>OY998120.1:19589743-29589743 GCA_963921985.1 Agrilus biguttatus
AATCGTTCCTATTTCTACGTAACTCGACGATTTGGATGATATATAAGAAACACTGAAATTTTAGCGAATTTCCAAGAAAAACTGAAATTTTAGCGAATTTCCAAGAAAAATGTCAAAATTAACAGAATTTCTAAATCGTTCCTATTTCTACGTAACTCGACGATTTGGATGATATATAAGAAACACTGAAATTTTAGCGAATTTCCAAGAAAAACTGAAATTTTAGCGAATTTTCAAGAAAAATGTCAATATTAACCGAATTTCTAAATCGTTCCTATTTCTACGTAACTCGACGATTTGGATGATATATAAGAAACACTGAAATTTTAGCGAATTTCCAAGAAAAACTGAAATTTTAGCGAATTTCCAAGAAAAATGTCAAAATTAACAGAATTTCTAAATCGGTTTTATTTCTACGTATCTCGACGATTTGGATGATATATAAGAAACACTGAAATTTTAGCGAATTTCCAAGAAAAACTGATATTTTAGCGAATTTCCAAGAAAAATGTCAAAATTAACAGAATTTCTAAATCGTTCCTATTTCTACGTAACTCGACGATTTGGATGATATATAAGAAACACTGAAATTTTAGCGAATTTCCAACAAAAACTGAAATTTTAGCGAATTTCCATGAAAAATGTCAATATTAACCGAATTTATAAATCGTTCCTATTTCTACGTATCTCGACGATTTGGATGATATATAAGAAACACTGAAATTTTAGCGAATTTCCAAGAAAAACTGAAATTTTAGCGAATTTCCAAGAAAAATGTCAAAATTAACAGAATTTCTAAGTCGTTCCTATTTCTACGTAACTCGACGATTTGGATGATAAATAAGAAACACTGAAATTTTAGCGAATTTCGAAGAAAAACTGAAATTTTAGCGAATTTCCAAGAAAAACTGAATTTTAGCGAATTTCCAAGAAAAATGTCAATATTAACCGAATTTCTAAATCGTTCCTATTTCTACGTATCTCGACGATTTGGATGATATATAAGAAACACTGAAATTTTAGCGAATTTCCAAGAAAAACTGAAATTTTAGCGAATTTCCAAGAAAAATGTCAAAATTAACAGAATTTCTAAATCGGTTTTATTTCTACGTATCTCGACGATTTGGATGATATATAAGAAACACTGAAATTTTAGCGAATTTCCAAGAAAAACTGATATTTTAGCGAATTTCCAAGAAAAATGTCAAAATTAACAGAATTTCTAAATCGTTCCTATTTCTACGTAACTCGACGATTTGGATGATATATAAGAAACACTGAAATTTTAGCGAATTTCCAACAAAAACTGAAATTTTAGCGAATTTCCATGAAAAATGTCAATATTAACCGAATTTATAAATCGTTCCTATTTCTACGTATCTCGACGATTTGGATGATATATAAGAAACACTGAAATTTTAGCGAATTTCCAAGAAAAACTGAAATTTTAGCGAATTTCCAAGAAAAATGTCAAAATTAACAGAATTTCTAAGTCGTTCCTATTTCTACGTAACTCGACGATTTGGATGATATATAAGAAACACTGAAATTTTAGCGAATTTCCAAGAAAAATGTCAAAATTAACAGAATTTCTAAGTCGTTCCTATTTCTACGTAACTCGACGATTTGGATGATATATAAGAAACACTGAAATTTTAGCGAATTTCCAAGAAAAACTGAAATTTTAGCGAATTTCCAAGAAAAATGTCAAAATTAACCGAATTTCTAAATCGTTCCTATTTCTACGTATCTCGACGATTTGGATGATAAATAAGAAACACTGAAATTTTAGCGAATTTCGAAGAAAAACTGAAATTTTAGCGAATTTCCAAGAAAAACTGAATTTTAGCGAATTTCCAAGAAAAATGTCAATATTAACCGAATTTCTAAATCGTTCCTATTTCTACGTATCTCGACGATTTGGATGATATATAAGAAACACTGAAATTTTAGCGAATTTCCAAGAAAAACTGAAATTTTAGCGAATTTCCAAGAAAAATGTCAATATTAACCGAATTTCTAAATCGTTCCTATTTCTACGTATCTCGACGATTTGCATGATATATAAGAAACACTGAAATTTTAGCGAATTTGCAAGAAAAACTGAAATTTTAGCGAATTTCCAAGAAAAATGTCAAAATTAACAGAATTTCTAAATCGTTCCTATTTCTACGTATCTCGACGATTTGGATAATATATAAGAAACACTGAAATTTTAGCGAATTTCCAAGAAAAACTGAAATTTTAGCGAATTTCCAAGAAAAATGTCAATATTAACCGAATTTCTAAATCGTTCCTATTTCTACGTATCTCGACGATTTGGATGATATATAAGAAACACTGAAATTTTAGCGAATTTCCAAGAAAAACTGAAATTTTAGCGAATTTCCATGAAAAATGTCAAAATTAACAGAATTTCTAAGTCGTTCCTATTTCTACGTAACTCGACGATTTGGATGATATATAAGAAACACTGAAATTTTACTGAATTTCCAAGAAAAACTGAAATTTTAGCGAATTTCCATGAAAAATGTCAATATTAACCGAATTTCTAAATCGTTCCTATTTCTACGTAACTCGACGATTTGGATGATATATAAGAAACACTGAAATTTTAGCGAATTTCCAAGAAAAACTGAAATTTTAGCGAATTTCCAAGAAAAATGTCAATATTAACCGAATTTCTAAATCGTTCCTATTTCTACGTATCTCGACGATTTGGATGATATATGAGAAACACTGAAATTTTAGCGAATTTCCAAGAAAAACTGAAATTTTAGCGAATTTCCAAGAAAAATGTCAAAATTAACAGAATTTCTAAATCGGTTTTATTTCTACGTATCTCGACGATTTGGATGATATATAAGAAACACTGAAATTTTAGCGAATTTCCAAGAAAAACTGATATTTTAGCGAATTTCCAAGAAAAATGTCAAAATTAACAGAATTTCTAAATCGTTCCTATTTCTACGTAACTCGACGATTTGGATGATATATAAGAAACACTGAAATTTTAGCGAATTTCCAAGAAAAACTGAAATTTTAGCGAATTTCCAAGAAAAATGTCAAAATTAACAGAATTTCTAAATCGTTCCTATTTCTACGTAACTCGACGATTTGGATGATATATAAGAAACACTGAAATTTTAGCGAATTTCCAAGAAAAACTGAAATTTTAGCGAATTTCCAAGAAAAATGTCAAAATTAACAGAATTTCTAAATCGGTTTTATTTCTACGTATCTCGACGATTTGGATGATATATAAGAAACACTGAAATTTTAGCGAATTTCGAAGAAAAACTGAAATTTTAGCGAATTTCCAAGAAAAACTGAATTTTAGCGAATTTCCAAGAAAAATGTCAATATTAACCGAATTTCTAAATCGTTCCTATTTCTACGTATCTCGACGATTTGGATGATATATAAGAAACACTGAAATTTTAGCGAATTTCCAAGAAAAACTGATATTTTAGCGAATTTCCAAGAAAAATGTCAAAATTAACCGAATTTCTAAATCGTTCCTATTTCTACGTAACTCGACGATTTGGATGATATATAAGAAACACTGAAATTTTAGCGAATTTCCAACAAAAACTGAAATTTTAGCGAATTTCCATGAAAAATGTCAATATTAACCGAATTTCTAAATCGTTCCTATTTCTACGTATCTCGACGATTTGGATGATATATAAGAAACACTGAAATTTTAGCGAATTTCCAAGAAAAACTGAAATTTTAGCGAATTTCCAAGAAAAATGTCAAAATTAACAGAATTTCTAAGTCGTTCCTATTTCTACGTAACTCGACGATTTGGATGATATATAAGAAACACTGAAATTTTAGCGAATTTCCAAGAAAAACTGAAATTTTAGCGAATTTCCAAGAAAAATGTCAAAATTAACAGAATTTCTAAGTCGTTCCTATTTCTACGTAACTCGACGATTTGGATGATATATAAGAAACACTGAAATTTTACTGAATTTCCAAGAAAAACTGAAATTTTAGCGAATTTCCATGAAAAATGTCAATATTAACCGAATTTCTAAATCGTTCCTATTTCTACGTAACTCGACGATTTGGATGATATATAAGAAACACTGAAATTTTAGCGAATTTCCAAGAAAAACTGAAATTTTAGCGAATTTCCAAGAAAAATGTCAAAATTAACAGAATTTCTAAATCGGTTTTATTTCTACGTATCTCGACGATTTGGATGATATATAAGAAACACTGAAATTTTAGCGAATTTCCAAGAAAAACTGATATTTTAGCGAATTTCCAAGAAAAATGTCAAAATTAACAGAATTTCTAAATCGTTCCTATTTCTACGTAACTCGACGATTTGGATGATATATAAGAAACACTGAAATTTTAGCGAATTTCCAACAAAAACTGAAATTTTAGCGAATTTCCATGAAAAATGTCAATATTAACCGAATTTATAAATCGTTCCTATTTCTACGTATCTCAACGATTTGGATGATATATAAGAAACACTGAAATTTTAGCGAATTTCCAAGAAAAACTGAAATTTTAGCGAATTTCCAAGAAAAATGTCAAAATTAACAGAATTTCTAAGTCGTTCCTATTTCTACGTAACTCGACGATTTGGATGATAAATAAGAAACACTGAAATTTTAGCGAATTTCGAAGAAAAACTGAAATTTTAGCGAATTTCCAAGAAAAACTGAATTTTAGCGAATTTCCAAGAAAAATGTCAATATTAACCGAATTTCTAAATCGTTCCTATTTCTACGTATCTCGACGATTTGGATGATATATAAGAAACACTGAAATTTTAGCGAATTTCCAAGAAAAACTGAAATTTTAGCGAATTTCCAAGAAAAATGTCAAAATTAACAGAATTTCTAAATCGGTTTTATTTCTACGTATCTCGACGATTTGGATGATATATAAGAAACACTGAAATTTTAGCGAATTTCCAAGAAAAACTGAAATTTTAGCGAATTTCCAAGAAAAATATCAAAATTAACAGAATTTCTAAATCGTTCCTATTTCTACGTAACTCGACGATTTGGATGATATATAAGAAACACTGAAATTTTAGCGAATTTCCAACAAAAACTGAAATTTTAGCGAATTTTCAAGAAAAATGTCAATATTAACCGAATTTCTAAATCGTTCCTATTTCTACGTAACTCGACGATTTGGATGATATATAAGAAACACTGAAATTTTAGCGAATTTCCAACAAAAACTGAAATTTTAGCGAATTTCCATGAAAAATGTCAATATTAACCGAATTTCTAAATCGTTCCTATTTCTACGTATCTCGACGATTTGGATGATATATAAGAAACACTGAAATTTTAGCGAATTTCCAAGAAAAACTGAAATTTTAGCGAATTTCCAAGAAAAATGTCAAAATTAACAGAATTTCTAAATCGGTTTTATTTCTACGTATCTCGACGATTTGGATGATATATAAGAAACACTGAAATTTTAGCGAATTTCCAAGAAAAACTGATATTTTAGCGAATTTCCAAGAAAAATGTCAAAATTAACAGAATTTCTAAGTCGTTCCTATTTCTACGTAACTCGACGATTTGGATGATATATAAGAAACACTGAAATTTTAGCGAATTTCCAAGAAAAACTGAAATTTTAGCGAATTTCCAAGAAAAATGTCAATATTAACCGAATTTCTAAATCGTTCCTATTTCTACGTATCTCGACGATTTGGATGATATATAAGAAACACTGAAATTTTAGCGAATTTCCAAGAAAAACTGAAATTTTAGCGAATTTCCAAGAAAAATGTCAAAATTAACAGAATTTCTAAATCGTTCCTATTTCTACGTAACTCGACGATTTGGATGATATATAAGAAACACTGAAATTTTAGCGAATTTCCAAGAAAAACTGAAATTTTAGCGAATTTTCAAGAAAAATGTCAATATTAACCGAATTTCTAAATCGTTCCTATTTCTACGTAACTCGACGATTTGGATGATATATAAGAAACACTGAAATTTTAGCGAATTTCCAAGAAAAACTGAAATTTTAGCGAATTTCCAAGAAAAATGTCAAAATTAACAGAATTTCTAAATCGGTTTTATTTCTACGTATCTCGACGATTTGGATGATATATAAGAAACACTGAAATTTTAGCGAATTTCCAAGAAAAACTGATATTTTAGCGAATTTCCAAGAAAAATGTCAAAATTAACAGAATTTCTAAATCGTTCCTATTTCTACGTAACTCGACGATTTGGATGATATATAAGAAACACTGAAATTTTAGCGAATTTCCAACAAAAACTGAAATTTTAGCGAATTTCCATGAAAAATGTCAATATTAACCGAATTTATAAATCGTTCCTATTTCTACGTATCTCGACGATTTGGATGATATATAAGAAACACTGAAATTTTAGCGAATTTCCAAGAAAAATGTCAAAATTAACAGAATTTCTAAGTCGTTCCTATTTCTACGTAACTCGACGATTTGGATGATATATAAGAAACACTGAAATTTTAGCGAATTTCCAAGAAAAACTGAAATTTTAGCGAATTTCCAAGAAAAATGTCAAAATTAACCGAATTTCTAAATCGTTCCTATTTCTACGTATCTCGACGATTTGGATGATAAATAAGAAACACTGAAATTTTAGCGAATTTCGAAGAAAAACTGAAATTTTAGCGAATTTCCAAGAAAAACTGATATTTTAGCGAATTTCCAAGAAAAATGTCAAAATTAACAGAATTTCTAAATCGTTCCTATTTCTACGTAACTCGACGATTTGGATGATATATAAGAAACACTGAAATTTTAGCGAATTTCCAACAAAAACTGAAATTTTAGCGAATTTCCATGAAAAATGTCAATATTAACCGAATTTATAAATCGTTCCTATTTCTACGTATCTCGACGATTTGGATGATATATAAGAAACACTGAAATTTTAGCGAATTTCCAAGAAAAACTGAAATTTTAGCGAATTTCCAAGAAAAATGTCAAAATTAACAGAATTTCTAAGTCGTTCCTATTTCTACGTAACTCGACGATTTGGATGATAAATAAGAAACACTGAAATTTTAGCGAATTTCGAAGAAAAACTGAAATTTTAGCGAATTTCCAAGAAAAACTGAATTTTAGCGAATTTCCAAGAAAAATGTCAATATTAACCGAATTTCTAAATCGTTCCTATTTCTACGTATCTCGACGATTTGGATGATATATAAGAAACACTGAAATTTTAGCGAATTTCCAAGAAAAACTGAAATTTTAGCGAATTTCCAAGAAAAATGTCAAAATTAACAGAATTTCTAAATCGGTTTTATTTCTACGTATCTCGACGATTTGGATGATATATAAGAAACACTGAAATTTTAGCGAATTTCCAAGAAAAACTGATATTTTAGCGAATTTCCAAGAAAAATGTCAAAATTAACAGAATTTCTAAATCGTTCCTATTTCTACGTAACTCGACGATTTGGATGATATATAAGAAACACTGAAATTTTAGCGAATTTCCAACAAAAACTGAAATTTTAGCGAATTTCCATGAAAAATGTCAATATTAACCGAATTTATAAATCGTTCCTATTTCTACGTATCTCGACGATTTGGATGATATATAAGAAACACTGAAATTTTAGCGAATTTCCAAGAAAAACTGAAATTTTAGCGAATTTCCAAGAAAAATGTCAAAATTAACAGAATTTCTAAGTCGTTCCTATTTCTACGTAACTCGACGATTTGGATGATATATAAGAAACACTGAAATTTTAGCGAATTTCCAAGAAAAATGTCAAAATTAACAGAATTTCTAAGTCGTTCCTATTTCTACGTAACTCGACGATTTGGATGATATATAAGAAACACTGAAATTTTAGCGAATTTCCAAGAAAAACTGAAATTTTAGCGAATTTCCAAGAAAAATGTCAAAATTAACCGAATTTCTAAATCGTTCCTATTTCTACGTATCTCGACGATTTGGATGATAAATAAGAAACACTGAAATTTTAGCGAATTTCGAAGAAAAACTGAAATTTTAGCGAATTTCCAAGAAAAACTGAATTTTAGCGAATTTCCAAGAAAAATGTCAATATTAACCGAATTTCTAAATCGTTCCTATTTCTACGTATCTCGACGATTTGGATGATATATAAGAAACACTGAAATTTTAGCGAATTTCCAAGAAAAACTGAAATTTTAGCGAATTTCCAAGAAAAATGTCAATATTAACCGAATTTCTAAATCGTTCCTATTTCTACGTATCTCGACGATTTGCATGATATATAAGAAACACTGAAATTTTAGCGAATTTGCAAGAAAAACTGAAATTTTAGCGAATTTCCAAGAAAAATGTCAAAATTAACAGAATTTCTAAATCGTTCCTATTTCTACGTATCTCGACGATTTGGATAATATATAAGAAACACTGAAATTTTAGCGAATTTCCAAGAAAAACTGAAATTTTAGCGAATTTCCAAGAAAAATGTCAATATTAACCGAATTTCTAAATCGTTCCTATTTCTACGTATCTCGACGATTTGGATGATATATAAGAAACACTGAAATTTTAGCGAATTTCCAAGAAAAACTGAAATTTTAGCGAATTTCCATGAAAAATGTCAAAATTAACAGAATTTCTAAGTCATTCCTATTTCTACGTAACTCGACGATTTGGATGATATATAAGAAACACTGAAATTTTACTGAATTTCCAAGAAAAACTGAAATTTTAGCGAATTTCCATGAAAAATGTCAATATTAACCGAATTTCTAAATCGTTCCTATTTCTACGTAACTCGACGATTTGGATGATATATAAGAAACACTGAAATTTTAGCGAATTTCCAAGAAAAACTGAAATTTTAGCGAATTTCCAAGAAAAATGTCAATATTAACCGAATTTCTAAATCGTTCCTATTTCTACGTATCTCGACGATTTGGATGATATATGAGAAACACTGAAATTTTAGCGAATTTCCAAGAAAAACTGAAATTTTAGCGAATTTCCAAGAAAAATGTCAAAATTAACAGAATTTCTAAATCGGTTTTATTTCTACGTATCTCGACGATTTGGATGATATATAAGAAACACTGAAATTTTAGCGAATTTCCAAGAAAAACTGATATTTTAGCGAATTTCCAAGAAAAATGTCAAAATTAACAGAATTTCTAAATCGTTCCTATTTCTACGTAACTCGACGATTTGGATGATATATAAGAAACACTGAAATTTTAGCGAATTTCCAAGAAAAACTGAAATTTTAGCGAATTTCCAAGAAAAATGTCAAAATTAACAGAATTTCTAAATCGTTCCTATTTCTACGTAACTCGACGATTTGGATGATATATAAGAAACACTGAAATTTTAGCGAATTTCCAAGAAAAACTGAAATTTTAGCGAATTTCCAAGAAAAATGTCAAAATTAACAGAATTTCTAAATCGGTTTTATTTCTACGTATCTCGACGATTTGGATGATATATAAGAAACACTGAAATTTTAGCGAATTTCGAAGAAAAACTGAAATTTTAGCGAATTTCCAAGAAAAACTGAATTTTAGCGAATTTCCAAGAAAAATGTCAATATTAACCGAATTTCTAAATCGTTCCTATTTCTACGTATCTCGACGATTTGGATGATATATAAGAAACACTGAAATTTTAGCGAATTTCCAAGAAAAACTGATATTTTAGCGAATTTCCAAGAAAAATGTCAAAATTAACCGAATTTCTAAATCGTTCCTATTTCTACGTAACTCGACGATTTGGATGATATATAAGAAACACTGAAATTTTAGCGAATTTCCAACAAAAACTGAAATTTTAGCGAATTTCCAAGAAAAATGTCAAAATTAACAGAATTTCTAAGTCGTTCCTATTTCTACGTAACTCGACGATTTGGATGATATATAAGAAACACTGAAATTTTAGCGAATTTCCAAGAAAAACTGAAATTTTAGCGAATTTCCAAGAAAAATGTCAAAATTAACAGAATTTCTAAGTCGTTCCTATTTCTACGTAACTCGACGATTTGGATGATATATAAGAAACACTGAAATTTTACTGAATTTCCAAGAAAAACTGAAATTTTAGCGAATTTCCATGAAAAATGTCAATATTAACCGAATTTCTAAATCGTTCCTATTTCTACGTAACTCGACGATTTGGATGATATATAAGAAACACTGAAATTTTAGCGAATTTCCAAGAAAAACTGAAATTTTAGCGAATTTCCAAGAAAAATGTCAATATTAACCGAATTTCTAAATCGTTCCTATTTCTACGTATCTCGACGATTTGGATGATATATGAGAAACACTGAAATTTTAGCGAATTTCCAAGAAAAACTGAAATTTTAGCGAATTTCCAAGAAAAATGTCAAAATTAACAGAATTTCTAAATCGGTTTTATTTCTACGTATCTCGACGATTTGGATGATATATAAGAAACACTGAAATTTTAGCGAATTTCCAAGAAAAACTGATATTTTAGCGAATTTCCAAGAAAAATGTCAAAATTAACAGAATTTCTAAATCGTTCCTATTTCTACGTAACTCGACGATTTGGATGATATATAAGAAACACTGAAATTTTAGCGAATTTCCAAGAAAAACTGAAATTTTAGCGAATTTCCAAGAAAAATGTCAAAATTAACAGAATTTCTAAATCGTTCCTATTTCTACGTAACTCGACGATTTGGATGATATATAAGAAACACTGAAATTTTAGCGAATTTCCAAGAAAAACTGAAATTTTAGCGAATTTTCAAGAAAAATGTCAATATTAACCGAATTTCTAAATCGTCCCTATTTCTACGTAACTCGACGATTTGGATGATATATATAAGAAACACTGAAATTTTAGCGAATTTCCAAGAAAAACTGAAATTTTAGCGAATTTCCAAGAAAAATGTCAAAATTAACAGAATTTCTAAATCGGTTTTATTTCTACGTATCTCGACGATTTGGATGATATATAAGAAACACTGAAATTTTAGCGAATTTCCAAGAAAAACTGATATTTTAGCGAATTTCCAAGAAAAATGTCAAAATTAACCGAATTTCTAAATCGTTCCTATTTCTACGTAACTCGACGATTTGGATGATATATAAGAAACACTGAAATTTTAGCGAATTTCCAACAAAAACTGAAATTTTAGCGAATTTCCATGAAAAATGTCAATATTAACCGAATTTCTAAATCGTTCCTATTTCTACGTATCTCGACGATTTGGATGATATATAAGAAACACTGAAATTTTAGCGAATTTCCAAGAAAAACTGAAATTTTAGCGAATTTCCAAGAAAAATGTCAAAATTAACAGAATTTCTAAGTCGTTCCTATTTCTACGTAACTCGACGATTTGGATGATATATAAGAAACACTGAAATTTTAGCGAATTTCCAAGAAAAACTGAAATTTTAGCGAATTTCCAAGAAAAATGTCAAAATTAACAGAATTTCTAAGTCGTTCCTATTTCTACGTAACTCGACGATTTGGATGATATATAAGAAACACTGAAATTTTAGCGAATTTCCAAGAAAAACTGAAATTTTAGCGAATTTCCATGAAAAATGTCAATATTAACCGAATTTCTAAATCGTTCCTATTTCTACGTATCTCGACGATTTGGATGATATATAAGAAACACTGAAATCTTAGCGAATTTCCAAGAAAAACTGAAATTTTAGCGAATTTCCAAGAAAAATGTCAAAATTAACAGAATTTCTAAGTCGTTCCTATTTCTACGTAACTCGACGATTTGGATGATATATAAGAAACACTGAAATTTTAGCGAATTTCCAAGAAAAACTGAAATTTTAGCGAATTTCCAAGAAAAATGTCAAAATTAACAGAATTTCTAAGTCGTTCCTATTTCTACGTAACTCGACGATTTGGATGATATATAAGAAACACTGAAATTTTAGCGAATTTCCAAGAAAAACTGAAATTTTAGCGAATTTCCATGAAAAATGTCAATATTAACCGAATTTCTAAATCGTTCCTATTTCTACGTATCTCGACGATTTGGATGATATATAAGAAACACTGAAATCTTAGCGAATTTCCAAGAAACACTGAAATTTTAGCGAATTTCCAAGAAAAACTGATATTTTAGCGAATTTCCAAGAAAAATGTCAAAATTAACAGAATTTCTAAATCGTTCCTATTTCTACGTAACTCGACGATTTGGATGATATATAAGAAACACTGAAATTTTAGCGAATTTCCAACAAAAACTGAAATTTTAGCGAATTTCCATGAAAAATGTCAATATTAACCGAATTTCTAAATCGTTCCTATTTCTACGTATCTCGACGATTTGGATGATATATAAGAAACACTGAAATTTTAGCGAATTTCCAAGAAAAACTGAAATTTTAGCGAATTTCCAAGAAAAATGTCAAAATTAACAGAATTTCTAAGTCGTTCCTATTTCTACGTAACTCGACGATTTGGATGATATATAAGAAACACTGAAATTTTAGCGAATTTCCAAGAAAAAATGAAATTTTAGCGAATTTCCAAGAAAAATGTCAAAATTAACAGAATTTCTAAGTCGTTCCTATTTCTACGTAACTCGACGATTTGGATGATATATAAGAAACACTGAAATTTTAGCGAATTTCCAAGAAAAACTGAAATTTTAGCGAATTTCCATGAAAAATGTCAATATTAACCGAATTTCTAAATCGTTCCTATTTCTACGTATCTCGACGATTTGGATGATATATAAGAAACACTGAAATCTTAGCGAATTTCCAAGAAAAACTGAAATTTTAGCGAATTTCCAAGAAAAATGTCAAAATTAACAGAATTTCTAAATCGGTTTTATTTCTACGTATCTCGACGATTTGGATGATATATAAGAAACACTGAAATTTTAGCGAATTTCCAAGAAAAACTGAAATTTTAGCGAATTTCCAAGAAAAATGTCAAAATTAACCGAATTTCTAAATCGTTCCTATTTCTACGTAGCTCGACGATTTGGATGATAAATAAGAAACACTGAAATTTTAGCGAATTTCGAAGAAAAACTGAAATTTTAGCGAATTTCCAAGAAAAACTGAAATTTTAGCGAATTTCCAAGAAAAATGTCAATATTAACCGAATTTCTAAATCGTTCCTATTTCTACGTATCTCGACGATTTGGATGATATATAAGAAACACTGAAATTTTAGCGAATTTCCAAGAAAAACTGAAATTTTAGCGAATTTCCAAGAAAAATGTCAATATTAACCGAATTTCTAAATCGTTCCTATTTCTACGTTTCTCGACGATTTGCATGATATATAAGAAACACTGAAATTTTAGCGAATTTGCAAGAAAAACTGAAATTTTAGCGAATTTCCAAGAAAAATGTCAAAATTAACAGAATTTCTAAATCGTTCCTATTTCTACGTATCTCGACGATTTGGATAATATATAAGAAACACTGAAATTTTAGCGAATTTCCAAGAAAAACTGAAATTTTAGCGAATTTCCAAGAAAAATGTCAATATTAACCGAATTTCTAAATCGTTCCTATTTCTACGTATCTCGACGATTTGGATGATATATAAGAAACACTGAAATTTTAGCGAATTTCCAAGAAAAACTGAAATTTTAGCGAATTTCCAAGAAAAATGTCAAAATTAACAGAATTTCTAAGTCGTTCCTATTTCTACGTAACTCGACGATTTGGATGATATATAAGAAACACTGAAATTTTAGCGAATTTCCAAGAAAAACTGAAATTTTAGCGAATTTCCATGAAAAATGTCAATATTAACCGAATTTCTAAATCGTTCCTATTTCTACGTAACTCGACGATTTGGATGATATATAAGAAACACTGAAATTTTAGCGAATTTCCAAGAAAAACTGAAATTTTAGCGAATTTCCAAGAAAAATGTCAATATTAACCGAATTTCTAAATCGTTCCTATTTCTACGTATCTCGACGATTTGGATGATATATAAGAAACACTGAAATTTTAGCGAATTTCCAAGAAAAACTGAAATTTTAGCGAATTTCCAAGAAAAATGTCAAAATTAACAGAATTTCTAAATCGGTTTTATTTCTACGTATCTCGACGATTTGGATGATATATAAGAAACACTGAAATTTTAGCGAATTTCCAAGAAAAACTGATATTTTAGCGAATTTCCAAGAAAAATGTCAAAATTAAGAGAATTTCTAAATCGTTCCTATTTCTACGTAACTCGACGATTTGGATGATATATAAGAAACACTGAAATTTTAGCGAATTTCCAAGAAAAACTGAAATTTTAGCGAATTTCCAAGAAAAATGTCAAAATTAACAGAATTTCTAAGTCGTTCCTATTTCTACGTAACTCGACGATTTGGATGATATATAAGAAACACTGAAATTTTAGCGAATTTCCAAGAAAAACTGAAATTTTAGCGAATTTCCAAGAAAAATGTCAATATTAACCGAATTTCTAAATCGTTCCTATTTCTACGTATCTCGACGATTTGGATGATATATAAGAAACACTGAAATTTTAGCGAATTTCCAAGAAAAACTGAAATTTTAGCGAATTTCCAAGAAAAATGTCAAAATTAACAGAATTTCTAAATCGTTCCTATTTCTACGTAACTCGACGATTTGGATGATATATAAGAAACACTGAAATTTTAGCGAATTTCCAAGAAAAACTGAAATTTTAGCGAATTTTCAAGAAAAATGTCAATATTAACCGAATTTCTAAATCGTTCCTATTTCTACGTAACTCGACGATTTGGATGATATATAAGAAACACTGAAATTTTAGCGAATTTCCAAGAAAAACTGAAATTTTAGCGAATTTCCAAGAAAAATGTCAAAATTAACAGAATTTCTAAATCGGTTTTATTTCTACGTATCTCGACGATTTGGATGATATATAAGAAACACTGAAATTTTAGCGAATTTCCAAGAAAAACTGATATTTTAGCGAATTTCCAAGAAAAATGTCAAAATTAACCGAATTTCTAAATCGTTCCTATTTCTACGTAACTCGACGATTTGGATGATATATAAGAAACACTGAAATTTTAGCGAATTTCCAACAAAAACTGAAATTTTAGCGAATTTCCATGAAAAATGTCAATATTAACCGAATTTCTAAATCGTTCCTATTTCTACGTATCTCGACGATTTGGATGATATATAAGAAACACTGAAATTTTAGCGAATTTCCAAGAAAAACTGAAATTTTAGCGAATTTCCAAGAAAAATGTCAAAATTAACAGAATTTCTAAGTCGTTCCTATTTCTACGTAACTCGACGATTTGGATGATATATAAGAAACACTGAAATTTTAGCGAATTTCCAAGAAAAACTGAAATTTTAGCGAATTTCCAAGAAAAATGTCAAAATTAACAGAATTTCTAAGTCGTTCCTATTTCTACGTAACTCGACGATTTGGATGATATATAAGAAACACTGAAATTTTAGCGAATTTCCAAGAAAAACTGAAATTTTAGCGAATTTCCAAGAAAAATGTCAAAATTAACCGAATTTCTAAATCGTTCCTATTTCTACGTAGCTCGACGATTTGGATGATAAATAAGAAACACTGAAATTTTAGCGAATTTCGAAGAAAAACTGAAATTTTAGCGAATTTCCAAGAAAAACTGAAATTTTAGCGAATTTCCAAGAAAAATGTCAATATTAACCGAATTTCTAAATCGTTCCTATTTCTACGTATCTCGACGATTTGGATGATATATAAGAAACACTGAAATTTTAGCGAATTTCCAAGAAAAGCTGAAATTTTAGCGAATTTCCAAGAAAAATGTCAATATTAACCGAATTTCTAAATCGTTCCTATTTCTACGTATCTCGACGATTTGCATGATATATAAGAAACACTGAAATTTTAGCGAATTTGCAAGAAAAACTGAAATTTTAGCGAATTTCCAAGAAAAATGTCAAAATTAACAGAATTTCTAAATCGTTCCTATTTCTACGTATCTCGACGATTAGGATAATATATAAGAAGCACTGAAATTTTAGCGAATTTCCAAGAAAAACTGAAATTTTAGCGAATTTCCAAGAAAAATGTCAATATTAACCGAATTTCTAAATCGTTCCTATTTCTACGTATCTCGACGATTTGGATGATATATAAGAAACACTGAAATTTTAGCGAATTTCCAAGAAAAACTGAAATTTTAGCGAATTTCCAAGAAAAATGTCAATATTAACCGAATTTCTAAATCGTTCCTATTTCTACGTATCTCGACGATTTGGATGATATATAAGAAACACTGAAATTTTAGCGAATTTCCAAGAAAAACTGAAATTTTAGCGAATATCCAAAAAAAATGTCAATATTAACCGAATTTCGAAATCGTTCCTATTTCTACGTATCTCGACGATTTGGATGATATATAAGAAACACTGAAATTTTAGCGAATTTCCAAGAAAAACTGAAATTTTAGCGAATTTCCAAGAAAAACTGAAATTTTAGCGAATTTCCAAGAAAAATGTCAATATTAACCGAATTTCAAAATCGTTCCTATTTCTACGTATCTCGACGATTCGGATGATATATAAGAAACTGAAATTTTAGCGAATTTCCAAGAAAAACTGAAATTTTAGCGAATTTCCAAGAAAAATGTCAAAATTAACCGAATTTCTAAATCGTTCCTATTTCTACGTATATCGACGATTTGCATGATATATAAGAAACACTGAAATTTTAGCGAATTTCCAAGAAAAACTGAAATTTTAGCGAATTTCCAAGAAAAATGTCAATATTAACCGAATTTCTAAATCGTTCCTATTTCTACGTATCTCGACGATTTGGATGATATATAAGAAACACTGAAATTTTAGCGAATTTCCAAGAAAAACTGAAATTTTAGCGAATTTCCAAAAAAAATGTCAATATTAACCGAATTTCTAAATCGTTCCTATTTCTACGTATCTCGACGATTTGGATGATATATAAGAAACACTGAAATTTTAGCGAATTTCCAAGAAAAACTGAAATTTTAGCGAATTTCCAAGAAAAACTGAAATTTTAGCGAATTTCCAAGAAAAATGTCAATATTAACCGAATTTCTAAATCGTTCCTATTTCTAGGTATCTCGACGATTTGGATGATATATAAGAAACACTGAAATTTTAGCGAATTTCCAAGAAAAACTGAAATTTTAGCGAATTTCCAAGAAAAATGTCAATATTAACCGAATTTCTAAATCGTTCCTATTTCTACGTATCTCGACGATTTGGATGATATATAAGAAACACTGAAATTTTAGCGAATTTCCAAGAAAAACTGAAATTTTAGCGAATTTCCAAGAAAAATGTCAATATTAACCGAATTTCTAAATCGTTCCTATTTCTACGTATCTCGACGATTTGGATGATATATAAGAAACACTGAAATTTTAGCGAATTTCCAAGAAAAACTGAAATTTTAGCGAATTTCCAAGAAAAATGTCAATATTAACCGAATTTCTAAATCGTTCCTATTTCTACGTATCTCGACGATTTGGATGATATATAAGAAACACTGAAATTTTAGCGAATTTCCAAGAAAAACTGAAATTTTAGCGAATTTCCAAGAAAAATGTCAATATTAACCGAATTTCTAAATCGTTCCTATTTCTACGTATCTCGACGATTTGGATGATATATAAGAAACACTGAAATTTTAGCGAATTTCCAAGAAAAACTGAAATTTTAGCGAATTTCCAAGAAAAATGTCAATATTAACCGAATTTCTAAATCGTTCCTATTTCTACGTATCTCGACGATTTGGATGATATATAAGAAACACTGAAACTTTAGCGAATTTCCAAGAAAAACTGAAATTTTAGCGAATTTCCAAGAAAAATGTCAATATTAACCGAATTTCTAAATCGTTCCTATTTCTACGTATCTCGACGATTTGGATGATATATAAGAAACACTGAAATTTTAGCGAATTTCCAAGAAAAACTGAAATTTTAGCGAATTTCCAAGAAAAATGTCAATATTAACCGAATTTCTAAATCGTTCCTATTTCTACCTATCTCGACGATTTGGATGATATATAAGAAACACTGAAATCTTAGCGAATTTCCAAGAAAAACTGAAATTTTAGCAAATTTCCAAGAAAAACTGAAATTTTAGCGAATTTCCAAGAAAAATAGAAATTTTAGCGAATTTCCATGAAAAATGTCAATATTAACCGAATTTCTAAATCGTTCCTATTTCTACGTATCTCGACGATTTGGATGATATATAAGAAACATTGAAATTTTAGCGAATTTCCAAGAAAAACTGAAATTTTAGCGAATTTCCATGAAAAATGTCAATATTAACCAAATTTCTATATCGTTCCTATTTCTACGTAACTCGACGATTTGGATGATATATAAGAAACACTGAAATTTTAGCGAATTTCCAAGAAAAACTGAAATTTTAGCGAATTTCCATGAAAAATGTCAATATTAACCGAATTTCTAAATCGTTCCCATTTCTACGTAACTCGACGATTTGGATGATATATAAGAAACACTGAAATTTTAGCGAATTTCCAAGAAAAACTGAAATTTTAGCGAATTTCCAAGAAAAATGTCAATATTAGCCGAATTTCTAAATCGTTCCTATTTCTACGTATCTCGACGATTTGGATGATATATAAGAAACACTGAAATTTTAGCGAATTTCCAGGAAAAACTGAAATTTTAGCGAATTTCCAAGAAAAATGTCAATATTAACCGAATTTCTAAATCGTTCCTATTTCTACGTAACTCGACGATTTGGATGATATATAAGAAACACTGAAATTTTAGCGAATTTCAAAGAAAAACTGAAATTTTAGCGAATTTCCATGAAAAATGTCAATATTAACCGAATTTCCAAATCGTTCCTATTTCTACGTAACTCGACGATTTGGATGATATGTAAGAAACACTGATATTTTAGCGAATTTCCAAGAAAAACTGAAATTTTAGCGAATTTCCATGAAAAATGTCAATATTAACCGAATTTCTAAATCGTTCCTATTTCTACGTATCTCGACGATTTGGATGATATATAAGAAACACTGAAATTTTAGCGAATTTCCAAGAAAAACTGAAATTTTAGCGAATTTCCATGAAAAATGTCAATATTAACCGAATTTCTAAATCGTTCCTATTTCTACGTAACTCGACGATTTGGATGATATATAAGAAACACTGAAATTTTAGCGAATTTCCAAGAAAAACTGAAATTTTAGCGAATTTCCAAGAAAAATGTCAAAATTAACAGAATTTCTAAGTCGTTCCTATTTCTACGTAACTCGACGATTTGAATGATATATAAGAAACACTGAAATTTTAGCGAATTTCCAAGAAAAACTGAAATTTTAGCGAATTTCCATGAAAAATGTCAATATTAACCAAATTTCTATATCGTTCCTATTTCTACGTAACTCGACGATTTGGATGATATATAAGAAACACTGAAATTTTAGCGAATTTCCAAGAAAAACTGAAATTTTAGCGAATTTCCATGAAAAATGTCAATATTAACCGAATTTCTAAATCGTTCCTATTTCTACGTAACTCGACGATTTGGATGATATATAAGAAACACTGAAATTTTAGCGAATTTCCAAGAAAAACTGAAATTTTAGCGAATTTCCAAGAAAAATGTCAATATTAACCGAATTTCTAAATCGTTCCTATTTCTACGTATCTCGACGATTTGGATGATATATAAGAAACACTGAAATTTTAGCGAATTTCCAAGAAAAACTGAAATTTTAGCGAATTTCCAAGAAAAATGTCAAAATTAACAGAATTTCTAAATCGGTTTTATTTCTACGTATCTCGACGATTTGGATGATATATAAGAAACACTGAAATTTTAGCGAATTTCCAAGAAAAACTGATATTTTAGCGAATTTCCAAGAAAAATGTCAAAATTAACAGAATTTCTAAATCGTTCCTATTTCTACGTAACTCGACGATTTGGATGATATATAAGAAACACTGAAATTTTAGCGAATTTCCAAGAAAAACTGAAATTTTAGCGAATTTCCATGAAAAATGTCAATATTAACCGAATTTCTAAATCGTTCCTATTTCTACGTATCTCGACGATTTGGATGATATATAAGAAACACTGAAATTTTAGCGAATTTCCAAGAAAAACTGAAATTTTAGCGAATTTCCAAGAAAAATGTCAAAATTAACAGAATTTCTAAATCGGTTTTATTTCTACGTATCTCGACGATTTGGATGATATATAAGAAACACTGAAATTTTAGCGAATTTCCAAGAAAAACTGATATTTTAGCGAATTTCCAAGAAAAATGTCAAAATTAACAGAATTTCTAAATCGTTCGTATTTCTACGTAACTCGACGATTTGGATGATATATAAGAAACACTGAAATTTTAGCGAATTTCCAACAAAAACTGAAATTTTAGCGAATTTCCATGAAAAATGTCAATATTAACCGAATTTCTAAATCGTTCCTATTTCTACGTATCTCGACGATTTGGATGATATATAAGAAACACTGAAATTTTAGCGAATTTCCAAGAAAAATAGAAATTTTAGCGAATTTCCAAGAAAAACTGAAATTTTAGCGAATTTCCAAGAAAAATGTCAATATTAACCGAATTTCTAAATCGTTCCTATTTCTACGTATCTCGACGATTTGGATGATATATAAGAAACACTGAAATTTTAGCGAATTTCCAAGAAAAACTGAAATTTTAGCGAATTTCCAAGAAAAATGTCAATATTAACCGAATTTCTAAATCGTTCCTATTTCTACGTATCTCGACGATTTGCATGATATATAGGAAACACTGAAATTTTAGCGAATTTGCAAGAAAAACTGAAATTTTAGCGAATTTCCAAGAAAAATGTCAAAATTAACAGAATTTCTAAATCGTTCCTATTTCTACGTATCTCGACGATTTGGATAATATATAAGAAGCACTGAAATTTTAGCGAATTTCCAAGAAAAACTGAAATTTTAGCGAATTTCCAAGAAAAATGTCAATATTAACCGAATTTCTAAATCGTTCCTATTTCTACGTATCTCGACGATTAGGATAATATATAAGAAACACTGAAATTTTAGCGAATTTCCAAGAAAAACTGAAATTTTAGCGAATTTCCAAGAAAAATGTCAATATTAACCGAATTTCTAAATCGTTCCTATTTCTACGTATCTCGACGATTTGGATGATATATAAGAAACACTGAAATTTTAGCGAATTTCCAAGAAAAACTGAAATTTTAGCGAATTTCCAAGAAAAATGTCAATATTAACCGAATTTCTAAGTCGTTCCTATTTCTACGTAACTCGACGATTTGGATGATATATAAGAAACACTGAAATTTTAGCGAATTTCCAAGAAAAACTGAAATTTTAGCGAATTTCCATGAAAAATGTCAATATTAACCAAATTTCTATATCGTTCCTATTTCTACGTAACTCGACGATTTGGATGATATATAAGAAACACTGAAATTTTAGCGAATTTCCAAGAAAAACTGAAATTTTAGCGAATTTCCATGAAAAATGTCAATATTAACCAAATTTCTATATCGTTCCTATTTCTACGTAACTCGACGATTTGGATGATATATAAGAAACACTGATATTTTAGCGAATTTCCAAGAAAAATGTCAAAATTAACAGAATTTCTAAATCGTTCCTATTTCTACGTAACTCGACGATTTGGATGATATATAAGAAACACTGAAATTTTAGCGAATTTCCAAGAAAAACTGAAATTTTAGCGAATTTCCATGAAAAATGTCAATATTAACCGAATTTCTAAATCGTTCCTATTTCTACGTATCTCGACGATTTGGATGATATATAAGAAACACTGAAATTTTAGCGAATTTCCAAGAAAAACTGAAATTTTAGCGAATTTCCAAGAAAAATGTCAAAATTAACAGAATTTCTAAATCGGTTTTATTTCTACGTATCTCGACGATTTGGATGATATATAAGAAACACTGAAATTTTAGCGAATTTCCAAGAAAAACTGATATTTTAGCGAATTTCCAAGAAAAATGTCAAAATTAACAGAATTTCTAAATCGTTCCTATTTCTACGTAACTCGACGATTTGGATGATATATAAGAAACACTGAAATTTTAGCGAATTTCCATGAAAAATGTCAATATTAACCGAATTTCTAAATCGTTCCTATTTCTACGTATCTCGACGATTTGGATGATATATAAGAAACACTGAAATTTTAGCGAATTTCCAAGAAAAATAGAAATTTTAGCGAATTTCCAAGAAAAACTGAAATTTTAGCGAATTTCCAAGAAAAATGTCAATATTAACCGAATTTCTAAATCGTTCCTATTTCTACGTATCTCGACGATTTGGATGATATATAAGAAACACTGAAATTTTAGCGAATTTCCAAGAAAAACTGAAATTTTAGCGAATTTCCAAGAAAAATGTCAATATTAACCGAATTTCTAAATCGTTCCTATTTCTACGTATCTCGACGATTTGCATGATATATAAGAAACACTGAAATTTTAGCGAATTTGCAAGAAAAACTGAAATTTTAGCGAATTTCCAAGAAAAATGTCAAAATTAACAGAATTTCTAAATCGTTCCTATTTCTACGTATCTCGACGATTTGGATAATATATAAGAAGCACTGAAATTTTAGCGAATTTCCAAGAAAAACTGAAATTTTAGCGAATTTTCAAGAAAAATGTCAATATTAACCGAATTTCTAAATCGTTCCTATTTCTACGTATCTCGACGATTTGGATGATATATAAGAAACACTGAAATTTTAGCGAATTTCCAAGAAAAACTGAAATTTTAGCGAATTTCCAAGAAAAATGTCAATATTAACCGAATTTCTAAATCGTTCCTATTTCTACGTATCTCGACGATTTGGATGATATATAAGAAACACTGAAATTTTAGCGAATTTCCAAGAAAAACTGAAATTTTAGCGAATTTTCAAGAAAAATGTCAAAATTAACCGAATTTCTAAATCGTTCCTATTTCTACGTATATCGACGATTTGCATGATATATAAGAAACACTAAAATTTTAGCGAATTTCCAAGAAAAACTGAAATTTTAGCGAATTTCCAAGAAAAATGTCAATATTAACCGAATTTCTAAATCGTTCCTATTTCTACGTATCTCGACGATTTGGATGATATATAAGAAACACTGAAATTTTAGCGAATTTCCAAGAAAAACTGAAATTTTAGCGAATTTCCAAAAAAAATGTCAATATTAACCGAATTTCGAAATCGTTCCTATTTCTACGTATCTCGACGATTTGGATGATATATAAGAAACACTGAAATTTTAGCCAATTTCCAAGAAAAACTGAAATTTTAGCGAATTTCCAAGAAAAACTGAAATTTTAGCGAATTTCCAAGAAAAATGTCAATATTAACCGAATTTCAAAATCGTTCCTATTTCTACGTATCTCGACGATTTGGATGATATATAAGAAACTGAAATTTTAGCGAATTTCCAAGAAAAACTGAAATTTTAGCGAATTTCCAAGAAAAATGTCAAAATTAACCGAATTTCTAAATCGTTCCTATTTCTACGTATATCGACGATTTGCATGATATATAAGAAACACTGAAATTTTAGCGAATTTCCAAGAAAAACTGAAATTTTAGCGAATTTCCAAGAAAAATGTCAATATTAACCGAATTTCTAAATCGTTCCTATTTCTACGTATCTCGACGATTTGGATGATATATAAGAAACACTGAAATTTTAGCGAATTTCCAAGAAAAATAGAAATTTTAGCGAATTTCCAAGAAAAATGTCAATATTAACCGAATTTCTAAATCGTTCCTATTTCTACGTATCTCGACGATTTGCATGATATATAAGAAACACTGAAATTTTAGCGAATTTGCAAGAAAAACTGAAATTTTAGCGAATTTCCAAGAAAAATGTCAAAATTAACAGAATTTCTAAATCGTTCCTATTTCTACGTATCTCGACGATTTGGATAATATATAAGAAGCACTGAAATTTTAGCGAATTTCCAAGAAAAACTGAAATTTTAGCGAATTTCCAAGAAAAATGTCAATATTAACCGAATTTCTAAATCGTTCCTATTTCTACGTATCTCGACGATTAGGATAATATATAAGAAACACTGAAATTTTAGCGAATTTCCAAGAAAAACTGAAATTTTAGCGAATTTCCAAGAAAAATGTCAATATTAACCGAATTTCTAAATCGTTCCTATTTCTACGTATCTCGACGATTTGGATGATATATAAGAAACACTGAAATTTTAGCGAATTTCCAAGAAAAACTGAAATTTTAGCGAATTTCCAAGAAAAATGTCAATATTAACCGAATTTCTAAGTCGTTCCTATTTCTACGTAACTCGACGATTTGGATGATATATAAGAAACACTGAAATTTTAGCGAATTTCCAAGAAAAACTGAAATTTTAGCGAATTTCCATGAAAAATGTCAATATTAACCAAATTTCTATATCGTTCCTATTTCTACGTAACTCGACGATTTGGATGATATATAAGAAACACTGAAATTTTAGCGAATTTCCAAGAAAAACTGAAATTTTAGCGAATTTCCATGAAAAATGTCAATATTAACCGAATTTCTAAATCGTTCCTATTTCTACGTAACTCGACGATTTGGATGATATATAAGAAACACTGAAATTTTAGCGAATTTCCAAGAAAAACTGAAATTTTAGCGAATTTCCAAGAAAAATGTCAATATTAACCGAATTTCTAAATCGTTCCTATTTCTACGTATCTCGACGATTTGGATGATATATAAGAAACACTGAAATTTTAGCGAATTTCCAAGAAAAACTGAAATTTTAGCGAATTTCCAAGAAAAATGTCAAAATTAACAGAATTTCTAAATCGGTTTTATTTCTACGTATCTCGACGATTTGGATGATATATAAGAAACACTGAAATTTTAGCGAATTTCCAAGAAAAACTGATATTTTAGCGAATTTCCAAGAAAAATGTCAAAATTAACAGAATTTCTAAATCGTTCCTATTTCTACGTAACTCGACGATTTGGATGATATATAAGAAACACTGAAATTTTAGCGAATTTCCAAGAAAAACTGAAATTTTAGCGAATTTCCATGAAAAATGTCAATATTAACCGAATTTCTAAATCGTTCCTATTTCTACGTATCTCGACGATTTGGATGATATATAAGAAACACTGAAATTTTAGCGAATATCCAAGAAAAACTGAAATTTTAGCGAATTTCCAAGAAAAATGTCAAAATTAACAGAATTTCTAAATCGGTTTTATTTCTACGTATCTCGACGATTTGGATGATATATAAGAAACACTGAAATTTTAGCGAATTTCCAAGAAAAACTGATATTTTAGCGAATTTCCAAGAAAAATGTCAAAATTAACAGAATTTCTAAATCGTTCCTATTTCTACGTAACTCGACGATTTGGATGATATATAAGAAACACTGAAATTTTAGCGAATTTCCAACAAAAACTGAAATTTTAGCGAATTTCCATGAAAAATGTCAATATTAACCGAATTTCTAAATCGTTCCTATTTCTACGTATCTCGACGATTTGGATGATATATAAGAAACACTGAAATTTTAGCGAATTTCCAAGAAAAACTGAAATTTTAGCGAATTTCCAAAAAAAATGTCAATATTAACCGAATTTCGAAATCGTTCCTATTTCTACGTATCTCGACGATTTGGATGATATATAAGAAACACTGAAATTTTAGCCAATTTCCAAGAAAAACTGAAATTTTAGCGAATTTCCAAGAAAAACTGAAATTTTAGCGAATTTCCAAGAAAAATGTCAATATTAACCGAATTTCAAAATCGTTCCTATTTCTACGTATCTCGACGATTTGGATGATATATAAGAAACTGAAATTTTAGCGAATTTCCAAGAAAAACTGAAATTTTAGCGAATTTCCAAGAAAAATGTCAAAATTAACCGAATTTCTAAATCGTTCCTATTTCTACGTATATCGACGATTTGCATGATATATAAGAAACACTGAAATTTTAGCGAATTTCCAAGAAAAACTGAAATTTTAGCGAATTTCCAAGAAAAATGTCAATATTAACCGAATTTCTAAATCGTTCCTATTTCTACGTATCTCGACGATTTGGATGATATAAAAGAAACACTGAAATTTTAGCGAATTTCCAAGAAAAACTGAAATTTTAGCGAATTTCCAAAAAAAATGTCAATATTAACCGAATTTCTAAATCGTTCCTATTTCTACGTATCTCGACGATTTGGATGATATATAAGAAACACTGAAATTTTAGCGAATTTCCAAGAAAAACTGAAATTTTAGCGAATTTCCAAGAAAAACTGAAATTTTAGCGAATTTCCAAGAAAAATGTCAATATTAACCGAATTTCTAAATCGTTCCTATTTCTACGTATCTCGACGATTTGGATGATATATAAGAAACACTGAAATTTTAGCGAATTTCCAAGAAAAACTGAAATTTTAGCGAATTTCCAAGAAAAATGTCAATATTAACCGAATTTCTAAATCGTTCCTATTTCTACGTATCTCGACGATTTGGATGATATATAAGAAACACTGAAATCTTAGCGAATTTCCAACAAAAACTGAAATTTTAGCAAATTTCCAAGAAAAACTGAAATTTTAGCGAATTTCCAAGAAAAATGTCAAAATTAACCGAATTTCTAAATCGTTCCTATTTCTACGTATATCGACGATTTGCATGATATATAAGAAACACTGAAATTTTAGCGAATTTCCAAGAAAAACTGAAATTTTAGCGAATTTCCAAGAAAAATGTCAATATTAACCGAATTTCTAAATCGTTCCTATTTCTACGTATCTCGACGATTTGGATGATATATAAGAAACACTGAAATTTTAGCGAATTTCCAAGAAAAACTGAAATTTTAGCGAATTTCCAAGAAAAATGTCAATATTAACCGAATTTCTAAATCGTTCCTATTTCTACGTATCTCGACGATTTGGATGATATATAAGAAACACTGAAATTTTAGCGAATTTCCAAGAAAAACTGAAATTTTAGCGAATTTCCAAGAAAAATGTCAATATTAACCGAATTTCTAAATCGTTCCTATTTCTACGTATCTCGACGATTTGGATGATATATAAGAAACACTGAAATTTTAGCGAATTTCCAAGAAAAACTGAAATTTTAGCGAATTTCCAAGAAAAACTGAAATTTTAGCGAATTTCCAAGAAAAATGTCAATATTAACCGAATTTCTAAATCGTTCCTATTTCTACGTATCTCGACGATTTGGATGATATATAAGAAACACTGAAATTTTAGCGAATTTCCAAGAAAAACTGAAATTTTAGCGAATTTCCAAGAAAAATGTCAATATAAACCGAATTTCTAAATCGTTCCTATTTCTACGTATCTCGACGATTTGGATGATATATAAGAAACACTGAAATTTTAGCGAATTTCCAAGAAAAACTGAAATTTTAGCGAATTTCCAAGAAAAATGTCAATATTAACCGAATTTCTAAATCGTTCCTATTTCTAAGTATCTCGACGATTTGGATGATATATAAGAAACACTGAAATTTTAGCGAATTTCCAAGAAAAACTGAAATTTTAGCGAATTTCCAAGAAAAATGTCAATATTAACCGAATTTCTAAATCGTTCCTATTTCTACCTATCTCGACGATTTGGATGATATATAAGAAACACTGAAATCTTAGCGAATTTCCAAGAAAAACTGAAATTTTAGCAAATTTCCAAGAAAAACTGAAATTTTAGCGAATTTCCAAGAAAAATGTCAAAATTAACCGAATTTCTAAATCGTTCCTATTTCTACGTATATCGACGATTTGCATGATATATAAGAAACACTGAAATTTTAGCGAATTTCCAAGAAAAACTGAAATTTTAGCGAATTTCCAAGAAAAATGTCAATATTAACCGAATTTCTAAATCGTTCCTATTTCTACGTATCTCGACGATTTGGATGATATATAAGAAACACTGAAATTTTAGCGAATTTCCAAGAAAAACTGAAATTTTAGCGAATTTCCAAGAAAAATGTCAATATTAACCGAATTTCTAAATCGTTCCTATTTCTACGTATCTCGACGATTTGGATGATATATAAGAAACACTGAAATCTTAGCGAATTTCCAAGAAAAACTGAAATTTTTAGCAAATTTCCAAGAAAAACTGAAATTTTAGCGAATTTCCAAGAAAAATGTCAAAATTAACCGAATTTCTAAATCGTTCCTATTTCTACGTATATCGACGATTTGCATGATATATAAGAAACACTGAAATTTTAGCGAATTTCCAAGAAAAACTGAAATTTTAGCGAATTTCCATGAAAAATGTCAATATTAACCGAATTTCTAAATCGTTCCTATTTCTACGTAACTCGACGATTTGGATGATATATAAGAAACACTGAAATTTTAGCGAATTTCCAAGAAAAATAGAAATTTTAGCGAATTTCCATGAAAAATGTCAATATTAACCGAATTTCTAAATCGTTCCTATTTCTACGTATCTCGACGATTTGGATGATATATAAGAAACATTGAAATTTTAGCGAATTTCCAAGAAAAACTGAAATTTTAGCGAATTTCCATGAAAAATGTCAATATTAACCAAATTTCTATATCGTTCCTATTTCTACGTAACTCGACGATTTGGATGATATATAAGAAACACTGAAATTTTAGCGAATTTCCAAGAAAAACTGAAATTTTAGCGAATTTCCATGAAAAATGTCAATATTAACCGAATTTCTAAATCGTTCCCATTTCTACGTAACTCGACGATTTGGATGATATATAAGAAACACTGAAATTTTAGCGAATTTCCAAGAAAAACTGAAATTTTAGCGAATTTCCAAGAAAAATGTCAATATTAGCCGAATTTCTAAATCGTTCCTATTTCTACGTATCTCGACGATTTGGATGATATATAAGAAACACTGAAATTTTAGCGAATTTCCAGGAAAAACTGAAATTTTAGCGAATTTCCAAGAAAAATGTCAATATTAACCGAATTTCTAAATCGTTCCTATTTCTACGTAACTCGACGATTTGGATGATATATAAGAAACACTGAAATTTTAGCGAATTTCCAAGAAAAACTGAAATTTTAGCGAATTTCCATGAAAAATGTCAATATTAACCGAATTTCCAAATCGTTCCTATTTCTACGTAACTCGACGATTTGGATGATATGTAAGAAACACTGATATTTTAGCGAATTTCCAAGAAAAACTGAAATTTTAGCGAATTTCCATGAAAAATGTCAATATTAACCGAATTTCTAAATCGTTCCTATTTCTACGTATATCGACGATTTGCATGATATATAAGAAACACTGAAATTTTAGCGAATTTCCAAGAAAAACTGAAATTTTAGCGAATTTCCAAGAAAAATGTCAATATTAACCGAATTTCTAAATCGTTCCTATTTCTACGTATCTCGACGATTTGGATGATATATAAGAAACACTGAAATTTTAGCGAATTTCCAAGAAAAACTGAAATTTTAGCGAATTTCCAAGAAAAATGTCAATATTAACCGAATTTCTAAATCGTTCCTATTTCTACGTATCTCGACGATTTGGATGATATATAAGAAACACTGAAATCTTAGCGAATTTCCAACAAAAACTGAAATTTTAGCAAATTTCCAAGAAAAACTGAAATTTTAGCGAATTTCCAAGAAAAATGTCAAAATTAACCGAATTTCTAAATCGTTCCTATTTCTACGTATATCGACGATTTGCATGATATATAAGAAACACTGAAATTTTAGCGAATTTCCAAGAAAAACTGAAATTTTAGCGAATTTCCAAGAAAAATGTCAATATTAACCGAATTTCTAAATCGTTCCTATTTCTACGTATCTCGACGATTTGGATGATATATAAGAAACACTGAAATTTTAGCGAATTTCCAAGAAAAACTGAAATTTTAGCGAATTTCCAAGAAAAATGTCAATATTAACCGAATTTCTAAATCGTTCCTATTTCTACGTATCTCGACGATTTGGATGATATATAAGAAACACTGAAATTTTAGCGAATTTCCAAGAAAAACTGAAATTTTAGCGAATTTCCAAGAAAAATGTCAATATTAACCGAATTTCTAAATCGTTCCTATTTCTACGTATCTCGACGATTTGGATGATATATAAGAAACACTGAAATTTTAGCGAATTTCCAAGAAAAACTGAAATTTTAGCGAATTTCCAAGAAAAATGTCAATATTAACCGAATTTCTAAATCGTTCCTATTTCTACGTATCTCGACGATTTGGATGATATATAAGAAACACTGAAATTTTAGCGAATTTCCAAGAAAAACTGAAATTTTAGCGAATTTCCAAGAAAAATGTCAATATTAACCGAATTTCTAAATCGTTCCTATTTCTACGTATCTCGACGATTTGGATGATATATAAGAAACATTGAAATTTTAGCGAATTTCCAAGAAAAACTGAAATTTTAGCGAATTTCCATGAAAAATGTCAATATTAACCAAATTTCTATATCGTTCCTATTTCTACGTAACTCGACGATTTGGATGATATATAAGAAACACTGAAATTTTAGCGAATTTCCAAGAAAAACTGAAATTTTAGCAAATTTCCAAGAAAAACTGAAATTTTAGCGAATTTCCAAGAAAAATAGAAATTTTAGCGAATTTCCATGAAAAATGTCAATATTAACCGAATTTCTAAATCGTTCCTATTTCTACGTATCTCGACGATTTGGATGATATATAAGAAACACTGAAATTTTAGCGAATTTCCAAGAAAAACTGAAATTTTAGCGAATTTCCAAGAAAAATGTCAATATTAACCGAATTTCTAAATCGTTCCTATTTCTACGTATCTCGACGATTTGGATGATATATAAGAAACACTGAAATTTTAGCGAATTTCCAAGAAAAACTGAAATTTTAGCGAATTTCCAAGAAAAATGTCAATATTAACCGAATTTCAAAATCGTTCCTATTTCTACGTATCTCGACGATTTGGATGATATATAAGAAACTGAAATTTTAGCGAATTTCCAAGAAAAACTGAAATTTTAGCGAATTTCCAAGAAAAATGTCAAAATTAACCGAATTTCTAAATCGTTCCTATTTCTACGTATATCGACGATTTGCATGATATATAAGAAACACTGAAATTTTAGCGAATTTCCAAGAAAAACTGAAATTTTAGCGAATTTCCAAGAAAAATGTCAATATTAACCGAATTTCTAAATCGTTCCTATTTCTACGTATCTCGACGATTTGGATGATATATAAGAAACACTGAAATTTTAGCGAATTTCCAAGAAAAATAGAAATTTTAGCGAATTTCCAAGAAAAATGTCAATATTAACCGAATTTCTAAATCGTTCCTATTTCTACGTATCTCGACGATTTGCATGATATATAAGAAACACTGAAATTTTAGCGAATTTGCAAGAAAAACTGAAATTTTAGCGAATTTCCAAGAAAAATGTCAAAATTAACAGAATTTCTAAATCGTTCCTATTTCTACGTATCTCGACGATTTGGATAATATATAAGAAGCACTGAAATTTTAGCGAATTTCCAAGAAAAACTGAAATTTTAGCGAATTTCCAAGAAAAATGTCAATATTAACCGAATTTCTAAATCGTTCCTATTTCTACGTATCTCGACGATTAGGATAATATATAAGAAACACTGAAATTTTAGCGAATTTCCAAGAAAAACTGAAATTTTAGCGAATTTCCAAGAAAAATGTCAATATTAACCGAATTTCTAAATCGTTCCTATTTCTACGTATCTCGACGATTTGGATGATATATAAGAAACACTGAAATTTTAGCGAATTTCCAAGAAAAACTGAAATTTTAGCGAATTTCCAAGAAAAATGTCAATATTAACCGAATTTCTAAGTCGTTCCTATTTCTACGTAACTCGACGATTTGGATGATATATAAGAAACACTGAAATTTTAGCGAATTTCCAAGAAAAACTGAAATTTTAGCGAATTTCCATGAAAAATGTCAATATTAACCAAATTTCTATATCGTTCCTATTTCTACGTAACTCGACGATTTGGATGATATATAAGAAACACTGAAATTTTAGCGAATTTCCAAGAAAAACTGAAATTTTAGCGAATTTCCATGAAAAATGTCAATATTAACCGAATTTCTAAATCGTTCCTATTTCTACGTAACTCGACGATTTGGATGATATATAAGAAACACTGAAATTTTAGCGAATTTCCAAGAAAAACTGAAATTTTAGCGAATTTCCAAGAAAAATGTCAATATTAACCGAATTTCTAAATCGTTCCTATTTCTACGTATCTCGACGATTTGGATGATATATAAGAAACACTGAAATTTTAGCGAATTTCCAAGAAAAACTGAAATTTTAGCGAATTTCCAAGAAAAATGTCAAAATTAACAGAATTTCTAAATCGGTTTTATTTCTACGTATCTCGACGATTTGGATGATATATAAGAAACACTGAAATTTTAGCGAATTTCCAAGAAAAACTGATATTTTAGCGAATTTCCAAGAAAAATGTCAAAATTAACAGAATTTCTAAATCGTTCCTATTTCTACGTAACTCGACGATTTGGATGATATATAAGAAACACTGAAATTTTAGCGAATTTCCAAGAAAAACTGAAATTTTAGCGAATTTCCATGAAAAATGTCAATATTAACCGAATTTCTAAATCGTTCCTATTTCTACGTATCTCGACGATTTGGATGATATATAAGAAACACTGAAATTTTAGCGAATATCCAAGAAAAACTGAAATTTTAGCGAATTTCCAAGAAAAATGTCAAAATTAACAGAATTTCTAAATCGGTTTTATTTCTACGTATCTCGACGATTTGGATGATATATAAGAAACACTGAAATTTTAGCGAATTTCCAAGAAAAACTGATATTTTAGCGAATTTCCAAGAAAAATGTCAAAATTAACAGAATTTCTAAATCGTTCCTATTTCTACGTAACTCGACGATTTGGATGATATATAAGAAACACTGAAATTTTAGCGAATTTCCAACAAAAACTGAAATTTTAGCGAATTTCCATGAAAAATGTCAATATTAACCGAATTTCTAAATCGTTCCTATTTCTACGTATCTCGACGATTTGGATGATATATAAGAAACACTGAAATTTTAGCGAATTTCCGAGAAAAATAGAAATTTTAGCGAATTTCCAAGAAAAACTGAAATTTTAGCGAATTTCCAAGAAAAATGTCAATATTAACCGAATTTCTAAATCGTTCCTATTTCTACGTATCTCGACGATTTGGATGATATATAAGAAACACTGAAATTTTAGCGAATTTCCAAGAAAAACTGAAATTTTAGCGAATTTCCAAGAAAAATGTCAATATTAACCGAATTTCTAAATCGTTCCTATTTCTACGTATCTCGACGATTTGCATGATATATAAGAAACACTGAAATTTTAGCGAATTTGCAAGAAAAACTGAAATTTTAGCGAATTTCCAAGAAAAATGTCAAAATTAACAGAATTTCTAAATCGTTCCTATTTCTACGTATCTCGACGATTTGGATAATATATAAGAAGCACTGAAATTTTAGCGAATTTCCAAGAAAAACTGAAATTTTAGCGAATTTTCAAGAAAAATGTCAATATTAACCGAATTTCTAAATCGTTCCTATTTCTACGTATCTCGACGATTTGGATGATATATAAGAAACACTGAAATTTTAGCGAATTTCCAAGAAAAACTGAAATTTTAGCGAATTTCCAAGAAAAATGTCAATATTAACCGAATTTCTAAATCGTTCCTATTTCTACGTATCTCGACGATTTGGATGATATATAAGAAACACTGAAATTTTAGCGAATTTCCAAGAAAAACTGAAATTTTAGCGAATTTTCAAGAAAAATGTCAAAATTAACCGAATTTCTAAATCGTTCCTATTTCTACGTATATCGACGATTTGCATGATATATAAGAAACACTGAAATTTTAGCGAATTTCCAAGAAAAACTGAAATTTTAGCGAATTTCCAAGAAAAATGTCAATATTAACCGAATTTCTAAATCGTTCCTATTTCTACGTATCTCGACGATTTGGATGATATATAAGAAACACTGAAATTTTAGCGAATTTCCAAGAAAAACTGAAATTTTAGCGAATTTCCAAAAAAAATGTCAATATTAACCGAATTTCGAAATCGTTCCTATTTCTACGTATCTCGACGATTTGGATGATATATAAGAAACACTGAAATTTTAGCCAATTTCCAAGAAAAACTGAAATTTTAGCGAATTTCCAAGAAAAACTGAAATTTTAGCGAATTTCCAAGAAAAATGTCAATATTAACCGAATTTCAAAATCGTTCCTATTTCTACGAATCTCGACGATTTGGATGATATATAAGAAACTGAAATTTTAGCGAATTTCCAAGAAAAACTGAAATTTTAGCGAATTTCCAAGAAAAATGTCAAAATTAACCGAATTTCTAAATCGTTCCTATTTCTACGTATATCGACGATTTGCATGATATATAAGAAACACTGAAATTTTAGCGAATTTCCAAGAAAAACTGAAATTTTAGCGAATTTCCAAGAAAAATGTCAATATTAACCGAATTTCTAAATCGTTCCTATTTCTACGTATCTCGACGATTTGGATGATATAAAAGAAACACTGAAATTTTAGCGAATTTCCAAGAAAAACTGAAATTTTAGCGAATTTCCAAAAAAAATGTCAATATTAACCGAATTTCTAAATCGTTCCTATTTCTACGTATCTCGACGATTTGGATGATATATAAGAAACACTGAAATTTTAGCCAATTTCCAAGAAAAACTGAAATTTTAGCGAATTTCCAAGAAAAACTGAAATTTTAGCGAATTTCCAAGAAAAATGTCAATATTAACCGAATTTCTAAATCGTTCCTATTTCTACGTATCTCGACGATTTGGATGATATATAAGAAACACTGAAATTTTAGCGAATTTCCAAGAAAAACTGAAATTTTAGCGAATTTCCAAGAAAAATGTCAATATTAACCGAATTTCTAAATCGTTCCTATTTCTACGTATCTCGACGATTTGGATGATATATAAGAAACACTGAAATCTTAGCAAATTTCCAACAAAAACTGAAATTTTAGCAAATTTCCAAGAAAAACTGAAATTTTAGCGAATTTCCAAGAAAAATGTCAAAATTAACCGAATTTCTAAATCGTTCCTATTTCTACGTATATCGACGATTTGCATGATATATAAGAAACACTGAAATTTTAGCGAATTTCCAAGAAAAACTGAAATTTTAGCGAATTTCCAAGAAAAATGTCAATATTAACCGAATTTCTAAATCGTTCCTATTTCTACGTATCTCGACGATTTGGATGATATATAAGAAACACTGAAATTTTAGCGAATTTCCAAGAAAAACTGAAATTTTAGCGAATTTCCAAGAAAAATGTCAATATTAACCGAATTTCTAAATCGTTCCTATTTCTACGTATCTCGACGATTTGGATGATATATAAGAAACACTGAAATTTTAGCGAATTTCCAAGAAAAACTGAAATTTTAGCGAATTTCCAAGAAAAATGTCAATATTAACCGAATTTCTAAATCGTTCCTATTTCTACCTATCTCGACGATTTGGATGATATATAAGAAACACTGAAATCTTAGCGAATTTCCAAGAAAAACTGAAATTTTAGCAAATTTCCAAGAAAAACTGAAATTTTAGCGAATTTCCAAGAAAAATGTCAAAATTAACCGAATTTCTAAATCGTTCCTATTTCTACGTATATCGACGATTTGCATGATATATAAGAAACACTGAAATTTTAGCGAATTTCCAAGAAAAACTGAAATTTTAGCGAATTTCCAAGAAAAATGTCAATATTAACCGAATTTCTAAATCGTTCCTATTTCTACGTATCTCGACGATTTGGATGATATATAAGAAACACTGAAATTTTAGCGAATTTCCAAGAAAAACTGAAATTTTAGCGAATTTCCAAGAAAAATGTCAATATTAACCGAATTTCTAAATCGTTCCTATTTCTACGTATCTCGACGATTTGGATGATATATAAGAAACACTGAAATCTTAGCGAATTTCCAAGAAAAACTGAAATTTTTAGCAAATTTCCAAGAAAAACTGAAATTTTAGCGAATTTCCAAGAAAAATGTCAAAATTAACCGAATTTCTAAATCGTTCCTATTTCTACGTATATCGACGATTTGCATGATATATAAGAAACACTGAAATTTTAGCGAATTTCCAAGAAAAACTGAAATTTTAGCGAATTTCCATGAAAAATGTCAATATTAACCGAATTTCTAAATCGTTCCTATTTCTACGTAACTCGACGATTTGGATGATATATAAGAAACACTGAAATTTTAGCGAATTTCCAAGAAAAATAGAAATTTTAGCGAATTTCCATGAAAAATGTCAATATTAACCGAATTTCTAAATCGTTCCTATTTCTACGTAACTCGACGATTTGGATGATATATAAGAAACACTGAAATTTTAGCGAATTTCCAAGAAAAACTGAAATTTTAGCGAATTTCCATGAAAAATGTCAATATTAACCGAATTTCTAAATCGTTCCCATTTCTACGTAACTCGACGATTTGGATGATATATAAGAAACACTGAAATTTTAGCGAATTTCCAAGAAAAACTGAAATTTTAGCGAATTTCCAAGAAAAATGTCAATATTAGCCGAATTTCTAAATCGTTCCTATTTCTACGTATCTCGACGATTTGGATGATATATAAGAAACACTGAAATTTTAGCGAATTTCCAGGAAAAACTGAAATTTTAGCGAATTTCCAAGAAAAATGTCAATATTAACCGAATTTCTAAATCGTTCCTATTTCTACGTAACTCGACGATTTGGATGATATATAAGAAACACTGAAATTTTAGCGAATTTCCAAGAAAAACTGAAATTTTAGCGAATTTCCATGAAAAATGTCAATATTAACCGAATTTCCAAATCGTTCCTATTTCTACGTAACTCGACGATTTGGATGATATGTAAGAAACACTGATATTTTAGCGAATTTCCAAGAAAAACTGAAATTTTAGCGAATTTCCATGAAAAATGTCAATATTAACCGAATTTCTAAATCGTTCCTATTTCTACGTATATCGACGATTTGCATGATATATAAGAAACACTGAAATTTTAGCGAATTTCCAAGAAAAACTGAAATTTTAGCGAATTTCCAAGAAAAATGTCAATATTAACCGAATTTCTAAATCGTTCCTATTTCTACGTATCTCGACGATTTGGATGATATATAAGAAACACTGAAATTTTAGCGAATTTCCAAGAAAAACTGAAATTTTAGCGAATTTCCAAGAAAAATGTCAATATTAACCGAATTTCTAAATCGTTCCTATTTCTACGTATCTCGACGATTTGGATGATATATAAGAAACACTGAAATCTTAGCGAATTTCCAACAAAAACTGAAATTTTAGCAAATTTCCAAGAAAAACTGAAATTTTAGCGAATTTCCAAGAAAAATGTCAAAATTAACCGAATTTCTAAATCGTTCCTATTTCTACGTATATCGACGATTTGCATGATATATAAGAAACACTGAAATTTTAGCGAATTTCCAAGAAAAACTGAAATTTTAGCGAATTTCCAAGAAAAATGTCAATATTAACCGAATTTCTAAATCGTTCCTATTTCTACGTATCTCGACGATTTGGATGATATATAAGAAACACTGAAATTTTAGCGAATTTCCAAGAAAAACTGAAATTTTAGCGAATTTCCAAGAAAAATGTCAATATTAACCGAATTTCTAAATCGTTCCTATTTCTACGTATCTCGACGATTTGGATGATATATAAGAAACACTGAAATTTTAGCGAATTTCCAAGAAAAACTGAAATTTTAGCGAATTTCCAAGAAAAATGTCAATATTAACCGAATTTCTAAATCGTTCCTATTTCTACGTATCTCGACGATTTGGATGATATATAAGAAACACTGAAATTTTAGCGAATTTCCAAGAAAAACTGAAATTTTAGCGAATTTCCAAGAAAAATGTCAATATTAACCGAATTTCTAAATCGTTCCTATTTCTACGTATCTCGACGATTTGGATGATATATAAGAAACACTGAAATTTTAGCGAATTTCCAAGAAAAACTGAAATTTTAGCGAATTTCCAAGAAAAATGTCAATATTAACCGAATTTCTAAATCGTTCCTATTTCTACGTATCTCGACGATTTGGATGATATATAAGAAACATTGAAATTTTAGCGAATTTCCAAGAAAAACTGAAATTTTAGCGAATTTCCATGAAAAATGTCAATATTAACCAAATTTCTATATCGTTCCTATTTCTACGTAACTCGACGATTTGGATGATATATAAGAAACACTGAAATTTTAGCGAATTTCCAAGAAAAACTGAAATTTTAGCAAATTTCCAAGAAAAACTGAAATTTTAGCGAATTTCCAAGAAAAATAGAAATTTTAGCGAATTTCCATGAAAAATGTCAATATTAACCGAATTTCTAAATCGTTCCTATTTCTACGTATCTCGACGATTTGGATGATATATAAGAAACATTGAAATTTTAGCGAATTTCCAAGAAAAACTGAAATTTTAGCGAATTTCCATGAAAAATGTCAATATTAACCAAATTTCTATATCGTTCCTATTTCTACGTAACTCGACGATTTGGATGATATATAAGAAACACTGAAATTTTAGCGAATTTCCAAGAAAAACTGAAATTTTAGCGAATTTCCATGAAAAATGTCAATATTAACCGAATTTCTAAATCGTTCCCATTTCTACGTAACTCGACGATTTGGATGATATATAAGAAACACTGAAATTTTAGCGAATTTCCAAGAAAAACTGAAATTTTAGCGAATTTCCAAGAAAAATGTCAATATTAGCCGAATTTCTAAATCGTTCCTATTTCTACGTATCTCGACGATTTGGATGATATATAAGTAACACTGAAATTTTAGCGAATTTCCAGGAAAAACTGAAATTTTAGCGAATTTCCAAGAAAAATGTCAATATTAACCGAATTTCTAAATCGTTCCTATTTCTACGTAACTCGACGATTTGGATGATATATAAGAAACACTGAAATTTTAGCGAATTTCCAAGAAAAACTGAAATTTTAGCGAATTTCCATGAAAAATGTCAATATTAACCGAATTTCTAAATCGTTCCTATTTCTACGTATCTCGACGATTTGGATGATATATAAGAAACACTGAAATTTTAGCGAATTTCCAAGAAAAACTGAAATTTTAGCGAATTTCCATGAAAAATGTCAATATTAACCGAATTTCTAAATCGTTCCTATTTCTACGTAACTCGACGATTTGGATGATATATAAGAAACACTGAAATTTTAGCGAATTTCCAAGAAAAACTGAAATTTTAGCGAATTTCCAAGAAAAATGTCAAAATTAACAGAATTTCTAAGTCGTTCCTATTTCTACGTAACTCGACGATTTGGATGATATATAAGAAACACTGAAATTTTAGCGAATTTCCAAGAAAAACTGAAATTTTAGCGAATTTCCATGAAAAATGTCAATATTAACCAAATTTCTATATCGTTCCTATTTCTACGTAACTCGACGATTTGGATGATATATAAGAAACACTGAAATTTTAGCGAATTTCCAAGAAAAACTGAAATTTTAGCGAATTTCCATGAAAAATGTCAATATTAACCGAATTTCTAAATCGTTCCTATTTCTACGTAACTCGACGATTTGGATGATATATAAGAAACACTGAAATTTTAGCGAATTTCCAAGAAAAACTGAAATTTTAGCGAATTTCCAAGAAAAATGTCAATATTAACCGAATTTCTAAATCGTTCCTATTTCTACGTATCTCGACGATTTGGATGATATATAAGAAACACTGAAATTTTAGCGAATTTCCAAGAAAAACTGAAATTTTAGCGAATTTCCAAGAAAAATGTCAAAATTAACAGAATTTCTAAATCGGTTTTATTTCTACGTATCTCGACGATTTGGATGATATATAAGAAACACTGAAATTTTAGCGAATTTCCAAGAAAAACTGATATTTTAGCGAATTTCCAAGAAAAATGTCAAAATTAACAGAATTTCTAAATCGTTCCTATTTCTACGTAACTCGACGATTTGGATGATATATAAGAAACACTGAAATTTTAGCGAATTTCCAAGAAAAACTTCTAATTTTAGCGAATTTCCATGAAAAATGTCAATATTAACCGAATTTCTAAATCGTTCCTATTTCTACGTATCTCGACGATTTGGATGATATATAAGAAACACTGAAATTTTAGCGAATTTCCAAGAAAAACTGAAATTTTAGCGAATTTCCAAGAAAAATGTCAAAATTAACAGAATTTCTAAATCGGTTTTATTTCTACGTATCTCGACGATTTGGATGATATATAAGAAACACTGAAATTTTAGCGAATTTCCAAGAAAAACTGAAATTTTAGCGAATTTCCAAGAAAAATGTCAATATTAACCGAATTTCTAAATCGTTCCTATTTCTACGTATCTCGACGATTTGGATGATATATAAGAAACACTGAAATTTTAGCGAATTTCCAAGAAAAACTGAAATTTTAGCGAATTTCCAAGAAAAATGTCAATATTAACCGAATTTCTAAGTCGTTCCTATTTCTACGTAACTCGACGATTTGGATGATATATAAGAAACACTGAAATTTTAGCGAATTTCCAAGAAAAACTGAAATTTTAGCGAATTTCCATGAAAAATGTCAATATTAACCAAATTTCTATATCGTTCCTATTTCTACGTAACTCGACGATTTGGATGATATATAAGAAACACTGAAATTTTAGCGAATTTCCAAGAAAAACTGAAATTTTAGCGAATTTCCATGAAAAATGTCAATATTAACCGAATTTCTAAATCGTTCCTATTTCTACGTAACTCGACGATTTGGATGATATATAAGAAACACTGAAATTTTAGCGAATTTCCAAGAAAAACTGAAATTTTAGCGAATTTCCAAGAAAAATGTCAATATTAACCGAATTTCTAAATCGTTCCTATTTCTACGTATCTCGACAATTTGGATGATATATAAGAAACACTGAAATTTTAGCGAATTTCCAAGAAAAACTGAAATTTTAGCGAATTTCCAAGAAAAATGTCAAAATTAACAGAATTTCTAAATCGGTTTTATTTCTACGTATCTCGACGATTTGGATGATATATAAGAAACACTGAAATTTTAGCGAATTTCCAAGAAAAACTGATATTTTAGCGAATTTCCAAGAAAAATGTCAAAATTAACAGAATTTCTAAATCGTTCCTATTTCTACGTAACTCGGCGATTTGGATGATATATAAGAAACACTGAAATTTTAGCGAATTTCCAAGAAAAACTGAAATTTTAGCGAATTTCCATGAAAAATGTCAATATTAACCGAATTTCTAAATCGTTCCTATTTCTACGTATCTCGACGATTTGGATGATATATAAGAAACACTGAAATTTTAGCGAATTTCCAAGAAAAACTGAAATTTTAGCGAATTTCCAAGAAAAATGTCAAAATTAACAGAATTTCTAAATCGTTCCTATTTCTACGTAACTCGACGATTTGGATGATATATAAGAAACACTGAAATTTTAGCGAATTTCCAACAAAAACTGAAATTTTAGCGAATTTCCATGAAAAATGTCAATATTAACCGAATTTCTAAATCGTTCCTATTTCTACGTATCTCGACGATTTGGATGATATATAAGAAACACTGAAATTTTAGCGAATTTCCAAGAAAAATAGAAATTTTAGCGAATTTCCAAGAAAAACTGAAATTTTAGCGAATTTCCAAGAAAAATGTCAATATTAACCGAATTTCTAAATCGTTCCTATTTCTACGTATCTCGACGATTTGGATGATATATAAGAAACACTGAAATTTTAGCGAATTTCCAAGAAAAACTGAAATTTTAGCGAATTTCCAAGAAAAATGTCAATATTAACCGAATTTCTAAATCGTTCCTATTTCTACGTATCTCGACGATTTGCATGATATATAAGAAACACTGAAATTTTAGCGAATTTGCAAGAAAAACTGAAATTTTAGCGAATTTCCAAGAAAAATGTCAAAATTAACAGAATTTCTAAATCGTTCCTATTTCTACGTATCTCGACGATTTGGATAATATATAAGAAGCACTGAAATTTTAGCGAATTTCCAAGAAAAACTGAAATTTTAGCGAATTTCCAAGAAAAATGTCAATATTAACCGAATTTCTAAATCGTTCCTATTTCTACGTATCTCGACGATTTGGATGATATATAAGAAACACTGAAATTTTAGCGAATTTCCAAGAAAAACTGAAATTTTAGCGAATTTCCAAGAAAAATGTCAATATTAACCGAATTTCTAAATCGTTCCTATTTCTACGTATCTCGACGATTTGGATGATATATAAGAAACACTGAAATTTTAGCGAATTTCCAAGAAAAACTGAAATTTTAGCGAATTTCCAAGAAAAATGTCAATATTAACCGAATTTCTAAATCGTTCCTATTTCTACGTATCTCGACGATTTGGATGATATATAAGAAACATTGAAATTTTAGCGAATTTCCAAGAAAAACTGAAATTTTAGCGAATTTCCATGAAAAATGTCAATATTAACCAAATTTCTATATCGTTCCTATTTCTACGTAACTCGACGATTTGGATGATATATAAGAAACACTGAAATTTTAGCGAATTTCCAAGAAAAACTGAAATTTTAGCAAATTTCCAAGAAAAACTGAAATTTTAGCGAATTTCCAAGAAAAATAGAAATTTTAGCGAATTTCCATGAAAAATGTCAATATTAACCGAATTTCTAAATCGTTCCTATTTCTACGTATCTCGACGATTTGGATGATATATAAGAAACATTGAAATTTTAGCGAATTTCCAAGAAAAACTGAAATTTTAGCGAATTTCCATGAAAAATGTCAATATTAACCAAATTTCTATATCGTTCCTATTTCTACGTAACTCGACGATTTGGATGATATATAAGAAACACTGAAATTTTAGCGAATTTCCAAGAAAAACTGAAATTTTAGCGAATTTCCATGAAAAATGTCAATATTAACCGAATTTCTAAATCGTTCCCATTTCTACGTAACTCGACGATTTGGATGATATATAAGAAACACTGAAATTTTAGCGAATTTCCAAGAAAAACTGAAATTTTAGCGAATTTCCAAGAAAAATGTCAATATTAGCCGAATTTCTAAATCGTTCCTATTTCTACGTATCTCGACGATTTGGATGATATATAAGAAACACTGAAATTTTAGCGAATTTCCAGGAAAAACTGAAATTTTAGCGAATTTCCAAGAAAAATGTCAATATTAACCGAATTTCTAAATCGTTCCTATTTCTACGTAACTCGACGATTTGGATGATATATAAGAAACACTGAAATTTTAGCGAATTTCCAAGAAAAACTGAAATTTTAGCGAATTTCCATGAAAAATGTCAATATTAACCGAATTTCCAAATCGTTCCTATTTCTACGTAACTCGACGATTTGGATGATATGTAAGAAACACTGATATTTTAGCGAATTTCCAAGAAAAACTGAAATTTTAGCGAATTTCCATGAAAAATGTCAATATTAACCGAATTTCTAAATCGTTCCTATTTCTACGTATCTCGACGATTTGGATGATATATAAGAAACACTGAAATTTTAGCGAATTTCCAAGAAAAACTGAAATTTTAGCGAATTTCCATGAAAAATGTCAATATTAACCGAATTTCTAAATCGTTCCTATTTCTACGTAACTCGACGATTTGGATGATATATAAGAAACACTGAAATTTTAGCGAATTTCCAAGAAAAACTGAAATTTTAGCGAATTTCCAAGAAAAATGTCAAAATTAACAGAATTTCTAAGTCGTTCCTATTTCTACGTAACTCGACGATTTGGATGATATATAAGAAACACTGAAATTTTAGCGAATTTCCAAGAAAAACTGAAATTTTAGCGAATTTCCATGAAAAATGTCAATATTAACCAAATTTCTATATCGTTCCTATTTCTACGTAACTCGACGATTTGGATGATATATAAGAAACACTGAAATTTTAGCGAATTTCCAAGAAAAACTGAAATTTTAGCGAATTTCCATGAAAAATGTCAATATTAACCGAATTTCTAAATCGTTCCTATTTCTACGTAACTCGACGATTTGGATGATATATAAGAAACACTGAAATTTTAGCGAATTTCCAAGAAAAACTGAAATTTTAGCGAATTTCCAAGAAAAATGTCAATATTAACCGAATTTCTAAATCGTTCCTATTTCTACGTATCTCGACGATTTGGATGATATATAAGAAACACTGAAATTTTAGCGAATTTCCAAGAAAAACTGAAATTTTAGCGAATTTCCAAGAAAAATGTCAATATTAACCGAATTTCTAAATCGGTTTTATTTCTACGTATCTCGACGATTTGGATGATATATAAGAAACACTGAAATTTTAGCGAATTTCCAAGAAAAACTGAAATTTTAGCGAATTTCCAAGAAAAATGTCAAAATTAACAGAATTTCTAAATCGTTCCTATTTCTACGTAACTCGACGATTTGGATGATATATAAGAAACACTGAAATTTTAGCGAATTTCCAAGAAAAACTGAAATTTTAGCGAATTTCCAAGAAAAATGTCAAAATTAACAGAATTTCTAAGTCGTTCCTATTTCTACGTAACTCGACGATTTGGATGATATATAAGAAACACTGAAATTTTAGCGAATTTCCAAGAAAAACTGAAATTTTAGCGAATTTCCATGAAAAATGTCAATATTAACCAAATTTCTATATCGTTCCTATTTCTACGTAACTCGACGATTTGGATGATATATAAGAAACACTGAAATTTTAGCGAATTTCCAAGAAAAACTGAAATTTTAGCGAATTTCCATGAAAAATGTCAATATTAACCGAATTTCTAAATCGTTCCTATTTCTACGTAACTCGACGATTTGGATGATATATAAGAAACACTGAAATTTTAGCGAATTTCCAAGAAAAACTGAAATTTTAGCGAATTTCCAAGAAAAATGTCAATATTAACCGAATTTCTAAATCGTTCCTATTTCTACGTATCTCGACGATTTGGATGATATATAAGAAACACTGAAATTTTAGCGAATTTCCAAGAAAAACTGAAATTTTAGCGAATTTCCAAGAAAAATGTCAATATTAACCGAATTTCTAAATCGGTTTTATTTCTACGTATCTCGACGATTTGGATGATATATAAGAAACACTGAAATTTTAGCGAATTTCCAAGAAAAACTGAAATTTTAGCGAATTTCCAAGAAAAACTGAAATTTTAGCAAATTTCCAAGAAAAACTGAAATTTTAGCGAATTTCCAAGAAAAATAGAAATTTTAGCGAATTTCCATGAAAAATGTCAATATTAACCGAATTTCTAAATCGTTCCTATTTCTACGTATCTCGACGATTTGGATGATATATAAGAAACATTGAAATTTTAGCGAATTTCCAAGAAAAACTGAAATTTTAGCGAATTTCCATGAAAAATGTCAATATTAACCAAATTTCTATATCGTTCCTATTTCTACGTAACTCGACGATTTGGATGATATATAAGAAACACTGAAATTTTAGCGAATTTCCAAGAAAAACTGAAATTTTAGCGAATTTCCATGAAAAATGTCAATATTAACCGAATTTCTAAATCGTTCCCATTTCTACGTAACTCGACGATTTGGATGATATATAAGAAACACTGAAATTTTAGCGAATTTCCAAGAAAAACTGAAATTTTAGCGAATTTCCAAGAAAAATGTCAATATTAGCCGAATTTCTAAATCGTTCCTATTTCTACGTATCTCGACGATTTGGATGATATATAAGAAACACTGAAATTTTAGCGAATTTCCAGGAAAAACTGAAATTTTAGCGAATTTCCAAGAAAAATGTCAATATTAACCGAATTTCTAAATCGTTCCTATTTCTACGTAACTCGACGATTTGGATGATATATAAGAAACACTGAAATTTTAGCGAATTTCCAAGAAAAACTGAAATTTTAGCGAATTTCCATGAAAAATGTCAATATTAACCGAATTTCCAAATCGTTCCTATTTCTACGTAACTCGACGATTTGGATGATATGTAAGAAACACTGATATTTTAGCGAATTTCCAAGAAAAACTGAAATTTTAGCGAATTTCCATGAAAAATGTCAATATTAACCGAATTTCTAAATCGTTCCTATTTCTACGTATCTCGACGATTTGGATGATATATAAGAAACACTGAAATTTTAGCGAATTTCCAAGAAAAACTGAAATTTTAGCGAATTTCCATGAAAAATGTCAATATTAACCGAATTTCTAAATCGTTCCTATTTCTACGTAACTCGACGATTTGGATGATATATAAGAAACACTGAAATTTTAGCGAATTTCCAAGAAAAACTGAAATTTTAGCGAATTTCCAAGAAAAATGTCAAAATTAACAGAATTTCTAAGTCGTTCCTATTTCTACGTAACTCGACGATTTGGATGATATATAAGAAACACTGAAATTTTAGCGAATTTCCAAGAAAAACTGAAATTTTAGCGAATTTCCATGAAAAATGTCAATATTAACCAAATTTCTATATCGTTCCTATTTCTACGTAACTCGACGATTTGGATGATATATAAGAAACACTGAAATTTTAGCGAATTTCCAAGAAAAACTGAAATTTTAGCGAATTTCCAAGAAAAATGTCAATATTAACCGAATTTCTAAATCGGTTTTATTTCTACGTATCTCGACGATTTGGATGATATATAAGAAACACTGAAATTTTAGCGAATTTCCAAGAAAAACTGAAATTTTAGCGAATTTCCAAGAAAAATGTCAAAATTAACAGAATTTCTAAATCGTTCCTATTTCTACGTAACTCGACGATTTGGATGATATATAAGAAACACTGAAATTTTAGCGAATTTCCAAGAAAAACTGAAATTTTAGCGAATTTCCAAGAAAAATGTCAAAATTAACAGAATTTCTAAGTCGTTCCTATTTCTACGTAACTCGACGATTTGGATGATATATAAGAAACACTGAAATTTTAGCGAATTTCCAAGAAAAACTGAAATTTTAGCGAATTTCCATGAAAAATGTCAATATTAACCAAATTTCTATATCGTTCCTATTTCTACGTAACTCGACGATTTGGATGATATATAAGAAACACTGAAATTTTAGCGAATTTCCAAGAAAAACTGAAATTTTAGCGAATTTCCATGAAAAATGTCAATATTAACCGAATTTCTAAATCGTTCCTATTTCTACGTAACTCGACGATTTGGATGATATATAAGAAACACTGAAATTTTAGCGAATTTCCAAGAAAAACTGAAATTTTAGCGAATTTCCAAGAAAAATGTCAATATTAACCGAATTTCTAAATCGTTCCTATTTCTACGTATCTCGACGATTTGGATGATATATAAGAAACACTGAAATTTTAGCGAATTTCCAAGAAAAACTGAAATTTTAGCGAATTTCCAAGAAAAATGTCAATATTAACCGAATTTCTAAATCGGTTTTATTTCTACGTATCTCGACGATTTGGATGATATATAAGAAACACTGAAATTTTAGCGAATTTCCAAGAAAAACTGAAATTTTAGCGAATTTCCAAGAAAAACTGAAATTTTAGCAAATTTCCAAGAAAAACTGAAATTTTAGCGAATTTCCAAGAAAAATAGAAATTTTAGCGAATTTCCATGAAAAATGTCAATATTAACCGAATTTCTAAATCGTTCCTATTTCTACGTATCTCGACGATTTGGATGATATATAAGAAACATTGAAATTTTAGCGAATTTCCAAGAAAAACTGAAATTTTAGCGAATTTCCATGAAAAATGTCAATATTAACCAAATTTCTATATCGTTCCTATTTCTACGTAACTCGACGATTTGGATGATATATAAGAAACACTGAAATTTTAGCGAATTTCCAAGAAAAACTGAAATTTTAGCGAATTTCCATGAAAAATGTCAATATTAACCGAATTTCTAAATCGTTCCCATTTCTACGTAACTCGACGATTTGGATGATATATAAGAAACACTGAAATTTTAGCGAATTTCCAAGAAAAACTGAAATTTTAGCGAATTTCCAAGAAAAATGTCAATATTAGCCGAATTTCTAAATCGTTCCTATTTCTACGTATCTCGACGATTTGGATGATATATAAGAAACACTGAAATTTTAGCGAATTTCCAGGAAAAACTGAAATTTTAGCGAATTTCCAAGAAAAATGTCAATATTAACCGAATTTCTAAATCGTTCCTATTTCTACGTAACTCGACGATTTGGATGATATATAAGAAACACTGAAATTTTAGCGAATTTCCAAGAAAAACTGAAATTTTAGCGAATTTCCATGAAAAATGTCAATATTAACCGAATTTCCAAATCGTTCCTATTTCTACGTAACTCGACGATTTGGATGATATGTAAGAAACACTGATATTTTAGCGAATTTCCAAGAAAAACTGAAATTTTAGCGAATTTCCATGAAAAATGTCAATATTAACCGAATTTCTAAATCGTTCCTATTTCTACGTATCTCGACGATTTGGATGATATATAAGAAACACTGAAATTTTAGCGAATTTCCAAGAAAAACTGAAATTTTAGCGAATTTCCATGAAAAATGTCAATATTAACCGAATTTCTAAATCGTTCCTATTTCTACGTAACTCGACGATTTGGATGATATATAAGAAACACTGAAATTTTAGCGAATTTCCAAGAAAAACTGAAATTTTAGCGAATTTCCAAGAAAAATGTCAAAATTAACAGAATTTCTAAGTCGTTCCTATTTCTACGTAACTCGACGATTTGGATGATATATAAGAAACACTGAAATTTTAGCGAATTTCCAAGAAAAACTGAAATTTTAGCGAATTTCCATGAAAAATGTCAATATTAACCAAATTTCTATATCGTTCCTATTTCTACGTAACTCGACGATTTGGATGATATATAAGAAACACTGAAATTTTAGCGAATTTCCAAGAAAAACTGAAATTTTAGCGAATTTCCAAGAAAAATGTCAATATTAACCGAATTTCTAAATCGTTCCTATTTCTACGTATCTCGACGATTTGGATGATATATAAGAAACACTGAAATTTTAGCGAATTTCCAAGAAAAACTGAAATTTTAGCGAATTTCCAAGAAAAATGTCAATATTAACCGAATTTCTAAATCGGTTTTATTTCTACGTATCTCGACGATTTGGATGATATATAAGAAACACTGAAATTTTAGCGAATTTCCAAGAAAAACTGAAATTTTAGCGAATTTCCAAGAAAAATGTCAAAATTAACAGAATTTCTAAGTCGTTCCTATTTCTACGTAACTCGACGATTTGGATGATATATAAGAAACACTGAAATTTTAGCGAATTTCCAAGAAAAACTGAAATTTTAGCGAATTTCCATGAAAAATGTCAATATTAACCAAATTTCTATATCGTTCCTATTTCTACGTAACTCGACGATTTGGATGATATATAAGAAACACTGAAATTTTAGCGAATTTCCAAGAAAAACTGAAATTTTAGCGAATTTCCAAGAAAAATGTCAATATTAACCGAATTTCTAAATCGGTTTTATTTCTACGTATCTCGACGATTTGGATGATATATAAGAAACACTGAAATTTTAGCGAATTTCCAAGAAAAACTGATATTTTAGCGAATTTCCAAGAAAAATGTCAAAATTAACAGAATTTCTAAATCGTTCCTATTTCTACGTAACTCGACGATTTGGATGATATATAAGAAACACTGAAATTTTAGCGAATTTCCAAGAAAAACTGAAATTTTAGCGAATTTCCATGAAAAATGTCAATATTAACCGAATTTCTAAATCGTTCCTATTTCTACGTATCTCGACGATTTGGATGATATATAAGAAACACTGAAATTTTAGCGAATTTCCAAGAAAAACTGAAATTTTAGCGAATTTCCAAGAAAAATGTCAAAATTAACAGAATTTCTAAATCGGTTTTATTTCTACGTATCTCGACGATTTGGATGATATATAAGAAACACTGAAATTTTAGCGAATTTCCAAGAAAAACTGATATTTTAGCGAATTTCCAAGAAAAATGTCAAAATTAACAGAATTTCTAAATCGTTCCTATTTCTACGTAACTCGACGATTTGGATGATATATAAGAAACACTGAAATTTTAGCGAATTTCCAACAAAAACTGAAATTTTAGCGAATTTCCATGAAAAATGTCAATATTAACCGAATTTCTAAATCGTTCCTATTTCTACGTATCTCGACGATTTGGATGATATATAAGAAACACTGAAATTTTAGCGAATTTCCAAGAAAAATAGAAATTTTAGCGAATTTCCAAGAAAAACTGAAATTTTAGCGAATTTCCAAGAAAAATGTCAATATTAACCGAATTTCTAAATCGTTCCTATTTCTACGTATCTCGACGATTTGGATGATATATAAGAAACACTGAAATTTTAGCGAATTTCCAAGAAAAACTGAAATTTTAGCGAATTTCCAAGAAAAATGTCAATATTAACCGAATTTCTAAATCGTTCCTATTTCTACGTATCTCGACGATTTGCATGATATATAAGAAACACTGAAATTTTAGCGAATTTGCAAGAAAAACTGAAATTTTAGCGAATTTCCAAGAAAAATGTCAAAATTAACAGAATTTCTAAATCGTTCCTATTTCTACGTATCTCGACGATTTGGATAATATATAAGAAGCACTGAAATTTTAGCGAATTTCCAAGAAAAACTGAAATTTTAGCGAATTTCCAAGAAAAATGTCAATATTAACCGAATTTCTAAATCGTTCCTATTTCTACGTATCTCGACGATTAGGATAATATATAAGAAACACTGAAATTTTAGCGAATTTCCAAGAAAAACTGAAATTTTAGCGAATTTCCAAGAAAAATGTCAATATTAACCGAATTTCTAAATCGTTCCTATTTCTACGTATCTCGACGATTTGGATGATATATAAGAAACACTGAAATTTTAGCGAATTTCCAAGAAAAACTGAAATTTTAGCGAATTTCCAAGAAAAATGTCAATATTAACCGAATTTCTAAGTCGTTCCTATTTCTACGTAACTCGACGATTTGGATGATATATAAGAAACACTGAAATTTTAGCGAATTTCCAAGAAAAACTGAAATTTTAGCGAATTTCCATGAAAAATGTCAATATTAACCAAATTTCTATATCGTTCCTATTTCTACGTAACTCGACGATTTGGATGATATATAAGAAACACTGAAATTTTAGCGAATTTCAAAGAAAAACTGAAATTTTAGCGAATTTCCATGAAAAATGTCAATATTAACCGAATTTCTAAATCGTTCCTATTTCTACGTAACTCGACGATTTGGATGATATATAAGAAACACTGAAATTTTAGCGAATTTCCAAGAAAAACTGAAATTTTAGCGAATTTCCAAGAAAAATGTCAATATTAACCGAATTTCTAAATCGTTCCTATTTCTACGTATCTCGACAATTTGGATGATATATAAGAAACACTGAAATTTTAGCGAATTTCCAAGAAAAACTGAAATTTTAGCGAATTTCCAAGAAAAATGTCAAAATTAACAGAATTTCTAAATCGGTTTTATTTCTACGTATCTCGACGATTTGGATGATATATAAGAAACACTGAAATTTTAGCGAATTTCCAAGAAAAACTGATATTTTAGCGAATTTCCAAGAAAAATGTCAAAATTAACAGAATTTCTAAATCGTTCCTATTTCTACGTAACTCGGCGATTTGGATGATATATAAGAAACACTGAAATTTTAGCGAATTTCCAAGAAAAACTGAAATTTTAGCGAATTTCCATGAAAAATGTCAATATTAACCGAATTTCTAAATCGTTCCTATTTCTACGTATCTCGACGATTTGGATGATATATAAGAAACACTGAAATTTTAGCGAATTTCCAAGAAAAACTGAAATTTTAGCGAATTTCCAAGAAAAATGTCAAAATTAACAGAATTTCTAAATCGGTTTTATTTCTACGTATCTCGACGATTTGGATGATATATAAGAAACACTGAAATTTTAGCGAATTTCCAAGAAAAACTGATATTTTAGCGAATTTCCAAGAAAAATGTCAAAATTAACAGAATTTCTAAATCGTTCCTATTTCTACGTAACTCGACGATTTGGATGATATATAAGAAACACTGAAATTTTAGCGAATTTCCAAGAAAAACTGAAATTTTAGCGAATTTCCAAGAAAAATGTCAAAATTAACAGAATTTCTAAGTCGTTCCTATTTCTACGTAACTCGACGATTTGGATGATATATAAGAAACACTGAAATTTTAGCGAATTTCCAAGAAAAACTGAAATTTTAGCGAATTTCCATGAAAAATGTCAATATTAACCAAATTTCTATATCGTTCCTATTTCTACGTAACTCGACGATTTGGATGATATATAAGAAACACTGAAATTTTAGCGAATTTCCAAGAAAAACTGAAATTTTAGCGAATTTCCAAGAAAAATGTCAATATTAACCGAATTTCTAAATCGTTCCTATTTCTACGTATCTCGACGATTTGGATGATATATAAGAAACACTGAAATTTTAGCGAATTTCCAAGAAAAACTGAAATTTTAGCGAATTTCCAAGAAAAATGTCAATATTAACCGAATTTCTAAATCGGTTTTATTTCTACGTATCTCGACGATTTGGATGATATATAAGAAACACTGAAATTTTAGCGAATTTCCAAGAAAAACTGAAATTTTAGCGAATTTCCAAGAAAAATGTCAAAATTAACAGAATTTCTAAGTCGTTCCTATTTCTACGTAACTCGACGATTTGGATGATATATAAGAAACACTGAAATTTTAGCGAATTTCCAAGAAAAACTGAAATTTTAGCGAATTTCCATGAAAAATGTCAATATTAACCAAATTTCTATATCGTTCCTATTTCTACGTAACTCGACGATTTGGATGATATATAAGAAACACTGAAATTTTAGCGAATTTCCAAGAAAAACTGAAATTTTAGCGAATTTCCAAGAAAAATGTCAATATTAACCGAATTTCTAAATCGGTTTTATTTCTACGTATCTCGACGATTTGGATGATATATAAGAAACACTGAAATTTTAGCGAATTTCCAAGAAAAACTGATATTTTAGCGAATTTCCAAGAAAAATGTCAAAATTAACAGAATTTCTAAATCGTTCCTATTTCTACGTAACTCGACGATTTGGATGATATATAAGAAACACTGAAATTTTAGCGAATTTCCAAGAAAAACTGAAATTTTAGCGAATTTCCATGAAAAATGTCAATATTAACCGAATTTCTAAATCGTTCCTATTTCTACGTATCTCGACGATTTGGATGATATATAAGAAACACTGAAACTTTAGCGAATTTCCAAGAAAAACTGAAATTTTAGCGAATTTCCAAGAAAAATGTCAAAATTAACAGAATTTCTAAATCGGTTTTATTTCTACGTATCTCGACGATTTGGATGATATATAAGAAACACTGAAATTTTAGCGAATTTCCAAGAAAAACTGATATTTTAGCGAATTTCCAAGAAAAATGTCAAAATTAACAGAATTTCTCAATCGTTCCTATTTCTACGTAACTCGACGATTTGGATGATATATAAGAAACACTGAAATTTTAGCGAATTTCCAACAAAAACTGAAATTTTAGCGAATTTCCATGAAAAATGTCAATATTAACCGAATTTCTAAATCGTTCCTATTTCTACGTATCTCGACGATTTGGATGATATATAAGAAACACTGAAATTTTAGCGAATTTCCAAGAAAAATAGAAATTTTAGCGAATTTCCAAGAAAAACTGAAATTTTAGCGAATTTCCAAGAAAAATGTCAATATTAACCGAATTTCTAAATCGTTCCTATTTCTACGTATCTCGACGATTTGGATGATATATAAGAAACACTGAAATTTTAGCGAATTTCCAAGAAAAACTGAAATTTTAGCGAATTTCCAAGAAAAATGTCAATATTAACCGAATTTCTAAATCGTTCCTATTTCTACGTATCTCGACGATTTGCATGATATATAAGAAACACTGAAATTTTAGCGAATTTGCAAGAAAAACTGAAATTTTAGCGAATTTCCAAGAAAAATGTCAAAATTAACAGAATTTCTAAATCGTTCCTATTTCTACGTATCTCGACGATTTGGATAATATATAAGAAGCACTGAAATTTTAGCGAATTTCCAAGAAAAACTGAAATTTTAGCGAATTTCCAAGAAAAATGTCAATATTAACCGAATTTCTAAATCGTTCCTATTTCTACGTATCTCGACGATTAGGATAATATATAAGAAACACTGAAATTTTAGCGAATTTCCAAGAAAAACTGAAATTTTAGCGAATTTCCAAGAAAAATGTCAATATTAACCGAATTTCTAAATCGTTCCTATTTCTACGTATCTCGACGATTTGGATGATATATAAGAAACACTGAAATTTTAGCGAATTTCCAAGAAAAACTGAAATTTTAGCGAATTTCCAAGAAAAATGTCAATATTAACCGAATTTCTAAGTCGTTCCTATTTCTACGTAACTCGACGATTTGGATGATATATAAGAAACACTGAAATTTTAGCGAATTTCCAAGAAAAACTGAAATTTTAGCGAATTTCCATGAAAAATGTCAATATTAACCAAATTTCTATATCGTTCCTATTTCTACGTAACTCGACGATTTGGATGATATATAAGAAACACTGAAATTTTAGCGAATTTCCAAGAAAAACTGAAATTTTAGCGAATTTCCATGAAAAATGTCAATATTAACCGAATTTCTAAATCGTTCCTATTTCTACGTAACTCGACGATTTGGATGATATATAAGAAACACTGAAATTTTAGCGAATTTCCAAGAAAAACTGAAATTTTAGCGAATTTCCAAGAAAAATGTCAATATTAACCGAATTTCTAAATCGTTCCTATTTCTACGTATCTCGACAATTTGGATGATATATAAGAAACACTGAAATTTTAGCGAATTTCCAAGAAAAACTGAAATTTTAGCGAATTTCCAAGAAAAATGTCAAAATTAACAGAATTTCTAAATCGGTTTTATTTCTACGTATCTCGACGATTTGGATGATATATAAGAAACACTGAAATTTTAGCGAATTTCCAAGAAAAACTGATATTTTAGCGAATTTCCAAGAAAAATGTCAAAATTAACAGAATTTCTAAATCGTTCCTATTTCTACGTAACTCGGCGATTTGGATGATATATAAGAAACACTGAAATTTTAGCGAATTTCCAAGAAAAACTGAAATTTTAGCGAATTTCCATGAAAAATGTCAATATTAACCGAATTTCTAAATCGTTCCTATTTCTACGTATCTCGACGATTTGGATGATATATAAGAAACACTGAAATTTTAGCGAATTTCCAAGAAAAACTGAAATTTTAGCGAATTTCCAAGAAAAATGTCAAAATTAACAGAATTTCTAAATCGGTTTTATTTCTACGTATCTCGACGATTTGGATGATATATAAGAAACACTGAAATTTTAGCGAATTTCCAAGAAAAACTGATATTTTAGCGAATTTCCAAGAAAAATGTCAAAATTAACAGAATTTCTAAATCGTTCCTATTTCTACGTAACTCGACGATTTGGATGATATATAAGAAACACTGAAATTTTAGCGAATTTCCAACAAAAACTGAAATTTTAGCGAATTTCCATGAAAAATGTCAATATTAACCGAATTTCTAAATCGTTCCTATTTCTACGTATCTCGACGATTTGGATGATATATAAGAAACACTGAAATTTTAGCGAATTTCCAAGAAAAATAGAAATTTTAGCGAATTTCCAAGAAAAACTGAAATTTTAGCGAATTTCCAAGAAAAATGTCAATATTAACCGAATTTCTAAATCGTTCCTATTTCTACGTATCTCGACGATTTGGATGATATATAAGAAACACTGAAATTTTAGCGAATTTCCAAGAAAAACTGAAATTTTAGCGAATTTCCAAGAAAAATGTCAATATTAACCGAATTTCTAAATCGTTCCTATTTCTACGTATCTCGACGATTTGCATGATATATAAGAAACACTGAAATTTTAGCGAATTTGCAAGAAAAACTGAAATTTTAGCGAATTTCCAAGAAAAATGTCAAAATTAACAGAATTTCTAAATCGTTCCTATTTCTACGTATCTCGACGATTTGGATAATATATAAGAAGCACTGAAATTTTAGCGAATTTCCAAGAAAAACTGAAATTTTAGCGAATTTCCAAGAAAAATGTCAATATTAACCGAATTTCTAAATCGTTCCTATTTCTACGTATCTCGACGATTTGGATGATATATAAGAAACACTGAAATTTTAGCGAATTTCCAAGAAAAACTGAAATTTTAGCGAATTTCCAAGAAAAATGTCAATATTAACCGAATTTCTAAATCGTTCCTATTTCTACGTATCTCGACGATTTGGATGATATATAAGAAACACTGAAATTTTAGCGAATTTCCAAGAAAAACTGAAATTTTAGCGAATTTTCAAGAAAAATGTCAAAATTAACCGAATTTCTAAATCGTTCCTATTTCTACGTATATCGACGATTTGCATGATATATAAGAAACACTGAAATTTTAGCGAATTTCCAAGAAAAACTGAAATTTTAGCGAATTTCCAAGAAAAATGTCAATATTAACCGAATTTCTAAATCGTTCCTATTTCTACGTATCTCGACGATTTGGATGATATATAAGAAACACTGAAATTTTAGCGAATTTCCAAGAAAAACTGAAATTTTAGCGAATTTCCAAAAAAAATGTCAATATTAACCGAATTTCGAAATCGTTCCTATTTCTACGTATCTCGACGATTTGGATGATATATAAGAAACACTGAAATTTTAGCGAATTTCCAAGAAAAACTGAAATTTTAGCGAATTTCCAAGAAAAACTGAAATTTTAGCGAATTTCCAAGAAAAATGTCAATATTAACCGAATTTCAAAATCGTTCCTATTTCTACGTATCTCGACGATTTGGATGATATATAAGAAACTGAAATTTTAGCGAATTTCCAAGAAAAACTGAAATTTTAGCGAATTTCCAAGAAAAATGTCAAAATTAACCGAATTTCTAAATCGTTCCTATTTCTACGTATATCGACGATTTGCATGATATATAAGAAACACTGAAATTTTAGCGAATTTCCAAGAAAAACTGAAATTTTAGCGAATTTCCAAGAAAAATGTCAATATTAACCGAATTTCTAAATCGTTCCTATTTCTACGTATCTCGACGATTTGGATGATATATAAGAAACACTGAAATTTTAGCGAATTTCCAAGAAAAACTGAAATTTTAGCGAATTTCCAAAAAAAATGTCAATATTAACCGAATTTCTAAATCGTTCCTATTTCTACGTATCTCGACGATTTGGATGATATATAAGAAACACTGAAATTTTAGCGAATTTCCAAGAAAAACTGAAATTTTAGCGAATTTCCAAGAAAAACTGAAATTTTAGCGAATTTCCAAGAATAATGTCAATATTAACCGAATTTCTAAATCGTTCCTATTTCTACGTATCTCGACGATTTGGATGATATATAAGAAACACTGAAATTTTAGCGAATTTCCAAGAAAAACTGAAATTTTAGCGAATTTCCAAGAAAAATGTCAAAATTAACCGAATTTCTAAATCGTTCCTATTTCTACGTATATCGACGATTTGCATGATATATAAGAAACACTGAAATTTTAGCGAATTTCCAAGAAAAACTGAAATTTTAGCGAATTTCCAAGAAAAATGTCATTATTAACCGAATTTCTAAATCGTTCCTATTTCTACGTATCTCGACGATTTGGATGATATATAAGAAACACTGAAATTTTAGCGAATTTCCAAGAAAAACTGAAATTTTAGCGAATTTCCAAGAAAAATGTCAATATTAACCGAATTTCTAAATCGTTCCTATTTCTACGTATCTCGACGATTTGGATGATATATAAGAAACACTGAAATCTTAGCGAATTTCCAACAAAAACTGAAATTTTAGCAAATTTCCAAGAAAAACTGAAATTTTAGCGAATTTCCAAGAAAAATGTCAAAATTAACCGAATTTCTAAATCGTTCCTATTTCTACGTATCTCGACGATTTGGATGATATATAAGAAACACTGAAATTTTAGCGAATTTCTAAGAAAAACTGAAATTTTAGCGAATTTCCAAGAAAAATGTCAATATTAACCGAATTTCTAAATCGTTCCTATTTCTACGTATCTCGACGATTTGGATGATATATAAGAAACACTGAAATTTTAGCGAATTTCCAAGAAAAACTGAAATTTTAGCGAATTTCCAAGAAAAATGTCAATATTAACCGAATTTCTAAATCGTTCCTATTTCTACGTATCTCGACGATTTGGATGATATATAAGAAACACTGAAATTTTAGCGAATTTCCAAGAAAAACTGAAATTTTAGCGAATTTCCAAGAAAAATGTCAATATTAACCGAATTTCTAAATCGTTCCTATTTCTAAGTATCTCGACGATTTGGATGATATATAAGAAACACTGAAATTTTAGCGAATTTCCAAGAAAAACTGAAATTTTAGCGAATTTCCAAGAAAAATGTCAATATTAACCGAATTTCTAAATCGTTCCTATTTCTACCTATCTCGACGATTTGGATGATATATAAGAAACACTGAAATCTTAGCGAATTTCCAAGAAAAACTGAAATTTTAGCAAATTTCCAAGAAAAACTGAAATTTTAGCGAATTTCCAAGAAAAATGTCAAAATTAACCGAATTTCTAAATCGTTCCTATTTCTACGTATATCGACGATTTGCATGATATATAAGAAACACTGAAATTTTAGCGAATTTCCAAGAAAAACTGAAATTTTAGCGAATTTCCAAGAAAAATGTCAATATTAACCGAATTTCTAAATCGTTCCTATTTCTACGTATCTCGACGATTTGGATGATATATAAGAAACACTGAAATTTTAGCGAATTTCCAAGAAAAACTGAAATTTTAGCGAATTTCCAAGAAAAATGTCAATATTAACCGAATTTCTAAATCGTTCCTATTTCTACGTATCTCGACGATTTGGATGATATATAAGAAACACTGAAATTTTAGCGAATTTCCAAGAAAAACTGAAATTTTAGCGAATTTTCAAGAAAAATGTCAAAATTAACCGAATTTCTAAATCGTTCCTATTTCTACGTATATCGACGATTTGCATGATATATAAGAAACACTGAAATTTTAGCGAATTTCCAAGAAAAACTGAAATTTTAGCGAATTTCCAAGAAAAATGTCAATATTAACCGAATTTCTAAATCGTTCCTATTTCTACGTATCTCGACGATTTGGATGATATATAAGAAACACTGAAATTTTAGCGAATTTCCAAGAAAAACTGAAATTTTAGCGAATTTCCAAAAAAAATGTCAATATTAACCGAATTTCGAAATCGTTCCTATTTCTACGTATCTCGACGATTTGGATGATATATAAGAAACACTGAAATTTTAGCGAATTTCCAAGAAAAACTGAAATTTTAGCGAATTTCCAAGAAAAACTGAAATTTTAGCGAATTTCCAAGAAAAACTGAAATTTTAGCGAATTTCCAAGAAAAATGTCAATATTAACCGAATTTCAAAATCGTTCCTATTTCTACGTATCTCGACGATTTGGATGATATATAAGAAACTGAAATTTTAGCGAATTTCCAAGAAAAACTGAAATTTTAGCGAATTTCCAAGAAAAATGTCAAAATTAACCGAATTTCTAAATCGTTCCTATTTCTACGTATATCGACGATTTGCATGATATATAAGAAACACTGAAATTTTAGCGAATTTCCAAGAAAAACTGAAATTTTAGCGAATTTCCAAGAAAAATGTCAATATTAACCGAATTTCTAAATCGTTCCTATTTCTACGTATCTCGACGATTTGGATGATATATAAGAAACACTGAAATTTTAGCGAATTTCCAAGAAAAACTGAAATTTTAGCGAATTTCCAAAAAAAATGTCAATATTAACCGAATTTCTAAATCGTTCTTATTTCTACGTATCTCGACGATTTGGATGATATATAAGAAACACTGAAATTTTAGCGAATTTCCAAGAAAAACTGAAATTTTAGCGAATTTCCAAGAAAAACTGAAATTTTAGCGAATTTCCAAGAATAATGTCAATATTAACCGAATTTCTAAATCGTTCCTATTTCTACGTATCTCGACGATTTGGATGATATATAAGAAACACTGAAATTTTAGCGAATTTCCAAGAAAAACTGAAATTTTAGCGAATTTCCAAGAAAAATGTCAAAATTAACCGAATTTCTAAATCGTTCCTATTTCTACGTATATCGACGATTTGCATGATATATAAGAAACACTGAAATTTTAGCGAATTTCCAAGAAAAACTGAAATTTTAGCGAATTTCCAAGAAAAATGTCAATATTAACCGAATTTCTAAATCGTTCCTATTTCTACGTATCTCGACGATTTGGATGATATATAAGAAACACTGAAATCTTAGCGAATTTCCAACAAAAACTGAAATTTTAGCAAATTTCCAAGAAAAACTGAAATTTTAGCGAATTTCCAAGAAAAATGTCAAAATTAACCGAATTTCTAAATCGTTCCTATTTCTACGTATATCGACGATTTGCATGATATATAAGAAACACTGAAATTTTAGCGAATTTCCAAGAAAAACTGAAATTTTAGCGAATTTCCAAGAAAAATGTCAATATTAACCGAATTTCTAAATCGTTCCTATTTCTACGTATCTCGACGATTTGGATGATATATAAGAAACACTGAAATTTTAGCGAATTTCCAAGAAAAACTGAAATTTTAGCGAATTTCCAAGAAAAATGTCAATATTAACCGAATTTCTAAATCGTTCCTATTTCTACGTATCTCGACGATTTGGATGATATATAAGAAACACTGAAATTTTAGCGAATTTCCAAGAAAAACTGATATTTTAGCGAATTTCCAAGAAAAATGTCAAAATTAACAGAATTTCTAAATCGTTCCTATTTCTACGTAACTCGACGATTTGGATGATATATAAGAAACACTGAAATTTTAGCGAATTTCCAAGAAAAACTGAAATTTTAGCGAATTTCCATGAAAAATGTCAATATTAACCGAATTTCTAAATCGTTCCTATTTCTACGTATCTCGACGATTTGGATGATATATAAGAAACACTGAAATTTTAGCGAATTTCCAAGAAAAACTGAAATTTTAGCGAATTTCCAAGAAAAATGTCAAAATTAACAGAATTTCTAAATCGGTTTTATTTCTACGTATCTCGACGATTTGGATGATATATAAGAAACACTGAAATTTTAGCGAATTTCCAAGAAAAACTGATATTTTAGCGAATTTCCAAGAAAAATGTCAAAATTAACAGAATTTCTAAATCGTTCCTATTTCTACGTAACTCGACGATTTGGATGATATATAAGAAACACTGAAATTTTAGCGAATTTCCAACAAAAACTGAAATTTTAGCGAATTTCCATGAAAAATGTCAATATTAACCGAATTTCTAAATCGTTCCTATTTCTACGTATCTCGACGATTTGGATGATATATAAGAAACACTGAAATTTTAGCGAATTTCCAAGAAAAATAGAAATTTTAGCGAATTTCCAAGAAAAACTGAAATTTTAGCGAATTTCCAAGAAAAATGTCAATATTAACCGAATTTCTAAATCGTTCCTATTTCTACGTATCTCGACGATTTGGATGATATATAAGAAACACTGAAATTTTAGCGAATTTCCAAGAAAAACTGAAATTTTAGCGAATTTCCAAGAAAAATGTCAATATTAACCGAATTTCTAAATCGTTCCTATTTCTACGTATCTCGACGATTTGCATGATATATAAGAAACACTGAAATTTTAGCGAATTTGCAAGAAAAACTGAAATTTTAGCGAATTTCCAAGAAAAATGTCAAAATTAACAGAATTTCTAAATCGTTCCTATTTCTACGTATCTCGACGATTTGGATAATATATAAGAAGCACTGAAATTTTAGCGAATTTCCAAGAAAAACTGAAATTTTAGCGAATTTCCAAGAAAAATGTCAATATTAACCGAATTTCTAAATCGTTCCTATTTCTACGTATCTCGACGATTAGGATAATATATAAGAAACACTGAAATTTTAGCGAATTTCCAAGAAAAACTGAAATTTTAGCGAATTTCCAAGAAAAATGTCAATATTAACCGAATTTCTAAATCGTTCCTATTTCTACGTATCTCGACGATTTGGATGATATATAAGAAACACTGAAATTTTAGCGAATTTCCAAGAAAAACTGAAATTTTAGCGAATTTCCAAGAAAAATGTCAATATTAACCGAATTTCTAAGTCGTTCCTATTTCTACGTAACTCGACGATTTGGATGATATATAAGAAACACTGAAATTTTAGCGAATTTCCAAGAAAAACTGAAATTTTAGCGAATTTCCATGAAAAATGTCAATATTAACCAAATTTCTATATCGTTCCTATTTCTACGTAACTCGACGATTTGGATGATATATAAGAAACACTGAAATTTTAGCGAATTTCCAAGAAAAACTGAAATTTTAGCGAATTTCCATGAAAAATGTCAATATTAACCGAATTTCTAAATCGTTCCTATTTCTACGTAACTCGACGATTTGGATGATATATAAGAAACACTGAAATTTTAGCGAATTTCCAAGAAAAACTGAAATTTTAGCGAATTTCCAAGAAAAATGTCAATATTAACCGAATTTCTAAATCGTTCCTATTTCTACGTATCTCGACAATTTGGATGATATATAAGAAACACTGAAATTTTAGCGAATTTCCAAGAAAAACTGAAATTTTAGCGAATTTCCAAGAAAAATGTCAAAATTAACAGAATTTCTAAATCGGTTTTATTTCTACGTATCTCGACGATTTGGATGATATATAAGAAACACTGAAATTTTAGCGAATTTCCAAGAAAAACTGATATTTTAGCGAATTTCCAAGAAAAATGTCAAAATTAACAGAATTTCTAAATCGTTCCTATTTCTACGTAACTCGGCGATTTGGATGATATATAAGAAACACTGAAATTTTAGCGAATTTCCAAGAAAAACTGAAATTTTAGCGAATTTCCATGAAAAATGTCAATATTAACCGAATTTCTAAATCGTTCCTATTTCTACGTATCTCGACGATTTGGATGATATATAAGAAACACTGAAATTTTAGCGAATTTCCAAGAAAAACTGAAATTTTAGCGAATTTCCAAGAAAAATGTCAAAATTAACAGAATTTCTAAATCGGTTTTATTTCTACGTATCTCGACGATTTGGATGATATATAAGAAACACTGAAATTTTAGCGAATTTCCAAGAAAAACTGATATTTTAGCGAATTTCCAAGAAAAATGTCAAAATTAACAGAATTTCTAAATCGTTCCTATTTCTACGTAACTCGACGATTTGGATGATATATAAGAAACACTGAAATTTTAGCGAATTTCCAACAAAAACTGAAATTTTAGCGAATTTCCATGAAAAATGTCAATATTAACCGAATTTCTAAATCGTTCCTATTTCTACGTATCTCGACGATTTGGATGATATATAAGAAACACTGAAATTTTAGCGAATTTCCAAGAAAAATAGAAATTTTAGCGAATTTCCAAGAAAAACTGAAATTTTAGCGAATTTCCAAGAAAAATGTCAATATTAACCGAATTTCTAAATCGTTCCTATTTCTACGTATCTCGACGATTTGGATGATATATAAGAAACACTGAAATTTTAGCGAATTTCCAAGAAAAACTGAAATTTTAGCGAATTTCCAAGAAAAATGTCAATATTAACCGAATTTCTAAATCGTTCCTATTTCTACGTATCTCGACGATTTGCATGATATATAAGAAACACTGAAATTTTAGCGAATTTGCAAGAAAAACTGAAATTTTAGCGAATTTCCAAGAAAAATGTCAAAATTAACAGAATTTCTAAATCGTTCCTATTTCTACGTATCTCGACGATTTGGATAATATATAAGAAGCACTGAAATTTTAGCGAATTTCCAAGAAAAACTGAAATTTTAGCGAATTTCCAAGAAAAATGTCAATATTAACCGAATTTCTAAATCGTTCCTATTTCTACGTATCTCGACGATTTGGATGATATATAAGAAACACTGAAATTTTAGCGAATTTCCAAGAAAAACTGAAATTTTAGCGAATTTCCAAGAAAAATGTCAATATTAACCGAATTTCTAAATCGTTCCTATTTCTACGTATCTCGACGATTTGGATGATATATAAGAAACACTGAAATTTTAGCGAATTTCCAAGAAAAACTGAAATTTTAGCGAATTTTCAAGAAAAATGTCAAAATTAACCGAATTTCTAAATCGTTCCTATTTCTACGTATATCGACGATTTGCATGATATATAAGAAACACTGAAATTTTAGCGAATTTCCAAGAAAAACTGAAATTTTAGCGAATTTCCAAGAAAAATGTCAATATTAACCGAATTTCTAAATCGTTCCTATTTCTACGTATCTCGACGATTTGGATGATATATAAGAAACACTGAAATTTTAGCGAATTTCCAAGAAAAACTGAAATTTTAGCGAATTTCCAAAAAAAATGTCAATATTAACCGAATTTCGAAATCGTTCCTATTTCTACGTATCTCGACGATTTGGATGATATATAAGAAACACTGAAATTTTAGCGAATTTCCAAGAAAAACTGAAATTTTAGCGAATTTCCAAGAAAAACTGAAATTTTAGCGAATTTCCAAGAAAAATGTCAATATTAACCGAATTTCAAAATCGTTCCTATTTCTACGTATCTCGACGATTTGGATGATATATAAGAAACTGAAATTTTAGCGAATTTCCAAGAAAAACTGAAATTTTAGCGAATTTCCAAGAAAAATGTCAAAATTAACCGAATTTCTAAATCGTTCCTATTTCTACGTATATCGACGATTTGCATGATATATAAGAAACACTGAAATTTTAGCGAATTTCCAAGAAAAACTGAAATTTTAGCGAATTTCCAAGAAAAATGTCAATATTAACCGAATTTCTAAATCGTTCCTATTTCTACGTATCTCGACGATTTGGATGATATATAAGAAACACTGAAATTTTAGCGAATTTCCAAGAAAAACTGAAATTTTAGCGAATTTCCAAAAAAAATGTCAATATTAACCGAATTTCTAAATCGTTCCTATTTCTACGTATCTCGACGATTTGGATGATATATAAGAAACACTGAAATTTTAGCGAATTTCCAAGAAAAACTGAAATTTTAGCGAATTTCCAAGAAAAACTGAAATTTTAGCGAATTTCCAAGAATAATGTCAATATTAACCGAATTTCTAAATCGTTCCTATTTCTACGTATCTCGACGATTTGGATGATATATAAGAAACACTGAAATTTTAGCGAATTTCCAAGAAAAACTGAAATTTTAGCGAATTTCCAAGAAAAATGTCAAAATTAACCGAATTTCTAAATCGTTCCTATTTCTACGTATATCGACGATTTGCATGATATATAAGAAACACTGAAATTTTAGCGAATTTCCAAGAAAAACTGAAATTTTAGCGAATTTCCAAGAAAAATGTCATTATTAACCGAATTTCTAAATCGTTCCTATTTCTACGTATCTCGACGATTTGGATGATATATAAGAAACACTGAAATTTTAGCGAATTTCCAAGAAAAACTGAAATTTTAGCGAATTTCCAAGAAAAATGTCAAAATTAACAGAATTTCTAAATCGTTCCTATTTCTACGTAACTCGACGATTTGGATGATATATAAGAAACACTGAAATTTTAGCGAATTTCCAACAAAAACTGAAATTTTAGCGAATTTCCATGAAAAATGTCAATATTAACCGAATTTCTAAATCGTTCCTATTTCTACGTATCTCGACGATTTGGATGATATATAAGAAACACTGAAATTTTAGCGAATTTCCAAGAAAAATAGAAATTTTAGCGAATTTCCAAGAAAAACTGAAATTTTAGCGAATTTCCAAGAAAAATGTCAATATTAACCGAATTTCTAAATCGTTCCTATTTCTACGTATCTCGACGATTTGGATGATATATAAGAAACACTGAAATTTTAGCGAATTTCCAAGAAAAACTGAAATTTTAGCGAATTTCCAAGAAAAATGTCAATATTAACCGAATTTCTAAATCGTTCCTATTTCTACGTATCTCGACGATTTGCATGATATATAAGAAACACTGAAATTTTAGCGAATTTGCAAGAAAAACTGAAATTTTAGCGAATTTCCAAGAAAAATGTCAAAATTAACAGAATTTCTAAATCGTTCCTATTTCTACGTATCTCGACGATTTGGATAATATATAAGAAGCACTGAAATTTTAGCGAATTTCCAAGAAAAACTGAAATTTTAGCGAATTTCCAAGAAAAATGTCAATATTAACCGAATTTCTAAATCGTTCCTATTTCTACGTATCTCGACGATTTGGATGATATATAAGAAACACTGAAATTTTAGCGAATTTCCAAGAAAAATGTCAATATTAACCGAATTTCTAAATCGTTCCTATTTCTACGTATCTCGACGATTTGGATGATATATAAGAAACACTGAAATTTTAGCGAATTTCCAAGAAAAACTGAAATTTTAGCGAATTTTCAAGAAAAATGTCAAAATTAACCGAATTTCTAAATCGTTCCTATTTCTACGTATATCGACGATTTGCATGATATATAAGAAACACTGAAATTTTAGCGAATTTCCAAGAAAAACTGAAATTTTAGCGAATTTCCAAGAAAAATGTCAATATTAACCGAATTTCTAAATCGTTCCTATTTCTACGTATCTCGACGATTTGGATGATATATAAGAAACACTGAAATTTTAGCGAATTTCCAAGAAAAACTGAAATTTTAGCGAATTTCCAAAAAAAATGTCAATATTAACCGAATTTCGAAATCGTTCCTATTTCTACGTATCTCGACGATTTGGATGATATATAAGAAACACTGAAATTTTAGCGAATTTCCAAGAAAAACTGAAATTTTAGCGAATTTTCAAGAAAAATGTCAAAATTAACCGAATTTCTAAATCGTTCCTATTTCTACGTATATCGACGATTTGCATGATATATAAGAAACACTGAAATTTTAGCGAATTTCCAAGAAAAACTGAAATTTTAGCGAATTTCCAAGAAAAATGTCAATATTAACCGAATTTCTAAATCGTTCCTATTTCTACGTATCTCGACGATTTGCATGATATATAAGAAACACTGAAATTTTAGCGAATTTCCAAGAAAAACTGAAATTTTAGCGAATTTCCAAAAAAAATGTCAATATTAACCGAATTTCGAAATCGTTCCTATTTCTACGTATCTCGACGATTTGGATGATATATAAGAAACACTGAAATTTTAGCGAATTTCCAAGAAAAACTGAAATTTTAGCGAATTTCCAAGAAAAATGTCAAAATTAACCGAATTTCAAAATCGTTCCTATTTCTACGTATCTCGACGATTTGGATGATATATAAGAAACACTGAAATTTTAGCGAATTTCCAAGAAAAACTGAAATTTTAGCGAATTTCCAAGAAAAACTGAAATTTTAGCGAATTTCCAAGAAAAATGTCAATATTAACCGAATTTCAAAATCGTTCCTATTTCTACGTATCTCGACGATTTGGATGATATATAAGAAACTGAAATTTTAGCGAATTTCCAAGAAAAACTGAAATTTTAGCGAATTTCCAAGAAAAATGTCAAAATTAACCGAATTTCTAAATCGTTCCTATTTCTACGTATATCGACGATTTGCATGATATATAAGAAACACTGAAATTTTAGCGAATTTCCAAGAAAAACTGAAATTTTAGCGAATTTCCAAGAAAAATGTCAATATTAACCGAATTTCTAAATCGTTCCTATTTCTACGTATCTCGACGATTTGGATGATATATAAGAAACACTGAAATTTTAGCGAATTTCCAAGAAAAACTGAAATTTTAGCGAATTTCCAAAAAAAATGTCAATATTAACCGAATTTCTAAATCGTTCCTATTTCTACGTATCTCGACGATTTGGATGATATATAAGAAACACTGAAATTTTAGCGAATTTCCAAGAAAAACTGAAATTTTAGCGAATTTCCAAGAAAAACTGAAATTTTAGCGAATTTCCAAGAAAAACTGAAATTTTAGCGAATTTCCAAGAATAATGTCAATATTAACCGAATTTCTAAATCGTTCCTATTTCTACGTATCTCGACGATTTGGATGATATATAAGAAACACTGAAATTTTAGCGAATTTCCAAGAAAAACTGAAATTTTAGCGAATTTCCAAGAAAAATGTCAAAATTAACCGAATTTCTAAATCGTTCCTATTTCTACGTATATCGACGATTTGCATGATATATAAGAAACACTGAAATTTTAGCGAATTTCCAAGAAAAACTGAAATTTTAGCGAATTTCCAAGAAAAATGTCATTATTAACCGAATTTCTAAATCGTTCCTATTTCTACGTATCTCGACGATTTGGATGATATATAAGAAACACTGAAATTTTAGCGAATTTCCAAGAAAAACTGAAATTTTAGCGAATTTCCAAGAAAAATGTCAATATTAACCGAATTTCTAAATCGTTCCTATTTCTACGTATCTCGACGATTTGGATGATATATAAGAAACACTGAAATCTTAGCGAATTTCCAACAAAAACTGAAATTTTAGCAAATTTCCAAGAAAAACTGAAATTTTAGCGAATTTCCAAGAAAAATGTCAAAATTAACCGAATTTCTAAATCGTTCCTATTTCTACGTATCTCGACGATTTGGATGATATATAAGAAACACTGAAATTTTAGCGAATTTCCAAGAAAAACTGAAATTTTAGCGAATTTCCAAGAAAAATGTCAATATTAACCGAATTTCTAAATCGTTCCTATTTCTACGTATCTCGACGATTTGGATGATATATAAGAAACACTGAAATTTTAGCGAATTTCCAAGAAAAACTGAAATTTTAGCGAATTTCCAAGAAAAATGTCAATATTAACCGAATTTCTAAATCGTTCCTATTTCTACGTATCTCGACGATTTGGATGATATATAAGAAACACTGAAATTTTAGCGAATTTCCAAGAAAAACTGAAATTTTAGCGAATTTCCAAGAAAAATGTCAATATTAACCGAATTTCTAAATCGTTCCTATTTCTAAGTATCTCGACGATTTGGATGATATATAAGAAACACTGAAATTTTAGCGAATTTCCAAGAAAAACTGAAATTTTAGCGAATTTCCAAGAAAAATGTCAATATTAACCGAATTTCTAAATCGTTCCTATTTCTACCTATCTCGACGATTTGGATGATATATAAGAAACACTGAAATCTTAGCGAATTTCCAAGAAAAACTGAAATTTTAGCAAATTTCCAAGAAAAACTGAAATTTTAGCGAATTTCCAAGAAAAATGTCAAAATTAACCGAATTTCTAAATCGTTCCTATTTCTACGTATATCGACGATTTGCATGATATATAAGAAACACTGAAATTTTAGCGAATTTCCAAGAAAAACTGAAATTTTAGCGAATTTCCAAGAAAAATGTCAATATTAACCGAATTTCTAAATCGTTCCTATTTCTACGTATCTCGACGATTTGGATGATATATAAGAAACACTGAAATTTTAGCGAATTTCCAAGAAAAACTGAAATTTTAGCGAATTTCCAAGAAAAATGTCAATATTAACCGAATTTCTAAATCGTTCCTATTTCTACGTATCTCGACGATTTGGATGATATATAAGAAACACTGAAATTTTAGCGAATTTCCAAGAAAAACTGAAATTTTAGCGAATTTTCAAGAAAAATGTCAAAATTAACCGAATTTCTAAATCGTTCCTATTTCTACGTATATCGACGATTTGCATGATATATAAGAAACACTGAAATTTTAGCGAATTTCCAAGAAAAACTGAAATTTTAGCGAATTTCCAAGAAAAATGTCAATATTAACCGAATTTCTAAATCGTTCCTATTTCTACGTATCTCGACGATTTGGATGATATATAAGAAACACTGAAATTTTAGCGAATTTCCAAGAAAAACTGAAATTTTAGCGAATTTCCAAAAAAAATGTCAATATTAACCGAATTTCGAAATCGTTCCTATTTCTACGTATCTCGACGATTTGGATGATATATAAGAAACACTGAAATTTTAGCGAATTTCCAAGAAAAACTGAAATTTTAGCGAATTTCCAAGAAAAACTGAAATTTTAGCGAATTTCCAAGAAAAACTGAAATTTTAGCGAATTTCCAAGAAAAATGTCAATATTAACCGAATTTCAAAATCGTTCCTATTTCTACGTATCTCGACGATTTGGATGATATATAAGAAACTGAAATTTTAGCGAATTTCCGAGAAAAACTGAAATTTTAGCGAATTTCCAAGAAAAATGTCAAAATTAACCGAATTTCTAAATCGTTCCTATTTCTACGTATATCGACGATTTGCATGATATATAAGAAACACTGAAATTTTAGCGAATTTCCAAGAAAAACTGAAATTTTAGCGAATTTCCAAGAAAAATGTCAATATTAACCGAATTTCTAAATCGTTCCTATTTCTACGTATCTCGACGATTTGGATGATATATAAGAAACACTGAAATTTTAGCGAATTTCCAAGAAAAACTGAAATTTTAGCGAATTTCCAAGAAAAACTGAAATTTTAGCGAATTTCCAAGAATAATGTCAATATTAACCGAATTTCTAAATCGTTCCTATTTCTACGTATCTCGACGATTTGGATGATATATAAGAAACACTGAAATTTTAGCGAATTTCCAAGAAAAACTGAAATTTTAGCGAATTTCCAAGAAAAATGTCAAAATTAACCGAATTTCTAAATCGTTCCTATTTCTACGTATATCGACGATTTGCATGATATATAAGAAACACTGAAATTTTAGCGAATTTCCAAGAAAAACTGAAATTTTAGCGAATTTCCAAGAAAAATGTCAATATTAACCGAATTTCTAAATCGTTCCTATTTCTACGTATCTCGACGATTTGGATGATATATAAGAAACACTGAAATTTTAGCGAATTTCCAAGAAAAACTGAAATTTTAGCGAATTTCCAAGAAAAATGTCAATATTAACCGAATTTCTAAATCGTTCCTATTTCTACGTATCTCGACGATTTGGATGATATATAAGAAACACTGAAATTTTAGCGAATTTCCAAGAAAAACTGAAATTTTAGCGAATTTCCAAGAAAAACTGAAATTTTAGCGAATTTCCAAGAAAAATGTCAATATTAACCGAATTTCTAAATCGTTCCTATTTCTACGTATCTCGACGATTTGGATGATATATAAGAAACACTGAAATTTTAGCGAATTTCCAAGAAAAACTGAAATTTTAGCGAATTTCCAAAAAAAATGTCAATATTAACCGAATTTCTAAATCGTTCCTATTTCTACGTATCTCGACGATTTGGATGATATATAAGAAACACTGAAATTTTAGCGAATTTCCAAGAAAAACTGAAATTTTAGCGAATTTCCAAGAAAAACTGAAATTTTAGCGAATTTCCAAGAATAATGTCAATATTAACCGAATTTCTAAATCGTTCCTATTTCTACGTATCTCGACGATTTGGATGATATATAAGAAACACTGAAATTTTAGCGAATTTCCAAGAAAAACTGAAATTTTAGCGAATTTCCAAGAAAAATGTCAAAATTAACCGAATTTCTAAATCGTTCCTATTTCTACGTATATCGACGATTTGCATGATATATAAGAAACACTGAAATTTTAGCGAATTTCCAAGAAAAACTGAAATTTTAGCGAATTTCCAAGAAAAATGTCAATATTAACCGAATTTCTAAATCGTTCCTATTTCTACGTATCTCGACGATTTGGATGATATATAAGAAACACTGAAATCTTAGCGAATTTCCAACAAAAACTGAAATTTTAGCAAATTTCCAAGAAAAACTGAAATTTTAGCGAATTTCCAAGAAAAATGTCAAAATTAACCGAATTTCTAAATCGTTCCTATTTCTACGTATATCGACGATTTGCATGATATATAAGAAACACTGAAATTTTAGCGAATTTCCAAGAAAAACTGAAATTTTAGCGAATTTCCAAGAAAAATGTCAATATTAACCGAATTTCTAAATCGTTCCTATTTCTACGTATCTCGACGATTTGGATGATATATAAGAAACACTGAAATTTTAGCGAATTTCCAAGAAAAACTGAAATTTTAGCGAATTTCCAAGAAAAATGTCAATATTAACCGAATTTCTAAATCGTTCCTATTTCTACGTATCTCGACGATTTGGATGATATATAAGAAACACTGAAATTTTAGCGAATTTCCAAGAAAAACTGAAATTTTAGCGAATTTCCAAGAAAAATGTCAATATTAACCGAATTTCTAAATCGTTCCTATTTCTACGTATCTCGACGATTTGGATGATATATAAGAAACACTGAAATTTTAGCGAATTTCCAAGAAAAACTGAAATTTTAGCGAATTTCCAAGAAAAACTGAAATTTTAGCGAATTTCCAAGAAAAATGTCAATATTAACCGAATTTCTAAATCGTTCCTATTTCTACGTATCTCGACGATTTGGATGATATATAAGAAACACTGAAATTTTAGCGAATTTCCAAGAAAAACTGAAATTTTAGCGAATTTCCAAGAAAAATGTCAATATTAACCGAATTTCTAAATCGTTCCTATTTCTACGTATCTCGACGATTTGGATGATATATAAGAAACACTGAAATTTTAGCGAATTTCCAAGAAAAACTGAAATTTTAGCGAATTTCCAAGAAAAATGTCAATATTAACCGAATTTCTAAATCGTTCCTATTTCTAAGTATCTCGACGATTTGGATGATATATAAGAAACACTGAAATTTTAGCGAATTTCCAAGAAAAACTGAAATTTTAGCGAATTTCCAAGAAAAATGTCAATATTAACCGAATTTCTAAATCGTTCCTATTTCTACCTATCTCGACGATTTGGATGATATATAAGAAACACTGAAATCTTAGCGAATTTCCAAGAAAAACTGAAATTTTAGCAAATTTCCAAGAAAAACTGAAATTTTAGCGAATTTCCAAGAAAAATGTCAATATTAACCGAATTTCTAAATCGTTCCTATTTCTACGTATCTCGACGATTTGGATGATATATAAGAAACACTGAAATCTTAGCGAATTTCCAAGAAAAACTGAAATTTTTAGCAAATTTCCAAGAAAAACTGAAATTTTAGCGAATTTCCAAGAAAAATGTCAAAATTAACCGAATTTCTAAATCGTTCCTATTTCTACGTATATCGACGATTTGCATGATATATAAGAAACACTGAAATTTTAGCGAATTTCCAAGAAAAACTGAAATTTTAGCGAATTTCCATGAAAAATGTCAATATTAACCGAATTTCTAAATCGTTCCTATTTCTACGTAACTCGACGATTTGGATGATATATAAGAAACACTGAAATTTTAGCGAATTTCCAAGAAAAATAGAAATTTTAGCGAATTTCCATGAAAAATGTCAATATTAACCGAATTTCTAAATCGTTCCTATTTCTACGTATCTCGACGATTTGGATGATATATAAGAAACATTGAAATTTTAGCGAATTTCCAAGAAAAACTGAAATTTTAGCGAATTTCCATGAAAAATGTCAATATTAACCAAATTTCTATATCGTTCCTATTTCTACGTAACTCGACGATTTGGATGATATGTAAGAAACACTGATATTTTAGCGAATTTCCAAGAAAAACTGAAATTTTAGCGAATTTCCATGAAAAATGTCAATATTAACCGAATTTCTAAATCGTTCCTATTTCTACGTATATCGACGATTTGCATGATATATAAGAAACACTGAAATTTTAGCGAATTTCCAAGAAAAACTGAAATTTTAGCGAATTTCCAAGAAAAATGTCAATATTAACCGAATTTCTAAATCGTTCCTATTTCTACGTATCTCGACGATTTGGATGATATATAAGAAACACTGAAATTTTAGCGAATTTCCAAGAAAAACTGAAATTTTAGCGAATTTCCAAGAAAAACTGAAATTTTAGCGAATTTCCAAGAAAAATGTCAATATTAACCGAATTTCTAAATCGTTCCTATTTCTACGTATCTCGACGATTTGGATGATATATAAGAAACACTGAAATTTTAGCGAATTTCCAAGAAAAACTGAAATTTTAGCGAATTTCCAAGAAAAATGTCAATATTAACCGAATTTCTAAATCGTTCCTATTTCTACGTATCTCGACGATTTGGATGATATATAAGAAACACTGAAATTTTAGCGAATTTCCAAGAAAAACTGAAATTTTAGCGAATTTCCAAGAAAAATGTCAATATTAACCGAATTTCTAAATCGTTCCTATTTCTACGTATCTCGACGATTTGGATGATATATAAGAAACACTGAAATCTTAGCGAATTTCCAAGAAAAACTGAAATTTTTAGCAAATTTCCAAGAAAAACTGAAATTTTAGCGAATTTCCAAGAAAAATGTCAAAATTAACCGAATTTCTAAATCGTTCCTATTTCTACGTATATCGACGATTTGCATGATATATAAGAAACACTGAAATTTTAGCGAATTTCCAAGAAAAACTGAAATTTTAGCGAATTTCCATGAAAAATGTCAATATTAACCGAATTTCTAAATCGTTCCTATTTCTACGTAACTCGACGATTTGGATGATATATAAGAAACACTGAAATTTTAGCGAATTTCCAAGAAAAATAGAAATTTTAGCGAATTTCCATGAAAAATGTCAATATTAACCGAATTTCTAAATCGTTCCTATTTCTACGTATCTCGACGATTTGGATGATATATAAGAAACATTGAAATTTTAGCGAATTTCCAAGAAAAACTGAAATTTTAGCGAATTTCCATGAAAAATGTCAATATTAACCAAATTTCTATATCGTTCCTATTTCTACGTAACTCGACGATTTGGATGATATGTAAGAAACACTGATATTTTAGCGAATTTCCAAGAAAAACTGAAATTTTAGCGAATTTCCATGAAAAATGTCAATATTAACCGAATTTCTAAATCGTTCCTATTTCTACGTATATCGACGATTTGCATGATATATAAGAAACACTGAAATTTTAGCGAATTTCCAAGAAAAACTGAAATTTTAGCGAATTTCCAAGAAAAATGTCAATATTAACCGAATTTCTAAATCGTTCCTATTTCTACGTATCTCGACGATTTGGATGATATATAAGAAACACTGAAATTTTAGCGAATTTCCAAGAAAAACTGAAATTTTAGCGAATTTCCAAGAAAAATGTCAATATTAACCGAATTTCTAAATCGTTCCTATTTCTACGTATCTCGACGATTTGGATGATATATAAGAAACACTGAAATCTTAGCGAATTTCCAACAAAAACTGAAATTTTAGCAAATTTCCAAGAAAAACTGAAATTTTAGCGAATTTCCAAGAAAAATGTCAAAATTAACCGAATTTCTAAATCGTTCCTATTTCTACGTATATCGACGATTTGCATGATATATAAGAAACACTGAAATTTTAGCGAATTTCCAAGAAAAACTGAAATTTTAGCGAATTTCCAAGAAAAATGTCAATATTAACCGAATTTCTAAATCGTTCCTATTTCTACGTATCTCGACGATTTGGATGATATATAAGAAACACTGAAATTTTAGCGAATTTCCAAGAAAAACTGAAATTTTAGCGAATTTCCAAGAAAAATGTCAATATTAACCGAATTTCTAAATCGTTCCTATTTCTACGTATCTCGACGATTTGGATGATATATAAGAAACACTGAAATTTTAGCGAATTTCCAAGAAAAACTGAAATTTTAGCGAATTTTCAAGAAAAATGTCAATATTAACCGAATTTCTAAATCGTTCCTATTTCTACGTATCTCGACGATTTGGATGATATATAAGAAACACTGAAATTTTAGCGAATTTCCAAGAAAAACTGAAATTTTAGCGAATTTCCAAGAAAAACTGAAATTTTAGCGAATTTCCAAGAAAAATGTCAATATTAACCGAATTTCTAAATCGTTCCTATTTCTACGTATCTCGACGATTTGGATGATATATAAGAAACACTGAAATTTTAGCGAATTTCCAAGAAAAACTGAAATTTTAGCGAATTTCCAAGAAAAATGTCAATATTAACCGAATTTCTAAATCGTTCCTATTTCTACGTATCTCGACGATTTGGATGATATATAAGAAACACTGAAATTTTAGCGAATTTCCAAGAAAAACTGAAATTTTAGCGAATTTCCAAGAAAAATGTCAATATTAACCGAATTTCTAAATCGTTCCTATTTCTACGTATCTCGACGATTTGGATGATATATAAGAAACACTGAAATTTTAGCGAATTTCCAAGAAAAACTGAAATTTTGGCGAATTTCCAAGAAAAATGTCAATATTAACCGAATTTCTAAATCGTTCCTATTTCTACCTATCTCGACGATTTGGATGATATATAAGAAACACTGAAATCTTAGCGAATTTCCAAGAAAAACTGAAATTTTAGCAAATTTCCAAGAAAAACTGAAATTTTAGCGAATTTCCAAGAAAAATGTCAAAATTAACCGAATTTCTAAATCGTTCCTATTTCTACGTATATCGACGATTTGCATGATATATAAGAAACACTGAAATTTTAGCGAATTTCCAAGAAAAACTGAAATTTTAGCGAATTTCCAAGAAAAATGTCAATATTAACCGAATTTCTAAATCGTTCCTATTTCTACGTATCTCGACGATTTGGATGATATATAAGAAACACTGAAATTTTAGCGAATTTCCAAGAAAAACTGAAATTTTAGCGAATTTCCAAGAAAAATGTCAATATTAACCGAATTTCTAAATCGTTCCTATTTCTACGTATCTCGACGATTTGGATGATATATAAGAAACACTGAAATCTTAGCGAATTTCCAAGAAAAACTGAAATTTTTAGCAAATTTCCAAGAAAAATGTCAAAATTAACCGAATTTCTAAATCGTTCCTATTTCTACGTATATGGACGATTTGCATGATATATAAGAAACACTGAAATTTTAGCGAATTTCCAAGAAAAACTGAAATTTTAGCGAATTTCCAAGAAAAATGTCAATATTAACCGAATTTCTAAATCGTTCCTATTTCTACGTATCTCGACGATTTGGATGATATATAAGAAACATTGAAATTTTAGCGAATTTCCAAGAAAAACTGAAATTTTAGCGAATTTCCATGAAAAATGTCAATATTAACCAAATTTCTATATCGTTCCTATTTCTACGTAACTCGACGATTTGGATGATATGTAAGAAACACTGATATTTTAGCGAATTTCCAAGAAAAACTGAAATTTTAGCGAATTTCCATGAAAAATGTCAATATTAACCGAATTTCTAAATCGTTCCTATTTCTACGTATATCGACGATTTGCATGATATATAAGAAACACTGAAATTTTAGCGAATTTCCAAGAAAAACTGAAATTTTAGCAAATTTCCAAGAAAAATGTCAATATTAACCGAATTTCTAAATCGTTCCTATTTCTACGTATCTCGACGATTTGGATGATATATAAGAAACACTGAAATTTTAGCGAATTTCCAAGAAAAACTGAAATTTTAGCGAATTTCCAAGAAAAATGTCAATATTAACCGAATTTCTAAATCGTTCCTATTTCTACGTATCTCGACGATTTGGATGATATATAAGAAACACTGAAATCTTAGCGAATTTCCAACAAAAACTGAAATTTTAGCAAATTTCCAAGAAAAACTGAAATTTTAGCGAATTTCCAAGAAAAATGTCAAAATTAACCGAATTTCTAAATCGTTCCTATTTCTACGTATATCGACGATTTGCATGATATATAAGAAACACTGAAATTTTAGCGAATTTCCAAGAAAAACTGAAATTTTAGCGAATTTCCAAGAAAAATGTCAATATTAACCGAATTTCTAAATCGTTCCTATTTCTACGTATCTCGACGATTTGGATGATATATAAGAAACACTGAAATTTTAGCGAATTTCCAAGAAAAACTGAAATTTTAGCGAATTTCCAAGAAAAATGTCAATATTAACCGAATTTCTAAATCGTTCCTATTTCTACGTATCTCGACGATTTGGATGATATATAAGAAACACTGAAATTTTAGCGAATTTCCAAGAAAAACTGAAATTTTAGCGAATTTTCAAGAAAAATGTCAATATTAACCGAATTTCTAAATCGTTCCTATTTCTACGTATCTCGACGATTTGGATGATATATAAGAAACACTGAAATCTTAGCGAATTTCCAAGAAAAACTGAAATTTTTAGCAAATTTCCAAGAAAAATGTCAAAATTAACCGAATTTCTAAATCGTTCCTATTTCTACGTATATGGACGATTTGCATGATATATAAGAAACACTGAAATTTTAGCGAATTTCCAAGAAAAACTGAAATTTTAGCGAATTTCCATGAAAAATGTCAATATTAACCGAATTTCTAAATCGTTCCTATTTCTACGTAACTCGACGATTTGGATGATATATAAGAAACACTGAAATTTTAGCGAATTTCCAAGAAAAATAGAAATTTTAGCGAATTTCCATGAAAAATGTCAATATTAACCGAATTTCTAAATCGTTCCTATTTCTACGTATCTCGACGATTTGGATGATATATAAGAAACATTGAAATTTTAGCGAATTTCCAAGAAAAACTGAAATTTTAGCGAATTTCCATGAAAAATGTCAATATTAACCAAATTTCTATATCGTTCCTATTTCTACGTAACTCGACGATTTGGATGATATATAAGAAACACTGAAATTTTAGCGAATTTCCAAGAAAAACTGAAATTTTAGCGAATTTCCATGAAAAATGTCAATATTAACCGAATTTCTAAATCGTTCCCATTTCTACGTAACTCGACGATTTGGATGATATATAAGAAACACTGAAATTTTAGCGAATTTCCAAGAAAAACTGAAATTTTAGCGAATTTCCAAGAAAAATGTCAATATTAGCCGAATTTCTAAATCGTTCCTATTTCTACGTATCTCGACGATTTGGATGATATATAAGAAACACTGAAATTTTAGCGAATTTCCAGGAAAAACTGAAATTTTAGCGAATTTCCAAGAAAAATGTCAATATTAACCGAATTTCTAAATCGTTCCTATTTCTACGTAACTCGACGATTTGGATGATATATAAGAAACACTGAAATTTTAGCGAATTTCCAAGAAAAACTGAAATTTTAGCGAATTTCCATGAAAAATGTCAATATTAACCGAATTTCTAAATCGTTCCTATTTCTACGTAACTCGACGATTTGGATGATATATAAGAAACACTGAAATTTTAGCGAATTTCCAAGAAAAACTGAAATTTTAGCGAATTTCCAAGAAAAATGTCAATATTAACCGAATTTCTAAATCGTTCCTATTTCTACGTATCTCGACGATTTGGATGATATATAAGAAACACTGAAATTTTAGCGAATTTCCAAGAAAAACTGAAATTTTAGCAAATTTCCAAGAAAAATGTCAAAATTAACAGAATTTCTAAATCGGTTTTATTTCTACGTATCTCGACGATTTGGATGATATATAAGAAACACTGAAATTTTAGCGAATTTCCAAGAAAAACTGATATTTTAGCGAATTTCCAAGAAAAATGTCAAAATTAACAGAATTTCTAAATCGTTCCTATTTCTACGTAACTCGACGATTTGGATGATATATAAGAAACACTGAAATTTTAGCGAATTTCCAACAAAAACTGAAATTTTAGCGAATTTCCATGAAAAATGTCAATATTAACCGAATTTCTAAATCGTTCCTATTTCTACGTATCTCGACGATTTGGATGATATATAAGAAACACTGAAATTTTAGCGAATTTCCAAGAAAAACTGAAATTTTAGCGAATTTCCAAGAAAAATGTCAAAATTAACAGAATTTCTAAGTCGTTCCTATTTCTACGTAACTCGACGATTTGGATGATATATAAGAAACACTGAAATTTTAGCGAATTTCCAAGAAAAACTGAAATTTTAGCGAATTTCCAAGAAAAATGTCAAAATTAACAGAATTTCTAAGTCGTTCCTATTTCTACGTAACTCGACGATTTGGATGATATATAAGAAACACTGAAATTTTAGCGAATTTCCAAGAAAAACTGAAATTTTAGCGAATTTCCAAGAAAAATGTCAAAATTAACAGAATTTCTAAATCGGTTTTATTTCTACGTATCTCGACGATTTGGATGATATATAAGAAACACTGAAATTTTAGCGAATTTCCAAGAAAAACTGATATTTTAGCGAATTTCCAAGAAAAATGTCAAAATTAACAGAATTTCTAAATCGTTCCTATTTCTACGTAACTCGACGATTTGGATGATATATAAGAAACACTGAAATTTTAGCGAATTTCCAACAAAAACTGAAATTTTAGCGAATTTCCATGAAAAATGTCAATATTAACCGAATTTCTAAATCGTTCCTATTTCTACGTATCTCGACGATTTGGATGATATATAAGAAACACTGAAATTTTAGCGAATTTCCAAGAAAAATAGAAATTTTAGCGAATTTCCATGAAAAATGTCAATATTAACCGAATTTCTAAATCGTTCCTATTTCTACGTATCTCGACGATTTGGATGATATATAAGAAACATTGAAATTTTAGCGAATTTCCAACAAAAACTGAAATTTTAGCGAATTTCCATGAAAAATGTCAATATTAACCGAATTTCTAAATCGTTCCTATTTCTACGTATCTCGACGATTTGGATGATATATAAGAAACACTGAAATTTTAGCGAATTTCCAAGAAAAACTGAAATTTTAGCGAATTTCCAAGAAAAATGTCAAAATTAACAGAATTTCTAAGTCGTTCCTATTTCTACGTAACTCGACGATTTGGATGATATATAAGAAACACTGAAATTTTAGCGAATTTCCAAGAAAAACTGAAATTTTAGCGAATTTCCAAGAAAAATGTCAATATTAACCGAATTTCTAAATCGTTCCTATTTCTACGTATCTCGACGATTTGGATGATATATAAGAAACACTGAAATTTTAGCGAATTTCCAAGAAAAACTGAAATTTTAGCGAATTTCCAAGAAAAATGTCAATATTAACCGAATTTCTAAATCGTTCCTATTTCTACGTATCTCGACGATTTGGATGATATATAAGAAACACTGAAATTTTAGCGAATTTCCAAGAAAAACTGAAATTTTAGCGAATTTCCAAGAAAAACTGAAATTTTAGCGAATTTCCAAGAAAAATGTCAATATTAACCGAATTTCTAAATCGTTCCTATTTCTACGTATCTCGACGATTTGGATGATATATAAGAAACACTGAAATTTTAGCGAATTTCCAAGAAAAACTGAAATTTTAACGAATTTCCAAGAAAAATGTCAATATTAACCGAATTTCTAAATCGTTCCTATTTCTACGTATCTCGACGATTTGGATGATATATAAGAAACACTGAAATTTTAGCGAATTTCCAAGAAAAACTGAAATTTTAGCGAATTTCCAAGAAAAATGTCAATATTAACCGAATTTCTAAATCGTTCCTATTTCTACGTATCTCGACGATTTGGATGATATATAAGAAACACTGAAATTTTAGCGAATTTCCAAGAAAAACTGAAATTTTAGCGAATTTCCAAGAAAAATGTCAATATTAACCGAATTTCTAAATCGTTCCTATTTCTACGTATCTCGACGATTTGGATGATATATAAGAAACACTGAAATTTTAGCGAATTTCCAAGAAAAACTGAAATTTTAGCGAATTTCCAAGAAAAACTGAAATTTTAGCGAATTTCCAAGAAAAATGTCAATATTAACCGAATTTCTAAATCGTTCCTATTTCTACGTATCTCGACGATTTGGATGATATATAAGAAACACTGAAATTTTAGCGAATTTCCAAGAAAAACTGAAATTTTAGCGAATTTCCAAGAAAAATGTCAATATTAACCGAATTTCTAAATCGTTCCTATTTCTACGTATCTCGACGATTTGGATGATATATAAGAAACACTGAAATTTTAGCGAATTTCCAAGAAAAACTGAAATTTTAGCGAATTTCCAAGAAAAATGTCAATATTAACCGAATTTCTAAATCGTTCCTATTTCTACGTATCTCGACGATTTGGATGATATATAAGAAACACTGAAATTTTAGCGAATTTCCAAGAAAAACTGAAATTTTAGCGAATTTCCAAGAAAAATGTCAATATTAACCGAATTTCTAAATCGTTCCTATTTCTACCTATCTCGACGATTTGGATGATATATAAGAAACACTGAAATCTTAGCGAATTTCCAAGAAAAACTGAAATTTTAGCAAATTTCCAAGAAAAACTGAAATTTTAGCGAATTTCCAAGAAAAATGTCAAAATTAACCGAATTTCTAAATCGTTCCTATTTCTACGTATATCGACGATTTGCATGATATATAAGAAACACTGAAATTTTAGCGAATTTCCAAGAAAAACTGAAATTTTAGCGAATTTCCAAGAAAAATGTCAATATTAACCGAATTTCTAAATCGTTCCTATTTCTACGTATCTCGACGATTTGGATGATATATAAGAAACACTAAAATTTTAGCGAATTTCAAAGAAAAACTGAAATTTTAGCGAATTTCCAAGAAAAATGTCAATATTAACCGAATTTCTAAATCGTTCCTATTTCTACGTATCTCGACGATTTGGATGATATATAAGAAACACTGAAATCTTAGCGAATTTCCAAGAAAAACTGAAATTTTTAGCAAATTTCCAAGAAAAACTGAAATTTTAGCGAATTTCCAAGAAAAATGTCAAAATTAACCGAATTTCTAAATCGTTCCTATTTCTACGTATATCGACGATTTGCATGATATATAAGAAACACTGAAATTTTAGCGAATTTCCAAGAAAAACTGAAATTTTAGCGAATTTCCATGAAAAATGTCAATATTAACCGAATTTCTAAATCGTTCCTATTTCTACGTAACTCGACGATTTGGATGATATATAAGAAACACTGAAATTTTAGCGAATTTCCAAGAAAAATAGAAATTTTAGCGAATTTCCATGAAAAATGTCAATATTAACCGAATTTCTAAATCGTTCCTATTTCTACGTATCTCGACGATTTGGATGATATATAAGAAACATTGAAATTTTAGCGAATTTCCAAGAAAAACTGAAATTTTAGCGAATTTCCATGAAAAATGTCAATATTAACCAAATTTCTATATCGTTCCTATTTCTACGTAACTCGACGATTTGGATGATATATAAGAAACACTGAAATTTTAGCGAATTTCCAAGAAAAACTGAAATTTTAGCGAATTTCCATGAAAAATGTCAATATTAACCGAATTTCTAAATCGTTCCCATTTCTACGTAACTCGACGATTTGGATGATATATAAGAAACACTGAAATTTTAGCGAATTTCCAAGAAAAATGTCAATATTAGCCGAATTTCTAAATCGTTCCTATTTCTACGTATCTCGACGATTTGGATGATATATAAGAAACACTGAAATTTTAGCGAATTTCCAAGAAAAACTGAAATTTTAGCGAATTTCCAAGAAAAATGTCAATATTAACCGAATTTCTAAATCGTTCCTATTTCTACGTAACTCGACGATTTGGATGATATATAAGAAACACTGAAATTTTAGCGAATTTCCAAGAAAAACTGAAATTTTAGCGAATTTCCAAGAAAAATGTCAATATTAACCGAATTTCTAAATCGTTCCTATTTCTACGTAACTCGACGATTTGGATGATATATAAGAAACACTGAAATTTTAGCGAATTTCCAAGAAAAACTGAAATTTTAGCGAATTTCCAAGAAAAATGTCAATATTAACCGAATTTCTAAATCGTTCCTATTTCTACGTATCTCGACGATTTGGATGATATATAAGAAACACTGAAATTTTAGCGAATTTCCAAGAAAAACTGATATTTTAGCGAATTTCCAAGAAAAATGTCAAAATTAACAGAATTTCTAAATCGTTCCTATTTCTACGTAACTCGACGATTTGGATGATATATAAGAAACACTGAAATTTTAGCGAATTTCCAACAAAAACTGAAATTTTAGCGAATTTCCATGAAAAATGTCAATATTAACCGAATTTCTAAATCGTTCCTATTTCTACGTATCTCGACGATTTGGATGATATATAAGAAACACTGAAATTTTAGCGAATTTCCAAGAAAAACTGAAATTTTAGCGAATTTCCAAGAAAAATGTCAAAATTAACAGAATTTCTAAGTCGTTCCTATTTCTACGTAACTCGACGATTTGGATGATATATAAGAAACACTGAAATTTTAGCGAATTTCCAAGAAAAACTGAAATTTTAGCGAATTTCCAAGAAAAATGTCAAAATTAACAGAAGTTCTAAGTCGTTCCTATTTCTACGTAACTCGACGATTTGGATGATATATAAGAAACACTGAAATTTTAGCGAATTTCCAAGAAAAACTGAAATTTTAGCGAATTTCCAAGAAAAATGTCAAAATTAACAGAATTTCCAAATCGGTTTTATTTCTACGTATCTCGACGATTTGGATGATATATAAGAAACACTGAAATTTTAGCGAATTTCCAAGAAAAACTGATATTTTAGCGAATTTCCAAGAAAAATGTCAAAATTAACAGAATTTCTAAATCGTTCCTATTTCTACGTAACTCGACGATTTGGATGATATATAAGAAACACTGAAATTTTAGCGAATTTCCAACAAAAACTGAAATTTTAGCGAATTTCCATGAAAAATGTCAATATTAACCGAATTTCTAAATCGTTCCCATTTCTACGTAACTCGACGATTTGGATGATATATAAGAAACACTGAAATTTTAGCGAATTTCCAAGAAAAACTGAAATTTTAGCGAATTTCCAAGAAAAATGTCAATATTAGCCGAATTTCTAAATCGTTCCTATTTCTACGTATCTCGACGATTTGGATGATATATAAGAAACACTGAAATTTTAGCGAATTTCCAGGAAAAACTGAAATTTTAGCGAATTTCCAAGAAAAATGTCAATATTAACCGAATTTCTAAATCGTTCCTATTTCTACGTAACTCGACGATTTGGATGATATATAAGAAACACTGAAATTTTAGCGAATTTCCAAGAAAAACTGAAATTTTAGCGAATTTCCATGAAAAATGTCAATATTAACCGAATTTCCAAATCGTTCCTATTTCTACGTAACTCGACGATTTGGATGATATGTAAGAAACACTGATATTTTAGCGAATTTCCAAGAAAAACTGAAATTTTAGCGAATTTCCATGAAAAATGTCAATATTAACCGAATTTCTAAATCGTTCCTATTTCTACGTATCTCGACGATTTGGATGATATATAAGAAACACTGAAATTTTAGCGAATTTCCAAGAAAAACTGAAATTTTAGCGAATTTCCAAGAAAAATGTCAATATTAACCGAATTTCTAAATCGTTCCTATTTCTACGTAACTCGACGATTTGGATGATATATAAGAAACACTGAAATTGTAGCGAATTTCCAAGAAAAACTGAAATTTTAGCGAATTTCCAAGAAAAATGTCAATATTAACCGAATTTCTAAATCGTTCCTATTTCTACGTATCTCGACGATTTGGATGATATATAAGAAACACTGAAATTTTAGCGAATTTCCAAGAAAAACTGAAATTTTAGCGAATTTCCAAGAAAAATGTCAAAATTAACAGAATTTCTAAATCGGTTTTATTTCTACGTATCTCGACGATTTGGATGATATATAAGAAACACTGAAATTTTAGCGAATTTCCAAGAAAAACTGATATTTTAGCGAATTTCCAAGAAAAATGTCAAAATTAACAGAATTTCTAAATCGTTCCTATTTCTACGTAACTCGACGATTTGGATGATATATAAGAAACACTGAAATTTTAGCGAATTTCCAACAAAAACTGAAATTTTAGCGAATTTCCATGAAAAATGTCAATATTAACCGAATTTCTAAATCGTTCCTATTTCTACGTATCTCGACGATTTGGATGATATATAAGAAACACTGAAATTTTAGCGAATTTCCAAGAAAAACTGAAATTTTAGCGAATTTCCAAGAAAAATGTCAAAATTAACAGAATTTCTAAGTCGTTCCTATTTCTACGTAACTCGACGATTTGGATGATATATAAGAAACACTGAAATTTTAGCGAATTTCCAAGAAAAACTGAAATTTTAGCGAATTTCCAAGAAAAATGTCAAAATTAACAGAATTTCTAAGTCGTTCCTATTTCTACGTAACTCGACGATTTGGATGATATATAAGAAACACTGAAATTTTAGCGAATTTCCAAGAAAAACTGAAATTTTAGCGAATTTCCAAGAAAAATGTCAAAATTAACAGAATTTCCAAATCGGTTTTATTTCTACGTATCTCGACGATTTGGATGATATATAAGAAACACTGAAATTTTAGCGAATTTCCAAGAAAAACTGATATTTTAGCGAATTTCCAAGAAAAATGTCAAAATTAACAGAATTTCTAAATCGTTCCTATTTCTACGTAACTCGACGATTTGGATGATATATAAGAAACACTGAAATTTTAGCGAATTTCCAACAAAAACTGAAATTTTAGCGAATTTCCATGAAAAATGTCAATATTAACCGAATTTCTAAATCGTTCCTATTTCTACGTATCTCGACGATTTGGATGATATATAAGAAACACTGAAATTTTAGCGAATTTCCAAGAAAAATAGAAATTTTAGCGAATTTCCATGAAAAATGTCAATATTAACCGAATTTCTAAATCGTTCCTATTTCTACGTATCTCGACGATTTGGATGATATATAAGAAACATTGAAATTTTAGCGAATTTCCAACAAAAACTGAAATTTTAGCGAATTTCCATGAAAAATGTCAATATTAACCGAATTTCTAAATCGTTCCTATTTCTACGTATCTCGACGATTTGGATGATATATAAGAAACACTGAAATTTTAGCGAATTTCCAAGAAAAACTGAAATTTTAGCGAATTTCCAAGAAAAATGTCAAAATTAACAGAATTTCTAAGTCGTTCCTATTTCTACGTAACTCGACGATTTGGATGATATATAAGAAACACTGAAATTTTAGCGAATTTCCAAGAAAAACTGAAATTTTAGCGAATTTCCAAGAAAAATGTCAAAATTAACAGAATTTCTAAGTCGTTCCTATTTCTACGTAACTCGACGATTTGGATGATATATAAGAAACACTGAAATTTTAGCGAATTTCCAAGAAAAATGTCAATATTAACCGAATTTCTAAATCGTTCCTATTTCTACGTATCTCGACGATTTGGATGATATATAAGAAACACTGAAATTTTAGCGAATTTCCAAGAAAAACTGAAATTTTAGCGAATTTCCAAGAAAAATGTCAATATTAACCGAATTTCTAAATCGTTCCTATTTCTACGTATCTCGACGATTTGGATGATATATAAGAAACACTGAAATTTTAGCGAATTTCCAAGAAAAACTGAAATTTTAGCGAATTTCTAAGAAAAATGTCAATATTAACCGAATTTCTAAATCGTTCCTATTTCTACCTATCTCGACGATTTGGATGATATATAAGAAACACTGAAATCTTAGCGAATTTCCAAGAAAAACTGAAATTTTAGCAAATTTCCAAGAAAAACTGAAATTTTAGCGAATTTCCAAGAAAAACTGAAATTTTAGCGAATTTCCAAGAAAAATGTCAAAATTAACCGAATTTCTAAATCGTTCCTATTTCTACGTATATCGACGATTTGCATGATATATAAGAAACACTGAAATTTTAGCGAATTTCCAAGAAAAACTGAAATTTTAGCGAATTTCCAAGAAAAATGTCAATATTAACCGAATTTCTAAATCGTTCCTATTTCTACGTATCTCGACGATTTGGATGATATATAAGAAACACTGAAATTTTAGCGAATTTCCAAGAAAAACTGAAATTTTAGCGAATTTCCATGAAAAATGTCAATATTAACCGAATTTCTAAATCGTTCCTATTTCTACGTATCTCGACGATTTGGATGATATATAAGAAACACTGAAATCTTAGCGAATTTCCAACAAAAACTGAAATTTTAGCAAATATCCAAGAAAAACTGAAATTTTAGCGAATTTCCAAGAAAAATGTCAAAATTAACCGAATTTCTAAATCGTTCCTATTTCTACGTATATCGACGATTTGCATGATATATAAGAAACACTGAAATTTTAGCGAATTTCCAAGAAAAACTGAAATTTTAGCGAATTTCCAAGAAAAATGTCAATATTAACCGAATTTCTAAATCGTTCCTATTTCTACGTATCTCGACGATTTGGATGATATATAAGAAACACTGAAATTTTAGCGAATTTCCAAGAAAAACTGAAATTTTAGCGAATTTCCAAGAAAAATGTCAATATTAACCGAATTTCTAAATCGTTCCTATTTCTACGTATCTCGACGATTTGGATGATATATAAGAAACACTGAAATCTTAGCGAATTTCCAAGAAAAACTGAAATTTTTAGCAAATTTCCAAGAAAAACTGAAATTTTAGCGAATTTCCAAGAAAAATGTCAAAATTAACCGAATTTCTAAATCGTTCCTATTTCTACGTATATCGACGATTTGCATGATATATAAGAAACACTGAAATTTTAGCGAATTTCCAAGAAAAACTGAAATTTTAGCGAATTTCCATGAAAAATGTCAATATTAACCGAATTTCTAAATCGTTCCTATTTCTACGTATCTCGACGATTTGGATGATATATAAGAAACACTGAAATCTTAGCGAATTTCCAACAAAAACTGAAATTTTAGCAAATTTCCAAGAAAAACTGAAATTTTAGCGAATTTCCAAGAAAAATGTCAAAATTAACCGAATTTCTAAATCGTTCCTATTTCTACGTATATCGACGATTTGCATGATATATAAGAAACACTGAAATTTTAGCGAATTTCCAAGAAAAACTGAAATTTTAGCGAATTTCCAAGAAAAATGTCAATATTAACCGAATTTCTAAATCGTTCCTATTTCTACGTATCTCGACGATTTGGATGATATATAAGAAACACTGAAATTTTAGCGAATTTCCAAGAAAAACTGAAATTTTAGCGAATTTCCAAGAAAAATGTCAATATTAACCGAATTTCTAAATCGTTCCTATTTCTACGTATCTCGACGATGTGGATGATATATAAGAAACACTGAAATTTTAGCGAATTTCCAAGAAAAACTGAAATTTTAGCGAATTTCCAAGAAAAATGTCAATATTAACCGAATTTCTAAATCGTTCCTATTTCTACGTATCTCGACGATTTGGATGATATATAAGAAACACTGAAATTTTAGCGAATTTCCAAGAAAAACTGAAATTTTAGCGAATTTCCAAGAAAAACTGAAATTTTAGCGAATTTCCAAGAAAAATGTCAATATTAACCGAATTTCTAAATCGTTCCTATTTCTACGTATCTCGACGATTTGGATGATATATAAGAAACACTGAAATTTTAGCGAATTTCCAAGAAAAACTGAAATTTTAGCGAATTTCCAAGAAAAATGTCAATATTAACCGAATTTCTAAATCGTTCCTATTTCTACGTATCTCGACGATTTGGATGATATATAAGAAACACTGAAATTTTAGCGAATTTCCAAGAAAAACTGAAATTTTAGCGAATTTCCAAGAAAAATGTCAATATTAACCGAATTTCTAAATCGTTCCTATTTCTACGTATCTCGACGATTTGGATGATATATAAGAAACACTGAAATTTTAGCGAATTTCCAAGAAAAACTGAAATTTTAGCGAATTTCCAAGAAAAATGTCAATATTAACCGAATTTCTAAATCGTTCCTATTTCTACCTATCTCGACGATTTGGATGATATATAAGAAACACTGAAATCTTAGCGAATTTCCAAGAAAAACTGAAATTTTAGCAAATTTCCAAGAAAAACTGAAATTTTAGCGAATTTCCAAGAAAAATGTCAAAATTAACCGAATTTCTAAATCGTTCCTATTTCTACGTATATCGACGATTTGCATGATATATAAGAAACACTGAAATTTTAGCGAATTTCCAAGAAAAACTGAAATTTTAGCGAATTTCCAAGAAAAATGTCAATATTAACCGAATTTCTAAATCGTTCCTATTTCTACGTATCTCGACGATTTGGATGATATATAAGAAACACTGAAATTTTAGCGAATTTCCAAGAAAAACTGAAATTTTAGCGAATTTCCAAGAAAAATGTCAATATTAACCGAATTTCTAAATCGTTCCTATTTCTACGTATCTCGACGATTTGGATGATATATAAGAAACACTGAAATCTTAGCGAATTTCCAAGAAAAACTGAAATTTTTAGCAAATTTCCAAGAAAAACTGAAATTTTAGCGAATTTCCAAGAAAAATGTCAAAATTAAAGGAATTTCTAAATCGTTCCTATTTCTACGTATATCGACGATTTGCATGATATATAAGAAACACTGAAATTTTAGCGAATTTCCAAGAAAAACTGAAATTTTAGCGAATTTCCATGAAAAATGTCAATATTAACCGAATTTCTAAATCGTTCCTATTTCTACGTAACTCGACGATTTGGATGATATATAAGAAACACTGAAATTTTAGCGAATTTCCAAGAAAAACTGAAATTTTAGCGAATTTCCATGAAAAATGTCAATATTAACCGAATTTCTAAATCGTTCCCATTTCTACGTAACTCGACGATTTGGATGATATATAAGAAACACTGAAATTTTAGCGAATTTCCAAGAAAAACTGAAATTTTAGCGAATTTCCAAGAAAAATGTCAATATTAGCCGAATTTCTAAATCGTTCCTATTTCTACGTATCTCGACGATTTGGATGATATATAAGAAACACTGAAATTTTAGCGAATTTCCAGGAAAAACTGAAATTTTAGCGAATTTCCAAGAAAAATGTCAATATTAACCGAATTTCTAAATCGTTCCTATTTCTACGTAACTCGACGATTTGGATGATATATAAGAAACACTGAAATTTTAGCGAATTTCCAAGAAAAACTGAAATTTTAGCGAATTTCCATGAAAAATGTCAATATTAACCGAATTTCCAAATCGTTCCTATTTCTACGTAACTCGACGATTTGGATGATATGTAAGAAACACTGATATTATAGCGAATTTCCAAGAAAAACTGAAATTTTAGCGAATTTCCATGAAAAATGTCAATATTAACCGAATTTCTAAATCGTTCCTATTTCTACGTATCTCGACGATTTGGATGATATATAAGAAACACTGAAATTTTAGCGAATTTCCAAGAAAAACTGAAATTTTAGCGAATTTCCATGAAAAATGTCAATATTAACCGAATTTCTAAATCGTTCCTATTTCTACGTATCTCGACGATTTGGATGATATATAAGAAACACTGAAATCTTAGCGAATTTCCAACAAAAACTGAAATTTTAGCAAATATCCAAGAAAAACTGAAATTTTAGCGAATTTCCAAGAAAAATGTCAAAATTAACCGAATTTCTAAATCGTTCCTATTTCTACGTATATCGACGATTTGCATGATATATAAGAAACACTGAAATTTTAGCGAATTTCCAAGAAAAACTGAAATTTTAGCGAATTTCCAAGAAAAATGTCAATATTAACCGAATTTCTAAATCGTTCCTATTTCTACGTATCTCGACGATTTGGATGATATATAAGAAACACTGAAATTTTAGCGAATTTCCAAGAAAAACTGAAATTTTAGCGAATTTCCATGAAAAATGTCAATATTAACCGAATTTCTAAATCGTTCCTATTTCTACGTATCTCGACGATTTGGATGATATATAAGAAACACTGAAATCTTAGCGAATTTCCAACAAAAACTGAAATTTTAGCAAATATCCAAGAAAAACTGAAATTTTAGCGAATTTCCAAGAAAAATGTCAAAATTAACCGAATTTCTAAATCGTTCCTATTTCTACGTATATCGACGATTTGCATGATATATAAGAAACACTGAAATTTTAGCGAATTTCCAAGAAAAACTGAAATTTTAGCGAATTTCCAAGAAAAATGTCAATATTAACCGAATTTCTAAATCGTTCCTATTTCTACGTATCTCGACGATTTGGATGATATATAAGAAACACTGAAATTTTAGCGAATTTCCAAGAAAAACTGAAATTTTAGCGAATTTCCAAGAAAAATGTCAATATTAACCGAATTTCTAAATCGTTCCTATTTCTACGTATCTCGACGATTTGGATGATATATAAGAAACACTGAAATCTTAGCGAATTTCCAAGAAAAACTGAAATTTTTAGCAAATTTCCAAGAAAAACTGAAATTTTAGCGAATTTCCAAGAAAAATGTCAAAATTAACCGAATTTCTAAATCGTTCCTATTTCTACGTATATCGACGATTTGCATGATATATAAGAAACACTGAAATTTTAGCGAATTTCCAAGAAAAACTGAAATTTTAGCGAATTTCCATGAAAAATGTCAATATTAACCGAATTTCTAAATCGTTCCTATTTCTACGTATCTCGACGATTTGGATGATATATAAGAAACACTGAAATCTTAGCGAATTTCCAACAAAAACTGAAATTTTAGCAAATTTCCAAGAAAAACTGAAATTTTAGCGAATTTCCAAGAAAAATGTCAAAATTAACCGAATTTCTAAATCGTTCCTATTTCTACGTATATCGACGATTTGCATGATATATAAGAAACACTGAAATTTTAGCGAATTTCCAAGAAAAACTGAAATTTTAGCGAATTTCCAAGAAAAATGTCAATATTAACCGAATTTCTAAATCGTTCCTATTTCTACGTATCTCGACGATTTGGATGATATATAAGAAACACTGAAATTTTAGCGAATTTCCAAGAAAAACTGAAATTTTAGCGAATTTCCAAGAAAAATGTCAATATTAACCGAATTTCTAAATCGTTCCTATTTCTACGTATCTCGACGATGTGGATGATATATAAGAAACACTGAAATTTTAGCGAATTTCCAAGAAAAACTGAAATTTTAGCGAATTTCCAAGAAAAATGTCAATATTAACCGAATTTCTAAATCGTTCCTATTTCTACGTATCTCGACGATTTGGATGATATATAAGAAACACTGAAATTTTAGCGAATTTCCAAGAAAAACTGAAATTTTAGCGAATTTCCAAGAAAAACTGAAATTTTAGCGAATTTCCAAGAAAAATGTCAATATTAACCGAATTTCTAAATCGTTCCTATTTCTACGTATCTCGACGATTTGGATGATATATAAGAAACACTGAAATTTTAGCGAATTTCCAAGAAAAACTGAAATTTTAGCGAATTTCCAAGAAAAATGTCAATATTAACCGAATTTCTAAATCGTTCCTATTTCTACGTATCTCGACGATTTGGATGATATATAAGAAACACTGAAATTTTAGCGAATTTCCAAGAAAAACTGAAATTTTAGCGAATTTCCAAGAAAAATGTCAATATTAACCGAATTTCTAAATCGTTCCTATTTCTACGTATCTCGACGATTTGGATGATATATAAGAAACACTGAAATTTTAGCGAATTTCCAAGAAAAACTGAAATTTTAGCGAATTTCCAAGAAAAATGTCAATATTAACCGAATTTCTAAATCGTTCCTATTTCTACCTATCTCGACGATTTGGATGATATATAAGAAACACTGAAATCTTAGCGAATTTCCAAGAAAAACTGAAATTTTAGCAAATTTCCAAGAAAAACTGAAATTTTAGCGAATTTCCAAGAAAAATGTCAAAATTAACCGAATTTCTAAATCGTTCCTATTTCTACGTATATCGACGATTTGCATGATATATAAGAAACACTGAAATTTTAGCGAATTTCCAAGAAAAACTGAAATTTTAGCGAATTTCCAAGAAAAATGTCAATATTAACCGAATTTCTAAATCGTTCCTATTTCTACGTATCTCGACGATTTGGATGATATATAAGAAACACTGAAATTTTAGCGAATTTCCAAGAAAAACTGAAATTTTAGCGAATTTCCAAGAAAAATGTCAATATTAACCGAATTTCTAAATCGTTCCTATTTCTACGTATCTCGACGATTTGGATGATATATAAGAAACACTGAAATCTTAGCGAATTTCCAAGAAAAACTGAAATTTTTAGCAAATTTCCAAGAAAAACTGAAATTTTAGCGAATTTCCAAGAAAAATGTCAAAATTAAAGGAATTTCTAAATCGTTCCTATTTCTACGTATATCGACGATTTGCATGATATATAAGAAACACTGAAATTTTAGCGAATTTCCAAGAAAAACTGAAATTTTAGCGAATTTCCATGAAAAATGTCAATATTAACCGAATTTCTAAATCGTTCCTATTTCTACGTAACTCGACGATTTGGATGATATATAAGAAACACTGAAATTTTAGCGAATTTCCAAGAAAAACTGAAATTTTAGCGAATTTCCATGAAAAATGTCAATATTAACCGAATTTCTAAATCGTTCCCATTTCTACGTAACTCGACGATTTGGATGATATATAAGAAACACTGAAATTTTAGCGAATTTCCAAGAAAAACTGAAATTTTAGCGAATTTCCAAGAAAAATGTCAATATTAGCCGAATTTCTAAATCGTTCCTATTTCTACGTATCTCGACGATTTGGATGATATATAAGAAACACTGAAATTTTAGCGAATTTCCAGGAAAAACTGAAATTTTAGCGAATTTCCAAGAAAAATGTCAATATTAACCGAATTTCTAAATCGTTCCTATTTCTACGTAACTCGACGATTTGGATGATATATAAGAAACACTGAAATTTTAGCGAATTTCCAAGAAAAACTGAAATTTTAGCGAATTTCCATGAAAAATGTCAATATTAACCGAATTTCCAAATCGTTCCTATTTCTACGTAACTCGACGATTTGGATGATATGTAAGAAACACTGATATTATAGCGAATTTCCAAGAAAAACTGAAATTTTAGCGAATTTCCATGAAAAATGTCAATATTAACCGAATTTCTAAATCGTTCCTATTTCTACGTATCTCGACGATTTGGATGATATATAAGAAACACTGAAATTTTAGCGAATTTCCAAGAAAAACTGAAATTTTAGCGAATTTCCATGAAAAATGTCAATATTAACCGAATTTCTAAATCGTTCCTATTTCTACGTAACTCGACGATTTGGATGATATATAAGAAACACTGAAATTTTAGCGAATTTCCAAGAAAAACTGAAATTTTAGCGAATTTCCAAGAAAAATGTCAAAATTAACAGAATTTCTAAGTCGTTCCTATTTCTACGTAACTCGACGATTTGGATGATATATAAGAAACACTGAAATTTTAGCGAATTTCCAAGAAAAACTGAAATTTTAGCGAATTTCCATGAAAAATGTCAATATTAACCAAATTTCTATATCGTTCCTATTTCTGCGTAACTCGACGATTTGGATGATATATAAGAAACACTGAAATTTTAGCGAATTTCCAAGAAAAACTGAAATTTTAGCGAATTTCCATGAAAAATGTCAATATTAACCGAATTTCTAAATCGTTCCTATTTCTACGTAACTCGACGATTTGGATGATATATAAGAAACACTGAAATTTTAGCGAATTTCCAAGAAAAACTGAAATTTTAGCGAATTTCCAAGAAAAATGTCAATATTAACCGAATTTCTAAATCGTTCCTATTTCTACGTATCTCGACGATTTGGATGATATATAAGAAACACTGAAATTTTAGCGAATTTCCAAGAAAAACTGAAATTTTAGCGAATTTCCAAGAAAAATGTCAAAATTAACAGAATTTCTAAATCGGTTTTATTTCTACGTATCGCGACGATTTGGATGATATATAAGAAACACTGAAATTTTAGCGAATTTCCAAGAAAAACTGATATTTTAGCGAATTTCCAAGAAAAATGTCAAAATTAACAGAATTTCTAAATCGTTCCTATTTCTACGTAACTCGACGATTTGGATGATATATAAGAAACACTGAAATTTTAGCGAATTTCCAACAAAAACTGAAATTTTAGCGAATTTCCATGAAAAATGTCAATATTAACCGAATTTCTAAATCGTTCCTATTTCTACGTATCTCGACGATTTGGATGATATATAAGAAACACTGAAATTTTAGCGAATTTCCAAGAAAAACTGAAATTTTAGCGAATTTCCAAGAAAAATGTCAAAATTAACAGAATTTCTAAGTCGTTCCTATTTCTACGTAACTCGACGATTTGGATGATATATAAGAAACACTGAAATTTTAGCGAATTTCCAAGAAAAACTGAAATTTTAGCGAATTTCCAAGAAAAATGTCAAAATTAACAGAATTTCTAAATCGGTTTTATTTCTACGTATCTCGACGATTTGGATGATATATAAGAAACACTGAAATTTTAGCGAATTTCCAACAAAAACTGAAATTTTAGCGAATTTCCATGAAAAATGTCAATATTAACCGAATTTCTAAATCGTTCCTATTTCTACGTATCTCGACGATTTGGATGATATATAAGAAACACTGAAATTTTAGCGAATTTCCAAGAAAAATAGAAATTTTAGCGAATTTCCATGAAAAATGTCAATATTAACCGAATTTCTAAATCGTTCCTATTTCTACGTAACTCGACGATTTGGATGATATATAAGAAACGCTGAAATTTTAGCGAATTTCCAAGAAAAACTGAAATTTTAGCGAATTTCCAAGAAAAATGTCAAAATTAACAGAATTTCTAAGTCGTTCCTATTTCTACGTAACTCGACGATTTGGATGATATATAAGAAACACTGAAATTTTAGCGAATTTCCAAGAAAAACTGAAATTTTAGCGAATTTCCAAGAAAAATGTCAATATTAACCGAATTTCTAAATCGTTCCTATTTCTACGTAACTCGACGATTTGGATGATATATAAGAAACACTGAAATTTTAGCGAATTTCCAAGAAAAACTGAAATTTTAGCGAATTTCCAAGAAAAATGTCAAAATTAACAGAATTTCTAAGTCGTTCCTATTTCTACGTAACTCGACGATTTGGATGATATATAAGAAACACTGAAATTTTAGCGAATTTCCAAGAAAAACTGAAATTTTAGCGAATTTCCATGAAAAATGTCAATATTAACCAAATTTCTATATCGTTCCTATTTCTACGTAACTCGACGATTTGGATGATATATAAGAAACACTGAAATTTTAGCGAATTTCCAAGAAAAACTGAAATTTTAGCGAATTTCCATGAAAAATGTCAATATTAACCGAATTTCTAAATCGTTCCCATTTCTACGTAACTCGACGATTTGGATGATATATAAGAAACACTGAAATTTTAGCGAATTTCCAAGAAAAACTGAAATTTTAGCGAATTTCCAAGAAAAATGTCAATATTAGCCGAATTTCTAAATCGTTCCTATTTCTACGTATCTCGACGATTTGGATGATATATAAGAAACACTGAAATTTTAGCGAATTTCCAGGAAAAACTGAAATTTTAGCGAATTTCCAAGAAAAATGTCAATATTAACCGAATTTCTAAATCGTTCCTATTTCTACGTAACTCGACGATTTGGATGATATATAAGAAACACTGAAATTTTAGCGAATTTCCAAGAAAAACTGAAATTTTAGCGAATTTCCATGAAAAATGTCAATATTAACCGAATTTCCAAATCGTTCCTATTTCTACGTAACTCGACGATTTGGATGATATGTAAGAAACACTGATATTTTAGCGAATTTCCAAGAAAAACTGAAATTTTAGCGAATTTCCATGAAAAATGTCAATATTAACCGAATTTCTAAATCGTTCCTATTTCTACGTATCTCGACGATTTGGATGATATATAAGAAACACTGAAATTTTAGCGAATTTCCAAGAAAAACTGAAATTTTAGCGAATTTCCAAGAAAAATGTCAATATTAACCGAATTTCTAAATCGTTCCTATTTCTACGTAACTCGACGATTTGGATGATATATAAGAAACACTGAAATTTTAGCGAATTTCCAAGAAAAACTGAAATTTTAGCGAATTTCCAAGAAAAATGTCAAAATTAACAGAATTTCTAAGTCGTTCCTATTTCTACGTAACTCGACGATTTGGATGATATATAAGAAACACTGAAATTTTAGCGAATTTCCAAGAAAAACTGAAATTTTAGCGAATTTCCATGAAAAATGTCAATATTAACCAAATTTCTATATCGTTCCTATTTCTACGTAACTCGACGATTTGGATGATATATAAGAAACACTGAAATTTTAGCGAATTTCCAAGAAAAACTGAAATTTTAGCGAATTTCCAAGAAAAACTGAAATTTTAGCGAATTTCCAAGAAAAATGTCAAAATTAACAGAATTTCTAAGTCGTTCCTATTTCTACGTAACTCGACGATTTGGATGATATATAAGAAACACTGAAATTTTAGCGAATTTCCAAGAAAAACTGAAATTTTAGCGAATTTCCATGAAAAATGTCAATATTAACCGAATTTCTAAATCGTTCCTATTTCTACGTAACTCGACGATTTGGATGATATATAAGAAACACTGAAATTTTAGCGAATTTCCAAGAAAAACTGAAATTTTAGCGAATTTCCAAGAAAAATGTCAAAATTAACAGAATTTCTAAGTCGTTCCTATTTCTACGTAACTCGACGATTTGGATGATATATAAGAAACACTGAAATTTTAGCGAATTTCCAAGAAAAACTGAAATTTTAGCGAATTTCCATGAAAAATGTCAATATTAACCAAATTTCTATATCGTTCCTATTTCTACGTAACTCGACGATTTGGATGATATATAAGAAACACTGAAATTTTAGCGAATTTCCAAGAAAAACTGAAATTTTAGCGAATTTCCATGAAAAATGTCAATATTAACCGAATTTCTAAATCGTTCCTATTTCTACGTAACTCGACGATTTGGATGATATATAAGAAACACTGAAATTTTAGCGAATTTCCAAGAAAAAACTGATATTTTAGCGAATTTCCAAGAAAAATGTCAAAATTAACAGAATTTCTAAATCGTTCCTATTTCTACGTAACTCGACGATTTGGATGATATATAAGAAACACTGAAATTTTAGCGAATTTCCAACAAAAACTGAAATTTTAGCGAATTTCCATGAAAAATGTCAATATTAACCGAATTTCTAAATCGTTCCTATTTCTACGTATCTCGACGATTTGGATGATATATAAGAAACACTGAAATTTTAGCGAATTTCCAAGAAAAACTGAAATTTTAGCGAATTTCCAAGAAAAATGTCAAAATTAACAGAATTTCTAAGTCGTTCCTATTTCTACGTAACTCGACGATTTGGATGATATATAAGAAACACTGAAATTTTAGCGAATTTCCAAGAAAAACTGAAATTTTAGCGAATTTCCAAGAAAAATGTCAAAATTAACAGAATTTCTAAATCGGTTTTATTTCTACGTATCTCGACGATTTGGATGATATATAAGAAACACTGAAATTTTAGCGAATTTCCAAGAAAAACTGATATTTTAGCGAATTTCCAAGAAAAATGTCAAAATTAACAGAATTTCTAAATCGTTCCTATTTCTACGTAACTCGACGATTTGGATGATATATAAGAAACACTGAAATTTTAGCGAATTTCCAACAAAAACTGAAATTTTAGCGAATTTCCATGAAAAATGTCAATATTAACCGAATTTCTAAATCGTTCCTATTTCTACGTATCTCGACGATTTGGATGATATATAAGAAACACTGAAATTTTAGCGAATTTCCAAGAAAAACTGAAATTTTAGCGAATTTCCAAGAAAAATGTCAAAATTAACAGAATTTCTAAATCGGTTTTATTTCTACGTATCGCGACGATTTGGATGATATATAAGAAACACTGAAATTTTAGCGAATTTCCAAGAAAAACTGATATTTTAGCGAATTTCCAAGAAAAATGTCAAAATTAACAGAATTTCTAAATCGTTCCTATTTCTACGTAACTCGACGATTTGGATGATATATAAGAAACACTGAAATTTTAGCGAATTTCCAACAAAAACTGAAATTTTAGCGAATTTCCATGAAAAATGTCAATATTAACCGAATTTCTAAATCGTTCCTATTTCTACGTATCTCGACGATTTGGATGATATATAAGAAACACTGAAATTTTAGCGAATTTCCAAGAAAAACTGAAATTTTAGCGAATTTCCAAGAAAAATGTCAAAATTAACAGAATTTCTAAGTCGTTCCTATTTCTACGTAACTCGACGATTTGGATGATATATAAGAAACACTGAAATTTTAGCGAATTTCCAAGAAAAACTGAAATTTTAGCGAATTTCCAAGAAAAATGTCAAAATTAACAGAATTTCTAAATCGGTTTTATTTCTACGTATCTCGACGATTTGGATGATATATAAGAAACACTGAAATTTTAGCGAATTTCCAAGAAAAACTGATATTTTAGCGAATTTCCAAGAAAAATGTCAAAATTAACAGAATTTCTAAATCGTTCCTATTTCTACGTAACTCGACGATTTGGATGATATATAAGAAACACTGAAATTTTAGCGAATTTCCAACAAAAACTGAAATTTTAGCGAATTTCCATGAAAAATGTCAATATTAACCGAATTTCTAAATCGTTCCTATTTCTACGTATCTCGACGATTTGGATGATATATAAGAAACACTGAAATTTTAGCGAATTTCCAAGAAAAATAGAAATTTTAGCGAATTTCCATGAAAAATGTCAATATTAACCGAATTTCTAAATCGTTCCTATTTCTACGTATCTCGACGATTTGGATGATATATAAGAAACATTGAAATTTTAGCGAATTTCCAACAAAAACTGAAATTTTAGCGAATTTCCATGAAAAATGTCAATATTAACCGAATTTCTAAATCGTTCCTATTTCTACGTATCTCGACGATTTGGATGATATATAAGAAACACTGAAATTTTAGCGAATTTCCAAGAAAAACTGAAATTTTAGCGAATTTCCAAGAAAAATGTCAAAATTAACAGAATTTCTAAGTCGTTCCTATTTCTACGTAACTCGACGATTTGGATGATATATAAGAAACACTGAAATTTTAGCGAATTTCCAAGAAAAACTGAAATTTTAGCGAATTTCCAAGAAAAATGTCAAAATTAACAGAATTTCTAAGTCGTTCCTATTTCTACGTAACTCGACGATTTGGATGATATATAAGAAACACTGAAATTTTAGCGAATTTCCAAGAAAAACTGAAATTTTAGCGAATTTCCAAGAAAAATGTCAATATTAACCGAATTTCTAAATCGTTCCTATTTCTACGTATCTCGACGATTTGGATGATATATAAGAAACACTGAAATTTTAGCGAATTTCCAAGAAAAACTGAAATTTTAGCGAATTTCCATGAAAAATGTCAATATTAACCGAATTTCCAAATCGTTCCTATTTCTACGTAACTCGACGATTTGGATGATATGTAAGAAACACTGATATTTTAGCGAATTTCCAAGAAAAACTGAAATTTTAGCGAATTTCCATGAAAAATGTCAATATTAACCGAATTTCTAAATCGTTCCTATTTCTACGTATCTCGACGATTTGGATGATATATAAGAAACACTGAAATTTTAGCGAATTTCCAAGAAAAACTGAAATTTTAGCGAATTTCCATGAAAAATGTCAATATTAACCGAATTTCTAAATCGTTCCTATTTCTACGTAACTCGACGATTTGGATGATATATAAGAAACACTGAAATTTTAGCGAATTTCCAAGAAAAACTGAAATTTTAGCGAATTTCCAAGAAAAACTGAAATTTTAGCGAATTTCCAAGAAAAATGTCAAAATTAACAGAATTTCTAAGTCGTTTCTATTTCTACGTAACTCGACGATTTGGATGATATATAAGAAACACTGAAATTTTAGCGAATTTCCAAGAAAAACTGAAATTTTAGCGAATTTCCATGAAAAATGTCAATATTAACCAAATTTCTATATCGTTCCTATTTCTACGTAACTCGACGATTTGGATGATATATAAGAAACACTGAAATTTTAGCGAATTTCCAAGAAAAACTGAAATTTTAGCGAATTTCCATGAAAAATGTCAATATTAACCGAATTTCTAAATCGTTCCCATTTCTACGTAACTCGACGATTTGGATGATATATAAGAAACACTGAAATTTTAGCGAATTTCCAAGAAAAACTGAAATTTTAGCGAATTTCCAAGAAAAATGTCAATATTAGCCGAATTTCTAAATCGTTCCTATTTCTACGTATCTCGACGATTTGGATGATATATAAGAAACACTGAAATTTTAGCGAATTTCCAGGAAAAACTGAAATTTTAGCGAATTTCCAAGAAAAATGTCAATATTAACCGAATTTCTAAATCGTTCCTATTTCTACGTAACTCGACGATTTGGATGATATATAAGAAACACTGAAATTTTAGCGAATTTCCAAGAAAAACTGAAATTTTAGCGAATTTCCATGAAAAATGTCAATATTAACCGAATTTCCAAATCGTTCCTATTTCTACGTAACTCGACGATTTGGATGATATGTAAGAAACACTGATATTTTAGCGAATTTCCAAGAAAAACTGAAATTTTAGCGAATTTCCATGAAAAATGTCAATATTAACCGAATTTCTAAATCGTTCCTATTTCTACGTATCTCGACGATTTGGATGATATATAAGAAACACTGAAATTTTAGCGAATTTCCAAGAAAAACTGAAATTTTAGCGAATTTCCATGAAAAATGTCAATATTAACCGAATTTCTAAATCGTTCCTATTTCTACGTATCTCGACGATTTGGATGATATATAAGAAACACTGAAATTTTAGCGAATTTCCAAGAAAAACTGAAATTTTAGCGAATTTCCAAGAAAAATGTCAAAATTAACAGAATTTCTAAATCGGTTTTATTTCTACGTATCGCGACGATTTGGATGATATATAAGAAACACTGAAATTTTAGCGAATTTCCAAGAAAAACTGATATTTTAGCGAATTTCCAAGAAAAATGTCAAAATTAACAGAATTTCTAAATCGTTCCTATTTCTACGTAACTCGACGATTTGGATGATATATAAGAAACACTGAAATTTTAGCGAATTTCCAACAAAAACTGAAATTTTAGCGAATTTCCATGAAAAATGTCAATATTAACCGAATTTCTAAATCGTTCCTATTTCTACGTATCTCGACGTTTTGGATGATATATAAGAAACACTGAAATTTTAGCGAATTTCCAAGAAAAACTGAAATATTAGCGAATTTCCAAGAAAAATGTCAAAATTAACAGAATTTCTAAGTCGTTCCTATTTCTACGTAACTCGACGATTTGGATGATATATAAGAAACACTGAAATTTTAGCGAATTTCCAAGAAAAACTGAAATTTTAGCGAATTTCCAAGAAAAATGTCAAAATTAACAGAATTTCTAAGTCGTTCCTATTTCTACGTAACTCGACGATTTGGATGATATATAAGAAACACTGAAATTTTAGCGAATTTCCAAGAAAAATAGAAATTTTAGCGAATTTCCATGAAAAATGTCAATATTAACCGAATTTCTAAATCGTTCCTATTTCTACGTATCTCGACGATTTGGATGATATATAAGAAACACTGAAATTTTAGCGAATTTCCAAGAAAAACTGAAATTTTAGCGAATTTCCAAGAAAAATGTCAAAATTAACAGAATTTCTAAGTCGTTCCTATTTCTACGTAACTCGACGATTTGGATGATATATAAGAAACACTGAAATTTTAGCGAATTTCCAAGAAAAACTGAAATTTTAGCGAATTTCCAAGAAAAATGTCAAAATTAACAGAATTTCTAAGTCGTTCCTATTTCTACGTAACTCGACGATTTGGATGATATATAAGAAACACTGAAATTTTAGCGAATTTCCAAGAAAAATAGAAATTTTAGCGAATTTCCATGAAAAATGTCAATATTAACCGAATTTCTAAATCGTTCCTATTTCTACGTATCTCGACGATTTGGATGATATATAAGAAACACTGAAATTTTAGCGAATTTCCAAGAAAAACTGAAATTTTAGCGAATTTCCATGAAAAATGTCAATATTAACCGAATTTCTAAATCGTTCCTATTTCTACGTAACTCGACGATTTGGATGATATATAAGAAACACTGAAATTTTAGCGAATTTCCAAGAAAAACTGAAATTTTAGCGAATTTCCAAGAAAAATGTCAAAATTAACAGAATTTCTAAGTCGTTCCTATTTCTACGTAACTCGACGATTTGGATGATATATAAGAAACACTGAAATTTTAGCGAATTTCCAAGAAAAACTGAAATTTTAGCGAATTTCCAGGAAAAATGTCAATATTAACCGAATTTCCAAATCGTTCCTATTTCTACGTAACTCGACGATTTGGATGATATGTAAGAAACACTGATATTTTAGCGAATTTCCAAGAAAAACTGAAATTTTAGCGAATTTCCATGAAAAATGTCAATATTAACCGAATTTCTAAATCGTTCCTATTTCTACGTATCTCGACGATTTGGATGATATATAAGAAACACTGAAATTTTAGCGAATTTCCAAGAAAAACTGAAATTTTAGCGAATTTCCATGAAAAATGTCAATATTAACCGAATTTCTAAATCGTTCCTATTTCTACGTAACTCGACGATTTGGATGATATATAAGAAACACTGAAATTTTAGCGAATTTCCAAGAAAAACTGAAATTTTAGCGAATTTCCAAGAAAAATGTCAAAATTAACAGAATTTCTAAGTCGTTCCTATTTCTACGTAACTCGACGATTTGGATGATATATAAGAAACACTGAAATTTTAGCGAATTTCCAAGAAAAACTGAAATTTTAGCGAATTTCCATGAAAAATGTCAATATTAACCAAATTTCTATATCGTTCCTATTTCTACGTAACTCGACGATTTGGATGATATATAAGAAACACTGAAATTTTAGCGAATTTCCAAGAAAAACTGAAATTTTAGCGAATTTCCATGAAAAATGTCAATATTAACCGAATTTCTAAATCGTTCCCATTTCTACGTAACTCGACGATTTGGATGATATATAAGAAACACTGAAATTTTAGCGAATTTCCAAGAAAAACTGAAATTTTAGCGAATTTCCAAGAAAAATGTCAATATTAGCCGAATTTCTAAATCGTTCCTATTTCTACGTATCTCGACGATTTGGATGATATATAAGAAACACTGAAATTTTAGCGAATTTCCAGGAAAAACTGAAATTTTAGCGAATTTCCAAGAAAAATGTCAATATTAACCGAATTTCTAAATCGTTCCTATTTCTACGTAACTCGACGATTTGGATGATATATAAGAAACACTGAAATTTTAGCGAATTTCCAAGAAAAACTGAAATTTTAGCGAATTTCCATGAAAAATGTCAATATTAACCGAATTTCCAAATCGTTCCTATTTCTACGTAACTCGACGATTTGGATGATATGTAAGAAACACTGATATTTTAGCGAATTTCCAAGAAAAACTGAAATTTTAGCGAATTTCCATGAAAAATGTCAATATTAACCGAATTTCTAAATCGTTCCTATTTCTACGTATCTCGACGATTTGGATGATATATAAGAAACACTGAAATTTTAGCGAATTTCCAAGAAAAACTGAAATTTTAGCGAATTTCCATGAAAAATGTCAATATTAACCGAATTTCTAAATCGTTCCTATTTCTACGTAACTCGACGATTTGGATGATATATAAGAAACACTGAAATTTTAGCGAATTTCCAAGAAAAACTGAAATTTTAGCGAATTTCCAAGAAAAATGTCAAAATTAACAGAATTTCTAAGTCGTTCCTATTTCTACGTAACTCGACGATTTGGATGATATATAAGAAACACTGAAATTTTAGCGAATTTCCAAGAAAAACTGAAATTTTAGCGAATTTCCATGAAAAATGTCAATATTAACCAAATTTCTATATCGTTCCTATTTATACGTAACTCGACGATTTGGATGATATATAAGAAACACTGAAATTTTAGCGAATTTCCAAGAAAAACTGAAATTTTAGCGAATTTCCATGAAAAATGTCAATATTAACCGAATTTCTAAATCGTTCCTATTTCTACGTAACTCGACGATTTGGATGATATATAAGAAACATTGAAATTTTAGCGAATTTCCAACAAAAACTGAAATTTTAGCGAATTTCCATGAAAAATGTCAATATTAACCGAATTTCTAAATCGTTCCTATTTCTACGTATCTCGACGATTTGGATGATATATAAGAAACACTGAAATTTTAGCGAATTTCCAAGAAAAACTGAAATTTTAGCGAATTTCCAAGAAAAATGTCAAAATTAACAGAATTTCTAAGTCGTTCCTATTTCTACGTAACTCGACGATTTGGATGATATATAAGAAACACTGAAATTTTAGCGAATTTCCAAGAAAAATAGAAATTTTAGCGAATTTCCATGAAAAATGTCAATATTAACCGAATTTCTAAATCGTTCCTATTTCTACGTATCTCGACGATTTGGATGATATATAAGAAACATTGAAATTTTAGCGAATTTCCAACAAAAACTGAAATTTTAGCGAATTTCCATGAAAAATGTCAATATTAACCGAATTTCTAAATCGTTCCTATTTCTACGTATCTCGACGATTTGGATGATATATAAGAAACACTGAAATTTTAGCGAATTTCCAAGAAAAACTGAAATTTTAGCGAATTTCCAAGAAAAATGTCAAAATTAACAGAATTTCTAAGTCGTTCCTATTTCTACGTAACTCGACGATTTGGATGATATATAAGAAACACTGAAATTTTAGCGAATTTCCAAGAAAAACTGAAATTTTAGCGAATTTCCAAGAAAAATGTCAAAATTAACAGAATTTCTAAGTCGTTCCTATTTCTACGTAACTCGACGATTTGGATGATATATAAGAAACACTGAAATTTTAGCGAATTTCCAAGAAAAACTGAAATTTTAGCGAATTTCCAAGAAAAATGTCAATATTAACCGAATTTCTAAATCGTTCCTATTTCTACGTATCTCGACGATTTGGATGATATATAAGAAACACTGAAATTTTAGCGAATTTCCAAGAAAAACTGAAATTTTAGCGAATTTCCATGAAAAATGTCAATATTAACCGAATTTCCAAATCGTTCCTATTTCTACGTAACTCGACGATTTGGATGATATGTAAGAAACACTGATATTTTAGCGAATTTCCAAGAAAAACTGAAATTTTAGCGAATTTCCATGAAAAATGTCAATATTAACCGAATTTCTAAATCGTTCCTATTTCTACGTATCTCGACGATTTTGATGATATATAAGAAACACTGAAATTTTAGCGAATTTCCAAGAAAAACTGAAATTTTAGCGAATTTCCATGAAAAATGTCAATATTAACCGAATTTCTAAATCGTTCCTATTTCTACGTAACTCGACGATTTGGATGATATATAAGAAACACTGAAATTTTAGCGAATTTCCAAGAAAAACTGAAATTTTAGCGAATTTCCAAGAAAAATGTCAAAATTAACAGAATTTCTAAGTCGTTCCTATTTCTACGTAACTCGACGATTTGGATGATATATAAGAAACACTGAAATTTTAGCGAATTTCCAAGAAAAACTGAAATTTTAGCGAATTTCCATGAAAAATGTCAATATTAACCAAATTTCTATATCGTTCCTATTTCTACGTAACTCGACGATTTGGATGATATATAAGAAACACTGAAATTTTAGCGAATTTCCAAGAAAAACTGAAATTTTAGCGAATTTCCATGAAAAATGTCAATATTAACCGAATTTCTAAATCGTTCCCATTTCTACGTAACTCGACGATTTGGATGATATATAAGAAACACTGAAATTTTAGCGAATTTCCAAGAAAAACTGAAATTTTAGCGAATTTCCAAGAAAAATGTCAATATTAGCCGAATTTCTAAATCGTTCCTATTTCTACGTATCTCGACGATTTGGATGATATATAAGAAACACTGAAATTTTAGCGAATTTCCAGGAAAAACTGAAATTTTAGCGAATTTCCAAGAAAAACTGAAATTTTAGCGAATTTCCAAGAAAAATGTCAATATTAGCCGAATTTCTAAATCGTTCCTATTTCTACGTATCTCGACGATTTGGATGATATATAAGAAACACTGAAATTTTAGCGAATTTCCAGGAAAAACTGAAATTTTAGCGAATTTCCAAGAAAAATGTCAATATTAACCGAATTTCTAAATCGTTCCTATTTCTACGTAACTCGACGATTTGGATGATATATAAGAAACACTGAAATTTTAGCGAATTTCCAAGAAAAACTGAAATTTTAGCGAATTTCCAAGAAAAATGTCAAAATTAACAGAATTTCTAAGTCGTTCCTATTTCTACGTAACTCGACGATTTGGATGATATATCAGAAACACTGAAATTTTAGCGAATTTCCAAGAAAAACTGAAATTTTAGCGAATTTCCATGAAAAATGTCAATATTAACCAAATTTCTATATCGTTCCTATTTCTACGTAACTCGACGATTTGGATGATATATAAGAAACACTGAAATTTTAGCGAATTTCCAAGAAAAACTGAAATTTTAGCGAATTTCCATGAAAAATGTCAATATTAACCGAATTTCTAAATCGTTCCTATTTCTACGTAACTCGACGATTTGGATGATATATAAGAAACACTGAAATTTTAGCGAATTTCCAAGAAAAACTGAAATTTTAGCGAATTTCCAAGAAAAATGTCAATATTAACCGAATTTCTAAATCGTTCCTATTTCTACGTATCTCGACGATTTGGATGATATATAAGAAACACTGAAATTTTAGCGAATTTCCAAGAAAAACTGAAATTTTAGCGAATTTCCAAGAAAAATGTCAAAATTAACAGAATTTCTAAATCGGTTTTATTTCTACGTATCGCGACGATTTGGATGATATATAAGAAACACTGAAATTTTAGCGAATTTCCAAGAAAAACTGATATTTTAGCGAATTTCCAAGAAAAATGTCAAAATTAACAGAATTTCTAAATCGTTCCTATTTCTACGTAACTCGACGATTTGGATGATATATAAGAAACACTGAAATTTTAGCGAATTTCCAACAAAAACTGAAATTTTAGCGAATTTCCATGAAAAATGTCAATATTAACCGAATTTCTAAATCGTTCCTATTTCTACGTATCTCGACGATTTGGATGATATATAAGAAACACTGAAATTTTAGCGAATTTCCAAGAAAAACTGAAATTTTAGCGAATTTCCAAGAAAAATGTCAAAATTAACAGAATTTCTAAGTCGTTCCTATTTCTACGTAACTCGACGATTTGGATGATATATAAGAAACACTGAAATTTTAGCGAATTTCCAAGAAAAACTGAAATTTTAGCGAATTTCCAAGAAAAATGTCAAAATTAACAGAATTTCTAAATCGGTTTTATTTCTACGTATCGCGACGATTTGGATGATATATAAGAAACACTGAAATTTTAGCGAATTTCCAAGAAAAACTGATATTTTAGCGAATTTCCAAGAAAAATGTCAAAATTAACAGAATTTCTAAATCGTTCCTATTTCTACGTAACTCGACGATTTGGATGATATATAAGAAACACTGAAATTTTAGCGAATTTCCAACAAAAACTGAAATTTTAGCGAATTTCCATGAAAAATGTCAATATTAACCGAATTTCTAAATCGTTCCTATTTCTACGTATCTCGACGATTTGGATGATATATAAGAAACACTGAAATTTTAGCGAATTTCCAAGAAAAACTGAAATTTTAGCGAATTTCCAAGAAAAATGTCAAAATTAACAGAATTTCTAAATCGGTTTTATTTCTACGTATCGCGACGATTTGGATGATATATAAGAAACACTGAAATTTTAGCGAATTTCCAAGAAAAACTGATATTTTAGCGAATTTCCAAGAAAAATGTCAAAATTAACAGAATTTCTAAATCGTTCCTATTTCTACGTAACTCGACGATTTGGATGATATATAAGAAACACTGAAATTTTAGCGAATTTCCAACAAAAACTGAAATTTTAGCGAATTTCCATGAAAAATGTCAATATTAACCGAATTTCTAAATCGTTCCTATTTCTACGTATCTCGACGATTTGGATGATATATAAGAAACATTGAAATTTTAGCGAATTTCCAACAAAAACTGAAATTTTAGCGAATTTCCATGAAAAATGTCAATATTAACCGAATTTCTAAATCGTTCCTATTTCTACGTATCTCGACGATTTGGATGATATATAAGAAACACTGAAATTTTAGCGAATTTCCAAGAAAAACTGAAATTTTAGCGAATTTCCAAGAAAAATGTCAAAATTAACAGAATTTCTAAGTCGTTCCTATTTCTACGTAACTCGACGATTTGGATGATATATAAGAAACACTGAAATTTTAGCGAATTTCCAAGAAAAACTGAAATTTTAGCGAATTTCCAAGAAAAATGTCAAAATTAACAGAATTTCTAAGTCGTTCCTATTTCTACGTAACTCGACGATTTGGATGATATATAAGAAACACTGAAATTTTAGCGAATTTCCAAGAAAAACTGAAATTTTAGCGAATTTCCAAGAAAAATGTCAATATTAACCGAATTTCTAAATCGTTCCTATTTCTACGTATCTCGACGATTTGGATGATATATAAGAAACACTGAAATTTTAGCGAATTTCCAAGAAAAACTGAAATTTTAGCGAATTTCCAAGAAAAATGTCAAAATTAACAGAATTTCTAAGTCGTTCCTATTTCTACGTAACTCGACGATTTGGATGATATATAAGAAACACTGAAATTTTAGCGAATTTCCAAGAAAAACTGAAATTTTAGCGAATTTCCAAGAAAAATGTCAAAATTAACAGAATTTCTAAATCGGTTTTATTTCTACGTATCTCGACGATTTGGATGATATATAAGAAACACTGAAATTTTAGCGAATTTCCAAGAAAAACTGATATTTTAGCGAATTTCCAAGAAAAATGTCAAAATTAACAGAATTTCTAAATCGTTCCTATTTCTACGTAACTCGACGATTTGGATGATATATAAGAAACACTGAAATTTTAGCGAATTTCCAACAAAAACTGAAATTTTAGCGAATTTCCATGAAAAATGTCAATATTAACCGAATTTCTAAATCGTTCCTATTTCTACGTATCTCGACGATTTGGATGATATATAAGAAACACTGAAATTTTAGCGAATTTCCAAGAAAAATAGAAATTTTAGCGAATTTCCATGAAAAATGTCAATATTAACCGAATTTCTAAATCGTTCCTATTTCTACGTATCTCGACGATTTGGATGATATATAAGAAACATTGAAATTTTAGCGAATTTCCAACAAAAACTGAAATTTTAGCGAATTTCCATGAAAAATGTCAATATTAACCGAATTTCTAAATCGTTCCTATTTCTACGTATCTCGACGATTTGGATGATATATAAGAAACACTGAAATTTTAGCGAATTTCCAAGAAAAACTGAAATTTTAGCGAATTTCCAAGAAAAATGTCAAAATTAACAGAATTTCTAAGTCGTTCCTATTTCTACGTAACTCGACGATTTGGATGATATATAAGAAACACTGAAATTTTAGCGAATTTCCAAGAAAAACTGAAATTTTAGCGAATTTCCAAGAAAAATGTCAAAATTAACAGAATTTCTAAGTCGTTCCTATTTCTACGTAACTCGACGATTTGGATGATATATAAGAAACACTAAAATTTTAGCGAATTTCCAAGAAAAACTGAAATTTTAGCGAATTTCCAAGAAAAATGTCAATATTAACCGAATTTCTAAATCGTTCCTATTTCTACGTATCTCGACGATTTGGATGATATATAAGAAACACTGAAATTTTAGCGAATTTCCAAGAAAAACTGAAATTTTAGCGAATTTCCAAGAAAAATGTCAAAATTAACAGAATTTCTAAATCGGTTTTATTTCTACGTATCTCGACGATTTGGATGATATATAAGAAACACTGAAATTTTAGCGAATTTCCAAGAAAAACTGAAATTTTAGCGAATTTCCAAGAAAAATGTCAAAATTAACAGAATTTCTAAATCGGTTTTATTTCTACGTATCTCGACGATTTGGATGATATATAAGAAACACTGAAATTTTAGCGAATTTCCAAGAAAAACTGATATTTTAGCGAATTTCCAAGAAAAATGTCAAAATTAACAGAATTTCTAAATCGTTCCTATTTCTACGTAACTCGACGATTTGGATGATATATAAGAAACACTGAAATTTTAGCGAATTTCCAACAAAAACTGAAATTTTAGCGAATTTCCATGAAAAATGTCAATATTAACCGAATTTCTAAATCGTTCCTATTTCTACGTATCTCGACGATTTGGATGATATATAAGAAACACTGAAATTTTAGCGAATTTCCAACAAAAACTGAAATTTTAGCGAATTTCCATGAAAAATGTCAATATTAACCGAATTTCTAAATCGTTCCTATTTCTACGTATCTCGACGATTTGGATGATATATAAGAAACACTGAAATTTTAGCGAATTTCCAAGAAAAACTGAAATTTTAGCGAATTTCCAAGAAAAATGTCAAAATTAACAGAATTTCTAAGTCGTTCCTATTTCTACGTAACTCGACGATTTGGATGATATATAAGAAACACTGAAATTTTAGCGAATTTCCAAGAAAAACTGAAATTTTAGCGAATTTCCAAGAAAAATGTCAAAATTAACAGAATTTCTAAATCGGTTTTATTTCTACGTATCTCGACGATTTGGATGATATATAAGAAACACTGAAATTTTAGCGAATTTCCAAGAAAAACTGAAATTTTAGCGAATTTCCAAGAAAAATGTCAAAATTAACAGAATTTCTAAATCGGTTTTATTTCTACGTATCTCGACGATTTGGATGATATATAAGAAACACTGAAATTTTAGCGAATTTCCAAGAAAAACTGAAATTTTAGCGAATTTCCAAGAAAAATGTCAATATTAACCGAATTTCTAAATCGTTCCTATTTCTACGTATCTCGACGATTTGGATGATATATAAGAAACACTGAAATTTTAGCGAATTTCCAACAAAAACTGAAATTTTAGCGAATTTCCATGAAAAATGTCAATATTAACCGAATTTCTAAATCGTTCCTATTTCTACGTATCTCGACGATTTGGATGATATATAAGAAACACTGAAATTTTAGCGAATTTCCAAGAAAAACTGAAATTTTAGCGAATTTCCAAGAAAAATGTCAAAATTAACAGAATTTCTAAATCGGTTTTATTTCTACGTATCTCGACGATTTGGATGATATATAAGAAACACTGAAATTTTAGCGAATTTCCAAGAAAAACTGAAATTTTAGCGAATTTCCAAGAAAAATGTCAATATTAACCGAATTTCTAAATCGTTCCTATTTCTACGTATCTCGACGATTTGGATGATATATAAGAAACACTGAAATTTTAGCGAATTTCCAAGAAAAACTGAAATTTTAGCGAATTTCCAAGAAAAATGTCAAAATTAACAGAATTTCTAAATCGGTTTTATTTCTACGTATCTCGACGATTTGGATGATATATAAGAAACACTGAAATTTTAGCGAATTTCCAAGAAAAACTGATATTTTAGCGAATTTCCAAGAAAAATGTCAAAATTAACAGAATTTCTAAATCGTTCCTATTTCTACGTAACTCGACGATTTGGATGATATATAAGAAACACTGAAATTTTAGCGAATTTCCAACAAAAACTGAAATTTTAGCGAATTTCCATGAAAAATGTCAAAATTAACAGAATTTCTAAATCGGTTTTATTTCTACGTATCTCGACGATTTGGATGATATATAAGAAACACTGAAATTTTAGCGAATTTCCAAGAAAAACTGAAATTTTAGCGAATTTCCAAGAAAAATGTCAAAATTAACAGAATTTCTAAGTCGTTCCTATTTCTACGTAACTCGACGATTTGGATGATATATAAGAAACACTGAAATTTTAGCGAATTTCCAAGAAAAACTGAAATTTTAGCGAATTTCCAAGAAAAATGTCAAAATTAACAGAATTTCTAAATCGGTTTTATTTCTACGTATCGCGACGATTTGGATGATATATAAGAAACACTGAAATTTTAGCGAATTTCCAACAAAAACTGATATTTTAGCGAATTTCCAAGAAAAATGTCAAAATTAACAGAATTTCTAAATCGTTCCTATTTCTACGTAACTCGACGATTTGGATGATATATAAGAAACACTGAAATTTTAGCGAATTTCCAACAAAAACTGAAATTTTAGCGAATTTCCATGAAAAATGTCAATATTAACCGAATTTCTAAATCGTTCCTATTTCTACGTATCTCGACGATTTGGATGATATATAAGAAACACTGAAATTTTAGCGAATTTCCAAGAAAAACTGAAATTTTAGCGAATTTCCAAGAAAAATGTCAAAATTAACAGAATTTCTAAATCGGTTTTATTTCTACGTATCGCGACGATTTGGATGATATATAAGAAACACTGAAATTTTAGCGAATTTCCAAGAAAAACTGATATTTTAGCGAATTTCCAAGAAAAATGTCAAAATTAACAGAATTTCTAAATCGTTCCTATTTCTACGTAACTCGACGATTTGGATGATATATAAGAAACACTGAAATTTTAGCGAATTTCCAACAAAAACTGAAATTTTAGCGAATTTCCATGAAAAATGTCAATATTAACCGAATTTCTAAATCGTTCCTATTTCTACGTATCTCGACGATTTGGATGATATATAAGAAACACTGAAATTTTAGCGAATTTCCAAGAAAAACTGAAATTTTAGCGAATTTCCAAGAAAAATGTCAAAATTAACAGAATTTCTAAGTCGTTCCTATTTCTACGTAACTCGACGATTTGGATGATATATAAGAAACACTGAAATTTTAGCGAATTTCCAAGAAAAACTGAAATTTTAGCGAATTTCCAAGAAAAATGTCAAAATTAACAGAATTTCTAAATCGGTTTTATTTCTACGTATCTCGACGATTTGGATGATATATAAGAAACACTGAAATTTTAGCGAATTTCCAAGAAAAACTGATATTTTAGCGAATTTCCAAGAAAAATGTCAAAATTAACAGAATTTCTAAATCGTTCCTATTTCTACGTAACTCGACGATTTGGATGATATATAAGAAACACTGAAATTTTAGCGAATTTCCAACAAAAACTGAAATTTTAGCGAATTTCCATGAAAAATGTCAATATTAACCGAATTTCTAAATCGTTCCTATTTCTACGTATCTCGACGATTTGGATGATATATAAGAAACACTGAAATTTTAGCGAATTTCCAAGAAAAATAGAAATTTTAGCGAATTTCCATGAAAAATGTCAATATTAACCGAATTTCTAAATCGTTCCTATTTCTACGTATCTCGACGATTTGGATGATATATAAGAAACATTGAAATTTTAGCGAATTTCCAACAAAAACTGAAATTTTAGCGAATTTCCATGAAAAATGTCAATATTAACCGAATTTCTAAATCGTTCCTATTTCTACGTATCTCGACGATTTGGATGATATATAAGAAACACTGAAATTTTAGCGAATTTCCAAGAAAAACTGAAATTTTAGCGAATTTCCAAGAAAAATGTCAAAATTAACAGAATTTCTAAGTCGTTCCTATTTCTACGTAACTCGACGATTTGGATGATATATAAGAAACACTGAAATTTTAGCGAATTTCCAAGAAAAACTGAAATTTTAGCGAATTTCCAAGAAAAATGTCAAAATTAACAGAATTTCTAAGTCGTTCCTATTTCTACGTAACTCGACGATTTGGATGATATATAAGAAACACTGAAATTTTAGCGAATTTCCAAGAAAAACTGAAATTTTAGCGAATTTCCAAGAAAAATGTCAATATTAACCGAATTTCTAAATCGTTCCTATTTCTACGTATCTCGACGATTTGGATGATATATAAGAAACACTGAAATTTTAGCGAATTTCCAAGAAAAACTGAAATTTTAGCGAATTTCCATGAAAAATGTCAATATTAACCGAATTTCCAAATCGTTCCTATTTCTACGTAACTCGACGATTTGGATGATATGTAAGAAACACTGATATTTTAGCGAATTTCCAAGAAAAACTGAAATTTTAGCGAATTTCCATGAAAAATGTCAATATTAACCGAATTTCTAAATCGTTCCTATTTCTACGTATCTCGACGATTTGGATGATATATAAGAAACACTGAAATTTTAGCGAATTTCCAAGAAAAACTGAAATTTTAGCGAATTTCCATGAAAAATGTCAATATTAACCGAATTTCTAAATCGTTCCTATTTCTACGTAACTCGACGATTTGGATGATATATAAGAAACACTGAAATTTTAGCGAATTTCCAAGAAAAACTGAAATTTTAGCGAATTTCCAAGAAAAATGTCAAAATTAACAGAATTTCTAAGTCGTTCCTATTTCTACGTAACTCGACGATTTGGATGATATATAAGAAACACTGAAATTTTAGCGAATTTCCAAGAAAAACTGAAATTTTAGCGAATTTCCATGAAAAATGTCAATATTAACCAAATTTCTATATCGTTCCTATTTCTACGTAACTCGACGATTTGGATGATATATAAGAAACACTGAAATTTTAGCGAATTTCCAAGAAAAACTGAAATTTTAGCGAATTTCCATGAAAAATGTCAATATTAACCGAATTTCTAAATCGTTCCCATTTCTACGTAACTCGACGATTTGGATGATATATAAGAAACACTGAAATTTTAGCGAATTTCCAAGAAAAACTGAAATTTTAGCGAATTTCCAAGAAAAATGTCAATATTAGCCGAATTTCTAAATCGTTCCTATTTCTACGTATCTCGACGATTTGGATGATATATAAGAAACACTGAAATTTTAGCGAATTTCCAGGAAAAACTGAAATTTTAGCGAATTTCCAAGAAAAATGTCAATATTAACCGAATTTCTAAATCGTTCCTATTTCTACGTAACTCGACGATTTGGATGATATATAAGAAACACTGAAATTTTAGCGAATTTCCAAGAAAAACTGAAATTTTAGCGAATTTCCATGAAAAATGTCAATATTAACCGAATTTCCAAATCGTTCCTATTTCTACGTAACTCGACGATTTGGATGATATGTAAGAAACACTGATATTTTAGCGAATTTCCAAGAAAAACTGAAATTTTAGCGAATTTCCATGAAAAATGTCAATATTAACCGAATTTCTAAATCGTTCCTATTTCTACGTATCTCGACGATTTGGATGATATATAAGAAACACTGAAATTTTAGCGAATTTCCAAGAAAAACTGAAATTTTAGCGAATTTCCATGAAAAATGTCAATATTAACCGAATTTCTAAATCGGTTTTATTTCTACGTATCGCGACGATTTGGATGATATATAAGAAACACTGAAATTTTAGCGAATTTCCAAGAAAAACTGATATTTTAGCGAATTTCCAAGAAAAATGTCAAAATTAACAGAATTTCTAAATCGTTCCTATTTCTACGTAACTCGACGATTTGGATGATATATAAGAAACACTGAAATTTTAGCGAATTTCCAACAAAAACTGAAATTTTAGCGAATTTCCCTGAAAAATGTCAATATTAACCGAATTTCTAAATCGTTCCTATTTCTACGTATCTCGACGATTTGGATGATATATAAGAAACACTGAAATTTTAGCGAATTTCCAAGAAAAACTGAAATTTTAGCGAATTTCCAAGAAAAATGTCAAAATTAACAGAATTTCTAAGTCGTTCCTATTTCTACGTAACTCGACGATTTGGATGATATATAAGAAACACTGAAATTTTAGCGAATTTCCAAGAAAAACTGAAATTTTAGCGAATTTCCAAGAAAAATGTCAAAATTAACAGAATTTCTAAATCGGTTTTATTTCTACGTATCTCGACGATTTGGATGATATATAAGAAACACTGAAATTTTAGCGAATTTCCAAGAAAAACTGATATTTTAGCGAATTTCCAAGAAAAATGTCAAAATTAACAGAATTTCTAAATCGTTCCTATTTCTACGTAACTCGACGATTTGGATGATATATAAGAAACACTGAAATTTTAGCGAATTTCCAACAAAAACTGAAATTTTAGCGAATTTCCAAGAAAAATGTCAATATTAACCGAATTTCTAAATCGTTCCTATTTCTACGTATCTCGACGATTTGGATGATATATAAGAAACACTGAAATTTTAGCGAATTTCCAAGAAAAACTGAAATTTTAGCGAATTTCCAAGAAAAATGTCAAAATTAACAGAATTTCTAAATCGGTTTTATTTCTACGTATCGCGACGATTTGGATGATATATAAGAAACACTGAAATTTTAGCGAATTTCCAAGAAAAATTGATATTTGAGCGAATTTCCAAGAAAAATGTCAAAATTAACAGAATTTCTAAATCGTTCCTATTTCTACGTAACTCGACGATTTGGATGATATATAAGAAACACTGAAATTTTAGCGAATTTCCAACAAAAACTGAAATTTTAGCGAATTTCCATGAAAAATGTCAATATTAACCGAATTTCTAAATCGTTCCTATTTCTACGTATCTCGACGATTTGGATGATATATAAGAAACACTGAAATTTTAGCGAATTTCCAAGAAAAACTGAAATTTTAGCGAATTTCCAAGAAAAATGTCAAAATTAACAGAATTTCTAAGTCGTTCCTATTTCTACGTAACTCGACGATTTGGATGATATATAAGAAACACTGAAATTTTAGCGAATTTCCAAGAAAAACTGAAATTTTAGCGAATTTCCAAGAAAAATGTCAAAATTAACAGAATTTCTAAATCGGTTTTATTTCTACGTATCTCGACGATTTGGATGATATATAAGAAACACTGAAATTTTAGCGAATTTCCAAGAAAAACTGATATTTTAGCGAATTTCCAAGAAAAATGTCAAAATTAACAGAATTTCTAAATCGTTCCTATTTCTACGTAACTCGACGATTTGGATGATATATAAGAAACACTGAAATTTTAGCGAATTTCCAACAAAAACTGAAATTTTAGCGAATTTCCATGAAAAATGTCAATATTAACCGATTTTCTAAATCGTTCCTATTTCTACGTATCTCGACGATTTGGATGATATATAAGAAACACTGAAATTTTAGCGAATTTCCAAGAAAAATAGAAATTTTAGCGAATTTCCATGAAAAATGTCAATATTAACCGAATTTCTAAATCGTTCCTATTTCTACGTATCTCGACGATTTGGATGATATATAAGAAACATTGAAATTTTAGCGAATTTCCAACAAAAACTGAAATTTTAGCGAATTTCCATGAAAAATGTCAATATTAACCGAATTTCTAAATCGTTCCTATTTCTACGTATCTCGACGATTTGGATGATATATAAGAAACACTGAAATTTTAGCGAATTTCCAAGAAAAACTGAAATTTTAGCGAATTTCCAAGAAAAATGTCAAAATTAACAGAATTTCTAAGTCGTTCCTATTTCTACGTAACTCGACGATTTGGATGATATATAAGAAACACTGAAATTTTAGCGAATTTCCAAGAAAAACTGAAATTTTAGCGAATTTCCAAGAAAAATGTCAAAATTAACAGAATTTCTAAGTCGTTCCTATTTCTACGTAACTCGACGATTTGGATGATATATAAGAAACACTGAAATTTTAGCGAATTTCCAAGAAAAACTGAAATTTTAGCGAATTTCCAAGAAAAATGTCAATATTAACCGAATTTCTAAATCGTTCCTATTTCTACGTATCTCGACGATTTGGATGATATATAAGAAACACTGAAATTTTAGCGAATTTCCAAGAAAAACTGAAATTTTAGCGAATTTCCATGAAAAATGTCAATATTAACCGAATTTCCAAATCGTTCCTATTTCTACGTAACTCGACGATTTGGATGATATGTAAGAAACACTGATATTTTAGCGAATTTCCAAGAAAAACTGAAATTTTAGCGAATTTCCATGAAAAATGTCAATATTAACCGAATTTCTAAATCGTTCCTATTTCTACGTATCTCGACGATTTGGATGATATATAAGAAACACTGAAATTTTAGCGAATTTCCAAGAAAAACTGAAATTTTAGCGAATTTCCATGAAAAATGTCAATATTAACCGAATTTCTAAATCGTTCCTATTTCTACGTAACTCGACGATTTGGATGATATATAAGAAACACTGAAATTTTAGCGAATTTCCAAGAAAAACTGAAATTTTAGCGAATTTCCAAGAAAAATGTCAAAATTAACAGAATTTCTAAGTCGTTCCTATTTCTACGTAACTCGACGATTTGGATGATATATAAGAAACACTGAAATTTTAGCGAATTTCCAAGAAAAACTGAAATTTTAGCGAATTTCCATGAAAAATGTCAATATTAACCAAATTTCTATATCGTTCCTATTTCTACGTAACTCGACGATTTGGGTGATATATAAGAAACACTGAAATTTTAGCGAATTTCCAAGAAAAACTGAAATTTTAGCGAATTTCCATGAAAAATGTCAATATTAACCGAATTTCTAAATCGTTCCCATTTCTACGTAACTCGACGATTTGGATGATATATAAGAAACACTGAAATTTTAGCGAATTTCCAAGAAAAACAAATTTTAGCGAATTTCCAAGAAAAATGTCAATATTAGCCGAATTTCTAAATCGTTCCTATTTCTACGTATCTCGACGATTTGGATGATATATAAGAAACACTGAAATTTTAGCGAATTTCCAGGAAAAACTGAAATTTTAGCGAATTTCCAAGAAAAATGTCAATATTAACCGAATTTCTAAATCGTTCCTATTTCTACGTAACTCGACGATTTGGATGATATATAAGAAACACTGAAATTTTAGCGAATTTCCAAGAAAAACTGAAATTTTAGCGAATTTCCATGAAAAATGTCAATATTAACCGAATTTCCAAATCGTTCCTATTTCTACGTAACTCGACGATTTGGATGATATGTAAGAAACACTGATATTTTAGCGAATTTCCAAGAAAAACAGAAATTTTAGCGAATTTCCATGAAAAATGTCAATATTAACCGAATTTCTAAATCGTTCCTATTTCTACGTATCTCGACGATTTGGATGATATATAAGAAACACTGAAATTTTAGCGAATTTCCAAGAAAAACTGAAATTTTAGCGAATTTCCATGAAAAATGTAAATATTAACCTAATATCTAAATCGTTCCTATTTCTACGTAACTCGACGATTTGGATGATATATAAGAAACACTGAAATTTTAGCGAATTTCCAAGAAAAACTGAAATTTTAGCGATTTCCAAGAAAAATGTCAAAATTAACAGAATTTCTAAGTCGTTCCTATTTCTACGTAACTCGACGATTTGGATGATATATAAGAAACACTGAAATTTTAGCGAATTTCCAAGAAAAACTGAAATTTTAGCGAATTTCCATGAAAAATGTCAATATTAACCAAATTTCTATATCGTTCCTATTTCTACGTAACTCGACGATTTGGATGATATATAAGAAACACTGAAATTTTAGCGAATTTCCAAGAAAAACTGAAATTTTAGCGAATTTCCATGAAAAATGTCAATATTAACCGAATTTCTAAATCGTTCCTATTTCTACGTAACTCGACGATTTGGATGATATATAAGAAACACTGAAATTTTAGCGAATTTCCAAGAAAAACTGAAATTTTAGCGAATTTCCAAGAAAAATGTCAATATTAACCGAATTTCTAAATCGTTCCTATTTCTACGTATCTCGACGATTTGGATGATATATAAGAAACACTGAAATTTTAGCGAATTTCCAAGAAAAACTGAAATTTTAGCGAATTTCCAAGAAAAATGTCAAAATTAACAGAATTTCTAAATCGGTTTTATTTCTACGTATCGCGACGATTTGGATGATATATAAGAAACACTGAAATTTTAGCGAATTTCCAAGAAAAACTGATATTTTAGCGAATTTCCAAGAAAAATGTCAAAATTAACAGAATTTCTAAATCGTTCCTATTTCTACGTAACTCGACGATTTGGATGATATATAAGAAACACTGAAATTTTAGCGAATTTCCAACAAAAACTGAAATTTTAGCGAATTTCCATGAAAAATGTCAATATTAACCGAATTTCTAAATCGTTCCTATTTCTACGTATCTCGACGATTTGGATGATATATAAGAAACACTGAAATTTTAGCGAATTTCCAAGAAAAACTGAAATTTTAGCGAATTTCCAAGAAAAATGTCAAAATTAACAGAATTTCTAAGTCGTTCCTATTTCTACGTAACTCGACGATTTGGATGATATATAAGAAACACTGAAATTTTAGCGAATTTCCAAGAAAAACTGAAATTTTAGCGAATTTCCATGAAAAATGTCAATATTAACCAAATTTCTATATCGTTCCTATTTCTACGTAACTCGACGATTTGGATGATATATAAGAAACACTGAAATTTTAGCGAATTTCCAAGAAAAACTGAAATTTTAGCGAATTTCCATGAAAAATGTCAATATTAACCGAATTTCTAAATCGTTCCTATTTCTACGTAACTCGACGATTTGGATGATATATAAGAAACACTGAAATTTTAGCGAATTTCCAAGAAAAACTGAAATTTTAGCGAATTTCCAAGAAAAATGTCAATATTAACCGAATTTCTAAATCGTTCCTATTTCTACGTATCTCGACGATTTGGATGATATATAAGAAACACTGAAATTTTAGCGAATTTCCAAGAAAAACTGAAATTTTAGCGAATTTCCAAGAAAAATGTCAAAATTAACAGAATTTCTAAATCGGTTTTATTTCTACGTATCGCGACGATTTGGATGATATATAAGAAACACTGAAATTTTAGCGAATTTCCAAGAAAAATTGATATTTTAGCGAATTTCCAAGAAAAATGTCAAAATTAACAGAATTTCTAAATCGTTCCTATTTCTACGTAACTCGACGATTTGGATGATATATAAGAAACACTGAAATTTTAGCGAATTTCCAACAAAAACTGAAATTTTAGCGAATTTCCATGAAAAATGTCAATATTAACCGAATTTCTAAATCGTTCCTATTTCTACGTATCTCGACGATTTGGATGATATATAAGAAACACTGAAATTTTAGCGAATTTCCAAGAAAAACTGAAATTTTAGCGAATTTCCAAGAAAAATGTCAAAATTAACAGAATTTCTAAGTCGTTCCTATTTCTACGTAACTCGACGATTTGGATGATATATAAGAAACACTGAAATTTTAGCGAATTTCCAAGAAAAACTGAAATTTTAGCGAATTTCCAAGAAAAATGTCAAAATTAACAGAATTTCTAAATCGGTTTTATTTCTACGTATCTCGACGATTTGGATGATATATAAGAAACACTGAAATTTTAGCGAATTTCCAAGAAAAACTGATATTTTAGCGAATTTCCAAGAAAAATGTCAAAATTAACAGAATTTCTAAATCGTTCCTATTTCTACGTAACTCGACGATTTGGATGATATATAAGAAACACTGAAATTTTAGCGAATTTCCAACAAAAACTGAAATTTTAGCGAATTTCCATGAAAAATGTCAATATTAACCGAATTTCTAAATCGTTCCTATTTCTACGTATCTCGACGATTTGGATGATATATAAGAAACACTGAAATTTTAGCGAATTTCCAAGAAAAACTGAAATTTTAGCGAATTTCCAAGAAAAATGTCAAAATTAACAGAATTTCTAAATCGGTTTTATTTCTACGTATCGCGACGATTTGGATGATATATAAGAAACACTGAAATTTTAGCGAATTTCCAAGAAAAACTGATATTTTAGCGAATTTCCAAGAAAAATGTCAAAATTAACAGAATTTCTAAATCGTTCCTATTTCTACGTAACTCGACGATTTGGATGATATATAAGAAACACTGAAATTTTAGCGAATTTCCAACAAAAACTGAAATTTTAGCGAATTTCCATGAAAAATGTCAATATTAACCGAATTTCTAAATCGTTCCTATTTCTACGTATCTCGACGATTTGGATGATATATAAGAAACACTGAAATTTTAGCGAATTTCCAAGAAAAACTGAAATTTTAGCGAATTTCCAAGAAAAATGTCAAAATTAACAGAATTTCTAAGTCGTTCCTATTTCTACGTAACTCGACGATTTGGATGATATATAAGAAACACTGAAATTTTAGCGAATTTCCAAGAAAAACTGAAATTTTAGCGAATTTCCAAGAAAAATGTCAAAATTAACAGAATTTCTAAATCGGTTTTATTTCTACGTATCTCGACGATTTGGATGATATATAAGAAACACTGAAATTTTAGCGAATTTCCAAGAAAAACTGATATTTTAGCGAATTTCCAAGAAAAATGTCAAAATTAACAGAATTTCTAAATCGTTCCTATTTCTACGTAACTCGACGATTTGGATGATATATAAGAAACACTGAAATTTTAGCGAATTTCCAACAAAAACTGAAATTTTAGCGAATTTCCATGAAAAATGTCAATATTAACCGAATTTCTAAATCGTTCCTATTTCTACGTATCTCGACGATTTGGATGATATATAAGAAACACTGAAATTTTAGCGAATTTCCAAGAAAAACTGAAATTTTTGCGAATTTCCAAGAAAAATGTCAAAATTAACAGAATTTCTAAGTCGTTCCTATTTCTACGTAACTCGACGATTTGGATGATATATAAGAAACACTGAAATTTTAGCGAATTTCCAAGAAAAACTGAAATTTTAGCGAATTTCCAAGAAAAATGTCAAAATTAACAGAATTTCTAAATCGGTTTTATTTCTACGTATCTCGACGATTTGGATGATATATAAGAAACACTGAAATTTTAGCGAATTTCCAAGAAAAACTGAAATTTTAGCGAATTTCCATGAAAAATGTCAATATTAACCAAATTTCTATATCGTTCCTATTTCTACGTAACTCGACGATTTGGATGATATATAAGAAACACTGAAATTTTAGCGAATTTCCAAGAAAAACTGAAATTTTAGCGAATTTCCATGAAAAATGTCAATATTAACCGAATTTCTAAATCGTTCCCATTTCTACGTAACTCGACGATTTGGATGATATATAAGAAACACTGAAATTTTAGCGAATTTCCAAGAAAAACTGAAATTTTAGCGAATTTCCAAGAAAAATGTCAATATTAGCCGAATTTCTAAATCGTTCCTATTTCTACGTATCTCGACGATTTGGATGATATATAAGAAACACTGAAATTTTAGCGAATTTCCAGGAAAAACTGAAATTTTAGCGAATTTCCAAGAAAAATGTCAATATTAACCGAATTTCTAAATCGTTCCTATTTCTACGTAACTCGACGATTTGGATGATATATAAGAAACACTGAAATTTTAGCGAATTTCCAAAAAAAACTGAAATTTTAGCGAATTTCCATGAAAAATGTCAATATTAACCGAATTTCCAAATCGTTCCTATTTCTACGTAACTCGACGATTTGGATGATATGTAAGAAACACTGATATTTTAGCGAATTTCCAAGAAAAACTGAAATTTTAGCGAATTTCCATGAAAAATGTCAATATTAACCGAATTTCTAAATCGTTCCTATTTCTACGTATCTCGACGATTTGGATGATATATAAGAAACACTGAAATTTTAGCGAATTTCCAAGAAAAACTGAAATTTTAGCGAATTTCCATGAAAAATGTCAATATTAACCGAATTTCTAAATCGGTTTTATTTCTACGTATCGCGACGATTTGGATGATATATAAGAAACACTGAAATTTTAGCGAATTTCCAAGAAAAACTGATATTTTAGCGAATTTCCAAGAAAAATGTCAAAATTAACAGAATTTCTAAATCGTTCCTATTTCTACGTAACTCGACGATTTGGATGATATATAAGAAACACTGAAATTTTAGCGAATTTCCAACAAAAACTGAAATTTTAGCGAATTTCCATGAAAAATGTCAATATTAACCGAATTTCTAAATCGTTCCTATTTCTACGTATCTCGACGATTTGGATGATATATAAGAAACACTGAAATTTTAGCGAATTTCCAAGAAAAACTGAAATTTTAGCGAATTTCCAAGAAAAATGTCAAAATTAACAGAATTTCTAAGTCGTTCCTATTTCTACGTAACTCGACGATTTGGATGATATATAAGCAACACTGAAATTTTAGCGAATTTCCAAGAAAAACTGAAATTTTAGCGAATTTCCAAGAAAAATGTCAAAATTAACAGAATTTCTAAATCGGTTTTATTTCTACGTATCTCGACGATTTGGATGATATATAAGAAACACTGAAATTTTAGCGAATTTCCAAGAAAAACTGATATTTTAGCGAATTTCCAAGAAAAATGTCAAAATTAACAGAATTTCTAAATCGTTCCTATTTCTACGTAACTCGACGATTTGGATGATATATAAGAAACACTGAAATTTTAGCGAATTTCCAACAAAAACTGAAATTTTAGCGAATTTCCATGAAAAATGTCAATATTAACCGAATTTCTAAATCGTTCCTATTTCTACGTATCTCGACGATTTGGATGATATATAAGAAACACTGAAATTTTAGCGAATTTCCAAGAAAAACTGATATTTTAGCGAATTTCCAAGAAAAATGTCAAAATTAACAGAATTTCTAAATCGTTCCTATTTCTACGTAACTCGACGATTTGGATGATATATAAGAAACACTGAAATTTTAGCGAATTTCCAAGAAAAACTGAAATTTTAGCGAATTTCCAAGAAAAATGTCAAAATTAACAGAATTTCTAAGTCGTTCCTATTTCTACGTAACTCGACGATTTGGATGATATATAAGAAACACTGAAATTTTAGCGAATTTCCAAGAAAAACTGAAATTTTAGCGAATTTCCAAGAAAAATGTCAATATTAACCGAATTTCTAAATCGTTCCTATTTCTACGTATCTCGACGATTTGGATGATATATAAGAAACACTGAAATTTTAGCGAATTTCCAAGAAAAACTGAAATTTTAGCGAATTTCCAAGAAAAATGTCAAAATTAACAGAATTTCTAAGTCGTTCCTATTTCTACGTAACTCGACGATTTGGATGATATATAAGCAACACTGAAATTTTAGCGAATTTCCAAGAAAAACTGAAATTTTAGCGAATTTCCAAGAAAAATGTCAAAATTAACAGAATTTCTAAATCGGTTTTATTTCTACGTATCTCGACGATTTGGATGATATATAAGAAACACTGAAATTTTAGCGAATTTCCAAGAAAAACTGATATTTTAGCGAATTTCCAAGAAAAATGTCAAAATTAACAGAATTTCTAAATCGTTCCTATTTCTACGTAACTCGACGATTTGGATGATATATAAGAAACACTGAAATTTTAGCGAATTTCCAACAAAAACTGAAATTTTAGCGAATTTCCATGAAAAATGTCAATATTAACCGAATTTCTAAATCGTTCCTATTTCTACGTATCTCGACGATTTGGATGATATATAAGAAACACTGAAGTTTTAGCGAATTTCCAAGAAAAACTGAAATTTTAGCGAATTTCCAAGAAAAATGTCAAAATTAACAGAATTTCTAAGTCGTTCCTATTTCTACGTAACTCGACGATTTGGATGATATATAAGAAACACTGAAATTTTAGCGAATTTCCAAGAAAAACTGAAATTTTAGCGAATTTCCAAGAAAAATGTCAAAATTAACAGAATTTCTAAGTCGTTCCTATTTCTACGTAACTCGACGATTTGGATGATATATAAGAAACACTGAAATTTTAGCGAATTTCCAAGAAAAACTGAAATTTTAGCGAATTTCCAAGAAAAATGTCAATATTAACCGAATTTCTAAATCGTTCCTATTTCTACGTATCTCGACGATTTGGATGATATATAAGAAACACTGAAATTTTAGCGAATTTCCAAGAAAAACTGAAATTTTAGCGAATTTCCATGAAAAATGTCAATATTAACCGAATTTCCAAATCGTTCCTATTTCTACGTAACTCGACGATTTGGATGATATGTAAGAAACACTGATATTTTAGCGAATTTCCAAGAAAAACTGAAATTTTAGCGAATTTCCATGAAAAATGTCAATATTAACCGAATTTCTAAATCGTTCCTATTTCTACGTATCTCGACGATTTGGATGATATATAAGAAACACTGAAATTTTAGCGAATTTCCAAGAAAAACTGAAATTTTAGCGAATTTCCATGAAAAATGTCAATATTAACCGAATTTCTAAATCGTTCCTATTTCTACGTAACTCGACGATTTGGATGATATATAAGAAACACTGAAATTTTAGCGAATTTCCAAGAAAAACTGAAATTTTAGCGAATTTCCAAGAAAAATGTCAAAATTAACAGAATTTCTAAATCGTTCCTATTTCTACGTAACTCGACGATTTGGATGATATATAAGAAACACTGAAATTTTAGCGAATTTCCAACAAAAACTGAAATTTTAGCGAATTTCCATGAAAAATGTCAATATTAACCGAATTTCTAAATCGTTCCTATTTCTACGTATCTCGACGATTTGGATGATATATAAGAAACACTGAAATTTTAGCGAATTTCCAAGAAAAACTGAAATTTTAGCGAATTTCCAAGAAAAATGTCAAAATTAACAGAATTTCTAAGTCGTTCCTATTTCTACGTAACTCGACGATTTGGATGATATATAAGAAACACTGAAATTTTAGCGAATTTCCAAGAAAAACTGAAATTTTAGCGAATTTCCAAGAAAAATGTCAAAATTAACAGAATTTCTAAATCGGTTTTATTTCTACGTATCTCGACGATTTGGATGATATATAAGAAACACTGAAATTTTAGCGAATTTCCAAGAAAAACTGATATTTTAGCGAATTTCCAAGAAAAATGTCAAAATTAACAGAATTTCTAAATCGTTCCTATTTCTACGTAACTCGACGATTTGGATGATATATAAGAAACACTGAAATTTTAGCGAATTTCCAACAAAAACTGAAATTTTAGCGAATTTCCATGAAAAATGTCAATATTAACCGAATTTCTAAATCGTTCCTATTTCTACGTATCTCGACGATTTGGATGATATATAAGAAACACTGAAATTTTAGCGAATTTCCAAGAAAAACTGAAATTTTTGCGAATTTCCAAGAAAAATGTCAAAATTAACAGAATTTCTAAGTCGTTCCTATTTCTACGTAACTCGACGATTTGGATGATATATAAGAAACACTGAAATTTTAGCGAATTTCCAAGAAAAACTGAAATTTTAGCGAATTTCCAAGAAAAATGTCAAAATTAACAGAATTTCTAAATCGGTTTTATTTCTACGTATCTCGACGATTTGGATGATATATAAGAAACACTGAAATTTTAGCGAATTTCCAAGAAAAACTGAAATTTTAGCGAATTTCCAAGAAAAACTGAAATTTTAGCGAATTTCCAAGAAAAATGTCAAAATTAACAGAATTTCTAAGTCGTTCCTATTTCTACGTAACTCGACGATTTGGATGATATATAAGCAACACTGAAATTTTAGCGAATTTCCAAGAAAAACTGAAATTTTAGCGAATTTCCAAGAAAAATGTCAAAATTAACAGAATTTCTAAATCGGTTTTATTTCTACGTATCTCGACGATTTGGATGATATATAAGAAACACTGAAATTTTAGCGAATTTCCAAGAAAAACTGAAATTTTAGCGAATTTCCAAGAAAAATGTCAAAATTAACAGAATTTCTAAATCGGTTTTATTTCTACGTATCTCGACGATTTGGATGATATATAAGAAACACTGAAATTTTAGCGAATTTCCAAGAAAAACTGAAATTTTAGCGAATTTCCATGAAAAATGTCAATATTAACCAAATTTCTATATCGTTCCTATTTCTACGTAACTCGACGATTTGGATGATATATAAGAAACACTGAAATTTTAGCGAATTTCCAAGAAAAACTGAAATTTTAGCGAATTTCCATGAAAAATGTCAATATTAACCGAATTTCTAAATCGTTCCCATTTCTACGTAACTCGACGATTTGGATGATATATAAGAAACACTGAAATTTTAGCGAATTTCCAAGAAAAACTGAAATTTTAGCGAATTTCCATGAAAAATGTCAATATTAACCGAATTTCTAAATCGTTCCCATTTCTACGTATCTCGACGATTTGGATGATATATAAGAAACACTGAAATTTTAGCGAATTTCCAGGAAAAACTGAAATTTTAGCGAATTTCCAAGAAAAATGTCAATATTAACCGAATTTCTAAATCGTTCCTATTTCTACGTAACTCGACGATTTGGATGATATATAAGAAACACTGAAATTTTAGCGAATTTCCAAAAAAAAACTGAAATTTTAGCGAATTTCCATGAAAAATGTCAATATTAACCGAATTTCCAAATCGTTCCTATTTCTACGTAACTCGACGATTTGGATGATATGTAAGAAACACTGATATTTTAGCGAATTTCCAAGAAAAACTGAAATTTTAGCGAATTTCCATGAAAAATGTCAATATTAACCGAATTTCTAAATCGTTCCTATTTCTACGTATCTCGACGATTTGGATGATATATAAGAAACACTGAAATTTTAGCGAATTTCCAAGAAAAACTGAAATTTTAGCGAATTTCCATGAAAAATGTCAATATTAACCGAATTTCTAAATCGGTTTTATTTCTACGTATCGCGACGATTTGGATGATATATAAGAAACACTGAAATTTTAGCGAATTTCCAAGAAAAACTGATATTTTAGCGAATTTCCAAGAAAAATGTCAAAATTAACAGAATTTCTAAATCGTTCCTATTTCTACGTAACTCGACGATTTGGATGATATATAAGAAACACTGAAATTTTAGCGAATTTCCAACAAAAACTGAAATTTTAGCGAATTTCCATGAAAAATGTCAATATTAACCGAATTTCTAAATCGTTCCTATTTCTACGTATCTCGACGATTTGGATGATATATAAGAAACACTGAAATTTTAGCGAATTTCCAAGAAAAACTGAAATTTTAGCGAATTTCCAAGAAAAATGTCAAAATTAACAGAATTTCTAAGTCGTTCCTATTTCTACGTAACTCGACGATTTGGATGATATATAAGCAACACTGAAATTTTAGCGAATTTCCAAGAAAAACTGAAATTTTAGCGAATTTCCAAGAAAAATGTCAAAATTAACAGAATTTCTAAATCGGTTTTATTTCTACGTATCTCGACGATTTGGATGATATATAAGAAACACTGAAATTTTAGCGAATTTCCAAGAAAAACTGATATTTTAGCGAATTTCCAAGAAAAATGTCAAAATTAACAGAATTTCTAAATCGTTCCTATTTCTACGTAACTCGACGATTTGGATGATATATAAGAAACACTGAAATTTTAGCGAATTTCCAACAAAAACTGAAATTTTAGCGAATTTCCATGAAAAATGTCAATATTAACCGAATTTCTAAATCGTTCCTATTTCTACGTATCTCGACGATTTGGATGATATATAAGAAACACTGAAATTTTAGCGAATTTCCAAGAAAAACTGAAATTTTAGCGAATTTCCAAGAAAAATGTCAAAATTAACAGAATTTCTAAGTCGTTCCTATTTCTACGTAACTCGACGATTTGGATGATATATAAGAAACACTGAAATTTTAGCGAATTTCCAAGAAAAACTGAAATTTTAGCGAATTTCCAAGAAAAATGTCAAAATTAACAGAATTTCTAAGTCGTTCCTATTTCTACGTAACTCGACGATTTGGATGATATATAAGAAACACTGAAATTTTAGCGAATTTCCAAGAAAAACTGAAATTTTAGCGAATTTCCAAGAAAAATGTCAATATTAACCGAATTTCTAAATCGTTCCTATTTCTACGTATCTCGACGATTTGGATGATATATAAGAAACACTGAAATTTTAGCGAATTTCCAAGAAAAACTGAAATTTTAGCGAATTTCCATGAAAAATGTCAATATTAACCGAATTTCCAAATCGTTCCTATTTCTACGTAACTCGACGATTTGGATGATATGTAAGAAACACTGATATTTTAGCGAATTTCCAAGAAAAACTGAAATTTTAGCGAATTTCCATGAAAAATGTCAATATTAACCGAATTTCTAAATCGTTCCTATTTCTACGTATCTCGACGATTTGGATGATATATAAGAAACACTGAAATTTTAGCGAATTTCCAAGAAAAACTGAAATTTTAGCGAATTTCCATGAAAAATGTCAATATTAACCGAATTTCTAAATCGTTCCTATTTCTACGTAACTCGACGATTTGGATGATATATAAGAAACACTGAAATTTTAGCGAATTTCCAAGAAAAACTGAAATTTTAGCGAATTTCCAAGAAAAATGTCAAAATTAACAGAATTTCTAAGTCGTTCCTATTTCTACGTAACTCGACGATTTGGATGATATATAAGAAACACTGAAATTTTAGCGAATTTCCAAGAAAAACTGAAATTTTAGCGAATTTCCATGAAAAATGTCAATATTAACCAAATTTCTATATCGTTCCTATTTCTACGTAACTCGACGATTTGGATGATATATAAGAAACACTGAAATTTTAGCGAATTTCCAAGAAAAACTGAAATTTTAGCGAATTTCCATGAAAAATGTCAATATTAACCGAATTTCTAAATCGTTCCCATTTCTACGTAACTCGACGATTTGGATGATATATAAGAAACACTGAAATTTTAGCGAATTTCCAAGAAAAACTGAAATTTTAGCGAATTTCCAAGAAAAATGTCAATATTAGCCGAATTTCTAAATCGTTCCTATTTCTACGTATCTCGACGATTTGGATGATATATAAGAAACACTGAAATTTTAGCGAATTTCCAGGAAAACCTAAATTTTAGCGAATTTCCAAGAAAAATGTCAATATTAACCGAATTTCTAAATCGTTCCTATTTCTACGTAACTCGACGATTTGGATGATATATAAGAAACACTGAAATTTTAGCGAATTTCCAAGAAAAACTGAAATTTTAGCGAATTTCCATGAAAAATGTCAATATTAACCGAATTTCCAAATCGTTCCTATTTCTACGTAACTCGACGATTTGGATGATATGTAAGAAACACTGATATTTTAGCGAATTTCCAAGAAAAACTGAAATTTTAGCGAATTTCCATGAAAAATGTCAATATTAACCGAATTTCTAAATCGTTCCTATTTCTACGTATCTCGACGATTTGGATGATATATAAGAAACACTGAAATTTTAGCGAATTTCCAAGAAAAACTGAAATTTTAGCGAATTTCCATGAAAAATGTCAATATTAACCTAATATCTAAATCGTTCCTATTTCTACGTAACTCGACGATTTGGATGATATATAAGAAACACTGAAATTTTAGCGAATTTCCAAGAAAAACTGAAATTTTAGCGATTTCCAAGAAAAATGTCAAAATTAACAGAATTTCTAAGTCGTTCCTATTTCTACGTAACTCGACGATTTGGATGATATATAAGAAACACTGAAATTTTAGCGAATTTCCAAGAAAAACTGAAATTTTAGCGAATTTCCATGAAAAATGTCAATATTAACCAAATTTCTATATCGTTCCTATTTCTACGTAACTCGACGATTTGGATGATATATAAGAAACACTGAAATTTTAGCGAATTTCCAAGAAAAACTGAAATTTTAGCGAATTTCCATGAAAAATGTCAATATTAACCGAATTTCTAAATCGTTCCTATTTCTACGTAACTCGACGATTTGGATGATATATAAGAAACACTGAAATTTTAGCGAATTTCCAAGAAAAACTGAAATTTTAGCGAATTTCCAAGAAAAATGTCAATATTAACCGAATTTCTAAATCGTTCCTATTTCTACGTATCTCGACGATTTGGATGATATATAAGAAACACTGAAATTTTAGCGAATTTCCAAGAAAAACTGAAATTTTAGCGAATTTCCAAGAAAAATGTCAAAATTAACAGAATTTCTAAATCGGTTTTATTTCTACGTATCGCGACGATTTGGATGATATATAAGAAACACTGAAATTTTAGCGAATTTCCAAGAAAAACTGATATTTTAGCGAATTTCCAAGAAAAATGTCAAAATTAACAGAATTTCTAAATCGTTCCTATTTCTACGTAACTCGACGATTTGGATGATATATAAGAAACACTGAAATTTTAGCGAATTTCCAACAAAAACTGAAATTTTAGCGAATTTCCATGAAAAATGTCAATATTAACCGAATTTCTAAATCGTTCCTATTTCTACGTATCTCGACGATTTGGATGATATATAAGAAACACTGAAATTTTAGCGAATTTCCAAGAAAAACTGAAATTTTAGCGAATTTCCAAGAAAAATGTCAAAATTAACAGAATTTCTAAGTCGTTCCTATTTCTACGTAACTCGACGATTTGGATGATATATAAGAAACACTGAAATTTTAGCGAATTTCCAAGAAAAACTGAAATTTTAGCGAATTTCCATGAAAAATGTCAATATTAACCAAATTTCTATATCGTTCCTATTTCTACGTAACTCGACGATTTGGATGATATATAAGAAACACTGAAATTTTAGCGAATTTCCAAGAAAAACTGAAATTTTAGCGAATTTCCATGAAAAATGTCAATATTAACCGAATTTCTAAATCGTTCCTATTTCTACGTAACTCGACGATTTGGATGATATATAAGAAACACTGAAATTTTAGCGAATTTCCAAGAAAAACTGAAATTTTAGCGAATTTCCAAGAAAAATGTCAATATTAACCGAATTTCTAAATCGTTCCTATTTCTACGTATCTCGACGATTTGGATGATATATAAGAAACACTGAAATTTTAGCGAATTTCCAAGAAAAACTGAAATTTTAGCGAATTTCCAAGAAAAATGTCAAAATTAACAGAATTTCTAAATCGGTTTTATTTCTACGTATCGCGACGATTTGGATGATATATAAGAAACACTGAAATTTTAGCGAATTTCCAAGAAAAACTGATATTTTAGCGAATTTCCAAGAAAAATGTCAAAATTAACAGAATTTCTAAATCGTTCCTATTTCTACGTAACTCGACGATTTGGATGATATATAAGAAACACTGAAATTTTAGCGAATTTCCAACAAAAACTGAAATTTTAGCGAATTTCCATGAAAAATGTCAATATTAACCGAATTTCTAAATCGTTCCTATTTCTACGTATCTCGACGATTTGGATGATATATAAGAAACACTGAAATTTTAGCGAATTTCCAAGAAAAACTGAAATTTTAGCGAATTTCCAAGAAAAATGTCAAAATTAACAGAATTTCTAAGTCGTTCCTATTTCTACGTAACTCGACGATTTGGATGATATATAAGAAACACTGAAATTTTAGCGAATTTCCAAGAAAAACTGAAATTTTAGCGAATTTCCAAGAAAAATGTCAAAATTAACAGAATTTCTAAATCGGTTTTATTTCTACGTATCTCGACGATTTGGATGATATATAAGAAACACTGAAATTTTAGCGAATTTCCAAGAAAAACTGATATTTTAGCGAATTTCCAAGAAAAATGTCAAAATTAACAGAATTTCTAAATCGTTCCTATTTCTACGTAACTCGACGATTTGGATGATATATAAGAAACACTGAAATTTTAGCGAATTTCCAACAAAAACTGAAATTTTAGCGAATTTCCATGAAAAATGTCAATATTAACCGAATTTCTAAATCGTTCCTATTTCTACGTATCTCGACGATTTGGATGATATATAAGAAACACTGAAATTTTAGCGAATTTCCAAGAAAAACTGAAATTTTAGCGAATTTCCAAGAAAAATGTCAAAATTAACAGAATTTCTAAATCGGTTTTATTTCTACGTATCGCGACGATTTGGATGATATATAAGAAACACTGAAATTTTAGCGAATTTCCAAGAAAAACTGATATTTTAGCGAATTTCCAAGAAAAATGTCAAAATTAACAGAATTTCTAAATCGTTCCTATTTCTACGTAACTCGACGATTTGGATGATATATAAGAAACACTGAAATTTTAGCGAATTTCCAACAAAAACTGAAATTTTAGCGAATTTCCATGAAAAATGTCAATATTAACCGAATTTCTAAATCGTTCCTATTTCTACGTATCTCGACGATTTGGATGATATATAAGAAACACTGAAATTTTAGCGAATTTCCAAGAAAAACTGAAATTTTAGCGAATTTCCAAGAAAAATGTCAAAATTAACAGAATTTCTAAGTCGTTCCTATTTCTACGTAACTCGACGATTTGGATGATATATAAGAAACACTGAAATTTTAGCGAATTTCCAAGAAAAACTGAAATTTTAGCGAATTTCCAAGAAAAATGTCAAAATTAACAGAATTTCTAAATCGGTTTTATTTCTACGTATCTCGACGATTTGGATGATATATAAGAAACACTGAAATTTTAGCGAATTTCCAAGAAAAACTGATATTTTAGCGAATTTCCAAGAAAAATGTCAAAATTAACAGAATTTCTAAATCGTTCCTATTTCTACGTAACTCGACGATTTGGATGATATATAAGAAACACTGAAATTTTAGCGAATTTCCAACAAAAACTGAAATTTTAGCGAATTTCCATGAAAAATGTCAATATTAACCGAATTTCTAAATCGTTCCTATTTCTACGTATCTCGACGATTTGGATGATATATAAGAAACACTGAAATTTTAGCGAATTTCCAAGAAAAATAGAAATTTTAGCGAATTTCCATGAAAAATGTCAATATTAACCGAATTTCTAAATCGTTCCTATTTCTACGTATCTCGACGATTTGGATGATATATAAGAAACATTGAAATTTTAGCGAATTTCCAACAAAAACTGAAATTTTAGCGAATTTCCATGAAAAATGTCAATATTAACCGAATTTCTAAATCGTTCCTATTTCTACGTATCTCGACGATTTGGATGATATATAAGAAACACTGAAATTTTAGCGAATTTCCAAGAAAAACTGAAATTTTAGCGAATTTCCAAGAAAAATGTCAAAATTAACAGAATTTCTAAGTCGTTCCTATTTCTACGTAACTCGACGATTTGGATGATATATAAGAAACACTGAAATTTTAGCGAATTTCCAAGAAAAACTGAAATTTTAGCGAATTTCCAAGAAAAATGTCAAAATTAACAGAATTTCTAAGTCGTTCCTATTTCTACGTAACTCGACGATTTGGATGATATATAAGAAACACTGAAATTTTAGCGAATTTCCAAGAAAAACTGAAATTTTAGCGAATTTCCAAGAAAAATGTCAATATTAACCGAATTTCTAAATCGTTCCTATTTCTACGTATCTCGACGATTTGGATGATATATAAGAAACACTGAAATTTTAGCGAATTTCCAAGAAAAACTGAAATTTTAGCGAATTTCCATGAAAAATGTCAATATTAACCGAATTTCCAAATCGTTCCTATTTCTACGTAACTCGACGATTTGGATGATATGTAAGAAACACTGATATTTTAGCGAATTTCCAAGAAAAACTGAAATTTTAGCGAATTTCCATGAAAAATGTCAATATTAACCGAATTTCTAAATCGTTCCTATTTCTACGTATCTCGACGATTTGGATGATATATAAGAAACACTGAAATTTTAGCGAATTTCCAAGAAAAACTGAAATTTTAGAGAATTTCCATGAAAAATGTCAATATTAACCGAATTTCTAAATCGTTCCTATTTCTACGTAACTCGACGATTTGGATGATATATAAGAAACACTGAAATTTTAGCGAATTTCCAAGAAAAACTGAAATTTTAGCGAATTTCCAAGAAAAATGTCAAAATTAACAGAATTTCTAAGTCGTTCCTATTTCTACGTAACTCGACGATTTGGATGATATATAAGAAACACTGAAATTTTAGCGAATTTCCAAGAAAAACTGAAATTTTAGCGAATTTCCATGAAAAATGTCAATATTAACCAAATTTCTATATCGTTCCTATTTCTACGTAACTCGACGATTTGGATGATATATAAGAAACACTGAAATTTTAGCGAATTTCCAAGAAAAACTGAAATTTTAGCGAATTTCCATGAAAAATGTCAATATTAACCGAATTTCTAAATCGTTCCCATTTCTACGTAACTCGACGATTTGGATGATATATAAGAAACACTGAAATTTTAGCGAATTTCCAAGAAAAACTGAAATTTTAGCGAATTTCCAAGAAAAATGTCAATATTAGCCGAATTTCTAAATCGTTCCTATTTCTACGTATCTCGACGATTTGGATGATATATAAGAAACACTGAAATTTTAGCGAATTTCCAGGAAAAACTGAAATTTTAGCGAATTTCCAAGAAAAATGTCAATATTAACCGAATTTCTAAATCGTTCCTATTTCTACGTAACTCGACGATTTGGATGATATATAAGAAACACTGAAATTTTAGCGAATTTCCAAGAAAAACTGAAATTTTAGCGAATTTCCATGAAAAATGTCAATATTAACCGAATTTCCAAATCGTTCCTATTTCTACGTAACTCGACGATTTGGATGATATGTAAGAAACACTGATATTTTAGCGAATTTCCAAGAAAAACTGAAATTTTAGCGAATTTCCATGAAAAATGTCAATATTAACCGAATTTCTAAATCGTTCCTATTTCTACGTATCTCGACGATTTGGATGATATATAAGAAACACTGAAATTTTAGCGAATTTCCAAGAAAAACTGAAATTTTAGCGAATTTCCATGAAAAATGTCAATATTAACCTAATTTCTAAATCGTTCCTATTTCTACGTAACTCGACGATTTGGATGATATATAAGAAACACTGAAATTTTAGCGAATTTCCAAGAAAAACTGAAATTTTAGCGAATTTCCAAGAAAAATGTCAAAATTAACAGAATTTCTAAGTCGTTCCTATTTCTACGTAACTCGACGATTTGGATGATATATAAGAAACACTGAAATTTTAGCGAATTTCCAAGAAAAACTGAAATTTTAGCGAATTTCCATGAAAAATGTCAATATTAACCAAATTTCTATATCGTTCCTATTTCTACGTAACTCGACGATTTGGATGATATATAAGAAACACTGAAATTTTAGCGAATTTCCAAGAAAAACTGAAATTTTAGCGAATTTCCATGAAAAATGTCAATATTAACCGAATTTCTAAATCGTTCCTATTTCTACGTAACTCGACGATTTGGATGATATATAAGAAACACTGAAATTTTAGCGAATTTCCAAGAAAAACTGAAATTTTAGCGAATTTCCAAGAAAAATGTCAATATTAACCGAATTTCTAAATCGTTCCTATTTCTACGTATCTCGACGATTTGGATGATATATAAGAAACACTGAAATTTTAGCGAATTTCCAAGAAAAACTGAAATTTTAGCGAATTTCCAAGAAAAATGTCAAAATTAACAGAATTTCTAAATCGGTTTTATTTCTACGTATCGCGACGATTTGGATGATATATAAGAAACACTGAAATTTTAGCGAATTTCCAAGAAAAACTGATATTTTAGCGAATTTCCAAGAAAAATGTCAAAATTAACAGAATTTCTAAATCGTTCCTATTTCTACGTAACTCGACGATTTGGATGATATATAAGAAACACTGAAATTTTAGCGAATTTCCAACAAAAACTGAAATTTTAGCGAATTTCCATGAAAAATGTCAATATTAACCGAATTTCTAAATCGTTCCTATTTCTACGTATCTCGACGATTTGGATGATATATAAGAAACACTGAAATTTTAGCGAATTTCCAAGAAAAACTGAAATTTTAGCGAATTTCCAAGAAAAATGTCAAAATTAACAGAATTTCTAAGTCGTTCCTATTTCTACGTAACTCGACGATTTGGATGATATATAAGAAACACTGAAATTTTAGCGAATTTCCAAGAAAAACTGAAATTTTAGCGAATTTCCAAGAAAAATGTCAAAATTAACAGAATTTCTAAATCGGTTTTATTTCTACGTATCGCGACGATTTGGATGATATATAAGAAACACTGAAATTTTAGCGAATTTCCAAGAAAAACTGATATTTTAGCGAATTTCCAAGAAAAATGTCAAAATTAACAGAATTTCTAAATCGTTCCTATTTCTACGTAACTCGACGATTTGGAAGATATATAAGAAACACTGAAATTTTAGCGAATTTCCAACAAAAACTGAAATTTTAGCGAATTTCCATGAAAAATGTCAATATTAACCGAATTTCTAAATCGTTCCTATTTCTACGTATCTCGACGATTTGGATGATATATAAGAAACACTGAAATTTTAGCGAATTTCCAAGAAAAACTGAAATTTTAGCGAATTTCCAAGAAAAATGTCAAAATTAACAGAATTTCTAAATCGGTTTTATTTCTACGTATCGCGACGATTTGGATGATATATAAGAAACACTGAAATTTTAGCGAATTTCCAAGAAAAACTGATATTTTAGCGAATTTCCAAGAAAAATGTCAAAATTAACAGAATTTCTAAATCGTTCCTATTTCTACGTAACTCGACGATTTGGATGATATATAAGAAACACTGAAATTTTAGCGAATTTCCAACAAAAACTGAAATTTTAGCGAATTTCCATGAAAAATGTCAATATTAACCGAATTTCTAAATCGTTCCTATTTCTACGTATCTCGACGATTTGGATGATATATAAGAAACACTGAAATTTTAGCGAATTTCCAAGAAAAACTGAAATTTTAGCGAATTTCCAAGAAAAATGTCAAAATTAACAGAATTTCTAAGTCGTTCCTATTTCTACGTAACTCGACGATTTGGATGATATATAAGAAACACTGAATTTTTAGCGAATTTCCAAGAAAAACTGAAATTTTAGCGAATTTCCAAGAAAAATGTCAAAATTAACAGAATTTCTAAATCGGTTTTATTTCTACGTATCTCGACGATTTGGATGATATATAAGAAACACTGAAATTTTAGCGAATTTCCAAGAAAAACTGATATTTTAGCGAATTTCCAAGAAAAATGTCAATATTAACCGAATTTCTAAATCGTTCCTATTTCTACGTATCTCGACGATTTGGATGATATATAAGAAACACTGAAATTTTAGCGAATTTCCAAGAAAAATAGAAATTTTAGCGAATTTCCATGAAAAATGTCAATATTAACCGAATTTCTAAATCGTTCCTATTTCTACGTATCTCGACGATTTGGATGATATATAAGAAACATTGAAATTTTAGCGAATTTCCAACAAAAACTGAAATTTTAGCGAATTTCCATGAAAAATGTCAATATTAACCGAATTTCTAAATCGTTCCTATTTCTACGTATCTCGACGATTTGGATGATATATAAGAAACACTGAAATTTTAGCGAATTTCCAAGAAAAACTGAAATTTTAGCGAATTTCCAAGAAAAATGTCAAAATTAACAGAATTTCTAAGTCGTTCCTATTTCTACGTAACTCGACGATTTGGATGATATATAAGAAACACTGAAATTTTAGCGAATTTCCAAGAAAAACTGAAATTTTAGCGAATTTCCAAGAAAAATGTCAAAATTAACAGAATTTCTAAGTCGTTCCTATTTCTACGTAACTCGACGATTTGGATGATATATAAGAAACACTGAAATTTTAGCGAATTTCCAAGAAAAACTGAAATTTTAGCGAATTTCCAAGAAAAATGTCAATATTAACCGAATTTCTAAATCGTTCCTATTTCTACGTATCTCGACGATTTGGATGATATATAAGAAACACTGAAATTTTAGCGAATTTCCAAGAAAAACTGAAATTTTAGCGAATTTCCAAGAAAAATGTCAAAATTAACAGAATTTCTAAGTCGTTCCTATTTCTACGTAACTCGACGATTTGGATGATATATAAGAAACACTGAAATTTTAGCGAATTTCCAAGAAAAACTGAAATTTTAGCGAATTTCCAAGAAAAATGTCAAAATGAACAGAATTTCTAAATCGGTTTTATTTCTACGTATCTCGACGATTTGGATGATATATAAGAAACACTGAAATTTTAGCGAATTTCCAAGAAAAACTGATATTTTAGCGAATTTCCAAGAAAAATGTCAAAATTAACAGAATTTCTAAATCGTTCCTATTTCTACGTAACTCGACGATTTGGATGATATATAAGAAACACTGAAATTTTAGCGAATTTCCAACAAAAACTGAAATTTTAGCGAATTTCCATGAAAAATGTCAATATTAACCGAATTTCTAAATCGTTCCTATTTCTACGTATCTCGACGATTTGGATGATATATAAGAAACACTGAAATTTTAGCGAATTTCCAAGAAAAATAGAAATTTTAGCGAATTTCCATGAAAAATGTCAATATTAACCGAATTTCTAAATCGTTCCTATTTCTACGTATCTCGACGATTTGGATGATATATAAGAAACATTGAAATTTTAGCGAATTTCCAACAAAAACTGAAATTTTAGCGAATTTCCATGAAAAATGTCAATATTAACCGAATTTCTAAATCGTTCCTATTTCTACGTATCTCGACGATTTGGATGATATATAAGAAACACTGAAATTTTAGCGAATTTCCAAGAAAAACTGAAATTTTAGCGAATTTCCAAGAAAAATGTCAAAATTAACAGAATTTCTAAGTCGTTCCTATTTCTACGTAACTCGACGATTTGGATGATATATAAGAAACACTGAAATTTTAGCGAATTTCCAAGAAAAACTGAAATTTTAGCGAATTTCCAAGAAAAATGTCAAAATTAACAGAATTTCTAAGTCGTTCCTATTTCTACGTAACTCGACGATTTGGATGATATATAAGAAACACTGAAATTTTAGCGAATTTCCAAGAAAAACTGAAATTTTAGCGAATTTCCAAGAAAAATGTCAATATTAACCGATTTTCTAAATCGTTCCTATTTCTACGTATCTCGACGATTTGGATGATATATAAGAAACACTGAAATTTTAGCGAATTTCCAAGAAAAACTGAAATTTTAGCGAATTTCCAAGAAAAATGTCAAAATTAACCGAATTTCTAAATCGTTCCTATTTCTACGTAACTCGACGATTTGGATGATATATAAGAAACACTGAAATTTTAGCGAATTTCCAAGAAAAACTGAAATTTTAGCGAATTTTCAAGAAAAATGTCAATATTAACCGAATTTCTAAATCGTTCCTATTTCTACGTAACTCGACGATTTGGATGATATATAAGAAACACTGAAATTTTAGCGAATTTCCAAGAAAAACTGAAATTTTAGCGAATTTCCAAGAAAAATGTCAAAATTAACAGAATTTCTAAATCGGTTTTATTTCTACGTATCTCGACGATTTGGATGATATATAAGAAACACTGAAATTTTAGCGAATTTCCAAGAAAAACTGATATTTTAGCGAATTTCCAAGAAAAATGTCAAAATTAACAGAATTTCTAAATCGTTCCTATTTCTACGTAACTCGACGATTTGGATGATATATAAGAAACACTGAAATTTTAGCGAATTTCCAACAAAAACTGAAATTTTAGCGAATTTCCATGAAAAATGTCAATATTAACCGAATTTCTAAATCGTTCCTATTTCTACGTATCTCGACGATTTGGATGATATATAAGAAACACTGAAATTTTAGCGAATTTCCAAGAAAAACTGAAATTTTAGCGAATTTCCAAGAAAAATGTCAAAATTAACAGAATTTCTAAATCGGTTTTATTTCTACGTATCTCGACGATTTGGATGATATATAAGAAACACTGAAATTTTAGCGAATTTCCAAGAAAAACTGATATTTTAGCGAATTTCCAAGAAAAATGTCAAAATTAACAGAATTTCTAAATCGTTCCTATTTCTACGTAACTCGACGATTTGGATGATATATAAGAAACACTGAAATTTTAGCGAATTTCCAACAAAAACTGAAATTTTAGCGAATTTCCATGAAAAATGTCAATATTAACCGAATTTCTAAATCGTTCCTATTTCTACGTATCTCGACGATTTGGATGATATATAAGAAACACTGAAATTTTAGCGAATTTCCAAGAAAAACTGAAATTTTAGCGAATTTCCAAGAAAAATGTCAAAATTAACAGAATTTCTAAGTCGTTCCTATTTCTACGTAACTCGACGATTTGGATGATATATAAGAAACACTGAAATTTTAGCGAATTTCCAACAAAAACTGAAATTTTAGCGAATTTCCAAGAAAAATGTCAAAATTAACAGAATTTCTAAGTCGTTCCTATTTCTACGTAACTCGACGATTTGGATGATATATAAGAAACACTGAAATTTTAGCGAATTTCCAAGAAAAACTGAAATTTTAGCGAATTTCCAAGAAAAATGTCAAAATTAACAGAATTTCTAAGTCGTTCCTATTTCTACGTAACTCGACGATTTGGATGATATATAAGAAACACTGAAATTTTAGCGAATTTCCAAGAAAAACTGAAATTTTAGCGAATTTCCAAGAAAAATGTCAAAATTAACAGAATTTCTAAATCGTTCCTATTTCTACGTAACTCGACGATTTGGATGATATATAAGAAACACTGAAATTTTAGCGAATTTCCAAGAAAAACTGAAATTTTAGCGAATTTCCATGAAAAATGTCAATATTAACCGAATTTCTAAATCGTTCCTATTTCTACGTAACTCGACGATTTGGATGATATATAAGAAACACTGAAATTTTAGCGAATTTCCAAGAAAAACTGAAATTTTAGCGAATTTCCAAGAAAAATGTCAATATTAACCGAATTTCTAAATCGTTCCTGTTTCTACGTAACTCGACGATTTGGATGATATATAAGAAACACTGAAATTTTAGCGAATTTCCAAGAAAAACTGAAATTTTAGCGAATTTCCATGAAAAATGTCAATATTAACCGAATTTCTAAATCGTTCCTATTTCTACGTATCTCGACGATTTGGATGATATATAAGAAACACTGAAATTTTAGCGAATTTCCAAGAAAAACTGAAATTTTAGCGAATTTCCATGAAAAATGTCAATATTAACCGAATTTCTAAATCGTTCCTATTTCTACGTAACTCGACGATTTGGATGATATATAAGAAACACTGAAATTTTAGCGAATTTCCAAGAAAAACTGAAATTTTAGCGAATTTCCATGAAAAATGTCAATATTAACCGAATTTCTAAATCGTTCCTATTTCTACGTAACTCGACGATTTGGATGATATATAAGAAACACTGAAATTTTAGCGAATTTCCAAGAAAAACTGAAATTTTAGCGAATTTCCATGAAAAATGTCAATATTAACCGAATTTCTAAATCGTTCCTATTTCTACGTATCTCGACGATTTGGATGATATATAAGAAACACTGAAATTTTAGCGAATTTCCAAGAAAAATGTCAAAATTAACAGAATTTCTAAGTCGTTCCTATTTCTACGTAACTCGACGATTTGGATGATATATAAGAAACACTGAAATTTTAGCGAATTTCCAAGAAAAACTGAAATTTTAGCGAATTTCCAAGAAAAATGTCAATATTAACCGAATTTCTAAATCGTTCCTATTTCTACGTATCTCGACGATTTGGATGATATATAAGAAACACTGAAATTTTAGCGAATTTCCAAGAAAAACTGAAATTTTAGCGAATTTCCAAGAAAAATGTCAAAATTAACAGAATTTCTAAATCGTTCCTATTTCTACGTAACTCGACGATTTGGATGATATATAAGAAACACTGAAATTTTAGCGAATTTCCAAGAAAAACTGAAATTTTAGCGAATTTTCAAGAAAAATGTCAATATTAACCGAATTTCTAAATCGTTCCTATTTCTACGTAACTCGACGATTTGGATGATATATAAGAAACACTGAAATTTTAGAGAATTTCCAACAAAAACTGAAATTTTAGCGAATTTCCATGAAAAATGTCAATATTAACCGAATTTCTAAATCGTTCCTATTTCTACGTAACTCGACGATTTGGATGATATATAAGAAACACTGAAATTTTAGCGAATTTCCAAGAAAAACTGAAATTTTAGCGAATTTCCATGAAAAATGTCAATATTAACCGAATTTCTAAATCGTTCCTATTTCTACGTATCTCGACGATTTGGATGATATATAAGAAACACTGAAATTTTAGCGAATTTCCAAGAAAAATGTCAAAATTAACAGAATTTCTAAGTCGTTCCTATTTCTACGTAACTCGACGATTTGGATGATATATAAGAAACACTGAAATTTTAGCGAATTTCCAAGAAAAACTGAAATTTTAGCGAATTTCCAAGAAAAATGTCAATATTAACCGAATTTCTAAATCGTTCCTATTTCTACGTATCTCGACGATTTGGATGATATATAAGAAACACTGAAATTTTAGCGAATTTCCAAGAAAAACTGAAATTTTAGCGAATTTCCAAGAAAAATGTCAAAATTAACAGAATTTCTAAATCGGTTTTATTTCTACGTATCTCGACGATTTGGATGATATATAAGAAACACTGAAATTTTAGCGAATTTCCAAGAAAAACTGATATTTTAGCGAATTTCCAAGAAAAATGTCAAAATTAACAGAATTTCTAAATCGTTCCTATTTCTACGTAACTCGACGATTTGGATGATATATAAGAAACACTGAAATTTTAGAGAATTTCCAACAAAAACTGAAATTTTAGCGAATTTCCATGAAAAATGTCAATATTAACCGAATTTCTAAATCGTTCCTATTTCTACGTAACTCGACGATTTGGATGATATATAAGAAACACTGAAATTTTAGCGAATTTCCAAGAAAAACTGAAATTTTAGCGAATTTCCAAGAAAAATGTCAATATTAACCGAATTTCTAAATCGTTCCTATTTCTACGTAACTCGACGATTTGGATGATATATAAGAAACACTGAAATTTTAGCGAATTTCCAAGAAAAACTGAAATTTTAGCGAATTTCCATGAAAAATGTCAATATTAACCGAATTTCTAAATCGTTCCTATTTCTACGTATCTCGACGATTTGGATGATATATAAGAAACACTGAAATTTTAGCGAATTTCCAAGAAAAACTGAAATTTTAGCGAATTTCCATGAAAAATGTCAATATTAACCGAATTTCTAAATCGTTCCTATTTCTACGTAACTCGACGATTTGGATGATATATAAGAAACACTGAAATTTTAGCGAATTTCCAAGAAAAACTGAAATTTTAGCGAATTTCCATGAAAAATGTCAATATTAACAGAATTTCTAAATCGTTCCTATTTCTACGTATCTCGACGATTTGGATGATATATAAGAAACACTGAAATTTTAGCGAATTTCCAAGAAAAACTGAAATTTTAGCGAATTTCCATGAAAAATGTCAATATTAACCGAATTTCTAAATCGTTCCTATTTCTACGTATCTCGACGATTTGGATGATATATAAGAAACACTGAAATTTTAGCGAATTTCCAAGAAAAACTGAAATTTTAGCGAATTTCCATGAAAAATGTCAATATTAACCGAATTTCTAAATCGTTCCTATTTCTACGTATCTCGACGATTTGGATGATATATAAGAAACACTGAAATTTTAGCGAATTTCCAAGAAAAACTGAAATTTTAGCGAATTTCCATGAAAAATGTCAATATTAACCGAATTTCTAAATCGTTCCTATTTCTACGTAACTCGACGATTTGGATGATATGTAAGAAACACTGATATTTTAGCGAATTTCCAAGAAAAACTGAAATTTTAGCGAATTTCCATGAAAAATGTCAATATTAACCGAATTTCTAAATCGTTCCTATTTCTACGTATCTCGACGATTTGGATGATATATAAGAAACACTGAAATTTTAGCGAATTTCCAAGAAAAACTGAAATTTTAGCGAATTTCCATGAAAAATGTCAATATTAACCGAATTTCTAAATCGTTCCTATTTCTACGTAACTCGACGATTTGGATGATATATAAGAAACACTGAAATTTTAGCGAATTTCCAAGAAAAACTGAAATTTTAGCGAATTTCCAAGAAAAATGTCAAAATTAACAGAATTTCTAAGTCGTTCCTATTTCTACGTAACTCGACGATTTGGATGATATATAAGAAACACTGAAATTTTAGCGAATTTCCAAGAAAAACTGAAATTTTAGCGAATTTCCATGAAAAATGTCAATATTAACCAAATTTCTATATCGTTCCTATTTCTACGTAACTCGACGATTTGGATGATATATAAGAAACACTGAAATTTTAGCGAATTTCCAAGAAAAACTGAAATTTTAGCGAATTTCCATGAAAAATGTCAATATTAACCGAATTTCTAAATCGTTCCTATTTCTACGTAACTCGACGATTTGGATGATATATTAGAAACACTGAAATTTTAGCGAATTTCCAAGAAAATCTGAAATTTTAGCGAATTTCCAAGAAAAATGTCAAAATTAACAGAATTTCTAAATCGGTTTTATTTCTACGTATCTCGACGATTTGGATGATATATAAGAAACACTGAAATTTTAGCGAATTTCCAAGAAAAACTGATATTTTAGCGAATTTCCAAGAAAAATGTCAAAATTAACAGAATTTCTAAATCGTTCCTATTTCTACGTAACTCGACGATTTGGATGATATATAAGAAACACTGAAATTTTAGCGAATTTCCAACAAAAACTGAAATTTTAGCGAATTTCCATGAAAAATGTCAATATTAACCGAATTTCTAAATCGTTCCTATTTCTACGTATCTCGACGATTTGGATGATATATAAGAAACACTGAAATTTTAGCGAATTTCCAAGAAAAACTGAAATTTTAGCGAATTTCCATGAAAAATGTCAATATTAACCGAATTTCTAAATCGTTCCTATTTCTACGTATCTCGACGATTTGGATGATTTATAAGAAACACTGAAATTTTAGCGAATTTCCAAGAAAAACTGAAATTTTAGCGAATTTCCATGAAAAATGTCAATATTAACCGAATTTCTAAATCGTTCCTATTTCTACGTAACTCGACGATTTGGATGATATATAAGAAACACTGAAATTTTAGCGAATTTCCAAGAAAAACTGAAATTTTAGCGAATTTCCAAGAAAAATGTCAAAATTAACAGAATTTCTAAGTCGTTCCTATTTCTACGTAACTCGACGATTTGGATGATATATAAGAAACACTGAAATTTTAGCGAATTTCCAAGAAAAACTGAAATTTTAGCGAATTTCCATGAAAAATGTCAATATTAACCGAATTTCTAAATCGTTCCTATTTCTACGTAACTCGACGATTTGGATGATATATAAGAAACACTGAAATTTTAGCGAATTTCCAAGAAAAACTGAAATTTTAGCGAATTTCCATGAAAAATGTCAATATTAACCAAATTTCTATATCGTTCCTATTTCTACGTAACTCGACGATTTGGATGATATATAAGAAACACTGAAATTTTAGCGAATTTCCAACAAAAACTGAAATTTTAGCGAATTTCCATGAAAAATGTCAATATTAACCGAATTTCTAAATCGTTCCTATTTCTACGTATCTCGACGATTTGGATGATATATAAGAAACACTGAAATTTTAGCGAATTTCCAAGAAAAACTGAAATTTTAGCGAATTTCCAAGAAAAATGTCAAAATTAACAGAATTTCTAAGTCGTTCCTATTTCTACGTAACTCGACGATTTGGATGATATATAAGAAACACTGAAATTTTAGCGAATTTCCAACAAAAACTGAAATTTTAGCGAATTTCCATGAAAAATGTCAATATTAACCGAATTTCTAAATCGTTCCTATTTCTACGTATCTCGACGATTTGGATGATATATAAGAAACACTGAAATTTTAGCGAATTTCCAAGAAAAACTGAAATTTTAGCGAATTTCCAAGAAAAATGTCAAAATTAACAGAATTTCTAAGTCGTTCCTATTTCTACGTAACTCGACGATTTGCATGATATATAAGAAACACTGAAATTTTAGCGAATTTCCAAGAAAAACTGAAATTTTAGCGAATTTCCAAGAAAAATGTCAAAATTAACAGAATTTCTAAATCGGTTTTATTTCTACGTATCTCGACGATTTGGATGATATATAAGAAACACTGAAATTTTAGCGAATTTCCAAGAAAAACTGATATTTTAGCGAATTTCCAAGAAAAATGTCAAAATTAACAGAATTTCTAAATCGTTCCTATTTCTACGTAACTCGACGATTTGGATGATATATAAGAAACACTGAAATTTTAGCGAATTTCCAAGAAAAACTGAAATTTTAGCGAATTTCCATGAAAAATGTCAATATTAACCGAATTTCTAAATCGTTCCTATTTCTACGTATCTCGACGATTTGGATGATATATAAGAAACACTGAAATTTTAGCGAATTTCCAAGAAAAACTGAAATTTTAGCGAATTTCCATGAAAAATGTCAATATTAACCGAATTTCTAAATCGTTCCTATTTCTACGTAACTCGACGATTTGGATGATATATAAGAAACACTGAAATTTTAGCGAATTTCCAAGAAAAACTGAAATTTTAGCGAATTTTCAAGAAAAATGTCAATATTAACCGAATTTCTAAATCGTTCCTATTTCTACGTAACTCGACGATTTGGATGATATATAAGAAACACTGAAATTTTAGCGAATTTCCAAGAAAAATGTCAAAATTAACAGAATTTCTAAGTCGTTCCTATTTCTACGTAACTCGACGATTTGGATGATATATAAGAAACACTGAAATTTTAGCGAATTTCCAAGAAAAACTGAAATTTTAGCGAATTTCCAAGAAAAATGTCAATATTAACCGAATTTCTAAATCGTTCCTATTTCTACGTATCTCGACGATTTGGATGATATATAAGAAACACTGAAATTTTAGCGAATTTCCAAGAAAAACTGAAATTTTAGCGAATTTCCAAGAAAAATGTCAAAATTAACAGAATTTCTAAATCGGTTTTATTTCTACGTATCTCGACGATTTGGATGATATATAAGAAACACTGAAATTTTAGCGAATTTCCAAGAAAAACTGATATTTTAGCGAATTTCCAAGAAAAATGTCAAAATTAACAGAATTTCTAAATCGTTCCTATTTCTACGTAACTCGACGATTTGGATGATATATAAGAAACACTGAAATTTTAGAGAATTTCCAACAAAAACTGAAATTTTAGCGAATTTCCATGAAAAATGTCAATATTAACCGAATTTCTAAATCGTTCCTATTTCTACGTAACTCGACGATTTGGATGATATATAAGAAACACTGAAATTTTAGCGAATTTCCAAGAAAAACTGAAATTTTAGCGAATTTCCAAGAAAAATGTCAATATTAACCGAATTTCTAAATCGTTCCTATTTCTACGTAACTCGACGATTTGGATGATATATAAGAAACACTGAAATTTTAGCGAATTTCCAAGAAAAACTGAAATTTTAGCGAATTTCCATGAAAAATGTCAATATTAACCGAATTTCTAAATCGTTCCTATTTCTACGTATCTCGACGATTTGGATGATATATAAGAAACACTGAAATTTTAGCGAATTTCCAAGAAAAACTGAAATTTTAGCGAATTTCCATGAAAAATGTCAATATTAACCGAATTTCTAAATCGTTCCTATTTCTACGTAACTCGACGATTTGGATGATATATAAGAAACACTGAAATTTTAGCGAATTTCCAAGAAAAACTGAAATTTTAGCGAATTTCCATGAAAAATGTCAATATTAACAGAATTTCTAAATCGTTCCTATTTCTACGTATCTCGACGATTTGGATGATATATAAGAAACACTGAAATTTTAGCGAATTTCCAAGAAAAACTGAAATTTTAGCGAATTTCCATGAAAAATGTCAATATTAACCGAATTTCTAAATCGTTCCTATTTCTACGTATCTCGACGATTTGGATGATATATAAGAAACACTGAAATTTTAGCGAATTTCCAAGAAAAACTGAAATTTTAGCGAATTTCCATGAAAAATGTCAATATTAACCGAATTTCTAAATCGTTCCTATTTCTACGTATCTCGACGATTTGGATGATATATAAGAAACACTGAAATTTTAGCGAATTTCCAAGAAAAACTGAAATTTTAGCGAATTTCCATGAAAAATGTCAATATTAACCGAATTTCTAAATCGTTCCTATTTCTACGTAACTCGACGATTTGGATGATATGTAAGAAACACTGATATTTTAGCGAATTTCCAAGAAAAACTGAAATTTTAGCGAATTTCCATGAAAAATGTCAATATTAACCGAATTTCTAAATCGTTCCTATTTCTACGTAACTCGACGATTTGGATGATATATAAGAAACACTGAAATTTTAGCGAATTTCCAAGAAAAACTGAAATTTTAGCGAATTTCCAAGAAAAATGTCAAAATTAACAGAATTTCTAAGTCGTTCCTATTTCTACGTAACTCGACGATTTGGATGATATATAAGAAACACTGAAATTTTAGCGAATTTCCAAGAAAAACTGAAATTTTAGCGAATTTCCATGAAAAATGTCAATATTAACCAAATTTCTATATCGTTCCTATTTCTACGTAACTCGACGATTTGGATGATATATAAGAAACACTGAAATTTTAGCGAATTTCCAAGAAAAACTGAAATTTTAGCGAATTTCCATGAAAAATGTCAATATTAACCGAATTTCTAAATCGTTCCTATTTCTACGTAACTCGACGATTTGGATGATATATTAGAAACACTGAAATTTTAGCGAATTTCCAAGAAAATCTGAAATTTTAGCGAATTTCCAAGAAAAATGTCAAAATTAACAGAATTTCTAAATCGGTTTTATTTCTACGTATCTCGACGATTTGGATGATATATAAGAAACACTGAAATTTTAGCGAATTTCCAAGAAAAACTGATATTTTAGCGAATTTCCAAGAAAAATGTCAAAATTAACAGAATTTCTAAATCGTTCCTATTTCTACGTAACTCGACGATTTGGATGATATATAAGAAACACTGAAATTTTAGAGAATTTCCAACAAAAACTGAAATTTTAGCGAATTTCCATGAAAAATGTCAATATTAACCGAATTTCTAAATCGTTCCTATTTCTACGTAACTCGACGATTTGGATGATATATAAGAAACACTGAAATTTTAGCGAATTTCCAAGAAAAACTGAAATTTTAGCGAATTTCCAAGAAAAATGTCAATATTAACCGAATTTCTAAATCGTTCCTATTTCTACGTAACTCGACGATTTGGATGATATATAAGAAACACTGAAATTTTAGCGAATTTCCAAGAAAAACTGAAATTTTAGCGAATTTCCATGAAAAATGTCAATATTAACCGAATTTCTAAATCGTTCCTATTTCTACGTATCTCGACGATTTGGATGATATATAAGAAACACTGAAATTTTAGCGAATTTCCAAGAAAAACTGAAATTTTAGCGAATTTCCATGAAAAATGTCAATATTAACCGAATTTCTAAATCGTTCCTATTTCTACGTAACTCGACGATTTGGATGATATATAAGAAACACTGAAATTTTAGCGAATTTCCAAGAAAAACTGAAATTTTAGCGAATTTCCATGAAAAATGTCAATATTAACAGAATTTCTAAATCGTTCCTATTTCTACGTATCTCGACGATTTGGATGATATATAAGAAACACTGAAATTTTAGCGAATTTCCAAGAAAAACTGAAATTTTAGCGAATTTCCATGAAAAATGTCAATATTAACCGAATTTCTAAATCGTTCCTATTTCTACGTATCTCGACGATTTGGATGATATATAAGAAACACTGAAATTTTAGCGAATTTCCAAGAAAAACTGAAATTTTAGCGAATTTCCATGAAAAATGTCAATATTAACCGAATTTCTAAATCGTTCCTATTTCTACGTATCTCGACGATTTGGATGATATATAAGAAACACTGAAATTTTAGCGAATTTCCAAGAAAAACTGAAATTTTAGCGAATTTCCATGAAAAATGTCAATATTAACCGAATTTCTAAATCGTTCCTATTTCTACGTAACTCGACGATTTGGATGATATATAAGAAACACTGAAATTTTAGCGAATTTCCAAGAAAAACTGAAATTTTAGCGAATTTCCAAGAAAAATGTCAATATTAACCGAATTTCTAAATCGTTCCTATTTCTACGTAACTCGACGATTTGGATGATATATAAGAAACACTGAAATTTTAGCGAATTTCCAAGAAAAACTGAAATTTTAGCGAATTTCCATGAAAAATGTCAATATTAACCGAATTTCTAAATCGTTCCTATTTCTACGTATCTCGACGATTTGGATGATATATAAGAAACACTGAAATTTTAGCGAATTTCCAAGAAAAACTGAAATTTTAGCGAATTTCCATGAAAAATGTCAATATTAACCGAATTTCTAAATCGTTCCTATTTCTACGTAACTCGACGATTTGGATGATATATAAGAAACACTGAAATTTTAGCGAATTTCCAAGAAAAACTGAAATTTTAGCGAATTTCCATGAAAAATGTCAATATTAACAGAATTTCTAAATCGTTCCTATTTCTACGTATCTCGACGATTTGGATGATATATAAGAAACACTGAAATTTTAGCGAATTTCCAAGAAAAACTGAAATTTTAGCGAATTTCCATGAAAAATGTCAATATTAACCGAATTTCTAAATCGTTCCTATTTCTACGTATCTCGACGATTTGGATGATATATAAGAAACACTGAAATTTTAGCGAATTTCCAAGAAAAACTGAAATTTTAGCGAATTTCCATGAAAAATGTCAATATTAACCGAATTTCTAAATCGTTCCTATTTCTACGTATCTCGACGATTTGGATGATATATAAGAAACACTGAAATTTTAGCGAATTTCCAAGAAAAACTGAAATTTTAGCGAATTTCCATGAAAAATGTCAATATTAACCGAATTTCTAAATCGTTCCTATTTCTACGTAACTCGACGATTTGGATGATATATAAGAAACACTGAAATTTTAGCGAATTTCCAAGAAAAACTGAAATTTTAGCGAATTTCCAAGAAAAATGTCAAAATTAACAGAATTTCTAAGTCGTTCCTATTTCTACGTAACTCGACGATTTGGATGATATATAAGAAACACTGAAATTTTAGCGAATTTCCAAGAAAAACTGAAATTTTAGCGAATTTCCATGAAAAATGTCAATATTAACCAAATTTCTATATCGTTCCTATTTCTACGTAACTCGACGATTTGGATGATATATAAGAAACACTGAAATTTTAGCGAATTTCCAAGAAAAACTGAAATTTTAGCGAATTTCCATGAAAAATGTCAATATTAACCGAATTTCTAAATCGTTCCTATTTCTACGTAACTCGACGATTTGGATGATATATTAGAAACACTGAAATTTTAGCGAATTTCCAAGAAAATCTGAAATTTTAGCGAATTTCCAAGAAAAATGTCAAAATTAACAGAATTTCTAAATCGGTTTTATTTCTACGTATCTCGACGATTTGGATGATATATAAGAAACACTGAAATTTTAGCGAATTTCCAAGAAAAACTGATATTTTAGCGAATTTCCAAGAAAAATGTCAAAATTAACAGAATTTCTAAATCGTTCCTATTTCTACGTAACTCGACGATTTGGATGATATATAAGAAACACTGAAATTTTAGCGAATTTCCAACAAAAACTGAAATTTTAGCGAATTTCCATGAAAAATGTCAATATTAACCGAATTTCTAAATCGTTCCTATTTCTACGTATCTCGACGATTTGGATGATATATAAGAAACACTGAAATTTTAGCGAATTTCCAAGAAAAACTGAAATTTTAGCGAATTTCCATGAAAAATGTCAATATTAACCGAATTTCTAAATCGTTCCTATTTCTACGTATCTCGACGATTTGGATGATATATAAGAAACACTGAAATTTTAGCGAATTTCCAAGAAAAACTGAAATTTTAGCGAATTTCCATGAAAAATGTCAATATTAACCGAATTTCTAAATCGTTCCTATTTCTACGTAACTCGACGATTTGGATGATATATAAGAAACACTGAAATTTTAGCGAATTTCCAAGAAAAACTGAAATTTTAGCGAATTTCCAAGAAAAATGTCAAAATTAACAGAATTTCTAAGTCGTTCCTATTTCTACGTAACTCGACGATTTGGATGATATATAAGAAACACTGAAATTTTAGCGAATTTCCAAGAAAAACTGAAATTTTAGCGAATTTCCATGAAAAATGTCAATATTAACCGAATTTCTAAATCGTTCCTATTTCTACGTAACTCGACGATTTGGATGATATATAAGAAACACTGAAATTTTAGCGAATTTCCAAGAAAAACTGAAATTTTAGCGAATTTCCATGAAAAATGTCAATATTAACCAAATTTCTATATCGTTCCTATTTCTACGTAACTCGACGATTTGGATGATATATAAGAAACACTGAAATTTTAGCGAATTTCCAACAAAAACTGAAATTTTAGCGAATTTCCATGAAAAATGTCAATATTAACCGAATTTCTAAATCGTTCCTATTTTTACGTATCTCGACGATTTGGATGATATATAAGAAACACTGAAATTTTAGCGAATTTCCAAGAAAAACTGAAATTTTAGCGAATTTCCAAGAAAAATGTCAAAATTAACAGAATTTCTAAGTCGTTCCTATTTCTACGTAACTCGACGATTTGGATGATATATAAGAAACACTGAAATTTTAGCGAATTTCCAACAAAAACTGAAATTTTAGCGAATTTCCAAGAAAAATGTCAAAATTAACAGAATTTCTAAATCGGTTTTATTTCTACGTATCTCGACGATTTGGATGATATATAAGAAACACTGAAATTTTAGCGAATTTCCAACAAAAACTGAAATTTTAGCGAATTTCCATGAAAAATGTCAATATTAACCGAATTTCTAAATCGTTCCTATTTCTACGTAACTCGACGATTTGGATGATATATAAGAAACACTGAAATTTTAGCGAATTTCCAAGAAAAACTGAAATTTTAGCGAATTTCCAAGAAAAATGTCAAAATTAACAGAATTTCTAAGTCGTTCCTATTTCTACGTAACTCGACGATTTGGATGATATATAAGAAACACTGAAATTTTAGCGAATTTCCAAGAAAAACTGAAATTTTAGCGAATTTCCAAGAAAAATGTCAAAATTAACAGAATTTCTAAGTCGTTCCTATTTCTACGTAACTCGACGATTTGGATGATATATAAGAAACACTGAAATTTTAGCGAATTTCCAAGAAAAACTGAAATTTTAGCGAATTTCCAAGAAAAATGTCAAAATTAACAGAATTTCTAAATCGTTCCTATTTCTACGTAACTCGACGATTTGGATGATATATAAGAAACACTGAAATTTTAGCGAATTTCCAAGAAAAACTGAAATTTTAGCGAATTTTCAAGAAAAATGTCAATATTAACCGAATTTCTAAATCGTTCCTATTTCTACGTAACTCGACGATTTGGATGATATACAAGAAACACTGAAATTTTAGCGAATTTCCAAGAAAAACTGAAATTTTAGCGAATTTCCAAGAAAAATGTCAAAATTAACAGAATTTCTAAATCGGTTTTATTTCTACGTATCTCGACGATTTGGATGATATATAAGAAACACTGAAATTTTAGCGAATTTCCAAGAAAAACTGATATTTTAGCGAATTTCCAAGAAAAATGTCAAAATTAACAGAATTTCTAAATCGTTCCTATTTCTACGTAACTCGACGATTTGGATGATATATAAGAAACACTGAAATTTTGGCGAATTTCCAACAAAAACTGAAATTTTAGCGAATTTCCATGAAAAATGTGAATATTAACCGAATTTCTAAATCGTTCCTATTTCTACGTATCTCGACGATTTGGATGATATATAAGAAACACTGAAATTTTAGCGAATTTCCAAGAAAAACTGAAATTTTAGCGAATTTCCAAGAAAAACTGAAATTTTAGCGAATTTCCAAGAAAAATGTCAAAATTAACAGAATTTCTAAGTCGTTCCTATTTCTACGTAACTCGACGATTTGGATGATATATAAGAAACACTGAAATTTTAGCGAATTTCCAAGAAAAACTGAAATTTTAGCGAATTTCCAAGAAAAATGTCAAAATTAACAGAATTTCTAAGTCGTTCCTATTTCTACGTAACTCGACGATTTGGATGATATATAAGAAACACTGAAATTTTAGTGAATTTCCAAGAAAAACTGAAATTTTAGCGAATTTCCAAGAAAAATGTCAAAATTAACCGAATTTCTAAATCGTTCCTATTTCTACGTATCTCGACGATTTGGATGATAAATAAGAAACACTGAAATTTTAGCGAATTTCCAAGAAAAACTGAAATTTTAGCGAATTTCCAAGAAAAACTGAAATTTTAGCGAATTTCCAAGAAAAATGTCAAAATTAACAGAATTTCTAAGTCGTTCCTATTTCTACGTAACTCGACGATTTGGATGATATATAAGAAACACTGAAATTTTAGCGAATTTCCAAGAAAAACTGAAATTTTAGCGAATTTCCAAGAAAAATGTCAAAATTAACAGAATTTCTAAGTCGTTCCTATTTCTACGTAACTCGACGATTTGGATGATATATAAGAAACACTGAAATTTTAGTGAATTTCCAAGAAAAACTGAAATTTTAGCGAATTTCCAAGAAAAATGTCAAAATTAACCGAATTTCTAAATCGTTCCTATTTCTACGTATCTCGACGATTTGGATGATAAATAAGAAACACTGAAATTTTAGCGAATTTCGAAGAAAAACTGAAATTTTAGCGAATTTCCAAGAAAAACTGAATTTTAGCGAATTTCCAAGAAAAATGTCAATATTAACCGAATTTCTAAATCGTTCCTATTTCTACGTAACTCGACGATTTGGATGATATATAAGAAACACTGAAATTTTAGCGAATTTCCAAGAAAAACTGAAATTTTAGCGAATTTCCATGAAAAATGTCAATATTAACCGAATTTCTAAATCGTTCCTATTTCTACGTATCTCGACCATTTGGATGATATATAAGAAACACTGAAATTTTAGCGAATTTCCAAGAAAAACTGAAATTTTAGCGAATTTCCATGAAAAATGTCAATATTAACCGAATTTCTAAATCGTTCCTATTTCTACGTAACTCGACGATTTGGATGATATGTAAGAAACACTGATATTTTAGCGAATTTCCAAGAAAATCTGAAATTTTAGCGAATTTCCATGAAAAATGTCAATATTAACCGAATTTCTAAATCGTTCCTATTTCTACGTATCTCGACGATTTGGATGATATATAAGAAACACTGAAATTTTAGCGAATTTCCAAGAAAAACTGAAATTTTAGCGAATTTCCATGAAAAATGTCAATATTAACCGAATTTCTAAATCGTTCCTATTTCTACGTAACTCGACGATTTGGATGATATATAAGAAACACTGAAATTTTAGCGAATTTCCAAGAAAAACTGAAATTTTAGCGAATTTCCAAGAAAAATGTCAAAATTAACAGAATTTCTAAGTCGTTCCTATTTCTACGTAACTCGACGATTTGGATGATATATAAGAAACACTGAAATTTTAGCGAATTTCCAAGAAAAACTGAAATTTTAGCGAATTTCCATGAAAAATGTCAATATTAACCAAATTTCTATATCGTTCCTATTTCTACGTAACTCGACGATTTGGATGATATATAAGAAACACTGAAATTTTAGCGAATTTCCAAGAAAAACTGAAATTTTAGCGAATTTCCATGAAAAAGGTCAATATTAACCGAATTTCTAAATCGTTCCTATTTCTACGTAACTCGACGATTTGGATGATATATAAGAAACACTGAAATTTTAGCGAATTTCCAAGAAAATCTGAAATTTTAGCGAATTTCCAAGAAAAATGTCAATATTAACCGAATTTCTAAATCGTTCCTATTTCTACGTATCTCGACGATTTGGATGATATATAAGAAACACTGAAATTTTAGCGAATTTCCAAGAAAAACTGAAATTTTAGCGAATTTCCAAGAAAAATGTCAAAATTAACAGAATTTCTAAATCGGTTTTATTTCTACGTATCTCGACGATTTGGATGATATATAAGAAACACTGAAATTTTAGCGAATTTCCAAGAAAAACTGATATTTTAGCGAATTTCCAACAAAAACTGAAATTTTAGCGAATTTCCATGAAAAATGTCAATATTAACCGAATTTCTAAATCGTTCCTATTTCTACGTATCTCGACGATTTGGATGATATATAAGAAACACTGAAATTTTAGCGAATTTCCAAGAAAAACTGAAATTTTAGCGAATTTCCAAGAAAAATGTCAAAATTAACAGAATTTCTAAATCGTTCCTATTTCTACGTAACTCGACGATTTGGATGATATATAAGAAACACTGAAATTTTAGCGAATTTCCAAGAAAAACTGAAATTTTAGCGAATTTCCATGAAAAATGTCAATATTAACCGAATTTCTAAATCGTTCCTATTTCTACGTAACTCGACGATTTGGATGATATGTAAGAAACACTGATATTTTAGCGAATTTCCAAGAAAATCTGAAATTTTAGCGAATTTCCATGAAAAATGTCAATATTAACCGAATTTCTAAATCGTTCCTATTTCTACGTATCTCGACGATTTGGATGATATATAAGAAACACTGAAATTTTAGCGAATTTCCAAGAAAAACTGAAATTTTAGCGAATTTCCAAGAAAAATGTCAAAATTAACAGAATTTCTAAGTCGTTCCTATTTCTACGTAACTCGACGATTTGGATGATATATAAGAAACACTGAAATTTTAGTGAATTTCCAAGAAAAACTGAAATTTTAGCGAATTTCCAAGAAAAATGTCAAAATTAACCGAATTTCTAAATCGTTCCTATTTCTACGTATCTCGACGATTTGGATGATAAATAAGAAACACTGAAATTTTAGCGAATTTCCAAGAAAAACTGAAATTTTAGCGAATTTCCAAGAAAAACTGAAATTTTAGCGAATTTCCAAGAAAAATGTCAAAATTAACAGAATTTCTAAGTCGTTCCTATTTCTACGTAACTCGACGATTTGGATGATATATAAGAAACACTGAAATTTTAGCGAATTTCCAAGAAAAACTGAAATTTTAGCGAATTTCCAAGAAAAATGTCAAAATTAACAGAATTTCTAAGTCGTTCCTATTTCTACGTAACTCGACGATTTGGATGATATATAAGAAACACTGAAATTTTAGTGAATTTCCAAGAAAAACTGAAATTTTAGCGAATTTCCAAGAAAAATGTCAAAATTAACCGAATTTCTAAATCGTTCCTATTTCTACGTATCTCGACGATTTGGATGATAAATAAGAAACACTGAAATTTTAGCGAATTTCGAAGAAAAACTGAAATTTTAGCGAATTTCCAAGAAAAACTGAATTTTAGCGAATTTCCAAGAAAAATGTCAATATTAACCGAATTTCTAAATCGTTCCTATTTCTACGTAACTCGACGATTTGGATGATATATAAGAAACACTGAAATTTTAGCGAATTTCCAAGAAAAACTGAAATTTTAGCGAATTTCCATGAAAAATGTCAATATTAACCGAATTTCTAAATCGTTCCTATTTCTACGTATCTCGACGATTTGGATGATATATAAGAAACACTGAAATTTTAGCGAATTTCCAAGAAAAACTGAAATTTTAGCGAATTTCCATGAAAAATGTCAATATTAACCGAATTTCTAAATCGTTCCTATTTCTACGTAACTCGACGATTTGGATGATATGTAAGAAACACTGATATTTTAGCGAATTTCCAAGAAAATCTGAAATTTTAGCGAATTTCCATGAAAAATGTCAATATTAACCGAATTTCTAAATCGTTCCTATTTCTACGTATCTCGACGATTTGGATGATATATAAGAAACACTGAAATTTTAGCGAATTTCCAAGAAAAACTGAAATTTTAGCGAATTTCCATGAAAAATGTCAATATTAACCGAATTTCTAAATCGTTCCTATTTCTACGTAACTCGACGATTTGGATGATATATAAGAAACACTGAAATTTTAGCGAATTTCCAAGAAAAACTGAAATTTTAGCGAATTTCCAAGAAAAATGTCAAAATTAACAGAATTTCTAAGTCGTTCCTATTTCTACGTAACTCGACGATTTGGATGATATATAAGAAACACTGAAATTTTAGCGAATTTCCAAGAAAAACTGAAATTTTAGCGAATTTCCATGAAAAATGTCAATATTAACCAAATTTCTATATCGTTCCTATTTCTACGTAACTCGACGATTTGGATGATATATAAGAAACACTGAAATTTTAGCGAATTTCCAAGAAAAACTGAAATTTTAGCGAATTTCCATGAAAAAGGTCAATATTAACCGAATTTCTAAATCGTTCCTATTTCTACGTAACTCGACGATTTGGATGATATATAAGAAACACTGAAATTTTAGCGAATTTCCAAGAAAATCTGAAATTTTAGCGAATTTCCAAGAAAAATGTCAATATTAACCGAATTTCTAAATCGTTCCTATTTCTACGTATCTCGACGATTTGGATGATATATAAGAAACACTGAAATTTTAGCGAATTTCCAAGAAAAACTGAAATTTTAGCGAATTTCCAAGAAAAATGTCAAAATTAACAGAATTTCTAAATCGGTTTTATTTCTACGTATCTCGACGATTTGGATGATATATAAGAAACACTGAAATTTTAGCGAATTTCCAAGAAAAACTGATATTTTAGCGAATTTCCAACAAAAACTGAAATTTTAGCGAATTTCCATGAAAAATGTCAATATTAACCGAATTTCTAAATCGTTCCTATTTCTACGTATCTCGACGATTTGGATGATATATAAGAAACACTGAAATTTTAGCGAATTTCCAAGAAAAACTGAAATTTTAGCGAATTTCCAAGAAAAATGTCAAAATTAACAGAATTTCTAAATCGTTCCTATTTCTACGTAACTCGACGATTTGGATGATATATAAGAAACACTGAAATTTTAGCGAATTTCCAACAAAAACTGAAATTTTAGCGAATTTCCATGAAAAATGTCAATATTAACCGAATTTCTAAATCGTTCCTATTTCTACGTATCTCGACGATTTGGATGATATATAAGAAACACTGAAATTTTAGCGAATTTCCAAGAAAAACTGAAATTTTAGCGAATTTCCAAGAAAAATGTCAAAATTAACAGAATTTCTAAGTCGTTCCTATTTCTACGTAACTCGACGATTTGCATGATATATAAGAAACACTGAAATTTTAGCGAATTTCCAAGAAAAACTGAAATTTTAGCGAATTTCCAAGAAAAATGTCAAAATTAACAGAATTTCCAAGTCGTTCCTATTTCTACGTAACTCGACGATTTGGATGATATATAAGAAACACTGAAATTTTAGCGAATTTCCAAGAAAAACTGAAATTTTAGCGAATTTCCAAGAAAAATGTCAATATTAACCGAATTTCTAAATCGTTCCTATTTCTACGTATCTCGACGATTTGGATGATATATAAGAAACACTGAAATTTTAGCGAATTTCCAAGAAAAACTGAAATTTTAGCGAATTTCCAAGAAAAATGTCAAAATTAACAGAATTTCTAAATCGTTCCTATTTCTACGTAACTCGACGATTTGGATGATATATAAGAAACACTGAAATTTTAGCGAATTTCCAAGAAAAACTGAAATTTTAGCGAATTTTCAAGAAAAATGTCAATATTAACCGAATTTCTAAATCGTTCCTATTTCTACGTAACTCGACGATTTGGATGATATATAAGAAACACTGAAATTTTAGCGAATTTCCAAGAAAAACTGAAATTTTAGCGAATTTCCAAGAAAAATGTCAAAATTAACAGAATTTCTAAATCGGTTTTATTTCTACGTATCTCGACGATTTGGATGATATATAAGAAACACTGAAATTTTAGCGAATTTCCAAGAAAAACTGATATTTTAGCGAATTTCCAAGAAAAATGTCAAAATTAACAGAATTTCTAAATCGTTCCTATTTCTACGTAACTCGACGATTTGGATGATATATAAGAAACACTGAAATTTTAGCGAATTTCCAAGAAAAACTGAAATTTTAGCGAATTTCCATGAAAAATGTCAATATTAACCGAATTTCTAAATCGTTCCTATTTCTACGTATCTCGACGATTTGGATGATATATAAGAAGCACTGAAATTTTAGCGAATTTCCAAGAAAAACTGAAATTTTAGCGAATTTCCAAGAAAAATGTCAAAATTAACAGAATTTCTAAGTCGTTCCTATTTCTACGTAACTCGACGATTTGGATGATATATAAGAAACACTGAAATTTTAGCGAATTTCCAAGAAAAACTGAAATTTTAGCGAATTTCCAAGAAAAATGTCAAAATTAACAGAATTTCTAAATCGGTTTTATTTCTACGTATCTCGACGATTTGGATGATATATAAGAAACACTGAAATTTTAGCGAATTTCCAAGAAAAACTGATATTTTAGCGAATTTCCAAGAAAAATGTCAAAATTAACAGAATTTCTAAATCGTTCCTATTTCTACGTAACTCGACGATTTGGATGATATATAAGAAACACTGAAATTTTAGCGAATTTCCAACAAAAACTGAAATTTTAGCGAATTTCCATGAAAAATGTCAATATTAACCGAATTTCTAAATCGTTCCTATTTCTACGTATCTCGACGATTTGGATGATATATAAGAAACACTGAAATTTTAGCGAATTTCCAAGAAAAACTGAAATTTTAGCGAATTTCCAAGAAAAATGTCAAAATTAACAGAATTTCTAAGTCGTTCCTATTTCTACGTAACGACGATTTGCATGATATATAAGAAACACTGAAATTTTAGCGAATTTCCAAGAAAAACTGAAATTTTAGCGAATTTCCAAGAAAAATGTCAAAATTAACAGAATTTCTAAATCGGTTTTATTTCTACGTATCTCGACGATTTGGATGATATATAAGAAACACTGAAATTTTAGCGAATTTCCAAGAAAAACTGATATTTTAGCGAATTTCCAAGAAAAATGTCAAAATTAACAGAATTTCTAAATCGTTCCTATTTCTACGTAACTCGACGATTTGGATGATATATAAGAAACACTGAAATTTTAGCGAATTTCCAAGAAAAACTGAAATTTTAGCGAATTTCCATGAAAAATGTCAATATTAACCGAATTTCTAAATCGTTCCTATTTCTACGTATCTCGACGATTTGGATGATATATAAGAAACACTGAAATTTTAGCGAATTTCCAAGAAAAACTGAAATTTTAGCGAATTTCCATGAAAAATGTCAATATTAACCGAATTTCTAAATCGTTCCTATTTCTACGTAACTCGACGATTTGGATGATATATAAGAAACACTGAAATTTTAGCGAATTTCCAAGAAAAACTGAAATTTTAGCGAATTTCCAAGAAAAATGTCAAAATTAACAGAATTTCTAAATCGGTTTTATTTCTACGTATCTCGACGATTTGGATGATATATAAGAAACACTGAAATTTTAGCGAATTTCCAAGAAAAACTGATATTTTAGCGAATTTCCAAGAAAAATGTCAAAATTAACAGAATTTCTAAATCGTTCCTATTTCTACGTAACTCGACGATTTGGATGATATATAAGAAACACTGAAATTTTAGCGAATTTCCAACAAAAACTGAAATTTTAGCGAATTTCCATGAAAAATGTCAATATTAACCGAATTTCTAAATCGTTCCTATTTCTACGTATCTCGACGATTTGGATGATATATAAGAAACACTGAAATTTTAGCGAATTTCCAAGAAAAACTGAAATTTTAGCGAATTTCCAAGAAAAACTGAAATTTTAGCGAATTTCCAAGAAAAATGTCAAAATTAACAGAATTTCTAAGTCGTTCCTATTTCTACGTAACTCGACGATTTGGATGATATATAAGAAACACTGAAATTTTAGCGAATTTCCAAGAAAAACTGAAATTTTAGCGAATTTCCAAGAAAAATGTCAAAATTAACAGAATTTCTAAGTCGTTCCTATTTCTACGTATCTCGACGATTTGGATGATATATAAGAAACACTGAAATTTTAGCGAATTTCCAAGAAAAACTGAAATTTTAGCGAATTTCCAAGAAAAATGTCAAAATTAACAGAATTTCTAAGTCGTTCCTATTTCTACGTAACTCGACGATTTGGATGATATATAAGAAACACTGAAATTTTAGCGAATTTCCAAGAAAAACGGAAATTTTAGCGAATTTCCATGAAAAATGTCAATATTAACCGAATTTCTAAATCGTTCCTATTTCTACGTATCTCGACGATTTGGATGATATATAAGAAACACTGAAATTTTAGCGAATTTCCAAGAAAAACTGAAATTTTAGCGAATTTCCAAGAAAAATGTCAAAATTAACAGAATTTCTAAGTCGTTCCTATTTCTACGTAACTCGACGATTTGGATGATATATAAGAAACACTGAAATTTTAGCGAATTTCCAAGAAAAACTGAAATTTTAGCGAATTTCCATGAAAAATGTCAATATTAACCGAATTTCTAAATCGTTCCTATTTCTACGTATCTCGACGATTTGGATGATATATAAGAAACACTGAAATTTTAGCGAATTTCCAAGAAAAACTGAAATTTTAGCGAATTTCCATGAAAAATGTCAATATTAACCGAATTTCTAAATCGTTCCTATTTCTACGTAACTCGACGATTTGGATGATATGTAAGAAACACTGATATTTTAGCGAATTTCCAAGAAAATCTGAAATTTTAGCGAATTTCCATGAAAAATGTCAATATTAACCGAATTTCTAAATCGTTCCTATTTCTACGTATCTCGACGATTTGGATGATATATAAGAAACACTGAAATTTTAGCGAATTTCCAAGAAAAACTGAAATTTTAGCGAATTTCCATGAAAAATGTCAATATTAACCGAATTTCTAAATCGTTCCTATTTCTACGTAACTCGACGATTTGGATGATATATAAGAAACACTGAAATTTTAGCGAATTTCCAAGAAAAACTGAAATTTTAGCGAATTTCCAAGAAAAATGTCAAAATTAACAGAATTTCTAAGTCGTTCCTATTTCTACGTAACTCGACGATTTGGATGATATATAAGAAACACTGAAATTTTAGCGAATTTCCAAGAAAATCTGAAATTTTAGCGAATTTCCATGAAAAATGTCAATATTAACCGAATTTCTAAATCGTTCCTATTTCTACGTATCTCGACGATTTGGATGATATATAAGAAACACTGAAATTTTAGCGAATTTCCAAGAAAAACTGAAATTTTAGCGAATTTCCATGAAAAATGTCAATATTAACCGAATTTCTAAATCGTTCCTATTTCTACGTAACTCGACGATTTGGATGATATATAAGAAACACTGAAATTTTAGCGAATTTCCAAGAAAAACTGAAATTTTAGCGAATTTCCAAGAAAAATGTCAAAATTAACAGAATTTCTAAATCGGTTTTATTTCTACGTATCTCGACGATTTGGATGATATATAAGAAACACTGAAATTTTAGCGAATTTCCAAGAAAAACTGATATTTTAGCGAATTTCCAAGAAAAATGTCAAAATTAACAGAATTTCTAAATCGTTCCTATTTCTACGTAACTCGACGATTTGGATGATATATAAGAAACACTGAAATTTTAGCGAATTTCCAACAAAAACTGAAATTTTAGCGAATTTCCATGAAAAATGTCAATATTAACCGAATTTCTAAATCGTTCCTATTTCTACGTATCTCGACGATTTGGATGATATATAAGAAACACTGAAATTTTAGCGAATTTCCAAGAAAAACTGAAATTTTAGCGAATTTCCAAGAAAAATGTCAAAAATAACAGAATTTCTAAGTCGTTCCTATTTCTACGTAACTCGACGATTTGCATGATATATAAGAAACACTGAAATTTTAGCGAATTTCCAAGAAAAACTGAAATTTTAGCGAATTTCCAAGAAAAATGTCAAAATTAACAGAATTTCTAAGTCGTTCCTATTTCTACGTAACTCGACGATTTGGATGATATATAAGAAACACTGAAATTTTAGCGAATTTCCAAGAAAAACTGAAATTTTAGCGAATTTCCAAGAAAAATGTCAATATTAACCGAATTTCTAAATCGTTCCTATTTCTACGTATCTCGACGATTTGGATGATATATAAGAAACACTGAAATTTTAGCGAATTTCCAAGAAAAACTGAAATTTTAGCGAATTTCCAAGAAAAATGTCAAAATTAACAGAATTTCTAAATCGTTCCTATTTCTACGTAACTCGACGATTTGGATGATATATAAGAAACACTGAAATTTTAGCGAATTTCCAAGAAAAACTGAAATTTTAGCGAATTTTCAAGAAAAATGTCAATATTAACCGAATTTCTAAATCGTTCTTATTTCTACGTAACTCGACGATTTGGATGATATATAAGAAACACTGAAATTTTAGCGAATTTCCAAGAAAAACTGAAATTTTAGCGAATTTCCAAGAAAAATGTCAAAATTAACAGAATTTCTAAATCGGTTTTATTTCTACGTATCTCGACGATTTGGATGATATATAAGAAACACTGAAATTTTAGCGAATTTCCAAGAAAAACTGATATTTTAGCGAATTTCCAAGAAAAATGTCAAAATTAACAGAATTTCTAAATCGTTCCTATTTCTACGTAACTCGACGATTTGGATGATATATAAGAAACACTGAAATTTTAGCGAATTTCCAACAAAAACTGAAATTTTAGCGAATTTCCATGAAAAATGTCAATATTAACCGAATTTCTAAATCGTTCCTATTTCTACGTATCTCGACGATTTGGATGATATATAAGAAACACTGAAATTTTAGCGAATTTCCAAGAAAAACTGAAATTTTAGCGAATTTCCAAGAAAAATGTCAAAAATAACAGAATTTCTAAGTCGTTCCTATTTCTACGTAACTCGACGATTTGGATGATATATAAGAAACACTGAAATTTTAGCGAATTTCCAAGAAAAACTGAAATTTTAGCGAATTTCCAAGAAAAATGTCAAAATTAACAGAATTTCTAAGTCGTTCCTATTTCTACGTAACTCGACGATTTGGATGATATATAAGAAACACTGAAATTTTAGCGAATTTCCAAGAAAAACTGAAATTTTAGCGAATTTCCAAGAAAAATGTCAAAATTAACAGAATTTCTAAATCGTTCCTATTTCTACGTAACTCGACGATTTGGATGATATATAAGAAACACTGAAATTTTAGCGAATTTCCAAGAAAAACTGAAATTTTAGCGAATTTTCAAGAAAAATGTCAATATTAACCGAATTTCTAAATCGTTCCTATTTCTACGTAACTCGGCGATTTGGATGATATATAAGAAACACTGAAATTTTAGCGAATTTCCAAGAAAAACTGAAATTTTAGCGAATTTCCAAGAAAAATGTCAAAATTAACAGAATTTCTAAATCGGTTTTATTTCTACGTATCTCGACGATTTGGATGATATATAAGAAACACTGAAATTTTAGCGAATTTCCAAGAAAAACTGATATTTTAGCGAATTTCCAAGAAAAATGTCAAAATTAACAGAATTTCTAAATCGTTCCTATTTCTACGTAACTCGACGATTTGGATGATATATAAGAAACACTGAAATTTTAGCGAATTTCCAACAAAAACTGAAATTTTAGCGAATTTCCATGAAAAATGTCAATATTAACCGAATTTCTAAATCGTTCCTATTTCTACGTATCTCGACGATTTGGATGATATATAAGAAACACTGAAATTTTAGCGAATTTCCAAGAAAAACTGAAATTTTAGCGAATTTCCAAGAAAAATGTCAAAATTAACAGAATTTCTAAGTCGTTCCTATTTCTACGTAACTCGACGATTTTGGATGATATATAAGAAACACTGAAATTTTAGCGAATTTCCAAGAAAAACTGAAATTTTAGCGAATTTCCAAGAAAAATGTCAAAATTAACAGAATTTCTAAGTCGTTCCTATTTCTACGTAACTCGACGATTTGGATGATATATAAGAAACACTGAAATTTTAGCGAATTTCCAAGAAAAACTAAAATTTTAGCGAATTTCCAAGAAAAATGTCAAAATTAACCGAATTTCTAAATCGTTCCTATTTCTACGTATCTCGACGATTTGGATGATAAATAAGAAACACTGAAATTTTAGCGAATTTCGAAGAAAAACTGAAATTTTAGCGAATTTCCAAGAAAAACTGAATTTTAGCGAATTTCCAAGAAAAATGTCAATATTAACCGAATTTCTAAATCGTTCCTATTTCTACGTATCTCGACGATTTGGATGATATATAAGAAACACTGAAATTTTAGCGAATTTCCAACAAAACTGAAATTTTAGCGAATTTCCATGAAAAATGTCAATATTAACCGAATTTCTAAATCGTTCCTATTTCTACGTATCTCGACGATTTGGATGATATATAAGAAACACTGAAATTTTAGCGAATTTCCAAGAAAAACTGAAATTTTAGCGAATTTCCAAGAAAAATGTCAAAATTAACAGAATTTCTAAGTCGTTCCTATTTCTACGTAACTCGACGATTTGGATGATATATAAGAAACACTGAAATTTTAGCGAATTTCCAAGAAAAACTGAAATTTTAGCGAATTTCCAAGAAAAATGTCAAAATTAACAGAATTTCTAAGTCGTTCCTATTTCTACGTAACTCGACGATTTGGATGATATATAAGAAACACTGAAATTTTAGCGAATTTCCAAGAAAAACTGAAATTTTAGCGAATTTCCAAGAAAAATGTCAAAATTAACAGAATTTCTAAGTCGTTCCTATTTCTACGTAACTCGACGATTTGGATGATATATAAGAAACACTGAAATTTTAGCGAATTTCCAAGAAAAACTGAAATTTTAGCGAATTTCCAAGAAAAATGTCAAAATTAACAGAATTTCTAAATCGTTCCTATTTCTACGTAACTCGACGATTTGGATGATATATAAGAAACACTGAAATTTTAGCGAATTTCCAAGAAAAACTGAAATTTTAGCGAATTTCCATGAAAAATGTCAATATTAACCGAATTTCTAAATCGTTCCTATTTCTACGTAACTCGACGATTTGGATGATATATAAGAAACACTGAAATTTTCGCGAATTTCCAAGAAAAACTGAAATTTTAGCGAATTTCCAAGAAAAATGTCAATATTAACCGAATTTCTAAATCGTTCCTGTTTCTACGTAACTCGACGATTTGGATGATATATAAGAAACACTGAAATTTTAGCGAATTTCCAAGAAAAACTGAAATTTTAGCGAATTTCCATGAAAAATGTCAATATTAACCGAATTTCTAAATCGTTCCTATTTCTACGTATCTCGACGATTTGGATGATATATAAGAAACACTGAAATTTTAGCGAATTTCCAAGAAAAACTGAAATTTTAGCGAATTTCCATGAAAAATGTCAATATTAACCGAATTTCTAAATCGTTCCTATTTCTACGTAACTCGACGATTTGGATGATATATAAGAAACACTGAAATTTTAGCGAATTTCCAAGAAAAACTGAAATTTTAGCGAATTTCCATGAAAAATGTCAATATTAACCGAATTTCTAAATCGTTCCTATTTCTACGTAACTCGACGATTTGGATGATATATAAGAAACACTGAAATTTTAGCGAATTTCCAAGAAAAACTGAAATTTTAGCGAATTTCCATGAAAAATGTCAATATTAACCGAATTTCTAAATCGTTCCTATTTCTACGTATCTCGACGATTTGGATGATATATAAGAAACACTGAAATTTTAGCGAATTTCCAAGAAAAATGTCAAAATTAACAGAATTTCTAAGTCGTTCCTATTTCTACGTAACTCGACGATTTGGATGATATATAAGAAACACTGAAATTTTAGCGAATTTCCAAGAAAAACTGAAATTTTAGCGAATTTCCAAGAAAAATGTCAATATTAACCGAATTTCTAAATCGTTCCTATTTCTACGTATCTCGACGATTTGGATGATATATAAGAAACACTGAAATTTTAGCGAATTTCCAAGAAAAACTGAAATTTTAGCGAATTTCCAAGAAAAATGTCAAAATTAACAGAATTTCTAAATCGGTTTTATTTCTACGTATCTCGACGATTTGGATGATATATAAGAAACACTGAAATTTTAGCGAATTTCCAAGAAAAACTGATATTTTAGCGAATTTCCAAGAAAAATGTCAAAATTAACAGAATTTCTAAATCGTTCCTATTTCTACGTAACTCGACGATTTGGATGATATATAAGAAACACTGAAATTTTAGCGAATTTCCAAGAAAAACTGAAATTTTAGCGAATTTCCAAGAAAAATGTCAAAATTAACAGAATTTCTAAATCGGTTTTATTTCTACGTATCTCGACGATTTGGATGATATATAAGAAACACTGAAATTTTAGCGAATTTCCAAGAAAAACTGATATTTTAGCGAATTTCCAAGAAAAATGTCAAAATTAACAGAATTTCTAAATCGTTCCTATTTCTACGTAACTCGACGATTTGGATGATATATAAGAAACACTGAAATTTTAGCGAATTTCCAACAAAAACTGAAATTTTAGCGAATTTCCATGAAAAATGTCAATATTAACCGAATTTCTAAATCGTTCCTATTTCTACGTAACTCGACGATTTGGATGATATATAAGAAACACTGAAATTTTAGCGAATTTCCAAGAAAAACTGAAATTTTAGCGAATTTCCAAGAAAAATGTCAATATTAACCGAATTTCTAAATCGTTCCTATTTCTACGTAACTCGACGATTTGGATGATATATAAGAAACACTGAAATTTTAGCGAATTTCCAAGAAAAACTGAAATTTTAGCGAATTTCCATGAAAAATGTCAATATTAACCGAATTTCTAAATCGTTCCTATTTCTACGTATCTCGACGATTTGGATGATATATAAGAAACACTGAAATTTTAGCGAATTTCCAAGAAAAACTGAAATTTTAGCGAATTTCCATGAAAAATGTCAATATTAACCGAATTTCTAAATCGTTCCTATTTCTACGTAACTCGACGATTTGGATGATATATAAGAAACACTGAAATTTTAGCGAATTTCCAAGAAAAACTGAAATTTTAGCGAATTTCCATGAAAAATGTCAATATTAACAGAATTTCTAAATCGTTCCTATTTCTACGTATCTCGACGATTTGGATGATATATAAGAAACACTGAAATTTTAGCGAATTTCCAAGAAAAACTGAAATTTTAGCGAATTTCCATGAAAAATGTCAATATTAACCGAATTTCTAAATCGTTCCTATTTCTACGTATCTCGACGATTTGGATGATATATAAGAAACACTGAAATTTTAGCGAATTTCCAAGAAAAACTGAAATTTTAGCGAATTTCCATGAAAAATGTCAATATTAACCGAATTTCTAAATCGTTCCTATTTCTACGTATCTCGACGATTTGGATGATATATAAGAAACACTGAAATTTTAGCGAATTTCCAAGAAAAACTGAAATTTTAGCGAATTTCCATGAAAAATGTCAATATTAACCGAATTTCTAAATCGTTCCTATTTCTACGTAACTCGACGATTTGGATGATAGGTAAGAAACACTGATATTTTAGCGAATTTCCAAGAAAAACTGAAATTTTAGCGAATTTCCATGAAAAATGTCAATATTAACCGAATTTCTAAATCGTTCCTATTTCTACGTATCTCGACGATTTGGATGATATATAAGAAACACTGAAATTTTAGCGAATTTCCAAGAAAAACTGAAATTTTAGCGAATTTCCATGAAAAATGTCAATATTAACCGAATTTCTAAATCGTTCCTATTTCTACGTAACTCGACGATTTGGATGATATATAAGAAACACTGAAATTTTAGCGAATTTCCAAGAAAAACTGAAATTTTAGCGAATTTCCAAGAAAAATGTCAAAATTAACAGAATTTCTAAGTCGTTCCTATTTCTACGTAACTCGACGATTTGGATGATATATAAGAAACACTGAAATTTTAGCGAATTTCCAAGAAAAACTGAAATTTTAGCGAATTTCCATGAAAAATGTCAATATTAACCAAATTTCTATATCGTTCCTATTTCTACGTAACTCGACGATTTGGATGATATATAAGAAACACTGAAATTTTAGCGAATTTCCAAGAAAAACTGAAATTTTAGCGAATTTCCATGAAAAATGTCAATATTAACCGAATTTCTAAATCGTTCCTATTTCTACGTAACTCGACGATTTGGATGATATATAAGAAACACTGAAATTTTAGCGAATTTCCAAGAAAATCTGAAATTTTAGCGAATTTCCAAGAAAAATGTCAATATTAACCGAATTTCTAAATCGTTCCTATTTCTACGTATCTCGACGATTTGGATGATATATAAGAAACACTGAAATTTTAGCGAATTTCCAAGAAAAACTGAAATTTTAGCGAATTTCCAAGAAAAATGTCAAAATTAACAGAATTTCTAAATCGGTTTTATTTCTACGTATCTCGACGATTTGGATGATATATAAGAGACACTGAAATTTTAGCGAATTTCCAAGAAAAACTGATATTTTAGCGAATTTCCAAGAAAAATGTCAAAATTAACAGAATTTCTAAATCGTTCCTATTTCTACGTAACTCGACGATTTGGATGATATATAAGAAACACTGAAATTTTAGCGAATTTCCAACAAAAACTGAAATTTTAGCGAATTTCCATGAAAAATGTCAATATTAACCGAATTTCTAAATCGTTCCTATTTCTACGTATCTCGACGATTTGGATGATATATAAGAAACACTGAAATTTTAGCGAATTTCCAAGAAAAACTGAAATTTTAGCGAATTTCCATGAAAAATGTCAATATTAACCGAATTTCTAAATCGTTCCTATTTCTACGTATCTCGACGATTTGGATGATATATAAGAAACACTGAAATTTTAGCGAATTTCCAAGAAAAACTGAAATTTTAGCGAATTTCCATGAAAAATGTCAATATTAACCGAATTTCTAAATCGTTCCTATTTCTACGTAACTCGACGATTTGGATGATATGTAAGAAACACTGATATTTTAGCGAATTTCCAAGAAAAACTGAAATTTTAGCGAATTTCCATGAAAAATGTCAATATTAACCGAATTTCTAAATCGTTCCTATTTCTACGTATCTCGACGATTTGGATGATATATAAGAAACACTGAAATTTTAGCGAATTTCCAAGAAAAACTGAAATTTTAGCGAATTTCCATGAAAAATGTCAATATTAACCGAATTTCTAAATCGTTCCTATTTCTACGTAACTCGACGATTTGGATGATATATAAGAAACACTGAAATTTTAGCGAATTTCCAAGAAAAACTGAAATTTTAGCGAATTTCCAAGAAAAATGTCAAAATTAACAGAATTTCTAAGTCGTTCCTATTTCTACGTAACTCGACGATTTGGATGATATATAAGAAACACTGAAATTTTAGCGAATTTCCAAGAAAAACTGAAATTTTAGCGAATTTCCATGAAAAATGTCAATATTAACCAAATTTCTATATCGTTCCTATTTCTACGTAACTCGACGATTTGGATGATATATAAGAAACACTGAAATTTTAGCGAATTTCCAAGAAAAACTGAAATTTTAGCGAATTTCCATGAAAAATGTCAATATTAACCGAATTTCTAAATCGTTCCTATTTCTACGTAACTCGACGATTTGGATGATATATAAGAAACACTGAAATTTTAGCGAATTTCCAAGAAAAACTGAAATTTTAGCGAATTTCCAAGAAAAATGTCAGAATTAACAGAATTTCTAAGTCGTTCCTATTTCTACGTAGCTCGACGATTTGGATGATATATAAGAAACACTGAAATTTTAGCGAATTTCCAAGAAAAACTGAAATTTTAGCGAATTTCCATGAAAAATGTCAATATTAACCGAATTTCTAAATCGTTCCTATTTCTACGTAACTCGACGATTTGGATGATATATAAGAAACACTGAAATTTTAGCGAATTTCCAAGAAAAACTGAAATTTTAGCGAATTTCCATGAAAAATGTCAATATTAACCAAATTTCTATATCGTTCCTATTTCTACGTAACTCGACGATTTGGATGATATATAAGAAACACTGAAATTTTAGCGAATTTCCAACAAAAACTGAAATTTTAGCGAATTTCCATGAAAAATGTCAATATTAACCGAATTTCTAAATCGTTCCTATTTCTACGTATCTCGACGATTTGGATGATATATAAGAAACACTGAAATTTTAGCGAATTTCCAAGAAAAACTGAAATTTTAGCGAATTTCCAAGAAAAATGTCAAAATTAACAGAATTTCTAAGTCGTTCCTATTTCTACGTAACTCGACGATTTGCATGATATATAAGAAACACTGAAATTTTAGCGAATTTCCAAGAAAAACTGAAATTTTAGCGAATTTTCAAGAAAAATGTCAATATTAACCGAATTTCTAAATCGTTCCTATTTCTACGTAACTCGACGATTTGGATGATATATAAGAAACACTGAAATTTTAGCGAATTTCCAAGAAAAACTGAAATTTTAGCGAATTTCCAAGAAAAATGTCAAAATTAACAGAATTTCTAAATCGGTTTTATTTCTACGTATCTCGACGATTTGGATGATATATAAGAAACACTGAAATTTTAGCGAATTTCCAAGAAAAACTGATATTTTAGCGAATTTCCAAGAAAAATGTCAAAATTAACAGAATTTCTAAATCGTTCCTATTTCTACGTAACTCGACGATTTGGATGATATATAAGAAACACTGAAATTTTAGCGAATTTCCAACAAAAACTGAAATTTTAGCGAATTTCCATGAAAAATGTCAATATTAACCGAATTTCTAAATCGTTCCTATTTCTACGTAACTCGACGATTTGGATGATATATAAGAAACACTGAAATTTTAGCGAATTTCCAAGAAAAACTGAAATTTTAGCGAATTTCCAAGAAAAATGTCAAAATTAACAGAATTTCTAAGTCGTTCCTATTTCTACGTAACTCGACGATTTGGATGATATATAAGAAACACTGAAATTTTAGCGAATTTCCAAGAAAAACTGAAATTTTAGCGAATTTCCAAGAAAAATGTCAAAATTAACAGAATTTCTAAGTCGTTCCTATTTCTACGTAACTCGACGATTTGGATGATATATAAGAAACACTGAAATTTTAGCGAATTTCCAAGAAAAACTGAAATTTTAGCGAATTTCCAAGAAAAATGTCAAAATTAAAAGAATTTCTAAATCGTTCCTATTTCTACGTAACTCGACGATTTGGATGATATATAAGAAACACTGAAATTTTAGCGAATTTCCAAGAAAAACTGAAATTTTAGCGAATTTTCAAGAAAAATGTCAATATTAACCGAATTTCTAAATCGTTCCTATTTCTACGTAACTCGACGATTTGGATGATATATAAGAAACACTGAAATTTTAGCGAATTTCCAAGAAAAACTGAAATTTTAGCGAATTTCCAAGAAAAATGTCAAAATTAACAGAATTTCTAAATCGGTTTTATTTCTACGTATCTCGACGATTTGGATGATATATAAGAAACACTGAAATTTTAGCGAATTTCCAAGAAAAACTGATATTTTAGCGAATTTCCAAGAAAAATGTCAAAATTAACAGAATTTCTAAATCGTTCCTATTTCTACGTAACTCGACGATTTGGATGATATATAAGAAACACTGAAATTTTAGCGAATTTCCAAGAAAAACTGAAATTTTAGCGAATTTCCATGAAAAATGTCAATATTAACCGAATTTCTAAATCGTTCCTATTTCTACGTATCTCGACGATTTGGATGATATATAAGAAACACTGAAATTTTAGCGAATTTCCAAGAAAAACTGAAATTTTAGCGAATTTCCAAGAAAAACTGAAATTTTAGCGAATTACCAAGAAAAATGTCAAAATTAACAGAATTTCTAAGTCGTTCCTATTTCTACGTAACTCGACGATTTGGATGATATATAAGAAACACTGAAATTTTAGCGAATTTCCAAGAAAAACTGAAATTTTAGCGAATTTCCAAGAAAAATGTCAAAATTAACAGAATTTCTAAGTCGTTCCTATTTCTACGTAACTCGACGATTTGGATGATATATAAGAAACACTGAAATTTTAGTGAATTTCCAAGAAAAACTGAAATTTTAGCGAATTTCCAAGAAAAATGTCAAAATTAACCGAATTTCTAAATCGTTCCTATTTCTACGTATCTCGACGATTTGGATGATAAATAAGAAACACTGAAATTTTAGCGAATTTCGAAGAAAAACTGAAATTTTAGCGAATTTCCAAGAAAAACTGAATTTTAGCGAATTTCCAAGAAAAATGTCAATATTAACCGAATTTCTAAATCGTTCCTATTTCTACGTATCTCGACGATTTGGATGATATATAAGAAACACTGAAATTTTAGCGAATTTCCAAGAAAAACTGAAATTTTAGCGAATTTCCAAGAAAAATGTCAAAATTAACAGAATTTCTAAGTCGTTCCTATTTCTACGTAACTCGACGATTTGGATGATATATAAGAAACACTGAAATTTTAGCGAATTTCCAAGAAAAACTGAAATTTTAGCGAATTTCCATGAAAAATGTCAATATTAACCGAATTTCTAAATCGTTCCTATTTCTACGTATCTCGACGATTTGGATGATATATAAGAAACACTGAAATTTTAGCGAATTTCCAAGAAAAACTGAAATTTTAGCGAATTTCCATGAAAAATGTCAATATTAACCGAATTTCTAAATCGTTCCTATTTCTACGTAACTCGACGATTTGGATGATATGTAAGAAACACTGATATTTCAGCGAATTTCCAAGAAAAACTGAAATTTTAGCGAATTTCCATGAAAAATGTCAATATTAACCGAATTTCTAAATCGTTCCTATTTCTACGTATCTCGACGATTTGGATGATATATAAGAAACACTGAAATTTTAGCGAATTTCCAAGAAAAACTGAAATTTTAGCGAATTTCCATGAAAAATGTCAATATTAACCGAATTTCTAAATCGTTCCTATTTCTACGTAACTCGACGATTTGGATGATATATAAGAAACACTGAAATTTTAGCGAATTTCCAAGAAAAACTGAAATTTTAGCGAATTTCCAAGAAAAATGTCAAAATTAACAGAATTTCTAAGTCGTTCCTATTTCTACGTAACTCGACGATTTGGATGATATATAAGAAACACTGAAATTTTAGCGAATTTCCAAGAAAAACTGAAATTTTAGCGAATTTCCATGAAAAATGTCAATATTAACCAAATTTCTATATCGTTCCTATTTCTACGTAACTCGACGATTTGGATGATATATAAGAAACACTGAAATTTTAGCGAATTTCCAAGAAAAACTGAAATTTTAGCGAATTTCCATGAAAAAGGTCAATATTAACCGAATTTCTAAATCGTTCCTATTTCTACGTAACTCGACGATTTGGATGATATATAAGAAACACTGAAATTTTAGCGAATTTCCAAGAAAATCTGAAATTTTAGCGAATTTCCAAGAAAAATGTCAATATTAACCGAATTTCTAAATCGTTCCTATTTCTACGTATCTCGACGATTTGGATGATATATAAGAAACACTGAAATTTTAGCGAATTTCCAAGAAAAACTGAAATTTTAGCGAATTTCCAAGAAAAATGTCAAAATTAACAGAATTTCTAAATCGGTTTTATTTCTACGTATCTCGACGATTTGGATGATATATAAGAAACACTGAAATTTTAGCGAATTTCCAAGAAAAACTGATATTTTAGCGAATTTCCAAGAAAAATGTCAAAATTAACAGAATTTCTAAATCGTTCCTATTTCTACGTAACTCGACGATTTGGATGATATATAAGAAACACTGAAATTTTAGCGAATTTCCAACAAAAACTGAAATTTTAGCGAATTTCCATGAAAAATGTCAATATTAACCGAATTTCTAAATCGTTCCTACTTCTACGTATCTCGACGATTTGGATGATATATAAGAAACACTGAAATTTTAGCGAATTTCCAAGAAAAACTGAAATTTTAGCGAATTTCCAAGAAAAATGTCAAAATTAACAGAATTTCTAAGTCGTTCCTATTTCTACGTAACTCGACGATTTGCATGATATATAAGAAACACTGAAATTTTAGCGAATTTCCAAGAAAAACTGAAATTTTAGCGAATTTCCAAGAAAAATGTCAAAATTAACAGAATTTCTAAGTCGTTCCTATTTCTACGTAACTCGACGATTTGGATGATATATAAGAAACACTGAAATTTTAGCGAATTTCCAAGAAAAACTGAAATTTTAGCGAATTTCCAAGAAAAATGTCAATATTAACCGAATTTCTAAATCGTTCCTATTTCTACGTATCTCGACGATTTGGATGATATATAAGAAACACTGAAATTTTAGCGAATTTCCAAGAAAAACTGAAATTTTAGCGAATTTCCAAGAAAAATGTCAAAATTAACAGAATTTCTAAATCGTTCCTATTTCTACGTAACTCGACGATTTGGATGATATATAAGAAACACTGAAATTTTAGCGAATTTCCAAGAAAAACTGAAATTTTAGCGAATTTTCAAGAAAAATGTCAATATTAACCGAATTTCTAAATCGTTCCTATTTCTACGTAACTCGACGATTTGGATGATATATAAGAAACACTGAAATTTTAGCGAATTTCCAAGAAAAACTGAAATTTTAGCGAATTTCCAAGAAAAATGTCAAAATTAACAGAATTTCTAAATCGGTTTTATTTCTACGTATCTCGACGATTTGGATGATATATAAGAAACACTGAAATTTTAGCGAATTTCCAAGAAAAACTGATATTTTAGCGAATTTCCAAGAAAAATGTCAAAATTAACAGAATTTCTAAATCGTTCCTATTTCTACGTAACTCGACGATTTGGATGATATATAAGAAACACTAAAATTTTAGCGAATTTCCAACAAAAACTGAAATTTTAGCGAATTTCCATGAAAAATGTCAATATTAACCGATTTTCTAAATCGTTCCTATTTCTACGTATCTCGACGATTTGGATGATATATAAGAAACACTGAAATTTTAGCGAATTTCCAAGAAAAACTGAAATTTTAGCGAATTTCCAAGAAAAATGTCAAAATTAACAGAATTTCTAAGTCGTTCCTATTTCTACGTAACTCGACGATTTGGATGATATATAAGAAACACTGAAATTTTAGCGAATTTCCAAGAAAAACTGAAATTTTAGCGAATTTCCAAGAAAAATGTCAAAATTAACAGAATTTCTAAGTCGTTCCTATTTCTACGTAACTCGACGATTTGGATGATATATAAGAAACACTGAAATTTTAGCGAATTTCCAAGAAAAACTGAAATTTTAGCGAATTTCCAAGAAAAATGTCAAAATTAACAGAATTTCTAAATCGTTCCTATTTCTACGTAACTCGACGATTTGGATGATATATAAGAAACACTGAAATTTTAGCGAATTTCCAAGAAAAACTGAAATTTTAGCGAATTTTCAAGAAAAATGTCAATATTAACCGAATTTCTAAATCGTTCCTATTTCTACGTAACTCGACGATTTGGATGATATATAAGAAACACTGAAATTTTAGCGAATTTCCAAGAAAAACTGAAATTTTAGCGAATTTCCAAGAAAAATGTCAAAATTAACAGAATTTCTAAATCGGTTTTATTTCTACGTATCTCGACGATTTGGATGATATATAAGAAACACTGAAATTTTAGCGAATTTCCAAGAAAAACTGATATTTTAGCGAATTTCCAAGAAAAATGTCAAAATTAACAGAATTTCTAAATCGTTCCTATTTCTACGTAACTCGACGATTTGGATGATATATAAGAAACACTGAAATTTTAGCGAATTTCCAACAAAAACTGAAATTTTAGCGAATTTCCCTGAAAAATGTCAATATTAACCGAATTTCTAAATCGTTCCTATTTCTACGTATCTCGACGATTTGGATGATATATAAGAAACACTGAAATTTTAGCGAATTTCCAAGAAAAACTGAAATTTTAGCGAATTTCCAAGAAAAATGTCAAAATTAACAGAATTTCTAAGTCGTTCCTATTTCTACGTAACTCGACGATTTGGATGATATATATGAAACACTGAAATTTTAGCGAATTTCCAAGAAAAACTGAAATTTTAGCGAATTTCCAAGAAAAATGTCAAAATTAACAGAATTTCTAAGTCGTTCCTATTTCTACGTAACTCGACGATTTGGATGATATATAAGAAACACTGAAATTTTAGCGAATTTCCAAGAAAAACTGAAATTTTAGCGAATTTCCAAGAAAAATGTCAAAATTAACCGAATTTCTAAATCGTTCCTATTTCTACGTATCTCGACGATTTGGATGATAAATAAGAAACACTGAAATTTTAGCGAATTTCGAAGAAAAACTGAAATTTTAGCGAATTTCCAAGAAAAACTGAATTTTAGCGAATTTCCAAGAAAAATGTCAATATTAACCGAATTTCTAAATCGTTCCTATTTGTACGTATCTCGACGATTTGGATGATATATAAGAAACACTGAAATTTTAGCGAATTTCCAAGAAAAACTGAAATTTTAGCGAATTTCCAAGAAAAATGTCAATATTAACCGAATTTCTAAATCGTTCCTATTTCTACGTATCTCGACGATTTGCATGATATATAAGAAACACTGAAATTTTAGCGAATTTGCAAGAAAAACTGAAATTTTAGCGAATTTCCAAGAAAAATGTCAAAATTAACAGAATTTCTAAATCGTTCATATTTCTAGGTATCTCGACGATTTGGATAATATATAAGAAACACTGAAATTTTAGCGAATTTCCAAGAAAAACTGAAATTTTAGCGAATTTCCAAGAAAAATGTCAATATTAACCGAATTTCTAAATCGTTCCTATTTCTACGTATCTCGACGATTTGGATGATATATAAGAAACACTGAAATTTTAGCGAATTTCCAAGAAAAACTGAAATTTTAGCGAATTTCCAAGAAAAATGTCAAAATTAACAGAATTTCTAAGTCGTTCCTATTTCTACGTAACTCGACGATTTGGATGATATATAAGAAACACTGAAATTTTAGCGAATTTCCAAGAAAAACTGAAATTTTAGCGAATTTCCAAGAAAAATGTCAATATTAACCGAATTTCTAAATCGTTCCTATTTCTACGTATCTCGACGATTTGGATGATATATAAGAAACACTGAAATTTTAGCGAATTTCCAAGAAAAACTGAAATTTTAGCGAATTTCCAAGAAAAATGTCAAAATTAACAGAATTTCTAAATCGGTTTTATTTCTACGTATCTCGACGATTTGGATGATATATAAGAAACACTGAAATTTTAGCGAATTTCCAAGAAAAACTGATATTTTAGCGAATTTCCAAGAAAAATGTCAAAATTAACAGAATTTCTAAATCGTTCCTATTTCTACGTAACTCGACGATTTGGATGATATATAAGAAACACTGAAATTTTAGCGAATTTCCAAGAAAAACTGAAATTTTAGCGAATTTCCAAGAAAAATGTCAAAATTAACAGAATTTCTAAGTCGTTCCTATTTCTACGTAACTCGACGATTTGGATGATATATAAGAAACACTGAAATTTTAGCGAATTTCCAAGAAAAACTGAAATTTTAGCGAATTTCCAAGAAAAATGTCAAAATTAACAGAATTTCTAAGTCGTTCCTATTTCTACGTAACTCGACGATTTGGATGATATATAAGAAACACTGAAATTTTAGCGAATTTCCAAGAAAAACTGAAATTTTAGCGAATTTCCAAGAAAAATGTCAATATTAACCGAATTTCTAAATCGTTCCTATTTCTACGTATCTCGACGATTTGGATGATATATAAGAAACACTGAAATTTTAGCGAATTTCCAAGAAAAACTGAAATTTTAGCGAATTTCCAAGAAAAATGTCAAAATTAACAGAATTTCTAAATCGTTCCTATTTCTACGTAACTCGACGATTTGGATGATATATAAGAAACACTGAAATTTTAGCGAATTTCCAAGAAAAACTGAAATTTTAGCGAATTTTCAAGAAAAATGTCAATATTAACCGAATTTCTAAATCGTTCCTATTTCTACGTAACTCGACGATTTGGATGATATATAAGAAACACTGAAATTTTAGCGAATTTCCAAGAAAAACTGAAATTTTAGCGAATTTCCAAGAAAAATGTCAAAATTAACAGAATTTCTAAATCGGTTTTATTTCTACGTATCTCGACGATTTGGATGATATATAAGAAACACTGAAATTTTAGCGAATTTCCAAGAAAAACTGATATTTTAGCGAATTTCCAAGAAAAATGTCAAAATTAACAGAATTTCTAAATCGTTCCTATTTCTACGTAACTCGACGATTTGGATGATATATAAGAAACACTGAAATTTTAGCGAATTTCCAACAAAAACTGAAATTTTAGCGAATTTCCATGAAAAATGTCAATATTAACCGAATTTCTAAATCGTTCCTATTTCTACGTATCTCGACGATTTGGATGATATATAAGAAACACTGAAATTTTAGCGAATTTCCAAGAAAAACTGAAATTTTAGCGAATTTCCAAGAAAAATGTCAAAATTAACAGAATTTCTAAGTCGTTCCTATTTCTACGTAACTCGACGATTTGGATGATATATAAGAAACACTGAAATTTTAGCGAATTTCCAAGAAAAACTGAAATTTTAGCGAATTTCCAAGAAAAACTGAAATTTTAGCGAATTTCCAAGAAAAATGTCAAAATTAACAGAATTTCTAAGTCGTTCCTATTTCTACGTAACTCGACGATTTGGATGATATATAAGAAACACTGAAATTTTAGCGAATTTCCAAGAAAAACTGAAATTTTAGCGAATTTCCAAGAAAAATGTCAAAATTAACCGAATTTCTAAATCGTTCCTATTTCTACGTATCTCGACGATTTGGATGATAAATAAGAAACTGAAATTTTAGCGAATTTCGAAGAAAAACTGAAATTTTAGCGAATTTCCAAGAAAAACTGAATTTTAGCGAATTTCCAAGAAAAATGTCAATATTAACCGAATTTCTAAATCGTTCCTATTTCTACGTATCTCGACGATTTGGATGATATATAAGAAACACTGAAATTTTAGCGAATTTCCAAGAAAAACTGAAATTTTAGCGAATTTCCAAGAAAAATGTCAATATTAACCGAATTTCTAAATCGTTCCTATTTCTACGTATCTCGACGATTTGCATGATATATAAGAAACACTGAAATTTTAGCGAATTTGCAAGAAAAACTGAAATTTTAGCGAATTTCCAAGAAAAATGTCAAAATTAACAGAATTTCTAAATCGTTCCTATTTCTACGTATCTCGACGATTTGGATAATATATAAGAAACACTGAAATTTTAGCGAATTTCCAAGAAAAACTGAAATTTTAGCGAATTTCCAAGAAAAATGTCAAAATTAACAGAATTTCTAAATCGGTTTTATTTGTACGTATCTCGACGATTTGGATGATATATAAGAAACACTGAAATTTTAGCGAATTTCCAAGAAAAACTGATATTTTAGCGAATTTCCAAGAAAAATGTCAAAATTAACAGAATTTCTAAATCGTTCCTATTTCTACGTAACTCGACGATTTGGATGATATATAAGAAACACTGAAATTTTAGCGAATTTCCAAGGAAAACTGAAATTTTAGCGAATTTCCAAGAAAAATGTCAAAATTAACAGAATTTCTAAGTCGTTCCTATTTCTACGTAACTCGACGATTTGGATGATATATAAGAAACACTGAAATTTTAGCGAATTTCCAAGAAAAACTGAAATTTTAGCGAATTTCCAAGAAAAATGTCAAAATTAACAGAATTTCTAAATCGTTCCTATTTCTACGTAACTCGACGATTTGGATGATATATAAGAAACACTGAAATTTTAGCGAATTTCCAAGAAAAACTGAAATTTTAGCGAATTTCCAAGAAAAATGTCAAAATTAACAGAATTTCTAAATCGGTTTTATTTGTACGTATCTCGACGATTTGGATGATATATAAGAAACACTGAAATTTTAGCGAATTTCCAAGAAAAACTGATATTTTAGCGAATTTCCAAGAAAAATGTCAAAATTAACAGAATTTCTAAATCGTTCCTATTTCTACGTAACTCGACGATTTGGATGATATATAAGAAACACTGAAATTTTAGCGAATTTCCAAGGAAAACTGAAATTTTAGCGAATTTCCAAGAAAAATGTCAAAATTAACAGAATTTCTAAGTCGTTCCTATTTCTACGTAACTCGACGATTTGGATGATATATAAGAAACACTGAAATTTTAGCGAATTTCCAAGAAAAACTGAAATTTTAGCGAATTTCCATGAAAAATGTCAATATTAACCGAATTTCTAAATCGTTCCTATTTCTACGTAACTCGACGATTTGGATGATATATAAGAAACACTGAAATTTTAGCGAATTTCCAAGAAAAACTGAATTTTTAGCGAATTTCCAAGAAAAATGTCAATATTAACCGAATTTCTAAATCGTTCCTATTTCTACGTATCTCGACGATTTGGATGATATATAAGAAACACTGAAATTTTAGCGAATTTCCAAGAAAAACTGAAATTTTAGCGAATTTCCAAGAAAAATGTCAAAATTAACAGAATTTCTAAATCGGTTTTATTTGTACGTATCTCGACGATTTGGATGATATATAAGAAACACTGAAATTTTAGCGAATTTCCAAGAAAAACTGATATTTTAGCGAATTTCCAAGAAAAATGTCAAAATTAACAGAATTTCTAAATCGTTCCTATTTCTACGTAACTCGACGATTTGGATGATATATAAGAAACACTGAAATTTTAGCGAATTTCCAAGGAAAACTGAAATTTTAGCGAATTTCCAAGAAAAATGTCAAAATTAACAGAATTTCTAAGTCGTTCCTATTTCTACGTAACTCGACGATTTGGATGATATATAAGAAACACTGAAATTTTAGCGAATTTCCAAGAAAAACTGAAATTTTAGCGAATTTCCAAGAAAAATGTCAAAATTAACAGAATTTCTAAATCGTTCCTATTTCTACGTAACTCGACGATTTGGATGATATATAAGAAACACTGAAATATTAGCGAATTTCCAAGAAAAACTGAAATTTTAGCGAATTTTCAAGAAAAATGTCAATATTAACCGAATTTCTAAATCGTTCCTATTTCTACGTAACTCGACGATTTGGATGATATATAAGAAACACTGAAATTTTAGCGAATTTCCAAGAAAAACTGAAATTTTAGCGAATTTCCAAGAAAAATGTCAAAATTAACAGAATTTCTAAATCGGTTTTATTTCTACGTATCTCGACGATTTGGATGATATATAAGAAACACTGAAATTTTAGCGAATTTCCAAGAAAAACTGATATTTTAGCGAATTTCCAAGAAAAATGTCAAAATTAACAGAATTTCTAAATCGTTCCTATTTCTACGTAACTCGACGAATTGGATGATATATAAGAAACACTGAAATTTTAGCGAATTTCCAAGAAAAACTGAAATTTTAGCGAATTTCCAAGAAAAATGTCAATATTAACCGAATTTCTAAATCGTTCCTATTTCTACGTATCTCGACGATTTGGATGATATATAAGAAACACTGAAATTTTAGCGAATTTCCAAGAAAAACTGAAATTTTAGCGAATTTCCAAGAAAAATGTCAAAATTAACAGAATTTCTAAGTCGTTCCTATTTCTACGTAACTCGACGATTTGGATGATATATAAGAAACACTGAAATTTTAGCGAATTTCCAAGAAAAACTGAAATTTTAGCGAATTTCCAAGAAAAATGTCAAAATTAACAGAATTTCTAAGTCGTTCCTATTTCTACGTAACTCGACGATTTGGATGATATATAAGAAACACTAAAATTTTAGCGAATTTCCAAGGAAAACTGAAATTTTAGCGAATTTCCAAGAAAAATGTCAATATTAACCGAATTTCTAAATCGTTCCTATTTCTACGTATCTCGACGATTTGGATGATATATAAGAAACACTGAAATTTTAGCGAATTTCCAAGAAAAACTGAAATTTTAGCGAATTTCCAAGAAAAATGTCAAAATTAACAGAATTTCTAAGTCGTTCCTATTTCTACGTAACTCGACGATTTGGATGATATATAAGAAACACTGAAATTTTAGCGAATTTCCAAGAAAAACTGAAATTTTAGCGAATTTCCAAGAAAAATGTCAAAATTAACAGAATTTCTAAGTCGTTCCTATTTCTACGTAACTCGACGATTTGGATGATATATAAGAAACACTGAAATTTTAGCGAATTTCCAAGAAAAACTGAAATTTTAGCGAATTTCCAAGAAAAATGTCAAAATTAACCGAATTTCTAAATCGTTCCTATTTCTACGTAGCTCGACGATTTGGATGATAAATAAGAAACACTGAAATTTTAGCGAATTTCGAAGAAAAACTGAAATTTTAGCGAATTTCCAAGAAAAACTGAAATTTTAGCGAATTTCCAAGAAAAATGTCAATATTAACCGAATTTCTAAATCGTTCCTATTTCTACGTATCTCGACGATTTGGATGATATATAAGAAACACTGAAATTTTAGCAAATTTCCAAGAAAAACTGAAATTTTAGCGAATTTCCAAGAAAAATGTCAATATTAACCGAATTTCTAAATCGTTCCTATTTCTACGTATCTCGACGATTTGCATGATATATAAGAAACACTGAAATTTTAGCGAATTTGCAAGAAAAACTGAAATTTTAGCGAATTTCCAAGAAAAATGTCAAAATTAACAGAATTTCTAAATCGGTTTTATTTCTACGTATCTCGACGATTTGGATGATATATAAGAAACACTGAAATTTTAGCGAATTTCCAAGAAAAACTGATATTTTAGCGAATTTCCAAGAAAAATGTCAAAATTAACAGAATTTCTAAATCGTTCCTATTTCTACGTAACTCGACGATTTGGATGATATATAAGAAACACTGAAATTTTAGCGAATTTCCAAGAAAAACTGAAATTTTAGCGAATTTCCAAGAAAAATGTCAATATTAACCGAATTTCTAAATCGTTCCTATTTCTACGTATCTCGACGATTTGGATGATATATAAGAAACACTGAAATTTTAGCGAATTTCCAAGAAAAACTGAAATTTTAGCGAATTTCCAAGAAAAATGTCAATATTAACCGAATTTCTAAATCGTTCCTATTTCTACGTATCTCGACGATTTGCATGATATATAAGAAACACTGAAATTTTAGCGAATTTGCAAGAAAAACTGAAATTTTAGCGAATTTCCAAGAAAAATGTCAAAATTAACAGAATTTCTAAATCGGTTTTATTTCTACGTATCTCGACGATTTGGATGATATATAAGAAACACTGAAATTTTAGCGAATTTCCAAGAAAAACTGATATTTTAGCGAATTTCCAAGAAAAATGTCAAAATTAACAGAATTTCTAAATCGTTCCTATTTCTACGTAACTCGACGATTTGGATGATATATAAGAAACACTGAAATTTTAGCGAATTTCCAAGAAAAACTGAAATTTTAGCGAATTTCCAAGAAAAATGTCAATATTAACCGAATTTCTAAATCGTTCCTATTTCTACGTATCTCGACGATTTGGATGATATATAAGAAACACTGAAATTTTAGCGAATTTCCAAGAAAAACTGAAATTTTAGCGAATTTCCAAGAAAAATGTCAAAATTAACAGAATTTCTAAGTCGTTCCTATTTCTACGTAACTCGACGATTTGGATGATATATAAGAAACACTGAAATTTTAGCGAATTTCCAAGAAAAACTGAAATTTTAGCGAATTTCCAAGAAAAATGTCAAAATTAACCGAATTTCTAAATCGTTCCTATTTCTACGTAGCTCGACGATTTGGATGATAAATAAGAAACACTGAAATTTTAGCGAATTTCGAAGAAAAACTGAAATTTTAGCGAATTTCCAAGAAAAACTGAAATTTTAGCGAATTTCCAAGAAAAATGTCAATATTAACCGAATTTCTAAATCGTTCCTATTTCTACGTATCTCGACGATTTGGATGATATATAAGAAACACTGAAATTTTAGCGAATTTCCAAGAAAAACTGAAATTTTAGCGAATTTCCAAGAAAAATGTCAATATTAACCGAATTTCTAAATCGTTCCTATTTCTACGTATCTCGACGATTTGCATGATATATAAGAAACACTGAAATTTTAGCGAATTTGCAAGAAAAACTGAAATTTTAGCGAATTTCCAAGAAAAATGTCAAAATTAACAGAATTTCTAAATCGTTCCTATTTCTACGTATCTCGACGATTAGGATAATATATAAGAAACACTGAAATTTTAGCGAATTTCCAAGAAAAACTGAAATTTTAGCGAATTTCCAAGAAAAATGTCAATATTAACCGAATTTCTAAATCGTTCCTATTTCTACGTATCTCGACGATTTGGATGATATATAAGAAACACTGAAATTTTAGCGAATTTCCAAGAAAAACTGAAATTTTAGCGAATTTCCAAGAAAAATGTCAATATTAACCGAATTTCTAAATCGTTCCTATTTCTACGTATCTCGACGATTTGGATGATATATAAGAAACACTGAAATCTTAGCGAATTTCCAAGAAAAACTGAAATTTTAGCAAATTTCCAAGAAAAACTGAAATTTTAGCGAATTTCCAAGAAAAATGTCAAAATTAACCGAATTTCTAAATCGTTCCTATTTCTACGTATATCGACGATTTGCATGATATATAAGAAACACTGAAATTTTAGCGAATTTCCAAGAAAAACTGAAATTTTAGCGAATTTCCAAGAAAAATGTCAATATTAACCGAATTTCTAAATCGTTCCTATTTCTACGTATCTCGACGATTTGGATGATATATAAGAAACACTGAAATTTTAGCGAATTTCCAAGAAAAACTGAAATTTTAGCGAATTTCCAAGAAAAATGTCAATATTAACCGAATTTCTAAATCGTTCCTATTTCTACGTATCTCGACGATTTGGATGATATATAAGAAACACTGAAATTTTAGCGAATTTCCAAGAAAAACTGAAATTTTAGCGAATTTTCAAGAAAAATGTCAAAATTAACCGAATTTCTAAATCGTTCCTATTTCTACGTATATCGACGATTTGCATGATATATAAGAAACACTGAAATTTTAGCGAATTTCCAAGAAAAACTGAAATTTTAGCGAATTTCCAAGAAAAATGTCAATATTAACCGAATTTCTAAATCGTTCCTATTTCTACGTATCTCGACGATTTGGATGATATATAAGAAACACTGAAATTTTAGCGAATTTCCAAGAAAAACTGAAATTTTAGCGGATTTCCAAAAAAAATGTCAATATTAACCGAATTTCTAAATCGTTCCTATTTCTACGTATCTCGACGATTTGGATGATATATAAGAAACACTGAAATTTTAGCGAATTTCCAAGAAAAACTGAAATTTTAGCGAATTTCCAAGAAAAACTGAAATTTTAGCGAATTTCCAAGAAAAATGTCAATATTAACCGAATTTCAAAATCGTTCCTATTTCTACGTATCTCGACGATTTGGATGATATATAAGAAACACTGAAATTTTAGCGAATTTCCAAGAAAAACTAAAATTTTAGCGAATTTCCAAAAAAAATGTCAATATTGACCGAATTTCTAAATCGTTCCTATTTCTACGTATCTCGACGATTTGGATGATATATAAGAAACACTGAAATTTTAGCGAATTTCCAAGAAAAACTGAAATTTTAGCGAATTTCCAAGAAAAATGTCAATATTAACCGAATTTCTAAATCGTTCCTATTTCTACGTATCTCGACGATTTGGATGATATATAAGAAACACTGAAATTTTAGCGAATTTCCAAGAAAAACTGAAATTTTAGCGAATTTCCAAGAAAAATGTCAAAATTAACCGAATTTCTAAATCGTTCCTATTTCTACGTATATCGACGATTTGCATGATATATAAGAAACAGAAATTTTAGCGAATTTCCAAGAAAAACTGAAATTTTAGCGAATTTCCAAGAAAAATGTCAATATTAACCGAATTTCTAAATCGTTCCTATTTCTACGTATCTCGACGATTTGGATGATATATAAGAAACACTGAAATTTTAGCGAATTTCCAAGAAAAACTGAAATTTTAGCGAATTTCCAAGAAAAATGTCAATATTAACCGAATTTCTAAATCGTTCCTATTTCTACGTATCTCGACGATTTGGATGATATATAAGAAACACTGAAATTTTAGCGAATTTCCAACAAAAACTGAAATTTTAGCAAATTTCCAAGAAAAACTGAAATTTTAGCGAATTTCCAAGAAAAATGTCAATATTAACCGAATTTCTAAATCGTTCCTATTTCTACGTATCTCGACGATTTGGATGATATATAAGAAACACTGAAATTTTAGCGAATTTCCAAGAAAAACTGATATTTTAGCGAATTTCCAAGAAAAATGTCAAAATTAACAGAATTTCTAAATCGTTCCTATTTCTACGTAACTCGACGAATTGGATGATATATAAGAAACACTGAAATTTTAGCGAATTTCCAAGAAAAACTGAAATTTTAGCGAATTTCCAAGAAAAATGTCAATATTAACCGAATTTCTAAATCGTTCCTATTTCTACGTATCTCGACGATTTGGATGATATATAAGAAACACTGAAATTTTAGCGAATTTCCAAGAAAAACTGAAATTTTAGCGAATTTCCAAGAAAAATGTCAAAATTAACAGAATTTCTAAGTCGTTCCTATTTCTACGTAACTCGACGATTTGGATGATATATAAGAAACACTGAAATTTTAGCGAATTTCCAAGAAAAACTGAAATTTTAGCGAATTTCCAAGAAAAATGTCAAAATTAACAGAATTTCTAAGTCGTTCCTATTTCTACGTAACTCGACGATTTGGATGATATATAAGAAACACTAAAATTTTAGCGAATTTCCAAGGAAAACTGAAATTTTAGCGAATTTCCAAGAAAAATGTCAATATTAACCGAATTTCTAAATCGTTCCTATTTCTACGTATCTCGACGATTTGGATGATATATAAGAAACACTGAAATTTTAGCGAATTTCCAAGAAAAACTGAAATTTTAGCGAATTTCCAAGAAAAATGTCAAAATTAACAGAATTTCTAAGTCGTTCCTATTTCTACGTAACTCGACGATTTGGATGATATATAAGAAACACTGAAATTTTAGCGAATTTCCAAGAAAAACTGAAATTTTAGCGAATTTCCAAGAAAAATGTCAAAATTAACAGAATTTCTAAGTCGTTCCTATTTCTACGTAACTCGACGATTTGGATGATATATAAGAAACACTGAAATTTTAGCGAATTTCCAAGAAAAACTGAAATTTTAGCGAATTTCCAAGAAAAATGTCAAAATTAACCGAATTTCTAAATCGTTCCTATTTCTACGTAGCTCGACGATTTGGATGATAAATAAGAAACACTGAAATTTTAGCGAATTTCGAAGAAAAACTGAAATTTTAGCGAATTTCCAAGAAAAACTGAAATTTTAGCGAATTTCCAAGAAAAATGTCAATATTAACCGAATTTCTAAATCGTTCCTATTTCTACGTATCTCGACGATTTGGATGATATATAAGAAACACTGAAATTTTAGCAAATTTCCAAGAAAAACTGAAATTTTAGCGAATTTCCAAGAAAAATGTCAATATTAACCGAATTTCTAAATCGTTCCTATTTCTACGTATCTCGACGATTTGCATGATATATAAGAAACACTGAAATTTTAGCGAATTTGCAAGAAAAACTGAAATTTTAGCGAATTTCCAAGAAAAATGTCAAAATTAACAGAATTTCTAAATCGGTTTTATTTCTACGTATCTCGACGATTTGGATGATATATAAGAAACACTGAAATTTTAGCGAATTTCCAAGAAAAACTGATATTTTAGCGAATTTCCAAGAAAAATGTCAAAATTAACAGAATTTCTAAATCGTTCCTATTTCTACGTAACTCGACGATTTGGATGATATATAAGAAACACTGAAATTTTAGCGAATTTCCAAGAAAAACTGAAATTTTAGCGAATTTCCAAGAAAAATGTCAATATTAACCGAATTTCTAAATCGTTCCTATTTCTACGTATCTCGACGATTTGGATGATATATAAGAAACACTGAAATTTTAGCGAATTTCCAAGAAAAACTGAAATTTTAGCGAATTTCCAAGAAAAATGTCAAAATTAACAGAATTTCTAAGTCGTTCCTATTTCTACGTAACTCGACGATTTGGATGATATATAAGAAACACTGAAATTTTAGCGAATTTCCAAGAAAAACTGAAATTTTAGCGAATTTCCAAGAAAAATGTCAAAATTAACCGAATTTCTAAATCGTTCCTATTTCTACGTAGCTCGACGATTTGGATGATAAATAAGAAACACTGAAATTTTAGCGAATTTCGAAGAAAAACTGAAATTTTAGCGAATTTCCAAGAAAAACTGAAATTTTAGCGAATTTCCAAGAAAAATGTCAATATTAACCGAATTTCTAAATCGTTCCTATTTCTACGTATCTCGACGATTTGGATGATATATAAGAAACACTGAAATTTTAGCGAATTTCCAAGAAAAACTGAAATTTTAGCGAATTTCCAAGAAAAATGTCAATATTAACCGAATTTCTAAATCGTTCCTATTTCTACGTATCTCGACGATTTGCATGATATATAAGAAACACTGAAATTTTAGCGAATTTGCAAGAAAAACTGAAATTTTAGCGAATTTCCAAGAAAAATGTCAAAATTAACAGAATTTCTAAATCGTTCCTATTTCTACGTATCTCGACGATTAGGATAATATATAAGAAACACTGAAATTTTAGCGAATTTCCAAGAAAAACTGAAATTTTAGCGAATTTCCAAGAAAAATGTCAATATTAACCGAATTTCTAAATCGTTCCTATTTCTACGTATCTCGACGATTTGGATGATATATAAGAAACACTGAAATTTTAGCGAATTTCCAAGAAAAACTGAAATTTTAGCGAATTTCCAAGAAAAATGTCAATATTAACCGAATTTCTAAATCGTTCCTATTTCTACGTATCTCGACGATTTGGATGATATATAAGAAACACTGAAATCTTAGCGAATTTCCAAGAAAAACTGAAATTTTAGCAAATTTCCAAGAAAAACTGAAATTTTAGCGAATTTCCAAGAAAAATGTCAAAATTAACCGAATTTCTAAATCGTTCCTATTTCTACGTATATCGACGATTTGCATGATATATAAGAAACACTGAAATTTTAGCGAATTTCCAAGAAAAACTGAAATTTTAGCGAATTTCCAAGAAAAATGTCAATATTAACCGAATTTCTAAATCGTTCCTATTTCTACGTATCTCGACGATTTGGATGATATATAAGAAACACTGAAATTTTAGCGAATTTCCAAGAAAAACTGAAATTTTAGCGAATTTCCAAGAAAAATGTCAATATTAACCGAATTTCTAAATCGTTCCTATTTCTACGTATCTCGACGATTTGGATGATATATAAGAAACACTGAAATTTTAGCGAATTTCCAAGAAAAACTGAAATTTTAGCGAATTTTCAAGAAAAATGTCAAAATTAACCGAATTTCTAAATCGTTCCTATTTCTACGTATATCGACGATTTGCATGATATATAAGAAACACTGAAATTTTAGCGAATTTCCAAGAAAAACTGAAATTTTAGCGAATTTCCAAGAAAAATGTCAATATTAACCGAATTTCTAAATCGTTCCTATTTCTACGTATCTCGACGATTTGGATGATATATAAGAAACACTGAAATTTTAGCGAATTTCCAAGAAAAACTGAAATTTTAGCGGATTTCCAAAAAAAATGTCAATATTAACCGAATTTCTAAATCGTTCCTATTTCTACGTATCTCGACGATTTGGATGATATATAAGAAACACTGAAATTTTAGCGAATTTCCAAGAAAAACTGAAATTTTAGCGAATTTCCAAGAAAAACTGAAATTTTAGCGAATTTCCAAGAAAAATGTCAATATTAACCGAATTTCAAAATCGTTCCTATTTCTACGTATCTCGACGATTTGGATGATATATAAGAAACACTGAAATTTTAGCGAATTTCCAAGAAAAACTGAAATTTTAGCGAATTTCCAAAAAAAATGTCAATATTGACCGAATTTCTAAATCGTTCCTATTTCTACGTATCTCGACGATTTGGATGATATATAAGAAACACTGAAATTTTAGCGAATTTCCAAGAAAAACTGAAATTTTAGCGAATTTCCAAGAAAAATGTCAATATTAACCGAATTTCTAAATCGTTCCTATTTCTACGTATCTCGACGATTTGGATGATATATAAGAAACACTGAAATTTTAGCGAATTTCCAAGAAAAACTGAAATTTTAGCGAATTTCCAAGAAAAATGTCAAAATTAACCGAATTTCTAAATCGTTCCTATTTCTACGTATATCGACGATTTGCATGATATATAAGAAACAGAAATTTTAGCGAATTTCCAAGAAAAACTGAAATTTTAGCGAATTTCCAAGAAAAATGTCAATATTAACCGAATTTCTAAATCGTTCCTATTTCTACGTATCTCGACGATTTGGATGATATATAAGAAACACTGAAATTTTAGCGAATTTCCAAGAAAAACTGAAATTTTAGCGAATTTCCAAGAAAAATGTCAATATTAACCGAATTTCTAAATCGTTCCTATTTCTACGTATCTCGACGATTTGGATGATATATAAGAAACACTGAAATTTTAGCGAATTTCCAACAAAAACTGAAATTTTAGCAAATTTCCAAGAAAAACTGAAATTTTAGCGAATTTCCAAGAAAAATGTCAAAATTAACCGAATTTCTAAATCGTTCCTATTTCTACGTATATCGACGATTTGCATGATATATAAGAAACACTGAAATTTTAGCGAATTTCCAATAAAAACTGAAATTTTAGCGAATTTCCAAGAAAAATGTCAATATTAACCGAATTTCTAAATCGTTCCTATTTCTACGTATCTCGACGATTTGGATGATATATAAGAAACACTGAAATTTTAGCGAATTTCCAAGAAAAACTGAAATTTTAGCGAATTTCCAAGAAAAATGTCAATATTAACCGAATTTCTAAATCGTTCCTATTTCTACGTATCTCGACGATTTGGATGATATATAAGAAACACTGAAATTTTAGCGAATTTCCAAGAAAAACTGAAATTTTAGCGAATTTCCAAGAAAAATGTCAATATTAACCGAATTTCTAAATCGTTCCTATTTCTACGTATCTCGACGATTTGGATGATATATAAGAAACACTGAAATTTTAGCGAATTTCCAAGAAAAACTGAAATTTTAGCGAATTTCCAAGAAAAACTGAAATTTTAGCGAATTTTCAAGAAAAATGTCAAAATTAACCGAATTTCTAAATCGTTCCTATTTCTACGTATATCGACGATTTGCATGATATATAAGAAACACTGAAATTTTAGCGAATTTCCAAGAAAAACTGAAATTTTAGCGAATTTCCAAGAAAAATGTCAATATTAACCGAATTTCTAAATCGTTCCTATTTCTACGTATCTCGACGATTTGGATGATATATAAGAAACACTGAAATTTTAGCGAATTTCCAAGAAAAACTGAAATTTTAGCGAATTTCCAAGAAAAATGTCAATATTAACCGAATTTCTAAATCGTTCCTATTTCTACGTATCTCGACGATTTGGATGATATATAAGAAACACTGAAATTTTAGCGAATTTCCAAGAAAAACTGAAATTTTAGCGAATTTCCAAGAAAAACTGAAATTTTAGCGAATTTCCAAGAAAAATGTCAATATTAACCGAATTTCTAAATCGTTCCTATTTCTACGTATCTCGACGATTTGGATGATATATAAGAAACACTGAAATTTTAGCGAATTTCCAAGAAAAACTGAAATTTTAGCGAATTTCCAAGAAAAATGTCAATATTAACCGAATTTCTAAATCGTTCCTATTTCTACGTATCTCGACGATTTGGATGATATATAAGAAACACTGAAATTTTAGCGAATTTCCAAGAAAAACTGAAATTTTAGCGAATTTCCAAGAAAAATGTCAATATTAACCGAATTTCTAAATCGTTCCTATTTCTACGTATCTCGACGATTTGGATGATATATAAGAAACACTGAAATTTTAGCGAATTTCCAAGAAAAACTGAAATTTTAGCGAATTTCCAAGAAAAATGTCAATATTAACCGAATTTCTAAATCGTTCCTATTTCTACGTATCTCGACGATTTGGATGATATATAAGAAACACTGAAATTTTAGCGAATTTCCAAGAAAAACTGAAATTTTAGCGAATTTCCAAGAAAAATGTCAAAATTAACCGAATTTCTAAATCGTTCCTATTTCTACGTATATCGACGATTTGCATGATATATAAGAAACACTGAAATTTTAGCGAATTTCCAAGAAAAACTGAAATTTTAGCGAATTTCCAAGAAAAATGTCAATATTAACCGAATTTCTAAATCGTTCCTATTTCTACGTATCTCGACGATTTGGATGATATATAAGAAACACTGAAATCTTAGCGAATTTCCAAGAAAAATTGAAATTCTAGCAAATTTCCAAGAAAAACTGAAATTTTAGCGAATTTCCAAGAAAAATGTCAAAATTAACCGAATTTCTAAATCGTTCCTATTTCTACGTATATCGACGATTTGCATGATATATAAGAAACACTGAAATTTTAGCGAATTTCCAAGAAAAACTGAAATTTTAGCGAATTTCCATGAAAAATGTCAATATTAACCGAATTTCTAAATCGTTCCTATTTCTACGTAACTCGACGATTTGGATGATATATAAGAAACACTGAAATTTTAGCGAATTTCCAAGAAAAACTGAAATTTTAGGGAATTTCCATGAAAAATCTCAATATTAACCGAATTTCTAAATCGTTCCTATTTCTACGTATCTCGACGATTTGGATGATATATAAGAAACACTGAAATTTTAGCGAATTTCCAAGAAAAATAGAAATTTTAGCGAATTTCCATGAAAAATGTCAATATTAACCGAATTTCTAAATCGTTCCTATTTCTACGTATCTCGACGATTTGGATGATATATAAGAAACATTGAAATTTTAGCGAATTTCCAAGAAAAACTGAAATTTTAGCGAATTTCCATGAAAAATGTCAATATTAACCAAATTTCTATATCGTTCCTATTTCTACGTAACTCGACGATTTGGATGATATATAAGAAACACTGAAATTTTAGCGAATTTCCAGGAAAATCTGAAATTTTAGCGAATTTCCAGGAAAAACTGAAATTTTAGCGAATTTCCAAGAAAAATGTCAATATTAACCGAATTTCTAAATCGTTCCTATTTCTACGTAACTCGACGATTTGGATGATATATAAGAAACACTGAAATTTTAGCGAATTTCCAAGAAAAACTGAAATTTTAGCGAATTTCCAAGAAAAATGTCAATATTAACCGAATTTCTAAATCGTTCCTATTTCTACGTAACTCGACGATTTGGATGATATATAAGAAACACTGAAATTTTAGCGAATTTCCAAGAAAAACTGAAATTTTAGCGAATTTCCAAGAAAAATGTCAATATTAACCGAATTTCTAAATCGTTCCTATTTCTACGTATCTCGACGATTTGGATGATATATAAGAAACACTGAAATTTTAGCGAATTTCCAAGAAAAACTGAAATTTTAGCGAATTTCCAAGAAAAATGTCAATATTAACCGAATTTCTAAATCGTTCCTATTTCTACGTATCTCGACGATTTGGATGATATATAAGAAACACTGAAATCTTAGCGAATTTCCAACAAAAACTGAAATTTTAGCAAATTTCCAAGAAAAACTGAAATTTTAGCGAATTTCCAAGAAAAATGTCAAAATTAACCGAATTTCTAAATCGTTCCTATTTCTACGTATATCGACGATTTGCATGATATATAAGAAACACTGAAATTTTAGCGAATTTCCAAGAAAAACTGAAATTTTAGCGAATTTCCAAGAAAAATGTCAATATTAACCGAATTTCTAAATCGTTCCTATTTCTACGTATCTCGACGATTTGGATGATATATAAGAAACACTGAAATTTTAGCGAATTTCCAAGAAAAACTGAAATTTTAGCGAATTTCCAAGAAAAATGTCAATATTAACCGAATTTCTAAATCGTTCCTATTTCTACGTAACTCGACGATTTGGATGATATATAAGAAACACTGAAATTTTAGCGAATTTCCAAGAAAAACTGAAATTTTAGCGAATTTCCAAGAAAAATGTCAATATTAACCGAATTTCTAAATCGTTCCTATTTCTACGTATCTCGACGATTTGGATGATATATAAGAAACACTGAAATTTAACGAATTTCCAAGAAAAACTGAAATTTTAGCGAATTTCCAAGAAAAATGTCAATATTAACCGAATTTCTAAATCGTTCCTATTTCTACGTATCTCGACGATTTGGATGATATATAAGAAACACTGAAATCTTAGCGAATTTCCAACAAAAACTGAAATTTTAGCAAATTTCCAAGAAAAACTGAAATTTTAGCGAATTTCCAAGAAAAATGTCAAAATTAACCGAATTTCTAAATCGTTCCTATTTCTACGTATATCGACGATTTGCATGATATATAAGAAACACTGAAATTTTAGCGAATTTCCAAGAAAAATGTCAATATTAACCGAATTTCTAAATCGTTCCTATTTCTACGTAACTCGACGATTTGGATGATATATAAGAAACACTGAAATTTTAGCGAATTTCCAGGAAAATCTGAAATTTTAGCGAATTTCCAGGAAAAACTGAAATTTTAGCGAATTTCCAAGAAAAATGTCAATATTAACCGAATTTCTAAATCGTTCCTATTTCTACGTAACTCGACGATTTGGATGATATATAAGAAACACTGAAATTTTAGCGAATTTCCAAGAAAAACTGAAATTTTAGCGAATTTCCAAGAAAAATGTCAATATTAACCGAATTTCTAAATCGTTCCTATTTCTACGTAACTCGACGATTTGGATGATATATAAGAAACACTGAAATTTTAGCGAATTTCCAAGAAAAACTGAAATTTTAGCGAATTTCCAAGAAAAATGTCAATATTAACCGAATTTCTAAATCGTTCCTATTTCTACGTATCTCGACGATTTGGATGATATATAAGAAACACTGAAATTTTAGCGAATTTCCAAGAAAAACTGAAATTTTAGCGAATTTCCAAGAAAAATGTCAATATTAACCGAATTTCTAAATCGTTCCTGTTTCTACGTATCTCGACGATTTGGATGATATATAAGAAACACTGAAATCTTAGCGAATTTCCAACAAAAACTGAAATTTTAGCAAATTTCCAAGAAAAACTGAAATTTTAGCGAATTTCCAAGAAAAATGTCAAAATTAACCGAATTTCTAAATCGTTCCTATTTCTACGTATATCGACGATTTGCATGATATATAAGAAACACTGAAATTTTAGCGAATTTCCAAGAAAAACTGAAATTTTAGCGAATTTCCAAGAAAAATGTCAATATTAACCGAATTTCTAAATCGTTCCTATTTCTACGTATCTCGACGATTTGGATGATATATAAGAAACACTGAAATTTTAGCGAATTTCCAAGAAAAACTGAAATTTTAGCGAATTTCCAAGAAAAATGTCAATATTAACCGAATTTCTAAATCGTTCCTATTTCTACGTATCTCGACGATTTGGATGATATATAAGAAACACTGAAATTTTAGCGAATTTCCAAGAAAAACTGAAATTTTAGCGAATTTCCAAGAAAAACTGAAATTTTAGCGAATTTTCAAGAAAAATGTCAAAATTAACCGAATTTCTAAATCGTTCCTATTTCTACGTATATCGACGATTTGCATGATATATAAGAAACACTGAAATTTTAGCGAATTTCCAAGAAAAACTGAAATTTTAGCGAATTTCCAAGAAAAATGTCAATATTAACCGAATTTCTAAATCGTTCCTATTTCTACGTATCTCGACGATTTGGATGATATATAAGAAACACTGAAATTTTAGCGAATTTCCAAGAAAAACTGAAATTTTAGCGAATTTCCAAGAAAAATGTCAATATTAACCGAATTTCTAAATCGTTCCTATTTCTACGTATCTCGACGATTTGGATGATATATAAGAAACACTGAAATTTTAGCGAATTTCCAAGAAAAACTGAAATTTTAGCGAATTTCCAAGAAAAACTGAAATTTCAGCGAATTTCCAAGAAAAATGTCAATATTAACCGAATTTCTAAATCGTTCCTATTTCTACGTATCTCGACGATTTGGATGATATATAAGAAACACTGAAATTTTAGCGAATTTCCAAGAAAAACTGAAATTTTAGCGAATTTCCAAGAAAAATAGAAATTTTAGCGAATTTCCATGAAAAATGTCAATATTAACCGAATTTCTAAATCGTTCCTATTTCTACGTATCTCGACGATTTGGATGATATATAAGAAACATTGAAATTTTAGCGAATTTCCAAGAAAAACTGAAATTTTAGCGAATTTCCATGAAAAATGTCAATATTAACCAAATTTCTATATCGTTCCTATTTCTACGTAACTCGACGATTTGGATGATATATAAGAAACACTGAAATTTTAGCGAATTTCCAAGAAAAACTGAAATTTTAGCGAATTTCCATGAAAAATGTCAATATTAACCGAATTTCTAAATCGTTCCTATTTCTACGTAACTCGACGATTTGGATGATATATAAGAAACACTGAAATTTTAGCGAATTTCCAAGAAAAACTGAAATTTTAGCGAATTTCCATGAAAAATGTCAATATTAACCAAATTTCTATATCGTTCCTATTTCTACGTAACTCGACGATTTGGATGATATATAAGAAACACTGAAATTTTAGCGAATTTCCAAGAAAAACTGAAATTTTAGCGAATTTCCAAGAAAAATGTCAATATTAACCGAATTTCTAAATCGTTCCTATTTCTACGTAACTCGACGATTTGGATGATATATAAGAAACACTGAAATTTTAGCGAATTTCCAAGAAAAACTGAAATTTTAGCGAATTTCCAAGAAAAATGTCAATATTAACCGAATTTCTATATCGTTCCTATTTCTACGTATCTCGACGATTTGGATGATATATAAGAAACACTGAAATTTTAGCGAATTTCCAAGAAAAACTGAAATTTTAGCGAATTTCCAAGAAAAATGTCAAAATTAACAGAATTTCTAAATCGTTCCTATTTCTACGTAACTCGACGATTTGGATGATATATAAGAAACACTGAAATTTTAGCGAATTTCCAAGAAAAACTGAAATTTTAGCGAATTTTCAAGAAAAATGTCAAAATTAACCGAATTTCTAAATCGTTCCTATTTCTACGTATATCGACGATTTGCATGATATATAAGAAACACTGAAATTTTAGCGAATTTCCAAGAAAAACTGAAATTTTAGCGAATTTCCAAGAAAAATGTCAATATTAACCGAATTTCTAAATCGTTCCTATTTCTACGTATCTCGACGATTTGGATGATATATAAGAAACACTGAAATTTTAGCGAATTTCCAAGAAAAACTGAAATTTTAGCGAATTTCCAAAAAAAATGTCAATATTAACCGAATTTCTAAATCGTTCCTATTTCTACGTATCTCGACGATTTGGATGATATATAAGAAACACTGAAATTTTAGCGAATTTCCAAGAAAAACTGAAATTTTAGCGAATTTCCAAGAAAAACTGAAATTTTAGCGAATTTCCAAGAAAAATGTCAATATTAACCGAATTTCAAAATCGTTCCTATTTCTACGTATCTCGACGATTTGGATGATATATAAGAAACACTGAAATTTTAGCGAATTTCCAAGAAAAACTGAAATTTTAGCGAATTTCCAAAAAAAATGTCAATATTAACCGAATTTCTAAATCGTTCCTATTTCTACGTATCTCGACGATTTGGATGATATATAAGAAACACTGAAATTTTAGCGAATTTCCAAGAAAAACTGAAATTTTAGCGAATTTCCAAGAAAAACTGAAATTTTAGCGAATTTCCATGAAAAATGTCAATATTAACCGAATTTCTAAATCGTTCCTATTTCTACGTAACTCGACGATTTGGATGATATATAAGAAACACTGAAATTTTAGCGAATTTCCAAGAAAAACTGAAATTTTAGCGAATTTCCATGAAAAATGTCAATATTAACCGAATTTCTAAATCGTTCCTATTTCTACGTATCTCGACGATTTGGATGATATATAAGAAACACTGAAATTTTTGCGAATTTCCAAGAAAAATAGAAATTTTAGCGAATTTCCATGAAAAATGTCAATATTAACCGAATTTCTAAATCGTTCCTATTTCTACGTATCTCGACGATTTGGATGATATATAAGAAACATTGAAATTTTAGCGAATTTCCAAGAAAAACTGAAATTTTAGCGAATTTCCATGAAAAATGTCAATATTAACCAAATTTCTATATCGTTCCTATTTCTACGTAACTCGACGATTTGGATGATATATAAGAAACACTGAAATTTTAGCGAATTTCCAAGAAAAACTGAAATTTTAGCGAATTTCCATGAAAAATGTCAATATTAACCGAATTTCTAAATCGTTCCTATTTCTACGTAACTCGACGATTTGGATGATATATAAGAAACACTGAAATTTTAGCGAATTTCCAAGAAAAACTGAAATTTTAGCGAATTTCCAAGAAAAATGTCAATATTAACCGAATTTCTAAATCGTTCCTATTTCTACGTAACTCGACGATTTGGATGATATATAAGAAACACTGAAATTTTAGCGAATTTCCAAGAAAAACTGAAATTTTAGCGAATTTCCAAGAAAAATGTCAATATTAACCGAATTTCTAAATCGTTCCTATTTCTACGTAACTCGACGATTTGGATGATATATAAGAAACACTGAAATTTTAGCGAATTTCCAAGAAAAACTGAAATTTTAGCGAATTTCCAAGAAAAATGTCAATATTAACCGAATTTCTATATCGTTCCTATTTCTACGTATCTCGACGATTTGGATGATATATAAGAAACACTGAAATTTTAGCGAATTTCCAAGAAAAACTGAAATTTTAGCGAATTTCCAAGAAAAATGTCAAAATTAACAGAATTTCTAAATCGTTCCTATTTCTACGTAACTCGACGATTTGGATGATATATAAGAAACACTGAAATTTTAGCGAATTTCCAAGAAAAACTGAGATTTTAGCGAATTTCCAAGAAAAATGTCAATATTAACCGAATTTCTAAATCGTTCCTATTTCTACGTATCTCGACGATTTGGATGATATATAAGAAACACTGAAATTTTAGCGAATTTCCAAGAAAAACTGATATTTTAGCGAATTTCCAAGAAAAATGTCAAAATTAACAGAATTTCTAAATCGTTCCTATTTTTACGTAACTCGACGATTTGGATGATATATAAGAAACACTGAAATTTTAGCGAATTTCCAAGAAAAACTGAAATTTTAGCGAATTTCCATGAAAAATGTCAATATTAACCGAATTTCTAAATCTTTCCTATTTCTACGTATCTCGACGATTTGGATGATATATAAGAAACACTGAAATTTTAGCGAATTTCCAAGAAAAACTGAAATTTTAGCGAATTTCCATGAAAAATGTCAATATTAACCAAATTTCTAAATCGTTCCTATTTCTACGTAACTCGACGATTTGGATGATATATAGGAAACACTGAAATTATAGCGAATTTCCAAGAAAAACTGAAATTTTAGCGAATTTCCATGAAAAATGTCAATATTAACCGAATTTCTAAATCGTTCCTATTTCTACGTAACTCGACGATTTGGATGATATATAAGAAACACTGAAATTTTAGCGAATTTCCAAGAAAAACTGAAATTTTAGCGAATTTCCAAGAAAAATGTCAATATTAACCGAATTTCTAAATCGTTCCTATTTCTACGTAACTCGACGATTTGGATGATATATAAGAAACACTGAAATTTTAGCGAATTTCCAAGAAAAACTGAAATTTTAGCGAATTTCCAAGAAAAATGTCAATATTAACCGAATTTCTAAATCGTTCCTATTTCTACGTATCTCGACGATTTGGATGATATATAAGAAACACTGAAATTTTAGCGAATTTCCAAGAAAAACTGAAATTTTAGCGAATTTCCAAGAAAAATGTCAATATTAACCGAATTTCTAAATCGTTCCTATTTCTACGTATCTCGACGATTTGGATGATATATAAGAAACACTGAAATTTTAGCGAATTTCCAAGAAAAACTGAAATTTTAGCGAATTTCCAAGAAAAATGTCAATATTAACCGAATTTCTAAATCGTTCCTATTTCTACGTATCTCGACGATTTGGATGATATATAAGAAACACTGAAATTTTAGCGAATTTCCAAGAAAAACTGAAATTTTAGCGAATTTCCAAGAAAAATGTCAATATTAACCGAATTTCTAAATCGTTCCTATTTCTACGTATCTCGACGATTTGGATGATATATAAGAAACACTGAAATTTTAGCGAATTTCCAAGAAAAACTGAAATTTTAGCGAATTTCCAAGAAAAATGTCAATATTAACCGAATTTCTAAATCGTTCCTATTTCTACGTATCTCGACGATTTGGATGATATATAAGAAACACTGAAATTTTAGCGAATTTCCAAGAAAAACTGAAATTTTAGCGAATTTCCAAGAAAAATGTCAATATTAACCGAATTTCTAAATCGTTCCTATTTCTACGTATCTCGACGATTTGGATGATATATAAGAAACACTGAAATCTTAGCGAATTTCCAAGAAAAACTGAAATTTTAGCAAACTTCCAAGAAAAACTGAAATTTTAGCGAATTTCCAAGAAAAATGTCAAAATTAACCGAATTTCTAAATCGTTCCTATTTCTACGTATATCGACGATTTGCATGATATATAAGAAACACTGAAATTTTAGCGAATTTCCAAGAAAAACTGAAATTTTAGCGAATTTCCAAGAAAAATGTCAATATTAACCGAATTTCTAAATCGTTCCTATTTCTACGTATCTCGACGATTTGGATGATATATAAGAAACACTGAAATTTTAGCGAATTTCCAAGAAAAACTGAAATTTTAGCGAATTTTCAAGAAAAATGTCAAAATTAACCGAATTTCTAAATCGTTCCTATTTCTACGTAACTCGACGATTTGGATGATATATAAGAAACACTGAAATTTTAGCGAATTTCCAAGAAAAACTGAAATTTTAGCGAATTTCCAAGAAAAATGTCAATATTAACCGAATTTCTAAATCGTTCCTATTTCTACGTATCTCGACGATTTGGATGATATATAAGAAACACTGAAATCTTAGCGAATTTCCAAGAAAAACTGAAATTTTAGCAAACTTCCAAGAAAAACTGAAATTTTAGCGAATTTCCAAGAAAAATGTCAAAATTAACCGAATTTCTAAATCGTTCCTATTTCTACGTATCTCGACGATTTGGATGATATATAAGAAACACTGAAATTTTAGCGAATTTCCAAGAAAAACTGAAATTTTAGCGAATTTCCATGAAAAATGTCAATATTAACCAAATTTCTAAATCGTTCCTATTTCTACGTAACTCGACGATTTGGATGATATATAGGAAACACTGAAATTATAGCGAATTTCCAAGAAAAACTGAAATTTTAGCGAATTTCCATGAAAAATGTCAAAATTAACAGAATTTCTAAATCGTTCCTATTTCTACGTAACTCGACGATTTGGATGATATATAAGAAACACTGAAATTTTAGCGAATTTCCAAGAAAAACTGAAATTTTAGCGAATTTCCAAGAAAAATGTCAATATTAACCGAATTTCTAAATCGTTCCTATTTCTACGTAACTCGACGATTTGGATGATATATAAGAAACACTGAAATTTTAGCGAATTTCCAAGAAAAACTGAAATTTTAGCGAATTTCCAAGAAAAATGTCAATATTAACCGAATTTCTAAATCGTTCCTATTTCTACGTATCTCGACGATTTGGATGATATATAAGAAACACTGAAATTTTAGCGAATTTCCAAGAAAAACTGAAATTTTAGCGAATTTCCAAGAAAAATGTCAATATTAACCGAATTTCTAAATCGTTCCTATTTCTACGTATCTCGACGATTTGGATGATATATAAGAAACACTGAAATTTTAGCGAATTTCCAAGAAAAACTGAAATTTTAGCGAATTTCCAAGAAAAATGTCAATATTAACCGAATTTCTAAATCGTTCCTATTTCTACGTATCTCGACGATTTGGATGATATATAAGAAACACTGAAATTTTAGCGAATTTCCAAGAAAAACTGAAATTTTAGCGAATTTCCAAGAAAAATGTCAATATTAACCGAATTTCTAAATCGTTCCTATTTCTACGTATCTCGACGATTTGGATGATATATAAGAAACACTGAAATTTTAGCGAATTTCCAAGAAAAACTGAAATTTTAGCGAATTTCCAAGAAAAATGTCAATATTAACCGAATTTCTAAATCGTTCCTATTTCTACGTATCTCGACGATTTGGATGATATATAAGAAACACTGAAATTTTAGCGAATTTCCAAGAAAAACTGAAATTTTAGCGAATTTCCAAGAAAAATGTCAATATTAACCGAATTTCTAAATCGTTCCTATTTCTACGTATCTCGACGATTTGGATGATATATAAGAAACACTGAAATCTTAGCGAATTTCCAAGAAAAACTGAAATTTTAGCGAACTTCCAAGAAAAACTGAAATTTTAGCGAATTTCCAAGAAAAATGTCAAAATTAACCGAATTTCTAAATCGTTCCTATTTCTACGTATATCGACGATTTGCATGATATATAAGAAACACTGAAATTTTAGCGAATTTCCAAGAAAAACTGAAATTTTAGCGAATTTCCAAGAAAAATGTCAATATTAACCGAATTTCTAAATCGTTCCTATTTCTACGTATCTCGACGATTTGGATGATATATAAGAAACACTGAAATTTTAGCGAATTTCCAAGAAAAACTGAAATTTTAGCGAATTTTCAAGAAAAATGTCAAAATTAACCGAATTTCTAAATCGTTCCTATTTCTACGTAACTCGACGATTTGGATGATATATAAGAAACACTGAAATTTTAGCGAATTTCCAAGAAAAACTGAAATTTTAGCGAATTTCCATGAAAAATGTCAATATTAACCGAATTTCTAAATCGTTCCTATTTCTACGTAACTCGACGATTTGGATGATATATAAGAAACACTGATATTTTAGCGAATTTCCAAGAAAAACTGAAATTTTAGCGAATTTCCATGAAAAATGTCAATATTAACCGAATTTCTAAATCGTTCCTATTTCTACGTATCTCGACGATTTGGATGATATATAAGAAACACTGAAATTTTTGCGAATTTCCAAGAAAAATAGAAATTTTAGCGAATTTCCATGAAAAATGTCAATATTAACCGAATTTCTAAATCGTTCCTATTTCTACATATCTCGACGACTTGGATGATATATAAGAAACATTGAAATTTTAGCGAATTTCCAAGAAAAACTGAAATTTTAGCGAATTTCCATGAAAAATGTCAATATTAACCAAATTTCTATATCGTTCCTATTTCTACGTAACTCGACGATTTGGATGATATATAAGAAACACTGAAATTTTAGCGAATTTCCAAGAAAAACTGAAATTTTAGCGAATTTCCATGAAAAATGTCAATATTAACCGAATTTCTAAATCGTTCCTATTTCTACGTAACTCGACGATTTGGATGATATATAAGAAACACTGAAATTTTAGCGAATTTCCAAGAAAAACTGAAATTTTAGCGAATTTCCAAGAAAAATGTCAATATTAACCGAATTTCTAAATCGTTCCTATTTCTACGTAACTCGACGATTTGGATGATATATAAGAAACACTGAAATTTTAGCGAATTTCCAAGAAAAACTGAAATTTTAGCGAATTTCCAAGAAAAATGTCAATATTAACCGAATTTCTAAATCGTTCCTATTTCTACGTAACTCGACGATTTGGATGATATATAAGAAACACTGAAATTTTAGCGAATTTCCAAGAAAAACTGAAATTTTAGCGAATTTCCAAGAAAAATGTCAATATTAACCGAATTTCTAAATCGTTCCTATTTCTACGTATCTCGACGATTTGGATGATATATAAGAAACACTGAAATTTTAGCGAATTTCCAGGAAAAACTGAAATTTTAGCGAATTTCCAAGAAAAATGTCAATATTAACCGAATTTCTAAATCGTTCCTATTTCTACGTAACTCGACGATTTGGATGATATATAAGAAACACTGAAATTTTAGCGAATTTCCAAGAAAAACTGAAATTTTAGCGAATTTCCAAGAAAAATGTCAAAATTAACAGAATTTCTAAATCGTTCCTATTTCTACGTAACTCGACGATTTGGATGATATATAAGAAACACTGAAATTTTAGCGAATTTCCAAGAAAAACTGAAATTTTAGCGAATTTCCATGAAAAATGTCAATATTAACCGAATTTCTAAATCGTTCCTATTTCTACGTAACTCGACGATTTGGATGATATATAAGAAACACTGAAATTTTAGCGAATTTCCAAGAAAAACTGAAATTTTAGCGAATTTCCATGAAAAATGTCAATATTAACCGAATTTCTAAATCGTTCCTATTTCTACGTAACTCGACGATTTGGATGATATATAAGAAACACTGAAATTTTAGCGAATTTCCAAGAAAAACTGAAATTTTAGCGAATTTCCATGAAAAATGTCAATATTAACCGAATTTCTAAATCGTTCCTATTTCTACGTAACTCGACGATTTGGATGATATATAAGAAACACTGAAATTTTAGCGAATTTCCAAGAAAAACTGAAATTTTAGCGAATTTCCATGAAAAATGTCAATATTAACCGAATTTCTAAATCGTTCCTATTTCTACGTAACTCGACGATTTGGATGATATATAAGAAACACTGAAATTTTAGCGAATTTCCAAGAAAAACTGAAATTTTAGCGAATTTCCATGAAAAATGTCAATATTAACCGAATTTCTAAATCGTTCCTATTTCTACGTAACTCGACGATTTGGATGATATATAAGAAACACTGAAATTTTAGCGAATTTCCAAGAAAAACTGAAATTTTAGCGAATTTCCATGAAAAATGTCAATATTAACCGAATTTCTAAATCGTTCCTATTTCTACGTAACTCGACGATTTGGATGATATATAAGAAACACTGAAATTTTAGCGAATTTCCAAGAAAAACTGAAATTTTAGCGAATTTCCATGAAAAATGTCAATATTAACCGAATTTCTAAATCGTTCCTATTTCTACGTAACTCGACGATTTGGATGATATATAAGAAACACTGAAATTTTAGCGAATTTCCAAGAAAAACTGAAATTTTAGCGAATTTCCATGAAAAATGTCAATATTAACCGAATTTCTAAATCGTTCCTATTTCTACGTATCTCGACGATTTGGATGATATATAAGAAACACTGAAATTTTAGCGAATTTCCAAGAAAAACTGAAATTTTAGCGAATTTCCATGAAAAATGTCAATATTAACCGAATTTCTAAATCGTTCCTATTTCTACGTAACTCGACGATTTGGATGATATATAAGAAACACTGAAATTTTAGCGAATTTCCAAGAAAAACTGAAATTTTAGCGAATTTCCATGAAAAATGTCAATATTAACCGAATTTCTAAATCGTTCCTATTTCTACGTATCTCGACGATTTGGATGATATATAAGAAACACTGAAATTTTAGCGAATTTCCAAGAAAAACTGAAATTTTAGCGAATTTCCATGAAAAATGTCAATATTAACCGAATTTCTAAATCGTTCCTATTTCTACGTATCTCGACGATTTGGATGATATATAAGAAACACTGAAATTTTAGCGAATTTCCAAGAAAAACTGAAATTTTAGCGAATTTCCATGAAAAATGTCAATATTAACCGAATTTCTAAATCGTTCCTATTTCTACGTAACTCGACGATTTGGATGATATGTAAGAAACACTGATATTTTAGCGAATTTCCAAGAAAAACTGAAATTTTAGCGAATTTCCATGAAAAATGTCAATATTAACCGAATTTCTAAATCGTTCCTATTTCTACGTATCTCGACGATTTGGATGATATATAAGAAACACTGAAATTTTAGCGAATTTCCAAGAAAAACTAAAATTTTAGCGAATTTCCATGAAAAATGTCAATATTAACCGAATTTCTAAATCGTTCCTATTTCTACGTAACTCGACGATTTGGATTATATATAGAAACACTGAAATTTTAGCGAATTTCCAAGAAAAACTGAAATTTTAGCGAATTTCCAAGAAAAATGTCAAAATTAACAGAATTTCTAAGTCGTTCCTATTTCTACGTAACTCGACGATTTGGATGATATATAAGAAACACTGAAATTTTAGCGAATTTCCAAGAAAAACTGAAATTTTAGCGAATTTCCATGAAAAATGTCAATATTAACCGAATTTCTAAATCGTTCCTATTTCTACGTAACTCGACGATTTGGATGATATATAAGAAACACTGAAATTTTAGCGAATTTCCAAGAAAAACTGAAATTTTAGCGAATTTCCAAGAAAAATGTCAATATTAACCGAATTTCTAAATCGTTCCTATTTCTACGTAACTCGACGATTTGGATGATATATAAGAAACACTGAAATTTTAGCGAATTTCCAAGAAAAACTGAAATTTTAGCGAATTTCCAAGAAAAATGTCAATATTAACCGAATTTCTAAATCGTTCCTATTTCTACGTAACTCGACGATTTGGATGATATATAAGAAACACTGAAATTTTAGCGAATTTCCAAGAAAAACTGAAATTTTAGCGAATTTCCAAGAAAAATGTCAATATTAACCGAATTTCTATATCGTTCCTATTTCTACGTATCTCGACGATTTGGATGATATATAAGAAACACTGAAATTTTAGCGAATTTCCAAGAAAAACTGAAATTTTAGCGAATTTCCAGGAAAAATGTCAATATTAACCGAATTTCTAAATCGTTCCTATTTCTACGTAACTCGACGATTTGGATGATATATAAGAAACACTGAAATTTTAGCGAATTTCCAAGAAAAACTGAAATTTTAGCGAATTTCCAAGAAAAATGTCAATATTAACCGAATTTCTAAATCGTTCCTATTTCTACGTATCTCGACGATTTGGATGATATATAAGAAACACTGAAATTTTAGCGAATTTCCAGGAAAAACTGAAATTTTAGCGAATTTCCAAGAAAAATGTCAATATTAACCGAATTTCTAAATCGTTCCTATTTCTACGTAACTCTACGATTTGGATGATATATAAGAAACACTGAAATTTTAGCGAATTTCCAAGAGAAACTGAAATTTTAGCGAATTTCCAAGAAAAATGTCAAAATTAACAGAATTTCTAAATCGTTCCTATTTCTACGTAACTCGACGATTTGGATGATATATAAGAAACACTGAAATTTTAGCGAATTTCCAAGAAAAACTGAAATTTTAGCGAATTTCCATGAAAAATGTCAATATTAACCGAATTTCTAAATCGTTCCTATTTCTACGTAACTCGACGATTTGGATGATATATAAGAAACACTGAAATTTTAGCGAATTTCCAAGAAAAACTGAAATTTTAGCGAATTTCCATGAAAAATGTCAATATTAACCGAATTTCTAAATCGTTCCTATTTCTACGTAACTCGACGATTTGGATGATATATAAGAAACACTGAAATTTTAGCGAATTTCCAAGAAAAACTGAAATTTTAGCGAATTTCCATGAAAAATGTCAATATTAACCGAATTTCTAAATCGTTCCTATTTCTACGTAACTCGACGATTTGGATGATATATAAGAAACACTGAAATTTTAGCGAATTTCCAAGAAAAACTGAAATTTTAGCGAATTTCCATGAAAAATGTCAATATTAACCGAATTTCTAAATCGTTCCTATTTCTACGTAACTCGACGATTTGGATGATATATAAGAAACACTGAAATTTTAGCGAATTTCCAAGAAAAACTGAAATTTTAGCGAATTTCCATGAAAAATGTCAATATTAACCGAATTTCTAAATCGTTCCTATTTCTACGTAACTCGACGATTTGGATGATATATAAGAAACACTGAAATTTTAGCGAATTTCCAAGAAAAACTGAAATTTTAGCGAATTTCCATGAAAAATGTCAATATTAACCGAATTTCTAAATCGTTCCTATTTCTACGTAACTCGACGATTTGGATGATATATAAGAAACACTGAAATTTTAGCGAATTTCCAAGAAAAACTGAAATTTTAGCGAATTTCCATGAAAAATGTCAATATTAACCGAATTTCTAAATCGTTCCTATTTCTACGTAACTCGACGATTTGGATGATATATAAGAAACACTGAAATTTTAGCGAATTTCCAAGAAAAACTGAAATTTTAGCGAATTTCCATGAAAAATGTCAATATTAACCGAATTTCTAAATCGTTCCTATTTCTACGTATCTCGACGATTTGGATGATATATAAGAAACACTGAAATTTTAGCGAATTTCCAAGAAAAACTGAAATTTTAGCGAATTTCCATGAAAAATGTCAATATTAACCGAATTTCTAAATCGTTCCTATTTCTACGTAACTCGACGATTTGGATGATATATAAGAAACACTGAAATTTTAGCGAATTTCCAAGAAAAACTGAAATTTTAGCGAATTTCCATGAAAAATGTCAATATTAACCGAATTTCTACATCGTTCCTATTTCTACGTAACTCGACGATTTGGATGATATATAAGAAACACTGAAATTTTAGCGAATTTCCAAGAAAAACTGAAATTTTAGCGAATTTCCATGAAAAATGTCAATATTAACCGAATTTCTAAATCGTTCCTATTTCTACGTATCTCGACGATTTGGATGATATATAAGAAACACTGAAATTTTAGCGAATTTCCAAGAAAAACTGAAATTTTAGCGAATTTCCATGAAAAATGTCAATATTAACCGAATTTCTAAATCGTTCCTATTTCTACGTATCTCGACGATTTGGATGATATATAAGAAACACTGAAATTTTAGCGAATTTCCAAGAAAAACTGAAATTTTAGCGAATTTCCATGAAATATGTCAATATTAACCGAATTTCTAAATCGTTCCTATTTCTACGTAACTCGACGATTTGGATGATATGTAAGAAACACTGATATTTTAGCGAATTTCCAAGAAAAACTGAAATTTTAGCGAATTTCCATGAAAAATGTCAATATTAACCGAATTTCTAAATCGTTCCTATTTCTACGTATCTCGACGATTTGGATGATATATAAGAAACACTGAAATTTTAGCGAATTTCCAAGAAAAACTAAAATTTTAGCGAATTTCCATGAAAAATGTCAATATTAACCGAATTTCTAAATCGTTCCTATTTCTACGTAACTCGACGATTTGGATGATATATAGAAACACTGAAATTTTAGCGAATTTCCAAGAAAAACTGAAATTTTAGCGAATTTCCAAGAAAAATGTCAAAATTAACAGAATTTCTAAGTCGTTCCTATTTCTACGTAACTCGACGATTTGGATGATATATAAGAAACACTGAAATTTTAGCGAATTTCCAAGAAAAACTGAAATTTTAGCGAATTTCCAAGAAAAACTGAAATTTTAGCGAATTTCCAAGAAAAATGTCAATATTAACCGAATTTCTAAATCGTTCCTATTTCTACGTAACTCGACGATTTGGATTATATATAAGAAACACTGAAATTTTAGCGAATTTCCAAGAAAAACTGAAATTTTAGCGAATTTCCAAGAAAAATGTCAATATTAACCGAATTTCTAAATCGTTCCTATTTCTACGTAACTCGACGATTTGGATGATATATAAGAAACACTGAAATTTTAGCGAATTTCCAAGAAAAACTGAAATTTTAGCGAATTTCCATGAAAAATGTCAATATTAACCGAATTTCTAAATCGTTCCTATTTCTACGTAACTCGACGATTTGGATGATATATAAGAAACACTGAAATTTTAGCGAATTTCCAAGAAAAACTGAAATTTTAGCGAATTTCCAAGAAAAATGTCAATATTAACCGAATTTCTAAATCGTTCCTATTTCTACGTATCTCGACGATTTGCATGATATATAAGAAACACTGAAATTTTAGCGAATTTCCAAGAAAAACTGAAATTTTAGCGAATTTCCAAGAAAAATGTCAATATTAACCGAATTTCTAAATCGTTCCTATTTCTACGTAACTCGACGATTTGGATGATATATAAGAAACACTGAAATTTTAGCGAATTTACAAGAAAAACTGAAATTTTAGCGAATTTCCATGAAAAATGTCAATATTAACCGAATTTCTAAATCGTTCCTATTTCTACGTAACTCGACGATTTGGATGATATATAAGAAACACTGAAATTTTAGCGAATTTCCAAGAAAAACTGAAATTTTAGCGAATTTCCATGAAAAATGTCAATATTAACCGAATTTCTAAATCGTTCCTATTTCTACGTATCTCGACGATTTGGATGATATATAAGAAACACTGAAATTTTAGCGAATTTCCAAGAAAAACTGAAATTTTAGCGAATTTCCATGAAAAATGTCAATATTAACCGAATTTCTAAATCGTTCCTATTTCTACGTATCTCGACGATTTGGATGATATATAAGAAACACTGAAATTTTAGCGAATTTCCAAGAAAAACTGAAATTTTAGCGAATTTCCATGAAAAATGTCAATATTAACCGAATTTCTAAATCGTTCCTATTTCTACGTATCTCGACGATTTGGATGATATATAAGAAACACTGAAATTTTAGCGAATTTCCAAGAAAAACTGAAATTTTAGCGAATTTCCATGAAAAATGTCAATATTAACCAAATTTCTAAATCGTTCCTATTTCTACGTAACTCGACGATTTGGATGATATATAGGAAACACTGAAATTATAGCGAATTTCCAAGAAAAACTGAAATTTTAGCGAATTTCCATGAAAAATGTCAATATTAACCGAATTTCTAAATCGTTCCTATTTCTACGTAACTCGACGATTTGGATGATATATAAGAAACACTGAAATTTTAGCGAATTTCCAAGAAAAACTGAAATTTTAGCGAATTTCCAAGAAAAATGTCAATATTAACCGAATTTCTAAATCGTTCCTATTTCTACGTATCTCGACGATTTGGATGATATATAAGAAACACTGAAATTTTAGCGAATTTCCAGGAAAAACTGAAATTTTAGCGAATTTCCAAGAAAAATGTCAATATTAACCGAATTTCTAAATCGTTCCTATTTCTACGTAACTAGACGATTTGGATGATATATAAGAAACACTGAAATTTTAGCGAATTTCCAAGAAAAACTGAAATTTTAGCGAATTTCCAAGAAAAATGTCAAAATTAACAGAATTTCTAAATCGTTCCTATTTCTACGTAACTCGACGATTTGGATGATATATAAGAAACACTGAAATTTTAGCAAATTTCCAAGAAAAACTGAAATTTTAGCGAATTTCCATGAAAAATGTCAATATTAACCGAATTTCTAAATCGTTCCTATTTCTACGTAACTCGACGATTTGGATGATATATAAGAAACACTGAAATTTTAGCGAATTTCCAGGAAAAACTGAAATTTTAGCGAATTTCCAAGAAAAATGTCAATATTAACCGAATTTCTAAATCGTTCCTATTTCTACGTAACTCGACGATTTGGATGATATATAAGAAACACTGAAATTTTAGCGAATTTCCAAGAAAAACTGAAATTTTAGCGAATTTCCATGAAAAATGTCAATATTAACCGAATTTCTAAATCGTTCCTATTTCTACGTAACTCGACGATTTGGATGATATATAAGAAACACTGAAATTTTAGCGAATTTCCAAGAAAAACTGAAATTTTAGCGAATTTCCATGAAAAATGTCAGTATTAACCGAATTTCTAAATCGTTCCTATTTCTACGTAACTCGACGATTTGGATGATATAGAAGAAACACTGAAATTTTAGCGAATTTCCAAGAAAAACTGAAATTTTAGCGAATTTCCATGAAAAATGTCAATATTAACCGAATTTCTAAATCGTTCCTATTTCTACGTATCTCGACGATTTGGATGATATATAAGAAACACTGAAATTTTAGCGAATTTCCAAGAAAAACTGAAATTTTAGCGAATTTCCATGAAAAATGTCAATATTAACCGAATTTCTAAATCGTTCCTATTTCTACGTAACTCGACGATTTGGATGATATATAAGAAACACTGAAATTTTAGCGAATTTCCAAGAAAAACTGAAATTTTAGCGAATTTCCATGAAAAATGTCAATATTAACCGAATTTCTACATCGTTCCTATTTCTACGTAACTCGACGATTTGGATGATATATAAGAAACACTGAAATTTTAGCGAATTTCCAAGAAAAACTGAAATTTTAGCGAATTTCCATGAAAAATGTCAATATTAACCGAATTTCTAAATCGTTCCTATTTCTACGTATCTCGACGATTTGGATGATATATAAGAAACACTGAAATTTTAGCGAATTTCCAAGAAAAACTGAAATTTTAGCGAATTTCCATGAAAAATGTCAATATTAACCGAATTTCTAAATCGTTCCTATTTCTACGTATCTCGACGATTTGGATGATATATAAGAAACACTGAAATTTTAGCGAATTTCCAAGAAAAACTGAAATTTTAGCGAATTTCCATGAAAAATGTCAATATTAACCGAATTTCTAAATCGTTCCTATTTCTACGTAACTCGACGATTTGGATGATATGTAAGAAACACTGATATTTTAGCGAATTTCCAAGAAAAACTGAAATTTTAGCGAATTTCCATGAAAAATGTCAATATTAACCGAATTTCTAAATCGTTCCTATTTCTACGTATCTCGACGATTTGGATGATATATAAGAAACACTGAAATTTTAGCGAATTTCCAAGAAAAACTAAAATTTTAGCGAATTTCCATGAAAAATGTCAATATTAACCGAATTTCTAAATCGTTCCTATTTCTACGTAACTCGACGATTTGGATGATATATAGAAACACTGAAATTTTAGCGAATTTCCAAGAAAAACTGAAATTTTAGCGAATTTCCAAGAAAAATGTCAAAATTAACAGAATTTCTAAGTCGTTCCTATTTCTACGTAACTCGACGATTTGGATGATATATAAGAAACACTGAAATTTTAGCGAATTTCCAAGAAAAACTGAAATTTTAGCGAATTTCCATGAAAAATGTCAATATTAACCAAATTTCTATATCGTTCCTATTTCTACGTATCTCGACGATTTGGATGATATATAAGAAACACTGAAATTTTAGCGAATTTCCAAGAAAAACTGAAATTTTAGCGAATTTCCAAGAAAAATGTCAATATTAACCGAATTTCTAAATCGTTCCTATTTCTACGTATCTCGACGATTTGGATGATATATAAGAAACACTGAAATTTTAGCGAATTTCCAAGAAAAACTGAAATTTTAGCGAATTTCCAAGAAAAATGTCAAAATTAACCGAATTTCTAAATCGTTCCTATTTCTACGTAACTCGACGATTTGGATGATATATAAGAAACACTGAAATTTTAGCGAATTTCCAAGAAAAACTGAAATTTTAGCGAATTTCCATGAAAAATGTCAATATTAACCGAATTTCTAAATCGTTCCTATTTCTATGTATCTCGACGATTTGGATGATATATAAGAAACACTGAAATTTTAGCGAATTTCCAAGAAAAACTGAAATTTTAGCGAATTTCCAAGAAAAATGTCAAAATTAACAGAATTTCTAAGTCGTTGATATTTCTACGTAACTCGACGATTTGGATGATATATAAGAAACACTGAAATTTTAGCGAATTTCCTAGAAAAACTGAAATTTTAGCGAATTTCCAAGAAAAATGTCAAAATTAACCGAATTTCTAAATCGTTCCTATTTCTACGTATCTCGACGATTTGGATGATAAATAAGAAACACTGAAATTTTAGCGAATTTCGAAGAAAAACTGAAATTTTAGCGAATTTCCAAGAAAAACTGAAATTTTAGCGAATTTCCAAGAAAAATGTCAATATTAACCGAATTTCTAAATCGTTCCTATTTCTACGTATCTCGACGATTTGGATGATATATAAGAAACACTGAAATTTTAGCGAATTTCCAAGAAAAACTGAAATTTTAGCGAATTTCCAAGAAAAATGTCAATATTAACCGAATTTCTAAATCGTTCCTATTTCTACGTATCTCGACGATTTGCATGATATATAAGAAACACTGAAATTTTAGCGAATTTGCAAGAAAAACTGAAGTTTTAGCGAATTTCCAAGAAAAATGTCAAAATTAACAGAATTTCTAAATCGTTCCTATTTCTACGTATCTCGACGATTTGGATAATATATAAGAAACACTGAAATTTTAGCGAATTTCCAAGAAAAACTGAAATTTTAGCGAATTTCCAAGAAAAATGTCAATATTAACCGAATTTCTAAATCGTTCCTATTTCTACGTATCTCGACGATTTGGATGATATATAAGAAACACTGAAATTTTAGCGAATTTCCAAGAAAAACTGAAATTTTAGCGAATTTCCAAGAAAAATGTCAATATTAACCGAATTTCTAAATCGTTCCTATTTCTACGTATCTCGACGATTTGGATGATATATAAGAAACACTGAAATCTTAGCGAATTTCCAAGAAAAACTGAAATTTTAGCGAATTTCCAAGAAAAATGTCAATATTAACCGAATTTCTAAATCGTTCCTATTTCTACGTATCTCGACGATTTGGATGATATATAAGAAACACGAAATTTTAGCGAATTTCCAAGAAAAACTGAAATTTTAGCGAATTTCCAAGAAAAACTGAAATTTTAGCGAATTTTCAAGAAAAATGTCAAAATTAACCGAATTTCTAAATCGTTCCTATTTCTACGTATATCGACGATTTGCATGATATATAAGAAACACTGAAATTTTAGCGAATTTCCAAGAAAAACTGAAATTTTAGCGAATTTCCAAGAAAAATGTCAATATTAACCGAATTTCTAAATCGTTCCTATTTCTACGTATCTCGACGAATTGGATGATATATAAGAAACACTGAAATTTTAGCGAATTTCCAAGAAAAACTGAAATTTTAGCGAATTTCCAAAAAAAATGTCAATATTAACCGAATTTCTAAATCGTTCCTATTTCTACGTATCTCGACGATTTGGATGATATATAAGAAACACTGAAATTTTAGCGAATTTCCAAGAAAAACTGAAATTTTAGCGAATTTCCAAGAAAAACTGAAATTTTAGCGAATTTCCAAGAAAAATGTCAATATTAACCGAATTTCAAAATCGTTCCTATTTCTACGTATCTCGACGATTTGGATGATATATAAGAAACACTGAAATTTTAGCGAATTTCCAAGAAAAACTGAAATTTTAGCGAATTTCCAAGAAAAATGTCAAAATTAACCGAATTTCTAAATCGTTCCTATTTCTACGTATATCGACGATTTGCATGATATATAAGAAACACTGAAATTTTAGCGAATTTCCAAGAAAAACTGAAATTTTAGCGAATTTCCAAGAAAAATGTCAAAATTAACCGAATTTCTAAATCGTTCCTATTTCTACGTATATCGGCGATTTGCATGATATATAAGAAACACTGAAATTTTAGCGAATTTCCAAGAAAAACTGAAATTTTAGCGAATTTCCAAGAAAAATGTCAATATTAACCGAATTTCTAAATCGTTCCTATTTCTACGTATCTCGACGATTTGCATGATATATAAGAAACACTGAAATTTTAGCGAATTTCCAAGAAAAACTGAAATTTTAGCGAATTTCCAAGAAAAATGTCAATATTAACCGAATTTCTAAATCGTTCCTATTTCTACGTATCTCGACGATTTGGATGATATATAAGAAACACTGAAATCTTAGCGAATTTCCAACAAAAACTGAAATTTTAGCAAATTTCCAAGAAAAACTGAAATTTTAGCGAATTTCCAAGAAAAATGTCAAAATTAACCGAATTTCTAAATCGTTCCTATTTCTACGTATATCGACGATTTGCATGATATATAAGAAACACTGAAATTTTAGCGAATTTCCAAGAAAAACTGAAATTTTAGCGAATTTCCAAGAAAAATGTCAATATTAACCGAATTTCTAAATCGTTCCTATTTCTACGTATCTCGACGATTTGGATGATATATAAGAAACACTGAAATTTTAGCGAATTTCCAAGAAAAACTGAAATTTTAGCGAATTTCCAAGAAAAATGTCAATATTAACCGAATTTCTAAATCGTTCCTATTTCTACGTATCTCGACGATTTGGATGATATATAAGAAACACTGAAATTTTAGCGAATTTCCAAGAAAAACTGAAATTTTAGCGAATTTCCAAGAAAAATGTCAATATTAACCGAATTTCTAAATCGTTCCTATTTCTACGTATCTCGACGATTTGGATGATATATAAGAAACACTGAAATTTTAGCGAATTTCCAAGAAAAACTGAAATTTTAGCGAATTTCCAAGAAAAATGTCAATATTAACCGAATTTCTAAATCGTTCCTATTTCTACGTATCTCGACGATTTGGATGATATATAAGAAACACTGAAATCTTAGCGAATTTCCAAGAAAAACTGAAATTTTAGCGAATTTCCAAGAAAAATGTCAATATTAACCGAATTTCTAAATCGTTCCTATTTCTACGTATCTCGACGATTTGGATGATATATAAGAAACACTGAAATTTTAGCGAATTTCCAAGAAAAACTGAAATTTTAGCGAATTTCCAAGAAAAATGTCAATATTAACCGAATTTCTAAATCGTTCCTATTTCTACGTATCTCGACGATTTGGATGATATATAAGAAACACTGAAATCTTAGCGAATTTCCAAGAAAAACTGAAATTTTAGCGAATTTCCAAGAAAAATGTCAATATTAACCGAATTTCTAAATCGTTCCTATTTCTACGTATCTCGACGATTTGGATGATATATAAGAAACACTGAAATTTTAGCGAATTTCCAAGAAAAACTGAAATTTTAGCGAATTTCCAAGAAAAACTGAAATTTTAGCGAATTTTCAAGAAAAATGTCAAAATTAACCGAATTTCTAAATCGTTCCTATTTCTACGTATATCGACGATTTGCATGATATATAAGAAACACTGAAATTTTAGCGAATTTCCAAGAAAAACTGAAATTTTAGCGAATTTCCAAGAAAAATGTCAATATTAACCGAATTTCTAAATCGTTCCTATTTCTACGTATCTCGACGAATTGGATGATATATAAGAAACACTGAAATTTTAGCGAATTTCCAAGAAAAACTGAAATTTTAGCGAATTTCCAAAAAAAATGTCAATATTAACCGAATTTCTAAATCGTTCCTATTTCTACGTATCTCGACGATTTGGATGATATATAAGAAACACTGAAATTTTAGCGAATTTCCAAGAAAAACTGAAATTTTAGCGAATTTCCAAGAAAAATGTCAATATTAACCGAATTTCTAAATCGTTCCTATTTCTACGTATCTCGACGATTTGGATGATATATAAGAAACACTGAAATTTTAGCGAATTTCCAAGAAAAACTGAAATTTTAGCGAATTTCCAAGAAAAATGTCAATATTAACCGAATTTCTAAATCGTTCCTATTTCTACGTATCTCGACGATTTGGATGATATATAAGAAACACTGAAATCTTAGCGAATTTCCAAGAAAAACTGAAATTTTAGCGAATTTCCAAGAAAAATGTCAATATTAACCGAATTTCTAAATCGTTCCTATTTCTACGTATCTCGACGATTTGGATGATATATAAGAAACACTGAAATTTTAGCGAATTTCCAAGAAAAACTGAAATTTTAGCGAATTTCCAAGAAAAATGTCAATATTAACCGAATTTCTAAATCGTTCCTATTTCTACGTATCTCGACGATTTGGATGATATATAAGAAACACTGAAATCTTAGCGAATTTCCAAGAAAAACTGAAATTTTAGCGAATTTCCAAGAAAAATGTCAATATTAACCGAATTTCTAAATCGTTCCTATTTCTACGTATCTCGACGATTTGGATGATATATAAGAAACACTGAAATTTTAGCGAATTTCCAAGAAAAACTGAAATTTTAGCGAATTTCCAAGAAAAACTGAAATTTTAGCGAATTTTCAAGAAAAATGTCAAAATTAACCGAATTTCTAAATCGTTCCTATTTCTACGTATATCGACGATTTGCATGATATATAAGAAACACTGAAATTTTAGCGAATTTCCAAGAAAAACTGAAATTTTAGCGAATTTCCAAGAAAAATGTCAATATTAACCGAATTTCTAAATCGTTCCTATTTCTACGTATCTCGACGAATTGGATGATATATAAGAAACACTGAAATTTTAGCGAATTTCCAAGAAAAACTGAAATTTTAGCGAATTTCCAAAAAAAATGTCAATATTAACCGAATTTCTAAATCGTTCCTATTTCTACGTATCTCGACGATTTGGATGATATATAAGAAACACTGAAATTTTAGCGAATTTCCAAGAAAAACTGAAATTTTAGCGAATTTCCAAGAAAAACTGAAATTTTAGCGAATTTCCAAGAAAAATGTCAATATTAACCGAATTTCAAAATCGTTCCTATTTCTACGTATCTCGACGATTTGGATGATATATAAGAAACACTGAAATTTTAGCGAATTTCCAAGAAAAACTGAAATTTTAGCGAATTTCCAAGAAAAATGTCAAAATTAACCGAATTTCTAAATCGTTCCTATTTCTACGTATATCGACGATTTGCATGATATATAAGAAACACTGAAATTTTAGCGAATTTCCAAGAAAAACTGAAATTTTAGCGAATTTCCAAGAAAAATGTCAAAATTAACCGAATTTCTAAATCGTTCCTATTTCTACGTATATCGGCGATTTGCATGATATATAAGAAACACTGAAATTTTAGCGAATTTCCAAGAAAAACTGAAATTTTAGCGAATTTCCAAGAAAAATGTCAATATTAACCGAATTTCTAAATCGTTCCTATTTCTACGTATCTCGACGATTTGGATGATATATAAGAAACACTGAAATTTTAGCGAATTTCCAAGAAAAACTGAAATTTTAGCGAATTTCCAAGAAAAATGTCAATATTAACCGAATTTCTAAATCGTTCCTATTTCTACGTATCTCGACGATTTGGATGATATATAAGAAACACTGAAATCTTAGCGAATTTCCAACAAAAACTGAAATTTTAGCAAATTTCCAAGAAAAACTGAAATTTTAGCGAATTTCCAAGAAAAATGTCAAAATTAACCGAATTTCTAAATCGTTCCTATTTCTACGTATATCGACGATTTGCATGATATATAAGAAACACTGAAATTTTAGCGAATTTCCAAGAAAAACTGAAATTTTAGCGAATTTCCAAGAAAAATGTCAATATTAACCGAATTTCTAAATCGTTCCTATTTCTACGTATCTCGACGATTTGGATGATATATAAGAAACACTGAAATTTTAGCGAATTTCCAAGAAAAACTGAAATTTTAGCGAATTTCCAAGAAAAATGTCAATATTAACCGAATTTCTAAATCGTTCCTATTTCTACGTATCTCGACGATTTGGATGATATATAAGAAACACTGAAATTTTAGCGAATTTCCAAGAAAAACTGAAATTTTAGCGAATTTCCAAGAAAAATGTCAATATTAACCGAATTTCTAAATCGTTCCTATTTCTACGTATCTCGACGATTTGGATGATATATAAGAAACACTGAAATTTTAGCGAATTTCCAAGAAAAACTGAAATTTTAGCGAATTTCCAAGAAAAACTGAAATTTTAGCGAATTTTCAAGAAAAATGTCAAAATTAACCGAATTTCTAAATCGTTCCTATTTCTACGTATATCGACGATTTGCATGATATATAAGAAACACTGAAATTTTAGCGAATTTCCAAGAAAAACTGAAATTTTAGCGAATTTCCAAGAAAAATGTCAATATTAACCGAATTTCTAAATCGTTCCTATTTCTACGTATCTCGACGATTTGGATGATATATAAGAAACACTGAAATTTTAGCGAATTTCCAAGAAAAACTGAAATTTTAGCGAATTTCCAAGAAAAATGTCAATATTAACCGAATTTCTAAATCGTTCCTATTTCTACGTATCTCGACGATTTGGATGATATATAAGAAACACTGAAATTTTAGCGAATTTCCAAGAAAAACTGAAATTTTAGCGAATTTCCAAGAAAAACTGAAATTTTAGCGAATTTCCAAGAAAAATGTCAATATTAACCGAATTTCTAAATCGTTCCTATTTCTACGTATCTCGACGATTGGGATGATATATAAGAAACACTGAAATTTTAGCGAATTTCCAAGAAAAACTGAAATTTTAGCGAATTTCCAAGAAAAATGTCAATATTAACCGAATTTCTAAATCGTTCCTATTTCTACGTATCTCGACGATTTGGATGATATATAAGAAACACTGAAATTTTAGCGAATTTCCAAGAAAAACTGAAATTTTAGCGAATTTCCAAGAAAAATGTCAATATTAACCGAATTTCTAAATCGTTCCTATTTCTACGTATCTCGACGATTTGGATGATATATAAGAAACACTGAAATTTTAGCGAATTTCCAAGAAAAACTGAAATTTTAGCGAATTTCCAAGAAAAATGTCAATATTAACCGAATTTCTAAATCGTTCCTATTTCTACGTATCTCGACGATTTGGATGATATATAAGAAACACTGAAATCTTAGCGAATTTCCAAGAAAAACTGAAATTTTAGCAAATTTCCAAGAAAAACTGAAATTTTAGCGAATTTCCAAGAAAAATGTCAAAATTAACCGAATTTCTAAATCGTTCCTATTTCTACGTATATCGACGATTTGCATGATATATAAGAAACACTGAAATTTTAGCGAATTTCCAAGAAAAACTGAAATTTTAGCGAATTTCCAAGAAAAATGTCAATATTAACCGAATTTCTAAATCGTTCCTATTTCTACGTATCTCGACGATTTGGATGATATATAAGAAACACTGAAATTTTAGCGAATTTCCAAGAAAAACTGAAATTTTAGCGAATTTCCAAGAAAAATGTCAATATTAACCGAATTTCTAAATCGTTCCTATTTCTACGTATCTCGACGATTTGGATGATATATAAGAAACACTGAAATTTTAGCGAATTTCCAAGAAAAACTGAAATTTTAGCGAATTTCCAAGAAAAACTGAAATTTTAGCGAATTTTCAAGAAAAATGTCAAAATTAACCGAATTTCTAAATCGTTCCTATTTCTACGTAACTCGACGATTTGGATGATATATAAGAAACACTGAAATTTTAGCGAATTTCCAAGAAAAACTGAAATTTTAGCGAATTTCCATGAAAAATGTCAATATTAACCGAATTTCTAAATCGTTCCTATTTCTACGTAACTCGACGATTTGGATGATATATAAGAAACACTGAAATTTTAGCGAATTTCCAAGAAAAACTGAAATTTTAGCGAATTTCCATGAAAAATGTCAATATTAACCGAATTTCTAAATCGTTCCTATTTCTACGTATCTCGACGATTTGGATGATATATAAGAAACACTGAAATTTTAGCGAATTTCCAAGAAAAACTGAAATTTTAGCGAATTTCCATGAAAAATGTCAATATTAACCGAATTTCTAAATCGTTCCTATTTCTACGTAACTCGACGATTTGGATGATATATAAGAAACACTGAAATTTTAGCGAATTTCCAAGAAAAACTGAAATTTTAGCGAATTTCCATGAAAAATGTCAATATTAACCGAATTTCTAAGTCGTTCCTATTTCTACGTATCTCGACGATTTGGATGATATATAAGAAACATTGAAATTTTAGCGAATTTCCAAGAAAAACTGAAATTTTAGCGAATTTCCATGAAAAATGTCAATATTAACCAAATTTCTATATCGTTCCTATTTCTACGTAACTCGACGATTTGGATGATATATAAGAAACACTGAAATTTTAGCGAATTTCCAAGAAAAACTGAAATTTTAGCGAATTTCCATGAAAAATGTCAATATTAACCGAATTTCTAAATCGTTCCTATTTCTACGTAACTCGACGATTTGGATGATATATAAGAAACACTGAAATTTTAGCGAATTTCCAAGAAAAACTGAAATTTTAGCGAATTTCCAAGAAAAATGTCAATATTAACCGAATTTCTAAATCGTTCCTATTTCTACGTATCTCGACGATTTGGATGATATATAAGAAACACTGAAATTTTAGCGAATTTCCAAGAAAAACTGAAATTTTAGCGAATTTCCAAGAAAAACTGAAATTTTAGCGAATTTCCATGAAAAATGTCAATATTAACCGAATTTCTAAATCGTTCCTATTTCTACGTATCTCGACGATTTGGATGATATATAAGAAACACTGAAATTTTAGCGAATTTCCAAGAAAAACTGAAATTTTAGCGAATTTCCATGAAAAATGTCAATATTAACCGAATTTCTAAATCGTTCCTATTTCTACGTAACTCGACGATTTGGATGATATATAAGAAACACTGAAATTTTAGCGAATTTCCAAGAAAAACTGAAATTTTAGCGAATTTCCATGAAAAATGTCAATATTAACCGAATTTCTAAGTCGTTCCTATTTCTACGTATCTCGACGATTTGGATGATATATAAGAAACATTGAAATTTTAGCGAATTTCCAAGAAAAACTGAAATTTTAGCAAATTTCCAAGAAAAACTGAAATTTTAGCGAATTTCCAAGAAAAATGTCAAAATTAACCGAATTTCTAAATCGTTCCTATTTCTACGTATATCGACGATTTGCATGATATATAAGAAACACTGAAATTTTAGCGAATTTCCAAGAAAAACTGAAATTTTAGCGAATTTCCAAGAAAAATGTCAATATTAACCGAATTTCTAAATCGTTCCTATTTCTACGTATCTCGACGATTTGGATGATATATAAGAAACACTGAAATTTTAGCGAATTTCCAAGAAAAACTGAAATTTTAGCGAATTTCCAAGAAAAATGTCAATATTAACCGAATTTCTAAATCGTTCCTATTTCTACGTATCTCGACGATTTGGATGATATATAAGAAACACTGAAATTTTAGCGAATTTCCAAGAAAAACTGAAATTTTAGCGAATTTCCAAGAAAAACTGAAATTTTAGCGAATTTTCAAGAAAAATGTCAAAATTAACCGAATTTCTAAATCGTTCCTATTTCTACGTAACTCGACGATTTGGATGATATATAAGAAACACTGAAATTTTAGCGAATTTCCAAGAAAAACTGAAATTTTAGCGAATTTCCATGAAAAATGTCAATATTAACCGAATTTCTAAATCGTTCCTATTTCTACGTAACTCGACGATTTGGATGATATATAAGAAACACTGAAATTTTAGCGAATTTCCAAGAAAAACTGAAGTTTTAGCGAATTTCCATGAAAAATGTCAATATTAACCGAATTTCTAAATCGTTCCTATTTCTACGTATCTCGACGATTTGGATGATATATAAGAAACACTGAAATTTTAGCGAATTTCCAAGAAAAACTGAAATTTTAGCGAATTTCCATGAAAAATGTCAATATTAACCGAATTTCTAAATCGTTCCTATTTCTACGCAACTCGACGATTTGGATGATATATAAGAAACACTGAAATTTTAGCGAATTTCCAAGAAAAACTGAAATTTTAGCGAATTTCCATGAAAAATGTCAATATTAACCGAATTTCTAAGTCGTTCCTATTTCTACGTATCTCGACGATTTGGATGATATATAAGAAACATTGAAATTTTAGCGAATTTCCAAGAAAAACTGAAATTTTAGCGAATTTCCATGAAAAATGTCAATATTAACCAAATTTCTATATCGTTCCTATTTCTACGTAACTCGACGATTTGGATGATATATAAGAAACACTGAAATTTTAGCGAATTTCCAAGAAAAACTGAAATTTTAGCGAATTTCCATGAAAAATGTCAATATTAACCGAATTTCTAAATCGTTCCTATTTCTACGTAACTCGACGATTTGGATGATATATAAGAAACACTGAAATTTTAGCGAATTTCCAAGAAAAACTGAAATTTTAGCGAATTTCCAAGAAAAATGTCAATATTAACCGAATTTCTAAATCGTTCCTATTTCTACGTATCTCGACGATTTGGATGATATATAAGAAACACTGAAATTTTAGCGAATTTCCAAGAAAAACTGAAATTTTAGCGAATTTCCAAGAAAAACTGAAATTTTAGCGAATTTTCAAGAAAAATGTCAAAATTAACCGAATTTCTAAATCGTTCCTATTTCTACGTAACTCGACGATTTGGATGATATATAAGAAACACTGAAATTTTAGCGAATTTCCAAGAAAAACTGAAATTTTAGCGAATTTCCATGAAAAATGTCAATATTAACCGAATTTCTAAATCGTTCCTATTTCTACGTAACTCGACGATTTGGATGATATATAAGAAACACTGAAATTTTAGCGAATTTCCAAGAAAAACTGAAATTTTAGCGAATTTCCATGAAAAATGTCAATATTAACCGAATTTCTAAATCGTTCCTATTTCTACGTATCTCGACGATTTGGATGATATATAAGAAACACTGAAATTTTAGCGAATTTCCAAGAAAAACTGAAATTTTAGCGAATTTCCATGAAAAATGTCAATATTAACCGAATTTCTAAATCGTTCCTATTTCTACGTAACTCGACGATTTGGATGATATATAAGAAACACTGAAATTTTAGCGAATTTCCAAGAAAAACTGAAATTTTAGCGAATTTCCATGAAAAATGTCAATATTAACCGAATTTCTAAGTCGTTCCTATTTCTACGTATCTCGACGATTTGGATGATATATAAGAAACATTGAAATTTTAGCGAATTTCCAAGAAAAACTGAAATTTTAGCGAATTTCCATGAAAAATGTCAATATTAACCAAATTTCTATATCGTTCCTATTTCTACGTAACTCGACGATTTGGATGATATATAAGAAACACTGAAATTTTAGCGAATTTCCAAGAAAAACTGAAATTTTAGCGAATTTCCATGAAAAATGTCAATATTAACCGAATTTCTAAATCGTTCCTATTTCTACGTAACTCGACGATTTGGATGATATATAAGAAACACTGAAATTTTAGCGAATTTCCAAGAAAAACTGAAATTTTAGCGAATTTCCATGAAAAATGTCAATATTAACCGAATTTCTAAATCGTTCCTATTTCTACGTAACTCGACGATTTGGATGATATATAAGAAACACTGAAATTTTAGCGAATTTCCAAGAAAAACTGAAATTTTAGCGAATTTCCAAGAAAAATGTCAATATTAACCGAATTTCTAAATCGTTCCTATTTCTACGTATCTCGACGATTTGGATGATATATAAGAAACACTGAAATTTTAGCGAATTTCCAAGAAAAACTGAAATTTTAGCGAATTTCCAAGAAAAACTGAAATTTTAGCGAATTTTCAAGAAAAATGTCAAAATTAACCGAATTTCTAAATCGTTCCTATTTCTACGTAACTCGACGATTTGGATGATATATAAGAAACACTGAAATTTTAGCGAATTTCCAAGAAAAACTGAAATTTTAGCGAATTTCCATGAAAAATGTCAATATTAACCGAATTTCTAAATCGTTCCTATTTCTACGTAACTTGACGATTTGGATGATATATAAGAAACACTGAAATTTTAGCGAATTTCCAAGAAAAACTGAAATTTTAGCGAATTTCCATGAAAAATGTCAATATTAACCGAATTTCTAAATCGTTCCTATTTCTACGTATCTCGACGATTTGGATGATATATAAGAAACACTGAAATTTTAGCGAATTTCCAAGAAAAACTGAAATTTTAGCGAATTTCCATGAAAAATGTCAATATTAACCGAATTTCTAAATCGTTCCTATTTCTACGTAACTCGACGATTTGGATGATATATAAGAAACACTGAAATTTTAGCGAATTTCCAAGAAAAACTGAAATTTTAGCGAATTTCCATGAAAAATGTCAATATTAACCGAATTTCTAAATCGTTCCTATTTCTACGTATCTCGACGATTTGGATGATATATAAGAAACATTGAAATTTTAGCGAATTTCCAAGAAAAACTGAAATTTTAGCGAATTTCCATGAAAAATGTCAATATTAACCAAATTTCTATATCGTTCCTATTTCTACGTAACTCGACGATTTGGATGATATATAAGAAACACTGAAATTTTAGCGAATTTCCAAGAAAAACTGAAATTTTAGCGAATTTCCATGAAAAATGTCAATATTAACCGAATTTCTAAATCGTTCCTATTTCTACGTAACTCGACGATTTGGATGATATATAAGAAACACTGAAATTTTAGCGAATTTCCAAGAAAAACTGAAATTTTAGCGAATTTCCAAGAAAAATGTCAATATTAACCGAATTTCTAAATCGTTCCTATTTCTACGTATCTCGACGATTTGGATGATATATAAGAAACACTGAAATTTTAGCGAATTTCCAAGAAAAACTGAAATTTTAGCGAATTTCCATGAAAAATGTCAATATTAACCGAATTTCTAAATCGTTCCTATTTCTACGTAACTCGACGATTTGGATGATATATAAGAAACACTGAAATTTTAGCGAATTTCCAAGAAAAACTGAAATTTTAGCGAATTTCCAAGAAAAATGTCAATATTAACCGAATTTCTAAATCGTTCCTATTTCTACGTATCTCGACGATTTGGATGATATATAAGAAACACTGAAATTTTAGCAAATTTCCAAGAAAAACTGAAATTTTAGCGAATTTCCAAGAAAAGTGTCAATATTAACCGAATTTCTAAATCGTTCCTATTTCTACGTAACTCGACAATTTGGATGATATATAAGAAACACTGAAATTTTAGCGAATTTCCAAGAAAAACTGAAATTTTAGCGAATTTCCATGAAAAATGTCAATATTAACCGAATTTCTAAATCGTTCCTATTTCTACGTAACTCGACGATTTGGATGATATATAAGAAACACTGAAATTTTAGCGAATTTCCAAGAAAAACTGAAATTTTAGCTAATTTCCATGAAAAATGTCAATATTAACAGAATTTCTAAATCGTTCCTATATCTACGTATCTCGACGATTTGGATGATATATAAGAAACACTGAAATTTTAGCGAATTTCCAAGAAAAACTGAAATTTTAGCGAATTTCCATGAAAAATGTCAATATTAACCGAATTTCTAAATCGTTCCTATTTCTACGTATCTCGACGATTTGGATGATATATAAGAAACACTGAAATTTTAGCGAATTTCCAAGAAAAACTGAAATTTTAGCGAATTTCCATGAAAAATGTCAATATTAACCGAATTTCTAAATCGTTCCTATTTCTACGTATCTCGACGATTTGGATGATATATAGGAAACACTGAAATTTTAGCGAATTTCCAAGAAAAACTGAAATTTTAGCGAATTTCCATGAAAAATGTCAATATTAACCAAATTTCTAAATCGTTCCTATTTCTACGTAACTCGACGATTTGGATGATATATAAGAAACACTGAAATTTTAGCGAATTTCCAAGAAAAACTGAAATTTTAGCGAATTTCCATGAAAAATGTCAATATTAACCGAATTTCTAAATCGTTCCTATTTCTACGTAACTCGACGATTTGGATTATATATAAGAAACACTGAAATTTTAGCGAATTTCCAAGAAAAACTGAAATTTTAGCGAATTTCCAAGAAAAATGTCAATATTAACCGAATTTCTAAATCGTTCCTATTTCTACGTATCTCGACGATTTGGATGATATATAAGAAACACTGAAATTTTAGCGAATTTCCAGGAAAAACTGAAATTTTAGCGAATTTCCAAGAAAAATGTCAATATTAACCGAATTTCTAAATCGTTCCTATTTCTACGTAACTCGACGATTTGGATGATATATAAGAAACACTGAAATTTTAGCGAATTTCCAAGAAAAACTGAAATTTTAGCGAATTTCCAAGAAAAATGTCAATATTAACCGAATTTCTAAATCGTTCCTATTTCTACGTATCTCGACGATTTGGATGATATATAAGAAACACTGAAATTTTAGCGAATTTCCAAGAAAAACTGAAATTTTAGCGAATTTCCATGAAAAATGTCAATATTAACCGAATTTCTAAATCGTTCCTATTTCTACGTAACTCGACGATTTGGATGATATATAAGAAACACTGAAATTTTAGCGAATTTCCAAGAAAAACTGAAATTTTAGCGAATTTCCATGAAAAATGTCAATATTAACCGAATTTCTAAATCGTTCCTATTTCTACGTATCTCGACGATTTGGATGATATATAAGAAACACTGAAATTTTAGCGAATTTCCAAGAAAAACTGAAATTTTAGCGAATTTCCATGAAAAATGTCAATATTAACCGAATTTCTAAATCGTTCCTATTTCTACGTAACTCGACGATTTGGATGATATATAAGAAACACTGAAATTTTAGCGAATTTCCAAGAAAAACTGAAATTTTAGCGAATTTCCATGAAAAATGTCAATATTAACCGAATTTCTAAATCGTTCCTATTTCTACGTATCTCGACGATTTGGATGATATATAAGAAACATTGAAATTTTAGCGAATTTCCAAGAAAAACTGAAATTTTAGCGAATTTCCATGAAAAATGTCAATATTAACCAAATTTCTATATCGTTCCTATTTCTACGTATCTCGACGATTTGGATGATATATAAGAAACACTGAAATTTTAGCGAATTTCCAAGAAAAACTGAAATTTTAGCGAATTTCCATGAAAAATGTCAATATTAACCGAATTTCTAAATCGTTCCTATTTCTACGTATCTCGACGATTTGGATGATATATAAGAAACACTGAAATTTTAGCGAATTTCCAAGAAAAACTGAAATTTTAGCGAATTTCCATGAAAAATGTCAATATTAACCGAATTTCTAAATCGTTCCTATTTCTACGTATCTCGACGATTTGGATGATATATAAGAAACACTGAAATTTTAGCGAATTTCCAAGAAAAACTGAAATTTTAGCGAATTTCCAAGAAAAACTGAAATTTTAGCGAATTTTCAAGAAAAATGTCAAAATTAACCGAATTTCTAAATCGTTCCTATTTCTACGTAACTCGACGATTTGGATGATATATAAGAAACACTGAAATTTTAGCGAATTTCCAAGAAAAACTGAAATTTTAGCGAATTTCCATGAAAAATGTCAATATTAACCGAATTTCTAAATCGTTCCTATTTCTACGTAACTTGACGATTTGGATGATATATAAGAAACACTGAAATTTTAGCGAATTTCCAAGAAAAACTGAAATTTTAGCGAATTTCCATGAAAAATGTCAATATTAACCGAATTTCTAAATCGTTCCTATTTCTACGTATCTCGACGATTTGGATGATATATAAGAAACACTGAAATTTTAGCGAATTTCCAAGAAAAACTGAAATTTTAGCGAATTTCCATGAAAAATGTCAATATTAACCGAATTTCTAAATCGTTCCTATTTCTACGTAACTCGACGATTTGGATGATATATAAGAAACACTGAAATTTTAGCGAATTTCCAAGAAAAACTGAAATTTTAGCGAATTTCCATGAAAAATGTCAATATTAACCGAATTTCTAAATCGTTCCTATTTCTACGTATCTCGACGATTTGGATGATATATAAGAAACATTGAAATTTTAGCGAATTTCCAAGAAAAACTGAAATTTTAGCGAATTTCCATGAAAAATGTCAATATTAACCAAATTTCTATATCGTTCCTATTTCTACGTAACTCGACGATTTGGATGATATATAAGAAACACTGAAATTTTAGCGAATTTCCAAGAAAAACTGAAATTTTAGCGAATTTCCATGAAAAATGTCAATATTAACCGAATTTCTAAATCGTTCCTATTTCTACGTAACTCGACGATTTGGATGATATATAAGAAACACTGAAATTTTAGCGAATTTCCAAGAAAAACTGAAATTTTAGCGAATTTCCAAGAAAAATGTCAATATTAACCGAATTTCTAAATCGTTCCTATTTCTACGTATCTCGACGATTTGGATGATATATAAGAAACACTGAAATTTTAGCGAATTTCCAAGAAAAACTGAAATTTTAGCGAATTTCCATGAAAAATGTCAATATTAACCGAATTTCTAAATCGTTCCTATTTCTACGTAACTCGACGATTTGGATGATATATAAGAAACACTGAAATTTTAGCGAATTTCCAAGAAAAACTGAAATTTTAGCGAATTTCCAAGAAAAATGTCAATATTAACCGAATTTCTAAATCGTTCCTATTTCTACGTATCTCGACGATTTGGATGATATATAAGAAACACTGAAATTTTAGCAAATTTCCAAGAAAAACTGAAATTTTAGCGAATTTCCAAGAAAAGTGTCAATATTAACCGAATTTCTAAATCGTTCCTATTTCTACGTAACTCGACAATTTGGATGATATATAAGAAACACTGAAATTTTAGCGAATTTCCAAGAAAAACTGAAATTTTAGCGAATTTCCATGAAAAATGTCAATATTAACCGAATTTCTAAATCGTTCCTATTTCTACGTAACTCGACGATTTGGATGATATATAAGAAACACTGAAATTTTAGCGAATTTCCAAGAAAAACTGAAATTTTAGCTAATTTCCATGAAAAATGTCAATATTAACAGAATTTCTAAATCGTTCCTATTTCTACGTATCTCGACGATTTGGATGATATATAAGAAACACTGAAATTTTAGCGAATTTCCAAGAAAAACTGAAATTTTAGCGAATTTCCATGAAAAATGTCAATATTAACCGAATTTCTAAATCGTTCCTATTTCTACGTATCTCGACGATTTGGATGATATATAAGAAACACTGAAATTTTAGCGAATTTCCAAGAAAAACTGAAATTTTAGCGAATTTCCATGAAAAATGTCAATATTAACCGAATTTCTAAATCGTTCCTATTTCTACGTATCTCGACGATTTGGATGATATATAGGAAACACTGAAATTTTAGCGAATTTCCAAGAAAAACTGAAATTTTAGCGAATTTCCATGAAAAATGTCAATATTAACCAAATTTCTAAATCGTTCCTATTTCTACGTAACTCGACGATTTGGATGATATATAAGAAACACTGAAATTTTAGCGAATTTCCAAGAAAAACTGAAATTTTAGCGAATTTCCATGAAAAATGTCAATATTAACCGAATTTCTAAATCGTTCCTATTTCTACGTAACTCGACGATTTGGATTATATATAAGAAACACTGAAATTTTAGCGAATTTCCAAGAAAAACTGAAATTTTAGCGAATTTCCAAGAAAAATGTCAATATTAACCGAATTTCTAAATCGTTCCTATTTCTACGTATCTCGACGATTTGGATGATATATAAGAAACACTGAAATTTTAGCGAATTTCCAGGAAAAACTGAAATTTTAGCGAATTTCCAAGAAAAATGTCAATATTAACCGAATTTCTAAATCGTTCCTATTTCTACGTAACTCGACGATTTGGATGATATATAAGAAACACTGAAATTTTAGCGAATTTCCAAGAAAAACTGAAATTTTAGCGAATTTCCAAGAAAAATGTCAATATTAACCGAATTTCTAAATCGTTCCTATTTCTACGTATCTCGACGATTTGGATGATATATAAGAAACACTGAAATTTTAGCGAATTTCCAAGAAAAACTGAAATTTTAGCGAATTTCCATGAAAAATGTCAATATTAACCGAATTTCTAAATCGTTCCTATTTCTACGTAACTCGACGATTTGGATGATATATAAGAAACACTGAAATTTTAGCGAATTTCCAAGAAAAACTGAAATTTTAGCGAATTTCCAAGAAAAATGTCAATATTAACCGAATTTCTAAATCGTTCCTATTTCTACGTATCTCGACGATTTGGATGATATATAAGAAACACTGAAATTTTAGCCAATTTCCAAGAAAAACTGAAATTTTAGCGAATTTCCAAGAAAAGTGTCAATATTAACCGAATTTCTAAATCGTTCCTATTTCTACGTAACTCGACAATTTGGATGATATATAAGAAACACTGAAATTTTAGCGAATTTCCAAGAAAAACTGAAATTTTAGCGAATTTCCATGAAAAATGTCAATATTAACCGAATTTCTAAATCGTTCCTATTTCTACGTAACTCGACGATTTGGATGATATATAAGAAACACTGAAATTTTAGCGAATTTCCAAGAAAAACTGAAATTTTAGCGAATTTCCATGAAAAATGTCAAAATTAACAGAATTTCTAAATCGTTCCTATTTCTACGTAACTCGACGATTTGGATGATATATAAGAAACACTGAAATTTTAGCGAATTTCCAAGAAAAACTGAAATTTTAGCGAATTTCCATGAAAAATGTCAATATTAACCAAATTTCTAAATCGTTCCTATTTCTACGTAACTCGACGATTTGGATGATATATAAGAAACACTGAAATTTTAGCGAATTTCCAAGAAAAACTGAAATTTTAGCGAATTTCCATGAAAAATGTCAATATTAACCGAATTTCTAAATCGTTCCTATTTCTACGTAACTCGACGATTTGGATTATATATAAGAAACACTGAAATTTTAGCGAATTTCCAAGAAAAACTGAAATTTTAGCGAATTTCCAAGAAAAATGTCAATATTAACCGAATTTCTAAATCGTTCCTATTTCTACGTATCTCGACGATTTGGATGATATATAAGAAACACTGAAATTTTAGCGAATTTCCAGGAAAAACTGAAATTTTAGCGAATTTCCAAGAAAAATGTCAATATTAACCGAATTTCTAAATCGTTCCTATTTCTACGTAACTCGACGATTTGGATGATATATAAGAAACACTGAAATTTTAGCGAATTTCCAAGAAAAACTGAAATTTTAGCGAATTTCCAAGAAAAATGTCAAAATTAACAGAATTTCTAAATCGTTCCTATTTCTACGTAACTCGACGATTTGGATGATATATAAGAAACACTGAAATTTTAGCGAATTTCCAAGAAAAACTGAAATTTTAGCGAATTTCCAAGAAAAATGTAAAAATTAACCAAAATTTAAAAACGATGCTATTTCTATAGATATATAATAAAAATTGAATTTTAACGAATTTTTAAGAAAAATGTAAAAATTATTCAAAATTTGAAAACTATGATATTTCTACGTCTCTAGACGATTTGGATGATATATAAGAAAAACTGAAATTTTAGCGAATTTCCAAGAAAAATGTAAAAATTAACCAAAATTTGAAAACGATGTTATTTCTACGTATCTAGGCGATTTGGATGATATATAAGAAAAACTGAAATTTTAGCTAATTTCCAAGGAAAATGTAAAAATTAACCAAAATTTGAAAACGACGCTATTTCTACGTATCTAGTTGATTTGGAGGATATTTAAGAAAAATTGACTTTTAGCGAATTTCCGAGTAAGCTGTACAAATTAACCGAAGTTCTAAATGGTTGCTATTTCTACGTATATCGACGATTTGGATGATATATTAGAAAAATTGAATTTTACTGAATTTTGAGAAAAAATGTAAAAATTAACCAAAATTTGAAAACGATGCTATTTCTACGTATCTAGACGATTTGGATGATATATAAGAAAAACTGAAATTTTAACGAATATCCAAGAAAAATGTAAAAATTAACCAAAATTTAAAAACGATGCTATCTAGATGATTTGGAAGATATTTAGGAAAAATTTAATTTTTGCGAATTTCAGAGTAAACTACAAATTTACCGAAATTCTAAATCGTTGCTATTTCTACGTATATCGACGATTTGGATGATATATAAGAAAAACTGAAATTTTAGTGAATTTTCAAGGAAAATGTAAAAATTAACCAAAATTTGAAAACGATGCTATTTCTACGTATCTAGTTGATTTGGAGGATATTTAAGAAAAATTGACTTTTAGCGAATTTCCGAGTAAGCTGTACAAATTTACCGAAGTTCTAAATGGTTGCTATTTCTACGTATATCGACGATTTGGATGATATATTAGAAAAATTGAATTTTACTGAATTTTGAGAAAAAATGTAAAAATTAACCAAAATTTGAAAACGATGCTATTTCTACGTATCTAGACGATTTGGATGATATATAAGAAAAAGTGAAATTTTAACGAATTTCCAAGAAAAATGTAAAAATTAACCAAAATTTAAAAACTATGCTATCTAGATGATTTGGAAGATATTTAGGAAAAATTAAATTTTTGCGAATTTCAGAGTAAACTGTACAAATTTACCGAAATTCTAAATCGTTGCTATTTCTACGTATATCGACGATTTGGGTGATATATAAGAAAAACTGAAATTTTAACGAATATCCAAGAAAAATGTAAAAAATAACCAAAATTTAAAAACTATGCTATCTAGATGATTTGGAAGATATTTAGGAAAAATTAAATTTTTGCGAATTTCAGAGTAAACTGTACAAGTTTACCGAAATTCTAAATCTTTGCTATTTCTACGTACATCGACGATTTGGGTGATATATAAGAAAAACTGAAATTTTAACGAATTTCCAAGAAAAATGTAAAAAATAACCAAAATTTAAAAACTATGCTATCTAGATGATTTGGAAGATATTTAGGAAAAATTAAATTTTTGCGAATGTCAGAGTAAACTACAAATTTACCGAAATTCTAAATTGTTGCTATTTCTACGTATATCGACGATTTGGATGATATATAAGAAAAACTGAAATTTTAGCGAATTTCCAAGAAAAATGTAAAAATTAACCAAAATTTGAAAACGATGCTATCTAGATGATTTGGAGGATATTTAAGAATATTTTATTTTAGGGAATTTCCGAGTAAACTGTACAAATTAACCGAAATTCTAAATCGTTGCTATTTCTACGTATATCGACGATTTGGATGATATATAAGAAAAGCTGAAATTTTAACGAATTTCCAAGAAAAATGTAAAAATTAACCATAATTTAAAAACGATTCTATTTCTATGGATATATAATAAAAATTGAATTTTACCGAATTTTTAAGAAAAATGTAAAAATTAACCAAAATTTGAAAACGATGCTATTTCTACGTATCTAGACGATTTGGATGATATATAAGAAAAACTGAAATTTTAGCGAATTTCCAAGAAAAATGTAAAAATTAACCATAATTTAAAAACGATGCTATCTAGATGATTTGGAAGATATTTAGGAAAAATTTAATTTTTGCGAATTTCAGAGTAAACTGTAAAAATTTACCGAAATTCTAAATCGTTGCTATTTCTACGTACATCGACGATTTGGGTGATATATAAGAAAAACTGAAATTTTAACGAATTTCCAAGAAAAATGTAAAAATTAACCAAAATTTAAAAACGATTCTATTTCTATAGATATATAATAAAAATTGAATTTTACCGAATTTTTAAGAAAAATGTAAAAATTAACCAAAATTTGAAAACGATGCTATTTCTACGTATCTAGACGATTTGGATGATATATAAGAAAAACTGAAATTTTAGCGAATTTCCAAGAAAAATGTAAAAATTAACCATAATTTAAAAACAATGCTATCTAGATGATTTGGAAGATATTTAGGAAAAATTTAATTTTTGCGAATTTCAGAGTAAACTACAAATTTACCGAAATTCTAAATCTTTGCTATTTCTACGTATATCGACGATTTGGATGATATATAAGAAAAACTGAAATTTTAGCGAATTTCCAAGAAAAATGTAAAAATTAACCATAATTTAAAAACGATGCTATCTAGATGATTTGGAAGATATTTAGGAAAAATTAAATTTTTGCGAATTTTAGAGTAAACTGTACAAGTTTACCGAAATTCTAAATCTTTGCTATTTCTACGTACATCGACGATTTGGGTGATATATAAGAAAAACTGAAATTTTAACGAATTTCCAAGAAAAATGTAAAAATTAACCAAAATTTAAAAACGATTCTATTTCTATAGATATATAATAAAAATTGAATTTTACCGAATTTTTAAGAAAAATGTAAAAATTAACCAAAATTTGAAAACTATGATATTTCTACGTATCTAGACGATTTGGATGATATATAAGAAAAACTGAAATTTTAACGAATTTCCAAGAAAAATGTAAAAATTAACCAAAATTTAAAAACGATTCTATTTCTATAGATATATAATAAAAATTGAATTTTTGAATTTTTAAGAAAAAATGTAAAAATTAACCAAAATTTGAAAACGATGTTATTTATACGTATCTAGACGAATTGGATGATATATAAGAAAAACTGAAATTTTAGCTAATTTCCAAGAAAAATGTAAAAATTAACCAAAATTTAAAAACGATGCTATCTAGATGATTTGGAAGATATTTAGGAAAAATTAAATTTTTGCGAATTTCAGAGTAAACTATACAAATTTACCGAAATTCTAAATCTTTGCTATTTCTACGTACATCGACGATTTGGGTGATATAAAAGAAAAACTGAAATTTTTACGAATTTCCAAGAAAAATGTAAAAAGTAACCAAAATTTAAAAACTATGCTATCTATATGATTTGGAAGATATTTAGGAAAAATTAAATTTTTGCGGATTTCAGAGTAAACTGTACAAATTTACCGAAATTCTAAATCGTTGCTATTTCTACGTATATCGACGATTTGGATGATATATAAGAAAAACTGAAATTTTAGCGAATTTCCAAGAAAAATGTAAAAATTAACCAAAATTTAAAAACGATGCTATTTAGATGATTTGGAAGATATTTAGGAAAAATTTAATTTTTGCGAATTTCAGAGTAAACTACAAATTTACCGAAATTCTAAATCGTTGCTATTTCTACGTATCTAGACGATTTGGATGATATATAAGAAAAACTGAAATTTTAGCGAATTTCCAAGAAAAATGTAAAAATTAACCAAAATTTAAAAACGATGCTATCTATATGATTTGGAAGATATTTAGGAAAAATTAAATTTTTGCGAATTTTAGAGTAAACTGTACAAGTTTACCGAAATTCTAAATCTTTGCTATTTCTACGTACATCGACGATTTGGGTGATATATAAGAAAAACTGAAATTTTAACGAATTTCCAAGAAAAATGTAAAAATTAACCAAAATTTAAAAACGATTCTATTTCTATAGATATATAATAAAAATTGAATTTTACCGAATTTTTAAGAAAAATGTAAAAATTAACCAAAATTTGAAAACTATGATATTTCTACGTATCTAGACGATTTGGATGATATATAAGAAAAACTGAAATTTTAACGAATTTCCAAGAAAAATGTAAAAATTAACGAAAATTGAAAAACCATGCTATTTCTATAGATATATAATAAAAATTGAATTTTTGAATTTTTAAGAAAATATGTAAAAATTAACCAAAATTTGAAAACGATGTTTTTTATACGTATCTAGACGAATTGGATGATATATAAGAAAAACTGAAATTTTAGCGAATTTCCAAGAAAAATGTAAAAATTAACCAAAATTTAAAAACGATGCTATCTAGATGATTTGGAAGATATTAAGGAAAAATTAAATTTTTGCGAATTTCAGAGTAAACTGTACAAATTTACCGAAATTCTAAATCGTTGCTATTTCTACGTACATCGACGATTTGGGTGATATATAAGAAAAACTGAAATTTTAACGAATTTCCAAGAAAAATGTAAAAATTAACCAAAATTTAAAAACGATGCTATTTCTATAGATATATAATAAAAATTGAATTTTTGAATTTTTAAGAAAAATATAAAAATTAACCAAAATTTGAAAACGATGCTATTTCTACGTATCTAGACGATTTGGATGATATATAAGAAAAACTGAAATTTTAACGAATTTCCAAGAAAAATGTAAAAATTACCCAAAATTTAAAAACGATTCTATTTCTATAGATATATAATAAAAATTGAATTTTTGAATTTTTAAGAAAAAATGTAAAAATTAACCAAAATTTGAAAACGATGTTATTTATACGTATCTAGACGAATTGGATGATATATAAGAAAAACTGAAATTTTAGCGAATTTCCAAGAAAAATGTAAAAATTAACCAAAATTTAAAAACGATGCTATCTAGATGATTTGGAAGATATTTAGGAAAAATTAAATTTTTGCGAATTTCAGAGTAACTGTACAAATTTACCGAAATTCTAAATCTTTGCTATTTCTACGTACATCGACGATTTGGGTGATATAAAAGAAAAACTGAAATTTTTACGAATTTCCAAGAAAAATGTAAAAAGTAACCAAAATTTAAAAACTATGCTATCTATATGATTTGGAAGATATTTAGGAAAAATTAAATTTTTGCGGATTTCAGAGTAAACTGTACAAATTTACCGAAATTCTAAATCGTTGCTATTTCTACGTATATCGACGATTTGGATGATATATAAGAAAAACTGAAATTTTAGCGAATTTCCAAGAAAAATGTAAAAATTAACCAAAATTTAAAAACGATGCTATTTAGATGATTTGGAAGATATTTAGGAAAAATTTAATTTTTGCGAATTTCAGAGTAAACTACAAATTTACCGAAATTCTAAATCGTTGCTATTTCTACGTATCTAGACGATTTGGATGATATATAAGAAAAACTGAAATTTTAGCGAATTTCCAAGAAAAATGTAAAAATTAACCAAAATTTAAAAACGATGCTATCTATATGATTTGGAAGATATTTAGGAAAAATTAAATTTTTGCGAATTTTAGAGTAAACTGTACAAGTTTACCGAAATTCTAAATCTTTGCTATTTCTACGTACATCGACGATTTGGGTGATATATAAGAAAAACTGAAATTTTAACGAATTTCCAAGAAAAATGTAAAAATTAACCAAAATTTAAAAACGATTCTATTTCTATAGATATATAATAAAAATTGAATTTTACCGAATTTTTAAGAAAAATGTAAAAATTAACCAAAATTTGAAAACTATGATATTTCTACGTATCTAGACGATTTGGATGATATATAAGAAAAACTGAAATTTTAACGAATTTCCAAGAAAAATGTAAAAATTAACGAAAATTGAAAAACCATGCTATTTCTATAGATATATAATAAAAATTGAATTTTTGAATTTTTAAGAAAATATGTAAAAATTAACCAAAATTTGAAAACGATGTTTTTTATACGTATCTAGACGAATTGGATGATATATAAGAAAAACTGAAATTTTAGCGAATTTCCAAGAAAAATGTAAAAATTAACCAAAATTTAAAAACGATGCTATCTAGATGATTTGGAAGATATTTAGGAAAAATTAAATTTTTGCGAATTTCAGAGTAAACTGTACAAATTTACCGAAATTCTAAATCGTTGCTATTTCTACGTACATCGACGATTTGGGTGATATATAAGAAAAACTGAAATTTTAACGAATTTCCAAGAAAAATGTAAAAATTAACCAAAATTTAAAAACGATGCTATTTCTATAGATATATAATAAAAATTGAATTTTTGAATTTTTAAGAAAAATATAAAAATTAACCAAAATTTGAAAACGATGCTATTTCTACGTATCTAGACGATTTGGATGATATATAAGAAAAACTGAAATTTTAACGAATTTCCAAGAAAAATGTAAAAATTACCCAAAATTTAAAAACGATTCTATTTCTATAGATATATAATAAAAATTGAATTTTTGAATTTTTAAGAAAAAATGTAAAAATTAACCAAAATTTGAAAACGATGTTATTTATACGTATCTAGACGAATTGGATGATATATAAGAAAAACTGAAATTTTAGCGAATTTCCAAGAAAAATGTAAAAATTAACCAAAATTTAAAAACGATGCTATCTAGATGATTTGGAAGATATTTAGGAAAAATTAAATTTTTGCGAATTTCAGAGTAACTGTACAAATTTACCGAAATTCTAAATCTTTGCTATTTCTACGTACATCGACGATTTGGGTGATATAAAAGAAAAACTGAAATTTTTACGAATTTCCAAGAAAAATGTAAAAATTAACCAAAATTTAAAAACCATGCTATCTAGATGATTTGGAAGATATTTAGGAAAAATTAAATTTTTGCGGATTTCAGAGTAAACTGTACAAATTTACCGAAATTCTAAATCGTTGCTATTGCTACGTATATCGACGATTTGGGTGATATATAAGAAAAACTGAAATTTTAGCTAATTTCCAAGAAAAATGTAAAAATTAACCAAAATTTAAAAACGATGCTATCTAGATGATTTGGAAGATATTTAGGAAAAATTAAATTTTTGCGAATTTCAGAGTAAACTGTACAAATTTACCGAAATTCTAAATCTTTGCTATTTCTACGTACATCGACGATTTGGGTGATATAAAAGAAAAACTGAAATTTTTACGAATTTCCAAGAAAAATGTAAAAATTAACCAAAATTTAAAAACCATGCTATCTAGATGATTTGGAAGATATTTAGGAAAAATTAAATTTTTGCGGATTTCAGAGTAAACTGTACAAATTTACCGAAATTCTAAATCGTTGCTATTGCTACGTATATCGACGATTTGGGTGATATATAAGAAAAACTGAAATTTTAACGAATATCCAAGAAAAATGTAAAAATTGACCAAAATTTAAAAACGATGCTATCTAGATGATTTGGAAGATATTTAGGAAAAATTTAATTTTTGCGAATTTCAGAGTAAACTACAAATTTACCGAAATTCTAAATCGTTGCTATTTCTACGTATATCGACGATTTGGATGACATATAAGAAAAACTGAAATTTTAACGAATATCCAAGAAAAATGTAAAAATTAACCAAAATTTAAAAACGATGCTATCTAGATGATTTGGAAGATATTTAGGAAAAATTTAATTTTTGCGAATTTCAGAGTAAACTACAAATTTACCGAAATTCTAAATCGTTGCTATTTCTACGTATATCGACGATTTGGATGATATATAAGAAAAACTGAAATTTTAGCGAATTTTCAAGGAAAATGTAAAAATTAACCAAAATTTGAAAACGATGCTATTTCTACGTATCTAGTTGATTTGGAGGATATTTAAGAAAAATTGGCTTTTAGCGAATTTCCGAGTAAACTGTACAAATTAACCGAAGTTCTAAATGGTTGCTATTTCTACGTATATCGACGATCTGGATGATATATTAGAAAAATTGAATTTTACTGAATTTTTAAGAAAAAATGTAAAAATTAACCAAAATTTAAAAACGATGCTATCTAGATGATTTGGAAGATATTTAGGAAAAATTTAATTTTTGCGAATTTCAGAGTAAACTACAAATTTACCGAAATTCTAAATCGTTGCTATTTCTACGTATATCGACGATTTGGATGATATATAAGAAAAACTGAAATTTTAACGAATATCCAAGAAAAATGTAAAAATTAACCAAAATTTAAAAACGATGCTATCTAGATGATTTGGAAGATATTTAGGAAAAATTAAATTTTTGCGAATTTCAGAGTAAACTGACAAATTTACCGAAATTCTAAATCGTTGCTATTTCTACGTATATCGACGATTTGAGTGATATATAAGAAAAACTGAAATTTTAACGAATATCCAAGAAAAATGTAAAAATTGACCAAAATTTAAAAACGATGCTATCTAGATGATTTGGAAGATATTTAGGAAAAATTTAATTTTTGCGAATTTCAGAGTAAACTGTACAAATTTACCGAAATTCTAAATCGTTGCTATTTCTACGTATATCGACGATTTGGATGATATATAAGGAAAACTGAAATTTTAACGAATATCCAAGAAAAATGTAAAAATTAACCAAAATTTAAAAACGATGCTATCTAGATGATTTGGAAGATATTTAGGAAAAATTAAATTTTTGCGAATTTCAGAGTAAACTGACAAATTTACCGAAATTCTAAATCGTTGCTATTTCTACGTATATCGACGATTTGAGTGATATATAAGAAAAACTGAAATTTTAACGAATATCCAAGAAAAATGTAAAAATTGACCAAAATTTAAAAACGATGCTATCTAGATGATTTGGAAGATATTTAGGAAAAATTTAATTTTTGCGAATTTCAGAGTAAACTACAAATTTACCGAAATTCTAAATCGTTGCTATTTCTACGTATATCGACGATTTGGATGATATATAAGAAAAACTGAAATTTTAACGAATATCCAAGAAAAATGTAAAAATTAACCAAAATTTAAAAACGATGCTATCTAGATGATTTGGAAGATATTTAGGAAAAATTAAATTTTTGCGAATTTCAGAGTAAACTGTACAAATGCACCGAAATTCTAAATCGTTGCTATTTCTACGTATATCGACGATTTGGATGATATATAAGAAAAACTGAAATTTTAGCGAGTTTCCAAGTAAAATGTAAAAATTAACCAAAATTTGAAAACGATGCTATTTCTACGTATCTAGTTGATTTGGAGGATATTTAAGAAAAATTGACTTTTAGCGAATTTCCGAGTAAACTGTACAAATTAACCGAAGTTCTAAATGGTTGCTATTTCTACGTATATCGACGATTTGGATGATATATTAGAAAAATTGAATTTTACTGAATTTTTAAGAAAAAATGTAAAAATTAACCAAAATTTGAAAACGATGCTATTTCTACGTATCTAGACGATTTGGATGATATATAAGAAAAACTGAAATTTTAGCGAATTTCCAAGAAAAATGTAAAAATTAACCAAAATTTAAAAACGATGCTATCTAGATGATTTGGAAGATATTTAGGAAAAATTAAATTTTTGCGAATTTTAGAGTAAACTGTACAAGTTTACCGAAATTCTAAATCTTTGCTATTTCTACGTACATCGACGATTTGGGTGATATATAAGAAAAACTGAAATTTTAACGAATTTCCAAGAAAAATGTAAAAATTAACCAAAATTTAAAAACGATTCTATTTCTATAGATATATAATAAAAATTGAATTTTACCGAATTTTTAAGAAAAATGTAAAAATTAACCAAAATTTGAAAACTATGATATTTCTACGTATCTAGACGATTTGGATGATATATAAGAAAAACTGAAATTTTAACGAATTTCCAAGAAAAATGTAAAAATTAACCAAAATTGAAAAACCATGCTATTTCTATAGATATATAATAAAAATTGAATTTTTGAATTTTTAAGAAAAAATGTAAAAATTAACCAAAATTTGAAAACGATGTTATTTATACGTATCTAGACGAATTGGATGATATATAAGAAAAACTGAAATTTTAGCGAATTTCCAAGAAAAATGTAAAAATTAACCAAAATTTAAAAACGATGCTATCTAGATGATTTGGAAGATATTTAGGAAAAATTAAATTTTTGCGAATTTCAGAGTAAACTGTACAAATTTACCGAAATTCTAAATCGTTGCTATTTCTACGTACATCGACGATTTGGGTGATATATAAGAAAAACTGAAATTTTAACGAATTTCCAAGAAAAATGTAAAAATTAACCAAAATTTAAAAACGATGCTATTTCTATAGATATATAATAAAAATTGAATTTTTGAATTTTTAAGAAAAATATAAAAATTAACCAAAATTTGAAAACGATGCTATTTCTACGTATCTAGACGATTTGGATGATATATAAGAAAAACTGAAATTTTAACGAATTTCCAAGAAAAATGTAAAAATTAACCAAAATTTAAAAACGATTCTATTTCTATAGATATATAATAAAAATTGAATTTTTGAATTTTTAAGAAAAAGTGTAAAAATTAACCAAAATTTGAAAACGATGTTATTTATACGTATCTAGACGAATTGGATGATATATAAGAAAAACTGAAATTTTAGCGAATTTCCAAGAAAAATGTAAAAATTAACCAAAATCTAAAAACGATGCTATCTAGATGATTTGGAAGATATTTAGGAAAAATTAAATTTTTGCGAATTTCAGAGTAAACTGTACAAGTTTACCGAAATTCTAAATCTTTGCAATTTCTACGTACATCGACGATTTGGATGATATATAAGAAAAACTGAAATTTTAGCTAATTTCCAAGAAAAATGTAAAAATTAACCAAAATTTAAAAACGATGCTATCTAGATGATTTGGAAGATATTTAGGAAAAATTAAATTTTTGCGAATTTCAGAGTAAACTGTACAAATTTACCGAAATTCTAAATCTTTGCTATTTCTACGTACATCGACGATTTGGGTGATATAAAAGAAAAACTGAAATTTTTACGAATTTCCAAGAAAAATGTAAAAATTAACCAAAATTTAAAAACGATGCTATCTAGATGATTTGGAAGATATTTAGGAAAAATTAAATTTTTGCGAATTTCAGAGTAAACTGTACAAATTTACCGAAATTCTAAATCGTTGCTATTTCTACGTATATCGACGATTTGGGTGATATATAAGAAAAACTGAAATTTTAACGAATATCCAAGAAAAATGTAAAAATTGACCAAAATTTAAAAACGATGCTATCTAGATGATTTGGAAGATATTTAGGAAAAATTTAATTTTTGCGAATTTCAGAGTAAACTACAAATTTACCGAAATTCTAAATCGTTGCTATTTCTACGTATATCGACGATTTGGATGACATATAAGAAAAACTGAAATTTTAACGAATATCCAAGAAAAATGTAAAAATTAACCAAAATTTAAAAACGATGCTATCTAGATGATTTGGAAGATATTTAGGAAAAATTTAATATTTGCGAATTTCAGAGTAAACTACAAATTTACCGAAATTCTAAATCGTTGCTATTTCTACGTATATCGACAATTTGGATGATATATAAGAAAAACTGAAATTTTAGCGAATTTTCAAGGAAAATGTAAAAATTAACCAAAATTTGAAAACGATGCTATTTCTACGTATCTAGTTGATTTGGAGGATATTTAAGAAAAATTGGCTTTTAGCGAATTTCCGAGTAAACTGTACAAATTAACCGAAGTTCTAAATGGTTGCTATTTCTACGTATATCGACGATCTGGATGATATATTAGAAAAATTGAATTTTACTGAATTTTTAAGAAAAAATGTAAAAATTAACCAAAATTTAAAAACGATGCTATCTAGATGATTTGGAAGATATTTAGGAAAAATTTAATTTTTGCGAATTTCAGAGTAAACTACAAATTTACCGAAATTCTAAATCGTTGCTATTTCTACGTATATCGACGATTTGGATGATATATAAGAAAAACTGAAATTTTAACGAATATCCAAGAAAAATGTAAAAATTAACCAAAATTTAAAAACGATGCTATCTAGATGATTTGGAAGATATTTAGGAAAAATTAAATTTTTGCGAATTTCAGAGTAAACTACAAATTTACCGAAATTCTAAATCGTTGCTATTTCTACGTATATCGACGATTTGGATGATATATAAGAAAAACTGAAATTTTAACGAATATCCAAGAAAAATGTAAAAATTAACCAAAATTTAAAAACGATGCTATCTAGATGATTTGGAAGATATTTAGAAAAACTGAAATTTTAACGAATATCCAAGAAAAATGTAAAAATTGACCAAAATTTAAAAACGATGCTATCTAGATGATTTGGAAGATATTTAGGAAAAATTTAATTTTTGCGAATTTCAGAGTAAACTACAAATTTACCGAAATTCTAAATCGTTGCTATTTCTACGTATATCGACGATTTGGATGATATATAAGAAAAACTGAAATTTTAACGAATATCCAAGAAAAATGTAAAAATTAACCAAAATTTAAAAACGATGCTATCTAGATGATTTGGAAGATATTTAGGAAAAATTAAATTTTTGCGAATTTCAGAGTAAACTGTACAAATTTACCGAAATTCTAAATCTTTGCTATTTCTACGTACATCAACGATTTGGGTGATATATAAGAAAAACTGAAATTTTTACGAATTTCCAAGAAAAATGTAAAAATTAACCAAAATTTGAAAACGATGCTATTTCTACGTATCTAGTTGATTTGGAGGATATTTAAGAAAAATTGACTTTTAGCGAATTTCCGAGTAAACTGTACAAATTTACCGAAATTCTAAATCGTTGCTATTTCTACGTATATCGACGATTTGGATGATATATAAGAAAAACTGAAATTTTAGCGAGTTTCCAAGTAAAATGTAAAAATTAACCAAAATTTGAAAACGATGCTATTTCTACGTATCTAGTTGATTTGGAGGATATTTAAGAAAAATTGACTTTTAGCGAATTTCCGAGTAAACTGTACAAATTAACCGAAGTTCTAAATGGTTGCTATTTCTACGTATATCGACGATTTGGATGATATATTAGAAAAATTGAATTTTACTGAATTTTTAAGAAAAAATGTAAAAATTAACCAAAATTTGAAAACGATGCTATTTCTACGTATCTAGACGATTTGGATGATATATAAGAAAAACTGAAATTTTAGCGAATTTCCAAGAAAAATGTAAAAATTAACCAAAATTTAAAAAGGATGCTATCTAGATGATTTGGAAGATATTTAGGAAAAATTAAATTTTTGCGAATTTTAGAGTAAACTGTACAAGTTTACCGAAATTCTAATTCTTTGCTATTTCTACGTACATCGACGATTTGGGTGATATATAAGAAAAACTGAAATTTTAACGAATTTCCAAGAAAAATGTAAAAATTAACCAAAATTTAAAAACGATTCTATTTCTATAGATATATAATAAAAATTGAATTTTACCGAATTTTTAAGAAAAATGTAAAAATTAACCAAAATTTGAAAACTATGATATTTCTACGTATCTAGACGATTTGGATGATATATAAGAAAAACTGAAATTTTAACGAATTTCCAAGAAAAATGTAAAAATTAACCAAAATTGAAAAACCATGCTATTTCTATAGATATATAATAAAAATTGAATTTTTGAATTTTTAAGAAAAAATGTAAAAATTAACCAAAATTTGAAAACGATGTTATTTATACGTATCTAGACGAATTGGATGATATATAAGAAAAACTGAAATTTTAGCGAATTTCCAAGAAAAATGTAAAAATTAACCAAAATTTAAAAACGATGCTATCTAGATGATTTGGAAGATATTTAGGAAAAATTAAATTTTTGCGAATTTCAGAGTAAACTGTACAAGTTTACCGAAATTCTAAATCTTTGCAATTTCTACGTACATCGACGATTTGGATGATATATAAGAAAAACTGAAATTTTAGCTAATTTCCAAGAAAAATGTAAAAATTAACCAAAATTTAAAAACGATGCTATCTAGATGATTTGGAAGATATTTAGGAAAAATTAAATTTTTGCGAATTTCAGAGTAAACTGTACAAATTTACCGAAATTCTAAATCTTTGCTATTTCTACGTACATCGACGATTTGGGTGATATAAAAGAAAAACTGAAATTTTTACGAATTTCCAAGAAAAATGTAAAAATTAACCAAAATTTAAATACTATGCTATCTAGATGATTTGGAAGATATTTAGGAAAAATTAAATTTTTGCGAATTTCAGAGTAAACTGTACAAATTTACCGAAATTCTAAATCGTTGCTATTTCTACGTATATCGACGATTTGGGTGATATATAAGAAAAACTGAAATTTTAACGAATATCCAAGAAAAATGTAAAAATTGACCAAAATTTAAAAACGATGCTATCTAGATGATTTGGAAGATATTTAGGAAAAATTTAATTTTTGCGAATTTCAGAGTAAACTGTACAAATTTACCGAAATTCTAAATCGTTGCTATTTCTACGTATATCGACGATTTGGATGACATATAAGAAAAACTGAAATTTTAACGAATATCCAAGAAAAATGTAAAAATTAACCAAAATTTAAAAACGATGCTATCTAGATGATTTGGAAGATATTTAGGAAAAATTTAATTTTTGCGAATTTCAGAGTAAACTACAAATTTACCGAAATTCTAAATCGTTGCTATTTCTACGTATATCGACGATTTGGATGATATATAAGAAAAACTGAAATTTTAGCGAATTTTCAAGGAAAATGTAAAAATTAACCAAAATTTGAAAACGATGCTATTTCTACGTATCTAGTTGATTTGGAGGATATTTAAGAAAAATTGACTTTTAGCGAATTTCCGAGTAAACTGTACAAATTAACCGAAGTTCTAAATGGTTGCTATTTCTACGTATATCGACGATCTGGATGATATATTAGAAAAATTGAATTTTACTGAATTTTTAAGAAAAAATGTAAAAATTAACCAAAATTTGAAAACGATGCTATTTCTACGTATATCGACGATTTGGGTGATATATAAGAAAAACTGAAATTTTAACGAATATCCAAGAAAAATGTAAAAATTGACCAAAATTTAAAAACGATGCTATCTAGATGATTTGGAAGATATTTAGGAAAAATTTAATTTTTGCGAATTTCAGAGTAAACTACAAATTTACCGAAATTCTAAATCGTTGCTATTTCTGCGTATATCGACGATTTGGATGATATATAAGAAAAACTGAAATTTTAACGAATATCCAAGAAAAATGTAAAAATTAACCAAAATTTAAAAACGATGCTATCTAGATGATTTGGAAGATATTTAGGAAAAATTAAATTTTTACGAATTTCAGAGTAAACTGTACAAATGTACCGAAATTCTAAATCGTTGCTATTTCTACGTATATCGACGATTTGGATGATATACAAGAAAAACAGAAATTTTAGCGAATTTCCAAGAAAAATGTAAAAATTAACCAAAATTTAAAAACGATGCTATCTAGATGATTTGGAAGATATTTAGGAAAAATTAAATTTTTGCGAATTTCAGAGTAAACTGTACAAGTTTACCGAAATTCTAAATCTTTGCTATTTCTACGTACATCGACGATTTGGGTGATATATAAGAAAAACTGAAATTTTAACGAATTTCCAAGAAAAATGTAAAAATTAACCAAAATTTAAAAACGATTCTATTTCTATAGATATATAATAAAAATTGAATTTTACCGAATTTTTAAGAAAAATGTAAAAATTAACCGAAATTTGAAAACTATGATATTTCTACGTCTCTAGACGATTTGGATGATATATAAGAAAAACTGAAATTTTAGCGAATTTCCAAGAAAAATGTAAAAATTAACCAAAATTTGAAAACGATGCTATTTCTACGTATCTAGACGATTTGGATGATATATAAGAAAAACTGAAATTTTAACGAATTTCCAAGAAAAATGTAAAAATTGACCAAAATTTAAAAACGATGCTATCTAGATGATTTGGAAGATATTTAGGAAAAATTTAATTTTTGCGAATTTCAGAGTAAACTACAAATTTACCGAAATTCTAAATCGTTGCTATTTCTACGTATATCGACGATTTGGATGATATATAAGAAAAACTGAAATTTTAACGAATATCCAAGAAAAATGTAAAAATTAACCAAAATTTAAAAACGATGCTATCTAGATGATTTGGAAGATATTTAGGAAAAATTAAATTGTTGCGAATTTCAGAGTAAACTGTACAAATGCACCGAAATTCTAAATCGTTGCTATTTCTACGTATATCGACGATTTGGATGATATATAAGAAAAACTGAAATTTTAGCGAGTTTCCAAGTAAAATGTAAAAATTAACCAAATTTGAAAACGATGCTATTTCTACGTATCTAGTTGATTTGGAGGATATTTAAGAAAAATTGACTTTTAGCGAATTTCCGAGTAAACTGTTCAAATTAACCGAAGTTCTAAATGGTTGCTATTTCTACGTATATCGACGATTTGGATGATATATAAGAAAAACTGAAATTTTAGCGAATTTCCAAGAAAAATGTAAAAATTAACCAAAATTTAAAAAGGATGCTATCTAGATGATTTGGAAGATATTTAGGAAAAATTAAATTTTTGCGAATTTTAGAGTAAACTGTACAAGTTTACCGAAATTCTAAATCTTTGCTATTTCTACGTACATCGACGATTTGGGTGATATATAAGGAAAACTGAAATTTTAACGAATTTCCAAGAAAAATGTAAAAATTAACCAAAATTTAAAAACGATTCTATTTCTATAGATATATAATAAAAATTGAATTTTACCGAATTTTTAAGAAAAATGTAAAAATTAACCAAAATTTGAAAACTATGATATTTCTACGTCTCTAGACGATTTGGATGATATATAAGAAAAACTGAAATTTTAACGAATTTCCAAGAAAAATGTTAAAATTAACCAAAATTTGAAAACGATGCTATTTCTACGTATCTAGACGATTTGGATGATATATAAGAAAAACTGAAATTTTAACGAATTTCCAAGAAAAATGTAAAAATTAACCAAAATTTAAAAACGATGCTATTTCTATAGATATATAATAAAAATTGAATTTTTGAATTTTTAAGAAAAAATGTAAAAATTAACCAAAATTTGAAAACGATGTTATTTATACGTATCTAGACGAATTGGATGATATATAAGAAAAACTGAAATTTTAGCGAATTTCCAAGAAAAATGTAAAAATTAACCAAAATTTAAAAACGATGCTATCTAGATGATTTGGAAGATATTTAGGAAAAATTAAATTTTTGCGAATTTCAGAGTAAACTGTACAAATTTACCGAAATTCTAAATCTTTGCTATTTCTACGTACATCGACGATTTGGGTGATATATAAGGAAAACTGAAATTTTAACGAATTTCCAAGAAAAATGTAAAAATTAACCAAAATTTAAAAACGATTCTATTTCTATAGATATATAATAAAAATTGAATTTTACCGAATTTTTAAGAAAAATGTAAAAATTAACCAAAATTTGAAAACTATGATATTTCTACGTCTCTAGACGATTTGGATGATATATAAGAAAAACTGAAATTTTAACGAATTTCCAAGAAAAATGTTAAAATTAACCAAAATTTGAAAACGATGCTATTTCTACGTATCTAGACGATTTGGATGATATATAAGAAAAACTGAAATTTTAACGAATTTCCAAGAAAAATGTAAAAATTAACCAAAATTTAAAAACGATGCTATTTCTATAGATATATAATAAAAATTGGATTTTTGAATTTTTAAGAAAAAATGTAAAAATTAACCAAAATTTGAAAACTATGATATTTCTACGTCTCTAGACGATTTGGATGATATATAAGAAAAACTGAAATTTTAACGAATTTCCAAGAAAAATGTAAAAATTAACCAAAATTTAAAAACGATTCTATTTCTATAGATATATAATAAAAATTGAATTTTACCGAATTTTTAAGAAAAATGTAAAAATTAACCAAAATTTGAAAACTATGATATTTCTACGTATCTAGACGATTTGGATGATATATAAGAAAAACTGAAATTTTAACGAATTTCCAAGAAAAATATAAAAATTAACCAAAATTGAAAAACCATGCTATTTCTATAGATATATAATAAAAATTGAATTTTTGAATTTTTAAGAAAAAATGTAAAAATTAACCAAAATTTGAAAACGATGTTATTTATACGTATCTAGACGAATTGGATGATATATAAGAAAAACTGAAATTTTAGCGAATTTCCAAGAAAAATGTAAAAATTAACCAAAATTTAAAAACGATGCTATCTAGATGATTTGGAAGATATTTAGGAAAAATTAAATTTTTGCGAATTTCAGAGTAAACTGTACAAGTTTACCGAAATTCTAAATCTTTGCAATTTCTACGTACATCGACGATTTGGATGATATATAAGAAAAACTGAAATTTTAGCTAATTTCCAAGAAAAATGTAAAAATTAACCAAAATTTAAAAACGATGCTATCTAGATGATTTGGAAGATATTTAGGAAAAATTAAATTTTTGCGAATTTCAGAGTAAACTGTACAAATTTACCGAAATTCTAAATCTTTGCTATTTCTACGTACATCGACGATTTGGGTGATATAAAAGAAAAACTGAAATTTTTACGAATTTCCAAGAAAAATGTAAAAATTAACCAAAATTTAAAAACTATGCTATCTAGATGATTTGGAAGATATTTAGGAAAAATTAAATTTTTGCGAATTTCAGAGTAAACTGTACAAATTTACCGAAATTCTAAATCGTTGCTATTTCTACGTATATCGACGATTTGGGTGATATATAAGAAAAACTGAAATTTTAACGAATATCCAAGAAAAATGTAAAAATTGACCAAAATTTAAAAACGATGCTATCTAGATGATTTGGAAGATATTTAGGAAAAATTTAATTTTTGCGAATTTCAGAGTAAACTACAAATTTACCGAAATTCTAAATCGTTGCTATTTCTACGTATATCGACGATTTGGATAACATATAAGAAAAACTGAAATTTTAACGAATATCCAAGAAAAATGTAAAAATTAACCAAAATTTAAAAACGATGCTATCTAGATGATTTGGAAGATATTTAGGAAAAATTTAATATTTGCGAATTTCAGAGTAAACTACAAATTTACCGAAATTCTAAATCGTTGCTATTTCTACGTATATCGACGATTTGGATGATATATAAGAAAAACTGAAATTTTAGCGAATTTTCAAGGAAAATGTAAAAATTAACCAAAATTTGAAAACGATGCTATTTCTACGTATCTAGTTGATTTGGAGGATATTTAAGAAAAATTGACTTTTAGCGAATTTCCGAGTAAACTGTACAAATTAACCGAAGTTCTAAATGGTTGCTATTTCTACGTATATCGACGATCTGGATGATATATTAGAAAAATTGAATTTTACTGAATTTTTAAGAAAAAATGTAAAAATTAACCAAAATTTGAAAACGATGCTATTTCTACGTATATCGACGATTTGGGTGATATATAAGAAAAACTGAAATTTTAACGAATATCCAAGAAAAATGTAAAAATTGACCAAAATTTAAAAACGATGCTATCTAGATGATTTGGAAGATATTTAGGAAAAATTTAATTTTTGCGAATTTCAGAGTAAACTACAAATTTACCGAAATTCTAAATCGTTGCTATTTCTGCGTATATCGACGATTTGGATGATATATAAGAAAAACTGAAATTTTAACGAATATACAAGAAAAATGTAAAAATTAACCAAAATTTAAAAACGATGCTATCTAGATGATTTGGAAGATATTTAGGAAAAATTAAATTTTTACGAATTTCAGAGTAAACTGTACAAATGTACCGAAATTCTAAATCGTTGCTATTTCTACGTATATCGACGATTTGGATGATATACAAGAAAAACTGAAATTTTAGCGAATTTCCAAGAAAAATGTAAAAATTAACCAAAATTTAAAAACGATGCTATCTAGGTGATTTGGAAGATATTTAGGAAAAATTAAATTTTTGCGAATTTCAGAGTAAACTGTACAAGTTTACCGAAATTCTAAATCTTTGCTATTTCTACGTACATCGACGATTTGGGTGATATATAAGAAAAACTGAAATTTTAACGAACTTCCAAGAAAAATGTAAAAATTAACCAAAATTTAAAAACGATTCTATTTCTATAGATATATAATAAAAATTGAATTTTACCGAATTTTTAAGAAAAATGTAAAAATTAACCGAAATTTGAAAACTATGATATTTCTACGTCTCTAGACGATTTGGATGATATATAAGAAAAACTGAAATTTTAGCGAATTTCCAAGAAAAATGTAAAAATTAACCAAAATTTGAAAACGATGCTATTTCTACGTATCTAGACGATTTGGATGATATATAAGAAAAACTGAAATTTTAACGAATTTCCAAGAAAAATGTAAAAATTAACCAAAATTGAAAAACGATGCTATTTCTATAGATATATAATAAAAATTGAATTTTTGAATTTTTAAGAAAAAATGTAAAAATTAACCAAAATTTGAAAACGATGTTATTTATACGTATCTAGACGAATTGGATGATATATAAGAAAAACTGAAATTTTAGCGAATTTCCAAGAAAAATGTAAAAATTAACCAAAATTTAAAAACGATGCTATCTAGATGATTTGGAAGATATTTAGGAAAAATTAAATTTTTGCGAATTTCAGAGTAAACTGTACAAATTTACCGAAATTCTAAATCGTTGCTATTTCTACGTACATCGACGATTTGGGTGATATATAAGGAAAACTGAAATTTTAACGAATTTCCAAGAAAAATGTAAAAATTAACCAAAATTTAAAAACGATTCTATTTCTATAGATATATAATAAAAATTGACTTTTAGCGAATTTCCGAGTAAACTGTACAAATTTACCGAAATTCTAAATCGTTGCTATTTCTACGTACATCGACGATTTGGGTGATATAAAAGAAAAACTGAAATTTTTACGAATTTCCAAGAAAAATGTAAAAATTAACCAAAATTTAAATACTATGCTATCTAGATGATTTGGAAGATATTTAGGAAAAATTAAATTTTTGCGAATTTCAGAGTAAACTGTACAAATTTACCGAAATTCTAAATCGTTGCTATTTCTACGTACATCGACGATTTGGGTGATATATAAGGAAAACTGAAATTTTAACGAATTTCCAAGAAAAATGTAAAAATTAACCAAAATTGAAAAACGATGCTATTTCTATAGATATATAATAAAAATTGAATTTTAACGAATTTTTAAGAAAAATATAAAAATTAACCAAAATTTGAAAACGATGCTATTTCTACGTATCTAGACGATTTGGATGATATATAAGAAGAACTGAAATTTTAACGAATTTCCAAGAAAAATGTAAAAATTAACCAAAATTTAAAAACGATGCTATTTCTATAGATATATAATAAAAATTGAATTTTTGAATTTTTAAGAAAAAATGTAAAAATTAACCAAAATTTGAAAACGATGTTATTTATACGTATCTAGACGATTTGGATGATATATCAGAAAAACTGAAATTTTAACGAATTTCCAAGAAAAATGTAAAAAATAACCAAAATTTAAGAACGATGCTATTTCTATAGATATATAATAAAAATTGAATTTTTGAATTTTTAAGAAAAATATAAAAATTAACCAAAATTTGAAAACGGTGCTATTTCTACGTATCTAGACGATTTGGATGATATATAAGAAAAACTGAAATTTTAACCAATTTCCAAGAAAAATGTAAAAATTAACCAAAATTTAAAAACGATGCTATTTCTATAGATATATAATAAAAATTGAATTTTTGAATTTTTAAGAAAAATATAAAAATTAACCAAAATTTGAAAACGATGCTATTTCTACGTATCTAGACGATTTGGATGATATATAAGAAAAACTGAAATTTTAGCGAATTTCCAAGAAAAATGTAAAAATTAACCAAAATTTAAAAACCATGCTATCTAGATGATTTGGAAGATATTTAGGAAAAATTAAATTTTTTGCGAATTTCAGAGTAAACTGTACAAGTTTACCGAAATTCTAAATCTCTGCTATTTCTACGTACATCGACGATTTGGGTGATATATAAGAAAAACTGAAATTTTAACGAATTTCCAAGAAAAATGTAAAAATTAACCAAAATTTAAAAACGATTCTATTTCTATAGATATATAATAAAAATTGAATTTTACCGAATTTTTAAGAAAAATGTAAAAATTAACCAAAATTTGAAAACTATGATATTTCTACGTCTCTAGACGATTTGGATGATATATAAGAAAAACTGAAATTTTAGCGAATTTCCAAGAAAAATGTAAAAATTAACCAAAATTTGAAAACGATGTTATTTCTACGTATCTAGACGATTTGGATGATATATAAGAATAACTGAAATTTTAACGAATTTCCAAGAAAAATGTAAAAATTAACCAAAATTTAAAAACGATGCTATTTCTATAGATATATAATAAAAATTGAATTTTAACGAATTTTTAAGAAAAATATAAAAATTAACCAAAATTTGAAAACGGTGCTATTTCTACGTATCTAGACGATTTGGATGATATATAAGAAAAACTGAAATTTTAACGAATTTCCAAGAAAAATGTAAAAATTAACCAAAATTTAAAAACGATGCTATTTCTATAGATATATAATAAAAATTGAATTTTTGAATTTTTAAGAAAAATATAAAAATTAACCAAAATTTGAAAACGATGCTATTTCTACGTATCTAGACGAATTGGATGATATATAAGAAAAACTGAAATTTTAGCGAATTTCCAAGAAAAATGTAAAAATTAACCAAAATTTAAAAACGATGCTATCTAGATGATTTGGAAGATATTTAGGAAAAATTAAATTTTTGCTAATTTCAGAGTAAACTGTACAAATTTACCGAAATTCTAAATCGTTGCTATTTCTACGTACATCGACGATTTGGGTGATATATAAGGAAAACTGAAATTTTAACGAATTTCCAAGAAAAATGTAAAAATTAACATAAATTTAGAAACGATGCTATCTAGATGATTTGGAAGATATTTAGGAAAAATTAAATTTTTGCGAATTTCAGAGTAAACTGTACAACTTTACCGAAATTCTAAATCGTTGCTATTTCTACGTATATCGACGATTTGGATGATATATAAGAAAACCTGAAATTTTAGCGAATTTCCAAGAAAAATGTAAAAATTAACCAAAATTTAAAAACGATGCTATCTAGATGATTTGGAAGATATTTAGGAAAAATTAAATTTTTGCGAATTTCAGAGTAAACTGTACAAATTTACCGAAATTCCAAATAGTTGCTATTTCTACGTATATCGACGATTTGGATGATATATAAGAAAACCTGAAATTTTAGCGAATTTCCAAGAAAAATGTAAAAATTAACCAAAATTTAAAAACGATGCTATCTAGATGATTTGGAAGATATTTAGGAAAAATTAAATTTTTGCGAATTTCAGAGTAAACTGTACAAATTTACCGAAATTCTAAATTGTTGCTATTTCTACGTATATCGACGATTTGGATGATATATAAGAAAAACTGAAATTTTAGCGAATTTCCAAGAAAAATGTAAAAATTAACCATAATTTAAAAACGATGCTATCTAGATGATTTGGAAGATATTTAGGAAAAATTAAATTTTTGCGAATTTTAGAGTAAACTGTACAAGTTTACCGAAATTCTAAATCTTTGCTATTTCTACGTACATCGACGATTTGGGTGATATATAAGAAAAACTGAAATTTTAACGAATTTCCAAGAAAAATGTAAAAATTAACCAAAATTTAAAAACGATTCTATTTCTATAGATATATAATAAAAATTGAATTTTACCGAATTTTTAAGAAAAATGTAAAAATTAACCAAAATTTGAAAACGATGTTATTTCTACGTATCTAGGCGATTTGGATGATATATAAGAAAAACTGAAATTTTAGCTAATTTCCAAGAAAAATGTAAAAATTAACCATAATTTAAAAACGATGCTAACTAGATGATTTGGAAGATATTTAGGAAAAATTTAATTTTTGCGAATTTCAGAGTAAACTGTACAAATTTATCGAAATTCTAAATTGTTGCTATTTCTACGTATATCGACGATTTGGATGATATATAAGAAAAACTGAAATTTTAGCGAATTTCCAAGAAAAATGTAAAAATTAACCATAATTTAAAAACGATGCTATCTAGATGATTTGGAAGATATTTAGGAAAAATTAAATTTTTGCGAATTTTAGAGTAAACTGTACAAGTTTACCGAAATTCTAAATCTTTGCTATTTCTACGTACATCGACGATTTGGGTGATATATAAGAAAAACTGAAATTTTAACGAATTTCCAAGAAAAATGTAAAAATTAACCAAAATTTAAAAACGATTCTATTTCTATAGATATATAATAAAAATTGAATTTTACCGAATTTTTAAGAAAAATGTAAAAATTAACCAAAATTTGAAAACTATGATATTTCTACGTATCTAGACGATTTGGATGATATATAAGAAAAACTGAAATTTTAACGAATTTCCAAGAAAAATGTAAATATTAACCAAAATTGAAAAACCATGCTATTTCTATAGATATATAATAAAAATTGAATTTTTGAATTTTTAAGAAAAAATGTAAAAATTAACCAAAATTTGAAAACGATGTTATTTATACGTATCTAGACGAACTGGATGATATATAAGAAAAACTGAAATTTTAGCGAATTTCCAAGAAAAATGTAAAAATTAACCAAAATTTAAAAACGATGCTATCTAGATGATTTGGAAGATATTTAGGAAAAATTAAATTTTTGCGAATTTCAGAGTAAACTGAACAAATTTACCGAAATTCTAAATCGTTGCTATTTCTACGTACATCGACGATTTGGGTGATATATAAGAAAAACTGAAATTTTAACGAATTTCCAAGAAAAATGTAAAAATTAACCAAAATTTAAAAACGATTCTATTTCTATAGATATATAATAAAAATTGAATTTTTGAATTTTTAAGAAAAATATAAAAATTAACCAAAATTTGAAAACGATGCTATTTCTACGTATCTAGACGATTTGGATGATATATAAGAAAAACTGAAATTTTAACGAATTTCCAAGAAAAATGTAAAAATTAACCAAAATTTAAAAACGATTCTATTTCTATAGATATATAATAAAAATTGAATTTTTGAATTTTTAAGAAAAATATAAAAATTAACCAAAATTTGAAAACGATGCTATTTCTACGTATCTAGACGAATTGGATGATATATAAGAAAAACTGAAATTTTAGCGAATTTCCAAGAAAAATGTAAAAATTAACCAAAATTTGAAAACGATGCTATTTCTACGTATCTAGACGATTTGGATGATATATAAGAAAAACTGAAATTTTAACGAATTTCCAAGAAAAATGTAAAAATTAACCAAAATTGAAAAACGATGCTATTTCTATAGATATATAATAAAAATTGAATTTTTGAATTTTTAAGAAAAAATGTAAAAATTAACCAAAATTTGAAAACGATGTTATTTATACGTATCTAGACGAATTGGATGATATATAAGAAAAACTGAAATTTTAGCGAATTTCCAAGAAAAATGTAAAAATTAACCAAAATTTAAAAACGATGCTATTTCTATAGATATATAATAAAAATTGAATTTTAACGAATTTTTAAGAAAAATGTAAAAATTAACCAAAATTTGAAAACTATGATATTTCTACGTCTCTAGACGATTTGGATGATATATAAGAAAAACTGAAATTTTAGCGAATTTCCAAGAAAAATGTAAAAATTAACCAAAATTTGAAAACGATGTTATTTCTACGTATCTAGACGATTTGGATGATATATAAGAATAACTGAAATTTTAACGAATTTCCAAGAAAAATGTAAAAATTAACCAAAATTTAAAAACGATGCTATTTCTATAGATATATAATAAAAATTGAATTTTTGAATTTTTAAGAAAAAATGTAAAAATTAACCAAAATTTGAAAACGATGTTATTTATACGTATCTAGACGAATTGGATGATATATAAGAAAAACTGAAATTTTAGCGAATTTCCAAGAAAAATGTAAAAATTAACCAAAATTTAAAAACGATGCTATCTAGATGATTTGGAAGATATTTAGGAAAAATTAAATTTTTGCGAATTTCAGAGTAAACTGTACAAATTTACCGAAATTCTAAATCGTTGCTATTTCTACGTATATCGACGATTTGGATGATATATAAGAAAACCTGAAATTTTAGCGAATTTCCAAGAAAAATGTAAAAATTAACCAAAATTTAAAAAATATGCTAACTAGATGATTTGGAAGATATTTAGGAAAAATTAAATTTTCGCGAATTTCAGAGTAAACTGTACAAATTTACCGAAATTCTAAATCGTTGCTATTTCTACGTATATCGACGATTTGGATGATATATAAGAAAACCTGAAATTTTAGCGAATTTCCAAGAAAAATGTAAAAATTAACCAAAATTTAAAAAATATGCTATCTAGATGATTTGGAAGATATTTAGGAAAAATTAAATTTTTGCGAATTTCAGAGTAAACTGTACAAATTTACCGAAATTCCAAATAGTTGCTATTTCTACGTATATCGACGATTTGGATGATATATGAGAAAAACTGAAATTTTAGCGAATTTCCAAGAAAAATGTAAAAATTAACCAAAATTTGAAAACGATGTTATTTCTACGTATCTAGGCGATTTGGATGATATATAAGAAAAACTGAAATTTTAGCTAATTTCCAAGGAAAATGTAAAAATTAACCAAAATTTGAAAACGATGCTATTTCTACGAATCTAGTTGATTTGGAGGATATTTAAGAAAAATTGACTTTTAGCGAATTTCCGAGTAAGCTGTACAAATTAACCGAAGTTCTAAATGGTTGCTATTTCTACGTATATCGACGATTTGGATGATATATTAGAAAAATTGAATTTTACTGAATTTTGAGAAAAAATGTAAAAATTAACCAAAATTTGAAAACGATGCTATTTCTACGTATCTAGACGATTTGGATGATATATAAGAAAAACTGAAATTTTAACGAATATCCAAGAAAAACGTAAAAATTAACCAAAATTTAAAAACGATGCTATCTAGATGATTTGGAAGATATTTAGGAAAAATTTAATTTTTGCGAATTTCAGAGTAAACTACAAATTTACCGAAATTCTAAATCGTTGCTATTTCTGCGTATATCGACGATTTGGATGATATATAAGAAAAACTGAAATTTTAGTGAATTTTCAAGGAAAATGTAAAAATTAACCAAAATTTGAAAACGATGCTATTTCTACGTATCTAGTTGATTTGGAGGATATTTAAGAAAAATTGACTTTTAGCGAATTTCCGAGTAAGCTGTACAAATTAACCGAAGTTCTAAATGGTTGCTATTTCTACGTATATCGACGATTTGGATGATATATTAGAAAAATTGAATTTTACTGAATTTTGAGAAAAAATGTAAAAATTAACCAAAATTTGAAAACGATGCTATTTCTACGTATCTAGACGATTTGGATGATATATAAGAAAAACTGAAATTTTAACGAATATCCAAGAAAAATGTAAAAATTAACCAAAATTTAAAAACGATGCTATCTAGATGATTTGGAAGATATTTAGGAAAAATTAAATTTTTGCGAATTTCAGAGTAAACTGTACAAATTTACCGAAATTCTAAATCTTTGCTATTTCTACGTACATCGACGATTTGGGTGATATATAAGAAAAAGTGAAATTTTAACGAATTTCCAAGAAAAATGTAAAAATTAACCAAAATTTAAAAACTATGCTATCTAGATGATTTGGAAGATATTTAGGAAAAATTAAATTTTTGCGAATTTCAGAGTAAACTGTACAAATTTACCGAAATTCTAAATCGTTGCTATTTCTACGTATATCGACGATTTGGGTGATATATAAGAAAAACTGAAATTTTAACGAATATCCAAGAAAAATGTAAAAAATAACCAAAATTTAAAAACTATGCTATCTAGATGATTTGGAAGATATTTAGGAAAAATTAAATTTTTGCGAATTTCAGAGTAAACTGTACAAGTTTACCGAAATTCTAAATCTTTGCTATTTCTACGTACATCGACGATTTGGGTGATATATAAGAAAAACTGAAATTTTAACGAATTTCCAAGAAAAATGTAAAAAATAACCAAAATTTAAAAACTATGCTATCTAGATGATTTGGAAGATATTTAGGAAAAATTAAATTTTTGCGAATGTCAGAGTAAACTACAAATTTACCGAAATTCTAAATTGTTGCTATTTCTACGTATATCGACGATTTGGATGATATATAAGAAAAACTGAAATTTTAGCGAATTTCCAAGAAAAATGTAAAAATTAACCAAAATTTGAAAACGATGCTATCTAGATGATTTGGAGGATATTTAAGAATATTTTATTTTAGGGAATTTCCGAGTAAACTGTACAAATTAACCGAAATTCTAAATCGTTGCTATTTCTACGTATATCGACGATTTGGATGATATATAAGAAAAGCTGAAATTTTAACGAATTTCCAAGAAAAATGTAAAAATTAACCATAATTTAAAAACGATTCTATTTCTATAGATATATAATAAAAATTGAATTTTACCGAATTTTTAAGAAAAATGTAAAAATTAACCAAAATTTCAAAACGATGCTATTTCTACGTATCTAGACGATTTGGATGATATATAAGAAAAACTGAAATTTTAGCGAATTTCCAAGAAAAATGTAAAAATTAACCATAATTTAAAAACGATGCTAACTAGATGATTTGGAAGATATTTAGGAAAAATTTAATTTTTGCGAATTTCAGAGTAAACTGTACAAATTTACCGAAATTCTAAATTGTTGCTATTTCTACGTATATCGACGATTTGGATGATATATAAGAAAAACTGAAATTTTAGCGAATTTCCAAGAAAAATGTAAAAATTAACCATAATTTAAAAACGATGCTATCTAGATGATTTGGAAGATATTTAGGAAAAATTAAATTTTTGCGAATTTTAGAGTAAACTGTACAAGTTTACCGAAATTCTAAATCTTTGCTATTTCTACGTACATCGACGATTTGGGTGATATATAAGAAAAACTGAAATTTTAACGAATTTCCAAGAAAAATGTAAAAATTAACCAAAATTTAAAAACGATTCTATTTCTATAGATATATAATAAAAATTGAATTTTACCGAATTTTTAAGAAAAATGTAAAAATTAACCAAAATTTGAAAACTATGATATTTCTACGTATCTAGACGATTTGGATGATATATAAGAAAAACTGAAATTTTAACGAATTTCCAAGAAAAATGTAAATATTAACCAAAATTGAAAAACCATGCTATTTCTATAGATATATAATAAAAATTGAATTTTTGAATTTTTAAGAAAAAATGTAAAAATTAACCAAAATTTGAAAACGATGTTATTTATACGTATCTAGACGAACTGGATGATATATAAGAAAAACTGAAATTTTAGCGAATTTCCAAGAAAAATGTAAAAATTAACCAAAATTTAAAAACGATGCTATCTAGATGATTTGGAAGATATTTAGGAAAAATTAAATTTTTGCGAATTTCAGAGTAAACTGAACAAATTTACCGAAATTCTAAATCGTTGCTATTTCTACGTACATCGACGATTTGGGTGATATATAAGAAAAACTGAAATTTTAACGAATTTCCAAGAAAAATGTAAAAATTAACCAAAATTTAAAAACGATTCTATTTCTATAGATATATAATAAAAATTGATTTTTGAATTTTTAAGAAAAATATAAAAATTAACCAAAATTTGAAAACGATGCTATTTCTACGTATCTAGACGATTTGGATGATATATAAGAAAAACTGAAATTTTAACGAATTTCCAAGAAAAATGTAAAAATTAACCAAAATTTAAAAACGATTCTATTTCTATAGATATATAATAAAAATTGAATTTTTGAATTTTTAAGAAAAATATAAAAATTAACCAAAATTTGAAAACGATGCTATTTCTACGTATCTAGACGAATTGGATGATATATAAGAAAAACTGAAATTTTAGCGAATTTCCAAGAAAAATGTAAAAATTAACCAAAATTTGAAAACGATGCTATTTCTACGTATCTAGACGATTTGGATGATATATAAGAAAAACTGAAATTTTAACGAATTTCCAAGAAAAATGTAAAAATTAACCAAAATTGAAAAACGATGCTATTTCTATAGATATATAATAAAAATTGAATTTTTGAATTTTTAAGAAAAAATGTAAAAATTAACCAAAATTTGAAAACGATGTTATTTATACGTATCTAGACGAATTGGATGATATATAAGAAAAACTGAAATTTTAGCGAATTTCCAAGAAAAATGTAAAAATTAACCAAAATTTAAAAACGATGCTATCTAGATGATTTGGAAGATATTTAGGAAAAATTAAATTTTTGCGAATTTCAGAGTAAACTGTACAAGTTTACCGAAATTCTAAATCTTTGCAATTTCTACGTACATCGACGATTTGGATGATATATAAGAAAAACTGAAATTTTAGCTAATTTCCAAATAAAATGTAAAAATTAACCAAAATTTAAAAACGATGCTATCTAGATGATTTGGAAGATATTTAGGAAAAATTAAATTTTTGAGAATTTCAGAGTAAACTGTACAAATTTACCGAAATTCTAAATCTTTGCTATTTCTACGTACATCGACGATTTGGGTGATATAAAAGAAAAACTGAAATTTTTACGAATTTCCAAGAAAAATGTAAAAATTAACCAAAATTTAAAAACTATGCTATCTAGATGATTTGGAAGATATTTAGGAAAAATTAAATTTTTGCGAATTTCAGAGTAAACTGTACAAATTTACCGAAATTCTAAATCGTTGCTATTGCTACGTATATCGACGATTTGGGTGATATATAAGAAAAACTGAAATTTTAACGAATATCCAAGAAAAATGTAAAAATTGACCAAAATTTAAAAACGATGCTATCTAGATGATTTGGAAGATATTTAGGAAAAATTTAATTTTTGCGAATTTCAGAGTAAACTACAAATCTACCGAAATTCTAAATCGTTGCTATTTCTACGTATATCGACGATTTGGATGACATATAAGAAAAACTGAAATTTTAACGAATATCCAAGAAAAATGTAAAAATTAACCAAAATTTAAAAACGATGCTATCTAGATGATTTGGAAGATATTTAGGAAAAATTTAATTTTTGCGAATTTCAGAGTAAACTACAAATTTACCGAAATTCTAAATCGTTGCTATTTCTACGTATATCGACGATTTGGATGATATATAAGAAAAACTGAAATTTTAGCGAATTTTCAAGGAAAATGTAAAAATTAACCAAAATTTGAAAACGATGCTATTTCTACGTATCTAGTTGATTTGGAGGATATTTAAGAAAAATTGACTTTTAGCGAATTTCCGAGTAAACTGTACAAATTAACCGAAGTTCTAAATGGTTGCTATTTCTACGTATATCGACGATCTGGATGATATATTGGAAAAATTGAATTTTACTGAATTTTTAAGAAAAAATGTAAAAATTATCCAAAATTTGAAAACGATGCTATTTCTACGTATATCGACGATTTGGGTGATATATAAGAAAAACTGAAATTTTAACGAATATCCAAGAAAAATGTAAAAATTGACCAAAATTTAAAAACGATGCTATCTAGATGATTTGGAAGATATTTAGGAAAAATTTAATTTTTGCGAATTTCAGAGTAAACTACAAATTTACCGAAATTCTAAATCGTTGCTATTTCTACGTATATCGACGATTTGGATGATATATAAGAAAAACTGAAATTTTAACGAATATCCAAGAAAAATGTAAAAATTGACCAAAATTTAAAAACGATGCTATCTAGATGATTTGGAAGATATTTAGGGAAAATTAAATTTTTGCGAATTTCAGAGTAAACTGTACAAATGTACCGAAATTCTAAATCGTTGCTATTTCTACGTATATCGACGATTTGGATGATATATAAGAAAAACTGAAATTTTAGCGAGTTTCCAAGGAAAATGTAAAAATTAACCAAAATTTGAAAACGATGCTATCTAGATGATTTGGAAGATATTTAGGAAAAATTAAATTTTTGCGAATTTCAGAGTAAACTGTACAAATTTACCGAAATTCCAAATAGTTGCTATTTCTACGTATATCGACGATTTGGATGATATATGAGAAAAACTGAAATTTTAGCGAATTTCCAAGAAAAATGTAAAAATTAACCAAAATTTAAAAACGATGCTATTTCTATAGATATATAATAAAAATTGAATTTTAACAAATTTTTAAGAAAAATGTAAAAATTAACCAAAATTTGAAAACTATGATATTTCTACGTCTCTAGACGATTTGGATGATATATAAGAAAAACTGAAATTTTAACGAATTTCCAAGAAAAATGTTAAAATTAACCAAAATTTGAAAACGATGCTATTTCTACGTATCTAGACGATTTGGATGATATATAAGAAAAACTGAAATTTTAACGAATTTCCAAGAAAAATGTAAAAATTAACCAAAATTTAAAAACGATGCTATTTCTATAGATATATAATAAAAATTGAATTTTTGAATTTTTAAGAAAAAATGTAAAAATTAACCAAAATTTGAAAACGATGTTATTTATACGTATCTAGACGAATTGGATGATATATAAGAAAAACTGAAATTTTAGCGAATTTCCAAGAAAAATGTAAAAATTAACCAAAATTTAAAAACGATGCTATCTAGATGATTTGGAAGATATTTAGGAAAAATTAAATTTTTGCGAATTTCAGAGAAAACTACAAATTTACCGAAATTCTAAATCGTTGCTGTTTCTACGTACATCGACGATTTGGGTGATATATAAGAAAAACTGAAATTTTAACGAATTTCCAAGAAAAATGTAAAAATTAACCAAAATTTAAAAACGATGCTATTTCTATAGATATATAATAAAAATTGAATTTTTGAATTTTTAAGAAAAATATAAAAATTAACCAAAATTTGAAAACGATGCTATTTCTACGTATCTAGCCGATTTGGATGATATATAAGAAAAACTGAAATTTTAGCGAATTTCCAAGAAAAATGTAAAAATTAACCAAAATTTAAAAACGATGCTATTTCTATAGATATATAATAAAAATTGAATTTTTGAATTTTTAAGGAAAATATAAAAATTAACCAAAATTTGAAAACGATGCTATTTCTACGTATCTAGACGATTTGGATGATATATAAGAAAAACTGAAATTTTAGCGAAGTTCCAAGAAAAATGTAAAAATTAACCAAAATTTAAAAACGATGCTATCTAGATGATTTGGAAGATATTTAGGAAAAATTAAATTTTTGCGAATTTCAGAGTAAACTGTACAAGTTTACCGAAATTCTAAATCTTTGCAATTTCTACGTACATCGATACATCGACGATTTGGGTGATATATAAGAAAAACTGAAATTTTAACGAATTTCCAAGAAAAATGTAAAAATTAACCAAAATTTAAAAACGATTCTATTTCTATAGATATATAATAAAAATTGAATTTTACCGAATTTTTAAGAAAAATGTAAAAATTAACCAAAATTTGAAAACTATGATATTTCTACGTATCTAGACGATTTGGATGATATATAAGAAAAACTGAAATTTTAGCGAATTTCCAAGAAAAATGTAAAAATTAACCAAAATTTAAAAACTATGCTATCTAGATGATTTGGAAGATATTTAGGAAAAATTAAATTTTTGCGAATTTCAGAGTAAACTGTACAAATGTACCGAAATTCTAAATCTTTGCTATTTCTACGTACATCGACGATTTGGGTGATATATAAGAAAAACTGAAATTTTAACGAATTTCCAAGAAAAATGTAAAAATTACCCAAAATTTAAAAACGATTCTATTTCTATAGATATATAATAAAAATTGAATTTTACCGAATTTTTAAGAAAAATGTAAAAATTAACCAAAATTTGAAAACTATGATATTTCTACGTCTCTAGACGATTTGGATGATATATAAGAAAAACTGAAATTTTAACGAATTTCCAAGAAAAATGTTAAAATTAACCAAAATTTGAAAACGATGCTATTTCTACGTATCTAGACGATTTGGATGATATATAAGAAAAACTCAAATTTTAGCGAATTTCCAAGAAAAATGTAAAAATTAACCAAAATTTAAAAACGATACTATCTAGATGATTTGGAAGATATTTAGGAAAAATTAAATTTTTGCGAATTTCAGAGTAAACTGTACAAATTTACCGAAATTCTAAATCGTTGCTATTTCTACGTACATCGACGATTTGGGTGATATACAAGGAAAACTGAAATTTTAACGAATTTCCAAGAAAAATGTAAAAATTAACATAAATTTAGAAACGATGCTATCTAGATGATTTGGAAGATATTTAGGAAAAATTAAATTTTTGCGAATTTCAGAGTAAACTGTACAAATGTACCGAAATTCTAAATCGTTGCTATTTCTACGTATATCGACGATTTGGATGATATATAAGAAAAACTGAAATTTTAGCGAGTTTCCAAGGAAAATGTAAAAATTAACCAAAATTTGAAAACGATGCTATTTCTACGTATCTAGTTGATTTGGAGGATATTTAAGAAAAATTGACTTTTAGCGAATTTCCGTGTAAACTGTACAAATTAACCGAAGTTCTAAATGGTTGCTATTTCTACGTATATCGACGATTTGGATGATATATTAGAAAAATTGAATTTTACTGAATTTTTAAGAAAAAATGTAAAAATTAACCAAAATTTGAAAACGATGCTATTTCTACGTATCTAGACGATTTGGATGATATATAAGGAAAACTGAAATTTTAGCGAATTTCCAAGAAAAATGTAAAAATTAACCAAAATCTAAAAACGATGCTATCTAGATGATTTGGAAGATATTTAGGAAAAATTAAATTTTTGCGAATTTCAGAGTAAACTGTACAAGTTTACCGAAATTCTAAATCTTTGCTATTTCTACGTACATCGACGATTTGGGTGATATATAAGAAAAACTGAAATTTTAACGAATATCCAAGAAAAATGTAAAAATTGACCAAAATTTAAAAACGATGCTATCTAGATGATTTGGAAGATATTTAGGAAAAATTTAATTTTTGCGAATTTCAGAGTAAACTACAAATCTACCGAAATTCTAAATCGTTGCTATTTCTACGTATATCGACGATTTGGATGACATATAAGAAAAACTGAAATTTTAACGAATATCCAAGAAAAATGTAAAAATTAACCAAAATTTAAAAACGATGCTATCTAGATGATTTGGAAGATATTTAGGAAAAATTTAATTTTTGCGAATTTCAGAGTAAACTACAAATTTACCGAAATTCTAAATCGTTGCTATTTCTACGTATATCGACGATTTGGATGATATATAAGAAAAACTGAAATTTTAGCGAATTTTCAAGGAAAATGTAAAAATTAACCAAAATTTGAAAACGATGCTATTTCTACGTATCTAGTTGATTTGGAGGATATTTAAGAAAAATTGACTTTTAGCGAATTTCCGAGTAAACTGTACAAATTAACCGAAGTTCTAAATGGTTGCTATTTCTACGTATATCGACGATCTGGATGATATATTGGAAAAATTGAATTTTACTGAATTTTTAAGAAAAAATGTAAAAATTATCCAAAATTTGAAAACGATGCTATTTCTACGTATATCGACGATTTGGGTGATATATAAGAAAAACTGAAATTTTAACGAATATCCAAGAAAAATGTAAAAATTGACCAAAATTTAAAAACGATGCTATCTAGATGATTTGGAAGATATTTAGGAAAAATTTAATTTTTGCGAATTTCAGAGTAAACTACAAATTTACCGAAATTCTAAATCGTTGCTATTTCTACGTATATCGACGATTTGGATGATATATAAGAAAAACTGAAATTTTAACGAATATCCAAGAAAAATGTAAAAATTAACCAAAATTTAAAAACGATGCTATCTAGATGATTTGGAAGATATTTAGGGAAAATTAAATTTTTGCGAATTTCAGAGTAAACTGTACAAATGTACCGAAATTCTAAATCGTTGCTATTTCTACGTATATCGACGATTTGGATGATATATAAGAAAAACTGAAATTTTAGCGAGTTTCCAAGGAAAATGTAAAAATTAACCAAAATTTGAAAACGATGCTATCTAGATGATTTGGAAGATATTTAGGAAAAATTAAATTTTTGCGAATTTCAGAGTAAACTGTACAAATTTACCGAAATTCCAAATAGTTGCTATTTCTACGTATATCGACGATTTGGATGATATATGAGAAAAACTGAAATTTTAGCGAATTTCCAAGAAAAATGTAAAAATTAACCAAAATTTAAAAACGATGCTATTTCTATAGATATATAATAAAAATTGAATTTTAACGAATTTTTAAGAAAAATGTAAAAATTAACCAAAATTTGAAAACTATGATATTTCTACGTCTCTAGACGATTTGGATGATATATAAGAAAAACTGAAATTTTAACGAATTTCCAAGAAAAATGTTAAAATTAACCAAAATTTGAAAACGATGCTATTTCTACGTATCTAGACGATTTGGATGATATATAAGAAAAACTGAAATTTTAACGAATTTCCAAGAAAAATGTAAAAATTAACCAAAATTTAAAAACGATGCTATTTCTATAGATATATAATAAAAATTGAATTTTTGAATTTTTAAGAAAAAATGTAAAAATTAACCAAAATTTGAAAACGATGTTATTTATACGTATCTAGACGAATTGGATGATATATAAGAAAAACTGAAATTTTAGCGAATTTCCAAGAAAAATGTAAAAATTAACCAAAATTTAAAAACGATGCTATCTAGATGATTTGGAAGATATTTAGGAAAAATTAAATTTTTGCGAATTTCAGAGAAAACTACAAATTTACCGAAATTCTAAATCGTTGCTGTTTCTACGTACATCGACGATTTGGGTGATATATAAGAAAAACTGAAATTTTAACGAATTTCCAAGAAAAATGTAAAAATTAACCAAAATTTAAAAACGATGCTATTTCTATAGATATATAATAAAAATTGAATTTTTGAATTTTTAAGAAAAATATAAAAATTAACCAAAATTTGAAAACGATGCTATTTCTACGTATCTAGCCGATTTGGATGATATATAAGAAAAACTGAAATTTTAGCGAATTTCCAAGAAAAATGTAAAAATTAACCAAAATTTAAAAACGATGCTATTTCTATAGATATATAATAAAAATTGAATTTTTGAATTTTTAAGGAAAATATAAAAATTAACCAAAATTTGAAAACGATGCTATTTCTACGTATCTAGACGATTTGGATGATATATAAGAAAAACTGAAATTTTAGCGAAGTTCCAAGAAAAATGTAAAAATTAACCAAAATTTAAAAACGATGCTATCTAGATGATTTGGAAGATATTTAGGAAAAATTAAATTTTTGCGAATTTCAGAGTAAACTGTACAAGTTTACCGAAATTCTAAATCTTTGCAATTTCTACGTACATCGATACATCGACGATTTGGGTGATATATAAGAAAAACTGAAATTTTAACGAATTTCCAAGAAAAATGTAAAAATTAACCAAAATTTAAAAACGATTCTATTTCTATAGATATATAATAAAAATTGAATTTTACCGAATTTTTAAGAAAAATGTAAAAATTAACCAAAATTTGAAAACTATGATATTTCTACGTATCTAGACGATTTGGATGATATATAAGAAAAACTGAAATTTTAGCGAATTTCCAAGAAAAATGTAAAAATTAACCAAAATTTAAAAACTATGCTATCTAGATGATTTGGAAGATATTTAGGAAAAATTAAATTTTTGCGAATTTCAGAGTAAACTGTACAAATGTACCGAAATTCTAAATCTTTGCTATTTCTACGTACATCGACGATTTGGGTGATATATAAGAAAAACTGAAATTTTAACGAATTTCCAAGAAAAATGTAAAAATTACCCAAAATTTAAAAACGATTCTATTTCTATAGATATATAATAAAAATTGAATTTTACCGAATTTTTAAGAAAAATGTAAAAATTAACCAAAATTTGAAAACTATGATATTTCTACGTCTCTAGACGATTTGGATGATATATAAGAAAAACTGAAATTTTAACGAATTTCCAAGAAAAATGTTAAAATTAACCAAAATTTGAAAACGATGCTATTTCTACGTATCTAGACGATTTGGATGATATATAAGAAAAACTCAAATTTTAGCGAATTTCCAAGAAAAATGTAAAAATTAACCAAAATTTAAAAACGATACTATCTAGATGATTTGGAAGATATTTAGGAAAAATTAAATTTTTGCGAATTTCAGAGTAAACTGTACAAATTTACCGAAATTCTAAATCGTTGCTATTTCTACGTATCTAGACGATTTGGGTGATATACAAGGAAAACTGAAATTTTAACGAATTTCCAAGAAAAATGTAAAAATTAACATAAATTTAGAAACGATGCTATCTAGATGATTTGGAAGATATTTAGGAAAAATTAAATTTTTGCGAATTTCAGAGTAAACTGTACAAATGTACCGAAATTCTAAATCGTTGCTATTTCTACGTATATCGACGATTTGGATGATATATAAGAAAAACTGAAATTTTAGCGAGTTTCCAAGGAAAATGTAAAAATTAACCAAAATTTGAAAACGATGCTATTTCTACGTATCTAGTTGATTTGGAGGATATTTAAGAAAAATTGACTTTTAGCGAATTTCCGTGTAAACTGTACAAATTAACCGAAGTTCTAAATGGTTGCTATTTCTACGTATATCGACGATTTGGATGATATATTAGAAAAATTGAATTTTACTGAATTTTTAAGAAAAAATGTAAAAATTAACCAAAATTTGAAAACGATGCTATTTCTACGTATCTAGACGATTTGGATGATATATAAGAAAAACTGAAATTTTAGCGAATTTCCAAGAAAAATGTAAAAATTAACCAAAATCTAAAAACGATGCTATCTAGATGATTTGGAAGATATTTAGGAAAAATTAAATTTTTGCGAATTTCAGAGTAAACTGTACAAGTTTACCGAAATTCTAAATCTTTGCTATTTCTACGTACATCGACGATTTGGGTGATATATAAGAAAAACTGAAATTTTAACGAATTTCCAAGAAAAATGTAAAAATTAACCAAAATTTAAAAACGATTCTATTTCTATAGATATATAATAAAAATTGAATTTTACCGAATTTTTAAGAAAAATGTAAAAATTAACCAAAATTTGAAAACTATGATATTTCTACGTCTCTAGACGATTTGGATGATATATAAGAAAAACTGAAATTTAAGCGAATTTCCAAGAAAAATGTAAAAATTAACCAAAATTTGAAAACGATGCTATTTCTACGTATCTAGACGATTTGGATGATATATAAGAAAAACTGAAATTTTAACGAATTTCAAAGAAAAATGTAAAAATTAACCAAAATTGAAAAACGATGCTATTTCTATAGATATATAATAAAAATTGAATTTTTGAATTTTTAAGAAAAAATGTAAAAATTAACCAAAATTTGAAAACGATGTTATTTATACGTATCTAGACGAATTGGATGATATATAAGAAAAACTGAAATTTTAGCGAATTTCCAAGAAAAATGTAAAAATTAACCAAAATTTAAAAACGATGCTATCTAGATGATTTGGAAGATATTTAGGAAAAATTAAATTTTTGCGAATTTCAGAGAAAACTGTACAAATTTACCGAAATTCTAAATCGTTGCTGTTTCTACGTACATCGACGATTTGGGTGATATATAAGAAAAACTGAAATTTTAACGAATTTCCAAGAAAAATGAAAAAATTAACCAAAATTTAAAAACGATGCTATTTCTATAGATATATAATAAAAATTGAATTTTTGAATTTTTAAGAAAAACATAAAAATTAACCAAAATTTGAAAACGATGCTATTTCTACGTATCTAGCCGATTTGGATGATATATAAGAAAAACTGAAATTTTAACGAATTTCCAAGAAAAATGTAAAAATTAACCAAAATTTAAAAACGATGCTATTTCTATAGATATATAATAAAAATTGAATTTTTGAATTTTTAAGGAAAATATAAAAATTAACCAAAATTTGAAAACGATGCTATTTCTACGTATCTAGACGATTTGGATGATATATAAGAAAAACTGAAATTTTAGCGAATTTCCAAGAAAAATGTAAAAATTAACCAAAATTTAAAAACGATGCTATCTAGATGATTTGGAAGATATTTAGGAAAAATTAAATTTTTGCGAATTTCAGAGTAAACTGTACAAATTTACCGAAATTCCAAATAGTTGCTATTTCTACGTATATCGACGATTTGGATGATATATGAGAAAAACTGAAATTTTAGCGAATTTCCAAGAAAAATGTAAAAATTAACCAAAATTTAAAAACGATGCTATTTCTATAGATATATAATAAAAATTGAATTTTAACGAATTTTTAAGAAAAATATAAAAATTAACCAAAATTTGAAAACGATGCTATTTCTACGTATCTAGACGATTTGGATGATATATAAGAAAAACTGAAATTTTAGCGAATTTCCAAGAAAAATGTAAAAATTAACCAAAATTTAAAAACGATGCTATTTCTATAGATATATAATAAAAATTGAATTTTTGAATTTTTAAGAAAAAATGTAAAAATTAACCAAAATTTGAAAACGATGTTATTTATACGTATCTAGACGAATTGGATGATATATAAGAAAAACTCAAATTTTAGCGAATTTCCAAGAAAAATGTAAAAATTAACCAAAATTTAAAAACGATGCTATCTAGATGATTTGGAAGATATTTAGGAAAAATTAAATTTTTGCGAATTTCAGAGTAAACTGTACAAATTTACCGAAATTCTAAATCGTTGCTATTTCTACGTACATCGACGATTTGGGTGATATATAAGGAAAACTGAAATTTTAACGAATTTCCAAGAAAAATGTAAAAATTAACATAAATTTAGAAACGATGCTATCTAGATGATTTGGAAGATATTTAGGAAAAATTAAATTTTTGCGAATTTCAGATTAAACTCTACAAATTTACCGAAATTCTAAATCGTTGCTATTTCTACGTATATCGACGATTTGGATGATATATAAGAAAACCTGAAATTTTAGCGAATTTCCAAGAAAAATGTAAAAATTAACCAAAATTTAAAAACGATGCTATCTAGATGATTTGGAAGATATTTAGGAAAAATTAAATTTTTGCGAATTTCAGAGTAAACTGTACAAATTTACCGAAATTCCAAATAGTTGCTATTTCTACGTATATCGACGATTTGGATGATATATGAGAAAAACTGAAATTTTAGCGAATTTCCAAGAAAAATGTAAAAATTATCCAAAATTTAAAAACGATGCTATTTCTATAGATATATAATAAAAATTGAATTTTAACGAATTTTTAAGAAAAATATAAAAATTAACTAAAATTTGAAAACGATGCTATTTCTACGTATCTAGACGATTTGGATGATATATAAGAAAAACTGAAATTTTAACGAATTTCCAAGAAAAATGTAAAAATTAACCAAAATTTAAAAACGATGCTATTTCTATAGATATATAATAAAAATTGAATTTTAACGAATTTTTAAGAAAAATATAAAAATTAACCAAAATTTGAAAACGGTGCTATTTCTACGTATCTAGACGATTTGGATGATATATAAGAAAAACTGAAATTTTAACGAATTTCCAAGAAAAATGTAAAAATTAACCAAAATTTAAAAACGATGCTATTTCTATAGATATATAATAAAAATTGAATTTTAACGAATTTTTAAGAAAAATATAAAAATTAACCAAAATTTGAAAACGATGCTATTTCTACGTATCTAGACGAATTGGATGATATATAAGAAAAACTGAAATTTTAGCGAATTTCCAAGAAAAATGTAAAAATTAACCAAAATTTAAAAACGATGCTATCTAGATGATTTGGAAGATATTTAGGAAAAATTAAATTTTTGCGAATTTCAGAGTAAACTGTACAAATTTACCGAAATTCCAAATAGTTGCTATTTCTACGTATATCGACGATTTGGATGATATATGAGAAAAACTGAAATTTTAGCGAATTTCCAAGAAAAATGTAAAAATTAACCAAAATTTAAAAACGATGCTATTTCTATAGATATATAATAAAAATTGAATTTTAACGAATTTTTAAGAAAAATATAAAAATTAACCAAAATTTGAAAACGATGCTATTTCTACGTATCTAGACGATTTGGATGATATATAAGAAAAACTGAAATTTTAGCGAATTTCCAAGAAAAATGTAAAAATTAACCAAAATTTAAAAACGATGCTATTTCTATAGATATATAATAAAAATTGAATTTTTGAATTTTTAAGAAAAAATGTAAAAATTAACCAAAATTTGAAAACGATGTTATTTATACGTATCTAGACGAATTGGATGATATATAAGAAAAACTCAAATTTTAGCGAATTTCCAAGAAAAATGTAAAAATTAACCAAAATTTAAAAACGATGCTATCTAGATGATTTGGAAGATATTTAGGAAAAATTAAATTTTTGCGAATTTCAGAGTAAACTGTACAAATTTACCGAAATTCTAAATCGTTGCTATTTCTACGTATATCGACGATTTGGGTGATATATAAGGAAAACTGAAATTTTAACGAATTTCCAAGAAAAATGTAAAAATTAACATAAATTTAGAAACGATGCTATCTAGATGATTTGGAAGATATTTAGGAAAAATTAAATTTTTGCGAATTTCAGATTAAACTCTACAAATTTACCGAAATTCTAAATCGTTGCTATTTCTACGTATATCGACGATTTGGATGATATATAAGAAAACCTGAAATTTTAGCGAATTTCCAAGAAAAATGTAAAAATTAACCAAAATTTAAAAACGATGCTATCTAGATGATTTGGAAGATATTTAGGAAAAATTAAATTTTTGCGAATTTCAGAGTAAACTGTTCAAATTTACCGAAATTCCAAATAGTTGCTATTTCTACGTATATCGACGATTTGGATGATATATGAGAAAAACTGAAATTTTAGCGAATTTCCAAGAAAAATGTAAAAATTAACCAAAATTTAAAAACGATGCTATTTCTATAGATATATAATAAAAATTGAATTTTAACGAATTTTTAAGAAAAATATAAAAATTAACTAAAATTTGAAAACGATGCTATTTCTACGTATCTAGACGATTTGGATGATATATAAGAAAAACTGAAATTTTAACGAATTTCCAAGAAAAATGTAAAAATTAACCAAAATTTAAAAACGATGCTATTTCTATAGATATATAATAAAAATTGAATTTTAACGAATTTTTAAGAAAAATATAAAAATTAACCAAAATTTGAAAACGGTGCTATTTCTACGTATCTAGACGATTTGGATGATATATAAGAAAAACTGAAATTTTAACGAATTTCCAAGAAAAATGTAAAAATTAACCAAAATTTAAAAACGATGCTATTTCTATAGATATATAATAAAAATTGAATTTTAACGAATTTTTAAGAAAAATATAAAAATTAACCAAAATTTGAAAACGATGCTATTTCTACGTATCTAGACGAATTGGATGATATATAAGAAAAACTGAAATTTTAGCGAATTTCCAAGAAAAATGTAAAAATTAACCAAAATTTAAAAACGATGCTATCTAGATGATTTGGAAGATATTTAGGAAAAATTAAATTTTTGCGAATTTCAGAGTAAACTGTACAAATTTACCGAAATTCTAAATCGTTGCTATTTCTACGTACATCGACGATTTGGGTGATATATAAGGAAAACTGAAATTTTAACGAATTTCCAAGAAAAATGTAAAAATTAACATAAATTTAGAAACGATGCTATCTAGATGATTTGGAAGATATTTAGGAAAAATTAATTTTTGCGAATTTCAGAGTAAACTGTACAAATTTACCGAAATTCTAAATCGTTGCTATTTCTACGTATATCGACGATTTGGATGATATATAAGAAAACCTGAAATTTTAGCGAATTTCCAAGAAAAATGTAAAAATTAACCAAAATTTAAAAACGATGCTATCTAGATGATTTGGAAGATATTTAGGAAAAATTAAATTTTTGCGAATTTCAGAGTAAACTGTACAAATTTACCGAAATTCCAAATAGTTGCTATTTCTACGTATATCGACGATTTGGATGATATATGAGAAAAACTGAAATTTAAGCGAATTTCCAAGAAAAATGTAAAAATTAACCAAAATTTAAAAACGATGCTATTTCTATAGATATATAATAAAAATTGAATTTTAACGAATTTTTAAGAAAAATATAAAAATTAACCAAAATTTGAAAACGATGTTATTTCTACGTATCTAGACGATTTGGATGATATATAAGAAAAACTGAAATTTTAACGAATTTCCAAGAAAAATGTAAAAATTAACCAAAATTTAAAAACGATGCTATCTAGATGATTTGGAAGATATTTAGGAAAAATTAAATTTTTGCGAATTTCAGAGTAAACTGTACAAATTTACCGAAATTCCAAATAGTTGCTATTTCTACGTATATCGACGATTTGGATGATATATGAGAAAAACTGAAATTTAAGCGAATTTCCAAGAAAAATGTAAAAATTAACCAAAATTTAAAAACGATGCTATTTCTATAGATATATAATAAAAATTGAATTTTAACGAATTTTTAAGAAAAATATAAAAATTAACCAAAATTTGAAAACGATGTTATTTCTACGTATCTAGACGATTTGGATGATATATAAGAAAAACTGAAATTTTAACGAATTTCCAAGAAAAATGTAAAAATTAACCAAAATTTAAAAACGATGCTATTTCTATAGATATATAATAAAAATTGAATTTTTGAATTTTTAAGAAAAAATGTAAAAATTAACCAAAATTTGAAAACGATGTTATTTATACGTATCTAGACGATTTGGATGATATATCAGAAAAACTGAAATTTTAACGAATTTCCAAGAAAAATGTAAAAATTAACCAAAATTTAAGAACGATGCTATTTCTATAGATATATAATAAAAATTGAATTTTTGAATTTTTAAGAAAAATATAAAAATTAACCAAATTTGAAAACGGTGCTATTTCTACGTATCTAGACGATTTGGATGATATATAAGAAAAACTGAAATTTTAACGAATTTCCAAGAAAAATGTAAAAATTAACCAAAATTTAAAAACGATGCTATTTCTATAGATATATAATAAAAATTGAATTTTTGAATTTTTAAGAAAAATATAAAAATTAACCAAATTTTGAAAACGATGCTATTTCTACGTATCTAGACGATTTGGATGATATATAAGAAAAACTGAAATTTTAGCGAATTTCCAAGAAAAATGTAAAAATTAACCAAAATTTAAAAACGATGCTATCTAGATGATTTGGAAGATATTTAGGAAAAATTAAATTTTTGCGAATTTCAGAGTAAACTGTACAAGTTTACCGAAATTCTAAATCTCTGCTATTTCTACGTACATCGACGATTTGGGTGATATATAAGAAAAACTGAAATTTTAACGAATTTCCAAGAAAAATGTAAAAATTAACCAAAATTTAAAAACGATTCTATTTCTATAGATATATAATAAAAATTGAATTTTACCGAATTTTTAAGAAAAATGTAAAAATTAACCAAAATTTGAAAACTATGATATTTCTACGTCTCTAGACGATTTGGATGATATATAAGAAAAACTGAAATTTTAGCGAATTTCTAAGAAAGATGTAAAAATTAACCAAAATTTGAAAACGATGTTATTTCTACGTTTCTAGACGATTTGGATGATATATAAGAATAACTGAAATTTTAACGAATTTCCAAGAAAAATGTAAAAATTAACCAAAATTTAAAAACGATGCTATTTCTATAGATATATAATAAAAATTGAATTTTTGAATTTTTAAGAAAAAATGTAAAAATTAACCAAAATTTGAAAACGATGTTATTTATACGTATCTAGACGAATTGGATGATATATAAGAAAAACTGAAATTTTAGCGAATTTCCAAGAAAAATGTAAAAATTAACCAAAATTTAAAAACGATGCTGTCTAGATGATTTGGAAGATATTTAGGAAAAATTAAATTTTTGCGAATTTCAGAGTAAACTGTACAAATTTACCGAAATTCTAAATCGTTGCTATTTCTACGTACATCGACGATTTGGGTGATATATAAGGAAAACTGAAATTTTAACGAATTTCCAAGAAAAATGTAAAAATTAACCAAAATTTAAAAACGATGCTATTTCTATAGATATATAATAAAAATTGAATTTTAACGAATTTTTAAGAAAAATATAAAAATTAACCAAAATTTGAAAACGATGCTATTTCTACGTATCTAGACGAATTGGATGATATATAAGAAAAACTGAAATTTTAGCGAATTTCCAAGAAAAATGTAAAAATTAACCAAAATTTAAAAACGATGCTATCTAGATGATTTGGAAGATATTTAGGAAAAATTAAATTTTTGAGAATTTCAGAGTAAACTGTACAAATTTACCGAAATTCTAAATCGTTGCTATTTCTACGTACATCGACGATTTGGGTGATATATAAGGAAAACTGAAATTTTAACGAATTTCCAAGAAAAATGTAAAAATTAACATAAATTTAGAAACGATGCTATCTAGATGATTTGGAAGATATTTAGGAAAAATTAAATTTTTGCGAATTTCAGAGTAAACTGTACAAATTTACCGAAATTCTAAATCGTTGCTATTTCTACGTATATCGACGATTTGGATGATATATAAGAAAACCTGAAATTTTAGCGAATTTCCAAGAAAAATGTAAAAATTAACCAAAATTTAAAAACGATGCTATCTAGATGATTTGGAAGATATTTAGGAAAAATTAAATTTTTGCGAATTTCAGAGTAAACTGTACAAATTTACCGAAATTCCAAATAGTTGCTATTTCTACGTATATCGACGATTTGGATGATATATGAGAAAAACTGAAATTTTAGCGAATTTCCAAGAAAAATGTAAAAATTAACCAAAATTTAAAAACGATGCTATTTCTATAGATATATAATAAAAATTGAATTTTAACGAATTTTTAAGAAAAATATAAAAATTAACCAAAATTTGAAAACGATGCTATTTCTACGTATCTAGACGATTTGGATGATATATAAGAAAAACTGAAATTTTAACGAATTTCCAAGAAAAATGTAAAAATTAACCAAAATTTAAAAACGATGCTATTTCTATAGATATATAATAAAAATTGAATTTTTGAATTTTTAAGAAAAAATGTAAAAATTAACCAAAATTTGAAAACGATGTTATTTATACGTATCTAGACGATTTGGATGATATATCAGAAAAACTGAAATTTTAACGAATTTCCAAGAAAAATGTAAAAATTAACCAAAATTTAAGAACGATGCTATTTCTATAGATATATAATAAAAATTGAATTTTTGAATTTTTAAGAAAAATATAAAAATTAACCAAATTTGAAAACGGTGCTATTTCTACGTATCTAGACGATTTGGATGATATATAAGAAAAACTGAAATTTTAACGAATTTCCAAGAAAAATGTAAAAATTAACCAAAATTTAAAAACGATGCTATTTCTATAGATATATAATAAAAATTGAATTTTTGAATTTTTAAGAAAAATATAAAAATTAACCAAAATTTGAAAACGATGTTATTTATACGTATCTAGACGAATTGGATGATATATAAGAAAAACTGAAATTTTAGCGAATTTCCAAGAAAAATGTAAAAATTAACCAAAATTTAAAAACGATGCTATCTAGATGATTTGGAAGATATTTAGGAAAAATTAAATTTTTGCGAATTTCAGAGTAAACTGTACAAATTTACCGAAATTCTAAATCGTTGCTATTTCTACGTATATCGACGATTTGGATGATATATAAGAAAACCTGTAATTTTAGCGAATTTCCAAGAAAAATGTAAAAATTAACCAAAATTTAAAAAATATGCTATCTAGATGATTTGGAAGATATTTAGGAAAAATTAAATTTTTGCGAATTTCAGAGTAAACTGTACAAATTTACCGAAATTCTAAATCGTTGCTATTTCTACGTATATCGACGATTTGGATGATATATAAGAAAACCTGAAATTTTAGCGAATTTCCAAGAAAAATGTAAAAATTAACCAAAATTTAAAAACGATGCTATTTCTATAGATATATAATAAAAATTGAATTTTAACGAATTTTTAAGAAAAATATAAAAATTAACCAAAATTTGAAAACGATGCTATTTCTACGTATCTAGACGATTTGGATGATATATAAGAAAAACTGAAATTTTAACGAATTTCCAAGAAAAATGTAAAAATTAACCAAAATTTAAAAACGATGCTATTTCTATAGATATATAATAAAAATTGAATTTTTGAATTTTTAAGAAAAAATGTAAAAATTAACCAAAATTTAAAAACTATGCTATTTCTATAGATATATAATAAAAATTGAATTTTTGAATTTTTAAGAAAAATATAAAAATTAACCAAAATTTGAAAACAATGCTATTTCTACGTATCTAGACGATTTGGATGATATATAAGAAAAACTGAAATTTTAGCGAATTTCCAAGAGAAATGTAAAAATTAACCAAAATTTAAAAACGATGCTATTTCTATAGATATATAATAAAAATTGAATTTTTGAATTTTTAAGAAAAAATGTAAAAATTAACCAAAATTTGAAAACGATGTTATTTATACGTATCTAGACGATTTGGATGACATATAAGAAAAACTGAAATTGTAACGAATTTCCAAGAAAAATGTAAAAATTAACCAAAATTTAAAAACGATGCTATTTCTATAGATATATAATAAAAATTGAATTTTAACGAATTTTTAAGAAAAATATAAAAATTAACCAAAATTTGAAAACGATGCTATTTCTACGTATCTAGACGATTTGGATGATATATAAGAAAAACTGAAATTTTAACGAATTTCCAAGAAAAATGTAAAAATTAACCAAAATTTAAAAACGATGCTATTTCTATAGATATATAATAAAAATTGAATTTTTCAATTTTTAAGAAAAATATAAAAATTAACCAAAATTTGAAAACGATGCTATTTCTACGTATCTAGACGATTTGGATGATATATAAGAAAAACTGAAATTTTAGCGAATTTCCAAGAAAAATGTAAAAATTAACCAAAATTTAAAAACGATGCTATCTAGATGATTTGGAAGATATTTAGGAAAAATTAAATTTTTGCGAATTTCAGAGTAAACTGTACAAGTTTACCGAAATTCTAAATCTTTGCTATTTCTACGTACATCGACGATTTGGGTGATATATAAGAAAAACTGAAATTTTAACGAATTTCCAAGAAAAATGTAAAAATTAACCAAAATTTAAAAACGATTCTATTTCTATAGATATATAATAAAAATTGAATTTTACCGAATTTTTAAGAAAAATGTAAAAATTAACCAAAATTTGAAAACTATGATATTTCTACGTCTCTAGACGATTTGGATGATATATAAGAAAAACTGAAATTTTAGCGAATTTCCAAGAAAAATGTAAAAATTAACCAAAATTTGAAAACGATGTTATTTCTACGTATCTAGACGATTTGGATGATATATAAGAATAACTGAAATTTTAACGAATTTCCAAGAAAAATGTAAAAATTAACCAAAATTTAAAAACGATGCTATTTCTATAGATATATAATAAAAATTGAATTTTTGAATTTTTAAGAAAAAATGTAAAAATTAACCAAAATTTGAAAACGATGTTATTTATACGTATCTAGACGAATTGGATGATATATAAGAAAAACTGAAATTTTAGCGAATTTCCAAGAAAAATGTAAAAATTAACCAAAATTTAAAAACGATGCTATCTAGATGATTTGGAAGATATTTAGGAAAAATTAAATTTTTGCGAATTTCAGAGTAAACTGTACAAGTTTACCGAAATTCTAAATCTTTGCTATTTCTACGTACATCGACGATTTGGGTGATATATAAGAAAAACTGAAATTTTAACGAATTTCCAAGAAAAATGTAAAAATTAACCATAATTTAAAAACGATTCTATTTCTATGGATATATAATAAAAATTGAATTTTACCGAATTTTTAAGAAAAATGTAAAAATTAACCAAAATTTGAAAACGATGCTATTTCTACGTATCTAGACGATTTGGATGATATATAAGAAAAACTGAAATTTTAGCGAATTTCCAAGAAAAATGTAAAAATTAACCACAATTTAAAAACGATGCTATCTAGATGATTTGGAAGATATTTAGGAAAAATTTAATTTTTGCGAATTTCAGAGTAAACTGTACAAATTTACCGAAATTCTAAATCGTTGCTATATCTACGTATATCGACGATTTGGATGATATATAAGAAAAACTGAAATTTTAGCGAATTTTCAAGGAAAATGTAAAAATTAACCAAAATTTGAAAACTATGATATTTCTACGAATCTAGACGATTTGGATGATATGTAAGAATGACTGAAATTTTAGCGAATTTCCAAGAAAAATGTAAAAATTAACCATAATTTAAAAACGATTCTATTTCTATGGATATATAATAAAAATTGAATTTTAACGAATTTCCAAGAAAAATGTAAAAATTAACCAAAATTTAAAAACTATGCTATCTAGATGATTTGGAAGATATTTAGGAAAAATTAAATTTTTGCGAATTTCAGAGTAAACTGTACAAATTTACCGAAATTCTAAATCGTTGCTATTTCTACGTATATCGACGATTTGGGTGATATATAAGAAAAACTGAAATTTTAACGAATATCCAAGAAAAATGTAAAAAATAACCAAAATTTAAAAACTATGCTATCTAGATGATTTGGAAGATATTTAGGAAAAATTAAATTTTTGCGAATTTCAGAGTAAACTGTACAAGTTTACCGAAATTCTAAATCTTTGCTATTTCTACGTACATCGACGATTTGGGTGATATATAAGAAAAACTGAAATTTTAACGGATTTCCAAGTAAAATGTAAAAAATAACCAAAATTTAAAAACTATGCTATCTAGATGATTTGGAAGATATTTAGGAAAAATTAAATTTTTGCGAATGTCAGAGTAAACTACAAATTTACCGAAATTCTAAATTGTTGCTATTTCTACGTATATCGACGATTTGGATGATATATAAGAAAAACTGAAATTTTAGCGAATTTCCAAGAAAAATGTAAAAATTAACCAAAATTTGAAAACGATGCTATTTCTACGTATCTAGACGATTTGGATGATATATAAGAAAAACTGAAATTTTAGCGAATTTCCAAGAAAAATGTAAAAATTAACCATAATTTAAAAACGATTCTATTTCTATGGATATATAATAAAAATTGAATTTTAGCGAATTTTCAAGGAAAATGTAAAAATTAACCAAAATTTGAAAACGATGCTATTTCTACGTATCTAGTTGATTTGGAGGATATTTAAGAAAAATTGACTTTTAGCGAATTTCCGAGTAAACTGTACAAATTAACCGAAGTTCTAAATGGTTGCTATTTCTACGTATATCGACGATTTGGATGATATATTAGAAAAACTGTATTTTACTGAATTTTTAAGAAAAAATGTAAAAATTAACCAAAATTTGAAAACGATGCTATTTCTACGTATCTAGACGATTTGGATGATATATAAGAAAAACTGAAATTTTAGGGAATTTTCAAGGAAAATGTAAAAATTAACCAAAATTTGAAAACGATGCTATTTCTACGTATCTAGTTGATTTGGAGGATATTTAAGAAAAATTGACTTTTAGCGAATTTCCGAGTAAACTGCAAATTAACCGAAGTTCTAAATGGTTGCTATTTCTACGTATATCGACGATTTGGATGATACATTAGAAAAATTGAATTTTACGGAATTTTTAAGAAAAACTGTAAAAATTAACCAAAATTTGAAAACGATGCTATTTCTACGTATCTAGACGATTTGGATGATATATAAGAAAAACTGAAATTTTAGCTAATTTCCAAGAAAAATGTAAAAATTAACCAAAATTTAAAAACGATGCTATCTAGATGATTTGGAAGATATTTAGGAAAAATTTAATTTTTGCGAATTTCAGAGTAAACTACAAATTTACCGAAATTCTAAATGGCTGCTATTTCTACGTATATCGACGATTTGGATGATATATGAGAAAAACTGAAATTTTAGCGAATTTCCAGGAAAAATGTAAAAATTAACCAAAATTTAAAAACGATGCTATTTCTATAGATATATAATAAAAATTGAATTTTCACGAATTTTTAAGAAAAACATAAAAATTAACCAAAATTTGAAAACGATGCTATTTCTACGTATCTAGACGATTTGGAAGATATATAAGAAAAACTGAAATTTTAACGGATTTCCAAGAAAAATGTAAAAATTAACCAAAATTTAAAAACGATGCTATTTCTATAGATATATAATAAAAATTGAATTTTTGAATTTTTAAGAAAAAATGTAAAAATTAAGCAAAATTTGAAAACGATGTTATTTATACGTATCTAGACGATTTGGATGACATATAAGAAAAACTGAAATTTTAACGAATTTCCAAGAAAAATGTAAAAATTAACCAAAATTTAAAAACGATGCTATTTCTATAGATATATAATAAAAATTGAATTTTAACGAATTTTTAAGAAAAATATAAAAATTAAACAAAATTTGAAAACTATGATATTTCTACGAATCTAGACGATTTGGATGATATGTAAGAATGACTGAAATTTTAGCGAATTTCCAAGAAAAATGTAAAAATTAACCATAATTTAAAAACGATTTTATTTCTATGGATATATAATAAAAATTGAATTTTACCGAATTTTTAAGAAAAATGTAAAAATTAACCAAAATTTGAAAACGATGCTATTTCTACGTATCTAGACGATTTGGATGATATATAAGAAAAACTGAAATTTTAGCGAATTCCCAAGAAAAATGTAAAAATTAACCATAATTTAAAAACGATTCAATTTCTATGGATATATAATAAAAATTGAATTTTAGCGAATTTTCAAGGAAAATGTAAAAATTAACCAAAATTTGAAAACGATGCTATTTCTACGTATCTAGTTGATTTGGAGGATATTTAAGAAAAATTGACTTTTAGCGAATTTCCGAGTAAACTGTACAAATTAACCGAAGTTCTAAATGGTTGCTATTTCTACGTATATCGACGATTTGGATGATATATTAGAAAAACTGTATTTTACTGAATTTTCAAGAAAAAATGTAAAAATTAACCAAAATTTGAAAACGATGCTATTTCTACGTATCTAGACGATTTGGATGATATATAAGAAAAACTGAAATTTTAGCTAATTTCCAAGAAAAATGTAAAAATTAACAAAAATTTAAAAACGATGCTATCTAGATGATTTGGAAGATATTTAGGAAAAATTAAATTTTTGCGAATTTCAGAGTAAACTGTACAAATTTACCGAAATTCTAAATCGTTGCTATTTCTACGTATATCGACGATTTGGATGATATATAAGAAAAACTGAAATTTTAACGAATATCCAAGAAAAATGTAAAAATTAACCAAAATTTAAAAACGATGCTATCTAGATGATTTGGAAGATATTTAGGAAAAATTAAATTTTTGCGAATTTCAGAGTAAACTGTACAAATTTACCGAAATTCTAAATCGTTGCTATTTCTACGTATATCGACGATTTGGATGATATATAAGAAAAACTGAAATTTTAACGAATATCCAAGAAAAATGTAAAAATTAACCAAAATTTAAAAACGATGCTATATAGATGATTTGGAAGATATTTAGGAAAAATTTAATTTTTGCGAATTTCAGAGTAAACTACAAATTTACCGAAATTCTAAATCGTTGCTATTTCTACGTATATCGACGATTTGGATGATATATAAGAAAAACTGAAATTTTAGGGAATTTTCAAGGAAAATGTAAAAATTAACCAAAATTTGAAAACGATGCTATTTCTACGTATCTAGTTGATTTGGAGGATATTTAAGAAAAATTGACTTTTAGCGAATTTCCGAGTAAACTGCAAATTAACCGAAGTTCTAAATGGTTGCTATTTCTACGTATATCGACGATTTGGATGATACATTAGAAAAATTGAATTTTACGGAATTTTTAAGAAAAAATGTAAAAATTAACCAAAATTTGAAAACTATGCTATCTAGATGATTTGGAAGATATTTAGGAAAAATTAAATTTTTGCGAATGTCAGAGTAAACTACAAATTTACCGAAATTCTAAATTGTTGCTATTTCTACGTATATCGACGATTTGGATGATATATAAGAAAAACTGAAATTTTAGCGAATTTCCAAGAAAAATGTAAAAATTAACCAAAATTTGAAAACGATGCTATCTAGATGATTTGGAGGATATTTAAGAATATTTTATTTTAGGGAATTTCCGAGTAAACTGTACAAATTAACCGAAATTCTAAATCGTTGCTATTTCTACGTATATCGACGATTTGGATGATATATAAGAAAAGCTGAAATTTTAACGAATTTCCAAGAAAAATGTAAAAATTAACCATAATTTAAAAACGATTCTATTTCTATGGATATATAATAAAAATTGAATTTTACCGAATTTTTAAGAAAAATGTAAAAATTAACCAAAATTTGAAAACGATGCTATTTCTACGTATCTAGACGATTTGGATGATATATAAGAAAAACTGAAATTTTAGCGAATTTCCAAGAAAAATGTAAAAATTAACCATAATTTAAAAACGATTCTATTTCTATGGATATATAATAAAAATTGAATTTTAGCGAATTTTCAAGGAAAATGTAAAAATTAACCAAAATTTGAAAACGATGCTATTTCTACGTATCTAGTTGATTTGGAGGATATTTAAGAAAAATTGACTTTTAGCGAATTTCCGAGTAAACTGTACAAATTAACCGAAGTTCTAAATGGTTGCTATTTCTACGTATATCGACGATTTGGATGATATATTAGAAAAACTGTATTTTACTGAATTTTTAAGAAAAAATGTAAAAATTAACCAAAATTTGAAAACGATGCTATTTCTACGTATCTAGACGATTTGGATGATATATAAGAAAAACTGAAATTTTAGGGAATTTTCAAGGAAAATGTAAAAATTAACCAAAATTTGAAAACGATGCTATTTCTACGTATCTAGTTGATTTGGAGGATATTTAAGAAAAATTGACTTTTAGCGAATTTCCGAGTAAACTGCAAATTAACCGAAGTTCTAAATGGTTGCTATTTCTACGTATATCGACGATTTGGATGATACATTAGAAAAATTGAATTTTACGGAATTTTTAAGAAAAACTGTAAAAATTAACCAAAATTTGAAAACGATGCTATTTCTACGTATCTAGACGATTTGGATGATATATAAGAAAAACTGAAATTTTAGCTAATTTCCAAGAAAAATGTAAAAATTAACCAAAATTTAAAAACGATGCTATCTAGATGATTTGGAAGATATTTAGGAAAAATTTAATTTTTGCGAATTTCAGAGTAAACTACAAATTTACCGAAATTCTAAATGGCTGCTATTTCTACGTATATCGACGATTTGGATGATATATGAGAAAAACTGAAATTTTAGCGAATTTCCAGGAAAAATGTAAAAATTAACCAAAATTTAAAAACGATGCTATTTCTATAGATATATAATAAAAATTGAATTTTCACGAATTTTTAAGAAAAACATAAAAATTAACCAAAATTTGAAAACGATGCTATTTCTACGTATCTAGACGATTTGGAAGATATATAAGAAAAACTGAAATTTTAACGGATTTCCAAGAAAAATGTAAAAATTAACCAAAATTTAAAAACGATGCTATTTCTATAGATATATAATAAAAATTGAATTTTTGAATTTTTAAGAAAAAATGTAAAAATTAAGCAAAATTTGAAAACGATGTTATTTATACGTATCTAGACGATTTGGATGACATATAAGAAAAACTGAAATTTTAACGAATTTCCAAGAAAAATGTAAAAATTAACCAAAATTTAAAAACGATGCTATTTCTATAGATATATAATAAAAATTGAATTTTAACGAATTTTTAAGAAAAATATAAAAATTAAACAAAATTTGAAAACTATGATATTTCTACGAATCTAGACGATTTGGATGATATGTAAGAATGACTGAAATTTTAGCGAATTTCCAAGAAAAATGTAAAAATTAACCATAATTTAAAAACGATTTTATTTCTATGGATATATAATAAAAATTGAATTTTACCGAATTTTTAAGAAAAATGTAAAAATTAACCAAAATTTGAAAACGATGCTATTTCTACGTATCTAGACGATTTGGATGATATATAAGAAAAACTGAAATTTTAACGAATTCCCAAGAAAAATGTAAAAATTAACCATAATTTAAAAACGATTCAATTTCTATGGATATATAATAAAAATTGAATTTTAGCGAATTTTCAAGGAAAATGTAAAAATTAACCAAAATTTGAAAACGATGCTATTTCTACGTATCTAGTTGATTTGGAGGATATTTAAGAAAAATTGACTTTTAGCGAATTTCCGAGTAAACTGTACAAATTAACCGAAGTTCTAAATGGTTGCTATTTCTACGTATATCGACGATTTGGATGATATATTAGAAAAACTGTATTTTACTGAATTTTCAAGAAAAAATGTAAAAATTAACCAAAATTTGAAAACGATGCTATTTCTACGTATCTAGACGATTTGGATGATATATAAGAAAAACTGAAATTTTAGCTAATTTCCAAGAAAAATGTAAAAATTAACAAAAATTTAAAAACGATGCTATCTAGATGATTTGGAAGATATTTAGGAAAAATTAAATTTTTGCGAATTTCAGAGTAAACTGTACAAATTTACCGAAATTCTAAATCGTTGCTATTTCTACGTATATCGACGATTTGGATGATATATAAGAAAAACTGAAATTTTAACGAATATCCAAGAAAAATGTAAAAATTAACCAAAATTTAAAAACGATGCTATCTAGATGATTTGGAAGATATTTAGGAAAAATTAAATTTTTGCGAATTTCAGAGTAAACTGTACAAATTTACCGAAATTCTAAATCGTTGCTATTTCTACGTATATCGACGATTTGGATGATATATAAGAAAAACTGAAATTTTAACGAATATCCAAGAAAAATGTAAAAATTAACCAAAATTTAAAAACGATGCTATATAGATGATTTGGAAGATATTTAGGAAAAATTTAATTTTTGCGAATTTCAGAGTAAACTACAAATTTACCGAAATTCTAAATCGTTGCTATTTCTACGTATATCGACGATTTGGATGATATATAAGAAAAACTGAAATTTTAGGGAATTTTCAAGGAAAATGTAAAAATTAACCAAAATTTGAAAACGATGCTATTTCTACGTATCTAGTTGATTTGGAGGATATTTAAGAAAAATTGACTTTTAGCGAATTTCCGAGTAAACTGCAAATTAACCGAAGTTCTAAATGGTTGCTATTTCTACGTATATCGACGATTTGGATGATACATTAGAAAAATTGAATTTTACGGAATTTTTAAGAAAAAATGTAAAAATTAACCAAAATTTGAAAACGATGCTATTTCTACGTATCTAGACGATTTGGATGATATATAAGAAAAACTGAAATTTTAGCTAATTTCCAAGAAAAATGTAAAAATTAACCAAAATTTAAAAACGATGCTATTTCTATAGATATATAATAAAAATAGAATTTTTGAATTTTTAAGAAAAATATAAAAATTAACCAAAATTTGAAAACGATGCTATTTCTACGTATCTAGACGATTTGGATGATATATAAGAAAAACTGAAATTTTAGCGAATTTCCAAGAAAAATGTAAAAATTAACCAAAATTTAAAAACGATGCTATTTAGATGATTTGGAAGATATTTAGGAAAAATTAAATTTTTGCGAATTTCAGAGTAAACTGTACAAATTTACCGAAATTCTAAATCGTTGCTATTTCTACGTATATCGACGATTTGGATGATATATTAGAAAAATTGAATTTTACTGAATTTTTAAGAAAAAATGTAAAAATTAACCAAAATTTGAAAACGATGCTATTTCTACGTATCTAGACGATTTGGATGATATATAAGAAAAACTGAAATTTTAGCTAATTTCCAAGAAAAATGTAAAAATTAACCAAAATTTAAAAACGATGCTATTTCTATAGATATATAATAAAAATAGAATTTTTGAATTTTTAAGAAAAATATAAAAATTAACCAAAATTTGAAAACGATGCTATTTCTACGTATCTAGACGATTTGGATGATATATAAGAAAAACTGAAATTTTAGCTAATTTCCAAGAAAAATGTAAAAATTAACCAAAATTTAAAAACGATGCCATTTCTATAGATATATAATAAAAATAGAATTTTTGAATTTTTAAGAAAAATATAAAAATTAACCAAAATTTGAAAACGATGCTATTTCTACGTATCTAGACGATTTGGATGATATATAAGAAAAACTGAAATTTTAGCTAATTTCCAAGAAAAATGTAAAAATTAACCAAAATTTAAAAACGATGCTATTTCTATAGATATATAATAAAAATAGAATTTTTGAATTTTTAAGAAAAATATAAAAATTAACCAAAATTTGAAAACGATGCTATTTCTACGTATCTAGACGATTTGGATGATATATATGAAAAACTGAAATTTTAGCGAATTTCCAAGAAAAATGTAAAAATTAACCAAAATTTAAAAACGATGCTATTTAGATGATTTGGAAGATATTTAGGAAAAATTAAATTTTTGCGAATTTCAGAGTAAACTGTACAAATTTACCGAAATTCTAAATCGTTGCTATTTCTACGTATATCGACGATTTAGATGATATATAAGAAAAACTGAAATTTTAACGAATATCCAAGAAAAATGTAAAAATTAACCAAAATTTAAAAACGATGCTATATAGATGATTTGGAAGATATTTAGGAAAAATTTAATTTTTGCGAATTTCAGAGTAAACTACAAATTTGCCGAAATTCTAAATCGTTGCTATTTCTACGTATATCGACGATTTGGATGATATATAAGAAAAACTGAAATTTTAGGGAATTTTCAAGGAAAATGTAAAAATTAACCAAAATTTGAAAACGATGCTATTTCTACGTATCTAGTTGATTTGGAGGATATTTAAGAAAAATTGACTTTTAGCGAATTTCCGAGTAAACTGCAAATTAACCGAAGTTCTAAATGGTTGCTATTTCTACGTATATCGACGATTTGGATGATACATTAGAAAAATTGAATTTTACGGAATTTTTAAGAAAAAATGTAAAAATTAACCAAAATTTGAAAACGATGCTATTTCTACGTATCTAGACGATTTGGATGATATATAAGAAAAACTGAAATTTTAGCTAATTTCCAAGAAAAATGTAAAAATTAACCAAAATTTAAAAACGATGCTATTTCTATAGATATATAATAAAAATAGAATTTTTGAATTTTTAAGAAAAATATAAAAATTAACCACAATTTGAAAACGATGCTATTTCTACGTATCTAGACGATTTGGATGATATATAAGAAAAACTGAAATTTTAGCGAATTTCCAAGAAAAATGTAAAAATTAACCAAAATTTAAAAACGATGCTATTTAGATGATTTGGAAGATATTTAGGAAAAATTAAATTTTTGCGAATTTCAGAGTAAACTGTACAAATTTACCGAAATTCTAAATCGTTGCTATTTCTACGTATATCGACGATTTGGATGATATATTAGAAAAATTGAATTTTACGGAATTTTTAAGAAAAAATGTAAAAATTAACCAAAATTTGAAAACGATGCTATTTCTACGTATCTAGACGATTTGGATGATATATAAGAAAAACTGAAATTTTAGCTAATTTCCAAGAAAAATGTAAAAATTAACCAAAATTTAAAAACGATGCTATTTCTATAGATATATAATAAAAATAGAATTTTTGAATTTTTAAGAAAAATATAAAAATTAACCAAAATTTGAAAACGATGCTATTTCTACGTATCTAGACGATTTGGATGATATATAAGAAAAACTGAAATTTTAACGAATTTCCAAGAAAAATGTAAAAATTAACCAAAATTTAAAAACGATGATATTTAGATGATTTGGAAGATATTTAGGAAAAATTAAATTTTTGCGAATTTCAGAGTAAACTGTACAAATTTACCGAAATTCTAAATCGTTGCTATTTCTACGTACATCGACGATTTGGGTGATATATAAGAAAAACTGAAATTTTAACGAATATCCAAGAAAAATGTAAAAAATAACCAAAATTTAAAAACTATGCTATCTAGATGATTTGGAAGATATTTAGGAAAAATTAAATTTTTGCGAATTTCAGAGTAAACTGTACAAGTTTACCGAAATTCTAAATCTTTGCTATTTCTACGTACATCGACGATTTGGGTGATATATAAGAAAAACTGAAATTTTAACGAATTTCCAAGAAAAATGTAAAAAATAACCAAAATTTAAAAACTATGCTATCTAGATGATTTGGAAGATATTTAGGAAAAATTAAATTTTTCGAATGTCAGAGTAAACTACAAATTTACCGAAATTCTAAATTGTTGCTATTTCTACGTATATCGACGATTTGGATGATATATAAGAAAAACTGAAATTTTAGCGAATTTCCAAGAAAAATGTAAAAATTAACCAAAATTTGAAAACGATGCTATCTAGATGATTTGGAGGATATTTAAGAATATTTTATTTTAGGGAATTTCCGAGTAAACTGTACAAATTAACCGAAATTCTAAATCGTTGCTATTTCTACGTATATCGACGATTTGGATGATATATAAGAAAAGCTGAAATTTTAACGAATTTCCAAGAAAAATGTAAAAATTAACCATAATTTAAAAACGATTCTATTTCTATAGATATATAATAAAAATTGAATTTTACCGAATTTTTAAGAAAAATGTAAAAATTAACCAAAATTTGAAAACGATGCTATTTCTACGTATCTAGACGATTTGGATGATATATAAGAAAAACTGAAATTTTAGCGAATTTCCAAGAAAAATGTAAAAATTAACCATAATTTAAAAACGATGCTATCTAGATGATTTGGAAGATATTTAGGAAAAATTTAATTTTTGCGAATTTCAGAGTAAACTGTACAAATTTACCGAAATTCTAAATCGTTGCTATTTCTACGTACATCGACGATTTGGGTGATATATAAGAAAAACTGAAATTTTAACGAATTTCCAAGAAAAATGTAAAAATTAACCAAAATTTAAAAACGATTCTATTTCTATAGATATATAATAAAAATTGAATTTTACCGAATTTTTAAGAAAAATGTAAAAATTAACCAAAATTTGAAAACGATGCTATTTCTACGTATCTAGACGATTTGGATGATATATAAGAAAAACTGAAATTTTAGCGAATTTCCAAGAAAAATGTAAAAATTAACCATAATTTAAAAACGATGCTAACTAGATGATTTGGAAGATATTTAGGAAAAATTTAATTTTTGCGAATTTCAGAGTAAACTACAAATTTACCGAAATTCTAAATTGTTGCTATTTCTACGTATATCGACGATTTGGATGATATATAAGAAAAACTGAAATTTTAGCGAATTTCCAAGAAAAATGTAAAAATTAACCATAATTTAAAAACGATGCTATCTAGATGATTTGGAAGATATTTGGGAAAAATTAAATTTTTGCGAATTTTAGAGTAAACTGTACAAGTTTACCGAAATTCTAAATCTTTGCTATTTCTACGTACATCGACGATTTGGGTGATATATAAGAAAAACTGAAATTTTAACGAATTTCCAAGAAAAATGTAAAAATTAACCAAAATTTAAAAACGATTCTATTTCTATAGATATATAATAAAAATTGAATTTTACCGAATTTTTAAGAAAAATGTAAAAATTAACCAAAATTTGAAAACTATGATATTTCTACGTATCTAGACGATTTGGATGATATATAAGAAAAACTGAAATTTTAACGAATTTCCAAGAAAAATGTAAATATTAACCAAAATTGAAAAACCATGCTATTTCTATAGATATATAATAAAAATTGAATTTTTGAATTTTTAAGAAAAAATGTAAAAATTAACCAAAATTTGAAAACGATGTTATTTATACGTATCTAGACGAACTGGATGATATATAAGAAAAACTGAAATTTTAGCGAATTTCCAAGAAAAATGTAAAAATTAACCAAAATTTAAAAACGATGCTATCTAGATGATTTGGAAGATATTTAGGAAAAATTAAATTTTTGCGAATTTCAGAGTAAACTGAACAAATTTACCGAAATTCTAAATCGTTGCTATTTCTACGTACATCGACGATTTGGGTGATATATAAGAAAAACTGAAATTTTAACGAATTTCCAAGAAAAATGTAAAAATTAACCAAAATTTAAAAACGATTCTATTTCTATAGATATATAATAAAAATTGAATTTTTGAATTTTTAAGAAAAATATAAAAATTAACCAAAATTTGAAAACGATGCTATTTCTACGTATCTAGACGATTTGGATGACATATAAGAAAAACTGAAATTTTAACGAATTTCCAAGAAAAATGTAAAAATTAACCAAAATTTAAAAACGATGCTATTTCTATAGATATATAATAAAAATTGAATTTTAACGAATTTTTAAGAAAAATATAAAAATTAAACAAAATTTGAAAACTATGATATTTCTACGAATCTAGACGATTTGGATGATATGTAAGAATGACTGAAATTTTAGCGAATTTCCAAGAAAAATGTAAAAATTAACCATAATTTAAAAACGATTTTATTTCTATGGATATATAATAAAAATTGAATTTTACCGAATTTTTAAGAAAAATGTAAAAATTAACCAAAATTTGAAAACGATGCTATTTCTACGTATCTAGACGATTTGGATGATATATAAGAAAAACTGAAATTTTAGCGAATTCCCAAGAAAAATGTAAAAATTAACCATAATTTAAAAACGATTCAATTTCTATGGATATATAATAAAAATTGAATTTTAGCGAATTTTCAAGGAAAATGTAAAAATTAACCAAAATTTGAAAACGATGCTATTTCTACGTATCTAGTTGATTTGGAGGATATTTAAGAAAAATTGACTTTTAGCGAATTTCCGAGTAAACTGTACAAATTAACCGAAGTTCTAAATGGTTGCTATTTCTACGTATATCGACGATTTGGATGATATATTAGAAAAACTGTATTTTACTGAATTTTCAAGAAAAAATGTAAAAATTAACCAAAATTTGAAAACGATGCTATTTCTACGTATCTAGACGATTTGGATGATATATAAGAAAAACTGAAATTTTAGCTAATTTCCAAGAAAAATGTAAAAATTAACAAAAATTTAAAAACGATGCTATCTAGATGATTTGGAAGATATTTAGGAAAAATTAAATTTTTGCGAATTTCAGAGTAAACTGTACAAATTTACCGAAATTCTAAATCGTTGCTATTTCTACGTATATCGACGATTTGGATGATATATAAGAAAAACTGAAATTTTAACGAATATCCAAGAAAAATGTAAAAATTAACCAAAATTTAAAAACGATGCTATCTAGATGATTTGGAAGATATTTAGGAAAAATTAAATTTTTGCGAATTTCAGAGTAAACTGTACAAATTTACCGAAATTCTAAATCGTTGCTATTTCTACGTATATCGACGATTTGGATGATATATAAGAAAAACTGAAATTTTAACGAATATCCAAGAAAAATGTAAAAATTAACCAAAATTTAAAAACGATGCTATATAGATGATTTGGAAGATATTTAGGAAAAATTTAATTTTTGCGAATTTCAGAGTAAACTACAAATTTACCGAAATTCTAAATCGTTGCTATTTCTACGTATATCGACGATTTGGATGATATATAAGAAAAACTGAAATTTTAGGGAATTTTCAAGGAAAATGTAAAAATTAACCAAAATTTGAAAACGATGCTATTTCTACGTATCTAGTTGATTTGGAGGATATTTAAGAAAAATTGACTTTTAGCGAATTTCCGAGTAAACTGCAAATTAACCGAAGTTCTAAATGGTTGCTATTTCTACGTATATCGACGATTTGGATGATACATTAGAAAAATTGAATTTTACGGAATTTTTAAGAAAAAATGTAAAAATTAACCAAAATTTGAAAACGATGCTATTTCTACGTATCTAGACGATTTGGATGATATATAAGAAAAACTGAAATTTTAGCTAATTTCCAAGAAAAATGTAAAAATTAACCAAAATTTAAAAACGATGCTATTTCTATAGATATATAATAAAAATAGAATTTTTGAATTTTTAAGAAAAATATAAAAATTAACCAAAATTTGAAAACGATGCTATTTCTACGTATCTAGACGATTTGGATGATATATAAGAAAAACTGAAATTTTAGCGAATTTCCAAGAAAAATGTAAAAATTAACCAAAATTTAAAAACGATGCTATTTAGATGATTTGGAAGATATTTAGGAAAAATTAAATTTTTGCGAATTTCAGAGTAAACTGTACAAATTTACCGAAATTCTAAATCGTTGCTATTTCTACGTATATCGACGATTTGGATGATATATTAGAAAAATTGAATTTTACTGAATTTTTAAGAAAAAATGTAAAAATTAACCAAAATTTGAAAACGATGCTATTTCTACGTATCTAGACGATTTGGATGATATATAAGAAAAACTGAAATTTTAGCTAATTTCCAAGAAAAATGTAAAAATTAACCAAAATTTAAAAACGATGCTATTTCTATAGATATATAATAAAAATAGAATTTTTGAATTTTTAAGAAAAATATAAAAATTAACCAAAATTTGAAAACGATGCTATTTCTACGTATCTAGACGATTTGGATGATATATAAGAAAAACTGAAATTTTAGCTAATTTCCAAGAAAAATGTAAAAATTAACCAAAATTTAAAAACGATGCCATTTCTATAGATATATAATAAAAATAGAATTTTTGAATTTTTAAGAAAAATATAAAAATTAACCAAAATTTGAAAACGATGCTATTTCTACGTATCTAGACGATTTGGATGATATATAAGAAAAACTGAAATTTTAGCTAATTTCCAAGAAAAATGTAAAAATTAACCAAAATTTAAAAACGATGCTATTTCTATAGATATATAATAAAAATAGAATTTTTGAATTTTTAAGAAAAATATAAAAATTAACCAAAATTTGAAAACGATGCTATTTCTACGTATCTAGACGATTTGGATGATATATATGAAAAACTGAAATTTTAGCGAATTTCCAAGAAAAATGTAAAAATTAACCAAAATTTAAAAACGATGCTATTTAGATGATTTGGAAGATATTTAGGAAAAATTAAATTTTTGCGAATTTCAGAGTAAACTGTACAAATTTACCGAAATTCTAAATCGTTGCTATTTCTACGTATATCGACGATTTAGATGATATATAAGAAAAACTGAAATTTTAACGAATATCCAAGAAAAATGTAAAAATTAACCAAAATTTAAAAACGATGCTATATAGATGATTTGGAAGATATTTAGGAAAAATTTAATTTTTGCGAATTTCAGAGTAAACTACAAATTTGCCGAAATTCTAAATCGTTGCTATTTCTACGTATATCGACGATTTGGATGATATATAAGAAAAACTGAAATTTTAGGGAATTTTCAAGGAAAATGTAAAAATTAACCAAAATTTGAAAACGATGCTATTTCTACGTATCTAGTTGATTTGGAGGATATTTAAGAAAAATTGACTTTTAGCGAATTTCCGAGTAAACTGCAAATTAACCGAAGTTCTAAATGGTTGCTATTTCTACGTATATCGACGATTTGGATGATACATTAGAAAAATTGAATTTTACGGAATTTTTAAGAAAAAATGTAAAAATTAACCAAAATTTGAAAACGATGCTATTTCTACGTATCTAGACGATTTGGATGATATATAAGAAAAACTGAAATTTTAGCTAATTTCCAAGAAAAATGTAAAAATTAACCAAAATTTAAAAACGATGCTATTTCTATAGATATATAATAAAAATAGAATTTTTGAATTTTTAAGAAAAATATAAAAATTAACCACAATTTGAAAACGATGCTATTTCTACGTATCTAGACGATTTGGATGATATATAAGAAAAACTGAAATTTTAGCGAATTTCCAAGAAAAATGTAAAAATTAACCAAAATTTAAAAACGATGCTATTTAGATGATTTGGAAGATATTTAGGAAAAATTAAATTTTTGCGAATTTCAGAGTAAACTGTACAAATTTACCGAAATTCTAAATCGTTGCTATTTCTACGTATATCGACGATTTGGATGATATATTAGAAAAATTGAATTTTACGGAATTTTTAAGAAAAAATGTAAAAATTAACCAAAATTTGAAAACGATGCTATTTCTACGTATCTAGACGATTTGGATGATATATAAGAAAAACTGAAATTTTAGCTAATTTCCAAGAAAAATGTAAAAATTAACCAAAATTTAAAAACGATGCTATTTCTATAGATATATAATAAAAATAGAATTTTTGAATTTTTAAGAAAAATATAAAAATTAACCAAAATTTGAAAACGATGCTATTTCTACGTATCTAGACGATTTGGATGATATATAAGAAAAACTGAAATTTTAACGAATTTCCAAGAAAAATGTAAAAATTAACCAAAATTTAAAAACGATGATATTTAGATGATTTGGAAGATATTTAGGAAAAATTAAATTTTTGCGAATTTCAGAGTAAACTGTACAAATTTACCGAAATTCTAAATCGTTGCTATTTCTACGTACATCGACGATTTGGGTGATATATAAGAAAAACTGAAATTTTAACGAATATCCAAGAAAAATGTAAAAAATAACCAAAATTTAAAAACTATGCTATCTAGATGATTTGGAAGATATTTAGGAAAAATTAAATTTTTGCGAATTTCAGAGTAAACTGTACAAGTTTACCGAAATTCTAAATCTTTGCTATTTCTACGTACATCGACGATTTGGGTGATATATAAGAAAAACTGAAATTTTAACGAATTTCCAAGAAAAATGTAAAAAATAACCAAAATTTAAAAACTATGCTATCTAGATGATTTGGAAGATATTTAGGAAAAATTAAATTTTTGCGAATGTCAGAGTAAACTACAAATTTACCGAAATTCTAAATTGTTGCTATTTCTACGTATATCGACGATTTGGATGATATATAAGAAAAACTGAAATTTTAGCGAATTTCCAAGAAAAATGTAAAAATTAACCAAAATTTGAAAACGATGCTATCTAGATGATTTGGAGGATATTTAAGAATATTTTATTTTAGGGAATTTCCGAGTAAACTGTACAAATTAACCGAAATTCTAAATCGTTGCTATTTCTACGTATATCGACGATTTGGATGATATATAAGAAAAGCTGGAATTTTAACGAATTTCCAAGAAAAATGTAAAAATTAACCATAATTTAAAAACGATTCTATTTCTATAGATATATAATAAAAATTGAATTTTACCGAATTTTTAAGAAAAATGTAAAAATTAACCAAAATTTGAAAACGATGCTATTTCTACGTATCTAGACGATTTGGATGATATATAAGAAAAACTGAAATTTTAGCGAATTTCCAAGAAAAATGTAAAAATTAACCATAATTTAAAAACGATGCTATCTAGATGATTTGGAAGATATTTAGGAAAAATTTAATTTTTGCGAATTTCAGAGTAAACTGTACAAATTTACCGAAATTCTAAATCGTTGCTATTTCTACGTACATCGACGATTTGGGTGATATATAAGAAAAACTGAAATTTTAACGAATTTCCAAGAAAAATGTAAAAATTAACCAAAATTTAAAAACGATTCTATTTCTATAGATATATAATAAAAATTGAATTTTACCGAATTTTTAAGAAAAATGTAAAAATTAACCAAAATTTGAAAACGATGCTATTTCTACGTATCTAGACGATTTGGATGATATATAAGAAAAACTGAAATTTTAGCGAATTTCCAAGAAAAATGTAAAAATTAACCATAATTTAAAAACGATGCTAACTAGATGATTTGGAAGATATTTAGGAAAAATTTAATTTTTGCGAATTTCAGAGTAAACTACAAATTTACCGAAATTCTAAATTGTTGCTATTTCTACGTATATCGACGATTTGGATGATATATAAGAAAAACTGAAATTTTAGCGAATTTCCAAGAAAAATGTAAAAATTAACCATAATTTAAAAACGATGCTATCTAGATGATTTGGAAGATATTTGGGAAAAATTAAATTTTTGCGAATTTTAGAGTAAACTGTACAAGTTTACCGAAATTCTAAATCTTTGCTATTTCTACGTACATCGACGATTTGGGTGATATATAAGAAAAACTGAAATTTTAACGAATTTCCAAGAAAAATGTAAAAATTAACCAAAATTTAAAAACGATTCTATTTCTATAGATATATAATAAAAATTGAATTTTACCGAATTTTTAAGAAAAATGTAAAAATTAACCAAAATTTGAAAACTATGATATTTCTACGTATCTAGACGATTTGGATGATATATAAGAAAAACTGAAATTTTAACGAATTTCCAAGAAAAATGTAAATATTAACCAAAATTGAAAAACCATGCTATTTCTATAGATATATAATAAAAATTGAATTTTTGAATTTTTAAGAAAAAATGTAAAAATTAACCAAAATTTGAAAACGATGTTATTTATACGTATCTAGACGAACTGGATGATATATAAGAAAAACTGAAATTTTAGCGAATTTCCAAGAAAAATGTAAAAATTAACCAAAATTTAAAAACGATGCTATCTAGATGATTTGGAAGATATTTAGGAAAAATTAAATTTTTGCGAATTTCAGAGTAAACTGAACAAATTTACCGAAATTCTAAATCGTTGCTATTTCTACGTACATCGACGATTTGGGTGATATATAAGAAAAACTGAAATTTTAACGAATTTCCAAGAAAAATGTAAAAATTAACCAAAATTTAAAAACGATTCTATTTCTATAGATATATAATAAAAATTGAATTTTTGAATTTTTAAGAAAAATATAAAAATTAACCAAAATTTGAAAACGATGCTATTTCTACGTATCTAGACGATTTGGATGATATATAAGAAAAACTGAAATTTTAACGAATTTCCAAGAAAAATGTAAAAATTAACCAAAATTTAAAAACGATTCTATTTCTATAGATATATAATAAAAATTGAATTTTTGAATTTTTAAGAAAAATATAAAAATTAACCAAAATTTGAAAACGATGCTATTTCTACGTATCTAGACGAATTGGATGATATATAAGAAAAACTGAAATTTTAGCGAATTTCCAAGAAAAATGTAAAAATTAACCAAAATTTGAAAACGATGCTATTTCTACGTATCTAGACGATTTGGATGATATATAAGAAAAACTGAAATTTTAACGAATTTCCAAGAAAAATGTAAAAATTAACCAAAATTGAAAAACGATGCTATTTCTATAGATATATAATAAAAATTGAATTTTTGAATTTTTAAGAAAAAATGTAAAAATTAACCAAAATTTGAAAACGATGTTATTTATACGTATCTAGACGAATTGGATGATATATAAGAAAAACTGAAATTTTAGCGAATTTCCAAGAAAAATGTAAAAATTAACCAAAATTTAAAAACGATGCTATCTAGATGATTTGGAAGATATTTAGGAAAAATTAAATTTTTGCGAATTTCAGAGTAAACTGTACAAGTTTACCGAAATTCTAAATCTTTGCAATTTCTCCGTACATCGACGATTTGGATGATATATAAGAAAAACTGAAATTTTAGCTAATTTCCAAATAAAATGTAAAAATTAACCAAAATTTAAAAACGATGCTATCTAGATGATTTGGAAGATATTTAGGAAAAATTAAATTTTTGAGAATTTCAGAGTAAACTGTACAAATTTACCGAAATTCTAAATCTTTGCTATTTCTACGTACATCGACGATTTGGGTGATATAAAAGAAAAACTGAAATTTTTACGAATTTCCAAGAAAAATGTAAAAATTAACCAAAATTTAAAAACTATGCTATCTAGATGATTTGGAAGATATTTAGGAAAAATTAAATTTTTGCGAATTTCAGAGTAAACTGTACAAATTTACCGAAATTCTAAATCGTTGCTATTGCTACGTATATCGACGATTTGGATGACATATAAGAAAAACTGAAATTTTAACGAATATCCAAGAAAAATGTAAAAATTAACCAAAATTTAAAAACGATGCTATCTAGATGATTTGGAAGATATTTAGGAAAAATTTAATTTTTGCGAATTTCAGAGTAAACTACAAATTTACCGAAATTCTAAATCGTTGCTATTTCTACGTATATCGACGATTTGGATGATATATAAGAAAAACTGAAATTTTAGCGAATTTTCAAGGAAAATGTAAAAATTAACCAAAATTTGAAAACGATGCTATTTCTACGTATCTAGTTGATTTGGAGGATATTTAAGAAAAATTGACTTTTAGCGAATTTCCGAGTAAACTGTACAAATTAACCGAAGTTCTAAATGGTTGCTATTTCTACGTATATCGACGATCTGGATGATATATTGGAAAAATTGAATTTTACTGAATTTTTAAGAAAAAATGTAAAAATTATCCAAAATTTGAAAACGATGCTATTTCTACGTATATCGACGATTTGGGTGATATATAAGAAAAACTGAAATTTTAACGAATATCCAAGAAAAATGTAAAAATTGACCAAAATTTAAAAACGATGCTATCTAGATGATTTGGAAGATATTTAGGAAAAATTTAATTTTTGCGAATTTCAGAGTAAACTACAAATTTACCGAAATTCTAAATCGTTGCTATTTCTACGTATATCGACGATTTGGATGATATATAAGAAAAACTGAAATTTTAACGAATATCCAAGAAAAATGTAAAAATTAACCAAAATTTAAAAACGATGCTATCTAGATGATTTGGAAGATATTTAGGGAAAATTAAATTTTTGCGAATTTCAGAGTAAACTGTACAAATGTACCGAAATTCTAAATCGTTGCTATTTCTACGTATATCGACGATTTGGATGATATATAAGAAAAACTGAAATTTTAGCGAGTTTCCAAGGAAAATGTAAAAATTAACCAAAATTTGAAAACGATGCTATCTAGATGATTTGGAAGATATTTAGGAAAAATTAAATTTTTGCGAATTTCAGAGTAAACTGTACAAATTTACCGAAATTCCAAATAGTTGCTATTTCTACGTATATCGACGATTTGGATGATATATGAGAAAAACTGAAATTTTAGCGAATTTCCAAGAAAAATGTAAAAATTAACCAAAATTTAAAAACGATGCTATTTCTATAGATATATAATAAAAATTGAATTTTAACGAATTTTTAAGAAAAATGTAAAAATTAACCAAAATTTGAAAACTATGATATTTCTACGTCTCTAGACGATTTGGATGATATATAAGAAAAACTGAAATTTTAACGAATTTCCAAGAAAAATGTTAAAATTAACCAAAATTTGAAAACGATGCTATTTCTACGTATCTAGACGATTTGGATGATATATAAGAAAAACTGAAATTTTAACGAATTTCCAAGAAAAATGTAAAAATTAACCAAAATTTAAAAACGATGCTATTTCTATAGATATATAATAAAAATTGAATTTTTGAATTTTTAAGAAAAAATGTAAAAATTAACCAAAATTTGAAAACGATGTTATTTATACGTATCTAGACGAATTGGATGATATATAAGAAAAACTGAAATTTTAGCGAATTTCCAAGAAAAATGTAAAAATTAACCAAAATTTAAAAACGATGCTATCTAGATGATTTGGAAGATATTTAGGAAAAATTAAATTTTTGCGAATTTCAGAGTAAACTGTACAAGTTTACCGAAATTCTAAATCTTTGCAATTTCTCCGTACATCGACGATTTGGATGATATATAAGAAAAACTGAAATTTTAGCTAATTTCCAAATAAAATGTAAAAATTAACCAAAATTTAAAAACGATGCTATCTAGATGATTTGGAAGATATTTAGGAAAAATTAAATTTTTGAGAATTTCAGAGTAAACTGTACAAATTTACCGAAATTCTAAATCTTTGCTATTTCTACGTACATCGACGATTTGGGTGATATAAAAGAAAAACTGAAATTTTTACGAATTTCCAAGAAAAATGTAAAAATTAACCAAAATTTAAAAACTATGCTATCTAGATGATTTGGAAGATATTTAGGAAAAATTAAATTTTTGCGAATTTCAGAGTAAACTGTACAAATTTACCGAAATTCTAAATCGTTGCTATTGCTACGTATATCGACGATTTGGATGACATATAAGAAAAACTGAAATTTTAACGAATATCCAAGAAAAATGTAAAAATTAACCAAAATTTAAAAACGATGCTATCTAGATGATTTGGAAGATATTTAGGAAAAATTTAATTTTTGCGAATTTCAGAGTAAACTACAAATTTACCGAAATTCTAAATCGTTGCTATTTCTACGTATATCGACGATTTGGATGATATATAAGAAAAACTGAAATTTTAGCGAATTTTCAAGGAAAATGTAAAAATTAACCAAAATTTGAAAACGATGCTATTTCTACGTATCTAGTTGATTTGGAGGATATTTAAGAAAAATTGACTTTTAGCGAATTTCCGAGTAAACTGTACAAATTAACCGAAGTTCTAAATGGTTGCTATTTCTACGTATATCGACGATCTGGATGATATATTGGAAAAATTGAATTTTACTGAATTTTTAAGAAAAAATGTAAAAATTATCCAAAATTTGAAAACGATGCTATTTCTACGTATATCGACGATTTGGGTGATATATAAGAAAAACTGAAATTTTAACGAATATCCAAGAAAAATGTAAAAATTGACCAAAATTTAAAAACGATGCTATCTAGATGATTTGGAAGATATTTAGGAAAAATTTAATTTTTGCGAATTTCAGAGTAAACTACAAATTTACCGAAATTCTAAATCGTTGCTATTTCTACGTATATCGACGATTTGGATGATATATAAGAAAAACTGAAATTTTAACGAATATCCAAGAAAAATGTAAAAATTAACCAAAATTTAAAAACGATGCTATCTAGATGATTTGGAAGATATTTAGGGAAAATTAAATTTTTGCGAATTTCAGAGTAAACTGTACAAATGTACCGAAATTCTAAATCGTTGCTATTTCTACGTATATCGACGATTTGGATGATATATAAGAAAAACTGAAATTTTAGCGAGTTTCCAAGGAAAATGTAAAAATTAACCAAAATTTGAAAACGATGCTATCTAGATGATTTGGAAGATATTTAGGAAAAATTAAATTTTTGCGAATTTCAGAGTAAACTGTACAAATTTACCGAAATTCCAAATAGTTGCTATTTCTACGTATATCGACGATTTGGATGATATATGAGAAAAACTGAAATTTTAGCGAATTTCCAAGAAAAATGTAAAAATTAACCAAAATTTAAAAACGATGCTATTTCTATAGATATATAATAAAAATTGAATTTTAACGAATTTTTAAGAAAAATGTAAAAATTAACCAAAATTTGAAAACTATGATATTTCTACGTCTCTAGACGATTTGGATGATATATAAGAAAAACTGAAATTTTAACGAATTTCCAAGAAAAATGTTAAAATTAACCAAAATTTGAAAACGATGCTATTTCTACGTATCTAGACGATTTGGATGATATATAAGAAAAACTGAAATTTTAACGAATTTCCAAGAAAAATGTAAAAATTAACCAAAATTTAAAAACGATGCTATTTCTATAGATATATAATAAAAATTGAATTTTTGAATTTTTAAGAAAAAATGTAAAAATTAACCAAAATTTGAAAACGATGTTATTTATACGTATCTAGACGAATTGGATGATATATAAGAAAAACTGAAATTTTAGCGAATTTCCAAGAAAAATGTAAAAATTAACCAAAATTTAAAAACGATGCTATCTAGATGATTTGGAAGATATTTAGGAAAAATTAAATTTTTGCGAATTTCAGAGAAAACTACAAATTTACCGAAATTCTAAATCGTTGCTGTTTCTACGTACATCGACGATTTGGGTGATATATAAGAAAAACTGAAATTTTAACGAATTTCCAAGAAAAATGTAAAAATTAACCAAAATTTAAAAACGATGCTATTTCTATAGATATATAATAAAAATTGAATTTTTGAATTTTTAAGGAAAATATAAAAATTAACCAAAATTTGAAAACGATGCTATTTCTACGTATCTAGACGATTTGGATGATATATAAGAAAAACTGAAATTTTAGCGAAGTTCCAAGAAAAATGTAAAAATTAACCAAAATTTAAAAACGATGCTATCTAGATGATTTGGAAGATATTTAGGAAAAATTAAATTTTTGCGAATTTCAGAGTAAACTGTACAAGTTTACCGAAATTCTAAATCTTTGCAATTTCTACGTACATCGATACATCGACGATTTGGGTGATATATAAGAAAAACTGAAATTTTAACGAATTTCCAAGAAAAATGTAAAAATTAACCAAAATTTAAAAACGATTCTATTTCTATAGATATATAATAAAAATTGAATTTTACCGAATTTTTAAGAAAAATGTAAAAATTAACCAAAATTTGAAAACTATGATATTTCTACGTATCTAGACGATTTGGATGATATATAAGAAAAACTGAAATTTTAGCGAATTTCCAAGAAAAATGTAAAAATTAACCAAAATTTAAAAACTATGCTATCTAGATGATTTGGAAGATATTTAGGAAAAATTAAATTTTTGCGAATTTCAGAGTAAACTGTACAAATGTACCGAAATTCTAAATCTTTGCTATTTCTACGTACATCGACGATTTGGGTGATATATAAGAAAAACTGAAATTTTAACGAATTTCCAAGGAAAATGTAAAAATTACCCAAAATTTAAAAACGATTCTATTTCTATAGATATATAATAAAAATTGAATTTTACCGAATTTTTAAGAAAAATGTAAAAATTAACCAAAATTTGAAAGCTATGATATTTCTACGTCTCTAGACGATTTGGATGATATATAAGAAAAACTGAAATTTTAACGAATTTCCAAGAAAAATGTTAAAATTAACCAAAATTTGAAAACGATGCTATTTCTACGTATCTAGACGATTTGGATGATATATAAGAAAAACTCAAATTTTAGCGAATTTCCAAGAAAAATGTAAAAATTAACCAAAATTTAAAAACGATACTATCTAGATGATTTGGAAGATATTTAGGAAAAATTAAATTTTTGCGAATTTCAGAGTAAACTGTACAAATTTACCGAAATTCTAAATCGTTGCTATTTCTACGTACATCGACGATTTGGGTGATATACAAGGAAAACTGAAATTTTAACGAATTTCCAAGAAAAATGTAAAAATTAACATAAATTTAGAAACGATGCTATCTAGATGATTTGGAAGATATTTAGGAAAAATTAAATTTTTGCGAATTTCAGAGTAAACTGTACAAATGTACCGAAATTCTAAATCGTTGCTATTTCTACGTATATCGACGATTTGGATGATATATAAGAAAAACTGAAATTTTAGCGAGTTTCCAAGGAAAATGTAAAAATTAACCAAAATTTGAAAACGATGCTATTTCTACGTATCTAGTTGATTTGGAGGATATTTAAGAAAAATTGACTTTTAGCGAATTTCCGTGTAATCTGTACAAATTAACCGAAGTTCTAAATGGTTGCTATTTCTACGTATATCGACGATTTGGATGATATATTAGAAAAATTGAATTTTACTGAATTTTTAAGAAAAAATGTAAAAATTAACCAAAATTTGAAAACGATGCTATTTCTACGTATCTAGACGATTTGGATGATATATAAGAAAAACTGAAATTTTAGCGAATTTCCAAGAAAAATGTAAAAATTAACCAAAATCTAAAAACGATGCTATCTAGATGATTTGGAAGATATTTAGGAAAAATTAAATTTTTGCGAATTTCAGAGTAAACTGTACAAGTTTACCGAAATTCTAAATCTTTGCTATTTCTACGTACATCGACGATTTGGGTGATATATAAGAAAAACTGAAATTTTAACGAATTTCCAAGAAAAATGTAAAAATTAACCAAAATTTAAAAACGATTCTATTTCTATAGATATATAATAAAAATTGAATTTTACCGAATTTTTAAGAAAAATGTAAAAATTAACCAAAATTTGAAAACTATGATATTTGTACGTCTCTAGACGATTTGGATGATATATAAGAAAAACTGAAATTTAAGCGAATTTCCAAGAAAAATGTAAAAATTAACCAAAATTTGAAAACGATGCTATTTCTACGTATCTAGACGATTTGGATGATATATAAGAAAAACTGAAATTTTAACGAATTTCAAAGAAAAATGTAAAAATTAACCAAAATTGAAAAACGATGCTATTTCTATAGATATATAATAAAAATTGAATTTTTGAATTTTTAAGAAAAAATGTAAAAATTAACCAAAATTTGAAAACGATGTTATTTATACGTATCTAGACGAATTGGATGATATATAAGAAAAACTGAAATTTTAGCGAATTTCCAAGAAAAATGTAAAAATTAACCAAAATTTAAAAACGATGCTATCTAGATGATTTGGAAGATATTTAGGAAAAATTAAATTTTTGCGAATTTCAGAGAAAACTGTACAAATTTACCGAAATTCTAAATCGTTGCTGTTTCTACGTACATCGACGATTTGGGTGATATATAAGAAAAACTGAAATTTTAACGAATTTCCAAGAAAAATGAAAAAATTAACCAAAATTTAAAAACGATGCTATTTCTATAGATATATAATAAAAATTGAATTTTTGAATTTTTAAGAAAAACATAAAAATTAACCAAAATTTGAAAACGATGCTATTTCTACGTATCTAGCCGATTTGGATGATATATAAGAAAAACTGAAATTTTACCGAATTTCCAAGAAAAATGTAAAAATTAACCAAAATTTAAAAACGATGCTATTTCTATAGATATATAATAAAAATTGAATTTTTGAATTTTTAAGGAAAATAAAAAAATTAACCAAAATTTGAAAACGATGCTATTTCTACGTATCTAGACGATTTGGATGATATATAAGAAAAACTGAAATTTTAGCGAATTTCCAAGAAAAATGTAAAAATTAACCAAAATTTAAAAACGATGCTATCTAGATGATTTGGAAGATATTTAGGAAAAATTAAATTTTTGCGAATTTCAGAGTAAACTGTACAAGTTTACCGAAATTCTAAATCGTTGCTATTTCTACGTACATCGACGATTTGGGTGATATATAAGGAAAACTGAAATTTTAACGAATTTCCAAGAAAAATGTAAAAATTAACATAAATTTAGAAACGATGCTATCTAGATGATTTGGAAGATATTTAGGAAAAATTAATTTTTGCGAATTTCAGAGTAAACTGTACAAATTTACCGAAATTCTAAATCGTTGCTATTTCTACGTATATCGACGATTTGGATGATATATAAGAAAACCTGAAATTTTAGCGAATTTCCAAGAAAAATGTAAAAATTAACCAAAATTTAAAAACGATGCTATCTAGATGATTTGGAAGATATTTAGGAAAAATTAAATTTTTGCGAATTTCAGAGTAAACTGTACAAATTTACCGAAATTCCAAATAGTTGCTATTTCTACGTATATCGACGATTTGGATGATATATGAGAAAAACTGAAATTTTAGCGAATTTCCAAGAAAAATGTAAAAATTAACCAAAATTTAAAAACGATGCTATTTCTATAGATATATAATAAAAATTGAATTTTAACGAATTTTTAAGAAAAATATAAAAATTAACCAAAATTTGAAAACGATGCTATTTCTACGTATCTAGACGATTTGGATGATATATAAGAAAAACTGAAATTTTAGCGAATTTCCAAGAAAAATGTAAAAATTAACCAAAATTTAAAAACGATGCTATTTCTATAGATATATAATAAAAATTGAATTTTTGAATTTTTAAGAAAAAATGTAAAAATTAACCAAAATTTGAAAACGATGTTATTTATACGTATCTAGACGAATTGGATGATATATAAGAAAAACTCAAATTTTAGCGAATTTCCAAGAAAAATGTAAAAATTAACCAAAATTTAAAAACGATGCTATCTAGATGATTTGGAAGATATTTAGGAAAAATTAAATTTTTGCGAATTTCAGAGTAAACTGTACAAATTTGCCGAAATTCTAAATCGTTGCTATTTCTACGTACATCGACGATTTGGGTGATATATAAGGAAAACTGAAATTTTAACGAATTTCCAAGAAAAATGTAAAAATTAACATAAATTTAGAAACGATGCTATCTAGATGATTTGGAAGATATTTAGGAAAAATTAAATTTTTGCGAATTTCAGATTAAACTCTACAAATTTACCGAAATTCTAAATCGTTGCTATTTCTACGTATATCGACGATTTGGATGATATATAAGAAAACCTGAAATTTTAGCGAATTTCCAAGAAAAATGTAAAAATTAACCAAAATTTAAAAACGATGCTATCTAGATGATTTGGAAGATATTTAGGAAAAATTAAATTTTTGCGAATTTCAGAGTAAACTGTACAAATTTACCGAAATTCCAAATAGTTGCTATTTCTACGTATATCGACGATTTGGATGATATATGAGAAAAACTGAAATTTTAGCGAATTTCCAAGAAAAATGTAAAAATTAACCAAAATTTAAAAACGATGCTATTTCTATAGATATATAATAAAAATTGAATTTTAACGAATTTTTAAGAAAAATATAAAAATTAACTAAAATTTGAAAACGATGCTATTTCTACGTATCTAGACGATTTGGATGATATATAAGAAAAACTGAAATTTTAACGAATTTCCAAGAAAAATGTAAAAATTAACCAAAATTTAAAAACGATGCTATTTCTATAGATATATAATAAAAATTGAATTTTAACGAATTTTTAAGAAAAATATAAAAATTAACCAAAATTTGAAAACGGTGCTATTTCTACGTATCTAGACGATTTGGATGATATATAAGAAAAACTGAAATTTTAACGAATTTCCAAGAAAAATGTAAAAATTAACCAAAATTTAAAAACGATGCTATTTCTATAGATATATAATAAAAATTGAATTTTAACGAATTTTTAAGAAAAATATAAAAATTAACCAAAATTTGAAAACGATGCTATTTCTACGTATCTAGACGAATTGGATGATATATAAGAAAAACTGAAATTTTAGCGAATTTCCAAGAAAAATGTAAAAATTAACCAAAATTTAAAAACGATGCTATCTAGATGATTTGGAAGATATTTAGGAAAAATTAAATTTTTGCGAATTTCAGAGTAAACTGTACAAATTTACCGAAATTCCAAATAGTTGCTATTTCTACGTATATCGACGATTTGGATGATATATGAGAAAAACTGAAATTTTAGCGAATTTCCAAGAAAAATGTAAAAATTAACCAAAATTTAAAAACGATGCTATTTCTATAGATATATAATAAAAATTGAATTTTAACGAATTTTTAAGAAAAATATAAAAATTAACCAAAATTTGAAAACGATGCTATTTCTACGTATCTAGACGATTTGGATGATATATAAGAAAAACTGAAATTTTAGCGAATTTCCAAGAAAAATGTAAAAATTAACCAAAATTTAAAAACGATGCTATTTCTATAGATATATAATAAAAATTGAATTTTGAATTTTTAAGAAAAAATGTAAAAATTAACCAAAATTTGAAAACGATGTTATTTATACGTATCTAGACGAATTGGATGATATATAAGAAAAACTCAAATTTTAGCGAATTTCCAAGAAAAATGTAAAAATTAACCAAAATTTAAAAACGATGCTATCTAGATGATTTGGAAGATATTTAGGAAAAATTAAATTTTTGCGAATTTCAGAGTAAACTGTACAAATTTACCGAAATTCTAAATCGTTGCTATTTCTACGTACATCGACGATTTGGGTGATATATAAGGAAAACTGAAATTTTAACGAATTTCCAAGAAAAATGTAAAAATTAACATAAATTTAGAAACGATGCTATCTAGATGATTTGGAAGATATTTAGGAAAAATTAAATTTTTGCGAATTTCAGATTAAACTCTACAAATTTACCGAAATTCTAAATCGTTGCTATTTCTACGTATATCGACGATTTGGATGATATATAAGAAAACCTGAAATTTTAACGAATTTCCAAGAAAAATGTAAAAATTAACCAAAATTTAAAAACGATGCTATTTCTATAGATATATAATAAAAATTGAATTTTAACGAATTTTTAAGAAAAATATAAAAATTAACCAAAATTTGAAAACGGTGCTATTTCTACGTATCTAGACGATTTGGATGATATATAAGAAAAACTGAAATTTTAACGAATTTCCAAGAAAAATGTAAAAATTAACCAAAATTTAAAAACGATGCTATTTCTATAGATATATAATAAAAATTGAATTTTAACGAATTTTTAAGAAAAATATAAAAATTAACCAAAATTTGAAAACGATGCTATTTCTACGTATCTAGACGAATTGGATGATATATAAGAAAAACTGAAATTTTAGCGAATTTCCAAGAAAAATGTAAAAATTAACCAAAATTTAAAAACGATGCTATCTAGATGATTTGGAAGATATTTAGGAAAAATTAAATTTTTGCGAATTTCAGAGTAAACTGTACAAATTTACCGAAATTCTAAATTGTTGCTATTTCTACGTACATCGACGATTTGGGTGATATATAAGGAAAACTGAAATTTTAACGAATTTCCAAGAAAAATGTAAAAATTAACATAAATTTAGAAACGATGCTATCTAGATGATTTGGAAGATATTTAGGAAAAATTAATTTTTGCGAATTTCAGAGTAAACTGTACAAATTTACCGAAATTCTAAATCGTTGCTATTTCTACGTATATCGACGATTTGGATGATATATAAGAAAACCTGAAATTTTAGCGAATTTCCAAGAAAAATATAAAAATTAACCAAAATTTAAAAACGATGCTATCTAGATGATTTGGAAGATATTTAGGAAAAATTAAATTTTTGCGAATTTCAGAGTAAACTGTACAAATTTACCGAAATTCTAAATTGTTGCTATTTCTACGTACATCGACGATTTGGGTGATATATAAGGAAAACTGAAATTTTAACGAATTTCCAAGAAAAATGTAAAAATTAACATAAATTTAGAAACGACGCTATCTAGATGATTTGGAAGATATTTAGGAAAAATTAATTTTTGCGAATTTCAGAGTAAACTGTACAAATTTACCGAAATTCTAAATCGTTGCTATTTCTACGTATATCGACGATTTGGATGATATATAAGAAAACCTGAAATTTTAGCGAATTTCCAAGAAAAATGTAAAAATTAACCAAAATTTAAAAACGATGCTATCTAGATGATTTGGAAGATATTTAGGAAAAATTAAATTTTTGCGAATTTCAGAGTAAACTGTACAAATTTACCGAAATTCCAAATAGTTGCTATTTCTACGTATATCGACGATTTGGGTGATATATGAGAAAAACTGAAATTTTAGCGAATTTCCAAGAAAAATGTAAAAATTAACCAAAATTTAAAAACGATGCTATTTCTATAGATATATAATAAAAATTGAATTTTAACGAATTTTTAAGAAAAATATAAAAATTAACCAAAATTTGAAAACGATGCTATTTCTACGTATCTAGACGATTTGGATGATATATAAGAAAAACTGAAATTTTAACGAATTTCCAAGAAAAATGTAAAAATTAACCAAAATTTAAAAACGATGCTATTTCTATAGATATATAATAAAAATTGAATTTTTGAATTTTTAAGAAAAAATGTAAAAATTAACCAAAATTTGAAAACGATGTTATTTATACGTATCTAGACGATTTGGATGATATATCAGAAAAACTGAAATTTTAACGAATTTCCAAGAAAAATGTAAAAATTAACCAAAATTTAAGAACGATGCTATTTCTATAGATATATAATAAAAATTGAATTTTTGAATTTTTAAGAAAAATATAAAAATTAACCAAATTTGAAAACGGTGCTATTTCTACGTATCTAGACGATTTGGATGATATATAAGAAAAACTGAAATTTTAACGAATTTCCAAGAAAAATGTAAAAATTAACCAAAATTTAAAAACGATGCTATTTCTATAGATATATAATAAAAATTGAATTTTTGAATTTTTAAGAAAAATATAAAAATTAACCAAAATTTGAAAACGATGCTATTTCTACGTATCTAGACGATTTGGATGATATATAAGAAAAACTGAAATTTTAGCGAATTTCCAAGAAAAATGTAAAAATTAACCAAAATTTAAAAACGATGCTATCTAGATGATTTGGAAGATATTTAGGAAAAATTAAATTTTTGCGAATTTCAGAGTAAACTGTACAAATTTACCGAAATTCTAAATCGTTGCTATTTCTACGTACATCGACGATTTGGGTGATATATAAGGAAAACTGAAATTTTAACGAATTTCCAAGAAAAATGTAAAAATTAACATAAATTTAGAAACGATGCTATCTAGATGATTTGGAAGATATTTAGGAAAAATTAATTTTTGCGAATTTCAGAGTAAACTGTACAAATTTACCGAAATTCTAAATCGTTGCTATTTCTACGTATATCGACGATTTGGATGATATATAAGAAAACCTGAAATTTTAGCGAATTTCCAAGAAAAATGTAAAAATTAACCAAAATTTAAAAACGATGCTATCTAGATGATTTGGAAGATATTTAGGAAAAATTAAATTTTTGCGAATTTCAGAGTAAACTGTACAAATTTACCGAAATTCCAAATAGTTGCTATTTCTACGTATATCGACGATTTGGATGATATATGAGAAAAACTGAAATTTAAGCGAATTTCCAAGAAAAATGTAAAAATTAACCAAAATTTAAAAACGATGCTATTTCTATAGATATATAATAAAAATTGAATTTTAACGAATTTTTAAGAAAAATATAAAAATTAACCAAAATTTGAAAACGATGTTATTTCTACGTATCTAGACGATTTGGATGATATATAAGAAAAACTGAAATTTTAACGAATTTCCAAGAAAAATGTAAAAATTAACCAAAATTTAAAAACGATGCTATTTCTATAGATATATAATAAAAATTGAATTTTTGAATTTTTAAGAAAAAATGTAAAAATTAACCAAAATTTGAAAACGATGTTATTTATACGTATCTAGACGATTTGGATGATATATCAGAAAAACTGAAATTTTAACGAATTTCCAAGAAAAATGTAAAAATTAACCAAAATTTAAGAACGATGCTATTTCTATAGATATATAATAAAAATTGAATTTTTGAATTTTTAAGAAAAATATAAAAATTAACCAAATTTGAAAACGGTGCTATTTCTACGTATCTAGACGATTTGGATGATATATAAGAAAAACTGAAATTTTAACGAATTTCCAAGAAAAATGTAAAAATTAACCAAAATTTAAAAACGATGCTATTTCTATAGATATATAATAAAAATTGAATTTTTGAATTTTTAAGAAAAATATAAAAATTAACCAAAATTTGAAAACGATGCTATTTCTACGTATCTAGACGATTTGGATGATATATAAGAAAAACTGAAATTTTAGCGAATTTCCAAGAAAAATGTAAAAATTAACCAAAATTTAAAAACGATGCTATCTAGATGATTTGGAAGATATTTAGGAAAAATTAAATTTTTGCGAATTTCAGAGTAAACTGTACAAGTTTACCGAAATTCTAAATCTCTGCTATTTCTACGTACATCGACGATTTGGGTGATATATAAGGAAAACTGAAATTTTAACGAATTTCCAAGAAAAATGTAAAAATTAACATAAATTTAGAAACGATGCTATCTAGATGATTTGGAAGATATTTAGGAAAAATTAATTTTTGCGAATTTCAGAGTAAACTGTACAAATTTACCGAAATTCTAAATCGTTGCTATTTCTACGTATATCGACGATTTGGATGATATATAAGAAAACCTGAAATTTTAGCGAATTTCCAAGAAAAATGTAAAAATTAACCAAAATTTAAAAACGATGCTATCTAGATGATTTGGAAGATATTTAGGAAAAATTAAATTTTTGCGAATTTCAGAGTAAACTGTACAAATTTACCGAAATTCCAAATAGTTGCTATTTCTACGTATATCGACGATTTGGATGATATATGAGAAAAACTGAAATTTAAGCGAATTTCCAAGAAAAATGTAAAAATTAACCAAAATTTAAAAACGATGCTATTTCTATAGATATATAATAAAAATTGAATTTTAACGAATTTTTAAGAAAAATATAAAAATTAACCAAAATTTGAAAACGATGTTATTTCTACGTATCTAGACGATTTGGATGATATATAAGAAAAACTGAAATTTTAACGAATTTCCAAGAAAAATGTAAAAATTAACCAAAATTTAAAAACGATGCTATTTCTATAGATATATAATAAAAATTGAATTTTTGAATTTTTAAGAAAAAATGTAAAAATTAACCAAAATTTGAAAACGATGTTATTTATACGTATCTAGACGATTTGGATGATATATCAGAAAAACTGAAATTTTAACGAATTTCCAAGAAAAATGTAAAAATTAACCAAAATTTAAGAACGATGCTATTTCTATAGATATATAATAAAAATTGAATTTTTGAATTTTTAAGAAAAATATAAAAATTAACCAAATTTGAAAACGGTGCTATTTCTACGTATCTAGACGATTTGGATGATATATAAGAAAAACTGAAATTTTAACGAATTTCCAAGAAAAATGTAAAAATTAACCAAAATTTAAAAACGATGCTATTTCTATAGATATATAATAAAAATTGAATTTTTGAATTTTTAAGAAAAATATAAAAATTAACCAAAATTTGAAAACGATGCTATTTCTACGTATCTAGACGATTTGGATGATATATAAGAAAAACTGAAATTTTAGCGAATTTCCAAGAAAAATGTAAAAATTAACCAAAATTTAAAAACGATGCTATCTAGATGATTTGGAAGATATTTAGGAAAAATTAAATTTTTGCGAATTTCAGAGTAAACTGTACAAGTTTACCGAAATTCTAAATCTCTGCTATTTCTACGTACATCGACGATTTGGGTGATATATAAGAAAAACTGAAATTTTAACGAATTTCCAAGAAAAATGTAAAAATTAACCAAAATTTAAAAACGATTCTATTTCTATAGATATATAATAAAAATTGAATTTTACCGAATTTTTAAGAAAAATGTAAAAATTAACCAAAATTTGAAAACTATGATATTTCTACGTCTCTAGACGATTTGGATGATATATAAGAAAAACTGAAATTTTAGCGAATTTCTAAGAAAGATGTAAAAATTAACCAAAATTTGAAAACGATGTTATTTCTACGTTTCTAGACGATTTGGATGATATATAAGTATAACTGAAATTTTAACGAATTTCCAAGAAAAATGTAAAAATTAACCAAAATTTAAAAACGATGCTATTTCTATAGATATATAATAAAAATTGAATTTTTGAATTTTTAAGAAAAAATGTAAAAATTAACCAAAATTTGAAAACGATGTTATTTATACGTATCTAGACGAATTGGATGATATATAAGAAAAACTGAAATTTTAGCGAATTTCCAAGAAAAATGTAAAAATTAACCAAAATTTAAAAACGATGCTGTCTAGATGATTTGGAAGATATTTAGGAAAAATTAAATTTTTGCGAATTTCAGAGTAAACTGTACAAATTTACCGAAATTCTAAATCGTTGCTATTTCTACGTACATCGACGATTTGGGTGATATATAAGGAAAACTGAAATTTTAACGAATTTCCAAGAAAAATGTAAAAATTAACCAAGATTTAAAAACGATGCTATTTCTATAGATATATAATAAAAATTGAATTTTAACGAATTTTTAAGAAAAATATAAAAATTAACCAAAATTTGAAAACGATGCTATTTCTACGTATCTAGACGAATTGGATGATATATAAGAAAAACTGAAATTTTAGCGAATTTCCAAGAAAAATGTAAAAATTAACCAAAATTTAAAAACGATGCTATCTAGATGATTTGGAAGATATTTAGGAAAAATTAAATTTTTGAGAATTTCAGAGTAAACTGTACAAATTTACCGAAATTCTAAATCGTTGCTATTTCTACGTACATCGACGATTTGGGTGATATATAAGGAAAACTGAAATTTTAACGAATTTCCAAGAAAAATGTAAAAATTAACATAAATTTAGAAACGATGCTATCTAGATGATTTGGAAGATATTTAGGAAAAATTAAATTTTTGCGAATTTCAGAGTAAACTGTACAAATTTACCGAAATTCTAAATCGTTGCTATTTCTACGTATATCGACGATTTGGATGATATATAAGAAAACCTGAAATTTTAGCGAATTTCCAAGAAAAATGTAAAAATTAACCAAAATTTAAAAACGATGCTATCTAAATGATTTGGAAGATATTTAGGAAAAATTAAATTTTTGCGAATTTCAGAGTAAACTGTACAAATTTACCGAAATTCCAAATAGTTGCTATTTCTACGTATATCGACGATTTGGATGATATATGAGAAAAACTGAAATTTTAGCGAATTTCCAAGAAAAATGTAAAAATTAACCAAAATTTAAAAACGATGCTATTTCTATAGATATATAATAAAAATTGAATTTTAACGAATTTTTAAGAAAAATATAAAAATTAACCAAAATTTGAAAACGATGCTATTTCTACGTATCTAGACGATTTGGATGATATATAAGAAAAACTGAAATTTTAACGAATTTCCAAGAAAAATGTAAAAATTAACCAAAATTTAAAAACGATGCTATTTCTATAGATATATAATAAAAATTGAATTTTTGAATTTTTAAGAAAAAATGTAAAAATTAACCAAAATTTGAAAACGATGTTATTTATACGTATCTAGACGATTTGGATGATATATCAGAAAAACTGAAATTTTAACGAATTTCCAAGAAAAATGTAAAAATTAACCAAAATTTAAGAACGATGCTATTTCTATAGATATATAATAAAAATTGAATTTTAACGAATTTTTAAGAAAAATATAAAAATTAACCAAAATTTGAAAACGATGCTATTTCTACGTATCTAGACGAATTGGATGATATATAAGAAAAACTGAAATTTTAGCGAATTTCCAAGAAAAATGTAAAAATTAACCAAAATTTAAAAACGATGCTATCTAGATGATTTGGAAGATATTTAGGAAAAATTAAATTTTTGCGAATTTCAGAGTAAACTGTACAAATTTACCGAAATTCTAAATCGTTGCTATTTCTACGTACATCGACGATTTGGGTGATATATAAGGAAAACTGAAATTTTAACGAATTTCCAAGAAAAATGTAAAAATTAACATAAATTTAGAAACGATGCTATTTCTATAGATATATAATAAAAATTGAATTTTAACGAATTTTTAAGAAAAATATAAAAATTAACTAAAATTTGAAAACGATGCTATTTCTACGTATCTAGACGATTTGGATGATATATAAGAAAAACTGAAATTTTAACGAATTTCCAAGAAAAATGTAAAAATTAACCAAAATTTAAAAACGATGCTATTTCTATAGATATATAATAAAAATTGAATTTTAACGAATTTTTAAGAAAAATATAAAAATTAACTAAAATTTGAAAACGATGCTATTTCTACGTATCTAGACGATTTGGATGATATATAAGAAAAACTGAAATTTTAACGAATTTCCAAGAAAAATGTAAAAATTAACCAAAATTTAAAAACGATGCTATTTCTATAGATATATAATAAAAATTGAATTTTAACGAATTTTTAAGAAAAATATAAAAATTAACCAAAATTTGAAAACGGTGCTATTTCTACGTATCTAGACGATTTGGATGATATATAAGAAAAACTGAAATTTTAACGAATTTCCAAGAAAAATGTAAAAATTAACCAAAATTTAAAAACGATGCTATTTCTATAGATATATAATAAAAATTGAATTTTAACGAATTTTTAAGAAAAATATAAAAATTAACCAAAATTTGAAAACGATGCTATTTCTACGTATCTAGACGAATTGGATGATATATAAGAAAAACTGAAATTTTAGCGAATTTCCAAGAAAAATGTAAAAATTAACCAAAATTTAAAAACGATGCTATCTAGATGATTTGGAAGATATTTAGGAAAAATTAAATTTTTGCGAATTTCAGAGTAAACTGTACAAATTTACCGAAATTCTAAATCGTTGCTATTTCTACGTACATCGACGATTTGGGTGATATATAAGGAAAACTGAAATTTTAACGAATTTCCAAGAAAAATGTAAAAATTAACATAAATTTGGAAACGATGCTATCTAGATGATTTGGAAGATATTTAGGAAAAATTAATTTTTGCGAATTTCAGAGTAAACTGTACAAATTTACCGAAATTCTAAATCGTTGCTATTTCTACGTATATCGACGATTTGGATGATATATAAGAAAACCTGAAATTTTAGCGAATTTCCAAGAAAAATGTAAAAATTAACCGAAATTTAAAAACGATGCTATCTAGATGATTTGGAAGATATTTAGGAAAAATTAAATTTTTGCGAATTTCAGAGTAAACTGTACAAATTTACCGAAATTCCAAATAGTTGCTATTTCTACGTATATCGACGATTTGGATGATATATGAGAAAAACTGAAATTTTAGCGAATTTCCAAGAAAAATGTAAAAATTAACCAAAATTTAAAAACGATGCTATTTCTATAGATATATAATAAAAATTGAATTTTAACGAATTTTTAAGAAAAATATAAAAATTAACCAAAATTTGAAAACGATGCTATTTCTACGTATCTAGACGATTTGGATGATATATAAGAAAAACTGAAATTTTAACGAATTTCCAAGAAAAATGTAAAAATTAACCAAAATTTAAAAACGATGCTATCTAGATGATTTGGAAGATATTTAGGAAAAATTAAATTTTTGCGAATTTCAGAGTAAACTGTACAAATTTACCGAAATTCCAAATAGTTGCTATTTCTACGTATATCGACGATTTGGATGATATATGAGAAAAACTGAAATTTTAGCGAATTTCCAAGAAAAATGTAAAAATTAACCAAAATTTAAAAACGATGCTATTTCTATAGATATATAATAAAAATTGAATTTTAACGAATTTTTAAGAAAAATATAAAAATTAACCAAAATTTGAAAACGATGCTATTTCTACGTATCTAGACGATTTGGATGATATATAAGAAAAACTGAAATTTTAACGAATTTCCAAGAAAAATGTAAAAATTAACCAAAATTTAAAAACGATGCTATCTAGATGATTTGGAAGATATTTAGGAAAAATTAAATTTTTGCGAATTTCAGAGTAAACTGTACAAATTTACCGAAATTCCAAATAGTTGCTATTTCTACGTATATCGACGATTTGGATGATATATGAGAAAAACTGAAATTTTAGCGAATTTCCAAGAAAAATGTAAAAATTAACCAAAATTTAAAAACGATGCTATTTCTATAGATATATAATAAAAATTGAATTTTAACGAATTTTTAAGAAAAATATAAAAATTAACCAAAATTTGAAAACGATGCTATTTCTACGTATCTAGACGATTTGGATGATATATAAGAAAAACTGAAATTTTAACGAATTTCCAAGAAAAATGTAAAAATTAACCAAAATTTAAAAACGATGCTATTTCTATAGATATATAATAAAAATTGAATTTTTGAATTTTTAAGAAAAAATGTAAAAATTAACCAAAATTTGAAAACGATGTTATTTATACGTATCTAGACGATTTGGATGATATATAAGAAAAACTGAAATTTTAACGAATTTCCAAGAAAAATGTAAAAATTAACCAAAATTTAAGAACGTTGCTATTTCTATAGATATATAATAAAAATTGAATTTTTGAATTTTTAAGAAAAATATAAAAATTAACCAAATTTGAAAACGGTGCTATTTCTACGTATCTAGACGATTTGGATGATATATAAGAAAAACTGAAATTTTAACGAATTTCCAAGAAAAATGTAAAAATTAACCAAAATTTAAAAACGATGCTATTTCTATAGATATATAATAAAAATTGAATTTTTGAATTTTTAAGAAAAATATAAAAATTAACCAAAATTTGAAAACGATGCTATTTCTACGTATCTAGACGATTTGGATGATATATAAGAAAAACTGAAATTTTAGCGAATTTCCAAGAAAAATGTAAAAATTAACCAAAATTTAAAAACGATGCTATCTAGATGATTTGGAAGATATTTAGGAAAAATTAAATTTTTGCGAATTTCAGAGTAAACTGTACAAATTTACCGAAATTCTAAATCGTTGCTATTTCTACGTACATCGACGATTTGGGTGATATATAAGGAAAACTGAAATTTTAACGAATTTCCAAGAAAAATGTAAAAATTAACATAAATTTAGAAACGATGCTATCTAGATGATTTGGAAGATATTTAGGAAAAATTAATTTTTGCGAATTTCAGAGTAAACTGTACAAATTTACCGAAATTCTAAATCGTTGCTATTTCTACGTATATCGACGATTTGGATGATATATAAGAAAACCTGAAATTTTAGCGAATTTCCAAGAAAAATGTAAAAATTAACCAAAATTTAAAAACGATGCTATCTAGATGATTTGGAAGATATTTAGGAAAAATTAAATTTTTGCGAATTTCAGAGTAAACTGTACAAATTTACCGAAATTCCAAATAGTTGCTATTTCTACGTATATCGACGATTTGGATGATATATGAGAAAAACTGAAATTTAAGCGAATTTCCAAGAAAAATGTAAAAATTAACCAAAATTTAAAAACGATGCTATTTCTATAGATATATAATAAAAATTGAATTTTAACGAATTTTTAAGAAAAATATAAAAATTAACCAAAATTTGAAAACGATGTTATTTCTACGTATCTAGACGATTTGGATGATATATAAGAAAAACTGAAATTTTAACGAATTTCCAAGAAAAATGTAAAAATTAACCAAAATTTAAAAACGATGCTATTTCTATAGATATATAATAAAAATTGAATTTTTGAATTTTTAAGAAAAAATGTAAAAATTAACCAAAATTTGAAAACGATGTTATTTATACGTATCTAGACGATTTGGATGATATATCAGAAAAACTGAAATTTTAACGAATTTCCAAGAAAAATGTAAAAATTAACCAAAATTTAAGAACGATGCTATTTCTATAGATATATAATAAAAATTGAATTTTTGAATTTTTAAGAAAAATATAAAAATTAACCAAATTTGAAAACGGTGCTATTTCTACGTATCTAGACGATTTGGATGATATATAAGAAAAACTGAAATTTTAACGAATTTCCAAGAAAAATGTAAAAATTAACCAAAATTTAAAAACGATGCTATTTCTATAGATATATAATAAAAATTGAATTTTTGAATTTTTAAGAAAAATATAGAAATTAACCAAAATTTGAAAACGATGCTATTTCTACGTATCTAGACGATTTGGATGATATATAAGAAAAACTGAAATTTTAGCGAATTTCCAAGAAAAATGTAAAAATTAACCAAAATTTAAAAACGATGCTATCTAGATGATTTGGAAGATATTTAGGAAAAATTAAATTTTTGCGAATTTCAGAGTAAACTGTACAAGTTTACCGAAATTCTAAATCTCTGCTATTTCTACGTACATCGACGATTTGGGTGATATATAAGAAAAACTGAAATTTTAACGAATTTCCAAGAAAAATGTAAAAATTAACCAAAATTTAAAAACGATTCTATTTCTATAGATATATAATAAAAATTGAATTTTACCGAATTTTTAAGAAAAATGTAAAAATTAACCAAAATTTGAAAACTATGATATTTCTACGTCTCTAGACGATTTGGATGATATATAAGAAAATCTGAAATTTTAGCGAATTTCTAAGAAAGATGTAAAAATTAACCAAAATTTGAAAACGATGTTATTTCTACGTTTCTAGACGATTTGGATGATATATAAGTATAACTGAAATTTTAACGAATTTCCAAGAAAAATGTAAAAATTAACCAAAATTTAAAAACGATGCTATTTCTATAGATATATAATAAAAATTGAATTTTTGAATTTTTAAGAAAAAATGTAAAAATTAACCAAAATTTGAAAACGATGTTATTTATACGTATCTAGACGAATTGGATGATATATAAGAAAAACTGAAATTTTAGCGAATTTCCAAGAAAAATGTAAAAATTAACCAAAATTTAAAAACGATGCTGTCTAGATGATTTGGAAGATATTTAGGAAAAATTAAATTTTTGCGAATTTCAGAGTAAACTGTACAAATTTACCGAAATTCTAAATCGTTGCTATTTCTACGTACATCGACGATTTGGGTGATATATAAGGAAAACTGAAATTTTAACGAATTTCCAAGAAAAATGTAAAAATTAACCAAAATTTAAAAACGATGCTATTTCTATAGATATATAATAAAAATTGAATTTTAACGAATTTTTAAGAAAAATATAAAAATTAACCAAAATTTGAAAACGATGCTATTTCTACGTATCTAGACGAATTGGATGATATATAAGAAAAACTGAAATTTTAGCGAATTTCCAAGAAAAATGTAAAAATTAACCAAAATTTAAAAACGATGCTATCTAGATGATTTGGAAGATATTTAGGAAAAATTAAATTTTTGAGAATTTCAGAGTAAACTGTACAAATTTACCGAAATTCTAAATCGTTGCTATTTCTACGTACATCGACGATTTGGGTGATATATAAGGAAAACTGAAATTTTAACGAATTTCCAAGAAAAATGTAAAAATTAACATAAATTTAGAAACGATGCTATCTAGATGATTTGGAAGATATTTAGGAAAAATTAAATTTTTGCGAATTTCAGAGTAAACTGTACAAATTTACCGAAATTCTAAATCGTTGCTATTTCTACGTATATCGACGATTTGGATGATATATAAGAAAACCTGAAATTTTAGCGAATTTCCAAGAAAAATGTAAAAATTAACCAAAATTTAAAAACGATGCTATCTAGATGATTTGGAAGATATTTAGGAAAAATTAAATTTTTGCGAATTTCAGAGTAAACTGTACAAATTTACCGAAATTCCAAATAGTTGCTATTTCTACGTATATCGACGATTTGGATGATATATGAGAAAAACTGAAATTTTAGCGAATTTCCAAGAAAAATGTAAAAATTAACCAAAATTTAAAAACGATGCTATTTCTATAGATATATAATAAAAATTGAATTTTAACGAATTTTTAAGAAAAATATAAAAATTAACCAAAATTTGAAAACGATGCTATTTCTACGTATCTAGACGATTTGGATGATATATAAGAAAAACTGAAATTTTAACGAATTTCCAAGAAAAATGTAAAAATTAACCAAAATTTAAAAACGATGCTATTTCTATAGATATATAATAAAAATTGAATTTTTGAATTTTTAAGAAAAAATGTAAAAATTAACCAAAATTTGAAAACGATGTTATTTATACGTATCTAGACGATTTGGATGATATATCAGAAAAACTGAAATTTTAACGAATTTCCAAGAAAAATGTAAAAATTAACCAAAATTTAAGAACGATGGTATTTCTATAGATATATAATAAAAATTGAATTTTTGAATTTTTAAGAAAAATATAAAAATTAACCAAATTTGAAAACGGTGCTATTTCTACGTATCTAGACGATTTGGATGATATATAAGAAAAACTGAAATTTTAACGAATTTCCAAGAAAAATGTAAAAATTAACCAAAATTTAAAAACGATGCTATCTAGATGATTTGGAAGATATTTAGGAAAAATTAAATTTTTGAGAATTTCAGAGTAAACTGTACAAATTTACCGAAATTCTAAATCGTTGCTATTTCTACGTACATCGACGATTTGGGTGATATATAAGGAAAACTGAAATTTTAACGAATTTCCAAGAAAAATGTAAAAATTAACATAAATTTAGAAACGATGCTATCTAGATGATTTGGAAGATATTTAGGAAAAATTAAATTTTTGCGAATTTCAGAGTAAACTGTACAAATTTACCGAAATTCTAAATCGTTGCTATTTCTACGTATATCGACGATTTGGATGATATATAAGAAAACCTGAAATTTTAGCGAATTTCCAAGAAAAATGTAAAAATTAACCAAAATTTAAAAACGATGCTATCTAGATGATTTGGAAGATATTTAGGAAAAATTAAATTTTTGCGAATTTCAGAGTAAACTGTACAAATTTACCGAAATTCCAAATAGTTGCTATTTCTACGTATATCGACGATTTGGATGATATATGAGAAAAACTGAAATTTTAGCGAATTTCCAAGAAAAATGTAAAAATTAACCAAAATTTAAAAACGATGCTATTTCTATAGATATATAATAAAAATTGAATTTTAACGAATTTTTAAGAAAAATATAAAAATTAACCAAAATTTGAAAACGATGCTATTTCTACGTATCTAGACGATTTGGATGATATATAAGAAAAACTGAAATTTTAACGAATTTCCAAGAAAAATGTAAAAATTAACCAAAATTTAAAAACGATGCTATTTCTATAGATATATAATAAAAATTGAATTTTTGAATTTTTAAGAAAAAATGTAAAAATTAACCAAAATTTGAAAACGATGTTATTTATACGTATCTAGACGATTTGGATGATATATCAGAAAAACTGAAATTTTAACGAATTTCCAAGAAAAATGTAAAAATTAACCAAAATTTAAGAACGATGGTATTTCTATAGATATATAATAAAAATTGAATTTTTGAATTTTTAAGAAAAATATAAAAATTAACCAAATTTGAAAACGGTGCTATTTCTACGTATCTAGACGATTTGGATGATATATAAGAAAAACTGAAATTTTAACGAATTTCCAAGAAAAATGTAAAAATTAACCAAAATTTAAAAACGATGCTATTTCTATAGATATATAATAAAAATTGAATTTTTGAATTTTTAAGAAAAATATAAAAATTAACCAAAATTTGAAAACGATGTTATTTATACGTATCTAGACGAATTGGATGATATATAAGAAAAACTGAAATTTTAGCGAATTTCCAAGAAAAATGTAAAAATTAACCAAAATTTAAAAACGATGCTATCTAGATGATTTGGAAGATATTTAGGAAAAATTAAATTTTTGCGAATTTCAGAGTAAACTGTACAAATTTACCGAAATTCTAAATCGTTGCTATTTCTACGTATATCGACGATTTGGATGATATATAAGAAAACCTGTAATTTTAGCGAATTTCCAAGAAGAATGTAAAAATTAACCAAAATTTAAAAAATATGCTATCTAGATGATTTGGAAGTTATTTAGGAAAAATTAAATTTTTGCGAATTTCAGAGTAAACTGTACAAATTTACCGAAATTCTAAATCGTTGCTATTTCTACGTATATCGACGATTTGGATGATATATAAGAAAACCTGAAATTTTAGCGAATTTCCAAGAAAAATGTAAAAATTAACCAAAATTTAAAAACGATGCTATTTCTATAGATATATAATAAAAATTGAATTTTAACGAATTTTTAAGAAAAATATAAAAATTAACCAAAATTTGAAAACGATGCTATTTCTACGTATCTAGACGATTTGGATGATATATAAGAAAAACTGAAATTTTAACGAATTTCCAAGAAAAATGTAAAAATTAACCAAAATTTAAAAACGATGCTATTTCTATAGATATATAATAAAAATTGAATTTTTGAATTTTTAAGAAAAAATGTAAAAATTAACCAAAATTTAAAAACGATGCTATTTCTATAGATATATAATAAAAATTGAATTTTTGAATTTTTAAGAAAAATATAAAAATTAACCAAAATTTGAAAACGATGCTATTTCTACGTATCTAGACGATTTGGATGATATATAAGAAAAACTGAAATTTTAGCGAATTTCCAAGAGAAATGTAAAAATTAACCAAAATTTAAAAACGATGCTATTTCTATAGATATATAATAAAAATTGAATTTTTGAATTTTTAAGAAAAAATGTAAAAATTAACCAAAATTTGAAAACGATGTTATTTATACGTATCTAGACGATTTGGATGACATATAAGAAAAACTGAAATTTTAACGAATTTCCAAGAAAAATGTAAAAATTAACCAAAATTTAAAAACGATGCTATTTCTATAGATATATAATAAAAATTGAATTTTAACGAATTTTTAAGAAAAATATAAAAATTAACCAAAATTTGAAAACGATGCTATTTCTACGTATCTAGACGATTTGGATGATATATAAGAAAAACTGAAATTTTAACGAATTTCCAAGAAAAATGTAAAAATTAACCAAAATTTAAAAACGATGCTATTTCTATAGATATATAATAAAAATTGAATTTTTGAATTTTTAAGAAAAAATGTAAAAATTAACCAAAATTTGAAAACGATGTTATTTATACGTATCTAGACGATTTGGATGACATAAGAAAAACTGAAATTTTAACGAATTTCCAAGAAAAATGTAAAAATTAACCAAAATTTAAAAACGATGCTATTTCTATAGATATATAATAAAAATTGAATTTTAACGAATTTTTAAGAAAAATATAAAAATTAACCAAAATTTGAAAACGATGCTATTTCTACGTATCTAGACGATTTGGATGATATATAAGAAAAACTGAAATTTTAACGAATTTCCAAGAAAAATGTAAAAATTAACCAAAATTTAAAAACGATGCTATTTCTATAGATATATAATAAAAATTGAATTTTTCAATTTTTAAGAAAAATATAAAAATTAACCAAAATTTGAAAACGATGCTATTTCTACGTATCTAGACGATTTGGATGATATATAAGAAAAACTGAAATTTTAGCGAATTTCCAAGAAAAATGTAAAAATTAACCAAAATTTAAAAACGATGCTATCTAGATGATTTGGAAGATATTTAGGAAAAATTAAATTTTTGCGAATTTCAGAGTAAACTGTACAAGTTTACCGAAATTCTAAATCTTTGCTATTTCTACGTACATCGACGATTTGGGTGATATATAAGAAAAACTGAAATTTTAACGAATTTCCAAGAAAAATGTAAAAATTAACCAAAATTTAAAAACGATTCTATTTCTATAGATATATAATAAAAATTGAATTTTACCGAATTTTTAAGAAAAATGTAAAAATTAACCAAAATTTGAAAACTATGATATTTCTACGTCTCTAGACGATTTGGATGATATATAAGAAAAACTGAAATTTTAGCGAATTTCCAAGAAAAATGTAAAAATTAACCAAAATTTGAAAACGATGTTATTTCTACGTATCTAGACGATTTGGATGATATATAAGAATAACTGAAATTTTAACGAATTTCCAAGAAAAATGTAAAAATTAACCAAAATTTAAAAACGATGCTATTTCTATAGATATATAATAAAAATTGAATTTTTGAATTTTTAAGAAAAAATGTAAAAATTAACCAAAATTTGAAAACGATGTTATTTATACGTATCTAGACGAATTGGATGATATATAAGAAAAACTGAAATTTTAGCGAATTTCCAAGAAAAATGTAAAAATTAACCAAAATTTAAAAACGATGCTATCTAGATGATTTGGAAGATATTTAGGAAAAATTAAATTTTTGCGAATTTCAGAGTAAACTGTACAAATTTACCGAAATTCTAAATCGTTGCTATTTCTACGTATATCGACGATTTGGATGATATATAAGAAAACCTGAAATTTTAGCGAATTTCCAAGAAAAATGTAAAAATTAACCAAAATTTAAAAAATATGCTATCTAGATGATTTGGAAGATATTTAGGAAAAATTAAATTTTTGCGAATTTCAGAGTAAACTGTACAAATTTACCGAAATTCTAAATCGTTGCTATTTCTACGTATATCGACGATTTGGATGATATATAAGAAAACCTGAAATTTTAGCGAATTTCCAAGAAAAATGTAAAAATTAACCAAAATTTAAAAACTATGCTATCTAGATGATTTGGAAGATATTTAGGAAAAATTAAATTTTTGCGAATTTCAGAGTAAACTGTACAAATTTACCGAAATTCCAAATAGTTGCTATTTCTACGTATATCGACGATTTGGATGATATATGAGAAAAACTGAAATTTTAGGGAATTTCCAAGAAAAATGTAAAAATTAACCAAAATTTAAAAACGATGCTATTTCTATAGATATATAATAAAAATTGAATTTTAACGAATTTTTAAGAAAAATGTAAAAATTAACCAAAATTTGAAAACTATGATATTTCTACGTCTCTAGACGATTTGGATGATATATAAGAAAAACTGAAATTTTAGCGAATTTCCAAGAAAAATGTAAAAATTAACCAAAATTTGAAAACGATGTTATTTCTACGTATCTAGGCGATTTGGATGATATATAAGAAAAACTGAAATTTTAGCTAATTTCCGAGGAAAATGTAAAAATTAACCAAAATTTGAAAACGATGCTATTTCTACGTATCTAGTTGATTTGGAGGATATTTAAGAAAAATTGACTTTTAGCGAATTTCCGAGTAAGCTGTACAAATTAACCGAAGTTCTAAATGGTTGCTATTTCTACGTATATCGGCGATTTGGATGATATATTAGAAAAATTGAATTTTACTGAATTTTTAAGAAAAAATGTAAAAATTAACCAAAATTTGAAAACGATGCTATTTCTACGTATCTAGACGATTTGGATGATATATAAGAAAAACTGAAATTTTAGCTAATTTCCAAGAAAAATATAAAAATTAACCAAAATTTAAAAACAATGCTATCTAGATGATTTGGATGATATATTAGAAAAATTGAATTTTACTGAATTTTTAAGAAAAAATATAAAAATTAACCAAAATTTGAAAACGATGCTGTTTCTACGTATCTAGACGATTTGGATGATATATTAGAAAAACTGAAATTTTAACGAATATCCAAGAAAAATGTAAAAATTAACCAAAATTTAAAAACGATGCTATCTAGATGATTTGGAAGATATTTAGGAAAAATTTAATTTTTGCGAATTTCAGAGTAAACTACAAATTTACCGAAATTCTAAATCGTTGCTATTTCTACGTATATCGACGATTTGGATGATATATAAGAAAAACTGAAATTTTAGCGAATTTTCAAGGAAAATGTAAAAATTAACCAAAATTTGAAAACGATGCTATTTCTACGTATCTAGTTGATTTGGAGGATATTTAAGAAAAATTGACTTTTAGCGAATTTCCGAGTAAACTGTACAAATTAACCGAAGTTCTAAATGGTTGCTATTTCTACGTATATCGACGATTTGGATGATATATTAGAAAAATTGAATTTTACTGAATTTTTAAGAAAAAATGTAAAAATTAACCAAAATTTGAAAACGATGCTATTTCTACGTATCTAGACGATTTGGATGATATATAAGAAAAACTGAAATTTTAGCTAATTTCCAAGAAAAATGTAAAAATTAACCAAAATTTAAAAACGATGCTATCTAGATGATTTGGAAGATATTTAGGAAAAATTAAATTTTTGCGAATTTCAGAGTAAACTGTACAAATTTACCGAAATTCTAAATCTTTGCTATTTCTACGTACATCGACGATTTGGGTGATATATAAGAAAAAGTGAAATTTTAACGAATTTCCAAGAAAAATGTAAAAATTAACCAAAATTTAAAAACTATGCTATCTAGATGATTTGGAAGATATTTAGGAAAAATTAAATTTTTGCGAATTTCAGAGTAAACTGTACAAATTTACCGAAATTCTAAATCGTTGCTATTTCTACGTATATCGACGATTTGGGTGATATATAAGAAAAACTGAAATTTTAACGAATATCCAAGAAAAATGTAAAAAATAACCAAAATTTAAAAACTATGCTATCTAGATGATTTGGAAGATATTTAGGAAAAATTAAATTTTTGCGAATGTCAGAGTAAACTACAAATTTACCGAAATTCTAAATTGTTGCTATTTCTACGTATATCGACGATTTGGATGATATATAAGAAAAACTGAAATTTTAGCGAATTTCCAAGAAAAATGTAAAAATTAACCAAAATTTGAAAACGATGCTATCTAGATGATTTGGAGGATATTTAAGAATATTTTATTTTAGGGAATTTCCGAGTAAACTGTACAAATTAACCGAAATTCTAAATCGTTGCTATTTCTACGTATATCGACGATTTGGATGATATATAAGAAAAGCTGAAATTTTAACGAATTTCCAAGAAAAATGTAAAAATTAACCATAATTTAAAAACGATTCTATTTCTATGGATATATAATAAAAATTGAATTTTACCGAATTTTTAAGAAAAATGTAAAAATTAACCAAAATTTGAAAACGATGCTATTTCTACGTATCTAGACGATTTGGATGATATATAAGAAAAACTGAAATTTTAGCGAATTTCCAAGAAAAATGTAAAAATTAACCACAATTTAAAAACGATGCTATCTAGATGATTTGGAAGATATTTAGGAAAAATTTAATTTTTGCGAATTTCAGAGTAAACTGTACAAATTTACCGAAATTCTAAATCGTTGCTATATCTACGTATATCGACGATTTGGATGATATATAAGAAAAACTGAAATTTTAGCGAATTTTCAAGGAAAATGTAAAAATTAACCAAAATTTGAAAACTATGATATTTCTACGAATCTAGACGATTTGGATGATATGTAAGAATGACTGAAATTTTAGCGAATTTCCAAGAAAAATGTAAAAATTAACCATAATTTAAAAACGATTCTATTTCTATGGATATATAATAAAAATTGAATTTTAGCGAATTTTCAAGGAAAATGTAAAAATTAACCAAAATTTGAAAACGATGCAATTTCTACGTATCTAGTTGATTTGGAGGATATTTAAGAAAAATTGACTTTTAGCGAATTTCCGAGTAAACTGTACAAATTAACCGAAGTTCTAAATGGTTGCTATTTCTACGTATATCGACGATTTGGATGATATATTAGAAAAACTGTATTTTACTGAATTTTTAAGAAAAAATGTAAAAATTAACCAAAATTTGAAAACGATGCTATTTCTACGTATCTAGACGATTTGGATGATATATAAGAAAAACTGAAATTTTAGCTAATTTCCAAGAAAAATGTAAAAATTAACCAAAATTTAAAAACGATGCTATCTAGATGATTTGGAAGATATTTAGGAAAAATTAAATTTTTGCGAATTTCAGAGTAAACTGTACAAATTTACCGAAATTCTAAATCGTTGCTATTTCTACGTATATCGACGATTTGGATGATATATAAGAAAAACTGAAATTTTAGCGAATTTTCAAGGAAAATGTAAAAATTAACCAAAATTTGAAAACTATGATATTTCTACGAAACTAGACGATTTGGATGATATGTAAGAATGACTGAAATTTTAGCGAATTTCCAAGAAAAATGTAAAAATTAACCATAATTTAAAAACGATTTTATTTCTATGGATATATAATAAAAATTGAATTTTACCGAATTTTTAAGAAAAATGTAAATATTAACCAAAATTTGAAAACGATGCTATTTCTACGTATCTAGACGATTTGGATGATATATAAGAAAAACTGAAATTTTAGCGAATTTCCAAGAAAAATGTAAAAATTAACCATAATTTAAAAACGATTCTATTTCTATGGATATATAATAAAAATTGAATTTTAGCGAATTTTCAAGGAAAATGTAAAAATTAACCAAAATTTGAAAACGATGCTATTTCTACGTATCTAGTTGATTTGGAGGATATTTAAGAAAAATTGACTTTTAGCGAATTTCCGAGTAAACTGTACAAATTAACCGAAGTTCTAAATGGTTGCTATTTCTACGTATATCGACGATTTGGATGATATATTAGAAAAACTGTATTTTACTGAATTTTTAAGAAAAAATGTAAAAATTAACCAAAATTTGAAAACGATGCTATTTCTACGTATCTAGACGATTTGGATGATATATAAGAAAAACTGAAATTTTAGCTAATTTCCAAGAAAAATGTAAAAATTAACCAAAATTTAAAAACGATGCTATCTAGATGATTTGGAAGATATTTAGGAAAAATTAAATTTTTGCGAATTTCAGAGTAAACTGTACAAATTTACCGAAATTCTAAATCTTTGCTATTTCTACGTACATCGACGATTTGGGTGATATATAAGAAAAAGTGAAATTTTAACGAATTTCCAAGAAAAATGTAAAAATTAACCAAAATTTAAAAACTATGCTATCTAGATGATTTGGAAGATATTTAGGAAAAATTAAATTTTTGCGAATTTCAGAGTAAACTGTACAAATTTACCGAAATTCTAAATCGTTGCTATTTCTACGTATATCGACGATTTGGGTGATATATAAGAAAAACTGAAATTTTAACGAATATCCAAGAAAAATGTAAAAAATAACCAAAATTTAAAAACTATGCTATCTAGATGATTTGGAAGATATTTAGGAAAAATTAAATTTTTGCGAATTTCAGAGTAAACTGTACAAGTTTACCGAAATTCTAAATCTTTGCTATTTCTACGTACATCGACGATTTGGGTGATATATAAGAAAAACTGAAATTTTAACGGATTTCCAAGTAAAATGTAAAAAATAACCAAAATTTAAAAACTATGCTATCTAGATGATTTGGAAGATATTTAGGAAAAATTAAATTTTTGCGAATGTCAGAGTAAACTACAAATTTACCGAAATTCTAAATTGTTGCTATTTCTACGTATATCGACGATTTGGATGATATATAAGAAAAACTGAAATTTTAGCGAATTTCCAAGAAAAATGTAAAAATTAACCAAAATTTGAAAACGATGCTATCTAGATGATTTGGAGGATATTTAAGAATATTTTATTTTAGGGAATTTCCGAGTAAACTGTACAAATTAACCGAAATTCTAAATCGTTGCTATTTCTACGTATATCGACGATTTGGATGATATATAAGAAAAGCTGAAATTTTAACGAATTTCCAAGAAAAATGTAAAAATTAACCATAATTTAAAAACGATTCTATTTCTATGGATATATAATAAAAATTGAATTTTACCGAATTTTTAAGAAAAATGTAAAAATTAACCAAAATTTGAAAACGATGCTATTTCTACGTATCTAGACGATTTGGATGATATATAAGAAAAACTGAAATTTTAGCGAATTTCCAAGAAAAATGTAAAAATTAACCATAATTTAAAAACGATTCTATTTCTATGGATATATAATAAAAATTGAATTTTAGCGAATTTTCAAGGAAAATGTAAAAATTAACCAAAATTTGAAAACGATGCTATTTCTACGTATCTAGTTGATTTGGAGGATATTTAAGAAAAATTGACTTTTAGCGAATTTCCGAGTAAACTGTACAAATTAACCGAAGTTCTAAATGGTTGCTATTTCTACGTATATCGACGATTTGGATGATATATTAGAAAAACTGTATTTTACTGAATTTTTAAGAAAAAATGTAAAAATTAACCAAAATTTGAAAACGATGCTATTTCTACGTATCTAGACGATTTGGATGATATATAAGAAAAACTGAAATTTTAGGGAATTTTCAAGGAAAATGTAAAAATTAACCAAAATTTGAAAACGATGCTATTTCTACGTATCTAGTTGATTTGGAGGATATTTAAGAAAAATTGACTTTTAGCGAATTTCCGAGTAAACTGCAAATTAACCGAAGTTCTAAATGGTTGCTATTTCTACGTATATCGACGATTTGGATGATACATTAGAAAAATTGAATTTTACGGAATTTTTAAGAAAAACTGTAAAAATTAACCAGAATTTGAAAACGATGCTATTTCTACGTATCTAGACGATTTGGATGATATATAAGAAAAACTGAAATTTTAGCTAATTTCCAAGAAAAATGTAAAAATTAACCAAAATTTAAAAACGATGCTATCTAGATGATTTGGAAGATATTTAGGAAAAATTTAATTTTTGCGAATTTCAGAGTAAACTACAAATTTACCGAAATTCTAAATGGCTGCTATTTCTACGTATATCGACGATTTGGATGATATATGAGAAAAACTGAAATTTTAGCGAATTTCCAGGAAAAATGTAAAAATTAACCAAAATTTAAAAACGATGCTATTTCTATAGATATATAATAAAAATTGAATTTTCACGAATTTTTAAGAAAAACATAAAAATTAACCAAAATTTGAAAACGATGCTATTTCTACGTATCTAGACGATTTGGATGATATATAAGAAAAACTGAAATTTTAACGGATTTCCAAGAAAAATGTAAAAATTAACCAAAATTTAAAAACGATGCTATTTCTATAGATATATAATAAAAATTGAATTTTTGAATTTTTAAGAAAAAATGTAAAAATTAAGCAAAATTTGAAAACGATGTTATTTATACGTATCTAGACGATTTGGATGACATATAAGAAAAACTGAAATTTTAACGAATTTCCAAGAAAAATGTAAAAATTAACCAAAATTTAAAAACGATGCTATTTCTATAGATATATAATAAAAATTGAATTTTAACGAATTTTTAAGAAAAATATAAAAATTAAACAAAATTTGAAAACTATGATATTTCTACGAATCTAGACGATTTGGATGATATGTAAGAATGACTGAAATTTTAGCGAATTCCCAAGAAAAATGTAAAAATTAACCATAATTTAAAAACGATTCAATTTCTATGGATATATAATAAAAATTGAATTTTAGCGAATTTTCAAGGAAAATGTAAAAATTAACCAAAATTTGAAAACGATGCTATTTCTACGTATCTAGTTGATTTGGAGGATATTTAAGAAAAATTGACTTTTAGCGAATTTCCGAGTAAACTGTACAAATTAACCGAAGTTCTAAATGGTTGCTATTTCTACGTATATCGACGATTTGGATGATATATTAGAAAAACTGTATTTTACTGAATTTTCAAGAAAAAATGTAAAAATTAACCAAAATTTGAAAACGATGCTATTTCTACGTATCTAGACGATTTGGATGATATATAAGAAAAACTGAAATTTTAGCTAATTTCCAAGAAAAATGTAAAAATTAACAAAAATTTAAAAACGATGCTATCTAGATGATTTGGAAGATATTTAGGAAAAATTAAATTTTTGCGAATTTCAGAGTAAACTGTACAAATTTACCGAAATTCTAAATCGTTGCTATTTCTACGTATATCGACGATTTGGATGATATATAAGAAAAACTGAAATTTTAACGAATATCCAAGAAAAATGTAAAAATTAACCAAAATTTAAAAACGATGCTATCTAGATGATTTGGAAGATATTTAGGAAAAATTAAATTTTTGCGAATTTCAGAGTAAACTGTACAAATTTACCGAAATTCTAAATCGTTGCTATTTCTACGTATATCGACGATTTGGATGATATACAAGAAAAACTGAAATTTTAACGAATATCCAAGAAAAATGTAAAAATTAACCAAAATTTAAAAACGATGCTATATAGATGATTTGGAAGATATTTAGGAAAAATTTAATTTTTGCGAATTTCAGAGTAAACTACAAATTTACCGAAATTCTAAATCGTTGCTATTTCTACGTATATCGACGATTTGGATGATATATAAGAAAAACTGAAATTTTAGGGAATTTTCAAGGAAAATGTAAAAATTAACCAAAATTTGAAAACGATGCTATTTCTACGTATCTAGTTGATTTGGAGGATATTTAAGAAAAATTGACTTTTAGCGAATTTCCGAGTAAACTGCAAATTAACCGAAGTTCTAAATGGTTGCTATTTCTACGTATATCGACGATTTGGATGATACATTAGAAAAATTGAATTTTACGGAATTTTTAAGAAAAAATGTAAAAATTAACCAAAATTTGAAAACGATGCTATTTCTACGTATCTAGACGATTTGGATGATATATAAGAAAAACTGAAATTTTAGCTAATTTCCAAGAAAAATGTAAAAATTAACCAAAATTTAAAAACGATGCTATTTCTATAGATATATAATAAAAATAGAATTTTTGAATTTTTAAGAAAAATATAAAAATTAACCAAAATTTGAAAACGATGCTATTTCTACGTATCTAGACGATTTGGATGATATATAAGAAAAACTGAAATTTTAGCGAATTTCCAAGAAAAATGTAAAAATTAACCAAAATTTAAAAACGATGCTATTTAGATGATTTGGAAGATATTTAGGAAAAATTAAATTTTTGCGAATTTCAGAGTAAACTGTACAAATTTACCGAAATTCTAAATCGTTGCTATTTCTACGTATATCGACGATTTGGATGATATATTAGAAAAATTGAATTTTACTGAATTTTTAAGAAAAAATGTAAAAATTAACCAAAATTTGAAAACGATGCTATTTCTACGTATCTAGACGATTTGGATGATATATAAGAAAAACTGAAATTTTAGGGAATTTTCAAGGAAAATGTAAAAATTAACCAAAATTTGAAAACGATGCTATTTCTACGTATCTAGTTGATTTGGAGGATATTTAAGAAAAATTGACTTTTAGCGAATTTCCGAGTAAACTGCAAATTAACCGAAGTTCTAAATGGTTGCTATTTCTACGTATATCGACGATTTGGATGATACATTAGAAAAATTGAATTTTACGGAATTTTTAAGAAAAACTGTAAAAATTAACCAGAATTTGAAAACGATGCTATTTCTACGTATCTAGACGATTTGGATGATATATAAGAAAAACTGAAATTTTAGCTAATTTCCAAGAAAAATGTAAAAATTAACCAAAATTTAAAAACGATGCTATCTAGATGATTTGGAAGATATTTAGGAAAAATTTAATTTTTGCGAATTTCAGAGTAAACTACAAATTTACCGAAATTCTAAATGGCTGCTATTTCTACGTATATCGACGATTTGGATGATATATGAGAAAAACTGAAATTTTAGCGAATTTCCAGGAAAAATGTAAAAATTAACCAAAATTTAAAAACGATGCTATTTCTATAGATATATAATAAAAATTGAATTTTCACGAATTTTTAAGAAAAACATAAAAATTAACCAAAATTTGAAAACGATGCTATTTCTACGTATCTAGACGATTTGGATGATATATAAGAAAAACTGAAATTTTAACGGATTTCCAAGAAAAATGTAAAAATTAACCAAAATTTAAAAACGATGCTATTTCTATAGATATATAATAAAAATTGAATTTTTGAATTTTTAAGAAAAAATGTAAAAATTAAGCAAAATTTGAAAACGATGTTATTTATACGTATCTAGACGATTTGGATGACATATAAGAAAAACTGAAATTTTAACGAATTTCCAAGAAAAATGTAAAAATTAACCAAAATTTAAAAACGATGCTATTTCTATAGATATATAATAAAAATTGAATTTTAACGAATTTTTAAGAAAAATATAAAAATTAAACAAAATTTGAAAACTATGATATTTCTACGAATCTAGACGATTTGGATGATATGTAAGAATGACTGAAATTTTAGCGAATTCCCAAGAAAAATGTAAAAATTAACCATAATTTAAAAACGATTCAATTTCTATGGATATATAATAAAAATTGAATTTTAGCGAATTTTCAAGGAAAATGTAAAAATTAACCAAAATTTGAAAACGATGCTATTTCTACGTATCTAGTTGATTTGGAGGATATTTAAGAAAAATTGACTTTTAGCGAATTTCCGAGTAAACTGTACAAATTAACCGAAGTTCTAAATGGTTGCTATTTCTACGTATATCGACGATTTGGATGATATATTAGAAAAACTGTATTTTACTGAATTTTCAAGAAAAAATGTAAAAATTAACCAAAATTTGAAAACGATGCTATTTCTACGTATCTAGACGATTTGGATGATATATAAGAAAAACTGAAATTTTAGCTAATTTCCAAGAAAAATGTAAAAATTAACAAAAATTTAAAAACGATGCTATCTAGATGATTTGGAAGATATTTAGGAAAAATTAAATTTTTGCGAATTTCAGAGTAAACTGTACAAATTTACCGAAATTCTAAATCGTTGCTATTTCTACGTATATCGACGATTTGGATGATATATAAGAAAAACTGAAATTTTAACGAATATCCAAGAAAAATGTAAAAATTAACCAAAATTTAAAAACGATGCTATCTAGATGATTTGGAAGATATTTAGGAAAAATTAAATTTTTGCGAATTTCAGAGTAAACTGTACAAATTTACCGAAATTCTAAATCGTTGCTATTTCTACGTATATCGACGATTTGGATGATATACAAGAAAAACTGAAATTTTAACGAATATCCAAGAAAAATGTAAAAATTAACCAAAATTTAAAAACGATGCTATATAGATGATTTGGAAGATATTTAGGAAAAATTTAATTTTTGCGAATTTCAGAGTAAACTACAAATTTACCGAAATTCTAAATCGTTGCTATTTCTACGTATATCGACGATTTGGATGATATATAAGAAAAACTGAAATTTTAGGGAATTTTCAAGGAAAATGTAAAAATTAACCAAAATTTGAAAACGATGCTATTTCTACGTATCTAGTTGATTTGGAGGATATTTAAGAAAAATTGACTTTTAGCGAATTTCCGAGTAAACTGCAAATTAACCGAAGTTCTAAATGGTTGCTATTTCTACGTATATCGACGATTTGGATGATACATTAGAAAAATTGAATTTTACGGAATTTTTAAGAAAAAATGTAAAAATTAACCAAAATTTGAAAACGATGCTATTTCTACGTATCTAGACGATTTGGATGATATATAAGAAAAACTGAAATTTTAGCTAATTTCCAAGAAAAATGTAAAAATTAACCAAAATTTAAAAACGATGCTATTTCTATAGATATATAATAAAAATAGAATTTTTGAATTTTTAAGAAAAATATAAAAATTAACCAAAATTTGAAAACGATGCTATTTCTACGTATCTAGACGATTTGGATGATATATAAGAAAAACTGAAATTTTAGCGAATTTCCAAGAAAAATGTAAAAATTAACCAAAATTTAAAAACGATGCTATTTAGATGATTTGGAAGATATTTAGGAAAAATTAAATTTTTGCGAATTTCAGAGTAAACTGTACAAATTTACCGAAATTCTAAATCGTTGCTATTTCTACGTATATCGACGATTTGGATGATATATTAGAAAAATTGAATTTTACGGAATTTTTAAGAAAAAATGTAAAAATTAACCAAAATTTGAAAACGATGCTATTTCTACGTATCTAGACGATTTGGATGATATATAAGAAAAACTGAAATTTTAGCTAATTTCCAAGAAAAATGTAAAAATTAACCAAAATTTAAAAACGATGCTATTTCTATAGATATATAATAAAAATAGAATTTTTGAATTTTTAAGAAAAATATAAAAATTAACCAAAATTTGAAAACGATGCTATTTCTACGTATCTAGACGATTTGGATGATATATAAGAAAAACTGAAATTTTAGCGAATTTCCAAGAAAAATGTAAAAATTAACCAAAATTTAAAAACGATGATATTTAGATGATTTGGAAGATATTTAGGAAAAATTAAATTTTTGCGAATTTCAGAGTAAACTGTACAAATTTACCGAAATTCTAAATCGTTGCTATTTCTACGTATATCGACGATTTGGATGATATATAAGAAAAACTGAAATTTTAACGAATATCCAAGAAAAATGTAAAAATTAACCAAAATTTAAAAACGATGCTATATAGATGATTTGGAAGATATTTAGGAAAAATTTAATTTTTGCGAATTTCAGAGTAAACTACAAATTTACCGAAATTCTAAATCGTTGCTATTTCTACGTATATCGACGATTTGGATGATATATAAGAAAAACTGAAATTTTAGGGAATTTTCAAGGAAAATGTAAAAATTAACCAAAATTTGAAAACGATGCTATTTCTACGTATCTAGTTGATTTGGAGGATATTTAAGAAAAATTGACTTTTAGCGAATTTCCGAGTAAACTGCAAATTAACCGAAGTTCTAAATGGTTGCTATTTCTACGTATATCGACGATTTGGATGATACATTAGAAAAATTGAATTTTACGGAATTTTTAAGAAAAAATGTAAAAATTAACCAAAATTTGAAAACGATGCTATTTCTACGTATCTAGACGATTTGGATGATATATAAGAAAAACTGAAATTTTAGCTAATTTCCAAGAAAAATGTAAAAATTAACCAAAATTTAAAAACGATGCTATTTCTATAGATATATAATAAAAATAGAATTTTTGAATTTTTAAGAAAAATATAAAAATTAACCAAAATTTGAAAACGATGCTATTTCTACGTATCTAGACGATTTGGATGATATATAAGAAAAACTGAAATTTTAGCGAATTTCCAAGAAAAATGTAAAAATTAACCAAAATTTAAAAACGATGCTATTTCTATAGATATATAATAAAAATTGAATTTTTGAATTTTTAAGAAAAATATAAAAATTAACCAAAATTTGAAAACGATGCTATTTCTACGTATCTAGACGATTTGGATGATATATAAGAAAAACTGAAATTTTAACGAATTTCCAAGAAAAATGTAAAAATTAACCAAAATTTAAAAACGATGCTATTTCTATAGATATATAATAAAAATTGAATTTTCACGAATTTTTAAGAAAAATATAAAAATTAACCAAAATTTGAAAACGATGCTATTTCTACGTATCTAGACGATTTGGATGATATATAAGAAAAACTGAAATTTTAACGAATTTCCAAGAAAAATGTAAAAATTAACCAAAATTTAAAAACGATGCTATCTAGATGATTTGGAAGATATTTAGGAAAAATTAAATTTTTGCGAATTTCAGAGTAAACTGTACAAATTTACCGAAATTCTAAATCGTTGCTATTTCTACGTATATCGACGATTTGGATGATATATAAGAAAAACTGAAATTTTAACGAATATCCAAGAAAAATGTAAAAATTAACCAAAATTTAAAAACGATGCTATATAGATGATTTGGAAGATATTTAGGAAAAATTTAATTTTTGCGAATTTCAGAGTAAACTACAAATTTACCGAAATTCTAAATCGTTGCTATTTCTACGTATATCGACGATTTGGATGATATATAAGAAAAACTGAAATTTTAGGGAATTTTCAAGGAAAATGTAAAAATTAACCAAAATTTAAAAACGATGCTATTTCTATAGATATATAATAAAAATTGAATTTTCACGAATTTTTAAGAAAAATATAAAAATTAACCAAAATTTGAAAACGATGCTATTTCTACGTATCTAGACGATTTGGATGATATATAAGAAAAACTGAAATTTTAACGAATTTCCAAGAAAAATGTAAAAATTAACCAAAATTTAAAAACGATGCTATTTCTATAGATATATAATAAAAATAGAATTTTTGAATTTTTAAGAAAAATATAAAAATTAACCAAAATTTGAAAACGATGCTATTTCTACGTATCTAGACGATTTGGATGATATATAAGAAAAACTGAAATTTTAACGAATATCCAAGAAAAATGTAAAAATTAACCAAAATTTAAAAACGGTGCTATATAGATGATTTGGAAGATATTTAGGAAAAATTTAATTTTTGCGAATTTCAGAGTAAACTACAAATTTACCGAAATTCTAAATCGTTGCTATTTCTACGTATATCGACGATTTGGATGATATATAAGAAAAACTGAAATTTTAGGGAATTTTCAAGGAAAATGTAAAAATTAACCAAAATTTGAAAACGATGCTATTTCTACGTATCTAGTTGAATTGGAGGATATTTAAGAAAAATTGACTTTTAGCGAATTTCCGAGTAAACTGCAAATTAACCGTAGTTCTAAATGGTTGCTATTTCTACGTATATCGACGATTTGGATGATACATTAGAAAAATTGAATTTTACGGAATTTTTAAGAAAAAATGTAAAAATTAACCAAAATTTGAAAACGATGCTATTTCTACGTATCTAGACGATTTGGATGATATATAAGAAAAACTGAAATTTTAGCTAATTTCCAAGAAAAATGTAAAAATTAACCAAAATTTAAAAACGATGCTATTTCTATAGATATATAATAAAAATAGAATTTTTGAATTTTTAAGAAAAATATAAAAATTAACCAAAATTTGAAAACGATGCTATTTCTACGTATCTAGACGATTTGGATGATATATAAGAAAAACTGAAATTTTAGCGAATTTCCAAGAAAAATGTAAAAATTAACCAAAATTTAAAAACGATGCTATTTAGATGATTTGGAAGATATTTAGGAAAAATTAAATTTTTGCGAATTTCAGAGTAAACTGTACAAATTTACCGAAATTCTAAATCGTTGCTATTTCTACGTATATCGACGATTTGGATGATATATTAGAAAAATTGAATTTTACTGAATTTTTAAGAAAAAATGTAAAAATTAACCAAAATTTGAAAACGATGCTATTTCTACGTATCTAGACGATTTGGATGATATATAAGAAAAACTGAAATTTTAGCTAATTTCCAAGAAAAATGTAAAAATTAACCAAAATTTAAAAACGATGCTATTTCTATAGATATATAATAAAAATAGAATTTTTGAATTTTTAAGAAAAATATAAAAATTAACCAAAATTTGAAAACGATGCTATTTCTACGTATCTAGACGATTTGGATGATATATAAGAAAAACTGAAATTTTAGCTAATTTCCAAGAAAAATGTAAAAATTAACCAAAATTTAAAAACGATGCTATTTCTATAGATATATAATAAAAATAGAATTTTTGAATTTTTAAGAAAAATATAAAAATTAACCAAAATTTGAAAACGATGCTATTTCTACGTATCTAGACGATTTGGATGATATATAAGAAAAACTGAAATTTTAGCGAATTTCCAAGAAAAATGTAAAATTTTACCAAAATTTAAAAACGATGCTATATAGATGATTTGGAAGATATTTAGGAAAAATTAAATTTTTGCGAATTTCAGAGTAAACTGTACAAATTTACCGAAGTTCTAAATGGTTGCTATTTCTACGTATATCGACGATTTGGATGATATATTAGAAAAACTGTATTTTACTGAATTTTTAAGAAAAAATGTAAAAATTAACCAAAATTTGAAAACGATGCTATTTCTGCGTATCTAGACGATTTGGATGATATATAAGAAAAACTGAAATTTTAGCTAATTTCCAAGAAAAATGTAAAAATTAACCAAAATTTAAAAACGATGCTATTACTATAGATATATAATAAAAATAGAATTTTTGAATTTTTAAGAAAAATATAAAAATTAACCAAAATTTGAAAACGATGCTATTTCTACGTATCTAGTTGATTTGGAGGATATTTAAGAAAAATTGACTTTTAGCGAATTTCCGAGTAAACTGTACAAATTAACCGAAGTTCTAAATGGTTGCTATTTCTACGTATATCGACGATTTGGATGGTATATTAGAAAAACTGTATTTTACTGAATTTTTAAGAAAAAATGTAAAAATTAACCAAAATTTGAAAACGATGCTATTTCTACGTATCTAGACGATTTGGATGATATATAAGAAAAACTGAAATTTTAGCTAATTTCCAAGAAAAATGTAAAAATTAACCAAAATTTAAAAACGATGCTATCTAGATGATTTGGAAGATATTTAGGAAAAATTAAATTTTTGCGAATTTCAGAGTAAACTGTACAAATTTACCGAAATTCTAAATCGTTGCTATTTCTACGTATATCGACGATTTGGATGATATATAAGAAAAACTGAAATTTTAGCGAATTTTCAAGGAAAATGTAAAAATTAACCAAAATTTGAAAACTATGATATTTCTACGAAACTAGACGATTTGGATGATATGTAAGAATGACTGAAATTTTAGCGAATTTCCAAGAAAAATGTAAAAATTAACCATAATTTAAAAACGATTTTATTTCTATGGATATATAATAAAAATTGAATTTTACCGAATTTTTAAGAAAAATGTAAATATTAACCAAAATTTGAAAACGATGCTATTTCTACGTATCTAGACGATTTGGATGATATATAAGAAAAACTGAAATTTTAGCGAATTTCCAAGAAAAATGTAAAAATTAACCATAATTTAAAAACGATTCTATTTCTATGGATATATAATAAAAATTGAATTTTAGCGAATTTTCAAGGAAAATGTAAAAATTAACCAAAATTTGAAAACGATGCTATTTCTACGTATCTAGTTGATTTGGAGGATATTTAAGAAAAATTGACTTTTAGCGAATTTCCGAGTAAACTGTACAAATTAACCGAAGTTCTAAATGGTTGCTATTTCTACGTATATCGACGATTTGGATGATATATTAGAAAAACTGTATTTTACTGAATTTTTAAGAAAAAATGTAAAAATTAACCAAAATTTGAAAACGATGCTATTTCTACGTATCTAGACGATTTGGATGATATATAAGAAAAACTGAAATTTTAGCTAATTTCCAAGAAAAATGTAAAAATTAACCAAAATTTAAAAACGATGCTATTTAGATGATTTGGAAGATATTTAGGAAAAATTAAATTTTTGCGAATTTCAGAGTAAACTGTACAAATTTACCGAAATTCTAAATCGTTGCTATTTCTACGTATATCGACGATTTGGATGATATATTAGAAAAATTGAATTTTACTGAATTTTTAAGAAAAAATGTAAAAATTAACCAAAATTTGAAAACGATGCTATTTCTACGTATCTAGACGATTTGGATGATATATAAGAAAAACTGAAATTTTAGCTAATTTCCAAGAAAAATGTAAAAATTAACCAAAATTTAAAAACGATGCTATTTCTATAGATATATAATAAAAATAGAATTTTTGAATTTTTAAGAAAAATATAAAAATTAACCAAAATTTGAAAACGATGCTATTTCTACGTATCTAGACGATTTGGATGATATATAAGAAAAACTGAAATTTTAGCTAATTTCCAAGAAAAATGTAAAAATTAACCAAAATTTAAAAACGATGCTATTTCTATAGATATATAATAAAAATAGAATTTTTGAATTTTTAAGAAAAATATAAAAATTAACCAAAATTTGAAAACGATGCTATTTCTACGTATCTAGACGATTTGGATGATATATAAGAAAAACTGAAATTTTAGCGAATTTCCAAGAAAAATGTAAAATTTTACCAAAATTTAAAAACGATGCTATATAGATGATTTGGAAGATATTTAGGAAAAATTAAATTTTTGCGAATTTCAGAGTAAACTGTACAAATTTACCGAAGTTCTAAATGGTTGCTATTTCTACGTATATCGACGATTTGGATGATATATTAGAAAAACTGTATTTTACTGAATTTTTAAGAAAAAATGTAAAAATTAACCAAAATTTGAAAACGATGCTATTTCTGCGTATCTAGACGATTTGGATGATATATAAGAAAAACTGAAATTTTAGCTAATTTCCAAGAAAAATGTAAAAATTAACCAAAATTTAAAAACGATGCTATTACTATAGATATATAATAAAAATAGAATTTTTGAATTTTTAAGAAAAATATAAAAATTAACCAAAATTTGAAAACGATGCTATTTCTACGTATCTAGTTGATTTGGAGGATATTTAAGAAAAATTGACTTTTAGCGAATTTCCGAGTAAACTGTACAAATTAACCGAAGTTCTAAATGGTTGCTATTTCTACGTATATCGACGATTTGGATGGTATATTAGAAAAACTGTATTTTACTGAATTTTTAAGAAAAAATGTAAAAATTAACCAAAATTTGAAAACGATGCTATTTCTACGTATCTAGACGATTTGGATGATATATAAGAAAAACTGAAATTTTAGCTAATTTCCAAGAAAAATGTAAAAATTAACCAAAATTTAAAAACGATGCTATCTAGATGATTTGGAAGATATTTAGGAAAAATTAAATTTTTGCGAATTTCAGAGTAAACTGTACAAATTTACCGAAATTCTAAATCGTTGCTATTTCTACGTATATCGACGATTTGGATGATATATAAGAAAAACTGAAATTTTAGCGAATTTTCAAGGAAAATGTAAAAATTAACCAAAATTTGAAAACTATGATATTTCTACGAAACTAGACGATTTGGATGATATGTAAGAATGACTGAAATTTTAGCGAATTTCCAAGAAAAATGTAAAAATTAACCATAATTTAAAAACGATTTTATTTCTATGGATATATAATAAAAATTGAATTTTACCGAATTTTTAAGAAAAATGTAAATATTAACCAAAATTTGAAAACGATGCTATTTCTACGTATCTAGACGATTTGGATGATATATAAGAAAAACTGAAATTTTAGCGAATTTCCAAGAAAAATGTAAAAATTAACCATAATTTAAAAACGATTCTATTTCTATGGATATATAATAAAAATTGAATTTTAGCGAATTTTCAAGGAAAATGTAAAAATTAACCAAAATTTGAAAACGATGCTATTTCTACGTATCTAGTTGATTTGGAGGATATTTAAGAAAAATTGACTTTTAGCGAATTTCCGAGTAAACTGTACAAATTAACCGAAGTTCTAAATGGTTGCTATTTCTACGTATATCGACGATTTGGATGATATATTAGAAAAACTGTATTTTACTGAATTTTTAAGAAAAAATGTAAAAATTAACCAAAATTTGAAAACGATGCTATTTCTACGTATCTAGACGATTTGGATGATATATAAGAAAAACTGAAATTTTAGCTAATTTCCAAGAAAAATGTAAAAATTAACCAAAATTTAAAAACGATGCTATCTAGATGATTTGGAAGATATTTAGGAAAAATTAAATTTTTGCGAATTTCAGAGTAAACTGTACAAATTTACCGAAATTCTAAATCTTTGCTATTTCTACGTACATCGACGATTTGGGTGATATATAAGAAAAAGTGAAATTTTAACGAATTTCCAAGAAAAATGTAAAAATTAACCAAAATTTAAAAACTATGCTATCTAGATGATTTGGAAGATATTTAGGAAAAATTAAATTTTTGCGAATTTCAGAGTAAACTGTACAAATTTACCGAAATTCTAAATCGTTGCTATTTCTACGTATATCGACGATTTGGGTGATATATAAGAAAAACTGAAATTTTAACGAATATCCAAGAAAAATGTAAAAAATAACCAAAATTTAAAAACTATGCTATCTAGATGATTTGGAAGATATTTAGGAAAAATTAAATTTTTGCGAATTTCAGAGTAAACTGTACAAGTTTACCGAAATTCTAAATCTTTGCTATTTCTACGTACATCGACGATTTGGGTGATATATAAGAAAAACTGAAATTTTAACGGATTTCCAAGTAAAATGTAAAAAATAACCAAAATTTAAAAACTATGCTATCTAGATGATTTGGAAGATATTTAGGAAAAATTAAATTTTTGCGAATGTCAGAGTAAACTACAAATTTACCGAAATTCTAAATTGTTGCTATTTCTACGTATATCGACGATTTGGATGATATATAAGAAAAACTGAAATTTTAGCGAATTTCCAAGAAAAATGTAAAAATTAACCAAAATTTGAAAACGATGCTATCTAGATGATTTGGAGGATATTTAAGAATATTTTATTTTAGGGAATTTCCGAGTAAACTGTACAAATTAACCGAAATTCTAAATCGTTGCTATTTCTACGTATATCGACGATTTGGATGATATATAAGAAAAGCTGAAATTTTAACGAATTTCCAAGAAAAATGTAAAAATTAACCATAATTTAAAAACGATTCTATTTCTATGGATATATAATAAAAATTGAATTTTACCGAATTTTTAAGAAAAATATAAAAATTAACCAAAATTTGAAAACGATGCTATTTCTACGTATCTAGACGATTTGGATGATATATAAGAAAAACTGAAATTTTAGCGAATTTCCAAGAAAAATGTAAAAATTAACCATAATTTAAAAACGATTCTATTTCTATGGATATATAATAAAAATTGAATTTTAGCGAATTTTCAAGGAAAATGTAAAAATTAACCAAAATTTGAAAACGATGCTATTTCTACGTATCTAGTTGATTTGGAGGATATTTAAGAAAAATTGACTTTTAGCGAATTTCCGAGTAAACTGTACAAATTAACCGAAGTTCTAAATGGTTGCTATTTCTACGTATATCGACGATTTGGATGATATATTAGAAAAACTGTATTTTACTGAATTTTTAAGAAAAAATGTAAAAATTAACCAAAATTTGAAAACGATGCTATTTCTACGTATCTAGACGATTTGGATGATATATAAGAAAAACTGAAATTTTAGGGAATTTTCAAGGAAAATGTAAAAATTAACCAAAATTTGAAAACGATGCTATTTCTACGTATCTAGTTGATTTGGAGGATATTTAAGAAAAATTGACTTTTAGCGAATTTCCGAGTAAACTGCAAATTAACCGAAGTTCTAAATGGTTGCTATTTCTACGTATATCGACGATTTGGATGATACATTAGAAAAATTGAATTTTACGGAATTTTTAAGAAAAACTGTAAAAATTAACCAAAATTTGAAAACGATGCTATTTCTACGTATCTAGACGATTTGGATGATATATAAGAAAAACTGAAATTTTAGCTAATTTCCAAGAAAAATGTAAAAATTAACCAAAATTTAAAAACGATGCTATCTAGATGATTTGGAAGATATTTAGGAAAAATTAAATTTTTGCGAATTTCAGAGTAAACTGTACAAATTTACCGAAATTCTAAATCGTTGCTATTTCTACGTATATCGACGATTTGGATGATATATAAGAAAAACTGAAATTTTAACGAATATCCAAGAAAAATGTAAAAATTAACCAAAATTTAAAAACGATGCTATCTAGATGATTTGGAAGATATTTAGGAAAAATTAAATTTTTGCGAATGTCAGAGTAAACTACAAATTTACCGAAATTCTAAATTGTTGCTATTTCTACGTATATCGACGATTTGGATGATATATAAGAAAAACTGAAATTTTAGCGAATTTCCAAGAAAAATGTAAAAATTAACCAAAATTTGAAAACGATGCTATCTAGATGATTTGGAGGATATTTAAGAATATTTTATTTTAGGGAATTTCCGAGTAAACTGTACAAATTAACCGAAATTCTAAATCGTTGCTATTTCTACGTATATCGACGATTTGGATGATATATAAGAAAAGCTGAAATTTTAACGAATTTCCAAGAAAAATGTAAAAATTAACCATAATTTAAAAACGATTCTATTTCTATGGATATATAATAAAAATTGAATTTTACCGAATTTTTAAGAAAAATATAAAAATTAACCAAAATTTGAAAACGATGCTATTTCTACGTATCTAGACGATTTGGATGATATATAAGAAAAACTGAAATTTTAGCGAATTTCCAAGAAAAATGTAAAAATTAACCATAATTTAAAAACGATTCTATTTCTATGGATATATAATAAAAATTGAATTTTAGCGAATTTTCAAGGAAAATGTAAAAATTAACCAAAATTTGAAAACGATGCTATTTCTACGTATCTAGTTGATTTGGAGGATATTTAAGAAAAATTGACTTTTAGCGAATTTCCGAGTAAACTGTACAAATTAACCGAAGTTCTAAATGGTTGCTATTTCTACGTATATCGACGATTTGGATGATATATTAGAAAAACTGTATTTTACTGAATTTTTAAGAAAAAATGTAAAAATTAACCAAAATTTGAAAACGATGCTATTTCTACGTATCTAGACGATTTGGATGATATATAAGAAAAACTGAAATTTTAGGGAATTTTCAAGGAAAATGTAAAAATTAACCAAAATTTGAAAACGATGCTATTTCTACGTATCTAGTTGATTTGGAGGATATTTAAGAAAAATTGACTTTTAGCGAATTTCCGAGTAAACTGCAAATTAACCGAAGTTCTAAATGGTTGCTATTTCTACGTATATCGACGATTTGGATGATACATTAGAAAAATTGAATTTTACGGAATTTTTAAGAAAAACTGTAAAAATTAACCAAAATTTGAAAACGATGCTATTTCTACGTATCTAGACGATTTGGATGATATATAAGAAAAACTGAAATTTTAGCTAATTTCCAAGAAAAATGTAAAAATTAACCAAAATTTAAAAACGATGCTATCTAGATGATTTGGAAGATATTTAGGAAAAATTAAATTTTTGCGAATTTCAGAGTAAACTGTACAAATTTACCGAAATTCTAAATCGTTGCTATTTCTACGTATATCGACGATTTGGATGATATATAAGAAAAACTGAAATTTTAACGAATATCCAAGAAAAATGTAAAAATTAACCAAAATTTAAAAACGATGCTATCTAGATGATTTGGAAGATATTTAGGAAAAATTAAATTTTTGCGAATTTCAGAGTAAACTGTACAAATTTACCGAAACTCTAAATCGTTGCTATTTCTACGTATATCGACGATTTGGATGATATATAAGAAAAACTGAAATTTTAACGAATTTCCAGGAAAAATGTAAAAATTAACCAAAATTTAAAAACGATGCTATTTCTATAGATATATAATAAAAATTGAATTTTCACGAATTTTTAAGAAAAACATAAAAATTAACCAAAATTTGAAAACGATGCTATTTCTACGTATCTAGACGATTTGGATGATATATAAGAAAAACTGAAATTTTAACGGATTTCCAAGAAAAATGTAAAAATTAACCAAAATTTAAAAACGATGCTATCTAGATGATTTGGAAGATATTTAGGAAAAATTAAATTTTTGCGAATTTCAGAGTAAACTGTACAAATTTACCGAAATTCTAAATCGTTGCTATTTCTACGTATATCGACGATTTGGATGATATATAAGAAAAACTGAAATTTTAACGAATATCCAAGAAAAATGTAAAAATTAACCAAAATTTAAAAACGATGCTATCTAGATGATTTGGAAGATATTTAGGAAAAATTAAATTTTTGCGAATTTCAGAGTAAACTGTACAAGTTTACCGAAATTCTAAATCTTTGCTATTTCTACGTATATCGACGATTTGGATGATATATGAGAAAAACTGAAATTTTAGCGAATTTCCAGGAAAAATGTAAAAATTAACCAAAATTTAAAAACGATGCTATTTCTATAGATATATAATAAAAATTGAATTTTCACGAATTTTTAAGAAAAACATAAAAATTAACCAAAATTTGAAAACGATGCTATTTCTACGTATCTAGACGATTTGGATGATATATAAGAAAAACTGAAATTTTAACGGATTTCCAAGAAAAATGTAAAAATTAACCAAAATTTAAAAACGATGCTATTTCTATAGATATATAATAAAAATTGAATTTTTGAATTTTTAAGAAAAAATGTAAAAATTAAGCAAAATTTGAAAACGATGTTATTTATACGTATCTAGACGATTTGGATGACATATAAGAAAAACTGAAATTTTAACGAATTTCCAAGAAAAATGTAAAAATTAACCAAAATTTAAAAACGATGCTATTTCTATAGATATATAATAAAAATTGAATTTTAACGAATTTTTAAGAAAAATATAAAAATTAAACAAAATTTGAAAACTATGATATTTCTACGAATCTAGACGATTTGGATGATATGTAAGAATGACTGAAATTTTAGCGAATTTCCAAGAAAAATGTAAAAATTAACCATAATTTAAAAACGATTTTATTTCTATGGATATATAATAAAAATTGAATTTTACCGAATTTTTAAGAAAAATGTAAAAATTAACCAAAATTTGAAAACGATGCTATTTCTACGTATCTAGACGATTTGGATGATATATAAGAAAAACTGAAATTTTAGCGAATTCCCAAGAAAAATGTAAAAATTAACCATAATTTAAAAACGATTCAATTTCTATGGATATATAATAAAAATTGAATTTTAGCGAATTTTCAAGGAAAATGTAAAAATTAACCAAAATTTGAAAACGATGCTATTTCTACGTATCTAGTTGATTTGGAGGATATTTAAGAAAAATTGACTTTTAGCGAATTTCCGAGTAAACTGTACAAATTAACCGAAGTTCTAAATGGTTGCTATTTCTACGTATATCGACGATTTGGATGATATATTAGAAAAACTGTATTTTACTGAATTTTCAAGAAAAAATGTAAAAATTAACCAAAATTTGAAAACGATGCTATTTCTACGTATCTAGACGATTTGGATGATATATAAGAAAAACTGAAATTTTAACGAATATCCAAGAAAAATGTAAAAATTAACCAAAATTTAAAAACGATGCTATCTAGATGATTTGGAAGATATTTAGGAAAAATTAAATTTTTGCGAATTTCAGAGTAAACTGTACAAATTTACCGAAACTCTAAATCGTTGCTATTTCTACGTATATCGACGATTTGGATGATATATAAGAAAAACTGAAATTTTAACGAATATCCAAGAAAAATGTAAAAATTAACCAAAATTTAAAAACGATGCTATATAGATGATTTGGAAGATATTTAGGAAAAATTTAATTTTTGCGAATTTCAGAGTAAACTACAAATTTACCGAAATTCTAAATCGTTGCTATTTCTACGTATATCGACGATTTGGATGATATATAAGAAAAACTGAAATTTTAGGGAATTTTCAAGGAAAATGTAAAAATTAACCAAAATTTGAAAACGATGCTATTTCTACGTATCTAGTTGATTTGGAGGATATTTAAGAAAAATTGACTTTTAGCGAATTTCCGAGTAAACTGCAAATTAACCGAAGTTCTAAATGGTTGCTATTTCTACGTATATCGACGATTTGGATGATACATTAGAAAAATTGAATTTTACGGAATTTTTAAGAAAAAATGTAAAAATTAACCAAAATTTGAAAACGATGCTATTTCTACGTATCTAGACGATATGGATGATATATAAGAAAAACTGAAATTTTAGCGAATTTCCAAGAAAAATGTAAAAATTAACCAAAATATAAAAACGATGCTATTTAGATGATTTGGAAGATATTTAGGAAAAATTAAATTTTTGCGAATTTCAGAGTAAACTGTACAAATTTACCGAAATTCTAAATCGTTGCTATTTCTACGTATATCGACGATTTGGATGATATATTAGAAAAATTGAATTTTACTGAATTTTTAAGAAAAAATGTAAAAATTAACCAAAATTTGAAAACGATGCTATTTCTACGTATCTAGACGATTTGGATGATATATAAGAAAAACTGAAATTTTAGCTAATTTCCAAGAAAAATGTAAAAATTAACCAAAATTTAAAAACGATGCTATTTCTATAGATATATAATAAAAATAGAATTTTTGAATTTTTAAGAAAAATATAAAAATTAACCAAAATTTGAAAACGATGCTATTTCTACGTATCTAGACGATTTGGATGATATATATGAAAAACTGAAATTTTAGCGAATTTCCAAGAAAAATGTAAAAATTAACCAAAATTTAAAAACGATGCTATTTAGATGATTTGGAAGATATTTAGGAAAGATTAAATTTTTGCGAATTTCAGAGTAAACTGTACAAATTTACCGAAATTCTAAATCCTTGCTATTTCTACGTATATCGACGATTTAGATGATATATAAGAAAAACTGAAATTTTAACGAATATCCAAGAAAAATGTAAAAATTAACCAAAATTTAAAAACGATGCTATATAGATGATTTGGAAGATATTTAGGAAAAATTTAATTTTTGCGAATTTCAGAGTAAACTACAAATTTGCCGAAATTCTAAATCGTTGCTATTTCTACGTATATCGACGATTTGGATGATATATAAGAAAAACTGAAATTTTAGGGAATTTTCAAGGAAAATGTAAAAATTAACCAAAATTTGAAAACGATGCTATTTCTACGTATCTAGTTGATTTGGAGGATATTTAAGAAAAATTGACTTTTAGCGAATTTCCGAGTAAACTGCAAATTAACCGAAGTTCTAAATGGTTGCTATTTCTACGTATATCGACGATTTGGATGATACATTAGAAAAATTGAATTTTACGGAATTTTTAAGAAAAAATGTAAAAATTAACCAAAATTTGAAAACGATGCTATTTCTACGTATCTAGACGATTTGGATGATATATAAGAAAAACTGAAATTTTAGCTAATTTCCAAGAAAAATGTAAAAATTAACCAAAATTTAAAAACGATGCTATTTCTATAGATATATAATAAAAATAGAATTTTTGAATTTTTAAGAAAAATATAAAAATTAACCAAAATTTGAAAACGATGCTATTTCTACGTATCTAGACGATTTGGATGATATATAAGAAAAACTGAAATTTTAGCGAATTTCCAAGAAAAATGTAAAAATTAACCAAAATTTAAAAACGATGCTATTTAGATGATTTGGAAGATATTTAGGAAAAATTAAATTTTTGCGAATTTCAGAGTAAACTGTACAAATTTACCGAAATTCTAAATCGTTGCTATTTCTACGTATATCGACGATTTGGATGATATATTAGAAAAATTGAATTTTACGGAATTTTTAAGAAAAAATGTAAAAATTAACCAAAATTTGAAAACGATGCTATTTCTACGTATCTAGACGATTTGGATGATATATAAGAAAAACTGAAATTTTAGCTAATTTCCAAGAAAAATGTAAAAATTAACCAAAATTTAAAAACGATGCTATTTCTATAGATATATAATAAAAATAGAATTTTTGAATTTTTAAGAAAAATATAAAAATTAACCAAAATTTGAAAACGATGCTATTTCTACGTATCTAGACGATTTGGATGATATATAAGAAAAACTGAAATTTTAGCGAATTTCCAAGAAAAATGTAAAAATTAACCAAAATTTAAAAACGATGATATTTAGATGATTTGGAAGATATTTAGGAAAAATTAAATTTTTGCGAATATCAGAGTAAACTGTACAAATTTACCGAAATTCTAAATCGTTGCTATTTCTACGTATATCGACGATTTGGATGATATATAAGAAAAACTGAAATTTTAACGAATATCCAAGAAAAATGTAAAAATTAACCAAAATTTAAAAACGATGCTATATAGATGATTTGGAAGATATTTAGGAAAAATTTAATTTTTGCGAATTTCAGAGTAAACTACAAATTTACCGAAATTCTAAATCGTTGCTATTTCTACGTATATCGACGATTTGGATGATATATAAGAAAAACTGAAATTTTAGGGAATTTTCAAGGAAAATGTAAAAATTAACCAAAATTTGAAAACGATGCTATTTCTACGTATCTAGTTGATTTGGAGGATATTTAAGAAAAATTGACTTTTAGCGAATTTCCGAGTAAACTGCAAATTAACCGAAGTTCTAAATGGTTGCTATTTCTACGTATATCGACGATTTGGATGATACATTAGAAAAATTGAATTTTACGGAATTTTTAAGAAAAAATGTAAAAATTAACCAAAATTTGAAAACGATGCTATTTCTACGTATCTAGACGATTTGGATGATATATAAGAAAAACTGAAATTTTAGCTAATTTCCAAGAAAAATGTAAAAATTAACCAAAATTTAAAAACGATGCTATTTCTATAGATATATAATAAAAATAGAATTTTTGAATTTTTAAGAAAAATATAAAAATTAACCAAATTTGAAAACGATGCTATTTCTACGTATCTAGACGATTTGGATGATATATAAGAAAAACTGAAATTTTAGCGAATTTCCAAGAAAAATGTAAAAATTAACCAAAATTTAAGAACGATGCTATTTCTATAGATAATAAAAATTGAATTTTTGAATTTTTAAGAAAAATATAAAAATTAACCAAAATTTGAAAACGATGCTATTTCTACGTATCTAGACGATTTGGATGATATATAAGAAAAACTGAAATTTTAACGAATTTCCAAGAAAAATGTAAAAATTAACCAAAATTTAAAAACGATGCTATTTCTATAGATATATAATAAAAATTGAATTTTCACGAATTTTTAAGAAAAATATAAAAATTAACCAAAATTTGAAAACGATGCTATTTCTACGTATCTAGACGATTTGGATGATATATAAGAAAAACTGAAATTTTAACGAATTTCCAAGAAAAATGTAAAAATTAACCAAAATTTAAAAACGATGCTATTTCTATAGATATATAATAAAAATTGAATTTTCACGAATTTTTAAGAAAAATATAAAAATTAACCAAAATTTGAAAACGATGCTATTTCTACGTATCTAGACGATTTGGATGATATATAAGAAAAACTGAAATTTTAGCGAATTTCCAAGAAAAATGTAAAAATTAACCAAAATTTAAAAACGATGCTATCTAGATGATTTGGAAGATATTTAGGAAAAATTAAATTTTTGCGAATTTCAGAGTAAACTGTACAAATTTACCGAAATTCTAAATCGTTGCTATTTCTACGTATATCGACGATTTGGATGATATATAAGAAAAACTGAAATTTTAACGAATATCCAAGAAAAATGTAAAAATTAACCAAAATTTAAAAACGATGCTATATAGATGATTTGGAAGATATTTAGGAAAAATTTAATTTTTGCGAATTTCAGAGTAAACTACAAATTTACCGAAATTCTAAATCGTTGCTATTTCTACGTATATCGACGATTTGGATGATATATAAGAAAAACTGAAATTTTAGGGAATTTTCAAGGAAAATGTAAAAATTAACCAAAATTTAAAAACGATGCTATTTCTATAGATATATAATAAAAATTGAATTTTCACGAATTTTTAAGAAAAATATAAAAATTAACCAGAATTTGAAAACGATGCTATTTCTACGTATCTAGACGATTTGGATGATATATAAGAAAAACTGAAATTTTAACGAATTTCCAAGAAAAATGTAAAAATTAACCAAAATTTAAAAACGATGCTATTTCTATAGATATATAATAAAAATAGAATTTTTGAATTTTTAAGAAAAATATAAAAATTAACCAAAATTTGAAAACGATGCTATTTCTACGTATCTAGACGATTTGGATGATATATAAGAAAAACTGAAATTTTAGCGAATTTCCAAGAAAAATGTAAAAATTAACCAAAATTTAAAAACGATGCTGTCTAGATGATTTGGAAGATATTTAGGAAAAATTAAATTTTTGCGAATTTCAGAGTAAACTGTACAAATTTACCGAAATTCTAAATCGTTGCTATTTCTACGTATATCGACGATTTGGATGATATATAAGAAAAACTGAAATTTTAACGAATATCCAAGAAAAATGTAAAAATTAACCAAAATTTAAAATGCTATATAGATGATTTGGAAGATATTTAGGAAAAATTTAATTTTTGCGAATTTCAGAGTAAACTACAAATTTACCGAAATTCTAAATCGTTGCTATTTCTACGTATATCGACGATTTGGATGATATATAAGAAAAACTGAAATTTTAGGGAATTTTCAAGGAAAATGTAAAAATTAACCAAAATTTGAAAACGATGCTATTTCTACGTATCTAGTTGAATTGGAGGATATTTAAGAAAAATTGACTTTTAGCGAATTTCCGAGTAAACTGCAAATTAACCGAAGTTCTAAATGGTTGCTATTTCTACGTATATCGACGATTTGGATGATACATTAGAAAAATTGAATTTTACGGAATTTTTAAGAAAAAATGTAAAAATTAACCAAAATTTGAAAACGATGCTATTTCTACGTATCTAGACGATTTGGATGATATATAAGAAAAACTGAAATTTTAGCTAATTTCCAAGAAAAATGTAAAAATTAACCAAAATTTAAAAACGATGCTATTTCTATAGATATATAATAAAAATAGAATTTTTGAATTTTTAAGAAAAATATAAAAATTAACCAAAATTTGAAAACGATGCTATTTCTACGTATCTAGACGATTTGGATGATATATAAGAAAAACTGAAATTTTAGCGAATTTCCAAGAAAAATGTAAAAATTAACCAAAATTTAAAAACGATGCTATTTAGATGATTTGGAAGATATTTAGGAAAAATTAAATTTTTGCGAATTTCAGAGTAAACTGTACAAATTTACCGAAATTCTAAATCGTAGCTATTTCTACGTATATCGACGATTTGGATGATATATTAGAAAAATTGAATTTTACTGAATTTTTAAGAAAAAATGTAAAAATTAACCAAAATTTGAAAACGATGCTATTTCTACGTATCTAGACGATTTGGATGATATATAAGAAAAACTGAAATTTTAGCTAATTTCCAAGAAAAATGTAAAAATTAACCAAAATTTAAAAACGATGCTATTTCTATAGATATATAATAAAAATAGAATTTTTGAATTTTTAAGAAAAATATAAAAATTAACCAAAATTTGAAAACGATGCTATTTCTACGTATCTAGACGATTTGGATGATATATAAGAAAAACTGAAATTTTAGCTAATTTCCAAGAAAAATGTAAAAATTAACCAAAATTCAAAAACAATGCTATTTCTATAGATATACAATAAAAATAGAATTTTTGAATTTTTAAGAAAAATATAAAAATTAACCAAAATTTGAAAACGATGCTATTTCTGCGTATCTAGACGATTTGGATGATATATAAGAAAAACTGAAATTTTAGCTAATTTCCAAGAAAAATGTAAAAATTAACCAAAATTTAAAAACGATGCTATTTCTATAGATATATAATAAAAATAGAATTTTTGAATTTTTAAGAAAAATATAAAAATTAACCAAAATTTGAAAACGATGCTATTTCTACGTATCTAGACGATTTGGATGATATATAAGAAAAACTGAAATTTTAGCGAATTTCCAAGAAAAATGTAAAATTTAACCAAAATTTAAAAACGATGCTATATAGATGATTTGGAAGATATTTAGGAAAAATTAAATTTTTGCGAATTTCAGAGTAAACTGTACAAATTTACCGAAATTCTAAATCGTTGCTATTTCTACGTATATCGACGATTTGGATGATATATAAGAAAAACTGAAATTTTAACGAATATCCAAGAAAAATGTAAAAATTAACCAAAATTTAAAAACGATGCTATATAGATGATTTGGAAGATATTTAGGAAAAATTTAATTTTTGCGAATTTCAGAGTAAACTACAAATTTACCGAAATTCTAAATCGTTGCTATTTCTACGTATATCGACGATTTGGATGATATATAAGAAAAACTGAAATTTTAGGGAATTTTCAAGGAAAATGTAAAAATTAACCAAAATTTGAAACGATGCTATTTCTACGTATCTAGTTGATTTGGAGGATATTTAAGAAAAATTGACTTTTAGCGAATTTCCGAGTAAACTGCAAATTAACGGAAGTTCTAAATGGTTGCTATTTCTACGTATATCGACGATTTGGATGATACATTAGAAAAATTGAATTTTACGGAATTTTTAAGAAAAAATGTAAAAATTAACCAAAATTTGAAAACGATGCTATTTCTACGTATCTAGACGATTTGGATGATATATAAGAAAAACTGAAATTTTAGCTAATTTCCAAGAAAAATGTAAAAATTAACCAAAATTTAAAAACGATGCTATTTCTATAGATATATAATAAAAATAGAATTTTTGAATTTTTAAGAAAAATATAAAAATTAACCAAAATTTGAAAACGATGCTATTTCTACGTATCTAGACGATTTGGATGATATATAAGAAAAACTGAAATTTTAGCGAATTTCCAAGAAAAATGTAAAAATTAACCAAAATTTAAAAACGATGCTATTTAGATGATTTGGAAGATATTTAGGAAAAATTTAATTTTTGCGAATTTCAGAGTAAACTACAAATTTACCGAAATTCTAAATGGCTGCTATTTCTACGTATATCGACGATTTGGATGATATATGAGAAAAACTGAAATTTTAGCGAATTTCCAAGAAAAATGTAAAAATTAACCAAAATTTAAAAACGATGCTATTTCTATAGATATATAATAAAAATTGAATTTTCACGAATTTTTAAGAAAAATATAAAAATTAACCAAAATTTGAAAACGATGCTATTTCTACGTATCTAGACGATTTGGATGATATATAAGAAAAACTGAAATTTTAACGAATTTCCAAGAAAAATGTAAAAATTAACCAAAATTTAAAAACGATGCTATTTCTATAGATATATAATAAAAATAGAATTTTTGAATTTTTAAGAAAAATATAAAAATTAACCAAAATTTGAAAACGATGCTATTTCTACGTATCTAGACGATTTGGATGATATTTAAGAAAAACTGAAATTTTAGCGAATTTCCAAGAAAAATGTAAAAATTAACCAAAATTTAAAAACGATGCTATTTAGATGATTTGGAAGATATTTAGGAAAAATTAAATTTTTGCGAATTTCAGAGTAAACTGTACAAATTTACCGAAATTCTAAATCGTTGCTATTTCTACGTATATCGACGATTTGGATGATATATAAGAAAAACTGAAATTTTAACGAATATCCAAGAAAAATGTAAAAATTAACCAAAATTTAAAAACGATGCTATCTAGATGATTTGGAAGATATTTAGGAAAAATTTAATTTTTGCGAATTTCAGAGTTAACTGTACAAATTTACCGAAATTCTAAATCGTTGCTATTTCTACGTATATCGACGATTTGGATGATATATAAGAAAAACTGAAATTTTAGCGAATTTTCAAGGAAAATGTAAAAATTAACCAAAATTTAAGAACGATGCTATTTAGATGATTTGGAAGATATTTAGGAAAAATTAAATTTTTGCGAATTTCAGAGTAAACTGTACAAATTTACCGAAATTCTAAATCGTTGCTATTTCTACGTATATCGACGATTTGGATGATATATAAGAAAAACTGAAATTTTAACGAATATCCAAGAAAAATGTAAAAATTAACCAAAATTTAAAAACGATGCTATCTAGATGATTTGGAAGATATTTAGGAAATATTTAATTTTTGCGAATTTCAGAGTAAACTGTACAAATTTACCGAAATTCTAAATCGTTGCTATTTCTACGTATATCGACGATTTGGATGATATATAAGAAAAACTGAAATTTTAGCGAATTTTCAAGGAAAATGTAAAAATTAACCAAAATTTGAAAACGATGCTATCTAGATGATTTGGAAGATATTTAGGAAAAATTTAATTTTTGCGAATTTCAGAGTTAACTGTACAAATTTACCGAAATTCTAAATCGTTGCTATTTCTACGTATATCGACGATTTGGATGATATATAAGAAAAACTGAAATTTTAGCGAATTTTCAAGGAAAATGTAAAAATTAACCAAAATTTAAGAACGATGCTATTTAGATGATTTGGAAGATATTTAGGAAAAATTAAATTTTTGCGAATTTCAGAGTAAACTGTACAAATTTACCGAAATTCTAAATCGTTGCTATTTCTACGTATATCGACGATTTGGATGATATATAAGAAAAACTGAAATTTTAGCGAATTTTCAAGGAAAATGTAAAAATTAACCAAAATTTAAGAACGATGCTATTTAGATGATTTGGAAGATATTTAGGAAAAATTAAATTTTTGCGAATTTCAGAGTAAACTGTACAAATTTACCGAAATTCTAAATCGTTGCTATTTCTACGTATATCGACGATTTGGATGATATATAAGAAAAACTGAAATTTTAACGAATATCCAAGAAAAATGTAAAAATTAACCAAAATTTAAAAACGATGCTATCTAGATGATTTGGAAGATATTTAGGAAATATTTAATTTTTGCGAATTTCAGAGTAAACTGTACAAATTTACCGAAATTCTAAATCGTTGCTATTTCTACGTATATCGACGATTTGGATGATATATAAGAAAAACTGAAATTTTAGCGAACTTTCAAGGAAAATGTAAAAATTAACCAAAATTTGAAAACGATGCTATTTCTACGTATCTAGTTGATTTGGAGGATATTTAAGAAAAATTGAATTTTAGCGAATTTCCGAGTAAACTGTACAAATTAACCGAAGTTCTAAATGGTTGCTATTTCTACGTATATCGACGATTTGGATGATATATTAGAAAAATTGAATTTTACTGAATTTTTAAGAAAAAATGTAAAAATTAACCAAAATTTGAAAACGATGCTATTTCTACGTATCTAGACGATTTGGATGATATATAAGAAAAACTGAAATTTTAGCTAATTTCCAAGAAAAATGTAAAAATTAACCAAAATTTAAAGACGATGCTATCTAGATGATTTGGAAGATATTTAGGAAAAATTAAATTTTTGCGAATTTCAGAGTAAACTGTACAAATTTACCGAAATTCTAAATCGTTGCTATTTCTACGTATATCGACGATTTGGATGATATATAAGAAAAACTGAAATTTTAGCGAACTTTCAAGGAAAATGTAAAAATTAACCAAAATTTGAAAACGATGCTATTTCTACGTATCTAGTTGATTTGGAGGATATTTAAGAAAAATTGAATTTTAGCGAATTTCCGAGTAAACTGTACAAATTAACCGAAGTTCTAAATGGTTGCTATTTCTACGTATATCGACGATTTGGATGATATATTAGAAAAATTGAATTTTACTGAATTTTTAAGAAAAAATGTAAAAATTAACCAAAATTTGAAAACGATGCTATTTCTACGTATCTAGACGATTTGGATGATATATAAGAAAAACTGAAATTTTAGCTAATTTCCAAGAAAAATGTAAAAATTAACCAAAATTTAAAAACGATGCTATTTCTATAGATATATAATAAAAATAGAATTTTTGAATTTTTAAGAAAAATATAAAAATTAACCAAAATTTGAAAACGATGCTATTTCTACGTATCTAGACGATTTGGATGATATATAAGAAAAACTGAAATTTTAGCGAATTTCCAAGAAAAATGTAAAAATTAACCAAAATTTAAAAACGATGCTATTTAGATGATTTGGAAGATATTTAGGAAAAATTAAATTTTTGCGAATTTCAGAGTAAACTGTACAAATTTACCGAAATTCTAAATCGTTGCTATTTCTACGTATATCGACGATTTGGATGATATATAAGAAAAACTGAAATTTTAACGAATATCCAAGAAAAATGTAAAAATTAACCAAAATTTAAAAACGATGCTATATAGATGATTTGGAAGATATTTAGGAAAAATTTAATTTTTGCGAATTTCAGAGTAAACTACAAATTTACCGAAATTCTAAATCGTTGCTATTTCTACGTATATCGACGATTTGGATGATATATAAGAAAAACTGAAATTTTAGCGAATTTTCAAGGAAAATGTAAAAATTAACCAAAATTTGAAAACGATGCTATTTCTACGTATCTAGTTGATTTGGAGGATATTTAAGAAAAATTGAATTTTAGCGAATTTCCGAGTAAACTGTACAAATTAACCGAAGTTCTAAATGGTTGCTATTTCTACGTATATCGACGATTTGGATGATATATTAGAAAAATTGAATTTTACTGAATTTTTAAGAAAAAATGTAAAAATTAACCAAAATTTCAAAACGATGCTATTTCTACGTATCTAGTTGATTTGGAGGATATTTAAGAAAAATTGACTTTTAGCGAATTTCCGAGTAAACTGCAAATTAACCGAAGTTCTAAATGGTTGCTATTTCTACGTATATCGACGATTTGGATGATACATTAGAAAAATTGAATTTTACGGAATTTTTAAGAAAAAATGTAAAAATTAACCAAAATTTGAAAACGATGCTATTTCTACGTATCTAGACGATTTGGATGATATATAAGAAAAACTGAAATTTTAGCTAATTTCCAAGAAAAACGTAAAAATTAACCAAAATTTAAAAACGATGCTATTTCTATAGATATATAATAAAAATAGAATTTTTGAATTTTTAAGAAAAATATAAAAATTAACCTAAATTTGAAAACGATGCTATTTCTACGTATCTAGACGATTTGGATGATATTTAAGAAAAACTGAAATTTTAGCGAATTTCCAAGAAAAATGTAAAAATTAACCAAAATTTAAAAACGATGCTATTTAGATGATTTGGAAGATATTAAGGAAAAATTAAATTTTTGCGAATTTCAGAGTAAACTGTACAAATTTACCGAAATTCTAAATCGTTGCTATTTCTACGTATATCGACGATTTGGATGATATATAAGAAAAACTGAAATTTTAACGAATATCCAAGAAAAATGTAAAAACTAACCAAAATTTAAAAACGATGCTATCTAGATGATTTGGAAGATATTTAGGAAAAATTTAATTTTTGCGAATTTCAGAGTTAACTGTACAAATTTACCGAAATTCTAAATCGTTGCTATTTCTACGTATATCGACGATTTGGATGATATATAAGAAAAACTGAAATTTTAGCGAATTTTCAAGGAAAATGTAAAAATTAACCAAAATTTAAGAACGATGCTATTTAGATGATTTGGAAGATATTTAGGAAAAATTAAATTTTTGCGAATTTCAGAGTAAACTGTACAAATTTACCGAAATTCTAAATCGTTGCTATTTCTACGTATATCGACGATTTGGATGATATATAAGAAAAACTGAAATTTTAACGAATATCCAAGAAAAATGTAAAAATTAACCAAAATTTAAAAACGATGCTATCTAGATAATTTGGAAGATATTTAGGAAAAATTTAATTTTTGCGAATTTCAGAGTAAACTGTACAAATTTACCGAAATTCTAAATCGTTGCTATTTCTACGTATATCGACGATTTGGATGATATATAAGAAAAACTGAAATTTTAACGAATATCCAAGAAAAATGTAAAAATTAACCAAAATTTAAAAACGATGCTATCTAGATGATTTGGAAGATATTTAGGAAAAATTTAATTTTTGCGAATTTCAGAGTTAACTGTACAAATTTACCGAAATTCTAAATCGTTGCTATTTCTACGTATATCGACGATTTGGATGATATATAAGAAAAACTGAAATTTTAGCGAATTTTCAAGGATAATGTAAAAATTAACCAAAATTTAAGAACGATGCTATTTAGATGATTTGGAAGATATTTAGGAAAAATTAAATTTTTGCGAATTTCAGAGTAAACTGTACAAATTTACCGAAATTCTAAATCGTTGCTATTTCTACGTATATCGACGATTTGGATGATATATAAGAAAAACTGAAATTTTAACGAATATCCAAGAAAAATGTAAAAATTAACCAAAATTTAAAAACGATGCTATCTAGATGATTTGGAAGATATTTAGGAAAAATTTAATTTTTGCGAATTTCAGTGTAAACTACAAATTTACCGAAATTCTAAATCGTTGCTATTTCTACGTATATCGACGATTTGGATGATATATAAGAAAAACTGAAATTTTAACGAATTTCCAAGAAAAATGTAAAAATTAACCAAAATTTAAAAACGATGCTATTTCTATAGATATATAATAAAAATAGAATTTTTGAATTTTTAAGAAAAATATAAAAATTAACCAAAATTTGAAAGCGATGCTATTTCTACGTATCTAGACGATTTGGATGATATATAAGAAAAACTGAAATTTTAGCGAATTTCCAAGAAAAATGTAAAAATTAACCAAAATTTAAAAACGATGCTATTTAGATGATTTGGAAGATATTTAGGAAAAATTTAATTTTTGCGAATTTCAGAGTAAACTGTACAAATTTACCGAAATTCTAAATGGCTGCTATTTCTACGTATATCGACGATTTGGATGATATATGAGAAAAACTGAAATTTTAACGAATTTCCAAGAAAAATGTAAAAATTAACCAAAATTTAAAAACGATGCTATTTCTATAGATATATAATAAAAATTGAATTTTCACGAATTTTTAAGAAAAATATAAAAATTAACCAAAATTTGAAAACGATGCTATTTCTACGTATCTAGACGATTTGGATGATATATAAGAAAAACTGAAATTTTAACGAATTTCCAAGAAAAATGTAAAAATTAACCAAAATTTAAAAACGATGCTATTTCTATAGATATATAATAAAAATAGAATTTTTGAATTTTTAAGAAAAATATAAAAATTAACCAAAATTTGAAAACGATGCTATTTCTACGTATCTAGACGATTTGGATGATATTTAAGAAAAACTGAAATTTTAGCGAATTTCCAAGAAAAATGTAAAAATTAACCAAAATTTAAAAACGATGCTATTTAGATGATTTGGAAGATATTTAGGAAAAATTAAATTTTTGCGAATTTCAGAGTAAACTGTACAAATTTACCGAAATTCTAAATCGTTGCTATTTCTACGTATATCGACGATTTGGATGATATATAAGAAAAACTGAAATTTTAACGAATATCCAAGAAAAATGTAAAAATTAATCAAAATTTAAAAACGATGCTATCTAGATGATTTGGAAGATATTTAGGAAAAATTTAATTTTTGCGAATTTCAGAGTTAACTGTACAAATTTAGCGAAATTCTAAATCGTTGCTATTTCTACGTATATCGACGATTTGGATGATATATAAGAAAAACTGAAATTTTAGCGAATTTTCAAGGAAAATGTAAAAATTAACCAAAATTTAAGAACGATGCTATTTAGATGATTTGGAAGATATTTAGGAAAAATTAAATTTTTGCGAATTTCAGAGTAAACTGTACAAATTTACCGAAATTCTAAATCGTTGCTATTTCTACGTATATCGACGATTTGGATGATATATAAGAAAAACTGAAATTTTAACGAATATCCAAGAAAAATGTAAAAATTAACCAAAATTCAAAAACGATGCTATCTAGATGATTTGGAAGATATTTAGGAAATATTTAATTTTTGCGAATTTCAGAGTAAACTGTACAAATTTACCGAAATTCTAAATCGTTGCTATTTCTACGTATATCGACGATTTGGATGATATATAAGAAAAACTGAAATTTTAGCGAATTTTCAAGGAAAATGTAAAAATTAACCAAAATTTGAAAACGATGCTATTTCTACGTATCTAGACGATTTGGATGATATATAAGAAAAACTGAAATTTTAGCTAATTTCCAAGAAAAATGTAAAAATTAACCAAAATTTAAAGACGATGCTATCTAGATGATTTGGAAGATATTTAGGAAAAATTAAATTTTTGCGAATTTCAGAGTAAACTGTACAAATTTACCGAAATTCTAAATCGTTGCTATTTCTACGTATATCGACGATTTGGATGATATATAAGAAAAACTGAAATTTTAACGAATATCCAAGAAAAATGTAAAAATTAACCAAAATTTAAAAACGATGCTATCTAGATGATTTGGAAGATATTTAGGAAAAATTTAATTTTTGCGAATTTCAGAGTAAACTGTACAAATTTACCGAAATTCTAAATCGTTGCTATTTCTACGTATATCGACGATTTGGATGATATATAAGAAAAACTGAAATTTTAACGAATATCCAAGAAAAATGTAAAAATTAACCAAAATTCAAAAACGATGCTATCTAGATGATTTGGAAGATATTTAGGAAATATTTAATTTTTGCGAATTTCAGAGTAAACTGTACAAATTTACCGAAATTCTAAATCGTTGCTATTTCTACGTATATCGACGATTTGGATGATATATTAGAAAAATTGAATTTTACTGAATTTTTAAGAAAAAATGTAAAAATTAACCAAAATTTGAAAACGATGCTATTTCTACGTATCTAGACGATTTGGATGATATATAAGAAAAACTGAAATTTTAGCTAATTTCCAAGAAAAATGTAAAAATTAACCAAAATTTAAAGACGATGCTATCTAGATGATTTGGAAGATATTTAGGAAAAATTAAATTTTTGCGAATTTCAGAGTAAACTGTACAAATTTACCGAAATTCTAAATCGTTGCTATTTCTACGTATATCGACGATTTGGATGATATATAAGAAAAACTGAAATTTTAACGAATATCCAAGAAAAATGTAAAAATTAACCAAAATTTAAAAACGATGCTATCTAGATGATTTGGAAGATATTTAGGAAAAATTTAATTTTTGCGAATTTCAGAGTAAACTGTACAAATTTACCGAAATTCTAAATCGTTGCTATTTCTACGTATATCGACGATTTGGATGATATATAAGAAAAACTGAAATTTTAACGAATATCCAAGAAAAATGTAAAAATTAACCAAAATTTAAAAACGATGCTATCTAGATGATTTGGAAGATATTTAGGAAAAATTTAATTTTTGCGAATTTCAGAGTAAACTGTACAAATTTACCGAAATTCTAAATCGTTGCTATTTCTACGTATATCGACGATTTGGACGATATATAAGAAAAACTGAAATTTTAACGAATATCCAAGAAAAATGTAAAAATTAACCAAAATTTAAAAACGATGCTATCTAGATGATTTGGAAGATATTTAGGAAAAATTTAATTTTTGCGAATTTCAGTGTAAACTACAAATTTACCGAAATTCTAAATCGTTGCTATTTCTACGTATATCGACGATTTGGATGATATATAAGAAAAACTGAAATTTTAGCGAATTTTCAAGGAAAATGTAAAAATTAACCAAAATTTGAAAACGATGCTATTTCTACGTATCTAGTTGATTTGGAGGATATTTAAGAAAAATTGACATTTAGCGAATTTCCGAGTAAACTGTACAAATTAACCGAATTTCTAAATGGTTGCTATTTCTACGTATATCGACGATTTGGATGATATATTAGAAAAATTGAATTTTACTGAATTTTTAAGAAAAAATGTAAAAATCAACCAAAATTTGAAAACGATGCTACTTCTACGTATCTAGACGATTTGGATGATATATAAGAAAAACTGAAATTTAAGCTAATTTCCAAGAAAAATGTAAAAATTAACCAAAATTTAAAAACGATGCTATCTAGATGATTTGGAAGATATTTAGGAAAAATTAAATTTTTGCGAATTTCAGAGTAAACTGTACAAATTTACCGAAATTCTAAATCTTTGCTATTTCTACGTACATCGACGATTTGGGTGATATATAAGAAAAACTGAAATTTTAACGAATTTCCAAGAAAAATGTAAAAATTAACCAAAATTTAAAAACTATGCTATCTAGATGATTTGGAAGATATTTAGGAAAAATTAAATTTTTGCGAATTTCAGAGTAAACTGTACAAATTTACCGAAGTTCTAAATCGTTGCTATTTCTACGTATATCGACGATTTGGGTGATATATAAGAAAAACTGAAATTTTAACGAATATCCAAGAAAAATGTAAAAAATAACCAAAATTTAAAAACTATGCTATCTAGATGATTTGGAAGATATTTAGGAAAAATTAAATTTTTGCGAATTTCAGAGTAAACTGTACAAGTTTACCGAAATTCTAAATCTTTTCTATTTCTACGTTCATCGACGATTTGGGTGATATATAAGAAAAACTGAAATTTTAACGAATTTCCAAGAAAAATGTAAAAAATAACCAAAATTTAAAAACTATGCTATCTAGATGATTTGGAAGATATTTAGGAAAAATTAAATTTTTGCGAATGTCAGAGTAAACTCTACAAATTTACCGAAATACTAAATTGTTGCTATTTCTACGTATATCGACGATTTGGATGATATATAAGAAAAACTGAAATTTTAGCGAATTTCCAAGAAAAATTAAAAAATTAACCAAAATTTGAAAACGATGCTATCTAGTTGATTTGGAGGATATTTAAGAATATTTTATTTTAGGGAATTTCCGAGTAAACTGTACAAATTAACCGAAATTCTAAATCGTTGCTATTTCTACGTATATCGACGATTTGGATGATATATAAGAAAAGCTGAAATTTTAACGAATTTCCAAGAAAAATGTAAAAATTAACCAAAATTTGAAAACTATGATATTTCTACGAATCTAGACGATTTGGATGATATGTAAGAATGACTGAAATTTTAGCGAATTTCCAAGAAAAATGTAAAAATTAACCAAAATTTAAAAACGATTCTATTTCTATGGATATATAATAAAAATTGAATTTTAGCGAATTTTCAAGGAAAATGTAAAAATTAACCAAAATTTAAAAACGATTCTATTTCTATGGATATATAATAAAAATTGAATTTTACCGAATTTTTAAGAAAAATGTAAAAATTAACCAAAATTTGAAAACGTTGCTATTTCTACGTATATCGACGATTTGGATGATATATAAGAAAAACTGAAATTTTAGCGAATTTTCAAGGAAAATGTAAAAATTAACCAAAATTTGAAAACTATGATATTTCTACGAATCTAGACGATTTGTATGATATGTAAGAATGACTGAAATTTTAGCGAATTTCCAAGAAAAATGTAAAAATTAACCAAAATTTGAAAACGATGCTATTTCTACGTATCTAGACGATTTGGATGATATATAAGAAAAACTGAAATTTTAGCGAATTTTCAAGGAAAATGTAAAAATTAACCAAAATTTGAAAACTATGATATTTCTACGAATCTTGACGATTTGGATGATATGTAAGAATGACTGAAATTTTAGCGAATTTCCAAGAAAAATGTAAAAATTAACCAAAATTTAAAAACGATTCTATTTCTATGGATATATAATAAAAATTGAATTTTACCGAATTTTTAAGAAAAATGTAAAAATTAACCAAAATTTGAAAACGTTGCTATTTCTACGTATATCGACGATTTGGATGATATATAAGAAAAACTGAAATTTTAGCGAATTTCCAAGAAAAATGTAAAAATTAACCAAAATTTGAAAACGATGCTATTTCTACGTATCTAGACGATTTGGATGATATATAAGAAAAACTGAAATATTAGCGAATTTCCAAGAAAAATGTAAAAATTAACCAAAATCTAAAGACGATGCTATCTAGATAATTTGGAAGATATTTAGGAAAAATTAAATTTTTGCGAATTTCAGAGTAAACTGTACAAATTTACCGAAATTCTAAATCGTTGCTATTTCTACGTATATCGACGATTTGGGTGATATATAAGAAAAAATGAAATTTTTACGAATTTCCAAGAAAAATGTAAAAATTAACCAAAATTTAAAAACGATGCTATTTCTATAGATATATAATAAAAATTAAATTTTACCGAATTTTTAAGAAAAATGTAAAAATTAACCAAAATTTGAAAACAATGACATTTCTACGTATCTAGACGATTTGGTTGATATATAAGAAAAACTGAAATTTTAGCGAATTTCCAAGAAAAATGTAAAAATTAACCTAAATTTGAAAACGATGTTATCTAGATGATTTGGAAAATATTTAGGAAAAATTAAATTTTTGCGAATTTCAGAGTAAACTGAACAAATTTACCGAAACTCTAAAACGTTGCTATTTCTACGTATATCGACGATTTGGATGATATATAAGAAAAACTGAAATTTTAACGAATTTCCAAGAAAAATGTAAAAATTAACCAAAATTTGAGAACGATGCTACTTCTACGTATCTAGATGATTTGGATGATATATAAGAAAAACTGAAATTTTAGCGAATTTTCAAGGAAAATGTAAAAATTAACCAAAATTTGAAAACTATGATATTTCTACGAATCTTGACGATTTGTATGATATGTAAGAATGACTGAAATTTTAGCGAATTTCCGAGTAAACTGTACAAATTAACCGAAATTCTAAATGGCTGCTATTTCTATGTATATCGACGATTTGGATGATATATAAGAAAAACTGAAATTTTAACGAATTTCCAAGAAAAATGTAAAAATTAGCCAAAATTTAAAAACGATGCTATATCTATAGATGTATAATAAAAATTGAATTTTAACGAATTTTTAAGAAAAAATGTAAAAATTAACCAAAATTTGAAAACGATGCTATTTCTACGTATCTAGACGATTTGGATGATATATAAGAAAAACTGAAATATTAGCGAATTTCCAAGAAAAATGTAAAAATTAACCAAAATTTAAAAACGATGCTATCTAGATGATTTGGAAGATATTTAGGAAAAATTAAATTTTTGCGAATTTCAGAGTAAACTACAAATTTACCGAAATTCTAAATCGTTGCTATTTCTACGTATATCGACGATTTGGATGATATATAAGAAAAACTGAAATTTTAACGAATATCCAAGAAAAATGTAAAAATTAACCAAAATTTAAAAACGATGCTATCTAGATGATTTGGAAGATATTTAGGAAAAATTTAATTTTTGCGAATTTCAGAGTAAACTGTACAAATTTACCGAAATTCTAAATCGTTGCTATTTCTACGTATATCGACGATTTGGATGATATATAAGAAAAACTGAATTTTTAACGAATATCCAAGAAAAATGTAAAAATTAACCATAATTTAAAAACGATTCTATTTCTATGGATATATAATAAAAATTGAATTTTACCGAATTTTTAAGAAAAATGTAAAATTTAACCAAAATTTGAAAACGATGCTATTTCTACGTATCTAGACGATTTGGATGATATATAAGAAAAACTGAAATTTTAGCGAATTTCCAAGAAAAATGTAAAAATTAACCATAATTTAAAAACGATGCTATCTAGATGATTTGGAAGATATTTAGGAAAAATTTAATTTTTGCGAATTTCAGAGTAAACTACAAATTTACCGAAATTCTAAATCGTTGCTATTTCTACGTATATCGACGATTTGGATGATATATAAGAAAAACTGAAATTTTAGCGAATTTACAAGGAAAATGTAAAAATTAACCAAAATTTGAAAACTATGATATTTCTACGAATCTAGACGATTTGGATGATATGTAAGAATGACTGAAATTTTAGCGAATTTCCAAGAAAAATGTAAAAATTAACCAAAATTTAAAAACGATTCTATTTCTATGGATATATAATAAAAATTGAATTTTAGCGAATTTTCAAGGAAAATGTAAAAATTAACCAAAATTTAAAAACGATTCTATTTCTATGGATATATAATAAAAATTGAATTTTACCGAATTTTTAAGAAAAATGTAAAAATTAACCAAAATTTGAAAACGTTGCTATTTCTACGTATATCGACGATTTGGATGATATATGAGAAAAACTGAAATTTTAGCGAATTTCCAAGAAAAATGTAAAAATTAACCAAAATTTAAAAACGATGCTATTCCTATAGATATATAATAAAAATTGAATTTTAACGAATTTTTAAGAAAAATATAAAAATTAACCAAAATTTGAAAACTATGATATTTCTACGAATCTAGACGATTTGGATGATATGTAAGAATGACTGAAATTTTAGCGAATTTCCAAGAAAAATGTAAAAATTAACCAAAATTTAAAAACGATTCTATTTCTATGGATATATAATAAAAATTGAATTTTACCGAATTTTTAAGAAAAATGTAAAAATTAACCAAAATTTGAAAACGTTGCTATTTCTACGTATATCGACGATTTGGATGATATATAAGAAAAACTGAAATTTTAGCGAATTTCCAAGAAAAATGTAAAAATTAACCATAATTTGAAAACGATGCTATTTCTACGTATCTAGACGATTTGGATGATATATAAGAAAAACTGAAATATTAGCGAATTTCCAAGAAAAATGTAAAAATTAACCAAAATCTAAAAACGATGCTATCTAGATAATTTGGAAGATATTTAGGAAAAATTAAATTTTTGCGAATTTCAGAGTAAACTGTACAAATTTACCGAAATTCTAAATCGTTGCTATTTCTACGTATATCGACGATTTGGGTGATATGTAAGAAAAAATGAAATTTTAACGAATTTCCAAGAAAAATGTAAAAATTAACCAAAATTTAAAAACGATGCTATTTCTATAGATATATAATAAAAATTAAATTTTACCGAATTTTTAAGAAAAATGTAAAAATTAACCAAAATTTGAAAACAATGACATTTCTACGTATCTAGACGATTTGGTTGATATATAAGAAAAACTGAAATTTTAGCGAATTTCCAAGAAAAATGTAAAAATTAACCAAAATTTGAAAACGATGTTATCTAGATGATTTGGAAAATATTTAGGAAAAATTAAATTTTTGCGAATTTCAGAGTAAACTGAACAAATTTACCGAAACTCTAAAACGTTGCTATTTCTACGTATATCGACGATTTGGATGATATATAAGAAAAACTGAAATTTTAGCGAATTTCCAAGAAAAATGTAAAAATTAACCAAAATTTGAGAACGATGCTACTTCTACGTATCTAGATGATTTGGAGGATATTTAAGAAAAATTGACTTTTAGCGAATTTCCGAGTAAACTGTACAAATTAACCGAAATTCTAAATGGCTGCTATTTCTATGTATATCGACGATTTGGATGATATATAAGAAAAACTGAAATTTTAACGAATTTCCAAGAAAAATGTAAAAATTAGCCAAAATTTAAAAACGATGCTATATCTATAGATGTATAATAAAAATTGAATTTTAACGAATTTTTAAGAAAAAATGTAAAAATTAACCAAAATTTGAAAACGATGCTATTTCTACGTATCTAGACGATTTGGATGATATATAAGAAAAACTGAAATATTAGCGAATTTCCAAGAAAAATGTAAAAATTAACCAAAATTTAAAAACGATGCTATCTAGATAATTTGGAGGATATTTAGGAAAAATTAAATTTTTGCGAATTTCAGAGTAAACTGTACAAATTTACCGAAATTCTAAATCGTTGCTATTTCTACGTATATCGACGATTTGGGTGATATATAAGAAAAACTGAAATTTTAACGAATTTCCAAGAAAAATGTAAAAATTAACCAAAATTTAAAAACGATGCTATCTAGATGATTTGGAGGATATTTAAGAAAAATTTAATTTTAGCGAATTTCCGTGTAAACTGTACAAATTAACCGAAATTCTAAATCGTTGCTATTTCTACGTATATCGACGATTTGGATGATATATAAGAAAAACTGAAATTTTAACGAATTTCGAAGAAAAATGTAAAAATTAACCAAAATTTAAAAACGATGCTATTTCTGTAGATATATAATAAAAATTGAATTTTACCGAATTTTTAAGAAAAATGTAAAAATTAACCAACATTTGAAAACTATGATATATCTACGTATCTAGACGATTTGGATGATATACAAGAAAAACTGAAATTTTAGCGAATTTCAAAGAAAAATGCAAAAATTAACCAAAATTTGAAAACGATGCTATCTAGATGATTTGGAGGATATTTAAGAAAAATTTAATTTTAGCGAATTTCCGTGTAAACTGTACAAATTTACCGAAATTCTAAATCGTTGCTATTTCTACGTATATCGACGATTTGGGTGATATATAAGAAAAACTGAAATTTTAACGAATTTCCAAGAAAAATGTAAAAATTAACCAAAATTTAAAAACGATGCTATCTAGATAATTTGGAAGATATTTAGGAAAAATTAAATTTTTGCGAATTTCAGAGTAAACTGTACAAATTTACCGAAATTCTAAATCGTTGCTATTTCTACGTATATCGACGATTTGGGTGATATATAAGAAAAACTGAAATTTTAACGAATTTCCAAGAAAAATGTAAAAATTAACCAAAATTTGAAAACGATGTTATCTAGATGATTTGGAAGATATTTAGGAAAAATTAAATTTTTGCGAATTTCAGAGTAAACTGTACAAATTTACCGAAACTCTAAATCGTTGCTATTTCTACGTATATCGACGATTTGGGTGATATATAATAAAAACTGAAATTTTAACGAATTTCCAAGAAAAATGTAAAAATTAACCAAAATTTAAAAACGATGCTATTTCTGTAGATATATAGTAAAAATTGAATTTTACCGAATTTTTAAGAAAAATGTAAAAATTAACCAAAATTTTAAAACTATGATATATCTACGTATCTAGACGATTTGGATGATATACAAGAAAAACTGAAATTTTAGCGAATTTCAAAGAAAAATGCAAAAATTAACCAAAATTTGAAAACGATGCTATCTAGATGATTTGGAGGATATTTAAGAAAAATTTAATTTTAGCGAATTTCCGTGTAAACTGTACAAATTAACCGAAATTCTAAATCGTTGCTATTTCTACGTATATCGACGATTTGGATGATATATAAGAAAAACTGAAATTTTAACGAATTTCCAAGAAAAATGTAAAAATTAACCAAAATTTAAAAACGATGCTATTTCTGTAGATATATAATAAAAATTGAATTTTACCGAATTTTTAAGAAAAATGTAAAAATTAACCAAAATTTGAAAACTATGACATTTCTACGTATCTAGACGATTTGGATGATATATAAGGAAAACTGAAATTTTAGCGAATTTCCAAGAAAAATGTAAAAATTAACCAAAATTTGAAAACGATGTTATCTAGATGATTTGGAAGATATTTAGGAAAAATTAAATTTTAGCGAATTTCAGAGTAAACTGTACAAATTTACCGAAACTCTAAAACGTTGCTATTTCTACGTATATCGACGATTTGGGTGATATATAAGAAAAACTGAAATTTTAACGAATTTCCAAGAAAAATGTAAAAATTAACCAAAATTTAAAAACGATGCTATTTCTGTAGATATATAGTAAAAATTGAATTTTACCGAATTTTTAAGAAAAATGTAAAAATTAACCAAAATTTTAAAACTATGATATATCTACGTATCTAGACGATTTGGATGATATACAAGAAAAACTGAAATTTTAGCGAATTTCAAAGAAAAATGCAAAAATTAACTAAAATTTGAAAACGATGCTATCTAGATGATTTGGAGGATATTTAAGAAAAATTTAATTTTAGCGAATTTCCGTGTAAACTGTAGAAATTAACCGAAATTCTAAATCGTTGCTATTTCTACGTATATCGACGATTTGGATGATATATAAGAAAAACTGAAATTTTAACGAATTTCCAAGAAAAATGTAAAAATTAACCAAAATTTAAAAACGATGCTATCTAGATAATTTGGAAGATATTTAGGAAAAATTAAATTTTTGCGAATTTCAGAGTAAACTGTACAAATTTACCGAAATTCTAAATCGTTGCTATTTCTACGTATATCGACGATTTGGGTGATATATAAGAAAAACTGAAATTTTAACGAATTTCCAAGAAAAATGTAAAAATTAACCAAAATTTGAAAACGATGTTATCTAGATGATTTGGAAGATATTTAGGAAAAATTAAATTTTTGCGAATTTCAGAGTAAACTGTACAAATTTACCGAAACTCTAAATAGTTGCTATTTCTACGTATATCGACGATTTGGGTGATATATAAGAAAAACTGAAATTTTAACGAATTTCCAAGAAAAATGTAAAAATTAACCAAAATTTAAAAACGATGCTATTTCTGTAGATATATAGTAAAAATTGAATTTTACCGAATTTTTAAGAAAAATGTAAAAATTAACCAAAATTTTAAAACTATGATATATCTACGTATCTAGACGATTTGGATGATATACAAGAAAAACTGAAATTTTAGCGAATTTCAAAGAAAAATGCAAAAATTAACTAAAATTTGAAAACGATGCTATCTAGATGATTTGGAGGATATTTAAGAAAAATTTAATTTTAGCGAATTTCCGTGTAAACTGTAGAAATTAACCGAAATTCTAAATCGTTGCTATTTCTACGTATATCGACGATTTGGATGATATATAAGAAAAACTGAAATTTTAACGAATTTCCAAGAAAAATGTAAAAATTAACCAAAATTTAAAAACGATGCTATTTCTGTAGATATATAATAAAAATTGAATTTTACCGAATTTTTAAGAAAAATGTAAAAATTAACCAAAATTTGAAAACTATGACATTTCTACGTATCTAGACGATTTGGATGATATATAAGAAAAACTGAAATTTTAGCGAATTTCCAAGAAAAATGTAAAAATTAACCAAAATTTGAAAACGATGTTATCTAGATGATTTGGAAGATATTTAGGAAAAATTAAATTTTTGCGAATTTCAGAGTAAACTGTACAAATTTACCGAAACCCTAAAACGTTGCTATTTCTACGTATATCGACGACTTGGATGATATATAAGAAAAACTGAAATTTTAGCGAATTTCCAAGAAAAATGTAAAAATTAACCAAAATTTGAAAACGATGCTACTTCTACGTATCTAGATGATTTGGAGGATATTTAAGAAAAATTGACTTTTAGCGAATTTCCGAGTAAACTGTACAAATTAACCGAAATTCTAAATGGCTGCTATTTCTATGTATATCGACGATTTGGATGATATATAGGAAAAACTGAAATTCTAACGAATTTCCAAGAAAAATGTAAAAATTAGCCAAAATTTAAAAACGATGCTATATCTATAGATATATAATAAAAATTGAATTTTAACGAATTTTTAAGAAAAAATGTAAAAATTAACCAAAATTTGAAAACGATGCTATTTCTACGTATCTAGACGATTTGGATGATATATAAGAAAAACTGAAATTTTAGCGAATTTCCAAGAAAAATGTAAAAATTAACCAAAATTTAAAAACGATGCTATCTAGATAATTTGGAAGATATTTAGGAAAAATTAAATTTTTGCGAATTTCAGAGTAAACTGTACAAATTTACCGAAATTCTAAATGGCTGCTATTTCTATGTATATCGACGATTTGGATGATATATAAGAAAAACTGAAATTTTAGCGAATTTCCAAGAAAAATGTAAAAATTAACCAAAATTTGAAAACGATGCTATTTCTACGTATCTAGACGATTTGGATGATATATAAGAAAAACTGAAATATTAGCGAATTTCCAAGAAAAATGTAAAAATTAACCAAAATCTAAAAACGATGCTATCTAGATAATTTGGAAGATATTTAGGAAAAATTAAATTTTTGCGAATTTCAGAGTAAACTGTACAAATTTACCGAAATTCTAAATCGTTGCTATTTCTACGTATATCGACGATTTGGGTGATATATAAGAAAAAATGAAATTTTAACGAATTTCCAAGAAAAATGTAAAAATTAACCAAAATTTAAAAACGATGCTATTTCTATAGATATATAATAAAAATTAAATTTTACCGAATTTTTAAGAAAAATGTAAAAATTAACCAAAATTTGAAAACAATGACATTTCTACGTATCTAGACGATTTGGTTGATATATAAGAAAAACTGAAATTTTAGCGAATTTCCAAGAAAAATGTAAAAATTAACCAAAATTTGAAAACGATGTTATCTAGATGATTTGGAAAATATTTAGGAAAAATTAAATTTTTGCGAATTTCAGAGTAAACTGAACAAATTTACCGAAACTCTAAAACGTTGCTATTTCTACGTATATCGACGATTTGGATGATATATAAGAAAAACTGAAATTTTAGCGAATTTCCAAGAAAAATGTAAAAATTAACCAAAATTTGAGAACGATGCTACTTCTACGTATCTAGATGATTTGGAGGATATTTAAGAAAAATTGACTTTTAGCGAATTTCCGAGTAAACTGTACAAATTAACCGAAATTCTAAATGGCTGCTATTTCTATGTATATCGACGATTTGGATGATATATAAGAAAAACTGAAATTTTAACGAATTTCCAAGAAAAATGTAAAAATTAGCCAAAATTTAAAAACGATGCTATATCTATAGATGTATAATAAAAATTGAATTTTAACGAATTTTTAAGAAAAAATGTAAAAATTAACCAAAATTTGAAAACGATGCTATTTCTACGTATCTAGACGATTTGGATGATATATAAGAAAAGCTGAAATATTAGCGAATTTCCAAGAAAAATGTAAAAATTAACCAAAATTTAAAAACGATGCTATCTAGATGATTTGGAAGATATTTAGGAAAAATTAAATTTTTGCGAATTTCAGAGTAAACTACAAATTTACCGAAATTCTAAATCGTTGCTATTTCTACGTATATCGACGATTTGGATGATATATAAGAAAAACTGAAATTTTAACGAATATCCAAGAAAAATGTAAAAATTAACCAAAATTTAAAAACGATGCTATCTAGATGATTTGGAAGATATTTAGGAAAAATTTAATTTTTGCGAATTTCAGAGTAAACTGTACAAATTTACCGAAATTCTAAATCGTTGCTATTTCTACGTATATCGACGATTTGGATGATATATAAGAAAAACTGAAATTTTAACGAATATCCAAGAAAAATGTAAAAATTAACCATAATTTAAAAACGATTCTATTTCTATGGATATATAATAAAAATTGAATTTTACCGAATTTTTAAGAAAAATGTAAAATTTAACCAAAATTTGAAAACGATGCTATTTCTACGTATCTAGACGATTTGGATGATATATAAGAAAAACTGAAATTTTAGCGAATTTCCAAGAAAAATGTAAAAATTAACCATAATTTAAAAACGATGCTATCTAGATGATTTGGAAGATATTTAGGAAAAATTTAATTTTTGCGAATTTCAGAGTAAACTACAAATTTACCGAAATTCTAAATCGTTGCTATTTCTACGTATATCGACGATTTGGATGATATATAAGAAAAACTGAAATTTTAGCGAATTTACAAGGAAAATGTAAAAATTAACCAAAATTTGAAAACTATGATATTTCTACGAATCTAGACGATTTGGATGATATGTAAGAATGACTGAAATTTTAGCGAATTTCCAAGAAAAATGTAAAAATTAACCAAAATTTAAAAACGATTCTATTTCTATGGATATATAATAAAAATTGAATTTTAGCGAATTTTCAAGGAAAATGTAAAAATTAACCAAAATTTAAAAACGATTCTATTTCTATGGATATATAATAAAAATTGAATTTTACCGAATTTTTAAGAAAAATGTAAAAATTAACCAAAATTTGAAAACGTTGCTATTTCTACGTATATCGACGATTTGGATGATATATGAGAAAAACTGAAATTTTAGCGAATTTCCAAGAAAAATGTAAAAATTAACCAAAATTTAAAAACGATGCTATTCCTATAGATATATAATAAAAATTGAATTTTAACGAATTTTTAAGAAAAATATAAAAATTAACCAAAATTTGAAAACTATGATATTTCTACGAATCTAGACGATTTGGATGATATGTAAGAATGACTGAAATTTTAGCGAATTTCCAAGAAAAATGTAAAAATTAACCAAAATTTAAAAACGATTCTATTTCTATGGATATATAATAAAAATTGAATTTTACCGAATTTTTAAGAAAAATGTAAAAATTAACCAAAATTTGAAAACGTTGCTATTTCTACGTATATCGACGATTTGGATGATATATAAGAAAAACTGAAATTTTAGCGAATTTCCAAGAAAAATGTAAAAATTAACCATAATTTGAAAACGATGCTATTTCTACGTATCTAGACGATTTGGATGATATATAAGAAAAACTGAAATATTAGCGAATTTCCAAGAAAAATGTAAAAATTAACCAAAATCTAAAAACGATGCTATCTAGATAATTTGGAAGATATTTAGGAAAAATTAAATTTTTGCGAATTTCAGAGTAAACTGTACAAATTTACCGAAATTCTAAATCGTTGCTATTTCTACGTATATCGACGATTTGGGTGATATGTAAGAAAAAATGAAATTTTAACGAATTTCCAAGAAAAATGTAAAAATTAACCAAAATTTAAAAACGATGCTATTTCTATAGATATATAATAAAAATTAAATTTTACCGAATTTTTAAGAAAAATGTAAAAATTAACCAAAATTTGAAAACAATGACATTTCTACGTATCTAGACGATTTGGTTGATATATAAGAAAAACTGAAATTTTAGCGAATTTCCAAGAAAAATGTAAAAATTAACCAAAATTTGAAAACGATGTTATCTAGATGATTTGGAAAATATTTAGGATAAATTAAATTTTTGCGAATTTCAGAGTAAACTGAACAAATTTACCGAAACTCTAAAACGTTGCTATTTCTACGTATATCGACGATTTGGATGATATATAAGAAAAACTGAAATTTTAGCGAATTTCCAAGAAAAATGTAAAAATTAACCAAAATTTGAGAACGATGCTACTTCTACGTATCTAGATGATTTGGAGGATATTTAAGAAAAATTGACTTTTAGCGAATTTCCGAGTAAACTGTACAAATTAACCGAAATTCTAAATGGCTGCTATTTCTATGTATATCGACGATTTGGATGATATATAAGAAAAACTGAAATTTTAACGAATTTCCAAGAAAAATGTAAAAATTAGCCAAAATTTAAAAACGATGCTATATCTATAGATGTATAATAAAAATTGAATTTTAACGAATTTTTAAGAAAAAATGTAAAAATTAACCAAAATTTGAAAACGATGCTATTTCTACGTATCTAGACGATTTGGATGATATATAAGAAAAACTGAAATATTAGCGAATTTCCAAGAAAAATGTAAAAATTAACCAAAATTTAAAAACGATGCTATCTAGATAATTTGGAAGATATTTAGGAAAAATTAAATTTTTGCGAATTTCAGAGTAAACTGTACAAATTTACCGAAATTCTAAATCGTTGCTATTTCTACGTATATCGACGATTTGGGTGATATATAAGAAAAACTGAAATTTTAACGAATTTCCAAGAAAAATGTAAAAATTAACCAAAATTTAAAAACGATGCTATCTAGATGATTTGGAGGATATTTAAGAAAAATTTAATTTTAGCGAATTTCCGTGTAAACTGTACAAATTAACCGAAATTCTAAATCGTTGCTATTTCTACGTATATCGACGATTTGGATGATATATAAGAAAAACTGAAATTTTAACGAATTTCGAAGAAAAATGTAAAAATTAACCAAAATTTAAAAACGATGCTATTTCTGTAGATATATAATAAAAATTGAATTTTACCGAATTTTTAAGAAAAATGTAAAAATTAACCAACATTTGAAAACTATGATATATCTACGTATCTAGACGATTTGGATGATATACAAGAAAAACTGAAATTTTAGCGAATTTCAAAGAAAAATGCAAAAATTAACCAAAATTTGAAAACGATGCTATCTAGATGATTTGGAGGATATTTAAGAAAAATTTAATTTTAGCGAATTTCCGTGTAAACTGTACAAATTTACCGAAATTCTAAATCGTTGCTATTTCTACGTATATCGACGATTTGGGTGATATATAAGAAAAACTGAAATTTTAACGAATTTCCAAGAAAAATGTAAAAATTAACCAAAATTTAAAAACGATGCTATCTAGATAATTTGGAAGATATTTAGGAAAAATTAAATTTTTGCGAATTTCAGAGTAAACTGTACAAATTTACCGAAATTCTAAATCGTTGCTATTTCTACGTATATCGACGATTTGGGTGATATATAAGAAAAACTGAAATTTTAACGAATTTCCAAGAAAAATGTAAAAATTAACCAAAATTTGAAAACGATGTTATCTAGATGATTTGGAAGATATTTAGGAAAAATTAAATTTTTGCGAATTTCAGAGTAAACTGTACAAATTTACCGAAACTCTAAATCGTTGCTATTTCTACGTATATCGACGATTTGGGTGATATATAATAAAAACTGAAATTTTAACGAATTTCCAAGAAAAATGTAAAAATTAACCAAAATTTAAAAACGATGCTATTTCTGTAGATATATAGTAAAAATTGAATTTTACCGAATTTTTAAGAAAAATGTAAAAATTAACCAAAATTTTAAAACTATGATATATCTACGTATCTAGACGATTTGGATGATATACAAGAAAAACTGAAATTTTAGCGAATTTCAAAGAAAAATGCAAAAATTAACCAAAATTTGAAAACGATGCTATCTAGATGATTTGGAGGATATTTAAGAAAAATTTAATTTTAGCGAATTTCCGTGTAAACTGTACAAATTAACCGAAATTCTAAATCGTTGCTATTTCTACGTATATCGACGATTTGGATGATATATAAGAAAAACTGAAATTTTAACGAATTTCCAAGAAAAATGTAAAAATTAACCAAAATTTAAAAACGATGCTATTTCTGTAGATATATAATAAAAATTGAATTTTACCGAATTTTTAAGAAAAATGTAAAAATTAACCAAAATTTGAAAACTATGACATTTCTACGTATCTAGACGATTTGGATGATATATAAGGAAAACTGAAATTTTAGCGAATTTCCAAGAAAAATGTAAAAATTAACCAAAATTTGAAAACGATGCTACTTCTACGTATCTAGATGATTTGGAGGATATTTAAGAAAAATTGACTTTTAGCGAATTTCCGAGTAAACTGTACAAATTAACCGAAATTCTAAATGGCTGCTATTTCTATGTATATCGACGATTTGGATGATATATAAGAAAAACTGAAATTATAACGAATTTCCAAGAAAAATGTAAAAATTAGCCAAAATTTAAAAACGATGCTATATCTATAGATATATAATAAAAATTGAATTTTAACGAATTTTTAAGAAAAAATGTAAAAATTAACCAAAATTTGAAAACGATGCTATTTCTACGTATCTAGACGATTTGGATGATATATAAGAAAAACTGAAATTTTAACGAATTTCCAAGAAAAATGTAAAAATTAGCCAAAATTTAAAAACGATGCTATATCTATAGATATATAATAAAAATTGAATTTTAACGAATTTTTAAGAAAAAATGTAAAAATTAACCAAAATTTGAAAACGATGCTATTTCTACGTATCTAGACGATTTGGATGATATATAAGAAAAACTGAAATATTAGCGAATTTCCAAGAAAAATGTAAAAATTAACCAAAATTTAAAAACGATGCTATCTAGATAATTTGGAAGATATTTAGGAAAAATTAAATTTTTGCGAATTTCAGAGTAAACTGTACAAATTTACCGAAATTCTAAATCGTTGCTATTTCTACGTATATCGACGATTTGGGTGATATATAAGAAAAACTGAAATTTTAACGAATTTCCAAGAAAAATGTAAAAATTAACCAAAATTTAAAAACGATGCTATCTAGATGATTTGGAGGATATTTAAGAAAACTTTAATTTTAGCGAATTTCCGTGTAAACTGTACAAATTAACCGAAATTCTAAATCGTTGCTATTTCTACGTATATCGACGATTTGGGTGATATATAAGAAAAACTGAAATTTTAACGAATTTCCAAGAAAAATGTAAAAATTAACCAAAATTTAAAAACGATGCTATTTCTGTAGATATATAGTAAAAATTGAATTTTACCGAATTTTTAAGAAAAATGTAAAAATTAACCAAAATTTTAAAACTATGATATATCTACGTATCTAGACGATTTGGATGATATACAAGAAAAACTGAAATTTTAGCGAATTTCAAAGAAAAATGCAAAAATTAACTAAAATTTGAAAACGATGCTATCTAGATGATTTGGAGGATATTTAAGAAAAATTTAATTTTAGCGAATTTCCGTGTAAACTGTAGAAATTAACCGAAATTCTAAATCGTTGCTATTTCTACGTATATCGACGATTTGGATGATATATAAGAAAAACTGAAATTTTAACGAATTTCCAAGAAAAATGTAAAAATTAACCAAAATTTAAAAACGATGCTATCTAGATAATTTGGAAGATATTTAGGAAAAATTAAATTTTTGCGAATTTCAGAGTAAACTGTACAAATTTACCGAAATTCTAAATCGTTGCTATTTCTACGTATATCGACGATTTGGGTGATATATAAGAAAAACTGAAATTTTAACGAATTTCCAAGAAAAATGTAAAAATTAACCAAAATTTGAAAACGATGTTATCTAGATGATTTGGAAGATATTTAGGAAAAATTAAATTTTTGCGAATTTCAGAGTAAACTGTACAAATTTACCGAAACTCTAAATAGTTGCTATTTCTACGTATATCGACGATTTGGGTGATATATAAGAAAAACTGAAATTTTAACGAATTTCCAAGAAAAATGTAAAAATTAACCAAAATTTAAAAACGATGCTATTTCTGTAGATATATAGTAAAAATTGAATTTTACCGAATTTTTAAGAAAAATGTAAAAATTAACCAAAATTTTAAAACTATGATATATCTACGTATCTAGACGATTTGGATGATATACAAGAAAAACTGAAATTTTAGCGAATTTCAAAGAAAAATGCAAAAATTAACTAAAATTTGAAAACGATGCTATCTAGATGATTTGGAGGATATTTAAGAAAAATTTAATTTTAGCGAATTTCCGTGTAAACTGTAGAAATTAACCGAAATTCTAAATCGTTGCTATTTCTACGTATATCGACGATTTGGATGATATATAAGAAAAACTGAAATTTTAACGAATTTCCAAGAAAAATGTAAAAATTAACCAAAATTTAAAAACGATGCTATTTCTGTAGATATATAATAAAAATTGAATTTTACCGAATTTTTAAGAAAAATGTAAAAATTAACCAAAATTTGAAAACTATGACATTTCTACGTATCTAGACGATTTGGATGATATATAAGAAAAACTGAAATTTTAGCGAATTTCCAAGAAAAATGTAAAAATTAACCAAAATTTGAAAACGATGTTATCTAGATGATTTGGAAGATATTTAGGAAAAATTAAATTTTTGCGAATTTCAGAGTAAACTGTACAAATTTACCGAAACCCTAAAACGTTGCTATTTCTACGTATATCGACGACTTGGATGATATATAAGAAAAACTGAAATTTTAGCGAATTTCCAAGAAAAATGTAAAAATTAACCAAAATTTGAAAACGATGCTACTTCTACGTATCTAGATGATTTGGAGGATATTTAAGAAAAATTGACTTTTAGCGAATTTCCGAGTAAACTGTACAAATTAACCGAAATTCTAAATGGCTGCTATTTCTATGTATATCGACGATTTGGATGATATATAAGAAAAACTGAAATTCTAACGAATTTCCAAGAAAAATGTAAAAATTAGCCAAAATTTAAAAACAATGCTATATCTATAGATATATAATAAAAATTGAATTTTAACGAATTTTTAAGAAAAAATGTAAAAATTAACCAAAATTTGAAAACGATGCTATTTCTACGTATCTAGACGATTTGGATGATATATAAGAAAAACTGAAATTTTAGCGAATTTCCAAGAAAAATGTAAAAATTAACCAAAATTTAAAAACGATGCTATCTAGATAATTTGGAAGATATTTAGGAAAAATTAAATTTTTGCGAATTTCAGAGTAAACTGTACAAATTTACCGAAACTCTAAATCGTTGCTATTTCTATGTATATCGACGATTTGGGTGATATATAAGAAAAACTGAAATTTTAACGAATTTCCAAGAAAAATGTAAAAATTAACCAAAATTTAAAAACGATGCTATCTAGATGATTTGGAAGATATTTATGAAAAATTAAATTTTTGCGAATTTCAGAGTAAACTACAAATTTACCGAAATTCTAAATCGTTGCTATTTCTACGTATATCGACGATTTGGATGATATGTAAGAATGACTGAAATTTTAGCGAATTTCCAAGAAAAATGTAAAAATTAACCAAAATTTAAAAACGATGCTGTTTCTATAGATATATAATAAAAATTGAATTTTACCGATTTTTTAAGAAAAATGTAAAAATTAACCAAAATTTGAAAACTATGATATTTCTACGAATCTAGACGATTTGGATGATATGTAAGAATGACTGAAATTTTAGCGAATTTCCAAGAAAAATGTAAAAATTAACTAAAATTAAAAAACGATGCTGTTTCTATAGATATATAATAAAAATTGAATTTTACCGAATTTTTAAGAAAAATGTAAAAATTAACCAAAGTTTGAAAACAATGACATTTCTACGTATCTAGACGATTTGGATGATATATAAGAAAAACTGAAATATTAGCGAATTTCCAAGAAAAATGTAAAAATTAACCAAAATTTAAAAACGATGCTATCTAGATAATTTGGAAGATATTTAGGAAAAATTAAATTTTTGCGAATTTCAGAGTAAACTGTACAAATTTACCGAAATTCTAAATCGTTGCTATTTCTACGTATATCGACGATTTGGGTGATATATAAGAAAAACTGAAATTTTAACGAATTTCCAAGAAAAATGTAAAAATTAACCAAAATTTAAAAACGATGCTATCTAGATAATTTGGAAGATATTTAGGAAAAATTAAATTTTTGCGAATTTCAGAGTAAACTGTACAAATTTACCGAAATTCTAAATCGTTGCTATTTCTACGTATATCGACGATTTGGGTGATATATAAGAAAAACTGAAATTTTAACGAATTTCCAAGAAAAATGTAAAAATTAACCAAAATTTAAAAACGATGCTATTTCTGTAGATATATAGTAAAAATTGAATTTTACCGAATTTTTAAGAAAAATGTAAAAATTAACCAAAATTTTAAAACTATGATATATCTACGTATCTAGACGATTTGGATGATATACAAGAAAAACTGAAATTTTAGCGAATTTCAAAGAAAAATGCAAAAATTAACCAAAATTTGAAAACTATGACATTTCTACGTATCTAGACGATTTGGATGATATATAAGAAAAACTGAAATTTTAGCGAATTTCCAAGAAAAATGTAAAAATTAACCAAAATTTGAAAACGATGCTACTTCTACGTATCTAGATGATTTGGAGGATATTTAAGAAAAATTTAATTTTAGCGAATTTCCGTGTAAACTGTACAAATTAACCGAAATTCTACATCGTTGCTATTTCTACGTATATCGACGATTTGGATGATATATAAGAAAAACTGAAATTTTAACGAATTTCCAAGAAAAATGTAAAAATTAACCAAAATTTGAAAACGATATTATCTAGATGATTTGGAAGATATTTAGGAAAAATTAAATTTTTGCGAATTTCAGAGTAAACTGTACAAATTTACCGAAACTCTAAAACGTTGCTATTTCTACGTATATCGACGACTTGGATGATATATAAGAAAAACTGAAATTTTAGCGAATTTCCAAGAAAAATGTAAAAATTAACCAAAATTTGAAAACGATGCTACTTCTACGTATCTAGATGATTTGGAGGATATTTAAGAAAAATTTAATTTTAGCGAATTTCCGTGTAAACTGTACAAATTAACCGAAATTCTACATCGTTGCTATTTCTACGTATATCGACGATTTGGATGATATATAAGAAAAACTGAAATTTTAACGAATTTCCAAGAAAAATGTAAAAATTAACCAAAATTTAAAAACGATGCTATTTCTGTAGATATATAATAAAAATTGAATTTTACCGAATTTTTAAGAAAAATGTAAAAATTAACCAAAATTTGAAAACTATGACATTTCTACGTATCTAGACGATTTGGATGATATATAAGAAAAACTGAAATTTTAGCGAATTTCCAAGAAAAATGTAAAAATTAACCAAAATTTGAAAACGATATTATCTAGATGATTTGGAAGATATTTAGGAAAAATTAAATTTTTGCGAATTTCAGAGTAAACTGTACAAATTTACCGAAACTCTAAAACGTTGCTATTTCTACGTATATCGACGACTTGGATGATATATAAGAAAAACTGAAATTTTAGCGAATTTCCAAGAAAAATGTAAAAATTAACCAAAATTTGAAAACGATGCTACTTCTACGTATCTAGATGATTTGGAGGATATTTAAGAAAAATTGACTTTTAGCGAATTTCCGAGTAAACTGTACAAATTAACCGAAATTCTAAATGGCTGCTATTTCTATGTATATCGACGATTTGGATGATATATAAGAAAAACTGAAATTTTAACGAATTTCCAAGAAAAATGTAAAAATTAGCCAAAATTTAAAAACGATGCTATATCTATAGATATATAATAAAAATTGAATTTTAACGAATTTTTAAGAAAAAATGTAAAAATTAACCAAAATTTGAAAACGATGCTATTTCTACGTATCTAGACGATTTGGATGATATATAAGAAAAACTGAAATTTTAGCGAATTTCCAAGAAAAATGTAAAAATTAACCAAAATTTAAAAACGATGCTATCTAGATAATTTGGAAATATTTAGGAAAAATTAAATTTTTGCGAATTTCAGAGTAAACTGTACAAATTTACCGAAACTCTAAATCGTTGCTATTTCTACGTATATCGACGATTTGGTTGATATATAAGAAAAACTGAAATTTTAACGAATTTCCAAGAAAAATGTAAAAATTAACCAAAATTTAAAAACGATGCTATTTCTACGTATCTAGACGACTTGGATGATATATAAGAAAAACTGAAATTTTAGCGAATTTCCAAGAAAAATGTAAAAATTAACCAAAATTTGAAAACGATGCTACTTCTACGTATCTAGATGATTTGGAGGATATTTAAGAAAAATTGACTTTTAGCGAATTTCCGAGTAAACTGTACAAATTAACCGAAATTCTAAATGGCTGCTATTTCTATGTATATCGACGATTTGGATGATATATAAGAAAAACTGAAATTTTAACGAATTTCCAAGAAAAATGTAAAAATTAGCCAAAATTTAAAAACGATGCTATATCTATAGATATATAATAAAAATTGAATTTTAACGAATTTTTAAGAAAAAATGTAAAAATTAACCAAAATTTGAAAACGATGCTATTTCTACGTATCTAGACGATTTGGATGATATATAAGAAAAACTGAAATTTTAGCGAATTTCCAAGAAAAATGTAAAAATTAACCAAAATTTAAAAACGATGCTATCTAGATAATTTGGAAGATATTTAGGAAAAATTAAATTTTTGCGAATTTCAGAGTAAACTGTACAAATTTGTCGAAATTCTAAATCGTTGCTATTTCTACGTATATCGACGATTTGGGTGATATATAAGAAAAACTGAAATTTTAACGAATTTCCAAGAAAAATGTAAAAATTAACCAAAATTTAAAAACGATGCTATCTAGATGATTTGGAGGATATTTAAGAAAAATTTAATTTTAGCGAATTTCCGTGTAAACTGTACAAATTAACCGAAATTCTAAATCGTTGCTATTTCTACGTATATCGACGATTTGGGTGATATATAAGAAAAACTGAAATTTTAACGAATTTCCAAGAAAAATGTAAAAATTAACCAAAATTTAAAAACGATGCTATTTCTGTAGATATATAGTAAAAATTGAATTTTACCGAATTTTTAAGAAAAATGTAAAAATTAACCAAAATTTTAAAACTATGATATATCTACGTATCTAGACGATTTGGATGATATATAAGAAAAACTGAAATTTTAGCGAATTTCCAAGAAAAATGTAAAAATTAACCAAAATTTAAAAACGATGCTATTTCTACGTATCTAGACGACTTGGATGATATATAAGAAAAACTGAAATTTTAGCGAATTTCCAAGAAAAATGTAAAAATTAACCAAAATTTGAAAACGATGCTACTTCTACGTATCTAGATGATTTGGAGGATATTTAAGAAAAATTGACTTTTAGCGAATTTCCGAGTAAACTGTACAAATTAACCGAAATTCTAAATGGCTGCTATTTCTATGTATATCGACGATTTGGATGATATATAAGAAAAACTGAAATTTTAACGAATTTCCAAGAAAAATGTAAAAATTAGCCAAAATTTAAAAACGATGCTATATCTATAGATATATAATAAAAATTGAATTTTAACGAATTTTTAAGAAAAAATGTAAAAATTAACCAAAATTTGAAAACGATGCTATTTCTACGTATCTAGACGATTTGGATGATATATAAGAAAAACTGAAATTTTAGCGAATTTCCAAGAAAAATGTAAAAATTAACCAAAATTTGAAAACGATGCTATCTAGATAATTTGGAAGATATTTAGGAAAAATTAAATTTTTGCGAATTTCAGAGTAAACTGTACAAATTTGTCGAAATTCTAAATCGTTGCTATTTCTACGTATATCGACGATTTGGGTGATATATAAGAAAAACTGAAATTTTAACGAATTTCCAAGAAAAATGTAAAAATTAACCAAAATTTAAAAACGATGCTATCTAGATGATTTGGAGGATATTTAAGAAAAATTTAATTTTAGCGAATTTCCGTGTAAACTGTACAAATTAACCGAAATTCTAAATCGTTGCTATTTCTACGTATATCGACGATTTGGGTGATATATAAGAAAAACTGAAATTTTAACGAATTTCCAAGAAAAATGTAAAAATTAACCAAAATTTAAAAACGATGCTATTTCTGTAGATATATAGTAAAAATTGAATTTTACCGAATTTTTAAGAAAAATGTAAAAATTAACCAAAATTTTAAAACTATGATATATCTACGTATCTAGACGATTTGGATGATATATAAGAAAAACTGAAATTTTAGCGAATTTCCAAGAAAAATGTAAAAATTAACCAAAATTTGAAAACGATGTTATCTAGATGATTTGGAAGATATTTAGGAAAAATTAAATTTTTGCGAATTTCAGAGTAAACTGTACAAATTTACCGAAACTCTAAAACGTTGCTATTTCTACGTATATCGACGACTTGGATGATATATAAGAAAAACTGAAATTTTAGCGAATTTTCAAGAAAAATGTAAAAATTAACCAAAATTTGAAAACGATGCTACTTCTACGTATCTAGATGATTTGGAGGATATTTAAGAAAAATTGACTTTTAGCGAATTTCCGAGTAAACTGTACAAATTAACCGAAATTCTAAATGGCTGCTATTTCTATGTATATCGACGATTTGGATGATATATAAGAAAAACTGAAATTTTAACGAATTTCCAAGAAAAATGTAAAAATTAGCCAAAATTTAAAAACGATGCTATATCTTTAGATATATAATAAAAATTGAATTTTAACGAATTTTTAAGAAAAAATGTAAAAATTAACCAAAATTTGAAAACGATGCTATCTCTACGTATCTAGACGATTTGGATGATATATAAGAAAAACTGAAATTTTAGCGAATTTCCAAGAAAAATGTAAAAATTAACCAAAATTTAAAAACGATGCTATTTCTGTAGATATATAGTAAAAATTGAATTTTACCGAATTTTTAAGAAAAATGTAAAAATTAACCAAAATTTAAAAACGATGCTATATCTATAGATATATAATAAAAATTGAATTTTAACGAATTTTTAAGAAAAAATGTAAAAATTAACCAAAATTTGAAAACGATGCTATTTCTACGTATGTAGACGATTTGGATGATATATAAGAAAAACTGAAATTTTAGCGAATTTCCAAGAAAAATGTAAAAATTAACCAAAATTTAAAAACGATGCTATCTAGATAATTTGGAAGATATTTAGGAAAAATTAAATTTTTGCGAATTTCAGAGTAAACTGTACAAATTTACCGAAACTCTAAATCGTTGCTGTTTCTACGTATATCGACGATTTGGGTGATATATAAGAAAAACTGAAATTTTAACGAATTTCCAAGAAAAATGTAAAAATTAACCAAAATTTAAAAACGATGCTGTTTCTATAGATATATAATAAAAATTGAATTTTACCGATTTTTTAAGAAAAATGTAAAAATTAACCAAAATTTGAAAACTATGATATTTCTACGAATCTAGACGATTTGGATGATATGTAAGAATGACTGAAATTTTAGCGAATTTCCAAGAAAAATGTAAAAATTAGCCAAAATTTAAAAACAATGCTATATCTATAGATATATAATAAAAATTGAATTTTAACGAATTTTTAAGAAAAAATGTAAAAATTAACCAAAATTTGAAAACGATGCTATTTCTACGTATCTAGACGATTTGGATGATATATAAGAAAAACTGAAATTTTAGCGAATTTCCAAGAAAAATGTAAAAATTAACCAAAATTTAAAAACGATGCTATCTAGATGATTTGGAGGATATTTAAGAAAAATTTAATTTTAGCGAATTTCCGTGTAAACTGTAGAAATTAACCGAAATTCTAAATCGTTGCTATTTCTACGTATATCGACGATTTGGATGATATATAAGAAAAACTGAAATTTTAACGAATTTCCAAGAAAAATGTAAAAATTAACCAAAATTTAAAAACGATGCTATTTCTGTAGATATATAATAAAAATTGAATTTTACCGAATTTTTAAGAAAAATGTAAAAATTAACCAAAATTTGAAAACTATGACATTTCTACGTATCTAGACGATTTGGATGATATATAAGAAAAACTGAAATTTTAGCGAATTTCCAAGAAAAATGTAAAAATTAACCAAAATTTGAAAACGATGTTATCTAGATGATTTGGAAGATATTTAGGAAAAATTAAATTTTTGCGAATTTCAGAGTAAACTGTACAAATTTACCGAAACCCTAAAACGTTGCTATTTCTACGTATATCGACGACTTGGATGATATATAAGAAAAACTGAAATTTTAGCGAATTTCCAAGAAAAATGTAAAAATTAACCAAAATTTGAAAACGATGCTACTTCTACGTATCTAGATGATTTGGAGGATATTTAAGAAAAATTGACTTTTAGCGAATTTCCGAGTAAACTGTACAAATTAACCGAAATTCTAAATGGCTGCTATTTCTATGTATATCGACGATTTGGATGATATATAAGAAAAACTGAAATTCTAACGAATTTCCAAGAAAAATGTAAAAATTAGCCAAAATTTAAAAACAATGCTATATCTATAGATATATAATAAAAATTGAATTTTAACGAATTTTTAAGAAAAAATGTAAAAATTAACCAAAATTTGAAAACGATGCTATTTCTACGTATCTAGACGATTTGGATGATATATAAGAAAAACTGAAATTTTAGCGAATTTCCAAGAAAAATGTAAAAATTAACCAAAATTTAAAAACGATGCTATCTAGATAATTTGGAAGATATTTAGGAAAAATTAAATTTTTGCGAATTTCAGAGTAAACTGTACAAATTTACCGAAACTCTAAATCGTTGCTATTTCTACGTATATCGACGATTTGGGTGATATATAAGAAAAACTGAAATTTTAACGAATTTCCAAGAAAAATGTAAAAATTAACCAAAATTTAAAAACGATGCTATCTAGATGATTTGGAAGATATTTATGAAAAATTAAATTTTTGCGAATTTCAGAGTAAACTACAAATTTACCGAAATTCTAAATCGTTGCTATTTCTACGTATATCGACGATTTGGATGATATGTAAGAATGACTGAAATTTTAGCGAATTTCCAAGAAAAATGTAAAAATTAACCAAAATTTAAAAACGATGCTGTTTCTATAGATATATAATAAAAATTGAATTTTACCGATTTTTTAAGAAAAATGTAAAAATTAACCAAAATTTGAAAACTATGATATTTCTACGAATCTAGACGATTTGGATGATATGTAAGAATGACTGAAATTTTAGCGAATTTCCAAGAAAAATGTAAAAATTAACTAAAATTAAAAAACGATGCTGTTTCTATAGATATATAATAAAAATTGAATTTTACCGAATTTTTAAGAAAAATGTAAAAATTAACCAAAGTTTGAAAACAATGACATTTCTACGTATCTAGACGATTTGGATGATATATAAGAAAAACTGAAATATTAGCGAATTTCCAAGAAAAATGTAAAAATTAACCAAAATTTAAAAACGATGCTATCTAGATAATTTGGAAGATATTTAGGAAAAATTAAATTTTTGCGAATTTCAGAGTAAACTGTACAAATTTACCGAAATTCTAAATCGTTGCTATTTCTACGTATATCGACGATTTGGGTGATATATAAGAAAAACTGAAATTTTAACGAATTTCCAAGAAAAATGTAAAAATTAACCAAAATTTAAAAACGATGCTATCTAGATAATTTGGAAGATATTTAGGAAAAATTAAATTTTTGCGAATTTCAGAGTAAACTGTACAAATTTACCGAAATTCTAAATCGTTGCTATTTCTACGTATATCGACGATTTGGGTGATATATAAGAAAAACTGAAATTTTAACGAATTTCCAAGAAAAATGTAAAAATTAACCAAAATTTAAAAACGATGCTATTTCTGTAGATATATAGTAAAAATTGAATTTTACCGAATTTTTAAGAAAAATGTAAAAATTAACCAAAATTTTAAAACTATGATATATCTACGTATCTAGACGATTTGGATGATATACAAGAAAAACTGAAATTTTAGCGAATTTCAAAGAAAAATGCAAAAATTAACCAAAATTTGAAAACTATGACATTTCTACGTATCTAGACGATTTGGATGATATATAAGAAAAACTGAAATTTTAGCGAATTTCCAAGAAAAATGTAAAAATTAACCAAAATTTGAAAACGATATTATCTAGATGATTTGGAAGATATTTAGGAAAAATTAAATTTTTGCGAATTTCAGAGTAAACTGTACAAATTTACCGAAACTCTAAAACGTTGCTATTTCTACGTATATCGACGACTTGGATGATATATAAGAAAAACTGAAATTTTAGCGAATTTCCAAGAAAAATGTAAAAATTAACCAAAATTTGAAAACGATGCTACTTCTACGTATCTAGATGATTTGGAGGATATTTAAGAAAAATTTAATTTTAGCGAATTTCCGTGTAAACTGTACAAATTAACCGAAATTCTACATCGTTGCTATTTCTACGTATATCGACGATTTGGATGATATATAAGAAAAACTGAAATTTTAACGAATTTCCAAGAAAAATGTAAAAATTAACCAAAATTTAAAAACGATGCTATTTCTGTAGATATATAATAAAAATTGAATTTTACCGAATTTTTAAGAAAAATGTAAAAATTAACCAAAATTTGAAAACTATGACATTTCTACGTATCTAGACGATTTGGATGATATATAAGAAAAACTGAAATTTTAGCGAATTTCCAAGAAAAATGTAAAAATTAACCAAAATTTGAAAACGATATTATCTAGATGATTTGGAAGATATTTAGGAAAAATTAAATTTTTGCGAATTTCAGAGTAAACTGTACAAATTTACCGAAACTCTAAAACGTTGCTATTTCTACGTATATCGACGACTTGGATGATATATAAGAAAAACTGAAATTTTAGCGAATTTCCAAGAAAAATGTAAAAATTAACCAAAATTTGAAAACGATGCTACTTCTACGTATCTAGATGATTTGGAGGATATTTAAGAAAAATTGACTTTTAGCGAATTTCCGAGTAAACTGTACAAATTAACCGAAATTCTAAATGGCTGCTATTTCTATGTATATCGACGATTTGGATGATATATAAGAAAAACTGAAATTTTAACGAATTTCCAAGAAAAATGTAAAAATTAGCCAAAATTTAAAAACGATGCTATATCTATAGATATATAATAAAAATTGAATTTTAACGAATTTTTAAGAAAAAATGTAAAAATTAACCAAAATTTGAAAACGATGCTATTTCTACGTATCTAGACGATTTGGATGATATATAAGAAAAACTGAAATTTTAGCGAATTTCCAAGAAAAATGTAAAAATTAACCAAAATTTAAAAACGATACTATCTAGATAATTTGGAAGATATTTAGGAAAAATTAAATTTTTGCGAATTTCAGAGTAAACTGTACAAATTTACCGAAACTCTAAATCGTTGCTATTTCTACGTATATCGACGATTTGGTTGATATATAAGAAAAACTGAAATTTTAACGAATTTCCAAGAAAAATGTAAAAATTAACCAAAATTTAAAAACGATGCTATTTCTACGTATCTAGACGACTTGGATGATATATAAGAAAAACTGAAATTTTAGCGAATTTCCAAGAAAAATGTAAAAATTAACCAAAATTTGAAAACGATGCTACTTCTACGTATCTAGATGATTTGGAGGATATTTAAGAAAAATTGACTTTTAGCGAATTTCCGAGTAAACTGTACAAATTAACCGAAATTCTAAATGGCTGCTATTTCTATGTATATCGACGATTTGGATGATATATAAGAAAAACTGAAATTTTAACGAATTTCCAAGAAAAATGTAAAAATTAGCCAAAATTTAAAAACGATGCTATATCTATAGATATATAATAAAAATTGAATTTTAACGAATTTTTAAGAAAAAATGTAAAAATTAACCAAAATTTGAAAACGATGCTATTTCTACGTATCTAGACGATTTGGATGATATATAAGAAAAACTGAAATTTTAGCGAATTTCCAAGAAAAATGTAAAAATTAACCAAAATTTAAAAACGATGCTATCTAGATAATTTGGAAGATATTTAGGAAAAATTAAATTTTTGCGAATTTCAGAGTAAACTGTACAAATTTGTCGAAATTCTAAATCGTTGCTATTTCTACGTATATCGACGATTTGGGTGATATATAAGAAAAACTGAAATTTTAACGAATTTCCAAGAAAAATGTAAAAATTAACCAAAATTTAAAAACGATGCTATCTAGATGATTTGGAGGATATTTAAGAAAAATTTAATTTTAGCGAATTTCCGTGTAAACTGTACAAATTAACCGAAATTCTAAATCGTTGCTATTTCTACGTATATCGACGATTTGGGTGATATATAAGAAAAACTGAAATTTTAACGAATTTCCAAGAAAAATGTAAAAATTAACCAAAATTTAAAAACGATGCTATTTCTGTAGATATATAGTAAAAATTGAATTTTACCGAATTTTTAAGAAAAATGTAAAAATTAACCAAAATTTTAAAACTATGATATATCTACGTATCTAGACGATTTGGATGATATATAAGAAAAACTGAAATTTTAGCGAATTTCCAAGAAAAATGTAAAAATTAACCAAAATTTGAAAACGATGTTATCTAGATGATTTGGAAGATATTTAGGAAAAATTAAATTTTTGCGAATTTCAGAGTAAACTGTACAAATTTACCGAAACTCTAAAACGTTGCTATTTCTACGTATATCGACGACTTGGATGATATATAAGAAAAACTGAAATTTTAGCGAATTTTCAAGAAAAATGTAAAAATTAACCAAAATTTGAAAACGATGCTACTTCTACGTATCTAGATGATTTGGAGGATATTTAAGAAAAATTGACTTTTAGCGAATTTCCGAGTAAACTGTACAAATTAACCGAAATTCTAAATGGCTGCTATTTCTATGTATATCGACGATTTGGATGATATATAAGAAAAACTGAAATTTTAACGAATTTCCAAGAAAAATGTAAAAATTAGCCAAAATTTAAAAACGATGCTATATCTTTAGATATATAATAAAAATTGAATTTTAACGAATTTTTAAGAAAAAATGTAAAAATTAACCAAAATTTGAAAACGATGCTATCTCTACGTATCTAGACGATTTGGATGATATATAAGAAAAACTGAAATTTTAGCGAATTTCCAAGAAAAATGTAAAAATTAACCAAAATTTAAAAACGATGCTATTTCTGTAGATATATAGTAAAAATTGAATTTTACCGAATTTTTAAGAAAAATGTAAAAATTAACCAAAATTTAAAAACGATGCTATATCTATAGATATATAATAAAAATTGAATTTTAACGAATTTTTAAGAAAAAATGTAAAAATTAACCAAAATTTGAAAACGATGCTATTTCTACGTATGTAGACGATTTGGATGATATATAAGAAAAACTGAAATTTTAGCGAATTTCCAAGAAAAATGTAAAAATTAACCAAAATTTAAAAACGATGCTATCTAGATAATTTGGAAGATATTTAGGAAAAATTAAATTTTTGCGAATTTCAGAGTAAACTGTACAAATTTACCGAAACTCTAAATCGTTGCTGTTTCTACGTATATCGACGATTTGGGTGATATATAAGAAAAACTGAAATTTTAACGAATTTCCAAGAAAAATGTAAAAATTAACCAAAATTTAAAAACGATGCTATCTAGATGATTTGGAAGATATTTATGAAAAATTAAATTTTTGCGAATTTCAGAGTAAACTACAAATTTACCGAAATTCTAAATCGTTGCTATTTCTACGTATATCGACGATTTGGATGATGTGTAAGAATGACTGAAATTTTAGCGAATTTCCAAGAAAAATGTAAAAATTAACCAAAATTTAAAAACGATGCTGTTTCTATAGATATATAATAAAAATTGAATTTTACCGATTTTTTAAGAAAAATGTAAAAATTAACCAAAATTTGAAAACTATGATATTTCTACGAATCTAGACGATTTGGATGATATGTAAGAATGACTGAAATTTTAGCGAATTTCCAAGAAAAATGTAAAAATTAACTAAAATTTAAAAACGATGCTGTTTCTATAGATATATAATAAAAATTGAATTTACCGAATTTTTAAGAAAAATGTAAAAATTAACCAAAGTTTGAAAACAATGACATTTCTACGTATCTAGACGATTTGGATGATATATAAGAAAAACTGAAATATTAGCGAATTTCCAAGAAAAATGTAAAAATTAACCAAAATTTAAAAACGATGCTATCTAGATAATTTGGAAGATATTTAGGAAAAATTAAATTTTTGCGAATTTCAGAGTAAACTGTACAAATTTACCGAAATTCTAAATCGTTGCTATTTCTACGTATATCGACGATTTGGGTGATATATAAGAAAAACTGAAATTTTAACGAATTTCCAAGAAAAATGTAAAAATCAACCAAAATTTAAAAACGATGCTATCTAGATGATTTGGAGGATATTTAAGAAAAATTTAATTTTAGCGAATTACCGTGTAAACTGTACAAATTAACCGAAATTCTAAATCGTTGCTATTTCTACGTATATCGACGATTTGGGTGATATATAAGAAAAACTGAAATTTTAACGAATTTCCAAGAAAAATGTAAAAATTAGCCAAAATTTAAAAACGATGCTATATATATAGATATATAGTAAAAATTGAATTTTAACGAATTTTTAAGAAAAAATGTGAAAATTAACCAAAATTTGAAAACGATGCTATTTCTACGTATCTAGACGATTTGGATGATATACAAGAAAAACTGAAATTTTAGCGAATTTCAAAGAAAAATGTAAAAATTAACCAAAATTTGAAAACTATGACATTTCTACGTATCTAGACGATTTGGATGATATATAAGAGAAACTGAAATTTTAGCGAATTTCCAAGAAAAATGTAAAAATTAGCCAAAATTTAAAAACGATGCTATATATATAGATATATAATAAAAATTGAATTTTAACGAATTTTTAAGAAAAAATGTAAAAATTAACCAAAATTTAAAAACGATGCTATCTAGATAATTTGGAAGATATTTAGGAAAAATTAAATTTTTGCGAATTTCAGAGTAAACTGTACAAATTTACCGAAATTCTAAATCGTTGCTATTTCTACGTATATCGACGATTTGGGTGATATATAAGAAAAACTGAAATTTTAACGAATTTCCAAGAAAAATGTAAAAATTAACCAAAATTTAAAAACGATGCTATCTAGATGATTTGGAGGATATTTAAGAAAAATTTAATTTTAGCGAATTTCCGTGTAAACTGTACAAATTAACCGAAATTCTAAATCGTTGCTATTTCTACGTATATCGACGATTTGGGTGATATATAAGAAAAACTGAAATTTTAACGAATTTCCAAGAAAAATGTAAAAATTAACCAAAATTTAAAAACGATGCTATTTCTGTAGATATATAGTAAAAATTGAATTTTACCGAATTTTTAAGAAAAATGTAAAAATTAACCAAAATTTTAAAACTATGATATATCTACGTATCTAGACGATTTGGATGATATACAAGAAAAACTGAAATTTTAGCGAATTTCAAAGAAAAATGCAAAAATTAACCAAAATTTGAAAACGATGCTATCTAGATGATTTGGAGGATATTTAAGAAAAATTTAATTTTAGCGAATTTCCGTGTAAACTGTACAAATTTACCGAAATTCTAAATCGTTGCTATTTCTGCGTATATCGACGATTTGGGTGATATATAAGAAAAACTGAAATTTTAACGAATTTCCAAGAAAAATGTAAAAATTAACCAAAATTTAAAAACGATGCTATCTAGATAATTTGGAAGATATTTAGGAAAAATTAAATTTTTGCGAATTTCAGAGTAAACTGTACAAATTTACCAAAATTCTAAATCGTTGCTATTTCTACGTATATCGACGATTTGGGTGATATATAAGAAAAACTGAAATTTTAACGAATTTCCAAGAAAAATGTAAAAATTAACCATAATTTGAAAACGATGTTATCTAGATGATTTGGAAGATATTTAGGAAAAATTAAATTTTTGCGAATTTCAGAGTAAACTGTACAAATTTACCGAAACTCTAAATCGTTGCTATTTCTACGTATATCGACGATTTGGGTGATATATAAGAAAAACTGAAATTTTAACGAATTTCCAAGAAAAATGTAAAAATTAACCAAAATTTAAAAACGATGCTATTTCTGTAGATATATAGTAAAAATTGAATTTTACCGAATTTTTAAGAAAAATGTAAAAATTAACCAAAATTTTAAAACTATGATATATCTACGTATCTAGACGATTTGGATGATATACAAGAAAAACTGAAATTTTAGCGAATTTCAAAGAAAAATGCAAAAATTAACCAAAATTTGAAAACTATGACATTTCTACGTATCTAGACGATTTGGATGATATATAAGAAAAACTGAAATTTTAGCGAATTTCCAAGAAAAATGTAAAAATTAACCAAAATTTGAAAACGATATTATCTAGATGATTTGGAAGATATTTAGGAAAAATTAAATTTTTGCGAATTTCAGAGTAAACTGTACAAATTTACCGAAACTCTAAAACGTTGCTATTTCTACGTATATCGACGACTTGGATGATATATAAGCAAAACTGAAATTTTAGCGAAATTCCATGAAAAATGTAAAAATTAACCAAAATTTGAAAACGATATTATCTAGATGATTTGGAAGATATTTAGGAAAAATTAAATTTTTGCGAATTTCAGAGTAAACTGTACAAATTTACCGAAACTCTAAATCGTTGCTATTTCTACGTATATCGACGATTTGGATGATATATAAGAAAAACTGAAATTTTAACGAATTTCCAAGAAAAATGTAAAAATTAACCAAAATTTAAAAACGATGCTATTTCTGTAGATATATAATAAAAATTGGATTTTACCGAATTTTTAAGAAAAATGTAAAAATTAACCAAAATTTGAAAACTATGACATTTCTACGTATCTAGACGATTTGGATGATATATAAGAAAAACTGAAATTTTAGCGAATTTCCAAGAAAAATGTAAAAATTAACCAAAATTTGAAAACGATATTATCTAGATGATTTGGAAGATATTTAGGAAAAATTAAATTTTTGCGAATTTCAGAGTAAACTGTACAAATTTACCGAAACTCTAAATCGTTGCTATTTCTACGTATATCGACGATTTGGGTGATATATAAGAAAAACTGAAATTTTAACGAATTTCCAAGAAAAATGTAAAGATTAACCAAAATTTAAAAACGATGCTATCTAGATAATTTGGAAGATATTTAGGAAAAATTAAATTTTTGCGAATTTCAGAGTAAACTGTACAAATTTACCGAAATTCTAAATCGTTGCTATTTCTACGTATATCGACGATTTGGGTGATATATAAGAAAAACTGAAATTTTAACGAATTTCCAAGAAAAATGTAAAAATTAACCAAAATTTGAAAACGATGTTATCTAGATGATTTGGAAGATATTTAGGAAAAATTAAATTTTTGCGAATTTCAGAGTAAACTGTACAAATTTACCGAAACTCTAAATCGTTGCTATTTCTACGTATATCGACGATTTGGGTGATATATAAGAAAAACTGAAATTTTAACGAATTTCCAAGAAAAATGTAAAAATTAACCAAAATTTAAAAACGATGCTATTTCTGTAGATAAAATTGAATTTTACCGAATTTTTAAGAAAAATGTAAAAATTAACCAAAATTTTAAAACTATGATATATCTACGTATCTAGACGATTTGGATGATATACAAGAAAAACTGAAATTTTAGCGAATTTCAAAGAAAAATGCAAAAATTAACCAAAATTTGAAAACTATGACATTTCTACGTATCTAGACGATTTGGATGATATATAAGAAAAACTGAAATTTTAGCGAATTTCCAAGAAAAATGTAAAAATTAACCAAAATTTGAAAACGATATTATCTAGATGATTTGGAAGATATTTAGGAAAAATTAAATTTTTGCGAATTTCAGAGTAAACTGTACAAATTTACCGAAACTCTAAAACGTTGCTATTTCTACGTATATCGACGACTTGGATGATATATAAGAAAAACTGAAATTTTAGCGAATTTCCAAGAAAAATGTAAAAATTAACCAAAATTTGAAAACGATGCTACTTCTACGTATCTAGATGATTTGGAGGATATTTAAGAAAAATTTAATTTTAGCGAATTTCCGTGTAAACTGTACAAATTAACCGAAATTCTAAATCGTTGCTATTTCTACGTATATCGACGATTTGGATGATATATAAGAAAAACTGAAATTTTAACGAATTTCCAAGAAAAATGTAAAAATTAACCAAAATTTAAAAACGATGCTATTTCTGTAGATATATAATAAAAATTGAATTTTACCGAATTTTTAAGAAAAATGTAAAAATTAACCAAAATTTGAAAACTATGACATTTCTACGTATCTAGACGATTTGGATGATATATAAGAAAAACTGAAATTTTAGCGAATTTCCAAGAAAAATGTAAAAATTAACCAAAATTTGAAAACGATATTATCTAGATGATTTGGAAGATATTTAGGAAAAATTAAATTTTTGCGAATTTCAGAGTAAACTGTACAAATTTACCGAAACTCTAAATCGTTGCTATTTCTACGTATATCGACGATTTGGGTGATATATAAGAAAAACTGAAATTTTAACGAATTTCCAAGAAAAATGTAAAAATTAACCAAAATTTAAAAACGATGCTATTTCTGTAGATATATAGTAAAAATTGAATTTTACCGAATTTTTAAGAAAAATGTAAAAATTAACCAAAATTTTAAAACTATGATATATCTACGTATCTAGACGATTTGGATGATATACAAGAAAAACTGAAATTTTAGCGAATTTCAAAGGAAAATGCAAAAATTAACCAAAATTTGAAAACTATGACATTTCTACGTATCTAGACGATTTGGATGATATATAAGAAAAACTGAAATTTTAGCGAATTTCCAAGAAAAATGTAAAAATTAACCAAAATTTGAAAACGATATTATCTAGATGATTTGGAAGATATTTAGGAAAAATTAAATTTTTGCGAATTTCAGAGTAAACTGTACAAATTTACCGAAACTCTAAATCGTTGCTATTTCTACGTATATCGACGATTTGGGTGATATATAAGAAAAACTGAAATTTTAACGAATTTCCAAGAAAAATGTAAAAATTAACCAAAATTTAAAAACGATGCTATTTCTGTAGATATATAGTAAAAATTGAATTTTACCGAATTTTTAAGAAAAATGTAAAAATTAACCAAAATTTTAAAACTATGATATATCTACGTATCTAGACGATTTGGATGATATACAAGAAAAACTGAAATTTTAGCGAATTTCAAAGAAAAATGCAAAAATTAACCAAAATTTGAAAACGATGCTATCTAGATGATTTGGAGGATATTTAAGAAAAATTTAATTTTAGCGAATTTCCGTGTAAACTGTACAAATTTACCGAAATTCTAAATCGTTGCTATTTCTACGTATATCGACGATTTGGGTGATATATAAGAAAAACTGAAATTTTAACGAATTTCCAAGAAAAATGTAAAAATTAACTAAAATTTAAAAACGATGCTATCTAGATAATTTGGAAGATATTTAGGAAAAATTAAATTTTTTTCGAATTTCAGAGTAAACTGTACAAATTTACCGAAATTCTAAATCGTTGCTATTTCTACGTATATCGACGATTTTGGTGATATATAAGAAAAACTGAAATTTTAACGAATTTCCAAGAAAAATGTAAAAATTAACCAAAATTTGAAAACGATGTTATCTAGATGATTTGGAAGATATTTAGGAAAAATTAAATTTTTGCGAATTTCAGAGTAAACTGTACAAATTTACCGAAATTCTAAATCGTTGCTATTTCTACGTATATCGACGATTTGGGTGATATATAAGAAAAACTGAAATTTTAACGAATTTCCAAGAAAAATGTAAAAATTAACCAAAATTTGAAAACGATGTTATCTAGATGATTTGGAAGATATTTAGGAAAAATTAAATTTTTGCGAATTTCAGAGTAAACTGTGCAAATTTACCGAAACTCTAAATCGTTGCTATTTCTACGTATATCGACGATTTGGGTGATATATAAGAAAAACTGAAATTTTAACGAATTTCCAAGAAAAATGTAAAAATTAACCAAAATTTAAAAACGATGCTATTTCTGTAGATATATAGTAAAAATTGAATTTTACCGAATTTTTAAGAAAAATGTAAAAATTAATAAAAATTTAAAAATTATGATATATCTACGTATCTAGACGATTTGGATGATATACAAGAAAAACTGAAATTTTAGCGAATTTCAAAGAAAAATGCAAAAGTTAACCAAAATTTGAAAACTATGACATTTCTACGTGTCTAGACGATTTGGATGATATATAAGAAAAACTGAAATTTTAGCGAATTTCCAAGAAAAATGTAAAAATTAACCAAAATTTGAAAACGATGCTACTTCTACGTATCTAGATGATTTGGAGGATATTTAAGAAAAATTTAATTTTAGCGAATTTCCGTGTAAACTGTACAAATTAACCGAAATTCTAAATCGTTGCTATTTCTACGTATATCGACGATTTGGATGATATATAAGAAAAACTGAAATTTTAACGAATTTCCAAGAAAAATGTAAAAATTAACCAAAATTTAAAAACGATGCTATTTCTGTAGATATATAATAAAAATTGAATTTTACCGAATTTTTAAGAAAAATGTAAAAATTAACCAAAATTTGAAAACTATGACATTTCTACGTATCTAGACGATTTGGATGATATATAAGAAAAACTGAAATTTTAGCGAATTTCCAAGAAATATGTAAAAATTAACCAAAATTTGAAAACGATATTATCTAGATGATTTGGAAGATATTTAGGAAAAATTAAATTTTTGCGAATTTCAGAGTAAACTGTACAAATTTACCGAAACTCTAAATGGTTGCTATTTCTACGTATATCGACGATTTGGGTGATATATAAGAAAAACTGAAATTTTAACGAATTTCCAAGAAAAATGTAAAAATTAACCAAAATTTAAAAACGATGCTATTTCTGTAGATATATAGTAAAAATTGAATTTTACCGAATTTTTAAGAAAAATGTAAAAATTTACCAAAATTTTAAAACTATGATATATCTACGTATCTAGACGATTTGGATGATATACAAGAAAAACTGAAATTTTAGCGAATTTCAAAGAAAAATGCAAAAATTAACCAAAATTTGAAAACGATGCTATCTAGATGATTTGGAGGATATTTAAGAAAAATTTAATTTTAGCGAATTTCCGTGTAAACTGTACAAATTTACCGAAATTCTAAATCGTTGCTATTTCTACGTATATCGACGATTTGGGTGATATATAAGAAAAACTGAAATTTTAACGAATTTCCAAGAAAAATGTAAAAATTAACCAAAATTTAAAAACGATGCTATCTAGATAATTTGGAAGATATTTAGGAAAAATTAAATTTTTGCGAATTTCAGAGTAAACTGTACAAATTTACCGAAATTCTAAATCGTTGCTATTTCTACGTATATCGACGATTTGGGTGATATATAAGAAAAACTGAAATTTTAACGAATTTCCAAGAAAAATGTAAAAATTAACCAAAATTTGAAAACGATGTTATCTAGATGATTTGGAAGATATTTAGGAAAAATTAAATTTTTGCGAATTTCAGAGTAAACTGTACAAATTTACCGAAACTCTAAATCGTTGCTATTTCTACGTATATCGACGATTTGGGTGATATATAAGAAAAACTGAAATTTTAACGAATTTCCAAGAAAAATGTAAAAATTAACCAAAATTTAAAAACGATGCTATTTCTGTAGATATATAGTAAAAATTGAATTTTACCGAATTTTTAAGAAAAATGTAAAAATTAACCAAAATTTTAAAACTATGATATATCTACGTATCTAGACGATTTGGATGATATACAAGAAAAACTGAAATTTTAGCGAATTTCAAAGAAAAATGCAAAAATTAACCAAAATTTGAAAACTATGACATTTCTACGTATCTAGACGATTTGGATGATATATAAGGAAAACTGAAATTTTAGCGAATTTCCAAGAAAAATGTAAAAATTAACCAAAATTTGAAAACGATATTATCTAGATGATTTGGAAGATATTTAGGAAAAATTAAATTTTTGCGAATTTCAGAGTAAACTGTACAAATTTACCGAAACTCTAAAACGTTGCTATTTCTACGTATATCGACGACTTGGATGATATATAAGAAAAACTGAAATTTTAGCGAATTTCCAAGAAAAATGTAAAAATTAACCAAAATTTGAAAACGATGCTACTTCTACGTATCTAGATGATTTGGAGGATATTTAAGAAAAATTTAATTTTAGCGAATTTCCGTGTAAACTGTACAAATTAACCGAAATTCTAAATCGTTGCTATTTCTACGTATATCGACGATTTGGATGATATATAAGAAAAACTGAAATTTTACGAATTTCCAAGAAAAATGTAAAAATTAACCAAAATTTAAAAACGATGCTATTTCTGTAGATATATAATAAAAATTGAATTTTACCGAATTTTTAAGAAAAATATAAAAATTAACCAAAATTTGAAAACTATGACATTTCTACGTATCTAGACGATTTGGATGATATATAAGAAAAACTGAAATTTTAGCGAATTTCCAAGAAAAATGTAAAAATTAACCAAAATTTGAAAACGATATTATCTAGATGATTTGGAAGATATTTAGGAAAAATTAAATTTTTGCGAATTTCAGAGTAAACTGTACAAATTTACCGAAACTCTAAAACGTTGCTATTTCTACGTATATCGACGACTTGGATGATATATAAAAAAAACTGAAATTTTAGCGAATTTCCAAGAAAAATGTAAAAATTAACCAAAATTTGAAAACGATGCTACTTCTACGTATCTAGATGATTTGGAGGATATTTAAGAAAAATTGACTTTTAGCGAATTTCCGAGTAAACTGTACAAATTAACCGAAATTCTAAATGGCTGCTATTTCTATGTATATCGACGATTTGGATGATATATAAGAAAAACTGAAATTTTAACGAATTTCCAAGAAAAATGTAAAAATTAACCAAAATTTAAAAACGATGCTATTTCTGTAGATATATAGTAAAAATTGAATTTTACCGAATTTTTAAGAAAAATGTAAAAATTAACCAAAATTTTAAAACTATGATATATCTACGTATCTAGACGATTTGGATGATATACAAGAAAAACTGAAATTTTAGCGAATTTCAAAGAAAAATGCAAAAATTAACCAAAATTTGAAAACTATGACATTTCTACGTATCTAGACGATTTGGATGATATATAAGAAAAACTGAAATTTTAGCGAATTTCCAAGAAAAATGTAAAAATTAACCAAAATTTGAAAACGATATTATCTAGATGATTTGGAAGATATTTAGGAAAAATTAAATTTTTGCGAATTTCAGAGTAAACTGTACAAATTTACCGAAACTCTAAATCGTTGCTATTTCTACGTATATCGACGATTTGGGTGATATATAAGAAAAACTGAAATTTTAACGAATTTCCAAGAAAAATGTAAAAATTAACCAAAATTTAAAAACGATGCTATTTCTGTGGATATATAGTAAAAATTGAATTTTACCGAATTTTTAAGAAAAATGTAAAAATTTACCAAAATTTTAAAACTATGATATATCTACGTATCTAGACGATTTGGATGATATACAAGAAAAACTGAAATTTTAGCGAATTTCAAAGAAAAATGCAAAAATTAACCAAAATTTGAAAACGATGCTATCTAGATGATTTGGAGGATATTTAAGAAAAATTTAATTTTAGCGAATTTCCGTGTAAACTGTACAAATTTACCGAAATTCTAAATCGTTGCTATTTCTACGTATATCGACGATTTGGGTGATATATAAGAAAAACTGAAATTTTAACGAATTTCCAAGAAAAATGTAAAAATTAACCAAAATTTAAAAACGATGCTATCTAGATAATTTGGAAGATATTTAGGAAAAATTAAATTTTTGCGAATTTCAGAGTAAACTGTACAAATTTACCGAAATTCTAAATCGTTGCTATTTCTACGTATATCGACGATTTGGGTGATATATAAGAAAAACTGAAATTTTAACGAATTTCCAAGAAAAATGTAAAAATTAACCAAAATTTGAAAACGATGTTATCTAGATGATTTGGAAGATATTTAGGAAAAATTAAATTTTTGCGAATTTCAGAGTAAACTGTACAAATTTACCGAAACTCTAAATCGTTGCTATTTCTACGTATATCGACGATTTGGGTGATATATAAGAAAAACTGAAATTTTAACGAATTTCCAAGAAAAATGTAAAAATTAACCAAAATTTAAAAACGATGCTATTTCTGTAGATATATAGTAAAAATTGAATTTTACCGAATTTTTAAGAAAAATGTAAAAATTAACCAAAATTTTAAAACTATGATATATCTACGTATCTAGACGATTTGGATGATATACAAGAAAAACTGAAATTTTAGCGAATTTCAAAGAAAAATGCAAAAATTAACCAAAATTTGAAAACTATGACATTTCTACGTATCTAGACGATTTGGATGATATATAAGGAAAACTGAAATTTTAGCGAATTTCCAAGAAAAATGTAAAAATTAACCAAAATTTGAAAACGATATTATCTAGATGATTTGGAAGATATTTAGGAAAAATTAAATTTTTGCGAATTTCAGAGTAAACTGTACAAATTTACCGAAACTCTAAAACGTTGCTATTTCTACGTATATCGACGACTTGGATGATATATAAGAAAAACTGAAATTTTAGCGAATTTCCAAGGAAAATGTAAAAATTATCCAAAATTTGAAAACGATGCTACTTCTACGTATCTAGATGATTTGGAGGATATTTAAGAAAAATTTAATTTTAGCGAATTTCCGTGTAAACTGTACAAATTAACCGAAATTCTAAATCGTTGCTATTTCTACGTATATCGACGATTTGGATGATATATAAGAAAAACTGAAATTTTACGAATTTCCAAGAAAAATGTAAAAATTAACCAAAATTTAAAAACGATGCTATTTCTGTAGATATATAATAAAAATTGAATTTTACCGAATTTTTAAGAAAAATGTAAAAATTAACCAAAATTTGAAAACTATGACATTTCTACGTATCTAGACGATTTGGATGATATATAAGAAAAACTGAAATTTTAGCGAATTTCCAAGAAAAATGTAAAAATTAACCAAAATTTGAAAACGATATTATCTAGATGATTTGGAAGATATTTAGGAAAAATTAAATTTTTGCGAATTTCAGAGTAAACTGTACAAATTTACCGAAACTCTAAAACGTTGCTATTTCTACGTATATCGACGACTTGGATGATATATAAGAAAAACTGAAATTTTAGCGAATTTCCAAGAAAAATGTAAAAATTAACCAAAATTTGAAAACGATGCTACTTCTACGTATCTAGATGATTTGGAGGATATTTAAGAAAAATTGACTTTTAGCGAATTTCCGAGTAAACTGTACAAATTAACCGAAATTCTAAATGGCTGCTATTTCTATGTATATCGACGATTTGGATGATATATAAGAAAAACTGAAATTTTAACGAATTTCCAAGAAAAATGTAAAAATTAACCAAAATTTAAAAACGATGCTATTTCTGTAGATATATAGTAAAAATTGAATTTTACCGAATTTTTAAGAAAAATGTAAAAATTAACCAAAATTTTAAAACTATGATATATCTACGTATCTAGACGATTTGGATGATATACAAGAAAAACTGAAATTTTAGCGAATTTCAAAGAAAAATGCAAAAATTAACCAAAATTTGAAAACTATGACATTTCTACGTATCTAGACGATTTGGATGATATATAAGAAAAACTGAAATTTTAGCGAATTTCCAAGAAAAATGTAAAAATTAACCAAAATTTGAAAACGATATTATCTAGATGATTTGGAAGATATTTAGGAAAAATTAAATTTTTGCGAATTTCAGAGTAAACTGTACAAATTTACCGAAACTCTAAATCGTTGCTATTTCTACGTATATCGACGATTTGGGTGATATATAAGAAAAACTGAAATTTTAACGAATTTCCAAGAAAAATGTAAAAATTAACCAAAATTTAAAAACGATGCTATTTCTGTAGATATATAGTAAAAATTGAATTTTACCGAATTTTTAAGAAAAATGTAAAAATTTACCAAAATTTTAAAACTATGATATATCTACGTATCTAGACGATTTGGATGATATACAAGAAAAACTGAAATTTTAGCGAATTTCAAAGAAAAATGCAAAAATTAACCAAAATTTGAAAACGATGCTATCTAGATGATTTGGAGGATATTTAAGAAAAATTTAATTTTAGCGAATTTCCGTGTAAACTGTACAAATTTACCGAAATTCTAAATCGTTGCTATTTCTACGTATATCGACGATTTGGGTGATATATAAGAAAAACTGAAATTTTAACGAATTTCCAAGAAAAATGTAAAAATTAACCAAAATTTAAAAACGATGCTATCTAGATAATTTGGAAGATATTTAGGAAAAATTAAATTTTTGCGAATTTCAGAGTAAACTGTACAAATTTACCGAAATTCTAAATCGTTGCTATTTCTACGTATATCGACGATTTGGGTGATATATAAGAAAAACTGAAATTTTAACGAATTTCCAAGAAAAATGTAAAAATTAACCAAAATTTGAAAACGATGTTATCTAGATGATTTGGAAGATATTTAGGAAAAATTAAATTTTTGCGAATTTCAGAGTAAACTGTACAAATTTACCGAAACTCTAAATCGTTGCTATTTCTACGTATATCGACGATTTGGGTGATATATAAGAAAAACTGAAATTTTAACGAATTTCCAAGAAAAATGTAAAAATTAACCAAAATTTAAAAACGATGCTATTTCTGTAGATATATAGTAAAAATTGAATTTTACCGAATTTTTAAGAAAAATGTAAAAATTAACCAAAATTTTAAAACTATGATATATCTACGTATCTAGACGATTTGGATGATATACAAGAAAAACTGAAATTTTAGCGAATTTCAAAGAAAAATGCAAAAATTAACCAAAATTTGAAAACTATGACATTTCTACGTATCTAGACGATTTGGATGATATATAAGAAAAACTGAAATTTTAACGAATTTCCAAGAAAAATGTAAAAATTAACCAAAATTTGAAAACGATATTATCTAGATGATTTGGAAGATATTTAGGAAAAATTAAATTTTTGCGAATTTCAGAGTAAACTGTACAAATTTACCGAAACTCTAAAACGTTGCTATTTCTACGTATATCGACGACTTGGATGATCTATAAGAAAAACTGAAATTTTAACGAATTTCCAAGAAAAATGTAAAAATTAACCAAAATTTGAAAACGATGCTACTTCTACGTATCTAGATGATTTGGAGGATATTTAAGAAAAATTTAATTTTAGCGAATTTCCGTGTAAACTGTACAAATTAACCGAAATTCTAAATCGTTGCTATTTCTACGTATATCGACGATTTGGATGATATATAAGAAAAACTGAAATTTTACGAATTTCCAAGAAAAATGTAAAAATTAACCAAAATTTAAAAACGATGCTATTTCTGTAGATATATAATAAAAATTGAATTTTACCGAATTTTTAAGAAAAATGTAAAAATTAACCAAAATTTGAAAACTATGACATTTCTACGTATCTAGACGATTTGGATGATATATAAGAAAAACTGAAATTTTAGCGAATTTCCAAGAAAAATGTAAAAATTAACCAAAATTTGAAAACGATATTATCTAGATGATTTGGAAGATATTTAGGAAAAATTAAATTTTTGCGAATTTCAGAGTAAACTGTACAAATTTACCGAAACTCTAAAACGTTGCTATTTCTACGTATATCGACGACTTGGATGATATATAAGAAAAACTGAAATTTTAGCGAATTTCCAAGAAAAATGTAAAAATTAACCAAAATTTGAAAACGATGCTACTTCTACGTATCTAGATGATTTGGAGGATATTTAAGAAAAATTGACTTTTAGCGAATTTCCGAGTAAACTGTACAAATTAACCGAAATTCTAAATGGCTGCTATTTCTATGTATATCGACGATTTGGATGATATATAAGAAAAACTGAAATTTTAACGAATTTCCAAGAAAAATGTAAAAATTAACCAAAATTTAAAAACGATGCTATTTCTGTAGATATATAGTAAAAATTGAATTTTACCGAATTTTTAAGAAAAATGTAAAAATTAACCAAAATTTTAAAACTATGATATATCTACGCATCTAGACGATTTGGATGATATACAAGAAAAACTGAAATTTTAGCGAATTTCAAAGAAAAATGCAAAAATTAACCAAAATTTGAAAACTATGACATTTCTACGTATCTAGACGATTTGGATGATATATAAGAAAAACTGAAATTTTAGCGAATTTCCAAGAAAAATGTAAAAATTAACCAAAATTTGAAAACGATATTATCTAGATGATTTGGAAGATATTTAGGAAAAATTAAATTTTTGCGAATTTCAGAGTAAACTGTACAAATTTACCGAAACTCTAAATCGTTGCTATTTCTACGTATATCGACGATTTGGGTGATATATAAGAAAAACTGAAATTTTAACGAATTTCCAAGAAAAATGTAAAAATTAACCAAAATTTAAAAACGATGCTATTTCTGTAGATATATAGTAAAAATTGAATTTTACCGAATTTTTAAGAAAAATGTAAAAATTAACCAAAATTTTAAAACTATGATATATCTACGTATCTAGACGATTTGGATGATATACAAGAAAAACTGAAATTTTAGCGAATTTCAAAGAAAAATGCAAAAATTAACCAAAATTTGAAAACTATGACATTTCTACGTATCTAGACGATTTGGATGATATATAAGAAAAACTGAAATTTTAGCGAATTTCCAAGAAAAATGTAAAAATTAACCAAAATTTGAAAACGATATTATCTAGATGATTTGGAAGATATTTAGGAAAAATTAAATTTTTGCGAATTTCAGAGTAAACTGTACAAATTTACCGAAACTCTAAAACGTTGCTATTTCTACGTATATCGACGACCTGGATGATATATAAGAAAAACTGAAATTTTAGCGAATTTCCAAGAAAAATGTAAAAATTAACCAAAATTTGAAAACGATGCTACTTCTACGTATCTAGATGATTTGGAGGATATTTAAGAAAAATTTAATTTTAGCGAATTTCCGTGTAAACTGTACAAATTAACCGAAATTCTAAATCGTTGCTATTTCTACGTATATCGACGATTTGGATGATATATAAGAAAAACTGAAATTTTAACGAATTTCCAAGAAAAATGTAAAAATTAACCAAAATTTAAAAACGATGCTATTTCTGTAGATATATAATAAAAATTGAATTTTACCGAATTTTTAAGAAAAATGTAAAAATTAACCAAAATTTGAAAACTATGACATTTCTACGTATCTAGACGATTTGGATGATATATAAGAAAAACTGAAATTTTAGCGAATTTCCAAGAAAAATGTAAAAATTAACCAAAATTTGAAAACGATATTATCTAGATGATTTGGAAGATATTTAGGAAAAATTAAATTTTTGCGAATTTCAGAGTAAACTGTACAAATTTACCGAAACTCTAAATCGTTGCTATTTCTACGTATATCGACGATTTGGGTGATATATAAGAAAAACTGAAATTTTAACGAATTTCCAAGAAAAATGTAAAAATTAACCAAAATTTAAAAACGATGCTATTTCTGTAGATATATAGTAAAAATTGAATTTTACCGAATTTTTAAGAAAAATGTAAAAATTAACCAAAATTTTAAAACTATGATATATCTACGTATCTAGACGATTTGGATGATATACAAGAAAAACTGAAATTTTAGCGAATTTCAAAGAAAAATGCAAAAATTAACCAAAATTTGAAAACGATGCTATCTAGATGATTTGGAGGATATTTAAGAAAAATTTAATTTTAGCGAATTTCCGTGTAAACTGTACAAATTTACCGAAATTCTAAATCGTTGCTATTTCTACGTATATCGACGATTTGGGTGATATATAAGAAAAACTGAAATTTTAACGAATTTCCAAGAAAAATGTAAAAATTAACCAAAATTTAAAAACGATGCTATCTAGATAATTTGGAAGATATTTAGGAAAAATTAAATTTTTTTCGAATTTCAGAGTAAACTGTACAAATTTACCGAAATTCTAAATCGTTGCTATTTCTACGTATATCGACGATTTGGGTGATATATAAGAAAAACTGAAATTTTAACGAATTTCCAAGAAAAATGTAAAAATTAACCAAAATTTGAAAACGATGTTATCTAGATGATTTGGAAGATATTTAGGAAAAATTAAATTTTTGCGAATTTCAGAGTAAACTGTACAAATTTACCGAAACTCTAAATCGTTGCTATTTCTACGTATATCGACGATTTGGGTGATATATAAGAAAAACTGAAATTTTAACGAATTTCCAAGAAAAATGTAAAAATTAACCAAAATTTTAAAACTATGATATATCTACGTATCTAGACGATTTGGATGATATACAAGAAAAACTGAAATTTTAGCGAATTTCAAAGAAAAATGCAAAAATTAACCAAAATTTGAAAACGATGCTATCTAGATGATTTGGAGGATATTTAAGAAAAATTTAATTTTAGCGAATTTCCGTGTAAACTGTACAAATTTACCGAAATTCTAAATCGTTGCTATTTCTACGTATATCGACGATTTGGGTGATATATAAGAAAAACTGAAATTTTAACGAATTTCCAAGAAAAATGTAAAAATTAACCAAAATTTGAAAACGATGTTATCTAGATGATTTGGAAGATATTTAGGAAAAATTAAATTTTTGCGAATTTCAGAGTAAACTGTACAAATTTACCGAAACTCTAAATCGTTGCTATTTCTACGTATCTAGACGATTTGGATGATATATAAGAAAAACTGAAATTTTAGCGAATTTCCAAGAAAAATGTAAAAATTAACCAAAATTTGAAAACGATATTATCTAGATGATTTGGAAGATATTTAGGAAAAATTAAATTTTTGCGAATTTCAGAGTAAACTGTACAAATTTACCGAAACTCTAAAACGTTGCTATTTCTACGTATATCGACGACTTGGATGATATATAAGAAAAACTGAAATTTTAGCGAATTTCCAAGAAAAATGTAAAAATTAACCAAAATTTGAAAACGATGCTACTTCTACGTATCTAGATGATTTGGAGGATATTTAAGAAAAATTTAATTTTAGCGAATTTTCGTGTAAACTGTACAAATTAACCGAAATTCTAAATCGTTGCTATTTCTACGTATATCGACGATTTGGATGATATATAAGAAAAACTGAAATTTTAACGAATTTCCAAGAAAAATGTAAAAATTAACCAAAATTTAAAAACGATGCTATTTCTGTAGATATATAATAAAAATTGAATTTTACCGAATTTTTAAGAAAAATGTAAAAATTAACCAAAATTTGAAAACTATGACATTTCTACGTATCTAGACGATTTGGATGATATATAAGAAAAACTGAAATTTTAGCGAATTTCCAAGAAAAATGTAAAAATTAACCAAAATTTGAAAACGATATTATCTAGATGATTTGGAAGATATTTAGGAAAAATTAAATTTTTGCGAATTTCAGAGTAAACTGTACAAATTTACCGAAACTCTAAATCGTTGCTATTTCTACGTATATCGACGATTTGGGTGATATATAAGAAAAACTGAAATTTTAACGAATTTCCAAGAAAAATGTAAAAATTAACCAAAATTTAAAAACGATGCTATTTCTGTAGATATATAGTAAAAATTGAATTTTACCGAATTTTTAAGAAAAATGTAAAAATTAACCAAAATTTTAAAACTATGATATATCTACGTATCTAGACGATTTGGATGATATACAAGAAAAACTGAAATTTTAGCGAATTTCAAAGAAAAATGCAAAAATTAACCAAAATTTGAAAACGATGCTATCTAGATGATTTGGAGGATATTTAAGAAAAATTTAATTTTAGCGAATTTCCGTGTAAACTGTACAAATTTACCGAAATTCTAAATCGTTGCTATTTCTACGTATATCGACGATTTGGGTGATATATAAGAAAAACTGAAATTTTAACGAATTTCCAAGAAAAATGTAAAAATTAACCAAAATTTAAAAACGATGCTATCTAGATAATTTGGAAGATATTTAGGAAAAATTAAATTTTTTTCGAATTTCAGAGTAAACTGTACAAATTTACCGAAATTCTAAATCGTTGCTATTTCTACGTATATCGACGATTTGGGTGATATATAAGAAAAACTGAAATTTTAACGAATTTCCAAGAAAAATGTAAAAATTAACCAAAATTTGAAAACGATGTTATCTAGATGATTTGGAAGATATTTAGGAAAAATTAAATTTTTGCGAATTTCAGAGTAAACTGTACAAATTTACCGAAACTCTAAATCGTTGCTATTTCTACGTATATCGACGATTTGGGTGATATATAAGAAAAACTGAAATTTTAACGAATTTCCAAGAAAAATGTAAAAATTAACCAAAATTTAAAAACGATGCTATTTCTGTAGATATATAGTAAAAATTGAATTTTACCGAATTTTTAAGAAAAATGTAAAAATTAACCAAAATTTTAAAACTATGATATATCTACGTATCTAGACGATTTGGATGATATACAAGAAAAACTGAAATTTTAGCGAATTTCAAAGAAAAATGCAAAAATTAACCAAAATTTGAAAACTATGACATTTCTACGTATCTAGACGATTTGGATGATATATAAGAAAAACTGAAATTTTAGCGAATTTCCAAGAAAAATGTAAAAATTAACCAAAATTTGAAAACGATATTATCTAGATGATTTGGAAGATATTTAGGAAAAATTAAATTTTTGCGAATTTCAGAGTAAACTGTACAAATTTACCGAAACTCTAAAACGTTGCTATTTCTACGTATATCGACGACTTGGATGATATATAAGAAAAACTGAAATTTTAGCGAATTTCCAAGAAAAATGTAAAAATTAACCAAAATTTGAAAACGATGCTACTTCTACGTATCTAGATGATTTGGAGGATATTTAAGAAAAATTTAATTTTAGCGAATTTCCGTGTAAACTGTACAAATTAACCGAAATTCTAAATCGTTGCTATTTCTACGTATATCGACGATTTGGATGATATATAAGAAAAACTGAAATTTTAACGAATTTCCAAGAAAAATGTAAAAATTAACCAAAATTTAAAAACGATGCTATTTCTGTAGATATATAATAAAAATTGAATTTTACCGAATTTTTAAGAAAAATGTAAAAATTAACCAAAATTTGAAAACTATGACATTTCTACGTATCTAGACGATTTGGATGATATATAAGAAAAACTGAAATTTTAGCGAATTTCCAAGAAAAATGTAAAAATTAACCAAAATTTGAAAACGATGCTACTTCTACGTATCTAGATGATTTGGAGGATATTTAAGAAAAATTTAATTTTAGCGAATTTCCGTGTAAACTGTACAAATTAACCGAAATTCTAAATCGTTGCTATTTCTACGTATATCGACGATTTGGATGATATATAAGAAAAACTGAAATTTTAACGAATTTCCAAGAAAAATGTAAAAATTAACCAAAATTTAAAAACGATGCTATTTCTGTAGATATATAATAAAAATTGAATTTTACCGAATTTTTAAGAAAAATGTAAAAATTAACCAAAATTTAAAAACGATGCTATTTCTGTAGATATATAGTAAAAATTGAATTTTACCGAATTTTTAAGAAAAATGTAAAAATTAACCAAAATTTTAAAACTATGATATATCTACGTATCTAGACGATTTGGATGATATACAAGAAAAACTGAAATTTTAGCGAATTTCAAAGAAAAATGCAAAAATTAACCAAAATTTGAAAACTATGACATTTCTACGTATCTAGACGATTTGGATGATATATAAGAAAAACTGAAATTTTAGCGAATTTCCAAGAAAAATGTAAAAATTAACCAAAATTTGAAAACGATATTATCTAGATGATTTGGAAGATATTTAGGAAAAATTAAATTTTTGCGAATTTCAGAGTAAACTGTACAAATTTACCGAAACTCTAAAACGTTGCTATTTCTACGTATATCGACGACTTGGATGATATATAAGAAAAACTGAAATTTTAGCGAATTTCCAAGAAAAATGTAAAAATTAACCAAAATTTGAAAACGATATTATCTAGATGATTTGGAAGATATTCAGGAAAAATTAAATTTTTGCGAATTTCAGAGTAAACTGTACAAATTTACCGAAACTCTAAATCGTTGCTATTTCTACGTATATCGACGATTTGGGTGATATATAAGAAAAACTGAAATTTTAACGAATTTCCAAGAAAAATGTAAAAATTAACCAAAATTTAAAAACGATGCTATTTCTGTAGATATATAGTAAAAATTGAATTTTACCGAATTTTTAAGAAAAATGTAAAAATTAACCAAAATTTGAAAACTATGACATTTCTACGTATCTAGACGATTTGGATGATATATAAGAAAAACTGAAATTTTAGCGAATTTCCAAGAAAAATGTAAAAATTAACCAAAATTTGAAAACGATATTATCTAGATGATTTGGAAGATATTTAGGAAAAATTAAATTTTTGCGAATTTCAGAGTAAACTGTACAAATTTACCGAAACTCTAAATCGTTGCTATTTCTACGTATATCGACGATTTGGGTGATATATAAGAAAAACTGAAATTTTAACGAATTTCCAAGAAAAATGTAAAAATTAACCAAAATTTAAAAACGATGCTATTTCTGTAGATATATAGTAAAAATTGAATTTTACCGAATTTTTAAGAAAAATGTAAAAATTAACCAAAATTTTAAAACTATGATATATCTACGTATCTAGACGATTTGGATGATATACAAGAAAAACTGAAATTTTAGCGAATTTCAAAGAAAAATGCAAAAATTAACCAAAATTTGAAAACTATGACATTTCTACGTATCTAGACGATTTGGATGATATATAAGAAAAACTGAAATTTTAGCGAATTTCCAAGAAAAATGTAAAAATTAACCAAAATTTGAAAACGATATTATCTAGATGATTTGGAAGATATTTAGGAAAAATTAAATTTTTGCGAATTTCAGAGTAAACTGTACAAATTTACCGAAACTCTAAATCGTTGCTATTTCTACGTATATCGACGATTTGGGTGATATATAAGAAAAACTGAAATTTTAACGAATTTCCAAGAAAAATGTAAAAATTAAACAAAATTTAAAAACGATGCTATTTCTGTAGATATATAGTAAAAATTGAATTTTACCGAATTTTTACGAAAAATGTAAAAATTAACCAAAATTTTAAAACTATGATATATCTACGTATCTAGACGATTTGGATGATATATAAGAAAAACTGAAATTTTAGCGAATTTCAAAGAAAAATGCAAAAATTAACCAAAATTTGAAAACTATGACATTTCTACGTATCTAGACGATTTGGATGATATATAAGAAAAACTGAAATATTAGCGAATTTCCAAGAAAAATGTAAAAATTAACCAAAATTTGAAAACGATGCTACTTCTACGTATCTAGATGATTTGGAGGATATTTAAGAAAAATTTAATTTTAGCGAATTTCCGTGTAAACTGTACAAATTAACCGAAATTCTAAATCGTTGCTATTTCTACGTATATCGACGATTTGGATGATATATAAGAAAAACTGAAATTTTAACGAATTTCCAAGAAAAATGTAAAAATTAACCAAAATTTAAAAACGATGCTATTTCTGTAGTTATATAATAAAAATTGAATTTTACCGAATTTTTAAGAAAAATGTAAAAATTAACCAAAATTTGAAAACTATGACATTTCTACGTATCTAGACGATTTGGATGATATATAAGAAAAACTGAAATTTTAGCGAATTTCCAAGAAAAATGTAAAAATTAACCAAAATTTGAAAACGATATTATCTAGATGATTTGGAAGATATTTAGGAAAAATTAAATTTATGCGAATTTCAGAGTAAACTGTACAAATTTACCGAAACTCTAAAACGTTGCTATTTCTACGTATATCGACGACTTGGATGATATATAAGAAAAACTGAAATTTTAGCGAATTTCCAAGAAAAATGTAAAAATTAACCAAAATTTGAAAACGATGCTACTTCTACGTATCTAGATGATTTGGAGGATATTTAAGAAAAATTTAATTTTAGCGAATTTCCGTGTAAACTGTACAAATTAACCGAAATTCTAAATCGTTGCTATTTCTACGTATATCGACGATTTGGATGATATATAAGAAAAACTGAAATTTTAACGAATTTCGAAGAAAAATGTAAAAATTAACCAAAATTTAAAAACGATGCTATTTCTGTAGATATATAATAAAAATTGAAGTTTACCGAATTTTTAAGAAAAATGTAAAAATTAACCAAAATTTGAAAACTATGACATTTCTACGTATCTAGACGATTTGGATGATATATAAGAAAAACTGAAATTTTAGCGAATTTCCAAGAAAAATGTAAAAATTAACCAAAATTTGAAAACGATATTATCTAGATGATTTGGAAGATATTTAGGAAAAATTAAATTTTTGCGAATTTCAGAGTAAACTGTACAAATTTACCGAAACTCTAAATCGTTGCTATTTCTACGTATATCGACGATTTGGGTGATATATAAGAAAAACTGAAATTTTAACGAATTTCCAAGAAAAATGTAAAAATTAAACAAAATTTAAAAACGATGCTATTTCTGTAGATATATAGTAAAAATTGAATTTTACCGAATTTTTACGAAAAATGTAAAAATTAACCAAAATTTTAAAACTATGATATATCTACGTATCTAGACGATTTGGATGATATACAAGAAAAACTGAAATTTTAGCGAATTTCAAAGAAAAATGCAAAAATTAACCAAAATTTGAAAACTATGACATTTCTACGTATCTAGACGATTTGGATGATATATAAGAAAAACTGAAATTTTAGCGAATTTCCAAGAAAAATGTAAAAATTAACCAAAATTTGAAAACGATGCTACTTCTACGTATCTAGATGATTTGGAGGATATTTAAGAAAAATTTAATTTTAGCGAATTTCCGTGTAAACTGTACAAATTAACCGAAATTCTAAATCGTTGCTATTTCTACGTATATCGACGATTTGGATGATATATAAGAAAAACTGAAATTTTAACGAATTTCCAAGAAAAATGTAAAAATTAACCAAAATTTAAAAACGATGCTATTTCTGTAGTTATATAATAAAAATTGAATTTTACCGAATTTTTAAGAAAAATGTAAAAATTAACCAAAATTTGAAAACTATGACATTTCTACGTATCTAGACGATTTGGATGATATATAAGAAAAACTGAAATTTTAGCGAATTTCCAAGAAAAATGTAAAAATTAACCAAAATTTGAAAACGATATTATCTAGATGATTTGGAAGATATTTAGGAAAAATTAAATTTTTGCGAATTTCAGAGTAAACTGTACAAATTTACCGAAACTCTAAATCGTTGCTATTTCTACGTATATCGACGATTTGGGTGATATATAAGAAAAACTGAAATTTTAACGAATTTCCAAGAAAAATGTAAAAATTAAACAAAATTTAAAAACGATGCTATTTCTGTAGATATATAGTAAAAATTGAATTTTACCGAATTTTTAAGAAAAATGTAAAAATTAACCAAAATTTTAAAACTATGATATATCTACGTATCTAGACGATTTGGATGATATACAAGAAAAACTGAAATTTTAGCGAATTTCAAAGAAAAATGCAAAAATTAACCAAAATTTGAAAACTATGACATTTCTACGTATCTAGACGATTTGGATGATATATAAGAAAAACTGAAATTTTAGCGAATTTCCAAGAAAAATGTAAAAATTAACCAAAATTTGAAAACGATATTATCTAGATGATTTGGAAGATATTTAGGAAAAATTAAATTTTTGCGAATTTCAGAGTAAACTGTACAAATTTACCGAAACTCTAAAACGTTGCTATTTCTACGTATATCGACGACTTGGATGATATATAAGAAAAACTAAAATTTTAGCGAATTTCCAAGAAAAATGTAAAAATTAACCAAAATTTGAAAACGATGCTACTTCTACGTATCTAGATGATTTGGAGGATATTTAAGAAAAATTTAATTTTAGCGAATTTCCGTGTAAACTGTACAAATTAACCGAAATTCTAAATCGTTGCTATTTCTACGTATATCGACGATTTGGATGATATATAAGAAAAACTGAAATTTTAACGAATTTCCAAGAAAAATGTAAAAATTAACCAAAATTTAAAAACGATGCTATTTCTGTAGATATATAATAAAAATTGAATTTTACCGAATTTTTAAGAAAAATGTAAAAATTAACCAAAATTTGAAAACTATGACATTTCTACGTATCTAGACGATTTGGATGATATATAAGAAAAACTGAAATTTTAGCGAATTTCCAAGAAAAATGTAAAAATTAACCAAAATTTGAAAACGATGCTACTTCTACGTATCTAGATGATTTGGAGGATATTTAAGAAAAATTTAATTTTAGCGAATTTCCGTGTAAACTGTACAAATTAACCGAAATTCTAAATCGTTGCTATTTCTACGTATATCGACGATTTGGATGATATATAAGAAAAACTGAAATTTTAACGAATTTCCAAGAAAAATGTAAAAATTAACCAAAATTTAAAAACGATGCTATTTCTGTAGATATATAATAAAAATGTAAAAATTAACCAAAATTTGAAAACTATGACATTTCTACGTATCTAGACGATTTGGATGATATATAAGAAAAACTGAAATTTTAGCGAATTTCCAAGAAAAATGTAAAAATTAACCAAAATTTGAAAACGATGCTATCTAGATAATTTGGAAGATATTTAGGAAAAATTAAATTTTTGCGAATTTCAGAGTAAACTGTACAAATTTACCGAAATTCTAAATCGTTGCTATTTCTACGTATATCGACGATTTGGGTGATATATAAGAAAAACTGAAATTTTAACGAATTTCCAAGAAAAATGTAAAAATTAACCAAAATTTGAAAACGATGTTATCTAGATGATTTGGAAGATATTTAGGAAAAATTAAATTTTTGCGAATTTCAGAGTAAACTGTACAAATTTACCGAAACTCTAAATCGTTGCTATTTCTACGTATATCGACGATTTGGGTGATATATAAGAAAAACTGAAATTTTAACGAATTTCCAAGAAAAATGTAAAAATTAACCAAAATTTAAAAACGATGCTATTTCTGTAGATATATAGTAAAAATTGAATTTTACCGAATTTTTAAGAAAAATGTAAAAATTAACCAAAATTTTAAAACTATGATATATCTACGTATCTAGACGATTTGGATGATATACAAGAAAAACTGAAATTTTAGCGAATTTCAAAGAAAAATGCAAAAATTAACCAAAATTTGAAAACTATGACATTTCTACGTATCTAGACGATTTGGATGATATATAAGAAAAACTGAAATTTTAGCGAATTTCCAAGAAAAATGTAAAAATTAACCAAAATTTGAAAACGATATTATCTAGATGATTTGGAAGATATTTAGGAAAAATTAAATTTTTGCGAATTTCAGAGTAAACTGTACAAATTTACCGAAACTCTAAAACGTTGCTATTTCTACGTATATCGACGACTTGGATGATATATAAGAAAAACTGAAATTTTAGCGAATTTCCAAGAAAAATGTAAAAATTAACCAAAATTTGAAAACGATGCTACTTCTACGTATCTAGATGATTTGGAGGATATTTAAGAAAAAATTAATTTTAGCGAATTTCCGTGTAAACTGTACAAATTAACCGAAATTCTAAATCGTTGCTATTTCTACGTATATCGACGATTTGGATGATATATAAGAAAAACTGAAATTTTACGAATTTCCAAGAAAAATGTAAAAATTAACCAAAATTTAAAAACGATGCTATTTCTGTAGATATATAATAAAAATTGAATTTTACCGAATTTTTAAGAAAAATGTAAAAATTAACCAAAATTTGAAAACTATGACATTTCTACGTATCTAGACGATTTGGATGATATATAAGAAAAACTGAAATTTTAGCGAATTTCCAAGAAAAATGTAAAAATTAACCAAAATTTGAAAACGATATTATCTAGATGATTTGGAAGATATTTAGGAAAAATTAAATTTTTGCGAATTTCAGAGTAAACTGTACAAATTTACCGAAACTCTAAAACGTTGCTATTTCTACGTATATCGACGACTTGGATGATATATAAGAAAAACTGAAATTTTAGCGAATTTCCAAGAAAAATGTAAAAATTAACCAAAATTTGAAAACGATGCTACTTCTACGTATCTAGATGATTTGGAGGATATTTAAGAAAAATTGACTTTTAGCGAATTTCCGAGTAAACTGTACAAATTAACCGAAATTCTAAATGGCTGCTATTTCTATGTATATCGACGATTTGGATGATATATAAGAAAAACTGAAATTTTAACGAATTTCCAAGAAAAATGTAAAAATTAACCAAAATTTAAAAACGATGCTATTTCTGTAGATATATAGTAAAAATTGATTTTTACCGAATTTTTAAGAAAAATGTAAAAATTAACCAAAATTTTAAAACTATGATATATCTACGTATCTAGACGATTTGGATGATATACAAGAAAAACTGAAATTTTAGCGAATTTCAAAGAAAAATGCAAAAATTAACCAAAATTTGAAAACTATGACATTTCTACGTATCTAGACGATTTGGATGATATATAAGAAAAACTGAAATTTTAGCGAATTTCCAAGAAAAATGTAAAAATTAACCAAAATTTGAAAACGATATTATCTAGATGATTTGGAAGATATTTAGGAAAAATTAAATTTTTGCGAATTTCAGAGTAAACTGTACAAATTTACCGAAACTCTAAAACGTTGCTATTTCTACGTATATCGACGACTTGGATGATATATAAGAAAAACTGAAATTTTAGCGAATTTCCAAGAAAAATGTAAAAATTAACCAAAATTTGAAAACGATGCTACTTCTACGTATCTAGATGATTTGGAGGATATTTAAGAAAAATTTAATTTTAGCGAATTTCCGTGTAAACTGTACAAATTAACCGAAATTCTAAATCGTTGCTATTTCTACGTATATCGACGATTTGGATGATATATAAGAAAAACTGAAATTTTAACGAATTTCCAAGAAAAATGTAAAAATTAACCAAAATTTAAAAACGATGCTATTTCTGTAGATATATAATAAAAATTGAATTTTACCGAATTTTTAAGAAAAATGTAAAAATTAACCAAAATTTGAAAACTATGACATTTCTACGTATCTAGACGATTTGGATGATATATAAGAAAAACTGAAATTTTAGCGAATTTCCAAGAAAAATGTAAAAATTAACCAAAATTTGAAAACGATATTATCTAGATGATTTGGAAGATATTTAGGAAAAATTAAATTTTTGCGAATTTCAGAGTAAACTGTACAAATTTACCGAAACTCTAAATCGTTGCTATTTCTACGTATATCGACGATTTGGGTGATATATAAGAAAAACTGAAATTTTAACGAATTTCCAAGAAAAATGTAAAAATTAACCAAAATTTAAAAACGATGCTATCTAGATAATTTGGAAGATATTTAGGAAAAATTAAATTTTTTTCGAATTTCAGAGTAAACTGTACAAATTTACCGAAATTCTAAATCGTTGCTATTTCTACGTATATCGACGATTTGGGTGATATATAAGAAAAACTGAAATTTTAACGAATTTCCAAGAAAAATGTAAAAATTAACCAAAATTTGAAAACGATGTTATCTAGATGATTTGGAAGATATTTAGGAAAAATTAAATTTTTGCGAATTTCAGAGTAAACTGTACAAATTTACCGAAACTCTAAATCGTTGCTATTTCTACGTATATCGACGATTTGGGTGATATATAAGAAAAACTGAAATTTTAACGAATTTCCAAGAAAAATGTAAAAATTAACCAAAATTTTAAAACTATGATATATCTACGTATCTAGACGATTTGGATGATATACAAGAAAAACTGAAATTTTAGCGAATTTCAAAGAAAAATGCAAAAATTAACCAAAATTTGAAAACGATGCTATCTAGATGATTTGGAGGATATTTAAGAAAAATTTAATTTTAGCGAATTTCCGTGTAAACTGTACAAATTTACCGAAATTCTAAATCGTTGCTATTTCTACGTATATCGACGATTTGGGTGATATATAAGAAAAACTGAAATTTTAACGAATTTCCAAGAAAAATGTAAAAATTAACCAAAATTTGAAAACGATGTTATCTAGATGATTTGGAAGATATTTAGGAAAAATTAAATTTTTGCGAATTTCAGAGTAAACTGTACAAATTTACCGAAACTCTAAATCGTTGCTATTTCTACGTATCTAGACGATTTGGATGATATATAAGAAAAACTGAAATTTTAGCGAATTTCCAAGAAAAATGTAAAAATTAACCAAAATTTGAAAACGATATTATCTAGATGATTTGGAAGATATTTAGGAAAAATTAAATTTTTGCGAATTTCAGAGTAAACTGTACAAATTTACCGAAACTCTAAAACGTTGCTATTTCTACGTATATCGACGACTTGGATGATATATAAGAAAAACTGAAATTTTAGCGAATTTCCAAGAAAAATGTAAAAATTAACCAAAATTTGAAAACGATGCTACTTCTACGTATCTAGATGATTTGGAGGATATTTAAGAAAAATTTAATTTTAGCGAATTTTCGTGTAAACTGTACAAATTAACCGAAATTCTAAATCGTTGCTATTTCTACGTATATCGACGATTTGGATGATATATAAGAAAAACTGAAATTTTAACGAATTTCCAAGAAAAATGTAAAAATTAACCAAAATTTAAAAACGATGCTATTTCTGTAGATATATAATAAAAATTGAATTTTACCGAATTTTTAAGAAAAATGTAAAAATTAACCAAAATTTGAAAACTATGACATTTCTACGTATCTAGACGATTTGGATGATATATAAGAAAAACTGAAATTTTAGCGAATTTCCAAGAAAAATGTAAAAATTAACCAAAATTTGAAAACGATATTATCTAGATGATTTGGAAGATATTTAGGAAAAATTAAATTTTTGCGAATTTCAGAGTAAACTGTACAAATTTACCGAAACTCTAAATCGTTGCTATTTCTACGTATATCGACGATTTGGGTGATATATAAGAAAAACTGAAATTTTAACGAATTTCCAAGAAAAATGTAAAAATTAACCAAAATTTAAAAACGATGCTATTTCTGTAGATATATAGTAAAAATTGAATTTTACCGAATTTTTAAGAAAAATGTAAAAATTAACCAAAATTTTAAAACTATGATATATCTACGTATCTAGACGATTTGGATGATATACAAGAAAAACTGAAATTTTAGCGAATTTCAAAGAAAAATGCAAAAATTAACCAAAATTTGAAAACGATGCTATCTAGATGATTTGGAGGATATTTAAGAAAAATTTAATTTTAGCGAATTTCCGTGTAAACTGTACAAATTTACCGAAATTCTAAATCGTTGCTATTTCTACGTATATCGACGATTTGGGTGATATATAAGAAAAACTGAAATTTTAACGAATTTCCAAGAAAAATGTAAAAATTAACCAAAATTTAAAAACGATGCTATCTAGATAATTTGGAAGATATTTAGGAAAAATTAAATTTTTTTCGAATTTCAGAGTAAACTGTACAAATTTACCGAAATTCTAAATCGTTGCTATTTCTACGTATATCGACGATTTGGGTGATATATAAGAAAAACTGAAATTTTAACGAATTTCCAAGAAAAATGTAAAAATTAACCAAAATTTGAAAACGATGTTATCTAGATGATTTGGAAGATATTTAGGAAAAATTAAATTTTTGCGAATTTCAGAGTAAACTGTACAAATTTACCGAAACTCTAAATCGTTGCTATTTCTACGTATATCGACGATTTGGGTGATATATAAGAAAAACTGAAATTTTAACGAATTTCCAAGAAAAATGTAAAAATTAACCAAAATTTAAAAACGATGCTATTTCTGTAGATATATAGTAAAAATTGAATTTTACCGAATTTTTAAGAAAAATGTAAAAATTAACCAAAATTTTAAAACTATGATATATCTACGTATCTAGACGATTTGGATGATATACAAGAAAAACTGAAATTTTAGCGAATTTCAAAGAAAAATGCAAAAATTAACCAAAATTTGAAAACTATGACATTTCTACGTATCTAGACGATTTGGATGATATATAAGAAAAACTGAAATTTTAGCGAATTTCCAAGAAAAATGTAAAAATTAACCAAAATTTGAAAACGATATTATCTAGATGATTTGGAAGATATTTAGGAAAAATTAAATTTTTGCGAATTTCAGAGTAAACTGTACAAATTTACCGAAACTCTAAAACGTTGCTATTTCTACGTATATCGACGACTTGGATGATATATAAGAAAAACTGAAATTTTAGCGAATTTCCAAGAAAAATGTAAAAATTAACCAAAATTTGAAAACGATGCTACTTCTACGTATCTAGATGATTTGGAGGATATTTAAGAAAAATTTAATTTTAGCGAATTTCCGTGTAAACTGTACAAATTAACCGAAATTCTAAATCGTTGCTATTTCTACGTATATCGACGATTTGGATGATATATAAGAAAAACTGAAATTTTAACGAATTTCCAAGAAAAATGTAAAAATTAACCAAAATTTAAAAACGATGCTATTTCTGTAGATATATAATAAAAATTGAATTTTACCGAATTTTTAAGAAAAATGTAAAAATTAACCAAAATTTGAAAACTATGACATTTCTACGTATCTAGACGATTTGGATGATATATAAGAAAAACTGAAATTTTAGCGAATTTCCAAGAAAAATGTAAAAATTAACCAAAATTTGAAAACGATGCTACTTCTACGTATCTAGATGATTTGGAGGATATTTAAGAAAAATTTAATTTTAGCGAATTTCCGTGTAAACTGTACAAATTAACCGAAATTCTAAATCGTTGCTATTTCTACGTATATCGACGATTTGGATGATATATAAGAAAAACTGAAATTTTAACGAATTTCCAAGAAAAATGTAAAAATTAACCAAAATTTAAAAACGATGCTATTTCTGTAGATATATAATAAAAATTGAATTTTACCGAATTTTTAAGAAAAATGTAAAAATTAACCAAAATTTAAAAACGATGCTATTTCTGTAGATATATAGTAAAAATTGAATTTTACCGAATTTTTAAGAAAAATGTAAAAATTAACCAAAATTTTAAAACTATGATATATCTACGTATCTAGACGATTTGGATGATATACAAGAAAAACTGAAATTTTAGCGAATTTCAAAGAAAAATGCAAAAATTAACCAAAATTTGAAAACTATGACATTTCTACGTATCTAGACGATTTGGATGATATATAAGAAAAACTGAAATTTTAGCGAATTTCCAAGAAAAATGTAAAAATTAACCAAAATTTGAAAACGATATTATCTAGATGATTTGGAAGATATTTAGGAAAAATTAAATTTTTGCGAATTTCAGAGTAAACTGTACAAATTTACCGAAACTCTAAAACGTTGCTATTTCTACGTATATCGACGACTTGGATGATATATAAGAAAAACTGAAATTTTAGCGAATTTCCAAGAAAAATGTAAAAATTAACCAAAATTTGAAAACGATATTATCTAGATGATTTGGAAGATATTTAGGAAAAATTAAATTTTTGCGAATTTCAGAGTAAACTGTACAAATTTACCGAAACTCTAAATCGTTGCTATTTCTACGTATATCGACGATTTGGGTGATATATAAGAAAAACTGAAATTTTAACGAATTTCCAAGAAAAATGTAAAAATTAACCAAAATTTAAAAACGATGCTATTTCTGTAGATATATAGTAAAAATTGAATTTTACCGAATTTTTAAGAAAAATGTAAAAATTAACCAAAATTTGAAAACTATGACATTTCTACGTATCTAGACGATTTGGATGATATATAAGAAAAACTGAAATTTTAGCGAATTTCCAAGAAAAATGTAAAAATTAACCAAAATTTGAAAACGATATTATCTAGATGATTTGGAAGATATTTAGGAAAAATTAAATTTTTGCGAATTTCAGAGTAAACTGTACAAATTTACCGAAACTCTAAATCGTTGCTATTTCTACGTATATCGACGATTTGGGTGATATATAAGAAAAACTGAAATTTTAACGAATTTCCAAGAAAAATGTAAAAATTAACCAAAATTTAAAAACGATGCTATTTCTGTAGATATATAGTAAAAATTGAATTTTACCGAATTTTTAAGAAAAATGTAAAAATTAACCAAAATTTTAAAACTATGATATATCTACGTATCTAGACGATTTGGATGATATACAAGAAAAACTGAAATTTTAGCGAATTTCAAAGAAAAATGCAAAAATTAACCAAAATTTGAAAACTATGACATTTCTACGTATCTAGACGATTTGGATGATATATAAGAAAAACTGAAATTTTAGCGAATTTCCAAGAAAAATGTAAAAATTAACCAAAATTTGAAAACGATATTATCTAGATGATTTGGAAGATATTTAGGAAAAATTAAATTTTTGCGAATTTCAGAGTAAACTGTACAAATTTACCGAAACTCTAAATCGTTGCTATTTCTACGTATATCGACGATTTGGGTGATATATAAGAAAAACTGAAATTTTAACGAATTTCCAAGAAAAATGTAAAAATTAAACAAAATTTAAAAACGATGCTATTTCTGTAGATATATAGTAAAAATTGAATTTTACCGAATTTTTACGAAAAATGTAAAAATTAACCAAAATTTTAAAACTATGATATATCTACGTATCTAGACGATTTGGATGATATATAAGAAAAACTGAAATTTTAGCGAATTTCAAAGAAAAATGCAAAAATTAACCAAAATTTGAAAACTATGACATTTCTACGTATCTAGACGATTTGGATGATATATAAGAAAAACTGAAATATTAGCGAATTTCCAAGAAAAATGTAAAAATTAACCAAAATTTGAAAACGATGCTACTTCTACGTATCTAGATGATTTGGAGGATATTTAAGAAAAATTTAATTTTAGCGAATTTCCGTGTAAACTGTACAAATTAACCGAAATTCTAAATCGTTGCTATTTCTACGTATATCGACGATTTGGATGATATATAAGAAAAACTGAAATTTTAACGAATTTCCAAGAAAAATGTAAAAATTAACCAAAATTTAAAAACGATGCTATTTCTGTAGTTATATAATAAAAATTGAATTTTACCGAATTTTTAAGAAAAATGTAAAAATTAACCAAAATTTGAAAACTATGACATTTCTACGTATCTAGACGATTTGGATGATATATAAGAAAAACTGAAATTTTAGCGAATTTCCAAGAAAAATGTAAAAATTAACCAAAATTTGAAAACGATATTATCTAGATGATTTGGAAGATATTTAGGAAAAATTAAATTTATGCGAATTTCAGAGTAAACTGTACAAATTTACCGAAACTCTAAAACGTTGCTATTTCTACGTATATCGACGACTTGGATGATATATAAGAAAAACTGAAATTTTAGCGAATTTCCAAGAAAAATGTAAAAATTAACCAAAATTTGAAAACGATGCTACTTCTACGTATCTAGATGATTTGGAGGATATTTAAGAAAAATTTAATTTTAGCGAATTTCCGTGTAAACTGTACCAATTAACCGAAATTCTAAATCGTTGCTATTTCTACGTATATCGACGATTTGGATGATATATAAGAAAAACTGAAATTTTAACGAATTTCGAAGAAAAATGTAAAAATTAACCAAAATTTAAAAACGATGCTATTTCTGTAGATATATAATAAAAATTGAATTTTACCGAATTTTTAAGAAAAATGTAAAAATTAACCAAAATTTGAAAACTATGACATTTCTACGTATCTAGACGATTTGGATGATATATAAGAAAAACTGAAATTTTAGCGAATTTCCAAGAAAAATGTAAAAATTAACCAAAATTTGAAAACGATATTATCTAGATGATTTGGAAGATATTTAGGAAAAATTAAATTTTTGCGAATTTCAGAGTAAACTGTACAAATTTACCGAAACTCTAAATCGTTGCTATTTCTACGTATATCGACGATTTGGGTGATATATAAGAAAAACTGAAATTTTAACGAATTTCCAAGAAAAATGTAAAAATTAAACAAAATTTAAAAACGATGCTATTTCTGTAGATATATAGTAAAAATTGAATTTTACCGAATTTTTACGAAAAATGTAAAAATTAACCAAAATTTTAAAACTATGATATATCTACGTATCTAGACGATTTGGATGATATACAAGAAAAACTGAAATTTTAGCGAATTTCAAAGAAAAATGCAAAAATTAACCAAAATTTGAAAACGATGCTATCTAGATGATTTGGAGGATATTTAAGAAAAATTTAATTTTAGCGAATTTCCGTGTAAACTGTACAAATTTACCGAAATTCTAAATCGTTGCTATTTCTACGTATATCGACGATTTGGGTGATATATAAGAAAAACTGAAATTTTAACGAATTTCCAAGAAAAATGTAAAAATTAACCAAAATTTAAAAACGATGCTATCTAGATAATTTGGAAGATATTTAGGAAAAATTAAATTTTTTTCGAATTTCAGAGTAAACTGTACAAATTTACCGAAATTCTAAATCGTTGCTATTTCTACGTATATCGACGATTTGGGTGATATATAAGAAAAACTGAAATTTTAACGAATTTCCAAGAAAAATGTAAAAATTAACCAAAATTTGAAAACGATGTTATCTAGATGATTTGGAAGATATTTAGGAAAAATTAAATTTTTGCGAATTTCAGAGTAAACTGTACAAATTTACCGAAACTCTAAATCGTTGCTATTTCTACGTATATCGACGATTTGGGTGATATATAAGAAAAACTGAAATTTTAACGAATTTCCAAGAAAAATGTAAAAATTAACCAAAATTTAAAAACGATGCTATTTCTGTAGATATATAGTAAAAATTGAATTTTACCGAATTTTTAAGAAAAATGTAAAAATTAACCAAAATTTTAAAACTATGATATATCTACGTATCTAGACGATTTGGATGATATACAAGAAAAACTGAAATTTTAGCGAATTTCAAAGAAAAATGCAAAAATTAACCAAAATTTGAAAACTATGACATTTCTACGTATCTAGACGATTTGGATGATATATAAGAAAAACTGAAATTTTAGCGAATTTCCAAGAAAAATGTAAAAATTAACCAAAATTTGAAAACGATATTATCTAGATGATTTGGAAGATATTTAGGAAAAATTAAATTTTTGCGAATTTCAGAGTAAACTGTACAAATTTACCGAAACTCTAAAACGTTGCTATTTCTACGTATATCGACGACTTGGATGATATATAAGAAAAACTGAAATTTTAGCGAATTTCCAAGAAAAATGTAAAAATTAACCAAAATTTGAAAACGATGCTACTTCTACGTATCTAGATGATTTGGAGGATATTTAAGAAAAATTTAATTTTAGCGAATTTCCGTGTAAACTGTACAAATTAACCGAAATTCTAAATCGTTGCTATTTCTACGTATATCGACGATTTGGATGATATATAAGAAAAACTGAAATTTTAACGAATTTCCAAGAAAAATGTAAAAATTAACCAAAATTTAAAAACGATGCTATTTCTGTAGATATATAATAAAAATTGAATTTTACCGAATTTTTAAGAAAAATGTAAAAATTAACCAAAATTTGAAAACTATGACATTTCTACGTATCTAGACGATTTGGATGATATATAAGAAAAACTGAAATTTTAGCGAATTTCCAAGAAAAATGTAAAAATTAACCAAAATTTGAAAACGATGCTACTTCTACGTATCTAGATGATTTGGAGGATATTTAAGAAAAATTTAATTTTAGCGAATTTCCGTGTAAACTGTACAAATTAACCGAAATTCTAAATCGTTGCTATTTCTACGTATATCGACGATTTGGATGATATATAAGAAAAACTGAAATTTTAACGAATTTCCAAGAAAAATGTAAAAATTAACCAAAATTTAAAAACGATGCTATTTCTGTAGATATATAATAAAAATTGAATTTTACCGAATTTTTAAGAAAAATGTAAAAATTAACCAAAATTTAAAAACGATGCTATTTCTGTAGATATATAGTAAAAATTGAATTTTACCGAATTTTTAAGAAAAATGTAAAAATTAACCAAAATTTTAAAACTATGATATATCTACGTATCTAGACGATTTGGATGATATACAAGAAAAACTGAAATTTTAGCGAATTTCAAAGAAAAATGCAAAAATTAACCAAAATTTGAAAACTATGACATTTCTACGTATCTAGACGATTTGGATGATATATAAGAAAAACTGAAATTTTAGCGAATTTCCAAGAAAAATGTAAAAATTAACCAAAATTTGAAAACGATATTATCTAGATGATTTGGAAGATATTTAGGAAAAATTAAATTTTTGCGAATTTCAGAGTAAACTGTACAAATTTACCGAAACTCTAAAACGTTGCTATTTCTACGTATATCGACGACTTGGATGATATATAAGAAAAACTGAAATTTTAGCGAATTTCCAAGAAAAATGTAAAAATTAACCAAAATTTGAAAACGATATTATCTAGATGATTTGGAAGATATTTAGGAAAAATTAAATTTTTGCGAATTTCAGAGTAAACTGTACAAATTTACCGAAACTCTAAATCGTTGCTATTTCTACGTATATCGACGATTTGGGTGATATATAAGAAAAACTGAAATTTTAACGAATTTCCAAGAAAAATGTAAAAATTAACCAAAATTTAAAAACGATGCTATTTCTGTAGATATATAGTAAAAATTGAATTTTACCGAATTTTTAAGAAAAATGTAAAAATTAACCAAAATTTGAAAACTATGACATTTCTACGTATCTAGACGATTTGGATGATATATAAGAAAAACTGAAATTTTAGCGAATTTCCAAGAAAAATGTAAAAATTAACCAAAATTTGAAAACGATATTATCTAGATGATTTGGAAGATATTTAGGAAAAATTAAATTTTTGCGAATTTCAGAGTAAACTGTACAAATTTACCGAAACTCTAAATCGTTGCTATTTCTACGTATATCGACGATTTGGGTGATATATAAGAAAAACTGAAATTTTAACGAATTTCCAAGAAAAATGTAAAAATTAACCAAAATTTAAAAACGATGCTATTTCTGTAGATATATAGTAAAAATTGAATTTTACCGAATTTTTAAGAAAAATGTAAAAATTAACCAAAATTTTAAAACTATGATATATCTACGTATCTAGACGATTTGGATGATATACAAGAAAAACTGAAATTTTAGCGAATTTCAAAGAAAAATGCAAAAATTAACCAAAATTTGAAAACTATGACATTTCTACGTATCTAGACGATTTGGATGATATATAAGAAAAACTGAAATTTTAGCGAATTTCCAAGAAAAATGTAAAAATTAACCAAAATTTGAAAACGATATTATCTAGATGATTTGGAAGATATTTAGGAAAAATTAAATTTTTGCGAATTTCAGAGTAAACTGTACAAATTTACCGAAACTCTAAATCGTTGCTATTTCTACGTATATCGACGATTTGGGTGATATATAAGAAAAACTGAAATTTTAACGAATTTCCAAGAAAAATGTAAAAATTAAACAAAATTTAAAAACGATGCTATTTCTGTAGATATATAGTAAAAATTGAATTTTACCGAATTTTTACGAAAAATGTAAAAATTAACCAAAATTTTAAAACTATGATATATCTACGTATCTAGACGATTTGGATGATATATAAGAAAAACTGAAATTTTAGCGAATTTCAAAGAAAAATGCAAAAATTAACCAAAATTTGAAAACTATGACATTTCTACGTATCTAGACGATTTGGATGATATATAAGAAAAACTGAAATATTAGCGAATTTCCAAGAAAAATGTAAAAATTAACCAAAATTTGAAAACGATGCTACTTCTACGTATCTAGATGATTTGGAGGATATTTAAGAAAAATTTAATTTTAGCGAATTTCCGTGTAAACTGTACAAATTAACCGAAATTCTAAATCGTTGCTATTTCTACGTATATCGACGATTTGGATGATATATAAGAAAAACTGAAATTTTAACGAATTTCCAAGAAAAATGTAAAAATTAACCAAAATTTAAAAACGATGCTATTTCTGTAGTTATATAATAAAAATTGAATTTTACCGAATTTTTAAGAAAAATGTAAAAATTAACCAAAATTTGAAAACTATGACATTTCTACGTATCTAGACGATTTGGATGATATATAAGAAAAACTGAAATTTTAGCGAATTTCCAAGAAAAATGTAAAAATTAACCAAAATTTGAAAACGATATTATCTAGATGATTTGGAAGATATTTAGGAAAAATTAAATTTATGCGAATTTCAGAGTAAACTGTACAAATTTACCGAAACTCTAAAACGTTGCTATTTCTACGTATATCGACGACTTGGATGATATATAAGAAAAACTGAAATTTTAGCGAATTTCCAAGAAAAATGTAAAAATTAACCAAAATTTGAAAACGATGCTACTTCTACGTATCTAGATGATTTGGAGGATATTTAAGAAAAATTTAATTTTAGCGAATTTCCGTGTAAACTGTACCAATTAACCGAAATTCTAAATCGTTGCTATTTCTACGTATATCGACGATTTGGATGATATATAAGAAAAACTGAAATTTTAACGAATTTCGAAGAAAAATGTAAAAATTAACCAAAATTTAAAAACGATGCTATTTCTGTAGATATATAATAAAAATTGAATTTTACCGAATTTTTAAGAAAAATGTAAAAATTAACCAAAATTTGAAAACTATGACATTTCTACGTATCTAGACGATTTGGATGATATATAAGAAAAACTGAAATTTTAGCGAATTTCCAAGAAAAATGTAAAAATTAACCAAAATTTGAAAACGATATTATCTAGATGATTTGGAAGATATTTAGGAAAAATTAAATTTTTGCGAATTTCAGAGTAAACTGTACAAATTTACCGAAACTCTAAATCGTTGCTATTTCTACGTATATCGACGATTTGGGTGATATATAAGAAAAACTGAAATTTTAACGAATTTCCAAGAAAAATGTAAAAATTAAACAAAATTTAAAAACGATGCTATTTCTGTAGATATATAGTAAAAATTGAATTTTACCGAATTTTTACGAAAAATGTAAAAATTAACCAAAATTTTAAAACTATGATATATCTACGTATCTAGACGATTTGGATGATATACAAGAAAAACTGAAATTTTAGCGAATTTCAAAGAAAAATGCAAAAATTAACCAAAATTTGAAAACTATGACATTTCTACGTATCTAGACGATTTGGATGATATATAAGAAAAACTGAAATTTTAGCGAATTTCCAAGAAAAATGTAAAAATTAACCAAAATTTGAAAACGATGCTACTTCTACGTATCTAGATGATTTGGAGGATATTTAAGAAAAATTTAATTTTAGCGAATTTCCGTGTAAACTGTACAAATTAACCGAAATTCTAAATCGTTGCTATTTCTACGTATATCGACGATTTGGATGATATATAAGAAAAACTGAAATTTTAACGAATTTCCAAGAAAAATGTAAAAATTAACCAAAATTTAAAAACGATGCTATTTCTGTAGTTATATAATAAAAATTGAATTTTACCGAATTTTTAAGAAAAATGTAAAAATTAACCAAAATTTGAAAACTATGACATTTCTACGTATCTAGACGATTTGGATGATATATAAGAAAAACTGAAATTTTAGCGAATTTCCAAGAAAAATGTAAAAATTAACCAAAATTTGAAAACGATATTATCTAGATGATTTGGAAGATATTTAGGAAAAATTAAATTTTTGCGAATTTCAGAGTAAACTGTACAAATTTACCGAAACTCTAAATCGTTGCTATTTCTACGTATATCGACGATTTGGGTGATATATAAGAAAAACTGAAATTTTAACGAATTTCCAAGAAAAATGTAAAAATTAAACAAAATTTAAAAACGATGCTATTTCTGTAGATATATAGTAAAAATTGAATTTTACCGAATTTTTAAGAAAAATGTAAAAATTAACCAAAATTTTAAAACTATGATATATCTACGTATCTAGACGATTTGGATGATATACAAGAAAAACTGAAATTTTAGCGAATTTCAAAGAAAAATGCAAAAATTAACCAAAATTTGAAAACTATGACATTTCTACGTATCTAGACGATTTGGATGATATATAAGAAAAACTGAAATTTTAGCGAATTTCCAAGAAAAATGTAAAAATTAACCAAAATTTGAAAACGATATTATCTAGATGATTTGGAAGATATTTAGGAAAAATTAAATTTTTGCGAATTTCAGAGTAAACTGTACAAATTTACCGAAACTCTAAAACGTTGCTATTTCTACGTATATCGACGACTTGGATGATATATAAGAAAAACTAAAATTTTAGCGAATTTCCAAGAAAAATGTAAAAATTAACCAAAATTTGAAAACGATGCTACTTCTACGTATCTAGATGATTTGGAGGATATTTAAGAAAAATTTAATTTTAGCGAATTTCCGTGTAAACTGTACAAATTAACCGAAATTCTAAATCGTTGCTATTTCTACGTATATCGACGATTTGGATGATATATAAGAAAAACTGAAATTTTAACGAATTTCCAAGAAAAATGTAAAAATTAACCAAAATTTAAAAACGATGCTATTTCTGTAGATATATAATAAAAATTGAATTTTACCGAATTTTTAAGAAAAATGTAAAAATTAACCAAAATTTGAAAACTATGACATTTCTACGTATCTAGACGATTTGGATGATATATAAGAAAAACTGAAATTTTAGCGAATTTCCAAGAAAAATGTAAAAATTAACCAAAATTTGAAAACGATATTATCTAGATGATTTGGAAGATATTTAGGAAAAATTAAATTTTTGCGAATTTCAGAGTAAACTGTACAAATTTACCGAAACTCTAAAACGTTGCTATTTCTACGTATATCGACGACTTGGATGATATATAAGAAAAACTGAAATTTTAGCGAATTTCCAAGAAAAATGTAAAAATTAACCAAAATTTGAAAACGATGCTACTTCTACGTATCTAGATGATTTGGAGGATATTTAAGAAAAATTGACTTTTAGCGAATTTCCGAGTAAACTGTACAAATTAACCGAAATTCTAAATGGCTGCTATTTCTATGTATATCGACGATTTGGATGATATATAAGAAAAACTGAAATTTTAACGAATTTCCAAGAAAAATGTAAAAATTAACCAAAATTTAAAAACGATGCTATTTCTGTAGATATATAATAAAAATTGAATTTTACCGAATTTTTAAGAAAAATGTAAAAATTAACCAAAATTTGAAAACTATGACATTTCTACGTATCTAGACGATTTGGATGATATATAAGAAAAACTGAAATTTTAGCGAATTTCCAAGAAAAATGTAAAAATTAACCAAAATTTGAAAACGATATTATCTAGATGATTTGGAAGATATTTAGGAAAAATTAAATTTTTGCGAATTTCAGAGTAAACTGTACAAATTTACCGAAACTCTAAATCGTTGCTATTTCTACGTATATCGACGATTTGGGTGATATATAAGAAAAACTGAAATTTTAACGAATTTCCAAGAAAAATGTAAAAATTAACCAAAATTTAAAAACGATGCTATTTCTGTAGATATATAGTAAAAATTGAATTTTACCGAATTTTTAAGAAAAATGTAAAAATTAACCAAAATTTTAAAACTATGATATATCTACGTATCTAGACGATTTGGATGATATACAAGAAAAACTGAAATTTTAGCGAATTTCAAAGAAAAATGCAAAAATTAACCAAAATTTGAAAACGATGCTATCTAGATGATTTGGAGGATATTTAAGAAAAATTTAATTTTAGCGAATTTCCGTGTAAACTGTACAAATTTACCGAAATTCTAAATCGTTGCTATTTCTACGTATATCGACGATTTGGGTGATATATAAGAAAAACTGAAATTTTAACGAATTTCCAAGAAAAATGTAAAAATTAACCAAAATTTAAAAACGATGCTATCTAGATAATTTGGAAGATATTTAGGAAAAATTAAATTTTTTTCGAATTTCAGAGTAAACTGTACAAATTTACCGAAATTCTAAATCGTTGCTATTTCTACGTATATCGACGATTTGGGTGATATATAAGAAAAACTGAAATTTTAACGAATTTCCAAGAAAAATGTAAAAATTAACCAAAATTTGAAAACGATGTTATCTAGATGATTTGGAAGATATTTAGGAAAAATTAAATTTTTGCGAATTTCAGAGTAAACTGTACAAATTTACCGAAACTCTAAATCGTTGCTATTTCTACGTATATCGACGATTTGGGTGATATATAAGAAAAACTGAAATTTTAACGAATTTCCAAGAAAAATGTAAAAATTAACCAAAATTTAAAAACGATGCTATTTCTGTAGATATATAGTAAAAATTGAATTTTACCGAATTTTTAAGAAAAATGTAAAAATTAACCAAAATTTTAAAACTATGATATATCTACGTATCTAGACGATTTGGATGATATACAAGAAAAACTGAAATTTTAGCGAATTTCAAAGAAAAATGCAAAAATTAACCAAAATTTGAAAACTATGACATTTCTACGTATCTAGACGATTTGGATGATATATAAGAAAAACTGAAATTTTAGCGAATTTCCAAGAAAAATGTAAAAATTAACCAAAATTTGAAAACGATATTATCTAGATGATTTGGAAGATATTTAGGAAAAATTAAATTTTTGCGAATTTCAGAGTAAACTGTACAAATTTACCGAAACTCTAAAACGTTGCTATTTCTACGTATATCGACGACTTGGATGATATATAAGAAAAACTGAAATTTTAGCGAATTTCCAAGAAAAATGTAAAAATTAACCAAAATTTGAAAACGATGCTACTTCTACGTATCTAGATGATTTGGAGGATATTTAAGAAAAATTTAATTTTAGCGAATTTCCGTGTAAACTGTACAAATTAACCGAAATTCTAAATCGTTGCTATTTCTACGTATATCGACGATTTGGATGATATATAAGAAAAACTGAAATTTTAACGAATTTCCAAGAAAAATGTAAAAATTAACCAAAATTTAAAAACGATGCTATTTCTGTAGATATATAATAAAAATTGAATTTTACCGAATTTTTAAGAAAAATGTAAAAATTAACCAAAATTTGAAAACTATGACATTTCTACGTATCTAGACGATTTGGATGATATATAAGAAAAACTGAAATTTTAGCGAATTTCCAAGAAAAATGTAAAAATTAACCAAAATTTGAAAACGATGCTACTTCTACGTATCTAGATGATTTGGAGGATATTTAAGAAAAATTTAATTTTAGCGAATTTCCGTGTAAACTGTACAAATTAACCGAAATTCTAAATCGTTGCTATTTCTACGTATATCGACGATTTGGATGATATATAAGAAAAACTGAAATTTTAACGAATTTCCAAGAAAAATGTAAAAATTAACCAAAATTTAAAAACGATGCTATTTCTGTAGATATATAATAAAAATTGAATTTTACCGAATTTTTAAGAAAAATGTAAAAATTAACCAAAATTTAAAAACGATGCTATTTCTGTAGATATATAGTAAAAATTGAATTTTACCGAATTTTTAAGAAAAATGTAAAAATTAACCAAAATTTTAAAACTATGATATATCTACGTATCTAGACGATTTGGATGATATACAAGAAAAACTGAAATTTTAGCGAATTTCAAAGAAAAATGCAAAAATTAACCAAAATTTGAAAACTATGACATTTCTACGTATCTAGACGATTTGGATGATATATAAGAAAAACTGAAATTTTAGCGAATTTCCAAGAAAAATGTAAAAATTAACCAAAATTTGAAAACGATATTATCTAGATGATTTGGAAGATATTTAGGAAAAATTAAATTTTTGCGAATTTCAGAGTAAACTGTACAAATTTACCGAAACTCTAAAACGTTGCTATTTCTACGTATATCGACGACTTGGATGATATATAAGAAAAACTGAAATTTTAGCGAATTTCCAAGAAAAATGTAAAAATTAACCAAAATTTGAAAACGATATTATCTAGATGATTTGGAAGATATTTAGGAAAAATTAAATTTTTGCGAATTTCAGAGTAAACTGTACAAATTTACCGAAACTCTAAATCGTTGCTATTTCTACGTATATCGACGATTTGGGTGATATATAAGAAAAACTGAAATTTTAACGAATTTCCAAGAAAAATGTAAAAATTAACCAAAATTTAAAAACGATGCTATTTCTGTAGATATATAGTAAAAATTGAATTTTACCGAATTTTTAAGAAAAATGTAAAAATTAACCAAAATTTGAAAACTATGACATTTCTACGTATCTAGACGATTTGGATGATATATAAGAAAAACTGAAATTTTAGCGAATTTCCAAGAAAAATGTAAAAATTAACCAAAATTTGAAAACGATATTATCTAGATGATTTGGAAGATATTTAGGAAAAATTAAATTTTTGCGAATTTCAGAGTAAACTGTACAAATTTACCGAAACTCTAAATCGTTGCTATTTCTACGTATATCGACGATTTGGGTGATATATAAGAAAAACTGAAATTTTAACGAATTTCCAAGAAAAATGTAAAAATTAACCAAAATTTAAAAACGATGCTATTTCTGTAGATATATAGTAAAAATTGAATTTTACCGAATTTTTAAGAAAAATGTAAAAATTAACCAAAATTTTAAAACTATGATATATCTACGTATCTAGACGATTTGGATGATATACAAGAAAAACTGAAATTTTAGCGAATTTCAAAGAAAAATGCAAAAATTAACCAAAATTTGAAAACTATGACATTTCTACGTATCTAGACGATTTGGATGATATATAAGAAAAACTGAAATTTTAGCGAATTTCCAAGAAAAATGTAAAAATTAACCAAAATTTGAAAACGATATTATCTAGATGATTTGGAAGATATTTAGGAAAAATTAAATTTTTGCGAATTTCAGAGTAAACTGTACAAATTTACCGAAACTCTAAATCGTTGCTATTTCTACGTATATCGACGATTTGGGTGATATATAAGAAAAACTGAAATTTTAACGAATTTCCAAGAAAAATGTAAAAATTAAACAAAATTTAAAAACGATGCTATTTCTGTAGATATATAGTAAAAATTGAATTTTACCGAATTTTTACGAAAAATGTAAAAATTAACCAAAATTTTAAAACTATGATATATCTACGTATCTAGACGATTTGGATGATATATAAGAAAAACTGAAATTTTAGCGAATTTCAAAGAAAAATGCAAAAATTAACCAAAATTTGAAAACTATGACATTTCTACGTATCTAGACGATTTGGATGATATATAAGAAAAACTGAAATATTAGCGAATTTCCAAGAAAAATGTAAAAATTAACCAAAATTTGAAAACGATGCTACTTCTACGTATCTAGATGATTTGGAGGATATTTAAGAAAAATTTAATTTTAGCGAATTTCCGTGTAAACTGTACAAATTAACCGAAATTCTAAATCGTTGCTATTTCTACGTATATCGACGATTTGGATGATATATAAGAAAAACTGAAATTTTAACGAATTTCCAAGAAAAATGTAAAAATTAACCAAAATTTAAAAACGATGCTATTTCTGTAGTTATATAATAAAAATTGAATTTTACCGAATTTTTAAGAAAAATGTAAAAATTAACCAAAATTTGAAAACTATGACATTTCTACGTATCTAGACGATTTGGATGATATATAAGAAAAACTGAAATTTTAGCGAATTTCCAAGAAAAATGTAAAAATTAACCAAAATTTGAAAACGATATTATCTAGATGATTTGGAAGATATTTAGGAAAAATTAAATTTATGCGAATTTCAGAGTAAACTGTACAAATTTACCGAAACTCTAAAACGTTGCTATTTCTACGTATATCGACGACTTGGATGATATATAAGAAAAACTGAAATTTTAGCGAATTTCCAAGAAAAATGTAAAAATTAACCAAAATTTGAAAACGATGCTACTTCTACGTATCTAGATGATTTGGAGGATATTTAAGAAAAATTTAATTTTAGCGAATTTCCGTGTAAACTGTACCAATTAACCGAAATTCTAAATCGTTGCTATTTCTACGTATATCGACGATTTGGATGATATATAAGAAAAACTGAAATTTTAACGAATTTCGAAGAAAAATGTAAAAATTAACCAAAATTTAAAAACGATGCTATTTCTGTAGATATATAATAAAAATTGAATTTTACCGAATTTTTAAGAAAAATGTAAAAATTAACCAAAATTTGAAAACTATGACATTTCTACGTATCTAGACGATTTGGATGATATATAAGAAAAACTGAAATTTTAGCGAATTTCCAAGAAAAATGTAAAAATTAACCAAAATTTGAAAACGATATTATCTAGATGATTTGGAAGATATTTAGGAAAAATTAAATTTTTGCGAATTTCAGAGTAAACTGTACAAATTTACCGAAACTCTAAATCGTTGCTATTTCTACGTATATCGACGATTTGGGTGATATATAAGAAAAACTGAAATTTTAACGAATTTCCAAGAAAAATGTAAAAATTAAACAAAATTTAAAAACGATGCTATTTCTGTAGATATATAGTAAAAATTGAATTTTACCGAATTTTTACGAAAAATGTAAAAATTAACCAAAATTTTAAAACTATGATATATCTACGTATCTAGACGATTTGGATGATATACAAGAAAAACTGAAATTTTAGCGAATTTCAAAGAAAAATGCAAAAATTAACCAAAATTTGAAAACTATGACATTTCTACGTATCTAGACGATTTGGATGATATATAAGAAAAACTGAAATTTTAGCGAATTTCCAAGAAAAATGTAAAAATTAACCAAAATTTGAAAACGATGCTACTTCTACGTATCTAGATGATTTGGAGGATATTTAAGAAAAATTTAATTTTAGCGAATTTCCGTGTAAACTGTACAAATTAACCGAAATTCTAAATCGTTGCTATTTCTACGTATATCGACGATTTGGATGATATATAAGAAAAACTGAAATTTTAACGAATTTCCAAGAAAAATGTAAAAATTAACCAAAATTTAAAAACGATGCTATTTCTGTAGTTATATAATAAAAATTGAATTTTACCGAATTTTTAAGAAAAATGTAAAAATTAACCAAAATTTGAAAACTATGACATTTCTACGTATCTAGACGATTTGGATGATATATAAGAAAAACTGAAATTTTAGCGAATTTCCAAGAAAAATGTAAAAATTAACCAAAATTTGAAAACGATATTATCTAGATGATTTGGAAGATATTTAGGAAAAATTAAATTTTTGCGAATTTCAGAGTAAACTGTACAAATTTACCGAAACTCTAAATCGTTGCTATTTCTACGTATATCGACGATTTGGGTGATATATAAGAAAAACTGAAATTTTAACGAATTTCCAAGAAAAATGTAAAAATTAAACAAAATTTAAAAACGATGCTATTTCTGTAGATATATAGTAAAAATTGAATTTTACCGAATTTTTAAGAAAAATGTAAAAATTAACCAAAATTTTAAAACTATGATATATCTACGTATCTAGACGATTTGGATGATATACAAGAAAAACTGAAATTTTAGCGAATTTCAAAGAAAAATGCAAAAATTAACCAAAATTTGAAAACTATGACATTTCTACGTATCTAGACGATTTGGATGATATATAAGAAAAACTGAAATTTTAGCGAATTTCCAAGAAAAATGTAAAAATTAACCAAAATTTGAAAACGATATTATCTAGATGATTTGGAAGATATTTAGGAAAAATTAAATTTTTGCGAATTTCAGAGTAAACTGTACAAATTTACCGAAACTCTAAAACGTTGCTATTTCTACGTATATCGACGACTTGGATGATATATAAGAAAAACTAAAATTTTAGCGAATTTCCAAGAAAAATGTAAAAATTAACCAAAATTTGAAAACGATGCTACTTCTACGTATCTAGATGATTTGGAGGATATTTAAGAAAAATTTAATTTTAGCGAATTTCCGTGTAAACTGTACAAATTAACCGAAATTCTAAATCGTTGCTATTTCTACGTATATCGACGATTTGGATGATATATAAGAAAAACTGAAATTTTAACGAATTTCCAAGAAAAATGTAAAAATTAACCAAAATTTAAAAACGATGCTATTTCTGTAGATATATAATAAAAATTGAATTTTACCGAATTTTTAAGAAAAATGTAAAAATTAACCAAAATTTGAAAACTATGACATTTCTACGTATCTAGACGATTTGGATGATATATAAGAAAAACTGAAATTTTAGCGAATTTCCAAGAAAAATGTAAAAATTAACCAAAATTTGAAAACGATATTATCTAGATGATTTGGAAGATATTTAGGAAAAATTAAATTTTTGCGAATTTCAGAGTAAACTGTACAAATTTACCGAAACTCTAAAACGTTGCTATTTCTACGTATATCGACGACTTGGATGATATATAAGAAAAACTGAAATTTTAGCGAATTTCCAAGAAAAATGTAAAAATTAACCAAAATTTGAAAACGATGCTACTTCTACGTATCTAGATGATTTGGAGGATATTTAAGAAAAATTGACTTTTAGCGAATTTCCGAGTAAACTGTACAAATTAACCGAAATTCTAAATGGCTGCTATTTCTATGTATATCGACGATTTGGATGATATATAAGAAAAACTGAAATTTTAACGAATTTCCAAGAAAAATGTAAAAATTAACCAAAATTTAAAAACGATGCTATTTCTGTAGATATATAGTAAAAATTGATTTTTACCGAATTTTTAAGAAAAATGTAAAAATTAACCAAAATTTTAAAACTATGATATATCTACGTATCTAGACGATTTGGATGATATACAAGAAAAACTGAAATTTTAGCGAATTTCAAAGAAAAATGCAAAAATTAACCAAAATTTGAAAACTATGACATTTCTACGTATCTAGACGATTTGGATGATATATAAGAAAAACTGAAATTTTAGCGAATTTCCAAGAAAAATGTAAAAATTAACCAAAATTTGAAAACGATATTATCTAGATGATTTGGAAGATATTTAGGAAAAATTAAATTTTTGCGAATTTCAGAGTAAACTGTACAAATTTACCGAAACTCTAAAACGTTGCTATTTCTACGTATATCGACGACTTGGATGATATATAAGAAAAACTGAAATTTTAGCGAATTTCCAAGAAAAATGTAAAAATTAACCAAAATTTGAAAACGATGCTACTTCTACGTATCTAGATGATTTGGAGGATATTTAAGAAAAATTTAATTTTAGCGAATTTCCGTGTAAACTGTACAAATTAACCGAAATTCTAAATCGTTGCTATTTCTACGTATATCGACGATTTGGATGATATATAAGAAAAACTGAAATTTTAACGAATTTCCAAGAAAAATGTAAAAATTAACCAAAATTTAAAAACGATGCTATTTCTGTAGATATATAATAAAAATTGAATTTTACCGAATTTTTAAGAAAAATGTAAAAATTAACCAAAATTTGAAAACTATGACATTTCTACGTATCTAGACGATTTGGATGATATATAAGAAAAACTGAAATTTTAGCGAATTTCCAAGAAAAATGTAAAAATTAACCAAAATTTGAAAACGATATTATCTAGATGATTTGGAAGATATTTAGGAAAAATTAAATTTTTGCGAATTTCAGAGTAAACTGTACAAATTTACCGAAACTCTAAATCGTTGCTATTTCTACGTATATCGACGATTTGGGTGATATATAAGAAAAACTGAAATTTTAACGAATTTCCAAGAAAAATGTAAAAATTAACCAAAATTTAAAAACGATGCTATTTCTGTAGATATATAGTAAAAATTGAATTTTACCGAATTTTTAAGAAAAATGTAAAAATTAACCAAAATTTTAAAACTATGATATATCTACGTATCTAGACGATTTGGATGATATACAAGAAAAACTGAAATTTTAGCGAATTTCAAAGGAAAATGCAAAAATTAACCAAAATTTGAAAACTATGACATTTCTACGTATCTAGACGATTTGGATGATATATAAGAAAAACTGAAATTTTAGCGAATTTCCAAGAAAAATGTAAAAATTAACCAAAATTTGAAAACGATATTATCTAGATGATTTGGAAGATATTTAGGAAAAATTAAATTTTTGCGAATTTCAGAGTAAACTGTACAAATTTACCGAAACTCTAAATCGTTGCTATTTCTACGTATATCGACGATTTGGGTGATATATAAGAAAAACTGAAATTTTAACGAATTTCCAAGAAAAATGTAAAAATTAACCAAAATTTAAAAACGATGCTATTTCTGTAGATATATAGTAAAAATTGAATTTTACCGAATTTTTAAGAAAAATGTAAAAATTAACCAAAATTTTAAAACTATGATATATCTACGTATCTAGACGATTTGGATGATATACAAGAAAAACTGAAATTTTAGCGAATTTCAAAGAAAAATGCAAAAATTAACCAAAATTTGAAAACGATGCTATCTAGATGATTTGGAGGATATTTAAGAAAAATTTAATTTTAGCGAATTTCCGTGTAAACTGTACAAATTTACCGAAATTCTAAATCGTTGCTATTTCTACGTATATCGACGATTTGGGTGATATATAAGAAAAACTGAAATTTTAACGAATTTCCAAGAAAAATGTAAAAATTAACTAAAATTTAAAAACGATGCTATCTAGATAATTTGGAAGATATTTAGGAAAAATTAAATTTTTTTCGAATTTCAGAGTAAACTGTACAAATTTACCGAAATTCTAAATCGTTGCTATTTCTACGTATATCGACGATTTGGGTGATATATAAGAAAAACTGAAATTTTCACGAATTTCCAAGAAAAATGTAAAAATTAACCAAAATTTGAAAACGATGTTATCTAGATGATTTGGAAGATATTTAGGAAAAATTAAATTTTTGCGAATTTCAGAGTAAACTGTACAAATTTACCGAAATTCTAAATCGTTGCTATTTCTACGTATATCGACGATTTGGGTGATATATAAGAAAAACTGAAATTTTAACGAATTTCCAAGAAAAATGTAAAAATTAACCAAAATTTGAAAACGATGTTATCTAGATGATTTGGAAGATATTTAGGAAAAATTAAATTTTTGCGAATTTCAGAGTAAACTGTGCAAATTTACCGAAACTCTAAATCGTTGCTATTTCTACGTATATCGACGATTTGGGTGATATATAAGAAAAACTGAAATTTTAACGAATTTCCAAGAAAAATGTAAAAATTAACCAAAATTTAACAACGATGCTATTTCTGTAGATATATAGTAAAAATTGAATTTTACCGAATTTTTAAGAAAAATGTAAAAATTAATAAAAATTTAAAAATTATGATATATCTACGTATCTAGACGATTTTGATGATATACAAGAAAAACTGAAATTTTAGCGAATTTCAAAGAAAAATGCAAAAGTTAACCAAAATTTGAAAACTATGACATTTCTACGTGTCTAGACGATTTGGATGATATATAAGAAAAACTGAAATTTTAGCGAATTTCCAAGAAAAATGTAAAAATTAACCAAAATTTGAAAACGATGCTACTTCTACGTATCTAGATGATTTGGAGGATATTTAAGAAAAATTTAATTTTAGCGAATTTCCGTGTAAACTGTACAAATTAACCGAAATTCTAAATCGTTGCTATTTCTACGTATATCGACGATTTGGATGATATATAAGAAAAACTGAAATTTTAACGAATTTCCAAGAAAAATGTAAAAATTAACCAAAATTTAAAAACGATGCTATTTCTGTAGATATATAATAAAAATTGAATTTTACCGAATTTTTAAGAAAAATGTAAAAATTAACCAAAATTTGAAAACTATGACATTTCTACGTATCTAGACGATTTGGATGATATATAAGAAAAACTGAAATTTTAGCGAATTTCCAAGAAAAATGTAAAAATTAACCAAAATTTGAAAACGATATTATCTAGATGATTTGGAAGATATTTAGGAAAAATTGAATTTTTGCGAATTTCAGAGTAAACTGTACAAATTTACCGAAACTCTAAATGGTTGCTATTTCTACGTATATCGACGATTTGGGTGATATATAAGAAAAACTGAAATTTTAACGAATTTCCAAGAAAAATGTAAAAATTAACCAAAATTTAAAAACGATGCTATTTCTGTAGATATATAGTAAAAATTGAATTTTACCGAATTTTTAAGAAAAATGTAAAAATTTACCAAAATTTTAAAACTATGATATATCTACGTATCTAGACGATTTGGATGATATACAAGAAAAACTGAAATTTTAGCGAATTTCAAAGAAAAATGCAAAAATTAACCAAAATTTGAAAACGATGCTATCTAGATGATTTGGAGGATATTTAAGAAAAATTTAATTTTAGCGAATTTCCGTGTAAACTGTACAAATTTACCGAAATTCTAAATCGTTGCTATTTCTACGTATATCGACGATTTGGGTGATATATAAGAAAAACTGAAATTTTAACGAATTTCCAAGAAAAATGTAAAAATTAACCAAAATTTAAAAACGATGCTATCTAGATAATTTGGAAGATATTTAGGAAAAATTAAATTTTTGCGAATTTCAGAGTAAACTGTACAAATTTACCGAAATTCTAAATCGTTGCTATTTCTACGTATATCGACGATTTGGGTGATATATAAGAAAAACTGAAATTTTAACGAATTTCCAAGAAAAATGTAAAAATTAACCAAAATTTGAAAACGATGTTATCTAGATGATTTGGAAGATATTTAGGAAAAATTAAATTTTTGCGAATTTCAGAGTAAACTGTACAAATTTACCGAAACTCTAAATCGTTGCTATTTCTACGTATATCGACGATTTGGGTGATATATAAGAAAAACTGAAATTTTAACGAATTTCCAAGAAAAATGTAAAAATTAACCAAAATTTAAAAACGATGCTATTTCTGTAGATATATAGTAAAAATTGAATTTTACCGAATTTTTAAGAAAAATGTAAAAATTAGCCAAAATTTTAAAACTATGATATATCTACGTATCTAGACGATTTGGATGATATACAAGAAAAACTGAAATTTTAGCGAATTTCAAAGAAAAATGCAAAAATTAACCAAAATTTGAAAACTATGACATTTCTACGTATCTAGACGATTTGGATGATATATAAGGAAAACTGAAATTTTAGCGAATTTCCAAGAAAAATGTAAAAATTAACCAAAATTTGAAAACGATATTATCTAGATGATTTGGAAGATATTTAGGAAAAATTAAATTTTTGCGAATTTCAGAGTAAACTGTACAAATTTACCGAAACTCTAAAACGTTGCTATTTCTACGTATATCGACGACTTGGATGATATATAAGAAAAACTGAAATTTTAGCGAATTTCCAAGAAAAATGTAAAAATTAACCAAAATTTGAAAACGATGCTACTTCTACGTATCTAGATGATTTGGAGGATATTTAAGAAAAATTTAATTTTAGCGAATTTCCGTGTAAACTGTACAAATTAACCGAAATTCTAAATCGTTGCTATTTCTACGTATATCGACGATTTGGATGATATATAAGAAAAACTGAAATTTTACGAATTTCCAAGAAAAATGTAAAAATTAACCAAAATTTAAAAACGATGCTATTTCTGTAGATATATAATAAAAATTGAATTTTACCGAATTTTTAAGAAAAATGTAAAAATTAACCAAAATTTGAAAACTATGACATTTCTACGTATCTAGACGATTTGGATGATATATAAGAAAAACTGAAATTTTAGCGAATTTCCAAGAAAAATGTAAAAATTAACCAAAATTTGAAAACGATATTATCTAGATGATTTGGAAGATATTTAGGAAAAATTAAATTTTTGCGAATTTCAGAGTAAACTGTACAAATTTACCGAAACTCTAAAACGTTGCTATTTCTACGTATATCGACGACTTGGATGATATATAAGAAAAACTGAAATTTTAGCGAATTTCCAAGAAAAATGTAAAAATTAACCAAAATTTGAAAACGATGCTACTTCTACGTATCTAGATGATTTGGAGGATATTTAAGAAAAATTGACTTTTAGCGAATTTCCGAGTAAACTGTACAAATTAACCGAAATTCTAAATGGCTGCTATTTCTATGTATATCGACGATTTGGATGATATATAAGAAAAACTGAAATTTTAACGAATTTCCAAGAAAAATGTAAAAATTAACCAAAATTTAAAAACGATGCTATTTCTGTAGATATATAGTAAAAATTGAATTTTACCGAATTTTTAAGAAAAATGTAAAAATTAACCAAAATTTTAAAACTATGATATATCTACGTATCTAGACGATTTGGATGATATACAAGAAAAACTGAAATTTTAGCGAATTTCAAAGAAAAATGCAAAAATTAACCAAAATTTGAAAACTATGACATTTCTACGTATCTAGACGATTTGGATGATATATAAGAAAAACTGAAATTTTAGCGAATTTCCAAGAAAAATGTAAAAATTAACCAAAATTTGAAAACGATATTATCTAGATGATTTGGAAGATATTTAGGAAAAATTAAATTTTTGCGAATTTCAGAGTAAACTGTACAAATTTACCGAAACTCTAAAACGTTGCTATTTCTACGTATATCGACGACTTGGATGATATATAAGAAAAACTAAAATTTTAGCGAATTTCCAAGAAAAATGTAAAAATTAACCAAAATTTGAAAACGATGCTACTTCTACGTATCTAGATGATTTGGAGGATATTTAAGAAAAATTTAATTTTAGCGAATTTCCGTGTAAACTGTACAAATTAACCGAAATTCTAAATCGTTGCTATTTCTACGTATATCGACGATTTGGATGATATATAAGAAAAACTGAAATTTTAACGAATTTCCAAGAAAAATGTAAAAATTAACCAAAATTTAAAAACGATGCTATTTCTGTAGATATATAATAAAAATTGAATTTTACCGAATTTTTAAGAAAAATGTAAAAATTAACCAAAATTTGAAAACTATGACATTTCTACGTATCTAGACGATTTGGATGATATATAAGAAAAACTGAAATTTTAGCGAATTTCCAAGAAAAATGTAAAAATTAACCAAAATTTGAAAACGATATTATCTAGATGATTTGGAAGATATTTAGGAAAAATTAAATTTTTGCGAATTTCAGAGTAAACTGTACAAATTTACCGAAACTCTAAAACGTTGCTATTTCTACGTATATCGACGACTTGGATGATATATAAGAAAAACTGAAATTTTAGCGAATTTCCAAGAAAAATGTAAAAATTAACCAAAATTTGAAAACGATGCTACTTCTACGTATCTAGATGATTTGGAGGATATTTAAGAAAAATTGACTTTTAGCGAATTTCCGAGTAAACTGTACAAATTAACCGAAATTCTAAATGGCTGCTATTTCTATGTATATCGACGATTTGGATGATATATAAGAAAAACTGAAATTTTAACGAATTTCCAAGAAAAATGTAAAAATTAACCAAAATTTAAAAACGATGCTATTTCTGTAGATATATAGTAAAAATTGATTTTTACCGAATTTTTAAGAAAAATGTAAAAATTAACCAAAATTTTAAAACTATGATATATCTACGTATCTAGACGATTTGGATGATATACAAGAAAAACTGAAATTTTAGCGAATTTCAAAGAAAAATGCAAAAATTAACCAAAATTTGAAAACTATGACATTTCTACGTATCTAGACGATTTGGATGATATATAAGAAAAACTGAAATTTTAGCGAATTTCCAAGAAAAATGTAAAAATTAACCAAAATTTGAAAACGATATTATCTAGATGATTTGGAAGATATTTAGGAAAAATTAAATTTTTGCGAATTTCAGAGTAAACTGTACAAATTTACCGAAACTCTAAAACGTTGCTATTTCTACGTATATCGACGACTTGGATGATATATAAGAAAAACTGAAATTTTAGCGAATTTCCAAGAAAAATGTAAAAATTAACCAAAATTTGAAAACGATGCTACTTCTACGTATCTAGATGATTTGGAGGATATTTAAGAAAAATTTAATTTTAGCGAATTTCCGTGTAAACTGTACAAATTAACCGAAATTCTAAATCGTTGCTATTTCTACGTATATCGACGATTTGGATGATATATAAGAAAAACTGAAATTTTAACGAATTTCCAAGAAAAATGTAAAAATTAACCAAAATTTAAAAACGATGCTATTTCTGTAGATATATAATAAAAATTGAATTTTACCGAATTTTTAAGAAAAATGTAAAAATTAACCAAAATTTGAAAACTATGACATTTCTACGTATCTAGACGATTTGGATGATATATAAGAAAAACTGAAATTTTAGCGAATTTCCAAGAAAAATGTAAAAATTAACCAAAATTTGAAAACGATATTATCTAGATGATTTGGAAGATATTTAGGAAAAATTAAATTTTTGCGAATTTCAGAGTAAACTGTACAAATTTACCGAAACTCTAAATCGTTGCTATTTCTACGTATATCGACGATTTGGGTGATATATAAGAAAAACTGAAATTTTAACGAATTTCCAAGAAAAATGTAAAAATTAACCAAAATTTAAAAACGATGCTATTTCTGTAGATATATAGTAAAAATTGAATTTTACCGAATTTTTAAGAAAAATGTAAAAATTAACCAAAATTTTAAAACTATGATATATCTACGTATCTAGACGATTTGGATGATATACAAGAAAAACTGAAATTTTAGCGAATTTCAAAGGAAAATGCAAAAATTAACCAAAATTTGAAAACTATGACATTTCTACGTATCTAGACGATTTGGATGATATATAAGAAAAACTGAAATTTTAGCGAATTTCCAAGAAAAATGTAAAAATTAACCAAAATTTGAAAACGATATTATCTAGATGATTTGGAAGATATTTAGGAAAAATTAAATTTTTGCGAATTTCAGAGTAAACTGTACAAATTTACCGAAACTCTAAATCGTTGCTATTTCTACGTATATCGACGATTTGGGTGATATATAAGAAAAACTGAAATTTTAACGAATTTCCAAGAAAAATGTAAAAATTAACCAAAATTTAAAAACGATGCTATTTCTGTAGATATATAGTAAAAATTGAATTTTACCGAATTTTTAAGAAAAATGTAAAAATTAACCAAAATTTTAAAACTATGATATATCTACGTATCTAGACGATTTGGATGATATACAAGAAAAACTGAAATTTTAGCGAATTTCAAAGAAAAATGCAAAAATTAACCAAAATTTGAAAACGATGCTATCTAGATGATTTGGAGGATATTTAAGAAAAATTTAATTTTAGCGAATTTCCGTGTAAACTGTACAAATTTACCGAAATTCTAAATCGTTGCTATTTCTACGTATATCGACGATTTGGGTGATATATAAGAAAAACTGAAATTTTAACGAATTTCCAAGAAAAATGTAAAAATTAACTAAAATTTAAAAACGATGCTATCTAGATAATTTGGAAGATATTTAGGAAAAATTAAATTTTTTTCGAATTTCAGAGTAAACTGTACAAATTTACCGAAATTCTAAATCGTTGCTATTTCTACGTATATCGACGATTTGGGTGATATATAAGAAAAACTGAAATTTTAACGAATTTCCAAGAAAAATGTAAAAATTAACCAAAATTTGAAAACGATGTTATCTAGATGATTTGGAAGATATTTAGGAAAAATTAAATTTTTGCGAATTTCAGAGTAAACTGTACAAATTTACCGAAATTCTAAATCGTTGCTATTTCTACGTATATCGACGATTTGGGTGATATATAAGAAAAACTGAAATTTTAACGAATTTCCAAGAAAAATGTAAAAATTAACCAAAATTTGAAAACGATGTTATCTAGATGATTTGGAAGATATTTAGGAAAAATTAAATTTTTGCGAATTTCAGAGTAAACTGTGCAAATTTACCGAAACTCTAAATCGTTGCTATTTCTACGTATATCGACGATTTGGGTGATATATAAGAAAAACTGAAATTTTAACGAATTTCCAAGAAAAATGTAAAAATTAACCAAAATTTAAAAACGATGCTATTTCTGTAGATATATAGTAAAAATTGAATTTTACCGAATTTTTAAGAAAAATGTAAAAATTAATAAAAATTTAAAAATTATGATATATCTACGTATCTAGACGATTTGGATGATATACAAGAAAAACTGAAATTTTAGCGAATTTCAAAGAAAAATGCAAAAGTTAACCAAAATTTGAAAACTATGACATTTCTACGTGTCTAGACGATTTGGATGATATATAAGAAAAACTGAAATTTTAGCGAATTTCCAAGAAAAATGTAAAAATTAACCAAAATTTGAAAACGATGCTACTTCTACGTATCTAGATGATTTGGAGGATATTTAAGAAAAATTTAATTTTAGCGAATTTCCGTGTAAACTGTACAAATTAACCGAAATTCTAAATCGTTGCTATTTCTACGTATATCGACGATTTGGATGATATATAAGAAAAACTGAAATTTTAACGAATTTCCAAGAAAAATGTAAAAATTAACCAAAATTTAAAAACGATGCTATTTCTGTAGATATATAATAAAAATTGAATTTTACCGAATTTTTAAGAAAAATGTAAAAATTAACCAAAATTTGAAAACTATGACATTTCTACGTATCTAGACGATTTGGATGATATATAAGAAAAACTGAAATTTTAGCGAATTTCCAAGAAAAATGTAAAAATTAACCAAAATTTGAAAACGATATTATCTAGATGATTTGGAAGATATTTAGGAAAAATTGAATTTTTGCGAATTTCAGAGTAAACTGTACAAATTTACCGAAACTCTAAATGGTTGCTATTTCTACGTATATCGACGATTTGGGTGATATATAAGAAAAACTGAAATTTTAACGAATTTCCAAGAAAAATGTAAAAATTAACCAAAATTTAAAAACGATGCTATTTCTGTAGATATATAGTAAAAATTGAATTTTACCGAATTTTTAAGAAAAATGTAAAAATTTACCAAAATTTTAAAACTATGATATATCTACGTATCTAGACGATTTGGATGATATACAAGAAAAACTGAAATTTTAGCGAATTTCAAAGAAAAATGCAAAAATTAACCAAAATTTGAAAACGATGCTATCTAGATGATTTGGAGGATATTTAAGAAAAATTTAATTTTAGCGAATTTCCGTGTAAACTGTACAAATTTACCGAAATTCTAAATCGTTGCTATTTCTACGTATATCGACGATTTGGGTGATATATAAGAAAAACTGAAATTTTAACGAATTTCCAAGAAAAATGTAAAAATTAACCAAAATTTAAAAACGATGCTATCTAGATAATTTGGAAGATATTTAGGAAAAATTAAATTTTTGCGAATTTCAGAGTAAACTGTACAAATTTACCGAAATTCTAAATCGTTGCTATTTCTACGTATATCGACGATTTGGGTGATATATAAGAAAAACTGAAATTTTAACGAATTTCCAAGAAAAATGTAAAAATTAACCAAAATTTGAAAACGATGTTATCTAGATGATTTGGAAGATATTTAGGAAAAATTAAATTTTTGCGAATTTCAGAGTAAACTGTACAAATTTACCGAAACTCTAAATCGTTGCTATTTCTACGTATATCGACGATTTGGGTGATATATAAGAAAAACTGAAATTTTAACGAATTTCCAAGAAAAATGTAAAAATTAACCAAAATTTAAAAACGATGCTATTTCTGTAGATATATAGTAAAAATTGAATTTTACCGAATTTTTAAGAAAAATGTAAAAATTAACCAAAATTTTAAAACTATGATATATCTACGTATCTAGACGATTTGGATGATATACAAGAAAAACTGAAATTTTAGCGAATTTCAAAGAAAAATGCAAAAATTAACCAAAATTTGAAAACTATGACATTTCTACGTATCTAGACGATTTGGATGATATATAAGGAAAACTGAAATTTTAGCGAATTTCCAAGAAAAATGTAAAAATTAACCAAAATTTGAAAACGATATTATCTAGATGATTTGGAAGATATTTAGGAAAAATTAAATTTTTGCGAATTTCAGAGTAAACTGTACAAATTTACCGAAACTCTAAAACGTTGCTATTTCTACGTATATCGACGACTTGGATGATATATAAGAAAAACTGAAATTTTAGCGAATTTCCAAGAAAAATGTAAAAATTAACCAAAATTTGAAAACGATGCTACTTCTACGTATCTAGATGATTTGGAGGATATTTAAGAAAAATTTAATTTTAGCGAATTTCCGTGTAAACTGTACAAATTAACCGAAATTCTAAATCGTTGCTATTTCTACGTATATCGACGATTTGGATGATATATAAGAAAAACTGAAATTTTACGAATTTCCAAGAAAAATGTAAAAATTAACCAAAATTTAAAAACGATGCTATTTCTGTAGATATATAATAAAAATTGAATTTTACCGAATTTTTAAGAAAAATGTAAAAATTAACCAAAATTTGAAAACTATGACATTTCTACGTATCTAGACGATTTGGATGATATATAAGAAAAACTGAAATTTTAGCGAATTTCCAAGAAAAATGTAAAAATTAACCAAAATTTGAAAACGATATTATCTAGATGATTTGGAAGATATTTAGGAAAAATTAAATTTTTGCGAATTTCAGAGTAAACTGTACAAATTTACCGAAACTCTAAAACGTTGCTATTTCTACGTATATCGACGACTTGGATGATATATAAGAAAAACTGAAATTTTAGCGAATTTCCAAGAAAAATGTAAAAATTAACCAAAATTTGAAAACGATGCTACTTCTACGTATCTAGATGATTTGGAGGATATTTAAGAAAAATTGACTTTTAGCGAATTTCCGAGTAAACTGTACAAATTAACCGAAATTCTAAATGGCTGCTATTTCTATGTATATCGACGATTTGGATGATATATAAGAAAAACTGAAATTTTAACGAATTTCCAAGAAAAATGTAAAAATTAACCAAAATTTAAAAACGATGCTATTTCTGTAGATATATAGTAAAAATTGAATTTTACCGAATTTTTAAGAAAAATGTAAAAATTAACCAAAATTTTAAAACTATGATATATCTACGTATCTAGACGATTTGGATGATATACAAGAAAAACTGAAATTTTAGCGAATTTCAAAGAAAAATGCAAAAATTAACCAAAATTTGAAAACTATGACATTTCTACGTATCTAGACGATTTGGATGATATATAAGAAAAACTGAAATTTTAGCGAATTTCCAAGAAAAATGTAAAAATTAACCAAAATTTGAAAACGATATTATCTAGATGATTTGGAAGATATTTAGGAAAAATTAAATTTTTGCGAATTTCAGAGTAAACTGTACAAATTTACCGAAACTCTAAATCGTTGCTATTTCTACGTATATCGACGATTTGGGTGATATATAAGAAAAACTGAAATTTTAACGAATTTCCAAGAAAAATGTAAAAATTAACCAAAATTTAAAAACGATGCTATTTCTGTAGATATATAGTAAAAATTGAATTTTACCGAATTTTTAAGAAAAATGTAAAAATTTACCAAAATTTTAAAACTATGATATATCTACGTATCTAGACGATTTGGATGATATACAAGAAAAACTGAAATTTTAGCGAATTTCAAAGAAAAATGCAAAAATTAACCAAAATTTGAAAACGATGCTATCTAGATGATTTGGAGGATATTTAAGAAAAATTTAATTTTAGCGAATTTCCGTGTAAACTGTACAAATTTACCGAAATTCTAAATCGTTGCTATTTCTACGTATATCGACGATTTGGGTGATATATAAGAAAAACTGAAATTTTAACGAATTTCCAAGAAAAATGTAAAAATTAACCAAAATTTAAAAACGATGCTATCTAGATAATTTGGAAGATATTTAGGAAAAATTAAATTTTTGCGAATTTCAGAGTAAACTGTACAAATTTACCGAAATTCTAAATCGTTGCTATTTCTACGTATATCGACGATTTGGGTGATATATAAGAAAAACTGAAATTTTAACGAATTTCCAAGAAAAATGTAAAAATTAACCAAAATTTGAAAACGATGTTATCTAGATGATTTGGAAGATATTTAGGAAAAATTAAATTTTTGCGAATTTCAGAGTAAACTGTACAAATTTACCGAAACTCTAAATCGTTGCTATTTCTACGTATATCGACGATTTGGGTGATATATAAGAAAAACTGAAATTTTAACGAATTTCCAAGAAAAATGTAAAAATTAACCAAAATTTAAAAACGATGCTATTTCTGTAGATATATAGTAAAAATTGAATTTTACCGAATTTTTAAGAAAAATGTAAAAATTAACCAAAATTTTAAAACTATGATATATCTACGTATCTAGACGATTTGGATGATATACAAGAAAAACTGAAATTTTAGCGAATTTCAAAGAAAAATGCAAAAATTAACCAAAATTTGAAAACTATGACATTTCTACGTATCTAGACGATTTGGATGATATATAAGGAAAACTGAAATTTTAGCGAATTTCCAAGAAAAATGTAAAAATTAACCAAAATTTGAAAACGATATTATCTAGATGATTTGGAAGATATTTAGGAAAAATTAAATTTTTGCGAATTTCAGAGTAAACTGTACAAATTTACCGAAACTCTAAAACGTTGCTATTTCTACGTATATCGACGACTTGGATGATATATAAGAAAAACTGAAATTTTAGCGAATTTCCAAGAAAAATGTAAAAATTAACCAAAATTTGAAAACGATGCTACTTCTACGTATCTAGATGATTTGGAGGATATTTAAGAAAAATTTAATTTTAGCGAATTTCCGTGTAAACTGTACAAATTAACCGAAATTCTAAATCGTTGCTATTTCTACGTATATCGACGATTTGGATGATATATAAGAAAAACTGAAATTTTACGAATTTCCAAGAAAAATGTAAAAATTAACCAAAATTTAAAAACGATGCTATTTCTGTAGATATATAATAAAAATTGAATTTTACCGAATTTTTAAGAAAAATGTAAAAATTAACCAAAATTTGAAAACTATGACATTTCTACGTATCTAGACGATTTGGATGATATATAAGAAAAACTGAAATTTTAGCGAATTTCCAAGAAAAATGTAAAAATTAACCAAAATTTGAAAACGATATTATCTAGATGATTTGGAAGATATTTAGGAAAAATTAAATTTTTGCGAATTTCAGAGTAAACTGTACAAATTTACCGAAACTCTAAAACGTTGCTATTTCTACGTATATCGACGACTTGGATGATATATAAGAAAAACTGAAATTTTAGCGAATTTCCAAGAAAAATGTAAAAATTAACCAAAATTTGAAAACGATGCTACTTCTACGTATCTAGATGATTTGGAGGATATTTAAGAAAAATTGACTTTTAGCGAATTTCCGAGTAAACTGTACAAATTAACCGAAATTCTAAATGGCTGCTATTTCTATGTATATCGACGATTTGGATGATATATAAGAAAAACTGAAATTTTAACGAATTTCCAAGAAAAATGTAAAAATTAACCAAAATTTAAAAACGATGCTATTTCTGTAGATATATAGTAAAAATTGAATTTTACCGAATTTTTAAGAAAAATGTAAAAATTAACCAAAATTTTAAAACTATGATATATCTACGTATCTAGACGATTTGGATGATATACAAGAAAAACTGAAATTTTAGCGAATTTCAAAGAAAAATGCAAAAATTAACCAAAATTTGAAAACTATGACATTTCTACGTATCTAGACGATTTGGATGATATATAAGAAAAACTGAAATTTTAGCGAATTTCCAAGAAAAATGTAAAAATTAACCAAAATTTGAAAACGATATTATCTAGATGATTTGGAAGATATTTAGGAAAAATTAAATTTTTGCGAATTTCAGAGTAAACTGTACAAATTTACCGAAACTCTAAATCGTTGCTATTTCTACGTATATCGACGATTTGGGTGATATATAAGAAAAACTGAAATTTTAACGAATTTCCAAGAAAAATGTAAAAATTAACCAAAATTTAAAAACGATGCTATTTCTGTAGATATATAGTAAAAATTGAATTTTACCGAATTTTTAAGAAAAATGTAAAAGTTTACCAAAATTTTAAAACTATGATATATCTACGTATCTAGACGATTTGGATGATATACAAGAAAAACTGAAATTTTAGCGAATTTCAAAGAAAAATGCAAAAATTAACCAAAATTTGAAAACGATGCTATCTAGATGATTTGGAGGATATTTAAGAAAAATTTAATTTTAGCGAATTTCCGTGTAAACTGTACAAATTTACCGAAATTCTAAATCGTTGCTATTTCTACGTATATCGACGATTTGGGTGATATATAAGAAAAACTGAAATTTTAACGAATTTCCAAGAAAAATGTAAAAATTAACCAAAATTTAAAAACGATGCTATCTAGATAATTTGGAAGATATTTAGGAAAAATTAAATTTTTGCGAATTTCAGAGTAAACTGTACAAATTTACCGAAATTCTAAATCGTTGCTATTTCTACGTATATCGACGATTTGGGTGATATATAAGAAAAACTGAAATTTTAACGAATTTCCAAGAAAAATGTAAAAATTAACCAAAATTTGAAAACGATGTTATCTAGATGATTTGGAAGATATTTAGGAAAAATTAAATTTTTGCGAATTTCAGAGTAAACTGTACAAATTTACCGAAACTCTAAATCGTTGCTATTTCTACGTATATCGACGATTTGGGTGATATATAAGAAAAACTGAAATTTTAACGAATTTCCAAGAAAAATGTAAAAATTAACCAAAATTTAAAAACGATGCTATTTCTGTAGATATATAGTAAAAATTGAATTTTACCGAATTTTTAAGAAAAATGTAAAAATTAACCAAAATTTTAAAACTATGATATATCTACGTATCTAGACGATTTGGATGATATACAAGAAAAACTGAAATTTTAGCGAATTTCAAAGAAAAATGCAAAAATTAACCAAAATTTGAAAACTATGACATTTCTACGTATCTAGACGATTTGGATGATATATAAGAAAAACTGAAATTTTAGCGAATTTCCAAGAAAAATGTAAAAATTAACCAAAATTTGAAAACGATATTATCTAGATGATTTGGAAGATATTTAGGAAAAATTAAATTTTTGCGAATTTCAGAGTAAACTGTACAAATTTACCGAAACTCTAAAACGTTGCTATTTCTACGTATATCGACGACTTGGATGATCTATAAGAAAAACTGAAATTTTAACGAATTTCCAAGAAAAATGTAAAAATTAACCAAAATTTGAAAACGATGCTACTTCTACGTATCTAGATGATTTGGAGGATATTTAAGAAAAATTTAATTTTAGCGAATTTCCGTGTAAACTGTACAAATTAACCGAAATTCTAAATCGTTGCTATTTCTACGTATATCGACGATTTGGATGATATATAAGAAAAACTGAAATTTTACGAATTTCCAAGAAAAATGTAAAAATTAACCAAAATTTAAAAACGATGCTATTTCTGTAGATATATAATAAAAATTGAATTTTACCGAATTTTTAAGAAAAATGTAAAAATTAACCAAAATTTGAAAACTATGACATTTCTACGTATCTAGACGATTTGGATGATATATAAGAAAAACTGAAATTTTAGCGAATTTCCAAGAAAAATGTAAAAATTAACCAAAATTTGAAAACGATATTATCTAGATGATTTGGAAGATATTTAGGAAAAATTAAATTTTTGCGAATTTCAGAGTAAACTGTACAAATTTACCGAAACTCTAAAACGTTGCTATTTCTACGTATATCGACGACTTGGATGATATATAAGAAAAACTGAAATTTTAGCGAATTTCCAAGAAAAATGTAAAAATTAACCAAAATTTGAAAACGATGCTACTTCTACGTATCTAGATGATTTGGAGGATATTTAAGAAAAATTGACTTTTAGCGAATTTCCGAGTAAACTGTACAAATTAACCGAAATTCTAAATGGCTGCTATTTCTATGTATATCGACGATTTGGATGATATATAAGAAAAACTGAAATTTTAACGAATTTCCAAGAAAAATGTAAAAATTAACCAAAATTTAAAAACGATGCTATTTCTGTAGATATATAGTAAAAATTGAATTTTACCGAATTTTTAAGAAAAATGTAAAAATTAACCAAAATTTTAAAACTATGATATATCTACGCATCTAGACGATTTGGATGATATACAAGAAAAACTGAAATTTTAGCGAATTTCAAAGAAAAATGCAAAAATTAACCAAAATTTGAAAACTATGACATTTCTACGTATCTAGACGATTTGGATGATATATAAGAAAAACTGAAATTTTAGCGAATTTCCAAGAAAAATGTAAAAATTAACCAAAATTTGAAAACGATATTATCTAGATGATTTGGAAGATATTTAGGAAAAATTAAATTTTTGCGAATTTCAGAGTAAACTGTACAAATTTACCGAAACTCTAAATCGTTGCTATTTCTACGTATATCGACGATTTGGGTGATATATAAGAAAAACTGAAATTTTAACGAATTTCCAAGAAAAATGTAAAAATTAACCAAAATTTAAAAACGATGCTATTTCTGTAGATATATAGTAAAAATTGAATTTTACCGAATTTTTAAGAAAAATGTAAAAATTAACCAAAATTTTAAAACTATGATATATCTACGTATCTAGACGATTTGGATGATATACAAGAAAAACTGAAATTTTAGCGAATTTCAAAGAAAAATGCAAAAATTAACCAAAATTTGAAAACTATGACATTTCTACGTATCTAGACGATTTGGATGATATATAAGAAAAACTGAAATTTTAGCGAATTTCCAAGAAAAATGTAAAAATTAACCAAAATTTGAAAACGATATTATCTAGATGATTTGGAAGATATTTAGGAAAAATTAAATTTTTGCGAATTTCAGAGTAAACTGTACAAATTTACCGAAACTCTAAAACGTTGCTATTTCTACGTATATCGACGACCTGGATGATATATAAGAAAAACTGAAATTTTAGCGAATTTCCAAGAAAAATGTAAAAATTAACCAAAATTTGAAAACGATGCTACTTCTACGTATCTAGATGATTTGGAGGATATTTAAGAAAAATTTAATTTTAGCGAATTTCCGTGTAAACTGTACAAATTAACCGAAATTCTAAATCGTTGCTATTTCTACGTATATCGACGATTTGGATGATATATAAGAAAAACTGAAATTTTAACGAATTTCCAAGAAAAATGTAAAAATTAACCAAAATTTAAAAACGATGCTATTTCTGTAGATATATAATAAAAATTGAATTTTACCGAATTTTTAAGAAAAATGTAAAAATTAACCAAAATTTGAAAACTATGACATTTCTACGTATCTAGACGATTTGGATGATATATAAGAAAAACTGAAATTTTAGCGAATTTCCAAGAAAAATGTAAAAATTAACCAAAATTTGAAAACGATATTATCTAGATGATTTGGAAGATATTTAGGAAAAATTAAATTTTTGCGAATTTCAGAGTAAACTGTACAAATTTACCGAAACTCTAAATCGTTGCTATTTCTACGTATATCGACGATTTGGGTGATATATAAGAAAAACTGAAATTTTAACGAATTTCCAAGAAAAATGTAAAAATTAACCAAAATTTAAAAACGATGCTATTTCTGTAGATATATAGTAAAAATTGAATTTTACCGAATTTTTAAGAAAAATGTAAAAATTAACCAAAATTTTAAAACTATGATATATCTACGTATCTAGACGATTTGGATGATATACAAGAAAAACTGAAATTTTAGCGAATTTCAAAGAAAAATGCAAAAATTAACCAAAATTTGAAAACGATGCTATCTAGATGATTTGGAGGATATTTAAGAAAAATTCAATTTTAGCGAATTTCCGTGTAAACTGTACAAATTTACCGAAATTCTAAATCGTTGCTATTTCTACGTATATCGACGATTTGGGTGATATATAAGAAAAACTGAAATTTTAACGAATTTCCAAGAAAAATGTAAAAATTAACCAAAATTTAAAAACGATGCTATCTAGATAATTTGGAAGATATTTAGGAAAAATTAAATTTTTTTCGAATTTCAGAGTAAACTGTACAAATTTACCGAAATTCTAAATCGTTGCTATTTCTACGTATATCGACGATTTGGGTGATATATAAGAAAAACTGAAATTTTAACGAATTTCCAAGAAAAATGTAAAAATTAACCAAAATTTGAAAACGATGTTATCTAGATGATTTGGAAGATATTTAGGAAAAATTAAATTTTTGCGAATTTCAGAGTAAACTGTACAAATTTACCGAAACTCTAAATCGTTGCTATTTCTACGTATATCGACGATTTGGGTGATATATAAGAAAAACTGAAATTTTAACGAATTTCCAAGAAAAATGTAAAAATTAACCAAAATTTTAAAACTATGATATATCTACGTATCTAGACGATTTGGATGATATACAAGAAAAACTGAAATTTTAGCGAATTTCAAAGAAAAATGCAAAAATTAACCAAAATTTGAAAACGATGCTATCTAGATGATTTGGAGGATATTTAAGAAAAATTTAATTTTAGCGAATTTTCGTGTAAACTGTACAAATTAACCGAAATTCTAAATCGTTGCTATTTCTACGTTTATCGACGATTTGGATGATATATAAGAAAAACTGAAATTTTAACGAATTTCCAAGAAAAATGTAAAAATTAACCAAAATTTAAAAACGATGCTATTTCTGTAGATATATAATAAAAATTGAATTTTACCGAATTTTTAAGAAAAATGTAAAAATTAACCAAAATTTGAAAACTATGACATTTCTACGTATCTAGACGATTTGGATGATATATAAGAAAAACTGAAATTTTAGCGAATTTCCAAGAAAAATGTAAAAATTAACCAAAATTTGAAAACGATATTATCTAGATGATTTGGAAGATATTTAGGAAAAATTAAATTTTTGCGAATTTCAGAGTAAACTGTACAAATTTACCGAAACTCTAAATCGTTGCTATTTCTACGTATATCGACGATTTGGGTGATATATAAGAAAAACTGAAATTTTAACGAATTTCCAAGAAAAATGTAAAAATTAACCAAAATTTAAAAACGATGCTATTTCTGTAGATATATAGTAAAAATTGAATTTTACCGAATTTTTAAGAAAAATGTAAAAATTAACCAAAATTTTAAAACTATGATATATCTACGTATCTAGACGATTTGGATGATATACAAGAAAAACTGAAATTTTAGCGAATTTCAAAGAAAAATGCAAAAATTAACCAAAATTTGAAAACGATGCTATCTAGATGATTTGGAGGATATTTAAGAAAAATTTAATTTTAGCGAATTTCCGTGTAAACTGTACAAATTTACCGAAATTCTAAATCGTTGCTATTTCTACGTATATCGACGATTTGGGTGATATATAAGAAAAACTGAAATTTTAACGAATTTCCAAGAAAAATGTAAAAATTAACCAAAATTTGAAAACGATGTTATCTAGATGAATTGGAAGATATTTAGGAAAAATTAAATTTTTGCGAATTTCAGAGTAAACTGTACAAATTTACCGAAACTCTAAATCGTTGCTATTTCTACGTATCTAGACGATTTGGATGATATATAAGAAAAACTGAAATTTTAGCGAATTTCCAAGAAAAATGTAAAAATTAACCAAAATTTGAAAACGATATTATCTAGATGATTTGGAAGATATTTAGGAAAAATTAAATTTTTGCGAATTTCAGAGTAAACTGTACAAATTTACCGAAACTCTAAAACGTTGCTATTTCTACGTATATCGACGACTTGGATGATATATAAGAAAAACTGAAATTTTAGCGAATTTCCAAGAAAAATGTAAAAATTAACCAAAATTTGAAAACGATGCTACTTCTACGTATCTAGATGATTTGGAGGATATTTAAGAAAAATTTAATTTTAGCGAATTTTCGTGTAAACTGTACAAATTAACCGAAATTCTAAATCGTTGCTATTTCTACGTTTATCGACGATTTGGATGATATATAAGAAAAACTGAAATTTTAACGAATTTCCAAGAAAAATGTAAAAATTAACCAAAATTTAAAAACGATGCTATTTCTGTAGATATATAATAAAAATTGAATTTTACCGAATTTTTAAGAAAAATGTAAAAATTAACCAAAATTTGAAAACTATGACATTTCTACGTATCTAGACGATTTGGATGATATATAAGAAAAACTGAAATTTTAGCGAATTTCCAAGAAAAATGTAAAAATTAACCAAAATTTGAAAACGATATTATCTAGATGATTTGGAAGATATTTAGGAAAAATTAAATTTTTGCGAATTTCAGAGTAAACTGTACAAATTTACCGAAACTCTAAATCGTTGCTATTTCTACGTATATCGACGATTTGGGTGATATATAAGAAAAACTGAAATTTTAACGAATTTCCAAGAAAAATGTAAAAATTAACCAAAATTTAAAAACGATGCTATTTCTGTAGATATATAGTAAAAATTGAATTTTACCGAATTTTTAAGAAAAATGTAAAAATTAACCAAAATTTTAAAACTATGATATATCTACGTATCTAGACGATTTGGATGATATACAAGAAAAACTGAAATTTTAGCGAATTTCAAAGAAAAATGCAAAAATTAACCAAAATTTGAAAACGATGCTATCTAGATGATTTGGAGGATATTTAAGAAAAATTTAATTTTAGCGAATTTCCGTGTAAACTGTACAAATTTACCGAAATTCTAAATCGTTGCTATTTCTACGTATATCGACGATTTGGGTGATATATAAGAAAAACTGAAATTTTAACGAATTTCCAAGAAAAATGTAAAAATTAACCAAAATTTAAAAACGATGCTATCTAGATAATTTGGAAGATATTTAGGAAAAATTAAATTTTTTTCGAATTTCAGAGTAAACTGTACAAATTTACCGAAATTCTAAATCGTTGCTATTTCTACGTATATCGACGATTTGGGTGATATATAAGAAAAACTGAAATTTTAACGAATTTCCAAGAAAAATGTAAAAATTAACCAAAATTTGAAAACGATGTTATCTAGATGATTTGGAAGATATTTAGGAAAAATTAAATTTTTGCGAATTTCAGAGTAAACTGTACAAATTTACCGAAACTCTAAATCGTTGCTATTTCTACGTATATCGACGATTTGGGTGATATATAAGAAAAACTGAAATTTTAACGAATTTCCAAGAAAAATGTAAAAATTAACCAAAATTTAAAAACGATGCTATTTCTGTAGATATATAGTAAAAATTGAATTTTACCGAATTTTTAAGAAAAATGTAAAAATTAACCAAAATTTTAAAACTATGATATATCTACGTATCTAGACGATTTGGATGATATACAAGAAAAACTGAAATTTTAGCGAATTTCAAAGAAAAATGCAAAAATTAACCAAAATTTGAAAACTATGACATTTCTACGTATCTAGACGATTTGGATGATATATAAGAAAAACTGAAATTTTAGCGAATTTCCAAGAAAAATGTAAAAATTAACCAAAATTTGAAAACGATATTATCTAGATGATTTGGAAGATATTTAGGAAAAATTAAATTTTTGCGAATTTCAGAGTAAACTGTACAAATTTACCGAAACTCTAAAACGTTGCTATTTCTACGTATATCGACGACTTGGATGATATATAAGAAAAACTGAAATTTTAGCGAATTTCCAAGAAAAATGTAAAAATTAACCAAAATTTGAAAACGATGCTACTTCTACGTATCTAGATGATTTGGAGGATATTTAAGAAAAATTTAATTTTAGCGAATTTCCGTGTAAACTGTACAAATTAACCGAAATTCTAAATCGTTGCTATTTCTACGTATATCGACGATTTGGATGATATATAAGAAAAACTGAAATTTTAACGAATTTCCAAGAAAAATGTAAAAATTAACCAAAATTTAAAAACGATGCTATTTCTGTAGATATATAATAAAAATTGAATTTTACCGAATTTTTAAGAAAAATGTAAAAATTAACCAAAATTTGAAAACTATGACATTTCTACGTATCTAGACGATTTGGATGATATATAAGAAAAACTGAAATTTTAGCGAATTTCCAAGAAAAATGTAAAAATTAACCAAAATTTGAAAACGATATTATCTAGATGATTTGGAAGATATTTAGGAAAAATTAAATTTTTGCGAATTTCAGAGTAAACTGTACAAATTTACCGAAACTCTAAATCGTTGCTATTTCTACGTATATCGACGATTTGGGTGATATATAAGAAAAACTGAAATTTTAACGAATTTCCAAGAAAAATGTAAAAATTAACCAAAATTTAAAAACGATGCTATTTCTGTAGATATATAGTAAAAATTGAATTTTACCGAATTTTTAAGAAAAATGTAAAAATTAACCAAAATTTTAAAACTATGATATATCTACGTATCTAGACGATTTGGATGATATACAAGAAAAACTGAAATTTTAGCGAATTTCAAAGAAAAATGCAAAAATTAACCAAAATTTGAAAACGATGCTATCTAGATGATTTGGAGGATATTTAAGAAAAATTCAATTTTAGCGAATTTCCGTGTAAACTGTACAAATTTACCGAAATTCTAAATCGTTGCTATTTCTACGTATATCGACGATTTGGGTGATATATAAGAAAAACTGAAATTTTAACGAATTTCCAAGAAAAATGTAAAAATTAACCAAAATTTAAAAACGATGCTATCTAGATAATTTGGAAGATATTTAGGAAAAATTAAATTTTTTTCGAATTTCAGAGTAAACTGTACAAATTTACCGAAATTCTAAATCGTTGCTATTTCTACGTATATCGACGATTTGGGTGATATATAAGAAAAACTGAAATTTTAACGAATTTCCAAGAAAAATGTAAAAATTAACCAAAATTTGAAAACGATGTTATCTAGATGATTTGGAAGATATTTAGGAAAAATTAAATTTTTGCGAATTTCAGAGTAAACTGTACAAATTTACCGAAACTCTAAATCGTTGCTATTTCTACGTATATCGACGATTTGGGTGATATATAAGAAAAACTGAAATTTTAACGAATTTCCAAGAAAAATGTAAAAATTAACCAAAATTTTAAAACTATGATATATCTACGTATCTAGACGATTTGGATGATATACAAGAAAAACTGAAATTTTAGCGAATTTCAAAGAAAAATGCAAAAATTAACCAAAATTTGAAAACGATGCTATCTAGATGATTTGGAGGATATTTAAGAAAAATTTAATTTTAGCGAATTTTCGTGTAAACTGTACAAATTAACCGAAATTCTAAATCGTTGCTATTTCTACGTTTATCGACGATTTGGATGATATATAAGAAAAACTGAAATTTTAACGAATTTCCAAGAAAAATGTAAAAATTAACCAAAATTTAAAAACGATGCTATTTCTGTAGATATATAATAAAAATTGAATTTTACCGAATTTTTAAGAAAAATGTAAAAATTAACCAAAATTTGAAAACTATGACATTTCTACGTATCTAGACGATTTGGATGATATATAAGAAAAACTGAAATTTTAGCGAATTTCCAAGAAAAATGTAAAAATTAACCAAAATTTGAAAACGATATTATCTAGATGATTTGGAAGATATTTAGGAAAAATTAAATTTTTGCGAATTTCAGAGTAAACTGTACAAATTTACCGAAACTCTAAATCGTTGCTATTTCTACGTATATCGACGATTTGGGTGATATATAAGAAAAACTGAAATTTTAACGAATTTCCAAGAAAAATGTAAAAATTAACCAAAATTTAAAAACGATGCTATTTCTGTAGATATATAGTAAAAATTGAATTTTACCGAATTTTTAAGAAAAATGTAAAAATTAACCAAAATTTTAAAACTATGATATATCTACGTATCTAGACGATTTGGATGATATACAAGAAAAACTGAAATTTTAGCGAATTTCAAAGAAAAATGCAAAAATTAACCAAAATTTGAAAACGATGCTATCTAGATGATTTGGAGGATATTTAAGAAAAATTTAATTTTAGCGAATTTCCGTGTAAACTGTACAAATTTACCGAAATTCTAAATCGTTGCTATTTCTACGTATATCGACGATTTGGGTGATATATAAGAAAAACTGAAATTTTAACGAATTTCCAAGAAAAATGTAAAAATTAACCAAAATTTGAAAACGATGTTATCTAGATGAATTGGAAGATATTTAGGAAAAATTAAATTTTTGCGAATTTCAGAGTAAACTGTACAAATTTACCGAAACTCTAAATCGTTGCTATTTCTACGTATCTAGACGATTTGGATGATATATAAGAAAAACTGAAATTTTAGCGAATTTCCAAGAAAAATGTAAAAATTAACCAAAATTTGAAAACGATATTATCTAGATGATTTGGAAGATATTTAGGAAAAATTAAATTTTTGCGAATTTCAGAGTAAACTGTACAAATTTACCGAAACTCTAAAACGTTGCTATTTCTACGTATATCGACGACTTGGATGATATATAAGAAAAACTGAAATTTTAGCGAATTTCCAAGAAAAATGTAAAAATTAACCAAAATTTGAAAACGATGCTACTTCTACGTATCTAGATGATTTGGAGGATATTTAAGAAAAATTTAATTTTAGCGAATTTTCGTGTAAACTGTACAAATTAACCGAAATTCTAAATCGTTGCTATTTCTACGTTTATCGACGATTTGGATGATATATAAGAAAAACTGAAATTTTAACGAATTTCCAAGAAAAATGTAAAAATTAACCAAAATTTAAAAACGATGCTATTTCTGTAGATATATAATAAAAATTGAATTTTACCGAATTTTTAAGAAAAATGTAAAAATTAACCAAAATTTGAAAACTATGACATTTCTACGTATCTAGACGATTTGGATGATATATAAGAAAAACTGAAATTTTAGCGAATTTCCAAGAAAAATGTAAAAATTAACCAAAATTTGAAAACGATATTATCTAGATGATTTGGAAGATATTTAGGAAAAATTAAATTTTTGCGAATTTCAGAGTAAACTGTACAAATTTACCGAAACTCTAAATCGTTGCTATTTCTACGTATATCGACGATTTGGATGATATATAAGAAAAACTGAAATTTTAACGAATTTCCAAGAAAAATGTAAAAATTAACCAAAATTTAAAAACGATGCTATTTCTGTAGATATATAATAAAAATTGAATTTTACCGAATTTTTAAGAAAAATGTAAAAATTAACCAAAATTTGAAAACTATGACATTTCTACGTATCTAGACGATTTGGATGATATATAAGAAAAACTGAAATTTTAGCGAATTTCCAAGAAAAATGTAAAAATTAACCAAAATTTGAAAACGATGCTATCTAGATGATTTGGAGGATATTTAAGAAAAATTTAATTTTAGCGAATTTCCGTGTAAACTGTACAAATTTACCGAAATTCTAAATCGTTGCTATTTCTACGTATATCGACGATTTGGGTGATATATAAGAAAAACTGAAATTTTAACGAATTTCCAAGAAAAATGTAAAAATTAACCAAAATTTAAAAACGATGCTATCTAGATAATTTGGAAGATATTTAGGAAAAATTAAATTTTTTTCGAATTTCAGAGTAAACTGTACAAATTTACCGAAATTCTAAATCGTTGCTATTTCTACGTATATCGACGATTTGGGTGATATATAAGAAAAACTGAAATTTTAACGAATTTCCAAGAAAAATGTAAAAATTAACCAAAATTTGAAAACGATGTTATCTAGATGATTTGGAAGATATTTAGGAAAAATTAAATTTTTGCGAATTTCAGAGTAAACTGTACAAATTTACCGAAACTCTAAATCGTTGCTATTTCTACGTATATCGACGATTTGGGTGATATATAAGAAAAACTGAAATTTTAACGAATTTCCAAGAAAAATGTAAAAATTAACCAAAATTTAAAAACGATGCTATTTCTGTAGATATATAGTAAAAATTGAATTTTACCGAATTTTTAAGAAAAATGTAAAAATTAACCAAAATTTTAAAACTATGATATATCTACGTATCTAGACGATTTGGATGATATACAAGAAAAACTGAAATTTTAGCGAATTTCAAAGAAAAATGCAAAAATTAACCAAAATTTGAAAACTATGACATTTCTACGTATCTAGACGATTTGGATGATATATAAGAAAAACTGAAATTTTAGCGAATTTCCAAGAAAAATGTAAAAATTAACCAAAATTTGAAAACGATATTATCTAGATGATTTGGAAGATATTTAGGAAAAATTAAATTTTTGCGAATTTCAGAGTAAACTGTACAAATTTACCGAAACTCTAAAACGTTGCTATTTCTACGTATATCGACGACTTGGATGATATATAAGAAAAACTGAAATTTTAGCGAATTTCCAAGAAAAATGTAAAAATTAACCAAAATTTGAAAACGATGCTACTTCTACGTATCTAGATGATTTGGAGGATATTTAAGAAAAATTTAATTTTAGCGAATTTCCGTGTAAACTGTACAAATTAACCGAAATTCTAAATCGTTGCTATTTCTACGTATATCGACGATTTGGATGATATATAAGAAAAACTGAAATTTTAACGAATTTCCAAGAAAAATGTAAAAATTAACCAAAATTTAAAAACGATGCTATTTCTGTAGATATATAATAAAAATTGAATTTTACCGAATTTTTAAGAAAAATGTAAAAATTAACCAAAATTTGAAAACTATGACATTTCTACGTATCTAGACGATTTGGATGATATATAAGAAAAACTGAAATTTTAGCGAATTTCCAAGAAAAATGTAAAAATTAACCAAAATTTGAAAACGATGCTACTTCTACGTATCTAGATGATTTGGAGGATATTTAAGAAAAATTTAATTTTAGCGAATTTCCGTGTAAACTGTACAAATTAACCGAAATTCTAAATCGTTGCTATTTCTACGTATATCGACGATTTGGATGATATATAAGAAAAACTGAAATTTTAACGAATTTCCAAGAAAAATGTAAAAATTAACCAAAATTTAAAAACGATGCTATTTCTGTAGATATATAATAAAAATTGAATTTTACCGAATTTTTAAGAAAAATGTAAAAATTAACCAAAATTTAAAAACGATGCTATTTCTGTAGATATATAGTAAAAATTGAATTTTACCGAATTTTTAAGAAAAATGTAAAAATTAACCAAAATTTTAAAACTATGATATATCTACGTATCTAGACGATTTGGATGATATACAAGAAAAACTGAAATTTTAGCGAATTTCAAAGAAAAATGCAAAAATTAACCAAAATTTGAAAACTATGACATTTCTACGTATCTAGACGATTTGAATGATATATAAGAAAAACTGAAATTTTAGCGAATTTCCAAGAAAAATGTAAAAATTAACCAAAATTTGAAAACGATATTATCTAGATGATTTGGAAGATATTTAGGAAAAATTAAATTTTTGCGAATTTCAGAGTAAACTGTACAAATTTACCGAAACTCTAAAACGTTGCTATTTCTACGTATATCGACGACTTGGATGATATATAAGAAAAACTGAAATTTTAGCGAATTTCCAAGAAAAATGTAAAAATTAACCAAAATTTGAAAACGATATTATCTAGATGATTTGGAAGATATTTAGGAAAAATTAAATTTTTGCGAATTTCAGAGTAAACTGTACAAATTTACCGAAACTCTAAATCGTTGCTATTTCTACGTATATCGACGATTTGGGTGATATATAAGAAAAACTGAAATTTTAACGAATTTCCAAGAAAAATGTAAAAATTAACCAAAATTTAAAAACGATGCTATTTCTGTAGATATATAGTAAAAATTGAATTTTACCGAATTTTTAAGAAAAATGTAAAAATTAACCAAAATTTGAAAACTATGACATTTCTACGTATCTAGACGATTTGGATGATATATAAGAAAAACTGAAATTTTAGCGAATTTCCAAGAAAAATGTAAAAATTAACCAAAATTTGAAAACGATATTATCTAGATGATTTGGAAGATATTTAGGAAAAATTAAATTTTTGCGAATTTCAGAGTAAACTGTACAAATTTACCGAAACTCTAAATCGTTGCTATTTCTACGTATATCGACGATTTGGGTGATATATAAGAAAAACTGAAATTTTAACGAATTTCCAAGAAAAATGTAAAAATTAACCAAAATTTAAAAACGATGCTATTTCTGTAGATATATAGTAAAAATTGAATTTTACCGAATTTTTAAGAAAAATGTAAAAATTAACCAAAATTTTAAAACTATGATATATCTACGTATCTAGACAATTTGGATGATATACAAGAAAAACTGAAATTTTAGCGAATTTCAAAGAAAAATGCAAAAATTAACCAAAATTTGAAAACTATGACATTTCTACGTATCTAGACGATTTGGATGATATATAAGAAAAACTGAAATTTTAGCGAATTTCCAAGAAAAATGTAAAAATTAACCAAAATTTGAAAACGATATTATCTAGATGATTTGGAAGATATTTAGGAAAAATTAAATTTTTGCGAATTTCAGAGTAAACTGTACAAATTTACCGAAACTCTAAATCGTTGCTATTTCTACGTATATCGACGATTTGGGTGATATATAAGAAAAACTGAAATTTTAACGAATTTCCAAGAAAAATGTAAAAATTAAACAAAATTTAAAAACGATGCTATTTCTGTAGATATATAGTAAAAATTGAATTTTACCGAATTTTTACGAAAAATGTAAAAATTAACCAAAATTTTAAAACTATGATATATCTACGTATCTAGACGATTTGGATGATATACAAGAAAAACTGAGATTTTAGCGAATTTCAAAGAAAAATGCAAAAATTAACCAAAATTTGAAAACTATGACATTTCTACGTATCTAGACGATTTGGATGATATATAAGAAAAACTGAAATTTTAGCGAATTTCCAAGAAAAATGTAAAAATTAACCAAAATTTGAAAACGATGCTACTTCTACGTATCTAGATGATTTGGAGGATATTTAAGAAAAATTTAATTTTAGCGAATTTCCGTGTAAACTGTACAAATTAACCGAAATTCTAAATCGTTGCTATTTCTACGTATATCGACGATTTGGATGATATATAAGAAAAACTGAAATTTTAACGAATTTCCAAGAAAAATGTAAAAATTAACCAAAATTTAAAAACGATGCTATTTCTGTAGTTATATAATAAAAATTGAATTTTACCGAATTTTTAAGAAAAATGTAAAAATTAACCAAAATTTGAAAACTATGACATTTCTACGTATCTAGACGATTTGGATGATATATAAGAAAAACTGAAATTTTAGCGAATTTCCAAGAAAAATGTAAAAATTAACCAAAATTTGAAAACGATATTATCTAGATGATTTGGAAGATATTTAGGAAAAATTAAATTTATGCGAATTTCAGAGTAAACTGTACAAATTTACCGAAACTCTAAAACGTTGCTATTTCTACGTATATCGACGACTTGGATGATATATAAGAAAAACTGAAATTTTAGCGAATTTCCAAGAAAAATGTAAAAATTAACCAAAATTTGAAAACGATGCTACTTCTACGTATCTAGATGATTTGGAGGATATTTAAGAAAAATTTAATTTTAGCGAATTTCCGTGTAAACTGTACAAATTAACCGAAATTCTAAATCGTTGCTATTTCTACGTATATCGACGATTTGGATGATATATAAGAAAAACTGAAATTTTAACGAATTTCGAAGAAAAATGTAAAAATTAACCAAAATTTAAAAACGATGCTATTTCTGTAGATATATAATAAAAATTGAATTTTACCGAATTTTTAAGAAAAATGTAAAAATTAACCAAAATTTGAAAACTATGACATTTCTACGTATCTAGACGATTTGGATGATATATAAGAAAAACTGAAATTTTAGCGAATTTCCAAGAAAAATGTAAAAATTAACCAAAATTTGAAAACGATATTATCTAGATGATTTGGAAGATATTTAGGAAAAATTAAATTTTTGCGAATTTCAGAGTAAACTGTACAAATTTACCGAAACTCTAAATCGTTGCTATTTCTACGTATATCGACGATTTGGGTGATATATAAGAAAAACTGAAATTTTAACGAATTTCCAAGAAAAATGTAAAAATTAAACAAAATTTAAAAACGATGCTATTTCTGTAGATATATAGTAAAAATTGAATTTTACCGAATTTTTACGAAAAATGTAAAAATTAACCAAAATTTTAAAACTATGATATATCTACGTATCTAGACGATTTGGATGATATACAAGAAAAACTGAAATTTTAGCGAATTTCAAAGAAAAATGCAAAAATTAACCAAAATTTGAAAACTATGACATTTCTACGTATCTAGACGATTTGGATGATATATAAGAAAAACTGAAATTTTAGCGAATTTCCAAGAAAAATGTAAAAATTAACCAAAATTTGAAAACGATGCTACTTCTACGTATCTAGATGATTTGGAGGATATTTAAGAAAAATTTAATTTTAGCGAATTTCCGTGTAAACTGTACAAATTAACCGAAATTCTAAATCGTTGCTATTTCTACGTATATCGACGATTTGGATGATATATAAGAAAAACTGAAATTTTAACGAATTTCCAAGAAAAATGTAAAAATTAACCAAAATTTAAAAACGATGCTATTTCTGTAGTTATATAATAAAAATTGAATTTTACCGAATTTTTAAGAAAAATGTAAAAATTAACCAAAATTTGAAAACTATGACATTTCTACGTATCTAGACGATTTGGATGATATATAAGAAAAACTGAAATTTTAGCGAATTTCCAAGAAAAATGTAAAAATTAACCAAAATTTGAAAACGATATTATCTAGATGATTTGGAAGATATTTAGGAAAAATTAAATTTTTGCGAATTTCAGAGTAAACTGTACAAATTTACCGAAACTCTAAATCGTTGCTATTTCTACGTATATCGACGATTTGGGTGATATATAAGAAAAACTGAAATTTTAACGAATTTCCAAGAAAAATGTAAAAATTAAACAAAATTTAAAAACGATGCTATTTCTGTAGATATATAGTAAAAATTGAATTTTACCGAATTTTTAAGAAAAATGTAAAAATTAACCAAAATTTTAAAACTATGATATATCTACGTATCTAGACGATTTGGATGATATACAAGAAAAACTGAAATTTTAGCGAATTTCAAAGAAAAATGCAAAAATTAACCAAAATTTGAAAACTATGACATTTCTACGTATCTAGACGATTTGGATGATATATAAGAAAAACTGAAATTTTAGCGAATTTCCAAGAAAAATGTAAAAATTAACCAAAATTTGAAAACGATATTATCTAGATGATTTGGAAGATATTTAGGAAAAATTAAATTTTTGCGAATTTCAGAGTAAACTGTACAAATTTACCGAAACTCTAAAACGTTGCTATTTCTACGTATATCGACGACTTGGATGATATATAAGAAAAACTGAAATTTTAGCGAATTTCCAAGAAAAATGTAAAAATTAACCAAAATTTGAAAACGATGCTACTTCTACGTATCTAGATGATTTGGAGGATATTTAAGAAAAATTTAATTTTAGCGAATTTCCGTGTAAACTGTACAAATTAACCGAAATTCTAAATCGTTGCTATTTCTACGTATATCGACGATTTGGATGATATATAAGAAAAACTGAAATTTTAACGAATTTCCAAGAAAAATGTAAAAATTAACCAAAATTTAAAAACGATGCTATTTCTGTAGATATATAATAAAAATTGAATTTTACCGAATTTTTAAGAAAAATGTAAAAATTAACCAAAATTTGAAAACTATGACATTTCTACGTATCTAGACGATTTGGATGATATATAAGAAAAACTGAAATTTTAGCGAATTTCCAAGAAAAATGTAAAAATTAACCAAAATTTGAAAACGATGCTACCTCTACGTATCTAGATGATTTGGAGGATATTTAAGAAAAATTTAATTTTAGCGAATTTCCGTGTAAACTGTACAAATTAACCGAAATTCTAAATCGTTGCTATTTCTACGTATATCGACGATTTGGATGATATATAAGAAAAACTGAAATTTTAACGAATTTCCAAGAAAAATGTAAAAATTAACCAAAATTTAAAAACGATGCTATTTCTGTAGATATATAATAAAAATGTAAAAATTAACCAAAATTTGAAAACTATGACATTTCTACGTATCTAGACGATTTGGATGATATATAAGAAAAACTGAAATTTTAGCGAATTTCCAAGAAAAATGTAAAAATTAACCAAAATTTGAAAACGATGCTATCTAGATAATTTGGAAGATATTTAGGAAAAATTAAATTTTTGCGAATTTCAGAGTAAACTGTACAAATTTACCGAAATTCTAAATCGTTGCTATTTCTACGTATATCGACGATTTGGGTGATATATAAGAAAAACTGAAATTTTAACGAATTTCCAAGAAAAATGTAAAAATTAACCAAAATTTGAAAACGATGTTATCTAGATGATTTGGAAGATATTTAGGAAAAATTAAATTTTTGCGAATTTCAGAGTAAACTGTACAAATTTACCGAAACTCTAAATCGTTGCTATTTCTACGTATATCGACGATTTGGGTGATATATAAGAAAAACTGAAATTTTAACGAATTTCCAAGAAAAATGTAAAAATTAACCAAAATTTAAAAACGATGCTATTTCTGTAGATATATAGTAAAAATTGAATTTTACCGAATTTTTAAGAAAAATGTAAAAATTAACCAAAATTTTAAAACTATGATATATCTACGTATCTAGACGATTTGGATGATATACAAGAAAAACTGAAATTTTAGCGAATTTCAAAGAAAAATGCAAAAATTAACCAAAATTTGAAAACTATGACATTTCTACGTATCTAGACGATTTGGATGATATATAAGAAAAACTGAAATTTTAGCGAATTTCCAAGAAAAATGTAAAAATTAACCAAAATTTGAAAACGATATTATCTAGATGATTTGGAAGATATTTAGGAAAAATTAAATTTTTGCGAATTTCAGAGTAAACTGTACAAATTTACCGAAACTCTAAAACGTTGCTATTTCTACGTATATCGACGACTTGCATGATATATAAGAAAAACTGAAATTTTAGCGAATTTCCAAGAAAAATGTAAAAATTAACCAAAATTTGAAAACGATGCTACTTCTACGTATCTAGATGATTTGGAGGATATTTAAGAAAAAATTAATTTTAGCGAATTTCCGTGTAAACTGTACAAATTAACCGAAATTCTAAATCGTTGCTATTTCTACGTATATCGACGATTTGGATGATATATAAGAAAAACTGAAATTTTACGAATTTCCAAGAAAAATGTAAAAATTATCCAAAATTTAAAAACGATGCTATTTCTGTAGATATATAATAAAAATTGAATTTTACCGAATTTTTAAGAAAAATGTAAAAATTAACCAAAATTTGAAAACTATGACATTTCTACGTATCTAGACGATTTGGATGATATATAAGAAAAACTGAAATTTTAGCGAATTTCCAAGAAAAATGTAAAAATTAACCAAAATTTGAAAACGATATTATCTAGATGATTTGGAAGATATTTAGGAAAAATTAAATTTTTGCGAATTTCAGAGTAAACTGTACAAATTTACCGAAACTCTAAAACGTTGCTATTTCTACGTATATCGACGACTTGGATGATATATAAGAAAAACTGAAATTTTAGCGAATTTCCAAGAAAAATGTAAAAATTAACCAAAATTTGAAAACGATGCTACTTCTACGTATCTAGATGATTTGGAGGATATTTAAGAAAAATTGACTTTTAGCGAATTTCCGAGTAAACTGTACAAATTAACCGAAATTCTAAATGGCTGCTATTTCTATGTATATCGACGATTTGGATGATATATAAGAAAAACTGAAATTTTAACGAATTTCCAAGAAAAATGTAAAAATTAACCAAAATTTAAAAACGATGCTATTTCTGTAGATATATAGTAAAAATTGATTTTTACCGAATTTTTAAGAAAAATGTAAAAATTAACCAAAATTTTAAAACTATGATATATCTACGTATCTAGACGATTTGGATGATATACAAGAAAAACTGAAATTTTAGCGAATTTCAAAGAAAAATGCAAAATTAACCAAAATTTGAAAACTATGACATTTCTACGTATCTAGACGATTTGGATGATATATAAGAAAAACTGAAATTTTAGCGAATTTCCAAGAAAAATGTAAAAATTAACCAAAATTTGAAAACGATATTATCTAGATGATTTGGAAGATATTTAGGAAAAATTAAATTTTTGCGAATTTCAGAGTAAACTGTACAAATTTACCGAAACTCTAAATCGTTGCTATTTCTACGTATATCGACGATTTGGGTGATATATAAGAAAAACTGAAATTTTAACGAATTTCCAAGAAAAATGTAAAAATTAACCAAAATTTGAAAACGATGCTACTTCTACGTATCTAGATGATTTGGAGGATATTTAAGAAAAATTGACTTTTAGCGAATTTCCGAGTAAACTGTACAAATTTACCGAAACTCTAAATCGTTGCTATTTCTACGTATATCGACGATTTGGATGATATATAAGAAAAACTGAAATTTTAACGAATTTCCAAGAAAAATGTAAAAATTAACCAAAATTTAAAAACGATGCTATTTCTGTAGATATATAGTAAAAATTGAATTTTACCGAATTTTTAAGAAAAATGTAAAAATTAACCAAAATTTTAAAACTATGATATATCTACGTATCTAGACGATTTGGATGATATACAAGAAAAACTGAAATTTTAGCGAATTTCAAAGAAAAATGCAAAAATTAACCAAAATTTGAAAACTATGACATTTCTACGTATCTAGACGATTTGGATGATATATAAGAAAAACTGAAATTTTAGCGAATTTCCAAGAAAAATGTAAAAATTAACCAAAATTTGAAAACGATATTATCTAGATGATTTGGAAGATATTTAGGAAAAATTAAATTTTTGCGAATTTCAGAGTAAACTGTACAAATTTACCGAAACTCTAAAACGTTGCTATTTCTACGTATATCGACGACTTGCATGATATATAAGAAAAACTGAAATTTTAGCGAATTTCCAAGAAAAATGTAAAAATTAACCAAAATTTGAAAACGATGCTACTTCTACGTATCTAGATGATTTGGAGGATATTTAAGAAAAAATTAATTTTAGCGAATTTCCGTGTAAACTGTACAAATTAACCGAAATTCTAAATCGTTGCTATTTCTACGTATATCGACGATTTGGATGATATATAAGAAAAACTGAAATTTTACGAATTTCCAAGAAAAATGTAAAAATTATCCAAAATTTAAAAACGATGCTATTTCTGTAGATATATAATAAAAATTGAATTTTACCGAATTTTTAAGAAAAATGTAAAAATTAACCAAAATTTGAAAACTATGACATTTCTACGTATCTAGACGATTTGGATGATATATAAGAAAAACTGAAATTTTAGCGAATTTCCAAGAAAAATGTAAAAATTAACCAAAATTTGAAAACGATATTATCTAGATGATTTGGAAGATATTTAGGAAAAATTAAATTTTTGCGAATTTCAGAGTAAACTGTACAAATTTACCGAAACTCTAAAACGTTGCTATTTCTACGTATATCGACGACTTGGATGATATATAAGAAAAACTGAAATTTTAGCGAATTTCCAAGAAAAATGTAAAAATTAACCAAAATTTGAAAACGATGCTACTTCTACGTATCTAGATGATTTGGAGGATATTTAAGAAAAATTGACTTTTAGCGAATTTCCGAGTAAACTGTACAAATTAACCGAAATTCTAAATGGCTGCTATTTCTATGTATATCGACGATTTGGATGATATATAAGAAAAACTGAAATTTTAACGAATTTCCAAGAAAAATGTAAAAATTAACCAAAATTTAAAAACGATGCTATTTCTGTAGATATATAGTAAAAATTGATTTTTACCGAATTTTTAAGAAAAATGTAAAAATTAACCAAAATTTTAAAACTATGATATATCTACGTATCTAGACGATTTGGATGATATACAAGAAAAACTGAAATTTTAGCGAATTTCAAAGAAAAATGCAAAATTAACCAAAATTTGAAAACTATGACATTTCTACGTATCTAGACGATTTGGATGATATATAAGAAAAACTGAAATTTTAGCGAATTTCCAAGAAAAATGTAAAAATTAACCAAAATTTGAAAACGATATTATCTAGATGATTTGGAAGATATTTAGGAAAAATTAAATTTTTGCGAATTTCAGAGTAAACTGTACAAATTTACCGAAACTCTAAATCGTTGCTATTTCTACGTATATCGACGATTTGGGTGATATATAAGAAAAACTGAAATTTTAACGAATTTCCAAGAAAAATGTAAAAATTAACCAAAATTTGAAAACGATGCTACTTCTACGTATCTAGATGATTTGGAGGATATTTAAGAAAAATTGACTTTTAGCGAATTTCCGAGTAAACTGTACAAATTAACCGAAATTCTAAATGGCTGCTATTTCTATGTATATCGACGATTTGGATGATATATAAGAAAAACTGAAATTTTAACGAATTTCCAAGAAAAATGTAAAAATTAACCAAAATTTAAAAACGATGCTATTTCTGTAGATATATAATAAAAATTGAATTTTACCGAATTTTTAAGAAAAATGTAAAAATTAACCAAAATTTGAAAACTATGACATTTCTACGTATCTAGACGATTTGGATGATATATAAGAAAAACTGAAATTTTAGCGAATTTCCAAGAAAAATGTAAAAATTAACCAAAATTTGAAAACGATATTATCTAGATGATTTGGAAGATATTTAGGAAAAATTAAATTTTTGCGAATTTCAGAGTAAACTGTACAAATTTACCGAAACTCTAAATCGTTGCTATTTCTACGTATATCGACGATTTGGGTGATATATAAGAAAAACTGAAATTTTAACGAATTTCCAAGAAAAATGTAAAAATTAACCAAAATTTAAAAACGATGCTATCTAGATAATTTGGAAGATATTTAGGAAAAATTAAATTTTTTTCGAATTTCAGAGTAAACTACAAATTTACCGAAATTCTAAATCGTTGCTATTTCTACGTATATCGACGATTTGGGTGATATATAAGAAAAACTGAAATTTTAACGAATTTCCAAGAAAAATGTAAAAATTAACCAAAATTTGAAAACGATGTTATCTAGATGATTTGGAAGATATTTAGGAAAAATTAAATTTTTGCGAATTTCAGAGTAAACTGTACAAATTTACCGAAACTCTAAATCGTTGCTATTTCTACGTATATCGACGATTTGGGTGATATATAAGAAAAACTGAAATTTTAACGAATTTCCAAGAAAAATGTAAAAATTAACCAAAATTTAAAAACGATGCTATTTCTGTAGATATATAGTAAAAATTGAATTTTACCGAATTTTTAAGAAAAATGTAAAAATTAACCAAAATTTTAAAACTATGATATATCTACGTATCTAGACGATTTGGATGATATACAAGAAAAACTGAAATTTTAGCGAATTTCAAAGAAAAATGCAAAAATTAACCAAAATTTGAAAACTATGACATTTCTATGTATCTAGACGATTTGGCTGATATATAAGAAAAACTGAAATTTTAGCGAATTTCCAAGAAAAATGTAAAAATTAACCAAAATTTGAAAACGATATTATCTAGATGATTTGGAAGATATTTAGGAAAAATTAAATTTTTGCGAATTTCAGAGTAAACTGTACAAATTTACCGAAACTCTAAAACGTTGCTATTTCTACGTATATCGACGACTTGGATGATATATAAGAAAAACTGAAATTTTAGCGAATTTCCAAGAAAAATGTAAAAATTAACCAAAATTTGAAAACGATGCTACTTCTACGTATCTAGATGATTTGGAGGATATTTAAGAAAAATTTAATTTTAGCGAATTTCCGTGTAAACTGTACAAATTAACCGAAATTCTAAATCGTTGCTATTTCTACGTATATCGACGATTTGGATGATATATAAGAAAAACTGAAATTTTAACGAATTTCCAAGAAAAATGTAAAAATTAACCAAAATTTAAAAACGATGCTATTTCTGTAGATATATAATAAAAATGTAAAAATTAACCAAAATTTGAAAACTATGACATTTCTACGTATCTAGACGATTTGGATGATATATAAGAAAAACTGAAATTTTAGCGAATTTCCAAGAAAAATGTAAAAATTAACCAAAATTTGAAAACGATGCTATCTAGATAATTTGGAAGATATTTAGGAAAAATTAAATTTTTGCGAATTTCAGAGTAAACTGTACAAATTTACCGAAATTCTAAATCGTTGCTATTTCTACGTATATCGACGATTTGGGTGATATATAAGAAAAACTGAAATTTTAACGAATTTCCAAGAAAAATGTAAAAATTAACCAAAATTTGAAAACGATGTTATCTAGATGATTTGGAAGATATTTAGGAAAAATTAAATTTTTGCGAATTTCAGAGTAAACTGTACAAATTTACCGAAACTCTAAATCGTTGCTATTTCTACGTATATCGACGATTTGGGTGATATATAAGAAAAACTGAAATTTTAACGAATTTCCAAGAAAAATGTAAAAATTAACCAAAATTTAAAAACGATGCTATTTCTGTAGATATATAGTAAAAATTGAATTTTACCGAATTTTTAAGAAAAATGTAAAAATTAACCAATATTTTAAAACTATGATATATCTACGTATCTAGACGATTTGGATGATATACAAGAAAAACTGAAATTTTAGCGAATTTCAAAGAAAAATGCAAAAATTAACCAAAATTTGAAAACTATGACATTTCTACGTATCTAGACGATTTGGATGATATATAAGAAAAACTGAAATTTTAGCGAATTTCCAAGAAAAATGTAAAAATTAACCAAAATTTGAAAACGATATTATCTAGATGATTTGGAAGATATTTAGGAAAAATTAAATTTTTGCGAATTTCAGAGTAAACTGTACAAATTTACCGAAACTCTAAAACGTTGCTATTTCTACGTATATCGACGACTTGGATGATATATAAGAAAAACTGAAATTTTAGCGAATTTCCAAGAAAAATGTAAAAATTAACCAAAATTTGAAAACGATGCTACTTCTACGTATCTAGATGATTTGGAGGATATTTAAGAAAAATTTAATTTTAGCGAATTTCCGTGTAAACTGTACAAATTAACCGAAATTCTAAATCGTTGCTATTTCTACGTATATCGACGATTTGGATGATATATAAGAAAAACTGAAATTTTACGAATTTCCAAGAAAAATGTAAAAATTAACCAAAATTTAAAAACGATGCTATTTCTGTAGGTATATAATAAAAATTGAATTTTACCGAATTTTTAAGAAAAATGTAAAAATTAACCAAAATTTGAAAACTATGACATTTCTACGTATCTAGACGATTTGGATGATATATAAGAAAAACTGAAATTTTAGCGAATTTCCAAGAAAAATGTAAAAATTAACCAAAATTTGAAAACGACATTATCTAGATGATTTGGAAGATATTTAGGAAAAATTAAATTTTTGCGAATTTCAGAGTAAACTGTACAAATTTACCGAAACTCTAAAACGTTGCTATTTCTACGTATATCGACGACTTGGATGATATATAAGAAAAACTGAAATTTTAGCGAATTTCCAAGAAAAATGTAAAAATTAACCAAAATTTGAAAACGATGCTACTTCTACGTATCTAGATGATTTGGAGGATATTTAAGAAAAATTTAATTTTAGCGAATTTCCGTGTAAACTGTACAAATTAACCGAAATTCTAAATCGTTGCTATTTCTACGTATATCGACGATTTGGATGATATATAAGAAAAACTGAAATTTTAACGAATTTCCAAGAAAAATGTAAAAATTAACCAAAATTTAAAAACGATGCTATTTCTGTAGATATATAATAAAAATGTAAAAATTAACCAAAATTTGAAAACTATGACATTTCTACGTATCTAGACGATTTGGATGATATATAAGAAAAACTGAAATTTTAGCGAATTTCCAAGAAAAATGTAAAAATTAACCAAAATTTGAAAACGATGTTATCTAGATGATTTGGAAGATATTTAGGAAAAATTAAATTTTTGCGAATTTCAGAGTAAACTGTACAAATTTACCGAAACTCTAAATCGTTGCTATTTCTACGTATATCGACGATTTGGGTGATATATAAGAAAAACTGAAATTTTAACGAATTTCCAAGAAAAATGTAAAAATTAACCAAAATTTAAAAACGATGCTATTTCTGTAGATATATAGTAAAAATTGAATTTTACCGAATTTTTAAGAAAAATGTAAAAATTAACCAAAATTTTAAAACTATGATATATCTACGTATCTAGACGATTTGGATGATATACAAGAAAAACTGAAATTTTAGCGAATTTCAAAGAAAAATGCAAAAATTAACCAAAATTTGAAAACTATGACATTTCTACGTATCTAGACGATTTGGATGATATATAAGAAAAACTGAAATTTTAGCGAATTTCCAAGAAAAATGTAAAAATTAACCAAAATTTGAAAACGATATTATCTAGATGATTTGGAAGATATTTAGGAAAAATTAAATTTTTGCGAATTTCAGAGTAAACTGTACAAATTTACCGAAACTCTAAAACGTTGCTATTTCTACGTATATCGACGACTTGGATGATATATAAGAAAAACTGAAATTTTAGCGAATTTCCAAGAAAAATGTAAAAATTAACCAAAATTTGAAAACGATGCTACTTCTACGTATCTAGATGATTTGGAGGATATTTAAGAAAAATTTAATTTTAGCGAATTTCCGTGTAAACTGTACAAATTAACCGAAATTCTAAATCGTTGCTATTTCTACGTATATCGACGATTTGGATGATATATAAGAAAAACTGAAATTTTACGAATTTCCAAGAAAAATGTAAAAATTAACCAAAATTTAAAAACGATGCTATTTCTGTAGATATATAATAAAAATTGAATTTTACCGAATTTTTAAGAAAAATGTAAAAATTAACCAAAATTTGAAAACTATGACATTTCTACGTATCTAGACGATTTGGATGATATATAAGAAAAACTGAAATTTTAGCGAATTTCCAAGAAAAATGTAAAAATTAACCAAAATTTGAAAACGATATTATCTAGATGATTTGGAAGATATTTAGGAAAAATTAAATTTTTGCGAATTTCAGAGTAAACTGTACAAATTTACCGAAACTCTAAAACGTTGCTATTTCTACGTATATCGACGACTTGGATGATATATAAGAAAAACTGAAATTTTAGCGAATTTCCAAGAAAAATGTAAAAATTAACCAAAATTTGAAAACGATATTATCTAGATGATTTGGAAGATATTTAGGAAAAATTAAATTTTTGCGAATTTCAGAGTAAACTGTACAAATTTACCGAAACTCTAAAACGTTGCTATTTCTACGTATATCGACGACTTGGATGATATATAAGAAAAACTGAAATTTTAGCGAATTTCCAAGAAAAATGTAAAAATTAACCAAAATTTGAAAACGATGCTACTTCTACGTATCTAGATGATTTGGAGGATATTTAAGAAAAATTTAATTTTAGCGAATTTCCGTGTAAACTGTACAAATTAACCGAAATTCTAAATCGTTGCTATTTCTACGTATATCGACGATTTGGATGATATATAAGAAAAACTGAAATTTTAACGAATTTCCAAGAAAAATGTAAAAATTAACCAAAATTTAAAAACGATGCTATTTCTGTAGATATATAATAAAAATTGAATTTTACCGAATTTTTAAGAAAAATGTAAAAATTAACCAAAATTTGAAAACTATGACATTTCTACGTATCTAGACGATTTGGATGATATATAAGAAAAACTGAAATTTTAGCGAATTTCCAAGAAAAATGTAAAAATTAACCAAAATTTGAAAACGATGCTACTTCTACGTATCTAGATGATTTGGAGGATATTTAAGAAAAATTTAATTTTAGCGAATTTCCGTGTAAACTGTACAAATTAACCGAAATTCTAAATCGTTGCTATTTCTACGTATATCGACGATTTGGATGATATATAAGAAAAACTGAAATTTTAACGAATTTCCAAGAAAAATGTAAAAATTAACCAAAATTTAAAAACGATGCTATTTCTGTAGATATATAATAAAAATTGAATTTTACCGAATTTTTAAGAAAAATGTAAAAATTAACCAAAATTTGAAAACTATGACATTTCTACGTATCTAGACGATTTGGATGATATATAAGAAAAATTTAATTTTAGCGAATTTCCGTGTAAACTGTACAAATTAACCGAAATTCTAAATCGTTGCTATTTCTACGTATATCGACGATTTGGATGATATATAAGAAAAACTGAAATTATAACGAATTTCCAAGAAAAATGTAAAAATTAACCAAAATTTAAAAACGATGCTATTTCTGTAGATATATAATAAAAATGTAAAAATTAACCAAAATTTGAAAACTATGACATTTCTACGTATCTAGACGATTTGGATGATATATAAGAAAAACTGAAATTTTAGCGAATTTCCAAGAAAAATGTAAAAATTAACCAAAATTTGAAAACGATGCTATCTAGATAATTTGGAAGATATTTAGGAAAAATTAAATTTTTGCGAATTTCAGAGTAAACTGTACAAATTTACCGAAATTCTAAATCGTTGCTATTTCTACGTATATCGACGATTTGGGTGATATATAAGAAAAACTGAAATTTTAACGAATTTCCAAGAAAAATGTAAAAATTAACCAAAATTTGAAAACGATGTTATCTAGATGATTTGGAAGATATTTAGGAAAAATTAAATTTTTGCGAATTTCAGAGTAAACTGTACAAATTTACCGAAACTCTAAATCGTTGCTATTTCTACGTATATCGACGATTTGAGTGATATATAAGAAAAACTGAAATTTTAACGAATTTCCAAGAAAAATGTAAAAATTAACCAAAATTTAAAAACGATGCTATTTCTGTAGATATATAGTAAAAATTGAATTTTACCGAATTTTTAAGAAAAATGTAAAAATTAACCAAAATTTTAAAACTATGATATATCTACGTATCTAGACGATTTGGATGATATACAAGAAAAACTGAAATTTTAGCGAATTTCAAAGAAAAATGCAAAAATTAACCAAAATTTGAAAACTATGACATTTCTACGTATATCGACGATTTGGATGATATATAAGAAAAACTGAAATTTTACGAATTTCCAAGAAAAATGTCAAAATTAACCAAAATTTGAAAACGATATTATCTAGATGATTTGGAAGATATTTAGGAAAAATTAAATTTTTGCGAATTTCAGAGTAAACTGTACAAATTTACCGAAACTCTAAATCGTTGCTATTTCTACGTATATCGACGATTTGGGTGATATATAAGAAAAACTGAAATTTTAACGAATTTCCAAGAAAAATGTAAAAATTAACCAAAATTTAAAAACGATGCTATTTCTGTAGATATATAATAAAAATTGAATTTTACCGAATTTTTAAGAAAAATGTAAAAATTAACCAAAATTTGAAAACTATGACATTTCTACGTATCTAGACGATTTGGATGATATATAAGAAAAACTGAAATTTTAGCGAATTTCCAAGAAAAATGTAAAAATTAACCAAAATTTGAAAACGATATTATCTAGATGATTTGGAAGATATTTAGGAAAAATTAAATTTTTGCGAATTTCAGAGTAAACTGTACAAATTTACCGAAACTCTAAAACGTTGCTATTTCTACGTATATCGACGACTTGGATGATATATAAGAAAAACTGAAATTTTAACGAATTTCCAAGAAAAATGTAAAAATTAACCAAAATTTAAAAACGATGCTATTTCTGTAGATATATAATAAAAATGTAAAAATTAACCAAAATTTGAAAACTATGACATTTCTACGTATCTAGACGATTTGGATGATATATAAGAAAAACTGAAATTTTAGCGAATTTCCAAGAAAAATGTAAAAATTAACCAAAATTTGAAAACGATGCTATCTAGATAATTTGGAAGATATTTAGGAAAAATTAAATTTTTGCGAATTTCAGAGTAAACTGTACAAATTTACCGAAATTCTAAATCGTTGCTATTTCTACGTATATCGACGATTTGGGTGATATATAAGAAAAACTGAAATTTTAACGAATTTCCAAGAAAAATGTAAAAATTAACCAAAATTTGAAAACGATGCTACTTCTACGTATCTAGATGATTTGGAGGATATTTAAGAAAAATTGACTTTTAGCGAATTTCCGAGTAAACTGTACAAATTAACCGAAATTCTAAATGGCTGCTATTTCTATGTATATCGACGATTTGGATGATATATAAGAAAAACTGAAATTTTAACGAATTTCCAAGAAAAATGTAAAAATTAACCAAAATTTAAAAACGATGCTATTTCTGTAGATATATAGTAAAAATTGATTCTTACCGAATTTTTAAGAAAAATGTAAAAATTAACCAAAATTTTAAAACTATGATATATCTACGTATCTAGACGATTTGGATGATATACAAGAAAAACTGAAATTTTAGCGAATTTCAAAGAAATATGCAAAAATTAACCAAAATTTGAAAACTATGACATTTCTACGTATCTAGACGATTTGGATGATATATAAGAAAAACTGAAATTTTAGCGAATTTCCAAGAAAAATGTAAAAATTAACCAAAATTTGAAAACGATATTATCTAGATGATTTGGAAGATATTTAGGAAAAATTAAATTTTTGCGAATTTCAGAGTAAACTGTACAAATTTACCGAAACTCTAAATCGTTGCTATTTCTACGTATATCGACGATTTGGGTGATATATAAGAAAAACTGAAATTTTAACGAATTTCCAAGAAAAATGTAAAAATTAACCAAAATTTAAAAACGATGCTATCTAGATAATTTGGAAGATATTTAGGAAAAATTAAATTTTTTTCGAATTTCAGAGTAAACTACAAATTTACCGAAATTCTAAATCGTTGCTATTTCTACGTATATCGACGATTTGGGTGATATATAAGAAAAACTGAAATTTTAACGAATTTCCAAGAAAAATGTAAAAATTAACCAAAATTTGAAAACGATGTTATCTAGATGATTTGGAAGATATTTAGGAAAAATTAAATTTTTGCGAATTTCAGAGTAAACTGTACAAATTTACCGAAACTCTAAATCGTTGCTATTTCTACGTATATCGACGATTTGGGTGATATATAAGAAAAACTGAAATTTTAACGAATTTCCAAGAAAAATGTAAAAATTAACCAAAATTTAAAAACGATGCTATTTCTGTAGATATATAGTAAAAATTGAATTTTACCGAATTTTTAAGAAAAATGTAAAAATTAACCAAAATTTTAAAACTATGATATATCTACGTGTCTAGACGATTTGGATGATATACAAGAAAAACTGAAATTTTAGCGAATTTCAAAGAAAAATGCAAAAATTAACCAAAATTTGAAAACTATGACATTTCTACGTATCTAGACGATTTGGATGATATATAAGAAAAACTGAAATTTTAGCGAATTTCCAAGAAAAATGTAAAAATTAACCAAAATTTGAAAACGATATTATCTAGATGATTTGGAAGATATTTAGGAAAAATTAAATTTTTGCGAATTTCAGAGTAAACTGTACAAATTTACCGAAACTCTAAAACGTTGCTATTTCTACGTATATCGACGACTTGGATGATATATAAGAAAAACTGAAATTTTAGCGAATTTCCAAGAAAAATGTAAAAATTAACCAAAATTTGAAAACGATGCTACTTCTACGTATCTAGATGATTTGGAGGATATTTAAGAAAAATTTAATTTTAGCGAATTTCCGTGTAAACTGTACAAATTAACCGAAATTCTAAATCGTTGCTATTTCTACGTATATCGACGATTTGGATGATATATAAGAAAAACTGAAATTTTAACGAATTTCCAAGAAAAATGTAAAAATTAACCAAAATTTAAAAACGATGCTATTTCTGTAGATATATAATAAAAATTGAATTTTACCGAATTTTTAAGAAAAATGTAAAAATTAACCAAAATTTGAAAACTATGACATTTCTACGTATCTAGACGATTTGGATGATATATAAGAAAAACTGAAATTTTAGCGAATTTCCAAGAAAAATGTAAAAATTAACCAAAATTTGAAAACGATATTATCTAGATGATTTGGAAGATATTTAGGAAAAATTAAATTTTTGCGAATTTCAGAGTAAACTGTACAAATTTACCGAAACTCTAAATCGTTGCTATTTCTACGTATATCGACGATTTGGGTGATATATAAGAAAAACTGAAATTTTAACGAATTTCCAAGAAAAATGTAAAAATTAACCAAAATTTAAAAACGATGCTATTTCTGTAGATATATAGTAAAAATTGAATTTTACCGAATTTTTAAGAAAAATGTAAAAATTAACCAAAATTTTAAAACTATGATATATCTACGTATCTAGACGATTTGGATGATATACAAGAAAAACTGAAATTTTAGCGAATTTCAAAGAAAAATGCAAAAATTAACCAAAATTTGAAAACGATGCTATCTAGATAATTTGGAGGATATTTAAGAAAAATTTAATTTTAGCGAATTTCCGTGTAAACTGTACAAATTTACCGAAATTCTAAATCGTTGCTATTTCTACGTATATCGACGATTTGGGTGATATATAAGAAAAACTGAAATTTTAACGAATTTCCAAGAAAAATGTAAAAATTAACCAAAATTTAAAAACGATGCTATCTAGATAATTTGGAAGATATTTAGGAAAAATTAAATTTTTGCGAATTTCAGAGTAAACTGTACAAATTTACCGAAATTCTAAATCGTTGCTATTTCTACGTATATCGACGATTTGGGTGATATATAAGAAAAACTGAAATTTTAACGAATTTCCAAGAAAAATGTAAAAATTAACCAAAATTTGAAAACGATGTTATCTAGATGATTTGGAAGATATTTAGGAAAAATTAAATTTTTGCGAATTTCAGAGTAAACTGTACAAATTTACCCAAACTCTAAATCGTTGCTATTTCTACGTATATCGACGATTTGGGTGATATATAAGAAAAACTGAAATTTTAACGAATTTCCAAGAAAAATGTAAAAATTAAACAAAATTTAAAAACGATGCTATTTCTGTAGATATATAGTAAAAATTGAATTTTACCGAATTTTTAAGAAAAATGTAAAAATTAACCAAAATTTAAAAACGATGCTATCTAGATGATTTGGAAGATATTTATGAAAAATTAAATTTTTGCGAATTTCAGAGTAAACTACAAATTTACCGAAATTCTAAATCGTTGCTATTTCTACGTATATCGACGATTTGGATGATATGTAAGAATGACTGAAATTTTAACGAATTTCCAAGAAAAATGTAAAAATTAGCCAAAATTTAAAAACGATGCTATATCTATAGATATATAATAAAAATTGAATTTTAACGAATTTTTAAGAAAAAATGTAAAAATTAACCAAAATTTGAAAACGATGCTATTTCTACGTATTAGACGATTTGGATGATATATAAGAAAAACTGAAATTTTAGCGAATTTCCAAGAAAAATGTAAAAATTAACCAAAATTTGAAAACGGTGTTATCTAGATGATTTGGAAGATATTTAGGAAAAATTAAATTTTTGCGAATTTCAGAGTAAACTACAAATTTACCGAAATTCTAAATCGTTGCTATTTCTACGTATATCGACGATTTGGATGATATGTAAGAATGACTGAAATTTTAGCGAATTTCAAAGAAAAATGCAAAAATTAACCAAAATTTGAAAACTATGACATTTCTACGTATCTAGACGATTTGGATGATATATAAGAAAAACTGAAATTTTAGCGAATTTCCAAGAAAAATGTAAAAATTAACCAAAATTTGAAAACGATATTATCTAGATGATTTGGAAGATATTTAGGAAAAATTAAATTTTTGCGAATTTCAGAGTAAACTGTACAAATTTACCGAAACTCTAAAACGTTGCTATTTCTACGTATATCGACGACTTGGATGATATATAAGAAAAACTGAAATTTTAGCGAATTTCCAAGAAAAATGTAAAAATTAACCAAAATTTGAAAACGATGCTACTTCTACGTATCTAGATGATTTGGAGGATATTTAAGAAAAATTTAATTTTAGCGAATTTCCGTGTAAACTGTACAAATTAACCGAAATTCTAAATCGTTGCTATTTCTACGTATATCGACGATTTGGATGATATATAAGAAAAACTGGAATTTTAACGAATTTCCAAGAAAAATGTAAAAATTAACCAAAATTTAAAAACGATGCTATTTCTGTAGATATATAATAAAAATTGAATTTTACCGAATTTTTAAGAAGAATGTAAAAATTAACCAAAATTTGAAAACTATGACATTTCTACGTATCTAGACGATTTGGATGATATATAAGAAAAACTGAAATTTTAGCGAATTTCCAAGAAAAATGTAAAAATTAACCAAAATTTGAAAACGATGCTACTTCTACGTATCTAGATGATTTGGAGGATATTTAAGAAAAATTTAATTTTAGCGAATTTCCGTATAAACTGTACAAATTAACCGAAATTCTAAATCGTTGCTATTTCTACGTATATCGACGATTTGGATGATATATAAGAAAAACTGAAATTTTAACGAATTTCCAAGAAAAATGTAAAAATTAACCAAAATTTAAAAACGATGCTATTTCTGTAGATATATAATAAAAATTGAATTTTACCGAATTTTTAAGAAAAATGTAAAAATTAACCAAAATTTGAAAACTATGACATTTCTACGTATCTAGACGATTTGGATGATATATAAGAAAAACTGAAATTTTAGCGAATTTCCAAGAAAAATGTAAAAATTAACCAAAATTTGAAAACGGTGTTATCTAGATGATTTGGAAGATATTTAGGAAAAATTAAATTTTTGCGAATTTCAGAGTAAACTGTACAAATTTACCGAAACTCTAAAACGTTGCTATTTCTACGTATATCGACGACTTGGATGATATATAAGAAAAACTGAAATTTTAGCGAATTTCCAAGAAAAATGTAAAAATTAACCAAAATTAGAAAACGATGCTACTTCTACGTATCTAGATGATTTGGAGGATATTTAAGAAAAATTGACTTTTAGCGAATTTCCGAGTAAACTGTACAAATTAACCGAAATTCTAAATGGCTGCTATTTCTATGTATATCGACGATGACATTTCTACGTATCTAGACGATTTGGATGATATATAAGAAAAACTGAAATATTAGCGAATTTCCAAGAAAAATGTAAAAATTAACCAAAATTTAAAAACGATGCTATCTAGATAATTTGGAAGATATTTAGGAAAAATTAATTTTTGCGAATTTCAGAGTAAACTGTACAAATTTACCGAAATTCTAAATCGTTGCTATTTCTACGTATATCGACGATTTGGGTGATATATAAGAAAAACTGAAATTTTAACGAATTTCCAAGAAAAATGTAAAAATTAACCAAAATTTGAAAACGATGTTATCTAGATGATTTGGAAGATATTTAGGAAAAATTAAATTTTTGCGAATTTCAGAGTAAACTGTACAAATTTACCCAAACTCTAAATCGTTGCTATTTCTACGTATATCGACGATTTGGGTGATATATAAGAAAAACTGAAATTTTAACGAATTTCCAAGAAAAATGTAAAAATTAAACAAAATTTAAAAACGATGCTATTTCTGTAGATATATAGTAAAAATTGAATTTTACCGAATTTTTAAGAAAAATGTAAAAATTAACCAAAATTTAAAAACGATGCTATCTAGATGATTTGGAAGATATTTATGAAAAATTAAATTTTTGCGAATTTCAGAGTAAACTACAAATTTACCGAAATTCTAAATCGTTGCTATTTCTACGTATATCGACGATTTGGATGATATGTAAGAATGACTGAAATTTTAACGAATTTCCAAGAAAAATGTAAAAATTAGCCAAAATTTAAAAACGATGCTATATCTATAGATATATAATAAAAATTGAATTTTAACGAATTTTTAAGAAAAAATGTAAAAATTAACCAAAATTTGAAAACGATGCTATTTCTACGTATTAGACGATTTGGATGATATATAAGAAAAACTGAAATTTTAGCGAATTTCCAAGAAAAATGTAAAAATTAACCAAAATTTGAAAACGGTGTTATCTAGATGATTTGGAAGATATTTAGGAAAAATTAAATTTTTGCGAATTTCAGAGTAAACTACAAATTTACCGAAATTCTAAATCGTTGCTATTTCTACGTATATCGACGATTTGGATGATATGTAAGAATGACTGAAATTTTAGCGAATTTCAAAGAAAAATGCAAAAATTAACCAAAATTTGAAAACTATGACATTTCTACGTATCTAGACGATTTGGATGATATATAAGAAAAACTGAAATTTTAGCGAATTTCCAAGAAAAATGTAAAAATTAACCAAAATTTGAAAACGATATTATCTAGATGATTTGGAAGATATTTAGGAAAAATTAAATTTTTGCGAATTTCAGAGTAAACTGTACAAATTTACCGAAACTCTAAAACGTTGCTATTTCTACGTATATCGACGACTTGGATGATATATAAGAAAAACTGAAATTTTAGCGAATTTCCAAGAAAAATGTAAAAATTAACCAAAATTAGAAAACGATGCTACTTCTACGTATCTAGATGATTTGGAGGATATTTAAGAAAAATTGACTTTTAGCGAATTTCCGAGTAAACTGTACAAATTAACCGAAATTCTAAATGGCTGCTATTTCTATGTATATCGACGATGACATTTCTACGTATCTAGACGATTTGGATGATATATAAGAAAAACTGAAATATTAGCGAATTTCCAAGAAAAATGTAAAAATTAACCAAAATTTAAAAACGATGCTATCTAGATAATTTGGAAGATATTTAGGAAAAATTAAATTTTTGCGAATTTCAGAGTAAACTGTACAAATTTACCGAAATTCTAAATCGTTGCTATTTCTACGTATATCGACGATTTGGGTGATATATAAGAAAAACTGAAATTTTAACGAATTTCCAAGAAAAATGTAAAAATTAACCAAAATTTAAAAACGATGCTATCTAGATGATTTGGAGGATATTTAAGAAAAATTTAATTTTAGCGAATTTCCGTGTAAACTGTACAAATTAACCGAAATTCTAAATCGTTGCTATTTCTACGTATATCGACGATTTGGGTGATATATAAGAAAAACTGAAATTTTAACGAATTTCCAAGAAAAATGTAAAAATTAACCAAAATTTAAAAACGATGCTATTTCTGTAGATATATAGTAAAAATTGAATTTTACCGAATTTTTAAGAAAAATGTAAAAATTAACCAAAATTTTAAAACTATGATATATCTACGTATCTAGACGATTTGGATGATATACAAGAAAAACTGAAATTTTAGCGAATTTCAAAGAAAAATGCAAAAATTAACCAAAATTTGAAAACGATGCTATCTAGATGATTTGGAGGATATTTAAGAAAAATTTAATTTTAGCGAATTTCCGTGTAAACTGTACAAATTTACCGAAATTCTAAATCGTTGCTATTTCTACGTATATCGACGATTTGGGTGATATATAAGAAAAACTGAAATTTTAACGAATTTCCAAGAAAAATGTAAAAATTAACCAAAATTTAAAAACGATGCTATCTAGATAATTTGGAAGATATTTAGGAAAAATTAAATTTTTGCGAATTTCAGAGTAAACTGTACAAATTTACCGAAATTCTAAATCGTTGCTATTTCTACGTATATCGACGATTTGGGTGATATATAAGAAAAACTGAAATTTTAACGAATTTCCAAGAAAAATGTAAAAATTAACCAAAATTTGAAAACGATGTTATCTAGATGATTTGGAAGATATTTAGGAAAAATTAAATTTTTGCGAATTTCAGAGTAAACTGTACAAATTTACCGAAACTCTAAATCGTTGCTATTTCTACGTATATCGACGATTTGGGTGATATATAAGAAAAACTGAAATTTTAACGAATTTCCAAGAAAAATGTAAAAATTAACCAAAATTTAAAAACGATGCTATTTCTGTAGATATACAGTAAAAATTGAATTTTACCGAATTTTTAAGAAAAATGTAAAAATTAACCAAAATTTTAAAACTATGATATATCTACGTATCTAGACGATTTGGATGATATACAAGAAAAACTGAAATTTTAGCGAATTTCAAAGAAAAATGCAAAAATTAACCAAAATTTGAAAACGATGCTATCTAGATGATTTGGAGGATATTTAAGAAAAATTTAATTTTAGCGAATTTCCGTGTAAACTGTAGAAATTAACCGAAATTCTAAATCGTTGCTATTTCTACGTATATCGACGATTTGGATGATATATAAGAAAAACTGAAATTTTAACGAATTTCCAAGAAAAATGTAAAAATTAACCAAAATTTAAAAACGATGCTATTTCTGTAGATATATAATAAAAATTGAATTTTACCGAATTTTTAAGAAAAATGTAAAAATTAACCAAAATTTGAAAACTATGACATTTCTACGTATCTAGACGATTTGGATGATATATAAGAAAAACTGAAATTTTAGCGAATTTCCAAGAAAAATGTAAAAATTAACCAAAATTTGAAAACGATGTTATCTAGATGATTTGGAAGATATTTAGGAAAAATTAAATTTTTGCGAATTTCAGAGTAAACTACAAATTTACCGAAACTCTAAAACGTTGCTATTTCTACGTATATCGACGACTTGGATGATATATAAGAAAAACTGAAATTTTAGCGAATTTCCAAGAAAAATGTAAAAATTAACCAAAATTTGAAAACGATGCTACTTCTACGTATCTAGATGATTTGGAGGATATTTAAGAAAAATTGACTTTTAGCGAATTTCCGAGTAAACTGTACAAATTAACCGAAATTCTAAATGGCTGCTATTTCTATGTATATCGACGATTTGGATGATTTATAAGAAAAACTGGAATTTTAACGAATTTCCAAGAAAAATGTAAAAATTAGCCAAAATTTAAAAACGATGCTATATCTATAGATATATAATAAAAATTGAATTTTAACGAATTTTTAAGAAAAAATGTAAAAATTAACCAAAATTTGAAAACGATGCTATTTCTACGTATCTAGACGATTTGGATGATATATAAGAAAAACTGAAATTTTAGCGAATTTCCAAGAAAAATGTAAAAATTAACCAAAATTTAAAAACGATGCTATCTAGATAATTTGGAAGATATTTAGGAAAAATTAAATTTTTGCGAATTTCAGAGTAAACTGTACAAATTTACCGAAATTCTAAATCGTTGCTATTTCTACGTATATCGACGATTTGGATGATATGTAAGAATGACTGAAATTTTAGCGAATTTCCAAGAAAAATGTAAAAATTAACCAATATTTAAAAACGATGCTGTTTCTATAGATATATAATAAAAATTGAATTTCACCGATTTTTTAAGAAAAATGTAAAAATTAACCAAAATTTGAAAACTATGATATTTCTACGAATCTAGACGATTTGGATGATATGTAAGAATGACTGAAATTTTAGCGAATTTCCAAGAAAAATGTAAAAATTAACTAAAATTTAAAAACGATGCTGTTTCTATAGATATATAATAAAAATTGAATTTTACCGAATTTTTAAGAAAAATGTAAAAATTAACCAAAGTTTGAAAACAATGACATTTCTACGTATCTAGACGATTTGGATGATATATAAGAAAAACTGAAATATTAGCGAATTTCCAAGAAAAATGTAAAAATTAACCAAAATTTAAAAACGATGCTATCTAGATAATTTGGAAGATATTTAGGAAAAATTAAATTTTTGCGAATTTCAGAGTAAACTGTACAAATTTACCGAAATTCTAAATCGTTGCTATTTCTACGTATATCGACGATTTGGGTGATATATAAGAAAAACTGAAATTTTAACGAATTTCCAAGAAAAATGTAAAAATTAACCAAAATTTAAAAACGATGCTATTTCTGTAGATATATAGTAAAAATTGAATTTTACCGAATTTTTAAGAAAAATGTAAAAATTAACCAAAATTTTAAAACTATGATATATCTACGTATCTAGACGATTTGGATGATATACAAGAAAAACTGAAATTTTAGCGAATTTCAAAGAAAAATGCAAAAATTAACCAAAATTTGAAAACGATGCTATCTAGATGATTTGGAGGATATTTAAGAAAAATTTAATTTTAGCGAATTTCCGTGTAAACTGTACAAATTTACCGAAATTCTAAATCGTTGCTATTTCTACGTATATCGACGATTTGGGTGATATATAAGAAAAACTGAAATTTTAACGAATTTCCAAGAAAAATGTAAAAATTAACCAAAATTTAAAAACGATGCTATCTAGATAATTTGGAAGATATTTAGGAAAAATTAAATTTTTGCGAATTTCAGAGTAAACTGTACAAATTTACCGAAATTCTAAATCGTTGCTATTTCTACGTATATCGACGATTTGGGTGATATATAAGAAAAACTGAAATTTTAACGAATTTCCAAGAAAAATGTAAAAATTAACCAAAATTTGAAAACGATGTTATCTAGATGATTTGGAAGATATTTAGGAAAAATTAAATTTTTGCGAATTTCAGAGTAAACTGTACAAATTTACCGAAACTCTAAATCGTTGCTATTTCTACGTATATCGACGATTTGGGTGATATATAAGAAAAACTGAAATTTTAACGAATTTCCAAGAAAAATGTAAAAATTAACCAAAATTTAAAAACGATGCTATTTCTGTAGATATACAGTAAAAATTGAATTTTACCGAATTTTTAAGAAAAATGTAAAAATTAACCAAAATTTTAAAACTATGATATATCTACGTATCTAGACGATTTGGATGATATACAAGAAAAACTGAAATTTTAGCGAATTTCAAAGAAAAATGCAAAAATTAACCAAAATTTGAAAACTATGACATTTCTACGTATCTAGACGATTTGGATGATATATAAGAAAAACTGAAATTTTAGCGAATTTCCAAGAAAAATGTAAAAATTAGCCAAAATTTAAAAACGATGCTATATCTATAGATATATAATAAAAATTGAATTTTAACGAATTTTTAAGAAAAAATGTAAAAATTAACCAAAATTTGAAAACGATGCTATTTCTACGTATCTAGACGATTTGGATGATATATAAGAAAAACTGAAATTTTAGCGAATTTCCAAGAAAAATGTAAAAATTAACCAAAATTTAAAAACGATGCTATCTAGATAATTTGGAAGATATTTAGGAAAAATTAAATTTTTGCGAATTTCAGAGTAAACTGTACAAATTTACCGAAACTCTAAATCGTTGCTATTTCTACGTATATCGACGATTTGGGTGATATATAAGAAAAACTGAAATTTTAACGAATTTCCAAGAAAAATGTAAAAATTAACCAAAATTTAAAAACGATGCTATCTAGATGATTTGGAAGATATTTATGAAAAATTAAATTTTTGCGAATTTCAGAGTAAACTACAAATTTACCGAAATTCTAAATCGTTGCTATTTCTACGTATATCGACGATTTGGATGATATGTAAGAATGACTGAAATTTTAGCGAATTTCCAAGAAAAATGTAAAAATTAACCAAAATTTAAAAACGATGCTGTTTCTATAGATATATAATAAAAATTGAATTTTACCGATTTTTTAAGAAAAATGTAAAAATTAACCAAAATTTGAAAACTATGATATTTCTACGAATCTAGACGATTTGGATGATATGTAAGAATGACTGAAATTTTAGCGAATTTCCAAGAAAAATGTAAAAATTAACTAAAATTTAAAAACGATGCTGTATCTATAGATATATAATAAAAATTGAATTTTACCGAATTTTTAAGAAAAATGGAAAAATTAACCAAAGTTTGAAAACAATGACATTTCTACGTATCTAGACGATTTGGATGATATATAAGAAAAACTGAAATATTAGCGAATTTCCAAGAAAAATGTAAAAATTAACCAAAATTTAAAAACGATGCTATCTAGATAATTTGGAAGATATTTAGGAAAAATTAAATTTTTGCGAATTTCAGAGTAAACTGTACAAATTTACCGAAATTCTAAATCGTTGCTATTTCTACGTATATCGACGATTTGGGTGATATATAAGAAAAACTGAAATTTTAACGAATTTCCAAGAAAAATGTAAAAATTAACCAAAATTTAAAAACGATGCTATCTAGATGATTTGGAGGATATTTAAGAAAAATTTAATTTTAGCGAATTTCCGTGTAAACTGTACAAATTAACCGAAATTCTAAATCGTAGCTATTTCTACGTATATCGACGATTTGGGTGATATATAAGAAAAACTGAAATTTTAACGAATTTCCAAGAAAAATGTAAAAATTAACCAAAATTTAAAAACGATGCTATTTCTGTAGATATATAGTAAAAATTGAATTTTACCGAATTTTTAAGAAAAATGTAAAAATTAACCAAAATTTTAAAACTATGATATATCTACGTATCTAGACGATTTGGATGATATACAAGAAAAACTGAAATTTTAGCGAATTTCAAAGAAAAATGCAAAAATTAACCAAAATTTGAAAACGATGCTATCTAGATGATTTGGAGGATATTTAAGAAAAATTTAATTTTAGCGAATTTCCGTGTAAACTGTACAAATTTACCGAAATTCTAAATCGTTGCTATTTCTACGTATATCGACGATTTGGGTGATATATAAGAAAAACTGAAATTTTAACGAATTTCCAAGAAAAATGTAAAAATTAACCAAAATTTAAAAACGATGCTATCTAGATAATTTGGAAGATATTTAGGAAAAATTAAATTTTTGCGAATTTCAGAGTAAACTGTACAAATTTACCGAAATTCTAAATCGTTGCTATTTCTACGTATATCGACGATTTGGGTGATATATAAGAAAAACTGAAATTTTAACGAATTTCCAAGAAAAATGTAAAAATTAACCAAAATTTGAAAACGATGTTATCTAGATGATTTGGAAAATATTTAGGAAAAATTAAATTTTTGCGAATTTCAGAGTAAACTGTACAAATTTACCGAAACTCTAAATCGTTGCTATTTCTACGTATATCGACGATTTGGGTGATATATAAGAAAAACTGAAATTTTAACGAATTTCCAAGAAAAATGTAAAAATTAACCAAAATTTAAAAACGATGCTATTTCTGTAGATATATAGTAAAAATTGAATTTTACCGAATTTTTAAGAAAAATGTAAAAATTAACCAAAATTTTAAAACTATGATATATCTACGTATCTAGACGATTTGGATGATATACAAGAAAAACTGAAATTTTAGCGAATTTCAAAGAAAAATGCAAAAATTAACCAAAATTTGAAAACTATGACATTTCTACGTATCTAGACGATTTGGATGATATATAAGAAAAACTGAAATTTTAGCGAATTTCCAAGAAAAATGTAAAAATTAACCAAAATTTGAAAACGATATTATCTAGATGATTTGGAAGATATTTAGGAAAAATTAAATTTTTGCGAATTTCAGAGTAAACTGTACAAATTTACCGAAACTCTAAAACGTTGCTATTTCTACGTATATCGACGACTTGGATGATATATAAGAATAACTGAAATTTTAGCGAATTTCCAAGAAAAATGTAAAAATTAACCAAAATTTGAAAACGATGCTACTTCTACGTATCTAGATGATTTGGAGGATATTTAAGAAAAATTTAATTTTAGCGAATTTCCGTGTAAACTGTACAAATTAACCGAAATTCTAAATCGTTGCTATTTCTACGTATATCGACGATTTGGATGATATATAAGAAAAACTGAAATTTTAACGAATTTCCAAGAAAAATGTAAAAATTAACCAAAATTTAAAAACGATGCTATTTCTGTAGATATATAATAAAAATTGAATTTTACCGAATTTTTAAGAAAAATGTAAAAATTAACCAAAATTTGAAAACTATGACATTTCTACGTATCTAGACGATTTGGATGATATATAAGAAAAACTGAAATTTTAGCGAATTTCCAAGAAAAATGTAAAAATTAACCAAAATTTGAAAACGATATTATCTAGATGATTTGGAAGATATTTAGGAAAAATTAAATTTTTGCGAATTTCAGAGTAAACTGTACAAATTTACCGAAACTCTAAAACGTTGCTATTTCTACGTATATCGACGACTTGGATGATATATAAGAAAAACTGAAATTTTAGCGAATTTCCAAGAAAAATGTAAAAATTAACCAAAATTTGAAAACGATGCTACTTCTACGTATCTAGATGATTTGGAGGATATTTAAGAAAAATTGACTTTTAGCGAATTTTCGAGTAAACTGTACAAATTAACCGAAATTCTAAATGGCTGCTATTTCTATGTATATCGACGATTTGGATGATATATAAGAAAAACTGAAATTTTAACGAATTTCCAAGAAAAATGTAAAAATTAGCCAAAATTTAAAAACGATGCTATATATATAGATATATAATAAAAATTGAATTTTAACGAATTTTTAAGAAAAAATGTAAAAATTAACCAAAATTTGAAAACGATGCTATTTCTACGTATCTAGACGATTTGGATGATATATAAGAAAAACTGAAATATTAGCGAATTTCCAAGAAAAATGTAAAAATTAACCAAAATTTAAAAACGATGCTATCTAGATAATTTGGAAGATATTTAGGAAAAATTAAATTTTTGCGAATTTCAGAGTAAACCGTACAAATTTACCGAAATTCTAAATCGTTGCTATTTCTACGTATATCGACGATTTGGGTGATATATAAGAAAAACTGAAATTTTAACGAATTTCCAAGAAAAATGTAAAAATTAACCAAAATTTAAAAACGATGCTATCTAGATAATTTGGAAGATATTTAGGAAAAATTAAATTTTTGCGAATTTCAGAGTAAACTGTACAAATTTACCGAAATTCTAAATCGTTGCTATTTCTACGTATATCGACGATTTGGGTGATATATAAGAAAAACTGAAATTTTAACGAATTTCCAAGAAAAATGTAAAAATTAACCAAAATTTAAAAACGATGCTATTTCTGTAGATATATAATAAAAATTGAATTTTACCGAATTTTTAAGAAAAATGTAAAAATTAACCAAAATTTGAAAACTATGACATTTCTACGTATCTAGACGATTTGGATGATATATAAGAAAAACTGAAATTTTAACGAATTTCCAAGAAAAATGTAAAAATTAACCAAAATTTAAAAACGATGCTATTTCTGTAGATATATAATAAAAATTGAATTTTACCGAATTTTTAAGAAAAATGTAAAAATTAACCAAAATTTGAAAACTATGACATTTCTACGTATCTAGACGATTTGGATGATATATAAGAAAAACTGAAATTTTAGCGAATTTCCAAGAAAAATGTAAAAATTAACCAAAATTTGAAAACGATATTATCTAGATGATTTGGAAGATATTTAGGAAAAATTAAATTTTTGCAAATTTCAGAGTAAACTGTACAAATTTACCGAAACTCTAAATCGTTGCTATTTCTACGTATATCGACGATTTGGGTGATATATAAGAAAAACTGAAATTTTAACGAATTTCCAAGAAAAATGTAAAAATTAACCAAAATTTAAAAACGATGCTATTTCTGTAGATATATAGTAAAAATTGAATTTTACCGAATTTTTAAGAAAAATGTAAAAATTAACCAAAATTTTAAAACTATGATATATCTACGTATCTAGACGATTTGGATGATATACAAGAAAAACTGAAATTTTAGGGAATTTCAAAGAAAAATGCAAAAATTAACCAAAATTTGAAAACTATGACATTTCTACGTATCTAGACGATTTGGATGATATATAAGAAAAACTGAAATTTTAGCGAATTTCCAAGAAAAATGTAAAAATTAACCAAAATTTGAAAACGATATTATCTAGATGATTTGGAAGATATTTAGGAAAAATTAAATTTTTGCGAATTTCAGAGTAAACTGTACAAATTTACCGAAACTCTAAATCGTTGCTATTTCTACGTATATCGACGATTTGGGTGATATATAAGAAAAACTGAAATTTTAACGAATTTCCAAGAAAAATGTAAAAATTAACCAAAATTTAAAAACGATGCTATTTCTGTAGATATATAGTAAAAATTGAATTTTACCGAATTTTTAAGAAAAATGTAAAAATTAACCAAAATTTTAAAACTATGATATATCTACGTATCTAGACGATTTGGATGATATACAAGAAAAACTGAAATTTTAGCGAATTTCAAAGAAAAATGCAAAAATTAACCAAAATTTGAAAACTATGACATTTCTACGTATCTAGACGATTTGGATGATATATAAGAAAAACTGAAATTTTAGCGAATTTCCAAGAAAAATGTAAAAATTAACCAAAATTTGAAAACGATATTATCTAGATGATTTGGAAGATATTTAGGAAAAATTAAATTTTTGCGAATTTCAGAGTAAACTGTACAAATTTACCGAAACTCTAAATCGTTGCTATTTCTACGTATATCGACGATTTGGGTGATATATAAGAAAAACTGAAATTTTAACGAATTTCCAAGAAAAATGTAAAAATTAAACAAAATTTAAAAACGATGCTATTTCTGTAGATATAAAGTAAAAATTGAATTTTACCGAATTTTTAAGAAAAATGTAAAAATTAACCAAAATTTTAAAACTATGATATATCTACGTATCTAGACGATTTGGATGATATACAAGAAAAACTGAAATTTTAGCGAATTTCAAAGAAAAATGCAAAAATTAACCAAAATTTGAAAACTATGACATTTCTACGTATCTAGACGATTTGGATGATATATAAGAAAAACTGAAATTTTAGCGAATTTCCAAGAAAAATGTAAAAATTAACCAAAATTTAAAAACGATGCTATCTAGATGATTTGGAAGATATTTATGAAAAATTAAATTTTTGCGAATTTCAGAGTAAACTACAAATTTACCGAAATTCTAAATCGTTGCTATTTCTACGTATATCGACGATTTGGATGATATGTAAGAATGACTGAAATTTTAACGAATTTCCAAGAAAAATGTAAAAGTTAGCCAAAATTTAAAAACGATGCTATATCTATAGATATATAATAAAAATTGAATTTTAACGAATTTTTAAGAAAAAATGTAAAAATTAACCAAAATTTGAAAACGATGCTATTTCTACGTATTTAGACGATTTGGATGATATATAAGAAAAACTGAAATTTTAGCGAATTTCCAAGAAAAATGTAAAAATTAACCAAAATTTGAAAACGGTGTTATCTAGATGATTTGGAAGATATTTAGGAAAAATTAAATTTTTGCGAATTTCAGAGTAAACTACAAATTTACCGAAATTCTAAATCGTTGCTATTTCTACGTATATCGACGATTTGGATGATATGTAAGAATGACTGAAATTTTAGCGAATTTCAAAGAAAAATGCAAAAATTAACCAAAATTTGAAAACTATGACATTTCTACGTATCTAGACGATTTGGATGATATATAAGAAAAACTGAAATTTTAGCGAATTTCCAAGAAAAATGTAAAAATTAACCAAAATTTGAAAACGATATTATCTAGATGATTTGGAAGATATTTAGGAAAAATTAAATTTTTGCGAATTTCAGAGTAAACTGTACAAATTTACCGAAACTCTAAAACGTTGCTATTTCTACGTATATCGACGACTTGGATGATATATAAGAAAAACTGAAATTTTAGCGAATTTCCAAGAAAAATGTAAAAATTAACCAAAATTTGAAAACGATGCTACTTCTACGTATCTAGATGATTTGGAGGATATTTAAGAAAAATTGACTTTTAGCGAATTTCCGAGTAAACTGTACAAATTAACCGAAATTCTAAATGGCTGCTATTTCTATGTATATCGACGATTTGGATGATATATAAGAAAAACTGAAATTTTAACGAATTTCCAAGAAAAATGTAAAAATTAGCCAAAATTTAAAAACGATGCTATATCTATAGATATATAATAAAAATTGAATTTTAACGAATTTTTAAGAAAAAATGTAAAAATTAACCAAAATTTGAAAACTATGACATTTCTAAGTATCTAGACGATTTGGATGATATATAAGAAAAACTGAAATTTTAGCGAATTTCCAAGAAAAATGTAAAAATTAACCAAAATTTGAAAACGATGCTACTTCTACGTATCTAGATGATTTGGAGGATATTTAAGAAAAATTTAATTTTAGCGAATTTCCGTGTAAACTGTACAAATTAACCGAAATTCTAAATCGTTGCTATTTCTACGTATATCGACGATTTGGATGATATATAAGAAAAACTGAAATTTTAACGAATTTCCAAGAAAAATGTAAAAATTAACCAAAATTTAAAAACGATGCTATTTCTGTAGATATATAATAAAAATTGAATTTTACCGAATTTTTAAGAAAATTGTAAAAATTAACCAAAATTTGAAAACTATGACATTTCTACGTATCTAGACGATTTGGATGATATATAAGAAAAACTGAAATTTTAGCGAATTTCCAAGAAAAATGTAAAAATTAACCAAAATTTGAAAACGGTGTTATCTAGATGATTTGGAAGATATTTAGGAAAAATTAAATTTTTGCGAATTTCAGAGTAAACTGTACAAATTTACCGAAACTCTAAAACGTTGCTATTTCTACGTATATCGACGACTTGGATGATATATAAGAAAAACTGAAATTTTAGCGAATTTCCAAGAAAAATGTAAAAATTAACCAAAATTTGAAAACGATGCTACTTCTACGTATCTAGATGATTTGGAGGATATTTAAGAAAAATTGACTTTTAGCGAATTTCCGAGTAAACTGTACAAATTAACCGAAATTCTAAATGGCTGCTATTTCTATGTATATCGACGATTTGGATGATATATAAGAAAAACTGAAATTTTAACGAATTTCCAAGAAAAATGTAAAAATTAGCCAAAATTTAAAAACGATGCTATATCTATAGATATATAATAAAAATTGAATTTTAACGAATTTTTAAGAAAAAATGTAAAAATTAACCAAAATTTGAAAACGATGCTATTTCTACGTATTTAGACGATTTGGATGATATATAAGAAAAACTGAAATTTTAGCGAATTTCCAAGAAAAATGTAAAAATTAACCAAAATTTAAAAACGATGCTATCTAGATAATTTGGAAGATATTTAGGAAAAATTAAATTTTTGCGAATTTCAGAGTAAACTGTGCAAATTTACCGAAACTCTAAATCGTTGCTATTTCTACGTATATCGACGATTTGGGTGATATATAAGAAAAACTGAAATTTTAACGAATTTCCAAGAAAAATGTAAAAATTAACCAAAATTTAAAAACGATGCTATCTAGATGATTTGGAAGATATTTATGAAAAATTAAATTTTTGCGAATTTCAGAGTAAACTACAAATTTACCGAAATTCTAAATCGTTGCTATTTCTACGTATATCGACGATTTGGATGATATGTAAGAATGACTGAAATTTTAGCGAATTTCCAAGAAAAATGTAAAAATTAACCAAAATTTAAAAACGATGCTGTTTCTATAGATATATAATAAAAATTGAATTTTACCGATTTTTTAAGAAAAATGTAAAAATTAACCAAAATTTGAAAACTATGATATTTCTACGAATCTAGACGATTTGGATGATATGTAAGAATGACTGAAACTTTAGCGAATTTCCAAGAAAAATGTAAAAATTAACTAAAATTTAAAAACGATGCTGTTTCTATAGATATATAATAAAAATTGAATTTTACCGAATTTTTAAGAAAAATGTAAAAATTAACCAAAGTTTGAAAACAATGACATTTCTACGTATCTAGACGATTTGGATGATATATAAGAAAAACTGAAATATTAGCGAATTTCCAAGAAAAATGTAAAAATTAACCAAAATTTAAAAACGATGCTATCTAGATAATTTGGAAGATATTTAGGAAAAATTAAATTTTTGCGAATTTCAGAGTAAACTGTACAAATTTACCGAAATTCTAAATCGTTGCTATTTCTACGTATATCGACGAATTGGGTGATATATAAGAAAAACTGAAATTTTAACGAATTTCCAAGAAAAATGTAAAAATTAACCAAAATTTAAAAACGATGCTATCTAGATGATTTGGAGGATATTTAAGAAAAATTTAATTTTAGCGAATTTCCGTGTAAACTGTACAAATTAACCGAAATTCTAAATCGTTGCTATTTCTACGTATATCGACGATTTGGGTGATATATAAAAAAAACTGAAATTTTAACGAATTTCCAAGAAAAATGTAAAAATTAACCAAAATTTAAAAACGATGCTATTTCTGTAGATATATAGTAAAAATTGAATTTTACCGAATTTTTAAGAAAAATGTAAAAATTAACCAAAATTTTAAAACTATGATATATCTACGTATCTAGACGATTTGGATGATATACAAGAAAAACTGAAATTTTAGCGAATTTCAAAGAAAAATGCAAAAATTAACCAAAATTTGAAAACGATGCTATCTAGATGATTTGGAGGATATTTAAGAAAAATTTAATTTTAGCGAATTTCCGTGTAAACTGTACAAATTTACCGAAATTCTAAATCGTTGCTATTTCTACGTATATCGACGATTTGGGTGATATATAAGAAAAACTGAAATTTTAACGAATTTCCATGAAAAATGTAAAAATTAACCAAAATTTGAAAACGATGTTATCTAGATGATTTGGAAGATATTTAGGAAAAATTAAATTTTTGCGAATTTCAGAGTAAACTGTACAAATTTACCGAAACTCTAAATCGTTGCTATTTCTACGTATATCGACGATTTGGGTGATATATAAGAAAAACTGAAATTTTAACGAATTTCCAAGAAAAATGTAAAAATTAACCAAAATTTAAAAACGATGCTATTTCTGTAGATATATAGTAAAAATTGAATTTTACCGAATTTTTAAGAAAAATGTAAAAATTAACCAAAATTTTAAAACTATGATATATCTACGTATCTAGACGATTTGGATGATATACAAGAAAAACTGAAATTTTAGCGAATTTCAAAGAAAAATGCAAAAATTAACCAAAATTTGAAAACTATGACATTTCTACGTATCTAGACGATTTGGATGATATATAAGAAAAACTGAAATTTTAGCGAATTTCCAAGAAAAATGTAAAAATTAACCAAAATTTGAAAACGATATTATCTAGATGATTTGGAAGATATTTAGGAAAAATTAAATTTTTGCGAATTTCAGAGTAAACTGTACAAATTTACCGAAACTCTAAAACGTTGCTATTTCTACGTATATCAACGACTTGGATGATATATAAGAAAAACTGAAATTTTAGCGAATTTCCAAGAAAAATGTAAAAATTAACCAAAATTTGAAAACGATGCTACTTCTACGTATCTAGATGATTTGGAGGATATTTAAGAAAAATTTAATTTTAGCGAATTTCCGTGTAAACTGTACAAATTAACCGAAATTCTAAATCGTTGCTATTTCTACGTATATCGACGATTTGGATGATATATAAGAAAAACTGAAATTTTAACGAATTTCCAAGAAAAATGTAAAAATTAACCAAAATTTAAAAACGATGCTATCTAGATAATTTGGAAGATATTTAGGAAAAATTAAATTTTTGCGAATTTCAGAGTAAACTGTACAAATTTACCGAAATTCTAAATCGTTGCTATTTCTACGTATATCGACGATTTGGGTGATATATAAGAAAAACTGAAATTTTAACGAATTTCCAAGAAAAATGTAAATATTAACCAAAATTTAAAAACGATGCTATCTAGATGATTTGGAGGATATTTAAGAAAAATTTAATTTTAGCGAATTTCCGTGTAAACTGTACAAATTAACCGAAATTGGGTGATATATAAGAAAAACTGAAATTTTAACGAATTTCCAAGAAAAATGTAAATATTAACCAAAATTTAAAAACGATGCTATCTAGATGATTTGGAGGATATTTAAGAAAAATTTAATTTTAGCGAATTTCCGTGTAAACTGTACAAATTAACCGAAATTCTAAATCGTTGCTATTTCTACGTATATCGACGATTTGGGTGATATATAAGAAAAACTGAAATTTTAACGAATTTCCAAGAAAAATGTAAATATTAACCAAAATTTAAAAACGATGCTATCTAGATGATTTGGAGGATATTTAAGAAAAATTTAATTTTAGCGAATTTCCGTGTAAACTGTACAAATTAACCGAAATTCTAAATCGTTGCTATTTCTACGTATATCGACGATTTGGGTGATATATAGTAAAAATAGAATTTTACCGAATTTTTAAGAAAAATGTAAAAATTAACCAAAATTTTAAAACTATGATATATCTACGTATCTAGACGATTTGGATGATATACAAGAAAAACTGAAATTTTAGCGAATTTCAAAGAATAATGCAAAAATTAACCAAAATTTGAAAACGATGCTATCTAGATGATTTGGAGGATATTTAAGAAAAATTTAATTTTAGCGAATTTCCGTGTAAACTGTACAAATTTACCGAAACTCTAAATCGTTGCTATTTCTACGTATATCGACGATTTGGGTGATATATAAGAAAAACTGAAATTTTAACGAATTTCCAAGAAAAATGTAAAAATTAACCAAAATTTAAAAACGATGCTATCTAGATGATTTGGAAGATATTTATGAAAAATTAAATTTTTGCGAATTTCAGAGTAAACTACAAATTTACCGAAATTCTAAATCGTTGCTATTTCTACGTATATCGACGATTTGGATGATATATAAGAAATACTGAAATTTTAGCGAATTTCCAAGAAAAATGTAAAAATTAACCAAAATTTAAAAACGATGCTGTTTCTATAGATATATAATAAAAATTGAATTTTACCGATTTTTTAAGAAAAATGTAAAAATTAACCAAAATTTGAAAACTATGATATTTCTACGAATCTAGACGATTTGGATGATATGTAAGAATGACTGAAATTTTAGCGAATTTCCAAGAAAAATGTAAAAATTAACTAAAATTTAAAAACGATGCTGTTTCTATAGATATATAATAAAAATTGAATTTTACCGAATTTTTAAGAAAAATGTAAAAATTAACCAAAGTTTGAAAACAATGACATTTCTACGTATCTAGACGATTTGGATGATATATAAGAAAAACTGAAATATTAGCGAATTTCCAAGAAAAATGTAAAAATTAACCAAAATTTAAAAACTATGATATTTCTACGAATCTAGACGATTTGGATGATATGTAAGAATGACTGAAATTTTAGCGAATTTCCAAGAAAAATGTAAAAATTAACCAAAATTTAAAAACGATGCTATCTAGATGATTTGGAGGATATTTAAGAAAAATTTAATTTTAGCGAATTTCCGTGTAAACTGTACAAATTAACCGAAATTCTAAATCGTAGCTATTTCTACGTATATCGACGATTTGGGTGATATATAAGAAAAACTGAAATTTTAACGAATTTCCAAGAAAAATGTAAAAATTAACCAAAATTTAAAAACGATGCTATTTCTGTAGATATATAGTAAAAATTGAATTTTACCGAATTTTTAAGAAAAATGTAAAAATTAACCAAAATTTTAAAACTATGATATATCTACGTATCTAGACGATTTGGATGATATACAAGAAAAACTGAAATTTTAGCGAATTTCAAAGAAAAATGCAAAAATTAACCAAAATTTGAAAACGATGCTATCTAGATGATTTGGAGGATATTTAAGAAAAATTTAATTTTAGCGAATTTCCGTGTAAACTGTACAAATTTACCGAAATTCTAAATCGTTGCTATTTCTACGTATATCGACGATTTGGGTGATATATAAGAAAAACTGAAATTTTAACGAATTTCCAAGAAAAATGTAAAAATTAACCAAAATTTAAAAACGATGCTATCTAGATAATTTGGAAGATATTTAGGAAAAATTAAATTTTTGCGAATTTCAGAGTAAACTGTACAAATTTACCGAAACTCTAAATCGTTGCTATTTCTACGTATATCGACGATTTGGGTGATATATAAGAAAAACTGAAATTTTAACGAATTTCCAAGAAAAATGTAAAAATTAACCAAAATTTAAAAACGATGCTATTTCTGTAGATATACAGTAAAAATTGAATTTTACCGAATTTTTAAGAAAAATGTAAAAATTAACCAAAATTTTAAAACTATGATATATCTACGTATCTAGACGATTTGGATGATATACAAGAAAAACTGAAATTTTAGCGAATTTCAAAGAAAAATGCAAAAATTAACCAAAATTTGAAAACGATGCTATCTAGATGATTTGGAGGATATTTAAGAAAAATTTAATTTTAGCGAATTTCCGTGTAAACTGTACAAATTTACCGAAATTCTAAATCGTTGCTATTTCTACGTATATCGACGATTTGGGTGATATATAAGAAAAACTGAAATTTTAACGAATTTCCAAGAAAAATGTAAAAATTAACCAAAATTTAAAAACGATGCTATCTAGATAATTTGGAAGATATTTAGGAAAAATTAAATTTTTGCGAATTTCAGAGTAAACTGTACAAATTTACCGAAATTCTAAATCGTTGCTATTTCTACGTATATCGACGATTTGGGTGATATATAAGAAAAACTGAAATTTTAACGAATTTCCAAGAAAAATGTAAAAATTAACCAAAATTTGAAAACGATGTTATCTAGATGATTTGGAAGATATTTAGGAAAAATTAAATTTTTGAGAATTTCAGAGTAAACTGTACAAATTTACCGAAACTCTAAATCGTTGCTATTTCTACGTATATCGACGATTTGGGTGATATATAAGAAAAACTGAAATTTTAACGAATTTCCAAGAAAAATGTAAAAATTAACCAAAATTTAAAAACGATGCTATTTCTGTAGATATATAGTAAAAATTGAATTTTACCGAATTTTTAAGAAAAATGTAAAAATTAACCAAAATTTTAAAACTATGATATATCTACGTATCTAGACGATTTGGATGATATACAAGAAAAACTGAAATTTTAGCGAATTTCAAAGAAAAATGCAAAAATTAACCAAAATTTGAAAACGATGCTATCTAGATGATTTGGAGGATATTTAAGAAAAATTTAATTTTAGCGAATTTCCGTGTAAACTGTAGAAATTAACCGAAATTCTAAATCGTTGCTATTTCTACGTATATCGACGATTTGGATGATATATAAGAAAAACTGAAATTTTAACGAATTTCCAAGAAAAATGTAAAAATTAACCAAAATTTAAAAACGATGCTATTTCTGTAGATATATAATAAAAATTGAATTTTACCGAATTTTTAAGAAAAATGTAAAAATTAACCAAAATTTGAAAACTATGACATTTCTACGTATCTAGACGATTTGGATGATATATAAGAAAAACTGAAATTTTAGCGAATTTCCAAGAAAAATGTAAAAATTAACCAAAATTTGAAAACGATGTTATCTAGATGATTTGGAAGATATTTAGGAAAAATTAAATTTTTGCGAATTTCAGAGTAAACTGTACAAATTAACCGAAATTCTAAATCGCTGCTATTTCTACGTATATCGACGATTTGGGTGATATATAAGAAAAACTGAAATTTTAACGAATTTCCAAGAAAAATGTAAAAATTAACCAAAATTTAAAAACGATGCTATTTCTGTAGATATATAGTAAAAATTGAATTTTACCGAATTTTTAAGAAAAATGTAAAAATTAACCAAAATTTTAAAACTATGATATATCTACGTATCTAGACGATTTGGATGATATACAAGAAAAATTGAAATTTTAGCGAATTTCAAAGAAAAATGCAAAAATTAACCAAAATTTGAAAACTATGACATTTCTACGTATCTAGACGATTTGGATGATATATAAGAAAAACTGAAATTTTAGCGAATTTCAAAGAAAAATGCAAAAATTAACCAAAATTTGAAAACGATGCTATCTAGATGATTTGGAGGATATTTAAGAAAAATTTAATTTTAGCGAATTTCCGTGTAAACTGTACAAATTTACCGAAATTCTAAATCGTTGCTATTTCTACGTATATCGACGATTTGGGTGATATATAAGAAAAACTGAAATTTTAACGAATTTCCAAGAAAAATGTAAAAATTAACCAAAATTTAAAAACGATGCTATTTCTGTAGATATATAAAAAAAATTGAATTTTACCGAATTTTTAAGAAAAATGTAAAAATTAACCAAAATTTGAAAACTATGACATTTCTACGTATCTAGACGATTTGGATGATATATAAGAAAAACTGAAATTTTAGCGAATTTCCAAGAAAAATGTAAAAATTAACCAAAATTTGAAAACGATGTTATCTAGACGATTTGGAAAATATTTAGGAAAAATTAAATTTTTGCGAATTTCAGAGTAAACTGTACAAATTTACCGAAACTCTAAATCGTTGCTATTTCTACGTATATCGACGATTTGGGTGATATATAAGAAAAACTGAAATTTTAACGAATTTCCAAGAAAAATGTAAAAATTAACCAAAATTTAAAAACGATGCTATTTCTGTAGATATATAGTAAAAATTGAATTTTACCGAATTTTTAAGAAAAATGTAAAAATTAACCAAAATTTTAAAACTATGATATATCTACGTATCTAGACGATTTGGATGATATACAAGAAAAACTGAAATTTTAGCGAATTTCAAAGAAAAATGCAAAAATTAACCAAAATTTGAAAACGATGCTATCTAGATGATTTGGAGGATATTTAAGAAAAATTTAATTTTAGCGAATTTCCGTGTAAACTGTAGAAATTAACCGAAATTCTAAATCGTTGCTATTTCTACGTATATCGACGATTTGGATGATATATAAGAAAAACTGAAATTTTAACGAATTTCCAAGAAAAATGTAAAAATTAACCAAAATTTAAAAACGATGCTATTTCTGTAGATATATAATAAAAATTGAATTTTACCGAATTTTTAAGAAAAATGTAAAAATTAACCAAAATTTGAAAACTATGACATTTCTACGTATCTAGACGATTTGGATGATATATAAGAAAAACTGAAATTTTAGCGAATTTCCAAGAAAAATGTAAAAATTAACCAAAATTTGAAAACGATGTTATCTAGATGATTTGGAAGATATTTAGGAAAAATTAAATTTTTGCGAATTTCAGAGTAAACTGTACAAATTAACCGAAATTCTAAATCGTTGCTATTTCTACGTATATCGACGATTTGGGTGATATATAAGAAAAACTGAAATTTTAACGAATTTCCAAGAAAAATGTAAAAATTAACCAAAATTTAAAAACGATGCTATTTCTGTAGATATATAGTAAAAATTGAATTTTACCGAATTTTTAAGAAAAATGTAAAAATTAACCAAAATTTTAAAACTATGATATATCTACGTATCTAGACGATTTGGATGATATACAAGAAAAACTGAAATTTTAGCGAATTTCAAAGAAAAATGCAAAAATTAACCAAAATTTGAAAACTATGACATTTCTACGTATCTAGACGATTTGGATGATATATAAGAAAAACTGAAATTTTAGCGAATTTCAAAGAAAAATGCAAAAATTAACCAAAATTTGAAAACGATGCTATATCTATAGATATATAATAAAAATTGAATTTTAACGAATTTTTAAGAAAAAATGTAAAAATTAACCAAAATTTGAAAACGATGCTATTTCTACGTATCTAGACGATTTGGATGATATATAAGAAAAACTGAAATTTTAGCGAATTTCCAAGAAAAATGTAAAAATTAACCAAAATTTAAAAACGATGCTATCTAGATAATTTGGAAGATATTTAGGAAAAATTAAATTTTTGCGAATTTCAGAGTAAACTGTACAAATTTACCGAAACTCTAAATCGTTGCTACTTCTACGTATATCGACGATTTGGGTGATATATAAGAAAAACTGAAATTTTAACGAATTTCCAAGAAAAATGTAAAAATTAACCAAAATTTAAAAACGATGCTATTTCTGTAGATATATAGTAAAAATTGAATTTTACCGAATTTTTAAGAAAAATGTAAAAATTAACCAAAATTTTAAAACTATGATATATCTACGTATCTAGACGATTTGGATGATATACAAGAAAAACTGAAATTTTAGCGAATTTCAAAGAAAAATGCAAAAATTAACCAAAATTTGAAAACTATGACATTTCTACGTATCTAGACGATTTGGATGATATATAAGAAAAACTGAAATTTTAGCGAATTTCAAAGAAAAATGCAAAAATTAACCAAAATTTGAAAACGATGCTATCTAGATGATTTGGAGGATATTTAAGAAAAATTTAATTTTAGCGAATTTCCGTGTAAACTGTACAAATTTACCGAAATTCTAAATCGTTGCTATTTCTACGTATATCGACGATTTGGGTGATATATAAGAAAAACTGAAATTTTAACGAATTTCCAAGAAAAATGTAAAAATTAACCAAAATTTAAAAACGATGCTATCTAGATAATTTGGAAGATATTTAGGAAAAATTAAATTTTTGCGAATTTCAGAGTAAACTGTACAAATTTACCGAAATTCTAAATCGTTGCTATTTCTACGTATATCGACGATTTGGGTGATATATAAGAAAAACTGAAATTTTAACGAATTTCCAAGAAAAATGTAAAAATTAACCAAAATTTGAAAACGATGTTATCTAGATGATTTGGAAAATATTTAGGAAAAATTAAATTTTTGCGAATTTCAGAGTAAACTGTACAAATTTACCGAAACTCTAAATCGTTGCTATTTCTACGTATATCGACGATTTGGGTGATATATAAGAAAAACTGAAATTTTAACGAATTTCCAAGAAAAATGTAAAAATTAACCAAAATTTAAAAACGATGCTATTTCTGTAGATATATAGTAAAAATTGAATTTTACCGAATTTTTAAGAAAAATGTAAAAATTAACCAAAATTTTAAAACTATGATATATCTACGTATCTAGACGATTTGGATGATATACAAGAAAAACTGAAATTTTAGCGAATTTCAAAGAAAAATGCAAAAATTAACCAAAATTTGAAAACTATGACATTTCTACGTATCTAGACGATTTGGATGATATATAAGAAAAACTGAAATTTTAGCGAATTTCCAAGAAAAATGTAAAAATTAGCCAAAATTTAAAAACGATGCTATATCTATAGATATATAATAAAAATTGAATTTTAACGAATTTTTAAGAAAAAATGTAAAAATTAACCAAAATTTGAAAACGATGCTATTTCTACGTATCTAGACGATTTGGATGATATATAAGAAAAACTGAAATTTTAGCGAATTTCCAAGAAAAATGTAAAAATTAACCAAAATTTAAAAACGATGCTATCTAGATAATTTGGAAGATATTTAGGAAAAATTAAATTTTTGCGAATTTCAGAGTAAACTGTACAAATTTACCGAAACTCTAAATCGTTGCTATTTCTACGTATATCGACGATTTGGGTGATATATAAGAAAAACTGAAATTTTAACGAATTTCCAAGAAAAATGTAAAAATTAACCAAAATTTAAAAACGATGCTATCTAGATGATTTGGAAGATATTTATGAAAAATTAAATTTTTGCGAATTTCAGAGTAAACTACAAATTTACCGAAATTCTAAATCGTTGCTATTTCTACGTATATCGACGATTTGGATGATATGTAAGAATGACTGAAATTTTAGCGAATTTCCAAGAAAAATGTAAAAATTAACCAAAATTTAAAAACGATGCTGTTTCTATAGATTTATAATAAAAATTGAATTTTACCGATTTTTTAAGAAAAATGTAAAAATTAACCAAAATTTGAAAACTATGATATTTCTACGAATCTAGACGATTTGGATGATATGTAAGAATGACTGAAATTTTAGCGAATTTCCAAGAAAAATGTAAAAATTAACTAAAATTTAAAAACGATGCTGTTTCTATAGATATATAATAAGAATTGAATTTTACCGAATTTTTAAGAAAAATGTAAAAATTAACCAAAGTTTGAAAACAATGACATTTCTACGTATCTAGACGATTTGGATGATATATAAGAAAAACTGAAATATTAGCGAATTTCCAAGAAAAATGTAAAAATTAACCAAAATTTAAAAACGATGCTATCTAGATAATTTGGAAGATATTTAGGAAAAATTAAATTTTTGCGAATTTCAGAGTAAACTGTACAAATTTACCGAAATTCTAAATCGTTGCTATTTCTACGTATATCGACGATTTGGGTGATATATAAGAAAAACTGAAATTTTAACGAATTTCCAAGAAAAATGTAAAAATTAACCAAAATTTAAAAACGATGCTATCTAGATGATTTGGAGGATATTTAAGAAAAATTTAATTTTAGCGAATTTCCGTGTAAACTGTACAAATTAACCGAAATTCTAAATCGTAGCTATTTCTACGTATATCGACGATTTGGGTGATATATAAGAAAAACTGAAATTTTAACGAATTTCCAAGAAAAATGTAAAAATTAACCAAAATTTAAAAACGATGCTATTTCTGTAGATATATAGTAAAAATTGAATTTTACCGAATTTTTAAGAAAAATGTAAAAATTAACCAAAATTTTAAAACTATGATATATCTACGTATCTAGACGATTTGGATGATATACAAGAAAAACTGAAATTTTAGCGAATTTCAAAGAAAAATGCAAAAATTAACCAAAATTTGAAAACGATGCTATCTAGATGATTTGGAGGATATTTAAGAAAAATTTAATTTTAGCGAATTTCCGTGTAAACTGTACAAATTTACCGAAATTCTAAATCGTTGCTATTTCTACGTATATCGACGATTTGGGTGATATATAAGAAAAACTGAAATTTTAACGAATTTCCAAGAAAAATGTAAAAATTAACCAAAATTTAAAAACGATGCTATCTAGATAATTTGGAAGATATTTAGGAAAAATTAAATTTTTGCGAATTTCAGAGTAAACTGTACAAATTTACCGAAATTCTAAATCGTTGCTATTTCTACGTATATCGACGATTTGGGTGATATATAAGAAAAACTGAAATTTTAACGAATTTCCAAGAAAAATGTAAAAATTAACCAAAATTTGAAAACGATGTTATCTAGATGATTTGGAAAATATTTAGGAAAAATTAAATTTTTGCGAATTTCAGAGTAAACTGTACAAATTTACCGAAACTCTAAATCGTTGCTATTTCTACGTATATCGACGATTTGGGTGATATATAAGAAAAACTGAAATTTTAACGAATTTCCAAGAAAAATGTAAAAATTAACCAAAATTTAAAAACGATGCTATTTCTGTAGATATATAGTAAAAATTGAATTTTACCGAATTTTTAAGAAAAATGTAAAAATTAACCAAAATTTTAAAACTATGATATATCTACGTATCTAGACGATTTGGATGATATACAAGAAAAACTGAAATTTTAGCGAATTTCAAAGAAAAATGCAAAAATTAACCAAAATTTGAAAACTATGACATTTCTACGTATCTAGACGATTTGGATGATATATAAGAAAAACTGAAATTTTAGCGAATTTCAAAGAAAAATGCAAAAATTAACCAAAATTTGAAAACGATGCTATCTAGATGATTTGGAGGATATTTAAGAAAAATTTAATTTTAGCGAATTTCCGTGTAAACTGTACAAATTTACCGAAATTCTAAATCGTTGCTATTTCTACGTATATCGACGATTTGGGTGATATATAAGAAAAACTGAAATTTTAACGAATTTCCAAGAAAAATGTAAAAATTAACCAAAATTTGAAAACGATGTTATCTAGATGATTTGGAAAATATTTAGGAAAAATTAAATTTTTGCGAATTTCAGAGTAAACTGTACAAATTTACCGAAACTCTAAATCGTTGCTATTTCTACGTATATCGACGATTTGGGTGATATATAAGAAAAACTGAAATTTTAACGAATTTCCAAGAAAAATGTAAAAATTAACCAAAATTTAAAAACGATGCTATTTCTGTAGATATATAAAAAAAATTGAATTTTACCGAATTTTTAAGAAAAATGTAAAAATTAACCAAAATTTGAAAACTATGACATTTCTACGTATCTAGACGATTTGGATGATATATAAGAAAAACTGAAATTTTAGCGAATTTCCAAGAAAAATGTAAAAATTAACCAAAATTTGAAAACGATGTTATCTAGACGATTTGGAAAATATTTAGGAAAAATTAAATTTTTGCGAATTTCAGAGTAAACTGTACAAATTTACCGAAACTCTAAATCGTTGCTATTTCTACGTATATCGACGATTTGGGTGATATATAAGAAAAACTGAAATTTTAACGAATTTCCAAGAAAAATGTAAAAATTAACCAAAATTTAAAAACGATGCTATTTCTGTAGATATATAGTAAAAATTGAATTTTACCGAATTTTTAAGAAAAATGTAAAAATTAACCAAAATTTTAAAACTATGATATATCTACGTATCTAGACGATTTGGATGATATACAAGAAAAACTGAAATTTTAGCGAATTTCAAAGAAAAATGCAAAAATTAACCAAAATTTGAAAACGATGCTATCTAGATGATTTGGAGGATATTTAAGAAAAATTTAATTTTAGCGAATTTCCGTGTAAACTGTAGAAATTAACCGAAATTCTAAATCGTTGCTATTTCTACGTATATCGACGATTTGGATGATATATAAGAAAAACTGAAATTTTAACGAATTTCCAAGAAAAATGTAAAAATTAACCAAAATTTAAAAACGATGCTATTTCTGTAGATATATAATAAAAATTGAATTTTACCGAATTTTTAAGAAAAATGTAAAAATTAACCAAAATTTGAAAACTATGACATTTCTACGTATCTAGACGATTTGGATGATATATAAGAAAAACTGAAATTTTAGCGAATTTCCAAGAAAAATGTAAAAATTAACCAAAATTTGAAAACGATGTTATCTAGATGATTTGGAAGATATTTAGGAAAAATTAAATTTTTGCGAATTTCAGAGTAAACTGTACAAATTAACCGAAATTCTAAATCGTTGCTATTTCTACGTATATCGACGATTTGGGTGATATATAAGAAAAACTGAAATTTTAACGAATTTCCAAGAAAAATGTAAAAATTAACCAAAATTTAAAAACGATGCTATTTCTGTAGATATATAGTAAAAATTGAATTTTACCGAATTTTTAAGAAAAATGTAAAAATTAACCAAAATTTTAAAACTATGATATATCTACGTATCTAGACGATTTGGATGATATACAAGAAAAACTGAAATTTTAGCGAATTTCAAAGAAAAATGCAAAAATTAACCAAAATTTGAAAACTATGACATTTCTACGTATCTAGACGATTTGGATGATATATAAGAAAAACTGAAATTTTAGCGAATTTCAAAGAAAAATGCAAAAATTAACCAAAATTTGAAAACGATGCTATATCTATAGATATATAATAAAAATTGAATTTTAACGAATTTTTAAGAAAAAATGTAAAAATTAACCAAAATTTGAAAACGATGCTATTTCTACGTATCTAGACGATTTGGATGATATATAAGAAAAACTGAAATTTTAGCGAATTTCCAAGAAAAATGTAAAAATTAACCAAAATTTAAAAACGATGCTATCTAGATAATTTGGAAGATATTTAGGAAAAATTAAATTTTTGCGAATTTCAGAGTAAACTGTACAAATTTACCGAAACTCTAAATCGTTGCTACTTCTACGTATATCGACGATTTGGGTGATATATAAGAAAAACTGAAATTTTAACGAATTTCCAAGAAAAATGTAAAAATTAACCAAAATTTAAAAACGATGCTATTTCTGTAGATATATAGTAAAAATTGAATTTTACCGAATTTTTAAGAAAAATGTAAAAATTAACCAAAATTTTAAAACTATGATATATCTACGTATCTAGACGATTTGGATGATATACAAGAAAAACTGAAATTTTAGCGAATTTCAAAGAAAAATGCAAAAATTAACCAAAATTTGAAAACTATGACATTTCTACGTATCTAGACGATTTGGATGATATATAAGAAAAACTGAAATTTTAGCGAATTTCAAAGAAAAATGCAAAAATTAACCAAAATTTGAAAACGATGCTATCTAGATGATTTGGAGGATATTTAAGAAAAATTTAATTTTAGCGAATTTCCGTGTAAACTGTACAAATTTACCGAAATTCTAAATCGTTGCTATTTCTACGTATATCGACGATTTGGGTGATATATAAGAAAAACTGAAATTTTAACGAATTTCCAAGAAAAATGTAAAAATTAACCAAAATTTAAAAACGATGCTATCTAGATAATTTGGAAGATATTTAGGAAAAATTAAATTTTTGCGAATTTCAGAGTAAACTGTACAAATTTACCGAAATTCTAAATCGTTGCTATTTCTACGTATATCGACGATTTGGGTGATATATAAGAAAAACTGAAATTTTAACGAATTTCCAAGAAAAATGTAAAAATTAACCAAAATTTGAAAACGATGTTATCTAGATGATTTGGAAAATATTTAGGAAAAATTAAATTTTTGCGAATTTCAGAGTAAACTGTACAAATTTACCGAAACTCTAAATCGTTGCTATTTCTACGTATATCGACGATTTGGGTGATATATAAGAAAAACTGAAATTTTAACGAATTTCCAAGAAAAATGTAAAAATTAACCAAAATTTAAAAACGATGCTATTTCTGTAGATATATAGTAAAAATTGAATTTTACCGAATTTTTAAGAAAAATGTAAAAATTAACCAAAATTTTAAAACTATGATATATCTACGTATCTAGACGATTTGGATGATATACAAGAAAAACTGAAATTTTAGCGAATTTCAAAGAAAAATGCAAAAATTAACCAAAATTTGAAAACTATGACATTTCTACGTATCTAGACGATTTGGATGATATATAAGAAAAACTGAAATTTTAGCGAATTTCCAAGAAAAATGTAAAAATTAGCCAAAATTTAAAAACGATGCTATATCTATAGATATATAATAAAAATTGAATTTTAACGAATTTTTAAGAAAAAATGTAAAAATTAACCAAAATTTGAAAACGATGCTATTTCTACGTATCTAGACGATTTGGATGATATATAAGAAAAACTGAAATTTTAGCGAATTTCCAAGAAAAATGTAAAAATTAACCAAAATTTAAAAACGATGCTATCTAGATAATTTGGAAGATATTTAGGAAAAATTAAATTTTTGCGAATTTCAGAGTAAACTGTACAAATTTACCGAAACTCTAAATCGTTGCTATTTCTACGTATATCGACGATTTGGGTGATATATAAGAAAAACTGAAATTTTAACGAATTTCCAAGAAAAATGTAAAAATTAACCAAAATTTAAAAACGATGCTATCTAGATGATTTGGAAGATATTTATGAAAAATTAAATTTTTGCGAATTTCAGAGTAAACTACAAATTTACCGAAATTCTAAATCGTTGCTATTTCTACGTATATCGACGATTTGGATGATATGTAAGAATGACTGAAATTTTAGCGAATTTCCAAGAAAAATGTAAAAATTAACCAAAATTTAAAAACGATGCTGTTTCTATAGATTTATAATAAAAATTGAATTTTACCGATTTTTTAAGAAAAATGTAAAAATTAACCAAAATTTGAAAACTATGATATTTCTACGAATCTAGACGATTTGGATGATATGTAAGAATGACTGAAATTTTAGCGAATTTCCAAGAAAAATGTAAAAATTAACTAAAATTTAAAAACGATGCTGTTTCTATAGATATATAATAAGAATTGAATTTTACCGAATTTTTAAGAAAAATGTAAAAATTAACCAAAGTTTGAAAACAATGACATTTCTACGTATCTAGACGATTTGGATGATATATAAGAAAAACTGAAATATTAGCGAATTTCCAAGAAAAATGTAAAAATTAACCAAAATTTAAAAACGATGCTATCTAGATAATTTGGAAGATATTTAGGAAAAATTAAATTTTTGCGAATTTCAGAGTAAACTGTACAAATTTACCGAAATTCTAAATCGTTGCTATTTCTACGTATATCGACGATTTGGGTGATATATAAGAAAAACTGAAATTTTAACGAATTTCCAAGAAAAATGTAAAAATTAACCAAAATTTAAAAACGATGCTATCTAGATGATTTGGAGGATATTTAAGAAAAATTTAATTTTAGCGAATTTCCGTGTAAACTGTACAAATTAACCGAAATTCTAAATCGTAGCTATTTCTACGTATATCGACGATTTGGGTGATATATAAGAAAAACTGAAATTTTAACGAATTTCCAAGAAAAATGTAAAAATTAACCAAAATTTAAAAACGATGCTATTTCTGTAGATATATAGTAAAAATTGAATTTTACCGAATTTTTAAGAAAAATGTAAAAATTAACCAAAATTTTAAAACTATGATATATCTACGTATCTAGACGATTTGGATGATATACAAGAAAAACTGAAATTTTAGCGAATTTCAAAGAAAAATGCAAAAATTAACCAAAATTTGAAAACGATGCTATCTAGATGATTTGGAGGATATTTAAGAAAAATTTAATTTTAGCGAATATCCGTGTAAACTGTACAAATTTACCGAAATTCTAAATCGTTGCTATTTCTACGTATATCGACGATTTGGGTGATATATAAGAAAAACTGAAATTTTAACGAATTTCCAAGAAAAATGTAAAAATTAACCAAAATTTAAAAACGATGCTATCTAGATAATTTGGAAGATATTTAGGAAAAATTAAATTTTTGCGAATTTCAGAGTAAACTGTACAAATTTACCGAAATTCTAAATCGTTGCTATTTCTACGTATATCGACGATTTGGGTGATATATAAGAAAAACTGAAATTTTAACGAATTTCCAAGAAAAATGTAAAAATTAACCAAAATTTGAAAACGATGTTATCTAGATGATTTGGAAAATATTTAGGAAAAATTAAATTTTTGCGAATTTCAGAGTAAACTGTACAAATTTACCGAAACTCTAAATCGTTGCTATTTCTACGTATATCGACGATTTGGGTGATATATAAGAAAAACTGAAATTTTAACGAATTTCCAAGAAAAATGTAAAAATTAACCAAAATTTAAAAACGATGCTATTTCTGTAGATATATAGTAAAAATTGAATTTTACCGAATTTTTAAGAAAAATGTAAAAATTAACCAAAATTTTAAAACTATGATATATCTACGTATCTAGACGATTTGGATGATATACAAGAAAAACTGAAATTTTAGCGAATTTCAAAGAAAAATGCAAAAATTAACCAAAATTTGAAAACTATGACATTTCTACGTATCTAGACGATTTGGATGATATATAAGAAAAACTGAAATTTTAGCGAATTTCCAAGAAAAATGTAAAAATTAACCAAAATTTGAAAACGATATTATCTAGATGATTTGGAAGATATTTAGGAAAAATTAAATTTTTGCGAATTTCAGAGTAAACTGTACAAATTTACCGAAACTCTAAAACGTTGCTATTTCTACGTATATCGACGACTTGGATGATATATAAGAAAAACTGAAATTTTAGCGAATTTCCAAGAAAAATGTAAAAATTAACCAAAATTTGAAAACGATGCTACTTCTACGTATCTAGATGATTTGGAGGATATTTAAGAAAAATTTAATTTTAGCGAATTTCCGTGTAAACTGTACAAATTAACCGAAATTCTAAATCGTTGCTATTTCTACGTATATCGACGATTTGGATGATATATAAGAAAAACTGAAATTTTAACGAATTTCCAAGAAAAATGTAAAAATTAACCAAAATTTTAAAACGATGCTATTTCTGTAGATATATAATAAAAATTGAATTTTACCGAATTTTTAAGAAAAATGTAAAAATTAACCAAAATTTGAAAACTATGACATTTCTACGTATCTAGACGATTTGGATGATATATAAGAAAAACTGAAATTTTAGCGAATTTCCAAGAAAAATGTAAAAATTAACCAAAATTTGAAAACGATATTATCTAGATGATTTGGAAGATATTTAGGAAAAATTAAATTTTTGCGAATTTCAGAGTAAACTGTACAAATTTACCGAAACTCTAAGACGTTGCTATTTCTACGTATATCGACGACTTGGATGATATACAAGAAAAACTGAAATTTTAGCGAATTTCAAAGAAAAATGCAAAAATTAACCAAAATTTGAAAATGATGCTATCTAGATGATTTGGAGGATATTTAAGAAAAATTTAATTTTAGCGAATTTCCGTGTAAACTGTACAAATTTACCGAAATTCTAAATCGTTGCTATTTCTACGTATATCGACGATTTGGGTGATATATAAGAAAAACTGAAATTTTAACGAATTTCCAAGAAAAATGTAAAAATTAACCAAAATTTAAAAACGATGCTATCTAGATAATTTGGAAGATATTTAGGAAAAATTAAATTTTTGCGAATTTCAGAGTAAACTGTACAAATTTACCGAAACTCTAAAACGTTGCTATTTCTACGTATATCGACGATTTGGGTGATATATAAGAAGAACTGAAATTTTAACGAATTTCCAAGAAAAATGTAAAAATTAACCAAAATTTAAAAACGATGCTATTTCTGTAGATATATAGTAAAAATTGAATTTTACCGAATTTTTAAGAAAAATGTAAAAATTAACCAAAATTTTAAAACTATGATATATCTACGTATCTAGACGATTTGGATGATATACAAGAAAAACTGAAATTTTAGCGAATTTCAAAGAAAAATGCAAAAATTAACCAAAATTTGAAAACTATGACATTTCTACGTATCTAGACGATTTGGATGATATATAAGAAAAACTGAAATTTTAGCGAATTTCCAAGAAAAATGTAAAAATTAACCAAAATTTGAAAACGATGTTATCTAGATGATTTGGAAAATATTTAGGAAAAATTAAATTTTTGCGAATTTCCAAGAAAAATGTAAAAATTAACCAAAATTTGAAAACGATGTTATCTAGATGATTTGGAAAATATTTAGGAAAAATTAAATTTTTGCGAATTTCAGAGTAAACTGTACAAATTTACCGAAACTCTAAATGAATTTCCAAGAAAAATGTAAAAATTAACCAAAATTTGAAAACGATATTATCTAGATGATTTGGAAGATATTTAGGAAAAATTAAATTTTTGCGAATTTCAGAGTAAACTGTACAAATTTACCGAAACTCTAAAACGTTGCTATTTCTACGTATATCGACGACTTGGATGATATATAAGAAAAACTGAAATTTTAGCGAATTTCCAAGAAAAATGTAAAAATTAACCAAAATTTGAAAACGATGCTACTTCTACGTATCTAGATGATTTGGAGGATATTTAAGAAAAATTTAATTTTAGCGAATTTCCGTGTAAACTGTACAAATTAACCGAAATTCTAAATCGTTGCTATTTCTACGTATATCGACGATTTGGATGATATATAAGAAAAACTGAAATTTTAACGAATTTCCAAGAAAAATGTAAAAATTAACCAAAATTTAAAAACGATGCTATTTCTGTAGATATATAATAAAAATTGAATTTTACCGAATTTTTAAGAAAAATGTAAAAATTAACCAAAATTTGAAAACTATGACATTTCTACGTATCTAGACGATTTGGATGATATATAAGAAAAACTGAAATTTTAGCGAATTTCCAAGAAAAATGTAAAAATTAACCAAAATTTGAAAACGATATTATCTAGATGATTTGGAAGATATTTAAGAAAAATTGACTTTTAGCGAATTTCCGAGTAAACTGTACAAATTAACCGAAATTCTAAATGGCTGCTATTTCTATGTATATCGACGATTTGGATGATATATAAGAAAAACTGAAATTTTAACGAATTTCCAAGAAAAATGTAAAAATTAGCCAAAATTTAAAAACGATGCTATATATATAGATATATAATAAAAATTGAATTTTAACGAATTTTTAAGAAAAAATGTAAAAATTAACCAAAATTTGAAAACGATGCTATTTCTACATATCTAGACGATTTGGATGATATATAAGAAAAACTGAAATTTTAACGAATTTCCAAGAAAAATGTAAAAATTAACCAAAATTTAAAAACGATGCTATCTAGATGATTTGGAGGATATTTAAGAAAAATTTAATTTTAGCGAATTTCCGTGTAAACTGTACAAATTAACCGAAATTCTAAATCGTTGCTATTTCTACGTATATCGACGATTTGGGTGATATATAAGAAAAACTGAAATTTTAACGAATTTCCAAGAAAAATGTAAAAATTAACCAAAATTTAAAAACGATGCTATTTCTGTAGATATATAGTAAAAATTGAATTTTACCGAATTTTTAAGAAAAATGTAAAAATTAACCAAAATTTTAAAACTATGATATATCTACGTATCTAGACGATTTGGATGATATACAAGAAAAACTGAAATTTTAGCGAATTTCAAAGAAAAATGCAAAAATTAACCAAAATTTGAAAACTATGACATTTCTACGTATCTAGACGATTTGGATGATATATAAGAAAAACTGAAATTTTAGCGAATTTCCAAGAAAAATGTAAAAATTAACCAAAATTTGAAAACGATATTATCTAGATGATTTGGAAGATATTTAGGAAAAATTAAATTTTTGCGAATTTCAGAGTAAACTGTACAAATTTACCGAAACTCTAAATCGTTGCTATTTCTACGTATATCGACGATTTGGGTGATATATAAGAAAAACTGAAATTTTAACGAATTTCCAAGGAAAATGTAAAAATTAACCAAAATTTAAAAACGATGCTGTTTCTGTAGATATATAGTAAAAATTGAATTTTACCGAATTTTTAAGAAAAATGTAAAAATTAACCAAAATTTTAAAACTATGATATATCTACGTATCTAGACGATTTGGATGATATACAAGAAAAACTGAAATTTTAGCGAATTTCAAAGAAAAATGCAAACATTAACCAAAATTTGAAAACTATGACATTTCTACGTATCTAGACGATTTGGATGATATATAAGAAAAACTGAAATTTTAGCGAATTTCCAAGAAAAATGTAAAAATTAACCAAAATTTGAAAACGATATTATCTAGATGATTTGGAAGATATTTAGGAAAAATTAAATTTTTGCGAATTTCAGAGTAAACTGTACAAATTTACCGAAACTCTAAATCGTTGCTATTTCTACGTATATCGACGATTTGGGTGATATATAAGAAAAACTGAAATTTTAACGAATTTCCAAGAAAAATGTAAAAATTAACCAAAATTTAAAAACGATGCTATTTCTGTAGATATATAGTAAAAATTGAATTTTACCGAATTTTTAAGAAAAATGTAAAAATTAAACAAAATTTTAAAACTATGATATATCTACGTATCTAGACGATTTGGATGATATACAAGAAAAACTGAAATTTTAGCGAATTTCAAAGAAAAATGCAAAAATTAACCAAAATTTGAAAACGATGCTATCTAGATGATTTGGAGGATATTTAAGAAAAATTTAATTTTAGCGAATTTCCGTGTAAACTGTACAAATTTACCGAAATTCTAAATCGTTGCTATTTCTACGTATATCGACGATTTGGGTGATATATAAGAAAAACTGAAATTTTAACGAATTTCCAAGAAAAATGTAAAAATTAACCAAAATTTAAAAACGATGCTATCTAGATAATTTGGAAGATATTTAGGAAAAATTAAATTTTTGCGAATTTCAGAGTAAACTGTACAAATTTACCGAAATTCTAAATCGTTGCTATTTCTACGTATATCGACGATTTGGGTGATATATAAGAAAAACTGAAATTTTAGCGAATTTCCAAGAAAAATGTAAAAATTAACCAAAATTTGAAAACGATATTATCTAGATGATTTGGAAGATATTTAGGAAAAATTAAATTTTTGCGAATTTCAGAGTAAACTGTACAAATTTACCGAAACTCTAAAACGTTGCTATTTCTACGTATATCGACGACTTGGGTGATATATAAGAAAAACTGAAATTTCAGCGAATTTCCAAGAAAAATGTAAAAATTAACCAAAATTTGAAAACGATGCTACTTCTACGTATCTAGATGATTTGGAGGATATTTAAGAAAAATTTAATTTTAGCGAATTTCCGTGTAAACTGTACAAATTAACCGAAATTCTAAATCGTTGCTATTTCTACGTATATCGACGATTTGGATGATATATAAGAAAAACTGAAATTTTAACGAATTTCCAAGAAAAATGTAAAAATTAACCAAAATTTAAAAACGATGCTATCTAGATAATTCGGATGATATTTAGGAAAAATTAAATTTTTGCGAATTTCAGAGTAAACTGTACAAATTTACCGAAACTCTAAATCGTTGCTATTTCTACGTATATCGACGATTTGGGTGATATATAAGAAAAACTGAAATTTTAACGAATTTCCAAGAAAAATGTAAAAATTAACCAAAATTTAAAAACGATGCTATCTAGATGATTTGGAAGATATTTATGAAAAATTAAATTTTTGCGAATTTCAGAGTAAACTACAAATTTACCGAAATTCTAAATCGTTGCTATTTCTACGTATATCGACGATTTGGATGATATGTAAGAATGACTGAAATTTTAGCGAATTTCCAAGAAAAATGTAAAAATTAACCAAAATTTAAAAACGATGCTGTTTCTATAGATATATAATAAAAATTGAATTTTACCGATTTTTTAAGAAAAATGTAAAAATTAACCAAAATTTGAAAACTATGATATTTCTACGAATCTAGGCGATTTGGATGATATGTAAGAATGACTGAAATTTTAGCGAATTTCCAAGAAAAATGTAAAAATTAACTAAAATTTAAAAACGATGCTGTTTCTATAGATATATAATAAAAATTGAATTTTACCGAATTTTTAAGAAAAATGTAAAAATTAACCAAAGTTTGAAAACAATGACATTTCTACGTATCTAGACGATTTGGATGATATATAAGAAAAACTGAAATATTAGCGAATTTCCAAGAAAAATGTAAAAATTAACCAAAATTTAAAAACGATGCTATCTAGATAATTTGGAAGATATTTAGGAAAAATTAAATTTTTGCGAATTTCAGAGTAAACTGTACAAATTTACCGAAATTCTAAATCGTTGCTATTTCTACGTATATCGACGATTTGGGTGATATATAAGAAAAACTGAAATTTTAACGAATTTCCAAGAAAAATGTAAAAATTAACCAAAATTTAAAAACGATGCTATCTAGATGATTTGGAGGATATTTAAGAAAAATTTAATTTTAGCGAATTTCCGTGTAAACTGTACAAATTTACCGAAATTCTAAATCGTTGCTATTTCTACGTATGTCGACGATTTGGGTGATATATAAGAAAAACTGAAATTTTAACGAATTTCCAAGAAAAATGTAAAAATTAACCAAACTTTAAAAACGATGCTATCTAGATAATTTGGAAGATATTTAGGAAAAATTAAATTTTTGCGAATTTCAGAGTAAACTGTACAAATTTACCGAAATTCTAAATCGTTGCTATTTCTACGTATATCGACGATTTGGGTGATATATAAGAAAAACTGAAATTCTAACGAATTTCCAAGAAAAATGTAAAAATTAACCAAAATTTGAAAACGATGTTATCTAGATGATTTGGAAAATATTTAGGAAAAATTAAATTTTTGCGAATTTCAGAGTAAACTGTACAAATTTACCGAAACTCTAAATCGTTGCTATTTCTACGTATATCGACGATTTGGGTGATATATAAGAAAAACTGAAATTTTAACGAATTTCCAAGAAAAATGTAAAAATTAACCAAAATTTAAAAACGATGCTATTTCTGTAGATATATAGTAAAAATTGAATTTTACCGAATTTTTAAGAAAAATGTAAAAATTAACCAAAATTTTAAAACTGATATATCTACGTATCTAGACGATTTGGATGATATACAAGAAAAACTGAAATTTTAGCGAATTTCAAAGAAAAATGCAAAAATTAACCAAAATTTGAAAACTATGACATTTCTACGTATCTAGACGATTTGGATGATATATAAGAAAAACTGAAATTTTAGCGAATTTCCAAGAAAAATGTAAAAATTAACCAAAATTTGAAAACGATATTATCTAGATGATTTGGAAGATATTTAGGAAAAATTAAATTTTTGCGAATTTCAGAGTAAACTGTACAAATTTACCGAAACTCTAAAACGTTGCTATTTCTACGTATCTAGACGATTTGGATGATATACAAGAAAAACTGAAATTTTAGCGAATTTCAAAGAAAAATGCAAAAATTAACCAAAATTTGAAAACGATGCTATCTAGATGATTTGGAGGATATTTAAGAAAAATTTAATTTTAGCGAATTTCCGTGTAAACTGTACAAATTTACCGAAATTCTAAATCGTTGCTATTTCTACGTATGTCGACGATTTGGGTGATATATAAGAAAAACTGAAATTTTAACGAATTTCCAAGAAAAATGTAAAAATTAACCAAAATTTAAAAACGATGCTATCTAGATAATTTGGAAGATATTTAGGAAAAATTAAATTTTTGCGAATTTCAGAGTAAACTGTACAAATTTACCGAAATTCTAAATCGTTGCTATTTCTACGTATATCGACGATTTGGGTGATATATAAGAAAAACTGAAATTTTAACGAATTTCCAAGAAAAATGTAAAAATTAACCAAAATTTGAAAACGATGTTATCTAGATGATTTGGAAAATATTTAGGAAAAATTAAATTTTTGCGAATTTCAGAGTAAACTGTACAAATTTACCGAAACTCTAAATCGTTGCTATTTCTACGTATATCGACGATTTGGGTGATATATAAGAAAAACTGAAATTTTAACGAATTTCCAAGAAAAATGTAAAAATTAACCAAAATTTAAAAACGATGCTATTTCGGTAGATATATAGTAAAAATTGAATTTTACCGAATTTTTAAGAAAAATGTAAAAATTAACCAAAATTTTAAAACTGATATATCTACGTATCTAGACGATTTGGATGATATACAAGAAAAACTGAAATTTTAGCGAATTTCAAAGAAAAATGCAAAAATTAACCAAAATTTGAAAACTATGACATTTCTACGTATCTAGACGATTTGGATGATATATAAGAAAAACTGAAATTTTAGCGAATTTCCAAGAAAAATGTAAAAATTAACCAAAATTTGAAAACGATATTATCTAGATGATTTGGAAGATATTTAGGAAAAATTAAATTTTTGCGAATTTCAGAGTAAACTGTACAAATTTACCGAAACTCTAAAACGTTGCTATTTCTACGTATATCGACGACTTGGATGATATATAAGAAAAACTGAAATTTTAGCGAATTTCCAAGAAAAATGTAAAAATTAACCAAAATTTGAAAACGATGCTACTTCTACGTATCTAGATGATTTGAGGGATATTTAAGAAAAATTTAATTTTAGCGAATTTCCGTGTAAACTGTACAAATTAACCGAAATTCTAAATCGTTGCTATTTCTACGTATATCGACGATTTGGATGATATATAAGAAAAACTGAAATTTTAACGAATTTCCAAGAAAAATGTAAAAATTAACCAAAATTTAAAAACGATGCTATTTCTGTAGATATATAATAAAAATTGAATTTTACCGAATTTTTAAGAAAAATGTAAAAATTAACCAAAATTTGAAAACTATGACATTTCTACGTATCTAGACGATTTGGATGATATATAAGAAAAACTGAAATATTAGCGAATTTCCAAGAAAAATGTAAAAATTAACCAAAATTTAAAAACGATGCTATCTAGATAATTTGGAAGATATTTAGGAAAAATTAAATTTTTGCGAATTTCAGAGTAAACTGTACAAATTTACCGAAATTCTAAATCGTTGCTATTTCTACGTATATCGACGATTTGGGTGATATATAAGAAAAACTGAAATTTTAACGAATTTCCAAGAAAAATGTAAAAATTAACCAAAATTTAAAAACGATGCTATGTAGATGATTTGGAGGATATTTAAGAAAAATTTAATTTTAGCGAATTTCCGTGTAAACTGTACAAATTAACCGAAATTCTAAATCGTTGCTATTTCTACGTATATCGACGATTTGGGTGATATATAAGAAAAACTGAAATTTTAACGAATTTCCAAGAAAAATGTAAAAATTAACCAAAATTTAAAAACGATGCTATTTCTGTAGATATATAGTAAAAATTGAATTTTACCGAATTTTTAAGAAAAATGTAAAAATTAACCAAAATTTTAAAACTATGATATATCTACGTATCTAGACGATTTGGATGATATACAAGAAAAACTGAAATTTTAGCGAATTTCAAAGAAAAATGCAAAAATTAACCAAAATTTGAAAACTATGACATTTCTACGTATCTAGACGATTTGGATGATATATAAGAAAAACTGAAATTTTAGCGAATTTCCAAGAAAAATGTAAAAATTAACCAAAATTTGAAAACGATATTATCTAGATGATTTGGAAGATATTTAGGAAAAATTAAATTTTTGCGAATTTCAGAGTAAACTGTACAAATTTACCGAAACTCTAAATCGTTGCTATTTCTACGTATATCGACGATTTGGGTGATATATAAGAAAAACTGAAATTTTAACGAATTTCCAAGAAAATTGTAAAAATTAACCAAAATTTAAAAACGATGCTATTTCTGTAGATATATAGTAAAAATTGAATTTTACCGAATTTTTAAGAAAAATGTAAAAATTAACCAAAATTTTAAAACTATGATATATCTACGTATCTAGACGATTTGGATGATATACAAGAAAAACTGAAATTTTAGCGAATTTCAAAGAAAAATGCAAAAATTAACCAAAATTTGAAAACTATGACATTTCTACGTATCTAGACGATTTGGATGATATATAAGAAAAACTGAAATTTTAGCGAATTTCCAAGAAAAATGTAAAAATTAACCAAAATTTGAAAACGATATTATCTAGATGATTTGGAAGATATTTAGGAAAAATTAAATTTTTGCGAATTTCAGAGTAAACTGTACAAATTTACCGAAACTCTAAAACGTTGCTATTTCTACGTATATCGACGACTTGGATGATATATAAGAAAAACTGAAATTTTAGCGAATTTCCAAGAAAAATGTAAAAATTAACCAAAATTTGAAAACGATGCTACTTCTACGTATCTAGATGATTTGGAGGATATTTAAGAAAAATTGACTTTTAGCGAATTTCCGAGTAAACTGTACAAATTAACCGAAATTCTAAATGGCTGCTATTTCTATGTATATCGACGATTTGGATGATATATAAGAAAAACTGAAATTTTAACGAATTTCCAAGAAAAATGTAAAAATTAGCCAAAATTTAAAAACGATGCTATATCTATAGATATATAATAAAAATTGAATTTTAACGAATTTTTAAGAAAAAATGTAAAAATTAACCAAAATTTGAAAACGATGCTATTTCTACGTATCTAGACGATTTGGATGATATATAAGAAAAACTGAAATTTTAGCGAATTTCCAAGAAAAATGTAAAAATTAACCAAAATTTAAAAACGATGCTATCTAGATAATTTGGAAGATATTTAGGAAAAATTAAATTTTTGCGAATTTCAGAGTAAACTGTACAAATTTACCGAAATTCTAAATCGTTGCTATTTCTACGTATATCGACGATTTGGGTGATATATAAGAAAAACTGAAATTTTAACGAATTTCCAAGAAAAATGTAAAAATTAACCAAAATTTAAAAACGATGCTATCTAGATGATTTGGAGGATATTTAAGAAAAATTTAATTTTAGCGAATTTCCGTGTAAACTGTACAAATTTACCGAAATTCTAAATCGTTGCTATTTCTACGTATGTCGACGATTTGGGTGATATATAAGAAAAACTGAAATTTTAACGAATTTCCAAGAAAAATGTAAAAATTAACCAAACTTTAAAAACGATGCTATCTAGATAATTTGGAAGATATTTAGGAAAAATTAAATTTTTGCGAATTTCAGAGTAAACTGTACAAATTTACCGAAATTCTAAATCGTTGCTATTTCTACGTATATCGACGATTTGGGTGATATATAAGAAAAACTGAAATTCTAACGAATTTCCAAGAAAAATGTAAAAATTAACCAAAATTTGAAAACGATGTTATCTAGATGATTTGGAAAATATTTAGGAAAAATTAAATTTTTGCGAATTTCAGAGTAAACTGTACAAATTTACCGAAACTCTAAATCGTTGCTATTTCTACGTATATCGACGATTTGGGTGATATATAAGAAAAACTGAAATTTTAACGAATTTCCAAGAAAAATGTAAAAATTAACCAAAATTTAAAAACGATGCTATTTCTGTAGATATATAGTAAAAATTGAATTTTACCGAATTTTTAAGAAAAATGTAAAAATTAACCAAAATTTTAAAACTGATATATCTACGTATCTAGACGATTTGGATGATATACAAGAAAAACTGAAATTTTAGCGAATTTCAAAGAAAAATGCAAAAATTAACCAAAATTTGAAAACTATGACATTTCTACGTATCTAGACGATTTGGATGATATATAAGAAAAACTGAAATTTTAGCGAATTTCCAAGAAAAATGTAAAAATTAACCAAAATTTGAAAACGATATTATCTAGATGATTTGGAAGATATTTAGGAAAAATTAAATTTTTGCGAATTTCAGAGTAAACTGTACAAATTTACCGAAACTCTAAAACGTTGCTATTTCTACGTATCTAGACGATTTGGATGATATACAAGAAAAACTGAAATTTTAGCGAATTTCAAAGAAAAATGCAAAAATTAACCAAAATTTGAAAACGATGCTATCTAGATGATTTGGAGGATATTTAAGAAAAATTTAATTTTAGCGAATTTCCGTGTAAACTGTACAAATTTACCGAAATTCTAAATCGTTGCTATTTCTACGTATGTCGACGATTTGGGTGATATATAAGAAAAACTGAAATTTTAACGAATTTCCAAGAAAAATGTAAAAATTAACCAAAATTTAAAAACGATGCTATCTAGATAATTTGGAAGATATTTAGGAAAAATTAAATTTTTGCGAATTTCAGAGTAAACTGTACAAATTTACCGAAATTCTAAATCGTTGCTATTTCTACGTATATCGACGATTTGGGTGATATATAAGAAAAACTGAAATTTTAACGAATTTCCAAGAAAAATGTAAAAATTAACCAAAATTTGAAAACGATGTTATCTAGATGATTTGGAAAATATTTAGGAAAAATTAAATTTTTGCGAATTTCAGAGTAAACTGTACAAATTTACCGAAACTCTAAATCGTTGCTATTTCTACGTATATCGACGATTTGGGTGATATATAAGAAAAACTGAAATTTTAACGAATTTCCAAGAAAAATGTAAAAATTAACCAAAATTTAAAAACGATGCTATTTCGGTAGATATATAGTAAAAATTGAATTTTACCGAATTTTTAAGAAAAATGTAAAAATTAACCAAAATTTTAAAACTGATATATCTACGTATCTAGACGATTTGGATGATATACAAGAAAAACTGAAATTTTAGCGAATTTCAAAGAAAAATGCAAAAATTAACCAAAATTTGAAAACTATGACATTTCTACGTATCTAGACGATTTGGATGATATATAAGAAAAACTGAAATTTTAGCGAATTTCCAAGAAAAATGTAAAAATTAACCAAAATTTGAAAACGATATTATCTAGATGATTTGGAAGATATTTAGGAAAAATTAAATTTTTGCGAATTTCAGAGTAAACTGTACAAATTTACCGAAACTCTAAAACGTTGCTATTTCTACGTATATCGACGACTTGGATGATATATAAGAAAAACTGAAATTTTAGCGAATTTCCAAGAAAAATGTAAAAATTAACCAAAATTTGAAAACGATGCTACTTCTACGTATCTAGATGATTTGAGGGATATTTAAGAAAAATTTAATTTTAGCGAATTTCCGTGTAAACTGTACAAATTAACCGAAATTCTAAATCGTTGCTATTTCTACGTATATCGACGATTTGGATGATATATAAGAAAAACTGAAATTTTAACGAATTTCCAAGAAAAATGTAAAAATTAACCAAAATTTAAAAACGATGCTATTTCTGTAGATATATAATAAAAATTGAATTTTACCGAATTTTTAAGAAAAATGTAAAAATTAACCAAAATTTGAAAACTATGACATTTCTACGTATCTAGACGATTTGGATGATATATAAGAAAAACTGAAATATTAGCGAATTTCCAAGAAAAATGTAAAAATTAACCAAAATTTAAAAACGATGCTATCTAGATAATTTGGAAGATATTTAGGAAAAATTAAATTTTTGCGAATTTCAGAGTAAACTGTACAAATTTACCGAAATTCTAAATCGTTGCTATTTCTACGTATATCGACGATTTGGGTGATATATAAGAAAAACTGAAATTTTAACGAATTTCCAAGAAAAATGTAAAAATTAACCAAAATTTAAAAACGATGCTATGTAGATGATTTGGAGGATATTTAAGAAAAATTTAATTTTAGCGAATTTCCGTGTAAACTGTACAAATTAACCGAAATTCTAAATCGTTGCTATTTCTACGTATATCGACGATTTGGGTGATATATAAGAAAAACTGAAATTTTAACGAATTTCCAAGAAAAATGTAAAAATTAACCAAAATTTAAAAACGATGCTATTTCTGTAGATATATAGTAAAAATTGAATTTTACCGAATTTTTAAGAAAAATGTAAAAATTAACCAAAATTTTAAAACTATGATATATCTACGTATCTAGACGATTTGGATGATATACAAGAAAAACTGAAATTTTAGCGAATTTCAAAGAAAAATGCAAAAATTAACCAAAATTTGAAAACTATGACATTTCTACGTATCTAGACGATTTGGATGATATATAAGAAAAACTGAAATTTTAGCGAATTTCCAAGAAAAATGTAAAAATTAACCAAAATTTGAAAACGATATTATCTAGATGATTTGGAAGATATTTAGGAAAAATTAAATTTTTGCGAATTTCAGAGTAAACTGTACAAATTTACCGAAACTCTAAATCGTTGCTATTTCTACGTATATCGACGATTTGGGTGATATATAAGAAAAACTGAAATTTTAACGAATTTCCAAGAAAATTGTAAAAATTAACCAAAATTTAAAAACGATGCTATTTCTGTAGATATATAGTAAAAATTGAATTTTACCGAATTTTTAAGAAAAATGTAAAAATTAACCAAAATTTTAAAACTATGATATATCTACGTATCTAGACGATTTGGATGATATACAAGAAAAACTGAAATTTTAGCGAATTTCAAAGAAAAATGCAAAAATTAACCAAAATTTGAAAACTATGACATTTCTACGTATCTAGACGATTTGGATGATATATAAGAAAAACTGAAATTTTAGCGAATTTCCAAGAAAAATGTAAAAATTAACCAAAATTTGAAAACGATATTATCTAGATGATTTGGAAGATATTTAGGAAAAATTAAATTTTTGCGAATTTCAGAGTAAACTGTACAAATTTACCGAAACTCTAAAACGTTGCTATTTCTACGTATATCGACGACTTGGATGATATATAAGAAAAACTGAAATTTTAGCGAATTTCCAAGAAAAATGTAAAAATTAACCAAAATTTGAAAACGATGCTACTTCTACGTATCTAGATGATTTGGAGGATATTTAAGAAAAATTGACTTTTAGCGAATTTCCGAGTAAACTGTACAAATTAACCGAAATTCTAAATGGCTGCTATTTCTATGTATATCGACGATTTGGATGATATATAAGAAAAACTGAAATTTTAACGAATTTCCAAGAAAAATGTAAAAATTAGCCAAAATTTAAAAACGATGCTATATCTATAGATATATAATAAAAATTGAATTTTAACGAATTTTTAAGAAAAAATGTAAAAATTAACCAAAATTTGAAAACGATGCTATTTCTACGTATCTAGACGATTTGGATGATATATAAGAAAAACTGAAATTTTAGCGAATTTCCAAGAAAAATGTAAAAATTAACCAAAATTTAAAAACGATGCTATCTAGATAATTTGGAAGATATTTAGGAAAAATTAAATTTTTGCGAATTTCAGAGTAAACTGTACAAATTTACCGAAACTCTAAATCGTTGCTATTTCTACGTATATCGACGATTTGGGTGATATATAAGAAAAACTGAAATTTTAACGAATTTCCAAGAAAAATGTAAAAATTAACCGAAATTTAAAAACGATGCTATCTAGATGATTTGGAAGATATTTATGAAAAATTAAATTTTTGCGAATTTCAGAGTAAACTACAAATTTACCGAAATTCTAAATCGTTGCTATTTCTACGTATATCGACGATTTGGATGATATGTAAGAATGACTGAAATTTTAGCGAATTTCCAAGAAAAATGTAAAAATTAACCAAAATTTAAAAACGATGCTATCTAGATAATTTGGAAGATATTTAGGAAAAATTAAATTTTTGCGAATTTCAGAGTAAACTGTACAAATTTACCGAAACTCTAAATCGTTGCTATTTCTACGTATATCGACGATTTGGGTGATATATAAGAAAAACTGAAATTTTAACGAATTTCCAAGAAAAATGTAAAAATTAGCCAAAATTTAAAAACGATGCTATATCTATAGATATATAATAAAAATTGAATTTTACCGATTTTTTAAGAAAAATGTAAAAATTAACCAAAATTTGAAAACTATCATATTTCTACGAATCTAGACGATTTGGATGATATGTAAGAATGACTGAAATTTTAGCGAATTTCCAAGAAAAATGTAAAAATTAACTAAAATTTAAAAACGATGCTGTTTCTATAGATATATAATAAAAATTGAATTTTACCGAATTTTTAAGAAAAATGTAAAAATTAACCAAAGTTTGAAAACAATGACATTTCTACGTATCTAGACGATTTGGATGATATATAAGAAAAACTGAAATATTAGCGAATTTCCAAGAAAAATGTAAAAATTAACCAAAATTTAAAAACGATGCTATCTAGATAATTTGGAAGATATTTAGGAAAAATTAAATTTTTGCGAATTTCAGAGTAAACTGTACAAATTTACCGAAATTCTAAATCGTTGCTATTTCTACGTATATCGACGATTTGGGTGATATATAAGAAAAACTGAAATTTTAACGAATTTCCAAGAAAAATGTAAAAATTAACCAAAATTTAAAAACGATGCTATCTAGATGATTTGGAGGATATTTAAGAAAAATTTAATTTTAGCGAATTTCCGTGTAAACTGTACAAATTAACCGAAATTCTAAATCGTTGCTATTTCTACGTATATCGACGATTTGGGTGATATATAAGAAAAACTGAAATTTTAACGAATTTCCAAGAAAAATGTAAAAATTAACCAAAATTTAAAAACGATGCTATTTCTGTAGATATATAGTAAAAATTGAATTTTACCGAATTTTTAAGAAAAATGTAAAAATTAACCAAAATTTTAAAACTATGATATATCTACGTATCTAGACGATTTGGATGATATACAAGAAAAACTGAAATTTAAGCGAATTTCAAAGAAAAATGCAAAAATTAACCAAAATTTGAAAACGATGCTATCTAGATGATTTGGAGGATATTTAAGAAAAATTTAATTTTAGCGAATTTCCGTGTAAACTGTACAAATTTACCGAAATTCTAAATCGTTGCTATTTCTACGTATATCGACGATTTGGGTGATATATAAGAAAAACTGAAATTTTAACGAATTTCCAAGAAAAATCTAAAAATTAACCAAAATTTAAAAACGATGCTATCTAGATAATTTGGAAGATATTTAGGAAAAATTTAATTTTAGCGAATTTCCGTGTAAACTGTACAAATTTACCGAAATTCTAAATCGTTGCTATTTCTACGTATGTCGACGATTTGGGTGATATATAAGAAAAACTGAAATTTTAACGAATTTCCAAGAAAAATGTAAAAATTAACCAAACTTTAAAAACGATGCTATCTAGATAATTTGGAAGATATTTAGGAAAAATTAAATTTTTGCGAATTTCAGAGTAAACTGTACAAATTTACCGAAATTCTAAATCGTTGCTATTTCTACGTATATCGACGATTTGGGTGATATATAAGAAAAACTGAAATTCTAACGAATTTCCAAGAAAAATGTAAAAATTAACCAAAATTTGAAAACGATGTTATCTAGATGATTTGGAAAATATTTAGGAAAAATTAAATTTTTGCGAATTTCAGAGTAAACTGTACAAATTTACCGAAACTCTAAATCGTTGCTATTTCTACGTATATCGACGATTTGGGTGATATATAAGAAAAACTGAAATTTTAACGAATTTCCAAGAAAAATGTAAAAATTAACCAAAATTTAAAAACGATGCTATTTCTGTAGATATATAGTAAAAATTGAATTTTACCGAATTTTTAAGAAAAATGTAAAAATTAACCAAAATTTTAAAACTGATATATCTACGTATCTAGACGATTTGGATGATATACAAGAAAAACTGAAATTTTAGCGAATTTCAAAGAAAAATGCAAAAATTAACCAAAATTTGAAAACTATGACATTTCTACGTATCTAGACGATTTGGATGATATATAAGAAAAACTGAAATTTTAGCGAATTTCCAAGAAAAATGTAAAAATTAACCAAAATTTGAAAACGATATTATCTAGATGATTTGGAAGATATTTAGGAAAAATTAAATTTTTGCGAATTTCAGAGTAAACTGTACAAATTTACCGAAACTCTAAAACGTTGCTATTTCTACGTATCTAGACGATTTGGATGATATACAAGAAAAACTGAAATTTTAGCGAATTTCAAAGAAAAATGCAAAAATTAACCAAAATTTGAAAACTATGACATTTCTACGTATCTAGACGATTTGGATGATATATAAGAAAAACTGAAATTTTAGCGAATTTCCAAGAAAAATGTAAAAATTAACCAAAATTTGAAAACGATATTATCTAGATGATTTGGAAGATATTTAGGAAAAATTAAATTTTTGCGAATTTCAGAGTAAACTGTACAAATTTACCGAAACTCTAAAACGTTGCTATTTCTACGTATATCGACGACTTGGATGATATATAAGAAAAACTGAAATTTTAGCGAATTTCCAAGAAAAATGTAAAAATTAACCAAAATTTGAAAACGATGCTACTTCTACGTATCTAGATGATTTGAGGGATATTTAAGAAAAATTTAATTTTAGCGAATTTCCGTGTAAACTGTACAAATTAACCGAAATTCTAAATCGTTGCTATTTCTACGTATATCGACGATTTGGATGATATATAAGAAAAACTGAAATTTTAACGAATTTCCAAGAAAAATGTAAAAATTAACCAAAATTTAAAAACGATGCTATTTCTGTAGATATATAATAAAAATTGAATTTTACCGAATTTTTAAGAAAAATGTAAAAATTAACCAAAATTTGAAAACTATGACATTTCTACGTATCTAGACGATTTGGATGATATATAAGAAAAACTGAAATATTAGCGAATTTCCAAGAAAAATGTAAAAATTTACCAAAATTTAAAAACGATGCTATCTAGATAATTTGGAAGATATTTAGGAAAAATTAAATTTTTGCGAATTTCAGAGTAAACTGTACAAATTTACCGAAATTCTAAATCGTTGCTATTTCTACGTATATCGACGATTTGGGTGATATATAAGAAAAACTGAAATTTTAACGAATTTCCAAGAAAAATGTAAAAATTAACCAAAATTTAAAAACGATGCTATCTAGATGATTTGGAGGATATTTAAGAAAAATTTAATTTTAGCGAATTTCCGTGTAAACTGTACAAATTAACCGAAATTCTAAATCGTTGCTATTTCTACGTATATCGACGATTTGGGTGATATATAAGAAAAACTGAAATTTTAACGAATTTCCAAGAAAAATGTAAAAATTAACCAAAATTTAAAAACGATGCTATTTCTGTAGATATATAGTAAAAATTGAATTTTACCGAATTTTTAAGAAAAATGTAAAAATTAACCAAAATTTTAAAACTATGATATATCTACGTATCTAGACGATTTGGATGATATACAAGAAAAACTGAAATTTTAGCGAATTTCAAAGAAAAATGCAAAAATTAACCAAAATTTGAAAACTATGACATTTCTACGTATCTAGACGATTTGGATGATATATAAGAAAAACTGAAATTTTAGCGAATTTCCAAGAAAAATGTAAAAATTAACCAAAATTTGAAAACGATGCTATCTAGATGATTTGGAGGATATTTAAGAAAAATTTAATTTTAGCGAATTTCCGTGTAAACTGTACAAATTTACCGAAATTCTAAATCGTTGCTATTTCTACGTATGTCGACGATTTGGGTGATATATAAGAAAAACTGAAATTTTAACGAATTTCCAAGAAAAATGTAAAAATTAACCAAAATTTAAAAACGATGCTATCTAGATAATTTGGAAGATATTTAGGAAAAATTAAATTTTTGCGAATTTCAGAGTAAACTGTACAAATTTACCGAAATTCTAAATCGTTGCTATTTCTACGTATATCGACGATTTGGGTGATATATAAGAAAAACTGAAATTTTAACGAATTTCCAAGAAAAATGTAAAAATTAACCAAAATTTGAAAACGATGTTATCTAGATGATTTGGAAAATATTTAGGAAAAATTAAATTTTTGCGAATTTCAGAGTAAACTGTACAAATTTACCGAAACTCTAAATCGTTGCTATTTCTACGTATATCGACGATTTGGGTGATATATAAGAAAAACTGAAATTTTAACGAATTTCCAAGAAAAATGTAAAAATTAACCAAAATTTAAAAACGATGCTATTTCTGTAGATATATAGTAAAAATTGAATTTTACCGAATTTTTAAGAAAAATGTAAAAATTAACCAAAATTTTAAAACTGATATATCTACGTATCTAGACGATTTGGATGATATACAAGAAAAACTGAAATTTTAGCGAATTTCAAAGAAAAATGCAAAAATTAACCAAAATTTGAAAACTATGACATTTCTACGTATCTAGACGATTTGGATGATATATAAGAAAAACTGAAATTTTAGCGAATTTCCAAGAAAAATGTAAAAATTAACCAAAATTTGAAAACGATATTATCTAGATGATTTGGAAGATATTTAGGAAAAATTAAATTTTTGCGAATTTCAGAGTAAACTGTACAAATTTACCGAAACTCTAAAACGTTGCTATTTCTACGTATATCGACGACTTGGATGATATATAAGAAAAACTGAAATTTTAGCGAATTTCCAAGAAAAATGTAAAAATTAACCAAAATTTGAAAACGATGCTACTTCTACGTATCTAGATGATTTGAGGGATATTTAAGAAAAATTTAATTTTAGCGAATTTCCGTGTAAACTGTACAAATTAACCGAAATTCTAAATCGTTGCTATTTCTACGTATATCGACGATTTGGATGATATATAAGAAAAACTGAAATTTTAACGAATTTCCAAGAAAAATGTAAAAATTAACCAAAATTTAAAAACGATGCTATTTCTGTAGATATATAAGAAAAACTGAAATATTAGCGAATTTCCAAGAAAAATGTAAAAATTTACCAAAATTTAAAAACGATGCTATCTAGATAATTTGGAAGATATTTAGGAAAAATTAAATTTTTGCGAATTTCAGAGTAAACTGTACAAATTTACCGAAATTCTAAATCGTTGCTATTTCTACGTATATCGACGATTTGGGTGATATATAAGAAAAACTGAAATTTTAACGAATTTCCAAGAAAAATGTAAAAATTAACCAAAATTTAAAAACGATGCTATCTAGATGATTTGGAGGATATTTAAGAAAAATTTAATTTTAGCGAATTTCCGTGTAAACTGTACAAATTAACCGAAATTCTAAATCGTTGCTATTTCTACGTATATCGACGATTTGGGTGATATATAAGAAAAACTGAAATTTTAACGAATTTCCAAGAAAAATGTAAAAATTAACCAAAATTTAAAAACGATGCTATTTCTGTAGATATATAGTAAAAATTGAATTTTACCGAATTTTTAAGAAAAATGTAAAAATTAACCAAAATTTTAAAACTATGATATATCTACGTATCTAGACGATTTGGATGATATACAAGAAAAACTGAAATTTTAGCGAATTTCAAAGAAAAATGCAAAAATTAACCAAAATTTGAAAACTATGACATTTCTACGTATCTAGACGATTTGGATGATATATAAGAAAAACTGAAATTTTAGCGAATTTCCAAGAAAAATGTAAAAATTAACCAAAATTTGAAAACGATATTATCTAGATGATTTGGAAGATATTTAGGAAAAATTAAATTTTTGCGAATTTCAGAGTAAACTGTACAAATTTACCGAAACTCTAAATCGTTGCTATTTCTACGTATATCGACGATTTGGGTGATATATAAGAAAAACTGAAATTTTAACGAATTTCCAAGAAAAATGTAAAAATTAACCAAAATTTAAAAACGATGCTATTTCTGTAGATATATAGTAAAAATTGAATTTTACCGAATTTTTAAGAAAAATGTAAAAATTAACCAAAATTTTAAAACTATGATATATCTACGTATCTAGACGATTTGGATGATATACAAGAAAAACTGAAATTTTAGCGAATTTCAAAGAAAAATGCAAAAATTAACCAAAATTTGAAAACTATGACATTTCTACGTATCTAGACGATTTGGATGATATATAAGAAAAACTGAAATTTTAGCGAATTTCCAAGAAAAATGTAAAAATTAACCAAAATTTGAAAACGATATTATCTAGATGATTTGGAAGATATTTAGGAAAAATTAAATTTTTGCGAATTTCAGAGTAAACTGTACAAATTTACCGAAACTCTAAAACGTTGCTATTTCTACGTATATCGACGACTTGGATGATATATAAGAAAAACTGAAATTTTAGCGAATTTCCAAGAAAAATGTAAAAATTAACCAAAATTTGAAAACGATGCTACTTCTACGTATCTAGATGATTTGGAGGATATTTAAGAAAAATTGACTTTTAGCGAATTTCCGAGTAAACTGTACAAATTAACCGAAATTCTAAATGGCTGCTATTTCTATGTATATCGACGATTTGGATGATATATAAGAAAAACTGAAATTTTAACGAATTTCCAAGAAAAATGTAAAAATTAGCCAAAATTTAAAAACGATGCTATATCTATAGATATATAATAAAAATTGAATTTTAACGAATTTTTAAGAAAAAATGTAAAAATTAACCAAAATTTGAAAACGATGCTATTTCTACGTATCTAGACGATTTGGATGATATATAAGAAAAACTGAAATTTTAGCGAATTTCCAAGAAAAATGTAAAAATTAACCAAAATTTAAAAACGATGCTATCTAGATAATTTGGAAGATATTTAGGAAAAATTAAATTTTTGCGAATTTCAGAGTAAACTGTACAAATTTACCGAAACTCTAAATCGTTGCTATTTCTACGTATATCGACGATTTGGGTGATATATAAGAAAAACTGAAATTTTAACGAATTTCCAAGAAAAATGTAAAAATTAACCGAAATTTAAAAACGATGCTATCTAGATGATTTGGAAGATATTTATGAAAAATTAAATTTTTGCGAATTTCAGAGTAAACTACAAATTTACCGAAATTCTAAATCGTTGCTATTTCTACGTATATCGACGATTTGGATGATATGTAAGAATGACTGAAATTTTAGCGAATTTCCAAGAAAAATGTAAAAATTAACCAAAATTTAAAAACGATGCTGTTTCTATAGATATATAATAAAAATTGAATTTTACCGATTTTTTAAGAAAAATGTAAAAATTAACCAAAATTTGAAAACTATGATATTTCTACGAATCTAGACGATTTGGATGATATGTAAGAAAGACTGAAATTTTAGCGAATTTCCAAGAAAAATGTAAAAATTAACTAAAATTTAAAAACGATGCTGTTTCTATAGATATATAATAAAAATTGAATTTTACCGAATTTTTAAGAAAAATGTAAAAATTAACCAAAGTTTGAAAACAATGACATTTCTACGTATCTAGACGATTTGGATGATATATAAGAAAAACTGAAATATTAGCGAATTTCCAAGAAAAATGTAAAAATTAACCAAAATTTAAAAACGATGCTATCTAGATAATTTGGAAGATATTTAGGAAAAATTAAATTTTTGCGAATTTCAGAGTAAACTGTACAAATTTACCGAAATTCTAAATCGTTGCTATTTCTACGTATATCGACGATTTGGGTGATATATAAGAAAAACTGAAATTTTAACGAATTTCCAAGAAAAATGTAAAAATTAACCAAAATTTAAAAACGATGCTATCTAGATGATTTGGAGGATATTTAAGAAAAATTTAATTTTAGCGAATTTCCGTGTAAACTGTACAAATTAACCGAAATTCTAAATCGTTGCTATTTCTACGTATATCGACGATTTGGGTGATATATAAGAAAAACTGAAATTTTAACGAATTTCCAAGAAAAATGTAAAAATTAACCAAAATTTAAAAACGATGCTATTTCTGTAGATATATAGTAAAAATTGAATTTTACCGAATTTTTAAGAAAAATGTAAAAATTAACCAAAATTTTAAAACTATGATATATCTACGTATCTAGACGATTTGGATGATATACAAGAAAAACTGAAATTTAAGCGAATTTCAAAGAAAAATGCAAAAATTAACCAAAATTTGAAAACGATGCTATCTAGATGATTTGGAGGATATTTAAGAAAAATTTAATTTTAGCGAATTTCCGTGTAAACTGTACAAATTTACCGAAATTCTAAATCGTTGCTATTTCTACGTATATCGACGATTTGGGTGATATATAAGAAAAACTGAAATTTTAACGAATTTCCAAGAAAAATGTAAAAATTAACCAAAATTTAAAAACGATGCTATCTAGATAATTTGGAAGATATTTAGGAAAAATTAAATTTTTGCGAATTTCAGAGTAAACTGTACAAATTTACCGAAATTCTAAATCGTTGCTATTTCTACGTATATCGACGATTTGGGTGATATATAAGAAAAACTGAAATTTTAACGAATTTCCAAGAAAAATGTAAAAATTAACCAAAATTTGAAAACGATGTTATCTAGATGATTTGGAAAATATTTAGGAAAAATTAAATTTTTGCGAATTTCAGAGTAAACTGTACAAATTTACCGAAACTCTAAATCGTTGCTATTTCTACGTATATCGACGATTTGGGTGATATATAAGAAAAACTGAAATTTTAACGAATTTCCAAGAAAAATGTAAAAATTAACCAAAATTTAAAAACGATGCTATTTCTGTAGATATATAGTAAAAATTGAATTTTACCGAATTTTTAAGAAAAATGTAAAAATTAACCAAAATTTTAAAACTATGATATATCTACGTATCTAGACGATTTGGATGATATACAAGAAAAACTGAAATTTTAGCGAATTTCAAAGAAAAATGCAAAAATTAACCAAAATTTGAAAACTATGACATTTCTACGTATCTAGACGATTTGGATGATATATAAGAAAAACTGAAATTTTAGCGAATTTCCAAGAAAAATGTAAAAATTAGCCAAAATTTAAAAACGATGCTATATCTATAGATATATAATAAAAATTGAATTTTAACGAATTTTTAAGAAAAAATGTAAAAATTAACCAAAATTTGAAAACGATGCTATTTCTACGTATCTAGACGATTTGGATGATATATAAGAAAAACTGAAATTTTAGCGAATTTCCAAGAAAAATGTAAAAATTAACCAAAATTTAAAAACGATGCTATCTAGATAATTTGGAAGATATTTAGGAAAAATTAAATTTTTGCGAATTTCAGAGTAAACTGTACAAATTTACCGAAACTCTAAATCGTTGCTATTTCTACGTATATCGACGATTTGGGTGATATATAAGAAAAACTGAAATTTTAACGAATTTCCAAGAAAAATGTAAAAATTAACCAAAATTTAAAAACGATGCTATCTAGATGATTTGGAAGATATTTATGAAAAATTAAATTTTTGCGAATTTCAGAGTAAACTACAAATTTACCGAAATTCTAAATCGTTGCTATTTCTACGTATATCGACGATTTGGATGATATATAAGAAAAACTGAAATTTTAGCGAATTTCCAAGAAAAATGTAAAAATTAACCAAAATTTAAAAACGATGCTGTTTCTATAGATATATAATAAAAATTGAATTTTACCGATTTTTTAAGAAAAATGTAAAAATTAACCAAAATTTGAAAACTATGATATTTCTACGAATCTAGACGATTTGGATGATATGTAAGAATGACTGAAATTTTAGCGAATTTCCAAGAAAAATGTAAAAATTAACTAAAATTTAAAAACGATGCTGTTTCTATAGATATATAATAAAAATTGAATTTTACCGAATTTTTAAGAAAAATGTAAAAATTAACCAAAGTTTGAAAACAATGACATTTCTACGTATCTAGACGATTTGGATGATATATAAGAAAAACTGAAATATTAGCGAATTTCCAAGAAAAATGTAAAAATTAACCAAAATTTAAAAACGATGCTATCTAGATAATTTGGAAGATATTTAGGAAAAATTAAATTTTTGCGAATTTCAGAGTAAACTGTACAAATTTACCGAAATTCTAAATCGTTGCTATTTCTACGTATATCGACGATTTGGGTGATATATAAGAAAAACTGAAATTTTAACGAATTTCCAAGAAAAATGTAAAAATTAACCAAAATTTAAAAACGATGCTGTCTAGATGATTTGGAGGATATTTAAGAAAAATTTAATTTTAGCGAATTTCCGTGTAAACTGTACAAATTAACCGAAATTCTAAATCGTAGCTATTTCTACGTATATCGACGATTTGGGTGATATATAAGAAAAACTGAAATTTTAACGAATTTCCAAGAAAAATGTAAAAATTGACCAAAATTTAAAAACGATGCTATTTCTGTAGATATATAGTAAAAATTGAATTTTACCGAATTTTTAAGAAAAATGTAAAAATTAACCAAAATTTTAAAACTATGACATATCTACGTATCTAGACGATTTGGATGATATACAAGAAAAACTGAAATTTTAGCGAATTTCAAAGAAAAATGCAAAAATTAACCAAAATTTGAAAACGATGCTATCTAGATGATTTGGAGGATATTTAAGAAAAATTTAATTTTAGCGAATTTCCGTGTAAACTGTACAAATTAACCGAAATTCTAAATCGTTGCTATTTCTACGTATATCGACGATTTGGGTGATATATAAGAAAAACTGAAATTTTAACGAATTTCCAAGAAAAATGTAAAAATTAACCAAAATTTAAAAACGATGCTATTTCTGTAGATATATAGTAAAAATTGAATTTTACCGAATTTTTAAGAAAAATGTAAAAATTAACCAAAATTTTAAAACTATGATATATCTACGTATCTAGACGATTTGGATGATATACAAGAAAAACTGAAATTTAAGCGAATTTCAAAGAAAAATGCAAAAATTAACCAAAATTTGAAAACGATGCTATCTAGATGATTTGGAGGATATTTAAGAAAAATTTAATTTTAGCGAATTTCCGTGTAAACTGTACAAATTTACCGAAATTCTAAATCGTTGCTATTTCTACGTATATCGACGATTTGGGTGATATATAAGAAAAACTGAAATTTTAACGAATTTCCAAGAAAAATGTAAAAATTAACCAAAATTTAAAAACGATGCTATCTAGATAATTTGGAAGATATTTAGGAAAAATTAAATTTTTGCGAATTTCAGAGTAAACTGTACAAATTTACCGAAATTCTAAATCGTTGCTATTTCTACGTATATCGACGATTTGGGTGATATATAAGAAAAACTGAAATTTTAACGAATTTCCAAGAAAAATGTAAAAATTAACCAAAATTTGAAAACGATGTTATCTAGATGATTTGGAAAATATTTAGGAAAAATTAAATTTTTGCGAATTTCAGAGTAAACTGTACAAATTTACCGAAACTCTAAATCGTTGCTATTTCTACGTATATCGACGATTTGGGTGATATATAAGAAAAACTGAAATTTTAACGAATTTCCAAGAAAAATGTAAAAATTAACCAAAATTTAAAAACGATGCTATTTCTGTAGATATATAGTAAAAATTGAATTTTACCGAATTTTTAAGAAAAATGTAAAAATTAACCAAAATTTTAAAACTATGATATATCTACGTATCTAGACGATTTGGATGATATACAAGAAAAACTGAAATTTTAGCGAATTTCAAAGAAAAATGCAAAAATTAACCAAAATTTGAAAACTATGACATTTCTACGTATCTAGACGATTTGGATGATATATAAGAAAAACTGAAATTTTAGCGAATTTCCAAGAAAAATGTAAAAATTAGCCAAAATTTAAAAACGATGCTATATCTATAGATATATAATAAAAATTGAATTTTAACGAATTTTTAAGAAAAAATGTAAAAATTAACCAAAATTTGAAAACGATGCTATTTCTACGTATCTAGACGATTTGGATGATATATAAGAAAAACTGAAATTTTAGCGAATTTCCAAGAAAAATGTAAAAATTAACCAAAATTTAAAAACGATGCTATCTAGATAATTTGGAAGATATTTAGGAAAAATTAAATTTTTGCGAATTTCAGAGTAAACTGTACAAATTTACCGAAACTCTAAATCGTTGCTATTTCTACGTATATCGACGATTTGGGTGATATATAAGAAAAACTGAAATTTTAACGAATTTCCAAGAAAAATGTAAAAATTAACCAAAATTTAAAAACGATGCTATCTAGATGATTTGGAAGATATTTATGAAAAATTAAATTTTTGCGAATTTCAGAGTAAACTACAAATTTACCGAAATTCTAAATCGTTGCTATTTCTACGTATATCGACGATTTGGATGATATATAAGAAAAACTGAAATTTTAGCGAATTTCCAAGAAAAATGTAAAAATTAACCAAAATTTAAAAACGATGCTGTTTCTATAGATATATAATAAAAATTGAATTTTACCGATTTTTTAAGAAAAATGTAAAAATTAACCAAAATTTGAAAACTATGATATTTCTACGAATCTAGACGATTTGGATGATATGTAAGAATGACTGAAATTTTAGCGAATTTCCAAGAAAAATGTAAAAATTAACTAAAATTTAAAAACGATGCTGTTTCTATAGATATATAATAAAAATTGAATTTTACCGAATTTTTAAGAAAAATGTAAAAATTAACCAAAGTTTGAAAACAATGACATTTCTACGTATCTAGACGATTTGGATGATATATAAGAAAAACTGAAATATTAGCGAATTTCCAAGAAAAATGTAAAAATTAACCAAAATTTAAAAACGATGCTATCTAGATAATTTGGAAGATATTTAGGAAAAATTAAATTTTTGCGAATTTCAGAGTAAACTGTACAAATTTACCGAAATTCTAAATCGTTGCTATTTCTACGTATATCGACGATTTGGGTGATATATAAGAAAAACTGAAATTTTAACGAATTTCCAAGAAAAATGTAAAAATTAACCAAAATTTAAAAACGATGCTGTCTAGATGATTTGGAGGATATTTAAGAAAAATTTAATTTTAGCGAATTTCCGTGTAAACTGTACAAATTAACCGAAATTCTAAATCGTAGCTATTTCTACGTATATCGACGATTTGGGTGATATATAAGAAAAACTGAAATTTTAACGAATTTCCAAGAAAAATGTAAAAATTCACCAAAATTTAAAAACGATGCTATTTCTGTAGATATATAGTAAAAATTGAATTTTACCGAATTTTTAAGAAAAATGTAAAAATTAACCAAAATTTTAAAACTATGATATATCTACGTATCTAGACGATTTGGATGATATACAAGAAAAACTGAAATTTTAGCGAATTTCAAAGAAAAATGCAAAAATTAACCAAAATTTGAAAACGATGCTATCTAGATGATTTGGAGGATATTTAAGAAAAATTTAATTTTAGCGAATTTCCGTGTAAACTGTACAAATTAACCGAAATTCTAAATCGTTGCTATTTCTACGTATATCGACGATTTGGGTGATATATAAGAAAAACTGAAATTTTAACGAATTTCCAAGAAAAATGTAAAAATTAACCAAAATTTAAAAACGATGCTATTTCTGTAGATATATAGTAAAAATTGAATTTTACCGAATTTTTAAGAAAAATGTAAAAATTAACCAAAATTTTAAAACTATGATATATCTACGTATCTAGACGATTTGGATGATATACAAGAAAAACTGAAATTTAAGCGAATTTCAAAGAAAAATGCAAAAATTAACCAAAATTTGAAAACGATGCTATCTAGATGATTTGGAGGATATTTAAGAAAAATTTAATTTTAGCGAATTTCCGTGTAAACTGTACAAATTTACCGAAATTCTAAATCGTTGCTATTTCTACGTATATCGACGATTTGGGTGATATATAAGAAAAACTGAAATTTTAACGAATTTCCAAGAAAAATGTAAAAATTAACCAAAATTTAAAAACGATGCTATCTAGATAATTTGGAAGATATTTAGGAAAAATTAAATTTTTGCGAATTTCAGAGTAAACTGTACAAATTTACCGAAATTCTAAATCGTTGCTATTTCTACGTATATCGACGATTTGGGTGATATATAAGAAAAACTGAAATTTTAACGAATTTCCAAGAAAAATGTAAAAATTAACCAAAATTTGAAAACGATGTTATCTAGATGATTTGGAAAATATTTAGGAAAAATTAAATTTTTGCGAATTTCAGAGTAAACTGTACAAATTTACCGAAACTCTAAATCGTTGCTATTTCTACGTATATCGACGATTTGGGTGATATATAAGAAAAACTGAAATTTTAACGAATTTCCAAGAAAAATGTAAAAATTAACCAAAATTTAAAAACGATGCTATTTCTGTAGATATATAGTAAAAATTGAATTTTACCGAATTTTTAAGAAAAATGTAAAAATTAACCAAAATTTTAAAACTATGATATATCTACGTATCTAGACGATTTGGATGATATACAAGAAAAACTGAAATTTTAGCGAATTTCAAAGAAAAATGCAAAAATTAACCAAAATTTGAAAACTATGACATTTCTACGTATCTAGACGATTTGGATGATATATAAGAAAAACTGAAATTTTAGCGAATTTCCAAGAAAAATGTAAAAATTAGCCAAAATTTAAAAACGATGCTATATCTATAGATATATAATAAAAATTGAATTTTAACGAATTTTTAAGAAAAAATGTAAAAATTAACCAAAATTTGAAAACGATGCTATTTCTACGTATCTAGACGATTTGGATGATATATAAGAAAAACTGAAATTTTAGCGAATTTCCAAGAAAAATGTAAAAATTAACCAAAATTTAAAAACGATGCTATCTAGATAATTTGGAAGATATTTAGGAAAAATTAAATTTTTGCGAATTTCAGAGTAAACTGTACAAATTTACCGAAACTCTAAATCGTTGCTATTTCTACGTATATCGACGATTTGGGTGATATATAAGAAAAACTGAAATTTTAACGAATTTCCAAGAAAAATGTAAAAATTAACCAAAATTTAAAAACGATGCTATCTAGATGATTTGGAAGATATTTATGAAAAATTAAATTTTTGCGAATTTCAGAGTAAACTACAAATTTACCGAAATTCTAAATCGTTGCTATTTCTACGTATATCGACGATTTGGATGATATATAAGAAAAACTGAAATTTTAGCGAATTTCCAAGAAAAATGTAAAAATTAACCAAAATTTAAAAACGATGCTGTTTCTATAGATATATAATAAAAATTGAATTTTACCGATTTTTTAAGAAAAATGTAAAAATTAACCAAAATTTGAAAACTATGATATTTCTACGAATCTAGACGATTTGGATGATATGTAAGAATGACTGAAATTTTAGCGAATTTCCAAGAAAAATGTAAAAATTAACTAAAATTTAAAAACGATGCTGTTTCTATAGATATATAATAAAAATTGAATTTTACCGAATTTTTAAGAAAAATGTAAAAATTAACCAAAGTTTGAAAACAATGACATTTCTACGTATCTAGACGATTTGGATGATATATAAGAAAAACTGAAATATTAGCGAATTTCCAAGAAAAATGTAAAAATTAACCAAAATTTAAAAACGATGCTATCTAGATAATTTGGAAGATATTTAGGAAAAATTAAATTTTTGCGAATTTCAGAGTAAACTGTACAAATTTACCGAAATTCTAAATCGTTGCTATTTCTACGTATATCGACGATTTGGGTGATATATAAGAAAAACTGAAATTTTAACGAATTTCCAAGAAAAATGTAAAAATTAACCAAAATTTAAAAACGATGCTATCTAGATGATTTGGAGGATATTTAAGAAAAATTTAATTTTAGCGAATTTCCGTGTAAACTGTACAAATTAACCGAAATTCTAAATCGTAGCTATTTCTACGTATATCGACGATTTGGGTGATATATAAGAAAAACTGAAATTTTAACGAATTTCCAAGAAAAATGTAAAAATTAACCAAAATTTAAAAACGATGCTATTTCTGTAGATATATAGTAAAAATTGAATTTTACCGAATTTTTAAGAAAAATGTAAAAATTAACCAAAATTTTAAAACTATGATATATCTACGTATCTAGACGATTTGGATGATATACAAGAAAAACTGAAATTTTAGCGAATTTCAAAGAAAAATGCAAAAATTAACCAAAATTTGAAAACGATGCTATCTAGATGATTTGGAGGATATTTAAGAAAAATTTAATTTTAGCGAATTTCCGTGTAAACTGTACAAATTTACCGAAATTCTAAATCGTTGCTATTTCTACGTATATCGACGATTTGGGTGATATATAAGAAAAACGGAAATTTTAACGAATTTCCAAGAAAAATGTAAAAATTAACCAAAATTTAAAAACGATGCTATCTAGATAATTTGGAAGATATTTAGGAAAAATTAAATTTTTGCGAATTTCAGAGTAAACTGTACAAATTTACCGAAATTCTAAATCGTTGCTATTTCTACGTATATCGACGATTTGGGTGATATATAAGAAAAACTGAAATTTTAACGAATTTCCAAGAAAAATGTAAAAATTAACCAAAATTTGAAAACGATGTTATCTAGATGATTTGGAAAATATTTAGGAAAAATTAAATTTTTGCGAATTTCAGAGTAAACTGTACAAATTTACCGAAACTCTAAATCGTTGCTATTTCTACGTATATCGACGATTTGGGTGATATATAAGAAAAACTGAAATTTTAACGAATTTCCAAGAAAAATGTAAAAATTAACCAAAATTTAAAAACGATGCTATTTCTGTAGATATATAGTAAAAATTGAATTTTACCGAATTTTTAAGAAAAATGTAAAAATTAACCAAAATTTTAAAACTATGATATATCTACGTATCTAGACGATTTGGATGATATACAAGAAAAACTGAAATTTTAGGGAATTTCAAAGAAAAATGCAAAAATTAACCAAAATTTGAAAACTATGACATTTCTACGTATCTAGACGATTTGGATGATATATAAGAAAAACTGAAATTTTAGCGAATTTCCAAGAAAAATGTAAAAATTAACCAAAATTTGAAAACGATATTATCTAGATGATTTGGAAGATATTTAGGAAAAATTAAATTTTTGCGAATTTCAGAGTAAACTGTACAAATTTACCGAAACTCTAAAACGTTGCTATTTCTACGTATATCGACGACTTGGATGATATATAAGAAAAACTGAAATTTTAGCGAATTTCCAAGAAAAATGTAAAAATTAACCAAAATTTGAAAACGATGCTACTTCTACGTATCTAGATGATTTGGAGGATATTTAAGAAAAATTTAATTTTAGCGAATTTCCGTGTAAACTGTACAAATTAACCGAAATTCTAAATCGTTGCTATTTCTACGTATATCGACGATTTGGATGATATATAAGAAAAACTGAAATTTTAACGAATTTCCAAGAAAAATGTAAAAATTAACCAAAATTTAAAAACGATGCTATTTCTGTAGATATATAATAAAAATTGAATTTTACCGAATTTTTAAGAAAAATGTAAAAATTAACCAAAATTTGAAAACTATGACATTTCTACGTATCTAGACGATTTGGATGATATATAAGAAAAACTGAAATTTTAGCGAATTTCCAAGAAAAATGTAAAAATTAACCAAAATTTGAAAACGATATTATCTAGATGATTTGGAAGATATTTAGGAAAAATTAAATTTTTGCGAATTTCAGAGTAAACTGTACAAATTTACCGAAACTCTAAAACGTTGCTATTTCTACGTATATCGACGACTTGGATGATATATAAGAAAAACTGAAATTTTAGCGAATTTCCAAGAAAAATGTAAAAATTAACCAAAATTTGAAAACGATGCTACTTCTACGTATCTAGATGATTTGGAGGATATTTAAGAAAAATTGACTTTTAGCGAATTTCCGAGTAAACTGTACAAATTAACCGAAATTCTAAATGGCTGCTATTTCTATGTATATCGACGATTTGGATGATATATAAGAAAAACTGAAATTTTAACGAATTTCCAAGAAAAATGTAAAAATTAGCCAAAATTTAAAAACGATGCTATATATATAGATATATAATAAAAATTGAATTTTAACGAATTTTTAAGAAAAAATGTAAAAATTAACCAAAATTTGAAAACGATGCTATTTCTACGTATCTAGACGATTTGGATGATATATAAGAAAAACTGAAATATTAGCGAATTTCCAAGAAAAATGTAAAAATTAACCAAAATTTAAAAACGATGCTATCTAGATAATTTGGAAGATATTTAGGAAAAATTAAATTTTTGCGAATTTCAGAGTAAACCGTACAAATTTACCGAAATTCTAAATCGTTGCTATTTCTACGTATATCGACGATTTGGGTGATATATAAGAAAAACTGAAATTTTAACGAATTTCCAAGAAAAATGTAAAAATTAACCAAAATTTAAAAACGATGCTATCTAGATAATTTGGAAGATATTTAGGAAAAATTAAATTTTTGCGAATTTCAGAGTAAACTGTACAAATTTACCGAAATTCTAAATCGTTGCTATTTCTATAGATATATAATAAAAATTGAATTTTAACGAATTTCCGAGTAAACTGTACAAATTAACCGAAATTCTAAATGGCTGCTATTTCTATGTATATCGACGATTTGGATGATATATAAGAAAAACTGAAATTTTAACGAATTTCCAAGAAAAATGTAAAAATTAGCCAAAATTTAAAAACGATGCTATCTAGATAATTTGGAAGATATTTAGGAAAAATTAAATTTTTGCGAATTTCAGAGTAAACTGTACAAATTTACCGAAATTCTAAATCGTTGCTATTTCTATAGATATATAATAAAAATTGACTTTTAGCGAATTTCCGAGTAAACTGTACAAATTAACCGAAATTCTAAATGGCTGCTATTTCTATGTATATCGACGATTTGGATGATATATAAGAAAAACTGAAATTTTAACGAATTTCCAAGAAAAATGTAAAAATTAGCCAAAATTTAAAAACGATGCTATATATATAGATATATAATAAAAATTGAATTTTAACGAATTTTTAAGAAAAAATGTAAAAATTAACCAAAATTTGAAAACGATGCTATTTCTACGTATCTAGACGATTTGGATGATATATAAGAAAAACTGAAATATTAGCGAATTTCCAAGAAAAATGTAAAAATTAACCAAAATTTAAAAACGATGCTATCTAGATAATTTGGAAGATATTTAGGAAAAATTAAATTTTTGCGAATTTCAGAGTAAACCGTACAAATTTACCGAAATTCTAAATCGTTGCTATTTCTACGTATATCGACGATTTGGGTGATATATAAGAAAAACTGAAATTTTAACGAATTTCCAAGAAAAATGTAAAAATTAACCAAAATTTAAAAACGATGCTATCTAGATAATTTGGAAGATATTTAGGAAAAATTAAATTTTTGCGAATTTCAGAGTAAACTGTACAAATTTACCGAAATTCTAAATCGTTGCTATTTCTATAGATATATAATAAAAATTGACTTTTAGCGAATTTCCGAGTAAACTGTACAAATTAACCGAAATTCTAAATGGCTGCTATTTCTATGTATATCGACGATTTGGATGATATATAAGAAAAACTGAAATTTTAACGAATTTCCAAGAAAAATGTAAAAATTAGCCAAAATTTAAAAACGATGCTATATATATAGATATATAATAAAAATTGAATTTTAACGAATTTTTAAGAAAAAATGTAAAAATTAACCAAAATTTGAAAACGATGCTATTTCTACGTATCTAGACGATTTGGATGATATATAAGAAAAACTGAAATATTAGCGAATTTCCAAGAAAAATGTAAAAATTAACCAAAATTTAAAAACGATGCTATCTAGATAATTTGGAAGATATTTAGGAAAAATTAAATTTTTGCGAATTTCAGAGTAAACCGTACAAATTTACCGAAATTCTAAATCGTTGCTATTTCTACGTATATCGACGATTTGGGTGATATATAAGAAAAACTGAAATTTTAACGAATTTCCAAGAAAAATGTAAAAATTAACCAAAATTTAAAAACGATGCTATCTAGATAATTTGGAAGATATTTAGGAAAAACTAAATTTTTGCGAATTTCAGAGTAAACTGTACAAATTTACCGAAACTCTAAATCGTTGCTATTTCTACGTATATCGACGATTTGGGTGATATATAAGAAAAACTGAAATTTTAACGAATTTCCAAGAAAAATGTAAAAATTAACCAAAATTTAAAAACGATGCTATTTCTGTAGATATATAGTAAAAATTGAATTTTACCGAATTTTTAAGAAAAATGTAAAAATTAACCAAAATTTTAAAACTATGATATATCTACGTATCTAGACGATTTGGATGATATACAAGAAAAACTGAAATTTTAGGGAATTTCAAAGAAAAATGCAAAAATTAACCAAAATTTGAAAACTATGACATTTCTACGTATCTAGACGATTTGGATGATATATAAGAAAAACTGAAATTTTAGCGAATTTCCAAGAAAAATGTAAAAATTAACCAAAATTTGAAAACGATATTATCTAGATGATTTGGAAGATATTTAGGAAAAATTAAATTTTTGCGAATTTCAGAGTAAACTGTACAAATTTACCGAAACTCTAAAACGTTGCTATTTCTACGTATATCGACGACTTGGATGATATATAAGAAAAACTGAAATTTTAGCGAATTTCCAAGAAAAATGTAAAAATTAACCAAAATTTGAAAACGATGCTACTTCTACGTATCTAGATGATTTGGAGGATATTTAAGAAAAATTTAATTTTAGCGAATTTCCGTGTAAACTGTACAAATTAACCGAAATTCTAAATCGTTGCTATTTCTACGTATATCGACGATTTGGATGATATATAAGAAAAACTGAAATTTTAACGAATTTCCAAGAAAAATGTAAAAATTAACCAAAATTTAAAAACGATGCTATTTCTGTAGATATATAATAAAAATTGAATTTTACCGAATTTTTAAGAAAAATGTAAAAATTAACCAAAATTTGAAAACTATGACATTTCTACGTATCTAGACGATTTGGATGATATATAAGAAAAACTGAAATTTTAGCGAATTTCCAAGAAAAATGTAAAAATTAACCAAAATTTGAAAACGATATTATCTAGATGATTTGGAAGATATTTAGGAAAAATTAAATTTTTGCGAATTTCAGAGTAAACTGTACAAATTTACCGAAACTCTAAAACGTTGCTATTTCTACGTATATCGACGACTTGGATGATATATAAGAAAAACTGAAATTTTAGCGAATTTCCAAGAAAAATGTAAAAATTAACCAAAATTTGAAAACGATGCTACTTCTACGTATCTAGATGATTTGGAGGATATTTAAGAAAAATTGACTTTTAGCGAATTTCCGAGTAAACTGTACAAATTAACCGAAATTCTAAATGGCTGCTATTTCTATGTATATCGACGATTTGGATGATATATAAGAAAAACTGAAATTTTAACGAATTTCCAAGAAAAATGTAAAAATTAGCCAAAATTTAAAAACGATGCTATATATATAGATATATAATAAAAATTGAATTTTAACGAATTTTTAAGAAAAAATGTAAAAATTAACCAAAATTTGAAAACGATGCTATTTCTACGTATCTAGACGATTTGGATGATATATAAGAAAAACTGAAATATTAGCGAATTTCCAAGAAAAATGTAAAAATTAACCAAAATTTAAAAACGATGCTATCTAGATAATTTGGAAGATATTTAGGAAAAATTAAATTTTTGCGAATTTCAGAGTAAACCGTACAAATTTACCGAAATTCTAAATCGTTGCTATTTCTACGTATATCGACGATTTGGGTGATATATAAGAAAAACTGAAATTTTAACGAATTTCCAAGAAAAATGTAAAAATTAACCAAAATTTAAAAACGATGCTATCTAGATAATTTGGAAGATATTTAGGAAAAATTAAATTTTTGCGAATTTCAGAGTAAACTGTACAAATTTACCGAAATTCTAAATCGTTGCTATTTCTACGTATGTCGACGATTTGGGTGATATATAAGAAAAACTGAAATTTTAACGAATTTCCAAGAAAAATGTAAAAATTAACCAAAATTTAAAAACGATGCTATCTAGATGATTTGGAAGATATTTATGAAAAATTAAATTTTTGCGAATTTCAGAGTAAACTACAAATTTACCGAAATTCTAAATCGTTGCTATTTCTACGTATATCGACGATTTGGATGATATATAAGAAAAACTGAAATTTTAGCGAATTTCCAAGAAAAATGTAAAAATTAACCAAAATTTAAAAACGATGCTGTTTCTATAGATATATAATAAAAATTGAATTTTACCGATTTTTTAAGAAAAATGTAAAAATTAACCAAAATTTGAAAACTATGATATTTCTACGAATCTAGACGATTTGGATGATATGTAAGAATGACTGAAATTTTAGCGAATTTCCAAGAAAAATGTAAAAATTAACTAAAATTTAAAAACGATGCTGTTTCTATAGATATATAATAAAAATTGAATTTTACCGAATTTTTAAGAAAAATGTAAAAATTAACCAAAGTTTGAAAACAATGACATTTCTACGTATCTAGACGATTTGGATGATATATAAGAAAAACTGAAATATTAGCGAATTTCCAAGAAAAATGTAAAAATTAACCAAAATTTAAAAACGATGCTATCTAGATAATTTGGAAGATATTTAGGAAAAATTAAATTTTTGCGAATTTCAGAGTAAACTGTACAAATTTACCGAAATTCTAAATCGTTGCTATTTCTACGTATATCGACGATTTGGGTGATATATAAGAAAAACTGAAATTTTAACGAATTTCCAAGAAAAATGTAAAAATTAACCAAAATTTAAAAACGATGCTATCTAGATGATTTGGAGGATATTTAAGAAAAATTTAATTTTAGCGAATTTCCGTGTAAACTGTACAAATTAACCGAAATTCTAAATCGTAGCTATTTCTACGTATATCGACGATTTGGGTGATATATAAGAAAAACTGAAATTTTAACGAATTTCCAAGAAAAATGTAAAAATTAACCAAAATTTAAAAACGATGCTATTTCTGTAGATATATAGTAAAAATTGAATTTTACCGAATTTTTAAGAAAAATGTAAAAATTAACCAAAATTTTAAAACTATGATATATCTACGTATCTAGACGATTTGGATGATATACAAGAAAAACTGAAATTTTAGCGAATTTCAAAGAAAAATGCAAAAATTAACCAAAATTTGAAAACGATGCTATCTAGATGATTTGGAGGATATTTAAGAAAAATTTAATTTTAGCGAATTTCCGTGTAAACTGTACAAATTTACCGAAATTCTAAATCGTTGCTATTTCTACGTATATCGACGATTTGGGTGATATATAAGAAAAACGGAAATTTTAACGAATTTCCAAGAAAAATGTAAAAATTAACCAAAATTTAAAAACGATGCTATCTAGATAATTTGGAAGATATTTAGGAAAAATTAAATTTTTGCGAATTTCAGAGTAAACTGTACAAATTTACCGAAATTCTAAATCGTTGCTATTTCTACGTATATCGACGATTTGGGTGATATATAAGAAAAACTGAAATTTTAACGAATTTCCAAGAAAAATGTAAAAATTAACCAAAATTTGAAAACGATGTTATCTAGATGATTTGGAAAATATTTAGGAAAAATTAAATTTTTGCGAATTTCAGAGTAAACTGTACAAATTTACCGAAACTCTAAATCGTTGCTATTTCTACGTATATCGACGATTTGGGTGATATATAAGAAAAACTGAAATTTTAACGAATTTCCAAGAAAAATGTAAAAATTAACCAAAATTTAAAAACGATGCTATTTCTGTAGATATATAGTAAAAATTGAATTTTACCGAATTTTTAAGAAAAATGTAAAAATTAACCAAAATTTTAAAACTATGATATATCTACGTATCTAGACGATTTGGATGATATACAAGAAAAACTGAAATTTTAGGGAATTTCAAAGAAAAATGCAAAAATTAACCAAAATTTGAAAACTATGACATTTCTACGTATCTAGACGATTTGGATGATATATAAGAAAAACTGAAATTTTAGCGAATTTCCAAGAAAAATGTAAAAATTAACCAAAATTTGAAAACGATATTATCTAGATGATTTGGAAGATATTTAGGAAAAATTAAATTTTTGCGAATTTCAGAGTAAACTGTACAAATTTACCGAAACTCTAAAACGTTGCTATTTCTACGTATATCGACGACTTGGATGATATATAAGAAAAACTGAAATTTTAGCGAATTTCCAAGAAAAATGTAAAAATTAACCAAAATTTGAAAACGATGCTACTTCTACGTATCTAGATGATTTGGAGGATATTTAAGAAAAATTTAATTTTAGCGAATTTCCGTGTAAACTGTACAAATTAACCGAAATTCTAAATCGTTGCTATTTCTACGTATATCGACGATTTGGATGATATATAAGAAAAACTGAAATTTTAACGAATTTCCAAGAAAAATGTAAAAATTAACCAAAATTTAAAAACGATGCTATTTCTGTAGATATATAATAAAAATTGAATTTTACCGAATTTTTAAGAAAAATGTAAAAATTAACCAAAATTTGAAAACTATGACATTTCTACGTATCTAGACGATTTGGATGATATATAAGAAAAACTGAAATTTTAGCGAATTTCCAAGAAAAATGTAAAAATTAACCAAAATTTGAAAACGATATTATCTAGATGATTTGGAAGATATTTAGGAAAAATTAAATTTTTGCGAATTTCAGAGTAAACTGTACAAATTTACCGAAACTCTAAAACGTTGCTATTTCTACGTATATCGACGACTTGGATGATATATAAGAAAAACTGAAATTTTAGCGAATTTCCAAGAAAAATGTAAAAATTAACCAAAATTTGAAAACGATGCTACTTCTACGTATCTAGATGATTTGGAGGATATTTAAGAAAAATTGACTTTTAGCGAATTTCCGAGTAAACTGTACAAATTAACCGAAATTCTAAATGGCTGCTATTTCTATGTATATCGACGATTTGGATGATATATAAGAAAAACTGAAATTTTAACGAATTTCCAAGAAAAATGTAAAAATTAGCCAAAATTTAAAAACGATGCTATATATATAGATATATAATAAAAATTGAATTTTAACGAATTTTTAAGAAAAAATGTAAAAATTAACCAAAATTTGAAAACGATGCTATTTCTACGTATCTAGACGATTTGGATGGTATATAAGAAAAACTGAAATATTAGCGAATTTCCAAGAAAAATGTAAAAATTAACCAAAATTTAAAAACGATGCTATCTAGATAATTTGGAAGATATTTAGGAAAAATTAAATTTTTGCGAATTTCAGAGTAAACCGTACAAATTTACCGAAATTCTAAATCGTTGCTATTTCTACGTATATCGACGATTTGGGTGATATATAAGAAAAACTGAAATTTTAACGAATTTCCAAGAAAAATGTAAAAATTAACCAAAATTTAAAAACGATGCTATCTAGATGATTTGGAGGATATTTAAGAAAAATTTAATTTTAGCGAATTTCCGTGTAAACTGTACAAATTAACCGAAATTCTAAATCGTTGCTATTTCTACGTATATCGACGATTTGGGTGATATATAAGAAAAACTGAAATTTTAACGAATTTCCAAGAAAAATGTAAAAATTAACCAAAATTTAAAAACGATGCTATTTCTGTAGATATATAGTAAAAATTGAATTTTACCGAATTTTTAAGAAAAATGTAAAAATTAACCAAAATTTTAAAACTATGATATATCTACGTATCTAGACGATTTGGATGATATACAAGAAAAACTGAAATTTTAGCGAATTTCAAAGAAAAATGCAAAAATTAACCAAAATTTGAAAACTATGACATTTCTACGTATCTAGACGATTTGGATGATATATAAGAAAAACTGAAATATTAGCGAATTTCCAAGAAAAATGTAAAAATTAACCAAAATTTAAAAACGATGCTATCTAGATAATTTGGAAGATATTTAGGAAAGATTAAATTTTTGCGAATTTCAGAGTAAACTGTACAAATTTACCGAAATTCTAAATCGTTGCTATTTCTACGTATATCGACGATTTGGGTGATATATAAGAAAAAATGAAATTTTAACGAATTTCCAAGAAAAATGTAAAAATTAACCAAAATTTAAAAACGATGCTATCTAGATGATTTGGAGGATATTTAAGAAAAATTTAATTTTAGCGAATTTCCGTGTAAACTGTACAAATTAACCGAAATTCTAAATCGTTGCTATTTCTACGTATATCGACGATTTGGGTGATATATAAGAAAAACTGAAATTTTAACGAATTTCCAAGAAAAATGTAAAAATTAACCAAAATTTAAAAACGATGCTATTTCTGTAGATATATAGTAAAAATTGAATTTTACCGAATTTTTAAGAAAAATGTAAAAATTAACCAAAATTTTAAAACTATGATATATCTACGTATCTAGACGATTTGGATGATATACAAGAAAAACTGAAATTTTAGCGAATTTCAAAGAAAAATGCAAAAATTAACCAAAATTTGAAAACGATGCTATCTAGATGATTTGGAGGATATTTAAGAAAAATTTAATTTTAGCGAATTTCCGTGTAAACTGTACAAATTTACCGAAATTCTAAATCGTTGCTATTTCTACGTATATCGACGATTTGGGTGATATATAAGAAAAACTGAAATTTTAACGAATTTCCAAGAAAAATGTAAAAATTAACCAAAATTTAAAAACGATGCTATCTAGATAATTTGGAAGATATTTAGGAAAAATTAAATTTTTGCGAATTTCAGAGTAAACTGTACAAATTTACCGAAATTCTAAATCGTTGCTATTTCTACGTATATCGACGATTTGGGTGATATATAAGAAAAACTGAAATTTTAACGAATTTCCAAGAAAAATGTAAAAATTAACCAAAATTTGAAAACGATGTTATCTAGATGATTTGGAAAATATTTAGGAAAAATTAAATTTTTGCGAATTTCCAAGAAAAATGTAAAAATTAACCAAAATTTGAAAACGATGTTATCTAGACGATTTGGAAAATATTTAGGAAAAATTAAGTTTTTGCGAATTTCAGAGTAAACTGTACAAATTTACCGAAACTCTAAATCGTTGCTATTTCTACGTATATCGACGATTTGGGTGATATATAAGAAAAACTGAAATTTTAACGAATTTCCAAGAAAAATGTAAAAATTAACCAAAATTTAAAAACGATGCTATTTCTGTAGATATATAGTAAAAATTGAATTTTACCGAATTTTTAAGAAAAATGTAAAAATTAACCAAAATTTTAAAACTATGATATATCTACGTATCTAGACGATTTGGATGATATACAAGAAAAACTGAAATTTTAGCGAATTTCAAAGAAAAATGCAAAAATTAACCAAAATTTGAAAACTATGACATTTCTACGTATCTAGACGATTTGGATGATATATAAGAAAAACTGAAATTTTAGCGAATTTCCAAGAAAAATGTAAAAATTAACCAAAATTTGAAAACGATATTATCTAGATGATTTGGAAGATATTTAGGAAAAATTAAATTTTTGCGAATTTCAGAGTAAACTGTACAAATTTACCGAAACTCTAAAACGTTGCTATTTCTACGTATATCGACGACTTGGATGATATATAAGAAAAACTGAAATTTTAGCGAATTTCCAAGAAAAATGTAAAAATTAACCAAAATTTGAAAACGATGCTACTTCTACGTATCTAGATGATTTGGAGGATATTTAAGAAAAATTTAATTTTAGCGAATTTCCGTGTAAACTGTACAAATTAACCGAAATTCTAAATCGTTGCTATTTCTACGTATATCGACGATTTGGATGATATATAAGAAAAACTGAAATTTTAACGAATTTCCAAGAAAAATGTAAAAATTAACCAAAATTTAAAAACGATGCTATTTCTGTAGATATATAATAAAAATTGAATTTTACCGAATTTTTAAGAAAAATGTAAAAATTAACCAAAATTTGAAAACTATGACATTTCTACGTATCTAGACGATTTGGATGATATATAAGAAAAACTGAAATATTAGCGAATTTCCAAGAAAAATGTAAAAATTAACCAAAATTTAAAAACGATGCTATCTAGATAATTTGGAAGATATTTAGGAAAAATTAAATTTTTGCGAATTTCAGAGTAAACTGTACAAATTTACCGAAATTCTAAATCGTTGCTATTTCTACGTATATCGACGATTTGGGTGATATATAAGAAAAACTGAAATTTTAACGAATTTCCAAGAAAAATGTAAAAATTAACCAAAATTTAAAAACGATGCTATCTAGATGATTTGGAGGATATTTAAGAAAAATTTAATTTTAGCGAATTTCCGTGTAAACTGTACAAATTAACCGAAATTCTAAATCGTTGCTATTTCTACGTATATCGACGATTTGGGTGATATATAAGAAAAACTGAAATTTTAACGAATTTCCAAGAAAAATGTAAAAATTAACCAAAATTTAAAAACGATGCTATTTCTGTAGATATATAGTAAAAATTGAATTTTACCGAATTTTTAAGAAAAATGTAAAAATTAACCAAAATTTTAAAACTATGATATATCTACGTATCTAGACGATTTGGATGATATACAAGAAAAACTGAAATTTTAGCGAATTTCAAAGAAAAATGCAAAAATTAACCAAAATTTGAAAACTATGACATTTCTACGTATCTAGACGATTTGGATGATATATAAGAAAAACTGAAATTTTAGCGAATTTCCAAGAAAAATGTAAAAATTAACCAAAATTTGAAAACGATATTATCTAGATGATTTGGAAGATATTTAGGAAAAATTAAATTTTTGCGAATTTCAGAGTAAACTGTACAAATTTACCGAAACTCTAAATCGTTGCTATTTCTACGTATATCGACGATTTGGGTGATATATAAGAAAAACTGAAATTTTAACGAATTTCCAAGGAAAATGTAAAAATTAACCAAAATTTAAAAACGATGCTATTTCTGTAGATATATAGTAAAAATTGAATTTTACCGAATTTTTAAGAAAAATGTAAAAATTAACCAAAATTTTAAAACTATGATATATCTACGTATCTAGACGATTTGGATGATATACAAGAAAAACTGAAATTTTAGCGAATTTCAAAGAAAAATGCAAAAATTAACCAAAATTTGAAAACTATGACATTTCTACGTATCTAGACGATTTGGATGATATATAAGAAAAACTGAAATTTTAGCGAATTTCCAAGAAAAATGTAAAAATTAACCAAAATTTGAAAACGATATTATCTAGATGATTTGGAAGATATTTAGGAAAAATTAAATTTTTGCGAATTTCAGAGTAAACTGTACAAATTTACCGAAACTCTAAATCGTTGCTATTTCTACGTATATCGACGATTTGGGTGATATATAAGAAAAACTGAAATTTTAACGAATTTCCAAGAAAAATGTAAAAATTAACCAAAATTTAAAAACGATGCTATTTCTGTAGATATATAGTAAAAATTGAATTTTACCGAATTTTTAAGAAAAATGTAAAAATTAACCAAAATTTTAAAACTATGATATATCTACGTATCTAGACGATTTGGATGATATACAAGAAAAACTGAAATTTTAGCGAATTTCAAAGAAAAATGCAAAAATTAACCAAAATTTGAAAACGATGCTATCTAGATGATTTGGAGGATATTTAAGAAAAATTTAATTTTAGCGAATTTCCGTGTAAACTGTACAAATTTACCGAAATTCTAAATCGTTGCTATTTCTACGTATATCGACGATTTGGGTGATATATAAGAAAAACTGAAATTTTAACGAATTTCCAAGAAAAATGTAAAAATTAACCAAAATTTAAAAACGATGCTATCTAGATAATTTGGAAGATATTTAGGAAAAATTAAATTTTTGCGAATTTCAGAGTAAACTGTACAAATTTACCGAAATTCTAAATCGTTTCTATTTCTACGTATATCGACGATTTGGGTGATATATAAGAAAAACTGAAATTTTAACGAATTTCCAAGAAAAATGTAAAGATTAACCAAAATTTGAAAACGATGTTATCTAGATGATTTGGAAGATATTTAGGAAAAATTAAATTTTTGCGAATTTCAGAGTAAACTGTACAAATTTACCGAAACTCTAAATCGTTGCTATTTCTACGTATATCGACGATTTGGGTGATATATAAGAAAAACTGAAATTTTAACGAATTTCCAAGAAAAATGTAAAAATTAACCAAAATTTAAAAACGATGCTATTTCTGTAGATATATAGTAAAAATTGAATTTTATCGAATTTTTAAGAAAAATGTAAAAATTAACCAAAATTTTAAAACTATGATATATCTACGTATCTAGACGATTTGGATGATATACAAGAAAAACTGAAATTTTAGCGAATTTCAAAGAAAAATGCAAAAATTAACCAAAATTTTAAAACTATGACATTTCTACGTATCTAGACGATTTGGATGATATATAAGAAAAACTGAAATTTTAGCGAATTTCCAAGAAAAATGTAAAAATTAACCAAAATTTGAAAACGATATTATCTAGATGATTTGGAAGATATTTAGGAAAAATTAAATTTTAGCGAATTTCAGAGTAAACTGTACAAATTTACCGAAACTCTAAAACGTTGCTATTTCTACGTATATCGACGACTTGGATGATATATATAAGGAAAACTGAAATTTTAGCGAATTTCCAAGAAAAATGTAAAAATTAACCAAAATTTGAAAACGATGCTACTTCTACGTATCTAGATGATTTGGAGGATATTTAAGAAAAATTTAATTTTAGCGAATTTCCGTGTAAACTGTACAAATTAACCGAAATTCTAAATCGTTGCTATTTCTACGTATATCGACGATTTGGATGATATATAAGAAAAACTGAAATTTTAACGAATTTCCAAGAAAAATGTAAAAATTAACCAAAATTTAAAAACGATGCTATCTAGATAATTTGGAAGATATTTAGGAAAAATTAAATTTTTGCGAATTTCAGAGTAAACTGTACAAATTTACCGAAACTCTAAATCGTTGCTATTTCTACGTATTTCGACGATTTGGGTGATATATAAGAAAAACTGAAATTTTAACGAATTTCCAAGAAAAATGTAAAAATTAACCAAAATTTAAAAACGATGCTATCTAGATGATTTGGAAGATATTTATGAAAAATTAAATTTTTGCGAATTTCAGAGTAAACTACAAATTTACCGAAATTCTAAATCGTTGCTATTTCTACGTATATCGACGATTTGGATGATATGTAAGAATGACTGAAATTTTAGCGAATTTCCAAGAAAAATGTAAAAATTAACCAAAATTTGAAAACGATATTATCTAGATGATTTGGAAGATATTTAGGAAAAATTAAATTTTTGCGAATTTCAGAGTAAACTGTACAAATTTACCGAAACTCTAAATCGTTGCTATTTCTACGTATATCGACGATTTGGGTGATATATAAGAAAAACTGAAATTTTAACGAATTTCCAAGAAAAATGTAAAAATTAACCAAAATTTAAAAACGATGCTATTTCTGTAGATATATAGTAAAAATTGAATTTTACCGAATTTTTAAGAAAAATGTAAAAATTAACCAAAATTTTAAAACTATGATATATCTACGTATCTAGACGATTTGGATGATATACAAGAAAAACTGAAATTTTAGCGAATTTCAAAGAAAAATGCAAAAATTAACCAAAATTTGAAAACTGACATTTCTACGTATCTAGACGATTTGGATGATATATAAGAAAAACTGAAATTTTAGCGAATTTCCAAGAAAAATGTAAAAATTAACCAAAATTTGAAAACGATATTATCTAGATGATTTGGAAGATATTTAGGAAAAATTAAATTTTTGCGAATTTCAGAGTAAACTGTACAAATTTACCGAAACTCTAAAACGTTGCTATTTCTACGTATATCGACGACTTGGATGATATATAAGAAAAACTGAAATTTTAGCGAATTTCCAAGAAAAATGTAAAAATTAACCAAAATTTAAAAACGATGCTATCTAGATGATTTGGAAGATATTTATGAAAAATTAAATTTTTGCGAATTTCAGAGTAAACTACAAATTTACCGAAATTCTAAATCGTTGCTATTTCTACGTATATCGACGATTTGGATGATATGTAAGAATGACTGAAATTTTAGCGAATTTCCAAGAAAAATGTAAAAATTAACCAAAATTTAAAAACGATGCTGTTTCTATAGATATATAATAAAAATTGAATTTTACCGATTTTTTAAGAAAAATGTAAAAATTAACCAAAATTTGAAAACTATGATATTTCTACGAATCTAGACGATTTGGATGATATGTAAGAATGACTGAAATTTTAGCGAATTTCCAAGAAAAATGTAAAAATTAACTAAAATTTAAAAACGATGCTGTTTCTATAGATATATAATAAAAATTGAATTTTACCGAATTTTTAAGAAAAATGTAAAAATTAACCAAAGTTTGAAAACAATGACATTTCTACGTATCTAGACGATTTGGATGATATATAAGAAAAACTGAAATATTAGCGAATTTCCAAGAAAAATGTAAAAATTAACCAAAATTTAAAAACGATGCTATCTAGATAATTTGGAAGATATTTAGGAAAAATTAAATTTTTGCGAATTTCAGAGTAAACTGTACAAATTTACCGAAATTCTAAATCGTTGCTATTTCTACGTATATCGACGATTTGGGTGATATATAAGAAAAACTGAAATTTTAACGAATTTCCAAGAAAAATGTAAAAATTAACCAAAATTTAAAAACGATGTTATCTAGATGATTTGGAGGATATTTAAGAAAAATTTAATTTTAGCGAATTTCCGTGTAAACTGTACAAATTAACCGAAATTCTAAATCGTTGCTATTTCTACGTATATCGACGATTTGGATGATATATAAGAAAAACTGAAATTTTACGAATTTCCAAGAAAAATGTAAAAATTAACCAAAATTTAAAAACGATGCTATCTAGATGATTTGGAGGATATTTAAGAAAAATTTAATTTTAGCGAATTTCCGTGTAAACTGTACAAATTAACCGAAATTCTAAATCGTTGCTATTTGTACGTATATCGACGATTTGGGTGATATATAAGAAAAACTGAAATTTTAACGAATTTCCAAGAAAAATGTAAAAATTAACCAAAATTTAAAAACGATGCTATTTCTGTAGATATATAGTAAAAATTGAATTTTACCGAATTTTTAAGAAAAATGTAAAAATTAACCAAAATTTTAAAACTATGATATATCTACGTATCTAGACGATTTGGATGATATACAAGAAAAACTGAAATTTTAGCGAATTTCAAAGAAAAATGCAAAAATTAACCAAAATTTGAAAACGATGCTATCTAGATGATTTGGAGGATATTTAAGAAAAATTTAATTTTAGCGAATTTCCGTGTAAACTGTACAAATTTACCGAAATTCTAAATCGTTGCTATTTCTACGTATATCGACGATTTGGGTGATATATAAGAAAAACTGAAATTTTAACGAATTTCCAAGAAAAATGTAAAAATTAACCAAAATTTAAAAACGATGCTATCTAGATAATTTGGAAGATATTTAGGAAAAATTAAATTTTTGCGAATTTCAGAGTAAACTGTACAAATTTACCGAAATTCTAAATCGTTGCTATTTCTACGTATATCGACGATTTGGGTGATATATAAGAAAAACTGAAATTTTAACGAATTTCCAAGAAAAATGTAAAAATTAACCAAAATTTGAAAACGATGTTATCTAGATGATTTGGAAAATATTTAGGAAAAATTAAATTTTTGCGAATTTCAGAGTAAACTGTACAAATTTACCGAAACTCTAAATCGTTGCTATTTCTACGTATATCGACGATTTGGGTGATATATAAGAAAAACTGAAATTTTAACGAATTTCCAAGAAAAATGTAAAAATTAACCAAAATTTAAAAACGATGCTATTTCTGTAGATATATAGTAAAAATTGAATTTTACCGAATTTTTAAGAAAAATGTAAAAATTAACCAAAATTTTAAAACTATGATATATCTACGTATCTAGACGATTTGGATGATATACAAGAAAAACTGAAATTTTAGCGAATTTCAAAGAAAAATGCAAAAATTAACCAAAATTTGAAAACTATGACATTTCTACGTATCTAGACGATTTGGATGATATATAAGAAAAACTGAAATTTTAGCGAATTTCCAAGAAAAATGTAAAAATTAACCAAAATTTGAAAACGATATTATCTAGATGATTTGGAAGATATTTAGGAAAAATTAAATTTTTGCGAATTTCAGAGTAAACTGTACAAATTTACCGAAACTCTAAAACGTTGCTATTTCTACGTATATCGACGACTTGGATGATATATAAGAAAAACTGAAATTTTAGCGAATTTCCAAGAAAAATGTAAAAATTAACCAAAATTTGAAAACGATGCTACTTCTACGTATCTAGATGATTTGGAGGATATTTAAGAAAAATTTAATTTTAGCGAATTTCCGTGTAAACTGTACAAATTAACCGAAATTCTAAATCGTTGCTATTTCTACGTATATCGACGATTTGGATGATATATAAGAAAAACTGAAATTTTAACGAATTTCCAAGAAAAATGTAAAAATTAACCAAAATTTAAAAACGATGCTATTTCTGTAGATATATAATAAAAATTGAATTTTACCGAATTTTTAAGAAAAATGTAAAAATTAACCAAAATTTGAAGACTATGACATTTCTACGTATCTAGACGATTTGGATGATATATAAGAAAAACTGAAATATTAGCGAATTTCCAAGAAAAATGTAAAAATTAACCAAAATTTAAAAACGATGCTATCTAGATAATTTGGAAGATATTTAGGAAAAATTAAATTTTTGCGAATTTCAGAGTAAACTACAAATTTACCGAAATTCTAAATCGTTGCTATTTCTACGTATATCGACGATTTGGATGATATGTAAGAATGACTGAAATTTTAGCGAATTTCCAAGAAAAATGTAAAAATTAACTAAAATTTAAAAACGATGCTGTTTCTATAGATATATAATAAAAATTGAATTTTACCGAATTTTTAAGAAAAATGTAAAAATTAACCAAAGCTTGAAAACAATGACATTTCTACGTATCTAGACGATTTGGATGATATATAAGAAAAACTGAAATATTAGCGAATTTCCAAGAAAAATGTAAAAATTAACCAAAATTTAAAAACGATGCTATCTAGATAATTTGGAAGATATTTAGGAAAAATTAAATTTTTGCGAATTTCAGAGTAAACTGTACAAATTTACCGAAATTCTAAATCGTTGCTATTTCTACGTATATCGACGATTTGGGTGATATATAAGAAAAACTGAAATTTTAACGAATTTCCAAGAAAAATGTAAAAATTAACCAAAATTTAAAAACGATGCTATCTAGATGATTTGGAGGATATTTAAGAAAAATTTAATTTTAGCGAATTTCCGTGTAAACTGTACAAATTAACCGAAATTCTAAATCGTTGCTATTTCTACGTATATCGACGATTTGGATGATATATAAGAAAAACTGAAATTTTGACGAATTTCCAAGAAAAATGTAAAAATTAACCAAAATTTAAAAACGATGCTATTTCTGTAGATATATAATAAAAATTGAATTTTACCGAATTTTTAAGAAAAATGTAAAAATTAACCAAAATTTGAAAACTATGACATTTCTACGTATCTAGACGATTTGGATGATATATAAGAAAAACTGAAATATTAGCGAATTTCCAAGAAAAATGTAAAAATTAACCAAAATTTAAAAACGATGCTATCTAGATAATTTGGAAGATATTTAGGAAAAATTAAATTTTTGCGAATTTCAGAGTAAACTGTACAAATTTACCGAAATTCTAAATCGTTGCTATTTCTACGTATATCGACGATTTGGGTGATATATAAGAAAAACTGAAATTTTAACGAATTTCCAAGAAAAATGTAAAAATTAACCAAAACTTAAAAACGATGCTATCTAGATGATTTGGAGGATATTTAGGAAAAATTAAATTTTAGCGAATTTCCGTGTAAACCGTACAAATTAACCGAAATTCTAAATCGTTGCTATTTCTACGTATATCGACGATTTGGGTGATATATAAGAAAAACTGAAATTTTAACGAATTTCCAAGAAAAATGTAAAAATTAACCAAAATTTAAAAACGATGCTATTTCTGTAGATATATAGTAAAAATTGAATTTTACCGAATTTTTAAGAAAAATGTAAAAATTAACCAAAATTTTAAAACTATGATATATCTACGTATCTAGACGATTTGGATGATATACAAGAAAAACTGAAATTTTAGCGAATTTCAAAGAAAAATGCAAAAATTAACCAAAATTTGAAAACGATGCTATCTAGATGATTTGGAGGATATTTAAGAAAAATTTAATTTTAGCGAATTTCCGTGTAAACTGTACAAATTTACCGAAATTCTAAATCGTTGCTATTTCTACGTATATCGACGATTTGGGTGATATATAAGAAAAACTGAAATTTTAACGAATTTCCAAGAAAAATGTAAAAATTAACCAAAATTTAAAAACGATGCTATCTAGATAATTTGGAAGATATTTAGGAAAAATTAATTTTTTGCGAATTTCAGAGTAAACTGTACAAATTTACCGAAATTCTAAATCGTTGCTATTTCTACGTATATCGACGATTTGGGTGATATATAAGAAAAACTGAAATTTTAACGAATTTCCAAGAAAAATGTAAAAATTAACCAAAATTTGAAAACGATGTTATCTAGATGATTTGGAAAATATTTAGGAAAAATTAAATTTTTGCGAATTTCAGAGTAAACTGTACAAATTTACCGAAACTCTAAATCGTTGCTATTTCTACGTATATCGACGATTTGGGTGATATATAAGAAAAACTGAAATTTTAGCGAATTTCCAAGAAAAATGTAAAAATTAACCAAAATTTAAAAACGATGCTATTTCTGTAGATATATAGTAAAAATTGAATTTTACCGAATTTTTAAGAAAAATGTAAAAATTAACCAAAATTTTAAAACTATGATATATCTACGTATCTAGACGATTTGGATGATATACATGAAAAACTGAAATTTTAGCGAATTTCAAAGAAAAATGCAAAAATTAACCAAAATTTGAAAACTATGTTATCTAGATGATTTGGAAGATATTTAGGAAAAATTAAATTTTTGCGAATTTCAGAGTAAACTGTACAAATTTACCGAAACTCTAAATCGTTGCTATTTCTACGTATATCGACGATTTGGGTGATATATAAGAAAAACTGAAATTTTAACGAATTTCCAAGAAAAATGTAAAAATTAACCAAAATTTAAAAACGATGCTATTTCTGTAGATATATAGTAAAAATTGAATTTTACCGAATTTTTAAGAAAAATGTAAAAATTAACCAAAATTTTAAAACTATGATATATCTACGTATCTAGACGATTTGGATGATATACAAGAAAAACTGAAATTTTAGCGAATTTCAAAGAAAAATGCAAAAATTAACCAAAATTTGAAAACTGACATTTCTACGTATCTAGACGATTTGGATGATATATAAGAAAAACTGAAATTTTAGCGAATTTCCAAGAAAAATGTAAAAATTAACCAAAATTTGAAAACGATATTATCTAGATGATTTGGAAGATATTTAGGAAAAATTAAATTTTTGCGAATTTCAGAGTAAACTGTACAAATTTACCGAAACTCTAAAACGTTGCTATTTCTACGTATATCGACGACTTGGATGATATATAAGAAAAACTGAAATTTTAGCGAATTTCCAAGAAAAATGTAAAAATTAACCAAAATTTAAAAACGATGCTATCTAGATGATTTGGAAGATATTTATGAAAAATTAAATTTTTGCGAATTTCAGAGTAAACTACAAATTTACCGAAATTCTAAATCGTTGCTATTTCTACGTATATCGACGATTTGGATGATATGTAAGAATGACTGAAATTTTAGCGAATTTCCAAGAAAAATGTAAAAATTAACCAAAATTTAAAAACGATGCTGTTTCTATAGATATATAATAAAAATTGAATTTTACCGATTTTTTAAGAAAAATGTAAAAATTAACCAAAATTTGAAAACTATGATATTTCTACGAATCTAGACGATTTGGATGATATGTAAGAATGACTGAAATTTTAGCGAATTTCCAAGAAAAATGTAAAAATTAACTAAAATTTAAAAACGATGCTGTTTCTATAGATATATAATAAAAATTGAATTTTACCGAATTTTTAAGAAAAATGTAAAAATTAACCAAAGTTTGAAAACAATGACATTTCTACGTATCTAGACGATTTGGATGATATATAAGAAAAACTGAAATATTAGCGAATTTCCAAGAAAAATGTAAAAATTAACCAAAATTTAAAAACGATGCTATCTAGATAATTTGGAAGATATTTAGGAAAAATTAAATTTTTGCGAATTTCAGAGTAAACTGTACAAATTTACCGAAATTCTAAATCGTTGCTATTTCTACGTATATCGACGATTTGGGTGATATATAAGAAAAACTGAAATTTTAACGAATTTCCAAGAAAAATGTAAAAATTAACCAAAATTTAAAAACGATGTTATCTAGATGATTTGGAGGATATTTAAGAAAAATTTAATTTTAGCGAATTTCCGTGTAAACTGTACAAATTAACCGAAATTCTAAATCGTTGCTATTTCTACGTATATCGACGATTTGGATGATATATAAGAAAAACTGAAATTTTACGAATTTCCAAGAAAAATGTAAAAATTAACCAAAATTTAAAAACGATGCTATCTAGATGATTTGGAGGATATTTAAGAAAAATTTAATTTTAGCGAATTTCCGTGTAAACTGTACAAATTAACCGAAATTCTAAATCGTTGCTATTTGTACGTATATCGACGATTTGGGTGATATATAAGAAAAACTGAAATTTTAACGAATTTCCAAGAAAAATGTAAAAATTAACCAAAATTTAAAAACGATGCTATTTCTGTAGATATATAGTAAAAATTGAATTTTACCGAATTTTTAAGAAAAATGTAAAAATTAACCAAAATTTTAAAACTATGATATATCTACGTATCTAGACGATTTGGATGATATACAAGAAAAACTGAAATTTTAGCGAATTTCAAAGAAAAATGCAAAAATTAACCAAAATTTGAAAACGATGCTATCTAGATGATTTGGAGGATATTTAAGAAAAATTTAATTTTAGCGAATTTCCGTGTAAACTGTACAAATTTACCGAAATTCTAAATCGTTGCTATTTCTACGTATATCGACGATTTGGGTGATATATAAGAAAAACTGAAATTTTAACGAATTTCCAAGAAAAATGTAAAAATTAACCAAAATTTAAAAACGATGCTATCTAGATAATTTGGAAGATATTTAGGAAAAATTAAATTTTTGCGAATTTCAGAGTAAACTGTACAAATTTACCGAAATTCTAAATCGTTGCTATTTCTACGTATATCGACGATTTGGGTGATATATAAGAAAAACTGAAATTTTAACGAATTTCCAAGAAAAATGTAAAAATTAACCAAAATTTGAAAACGATGTTATCTAGATGATTTGGAAAATATTTAGGAAAAATTAAATTTTTGCGAATTTCAGAGTAAACTGTACAAATTTACCGAAACTCTAAATCGTTGCTATTTCTACGTATATCGACGATTTGGGTGATATATAAGAAAAACTGAAATTTTAACGAATTTCCAAGAAAAATGTAAAAATTAACCAAAATTTAAAAACGATGCTATTTCTGTAGATATATAGTAAAAATTGAATTTTACCGAATTTTTAAGAAAAATGTAAAAATTAACCAAAATTTTAAAACTATGATATATCTACGTATCTAGACGATTTGGATGATATACAAGAAAAACTGAAATTTTAGCGAATTTCAAAGAAAAATGCAAAAATTAACCAAAATTTGAAAACTATGACATTTCTACGTATCTAGACGATTTGGATGATATATAAGAAAAACTGAAATTTTAGCGAATTTCCAAGAAAAATGTAAAAATTAACCAAAATTTGAAAACGATATTATCTAGATGATTTGGAAGATATTTAGGAAAAATTAAATTTTTGCGAATTTCAGAGTAAACTGTACAAATTTACCGAAACTCTAAAACGTTGCTATTTCTACGTATATCGACGACTTGGATGATATATAAGAAAAACTGAAATTTTAGCGAATTTCCAAGAAAAATGTAAAAATTAACCAAAATTTGAAAACGATGCTACTTCTACGTATCTAGATGATTTGGAGGATATTTAAGAAAAATTTAATTTTAGCGAATTTCCGTGTAAACTGTACAAATTAACCGAAATTCTAAATCGTTGCTATTTCTACGTATATCGACGATTTGGATGATATATAAGAAAAACTGAAATTTTAACGAATTTCCAAGAAAAATGTAAAAATTAACCAAAATTTAAAAACGATGCTATTTCTGTAGATATATAATAAAAATTGAATTTTACCGAATTTTTAAGAAAAATGTAAAAATTAACCAAAATTTGAAGACTATGACATTTCTACGTATCTAGACGATTTGGATGATATATAAGAAAAACTGAAATATTAGCGAATTTCCAAGAAAAATGTAAAAATTAACCAAAATTTAAAAACGATGCTATCTAGATAATTTGGAAGATATTTAGGAAAAATTAAATTTTTGCGAATTTCAGAGTAAACTACAAATTTACCGAAATTCTAAATCGTTGCTATTTCTACGTATATCGACGATTTGGATGATATGTAAGAATGACTGAAATTTTAGCGAATTTCCAAGAAAAATGTAAAAATTAACTAAAATTTAAAAACGATGCTGTTTCTATAGATATATAATAAAAATTGAATTTTACCGAATTTTTAAGAAAAATGTAAAAATTAACCAAAGCTTGAAAACAATGACATTTCTACGTATCTAGACGATTTGGATGATATATAAGAAAAACTGAAATATTAGCGAATTTCCAAGAAAAATGTAAAAATTAACCAAAATTTAAAAACGATGCTATCTAGATAATTTGGAAGATATTTAGGAAAAATTAAATTTTTGCGAATTTCAGAGTAAACTGTACAAATTTACCGAAATTCTAAATCGTTGCTATTTCTACGTATATCGACGATTTGGGTGATATATAAGAAAAACTGAAATTTTAACGAATTTCCAAGAAAAATGTAAAAATTAACCAAAATTTAAAAACGATGCTATCTAGATGATTTGGAGGATATTTAAGAAAAATTTAATTTTAGCGAATTTCCGTGTAAACTGTACAAATTAACCGAAATTCTAAATCGTTGCTATTTCTACGTATATCGACGATTTGGATGATATATAAGAAAAACTGAAATTTTAACGAATTTCCAAGAAAAATGTAAAAATTAACCAAAATTTAAAAACGATGCTATTTCTGTAGATATATAATAAAAATTGAATTTTACCGAATTTTTAAGAAAAATGTAAAAATTAACCAAAATTTGAAAACTATGACATTTCTACGTATCTAGACGATTTGGATGATATATAAGAAAAACTGAAATATTAGCGAATTTCCAAGAAAAATGTAAAAATTAACCAAAATTTAAAAACGATGCTATCTAGATAATTTGGAAGATATTTAGGAAAAATTAAATTTTTGCGAATTTCAGAGTAAACTGTACAAATTTACCGAAATTCTAAATCGTTGCTATTTCTACGTATATCGACGATTTGGGTGATATATAAGAAAAACTGAAATTTTAACGAATTTCCAAGAAAAATGTAAAAATTAACCAAAACTTAAAAACGATGCTATCTAGATGATTTGGAGGATATTTAGGAAAAATTAAATTTTAGCGAATTTCCGTGTAAACCGTACAAATTAACCGAAATTCTAAATCGTTGCTATTTCTACGTATATCGACGATTTGGGTGATATATAAGAAAAACTGAAATTTTAACGAATTTCCAAGAAAAATGTAAAAATTAACCAAAATTTAAAAACGATGCTATTTCTGTAGATATATAGTAAAAATTGAATTTTACCGAATTTTTAAGAAAAATGTAAAAATTAACCAAAATTTTAAAACTATGATATATCTACGTATCTAGACGATTTGGATGATATACAAGAAAAACTGAAATTTTAGCGAATTTCAAAGAAAAATGCAAAAATTAACCAAAATTTGAAAACGATGCTATCTAGATGATTTGGAGGATATTTAAGAAAAATTTAATTTTAGCGAATTTCCGTGTAAACTGTACAAATTTACCGAAATTCTAAATCGTTGCTATTTCTACGTATATCGACGATTTGGGTGATATATAAGAAAAACTGAAATTTTAACGAATTTCCAAGAAAAATGTAAAAATTAACCAAAATTTAAAAACGATGCTATCTAGATAATTTGGAAGATATTTAGGAAAAATTAAATTTTTGCGAATTTCAGAGTAAACTGTACAAATTTACCGAAATTCTAAATCGTTGCTATTTCTACGTATATCGACGATTTGGGTGATATATAAGAAAAACTGAAATTTTAACGAATTTCCAAAAAAATGTAAAAATTAACCAAAATTTGAAAACGATGTTATCTAGATGATTTGGAAAATATTTAGGAAAAATTAAATTTTTGCGAATTTCAGAGTAAACTGTACAAATTTACCGAAACTCTAAATCGTTGCTATTTCTACGTATATCGACGATTTGGGTGATATATAAGAAAAACTGAAATTTTAGCGAATTTCCAAGAAAAATGTAAAAATTAACCAAAATTTAAAAACGATGCTATTTCTGTAGATATATAGTAAAAATTGAATTTTACCGAATTTTTAAGAAAAATGTAAAAATTAACCAAAATTTTAAAACTATGATATATCTACGTATCTAGACGATTTGGATGATATACAAGAAAAACTGAAATTTTAGCGAATTTCAAAGAAAAATGCAAAAATTAACCAAAATTTGAAAACTATGACATTTCTACGTATCTAGACGATTTGGATGATATATAAGAAAAACTGAAATTTTAGCGAATTTCCAAGAAAAATGTAAAAATTAACCAAAATTTGAAAACGATATTATCTAGATGATTTGGAAGATATTTAGGAAAAATTAAATTTTTGCGAATTTCAGAGTAAACTGTACAAATTTACCGAAACTCTAAAACGTTGCTATTTCTACGTATATCGACGACTTGGATGATATATAAGAAAAACTGAAATTTTAGCGAATTTCCAAGAAAAATGTAAAAATTAACCAAAATTTGAAAACGATGCTACTTCTACGTATCTAGATGATTTGGAGGATATTTAAGAAAAATTTAATTTTAGCGAATTTCCGTGTAAACTGTACAAATTAACCGAAATTCTAAATCGTTGCTATTTCTACGTATATCGACGATTTGGATGATATATAAGAAAAACTGAAATTTTAACGAATTTCCAAGAAAAATGTAAAAATTAACCAAAATTTGAAAACGATATTATCTAGATGATTTGGAAGATATTTAGGAAAAATTAAATTTTTGCGAATTTCAGAGTAAACTGTACAAATTTACCGAAACTCTAAAACGTTGCTATTTCTACGTATATCGACGACTTGGATGATATATAAGAAAAACTGAAATTTTAGCGAATTTCCAAGAAAAATGTAAAAATTAACCAAAATTTGAAAACGATGCTACTTCTACGTATCTAGATGATTTGGAGGATATTTAAGAAAAATTTAATTTTAGCGAATTTCCGTGTAAACTGTACAAATTAACCGAAATTCTAAATCGTTGCTATTTCTACGTATATCGACGATTTGGATGATATATAAGAAAAACTGAAATTTTAACGAATTTCCAAGAAAAATGTAAAAATTAACCAAAATTTGAAAACGATGCTACTTCTACGTATCTAGATGATTTGGAGGATATTTAAGAAAAATTTAATTTTAGCGAATTTCCGTGTAAACTGTACAAATTTACCGAAACTCTAAAACGTTGCTATTTCTACGTATATCGACGACTTGGATGATATATAAGAAAAACTGAAATTTTAGCGAATTTCCAAGAAAAATGTAAAAATTAACCAAAATTTGAAAACGATGCTACTTCTACGTATCTAGATGATTTGGAGGATATTTAAGAAAAATTGACTTTTAGCGAATTTCCGAGTAAACTACAAATTTACCGAAATTCTAAATCGTTGCTATTTCTACGTATCTAGACGATTTGGATGATATATAAGAAAAACTGAAATTTTAGCGAATTTCCAAGAAAAATGTAAAAATTAACCAAAATTTAAAAACGATGCTATCTAGATAATTTGGAAGATATTTAGGAAAAATTAAATTTTTGCGAATTTCAGAGTAAACTGTACAAATTTACCGAAACTCTAAATCGTTGCTATTTCTACGTATATCGACGATTTGGGTGATATATAAGAAAAACTGAAATTTTAACGAATTTCCAAGAAAAATGTAAAAATTAACCGAAATTTAAAAACGATGCTATCTAGATGATTTGGAAGATATTTATGAAAAATTAAATTTTTGCGAATTTCAGAGTAAACTACAAATTTACCGAAATTCTAAATCGTTGCTATTTCTACGTATATCGACGATTTGGATGATATGTAAGAATGACTGAAATTTTAGCGAATTTCCAAGAAAAATGTAAAAATTAACCAAAATTTAAAAACGATGCTGTTTCTATAGATATATAATAAAAATTGAATTTTACCGATTTTTTAAGAAAAATGTAAAAATTAACCAAAATTTGAAAACTATGATATTTCTACGAATCTAGACGATTTGGATGATATGTAAGAAAGACTGAAATTTTAGCGAATTTCCAAGAAAAATGTAAAAATTAACTAAAATTTAAAAACGATGCTGTTTCTATAGATATATAATAAAAATTGAATTTTACCGAATTTTTAAGAAAAATGTAAAAATTAACCAAAGTTTGAAAACAATGACATTTCTACGTATCTAGACGATTTGGATGATATATAAGAAAAACTGAAATATTAGCGAATTTCCAAGAAAAATGTAAAAATTAACCAAAATTTAAAAACGATGCTATCTAGATAATTTGGAAGATATTTAGGAAAAATTAAATTTTTGCGAATTTCAGAGTAAACTGTACAAATTTACCGAAATTCTAAATCGTTGCTATTTCTACGTATATCGACGATTTGGGTGATATATAAGAAAAACTGAAATTTTAACGAATTTCCAAGAAAAATGTAAAAATTAACCAAAATTTAAAAACGATGCTATCTAGATGATTTGGAGGATATTTAAGAAAAATTTAATTTTAGCGAATTTCCGTGTAAACTGTACAAATTAACCGAAATTCTAAATCGTTGCTATTTCTACGTATATCGACGATTTGGGTGATATATAAGAAAAACTGAAATTTTAACGAATTTCCAAGAAAAATGTAAAAATTAACCAAAATTTAAAAACGATGCTATTTCTGTAGATATATAGTAAAAATTGAATTTTACCGAATTTTTAAGAAAAATGTAAAAATTAACCAAAATTTTAAAACTATGATATATCTACGTATCTAGACGATTTGGATGATATACAAGAAAAACTGAAATTTAAGCGAATTTCAAAGAAAAATGCAAAAATTAACCAAAATTTGAAAACGATGCTATCTAGATGATTTGGAGGATATTTAAGAAAAATTTAATTTTAGCGAATTTCCGTGTAAACTGTACAAATTTACCGAAATTCTAAATCGTTGCTATTTCTACGTATATCGACGATTTGGGTGATATATAAGAAAAACTGAAATTTTAACGAATTTCCAAGAAAAATGTAAAAATTAACCAAAATTTAAAAACGATGCTATCTAGATAATTTGGAAGATATTTAGGAAAAATTAAATTTTTGCGAATTTCAGAGTAAACTGTACAAATTTACCGAAATTCTAAATCGTTGCTATTTCTACGTATATCGACGATTTGGGTGATATATAAGAAAAACTGAAATTTTAACGAATTTCCAAGAAAAATGTAAAAATTAACCAAAATTTGAAAACGATGTTATCTAGATGATTTGGAAAATATTTAGGAAAAATTAAATTTTTGCGAATTTCAGAGTAAACTGTACAAATTTACCGAAACTCTAAATCGTTGCTATTTCTACGTATATCGACGATTTGGGTGATATATAAGAAAAACTGAAATTTTAACGAATTTCCAAGAAAAATGTAAAAATTAACCAAAATTTAAAAACGATGCTATTTCTGTAGATATATAGTAAAAATTGAATTTTACCGAATTTTTAAGAAAAATGTAAAAATTAACCAAAATTTTAAAACTATGATATATCTACGTATCTAGACGATTTGGATGATATACAAGAAAAACTGAAATTTTAGCGAATTTCAAAGAAAAATGCAAAAATTAACCAAAATTTGAAAACTATGACATTTCTACGTATCTAGACGATTTGGATGATATATAAGAAAAACTGAAATTTTAGCGAATTTCCAAGAAAAATGTAAAAATTAGCCAAAATTTAAAAACGATGCTATATCTATAGATATATAATAAAAATTGAATTTTAACGAATTTTTAAGAAAAAATGTAAAAATTAACCAAAATTTGAAAACGATGCTATTTCTACGTATCTAGACGATTTGGATGATATATAAGAAAAACTGAAATTTTAGCGAATTTCCAAGAAAAATGTAAAAATTAACCAAAATTTAAAAACGATGCTATCTAGATAATTTGGAAGATATTTAGGAAAAATTAAATTTTTGCGAATTTCAGAGTAAACTGTACAAATTTACCGAAACTCTAAATCGTTGCTATTTCTACGTATATCGACGATTTGGGTGATATATAAGAAAAACTGAAATTTTAACGAATTTCCAAGAAAAATGTAAAAATTAACCAAAATTTAAAAACGATGCTATCTAGATGATTTGGAAGATATTTATGAAAAATTAAATTTTTGCGAATTTCAGAGTAAACTACAAATTTACCGAAATTCTAAATCGTTGCTATTTCTACGTATATCGACGATTTGGATGATATATAAGAAAAACTGAAATTTTAGCGAATTTCCAAGAAAAATGTAAAAATTAACCAAAATTTAAAAACGATGCTGTTTCTATAGATATATAATAAAAATTGAATTTTACCGATTTTTTAAGAAAAATGTAAAAATTAACCAAAATTTGAAAACTATGATATTTCTACGAATCTAGACGATTTGGATGATATGTAAGAATGACTGAAATTTTAGCGAATTTCCAAGAAAAATGTAAAAATTAACTAAAATTTAAAAACGATGCTGTTTCTATAGATATATAATAAAAATTGAATTTTACCGAATTTTTAAGAAAAATGTAAAAATTAACCAAAGTTTGAAAACAATGACATTTCTACGTATCTAGACGATTTGGATGATATATAAGAAAAACTGAAATATTAGCGAATTTCCAAGAAAAATGTAAAAATTAACCAAAATTTAAAAACGATGCTATCTAGATAATTTGGAAGATATTTAGGAAAAATTAAATTTTTGCGAATTTCAGAGTAAACTGTACAAATTTACCGAAATTCTAAATCGTTGCTATTTCTACGTATATCGACGATTTGGGTGATATATAAGAAAAACTGAAATTTTAACGAATTTCCAAGAAAAATGTAAAAATTAACCAAAATTTAAAAACGATGCTATCTAGATAATTTGGAAGATATTTAGGAAAAATTAAATTTTTGCGAATTTCAGAGTAAACTGTACAAATTTACCGAAATTCTAAATCGTTGCTATTTCTACGTATATCGACGATTTGGGTGATATATAAGAAAAACTGAAATTTTAACGAATTTCCAAGAAAAATGTAAAAATTAACCAAAATTTGAAAACGATGTTATCTAGATGATTTGGAAAATATTTAGGAAAAATTAAATTTTTGCGAATTTCAGAGTAAACTGTACAAATTTACCGAAACTCTAAATCGTTGCTATTTCTACGTATATCGACGATTTGGGTGATATATAAGAAAAACTGAAATTTTAACGAATTTCCAAGAAAAATGTAAAAATTAACCAAAATTTAAAAACGATGCTATTTCTGTAGATATATAGTAAAAATTGAATTTTACCGAATTTTTAAGAAAAATGTAAAAATTAACCAAAATTTTAAAACTATGATATATCTACGTATCTAGACGATTTGGATGATATACAAGAAAAACTGAAATTTTAGCGAATTTCAAAGAAAAATGCAAAAATTAACCAAAATTTGAAAACTATGACATTTCTACGTATCTAGACGATTTGGATGATATATAAGAAAAACTGAAATTTTAGCGAATTTCCAAGAAAAATGTAAAAATTAGCCAAAATTTAAAAACGATGCTATATCTATAGATATATAATAAAAATTGAATTTTAACGAATTTTTAAGAAAAAATGTAAAAATTAACCAAAATTTGAAAACGATGCTATTTCTACGTATCTAGACGATTTGGATGATATATAAGAAAAACTGAAATTTTAGCGAATTTCCAAGAAAAATGTAAAAATTAACCAAAATTTAAAAACGATGCTATCTAGATAATTTGGAAGATATTTAGGAAAAATTAAATTTTTGCGAATTTCAGAGTAAACTGTACAAATTTACCGAAACTCTAAATCGTTGCTATTTCTACGTATATCGACGATTTGGGTGATATATAAGAAAAACTGAAATTTTAACGAATTTCCAAGAAAAATGTAAAAATTAACCAAAATTTAAAAACGATGCTATCTAGATGATTTGGAAGATATTTATGAAAAATTAAATTTTTGCGAATTTCAGAGTAAACTACAAATTTACCGAAATTCTAAATCGTTGCTATTTCTACGTATATCGACGATTTGGATGATATATAAGAAAAACTGAAATTTTAGCGAATTTCCAAGAAAAATGTAAAAATTAACCAAAATTTAAAAACGATGCTGTTTCTATAGATATATAATAAAAATTGAATTTTACCGATTTTTTAAGAAAAATGTAAAAATTAACCAAAATTTGAAAACTATGATATTTCTACGAATCTAGACGATTTGGATGATATGTAAGAATGACTGAAATTTTAGCGAATTTCCAAGAAAAATGTAAAAATTAACTAAAATTTAAAAACGATGCTGTTTCTATAGATATATAATAAAAATTGAATTTTACCGAATTTTTAAGAAAAATGTAAAAATTAACCAAAGTTTGAAAACAATGACATTTCTACGTATCTAGACGATTTGGATGATATATAAGAAAAACTGAAATATTAGCGAATTTCCAAGAAAAATGTAAAAATTAACCAAAATTTAAAAACGATGCTATCTAGATAATTTGGAAGATATTTAGGAAAAATTAAATTTTTGCGAATTTCAGAGTAAACTGTACAAATTTACCGAAATTCTAAATCGTTGCTATTTCTACGTATATCGACGATTTGGGTGATATATAAGAAAAACTGAAATTTTAACGAATTTCCAAGAAAAATGTAAAAATTAACCAAAATTTAAAAACGATGCTGTCTAGATGATTTGGAGGATATTTAAGAAAAATTTAATTTTAGCGAATTTCCGTGTAAACTGTACAAATTAACCGAAATTCTAAATCGTAGCTATTTCTACGTATATCGACGATTTGGGTGATATATAAGAAAAACTGAAATTTTAACGAATTTCCAAGAAAAATGTAAAAATTGACCAAAATTTAAAAACGATGCTATTTCTGTAGATATATAGTAAAAATTGAATTTTACCGAATTTTTAAGAAAAATGTAAAAATTAACCAAAATTTTAAAACTATGACATATCTACGTATCTAGACGATTTGGATGATATACAAGAAAAACTGAAATTTTAGCGAATTTCAAAGAAAAATGCAAAAATTAACCAAAATTTGAAAACGATGCTATCTAGATGATTTGGAGGATATTTAAGAAAAATTTAATTTTAGCGAATTTCCGTGTAAACTGTACAAATTAACCGAAATTCTAAATCGTTGCTATTTCTACGTATATCGACGATTTGGGTGATATATAAGAAAAACTGAAATTTTAACGAATTTCCAAGAAAAATGTAAAAATTAACCAAAATTTAAAAACGATGCTATTTCTGTAGATATATAGTAAAAATTGAATTTTACCGAATTTTTAAGAAAAATGTAAAAATTAACCAAAATTTTAAAACTATGATATATCTACGTATCTAGACGATTTGGATGATATACAAGAAAAACTGAAATTTAAGCGAATTTCAAAGAAAAATGCAAAAATTAACCAAAATTTCAAAACGATGCTATCTAGATGATTTGGAGGATATTTAAGAAAAATTTAATTTTAGCGAATTTCCGTGTAAACTGTACAAATTTACCTAAATTCTAAATCGTTGCTATTTCTACGTATATCGACGATTTGGGTGATATATAAGAAAAACTGAAATTTTAACGAATTTCCAAGAAAAATGTAAAAATTAACCAAAATTTAAAAACGATGCTATCTAGATAATTTGGAAGATATTTAGGAAAAATTAAATTTTTGCGAATTTCAGAGTAAACTGTACAAATTTACCGAAATTCTAAATCGTTGCTATTTCTACGTATATCGACGATTTGGGTGATATATAAGAAAAACTGAAATTTTAACGAATTTCCAAGAAAAATGTAAAAATTAACCAAAATTTGAAAACGATGTTATCTAGATGATTTGGAAAATATTTAGGAAAAATTAAATTTTTGCGAATTTCAGAGTAAACTGTACAAATTTACCGAAACTCTAAATCGTTGCTATTTCTACGTATATCGACGATTTGGGTGATATATAAGAAAAACTGAAATTTTAACGAATTTCCAAGAAAAATGTAAAAATTAACCAAAATTTAAAAACGATGCTATTTCTGTAGATATATAGTAAAAATTGAATTTTACCGAATTTTTAAGAAAAATGTAAAAATTAACCAAAATTTTAAAACTATGATATATCTACGTATCTAGACGATTTGGATGATATACAAGAAAAACTGAAATTTTAGCGAATTTCAAAGAAAAATGCAAAAATTAACCAAAATTTGAAAACTATGACATTTCTACGTATCTAGACGATTTGGATGATATATAAGAAAAACTGAAATTTTAGCGAATTTCCAAGAAAAATGTAAAAATTAGCCAAAATTTAAAAACGATGCTATATCTATAGATATATAATAAAAATTGAATTTTAACGAATTTTTAAGAAAAAATGTAAAAATTAACCAAAATTTGAAAACGATGCTATTTCTACGTATCTAGACGATTTGGATGATATATAAGAAAAACTGAAATTTTAGCGAATTTCCAAGAAAAATGTAAAAATTAACCAAAATTTAAAAACGATGCTATCTAGATAATTTGGAAGATATTTAGGAAAAATTAAATTTTTGCGAATTTCAGAGTAAACTGTACAAATTTACCGAAACTCTAAATCGTTGCTATTTCTACGTATATCGACGATTTGGGTGATATATAAGAAAAACTGAAATTTTAACGAATTTCCAAGAAAAATGTAAAAATTAACCAAAATTTAAAAACGATGCTATCTAGATGATTTGGAAGATATTTATGAAAAATTAAATTTTTGCGAATTTCAGAGTAAACTACAAATTTACCGAAATTCTAAATCGTTGCTATTTCTACGTATATCGACGATTTGGATGATATATAAGAAAAACTGAAATTTTAGCGAATTTCCAAGAAAAATGTAAAAATTAACCAAAATTTAAAAACGATGCTGTTTCTATAGATATATAATAAAAATTGAATTTTACCGATTTTTTAAGAAAAATGTAAAAATTAACCAAAATTTGAAAACTATGATATTTCTACGAATCTAGACGATTTGGATGATATGTAAGAATGACTGAAATTTTAGCGAATTTCCAAGAAAAATGTAAAAATTAACTAAAATTTAAAAACGATGCTGTTTCTATAGATATATAATAAAAATTGAATTTTACCGAATTTTTAAGAAAAATGTAAAAATTAACCAAAGTTTGAAAACAATGACATTTCTACGTATCTAGACGATTTGGATGATATATAAGAAAAACTGAAATATTAGCGAATTTCCAAGAAAAATGTAAAAATTAACCAAAATTTAAAAACGATGCTATCTAGATAATTTGGAAGATATTTAGGAAAAATTAAATTTTTGCGAATTTCAGAGTAAACTGTACAAATTTACCGAAATTCTAAATCGTTGCTATTTCTACGTATATCGACGATTTGGGTGATATATAAGAAAAACTGAAATTTTAACGAATTTCCAAGAAAAATGTAAAAATTAACCAAAATTTAAAAACGATGCTGTCTAGATGATTTGGAGGATATTTAAGAAAAATTTAATTTTAGCGAATTTCCGTGTAAACTGTACAAATTAACCGAAATTCTAAATCGTAGCTATTTCTACGTATATCGACGATTTGGGTGATATATAAGAAAAACTGAAATTTTAACGAATTTCCAAGAAAAATGTAAAAATTCACCAAAATTTAAAAACGATGCTATTTCTGTAGATATATAGTAAAAATTGAATTTTACCGAATTTTTAAGAAAAATGTAAAAATTAACCAAAATTTTAAAACTATGATATATCTACGTATCTAGACGATTTGGATGATATACAAGAAAAACTGAAATTTTAGCGAATTTCAAAGAAAAATGCAAAAATTAACCAAAATTTGAAAACGATGCTATCTAGATGATTTGGAGGATATTTAAGAAAAATTTAATTTTAGCGAATTTCCGTGTAAACTGTACAAATTAACCGAAATTCTAAATCGTTGCTATTTCTACGTATATCGACGATTTGGGTGATATATAAGAAAAACTGAAATTTTAACGAATTTCCAAGAAAAATGTAAAAATTAACCAAAATTTAAAAACGATGCTATTTCTGTAGATATATAGTAAAAATTGAATTTTACCGAATTTTTAAGAAAAATGTAAAAATTAACCAAAATTTTAAAACTATGATATATCTACGTATCTAGACGATTTGGATGATATACAAGAAAAACTGAAATTTAAGCGAATTTCAAAGAAAAATGCAAAAATTAACCAAAATTTGAAAACGATGCTATCTAGATGATTTGGAGGATATTTAAGAAAAATTTAATTTTAGCGAATTTCCGTGTAAACTGTACAAATTTACCGAAATTCTAAATCGTTGCTATTTCTACGTATATCGACGATTTGGGTGATATATAAGAAAAACTGAAATTTTAACGAATTTCCAAGAAAAATGTAAAAATTAACCAAAATTTAAAAACGATGCTATCTAGATAATTTGGAAGATATTTAGGAAAAATTAAATTTTTGCGAATTTCAGAGTAAACTGTACAAATTTACCGAAATTCTAAATCGTTGCTATTTCTACGTATATCGACGATTTGGGTGATATATAAGAAAAACTGAAATTTTAACGAATTTCCAAGAAAAATGTAAAAATTAACCAAAATTTGAAAACGATGTTATCTAGATGATTTGGAAAATATTTAGGAAAAATTAAATTTTTGCGAATTTCAGAGTAAACTGTACAAATTTACCGAAACTCTAAATCGTTGCTATTTCTACGTATATCGACGATTTGGGTGATATATAAGAAAAACTGAAATTTTAACGAATTTCCAAGAAAAATGTAAAAATTAACCAAAATTTAAAAACGATGCTATTTCTGTAGATATATAGTAAAAATTGAATTTTACCGAATTTTTAAGAAAAATGTAAAAATTAACCAAAATTTTAAAACTATGATATATCTACGTATCTAGACGATTTGGATGATATACAAGAAAAACTGAAATTTTAGCGAATTTCAAAGAAAAATGCAAAAATTAACCAAAATTTGAAAACTATGACATTTCTACGTATCTAGACGATTTGGATGATATATAAGAAAAACTGAAATTTTAGCGAATTTCCAAGAAAAATGTAAAAATTAGCCAAAATTTAAAAACGATGCTATATCTATAGATATATAATAAAAATTGAATTTTAACGAATTTTTAAGAAAAAATGTAAAAATTAACCAAAATTTGAAAACGATGCTATTTCTACGTATCTAGACGATTTGGATGATATATAAGAAAAACTGAAATTTTAGCGAATTTCCAAGAAAAATGTAAAAATTAACCAAAATTTAAAAACGATGCTATCTAGATAATTTGGAAGATATTTAGGAAAAATTAAATTTTTGCGAATTTCAGAGTAAACTGTACAAATTTACCGAAACTCTAAATCGTTGCTATTTCTACGTATATCGACGATTTGGGTGATATATAAGAAAAACTGAAATTTTAACGAATTTCCAAGAAAAATGTAAAAATTAACCAAAATTTAAAAACGATGCTATCTAGATGATTTGGAAGATATTTATGAAAAATTAAATTTTTGCGAATTTCAGAGTAAACTACAAATTTACCGAAATTCTAAATCGTTGCTATTTCTACGTATATCGACGATTTGGATGATATATAAGAAAAACTGAAATTTTAGCGAATTTCCAAGAAAAATGTAAAAATTAACCAAAATTTAAAAACGATGCTGTTTCTATAGATATATAATAAAAATTGAATTTTACCGATTTTTTAAGAAAAATGTAAAAATTAACCAAAATTTGAAAACTATGATATTTCTACGAATCTAGACGATTTGGATGATATGTAAGAATGACTGAAATTTTAGCGAATTTCCAAGAAAAATGTAAAAATTAACTAAAATTTAAAAACGATGCTGTTTCTATAGATATATAATAAAAATTGAATTTTACCGAATTTTTAAGAAAAATGTAAAAATTAACCAAAGTTTGAAAACAATGACATTTCTACGTATCTAGACGATTTGGATGATATATAAGAAAAACTGAAATATTAGCGAATTTCCAAGAAAAATGTAAAAATTAACCAAAATTTAAAAACGATGCTATCTAGATAATTTGGAAGATATTTAGGAAAAATTAAATTTTTGCGAATTTCAGAGTAAACTGTACAAATTTACCGAAATTCTAAATCGTTGCTATTTCTACGTATATCGACGATTTGGGTGATATATAAGAAAAACTGAAATTTTAACGAATTTCCAAGAAAAATGTAAAAATTAACCAAAATTTAAAAACGATGCTATCTAGATGATTTGGAGGATATTTAAGAAAAATTTAATTTTAGCGAATTTCCGTGTAAACTGTACAAATTAACCGAAATTCTAAATCGTAGCTATTTCTACGTATATCGACGATTTGGGTGATATATAAGAAAAACTGAAATTTTAACGAATTTCCAAGAAAAATGTAAAAATTAACCAAAATTTAAAAACGATGCTATTTCTGTAGATATATAGTAAAAATTGAATTTTACCGAATTTTTAAGAAAAATGTAAAAATTAACCAAAATTTTAAAACTATGATATATCTACGTATCTAGACGATTTGGATGATATACAAGAAAAACTGAAATTTTAGCGAATTTCAAAGAAAAATGCAAAAATTAACCAAAATTTGAAAACGATGCTATCTAGATGATTTGGAGGATATTTAAGAAAAATTTAATTTTAGCGAATTTCCGTGTAAACTGTACAAATTTACCGAAATTCTAAATCGTTGCTATTTCTACGTATATCGACGATTTGGGTGATATATAAGAAAAACGGAAATTTTAACGAATTTCCAAGAAAAATGTAAAAATTAACCAAAATTTAAAAACGATGCTATCTAGATAATTTGGAAGATATTTAGGAAAAATTAAATTTTTGCGAATTTCAGAGTAAACTGTACAAATTTACCGAAATTCTAAATCGTTGCTATTTCTACGTATATCGACGATTTGGGTGATATATAAGAAAAACTGAAATTTTAACGAATTTCCAAGAAAAATGTAAAAATTAACCAAAATTTGAAAACGATGTTATCTAGATGATTTGGAAAATATTTAGGAAAAATTAAATTTTTGCGAATTTCAGAGTAAACTGTACAAATTTACCGAAACTCTAAATCGTTGCTATTTCTACGTATATCGACGATTTGGGTGATATATAAGAAAAACTGAAATTTTAACGAATTTCCAAGAAAAATGTAAAAATTAACCAAAATTTAAAAACGATGCTATTTCTGTAGATATATAGTAAAAATTGAATTTTACCGAATTTTTAAGAAAAATGTAAAAATTAACCAAAATTTTAAAACTATGATATATCTACGTATCTAGACGATTTGGATGATATACAAGAAAAACTGAAATTTTAGGGAATTTCAAAGAAAAATGCAAAAATTAACCAAAATTTGAAAACTATGACATTTCTACGTATCTAGACGATTTGGATGATATATAAGAAAAACTGAAATTTTAGCGAATTTCCAAGAAAAATGTAAAAATTAACCAAAATTTGAAAACGATATTATCTAGATGATTTGGAAGATATTTAGGAAAAATTAAATTTTTGCGAATTTCAGAGTAAACTGTACAAATTTACCGAAACTCTAAAACGTTGCTATTTCTACGTATATCGACGACTTGGATGATATATAAGAAAAACTGAAATTTTAGCGAATTTCCAAGAAAAATGTAAAAATTAACCAAAATTTGAAAACGATGCTACTTCTACGTATCTAGATGATTTGGAGGATATTTAAGAAAAATTTAATTTTAGCGAATTTCCGTGTAAACTGTACAAATTAACCGAAATTCTAAATCGTTGCTATTTCTACGTATATCGACGATTTGGATGATATATAAGAAAAACTGAAATTTTAACGAATTTCCAAGAAAAATGTAAAAATTAACCAAAATTTAAAAACGATGCTATTTCTGTAGATATATAATAAAAATTGAATTTTACCGAATTTTTAAGAAAAATGTAAAAATTAACCAAAATTTGAAAACTATGACATTTCTACGTATCTAGACGATTTGGATGATATATAAGAAAAACTGAAATTTTAGCGAATTTCCAAGAAAAATGTAAAAATTAACCAAAATTTGAAAACGATATTATCTAGATGATTTGGAAGATATTTAGGAAAAATTAAATTTTTGCGAATTTCAGAGTAAACTGTACAAATTTACCGAAACTCTAAAACGTTGCTATTTCTACGTATATCGACGACTTGGATGATATATAAGAAAAACTGAAATTTTAGCGAATTTCCAAGAAAAATGTAAAAATTAACCAAAATTTGAAAACGATGCTACTTCTACGTATCTAGATGATTTGGAGGATATTTAAGAAAAATTGACTTTTAGCGAATTTCCGAGTAAACTGTACAAATTAACCGAAATTCTAAATGGCTGCTATTTCTATGTATATCGACGATTTGGATGATATATAAGAAAAACTGAAATTTTAACGAATTTCCAAGAAAAATGTAAAAATTAGCCAAAATTTAAAAACGATGCTATATATATAGATATATAATAAAAATTGAATTTTAACGAATTTTTAAGAAAAAATGTAAAAATTAACCAAAATTTGAAAACGATGCTATTTCTACGTATCTAGACGATTTGGATGATATATAAGAAAAACTGAAATATTAGCGAATTTCCAAGAAAAATGTAAAAATTAACCAAAATTTAAAAACGATGCTATCTAGATAATTTGGAAGATATTTAGGAAAAATTAAATTTTTGCGAATTTCAGAGTAAACCGTACAAATTTACCGAAATTCTAAATCGTTGCTATTTCTACGTATATCGACGATTTGGGTGATATATAAGAAAAACTGAAATTTTAACGAATTTCCAAGAAAAATGTAAAAATTAACCAAAATTTAAAAACGATGCTATCTAGATAATTTGGAAGATATTTAGGAAAAATTAAATTTTTGCGAATTTCAGAGTAAACTGTACAAATTTACCGAAATTCTAAATCGTTGCTATTTCTATAGATATATAATAAAAATTGAATTTTAACGAATTTCCGAGTAAACTGTACAAATTAACCGAAATTCTAAATGGCTGCTATTTCTATGTATATCGACGATTTGGATGATATATAAGAAAAACTGAAATTTTAACGAATTTCCAAGAAAAATGTAAAAATTAGCCAAAATTTAAAAACGATGCTATCTAGATAATTTGGAAGATATTTAGGAAAAATTAAATTTTTGCGAATTTCAGAGTAAACTGTACAAATTTACCGAAATTCTAAATCGTTGCTATTTCTATAGATATATAATAAAAATTGACTTTTAGCGAATTTCCGAGTAAACTGTACAAATTAACCGAAATTCTAAATGGCTGCTATTTCTATGTATATCGACGATTTGGATGATATATAAGAAAAACTGAAATTTTAACGAATTTCCAAGAAAAATGTAAAAATTAGCCAAAATTTAAAAACGATGCTATATATATAGATATATAATAAAAATTGAATTTTAACGAATTTTTAAGAAAAAATGTAAAAATTAACCAAAATTTGAAAACGATGCTATTTCTACGTATCTAGACGATTTGGATGATATATAAGAAAAACTGAAATATTAGCGAATTTCCAAGAAAAATGTAAAAATTAACCAAAATTTAAAAACGATGCTATCTAGATAATTTGGAAGATATTTAGGAAAAATTAAATTTTTGCGAATTTCAGAGTAAACCGTACAAATTTACCGAAATTCTAAATCGTTGCTATTTCTACGTATATCGACGATTTGGGTGATATATAAGAAAAACTGAAATTTTAACGAATTTCCAAGAAAAATGTAAAAATTAACCAAAATTTAAAAACGATGCTATCTAGATAATTTGGAAGATATTTAGGAAAAATTAAATTTTTGCGAATTTCAGAGTAAACTGTACAAATTTACCGAAATTCTAAATCGTTGCTATTTCTATAGATATATAATAAAAATTGACTTTTAGCGAATTTCCGAGTAAACTGTACAAATTAACCGAAATTCTAAATGGCTGCTATTTCTATGTATATCGACGATTTGGATGATATATAAGAAAAACTGAAATTTTAACGAATTTCCAAGAAAAATGTAAAAATTAGCCAAAATTTAAAAACGATGCTATATAAATAGATATATAATAAAAATTGAATTTTAACGAATTTTTAAGAAAAAATGTAAAAATTAACCAAAATTTGAAAACGATGCTATTTCTACGTATCTAGACGATTTGGATGATATATAAGAAAAACTGAAATATTAGCGAATTTCCAAGAAAAATGTAAAAATTAACCAAAATTTAAAAACGATGCTATCTAGATAATTTGGAAGATATTTAGGAAAAATTAAATTTTTGCGAATTTCAGAGTAAACCGTACAAATTTACCGAAATTCTAAATCGTTGCTATTTCTACGTATATCGACGATTTGGGTGATATATAAGAAAAACTGAAATTTTAACGAATTTCCAAGAAAAATGTAAAAATTAACCAAAATTTAAAAACGATGCTATCTAGATAATTTGGAAGATATTTAGGAAAAACTAAATTTTTGCGAATTTCAGAGTAAACTGTACAAATTTACCGAAACTCTAAATCGTTGCTATTTCTACGTATATCGACGATTTGGGTGATATATAAGAAAAACTGAAATTTTAACGAATTTCCAAGAAAAATGTAAAAATTAACCAAAATTTAAAAACGATGCTATTTCTGTAGATATATAGTAAAAATTGAATTTTACCGAATTTTTAAGAAAAATGTAAAAATTAACCAAAATTTTAAAACTATGATATATCTACGTATCTAGACGATTTGGATGATATACAAGAAAAACTGAAATTTTAGGGAATTTCAAAGAAAAATGCAAAAATTAACCAAAATTTGAAAACTATGACATTTCTACGTATCTAGACGATTTGGATGATATATAAGAAAAACTGAAATTTTAGCGAATTTCCAAGAAAAATGTAAAAATTAACCAAAATTTGAAAACGATATTATCTAGATGATTTGGAAGATATTTAGGAAAAATTAAATTTTTGCGAATTTCAGAGTAAACTGTACAAATTTACCGAAACTCTAAAACGTTGCTATTTCTACGTATATCGACGACTTGGATGATATATAAGAAAAACTGAAATTTTAGCGAATTTCCAAGAAAAATGTAAAAATTAACCAAAATTTGAAAACGATGCTACTTCTACGTATCTAGATGATTTGGAGGATATTTAAGAAAAATTTAATTTTAGCGAATTTCCGTGTAAACTGTACAAATTAACCGAAATTCTAAATCGTTGCTATTTCTACGTATATCGACGATTTGGATGATATATAAGAAAAACTGAAATTTTAACGAATTTCCAAGAAAAATGTAAAAATTAACCAAAATTTAAAAACGATGCTATTTCTGTAGATATATAATAAAAATTGAATTTTACCGAATTTTTAAGAAAAATGTAAAAATTAACCAAAATTTGAAAACTATGACATTTCTACGTATCTAGACGATTTGGATGATATATAAGAAAAACTGAAATTTTAGCGAATTTCCAAGAAAAATGTAAAAATTAACCAAAATTTGAAAACGATATTATCTAGATGATTTGGAAGATATTTAGGAAAAATTAAATTTTTGCGAATTTCAGAGTAAACTGTACAAATTTACCGAAACTCTAAAACGTTGCTATTTCTACGTATATCGACGACTTGGATGATATATAAGAAAAACTGAAATTTTAGCGAATTTCCAAGAAAAATGTAAAAATTAACCAAAATTTGAAAACGATGCTACTTCTACGTATCTAGATGATTTGGAGGATATTTAAGAAAAATTGACTTTTAGCGAATTTCCGAGTAAACTGTACAAATTAACCGAAATTCTAAATGGCTGCTATTTCTATGTATATCGACGATTTGGATGATATATAAGAAAAACTGAAATTTTAACGAATTTCCAAGAAAAATGTAAAAATTAGCCAAAATTTAAAAACGATGCTATATATATAGATATATAATAAAAATTGAATTTTAACGAATTTTTAAGAAAAAATGTAAAAATTAACCAAAATTTGAAAACGATGCTATTTCTACGTATCTAGACGATTTGGATGATATATAAGAAAAACTGAAATATTAGCGAATTTCCAAGAAAAATGTAAAAATTAACCAAAATTTAAAAACGATGCTATCTAGATAATTTGGAAGATATTTAGGAAAAATTAAATTTTTGCGAATTTCAGAGTAAACCGTACAAATTTACCGAAATTCTAAATCGTTGCTATTTCTACGTATATCGACGATTTGGGTGATATATAAGAAAAACTGAAATTTTAACGAATTTCCAAGAAAAATGTAAAAATTAACCAAAATTTAAAAACGATGCTATCTAGATAATTTGGAAGATATTTAGGAAAAATTAAATTTTTGCGAATTTCAGAGTAAACTGTACAAATTTACCGAAATTCTAAATCGTTGCTATTTCTATAGATATATAATAAAAATTGAATTTTAACGAATTTTTAAGAAAAAATGTAAAAATTAACCAAAATTTGAAAACGATGCTATTTCTACGTATCTAGACGATTTGGATGATATATAAGAAAAACTGAAATTTTAGCGAATTTCCAAGAAAAATGTAAAAATTAACCAAAATTTAAAAACGATGCTATCTAGATAATTTGGAAGATATTTAGGAAAAATTAAATTTTTGCGAATTTCAGAGTAAACTGTACAAATTTACCGAAACTCTAAATCGTTGCTATTTCTACGTATATCGACGATTTGGGTGATATATAAGAAAAACTGAAATTTTAACGAATTTCCAAGAAAAATGTAAAAATTAACCAAAATTTAAAAACGATGCTATCTAGATGATTTGGAAGATATTTATGAAAAATTAAATTTTTGCGAATTTCAGAGTAAACTACAAATTTACCGAAATTCTAAATCGTTGCTATTTCTACGTATATCGACGATTTGGATGATATATAAGAAAAACTGAAATTTTAGCGAATTTCCAAGAAAAATGTAAAAATTAACCAAAATTTAAAAACGATGCTGTTTCTATAGATATATAATAAAAATTGAATTTTACCGATTTTTTAAGAAAAATGTAAAAATTAACCAAAATTTGAAAACTATGATATTTCTACGAATCTAGACGATTTGGATGATATGTAAGAATGACTGAAATTTTAGCGAATTTCCAAGAAAAATGTAAAAATTAACTAAAATTTAAAAACGATGCTGTTTCTATAGATATATAATAAAAATTGAATTTTACCGAATTTTTAAGAAAAATGTAAAAATTAACCAAAGTTTGAAAACAATGACATTTCTACGTATCTAGACGATTTGGATGATATATAAGAAAAACTGAAATATTAGCGAATTTCCAAGAAAAATGTAAAAATTAACCAAAATTTAAAAACGATGCTATCTAGATAATTTGGAAGATATTTAGGAAAAATTAAATTTTTGCGAATTTCAGAGTAAACTGTACAAATTTACCGAAATTCTAAATCGTTGCTATTTCTACGTATATCGACGATTTGGGTGATATATAAGAAAAACTGAAATTTTAACGAATTTCCAAGAAAAATGTAAAAATTAACCAAAATTTAAAAACGATGCTATCTAGATGATTTGGAGGATATTTAAGAAAAATTTAATTTTAGCGAATTTCCGTGTAAACTGTACAAATTAACCGAAATTCTAAATCGTAGCTATTTCTACGTATATCGACGATTTGGGTGATATATAAGAAAAACTGAAATTTTAACGAATTTCCAAGAAAAATGTAAAAATTAACCAAAATTTAAAAACGATGCTATTTCTGTAGATATATAGTAAAAATTGAATTTTACCGAATTTTTAAGAAAAATGTAAAAATTAACCAAAATTTTAAAACTATGATATATCTACGTATCTAGACGATTTGGATGATATACAAGAAAAACTGAAATTTTAGCGAATTTCAAAGAAAAATGCAAAAATTAACCAAAATTTGAAAACGATGCTATCTAGATGATTTGGAGGATATTTAAGAAAAATTTAATTTTAGCGAATTTCCGTGTAAACTGTACAAATTTACCGAAATTCTAAATCGTTGCTATTTCTACGTATATCGACGATTTGGGTGATATATAAGAAAAACGGAAATTTTAACGAATTTCCAAGAAAAATGTAAAAATTAACCAAAATTTAAAAACGATGCTATCTAGACAATTTGGAAGATATTTAGGAAAAATTAAATTTTTGCGAATTTCAGAGTAAACTGTACAAATTTACCGAAATTCTAAATCGTTGCTATTTCTACGTATATCGACGATTTGGGTGATATATAAGAAAAACTGAAATTTTAACGAATTTCCAAGAAAAATGTAAAAATTAACCAAAATTTGAAAACGATGTTATCTAGATGATTTGGAAAATATTTAGGAAAAATTAAATTTTTGCGAATTTCAGAGTAAACTGTACAAATTTACCGAAACTCTAAATCGTTGCTATTTCTACGTATATCGACGATTTGGGTGATATATAAGAAAAACTGAAATTTTAACGAATTTCCAAGAAAAATGTAAAAATTAACCAAAATTTAAAAACGATGCTATTTCTGTAGATATATAGTAAAAATTGAATTTTACCGAATTTTTAAGAAAAATGTAAAAATTAACCAAAATTTTAAAACTATGATATATCTACGTATCTAGACGATTTGGATGATATACAAGAAAAACTGAAATTTTAGGGAATTTCAAAGAAAAATGCAAAAATTAACCAAAATTTGAAAACTATGACATTTCTACGTATCTAGACGATTTGGATGATATATAAGAAAAACTGAAATTTTAGCGAATTTCCAAGAAAAATGTAAAAATTAACCAAAATTTGAAAACGATATTATCTAGATGATTTGGAAGATATTTAGGAAAAATTAAATTTTTGCGAATTTCAGAGTAAACTGTACAAATTTACCGAAACTCTAAAACGTTGCTATTTCTACGTATATCGACGACTTGGATGATATATAAGAAAAACTGAAATTTTAGCGAATTTCCAAGAAAAATGTAAAAATTAACCAAAATTTGAAAACGATGCTACTTCTACGTATCTAGATGATTTGGAGGATATTTAAGAAAAATTTAATTTTAGCGAATTTCCGTGTAAACTGTACAAATTAACCGAAATTCTAAATCGTTGCTATTTCTACGTATATCGACGATTTGGATGATATATAAGAAAAACTGAAATTTTAACGAATTTCCAAGAAAAATGTAAAAATTAACCAAAATTTAAAAACGATGCTATTTCTGTAGATATATAATAAAAATTGAATTTTACCGAATTTTTAAGAAAAATGTAAAAATTAACCAAAATTTGAAAACTATGACATTTCTACGTATCTAGACGATTTGGATGATATATAAGAAAAACTGAAATTTTAGCGAATTTCCAAGAAAAATGTAAAAATTAACCAAAATTTGAAAACGATATTATCTAGATGATTTGGAAGATATTTAGGAAAAATTAAATTTTTGCGAATTTCAGAGTAAACTGTACAAATTTACCGAAACTCTAAAACGTTGCTATTTCTACGTATATCGACGACTTGGATGATATATAAGAAAAACTGAAATTTTAGCGAATTTCCAAGAAAAATGTAAAAATTAACCAAAATTTGAAAACGATGCTACTTCTACGTATCTAGATGATTTGGAGGATATTTAAGAAAAATTGACTTTTAGCGAATTTCCGAGTAAACTGTACAAATTAACCGAAATTCTAAATGGCTGCTATTTCTATGTATATCGACGATTTGGATGATATATAAGAAAAACTGAAATTTTAACGAATTTCCAAGAAAAATGTAAAAATTAGCCAAAATTTAAAAACGATGCTATATATATAGATATATAATAAAAATTGAATTTTAACGAATTTTTAAGAAAAAATGTAAAAATTAACCAAAATTTGAAAACGATGCTATTTCTACGTATCTAGACGATTTGGATGATATATAAGAAAAACTGAAATATTAGCGAATTTCCAAGAAAAATGTAAAAATTAACCAAAATTTAAAAACGATGCTATCTAGATAATTTGGAAGATATTTAGGAAAAATTAAATTTTTGCGAATTTCAGAGTAAACCGTACAAATTTACCGAAATTCTAAATCGTTGCTATTTCTACGTATATCGACGATTTGGGTGATATATAAGAAAAACTGAAATTTTAACGAATTTCCAAGAAAAATGTAAAAATTAACCAAAATTTAAAAACGATGCTATCTAGATGATTTGGAGGATATTTAAGAAAAATTTAATTTTAGCGAATTTCCGTGTAAACTGTACAAATTAACCGAAATTCTAAATCGTTGCTATTTCTACGTATATCGACGATTTGGGTGATATATAAGAAAAACTGAAATTTTAACGAATTTCCAAGAAAAATGTAAAAATTAACCAAAATTTAAAAACGATGCTATTTCTGTAGATATATAGTAAAAATTGAATTTTACCGAATTTTTAAGAAAAATGTAAAAATTAACCAAAATTTTAAAACTATGATATATCTACGTATCTAGACGATTTGGATGATATACAAGAAAAACTGAAATTTTAGCGAATTTCAAAGAAAAATGCAAAAATTAACCAAAATTTGAAAACTATGACATTTCTACGTATCTAGACGATTTGGATGATATATAAGAAAAACTGAAATATTAGCGAATTTCCAAGAAAAATGTAAAAATTAACCAAAATTTAAAAACGATGCTATCTAGATAATTTGGAAGATATTTAGGAAAGATTAAATTTTTGCGAATTTCAGAGTAAACTGTACAAATTTACCGAAATTCTAAATCGTTGCTATTTCTACGTATATCGACGATTTGGGTGATATATAAGAAAAAATGAAATTTTAACGAATTTCCAAGAAAAATGTAAAAATTAACCAAAATTTAAAAACGATGCTATCTAGATGATTTGGAGGATATTTAAGAAAAATTTAATTTTAGCGAATTTCCGTGTAAACTGTACAAATTAACCGAAATTCTAAATCGTTGCTATTTCTACGTATATCGACGATTTGGGTGATATATAAGAAAAACTGAAATTTTAACGAATTTCCAAGAAAAATGTAAAAATTAACCAAAATTTAAAAACGATGCTATTTCTGTAGATATATAGTAAAAATTGAATTTTACCGAATTTTTAAGAAAAATGTAAAAATTAACCAAAATTTTAAAACTATGATATATCTACGTATCTAGACGATTTGGATGATATACAAGAAAAACTGAAATTTTAGCGAATTTCAAAGAAAAATGCAAAAATTAACCAAAATTTGAAAACGATGCTATCTAGATGATTTGGAGGATATTTAAGAAAAATTTAATTTTAGCGAATTTCCGTGTAAACTGTACAAATTTACCGAAATTCTAAATCGTTGCTATTTCTACGTATATCGACGATTTGGGTGATATATAAGAAAAACTGAAATTTTAACGAATTTCCAAGAAAAATGTAAAAATTAACCAAAATTTAAAAACGATGCTATCTAGATAATTTGGAAGATATTTAGGAAAAATTAAATTTTTGCGAATTTCAGAGTAAACTGTACAAATTTACCGAAATTCTAAATCGTTGCTATTTCTACGTATATCGACGATTTGGGTGATATATAAGAAAAACTGAAATTTTAACGAATTTCCAAGAAAAATGTAAAAATTAACCAAAATTTGAAAACGATGTTATCTAGATGATTTGGAAAATATTTAGGAAAAATTAAATTTTTGCGAATTTCCAAGAAAAATGTAAAAATTAACCAAAATTTGAAAACGATGTTATCTAGACGATTTGGAAAATATTTAGGAAAAATTAAGTTTTTGCGAATTTCAGAGTAAACTGTACAAATTTACCGAAACTCTAAATCGTTGCTATTTCTACGTATATCGACGATTTGGGTGATATATAAGAAAAACTGAAATTTTAACGAATTTCCAAGAAAAATGTAAAAATTAACCAAAATTTAAAAACGATGCTATTTCTGTAGATATATAGTAAAAATTGAATTTTACCGAATTTTTAAGAAAAATGTAAAAATTAACCAAAATTTTAAAACTATGATATATCTACGTATCTAGACGATTTGGATGATATACAAGAAAAACTGAAATTTTAGCGAATTTCAAAGAAAAATGCAAAAATTAACCAAAATTTGAAAACTATGACATTTCTACGTATCTAGACGATTTGGATGATATATAAGAAAAACTGAAATTTTAGCGAATTTCCAAGAAAAATGTAAAAATTAACCAAAATTTGAAAACGATATTATCTAGATGATTTGGAAGATATTTAGGAAAAATTAAATTTTTGCGAATTTCAGAGTAAACTGTACAAATTTACCGAAACTCTAAAACGTTGCTATTTCTACGTATATCGACGACTTGGATGATATATAAGAAAAACTGAAATTTTAGCGAATTTCCAAGAAAAATGTAAAAATTAACCAAAATTTGAAAACGATGCTACTTCTACGTATCTAGATGATTTGGAGGATATTTAAGAAAAATTTAATTTTAGCGAATTTCCGTGTAAACTGTACAAATTAACCGAAATTCTAAATCGTTGCTATTTCTACGTATATCGACGATTTGGATGATATATAAGAAAAACTGAAATTTTAACGAATTTCCAAGAAAAATGTAAAAATTAACCAAAATTTAAAAACGATGCTATTTCTGTAGATATATAATAAAAATTGAATTTTACCGAATTTTTAAGAAAAATGTAAAAATTAACCAAAATTTGAAAACTATGACATTTCTACGTATCTAGACGATTTGGATGATATATAAGAAAAACTGAAATATTAGCGAATTTCCAAGAAAAATGTAAAAATTAACCAAAATTTAAAAACGATGCTATCTAGATAATTTGGAAGATATTTAGGAAAAATTAAATTTTTGCGAATTTCAGAGTAAACTGTACAAATTTACCGAAATTCTAAATCGTTGCTATTTCTACGTATATCGACGATTTGGGTGATATATAAGAAAAACTGAAATTTTAACGAATTTCCAAGAAAAATGTAAAAATTAACCAAAATTTAAAAACGATGCTATCTAGATGATTTGGAGGATATTTAAGAAAAATTTAATTTTAGCGAATTTCCGTGTAAACTGTACAAATTAACCGAAATTCTAAATCGTTGCTATTTCTACGTATATCGACGATTTGGGTGATATATAAGAAAAACTGAAATTTTAACGAATTTCCAAGAAAAATGTAAAAATTAACCAAAATTTAAAAACGATGCTATTTCTGTAGATATATAGTAAAAATTGAATTTTACCGAATTTTTAAGAAAAATGTAAAAATTAACCAAAATTTTAAAACTATGATATATCTACGTATCTAGACGATTTGGATGATATACAAGAAAAACTGAAATTTTAGCGAATTTCAAAGAAAAATGCAAAAATTAACCAAAATTTGAAAACTATGACATTTCTACGTATCTAGACGATTTGGATGATATATAAGAAAAACTGAAATTTTAGCGAATTTCCAAGAAAAATGTAAAAATTAACCAAAATTTGAAAACGATATTATCTAGATGATTTGGAAGATATTTAGGAAAAATTAAATTTTTGCGAATTTCAGAGTAAACTGTACAAATTTACCGAAACTCTAAATCGTTGCTATTTCTACGTATATCGACGATTTGGGTGATATATAAGAAAAACTGAAATTTTAACGAATTTCCAAGGAAAATGTAAAAATTAACCAAAATTTAAAAACGATGCTATTTCTGTAGATATATAGTAAAAATTGAATTTTACCGAATTTTTAAGAAAAATGTAAAAATTAACCAAAATTTTAAAACTATGATATATCTACGTATCTAGACGATTTGGATGATATACAAGAAAAACTGAAATTTTAGCGAATTTCAAAGAAAAATGCAAAAATTAACCAAAATTTGAAAACTATGACATTTCTACGTATCTAGACGATTTGGATGATATATAAGAAAAACTGAAATTTTAGCGAATTTCCAAGAAAAATGTAAAAATTAACCAAAATTTGAAAACGATATTATCTAGATGATTTGGAAGATATTTAGGAAAAATTAAATTTTTGCGAATTTCAGAGTAAACTGTACAAATTTACCGAAACTCTAAATCGTTGCTATTTCTACGTATATCGACGATTTGGGTGATATATAAGAAAAACTGAAATTTTAACGAATTTCCAAGAAAAATGTAAAAATTAACCAAAATTTAAAAACGATGCTATTTCTGTAGATATATAGTAAAAATTGAATTTTACCGAATTTTTAAGAAAAATGTAAAAATTAACCAAAATTTTAAAACTATGATATATCTACGTATCTAGACGATTTGGATGATATACAAGAAAAACTGAAATTTTAGCGAATTTCAAAGAAAAATGCAAAAATTAACCAAAATTTGAAAACGATGCTATCTAGATGATTTGGAGGATATTTAAGAAAAATTTAATTTTAGCGAATTTCCGTGTAAACTGTACAAATTTACCGAAATTCTAAATCGTTGCTATTTCTACGTATATCGACGATTTGGGTGATATATAAGAAAAACTGAAATTTTAACGAATTTCCAAGAAAAATGTAAAAATTAACCAAAATTTAAAAACGATGCTATCTAGATAATTTGGAAGATATTTAGGAAAAATTAAATTTTTGCGAATTTCAGAGTAAACTGTACAAATTTACCGAAATTCTAAATCGTTTCTATTTCTACGTATATCGACGATTTGGGTGATATATAAGAAAAACTGAAATTTTAACGAATTTCCAAGAAAAATGTAAAGATTAACCAAAATTTGAAAACGATGTTATCTAGATGATTTGGAAGATATTTAGGAAAAATTAAATTTTTGCGAATTTCAGAGTAAACTGTACAAATTTACCGAAACTCTAAATCGTTGCTATTTCTACGTATATCGACGATTTGGGTGATATATAAGAAAAACTGAAATTTTAACGAATTTCCAAGAAAAATGTAAAAATTAACCAAAATTTAAAAACGATGCTATTTCTGTAGATATATAGTAAAAATTGAATTTTATCGAATTTTTAAGAAAAATGTAAAAATTAACCAAAATTTTAAAACTATGATATATCTACGTATCTAGACGATTTGGATGATATACAAGAAAAACTGAAATTTTAGCGAATTTCAAAGAAAAATGCAAAAATTAACCAAAATTTTAAAACTATGACATTTCTACGTATCTAGACGATTTGGATGATATATAAGAAAAACTGAAATTTTAGCGAATTTCCAAGAAAAATGTAAAAATTAACCAAAATTTGAAAACGATATTATCTAGATGATTTGGAAGATATTTAGGAAAAATTAAATTTTAGCGAATTTCAGAGTAAACTGTACAAATTTACCGAAACTCTAAAACGTTGCTATTTCTACGTATATCGACGACTTGGATGATATATATAAGGAAAACTGAAATTTTAGCGAATTTCCAAGAAAAATGTAAAAATTAACCAAAATTTGAAAACGATGCTACTTCTACGTATCTAGATGATTTGGAGGATATTTAAGAAAAATTTAATTTTAGCGAATTTCCGTGTAAACTGTACAAATTAACCGAAATTCTAAATCGTTGCTATTTCTACGTATATCGACGATTTGGATGATATATAAGAAAAACTGAAATTTTAACGAATTTCCAAGAAAAATGTAAAAATTAACCAAAATTTAAAAACGATGCTATCTAGATAATTTGGAAGATATTTAGGAAAAATTAAATTTTTGCGAATTTCAGAGTAAACTGTACAAATTTACCGAAACTCTAAATCGTTGCTATTTCTACGTATTTCGACGATTTGGGTGATATATAAGAAAAACTGAAATTTTAACGAATTTCCAAGAAAAATGTAAAAATTAACCAAAATTTAAAAACGATGCTATCTAGATGATTTGGAAGATATTTATGAAAAATTAAATTTTTGCGAATTTCAGAGTAAACTACAAATTTACCGAAATTCTAAATCGTTGCTATTTCTACGTATATCGACGATTTGGATGATATGTAAGAATGACTGAAATTTTAGCGAATTTCCAAGAAAAATGTAAAAATTAACCAAAATTTGAAAACGATATTATCTAGATGATTTGGAAGATATTTAGGAAAAATTAAATTTTTGCGAATTTCAGAGTAAACTGTACAAATTTACCGAAACTCTAAATCGTTGCTATTTCTACGTATATCGACGATTTGGGTGATATATAAGAAAAACTGAAATTTTAACGAATTTCCAAGAAAAATGTAAAAATTAACCAAAATTTAAAAACGATGCTATTTCTGTAGATATATAGTAAAAATTGAATTTTACCGAATTTTTAAGAAAAATGTAAAAATTAACCAAAATTTGAAAACTATGATATTTCTACGAATCTAGACGATTTGGATGATATGTAAGAATGACTGAAATTTTAGCGAATTTCCAAGAAAAATGTAAAAATTAACTAAAATTTAAAAACGATGCTGTTTCTATAGATATATAATAAAAATTGAATTTTACCGAATTTTTAAGAAAAATGTAAAAATTAACCAAAGTTTGAAAACAATGACATTTCTACGTATCTAGACGATTTGGATGATATATAAGAAAAACTGAAATATTAGCGAATTTCCAAGAAAAATGTAAAAATTAACCAAAATTTAAAAACGATGCTATCTAGATAATTTGGAAGATATTTAGGAAAAATTAAATTTTTGCGAATTTCAGAGTAAACTGTACAAATTTACCGAAATTCTAAATCGTTGCTATTTCTACGTATATCGACGATTTGGGTGATATATAAGAAAAACTGAAATTTTAACGAATTTCCAAGAAAAATGTAAAAATTAACCAAAATTTAAAAACGATGCTATCTAGATGATTTGGAGGATATTTAAGAAAAATTTAATTTTAGCGAATTTCCGTGTAAACTGTACAAATTAACCGAAATTCTAAATCGTAGCTATTTCTACGTATATCGACGATTTGGGTGATATATAAGAAAAACTGAAATTTTAACGAATTTCCAAGAAAAATGTAAAAATTAACCAAAATTTAAAAACGATGCTATTTCTGTAGATATATAGTAAAAATTGAATTTTACCGAATTTTTAAGAAAAATGTAAAAATTAACCAAAATTTTAAAACTATGATATATCTACGTATCTAGACGATTTGGATGATATACAAGAAAAACTGAAATTTTAGCGAATTTCAAAGAAAAATGCAAAAATTAACCAAAATTTGAAAACGATGCTATCTAGATGATTTGGAGGATATTTAAGAAAAATTTAATTTTAGCGAATTTCCGTGTAAACTGTACAAATTTACCGAAATTCTAAATCGTTGCTATTTCTACGTATATCGACGATTTGGGTGATATATAAGAAAAACGGAAATTTTAACGAATTTCCAAGAAAAATGTAAAAATTAACCAAAATTTAAAAACGATGCTATCTAGATAATTTGGAAGATATTTAGGAAAAATTAAATTTTTGCGAATTTCAGAGTAAACTGTACAAATTTACCGAAATTCTAAATCGTTGCTATTTCTACGTATATCGACGATTTGGGTGATATATAAGAAAAACTGAAATTTTAACGAATTTCCAAGAAAAATGTAAAAATTAACCAAAATTTGAAAACGATGTTATCTAGATGATTTGGAAAATATTTAGGAAAAATTAAATTTTTGCGAATTTCAGAGTAAACTGTACAAATTTACCGAAACTCTAAATCGTTGCTATTTCTACGTATATCGACGATTTGGGTGATATATAAGAAAAACTGAAATTTTAACGAATTTCCAAGAAAAATGTAAAAATTAACCAAAATTTAAAAACGATGCTATTTCTGTAGATATATAGTAAAAATTGAATTTTACCGAATTTTTAAGAAAAATGTAAAAATTAACCAAAATTTTAAAACTATGATATATCTACGTATCTAGACGATTTGGATGATATACAAGAAAAACTGAAATTTTAGGGAATTTCAAAGAAAAATGCAAAAATTAACCAAAATTTGAAAACTATGACATTTCTACGTATCTAGACGATTTGGATGATATATAAGAAAAACTGAAATTTTAGCGAATTTCCAAGAAAAATGTAAAAATTAACCAAAATTTGAAAACGATATTATCTAGATGATTTGGAAGATATTTAGGAAAAATTAAATTTTTGCGAATTTCAGAGTAAACTGTACAAATTTACCGAAACTCTAAAACGTTGCTATTTCTACGTATATCGACGACTTGGATGATATATAAGAAAAACTGAAATTTTAGCGAATTTCCAAGAAAAATGTAAAAATTAACCAAAATTTGAAAACGATGCTACTTCTACGTATCTAGATGATTTGGAGGATATTTAAGAAAAATTTAATTTTAGCGAATTTCCGTGTAAACTGTACAAATTAACCGAAATTCTAAATCGTTGCTATTTCTACGTATATCGACGATTTGGATGATATATAAGAAAAACTGAAATTTTAACGAATTTCCAAGAAAAATGTAAAAATTAACCAAAATTTAAAAACGATGCTATTTCTGTAGATATATAATAAAAATTGAATTTTACCGAATTTTTAAGAAAAATGTAAAAATTAACCAAAATTTGAAAACTATGACATTTCTACGTATCTAGACGATTTGGATGATATATAAGAAAAACTGAAATTTTAGCGAATTTCCAAGAAAAATGTAAAAATTAACCAAAATTTGAAAACGATATTATCTAGATGATTTGGAAGATATTTAGGAAAAATTAAATTTTTGCGAATTTCAGAGTAAACTGTACAAATTTACCGAAACTCTAAAACGTTGCTATTTCTACGTATATCGACGACTTGGATGATATATAAGAAAAACTGAAATTTTAGCGAATTTCCAAGAAAAATGTAAAAATTAACCAAAATTTGAAAACGATGCTACTTCTACGTATCTAGATGATTTGGAGGATATTTAAGAAAAATTGACTTTTAGCGAATTTCCGAGTAAACTGTACAAATTAACCGAAATTCTAAATGGCTGCTATTTCTATGTATATCGACGATTTGGATGATATATAAGAAAAACTGAAATTTTAACGAATTTCCAAGAAAAATGTAAAAATTAGCCAAAATTTAAAAACGATGCTATATATATAGATATATAATAAAAATTGAATTTTAACGAATTTTTAAGAAAAAATGTAAAAATTAACCAAAATTTGAAAACGATGCTATTTCTACGTATCTAGACGATTTGGATGATATATAAGAAAAACTGAAATATTAGCGAATTTCCAAGAAAAATGTAAAAATTAACCAAAATTTAAAAACGATGCTATCTAGATAATTTGGAAGATATTTAGGAAAAATTAAATTTTTGCGAATTTCAGAGTAAACCGTACAAATTTACCGAAATTCTAAATCGTTGCTATTTCTACGTATATCGACGATTTGGGTGATATATAAGAAAAACTGAAATTTTAACGAATTTCCAAGAAAAATGTAAAAATTAACCAAAATTTAAAAACGATGCTATCTAGATGATTTGGAGGATATTTAAGAAAAATTTAATTTTAGCGAATTTCCGTGTAAACTGTACAAATTAACCGAAATTCTAAATCGTTGCTATTTCTACGTATATCGACGATTTGGGTGATATATAAGAAAAACTGAAATTTTAACGAATTTCCAAGAAAAATGTAAAAATTAACCAAAATTTAAAAACGATGCTATTTCTGTAGATATATAGTAAAAATTGAATTTTACCGAATTTTTAAGAAAAATGTAAAAATTAACCAAAATTTTAAAACTATGATATATCTACGTATCTAGACGATTTGGATGATATACAAGAAAAACTGAAATTTTAGCGAATTTCAAAGAAAAATGCAAAAATTAACCAAAATTTGAAAACTATGACATTTCTACGTATCTAGACGATTTGGATGATATATAAGAAAAACTGAAATATTAGCGAATTTCCAAGAAAAATGTAAAAATTAACCAAAATTTAAAAACGATGCTATCTAGATAATTTGGAAGATATTTAGGAAAGATTAAATTTTTGCGAATTTCAGAGTAAACTGTACAAATTTACCGAAATTCTAAATCGTTGCTATTTCTACGTATATCGACGATTTGGGTGATATATAAGAAAAAATGAAATTTTAACGAATTTCCAAGAAAAATGTAAAAATTAACCAAAATTTAAAAACGATGCTATCTAGATGATTTGGAGGATATTTAAGAAAAATTTAATTTTAGCGAATTTCCGTGTAAACTGTACAAATTAACCGAAATTCTAAATCGTTGCTATTTCTACGTATATCGACGATTTGGGTGATATATAAGAAAAACTGAAATTTTAACGAATTTCCAAGAAAAATGTAAAAATTAACCAAAATTTAAAAACGATGCTATTTCTGTAGATATATAGTAAAAATTGAATTTTACCGAATTTTTAAGAAAAATGTAAAAATTAACCAAAATTTTAAAACTATGATATATCTACGTATCTAGACGATTTGGATGATATACAAGAAAAACTGAAATTTTAGCGAATTTCAAAGAAAAATGCAAAAATTAACCAAAATTTGAAAACGATGCTATCTAGATGATTTGGAGGATATTTAAGAAAAATTTAATTTTAGCGAATTTCCGTGTAAACTGTACAAATTTACCGAAATTCTAAATCGTTGCTATTTCTACGTATATCGACGATTTGGGTGATATATAAGAAAAACTGAAATTTTAACGAATTTCCAAGAAAAATGTAAAAATTAACCAAAATTTAAAAACGATGCTATCTAGATAATTTGGAAGATATTTAGGAAAAATTAAATTTTTGCGAATTTCAGAGTAAACTGTACAAATTTACCGAAATTCTAAATCGTTGCTATTTCTACGTATATCGACGATTTGGGTGATATATAAGAAAAACTGAAATTTTAACGAATTTCCAAGAAAAATGTAAAAATTAACCAAAATTTGAAAACGATGTTATCTAGATGATTTGGAAAATATTTAGGAAAAATTAAATTTTTGCGAATTTCCAAGAAAAATGTAAAAATTAACCAAAATTTGAAAACGATGTTATCTAGACGATTTGGAAAATATTTAGGAAAAATTAAGTTTTTGCGAATTTCAGAGTAAACTGTACAAATTTACCGAAACTCTAAATCGTTGCTATTTCTACGTATATCGACGATTTGGGTGATATATAAGAAAAACTGAAATTTTAACGAATTTCCAAGAAAAATGTAAAAATTAACCAAAATTTAAAAACGATGCTATTTCTGTAGATATATAGTAAAAATTGAATTTTACCGAATTTTTAAGAAAAATGTAAAAATTAACCAAAATTTTAAAACTATGATATATCTACGTATCTAGACGATTTGGATGATATACAAGAAAAACTGAAATTTTAGCGAATTTCAAAGAAAAATGCAAAAATTAACCAAAATTTGAAAACTATGACATTTCTACGTATCTAGACGATTTGGATGATATATAAGAAAAACTGAAATTTTAGCGAATTTCCAAGAAAAATGTAAAAATTAACCAAAATTTGAAAACGATATTATCTAGATGATTTGGAAGATATTTAGGAAAAATTAAATTTTTGCGAATTTCAGAGTAAACTGTACAAATTTACCGAAACTCTAAAACGTTGCTATTTCTACGTATATCGACGACTTGGATGATATATAAGAAAAACTGAAATTTTAGCGAATTTCCAAGAAAAATGTAAAAATTAACCAAAATTTGAAAACGATGCTACTTCTACGTATCTAGATGATTTGGAGGATATTTAAGAAAAATTTAATTTTAGCGAATTTCCGTGTAAACTGTACAAATTAACCGAAATTCTAAATCGTTGCTATTTCTACGTATATCGACGATTTGGATGATATATAAGAAAAACTGAAATTTTAACGAATTTCCAAGAAAAATGTAAAAATTAACCAAAATTTAAAAACGATGCTATTTCTGTAGATATATAATAAAAATTGAATTTTACCGAATTTTTAAGAAAAATGTAAAAATTAACCAAAATTTGAAAACTATGACATTTCTACGTATCTAGACGATTTGGATGATATATAAGAAAAACTGAAATATTAGCGAATTTCCAAGAAAAATGTAAAAATTAACCAAAATTTAAAAACGATGCTATCTAGATAATTTGGAAGATATTTAGGAAAAATTAAATTTTTGCGAATTTCAGAGTAAACTGTACAAATTTACCGAAATTCTAAATCGTTGCTATTTCTACGTATATCGACGATTTGGGTGATATATAAGAAAAACTGAAATTTTAACGAATTTCCAAGAAAAATGTAAAAATTAACCAAAATTTAAAAACGATGCTATCTAGATGATTTGGAGGATATTTAAGAAAAATTTAATTTTAGCGAATTTCCGTGTAAACTGTACAAATTAACCGAAATTCTAAATCGTTGCTATTTCTACGTATATCGACGATTTGGGTGATATATAAGAAAAACTGAAATTTTAACGAATTTCCAAGAAAAATGTAAAAATTAACCAAAATTTAAAAACGATGCTATTTCTGTAGATATATAGTAAAAATTGAATTTTACCGAATTTTTAAGAAAAATGTAAAAATTAACCAAAATTTTAAAACTATGATATATCTACGTATCTAGACGATTTGGATGATATACAAGAAAAACTGAAATTTTAGCGAATTTCAAAGAAAAATGCAAAAATTAACCAAAATTTGAAAACTATGACATTTCTACGTATCTAGACGATTTGGATGATATATAAGAAAAACTGAAATTTTAGCGAATTTCCAAGAAAAATGTAAAAATTAACCAAAATTTGAAAACGATATTATCTAGATGATTTGGAAGATATTTAGGAAAAATTAAATTTTTGCGAATTTCAGAGTAAACTGTACAAATTTACCGAAACTCTAAATCGTTGCTATTTCTACGTATATCGACGATTTGGGTGATATATAAGAAAAACTGAAATTTTAACGAATTTCCAAGGAAAATGTAAAAATTAACCAAAATTTAAAAACGATGCTATTTCTGTAGATATATAGTAAAAATTGAATTTTACCGAATTTTTAAGAAAAATGTAAAAATTAACCAAAATTTTAAAACTATGATATATCTACGTATCTAGACGATTTGGATGATATACAAGAAAAACTGAAATTTTAGCGAATTTCAAAGAAAAATGCAAAAATTAACCAAAATTTGAAAACTATGACATTTCTACGTATCTAGACGATTTGGATGATATATAAGAAAAACTGAAATTTTAGCGAATTTCCAAGAAAAATGTAAAAATTAACCAAAATTTGAAAACGATATTATCTAGATGATTTGGAAGATATTTAGGAAAAATTAAATTTTTGCGAATTTCAGAGTAAACTGTACAAATTTACCGAAACTCTAAATCGTTGCTATTTCTACGTATATCGACGATTTGGGTGATATATAAGAAAAACTGAAATTTTAACGAATTTCCAAGAAAAATGTAAAAATTAACCAAAATTTAAAAACGATGCTATTTCTGTAGATATATAGTAAAAATTGAATTTTACCGAATTTTTAAGAAAAATGTAAAAATTAACCAAAATTTTAAAACTATGATATATCTACGTATCTAGACGATTTGGATGATATACAAGAAAAACTGAAATTTTAGCGAATTTCAAAGAAAAATGCAAAAATTAACCAAAATTTGAAAACGATGCTATCTAGATGATTTGGAGGATATTTAAGAAAAATTTAATTTTAGCGAATTTCCGTGTAAACTGTACAAATTTACCGAAATTCTAAATCGTTGCTATTTCTACGTATATCGACGATTTGGGTGATATATAAGAAAAACTGAAATTTTAACGAATTTCCAAGAAAAATGTAAAAATTAACCAAAATTTAAAAACGATGCTATCTAGATAATTTGGAAGATATTTAGGAAAAATTAAATTTTTGCGAATTTCAGAGTAAACTGTACAAATTTACCGAAATTCTAAATCGTTTCTATTTCTACGTATATCGACGATTTGGGTGATATATAAGAAAAACTGAAATTTTAACGAATTTCCAAGAAAAATGTAAAGATTAACCAAAATTTGAAAACGATGTTATCTAGATGATTTGGAAGATATTTAGGAAAAATTAAATTTTTGCGAATTTCAGAGTAAACTGTACAAATTTACCGAAACTCTAAATCGTTGCTATTTCTACGTATATCGACGATTTGGGTGATATATAAGAAAAACTGAAATTTTAACGAATTTCCAAGAAAAATGTAAAAATTAACCAAAATTTAAAAACGATGCTATTTCTGTAGATATATAGTAAAAATTGAATTTTATCGAATTTTTAAGAAAAATGTAAAAATTAACCAAAATTTTAAAACTATGATATATCTACGTATCTAGACGATTTGGATGATATACAAGAAAAACTGAAATTTTAGCGAATTTCAAAGAAAAATGCAAAAATTAACCAAAATTTTAAAACTATGACATTTCTACGTATCTAGACGATTTGGATGATATATAAGAAAAACTGAAATTTTAGCGAATTTCCAAGAAAAATGTAAAAATTAACCAAAATTTGAAAACGATATTATCTAGATGATTTGGAAGATATTTAGGAAAAATTAAATTTTAGCGAATTTCAGAGTAAACTGTACAAATTTACCGAAACTCTAAAACGTTGCTATTTCTACGTATATCGACGACTTGGATGATATATATAAGGAAAACTGAAATTTTAGCGAATTTCCAAGAAAAATGTAAAAATTAACCAAAATTTGAAAACGATGCTACTTCTACGTATCTAGATGATTTGGAGGATATTTAAGAAAAATTTAATTTTAGCGAATTTCCGTGTAAACTGTACAAATTAACCGAAATTCTAAATCGTTGCTATTTCTACGTATATCGACGATTTGGATGATATATAAGAAAAACTGAAATTTTAACGAATTTCCAAGAAAAATGTAAAAATTAACCAAAATTTAAAAACGATGCTATCTAGATAATTTGGAAGATATTTAGGAAAAATTAAATTTTTGCGAATTTCAGAGTAAACTGTACAAATTTACCGAAACTCTAAATCGTTGCTATTTCTACGTATTTCGACGATTTGGGTGATATATAAGAAAAACTGAAATTTTAACGAATTTCCAAGAAAAATGTAAAAATTAACCAAAATTTAAAAACGATGCTATCTAGATGATTTGGAAGATATTTATGAAAAATTAAATTTTTGCGAATTTCAGAGTAAACTACAAATTTACCGAAATTCTAAATCGTTGCTATTTCTACGTATATCGACGATTTGGATGATATGTAAGAATGACTGAAATTTTAGCGAATTTCCAAGAAAAATGTAAAAATTAACCAAAATTTGAAAACGATATTATCTAGATGATTTGGAAGATATTTAGGAAAAATTAAATTTTTGCGAATTTCAGAGTAAACTGTACAAATTTACCGAAACTCTAAATCGTTGCTATTTCTACGTATATCGACGATTTGGGTGATATATAAGAAAAACTGAAATTTTAACGAATTTCCAAGAAAAATGTAAAAATTAACCAAAATTTAAAAACGATGCTATTTCTGTAGATATATAGTAAAAATTGAATTTTACCGAATTTTTAAGAAAAATGTAAAAATTAACCAAAATTTTAAAACTATGATATATCTACGTATCTAGACGATTTGGATGATATACAAGAAAAACTGAAATTTTAGCGAATTTCAAAGAAAAATGCAAAAATTAACCAAAATTTGAAAACTGACATTTCTACGTATCTAGACGATTTGGATGATATATAAGAAAAACTGAAATTTTAGCGAATTTCCAAGAAAAATGTAAAAATTAACCAAAATTTGAAAACGATATTATCTAGATGATTTGGAAGATATTTAGGAAAAATTAAATTTTTGCGAATTTCAGAGTAAACTGTACAAATTTACCGAAACTCTAAAACGTTGCTATTTCTACGTATATCGACGACTTGGATGATATATAAGAAAAACTGAAATTTTAGCGAATTTCCAAGAAAAATGTAAAAATTAACCAAAATTTAAAAACGATGCTATCTAGATGATTTGGAAGATATTTATGAAAAATTAAATTTTTGCGAATTTCAGAGTAAACTACAAATTTACCGAAATTCTAAATCGTTGCTATTTCTACGTATATCGACGATTTGGATGATATGTAAGAATGACTGAAATTTTAGCGAATTTCCAAGAAAAATGTAAAAATTAACCAAAATTTAAAAACGATGCTGTTTCTATAGATATATAATAAAAATTGAATTTTACCGATTTTTTAAGAAAAATGTAAAAATTAACCAAAATTTGAAAACTATGATATTTCTACGAATCTAGACGATTTGGATGATATGTAAGAATGACTGAAATTTTAGCGAATTTCCAAGAAAAATGTAAAAATTAACTAAAATTTAAAAACGATGCTGTTTCTATAGATATATAATAAAAATTGAATTTTACCGAATTTTTAAGAAAAATGTAAAAATTAACCAAAGTTTGAAAACAATGACATTTCTACGTATCTAGACGATTTGGATGATATATAAGAAAAACTGAAATATTAGCGAATTTCCAAGAAAAATGTAAAAATTAACCAAAATTTAAAAACGATGCTATCTAGATAATTTGGAAGATATTTAGGAAAAATTAAATTTTTGCGAATTTCAGAGTAAACTGTACAAATTTACCGAAATTCTAAATCGTTGCTATTTCTACGTATATCGACGATTTGGGTGATATATAAGAAAAACTGAAATTTTAACGAATTTCCAAGAAAAATGTAAAAATTAACCAAAATTTAAAAACGATGTTATCTAGATGATTTGGAGGATATTTAAGAAAAATTTAATTTTAGCGAATTTCCGTGTAAACTGTACAAATTAACCGAAATTCTAAATCGTTGCTATTTCTACGTATATCGACGATTTGGATGATATATAAGAAAAACTGAAATTTTACGAATTTCCAAGAAAAATGTAAAAATTAACCAAAATTTAAAAACGATGCTATCTAGATGATTTGGAGGATATTTAAGAAAAATTTAATTTTAGCGAATTTCCGTGTAAACTGTACAAATTAACCGAAATTCTAAATCGTTGCTATTTGTACGTATATCGACGATTTGGGTGATATATAAGAAAAACTGAAATTTTAACGAATTTCCAAGAAAAATGTAAAAATTAACCAAAATTTAAAAACGATGCTATTTCTGTAGATATATAGTAAAAATTGAATTTTACCGAATTTTTAAGAAAAATGTAAAAATTAACCAAAATTTTAAAACTATGATATATCTACGTATCTAGACGATTTGGATGATATACAAGAAAAACTGAAATTTTAGCGAATTTCAAAGAAAAATGCAAAAATTAACCAAAATTTGAAAACGATGCTATCTAGATGATTTGGAGGATATTTAAGAAAAATTTAATTTTAGCGAATTTCCGTGTAAACTGTACAAATTTACCGAAATTCTAAATCGTTGCTATTTCTACGTATATCGACGATTTGGGTGATATATAAGAAAAACTGAAATTTTAACGAATTTCCAAGAAAAATGTAAAAATTAACCAAAATTTAAAAACGATGCTATCTAGATAATTTGGAAGATATTTAGGAAAAATTAAATTTTTGCGAATTTCAGAGTAAACTGTACAAATTTACCGAAATTCTAAATCGTTGCTATTTCTACGTATATCGACGATTTGGGTGATATATAAGAAAAACTGAAATTTTAACGAATTTCCAAGAAAAATGTAAAAATTAACCAAAATTTGAAAACGATGTTATCTAGATGATTTGGAAAATATTTAGGAAAAATTAAATTTTTGCGAATTTCAGAGTAAACTGTACAAATTTACCGAAACTCTAAATCGTTGCTATTTCTACGTATATCGACGATTTGGGTGATATATAAGAAAAACTGAAATTTTAACGAATTTCCAAGAAAAATGTAAAAATTAACCAAAATTTAAAAACGATGCTATTTCTGTAGATATATAGTAAAAATTGAATTTTACCGAATTTTTAAGAAAAATGTAAAAATTAACCAAAATTTTAAAACTATGATATATCTACGTATCTAGACGATTTGGATGATATACAAGAAAAACTGAAATTTTAGCGAATTTCAAAGAAAAATGCAAAAATTAACCAAAATTTGAAAACTATGACATTTCTACGTATCTAGACGATTTGGATGATATATAAGAAAAACTGAAATTTTAGCGAATTTCCAAGAAAAATGTAAAAATTAACCAAAATTTGAAAACGATATTATCTAGATGATTTGGAAGATATTTAGGAAAAATTAAATTTTTGCGAATTTCAGAGTAAACTGTACAAATTTACCGAAACTCTAAAACGTTGCTATTTCTACGTATATCGACGACTTGGATGATATATAAGAAAAACTGAAATTTTAGCGAATTTCCAAGAAAAATGTAAAAATTAACCAAAATTTGAAAACGATGCTACTTCTACGTATCTAGATGATTTGGAGGATATTTAAGAAAAATTTAATTTTAGCGAATTTCCGTGTAAACTGTACAAATTAACCGAAATTCTAAATCGTTGCTATTTCTACGTATATCGACGATTTGGATGATATATAAGAAAAACTGAAATTTTAACGAATTTCCAAGAAAAATGTAAAAATTAACCAAAATTTAAAAACGATGCTATTTCTGTAGATATATAATAAAAATTGAATTTTACCGAATTTTTAAGAAAAATGTAAAAATTAACCAAAATTTGAAGACTATGACATTTCTACGTATCTAGACGATTTGGATGATATATAAGAAAAACTGAAATATTAGCGAATTTCCAAGAAAAATGTAAAAATTAACCAAAATTTAAAAACGATGCTATCTAGATAATTTGGAAGATATTTAGGAAAAATTAAATTTTTGCGAATTTCAGAGTAAACTACAAATTTACCGAAATTCTAAATCGTTGCTATTTCTACGTATATCGACGATTTGGATGATATGTAAGAATGACTGAAATTTTAGCGAATTTCCAAGAAAAATGTAAAAATTAACTAAAATTTAAAAACGATGCTGTTTCTATAGATATATAATAAAAATTGAATTTTACCGAATTTTTAAGAAAAATGTAAAAATTAACCAAAGCTTGAAAACAATGACATTTCTACGTATCTAGACGATTTGGATGATATATAAGAAAAACTGAAATATTAGCGAATTTCCAAGAAAAATGTAAAAATTAACCAAAATTTAAAAACGATGCTATCTAGATAATTTGGAAGATATTTAGGAAAAATTAAATTTTTGCGAATTTCAGAGTAAACTGTACAAATTTACCGAAATTCTAAATCGTTGCTATTTCTACGTATATCGACGATTTGGGTGATATATAAGAAAAACTGAAATTTTAACGAATTTCCAAGAAAAATGTAAAAATTAACCAAAATTTAAAAACGATGCTATCTAGATGATTTGGAGGATATTTAAGAAAAATTTAATTTTAGCGAATTTCCGTGTAAACTGTACAAATTAACCGAAATTCTAAATCGTTGCTATTTCTACGTATATCGACGATTTGGATGATATATAAGAAAAACTGAAATTTTGACGAATTTCCAAGAAAAATGTAAAAATTAACCAAAATTTAAAAACGATGCTATTTCTGTAGATATATAATAAAAATTGAATTTTACCGAATTTTTAAGAAAAATGTAAAAATTAACCAAAATTTGAAAACTATGACATTTCTACGTATCTAGACGATTTGGATGATATATAAGAAAAACTGAAATATTAGCGAATTTCCAAGAAAAATGTAAAAATTAACCAAAATTTAAAAACGATGCTATCTAGATAATTTGGAAGATATTTAGGAAAAATTAAATTTTTGCGAATTTCAGAGTAAACTGTACAAATTTACCGAAATTCTAAATCGTTGCTATTTCTACGTATATCGACGATTTGGGTGATATATAAGAAAAACTGAAATTTTAACGAATTTCCAAGAAAAATGTAAAAATTAACCAAAACTTAAAAACGATGCTATCTAGATGATTTGGAGGATATTTAGGAAAAATTAAATTTTAGCGAATTTCCGTGTAAACCGTACAAATTAACCGAAATTCTAAATCGTTGCTATTTCTACGTATATCGACGATTTGGGTGATATATAAGAAAAACTGAAATTTTAACGAATTTCCAAGAAAAATGTAAAAATTAACCAAAATTTAAAAACGATGCTATTTCTGTAGATATATAGTAAAAATTGAATTTTACCGAATTTTTAAGAAAAATGTAAAAATTAACCAAAATTTTAAAACTATGATATATCTACGTATCTAGACGATTTGGATGATATACAAGAAAAACTGAAATTTTAGCGAATTTCAAAGAAAAATGCAAAAATTAACCAAAATTTGAAAACGATGCTATCTAGATGATTTGGAGGATATTTAAGAAAAATTTAATTTTAGCGAATTTCCGTGTAAACTGTACAAATTTACCGAAATTCTAAATCGTTGCTATTTCTACGTATATCGACGATTTGGGTGATATATAAGAAAAACTGAAATTTTAACGAATTTCCAAGAAAAATGTAAAAATTAACCAAAATTTAAAAACGATGCTATCTAGATAATTTGGAAGATATTTAGGAAAAATTAATTTTTTGCGAATTTCAGAGTAAACTGTACAAATTTACCGAAATTCTAAATCGTTGCTATTTCTACGTATATCGACGATTTGGGTGATATATAAGAAAAACTGAAATTTTAACGAATTTCCAAGAAAAATGTAAAAATTAACCAAAATTTGAAAACGATGTTATCTAGATGATTTGGAAAATATTTAGGAAAAATTAAATTTTTGCGAATTTCAGAGTAAACTGTACAAATTTACCGAAACTCTAAATCGTTGCTATTTCTACGTATATCGACGATTTGGGTGATATATAAGAAAAACTGAAATTTTAGCGAATTTCCAAGAAAAATGTAAAAATTAACCAAAATTTAAAAACGATGCTATTTCTGTAGATATATAGTAAAAATTGAATTTTACCGAATTTTTAAGAAAAATGTAAAAATTAACCAAAATTTTAAAACTATGATATATCTACGTATCTAGACGATTTGGATGATATACATGAAAAACTGAAATTTTAGCGAATTTCAAAGAAAAATGCAAAAATTAACCAAAATTTGAAAACTATGTTATCTAGATGATTTGGAAGATATTTAGGAAAAATTAAATTTTTGCGAATTTCAGAGTAAACTGTACAAATTTACCGAAACTCTAAATCGTTGCTATTTCTACGTATATCGACGATTTGGGTGATATATAAGAAAAACTGAAATTTTAACGAATTTCCAAGAAAAATGTAAAAATTAACCAAAATTTAAAAACGATGCTATTTCTGTAGATATATAGTAAAAATTGAATTTTACCGAATTTTTAAGAAAAATGTAAAAATTAACCAAAATTTTAAAACTATGATATATCTACGTATCTAGACGATTTGGATGATATACAAGAAAAACTGAAATTTTAGCGAATTTCAAAGAAAAATGCAAAAATTAACCAAAATTTGAAAACTGACATTTCTACGTATCTAGACGATTTGGATGATATATAAGAAAAACTGAAATTTTAGCGAATTTCCAAGAAAAATGTAAAAATTAACCAAAATTTGAAAACGATATTATCTAGATGATTTGGAAGATATTTAGGAAAAATTAAATTTTTGCGAATTTCAGAGTAAACTGTACAAATTTACCGAAACTCTAAAACGTTGCTATTTCTACGTATATCGACGACTTGGATGATATATAAGAAAAACTGAAATTTTAGCGAATTTCCAAGAAAAATGTAAAAATTAACCAAAATTTAAAAACGATGCTATCTAGATGATTTGGAAGATATTTATGAAAAATTAAATTTTTGCGAATTTCAGAGTAAACTACAAATTTACCGAAATTCTAAATCGTTGCTATTTCTACGTATATCGACGATTTGGATGATATGTAAGAATGACTGAAATTTTAGCGAATTTCCAAGAAAAATGTAAAAATTAACCAAAATTTAAAAACGATGCTGTTTCTATAGATATATAATAAAAATTGAATTTTACCGATTTTTTAAGAAAAATGTAAAAATTAACCAAAATTTGAAAACTATGATATTTCTACGAATCTAGACGATTTGGATGATATGTAAGAATGACTGAAATTTTAGCGAATTTCCAAGAAAAATGTAAAAATTAACTAAAATTTAAAAACGATGCTGTTTCTATAGATATATAATAAAAATTGAATTTTACCGAATTTTTAAGAAAAATGTAAAAATTAACCAAAGTTTGAAAACAATGACATTTCTACGTATCTAGACGATTTGGATGATATATAAGAAAAACTGAAATATTAGCGAATTTCCAAGAAAAATGTAAAAATTAACCAAAATTTAAAAACGATGCTATCTAGATAATTTGGAAGATATTTAGGAAAAATTAAATTTTTGCGAATTTCAGAGTAAACTGTACAAATTTACCGAAATTCTAAATCGTTGCTATTTCTACGTATATCGACGATTTGGGTGATATATAAGAAAAACTGAAATTTTAACGAATTTCCAAGAAAAATGTAAAAATTAACCAAAATTTAAAAACGATGTTATCTAGATGATTTGGAGGATATTTAAGAAAAATTTAATTTTAGCGAATTTCCGTGTAAACTGTACAAATTAACCGAAATTCTAAATCGTTGCTATTTCTACGTATATCGACGATTTGGATGATATATAAGAAAAACTGAAATTTTACGAATTTCCAAGAAAAATGTAAAAATTAACCAAAATTTAAAAACGATGCTATCTAGATGATTTGGAGGATATTTAAGAAAAATTTAATTTTAGCGAATTTCCGTGTAAACTGTACAAATTAACCGAAATTCTAAATCGTTGCTATTTGTACGTATATCGACGATTTGGGTGATATATAAGAAAAACTGAAATTTTAACGAATTTCCAAGAAAAATGTAAAAATTAACCAAAATTTAAAAACGATGCTATTTCTGTAGATATATAGTAAAAATTGAATTTTACCGAATTTTTAAGAAAAATGTAAAAATTAACCAAAATTTTAAAACTATGATATATCTACGTATCTAGACGATTTGGATGATATACAAGAAAAACTGAAATTTTAGCGAATTTCAAAGAAAAATGCAAAAATTAACCAAAATTTGAAAACGATGCTATCTAGATGATTTGGAGGATATTTAAGAAAAATTTAATTTTAGCGAATTTCCGTGTAAACTGTACAAATTTACCGAAATTCTAAATCGTTGCTATTTCTACGTATATCGACGATTTGGGTGATATATAAGAAAAACTGAAATTTTAACGAATTTCCAAGAAAAATGTAAAAATTAACCAAAATTTAAAAACGATGCTATCTAGATAATTTGGAAGATATTTAGGAAAAATTAAATTTTTGCGAATTTCAGAGTAAACTGTACAAATTTACCGAAATTCTAAATCGTTGCTATTTCTACGTATATCGACGATTTGGGTGATATATAAGAAAAACTGAAATTTTAACGAATTTCCAAGAAAAATGTAAAAATTAACCAAAATTTGAAAACGATGTTATCTAGATGATTTGGAAAATATTTAGGAAAAATTAAATTTTTGCGAATTTCAGAGTAAACTGTACAAATTTACCGAAACTCTAAATCGTTGCTATTTCTACGTATATCGACGATTTGGGTGATATATAAGAAAAACTGAAATTTTAACGAATTTCCAAGAAAAATGTAAAAATTAACCAAAATTTAAAAACGATGCTATTTCTGTAGATATATAGTAAAAATTGAATTTTACCGAATTTTTAAGAAAAATGTAAAAATTAACCAAAATTTTAAAACTATGATATATCTACGTATCTAGACGATTTGGATGATATACAAGAAAAACTGAAATTTTAGCGAATTTCAAAGAAAAATGCAAAAATTAACCAAAATTTGAAAACTATGACATTTCTACGTATCTAGACGATTTGGATGATATATAAGAAAAACTGAAATTTTAGCGAATTTCCAAGAAAAATGTAAAAATTAACCAAAATTTGAAAACGATATTATCTAGATGATTTGGAAGATATTTAGGAAAAATTAAATTTTTGCGAATTTCAGAGTAAACTGTACAAATTTACCGAAACTCTAAAACGTTGCTATTTCTACGTATATCGACGACTTGGATGATATATAAGAAAAACTGAAATTTTAGCGAATTTCCAAGAAAAATGTAAAAATTAACCAAAATTTGAAAACGATGCTACTTCTACGTATCTAGATGATTTGGAGGATATTTAAGAAAAATTTAATTTTAGCGAATTTCCGTGTAAACTGTACAAATTAACCGAAATTCTAAATCGTTGCTATTTCTACGTATATCGACGATTTGGATGATATATAAGAAAAACTGAAATTTTAACGAATTTCCAAGAAAAATGTAAAAATTAACCAAAATTTAAAAACGATGCTATTTCTGTAGATATATAATAAAAATTGAATTTTACCGAATTTTTAAGAAAAATGTAAAAATTAACCAAAATTTGAAGACTATGACATTTCTACGTATCTAGACGATTTGGATGATATATAAGAAAAACTGAAATATTAGCGAATTTCCAAGAAAAATGTAAAAATTAACCAAAATTTAAAAACGATGCTATCTAGATAATTTGGAAGATATTTAGGAAAAATTAAATTTTTGCGAATTTCAGAGTAAACTACAAATTTACCGAAATTCTAAATCGTTGCTATTTCTACGTATATCGACGATTTGGATGATATGTAAGAATGACTGAAATTTTAGCGAATTTCCAAGAAAAATGTAAAAATTAACTAAAATTTAAAAACGATGCTGTTTCTATAGATATATAATAAAAATTGAATTTTACCGAATTTTTAAGAAAAATGTAAAAATTAACCAAAGCTTGAAAACAATGACATTTCTACGTATCTAGACGATTTGGATGATATATAAGAAAAACTGAAATATTAGCGAATTTCCAAGAAAAATGTAAAAATTAACCAAAATTTAAAAACGATGCTATCTAGATAATTTGGAAGATATTTAGGAAAAATTAAATTTTTGCGAATTTCAGAGTAAACTGTACAAATTTACCGAAATTCTAAATCGTTGCTATTTCTACGTATATCGACGATTTGGGTGATATATAAGAAAAACTGAAATTTTAACGAATTTCCAAGAAAAATGTAAAAATTAACCAAAATTTAAAAACGATGCTATCTAGATGATTTGGAGGATATTTAAGAAAAATTTAATTTTAGCGAATTTCCGTGTAAACTGTACAAATTAACCGAAATTCTAAATCGTTGCTATTTCTACGTATATCGACGATTTGGATGATATATAAGAAAAACTGAAATTTTAACGAATTTCCAAGAAAAATGTAAAAATTAACCAAAATTTAAAAACGATGCTATTTCTGTAGATATATAATAAAAATTGAATTTTACCGAATTTTTAAGAAAAATGTAAAAATTAACCAAAATTTGAAAACTATGACATTTCTACGTATCTAGACGATTTGGATGATATATAAGAAAAACTGAAATATTAGCGAATTTCCAAGAAAAATGTAAAAATTAACCAAAATTTAAAAACGATGCTATCTAGATAATTTGGAAGATATTTAGGAAAAATTAAATTTTTGCGAATTTCAGAGTAAACTGTACAAATTTACCGAAATTCTAAATCGTTGCTATTTCTACGTATATCGACGATTTGGGTGATATATAAGAAAAACTGAAATTTTAACGAATTTCCAAGAAAAATGTAAAAATTAACCAAAACTTAAAAACGATGCTATCTAGATGATTTGGAGGATATTTAGGAAAAATTAAATTTTAGCGAATTTCCGTGTAAACCGTACAAATTAACCGAAATTCTAAATCGTTGCTATTTCTACGTATATCGACGATTTGGGTGATATATAAGAAAAACTGAAATTTTAACGAATTTCCAAGAAAAATGTAAAAATTAACCAAAATTTAAAAACGATGCTATTTCTGTAGATATATAGTAAAAATTGAATTTTACCGAATTTTTAAGAAAAATGTAAAAATTAACCAAAATTTTAAAACTATGATATATCTACGTATCTAGACGATTTGGATGATATACAAGAAAAACTGAAATTTTAGCGAATTTCAAAGAAAAATGCAAAAATTAACCAAAATTTGAAAACGATGCTATCTAGATGATTTGGAGGATATTTAAGAAAAATTTAATTTTAGCGAATTTCCGTGTAAACTGTACAAATTTACCGAAATTCTAAATCGTTGCTATTTCTACGTATATCGACGATTTGGGTGATATATAAGAAAAACTGAAATTTTAACGAATTTCCAAGAAAAATGTAAAAATTAACCAAAATTTAAAAACGATGCTATCTAGATAATTTGGAAGATATTTAGGAAAAATTAAATTTTTGCGAATTTCAGAGTAAACTGTACAAATTTACCGAAATTCTAAATCGTTGCTATTTCTACGTATATCGACGATTTGGGTGATATATAAGAAAAACTGAAATTTTAACGAATTTCCAAGAAAAATGTAAAAATTAACCAAAATTTGAAAACGATGTTATCTAGATGATTTGGAAAATATTTAGGAAAAATTAAATTTTTGCGAATTTCAGAGTAAACTGTACAAATTTACCGAAACTCTAAATCGTTGCTATTTCTACGTATATCGACGATTTGGGTGATATATAAGAAAAACTGAAATTTTAGCGAATTTCCAAGAAAAATGTAAAAATTAACCAAAATTTAAAAACGATGCTATTTCTGTAGATATATAGTAAAAATTGAATTTTACCGAATTTTTAAGAAAAATGTAAAAATTAACCAAAATTTTAAAACTATGATATATCTACGTATCTAGACGATTTGGATGATATACAAGAAAAACTGAAATTTTAGCGAATTTCAAAGAAAAATGCAAAAATTAACCAAAATTTGAAAACTATGACATTTCTACGTATCTAGACGATTTGGATGATATATAAGAAAAACTGAAATTTTAGCGAATTTCCAAGAAAAATGTAAAAATTAACCAAAATTTGAAAACGATATTATCTAGATGATTTGGAAGATATTTAGGAAAAATTAAATTTTTGCGAATTTCAGAGTAAACTGTACAAATTTACCGAAACTCTAAAACGTTGCTATTTCTACGTATATCGACGACTTGGATGATATATAAGAAAAACTGAAATTTTAGCGAATTTCCAAGAAAAATGTAAAAATTAACCAAAATTTGAAAACGATGCTACTTCTACGTATCTAGATGATTTGGAGGATATTTAAGAAAAATTTAATTTTAGCGAATTTCCGTGTAAACTGTACAAATTAACCGAAATTCTAAATCGTTGCTATTTCTACGTATATCGACGATTTGGATGATATATAAGAAAAACTGAAATTTTAACGAATTTCCAAGAAAAATGTAAAAATTAACCAAAATTTAAAAACGATGCTATTTCTGTAGATATATAATAAAAATTGAATTTTACCGAATTTTTAAGAAAAATGTAAAAATTAACCAAAATTTGAAAACTATGACATTTCTACGTATCTAGACGATTTGGATGATATATAAGAAAAACTGAAATATTAGCGAATTTCCAAGAAAAATGTAAAAATTAACCAAAATTTAAAAACGATGCTATCTAGATAATTTGGAAGATATTTAGGAAAAATTAAATTTTTGCGAATTTCAGAGTAAACTACAAATTTACCGAAATTCTAAATCGTTGCTATTTCTACGTATATCGACGATTTGGATGATATGTAAGAATGACTGAAATTTTAGCGAATTTCCAAGAAAAATGTAAAAATTAACCAAAATTTAAAAACGATGCTGTTTCTATAGATATATAATAAAAATTGAATTTTACCGATTTTTTAAGAAAAATGTAAAAATTAACCAAAATTTGAAAACTATGATATTTCTACGAATCTAGACGATTTGGATGATATGTAAGAATGACTGAAATTTTAGCGAATTTCCAAGAAAAATGTAAAAATTAACTAAAATTTAAAAACGATGCTGTTTCTATAGATATATAATAAAAATTGAATTTTACCGAATTTTTAAGAAAAATGTAAAAATTAACCAAAGCTTGAAAACAATGACATTTCTACGTATCTAGACGATTTGGATGATATATAAGAAAAACTGAAATATTAGCGAATTTCCAAGAAAAATGTAAAAATTAACCAAAATTTAAAAACGATGCTATCTAGATAATTTGGAAGATATTTAGGAAAAATTAAATTTTTGCGAATTTCAGAGTAAACTGTACAAATTTACCGAAATTCTAAATCGTTGCTATTTCTACGTATATCGACGATTTGGGTGATATATAAGAAAAACTGAAATTTTAACGAATTTCCAAGAAAAATGTAAAAATTAACCAAAATTTAAAAACGATGCTATTTCTGTAGATATATAGTAAAAATTGAATTTTACCGAATTTTTAAGAAAAATGTAAAAATTAACCAAAATTTTAAAACTATGATATATCTACGTATCTAGACGATTTGGATGATATACAAGAAAAACTGAAATTTTAGCGAATTTCAAAGAAAAATGCAAAAATTAACCAAAATTTGAAAACTATGACATTTCTACGTATCTAGACGATTTGGATGATATATAAGAAAAACTGAAATTTTAGCGAATTTCCAAGAAAAATGTAAAAATTAACCAAAATTTGAAAACGATATTATCTAGATGATTTGGAAGATATTTAGGAAAAATTAAATTTTTGCGAATTTCAGAGTAAACTGTACAAATTTACCGAAACTCTAAATCGTTGCTATTTCTACGTATATCGACGATTTGGGTGATATATAAGAAAAACTGAAATTTTAACGAATTTCCAAGAAAAATGTAAAAATTAACCAAAATTTAAAAACGATGCTATTTCTGTAGATATATAGTAAAAATTGAATTTTACCGAATTTTTAAGAAAAATGTAAAAATTAACCAAAATTTTAAAACTATGATATATCTACGTATCTAGACGATTTGGATGATATACAAGAAAAACTGAAATTTTAGCGAATTTCAAAGAAAAATGCAAAAATTAACCAAAATTTGAAAACTATGACATTTCTACGTATCTAGACGATTTGGATGATATATAAGAAAAACTGAAATTTTAGCGAATTTCCAAGAAAAATGTAAAAATTAACCAAAATTTGAAAACGATATTATCTAGATGATTTGGAAGATATTTAGGAAAAATTAAATTTTTGCGAATTTCAGAGTAAACTGTACAAATTTACCGAAACTCTAAAACGTTGCTATTTCTACGTATATCGACGACTTGGATGATATATAAGAAAAACTGAAATTTTAGCGAATTTCCAAGAAAAATGTAAAAATTAACCAAAATTTAAAAACGATGCTATCTAGATGATTTGGAAGATATTTATGAAAAATTAAATTTTTGCGAATTTCAGAGTAAACTACAAATTTACCGAAATTCTAAATCGTTGCTATTTCTACGTATATCGACGATTTGGATGATATGTAAGAATGACTGAAATTTTAGCGAATTTCCAAGAAAAATGTAAAAATTAACCAAAATTTAAAAATGATGCTGTTTCTATAGATATATAATAAAAATTGAATTTTACCGATTTTTTAAGAAAAATGTAAAAATTAACCAAAATTTGAAAACTATGATATTTCTACGAATCTAGACGATTTGGATGATATGTAAGAATGACTGAAATTTTAGCGAATTTCCAAGAAAAATGTAAAAATTAACTAAAATTTAAAAACGATGCTGTTTCTATAGATATATAATAAAAATTGAATTTTACCGAATTTTTAAGAAAAATGTAAAAATTAACCAAAGTTTGAAAACAATGACATTTCTACGTATCTAGACGATTTGGATGATATATAAGAAAAACTGAAATATTAGCGAATTTCCAAGAAAAATGTAAAAATTAACCAAAATTTAAAAACGATGCTATCTAGATAATTTGGAAGATATTTAGGAAAAATTAAATTTTTGCGAATTTCAGAGTAAACTGTACAAATTTACCGAAATTCTAAATCGTTGCTATTTCTACGTATATCGACGATTTGGGTGATATATAAGAAAAACTGAAATTTTAACGAATTTCCAAGAAAAATGTAAAAATTAACCAAAATTTAAAAACGATGTTATCTAGATGATTTGGAGGATATTTAAGAAAAATTTAATTTTAGCGAATTTCCGTGTAAACTGTACAAATTAACCGAAATTCTAAATCGTTTCTATTTCTACGTATATCGACGATTTGGATGATATATAAGAAAAACTGAAATTTTACGAATTTCCAAGAAAAATGTAAAAATTAACCAAAATTTAAAAACGATGCTATCTAGATGATTTGGAGGATATTTAGGAAAAATTAAATTTTTGCGAATTTCAGAGTAAACTGTACAAATTTACCGAAACTCTAAATCGTTGCTATTTCTACGTATATCGACGATTTGGGTGATATATAAGAAAAACTGAAATTTTAACGAATTTCCAAGAAAAATGTAAAAATTAACCAAAATTTAAAAACGATGCTATTTCTGTAGATATATAGTAAAAATTGAATTTTACCGAATTTTTAAGAAAAATGTAAAAATTAACCAAAATTTGAAAACTATGATATTTCTACGAATCTAGACGATTTGGATGATATGTAAGAATGACTGAAATTTTAGCGAATTTCCAAGAAAAATGTAAAAATTAACTAAAATTTAAAAACGATGCTGTTTCTATAGATATATAATAAAAATTGAATTTTACCGAATTTTTAAGAAAAATGTAAAAATTAACCAAAGTTTGAAAACAATGACATTTCTACGTATCTAGACGATTTGGATGATATATAAGAAAAACTGAAATATTAGCGAATTTCCAAGAAAAATGTAAAAATTAACCAAAATTTAAAAACGATGCTATCTAGATAATTTGGAAGATATTTAGGAAAAATTAAATTTTTGCGAATTTCAGAGTAAACTGTACAAATTTACCGAAATTCTAAATCGTTGCTATTTCTACGTATATCGACGATTTGGGTGATATATAAGAAAAACTGAAATTTTAACGAATTTCCAAGAAAAATGTAAAAATTAACCAAAATTTAAAAACGATGTTATCTAGATGATTTGGAGGATATTTAAGAAAAATTTAATTTTAGCGAATTTCCGTGTAAACTGTACAAATTAACCGAAATTCTAAATCGTTTCTATTTCTACGTATATCGACGATTTGGATGATATATAAGAAAAACTGAAATTTTACGAATTTCCAAGAAAAATGTAAAAATTAACCAAAATTTAAAAACGATGCTATCTAGATGATTTGGAGGATATTTAAGAAAAATTTAATTTTAGCGAATTTCCGTGTAAACTGTACAAATTAACCGAAATTCTAAATCGTTGCTATTTCTACGTATATCGACGATTTGGGTGATATATAAGAAAAACTGAAATTTTAACGAATTTCCAAGAAAAATGTAAAAATTAACCAAAATTTAAAAACGATGCTATTTCTGTAGATATATAGTAAAAATTGAATTTTACCGAATTTTTAAGAAAAATGTAAAAATTAACCAAAATTTTAAAACTATGATATATCTACGTATCTAGACGATTTGGATGATATACAAGAAAAACTGAAATTTTAGCGAATTTCAAAGAAAAATGCAAAAATTAACCAAAATTTGAAAACTATGACATTTCTACGTATCTAGACGATTTGGATGATATATAAGAAAAACTGAAATTTTAGCGAATTTCCAAGAAAAATGTAAAAATTAACCAAAATTTGAAAACGATATTATCTAGATGATTTGGAAGATATTTAGGAAAAATTAAATTTTTGCGAATTTCAGAGTAAACTGTACAAATTTACCGAAACTCTAAAACGTTGCTATTTCTACGTATATCGACGACTTGGATGATATATAAGAAAAACTGAAATTTTAGCGAATTTCCAAGAAAAATGTAAAAATTAACCAAAATTTGAAAACGATGCTACTTCTACGTATCTAGATGATTTGGAGGATATTTAAGAAAAATTTAATTTTAGCGAATTTCCGTGTAAACTGTACAAATTAACCTAAATTCTAAATCGTTGCTATTTCTACGTATATCGACGATTTGGATGATATATAAGAAAAACTGAAATTTTAACGAATTTCCAAGAAAAATGTAAAAATTAACCAAAATTTAAAAACGATGCTATTTCTGTAGATATATAATAAAAATTGAATTTTACCGAATTTTTAAGAAAAATGTAAAAATTAACCAAAATTTGAAAACTATGACATTTCTACGTATCTAGACGATTTGGATGATATATAAGAAAAACTGAAATATTAGCGAATTTCCAAGAAAAATGTAAAAATTAACCAAAATTTAAAAACGATGCTATCTAGATAATTTGGAAGATATTTAGGAAAAATTAAATTTTTGCGAATTTCAGAGTAAACTACAAATTTACCGAAATTCTAAATCGTTGCTATTTCTACGTATATCGACGATTTGGATGATATGTAAGAATGACTGAAATTTTAGCGAATTTCCAAGAAAAATGTAAAAATTAACTAAAATTTAAAAACGATGCTGTTTCTATAGATATATAATAAAAATTGAATTTTACCGAATTTTTAAGAAAAATGTAAAAATTAACCAAAGCTTGAAAACAATGACATTTCTACGTATCTAGACGATTTGGATGATATATAAGAAAAACTGAAATATTAGCGAATTTCCAAGAAAAATGTAAAAATTAACCAAAATTTAAAAACGATGCTATCTAGATAATTTGGAAGATATTTAGGAAAAATTAAATTTTTGCGAATTTCAGAGTAAACTGTACAAATTTACCGAAATTCTAAATCGTTGCTATTTCTACGTATATCGACGATTTGGGTGATATATAAGAAAAACTGAAATTTTAACGAATTTCCAAGAAAAATGTATAAATTAATCAAAATTTAAAAACGATGCTATCTAGATGATTTGGAGGATATTTAAGAAAAATTTAATTTTAGCGAATTTCCGTGTAAACTGTACAAATTAACCGAAATTCTAAATCGTTGCTATATCTACGTATATCGACGATTTGGGTGATATATAAGAAAAACTGAAATTTTAACGAATTTCCAAGAAAAATGTAAAAATTAACCAAAATTTAAAAACGATGCTATTTCTGTAGATATATAGTAAAAATTGAATTTTACCGAATTTTTAAGAAAAATGTAAAAATTAACCAAAATTTTAAAACTATGATATATCTACGTATCTAGACGATTTGGATGATATACAAGAAAAACTGAAATTTTAGCGAATTTCAAAGAAAAATGCAAAAATTAACCAAAATTTAAAAACTATGACATTTCTACGTATCTAGACGATTTGGATGATATATAAGAAAAACTGAAATTTTAGCGAATTTCCAAGAAAAATGTAAAAATTAACCAAAATTTGAAAACGATATTATCTAGATGATTTGGAAGATATTTAGGAAAAATTAAATTTTTGCGAATTTCAGAGTAAACTGTACAAATTTACCGAAACTCTAAATCGTTGCTATTTCTACGTATATCGACGATTTGGGTGATATATAAGAAAAACTGAAATTTTAACGAATTTCCAAGAAAAATGTAAAAATTAACCAAAATTTAAAAACGATGCTATTTCTGTAGATATATAGTAAAAATTGAATTTTACCGAATTTTTAAGAAAAATGTAAAAATTAACCAAAATTTTAAAACTATGATATATCTACGTATCTAGACGATTTGGATGATATACAAGAAAAACTGAAATTTTAGCGAATTTCAAAGAAAAATGCAAAAATTAACCAAAATTTGAAAACTATGACATTTCTACGTATCTAGACGATTTGGATGATATATAAGAAAAACTGAAATTTTAGCGAATTTCCAAGAAAAATGTAAAAATTAACCAAAATTTGAAAACGATATTATCTAGATGATTTGGAAGATATTTAGGAAAAATTAAATTTTTGCGAATTTCAGAGTAAACTGTACAAATTTACCGAAACTCTAAATCGTTGCTATTTCTACGTATATCGACGATTTGGGTGATATATAAGAAAAACTGAAATTTTAACGAATTTCCAAGAAAAATGTAAAAATTAACCAAAATTTAAAAACGATGCTATTTCTGTAGATATATAGTAAAAATTGAATTTTACCGAATTTTTAAGAAAAATGTAAGAATTAACCAAAATTTTAAAACTATGATATATCTACGTATCTAGACGATTTGGATGATATACAAGAAAAACTGAAATTTTAGCGAATTTCAAAGAAAAATGCAAAAATTAACCAAAATTTGAAAACGATGCTATCTAGATGATTTGGAGGATATTTAAGAAAAATTTAATTTTAGCGAATTTCCGTGTAAACTGTACAAATTTACCGAAATTCTAAATCGTTGCTATTTCTACGTATATCGACGATTTGGGTGATATATAAGAAAAACTGAAATTTTAACGAATTTCCAAGAAAAATGTAAAAATTAACCAAAATTTAAAAACGATGCTATCTAGATAATTTGGAAGATATTTAGGAAAAATTAAATTTTTGCGAATTTCAGAGTAAACTGTACAAATTTACCGAAATTCTAAATCGTTGCTATTTCTACGTATATCGACGATTTGGGTGATATATAAGAAAAACTGAAATTTTAACGAATTTCCAAGAAAAATGTAAAAATTAACCAAAATTTGAAAACGATGTTATCTAGATGATTTGGAAGATATTTAGGAAAAATTAAATTTTTGCGAATTTCAGAGTAAACTGTACAAATTTACCGAAACTCTAAATCGTTGCTATTTCTACGTATATCGACGATTTGGGTGATATATAAGAAAAACTGAAATTTTAACGAATTTCCAAGAAAAATGTAAAAATTAACCAAAATTTAAAAACGATGCTATTTCTGTAGATATATAGTAAAAATTGAATTTTACCGAATTTTTAAGAAAAATGTAAAAATTAACCAAAATTTTAAAACTATGATATATCTACGTATCTAGACGATTTGGATGATATACAAGAAAAACTGAAATTTTAGCGAATTTCAAAGAAAAATGCAAAAATTAACCAAAATTTGAAAACTATGACATTTCTACGTATCTAGACGATTTGGATGATATATAAGAAAAACTGAAATTTTAGCGAATTTCCAAGAAAAATGTAAAAATTAACCAAAATTTGAAAACGATATTATCTAGATGATTTGGAAGATATTTAGGAAAAATTAAATTTTTGCGAATTTCAGAGTAAACTGTACAAATTTACCGAAACTCTAAAACGTTGCTATTTCTACGTATATCGACGACTTGGATGATATATAAGAAAAACTGAAATTTTAGCGAATTTCCAAGAAAAATGTAAAAATTAACCAAAATTTGAAAACGATGCTACTTCTACGTATCTAGATGATTTGGAGGATATTTAAGAAAAATTTAATTTTAGCGAATTTCCGTGTAAACTGTACAAATTAACCGAAATTCTAAATCGTTGCTATTTCTACGTATATCGACGATTTGGATGATATATAAGAAAAACTGAAATTTTAACGAATTTCCAAGAAAAATGTAAAAATTAACCAAAATTTAAAAACGATGCTATTTCTGTAGATATATAATAAAAATTGAATTTTACCGAATTTTTAAGAAAAATGTAAAAATTGACCAAAATTTGAAAACTATGATATTTCTACGAATCTAGACGATTTGGATGATATGTAAGAATGACTGAAATTTTAGCGAATTTCCAAGAAAAATGTAAAAATTAACTAAAATTTAAAAACGATGCTGTTTCTATAGATATATAATAAAAATTGAATTTTACCGAATTTTTAAGAAAAATGTAAAAATTAACCAAAATTTGAAAACTATGACATTTCTACGTATCTAGACGATTTGGATGATATATAAGAAAAACTGAAATTTTAGCGAATTTCCAAGAAAAATGTAAAAATTAACCAAAATTTGAGAACGATATTATCTAGATGATTTGGAAGATATTTAGGAAAAATTAAATTTTTGCGAATTTCAGAGTAAACTGTACAAATTTACCGAAACTCTAAAACGTTGCTATTTCTACGTATATCGACGACTTGGATGATATATAAGAAAAACTGAAATTTTAGCGAATTTCCAAGAAAAATGTAAAAATTAACCAAAATTTGAAAACGATGCTACTTCTACGTATCTAGATGATTTGGAGGATATTTAAGAAAAATTGACTTTTAGCGAATTTCCGAGTAAACTGTACAAATTAACCGAAATTCTAAATGGCTGCTATTTCTATGTATATCGACGATTTGGATGATATATAAGAAAAACTGAAATTTTAACGAATTTCCAAGAAAAATGTAAAAATTAACCAAAATTTAAAAACGATGCTATTTCTGTAGATATATAGTAAAAATTGAATTTTACCGAATTTTTAAGAAAAATGTAAAAATTAACCAAAATTTTAAAACTATGATATATCTACGTATCTAGACGATTTGGATGATATACAAGAAAAACTGAAATTTTAGCGAATTTCAAAGAAAAATGCAAAAATTAACCAAAATTTGAAAACGATGCTATCTAGATGATTTGGAGGATATTTAAGAAAAATTTAATTTTACCGAATTTACAAGAAAAATGTAAAAATTAACCAAAATTTAAAAACGATGCTATATCTATAGATATATAATAAAAATTGAATTTTAACGAATTTTTAAGAAAAAATGTAAAAATTAACCAAAATTTGAAAACGATGCTATTTCTACGTATCTAGACGATTTGGATGATATATAAGAAAAACTGAAATTTTAGCGAATTTCCAAGAAAAATGTAAAAATTAACCAAAATTTGAAAACGATATTATCTAGATGATTTGGAAGATATTTAGGAAAAATTAAATTTTTGCGAATTTCAGAGTAAACTGTACAAATTTACCGAAATTCTAAATCGTTGCTATTTCTACGTATATCGACGATTTGGGTGATATATAAGAAAAACTGAAATTTTAACGAATTTCCAAGAAAAATGTATAAATTAATCAAAATTTAAAAACGATGCTATCTAGATGATTTGGAGGATATTTAAGAAAAATTTAATTTTAGCGAATTTCCGTGTAAACTGTACAAATTAACCGAAATTCTAAATCGTTGCTATATCTACGTATATCGACGATTTGGGTGATATATAAGAAAAACTGAAATTTTAACGAATTTCCAAGAAAAATGTAAAAATTAACCAAAATTTGAAAACGATGTTATCTAGATGATTTGGAAAATATTTAGGAAAAATTAAATTTTTGCGAATTTCAGAGTAAACTGTACAAATTTACCGAAACTCTAAATCGTTGCTATTTCTACGTATATCGACGATTTGGGTGATATATAAGAAAAACTGAAATTTTAACGAATTTCCAAGAAAAATGTAAAAATTAACCAAAATTTAAAAACGATGCTATTTCTGTAGATATATAGTAAAAATTGAATTTTACCGAATTTTTAAGAAAAATGTAAAAATTAACCAAAATTTTAAAACTATGATATATCTACGTATCTAGACGATTTGGATGATATACAAGAAAAACTGAAATTTTAGCGAATTTCAAAGAAAAATGCAAAAATTAACCAAAATTTGAAAACTATGACATTTCTACGTATCTAGACGATTTGGATGATATATAAGAAAAACTGAAATTTTAGCGAATTTCCAAGAAAAATGTAAAAATTAACCAAAATTTGAAAACGATATTATCTAGATGATTTGGAAGATATTTAGGAAAAATTAAATTTTTGCGAATTTCAGAGTAAACTGTACAAATTTACCGAAACTCTAAAACGTTGCTATTTCTACGTATATCGACGACTTGGATGATATATAAGAAAAACTGAAATTTTAGCGAATTTCCAAGAAAAATGTAAAAATTAACCAAAATTTGAAAACGATGCTACTTCTACGTATCTAGATGATTTGGAGGATATTTAAGAAAAATTTAATTTTAGCGAATTTCCGTGTAAACTGTACAAATTAACCTAAATTCTAAATCGTTGCTATTTCTACGTATATCGACGATTTGGATGATATATAAGAAAAACTGAAATTTTAACGAATTTCCAAGAAAAATGTAAAAATTAACCAAAATTTAAAAACGATGCTATTTCTGTAGATATATAATAAAAATTGAATTTTACCGAATTTTTAAGAAAAATGTAAAAATTAACCAAAATTTGAAAACTATGACATTTCTACGTATCTAGACGATTTGGATGATATATAAGAAAAACTGAAATATTAGCGAATTTCCAAGAAAAATGTAAAAATTAACCAAAATTTAAAAACGATGCTATCTAGATAATTTGGAAGATATTTAGGAAAAATTAAATTTTTGCGAATTTCAGAGTAAACTACAAATTTACCGAAATTCTAAATCGTTGCTATTTCTACGTATATCGACGATTTGGATGATATGTAAGAATGACTGAAATTTTAGCGAATTTCCAAGAAAAATGTAAAAATTAACTAAAATTTAAAAACGATGCTGTTTCTATAGATATATAATAAAAATTGAATTTTACCGAATTTTTAAGAAAAATGTAAAAATTAACCAAAGCTTGAAAACAATGACATTTCTACGTATCTAGACGATTTGGATGATATATAAGAAAAACTGAAATATTAGCGAATTTCCAAGAAAAATGTAAAAATTAACCAAAATTTAAAAACGATGCTATCTAGATAATTTGGAAGATATTTAGGAAAAATTAAATTTTTGCGAATTTCAGAGTAAACTGTACAAATTTACCGAAATTCTAAATCGTTGCTATTTCTACGTATATCGACGATTTGGGTGATATATAAGAAAAACTGAAATTTTAACGAATTTCCAAGAAAAATGTATAAATTAATCAAAATTTAAAAACGATGCTATCTAGATGATTTGGAGGATATTTAAGAAAAATTTAATTTTAGCGAATTTCCGTGTAAACTGTACAAATTAACCGAAATTCTAAATCGTTGCTATATCTACGTATATCGACGATTTGGGTGATATATAAGAAAAACTGAAATTTTAACGAATTTCCAAGAAAAATGTAAAAATTAACCAAAATTTAAAAACGATGCTATTTCTGTAGATATATAGTAAAAATTGAATTTTACCGAATTTTTAAGAAAAATGTAAAAATTAACCAAAATTTTAAAACTATGATATATCTACGTATCTAGACGATTTGGATGATATACAAGAAAAACTGAAATTTTAGCGAATTTCAAAGAAAAATGCAAAAATTAACCAAAATTTAAAAACTATGACATTTCTACGTATCTAGACGATTTGGATGATATATAAGAAAAACTGAAATTTTAGCGAATTTCCAAGAAAAATGTAAAAATTAACCAAAATTTGAAAACGATATTATCTAGATGATTTGGAAGATATTTAGGAAAAATTAAATTTTTGCGAATTTCAGAGTAAACTGTACAAATTTACCGAAACTCTAAATCGTTGCTATTTCTACGTATATCGACGATTTGGGTGATATATAAGAAAAACTGAAATTTTAACGAATTTCCAAGAAAAATGTAAAAATTAACCAAAATTTAAAAACGATGCTATTTCTGTAGATATATAGTAAAAATTGAATTTTACCGAATTTTTAAGAAAAATGTAAAAATTAACCAAAATTTTAAAACTATGATATATCTACGTATCTAGACGATTTGGATGATATACAAGAAAAACTGAAATTTTAGCGAATTTCAAAGAAAAATGCAAAAATTAACCAAAATTTGAAAACTATGACATTTCTACGTATCTAGACGATTTGGATGATATATAAGAAAAACTGAAATTTTAGCGAATTTCCAAGAAAAATGTAAAAATTAACCAAAATTTGAAAACGATATTATCTAGATGATTTGGAAGATATTTAGGAAAAATTAAATTTTTGCGAATTTCAGAGTAAACTGTACAAATTTACCGAAACTCTAAATCGTTGCTATTTCTACGTATATCGACGATTTGGGTGATATATAAGAAAAACTGAAATTTTAACGAATTTCCAAGAAAAATGTAAAAATTAACCAAAATTTAAAAACGATGCTATTTCTGTAGATATATAGTAAAAATTGAATTTTACCGAATTTTTAAGAAAAATGTAAGAATTAACCAAAATTTTAAAACTATGATATATCTACGTATCTAGACGATTTGGATGATATACAAGAAAAACTGAAATTTTAGCGAATTTCAAAGAAAAATGCAAAAATTAACCAAAATTTGAAAACGATGCTATCTAGATGATTTGGAGGATATTTAAGAAAAATTTAATTTTAGCGAATTTCCGTGTAAACTGTACAAATTTACCGAAATTCTAAATCGTTGCTATTTCTACGTATATCGACGATTTGGGTGATATATAAGAAAAACTGAAATTTTAACGAATTTCCAAGAAAAATGTAAAAATTAACCAAAATTTAAAAACGATGCTATCTAGATAATTTGGAAGATATTTAGGAAAAATTAAATTTTTGCGAATTTCAGAGTAAACTGTACAAATTTACCGAAATTCTAAATCGTTGCTATTTCTACGTATATCGACGATTTGGGTGATATATAAGAAAAACTGAAATTTTAACGAATTTCCAAGAAAAATGTAAAAATTAACCAAAATTTGAAAACGATGTTATCTAGATGATTTGGAAGATATTTAGGAAAAATTAAATTTTTGCGAATTTCAGAGTAAACTGTACAAATTTACCGAAACTCTAAATCGTTGCTATTTCTACGTATATCGACGATTTGGGTGATATATAAGAAAAACTGAAATTTTAACGAATTTCCAAGAAAAATGTAAAAATTAACCAAAATTTAAAAACGATGCTATTTCTGTAGATATATAGTAAAAATTGAATTTTACCGAATTTTTAAGAAAAATGTAAAAATTAACCAAAATTTTAAAACTATGATATATCTACGTATCTAGACGATTTGGATGATATACAAGAAAAACTGAAATTTTAGCGAATTTCAAAGAAAAATGCAAAAATTAACCAAAATTTGAAAACTATGACATTTCTACGTATCTAGACGATTTGGATGATATATAAGAAAAACTGAAATTTTAGCGAATTTCCAAGAAAAATGTAAAAATTAACCAAAATTTGAAAACGATATTATCTAGATGATTTGGAAGATATTTAGGAAAAATTAAATTTTTGCGAATTTCAGAGTAAACTGTACAAATTTACCGAAACTCTAAAACGTTGCTATTTCTACGTATATCGACGACTTGGATGATATATAAGAAAAACTGAAATTTTAGCGAATTTCCAAGAAAAATGTAAAAATTAACCAAAATTTGAAAACGATGCTACTTCTACGTATCTAGATGATTTGGAGGATATTTAAGAAAAATTTAATTTTAGCGAATTTCCGTGTAAACTGTACAAATTAACCGAAATTCTAAATCGTTGCTATTTCTACGTATATCGACGATTTGGATGATATATAAGAAAAACTGAAATTTTAACGAATTTCCAAGAAAAATGTAAAAATTAACCAAAATTTAAAAACGATGCTATTTCTGTAGATATATAATAAAAATTGAATTTTACCGAATTTTTAAGAAAAATGTAAAAATTGACCAAAATTTGAAAACTATGATATTTCTACGAATCTAGACGATTTGGATGATATGTAAGAATGACTGAAATTTTAGCGAATTTCCAAGAAAAATGTAAAAATTAACTAAAATTTAAAAACGATGCTGTTTCTATAGATATATAATAAAAATTGAATTTTACCGAATTTTTAAGAAAAATGTAAAAATTAACCAAAATTTGAAAACTATGACATTTCTACGTATCTAGACGATTTGGATGATATATAAGAAAAACTGAAATTTTAGCGAATTTCCAAGAAAAATGTAAAAATTAACCAAAATTTGAGAACGATATTATCTAGATGATTTGGAAGATATTTAGGAAAAATTAAATTTTTGCGAATTTCAGAGTAAACTGTACAAATTTACCGAAACTCTAAAACGTTGCTATTTCTACGTATATCGACGACTTGGATGATATATAAGAAAAACTGAAATTTTAGCGAATTTCCAAGAAAAATGTAAAAATTAACCAAAATTTGAAAACGATGCTACTTCTACGTATCTAGATGATTTGGAGGATATTTAAGAAAAATTGACTTTTAGCGAATTTCCGAGTAAACTGTACAAATTAACCGAAATTCTAAATGGCTGCTATTTCTATGTATATCGACGATTTGGATGATATATAAGAAAAACTGAAATTTTAACGAATTTCCAAGAAAAATGTAAAAATTAACCAAAATTTAAAAACGATGCTATTTCTGTAGATATATAGTAAAAATTGAATTTTACCGAATTTTTAAGAAAAATGTAAAAATTAACCAAAATTTTAAAACTATGATATATCTACGTATCTAGACGATTTGGATGATATACAAGAAAAACTGAAATTTTAGCGAATTTCAAAGAAAAATGCAAAAATTAACCAAAATTTGAAAACGATGCTATCTAGATGATTTGGAGGATATTTAAGAAAAATTTAATTTTACCGAATTTACAAGAAAAATGTAAAAATTAACCAAAATTTAAAAACGATGCTATATCTATAGATATATAATAAAAATTGAATTTTAACGAATTTTTAAGAAAAAATGTAAAAATTAACCAAAATTTGAAAACGATGCTATTTCTACGTATCTAGACGATTTGGATGATATATAAGAAAAACTGAAATTTTAGCGAATTTCCAAGAAAAATGTAAAAATTAACCAAAATTTAAAAACGATGCTATCTAGATAATTTGGAAGATATTTAGGAAAAATTAAATTTTTGCGAATTTCAGAGTAAACTGTACAAATTTACCGAAACTCTAAATCGTTGCTATTTCTACGTATATCGACGATTTGGGTGATATATAAGAAAAACTGAAATTTTAACGAATTTCCAAGAAAAATGTAAAAATTAACCAAAATTTAAAAACGATGCTATCTAGATGATTTGGAAGATATTTATGAAAAATTAAATTTTTGCGAATTTCAGAGTAAACTACAAATTTACCGAAATTCTAAATCGTTGCTATTTCTACGTATATCGACGATTTGGATGATATGTAAGAATGACTGAAATTTTAGCGAATTTCCAAGAAAAATGTAAAAATTAACCAAAATTTAAAAACGATGCTGTTTCTATAGATATATAATAAAAATTGAATTTTACCGATTTTTTAAGAAAAATGTAAAAATTGACCAAAATTTGAAAACTATGATATTTCTACGAATCTAGACGATTTGGATGATATGTAAGAATGACTGAAATTTTAGCGAATTTCCAAGAAAAATGTAAAAATTAACTAAAATTTAAAAACGATGCTGTTTCTATAGATATATAATAAAAATTGAATTTTACCGAATTTTTAAGAAAAATGTAAAAATTAACCAAAATTTGAAAACTATGACATTTCGACGTATCTAGACGATTTGGATGATATATAAGAAAAACTGAAATATTAGCGAATTTCCAAGAAAAATGTAAAAATTAACCAAAATTTAAAAACGATGCTATCTAGATAATTTGGAAGATATTTAGGAAAAATTAAATTTTTGCGAATTTCAGAGTAAACTGTACAAATTTACCGAAATTCTAAATCGTTGCTATTTCTACGTATATCGACGATTTGGGTGATATATAAGAAAAACTGAAATTTTAACGAATTTCCAAGAAAAATGTAAAAATTAACCAAAATTTAAAAACGATGCTATCTAGATGATTTGGAGGATATTTAAGAAAAATTTAATTTTAGCGAATTTCCGTGTAAACTGTACAAATTAACCGAAATTCTAAATCGTTGCTATTTCTACGTATATCGACGATTTGGGTGATATATAAGAAAAACTGAAATTTTAACGAATTTCCAAGAAAAATGTAAAAATTAACCAAAATTTAAAAACGATGCTATTTCTGTAGATATATAGTAAAAATTGAATTTTACCGAATTTTTAAGAAAAATGTAAAAATTAACCAAAATTTTAAAACTATGATATATCTACGTATCTAGACGATTTGGATGATATACAAGAAAAATTGAAATTTTAGCGAATTTCAAAGAAAAATGCAAAAATTAACCAAAATTTGAAAACGATGCTATCTAGATGATTTGGAGGATATTTAAGAAAAATTTAATTTTAGCGAATTTCCAAGAAAAATGTAAAAATTAACCAAAATTTAAAAACGATGCTATATCTATAGATATATAATAAAAATTGAATTTTAACGAATTTTTAAGAAAAAATGTAAAAATTAACCAAAATTTGAAAACGATGCTATTTCTACGTATCTAGACGATTTGGATGATATATAAGAAAAACTGAAATTTTAGCGAATTTCCAAGAAAAATGTAAAAATTAACCAAAATTTAAAAACGATGCTATCTAGATAATTTGGAAGATATTTAGGAAAAATTAAATTTTTGCGAATTTCAGAGTAAACTGTACAAATTTACCGAAACTCTAAATCGTTGCTATTTCTACGTATATCGACGATTTGGGTGATATATAAGAAAAACTGAAATTTTAACGAATTTCCAAGAAAAATGTAAAAATTAACCAAAATTTAAAAACGATGCTATTTCTGTAGATATATAGTAAAAATTGAATTTTACCGAATTTTTAAGAAAAATGTAAAAATTAACCAAAATTTTAAAACTATGATATATCTACGTATCTAGACGATTTGGATGATATACAAGAAAAACTGAAATTTTAGCGAATTTCAAAGAAAAATGCAAAAATTAACCAAAATTTGAAAACTATGACATTTCTACGTATCTAGACGATTTGGATGATATATAAGAAAAACTGAAATTTTAGCGAATTTCTAAGAAAAATGTAAAAATTAACCAAAATTTGAAAACGATATTATCTAGATGATTTGGAAGATATTTAGGAAAAATTAAATTTTTGCGAATTTCAGAGTAAACTGTACAAATTTACCGAAACTCTAAAACGTTGCTATTTCTACGTATATCGACGACTTGGATGATATATAAGAAAAACTGAAATTTTAGCGAATTTCCAAGAAAAATGTAAAAATTAACCAAAATTTGAAAACGATGCTACTTCTACGTATCTAGATGATTTGAGGGATATTTAAGAAAAATTTAATTTTAGCGAATTTCCGTGTAAACTGTACAAATTAACCGAAATTCTAAATCGTTGCTATTTCTACGTATATCGACGATTTGGATGATATATAAGAAAAACTGAAATTTTAACGAATTTCCAAGAAAAATGTAAAAATTAACCAAAATTTAAAAACGATGCTATTTCTGTAGATATATAATAAAAATTGAATTTTACCGAATTTTTAAGAAAAATGTAAAAATTAACCAAAATTTAAAAACGATGCTATCTAGATGATTTGGAAGATATTTATGAAAAATTAAATTTTTGCGAATTTCAGAGTAAACTACAAATTTACCGAAATTCTAAATCGTTGCTATTTCTACGTATATCGACGATTTGGATGATATGTAAGAATGACTGAAATTTTAGCGAATTTCCAAGAAAAATGTAAAAATTAACCAAAATTTAAAAACGATGCTGTTTCTATAGATATATAGTAAAAATTGAATTTTACCGAATTTTTAAGAAAAATGTAAAAATTAACCAAAATTTTAAAACTATGATATATCTACGTATCTAGACGATTTGGATGATATACAAGAAAAACTGAAATTTTAGCGAATTTCAAAGAAAAATGCAAAAATTAACCAAAGTTTGAAAACGATGCTATCTAGATGATTTGGAGGATATTTAAGAAAAATTTAATTTTAGCGAATTTCCAAGAAAAATGTAAAAATTAACCAAAATTTAAAAACGATGCTATATCTATAGATATATAATAAAAATTGAATTTTAACGAATTTTTAAGAAAAAATGTAAAAATTTACCAAAATTTGAAAACGATGCTATTTCTACGTATCTAGACGATTTGGATGATATATAAGAAAAACTGAAATTTTAGCTAATTTCCAAGAAAAATGTAAAAATTAACCAAAATTTAAAAACGATGCTATCTAGATAATTTGGAAGATATTTAGGAAAAATTAAATTTTTGCGAATTTCAGAGTAAACTACAAATTTACCGAAACTCTAAATCGTTGCTATTTCTACGTATATCGACGATTTGGGTGATATATAAGAAAAACTGAAATTTTAACGAATTTCCAAGAAAAATGTAAAAATTAACCAAAATTTAAAAACGATGCTATCTAGATAATTTGGAAGATATTTATGAAAAATTAAATTTTTGCGAATTTCAGAGTAAACTACAAATTTACCGAAATTCTAAATCGTTGCTATTTCTACGTATATCGACGATTTGGATGATATGTAAGAATGACTGAAATTTTAGCGAATTTCCAAGAAAAATGTAAAAATTAACCAAAATTTAAAAACGATGCTGTTTCTATAGATATATAATAAAAATTGAATTTTACCGATTTTTTAAGAAAAATGTAAAAATTAACCAAAATTTGAAAACTATGATATTTCTACGAATCTAGACGATTTGGATGATATGTAAGAATGACTGAAATTTTAGCGAATTTCCAAGAAAAATGTAAAAATTAACTAAAATTTAAAAACGATGCTGTTTCTATAGATATATAATAAAAATTGAATTTTACCGAATTTTTAAGAAAAATGTAAAAATTAACCAAAATTTGAAAACTATGACATTTCTACGTATCTAGACGATTTGGATGATATATAAGAAAAACTGAAATATTAGCGAATTTCCAAGAAAAATGTAAAAATTAACCAAAATTTAAAAACGATGCTATCTAGATGATTTGGAAGATATTTAGGAAAAATTAAATTTTTGCGAATTTCAGAGTAAACTGTACAAATTTACCGAAATTCTAAATCGTTGCTATTTCTACGTATATCGACGATTTGGGTGATATATAAGAAAAACTGAAATTTTAACGAATTTCCAAGAAAAATGTAAAAATTAACCAAAATTTAAAAACGATGCTATCTAGATGATTTGGAGGATATTTAAGAAAAATTTAATTTTAGCGAATTTCCGTGTAAACTGTACAAATTAACCGAAATTCTAAATCGTTGCTATTTCTACGTATATCGACGATTTGGGTGATATATAAGAAAAACTGAAATTTTAACGAATTTCCAAGAAAAATGTAAAAATTAACCAAAATTTAAAAACGATGCTATTTCTGTAGATATATAGTAAAAATTGAATTTTACCGAATTTTTAAGAAAAATGTAAAAATTAACCAAAATTTTAAAACTATGATATATCTACGTATCTAGACGATTTGGATGATATACAAGAAAAACTGAAATTTTAGCGAATTTCAAAGAAAAATGCAAAAATTAACCAAAATTTGAAAACGATGCTATCTAGATGATTTGGAGGATATTTAAGAAAAATTTAATTTTAGCGAATTTCCAAGAAAAATGTAAAAATTAACCAAAATTTAAAAACGATGCTATATCTATAGATATATAATAAAAATTGAATTTTAACGAATTTTTAAGAAAAAATGTAAAAATTAACCAAAATTTGAAAACGATGCTATTTCTACGTATCTAGACGATTTGGATGATATATAAGAAAAACTGAAATTTTAGCGAATTTCCAAGAAAAATGTAAAAATTAACCAAAATTTAAAAACGATGCTATCTAGATAATTTGGAAGATATTTAGGAAAAATTAAATTTTTGCGAATTTCAGAGTAAAGTGTACAAATTTACCGAAACTCTAAATCGTTGCTATTTCTACGTATATCGACGATTTGGGTGATATATAAGAAAAACTGAAATTTTAACGAATTTCCAAGAAAAATGTAAAAATTAACCAAAATTTAAAAACGATGCTATCTAGATGATTTGGAAGATATTTATGAAAAATTAAATTTTTGCGAATTTCAGAGTAAACTACAAATTTACCGAAATTCTAAATCGTTGGTATTTCTACGTATATCGACGATTTGGATGATATGTAAGAATGACTGAAATTTTAGCGAATTTCCAAGAAAAATGTAAAAATTAACCAAAATTTAAAAACGATGCTGTTTCTATAGATATATAATAAAAATTGAATTTTACCGATTTTTTAAGAAAAATGTAAAAATTAACCAAAATTTGAAAACTATGATATTTCTACGAATCTAGACGATTTGGATGATATGTAAGAATGACTGAAATTTTAGCGAATTTCCAAGAAAAATGTAAAAATTAACTAAAATTTAAAAACGATGCTGTTTCTATAGATATATAATAAAAATTGAATTTTACCGAATTTTTAAGAAAAATGTAAAAATTAACCAAAGTTTGAAAACAATGACATTTCTACGTATCTAGACGATTTGGATGATATATAAGAAAAACTGAAATATTAGCGAATTTCCAAGAAAAATGTAAAAATTAACCAAAATTTAAAAACGATGCTATCTAGATAATTTGGAAGATATTTAGGAAAAATTAAATTTTTGCGAATTTCAGAGTAAACTGTACAAATTTACCGAAATTCTAAATCGTTGCTATTTCTACGTATATCGACGATTTGGGTGATATATAAGAAAAACTGAAATTTTAACGAATTTCCAAGAAAAATGTAAAAATTAACCAAAATTTAAAAACGATGCTATCTAGATGATTTGGAGGATATTTAAGAAAAATTTAATTTTAGCGAATTTCCGTGTAAACTGTACAAATTAACCGAAATTCTAAATCGTTGCTATTTCTACGTATATCGACGATTTGGGTGATATATAAGAAAAACTGAAATTTTAACGAATTTCCAAGAAAAATGTAAAACTTAACCAAAATTTAAAAACGATGCTATTTCTGTAGATATATAGTAAAAATTGAATTTTACCGAATTTTTAAGAAAAATGTAAAAATTAACCAAAATTTTAAAACTATGATATATCTACGTATCTAGACGATTTGGATGATATACAAGAAAAACTGAAATTTTAGCGAATTTCAAAGAAAAATGCAAAAATTAACCAAAATTTGAAAACGATGCTATCTAGATGATTTGGAGGATATTTAAGAAAAATTTAATTTTAGCGAATTTCCGTGTAAACTGTACAAATTTACCGAAATTCTAAATCGTTGCTATTTCTACGTATATCGACGATTTGGGTGATATATAAGAAAAACTGAAATTTTAACGAATTTCCAAGAAAAATGTAAAAATTAACCAAAATTTAAAAACGATGCTATCTAGATAATTTGGAAGATATTTAGGAAAAATTAAATTTTTGCGAATTTCAGAGTAAACTGTACAAATTTACCGAAATTCTAAATCGTTGCTATTTCTACGTATATCGACGATTTGGGTGATATATAAGAAAAACTGAAATTTTAACGAATTTCCAAGAAAAATGTAAAAATTAACCAAAATTTGAAAACGATGTTATCTAGATGATTTGGAAGATATTTAGGAAAAATTAAATTTTTGCGAATTTCAGAGTAAACTGTACAAATTTACCGAAACTCTAAATCGTTGCTATTTCTACGTATATCGACGATTTGGGTGATATATAAGAAAAACTGAAATTTTAACGAATTTCCAAGAAAAATGTAAAAATTAACCAAAATTTAAAAACGATGCTATTTCTGTAGATATATAGTAAAAATTGAATTTTACCGGTTTTTTAAGAAAAATGTAAAAATTAACCAAAATTTTGAAACTATGATATATCTACGTATCTAGACGATTTGGATGATATACAAGAAAAACTGAAATTTTAGCGAATTTCAAAGAAAAATGTAAAAATTAACCAAAATTTGAAAACGATATTATCTAGATGATTTGGAAGATATTTAGGAAAAATTAAATTTTTGCGAATTTCAGAGTAAACTGTACAAATTTACCGAAACTCTAAAACGTTGCTATTTCTACGTATATCGACGACTTGGATAATATATAAGAAAAACTGAAATTTTAGCGAATTTCCAAGAAAAATGTAAAAATTAACCAAAATTTAAAAACTATGCTATCTAGATGATTTGGAAGATATTTAGGAAAAATTAAATTTTTGCGAATTTCAGAGTAAACTGTACAAATTTACCGAAACTCTAAATCGTTGCTATTTCTACGTATATCGACGATTTGGGTGATATATAAGAAAAACTGAAATTTTAACGAATTTCCAAGAAAAATGTAAAAATTAACCAAAATTTAAAAACGATGCTATCTAGATGATTTGGAAGATATTTATGAAAAATTAAATTTTTGCGAATTTCAGAGTAAACTACAAATTTACCGAAATTCTAAATCGTTGGTATTTCTACGTATATCGACGATTTGGATGATATGTAAGAATGACTGAAATTTTAGCGAATTTCCAAGAAAAATGTAAAAATTAACCAAAATTTAAAAACGATGCTGTTTCTATAGATATATAATAAAAATTGAATTTTACCGATTTTTTAAGAAAAATGTAAAAATTAACCAAAATTTGAAAACTATGATATTTCTACGAATCTAGACGATTTGGATGATATGTAAGAATGACTGAAATTTTAGCGAATTTCCAAGAAAAATGTAAAAATTAACTAAAATTTAAAAACGATGCTGTTTCTATAGATATATAATAAAAATTGAATTTTACCGAATTTTTAAGAAAAATGTAAAAATTAACCAAAGTTTGAAAACAATGACATTTCTACGTATCTAGACGATTTGGATGATATATAAGAAAAACTGAAATATTAGCGAATTTCCAAGAAAAATGTAAAAATTAACCAAAATTTAAAAACGATGCTATCTAGATAATTTGGAAGATATTTAGGAAAAATTAAATTTTTGCGAATTTCAGAGTAAACTGTACAAATTTACCGAAATTCTAAATCGTTGCTATTTCTACGTATATCGACGATTTGGGTGATATATAAGAAAAACTGAAATTTTAACGAATTTCCAAGAAAAATGTAAAAATTAACCAAAATTTAAAAACGATGCTATCTAGATGATTTGGAGGATATTTAAGAAAAATTTAATTTTAGCGAATTTCCGTGTAAACTGTACAAATTAACCGAAATTCTAAATCGTTGCTATTTCTACGTATATCGACGATTTGGGTGATATATAAGAAAAACTGAAATTTTAACGAATTTCCAAGAAAAATGTAAAACTTAACCAAAATTTAAAAACGATGCTATTTCTGTAGATATATAGTAAAAATTGAATTTTACCGAATTTTTAAGAAAAATGTAAAAATTAACCAAAATTTTAAAACTATGATATATCTACGTATCTAGACGATTTGGATGATATACAAGAAAAACTGAAATTTTAGCGAATTTCAAAGAAAAATGCAAAAATTAACCAAAATTTGAAAACGATGCTATCTAGATGATTTGGAGGATATTTAAGAAAAATTTAATTTTAGCGAATTTCCGTGTAAACTGTACAAATTTACCGAAATTCTAAATCGTTGCTATTTCTACGTATATCGACGATTTGGGTGATATATAAGAAAAACTGAAATTTTAACGAATTTCCAAGAAAAATGTAAAAATTAACCAAAATTTAAAAACGATGCTATCTAGATAATTTGGAAGATATTTAGGAAAAATTAAATTTTTGCGAATTTCAGAGTAAACTGTACAAATTTACCGAAATTCTAAATCGTTGCTATTTCTACGTATATCGACGATTTGGGTGATATATAAGAAAAACTGAAATTTTAACGAATTTCCAAGAAAAATGTAAAAATTAACCAAAATTTGAAAACGCTGTTATCTAGATGATTTGGAAGATATTTAGGAAAAATTAAATTTTTGCGAATTTCAGAGTAAACTGTACAAATTTACCGAAACTCTAAATCGTTGCTATTTCTACGTATATCGACGATTTGGGTGATATATAAGAAAAACTGAAATTTTAACGAATTTCCAAGAAAAATGTAAAAATTAACCAAAATTTAAAAACGATGCTATTTCTGTAGATATGTAGTAAAAATTGAATTTTACCGGTTTTTTAAGAAAAATGTAAAAATTAACCAAAATTTTAAAACTATGATATATCTACGTATCTAGACGATTTGGATGATATACAAGAAAAACTGAAATTTTAGCGAATTTCAAAGAAAAATGTAAAAATTAACCAAAATTTGAAAACGATATTATCTAGATGATTTGGAAGATATTTAGGAAAAATTAAATTTTTGCGAATTTCAGAGTAAACTGTACAAATTTACCGAAACTCTAAAACGTTGCTATTTCTACGTATATCGACGACTTGGATGATATATAAGAAAAACTGAAATTTTAGCGAATTTCCAAGAAAAATGTAAAAATTAACCAAAATTTGAAAACGATGCTACTTCTACGTATCTAGATGATTTGAGGGATATTTAAGAAAAATTTAATTTTAGCGAATTTCCGTGTAAACTGTACAAATTAACCGAAATTCTAAATCGTTGCTATTTCTACGTATATCGACGATTTGGATGATATATAAGAAAAACTGAAATTTTAACGAATTTCCAAGAAAAATGTAAAAATTAACCAAAATTTAAAAACGATGCTATTTCTGTAGATATATAATAAAAATTGAATTTTACCGAATTTTTAAGAAAAATGTAAAAATTAACCAAAATTTAAAAACGATGCTATCTAGATGATTTGGAAGATATTTATGAAAAATTAAATTTTTGCGAATTTCAGAGTAAACTACAAATTTACCGAAATTCTAAATCGTTGCTATTTCTACGTATATCGACGATTTGGATGATATGTAAGAATGACTGAAATTTTAGCGAATTTCCAAGAAAAATGTAAAAATTAACCAAAATTTAAAAACGATGCTGTTTCTATAGATATATAGTAAAAATTGAATTTTACCGAATTTTTAAGAAAAATGTAAAAATTAACCAAAATTTTAAAACTATGATATATCTACGTATCTAGACGATTTGGATGATATACAAGAAAAACTGAAATTTTAGCGAATTTCAAAGAAAAATGCAAAAATTAACCAAAGTTTGAAAACGATGCTATCTAGATGATTTGGAGGATATTTAAGAAAAATTTAATTTTAGCGAATTTCCAAGAAAAATGTAAAAATTAACCAAAATTTAAAAACGATGCTATATCTATAGATATATAATAAAAATTGAATTTTAACGAATTTTTAAGAAAAAATGTAAAAATTTACCAAAATTTGAAAACGATGCTATTTCTACGTATCTAGACGATTTGGATGATATATAAGAAAAACTGAAATTTTAGCTAATTTCCAAGAAAAATGTAAAAATTAACCAAAATTTAAAAACGATGCTATCTAGATAATTTGGAAGATATTTAGGAAAAATTAAATTTTTGCGAATTTCAGAGTAAACTGTACAAATTTACTGAAACTCTAAATCGTTGCTATTTCTACGTATATCGACGATTTGGGTGATATATAAGAAAAACTGAAATTTTAACGAATTTCCAAGAAAAATGTAAAAATTAACCAAAATTTAAAAACGATGCTATCTAGATAATTTGGAAGATATTTATGAAAAATTAAATTTTTGCGAATTTCAGAGTAAACTACAAATTTACCGAAATTCTAAATCGTTGCTATTTCTACGTATATCGACGATTTGGATGATATGTAAGAATGACTGAAATTTTAGCGAATTTCCAAGAAAAATGTAAAAATTAACCAAAATTTAAAAACGATGCTGTTTCTATAGATATATAATAAAAATTGAATTTTACCGATTTTTTAAGAAAAATGTAAAAATTAACCAAAATTTGAAAACTATGATATTTCTACGAATCTAGACGATTTGGATGATATGTAAGAATGACTGAAATTTTAGCGAATTTCCAAGAAAAATGTAAAAATTAACTAAAATTTAAAAACGATGCTGTTTCTATAGATATATAATAAAAATTGAATTTTACCGAATTTTTAAGAAAAATGTAAAAATTAACCAAAATTTGAAAACTATGACATTTCTACGTATCTAGACGATTTGGATGATATATAAGAAAAACTGAAATATTAGCGAATTTCCAAGAAAAATGTAAAAATTAACCAAAATTTAAAAACGATGCTATCTAGATAATTTGGAAGATATTTAGGAAAAATTAAATTTTTGCGAATTTCAGAGTAAACTGTACAAATTTACCGAAATTCTAAATCGTTGCTATTTCTACGTATATCGACGATTTGGGTGATATATAAGAAAAACTGAAATTTTAACGAATTTCCAAGAAAAATGTAAAAATTAACCAAAATTTAAAAACGATGCTATCTAGATGATTTGGAGGATATTTAAGAAAAATTTAATTTTAGCGAATTTCCGTGTAAACTGTACAAATTAACCGAAATTCTAAATCGTTGCTATTTCTACGTATATCGACGATTTGGGTGATATATAAGAAAAACTGAAATTTTAACGAATTTCCAAGAAAAATGTAAAAATTAACCAAAATTTAAAAACGATGCTATTTCTGTAGATATATAGTAAAAATTGAATTTTACCGAATTTTTAAGAAAAATGTAAAAATTAACCAAAATTTTAAAACTATGATATATCTACGTATCTAGACGATTTGGATGATATACAAGAAAAACTGAAATTTTAGCGAATTTCAAAGAAAAATGCAAAAATTAACCAAAATTTGAAAACGATGCTATCTAGATGATTTGGAGGATATTTAAGAAAAATTTAATTTTAGCGAATTTCCAAGAAAAATGTAAAAATTAACCAAAATTTAAAAACGATGCTATATCTATAGATATATAATAAAAATTGAATTTTAACGAATTTTTAAGAAAAAATGTAAAAATTAACCAAAATTTGAAAACGATGCTATTTCTACGTATCTAGACGATTTGGATGATATATAAGAAAAACTGAAATTTTAGCGAATTTCCAAGAAAAATGTAAAAATTAACCAAAATTTAAAAACGATGCTATCTAGATAATTTGGAAGATATTTAGGAAAAATTAAATTTTTGCGAATTTCAGTGTAAACTGTACAAATTTACCGAAACTCTAAATCGTTGCTATTTCTACGTATATCGACGATTTGGGTGATATATAAGAAAAACTGAAATTTTAACGAATTTCCAAGAAAAATGTAAAAATTAACCAAAATTTAAAAACGATGCTATCTAGATGATTTGGAAGATATTTATGAAAAATTAAATTTTTGCGAATTTCAGAGTAAACTACAAATTTACCGAAATTCTAAATCGTTGGTATTTCTACGTATATCGACGATTTGGATGATATGTAAGAATGACTGAAATTTTAGCGAATTTCCAAGAAAAATGTAAAAATTAACCAAAATTTAAAAACGATGCTGTTTCTATAGATATATAATAAAAATTGAATTTTACCGATTTTTTAAGAAAAATGTAAAAATTAACCAAAATTTGAAAACTATGATATTTCTACGAATCTAGACGATTTGGATGATATGTAAGAATGACTGAAATTTTAGCGAATTTCCAAGAAAAATGTAAAAATTAACTAAAATTTAAAAACGATGCTGTTTCTATAGATATATAATAAAAATTGAATTTTACCGAATTTTTAAGAAAAATGTAAAAATTAACCAAAGTTTGAAAACAATGACATTTCTACGTATCTAGACGATTTGGATGATATATAAGAAAAACTGAAATATTAGCGAATTTCCAAGAAAAATGTAAAAATTAACCAAAATTTAAAAATGATGCTATCTAGATAATTTGGAAGATATTTAGGAAAAATTAAATTTTTGCGAATTTCAGAGTAAACTGTACAAATTTACCGAAATTCTAAATCGTTGCTATTTCTACGTATATCGACGATTTGGGTGATATATAAGAAAAACGGAAATTTTAACGAATTTCCAAGAAAAATGTAAAAATTAACCAAAATTTAAAAACGATGCTATCTAGATGATTTGGAGGATATTTAAGAAAAATTTAATTTTAGCGAATTTCCGTGTAAACTGTACAAATTAACCGAAATTCTAAATCGTTGCTATTTCTACGTATATCGACGATTTGGGTGATATATAAGAAAAACTGAAATTTTAACGAATTTCCAAGAAAAATGTAAAACTTAACCAAAATTTAAAAACGATGCTATTTCTGTAGATATATAGTAAAAATTGAATTTTACCGAATTTTTAAGAAAAATGTAAAAATTAACCAAAATTTTAAAACTATGATATATCTACGTATCTAGACGATTTGGATGATATACAAGAAAAACTGAAATTTTAGCGAATTTCAAAGAAAAATGCAAAAATTAACCAAAATTTGAAAACGATGCTATCTAGATGATTTGGAGGATATTTAAGAAAAATTTAATTTTAGCGAATTTCCGTGTAAACTGTACAAATTTACCGAAATTCTAAATCGTTGCTATTTCTACGTATATCGACGATTTGGGTGATATATAAGAAAAACTGAAATTTTAACGAATTTCCAAGAAAAATGTAAAAATTAACCAAAATTTAAAAACGATGCTATCTAGATAATTTGGAAGATATTTAGGAAAAATTAAATTTTTGCGAATTTCAGAGTAAACTGTACAAATTTACCGAAATTCTAAATCGTTGCTATTTCTACGTATATCGACGATTTGGGTGATATATAAGAAAAACTGAAATTTTAACGAATTTCCAAGAAAAATGTAAAAATTAACCAAAATTTGAAAACGCTGTTATCTAGATGATTTGGAAGATATTTAGGAAAAATTAAATTTTTGCGAATTTCAGAGTAAACTGTACAAATTTACCGAAACTCTAAATCGTTGCTATTTCTACGTATATCGACGATTTGGGTGATATATAAGAAAAACTGAAATTTTAACGAATTTCCAAGAAAAATGTAAAAATTAACCAAAATTTAAAAACGATGCTATTTCTGTAGATATGTAGTAAAAATTGAATTTTACCGGTTTTTTAAGAAAAATGTAAAAATTAACCAAAATTTTAAAACTATGATATATCTACGTATCTAGACGATTTGGATGATATACAAGAAAAACTGAAATTTTAGCGAATTTCAAAGAAAAATGTAAAAATTAACCAAAATTTGAAAACGATATTATCTAGATGATTTGGAAGATATTTAGGAAAAATTAAATTTTTGCGAATTTCAGAGTAAACTGTACAAATTTACCGAAACTCTAAAACGTTGCTATTTCTACGTATATCGACGACTTGGATGATATATAAGAAAAACTGAAATTTTAGCGAATTTCCAAGAAAAATGTAAAAATTTACCAAAATTTGAAAACGATGCTACTTCTACGTATCTAGATGATTTGAGGGATATTTAAGAAAAATTTAATTTTAGCGAATTTCCGTGTAAACTGTACAAATTAACCGAAATTCTAAATCGTTGCTATTTCTACGTATATCGACGATTTGGATGATATATAAGAAAAACTGAAATTTTAACGAATTTCCAAGAAAAATGTAAAAATTAACCAAAATTTAAAAACGATGCTATTTCTGTAGATATATAATAAAAATTGAATTTTACCGAATTTTTAAGAAAAATGTAAAAATTAACCAAAATTTAAAAACGATGCTATCTAGATGATTTGGAAGATATTTATGAAAAATTAAATTTTTGCGAATTTCAGAGTAAACTACAAATTTACCGAAATTCTAAATCGTTGCTATTTCTACGTATATCGACGATTTGGATGATATGTAAGAATGACTGAAATTTTAGCGAATTTCCAAGAAAAATGTAAAAATTAACCAAAATTTAAAAACGATGCTGTTTCTATAGATATATAGTAAAAATTGAATTTTACCGAATTTTTAAGAAAAATGTAAAAATTAACCAAAATTTTAAAACTATGATATATCTACGTATCTAGACGATTTGGATGATATACAAGAAAAACTGAAATTTTAGCGAATTTCAAAGAAAAATGCAAAAATTAACCAAAGTTTGAAAACGATGCTATCTAGATGATTTGGAGGATATTTAAGAAAAATTTAATTTTAGCGAATTTCCAAGAAAAATGTAAAAATTAACCAAAATTTAAAAACGATGCTATATCTATAGATATATAATAAAAATTGAATTTTAACGAATTTTTAAGAAAAAATGTAAAAATTTACCAAAATTTGAAAACGATGCTATTTCTACGTATCTAGACGATTTGGATGATATATAAGAAAAACTGAAATTTTAGCTAATTTCCAAGAAAAATGTAAAAATTAACCAAAATTTAAAAACGATGCTATCTAGATAATTTGGAAGATATTTAGGAAAAATTAAATTTTTGCGAATTTCAGAGTAAACTGTACAAATTTACCGAAACTCTAAATCGTTGCTATTTCTACGTATATCGACGATTTGGGTGATATATAAGAAAAACTGAAATTTTAACGAATTTCCAAGAAAAATGTAAAAATTAACCAAAATTTAAAAACGATGCTATCTAGATAATTTGGAAGATATTTATGAAAAATTAAATTTTTGCGAATTTCAGAGTAAACTACAAATTTACCGAAATTCTAAATCGTTGCTATTTCTACGTATATCGACGATTTGGATGATATGTAAGAATGACTGAAATTTTAGCGAATTTCCAAGAAAAATGTAAAAATTAACCAAAATTTAAAAACGATGCTGTTTCTATAGATATATAATAAAAATTGAATTTTACCGATTTTTTAAGAAAAATGTAAAAATTAACCAAAATTTGAAAACTATGATATTTCTACGAATCTAGACGATTTGGATGATATGTAAGAATGACTGAAATTTTAGCGAATTTCCAAGAAAAATGTAAAAATTAACTAAAATTTAAAAACGATGCTGTTTCTATAGATATATAATAAAAATTGAATTTTACCGAATTTTTAAGAAAAATGTAAAAATTAACCAAAATTTGAAAACTATGACATTTCTACGTATCTAGACGATTTGGATGATATATAAGAAAAACTGAAATATTAGCGAATTTCCAAGAAAAATGTAAAAATTAACCAAAATTTAAAAACGATGCTATCTAGATAATTTGGAAGATATTTAGGAAAAATTAAATTTTTGCGAATTTCAGAGTAAACTGTACAAATTTACCGAAATTCTAAATCGTTGCTATTTCTACGTATATCGACGATTTGGGTGATATATAAGAAAAACTGAAATTTTAACGAATTTCCAAGAAAAATGTAAAAATTAACCAAAATTTAAAAACGATGCTATCTAGATGATTTGGAGGATATTTAAGAAAAATTTAATTTTAGCGAATTTCCGTGTAAACTGTACAAATTAACCGAAATTCTAAATCGTTGCTATTTCTACGTATATCGACGATTTGGGTGATATATAAGAAAAACTGAAATTTTAACGAATTTCCAAGAAAAATGTAAAAATTAACCAAAATTTAAAAACGATGCTATTTCTGTAGATATATAGTAAAAATTGAATTTTACCGAATTTTTAAGAAAAATGTAAAAATTAACCAAAATTTTAAAACTATGATATATCTACGTATCTAGACGATTTGGATGATATACAAGAAAAACTGAAATTTTAGCGAATTTGAAAACGATGCTATCTAGATGATTTGGAGGATATTTAAGAAAAATTTAATTTTAGCGAATTTCCAAGAAAAATGTAAAAATTAACCAAAATTTAAAAACGATGCTATATCTATAGATATATAATAAAAATTGAATTTTAACGAATTTTTAAGAAAAAATGTAAAAATTAACCAAAATTTGAAAACGATGCTATTTCTACGTATCTAGACGATTTGGATGATATATAAGAAAAACTGAAATTTTAGCGAATTTCCAAGAAAAATGTAAAAATTAACCAAAATTTAAAAACGATGCTATCTAGATAATTTGGAAGATATTTAGGAAAAATTAAATTTTTGCGAATTTCAGAGTAAACTGTACAAATTTACCGAAACTCTAAATCGTTGCTATTTCTACGTATATCGACGATTTGGGTGATATATAAGAAAAACTGAAATTTTAACGAATTTCCAAGAAAAATGTAAAAATTAACCAAAATTTAAAAACGATGCTATCTAGATGATTTGGAAGATATTTATGAAAAATTAAATTTTTGCGAATTTCAGAGTAAACTACAAATTTACCGAAATTCTAAATCGTTGGTATTTCTACGTATATCGACGATTTGGATGATATGTAAGAATGACTGAAATTTTAGCGAATTTCCAAGAAAAATGTAAAAATTAACCAAAATTTAAAAACGATGCTGTTTCTATAGATATATAATAAAAATTGAATTTTACCGATTTTTTAAGAAAAATGTAAAAATTAACCAAAATTTGAAAACTATGATATTTCTACGAATCTAGACGATTTGGATGATATGTAAGAATGACTGAAATTTTAGCGAATTTCCAAGAAAAATGTAAAAATTAACTAAAATTTAAAAACGATGCTGTTTCTATAGATATATAATAAAAATTGAATTTTACCGAATTTTTAAGAAAAATGTAAAAATTAACCAAAGTTTGAAAACAATGACATTTCTACGTATCTAGACGATTTGGATGATATATAAGAAAAACTGAAATATTAGCGAATTTCCAAGAAAAATGTAAAAATTAACCAAAATTTAAAAACGATGCTATCTAGATAATTTGGAAGATATTTAGGAAAAATTAAATTTTTGCGAATTTCAGAGTAAACTGTACAAATTTACCGAAATTCTAAATCGTTGCTATTTCTACGTATATCGACGATTTGGGTGATATATAAGAAAAACTGAAATTTTAACGAATTTCCAAGAAAAATGTAAAAATTAACCAAAATTTAAAAACGATGCTATCTAGATGATTTGGAGGATATTTAAGAAAAATTTAATTTTAGCGAATTTCCGTGTAAACTGTACAAATTAACCGAAATTCTAAATCGTTGCTATTTCTACGTATATCGACGATTTGGGTGATATATAAGAAAAACTGAAATTTTAACGAATTTCCAAGAAAAATGTAAAACTTAACCAAAATTTAAAAACGATGCTATTTCTGTAGATATATAGTAAAAATTGAATTTTACCGAATTTTTAAGAAAAATGTAAAAATTAACCAAAATTTTAAAACTATGATATATCTACGTATCTAGACGATTTGGATGATATACAAGAAAAACTGAAATTTTAGCGAATTTCAAAGAAAAATGCAAAAATTAACCAAAATTTGAAAACGATGCTATCTAGATGATTTGGAGGATATTTAAGAAAAATTTAATTTTAGCGAATTTCCGTGTAAACTGTACAAATTTACCGAAATTCTAAATCGTTGCTATTTCTACGTATATCGACGATTTGGGTGATATATAAAAAAAACTGAAATTTTAACGAATTTCCAAGAAAAATGTAAAAATTAACCAAAATTTAAAAACGATGCTATCTAGATAATTTGGAAGATATTTAGGAAAAATTAAATTTTTGCGAATTTCAGAGTAAACTGTACAAATTTACCGAAATTCTAAATCGTTGCTATTTCTACGTATATCGACGATTTGGGTGATATATAAGAAAAACTGAAATTTTAACGAATTTCCAAGAAAAATGTAAAAATTAACCAAAATTTGAAAACGATGTTATCTAGATGATTTGGAAGATATTTAGGAAAAATTAAATTTTTGCGAATTTCAGAGTAAACTGTACAAATTTACCGAAACTCTAAATCGTTGCTATTTCTACGTATATCGACGATTTGGGTGATATATAAGAAAAACTGAAATTTTAACGAATTTCCAAGAAAAATGTAAAAATTAACCAAAATTTAAAAACGATGCTATTTCTGTAGATATATAGTAAAAATTGAATTTTACCGGTTTTTTAAGAAAAATGTAAAAATTAACCAAAATTTTAAAACTATGATATATCTACGTATCTAGACGATTTGGATGATATACAAGAAAAACTGAAATTTTAGCGAATTTCAAAGAAAAATGCAAAAATTAACCAAAATTTGAAAACTATGACATTTCTACGTATCTAGACGATTTGGATGATATATAAGAAAAACTGAAATTTTAGCGAATTTCCAAGAAAAATGTAAAAATTAACCAAAATTTGAAAACGATATTATCTAGATGATTTGGAAGATATTTAGGAAAAATTAAATTTTTGCGAATTTCAGAGTAAACTGTACAAATTTACCGAAACTCTAAAACGTTGCTATTTCTACGTATATCGACGACTTGGATGATATATAAGAAAAACTGAAATTTTAGCGAATTTCCAAGAAAAATGTAAAAATTAACCAAAATTTGAAAACGATGCTACTTCTACGTATCTAGATGATTTGGAGGATATTTAAGAAAAATTTAATTTTAGCGAATTTCCGTGTAAACTGTACAAATTAACCGAAATTCTAAATCGTTGCTATTTCTACGTATATCGACGATTTGGATGATATATAAGAAAAACTGAAATTTTAACGAATTTCCAAGAAAAATGTAAAAATTAACCAAAATTTAAAAACGATGCTATTTCTGTAGATATATAATAAAAATTGAATTTTACCGAATTTTTAAGAAAAATGTAAAAATTAACCAAAATTTGAAAACTATGACATTTCTACGTATCTAGACGATTTGGATGATATATAAGAAAAACTGAAATTTTAGCGAATTTCCAAGAAAAATGTAAAAATTAACCAAAATTTGAAAACGATATTATCTAGATGATTTGGAAGATATTTAGGAAAAATTAAATTTTTGCGAATTTCAGAGTAAACTGTACAAATTTACCGAAACTCTAAAACGTTGCTATTTCTACGTATATCGACGACTTGGATGATATATAAGAAAAACTGAAATTTTAGCGAATTTCCAAGAAAAATGTAAAAATTAACCAAAATTTGAAAACGATGCTACTTCTACGTATCTAGATGATTTGGAGGATATTTAAGAAAAATTGACTTTTAGCGAATTTCCGAGTAAACTGTACAAATTAACCGAAATTCTAAATGGCTGCTATTTCTATGTATATCGACGATTTGGATGATATATAAGAAAAACTGAAATTTTAACGAATTTCCAAGAAAAATGTAAAAATTAACCAAAATTTAAAAACGATGCTATTTCTGTAGATATATAGTAAAAATTGAATTTTACCGAATTTTTAAGAAAAATGTAAAAATTAACCAAAATTTTAAAACTATGATATATCTACGTATCTAGACGATTTGGATGATATACAAGAAAAACTGAAATTTTAGCGAATTTCAAAGAAAAATGAAAAATTAACCAAAATTTGAAAACGATGCTATCTAGATGATTTGGAGGATATTTAAGAAAAATTTAATTTTAGCGAATTTCCAAGAAAAATGTAAAAATTAACCAAAATTTAAAAACGATGCTATATCTAGATATATAATAAAAATTGAATTTTAACGAATTTTTAAGAAAAAATGTAAAAATTAACCAAAATTTGAAAACGATGCTATTTCTACGTATCTAGACGATTTGGATGATATATAAGAAAAACTGAAATTTTAGCGAATTTCCAAGAAAAATGTAAAAATTAACCAAAATTTAAAAACGATGCTATCTAGATAATTTGGAAGATATTTAGGAAAAATTAAATTTTTGCGAATTTCAGAGTAAACTGTACAAATTTACCGAAACTCTAAATCGTTGCTATTTCTACGTATATCGACGATTTGGGTGATATATAAGAAAAACTGAAATTTTAACGAATTTCCAAGAAAAATGTAAAAATTAACCAAAATTTAAAAACGATGCTATCTAGATGATTTGGAAGATATTTATGAAAAATTAAATTTTTGCGAATTTCAGAGTAAACTACAAATTTACCGAAATTCTAAATCGTTGCTATTTCTACGTATATCGACGATTTGGATGATATGTAAGAATGACTGAAATTTTAGCGAATTTCCAAGAAAAATGTAAAAATTAACCAAAATTTAAAAACGATGCTGTTTCTATAGATATATAATAAAAATTGAATTTTACCGATTTTTCAAGAAAAATATAAAAATTAACCAAAATTTGAAAACTATGATATTTCTACGAATCTAGACGATTTGGATGATATGTAAGAATGACTGAAATTTTAGCGAATTTCCAAGAAAAATGTAAAAATTAACTAAAATTTAAAAACGATGCTGTTTCTATAGATATCTAATAAAAATTGAATTTTACCGAATTTTTAAGAAAAATGTAAAAATTAACCAAAATTTGAAAACTATGACATTTCTACGTATCTAGACGATTTGGATGATATATAAGAAAAACTGAAATATTAGCGAATTTCCAAGAAAAATGTAAAAATTAACCAAAATTTAAAAACGATGCTATCTAGATAATTTGGAAGATATTTAGGAAAAATTAAATTTTTGCGAATTTCAGAGTAAACTGTACAAATTTACCGAAATTCTAAATCGTTGCTATTTCTACGTATATCGACGATTTGGGTGATATATAAGAAAAACTGAAATTTTAACGAATTTCCAAGAAAAATGTAAAAATTAACCAAAATTTAAAAACGATGCTATCTAGATGATTTGGAGAATATTTAAGAAAAATTTAATTTTTGCGAATTTCAGAGTAAACTGTACAAATTTACCGAAATTCTAAATCGTTGCTATTTCTACGTATATCGACGATTTGGGTGATATATAAGAAAAACTGAAATTTTAACGAATTTCCAAGAAAAATGTAAAAATTAACCAAAAGTTAAAAACGATGCTATTTCTGTAGATATATAGTAAAAATTGAATTTTACCGAATTTTTAAGAAAAATGTAAAAATTAACCAAAATTTTAAAACTATGATATATCTACGTATCTAGACGATTTGGATGATATACAAGAAAAACTGAAATTTTAGCGAATTTCAAAGAAAAATGCAAAAATTAACCAAAATTTGAAAACGATGCTATCTAGATGATTTGGAGGATATTTAAGAAAAATTTAATTTTAGCGAATTTCCGTGTAAACTGTACAAATTTACCGAAATTCTAAATCGTTGCTATTTCTACGTATATCGACGATTTGGGTGATATATAAGAAAAACTGAAATTTTAACGAATTTCCAAGAAAAATGTAAAAATTAACCAAAATTTAAAAACGATGCTATCTAGATAATTTGGAAGATATTTAGGAAAAATTAAATTTTTGCGAATTTCAGAGTAAACTGTACAAATTTACCGAAATTCTAAATCGTTGCTATTTCTACGTATATCGACGATTTGGGTGATATATAAGAAAAACTGAAATTTTAACGAATTTCCAAGAAAAATGTAAAAATTAACCAAAATTTGAAAACGATGTTATCTAGATGATTTGGAAAATATTTAGGAAAAATTAAATTTTTGCGAATTTCAGAGTAAACTGTACAAATTTACCGAAACTCTAAATCGTTACTATTTCTACGTATATCGACGATTTGGGTGATATATAAGAAAAACTGAAATTTTAACGAATTTCCAAGAAAAATGTAAAAATTAACCAAAATTTAAAAACGATGCTATTTCTGTAGATATATAGTAAAAATTGAATTTTACCGAATTTTTAAGAAAAATGTAAAAATTAACCAAAATTTTAAAACTATGATATATCTACGTATCTAGACGATTTGGATGATATACAAGAAAAACTGAAATTTTAGCGAATTTCAAAGAAAAATGCAAAAATTAACCAAAATTTGAAAACTATGACATTTCTACGTATCTAGACGATTTGGATGATATATAAGAAAAACTGAAATTTTAGCGAGTTTCCAAGAAAAATATAAAAATTAACCAAAATTTGAAAACGATGTTATCTAGATGATTTGGAAGATATTTAGGAAAAATTAAATTTTTGCGAATTTCAGAGTAAACTGTACAAATTTACCGAAACTCTAAAACGTTGCTATTTCTACGTATATCGACGACTTGGATGATATATAAGAAAAACTGAAATTTTAGCGAATTTCCAAGAAAAATGTAAAAATTAACCAAAATTTGAAAACGATGCTACTTCTACGTATCTAGATGATTTGGAGGATATTTAAGAAAAATTTAATTTTAGCGAATTTCCGTGTAAACTGTACAAATTAACCGAAATTCTAAATCGTTGCTATTTCTACGTATATCGACGATTTGGATGATATATAAGAAAAACTGAAATTTTAACGAATTTCCAAGAAAAATGTAAAAATTAACCAAAATTTAAAAACGATGCTATTTCTGTAGATATATAATAAAAATTGAATTTTACCGAATTTTTAAGAAAAATGTAAAAATTAACCAAAATTTGAAAACTATGACATTTCTACGTATCTAGACGATTTGGATGATATATAAGAAAAACTGAAATATTAGCGAATTTCCAAGAAAAATGTAAAAATTAACCAAAATTTAAAAACGATGCTATCTAGATAATTTGGAAGATATTTAGAAAAAATTAAATTTTTGCGAATTTCAGAGTAAACTGTACAAATTTACCGAAATTCTAAATCGTTGCTATTTCTACGTATATCGACGATTTGGGTGATATATAAGAAAAACTGAAATTTTAACGAATTTCCAAGAAAAATGTAAAAATTAACCAAAACTTAAAAACGATGCTATCTAGATGATTTGGAGGATATTTAAGAAAAATTTAATTTTAGCGAATTTCCGTGTAAACTGTACAAATTAACCGAAATTCTAAATCGTTGCTATTTCTACGTATATCGACGATTTGGGTGATATATAAGAAAAACTGAAATTTTAACGAATTTCCAAGAAAAATGTAAAACAACCAAAATTTAAAAACGATGCTATTTCTGTAGATATATAGTAAAAATTGAATTTTACCGAATTTTTAAGAAAAATGTAAAAATTAACCAAAATTTTAAAACTATGATATATCTACGTATCTAGACGATTTGGATGATATACAAGAAAAACTGAAATTTTAGCGAATTTCAAAGAAAAATGCAAAAATTAACCAAAATTTGAAAACGATGCTATCTAGATGATTTGGAGGATATTTAAGAAAAATTTAATTTTAGCGAATTTCCGTGTAAACTGTACAAATTTACCGAAATTCTAAATCGTTGCTATTTCTACGTATATCGACGATTTGGGTGATATATAAAAACAACTGAAATTTTAACGAATTTCCAAGAAAAATGTAAAAATTAACCAAAATTTAAAAACGATGCTATCTAGATAATTTGGAAGATATTTAGGAAAAATTAAATTTTTGCGAATTTCAGAGTAAACTGTACAAATTTACCGAAATTCTAAATCGTTGCTATTTCTACGTATATCGACGATTTGGGTGATATATAAGAAAAACTGAAATTTTAACGAATTTCCAAGAAAAATGTAAAAATTAACCAAAATTTGAAAACGATGTTATCTAGATGATTTGGAAGATATTTAGGAAAAATTAAATTTTTGCGAATTTCAGAGTAAACTGTACAAATTTACCGAAACTCTAAATCGTTGCTATTTCTACGTATATCGACGATTTGGGTGATATATAAGAAAAACTGAAATTTTAACGAATTTCCAAGAAAAATGTAAAAATTAACCAAAATTTAAAAACGATGCTATTTCTGTAGATATATAGTAAAAATTGAATTTTACCGGTTTTTTAAGAAAAATGTAAAAATTAACCAAAATTTTAAAACTATGATATATCTACGTATCTAGACGATTTGGATGATATACAAGAAAAACTGAAATTTTAGCGAATTTCAAAGAAAAATGCAAAAATTAACCAAAATTTGAAAACTATGACATTTCTACGTATCTAGACGATTTGGATGATATATAAGAAAAACTGAAATTTTAGCGAATTTCCAAGAAAAATGTAAAAATTAACCAAAATTTGAAAACGATATTATCTAGATGATTTGGAAGATATTTAGGAAAAATTAAATTTTTGCGAATTTCAGAGTAAACTGTACAAATTTACCGAAACTCTAAAACGTTGCTATTTCTACGTATATCGACGACTTGGATGATATATAAGAAAAACTGAAATTTTAGCGAATTTCCAAGAAAAATGTAAAAATTAACCAAAATTTGAAAACGATGCTACTTCTACGTATCTAGATGATTTGGAGGATATTTAAGAAAAATTTAATTTTAGCGAATTTCCGTGTAAACTGTACAAATTAACCGAAACTCTAAACCGTTGCTATTTCTACGTATATCGACGATTTGGATGATATATAAGAAAAACTGAAATTTTAACGAATTTCCAAGAAAAATGTAAAAATTAACCAAAATTTAAAAACGATGCTATTTCTGTAGATATATAATAAAAATTGAATTTTACCGAATTTTTAAGAAAAATGTAAAAATTAACCAAAATTTGAAAACTATGACATTTCTACGTATCTAGACGATTTGGATGATATATAAGAAAAACTGAAATTTTAGCGAATTTCCAAGAAAAATGTAAAAATTAACCAAAATTTGAAAACGATATTATCTAGATGATTTGGAAGATATTTAGGAAAAATTAAATTTTTGCGAATTTCAGAGTAAACTGTACAAATTTACCGAAACTCTAAAACGTTGCTATTTCTACGTATATCGACGACTTGGATGATATATAAGAAAAACTGAAATTTTAGCGAATTTCCAAGAAAAATGTAAAAATTAACCAAAATTTGAAAACGATGCTACTTCTACGTATCTAGATGATTTGGAGGATATTTAAGAAAAATTTAATTTTAGCGAATTTCCGTGTAAACTGTACAAATTAACCGAAACTCTAAATCGTTGCTATTTCTACGTATATCGACGATTTGGATGATATATAAGAAAAACTGAAATTTTAACGAATTTCCAAGAAAAATGTAAAAATTAACCAAAATTTAAAAACGATGCTATTTCTGTAGATATATAATAAAAATTGAATTTTACCGAATTTTTAAGAAAAATGTAAAAATTAACCAAAATTTGAAAACTATGACATTTCTACGTATCTAGACGATTTGGATGATATATAAGAAAAACTGAAATTTTAGCGAATTTCCAAGAAAAATGTAAAAATTAACCAAAATTTGAAAACGATGCTACTTCTACGTATCTAGATGATTTGGAGGATATTTAAGAAAAATTGACTTCTAGCGAATTTCCGAGTAAACTGTACAAATTAACCGAAATTCTAAATGGCTGCTGTTTCTATGTATATCGACGATTTGGATGATATATAAGAAAAACTGAAATTTTAACGAATTTCCAAGAAAAATGTAAAAATTAACCAAAATTTAAAAACGATGCTATTTCTGTAGATATATAGTAAAAATTGAATTTTACCGAATTTTTAAGAAAAATGTAAAAATTAACCAAAATTTTAAAACTATGATATATCTACGTATCTAGACGATTTGGATGATATACAAGAAAAACTGAAATTTTAGCGAATTTCAAAGAAAAATGTAAAAATTAACCAAAATTTGAAAACGATGCTATCTAGATGATTTGGAGGATATTTAAGAAAAATTTAATTTTAGCGAATTTCCAAGAAAAATGTAAAAATTAACCAAAATTTAAAAACGATGCTATATCTATAGATATATAATAAAAATTGAATTTTAACGAATTTTTAAGAAAAAATGTAAAAATTAACCAAAATTTGAAAACGATGCTATTTCTACGTATCTAGACGATTTGGATGATATATAAGAAAAACTGAAATTTTAGCGAATTTCCAAGAAAAATGTAAAAATTAACCAAAATTTAAAAACGATGCTATCTAGATAATTTGGAAGATATTTAGGAAAAATTAAATTTTTGCGAATTTCAGAGTAAACTGTACAAATTTACCGAAACTCTAAATCGTTGCTATTTCTACGTATATCGACGATTTGGGTGATATATAAGAAAAACTGAAATTTTAACGAATTTCCAAGAAAAATGTAAAAATTAACCAAAATTTAAAAACGATGCTATCTAGATGATTTGGAAGATATTTATGAAAAATTAAATTTTTGCGAATTTCAGAGTAAACTACAAATTTACCGAAATTCTAAATCGTTGCTATTTCTACGTATATCGACGATTTGGATGATATGTAAGAATGACTGAAATTTTAGCGAATTTCCAAGAAAAATGTAAAAATTAACCAAAATTTAAAAACGATGCTGTTTCTATAGATATATAATAAAAATTGAATTTTACCGATTTTTTAAGAAATATATAAAAATTAACCAAAATTTGAAAACTATGATATTTCTACGAATCTAGACGATTTGGATGATATATAAGAAAAACTGAAATATTAGCGAATTTCCAAGAAAAATGTAAAAATTAACCAAAATTTAAAAACGATGCTATCTAGATAATTTGGAAGATATTTAGGAAAAATTAAATTTTTGCGAATTTCAGAGTAAACTGTACAAATTTACCGAAATTCTAAATCGTTGCTATTTCTACGTATATCGACGATTTGGGTGATATATAAGAAAAACTGAAATTTTAACGAATTTCCAAGAAAAATGTAAAAATTAACCAAAATTTAAAAACGATGCTATCTAGATGATTTGGAGAATATTTAAGAAAAATTTAATTTTTGCGAATTTCAGAGTAAACTGTACAAATTTACCGAAATTCTAAATCGTTGCTATTTCTACGTATATCGACGATTTGGGTGATATATAAGAAAAACTGAAATTTTAACGAATTTCCAAGAAAAATGTAAAAATTAACCAAAAGTTAAAAACGATGCTATTTCTGTAGATATATAGTAAAAATTGAATTTTACCGAATTTTTAAGAAAAATGTAAAAATTAACCAAAATTTGAAAACTATGACATTTCTACGTATCTAGACGATTTGGATGATATATAAGAAAAACTGAAATATTAGCGAATTTCCAAGAAAAATGTAAAAATTAACCAAAATTTAAAAACGATGCTATCTAGATAATTTGGAAGATATTTAGAAAAAATTAAATTTTTGCGAATTTCAGAGTAAACTGTACAAATTTACCGAAACTCTAAAACGTTGCTATTTCTACGTATATCGACGACTTGGATGATATATAAGAAAAACTGAAATTTTAGCGAATTTCCAAGAAAAATGTAAAAATTAACCAAAATTTGAAAACGATGCTACTTCTACGTATCTAGATGATTTGGAGGATATTTAAGAAAAATTTAATTTTAGCGAATTTCCGTGTAAACTGTACAAATTAACCGAAACTCTAAATCGTTGCTATTTCTACGTATATCGACGATTTGGATGATATATAAGAAAAACTGAAATTTTAACGAATTTCCAAGAAAAATGTAAAAATTAACCAAAATTTAAAAACGATGCTGTTTCTATAGATATATAATAAAAATTGAATTTTACCGATTTTTTAAGAAATATATAAAAATTAACCAAAATTTGAAAACTATGACATTTCTACGTATCTAGACGATTTGGATGATATATAAGAAAAACTGAAATATTAGCGAATTTCCAAGAAAAATGTAAAAATTAACCAAAATTTAAAAACGATGCTATCTAGATAATTTGGAAGATATTTAGGAAAAATTAAATTTTTGCGAATTTCAGAGTAAACTGTACAAATTTACCGAAATTCTAAATCGTTGCTATTTCTACGTATATCGACGATTTGGGTGATATATAAGAAAAACTGAAATTTTAACGAATTTCCAAGAAAAATGTAAAAATTAACCAAAATTTAAAAACGATGCTATCTAGATGATTTGGAGAATATTTAAGAAAAATTTAATTTTTGCGAATTTCAGAGTAAACTGTACAAATTTACCGAAATTCTAAATCGTTGCTATTTCTACGTATATCGACGATTTGGGTGATATATAAGAAAAACTGAAATTTTAACGAATTTCCAAGAAAAATGTAAAAATTAACCAAAAGTTAAAAACGATGCTATTTCTGTAGATATATAGTAAAAATTGAATTTTACCGAATTTTTAAGAAAAATGTAAAAATTAACCAAAATTTTAAAACTATGATATATCTACGTATCTAGACGATTTGGATGATATACAAGAAAAACTGAAATTTTAGCGAATTTCAAAGAAAAATGCAAAAATTAACCAAAATTTAAAAACGATGCTATCTAGATGATTTGGAAGATATTTAGGAAAAATTAAATTTTTGCGAATTTCAGAGTAAACTGTACAAATTTACCGAAATTCTAAATCGTTGCTATTTCTACGTATATCGACGATTTGGGTGATATATAAGAAAAACTGAAATTTTAACGAATTTCCAAGAAAAATGTAAAAATTAACCAAAATTTGAAAACGATGTTATCTAGATGATTTGGAAAATATTTAGGAAAAATTAAATTTTTGCGAATTTCAGAGTAAACTGTACAAATTTACCGAAACTCTAAATCGTTACTATTTCTACGTATATCGACGATTTGGGTGATATATAAGAAAAACTGAAATTTTAACGAATTTCCAAGAAAAATGTAAAAATTAACCAAAATTTAAAAACGATGCTATTTCTGTAGATATATAGTAAAAATTGAATTTTACCGAATTTTTAAGAAAAATGTAAAAATTAACCAAAATTTTAAAACTATGATATATCTACGTATCTAGACGATTTGGATGATATACAAGAAAAACTGAAATTTTAGCGAATTTCAAAGAAAAATGCAAAAATTAACCAAAATTTGAAAACTATGACATTTCTACGTATCTAGACGATTTGGATGATATATAAGAAAAACTGAAATTTTAGCGAATTTCCAAGAAAAATATAAAAATTAACCAAAATTTGAAAACGATATTATCTAGATGATTTGGAAGATATTTAGGAAAAATTAAATTTTTGCGAATTTCAGAGTAAACTCTACAAATTTACCGAAACTCTAAAACGTTGCTATTTCTACGTATATCGACGACTTGGATGATATATAAGAAAAACTGAAATTTTAGCGAATTTCCAAGAAAAATGTAAAAATTAACCAAAATTTGAAAACGATGCTACTTCTACGTATCTAGATGATTTGGAGGATATTTAAGAAAAATTTAATTTTAGCGAATTTCCGTGTAAACTGTACAAATTAACCGAAATTCTAAATCGTTGCTATTTCTACGTATATCGACGATTTGGATGATATATAAGAAAAACTGAAATTTTAACGAATTTCCAAGAAAAATGTAAAAATTAACCAAAATTTAAAAACGATGCTATTTCTGTAGATATATAATAAAAATTGAATTTTACCGAATTTTTAAGAAAAATGTAAAAATTAACCAAAATTTGAAAACTATGACATTTCTACGTATCTAGACGATTTGGATGATATATAAGAAAAACTGAAATATTAGCGAATTTCCAAGAAAAATGTAAAAATTAACCAAAATTTAAAAACGATGCTATCTAGATAATTTGGAAGATATTTAGAAAAAATTAAATTTTTGCGAATTTCAGAGTAAACTGTACAAATTTACCGAAACTCTAAAACGTTGCTATTTCTACGTATATCGACGACTTGGATGATATATAAGAAAAACTGAAATTTTAGCGAATTTCCAAGAAAAATGTAAAAATTAACCAAAATTTGAAAACGATGCTACTTCTACGTATCTAGATGATTTGGAGGATATTTAAGAAAAATTTAATTTTAGCGAATTTCCGTGTAAACTGTACAAATTAACCGAAACTCTAAATCGTTGCTATTTCTACGTATATCGACGATTTGGATGATATATAAGAAAAACTGAAATTTTAACGAATTTCCAAGAAAAATGTAAAAATTAACCAAAATTTAAAAACGATGCTATTTCTGTAGATATATAATAAAAATTGAATTTTACCGAATTTTTAAGAAAAATGTAAAAATTAACCAAAATTTGAAAACTATGACATTTCTACGTATCTAGACGATTTGGATGATATATAAGAAAAACTGAAATTTTAGCGAATTTCCAAGAAAAATGTAAAAATTAACCAAAATTTGAAAACGATGCTACTTCTACGTATCTAGATGATTTGGAGGATATTTAAGAAAAATTGACTTTTAGCGAATTTCCGAGTAAACTGTACAAATTAACCGAAATTCTAAATGGCTGCTATTTCTATGTATATCGACGATTTGGATGATATATAAGAAAAACTGAAATTTTAACGAATTTCCAAGAAAAATGTAAAAATTAACCAAAATTTAAAAACGATGCTATTTCTGTAGATATATAGCAAAAATTGAATTTTACCGAATTTTTAAGAAAAATGTAAAAATTAACCAAAATTTTAAAACTATGATATATCTACGTATCTAGACGATTTGGATGATATACAAGAAAAACTGAAATTTTAGCGAATTTCAAAGAAAAATGAAAAATTAACCAAAATTTGAAAACGATGCTATCTAGATGATTTGGAGGATATTTAAGAAAAATTTAATTTTAGCGAATTTCCAAGAAAAATGTAAAAATTAACCAAAATTTAAAAACGATGCTATATCTATAGATATATAATAAAAATTGAATTTTAACGAATTTTTAAGAAAAAATGTAAAAATTAACCAAAATTTGAAAACGATGCTATTTCTACGTATCTAGACGATTTGGATGATATATAAGAAAAACTGAAATTTTAGCGAATTTCCAAGAAAAATGTAAAAATTAACCAAAATTTAAAAACGATGCTATCTAGATAATTTGGAAGATATTTAGGAAAAATTAAATTTTTGCGAATTTCAGAGTAAACTGTACAAATTTACCGAAACTCTAAATCGTTGCTATTTCTACGTATATCGACGATTTGGGTGATATATAAGAAAAACTGAAATTTTAACGAATTTCCAAGAAAAATGTAAAAATTAACCAAAATTTAAAAACGATGCTATCTAGATGATTTGGAAGATATTTATGAAAAATTAAATTTTTGCGAATTTCAGAGTAAACTACAAATTTACCGAAATTCTAAATCGTTGCTATTTCTACGTATATCGACGATTTGGATGATATGTAAGAATGACTGAAATTTTAGCGAATTTCCAAGAAAAATGTAAAAATTAACCAAAATTTAAAAACGATGCTGTTTCTATAGATATATAATAAAAATTGAATTTTACCGATTTTTTAAGAAATATATAAAAATTAACCAAAATTTGAAAACTATGATATTTCTACGAATCTAGACGATTTGGATGATATGTAAGAATGACTGAAATTTTAGCGAATTTCCAAGAAAAATGTAAAAATTAACTAAAATTTAAAAACGATGCTGTTTCTATAGATATCTAATAAAAATTGAATTTTACCGAATTTTTAAGAAAAATGTAAAAATTAACCAAAATTTGAAAACTATGACATTTCTACGTATCTAGACGATTTGGATGATATATAAGAAAAACTGAAATATTAGCGAATTTCCAAGAAAAATGTAAAAATTAACCAAAATTTAAAAACGATGCTATCTAGATAATTTGGAAGATATTTAGGAAAAATTAAATTTTTGCGAATTTCAGAGTAAACTGTACAAATTTACCGAAATTCTAAATCGTTGCTATTTCTAAGTATATCGACGATTTGGGTGATATATAAGAAAAACTGAAATTTTAACGAATTTCCAAGAAAAATGTAAAAATTAACCAAAATTTAAAAACGATGCTATCTAGATGATTTGGAGAATATTTAAGAAAAATTTAATTTTTGCGAATTTCAGAGTAAACTGTACAAATTTACCGAAATTCTAAATCGTTGCTATTTCTACGTATATCGACGATTTGGGTGATATATAAGAAAAACTGAAATTTTAACGAATTTCCAAGAAAAATGTAAAAATTAACCAAAAGTTAAAAACGATGCTATTTCTGTAGATATATAGTAAAAATTGAATTTTACCGAATTTTTAAGAAAAATGTAAAAATTAACCAAAATTTTAAAACTATGATATATCTACGTATCTAGACGATTTGGATGATATACAAGAAAAACTGAAATTTTAGCGAATTTCAAAGAAAAATGCAAAAATTAACCAAAATTTAAAAACGATGCTATCTAGATGATTTGGAAGATATTTAGGAAAAATTAAATTTTTGCGAATTTCAGAGTAAACTGTACAAATTTACCGAAATTCTAAATCGTTGCTATTTCTACGTATATCGACGATTTGGGTGATATATAAGAAAAACTGAAATTTTAACGAATTTCCAAGAAAAATGTAAAAATTAACCAAAATTTGAAAACGATGTTATCTAGATGATTTGGAAAATATTTAGGAAAAATTAAATTTTTGCGAATTTCAGAGTAAACTGTACAAATTTACCGAAACTCTAAATCGTTACTATTTCTACGTATATCGACGATTTGGGTGATATATAAGAAAAACTGAAATTTTAACGAATTTCCAAGAAAAATGTAAAAATTAACCAAAATTTAAAAACGATGCTATTTCTGTAGATATATAGTAAAAATTGAATTTTACCGAATTTTTAAGAAAAATGTAAAAATTAACCAAAATTTTAAAACTATGATATATCTACGTATCTAGACGATTTGGATGATATACAAGAAAAACTGAAATTTTAGCGAATTTCAAAGAAAAATGCAAAAATTAACCAAAATTTGAAAACTATGACATTTCTACGTATCTAGACGATTTGGATGATATATAAGAAAAACTGAAATTTTAGGGAATTTCCAAGAAAAATATAAAAATTAACCAAAATTTGAAAACGATATTATCTAGATGATTTGGAAGATATTTAGGAAAAATTAAATTTTTGCGAATTTCAGAGTAAACTGTACAAATTTACCGAAACTCTAAAACGTTGCTATTTCTACGTATATCGACGACTTGGATGATATATAAGAAAAACTGAAATTTTAGCGAATTTCCAAGAAAAATGTAAAAATTAACCAAAATTTGAAAACGATGCTACTTCTACGTATCTAGATGATTTGGAGGATATTTAAGAAAAATTTAATTTTAGCGAATTTCCGTGTAAACTGTACAAATTAACCGAAATTCTAAATCGTTGCTATTTCTACGTATATCGACGATTTGGATGATATATAAGAAAAACTGAAATTTTAACGAATTTCCAAGAAAAATGTAAAAATTAACCAAAATTTAAAAACGATGCTATTTCTGTAGATATATAATAAAAATTGAATTTTACCGAATTTTTAAGAAAAATGTAAAAATTAACCAAAATTTGAAAACTATGACATTTCTACGTATCTAGACGATTTGGATGATATATAAGAAAAACTGAAATATTAGCGAATTTCCAAGAAAAATGTAAAAATTAACCAAAATTTAAAAACGATGCTATCTAGATAATTTGGAAGATATTTAGAAAAAATTAAATTTTTGCGAATTTCAGAGTAAACTACAAATTTACCGAAATTCTATATCGTTGCTATTTCTACGTATATCGACGATTTGGGTGATATATAAGAAAAACTGAAATTTTAACGAATTTCCAAGAAAAATGTAAAAATTAACCAAAACTTAAAAACGATGCTATCTAGATGATTTGGAGGATATTTAAGAAAAATTTAATTTTAGCGAATTTCCGTGTAAACTGTACAAATTAACCGAAATTCTAAATCGTTGCTATTTCTACGTATATCGACGATTTGGGTGATATATAAGAAAAACTGAAATTTTAACGAATTTCCAAGAAAAATGTAAAAATTAACCAAAATTTAAAAACGATGCTATTTGTGTAGATATATAGTAAAAATTGAATTTTACCGAATTTTTAAGAAAAATGTAAAAATTAACCAAAATTTTAAAACTATGATATACCTACGTATCTAGACGATTTGGATGATATACAAGAAAAACTGAAATTTTAGCGAATTTCAAAGAAAAATGCAAAAATTAACCAAAATTTGAAAACGATGCTATCTAGATGATTTGGAGGATATTTAAGAAAAATTTAATTTTAGCGAATTTCCAAGAAAAATGTAAAAATTAACCAAAATTTAAAAACGATGCTATATCTATAGATATATAATAAAAATTGAATTTTAACGAATTTTTAAGAAAAAATGTAAAAATTAACCAAAATTTGAAAACGATGCTATTTCTGCGTATCTAGACGATTTGGATGATATATAAGAAAAACTGAAATTTTAGCGAATTTCCAAGAAAAATGTAAAAATTAACCAAAATTTAAAAACGATGCTATCTAGATAATTTGGAAGATATTTAGGAAAAATTAAATTTTTGCGAATTTCAGAGTAAACTGTACAAATTTACAGAAACTCTAAATCGTTGCTATTTCTACGTATATCGACGATTTGGGTGATATATAAGAAAAACTGAAATTTTAACGAATTTCCAAGAAAAATGTAAAAATTAACCAAAATTTAAAGACGATGCTATCTAGATGATTTGGAGAATATTTAAGAAAAATTTAATTTTTGCGAATTTCAGAGTAAACTGTACAAATTTACCGAAATTCTAAATCGTTGCTATTTCTACGTATATCGACGATTTGGGTGAGATATAAGAAAAACTGAAATTTTAACGAATTTCCAAGAAAAATGTAAAAATTAACCAAAATTTAAAAACGATGCTATCTAGATGATTTGGAAGATATTTATGAAAAATTAAATTTTTGCGAATTTCAGAGTAAACTACAAATTTACCGAAATTCTAAATCGTTGGTATTTCTACGTATATCGACGATTTGGATGATATGTAAGAATGACTGAAATTTTAGCGAATTTCCAAGAAAAATGTAAAAATTAACCAAAATTTAAAAACGATGCTGTTTCTATAGATATATAATAAAAATTGAATTTTACCGATTTTTTAAGAAAAGTGTAAAAATTAACCAAAATTTGAAAACTATGATATTTCTACGAATCTAGACGATTTGGATGATATGTAAGAATGACTGAAATTTTAGCGAATTTCCAAGAAAAATGTAAAAATTAACTAAAATTTAAAAACGATGCTGTTTCTATAGATATATAATAAAAATTGAATTTTACCCAATTTTTAAGAAAAATGTAAAAATTAACCAAAGTTTGAAAACAATGACATTTCTACGTATCTAGACGATTTGGATGATATATAAGAAAAACTGAAATATTAGCGAATTTCCAAGAAAAATGTAAAAATTAACCAAAATTTAAAAACGATGCTATCTAGATAATTTGGAAGATATTTAGGAAAAATTAAATTTTTGCGAATTTCAGAGTAAACTGTACAAATTTACCGAAACTCTAAATCGTTGCTATTTCTACGTATATCGACGATTTGGGTGATATATAAGAAAAACTGAAATTTTAACGAATTTCCAAGAAAAATGTAAAAATTAACCAAAATTTAAAAACGATGCTATCTAGATGATTTGGAGGATATTTAAGAAAAATTTAATTTTAGCGAATTTCCGTGTAAACTGTACAAATTAACCGAAATTCTAAATCGTAGCTATTTCTACGTATATCGACGATTTGGGTGATATATAAGAAAAACTGAAATTTTAACGAATTTCCAAGAAAAATGTAAAAATTAACCAAAATTTAAAAACGATGCTATTTCTGTAGATATATAGTAAAAATTGAATTTTACCGAATTTTTAAGAAAAATGTAAAAATTAACCAAAATTTTAAAACTATGATATATCTACGTATCTAGACGATTTGGATGATATACAAGAAAAACTGAAATTTTAGCGAATTTCAAAGAAAAATGCAAAAATTAACCAAAATTTGAAAACGATGCTATCTAGATGATTTGGAGGATATTTAAGAAAAATTTAATTTTAGCGAATTTCCGTGTAAACTGTACAAATTTACCGAAATTCTAAATCGTTGCTATTTCTACGTATATCGACGATTTGGGTGATATATAAGAAAAACTGAAATTTTAACGAATTTCCAAGGAAAATGTAAAAATTAACCAAAATTTAAAAACGATGCTATCTAGATAATTTGGAAGATATTTAGGAAAAATTAAATTTTTGCGAATTTCAGAGTAAACTGTACAAATTTACCGAAATTCTAAATCGTTGCTATTTCTACGTATATCGACGATTTGGGTGATATATAAGAAAAACTGAAATTTTAACGAATTTCCAAGAAAAATGTAAAAATTAACCAAAATTTGAAAACGATGTTATCTAGATGATTTGGAAAATATTTAGGAAAAATTAAATTTTTGCGAATTTCAGAGTAAACTGTACAAATTTACCGAAACTCTAAATCGTTGCTATTTCTACGTATATCGACGATTTGGGTGATATATAAGAAAAACTGAAATTTTAACGAATTTCCAAGAAAAATGTAAAAATTAACCAAAATTTAAAAACGATGCTATTTCTGTAGATATATAGTAAAAATTGAATTTCACCGAATTTTTAAGAAAAATGTAAAAATTAACCAAAATTTTAAAACTATGATATATCTACGTATCTAGACGATTTGGATGATATACAAGAAAAACTGAAATTTTAGCGAATTTCAAAGAAAAATGCAAAAATTAACCAAAATTTGAAAACTATGACATTTCTACGTATCTAGACGATTTGGATGATATATAAGAAAAACTGAAATTTTAGCGAATTTCCAAGAAAAATATAAAAATTAACCAAAATTTGAAAACGATATTATCTAGATGATTTGGAAGATATTTAGGAAAAATTAAATTTTTGCGAATTTCAGAGTAAACTGTACAAATTTACCGAAACTCTAAAACGTTGCTATTTCTACGTATATCGACGACTTGGATGATATATAAGAAAAACTGAAATTTTAGCGAATTTCCAAGAAAAATGTAAAAATTAACCAAAATTTGAAAACGATGCTACTTCTACGTATCTAGATGATTTGGAGGATATTTAAGAAAAATTTTATTTTAGCGAATTTCCGTGTAAACTGTACAAATTAACCGAAATTCTAAATCGTTGCTATTTCTACGTATATCGACGATTTGGATGATATATAAGAAAAACTGAAATTTTAACGAATTTCCAAGAAAAATGTAAAAATTAACCAAAATTTAAAAACGATGCTATTTCTGTAGATATATAATAAAAATTGAATTTTACCGAATTTTTAAGAAAAATGTAAAAATTAACCAAAATTTGAAAACTATGACATTTCTACGTATCTAGACGATTTGGATGATATATAAGAAAAACTGAAATATTAGCGAATTTCCAAGAAAAATGTAAAAATTAACCAAAATTTAAAAACGATGCTATCTAGATAATTTGGAAGATATTTAGGAAAAATTAAATTTTTGCGAATTTCAGAGTAAACTGTACAAATTTACCGAAATTCTAAATCGTTGCTATTTCTACGTATATCGACGATTTGGGTGATATATAAGAAAAACTGAAATTTTAACGAATTTCCAAGAAAAATGTAAAAATTAACCAAAACTTAAAAACGATGCTATCTAGATGATTTGGAGGATATTTAAGAAAAATTTAATTTTAGCGAATTTCCGTGTAAACTGTACAAATTAACCGAAATTCTAAATCGTTGCTATTTCTACGTATATCGACGATTTGGGTGATATATAAGAAAAACTGAAATTTTAACGAATTTCCAAGAAAAATGTAAAAATTAACCAAAATTTTAAAACTATGATATATCTACGTATCTAGACGATTTGGATGATATACAAGAAAAACTGAAATTTTAGCGAATTTCAAAGAAAAATGCAAAAATTAACCAAAATTTGAAAACTATGACATTTCTACGTATCTAGACGATTTGGATGATATATAAGAAAAACTGAAATTTTAGCGAATTTCCAAGAAAAATGTAAAAATTAACCAAAATTTGAAAACGATATTATCTAGATGATTTGGAAGATATTTAGGAAAAATTAAATTTTTGCGAATTTCAGAGTAAACTGTACAAATTTACCGAAACTCTAAATCGTTGCTATTTCTACGTATATCGACGATTTGGGTGATATATAAGAAAAACTGAAATTTTAACGAATTTCCAAGAAAAATGTAAAAATTAACCAAAATTTAAAAACGATGCTATTTCTGTAGATATATAGTAAAAATTGAATTTTACCGAATTTTTAAGAAAAATGTAAAAATTAACCAAAATTTTAAAACTATGATATATCTACGTATCTAGACGATTTGGATGATATACAAGAAAAACTGAAATTTTAGCGAATTTCAAAGAAAAATGCAAAAATTAACCAAAATTTGAAAACTATGACATTTCTACGTATCTAGACGATTTGGATGATATATAAGAAAAACTGAAATTTTAACGAATTTCCAAGAAAAATGTAAAAATTAACCAAAATTTGAAAACGATATTATCTAGATGATTTGGAAGATATTTAGGAAAAATTAAATTTTTGCGAATTTCAGAGTAAACTGTACAAATTTACCGAAACTCTAAATCGTTGCTATTTCTACGTATATCGACGATTTGGGTGATATATAAGAAAAACTGAAATTTTAACGAATTTCCAAGAAAAATGTAAAAATTAACCAAAATTTAAAAACGATGCTATTTCTGTAGATATATAGTAAAAATTGAATTTTACCGAATTTTTAAGAAAAATGTAAAAATTAACCAAAATTTTAAAACTATGATATATCTACGTATCTAGACGATTTGGATGATATACAAGAAAAACTGAAATTTTAGCGAATTTCAAAGAAAAATGCAAAAATTAACCAAAATTTGAAAACGATGCTATCTAGATGATTTGGAGGATATTTAAGAAAAATTTAATTTTAGCGAATTTCCAAGAAAAATGTAAAAATTAACCAAAATTTAAAAACGATGCTATATCTATAGATATATAATAAAAATTGAATTTTAACGAATTTTTAAGAAAAAATGTAAAAATTAACCAAAATTTGAAAACGATGCTATTTCTACGTATCTAGACGATTTGGATGATATATAAGAAAAACTGAAATTTTAGCGAATTTCCAAGAAAAATGTAAAAATTAACCAAAATTTAAAAACGATGCTATCTAGATAATTTGGAAGATATTTAGGAAAAATTAAATTTTTGCGAATTTCAGAGTAAACTGTACAAATTTACCGAAACTCTAAATCGTTGCTATTTCTACGTATATCGACGATTTGGGTGATATATAAGAAAAACTGAAATTTTAACGAATTTCCAAGAAAAATGTAAAAATTAACCAAAATTTAAAAACGATGCTATTTCTGTAGATATATAATAAAAATTGAATTTTACCGAATTTTTAAGAAAAATGTAAAAATTAACCAAAATTTGAAAACTATGACATTTCTACGTATCTAGACGATTTGGATGATATATAAGAAAAACTGAAATATTAGCGAATTTCCAAGAAAAATGTAAAAATTAACCAAAATTTAAAAACGATGCTATCTAGATAATTTGGAAGATATTTAGAAAAAATTAAATTTTTGCGAATTTCAGAGTAAACTGTACAAATTTACCGAAATTCTATATCGTTGCTATTTCTACGTATATCGACGATTTGGGTGATATATAAGAAAAACTGAAATTTTAACGAATTTCCAAGAAAAATGTAAAAATTAACCAAAACTTAAAAACGATGCTATCTAGATGATTTGGAGGATATTTAAGAAAAATTTAATTTTAGCGAATTTCCGTGTAAACTGTACAAATTAACCGAAATTCTAAATCGTTGCTATTTCTACGTATATCGACGATTTGGGTGATATATAAGAAAAACTGAAATTTTAACGAATTTCCAAGAAAAATGTAAAAATTAACCAAAATTTAAAAACGATGCTATTTCTGTAGATATATAGTAAAAATTGAATTTTACCGAATTTTTAAGAAAAATGTAAAAATTAACCAAAATTTTAAAACTATGATATACCTACGTATCTAGACGATTTGGATGATATACAAGAAAAACTGAAATTTTAGCGAATTTCAAAGAAAAATGCAAAAATTAACCAAAATTTGAAAACGATGCTATCTAGATGATTTGGAGGATATTTAAGAAAAATTTAATTTTAGCGAATTTCCAAGAAAAATGTAAAAATTAACCAAAATTTAAAAACGATGCTATATCTATAGATATATAATAAAAATTGAATTTTAACGAATTTTTAAGAAAAAATGTAAAAATTAACCAAAATTTGAAAACGATGCTATTTCTACGTATCTAGACGATTTGGATGATATATAAGAAAAACTGAAATTTTAGCGAATTTCCAAGAAAAATGTAAAAATTAACCAAAATTTAAAAACGATGCTATCTAGATAATTTGGAAGATATTTAGGAAAAATTAAATTTTTGCGAATTTCAGAGTAAACTGTACAAATTTACAGAAACTCTAAATCGTTGCTATTTCTACGTATATCGACGATTTGGGTGATATATAAGAAAAACTGAAATTTTAACGAATTTCCAAGAAAAATGTAAAAATTAACCAAAATTTAAAAACGATGCTATCTAGATGATTTGGAGAATATTTAAGAAAAATTTAATTTTTGCGAATTTCAGAGTAAACTGTACAAATTTACCGAAATTCTAAATCGTTGCTATTTCTACGTATATCGACGATTTGGGTGATATATAAGAAAAACTGAAATTTTAACGAATTTCCAAGAAAAATGTAAAAATTAACCAAAATTTAAAAACGATGCTATTTCTGTAGATATATAGTAAAAATTGAATTTTACCGAATTTTTAAGAAAAATGTAAAAATTAACCAAAATTTTAAAACTATGATATATCTACGTATCTAGACGATTTGGATGATATACAAGAAAAACTGAAATTTTAGCGAATTTCAAAGAAAAATGCAAAAATTAACCAAAATTTGAAAACGATGCTATCTAGATGATTTGGAGGATATTTAAGAAAAATTTAATTTTAGCGAATTTCCAAGAAAAATGTAAAAATTAACCAAAACTTAAAAACGATGCTATCTAGATGATTTGGAGGATATTTAAGAAAAATTTAATTTTAGCGAATTTCCGTGTAAACTGTACAAATTAACCGAAATTCTAAATCGTTGCTATTTCTACGTATATCGACGATTTGGGTGATATATAAGAAAAACTGAAATTTTAACGAATTTCCAAGAAAAATGTAAAAATTAACCAAAATTTAAAAACGATGCTATTTCTGTAGATATATAGTAAAAATTGAATTTTACCGAATTTTTAAGAAAAATGTAAAAATTAACCAAAATTTTAAAACTATGATATACCTACGTATCTAGACGATTTGGATGATATACAAGAAAAACTGAAATTTTAGCGAATTTCAAAGAAAAATGCAAAAATTAACCAAAATTTGAAAACGATGCTATCTAGATGATTTGGAGGATATTTAAGAAAAATTTAATTTTAGCGAATTTCCAAGAAAAATGTAAAAATTAACCAAAATTTAAAAACGATGCTATATCTATAGATATATAATAAAAATTGAATTTTAACGAATTTTTAAGAAAAAATGTAAAAATTAACCAAAATTTGAAAACGATGCTATTTCTACGTATCTAGACGATTTGGATGATATATAAGAAAAACTGAAATTTTAGCGAATTTCCAAGAAAAATGTAAAAATTAACCAAAATTTGAAAACGATATTATCTAGATGATTTGGAAGATATTTAGGAAAAATTAAATTTTTGCGAATTTCAGAGTAAACTGTACAAATTTACCGAAACTCTAAATCGTTGCTATTTCTACGTATATCGACGATTTGGGTGATATATAAGAAAAACTGAAATTTTAACGAATTTCCAAGAAAAATGTAAAAATTAACCAAAATTTAAAAACGATGCTATTTCTGTAGATATATAGTAAAAATTGAATTTTACCGAATTTTTAAGAAAAATGTAAAAATTAACCAAAATTTTAAAACTATGATATATCTACGTATCTAGACGATTTGGATGATATACAAGAAAAACTGAAATTTTAGCGAATTTCAAAGAAAAATGCAAAAATTAACCAAAATTTGAAAACTATGACATTTCTACGTATCTAGACGATTTGGATGATATATAAGAAAAACTGAAATTTTAACGAATTTCCAAGAAAAATGTAAAAATTAACCAAAATTTGAAAACGATATTATCTAGATGATTTGGAAGATATTTAGGAAAAATTAAATTTTTGCGAATTTCAGAGTAAACTGTACAAATTTACCGAAACTCTAAATCGTTGCTATTTCTACGTATATCGACGATTTGGGTGATATATAAGAAAAACTGAAATTTTAACGAATTTCCAAGAAAAATGTAAAAATTAACCAAAATTTAAAAACGATGCTATTTCTGTAGATATATAGTAAAAATTGAATTTTACCGAATTTTTAAGAAAAATGTAAAAATTAACCAAAATTTTAAAACTATGATATATCTACGTATCTAGACGATTTGGATGATATACAAGAAAAACTGAAATTTTAGCGAATTTCAAAGAAAAATGCAAAAATTAACCAAAATTTGAAAACGATGCTATCTAGATGATTTGGAGGATATTTAAGAAAAATTTAATTTTAGCGAATTTCCAAGAAAAATGTAAAAATTAACCAAAATTTAAAAACGATGCTATATCTATAGATATATAATAAAAATTGAATTTTAACGAATTTTTAAGAAAAAATGTAAAAATTAACCAAAATTTGAAAACGATGCTATTTCTACGTATCTAGACGATTTGGATGATATATAAGAAAAACTGAAATTTTAGCGAATTTCCAAGAAAAATGTAAAAATTAACCAAAATTTAAAAACGATGCTATCTAGATAATTTGGAAGATATTTAGGAAAAATTAAATTTTTGCGAATTTCAGAGTAAACTGTACAAATTTACCGAAACTCTAAATCGTTGCTATTTCTACGTATATCGACGATTTGGGTGATATATAAGAAAAACTGAAATTTTAACGAATTTCCAAGAAAAATGTAAAAATTAACCAAAATTTAAAAACGATGCTATTTCTGTAGATATATAATAAAAATTGAATTTTACCGAATTTTTAAGAAAAATGTAAAAATTAACCAAAATTTGAAAACTATGACATTTCTACGTATCTAGACGATTTGGATGATATATAAGAAAAACTGAAATATTAGCGAATTTCCAAGAAAAATGTAAAAATTAACCAAAATTTAAAAACGATGCTATCTAGATAATTTGGAAGATATTTAGAAAAAATTAAATTTTTGCGAATTTCAGAGTAAACTGTACAAATTTACCGAAATTCTATATCGTTGCTATTTCTACGTATATCGACGATTTGGGTGATATATAAGAAAAACTGAAATTTTAACGAATTTCCAAGAAAAATGTAAAAATTAACCAAAACTTAAAAACGATGCTATCTAGATGATTTGGAGGATATTTAAGAAAAATTTAATTTTAGCGAATTTCCGTGTAAACTGTACAAATTAACCGAAATTCTAAATCGTTGCTATTTCTACGTATATCGACGATTTGGGTGATATATAAGAAAAACTGAAATTTTAACGAATTTCCAAGAAAAATGTAAAAATTAACCAAAATTTAAAAACGATGCTATTTCTGTAGATATATAGTAAAAATTGAATTTTACCGAATTTTTAAGAAAAATGTAAAAATTAACCAAAATTTTAAAACTATGATATACCTACGTATCTAGACGATTTGGATGATATACAAGAAAAACTGAAATTTTAGCGAATTTCAAAGAAAAATGCAAAAATTAACCAAAATTTGAAAACGATGCTATCTAGATGATTTGGAGGATATTTAAGAAAAATTTAATTTTAGCGAATTTCCAAGAAAAATGTAAAAATTAACCAAAATTTAAAAACGATGCTATATCTATAGATATATAATAAAAATTGAATTTTAACGAATTTTTAAGAAAAAATGTAAAAATTAACCAAAATTTGAAAACGATGCTATTTCTACGTATCTAGACGATTTGGATGATATATAAGAAAAACTGAAATTTTAGCGAATTTCCAAGAAAAATGTAAAAATTAACCAAAATTTAAAAACGATGCTATCTAGATAATTTGGAAGATATTTAGGAAAAATTAAATTTTTGCGAATTTCAGAGTAAACTGTACAAATTTACAGAAACTCTAAATCGTTGCTATTTCTACGTATATCGACGATTTGGGTGATATATAAGAAAAACTGAAATTTTAACGAATTTCCAAGAAAAATGTAAAAATTAACCAAAATTTAAAAACGATGCTATCTAGATGATTTGGAGAATATTTAAGAAAAATTTAATTTTTGCGAATTTCAGAGTAAACTGTACAAATTTACCGAAATTCTAAATCGTTGCTATTTCTACGTATATCGACGATTTGGGTGATATATAAGAAAAACTGAAATTTTAACGAATTTCCAAGAAAAATGTAAAAATTAACCAAAATTTAAAAACGATGCTATCTAGATGATTTGGAAGATATTTATGAAAAATTAAATTTTTGCGAATTTCAGAGTAAACTACAAATTTACCGAAATTCTAAATCGTTGGTATTTCTACGTATATCGACGATTTGGATGATATGTAAGAATGACTGAAATTTTAGCGAATTTCCAAGAAAAATGTAAAAATTAACCAAAATTTAAAAACGATGCTGTTTCTATAGATATATAATAAAAATTGAATTTTACCGATTTTTTAAGAAAAGTGTAAAAATTAACCAAAATTTGAAAACTATGATATTTCTACGAATCTAGACGATTTGGATGATATGTAAGAATGACTGAAATTTTAGCGAATTTCCAAGAAAAATGTAAAAATTAACTAAAATTTAAAAACGATGCTGTTTCTATAGATATATAATAAAAATTGAATTTTACCCAATTTTTAAGAAAAATGTAAAAATTAACCAAAGTTTGAAAACAATGACATTTCTACGTATCTAGACGATTTGGATGATATATAAGAAAAACTGAAATATTAGCGAATTTCCAAGAAAAATGTAAAAATTAACCAAAATTTAAAAACGATGCTATCTAGATAATTTGGAAGATATTTAGGAAAAATTAAATTTTTGCGAATTTCAGAGTAAACTGTACAAATTTACCGAAATTCTAAATCGTTGCTATTTCTACGTATATCGACGATTTGGGTGATATATAAGAAAAACTGAAATTTTAACGAATTTCCAAGAAAAATGTAAAAATTAACCAAAATTTAAAAACGATGCTATCTAGATGATTTGGAGGATATTTAAGAAAAATTTAATTTTAGCGAATTTCCGTGTAAACTGTACAAATTAACCGAAATTCTAAATCGTAGCTATTTCTACGTATATCGACGATTTGGGTGATATATAAGAAAAACTGAAATTTTAACGAATTTCCAAGAAAAATGTAAAAATTAACCAAAATTTAAAAACGATGCTATTTCTGTAGATATATAGTAAAAATTGAATTTTACCGAATTTTTAAGAAAAATGTAAAAATTAACCAAAATTTTAAAACTATGATATATCTACGTATCTAGACGATTTGGATGATATACAAGAAAAACTGAAATTTTAGCGAATTTCAAAGAAAAATGCAAAAATTAACCAAAATTTGAAAACGATGCTATCTAGATGATTTGGAGGATATTTAAGAAAAATTTAATTTTAGCGAATTTCCGTGTAAACTGTACAAATTTACCGAAATTCTAAATCGTTGCTATTTCTACGTATATCGACGATTTGGGTGATATATAAGAAAAACTGAAATTTTAACGAATTTCCAAGAAAAATGTAAAAATTAACCAAAATTTAAAAACGATGCTATCTAGATAATTTGGAAGATATTTAGGAAAAATTAAATTTTTGCGAATTTCAGAGTAAACTGTACAAATTTACCGAAATTCTAAATCGTTGCTATTTCTACGTATATCGACGATTTGGGTGATATATAAGAAAAACTGAAATTTTAACGAATTTCCAAGAAAAATGTAAAAATTAACCAAAATTTGAAAACGATGTTATCTAGATGATTTGGAAAATATTTAGGAAAAATTAAATTTTTGCGAATTTCAGAGTAAACTGTACAAATTTACCGAAACTCTAAATCGTTGCTATTTCTACGTATATCGACGATTTGGGTGATATATAAGAAAAACTGAAATTTTAACGAATTTCCAAGAAAAATGTAAAAATTAACCAAAATTTAAAAACGATGCTATTTCTGTAGATATATAGTAAAAATTGAATTTTACCGAATTTTTAAGAAAAATGTAAAAATTAACCAAAATTTTAAAACTATGATATATCTACGTATCTAGACGATTTGGATGATATACAAGAAAAACTGAAATTTTAGCGAATTTCAAAGAAAAATGCAAAAATTAACCAAAATTTGAAAACTATGACATTTCTACGTATCTAGACGATTTGGATGATATATAAGAAAAACTGAAATTTTAGCGAATTTCCAAGAAAAATATAAAAATTAACCAAAATTTGAAAACGATATTATCTAGATGATTTGGAAGATATTTAGGAAAAATTAAATTTTTGCGAATTTCAGAGTAAACTGTACAAATTTACCGAAACTCTAAAACGTTGCTATTTCTACGTATATCGACGACTTGGATGATATATAAGAAAAACTGAAATTTTAGCGAATTTCCAAGAAAAATGTAAAAATTAACCAAAATTTGAAAACGATGCTACTTCTACGTATCTAGATGATTTGGAGGATATTTAAGAAAAATTTTATTTTAGCGAATTTCCGTGTAAACTGTACAAATTAACCGAAATTCTAAATCGTTGCTATTTCTACGTATATCGACGATTTGGATGATATATAAGAAAAACTGAAATTTTAACGAATTTCCAAGAAAAATGTAAAAATTAACCAAAATTTAAAAACGATGCTATTTCTGTAGATATATAATAAAAATTGAATTTTACCGAATTTTTAAGAAAAATGTAAAAATTAACCAAAATTTGAAAACTATGACATTTCTACGTATCTAGACGATTTGGATGATATATAAGAAAAACTGAAATATTAGCGAATTTCCAAGAAAAATGTAAAAATTAACCAAAATTTAAAAACGATGCTATCTAGATAATTTGGAAGATATTTAGGAAAAATTAAATTTTTGCGAATTTCAGAGTAAACTGTACAAATTTACCGAAATTCTAAATCGTTGCTATTTCTACGTATATCGACGATTTGGGTGATATATAAGAAAAACTGAAATTTTAACGAATTTCCAAGAAAAATGTAAAAATTAACCAAAACTTAAAAACGATGCTATCTAGATGATTTGGAGGATATTTAAGAAAAATTTAATTTTAGCTAATTTCCGTGTAAACTGTACAAATTAACCGAAATTCTAAATCGTTGCTATTTCTACGTATATCGACGATTTGGGTGATATATAAGAAAAACTGAAATTTTAACGAATTTCCAAGAAAAATGTAAAAATTAACCAAAATTTTAAAACTATGATATATCTACGTATCTAGACGATTTGGATGATATACAAGAAAAACTGAAATTTTAGCGAATTTCAAAGAAAAATGCAAAAATTAACCAAAATTTGAAAACTATGACATTTCTACGTATCTAGACGATTTGGATGATATATAAGAAAAACTGAAATTTTAGCGAATTTCCAAGAAAAATGTAAAAATTAACCAAAATTTGAAAACGATATTATCTAGATGATTTGGAAGATATTTAGGAAAAATTAAATTTTTGCGAATTTCAGAGTAAACTGTACAAATTTACCGAAACTCTAAATCGTTGCTATTTCTACGTATATCGACGATTTGGGTGATATATAAGAAAAACTGAAATTTTAACGAATTTCCAAGAAAAATGTAAAAATTAACCAAAATTTAAAAACGATGCTATTTCTGTAGATATATAGTAAAAATTGAATTTTACCGAATTTTTAAGAAAAATGTAAAAATTAACCAAAATTTTAAAACTATGATATATCTACGTATCTAGACGATTTGGATGATATACAAGAAAAACTGAAATTTTAGCGAATTTCAAAGAAAAATGCAAAAATTAACCAAAATTTGAAAACTATGACATTTCTACGTATCTAGACGATTTGGATGATATATAAGAAAAACTGAAATTTTAACGAATTTCCAAGAAAAATGTAAAAATTAACCAAAATTTGAAAACGATATTATCTAGATGATTTGGAAGATATTTAGGAAAAATTAAATTTTTGCGAATTTCAGAGTAAACTGTACAAATTTACCGAAACTCTAAATCGTTGCTATTTCTACGTATATCGACGATTTGGGTGATATATAAGAAAAACTGAAATTTTAACGAATTTCCAAGAAAAATGTAAAAATTAACCAAAATTTAAAAACGATGCTATTTCTGTAGATATATAGTAAAAATTGAATTTTACCGAATTTTTAAGAAAAATGTAAAAATTAACCAAAATTTTAAAACTATGATATATCTACGTATCTAGACGATTTGGATGATATACAAGAAAAACTGAAATTTTAGCGAATTTCAAAGAAAAATGCAAAAATTAACCAAAATTTGAAAACGATGCTATCTAGATGATTTGGAGGATATTTAAGAAAAATTTAATTTTAGCGAATTTCCAAGAAAAATGTAAAAATTAACCAAAATTTAAAAACGATGCTATATCTATAGATATATAATAAAAATTGAATTTTAACGAATTTTTAAGAAAAAATGTAAAAATTAACCAAAATTTGAAAACGATGCTATTTCTACGTATCTAGACGATTTGGATGATATATAAGAAAAACTGAAATTTTAGCGAATTTCCAAGAAAAATGTAAAAATTAACCAAAATTTAAAAACGATGCTATCTAGATAATTTGGAAGATATTTAGGAAAAATTAAATTTTTGCGAATTTCAGAGTAAACTGTACAAATTTACCGAAACTCTAAATCGTTGCTATTTCTACGTATATCGACGATTTGGGTGATATATAAGAAAAACTGAAATTTTAACGAATTTCCAAGAAAAATGTAAAAATTAACCAAAATTTAAAAACGATGCTATCTAGATGATTTGGAAGATATTTATGAAAAATTAAATTTTTGCGAATTTCAGAGTAAACTACAAATTTACCGAAATTCTAAATCGTTGCTATTTCTACGTATATCGACGATTTGGATGATATGTAAGAATGACTGAAATTTTAGCGAATTTCCAAGAAAAATGTAAAAATTAACCAAAATTTAAAAACGATGCTATATCTATAGATATATAATAAAAATTGAATTTTAACGAATTTTTAAGAAAAAATGTAAAAATTAACCAAAATTTGAAAACGATGCTATTTCTACGTATCTAGACGATTTGGATGATATATAAGAAAAACTGAAATTTTAACGAATTTCCAAGAAAAATGTAAAAATTAACCAAAATTTAAAAACGATGCTATTTCTGTAGATATATAGTAAAAATTGAATTTTACCGAATTTTTAAGAAAAATGTAAAAATTAACCAAAATTTTAAAACTATGATATATCTACGTATCTAGACGATTTGGATGATATACAAGAAAAACTGAAATTTTAGCGAATTTCAAAGAAAAATGCAAAAATTAACCAAAATTTGAAAACGATGCTATCTAGATGATTTGGAGGATATTTAAGAAAAATTTAATTTTAGCGAATTTCCAAGAAAAATGTAAAAATTAACCAAAATTTAAAAACGATGCTATATCTATAGATATATAATAAAAATTGAATTTTAACGAATTTTTAAGAAAAAATGTAAAAATTAACCAAAATTTGAAAACGATGCTATTTCTACGTATCTAGACGATTTGGATGATATATAAGAAAAACTGAAATTTTAGCGAATTTCCAAGAAAAATGTAAAAATTAACCAAAATTTAAAAACTATGACATTTCTACGTATCTAGGCGATTTGGATGATATATAAGAAAAACTGAAATTTTAACGAATTTCCAAGAAAAATGTAAAAATTAACCAAAATTTGAAAACGATATTATCTAGATGATTTGGAAGATATTTAGGAAAAATTAAATTTTTGCGAATTTCAGAGTAAACTGTACAAATTTACCGAAACTCTAAATCGTTGCCATTTCTACGTATATCGACGATTTGGGTGATATATAAGAAAAACTGAAATTTTAACGAATTTCCAAGAAAAATGTAAAAATTAACCAAAATTTAAAAACGATGCTATTTCTGTAGATATATAGTAAAAATTGAATTTTACCGAATTTTTAAGAAAAATGTAAAAATTAACCAAAATTTAAAAACGATGCTATTTCTGTAGATATATAGTAAAAATTGAATTTTACCGAATTTTTAAGAAAAATGTAAAAATTAACCAAAATTTTAAAACTATGATATATCTACGTATCTAGACGATTTGGATGATATACAAGAAAAACTGAAATTTTAGCGAATTTCAAAGAAAAATGCAAAAATTAACCAAAATTTGAAAACGATGCTATCTAGATGATTTGGAGGATATTTAAGAAAAATTTAATTTTAGCGAATTTCCGTGTAAACTGTACAAATTTACCGAAATTCTAAATCGTTGCTATTTCTACGTATATCGACGATTTGGGTGATATATAAGAAAAACTGAAATTTTAACGAATTTCCAAGAAAAATGTAAAAATTAACCAAAATTTAAAAACGATGCTATCTAGATAATTTGGAAGATATTTAGGAAAAATTAAATTTTTGCGAATTTCAGAGTAAACTGTACAAATTTACCGAAATTCTAAATCGTTGCTATTTCTACGTATATCGACGATTTGGGTGATATATAAGAAAAACTGAAATTTTAACGAATTTCCAAGAAAAATGTAAAAATTAACCAAAATTTGAAAACGATGTTATCTAGATGATTTGGAAAATATTTAGGAAAAATTAAATTTTTGCGAATTTCAGAGTAAACTGTACAAATTTACCGAAACTCTAAATCGTTGCTATTTCTACGTATATCGACGATTTGGGTGATATATAAGAAAAACTGAAATTTTAACGAATTTCCAAGAAAAATGTAAAAATTAACCAAAATTTAAAAACGATGCTATTTCTGTAGATATATAGTAAAAATTGAATTTTACCGAATTTTTAAGAAAAATGTAAAAATTAACCAAAATTTTAAAACTATGATATATCTACGTATCTAGACGATTTGGATGATATACAAGAAAAACTGAAATTTTAGCGAATTTCAAAGAAAAATGCAAAAATTAACCAAAATTTGAAAACTATGACATTTCTACGTATCTAGACGATTTGGATGATATATAAGAAAAACTGAAATTTTAGCGAATTTCCAAGAAAAATATAAAAATTAACCAAAATTTGAAAACGATATTATCTAGATGATTTGGAAGATATTTAGGAAAAATTAAATTTTTGCGAATTTCAGAGTAAACTGTACAAATTTACCGAAACTCTAAAACGTTGCTATTTCTACGTATATCGACGACTTGGATGATATATAAGAAAAACTGAAATTTTAGCGAATTTCCAAGAAAAATGTAAAAATTAACCAAAATTTGAAAACGATGCTACTTCTACGTATCTAGATGATTTGGAGGATATTTAAGAAAAATTTTATTTTAGCGAATTTCCGTGTAAACTGTACAAATTAACCGAAATTCTAAATCGTTGCTATTTCTACGTATATCGACGATTTGGATGATATATAAGAAAAACTGAAATTTTAACGAATTTCCAAGAAAAATGTAAAAATTAACCAAAATTTAAAAACGATGCTATTTCTGTAGATATATAATAAAAATTGAATTTTACCGAATTTTTAAGAAAAATGTAAAAATTAACCAAAATTTGAAAACTATGACATTTCTACGTATCTAGACGATTTGGATGATATATAAGAAAAACTGAAATATTAGCGAATTTCCAAGAAAAATGTAAAAATTAACCAAAATTTAAAAACGATGCTATCTAGATAATTTGGAAGATATTTAGGAAAAATTAAATTTTTGCGAATTTCAGAGTAAACTGTACAAATTTACCGAAATTCTAAATCGTTGCTATTTCTACGTATATCGACGATTTGGGTGATATATAAGAAAAACTGAAATTTTAACGAATTTCCAAGAAAAATGTAAAAATTAACCAAAACTTAAAAACGATGCTATCTAGATGATTTGGAGGATATTTAAGAAAAATTTAATTTTAGCGAATTTCCGTGTAAACTGTACAAATTAACCGAAATTCTAAATCGTTGCTATTTCTACGTATATCGACGATTTGGGTGATATATAAGAAAAACTGAAATTTTAACGAATTTCCAAGAAAAATGTAAAAATTAACCAAAATTTTAAAACTATGATATATCTACGTATCTAGACGATTTGGATGATATACAAGAAAAACTGAAATTTTAGCGAATTTCAAAGAAAAATGCAAAAATTAACCAAAATTTGAAAACTATGACATTTCTACGTATCTAGACGATTTGGATGATATATAAGAAAAACTGAAATTTTAGCGAATTTCCAAGAAAAATGTAAAAATTAACCAAAATTTGAAAACGATATTATCTAGATGATTTGGAAGATATTTAGGAAAAATTAAATTTTTGCGAATTTCAGAGTAAACTGTACAAATTTACCGAAACTCTAAATCGTTGCTATTTCTACGTATATCGACGATTTGGGTGATATATAAGAAAAACTGAAATTTTAACGAATTTCCAAGAAAAATGTAAAAATTAACCAAAATTTAAAAACGATGCTATTTCTGTAGATATATAGTAAAAATTGAATTTTACCGAATTTTTAAGAAAAATGTAAAAATTAACCAAAATTTTAAAACTATGATATATCTACGTATCTAGACGATTTGGATGATATACAAGAAAAACTGAAATTTTAGCGAATTTCAAAGAAAAATGCAAAAATTAACCAAAATTTGAAAACTATGACATTTCTACGTATCTAGACGATTTGGATGATATATAAGAAAAACTGAAATTTTAACGAATTTCCAAGAAAAATGTAAAAATTAACCAAAATTTGAAAACGATATTATCTAGATGATTTGGAAGATATTTAGGAAAAATTAAATTTTTGCGAATTTCAGAGTAAACTGTACAAATTTACCGAAACTCTAAATCGTTGCTATTTCTACGTATATCGACGATTTGGGTGATATATAAGAAAAACTGAAATTTTAACGAATTTCCAAGAAAAATGTAAAAATTAACCAAAATTTAAAAACGATGCTATTTCTGTAGATATATAGTAAAAATTGAATTTTACCGAATTTTTAAGAAAAATGTAAAAATTAACCAAAATTTTAAAACTATGATATATCTACGTATCTAGACGATTTGGATGATATACAAGAAAAACTGAAATTTTAGCGAATTTCAAAGAAAAATGCAAAAATTAACCAAAATTTGAAAACGATGCTATCTAGATGATTTGGAGGATATTTAAGAAAAATTTAATTTTAGCGAATTTCCAAGAAAAATGTAAAAATTAACCAAAATTTAAAAACGATGCTATATCTATAGATATATAATAAAAATTGAATTTTAACGAATTTTTAAGAAAAAATGTAAAAATTAACCAAAATTTGAAAACGATGCTATTTCTACGTATCTAGACGATTTGGATGATATATAAGAAAAACTGAAATTTTAGCGAATTTCCAAGAAAAATGTAAAAATTAACCAAAATTTAAAAACGATGCTATCTAGATAATTTGGAAGATATTTAGGAAAAATTAAATTTTTGCGAATTTCAGAGTAAACTGTACAAATTTACCGAAACTCTAAATCGTTGCTATTTCTACGTATATCGACGATTTGGGTGATATATAAGAAAAACTGAAATTTTAACGAATTTCCAAGAAAAATGTAAAAATTAACCAAAATTTAAAAACGATGCTATCTAGATGATTTGGAAGATATTTATGAAAAATTAAATTTTTGCGAATTTCAGAGTAAACTACAAATTTACCGAAATTCTAAATCGTTGCTATTTCTACGTATATCGACGATTTGGATGATATGTAAGAATGACTGAAATTTTAGCGAATTTCCAAGAAAAATGTAAAAATTAACCAAAATTTAAAAACGATGCTATATCTATAGATATATAATAAAAATTGAATTTTAACGAATTTTTAAGAAAAAATGTAAAAATTAACCAAAATTTGAAAACGATGCTATTTCTACGTATCTAGACGATTTGGATGATATATAAGAAAAACTGAAATTTTAACGAATTTCCAAGAAAAATGTAAAAATTAACCAAAATTTAAAAACGATGCTATTTCTGTAGATATATAGTAAAAATTGAATTTTACCGAATTTTTAAGAAAAATGTAAAAATTAACCAAAATTTTAAAACTATGATATATCTACGTATCTAGACGATTTGGATGATATACAAGAAAAACTGAAATTTTAGCGAATTTCAAAGAAAAATGCAAAAATTAACCAAAATTTGAAAACGATGCTATCTAGATGATTTGGAGGATATTTAAGAAAAATTTAATTTTAGCGAATTTCCAAGAAAAATGTAAAAATTAACCAAAATTTAAAAACGATGCTATATCTATAGATATATAATAAAAATTGAATTTTAACGAATTTTTAAGAAAAAATGTAAAAATTAACCAAAATTTGAAAACGATGCTATTTCTACGTATCTAGACGATTTGGATGATATATAAGAAAAACTGAAATTTTAGCGAATTTCCAAGAAAAATGTAAAAATTAACCAAAATTTAAAAACTATGACATTTCTACGTATCTAGACGATTTGGATGATATATAAGAAAAACTGAAATTTTAACGAATTTCCAAGAAAAATGTAAAAATTAACCAAAATTTGAAAACGATATTATCTAGATGATTTGGAAGATATTTAGGAAAAATTAAATTTTTGCGAATTTCAGAGTAAACTGTACAAATTTACCGAAACTCTAAATCGTTGCTATTTCTACGTATATCGACGATTTGGGTGATATATAAGAAAAACTGAAATTTTAACGAATTTCCAAGAAAAATGTAAAAATTAACCAAAATTTAAAAACGATGCTATTTCTGTAGATATATAGTAAAAATTGAATTTTACCGAATTTTTAAGAAAAATGTAAAAATTAACCAAAATTTTAAAACTATGATATATCTACGTATCTAGACGATTTGGATGATATATAAGAAAAACTGAAATTTTAACGAATTTCCAAGAAAAATGTAAAAATTAACCAAAATTTAAAAACGATGCTATTTCTGTAGATATATAGTAAAAATTGAATTTTACCGAATTTTTAAGAAAAATGTAAAAATTAACCAAAATTTTAAAACTATGATATATCTACGTATCTAGACGATTTGGATGATATACAAGAAAAACTGAAATTTTAGCGAATTTCAAAGAAAAATGTAAAAATTAACCAAAATTTGAAAACGATGCTATCTAGATGATTTGGAGGATATTTAAGAAAAATTTAATTTTAGCGAATTTCCAAGAAAAATGTAAAAATTAACCAAAATTTAAAAACGATGCTATATCTATAGATATATAATAAAAATTGAATTTTAACGAATTTTTAAGAAAAAATGTAAAAATTAACCAAAATTTTAAAACTATGATATATCTACGTATCTAGACGATTTGGATGATATACAAGAAAAACTGAAATTTTAGCGAATTTCAAAGAAAAATGCAAAAATTAACCAAAATTTGAAAACTATGACATTTCTACGTATCTAGACGATTTGGATGATATATAAGAAAAACTGAAATTTTAACGAATTTCCATGAAAAATGTAAAAATTAACCAAAATTTGAAAACGATATTATCTAGATGATTTGGAAGATATTTAGGAAAAATTAAATTTTTGCGAATTTCAGAGTAAACTGTACAAATTTACCGAAACTCTAAATCGTTGCTATTTCTACGTATATCGACGATTTGGGTGATATATAAGAAAAACTGAAATTTTAACGAATTTCCAAGAAAAATGTAAAAATTAACCAAAATTTAAAAACGATGCTATTTCTGTAGATATATAGTAAAAATTGAATTTTACCGAATTTTTAAGAAAAATGTAAAAATTAACCAAAATTTTAAAACTATGATATATCTACGTATCTAGACGATTTGGATGATATACAAGAAAAACTGAAATTTTAGCGAATTTCAAAGAAAAATGCAAAAATTAACCAAAATTTGAAAACGATGCTATCTAGATGATTTGGAGGATATTTAAGAAAAATTTAATTTTAGCGAATTTCCAAGAAAAATGTAAAAATTAACCAAAATTTAAAAACGATGCTATATCTATAGATATATAATAAAAATTGAATTTTAACGAATTTTTAAGAAAAAATGTAAAAATTAACCAAAATTTGAAAACGATGCTATTTCTACGTATCTAGACGATTTGGATGATATATAAGAAAAACTGAAATTTTAGCGAATTTCCAAGAAAAATGTAAAAATTAACCAAAATTTAAAAACGATGCTATCTAGATAATTTGGAAGATATTTAGGAAAAATTAAATTTTTGCGAATTTCAGAGTAAACTGTACAAATTTACCGAAACTCTAAATCGTTGCTATTTCTACGTATATCGACGATTTGGGTGATATATAAGAAAAACTGAAATTTTAACGAATTTCCAAGAAAAATGTAAAAATTAACCAAAATTTAAAAACGATGCTATCTAGATGATTTGGAAGATATTTATGAAAAATTAAATTTTTGCGAATTTCAGAGTAAACTACAAATTTACCGAAATTCTAAATCGTTGCTATTTCTACGTATATCGACGATTTGGATGATATGTAAGAATGACTGAAATTTTAGCGAATTTCCAAGAAAAATGTAAAAATTAACCAAAATTTAAAAACGATGCTATATCTATAGATATATAATAAAAATTGAATTTTAACGAATTTTTAAGAAAAAATGTAAAAATTAACCAAAATTTGAAAACGATGCTATTTCTACGTATCTAGACGATTTGGATGATATATAAGAAAAACTGAAATTTTAACGAATTTCCAAGAAAAATGTAAAAATTAACCAAAATTTAAAAACGATGCTATTTCTGTAGATATATAGTAAAAATTGAATTTTACCGAATTTTTAAGAAAAATGTAAAAATTAACCAAAATTTTAAAACTATGATATATCTACGTATCTAGACGATTTGGATGATATACAAGAAAAACTGAAATTTTAGCGAATTTCAAAGAAAAATGCAAAAATTAACCAAAATTTGAAAACGATGCTATCTAGATGATTTGGAGGATATTTAAGAAAAATTTAATTTTAGCGAATTTCCAAGAAAAATGTAAAAATTAACCAAAATTTAAAAACGATGCTATATCTATAGATATATAATAAAAATTGAATTTTAACGAATTTTTAAGAAAAAATGTAAAAATTAACCAAAATTTGAAAACGATGCTATTTCTACGTATCTAGACGATTTGGATGATATATAAGAAAAACTGAAATTTTAGCGAATTTCCAAGAAAAATGTAAAAATTAACCAAAATTTAAAAACGATGCTATCTAGATAATTTGGAAGATATTTAGGAAAAATTAAATTTTTGCGAATTTCAGAGTAAACTGTACAAATTTACCGAAACTCTAAATCGTTGCTATTTCTACGTATATCGACGATTTGGGTGATATATAAGAAAAACTGAAATTTTAACGAATTTCCAAGAAAAATGTAAAAATTAACCAAAATTTAAAAACGATGCTATCTAGATGATTTGGAAGATATTTATGAAAAATAAAATTTTTGCGAATTTCAGAGTAAACTACAAATTTACCGAAATTCTAAATCGTTGCTATTTCTACGTATATCGACGATTTGGATGATATGTAAGAATGACTGAAATTTTAGCGAATTTCCAAGAAAAATGTAAAAATTAACCAAAATTTAAAAACGATGCTATATCTATAGATATATAATAAAAATTGAATTTTAACGAATTTTTAAGAAAAAATGTAAAAATTAACCAAAATTTGAAAACGATGCTATTTCTACGTATCTAGACGATTTGGATGATATATAAGAAAAACTGAAATTTTAACGAATTTCCAAGAAAAATGTAAAAATTAACCAAAATTTAAAAACGATGCTATTTCTGTAGATATATAGTAAAAATTGAATTTTACCGAATTTTTAAGAAAAATGTAAAAATTAACCAAAATTTTAAAACTATGATATATCTACGTATCTAGACGATTTGGATGATATACAAGAAAAACTGAAATTTTAGCGAATTTCAAAGAAAAATGCAAAAATTAACCAAAATTTGAAAACGATGCTATCTAGATGATTTGGAGGATATTTAAGAAAAATTTAATTTTAGCGAATTTCCAAGAAAAATGTAAAAATTAACCAAAATTTAAAAACGATGCTATATCTATAGATATATAATAAAAATTGAATTTTAACGAATTTTTAAGAAAAAATGTAAAAATTAACCAAAATTTGAAAACGATGCTATTTCTACGTATCTAGACGATTTGGATGATATATAAGAAAAACTGAAATTTTAGCGAATTTCCAAGAAAAATGTAAAAATTAACCAAAATTTAAAAACGATGCTATCTAGATAATTTGGAAGATATTTAGGAAAAATTAAATTTTTGCGAATTTCAGAGTAAACTGTACAAATTTACCGAAACTCTAAATCGTTGCTATTTCTACGTATATCGACGATTTGGGTGATATATAAGAAAAACTGAAATTTTAACGAATTTCCAAGAAAAATGTAAAAATTAACCAAAATTTAAAAACGATGCTATCTAGATGATTTGGAAGATATTTATGAAAAATAAAATTTTTGCGAATTTCAGAGTAAACTACAAATTTACCGAAATTCTAAATCGTTGCTATTTCTACGTATATCGACGATTTGGATGATATGTAAGAATGACTGAAATTTTAGCGAATTTCCAAGAAAAATGTAAAAATTAACCAAAATTTAAAAACGATGCTATATCTATAGATATATAATAAAAATTGAATTTTAACGAATTTTTAAGAAAAAATGTAAAAATTAACCAAAATTTGAAAACGATGCTATTTCTACGTATCTAGACGATTTGGATGATATATAAGAAAAACTGAAATTTTAGCGAATTTCCAAGAAAAATGTAAAAATTAACCAAAATTTGAAAACGATATTATCTAGATGATTTGGAAGATATTTAGGAAAAATTAAATTTTTGCGAATTTCAGAGTAAACTGTACAAATTTACCGAAACTCTAAATCGTTGCTATTTCTACGTATATCGACGATTTGGGTGATATATAAGAAAAACTGAAATTTTAACGAATTTCCAAGAAAAATGTAAAAATTAACCAAAATTTAAAAACGATGCTATTTCTGTAGATATATAGTAAAAATTGAATTTTACCGAATTTTTAAGAAAAATGTAAAAATTAACCAAAATTTTAAAACTATGATATATCTACGTATCTAGACGATTTGGATGATATACAAGAAAAACTGAAATTTTAGCGAATTTCAAAGAAAAATGCAAAAATTAACCAAAATTTGAAAACTATGACATTTCTACGTATCTAGACGATTTGGATGATATATAAGAAAAACTGAAATTTTAGCGAATTTCCAAGAAAAATGTAAAAATTAACCAAAATTTGAAAACGATATTATCTAGATGATTTGGAAGATATTTAGGAAAAATTAAATTTTTGCGAATTTCAGAGTAAACTGTACAAATTTACCGAAACTCTAAATCGTTGCTATTTCTACGTATATCGACGATTTGGGTGATATATAAGAAAAACTGAAATTTTAACGAATTTCCAAGAAAAATGTAAAAATTAACCAAAATTTAAAAACGATGCTATTTCTGTAGATATATAGTAAAAATTGAATTTTACCGAATTTTTAAGAAAAATGTAAAAATTAACCAAAATTTTAAAACTATGATATATCTACGTATCTAGACGATTTGGATGATATACAAGAAAAACTGAAATTTTAGCGAATTTCAAAGAAAAATGCAAAAATTAACCAAAATTTGAAAACGATGCTATCTAGATGATTTGGAGGATATTTAAGAAAAATTTAATTTTAGCGAATTTCCAAGAAAAATGTAAAAATTAACCAAAATTTAAAAACGATGCTATATCTATAGATATATAATAAAAATTGAATTTTAACGAATTTTTAAGAAAAAATGTAAAAATTAACCAAAATTTGAAAACGATGCTATTTCTACGTATCTAGACGATTTGGATGATATATAAGAAAAACTGAAATTTTAGCGAATTTCCAAGAAAAATGTAAAAATTAACCAAAATTTAAAAACGATGCTATCTAGATAATTTGGAAGATATTTAGGAAAAATTAAATTTTTGTGAATTTCAGAGTAAACTGTACAAATTTACCGAAACTCTAAATCGTTGCTATTTCTACGTATATCGACGATTTGGGTGATATATAAGAAAAACTGAAATTTTAACGAATTTCCAAGAAAAATGTAAAAATTAACCAAAATTTAAAAACGATGCTATCTAGATGATTTGGAAGATATTTATGAAAAATTAAATTTTTGCGAATTTCAGAGTAAACTACAAATTTACCGAAATTCTAAATCGTTGCTATTTCTACGTATATCGACGATTTGGATGATATGTAAGAATGACTGAAATTTTAGCGAATTTCCAAGAAAAATGTAAAAATTAACCAAAATTTAAAAACGATGCTATATCTATAGATATATAATAAAAATTGAATTTAAACGAATTTTTAAGAAAAAATGTAAAAATTAACCAAAATTTGAAAACGATGCTATTTCTACGTATCTAGACGATTTGGATGATATATAAGAAAAACTGAAATTTTAGCGAATTTCCAAGAAAAATGTAAAAATTAACCAAAATTTAAAAACGATGCTATCTAGATAATTTGGAAGATATTTAGGAAAAATTAAATTTTTGCGAATTTCAGAGTAAACTGTACAAATTTACCGAAACTCTAAATCGTTGCTATTTCTACGTATATCGACGATTTGGGTGATATATAAGAAAAACTGAAATTTTAACGAATTTCCAAGAAAAATGTAAAAATTAACCAAAATTTAAAAACGATGCTATCTAGATGATTTGGAAGATATTTATGAAAAATTAAATTTTTGCGAATTTCAGAGTAAACTACAAATTTACCGAAATTCTAAATCGTTGCTATTTCTACGTATATCGACGAATTGGATGATATGTAAGAATGACTGAAATTTTAGCGAATTTCCAAGAAAAATGTAAAAATTAACCAAAATTTAAAAACGATGCTGTTTCTATAGATATATAGTAAAAATTGAATTTTACCGAATTTTTAAGAAAAATGTAAAAATTAACCAAAATTTTAAAACTATGATATATCTACGTATCTAGACGATTTGGATGATATACAAGAAAAACTGAAATTTTAGCGAATTTCAAAGAAAAATGCAAAAATTAACCAAAATTTGAAAACGATGCTATCTAGATGATTTGGAGGATATTTAAGAAAAATTTAATTTTAGCGAATTTCCAAGAAAAATGTAAAAATTAACCAAAATTTAAAAACGATGCTATCTAGATAATTTGGAAGATATTTAGGAAAAATTAAATTTTTGCGAATTTCAGAGTAAACTGTACAAATTTACCGAAACTCTAAATCGTTGCTATTTCTACGTATATCGACGATTTGGATGATATATAAGAAAAACTGAAATATTAGCGAATTTCCAAGAAAAATGTAAAAATTAACCAAAATTTAAAAACGATGCTATCTAGATAATTTGGAAGATATTTAGGAAAAATTAAATTTTTGCGAATTTCAGAGTAAACTGTACAAATTTACCGAAATTCTAAATTGTTGCTATTTCTACGTATATCGACGATTTGGGTGATATATAAGAAAAACTGAAATTTTAACGAATTTCCAAGAAAAATGTAAAAATTAACCAAAATTTAAAAACGATGCTATCTAGATGATTTGGAGGATATTTAAGAAAAATTTAATTTTAGGAATTTCCGTGTAAACTGTACAAATTAACCGAAATTCTAAATCGTTGCTATTTCTACGTATATCGACGATTTGGGTGATATATAAGAAAAACTGAAATTTTAACGAATTTCCAAGAAAAATGTAAAAATTAACCAAAATTTAAAAACGATGCTATTTCTGTAGATATATAGTAAAAATTGAATTTTACCGAATTTTTAAGAAAAATGTAAAAATTAACCAAAATTTTAAAACTATGATATATCTACGTATCTAGACGATTTGGATGATATACAAGAAAAACTGAAATTTTAGCGAATTTCAAAGAAAAATGCAAAAATTAACCAAAATTTGAAAACGATGCTATCTAGATGATTTGGAGGATATTTAAGAAAAATTTAATTTTAGCGAATTTCCAAGAAAAATGTAAAAATTAACCAATATTTAAAAACGATGCTATATCTATAGATATATAATAAAAATTGAATTTTAACGAATTTTTAAGAAAAAATGTAAAAATTAACCAAAATTTGAAAACGATGCTATTTCTACGTATCTAGACGATTTGGATGATATATAAGAAAAACTGAAATTTTAGCGAATTTCCAAGAAAAATGTAAAAATTAACCAAAATTTAAAAACGATGCTATCTAGATAATTTGGAAGATATTTAGGAAAAATTAAATTTTTGCGAATTTCAGAGTAAACTGTACAAATTTACCGAAACTCTAAATCGTTGCTATTTCTACGTATATCGACGATTTGGGTGATATATAAGAAAAACTGAAATTTTAACGAATTTCCAAGAAAAATGTAAAAATTAACCAAAATTTAAAAACGATGCTATCTAGATGATTTGGAAGATATCTATGAAAAATTAAATTTTTGCGAATTTCAGAGTAAACTACAAATTTACCGAAATTCTAAATCGTTGGTATTTCTACGTATATCGACGATTTGGATGATATGTAAGAATGACTGAAATTTTAGCGAATTTCCAAGAAAAATGTAAAAATTAACCAAAATTTAAAAACGATGCTGTTTCTATAGATATATAATAAAAATTGAATTTTACCGATTTTTTAAGAAAAATGTAAAAATTAACCAAAATTTGAAAACTATGATATTTCTACGAATCTAGACGATTTGGATGATATGTAAGAATGACTGAAATTTTAGCGAATTTCCAAGAAAAATGTAAAAATTAACTAAAATTTAAAAACGATGCTGTTTCTATAGATATATAATAAAAATTGAATTTTACCGAATTTTTAAGAAAAATGTAAAAATTAACCAAAGTTTGAAAACAATGACATTTCTACGTATCTAGACGATTTGGATGATATATAAGAAAAACTGAAATATTAGCGAATTTCCAAGAAAAATGTAAAAATTAACCAAAATTTAAAAACGATGCTATCTAGATAATTTGGAAGATACTTAGGAAAAATTAAATTTTTGCGAATTTCAGAGTAAACTGTACAAATTTACCGAAATTCTAAATCGTTGCTATTTCTACGTATATCGACGATTTGGGTGATATATAAGAAAAACTGAAATTTTAACGAATTTCCAAGAAAAATGTAAAAATTAACCAAAATTTAAAAACGATGCTATCTAGATGATTTGGAAGATATTTATGAAAAATAAAATTTTTGCGAATTTCAGAGTAAACTACAAATTTACCGAAATTCTAAATCGTTGCTATTTCTACGTATATCGACGATATGGATGATATGTAAGAATGACTGAAATTTTAGCGAATTTCCAAGAAAAATGTAAAAATTAACCAAAATTTAAAAACGATGCTATATCTATAGATATATAATAAAAATTGAATTTTAACGAATTTTTAAGAAAAAATGTAAAAATTAACCAAAATTTGAAAACGATGCTATTTCTACGTATCTAGACGATTTGGATGATATATAAGAAAAACTGAAATTTTAGCGAATTTCCAAGAAAAATGTAAAAATTAACCAAAATTTGAAAACGATATTATCTAGATGATTTGGAAGATATTTAGGAAAAATTAAATTTTTGCGAATTTCAGAGTAAACTGTACAAATTTACCGAAACTCTAAATCGTTGCTATTTCTACGTATATCGACGATTTGGGTGATATATAAGAAAAACTGAAATTTTAACGAATTTCCAAGAAAAATGTAAAAATTAACCAAAATTTAAAAACGATGCTATTTCTGTAGATATATAGTAAAAATTGAATTTTACCGAATTTTTAAGAAAAATGTAAAAATTAACCAAAATTTTAAAACTATGATATATCTACGTATCTAGACGATTTGGATGATATACAAGAAAAACTGAAATTTTAGCGAATTTCAAAGAAAAATGCAAAAATTAACCAAAATTTGAAAACTATGACATTTCTACGTATCTAGACGATTTGGATGATATATAAGAAAAACTGAAATTTTAGCGAATTTCCAAGAAAAATGTAAAAATTAACCAAAATTTGAAAACGATATTATCTAGATGATTTGGAAGATATTTAGGAAAAATTAAATTTTTGCGAATTTCAGAGTAAACTGTACAAATTTACCGAAACTCTAAATCGTTGCTATTTCTACGTATATCGACGATTTGGGTGATATATAAGAAAAACTGAAATTTTAACGAATTTCCAAGAAAAATGTAAAAATTAACCAAAATTTAAAAACGATGCTATTTCTGTAGATATATAGTAAAAATTGAATTTTACCGAATTTTTAAGAAAAATGTAAAAATTAACCAAAATTTTAAAACTATGATATATCTACGTATCTAGACGATTTGGATGATATACAAGAAAAACTGAAATTTTAGCGAATTTCAAAGAAAAATGCAAAAATTAACCAAAATTTGAAAACGATGCTATCTAGATGATTTGGAGGATATTTAAGAAAAATTTAATTTTAGCGAATTTCCAAGAAAAATGTAAAAATTAACCAAAATTTAAAAACGATGCTATATCTATAGATATATAATAAAAATTGAATTTTAACGAATTTTTAAGAAAAAATGTAAAAATTAACCAAAATTTGAAAACGATGCTATTTCTACGTATCTAGACGATTTGGATGATATATAAGAAAAACTGAAATTTTAGCGAATTTCCAAGAAAAATGTAAAAATTAACCAAAATTTAAAAACGATGCTATCTAGATAATTTGGAAGATATTTAGGAAAAATTAAATTTTTGCGAATTTCAGAGTAAACTGTACAAATTTACCGAAACTCTAAATCGTTGCTATTTCTACGTATATCGACGATTTGGGTGATATATAAGAAAAACTGAAATTTTAACGAATTTCCAAGAAAAATGTAAAAATTAACCAAAATTTAAAAACGATGCTATCTAGATGATTTGGAAGATATTTATGAAAAATTAAATTTTTGCGAATTTCAGAGTAAACTACAAATTTACCGAAATTCTAAATCGTTGCTATTTCTACGTATATCGACGATTTGGATGATATGTAAGAATGACTGAAATTTTAGCGAATTTCCAAGAAAAATGTAAAAATTAACCAAAATTTAAAAACGATGCTATATCTATAGATATATAATAAAAATTGAATTTAAACGAATTTTTAAGAAAAAATGTAAAAATTAACCAAAATTTGAAAACGATGCTATTTCTACGTATCTAGACGATTTGGATGATATATAAGAAAAACTGAAATTTTAGCGAATTTCCAAGAAAAATGTAAAAATTAACCAAAATTTAAAAACGATGCTATCTAGATAATTTGGAAGATATTTAGGAAAAATTAAATTTTTGCGAATTTCAGAGTAAACTGTACAAATTTACCGAAACTCTAAATCGTTGCTATTTCTACGTATATCGACGATTTGGGTGATATATAAGAAAAACTGAAATTTTAACGAATTTCCAAGAAAAATGTAAAAATTAACCAAAATTTAAAAACGATGCTATCTAGATGATTTGGAAGATATTTATGAAAAATTAAATTTTTGCGAATTTCAGAGTAAACTACAAATTTACCGAAATTCTAAATCGTTGCTATTTCTACGTATATCGACGATTTGGATGATATGTAAGAATGACTGAAATTTTAGCGAATTTCCAAGAAAAATGTAAAAATTAACCAAAATTTAAAAACGATGCTGTTTCTATAGATATATAGTAAAAATTGAATTTTACCGAATTTTTAAGAAAAATGTAAAAATTAACCAAAATTTTAAAACTATGATATATCTACGTATCTAGACGATTTGGATGATATACAAGAAAAACTGAAATTTTAGCGAATTTCAAAGAAAAATGCAAAAATTAACCAAAATTTGAAAACGATGCTATCTAGATGATTTGGAGGATATTTAAGAAAAATTTAATTTTAGCGAATTTCCAAGAAAAATGTAAAAATTAACCAAAATTTAAAAACGATGCTATCTAGATAATTTGGAAGATATTTAGGAAAAATTAAATTTTTGCGAATTTCAGAGTAAACTGTACAAATTTACCGAAACTCTAAATCGTTGCTATTTCTACGTATATCGACGATTTGGATGATATATAAGAAAAACTGAAATATTAGCGAATTTCCAAGAAAAATGTAAAAATTAACCAAAATTTAAAAACGATGCTATCTAGATAATTTGGAAGATATTTAGGAAAAATTAAATTTTTGCGAATTTCAGAGTAAACTGTACAAATTTACCGAAATTCTAAATTGTTGCTATTTCTACGTATATCGACGATTTGGGTGATATATAAGAAAAACTGAAATTTTAACGAATTTCCAAGAAAAATGTAAAAATTAACCAAAATTTAAAAACGATGCTATCTAGATGATTTGGAGGATATTTAAGAAAAATTTAATTTTAGCGAATTTCCGTGTAAACTGTACAAATTAACCGAAATTCTAAATCGTTGCTATTTCTACGTATATCGACGATTTGGGTGATATATAAGAAAAACTGAAATTTTAACGAATTTCCAAGAAAAATGTAAAAATTAACCAAAATTTAAAAACGATGCTATTTCTGTAGATATATAGTAAAAATTGAATTTTACCGAATTTTTAAGAAAAATGTAAAAATTAACCAAAATTTTAAAACTATGATATATCTACGTATCTAGACGATTTGGATGATATACAAGAAAAACTGAAATTTTAGCGAATTTCAAAGAAAAATGCAAAAATTAACCAAAATTTGAAAACGATGCTATCTAGATGATTTGGAGGATATTTAAGAAAAATTTAATTTTAGCGAATTTCCAAGAAAAATGTAAAAATTAACCAATATTTAAAAACGATGCTATATCTATAGATATATAATAAAAATTGAATTTTAACGAATTTTTAAGAAAAAATGTAAAAATTAACCAAAATTTGAAAACGATGCTATTTCTACGTATCTAGACGATTTGGATGATATATAAGAAAAACTGAAATTTTAGCGAATTTCCAAGAAAAATGTAAAAATTAACCAAAATTTAAAAACGATGCTGTTTCTATAGATATATAATAAAAATTGAATTTTACCGATTTTTTAAGAAAAATGTAAAAATTAACCAAAATTTGAAAACTATGATATTTCTACGAATCTAGACGATTTGGATGATATGTAAGAATGACTGAAATTTTAGCGAATTTCCAAGAAAAATGTAAAAATTAACTAAAATTTAAAAACGATGCTGTTTCTATAGATATATAATAAAAATTGAATTTTACCGAATTTTTAAGAAAAAATGTAAAAATTAACCAAAATTTGAAAACGATGCTACTTCTACGTATCTAGATGATTTGGAGGATATTTAAGAAAAATTGACTTTTAGCGAATTTCCGAGTAAACTGTACAAATTAACCGAAATTCTAAATGGCTGCTATTTCTATGTATATCGACGATTTGGATGATATATAAGAAAAACTGAAATTTTAACGAATTTCCAAGAAAAATGTAAAAATTAACCAAAATTTAAAAACGATGCTATTTCTGTAGATATATAGTAAAAATTGAATTTTACCGAATTTTTAAGAAAAATGTAAAAATTAACCAAAATTTTAAAACTATGATATATCTACGTATCTAGACGATTTGGATGATATACAAGAAAAACTGAAATTTTAGCGAATTTCAAAGAAAAATGAAAAATTAACCAAAATTTGAAAACGATGCTATCTAGATGATTTGGAGGATATTTAAGAAAAATTTAATTTTAGCGAATTTCCAAGAAAAATGTAAAAATTAACCAAAATTTAAAAACGATGCTATATCTAGATATATAATAAAAATTGAATTTTAACGAATTTTTAAGAAAAAATGTAAAAATTAACCAAAATTTGAAAACGATGCTATTTCTACGTATCTAGACGATTTGGATGATATATAAGAAAAACTGAAATTTTAGCGAATTTCCAAGAAAAATGTAAAAATTAACCAAAATTTAAAAACGATGCTATCTAGATAATTTGGAAGATATTTAGGAAAAATTAAATTTTTGCGAATTTCAGAGTAAACTGTACAAATTTACCGAAACTCTAAATCGTTGCTATTTCTACGTATATCGACGATTTGGGTGATATATAAGAAAAACTGAAATTTTAACGAATTTCCAAGAAAAATGTAAAAATTAACCAAAATTTAAAAACGATGCTATTTCTGTAGATATATAGTAAAAATTGAATTTTACCGAATTTTTAAGAAAAATGTAAAAATTAACCAAAATTTTAAAACTATGATATATCTACGTATCTAGACGATTTGGATGATATACAAGAAAAACTGAAATTTTAGCGAATTTCAAAGAAAAATGCAAAAATTAACCAAAATTTGAAAACGATGCTATCTAGATGATTTGGAGGATATTTAAGAAAAATTTAATTTTAGCGAATTTCCAAGAAAAATGTAAAAATTAACCAAAATTTAAAAACGATGCTATATCTATAGATATATAATAAAAATTGAATTTTAACGAATTTTTAAGAAAAAATGTAAAAATTAACCAAAATTTGAAAACGATGCTATTTCTACGTATCTAGACGATTTGGATGATATATAAGAAAAACTGAAATTTTAGCGAATTTCCAAGAAAAATGTAAAAATTAACCAAAATTTAAAAACGATGCTATCTAGATAATTTGGAAGATATTTAGGAAAAATTAAATTTTTGCGAATTTCAGAGTAAACTGTACAAATTTACCGAAACTCTAAATCGTTGCTATTTCTACGTATATCGACGATTTGGGTGATATATAAGAAAAACTGAAATTTTAACGAATTTCCAAGAAAAATGTAAAAATTAACCAAAATTTAAAAACGATGCTATCTAGATGATTTGGAAGATATTTATGAAAAATTAAATTTTTGCGAATTTCAGAGTAAACTACAAATTTACCGAAATTCTAAATCGTTGCTATTTCTACGTATATCGACGATTTGGATGATATGTAAGAATGACTGAAATTTTAGCGAATTTCCAAGAAAAATGTAAAAATTAACCAAAATTTAAAAACGATGCTATATCTATAGATATATAATAAAAATTGAATTTAAACGAATTTTTAAGAAAAAATGTAAAAATTAACCAAAATTTGAAAACGATGCTATTTCTACGTATCTAGACGATTTGGATGATATATAAGAAAAACTGAAATTTTAGCGAATTTCCAAGAAAAATGTAAAAATTAACCAAAATTTAAAAACGATGCTATCTAGATAATTTGGAAGATATTTAGGAAAAATTAAATTTTTGCGAATTTCAGAGTAAACTGTACAAATTTACCGAAACTCTAAATCGTTGCTATTTCTACGTATATCGACGATTTGGGTGATATATAAGAAAAACTGAAATTTTAACGAATTTCCAAGAAAAATGTAAAAATTAACCAAAATTTAAAAACGATGCTATCTAGATGATTTGGAAGATATTTATGAAAAATTAAATTTTTGCGAATTTCAGAGTAAACTACAAATTTACCGAAATTCTAAATCGTTGCTATTTCTACGTATATCGACGATTTGGATGATATGTAAGAATGACTGAAATTTTAGCGAATTTCCAAGAAAAATGTAAAAATTAACCAAAATTTAAAAACGATGCTGTTTCTATAGATATATAGTAAAAATTGAATTTTACCGAATTTTTAAGAAAAATGTAAAAATTAACCAAAATTTTAAAACTATGATATATCTACGTATCTAGACGATTTGGATGATATACAAGAAAAACTGAAATTTTAGCGAATTTCAAAGAAAAATGCAAAAATTAACCAAAATTTGAAAACGATGCTATCTAGATGATTTGGAGGATATTTAAGAAAAATTTAATTTTAGCGAATTTCCAAGAAAAATGTAAAAATTAACCAAAATTTAAAAACGATGCTATCTAGATAATTTGGAAGATATTTAGGAAAAATTAAATTTTTGCGAATTTCAGAGTAAACTGTACAAATTTACCGAAACTCTAAATCGTTGCTATTTCCACGTATATCGACGATTTGGATGATATATAAGAAAAACTGAAATATTAGCGAATTTCCAAGAAAAATGTAAAAATTAACCAAAATTTAAAAACGATGCTATCTAGATAATTTGGAAGATATTTAGGAAAAATTAAATTTTTGCGAATTTCAGAATAAACTGTACAAATTTACCGAAATTCTAAATTGTTGCTATTTCTACGTATATCGACGATTTGGGTGATATATAAGAAAAACTGAAATTTTAACGAATTTCCAAGAAAAATGTAAAAATTAACCAAAATTTAAAAACGATGCTATCTAGATGATTTGGAGGATATTTAAGAAAAATTTAATTTTAGCGAATTTCCGTGTAAACTGTACAAATTAACCGAAATTCTAAATCGTTGCTATTTCTACGTATATCGACGATTTGGGTGATATATAAGAAAAACTGAAATTTTAACGAATTTCCAAGAAAAATGTAAAAATTAACCAAAATTTAAAAACGATGCTATTTCTGTAGATATATAGTAAAAATTGAATTTTACCGAATTTTTAAGAAAAATGTAAAAATTAACCAAAATTTTAAAACTATGATATATCTACGTATCTAGACGATTTGGATGATATACAAGAAAAACTGAAATTTTAGCGAATTTCAAAGAAAAATGCAAAAATTAACCAAAATTTGAAAACGATGCTATCTAGATGATTTGGAGGATATTTAAGAAAAATTTAATTTTAGCGAATTTCCAAGAAAAATGTAAAAATTAACCAATATTTAAAAACGATGCTATATCTATAGATATATAATAAAAATTGAATTTTAACGAATTTTTAAGAAAAAATGTAAAAATTAACCAAAATTTGAAAACGATGCTATTTCTACGTATCTAGACGATTTGGATGATATATAAGAAAAACTGAAATTTTAGCGAATTTCCAAGAAAAATGTAAAAATTAACCAAAATTTAAAAACGATGCTATCTAGATAATTTGGAAGATATTTAGGAAAAATTAAATTTTTGCGAATTTCAGAGTAAACTGTACAAATTTACCGAAACTCTAAATCGTTGCTATTTCTACGTATATCGACGATTTGGGTGATATATAAGAAAAACTGAAATTTTAACGAATTTCCAAGAAAAATGTAAAAATTAACCAAAATTTAAAAACGATGCTATCTAGATGATTTGGAAGATATCTATGAAAAATTAAATTTTTGCGAATTTCAGAGTAAACTACAAATTTACCGAAATTCTAAATCGTTGGTATTTCTACGTATATCGACGATTTGGATGATATGTAAGAATGACTGAAATTTTAGCGAATTTCCAAGAAAAATGTAAAAATTAACCAAAATTTAAAAACGATGCTGTTTCTATAGATATATAATAAAAATTGAATTTTACCGATTTTTTAAGAAAAATGTAAAAATTAACCAAAATTTGAAAACTATGATATTTCTACGAATCTAGACGATTTGGATGATATGTAAGAATGACTGAAATTTTAGCGAATTTCCAAGAAAAATGTAAAAATTAACTAAAATTTAAAAACGATGCTGTTTCTATAGATATATAATAAAAATTGAATTTTACCGAATTTTTAAGAAAAATGTAAAAATTAACCAAAGTTTGAAAACAATGACATTTCTACGTATCTAGACGATTTGGATGATATATAAGAAAAACTGAAATATTAGCGAATTTCCAAGGAAAATGTAAAAATTAACCAAAATTTAAAAACGATGCTATCTAGATAATTTGGAAGATATTTAGGAAAAATTAAATTTTTGCGAATTTCAGAGTAAACTGTACAAATTTACCGAAATTCTAAATCGTTGCTATTTCTACGTATATCGACGATTTGGGTGATATATAAGAAAAACTGAAATTTTAACGAATTTCCAAGAAAAATGTAAAAATTAACCAAAATTTAAAAACGATGCTATCTAGATGATTTGGAAGATATTTATGAAAAATAAAATTTTTGCGAATTTCAGAGTAAACTACAAATTTACCGAAATTCTAAATCGTTGCTATTTCTACGTATATCGACGATTTGGATGATATGTAAGAATGACTGAAATTTTAGCGAATTTCCAAGAAAAATGTAAAAATTAACCAAAATTTAAAAACGATGCTATTTCTGTAGATATATAGTAAAAATTGAATTTTACCGAATTTTTAAGAAAAATGTAAAAATTAACCAAAATTTTAAAACTATGATATATCTACGTATCTAGACGATTTGGATGATATACAAGAAAAACTGAAATTTTAGCGAATTTCAAAGAAAAATGCAAAAATTAACCAAAATTTGAAAACTATGACATTTCTACGTATCTAGACGATTTGGATGATATATAAGAAAAACTGAAATTTTAGCGAATTTCCAAGAAAAATGTAAAAATTAACCAAAATTTGAAAACGATATTATCTAGATGATTTGGAAGATATTTAGGAAAAATTAAATTTTTGCGAATTTCAGAGTAAACTGTACAAATTTACCGAAACTCTAAATCGTTGCTATTTCTACGTATATCGACGATTTGGGTGATATATAAGAAAAACTGAAATTTTAACGAATTTCCAAGAAAAATGTAAAAATTAACCAAAATTTAAAAACGATGCTATTTCTGTAGATATATAGTAAAAATTGAATTTTACCGAATTTTTAAGAAAAATGTAAAAATTAACCAAAATTTTAAAACTATGATATATCTACGTATCTAGACGATTTGGATGATATACAAGAAAAACTGAAATTTTAGCGAATTTCAAAGAAAAATGCAAAAATTAACCAAAATTTGAAAACTATGACATTTCTACGTATCTAGACGATTTGGATGATATATAAGAAAAACTGAAATTTTAGCGAATTTCCAAGAAAAATGTAAAAATTAACCAAAATTTGAAAACGATATTATCTAGATGATTTGGAAGATATTTAGGAAAAATTAAATTTTTGCGAATTTCAGAGTAAACTGTACAAATTTACCGAAACTCTAAATCGTTGCTATTTCTACGTATATCGACGATTTGGGTGATATATAAGAAAAACTGAAATTTTAACGAATTTCCAAGAAAAATGTAAAAATTAACCAAAATTTAAAAACGATGCTATTTCTGTAGATATATAGTAAAAATTGAATTTTACCGAATTTTTAAGAAAAATGTAAAAATTAACCAAAATTTTAAAACTATGATATATCTACGTATCTAGACGATTTGGATGATATACAAGAAAAACTGAAATTTTAGCGAATTTCAAAGAAAAATGCAAAAATTAACCAAAATTTGAAAACGATGCTATCTAGATGATTTGGAGGATATTTAAGAAAAATTTAATTTTAGCGAATTTCCAAGAAAAATGTAAAAATTAACCAAAATTTAAAAACGATGCTATATCTATAGATATATAATAAAAATTGAATTTTAACGAATTTTTAAGAAAAAATGTAAAAATTAACCAAAATTTGAAAACGATGCTATTTCTACGTATCTAGACGATTTGGATGATATATAAGAAAAACTGAAATTTTAGCGAATTTCCAAGAAAAATGTAAAAATTAACCAAAATTTAAAAACGATGCTATCTAGATAATTTGGAAGATATTTAGGAAAAATTAAATTTTTGCGAATTTCAGAGTAAACTGTACAAATTTACCGAAACTCTAAATCGTTGCTATTTCTACGTATATCGACGATTTGGGTGATATATAAGAAAAACTGAAATTTTAACGAATTTCCAAGAAAAATGTAAAAATTAACCAAAATTTAAAAACGATGCTATCTAGATGATTTGGAAGATATTTATGAAAAATTAAATTTTTGCGAATTTCAGAGTAAACTACAAATTTACCGAAATTCTAAATCGTTGCTATTTCTACGTATATCGACGATTTGGATGATATGTAAGAATGACTGAAATTTTAGCGAATTTCCAAGAAAAATGTAAAAATTAACCAAAATTTAAAAACGATGCTATCTAGATAATTTGGAAGATATTTAGGAAAAATTAAATTTTTGCGAATTTCAGAGTAAACTGTACAAATTTACCGAAACTCTAAATCGTTGCTATTTCTACGTATATCGACGATTTGGGTGATATATAAGAAAAACTGAAATTTTAACGAATTTCCAAGAAAAATGTAAAAATTAACCAAAATTTAAAAACGATGCTATCTAGATGATTTGGAAGATATTTATGAAAAATTAAATTTTTGCGAATTTCAGAGTAAACTACAAATTTACCGAAATTCTAAATCGTTGCTATTTCTACGTATATCGACGATTTGGATGATATGTAAGAATGACTGAAATTTTAGCGAATTTCCAAGAAAAATGTAAAAATTAACCAAAATTTAAAAACGATGCTGTTTCTATAGATATATAGTAAAAATTGAATTTTACCGAATTTTTAAGAAAAATGTAAAAATTAACCAAAATTTTAAAACTATGATATATCTACGTATCTAGACGATTTGGATGATATACAAGAAAAACTGAAATTTTAGCGAATTTCAAAGAAAAATGCAAAAATTAACCAAAATTTGAAAACGATGCTATCTAGATGATTTGGAGGATATTTAAGAAAAATTTAATTTTAGCGAATTTCCAAGAAAAATGTAAAAATTAACCAAAATTTAAAAACGATGCTATCTAGATAATTTGGAAGATATTTAGGAAAAATTAAATTTTTGCGAATTTCAGAGTAAACTGTACAAATTTACCGAAACTCTAAATCGTTGCTATTTCTACGTATATCGACGATTTGGATGATATATAAGAAAAACTGAAATATTAGCGAATTTCCAAGAAAAATGTAAAAATTAACCAAAATTTAAAAACGATGCTATCTAGATAATTTGGAAGATATTTAGGAAAAATTAAATTTTTGCGAATTTCAGAGTAAACTGTACAAATTTACCGAAATTCTAAATTGTTGCTATTTCTACGTATATCGACGATTTGGGTGATATATAAGAAAAACTGAAATTTTAACGAATTTCCAAGAAAAATGTAAAAATTAACCAAAATTTAAAAACGATGCTATCTAGATGATTTGGAGGATATTTAAGAAAAATTTAATTTTAGCGAATTTCCGTGTAAACTGTACAAATTAACCGAAATTCTAAATCGTTGCTATTTCTACGTATATCGACGATTTGGGTGATATATAAGAAAAACTGAAATTTTAACGAATTTCCAAGAAAAATGTAAAAATTAACCAAAATTTAAAAACGATGCTATTTCTGTAGATATATAGTAAAAATTGAATTTTACCGAATTTTTAAGAAAAATGTAAAAATTAACCAAAATTTTAAAACTATGATATATCTACGTATCTAGACGATTTGGATGATATACGAGAAAAACTGAAATTTTAGCGAATTTCAAAGAAAAATGCAAAAATTAACCAAAATTTGAAAACGATGCTATCTAGATGATTTGGAGGATATTTAAGAAAAATTTAATTTTAGCGAATTTCCAAGAAAAATGTAAAAATTAACCAATATTTAAAAACGATGCTATATCTATAGATATATAATAAAAATTGAATTTTAACGAATTTTTAAGAAAAAATGTAAAAATTAACCAAAATTTGAAAACGATGCTATTTCTACGTATCTAGACGATTTGGATGATATATAAGAAAAACTGAAATTTTAGCGAATTTCCAAGAAAAATGTAAAAATTAACCAAAATTTAAAAACGATGCTATCTAGATAATTTGGAAGATATTTAGGAAAAATTAAATTTTTGCGAATTTCAGAGTAAACTGTACAAATTTACCGAAACTCTAAATCGTTGCTATTTCTACGTATATCGACGATTTGGGTGATATATAAGAAAAACTGAAATTTTAACGAATTTCCAAGAAAAATGTAAAAATTAACCAAAATTTAAAAACGATGCTATCTAGATGATTTGGAAGATATCTATGAAAAATTAAATTTTTGCGAATTTCAGAGTAAACTACAAATTTACCGAAATTCTAAATCGTTGGTATTTCTACGTATATCGACGATTTGGATGATATGTAAGAATGACTGAAATTTTAGCGAATTTCCAAGAAAAATGTAAAAATTAACCAAAATTTAAAAACGATGCTGTTTCTATAGATATATAATAAAAATTGAATTTTACCGATTTTTTAAGAAAAATGTAAAAATTAACCAAAATTTGAAAACTATGATATTTCTACGAATCTAGACGATTTGGATGATATGTAAGAATGACTGAAATTTTAGCGAATTTCCAAGAAAAATGTAAAAATTAACTAAAATTTAAAAACGATGCTGTTTCTATAGATATATAATAAAAATTGAATTTTACCGAATTTTTAAGAAAAATGTAAAAATTAACCAAAGTTTGAAAACAATGACATTTCTACGTATCTAGACGATTTGGATGATATATAAGAAAAACTGAAATATTAGCGAATTTCCAAGAAAAATGTAAAAATTAACCAAAATTTAAAAACGATGCTATCTAGATAATTTGGAAGATATTTAGGAAAAATTAAATTTTTGCGAATTTCAGAGTAAACTGTACAAATTTACCGAAATTCTAAATCGTTGCTATTTCTACGTATATCGACGATTTGGGTGATATATAAGAAAAACTGAAATTTTAACGAATTTCCAAGAAAAATGTAAAAATTAACCAAAATTTAAAAACGATGCTATCTAGATGATTTGGAGGATATTTAAGAAAAATTTAATTTTAGCGAATTTCCGTGTAAACTGTACAAATTAGCCGAAATTCTAAATCGTTGCTATTTCTACGTATATCGACGATTTGGGTGATATATAAGAAAAACTGAAATTTTAACGAATTTCCAAGAAAAATGTAAAAGTTAACCAAAATTTAAAAACGATGCTATTTCTGTAGATATATAGTAAAAATTGAATTTTACCGAATTTTTAAGAAAAATGTAAAAATTAACCAAAATTTTAAAACTATGATATATCTACGTATCTAGACGATTTGGATGATATACAAGAAAAACTGAAATTTTAGCGAATTTCAAAGAAAAATGCAAAAATTAACCAAAATTTGAAAACGATGCTATCTAGATGATTTGGAGGATATTTAAGAAAAATTTAATTTTAGCGAATTTCCGTGTAAACTGTACAAATTTACCGAAATTCTAAATCGTTGCTATTTCTACGTATATCGACGATTTGGGTGATATATAAGAAAAACTGAAATTTTAACGAATTTCCAAGAAAAATGTAAAAATTAACCAAAATTTAAAAACGATGCTATCTAGATAATTTGGAAGATATTTAGGAAAAATTAAATTTTTGCGAATTTCAGAGTAAACTGTACAAATTTACCGAAATTCTAAATCGTTGCTATTTCTACGTATATCGACGATTTGGGTGATATATAAGAAAAACTGAAATTTTAACGAATTTCCAAGAAAAATGTAAAAATTAACCAAAATTTGAAAACGATGTTATCTAGATGATTTGGAAGATATTTAGGAAAAATTAAATTTTTGCGAATTTCAGAGTAAACTGTACAAATTTACCGAAACTCTAAATCGTTGCTATTTCTACGTATATCGACGATTTGGGTGATATATAAGAAAAACTGAAATTTTAACGAATTTCCAAGAAAAATGTAAAAATTAACCAAAATTTAAAAACGATGCTATTTCTGTAGATATATAGTAAAAATTGAATTTTGCCGAATTTTTAAGAAAAATGTAAAAATTAACCAAAATTTTAAAACTATGATATATCTACGTATCTAGACGATTTGGATGATATACAAGAAAAACTGAAATTTTAGCGAATTTCAAAGAAAAATGCAAAAATTAACCAAAATTTGAAAACTATGACATTTCTACGTATCTAGACGATTTGGATGATATATAAGAAAAACTGAAATTTTAGCGAATTTCCAAGAAAAATGTAAAAATTAACCAAAATTTGAAAACGATATTATCTAGATGATTTGGAAGATATTTAGGAAAAATTAAATTTTTGCGAATTTCAGAGTAAACTGTACAAATTTACCGAAACTCTAAATCGTTGCTATTTCTACGTATATCGACGATTTGGATGATATATAAGAAAAACTGAAATATTAGCGAATTTCCAAGAAAAATGTAAAAATTAACCAAAATTTAAAAACGATGCTATCTAGATAATTTGGAAGATATTTAGGAAAAATTAAATTTTTGCGAATTTCAGAGTAAACTGTACAAATTTACCGAAATTCTAAATCGTTGCTATTTCTACGTATATCGACGATTTGGGTGATATATAAGAAAAACTGAAATTTTAACGAATTTCCAAGAAAAATGTAAAAATTAACCAAAATTTAAAAACGATGCTATTTCTGTAGATATATAATAAAAATTGAATTTTACCGAATTTTTAAGAAAAATGTAAAAATTAACCAAAATTTGAAAACTATGACATTTCTACGTATCTAGACGATTTGGATGATATATAAGAAAAACTGAAATTTTAGCGAATTTCCAAGAAAAATGTAAAAATTAACCAAAATTTGAAAACGATATTATCTAGATGATTTGGAAGATATTTAGGAAAAATTAAATTTTTGCGAATTTCAGAGTAAACTGTACAAATTTACCGAAACTCTAAAACGTTGCTATTTCTACGTATATCGACGACTTGGATGATATATAAGAAAAACTGAAATTTTAGCGAATTTCCAAGAAAAATGTAAAAATTAACCAAAATTTGAAAACGATGCTACTTCTACGTATCTAGATGATTTGGAGGATATTTAAGAAAAATTGACTTTTAGCGAATTTCCGAGTAAACTGTACAAATTAACCGAAATTCTAAATGGCTGCTATTTCTATGTATATCGACGATTTGGATGATATATAAGAAAAACTGAAATTTTAACGAATTTCCAAGAAAAATGTAAAAATTAACCAAAATTTAAAAACGAAGCTATTTCTGTAGATATATAGTAAAAATTGAATTTTACCGAATTTTTAAGAAAAATGTAAAAATTAACCAAAATTTTAAAACTATGATATATCTACGTATCTAGACGATTTGGATGATATACAAGAAAAACTGAAATTTTAGCGAATTTCAAAGAAAAATGCAAAAATTAACCAAAATTTGAAAACGATGCTATCTAGATGATTTGGAGGATATTTAAGAAAAATTTAATTTTGGCGAATTTCCAAGAAAAATGTAAAAATTAACCAAAATTTAAAAACGATGCTATATCTATAGATATATAATAAAAATTGAATTTTAACGAATTTTTAAGAAAAAATGTAAAAATTAACCAAAATTTGAAAACGATGCTATTTCTACGTATCTAGACGATTTGGATGATATATAAGAAAAACTGAAATTTTAGCGAATTTCCAAGAAAAATGTAAAAATTAACCAAAATTTAAAAACGATGCTATCTAGATAATTTGGAAGATATTTAGGAAAAATTAAATTTTTGCGAATTTCAGAGTAAACTGTACAAATTTACCGAAACTCTAAATCGTTGCTATTTCTACGTATATCGACGATTTGGGTGATATATAAGAAAAACTGAAATTTTAACGAATTTCCAAGAAAAATGTAAAAATTAACCAAAATTTAAAAACGATGCTATTTCTGTAGATATATAGTAAAAATTGAATTTTACCGAATTTTTAAGAAAAATGTAAAAATTATCCAAAATTTTAAAACTATGATATATCTACGTATCTAGACGATTTGGATGATATATAAGAAAAACTGAAATATTAGCGAATTTCCAAGAAAAATGTAAAAATTAACCAAAATTTAAAAACGATGCTATCTAGATAATTTGGAAGATATTTAGGAAAAATTAAATTTTTGCGAATTTCAGAGTAAACTGTACAAATTAACCGAAATTCTAAATCGTTGCTATTTCTACGTATATCGACGATTTAGTCCATTTATAGGAAAAACTGAAATTTTAGCGAATTTCCAAGAAAAATGTAAAAATTAACCAAAATTTAAAAACGATGCTATCTAGATGATTTGGAGGATATTTAAGAAAAATTTAATTTTAGCGAATTTCCGTGTAAACTGTACAAATTAACCGAAATTCTAAATCGTTGCTATTTCTACGTATATCGACGATTTGGGTGATATATAAGAAAAACTGAAATTTTAACGAATTTCCAAGAAAAATGTAAAAATTAACCAAAATTTAAAAACGATGCTATTTCTGTAGATATATAGTAAAATTGAATTTTACCGAATTTTTAAGAAAAATGTAAAAATCAACTAAAATTTTAAAACTATGATATATCTACGTATCTAGACGATTTGGATGATATACAAGAAAAACTGAAATTTTAGCGAATTTCAAAGAAAAATGCAAAAATTAACCAAAATTTGAAAACGATGCTATCTAGATGATTTGGAGGATATTTAAGAAAAATTTAATTTTAGCGAATTTCCGTGTAAACTGTACAAATTTACCGAAATTCTAAATCGTTCCTATTTCTACGTATATCGACGATTTGGGTGATATATAAGAAAAACTGAAATTTTAACGAATTTCCAAGAAAAATGTAAAAATTAACCAAAATTTAAAAACGATGCTATCTAGATAATTTGGAAGATATTTAGGAAAAATTAAATTTTTGCGAATTTCAGAGTAAACTGTACAAATTTACCGAAATTCTAAATCGTTGCTATTTCTACGTATATCGACGATTTGGGTGATATATAAGAAAAACTGAAATTTTAACGAATTTCCAAGAAAAATGTAAAAATTAACCAAAATTTAAAAACGATGCTATCTAGATGATTTGGAAGATATTTATGAAAAATTAAATTTTTGCGAATTTCAGAGTAAACTACAAATTTACCGAAATTCTAAATCGTTGCTATTTCTACGTATATCGACGATTTGGATGATATGTAAGAATGACTGAAATTTTAGCGAATTTCCAAGAAAAATGTAAAAATTAACCAAAATTTAAAAACGATGCTGTTTCTATAGATATATAATAAAAATTGAATTTTACCGATTTTTTAAGAAAAATGTAAAAATTAACCAAAATTTGAAAACTATGATATTTCTACGAATCTAGACGATTTGGATGATATGTAAGAATGACTGAAATTTTAGCGAATTTCCAAGAAAAATGTAAAAATTAACTAAAATTTAAAAACGATGCTGTTTCTATAGATATATAATAAAAATTGAATTTTACCGAATTTTTAAGAAAAATGTAAAAATTAACCAAAGTTTGAAAACAATGACATTTCTACGTATCTAGACGATTTGGATGATATATAAGAAAAACTGAAATATTAGCGAATTTCCAAGAAAAATGTAAAAATTAACCAAAATTTAAAAACGATGCTATCTAGATAATTTGGAAGATATTTAGGAAAAATTAAATTTTTGCGAATTTCAGAGTAAACTGTACAAATTAACCGAAATTCTAAATCGTTGCTATTTCTACGTATATCGACGATTTAGTCCATTTATAGGAAAAACTGAAATTTTAGCGAATTTCCAAGAAAAATGTAAAAATTAACCAAAATTTAAAAACGATGCTATCTAGATGATTTGGAGGATATTTAAGAAAAATTTAATTTTAGCGAATTTCCGTGTAAACTGTACAAATTAACCGAAATTCTAAATCGTTGCTATTTCTACGTATATCGACGATTTGGGTGATATATAAGAAAAACTGAAATTTTAACGAATTTCCAAGAAAAATGTAAAAATTAACCAAAATTTAAAAACGATGCTATTTCTGTAGATATATAGTAAAATTGAATTTTACCGAATTTTTAAGAAAAATGTAAAAATCAACTAAAATTTTAAAACTATGATATATCTACGTATCTAGACGATTTGGATGATATACAAGAAAAACTGAAATTTTAGCGAATTTCAAAGAAAAATGCAAAAATTAACCAAAATTTGAAAACGATGCTATCTAGATGATTTGGAGGATATTTAAGAAAAATTTAATTTTAGCGAATTTCCGTGTAAACTGTACAAATTTACCGAAATTCTAAATCGTTCCTATTTCTACGTATATCGACGATTTGGGTGATATATAAGAAAAACTGAAATTTTAACGAATTTCCAAGAAAAATGTAAAAATTAACCAAAATTTAAAAACGATGCTATCTAGATAATTTGGAAGATATTTAGGAAAAATTAAATTTTTGCGAATTTCAGAGTAAACTGTACAAATTTACCGAAATTCTAAATCGTTGCTATTTCTACGTATATCGACGATTTGGGTGATATATAAGAAAAACTGAAATTTTAACGAATTTCCAAGAAAAATGTAAAAATTAACCAAAATTTAAAAACGATGCTATCTAGATGATTTGGAAGATATTTATGAAAAATTAAATTGTTGCGAATTTCCGTGTAAACTGTACAAATTAACCGAAATTCTAAATCGTTGCTATTTCTACGTATATCGACGATTTGGGTGATATATAAGAAAAACTGAAATTTTAACGAATTTCCAAGAAAAATGTAAAAGTTAACCAAAATTTAAAAACGATGCTATTTCTGTAGATATATAGTAAAAATTGAATTTTACCGAATTTTTAAGAAAAATGTAAAAATTAACCAAAATTTTAAAACTATGATATATCTACGTATCTAGACGATTTGGATGATATACAAGAAAAACTGAAATTTTAGCGAATTTCAAAGAAAAATGCAAAAATTAACCAAAATTTGAAAACGATGCTATCTAGATGATTTGGAGGATATTTAAGAAAAATTTAATTTTAGCGAATTTCCGTGTAAACTGTACAAATTTACCGAAATTCTAAATCGTTGCTATTTCTACGTATATCGACGATTTGGGTGATATATAAGAAAAACTGAAATTTTAACGAATTTCCAAGAAAAATGTAAAAATTAACCAAAATTTAAAAACGATGCTATCTAGATAATTTGGAAGATATTTAGGAAAAATTAAATTTTTGCGAATTTCAGAGTAAACTGTACAAATTTACCGAAATTCTAAATCGTTGCTATTTCTACGTATATCGACGATTTGGGTGATATATAAGAAAAACTGAAATTTTAACGAATTTCCAAGAAAAATGTAAAAATTAACCAAAATTTGAAAACGATGTTATCTAGAGATTTGGAAGATATTTAGGAAAAATTAAATTTTTGCGAATTTCAGAGTAAACTGTACAAATTTACCGAAACTCTAAATCGTTGCTATTTCTACGTATATCGACGATTTGGGTGATATATAAGAAAAACTGAAATTTTAACGAATTTCCAAGAAAAATGTAAAAATTAACCAAAATTTAAAAACGATGCTATTTCTGTAGATATATAGTAAAAATTGAATTTTACCGAATTTTTAAGAAAAATGTAAAAATTAACCAAAATTTTAAAACTATGATATATCTACGTATCTAGACGATTTGGATGATATACAAGAAAAACTGAAATTTTAGCGAATTTCAAAGAAAAATGCAAAAATTAACCAAAATTTGAAAACTATGACATTTCTACGTATCTAGACGATTTGGATGATATATAAGAAAAACTGAAATTTTAGCGAATTTCCAAGAAAAATGTAAAAATTAACCAAAATTTGAAAACGATATTATCTAGATGATTTGGAAGATATTTAGGAAAAATTAAATTTTTGCGAATTTCAGAGTAAACTGTACAAATTTACCGAAACTCTAAAACGTTGCTATTTCTACGTATATCGACGACTTGGATGATATATAAGAAAAACTGAAATTTTAGCGAATTTCCAAGAAAAATGTAAAAATTAACCAAAATTTGAAAACGATGCTACTTCTACGTATCTAGATGATTTGGAGGATATTTAAGAAAAATTGACTTTTAGCGAATTTCCGAGTAAACTGTACAAATTAACCGAAATTCTAAATGGCTGCTATTTCTATGTATATCGACGATTTGGATGATATATAAGAAAAACTGAAATTTTAACGAATTTCCAAGAAAAATGTAAAAATTAACCAAAATTTAAAAACGATGCTATTTCTGTAGATACATAGTAAAAATTGAATTTTACCGAATTTTTAAGAAAAATGTAAAAATTAACCAAAATTTTAAAACTATGATATATCTACGTATCTAGACGATTTAGATGATATACAAGAAAAACTGAAATTTTAGCGAATTTCAAAGAAAAATGCAAAAATTAACCAAAATTTGAAAACGATGCTATCTAGATGATTTGGAGGATATTTAAGAAAAATTTAATTTTAGCGAATTTCCAAGAAAAATGTAAAAATTAACCAAAATTTAAAAACGATGCTATATCTATAGATATATAATAAAAATTGAATTTTAACGAATTTTTAAGAAAAAATGTAAAAATTAACCAAAATTTGAAAACGATGCTATTTCTACGTATCTAGACGATTTGGATGATATATAAGAAAAACTGAAATTTTAGCGAATTTCCAAGAAAAATGTAAAAATTAACCAAAATTTAAAAACGATGCTATCTAGATAATTTGGAAGATATTTAGGAAAAATTAAATTTTTGCGAATTTCAGAGTAAACTGTACAAATTTACCGAAACTCTAAATCGTTGCTATTTCTACGTATATCGACGATTTGGGTGATATATAAGAAAAACTGAAATTTTAACGAATTTCCAAGAAAAATGTAAAAATTAACCAAAATTTAAAAACGATGCTATCTAGATGATTTGGAAGATATTTATGAAAAATTAAATTTTTGCGAATTTCAGAGTAAACTACAAATTTACCGAAATTCTAAATCGTTGCTATTTCTACGTATATCGACGATTTGGATGATATGTAAGAATGACTGAAATTTTAGCGAATTTCCAAGAAAAATGTAAAAATTAACCAAAATTTAAAAACGATGCTGTTTCTATAGATATATAATAAAAATTGAATTTTACCGATTTTTTAAGAAAAATATAAAAATTAACCAAAATTTGAAAACTATGATATTTCTACGAATCTAGACGATTTGGATGATATGTAAGAATGACTGAAATTTTAGCGAATTTCCAAGAAAAATGTAAAAATTAACTAAAATTTAAAAACGATGCTGTTTCTATAGATATATAATAAAAATTGAATTTTACCGAATTTTTAAGAAAAATGTAAAAATTAACCAAAATTTGAAAACTATGACATTTCTACGTATCTAGACGATTTGGATGATATATAAGAAAAACTGAAATATTAGCGAATTTCCAAGAAAAATGTAAAAATTAACCAAAATTTAAAAACGATGCTATCTAGATAATTTGGAAGATATTTAAGAAAAATTTAATTTTAGCGAATTTCCAAGAAAAATGTAAAAATTAACCGAAATTCTAAATCGTTGCTATTTCTACGTATATCGACGATTTGGGTGATATATAAGAAAAACTGAAATTTTAACGAATTTCCAAGAAAAATGTAAAAATTAACCAAAATTTAAAAACGATGCTATCTAGATGATTTGGAGGATATTTAAGAAAAATTTAATTTTAGCGAATTTCCGTGTAAACTGTACAAATTAACCGAAATTCTAAATCGTTGCTATTTCTACGTATATCGACGATTTGGGTGATATATAAGAAAAACTGAAATTTTAACGAATTTCCAAGAAAAATGTAAAAATTAACCAAAATTTAAAAACGATGCTATTTCTGTAGATATATAGTAAAAATTGAATTTTACCGAATTTTTAAGAAAAATGTAAAAATTAACCAAAATTTTAAAACTATGATATATCTACGTATCTAGACGATTTGGATGATATACAAGAAAAACTGAAATTTTAGCGAATTTCAAAGAAAAATGCAAAAATTAACCAAAATTTGAAAACGATGCTATCTAGATGATTTGGAGGATATTTAAGAAAAATTTAATTTTAGCGAATTTCCAAGAAAAATGTAAAAATTAAACAAAATTTAAAAACGATGCTATATCTATAGATATATAATAAAAATTGAATTTTAACGAATTTTTAAGAAAAAATGTAAAAATTAACCAAAATTTGAAAACGATGCTATTTCTACGTATCTAGACGATTTGGATGATATATAAGAAAAACTGAAATTTTAGCGAATTTCCAAGAAAAATGTAAAAATTAACCAAAATTTAAAAACGATGCTATCTAGATAATTTGGAAGATATTTAGGAAAAATTAAATTTTTGCGAATTTCAGGGTAAACTGTACAAATTTACAGAAACTCTAAATCGTTGCTATTTCTACGTATATCGACGATTTGGGTGATATATAAGAAAAACTGAAATTTTAACGAATTTCCAAGAAAAATGTAAAAATTAACCAAAATTTAAAAACGATGCTATCTAGATGATTTGGAAGATATTTATGAAAAATTAAATTTTTGCGAATTTCAGAGTAAACTACAAATTTACCGAAATTCTAAATCGTTGCTATTTCTACGTATATCGACGATTTGGATGATATGTAAGAATGACTGAAATTTTAGCGAATTTCCAAGAAAAATGTAAAAATTAACCAAAATTTAAAAACGATGCTGTTTCTATAGATATATAATAAAAATTGAATTTTACCGATTTTTTAAGAAAAATGTAAAAATTAACCAAAATTTGAAAACTATGATATTTCTACGAATCTAGACGATTTGGATGATATGTAAGAATGACTGAAATTTTAGCGAATTTCCAAGAAAAATGTAAAAATTAACTAAAATTTAAAAACGATGCTGTTTCTATAGATATATAATAAAAATTGAATTTTACCGAATTTTTAAGAAAAATGTAAAAATTAACCAAAGTTTGAAAACAATGACATTTCTACGTATCTAGACGATTTGGATGATATATAAGAAAAACTGAAATATTAGCGAATTTCCAAGAAAAATGTAAAAATTAACCAAAATTTAAAAACGATGCTATCTAGATAATTTGGAAGATATTTAGGAAAAATTAAATTTTTGCGAATTTCAGAGTAAACTGTACAAATTAACCGAAATTCTAAATCGTTGCTATTTCTACGTATATCGACGATTTAGTCCATTTATAGGAAAAACTGAAATTTTAGCGAATTTCCAAGAAAAATGTAAAAATTAACCAAAATTTAAAAACGATGCTATCTAGATGATTTGGAGGATATTTAAGAAAAATTTAATTTTAGCGAATTTCCGTGTAAACTGTACAAATTAACCGAAATTCTAAATCGTTGCTATTTCTACGTATATCGACGATTTGGGTGATATATAAGAAAAACTGAAATTTTAACGAATTTCCAAGAAAAATGTAAAAATTAACCAAAATTTAAAAACGATGCTATTTCTGTAGATATATAGTAAAAATTGAATTTTACCGAATTTTTAAGAAAAATGTAAAAATTAACTAAAATTTTAAAACTATGATATATCTACGTATCTAGACGATTTGGATGATATACAAGAAAAACTGAAATTTTAGCGAATTTCAAAGAAAAATGCAAAAATTAACCAAAATTTGAAAACGATGCTATCTAGATGATTTGGAGGATATTTAAGAAAAATTTAATTTTAGCGAATTTCCGTGTAAACTGTACAAATTTACCGAAATTCTAAATCGTTCCTATTTCTACGTATATCGACGATTTGGGTGATATATAAGAAAAACTGAAATTTTAACGAATTTCCAAGAAAAATGTAAAAATTAACCAAAATTTGAAAACGATGTTATCTAGATGATTTGGAAGATATTTAGGAAAAATTAAATTTTTGCGAATTTCAGAGTAAACTGTACAAATTTACCGAAACTCTAAATCGTTGCTATTTCTACGTATATCGACGATTTGGGTGATATATAAGAAAAACTGAAATTTTAACGAATTTCCAAGAAAAATGTAAAAATTAACCAAAATTTAAAAACGATGCTATTTCTGTAGATATATAGTAAAAATTGAATTTTACAGAATTTTTAAGAAAAATGTAAAAGTTAACCAAAATTTTAAAACTATGATATATCTACGTATCTAGACGATTTGGATGATATACAAGAAAAACTGAAATTTTAGCGAATTTCAAAGAAAAATGCAAAAATTAACCAAAATTTGAAAACTATGACATTTCTACGTATCTAGACGATTTGGATGATATATAAGAAAAACTGAAATTTTAGCGAATTTCCAAGAAAAATGTAAAAATTAACCAAAATTTGAAAACGATATTATCTAGATGATTTGGAAGATATTTAGGAAAAATTAAATTTTTGCGAATTTCAGAGTAAACTGTACAAATTTACCGAAACTCTAAAACGTTGCTATTTCTACGTATATCGACGACTTGGATGATATATAAGAAAAACTGAAATTTTAGCGAATTTCCAAGAAAAATGTAAAAATTAACCAAAATTTGAAAACGATATTATCTAGATGATTTGGAAGATATTTAGGAAAAATTAAATTTTTGCGAATTTCAGAGTAAACTGTACAAATTTACCGAAACTCTAAATCGTTGCTATTTCTACGTATATCGACGATTTGGGTGATATATAAGAAAAACTGAAATTTTAACGAATTTCCAAGAAAAATGTAAAAATTAACCAAAATTTAAAAACGATGCTATTTCTGTAGATATATAGTAAAAATTGAATTTTACCGAATTTTTAAGAAAAATGTAAAAATTAACCAAAATTTTAAAACTATGATATATCTACGTATCTAGACGATTTGGATGATATACAAGAAAAACTGAAATTTTAGCGAATTTCAAAGAAAAATGCAAAAATTAACCAAAATTTGAAAACTATGACATTTCTACGTATCTAGACGATTTGGATGATATATAAGAAAAACTGAAATTTTAGCGAATTTCCAAGAAAAATGTAAAAATTAACCAAAATTTGAAAACGATATTATCTAGATGATTTGGAAGATATTTAGGAAAAATTAAATTTTTGCGAATTTCAGAGTAAACTGTACAAATTTACCGAAACTCTAAAACGTTGCTATTTCTACGTATATCGACGACTTGGATGATATATAAGAAAAACTGAAATTTTAGCGAATTTCCAAGAAAAATGTAAAAATTAACCAAAATTTGAAAACGATGCTACTTCTACGTATCTAGATGATTTGGAGGATATTTAAGAAAAATTGACTTTTAGCGAATTTCCGAGTAAACTGTACAAATTAACCGAAATTCTAAATGGCTGCTATTTCTATGTATATCGACGATTTGGATGATATATAAGAAAAACTGAAATTTTAACGAATTTCCAAGAAAAATGTAAAAATTAGCCAAAATTTAAAAACGATGCTATATATATAGATATATAATAAAAATTGAATTTTAACGAATTTTTAAGAAAAAATGTAAAAATTAACCAAAATTTGAAAACGATGCTATTTCTACGTATCTAGACGATTTGGATGATATATAAGAAAAACTGAAATATTAGCGAATTTCCAAGAAAAATGTAAAAATTGACCAAAATTTAAAAACGATGCTATCTAGATAATTTGGAAGATATTTAGGAAAAATTAAATTTTTGCGAATTTCAGAGTAAACTGTACAAATTTACCGAAATTCTAAATCGTTGCTATTTCTACGTATATCGACGATTTGGGTGATATATAAGAAAAACTGAAATTTTAACGAATTTCCAAGAAAAATGTAAAAATTAACCAAAATTTAAAAACGATGCTATCTAGATGATTTGGAGGATATTTAAGAAAAATTTAATTTTAGCGAATTTCCGTGTAGACTGTACAAATTAACCGAAATTCTAAATCGTTGCTATTTCTACGTATATCGACGATTTGGGTGATATATAAGAAAAACTGAAATTTTAACGAATTTCCAAGAAAAATGTAAAAATTAACCAAAATTTAAAAACGATGCTATTTCTGTAGATATATAGTAAAAATTGAATTTTACCGAATTTTTAAGAAAAATGTAAAAATTAACCAAAATTTTAAAACTATGATATATCTACGTATCTAGACGATTTGGATGATATACAAGAAAAACTGAAATTTTAGCGAATTTCAAAGAAAAATGCAAAAATTAACCAAAATTTGAAAACGACGCTATCTAGATGATTTGGAGGATATTTAAGAAAAATTTAATTTTAGCGAATTTCCGTGTAAACTGTACAAATTTACCGAAATTCTAAATCGTTGCTATTTCTACGTATATCGACGATTTGGGTGATATATAAGAAAAACTGAAATTTTAACGAATTTCCAAGAAAAATGTAAAAATTAACCAAAATTTAAAAACGATGCTATCTAGATAATTTGGAAGATATTTAGGAAAAATTAAATTTTTGCGAATTTCAGAGTAAACTGTACAAATTTACCGAAATTCTAAATCGTTGCTATTTCTACGTATATCGACGATTTGGGTGATATATAAGAAAAACTGAAATTTTAACGAATTTCCAAGAAAAATGTAAAAATTAACCAAAATTTGAAAACGATGTTATCTAGATGATTTGGAAGATATTTAGGAAAAATTAAATTTTTGCGAATTTCAGAGTAAACTGTACAAATTTACCGAAACTCTAAATCGTTGCTATTTCTACGTATATCGACGATTTGGGTGATATATAAGAAAAACTGAAATTTTAACGAATTTCCAAGAAAAATGTAAAAATTAACCAAAATTTAAAAACGATGCTATTTCTGTAGATATATAGTAAAAATTGAATTTTACCGAATTTTTAAGAAAAATGTAAAAATTAACCAAAATTTTAAAACTATGATATATCTACGTATCTAGACGATTTGGATGATATACAAGAAAAACTGAAATTTTAGCGAATTTCAAAGAAAAATGCAAAAATTAACCAAAATTTGAAAACGATGCTATCTAGATGATTTGGAGGATATTTAAGAAAAATTTAATTTTAGCGAATTTCCGTGTAAACTGTACAAATTAACCGAAATTCTAAATCGTTGCTATTTCTACGTATATCGACGATTTGGATGATATATGAGAAAAACTGAAATTTTAACGAATTTCCAAGAAAAATGTAAAAATTAACCAAAATTTAAAAACGATGCTATTTCTGTAGATAAATAATAAAAATTGAATTTTACCGAATTTTTAAGAAAAATGTAAAAATCAACCAAAATTTGAAAACTATGACATTTCTACGTATCTAGACGATTTGGATGATATATAAGAAAAACTGAAATTTTAGCGAATTTCCAAGAAAAATGTAAAAATTAACCAAAATTTGAAAACGATATTATCTAGATGATTTGGAAGATATTTAGGAAAAATTAAATTTTTGCGAATTTCAGAGTAAACTGTACAAATTTACCGAAACTCTAAAACGTTGCTATTTCTACGTATATCGACGACTTGGATGATATATAAGAAAAACTGAAATTTTAGCGAATTTCCAAGAAAAATGTAAAAATTAACCAAAATTTGAAAACGATGCTACTTCTACGTACCTAGATGATTTGGAGGATATTTAAGAAAAATTGACTCTTAGCGAATTTCCGAGTAAACTGTACAAATTAACCGAAATTCTAAATGGCTGCTATTTCTATGTATATCGACGATTTGGATGATATATAAGAAAAACTGAAATTTTAGCGAATTTCCAAGAAAAATGTAAAAATTAACCAAAATTTAAAAACGATGCTACCTAGATAATTTGGAAGATATTTAGGAAAAATTAAATTTTTGCGAATTTCAGAGTAAACTGTACAAATTTACCGAAACTCTAAATCGTTGCTATTTCTACGTATATCGACGATTTGGGTGATATATAAGAAAAACTGAAATTTTAACGAATTTCCAAGAAAAATGTAAAAATTAACCAAAATTTAAAAACGATGCTATTTCTGTAGATATATAGTAAAAATTGAATTTTACCGAATTTTTAAGAAAAATGTAAAAATTAACCAAAATTTTAAAACTATGATATATCTACGTATCTAGACGATTTGGATGATATACAAGAAAAACTGAAATTTTAGCGAATTTCAAAGAAAAATGTAAAAATTAACCAAAATTTGAAAACTATGACATTTCTACGTATCTAGACGATTTGGATGATATATAAGAAAAACTGAAATTTTAGCGAATTTCCAAGAAAAATGTAAAAATTAACCAAAATTTGAAAACGATATTATCTAGATGATTTGGAAGATATTTAGGAAAAATTAAATTTTTGCGAATTTCAGAGTAAACTGTACAAATTTACCGAAACTCTAAAACGTTGCTATTTCTACGTATATCGACGACTTGGATGATATATAAGAAAAACTGAAATTTTAGCGAATTTCCAAGAAAAATGTAAAAATTAACCAAAATTTGAAAACGATGCTACTTCTACGTATCTAGATGATTTGGAGGATATTTAAGAAAAATTGACTTTTAGCGAATTTCCGAGTAAACTGTACAAATTAACCGAAATTCTAAATGGCTGCTATTTCTATGTATATCGACGATTTGGATGATATATAAGAAAAACTGAAATTTTAACGAATTTCCAAGAAAAATGTAAAAATTAACCAAAATTTAAAAACGATGCTATTTCTGTAGATATATAGTAAAAATTGAATTTTACCGAATTTTTAAGAAAAATGTAAAAATTAACCCAAATTTTAAAACTATGATATATCTACGTATCTAGACGATTTGGATGATATACAAGAAAAACTGAAATTTTAGCGAATTTCAAAGAAAAATGCAAAAATTAACCAAAATTTGAAAACGATGCTATCTAGATGATTTGGAGGATATTTAAGAAAAATTTAATTTTAGCGAATTTCCAAGAAAAATGTAAAAATTAACCAAAATTTAAAAACGATGCTATATCTATAGATATATAATAAAAATTGAATTTTAACGAATTTTTAAGAAAAAATGTAAAAATTAACCAAAATTTGAAAACGATGCTATTTCTACGTATCTAGACGATTTGGATGATATATAAGAAAAACTGAAATTTTAGCGAATTTCCAAGAAAAATGTAAAAATTAACCAAAATTTAAAAACGATGCTATCTAGATAATTTGGAAGATATTTAGGAAAAATTAAATTTTTGCGAATTTCAGAGTAAACTGTACAAATTTACCGAAACTCTAAATCGTTGCTATTTCTACGTATATCGACGATTTGGGTGATATATAATAAAAACTGAAATTTTAACGAATTTCCAAGAAAAATGTAAAAATTAACCAAAATTTAAAAACGATGCTATCTAGATGATTTGGAAGATATTTATGAAAAATTAAATTTTTGCGAATTTCAGAGTAAACTACAAATTTACCGAAATTCTAAATCGTTGCTATTTCTACGTATATCGACGATTTGGATGATATGTAAGAATGACTGAAATTTTAGCGAATTTCCAAGAAAAATGTAAAAATTAACCAAAATTTAAAAACGATGCTGTTTCTATAGATATATAATAAAAATTGAATTTTACCGATTTTTTAAGAAAAATATAAAAATTAACCAAAATTTGAAAACTATGATATTTCTACGAATCTCGACGATTTGGATGATATGTAAGAATGACTGAAATTTTAGCGAATTTCCAAGAAAAATGTAAAAATTAACTAAAATTTAAAAACGATGCTGTTTCTATAGATATATAATAAAAATTGAATTTTACCGAATTTTTAAGAAAAATGTAAAAATTAACCAAAATTTGAAAACTATGACATTTCTACGTATCTAGACGATTTGGATGATATATAAGAAAAACTGAAATATTAGCGAATTTCCAAGAAAAATGTAAAAATTAACCAAAATTTAAAAACGATGCTATCTAGATAATTTGGAAGATATTTAAGAAAAATTTAATTTTAGCGAATTTCCAAGAAAAATGTAAAAATTAACCGAAATTCTAAATCGTTGCTATTTCTACGTATATCGACGATTTGGGTGATATATAAGAAAAACTGAAATTTTAACGAATTTCCAAGAAAAATGTAAAAATTAACCAAAATTTAAAAACGATGCTATCTAGATGATTTGGAGGATATTTAAGAAAAATTTAATTTTAGCGAATTTCCGTGTAAACTGTACAAATTAACCGAAATTCTAAATCGTTGCTATTTCTACGTATATCGACGATTTGGGTGATATATAAGAAAAACTGAAATTTTAACGAATTTCCAAGAAAAATGTAAAAATTAACCAAAATTTAAAAACGATGCTATTTCTGTAGATATATAGTAAAAATTGAATTTTACCGAATTTTTAAGAAAAATGTAAAAATTAACCAAAATTTTAAAACTATGATATATCTACGTATCTAGACGATTTGGATGATATACAAGAAAAACTGAAATTTTAGCGAATTTCAAAGAAAAATGCAAAAATTAACCAAAATTTGAAAACGATGCTATCTAGATGATTTGGAGGATATTTAAGAAAAATTTAATTTTAGCGAATTTCCAAGAAAAATGTAAAAATTAACCAAAATTTAAAAACGATGCTATATCTATAGATATATAATAAAAATTGAATTTTAACGAATTTTTAAGAAAAAATGTAAAAATTAACCAAAATTTGAAAACGATGCTATTTCTACGTATCTAGACGATTTGGATGATATATAAGAAAAACTGAAATTTTAGCGAATTTCCAAGAAAAATGTAAAAATTAACCAAAATTTAAAAACGATGCTATCTAGATGATTTGGAAAATATTTAGGAAAAATTAAATTTTTGCGAATTTCAGAGTAAACTGTACAAATTTACCGAAATTCTAAATCGTTGCTATTTCTACGTATATCGACGATTTGGGTGATATATAAGAAAAACTGAAATTTTAACGAATTTCCAAGAAAAATGTAAAAATTAACCAAAATTTAAAAACGATGCTATCTAGATGATTTGGAAGATATTTATGAAAAATTAAATTTTTGCGAATTTCAGAGTAAACTACAAATTTACCGAAATTCTAAATCGTTGCTATTTCTACGTATATCGACGATTTGGATGATATGTAAGAATGACTGAAATTTTAGCGAATTTCCAAGAAAAATGTAAAAATTAACCAAAATTTAAAAACGATGCTGTTTCTATAGATATATAATAAAAATTGAATTTTACCGATTTTTTAAGAAAAATGTAAAAATTAACCAAAATTTGAAAACTATGATATTTCTACGAATCTAGACGATTTGGATGATATGTAAGAATGACTGAAATTTTAGCGAATTTCCAAGAAAAATGTAAAAATTAACTAAAATTTAAAAACGATGCTGTTTCTATAGATATATAATAAAAATTGAATTTTACCGAATTTTTAAGAAAAATGTAAAAATTAACCAAAGTTTGAAAACAATGACATTTCTACGTATCTAGACGATTTGGATGATATATAAGAAAAACTGAAATATTAGCGAATTTCCAAGAAAAATGTAAAAATTAACCAAAATTTAAAAACGATGCTATCTAGATAATTTGGAAGATATTTAGGAAAAATTAAATTTTTGCGAATTTCAGAGTAAACTGTACAAATTAACCGAAATTCTAAATCGTTGCTATTTCTACGTATATCGACGATTTAGTCCATTTATAGGAAAAACTGAAATTTTAGCGAATTTCCAAGAAAAATGTAAAAATTAACCAAAATTTAAAAACGATGCTATCTAGATGATTTGGAGGATATTTAAGAAAAATTTAATTTTAGCGAATTTCCGTGTAAACTGTACAAATTAACCGAAATTCTAAATCGTTGCTATTTCTACGTATATCGACGATTTGGGTGATATATAAGAAAAACTGAAATTTTAACGAATTTCCAAGAAAAATGTAAAAATTAACCAAAATTTAAAAACGATGCTATTTCTGTAGATATATAGTAAAAATTGAATTTTACCGAATTTTTAAGAAAAATGTAAAAATTAACTAAAATTTTAAAACTATGATATATCTACGTATCTAGACGATTTGGATGATATACAAGAAAAACTGAAATTTTAGCGAATTTCAAAGAAAAATGCAAAAATTAACCAAAATTTGAAAACGATGCTATCTAGATGATTTGGAGGATATTTAAGAAAAATTTAATTTTAGCGAATTTCCGTGTAAACTGTACAAATTTACCGAAATTCTAAATCGTTGCTATTTCTACGTATATCGACGATTTGGGTGATATATAAGAAAAACTGAAATTTTAACGAATTTCCAAGAAAAATGTAAAAATTAACCAAAATTTAAAAACGATGCTATCTAGATAATTTGGAAGATATTTAGGAAAAATTAAATTTTTGCGAATTTCAGAGTAAACTGTACAAATTTACCGAAATTCTAAATCGTTGCTATTTCTACGTATATCGACGATTTGGGTGATATATAAGAAAAACTGAAATTTTAACGAATTTCCAAGAAAAATGTAAAAATTAACCAAAATTTGAAAACGATGTTATCTAGATGATTTGGAAGATATTTAGGAAAAATTAAATTTTTGCGAATTTCAGAGTAAACTGTACAAATTTACCGAAACTCTAAATCGTTGCTATTTCTACGTATATCGACGATTTGGGTGATATATAAGAAAAACTGAAATTTTAACGAATTTCCAAGAAAAATGTAAAAATTAACCAAAATTTAAAAACGATGCTATTTCTGTAGATATATAGTAAAAATTGAATTTTACCGAATTTTTAAGAAAAATGTAAAAATTAACCAAAATTTTAAAACTATGATATATCTACGTATCTAGACGATTTGGATGATATACAAGAAAAACTGAAATTTTAGCGAATTTCAAAGAAAAATGCAAAAATTAACCAAAATTTGAAAACTATGACATTTCTACGTATCTAGGCGATTTGGATGATATATAAGAAAAACTGAAATTTTAGCGAATTTCCAAGAAAAATGTAAAAATTAACCAAAATTTGAAAACGATATTATCTAGATGATTTGGAAGATATTTAGGAAAAATTAAATTTTTGCGAATTTCAGAGTAAACTGTACAAATTTACCGAAACTCTAAAACGTTGCTATTTCTACGTATATCGACGACTTGGATGATATATAAGAAAAACTGAAATTTTAGCGAATTTCCAAGAAAAATGTAAAAATTAACCAAAATTTGAAAACGATGCTACTTCTACGTATCTAGATGATTTGGAGGATATTTAAGGAAAATTTAATTTTAGCGAATTTCCGTGTAAACTGTACAAATTAACCGAAATTCTAAATCGTTGCTATTTCTACGTATATCGACGATTTGGATGATATATAAGAAAAACTGAAATTTTAACGAATTTCCAAGAAAAATGTAAAAATTAACCAAAATTTAAAAACGATGCTATTTCTGTAGATATATAATAAAAATTGAATTTTACCGAATTTTTAAGAAAAATGTAAAAATTAACCAAAATTTGAAAACTATGACATTTCTACGTATCTAGACGATTTGGATGATATATAAGAAAAACTGAAATTTTAGCGAATTTCCAAGAAAAATGTAAAAATTAACCAAAATTTGAAAACGATGCTACTTCTACGTATCTAGATGATTTGGAGGATATTTAAGAAAAATTGACTTTTAGCGAATTTCCGAGTAAACTGTACAAATTAACCGAAATTCTAAATGGCTGCTATTTCTATGTATATCGACGATTTGGATGATATATAAGAAAAACTGAAATATTAGCGAATTTCCAAGAAAAATGTAAAAATTGACCAAAATTTAAAAACGATGCTATCTAGATAATTTGGAAGATATTTAGGAAAAATTAAATTTTTGCGAATTTCAGAGTAAACTGTACAAATTTACCGAAATTCTAAATCGTTGCTATTTCTACGTATATCGACGATTTGGGTGATATATAAGAAAAACTGAAATTTTAACGAATTTCCAAGAAAAATGTAAAAATTAACCAAAATTTAAAAACGATGCTATCTAGATGATTTGGAGGATATTTAAGAAAAATTTAATTTTAGCGAATTTCCGTGTAAACTGTACAAATTAACCGAAATTCTAAATCGTTGCTATTTCTACGTATATCGACGATTTGGGTGATATATAAGAAAAACTGAAATTTTAACGAATTTCCAAGAAAAATGTAAAAATTAACCAAAATTTAAAAACGATGCTATTTCTGTAGATATATAGTAAAAATTGAATTTTACCGAATTTTTAAGAAAAATGTAAAAATTAACCAAAATTTTAAAACTATGATATATCTACGTATCTAGACGATTTGGATGATATACAAGAAAAACTGAAATTTTAGCGAATTTCAAAGAAAAATGCAAAAATTAACCAAAATTTGAAAACGATGCTATCTAGATGATTTGGAGGATATTTAAGAAAAATTTAATTTTAGCGAATTTCCGTGTAAACTGTACAAATTTACCGAAATTCTAAATCGTTGCTATTTCTACGTATATCGACGATTTGGGTGATATATAAGAAAAACTGAAATTTTAACGAATTTCCAAGAAAAATGTAAAAATTAACCAAAATTTAAAAACGATGCTATCTAGATAATTTGGAAGATATTTAGGAAAAATTAAATTTTTGCGAATTTCAGAGTAAACTGTACAAATTTACCGAAATTCTAAATCGTTGCTATTTCTACGTATATCGACGATTTGGGTGATATATAAGAAAAACTGAAATTTTAACGAATTTCCAAGAAAAATGTAAAAATTAACCAAAATTTGAAAACGATGTTATCTAGATGATTTGGAAGATATTTAGGAAAAATTAAATTTTTGCGAATTTCAGAGTAAACTGTACAAATTTACCGAAACTCTAAATCGTTGCTATTTCTACGTATATCGACGATTTGGGTGATATATAAGAAAAACTGAAATTTTAACGAATTTCCAAGAAAAATGTAAAAATTAACCAAAATTTAAAAACGATGCTATTTCTGTAGATATATAATAAAAATTGAATTTTACCGAATTTTTAAGAAAAATGTAAAAATCAACCAAAATTTGAAAACTATGACATTTCTACGTATCTAGACGATTTGGATGATATACAAGAAAAACTGAAATTTTAGCGAATTTCAAAGAAAAATGCAAAAATTAACCAAAATTTGAAAACTATGACATTTCTACGTATCTAGACGATTTGGATGATATATAAGAAAAACTGAAATTTTAACGAATTTCCAAGAAAAATGTAAAAATTAACCAAAATTTGAAAACGATGTTATCTAGATGATTTGGAAGATATTTAGGAAAAATTAAATTTTTGCGAATTTCAGAGTAAACTGTACAAATTTACCGAAACTCTAAATCGTTGCTATTTCTACGTATATCGACGATTTGGGTGATATATAAGAAAAACTGAAATTTTAACGAATTTCCAAGAAAAATGTAAAAATTAACCAAAATTTAAAAACGATGCTATTTCTGTAGATATATAGTAAAAATTGAATTTTACCGAATTTTTAAGAAAAATGTAAAAATTAACCAAAATTTTAAAACTATGATATATCTACGTATCTAGACGATTTGGATGATATACAAGAAAAACTGAAATTTTAGAGAATTTCAAAGAAAAATGCAAAAATTAACCAAAATTTGAAAACTATGACATTTCTACGTATCTAGACGATTTGGATGATATATAAGAAAAACTGAAATTTTAGCGAATTTCCAAGAAAAATGTAAAAATTAACCAAAATTTGAAAACGATATTATCTAGATGATTTGGAAGATATTTAGGAAAAATTAAATTTTTGCGAATTTCAGAGTAAACTGTACAAATTTACCGAAACTCTAAAACGTTGCTATTTCTACGTATATCGACGACTTGGATGATATATAAGAAAAACTGAAATTTTAGCGAATTTCCAAGAAAAATGTCAAAATTAACCAAAATTTGAAAACGATGCTACTTCTACGTATCTAGATGATTTGGAGGATATTTAAGGAAAATTTAATTTTAGCGAATTTCCGTGTAAACTGTACAAATTAACCGAAATTCTAAATCGTTGCTATTTCTACGTATATCGACGATTTGGATGATATATAAGAAAAACTGAAATTTTAACGAATTTCCAAGAAAAATGTAAAAATTAACCAAAATTTAAAAACGATGCTATTTCTGTAGATATATAATAAAAATTGAATTTTACCGAATTTTTAAGAAAAATGTAAAAATTAACCAAAATTTGAAAACTATGACATTTCTACGTATCTAGACGATTTGGATGATATATAAGAAAAACTGAAATTTTAGCGAATTTCCAAGAAAAATGTAAAAATTAACCAAAATTTGAAAACGATGCTACTTCTACGTATCTAGATGATTTGGAGGATATTTAAGAAAAATTGACTTTTAGCGAATTTCCGAGTAAACTGTACAAATTAACCGAAATTCTAAATGGCTGCTATTTCTATGTATATCGACGATTTGGATGATATATAAGAAAAACTGAAATATTAGCGAATTTCCAAGAAAAATGTAAAAATTGACCAAAATTTAAAAACGATGCTATCTAGATAATTTGGAAGATATTTAGGAAAAATTAAATTTTTGCGAATTTCAGAGTAAACTGTACAAATTTACCGAAATTCTAAATCGTTGCTATTTCTACGTATATCGACGATTTGGGTGATATATAAGAAAAACTGAAATTTTAACGAATTTCCAAGAAAAATGTAAAAATTAACCAAAATTTAAAAACGATGCTATCTAGATGATTTGGAGGATATTTAAGAAAAATTTAATTTTAGCGAATTTCCGTGTAAACTGTACAAATTAACCGAAATTCTAAATCGTTGCTATTTCTACGTATATCGACGATTTGGGTGATATATAAGAAAAACTGAAATTTTAACGAATTTCCAAGAAAAATGTAAAAATTAACCAAAATTTAAAAACGATGCTATTTCTGTAGATATATAGTAAAAATTGAATTTTACCGAATTTTTAAGAAAAATGTAAAAATTAACCAAAATTTTAAAACTATGATATATCTACGTATCTAGACGATTTGGATGATATACAAGAAAAACTGAAATTTTAGCGAATTTCAAAGAAAAATGCAAAAATTAACCAAAATTTGAAAACGATGCTATCTAGATGATTTGGAGGATATTTAAGAAAAATTTAATTTTAGCGAATTTCCGTGTAAACTGTACAAATTTACCGAAATTCTAAATCGTTGCTATTTCTACGTATATCGACGATTTGGGTGATATATAAGAAAAACTGAAATTTTAGCGAATTTCCAAGAAAAATGTAAAAATTAACCAAAATTTGAAAACGATATTATCTAGATGATTTGGAAGATATTTAGGAAAAATTAAATTTTTGCGTATTTCAGAGTAAACTGTACAAATTTACCGAAACTCTAAAACGTTGCTATTTCTACGTATATCGACGACTTGGATGATATATAAGAAAAACTGAAATTTTAGCGAATTTCCAAGAAAAATGTAAAAATTAACCAAAATTTGAAAACGATGCTACTTCTACGTATCTAGATGATTTGGAGGATATTTAAGAAAAATTGACTCTTAGCGAATTTCCGAGTAAACTGTACAAATTAACCGAAATTCTAAATGGCTGCTATTTCTATGTATATCGACGATTTGGATGATATATAAGAAAAACTGAAATTTTAACGAATTTCCAAGAAAAATGTAAAAATTAGCCAAAATTTAAAAACGATGCTATATCTATAGATATATAATAAAAATTGAATTTTAACGAATTTTTAAGAAAAAATGTAAAAATTAACCAAAATTTGAAAACGATGCTATTTCTACGTATCTAGACGATTTGGATGATATATAAGAAAAACTGAAATTTTAGCGAATTTCCAAGAAAAATGTAAAAATTAACCAAAATTTAAAAACGATGCTACCTAGATAACTTGGAAGATATTTAGGAAAAATTAAATTTTTGCGAATTTCAGAGTAAACTGTACAAATTTACCGAAACTCTAAATCGTTGCTATTTCTACGTATATCGACGATTTGGGTGATATATAAGAAAAACTGAAATTTTAACGAATTTCCAAGAAAAATGTAAAAATTAACCAAAATTTAAAGACGATGCTGTTTCTATAGATATATAATAAAAATTGAATTTTACCGAATTTTTAAGAAAAATGTAAAAATTAACCAAAATTTGAAAACTATGATATTTCTACGAATCTAGACGATTTGGATGATATGTATGAATGACTGAAATATTAGCGAATTTCCAAGAAAAATGTAAAAATTAACTAAAATTTAGAAACGATGCTGCTTCTATAGATATATAATAAAAATTGAATTTTTCCGAATTTTTAAGAAAAATGTAAAAATTAACCAAAGTTTGAAAACAATGACATTTCTACGTATCTAGACGATTTGGATGATATATAAGAAAAACTGAAATTTTAGCGAATTTCCAAGAAAAATGTAAAAATTAACCAAAATTTGAAAACGATGTTATCTAGATGATTTGGAAGATATTTAGGAAAAATTTAATTTTTGCGAATTTCAGAGTAAACTGTACAAATTTACCGAAATTCTAAATCGTTGCTATTTCTACGTATATCGACGATTTGGATGATATATAGGAAAAACTGAAATTGTAGCGAATTTTCAAGGAAAATGTAAAAATTAACCAAAATTTGAAAACGATGCTATTTCTACGTATCTAGTTGATTTGGAGGATATTTAAGAAAAATTGACTATTAGCGAATTTCCGAGTAAACTGTACAAATTAACCGAAGTTCTAAATGGTTGCTATTTCTACGTATATCGACGATTTGGATGATATATTAGAAATACTGAAATTTTAGCGAATTTTCAAGGAAAATGTAAAAATTAACCAAAATTTGAAAACGATGCTATTTCTACGTATCTAGACGATTTGGATGATATATAAGAAAAACTGAAATTTTAGCTAATTTCCAAGAAAAATGTAAAAATTAACCAAAATTTAAAAACGATGCTATCTAGATGATTTGGAAGATATTTAGGAAAAATTAAATTTTTGCGTATTTCAGAGTAAACTGTACAAATTTACCGAAATTCTAAATCTTTGTTATTTCTACGTACATCGACGATTTGGGTGATATATAAGACAAACTGAAATTTTAACGAATTTCCAAGAAAAATATAAAAATTAACCGAAATTTAAAAACTATGCTATCTAGATGATTTGGAAAATTTAAATTTTTGCGAATTTCAGAGTAAACTGTACAAATTTACCGAAATTCTAAATCTTTGTTATTTCTACGTACATCGACGATTTGGGTGATATATAAGAAAAACTGAAATTTTAACGAATTTCCAAGAAAAATGTAAAAATTAACCAAAATTTAAAAACTATGCTATCTAGATGATTTGGAAAAATTAAATTTTTGCGAATTTCAGAGTAAACTGTACAAACTTACCGAAATTCTAAATCGTTGCTATTTCTACGTATATCGACGATTTGGATGATATATAAGAAAAACTGAAATTTTAGCGAATTTCCAAGAAAAATGTAAAAATTAACCAAAATTTAAAAACGATGCTATCTAGATGATTTGGAAGATATTTAGGAAAAATTAAATTTTTGCGAATTTCAGAGTAAACTGTACAAATTTACCGAAATTCTAAATCGTTGCTATTTCTACGTATATCGACGATTTGGATGATATATAATAAAAACTGAAATTTTAGCGAATTTCCAAGGAAAATGTAAAAATTAACCAAAATTTGAAAACGATGCTATTTCTACGTATCTAGCTGATTTGGAGGATATTTAAGAAAAATTGACTTTTAGCGAATTTCCGAGTAAACTGTACAAATTAACCGAAGTTCTAAATGGTTGCTATTTCTACGTATATCGACGATTTGGATGATATATTAGAAAAATTGAATTTTACTGAATTTTTAAGAAAAAATGTAAAAATTAACCAAAATTTGAAAACGATGCTATTTCTACGTATCTAGACGATTTGGATGATATATAAGAAAAACTGAAATTTTAGCGAATTTCCAAGAAAAATGTAAAAATTAACCAAAATTTAAAAACGATGCTATCTAGATGATTTGGAAGATATTTAGGAAAAAATAAATTTTTGCGAATTTCAGAGTAAACTGTACAAGTTTACCGAAATTCTAAATCTTTGCTATTTCTACGTACATCGACGATTTGGGTGATATATAAGAAAAACTGAAATTTTAACGAATTTCCAAGAAAAATGTAAAAATTAACCAAAATTTAAAAACGATTCTATTTCTATAGATATATAATAAAAATTGAATTTTTCCGAATTTTTAAGAAAAATGTAAAAATTAACCAAAATTTGAAAACTATGATATTTCTACGTCTCTAGGCGATTTGGATGATATATAAGAAAAACTGAAATTTTAGCGAATTTCCAAGAAAAATATAAAAATTAACCAAAATTTGAAAACGATGCTATCTAGATGATTTGGAGGAAATTTAAGAAAAATTTAATTTTAGGGAATTTCCGAGTAAACTGAACAAATTAACCGAAATTCTAAATCGTTGCTATTTCTACGTATATCGACGATTTGGATGATATATAAGAAAAGCTGAAATTTTAACGAATTTCCAAGAAAAATGTAAAAATTAACCATAATTTAAAAACGATTCTATTTCTATGGATGTATAATAAAAATTGAATTTTACCGAATTTTTAAGAAAAATGTAAAAATTAACCAAAATTTGAAAACGATGCTAGTTCTACGTATCTAGACGATTTGGATGGTATATAAGAAAAACCGAAATTTTAGCGAATTTCCAAGAAAAATGTAAAAATTAACCAAAATTTAAAAACGATGCTATCTAGATGATTTGGAAGATATTTAGGAAAAATTTAATTTTTGCGAATTTCAGAGTAAACTGTACAAATTTACCGAAATTCTAAATCGTTGCTATTTCTACGTATATCGACGATTTGGGTGATATATAAGAAAAACTGAAATTTTAACGAATATCCAAGAAAAATGTAAAAATTAACCAAAATTTAAAAACGATGCTATCTAGATGATTTGGAAGATATTTAGGAAAAATTAAATTTTTGCGAATTTCAGAGTAAACTGTACAAGTTTACCGAAATTCTAAATCTTTGCTATTTCTACGTATATCGACGATTTGGATGATACATAAGAAAAACTGAAATTTTAACGAATTTCCAAGAAAAATGTAAAAATTAACCAAAATTTAAAAACGATTCTATTTCTATAGATATATAATAAAAATTGAATTTTACCGAATTTTTAAGAAAAATGTAAAAATTAACCAAAATTTGAAAACTATGATATTTCTACGTCTCTAGACGATTTGGATGATATATAAGAAAAACTGAAATTTTAGCGAATTTCCAAGAAAAATGTAAAAATTAACCAAAATTTGAAAACGATGCTATTTCTACGTATCTAGAATGATATATAAGAAAAACTGAAATTTTAACGAATTTCCAAGAAAAATGTAAAAATTAACCAAAATTTAAAAACGATGCTATCTAGATGATTTGGAAGATATTTAGGAAAAATTAAATTTTTGCGAATTTCAGAGTAAACTGTACAAATTTACCGAAATTCCAAATAGTTGCTATTTCTACGTATATCGACGATTTGGATGATATATAAGAAAAACTGAAATTTTAACGAATATCCAAGAAAAATGTAAAAATTAACCAAAATTTAAAAACGATGCTATTTCTATAGATATATAATAAAAATTGAATTTTAACGAATTTTTAAGAAAAATATAAAAATTAACCAAAATTTGAAAACGATGCTATTTCTACGTATCTAGACGATTTGCATGATATATAAGAAAAACTGAAATTTTAACGAATTTCCAAGAAAAATGTAAAAATTAACCAAAATTTAAAAACTATGCTATCTAGATGATTTGGAAAAATTAAATTTTTGCGAATTTCAGAGTAAACTGTACAAATTTACCGAAATTCTAAATCTTTGTTATTTCTACGTACATCGACGATTTGGGTGATATATAAGAAAAACTGAAATTTTAACGAATTTCCAAGAAAAATGTAAAAATTGACCAAAATTTGAAAACTATGCTATCTAGATGATTTGGAAAAATTAAATTTTTGCGAATTTCAGAGTAAACTGTACAAATTTACCGAAATTCTAAATCGTTGCTATTTCTACGTATATCGACGATTTGGATGATATATAAGAAAAACTGAAATTTTAGCGAATTTCCAAGAAAAATGTAAAAATTAACCAAAATTTAAAAACGATGCTATCTAGATGATTTGGAAGATATTTAGGAAAAATTAAATTTTTGCGAATTTCAGAGTAAACTGTACAAATTTACCGAAATTCTAAATCGTTGCTATTTCTACGTATATCGACGATTTGGATGATATATAAGAAAAACTGAAATTTTAGCGAATTTCCAAGGAAAATGTAAAAATTAACCAAAATTTGAAAACGATGCTATTTCTACGTATCTAGCTGATTTGGAGGATATTTAAGAAAAATTGACTTTTAGCGAATTTCCGAGTAAACTGTACAAATTAACCGAAGTTCTAAATGGTTGCTATTTCTACGTATATCGACGATTTGGATGATATATTAGAAAAATTGAATTTTACTGAATTTTTAAGAAAAAATGTAAAAATTAACCAAAATTTGAAAACGATGCTATTTCTACGTATCTAGACGATTTGGATGATATATAAGAAAAACTGAAATTTTAGCGAATTTCCAAGAAAAATGTAAAAATTAACCAAAATTTAAAAACGATGCTATCTAGATGATTTGGAAGATATTTAGGAAAAATTAAATTTTTGCGAATTTCAGAGTAAACTACAAGTTTACCGAAATTCTAAATCTTTGCTATTTCTACGTACATCGACGATTTGGGTGATATATAAGAAAAACTGAAATTTTAACGAATTTCCAAGAAAAATGTAAAAATTAACCAAAATTTAAAAACGATTCTATTTCTATAGATATATAATAAAAATTGAATTTTTCCGAATTTTTAAGAAAAATGTAAAAATTAACCAAAATTTGAAAACTATGATATTTCTACGTCTCTAGGCGATTTGGATGATATATAAGAAAAACTGAAATTTTAGCGAATTTCCAAGAAAAATATAAAAATTAACCAAAATTTAAAAACGATGCTATCTAGATAATTTGGAAGATATTTAGGAAAAATTAAATTTTTGCGAATTTCAGAGTAAACTGTACAAATTTACCGAAATTCTAAATCGTTGCTATTTCTACGTATATCGACGATTTGGGTGATATATAAGAAAAACTGAAATTTTAACGAATTTCCAAGAAAAATGTAAAAATTAACCAAAATTTGAAAACGATGTTATCTAGATGATTTGGAAGATATTTAGGAAAAATTAAATTTTTGCGAATTTCAGAGTAAACTGTACAAATTTACCGAAACTCTAAATCGTTGCTATTTCTACGTATATCGACGATTTGGGTGATATATAAGAAAAACTGAAATTTTAACGAATTTCCAAGAAAAATGTAAAAATTAACCAAAATTTAAAAACGATGCTATTTCTGTAGATATATAGTAAAAATTGAATTTTACCGAATTTTTAAGAAAAATGTAAAAATTAACCAAAATTTTAAAACTATGATATATCTACGTATCTAGACGATTTGGATGATATACAAGAAAAACTGAAATTTTAGCGAATTTCAAAGAAAAATGCAAAAATTAACCAAAATTTGAAAACGATGCTATCTAGATGATTTGGAGGATATTTAAGAAAAATTTAATTTTAGGGAATTTCCGAGTAAACTGTACAAATTAACCGAAATTCTAAATCGTTGCTATTTCTACGTATATCGACGATTTGGATGATATATAAGAAAAGCTGAAATTTTAACGAATTTCCAAGAAAAATGTAAAAATTAACCATAATTTAAAAACGATTCTATTTCTATGGATATATAATAAAAATTGAATTTTACCGAATTTTTAAGAAAAATGTAAAAATTAACCAAAATTTGAAAACGATGCTAGTTCTACGTATCTAGACGATTTGGATGGTATATAAGAAAAACCGAAATTTTAGCGAATTTCCAAGAAAAATGTAAAAATTAACCAAAATTTAAAAACGATGCTATCTAGATGATTTGGAAGATATTTAGGAAAAATTTAATTTTTGCGAATTTCAGAGTAAACTGTACAAATTTACCGAAATTCTAAATCGTTGCTATTTCTACGTATATCGACGATTTGGGTGATATATAAGAAAAACTGAAATTTTAACGAATATCCAAGAAAAATGTAAAAATTAACCAAAATTTAAAAACGATGCTATCTAGATGATTTGGAAGATATTTAGGAAAAATTAAATTTTTGCGAATTTCAGAGTAAACTGTACAAATTTACCGAAATTCTAAATCGTTGCTATTTCTACGTATATCGACGATTTGGATGATATATAAGAAAATCTGAAATTTTAGCGAATTTCCAAGGAAAATGTAAAAATTAACCAAAATTTGAAAACGATGCTATTTCTACGTATCTAGTTGATTTGGAGGATATTTAAGAAAAATTGGCTTTTAGCGAATTTCCGAGTAAACTGTACAAATTAACCGAAGTTCTAAATGGTTGCTATTTCTACGTATATCGACGATTTGGATGATATATTAGAAAAATTGAATTTTACTGAATTTTTAAGAAGAAATGTAAAAATTAACCAAAACTTGAAAACGATGCTATTTCTACGTATCTAGACGATTTGGATGATATATAAGAAAAACTGAAATTTTAACGAATTTCCAAGAAAAATGTAAAAATTAACCAAAATTTAAAAACGATGCTATTTCTATAGATATATAATAAAAATTGAATTTTTGAATTTTTAAGAGAAAATGTAAAAATTTACCAAAATTTGAAAACGATGCTATTTCTACGTATCTAGACGATTTGGATGATATATAAGAAAAACTGAAATTTTAGCGAATTTCCAAGAAAAGTGTAAAAATTAACCAAAATTTAAAAACGATGCTATCTAGATGATTTGGAAGATATTTAGTAAAAATTAAATTTTTGCGAATTTCAGAGTAAACTGTACAAGTTTACCGAAATTCTAAATCTTTGCTATTTCTACGTATATCGACGATTTGGATGATACATAAGAAAAACTGAAATTTTAACGAATTTCCAAGAAAAATGTAAAAATTAACCAAAATTTAAAAACGATTCTATTTCTATAGATATATAATAAAAATTGAATTTTACCGAATTTTTAAGAAAAATGTAAAAATTAACCAAAATTTGAAAACTATGATATTTCTACGTCTCTAGACGATTTGGATGATATATAAGAAAAACTGAAATTTTAGCGAATTTCCAAGAAAAATGTAAAAATTAACCAAAATTTGAAAACGATGCTATTTCTACGTATCTAGACGATTTGGATGATATATAAGAAAAGCTGAAATTTTAACGAATTTCCAAGAAAAATGTAAAAATTAACCAAAATTTAAAAACGATGCTATCTAGATGATTTGGAAGATATTTAGGAAAAATTAAATTTTTGCGAATTTCAGAGTAAACTGTACAAATTTACCGAAATTCCAAATAGTTGCTATTTCTACGTATATCGACGATTTGGATGATATATAAGAAAAACTGAAATTTTAACGAATATCCAAGAAAAATGTAAAAATTAACCAAAATTTAAAAACGATGCTATTTCTATAGATATATAATAAAAATTGAATTTTAACGAATTTTTAAGAAAAATATAAAAATTAACCAAAATTTGAAAACGATGCTATTTCTACGTATCTAGACGATTTGCATGATATATAAGAAAAACTGAAATTTTAACGAATTTCCAAGAAAAATGTAAAAATTAACCAAAATTTAAAAACGATGCTATTTCTATAGAAATATAATAAAAATTGAATTTTTGAATTTTTAAGAAAAAATGTAAAAATTAATCAAAATTTGAAAACGATGTTATTTATAAGTATCTAGACGATTTGGATGATATATAAGAAAAACCGAAATTTTAGCGAATTTCCAAGAAAAATGTAAAAATTAACCAAAATTTAAAAACGATGCTATTTAGATGATTTGGAAGATATTTAGGAAAAATTAAATTTTTGCGAATTTCAGAGTAAACTGTACAAATTTACCGAAATTCTAAATCGTTGCTATTTCTACGTATATGGACGATTTGGATGATATATAAGAAAAACTGAAATTTTAACGAATATCCAAGAAAAATGTAAAAATTAACCAAAATTTAAAAACGATGCTATCTAGATGATTTGGAAGATATTTAGGAAAAATTAAATTTTTGCGAATTTAAGAGTAAACTGTACAAGTTTACCGAAATTCTAAATCTTTGCTATTTCTACGTACATCGACGATTTGGGTGATATATAAGAAAAACTGAAATTTTAACGAATTTCCAAGAAAAATGTAAAAATTAACCAAAATTTAAAAACGATTCTATTTCTATAGATATATAATAAAAATTGAATTTTTCCGAATTTTTAAGAAAAATGTAAAAATTAACCAAAATTTGAAAACTATGATATTTCTACGTCTCTAGGCGATTTGGATGATATATAAGAAAAACTGAAATTTTAGCGAATTTCCAAGAAAAATGTAAAAATTAACCAATATTTAAAAACGATGCTATCTAGATGATTTGGAAGATATTTAGGAAAAATTTAATTTTTGCGAATTTCAGAGTAAACTGTACAAATTTACCGAAATTCTAAATCGTTGCTATTTCTACGTATATCGACGATTTGGATGATATATAAGAAAAACTGAAATTTTAGCGAATTTTCAAGGAAAATGTAAAAATTAACCAAAATTTGAAAACGATGCTATTTCTACGTATCTAGTTGATTTGGAGGATATTTAAGAAAAATTGACTTTTAGCGAATTTCCGAGTAAACTGTACAAATTAACCGAAGTTCTAAATGGTTGCTATTTCTACGTATATCGACGATTTGGATGATATATTAGAAATACTGAAATTTTAGCGAATTTTCAAGGAAAATGTAAAAATTAACCAAAATTTTAAAACGATGCTATTTCTACGTATCTAGACGATTTGGATGATATATAAGAAAAACTGAAATTTTAGCTAATTTCCAAGAAAAATGTAAAAATTAACCAAAATTTAAAAACGATGCTATCTAGATGATTTGGAAGATATTTAGGAAAAATTAAATTTTTGCGTATTTCAGAGTAAACTGTACAAATTTACCGAAATTCTAAATCTTTGTTATTTCTACGTATATCGACGATTTGGGTGATATATAAGAAAAACTGAAATTTTAACGAATTTCCAAGAAAAATGTAAAAATTAACCAAAATTTAAAAACGATTCTATTTCTATAGATATATAATAAAAATTGAATTTTTCCGAATTTTTAAGAAAAATGTAAAAATTAACCAAAATTTGAAAACTATGATATTTCTACGTCTCTAGACGATTTGGATGATATATAAGAAAAACTGAAATTTTAGCGAATTTCCAAGAAAAATGTAAAAATTAACCAAAATTTGAAAACGATGCTATTTCTACGTATCTAGACGATTTGGATGATATATAAGAAAAGCTGAAATTTTAACGAATTTCCAAGAAAAATGTAAAAATTAACCAAAATTTAAAAACGATGCTATCTAGATGATTTGGAAGATATTTAGGAAAAATTAAATTTTTGCGAATTTCAGAGTAAACTGTACAAATTTACCGAAATTCCAAATAGTTGCTATTTCTACGTATATCGACGATTTGGATGATATATAAGAAAAACTGAAATTTTAACGAATATCCAAGAAAAATGTAAAAATTAACCAAAATTTAAAAACGATGCTATTTCTATAGATATATAATAAAAATTGAATTTTAACGAATTTTTAAGAAAAATATAAAAATTAACCAAAATTTGAAAACGATGCTATTTCTACGTATCTAGACGATTTGCATGATATATAAGAAAAACTGAAATTTTAACGAATTTCCAAGAAAAATGTAAAAATTAACCAAAATTTAAAAACGATGCTATTTCTATAGAAATATAATAAAAATTGAATTTTTGAATTTTTAAGAAAAAATGTAAAAATTAATCAAAATTTGAAAACGATGTTATTTATAAGTATCTAGACGATTTGGATGATATATAAGAAAAACCGAAATTTTAGCGAATTTCCAAGAAAAATGTAAAAATTAACCAAAATTTAAAAACGATGCTATTTAGATGATTTGGAAGATATTTAGGAAAAATTAAATTTTTGCGAATTTCAGAGTAAACTGTACAAATTTACCGAAATTCTAAATCGTTGCTATTTCTACGTATATGGACGATTTGGATGATATATAAGAAAAACTGAAATTTTAACGAATATCCAAGAAAAATGTAAAAATTAACCAAAATTTAAAAACGATGCTATCTAGATGATTTGGAAGATATTTAGGAAAAATTAAATTTTTGCGAATTTAAGAGTAAACTGTACAAGTTTACCGAAATTCTAAATCTTTGCTATTTCTACGTACATCGACGATTTGGGTGATATATAAGAAAAACTGAAATTTTAACGAATTTCCAAGAAAAATGTAAAAATTAACCAAAATTTAAAAACGATTCTATTTCTATAGATATATAATAAAAATTGAATTTTTCCGAATTTTTAAGAAAAATGTAAAAATTAACCAAAATTTGAAAACTATGATATTTCTACGTTTCTAGGCGATTTGGATGATATATAAGAAAAACTGAAATTTTAGCGAATTTCCAAGAAAAATGTAAAAATTAACCAATATTTAAAAACGATGCTATCTAGATGATTTGGAAGATATTTAGGAAAAATTTAATTTTTGCGAATTTCAGAGTAAACTGTACAAATTTACCGAAATTCTAAATCGTTGCTATTTCTACGTATATCGACGATTTGGATGATATATAAGAAAAACTGAAATTTTAGCGAATTTTCAAGGAAAATGTAAAAATTAACCAAAATTTGAAAACGATGCTATTTCTACGTATCTAGTTGATTTGGAGGATATTTAAGAAAAATTGACTTTTAGCGAATTTCCGAGTAAACTGTACAAATTAACCGAAGTTCTAAATGGTTGCTATTTCTACGTATATCGACGATTTGGATGATATATTAGAAATACTGAAATTTTAGCGAATTTTCAAGGAAAATGTAAAAATTAACCAAAATTTGAAAACGATGCTATTTCTACGTATCTAGACGATTTGGATGATATATAAGAAAAACTGAAATTTTAGCTAATTTCCAAGAAAAATGTAAAAATTAACCAAAATTTAAAAACGATGCTATCTAGATGATTTGGAAGATATTTAGGAAAAATTAAATTTTTGCGTATTTCAGAGTAAACTGTACAAATTTACCGAAATTCTAAATCTTTGTTATTTCTACGTATATCGACGATTTGGGTGATATATAAGAAAAACTGAAATTTTAGCGAATTTCCAAGAAAAATGTAAAAATTAACCAAAATTTGAAAACGATGCTATCTAGATGATTTGGAGGATATTTAAGAAAAATTTAATTTTAGGGAATTTCCGAGTAAACTGTACAAATTAACCGAAATTCTAAATCGTTGCTATTTCTACGTATATCGACGATTTGGATAATATATAAGAAAAGCTGAAATTTTAACGAATTTCCAAGAAAAATGTAAAAATTAACCATAATTTAAAAACGATTCTATTTCTATGGATATATAATAAAAATTGAATTTTACCGAATTTTTAAGAAAAATGTAAAAATTAACCAAAATTTGAAAACGATGCTAGTTCTACGTATCTAGACGATTTGGATGGTATATAAGAAAAACTGAAATTTTAGCGAATTTCCAAGAAAAATGTAAAAATTAACCAAAATTTAAAAACGATGCTATCTAGATGATTTGGAAGATATTTAGGAAAAATTTAATTTTTGCGAATTTCAGAGTAAACTACAAATTTACCGAAATTCTAAATCGTTGCTATTTCTACGTATATCGACGATTTGGGTGATATATAAGAAAAACTGAAATTTTAACGAATATCCAAGAAAAATATAAAAATTAACCAAAATTTAAAAACGATGCTATCTAGATGATTTGGAAGATATTTAGGAAAAATTAAATTTTTGCGAATTTCAGAGTAAACTGTACAAGTTTACCGAAATTCTAAATCTTTGCTATTTCTACGTATATCGACGATTTGGATGATACATAAGAAAAACTGAAATTTTAACGAATTTCCAAGAAAAATGTAAAAATTAACCAAAATTTAAAAACGATGCTATCTAGATGATTTGGAAGATATTTAGGAAAAATTTAATTTTTGCGAATTTCAGAGTAAACTACAAATTTACCGAAATTCTAAATCGTTGCTATTTCTACGTATATCGACGATTTGGATGATATATAAGAAAAACTGAAATTTTAACGAATTTCCAAGAAAAATGTAAAAATTAACCAAAATTTAAAAACTATGCTATCTTGATGATTTGGAAGATATTTAGGAAAAATTAAATTTTTGCGAATTTCAGAGTAAACTGTACAAATTTACCGAAATTCTAAATCGTTGCTATTTCTACGTATATCGACGATTTGGGTGATATATAAGAAAAACTGAAATTTTAACGAATATCCAAGAAAAATATAAAAATTAACCAAAATTTAAAAACGATGCTATCTAGATGATTTGGAAGATATTTAGGAAAAATTAAATTTTTGCGAATTTCAGAGTAAACTGTACAAATTTACCGAAATTCTAAATCGTTGCTATTTCTACGTATATCGACGATTTGGATGATATATAAGAAAATCTGAAATTTTAGCGAATTTCCAAGGAAAATGTAAAAATTAACCAAAATTTGAAAACGATGCTATTTCTACGTATCTAGACGATTTGGATGATATATAAGAAAAACTGAAATTTTAACGAATTTCCAAGAAAAATGTAAAAATTAACCAAAGTTTAAAAACGATGCTATTTCTATAGATATATAATAAAAATTGAATTATTGAATTTTTAAGAAAAAATGTAAAAATTTACCAAAATTTGAAAACGATGCTATTTCTACGTATCTAGACGATTTGGATGATATATAAGAAAAACTGAAATTTTAGCGAATTTCCAAGAAAAATGTAAAAATTAACCAAAATTTAAAAACGATGCTATCTAGATGATCTGGAAGATATTTAGGAAAAATTAAATTTTTGCGAATTTCAGAGTAAACTGTACAAGTTTACCGAAATTCTAAATCTTTGCTATTTCTACGTATATCGACGATTTGGATGATACATTAGAAAAATTGAATTTATCTGAATTTTTAAGAAAAAATGTAAAAATTAACCAAAACTTGAAAACGATGCTATTTCTACGTATCTAGACGATTTGGATGATATATAAGAAAAACTGAAATTTTAACGAATTTCCAAGAAAAATGTAAAAATTAACCAAAGTTTAAAAACGATGCTATTTCTATAGATATATAATAAAAATTGAATTATTGAATTTTTAAGAAAAAATGTAAAAATTTACCAAAATTTGAAAACGATGCTATTTCTACGTATCTAGACGATTTGGATGATATATAAGAAAAACTGAAATTTTAGCGAATTTCCAAGAAAAATGTAAAAATTAACCAAAATTTAAAAACGATGCTATCTAGATGATCTGGAAGATATTTAGGAAAAATTAAATTTTTGCGAATTTCAGAGTAAACTGTACAAGTTTACCGAAATTCTAAATCTTTGCTATTTCTACGTATATCGACGATTTGGATGATACATAAGAAAAACTGAAATTTTAACGAATTTCCAAGAAAAATGTAAAAATTAACCAAAATTTAAAAACGATTCTATTTCTATAGATATATAATAAAAATTGAATTTTACCGAATTTTTAAGAAAAATGTAAAAATTAACCAAAATTTGAAAACTATGATATTTCTACGTCTCTAGACGATTTGGATGATATATAAGAAAAACTGAAATTTTAGCGAATTTCCAAGAAAAATGTAAAAATTAACCAAAATTTGAAAACGATGATATTTCTACGTATCTAGACGATTTGGATGATATATAAGAAAAACTGAAATTTTAACGAATTTCCAAGAAAAATGTAAAAATTAACCAAAATTTAAAAACGATGCTATCTAGATGATTTGGAAGACATTTAGGAAAAATTAAATTTTTGCGAATTTCAGAGTAAACTGTACAAATTTACCGAAATTCCAAATAGTTGCTCTTTCTACGTATATCGAAGATTTCGATGATATATAAGAAAAACTGAAATTTTAACGAATATCCAAGAAAAATGTAAAAATTAACCAAAATTTAAAAACGATGCTATTTCTATAGATATATAATAAAAATTGAATTTTAACGAATTTTTAAGAAAAATACAAAAATTAACCAAAATTTGAAAACAATGCTATTTCTACGTATCTAGTCGATTTGCATGATATATAAGAAAAACTGAAATTTTAACTAATTTCCAAGAAAAATGTAAAAATTAACCAAAATTTAAAAACGATGCTATTTCTATAGATATATAATAAAAATTGAATTTTTGAATTTTTAAGAAAAAATGTAAATATTAACCAAAATTTGAAAACGATGTTATTTGTACGTATCTAGACGATTTGGATGATATATAAGAATAACTGAAATTTTAGCGAATTTCCAAGAAAAATGTAAAAATTAACCAAAATTTAAAAACGATGCTATTTAGATGATTTGGAAGATATTTAGGAAAAATTTAATTTTTGCGAATTTCAGAGTAAACTGTACAAATTAACCGAAGTTCTAAATGGTTGCTATTTCTACGTATATCGACGATTTGGATGATATATTAGAAAAATTGAATTTTACTGAATTTTTAAGAAGAAATGTAAAAATTAACCAAAACTTGAAAACGATGCTATTTCTACGTATCTAGACGATTTGGATGATATATAAGAAAAACTGAAATTTTAACGAATTTCCAAGAAAAATGTAAAAATTAACCAAAATTTAAAAACGATGCTATTTCTATAGATATATAATAAAAATTGAATTTTTGAATTTTTAAGAGAAAATGTAAAAATTTACCAAAATTTGAAAACGATGCTATTTCTACGTATCTAGACGATTTGGATGATATATAAGAAAAACTGAAATTTTAGCGAATTTCCAAGAAAAGTGTAAAAATTAACCAAAATTTAAAAACCATGCTATCTAGATGATTTGGAAGATATTTAGGAAAAATTAAATTTTTGCGAATTTCAGAGTAAACTGTACAAGTTTACCGAAATTCTAAATCTTTGCTATTTCTACGTATATCGACGATTTGGATGATACATAAGAAAAACTGAAATTTTAACGAATTTCCAAGAAAAATGTAAAAATTAACCAAAATTTAAAAACGATTCTATTTCTATAGATATATAATAAAAATTGAATTTTACCGAATTTTTAAGAAAAATGTAAAAATTAACCAAAATTTGAAAACTATGATATTTCTACGTCTCTAGACGATTTGGATGATATATAAGAAAAACTGAAATTTTAGCGAATTTCCAAGAAAAATGTAAAAATTAACCAAAATTTGAAAACGATGCTATTTCTACGTATCTAGACGATTTGGATGATATATAAGAAAAGCTGAAATTTTAACGAATTTCCAAGAAAAATGTAAAAATTAACCAAAATTTAAAAACGATGCTATCTAGATGATTTGGAAGATATTTAGGAAAAATTAAATTTTTGCGAATTTCAGAGTAAACTGTACAAATTTACCGAAATTCCAAATAGTTGCTATTTCTACGTATATCGACGATTTGGATGATATATAAGAAAAACTGAAATTTTAACGAATTTCCAAGAAAAATGTAAAAATTAACCAAAATTTAAAAACGATTCTATTTCTATAGATATATAATAAAAATTGAATTTTTCCGAATTTTTAAGAAAAATGTAAAAATTAACCAAAATTTGAAAACTATGATATTTCTACGTCTCTAGGCGATTTGGATGATATATAAGAAAAACTGAAATTTTAGCGAATTTCCAAGAAAAATGTAAAAATTAACCAATATTTAAAAACGATGCTATCTAGATGATTTGGAAGATATTTAGGAAAAATTTAATTTTTGCGAATTTCAGAGTAAACTGTACAAATTTGCCGAAATTCTAAATCGTTGCTATTTCTACGTATATCGACGATTTGGGTGATATATAAGAAAAACTGAAATTTTAACGAATTTCCAAGAAAAATGTAAAAATTAACCAAAATTTAAAAACGATTCTATTTCTATAGATATATAATAAAAATTGAATTTTTCCGAATTTTTAAGAAAAATGTAAAAATTAACCAAAATTTGAAAACTATGATATTTCTACGTCTCTAGGCGATTTGGATGATATATAAGAAAAACTGAAATTTTAGCGAATTTCCAAGAAAAATGTAAAAATTAACCAATATTTAAAAACGATGCTATCTAGATGATTTGGAAGATATTTAGGAAAAATTTAATTTTTGCGAATTTCAGAGTAAACTGTACAAATTTACCGAAATTCTAAATCGTTGCTATTTCTACGTATATCGACGATTTGGATGATATATAAGAAAAACTGAAATTTTAGCGAATTTTCAAGGAAAATGTAAAAATTAACCAAAATTTGAAAACGATGCTATTTCTACGTATCTAGTTGATTTGGAGGATATTTAAGAAAAATTGACTTTTAGCGAATTTCCGAGTAAACTGTACAAATTAACCGAAGTTCTAAATGGTTGATATTTCTACGTATATCGACGATTTGGATGATATATTAGAAATACTGAAATTTTAGCGAATTTTCAAGGAAAATGTAAAAATTAACCAAAATTTGAAAACTATGATATTTCTACGTCTCTAGACGATTTGGATGATATATAAGAAAAACTGAAATTTTAGCGAATTTCCAAGAAAAATGTAAAAATTAACCAAAATTTGAAAACGATGCTATTTCTACGTATCTAGACGATTTGGATGATATATAAGAAAAACTGAAATTTTAGCTAATTTCCAAGAAAAATGTAAAAATTAACCAAAATTTAAAAACGATGCTATCTAGATGATTTGGAAGATATTTAGGAAAAATTAAATTTTTGCGTATTTCAGAGTAAACTGTACAAATTTACCGAAATTCTAAATCTTTGTTATTTCTACGTATATCGACGATTTGGGTGATATATAAGAAAAACTGAAATTTTAACGAATTTCCAAGAAAAATGTAAAAATTAACCAAAATTTGAAAACGATGCTATCTAGATGATTTGGAGGATATTTAAGAAAAATTTAATTTTAGGGAATTTCCGAGTAAACTGTACAAATTAACCGAAATTCTAAATCGTTGCTATTTCTACGTATATCGACGATTTGGATAATATATAAGAAAAGCTGAAATTTTAACGAATTTCCAAGAAAAATGTAAAAATTAACCATAATTTAAAAACGATTCTATTTCTATGGATATATAATAAAAATTGAATTTTACCGAATTTTTAAGAAAAATGTAAAAATTAACCAAAATTTGAAAACGATGCTAGTTCTACGTATCTAGACGATTTGGATGGTATATAAGAAAAACTGAAATTTTAGCGAATTTCCAAGAAAAATGTAAAAATTAACCAAAATTTAAAAACGATGCTATCTAGATGATTTGGAAGATATTTAGGAAAAATTTAATTTTTGCGAATTTCAGAGTAAACTACAAATTTACCGAAATTCTAAATCGTTGCTATTTCTACGTATATCGACGATTTGGGTGATATATAAGAAAAACTGAAATTTTAACGAATATCCAAGAAAAATATAAAAATTAACCAAAATTTAAAAACGATGCTATCTAGATGATTTGGAAGATATTTAGGAAAAATTAAATTTTTGCGAATTTCAGAGTAAACTGTACAAGTTTACCGAAATTCTAAATCTTTGCTATTTCTACGTATATCGACGATTTGGATGATACATAAGAAAAACTGAAATTTTAACGAATTTCCAAGAAAAATGTAAAAATTAACCAAAATTTAAAAACGATGCTATCTAGATGATTTGGAAGATATTTAGGAAAAATTTAATTTTTGCGAATTTCAGAGTAAACTACAAATTTACCGAAATTCTAAATCGTTGCTATTTCTACGTATATCGACGATTTGGATGATATATAAGAAAAACTGAAATTTTAACGAATTTCCAAGAAAAATGTAAAAATTAACCAAAATTTAAAAACTATGCTATCTTGATGATTTGGAAGATATTTAGGAAAAATTAAATTTTTGCGAATTTCAGAGTAAACTGTACAAATTTACCGAAATTCTAAATCGTTGCTATTTCTACGTATATCGACGATTTGGGTGATATATAAGAAAAACTGAAATTTTAACGAATATCCAAGAAAAATATAAAAATTAACCAAAATTTAAAAACGATGCTATCTAGATGATTTGGAAGATATTTAGGAAAAATTAAATTTTTGCGAATTTCAGAGTAAACTGTACAAATTTACCGAAATTCTAAATCGTTGCTATTTCTACGTATATCGACGATTTGGATGATATATAAGAAAATCTGAAATTTTAGCGAATTTCCAAGGAAAATGTAAAAATTAACCAAAATTTGAAAACGATGCTATTTCTACGTATCTAGTTGATTTGGAGGATATTTAAGAAAAATTGACTTTTAGCGAATTTCGGAGTAAACTGTACAAATTAACCGAAGTTCTAAATGGTTGCTATTTCTACGTATATCGACGATTTGGATGATACATTAGAAAAATTGAATTTTACTGAATTTTTAAGAAAAAATGTAAAAATTAACCAAAACTTGAAAACGATGCTATTTCTACGTATCTAGACGATTTGGATGATATATAAGAAAAACTGAAATTTTAACGAATTTCCAAGAAAAATGTAAAAATTAACCAAAGTTTAAAAACGATGCTATTTCTATAGATATATAATAAAAATTGAATTTTTGAATTTTTAAGAAAAAATGTAAAAATTTACCAAAATTTGAAAACGATGCTATTTCTACGTATCTAGACGATTTGGATGATATATAAGAAAAACTGAAATATTAGCGAATTTCCAAGAAAAATGTAAAAATTAACCAAAATTTAAAAACGATGCTATCTAGATGATCTGGAAGATATTTAGGAAAAATTAAATTTTTGCGAATTTCAGAGTAAACTGTACAAGTTTACCGAAATTCTAAATCTTTGCTATTTCTACGTATATCGACGATTTGGATGATACATAAGAAAAACTGAAATTTTAACGAATTTCCAAGAAAAATGTAAAAATTAACCAAAATTTAAAAACGATTCTATTTCTATAGATATATAATAAAAATTGAATTTTACCGAATTTTTAAGAAAAATGTAAAAATTAACCAAAATTTGAAAACTATGATATTTCTACGTCTCTAGACGATTTGGATGATATATAAGAAAAACTGAAATTTTAGCGAATTTCCAAGAAAAATGTAAAAATTAACCAAAATTTGAAAACGATGATATTTCTACGTATCTAGACGATTTGGATGATATATAAGAAAAACTGAAATTTTAACGAATTTCCAAGAAAAATGTAAAAATTAACCAAAATTTAAAAACGATGCTATCTAGATGATTTGGAAGACATTTAGGAAAAATTAAATTTTTGCGAATTTCAGAGTAAACTGTACAAATTTACCGAAATTCCAAATAGTTGCTCTTTCTACGTATATCGAAGATTTGGATGATATATAAGAAAAACTGAAATTTTAACGAATATCCAAGAAAAATGTAAAAATTAACCAAAATTTAAAAACGATGCTATTTCTATAGATATATAATAAAAATTGAATTTTAACGAATTTTTAAGAAAAATATAAAAATTAACCAAAATTTGAAAACAATGCTATTTCTACGTATCTAGTCGATTTGCATGATATATAAGAAAAACTGAAATTTTAACGAATTTCCAAGAAAAATGTAAAAATTAACCAAAATTTAAAAACGATGCTATTTCTATAGATATATAATAAAAATTGAATTTTTGAATTTTTAAGAAAAAATGTAAATATTAACCAAAATTTGAAAACGATGTTATTTATACGTATCTAGACGATTTGGATGATATATAAGAATAACTGAAATTTTAGCGAATTTCCAAGAAAAATGTAAAAATTAACCAAAATTTAAAAACGATGCTATTTAGATGATTTGGAAGATATTTAGGAAAAATTTAATTTTTGCGAATTTCAGAGTAAACTGTACAAATTTACCGAAATTCTAAATCGTTGCTATTTCTACGTATATCGACGATTTGGATGATATATAAGAAAAACTGAAATTTTAGCGAATTTTCAAGGAAAATGTAAAAATTAACCAAAATTTGAAAACGATGCTATTTCTACGTATCTAGTTGATTTGGAGGATATTTAAGAAAAATTGACTTTTAGCGAATTTCCGAGTAAACTGTACAAATTAACGGAAGTTCTAAATGGTTGCTATTTCTACGTATATCGACGATTTGGATGATATATTAGAAATACTGAAATTTTAGCGAATTTTCAAGGAAAATGTAAAAATTAACCAAAATTTGAAAACGATGCTATTTCTACGTTTCTAGACGATTTGGATGATATATAAGAAAAACTGAAATTTTAGCTAATTTCCAAGAAAAATGTAAAAATTAACCAAAATTTAAAAACTATGCTATCTAGATGATTTGGAAAAATTAAATTTTTGCGAATTTCAGAGTAAACTGTACAAATTTACCGAAATTCTAAATCGTTGCTATTTCTACGTATATCTACGATTTGGATGATATATAAGAAAAACTGAAATTTTAACGAATATCCAAGAAAAATGTAAAAATTAATCAAAATTTAAAAACGATGCTATCTAGATGATTTGGAAGATATTTAGGAAAAATTTAATTTTTGCGAATTTCAGAGTAAACTGTACAAATTTACCGAAATTGTAAATCGTTGCTATTTCTACGTATATCGACGATTTGGATGATATATAAGAGAAACTGAAATTTTAGCGAATTTTCAAGGAAAATGTAAAAATTAACCAAAATTTGAAAACGATGCTATTTCTACGTATCTAGTTGATTTGGAGGATATTTAAGAAAAATTGACTTTTAGCGAATTTCCGAGTAAACTGTACAAATTAACCGAAGTTCTAAATGGTTGCTATTTCTACGTATATCGACGATTTGGATGATATATTAGAAATACTGAAATTTTAGCGAATTTTCAAGGAAAATGTAAAAATTAACCAAAATTTGAAAACGATGCTATTTCTACGTATCTAGACGATTTGGATGATATATAAGAAAAACTGAAATTTTAGCTAATTTCCAAGAAAAATGTAAAAATTAACCAAAATTTAAAAACGATGCTATCTAGATGATTTGGAAGATATTTAGGAAAAATTAAATTTTTGCGTATTTCAGAGTAAACTGTACAAATTCACCGAAATTCTAAATCTTTGTTATTTCTACGTACATCGACGATTTGGGTGATATATAAGAAAAACTGAAATTTTAACGAATTTCCAAGGAAAATGTAAAAATTAACCAAAATTTAAAAACTATGCTATCTAGATGGTTTGGAAAAATTAAATTTTTGCGAATTTCAGAGTAAACTGTACAAATTTACCGAAATTCTAAATCTTTGTTATTTCTACGTACATCGACGATTTGGGTGATATATAAGAAAAACTGGAATTTTAACGAATTTCCAAGAAAAATGTAAAAATTAACCAAAATTTAAAAACTATGCTATCTAGATGATTTGGAAAAATTAAATTTTTGCGAATTTCAGTGTAAACTGTACAAATTTACCGAAATTCTAAATCGTTGCTATTTCTACGTATATCGACGATTTGGGTGATATATAAGAAAAACTGAAATTTTAGCGAATTTCCAAGAAAAATGTAAAAATTAACCAAAATTTAAAAACGATGCTATCTAGATGATTTGGAAGATATTTAGGAAAAATTAAATTTTTGCGAATTTCAGAGTAAACTGTACAAATTTACCGAAATTCTAAATCGTTGCTATTTCTACGTATATCGACGATTTGGATGATATATAAGAAAAACTGAAATTTTAGCGAATTTCCAAGGAAAATGTAAAAAATAACCAAAATTTGAAAACGATGCCATTTCTACGTATCTAGTTGATTTGGAGGATATTTAAGAAAAATTGACTTTTAGCGAATTTCCGAGTAAACTGTACAAATTAACCGAAGTTCTAAATGGTTGCTATTTCTACGTTGTATTAGCTGGGCGGTAACCCGCCGTTTATTATTTTTGGTGATAACACTTCGATAAATTATTAAATTATAGACTGTACACCTATATACAATTTATTGATATTTATATACAATGTTGTTTATTGTTAATATGACTTGTGTTGATTTCGGATTTTTATTGGTTGAATCGAGTATGAATTGAGTCAGTTAAAACTTAAATTTAACACTGCTGCTTATTTTTTAAAATAGATAGTCTTATATGTTTCTCCAACCCCCACGTGAAGCTGGAGAACATGGAAGTGGTTGATACTTGAAAACACATCTGGAGTCTGTCTTGCCAATTCAAGTACCAACCCTCCGAGAAGTTATAATTTTGGGTCAACTAGATAATAAATATTTTGCCGGTCGTAGACATTTGAATACACTTATGTACAGACAGATATATAGTACAAACATATTTTCTAAACATATAAAGATAACTATAAACTAAAATATGTCTTTATATCACCGAACATTCCGCCCGCCTTGAAGGGTTCACCGTTCAACGAGTAGAATTTTGTTTTTTAACACTTCACGATCACAATCACTCACGGTGTTCGATTGGAAGTGGGCAGATTTTCGAAATTCCGCGCTTGAATTCACCCTTGGTTGTTTTGACGGTAACAGTTCTGGTGAGGCCGTCGGGTCCAGGATGTAGCTGAATTATCTTCCCCAAAGACCATTGGAGAGGTGGTAGGTTGTCTTCCTTTATTAGAACAATGCTGTCTATCTGCAGGTTAAGTCCTTCTCTTTTCCATTTTGATCGCTGTTGGAGTGTTGTTAAATATTCTCTTTGCCAACGCTTCCAAAAGTGTTGGGACAGTTGTTGGATCCGTTGCCACCGAGAAAGTCGGTTAATGTTAATATGTGTGACGTCAGGTTCCACCGGAGCATTAAGTGGACAGCCAATAAGGAAATGGCCTGGCGTTAGGACTTCCAGTTCGTTTGCGGAATTGGGAATAGGAGTGAGAGGGCGTGAATTAAGGATTGATTCTATTTGGGCTAACAATGTACTCATTTCCTCAAATGTAACATTAGCGTTACCTATCACGCGTTTCATGTGAAACTTTACTGATTTAATTCCAGCCTCCCAAATCCCACCAAAATGTGGGGATCTAGGAGGTATGAAATGCCAGGTTATAAGTTCACTGGCAAGAGAATCGATTACGTTTTTATTAAAATCGGTTGATATAACAAGTTTATGCAATTCTCGGAGCTCCCTATTAGCCCCGATAAAATTCGTAGCATTATCTGAGTATAAGTGTGCGATTTTTCCCCTTCTTGACATAAATCGTCGGAGTGCTGCTAGGAATGTATCTGAAGACAGGTCTGTTACCAGTTCTATATGAACTGCTTTGGTTGCCATACAAATAAAAAGTGCAATGTATGCTTTATGTGATTTTTTACCTCGACCCCGTTCCTTAATAAAAATTGGCCCGGCATAGTCTATGCCTGTATGAATAAAAGGTCTAGCGGGTTGTACTCGAAATGCAGGCAAATCTGCCATTATTTGGATTGTATTAGACGGATTAGTCTTGTAACATGTAATACAATTTCGTATAACACCTCGGACAATGTTTCTGCCTGAGATGGGCCAAAATTTATTGCGTAATGCGGATAATGTTAATTGCGGTCCAGCGTGAAAGTTCTTTTTATGATAAAACAAGATAATAATTTTGGTAATGTGATGGTTTGGCAAAATTAGCTGATGTTTAGTATGATATGGGATGGTTGAATTGTTTAATCGACCACCTACTCTTAATAATTGGTTTTGATCTAAAAACGGGTTAAGTGACAAGAGACTGCTATTGTTATTTAAAGGTTTTTTAGCCATAAGATTTCGTATTTCCCTTTCAAGAACTTCCCCTTGTACACTCCTTACAATGTGTTCCATTGCTGTTTGTAATTCATGAGGATCTAGATTGCCTGTACGTTTGGTTTTTGCGTGTCTACAATTATATGTGAATCGATTAATATATGCGATTACTCTGAGCATAGTTGTATAAGATGAGTATTTTGATACAATGCTAATTATGAAATTTGGTTTAGTTATAACAATATTACACGTTCGTTTTTCTAGTGTTAACTCGGTATCGTGATGGTTGGTTTGAGCGGGCCAAAATTTAGAATTATTTTGTAGCCATGACGGCCCGTGCCACCATAAGTTGTTGTTTATAAGATTTTCTGCTAAAATACCACGCGAAACTATATCCGCCGGGTTATCTTCCGATTTTACGTGGTACCAATCTTTGATATTAGTACTAGTTTGGATTTCGGATACTCGGTTCGCTACAAATGTTTTCCAGTTTTTTGCCGGAGAGGAAAGCCACGATAACACAATAGTGGAATCCGTCCAATTGTAATGACGATCGACTTTAATGTTTAAAACTTGCAACAATTTCCCTTTTAGCTCGGCCAATAAAACTGCAGCACACAGTTCCAACCTCGGTAATGAAATAACCTTTAGTGGCGCGACCCTAGATTTTGCACACAACAATTGACAATTGTATTTTTGATTATTCATTAAAGTTCTTATATAAATGCATACGCCGTACGCCTTTTCTGAAGAATCGCAGAATGCGTGCATTTCGGTAAATGTATACTGACAATTCAATATGCTTCTCGGTATAGAAATGTTGTTAATTTTCTCAATTTGATTTAGATAATTTAACCATAAAGTATATAAATCAGATGGCAGTGTTTCATCCCACCCAATTTGTAAGCACCACAGTTTTTGCATAAGTATTTTTGCAGTGACAATAATAGGTGATATTAAGCCTAATGGGTCAAATATTTGACAAATGCATGATAAGACATTTCGTTTAGTGATTTTACATATACCGCGTATCTTATTTTCGTTAATATTAAATTTAAAAATATCTGCGGCTGGATTCCATAACAGACCTAAAGTTTTAACATCTTGATTGTCATAAAGCATTACATTTTCATTTGAGTGAAAGTTAGATACTAAATTCGGCACATTAGATGCCCATTTGCTTAGAATAAACCCTGCTTGCGCTAGAACTTCCGAAATTTGGTCTTTCATAATTGAAAGGTCGTTTAAATTGTTAGATCCTGTAAGCAAGTCATCTACATAGAAGTCCCTCATGATTACCTCATGAGACATAGGGAATTTTGATTTTGCATCGGTTGCACATTGCTGAAGGCACCTAATGGCTAAAAACGGTGCTGATTTTGTACCGTACGTTACTGTTGTTAAACGATATATTTGTAATGGTATGCTTGGTTCTGATCGCCAAATAACTCTTTGCCAATCACGATCGTTATCATCTACTTTTACCTGGCGGTACATTTTTGTAATATCCGCGGTTAAGGCGTATTGATATGTTCTAAATCTAGTTAGAATAGAAAATAAGTCCTGTTGTATTGTGGGGCCTAATAACAACTTATCATTAAGACATTTGTTTGTTGAGGTCTTTGCCGATCCATCAAACACTACGCGAATTTTGGTGGTTATGCTGTCTTCCTTGAAGACAGCATGGTGTGGTAAATAATATGAATTTTTGGTTAGATTAGTATCACAAATCGGTTCCATGTGACCTAATTGTAAATACTCGTGCATAAATTCAACGTAACCTTTCTTTAAATCGGGTGTTTTCTGAAGTTTCCTTTCAAGATTATAAAATCGTTTCAAGGCTAATTCATAGGAATCTCCTAAGTGTATGTACTGTTTCAGCGGTAATTTAACGACAAATCGACCGTTATCATCCCGCTTATAATTGTTTATGAAATGTGTCTCACACAACGTTTCTTCAGGAGTAGAATTATCGTGACCCTTGTTAGTTGTCTCTTCTATTTCCCAAAATTTGGCTATTTCATTTTCTAATTTGGAAAAATTGCATGAAAATTGATTTTTAATAGGTTGTGAAGATTGAATTGTGCCGCCTACTAGCCAACCAAAATGAGATTTTTGTAGTGTTAACGAAGAAGATAATTTTATTTTCCCGATAGTTAGTAAATCCCAAAACAATTCTGCTCCTATCAACAAATCTATTTCGCTAGAAATATTAAAAGTAGGATCAGCTAAACTAAGATGGTCTGGAATACTAATATTGTTAATTGGAAAAGTCATACTTGGTAGTCGATCGGTTAATTTCGGCAATATTAAACATTTAACATGTTTCGAGAATGAATTTATCCTTGATTGTAGCTTTATTGTAACTTGTTTGTTGACTTTAGAAACATTACTGTTAATCCCACTAATTGAAATATTAACATTGGAAATCGGTAAGCATAGTTGTTTACAAAAACTTTCAGTCACTAGATTTAACTGAGAGCCAGCATCTAATAGAGCCCTACATTTTTTAGGTTCGCCCTTGTGATTGTAAGCAAAAATTAACACAGTTGATAATAGAACTTGTGACGCTTGCATATTGACAGAATGATTTACGATAGAGGTAGAAGGCTCCTGTACTAAATGGTCTGTGTTTACAATTTCGTTTGTAATTGATTGTCTTTCTAAGTGCAACATGGTATGATGCAACTTAGAACATGTTTTGCACGCACTAGCGTAGCAATCGCGAAGCTTATGATTTGATCTAAGACAATTTGAACAAAGATTATTTCTTTGAACAAATTTTATTCTGTCAGGAACACATAGTTTGATGAATCTTTCACACTGATTAATATAGTGATTTAGTTTACATAAAGGGCATGAAGGTTTGTTGATATTCGCTGTAGTAGTTAAGGTATTTGGTTTATTAAATCTTGGTTTTAATAATTTGTTTGAATTTTCGTTATTGTTGTGTGAACGTTCGGACATTGCATTACGTTCCCTAGTTTGTTGGAGAGACTCTAATAATTGGCATCTATTATTTAGAAATTTTAACATACAAGGTAAAGTAGGCACATCATTAATAAGTGTAGACTCCCATTCCCTTTTGCTAACAAAATCTAATTTTGTGGTTATTAGATAAACCAACAAAACGTCCCATTTATCTGTTGGCAGTTTTAAAGTAGCTAATGATCTGAAATTTGTATTAAATCTGTCTAACAGATTTCTTAATGAGGTTGCCGAATCCTTCTGAACACTAGGTAGATTAAACAAAGCGGTTACGTGACCTTGAATAATTAAACGTTTGTTTTGGTACCTGTCTTTTAATAACTGCCAGGCATTTTGGTAGTTATCGGCAGAGGCAGTTAACGAACTAATAACCTGAGCTGCTTCAGATTTAAGGCACATTTTTAAATAGTGGAATTTTTCTACATTACCAATGTTTTTATTTTCATTAATTACAGAGTTAAATAAATCATAAAATGGAAGCCACTCCTCATATTTACCATCAAAACGAGGCAAATCTATTTTGGGTAATTGAATATTATTGTCGAAATTGTTTCTTTGAGGTTCTCCAACTGAGTCAATTTTGTCCCCATACTCACTAATGATATTATAATAGTTTGTTTCAAATATTTTGCGCTCGTCGGTAGCTATCTCGTTTTCGTCTTTTAATTCTATTTCAGTTTGAATTTTTTCAAATTCTTTTAACAAAGGTTTCGCGTCTTCATACCGTGTAATAAGTTGTTTCTTAGAAGGTTTAGTTTGATCAAATTCAGCTAAATAACTGTCAAACCGGTCTAATTTATTTTTAATCGTTTCTCTTTTAATTTTTAATGAAGCTAATGCGGCCATTGTAATAAGAATGAAATGAGTACTTGCTATGTAGGAAAGGGTATAAAGGAAATGCTATCCACTTACTTGATATTATACCACAGGAGTGTATATGCTTAATTCTCGATAGTGTTGCTTGTTGGATGCGGTCTGGACCTTTGGAAGTTGAAAGCCTTTGTTCCAAACGTTTCGATGATTTTCACTAAATTTTTTAAGAGATTGCGGACACGTGTATATTTAATTCACTGATATCCGGCTCGAAGGACCAATGTATTAGCTGGGCGGTAACCCGCCGTTTATTATTTTTGGTGATAACACTTCGATAAATTATTAAATTATAGACTGTACACCTATATACAATTTATTGATATTTATATACAATGTTGTTTATTGTTAATATGACTTGTGTTGATTTCGGATTTTTATTGGTTGAATCGAGTATGAATTGAGTCAGTTAAAACTTAAATTTAACACTGCTGCTTATTTTTTAAAATAGATAGTCTTATATGTTTCTCCAACCCCCACGTGAAGCTGGAGAACATGGAAGTGGTTGATACTTGAAAACACATCTGGAGTCTGTCTTGCCAATTCAAGTACCAACCCTCCGAGAAGTTATAATTTTGGGTCAACCAGATAATAAATATTTTGCCGGTCGTAGACATTTGAATACACTTATGTACAGACAGATATATAGTACAAACATATTTTCTAAACATATAAAGATAACTATAAACTAAAATATGTCTTTATATCACCGAACATACGTATATCGACGATTTGGATGATATATTAGAAAAATTGAATTTTACTGAATTTTTAAGAAAAAATGTAAAAATTAACCAAAATTTGAAAACGATGCTATTAATACGTATCTAGACGATTTGGATGATATATAAGAAAAACTGAAATTTTAGCGAATTTCCAAGAAAAATGTAAAAATTAACCAAAATTTAAAAACGATGCTATCTAGATGATTTGGAAGATATTTAGGAAAAATTAAATTTTTGCGAATTTCAGAGTAAACTGTACAAGTTTACCGAAATTCTAAATCTTTGCTATTTCTACGTACATCGACGATTTGGGTGATATATAAGAAAAACTGAAATTTTAACGAATTTCCAAGAAAAATGTAAAAATTAACCAAAATTTAAAAACGATTCTATTTCTATAGATATATAATAAAAATTGAATTTTTCCGAATTTTTAAGAAAAATGTAAAAATTAACCAAAATTTGAAAACTATGATATTTCTACGTCTCTAGGCGATTTGGATGATATATAAGCAAAACTGAAATTTTAACGAATTTCCAAGCAAAATGTAAAAATTAACCAAAATTTAAAAACTATGCTATCTAGATGATTTGGAAAAATTAAATTTTTGCGAATTTCAGAGTAAACTGTACAAATTTACCGAAATTCTAAATCGTTGCTATTTCTACGTATATCGACGATTTGGGTGATATATAAGAAAAACTGAAATTTTAACGAATATCCAAGAAAAATGTAAAAATTAACCAAAATTTAAAAACGATGCTATCTAGATGATTTGGAAGATATTTAGGAAAAATTTAATTTTTGCGAATTTCAGAGTAAACTGTACAAATTTACCGAAATTCTAAATCGTTGCTATTTCTACGTATATCGACGATTTGGATGATATATAAGAAAAACTGAAATTTTAGCGAATTTTCAAGGAAAATGTAAAAATTAACCAAAATTTGAAAACGATGCTATTTCTACGTATCTAGTTGATTTGGAGGATATTTAAGAAAAATTGACTTTTAGCGAATTTCCGAGTAAACTGTACAAATTAACCGAATCTCTAAATGGTTGCTATTTCTACGTATATCGACGATTTGGATGATATATTAGAAATACTGAAATTTTAGCGAATTTTCAAGGAAAATGTAAAAATTAACCAAAATTTGAAAAAGATGCTATTTCTACGTATCTAGACGATTTGGATGATATATAAGAAAAACTGAAATTTTAGCTAATTTCCAAGAAAAATATAAAAATTAACCAAAATTTAAAAACGATGCTATCTAGATGATTTGGAAAAATTAAATTTTTGCGAATTTCAGAGTAAACTGTACAAATTTACCGAAATTCTAAATCTTTGTTATTTCTACGTACATCGACGATTTGGGTGATATATAAGAAAAACTGAAATTTTAACGAATTTCCAAGAAAAATGTAAAAATTAACCAAAATTTAAAAACTATGCTATCTAGATGGTTTGGAAAAATTAAATTTTTGCGAATTTCAGAGTAAACTGTACAAATTTACCGAAATTCTAAATCTTTGTTATTTCTACGTACATCGACGATTTGGGTGATATATAAGAAAAACTGAAATTTTAACGAATTTCCAAGAAAAATGTAAAAATTAACCAAAATTTAAAAACTATGCTATCTAGATGATTTGGAAAAATTAAATTTTTGCGAATTTCAGAGTAAACTGTACAAATTTACCGAAATTCTAAATAGTTGCTATTTCTACGTATATCGACGATTTGGGTGATATATAAGAAAAACTGAAATTTTAGCGAATTTCCAAGAAAAATGTAAAAATTAACCAAAATTTAAAAACGATGCTATCTAGATGATTTGGAAGATATTTAGGAAAAATTAAATTTTTGCGAATTTCAGAGTAAACTGTACAAATTTACCGAAATTCTAAATCGTTGCTATTTCTACGTATATCGACGATTTGGATGATATATAAGAAAAACTGAAATTTTAGCGAATTTCCAAGGAAAATGTAAAAATTAACCAAAATTTGAAAACGATGCCATTTCTACGTATCTAGTTGATTTGGAGGATATTTAAGAAAAATTGACTTTTAGCGAATTTCCGAGTAAACTGTACAAATTAACCGAAGTTCTAAATGGTTGCTATTTCTACGTATATCGACGATTTGGATGATATATTAGAAAAATTGAATTTTACTGAATTTTTAAGAAAAAATGTAAAAATTAACCAAGATTTGAAAACGATGCTATTTCTACGTATCTAGACGATTTGGATGATATATAAGAAAAACTGAAATTTTAGCGAATTTCCAAGAAAAATGTAAAAATTAACCAAAATTTAAAAACGATGCTATCTAGATGATTTGGAAGATATTTAGGAAAAATTAAATTTTTGCGAATTTCAGAGTAAACTGTACAAGTTTACCGAAATTCTAAATCTTTGCTATTTCTACGTACATCGACGATTTGGGTGATATATAAGAAAAACTGAAATTTTAACGAATTTCCAAGAAAAATGTAAAAATTAACCAAAATTTAAAAACGATTCTATTTCTATAGATATATAATAAAAATTGAATTTTTCCGAATTTTTAAGAAAAATGTAAAAATTAACCAAAATTTGAAAACTATGATATTTCTACGTCTCTAGGCGATTTGGATGATATATAAGCAAAACTGAAATTTTAACGAATTTTCAAGGAAAATGTAAAAATTAACCAAAATTTGAAAACGATGCTATTTCTACGTATCTAGTTGATTTGGAGGATATTTAAGAAAAATTGACTTTTAGCGAATTTCCGAGTAAACTGTACAAATTAACCGAAGTTCTAAATGGTTGCTATTTCTACGTATATCGACGATTTGGATGATATATTAGAAATACTGAAATTTTAGCGAATTTTCAAGGAAAATGTAAAAATTAACCAAAATTTGAAACCGATGCTATTTCTACGTATCTAGACGATTTGGATGATATATAAGAAAAACTGAAATTTTAGCTAATTTCCAAGAAAAATGTAAAAATTAACCAAAATTTAAAAACGATGCTATCTAGATGATTTGGAAGATATTTAGGAAAAATTTAATTTTTGCGAATTTCAGAGTAAACTGTACAAGTTTACCGAAATTCTAAATCTTTGCTATTTCTACGTACATCGACGATTTGGGTGATATATAAGAAAAACTGAAATTTTAGCGAATTTTCAAGGAAAATGTAAAAATTAACCAAAATTTGAAAACGATGCTATTTCTACGTATCTAGTTGATTTGGAGGATATTTAAGAAAAATTGACTTTTAGCGAATTTCCGAGTAAACTGTACAAATTAACCGAAGTTCTAAATGGTTGCTATTTCTACGTATATCGACGATTTGGATGATATATTAGAAATACTGAAATTTTAGCGAATTTTCAAGGAAAATGTAAAAATTAACCAAAATTTGAAAACGATGCTATTTCTACGTATCTAGACGATTTGGATGATATATAAGAAAAACTGAAATTTTAGCTAATTTCCAAGAAAAATGTAAAAATTAACCAAAATTTAAAAACGATGCTATCTAGATGATTTGGAAGATATTTAGGAAAAATTAAATTTTTGCGTATTTCAGAGTAAACTGTACAAATTTACCGAAATACTAAATCTTTGTTATTTGTACGTACATCGACGATTTGGGTGATATATAAGAAAAACTGAAATTTTAACGAATTTCCAAGAAAAATGTAAAAATTAACCAAAATTTAAAAACTATGCTATCTAGATGGTTTGGAAAAATTAAATTTTTGCGAATTTCAGAGTAAACTGTACAAATTTACCGAAATTCTAAATCTTTGTTATTTCTACGTATATCGACGATTTGGGTGATATATAAGAAAAACTGAAATTTTAGCGAATTTCCAAGAAAAATGTAAAAATTAACCAAAATTTAAAAACGATGCTATCTAGATGATTTGGAAGATATTTAGGAAAAATTAAATTTTTGCGAATTTCAGAGTAAACTGTACAAATTAACCGAAGTTCTAAATGGTTGCTATTTCTACGTATATCGACGATTTGGATGATATATTAGAAATACTGAAATTTTAGCGAATTTTCAAGGAAAATGTAAAAATTAACCAAAATTTGAAAACGATGCTATTTCTACGTATCTAGACGATTTGGATGATATATTAGAAATACTGAAATTTTAGCGAATTTTCAAGGAAAATGTAAAAATTAACCAAAATTTGAAAACGATGCTATTTCTACGTATCTAGACGATTTGGATGATATATAAGAAAAACTGAAATTTTAGCTAATTTCCAAGAAAAATGTAAAAATTAACCAAAATTTAAAAACGATGCTATCTAGATGATTTGGAAGATATTTAGGAAAAATTAAATTTTTGCGTATTTCAGAGTAAACTGTACAAATTTACCGAAATTCTAAATGGTTGCTATTTCTACGTATATCGACGATTTGGATGATATATTAGAAAAATTGAATTTTACTGAATTTTTAAGAAAAAATGTAAAAATTAACCAAGATTTGAAAACGATGCTATTTCTACGTATCTAGACGATTTGGATGATATATAAGAAAAACTGAAATTTTAGCGAATTTCCAAGAAAAATGTAAAAATTTACCAAAATTTAAAAACGATGCTATCTAGATGATTTGGAAAAATTAAATTTTTGCGAATTTCAGAGTAAACTGTACAAATTTACCGAAATTCTAAATCGTTGCTATTTCTACGTATATCGACGATTTGGATGATATATTAGAAATACTGAAATTTTAGCGAATTTTCAAGGAAAATGTAAAAATTAACCAAAATTTGAAAACGATGCTATTTCTACGTATCTAGACGATTTGGATGATATATAAGAAAAACTGAAATTTTAGCTAATTTCCAAGAAAAATGTAAAAATTAACCAAAATTTAAAAACGATGCTATCTAGATGATTTAGAAGATATTTTGGAAAAATTAAATTTTTGCGTATTTCAGAGTAAACTGTACAAATTTACCGAAATTCTAAATCTTTGTTATTTCTACGTACATCGACGATTTGGGTGATATATAAGAAAAACTGAAATTTTAACGAATTTCCAAGAAAAATGTAAAAATTAACCAAAATTTAAAAACTATTCTATCTAGATGGTTTGGAAAAATTAAATTTTTGCGAATTTCAGAGTAAACTGTACAAATTTACCGAAATTCTAAATCTTTGTTATTTCTACGTACATCGACGATTTGGGTGATATATAAGAAAAACTGAAATTTTAACGAATTTCCAAGAAAAATGTAAAAACTAACCAAAATTTAAAAACTATGCTATCTAGATGATTCGGAAAAATTAAATTTTTGCGAATTTCAGAGCAAACTGTACAAATTTACCGAAATTCTAAATCGTTGCTATTTCTACGTATATCGACGATTTGGGTGATATATAAGAAAAACTGAAACTTTAACGAATATCCAAGAAAAATGTAAAAATTAACCAAAATTTAAAAACGATGCTATTTAGATGATTTGGAAGATATTTAGGAAAAATTAAATTTTTGCGAATTTCAGAGTAAACTGTACAAATTTACCGAAATTCTAAATCGTTGCTATTTCTACGTATATCGACGATTTGGATGATATATAAGAAAAACTGAAATTTTAGCGAATTTCCAGGAAAAATGTAAAAATTAACCAAATTTAAAAACGATGCTATCTAGATGATTTGGAAGATATTTAGGAAAAATTAAATTTTTGCGAATTTCAGAGTAAACTGTACAAATTTACCGAAATTCTAAATCGTTGCTATTTCTACGTATAGCGACGATTTGGATGATATATAAGAAAAACTGAAATTTTAGCTAATTTCCAAGAAAAATGTAAAAATTAACCAAAATTTAAAAACGATGCTATCTAGATGATTTGGAAGATATTTAGGAAAAATTAAATTTTTGCGTATTTCAGAGTAAACTGTACAAATTTACCGAAATTCTAAATCTTTGTTATTTCTACGTACATCGACGATTTGGGTGATATATAAGAAAAACTGAAATTTTAACGAATTTCCAAGAAAAATGTAAAAATTAACCAAAATTTAAAAACTATGCTATCTAGATGGTTTGGAAAAATTAAATTTTTGCGAATTTCAGAGTAAACTGTACAAATTTACCGAAATTCTAAATCTTTGTTATTTCTACGTACATCGACGATTTGGGTGATATATAAGAAAAACTGAAATTTTAACGAATTTCCAAGAAAAATGTAAAAATTAACCAAAATTTAAAAACTATGCTATCTAGATGATTTGGAAAAATTAAATTTTTGCGAATTTCAGAGTAAACTGTACAAATTTACCAAAATTCTAAATCGTTGCTATTTCTACGTATATCGACGATTTGGGTGATATATAAGAAAAACTGAAATTTTAACGAATATCCAAGAAAAATGTAAAGATTAACCAAAATTTAAAAACGATGCTATCTAGATGATTTGGAAGATATTTAGGAAAAATTAAATTTTTGCGTATTTCAGAGTAAACTGTACAAATTTACCGAAATTCTAAATCTTTGTTATTTCTACGTACATCGACGATTTGGGTGATATATAAGAAAAACTGAAATTTTAACGAATTTCCAAGAAAAATGTAAAAATTAACCAAAATTTAAAAACTGTGCTATCTAGATGATTTGGAAGATATTTAGGAAAAATTAAATTTTTGCGTATTTCAGAGTAAACTGTACAAATTTACCGAAATTCTAAATCGTTGCTATTTCTACGTATATCGACGATTTGGATGATATATAAGAAAAACTGAAATTTTAGCGAATTTCCAAGGAAAATGTAAAAATTAACCAAAATTTGAAAACGATGCCATTTCTACGTATCTAGTTGATTTGGAGGATATTTAAGAAAAATTGACTTTTAGCGAATTTCCGAGTAAACTGTACAAATTAACCGAAGTTCTAAATGGTTGCTATTTCTACGTATATCGACGATTTGGATGATATATTAGAAAAATTGAATTTTACTGAATTTTTAAGAAAAAATGTAAAAATTAACCAAAATTTGAAAACGATGCTATTTCTACGTATCTAGACGATTTGGATGATATATAAGAAAAACTGAAATTTTAGCGAATTTCCAAGAAAAATGTAAAAATTAACCAAAATTTAAAAACGATGCTATCTAGATGATTTGGAAGATATTTAGGAAAAATTAAATTTTTGCGTATTTCAGAGTAAACTGTACAAATTTACCGAAATTCTAAATCTTTGTTATTTCTACGTACATCGACGATTTGGGTGATATATAAGAAAAACTGAAATTTTAACGAATTTCCAAGAAAAATGTAAAAATTAACCAAAATTTAAAAACTGTGCTATCTAGATGATTTGGAAAAATTAAATTTTTGCGAATTTCAGAGTAAACTGTACAAATTTACCAAAATTCTAAATCGTTGCTATTTCTACGTATATCGACGATTTGGGTGATATATAAGAAAAACTGAAATTTTAACGAATATCCAAGAAAAATGTAAAGATTAACCAAAATTTAAAAACGATGCTATCTAGATGATTTGGAAGATATTTAGGAAAAATTAAATTTTTGCGAATTTCAGAGTAAACTGTACAAATTTACCGAAATTCTAAATCGTTGCTATTTCTACGTATATCGACGATTTGGATGATATATAAGAAAAACTGAAATTTTAGCGAATTTCCAAGGAAAATGTAAAAATTAACCAAAATTTGAAAACGATGCCATTTCTACGTATATAGTTGATTTGGAGGATATTTAAGAAAAATTGACTTTTAGCGAATTTCCGAGTAAACTGTACAAATTAACCGAAGTTCTAAATGGTTGCTATTTCTACGTATATCGACGATTTGGGTGATATATAAGAAAAACTGAAATTTTAACGAATATCCAAGAAAAATGTAAAAATTAACCAAAATTTAAAAACGATGCTATCTAGATGATTTGGAAGATATTTAGGAAAAATTTATTTTTGCGAATTTCAGAGTAAACTGTACAAATTTACCGAAATTCTAAATCGTTGCTATTTCTACGTATATCGACGATTTGGGTGATATATAAGAAAAACTGAAATTTTAACGAATATCCAAGAAAAATGTAAAGATTAACCAAAATTTAAAAACGATGCTATCTAGATGATTTGGAAGATATTTAGGAAAAATTAAATTTTTGCGAATTTCAGAGTAAACTGTACAAATTTACCGAAATTCTAAATCGTTGCTATTTCTACGTATATCGACGATTTGGATGATATATTAGAAAAATTGAATTTTACTGAATTTTTAAGAAAAAATGTAAAAATTAACCAAAATTTGAAAACGATGCTATTTCTACGTATCTAGACAATTTGGATGATATATAAGAAAAACTGAAATTTTAGCGAATTTCCAAGAAAAATGTAAAAATTAACCAAAATTTAAAAACGATGCTATCTAGATGATTTGGAAGATATTTAGGAAAAATTAAATTTTTGCGAATTTCAGAGTAAACTGTACAAGTTTACCGAAATTCTAAATCTTTGCTATTTCTACGTACATCGACGATTTGGGTGATATATAAGAAAAACTGAAATTTTAACGAATTTCCAAGAAAAATGTAAAAATTAACCAAAATTTAAAAACGATTCTATTTCTATAGATATATAATAAAAATTGAATTTTTCCGAATTTTTAAGAAAAATGTAAAAATTAACCAAAATTTGAAAACTAAGATATTTCTACGTCTCTAGGCGATTTGGATGATATAAAAGAAAAACTGAAATTTTAACGAATTTCCAAGCAAAATGTAAAAATTAACCAAAATTTAAAAACTATGCTATCTAGATGATTTGGAAGATATTTAGGAAAAATTAAATTTTTGCGAATTTCAGAGTAAACTGTACAAATTTACCGAAATTCTAAATCGTTGCTATTTCTACGTATATCGACGATTTGGGTGATATATAAGAAAAACTGAAATTTTAACGAATATCCAAGAAAAATGTAAAAATTAACCAAAATTTAAAAACGATGCTATCTAGATGATTTGGAAGATATTTAGGAAAAATTTATTTTTGCGAATTTCAGAGTAAACTGTACAAATTTACCGAAATTCTAAATCGTTGCTATTTCTACGTATATCGACGATTTGGGTGATATATAAGAAAAACTGAAATTTTAACGAATATCCAAGAAAAATGTAAAAATTAACCAAAATTTAAAAACGATGCTATCTAGATGATTTGGAAGATATTTAGGAAAAATTTATTTTTGCGAATTTCAGAGCAAACTGTACAAATTTACCGAAATTCTAAATCGTTGCTATTTCTACGTATATCGACGATTTGGGTGATATATAAGAAAAACTGAAATTTTAACGAATATCCAAGAAAAATGTAAAAATTAACCAAAATTTAAAAACGATGCTATTTAGATGATTTGGAAGATATTTAGGAAAAATTAAATTTTTGCGAATTTCAGAGTAAACTGTACAAATTTACCGAAATTCTAAATCGTTGCTATTTCTACGTATATCGACGATTTGGATGATATATAAGAAAAACTGAAATTTTAGCGAATTTCCAGGAAAAATGTAAAAATTAACCAAATTTAAAAACGATGCTATCTAGATGATTTGGAAGATATTTAGGAAAAATTAAATTTTTGCGAATTTCAGAGTAAACTGTACAAATTTACCGAAATTCTAAATCGTTGCTATTTCTACGTATAGCGACGATTTGGATGATATATAAGAAAAACTGAAATTTTAGCTAATTTCCAAGAAAAATGTAAAAATTAACCAAAATTTAAAAACGATGCTATCTAGATGATTTGGAAGATATTTAGGAAAAATTAAATTTTTGCGTATTTCAGAGTAAACTGTACAAATTTACCGAAATTCTAAATCTTTGTTATTTCTACGTACATCGACGATTTGGGTGATATATAAGAAAAACTGAAATTTTAACGAATTTCCAAGAAAAATGTAAAAATTAACCAAAATTTAAAAACTATGCTATCTAGATGGTTTGGAAAAATTAAATTTTTGCGAATTTCAGAGTAAACTGTACAAATTTACCGAAATTCTAAATCTTTGTTATTTCTACGTACATCGACGATTTGGGTGATATATAAGAAAAACTGAAATTTTAACGAATTTCCAAGAAAAATGTAAAAATTAACCAAAATTTAAAAACTATGCTATCTAGATGATTTGGAAAAATTAAATTTTTGCGAATTTCAGAGTAAACTGTACAAATTTACCAAAATTCTAAATCGTTGCTATTTCTACGTATATCGACGATTTGGGTGATATATAAGAAAAACTGAAATTTTAACGAATATCCAAGAAAAATGTAAAGATTAACCAAAATTTAAAAACGATGCTATCTAGATGATTTGGAAGATATTTAGGAAAAATTAAATTTTTGCGAATTTCAGAGTAAACTGTACAAATTTACCGAAATTCTAAATCGTTGCTATTTCTACGTATATCGACGATTTGGATGATATATAAGAAAAACTGAAATTTCAGCGAATTTCCAAGGAAAATGTAAAAATTAACCAAAATTTGAAAACGATGCCATTTCTACGTATCTAGTTGATTTGGAGGATATTTAAGAAAAATTGACTTTTAGCGAATTTCCGAGTAAACTGTACAAATTAACCGAAGTTCTAAATGGTTGCTATTTCTACGTATATCGACGATTTGGATGATATATTAGAAAAATTGAATTTTACTGAATTTTTAAGAAAAAATGTAAAAATTAACCAAAATTTGAAAACGATGCTATTTCTACGTATCTAGACGATTTGGATGATATATAAGAAAAACTGAAATTTTAGCGAATTTCCAAGAAAAATGTAAAAATTAACCAAAATTTAAAAACGATGCTATCTAGATGATTTGGAAGATATTTAGGAAAAATTAAATTTTTGCGTATTTCAGAGTAAACTGTACAAATTTACCGAAATTCTAAATCTTTGTTATTTCTACGTACATCGACGATTTGGGTGATATATAAGAAAAACTGAAATTTTAACGAATTTCCAAGAAAAATGTAAAAATTAACCAAAATTTAAAAACTGTGCTATCTAGATGATTTGGAAAAATTAAATTTTTGCGAATTTCAGAGTAAACTGTACAAATTTACCAAAATTCTAAATCGTTGCTATTTCTACGTATATCGACGATTTGGGTGATATATAAGAAAAACTGAAATTTTAACGAATATCCAAGAAAAATGTAAAGATTAACCAAAATTTAAAAACGATGCTATCTAGATGATTTGGAAGATATTTAGGAAAAATTAAATTTTTGCGAATTTCAGAGTAAACTGTACAAATTTACCGAAATTCTAAATCGTTGCTATTTCTACGTATATCGACGATTTGGATGATATATAAGAAAAACTGAAATTTTAGCGAATTTCCAAGGAAAATGTAAAAATTAACCAAAATTTGAAAACGATGCCATTTCTACGTATCTAGTTGATTTGGAGGATATTTAAGAAAAATTGACTTTTAGCGAATTTCCGAGTAAACTGTACAAATTAACCGAAGTTCTAAATGGTTGCTATTTCTACGTATATCGACGATTTGGGTGATATATAAGAAAAACTGAAATTTTAACGAATATCCAAGAAAAATGTAAAAATTAACCAAAATTTAAAAACGATGCTATCTAGATGATTTGGAAGATATTTAGGAAAAATTTATTTTTGCGAATTTCAGAGTAAACTGTACAAATTTACCGAAATTCTAAATCGTTGCTATTTCTACGTATATCGACGATTTGGGTGATATATAAGAAAAACTGAAATTTTAACGAATATCCAAGAAAAATGTAAAGATTAACCAAAATTTAAAAACGATGCTATCTAGATGATTTGGAAGATATTTAGGAAAAATTAAATTTTTGCGAATTTCAGAGTAAACTGTACAAATTTACCGAAATTCTAAATCGTTGCTATTTCTACGTATATCGACGATTTGGATGATATATTAGAAAAATTGAATTTTACTGAATTTTTAAGAAAAAATGTAAAAATTAACCAAAATTTGAAAACGATGCTATTTCTACGTATCTAGACAATTTGGATGATATATAAGAAAAACTGAAATTTTAGCGAATTTCCAAGAAAAATGTAAAAATTAACCAAAATTTAAAAACGATGCTATCTAGATGATTTGGAAGATATTTAGGAAAAATTAAATTTTTGCGAATTTCAGAGTAAACTGTACAAGTTTACCGAAATTCTAAATCTTTGCTATTTCTACGTACATCGACGATTTGGGTGATATATAAGAAAAACTGAAATTTTAACGAATTTCCAAGAAAAATGTAAAAATTAACCAAAATTTAAAAACGATTCTATTTCTATAGATATATAATAAAAATTGAATTTTTCCGAATTTTTAAGAAAAATGTAAAAATTAACCAAAATTTGGAAACTATGATATTTCTACGTCTCTAGGCGATTTGGATGATATATAAGCAAAACTGAAATTTTAACGAATTTCCAAGCAAAATGTAAAAATTAACCAAAATTTAAAAACTATGCTATCTAGATGATTTGGAAAAATTAAATTTTTGCGAATTTCAGAGTAAACTGTACAAATTTACCGAAATTCTAAATCGTTGCTATTTCTACGTATATCGACGATTTGGGTGATATATAAGAAAAACTGAAATTCTAACGAATATCCAAGAAAAATGTAAAAATTAACCAAAATTTAAAAACGATGCTATCTAGATGATTTGGAAGATATTTAGGAAAAATTTATTTTTGCGAATTTCAGAGTAAACTGTACAAATTTACCGAAATTCTAAATCGTTGCTATTTCTACGTATATCGACGATTTGGATGATATATAAGAAAAACTGAAATTTTAGCGAATTTTCAAGGAAAATGTAAAAATTAACCAAAATTTGAAAACGATGCTATTTCTACGTATCTAGTTGATTTGGAGGATATTTAAGAAAAATTGACTTTTAGCGAATTTCCGAGTAAACTGTACAAATTAACCGAATCTCTAAATGGTTGCTATTTCTACGTATATCGACGATTTGGATGATATATTAGAAATACTGAAATTTTAGCGAATTTTCAAGGAAAATGTAAAAATTAACCAAAATTTGAAAACGATGCTATTTCTACGTATCTAGACGATTTGGATGATATATAAGAAAAACTGAAATTTTAGCTAATTTCCAAGAAAAATGTAAAAATTAACCAAAATTTAAAAACGATGCTATCTAGATGATTTGGAAGATATTTAGGAAAAATTAAATTTTTGCGTATTTCAGAGTAAACTGTACAAATTTACCGAAATTCTAAATCTTTGTTATTTCTACGTACATCGACGATTTGGGTGATATATAAGAAAAACTGAAATTTTAACGAATTTCCAAGAAAAATGTAAAAATTAACCAAAATTTAAAAACTATGCTATCTAGATGGTTTGGAAAAATTAAATTTTTGCGAATTTCAGAGTAAACTGTACAAATTTACCGAAATTCTAAATCTTTGTTATTGCTACGTACATCGACGATTTGGGTGATTTATAAGAAAAACTGAAATTTTAACGAATTTCCAAGAAAAATGTAAAAATTAACCAAAATTTAAAAACTATGCTATCTAGATGACTTGGAAAAATTAAATTTTTGCGAATTTCAGAGTAAACTGTACAAATTTACCGAAATTCTATATCGTTGCTATTTCTACGTATATCGACGATTTGGGTGATATATAAGAAAAACTGAAATTTTAACGAATATCCAAGAAAAATGTAAAAATTAACCAAAATTTAAAAACGATGCTATCTAGATGATTTGGAAGATATTTAGGAAAAAATAAATTTTTGCGAATTTCAGAGTAAACTGTACAAATTTACCGAAATTCTAAATCGTTGCTATTTCTACGTATATCGACGATTTGGATGATATATAAGAAAAACTGAAATTCTAGCGAATTTCCAGGAAAAATGTAAAAATTAACCAAAATTTAAAAACGATGCTACCTAGATGATTTGGAAGATATTTAGGAAAAATTAAATTTTTGCGAATTTCAGAGTAAACTGTACAAATTTACCGAAATTCTAAATCGTTGCTATTTCTACGTATATCGACGATTTGGATGATATATAAGAAAAACTGAAATTTTAACGAATTTCCAAGAAAAATGTAAAAATTAACCAAAATTTAAAAACGATGCTATTTCTACGTATCTAGTTGATTTGGAGGATATTTAAGAAAAATTGACTATTAGTGAATTTCCGAGTAAACTGTACAAATTAACCGAAGTTCTAAATGGTTGCTATTTCTACGTATATCGACGATTTGGATGATATATTAGAAAAATTGAATTTTACTGAATTTTTAAGAAAAAATGTACAAATTAACCAAAATTTGAAAACGATGCTATTTCTACGTATCTAGACGATTTGGATGATATATAAGAAAAACTGAAATTTTAGCGAATTTCCAAGAAAAATGTAAAAATTAACCAAAATTTAAAAACGATGCTATCTAGATGATTTGGAAGATATTTAGGAAAAATTAAATTTTTGCGAATTTCAGAGTAAACTGTACAAGTTTACCGAAATTCTAAATCTTTGCTATTTCTACGTACATCGACGATTTGGGTGATATATAAGAAAAACTGAAATTTTAACGAATTTCCAAGAAAAATGTAAAAATTAACCAAAATTTAAAAACGATTCTATTTCTATAGATATATAATAAAAATTGAATTTTTCCGAATTTTTAAGAAAAATGTAAAAATTAACCAAAATTTGAAAACTATGATATTTCTACGTCTCTAGGCGATTTGGATGATATATAAGAAAAACTGAAATTTTAGCGAATTTCCAAGAAAAATGTAAAAATTAACCAAAATTTGAAAACGATGCTATCTAGATGATTTGGAGGATATTTAAGAAAAATTTAATTTTAGGGAATTTCCGAGTAAACTGTACAAATTAACCGAAATTCTAAATCGTTGCTATTTCTACGTATATCGACGATTTGGATGATATATAAGAAAAGCTGAAATTTTAACGAATTTCCAAGAAAAATGTAAAAATTAACCATAATTTAAAAACGATTCTATTTCTATGGATATATAATAAAAATTGAATTTTACCGAATTTTTAAGAAAAATGTAAAAATTAACCAAAATTTGAAAATGATGCTAGTTCTACGTATCTAGACGATTTGGATGGTATATAAGAAAAACTGAAATTTTAGCGAATTTCCAAGAAAAATGTAAAAATTAACCAAAATTTAAAAACGATGCTATCTAGATGATTTGGAAGATATTTAGGAAAAATTTAATTTTTGCGAATTTCAGAGTAAACTGTACAAATTTACCGAAATTCTAATTCGTTGCTATTTCTACGTATATCGACGATTTGGATGATATATAAGAAAAACTGAAATTTTAACGAATTTCCAAGAAAAATGTAAAAATTAACCAAAATTTAAAAACTATGCTATCTAGATGATTTGGAAGATATTTAGGAAAAATTAAATTTTTGCGAATTTCAGAGTAAACTGTACAAATTTACCGAAATTCTAAATCGTTGCTATTTCTACGTATATCGACGATTTGGGTGATATATAAGGAAAACTGAAATTTTAACGAATTTCCAAGAAAAATGTAAAAATTAACATAAATTTAGAAACGATGCTATCTAGATGATTTGGAAGATATTTAGGAAAAATTAAATTTTTGCGAATTTCAGAGTAAACTGTACAAATTTACCGAAATTCTAAATCGTTGCTATTTCTACGTATATCGACGATTTGGATGATATATAAGAAAAACTGAAATTTTAACGAATTTCCAAGAAAAATGTAAAAATTAACCAAAATTTAAAAACGATGCTATTTCTACGTATCTAGTTGATTTGGAGGATATTTATGAAAAATTGACTTTTAGCGAATTTCCGAGTAAACTGTACAAATTAACCGAAGTTCTAAATGGTTGCTATTTCTACGTATATCGACGATTTGGATGATATATTAGAAAAATTGAATTTTACTGAATTTTTAAGAAAAAATGTAAAAATTAACCAAAATTTGAAAACGATGCTATTTCTACGTATCTAGACGATTTGGATGATATATAAGAAAAACTGAAATTTTAGCGAATTTCCAAGAAAAATGTAAAAATTAACCAAAATTTAAAAACGATGCTATCTAGATGATTTGGAAGATATTTAGGAAAAATTAAATTTTTGCGAATTTCAGAGTAAACTGTACAAGTTTACCGAAATTCTAAATCTTTGCTATTTCTACGTACATCGACGATTTGGGTGATATATAAGAAAAACTGAAATTTTAACGAATTTCCAAGAAAAATGTAAAAAATAACCAAAATTTAAAAACTATGCTATCTAGCTGATTGGGAAGATATTTAGGAAAAATTAAATTTTTGCGAATTTCAGAGTAAACTGTACAAATTTACCGAAATTCTAAATCGTTGCTATTTCTACGTATATCGACGATTTGGATGATATATAAGAAAAACTGAAATTTTAACGAATTTCCAAGAAAAATGTAAAAATTAACCAAAATTTAAAAACGATTCTATTTCTATAGATATATAATAAAAATTGAATTTTACCGAATTTTTAAGAAAAATGTAAAAATTAACCAAAATTTGAAAACTATGATATTTCTACGTCTCTAGACGATTTGGATGATATATAAGAAAAACTGAAATTTTAGCGAATTTCCAAGAAAAATGTAAAAATTAACCAAAATTTGAAAACGATGCTATTTCTACGTATCTAGACGATTTGGATGATATATAAGAAAAACTGAAATTTTAACGAATTTCCAAGAAAGATGTAAAAATTAACCAAAATTTAAAAACGATGCTATATAGATGATTTGGAAGATATTTAGGAAAAATTGAATTTTTGCGTATTTCAGAGTAAACTGTAAAAATTTACCGAAATTCTAAATCGTTGCCATTTCTACGTATATCGACGATTTGGGTGATATATAAGAAAAACTGAAATTTTAACGAATTTCCAAAAAAAGTGTAAAAATTAACCAAAATTTAAAAACGATTCTATTTCTATAGATATATAATAAAAATTGAATTTTTCCGAATTTTTAAGAAAAATTTAAAATTAACCAAAATTTGAAAACTATGATATTTCTACGTCTCTAGGCGATTTGGATGATATATAAGAAAAACTGAAATTTTAGCGAATTTCGAAGAAAAATGTAAAAATTGGCCAAAATTTGAAAACGATGCTATCTAGATGATTTGGAGGATATTTAAGAAAAATTTAATTTTAGGGAATTTCCGAGTAAACTGTACAAATTAACCGAAATTCTAAATCGTTGCTATTTCTACGTATATCGACGATTTGGATGATATATAAGAAAAGCTGAAATTTTAACGAATTTCCAAGAAAAATGTAAAAATTAACCATAATTTAAAAACGATTCTATTTCTGTGGATATATAATAAAAATTGAATTTTACCGAATTTTTAAGAAAAATGTAAAAATTAACCAAAATTTGAAAACGATGCTATTTCTACGTATCTAGACGATTTGGATGGTATATAAGAAAAACTGAAATTTTAGCGAATTTCCAAGAAAAATGTAAAAATTAACCAAAATTTAAAAACGATGCTATCTAGATGATTTGGAAGATATTTAGGAAAAATTTAATTTTTGCGAATTTCAGAGTAAACTGTACAAATTTACCGAAATTCTAAATCGTTGCTATTTCTACGTATATCGACGATTTGGATGATATATAAGAAAAACTGAAATTTTAACGAATATCCAAGAAAAATGTAAAAATTAACCAAAATTTAAAAACGATGCTATCTAGATGATTTGGAAGATATTTAGAAAAAAATTAATTTTTGCGAATTTCAGAGTAAGCTGTACAAATTTACCGAAATTCTAAATCGTTGCTATTTCTACGTATATCGACGATTTGGATGATATATAGGAAAAACTGAAATTTTAGAGAATTTCCAAGGAAAATGTAAAAATTAACCAAAATTTGAAAACGATGCTATTTCTACGTATCTAGTTGATTTGGAGGATATTTAAGAAAAATTGACTTTTAGCGAATTTCCGAGTAAACTGTACAAATTAACCGAAGTTCTAAATGGTTGCTATTTCTACGTATATCGACGATTTGGATGATATATTAAAAAAATTGAATTTTACTGAATTTTTAAGAAAAAATGTAAAAATTAACCAAAATTTGAAAACGATGCTATTTCTACGTATCTAGACGATTTGGATGATATATAAGAAAAACTGAAATTTTAGCGAATTTCCAAGAAAAATGTAAAAATTAACCAAAATTTAAAAACGATGCTATCTAGATGATTTGGAAGATATTTAGGAAAAATTAAATTTTTGCGAATTTCAGAGTAAACTGTACAAACTTACCGAAATTCTAAATCGTTGCTATTTCTACGTATATCGACGATTTGGATGATATATAAGAAAAACTGAAATTTTAACGAATATCCAAGAAAAATGTAAAAATTAACCAAAATTTAAAAGCGATGCTATCTAGATGATTTGGAAGATATTTAGGAAAAATTTAATTTTTGCGAATTTCAGAGTAAACTGTACAAATTTACCGAAATTCTAAATCGTTGCTATTTCTACGTATATCGACGATTTGGATGATATATAAGAAAAACTGAAATTTTTGCGAATTTTCAAGGAAAATGTAAAAATTAACCAAAATTTGAAAACGATGCTATTTCTACGTATCTAGTTGATTTGGAGGATATTTAAGAAAAATTAACTTTTAGCGAATTTCCGAGTAAACTGTACAAATTAACCGAAGTTCTAAATGGTTGCTATTTCTACGTATATCGACGATTTGGATGATATATTAGAAAAATTGAATTTTACGGAATTTTTAAGAAAAAATGTAAAAATTAACCAAAATTTGAAAACGATGCTATTTCTACGTATCTAGACGATTTGGATGATATATAAGAAAAACTGAAATTTTAGCTAATTTCCAAGAAAAATGTAAAAATTAACCAAAATTTAAAAACGATGCTATCTAGATGATTTGGAAGATATTTAGGAAAAATTAAATTTTTGCGAATTTCAGAGTAAACTGTACAAATTTACCGAAATTCTAAATCGTTGCTATTTCTACGTATATCGACGATTTGGATGATATATAAGAAAAACTGAAATTTTTCCGAATTTCGAAGAAAAATGTAAAAATTGGCCAAAATTTAAAAACGATGCTATCTAGATGATTTGGAAGATATATAGGAAAAATTTAATTTTTGCGAATTTCAGAGTATACTGTACAAATTTACCGAAATTCTAAATCGTTGCTATTTCTACGTATATCGACGATTTGGATGATATATAAGAAAAACTGAAATTTTAGCGAATTTTCAAGGAAAATGTAAAAATTAACCAAAATTTGAAAACGATGCTATTTCTACGTATCTAGACGATTTGGATGATATATAAGAAAAACTGAAATTTCAGGGAATTTCCAAGAAAAATGTAAAAATTAACCAAAATTTAAAAACGATGCTATCTAGATGATTTGGAAGATATTTAGGAAAAATTGATTTTTGCGTATTTCAGAGTAAACTGTAAAAATTTACCGAAATTCTAAATCGTTGCCATTTCTACGTATATCGACGATTTGGGTGATATATAAGAAAAACTGAAATTTTAACGAATTTCCAAAAAAAGTGTAAAAATTAACCAAAATTTAAAAACGATTCTATTTCTATAGATATATAATAAAAATTGAATTTTTCCGAATTTTTAAGAAAAATGTAAAAATTAACCAAAATTTGAAAACTATGATATTTCTACGTCTCTAGGCGATTTGGATGATATATAAGAAAAACTGAAATTTTAGCGAATTTCGAAGAAAAATGTAAAAATTAACCAAAATTTGAAAACGATGCTATCTAGATGATTTGGAGGATATTTAAGAAAAATTTAATTTTAGGGAATTTCCGAGTAAACTGTACAAATTAACCGAAATTCTAAATCGTTGCTATTTCTACGTATATCGACGATTTGGATGATATATAAGAAAAACTGAAATTTTAGCGAATTTTCAAGGAAAACGTAAAAATTAACCAAAATTTGAAAACGATGCTATTTCTACGTATCTAGTTGATTTGGAGGATATTTAAGAAAAATTGACTTTTAGCGAATTTCCGAGTAAACTGTACAAATTAACCGAAATTCTAAATCCTTGCTATTTCTACATATATCGACGATTTGGATGATATATAAGAAAAACTGAAATTTTAACGAATTTCCAAGAAAAATGTAAAAATTAACCAAAATTTAAAAACGATGCTATCTAGATGATTTGGAAGATATTTAGGAAAAATTAAATTTTTGCGAATTTCAGAGTAAACTGTACAAATTTACCGAAATTCTAAATCGTTGCTATTTCTACGTATATCGACGATTTGGATGATATATAAGAAAAACTGAAATTTTAACGAATATCCAAGAAAAATGTAAAAATTAACCAAAATTTAAAAACGATTCTATTTCTATAGATATATAATAAAAATTGAATTTTACCGAATTTTTAAGAAAAATGTAAAAATTAACCAAAATTTGAAAACTATGATATTTCTACGTCTCTAGACGATTTGGATGATATATAAGAAAAACTGAAATTTTAGCGAATTTCCAAGAAAAATGTAAAAATTAACCAAAATTTGAAAACGATGCTATTTCTACGTATCTAGACGATTTGGATGATATATAAGAAAAACTGAAATTTTAACGAATTTCCAAGAAAAATGTAAAAATTAACCAAAATTTAAAAACGATGCTATCTAGATGATTTGGAAGATATTTAGGAAAAATTGAATTTTTGCGTATTTCAGAGTAAACTGTAAAAATTTACCGAAATTCTAAATCGTTGCCATTTCTACGTATATCGACGATTTGGGTGATATATAAGAAAAACTGAAATTTTAACGAATTTCCAAAAAAAGTGTAAAAATTAACCAAAATTTAAAAACGATTCTATTTCTATAGATATATAATAAAAATTGAATTTTTCCGAATTTTTAAGAAAAATGTAAAAATTAACCAAAATTTGAAAACTATGATATTTCTACGTCTCTAGGCGATTTGGATGATATATAAGAAAAACTGAAATTTTAGCGAATTTCGAAGAAAAATGTAAAAATTGGCCAAAATTTGAAAACGATGCTATCTAGATGATTTGGAGGATATTTAAGAAAAATTTAATTTTAGGGAATTTCCGAGTAAACTGTACAAATTAACCGAAATTCTAAATCGTTGCTATTTCTACGTATATCGACGATTTGGATGATATATAAGAAAAACTGAAATTTTAGCGAATTTCCAAGAAAAATGTAAAAATTAACCAAAATTTAAAAACGATGCTATCTAGATGATTTGGAAGATATTTAGGAAAAATTAAATTTTTGCGAATTTCAGAGTAAACTGTACAAACTTACCGAAATTCTAAATCGTTGCTATTTCTACGTATATCGACGATTTGGATGATATATAAGAAAAACTGAAATTTTAACGAGTATCCAAGAAAAATGTAAAAATTAACCAAAATTTAAAAGCGATGCTATCTAGATGATTTGGAAGATACTTAGGAAAAATTTAATTTTTGCGAATTTCAGAGTAAACTGTACAAATTTACCGAAATTCTAAATCGTTGCTATTTCTACGTATATCGACGATTTGGATGATATATAAGAAAAACTGAAATTTTAGCGAATTTTCAAGGAAAATGTAAAAATTAACCAAAATTTGAAAACGATGCTATTTCTACGTATCTAGTTGATTTGGAGGATATTTAAGAAAAATTAACTTTTAGCGAATTTCCGAGTAAACTGTACAAATTAACCGAAGTTCTAAATGGTTGCTATTTCTACGTATATCGACGATTTGGATGATATATTAGAAAAATTGAATTTTACGGAATTTTTAAGAAAAAATGTAAAAATTAACCAAAATTTGAAAACGATGCTATTTCTACGTATCTAGACGATTTGGATGATATATAAGAAAAACTGAAATTTTAGCCAATTTCCAAGAAAAATGTAAAAATTAACCAAAATTTAAAAACGATGCTATCTAGATGATTTGGAAGATATTTAGGAAAAATTAAATTTTTGCGAATTTCAGAGTAAACTGTACAAATTTACCGAAATTCTAAATCGTTGCTATTTCTACGTATATCGACGATTTGGATGATATATAAGAAAAACTGCAATTTTAACGAATATCCAAGAAAAATGTAAAAATTAACCAAAATTTAAAAACGATGCTATCTAGATGATTTGGAAGATATATAGGAAAAATTTAATTTTTGCGAATTTCAGAGTATACCGTACAAATTTACCGAAATTCTAAATCGTTGCTATTTCTACGTGTATCGACGATTTGGATGATATATAAGAAAAACTGATATTTTAGCGAATTTTCAAGGAAAATGTAAAAATTAACCAAAATTTGAAAACGATGCTATTTCTACGTATCTAGACGATTTGGATGATATATAAGAAAAACTGAAATTTTAGGGAATTTCCAAGAAAAATGTAAAAATTAACCAAAATTTAAAAACGATGCTATCTAGATGATTTGGAAGATATTTAGGAAAAATTGAATTTTTGCGTATTTCAGAGTAAACTGTAAAAATTTACCGAAATTCTAAATCGTTGCCATTTCTACGTATATCGACGATTTGGGTGATATATAAGAAAAACTGAAATTTTAACGAATTTCCAAAAAAAGTGTAAAAATTAACCAAAATTTAAAAACGATTCTATTTCTATAGATATATAATAAAAATTGAATTTTTCCGAATTTTTAAGAAAAATGTAAAAATTAACCAAAATTTGAAAACTATGATATTTCTACGTCTCTAGGCGATTTGGATGATATATAAGAAAAACTGAAATTTTAGCGAATTTCGAAGAAAAATGTAAAAATTAACCAAAATTTGAAAACGATGCTATCTAGATGATTTGGAGGATATTTAAGAAAAATTTAATTTTAGGGAATTTCCGAGTAAACTGTACAAATTAACCGAAATTCTAAATCGTTGCTATTTCTACGTATATCGACGATTTGGATGATATATAAGAAAAACTGAAATTTTAACGAATATCCAAGAAAAATGTAAAAATTGACCAAAATTTAAAAACGATGCTATCTAGATGATTTGGAAGAGATTTAGGAAAATTTTAATTTTTGCGAATTTCAGAGTAAACTGTACAAATTTACCGAAATTCTAAATCGTTGCTATTTCTACGTATATCGACGATTTGGATGATATATAAGAAAAACTGAAATTTTAGCGAATTTTCAAGGAAAATGTAAAAATTAACCAAAATTTGAAAACGATGCTATTTCTACGTATCTAGTTGATTTGGAGGATATTTAAGAAAAATTGACTTTTAGCGAATTTCCGAGTAAACAGTACAAATTAACCGAAATTCTAAATCGTTGCCATTTCTACGTATATCGACGATTTGGGTGATATATAAGAAAAACTGAAATTTTAACGAATTTCCAAAAAAAGTGTAAAAATTAACCAAAATTTAAAAACGATTCTATTTCTATAGATATATAATAAAAATTGAATTTTTCCGAATTTTTAAGAAAAATGTAAAAATTAACCAAAATTTGAAAACTATGATATTTCTACGTCTCTAGGCGATTTGGATGATATATAAGAAAAACTGAAATTTTAGCGAATTTCGAAGAAAAATGTAAAAATTAACCAAAATTTGAAAACGATGCTATCTAGATGATTTGGAAGATATTTAGGAATAAATTAAATTTTTGCGAATTTCAGAGTAAACTGTACAAATTTACCGAAATTCCAAATCTTTGTTATTTCTACGTATATCGACGATTTGGGTGATATATAAGAAAAACTGAAATTTTAACGAATTTCCAAGAAAAATGTAAAAATTAACCAAAATTTAAAAACTATGCTATCTAGATGATTTGGATGATATTTAGGAAAAATTAAATTTTTGCGAATTTCAGAGTAAACTAAAATTTACCGAAATTCTAAATCGTTGCTATTTCTACGTATATCGACGATTTGGATGATATATAAGAAAAACTGAAATTTTAACGAATATCCAAGAAAAATGTAAAAATTAACCAAAATTTAAAAACGATGCTATCTAGATGATTTGGAAGATATTTAGGAAAAATTAAATTTTTGCGAATTTCAGAGTAAACTGTACAAATGTACCGAAATTCTAAATCGTTGCTATTTCTACGTATATCGACGATTTGGATGATATATAAGAAAAACTGAAATTTTAGCGAATTTCCAAGGAAAATGTAAAAATTAAACAAAATTTGAAAACGATGCTATTTCTACGTATCTAGTTGATTTGGAGGATATTTAAGAAAAATTGACTTTTAGCGAATTTCCGAGTAAACTGTACAAATTAACCGAAGTTCTAAATGGTTGCTATTTCTACGTATATCGACGATTTGGATGATATATTAGAATAATTGAATTTTACTGAATTTTTAAGAAAAAATGTAAAAATTAACCAAAATTTGAAAACGATGCTATTTCTACGTATCTAGACGATTTGGATGATATATAAGAAAAACTGAAATTTTAGCGAATTTCCAAGAAAAATGTAAAAATTAACCAAAATTTAAAAACGATGCTATTTCTATAGATATATAATAAAAATTGAATTTTTGAATTTTTAAGAAAAAATGTAAAAATTAACCAAAATTTGAAAACGATGTTATTTATACGTATCTAGACGATTTGGATGATATATAAGAAAAACTGAAATTTTAACGAATTTCCAAGAAAAATGTAAAAATTAACCAAAATTTAAAAACGATGCTATCTAGATGATTTGGAAGATATTTAGGAAAAATTAAATTTTTGCGAATTTCAGAGTAAACTGTACAAGTTTACCGAAATTCTAAATCTTTGCTATTTCTACGTATATCGACGATTTGGATGATATATAAGAAAAACTGAAATTTTAGCGAATTTCCAAGAAAAATATAAAAATTAACCAAAATTTAAAAACGATGCTATCTAGATGATTTGGAAGATATTTAGGAAAAATTAAATTTTTGCGAATTTCAGAGTAAACTGTACAAATTTACCGAAATTCCAAATAGTTGCTATTTCTACGTATATCGACGATTTGGATGATATATGAGAAAAACTGAAATTTTAGCGAATTTCCAAGAAAAATGTAAAAATTAACCAAAATTTAAAAACGATGCTATTCCTATAGATATATAATAAAAATTGAATTTTAACGAATTTTTAAGAAAAATATAAAAATTAACCAAAATTTGAAAACGATGCTATTTCTACGTATCTAGACGATTTGGATGATATATAAGAAAAACTGAAATTTTAACGAATTTCCAAGAAAAATGTTAAAATTAACCAAAATTTAAAAACGATGCTATTTCTATAGATATATAATAAAAATTGAATTTTTGAATTTTTAAGAAAAAATGTAAAAATTAACCAAAATTTGAAAACGATGTTATTTATACGTATCTAGACGATTTGGATGATATATAAGAAAAACTGAAATTTTAACGAATTTCCAAGAAAAATGTAAAAATTAACCAAAATTTAAAAACGATGCTATCTAGATGATTTGGAAGATATTTAGGAAAAATTAAATTTTTGCGAATTTCAGAGTAAACTGTACAAGTTTACCGAAATTCTAAATCTTTGCTATTTCTACGTACATCGACGATTTGGATGATATATAAGAAAAACTGAAATTTTAGCGAATTTCCAAGAAAAATGTAAAAATTAACATAAATTTAGAAACGATGCTATCTAGATGATTTGGAAGATATTTAGGAAAAATTAAATTTTTGCGAATTTCAGAGTAAACTGTACAAATTTACCGAAATTCTAAATCGTTGCTATTTCTACGTATATCGACGAATTGGATGATATATAAGAAAAACTGAAATTTTAGCGAATTTCCAAGAAAAATGTAAAAATTAACCAAAATTTAAAAACGATGCTATCTAGATATTTTGGAAGATATTTAGGAAAAATTAAATTTTTGCGAATTTCAGAGTAAACTGTAAAAATTTACCGAAATTCTAAATCGTTGCCATTTCTACGTATATCGACGATTTGGGTGATATATAAGAAAAACTGAAATTTTAACGAATTTCCAAAAAAAGTGTAAAAGTTAACCAAAATTTAAAAACGATTCTATTTCTATAGATATATAATAAAAATTGATTTTTTCCGAATTTTTAAGAAAAATGTAAAAATTAACCAAAATTTGAAAACTATGATATTTCTACGTCTCTAGGCGATTTGGATGATATATAAGAAAAACTGAAATTTTAGCGAATTTTCAAGGAAAACGTAAAAATTAACCAAAATTTGAAAACGATGCTATTTCTACGTATCTAGTTGATTTGGAGGATATTTAAGAAAAATTGACTTTTAGCGAATTTCCGAGTAAACTGTACAAATTAACCGAAATTCTAAATCGTTGCTATTTCTACGTATATCGACGATTTGGATGATATATAAGAAAAACTGAAATTTTAGCGAATTTTCAAGGAAAACGTAAAAATTAACCAAAATTTGAAAACGATGCTATTTCTACGTATCTAGTTGATTTGGAGGATATTTAAGAAAAATTGACTTTTAGCGAATTTCCGAGTAAACTGTACAAATTAACCGAAATTCTAAATCCTTGCTATTTCTACATATATCGACGATTTGGATGATATATAAGAAAAACTGAAATTTTAACGAATTTCCAAGAAAAATGTAAAAATTAACCAAAATTTAAAAACGATGCTATCTAGATGATTTGGAAGATATTTAGGAAAAATTAAATTTTTGCGAATTTCAGAGTAAACTGTACAAATTTACCGAAATTCTAAATCGTTGCTATTTCTACGTATATCGACGATTTGGATGATATATAAGAAAAACTGAAATTTTAACGAATATCCAAGAAAAATGTAAAAATTAACCAAAATTTAAAAACGATTCTATTTCTATAGATATATAATAAAAATTGAATTTTACCGAATTTTTAAGAAAAATGTAAAAATTAACCAAAATTTGAAAACTATGATATTTCTACGTCTCTAGACGATTTGGATGATATATAAGAAAAACTGAAATTTTAGCGAATTTCCAAGAAAAATGTAAAAATTAACCAAAATTTGAAAACGATGCTATTTCTACGTATCTAGACGATTTGGATGATATATAAGAAAAACTGAAATTTTAACGAATTTCCAAGAAAAATGTAAAAATTAACCAAAATTTAAAAACGATGCTATCTAGATGATTTGGAAGATATTTAGGAAAAATTGAATTTTTGCGTATTTCAGAGTAAACTGTAAAAATTTACCGAAATTCTAAATCGTTGCCATTTCTACGTATATCGACGATTTGGGTGATATATAAGAAAAACTGAAATTTTAACGAATTTCCAAAAAAAGTGTAAAAATTAACCAAAGTTTAAAAACGATTCTATTTCTATAGATATATAATAAAAATTGAATTTTTCCGAATTTTTAAGAAAAATGTAAAAATTAACCAAAATTTGAAAACTATGATATTTCTACGTCTCTAGGCGATTTGGATGATATATAAGAAAAACTGAAATTTTAGCGAATTTCGAAGAAAAATGTAAAAATTGGCCAAAATTTGAAAACGATGCTATCTAGATGATTTGGAGGATATTTAAGAAAAATTTAATTTTAGGGAATTTCCGAGTAAACTGTACAAATTAACCGAAATTCTAAATCGTTGCTATTTCTACGTATATCGACGATTTGGATGATATATAAGAAAAACTGAAATTTTAGCGAATTTCCAAGAAAAATGTAAAAATTAACCAAAATTTAAAAACGATGCTATCTAGATGATTTGGAAGATATTTAGGAAAAATTAAATTTTTGCGAATTTCAGAGTAAACTGTACAAATTTACCGAAATTCTAAATCGTTGCTATTTCTACGTATATCGACGATTTGGATGATATATAAGAAAAACTGAAATTTTAACGAGTATCCAAGAAAAATGTAAAAATTAACCAAAATTTAAAAGCGATGCTATCTAGATGATTTGGAAGATACTTAGGAAAAATTTAATTTTTGCGAATTTCAGAGTAAACTGTACAAATTTACCGAAATTCTAAATCGTTGCTATTTCTACGTATATCGACGATTTGGATGATATATAAGAAAAACTGAAATTTTAGCGAATTTTCAAGGAAAATGTAAAAATTAGCCAAAATTTGAAAACGATGCTATTTCTACGTATCTAGTTGATTTGGAGGATATTTAAGAAAAATTAACTTCTAGCGAATTTCCGAGTAAACTGTACAAATTAACCGAAGTTCTAAATGGTTGCTATTTCTACGTATATCGACGATTTGGATGATATATTAGAAAAATTGAATTTTACGGAATTTTTAAGAAAAAATGTAAAAATTAACCAAAATTTGAAAACGATGCTATTTCTACGTATCTAGACGATTTGGATGATATATAAGAAAAACTGAAATTTTAGCCAATTTCCAAGAAAAATGTAAAAATTAACCAAAATTTAAAAACGATGCTATCTAGATGATTTGGAAGATATTTAGGAAAAATTAAATTTTTGCGAATTTCAGAGTAAACTGTACAAATTTACCGAAATTCTAAATCGTTGCTATTTCTACGTATATCGACGATTTGGATGATATATAAGAAAAACTGCAATTTTAACGAATATCCAAGAAAAATGTAAAAATTAACCAAAATTTAAAAACGATGCTATCTAGATGATTTGGAAGATATATAGGAAAAATTTAATTTTTGCGAATTTCAGAGTATACCGTACAAATTTACCGAAATTCTAAATCGTTGCTATTTCTACGTGTATCGACGATTTGGATGATATATAAGAAAAACTGATATTTTAGCGAATTTTCAAGGAAAATGTAAAAATTAACCAAAATTTGAAAACGATGCTATTTCTACGTATCTAGACGATTTGGATGATATATAAGAAAAACTGAAATTTTAGGGAATTTCCAAGAAAAATGTAAAAATTAACCAAAATTTAAAAACGATGCTATCTAGATGATTTGGAAGATATTTAGGAAAAATTGAATTTTTGCGTATTTCAGAGTAAACTGTAAAAATTTACCGAAATTCTAAATCGTTGCCATTTCTACGTATATCGACGATTTGGGTGATATATAAGAAAAACTGAAATTTTAACGAATTTCCAAAAAAAGTGTAAAAATTAACCAAAATTTAAAAACGATTCTATTTCTATAGATATATAATAAAAATTGAATTTTTCCGAATTTTTAAGAAAAATGTAAAAATTAACCAAAATTTGAAAACTATGATATTTCTACGTCTCTAGGCGATTTGGATGATATATAAGAAAAACTGAAATTTTAGCGAATTTCGAAGAAAAATGTAAAAATTAACCAAAATTTGAAAACGATGCTATCTAGATGATTTGGAGGATATTTAAGAAAAATTTAATTTTAGGGAATTTCCGAGTAAACTGTACAAATTAACCGAAATTCTAAATCGTTGCTATTTCTACGTATATCGACGATTTGGATGATATATAAGAAAAACTGAAATTTTAACGAATATCCAAGAAAAATGTAAAAATTGACCAAAATTTAAAAACGATGCTATCTAGATGATTTGGAAGAGATTTAGGAAAATTTTAATTTTTGCGAATTTCAGAGTAAACTGTACAAATTTACCGAAATTCTAAATCGTTGCTATTTCTACGTATATCGACGATTTGGATGATATATAAGAAAAACTGAAATTTTAGCGAATTTTCAAGGAAAATGTAAAAATTAACCAAAATTTGAAAACGATGCTATTTCTACGTATCTAGTTGATTTGGAGGATATTTAAGAAAAATTGACTTTTAGCGAATTTCCGAGTAAACAGTACAAATTAACCGAAATTCTAAATCCTTGCTATTTCTACATATATCGACGATTTGGATGATATATAAGAAAAACTGAAATTTTAACGAATTTCCAAGAAAAATGTAAAAATTAACCAAAATTTAAAAACGATGCTATCTAGATGATTTGGAAGATATTTAGGAAAAATTAAATTTTTGCGAATTTCAGAGTAAACTGTACAAATTTACCGAAATTCCAAATCTTTGTTATTTCTACGTATATCGACGATTTGGGTGATATATAAGAAAAACTGAAATTTTAACGAATTTCCAAGTAAAATGTAAAAATTAACCAAAATTTAAAAACTATGCTATCTAGATGATTTGGATGATATTTAGGAAAAATTAAATTTTTGCGAATTTCAGAGTAAACTAAAATTTACCGAAATTCTAAATCGTTGCTATTTCTACGTATATCGACGATTTGGATGATATATAAGAAAAACTGAAATTTTAACGAATATCCAAGAAAAATGTAAAAATTAACCAAAATTTAAAAACGATGCTATCTAGATGATTTGGAAGATATTTAGGAAAAATTAAATTTTTGCGAATTTCAGAGTAAACTGTACAAATGTACCGAAATTCTAAATCGTTGCTATTTCTACGTATATCGACGATTTGGATGATATATAAGAAAAACTGAAATTTTAGCGAATTTCCAAGGAAAATGTAAAAATTAAACAAAATTTGAAAACGATGCTATTTCTACGTATCTAGTTGATTTGGAGGATATTTAAGAAAAATTGACTTTTAGCGAATTTCCGAGTAAACTGTACAAATTAACCGAAGTTCTAAATGGTTGCTATTTCTACGTATATCGACGATTTGGATGATATATTAGAATAATTGAATTTTACTGAATTTTTAAGAAAAAATGTAAAAATTAACCAAAATTTGAAAACGATGCTATTTCTACGTATCTAGACGATTTGGATGATATATAAGAAAAACTGAAATTTTAGCGAATTTCCAAGAAAAATGTAAAAATTAACCAAAATTTAAAAACGATGCTATTTCTATAGATATATAATAAAAATTGAATTTTTGAATTTTTAAGAAAAAATGTAAAAATTAACCAAAATTTGAAAACGATGTTATTTATACGTATCTAGACGATTTGGATGATATATAAGAAAAACTGAAATTTTAACGAATTTCCAAGAAAAATGTAAAAATTAACCAAAATTTAAAAACGATGCTATCTAGATGATTTGGAAGATATTTAGGAAAAATTAAATTTTTGCGAATTTCAGAGTAAACTGTACAAGTTTACCGAAATTCTAAATCTTTGCTATTTCTACGTATATCGACGATTTGGATGATATATAAGAAAAACTGAAATTTTAGCGAATTTCCAAGAAAAATATAAAAATTAACCAAAATTTAAAAACGATGCTATCTAGATGATTTGGAAGATATTTAGGAAAAATTAAATTTTTGCGAATTTCAGAGTAAACTGTACAAATTTACCGAAATTCCAAATAGTTGCTATTTCTACGTATATCGACGATTTGGATGATATATGAGAAAAACTGAAATTTTAGCGAATTTCCAAGAAAAATGTAAAAATTAACCAAAATTTAAAAACGATGCTATTCCTATAGATATATAATAAAAATTGAATTTTAACGAATTTTTAAGAAAAATATAAAAATTAACCAAAATTTGAAAACGATGCTATTTCTACGTATCTAGACGATTTGGATGATATATAAGAAAAACTGAAATTTTAACGAATTTCCAAGAAAAATGTTAAAATTAACCAAAATTTAAAAACGATGCTATTTCTATAGATATATAATAAAAATTGAATTTTTGAATTTTTAAGAAAAAATGTAAAAATTAACCAAAATTTGAAAACGATGTTATTTATACGTATCTAGACGATTTGGATGATATATAAGAAAAACTGAAATTTTAACGAATTTCCAAGAAAAATGTAAAAATTAACCAAAATTTAAAAACGATGCTATCTAGATGATTTGGAAGATATTTAGGAAAAATTAAATTTTTGCGAATTTCAGAGTAAACTGTACAAGTTTACCGAAATTCTAAATCTTTGCTATTTCTACGTACATCGACGATTTGGATGATATATAAGAAAAACTGAAATTTTAGCGAATTTCCAAGAAAAATGTAAAAATTAACATAAATTTAGAAACGATGCTATCTAGATGATTTGGAAGATATTTAGGAAAAATTAAATTTTTGCGAATTTCAGAGTAAACTGTACAAATTTACCGAAATTCTAAATCGTTGCTATTTCTACGTATATCGACGAATTGGATGATATATAAGAAAAACTGAAATTTTAGCGAATTTCCAAGAAAAATGTAAAAATTAACCAAAATTTAAAAACGATGCTATCTAGATATTTTGGAAGATATTTAGGAAAAATTAAATTTTTGCGAATTTCAGAGTAAACTGTAAAAATTTACCGAAATTCTAAATCGTTGCCATTTCTACGTATATCGACGATTTGGGTGATATATAAGAAAAACTGAAATTTTAACGAATTTCCAAAAAAAGTGTAAAAGTTAACCAAAATTTAAAAACGATTCTATTTCTATAGATATATAATAAAAATTGATTTTTTCCGAATTTTTAAGAAAAATGTAAAAATTAACCAAAATTTGAAAACTATGATATTTCTACGTCTCTAGGCGATTTGGATGATATATAAGAAAAACTGAAATTTTAGCGAATTTCGAAGAAAAATGTAAAAATTAACCAAAATTTGAAAACGATGCTATCTAGATGATTTGGAGGATATTTAAGAAAAATTTAATTTCAGGGAATTTCCGAGTAAACTGTACAAATTAACCGAAATTCTAAATCGTTGGTATTTCTACGTATATCGACGATTTGGATGATATATAAGAAAAACTGAAATTTTAACGAATATCCAAGAAAAATGTAAAAATTGACCAAAATTTAAAAACGATGCTATCTAGATGATTTGGAAGAGATTTAGGAAAATTTTAATTTTTGCGAATTTCAGAGTAAACTGTACAAATTTACCGAAATTCTAAATCGTTGCTATTTCTACGTATATCGACGATTTGGATGATATATAAGAAAAACTGAAATTTTAGCGAATTTTCAAGGAAAATGTAAAAATTAACCAAAATTTGAAAACGATGCTATTTCTACGTATCTAGTTGATTTGGAGGATATTTAAGAAAAATTGGCTTTTAGCGAATTTCCGAGTAAACTGTACAAATTAACCGAAATTCTAAATCCTTGCTATTTCTACATATATCGACGATTTGGATGATATATAAGAAAAACTGAAATTTTAACGAATTTCCAAGAAAAATGTAAGAATTAACCAAAATTTAAAAACGATGCTATCTAGATGATTTGGAAGATATTTAGGAAAAATTAAATTTTTGCGAATTTCAGAGTAAACTGTACAAATTTACCGAAATTCTAAATCTTTGTTATTTCTACGTACATCGACGATTTGGGTGATATATAAGAAAAACTGAAATTTTAACGAATTTCCAAGAAAAATGTAAAAATTAACCAAAATTTAAAAACTATGCTATCTAGATGATTTGGATGATATTTAGGAAAAATTAAATTTTTGCGAATTTCAGAGTAAACTACAAATTTACCGAAATTCTAAATCGTTGCTATTTCTACGTATATCGACGATTTGGATGATATATAAGAAAAACTGAAATTTTAACGAATATCCAAGAAAAATGTAAAAATTAACCAAAATTTAAAAACGATGCTATCTAGATGATTTGGAAGATATTTAGGAAAAATTAAATTTTTGCGAATTTCAGAGTAAACTGTACAAATGTACCGAAATTCTAAATCGTTGCTATTTCTACGTATATCGACGATTTGGATGATATATAAGAAAAACTGAAATTTTAGCGAATTTCCAAGGAAAATGTAAAAATTAACCAAAATTTGAAAACGATGCTATTTCTACGTATCTAGTTGATTTGGAGGATATTTAAGAAAAATTGACTTTTAGCGAATTTCCGAGTAAACTGTACAAATTAACCGAAGTTCTAAATGGTTGCTATTTCTACGTATATCGACGATTTGGATGATATATTAGAATAATTGAATTTTACTGAATTTTTAAGAAAAAATGTAAAAATTAACCAAAATTTGAAAACGATGCTATTTCTACGTATCTAGACGATTTGGATGATATATAAGAAAAACTGAAATTTTAACGAATTTCCAAGAAAAATGTAAAAATTAACCAAAATTTAAAAACGATGCTATCTAGATGATTTGGAAGATATTTAGGAAAAATTAAATTTTTGCGAATTTCAGAGTAAACTGTACAAGTTTACCGAAATTCTAAATCTTTGCTATTTCTACGTACATCGACGATTTGGATGATATATAAGAAAAACTGAAATTTTAGCGAATTTCCAAGAAAAATGTAAAAATTAACATAAATTTAGAAACGATGCTATCTAGATGATTTGGAAGATATTTAGGAAAAATTAAATTTTTGCGAATTTCAGAGTAAACTGTACAAATTTACCGAAATTCTAAATCGTTGCTATTTCTACGTATATCGACGAATTGGATGATATATAAGAAAAACTGAAATTTTAGCGAATTTCCAAGAAAAATGTAAAAATTAACCAAAATTTAAAAACGATGCTATCTAGATATTTTGGAAGATATTTAGGAAAAATTAAATTTTTGCGAATTTCAGAGTAAACTGTAAAAATTTACCGAAATTCTAAATCGTTGCCATTTCTACGTATATCGACGATTTGGGTGATATATAAGAAAAACTGAAATTTTAACGAATTTCCAAAAAAAGTGTAAAAGTTAACCAAAATTTAAAAACGATTCTATTTCTATAGATATATAATAAAAATTGATTTTTTCCGAATTTTTAAGAAAAATGTAAAAATTAACCAAAATTTGAAAACTATGATATTTCTACGTCTCTAGGCGATTTGGATGATATATAAGAAAAACTGAAATTTTAGCGAATTTCGAAGAAAAATGTAAAAATTAACCAAAATTTGAAAACGATGCTATCTAGATGATTTGGAGGATATTTAAGAAAAATTTAATTTCAGGGAATTTCCGAGTAAACTGTACAAATTAACCGAAATTCTAAATCGTTGGTATTTCTACGTATATCGACGATTTGGATGATATATAAGAAAAACTGAAATTTTAACGAATATCCAAGAAAAATGTAAAAATTGACCAAAATTTAAAAACGATGCTATCTAGATGATTTGGAAGAGATTTAGGAAAATTTTAATTTTTGCGAATTTCAGAGTAAACTGTACAAATTTACCGAAATTCTAAATCGTTGCTATTTCTACGTATATCGACGATTTGGATGATATATAAGAAAAACTGAAATTTTAGCGAATTTTCAAGGAAAATGTAAAAATTAACCAAAATTTGAAAACGATGCTATTTCTACGTATCTAGTTGATTTGGAGGATATTTAAGAAAAATTGGCTTTTAGCGAATTTCCGAGTAAACTGTACAAATTAACCGAAATTCTAAATCCTTGCTATTTCTACATATATCGACGATTTGGATGATATATAAGAAAAACTGAAATTTTAACGAATTTCCAAGAAAAATGTAAGAATTAACCAAAATTTAAAAACGATGCTATCTAGATGATTTGGAAGATATTTAGGAAAAATTAAATTTTTGCGAATTTCAGAGTAAACTGTACAAATTTACCGAAATTCTAAATCTTTGTTATTTCTACGTACATCGACGATTTGGGTGATATATAAGAAAAACTGAAATTTTAACGAATTTCCAAGAAAAATGTAAAAATTAACCAAAATTTAAAAACTATGCTATCTAGATGATTTGGATGATATTTAGGAAAAATTAAATTTTTGCGAATTTCAGAGTAAACTACAAATTTACCGAAATTCTAAATCGTTGCTATTTCTACGTATATCGACGATTTGGATGATATATAAGAAAAACTGAAATTTTAACGAATATCCAAGAAAAATGTAAAAATTAACCAAAATTTAAAAACGATGCTATCTAGATGATTTGGAAGATATTTAGGAAAAATTAAATTTTTGCGAATTTCAGAGTAAACTGTACAAATGTACCGAAATTCTAAATCGTTGCTATTTCTACGTATATCGACGATTTGGATGATATATAAGAAAAACTGAAATTTTAGCGAATTTCCAAGGAAAATGTAAAAATTAACCAAAATTTGAAAACGATGCTATTTCTACGTATCTAGTTGATTTGGAGGATATTTAAGAAAAATTGACTTTTAGCGAATTTCCGAGTAAACTGTACAAATTAACCGAAGTTCTAAATGGTTGCTATTTCTACGTATATCGACGATTTGGATGATATATTAGAATAATTGAATTTTACTGAATTTTTAAGAAAAAATGTAAAAATTAACCAAAATTTGAAAACGATGCTATTTCTACGTATCTAGACGATTTGGATGATATATAAGAAAAACTGAAATTTTAACGAATTTCCAAGAAAAATGTAAAAATTAACCAAAATTTAAAAACGATGCTATCTAGATGATTTGGAAGATATTTAGGAAAAATTAAATTTTTGCGAATTTCAGAGTAAACTGTACAAGTTTACCGAAATTCTAAATCTTTGCTATTTCTACGTACATCGACGATTTGGATGATATATAAGAAAAACTGAAATTTTAGCGAATTTCCAAGAAAAATGTAAAAATTAACATAAATTTAGAAACGATGCTATCTAGATGATTTGGAAGATATTTAGGAAAAATTAAATTTTTGCGAATTTCAGAGTAAACTGTACAAATTTACCGAAATTCTAAATCGTTGCTATTTCTACGTATATCGACGAATTGGATGATATATAAGAAAAACTGAAATTTTAGCGAATTTCCAAGAAAAATGTAAAAATTAACCAAAATTTAAAAACGATGCTATCTAGATAATTTGGAAGATATTTAGGAAAAATTAAATTTTTGCGAATTTCAGAGTAAACTGTAAAAATTTACCGAAATTCTAAATCGTTGCCATTTCTACGTATATCGACGATTTGGGTGATATATAAGAAAAACTGAAATTTTAACGAATTTCCAAAAAAAGTGTAAAAGTTAACCAAAATTTAAAAACGATTCTATTTCTATAGATATATAATAAAAATTGATTTTTTCCGAATTTTTAAGAAAAATGTAAAAATTAACCAAAATTTGAAAACTATGATATTTCTACGTCTCTAGGCGATTTGGATGATATATAAGAAAAACTGAAATTTTAGCGAATTTCGAAGAAAAATGTAAAAATTAACCAAAATTTGAAAACGATGCTATCTAGATGATTTGGAGGATATTTAAGAAAAATTTAATTTCAGGGAATTTCCGAGTAAACTGTACAAATTAACCGAAATTCTAAATCGTTGGTATTTCTACGTATATCGACGATTTGGATGATATATAAGAAAAACTGAAATTTTAACGAATATCCAAGAAAAATGTAAAAATTGACCAAAATTTAAAAACGATGCTATCTAGATGATTTGGAAGAGATTTAGGAAAATTTTAATTTTTGCGAATTTCAGAGTAAACTGTACAAATTTACCGAAATTCTAAATCGTTGCTATTTCTACGTATATCGACGATTTGGATGATATATAAGAAAAACTGAAATTTTAGCGAATTTTCAAGGAAAATGTAAAAATTAACCAAAATTTGAAAACGATGCTATTTCTACGTATCTAGTTGATTTGGAGGATATTTAAGAAAAATTGGCTTTTAGCGAATTTCCGAGTAAACTGTACAAATTAACCGAAATTCTAAATCCTTGCTATTTCTACATATATCGACGATTTGGATGATATATAAGAAAAACTGAAATTTTAACGAATTTCCAAGAAAAATGTAAGAATTAACCAAAATTTAAAAACGATGCTATCTAGATGATTTGGAAGATATTTAGGAAAAATTAAATTTTTGCGAATTTCAGAGTAAACTGTACAAATTTACCGAAATTCTAAATCTTTGTTATTTCTACGTACATCGACGATTTGGGTGATATATAAGAAAAACTGAAATTTTAACGAATTTCCAAGAAAAATGTAAAAATTAACCAAAATTTAAAAACTATGCTATCTAGATGATTTGGATGATATTTAGGAAAAATTAAATTTTTGCGAATTTCAGAGTAAACTACAAATTTACCGAAATTCTAAATCGTTGCTATTTCTACGTATATCGACGATTTGGATGATATATAAGAAAAACTGAAATTTTAACGAATATCCAAGAAAAATGTAAAAATTAACCAAAATTTAAAAACGATGCTATCTAGATGATTTGGAAGATATTTAGGAAAAATTAAATTTTTGCGAATTTCAGAGTAAACTGTACAAATGTACCGAAATTCTAAATCGTTGCTATTTCTACGTATATCGACGATTTGGATGATATATAAGAAAAACTGAAATTTTAGCGAATTTCCAAGGAAAATGTAAAAATTAACCAAAATTTGAAAACGATGCTATTTCTACGTATCTAGTTGATTTGGAGGATATTTAAGAAAAATTGACTTTTAGCGAATTTCCGAGTAAACTGTACAAATTAACCGAAGTTCTAAATGGTTGCTATTTCTACGTATATCGACGATTTGGATGATATATTAGAATAATTGAATTTTACTGAATTTTTAAGAAAAAATGTAAAAATTAACCAAAATTTGAAAACGATGCTATTTCTACGTATCTAGACGATTTGGATGATATATAAGAAAAACTGAAATTTTAACGAATTTCCAAGAAAAATGTAAAAATTAACCAAAATTTAAAAACGATGCTATCTAGATGATTTGGAAGATATTTAGGAAAAATTAAATTTTTGCGAATTTCAGAGTAAACTGTACAAGTTTACCGAAATTCTAAATCTTTGCTATTTCTACGTACATCGACGATTTGGATGATATATAAGAAAAACTGAAATTTTAGCGAATTTCCAAGAAAAATGTAAAAATTAACATAAATTTAGAAACGATGCTATCTAGATGATTTGGAAGATATTTAGGAAAAATTAAATTTTTGCGAATTTCAGAGTAAACTGTACAAATTTACCGAAATTCTAAATCGTTGCTATTTCTACGTATATCGACGAATTGGATGATATATAAGAAAAACTGAAATTTTAGCGAATTTCCAAGAAAAATGTAAAAATTAACCAAAATTTAAAAACGATGCTATCTAGATAATTTGGAAGATATTTAGGAAAAATTAAATTTTTGCGAATTTCAGAGTAAACTGTAAAAATTTACCGAAATTCTAAATCGTTGCCATTTCTACGTATATCGACGATTTGGGTGATATATAAGAAAAACTGAAATTTTAACGAATTTCCAAAAAAAGTGTAAAAGTTAACCAAAATTTAAAAACGATTCTATTTCTATAGATATATAATAAAAATTGATTTTTTCCGAATTTTTAAGAAAAATGTAAAAATTAACCAAAATTTGAAAACTATGATATTTCTACGTCTCTAGGCGATTTGGATGATATATAAGAAAAACTGAAATTTTAGCGAATTTCGAAGAAAAATGTAAAAATTAACCAAAATTTGAAAACGATGCTATCTAGATGATTTGGAGGATATTTAAGAAAAATTTAATTTCAGGGAATTTCCGAGTAAACTGTACAAATTAACCGAAATTCTAAATCGTTGGTATTTCTACGTATATCGACGATTTGGATGATATATAAGAAAAACTGAAATTTTAGCGAATTTTCAAGGAAAATGTAAAAATTAACCAAAATTTGAAAACGATGCTATTTCTACGTATCTAGTTGATTTGGAGGATATTTAAGAAAAATTGGCTTTTAGCGAATTTCCGAGTAAACTGTACAAATTAACCGAAATTCTAAATCCTTGCTATTTCTACATATATCGACGATTTGGATGATATATAAGAAAAACTGAAATTTTAACGAATTTCCAAGAAAAATGTAAAAATTAACCAAAATTTAAAAACGATGCTATCTAGATGATTTGGAAGATATTTAGGAAAAATTAAATTTTTGCGAATTTCAGAGTAAACTGTACAAATTTACCGAAATTCTAAATCGTTGCCATTTCTACGTATATCGACGATTTGGGTGATATATAAGAAAAACTGAAATTTTAACGAATTTCCAAAAAAAGTGTAAAAGTTAACCAAAATTTAAAAACGATTCTATTTCTATAGATATATAATAAAAATTGATTTTTTCCGAATTTTTAAGAAAAATGTAAAAATTAACCAAAATTTGAAAACTATGATATTTCTACGTCTCTAGGCGATTTGGATGATATATAAGAAAAACTGAAATTTTAGCGAATTTCGAAGAAAAATGTAAAAATTAACCAAAATTTGAAAACGATGCTATCTAGATGATTTAGAGGATATTTAAGAAAAATTTAATTTCAGGGAATTTCCGAGTAAACTGTACAAATTAACCGAAATTCTAAATCGTTGGTATTTCTACGTATATCGACGATTTGGATGATATATAAGAAAAACTGAAATTTTAACGAATATCCAAGAAAAATGTAAAAATTGACCAAAATTTAAAAACGATGCTATCTAGATGATTTGGAAGAGATTTAGGAAAATTTTAATTTTTGCGAATTTCAGAGTAAACTGTACAAATTTACCGAAATTCTAAATCGTTGCTATTTCTACGTATATCGACGATTTGGATGATATATAAGAAAAACTGAAATTTTAGCGAATTTTCAAGGAAAATGTAAAAATTAACCAAAATTTGAAAACGATGCTATTTCTACGTATCTAGTTGATTTGGAGGATATTTAAGAAAAATTGGCTTTTAGCGAATTTCCGAGTAAACTGTACAAATTAACCGAAATTCTAAATCCTTGCTATTTCTACATATATCGACGATTTGGATGATATATAAGAAAAACTGAAATTTTAACGAATTTCCAAGAAAAATGTAAAAATTAACCAAAATTTAAAAACGATGCTATCTAGATGATTTGGAAGATATTTAGGAAAAATTAAATTTTTGCGAATTTCAGAGTAAACTGTACAAATTTACCGAAATTCTAAATCTTTGTTATTTCTACGTACATCGACGATTTGGGTGATATATAAGAAAAACTGAAATTTTAACGAATTTCCAAGAAAAATGTAAAAATTAACCAAAATTTAAAAACTATGCTATCTAGATGATTTGGATGATATTTAGGAAAAATTAAATTTTTGCGAATTTCAGAGTAAACTACAAATTTACCGAAATTCTAAATCGTTGCTATTTCTACTTATATCGACGATTTGGATGATATATAAGAAAAACTGAAATTTTAACGAATATCCAAGAAAAATGTAAAAATTAACCAAAATTTAAAAACGATGCTATCTAGATGATTTGGAAGATATTTAGGAAAAATTAAATTTTTGCGAATTTCAGAGTAAACTGTACAAATGTACCGAAATTCTAAATCGTTGCTATTTCTACGTATATCGACGATTTGGATGATATATAAGAAAAACTGAAATTTTAGCGAATTTCCAAGGAAAATGTAAAAATTAACCAAAATTTGAAAACGATGCTATTTCTACGTATCTAGTTGATTTGGAGGATATTTAAGAAAAATTGATTTTTAGCGAATTTCCGAGTAAACTGTACAAATTAACCGAAGTTCTAAATGGTTGCTATTTCTACGTATATCGACGATTTGGATGATATATTAGAATAATTGAATTTTACTGAATTTTTAAGAAAAAATGTAAAAATTAACCAAAATTTGAAAACGATGCTATTTCTACGTATCTAGACGATTTGGATGATATATAAGAAAAACTGAAATTTTAACGAATTTCCAAGAAAAATGTAAAAATTAACCAAAATTTAAAAACGATGCTATTTCTATAGATATATAATAAAAATTGAATTTTTGAATTTTTAAGAAAAAATGTAAAAATTAACCAAAATTTGAAAACGATGTTATTTATACGTATCTAGACGAATTGGATGATATATAAGAAAAACTGAAATTTTAGCGAATTTCCAAGAAAAATGTAAAAATTAACCAAAATTTAAAAACGATGCTATCTACATGATTTGGAAGATATTTAGGAAAAATTAAATTTTTGCGAATTTTAGAGTAAACTGTACAAATTTACCGAAATTCTAAATCGTTGCTATTTCTACGTACATCGACGATTTGGGTGATATATAAGGAAAACTGAAATTTTAACGAATTTCCAAGAAAAATGTAAAAATTAACATAAATTTAGAAACGATGCTATCTAGATGATTTGGAAGATATTTAGGAAAAATTAAATTTTTGCGAATTTCAGAGTAAACTGTACAAATTTACCGAAATTCTAAATCGTTGCTATTTCTACGTATATCGACGATTTGGATGATATATAAGAAAACCTGAAATTTTAGCGAATTTCCAAGAAAAATATAAAAATTAACCAAAATTTAAAAACGATGCTATCTAGATGATTTGGAAGATATTTAGGAAAAATTAAATTTTTGCGAATTTCAGAGTAAACTGTACAAATTTACCGAAACTCCAAATAGTTGCTATTTCTACGTATATCGACGATTTGGATGATATATGAGAAAAACTGAAATTTTAGCGAATTTCCAAGAAAAATGTAAAAATTAACCAAAATTTAAAAACGATGCTATTCCTATAGATATATAATAAAAATTGAATTTTAACGAATTTTTAAGAAAAATATAAAAATTAACCAAAATTTGAAAACGATGCTATTTCTACGTATCTAGACGATTTGGATGATATATAAGAAAAACTGAAATTTTAACGAATTTCCAAGAAAAATGTAAAAATTAACCAAAATTTAAAAACGATGCTATTTCTATAGATATATAATAAAAATTGAATTTTTGAATTTTTAAGAAAAAATGTAAAAATTAACCAAAATTTGAAAACGATGTTATTTATACGTATCTAGACGATTTGGATGATATATAAGAAAAACTGAAATTTTAACGAATTTCCAAGAAAAATGTAAAAATTAACCAAAATTTAAAAACGATGCTATTTCTATAGATATATAATAAAAATTGAATTTTAACGAATTTTTAAGAAAAATATAAAAATAACCAAAATTTGAAAACGATGCTATTTCTACGTATCTAGACGATTTGGATGATATATAAGAAAAACTGAAATTTTATCGAATTTCCAAGAAGAATGTAAAAATTAACCAAAATTTAAAAACGATGCTATTTCTATAGATATATAATAAAAATTGAATTTTTGAATTTTTAAGAAAAATATAAAAATTAACCAAAATTTGAAAACGATGCTATTTCTACGTATCTAGACGATTTGGATGATATATAAGAAAAACTGAAATTTTAGCGAATTTCCAAGAAAAATGTAAAAATTAACCAAAATTTAAAAACGATGCTATCTAGATGATTTGGAAGATATTTAGGAAAAATTAAATTTTTGCGAATTTCAGAGTAAACTGTACAAGTTTACCGAAATTCTAAATCTTTGCTATTTCTACGTACATCGACGATTTGGATGATATATAAGAAAAACTGAAATTTTAGCGAATTTCCAAGAAAAATGTAAAAATTAACATAAATTTAGAAACGATGCTATCTAGATGATTTGGAAGATATTTAGGAAAAATTAAATTTTTGCGAATTTCAGAGTAAACTGTACAAATTTACCGAAATTCTAAATCGTTGCTATTTCTACGTATATCGACGAATTGGATGATATATAAGAAAAACTGAAATTTTAGCGAATTTCCAAGAAAAATGTAAAAATTAACCAAAATTTAAAAACGATGCTATCTAGATAATTTGGAAGATATTTAGGAAAAATTAAATTTTTGCGAATTTCAGAGTAAACTGTACAAATTTACCGAAATTCTAAATCGTTGCTATTTCTACGTATATCGACGATTTGGATGATATATAAGAAAAACTGAAATTTTAGCGAATTTCCAAGGAAAATGTAAAAATTAACCAAAATTTGAAAACGATGCTATTTCTACGTATCTAGTTGATTTGGAGGATATTTAAGAAAAATTGACTTTTAGCGAATTTCCGAGTAAACTGTACAAATTAACCGAAGTTCTAAATGGTTGCTATTTCTACGTATATCGACGATTTGGATGATATATTAGAATAATTGAATTTTACTGAATTTTTAAGAAAAAATGTAAAAATTAACCAAAATTTGAAAACGATGCTATTTCTACGTATCTAGACGATTTGGATGATATATAAGAAAAACTGAAATTTTAACGAATTTCCAAGAAAAATGTAAAAATTAACCAAAATTTAAAAACGATGCTATTTCTATAGATATATAATAAAAATTGAATTTTTGAATTTTTAAGAAAAAATGTAAAAATTAACCAAAATTTGAAAACGATGTTATTTATACGTATCTAGACGAATTGGATGATATATAAGAAAAACTGAAATTTTAGCGAATTTCCAAGAAAAATGTAAAAATTAACCAAAATTTAAAAACGATGCTATCTACATGATTTGGAAGATATTTAGGAAAAATTAAATTTTTGCGAATTTTAGAGTAAACTGTACAAATTTACCGAAATTCTAAATCGTTGCTATTTCTACGTACATCGACGATTTGGGTGATATATAAGGAAAACTGAAATTTTAACGAATTTCCAAGAAAAATGTAAAAATTAACATAAATTTAGAAACGATGCTATCTAGATGATTTGGAAGATATTTAGGAAAAATTAAATTTTTGCGAATTTCAGAGTAAACTGTACAAATTTACCGAAATTCTAAATCGTTGCTATTTCTACGTATATCGACGATTTGGATGATATATAAGAAAACCTGAAATTTTAGCGAATTTCCAAGAAAAATATAAAAATTAACCAAAATTTAAAAACGATGCTATCTAGATGATTTGGAAGATATTTAGGAAAAATTAAATTTTTGCGAATTTCAGAGTAAACTGTACAAATTTACCGAAACTCCAAATAGTTGCTATTTCTACGTATATCGACGATTTGGATGATATATGAGAAAAACTGAAATTTTAGCGAATTTCCAAGAAAAATGTAAAAATTAACCAAAATTTAAAAACGATGCTATTCCTATAGATATATAATAAAAATTGAATTTTAACGAATTTTTAAGAAAAATATAAAAATTAACCAAAATTTGAAAACGATGCTATTTCTACGTATCTAGACGATTTGGATGATATATAAGAAAAACTGAAATTTTAACGAATTTCCAAGAAAAATGTAAAAATTAACCAAAATTTAAAAACGATGCTATTTCTATAGATATATAATAAAAATTGAATTTTTGAATTTTTAAGAAAAAATGTAAAAATTAACCAAAATTTGAAAACGATGTTATTTATACGTATCTAGACGATTTGGATGATATATAAGAAAAACTGAAATTTTAACGAATTTCCAAGAAAAATGTAAAAATTAACCAAAATTTAAAAACGATGCTATTTCTATAGATATATAATAAAAATTGAATTTTAACGAATTTTTAAGAAAAATATAAAAATAACCAAAATTTGAAAACGATGCTATTTCTACGTATCTAGACGATTTGGATGATATATAAGAAAAACTGAAATTTTATCGAATTTCCAAGAAGAATGTAAAAATTAACCAAAATTTAAAAACGATGCTATTTCTATAGATATATAATAAAAATTGAATTTTTGAATTTTTAAGAAAAATATAAAAATTAACCAAAATTTGAAAACGATGCTATTTCTACGTATCTAGACGATTTGGATGATATATAAGAAAAACTGAAATTTTAGCGAATTTCCAAGAAAAATGTAAAAATTAACCAAAATTTAAAAACGATGCTATCTAGATGATTTGGAAGATATTTAGGAAAAATTAAATTTTTGCGAATTTCAGAGTAAACTGTACAAGTTTACCGAAATTCTAAATCTTTGCTATTTCTACGTACATCGACGATTTGGATGATATATAAGAAAAACTGAAATTTTAGCGAATTTCCAAGAAAAATGTAAAAATTAACATAAATTTAGAAACGATGCTATCTAGATGATTTGGAAGATATTTAGGAAAAATTAAATTTTTGCGAATTTCAGAGTAAACTGTACAAATTTACCGAAATTCTAAATCGTTGCTATTTCTACGTATATCGACGAATTGGATGATATATAAGAAAAACTGAAATTTTAGCGAATTTCCAAGAAAAATGTAAAAATTAACCAAAATTTAAAAACGATGCTATCTAGATAATTTGGAAGATATTTAGGAAAAATTAAATTTTTGCGAATTTCAGAGTAAACTGTACAAATTTACCGAAATTCTAAATCGTTGCTATTTCTACGTACATCGACGATTTGGGTGATATATAAGGAAAACTGAAATTGTTCGGATTTAACTTTTCATTTTTGTTTGTAATTTATTGGTCTTGTCGGTCACGCATTTATTTTACGTCTCAAAATTTTTGTTGTGTTACCATGTGCATTTGCTGTCCGTTTATTTCTTCTGCCATTTATGGTTTTATAATAGTATGTATAGTATTTTTTCCCTTTTTAGTATTGCCGTCTCCCATTGTATTATTTTTTCTTTGTGTTCAAATGTACATCTAGAGTTTAAGTTAGTTTATACATTTATTGGGGGTAATTTGTCCCATCGGTCCATTTCGAGGACGTAGATGATGCACCGACACATAGATTACAATGTTGCATTTCTTGTACTTACGGTTTTCCATCCTTTTTGTTTGTTTTGTTGTCTCAAGTGTCGGTGCATCGGAACCACCCCTCCTCTAGGGGCGGTTCTTAAATTCATATATAATATAGTTAACATAATACAGTAAGGTCAATTCAATACGATTCATTCAAGATCAGTTCCAATCAATTCATTCATTCAACATATTAGATAAAAATATCAAACGTTTATAAGAGATCATCTTTAGTACGTTTTAACATATAGCAACAATTCCAGCAAGATCTCTATAAACGTATAGCATAAATAACATATAGTTCAATCAATTCGTCATAATCAATTAATCTTCGTAAATAAGTAGGCTTCACGACGTTCCATAAAATTAGTGTATATAGTTTGTAAATAGTTGGGTGTAATAAACAATTAAAACACGAAGTCAGTTTATTGCACCGATTCCCCCATAGGAATCAAAAGAAGTGGCACATCTGTGCAAAGGTGAAATAATCCATTTCAATCACCTAATTTATACAGAAATTTTAACGAATTTCCAAGAAAAATGTAAAAATTAACATAAATTTAGAAACGATGCTATTTAGATAATTGGAAGATATTTAGGAAAAATTAAATTTTTGCGAATTTCAGAGTAAACTGTACAAATTTACCGAAATTCTAAATCGTTGCTATTTCTACGTATATCGACGATTTGGATGATATATAAGAAAAACTGAAATTTTAACGAATATCCAAGAAAAATGTAAAAATTAACCAAAATTTAAAAACGATGCTATCTAGATGATTTGGAAGATATTTAGGAAAAATTTAATTTTTGTGAATTTCAGAGTAAACTGTACAAATTTACCGAAATTCTAAATCGTTGCTATTTCTACGTATATCGACGATTTGGATGATATATAAGAAAAACTGAAATTTTAGCGAATTTTCAAGGAAAATGTAAAAATTAACCAAAATTTGAAAACGATGCTATTTTTACGTATCTAGTTGATTTGGAGGATATTTAAGAAAAATTGACTTTTAGCGAATTTCCGAGTAAACTGTACAATTTAACCGAAGTTCTAAATGGTTGCTATTTCTACGTATATCGACGATTTGGATGATATATTAGAAAAACTGAAATTTTAGCGAATTTTCAAGGAAAATGTAAAAATTAACCAAAATTTGAAAACGATGCTATTTCTACGTATCTAGTTGATTTGGAGGATATTTAAGAAAAATAGACTTTTAGCGAATTCCCGAGTAAAATGTAAAAATTAACCAAAATTTAAAAACGATGCTATCTAGATGATTTGGAAGATATTTAGGAAAAATTAAATTTTTGCGAATTTCAGAGTAAACTGTACAAATTTACCGAAATTCTAAATCGTTGCTATTTCTACGTATATCGACGATTTGGATGATATATAAGATAAACTGAAATTTTAACGAATATCCAAGAAAAATGTAAAAATTAACCAAAATTTAAAAACGATGCTATCTAGATGATTTGGAAGATATTTAGGAAAAATTTAATTTTTGCGAATTTCAGAGTGAACTGTACAAATGTACCGAAATTCTAAATCGTTGCTATTTCTACGTATATCGACGATTTGGATGATATATAAGAAAAACTGAAATTTTAGCGAATTTTCAAGGAAAATGTAAAAATTAACCAAAATTTGAAAACGATGCTATTTCTACGTATCTAGTTGATTTGGAGGATATTTAAGAAAAATTGACTTTTAGCGAATTTCCGAGTAAGCTGTACAAATTAACCGAAGTTTTAAATGGTTGCTATTTCTACGTATATCGACGATTTGGATGATATATTAGAAAAATTGAATTTTACTGAATTTTTAAGAAAAAATGTAAAAATTAACTTAAATTTGAAAACGATGCTATTTCTACGTATCTAGACGATTTGGATGATGTATAAGAAAAACTGAAATTTTAGCTAATTTCCAAGAAAAATGTAAAAATTAACCAAAATTTAAAAACGATGCTATCTAGATGATTTGGAAGATATTTAGGAAAAATTAAATTTTTGCGAATTTCAGAGTAAACTCTACAAATTTACCGAAATTCTAAATCTTTGCTATTTCTACGTACATCGACGATTTGGGTGATATATAAGAAAAACTGAAATTTTTACGAATTTCCAAGAAAAATGTAAAAATTAACCAAAATTTAAAAACTATGCTATCTAGATGATTTGGAAGATATTTAGGAAAAATTAAATTTTTGCGAATTTCAGAGTAAACTGTACAAATTTACCGAAATTCTAAATCGTTGCTATTTCTACGTATATCGACGATTTGGGTGATATATAAGAAAAACTGAAATTTTAACGAATATCCAAGAAAAATGTAAAAATTGACCAAAATTTAAAAACGATGCTATCTAGATGATTTGGAAGATATTTAGGAAAAATTTAATTTTTGCGAATTTCAGAGTAAACTACAAATTTACCGAAATTCTAAATCGTTGCTATTTCTACGTATATCGACGATTTGGATGATATATGAGAAAAACTGAAATTTTAACGAATATCCAAGAAAAATGTAAAAATTAACCAAAATTTAAAAACGATGCTATCTAGATGATTTGGAAGATATTTAGGAAAAATTAAATTTATGCGAATTTCAGAGTAAACTGTACAAATGTACCGAAATTCTAAATCGTTGCTATTTCTACGTATATCGACGATTTGGATGATATATAAGAAAAACTGAAATTTTAGCGAGTTTCCAAGGAAAATGTAAAAATTAACCAAAATTTGAAAACGATGCTATTTCTACGTATCTAGTTGATTTGGAGGATATTTAAGAAAAATTGACTTTTAGCGAATTTCCGAGTAAACTGTACAAATTAACCGAAGTTCTAAATGGTTGCTATTTCTACGTATATCGACGATTTGGATGATATATTAGAAAAATTGAATTTTACTGAATTTTTAAGAAAAAATGTAAAAATTAACCAAAATTTGAAAACGATGCTATTTCTACGTATCTAGACGATTTGGATGATATACAAGAAAAACTGAAATTTTAGCGAATTTCCAAGAAAAATGTAAAAATTAACCAAAATTTAAAAACGATGCTATCTACATGATTTGGAAGATATTTAGGAAAAATTAAATTTTTGCGAATTTCAGAGTAAACTGTACAAGTTTACCGAAATTCTAAATCTTTGCTATTTCTACGTACATCGACGATTTGGGTGATATATAAGAAAAACTGAAATTTTAACGAATTTCCAAGAAAAATGTAAAAATTAACCAAAATTTAAAAACGATTCTATTTCTATAGATATATAATAAAAATTGAATTTTACCGAATTTTTAAGAAAAATGTAAAAATTAACCAAAATTTGAAAACTATGATATTTCTACGTATCTAGACGATTTGGATGATATATAAGAAAAACTGAAATTTTAGCTAATTTCCAAGAAAAATGTAAAAATTAACCAAAATTTAAAAACGATGCTATCTAGATAATTTGGAAGATATTTAGGAAAAATTAAATTTTTGCGAATTTCAGAGTAAACTGTACAAATTTACCGAAATTCTAAATCGTTGCTATTTCTACGTATATCGACGATTTGGATGACATATAAGAAAAACTGAAATTTTAACGAATATCCAAGAAAAATGTAAAAATTAACCAAAATTTAAAAACGATGCTATTTCTATAGATATATAATAAAAATTGAATTTTAACGAATTTCCGAGAAAAATGTAAAAATTAACCAAAATTTAAAAACGATGCTATTTAGATAATTGGAAGATATTTAGGAAAAATTAAATTTTTGCGAATTTCAGAGTAAACTGTACAAATTTACCGAAATTCTAAATCGTTGCTATTTCTACGTATATCGACGATTTGGATGATATATTAGAAAAATTGAATTTTACTGAATTTTTAAGAAAAAATATAAAAATTAACCAAAATTTGAAAACGATGCTATTTCTACGTATCTAGACGATTTGGATGATATATAAGAAAAACTGAAATTTTAGCTAATTTCCAAGAAAAATGTAAAAATTAACCAAAATTTAAAAACGATGCTATCTAGATGATTTGGAAGATATTTAGGAAAAATTAAATTTTTGCGAATTTCAGAGTAAACTACAAATTTACCGAAATTCTAAATCTTTGCTATTTCTACGTACATCGACGATTTGGATGATATATAAGAAAAACTGAAATTTTAACGAATTTCCAAGAAAAATGTAAAAATTAACCAAAATTGAAAAACGATGCTATTTCTATAGATATATAATAAAAATTGAATTTTTGAATTTTTAAGAAAAAATGTAAAAATTAACCAAAATTTGAAAACGATGTTATTTATACGTATCTAGACGAATTGGATGATATATAAGAAAAACTGAAATTTTAGCGAATTTCCAAGAAAAATGTAAAAATTAACCAAAATTTAAAAACGATGCTATCTAGATGATTTGGAAGATATTTAGGAAAAATTAAATTTTTGCGAATTTCAGAGTAAACTGTACAAATTTACCGAAATTCTAAATCGTTGCTATTTCTACGTATATCGACGATTTGGATGATATATAAGAAAAACTGAAATTTTAACGAATATCCAAGAAAAATGTAAAAATTAACCAAAATTTAAAAACGATACTATCTAGATGATTTGGAAGATATTTAGGAAAAATTTAATTTTTGCGAATTTCAGAGTGAACTGTACAAATGTACCGAAATTCTAAATCGTTGCTATTTCTACGTATATCGACGATTTGGATGATATATAAGAAAAACTGAAATTTTAGCGAATTTTCAAGGAAAATGTAAAAATTAACCAAAATTTGAAAACGATGCTATTTCTACGTATCTAGTTGATTTGGAGGATATTTAAGAAAAATTGACTTTTAGCGAATTTCCGAGTAAGCTGTACAAATTAACCGAAGTTCTAAATGGTTGCTATTTCTACGTATATCGACGATTTGGATGATATATTAGAAAAATTGAATTTTACTGAATTTTTAAGAAAAAATGTAAAAATTAACTTAAATTTGAAAACGATGCTATTTCTACGTATCTAGACGATTTGGATTATGTATAAGAAAAACTGAAATTTTAGCTAATTTCCAAGAAAAATGTAAAAATTAACCAAAATTTAAAAACGATGCTATCTAGATGATTTGGAAGATATTTAGGAAAAATTAAATTTTTGCGAATTTCAGAGTAAACTCTACAAATTTACCGAAATTCTAAATCTTTGCTATTTCTACGTACATCGACGATTTGGGTGATATATAAGAAAAACTGAAATTTTTACGAATTTCCAAGAAAAATGTAAAAATTAACCAAAATTTAAAAACTATGCTATCTAGATGATTTGGAAGATATTTAGGAAAAATTAAATTTTTGCGAATTTCAGAGTAAACTGTACAAATTTACCGAAATTCTAAATCGTTGCTATTTCTACGTATATCGACGATTTGGGTGATATATAAGAAAAACTGAAATTTTAACGAATATCCAAGAAAAATGTAAAAATTGACCAAAATTTAAAAACGATGCTATCTAGATGATTTGGAAGATATTTAGGAAAAATTTAATTTTTGCGAATTTCAGAGTAAACTACAAATTTACCGAAATTCTAAATCGTTGCTATTTCTACGTATATCGACGATTTGGATGATATATGAGAAAAACTGAAATTTTAACGAATATCCAAGAAAAATGTAAAAATTAACCAAAATTTAAAAACGATGCTATCTAGATGATTTGGAAGATATTTAGGAAAAATTAAATTTTTGCGAATTTCAGAGTAAACTGTACAAATGTACCGAAATTCTAAATCGTTGCTATTTCTACGTATATCGACGATTTGGATGATATATAAGAAAAACTGAAATTTTAGCGAGTTTCCAAGGAAAATGTAAAAATTAACCAAAACTTGAAAACGATGCTATTTCTACGTATCTAGTTGATTTGGAGGATATTTAAGAAAAATTGACTTTTAGCGAATTTCCGAGTAAACTGTACAAATTAACCGAAGTTCTAAATGGTTGCTATTTCTACGTATATCGACGATTTGGATGATACATTAGAAAAATTGAATTTTACTGAATTTTTAAGAAAAAATTTAAAATTAACCAAAATTTGAAAACGATGCTATTTCTACGTATCTAGACGATTTGGATGATATACAAGAAAAACTGAAATTTTAGCGAATTTCCAAGAAAAATGTAAAAATTAACCAAAATTTAAAAACGATGCTATCTAGATGATTTGGAAGATATTTAGGAAAAATTAAATTTTTGCGAATTTCAGAGTAAACTGTACAAGTTTACCGAAATTCTAAATCTTTGCTATTTCTACGTACATCGACGATTTGGGTGATATATAAGAAAAACTGAAATTTTAACGAATTTCCAAGAAAAATGTAAAAATTAACCAAAATTTAAAAACGATTCTATTTCTATAGATATATAATAAAAATTGAATTTTACCGAATTTTTAAGAAAAATGTAAAAATTAACCAAAATTTGAAAACTATGATATTTCTACGTATCTAGACGATTTGGATGATATATAAGAAAAACTGAAATTTTAACGAATTTCCAAGAAAAATGTAAAAATTAACCAAAATTGAAAAACGATGCTATTTCTATAGATATATAATGAAAATTGAATTTTTGAATTTTTAAGAAAAAATGTAAAAATTAACCAAAATTTGAAAACGATGTTATTTATACGTATCTAGACGAATTGGATGATATATAAGAAAAACTGAAATTTTAGCGAATTTCCAAGAAAAATGTAAAAATTAACCAAAATTTAAAAACGATGCTATCTAGATGATTTGGAAGATATTTAGGAAAAATTAAATTTTTGCGAATTTCAGAGTAAACTGTACAAGTTTACCGAAATTCTAAATCTTTGCTATTTCTACGTACATCGACGATTTGGGTGATATATAAGAAAAACTGAAATTTTAACGAATTTCCAAGAAAAATGTAAAAATTAACCAAAATTTAAAAACGATTCTATTTCTATAGATATATAATAAAAATTGAATTTTACCGAATTTTTAAGAAAAATGTAAAAATTAACCAAAATTTGAAAACTATGATATTTCTACGTATCTAGACGATTTGGATGATATATAAGAAAAACTGAAATTTTAGCTAATTTCCAAGAAAAATGTAAAAATTAACCAAAATTTAAAAACGATGCTATCTAGATAATTTGGAAGATATTTAGGAAAAATTAAATTTTTGCGAATTTCAGAGTAAACTGTACAAATTTACCGAAATTCTAAATCGTTGCTATTTCTACGTATATCGACGATTTGGATGACATATAAGAAAAACTGAAATTTTAACGAATATCCAAGAAAAATGTAAAAATTAACCAAAATTTAAAAACGATGCTATTTCTATAGATATATAATAAAAATTGAATTTTAACGAATTTCCGAGAAAAATGTAAAAATTAACCAAAATTTAAAAACGATGCTATTTAGATAATTGGAAGATATTTAGGAAAAATTAAATTTTTGCGAATTTCAGAGTAAACTGTACAAATTTACCGAAATTCTAAATCGTTGCTATTTCTACGTATATCGACGATTTGGATGATATATTAGAAAAATTGAATTTTACTGAATTTTTAAGAAAAAATATAAAAATTAACCAAAATTTGAAAACGATGCTATTTCTACGTATCTAGACGATTTGGATGATATATAAGAAAAACTGAAATTTTAGCTAATTTCCAAGAAAAATGTAAAAATTAACCAAAATTTAAAAACGATGCTATCTAGATGATTTGGAAGATATTTAGGAAAAATTAAATTTTTGCGAATTTCAGAGTAAACTACAAATTTACCGAAATTCTAAATCTTTGCTATTTCTACGTACATCGACGATTTGGATGATATATAAGAAAAACTGAAATTTTAACGAATTTCCAAGAAAAATGTAAAAATTAACCAAAATTGAAAAACGATGCTATTTCTATAGATATATAATAAAAATTGAATTTTTGAATTTTTAAGAAAAAATGTAAAAATTAACCAAAATTTGAAAACGATGTTATTTATACGTATCTAGACGAATTGGATGATATATAAGAAAAACTGAAATTTTAGCGAATTTCCAAGAAAAATGTAAAAATTAACCAAAATTTAAAAACGATGCTATCTAGATGATTTGGAAGATATTTAGGAAAAATTAAATTTTTGCGAATTTCAGAGTAAACTGTACAAATTTACCGAAATTCTAAATCGTTGCTATTTCTACGTATATCGACGATTTGGATGATATATAAGAAAAACTGAAATTTTAACGAATATCCAAGAAAAATGTAAAAATTAACCAAAATTTAAAAACGATGCTATCTAGATGATTTGGAAGATATTTAGGAAAAATTTAATTTTTGCGAATTTCAGAGTGAACTGTACAAATGTACCGAAATTCTAAATCGTTGCTATTTCTACGTATATCGACGATTTGGATGATATATAAGAAAAACTGAAATTTTAGCGAATTTTCAAGGAAAATGTAAAAATTAACCAAAATTTGAAAACGATGCTATTTCTACGTATCTAGTTGATTTGGAGGATATTTAAGAAAAATTGACTTTTAGCGAATTTCCGAGTAAGCTGTACAAATTAACCGAAGTTCTAAATGGTTGCTATTTCTACGTATATCGACGATTTGGATGATATATTAGAAAAATTGAATTTTACTGAATTTTTAAGAAAAAATGTAAAAATTAACTTAAATTTGAAAACGATGCTATTTCTACGTATCTAGACGATTTGGATTATGTATAAGAAAAACTGAAATTTTAGCTAATTTCCAAGAAAAATGTAAAAATTAACCAAAATTTAAAAACGATGCTATCTAGATGATTTGGAAGATATTTAGGAAAAATTAAATTTTTGCGAATTTCAGAGTAAACTCTACAAATTTACCGAAATTCTAAATCTTTGCTATTTCTACGTACATCGACGATTTGGGTGATATATAAGAAAAACTGAAATTTTTACGAATTTCCAAGAAAAATGTAAAAATTAACCAAAATTTAAAAACTATGCTATCTAGATGATTTGGAAGATATTTAGGAAAAATTAAATTTTTGCGAATTTCAGAGTAAACTGTACAAATTTACCGAAATTCTAAATCGTTGCTATTTCTACGTATATCGACGATTTGGGTGATATATAAGAAAAACTGAAATTTTAACGAATATCCAAGAAAAATGTAAAAATTGACCAAAATTTAAAAACGATGCTATCTAGATGATTTGGAAGATATTTAGGAAAAATTTAATTTTTGCGAATTTCAGAGTAAACTACAAATTTACCGAAATTCTAAATCGTTGCTATTTCTACGTATATCGACGATTTGGATGATATATGAGAAAAACTGAAATTTTAACGAATATCCAAGAAAAATGTAAAAATTAACCAAAATTTAAAAACGATGCTATCTAGATGATTTGGAAGATATTTAGGAAAAATTAAATTTTTGCGAATTTCAGAGTAAACTGTACAAATGTACCGAAATTCTAAATCGTTGCTATTTCTACGTATATCGACGATTTGGATGATATATAAGAAAAACTGAAATTTTAGCGAGTTTCCAAGGAAAATGTAAAAATTAACCAAAACTTGAAAACGATGCTATTTCTACGTATCTAGTTGATTTGGAGGATATTTAAGAAAAATTGACTTTTAGCGAATTTCCGAGTAAACTGTACAAATTAACCGAAGTTCTAAATGGTTGCTATTTCTACGTATATCGACGATTTGGATGATACATTAGAAAAATTGAATTTTACTGAATTTTTAAGAAAAAATTTAAAATTAACCAAAATTTGAAAACGATGCTATTTCTACGTATCTAGACGATTTGGATGATATACAAGAAAAACTGAAATTTTAGCGAATTTCCAAGAAAAATGTAAAAATTAACCAAAATTTAAAAACGATGCTATCTAGATGATTTGGAAGATATTTAGGAAAAATTAAATTTTTGCGAATTTCAGAGTAAACTGTACAAGTTTACCGAAATTCTAAATCTTTGCTATTTCTACGTACATCGACGATTTGGGTGATATATAAGAAAAACTGAAATTTTAACGAATTTCCAAGAAAAATGTAAAAATTAACCAAAATTTAAAAACGATTCTATTTCTATAGATATATAATAAAAATTGAATTTTACCGAATTTTTAAGAAAAATGTAAAAATTAACCAAAATTTGAAAACTATGATATTTCTACGTATCTAGACGATTTGGATGATATATAAGAAAAACTGAAATTTTAACGAATTTCCAAGAAAAATGTAAAAATTAACCAAAATTGAAAAACGATGCTATTTCTATAGATATATAATGAAAATTGAATTTTTGAATTTTTAAGAAAAAATGTAAAAATTAACCAAAATTTGAAAACGATGTTATTTATACGTATCTAGACGAATTGGATGATATATAAGAAAAACTGAAATTTTAGCGAATTTCCAAGAAAAATGTAAAAATTAACCAAAATTTAAAAACGATGCTATCTAGATGATTTGGAAGATATTTAGGAAAAATTAAATTTTTGCGAATTTCAGAGTAAACTGTACAAATTTACCGAAATTCTAAATCGTTGCTATTTCTACGTATATCGACGATTTGGATGACATATAAGAAAAACTGAAATTTTAACGAATATCCAAGAAAAATGTAAAAATTAACCAAAATTTAAAAACGATGCTATTTCTATAGATATATAATAAAAATTGAATTTTAACGAATTTCCGAGAAAAATGTAAAAATTAACCAAAATTTAAAAACGATGCTATTTAGATAATTGGAAGATATTTAGGAAAAATTAAATTTTTGCGAATTTCAGAGTAAACTGTACAAATTTACCGAAATTCTAAATCGTTGCTATTTCTACGTATATCGACGATTTGGATGATATATTAGAAAAACTGAAATTTTAGCGAATTGTCAAGGAAAATGTAAAAATTAACCAAAATTTGAAAACGATGCTATTTCTACGTATCTAGTTGATTTGGAGGATATTTAAGAAAAATTGACTTTTAGCGAATTTCCAAGAAAAATGTAAAAATTAACCAAAATTTAAAAACGATGCTATCTAGATGATTTGGAAGATATTTAGGAAAAATTAAATTTTTGCGAATTTCAGAGTAAACTACAAATTTACCGAAATTCTAAATCTTTGCTATTTCTACGTACATCGACGATTTGGATGATATATAAGAAAAACTGAAATTTTAACGAATTTCCAAGAAAAATGTAAAAATTAACCAAAATTGAAAAACGATGCTATTTCTATAGATATATAATAAAAATTGAATTTTTGAATTTTTAAGAAAAAATGTAAAAATTAACCAAAATTTGAAAACGATGTTATTTATACGTATCTAGACGAATTGGATGATATATAAGAAAAACTGAAATTTTAGCGAATATCCAAGAAAAATGTAAAAATTAACCAAAATTTAAAAACGATGCTATCTAGATGATTTGGAAGATATTTAGGAAAAATTTAATTTTTGCGAATTTCAGAGTAAACTGTACAAATTTACCGAAATTCTAAATCGTTGCTATTTCTACGTATATCGACGATTTGGATGATATATAAGAAAAACTGAAATTTTAGCGAATTTTCAAGGAAAATGTAAAAATTAACCAAAATTTGAAAACGATGCTATTTTTACGTATCTAGTTGATTTAGAGGATATTTAAGAAAAATTGACTTTTAGCGAATTTCCGAGTAAACTGTACAATTTAACCGAAGTTCTAAATGGTTGCTATTTCTACGTATATCGACGATTTGGATGATATATTAGAAAAACTGAAATTTTAGCGAATTTTCAAGGAAAATGTAAAAATTAACCAAAATTTGAAAACGATGCTATTTCTACGTATCTAGTTGATTTGGAGGATATTTAAGAAAAATAGACTTTTAGCGAATTTCCGAGTAAACTGTACAAATTAACCGAAGTTCTAAATGGTTGCTATTTCTACGTATATCGACGATTTGGATGATATATTAGAAAAATTGAATTTTACTGAATTTTTAAGAAAAAATGTAAAAATTAACCAAAATTTGAAAACGATGCTATTTTTACGTTTCTAGACGATTTGGATGATATATAAGAAAAACTGAAATTTTAGCTAATTTCCAAGAAAAATGTAAAAATTAACCAAAATTTAAAAACGATGCTATCTAGATGATTTGGAAGATATTTAGGAAAAATTAAATTTTTGCGAATTTCAGAGTAAACTGTACAAATTTACCGAAATTCTAAATCGTTGCTATTTCTACGTATATCGACGATTTGGGTGATATATAAGAAAAACTGAAATTTTAACGAATATCCAAGAAAAATGTAAAAATTGACCAAAATTTAAAAACGATGCTATCTAGATGATTTGGAAGATATTTAGGAAAAATTTAATTTTTGCGAATTTCAGAGTAAACTACAAATTTACCGAAATTCTAAATCGTTGCTATTTCTACGTATATCGACGATTTGGATGATATATAAGAAAAACTGAAATTTTAACGAATATCCAAGAAAAATGTAAAAATTAACCAAAATTTAAAAACGATGCTATCTAGATGATTTGGAAGATATTTAGGAAAAATTAAATTTTTGCGAATTTCAGAGTAAACTGTACAAATGTACCGAAATTCTAAATCGTTGCTATTTCTACGTATATCGACGATTTGGATGATATATAAGAAAAACTGAAATTTTAGCGAGTTTCCAAGGAAAATGTAAAAATTAACCAAAATTTGAAAACGATGCTATTTCTACGTATCTAGTTGATTTGGAGGATATTTAAGAAAAATTGACTTTTAGCGAATTTCCGAGTAAACTGTACAAATTAACCGAAGTTCTAAATGGTTGCTATTTCTACGTATATCGACGATTTGGATGATATATTAGAAAAATTGAATTTTACTGAATTTTTAAGAAAAAATGTAAAAATTAACCAAAATTTGAAAACGATGCTATTTCTACGTATCTAGACGATTTGGATGATATACAAGAAAAACTGAAATTTTAGCGAATTTCCAAGAAAAATGTAAAAATTAACCAAAATTTAAAAACGATGCTATCTAGATGATTTGGAAGATATTTAGGAAAAATTAAATTTTTGCGAATTTCAGAGTAAACTGTACAAATTTACCGAAATTCTAAATCGTTGCTATTTCTACGTATATCGACGATTTGGATGACATATAAGAAAAACTGAAATTTTAACGAATATCCAAGAAAAATGTAAAAATTAACCAAAATTTAAAAACGATGCTATTTCTATAGATATATAATAAAAATTGAATTTTAACGAATTTCCGAGAAAAATGTAAAAATTAACCAAAATTTAAAAACGATGCTATTTAGATAATTGGAAGATATTTAGGAAAAATTAAATTTTTGCGAATTTCAGATTAAACTGTACAAATTTACCGAAATTCTAAATCGTTGCTATTTCTACGTATATCGACGATTTGGATGATATATTAGAAAAACTGAAATTTTAGCGAATTGTCAAGGAAAATGTAAAAATTAACCAAAATTTGAAAACGATGCTATTTCTACGTATCTAGTTGATTTGGAGGATATTTAAGAAAAATTGACTTTTAGCGAATTTCCAAGAAAAATGTAAAAGTTAACCAAAATTTAAAAACGATGCTATCTAGATGATTTGGAAGATATTTAGGAAAAATTAAATTTTTGCGAATTTCAGAGTAAACTACAAATTTACCGAAATTCTAAATCTTTGCTATTTCTACGTACATCGACGATTTGGATGATATATAAGAAAAACTGAAATTTTAACGAATTTCCAAGAAAAATGTAAAAATTAACCAAAATTGAAAAACGATGCTATTTCTATAGATATATAATAAAAATTGAATTTTTGAATTTTTAAGAAAAAATGTAAAAATTAACCAAAATTTGAAAACGATGTTATTTATACGTATCTAGACGAATTGGATGATATATAAGAAAAACTGAAATTTTAGCGAATATCCAAGAAAAATGTAAAAATTAACCAAAATTTAAAAACGATGCTATCTAGATGATTTGGAAGATATTTAGGAAAAATTTAATTTTTGCGAATTTCAGAGTAAACTGTACAAATTTACCGAAATTCTAAATCGTTGCTATTTCTACGTATATCGACGATTTGGATGATATATAAGAAAAACTGAAATTTTAGCGAATTTTCAAGGAAAATGTAAAAATTAACCAAAATTTGAAAACGATGCTATTTTTACGTATCTAGTTGATTTAGAGGATATTTAAGAAAAATTGACTTTTAGCGAATTTCCGAGTAAACTGTACAATTTAACCGAAGTTCTAAATGGTTGCTATTTCTACGTATATCGACGATTTGGATGATATATTAGAAAAACTGAAATTTTAGCGAATTTTCAAGGAAAATGTAAAAATTAACCAAAATTTGAAAACGATGCTATTTCTACGTATCTAGTTGATTTGGAGGATATTTAAGAAAAATAGACTTTTAGCGAATTTCCGAGTAAACTGTACAAATTAACCGAAGTTCTAAATGGTTGCTATTTCTACGTATATCGACGATTTGGATGATATATTAGAAAAATTGAATTTTACTGAATTTTTAAGAAAAAATGTAAAAATTAACCAAAATTTGAAAACGATGCTATTTTTACGTTTCTAGACGATTTGGATGATATATAAGAAAAACTGAAATTTTAGCTAATTTCCAAGAAAAATGTAAAAATTAACCAAAATTTAAAAACGATGCTATCTAGATGATTTGGAAGATATTTAGGAAAAATTAAATTTTTGCGAATTTCAGAGTAAACTGTACAAATTTACCGAAATTCTAAATCGTTGCTATATCTACGTATATCGACGATTTGGGTGATATATAAGAAAAACTGAAATTTTAACGAATATCCAAGAAAAATGTAAAAATTGACCAAAATTTAAAAACGATGCTATCTAGATGATTTGGAAGATATTTAGGAAAAATTTAATTTTTGCGAATTTCAGAGTAAACTACAAATTTACCGAAATTCTAAATCGTTGCTATTTCTACGTATATCGACGATTTGGATGATATATAAGAAAAACTGAAATTTTAACGAATATCCAAGAAAAATGTAAAAATTAACCAAAATTTAAAAACGATGCTATCTAGATGATTTGGAAGATATTTAGGAAAAATTAAATTTTTGCGAATTTCAGAGTAAACTGTACAAATGTACCGAAATTCTAAATCGTTGCTATTTCTACGTATATCGACGATTTGGATGATATATAGGAAAAACTGAAATTTTAGCGAGTTTCCAAGGAAAATGTAAAAATTAACCAAAATTTGAAAACGATGCTATTTCTACGTATCTAGTTGATTTGGAGGATATTTAAGAAAAATTGACTTTTAGCGAATTTCCGAGTAAACTGTACAAATTAACCGAAGTTCTAAATGGTTGCTATTTCTACGTATATCGACGACTTGGATGATATATTAGAAAAATTGAATTTTACTGAATTTTTAAGAAAAAATGTAAAAATTAACCAAAATTTGAAAACGATGCTATTTCTACGTATCTAGACGATTTGGATGATATACAAGAAAAACTGAAATTTTAGCGAATTTCCAAGAAAAATGTAAAAATTAACCAAAATTTAAAAACGATGCTATCTAGATGATTTGGAAGATATTTAGGAAAAATTAAATTTTTGCGAATTTCAGAGTAAACTGTACAAGTTTACCGAAATTCTAAATCTTTGCTATTTCTACGTACATCGACGATTTGGGTGATATATAAGAAAAACTGAAATTTTAACGAATTTCCAAGAAAAATGTAAAAATTAACCAAAATTTAAAAACGATTCTATTTCTATAGATATATAATAAAAATTGAATTTTACCGAATTTTTAAGAAAAATGTAAAAATTAACCAAAATTTGAAAACTATGATATTTCTACGTATCTAGACGATTTGGATGATATATAAGAAAAACTGAAATTTTAACGAATTTCCAAGAAAAATGTAAAAATTAACCAAAATTGAAAAACGATGCTATTTCTATAGATATATAATAAAAATTGAATTTTTGAATTTTTAAGAAAAAATGTAAAAATTAACCAAAATTTGAAAACGATGTTATTTATACGTATCTAGACGAATTGGATGATATATAAGAAAAACTGAAATTTTAGCGAATTTCCAAGAAAAATGTAAAAATTAACCAAAATTTAAAAACGATGCTATCTAGATAATTTGGAAGATATTTAGGAAAAATTAAATTTTTGCGAATTTCAGAGTAAACTGTACAAATTTACCGAAATTCTAAATCGTTGCTATTTCTACGTATATCGACGATTTGGATGACATATAAGAAAAACTGAAATTTTAACGAATATCCAAGAAAAATGTAAAAATTAACCAAAATTTAAAAACGATGCTATTTCTATAGATATATAATAAAAATTGAATTTTAACGAATTTCCGAGAAAAATGTAAAAATTAACCAAAATTTAAAAACGATGCTATTTAGATAATTGGAAGATATTTAGGAAAAATTAAATTTTTGCGAATTTCAGAGTAAACTGTACAAATTTACAGAAATTCTAAATCGTTGCTATTTCTACGTATATCGACGATTTGGATGATATATTAGAAAAACTGAAATTTTAACGAATATCCAAGAAAAATGTAAAAATTGACCAAAATTTAAAAACGATGCTATCTAGATGATTTGGAAGATATTTAGGAAAAATTTAATTTTTGCGAATTTCAGAGTAAACTACAAATTTACCGAAATTCTAAATCGTTGCTATTTCTACGTATATCGACGATTTGGATGATATATAAGAAAAACTGAAATTTTAACGAATATCCAAGAAAAATGTAAAAATTAACCAAAATTTAAAAACGATGCTATCTAGATGATTTGGAAGATATTTAGGAAAAATTTAATTTTTGCGAATTTCAGAGTAAACTGTACAAATGTACCGAAATTCTAAATCGTTGCTATTTCTACGTATATCGACGATTTGGATGATATATAAGAAAAACTGAAATTTTAGCGAATTTTCAAGGAAAATGTAAAAATTAACCAAAATTTGAAAACGATGCTATTTTTACGTATCTAGTTGATTTGGAGGATATTTAAGAAAAATTGACTTTTAGCGAATTTCCGAGTAAACTGTACAATTTAACCGAAATTCTAAATCGTTGCTATTTCTACGTATATCGACGATTTGGATGATATATAAGAAAAACTGAAATTTTAGCGAGTTTCCAAGGAAAATGTAAAAATTAACCAAAATTTGAAAACGATGCTATTTCTACGTATCTAGTTGATTTGGAGGATATTTAAGAAAAATTGACTTTTAGCGAATTTCCGAGTAAACTGTACAAATTAACCGAAGTTCTAAATGGTTGCTATTTCTACGTATATCGACGATTTGGATGATATATTAGAAAAATTGAATTTTACTGAATTTTTAAGAAAAAATGTAAAAATTAACCAAAATTTGAAAACGATGCTATTTCTACGTATCTAGACGATTTGGATGATATACAAGAAAAACTGAAATTTTAGCGAATTTCCAAGAAAAATGTAAAAATTAACCAAAATTTAAAAACGATGCTATCTAGATGATTTGGAAGATATTTAGGAAAAATTAAATTTTTGCGAATTTCAGAGTAAACTGTACAAGTTTACCGAAATTCTAAATCTTTGCTATTTCTACGTACATCGACGATTTGGGTGATATATAAGAAAAACTGAAATTTTAACGAATTTCCAAGAAAAATGTAAAAATTAACCAAAATTTAAAAACGATTCTATTTCTATAGATATATAATTAAAATTGAATTTTACCGAATTTTTAAGAAAAATGTAAAAATTAACCCAAATTTGGAAACTATGATATTTCTACGTATCTAGACGATTTGGATGATATATAAGAAAAACTGAAATTTTAACGAATTTCCAAGAAAAATGTAAAAATTAACCAAAATTGAAAAACGATGCTATTTCTATAGATATATAATAAAAATTGAATTTTTGAATTTTTAAGAAAAAATGTAAAAATTAACCAAAATTTGAAAACGATGTTATTTATACGTATCTAGACGAATTGGATGATATATAAGAAAAACTGAACTTTTAGCGAATTTCCAAGAAAAATGTAAAAATTAACCAAAATTTAAAAACGATGCTATCTAGATGAGTTGGAAGATATTTAGGAAAAATTAAATTTTTGCGAATTTCAGAGTAAACTGTACAAATTTACCGAAATTCTAAATCGCTGCTATTTCTACGTATATCGACGATTTGGATGACATATAAGAAAAACTGAAATTTTAACGAATATCCAAGAAAAATGTAAAAATTAACCAAAATTTAAAAACGATGCTATTTCTATAGATATATAATAAAAATTGAATTTTAACGAATTTCCGAGAAAAATGTAAAAATTAACCAAAATTTAAAAACGATGCTATTTAGATAATTGGAAGATATTTAGGAAAAATTAAATTTTTGCGAATTTCAGAGTAAACTGTACAAATTTACAGAAATTCTAAATCGTTGCTATTTCTACGTATATCGACGATTTGGATGATATATTAGAAAAACTGAAATTTTAGCGAATTTTCAAGGAAAATGTAAAAATTAACCAAAATTTGAAAACGATGCTATTTCTACGTATCTAGTTGATTTGGAGGATATTTAAGAAAAATTGACTTTTAGCGAATTTCCGAGTAAGCTGTACAAATTAACCGAAGTTCTAAATGGTTGCTATTTCTACGTATATCGACGATTTGGATGATATATTAGAAAAATTGAATTTTACTGAATTTTTAAGAAAAAATGTAAAAATTAACCAAAATTTGAAAACGATGCTATTTCTACGTATCTAGACGATTTGGATGATATATAAGAAAAACTGAAATTTTAGCTAATTTCCAAGAAAAATGTAAAAATTAACCAAAATTTAAAAACGATGCTATCTAGATGATTTGGAAGATATTTAGGAAAAATTAAATTTTTGCGAATTTCAGAGTAAACTCTACAAATTTACCGAAATTCTAAATCTTTGCTATTTCTACGTACATCGACGATTTGGATGATATATAAGAAAAACTGAAATTTTAACGAATTTCCAAGAAAAATGTAAAAATTAACCAAAATTGAAAACGATGCTATTTCTATAGATATATAATAAAAATTGAATTTTTGAATTTTAGAAAAAATGTAAAAATTAACCAAAATTTGAAAACGATGTTATTTATACGTATCTAGACGAATTGGATGATATATAAGAAAAACTGAAATTTTAGCGAATTTCCAAGAAAAATGTAAAAATTAACCAAAATTTAAAAACGATGCTATCTAGATGATTTGGAAGATATTTAGGAAAAATTTAATTTTTGCGAATTTCAGAGTGAACTGTACAAATGTACCGAAATTCTAAATCGTTGCTATTTCTACGTATATCGACGATTTGGATGATATATAAGAAAAACTGAAATTTTAGCGAATTTTCAAGGAAAATGTAAAAATTAACCAAAATTTGAAAACGATGCTATTTCTACGTATCTAGTTGATTTGGAGGATATTTAAGAAAAATAGACTTTTAGCGAATTCCCGAGTAAAATGTAAAAATTAACCAAAATTTAAAAACGATGCTATCTAGATGATTTGGAAGATATTTAGGAAAAATTAAATTTTTGCGAATTTCAGAGTAAACTGTACAAATTTACCGAAATTCTAAATCGTTGCTATTTCTACGTATATCGACGATTTGGATGATATATAAGAAAAACTGAAATTTTAACGAATATCCAAGAAAAATGTAAAAATTAACCAAAATTTAAAAACGATTCTATTTCTATAGATATATAATAAAAATTGAATTTTACCGAATTTTTAAGAAAAATGTAAAAATTAACCAAAATTTGAAAACTATGATATTTCTACGTATCTAGACGATTTGGATGATATATAAGAAAAACTGAAATTTTAACGAATTTCCAAGAAAAATGTAAAAATTAACCAAAATTGAAAAACGATGCTATTTCTATAGATATATAATAAAAATTGAATTTTTGAATTTTTAAGAAAAAATGTAAAAATTAACCAAAATTTGAAAACGATGTTATTTATACGTATCTAGACGAATTGGATGATATATAAGAAAAACTGAAATTTTAGCGAATTTCCAAGAAAAATGTAAAAATTAACCAAAATTTAAAAACGATGCTATCTAGATAATTTGGAAGATATTTAGGAAAAATTAAATTTTTGCGAATTTCAGAGTAAACTGTACAAATTTACCGAAATTCTAAATCGTTGCTATTTCTACGTATATCGACGATTTGGATGACATATAAGAAAAACTGAAATTTTAACGAATATCCAAGAAAAATGTAAAAATTAACCAAAATTTAAAAACGATGCTATTTCTATAGATATATAATAAAAATTAAATTTTAACGAATTTCCGAGAAAAATGTAAAAATTAACCAAAATTTAAAAACGATGCTATTTAGATAATTGGAAGATATTTAGGAAAAATTAAATTTTTGCGAATTTCAGAGTAAACTGTACAAATTTACCGAAATTCTAAATCGTTGCTATTTCTACGTATATCGACGATTTGGATGATATATTAGAAAAATTGAATTTTACTGAATTTTTAAGAAAAAATATAAAAATTAACCAAAATTTGAAAACGATGCTATTTCTACGTATCTAGACGATTTGGATGATATATAAGAAAAACTGAAATTTTAGCTAATTTCCAAGAAAAATGTAAAAATTAACCAAAATTTAAAAACGATGCTATCTAGATGATTTGGAAGATATTTAGGAAAAATTAAATTTTTGCGAATTTCAGAGTAAACTACAAATTTACCGAAATTCTAAATCTTTGCTATTTCTACGTACATCGACGATTTGGATGATATATAAGAAAAACTGAAATTTTAACGAATTTCCAAGAAAAATGTAAAAATTAACCAAAATTTGAAAACGATGCTATTTCTACGTATCTAGACGATTTGGATGATATATAAGAAAAACTGAAATTTTAGCTAATTTCCAAGAAAAATGTAAAAATTAACCAAAATTTAAAAACGATGCTATCTAGATGATTTGGAAGATATTTAGGAAAAATTAAATTTTTGCGAATTTCAGAGTAAACTCTACAAATTTACCGAAATTCTAAATCTTTGCTATTTCTACGTACATCGACGATTTGGATGATATATAAGAAAAACTGAAATTTTAACGAATTTCCAAGAAAAATGTAAAAATTAACCAAAATTGAAAACGATGCTATTTCTATAGATATATAATAAAAATTGAATTTTTGAATTTTAGAAAAAATGTAAAAATTAACCAAAATTTGAAAACGATGTTATTTATACGTATCTAGACGAATTGGATGATATATAAGAAAAACTGAAATTTTAGCGAATTTCCAAGAAAAATGTAAAAATTAACCAAAATTTAAAAACGATGCTATCTAGATGATTTGGAAGATATTTAGGAAAAATTTAATTTTTGCGAATTTCAGAGTGAACTGTACAAATGTACCGAAATTCTAAATCGTTGCTATTTCTACGTATATCGACGATTTGGATGATATATAAGAAAAACTGAAATTTTAGCGAATTTTCAAGGAAAATGTAAAAATTAACCAAAATTTGAAAACGATGCTATTTCTACGTATCTAGTTGATTTGGAGGATATTTAAGAAAAATAGACTTTTAGCGAATTCCCGAGTAAAATGTAAAAATTAACCAAAATTTAAAAACGATGCTATCTAGATGATTTGGAAGATATTTAGGAAAAATTAAATTTTTGCGAATTTCAGAGTAAACTGTACAAATTTACCGAAATTCTAAATCGTTGCTATTTCTACGTATATCGACGATTTGGATGATATATAAGAAAAACTGAAATTTTAACGAATATCCAAGAAAAATGTAAAAATTAACCAAAATTTAAAAACGATTCTATTTCTATAGATATATAATAAAAATTGAATTTTACCGAATTTTTAAGAAAAATGTAAAAATTAACCAAAATTTGAAAACTATGATATTTCTACGTATCTAGACGATTTGGATGATATATAAGAAAAACTGAAATTTTAACGAATTTCCAAGAAAAATGTAAAAATTAACCAAAATTGAAAAACGATGCTATTTCTATAGATATATAATAAAAATTGAATTTTTGAATTTTTAAGAAAAAATGTAAAAATTAACCAAAATTTGAAAACGATGTTATTTATACGTATCTAGACGAATTGGATGATATATAAGAAAAACTGCAATTTTAGCGAATTTCCAAGAAAAATGTAAAAATTAACCAAAATTTAAAAACGATGCTATCTAGATAATTTGGAAGATATTTAGGAAAAATTAAATTTTTGCGAATTTCAGAGTAAACTGTACAAATTTACCGAAATTCTAAATCGTTGCTATTTCTACGTATATCGACGATTTGGATGACATATAAGAAAAACTGAAATTTTAACGAATATCCAAGAAAAATGTAAAAATTAACCAAAATTTAAAAACGATGCTATTTCTATAGATATATAATAAAAATTGAATTTTAACGAATTTCCGAGAAAAATGTAAAAATTAACCAAAATTTAAAAACGATGCTATTTAGATAATTGGAAGATATTTAGGAAAAATTAAATTTTTGCGAATTTCAGAGTAAACTGTACAAATTTACCGAAATTCTAAATCGTTGCTATTTCTACGTATATCGACGATTTGGATGATATATTAGAAAAATTGAATTTTACTGAATTTTTAAGAAAAAATATAAAAATTAACCAAAATTTGAAAACGATGCTATTTCTACGTATCTAGACGATTTGGATGATATATAAGAAAAACTGAAATTTTAGCTAATTTCCAAGAAAAATGTAAAAATTAACCAAAATTTAAAAACGATGCTATCTAGATGATTTGGAAGATATTTAGGAAAAATTAAATTTTTGCGAATTTCAGAGTAAACTACAAATTTACCGAAATTCTAAATCTTTGCTATTTCTACGTACATCGACGATTTGGATGATATATAAGAAAAACTGAAATTTTAACGAATTTCCAAGAAAAATGTAAAAATTAACCAAAATTGAAAAACGATGCTATTTCTATAGATATATAATAAAAATTGAATTTTTGAATTTTTAAGAAAAAATGTAAAAATTAACCAAAATTTGAAAACGATGTTATTTATACGTATCTAGACGAATTGGATGATATATAAGAAAAACTGAAATTTTAGCGAATTTCCAAGAAAAATGTAAAAATTAACCAAAATTTAAAAACGATGCTATCTAGATGATTTGGAAGATATTTAGGAAAAATTAAATTTTTGCGAATTTCAGAGTAAACTGTAGAAATTTACCGAAATTCTAAATCGTTGCTATTTCTACGTATATCGACGATTTGGATGATATATAAGAAAAACTGAAATTTTAACGAATATCCAAGAAAAATGTAAAAATTAACCAAAATTTAAAAACGATGCTATCTAGATGATTTGGAAGATATTTAGGAAAAATTTAATTTTTGCGAATTTCAGAGTGAACTGTACAAATGTACCGAAATTCTAAATCGTTGCTATTTCTACGTATATCGACGATTTGGATGATATATAAGAAAAACTGAAATTTTAGCGAATTTTCAAGGAAAATGTAAAAATTAACCAAAATTTGAAAACGATGCTATTTCTACGTATCTAGTTGATTTGGAGGATATTTAAGAAAAATAGACTTTTAGCGAATTCCCGAGTAAAATGTAAAAATTAACCAAAATTTAAAAACGATGCTATCTAGATGATTTGGAAGATATTTAGGAAAAATTAAATTTTTGCGAATTTCAGAGTAAACTGTACAAATTTACCGAAATTCTAAATCGTTGCTATTTCTACGTATATCGACGATTTGGATGATATATAAGAAAAACTGAAATTTTAACGAATATCCAAGAAAAATGTAAAAATTAACCAAAATTTAAAAACGATGCTATCTAGATGATTTGGAAGATATTTAGGAAAAATTTAATTTTTGCGAATTTCAGAGTGAACTGTACAAATGTACCGAAATTCTAAATCGTTGCTATTTCTACGTATATCGACGATTTGGATGATATATAAGAAAAACTGAAATTTTAGCGAATTTTCAAGGAAAATGTAAAAATTAACCAAAATTTGAAAACGATGCTATTTCTACGTATCTAGTTGATTTGGAGGATATTTAAGAAAAATTGACTTTTAGCGAATTTCCGAGTAAGCTGTACAAATTAACCGAAGTTCTAAATGGTTGCTATTTCTACGTATATCGACGATTTGGATGATATATTAGAAAAATTGAATTTTACTGAATTTTTAAGAAAAAATGTAAAAATTAACTTAAATTTGAAAACGATGCTATTTCTACGTATCTAGACGATTTGGATGATGTATAAGAAAAACTGAAATTTTAGCTAATTTCCAAGAAAAATGTAAAAATTAACCAAAATTTAAAAACGATGCTATCTAGATGATTTGGAAGATATTTAGGAAAAATTAAATTTTTGCGACTTTCAGAGTAAACTCTACAAATTTACCGAAATTCTAAATCTTTGCTATTTCTACGTACATCGACGATTTGGGTGATATATAAGAAAAACTGAAATTTTTACGAATTTCCAAGAAAAATGTAAAAATTAACCAAAATTTAAAAACTATGCTATCTAGATGATTTGGAAGATATTTAGGAAAAATTAAATTTTTGCGAATTTCAGAGTAAACTGTACAAATTTACCGAAATTCTAAATCGTTGCTATTTCTACGTATATCGACGATTTGGGTGATATATAAGAAAAACTGAAATTTTAACGAATATCCAAGAAAAATGTAAAAATTGACCAAAATTTAAAAACGATGCTATCTAGATGATTTGGAAGATATTTAGGAAAAATTTAATTTTTGCGAATTTCAGAGTAAACTACAGATTTACCGAAATTCTAAATCGTTGCTATATCGACGATTTGGATGATATATGAGAAAAACTGAAATTTTAACGAATATCCAAGAAAAATGTAAAAATTAACCAAAATTTAAAAACGATGCTATCTAGATGATTTGGAAGATATTTAGGAAAAATTAAATTTTTGCGAATTTCAGAGTAAACTGTACAAATGTACCGAAATTCTAAATCGTTGCTATTTCTACGTATATCGACGATTTGGATGATATATAAGAAAAACTGAAATTTTAGCGAGTTTCCAAGGAAAATGTAAAAATTAACCAAAACTTGAAAACGATGCTATTTCTACGTATCTAGTTGATTTGGAGGATATTTAAGAAAAATTGACTTTTAGCGAATTTCCGAGTAAACTGTACAAATTAACCGAAGTTCTAAATGGTTGCTATTTCTACGTATATCGACGATTTGGATGATATATTAGAAAAATTGAATTTTACTGAATTTTTAAGAAAAAATTTAAAATTAACCAAAATTTGAAAACGATGCTATTTCTACGTATCTAGACGATTTGGATGATATACAAGAAAAACTGAAATTTTAGCGAATTTCCAAGAAAAATGTAAAAATTAACCAAAATTTAAAAACGATGCTATCTAGATGATTTGGAAGATATTTAGGAAAAATTAAATTTTTGCGAATTTCAGAGTAAACTGTACAAGTTTACCGAAATTCTAAATCTTTGCTATTTCTACGTACATCGACGATTTGGGTGATATATAAGAAAAACTGAAATTTTAACGAATTTCCAAGAAAAATGTAAAAATTAACCAAAATTTAAAAACGATTCTATTTCTATAGATATATAATAAAAATTGAATTTTACCGAATTTTTAAGAAAAATGTAAAAATTAACCAAAATTTGAAAACTATGATATTTCTATGTATCTAGACGATTTGGATGATATATAAGAAAAACTGAAATTTTAACGAATTTCCAAGAAAAATGTAAAAATTAACCAAAATTGAAAAACGATGCTATTTCTATAGATATATAATGAAAATTGAATTTTTGAATTTTTAAGAAAAAATGTAAAAATTAACCAAAATTTGAAAACGATGTTATTTATACGTATCTAGACGAATTGGATGATATATAAGAAAAACTGAAATTTTAGCGAATTTCCAAGAAAAATGTAAAAATTAACCAAAATTTAAAAACGATGCTATCTAGATGATTTGGAAGATATTTAGGAAAAATTAAATTTTTGCGAATTTCAGAGTAAACTGTACAAATTTACCGAAATTCTAAATCGTTGCTATTTCTACGTATATCGACGATTTGGATGACATATAAGAAAAACTGAAATTTTAACGAATATCCAAGAAAAATGTAAAAATTAACCAAAATTTAAAAACGATGGTATTTCTATAGATATATAATAAAAATTGAATTTTAACGAATTTCCGAGAAAAATGTAAAAATTAACCAAAATTTAAAAACGATGCTATTTAGATAATTGGAAGATATTTAGGAAAAATTAAATTTTTGCGAATTTCAGAGTAAACTGTACAAATTTACCGAAATTCTAAATCGTTGCTATTTCTACGTATATCGACGATTTGGATGATATATTAGAAAAACTGAAATTTTAGCGAATTGTCAAGGAAAATGTAAAAATTAACCAAAATTTGAAAACGATGCTATTTCTACGTATCTAGTTGATTTGGAGGATATTTAAGAAAAATTGACTTTTAGCGAATTTCCAAGAAAAATGTAAAAATTAACCAAAATTTAAAAACGATGCTATCTAGATGATTTGGAAGATATTTAGGAAAAATTAAATTTTTGCGAATTTCAGAGTAAACTACAAATTTACCGAAATTCTAAATCTTTGCTATTTCTACGTACATCGACGATTTGGATGATATATAAGAAAAACTGAAATTTTAACGAATTTCCAAGAAAAATGTAAAAATTAACCAAAATTGAAAAACGATGCTATTTCTATAGATATATAATAAAAATTGAATTTTTGAATTTTTAAGAAAAAATGTAAAAATTAACCAAAATTTGAAAACGATGTTATTTATACGTATCTAGACGAATTGGATGATACATAAGAAAAACTGAAATTTTAGCGAATATCCAAGAAAAATGTAAAAATTAACCAAAATTTAAAAACGATGCTATCTAGATGATTTGGAAGATATTTAGGAAAAATTTAATTTTTGCGAATTTCAGAGTAAACTGTACAAATTTACCGAAATTCTAAATCGTTGCTATTTCTACGTATATCGACGATTTGGATGATATATAAGAAAAACTGAAATTTTAGCGAATTTTCAAGGAAAATGTAAAAATTAACCAAAATTTGAAAACGATGCTATTTTTACGTATCTAGTTGATTTAGAGGATATTTAAGAAAAATTGACTTTTAGCGAATTTCCGAGTAAACTGTACAATTTAACCGAAGTTCTAAATGGTTGCTATTTCTACGTATATCGACGATTTGGATGATATATTAGAAAAACTGAAATTTTAGCGAATTTTCAAGGAAAATGTAAAAATTAACCAAAATTTGAAAACGATGCTATTTCTACGTATCTAGTTGATTTGGAGGATATTTAAGAAAAATAGACTTTTAGCGAATTTCCGAGTAAACTGTACAAATTAACCGAAGTTCTAAATGGTTGCTATTTCTACGTATATCGACGATTTGGATGATATATTAGAAAAATTGAATTTTACTGAATTTTTAAGAAAAAATGTAAAAATTAACCAAAATTTGAAAACGATGCTATTTTTACGTATCTAGACGATTTGGATGATATATAAGAAAAACTGAAATTTTAGCTAATTTCCAAGAAAAATGTAAAAATTAACCAAAATTTAAAAACGATGCTATCTAGATGATTTGGAAGATATTTAGGAAAAATTAAATTTTTGCGAATTTCAGAGTAAACTGTACAAATTTACCGAAATTCTAAATCGTTGCTATTTCTACGTATATCGACGATTTGGGTGATATATAAGAAAAACTGAAATTTTAACGAATATCCAAGAAAAATGTAAAAATTGACCAAAATTTAAAAACGATGCTATCTAGATGATTTGGAAGATATTTAGGAAAAATTTAATTTTTGCGAATTTCAGAGTAAACTACAAATTTACCGAAATTCTAAATCGTTGCTATTTCTACGTATATCGACGATTTGGATGATATATAAGAAAAACTGAAATTTTAACGAATATCCAAGAAAAATGTAAAAATTAACCAAAATTTAAAAACGATGCTATCTAGATGATTTGGAAGATATTTAGGAAAAATTAAATTTTTGCGAATTTCAGAGTAAACTGTACAAATGTACCGAAATTCTAAATCGTTGCTATTTCTACGTATATCGACGATTTGGATGATATATAAGAAAAACTGAAATTTTAGCGAGTTTCCAAGGAAAATGTAAAAATTAACCAAAATTTGAAAACGATGCTATTTCTACGTATCTAGTTGATTTGGAGGATATTTAAGAAAAATTGACTTTTAGCGAATTTCCGAGTAAACTGTACAAATTAACCGAAGTTCTAAATGGTTGCTATTTCTACGTATATCGACGATTTGGATGATATATTAGAAAAATTGAATTTTACTGAATTTTTAAGAAAAAATGTAAAAATTAACCAAAATTTGAAAACGATGCTATTTCTACGTATCTAGACGATTTGGATGATATACAAGAAAAACTGAAATTTTAGCGAATTTCCAAGAAAAATGTAAAAATTAACCAAAATTTAAAAACGATGCTATCTAGATGATTTGGAAGATATTTAGGAAAAATTAAATTTTTGCGAATTTCAGAGTAAACTGTACAAGTTTACCGAAATTCTAAATCTTTGCTATTTCTACGTACATCGACGATTTGGGTGATATATAAGAAAAACTGAAATTTTAACGAATTTCCAAGAAAAATGTAAAAATTAACCAAAATTTAAAAACGATTCTATTTCTATAGATATATAATAAAAATTGAATTTTACCGAATTTTTAAGAAAAATGTAAAAATTAACCAAAATTTGAAAACTATGATATTTCTACGTATCTAGACGATTTGGATGATATATAAGAAAAACTGAAATTTTAACGAATTTCCAAGAAAAATGTAAAAATTAACCAAAATTGAAAAACGATGCTATTTCTATAGATATATAATAAAAATTGAATTTTTGAATTTTTAAGAAAAAATGTAAAAATTAACCAAAATTTGAAAACGATGTTATTTATACGTATCTAGACGAATTGGATGATATATAAGAAAAACTGAAATTTTAGCGAATTTCCAAGAAAAATGTAAAAATTAACCAAAATTTAAAAACGATGCTATCTAGATAATTTGGAAGATATTTAGGAAAAATTAAATTTTTGCGAATTTCAGAGTAAACTGTACAAATTTACCGAAATTCTAAATCGTTGCTATTTCTACGTATATCGACGATTTGGATGACATATAAGAAAAACTGAAATTTTAACGAATATCCAAGAAAAATGTAAAAATTAACCAAAATTTAAAAACGATGCTATTTCTATAGATATATAATAAAAATTGAATTTTAACGAATTTCCGAGAAAAATGTAAAAATTAACCAAAATTTAAAAACGATGCTATTTAGATAATTGGAAGATATTTAGGAAAAATTAAATTTTTGCGAATTTCAGAGTAAACTGTACAAATTTACCGAAATTCTAAATCGTTGCTATTTCTACGTATATCGACGATTTGGATGATATATTAGAAAAATTGAATTTTACTGAATTTTTAAGAAAAAATATAAAAATTAACCAAAATTTGAAAACGATGCTATTTCTACGTATCTAGACGATTTGGATGATATATAAGAAAAACTGAAATTTTAGCGAATTTCCAAGAAAAATGTAAAAATTAACCAAAATTTAAAAACGATGCTATCTAGATGATTTGGAAGATATTTAGGAAAAATTAAATTTTTGCGAATTTCAGAGTAAACTGTACAAATTTACCGAAATTCTAAATCGTTGCTATTTCTACGTATATCGACGATTTGGATGACATAAGAAAAACTGAAATTTTAACGAATATCCAAGAAAAATGTAAAAATTAACCAAAATTTAAAAACGATGCTATTTCTATAGATATATAATAAAAATTGAATTTTAACGAATTTCCGAGAAAAATGTAAAAATTAACCAAAATTTAAAAACGATGCTATTTAGATAATTGGAAGATATTTAGGAAAAATTAAATTTTTGCGAATTTCAGAGTAAACTGTACAAATTTACCGAAATTCTAAATCGTTGCTATTTCTACGTATATCGACGATTTGGATGATATATAAGAAAAACTGAAATTTTAACGAATATCCAAGAAAAATGTAAAAATTAACCAAAATTTAAAAACGATGCTATCTAGATGATTTGGAAGATATTTAGGAAAAATTTAATTTTTGCGAATTTCAGAGTAAACTGTACAAATGTACCGAAATTCTAAATCGTTGCTATTTCTACGTATATCGACGATTTGGATGATATATAAGAAAAACTGAAATTTTAGCGAATTTTCAAGGAAAATGTAAAAATTAACCAAAATTTGAAAACGATGCTATTTCTACGTATCTAGTTGATTTGGAGGATATTTAAGAAAAATTTACTTTTAGCGAATTTCCGAGTAAGCTGTACAAATTAACCGAAGTTCTAAATGGTTGCTATTTCTACGTATATCGACGATTTGGATGATATATTAGAAAAATTGAATTTTACTGAATTTTTAAGAAAAAATGTAAAAATTAACCAAAATTTGAAAACGATGCTATTTCTACGTATCTAGACGATTTGGATGATATATAAGAAAAACTGAAATTTTAGCTAATTTCCAAGAAAATTGTAAAAATTAACCAAAATTTAAAAACGATGCTATCTAGATGATTTGGAAGATATTTAGGAAAAATTAAATTTTTGCGAATTTCAGAGTAAACTGTACAAATTTACCGAAATTCTAAATCTTTGCTATTTCTACGTACATCAACGATTTGGGTGATATATAAGAAAAACTGAAATTTTTACGAATTTCCAAGAAAAATGTAAAAATTAACCAAAATTTAAAAACTATGCTATCTAGATGATTTGGAAGATATTTAGGAAAAATTAAATTTTTGCGAATTTCAGAGTAAACTGTACAAATTTACCGAAATTCTAAATCGTTGCTATTTCTACGTATATCGACGATTTGGATGATATATAAGAAAAACTGAAATTTTAGCGAATTTTCAAGGAAAATGTAAAAATTAACCAAAATTTGAAAACGATGCTATTTCTACGTATCTAGTTGATTTGGAGGATATTTAAGAAAAATAGACTTTTAGCGAATTCCCGAGTAAAATGTAAAAATTAACCAAAATTTAAAAACGATGCTATCTAGATGATTTGGAAGATATTTAGGAAAAATTAAATTTTTGCGAATTTCAGAGTAAACTGTACAAATTTACCGAAATTCTAAATCGTTGCTATTTCTACGTATATCGACGATTTGGATGATATATAAGAAAAACTGAAATTTTAACGAATATCCAAGAAAAATGTAAAAATTAACCAAAATTTAAAAACGATTCTATTTCTATAGATATATAATAAAAATTGAATTTTACCGAATTTTTAAGAAAAATGTAAAAATTAACCAAAATTTGAAAACTATGATATTTCTACGTATCTAGACGATTTGGATGATATATAAGAAAAACTGAAATTTTAACGAATTTCCAAGAAAAATGTAAAAATTAACCAAAATTGAAAAACGATGCTATTTCTATAGATATATAATAAAAATTGAATTTTTGAATTTTTAAGAAAAAATGTAAAAATTAACCAAAATTTGAAAACGATGTTATTTATACGTATCTAGACGAATTGGATGATATATAAGAAAAACTGAAATTTTAGCGAATTTCCAAGAAAAATGTAAAAATTAACCAAAATTTAAAAACGATGCTATCTAGATAATTTGGAAGATATTTAGGAAAAATTAAATTTTTGCGAATTTCAGAGTAAACTGTACAAATTTACCGAAATTCTAAATCGTTGCTATTTCTACGTATATCGACGATTTGGATGACATATAAGAAAAACTGAAATTTTAACGAATATCCAAGAAAAATGTAAAAATTAACCAAAATTTAAAAACGATGCTATTTCTATAGATATATAATAAAAATTAAATTTTAACGAATTTCCGAGAAAAATGTAAAAATTAACCAAAATTTAAAAACGATGCTATTTAGATAATTGGAAGATATTTAGGAAAAATTAAATTTTTGCGAATTTCAGAGTAAACTGTACAAATTTACCGAAATTCTAAATCGTTGCTATTTCTACGTATATCGACGATTTGGATGATATATTAGAAAAATTGAATTTTACTGAATTTTTAAGAAAAAATATAAAAATTAACCAAAATTTGAAAACGATGCTATTTCTACGTATCTAGACGATTTGGATGATATATAAGAAAAACTGAAATTTTAGCTAATTTCCAAGAAAAATGTAAAAATTAACCAAAATTTAAAAACGATGCTATCTAGATGATTTGGAAGATATTTAGGAAAAATTAAATTTTTGCGAATTTCAGAGTAAACTACAAATTTACCGAAATTCTAAATCTTTGCTATTTCTACGTACATCGACGATTTGGATGATATATAAGAAAAACTGAAATTTTAACGAATTTCCAAGAAAAATGTAAAAATTAACCAAAATTTGAAAACGATGCTATTTCTACGTATCTAGACGATTTGGATGATATATAAGAAAAACTGAAATTTTAGCTAATTTCCAAGAAAAATGTAAAAATTAACCAAAATTTAAAAACGATGCTATCTAGATGATTTGGAAGATATTTAGGAAAAATTAAATTTTTGCGAATTTCAGAGTAAACTCTACAAATTTACCGAAATTCTAAATCTTTGCTATTTCTACGTACATCGACGATTTGGATGATATATAAGAAAAACTGAAATTTTAACGAATTTCCAAGAAAAATGTAAAAATTAACCAAAATTGAAAACGATGCTATTTCTATAGATATATAATAAAAATTGAATTTTTGAATTTTAGAAAAAATGTAAAAATTAACCAAAATTTGAAAACGATGTTATTTATACGTATCTAGACGAATTGGATGATATATAAGAAAAACTGAAATTTTAGCGAATTTCCAAGAAAAATGTAAAAATTAACCAAAATTTAAAAACGATGCTATCTAGATGATTTGGAAGATATTTAGGAAAAATTTAATTTTTGCGAATTTCAGAGTGAACTGTACAAATGTACCGAAATTCTAAATCGTTGCTATTTCTACGTATATCGACGATTTGGATGATATATAAGAAAAACTGAAATTTTAGCGAATTTTCAAGGAAAATGTAAAAATTAACCAAAATTTGAAAACGATGCTATTTCTACGTATCTAGTTGATTTGGAGGATATTTAAGAAAAATAGACTTTTAGCGAATTCCCGAGTAAAATGTAAAAATTAACCAAAATTTAAAAACGATGCTATCTAGATGATTTGGAAGATATTTAGGAAAAATTAAATTTTTGCGAATTTCAGAGTAAACTGTACAAATTTACCGAAATTCTAAATCGTTGCTATTTCTACGTATATCGACGATTTGGATGATATATAAGAAAAACTGAAATTTTAACGAATATCCAAGAAAAATGTAAAAATTAACCAAAATTTAAAAACGATTCTATTTCTATAGATATATAATAAAAATTGAATTTTACCGAATTTTTAAGAAAAATGTAAAAATTAACCAAAATTTGAAAACTATGATATTTCTACGTATCTAGACGATTTGGATGATATATAAGAAAAACTGAAATTTTAACGAATTTCCAAGAAAAATGTAAAAATTAACCAAAATTGAAAAACGATGCTATTTCTATAGATATATAATAAAAATTGAATTTTTGAATTTTTAAGAAAAAATGTAAAAATTAACCAAAATTTGAAAACGATGTTATTTATACGTATCTAGACGAATTGGATGATATATAAGAAAAACTGCAATTTTAGCGAATTTCCAAGAAAAATGTAAAAATTAACCAAAATTTAAAAACGATGCTATCTAGATAATTTGGAAGATATTTAGGAAAAATTAAATTTTTGCGAATTTCAGAGCAAACTGTACAAATTTACCGAAATTCTAAATCGTTGCTATTTCTACGTATATCGACGATTTGGATGACATATAAGAAAAACTGAAATTTTAACGAATATCCAAGAAAAATGTAAAAATTAACCAAAATTTAAAAACGATGCTATTTCTATAGATATATAATAAAAATTGAATTTTAACGAATTTCCGAGAAAAATGTAAAAATTAACCAAAATTTAAAAACGATGCTATTTAGATAATTGGAAGATATTTAGGAAAAATTAAATTTTTGCGAATTTCAGAGTAAACTGTACAAATTTACCGAAATTCTAAATCGTTGCTATTTCTACGTATATCGACGATTTGGATGATATATTAGAAAAATTGAATTTTACTGAATTTTTAAGAAAAAATATAAAAATTAACCAAAATTTGAAAACGATGCTATTTCTACGTATCTAGACGATTTGGATGATATATAAGAAAAACTGAAATTTTAGCTAATTTCCAAGAAAAATGTAAAAATTAACCAAAATTTAAAAACGATGCTATCTAGATGATTTGGAAGATATTTAGGAAAAATTAAATTTTTGCGAATTTCAGAGTAAACTACAAATTTACCGAAATTCTAAATCTTTGCTATTTCTACGTACATCGACGATTTGGATGATATATAAGAAAAACTGAAATTTTAACGAATTTCCAAGAAAAATGTAAAAATTAACCAAAATTGAAAAACGATGCTATTTCTATAGATATATAATAAAAATTGAATTTTTGAATTTTTAAGAAAAAATGTAAAAATTAACCAAAATTTGAAAACGATGTTATTTATACGTATCTAGACGAATTGGATGATATATAAGAAAAACTGAAATTTTAGCGAATTTCCAAGAAAAATGTAAAAATTAACCAAAATTTAAAAACGATGCTATCTAGATGATTTGGAAGATATTTAGGAAAAATTAAATTTTTGCGAATTTCAGAGTAAACTGTAGAAATTTACCGAAATTCTAAATCGTTGCTATTTCTACGTATATCGACGATTTGGATGATATATAAGAAAAACTGAAATTTTAACGAATATCCAAGAAAAATGTAAAAATTAACCAAAATTTAAAAACGATGCTATCTAGATGATTTGGAAGATATTTAGGAAAAATTTAATTTTTGCGAATTTCAGAGTGAACTGTACAAATGTACCGAAATTCTAAATCGTTGCTATTTCTACGTATATCGACGATTTGGATGATATATAAGAAAAACTGAAATTTTAGCGAATTTTCAAGGAAAATGTAAAAATTAACCAAAATTTGAAAACGATGCTATTTCTACGTATCTAGTTGATTTGGAGGATATTTAAGAAAAATAGACTTTTAGCGAATTCCCGAGTAAAATGTAAAAATTAACCAAAATTTAAAAACGATGCTATCTAGATGATTTGGAAGATATTTAGGAAAAATTAAATTTTTGCGAATTTCAGAGTAAACTGTACAAATTTACCGAAATTCTAAATCGTTGCTATTTCTACGTATATCGACGATTTGGATGATATATAAGAAAAACTGAAATTTTAACGAATATCCAAGAAAAATGTAAAAATTAACCAAAATTTAAAAACGATGCTATCTAGATGATTTGGAAGATATTTAGGAAAAATTTAATTTTTGCGAATTTCAGAGTGAACTGTACAAATGTACCGAAATTCTAAATCGTTGCTATTTCTACGTATATCGACGATTTGGATGATATATAAGAAAAACTGAAATTTTAGCGAATTTTCAAGGAAAATGTAAAAATTAACCAAAATTTGAAAACGATGCTATTTCTACGTATCTAGTTGATTTGGAGGATATTTAAGAAAAATTGACTTTTAGCGAATTTCCGAGTAAGCTGTACAAATTAACCGAAGTTCTAAATGGTTGCTATTTCTACGTATATCGACGATTTGGATGATATATTAGAAAAATTGAATTTTACTGAATTTTTAAGAAAAAATGTAAAAATTAACTTAAATTTGAAAACGATGCTATTTCTACGTATCTAGACGATTTGGATGATGTATAAGAAAAACTGAAATTTTAGCTAATTTCCAAGAAAAATGTAAAAATTAACCAAAATTTAAAAACGATGCTATCTAGATGATTTGGAAGATATTTAGGAAAAATTAAATTTTTGCGAATTTCAGAGTAAACTCTACAAATTTACCGAAATTCTAAATCTTTGCTATTTCTACGTACATCGACGATTTGGGTGATATATAAGAAAAACTGAAATTTTTACGAATTTCCAAGAAAAATGTAAAAATTAACCAAAATTTAAAAACTATGCTATCTAGATGATTTGGAAGATATTTAGGAAAAATTAAATTTTTGCGAATTTCAGAGTAAACTGTACAAATTTACCGAAATTCTAAATCGTTGCTATTTCTACGTATATCGACGATTTGGGTGATATATAAGAAAAACTGAAATTTTAACGAATATCCAAGAAAAATGTAAAAATTGACCAAAATTTAAAAACGATGCTATCTAGATGATTTGGAAGATATTTAGGAAAAATTTAATTTTTGCGAATTTCAGAGTAAACTACAGATTTACCGAAATTCTAAATCGTTGCTATATCGACGATTTGGATGATATATGAGAAAAACTGAAATTTTAACGAATATCCAAGAAAAATGTAAAAATTAACCAAAATTTAAAAACGATGCTATCTAGATGATTTGGAAGATATTTAGGAAAAATTAAATTTTTGCGAATTTCAGAGTAAACTGTACAAATGTACCGAAATTCTAAATCGTTGCTATTTCTACGTATATCGACGATTTGGATGATATATAAGAAAAACTGAAATTTTAGCGAGTTTCCAAGGAAAATGTAAAAATTAACCAAAACTTGAAAACGATGCTATTTCTACGTATCTAGTTGATTTGGAGGATATTTAAGAAAAATTGACTTTTAGCGAATTTCCGAGTAAACTGTACAAATTAACCGAAGTTCTAAATGGTTGCTATTTCTACGTATATCGACGATTTGGATGATATATTAGAAAAATTGAATTTTACTGAATTTTTAAGAAAAAATTTAAAATTAACCAAAATTTGAAAACGATGCTATTTCTACGTATCTAGACGATTTGGATGATATACAAGAAAAACTGAAATTTTAGCGAATTTCCAAGAAAAATGTAAAAATTAACCAAAATTTAAAAACGATGCTATCTAGATGATTTGGAAGATATTTAGGAAAAATTAAATTTTTGCGAATTTCAGAGTAAACTGTACAAGTTTACCGAAATTCTAAATCTTTGCTATTTCTACGTACATCGACGATTTGGGTGATATATAAGAAAAACTGAAATTTTAACGAATTTCCAAGAAAAATGTAAAAATTAACCAAAATTTAAAAACGATTCTATTTCTATAGATATATAATAAAAATTGAATTTTACCGAATTTTTAAGAAAAATGTAAAAATTAACCAAAATTTGAAAACTATGATATTTCTATGTATCTAGACGATTTGGATGATATATAAGAAAAACTGAAATTTTAACGAATTTCCAAGAAAAATGTAAAAATTAACCAAAATTGAAAAACGATGCTATTTCTATAGATATATAATGAAAATTGAATTTTTGAATTTTTAAGAAAAAATGTAAAAATTAACCAAAATTTGAAAACGATGTTATTTATACGTATCTAGACGAATTGGATGATATATAAGAAAAACTGAAATTTTAGCGAATTTCCAAGAAAAATGTAAAAATTAACCAAAATTTAAAAACGATGCTATCTAGATGATTTGGAAGATATTTAGGAAAAATTAAATTTTTGCGAATTTCAGAGTAAACTGTACAAATTTACCGAAATTCTAAATCGTTGCTATTTCTACGTATATCGACGATTTGGATGACATATAAGAAAAACTGAAATTTTAACGAATATCCAAGAAAAATGTAAAAATTAACCAAAATTTAAAAACGATGCTATTTCTATAGATATATAATAAAAATTGAATTTTAACGAATTTCCGAGAAAAATGTAAAAATTAACCAAAATTTAAAAACGATGCTATTTAGATAATTGGAAGATATTTAGGAAAAATTAAATTTTTGCGAATTTCAGAGTAAACTGTACAAATTTACCGAAATTCTAAATCGTTGCTATTTCTACGTATATCGACGATTTGGATGATATATTAGAAAAACTGAAATTTTAGCGAATTGTCAAGGAAAATGTAAAAATTAACCAAAATTTGAAAACGATGCTATTTCTACGTATCTAGTTGATTTGGAGGATATTTAAGAAAAATTGACTTTTAGCGAATTTCCAAGAAAAATGTAAAAATTAACCAAAATTTAAAAACGATGCTATCTAGATGATTTGGAAGATATTTAGGAAAAATTAAATTTTTGCGAATTTCAGAGTAAACTACAAATTTACCGAAATTCTAAATCTTTGCTATTTCTACGTACATCGACGATTTGGATGATATATAAGAAAAACTGAAATTTTAACGAATTTCCAAGAAAAATGTAAAAATTAACCAAAATTGAAAAACGATGCTATTTCTATAGATATATAATAAAAATTGAATTTTTGAATTTTTAAGAAAAAATGTAAAAATTAACCAAAATTTGAAAACGATGTTATTTATACGTATCTAGACGAATTGGATGATACATAAGAAAAACTGAAATTTTAGCGAATATCCAAGAAAAATGTAAAAATTAACCAAAATTTAAAAACGATGCTATCTAGATGATTTGGAAGATATTTAGGAAAAATTTAATTTTTGCGAATTTCAGAGTAAACTGTACAAATTTACCGAAATTCTAAATCGTTGCTATTTCTACGTATATCGACGATTTGGATGATATATAAGAAAAACTGAAATTTTAGCGAATTTTCAAGGAAAATGTAAAAATTAACCAAAATTTGAAAACGATGCTATTTTTACGTATCTAGTTGATTTAGAGGATATTTAAGAAAAATTGACTTTTAGCGAATTTCCGAGTAAACTGTACAATTTAACCGAAGTTCTAAATGGTTGCTATTTCTACGTATATCGACGATTTGGATGATATATTAGAAAAACTGAAATTTTAGCGAATTTTCAAGGAAAATGTAAAAATTAACCAAAATTTGAAAACGATGCTATTTCTACGTATCTAGTTGATTTGGAGGATATTTAAGAAAAATAGACTTTTAGCGAATTTCCGAGTAAACTGTACAAATTAACCGAAGTTCTAAATGGTTGCTATTTCTACGTATATCGACGATTTGGATGATATATTAGAAAAATTGAATTTTACTGAATTTTTAAGAAAAAATGTAAAAATTAACCAAAATTTGAAAACGATGCTATTTTTACGTATCTAGACGATTTGGATGATATATAAGAAAAACTGAAATTTTAGCTAATTTCCAAGAAAAATGTAAAAATTAACCAAAATTTAAAAACGATGCTATCTAGATGATTTGGAAGATATTTAGGAAAAATTAAATTTTTGCGAATTTCAGAGTAAACTGTACAAATTTACCGAAATTCTAAATCGTTGCTATTTCTACGTATATCGACGATTTGGGTGATATATAAGAAAAACTGAAATTTTAACGAATATCCAAGAAAAATGTAAAAATTGACCAAAATTTAAAAACGATGCTATCTAGATGATTTGGAAGATATCTAGGAAAAATTTAATTTTTGCGAATTTCAGAGTAAACTACAAATTTACCGAAATTCTAAATCGTTGCTATTTCTACGTATATCGACGATTTGGATGATATATAAGAAAAACTGAAATTTTAACGAATATCCAAGAAAAATGTAAAAATTAACCAAAATTTAAAAACGATGCTATCTAGATGATTTGGAAGATATTTAGGAAAAATTAAATTTTTGCGAATTTCAGAGTAAACTGTACAAATGTACCGAAATTCTAAATCGTTGCTATTTCTACGTATATCGACGATTTGGATGATATATAAGAAAAACTGAAATTTTAGCGAGTTTCCAAGGAAAATGTAAAAATTAACCAAAATTTGAAAACGATGCTATTTCTACGTATCTAGTTGATTTGGAGGATATTTAAGAAAAATTGACTTTTAGCGAATTTCCGAGTAAACTGTACAAATTAACCGAAGTTCTAAATGGTTGCTATTTCTACGTATATCGACGATTTGGATGATATATTAGAAAAATTGAATTTTACTGAATTTTTAAGAAAAAATGTAAAAATTAACCAAAATTTGAAAACGATGCTATTTCTACGTATCTAGACGATTTGGATGATATACAAGAAAAACTGAAATTTTAGCGAATTTCCAAGAAAAATGTAAAAATTAACCAAAATTTAAAAACGATGCTATCTAGATGATTTGGAAGATATTTAGGAAAAATTAAATTTTTGCGAATTTCAGAGTAAACTGTACAAGTTTACCGAAATTCTAAATCTTTGCTATTTCTACGTACATCGACGATTTGGGTGATATATAAGAAAAACTGAAATTTTAACGAATTTCCAAGAAAAATGTAAAAATTAACCAAAATTTAAAAACGATTCTATTTCTATAGATATATAATAAAAATTGAATTTTACCGAATTTTTAAGAAAAATGTAAAAATTAACCAAAATTTGAAAACTATGATATTTCTACGTATCTAGACGATTTGGATGATATATAAGAAAAACTGAAATTTTAACGAATTTCCAAGAAAAATGTAAAAATTAACCAAAATTGAAAAACGATGCTATTTCTATAGATATATAATAAAAATTGAATTTTTGAATTTTTAAGAAAAAATGTAAAAATTAACCAAAATTTGAAAACGATGTTATTTATACGTATCTAGACGAATTGGATGATATATAAGAAAAACTGAAATTTTAGCGAATTTCCAAGAAAAATGTAAAAATTAACCAAAATTTAAAAACGATGCTATCTAGATAATTTGGAAGATATTTAGGAAAAATTAAATTTTTGCGAATTTCAGAGTAAACTGTACAAATTTACCGAAATTCTAAATCGTTGCTATTTCTACGTATATCGACGATTTGGATGACATATAAGAAAAACTGAAATTTTAACGAATATCCAAGAAAAATGTAAAAATTAACCAAAATTTAAAAACGATGCTATTTCTATAGATATATAATAAAAATTGAATTTTAACGAATTTCCGAGAAAAATGTAAAAATTAACCAAAATTTAAAAACGATGCTATTTAGATAATTGGAAGATATTTAGGAAAAATTAAATTTTTGCGAATTTCAGAGTAAACTGTACAAATTTACCGAAATTCTAAATCGTTGCTATTTCTACGTATATCGACGATTTGGATGATATATTAGAAAAATTGAATTTTACTGAATTTTTAAGAAAAAATATAAAAATTAACCAAAATTTGAAAACGATGCTATTTCTACGTATCTAGACGATTTGGATGATATATAAGAAAAACTGAAATTTTAGCGAATTTCCAAGAAAAATATAAAAATTAACCAAAATTTAAAAACGATGCTATCTAGATGATTTGGAAGATATTTAGGAAAAATTAAATTTTTGCGAATTTCAGAGTAAACTGTACAAATTTACCGAAATTCTAAATCGTTGCTATTTCTACGTATATCGACGATTTGGATGACATAAGAAAAACTGAAATTTTAACGAATATCCAAGAAAAATGTAAAAATTAACCAAAATTTAAAAACGATGCTATTTCTATAGATATATAATAAAAATTGAATTTTAACGAATTTCCGAGAAAAATGTAAAAATTAACCAAAATTTAAAAACGATGCTATTTAGATAATTGGAAGATATTTAGGAAAAATTAAATTTTTGCGAATTTCAGAGTAAACTGTACAAATTTACCGAAATTCTAAATCGTTGCTATTTCTACGTATATCGACGATTTGGATGATATATAAGAAAAACTGAAATTTTAACGAATATCCAAGAAAAATGTAAAAATTAACCAAAATTTAAAAACGATGCTATCTAGATGATTTGGAAGATATTTAGGAAAAATTTAATTTTTGCGAATTTCAGAGTAAACTGTACAAATGTACCGAAATTCTAAATCGTTGCTATTTCTACGTATATCGACGATTTGGATGATATATAAGAAAAACTGAAATTTTAGCGAATTTTCAAGGAAAATGTAAAAATTAACCAAAATTTGAAAACGATGCTATTTCTACGTATCTAGTTGATTTGGAGGATATTTAAGAAAAATTTACTTTTAGCGAATTTCCGAGTAAGCTGTACAAATTAACCGAAGTTCTAAATGGTTGCTATTTCTACGTATATCGACGATTTGGATGATATATTAGAAAAATTGAATTTTACTGAATTTTTAAGAAAAAATGTAAAAATTAACCAAAATTTGAAAACGATGCTATTTCTACGTATCTAGACGATTTGGATGATATATAAGAAAAACTGAAATTTTAGCTAATTTCCAAGAAAATTGTAAAAATTAACCAAAATTTAAAAACGATGCTATCTAGATGATTTGGAAGATATTTAGGAAAAATTAAATTTTTGCGAATTTCAGAGTAAACTGTACAAATTTACCGAAATTCTAAATCTTTGCTATTTCTACGTACATCAACGATTTGGGTGATATATAAGAAAAACTGAAATTTTTACGAATTTCCAAGAAAAATGTAAAAATTAACCAAAATTTAAAAACTATGCTATCTAGATGATTTGGAAGATATTTAGGAAAAATTAAATTTTTGCGAATTTCAGAGTAAACTGTACAAATTTACCGAAATTCTAAATCGTTGCTATTTCTACGTATATCGACGATTTGGGTGATATATAAGAAAAACTGAAATTTTAACGAATATCCAAGAAAAATGTAAAAATTGACCAAAATTTAAAAACGATGCTATCTAGATAATTTGGAAGATATTTAGGAAAAATTTAATTTTTGCGAATTTCAGAGTAAACTACAAATTTACCGAAATTCTAAATCGTTGCTATTTCTACGTATATCGACGATTTGGATGATATATAAGAAAAACTGAAATTTTAACGAATATCCAAGAAAAATGTAAAAATTAACCAAAATTTAAAAACGATGCTATCTAGATGATTTGGAAGATATTTAGGAAAAATTTAATTTTTGCGAATTTCAGAGTAAACTACAAATTTACCGAAATTCTAAATCGTTGCTATTTCTACGTATATCGACGATTTGGGTGATATATAAGAAAAACTGAAATTTTAACGAATATCCAAGAAAAATGTAAAAATTGACCAAAATTTAAAAACGATGCTATCTAGATGATTTGGAAGATATTTAGGAAAAATTTAATTTTTGCGAATTTCAGAGTAAACTACAAATTTACCGAAATTCTAAATCGTTGCTATTTCTACGTATATCGACGATTTGGATGATATATAAGAAAAACTGAAATTTTAACGAATATCCAAGAAAAATGTAAAAATTAACCAAAATTTAAAAACGATGCTATCTAGATGATTTGGAAGATATTTAGGAAAAATTTAATTTTTGCGAATTTCAGAGTAAACTGTACAAATGTACCGAAATTCTAAATCGTTGCTATTTCTACGTATATCGACGATTTGGATGATATATAAGAAAAACTGAAATTTTAGCGAATTTTCAAGGAAAATGTAAAAATTAACCAAAATTTGAAAACGATGCTATTTTTACGTATCTAGTTGATTTGGAGGATATTTAAGAAAAATTGACTTTTAGCGAATTTCCGAGTAAACTGTACAATTTAACCGAAATTCTAAATCGTTGCTATTTCTACGTATATCGACGATTTGGATGATATATAAGAAAAACTGAAATTTTAGCGAGTTTCCAAGGAAAATGTAAAAATTAACCAAAATTTGAAAACGATGCTATTTCTACGTATCTAGTTGATTTGGAGGATATTTAAGAAAAATTGACTTTTAGCGAATTTCCGAGTAAACTGTACAAATTAACCGAAGTTCTAAATGGTTGCTATTTCTACGTATATCGACGATTTGGATGATATATTAGAAAAATTGAATTTTACTGAATTTTTAAGAAAAAATGTAAAAATTAACCAAAATTTGAAAACGATGCTATTTCTACGTATCTAGACGATTTGGATGATATACAAGAAAAACTGAAATTTTAGCGAATTTCCAAGAAAAATGTAAAAATTAACCAAAATTTAAAAACGATGCTATCTAGATGATTTGGAAGATATTTAGGAAAAATTAAATTTTTGCGAATTTCAGAGTAAACTGTACAAGTTTACCGAAATTCTAAATCTTTGCTATTTCTACGTACATCGACGATTTGGGTGATATATAAGAAAAACTGAAATTTTAACGAATTTCCAAGAAAAATGTAAAAATTAACCAAAATTTAAAAACGATTCTATTTCTATAGATATATAATTAAAATTGAATTTTACCGAATTTTTAAGAAAAATGTAAAAATTAACCCAAATTTGGAAACTATGATATTTCTACGTATCTAGACGATTTGGATGATATATAAGAAAAACTGAAATTTTAACGAATTTCCAAGAAAAATGTAAAAATTAACCAAAATTGAAAAACGATGCTATTTCTATAGATATATAATAAAAATTGAATTTTTGAATTTTTAAGAAAAAATGTAAAAATTAACCATAATTTGAAAACGATGTTATTTATACGTATCTAGACGAATTGGATGATATATAAGAAAAACTGAACTTTTAGCGAATTTCCAAGAAAAATGTAAAAATTAACCAAAATTTAAAAACGATGCTATCTAGATGATTTGGAAGATATTTAGGAAAAATTAAATTTTTGCGAATTTCAGAGTAAACTGTACAAATTTACCGAAATTCTAAATCGCTGCTATTTCTACGTATATCGACGATTTGGATGACATATAAGAAAAACTGAAATTTTAACGAATATCCAAGAAAAATGTAAAAATTAACCAAAATTTAAAAACGATGCTATTTCTATAGATATATAATAAAAATTGAATTTTAACGAATTTCCGAGAAAAATGTAAAAATTAACCAAAATTTAAAAACGATGCTATTTAGATAATTGGAAGATATTTAGGAAAAATTAAATTTTTGCGAATTTCAGAGTAAACTGTACAAATTTACAGAAATTCTAAATCGTTGCTATTTCTACGTATATCGACGATTTGGATGATATATTAGAAAAACTGAAATTTTAGCGAATTTTCAAGGAAAATGTAAAAATTAACCAAAATTTGAAAACGATGCTATTTCTACGTATCTAGTTGATTTGTAGGATATTTAAGAAAAATTGACTTTTAGCGAATTTCCGAGTAAGCTGTACAAATTAACCGAAGTTCTAAATGGTTGCTATTTCTACGTATATCGACGATTTGGATGATATATTAGAAAAATTGAATTTTACTGAATTTTTAAGAAAAAATGTAAAAATTAACCAAAATTTGAAAACGATGCTATTTCTACGTATCTAGACGATTTGGATGATATATAAGGAAAACTGAAATTTTAGCTAATTTCCAAGAAAAATGTAAAAATTAACCAAAATTTAAAAACGATGCTATCTAGATGATTTGGAAGATATTTAGGAAAAATTAAATTTTTGCGAATTTCAGAGTAAACTCTACAAATTTACCGAAATTCTAAATCTTTGCTATTTCTACGTACATCGACGATTTGGATGATATATAAGAAAAACTGAAATTTTAACGAATTTCCAAGAAAAATGTAAAAATTAACCAAAATTGAAAACGATGCTATTTCTATAGATATATAATAAAAATTGAATTTTTGAATTTTAGAAAAAATGTAAAAATTAACCAAAATTTGAAAACGATGTTATTTATACGTATCTAGACGAATTGGATGATATATAAGAAAAACTGAAATTTTAGCGAATTTCCAAGAAAAATGTAAAAATTAACCAAAATTTAAAAACGATGCTATCTAGATGATTTGGAAGATATTTAGGAAAAATTAAATTTTTGCGAATTTCAGAGTACACTGTACAAATTTACCGAAATTCTAAATCGTTGCTATTTCTACGTATATCGACGATTTGGATGACATATAAGAAAAACTGAAATTTTAACGAATATCCAAGAAAAATGTAAAAATTAACCAAAATTTAAAAACGATGCTATTTCTATAGATATATAATAAAAATTGAATTTTAACGAATTTCCGAGAAAAATGTAAAAATTAACCAAAATTTAAAAACGATGCTATTTAGATAATTGGAAGACATTTAGGAAAAATTAAATTTTTGCGAATTTCAGAGTAAACTGTACAAATTTACCGAAATTCTAAATCGTTGCTATTTCTACGTATATCGACGATTTGGATGATATATAAGAAAAACTGAAATTTTAACGAATATCCAAGAAAAATGTAAAAATTAACCAAAATTTAAAAACGATGCTATCTAGATGATTTGGAAGATATTTAGGAAAAATTAAATTTTTGCGAATTTCAGAGTAAACTGTACAAATTTACCGAAATTCTAAATCGTTGCTATTTCTACGTATATCGACGATTTGGATGATATATTAGAAAAACTGAAATTTTAGCGAATTTTCAAGGAAAATGTAAAAATTAACCAAAATTTGAAAACGATGCTATTTCTACGTATCTAGTTGATTTGGAGGATATTTAAGAAAAATTGACTTTTAGCGAATTTCCGAGTAAGCTGTACAAATTAACCGAAGTTCTAAATGGTTGCTATTTCTACGTATATCGACGATTTGGATGATATATTAGAAAAATTGAATTTTACTGAATTTTTAAGAAAAAATGTAAAAATTAACCAAAATTTGAAAACGATGCTATTTCTACGTATCTAGACGATTTGGATGATATATAGGAAAAACTGAAATTTTAGCTAATTTCCAAGAAAAATGTAAAAATTAACCAAAATTTAAAAACGATGCTATCTAGATGATTTGGAAGATATTTAGGAAAAATTAAATTTTTGCGAATTTCAGAGTAAACTCTACAAATTTACCGAAATTCTAAATCTTTGCTATTTCTACGTACATCGACAATTTGGATGATGTATAAGAAAAACTGAAATTTTAACGAATTTCCAAGAAAAATGTAAAAATTAACCAAAATTGAAAAACGATGCTATTTCTATAGACATATAATAAAAATTGAATTTTTGAATTTTAGAAAAAATGTAAAAATTAACCAAAATTTGAAAACGATGTTATTTATACGTATCTAGACGAATTGGATGATATATAAGAAAAACTGAAATTTTAGCGAATTTCCAAGAAAAATGTAAAAATTAACCAGAATTTAAAAACGATGCTATCTAGATGATTTGGAAGATATTTAGGAAAAATTAAATTTTTGCGAATTTCAGAGTAAACTGTACAAATTTACCGAAATTCTAAATCGTTGCTATTTCTACGTATATCGACGATTTGGATGACATATAAGAAAAACTGAAATTTTAACGAATATCCAAGAAAAATGTAAAAATTAACCAAAATTTAAAAACGATGCTATTTCTATAGATATATAATAAAAATTGAATTTTAACGAATTTCCGAGAAAAATGTAAAAATTAACCAAAATTTAAAAACGATGCTATTTAGATAATTGGAAGATATTTAGGAAAAATTAAATTTTTGCGAATTTCAGAGTAAACTGTACAAATTTACCGAAATTCTAAATCGTTGCTATTTCTACGTATATCGACGATTTGGATGATATATGAGAAAAACTGAAATTTTAACGAATATCCAAGAAAAATGTAAAAATTAACCAAAATTTAAAAACGATGCTATCTAGATGATTTGGAAGATATTTAGGAAAAATTAAATTTTTGCGAATTTCAGAGTAAACTGTACAAATGTACCGAAATTCTAAATCGTTGCTATTTCTACGTATATCGACGATTTGGATGATATATAAGAAAAACTGAAATTTTAGCGAGTTTCCAAGGAAAATGTAAAAATTAACCAAAATTTGAAAACGATGCTATTTCTACGTATCTAGTTGATTTGGAGGATATTTAAGAAAAATAGACTTTTAGCGAATTTCCGAGTAAACTGTACAAATTAACCGAAGTTCTAAATGGTTGCTATTTCTACGTATATCGACGATTTGGATGATATATTAGAAAAATTGAATTTTACTGAATTTTTAAGAAAAAATGTAAAAATTAACCAAAATTTGAAAACGATGCTATTTTTACGTATCTAGACGATTTGGATGATATATAAGAAAAACTGAAATTTTAGCTAATTTCCAAGAAAAATGTAAAAATTAACCAAAATTTAAAAACGATGCTATCTAGATGATTTGGAAGATATTTAGGAAAAATTAAATTTTTGCGAATTTCAGAGTAAACTGTACAAATTTACCGAAATTCTAAATCGTTGCTATTTCTACGTATATCGACGATTTGGGTGATATATAAGAAAAACTGAAATTTTAACGAATATCCAAGAAAAATGTAAAAATTGACCAAAATTTAAAAACGATGCTATCTAGATGATTTGGAAGATATTTAGGAAAAATTTAATTTTTGCGAATTTCAGAGTAAACTACAAATTTACCGAAATTCTAAATCGTTGCTATTTCTACGTATATCGACGATTTGGATGATATATAAGAAAAACTGAAATTTTAACGAATATCCAAGAAAAATGTAAAAATTAACCAAAATTTAAAAACGATGCTATCTAGATGATTTGGAAGATATTTAGGAAAAATTAAATTTTTGCGAATTTCAGAGTACACTGTACAAATTTACCGAAATTCTAAATCGTTGCTATTTCTACGTATATCGACGATTTGGATGACATATAAGAAAAACTGAAATTTTAACGAATATCCAAGAAAAATGTAAAAATTAACCAAAATTTAAAAACGATGCTATTTCTATAGATATATAATAAAAATTGAATTTTAACGAATTTCCGAGAAAAATGTAAAAATTAACCAAAATTTAAAAACGATGCTATTTAGATAATTGGAAGACATTTAGGAAAAATTAAATTTTTGCGAATTTCAGAGTAAACTGTACAAATTTACCGAAATTCTAAATCGTTGCTATTTCTACGTATATCGACGATTTGGATGATATATAAGAAAAACTGAAATTTTAACGAATATCCAAGAAAAATGTAAAAATTAACCAAAATTTAAAAACGATGCTATCTAGATGATTTGGAAGATATTTAGGAAAAATTAAATTTTTGCGAATTTCAGAGTAAACTGTACAAATTTACCGAAATTCTAAATCGTTGCTATTTCTACGTATATCGACGATTTGGATGATATATTAGAAAAACTGAAATTTTAGCGAATTTTCAAGGAAAATGTAAAAATTAACCAAAATTTGAAAACGATGCTATTTCTACGTATCTAGTTGATTTGGAGGATATTTAAGAAAAATTGACTTTTAGCGAATTTCCGAGTAAGCTGTACAAATTAACCGAAGTTCTAAATGGTTGCTATTTCTACGTATATCGACGATTTGGATGATATATTAGAAAAATTGAATTTTACTGAATTTTTAAGAAAAAATGTAAAAATTAACCAAAATTTGAAAACGATGCTATTTCTACGTATCTAGACGATTTGGATGATATATAGGAAAAACTGAAATTTTAGCTAATTTCCAAGAAAAATGTAAAAATTAACCAAAATTTAAAAACGATGCTATCTAGATGATTTGGAAGATATTTAGGAAAAATTAAATTTTTGCGAATTTCAGAGTAAACTCTACAAATTTACCGAAATTCTAAATCTTTGCTATTTCTACGTACATCGACAATTTGGATGATGTATAAGAAAAACTGAAATTTTAACGAATTTCCAAGAAAAATGTAAAAATTAACCAAAATTGAAAAACGATGCTATTTCTATAGACATATAATAAAAATTGAATTTTTGAATTTTAGAAAAAATGTAAAAATTAACCAAAATTTGAAAACGATGTTATTTATACGTATCTAGACGAATTGGATGATATATAAGAAAAACTGAAATTTTAGCGAATTTCCAAGAAAAATGTAAAAATTAACCAGAATTTAAAAACGATGCTATCTAGATGATTTGGAAGATATTTAGGAAAAATTAAATTTTTGCGAATTTCAGAGTAAACTGTACAAATTTACCGAAATTCTAAATCGTTGCTATTTCTACGTATATCGACGATTTGGATGACATATAAGAAAAACTGAAATTTTAACGAATATCCAAGAAAAATGTAAAAATTAACCAAAATTTAAAAACGATGCTATTTCTATAGATATATAATAAAAATTGAATTTTAACGAATTTCCGAGAAAAATGTAAAAATTAACCAAAATTTAAAAACGATGCTATTTAGATAATTGGAAGATATTTAGGAAAAATTAAATTTTTGCGAATTTCAGAGTAAACTGTACAAATTTACCGAAATTCTAAATCGTTGCTATTTCTACGTATATCGACGATTTGGATGATATATGAGAAAAACTGAAATTTTAACGAATATCCAAGAAAAATGTAAAAATTAACCAAAATTTAAAAACGATGCTATCCAGATGATTTGGAAGATATTTAGGAAAAATTAAATTTTTGCGAATTTCAGAGTAAACTGTACAAATGTACCGAAATTCTAAATCGTTGCTATTTCTACGTATATCGACGATTTGGATGATATATAAGAAAAACTGAAATTTTAGCGAGTTTCCAAGGAAAATGTAAAAATTAACCAAAATTTGAAAACGATGCTATTTCTACGTATCTAGTTGATTTGGAGGATATTTAAGAAAAATAGACTTTTAGCGAATTTCCGAGTAAACTGTACAAATTAACCGAAGTTCTAAATGGTTGCTATTTCTACGTATATCGACGATTTGGATGATATATTAGAAAAATTGAATTTTACTGAATTTTTAAGAAAAAATGTAAAAATTAACCAAAATTTGAAAACGATGCTATTTTTACGTATCTAGACGATTTGGATGATATATAAGAAAAACTGAAATTTTAGCTAATTTCCAAGAAAAATGTAAAAATTAACCAAAATTTAAAAACGATGCTATCTAGATGATTTGGAAGATATTTAGGAAAAATTAAATTTTTGCGAATTTCAGAGTAAACTGTACAAATTTACCGAAATTCTAAATCGTTGCTATTTCTACGTATATCGACGATTTGGGTGATATATAAGAAAAACTGAAATTTTAACGAATATCCAAGAAAAATGTAAAAATTGACCAAAATTTAAAAACGATGCTATCTAGATGATTTGGAAGATATTTAGGAAAAATTTAATTTTTGCGAATTTCAGAGTAAACTACAAATTTACCGAAATTCTAAATCGTTGCTATTTCTACGTATATCGACGATTTGGATGATATATAAGAAAAACTGAAATTTTAACGAATATCCAAGAAAAATGTAAAAATTAACCAAAATTTAAAAACGATGCTATCTAGATGATTTGGAAGATATTTAGGAAAAATTAAATTTTTGCGAATTTCAGAGTACACTGTACAAATTTACCGAAATTCTAAATCGTTGCTATTTCTACGTATATCGACGATTTGGATGACATATAAGAAAAACTGAAATTTTAACGAATATCCAAGAAAAATGTAAAAATTAACCAAAATTTGAAAACGATGTTATTTATACGTATCTAGACGAATTGGATGATATATAAGAAAAACTGAAATTTTAGCGAATTTCCAAGAAAAATGTAAAAATTAACCAAAATTTAAAAACGATGCTATCTAGATGATTTGGAAGATATTTAGGAAAAATTAAATTTTTGCGAATTTCAGAGTACACTGTACAAATTTACCGAAATTCTAAATCGTTGCTATTTCTACGTATATCGACGATTTGGATGACATATAAGAAAAACTGAAATTTTAACGAATATCCAAGAAAAATGTAAAAATTAACCAAAATTTAAAAACGATGCTATTTCTATAGATATATAATAAAAATTGAATTTTAACGAATTTCCGAGAAAAATGTAAAAATTAACCAAAATTTAAAAACGATGCTATTTAGATAATTGGAAGACATTTAGGAAAAATTAAATTTTTGCGAATTTCAGAGTAAACTGTACAAATTTACCGAAATTCTAAATCGTTGCTATTTCTACGTATATCGACGATTTGGATGATATATAAGAAAAACTGAAATTTTAACGAATATCCAAGAAAAATGTAAAAATTAACCAAAATTTAAAAACGATGCTATCTAGATGATTTGGAAGATATTTAGGAAAAATTAAATTTTTGCGAATTTCAGAGTAAACTGTACAAATTTACCGAAATTCTAAATCGTTGCTATTTCTACGTATATCGACGATTTGGATGATATATTAGAAAAACTGAAATTTTAGCGAATTTTCAAGGAAAATGTAAAAATTAACCAAAATTTGAAAACGATGCTATTTCTACGTATCTAGTTGATTTGGAGGATATTTAAGAAAAATTGACTTTTAGCGAATTTCCGAGTAAGCTGTACAAATTAACCGAAGTTCTAAATGGTTGCTATTTCTACGTATATCGACGATTTGGATGATATATTAGAAAAATTGAATTTTACTGAATTTTTAAGAAAAAATGTAAAAATTAACCAAAATTTGAAAACGATGCTATTTCTACGTATCTAGACGATTTGGATGATATATAGGAAAAACTGAAATTTTAGCTAATTTCCAAGAAAAATGTAAAAATTAACCAAAATTTAAAAACGATGCTATCTAGATGATTTGGAAGATATTTAGGAAAAATTAAATTTTTGCGAATTTCAGAGTAAACTCTACAAATTTACCGAAATTCTAAATCTTTGCTATTTCTACGTACATCGACAATTTGGATGATGTATAAGAAAAACTGAAATTTTAACGAATTTCCAAGAAAAATGTAAAAATTAACCAAAATTGAAAAACGATGCTATTTCTATAGACATATAATAAAAATTGAATTTTTGAATTTTAGAAAAAATGTAAAAATTAACCAAAATTTGAAAACGATGTTATTTATACGTATCTAGACGAATTGGATGATATATAAGAAAAACTGAAATTTTAGCGAATTTCCAAGAAAAATGTAAAAATTAACCAGAATTTAAAAACGATGCTATCTAGATGATTTGGAAGATATTTAGGAAAAATTAAATTTTTGCGAATTTCAGAGTAAACTGTACAAATTTACCGAAATTCTAAATCGTTGCTATTTCTACGTATATCGACGATTTGGATGACATATAAGAAAAACTGAAATTTTAACGAATATCCAAGAAAAATGTAAAAATTAACCAAAATTTAAAAACGATGCTATTTCTATAGATATATAATAAAAATTGAATTTTAACGAATTTCCGAGAAAAATGTAAAAATTAACCAAAATTTAAAAACGATGCTATTTAGATAATTGGAAGATATTTAGGAAAAATTAAATTTTTGCGAATTTCAGAGTAAACTGTACAAATTTACCGAAATTCTAAATCGTTGCTATTTCTACGTATATCGACGATTTGGATGATATATGAGAAAAACTGAAATTTTAACGAATATCCAAGAAAAATGTAAAAATTAACCAAAATTTAAAAACGATGCTATCTAGATGATTTGGAAGATATTTAGGAAAAATTAAATTTTTGCGAATTTCAGAGTAAACTGTACAAATGTACCGAAATTCTAAATCGTTGCTATTTCTACGTATATCGACGATTTGGATGATATATAAGAAAAACTGAAATTTTAGCGAGTTTCCAAGGAAAATGTAAAAATTAACCAAAATTTGAAAACGATGCTATTTCTACGTATCTAGTTGATTTGGAGGATATTTAAGAAAAATAGACTTTTAGCGAATTTCCGAGTAAACTGTACAAATTAACCGAAGTTCTAAATGGTTGCTATTTCTACGTATATCGACGATTTGGATGATATATTAGAAAAATTGAATTTTACTGAATTTTTAAGAAAAAATGTAAAAATTAACCAAAATTTGAAAACGATGCTATTTTTACGTATCTAGACGATTTGGATGATATATAAGAAAAACTGAAATTTTAGCTAATTTCCAAGAAAAATGTAAAAATTAACCAAAATTTAAAAACGATGCTATCTAGATGATTTGGAAGATATTTAGGAAAAATTAAATTTTTGCGAATTTCAGAGTAAACTGTACAAATTTACCGAAATTCTAAATCGTTGCTATTTCTACGTATATCGACGATTTGGGTGATATATAAGAAAAACTGAAATTTTAACGAATATCCAAGAAAAATGTAAAAATTGACCAAAATTTAAAAACGATGCTATCTAGATGATTTGGAAGATATTTAGGAAAAATTTAATTTTTGCGAATTTCAGAGTAAACTACAAATTTACCGAAATTCTAAATCGTTGCTATTTCTACGTATATCGACGATTTGGATGATATATAAGAAAAACTGAAATTTTAACGAATATCCAAGAAAAATGTAAAAATTAACCAAAATTTAAAAACGATGCTATCTAGATGATTTGGAAGATATTTAGGAAAAATTAAATTTTTGCGAATTTCAGAGTAAACTGTACAAATGTACCGAAATTCTAAATCGTTGCTATTTCTACGTATATCGACGATTTGGATGATATATAAGAAAAACTGAAATTTTAGCGAGTTTCCAAGGAAAATGTAAAAATTAACCAAAATTTGAAAACGATGCTATTTCTACGTATCTAGTTGATTTGGAGGATATTTAAGAAAAATTGACTTTTAGCGAATTTCCGAGTAAACTGTACAAATTAACCGAAGTTCTAAATGGTTGCTATTTCTACGTATATCGACGATTTGGATGATATATTAGAAAAATTGAATTTTACTGAATTTTTAAGAAAAAATGTAAAAATTAACCAAAATTTGAAAACGATGCTATTTCTACGTATCTAGACGATTTGGATGATATACAAGAAAAACTGAAATTTTAGCGAATTTCCAAGAAAAATGTAAAAATTAACCAAAATTTAAAAACGATGCTATCTAGATGATTTGGAAGATATTTAGGAAAAATTAAATTTTTGCGAATTTCAGAGTAAACTGTACAAGTTTACCGAAATTCTAAATCTTTGCTATTTCTACGTACATCGACGATTTGGGTGATATATAAGAAAAACTGAAATTTTAACGAATTTCCAAGAAAAATGTAAAAATTAACCAAAATTTAAAAACGATTCTATTTCTATAGATATATAATAAAAATTGAATTTTACCGAATTTTTAAGAAAAATGTAAAAATTAACCAAAATTTGAAAACTATGATATTTCTACGTATCTAGACGATTTGGATGATATATAAGAAAAACTGAAATTTTAACGAATTTCCAAGAAAAATGTAAAAATTAACCAAAATTGAAAAACGATGCTATTTCTATAGATATATAATAAAAATTGAATTTTTGAATTTTTAAGAAAAAATGTAAAAATTAACCAAAATTTGAAAACGATGTTATTTATACGTATCTAGACGAATTGGATGATATATAAGAAAAACTGAAATTTTAGCGAATTTCCAAGAAAAATGTAAAAATTAACCAAAATTTAAAAACGATGCTATCTAGATAATTTGGAAGATATTTAGGAAAAATTAAATTTTTGCGAATTTCAGAGTAAACTGTACAAATTTACCGAAATTCTAAATCGTTGCTATTTCTACGTATATCGACGATTTGGATGACATATAAGAAAAACTGAAATTTTAACGAATATCCAAGAAAAATGTAAAAATTAACCAAAATTTAAAAACGATGCTATTTCTATAGATATATAATAAAAATTGAATTTTAACGAATTTCCGAGAAAAATGTAAAAATTAACCAAAATTTAAAAACGATGCTATTTAGATAATTGGAAGATATTTAGGAAAAATTAAATTTTTGCGAATTTCAGAGTAAACTGTACAAATTTACCGAAATTCTAAATCGTTGCTATTTCTACGTATATCGACGATTTGGATGATATATTAGAAAAATTGAATTTTACTGAATTTTTAAGAAAAAATATAAAAATTAACCAAAATTTGAAAACGATGCTATTTCTACGTATCTAGACGATTTGGATGATATATAAGAAAAACTGAAATTTTAGCTAATTTCCAAGAAAAATGTAAAAATTAACCAAAATTTAAAAACGATGCTATCTAGATGATTTGGAAGATATTTAGGAAAAATTAAATTTTTGCGAATTTCAGAGTAAACTCTACAAATTTACCGAAATTCTAAATCTTTGCTATTTCTACGTACATCGACGATTTGGATGATATATAAGAAAAACTGAAATTTTAACGAATTTCCAAGAAAAATGTAAAAATTAACCAAAATTGAAAAACGATGCTATTTCTATAGATATATAATAAAAATTGAATTTTTGAATTTTTAAGAAAAAATGTAAAAATTAACCAAAATTTGAAAACGATGTTATTTATACGTATCTAGACGAATTGGATGATATATAAGAAAAACTGAAATTTTAGCGAATTTCCAAGAAAAATGTAAAAATTAACCAAAATTTAAAAACGATGCTATCTAGATGATTTGGAAGATATTTAGGAAAAATTAAATTTTTGCGAATTTCAGAGTAAACTGTACAAATTTACCGAAATTCTAAATCGTTGCTATTTCTACGTATATCGACGATTTGGATGACATAAGAAAAACTGAAATTTTAACGAATATCCAAGAAAAATGTAAAAATTAACCAAAATTTAAAAACGATGCTATTTCTATAGATATATAATAAAAATTGAATTTTAACGAATTTCCGAGAAAAATGTAAAAATTAACCAAAATTTAAAAACGATGCTATTTAGATAATTGGAAGATATTTAGGAAAAATTAAATTTTTGCGAATTTCAGAGTAAACTGTACAAATTTACCGAAATTCTAAATCGTTGCTATTTCTACGTATATCGACGATTTGGATGATATATAAGAAAAACTGAAATTTTAACGAATATCCAAGAAAAATGTAAAAATTAACCAAAATTTAAAAACGATGCTATCTAGATGATTTGGAAGATATTTAGGAAAAATTTAATTTTTGCGAATTTCAGAGTAAACTGTACAAATGTACCGAAATTCTAAATCGTTGCTATTTCTACGTATATCGACGATTTGGATGACATAAGAAAAACTGAAATTTTAGCGAGTTTCCAAGGAAAATGTAAAAATTAACCAAAATTTGAAAACGATGCTATTTCTACGTATCTAGTTGATTTGGAGGATATTTAAGAAAAATTGACTTTTAGCGAATTTCCGAGTAAACTGTACAAATTAACCGAAGTTCTAAATGGTTGCTATTTCTACGTATATCGACGATTTGGATGATATATTAGAAAAATTGAATTTTACTGAATTTTTAAGAAAAAATGTAAAAATTAACCAAAATTTGAAAACGATGCTATTTCTACGTATCTAGACGATTTGGATGATATACAAGAAAAACTGAAATTTTAGCGAATTTCCAAGAAAAATGTAAAAATTAACCAAAATTTAAAAACGATGCTATCTAGATGATTTGGAAGATATTTAGGAAAAATTAAATTTTTGCGAATTTCAGAGTAAACTGTACAAGTTTACCGAAATTCTAAATCTTTGCTATTTCTACGTACATCGACGATTTGGGTGATATATAAGAAAAACTGAAATTTTAACGAATTTCCAAGAAAAATGTAAAAATTAACCAAAATTTAAAAACGATTCTATTTCTATAGATATATAATTAAAATTGAATTTTACCGAATTTTTAAGAAAAATGTAAAAATTAACCCAAATTTGGAAACTATGATATTTCTACGTATCTAGACGATTTGGATGATATATAAGAAAAACTGAAATTTTAACGAATTTCCAAGAAAAATGTAAAAATTAACCAAAATTGAAAAACGATGCTATTTCTATAGATATATAATAAAAATTGAATTTTTGAATTTTTAAGAAAAAATGTAAAAATTAACCAAAATTTGAAAACGATGTTATTTATACGTATCTAGACGAATTGGATGATATATAAGAAAAACTGAACTTTTAGCGAATTTCCAAGAAAAATGTAAAAATTAACCAAAATTTAAAAACGATGCTATCTAGATGATTTGGAAGATATTTAGGAAAAATTAAATTTTTGCGAATTTCAGAGTAAACTGTACAAATTTACCGAAATTCTAAATCGCTGCTATTTCTACGTATATCGACGATTTGGATGTCATATAAGAAAAACTGAAATTTTAACGAATATCCAAGAAAAATGTAAAAATTAACCAAAATTTAAAAACGATGCTATTTCTATAGATATATAATAAAAATTGAATTTTAACGAATTTCCGAGAAAAATGTAAAAATTAACCAAAATTTAAAAACGATGCTATTTAGATAATTGGAAGATATTTAGGAAAAATTAAATTTTTGCGAATTTCAGAGTAAACTGTACAAATTTACAGAAATTCTAAATCGTTGCTATTTCTACGTATATCGACGATTTGGATGATATATTAGAAAAACTGAAATTTTAGCGAATTTTCAAGGAAAATGTAAAAATTAACCAAAATTTGAAAACGATGCTATTTCTACGTATCTAGTTGATTTGGAGGATATTTAAGAAAAATTGACTTTTAGCGAATTTCCGAGTAAGCTGTACAAATTAACCGAAGTTCTAAATGGTTGCTATTTCTACGTATATCGACGATTTGGATGATATATTAGAAAAATTGAATTTTACTGAATTTTTAAGAAAAAATGTAAAAATTAACCAAAATTTGAAAACGATGCTATTTCTACGTATCTAGACGATTTGGATGATATATAAGAAAAACTGAAATTTTAGCTAATTTCCAAGAAAAATGTAAAAATTAACCAAAATTTAAAAACGATGCTATCTAGATGATTTGGAAGATATTTAGGAAAAATTAAATTTTTGCGAATTTCAGAGTAAACTCTACAAATTTACCGAAATTCTAAATCTTTGCTATTTCTACGTACATCGACGATTTGGATGATATATAAGAAAAACTGAAATTTTAACGAATTTCCAAGAAAAATGTAAAAATTAACCAAAATTGAAAACGATGCTATTTCTATAGATATATAATAAAAATTGAATTTTTGAATTTTAGAAAAAATGTAAAAATTAACCAAAATTTGAAAACGATGTTATTTATACGTATCTAGACGAATTGGATGATATATAAGAAAAACTGAAATTTTAGCGAATTTCCAAGAAAAATGTAAAAATTAACCAAAATTTAAAAACGATGCTATCTAGATGATTTGGAAGATATTTAGGAAAAATTAAATTTTTGCGAATTTCAGAGTACACTGCACAAATTTACCGAAATTCTAAATCGTTGCTATTTCTACGTATATCGACGATTTGGATGACATATAAGAAAAACTGAAATTTTAACGAATATCCAAGAAAAATGTAAAAATTAACCAAAATTTAAAAACGATGCTATTTCTATAGATATATAATAAAAATTGAATTTTAACGAATTTCCGAGAAAAATGTAAAAATTAACCAAAATTTAAAAACGATGCTATTTAGATAATTGGAAGACATTTAGGAAAAATTAAATTTTTGCGAATTTCAGAGTAAACTGTACAAATTTACCGAAATTCTAAATCGTTGCTATTTCTACGTATATCGACGATTTGGATGATATATAAGAAAAACTGAAATTTTAACGAATATCCAAGAAAAATGTAAAAATTAACCAAAATTTAAAAACGATGCTATCTAGATGATTTGGAAGATATTTAGGATAAATTAAATTTTTGCGAATTTCAGAGTAAACTGTACAAATTTACCGAAATTCTAAATCGTTGCTATTTCTACGTATATCGACGATTTGGATGATATATTAGAAAAACTGAAATTTTAGCGAATTTTCAAGGAAAATGTAAAAATTAACCAAAATTTGAAAACGATGCTATTTCTACGTATCTAGTTGATTTGGAGGATATTTAAGAAAAATTGACTTTTAGCGAATTTCCGAGTAAGCTGTACAAATTAACCGAAGTTCTAAATGGTTGCTATTTCTACGTATATCGACGATTTGGATGATATATTAGAAAAATTGAATTTTACTGAATTTTTAAGAAAAAATGTAAAAATTAACCAAAATTTGAAAACGATGCTATTTCTACGTATCTAGACGATTTGGATGATATATAGGAAAAACTGAAATTTTAGCTAATTTCCAAGAAAAATGTAAAAATTAACCAAAATTTAAAAACGATGCTATCTAGATGATTTGGAAGATATTTAGGAAAAATTAAATTTTTGCGAATTTCAGAGTAAACTCTACAAATTTACCGAAATTCTAAATCTTTGCTATTTCTACGTACATCGACAATTTGGATGATGTATAAGAAAAACTGAAATTTTAACGAATTTCCAAGAAAAATGTAAAAATTAACCAAAATTGAAAAACGATGCTATTTCTATAGACATATAATAAAAATTGAATTTTTGAATTTTAGAAAAAATGTAAAAATTAACCAAAATTTGAAAACGATGTTATTTATACGTATCTAGACGAATTGGATGATATATAAGAAAAACTGAAATTTTAGCGAATTTCCAAGAAAAATGTAAAAATTAACCAGAATTTAAAAACGATGCTATCTAGATGATTTGGAAGATATTTAGGAAAAATTAAATTTTTGCGAATTTCAGAGTAAACTGTACAAATTTACCGAAATTCTAAATCGTTGCTATTTCTACGTATATCGACGATTTGGATGACATATAAGAAAAACTGAAATTTTAACGAATATCCAAGAAAAATGTAAAAATTAACCAAAATTTAAAAACGATGCTATTTCTATAGATATATAATAAAAATTGAATTTTAACGAATTTCCGAGAAAAATGTAAAAATTAACCAAAATTTAAAAACGATGCTATTTAGATAATTGGAAGATATTTAGGAAAAATTAAATTTTTGCGAATTTCAGAGTAAACTGTACAAATTTACCGAAATTCTAAATCGTTGCTATTTCTACGTATATCGACGATTTGGATGATATATGAGAAAAACTGAAATTTTAACGAATATCCAAGAAAAATGTAAAAATTAACCAAAATTTAAAAACGATGCTATCTAGATGATTTGGAAGATATTTAGGAAAAATTAAATTTTTGCGAATTTCAGAGTAAACTCTACAAATTTACCGAAATTCTAAATCTTTGCTATTTCTACGTACATCGACAATTTGGATGATGTATAAGAAAAACTGAAATTTTAACGAATTTCCAAGAAAAATGTAAAAATTAACCAAAATTGAAAAACGATGCTATTTCTATAGACATATAATAAAAATTGAATTTTTGAATTTTAGAAAAAATGTAAAAATTAACCAAAATTTGAAAACGATGTTATTTATACGTATCTAGACGAATTGGATGATATATAAGAAAAACTGAAATTTTAGCGAATTTCCAAGAAAAATGTAAAAATTAACCAGAATTTAAAAACGATGCTATCTAGATGATTTGGAAGATATTTAGGAAAAATTAAATTTTTGCGAATTTCAGAGTAAACTGTACAAATTTACCGAAATTCTAAATCGTTGCTATTTCTACGTATATCGACGATTTGGATGACATATAAGAAAAACTGAAATTTTAACGAATATCCAAGAAAAATGTAAAAATTAACCAAAATTTAAAAACGATGCTATTTCTATAGATATATAATAAAAATTGAATTTTAACGAATTTCCGAGAAAAATGTAAAAATTAACCAAAATTTAAAAACGATGCTATTTAGATAATTGGAAGATATTTAGGAAAAATTAAATTTTTGCGAATTTCAGAGTAAACTGTACAAATTTACCGAAATTCTAAATCGTTGCTATTTCTACGTATATCGACGATTTGGATGATATATGAGAAAAACTGAAATTTTAACGAATATCCAAGAAAAATGTAAAAATTAACCAAAATTTAAAAACGATGCTATCTAGATGATTTGGAAGATATTTAGGAAAAATTAAATTTTTGCGAATTTCAGAGTAAACTGTACAAATGTACCGAAATTCTAAATCGTTGCTATTTCTACGTATATCGACGATTTGGATGATATATAAGAAAAACTGAAATTTTAGCGAGTTTCCAAGGAAAATGTAATAATTAACCAAAACTTGAAAACGATGCTATTTCTACGTATCTAGTTGATTTGGAGGATATTTAAGAAAAATTGACTTTTAGCGAATTTCCGAGTAAACTGTACAAATTAACCGAAGTTCTAAATGGTTGCTATTTCTACGTATATCGACGATTTGGATGATATATTAGAAAAATTGAATTTTACTGAATTTTTAAGAAAAAATTTAAAATTAACCAAAATTTGAAAACGATGCTATTTCTACGTATCTAGACGATTTGGATGATATACAAGAAAAACTGAAATTTTAGCGAATTTCCAAGAAAAATGTAAAAATTAACCAAAATTTAAAAACGATGCTATCTAGATGATTTGGAAGATATTTAGGAAAAATTAAATTTTTGCGAATTTCAGAGTAAACTGTACAAGTTTACCGAAATTCTAAATCTTTGCTATTTCTACGTACATCGACGATTTGGGTGATATATAAGAAAAACTGAAATTTTAACGAATTTCCAAGAAAAATGTAAAAATTAACCAAAATTTAAAAACGATTCTATTTCTATAGATATATAATAAAAATTGAATTTTACCGAATTTTTAAGAAAAATGTAAAAATTAACCAAAATTTGAAAACTATGATATTTCTACGTATCTAGACGATTTGGATGATATATAAGAAAAACTGAAATTTTAACGAATTTCCAAGAAAAATGTAAAAATTAACCAAAATTGAAAAACGATGCTATTTCTATAGATATATAATAAAAATTGAATTTTTGAATTTTTAAGAAAAAATGTAAAAATTAACCAAAATTTGAAAACGATGTTATTTATACGTATCTAGACGAATTGGATGATATATAAGAAAAACTGAAATTTTAGCGAATTTCCAAGAAAAATGTAAAAATTAACCAAAATTTAAAAACGATGCTATCTAGATGATTTGGAAGATATTTAGGAAAAATTAAATTTTTGCGAATTTCAGAGTAAACTGTACAAATTTACCGAAATTCTAAATCGTTGCTATTTCTACGTATATCGACGATTTGGATGACATATAAGAAAAACTGAAATTTTAACGAATATCCAAGAAAAATGTAAAAATTAACCAAAACTTAAAAACGATGCTATTTCTATAGATATATAATAAAAATTGAATTTTAACGAATTTCCGAGAAAAATGTAAAAATTAACCAAAATTAAAAAACGATGCTATTTAGATAATTGGAAGATATTTAGGAAAAATTAAATTTTTGCGAATTTCAGAGTAAACTGTACAAATTTACCGAAATTCTAAATCGTTGCTATTTCTACGTATATCGACGATTTGGATGATATATAAGAAAAACTGAAATTTTAGCGAATTTTCAAGGAAAATGTAAAAATTAACCAAAATTTGAAAACGATGCTATTTTTACGTATCTAGTTGATTTAGAGGATATTTAAGAAAAATTGACTTTTAGCGAATTTCCGAGTAAACTGTACAATTTAACCGAAGTTCTAAATGGTTGCTATTTCTACGTATATCGACGATTTGGATGATATATTAGAAAAACTGAAATTTTAGCGAATTTTCAAGGAAAATGTAAAAATTAACCAAAATTTGAAAACGATGCTATTTCTACGTATCTAGTTGATTTGGAGGATATTTAAGAAAAATAGACTTTTAGCGAATTTCCGAGTAAACTGTACAAATTAACCGAAGTTCTAAATGGTTGCTATTTCTACGTATATCGACGATTTGGATGATATATTAGAAAAATTGAATTTTACTGAATTTTTAAGAAAAAATGTAAAAATTAACCAAAATTTGAAAACGATGCTATTTTTACGTATCTAGACGATTTGGATGATATATAAGAAAAACTGAAATTTTAGCTAATTTCCAAGAAAAATGTAAAAATTAACCAAAATTTAAAAACGATGCTATCTAGATGATTTGGAAGATATTTAGGAAAAATTAAATTTTTGCGAATTTCAGAGTAAACTGTACAAATTTACCGAAATTCTAAATCGTTGCTATTTCTGCGTATATCGACGATTTGGGTGATATATAAGAAAAACTGAAATTTTAACGAATATCCAAGAAAAATGTAAAAATTGACCAAAATTTAAAAACGATGCTATCTAGATGATTTGGAAGATATTTAGGAAAAATTTAATTTTTGCGAATTTCAGAGTAAACTACAAATTTACCGAAATTCTAAATCGTTGCTATTTCTACGTATATCGACGATTTGGATGATATATAAGAAAAACTGAAATTTTAACGAATATCCAAGAAAAATGTAAAAATTAACCAAAATTTAAAAACGATGCTATCTAGATGATTTGGAAGATATTTAGGAAAAATTAAATTTTTGCGAATTTCAGAGTAAACTGTACAAATGTACCGAAATTCTAAATCGTTGCTATTTCTACGTATATCGACGATTTGGATGATATATAAGAAAAATTGAATTTTACTGAATTTTTAAGAAAAAATGTAAAAATTAACCAAAATTTGAAAACGATGCTATTTCTACGTATCTAGACGATTTGGATGATATACAAGAAAAACTGAAATTTTAGCGAATTTCCAAGAAAAATGTAAAAATTAACCAAAATTTAAAAACGATGCTATCTAGATGATTTGGAAGATATTTAGGAAAAATTAAATTTTTGCGAATTTCAGAGTAAACTGTACAAGTTTACCGAAATTCTAAATCTTTGCTATTTCTACGTACATCGACGATTTGGGTGATATATAAGAAAAACTGAAATTTTAACGAATTTCCAAGAAAAATGTAAAAATTAACCAAAATTTAAAAACGATTCTATTTCTATAGATATATAATAAAAATTGAATTTTACCGAATTTTTAAGAAAAATGTAAAAATTAACCAAAATTTGAAAACTATGATATTTCTACGTATCTAGACGATTTGGATGATATATAAGAAAAACTGAAATTTTAACGAATTTCCAAGAAAAATGTAAAAATTAACCAAAATTGAAAAACGATGCTATTTCTATAGATATATAATAAAAATTGAATTTTTGAATTTTTAAGAAAAAATGTAAAAATTAACCAAAATTTGAAAACGATGTTATTTATACGTATCTAGACGAATTGGATGATATATAAGAAAAACTGAAATTTTAGCGAATTTCCAAGAAAAATGTAAAAATTAACCAAAATTTAAAAACGATGCTATCTAGATAATTTGGAAGATATTTAGGAAAAATTAAATTTTTGCGAATTTCAGAGTAAACTGTACAAATTTACCGAAATTCTAAATCGTTGCTATTTCTACGTATATCGACGATTTGGATGACATATAAGAAAAACTGAAATTTTAACGAATATCCAAGAAAAATGTAAAAATTAACCAAAATTTAAAAACGATGCTATTTCTATAGATATATAATAAAAATTGAATTTTAACGAATTTCCGAGAAAAATGTAAAAATTAACCAAAATTTAAAAACGATGCTATTTAGATAATTGGAAGATATTTAGGAAAAATTAAATTTTTGCGAATTTCAGAGTAAACTGTACAAATTTACCGAAATTCTAAATCGTTGCTATTTCTACGTATATCGACGATTTGGATGATATATTAGAAAAATTGAATTTTACTGAATTTTTAAGAAAAAATATAAAAATTAACCAAAATTTGAAAACGATGCTATTTCTACGTATCTAGACGATTTGGATGATATATAAGAAAAACTGAAATTTTAGCTAATTTCCAAGAAAAATGTAAAAATTAACCAAAATTTAAAAACGATGCTATCTAGATGATTTGGAAGATATTTAGGAAAAATTAAATTTTTGCGAATTTCAGAGTAAACTCTACAAATTTACCGAAATTCTAAATCTTTGCTATTTCTACGTACATCGACGATTTGGATGATATATAAGAAAAACTGAAATTTTAACGAATTTCCAAGAAAAATGTAAAAATTAACCAAAATTGAAAAACGATGCTATTTCTATAGATATATAATAAAAATTGAATTTTTGAATTTTTAAGAAAAAATGTAAAAATTAACCAAAATTTGAAAACGATGTTATTTATACGTATCTAGACGAATTGGATGATATATAAGAAAAACTGAAATTTTAGCGAATTTCCAAGAAAAATGTAAAAATTAACCAAAATTTAAAAACGATGCTATCTAGATGATTTGGAAGATATTTAGGAAAAATTAAATTTTTGCGAATTTCAGAGTAAACTGTACAAATTTACCGAAATTCTAAATCGTTGCTATTTCTACGTATATCGACGATTTGGATGACATAAGAAAAACTGAAATTTTAACGAATATCCAAGAAAAATGTAAAAATTAACCAAAATTTAAAAACGATGCTATTTCTATAGATATATAATAAAAATTGAATTTTAACGAATTTCCGAGAAAAATGTAAAAATTAACCAAAATTTAAAAACGATGCTATTTAGATAATTGGAAGATATTTAGGAAAAATTAAATTTTTGCGAATTTCAGAGTAAACTGTACAAATTTACCGAAATTCTAAATCGTTGCTATTTCTACGTATATCGACGATTTGGATGATATATAAGAAAAACTGAAATTTTAACGAATATCCAAGAAAAATGTAAAAATTAACCAAAATTTAAAAACGATGCTATCTAGATGATTTGGAAGATATTTAGGAAAAATTTAATTTTTGCGAATTTCAGAGTAAACTGTACAAATGTACCGAAATTCTAAATCGTTGCTATTTCTACGTATATCGACGATTTGGATGATATATAAGAAAAACTGAAATTTTAGCGAATTTTCAAGGAAAATGTAAAAATTAACCAAAATTTGAAAACGATGCTATTTCTACGTATCTAGTTGATTTGGAGGATATTTAAGAAAAATTTACTTTTAGCGAATTTCCGAGTAAGCTGTACAAATTAACCGAAGTTCTAAATGGTTGCTATTTCTACGTATATCGACGATTTGGATGATATATTAGAAAAATTGAATTTTACTGAATTTTTAAGAAAAAATGTAAAAATTAACCAAAATTTGAAAACGATGCTATTTCTACGTATCTAGACGATTTGGATGATATATAAGAAAAACTGAAATTTTAGCTAATTTCCAAGAAAATTGTAAAAATTAACCAAAATTTAAAAACGATGCTATCTAGATGATTTGGAAGATATTTAGGAAAAATTAAATTTTTGCGAATTTCAGAGTAAACTGTACAAATTTACCGAAATTCTAAATCTTTGCTATTTCTACGTACATCAACGATTTGGGTGATATATAAGAAAAACTGAAATTTTTACGAATTTCCAAGAAAAATGTAAAAATTAACCAAAATTTAAAAACTATGCTATCTAGATGATTTGGAAGATATTTAGGAAAAATTAAATTTTTGCGAATTTCAGAGTAAACTGTACAAATTTACCGAAATTCTAAATCGTTGCTATTTCTACGTATATCGACGATTTGGGTGATATATAAGAAAAACTGAAATTTTAACGAATATCCAAGAAAAATGTAAAAATTGACCAAAATTTAAAAACGATGCTATCTAGATGATTTGGAAGATATTTAGGAAAAATTTAATTTTTGCGAATTTCAGAGTAAACTACAAATTTACCGAAATTCTAAATCGTTGCTATTTCTACGTATATCGACGATTTGGATGATATATAAGAAAAACTGAAATTTTAACGAATATCCAAGAAAAATGTAAAAATTAACCAAAATTTAAAAACGATGCTATCTAGATGATTTGGAAGATATTTAGGAAAAATTAAATTTTTGCGAATTTCAGAGTAAACTGTACAAATGTACCGAAATTCTAAATCGTTGCTATTTCTACGTATATCGACGATTTGGATGATATATAAGAAAAACTGAAATTTTAGCGAATTTTCAAGGAAAATGTAAAAATTAACCAAAATTTGAAAACGATGCTATTTTTACGTATCTAGTTGATTTGGAGGATATTTAAGAAAAATTGACTTTTAGCGAATTTCCGAGTAAACTGTACAATTTAACCGAAATTCTAAATCGTTGCTATTTCTACGTATATCGACGATTTGGATGATATATAAGAAAAACTGAAATTTTAGCGAGTTTCCAAGGAAAATGTAAAAATTAACCAAAATTTGAAAACGATGCTATTTCTACGTATCTAGTTGATTTGGAGGATATTTAAGAAAAATTGACTTTTAGCGAATTTCCGAGTAAACTGTACAAATTAACCGAAGTTCTAAATGGTTGCTATTTCTACGTATATCGACGATTTGGATGATATATTAGAAAAATTGAATTTTACTGAATTTTTAAGAAAAAATGTAAAAATTAACCAAAATTTGAAAACGATGCTATTTCTACGTATCTAGACGATTTGGATGATATACAAGAAAAACTGAAATTTTAGCGAATTTCCAAGAAAAATGTAAAAATTAACCAAAATTTAAAAACGATGCTATCTAGATGATTTGGAAGATATTTAGGAAAAATTAAATTTTTGCGAATTTTAGAGTAAACTGTACAAGTTTACCGAAATTCTAAATCTTTGCTATTTCTACGTACATCGACGATTTGGGTGATATATAAGAAAAACTGAAATTTTAACGAATTTCCAAGAAAAATGTAAAAATTAACCAAAATTTAAAAACGATTCTATTTCTATAGATATATAACAAAAATTGAATTTTACCGAATTTTTAAGAAAAATGTAAAAATTAACCCAAATTTGGAAACTATGATATTTCTACGTATCTAGACGATTTGGATGATATATAAGAAAAACTGAAATTTTAACGAATTTCCAAGAAAAATGTAAAAATTAACCAAAATTGAAAAACGATGCTATTTCTATAGATATATAATAAAAATTGAATTTTTGAATTTTTAAGAAAAAATGTAAAAATTAACCAAAATTTGAAAACGATGTTATTTATACGTATCTAGACGAATTGGATGATATATAAGAAAAACTGAACTTTTAGCGAATTTCCAAGAAAAATGTAAAAATTAACCAAAATTTAAAAACGATGCTATCTAGATGATTTGGAAGATTTTTAGGAAAAATTAAATTTTTGCGAATTTCAGAGTAAACTGTACAAATTTACCGAAATTCTAAATCGTTGCTATTTCTACGTATATCGACGATTTGGATGACATGTAAGAAAAACTGAAATTTTAACGAATATCCAAGAAAAATGTAAAAATTAACCAAAATTTAAAAACGATGCTATTTCTATAGATATATAATAAAAATTGAATTTTAACGAATTTCCGAGAAAAATGTAAAAATTAACCAAAATTTAAAAACGATGCTATTTAGATAATTGGAAGATATTTAGCAAAAATTAAATTTTTGCGAATTTCAGAGTAAACTGTACAAATTTACCGAAATTCTAAATCGTTGCTATTTCTACGTATATCGACGATTTGGATGATATATTAGAAAAACTGAAATTTTAGCGAATTTTCAAGGAAAATGTAAAAATTAACCAAAATTTGAAAACGATGCTATTTCTACGTATCTAGTTGATTTGGAGGATATTTAAGAAAAATTGACTTTTAGCGAATTTCCGAGTAAGCTGTACAAATTAACCGAAGTTCTAAATGGTTGCTATTTCTACGTATATCGACGATTTGGATGATATATTAGAAAAATTGAATTTTACTGAATTTTTAAGAAAAAATGTAAAAATTAACCAAAATTTGAAAACGATGCTATTTCTACGTATCTAGACGATTTGGATGATATATAAGAAAAACTGAAATTTTAGCTAATTTCCAAGAAAAATGTAAAAATTAACCAAAATTTAAAAACGATGCTATCTAGATGATTTGGAAGATATTTAGGAAAAATTAAATTTTTGCGAATTTCAGAGTAAACTACAAATTTACCGAAATTCTAAATCTTTGCTATTTCTACGTACATCGACGATTTGGATGATATATAAGAAAAACTGAAATTTTAACGAATTTCCAAGAAAAATGTAAAAATTAACCAAAATTGAAAACGATGCTATTTCTATAGATATATAATAAAAATTGAATTTTTTAATTTTAGAAAAAATGTAAAAATTAACCAAAATTTGAAAACGATGTTATTTATACGTATCTAGACGAATTGGATGATATTTAAGAAAAACTGAAATTTTAGCGAATTTCCAAGAAAAATGTAAAAATTAACCAAAATTTAAAAACGATGCTATCTAGATGATTTGGAAGATATTTAGGAAAAATTAAATTTTTGCGAATTTCAGAGTAAACTGTACAAATTTACCGAAATTCTAAATCGTTGCTATTTCTACGTATATCGACGATTTGGATGACATATAAGAAAAACTGAAATTTTAACGAATATCCAAGAAAAATGTAAAAATTAACCAAAATTTAAAAACGATGCTATTTCTATAGATATATAATAAAAATTGAATTTTAACGAATTTCCGAGAAAAATGTAAAAATTAACCAAAATTTAAAAACGATGCTATTTAGATAATTGGAAGACATTTAGGAAAAATTAAATTTTTGCGAATTTCAGAGTAAACTGTACAAATTTACCGAAATTCTAAATCGTTGCTATTTCTACGTATATCGACGATTTGGATGATATATAAGAAAAACTGAAATTTTAACGAATATCCAAGAAAAATGTAAAAATTAACCAAAATTTAAAAACGATGCTATCTAGATGATTTGGAAGATATTTAGGAAAAATTAAATTTTTGCGAATTTCAGAGTAAACTGTACAAATTTACCGAAATTCTAAATCGTTGCTATTTCTACGTATATCGACGATTTGGATGATATATTAGAAAAACTGAAATTTTAGCGAATTTTCAAGGAAAATGTAAAAATTAACCAAAATTTGAAAACGATGCTATTTCTACGTATCTAGTTGATTTGGAGGATATTTAAGAAAAATTGACTTTTAGCGAATTTCCGAGTAAGATGTACAAATTAACCGAAGTTCTAAATGGTTGCTATTTCTACGTATATCGACGATTTGGATGATATATTAGAAAAATTGAATTTTACTGAATTTTTAAGAAAAAATGTAAAAATTAACCAAAATTTGAAAACGATGCTATTTCTACGTATCTAGACGATTTGGATGATATATAAGAAAAACTGAAATTTTAGCTAATTTCCAAGAAAAATGTAAAAATTAACCAAAATTTAAAAACGATGCTATCTAGATGATTTGGAAGATATTTAGGAAAAATTAAATTTTTGCGAATTTCAGAGTAAACTCTACAAATTTACCGAAATTCTAAATCTTTGCTATTTCTACGTACATCGACAATTTGGATGATGTATAAGAAAAACTGAAATTTTAACGAATTTCCAAGAAAAATGTAAAAATTAACCAAAATTGAAAAACGATGCTATTTCTATAGATATATAATAAAAATTGAATTTTTGAATTTTAGAAAAAATGTAAAAATTAACCAAAATTTGAAAACGATGTTATTTATACGTATCTAGACGAATTGGATGATATATAAGAAAAACTGAAATTTTAGCGAATTTCCAAGAAAAATGTAAAAATTAACCAAAATTTAAAAACGATGCTATCTAGATGATTTGGAAGATATTTAGGAAAAATTAAATTTTTGCGAATTTCAGAGTAAACTGTACAAATTTACCGAAATTCTAAATCGTTGCTATTTCTACGTATATCGACGATTTGGATGACATATAAGAAAAACTGAAATTTTAACGAATATCCAAGAAAAATGTAAAAATTAACCAAAATTTAAAAACGATGCTATTTCTATAGATATATAATAAAAATTGAATTTTAACGAATTTCCGAGAAAAATGTAAAAATTAACCAAAATTTAAAAACGATGCTATTTAGATAATTGGAAGACATTTAGGAAAAATTAAATTTTTGCGAATTTCAGAGTAAACTGTACAAATGTACCGAAATTCTAAATCGTTGCTATTTCTACGTATATCGACGATTTGGATGATATATAAGAAAAACTGAAATTTTAACGAATATCCAAGAAAAATGTAAAAATTAACCAAAATTTAAAAACGATGCTATCTAGATGATTTGGAAGATATTTAGGAAAAATTTAATTTTTGCGAATTTCAGAGTAAACTGTACAAATTTACCGAAATTCTAAATCGTTGCTATTTCTACGTGTATCGACGATTTGGATGATATATAAGAAAAACTGAAATTTTAGCGAATTTTCAAGGAAAATGTAAAAATTAACCAAAATTTGAAAACGATGCTATTTTTACGTATCTAGTTGATTTGGAGGATATTTAAGAATTGACTTTTAGCGAATTTCCGAGTAAACTGTACAATTTAACCGAAGTTCTAAATGGTTGCTATTTCTACGTATATCGACGATTTGGATGATATATTAGAAAAACTGAAATTTTAGCGAATTTTCAAGGAAAATGTAAAAATTAACCAAAATTTGAAAACGATGCTATTTCTACGTATCTAGTTGATTTGGAGGATATTTAAGAAAAATAGACTTTTAGCGAATTTCCGAGTAAACTGTACAAATTAACCGAAGTTCTAAATGGTTGCTATTTCTACGTATATCGACGATTTGGATGATATATTAGAAAAATTGAATTTTACTGAATTTTTAAGAAAAAATGTAAAAATTAACCAAAATTTGAAAACGACGCTATTTTTACGTATCTAGACGATTTGGATGATATATAAGAAAAACTGAAATTTTAGCTAATTTCCAAGAAAAATGTAAAAATTAACCAAAATTTAAAAACGATGCTATCTAGATGATTTGGAAGATATTTAGGAAAAATTAAATTTTTGCGAATTTCAGAGTAAAGTGTACAAATTTACCGAAATTCTAAATCGTTGCTATTTCTACGTATATCGACGATTTGGATGATATATAAGAAAAACTGAAATTTTAACGAATATCCAAGAAAAATGTAAAAATTAACCAAAATTTAAAAACGATGCTATCTAGATGATTTGGAAGATATTTAGGAAAAATTTAATTTTTGCGAATTTCAGAGTAAACTGTACAAATGTACCGAAATTCTAAATCGTTGCTATTTCTACGTATATCGACGATTTGGATGATATATAAGAAAAACTGAAATTTTAGCGAATTTTCAAGGAAAATGTAAAAATTAACCAAAACTTGAAAACGATGCTTTTTCTACGTATCTAGACGATTTGGATGATATATAAGAAAAACTGAAATTTTAGCTAATTTCCAAGAAAATTGTAAAAATTTACCAAAATTTAAAAACGATGCTATCTAGATGATTTGGAATATATTTAGGAAAAATTAAATTTTTGCGAATTTCAGAGTAAACTGTACAAATTTACCGAAATTCTAAATCTTTGCTATTTCTACGTACATCAACGATTTGGGTGATATATAAGAAAAACTGAAATTTTTACGAATTTCCAAGAAAAATGTAAAAATTAACCAAAATTTAAAAACGATGCTATTTCTATAGATATATAATAAAAATTGAATTTTAACGAATTTCCGAGAAAAATGTAAAAATTAACCAAAATTTAAAAACGATGCTATTTAGATAATTGGAAGACATTTAGGAAAAATTAAATTTTTGCGAATTTCAGAGTAAACTGTACAAATTTACCGAAATTCTAAATCGTTGCTATTTCTACGTATATCGACGATTTGGATGATATATAAGAAAAACTGAAATTTTAACGAATATCCAAGAAAAATGTAAAAATTAACCAAAATTTAAAAACGATGCTATCTAGATGATTTGGAAGATATTTAGGAAAAATTTAATTTTTGCGAATTTCAGAGTAAACTGTACAAATTTACCGGAATTCTAAATCGTTGCTATTTCTACGTGTATCGACGATTTGGATGATATATAAGAAAAACTGAAATTTTAGCGAATTTTCAAGGAAAATGTAAAAATTAACCAAAATTTGAAAACGATGCTATTTTTACGTATCTAGTTGATTTGGAGGATATTTAAGAATTGACTTTTAGCGAATTTCCGAGTAAACTGTACAATTTAACCGAAGTTCTAAATGGTTGCTATTTCTACGTATATCGACGATTTGGATGATATATTAGAAAAACTGAAATTTTAGCGAATTTTCAAGGAAAATGTAAAAATTAACCAAAATTTGAAAACGATGCTATTTCTACGTATCTAGTTGATTTGGAGGATATTTAAGAAAAATAGACTTTTAGCGAATTTCCGAGTAAACTGTACAAATTAACCGAAGTTCTAAATGGTTGCTATTTCTACGTATATCGACGATTTGGATGATATATTAGAAAAATTGAATTTTACTGAATTTTTAAGATAAAATGTAAAAATTAACCAAAATTTGAAAACGACGCTATTTTTACGTATCTAGACGATTTGGATGATATATAAGAAAAACTGAAATTTTAGCTAATTTCCAAGAAAAATGTAAAAATTAACCAAAATTTAAAAACGATGCTATCTAGATGATTTGGAAGATATTTAGGAAAAATTAAATTTTTGCGAATTTCAGAGTAAAGTGTACAAATTTACCGAAATTCTAAATCGTTGCTATTTCTACGTATATCGACGATTTGGATGATATATAAGAAAAACTGAAATTTTAACGAATATCCAAGAAAAATGTAAAAATTAACCAAAATTTAAAAACGATGCTATCTAGATGATTTGGAAGATATTTAGGAAAAATTTAATTTTTGCGAATTTCAGAGTAAACTGTACAAATGTACCGAAATTCTAAATCGTTGCTATTTCTACGTATATCGACGATTTGGATGATATATAAGAAAAACTGAAGTTTTAGCGAATTTTCAAGGAAAATGTAAAAATTAACCAAAACTTGAAAACGATGCTATTTCTACGTATCTAGACGATTTGGATGATATATAAGAAAAACTGAAATTTTAGCTAATTTCCAAGAAAATTGTAAAAATTTACCAAAATTTAAAAACGATGCTATCTAGATGATTTGGAATATATTTAGGAAAAATTAAATTTTTGCGAATTTCAGAGTAAACTGTACAAATTTACCGAAATTCTAAATCTTTGCTATTTCTACGTACATCAACGATTTGGGTGATATATAAGAAAAACTGAAATTTTTACGAATTTCCAAGAAAAATGTAAAAATTAACCAAAATTTAAAAACTATGCTATCTAGATGATTTGGAAGATATTTAGGAAAAATTAAATTTTTGCGAATTTCAGAGTAAACTGTACAAATTTACCGAAATTCTAAATCGTTGCTATTTCTACGTATATCGACGATTTGAGTGATATATAAGAAAAACTGAAATTTTAACGAATATCCAAGAAAAATGTAAAAATTGACCAAAATTTAAAAACGATGCTATCTAGATGATTTGGAAGATATTTAGGAAAAATTTAATTTTTGCGAATTTCAGAGTAAACTACAAATTTACCGAAATTCTAAATCGTTGCTATTTCTACGTATATCGACGATTTGGATGATATATAAGAAAAACTGAAATTTTAACGAATATCCAAGAAAAATGTAAAAATTAACCAAAATTTAAAAACGATGCTATCTAGATGATTTGGAAGATATTTAGGAAAAATTAAATTTTTGCGAATTTCAGAGTAAACTGTACAAATGTACCGAAATTCTAAATCGTTGCTATTTCTACGTATATCGACGATTTGGATGATATATAAGAAAAACTGAAATTTTAGCGAGTTTCCAAGTAAAATGTAAAAATTAACCAAAATTTGAAAACGATGCTATTTCTACGTATCTAGTTGATTTGGAGGATATTTAAGAAAAATTGACTTTTAGCGAATTTCCGAGTAAACTGTACAAATTAACCGAAGTTCTAAATGGTTGCTATTTCTACGTATATCGACGATTTGGATGATATATTAGAAAAATTGAATTTTACTGAATTTTTAAGAAAAAATGTAAAAATTAACCAAAATTTGAAAACGATGCTATTTCTACGTATCTAGACGATTTGGATGATATATAAGAAAAACTGAAATTTTAGCGAATTTCCAAGAAAAATGTAAAAATTAACCAAAATTTAAAAACGATACTATCTAGATGATTTGGAAGATATTTAGGAAAAATTAAATTATTGCGAATTTTAGAGTAAACTGTACAAATTTACCGAAATTCTAAATTTTTGCTATTTCTACGTACATCGACGATTTGGGTGATATATAAGAAAAACTGAAATTTTAAAGAATTTCCAAGAAAAATGTAAAAATTAACCAAAATTTAAAAACGATTCTATTTCTATAGATATATAATAAAAATTGAATTTTTCCGAATTTTTAAGAAAAATGTAAAAATTAACCAAAATTTGAAAACGATGTTATTTATATGTATCTAGACGAATTGGATGATATATAAGAAAAACTGAAATTTTAGCGAATTTCCAAGAAAAATGTAAAAATTAACCAAAATTTAAAAACGATGCTATCTAGATGATTTGGAAGATATTTAGGAAAAATTAAATTTTTGCGAATTTCAGAGTAAACTGTACAAATTTACCGAAATTCTAAATCGTTGCTATTTCTACGTATATCGACGATTTGGATGACATATAAGAAAAACTGAAATTTTAACGAATATCCAAGAAAAATGTAAAAATTAACCAAAATTTAAAAACGATGCTATTTCTATAGATATATAATAAAAATTGAATTTTAACGAATTTCCGAGAAAAATGTAAAAATTAACCAAAATTTAAAAACGATGCTATTTAGATAATTGGAAGACATTTAGGAAAAATTAAATTTTTGCGAATTTCAGAGTAAACTGTACAAATTTACCGAAATTCTAAATCGTTGCTATTTCTACGTATATCGACGATTTGGATGATATATAAGAAAAACTGAAATTTTAACGAATATCCAAGAAAAATGTAAAAATTAACCAAAATTTAAAAACGATGCTATCTAGATGATTTGGAAGATATTTAGGAAAAATTTAATTTTTGCGAATTTCAGAGTAAACTGTACAAATTTACCGAAATTCTAAATCGTTGCTATTTCTACGTGTATCGACGATTTGGATGATATATAAGAAAAACTGAAATTTTAGCGAATTTTCAAGGAAAATGTAAAAATTAACCAAAATTTGAAAACGATGCTATTTTTACGTATCTAGTTCATTTGGAGGATATTTAAGAATTGACTTTTAGCGAATTTCCGAGTAAACTGTACAATTTAACCGAAGTTCTAAATGGTTGCTATTTCTACGTATATCGACGATTTGGATGATATATTAGAAAAACTGAAATTTTAGCGAATTTTCAAGGAAAATGTAAAAATTAACCAAAACTTGAAAACGATGCTATTTCTACGTATCTAGACGATTTGGATGATATATAAGAAAAACTGAAATTTTAGCTAATTTCCAAGAAAATTGTAAAAATTAACCAAAATTTAAAAACGATGCTATCTAGATGATTTGGAAGATATTTAGGAAAAATTTAATTTTTGCGAATTTCAGAGTAAACTGTACAAATTTACCGAAATTCTAAATCGTTGCTATTTCTACGTGTATCGACGATTTGGATGATATATAAGAAAAACTGAAATTTTAGCGAATTTTCAAGGAAAATGTAAAAATTAACCAAAATTTGAAAACGATGCTATTTTTACGTATCTAGTTCATTTGGAGGATATTTAAGAATTGACTTTTAGCGAATTTCCGAGTAAACTGTACAATTTAACCGAAGTTCTAAATGGTTGCTATTTCTACGTATATCGACGATTTGGATGATATATTAGAAAAACTGAAATTTTAGCGAATTTTCAAGGAAAATGTAAAAATTAACCAAAATTTGAAAACGATGCTATTTCTACGTATCTAGTTGATTTGGAGGATATTTAAGAAAAATAGACTTTTAGCGAATTTCCGAGTAAACTGTACAAATTAACCGAAGTTCTAAATGGTTGCTATTTCTACGTATATCGACGATTTGGATGATATATTAGAAAAATTGAATTTTACTGAATTTTTAATAAAAAATTTAAAAATTAACCAAAATTTGAAAACGATGCTATCTAGATGATTTGGAAGATATTTAGGAAAAATTAAATTTTTGCGAATTTCAGAGTAAACTGTACAAATTTACCGAAATTCTAAATCGTTGCTATTTCTACGTGTATCGACGATTTGGATGATATATAAGAAAAACTGAAATTTTAGCGAATTTTCAAGGAAAATGTAAAAATTAACCAAAATTTGAAAACGATGCTATTTCTACGTATCTAGTTGATTTGGAGGATATTTAAGAAAAATAGACTTTTAGCGAATTTCCGAGTAAACTGTACAAATTAACCGAAGTTCTAAATGGTTGCTATTTCTACGTATATCGACGATTTGGATGATATATTAGAAAAATTGAATTTTACTGAATTTTTAAGAAAAAATGTAAAAATTAACCAAAATTTGAAAACGATGCTATCTAGATGATTTGGAAGATATTTAGGAAAAATTTAATTTTTGCGAATTTCAGAGTAAACTGTACAAATTTACCGAAATTCTAAATCGTTGCTATTTCTACGTGTATCGACGATTTGGATGATATATAAGAAAAACTGAAATTTTAGGGAATATCCAAGAAAAATGTAAAAATTAACCAAAATTTAAAAACGATGCTATCTAGATGATTTGGAAGATATTTAGGAAAAATTTAATTTTTGCGAATTTCAGAGTAAACTGTACAAATTTACCGAAATTCTAAATCGTTGCTATTTCTACGTGTATCGACGATTTGGATGATATATAAGAAAAACTGAAATTTTAGCGAATTTTCAAGGAAAATGTAAAAATTAACCAAAATTTGAAAACGATGCTATTTCTACGTATCTAGTTGATTTGGAGGATATTTAAGAAAAATAGACTTTTAGCGAATTTCCGAGTAAACTGTACAAATTAACCGAAGTTCTAAATGGTTGCTATTTCTACGTATATCGACGATTTGGATGATATATTAGAAAAATTGAATTTTACTGAATTTTTAAGAAAAAATGTAAAAATTAACCAAAATTTGAAAACGATGCTATTTTTACGTATCTAGACGATTTGGATGATATATAAGAAAAACTGAAATTTTAGCTAATTTCCAAGAAAAATGTAAAAATTAACCAAAATTTAAAAACGATGCTATCTAGATGATTTGGAAGATATTTAGGAAAAATTAAATTTTTGCGAATTTCAGAGTAAAGTGTACAAATTTACCGAAATTCTAAATCGTTGCTATTTCTACGTATATCGACGATTTGGATGATATATAAGAAAAACTGAAATTTTAACGAATATCCAAGAAAAATGTAAAAATTAACCAAAATTTAAAAACGATGCTATCTAGATGATTTGGAAGATATTTAGGAAAAATTTAATTTTTGCGAATTTCAGAGTAAACTGTACAAATGTACCGAAATTCTAAATCGTTGCTATTTCTACGTATATCGACGATTTGGATGATATATAAGAAAAACTGAAATTTTAGCGAATTTTCAAGGAAAATGTAAAAATTAACCAAAACTTGAAAACGATGCTATTTCTACGTATCTAGACGATTTGGATGATATATAAGAAAAACTGAAATTTTAGCTAATTTCCAAGAAAATTGTAAAAATTTACCAAAATTTAAAAACGATGCTATCTAGATGATTTGGAATATATTTAGGAAAAATTAAATTTTTGCGAATTTCAGAGTAAACTGTACAAATTTACCGAAATTCTAAATCTTTACTATTTCTACGTACATCAACGATTTAGGTGATATATAAGAAAAACTGAAATTTTTACGAATTTCCAAGAAAAATGTAAAAATTAACCAAAATTTAAAAACTATGCTATCTAGATGATATGGAAGATATTTAGGAAAAATTAAATTTTTGCGAATTTCAGAGTAAACTGTACAAATTTACCGAAATTCTAAATCGTTGCTATTTCTACGTATATCGACGATTTGAGTGATATATAAGAAAAACTGAAATTTTAACGAATATCCAAGAAAAATGTAAAAATTGACTAAAATTTAAAAACGATGCTATCTAGATGATTTGGAAGATATTTAGGAAAAATTTAATTTTTGCGAATTTCAGAGTAAACTACAAATTTACCGAAATTCTAAATCGTTGCTATTTCTACGTATATCGACGATTTGGATGATATATAAGAAAAACTGAAATTTTAACGAATATCCAAGAAAAATGTAAAAATTAACCAAAATTTAAAAACGATGCTATCTAGATAATTTGGAAGATATTTAGGAAAAATTAAATTTTTGCGAATTTCAGAGTAAACTGTACAAATGTACCGAAATTCTAAATCGTTGCTATTTCTACGTGTATCGACGATTTGGATGATATATAAGAAAAACTGAAATTTTAGCGAATTTTCAAGGAAAATGTAAAAATTAACCAAAATTTGAAAACGATGCTATTTTTACGTATCTAGTTCATTTGGAGGATATTTAAGAATTGACTTTTAGCGAATTTCCGAGTAAACTGTACAATTTAACCGAAGTTCTAAATGGTTGCTATTTCTACGTATATCGACGATTTGGATGATATATTAGAAAAACTGAAATTTTAGCGAATTTTCAAGGAAAATGTAAAAATTAACCAAAACTTGAAAACGATGCTATTTCTACGTATCTAGACGATTTGGATGATATATAAGAAAAACTGAAATTTTAGCTAATTTCCAAGAAAATTGTAAAAATTAACCAAAATTTAAAAACGATGCTATCTAGATGATTTGGAAGATATTTAGGAAAAATTTAATTTTTGCGAATTTCAGAGTAAACTGTACAAATTTACCGAAATTCTAAATCGTTGCTATTTCTACGTGTATCGACGATTTGGATGATATATAAGAAAAACTGAAATTTTAGCGAATTTTCAAGGAAAATGTAAAAATTAACCAAAATTTGAAAACGATGCTATTTCTACGTATCTAGTTGATTTGGAGGATATTTAAGAAAAATAGACTTTTAGCGAATTTCCGAGTAAACTGTACAAATTAACCGAAGTTCTAAATGGTTGCTATTTCTACGTATATCGACGATTTGGATGATATATTAGAAAAATTGAATTTTACTGAATTTTTAATAAAAAATTTAAAAATTAACCAAAATTTGAAAACGATGCTATCTAGATGATTTGGAAGATATTTAGGAAAAATTTAATTTTTGCGAATTTCAGAGTAAACTGTACAAATTTACCGAAATTCTAAATCGTTGCTATTTCTACGTGTATCGACGATTTGGATGATATATAAGAAAAACTGAAATTTTAGCGAATTTTCAAGGAAAATGTAAAAATTAACCAAAATTTGAAAACGATGCTATTTCTACGTATCTAGTTGATTTGGAGGATATTTAAGAAAAATAGACTTTTAGCGAATTTCCGAGTAAACTGTACAAATTAACCGAAGTTCTAAATGGTTGCTATTTCTACGTATATCGACGATTTGGATGATATATTAGAAAAATTGAATTTTACTGAATTTTTAAGAAAAAATGTAAAAATTAACCAAAATTTGAAAACGATGCTATCTAGATGATTTGGAAGATATTTAGGAAAAATTTAATTTTTGCGAATTTCAGAGTAAACTGTACAAATTTACCGAAATTCTAAATCGTTGCTATTTCTACGTGTATCGACGATTTGGATGATATATAAGAAAAACTGAAATTTTAGGGAATATCCAAGAAAAATGTAAAAATTAACCAAAATTTAAAAACGATGCTATCTAGATGATTTGGAAGATATTTAGGAAAAATTTAATTTTTGCGAATTTCAGAGTAAACTGTACAAATTTACCGAAATTCTAAATCGTTGCTATTTCTACGTGTATCGACGATTTGGATGATATATAAGAAAAACTGAAATTTTAGCGAATTTTCAAGGAAAATGTAAAAATTAACCAAAATTTGAAAACGATGCTATTTCTACGTATCTAGTTGATTTGGAGGATATTTAAGAAAAATAGACTTTTAGCGAATTTCCGAGTAAACTGTACAAATTAACCGAAGTTCTAAATGGTTGCTATTTCTACGTATATCGACGATTTGGATGATATATTAGAAAAATTGAATTTTACTGAATTTTTAAGAAAAAATGTAAAAATTAACCAAAATTTGAAAACGATGCTATTTTTACGTATCTAGACGATTTGGATGATATATAAGAAAAACTGAAATTTTAGCTAATTTCCAAGAAAAATGTAAAAATTAACCAAAATTTAAAAACGATGCTATCTAGATGATTTGGAAGATATTTAGGAAAAATTAAATTTTTGCGAATTTCAGAGTAAAGTGTACAAATTTACCGAAATTCTAAATCGTTGCTATTTCTACGTATATCGACGATTTGGATGATATATAAGAAAAACTGAAATTTTAACGAATATCCAAGAAAAATGTAAAAATTAACCAAAATTTAAAAACGATGCTATCTAGATGATTTGGAAGATATTTAGGAAAAATTTAATTTTTGCGAATTTCAGAGTAAACTGTACAAATGTACCGAAATTCTAAATCGTTGCTATTTCTACGTATATCGACGATTTGGATGATATATAAGAAAAACTGAAATTTTAGCGAATTTTCAAGGAAAATGTAAAAATTAACCAAAACTTGAAAACGATGCTATTTCTACGTATCTAGACGATTTGGATGATATATAAGAAAAACTGAAATTTTAGCTAATTTCCAAGAAAATTGTAAAAATTTACCAAAATTTAAAAACGATGCTATCTAGATGATTTGGAATATATTTAGGAAAAATTAAATTTTTGCGAATTTCAGAGTAAACTGTACAAATTTACCGAAATTCTAAATCTTTACTATTTCTACGTACATCAACGATTTAGGTGATATATAAGAAAAACTGAAATTTTTACGAATTTCCAAGAAAAATGTAAAAATTAACCAAAATTTAAAAACTATGCTATCTAGATGATATGGAAGATATTTAGGAAAAATTAAATTTTTGCGAATTTCAGAGTAAACTGTACAAATTTACCGAAATTCTAAATCGTTGCTATTTCTACGTATATCGACGATTTGAGTGATATATAAGAAAAACTGAAATTTTAACGAATATCCAAGAAAAATGTAAAAATTGACTAAAATTTAAAAACGATGCTATCTAGATGATTTGGAAGATATTTAGGAAAAATTTAATTTTTGCGAATTTCAGAGTAAACTACAAATTTACCGAAATTCTAAATCGTTGCTATTTCTACGTATATCGACGATTTGGATGATATATAAGAAAAACTGAAATTTTAACGAATATCCAAGAAAAATGTAAAAATTAACCAAAATTTAAAAACGATGCTATCTAGATGATTTGGAAGATATTTAGGAAAAATTAAATTTTTGCGAATTTCAGAGTAAACTGTACAAATGTACCGAAATTCTAAATCGTTGCTATTTCTACGTATATCGACGATTTGGATGATATATAAGAAAAACTGAAATTTTAGCGAGTTTCCAAGTAAAATGTAAAAATTAACCAAAATTTGAAAACGATGCTATTTCTACGTATCTAGTTGATTTGGAGGATATTTAAGAAAAATTGACTTTTAGCGAATTTCCGAGTAAACTGTACAAATTAACCGAAGTTCTAAATGGTTGCTATTTCTACGTATATCGACGATTTGGATGATATATTAGAAAAATTGAATTTTACTGAATTTTTAAGAAAAAATGTAAAAATTAACCAAAATTTGAAAACGATGCTATTTCTACGTATCTAGACGATTTGGATGATATATAAGAAAAACTGAAATTTTAGCGAATTTCCAAGAAAAATGTAAAAATTAACCAAAATTTAAAAACGATGCTATCTAGATGATTTGGAAGATATTTAGGAAAAATTAAATTATTGCGAATTTTAGAGTAAACTGTACAAATTTACCGAAATTCTAAATCTTTGCTATTTCTACGTACATCGACGATTTGGGTGATATATAAGAAAAACTGAAATTTTAAAGAATTTCCAAGAAAAATGTAAAAATTAACCAAAATTGAAAAACCATGCTATTTCTATAGATATATAATAAAAATTGAATTTTTCCGAATTTTTAAGAAAAATGTAAAAATTAACCAAAATTTGAAAACGATGTTATTTATATGTATCTAGACGAATTGGATGATATATAAGAAAAACTGAAATTTTAGCGAATTTCCAAGAAAAATGTAAAAATTAACCAAAATTTAAAAACGATGCTATCTAGATGATTTGGAAGATATTTAGGAAAAATTAAATTTTTGCGAATTTCAGAGTAAACTGTACAAATTTACCGAAATTCTAAATCGTTGCTATTTCTACGTATATCGACGATTTGGATGACATATAAGAAAAACTGAAATTTTAACGAATATCCAAGAAAAATGTAAAAATTAACCAAAATTTAAAAACGATGCTATTTCTATAGATATATAATAAAAATTGAATTTTAACGAATTTCCGAGAAAAATGTAAAAATTAACCAAAATTTAAAAACGATGCTATTTAGATAATTGGAAGACATTTAGGAAAAATTAAATTTTTGCGAATTTCAGAGTAAACTGTACAAATTTACCGAAATTCTAAATCGTTGCTATTTCTACGTATATCGACGATTTGGATGATATATAAGAAAAACTGAAATTTTAACGAATATCCAAGAAAAATGTAAAAATTAACCAAAATTTAAAAACGATGCTATCTAGATGATTTGGAAGATATTTAGGAAAAATTTAATTTTTGCGAATTTCAGAGTAAACTGTACAAATTTACCGAAATTCTAAATCGTTGCTATTTCTACGTGTATCGACGATTTGGATGATATATAAGAAAAACTGAAATTTTAGCGAATTTTCAAGGAAAATGTAAAAATTAACCAAAATTTGAAAACGATGCTATTTTTACGTATCTAGTTGATTTGGAGGATATTTAAGAATTGACTTTTAGCGAATTTCCGAGTAAACTGTACAATTTAACCGAAGTTCTAAATGGTTGCTATTTCTACGTATATCGACGATTTGGATGATACATTAGAAAAACTGAAATTTTAGCGAATTTTCAAGGAAAATGTAAAAATTAACCAAAACTTGAAAACGATGCTATTTCTACGTATCTAGACGATTTGGATGATATATAAGAAAAACTGAAATTTTAGCTAATTTCCAAGAAAATTGTAAAAATTAACCAAAATTTAAAAACGATGCTATCTAGATGATTTGGAAGATATTTAGGAAAAATTTAATTTTTGCGAATTTCAGAGTAAACTGTACAAATTTACCGAAATTCTAAATCGTTGCTATTTCTACGTGTATCGACGATTTGGATGATATATAAGAAAAACTGAAATTTTAGCGAATTTTCAAGGAAAATGTAAAAATTAACCAAAATTTGAAAACGATGCTATTTCTACGTATCTAGTTGATTTGGAGGATATTTAAGAAAAATAGACTTTTAGCGAATTTCCGAGTAAACTGTACAAATTAACCGAAGTTCTAAATGGTTGCTATTTCTACGTATATCGACGATTTGGATGATATATTAGAAAAATTGAATTTTACTGAATTTTTAAGAAAAAATGTAAAAATTAACCAAAATTTGAAAACGATGCTATCTAGATGATTTGGAAGATATTTAGGAAAAATTTAATTTTTGCGAATTTCAGAGTAAACTGTACAAATTTACCGAAATTCTAAATCGTTGCTATTTCTACGTGTATCGACGATTTGGATGATATATAAGAAAAACTGAAATTTTAGCGAATTTTCAAGGAAAATGTAAAAATTAACCAAAATTTGAAAACGATGCTATTTCTACGTATCTAGTTGATTTGGAGGATATTTAAGAAAAATAGACTTTTAGCGAATTTCCGAGTAAACTGTACAAATTAACCGAAGTTCTAAATGGTTGCTATTTCTACGTATATCGACGATTTGGATGATATATTAGAAAAATTGAATTTTACTGAATTTTTAAGAAAAAATGTAAAAATTAACCAAAATTTGAAAACGATGCTATCTAGATGATTTGGAAGATATTTAGGAAAAATTTAATTTTTGCGAATTTCAGAGTAAACTGTACAAATTTACCGAAATTCTAAATCGTTGCTATTTCTACGTGTATCGACGATTTGGATGATATATAAGAAAAACTGAAATTTTAGGGAATATCCAAGAAAAATGTAAAAATTAACCAAAATTTAAAAACGATGCTATCTAGATGATTTGGAAGATATTTAGGAAAAATTTAATTTTTGCGAATTTCAGAGTAAACTGTACAAATTTACCGAAATTCTAAATCGTTGCTATTTCTACGTGTATCGACGATTTGGATGATATATAAGAAAAACTGAAATTTTAGCGAATTTTCAAGGAAAATGTAAAAATTAACCAAAATTTGAAAACGATGCTATTTCTACGTATCTAGTTGATTTGGAGGATATTTAAGAAAAATAGACTTTTAGCGAATTTCCGAGTGAACTGTACAAATTAACCGAAGTTCTAAATGGTTGCTATTTCTACGTATATCGACGATTTGGATGATATATTAGAAAAATTGAATTTTACTGAATTTTTAAGAAAAAATGTAAAAATTAACCAAAATTTGAAAACGATGCTATTTTTACGTATCTAGACGATTTGGATGATATATAAGAAAAACTGAAATTTTAGCTAATTTCCAAGAAAAATGTAAAAATTAACCAAAATTTAAAAACGATGCTATCTAGATGATTTGGAAGATATTTAGGAAAAATTAAATTTTTGCGAATTTCAGAGTAAAGTGTACAAATTTACCGAAATTCTAAATCGTTGCTATTTCTACGTATATCGACGATTTGGATGATATATAAGAAAAACTGAAATTTTAACGAATATCCAAGAAAAATGTAAAAATTAACCAAAATTTAAAAACGATGCTATCTAGATGATTTGGAAGATATTTAGGAAAAATTTAATTTTTGCGAATTTCAGAGTAAACTGTACAAATGTACCGAAATTCTAAATCGTTGCTATTTCTACGTATATCGACGATTTGGATGATATATAAGAAAAACTGAAATTTTAGCGAATTTTCAAGGAAAATGTAAAAATTAACCAAAACTTGAAAACGATGCTATTTCTACGTATCTAGACGATTTGGATGATATATAAGAAAAACTGAAATTTTAGCTAATTTCCAAGAAAATTGTAAAAATTTACCAAAATTTAAAAACGATGCTATCTAGATGATTTGGAATATATTTAGGAAAAATTAAATTTTTGCGAATTTCAGAGTAAACTGTACAAATTTACCGAAATTCTAAATCTTTACTATTTCTACGTACATCAACGATTTAGGTGATATATAAGAAAAACTGAAATTTTTACGAATTTCCAAGAAAAATGTAAAAATTAACCAAAATTTAAAAACTATGCTATCTAGATGATATGGAAGATATTTAGGAAAAATTAAATTTTTGCGAATTTCAGAGTAAACTGTACAAATTTACCGAAATTCTAAATCGTTGCTATTTCTACGTATATCGACGATTTGAGTGATATATAAGAAAAACTGAAATTTTAACGAATATCCAAGAAAAATGTAAAAATTGACTAAAATTTAAAAACGATGCTATCTAGATGATTTGGAAGATATTTAGGAAAAATTTAATTTTTGCGAATTTCAGAGTAAACTACAAATTTACCGAAATTCTAAATCGTTGCTATTTCTACGTATATCGACGATTTGGATGATATATAAGAAAAACTGAAATTTTAACGAATATCCAAGAAAAATGTAAAAATTAACCAAAATTTAAAAACGATGCTATCTAGATGATTTGGAAGATATTTAGGAAAAATTAAATTTTTGCGAATTTCAGAGTAAACTGTACAAATGTACCGAAATTCTAAATCGTTGCTATTTCTACGTATATCGACGATTTGGATGATATATAAGAAAAACTGAAATTTTAGCGAGTTTCCAAGTAAAATGTAAAAATTAACCAAAATTTGAAAACGATGCTATTTCTACGTATCTAGTTGATTTGGAGGATATTTAAGAAAAATTGACTTTTAGCGAATTTCCGAGTAAACTGTACAAATTAACCGAAGTTCTAAATGGTTGCTATTTCTACGTATATCGACGATTTGGATGATATATTAGAAAAATTGAATTTTACTGAATTTTTAAGAAAAAATGTAAAAATTAACCAAAATTTGAAAACGATGCTATTTCTACGTATCTAGACGATTTGGATGATATATAAGAAAAACTGAAATTTTAGCGAATTTCCAAGAAAAATGTAAAAATTAACCAAAATTTAAAAACGATGCTATCTAGATGATTTGGAAGATATTTAGGAAAAATTAAATTATTGCGAATTTTAGAGTAAACTGTACAAATTTACCGAAATTCTAAATCTTTGCTATTTCTACGTACATCGACGATTTGGGTGATATATAAGAAAAACTGAAATTTTAAAGAATTTCCAAGAAAAATGTAAAAATTAACCAAAATTTAAAAACGATTCTATTTCTATAGATATATAATAAAAATTGAATTTTACCGAATTTTTAAGAAAAATGTAAAAATTAACCAAAATTTGAAAACTATGATATTTCTACGTATCTAGACGGTTTGGATGATATATAAGAAAAACTGAAATTCTAACGAATTTCCAAGAAAAATGTAAAAATTAACCAAAATTGAAAAACCATGCTATTTCTATAGATATATAATAAAAATTGAATTTTTCCGAATTTTTAAGAAAAATGTAAAAATTAACCAAAATTTGAAAACGATGTTATTTATATGTATCTAGACGAATTGGATGATATATAAGAAAAACTGAAATTTTAGCGAATTTCCAAGAAAAATGTAAAAATTAACCAAAATTTAAAAACGATGCTATCTAGATGATTTGGAAGATATTTAGGAAAAATTAAATTTTTGCGAATTTCAGAGTAAACTGTACAAATTTACCGAAATTCTAAATCGTTGCTATTTCTACGTATATCGACGATTTGGATGACATATAAGAAAAACTGAAATTTTAACGAATATCCAAGAAAAATGTAAAAATTAACCAAAATTTAAAAACGATGCTATTTCTATAGATATATAATAAAAATTGAATTTTAACGAATTTCCGAGAAAAATGTAAAAATTAACCAAAATTTAAAAACGATGCTATTTAGATAATTGGAAGACATTTAGGAAAAATTAAATTTTTGCGAATTTCAGAGTAAACTGTACAAATTTACCGAAATTCTAAATCGTTGCTATTTCTACGTATATCGACGATTTGGATGATATATAAGAAAAACTGAAATTTTAACGAATATCCAAGAAAAATGTAAAAATTAACCAAAATTTAAAAACGATGCTATCTAGATGATTTGGAAGATATTTAGGAAAAATTTAATTTTTGCGAATTTCAGAGTAAACTGTACAAATTTACCGAAATTCTAAATCGTTGCTATTTCTACGTGTATCGACGATTTGGATGATATATAAGAAAAACTGAAATTTTAGCGAATTTTCAAGGAAAATGTAAAAATTAACCAAAATTTGAAAACGATGCTATTTTTACGTATCTAGTTGATTTGGAGGATATTTAAGAATTGACTTTTAGCGAATTTCCGAGTAAACTGTACAATTTAACCGAAGTTCTAAATGGTTGCTATTTCTACGTATATCGACGATTTGGATGATACATTAGAAAAACTGAAATTTTAGCGAATTTTCAAGGAAAATGTAAAAATTAACCAAAACTTGAAAACGATGCTATTTCTACGTATCTAGACGATTTGGATGATATATAAGAAAAACTGAAATTTTAGCTAATTTCCAAGAAAATTGTAAAAATTAACCAAAATTTAAAAACGATGCTATCTAGATGATTTGGAAGATATTTAGGAAAAATTTAATTTTTGCGAATTTCAGAGTAAACTGTACAAATTTACCGAAATTCTAAATCGTTGCTATTTCTACGTGTATCGACGATTTGGATGATATATAAGAAAAACTGAAATTTTAGCGAATTTTCAAGGAAAATGTAAAAATTAACCAAAATTTGAAAACGATGCTATTTCTACGTATCTAGTTGATTTGGAGGATATTTAAGAAAAATAGACTTTTAGCGAATTTCCGAGTAAACTGTACAAATTAACCGAAGTTCTAAATGGTTGCTATTTCTACGTATATCGACGATTTGGATGATATATTAGAAAAATTGAATTTTACTGAATTTTTAAGAAAAAATGTAAAAATTAACCAAAATTTGAAAACGATGCTATCTAGATGATTTGGAAGATATTTAGGAAAAATTTAATTTTTGCGAATTTCAGAGTAAACTGTACAAATTTACCGAAATTCTAAATCGTTGCTATTTCTACGTGTATCGACGATTTGGATGATATATAAGAAAAACTGAAATTTTAGCGAATTTTCAAGGAAAATGTAAAAATTAACCAAAATTTGAAAACGATGCTATTTCTACGTATCTAGTTGATTTGGAGGATATTTAAGAAAAATAGACTTTTAGCGAATTTCCGAGTAAACTGTACAAATTAACCGAAGTTCTAAATGGTTGCTATTTCTACGTATATCGACGATTTGGATGATATATTAGAAAAATTGAATTTTACTGAATTTTTAAGAAAAAATGTAAAAATTAACCAAAATTTGAAAACGATGCTATCTAGATGATTTGGAAGATATTTAGGAAAAATTTAATTTTTGCGAATTTCAGAGTAAACTGTACAAATTTACCGAAATTCTAAATCGTTGCTATTTCTACGTGTATCGACGATTTGGATGATATATAAGAAAAACTGAAATTTTAGGGAATATCCAAGAAAAATGTAAAAATTAACCAAAATTTAAAAACGATGCTATCTAGATGATTTGGAAGATATTTAGGAAAAATTTAATTTTTGCGAATTTCAGAGTAAACTGTACAAATTTACCGAAATTCTAAATCGTTGCTATTTCTACGTGTATCGACGATTTGGATGATATATAAGAAAAACTGAAATTTTAGCGAATTTTCAAGGAAAATGTAAAAATTAACCAAAATTTGAAAACGATGCTATTTCTACGTATCTAGTTGATTTGGAGGATATTTAAGAAAAATAGACTTTTAGCGAATTTCCGAGTGAACTGTACAAATTAACCGAAGTTCTAAATGGTTGCTATTTCTACGTATATCGACGATTTGGATGATATATTAGAAAAATTGAATTTTACTGAATTTTTAAGAAAAAATGTAAAAATTAACCAAAATTTGAAAACGATGCTATTTTTACGTATCTAGACGATTTGGATGATATATAAGAAAAACTGAAATTTTAGCTAATTTCCAAGAAAAATGTAAAAATTAACCAAAATTTAAAAACGATGCTATCTAGATGATTTGGAAGATATTTAGGAAAAATTAAATTTTTGCGAATTTCAGAGTAAAGTGTACAAATTTACCGAAATTCTAAATCGTTGCTATTTCTACGTATATCGACGATTTGGATGATATATAAGAAAAACTGAAATTTTAACGAATATCCAAGAAAAATGTAAAAATTAACCAAAATTTAAAAACGATGCTATCTAGATGATTTGGAAGATATTTAGGAAAAATTTAATTTTTGCGAATTTCAGAGTAAACTGTACAAATGTACCGAAATTCTAAATCGTTGCTATTTCTACGTATATCGACGATTTGGATGATATATAAGAAAAACTGAAATTTTAGCGAATTTTCAAGGAAAATGTAAAAATTAACCAAAACTTGAAAACGATGCTATTTCTACGTATCTAGACGATTTGGATGATATATAAGAAAAACTGAAATTTTAGCTAATTTCCAAGAAAATTGTAAAAATTTACCAAAATTTAAAAACGATGCTATCTAGATGATTTGGAATATATTTAGGAAAAATTAAATTTTTGCGAATTTCAGAGTAAACTGTACAAATTTACCGAAATTCTAAATCTTTACTATTTCTACGTACATCAACGATTTAGGTGATATATAAGAAAAACTGAAATTTTTACGAATTTCCAAGAAAAATGTAAAAATTAACCAAAATTTAAAAACTATGCTATCTAGATGATTTGGAAGATATTTAGGAAAAATTAAATTTTTGCGAATTTCAGAGTAAACTGTACAAATTTACCGAAATTCTAAATCGTTGCTATTTCTACGTATATCGACGATTTGAGTGATATATAAGAAAAACTGAAATTTTAACGAATATCCAAGAAAAATGTAAAAATTGACTAAAATTTAAAAACGATGCTATCTAGATGATTTGGAAGATATTTAGGAAAAATTTAATTTTTGCGAATTTCAGAGTAAACTACAAATTTACCGAAATTCTAAATCGTTGCTATTTCTACGTATATCGACGATTTGGATGATATATAAGAAAAACTGAAATTTTAACGAATATCCAAGAAAAATGTAAAAATTAACCAAAATTTAAAAACGATGCTATCTAGATGATTTGGAAGATATTTAGGAAAAATTAAATTTTTGCGAATTTCAGAGTAAACTGTACAAATGTACCGAAATTCTAAATCGTTGCTATTTCTACGTATATCGACGATTTGGATGATATATAAGAAAAACTGAAATTTTAGCGAGTTTCCAAGTAAAATGTAAAAATTAACCAAAATTTGAAAACGATGCTATTTCTACGTATCTAGTTGATTTGGAGGATATTTAAGAAAAATTGACTTTTAGCGAATTTCCGAGTAAACTGTACAAATTAACCGAAGTTCTAAATGGTTGCTATTTCTACGTATATCGACGATTTGGATGATATATTAGAAAAATTGAATTTTACTGAATTTTTAAGAAAAAATGTAAAAATTAACCAAAATTTGAAAACGATGCTATTTCTACGTATCTAGACGATTTGGATGATATATAAGAAAAACTGAAATTTTAGCGAATTTCCAAGAAAAATGTAAAAATTAACCAAAATTTAAAAACGATGCTATCTAGATGATTTGGAAGATATTTAGGAAAAATTAAATTATTGCGAATTTTAGAGTAAACTGTACAAATTTACCGAAATTCTAAATCTTTGCTATTTCTACGTACATCGACGATTTGGGTGATATATAAGAAAAACTGAAATTTTAAAGAATTTCCAAGAAAAATGTAAAAATTAACCAAAATTTAAAAACGATTCTATTTCTATAGATATATAATAAAAATTGAATTTTACCGAATTTTTAAGAAAAATGTAAAAATTAACCAAAATTTGAAAACTATGATATTTCTACGTATCTAGACGGTTTGGATGATATATAAGAAAAACTGAAATTCTAACGAATTTCCAAGAAAAATGTAAAAATTAACCAAAATTGAAAAACCATGCTATTTCTATAGATATATAATAAAAATTGAATTTTTGAATTTTTAAGAAAAAATGTAAAAATTAACCAAAATTTGAAAACGATGTTATTTATACGTATCTAGACGAATTGGATGACATATAAGAAAAACTGAAATTTTAGCGAATTTCCAAGAAAAATGTAAAAATTAACCAAAATTTAAAAACGATGCTATCTAGATGATTTGGAAGATATTTAGGAAAAATTAAATTTTTGCGAATTTCAGAGTAAACTCTACAAATTTACCGAAATTCTAAATCGTTGCTATTTCTACGTACATCGACGATTTGGGTGATATATAAGAAAAACTGAAATTTTAACGAATTTCCAAGAAAAACGTAAAAATTAACCAAAATTTAAAAACGATGCTATTTCTATAGATATATAATAAAAATTGAATTTTTGAATTTTTAAGAAAAATATAAAAATTAACCAAAATTTGAAAACGATGCTATTTCTACGTATCTAGACGATTTGGATGATATATAAGAAAAACTGAAATTTTAACGAATTTCCAAGAAAAATGTAAAAATTAACCAAAATTTAAAAACGATTCTATTTCTATAGATATATAATAAAAATTGAATTTTTGAATTTTTAAGAAAAAATGTAAAAATTAACCAAAATTTGAAAACGATGTTATTTATACGTATCTAGACGAATTGGATGATATATAAGAAAAACTGAAATTTTAGCGAATTTCCAAGAAAAATGTAAAAATTAACCAAAATTTAAAAACGATGCTATCTAGATGATTTGGAAGATATTTAGGAAAAATTAAATTTTTGCGAATTTCAGAGTAAACTGTACAAGTTTACCGAAATTCTAAATCTTTGCAATTTCTACGTACATCGACGATTTGGATGATATATAAGAAAAACTGAAATTTTAGCTAATTTCCAAGAAAAATGTAAAAATTAACCAAAATTTAAAAACGATGCTATCTAGATGATTTGGAAGATATTTAGGAAAAATTAAATTTTTGCGAATTTCAGAGTAAACTGTACAAATTTACCGAAATTCTAAATCTTTGCTATTTCTACGTACATCGACGATTTGGGTGATATAAAAGAAAAACTGAAATTTTTACGAATTTCCAAGAAAAATGTAAAAATTAACCAAAATTTAAAAACTATGCTATCTAGATGATTTGGAAGATATTTAGGAAAAATTAAATTTTTGCGAACTTCAGAGTAAACTGTACAAATTTACCGAAATTCTAAATCGTTGCTATTTCTACGTATATCGACTATTTGAGTGATATATAAGAAAAACTGAAATTTTAACGAATATCCAAGAAAAATGTAAAAATTGACCAAAATTTAAAAACGATGCTATCTAGATGATTTGGAAGATATTTAGGAAAAATTTAATTTTTGCGAATTTCAGAGTAAACTACAAATTTACCGAAATTCTAAATCGTTGCTATTTCTACGTATATCGACGATTTGGATGACATATAAGAAAAACTGAAATTTTAACGAATATCCAAGAAAAATGTAAAAATTAACCAAAATTTAAAAACGATGCTATCTAGATGATTTGGAAGATATTTAGGAAAAATTTAATTTTTGCGAATTTCAGAGTAAACTACAAATTTACCGAAATTCTAAATCGTTGCTATTTCTACGTATATCGACGATTTGGATGATATATAAGAAAAACTGAAATTTTACTGAATTTTTAAGAAAAAATGTAAAAATTAACCAAAATTTGAAAACGATGCTATTTCTACGTATCTAGTTGATTTGGAGGATATTTAAGAAAAATTGACTTTTAGCGAATTTCCGAGTAAACTGTACAAATTAACCGAAGTTCTAAATGGTTGCTATTTCTACGTATATCGACGATCTGGATGATATATTAGAAAAATTGAATTTTACTGAATTTTTAAGAAAAAATGTAAAAATTAACCAAAATTTGAAAACGATGCTATTTCTACGTATATCGACGATTTGGGTGATATATAAGAAAAACTGAAATTTTAACGAATATCCAAGAAAAATGTAAAAATTGACCAAAATTTAAAAACGATGCTATCTAGATGATTTGGAAGATATTTAGGAAAAATTTAATTCTTGCGAATTTCAGAGTAAACTACAAATTTACCGAAATTCTAAATCGTTGCTATTTCTACGTATATCGACGATTTGAGTGATATATAAGAAAAACTGAAATTTTAACGAATATCCAAGAAAAATGTAAAAATTGACCAAAATTTAAAAACGATGCTATCTAGATGATTTGGAAGATATTTAGGAAAAATTTAATTTTTGCGAATTTCAGAGTAAACTACAAATTTACCGAAATTCTAAATCGTTGCTATTTCTACGTATATCGACGATTTGGATGATATATAAGAAAAACTGAAATTTTAACGAATATCCAAGAAAAATGTAAAAATTAACCAAAATTTAAAAACGATGCTATCTAGATGATTTGGAAGATATTTAGGAAAAATTAAATTTTTGCGAATTTCAGAGTAAACTGTACAAATGTACCGAAATTCTAAATCGTTGCTATTTCTACGTATATCGACGATTTGGATGATATATAAGAAAAACTGAAATTTTAACGAATATCCAAGAAAAATGTAAAAATTAACCAAAATTTAAAAACGATGCTATCTAGATGATTTGGAAGATATTTAGGAAAAATTAAATTTTTGCGAATTTCAGAGTAAACTGTACAAATGTACCGAAATTCTAAATCGTTGCTATTTCTACGTATATCGACGATTTGGATGATATATAAGAAAAACTGAAATTTTAACGAATATCCAAGAAAAATGTAAAAATTAACCAAAATTTAAAAACGATGCTATCTAGATGATTTGGAAGATATTTAGGAAAAATTAAATTTTTGCGAATTTCAGAGTAAACTGTACAAATGTACCGAAATTCTAAATCGTTGCTATTTCTACGTATATCGACGATTTGGATGATATATAAGAAAAACTGAAATTTTAGCGAGTTTCCAAGTAAAATGTAAAAATTAACCAAAATTTGAAAACGATGCTATTTCTACGTATCTAGTTGATTTGGAGGATATTTAAGAAAAATTGACTTTTAGCGAATTTCCGAGTAAACTGTACAAATTAACCGAAGTTCTAAATGGTTGCTATTTCTACGTATATCGACGATTTGGATGATATATTAGAAAAATTGAATTTTACTGAATTTTTAAGAAAAAATGTAAAAATTAACCAAAATTTGAAGACGATGCTATTTCTACGTATCTAGACGATTTGGATGATATATAAGAAAAACTGAAATTTTAGCGAATTTCCAAGAAAAATGTAAAAATTAACCAAAATTTAAAAACGATGCTATCTAGATGATTTGGAAGATATTTAGGAAAAATTAAATTTTTGCGAATTTTAGAGTAAACTGTACAAGTTTACCGAAATTCTAAATCTTTGCTATTTCTACGTACATCGACGATTTGGGTGATATATAAGAAAAACTGAAATTTTAACGAATTTCCAAGAAAAATGTAAAAATTAACCAAAATTTAAAAACGATTCTATTTCTATAGATATATAATAAAAATTGAATTTTACCGAATTTTTAAGAAAAATGTAAAAATTAACCAAAATTTGAAAACTATGATATTTCTACGTATCTAGACGATTTGGATGATATATAAGAAAAACTGAAATTTTAACGAATTTCCAAGAAAAATGTAAAAATTAACCAAAATTTAAAAACGATTCTATTTCTATAGATATATAATAAAAATTGAATTTTTGAATTTTTAAGAAAAAATGTAAAAATTAACCAAAATTTGAAAACGATGTTATTTATACGTATCTAGACGATTTGGATGATATATAAGAAAAACCGAAATTTTAGCTAATTTCCAAGAAAAATGTAAAAATTAACCAAAATTTAAAAACGATGCTATCTAGATGATTTGGAAGATATTTAGGAAAAATTTAATTTTTGCGAATTTCAGAGTAAACTGTACAAATTTACCGAAATTCTAAATCGTTGCTATTTCTACGTGTATCGACGATTTGGATGATATATAAGAAAAACTGAAATTTTAGCGAATTTTCAAGGAAAATGTAAAAATTAACCAAAATTTGAAAACGATGCTATTTTTACGTATCTAGTTGATTTGGAGGATATTTAAGAATTGACTTTTAGCGAATTTCCGAGTAAACTGTACAATTTAACCGAAGTTCTAAATGGTTGCTATTTCTACGTATATCGACGATTTGGATGATATATAAGAAAAACTGAAATTTTAACGAATATCCAAGAAAAATGTAAAAATTAACCAAAATTTAAAAACGATGCTATCTAGATGATTTGGAAGATATTTAGGAAAAATTTAATTTTTGCGAATTTCAGAGTAAACTGTACAAATTTACCGAAATTCTAAATCGTTGCTATTTCTACGTGTATCGACGATTTGGATGATATATAAGAAAAACTGAAATTTTAGCGAATTTTCAAGGAAAATGTAAAAATTAACCAAAATTTGAAAACGATGCTATTTTTACGTATCTAGTTGATTTGGAGGATATTTAAGAATTGACTTTTAGCGAATTTCCGAGTAAACTGTACAATTTAACCGAAGTTCTAAATGGTTGCTATTTCTACGTATATCGACGATTTGGATGATATATAAGAAAAACTGAAATTTTAACGAATATCCAAGAAAAATGTAAAAATTAACCAAAATTTAAAAACGATGCTATCTAGATGATTTGGAAGATATTTAGGAAAAATTTAATTTTTGCGAATTTCAGAGTAAACTGTACAAATTTACCGAAATTCTAAATCGTTGCTATTTCTACGTGTATCGACGATTTGGATGATATATAAGAAAAACTGAAATTTTAGCGAATTTTCAAGGAAAATGTAAAAATTAACCAAAATTTGAAAACGATGCTATTTTTACGTATCTAGTTGATTTGGAGGATATTTAAGAATTGACTTTTAGCGAATTTCCGAGTAAACTGTACAATTTAACCGAAGTTCTAAATGGTTGCTATTTCTACGTATATCGACGATTTGGATGATATATTAGAAAAACTGAAATTTTAGCGAATTTTCAAGGAAAATGTAAAAATTAACCAAAATTTGAAAACGATGCTATTTCTACGTATCTAGTTGATTTGGAGGATATTTAAGAAAAATAGACTTTTAGCGAATTTCCGAGTAAACTGTACAAATTAACCGAAGTTCTAAATGGTTGCTATTTCTACGTATATCGACGATTTGGATGATATATTAGAAAAATTGAATTTTACTGAATTTTTAAGAAAAAATGTAAAAATTAACCAAAATTTGAAAACGATGCTATTTTTACGTATCTAGACGATTTGGATGATATATAAGAAAAACTGAAATTTTAGCTAATTTCCAAGAAAAATGTAAAAATTAACCAAAATTTAAAAACGATGCTATCTAGATGATTTGGAAGATATTTAGGAAAAATTAAATTTTTGCGAATTTCAGAGTAAAGTGTACAAATTTACCGAAATTCTAAATCGTTGCTATTTCTACGTATATCGACGATTTGGATGACATATAAGAAAAACTGAAATTTTAACGAATATCCAAGAAAAATGTAAAAATTAACCAAAATTTAAAAACGATGCTATTTCTATAGATATATAATAAAAATTGAATTTTAACGAATTTCCGAGAAAAATGTAAAAATTAACCAAAATTTAAAAACGATGCTATTTAGATAATTGGAAGACATTTAGGAAAAATTAAATTTTTGCGAATTTCAGAGTAAACTGTACAAATTTACCGAAATTCTAAATCGTTGCTATTTCTACGTATATCGACGATTTGGATGATATATAAGAAAAACTGAAATTTTAACGAATATCCAAGAAAAATGTAAAAATTAACCAAAATTTAAAAACGATGCTATCTAGATGATTTGGAAGATATTTAGGAAAAATTTAATTTTTGCGAATTTCAGAGTAAACTGTACAAATTTACCGAAATTCTAAATCGTTGCTATTTCTACGTGTATCGACGATTTGGATGATATATAAGAAAAACTGAAATTTTAGCGAATTTTCAAGGAAAATGTAAAAATTAACCAAAATTTGAAAACGATGCTATTTTTACGTATCTAGTTGATTTGGAGGATATTTAAGAATTGACTTTTAGCGAATTTCCGAGTAAACTGTACAATTTAACCGAAGTTCTAAATGGTTGCTATTTCTACGTATATCGACGATTTGGATGATATATTAGAAAAACTGAAATTTTAGCGAATTTTCAAGGAAAATGTAAAAATTAACCAAAATTTGAAAACGATGCTATTTCTACGTATCTAGTTGATTTGGAGGATATTTAAGAAAAATAGACTTTTAGCGAATTTCCGAGTAAACTGTACAAATTAACCGAAGTTCTAAATGGTTGCTATTTCTACGTATATCGACGATTTGGATGATATATTAGAAAAATTGAATTTTACTGAATTTTTAAGAAAAAATGTAAAAATTAACCAAAATTTGAAAACGATGCTATTTTTACGTATCTAGACGATTTGGATGATATATAAGAAAAACTGAAATTTTAGCTAATTTCCAAGAAAAATGTAAAAATTAACCAAAATTTAAAAACGATGTTATCTAGATGATTTGGAAGATATTTAGGAAAAATTAAATTTTTGCGAATTTCAGAGTAAAGTGTACAAATTTACCGAAATTCTAAATCGTTGCTATTTCTACGTATATCGACGATTTGGATGATATATAAGAAAAACTGAAATTTTAACGAATATCCAAGAAAAATGTAAAAATTAACCAAAATTTAAAAACGATGCTATCTAGATGATTTGGAAGATATTTAGGAAAAATTTAATTTTTGCGAATTTCAGAGTAAACAGTACAAATGTACCGAAATTCTAAATCGTTGCTATTTCTACGTATATCGACGATTTGGATGATATATAAGAAAAACTGAAATTTTAGCGAATTTTCAAGGAAAATGTAAAAATTAACCAAAACTTGAAAACGATGCTATTTCTACGTATCTAGACGATTTGGATGATATATAAGAAAAACTGAAATTTTAGCTAATTTCCAAGAAAATTGTAAAAATTTACCAAAATTTAAAAACGATGCTATCTAGATGATTTGGAATATATTTAGGAAAAATTAAATTTTTGCGAATTTCAGAGTAAACTGTACAAATTTACCGAAATTCTAAATCTTTGCTATTTCTACGTACATCAACGATTTGGGTGATATATAAGAAAAACTGAAATTTTTACGAATTTCCAAGAAAAATGTAAAAATTAACCAAAATTTAAAAACTATGCTATCTAGATGATTTGGAAGATATTTAGGAAAAATTAAATTTTTGCGAATTTCAGAGTAAACTGTACAAATTTACCGAAATTCTAAATCGTTGCTATTTCTACGTATATCGACGATTTGAGTGATATATAAGAAAAACTGAAATTTTAACGAATATCCAAGAAAAATGTAAAAATTGACCAAAATTTAAAAACGATGCTATCTAGATGATTTGGAAGATATTTAGGAAAAATTTAATTTTTGCGAATTTCAGAGTAAACTGTACAAATGTACCGAAATTCTAAATCGTTGCTATTTCTACGTATATCGACGATTTGGATGATATATAAGAAAAACTGAAATTTTAGCGAGTTTCCAAGTAAAATGTAAAAATTAACCAAAATTTGAAAACGATGCTATTTCTACGTATCTAGTTGATTTGGAGGATATTTAAGAAAAATTGACTTTTAGCGAATTTCCGAGTAAACTGTACAAATTAACCGAAGTTCTAAATGGTTGCTATTTCTACGTATATCGACGATTTGGATGATATATTAGAAAAATTGAATTTTACTGAATTTTTAAGAAAAAATGTAAAAATTAACCAAAATTTGAAAACGATGCTATTTCTACGTATCTAGACGATTTGGATGATATATAAGAAAAACTGAAATTTTAGCGAATTTCCAAGAAAAATGTAAAAATTAACCAAAATTTAAAAACGATGCTATCTAGATGATTTGGAAGATATTTAGGAAAAATTAAATTATTGCGAATTTTAGAGTAAACTGTACAAATTTACCGAAATTCTAAGTCTTTGCTATTTCTACGTACATCGACGATTTGGGTGATATATAAGAAAAACTGAAATTTTAAAGAATTTCCAAGAAAAATGTAAAAATTAACCAAAATTTAAAAACGATTCTATTTCTATAGATATATAATAAAAATTGAATTTTACCGAATTTTTAAGAAAAATGTAAAAATTAACCAAAATTTGAAAACTATGATATTTCTACGTATCTAGACGATTTGGATGATATATAAGAAAAACTGAAATTTTAACGAATTTCCAAGAAAAATGTAAAAATTAACCAAAATTGAAAAACCATGCTATTTCTATAGATATATAATAAAAATTGAATTTTTGAATTTTTAAGAAAAAATGTAAAAATTAACCAAAATTTGAAAACGATGTTATTTATACGTATCTAGACGAATTGGATGATATATAAGAAAAACTGAAATTTTAGCGAATTTCCAAGAAAAATGTAAAAATTAACCAAAATTTAAAAACGATGCTATCTAGATGATTTGGAAGATATTTAGGAAAAATTAAATTTTTGCGAATTTCAGAGTAAACTGTACAAATTTACCGAAATTCTAAATCGTTGCTATTTCTACGTACATCGACGATTTGGGTGATATATAAGAAAAACTGAAATTTTAACGAATTTCCAAGAAAAATGTAAAAATTAACCAAAATTTAAAAACGATGCTATTTCTATAGATATATAATAAAAACTGAATTTTTGAATTTTTAAGAAAAATATAAAAATTAACCAAAATTTGAAAACGATGCTATTTCTACGTATCTAGACGATTTGGATGATATATAAGAAAAACTGAAATTTTAACGAATTTCCAAGAAAAATGTAAAAATTAACCAAAATTTAAAAACGATTCTATTTCTATAGATATATAATAAAAATTGAATTTTTGAATTTTTAAGAAAAAATGTAAAAATTAACCAAAATTTGAAAACGATGTTATTTATACGTATCTAGACGAATTGGATGATATATAAGAAAAACTGAAATTTTAGCGAATTTCCAAGAAAAATGTAAAAATTAACCAAAATTTAAAAACGATGCTATCTAGATGATTTGGAAGATATTTAGGAAAAATTAAATTTTTGCGAATTTCAGAGTAAACTGTACAAGTTTACCGAAATTCTAAATCTTTGCTATTTCTACGTACATCGACGATTTGGATGATATATAAGAAAAACTGAAATTTTAGCTAATTTCCAAGAAAAATGTAAAAATTAACCAAAATTTAAAAACGATGCTATCTAGATGATTTGGAAGATATTTAGGAAAAATTAAATTTTTGCGAATTTCAGAGTAAACTGTACAAATTTACCGAAATTCTAAATCTTTGCTATTTCTACGTACATCGACGATTTGGGTGATATAAAAGAAAAACTGAAATTTTTACGAATTTCCAAGAAAAATGTAAAAATTAACCAAAATTTAAAAACTATGCTATCTAGATGATTTGGAAGATATTTAGGAAAAATTAAATTTTTGCGAACTTCAGAGTAAACTGTACAAATTTACCGAAATTCTAAATCGTTGCTATTTCTACGTATATCGACTATTTGGGTGATATATAAGAAAAACTGAAATTTTAACGAATATCCAAGAAAAATGTAAAAATTGACCAAAATTTAAAAACGATGCTATCTAGATGATTTGGAAGATATTTAGGAAAAATTTAATTTTTGCGAATTTCAGAGTAAACTACAAATTTACCGAAATTCTAAATCGTTGCTATTTCTACGTATATCGACGATTTGGATGACATATAAGAAAAACTGAAATTTTAACGAATATCCAAGAAAAATGTAAAAATTAACCAAAATTTAAAAACGATGCTATCTAGATGATTTGGAAGATATTTAGGAAAAATTTAATTTTTGCGAATTTCAGAGTAAACTACAAATTTACCGAAATTCTAAATCGTTGCTATTTCTACGTATATCGACGATTTGGATGATATATAAGAAAAACTGAAATTTTAGCGAATTTTCAAGGAAAATGTAAAAATTAACCAAAATTTGAAAACGATGCTATTTCTACGTATCTAGTTGATTTGGAGGATATTTAAGAAAAATTGACTTTTAGCGAATTTCCGAGTAAACTGTACAAATTAACCGAAGTTCTAAATGGTTGCTATTTCTACGTATATCGACGATCTGGATGATATATTAGAAAAATTGAATTTTACTGAATTTTTAAGAAAAAATGTAAAAATTAACCAAAATTTGAAAACGATGCTATTTCTACTTATATCGAAGATTTGGGTGATATATAAGAAAAACTGAAATTTTAACGAATATCCAAGAAAAATGTAAAAATTGACCAAAATTTAAAAACGATGCTATCTAGATGATTTGGAAGATATTTAGGAAAAATTTAATTCTTGCGAATTTCAGAGTAAACTACAAATTTACCGAAATTCTAAATCGTTGCTATTTCTACGTATATCGACGATTTGAGTGATATATAAGAAAAACTGAAATTTTAACGAATATCCAAGAAAAATGTAAAAATTGACCAAAATTTAAAAACGATGCTATCTAGATGATTTGGAAGATATTTAGGAAAAATTTAATTTTTGCGAATTTCAGAGTAAACTACAAATTTACCGAAATTCTAAATCGTTGCTATTTCTACGTATATCGACGATTTGGATGATATATAAGAAAAACTGAAATTTTAACGAATATCCAAGAAAAATGTAAAAATTAACCAAAATTTAAAAACGATGCTATCTAGATGATTTGGAAGATATTTAGGAAAAATTAAATTTTTGCGAATTTCAGAGTAAACTGTACAAATGTACCGAAATTCTAAATCGTTGCTATTTCTACGTATATCGACGATTTGGATGATATATAAGAAAAACTGAAATTTTAGCGAGTTTCCATGTAAAATGTAAAAATTAACCAAAATTTGAAAACGATGCTATTTCTACGTATCTAGTTGATTTGGAGGATATTTAAGAAAAATTGACTTTTAGCGAATTTCCGAGTAAACTGTACAAATTAACCGAAGTTCTAAATGGTTGCTATTTCTACGTATATCGACGATTTGGATGATATATTAGAAAAATTGAATTTTACTGAATTTTTAAGAAAAAATGTAAAAATTAACCAAAATTTGAAGACGATGCTATTTCTACGTATCTAGACGATTTGGATGATATATAAGAAAAACTGAAATTTTAGCGAATTTCCAAGAAAAATGTAAAAATTAACCAAAATTTAAAAACGATGCTATCTAGATGATTTGGAAGATATTTAGGAAAAATTAAATTTTTGCGAATTTCAGAGTAAACTGTACAAATGTACCGAAATTCTAAATCGTTGCTATTTCTACGTATATCGACGATTTGGATGATATATAAGAAAAACTGAAATTTTAACGAATATCCAAGAAAAATGTAAAAATTAACCAAAATTTAAAAACGATGCTATCTAGATGATTTGGAAGATATTTAGGAAAAATTAAATTTTTGCGAATTTCAGAGTAAACTGTACAAATGTACCGAAATTCTAAATCGTTGCTATTTCTACGTATATCGACGATTTGGATGATATATAAGAAAAACTGAAATTTTAGCGAGTTTCCAAGTAAAATGTAAAAATTAACCAAAATTTGAAAACGATGCTATTTCTACGTATCTAGTTGATTTGGAGGATATTTAAGAAAAATTGACTTTTAGCGAATTTCCGAGTAAACTGTACAAATTAACCGAAGTTCTAAATGGTTGCTATTTCTACGTATATCGACGATTTGGATGATATATTAGAAAAATTGAATTTTACTGAATTTTTAAGAAAAAATGTAAAAATTAACCAAAATTTGAAGACGATGCTATTTCTACGTATCTAGACGATTTGGATGATATATAAGAAAAACTGAAATTTTAACGAATTTCCAAGAAAAATGTAAAAATTAACCAAAATTTAAAAACGATTCTATTTCTATAGATATATAATAAAAATTGAATTTTTGAATTTTTAAGAAAAAATGTAAAAATTAACCAAAATTTGAAAACGATGTTATTTATACGTATCTAGACGAATTGGATGATATATAAGAAAAACTGAAATTTTAGCGAATTTCCAAGAAAAATGTAAAAATTAACCAAAATTTAAAAACGATGCTATCTAGATGATTTGGAAGATATTTAGGAAAAATTAAATTTTTGCGAATTTCAGAGTAAACTGTACAAGTTTACCGAAATTCTAAATCTTTGCAATTTCTACGTACATCGACGATTTGGATGATATATAAGAAAAACTGAAATTTTAGCTAATTTCCAAGAAAAATGTAAAAATTAACCAAAATTTAAAAACGATGCTATCTAGATGATTTGGAAGATATTTAGGAAAAATTAAATTTTTGCGAATTTCAGAGTAAACTGTACAAATTTACCGAAATTCTAAATCTTTGCTATTTCTACGTACATCGACGATTTGGGTGATATAAAAGAAAAACTGAAATTTTTACGAATTTCCAAGAAAAATGTAAAAATTAACCAAAATTTAAAAACTATGCTATCTAGATGATTTGGAAGATATTTAGGAAAAATTAAATTTTTGCGAACTTCAGAGTAAACTGTACAAATTTACCGAAATTCTAAATCGTTGCTATTTCTACGTATATCGACTATTTGGGTGATATATAAGAAAAACTGAAATTTTAACGAATATCCAAGAAAAATGTAAAAATTGACCAAAATTTAAAAACGATGCTATCTAGATGATTTGGAAGATATTTAGGAAAAATTTAATTTTTGCGAATTTCAGAGTAAACTACAAATTTACCGAAATTCTAAATCGTTGCTATTTCTACGTATATCGACGATTTGGATGACATATAAGAAAAACTGAAATTTTAACGAATATCCAAGAAAAATGTAAAAATTAACCAAAATTTAAAAACGATGCTATCTAGATGATTTGGAAGATATTTAGGAAAAATTTAATTTTTGCGAATTTCAGAGTAAACTACAAATTTACCGAAATTCTAAATCGTTGCTATTTCTACGTATATCGACGATTTGGATGATATATAAGAAAAACTGAAATTTTAGCGAATTTTCAAGGAAAATGTAAAAATTAACCAAAATTTGAAAACGATGCTATTTCTACGTATCTAGTTGATTTGGAGGATATTTAAGAAAAATTGACTTTTAGCGAATTTCCGAGTAAACTGTACAAATTAACCGAAGTTCTAAATGGTTGCTATTTCTACGTATATCGACGATCTGGATGATATATTAGAAAAATTGAATTTTACTGAATTTTTAAGAAAAAATGTAAAAATTAACCAAAATTTGAAAACGATGCTATTTCTACGTATATCGACGATTTGGGTGATATATAAGAAAAACTGAAATTTTAACGAATATCCAAGAAAAATGTAAAAATTGACCAAAATTTAAAAACGATGCTATCTAGATGATTTGGAAGATATTTAGGAAAAATTTAATTCTTGCGAATTTCAGAGTAAACTACAAATTTACCGAAATTCTAAATCGTTGCTATTTCTACGTATATCGACGATTTGAGTGATATATAAGAAAAACTGAAATTTTAACGAATATCCAAGAAAAATGTAAAAATTGACCAAAATTTAAAAACGATGCTATCTAGATGATTTGGAAGATATTTAGGAAAAATTTAATTTTTGCGAATTTCAGAGTAAACTACAAATTTACCGAAATTCTAAATCGTTGCTATTTCTACGTATATCGACGATTTGGATGATATATAAGAAAAACTGAAATTTTAACGAATATCCAAGAAAAATGTAAAAATTAACCAAAATTTAAAAACGATGCTATCTAGATGATTTGGAAGATATTTAGGAAAAATTAAATTTTTGCGAATTTCAGAGTAAACTGTACAAATGTACCGAAATTCTAAATCGTTGCTATTTCTACGTATATCGACGATTTGGATGATATATAAGAAAAACTGAAATTTTAGCGAGTTTCCAAGTAAAATGTAAAAATTAACCAAAATTTGAAAACGATGCTATTTCTACGTATCTAGTTGATTTGGAGGATATTTAAGAAAAATTGACTTTTAGCGAATTTCCGAGTAAACTGTACAAATTAACCGAAGTTCTAAATGGTTGCTATTTCTACGTATATCGACGATTTGGATGATATATTAGAAAAATTGAATTTTACTGAATTTTTAAGAAAAAATGTAAAAATTAACCAAAATTTGAAGACGATGCTATTTCTACGTATCTAGACGATTTGGATGATATATAAGAAAAACTGAAATTTTAGCGAATTTCCAAGAAAAATGTAAAAATTAACCAAAATTTAAAAACGATGCTATCTAGATGATTTGGAAGATATTTAGGAAAAATTAAATTTTTGCGAATTTCAGAGTAAACTGTACAAATGTACCGAAATTCTAAATCGTTGCTATTTCTACGTATATCGACGATTTGGATGATATATAAGAAAAACTGAAATTTTAACGAATATCCAAGAAAAATGTAAAAATTAACCAAAATTTAAAAACGATGCTATCTAGATGATTTGGAAGATATTTAGGAAAAATTAAATTTTTGCGAATTCCAGAGTAAACTGTACAAAAGTACCGAAATTCTAAATCGTTGCTATTTCTACGTATATCGACGATTTGGATGATATATAAGAAAAACTGAAATTTTAGCGAGTTTCCAAGTAAAATGTAAAAATTAACCAAAATTTGAAAACGATGCTATTTCTACGTATCTAGTTGATTTGGAGGATATTTAAGAAAAATTGACTTTTAGCGAATTTCCGAGTAAACTGTACAAATTAACCGAAGTTCTAAATGGTTGCTATTTCTACGTATATCGACGATTTGGATGATATATTAGAAAAATTGAATTTTACTGAATTTTTAAGAAAAAATGTAAAAATTAACCAAAATTTGAAGACGATGCTATTTCTACGTATCTAGACGATTTGGATGATATATAAGAAAAACTGAAATTTTAGCGAATTTCCAAGAAAAATGTAAAAATTAACCAAAATTTAAAAACGATGCTATCTAGATGATTTGGAAGATATTTAGGAAAAATTAAATTTTTGCGAATTTTAGAGTAAACTGTACAAGTTTACCGAAATTCTAAATCTTTGCTATTTCTACGTACATCGACGATTTGGGTGATATATAAGAAAAACTGAAATTTTAACGAATTTCCAAGAAAAATGTAAAAATTAACCAAAATTTAAAAACGATTCTATTTCTATAGATATATAATAAAAATTGAATTTTTAAGAAAAATGTAAAAATTAACCAAAATTTGAAAACTATGATATTTCTACGTATCTAGACGATTTGGATGATATATAAGAAAAACTGAAATTTTAACGAATTTCCAAGAAAAATGTAAAAATTAACCGAAATTTAAAAACGATTCTATTTCTATAGATATATAATAAAAATTGAATTTTTGAATTTTTAAGAAAAAATGTAAAAATTAACCAAAATTTGAAAACGATGTTATTTATACGTATCTAGACGAATTGGATGATATATAAGAAAAACTGAAATTTTAGCGAATTTCCAAGAAAAATGTAAAAATTAACCAAAATTTAAAAACGATGCTATCTAGATGATTTGGAAGATATTTAGGAAAAATTAAATTTTTGCGAATTTCAGAGTAAACTGTACAAATTTACCGAAATTGTAAATCGTTGCTATTTCTACGTATCTAGACGATTTGGATGATATATAAGAAAAACTGAAATTTTAACGAATTTCCAAGAAAAATGTAAAAATTAACCAAAATTTAAAAACGATTCTATTTCTATAGATATATAATAAAAATTGAATTTTTGAATTTTTAAGAAAAAATGTAAAAATTAACTAAAATTTGAAAACGATGTTATTTATACGTATCTAGACGAATTGGATGATATATAAGAAAAACTGAAATTTTAGCGAATTTCCAAGAAAAATGTAAAAATTAACCAAAATTTAAAAACGATGCTATCTAGATGATTTGGAAGATATTTAGGAAAAATTAAATTTTTGCGAATTTCAGAGTAAACTGTACAAGTTTACCGAAATTCTAAATCTTTGCAATTTCTACGTACATCGACGATTTGGATGATATATAAGAAAAACTGAAATTTTAGCTAATTTCCAAGAAAAATGTAAAAATTAACCAAAATTTAAAAACGATGCTATCTAGATGATTTGGAAGATATTTAGGAAAAATTAAATTTTTGCGAATTTCAGAGTAAACTGTACAAATTTACCGAAATTCTAAATCTTTGCTATTTCTACGTACATCGACGATTTGGGTGATATAAAAGAAAAACTGAAATTTTTACGAATTTCCAAGAAAAATGTAAAAATTAACCAAAATTTAAAAACTATGCTATCTAGATGATTTGGAAGATATTTAGGAAAAATTAAATTTTTGCGAACTTCAGAGTAAACTGTACAAATTTACCGAAATTCTAAATCGTTGCTATTTCTACGTATATCGACTATTTGGGTGATATATAAGAAAAACTGAAATTTTAACGAATATCCAAGAAAAATGTAAAAATTGACCAAAATTTAAAAACGATGCTATCTAGATGATTTGGAAGATATTTAGGAAAAATTTAATTTTTGCGAATTTCAGAGTAAACTACAAATTTACCGAAATTCTAAATCGTTGCTATTTCTACGTATATCGACGATTTGGATGACATATAAGAAAAACTGAAATTCTAACGAATATCCAAGAAAAATGTAAAAATTAACCAAAATTTAAAAACGATGCTATCTAGATGATTTGGAAGATATTTAGGAAAAATTTAATTTTTGCGAATTTCAGAGTAAACTACAAATTTACCGAAATTCTAAATCGTTGCTATTTCTACGTATATCGACGATTTGGATGATATATAAGAAAAACTGAAATTTTAGCGAATTTTCAAGGAAAATGTAAAAATTAACCAAAATTTGAAAACGATGCTATTTCTACGTATCTAGTTGATTTGGAGGATATTTAAGAAAAATTGACTTTTAGCGAATTTCCGAGTAAACTGTACAAATTAACCGAAGTTCTAAATGGTTGCTATTTCTACGTATATCGACGATCTGGATGATATATTAGAAAAATTGAATTTTACTGAATTTTTAAGAAAAAATGTAAAAATTAACCAAAATTTGAAAACGATGCTATTTCTACGTATATCGACGATTTGGGTGATATATAAGAAAAACTGAAATTTTAACGAATATCCAAGAAAAATGTAAAAATTGACCAAAATTTAAAAACGATGCTATCTAGATGATTTGGAAGATATTTAGGAAAAATTTAATTCTTGCGAATTTCAGAGTAAACTACAAATTTACCGAAATTCTAAATCGTTGCTATTTCTACGTATATCGACGATTTGAGTGATATATAAGAAAAACTGAAATTTTAACGAATATCCAAGAAAAATGTAAAAATTGACCAAAATTTAAAAACGATGCTATCTAGATGATTTGGAAGATATTTAGGAAAAATTTAATTTTTGCGAATTTCAGAGTAAACTACAAATTTACCGAAATTCTAAATCGTTGCTATTTCTACGTATATCGACGATTTGGATGATATATAAGAAAAACTGAAATTTTAACGAATATCCAAGAAAAATGTAAAAATTAACCAAAATTTAAAAACGATGCTATCTAGATGATTTGGAAGATATTTAGGAAAAATTAAATTTTTGCGAATTTCAGAGTAAACTGTACAAATGTACCGAAATTCTAAATCGTTGCTATTTCTACGTATATCGACGATTTGGATGATATATAAGAAAAACTGAAATTTTAGCGAGTTTCCAAGTAAAATGTAAAAATTAACCAAAATTTGAAAACGATGCTATTTCTACGTATCTAGTTGATTTGGAGGATATTTAAGAAAAATTGACTTTTAGCGAATTTCCGAGTAAACTGTACAAATTAACCGAAGTTCTAAATGGTTGCTATTTCTACGTATATCGACGATTTGGATGATATATTAGAAAAATTGAATTTTACTGAATTTTTAAGAAAAAATGTAAAAATTAACCAAAATTTGAAGACGATGCTATTTCTACGTATCTAGACGATTTGGATGATATATAAGAAAAACTGAAATTTTAGCGAATTTCCAAGAAAAATGTAAAAATTAACCAAAATTTAAAAACGATGCTATCTAGATGATTTGGAAGATATTTAGGAAAAATTAAATTTTTGCGAATTTCAGAGTAAACTGTACAAATGTACCGAAATTCTAAATCGTTGCTATTTCTACGTATATCGACGATTTGGATGATATATAAGAAAAACTGAAATTTTAACGAATATCCAAGAAAAATGTAAAAATTAACCAAAATTTAAAAACGATGCTATCTAGATGATTTGGAAGATATTTAGGAAAAATTAAATTTTTGCGAATTTCAGAGTAAACTGTACAAATGTACCGAAATTCTAAATCGTTGCTATTTCTACGTATATCGACGATTTGGATGATATATAAGAAAAACTGAAATTTTAGCGAGTTTCCAAGTAAAATGTAAAAATTAACCAAAATTTGAAAACGATGCTATTTCTACGTATCTAGTTGATTTGGAGGATATTTAAGAAAAATTGACTTTTAGCGAATTTCCGAGTAAACTGTACAAATTAACCGAAGTTCTAAATGGTTGCTATTTCTACGTATATCGACGATTTGGATGATATATTAGAAAAATTGAATTTTACTGAATTTTTAAGAAAAAATGTAAAAATTAACCAAAATTTGAAGACGATGCTATTTCTACGTATCTAGACGATTTGGATGATATATAAGAAAAACTGAAATTTTAGCGAATTTCCAAGAAAAATGTAAAAATTAACCAAAATTTAAAAACGATGCTATCTAGATGATTTGGAAGATATTTAGGAAAAATTAAATTTTTGCGAATTTTAGAGTAAACTGTACAAGTTTACCGAAATTCTAAATCTTTGCTATTTCTACGTACATCGACGATTTGGGTGATATATAAGAAAAACTGAAATTTTAACGAATTTCCAAGAAAAATGTAAAAATTAACCAAAATTTAAAAACGATTCTATTTCTATAGATATATAATAAAAATTGAATTTTACCGAATTTTTAAGAAAAATGTAAAAATTAACCAAAGTTTGAAAACTATGATATTTCTACGTATCTAGACGATTTGGATGATATATAAGAAAAACTGAAATTTTAACGAATTTCCAAGAAAAATGTAAAAATTAACCAAAATTTAAAAACGATTCTATTTCTATAGATATATAATAAAAATTGAATTTTTGAATTTTTAAGAAAAAATGTAAAAATTAACCAAAATTTGAAAACGATGTTATTTATACGTATCTAGACGAATTGGATGATATATAAGAAAAACTGAAATTTTAGCGAATTTCCAAGAAAAATGTAAAAATTAACCAAAATTTAAAAACGATGCTATCTAGATGATTTGGAAGATATTTAGGAAAAATTAAATTTTTGCGAATTTCAGAGTAAACTGTACAAATTTACCGAAATTGTAAATCGTTGCTATTTCTACGTACATCGACGATTTGGGTGATATATAAGAAAAACTGAAATTTTAACGAATTTCCAAGAAAAATGTAAAAATTAACCAAAATTTAAAAACGATGCTATTTCTATAGATATATAATAAAAATTGAATTTTTGAATTTTTAAGAAAAATATAAAAATTGACCAAAATTTGAAAACGATGCTATTTCTACGTATCTAGACGATTTGGATGATATATAAGAAAAACTGAAATTTTAACGAATTTCCAAGAAAAATGTAAAAATTAACCAAAATTTAAAAACGATTCTATTTCTATAGATATATAATAAAAATTGAATTTTTGAATTTTTAAGAAAAAATGTAAAAATTAACCAAAATTTGAAAACGATGTTATTTATACGTATCTAGACGAATTGGATGATATATAAGAAAAACTGAAATTTTAGCGAATTTCCAAGAAAAATGTAAAAATTAACCAAAATTTAAAAACGATGCTATCTAGATGATTTGGAAGATATTTAGGAAAAATTAAATTTTTGCGAATTTCAGAGTAAACTGTACAAGTTTACCGAAATTCTAAATCATTGCAATTTCTACGTACATCGACGATTTGGATGATATATAAGAAAAACTGAAATTTTAGCTAATTTCCAAGAAAAATGTAAAAATTAACCAAAATTTAAAAACGATGCTATCTAGATGATTTGGAAGATATTTAGGAAAAATTAAATTTTTGCGAATTTCAGAGTAAACTGTACAAATTTACCGAAATTCTAAATCTTTGCTATTTCTACGTACATCGACGATTTGGGTGATATAAAAGAAAAACTGAAATTTTTACGAATTTCCAAGAAAAATGTAAAAATTAACCAAAATTTAAAAACTATGCTATCTAGATGATGTGGAAGATATTTAGGAAAAATTAAATTTTTGCGGATTTCAGAGTAAACTGTACAAATTTACCGAAATTCTAAATCGTTGCTATTTCTACGTATATCGCCGATTTGGGTGATATATAAGAAAAACTGAAATTTTAACGAATATCCAAGAAAAATGTAAAAATTGACCAAAATTTAAAAACGATGCTATCTAGATGATTTGGAAGATATTTAGGAAAAATTTAATTTTTGCGAATTTCAGAGTAAACTACAAATTTACCGAAATTCTAAATCGTTGCTATTTCTACGTATCTAGACGATTTGGATGATATATAAGAAAAACTGAAATTTTAACGAATTTCCAAGAAAAATGTAAAAATTAACCAAAATTTAAAAACGATGCTATCTAGATGATTTGGAAGATATTTAGGAAAAATTAAATTTTTGCGAATTTTAGAGTAAACTGTACAAGTTTACCGAAATTCTAAATCTTTGCTATTTCTACGTACATCGACGATTTGGGTGATATATAAGAAAAACTGAAATTTTAACGAATTTCCAAGAAAAATGTAAAAATTAACCAAAATTTAAAAACGATTCTATTTCTATAGATATATAATAAAAATTGAATTTTACCGAATTTTTAAGAAAAATGTAAAAATTAACCAAAATTTGAAAACTATGATATTTCTACGTATCTAGATGATTTGGATGATATATAAGAAAAACTGAAATTTTAACGAATTTCCAAGAAAAATGTAAAAATTAACGAAAATTGAAAAACCATGCTATTTCTATAGATATATAATAAAAATTGAATTTTTGAATTTTTAAGAAAAAATGTAAAAATTAACCAAAATTTGAAAACGATGTTATTTATACGTATCTAGACGAATTGGATGATATATAAGAAAAACTGAAATTTTAGCGAATTTCCAAGAAAAATGTAAAAATTAACCAAAATTTAAAAACGATGCTATCTAGATGATTTGGAAGATATTTAGGAAAAATTAAATTATTGCGAATTTTAGAGTAAACTGTACAAATTTACCGAAATTCTAAATCGTTGCTATTTCTACGTATATCGACGATTTGGATGATATATAAGAAAAACTGAAATTTTAGCGAATTTTCAAGGAAAATGTAAAAATTAACCAAAACTTGAAAACGATGCTATTTCTACGTATCTAGACGATTTGGATGATATATAAGAAAAACTGAAATTTTAGCTAATTTCCAAGAAAATTGTAAAAATTTACCAAAATTTAAAAACGATGCTATCTAGATGATTTGGAATATATTTAGGAAAAATTAGATTTTTGCGAATTTCAGAGTAAACTGTACAAATTTACCGAAATTCTAAATCTTTGCTATTTCTACGTACATCAACGATTTGGGTGATATATAAGAAAAACTGAAATTTTTACGAATTTCCAAGAAAAATGTAAAAATTAACCAAAATTTAAAAACTATGCTATCTAGATGATTTGGAAGATATTTAGGAAAAATTAAATTTTTGCGAATTTCAGAGTAAACTGTACAAATTTACCGAAATTCTAAATCGTTGCTATTTCTACGTATATCGACGATTTGAGTGATATATAAGAAAAACTGAAATTTTAACGAATATCCAAGAAAAATGTAAAAATTGACCAAAATTTAAAAACGATGCTATCTAGATGATTTGGAAGATATTTAGGAAAAATTTAATTTTTGCGAATTTCAGAGTAAACTACAAATTTACCGAAATTCTAAATCGTTGCTATTTCTACGTATATCGACGATTTGGATGATATATAAGAAAAACTGAAATTTTAACGAATATCCAAGAAAAATGTAAAAATTAACCAAAATTTAAAAACGATGCTATCTAGATGATTTGGAAGATATTTAGGAAAAATTAAATTTTTGCGAATTTCAGAGTAAACTGTACAAATGTACCGAAATTCTAAATCGTTGCTATTTCTACGTATATCGACGATTTGGATGATATATAAGAAAAACCGAAATTTTAGCGAGTTTCCAAGTAAAATGTAAAAATTAACCAAAATTTGAAAACGATGCTATTTCTACGTATCTAGTTGATTTGGAGGATATTTAAGAAAAATTGACTTTTAGCGAATTTCCGAGTAAACTGTACAAATTAACCGAAGTTCTAAATGGTTGCTATTTCTACGTATATCGACGATTTGGATGATATATTAGAAAAATTGAATTTTACTGAATTTTTAAGAAAAAATGTAAAAATTAACCAAAATTTGAAAACGATGCTATTTCTACGTATCTAGACGATTTGGATGATATATAAGAAAAACTGAAATTTTAGCGAATTTCCAAGAAAAATGTAAAAATTAACCAAAATTTAAAAACGATGCTATCTAGATGATTTGGAAGATATTTAGGAAAAATTAAATTATTGCGAATTTTAGAGTAAACTGTACAAATTTACCGAAATTCTAAATCTTTGCTATTTCTACGTACATCGACGATTTGGGTGATATATAAGAAAAACTGAAATTTTAAAGAATTTCCAAGAAAAATGTAAAAATTAACCAAAATTTAAAAACGATTCTATTTCTATAGATATATAATAAAAATTGAATTTTACCGAATTTTTAAGAAAAATGTAAAAATTAACCAAAATTTGAAAACTATGATATTTCTACGTATCTAGACGATTTGGATGATATATAAGAAAAACTGAAATTTTAACGAATTTCCAAGAAAAATGTAAAAATTAACCAAAATTGAAAAACCATGCTATTTCTATAGATATATAATAAAAATTGAATTTTTGAATTTTTAAGAAAAAATGTAAAAATTAACCAAAATTTGAAAACGATGTTATTTATACGTATCTAGACGAATTGGATGATATATAAGAAAAACTGAAATTTTAGCGAATTTCCAAGAAAAATGTAAAAATTAACCAAAATTTAAAAACGATGTTATCTAGATGATTTGGAAGATATTTAGGAAAAATTAAATTTTTGCGAATTTCAGAGTAAACTGTACAAATTTACCGAAATTCTAAATCGTTGCTATTTCTACGTACATCGACGATTTGGGTGATATATAAGAAAAACTGAAATTTTAACGAATTTCCAAGAAAAATGTAAAAATTAACCAAAATTTAAAAACGATGCTATTTCTATAGATATATAATAAAAATTGAATTTTTGAATTTTTAAGAAAAATATAAAAATTAACCAAAATTTGAAAACGATGCTATTTCTACGTATCTGGACGATTTGGATGATATATAAGAAAAACTGAAATTTTAACGAATTTCCAAGAAAAATGTAAAAATTAACCAAAATTTAAAAACGATTCTATTTCTATAGATATATAATAAAAATTGAATTTTTGAATTTTTAAGAAAAAATGTAAAAATTAACCAAAATTTGAAAACGATGTTATTTATACGTATCTAGACGAATTGGATGATATATAAGAAAAACTGAAATTTTAGCGAATTTCCAAGAAAAATGTAAAAATTAACCAAAATTTAAAAACGATGCTATCTAGATGATTTGGAAGATATTTAGGAAAAATTAAATTTTTGCGAATTTCAGAGTAAACTGTACAAGTTTACCGAAATTCTAAATCTTTGCAATTTCTACGTACATCGACAATTTGGATGATATATAAGAAAAACTGAAATTTTAGCTAATTTCCAAGAAAAATGTAAAAATTAACCAAAATTTAAAAACGATGCTATCTAGATGATTTGGAAGATATTTAGGAAAAATTAAATTTTTGCGAATTTCAGAGTAAACTGTACAAATTTACCGAAATTCTAAATCTTTGCTATTTCTACGTACATCGACGATTTGGGTGATATAAAAGAAAAACTGAAATTTTTACGAATTTCCAAGAAAAATGTAAAAATTAACCAAAATTTAAAAACTATGCTATCTAGATGATTTGGAAGATATTTAGGAAAAATTAAATTTTTGCGAACTTCAGAGTAAACTGTACAAATTTACCGAAATTCTAAATCGTTGCTATTTCTACGTATATCGACTATTTGGGTGATATATAAGAAAAACTGAAATTTTAACGAATATCCAAGAAAAATGTAAAAATTGACCAAAATTTAAAAACGATGCTATCTAGATGATTTGGAAGATATTTAGGAAAAATTTAATTTTTGCGAATTTCAGAGTAAACTACAAATTTACCGAAATTCTAAATCGTTGCTATTTCTACGTATATCGACGATTTGGATGACATAAGAAAAACTGAAATTTTAACGAATATCCAAGAAAAATGTAAAAATTAACCAAAATTTAAAAACGATGCTATCTAGATGATTTGGAAGATATTTAGGAATAATTTAATTTTTGCGAATTTCAGAGTAAACTACAAATTTACCGAAATTCTAAATCGTTGCTATTTCTACGTATATCGACGATTTGGATGATATATAAGAAAAACTGAAATTTTAGCGAATTTTCAAGGAAAATGTGAAAATTAACCAAAATTTGAAAACGATGCTATTTCTACGTATCTAGTTGATTTGGAGGATATTTAAGAAAAATTGACTTTTAGCGAATTTCCGAGTAAACTGTACAAATTAACCGAAGTTCTAAATGGTTGCTATTTCTACGTATATCGACGATCTGGATGATATATTAGAAAAATTGAATTTTACTGAATTTTTAAGAAAAAATGTAAAAATTAACCAAAATTTGAAAACGATGCTATTTCTACGTATATCGACGATTTGGGTGATATATAAGAAAAACTGAAATTTTAACGAATATCCAAGAAAAATGTAAAAATTGACCAAAATTTAAAAACGATGCTATCTAGATGATTTGGAAGATATTTAGGAAAAATTTAATTCTTGCGAATTTCAGAGTAAACTACAAATTTACCGAAATTCTAAATCGTTGCTATTTCTACGTATATCGACGATTTGAGTGATATATAAGAAAAACTGAAATTTTAACGAATATCCAAGAAAAATGTAAAAATTGACCAAAATTTAAAAACGATGCTATCTAGATGATTTGGAAGATATTTAGGAAAAATTTAATTTTTGCGAATTTCAGAGTAAACTACAAATTTACCGAAATTCTAAATCGTTGCTATTTCTACGTATATCGACGATTTGGATGATATATAAGAAAAACTGAAATTTTAACGAATATCCAAGAAAAATGTTAAAATTAACCAAAATTTAAAAACGATGCTATCTAGATGATTTGGAAGATATTTAGGAAAAATTAAATTTTTGCGAATTTCAGAGTAAACTGTACAAATGTACCGAAATTCTAAAGCGTTGCTATTTCTACGTATATCGACGATTTGGATGATATATAAGAAAAACTGAAATTTTAGCGAGTTTCCAAGTAAAATGTAAAAATTAACCAAAATTTGAAAACGATGCTATTTCTACGTATCTAGTTGATTTGGAGGATATTTAAGAAAAATTGACTTTTAGCGAATTTCCGAGTAAACTGTACAAATTAACCGAAGTTCTAAATGGTTGCTATTTCTACGTATATCGACGATTTGGATGATATATTAGAAAAATTGAATTTTACTGAATTTTTAAGAAAAAATGTAAAAATTAACCAAAATTTGAAGACGACGCTATTTCTACGTATCTAGACGATTTGGATGATATATAAGAAAAACTGAAATTTTAGCGAATTTCCAAGAAAAATGTAAAAATTAACCAAAATTTAAAAACGATGCTATCTAGATGATTTGGAAGATATTTAGGAAAAATTAAATTTTTGCGAATTTCAGAGTAAACTGTACAAATGTACCGAAATTCTAAATCGTTGCTATTTCTACGTATATCGACGATTTGGATGATATATAAGAAAAACTGAAATTTTAACGAATATCCAAGAAAAATGTAAAAATTAACCAAAATTTAAAAACGATGCTATCTAGATGATTTGGAAGATATTTAGGAAAAATTAAATTTTTGCGAATTTCAGAGTAAACTGTACAAATGTACCGAAATTCTAAATCGTTGCTATTTCTACGTATATCGACGATTTGGATGATATATAAGAAAAACTGAAATTTTAGCGAGTTTCCAAGTAAAATGTAAAAATTAACCAAAATTTGAAAACGATGCTATTTCTACGTATCTAGTTGATTTGGAGGATATTTAAGAAAAATTGACTTTTAGCGAATTTCCGAGTAAACTGTACAAATTAACCGAAGTTCTAAATGGTTGCTATTTCTACGTATATCGACGATTTGGATGATATATTAGAAAAATTGAATTTTACTGAATTTTTAAGAAAAAATGTAAAAATTAACCAAAATTTGAAGACGATGCTATTTCTACGTATCTAGACGATTTGGATGATATATAAGAAAAACTGAAATTTTAGCGAATTTCCAAGAAAAATGTAAAAATTAACCAAAATTTAAAAACGATGCTATCTAGATGATTTGGAAGATATTTAGGAAAAATTAAATTTTTGCGAATTTTAGAGTAAACTGTACAAGTTTACCGAAATTCTAAATCTTTGCTATTTCTACGTACATCGACGATTTGGGTGATATATAAGAAAAACTGAAATTTTAACGAATTTCCAAGAAAAATGTAAAAATTAACCAAAATTTAAAAACGATTCTATTTCTATAGATATATAATAAAAATTGAATTTTACCGAATTTTTAAGAAAAATGTAAAAATTAACCAAAATTTGAAAACTATGATATTTCTACGTATCTAGACGATTTGGATGATATATAAGAAAAACTGAAATTTTAACGAATTTCCAAGAAAAATGTAAAAATTAACCAAAATTTAAAAACGATTCTATTTCTATAGATATATAATAAAAATTGAATTTTTGAATTTTTAAGAAAAAATGTAAAAATTAACCAAAATTTGAAAACGATGTTATTTATACGTATCTAGACGAATTGGATGATATATAAGAAAAACTGAAATTTTAGCGAATTTCCAAGAAAAATGTAAAAATTAACCAAAATTTAAAAACGATGCTATCTAGATGATTTGGAAGATATTTAGGAAAAATTAAATTTTTGCGAATTTCAGAGTAAACTGTACAAATTTACCGAAATTGTAAATCGTTGCTATTTCTACGTACATCGACGATTTGGGTGATATATAAGAAAAACTGAAATTTTAACGAATTTCCAAGAAAAATGTAAAAATTAACCAAAATTTAAAAACGATGCTATTTCTATAGATATATAATAAAAATTGAATTTTTGAATTTTTAAGAAAAATATAAAAATTAACCAAAATTTGAAAACGATGCTATTTCTACGTATCTAGACGATTTGGATGATATATAAGAAAAACTGAAATTTTAACGAATTTCCAAGAAAAATGTAAAAATTAACCAAAATTTAAAAACGATTCTATTTCTATAGATATATAATAAAAATTGAATTTTTGAATTTTTAAGAAAAAATGTAAAAATTAACCAAAATTTGAAAACGATGTTATTTATACGTATCTAGACGAATTGGATGATATATAAGAAAAACTGAAATTTTAGCGAATTTCCAAGAAAAATGTAAAAATTAACCAAAATTTAAAAACGATGCTATCTAGATGATTTGGAAGATATTTAGGAAAAATTAAATTTTTGCGAATTTCAGAGTAAACTGTACAAGTTTACCGAAATTCTAAATCTTTGCAATTTCTACGTACATCGACGATTTGGATGATATATAAGAAAAACTGAAATTTTAGCTAATTTCCAAGAAAAATGTAAAAATTAACCAAAATTTAAAAACGATGCTATCTAGATGATTTGGAAGATATTTAGGAAAAATTAAATTTTTGCGAATTTCAGAGTAAACTGTACAAATTTACCGAAATTCTAAATCTTTGCTATTTCTACGTACATCGACGATTTGGGTGATATAAAAGAAAAACTGAAATTTTTACGAATTTCCAAGAAAAATGTAAAAATTAACCAAAATTTAAAAACTATGCTATCTAGATGATGTGGAAGATATTTAGGAAAAATTAAATTTTTGCGGATTTCAGAGTAAACTGTACAAATTTACCGAAATTCTAAATCGTTGCTATTTCTACGTATATCGACGATTTGGGTGATATATAAGAAAAACTGAAATTTTAACGAATATCCAAGAAAAATGTAAAAATTGACCAAAATTTAAAAACGATGCTATCTAGATGATTTGGAAGATATTTAGGAAAAATTTAATTTTTGCGAATTTCAGAGTAAACTACAAATTTACCGAAATTCTAAATCGTTGCTATTTCTACGTATCTAGACGATTTGGATGATATATAAGAAAAACTGAAATTTTAGCGAATTTCCAAGAAAAATGTAAAAATTAACCAAAATTTAAAAACGATGCTATCTAGATGATTTGGAAGATATTTAGGAAAAATTAAATTTTTGCGAATTTTAGAGTAAACTGTACAAGTTTACCGAAATTCTAAATCTTTGCTATTTCTACGTACATCGACGATTTGGGTGATATATAAGAAAAACTGAAATTTTAACGAATTTCCAAGAAAAATGTAAAAATTAACCAAAATTTAAAAACGATTCTATTTCTATAGATATATAATAAAAATTGAATTTTACCGAATTTTTAAGAAAAATGTAAAAATTAACCAAAATTTGAAAACTATGATATTTCTACGTATCTAGATGATTTGGATGATATATAAGAAAAACTGAAATTTTAACGAATTTCCAAGAAAAATGTAAAAATTAACGAAAATTGAAAAACCATGCTATTTCTATAGATATATAATAAAAATTGAATTTTTGAATTTTTAAGAAAAAATGTAAAAATTAACCAAAATTTGAAAACGATGTTATTTATACGTATCTAGACGAATTGGATGATATATAAGAAAAACTGAAATTTTAGCGAATTTCCAAGAAAAATGTAAAAATTAACCAAAATTTAAAAACGATGCTATCTAGATGATTTGGAAGATATTTAGGAAAAATTAAATTTTTGCGAATTTCAGAGTAAACTGTACAAATTTACCGAAATTCTAAATCGTTGCTATTTCTACGTACATCGACGATTTGGGTGATATATAAGAAAAACTGAAATTTTAACGAATTTCCAAGAAAAATGTAAAAATTAACCAAAATTTAAAAACGATGCTATTTCTATAGATATATAATAAAAATTGAATTTTTGAATTTTAAGACAAATATAAAAATTAACCAAAATTTGAAAACGATGCTATTTCTACGTATCTAGACGATTTGGATGATATATAAGAAAAACTGAAATTTTAACGAATTTCCAAGAAAAATGTAAAAATTAACCAAAATTTAAAAACGATTCTATTTCTATAGATATATAATAAAAACTGAATTTTTGAATTTTTAAGAAAAAATGTAAAAATTAACCAAAATTTGAAAACGATGTTATTTATACGTATCTAGACGAATTGGATGATATATAAGAAAAACTGAAATTTTAGCGAATTTCCAAGAAAAATGTAAAAATTAACCAAAATTTAAAAACGATGCTATCTAAATGATTTGGAAGATATTTAGGAAAAATTAAATTTTTGCGAATTTCAGAGTAAACTGTACAAGTTTACCGAAATTCTAAATCTTTGCAATTTCTACGTACATCGACGATTTGGATGATATATAAGAAAAACTGAAATTTTAGCTAATTTCCAAGAAAAATGTAAAAATTAACCAAAATTTAAAAACGATGCTATCTAGATGATTTGGAAGATATTTAGGAAAAATTAAATTTTTGCGAATTTCAGAGTAAACTGTACAAATTTACCGAAATTCTAAATCTTTGCTATTTCTACGTACATCGACGATTTGGGTGATATAAAAGAAAAACTGAAATTTTTACGAATTTTCAAGAAAAATGTAAAAATTAACCAAAATTTAAAAACTATGCTATCTAGATGATTTGGAAGATATTTAGGAAAAATTAAATTTTTGCGGATTTCAGAGTAAACTGTACAAATTTACCGAAATTCTAAATCGTTGCTATTTCTACGTATATCGACGATTTGGGTGATATATAAGAAAAACTGAAATTTTAACGAATATCCAAGAAAAATGTAAAAATTGACCAAAATTTAAAAACGATGCTATCTAGATGATTTGGAAGATATTTAGGAAAAATTTAATTTTTGCGAATTTCAGAGTAAACTACAAATTTACCGAAATTCTAAATCGTTGCTATTTCTACGTATATCGACGATTTGGATGACATATAAGAAAAACTGAAATTTTAACGAATATCCAAGAAAAATGTAAAAATTAACCAAAATTTAAAAACGATGCTATCTAGATGATTTGGAGATATTTAGGAAAAATTTAATTTTTGCGAATTTCAGAGTAAACTACAAATTTATCGAAATTCTAAATCGTTGCTATTTCTACGTATATCGACGATTTGGATGATATATAAGAAAAACTGAAATTTTAGCGAATTTCCAAGAAAAATGTAAAAATTAACCAAAATTTAAAAACGATGCTATCTAGATGATTTGGAAGATATTTAGGAAAAATTAAATTTTTGCGAATTTCAGAGTAAACTGTACAAATGTACCGAAATTCTAAATCGTTGCTATTTCTACGTATATCGACGATTTGGATGATATATAAGAAAAACTGAAATTTTAGCGAGTTTCCAAGTAAAATGTAAAAATTAACCAAAATTTGAAAACGATGCTATTTCTACGTATCTAGTTGATTTGGAGGATATTTAAGAAAAATTGACTTTTAGCGAATTTCCGAGTAAACTGTACAAATTAACCGAAGTTCTAAATGGTTGCTATTTCTACGTATATCGACGATTTGGATGATATATTAGAAAAATTGAATTTTACTGAATTTTTAAGAAAAAATGTAAAAATTAACCAAAATTTGAAGACGATGCTATTTCTACGTATCTAGACGATTTGGATGATATATAAGAAAAACTGAAATTTTAGCGAATTTCCAAGAAAAATGTAAAAATTAACCAAAATTTAAAAACGATGCTATCTAGATGATTTGGAAGATATTTAGGAAAAATTAAATTTTTGCGAATTTCAGAGTAAACTGTACAAATGTACCGAAATTCTAAATCGTTGCTATTTCTACGTATATCGACGATTTGGATGATATATAAGAAAAACTGAAATTTTAACGAATATCCAAGAAAAATGTAAAAATTAACCAAAATTTAAAAACGATGCTATCTAGATGATTTGGAAGATATTTAGGAAAAATTAAATTTTTGCGAATTTCAGAGTAAACTGTACAAATGTACCGAAATTCTAAATCGTTGCTATTTCTACGTATATCGACGATTTGGATGATATATAAGAAAAACTGAAATTTTAGCGAGTTTCCAAGTAAAATGTAAAAATTAACCAAAATTTGAAAACGATGCTATTTCTACGTATCTAGTTGATTTGGAGGATATTTAAGAAAAATTGACTTTTAGCGAATTTCCGAGTAAACTGTACAAATTAACCGAAGTTCTAAATGGTTGCTATTTCTACGTATATCGACGATTTGGATGATATATTAGAAAAATTGAATTTTACTGAATTTTTAAGAAAAAATGTAAAAATTAACCAAAATTTGAAGACGATGCTATTTCTACGTATCTAGACGATTTGGATGATATATAAGAAAAACTGAAATTTTAGCGAATTTCCAAGAAAAATGTAAAAATTAACCAAAATTTAAAAACGATGCTATCTAGATGATTTGGAAGATATTTAGGAAAAATTAAATTTTTGCGAATTTTAGAGTAAACTGTACAAGTTTACCGAAATTCTAAATCTTTGCTATTTCTACGTACATCGACGATTTGGGTGATATATAAGAAAAACTGAAATTTTAACGAATTTCCAAGAAAAATGTAAAAATTAACCAAAATTTAAAAACGATTCTATTTCTATAGATATATAATAAAAATTGAATTTTACCGAATTTTTAAGAAAAATGTAAAAATTAACCAAAATTTGAAAACTATGATATTTCTACGTATCTAGACGATTTGGATGATATATAAGAAAAACTGAAATTTTAACGAATTTCCAAGAAAAATGTAAAAATTAACCAAAATTTAAAAACGATTCTATTTCTATAGATATATAATAAAAATTGAATTTTTGAATTTTTAAGAAAAAATGTAAAAATTAACCAAAATTTGAAAACGATGTTATTTATACGTATCTAGACGAATTGGATGATATATAAGAAAAACTGAAATTTTAGCGAATTTCCAAGAAAAATGTAAAAATTAACCAAAATTTAAAAACGATGCTATCTAGATGATTTGGAAGATATTTAGGAAAAATTAAATTTTTGCGAATTTCAGAGTAAACTGTACAAATTTACCGAAATTGTAAATCGTTGCTATTTCTACGTACATCGACGATTTGGGTGATATATAAGAAAAACTGAAATTTTAACGAATTTCCAAGAAAAATGTAAAAATTAACCAAAATTTAAAAACGATGCTATTTCTATAGATATATAATAAAAATTGAATTTTTGAATTTTTAAGAAAAATATAAAAATTGACCAAAATTTGAAAACGATGCTATTTCTACGTATCTAGACGATTTGGATGATATATAAGAAAAACTGAAATTTTAACGAATTTCCAAGAAAAATGTAAAAATTAACCAAAATTTAAAAACGATTCTATTTCTATAGATATATAATAAAAATTGAATTTTTGAATTTTTAAGAAAAAATGTAAAAATTAACCAAAATTTGAAAACGATGTTATTTATACGTATCTAGACGAATTGGATGATATATAAGAAAAACTGAAATTTTAGCGAATTTCCAAGAAAAATGTAAAAATTAACCAAAATTTAAAAACGATGCTATCTAGATGATTTGGAAGATATTTAGGAAAAATTAAATTTTTGCGAATTTCAGAGTAAACTGTACAAGTTTACCGAAATTCTAAATCTTTGCAATTTCTACGTACATCGACGATTTGGATGATATATAAGAAAAACTGAAATTTTAGCTAATTTCCAAGAAAAATGTAAAAATTAACCAAAATTTAAAAACGATGCTATCTAGATGATTTGGAAGATATTTAGGAAAAATTAAATTTTTGCGAATTTCAGAGTAAACTGTACAAATTTACCGAAATTCTAAATCTTTGCTATTTCTACGTACATCGACGATTTGGGTGATATAAAAGAAAAACTGAAATTTTTACGAATTTCCAAGAAAAATGTAAAAATTAACCAAAATTTAAAAACTATGCTATCTAGATGATGTGGAAGATATTTAGGAAAAATTAAATTTTTGCGGATTTCAGAGTAAACTGTACAAATTTACCGAAATTCTAAATCGTTGCTATTTCTACGTATATCGCCGATTTGGGTGATATATAAGAAAAACTGAAATTTTAACGAATATCCAAGAAAAATGTAAAAATTGACCAAAATTTAAAAACGATGCTATCTAGATGATTTGGAAGATATTTAGGAAAAATTTAATTTTTGCGAATTTCAGAGTAAACTACAAATTTACCGAAATTCTAAATCGTTGCTATTTCTACGTATCTAGACGATTTGGATGATATATAAGAAAAACTGAAATTTTAGCGAATTTCCAAGAAAAATGTAAAAATTAACCAAAATTTAAAAACGATGCTATCTAGATGATTTGGAAGATATTTAGGAAAAATTAAATTTTTGCGAATTTTAGAGTAAACTGTACAAGTTTACCGAAATTCTAAATCTTTGCTATTTCTACGTACATCGACGATTTGGGTGATATATAAGAAAAACTGAAATTTTAACGAATTTCCAAGAAAAATGTAAAAATTAACCAAAATTTAAAAACGATTCTATTTCTATAGATATATAATAAAAATTGAATTTTACCGAATTTTTAAGAAAAATGTAAAAATTAACCAAAATTTGAAAACTATGATATTTCTACGTATCTAGATGATTTGGATGATATATAAGAAAAACTGAAATTTTAACGAATTTCCAAGAAAAATGTAAAAATTAACGAAAATTGAAAAACCATGCTATTTCTATAGATATATAATAAAAATTGAATTTTTGAATTTTTAAGAAAAAATGTAAAAATTAACCAAAATTTGAAAACGATGTTATTTATACGTATCTAGACGAATTGGATGATATATAAGAAAAACTGAAATTTTAGCGAATTTCCAAGAAAAATGTAAAAATTAACCAAAATTTAAAAACGATGCTATCTAGATGATTTGGAAGATATTTAGGAAAAATTAAATTATTGCGAATTTTAGAGTAAACTGTACAAATTTACCGAAATTCTAAATCGTTGCTATTTCTACGTATATCGACGATTTGGATGATATATAAGAAAAACTGAAATTTTAGCGAATTTTCAAGGAAAATGTAAAAATTAACCAAAACTTGAAAACGATGCTATTTCTACGTATCTAGACGATTTGGATGATATATAAGAAAAACTGAAATTTTAGCTAATTTCCAAGAAAATTGTAAAAATTTACCAAAATTTAAAAACGATGCTATCTAGATGATTTGGAATATATTTAGGAAAAATTAGATTTTTGCGAATTTCAGAGTAAACTGTACAAATTTACCGAAATTCTAAATCTTTGCTATTTCTACGTACATCAACGATTTGGGTGATATATAAGAAAAACTGAAATTTTTACGAATTTCCAAGAAAAATGTAAAAATTAACCAAAATTTAAAAACTATGCTATCTAGATGATTTGGAAGATATTTAGGAAAAATTAAATTTTTGCGAATTTCAGAGTAAACTGTACAAATTTACCGAAATTCTAAATCGTTGCTATTTCTACGTATATCGACGATTTGAGTGATATATAAGAAAAACTGAAATTTTAACGAATATCCAAGAAAAATGTAAAAATTGACCAAAATTTAAAAACGATGCTATCTAGATGATTTGGAAGATATTTAGGAAAAATTTAATTTTTGCGAATTTCAGAGTAAACTACAAATTTACCGAAATTCTAAATCGTTGCTATTTCTACGTATATCGACGATTTGGATGATATATAAGAAAAACTGAAATTTTAACGAATATCCAAGAAAAATGTAAAAATTAACCAAAATTTAAAAACGATGCTATCTAGATGATTTGGAAGATATTTAGGAAAAATTAAATTTTTGCGAATTTCAGAGTAAACTGTACAAATGTACCGAAATTCTAAATCGTTGCTATTTCTACGTATATCGACGATTTGGATGATATATAAGAAAAACCGAAATTTTAGCGAGTTTCCAAGTAAAATGTAAAAATTAACCAAAATTTGAAAACGATGCTATTTCTACGTATCTAGTTGATTTGGAGGATATTTAAGAAAAATTGACTTTTAGCGAATTTCCGAGTAAACTGTACAAATTAACCGAAGTTCTAAATGGTTGCTATTTCTACGTATATCGACGATTTGGATGATATATTAGAAAAATTGAATTTTACTGAATTTTTAAGAAAAAATGTAAAAATTAACCAAAATTTGAAAACGACGCTATTTCTACGTATCTAGACGATTTGGATGATATATAAGAAAAACTGAAATTTTAGCGAATTTCCAAGAAAAATGTAAAAATTAACCAAAATTTAAAAACGATGCTATCTAGATGATTTGGAAGATATTTAGGAAAAATTAAATTATTGCGAATTTTAGAGTAAACTGTACAAATTTACCGAAATTCTAAATCTTTGCTATTTCTACGTACATCGACGATTTGGGTGATATATAAGAAAAACTGAAATTTTAAAGAATTTCCAAGAAAAATGTAAAAATTAACCAAAATTTAAAAACGATTCTATTTCTATAGATATATAATAAAAATTGAATTTTACCGAATTTTTAAGAAAAATGTAAAAATTAACCAAAATTTGAAAACTATGATATTTCTACGTATCTAGACGATTTGGATGATATATAAGAAAAACTGAAATTTTAACGAATTTCCAAGAAAAATGTAAAAATTAACCAAAATTGAAAAACCATGCTATTTCTATAGATATATAATAAAAATTGAATTTTTGAATTTTTAAGAAAAAATGTAAAAATTAACCAAAATTTGAAAACGATGTTATTTATACGTATCTAGACGAATTGGATGATATATAAGAAAAACTGAAATTTTAGCGAATTTCCAAGAAAAATGTAAAAATTAACCAAAATTTAAAAACGATGTTATCTAGATGATTTGGAAGATATTTAGGAAAAATTAAATTTTTGCGAATTTCAGAGTAAACTGTACAAATTTACCGAAATTCTAAATCGTTGCTATTTCTACGTACATCGACGATTTGGGTGATATATAAGAAAAACTGAAATTTTAACGAATTTCCAAGAAAAATGTAAAAATTAACCAAAATTTAAAAACGATGCTATTTCTATAGATATATAATAAAAATTGAATTTTTGAATTTTTAAGAAAAATATAAAAATTAACCAAAATTTGAAAACGATGCTATTTCTACGTATCTGGACGATTTGGATGATATATAAGAAAAACTGAAATTTTAACGAATTTCCAAGAAAAATGTAAAAATTAACCAAAATTTAAAAACGATTCTATTTCTATAGATATATAATAAAAATTGAATTTTTGAATTTTTAAGAAAAAATGTAAAAATTAACCAAAATTTGAAAACGATGTTATTTATACGTATCTAGACGAATTGGATGATATATAAGAAAAACTGAAATTTTAGCGAATTTCCAAGAAAAATGTAAAAATTAACCAAAATTTAAAAACGATGCTATCTAGATGATTTGGAAGATATTTAGGAAAAATTAAATTTTTGCGAATTTCAGAGTAAACTGTACAAGTTTACCGAAATTCTAAATCTTTGCAATTTCTACGTACATCGACAATTTGGATGATATATAAGAAAAACTGAAATTTTAGCTAATTTCCAAGAAAAATGTAAAAATTAACCAAAATTTAAAAACGATGCTATCTAGATGATTTGGAAGATATTTAGGAAAAATTAAATTTTTGCGAATTTCAGAGTAAACTGTACAAATTTACCGAAATTCTAAATCTTTGCTATTTCTACGTACATCGACGATTTGGGTGATATAAAAGAAAAACTGAAATTTTTACGAATTTCCAAGAAAAATGTAAAAATTAACCAAAATTTAAAAACTATGCTATCTAGATGATTTGGAAGATATTTAGGAAAAATTAAATTTTTGCGAACTTCAGAGTAAACTGTACAAATTTACCGAAATTCTAAATCGTTGCTATTTCTACGTATATCGACTATTTGGGTGATATATAAGAAAAACTGAAATTTTAACGAATATCCAAGAAAAATGTAAAAATTGACCAAAATTTAAAAACGATGCTATCTAGATGATTTGGAAGATATTTAGGAAAAATTTAATTTTTGCGAATTTCAGAGTAAACTACAAATTTACCGAAATTCTAAATCGTTGCTATTTCTACGTATATCGACGATTTGGATGACATATAAGAAAAACTGAAATTTTAACGAATATCCAAGAAAAATGTAAAAATTAACCAAAATTTAAAAACGATGCTATCTAGATGATTTGGAAGATATTTAGGAAAAATTTAATTTTTGCGAATTTCAGAGTAAACTACAAATTTACCGAAATTCTAAATCGTTGCTATTTCTACGTATATCGACGATTTGGATGATATATTAGAAAAATTGAATTTTACTGAATTTTTAAGAAAAAATGTAAAAATTAACCAAAATTTGAAGACGACGCTATTTCTACGTATCTAGACGATTTGGATGATATATAAGAAAAACTGAAATTTTAGCGAATTTCCAAGAAAAATGTAAAAATTAACCAAAATTTAAAAACGATGCTATCTAGATGATTTGGAAGATATTTAGGAAAAATTAAATTTTTGCGAATTTCAGAGTAAACTGTACAAATGTACCGAAATTCTAAATCGTTGCTATTTCTACGTATATCGACGATTTGGATGATATATAAGAAAAACTGAAATTTTAACGAATATCCAAGAAAAATGTAAAAATTAACCAAAATTTAAAAACGATGCTATCTAGATGATTTGGAAGATATTTAGGAAAAATTAAATTTTTGCGAATTTCAGAGTAAACTGTACAAATGTACCGAAATTCTAAATCGTTGCTATTTCTACGTATATCGACGATTTGGATGATATATAAGAAAAACTGAAATTTTAGCGAGTTTCCAAGTAAAATGTAAAAATTAACCAAAATTTGAAAACGATGCTATTTCTACGTATCTAGTTGATTTGGAGGATATTTAAGAAAAATTGACTTTTAGCGAATTTCCGAGTAAACTGTACAAATTAACCGAAGTTCTAAATGGTTGCTATTTCTACGTATATCGACGATTTGGATGATATATTAGAAAAATTGAATTTTACTGAATTTTTAAGAAAAAATGTAAAAATTAACCAAAATTTGAAGACGATGCTATTTCTACGTATCTAGACGATTTGGATGATATATAAGAAAAACTGAAATTTTAGCGAATTTCCAAGAAAAATGTAAAAATTAACCAAAATTTAAAAACGATGCTATCTAGATGATTTGGAAGATATTTAGGAAAAATTAAATTTTTGCGAATTTTAGAGTAAACTGTACAAGTTTACCGAAATTCTAAATCTTTGCTATTTCTACGTACATCGACGATTTGGGTGATATATAAGAAAAACTGAAATTTTAACGAATTTCCAAGAAAAATGTAAAAATTAACCAAAATTTAAAAACGATTCTATTTCTATAGATATATAATAAAAATTGAATTTTACCGAATTTTTAAGAAAAATGTAAAAATTAACCAAAATTTGAAAACTATGATATTTCTACGTATCTAGACGATTTGGATGATATATAAGAAAAACTGAAATTTTAACGAATTTCCAAGAAAAATGTAAAAATTAACCAAAATTTAAAAACGATTCTATTTCTATAGATATATAATAAAAATTGAATTTTTGAATTTTTAAGAAAAAATGTAAAAATTAACCAAAATTTGAAAACGATGTTATTTATACGTATCTAGACGAATTGGATGATATATAAGAAAAACTGAAATTTTAGCGAATTTCCAAGAAAAATGTAAAAATTAACCAAAATTTAAAAACGATGCTATCTAGATGATTTGGAAGATATTTAGGAAAAATTAAATTTTTGCGAATTTCAGAGTAAACTGTACAAATTTACCGAAATTGTAAATCGTTGCTATTTCTACGTACATCGACGATTTGGGTGATATATAAGAAAAACTGAAATTTTAACGAATTTCCAAGAAAAATGTAAAAATTAACCAAAATTTAAAAACGATGCTATTTCTATAGATATATAATAAAAATTGAATTTTTGAATTTTTAAGAAAAATATAAAAATTAACCAAAATTTGAAAACGATGCTATTTCTACGTATCTAGACGATTTGGATGATATATAAGAAAAACTGAAATTTTAACGAATTTCCAAGAAAAATGTAAAAATTAACCAAAATTTAAAAACGATTCTATTTCTATAGATATATAATAAAAATTGAATTTTTGAATTTTTAAGAAAAAATGTAAAAATTAACCAAAATTTGAAAACGATGTTATTTATACGTATCTAGACGAATTGGATGATATATAAGAAAAACTGAAATTTTAGCGAATTTCCAAGAAAAATGTAAAAATTAACCAAAATTTAAAAACGATGCTATCTAGATGATTTGGAAGATATTTAGGAAAAATTAAATTTTTGCGAATTTCAGAGTAAACTGTACAAGTTTACCGAAATTCTAAATCTTTGCAATTTCTACGTACATCGACGATTTGGATGATATATAAGAAAAACTGAAATTTTAGCTAATTTCCAAGAAAAATGTAAAAATTAACCAAAATTTAAAAACGATGCTATCTAGATGATTTGGAAGATATTTAGGAAAAATTAAATTTTTGCGAATTTCAGAGTAAACTGTACAAATTTACCGAAATTCTAAATCTTTGCTATTTCTACGTACATCGACGATTTGGGTGATATAAAAGAAAAACTGAAATTTTTACGAATTTCCAAGAAAAATGTAAAAATTAACCAAAATTTAAAAACTATGCTATCTAGATGATGTGGAAGATATTTAGGAAAAATTAAATTTTTGCGGATTTCAGAGTAAACTGTACAAATTTACCGAAATTCTAAATCGTTGCTATTTCTACGTATATCGACGATTTGGGTGATATATAAGAAAAACTGAAATTTTAACGAATATCCAAGAAAAATGTAAAAATTGACCAAAATTTAAAAACGATGCTATCTAGATGATTTGGAAGATATTTAGGAAAAATTTAATTTTTGCGAATTTCAGAGTAAACTACAAATTTACCGAAATTCTAAATCGTTGCTATTTCTACGTATCTAGACGATTTGGATGATATATAAGAAAAACTGAAATTTTAGCGAATTTCCAAGAAAAATGTAAAAATTAACCAAAATTTAAAAACGATGCTATCTAGATGATTTGGAAGATATTTAGGAAAAATTAAATTTTTGCGTATTTTAGAGTAAACTGTACAAGTTTACCGAAATTCTAAATCTTTGCTATTTCTACGTACATCGACGATTTGGGTGATATATAAGAAAAACTGAAATTTTAACGAATTTCCAAGAAAAATGTAAAAATTAACCAAAATTTAAAAACGATTCTATTTCTATAGATATATAATAAAAATTGAATTTTACCGAATTTTTAAGAAAAATGTAAAAATTAACCAAAATTTGAAAACTATGATATTTCTACGTATCTAGATGATTTGGATGATATATAAGAAAAACTGAAATTTTAACGAATTTCCAAGAAAAATGTAAAAATTAACGAAAATTGAAAAACCATGCTATTTCTATAGATATATAATAAAAATTGAATTTTTGAATTTTTAAGAAAAAATGTAAAAATTAACCAAAATCTGAAAACGATGTTATTTATACGTATCTAGACGAATTGGATGATATATAAGAAAAACTGAAATTTTAGCGAATTTCCAAGAAAAATGTAAAAATTAACCAAAATTTAAAAACGATGCTATCTAGATGATTTGGAAGATATTTAGGAAAAATTAAATTTTTGCGAATTTCAGAGTAAACTGTACAAATTTACCGAAATTCTAAATCGTTGCTATTTCTACGTACATCGACGATTTGGGTGATATATAAGAAAAACTGAAATTTTAACGAATTTCCAAGAAAAATGTAAAAATTAACCAAAATTTAAAAACGATGCTATTTCTATAGATATATAATAAAAATTGAATTTTTGAATTTTAAGAAAAATATAAAAATTAACCAAAATTTGAAAACGATGCTATTTCTACGTATCTAGACGATTTGGATGATATATAAGAAAAACAGAAATTTTAACGAATTTCCAAGAAAAATGTAAAAATTAACCAAAATTTAAAAACGATTCTATTTCTATAGATATATAATAAAAATTGAATTTTTGAATTTTTAAGAAAAAATGTAAAAATTAACCAAAATTTGAAAACGATGTTATTTATACGTATCTAGACGAATTGGATGATATATAAGAAAAACTGAAATTTTAGCGAATTTCCAAGAAAAATGTAAAAATTAACCAAAATTTAAAAACGATGCTATCTAAATGATTTGGAAGATATTTAGGAAAAATTAAATTTTTGCGAATTTCAGAGTAAACTGTACAAGTTTACCGAAATTCTAAATCTTTGCAATTTCTACGTACATCGACGATTTGGATGATATATAAGAAAAACTGAAATTTTAGCTAATTTCCAAGAAAAATGTAAAAATTAACCAAAATTTAAAAACGATGCTATCTAGATGATTTGGAAGATATTTAGGAAAAATTAAATTTTTGCGAATTTCAGAGTAAACTGTACAAATTTACCGAAATTCTAAATCTTTGCTATTTCTACGTACATCGACGATTTGGGTGATATAAAAGAAAAACTGAAATTTTTACGAATTTTCAAGAAAAATGTAAAAATTAACCAAAATTTAAAAACTATGCTATCTAGATGATTTGGAAGATATTTAGGAAAAATTAAATTTTTGCGGATTTCAGAGTAAACTGTACAAATTTACCGAAATTCTAAATCGTTGCTATTTCTACGTATATCGACGATTTGGGTGATATATAAGAAAAACTGAAATTTTAACGAATATCCAAGAAAAATGTAAAAATTGACCAAAATTTAAAAACGATGCTATCTAGATGATTTGGAAGATATTTAGGAAAAATTTAATTTTTGCGAATTTCAGAGTAAACTACAAATTTACCGAAATTCTAAATCGTTGCTATTTCTACGTATATCGACGATTTGGATGACATATAAGAAAAACTGAAATTTTAACGAATATCCAAGAAAAATGTAAAAATTAACCAAAATTTAAAAACGATGCTATCTAGATGATTTGGAGATATTTAGGAAAAATTTAATTTTTGCGAATTTCAGAGTAAACTACAAATTTATCGAAATTCTAAATCGTTGCTATTTCTACGTATATCGACGATTTGGATGATATATAAGAAAAACTGAAATTTTAGCGAATTTTCAAGGAAAATGTAAAAATTAACCAAAATTTGAAAACGATGCTATTTCTACGTATCTAGTTGATTTGGAGGATATTTAAGAAAAATTGACTTTTAGCGAATTTCCGAGTAAACTGTACAAATTAACCGAAGTTCTAAATGGTTGCTATTTCTACGTATATCGACGATCTGGATGATATATTAGAAAAATTGAATTTTACTGAATTTTTAAGAAAAAATGTAAAAATTAACCAAAATTTGAAAACGATGCTATTTCTACGTATATCGACGATTTGGGTGATATATATGAAAAACTGAAATTTTAACGAATATCCAAGAAAAATGTAAAAATTGACCAAAATTTAAAAACGATGCTATCTAGATGATTTGGAAGATATTTAGGAAAAATTTAATTTTTGCGAATTTCAGAGTAAACTACAAATTTACCGAAATTCTAAATCGTTGCTATTTCTACGTATATCGACGATTTGGATGATATATAAGAAAAACTGAAATTTTAACGAATATCCAAGAAAAATGTAAAAATTAACCAAAATTTAAAAACGATGCTATCTAGATGATTTGGAAGATATTTAGGAAAAATTAAATTTTTGCGAATTTCAGAGTAAACTGTACAAATTTACCGAAATTCTAAATCTTTGCTATTTCTACGTACATCAACGATTTGGGTGATATATAAGAAAAACTGAAATTTTTACGAATTTCCAAGAAAAATGTAAAAATTAACCAAAATTTAAAAACTATGCTATCTAGATGATTTGGAAGATATTTAGGAAAAATTAAATTTTTGCGAATTTCAGAGTAAACTGTACAAATTTACCGAAATTCTAAATCGTTGCTATTTCTACGTATATCGACGATTTGAGTGATATATAAGAAAAACTGAAATTTTAACGAATATCCAAGAAAAATGTAAAAATTGACCAAAATTTAAAAACGATGCTATCTAGATGATTTGGAAGATATTTAGGAAAAATTTAATTTTTGCGAATTTCAGAGTAAACTACAAATTTACCGAAATTCTAAATCGTTGCTATTTCTACGTATATCGACGATTTGGATGATATATAAGAAAAACTGAAATTTTAACGAATATCCAAGAAAAATGTAAAAATTAACCAAAATTTAAAAACGATGCTATCTAGATGATTTGGAAGATATTTAGGAAAAATTAAATTTTTGCGAATTTCAGAGTAAACTGTACAAATGTACCGAAATTCTAAATCGTTGCTATTTCTACGTATATCGACGATTTGGATGATATATAAGAAAAACTGAAATTTTAGCGAGTTTCCAAGTAAAATGTAAAAATTAACCAAAATTTGAAAACGATGCTATTTCTACGTATCTAGTTGATTTGGAGGATATTTAAGAAAAATTGACTTTTAGCGAATTTCCGAGTAAACTGTACAAATTAACCGAAGTTCTAAATGGTTGCTATTTCTACGTATATCGACGATTTGGATGATATATTAGAAAAATTGAATTTTACTGAATTTTTAAGAAAAAATGTAAAAATTAACCAAAATTTGAAAACGATGCTATTTCTACGTATCTAGACGATTTGGATGATATATAAGAAAAACTGAAATTTTAGCGAATTTCCAAGAAAAATGTAAAAATTAACCAAAATTTAAAAACGATGCTATCTAGATGATTTGGAAGATATTTAGGAAAAATTAAATTTTTGCGAATTTTAGAGTAAACTGTACAAGTTTACCGAAATTCTAAATCTTTGCTATTTCTACGTACATCGACGATTTGGGTGATATATAAGAAAAACTGAAATTTTAACGAATTTCCAAGAAAAATGTAAAAATTAACCAAAATTTAAAAACGATTCTATTTCTATAGATATATAATAAAAATTGAATTTTACCGAATTTTTAAGAAAAATGTAAAAATTAACCAAAATTTGAAAACTATGATATTTCTACGTATCTAGACGATTTGGATGATATATAAGAAAAACTGAAATTTTAACGAATTTCCAAGAAAAATGTAAAAATTAACGAAAATTGAAAAACCATGCTATTTCTATAGATATATAATAAAAATTGAATTTTTGAATTTTTAAGAAAAAATGTAAAAATTAACCAAAATTTGAAAACGATGTTATTTATACGTATCTAGACGAATTGGATGATATATAAGAAAAACTGAAATTTTAGCGAATTTCCAAGAAAAATGTAAAAATTAACCAAAATTTAAAAACGATGCTATCTAGATGATTTGGAAGATATTTAGGAAAAATTAAATTTTTGCGAATTTCAGAGTAAACTACAAATTTATCGAAATTCTAAATCGTTGCTATTTCTACGTATATCGACGATTTGGATGATATATAAGAAAAACTGAAATTTTAGCGAATTTTCAAGGAAAATGTAAAAATTAACCAAAATTTGAAAACGATGCTATTTCTACGTATCTAGTTGATTTGGAGGATATTTAAGAAAAATTGACTTTTAGCGAATTTCCGAGTAAACTGTACAAATTAACCGAAGTTCTAAATGGTTGCTATTTCTACGTATATCGACGATCTGGATGATATATTAGAAAAATTGAATTTTACTGAATTTTTAAGAAAAAATGTAAAAATTAACCAAAATTTGAAAACGATGCTATTTCTACGTATATCGACGATTTGGGTGATATATATGAAAAACTGAAATTTTAACGAATATCCAAGAAAAATGTAAAAATTGACCAAAATTTAAAAACGATGCTATCTAGATGATTTGGAAGATATTTAGGAAAAATTTAATTTTTGCGAATTTCAGAGTAAACTACAAATTTACCGAAATTCTAAATCGTTGCTCTTTCTACGTATATCGACGATTTGGATGATATATAAGAAAAACTGAAATTTTAACGAATATCCAAGAAAAATGTAAAAATTAACCAAAATTTAAAAACTATGCTATCTAGATGATTTGGAAGATATTTAGGAAAAATTAAATTTTTGCGAATTTCAGAGTAAACTGTACAAATTTACCGAAATTCTAAATCGTTGCTATTTCTACGTATATCGACGATTTGAGTGATATATAAGAAAAACTGAAATTTTAACGAATATCCAAGAAAAATGTAAAAATTGACCAAAATTTAAAAACGATGCTATCTAGATGATTTGGAAGATATTTAGGAAAAATTTAATTTTTGCGAATTTCAGAGTAAACTACAAATTTACCGAAATTCTAAATCGTTGCTATTTCTACGTATATCGACGATTTGGATGATATATAAGAAAAACTGAAATTTTAACGAATATCCAAGAAAAATGTAAAAATTAACCAAAATTTAAAAACGATGCTATCTAGATGATTTGGAAGATATTTAGGAAAAATTAAATTTTTGCGAATTTCAGAGTAAACTGTACAAATGTACCGAAATTCTAAATCGTTGCTATTTCTACGTATATCGACGATTTGGATGATATATAAGAAAAACTGAAATTTTAGCGAGTTTCCAAGTAAAATGTAAAAATTAACCAAAATTTGAAAACGATGCTATTTCTACGTATCTAGTTGATTTGGAGGATATTTAAGAAAAATTGACTTTTAGCGAATTTCCGAGTAAACTGTACAAATTAACCGAAGTTCTAAATGGTTGCTATTTCTACGTATATCGACGATTTGGATGATATATTAGAAAAATTGAATTTTACTGAATTTTTAAGAAAAAATGTAAAAATTAACCAAAATTTGAAAATGATGCTATTTCTACGTATCTAGACGATTTGGATGATATATAAGAAAAACTGAAATTTTAGCGAATTTCCAAGAAAAATGTAAAAATTAACCAAAATTTAAAAACGATGCTATCTAGATGATTTGGAAGATATTTAGGAAAAATTAAATTTTTGCGAATTTTAGAGTAAACTGTACAAGTTTACCGAAATTCTAAATCTTTGCTATTTCTACGTACATCGACGATTTGGGTGATATATAAGAAAAACTGAAATTTTAACGAATTTCCAAGAAAAATGTAAAAATTAACCAAAATTTAAAAACGATTCTATTTCTATAGACATATAATAAAAATTGAATTTTACCGAATTTTTAAGAAAAATGTAAAAATTAACCAAAATTTGAAAACTATGATATTTCTACGTATCTAGACGATTTGGATGATATATAAGAAAAACTGAAATTTTAACGAATTTCCAAGAAAAATGTAAAAATTAACGAAAATTGAAAAACCATGCTATTTCTATAGATATATAATAAAAATTGAATTTTTGAATTTTTAAGAAAAAATGTAAAAATTAACCAAAATTTGAAAACGATGTTATTTATACGTATCTAGACGAATTGGATGATATATAAGAAAAACTGAAATTTTAGCGAATTTCCAAGAAAAATGTAAAAATTAACCAAAATTTAAAAACGATGCTATCTAGATGATTTGGAAGATATTTAGGAAAAATTAAATTTTTGCGAATTTCAGAGTAAACTGTACAAATTTACCGAAATTCTAAATCGTTGCTATTTCTACGTACATCGACGATTTGGGTGATATATAAGAAAAACTGAAATTTTAACGAATTTCCAAGAAAAATGTAAAAATTAACCAAAATTTAAAAACGATGCTATTTCTATAGATATATAATAAAAATTGAATTTTTGAATTTTTAAGAAAAATATAAAAATTAACCAAAATTTGAAAACGATGCTATTTCTACGTATCTAGACGATTTGGATGATATATAAGAAAAACTGAAATTTTAACGAATTTCCAAGAAAAATGTAAAAATTAACCAAAATTTAAAAACGATGCTATCTAGATGATTTGGAAGATATTTAGGAAAAATTTAATTTTTGCGAATTTCAGAGTAAACTACAAATTTACCGAAATTCTAAATCGTTGCTATTTCTACGTATATCGACGATTTGGATGACATATAAGAAAAACTGAAATTTTAACGAACATCCAAGAAAAATGTAAAAATTAACCAAAATTTAAAAACGATGCTATCTAGATGATTTGGAGATATTTAGGAAAAATTTAATTTTTGCGAATTTCAGAGTAAACTACAAATTTACCGAAATTCTAAATCGTTGCTATTTCTACGTATATCGACGATTTGGATGATATATAAGAAAAACTGAAATTTTAGCGAATTTTCAAGGAAAATGTAAAAATTAACCAAAATTTGAAAACGATGCTATTTCTACGTATCTAGTTGATTTGGAGGATATTTAAGAAAAATTGACTTTTAGCGAATTTCCGAGTAAACTGTACAAATTAACCGAAGTTCTAAATGGTTGCTATTTCTACGTATATCGACGATCTGGATGATATATTAGAAAAATTGAATTTTACTGAATTTTTAAGAAAAAATGTAAAAATTAACCAAAATTTGAAAACGATGCTATTTCTACGTATATCGGCGATTTGGGTGATATATATGAAAAACTGAAATTTTAACGAATATCCAAGAAAAATGTAAAAATTGACCAAAATTTAAAAACGATGCTATCTAGATGATTTGGAAGATATTTAGGAAAAATTAAATTTTTGCGAACTTCAGAGTAAAGTGTACAAATTTACCGAAATTCTAAATCTTTGCTATTTCTACGTACATCAACGATTTGGGTGATATATAAGAAAAACTGAAATTTTTACGAATTTCCAAGAAAAATGTAAAAATTAACCAAAATTTAAAAACTATGCTATCTAGATGATTTGGAAGATATTTAGGAAAAATTAAATTTTTGCGAATTTCAGAGTAAACTGTACAAATTTACCGAAATTCTAAATCGTTGCTATTTCTACGTATATCGACGATTTGAGTGATATATAAGAAAAACTGAAATTTTAACGAATATCCAAGAAAAATGTAAAAATTAACCAAAATTTAAAAACGATGCTATCTAGATGATTTGGAAGATATTTAGGAAAAATTAAATTTTTGCGAATTTCAGAGTAAACTGTACAAATTTACCGAAATTCTAAATCGTTGCTATTTCTACGTATATCGACGATTTGGATGATATATAAGAAAAACTGAAATTTTAGCGAGTTTCCAAGTAAAATGTAAAAATTAACCAAAATTTAAAAACGATGCTATCTAGATGATTTGGAAGATATTTAGGAAAAATTTAATTTTTGCGAATTTTAGAGTAAACTGTACAAGTTTACCGAAATTCTAAATCTTTGCTATTTCTACGTACATCGACGATTTGGATGATATATAAGAAAAACTGAAATTTTAGCTAATTTCCAAGAAAAATGTTAAAATTAACCAAAATTTAAAAACTATGCTATCTAGATGATTTGGAAGATATTTAGGAAAAATTAAATTTTTGCGAATTTCAGAGTAAACTGTACAAATTTACCGAAATTCTAAATCGTTGCTATTTCTACGTATATCGACGATTTGAGTGATATATAAGAAAAACTGAAATTTTAACGAATATCCAAGAAAAATGTAAAAATTGACCAAAATTTAAAAACGATGCTATCTAGATGATTTGGAAGATATTTAGGAAAAATTTAATTTTTGCGAATTTCAGAGTAAACTACAAATTTACCGAAATTCTAAATCGTTGCTATTTCTACGTATATCGACGATTTGGATGATATATAAGAAAAACTGAAATTTTAACGAATATCCAAGAAAAATGTAAAAATTAACCAAAATTTAAAAACGATGCTATCTAGATGATTTGGAAGATATTTAGGAAAAATTAAATTTTTGCGAATTTCAGAGTAAACTGTACAAATTTACCGAAATTCTAAATCGTTGCTATTTCTACGTACATCGACGATTTGGATGATATATAAGAAAAACTGAAATTTTAACGAATTTCCAAGAAAAATGTAAAAATTAACCAAAATTTAAAAACGATTCTATTTCTATAGATATATAATAAAAACTGAATTTTTGAATTTTTAAGAAAAAATGTAAAAATTAACCAAAATTTGAAAACGATGTTATTTATACGTATCTAGACGAATTGGATGATATATAAGAAAAACTGAAATTTTAGCGAATTTCCAAGAAAAATGTAAAAATTAACCAAAATTTAAAAACGATGCTATCTAGATGATTTGGAAGATATTTAGGAAAAATTAAATTTTTGCGAATTTCAGAGTAAACTGTACAAATTTACCGAAATTCTAAATCTTTGCTATTTCTACGTACATCGACGATTTGGATGATATATAAGAAAAACTGAAATTTTAGCTAATTTCCAAGAAAAATGTAAAAATTAACCAAAATTTAAAAACTATGCTATCTAGATGATTTGGAAGATATTTAGGAAAAATTAAATTTTTGCGAATTTCAGAGTAAACTGTACAAATTTACCGAAATTCTAAATCGTTGCTATTTCTACGTATATCGACGATTTGAGTGATATATAAGAAAAACTGAAATTTTAACGAATATCCAAGAAAAATGTAAAAATTGACCAAAATTTAAAAACGATGCTATCTAGATGATTTGGAAGATATTTAGGAAAAATTTAATTTTTGCGAATTTCAGAGTAAACTACAAATTTACCGAAATTCTAAATCGTTGCTATTTCTACGTATATCGACGATTTGGATGATATATAAGAAAAACTGAAATTTTAACGAATATCCAAGAAAAATGTAAAAATTAACCAAAATTTAAAAACGATGCTATCTAGATGATTTGGAAGATATTTAGGAAAAATTAAATTTTTGCGAATTTCAGAGTAAACTGTACAAATGTACCGAAATTCTAAATCGTTGCTATTTCTACGTATATCGACGATTTGGATGATATATAAGAAAAACTGAAATTTTAGCGAGTTTCCAAGTAAAATGTAAAAATTAACCAAAATTTGAAAACGATGCTATTTCTACGTATCTAGTTGATTTGGAGGATATTTAAGAAAAATTGACTTTTAGCGAATTTCCGAGTAAACTGTACAAATTAACCGAAGTTCTAAATGGTTGCTATTTCTACGTATATCGACGATTTGAATGATATATTAGAAAAATTGAATTTTACTGAATTTTTAAGAAAAAATGTAAAAATTAACCAAAATTTGAAAACGATGCTATTTCTACGTATCTAGACGATTTGGATGATATATAAGAAAAACTGAAATTTTAGCGAATTTCCAAGAAAAATGTAAAAATTAACCAAAATTTAAAAACGATGCTATCTAGATGATTTGGAAGATATTTAGGAAAAATTAAATTTTTGCGAATTTTAGAGTAAACTGTACAAGTTTACCGAAATTCTAAATCTTTGCTATTTCTACGTACATCGACGATTTGGGTGATATATAAGAAAAACTGAAATTTTAACGAATTTCCAAGAAAAATGTAAAAATTAACCAAAATTTAAAAACGATTCTATTTCTATAGATATATAATAAAAATTGAATTTTACCGAGTTTTTAAGAAAAATGTAAAAATTAACCAAAATTTGAAAACTATGATATTTCTACGTATCTAGACGATTTGGATGATATATAAGAAAAACTGAAATTTTAACGAATTTCCAAGAAAAATGTAAAAATTAACGAAAATTGAAAAACCATGCTATTTCTATAGATATATAATAAAAATTGAATTTTTGAATTTTTAAGAAAAAATGTAAAAATTAACCAAAATTTGAAAACGATGTTATTTATACGTATCTAGACGAATTGGATGATATATAAGAAAAACTGAAATTTTAGCGAATTTCCAAGAAAAATGTAAAAATTAACCAAAATTTAAAAACGATGCTATCTAGATGATTTGGAAGATATTTAGGAAAAATTAAATTTTTGCGAATTTCAGAGTAAACTGTACAAATTTACCGAAATTCTAAATCGTTGCTATTTCTACGTACATCGACGATTTGGGTGATATATAAGAAAAACTGAAATTTTAACGAATTTCCAAGAAAAATGTAAAAATTAACCAAAATTTAAAAACGATGCTATTTCTATAGATATATAATAAAAATTGAATTTTTGAATTTTTAAGAAAAATATAAAAATTAACCAAAATTTGAAAACGATGCTATTTCTACGTATCTAGACGATTTGGATGATATATAAGAAAAACTGAAATTTTAACGAATTTCCAAGAAAAATGTAAAAATTAACCAAAATTTAAAAACGATTCTATTTCTATAGATATATAATAAAAATTGAATTTTTGAATTTTTAAGAAAAAATGTAAAAATTAACCAAAATTTGAAAACGATGTTATTTATACGTATCTAGACGAATTGGATGATATATAAGAAAAACTGAAATTTTAGCGAATTTCCAAGAAAAATGTAAAAATTAACCAAAATTTAAAAACGATGCTATCTAGATGATTTGGAAGATATTTAGGAAAAATTAAATTTTTGCGAATTTCAGAGTAAACTGTACAAATTTACCGAAATTCTAAATCTTTGCTATTTCTACGTACATCGACGATTTGGATGATATATAAGAAAAACTGAAATATTAGCTAATTTCCAAGAAAGATGTAAAAATTAACCAAAATTTAAAAACTATGCTATCTAGATGATTTGGAAGATATTTAGGAAAAATTAAATTTTTGCGAATTTCAGAGTAAACTGTACAAATTTACGGAAATTCTAAATCGTTGCTATTTCTACGTATATCGACGATTTGAGTGATATATAAGAAAAACTGAAATTTTAACGAATATCCAAGAAAAATGTAAAAATTGACCAAAATTTAAAAACGATGCTATCTAGATGATTTGGAAGATATTTAGGAAAAATTTAATTTTTGCGAATTTCAGAGTAAACTACAAATTTACCGAAATTCTAAATCGTTGCTATTTCTACGTATATCGACGATTTGGATGATATATAAGAAAAACTGAAATTTTAACGAATATCCAAGAAAAATGTAAAAATTAACCAAAATTTAAAAACGATGCTATCTAGATGATTTGGAAGATATTTAGGAAAAATTAAATTTTTGCGAATTTCAGAGTAAACTGTACAAATGTACCGAAATTCTAAATCGTTGCTATTTCTACGTATATCGACGATTTGGATGATATATAAGAAAAACTGAAATTTTAGCGAGTTTCCAAGTAAAATGTAAAAATTAACCAAAATTTGAAAACGATGCTATTTCTACGTATCTAGTTGATTTGGAGGATATTTAAGAAAAATTGACTTTTAGCGAATTTCCGAGTAAACTGTACAAATTAACCGAAGTTCTAAATGGTTGCTATTTCTACGTATATCGACGATTTGGATGATATATTAGAAAAATTGAATTTTACTGAATTTTTAAGAAAAAATGTAAAAATTAACCAAATTTGAAAACGATGCTATTTCTACGTATCTAGACGATTTGGATGATATATAAGAAAAACTGAAATTTTAGCGAATTTCCAAGAAAAATGTAAAAATTAACCAAAATTTAAAAACGATGCTATCTAGATGATTTGGAAGATATTTAGGAAAAATTAAATTTTTGCGAATTTTAGAGTAAACTGTACAAGTTTACCGAAATTCTAAATCTTTGCTATTTCTACGTACATCGACGATTTGGGTGATATATAAGAAAAACTGAAATTTTAACGAATTTCCAAGAAAAATGTAAAAATTAACCAAAATTTAAAAACGATTCTATTTCTATAGATATATAATAAAAATTGAATTTTACCGAATTTTTAAGAAAAATGTAAAAATTAACCAAAATTTGAAAACTATGATATTTCTACGTATCTAGACGATTTGGATGATATATAAGAAAAACTGAAATTTTAACGAATTTCCAAGAAAAATGTAAAAATTAACGAAAATTGAAAAACCATGCTATTTCTATAGATATATAATAAAAATTGAATTTTTGAATTTTTAAGAAAAAATGTAAAAATTAACCAAAATTTGAAAACGATGTTATTTATACGTATCTAGACGAATTGGATGATATATAAGAAAAACTGAAATTTTAGCGAATTTCCAAGAAAAATGTAAAAATTAACCAAAATTTAAAAACGATGCTATCTAGATGATTTGGAAGATATTTAGGAAAAATTAAATTTTTGCGAATTTCAGAGTAAACTGTACAAATTTACCGAAATTCTAAATCGTTGCTATTTCTACGTACATCGACGATTTGGGTGATATATAAGAAAAACTGAAATTTTAACGAATTTCCAAGAAAAATGTAAAAATTAACCAAAATTTAAAAACGATGCTATTTCTATAGATATATAATAAAAATTGAATTTTTGAATTTTTAAGAAAAATATAAAAATTAACCAAAATTTGAAAACGATGCTATTTCTACGTATCTAGACGATTTGGATGATATATAAGAAAAACTGAAATTTTAACGAATTTCCAAGAAAAATGTAAAAATTAACCAAAATTTAAAAACGATTCTATTTCTATAGATATATAATAAAAATTGAATTTTTGAATTTTTAAGAAAAAATGTAAAAATTAACCAAAATTTGAAAACGATGTTATTTATACGTATCTAGACGAATTGGATGATATATAAGAAAAACTGAAATTTTAGCGAATTTCCAAGAAAAATGTAAAAATTAACCAAAATTTAAAAACGATGCTATCTAGATGATTTGGAAGATATTTAGGAAAAATTAAATTTTTGCGAATTTCAGAGTAAACTGTACAAATTTACCGAAATTCTAAATCTTTGCTATTTCTACGTACATCGACGATTTGGATGATATATAAGAAAAACTGAAATTTTAGCTAATTTCCAAGAAAAATGTAAAAATTAACCAAAATTTAAAAACGATGCTATCTAGATGATTTGGAAGATATTTAGGAAAAATTAAATTTTTGCGAATTTCAGAGTAAACTGTACAAATTTACCGAAATTCTAAATCTTTGCTATTTCTACGTACATCGACGATTTGGGTGATATAAAAGAAAAACTGAAATTTTTACGAATTTCCAAGAAAAATGTAAAAATTAACCAAAATTTAAAAACTATGCTATCTAGATGATTTGGAAGATATTTAGGAAAAATTAAATTTTTGCGGATTTCAGAGTAAACTGTACAAATTTACCGAAATTCTAAATCGTTGCTATTTCTACGTATATCGACGATTTGGGTGATATATAAGAAAAACTGAAATTTTAACGAATATCCAAGAAAAATGTAAAAATTGACCAAAATTTAAAAACGATGCTATCTAGATGATTTGGAAGATATTTAGGAAAAATTTAATTTTTGCGAATTTCAGAGTAAACTACAAATTTACCGAAATTCTAAATCGTTGCTATTTCTACGTATATCGACGATTTGGATGACATATAAGAAAAACTGAAATTTTAACGAATATCCAAGAAAAATGTAAAAATTAACCAAAATTTAAAAACGATGCTATCTAGATGATTTGGAAGATATTTAGGAAAAATTTAATTTTTGCGAATTTCAGATTAAACTACAAATTTACCGAAATTCTAAATCGTTGCTATTTCTACGTATATCGACGATTTGGATGATATATAAGAAAAACTGAAATTTTAGCGAATTTTCAAGGAAAATGTAAAAATTAACCAAAATTTGAAAACGATGCTATTTCTACGTATCTAGTTGATTTGGAGGATATTTAAGAAAAATTGACTTTTAGCGAATTTCCGAGTAAACTGTACAAATTAACCGAAGTTCTAAATGGTTGCTATTTCTACGTATATCGACGATCTGGATGATATATTAGAAAAATTGAATTTTACTGAATTTTTAAGAAAAAATGTAAAAATTAACCAAAATCTGAAAACGATGCTATTTCTACGTATATCGACGATTTGGGTGATATATATGAAAAACTGAAATTTTAACGAATATCCAAGAAAAATGTAAAAATTGACCAAAATTTAAAAACGATGCTATCTAGATGATTTGGAAGATATTTAGGAAAAATTTCATTTTTGCGAATTTCAGAGTAAACTACAAATTTACCGAAATTCTAAATCGTTGCTATTTCTACGTATATCGACGATTTGGATGATATATAAGAAAAACTGAAATTTTAACGAATATCCAAGAAAAATGTAAAAATTAACCAAAATTTAAAAACGATGCTATCTAGATGATTTGGAAGATATTTAGGAAAAATTAAATTTTTGCGAATTTCAGAGTAAACTGTACAAATTTACCGAAATTCTAAATCTTTGCTATTTCTACGTACATCAACGATTTGGGTGATATATAAGAAAAACTGAAATTTTTACGAATTTCCAAGAAAAATGTAAAAATTAACCAAAATTTAAAAACTATGCTATCTAGATGATTTGGAAGATATTTAGGAAAAATTAAATTTTTGCGAATTTCAGAGTAAACTGTACAAATGTACCGAAATTCTAAATCGTTGCTATTTCTACGTATATCGACGATTTGGATGATATATAAGAAAAACTGAAATTGTAGCGAGTTTCCAAGTAAAATGTAAAAATTAACCAAAATTTGAAAACGATGCTATTTCTACGTATCTAGTTGATTTGGAGGATATTTAAGAAAAATTGACTTTTAGCGAATTTCCGAGTAAACTGTACAAATTAACCGAAGTTCTAAATGGTTGCTATTTCTACGTATATCGACGATTTGGATGATATATTAGAAAAATTGAATTTTACTGAATTTTTAAGAAAAAATGTAAAAATTAACCAAAATTTGAAAACGATGCTATTTCTACGTATCTAGACGATTTGGATGATATATAAGAAAAACTGAAATTTTAGCGAATTTCCAAGAAAAATGTAAAAATTAACCAAAATTTAAAAACGATGCTATCTAGATGATTTGGAAGATATTTAGGAAAAATTAAATTTTTGCGAATTTTAGAGTAAACTGTACAAGTTTACCGAAATTCTAAATCTTTGCTATTTCTACGTACATCGACGATTTGGGTGATATATAAGAAAAACTGAAATTTTAACGAATTTCCAAGAAAAATGTAAAAATTAACCAAAATTTAAAAACGATTCTATTTCTATAGATATATAATAAAAATTGAATTTTACCGAATTTTTAAGAAAAATGTAAAAATTAACCAAAATTTGAAAACTATGATATTTCTACGTATCTAGACGATTTGGATGATATATAAGAAAAACTGAAATTTTAACGAATTTCCAAGAAAAATGTAAAAATTAACCAAAATTGAAAAACCATGCTATTTCTATAGAAATATAATAAAAATTGAATTTTTGAATTTTTAAGAAAAAATGTAAAAATTAACCAAAATTTGAAAACGATGTTATTTATACGTATCTAGACGAATTGGATGATATATAAGAAAAACTGAAATTTTAGCGAATTTCCAAGAAAAATGTAAAAATTAACCAAAATTTAAAAACGATGCTATCTAGATGATTTGGAAGATATTTAGGAAAAATTAAATTTTTGCGAATTTCAGAGTAAACTGTACAAATTTACCGAAATTCTAAATCGTTGCTATTTCTACGTACATCGACGATTTGGGTGATATATAAGAAAAACTGAAATTTTAACGAATTTCCAAGAAAAATGTAAAAATTAACCAAAATTTAAAAACGATGCTATTTCTATAGATATATAATAAAAATTGAATTTTTGAATTTTTAAGAAAAATATAAAAATTAACCAAAATTTGAAAACGATGCTATTTCTACGTATCTAGACGATTTGGATGATATATAAGAAAAACTGAAATTTTAACGAATTTCCAAGAAAAATGTAAAAATTAACCAAAATTTAAAAACGATTCTATTTCTATAGATATATAATAAAAATTGAATTTTTGAATTTTTAAGAAAAAATGTAAAAATTAACCAAAATTTGAAAACGATGTTATTTATACGTATCTAGACGAATTGGATGATATATAAGAAAAACTGAAATTTTAGCGAATTTCCAAGAAAAATGTAAAAATTAACCAAAATTTAAAAACGATGCTATCTAGATGATTTGGAAGGTATTTAGGAAAAATTAAATTTTTGCGAATTTCAGAGTAAACTGTACAAGTTTACCGAAATTCTAAATCTTTGCAATTTCTACGTACATCGACGATTTGGATGATATATAAGAAAAACTGAAATTTTAGCTAATTTCCAAGAAAAATGTAAAAATTAACCAAAATTTAAAAACGATGCTATCTAGATGATTTGGAAGATATTTAGGAAAAATTAAATTTTTGCGAATTTCAGAGTAAACTGTACAAATTTACCGAAATTCTAAATCGTTGCTATTTCTACGTATATCGACGATTTGGGTGATATATAAGAAAAACTGAAATTTTAACGAATATCCAAGAAAAATGTAAAAATTGACCAAAATTTAAAAACGATGCTATCTAGATGATTTGGAAGATATTTAGGAAAAATTTAATTTTTGCGAATTTCAGAGTAAACTACAAATTTACCGAAATTCTAAATCGTTGCTATTTCTACGTATATCGACGATTTGGATGACATATAAGGAAAACTGAAATTTTAACGAATATCCAAGAAAAATGTAAAAATTAACCAAAATTTAAAAACGATGCTATCTAGATGATTTGGAAGATATTTAGGAAAAATTTAATTTTTGCGAATTTCAGAGTAAACTACAAATTTACCGAAATTCTAAATCGTTGCTATTTCTACGTATATCGACGATTTGGATGATATATAAGAAAAACTGAAATTTTAGCGAATTTTCAAGGAAAATGTAAAAATTAACCAAAATTTGAAAACGATGCTATTTCTACGTATCTAGTTGATTTGGAGGATATTTAAGAAAAATTGACTTTTAGCGAATTTCCGAGTAAACTGTACAAATTAACCGAAGTTCTAAATGGTTGCTATTTCTACGTATATCGACGATCTGGATGATATATAAGAAAAATTGAATTTTACTGAATTTTTAAGAAAAAATGTAAAAATTAACCAAAATTTGAAAACGATGCTATTTCTACGTATATCGACGATTTGGGTGATATATATGAAAAACTGAAATTTTAACGAATATCCAAGAAAAATGTAAAAATTGACCAAAATTTAAAAACGATGCTATCTAGATGATTTGGAAGATATTTAGGAAAAATTTAATTTTTGCGAATTTCAGAGTAAACTACAAATTTACCGAAATTCTAAATCGTTGCTATTTCTACGTATATCGACGATTTGGATGATATATAAGAAAAACTGAAATTTTAACGAATATCCAAGAAAAATGTAAAAATTAACCAAAATTTAAAAATGATGCTATCTAGATGATTTGGAAGATATTTAGGAAAAATGAAATTTTTGCGAATTTCAGAGTAAACTGTACAAGTTTACCGAAATTCTAAATCTTTGCTATTTCTACGTACATCGACGATTTGGGTGATATATAAGAAAAACTGAAATTTTAACGAATTTCCAAGAAAAATGTATAAATTAACCAAAATTTAAAAACGATTCTATTTCTATAGATATATAATAAAAATTGAATTTTACCGAATTTTTAAGAAAAATGTAAAAATTAACCGAAATTTGAAAACTATGATATTTCTACGTCTCTAGACGATTTGGATGATATATAAGAAAAACTGAAATTTTAGCGAATTTCCAAGAAAAATGTAAAAATTAACCAAAATTTGAAAACGATGCTATCTAGATGATTTGGAAGATATTTAGGAAAAATTAAATTTTTGCGAATTTCAGAGTAAACTGCACAAATTTACCGAAATTCTAAATCGTTGCTATTTCTACGTACATCGACGATTTGGGTGATATATAAGAAAAACTGAAATTTTAACGAATTTCCATTAAAAATGTAAAAATTAACCAAAATTTAAAAACGATGCTATTTCTATAGATATATAATAAAAATTGAATTTTTGAATTTTTAAGAAAAATATAAAAATTAACCAAAATTTAAAAACGATTCTATTTCTATAGATATATAATAAAAATTGAATTTTACCGAATTTTTAAGAAAAATGTAAAAATTAACCGAAATTTGAAAACTATGATATTTCTACGTCTCTAGACGATTTGGATGATATATAAGAAAAACTGAAATTTTAACGAATATCCAAGAAAAATGTAAAAATTAACCAAAATTTAAAAACGATGCTATCTAGATGATTTGGAAGATATTTAGGAAAAATTTAATTTTTGCGAATTTCAGAGTAAACTACAAATTTACCGAAATTCTAAATCGTTGCTATTTCTACGTATATCGACGATTTGGATGACATATAAGAAAAACTGAAATTTTAACGAATATCCAAGAAAAATGTAAAAATTAACCAAAATTTAAAAACGATGCTATCTAGATGATTTGGAAGATATTTAGGAAAAATTTAATTTTTGCGAATTTCAGAGTAAACTACAAATTTACCGAAATTCTAAATCGTTGCTATTTCTACGTATATAAGAAAAACTGAAATTTTAGCGAATTTTCAAGGAAAATGTAAAAATTAACCAAAATTTGAAAACGATGCTATTTCTACGTATCTAGTTGATTTGGAGGATATTTAAGAAAAATTGACTTTTAGCGAATTTCCGAGTAAACTGTACAAATTAACCGAAGTTCTAAATGGTTGCTATTTCTACGTATATCGACGATCTGGATGATATATTAGAAAAATTGAATTTTACTGAATTTTTAAGAAAAAATGTAAAAATTAACCAAAATTTGAAAACGATGCTATTTCTACGTATATCGACGATTTGGGTGATATATATGAAAAACTGAAATTTTAACGAATATCCAAGAAAAATGTAAAAATTGACCAAAATTTAAAAACGATGCTATCTAGATGATTTGGAAGATATTTAGGAAAAATTTAATTTTTGCGAATTTCAGAGTAAACTACAAATTTACCGAAATTCTAAATCGTTGCTATTTCTACGTATATCGACGATTTGGATGATATATAAGAAAAACTGAAATTTTAACGAATATCCAAGAAAAATGTAAAAATTAACCAAAATTTAAAAACGATGCTATCTAGATGATTTGGAAGACATTTAGGAAAAATTAAATTTTTGCGAATTTCAGAGTAAACTGTACAAATTTACCGAAATTCTAAATCTTTGCTATTTCTACGTACATCAACGATTTGGGTGATATATAAGAAAAACTGAAATTTTTACGAATTTCCAAGAAAAATGTAAAAATTAACCAAAATTTAAAAACTATGCTATTTAGATGATTTGGAAGATATTTAGGAAAAATTAAATTTTTGCGAATTTCAGAGTAAACTGTACAAATGTACCGAAATTCTAAATCGTTGCTATTTCTACGTATATCGACGATTTGGATGATATATAAGAAAAACTGAAATTTTAGCGAGTTTCCAAGTAAAATGTAAAAATTAACCAAAATTTGAAAACGATGCTATTTCTACGTATCTAGTTGATTTGGAGGATATTTAAGAAAAATTGGCTTTTAGCGAATTTCCGAGTAAACTGTACAAATTAACCGAAGTTCTAAATGGTTGCTATTTCTACGTATATCGACGATTTGGATGATATATTAGAAAAATTGAATTTTACTGAATTTTTAAGAAAAAATGTAAAAATTAACCAAAATTTGAAAACGATGCTATTTCTACGTATCTAGACGATTTGGATGATATATAAGAAAAACTGAAATTTTAGCGAATTTCCAAGAAAAATGTAAAAATTAACCAAAATTTAAAAACGATGCTATCTAGATGATTTGGAAGATATTTAGGAAAAATTAAATTTTTGCGAATTTTAGAGTAAACTGTACAAGTTTACCGAAATTCTAAATCTTTGCTATTTCTACGTACATCGACGATTTGGGTGATATATAAGAAAAACTGAAATTTTAACGAATTTCCAAGAAAAATGTAAAAATTAACCAAAATTTAAAAACGATTCTATTTCTATAGATATATAATAAAAATTGAATTTTACCGAATTTTTAAGAAAAATGTAAAAATTAACCAAAATTTGAAAACTATGATATTTCTACGTATCTAGACGATTTGGATGATATATAAGAAAAACTGAAATTTTAACGAATTTCCAAGAAAAATGTAAAAATTAACCAAAATTGAAAAACCATGCTATTTCTATAGACATATAATAAAAATTGAATTTTTGAATTTTTAAGAAAAAATGTAAAAATTAACCAAAATTTGAAAACGATGTTATTTATACGTATCTAGACGAATTGGATGATATATAAGAAAAACTGAAATTTTAGCGAATTTCCAAGAAAAATGTAAAAATTAACCAAAATTTAAAAACGATGCTATCTAGATGATTTGGAAGATATTTAGGAAAAATTAAATTTTTGCGAATTTCAGAGTAAACTGTACAAATTTACCGAAATTCTAAATCGTTGCTATTTCTACGTACATCGACGATTTGGGTGATATATAAGAAAAACTGAAATTTTAACGAATTTCCAAGAAAAATGTAAAAATTAACCAAATTTAAAAACGATGCTATTTCTATAGATATATAATAAAAATTGAATTTTTGAATTTTTAAGAAAAATATAAAAATTAACCAAAATTTGAAAACGATGCTATTTCTACGTATCTAGACGATTTGGATGATATATAAGAAAAACTGAAATTTTAACGAATTTCCAAGAAAAATGTAAAAATTAACCAAAATTTAAAAACGATTCTATTTCTATAGATATATAATAAAAATTGAATTTTTGAATTTTTAAGAAAAAATGTAAAAATTAACCAAAATTTGAAAACGATGTTATTTATACGTATCTAGACGAATTGGATGATATATAAGAAAAACTGAAATTTTAGCGAATTTCCAAGAAAAATGTAAAAATTAACCAAAATTTAAAAACGATGCTATCTAGATGATTTGGAAGATATTTAGGAAAAATTAAATTTTTGCGAATTTCAGAGTAAACTGTACAAGTTTACCGAAATTCTAAATCTTTGCAATTTCTACGTACATCGACGATTTGGATGATATATAAGAAAAACTGAAATTTTAGCTAATTTCCAAGAAAAATGTAAAAATTAACCAAAATTTAAAAACGATGCTATCTAGATGATTTGGAAGATATTTAGGAAAAATTAAATTTTTGCGAATTTCAGAGTAAACTGTACAAATTTACCGAAATTCTAAATCGTTGCTATTTCTACGTATATCGACGATTTGGGTGATATATAAGAAAAACTGAAATTTTAACGAATATCCAAGAAAAATGTAAAAATTGACCAAAATTTAAAAACGATGCTATCTAGATGATTTGGAAGATATTTAGGAAAAATTTAATTTTTGCGAATTTCAGAGTAAACTACAAATTTACCGAAATTCTAAATCGTTGCTATTTCTACGTATATCGACGATTTGGATGACATATAAGAAAAACTGAAATTTTAACGAATATCCAAGAAAAATGTAAAAATTAACCAAAATTTAAAAACGATGCTATCTAGATGATTTGGAAGATATTTAGGAAAAATTTAATTTTTGCGAATTTCAGAGTAAACTACAAATTTACCGAAATTCTAAATCGTTGCTATTTCTACGTATATCGACGATTTGGATGATATATAAGAAAAACTGAAATTTTAGCGAATTTTCAAGGAAAATGTAAAAATTAACCAAAATTTGAAAACGATGCTATTTCTACGTATCTAGTTGATTTGGAGGATATTTAAGAAAAATTGACTTTTAGCGAATTTCCGAGTAAACTGTACAAATTAACCGAAGTTCTAAATGGTTGCTATTTCTACGTATATCGACGATCTGGATGATATATTAGAAAAATTGAATTTTACTGAATTTTTAAGAAAAAATGTAAAAATTAACCAAAATTTGAAAACGATGCTATTTCTACGTATATCGACGATTTGGGTGACATATAAGAAAAACTGAAATTTTAACGAATATCCAAGAAAAATGTAAAAATTAACCAAAATTTAAAAACGATGCTATCTAGATGATTTGGAAGATATTTAGGAAAAATTTAATTATTGCGAATTTCAGAGTAAACTACAAATTTACCGAAATTCTAAATCGTTGCTATTTCTACGTATATCGACGATTTGGATGATATATAAGAAAAACTGAAATTTTAACGAATATCCAAGAAAAATGTAAAAATTAACCAAAATTTAAAAACGATGCTATCTAGATGATTTGGAAGATATTTAGGAAAAATGAAATTTTTGCGAATTTCAGAGTAAACTGTACAAGTTTACCGAAATTCTAAATCTTTGCTATTTCTACGTACATCGACGATTTGGGTGGTATATAAGAAAAACTGAAATTTTAACGAATTTCCAAGAAAAATGTAAAAATTAACCAAAATTTAAAAACGATGCTATCTAGATGATTTGGAAGATATTTAGGAAAAATTTAATTTTTGCGAATTTCAGAGTAAACTACAAATTTACCGAAATTCTAAATCGTTGCTATTTCTACGTATATCGACGATTTGGATGATATATAAGAAAAACTGAAATTTTAACGAATATCCAAGAAAAATGTAAAAATTAACCAAAATTTAAAAACGATGCTATCTAGATGATTTGGAAGATATTTAGGAAAAATGAAATTTTTGCGAATTTCAGAGTAAACTGTACAAGTTTACCGAAATTCTAAATCTTTGCTATTTCTACGTACATCGACGATTTGGGTGATATATAAGAAAAACTGAAATTTTAACGAATTTCCAAGAAAAATGTAAAAATTAACCAAAATTTAAAAACGATTCTATTTCTATAGATATATAATAAAAATTGAATTTTACCGAATTTTTAAGAAAAATGTAAAAATTAACCGAAATTTGAAAACTATGATATTTCTACGTCTCTAGACGATTTGGATGATATATAAGAAAAACTGAAATTTTAACGAATTTCCATTAAAAATGTAAAAATTAACCAAAATTTAAAAACGATGCTATTTCTATAGATATATAATAAAAATTGAATTTTTGAATTTTTAAGAAAAATATAAAAATTAACCAAAATTTGAAAACGATGCTATTTCTACGTATCTAGACGAATTGGATGATATATAAGAAAAACTGAAATTTTAGCGAATTTCCAAGAAAAATGTAAAAATTAACCAAAATTTAAAAACGATGCTATCTAGATGATTTGGAAGATATTTAGGAAAAATTAAATTTTTGCGAATTTCAGAGTAAACTGTACAAATTTACCGAAATTCTAAATCGTTGCTATTTCTACGTACATCGACGATTTGGGTGATATATAAGGAAAACTGAAATTTTAACGAATTTCCAAGAAAAATGTAAAAATTAACATAAATTTAGAAACGATGCTATCTAGATGATTTGGAAGATATTTAGGAAAAATTAAATTTTTGCGAATTTCAGAGTAAACTGTACAAATTTACCGAAATTCTAAATCGTTGCTATTTCTACGTACATCGACGATTTGGGTGATATATAAGGAAAACTGAAATTTTAACGAATTTCCAAGAAAAATGTAAAAATTAACATAAATTTAGAAACGATGCTATCTAGATGATTTGGAAGATATTTAGGAAAAATTAAATTTTTGCGAATTTCAGAGTAAACTGTACAAATTTACCGAAATTCCAAATAGTTGCTATTTCTACGTATATCGACGATTTGGATGATATATGAGAAAAACTGAAATTTTAGCGAATTTCCAAGAAAAATGTAAAAATTATCCAAAATTTAAAAACGATGCTATTTCTATAGATATATAATAAAAATTGAATTTTTGAATTTTTAAGAAAAATATAAAAATTAACCAAAATTTGAAAACGGTGCTATTTCTACGTATCTAGACGATTTGGATGATATATGAGAAAAACTGAAATTTTAGCGAATTTCCAAGAAAAATGTAAAAATTAACCAAAATTTAAAAACGATGCTATTTCTATAGATATATAATAAAAATTGAATTTTAACGAATTTTTAAGAGAAATATAAAAATTAACCAAAATTTGAAAACGATGCTATTTCTACGTATCTAGACGATTTGGATGATATATAAGAAAAACTGAAATTTCAACGAATTTCCAAGAAAAATGTAAAAATTAACCAAAATTTAAAAACGATGCTATTTCTATAGATATATAATAAAAATTGAATTTTTGAATTTTTAAAAAAAAATGTAAAAATTAACCAAAATTTGAAAACGATGTTATTTATACGTATCTAGACGATTTGGATGATATATAAGAAAAACTGAAATTTTAACGAATTTCCAAGAAAAATGTAAAAATTAACCAAAATTTAAAAACGATGCTATTTCTATAGATATATAATAAAAATTGAATTTTAACGAATTTTTAAGAAAAATATAAAAATTAACCAAAATTTGAAAACGGTGCTATTTCTACGTATCTAGACGATTTGGATGATATATAAGAAAAACTGAAATTTTAACGAATTTCCAAGAAAAATGTAAAAATTAACCAAAATTTAAAAACGATGCTATTTCTATAGATATATAATAAAAATTGAATTTTTGAATTTTTAAGAAAAATATAAAAATTAACCAAAATTTGAAAACGATGCTATTTCTACGTATCTAGACGAATTGGATGATATATAAGAAAAACTGAAATTTTAGCGAATTTCCAAGAAAAATGTAAAAATTAACCAAAATTTAAAAACGATGCTATCTAGATGATTTGGAAGATATTTAGGAAAAATTAAATTTTTGCGAATTTCAGAGTAAACTGTACAAATTTACCGAAATTCTAAATCGTTGCTATTTCTACGTACATCGACGATTTGGGTGATATATAAGGAAAACTGAAATTTTAACGAATTTCCAAGAAAAATGTAAAAATTAACATAAATTTAGAAACGATGCTATCTAGATGATTTGGAAGATATTTAGGAAAAATTAAATTTTTGCGAATTTCAGAGTAAACTGTACAAATTTACCGAAATTCTAAATCGTTGCTATTTCTACGTATATCGACGATTTGGATGATATATAAGAAAACCTGAAATTTTAGCGAATTTCCAAGAAAAATGTAAAAATTAACCAAAATTTAAAAACGATGCTATCTAGATGATTTGGAAGATATTTGGGAAAAATTAAATTTTTGCGAATTTCAGAGTAAACTGTACAAATTTACCGAAATTCCAAATAGTTGCTATTTCTACGTATATCGACGATTTGGATGATATATGAGAAAAACTGAAATTTTAGCGAATTTCCAAGAAAAATGTAAAAATTAACCAAAATTTAAAAACGATGGTATTTCTATAGATATATAATAAAAATTGAATTTTAACGAATTTTTAAGAAAAATATAAAAATTAACCAAAATTTGAAAACGATGCTATTTCTACGTATCTAGACGATTTGGATGATATATAAGAAAAACTGAAATTTTAACGAATTTCCAAGAAAAATGTAAAAATTAACCAAAATTTAAAAACGATGCTATTTCTATAGATATATAATAAAAATTGAATTTTTGAATTTTTAAGAAAAAATGTAAAAATTAACCAAAATTTGAAAACGATGTTATTTATACGTATCTAGACGATTTGGATGATATATCAGAAAAACTGAAATTTTAACGAATTTCCAAGAAAAATGTAAAAATTAACCAAAATTTAAGAACGATGCTATTTCTAAAGATATATAATAAAAATTGAATTTTTGAATTTTTAAGAAAAATATAAAAATTAACCAAAATTTGAAAACGGTGCTATTTCTACGTATCTAGACGATTTGGATGATATATAAGAAAAACTGAAATTTTAACGAATTTCCAAGAAAAATGTAAAAATTAACCAAAATTTAAAAACGATGCTATTTCTATAGATATATAATAAAAATTGAATTTTTGAATTTTTAAGAAAAATATAAAAATTAACCAAAATTTGAAAACGATGCTATTTCTACGTATCTAGACGATTTGGATGATATATAAGAAAAACTGAAATTTTAGCGAATTTCCAAGAAAAATGTAAAAATTAACCAAAATTTAAAAACGATGCTATCTAGATGATTTGGAAGATATTTAGGAAAAATTAAATTTTTGCGAATTTCAGAGTAAACTGTACAAGTTTACCGAAATTCTAAATCTCTGCTATTTCTACGTACATCGACGATTTGGGTGATATATAAGAAAAACTGAAATTTTAACGAATTTCCAAGAAAAATGTAAAAATTAACCAAAATTTAAAAACGATTCTATTTCTATAGATATATAATAAAAATTGAATTTTACCGAATTTTTAAGAAAAATGTAAAAATTAACCAAAATTTGAAAACTATGATATTTCTACGTCTCTAGACGATTTGGATGATATATAAGAAAAACTGAAATTTTAGCGAATTTCCAAGAAAAATGTAAAAATTAACCAAAATTTGAAAACGATGTTATTTCTACGTTTCTAGACGATTTGGATGATATATAAGAATAACTGAAATTTTAACGAATTTCCAAGAAAAATGTAAAAATTAACCAAAATTTAAAAACGATGCTATTTCTATAGATATATAATAAAAATTGAATTTTTGAATTTTTAAGAAAAAATGTAAAAATTAACCAAAATTTGAAAACGATGTTATTTATACGTATCTAGACGAATTGGATGATATATAAGAAAAACTGAAATTTTAGCGAATTTCCAAGAAAAATGTAAAAATTAACCAAAATTTAAAAACGATGCTATCTAGATGATTTGGAAGATATTTAGGAAAAATTAAATTTTTGCGAATTTCAGAGTAAACTGTACAAATTTACCGAAATTCTAAATCGTTGCTATTTCTACGTACATCGACGATTTGGGTGATATATAAGGAAAACCGAAATTTTAACGAATTTCCAAGAAAAATGTAAAAATTAACATAAATTTAGAAACGATGCTATCTAGATGATTTGGAAGATATTTAGGAATAATTAAATTTTTGCGAATTTCAGAGTAAACTGTACAAATTTACCGAAATTCTAAATCGTTGCTATTTCTACGTATATCGACGATTTGGATGATATATAAGAAAACCTGAAATTTTAGCGAATTTCCAAGAAAAATGTAAAAATTAACCGAAATTTAAAAACGATGCTATCTAGATGATTTGGAAGATATTTAGGAAAAATTAAATTTTTGCGAATTTCAGAGTAAACTGTACAAATTTACCGAAATTCCAAATAGTTGCTATTTCTACGTATATCGACGATTTGGATGATATATGAGAAAAACTGAAATTTTAGCGAATTTCCAAGAAAAATGTAAAAATTAACCAAAATTTAAAAACGATGCTATTTCTATAGATATATAATAAAAATTGAATTTTCACGAATTTTTAAGAAAAATATAAAAATTAACCAAAATTTGAAAACGATGCTATTTCTATAGATATATAATAAAAATTGAATTTCAACGAATTTTTAAGAAAAATATAAAAATTAACCAAAATTTGAAAACGATGCTATTTCTACGTATCTAGACGATTTGGATGATATATAAGAAAAACTGAAATTTTAACGAATTTCCAAGAAAAATGTAAAAATTAACCAAAATTTAAAAACGATGCTATTTCTATAGATATATAATAAAAATTGAATTTTTGAATTTTTAAGAAAAAATGTAAAAATTAACCAAAATTTGAAAACGATGTTATTTATACGTATCTAGACGATTTGGATGACATAAGAAAAACTGAAATTTTAACGAATTTCCAAGAAAAATGTAAAAATTAACCAAAATTTAAAAACGATGCTATTTCTATAGATATATAATAAAAATTGAATTTTAACGAATTTTTAAGAAAAATATAAAAATTAACCAAAATTTGAAAACGATGCTATTTCTACGTATCTAGACGATTTGGATGATATATAAGAAAAACTGAAATTTTAACGAATTTCCAAGAAAAATGTAAAAATTAACCAAAATTTAAAAACGATGCTATTTCTATAGATATATAATAAAAATTGAATTTTTCAATTTTTAAGAAAAATATAAAAATTAACCAAAATTTGAAAACGATGCTATTTCTACGTATCTAGACGATTTGGATGATATATAAGAAAAACTGAAATTTTAGCGAATTTCCAAGAAAAATGTAAAAATTAACCAAAATTTAAAAACGATTCTATTTCTATAGATATATAATAAAAATTGAATTTTACCGAATTTTTAAGAAAAATGTAAAAATTAACCAAAATTTGAAAACTATGATATTTCTACGTCTCTAGACGATTTGGATGATATATAAGAAAAACTGAAATTTTAGCGAATTTCCAAGAAAAATGTAAAAATTAACCAAAATTTGAAAACGATGTTATTTCTACGTATCTAGACGATTTGGATGATATATAAGAATAACTGAAATTTTAACGAATTTCCAAGAAAAATGTAAAAATTAACCAAAATTTAAAAACGATGCTATTTCTATAGATATATAATAAAAATTGAATTTTTGAATTTTTAAGAAAAAATGTAAAAATTAACCAAAATTTGAAAAAGATGTTATTTATACGTATCTAGACGAATTGGATGATATATGAGAAAAACTGAAATTTTAGCGAATTTCCAAGAAAAATGTAAAAATTAACCAAAATTTAAAAACGATGCTATCTAGATGATTTGGAAGATATTTAGGAAAAATTAAATTTTTGCGAATTCCAGAGTAAACTGTACAAATTTACCGAAATTCTAAATCGTTGCTATTTCTACGTATATCGACGATTTGGATGATATATAAGAAAACCTGAAATTTTAGCGAATTTCCAAGAAAAATGTAAAAATTAACCAAAATTTAAAAAATATGCTATCTAGATGATTTGGGAGATATTTAGGAAAAATTAAATTTTTGCGAATTTCAGAGTAAACTGTACAAATTTACCGAAATTCTAAATCGTTGCTATTTCTACGTATATCGACGATTTGGATGATATATACGAAAACCTGAAATTTTAGCGAATTTCCAAGAAAAATGTAAAAATTAACCAAAATTTAAAAACGATGCTATCTAGATGATTTGGAAGATATTTAGGAAAAATTAAATTTTTGCGAATTTCAGAGTAAACTGTACAAATTTACCGAAATTCCAAATAGTTGCTATTTCTACGTATATCGGCGATTTGGATGATATATGAGAAAAACTGAAATTTTAGCCAATTTCCAAGAAAAATGTAAAAATTAACCAAAATTTAAAAACGATGCTATTTCTATAGATATATAATAAAAATTGAATTTTAACGAATTTTTAAGAAAAATGTAAAAATTAACCAAAATTTGAAAACTATGATATTTCTACGTCTCTAGACGATTTGGATGATATATAAGAAAAACTGAAATTTTAGCGAATTTCCAAGAAAAATGTAAAAATTAACCAAAATTTGAAAACGATGTTATTTCTACGTATCTAGGCGATTTGGATGATATATAAGAAAAACTGAAATTTTAGCTAATTTCCAAGGAAAATGTAAAAATTAACCAAAATTTGAAAACGATGCTATTTCTACGTATCTAGTTGATTTGGAGGATATTTAAGAAAAATTGACTTTTAGCGAATTTCCGAGTAAGCTGTACAAATTAACCGAAGTTCTAAATGGTTGCTATTTCTACGTATGTCGACGATTTGGATGATCTATTAGAAAAATTGAATTTTACTGAATTTTTAAGAAAAAATGTAAAAATTAACCAAAATTTGAAAACGATGCTATTTCTACGTATCTAGACGATTTGGATGATATATAAGAAAAACTGAAATTTTAACGAATATCCAAGAAAAATGTAAAAATTAACCAAAATTTAAAAACGATGCTATCTAGATGATTTGGAAGATATTTAGGAAAAATTTAATTTTTGCGAATTTCAGAGTAAACTACAAATTTACCGAAATTCTAAATCGTTGCTATTTCTACGTATATCGACGACTGGATGATATATAAGAAAAACTGAAATTTTAGCGAATTTTCAAGGAAAATGTAAAAATTAACCAAAATTTGAAAACGATGCTATTTCTACGTATCTAGTTGATTTGGAGGATATTTAAGAAAAATTGACTTTTAGCGAATTTCCGAGTAAACTGTACAAATTAACCGAAGTTCTAAATGGTTGCTATTTCTACGTATATCGACGATTTGGATGATATATTAGAAAAATTGAATTTTACTGAATTTTTAAGAAAAAATGTAAAAATTAACCAAAATTTGAAAACGATGCTATTTCTACGTATCTAGACGATTTGGATGATATATAAGAAAAACTGAAATTTTAGCTAATTTCCAAGAAAAATGTAAAAATTAACCAAAATTTAAAAACGATGCTATCTAGATGATTTGGAAGATATTTAGGAAAAATTAAATTTTTGCGAATTTCAGAGTAAACTGTACAAATTTACCGAAATTCTAAATCTTTGCTATTTCTACGTACATCGACGATTTGGGTGATATATAAGAAAAAGTGAAATTTTAACGAATTTCCAAGAAAAATGTAAAAATTAACCAAAATTTGAAAACGATGTTATCTAGATGATTTGGAAGATATTTAGGAAAAATTAAATTTTTGCGAATTTCAGAGTAAACTGTACAAGTTTACCGAAATTCTAAATCTTTGCAATTTCTACGTACATCGACGATTTGGATGATATATAAGAAAAACTGAAATTTTAGCTAATTTCCAAGAAAAATGTAAAAATTAACCAAAATTTAAAAACGATGCTATCTAGATGATTTGGAAGATATTTAGGAAAAATTAAATTTTTGCGAATTTCAGAGTAAACTGTACAAATTTACCGAAATTCTAAATCGTTGCTATTTCTACGTATATCGACGATTTGGGTGATATATAAGAAAAACTGAAATTTTAACGAATATCCAAGAAAAATGTAAAAATTGACCAAAATTTAAAAACGATGCTATCTAGATGATTTGGAAGATATTTAGGAAAAATTTAATTTTTGCGAATTTCAGAGTAAACTACAAATTTACCGAAATTCTAAATCGTTGCTATTTCTACGTATATCGACGATTTGGATGACATATAAGAAAAACTGAAATTTTAACGAATATCCAAGAAAAATGTAAAAATTAACCAAAATTTAAAAACGATGCTATCTAGATGATTTGGAAGATATTTAGGAAAAATTTAATTTTTGCGAATTTCAGAGTAAACTACAAATTTACCGAAATTCTAAATCGTTGCTATTTCTACGTATATCGACGATTTGGATGATATATAAGAAAAACTGAAATTTTAGCGAATTTTCAAGGAAAATGTAAAAATTAACCAAAATTTGAAAACGATGCTATTTCTACGTATCTAGTTGATTTGGAGGATATTTAAGAAAAATTGACTTTTAGCGAATTTCCGAGTAAACTGTACAAATTAACCGAAGTTCTAAATGGTTGCTATTTCTACGTATATCGACGATCTGGATGATATATAAGAAAAATTGAATTTTACTGAATTTTTAAGAAAAAATGTAAAAATTAACCAAAATTTGAAAACGATGCTATTTCTACGTATATCGACGATTTGGGTGATATATAAGAAAAACTGAAATTTTAACGAATATCCAAGAAAAATGTAAAAATTGACCAAAATTTAAAAACGATGCTATCTAGATGATTTGGAAGATATTTAGGAAAAATTTAATTTTTGCGAATTTCAGAGTAAACTACAAATTTACCGAAATTCTAAATCGTTGCTATTTCTACGTATATCGACGATTTGGATGATATATAAGAAAAACTGAAATTTTAACGAATATCCAAGAAAAATGTAAAAATTAACCAAAATTTAAAAATGATGCTATCTAGATGATTTGGAAGATATTTAGGAAAAATGAAATTTTTGCGAATTTCAGAGTAAACTACAAATTTACCGAAATTCTAAATCGTTGCTATTTCTACGTACATCGACGATTTGGGTGATATATAAGAAAAACTGAAATTTTAACGAATTTCCAAGAAAAATGTAAAAATTAACCAAAATTTAAAAACGATTCTATTTCTATAGATATATAATAAAAATTGAATTTTACCGAATTTTTAAGAAAAATGTAAAAATTAACCAAAATTTGAAAACTATGATATTTCTACGTCTCTAGACGATTTGGATGATATATAAGAAAAACTGAAATTTTAGCGAATTTCCAAGAAAAATGTAAAAATTAACCAAAATTTGAAAACGATGCTATCTAGATGATTTGGAAGATATTTAGGAAAAATTAAATTTTTGCGAATTTCAGAGTAAACTGCACAAATTTACCGAAATTCTAAATCGTTGCTATTTCTACGTACATCGACGATTTGGGTGATATATAAGAAAAACTGAAATTTTAACGAATTTCCATTAAAAATGTAAAAATTAACCAAAATTTAAAAACGATGCTATTTCTATAGATATATAATAAAAATTGAATTTTTGAATTTTTAAGAAAAATATAAAAATTAACCAAAATTTAAAAACGATTCTATTTCTATAGATATATAATAAAAATTGAATTTTACCGAATTTTTAAGAAAAATGTAAAAATTAACCGAAATTTGAAAACTATGATATTTCTACGTCTCTAGACGATTTGGATGATATATAAGAAAAACTGAAATTTTAACGAATATCCAAGAAAAATGTAAAAATTAACCAAAATTTAAAAACGATGCTATCTAGATGATTTGGAAGATATTTAGGAAAAATTTAATTTTTGCGAATTTCAGAGTAAACTACAAATTTACCGAAATTCTAAATCGTTGCTATTTCTACGTATATCGACGATTTGGATGACATATAAGAAAAACTGAAATTTTAACGAATATCCAAGAAAAATTTAAAAATTAACCAAAATTTAAAAACGATGCTATCTAGATGATTTGGAAGATATTTAGGAAAAATTTAATTTTTGCGAATTTCAGAGTAAACTACAAATTTACCGAAATTCTAAATCGTTGCTATTTCTACGTATATCGACGATTTGGATGATATATAAGAAAAACTGAAATTTTAGCGAATTTTCAAGGAAAATGTAAAAATTAACCAAAATTTGAAAACGATGCTATTTCTACGTATCTAGTTGATTTGGAGGATATTTAAGAAAAATTGACTTTTAGCGAATTTCCGAGTAAACTGTACAAATTAACCGAAGTTCTAAATGGTTGCTATTTCTACGTATATCGACGATCTGGATGATATATTAGAAAAATTGAATTTTACTGAATTTTTAAGAAAAAATGTAAAAATTAACCAAAATTTGAAAACGATGCTATTTCTACGTATATCGACGATTTGGGTGATATATATGAAAAACTGAAATTTTAACGAATATCCAAGAAAAATGTAAAAATTGACCAAAATTTAAAAACGATGCTATCTAGATGATTTGGAAGATATTTAGGAAAAATTTAATTTTTGCGAATTTCAGAGTAAACTACAAATTTACCGAAATTCTAAATCGTTGCTATTTCTACGTATATCGACGATTTGGATGATATATAAGAAAAACTGAAATTTTAACGAATATCCAAGAAAAATGTAAAAATTAACCAAAATTTAAAAACGATGCTATCTAGATGATTTGGAAGATATTTAGGAAAAATTAAATTTTTGCGAATTTCAGAGTAAACTGTACAAATTTACCGAAATTCTAAATCTTTGCTATTTCTACGTACATCAACGATTTGGGTGATATATAAGAAAAACTGAAATTTTTACGAATTTCCAAGAAAAATGTAAAAATTAACCAAAATTTAAAAACTATGCTATTTAGATGATTTGGAAGATATTTAGGAAAAATTAAATTTTTGCGAATTTCAGAGTAAACTGTACAAATGTACCGAAATTCTAAATCGTTGCTATTTCTACGTATATCGACCATTTGGATGATATATAAGAAAAACTGAAATTTTAGCGAGTTTCCAAGTAAAATGTAAAAATTAACCAAAATTTGAAAACGATGCTATTTCTACGTATCTAGTTGATTTGGAGGATATTTAAGAAAAATTGACTTTTAGCGAATTTCCGAGTAAACTGTACAAATTAACCGAAGTTCTAAATGGTTGCTATTTCTACGTATATCGACGATTTGGATGATATATTAGAAAAATTGAATTTTACTGAATTTTTAAGAAAAAATGTAAAAATTAACCAAAATTTGAAAACGATGCTATTTCTACGTATCTAGACGATTTGGATGATATATAAGAAAAACTGAAATTTTAGCGAATTTCCAAGAAAAATGTAAAAATTAACCAAAATTTAAAAACGATGCTATCTAGATGATTTGGAAGATATTTAGGAAAAATTAAATTTTTGCGAATTTTAGAGTAAACTGTACAAGTTTACCGAAATTCTAAATCTTTGCTATTTCTACGTACATCGACGATTTGGGTGATATATAAGAAAAACTGAAATTTTAACGAATTTCCAAGAAAAATGTAAAAATTAACCAAAATTTAAAAACGATTCTATTTCTATAGATATATAATAAAAATTGAATTTTACCGAATTTTTAAGAAAAATGTAAAAATTAACCAAAATTTGAAAACTATGATATTTCTACGTATCTAGACGATTTGGATGATATATAAGAAAAACTGAAATTTTAACGAATTTCCAAGAAAAATGTAAAAATTAACCAAAATTGAAAAACCATGCTATTTCTATAGACATATAATAAAAATTGAATTTTTGAATTTTTAAGAAAAAATGTAAAAATTAACCAAAATTTGAAAACGATGTTATTTATACGTATCTAGACGAATTGGATGATATATAAGAAAAACTGAAATTTTAGCGAATTTCCAAGAAAAATGTAAAAATTAACCAAAATTTAAAAACGATGCTATCTAGATGATTTGGAAGATATTTAGGAAAAATTAAATTTTTGCGAATTTCAGAGTAAACTGTACAAATTTACCGAAATTCTAAATCGTTGCTATTTCTACGTACATCGACGATTTGGGTGATATATAAGAAAAACTGAAATTTTAACGAATTTCCAAGAAAAATGTAAAAATTAACCAAAATTTAAAAACGATGCTATTTCTATAGATATATAATAAAAATTGAATTTTTGAATTTTTAAGAAAAATATAAAAATTAACCAAAATTTGAAAACGATGCTATTTCTACGTATCTAGACGATCTGGATGATATATAAGAAAAACTGAAATTTTAACGAATTTCCAAGAAAAATGTAAAAATTAACCAAAATTTAAAAACGATTCTATTTCTATAGATATATAATAAAAATTGAATTTTTGAATTTTTAAGAAAAAATGTAAAAATTAACCAAAATTTGAAAACGATGTTATTTATACGTATCTAGACGAATTGGATGATATATAAGAAAAACTGAAATTTTAGCGAATTTCCAAGAAAAATGTAAAAATTAACCAAAATTTAAAAACGATGATATCTAGATGATTTGGAAGATATTTAGGAAAAATTAAATTTTTGCGAATTTCAGAGTAAACTGTACAAGTTTACCGAAATTCTAAATCTTTGCAATTTCTACGTACATCGACGATTTGGATGATATATAAGAAAAACTGAAATTTTAGCTAATTTCCAAGAAAAATGTAAAAATTAACCAAAATTTAAAAACGATGCTATCTAGATGATTTGGAAGATATTTAGGAAAAATTAAATTTTTGCGAATTTCAGAGTAAACTGTACAAATTTACCGAAATTCTAAATCGTTGCTATTTCTACGTATATCGACGATTTGGGTGATATATAAGAAAAACTGAAATTTTAACGAATATCCAAGAAAAATGTAAAAATTGACCAAAATTTAAAAACGATGCTATCTAGATGATTTGGAAGATATTTAGGAAAAATTTAATTTTTGCGAATTTCAGAGTAAACTACAAATTTACCGAAATTCTAAATCGTTGCTATTTCTACGTATATCGACGATTTGGATGACATATAAGAAAAACTGAAATTTTAACGAATATCCAAGAAAAATGTAAAAATTAACCAAAATTTAAAAACGATGCTATCTAGATGATTTGGAAGATATTTAGGAAAAATTTAATTTTTGCGAATTTCAGAGTAAACTACAAATTTACCGAAATTCTAAATCGTTGCTATTTCTACGTATATCGACGATTTGGATGATATATAAGAAAAACTGAAATTTTAGCGAATTTTCAAGGAAAATGTAAAAATTAACCAAAATTTGAAAACGATGCTATTTCTACGTATCTAGTTGATTTGGAGGATATTTAAGAAAAATTGACTTTTAGCGAATTTCCGAGTAAACTGTACAAATTAACCGAAGTTCTAAATGGTTGCTATTTCTACGTATATCGACGATCTGGATGATATATTAGAAAAATTGAATTTTACTGAATTTTTAAGAAAAAATGTAAAAATTAACCAAAATTTGAAAACGATGCTATTTCTACGTATATCGACGATTTGGGTGACATATAAGAAAAACTGAAATTTTAACGAATATCCAAGAAAAATGTAAAAATTAACCAAAATTTAAAAACGATGCTATCTAGATGATTTGGAAGATATTTAGGAAAAATTTAATTATTGCGAATTTCAGAGTAAACTACAAATTTACCGAAATTCTAAATCGTTGCTATTTCTACGTATATCGACGATTTGGATGATATATAAGAAAAACTGAAATTTTAACGAATATCCAAGAAAAATGTAAAAATTAACCAAAATTTAAAAACGATGCTATCTAGATGATTTGGAAGATATTTAGGAAAAATGAAATTTTTGCGAATTTCAGAGTAAACTGTACAAGTTTACCGAAATTCTAAATCTTTGCTATTTCTACGTACATCGACGATTTGGGTGATATATAAGAAAAACTGAAATTTTAACGAATTTCCAGGAAAAATGTAAAAATTAACCAAAATTTAAAAACGATGCTATCTAGATGATTTGGAAGATATTTAGGAAAAATTTAATTTTTGCGAATTTCAGAGTAAACTACAAATTTACCGAAATTCTAAATCGTTGCTATTTCTACGTATATCGACGATTTGGATGATATATAAGAAAAACTGAAATTTTAACGAATATCCAAGAAAAATGTAAAAATTAACCAAAATTTAAAAACGATGCTATCTAGATGATTTGGAAGATATTTAGGAAAAATGAAATTTTTGCGAATTTCAGAGTAAACTGTACAAGTTTACCGAAATTCTAAATCTTTGCTATTTCTACGTACATCGACGATTTGGGTGATATATAAGAAAAACTGAAATTTTAACGAATTTCCAAGAAAAATGTAAAAATTAACCAAAATTTAAAAACGATTCTATTTCTATAGATATATAATAAAAATTGAATTTTACCGAATTTTTAAGAAAAATGTAAAAATTAACCGAAATTTGAAAACTATGATATTTCTACGTCTCTAGACGATTTGGATGATATATAAGAAAAACTGAAATTTTAGCGAATTTCCAAGAAAAATGTAAAAATTAACCAAAATTTGAAAACGATGCTATCTAGATGATTTGGAAGATATTTAGGAAAAATTAAATTTTTGCGAATTTCAGAGTAAACTGCACAAATTTACCGAAATTCTAAATCGTTGCTATTTCTACGTACATCGACGATTTGGGTGATATATAACAAAAACTGAAATTTTAACGAATTTCCATTAAAAATGTAAAAATTAACCAAAATTTAAAAACGATGCTATTTCTATAGATATATAATAAAAATTGAATTTTTGAATTTTTAAGAAAAATATAAAAATTAACCAAAATTTGAAAACGATGCTATTTCTACGTATCTAGACGAATTGGATGATATATAAGAAAAACTGAAATTTTAGCGAATTTCCAAGAAAAATGTAAAAATTAACCAAAATTTAAAAACGATGCTATCTAGATGATTTGGAAGATATTTAGGAAAAATTAAATTTTTGCGAATTTCAGAGTAAACTGTACAAATTTACCGAAATTCTAAATCGTTGCTATTTCTACGTACATCGACGATTTGGGTGATATATAAGGAAAACTGAAATTTTAACGAATTTCCAAGAAAAATGTAAAAATTAACATAAATTTAGAAACGATGCTATCTAGATGATTTGGAAGATATTTAGGAAAAATTAAATTTTTGCGAATTTCAGAGTAAACTGTACAAATTTACCGAAATTCTAAATCGTTGCTATTTCTACGTATATCGACGATTTGGATGATATATAAGAAAAACTGAAATTTTAACGAATTTCCAAGAAAAATGTAAAAATTAACCAAAATTTAAAAACGATGCTATCTAGATGATTTGGAAGATATTTAGGAAAAATTAAATTTTTGCGAATTTCAGAGTAAACTGTACAAATTTACCGAAATTCCAAATAGTTGCTATTTCTACGTATATCGACGATTTGGATGATATATGAGAAAAACTGAAATTTTAGCGAATTTCCAAGAAAAATGTAAAAATTAGCCAAAATTTAAAAACGATGCTATTTCTATAGATATATAATAAAAATTGAATTTTTGAATTTTTAAGAAAAATATAAAAATTAACCAAAATTTGAAAACGGTGCTATTTCTACGTATCTAGACGATTTGGATGATATATAAGAAAAACTGAAATTTTAACGAATTTCCAAGAAAAATGTAAAAATTAACCAAAATTTAAAAACGATGCTATTTCTATAGATATATAATAAAAATTGAATTTTTGAATTTTTAAGAAAAATATAAAAATTAACCAAAATTTGAAAACGGTGCTATTTCTACGTATCTAGACGAATTGGATGATATATAAGAAAAACTGAAATTTTAGCGAATTTCCAAGAAAAATGTAAAAATTAACCAAAATTTAAAAACGATGCTATCTAGATGATTTGGAAGATATTTAGGAAAAATTAAATTTTTGCGAATTTCAGAGTAAACTGTACAAATTTACCGAAATTCTAAATCGTTGCTATTTCTACGTACATCGACGATTTGGGTGATATATAAGGAAAACTGAAATTTTAACGAATTTCCAAGAAAAATGTAAAAATTAACATAAATTTAGAAACGATGCTATCTAGATGATTTGGAAGATATTTAGGAAAAATTAAATTTTTGCGAATTTCAGAGTAAACTGTACAAATTTACCGAAATTCTAAATCGTTGCTATTTCTACGTATATCGACGATTTGGATGATATATAAGAAAACCTGAAATTTTAGCGAATTTCCAAGAAAAATGTAAAAATTAACCAAAATTTAAAAACGATGCTATCTAGATGATTTGGAAGATATTTAGGAAAAATTAAATTTTTGCGAATTTCAGAGTAAACTGTACAAATTTACCGAAATTCCAAATAGTTGCTATTTCTACGTATATCGACGATTTGGATGATATATGAGAAAAACTGAAATTTTAGCGAATTTCCAAGAAAAATGTAAAAATTAACCAAAATTTAAAAACGATGCTATTTCTATAGATATATAATAAAAATTGAATTTTAACGAATTTTTAAGAGAAATATGAAAATTAACCAAAATTTGAAAACGATGCTATTTCTACGTATCTAGACGATTTGGATGATATATAAGAAAAACTGAAATTTTAACGAATTTCCAAGAAAAATGTAAAAATTAACCAAAATTTAAAAACGATGCTATTTCTATAGATATATAATAAAAATTGAATTTTTGAATTTTTAAAAAAAAATGTAAAAATTAACCAAAATTTGAAAACGATGTTATTTATACGTATCTAGACGATTTGGATGATATATAAGAAAAACTGAAATTTTAACGAATTTCCAAGAAAAATGTAAAAATTAACCAAAATTTAAAAACGATGCTATTTCTATAGATATATAATAAAAATTGAATTTTAACGAATTTTTAAGAAAAATATAAAAATTAACCAAAATTTGAAAACGGTGCTATTTCTACGTATCTAGACGATTTGGATGATATATAAGAAAAACTGAAATTTTAACGAATTTCCAAGAAAAATGTAAAAATTAACCAAAATTTAAAAACGATGCTATTTCTATAGATATATAATAAAAATTGAATTTTTGAATTTTTAAGAAAAATATAAAAATTAACCAAAATTTGAAAACGATGCTATTTCTACGTATCTAGACGAATTGGATGATATATAAGAAAAACTGAAATTTTAGCGAATTTCCAAGAAAAATGTAAAAATTAACCAAAATTTAAAAACGATGCTATCTAGATGATTTGGAAGATATTTAGGAAAAATTAAATTTTTGCGAATTTCAGAGTAAACTGTACAAATTTACCGAAATTCTAAATCGTTGCTATTTCTACGTACATCGACGATTTGGGTGATATATAAGGAAAACTGAAATTTTAACGAATTTCCAAGAAAAATGTAAAAATTAACATAAATTTAGAAACGATGCTATCTAGATGATTTGGTAGATATTTAGGAAAAATTAAATTTTTGCGAATTTCAGAGTAAACTGTACAAATTTACCGAAATTCTAAATCGTTGCTATTTCTACGTATATCGACGATTTGGATGATATATAAGAAAACCTGAAATTTTAGCGAATTTCCAAGAAAAATGTAAAAATTAACCAAAATTTAAAAACGATGCTATCTAGATGATTTGGAAGATATTTGGGAAAAATTAAATTTTTGCGAATTTCAGAGTAAACTGTACAAATTTACCGAAATTCCAAATAGTTGCTATTTCTACGTATATCGACGATTTGGATGATATATGAGAAAAACTGAAATTTTAGCGAATTTCCAAGAAAAATGTAAAAATTAACCAAAATTTAAAAACGATGGTATTTCTATAGATATATAATAAAAATTGAATTTTAACGAATTTTTAAGAAAAATATAAAAATTAACCAAAATTTGAAAACGATGCTATTTCTACGTATCTAGACGATTTGGATGATATATAAGAAAAACTGAAATTTTAACGAATTTCCAAGAAAAATGTAAAAATTAACCAAAATTTAAAAACGATGCTATTTCTATAGATATATAATAAAAATTGAATTTTTGAATTTTTAAGAAAAAATGTAAAAATTAACCAAAATTTGAAAACGATGTTATTTATACGTATCTAGACGATTTGGATGATATATCAGAAAAACTGAAATTTTAACGAATTTCCAAGAAAAATGTAAAAATTAACCAAAATTTAAGAACGATGCTATTTCTATAGATATATAATAAAAATTGAATTTTTGAATTTTTAAGAAAAATATAAAAATTAACCAAAATTTGAAAACGGTGCTATTTCTACGTATCTAGACGATTTGGATGATATATAAGAAAAACTGAAATTTTAACGAATTTCCAAGAAAAATGTAAAAATTAACCAAAATTTAAAAACGATGCTATTTCTATAGATATATAATAAAAATTGAATTTTTGAATTTTTAAGAAAAATATAAAAATTAACCAAAATTTGAAAACGATGCTATTTCTACGTATCTAGACGATTTGGATGATATATAAGAAAAACTGAAATTTTAGCGAGTTTCCAAGAAAAATGTAAAAATTAACCAAAATTTAAAAACGATGCTATCTAGATGATTTGGAAGATATTTAGGAAAAATTAAATTTTTGCGAATTTCAGAGTAAACTGTACAAGTTTACCGAAATTCTAAATCTCTGCTATTTCTACGTACATCGACGATTTGGGTGATATATAAGAAAAACTGAAATTTTAACGAATTTCCAAGAAAAATGTAAAAATTAACCAAAATTTAAAAACGATTCTATTTCTATAGATATATAATAAAAATTGAATTTTACCGAATTTTTAAGAAAAATGTAAAAATTAACCAAAATTTGAAAACTATGATATTTCTACGTCTCTAGACGATTTGGATGATATATAAGAAAAACTGAAATTTTAGCGAATTTCCAAGAAAAATGTAAAAATTAACCAAAATTTGAAAACGATGTTATTTCTACGTTTCTAGACGATTTGGATGATATATAAGAATAACTGAAATTTTAACGAATTTCCAAGAAAAATGTAAAAATTAACCAAAATTTAAAAACGATGCTATTTCTATAGATATATAATAAAAATTGAATTTTTGAATTTTTAAGAAAAAATGTAAAAATTAACCAAAATTTGAAAACGATGTTATTTATACGTATCTAGACGAATTGGATGATATATAAGAAAAACTGAAATTTTAGCGAATTTCCAAGAAAAATGTAAAAATTAACCAAAATTTAAAAACGATGCTATCTAGATGATTTGGAAGATATTTAGGAAAAATTAAATTTTTGCGAATTTCAGAGTAAACTGTACAAATTTACCGAAATTCTAAATCGTTGCTATTTCTACGTACATCGACGATTTGGGTGATATATAAGGAAAACCGAAATTTTAACGAATTTCCAAGAAAAATGTAAAAATTAACATAAATTTAGAAACGATGCTATCTAGATGATTTGGAAGATATTTAGGAATAATTAAATTTTTGCGAATTTCAGAGTAAACTGTACAAATTTACCGAAATTCTAAATCGTTGCTATTTCTACGTATATCGACGATTTGGATGATATATAAGAAAACCTGAAATTTTAGCGAATTTCCAAGAAAAATGTAAAAATTAACCGAAATTTAAAAACGATGCTATCTAGATGATTTGGAAGATATTTAGGAAAAATTAAATTTTTGCGAATTTCAGAGTAAACTGTACAAATTTACCGAAATTCCAAATAGTTGCTATTTCTACGTATATCGACGATTTGGATGATATATGAGAAAAACTGAAATTTTAGCGAATTTCCAAGAAAAATGTAAAAATTAACCAAAATTTAAAAACGATGCTATTTCTATAGATATATAATAAAAATTGAATTTTCACGAATTTTTAAGAAAAATATAAAAATTAACCAAAATTTGAAAACGATGCTATTTCTACGTATCTAGACGATTTGGATGATATATAAGAAAAACTGAAATTTTAACGAATTTCCAAGAAAAATGTAAAAATTAACCAAAATTTAAAAACGATGCTATTTCTATAGATATATAATAAAAATTGAATTTTTGAATTTTTAAGAAAAAATGTAAAAATTAACCAAAATTTGAAAACGATGTTATTTATACGTATCTAGACGATTTGGATGACATATAAGAAAAACTGAAATTTTAACGAATTTCCAAGAAAAATGTAAAAATTAACCAAAATTTAAAAACGATGCTATTTCTATAGATATATAATAAAAATTGAATTTCAACGAATTTTTAAGAAAAATATAAAAATTAACCAAAATTTGAAAACGATGCTATTTCTACGTATCTAGACGATTTGGATGATATATAAGAAAAACTGAAATTTTAACGAATTTCCAAGAAAAATGTAAAAATTAACCAAAATTTAAAAACGATGCTATTTCTATAGATATATAATAAAAATTGAATTTTTGAATTTTTAAGAAAAAATGTAAAAATTAACCAAAATTTGAAAACGATGTTATTTATACGTATCTAGACGATTTGGATGACATAAGAAAAACTGAAATTTTAACGAATTTCCAAGAAAAATGTAAAAATTAACCAAAATTTAAAAACGATGCTATTTCTATAGATATATAATAAAAATTGAATTTTAACGAATTTTTAAGAAAAATATAAAAATTAACCAAAATTTGAAAACGATGCTATTTCTACGTATCTAGACGATTTGGATGATATATAAGAAAAACTGAAATTTTAACGAATTTCCAAGAAAAATGTAAAAATTAACCAAAATTTAAAAACGATGCTATTTCTATAGATATATAATAAAAATTGAATTTTTCAATTTTTAAGAAAAATATAAAAATTAACCAAAATTTGAAAACGATGCTATTTCTACGTATCTAGACGATTTGGATGATATATAAGAAAAACTGAAATTTTAGCGAATTTCCAAGAAAAATGTAAAAATTAACCAAAATTTAAAAACGATTCTATTTCTATAGATATATAATAAAAATTGAATTTTACCGAATTTTTAAGAAAAATGTAAAAATTAACCAAAATTTGAAAACTATGATATTTCTACGTCTCTAGACGATTTGGATGATATATAAGAAAAACTGAAATTTTAGCGAATTTCCAAGAAAAATGTAAAAATTAACCAAAATTTGAAAACGATGTTATTTCTACGTATCTAGACGATTTGGATGATATATAAGAATAACTGAAATTTTAACGAATTTCCAAGAAAAATGTAAAAATTAACCAAAATTTAAAAACGATGCTATTTCTATAGATATATAATAAAAATTGAATTTTTGAATTTTTAAGAAAAAATGTAAAAATTAACCAAAATTTGAAAAAGATGTTATTTATACGTATCTAGACGAATTGGATGATATATGAGAAAAACTGAAATTTTAGCGAATTTCCAAGAAAAATGTAAAAATTAACCAAAATTTAAAAACGATGCTATCTAGATGATTTGGAAGATATTTAGGAAAAATTAAATTTTTGCGAATTCCAGAGTAAACTGTACAAATTTACCGAAATTCTAAATCGTTGCTATTTCTACGTATATCGACGATTTGGATGATATATAAGAAAACCTGAAATTTTAGCGAATTTCCAAGAAAAATGTAAAAATTAACCAAAATTTAAAAAATATGCTATCTAGATGATTTGGGAGATATTTAGGAAAAATTAAATTTTTGCGAATTTCAGAGTAAACTGTACAAATTTACCGAAATTCTAAATCGTTGCTATTTCTACGTATATCGACGATTTGGATGATATATAAGAAAACCTGAAATTTTAGCGAATTTCCAAGAAAAATGTAAAAATTAACCAAAATTTAAAAACGATGCTATCTAGATGATTTGGAAGATATGTAGGAAAAATTAAATTTTTGCGAATTTCAGAGTAAACTGTTCAAATTTACCGAAATTCCAAATAGTTGCTATTTCTACGTATATCGGCGATTTGGATGATATATGAGAAAAACTGAAATTTTAGCCAATTTCCAAGAAAAATGTAAAAATTAACCAAAATTTAAAAACGATGCTATTTCTATAGATATATAATAAAAATTGAATTTTAACGAATTTTTAAGAAAAATGTAAAAATTAACCAAAATTTGAAAACTATGATATTTCTACGTCTGTAGACGATTTGGATGATATATAAGAAAAACTGAAATTTTAGCGAATTTCCAAGAAAAATGTAAAAATTAACCAAAATTTGAAAACGATGTTATTTCTACGTATCTAGGCGATTTGGATGATATATAAGAAAAACTGAAATTTTAGCTAATTTCCAAGGAAAATGTAAAAATTAACCAAAATTTGAAAACGATGCTATTTCTACGTATCTAGTTGATTTGGAGGATATTTAAGAAAAATTGACTTTTAGCGAATTTCCGAGTAAGCTGTACAAATTAACCGAAGTTCTAAATGGTTGCTATTTCTACGTATATCGACGATTTGGATGATATATTAGAAAAATTGAATTTTACTGAATTTTTAAGAAAAAATGTAAAAATTAACCAAAATTTGAAAACGATGCTATTTCTACGTATCTAGACGATTTGGATGATATGTAAGAAAAACTGAAATTTTAACGAATATCCAAGAAAAATGTAAAAATTAACCAAAATTTAAAAACGATGCTATCTAGATGATTTGGAAGATATTTAGGAAAAATTTAATTTTTGCGAATTTCAGAGTAAACTACAAATTTACCGAAATTCTAAATCGTTGCTATTTCTACGTATATCGACGATTGGATGATATATAAGAAAAACTGAAATTTTAGCGAATTTTCAAGGAAAATGTAAAAATTAACCAAAATTTGAAAACGATGCTATTTCTACGTATCTAGTTGATTTGGAGGATATTTAAGAAAAATTGACTTTTAGCGAATTTCCGAGTAAACTGTACAAATTAACCGAAGTTCTAAATGGTTGCTATTTCTACGTATATCGACGATTTGGATGATATATTAGAAAAATTGAATTTTACTGAATTTTTAAGAAAAAATGTAAAAATTAACCAAAATTTGAAAACGATGCTATTTCTACGTATCTAGACGATTTGGATGATATATAAGAAAAACTGAAATTTTAGCTAATTTCCAAGAAAAATGTAAAAATTAACCAAAATTTAAAAACGATGCTATCTAGATGATTTGGAAGATATTTAGGAAAAATTAAATTTTTGCGAATTTCAGAGTAAACTGTACAAATTTACCGAAATTCTAAATCTTTGCTATTTCTACGTACATCGACGATTTGGGTGATATATAAGAAAAAGTGAAATTTTAACGAATTTCCAAGAAAAATGTAAAAATTAACCAAAATTTAAAAACTATGCTATCTAGATGATTTGGAAGATATTTAGGAAAAATTAAATTTTTGCGAATTTCAGAGTAAACTGTACAAATTTACCGAAATTCTAAATCGTTGCTATTTCTACGTATATCGACGATTTGGGTGATATATAAGAAAAACTGAAATTTTAACGAATATCCAAGAAAAATGTAAAAAATAACCAAAATTTAAAAACTATGCTATCTAGATGATTTGGAAGATATTTAGGAAAAATTAAATTTTTGCGAATTTCAGAGTAAACTGTACAAGTTTACCGAAATTCTAAATCTTTGCTATTTCTACGTACATCGACGATTTGGGTGATATATAAGAAAAACTGAAATTTTAACGAATTTCCAAGAAAAATGTAAAAAATAGCCAAAATTTAAAAACTATGCTATCTAGATGATTTGGAAGATATTTAGGAAAAATTAAATTTTTGCGAATGTCAGAGTAAACTACAAATTTACCGAAATTCTAAATTGTTGCTATTTCTACGTATATCGACGATTTGGATGATATATAAGAAAAACTGAAATTTTAGCGAATTTCCAAGAAAAATGTAAAAATTAACCAAAATTTGAAAACGATGCTATCTAGATGATTTGGAGGATATTTAAGAATATTTTATTTTAGGGAATTTCCGAGTAAACGGTACAAATTAACCGAAATTCTAAATCGTTGCTATTTCTACGTATATCGACGATTTGGGTGATATATAAGAAAAACTGAAATTTTAACGAATTTCCAAGAAAAATGTAAAAATTAACCAAAATTTAAAAACGATTCTATTTCTATGGATATATAATAAAAATTGAATTTTACCGAATTTTTAAGAAAAATGTAAAAATTAACCAAAATTTGAAAACGATGCTATTTCTACGTATCTAGACGATTTGGATGATATATAAGAAAAACTGAAATTTTAGCGAATTTCCAAGAAAAATGTAAAAATTAACCGTAATTTAAAAACGATGCTATCTAGATGATTTGGAAGATATTTAGGAAAAATTTAATTTTTGCGAATTTCAGAGTAAACTGTACAAATTTACCGAAATTCTAAATTGTTGCTATTTCTACGTATATCGACGATTTGGATGATATATAAGAAAAACTGAAATTTTAGCGAATTTCCAAGAAAAATGTAAAAATTAACCATAATTTAAAAACGATGCTATCTAGATGATTTGGAAGATATTTAGGAAAAATTAAATTTTTGCGAATTTTAGAGTAAACTGTACAAGTTTACCGAAATTCTAAATCTTTGCTATTTCTACGTACATCGACGATTTGGGTGATATATAAGAAAAAGTGAAATTTTAACGAATTTCCAAGAAAAATGTAAAAATTAACCAAAATTTAAAAACGATTCTATTTCTATGGATATATAATAAAAATTGAATTTTACCGAATTTTTAAGAAAAATGTAAAAATTAACCAAAATTTGAAAACGATGCTATTTCTACGTATCTAGACGATTTGGATGATATATAAGAAAAACTGAAATTTTAGCGAATTTCCAAGAAAAATGTAAAAATTAACCGTAATTTAAAAACGATGCTATCTAGATGATTTGGAAGATATTTAGGAAAAATTTAATTTTTGCGAATTTCAGAGTAAACTGTACAAATTTACCGAAATTCTAAATTGTTGCTATTTCTACGTATATCGACGATTTGGATGATATATAAGAAAAACTGAAATTTTAGCGAATTTCCAAGAAAAATGTAAAAATTAACCATAATTTAAAAACGATGCTATCTAGATGATTTGGAAGATATTTAGGAAAAATTAAATTTTTGCGAATTTTAGAGTAAACTGTACAAGTTTACCGAAATTCTAAATCTTTGCTATTTCTACGTACATCGACGATTTGGGTGATATATAAGAAAAACTGAAATTTTAACGAATTTCCAAGAAAAATGTAAAAATTAACCATAATTTAAAAACGATGCTATCTAGATGATTTGGAAGATATTTAGGAAAAATTAAATTTTTGCGAATTTTAGAGTAAACTGTACAAGTTTACCGAAATTCTAAATCTTTGCTATTTCTACGTACATCGACGATTTGGGTGATATATAAGAAAAACTGAAATTTTAACGAATTTCCAAGAAAAATGTAAAAATTAACCAAAATTTAAAAACGATTCTATTTCTATAGATATATAATAAAAATTGAATTTTACCGAATTTTTAAGAAAAATGTAAAAATTAACCAAAATTTGAAAACGATGTTATTTATACGTATCTAGACGAATTGGATGATATATAAGAAAAACTGAAATTTTAGCGAATTTCCAAGAAAAATGAAAAAATTAACCAAAATTTAAAAACGATGCTATCTAGATGATTTGGAAGATATTTAGGAAAAATTAAATTTTTGCGAATTTCAGAGTAAACAGTACAAATTTACCGAAATTCTAAATCGTTGCTATTTCTACGTACATCGACGATTTGGGTGATATATAAGAAAAACTGAAATTTTAACGAATTTCCAAGAAAAATGTAAAAATTAACCAAAATTTGAAAACGATGCTATCTAGATGATTTGGAGGATATTTAAGAAAAATTAAATTTTTGCGAATTTCAGAGTAAACTGTACAAATTTACCGAAATTCTAAATCGTTGCTATTTCTACGTACATCGACGATTTGGGTGATATATAAGAAAAACTGAAATTTTAACGAATTTCCAAGAAAAATGTAAAAATTAACCAAAATTTAAAAACGATGCTATTTCTATAGATATATAATAAAAATTGAATTTTTGAATTTTTAAGAAAAATATAAAAATTAACCAAAATTTGAAAACGATGCTATTTCTACGTATCTAGACGATTTGGATGATATATAAGAAAAACTGAAATTTTAACGAATTTCCAAGAAAAATGTAAAAATTAACCAAAATTTAAAAACGATTCTATTTCTATAGATATATAATAAAAATTGAATTTTTGAATTTTTAAGAAAAAATGTAAAAATTAACCAAAATTTGAAAACGATGTTATTTATACGTATCTAGACGAATTGGATGATATATAAGAAAAACTGAAATTTTAGCGAATTTCCAAGAAAAATGTAAAAATTAACCAAAATTTAAAAACGATGCTATCTAGATGATTTGGAAGATATTTAGGAAAAATTAAATTTTTGCGAATTTCAGAGTAAACTGTACAAGTTTACCGAAATTCTAAATCTTTGCAATTTCTACGTACATCGACGATTTGGATGATATATAAGAAAAACTGAAATTTTAGCTAATTTCCAAGAAAAATGTAAAAATTAACCAAAATTTAAAAACGATGCTATCTAGATGATTTGGAAGATATTTAGGAAAAATTAAATTTTTGCGAATTTCAGAGTAAACTGTACAAATTTACCGAAATTCTAAATCTTTGCTATTTCTACGTACATCGACGATTTGGGTGATATATAAGAAAAACTGAAATTTTAACGAATATCCAAGAAAAATGTAAAAATTGACCAAAATTTAAAAACGATGCTATCTAGATGATTTGGAAGATATTTAGGAAAAATTTAATTTTTGCGAATTTCAGAGTAAACTACAAATTTACCGAAATTCTAAATCGTTGCTATTTCTACGTATATCGACGATTTGGATGACATATAAGAAAAACTGAAATTTTAACGAATATCCAAGAAAAATGTAAAAATTAACCAAAATTTAAAAACGATGCTATCTAGATGATTTGGAAGATATTTAGGAAAAATTTAATTTTTGCGAATTTCAGAGTAAACTACAAATTTACCGAAATTCTAAATCGTTGCTCTTTCTACGTATATCGACGATTTGGATGATATATAAGAAAAACTGAAATTTTAGCGAATTTTCAAGGAAAATGTAAAAATTAACCAAAATTTGAAAACGATGCTATTTCTACGTATCTAGTTGATTTGGAGGATATTTAAGAAAAATTGACTTTTAGCGAATTTCCGAGTAAACTGTACAAATTAACCGAAGTTCTAAATGGTTGCTATTTCTACGTATATCGACGATCTGGATGATATATTAGAAAAATTGAATTTTACTGAATTTTTAAGAAAAAATGTAAAAATTAACCAAAATTTGAAAACGATGCTATTTCTACGTATATCGACGATTTGGGTGATATATAAGAAAAACTGAAATTTTAACGAATATCCAAGAAAAATGTAAAAATTGACCAACATTTAAAAACGATGCTATCTAGATGATTTGGAAGATATTTAGGAAAAATTTAATTTTTGCGAATTTCAGAGTAAACTACAAATGTACCGAAATTCTAAATCGTTGCTATTTCTACGTATATCGACGATTTGGATGATATACAAGAAAAACTGAAATTTTAGCGAATTTCCAAGAAAAATGTAAAAATTAACCAAAATTTGAAAACGATGCTATCTAGATGATTTGGAAGATATTTAGGAAAAATTAAATTTTTGCGAATTTCAGAGTAAACTGTACAAGTTTACCGAAATTCTAAATCTTTGCTATTTCTACGTACATCGACGATTTGGGTGATATATAAGAAAAACTGAAATTTTAACGAATTTCCAAGAAAAATGTAAAAATTAACCAAAATTTAAAAACGATTCTATTTCTATAGATATATAATAAAAATTGAATTTTACCGAATTTTTAAGAAAAATGTAAAAATTAACCGAAATTTGAAAACTATGATATTTCTACGTCTCTAGACGATTTGGATGATATATAAGAAAAACTGAAATTTTAGCGAATTTCCAAGAAAAATGTAAAAGTTAACCAAAATTTGAAAACGATGCTATTTCTACGTATCTAGACGATTTGGATGATATATAAGAAAAACTGAAATTTTAACGAATTTCCAAGAAAAATGTAAAAATTAACCAAAATTGAAAAACGATGCTATTTCTATAGATATATAATAAAAATTGAATTTTTGAATTTTTAAGAAAAAATGTAAAAATTAACCAAAATTTGAAAACGATGTTATTTATACGTATCTAGACGAATTGGATGATATATAAGAAAAACTGAAATTTTAGCGAATTTCCAAGAAAAATGTAAAAATTAACCAAAATTTAAAAACGATGCTATCTAGATGATTTGGAAGATATTTAGGAAAAATTAAATTTTTGCGAATTTCAGAGTAAACTGTACAAATTTACCGAAATTCTAAATCGTTGCTATTTCTACGTACATCGACGATTTGGGTGATATATAAGAAAAACTGAAATTTTAACGAATTTCCAAGAAAAATGTAAAAATTAACCAAAATTTAAAAACGATGCTATTTCTATAGATATATAATAAAAATTGAATTTTTGAATTTTTAAGAAAGATATAAAAATTAACCAACATTTGAAAACGATGCTATTTCTACGTATCTAGACGATTTGGATGATATATAAGAAAAACTGAAATTTTAACGAATTTCCAAGAAAAATGTAAAAATTAACCAAAATTTAAAAACGATGCTATTTCTATAGATATATAATAAAAATTGAATTTTTGAATTTTTAAGAAAAATATAAAAATTAACCAAAATTTGAAAACGATGCTATTTCTACGTATCTAGACGATTTGGATGATATATAAGAAAAACTGAAATTTTAGCGAATTTCCAAGAAAAATGTAAAAATTAACCAAAATTTAAAAACGATGCTATCTAGATGATTTGGAAGATATTTAGGAAAAATTAAATTTTTGCGAATTTCAGAGTAAACTGTACAAGTTTACGGAAATTCTAAATCTTTGCAATTTCTACGTACATCGACGATTTGGATGATAGATAAGAAAAACTGAAATTTTAGCTAATTTCCAAGAAAAATGTAAAAATTAACCAAAATTTAAAAACGATGCTATCTAGATGATTTGGAAGATATTTAGGAAAAATTAAATTTTTGCGAATTTCAGAGTAAACTGTAAAAATTTACCGAAATTCTAAATCTTTGCTATTTCTACGTACATCGACGATTTGGGTGATATATAAGAAAAACTGAAATTTTTACGAATTTCCAAGAAAAATGTAAAAATTAACCAAAATTTAAAAACTATGCTATCTAGATGATTTGGAAGATATTTAGGAAAAATTAAATTTTTGCGAATTTCAGAGTAAACTGTACAAATTTACCGAAATTCTAAATCTTTGCTATTTCTACGTACATCGACGATTTGGGTGATATATAAGAAAAACTGAAATTTTTACGAATTTCCAAGAAAAATGTAAAAATTAACCAAAATTTGAAAACGATGCTATTTCTACGTATCTAGACGATTTGGATGATATATAAGAAAAACTGAAATTTTAGCGAATTTCCAAGAAAAATGTAAAAATTAACCAAAATTTAAAAACCATGCTATCTAGATGATTTGGAAGATATTTAGGAAAAATTAAATTTTTGCGAATTTCAGAGTAAACTGTACAAGTTTACGGAAACTCTAAATCTTTGCAATTTCTACGTACATCGACGATTTGGATGATATATAAGAAAAACTGAAATTTTAGCTAATTTCCAAGAAAAATGTAAAAATTAACCAAAATTTAAAAACGATGCTATCTAGATGATTTGGAAGATATTTAGGAAAAATTAAATTTTTGCGAATTTCAGAGTAAACTGTACAAATTTACCGAAATTCTAAATCTTTGCTATTTCTACGTATATCGACGATTTGGATGATATATAAGAAAAACTGAAATTTTAGCGAGTTTCCAAGGAAAATGTAAAAATTAACCAAAATTTGAAAACGATGCTATTTCTACGTATCTAGTTGATTTGGAGGATATTTAAGAAAAATTGACTTTTAGCGAATTTCCGAGTAAACTGTACAAATTAACCGAAGTTCTAAATGGTTGCTATTTCTACGTATATCGACGATTTGGATGATATATTAGAAAAATTGAATTTTACTGAATTTTTAAGAAAAAATGTAAAAATTAACCAAAATTTGAAAACGATGTTATTTCTACGTATCTAGACGATTTGGATGATATATAAGAAAAACTGAAATTTTTACGAATTTCCAAGAAAAATGTAAAAATTAACCAAAATTTGAAAACGATGCTATTTCTACGTATCTAGACGATTTGGATGATATATAAGAAAAACTGAAATTTTAGCGAATTTCCAAGAAAAATGTAAAAATTAACCAAAATTTAAAAACGATGCTATCTAGATGATTTGGAAGATATTTAGGAAAAATTAAATTTTTGCGAATTTCAGAGTAAACTGTACAAGTTTACCGAAATTCTAAATCTTTGCTATTTCTACGTACATCGACGATTTGGGTGATATATAAGAAAAACTGAAATTTTAACGAATTTCCAAGAAAAATGTAAAAATTAACCAAAATTTAAAAACGATTCTATTTCTATAGATATATAATAAAAATTGAATTTTACCGAATTTTTAAGAAAAATGTAAAAATTAACCAAAATTTGAAAACTATGATATTTCTACGTCTCTAGACGATTTGGATGGTATATAAGAAAAACTGAAATTTAAGCGAATTTCCACGAAAAATGTAAAAATTAACCAAAATTTGAAAACGATGCTATTTCTACGTATCTAGACGATTTGGATGATATATAAGAAAAACTGAAATTTTAACGAATTTCCAAGAAAAATGTAAAAATTAACCAAAATTGAAAAACGATGCTATTTCTATAGATATATAATAAAAATTGAATTTTTGAATTTTTAAGAAAAAATGTAAAAATTAACCAAAATTTGAAAACGATGTTATTTATACGTATCTAGACGAATTGGATGATATATAAGAAAAACTGAAATTTTAGCGAATTTCCAAGAAAAATGTAAAAATTAACCAAAATTTAAAAACGATGCTATCTAGATGATTTGGAAGATATTTAGGAAAAATTAAATTTTTGCGAATTTCAGAGAAAACTGTACAAATTTACCGAAATTCTAAATCGTTGCTGTTTCTACGTACATCGACGATTTGGGTGATATATAAGAAAAACTGAAATTTTAACGAATTTCCAAGAAAAATGTAAAAATTAACCAAAATTTAAAAACGATGCTATTTCTATAGATATATAATAAAAATTGAATTTTTGAATTTTTAAGAAAAAATGTAAAAATTAACCAAAATTTGAAAACGATGTTATTTATACGTATCTAGACGAATTGGATGATATATAAGAAAAACTCAAATTTTAGCGAATTTCCAAGAAAAATGTAAAAATTAACCAAAATTTAAAAACGATGCTATCTAGATGATTTGGAAGATATTTAGGAAAAATTAAATTTTTGCGAATTTCAGAGTAAACTGTACAAATTTACCGAAATTCTAAATCGTTGCTATTTCTACGTACATCGACGATTTGGGTGATATATAAGGAAAACTGAAATTTTAACGAATTTCCAAGAAAAATGTAAAAATTAACATAAATTTAGAAACGATGCTATCTAGATGATTTGGAAGATATTTAGGAAAAATTAAATTTTTGCGAATTTCAGAGTAAACTGTACAAATTTACCGAAATTCTAAATCGTTGCTATTTCTACGTATATCGACGATTTGGATGATATATAAGAAAACCTGAAATTTTAGCGAATTTCCAAGAAAAATGTAAAAATTAACCAAAATTTAAAAACGATGCTATTTCTATAGATATAAATAAAAATTGAATTTTTGAATTTTTAAGAAGAAATGTAAAAATTAACCAAAATTTGAAAAAGATGTTATTTATACGTATCTAGACGAATTGGATGATATATGAGAAAAACTGAAATTTTAGCGAATTTCCAAGAAAAATGTAAAAATTAACCAAAATTTAAAAACGATGCTATTTCTATAGATATATAATAAAAATTGAATTTTTGAATTTTTAAAAAAAAATGTAAAAATTAACCAAAATTTGAAAACGATGTTATTTATACGTATCTAGACGATTTGGATGATATAAAAGAAAAACTGAAATTTTAACGAATTTCCAAGAAAAATGTAAAAATTAACCAAAATTTAAAAACGATGCTATTTCTATAGATATATAATAAAAATTGAATTTTTGAATTTTTAAGAAAAATATAAAAATTAACCAAAATTTGAAAACGATGCTATTTCTACGTATCTAGACGAATTGGATGATATATAAGAAAAACTGAAATTTTAGCGAATTTCCAAGAAAAATGTAAAAATTAACCAAAATTTAAAAACGATGCTATCTAGATGATTTGGAAGATATTTAGGAAAAATTAAATTTTTGCGAATTTCAGAGTAAACTGTACAAATTTACCGAAATTCTAAATCGTTGCTATTTCTACGTACATCGACGATTTGGGTGATATATAAGGAAAACTGAAATTTTAACGAATTTCCAAGAAAAATGTAAAAATTAACATAAATTTAGAAACGATGCTATCTAGATGATTTGGAAGATATTTAGGAAAAATTAAATTTTTGCGAATTTCAGAGTAAACTGTACAAATTTACCGAAATTCCAAATAGTTGCTATTTCTACGTATATCGACGATTTGGATGATATATGAGAAAAACTGAAATTTTAGCGAATTTCCAAGAAAAATGTAAAAATTAACCAAAATTTAAAAACGATGCTATTTCTATAGATATATAATAAAAATTGAATTTTAACGAATTTTTAAGAAAAATATAAAAATTAACCAAAATTTGAAAACGATGCTATTTCTACGTATCTAGACGATTTGGATGATATATAAGAAAAACTGAAATTTTAACAAATTTCCAAGAAAAATGTAAAAATTAACCAAAATTTAAAAACGATGCTATTTCTATAGATATATAATAAAAATTGAATTTTTGAATTTTTAAGAAATAATGTAAAAATTAACCAAAATTTGAAAACGATGTTATTTATACGTATCTAGACGATTTGGATGATATATCAGAAAAACTGAAATTTTAACGAATTTCCAAGAAAAATGTAAAAATTAACCAAAATTTAAGAACGATGCTATTTCTATAGATATATAATAAAAATTGAATTTTTGAATTTTTAAGAAAAATATAAAAATTAACCAAAATTTGAAAACGGTGCTATTTCTACGTATCTAGACGATTTGGATGATATATAAGAAAAACTGAAATTTTAACGAATTTCCAAGAAAAATGTAAAAATTAACCAAAATTTAAAAACGATGCTATTTCTATAGATATATAATAAAAATTGAATTTTTGAATTTTTAAGAAAAATATAAAAATTAACCAAAATTTGAAAACGATGCTATTTCTACGTATCTAGACGATTTGGATGATATATAAGAAAAACTGAAATTTTAGCGAATTTCCAAGAAAAATGTAAAAATTAACCAAAATTTAAAAACGATGCTATTTCTATAGATATATAATAAATATTGAATTTTTGAATTTTTAAGAAAAATATAAAAATTAACCAAAATTTGAAAACGATGCTATTTCTACGTATCTAGACGATTTGGATGATATATAAGAAAAACTGAAATTTTAACGAATTTCCAAGAAAAATGTAAAAATTAACCAAAATTTAAAAACGATGCTATTTCTATAGATATATAATAAAAATTGAATTTTTGAATTTTTAAGAAATAATGTAAAAATTAACCAAAATTTGAAAACGATGCTATTTCTACGTATCTAGACGATTTGGATGATATATAAGAAAAACTGAAATTTTAACGAATTTCCAAGAAAAATGTAAAAATTAACCAAAATTTAAAAACGATGCTATTTCTATAGATATATAATAAAAATTGAATTTTTGAATTTTTAAGAAAAAATGTAAAAATTAACCAAAATTTGAAAACGATGTTATTTATACGTATCTAGACGATTTGGATGACATATAAGAAAAACTGAAATTTTAACGAATTTCCAAGAAAAATGTAAAAATTAACCAAAATTTAAAAACGATGCTATTTCTATAGATATATAATAAAAATTGAATTTTAACGAATTTTTAAGAAAAATATAAAAATTAACCAAAATTTGAAAACTATGATATTTCTACGAATCTAGACGATTTGAATGATATGTAAGAATGACTGAAATTTTAGCGAATTTCCAAGAAAAATGTAAAAATTAACCATAATTTAAAAACGATTTTATTTCTATGGATATATAATAAAAATTGAATTTTACCGAATTTTTAAGAAAAATGTAAAAATTAACCAAAATTTGAAAACGATGCTATTTCTACGTATCTAGACGATTTGGATGATATATAAGAAAAACTGAAATTTTAGCGAATTTCCAAGAAAAATGTAAAAATTATCCATAATTTAAAAACGATTCTATTTCTATGGATATATAATAAAAATTGAATTTTAGCGAATTTTCAAGGAAAATGTAAAAATTAACCAAAATTTGAAAACGATGCTATTTCTACGTATCTAGTTGATTTGGAGGATATTTAAGAAAAATTGACTTTTAGCGAATTTCCGAGTATACTGTACAAATTAACCGAAGCTCTAAATGGTTGCTATTTCTACGTATATCGACGATTTGGATGATATATTAGAAAAACTGTATTTTACTGAATTTTTAAGACAAAATGTAAAAATTAACCAAAATTTGAAAACGATGCTATTTCTACGTATCTAGACGATTTGGATGATATATAAGAAAAACTGAAATTTTAGCTAATTTCCAAGAAAAATGTAAAAATTAACCAAAATTTAAAAACGATGCTATCTAGATGATTTGGAAGATATTTAGGAAAAATTAAATTTTTGCGAATTTCAGAGTAAACTGTACAAATTTACCGAAATTCTAAATCGTTGCTACTTCTACGTATATCGACGATTTGGATGATATATAAGAAAAACTGAAATTTTAACGAATATCCAAGAAAAATGTAAAAATTAACCAAAATCTAAAAACGATGCTATCTAGATGATTTGGAAGATATTTAGGAAAAATTAAATTTTTGCGAATTTCAGAGTAAACTGTACAAATTTACCGAAATTCTAAATCGTTGCTATTTCTACGTATATCGACGATTTGGATGATATATAAGAAAAACTGAAATTTCAACGAATATCCAAGAAAAATGTAAAAATTAACCAAAATTTAATAACGATGCTATCTAGATGATTTGGAAGATATTTAGGAAAAATTTAATTTTTGCGAATTTCAGAGTAAACTGTACAAATTTACCGAAATTCTAAATCTCTGCTATTTCTACGTACATCGACGATTTGGGTGATATATAAGAAAAACTGAAATTTTAACGAATTTCCAAGAAAAATGTAAAAATTAACCAAAATTTAAAAACGATTCTATTTCTATAGATATATAATAAAAATTGAATTTTACCGAATTTTTAAGAAAAATGTAAAAATTAACCAAAATTTGAAAACTATGATATTTCTACGTCTCTAGACGATTTGGATGATATATAAGAAAAACTGAAATTTTAGCGAATTTCCAAGAAAAATGTAAAAATTAACCAAAATTTGAAAACGATGTTATTTCTACGTTTCTAGACGATTTGGATGATATATAAGAATAACTGAAATTTTAACGAATTTCCAAGAAAAATGTAAAAATTAACCAAAATTTAAAAACGATGCTATTTCTATAGATATATAATAAAAATTGAATTTTTGAATTTTTAAGAAAAAATGTAAAAATTAACCAAAATTTGAAAACGATGTTATTTATACGTATCTAGACGAATTGGATGATATATAAGAAAAACTGAAATTTTAGCGAATTTCCAAGAAAAATGTAAAAATTAACCAAAATTTAAAAACGATGCTATCTAGATGATTTGGAAGATATTTAGGAAAAATTAAATTTTTGCGAATTTCAGAGTAAACTGTACAAATTTACCGAAATTCTAAATCGTTGCTATTTCTACGTACATCGACGATTTGGGTGATATATAAGAAAAACTGAAATTTTAACGAATTTCCAAGAAAAATGTAAAAATTAACCAAAATTTAAAAACGATTCTATTTCTATAGATATATAATAAAAATTGAATTTTACCGAATTTTTAAGAAAAATGTAAAAATTAACCAAAATTTGAAAACTATGATATTTCTACGTCTCTAGACGATTTGGATGATATATAAGAAAAACTGAAATTTTAGCGAATTTCCAAGAAAAATGTAAAAATTAACCAAAATTTGAAAACGATGTTATTTCTACGTTTCTAGACGATTTGGATGATATATAAGAATAACTGAAATTTTAACGAATTTCCAAGAAAAATGTAAAAATTAACCAAAATTTAAAAACGATGCTATTTCTATAGATATATAATAAAAATTGAATTTTTGAATTTTTAAGAAAAAATGTAAAAATTAACCAAAATTTGAAAACGATGTTATTTATACGTATCTAGACGAATTGGATGATATATAAGAAAAACTGAAATTTTAGCGAATTTCCAAGAAAAATGTAAAAATTAACCAAAATTTAAAAACGATGCTATCTAGATGATTTGGAAGATATTTAGGAAAAATTAAATTTTTGCAAATTTCAGAGTAAACTGTACAAATTTACCGAAATTCTAAATCGTTGCTATTTCTACGTACATCGACGATTTGGGTGATATATAAGGAAAACTGAAATTTTAACGAATTTCCAAGAAAAATGTAAAAATTAACATAAATTTAGAAACGATGCTATCTAGATGATTTGGAAGATATTTAGGAATAATTAAATTTTTGCGAATTTCAGAGTAAACTGTACAAATTTACCGAAATTCTAAATCGTTGCTATTTCTACGTATATCGACGATTTGGATGATATATAAGAAAACCTGAAATTTTAGCGAATTTCCAAGAAAAATGTAAAAATTAACCGAAATTTAAAAACGATGCTATCTAGATGATTTGGAAGATATTTAGGAAAAATTAAATTTTTGCGAATTTCAGAGTAAACTGTACAAATTTACCGAAATTCCAAATAGTTGCTATTTCTACGTATATCGACGATTTGGATGATATATGAGAAAAACTGAAATTTTAGCGAATTTCCAAGAAAAATGTAAAAATTAACCAAAATTTAAAAACGATGCTATTTCTATAGATATATAATAAAAATTGAATTTTCACGAATTTTTAAGAAAAATATAAAAATTAACCAAAATTTGAAAACGATGCTATTTCTACGTATCTAGACGATTTGGATGATATATAAGAAAAACTGAAATTTTAACGAATTTCCAAGAAAAATGTAAAAATTAACCAAAATTTAAAAACGATGCTATTTCTATAGATATATAATAAAAATTGAATTTTTAAGAAAAAATGTAAAAATTAACCAAAATTTGAAAACGATGTTATTTATACGTATCTAGACGATTTGGATGACATATAAGAAAAACTGAAATTTTAACGAATTTCCAAGAAAAATGTAAAAATTAACCAAAATTTAAAAACGATGCTATTTCTATAGATATATAATAAAAATTGAATTTCAACGAATTTTTAAGAAAAATATAAAAATTAACCAAAATTTGAAAACGATGCTATTTCTACGTATCTAGACGATTTGGATGATATATAAGAAAAACTGAAATTTTAACGAATTTCCAAGAAAAATGTAAAAATTAACCAAAATTTAAAAACGATGCTATTTCTATAGATATATAATAAAAATTGAATTTTTGAATTTTTAAGAAAAAATGTAAAAATTAACCAAAATTTGAAAACGATGTTATTTATACGTATCTAGACGATTTGGATGACATAAGAAAAACTGAAATTTTAACGAATTTCCAAGAAAAATGTAAAAATTAACCAAAATTTAAAAACGATGCTATTTCTATAGATATATAATAAAAATTGAATTTTAACGAATTTTTAAGAAAAATATAAAAATTAACCAAAATTTGAAAACGATGCTTTTTCTACGTATCTAGACGATTTGGATGATATATAAGAAAAACTGAAATTTTAACGAATTTCCAAGAAAAATGTAAAAATTAACCAAAATTTAAAAACGATGCTATTTCTATAGTTATATAATAAAAATTGAATTTTTCAATTTTTAAGAAAAATATAAAAATTAACCAAAATTTGAAAACGATGCTATTTCTACGTATCTAGACGATTTGGATGATATATAAGAAAAACTGAAATTTTAGCGAATTTCCAAGAAAAATGTAAAAATTAACCAAAATTTAAAAACGATTCTATTTCTATAGATATATAATAAAAATTGAATTTTACCGAATTTTTAAGAAAAATGTAAAAATTAACCAAAATTTGAAAACTATGATATTTCTACGTCTCTAGACGATTTGGATGATATATAAGAAAAACTGAAATTTTAGCGAATTTCCAAGAAAAATGTAAAAATTAACCAAAATTTGAAAACGATGTTATTTCTACGTATCTAGACGATTTGGATGATATATAAGAATAACTGAAATTTTAACGAATTTCCAAGAAAAATGTAAAAATTAACCAAAATTTAAAAACGATGCTATTTCTATAGATATATAATAAAAATTGAATTTTTGAATTTTTAAGAAAAAATGTAAAAATTAACCAAAATTTGAAAAAGATGTTATTTATACGTATCTAGACGAATTGGATGATATATGAGAAAAACTGAAATTTTAGCGAATTTCCAAGAAAAATGTAAAAATTAACCAAAATTTAAAAACGATGCTATCTAGATGATTTGGAAGATATTTAGGAAAAATTAAATTTTTGCGAATTCCAGAGTAAACTGTACAAATTTACCGAAATTCTAAATCGTTGCTATTTCTACGTATATCGACGATTTGGATGATATATAAGAAAACCTGAAATTTTAGCGAATTTCCAAGAAAAATGTAAAAATTAACCAAAATTTAAAAAATATGCTATCTAGATGATTTGGGAGATATTTAGGAAAAATTAAATTTTTGCGAATTTCAGAGTAAACTGTACAAATTTACCGAAATTCTAAATCGTTGCTATTTCTACGTATATCGACGATTTGGATGATATATAAGAAAACCTGAAATTTTAGCGAATTTCCAAGAAAAATGTAAAAATTAACCAAAATTTAAAAACGATGCTATCTAGATGATTTGGAAGATATGTAGGAAAAATTAAATTTTTGCGAATTTCAGAGTAAACTGTACAAATTTACCGAAATTCCAAATAGTTGCTATTTCTACGTATATCGACGATTTGGATGATATATGAGAAAAACTGAAATTTTAGCGAATTTCCAAGAAAAATGTAAAAATTAACCAAAATTTAAAAACGATGCTATTTCTATAGATATATAATAAAAATTGAATTTTAACGAATTTTTAAGAAAAATGTAAAAATTAACCAAAATTTGAAAACTATGATATTTCTACGTCACTAGACGATTTGGATGATATATAAGAAAAACTGAAATTTTAGCGAATTTCCAAGAAAAATGTAAAAATTAACCAAAATTTGAAAACGATGTTATTTCTACGTATCTAGGCGATTTGGATGATATATAAGAAAAACTGAAATTTTAGCTAATTTCCAAGGAAAATGTAAAAATTAACCAAAATTTGAAAACGATGCTATTTCTACGTATCTAGTTGATTTGGAGGATATTTAAGAAAAATTGACTTTTAGCGAATTTCCGAGTAAGCTGTACAAATTAACCGAAGTTCTAAATGGTTGCTATTTCTACGTATATCGACGATTTGGATGATATATTAGAAAAATTGAATTTTACTGAATTTTTAAGAAAAAATGTAAAAATTAACCAAAATTTGAAAACGATGCTATTTCTACGTATCTAGACGATTTGGATGATATATAAGAAAAACTGAAATTTTAACGAATATCCAAGAAAAATGTAAAAATTAACCAAAATTTAAAAACGATGCTATCTAGATGATTTGGAAGATATTTAGGAAAAATTTAATTTTTGCGAATTTCAGAGTAAACTACAAATTTACCGAAATTCTAAATCGTTGCTATTTCTACGTATATCGACGATTGGATGATATATAAGAAAAACTGAAATTTTAGCGAATTTTCAAGGAAAATGTAAAAATTAACCAAAATTTGAAAACGATGCTATTTCTACGTATCTAGTTGATTTGGAGGATATTTAAGAAAAATTGACTTTTAGCGAATTTCCGAGTAAACTGTACAAATTTACCGAAATTCTAAATCGTTGCTATTTCTACGTATATCGACGATTTGGATGATATATAAGAAAACCTGAAATTTTAGCGAATTTCCAAGAAAAATGTAAAAATTAACCAAAATTTAAAAACGATGCTATCTAGATGATTTGGAAGATATGTAGGAAAAATTAAATTTTTGCGAATTTCAGAGTAAACTGTACAAATTTACCGAAATTCCAAATAGTTGCTATTTCTACGTATATCGACGATTTGGATGATATATGAGAAAAACTGAAATTTTAGCGAATTTCCAAGAAAAATGTAAAAATTAACCAAAATTTAAAAACGATGCTATTTCTATAGATATATAATAAAAATTGAATTTTAACGAATTTTTAAGAAAAATGTAAAAATTAACCAAAATTTGAAAACTATGATATTTCTACGTCACTAGACGATTTGGATGATATATAAGAAAAACTGAAATTTTAGCGAATTTCCAAGAAAAATGTAAAAATTAACCAAAATTTGAAAACGATGTTATTTCTACGTATCTAGGCGATTTGGATGATATATAAGAAAAACTGAAATTTTAGCTAATTTCCAAGGAAAATGTAAAAATTAACCAAAATTTGAAAACGATGCTATTTCTACGTATCTAGTTGATTTGGAGGATATTTAAGAAAAATTGACTTTTAGCGAATTTCCGAGTAAGCTGTACAAATTAACCGAAGTTCTAAATGGTTGCTATTTCTACGTATATCGACGATTTGGATGATATATTAGAAAAATTGAATTTTACTGAATTTTTAAGAAAAAATGTAAAAATTAACCAAAATTTGAAAACGATGCTATTTCTACGTATCTAGACGATTTGGATGATATATAAGAAAAACTGAAATTTTAACGAATATCCAAGAAAAATGTAAAAATTAACCAAAATTTAAAAACGATGCTATCTAGATGATTTGGAAGATATTTAGGAAAAATTTAATTTTTGCGAATTTCAGAGTAAACTACAAATTTACCGAAATTCTAAATCGTTGCTATTTCTACGTATATCGACGATTGGATGATATATAAGAAAAACTGAAATTTTAGCGAATTTTCAAGGAAAATGTAAAAATTAACCAAAATTTGAAAACGATGCTATTTCTACGTATCTAGTTGATTTGGAGGATATTTAAGAAAAATTGACTTTTAGCGAATTTCCGAGTAAACTGTACAAATTTACCGAAATTCTAAATCGTTGCTATTTCTACGTATATCGACGATTTGGATGATATATAAGAAAACCTGAAATTTTAGCGAATTTCCAAGAAAAATGTAAAAATTAACCAAAATTTAAAAACGATGCTATCTAGATGATTTGGAAGATATGTAGGAAAAATTAAATTTTTGCGAATTTCAGAGTAAACTGTACAAATTTACCGAAATTCCAAATAGTTGCTATTTCTACGTATATCGACGATTTGGATGATATATAAGAAAACCTGAAATTTTAGCGAATTTCCAAGAAAAATGTAAAAATTAACCAAAATTTAAAAACGATGCTATTTCTATAGATATATAATAAAAATTGAATTTTAACGAATTTTTAAGAAAAATGTAAAAATTAACCAAAATTTGAAAACTATGATATTTCTACGTCACTAGACGATTTGGATGATATATAAGAAAAACTGAAATTTTAGCGAATTTCCAAGAAAAATGTAAAAATTAACCAAAATTTGAAAACGATGTTATTTCTACGTATCTAGGCGATTTGGATGATATATAAGAAAAACTGAAATTTTAGCTAATTTCCAAGGAAAATGTAAAAATTAACCAAAATTTGAAAACGATGCTATTTCTACGTATCTAGTTGATTTGGAGGATATTTAAGAAAAATTGACTTTTAGCGAATTTCCGAGTAAGCTGTACAAATTAACCGAAGTTCTAAATGGTTGCTATTTCTACGTATATCGACGATTTGGATGATATATTAGAAAAATTGAATTTTACTGAATTTTTAAGAAAAAATGTAAAAATTAACCAAAATTTGAAAACGATGCTATTTCTACGTATCTAGACGATTTGGATGATATATAAGAAAAACTGAAATTTTAACGAATATCCAAGAAAAATGTAAAAATTAACCAAAATTTAAAAACGATGCTATCTAGATGATTTGGAAGATATTTAGGAAAAATTTAATTTTTGCGAATTTCAGAGTAAACTACAAATTTACCGAAATTCTAAATCGTTGCTATTTCTACGTATATCGACGATTGGATGATATATAAGAAAAACTGAAATTTTAGCGAATTTTCAAGGAAAATGTAAAAATTAACCAAAATTTGAAAACGATGCTATTTCTACGTATCTAGTTGATTTGGAGGATATTTAAGAAAAATTGACTTTTAGCGAATTTCCGAGTAAACTGTACAAATTAACCGAAGTTCTAAATGGTTGCTATTTCTACGTATATCGACGATTTGGATGATATATTAGAAAAATTGAATTTTACTGAATTTTTAAGAAAAAATGTAAAAATTAACCAAAATTTGAAAACGATGCTATTTCTACGTATCTAGACGATTTGGATGATATATAAGAAAAACTGAAATTTTAGCTAATTTCCAAGAAAAATGTAAAAATTAACCAAAATTTAAAAACGATGCTATCTAGATGATTTGGAAGATATTTAGGAAAAATTAAATTTTTGCGAATTTCAGAGTAAACTGTACAAATTTACCGAAATTCTAAATCTTTGCTATTTCTACGTACATCGACGATTTGGGTGATATATAAGAAAAAGTGAAATTTTAACGAATTTCCAAGAAAAATGTAAAAATTAACCAAAATTTAAAAACTATGCTATCTAGATGATTTGGAAGATATTTAGGAAAAATTAAATTTTTGCGAATTTCAGAGTAAACTGTACAAATTTACCGAAATTCTAAATCGTTGCTATTTCTACGTATATCGACGATTTGGGTGATATATAAGAAAAACTGAAATTTTAACGAATATCCAAGAAAAATGTAAAAAATAACCAAAATTTAAAAACTATGCTATCTAGATGATTTGGAAGATATTTAGGAAAAATTAAATTTTTGCGAATTTCAGAGTAAACTGTAGAAGTTTACCGAAATTCTAAATCTTTGCTATTTCTACGTACATCGACGATTTGGGTGATATATAAGAAAAACTGAAATTTTAACGAATTTCCAAGAAAAATGTAAAAAATAGCCAAAATTTAAAAACTATGCTATCTAGATGATTTGGAAGATATTTAGGAAAAATTAAATTTTTGCGAATGTCAGAGTAAACTACAAATTTACCGAAATTCTAAATTGTTGCTATTTCTACGTATATCGACGATTTGGATGATATATAAGAAAAACTGAAATTTTAGCGAATTTCCAAGAAAAATGTAAAAATTAACCAAAATTTGAAAACGATGCTATCTAGATGATTTGGAGGATATTTAAGAATATTTTATTTTAGGGAATTTCCGAGTAAACGGTACAAATTAACCGAAATTCTAAATCGTTGCTATTTCTACGTATATCGACGATTTGGGTGATATATAAGAAAAACTGAAATTTTAACGAATTTCCAAGAAAAATGTAAAAATTAACCAAAATTTGAAAAAGATGTTATTTATACGTATCTAGACGAATTGGATGATATATGAGAAAAACTGAAATTTTAGCGAATTTCCAAGAAAAATGTAAAAATTAACCAAAATTTAAAAACGATGCTATCTAGATGATTTGGAAGATATTTAGGAAAAATTAAATTTTTCCGAATTCCAGAGTAAACTGTACAAATTTACCGAAATTCTAAATCGTTGCTATTTCTACGTATATCGACGATTTGGATGATATATAAGAAAACCTGAAATTTTAGCGAATTTCCAAGAAAAATGTAAAAATTAACCGAAATTTAAAAAATATGCTATCTAGATGATTTGGGAGATATTTAGGAAAAATTAAATTTTTGCGAATTTCAGAGTAAACTGTACAAATTTACCGAAATTCTAAATCGTTGCTATTTCTACGTATATCGACGATTTGGATGATATATAAGAAAACCTGAAATTTTAGCGAATTTCCAAGAAAAATGTAAAAATTAACCAAAATTTAAAAACGATGCTATCTAGATGATTTGGAAGATATGTAGGAAAAATTAAATTTTTGCGAATTTCAGAGTAAACTGTACAAATTTACCGAAATTCCAAATAGTTGCTATTTCTACGTATATCGACGATTTGGATGATATATGAGAAAAACTGAAATTTTAGCGAATTTCCAAGAAAAATGTAAAAATTAACCAAAATTTAAAAACGATGCTATTTCTATAGATATATAATAAAAATTGAATTTTAACGAATTTTTAAGAAAAATGTAAAAATTAACCAAAATTTGAAAACTATGATATTTCTACGTCTCTAGACGATTTGGATGATATATAAGAAAAACTGAAATTTTAGCGAATTTCCAAGAAAAATGTAAAAATTAACCAAAATTTGAAAACGATGTTATTTCTACGTATCTAGGCGATTTGGATGATATATAAGAAAAACTGAAATTTTAGCTAATTTCCAAGGAAAATGTAAAAATTAACCAAAATTTGAAAACGATGCTATTTCTACGTATCTAGTTGATTTGGAGGATATTTAAGAAAAATTGACTTTTAGCGAATTTCCGAGTAAGCTGTACAAATTAACCGAAGTTCTAAATGGTTGCTATTTCTACGTATATCGACGATTTGGATGATATATTAGAAAAATTGATTTTTACTGAATTTTTAAGAAAAAATGTAAAAATTAACCAAAATTTGAAAACGATGCTATTTCTACGTATCTAGACGATTTGGATGATATATAAGAAAAACTGAAATTTTAACGAATATCCAAGAAAAATGTAAAAATTAACCAAAATTTAAAAACGATGCTATCTAGATGATTTGGAAGATATTTAGGAAAAATTTAATTTTTGCGAATTTCAGAGTAAACTACAAATTTACCGAAATTCTAAATCGTTGCTATTTCTACGTATATCGACGATTGGATGATATATAAGAAAAACTGAAATTTTAGCGAATTTTCAAGGAAAATGTAAAAATTAACCAAAATTTGAAAACGATGCTATTTCTACGTATCTAGTTGATTTGGAGGATATTTAAGAAAAATTGACTTTTAGCGAATTTCCGAGTAAACTGTACAAATTAACCGAAGTTCTAAATGGTTGCTATTTCTACGTATATCGACGATTTGGATGATATATTAGAAAAATTGAATTTTACTGAATTTTTAAGAAAAAATGTAAAAATTAACCAAAATTTGAAAACGATGCTATTTCTACGTATCTAGACGATTTGGATGATATATAAGAAAAACTGAAATTTTAGCTAATTTCCAAGAAAAATGTAAAAATTAACCAAAATTTAAAAACGATGCTATCTAGATGATTTGGAAGATATTTAGGAAAAATTAAATTTTTGCGAATTTCAGAGTAAACTGTACAAATTTACCGAAATTCTAAATCTTTGCTATTTCTACGTACATCGACGATTTGGGTGATATATAAGAAAAAGTGAAATTTTAACGAATTTCCAAGAAAAATGTAAAAATTAACCAAAATTTAAAAACTATGCTATCTAGATGATTTGGAAGATATTTAGGAAAAATTAAATTTTTGCGAATTTCAGAGTAAACTGTACAAGTTTACCGAAATTCTAAATCTTTGCTATTTCTACGTACATCGACGATTTGGGTGATATATAAGAAAAACTGAAATTTTAACGAATTTCCAAGAAAAATGTAAAAAATAGCCAAAATTTAAAAACTATGCTATCTAGATGATTTGGAAGATATTTAGGAAAAATTAAATTATTGCGAATGTCAGAGTAAACTACAAATTTACCGAAATTCTAAATTGTTGCTATTTCTACGTATATCGACGATTTGGATGATATATAAGAAAAACTGAAATTTTAGCGAATTTCCAAGAAAAATGTAAAAATTAACCAAAATTTGAAAACGATGCTATCTAGATGATTTGGAGGATATTTAAGAATATTTTATTTTAGGGAATTTCCGAGTAAACGGTACAAATTAACCGAAATTCTAAATCGTTGCTATTTCTACGTATATCGACGATTTGGGTGATATATAAGAAAAACTGAAATTTTAACGAATTTCCAAGAAAAATGTAAAAATTAACCAAAATTTAAAAACGATTCTATTTCTATGGATATATAATAAAAATTGAATTTTACCGAATTTTTAAGAAAAATGTAAAAATTAACCAAAATTTGAAAACGATGCTATTTCTACGTATCTAGATGATTTGGAGGATATTTAAGAAAAATTGACTTTTAGCGAATTTCCGAGTAAGCTGTACAAATTAACCGAAGTTCTAAATGGTTGCTATTTCTACGTATATCGACGATTTGGACGATATATTAGAAAAATTGAATTTTACTGAATTTTTAAGAAAAAATGTAAAAATTAACCAAAATTTGAAAACGATGCTATTTCTACGTATCTAGACGATTTGGATGATATATAAGAAAAACTGAAATTTTAACGAATATCCAAGAAAAATGTAAAAATTAACCAAAATTTAAAAACGATGCTATCTAGATGATTTGGAAGATATTTAGGAAAAATTTAATTTTTGCGAATTTCAGAGTAAACTACAAATTTACCGAAATTCTAAATCGTTGCTATTTCTACGTATGTCGACGATTGGATGATATATAAGAAAAACTGAAATTTTAGCGAATTTTCAAGGAAAATGTAAAAATTAACCAAAATTTGAAAACGATGCTATTTCTACGTATCTAGTTGATTTGGAGGATATTTAAGAAAAATTGACTTTTAGCGAATTTCCGAGTAAACTGTACAAATTAACCGAAGTTCTAAATGGTTGCTATTTCTACGTATATCGACGATTTGGATGATATATTAGAAAAATTGAATTTTACTGAATTTTTAAGAAAAAATGTAAAAATTAACCAAAATTTGAAAACTATGCTATTTCTACGTATCTAGACGATTTGGATGATATATAAGAAAAACTGAAATTTTAGCTAATTTCCAAGAAAAATGTAAAAATTAACCAAAATTTAAAAACGATGCTATCTAGATGATTTGGAAGATATTTAGGAAAAATTAAATTTTTGCGAATTTCAGAGTAAACTGTACAAATTTACCGAAATTCTAAATCTTTGCTATTTCTACGTACATCGACGATTTGGGTGATATATAAGAAAAAGTGAAATTTTAACGAATTTCCAAGAAAAATGTAAAAATTAACCAAAATTTAAAAACTATGCTATCTAGATGATTTGGAAGATATTTAGGAAAAATTAAATTTTTGCGAATTTCAGAGTAAACTGTACAAATTTACCGAAATTCTAAATCGTTGCTATTTCTACGTATATCGACGATTTGGGTGATATATAAGAAAAACTGAAATTTTAACGAATATCCAAGAAAAATGTAAAAAATAACCAAAATTTAAAAACTATGCTATCTAGATGATTTGGAAGATATTTAGGAAAAATTAAATTTTTGCGAATTTCAGAGTAAACTGTAGAAGTTTACCGAAATTCTAAATCTTTGCTATTTCTACGTACATCGACGATTTGGGTGATATATAAGAAAAACTGAAATTTTAACGAATTTCCAAGAAAAATGTAAAAAATAGCCAAAATTTAAAAACTATGCTATCTAGATGATTTGGAAGATATTTAGGAAAAATTAAATTTTTGCGAATGTCAGAGTAAACTACAAATTTACCGAAATTCTAAATTGTTGCTATTTCTACGTATATCGACGATTTGGATGATATATAAGAAAAACTGAAATTTTAGCGAATTTCCAAGAAAAATGTAAAAATTAACCAAAATTTGAAAACGATGCTATCTAGATGATTTGGAGGATATTTAAGAATATTTTATTTTAGGGAATTTCCGAGTAAACGGTACAAATTAACCGAAATTCTAAATCGTTGCTATTTCTACGTATATCGACGATTTGGGTGATATATAAGAAAAACTGAAATTTTAACGAATTTCCAAGAAAAATGTAAAAATTAACCAAAATTTGAAAAAGATGTTATTTATACGTATCTAGACGAATTGGATGATATATGAGAAAAACTGAAATTTTAGCGAATTTCCAAGAAAAATGTAAAAATTAACCAAAATTTAAAAACGATGCTATCTAGATGATTTGGAAGATATTTAGGAAAAATTAAATTTTTCCGAATTCCAGAGTAAACTGTACAAATTTACCGAAATTCTAAATCGTTGCTATTTCTACGTATATCGACGATTTGGATGATATATAAGAAAACCTGAAATTTTAGCGAATTTCCAAGAAAAATGTAAAAATTAACCGAAATTTAAAAAATATGCTATCTAGATGATTTGGGAGATATTTAGGAAAAATTAAATTTTTGCGAATTTCAGAGTAAACTGTACAAATTTACCGAAATTCTAAATCGTTGCTATTTCTACGTATATCGACGATTTGGATGATATATAAGAAAACCTGAAATTTTAGCGAATTTCCAAGAAAAATGTAAAAATTAACCAAAATTTAAAAACGATGCTATCTAGATGATTTGGAAGATATGTAGGAAAAATTAAATTTTTGCGAATTTCAGAGTAAACTGTACAAATTTACCGAAATTCCAAATAGTTGCTATTTCTACGTATATCGACGATTTGGATGATATATGAGAAAAACTGAAATTTTAGCGAATTTCCAAGAAAAATGTAAAAATTAACCAAAATTTAAAAACGATGCTATTTCTATAGATATATAATAAAAATTGAATTTTAACGAATTTTTAAGAAAAATGTAAAAATTAACCAAAATTTGAAAACTATGATATTTCTACGTCTCTAGACGATTTGGATGATATATAAGAAAAACTGAAATTTTAGCGAATTTCCAAGAAAAATGTAAAAATTAACCAAAATTTGAAAACGATGTTATTTCTACGTATCTAGGCGATTTGGATGATATATAAGAAAAACTGAAATTTTAGCTAATTTCCAAGGAAAATGTAAAAATTAACCAAAATTTGAAAACGATGCTATTTCTACGTATCTAGTTGATTTGGAGGATATTTAAGAAAAATTGACTTTTAGCGAATTTCCGAGTAAGCTGTACAAATTAACCGAAGTTCTAAATGGTTGCTATTTCTACGTATATCGACGATTTGGATGATATATTAGAAAAATTGATTTTTACTGAATTTTTAAGAAAAAATGTAAAAATTAACCAAAATTTGAAAACGATGCTATTTCTACGTATCTAGACGATTTGGATGATATATAAGAAAAACTGAAATTTTAACGAATATCCAAGAAAAATGTAAAAATTAACCAAAATTTAAAAACGATGCTATCTAGATGATTTGGAAGATATTTAGGAAAAATTTAATTTTTGCGAATTTCAGAGTAAACTACAAATTTACCGAAATTCTAAATCGTTGCTATTTCTACGTATATCGACGATTGGATGATATATAAGAAAAACTGAAATTTTAGCGAATTTTCAAGGAAAATGTAAAAATTAACCAAAATTTGAAAACGATGCTATTTCTACGTATCTAGTTGATTTGGAGGATATTTAAGAAAAATTGACTTTTAGCGAATTTCCGAGTAAACTGTACAAATTAACCGAAGTTCTAAATGGTTGCTATTTCTACGTATATCGACGATTTGGATGATATATTAGAAAAATTGAATTTTACTGAATTTTTAAGAAAAAATGTAAAAATTAACCAAAATTTGAAAACGATGCTATTTCTACGTATCTAGACGATTTGGATGATATATAAGAAAAACTGAAATTTTAGCTAATTTCCAAGAAAAATGTAAAAATTAACCAAAATTTAAAAACGATGCTATCTAGATGATTTGGAAGATATTTAGGAAAAATTAAATTTTTGCGAATTTCAGAGTAAACTGTACAAATTTACCGAAATTCTAAATCTTTGCTATTTCTACGTACATCGACGATTTGGGTGATATATAAGAAAAAGTGAAATTTTAACGAATTTCCAAGAAAAATGTAAAAATTAACCAAAATTTAAAAACTATGCTATCGAGATGATTTGGAAGATATTTAGGAAAAATTAAATTTTTGCGAATTTCAGAGTAAACTGTACAAATTTACCGAAATTCTAAATCGTTGCTATTTCTACGTATATCGACGATTTGGGTGATATATAAGAAAAACTGAAATTTTAACGAATATCCAAGAAAAATGTAAAAATTAACCAAAATTTAAAAACGATGCTATCTAGATGATTTGGAAGATATTTAGGAAAAATTAAATTTTTGCGAATTTCAGAGTAAACTGTACAAGTTTACCGAAATTCTAAATCTTTGCTATTTCTACGTACATCGACGATTTGGGTGATATATAAGAAAAACTGAAATTTTAACGAATTTCCAAGAAAAATGTAAAAAATAGCCAAAATTTAAAAACTATGCTATCTAGATGATTTGGAAGATATTTAGGAAAAATTAAATTATTGCGAATGTCAGAGTAAACTACAAATTTACCGAAATTCTAAATTGTTGCTATTTCTACGTATATCGACGATTTGGATGATATATAAGAAAAACTGAAATTTTAGCGAATTTCCAAGAAAAATGTAAAAATTAACCAAAATTTGAAAACGATGCTATCTAGATGATTTGGAGGATATTTAAGAATATTTTATTTTAGGGAATTTCCGAGTAAACGGTACAAATTAACCGAAATTCTAAATCGTTGCTATTTCTACGTATATCGACGATTTGGGTGATATATAAGAAAAACTGAAATTTTAACGAATTTCCAAGAAAAATGTAAAAATTAACCAAAATTTAAAAACGATTCTATTTCTATGGATATATAATAAAAATTGAATTTTACCGAATTTTTAAGAAAAATGTAAAAATTAACCAAAATTTGAAAACGATGCTATTTCTACGTATCTAGACGATTTGGATGATATATAAGAAAAACTGAAATTTTAGCGAATTTCCAAGAAAAATGTAAAAATTAACCGTAATTTAAAAACGATGCTATCTAGATGATTTGGAAGATATTTAGGAAAAATTTAATTTTTGCGAATTTCAGAGTAAACTGTACAAATTTACCGAAATTCTAAATTGTTGCTATTTCTACGTATATCGACGATTTGGATGATATATAAGAAAAACTGAAATTTTAGCGAATTTCCAAGAAAAATGTAAAAATTAACCATAATTTAAAAACGATGCTATCTAGATGATTTGGAAGATATTTAGGAAAAATTAAATTTTTGCGAATTTTAGAGTAAACTGTACAAGTTTACCGAAATTCTAAATCTTTGCTATTTCTACGTACATCGACGATTTGGGTGATATATAAGAAAAACTGAAATTTTAACGAATTTCCAAGAAAAATGTAAAAATTAACCAAAATTTAAAAACGATTCTATTTCTATAGATATATAATAAAGATTGAATTTTACCGAATTTTTAAGAAAAATGTAAAAATTAACCAAAATTTGAAAACGATGTTATTTATACGTATCTAGACGAATTGGATGATATATAAGAAAAACTGAAATTTTAGCGAATTTCCAAGAAAAATGAAAAAATTAACCAAAATTTAAAAACGATGCTATCTAGATGATTTGGAAGATATTTAGGAAAAATTAAATTATTGCGAATTTCAGAGTAAACTGTACAAATTTACCGAAATTCTAAATCGTTGCTATTTCTACGTACATCGACGATTTGGGTGATATATAAGAAAAACTGAAATTTTAACGAATTTCCAAGAAAAATGTAAAAATTAACCAAAATTTGAAAACGATGCTATCTAGATGATTTGGAGGATATTTAAGAATATTTTATTTTAGGGAATTTCCGAGTAAACTGTACAAATTAACCGAAATTCTAAATCGTTGCTATTTCTACGTATATCGACGATTTGGATGATATATAAGAAAAGCTGAAATTTTAACGAATTTCCAAGAAAAATGTAAAAATTAACCATAATTTAAAAACGATTCTATTTCTATGGATATATAATAAAAATTGAATTTTACCGAATTTTTAAGAAAAATGTAAAAATTAACCAAAATTTGAAAACGATGCTATTTCTACGTATCTAGACGATTTGGATGATATATAAGAAAAACTGAAATTTTAGCGAATTTCCAAGAAAAATGTAAAAATTAACCGTAATTTAAAAACGATGCTATCTAGATGATTTGGAAGATATTTAGGAAAAATTTAATTTTTGCGAATTTCAGAGTAAACTGTACAAATTTACCGAAATTCTAAATTGTTGCTATTTCTACGTATATCGACGATTTGGATGATATGTAAGAAAAACTGAAATTTTAGCGAATTTCCAAGAAAAATGTAAAAATTAACCATAATTTAAAAACGATGCTATCTAGATGATTTGGAAGATATTTAGGAAAAATTAAATTTTTGCGAATTTTAGAGTAAACTGTACAAGTTTACCGAAATTCTAAATCTTTGCTATTTCTACGTACATCGACGATTTGGGTGATATATAAGAAAAACTGAAATTTTAACGAATTTCCAAGAAAAATGTAAAAATTAACCAAAATTTAAAAACGATTCTATTTCTATAGATATATAATAAAAATTGAATTTTACCGAATTTTTAAGAAAAATGTAAAAATTAACCAAAATTTGAAAACGATGTTATTTATACGTATCTAGACGAATTGGATGATATATAAGAAAAACTGAAATTTTAGCGAATTTCCAAGAAAAATGAAAAAATTAACCAAAATTTAAAAACGATGCTATCTAGATGATTTGGAAGATATTTAGGAAAAATTAAATTTTTGCGAATTTCAGAGTAAACTGTACAAATTTACCGAAATTCTAAATCGTTGCTATTTCTACGTACATCGACGATTTGGGTGATATATAAGAAAAACTGAAATTTTAACGAATTTCCAAGAAAAATGTAAAAATTAACCAAAATTTAAAAACGATGCTATTTCTATAGATATATAATAAAAATTGAATTTTTGAATTTTTAAGAAAAATATAAATATTAACCAAAATTTGAAAACGATGCTATTTCTACGTATCTAGACGATTTGGATGATATATAAGAAAAACTGAAATTTTAACGAATTTCCAAGAAAAATGTAAAAATTAACCAAAATTTAAAAACGATTCTATTTCTATAGATATATAATAAAAATTGAATTTTTGAATTTTTAAGAAAAAATGTAAAAATTAACCAAAATTTGAAAACGATGTTATTTATACGTATCTAGACGAATTGGATGATATATAAGAAAAACTGAAATTTTAGCGAATTTCCAAGAAAAATGTAAAAATTAACCAAAATTTAAAAACGATGCTATCTACATGATTTGGAAGATATTTAGGAAAAATTAAATTTTTGCGAATTTCAGAGTAAACTGTACAAGTTTACCGAAATTCTAAATCTTTGCAATTTCTACGTACATCGACGATTTGGATGATATATAAGAAAAACTGAAATTTTAGCTAATTTCCAAGAAAAATGTAAAAATTAACCAAAATTTAAAAACGATGCTATCTAGATGATTTGGAAGATATTTAGGAAAAATTAAATTTTTGCGAATTTCAGAGTAAACTGTACAAATTTACCGAAATTCTAAATCTTTGCTATTTCTACGTACATCGACGATTTGGGTGATATAAAAGAAAAACTGAAATTTTTACGAATTTCCACGAAAAATGTAAAAATTAACCAAAATTTAAAAACTATGCTATCTAGATGATTTGGAAGATATTTAGGAAAAATTAAATTTTTGCGAATTTCAGAGTAAACTGTACAAATTTACCGAAATTCTAAATCGTTGCTATTTCTACGTATATCGACGATTTGGGTGATATATAAGAAAAACTGAAATTTTAACGAATATCCAAGAAAAATGTAAAAATTGACCAAAATTTAAAAACGATGCTATCTAGATGATTTGGAAGATATTTAGGAAAAATTTAATTTTTGCGAATTTCAGAGTAAACTACAAATTTACCGAAATTCTAAATCGTTGCTATTTCTACGTATATCGACGATTTGGATGACATATAAGAAAAACTGAAATTTTAACGAATATCCAAGAAAAATGTAAAAATTAACCAAAATTTAAAAACGATGCTATCTAGATGATTTGGAAGATATTTAGGAAAAATTTAATTTTTGCGAATTTCAGAGTAAACTACAAATTTACCGAAATTCTAAATCGTTGCTCTTTCTACGTATATCGACGATTTGGATGATATATAAGAAAAACTGAAATTTTAGCGAATTTTCAAGGAAAATGTAAAAATTAACCAAAATTTGAAAACGATGCTATTTCTACGTATCTAGTTGATTTGGAGGATATTTAAGAAAAATTGACTTTTAGCGAATTTCCGAGTAAACTGTACAAATTAACCGAAGTTCTAAATGGTTGCTATTTCTACGTATATCGACGATCTGGATGATATATTAGAAAAATTGAATTTTACTGAATTTTTAAGAAAAAATGTAAAAAATAACCAAAATTTGAAAACGATGCTATTTCTACGTATATCGACGATTTGGGTGATATATAAGAAAAACTGAAATTTTAACGAATATCCAAGAAAAATGTAAAAATTGACCAACATTTAAAAACGATGCTATCTAGATGATTTGGAAGATATTTAGGAAAAATTTAATTTTTGCGAATTTCAGAGTAAACTACTAATGTACCGAAATTCTAAATCGTTGCTATTTCTACGTATATCGACGATTTGGATGATATAGAAGAAAAACTGAAATTTTAGCGAATTTCCAAGAAAAATGTAAAAATTAACCAAAATTTAAAAACGATGCTATCTAGATGATTTGGAAGATATTTAGGAAAAATTAAATTTTTGCGAATTTCAGAGTAAACTGTACAAGTTTACCGAAATTCTAAATCTTTGCTATTTCTACGTACATCGACGATTTGGGTGATATATAAGAAAAACTGAAATTTTAACGAATTTCCAAGAAAAATGTAAAAATTAACCAAAATTTAAAAACGATTCTATTTCTATAGATATATAATAAAAATTGAATTTTACCGAATTTTTAAGAAAAATGTAAAAATTAACCGAAATTTGAAAACTATGATATTTCTACGTCTCTAGACGATTTGGATGATATATAAGAAAAACTGAAATTTTAGCGAATTTCCAAGAAAAATGTAAAAATTAACCAAAATTTGAAAACGATGCTATTTCTACGTATCTAGACGATTTGGATGATATATAAGAAAAACTGAAATTTTAGCGAATTTCCAAGAAAAATGTAAAAATTAACCGTAATTTAAAAACGATGCTATCTAGATGATTTGGAAGATATTTAGGAAAAATTTAATTTTTGCGAATTTCAGAGTAAACTGTACAAATTTACCGAAATTCTAAATTGTTGCTATTTCTACGTATATCGACGATTTGGATGATATATAAGAAAAACTGAAATTTTAGCGAATTTCCAAGAAAAATGTAAAAATTAACCATAATTTAAAAACGATGCTATCTAGATGATTTGGAAGATATTTAGGAAAAATTAAATTTTTGCGAATTTTAGAGTAAACTGTACAAGTTTACCGAAATTCTAAATCTTTGCTATTTCTACGTACATCGACGATTTGGGTGATATATAAGAAAAACTGAAATTTTAACGAATTTCCAAGAAAAATGTAAAAATTAACCAAAATTTAAAAACGATTCTATTTCTATAGATATATAATAAAAATTGAATTTTACCGAATTTTTAAGAAAAATGTAAAAATTAACCAAAATTTGAAAACGATGTTATTTATACGTATCTAGACGAATTGGATGATATATAAGAAAAACTGAAATTTTAGCGAATTTCCAAGAAAAATGAAAAAATTAACCAAAATTTAAAAACGATGCTATCTAGATGATTTGGAAGATATTTAGGAAAAATTAAATTTTTGCGAATTTCAGAGTAAACTGTACAAATTTACCGAAATTCTAAATCGTTGCTATTTCTACGTACATCGACGATTTGGGTGATATATAAGAAAAACTGAAATTTTAACGAATTTCCAAGAAAAATGTAAAAATTAACCAAAATTTAAAAACGATGCTATTTCTATAGATATATAATAAAAATTGAATTTTTGAATTTTTAAGAAAAATATAAATATTAACCAAAATTTGAAAACGATGCTATTTCTACGTATCTAGACGATTTGGATGATATATAAGAAAAACTGAAATTTTAACGAATTTCCAAGAAAAATGTAAAAATTAACCAAAATTTAAAAACGATTCTATTTCTATAGATATATAATAAAAATTGAATTTTTGAATTTTTAAGAAAAAATGTAAAAATTAACCAAAATTTGAAAACGATGTTATTTATACGTATCTAGACGAATTGGATGATATATAAGAAAAACTGAAATTTTAGCGAATTTCCAAGAAAAATGTAAAAATTAACCAAAATTTAAAAACGATGCTATCTACATGATTTGGAAGATATTTAGGAAAAATTAAATTTTTGCGAATTTCAGAGTAAACTGTACAAGTTTACCGAAATTCTAAATCTTTGCAATTTCTACGTACATCGACGATTTGGATGATATATAAGAAAAACTGAAATTTTAGCTAATTTCCAAGAAAAATGTAAAAATTAACCAAAATTTAAAAACGATGCTATCTAGATGATTTGGAAGATATTTAGGAAAAATTAAATTTTTGCGAATTTCAGAGTAAACTGTACAAATTTACCGAAATTCTAAATCTTTGCTATTTCTACGTACATCGACGATTTGGGTGATATAAAAGAAAAACTGAAATTTTTACGAATTTCCACGAAAAATGTAAAAATTAACCAAAATTTAAAAACTATGCTATCTAGATGATTTGGAAGATATTTAGGAAAAATTAAATTTTTGCGAATTTCAGAGTAAACTGTACAAATTTACCGAAATTCTAAATCGTTGCTATTTCTACGTATATCGACGATTTGGGTGATATATAAGAAAAACTGAAATTTTAACGAATATCCAAGAAAAATGTAAAAATTGACCAAAATTTAAAAACGATGCTATCTAGATGATTTGGAAGATATTTAGGAAAAATTTAATTTTTGCGAATTTCAGAGTAAACTACAAATTTACCGAAATTCTAAATCGTTGCTATTTCTACGTATATCGACGATTTGGATGACATATAAGAAAAACTGAAATTTTAACGAATATCCAAGAAAAATGTAAAAATTAACCAAAATTTAAAAACGATGCTATCTAGATGATTTGGAAGATATTTAGGAAAAATTTAATTTTTGCGAATTTCAGAGTAAACTACAAATTTACCGAAATTCTAAATCGTTGCTCTTTCTACGTATATCGACGATTTGGATGATATATAAGAAAAACTGAAATTTTAGCGAATTTTCAAGGAAAATGTAAAAATTAACCAAAATTTGAAAACGATGCTATTTCTACGTATCTAGTTGATTTGGAGGATATTTAAGAAAAATTGACTTTTAGCGAATTTCCGAGTAAACTGTACAAATTAACCGAAGTTCTAAATGGTTGCTATTTCTACGTATATCGACGATCTGGATGATATATTAGAAAAATTGAATTTTACTGAATTTTTAAGAAAAAATGTAAAAATTAACCAAAATTTGAAAACGATGCTATTTCTACGTATATCGACGATTTGGGTGATATATAAGAAAAACTGAAATTTTAACGAATATCCAAGAAAAATGTAAAAATTGACCAACATTTAAAAACGATGCTATCTAGATGATTTGGAAGATATTTAGGAAAAATTTAATTTTTGCGAATTTCAGAGTAAACTACAAATGTACCGAAATTCTAAATCGTTGCTATTTCTACGTATATCGACGATTTGGATGATATAGAAGAAAAACTGAAATTTTAGCGAATTTCCAAGAAAAATGTAAAAATTAACCAAAATTTAAAAACGATGCTATCTAGATGATTTGGAAGATATTTAGGAAAAATTAAATTTTTGCGAATTTCAGAGTAAACTGTACAAGTTTACCGAAATTCTAAATCTTTGCTATTTCTACGTACATCGACGATTTGGGTGATATATAAGAAAAACTGAAATTTTAACGAATTTCCAAGAAAAATGTAAAAATTAACCAAAATTTAAAAACGATTCTATTTCTATAGATATATAATAAAAATTGAATTTTACCGAATTTTTAAGAAAAATGTAAAAATTAACCGAAATTTGAAAACTACGATATTTCTACGTCTCTAGACGATTTGGATGATATATAAGAAAAACTGAAATTTTAGCGAATTTCCAAGAAAAATGTAAAAATTAACCAAAATTTGAAAACGATGCTATTTCTACGTATCTAGACGATTTGGATGATATATAAGAAAAACTGAAATTTTAACGAATTTCCAAGAAAAATGTAAAAATTAACCAAAATTGAAAAACGATGCTATTTCTATAGATATATAATAAAAATTGAATTTTTGAATTTTTAAGAAAAAATGTAAAAATTAACCAAAATTTGAAAACGATGTTATTTATACGTATCTAGACGAATTGGATGATATATAAGAAAAACTGAAATTTTAGCGAATTTCCAAGAAAAATGTAAAAATTAACCAAAATTTAAAAACGATGCTATCTAGATGATTTGGAAGATATTTAGGAAAAATTAAATTTTTGCGAATTTCAGAGTAAACTGTACAAATTTACCGAAATTCTAAATCGTTGCTATTTCTACGTACATCGACGATTTGGGTGATATATAAGAAAAACTGAAATTTTAACGAATTTCCAAGAAAAATGTAAAAATTAACCAAAATTTAAAAACGATGCTATTTCTATAGATATATAATAAAAATTGAATTTTTGAATTTTTAAGAAAAATATAAAAATTAACCAACATTTGAAAACGATGCTATTTCTACGTATCTAGACGATTTGGATGATATATAAGAAAAACTGAAATTTTAACGAATTTCCAAGAAAAATGTAAAAATTAACCAAAATTTAAAAACGATGCTATTTCTATAGATAAATAATAAAAATTGAATTTTTGAATTTTTAAGAAAAATATAAAAATTAACCAAAATTTGAAAACGATGCTATTTCTACGTATCTAGACGATTTGGATGATATATAAGAAAAACTGAAATTTTAGCGAATTTCCAAGAAAAATGTAAAAATTAACCAAAATTTAAAAACGATGCTATCTAGATGATTTGGAAGATATTTAGGAAAAATTAAATTTTTGCGAATTTCAGAGTAAACTGTACAAGTTTACGGAAATTCTAAATCTTTGCAATTTCTACGTACATCGACGATTTGGATGATATATAAGAAAAACTGAAATTTTAGCTAATTTCCAAGAAAAATGTAAAAATTAACCAAAATTTAAAAACGATGCTATCTAGATGATTTGGAAGATATTTAGGAAAAATTAAATTTTTGCGAATTTCAGAGTAAACTGTACAAATTTACCGAAATTCTAAATCTTTGCTATTTCTACGTACATCGACGATTTGGGTGATATATAAGAAAAACTGAAATTTTTACGAATTTCCAAGAAAAATGTAAAAATTAACCAAAATTTAAAAACTATGCTATCTAGATGATTTGGAAGATATTTAGGAAAAATTAAATTTTTGCGAATTTCAGAGTAAACTGTACAAATTTACCGAAATTCTAAATCTTTGCTATTTCTACGTACATCGACGATTTGGGTGATATATAAGAAAAACTGAAATTTTTACGAATTTCCAAGAAAAATGTAAAAATTAACCAAAATTTGAAAACGATGCTATTTCTACGTATCTAGACGATTTGGATGATATATAAGAAAAACTGAAATTTTAGCGAATTTCCAAGAAAAATGTAAAAATTAACCAAAATTTAAAAACCATGCTATCTAGATGATTTGGAAGATATTTAGGAAAAATTAAATTTTTGCGAATTTCAGAGTAAACTGTACAAGTTTACGGAAATTCTAAATCTTTGCAATTTCTACGTACATCGACGATTTGGATGATATATAAGAAAAACTGAAATTTTAGCTAATTTCCAAGAAAAATGTAAAAATTAACCAAAATTTAAAAACGATGCTATCTAGATGATTTGGAAGATATTTAGGAAAAATTAAATTTTTGCGAATTTCAGAGTAAACTGTACAAATTTACCGAAATTCTAAATCTTTGCTATTTCTACGTATATCGACGATTTGGATGAAATATAAGAAAAACTGAAATTTTAGCGAGTTTCCAAGGAAAATGTAAAAATTAACCAAAATTTGAAAACGATGCTATTTCTACGTATCTAGTTGATTTGGAGGATATTTAAGAAAAATTGACTTTTAGCGAATTTCCGAGTAAACTGTACAAATTAACCGAAGTTCTAAATGGTTGCTATTTCTACGTATATCGACGATTTGGATGATATATTAGAAAAATTGAATTTTACTGAATTTTTAAGAAAAAATGTAAAAATTAACCAAAATTTGAAAACGATGTTATTTCTACGTATCTAGACGATTTGGATGATATATAAGAAAAACTGAAATTTTTACGAATTTCCAAGAAAAATGTAAAAATTAACCAAAATTTGAAAACGATGCTATTTCTACGTATCTAGACGATTTGGATGATATATAAGAAAAACTGAAATTTTAGCGAATTTCCAAGAAAAATGTAAAAATTAACCAAAATTTAAAAACGATGCTATCTAGATGATTTGGAAGATATTTAGGAAAAATTAAATTTTTGCGAATTTCAGAGTAAACTGTACAAGTTTACCGAAATTCTAAATCTTTGCTATTTCTACGTACATCGACGATTTGGGTGATATATAAGAAAAACTGAAATTTTAACGAATTTCCAAGAAAAATGTAAAAATTAACCAAAATTTAAAAACGATTCTATTTCTATAGATATATAATAAAAATTGAATTTTACCGAATTTTTAAGAAAAATGTAAAAATTAACCAAAATTTGAAAACTATAATATTTCTACGTCTCTAGACGATTTGGATGATATATAAGAAAAACTGAAATTTAAGCGAATTTCCACGAAAAATGTAAAAATTAACCAAAATTTGAAAACGATGCTATTTCTACGTATCTAGACGATTTGGATGATATATAAGAAAAACTGAAATTTTAACGAATTTCCAAGAAAAATGTAAAAATTAACCAAAATTGAAAAACGATGCTATTTCTATAGATATATAATAAAAATTGAATTTTTGAATTTTTAAGAAAAAATGTAAAAATTAACCAAAATTTGAAAACGATGTTATTTATACGTATCTAGACGAATTGGATGATATATAAGAAAAAGTGAAATTTTAACGAATTTCCAAGAAAAATGTAAAAATTAACCAAAATTTAAAAACGATGCTATCTAGATGATTTGGAAGATATTTAGGAAAAATTAAATTTTTGCGAATTTCAGAGAAAACTGTACAAATTTACCGAAATTCTAAATCGTTGCTGTTTCTACGTACATCGACGATTTGTGTGATATATAAGAAAAACTGAAATTTTAACGAATTTCCAAGAAAAATGTAAAAATTAACCAAAATTTGAAAACGATGCTATTTCTACGTATCTAGACGATTTGGATGATATATAAGAAAAACTGAAATTTTAACGAATTTCCAAGAAAAATGTAAAAATTAACCAAAATTTAAAAACGATGCTATCTAGATGACTTGGAAGATATTTAGGAAAAATTAAATTTTTGCGAATTTCAGAGTAAACTGTACAAGTTTACCGAAATTCTAAATCTTTGCAATTTCTACGTACATCGACGATTTGGGTGATATATAAGAAAAACTGAAATTTTAACGAATTTCCAAGAAAAATGTAAAAATTAACCAAAATTTAAAAACGATTCTATTTCTATAGATATATATTAAAAATTGAATTTTACCGAATTTTTAAGAAAAATGTAAAAATTAACCAAAATTTGAAAACTATGATATTTCTACGTCTCTAGACGATTTGGATGATATATAAGAAAAACTGAAATTTTAACGAATTTCCAAGAAAAATGTTAAAATTAACCAAAATTTGAAAACGATGCTATTTCTACGTATCTAGACGATTTGGATGATATATAAGAAATACTGAAATTTTAACGAATTTCCAAGAAAAATGTAAAAATTAACCAAAATTTAAAAACGATGCTATTTCTATAGATATATAATAAAAATTGAATTTTTGAATTTTTAAGAAAAAATGTAAAAATTAACCAAAATTTGAAAACGATGTTATTTATACGTATCTAGACGAATTGGATGATATATAAGAAAAACTCAAATTTTAGCGAATTTCCAAGAAAAATGTAAAAATTAACCAAAATTTAAAAACGATGCTATCTAGATGATTTGGAAGATATTTAGGAAAAATTAAATTTTTGCGAATTTCAGAGTAAACTGTACAAATTTACCGAAATTCTAAATCGTTGCTATTTCTACGTACATCGACGATTTGGGTGATATATAAGGAAAACTGAAATTTTAACGAATTTCCAAGAAAAATGTAAAAATTAACATAAATTTAGAAACGATGCTATCTAGATGATTTGGAAGATATTTAGGAAAAATTAAATTTTTGCGAATTTCAGAGTAAACTGTACAAATTTACCGAAATTCTAAATCGTTGCTATTTCTACGTATATCGACGATTTGGATGATATATAAGAAAACCTGAAATTTTAGCGAATTTCCAAGAAAAATGTAAAAATTAACCAAAATTTAAAAACGATGCTATCTAGATGATTTGGAAGATATTTAGGAAAAATTAAATTTTTGCGAATTTCAGAGTAAACTGTACAAATTTACCGAAATTCCAAATAGTTGCTATTTCTACGTATATCGACGATTTGGATGATATATGAGAAAAACTGAAATTTTAGCGAATTTCTAAGAAAAATGTAAAAATTAACCAAAATTTAAAAACGATGCTATTTCTATAGATATATAATAAAAATTGAATTTTAACGAATTTTTAAGAAAAATATAAAAATTAACCAAAATTTGAAAACGATGCTATTTCTACGTATCTAGACGATTTGGATGATATATAAGAAAAACTGAAATTTTAACGAATTTCCAAGAAAAATGTAAAAATTAACCAAAATTTAAAAACGATGCTATTTCTATAGATATATAATAAAAATTGAATTTTTGAATTTTTAAAAAAAAATGTAAAAATTAACCAAAATTTGAAAACGATGTTATTTATACGTATCTAGACGATTTGGATGATATATAAGAAAAACTGAAATTTTAACGAATTTCCAAGAAAAATGTAAAAATTAACCAAAATTTAAAAACGATGCTATCTAGATGATTTGGAAGATATTTAGGAAAAATTAAATTTTTGCGAATTTCAGAGAAAACTACAAATTTACCGAAATTCTAAATCGTTGCTGTTTCTACGTACATCGACGATTTGTGTGATATATAAGAAAAACTGAAATTTTAACGAATTTCCAAGAAAAATGTAAAAATTAACCAAAATTTAAAAACGATGCTATTTCTATAGATATATAATAAAACTTGAATTTTTGAATTTTTAAGAAAAATATAAAAATTAACCAAAATTTGAAAACGATGCTATTTCTACGTATCTAGACGATTTGGATGATATATAAGAAAAACTGAAATTTTAACGAATTTCCAAGAAAAATGTAAAAATTAACCAAAATTTAAAAACGATGCTATCTAGATGACTTGGAAGATATTTAGGAAAAATTAAATTTTTGCGAATTTCAGAGTAAACTGTACAAGTTTACCGAAATTCTAAATCTTTGCAATTTCTACGTACATCGACGATTTGGGTGATATATAAGAAAAACTGAAATTTTAACGAATTTCCAAGAAAAATGTAAAAATTAACCAAAATTTAAAAACGATTCTATTTCTATAGATATATATTAAAAATTGAATTTTACCGAATTTTTAAGAAAAATGTAAAAATTAACCAAAATTTGAAAACTATGATATTTCTACGTCTCTAGACGATTTGGATGATATATAAGAAAAACTGAAATTTTAACGAATTTCCAAGAAAAATGTTAAAATTAACCAAAATTTGAAAACGATGCTATTTCTACGTATCTAGACGATTTGGATGATATATAAGAAAAACTGAAATTTTAACGAATTTCCAAGAAAAATGTAAAAATTAACCATAATTTAAAAACGATGCTATTTCTATAGATATATAATAAAAATTGAATTTTTGAATTTTTAAGAAAAAATGTAAAAATTAACCAAAATTTGAAAACGATGTTATTTATACGTATCTAGACGAATTGGATGATATATAAGAAAAACTCAAATTTTAGCGAATTTCCAAGAAAAATGTAAAAATTAACCAAAATTTAAAAACGATGCTATCTAGATGATTTGGAAGATATTTAGGAAAAATTAAATTTTTGCGAATTTCAGAGTAAACTGTACAAATTTACCGAAATTCTAAATCGTTGCTATTTCTACGTATATCGACGATTTGGATGATATATAAGAAAAACTGAAATTTTAGGGAATTTTCAAGGAAAATGTAAAAATTAACCAAAATTTGAAAACGATGCTATTTCTACGTATCTAGTTGATTTGGAGGATATTTAAGAAAAATTGACTTTTAGCGAATTTCCGAGTAAACTGCAAATTAACCGAAGTTCTAAATGGTTGCTATTTCTACGTATATCGACGATTTGGATGATACATTAGAAAAATTGAATTTTACGGAATTTTTAAGAAAAAATGTAAAAATTAACCAAAATTTGAAAACGATGCTATTTCTACGTATCTAGACGATTTGGATGATATATAAGAAAAACTGAAATTTTAGCTAATTTCCAAGAAAAATGTAAAAATTAACCAAAATTTAAAAACGATGCTATCTAGATGATTTGGAAGATATTTAGGAAAAATTCAATTTTTGCGAATTTCAGAGTAAACTACAAATTTACCGAAATTCTAAATGGCTGCTATTTCTACGTATATCGACGATTTGGATGATATATGAGAAAAACTGAAATTTTAGCGAATTTCCAAGAAAAATGTAAAAATTAACCAAAATTTAAAAACGATGCTATTTCTATAGATATATAATAAAAATTGAATTTTCACGAATTTTTAAGAAAAATATAAAAATTAACCAAAATTTGAAAACGATGCTATTTCTACGTATCTAGACGATTTGGATGATATATAAGAAAAACTGAAATTTTAACGAATTTCCAAGAAAAATGTAAAAATTAACCAAAATTTAAAAACGATGCTATTTCTATAGATATATAATAAAAATTGAATTTTTGAATTTTTAAGAAAAAATGTAAAAATTAACCAAAATTTGAAAACGATGTTATTTATACGTATCTAGACGATTTGGATGACATATAAGAAAAACTGAAATTTTAACGAATTTCCAAGAAAAATGTAAAAATTAACCAAAATTTAAAAACGATGCTATTTCTATAGATATATAATAAAAATTGAATTTTAACGAATTTTTAAGAAAAATATAAAAATTAACCAAAATTTGAAAACGATGCTATTTCTACGTATCTAGACGATTTGGATGATATATAAGAAAAACTGAAATTTTAACGAATTTCCAAGAAAAATGTAAAAATTAACCAAAATTTAAAAACGATGCTATTTCTATAGATATATAATAAAAATAGAATTTTTGAATTTTTAAGAAAAATATAAAAATTAACCAAAATTTGAAAACGATGCTATTTCTACGTATCTAGACGATTTGGATGATATATAAGAAAAACTGAAATTTTAGGGAATTTCCAAGAAAAATGTAAAAATTAACCAAAATTTAAAAACGATGCTATTTAGATGATTTGGAAGATATTTAGGAAAAATTAAATTTTTGCGAATTTCAGAGTAAACTGTACAAATTTACCGAAATTCTAAATCGTTGCTATTTCTACGTATATCGACGATTTGGATGATATATAAGAAAAACTGAAATTTTAACGAATATCCAAGAAAAATGTAAAAATTAACCAAAATTTAAAAACGATGCTATCTAGATGATTTGGAAGATATTTAGGAAAAATTTAATTTTTGCGAATTTCAGAGTAAACTGTACAAATTTACCGAAATTCTAAATCGTTGCTATTTCTACGTATATCGACGATTTGGATGATATATAAGAAAAACTGAAATTTTAGCGAATTTTCAAGGAAAATGTAAAAATTAACCAAAATTTGAAAACGATGCTATTTCTACGTATCTAGTTGATTTGGAGGATATTTAAGAAAAATTGACTTTTAGCGAATTTCCGAGTAAACTGTACAAATTAACCGAAGTTCTAAATGGTTGCTATTTCTACGTATATCGACGATTTGGATGATATATTAGAAAAACTGAAATTTTAGCGAATTTTCAAGGAAAATGTAAAAATTAACCAAAATTTGAAAACGATGCTATTTCTACGTATCTAGTTGATTTGGAGGATATTTAAGAAAAATTGACTTTTAGCGGATTTCCGAGTAAACTGTACAAATTAACCGAAGTACTAAATGGTTGCTATTTCTACGTATATCGACGATTTGGATGATATATTAGAAAAATTGAATTTTACTGAATTTTTAAGAAAAAATGTAAAAATTAACCAAAATTTGAAAACGATGCTATTTCTACGTATCTAGACGATTTGGATGATATATAAGAAAAACTGAAATTTTAGCTAATTTCCAAGAAAAATGTAAAAATTAACCAAAATTTAAAGACGATGCTATCTAGATGATTTGGAAGATATTTAGGAAAAATTAAATTTTTGCGAATTTCAGAGTAAACTGTACAAATTTACCGAAGTACTAAATGGTTGCTATTTCTACGTATATCGACGATTTGGATGATATATTAGAAAAATTGAATTTTACTGAATTTTTAAGAAAAAATGTAAAAATTAACCAAAATTTGAAAACGATGCTATTTCTACGTATCTAGACGATTTGGATGATATATAAGAAAAACTGAAATTTTAGCTAATTTCCAAGAAAAATGTAAAAATTAGCCAAAATTTAAAAACGATGCTATTTCTATAGATATATAATAAAAATTGAATTTTACCGAATTTTTAAGAAAAATGTAAAAATTAACCAAAATTTGAAAACTGATATTTCTACGTATCTAGACGATTTGGATTATATATAAGAAAAACTGAAGTTTTAGCGAATTTCCAAGAAAAATGTAAAAATTAACCAAAATTTGAAAACGATGCTATCCAGATGATATGGAGGATATTTAAGAAAAATTGAATTTTAGCGAATTTCCGAGTAAAATGTACATATTAACCGAAATTCTAAATCGTTGCTATCTCTACGTATATCGACGATTTGGATGATATATAAGAAAAACTGAAATTTTAACGAATTTCCAAGAAAAATGTAAAAATTAACCAAAATTTAAAAACGATGCCATTTCTATAGATATATAATAAAAATTGAATTTTACCGAATTTTTAAGAAAAATGTAAAAATTAACCAAAATTAAAAACGATGCTATTTCTATAGATATATAATAAAAATTGAATTTTACCGAATTTTTAAGGAAAATGTAAAAATTAACCAAAATTTGAAAACTATGATATTTGTACGTATCTAGACGATTTGGATGATATATAAGAAAAACTGAAATTTTAGCGAATTTCCAAGAAAAATGTAAAAATTAACCAAAATTTGAAAACTGATATTTCTACGTATCTAGACGATTTGGATGATATATAAGAAAAACTGAAATTTTAGCGAATTTCCAAGAAGAATGTAAAAATTAACCAAAATTTGAAAACGATGTTATCTAGATGATTTGGAAGATATTTAGGAAAAATTGAATTTTAGCGAATTTCCGAGTAAACTGTACAAATTAACAGAAATTCTAAATCGTTCCTATTTCCACGTATATCGACGATTTGGATGATATACAAGAAAAACTGAAATTTTAACGAATTTCCAAGAAAAATGTAAAAATTATCCAAAATTTAAAAACGATGCTATTTCTATAGATATATAAGAAAAATTAAATTTTACCGAATTTTAAGAAAAATGTAAAAATTAACCAAAATTTGAAAACGATGCTATTTCTACGTTTATAGACGATTTGGATGATATATAAGAAAAACTGAAATTTTAACGAATTTCCGAGATAAATGTAAAAATTAACTAAAATTTGAAAACGATGCTATCTAGATGATTTGGAAGATATTTAAGAAAAATTGAATTTTAGCGACCTTCCGAGTAAACTGTTCAAATTAACAGAAATTCTAAATCGTTGCTATTTCTACGTATATCGACGATTTGGATGATATATAAGAAAAACTGAAATTTTAACGAATTTCCAAGAAAAATGTAAAAATTAACCAAAATTTAAAAACGATGCTATTTCTATAGATATATAAGAAAAATTGAATTTTACCGAATTTTAAGAAAAATGTAAAAATTAACCATAATTTGAAAACGATGCTATTTCTACGTTTATAGACGGTTTGGATGATATATAAGAAAAACTGAAATTTTAGCGAATTTCCAAGAAAAATATAAAAATAACCAAAATTTGAAAACGATGCTGTCTAGATGATTTCGAGGATACTTAAGAAAAATTGAATTTTAGCAAATTTCCGAGTAAACTGTACCAATAACCGAAATTCTAAATCGTTGTTGTTTCTACGTATATAGACGATTTGGATGACATATAGGAAAAACTGAAATTTTAACGAATTTCCAAGAAAAATGTAAAAATTAACCAAAATTTGGAAACTATGATATTTCTACGTATCTAGACGATTTGGATGATATATAAGAAAAACTGAAATTTTAACGAATTTCCAAGAAAAATGTAAAAATTAACCAAAATTTAAAAACGATGCCATTTCTATAGATATATAATAAAAATTGAATTTTACCGAATTTTTAAGAAAAATGTAAAAATTAACCAAAATTTGAAAACTGATATTTCTACGTATCTAGACGATTTGGATGATATATATGAAAAACTGAAATTTTAGCGAATTTCCAAGAAGAATGTAAAAATTAACCAAAATTTGAAAACGATGTTATCTAGATTATTTGGAAGATATTTAGGAAAAATTGAATTTTAGCGAATTTCCGAGTAAACTGTACAAATTAACAGAAATTCTAAATCGTTGCTATTTCCACGTATATCGACGATTTGGATGATATACAAGAAAAACTGAAATTTTAACGAATTTCCAAGAAAAATGTAAAAATTATCCAAAATTTAAAAACGATGCTATTTCTATAGATATATAAGAAAAATTAAATTTTACCGAATTTTAAGAAAAATGTAAAAATTAACCAAAATTTGAAAACGATGCTATTTCTACGTTTATAGACGATTTGGATGATATATAAGAAAAACTGAAATTTTAGCGAATTTCCAAGAAAAATGTAAAAATTAACCAAAATTTGAAAACGATGCTATCTAGATGATTTGGAAGATATTTAGGAAAAATTAAATTTTTGCGAATTTCTGAGTAAACTGTAAAAATTAACCGAAATTCTAAATCGTTGCTATTTCTACGTATATCGACGATTTGGATGATATTTAAGAAAATCTGAAATTTTAACGAATTTCCAAGAAAAATGTAAAAATTAGCCAAAATTTAAAAACGATGCTATTTCTATAGATATATAATAAAAATTGAATTTTACCGAATTTTTAAGAAAAATGTAAAAATTAACCAAAATTTGAAAACGATGCTATTTCTACGTATCTAGACGATTTGGATGATATATAAGAAAAACTGAAATTTTAGCGAATTTCCAAGAAAAATGTAAAAATTAACCAAAATTTGAAAACTGATATCTCTACGTATCTAGACGATTTGGATGATATATAAGAAAAACTGAAGTTTTAGCGAATTTCCAAGAAAAATGTAAAAATTAACCAAAATTTGAAAACGATGTTATCTAGATGATTTGGAAGATATTTAGGAAAAATTGAATTTTTGCGAATTTCAGAGTAAACTAAAAATTAACCGAAACTCTAAATCGTTGCTATTTCTACGTATATCGACGATTTGGATGATATATAAGAAAAACTGAAATTTTAACGAATTTCCAAGAAAAATGTAAAAATTAGCCAAAATTTAAAAACGATGCTATTTCTATAGATATATAATAAAAATTGAATTTTACCGAATTTGAAAGAAAAATGTAAAAATTAACCAAAATTTGAAAACGATGCTATTTCTACGTATCTAGACGATTTGGATGATATATAAGAAAAACTGAAATTTTAGCGAATTTCCAAGAAAAAATGTAAAAATTAACCAAAATTTGAAAACGATGTTATCTAGATGATTTGGAAGATATTTCAGAAAAATTAAATTTTTGCGAATTTCAGAGTAAACTGTAAAAATTAACCGAAATTCTAAATCGTCGCTATTTCTACGTATATCGACGATTTGGATGATATATAAGAAAATCTGAAACTTTAACGAATATCTAAGAAAAATGTAAAAATTAACCAAAATTTGAAAAAGATGCTATTTCTACGAATCTAGATGATTTGGAGGATACTTAAGAAAAATTGAATTTTAGCGAATTTCCGAGTAAACTGTACAAATTAACCGAAATTCTAAATCGTTGCTATTTCTACGTATCCAGACGATTTGGATGATATACAAGAAAAACTGAAATTTTAACGAATTTCCAAGAAAAATGTAAAAATTAACTAAAATTTGAAAACGATGCTATCTAGATGATTTGGGAGATATTTAAGAAAAATTGAATTTTAGCGACCTTCCGGGTAAACTGTTCAAATTAACAGAAATTCTAAATCGTTGCTATTTCTACGTATATCGACGATTTGGATGATATTTAAGAAAATCTGAAACTTTAACGAATATCCAAGAAAAATGTAAAAATTAACCAAAATTTGAAAAAGATGCCATTTCTATAGATATATAATAAAAATTGAATTTTACCGAATTTTTAAGAAAAATGTAAAAATTAACCAAAATTAAAAACGATGCTATTTCTATAGATATATAATAAAAATTGAATTTTACCGAATTTTTAAGGAAACTGTAAAAATTAACCAAAATTTGAAAACTATGATATTTCTACGTATCTAGACGATTTGGATGATATATAAGAAAAACTGAAATTTTAGCGAATTTCCGAGATAAATGTAAAAATTAACTAAAATTTGAAAACGATGCTATCTAGATGATTTGGAAAATATTTAAGAAAAATTGAATTTTAGCGACCTTCCGAGTAAACTGTACAAATTAACCGAAATTCTAAATCGTTACTATTTCCACGTATATCGACGATTTGGATGATATACAAGAAAAACTGAAATTTTAACGAATTTCCAAGAAAAATGTAAATATTAAACAAAATTTGAAAACGATGCTATTTCTACGAATCTACATGATTTGGAGGATATTTAAGAAAAATTGAATTTTAGCGAATTTTCGAGTAATCTGTACAAATTAACCGAAATTCTAAATCGTTGCTATTTCTACGTATCTAGACGATTTGGATGATATATAAGAAAAACTGAAATTTTAACGAATTGCCAAGAAAAATGTAAAAATTAACCAAAATTTAGATGATACTATTTCTACAGATTTTTAAGAAAAATTGAATTTTAGCGAATTTCCAAGATAAATGTAAAAATTAACTAAAATTTGAAAACGATGCTATCTAGATGATTTGGAAGATATTTAAGAAAAATTGAATTTTAGCGAATTTCCAAGAAAAATGTAAAAATTAACCAAAATTTGAAAACGATGCTATCTAGATGATTTGGAAGATATTTAGGAAAAATTAAATTTTTGCGAATTTCTGAGTAAACTGTAAAAATTAACCGAAATTCTAAATCGTTGCTATTTCTACGTATATCGACGATTTGGATGATATTTAAGAAAATCTGAAACTTTAACGAATATCCAAGAAAAATGTAAAAATTAACCAAAATTTGAAAAAGATGCCATTTCTATAGATATATAATAAAAATTGAATTTTACCGAATTTTTAAGAAAAATGTAAAAATTAACCAAAATTAAAAACGATGCTATTTCTATAGATATATAATAAAAATTGAATTTTACCGAATTTTTAAGGAAACTGTAAAAATTAACCAAAATTTGAAAACTATGATATTTCTACGTATCTAGACGATTTGGATGATATATAAGAAAAACTGAAATTTTAGCGAATTTCCGAGATAAATGTAAAAATTAACTAAAATTTGAAAACGATGCTATCTAGATGATTTGGAAGATATTTAAGAAAAATTGAATTTTAGCGACCTTCCGAGTAAACTGTACAAATTAACCGAAATTCTAAATCGTTACTATTTCCACGTATATCGACGATTTGGATGATATACAAGAAAAACTGAAATTTTAACGAATTTCCAAGAAAAATGTAAATATTAAACAAAATTTGAAAACGATGCTATTTCTACGAATCTACATGATTTGGAGGATATTTAAGAAAAATTGAATTTTAGCAAATTTCCGAGTAAACTGTACCAATAACCGAAATTCTAAATCGTTGTTGTTTCTACGTATATAGACGATTTGGATGACATATAGGAAAAACTGAAATTTTAACGGATTTCCAATAAAAATGTAACAATTAACCAAAATTTGAAAACGATGCTATCTAGATGATTTGGAAGATATTTAGGAAAAATTAAATTTTTGCGAATTTCTGAGTAAACTGTAAAAATTAACCGAAATTCTAAATCGTTGCTATTTCTACGTATATCGACGATTTGGATGATATTTAAGAAAATCTGAAACTTTAACGAATATCCAAGAAAAATGTAAAAATTAACCAAAATTTGAAAAAGATGCCATTTCTATAGATATATAATAAAAATTGAATTTTACCGAATTTTTAAGAAAAATGTAAAAATTAACCAAAATTAAAAACGATGCTATTTCTATAGATATATAATAAAAATTGAATTTTACCGAATTTTTAAGGAAACTGTAAAAATTAACCAAAATTTGAAAACTATGATATTTCTACGTATCTAGACGATTTGGATGATATATAAGAAAAACTGAAATTTTAGCGAATTTCCAAGAAAAATGTAAAAATTAGCCAAAATTTGAAAACGATGTTATCTAGATGATTTGGAAGATATTTCGGAAAAATTAAATTTTTGCGAATTTCAGAGTAAACTGTAAAAATTAACCGAAATTCTAAATCGTCGCTATTTCTACGTATATCGACGATTTGGATGATATACAAGAAAAACTGAAATTTTAACGAATTTCCAAGAAAAATGTAAAAATTATCCAAAATTTAAAAACGATGCTATTTCTATAGATATATAAGAAAAATTAAATTTTACCGAATTTTAAGAAAAATATAAAAATTAACCAAAATTTGAAAACGATGCTATTTCTACGTTTATAGACGATTTGGATGATATATAAGAAAAACTGAAATTTTAGCGAATTTCCGAGTAAACTGTACCAATAACCGAAATTCTAAATCGTTGCTGTTTCTACGTATATAGACGATTTGGATGATATATAGGAAAAACTGAAATTTTAACGGATTTCCAATAAAAATGTAACAATTAACCAAAATTTGAAAACGATGCTATCTAGATGATTTGGAAGATATTTAGGAAAAATTAAATTTTTGCGAATTTCTGAGTAAACTGTAAAAATTAACCGAAATTCTAAATCGTTGCTATTTCTACGTATATCGACGATTTGGATGATATTTAAGAAAATCTGAAACTTTAACGAATATCCAAGAAAAATGTAAAAATTAACCAAAATTTGAAAAAGATGCCATTTCTATAGATATATAATAAAAATTGAATTTTACCGAATTTTTAAGAAAAATGTAAAAATTAACCAAAATTAAAAACGATGCTATTTCTATAGATATATAATAAAAATTGAATTTTACCGAATTTTTAAGGAAACTGTAAAAATTAACCAAAATTTGAAAACTATGATATTTCTACGTATCTAGACGATTTGGATGATATATAAGAAAAACTGAAATTTTAGCGAATTTCCAAGAAAAATGTAAAAATTAGCCAAAATTTGAAAACGATGTTATCTAGATGATTTGGAAGATATTTCGGAAAAATTAAATTTTAGCGAATTTCCGAGTAAACTGTACCAATAACCGAAATTCTAAATCGTTGCTGTTTCTACGTATATAGACGATTTGGATGATATATAGGAAAAACTGAAATTTTAACGGATTTCCAATAAAAATGTAACAATTAACCAAAATTTGAAAACGATGCTATCTAGATGATTTGGAAGATATTTAGGAAAAATTAAATTTTTGCGAATTTCTGAGTAAACTGTAAAAATTAACCGAAATTCTAAATCGTTGCTATTTCTACGTATATCGACGATTTGGATGATATTTAAGAAAATCTGAAACTTTAACGAATATCCAAGAAAAATGTAAAAATTAACCAAAATTTGAAAAAGATGCCATTTCTATAGATATATAATAAAAATTGAATTTTACCGAATTTTTAAGAAAAATGTAAAAATTAACCAAAATTAAAAACGATGCTATTTCTATAGATATATAATAAAAATTGAATTTTACCGAATTTTTAAGGAAACTGTAAAAATTAACCAAAATTTGAAAACTATGATATTTCTACGTATCTAGACGATTTGGATGATATATAAGAGAATCTGAAACTTTAACGAATATCTAAGAAAAATGTAAAAATTAACCAAAATTTGAAAACGATGCTGTTTCTACGAATCTAGATGATTTGGAGGATACTTAAGAAAAATTGAATTTTAGCGAATTTCCGAGTAAACTGTACAAATTAACCGAAATTCTAAATCGTTGCTATTTCTACGTATCTAGACGATTTGGATGATATATAAGAAAAACTGAAATTTTAACGAATTTCCGAGATAAATGTAAAAATTAACTAAAATTTGAAAACGATGCTATCTAGATGATTTGGAAGATATTTAGGAAAAATTGTATTTTAGCGAATTTCCGAGTAAACTGTACAAATTAACAGAAATTCTAAATCGTTGCTATTTCCACGTATATCGACGATTTGGATGATATACAAGAAAAACTGAAATTTTAACGAATTTCCAAGAAAAATGTAAAAATTATCCAAAATTTAAAAACGATGCTATTTCTATAGATATATAAGAAAAATTAAATTTTACCGAATTTTAAGAAAAATGTAAAAATTAACCAAAATTTGAAAACGATGCTATTTCTACGTTTATAGACGATTTGGATGATATATAAGAAAAACTGAAATTTTAGCGAATTTCCAAGAAAAATGTAAAAATTAACCAAAATTTGAAAACGATGCTATCTAGATGATTTGGAGGATACTTCAGAAAAATTGAATTTTAGCAAATTTCCGAGTAAACTGTACCAATAACCGAAATTCTAAATCGTTGCTGTTTCTACGTATATAGACGATTTGGATGATATATAGGAAAAACTGAAATTTTAACGGATTTCCAATAAAAATGTAACAATTAACCAAAATTTAGATGATACTATTTCTACAGATTTTTAAGAAAAATTGAATTTTAGCGAATTTCCAAGATAAATGTAAAAATTAACTAAAATTTGAAAACGATGCTATCTAGATGATTTGGAAGATATTTAAGAAAAATTGAATTTTAGCGAATTTCCGAGTAAACTGTACAAATTAACCGAAATTCTAAATCGTTGCTATTTCTACGTATCTAGACGATTTGGATGATATATAAGAAAAACTGAAATTTTAACGAATTTCCGAGATAAATGTAAAAATTAACTAAAATTTGAAAACGATGCTATCTAGATGATTTGGAAGATATTTAAGAAAAATTGAATTTTAGCGACCTTCCGAGTAAACTGTTCAAATTAACAGAAATTCTAAATCGTTGCTATTTCTACGTATATCGACGATTTGGATGATATATAAGAAAAACTGAAATTTTAACGAATTTCCAAGAAAAATGTAAAAATTAACCAAAATTTAAAAACGATGCTATTTCTATAGATATATAAGAAAAATTGAATTTTACCGAATTTTAAGAAAAATGTAAAAATTAACCATAATTTGAAAACGATGCTATTTCTACGTTTATAGACGGTTTGGATGATATATAAGAAAAACTGAAATTTTAGCGAATTTCCAAGAAAAATATAAAAATTAACCAAAATTTGAAAACGATGCTGTCTAGATGATTTCGAGGATACTTAAGAAAAATTGAATTTTAGCAAATTTCCGAGTAAACTGTACCAATAACCGAAATTCTAAATCGTTGTTGTTTCTACGTATATAGACGATTTGGATGACATATAGGAAAAACTGAAATTTTAACGAATTTCCAAGAAAAATGTAAAAATTATCCAAAATTTAAAAACGATGCTATTTCTATAGATATATAAGAAAAATTAAATTTTACCGAATTTTAAGAAAAATGTAAAAATTAACCAAAATTTGAAAACGATGCTATTTCTACGTTTATAGACGATTTGGATGATATATAAGAAAAACTGAAATTTTAGCGAATTTCCAAGAAAAATGTAAAAATTAACCAAAATTTGAAAACGATGCTATCTAGATGATGTGGAAGATATTTAGGAAAAATTAAATTTTTGCGAATTTCTGAGTAAACTGTAAAAATTAACCGAAATTCTAAATCGTTGCTATTTCTACGTATATCGACGATTTGGATGATATTTAAGAAAATCTGAAACTTTAACGAATATCCAAGAAAAATGTAAAAATTAACCAAAATTTGAAAAAGATGCCATTTCTATAGATATATAATAAAAATTGAATTTTACCGAATTTTTAAGGAAAATGTAAAAATTAACCAAAATTTGAAAACTATGATATTTGTAAGTATCTAGACGATTTGGATGATATATAAGAAAAACTGAAATTTTAGCGAATTTCCAAGAAAAATGTAAAAATTATCCAAAATTTAAAAACGATGCTATTTCTATAGATATATAAGAAAAATTAAATTTTACCGAATTTTAAGAAAAATGTAAAAATTAACCAAAACTTGAAAACGATGCTATTTCTACGTTTATAGACGATTTGGATGACATATAGGAAAAACTGAAATTTTAACGAATTTCCAAGAAAAATATAAAAATTATCCAAAATTTAAAAACGATGCTATTTCTATAGATATATAAGAAAAATTAAATTTTACCGAATTTTAAGAAAAATGTAAAAATTAACCAAAATTTGAAAACGATGCTATTTCTACGTTTATAGACGATTTGGATGATATTTAAGAAAATCTGAAACTTTAACGAATATCCAAGAAAAATGTAAAAATTAACCAAAATTTAAAAACGATGCCATTTCTATAGATATATAATAAAAATTGAATTTTACCGAATTTTTAAGAAAAATGTAAAAATTAACCAAAATTAAAAACGATGCTATTTCTATAGATATATAATAAAAATTGAATTTTACCGAATTTTTAAGGAAAATGTAAAAATTAACCAAAATTTGAAAACTATGATATTTGTACGTATCTAGACGATTTGGATGATATATAAGAAAAACTGAAATTTTAGCGAATTTCCAAGAAAAAATGTAAAAATTAACCAAAATTTGAAAACGATGTTATCTAGATGATTTGGAAGATATTTCAGAAAAATTAAATTTTTGCGAATTTCAGAGTAAACTGTAAAAATTAACCGAAATTCTAAATCGTCGCTATTTCTACGTATATCGACGATTTGGATGATATATAAGAAAATCTGAAACTTTAACGAATATCTAAGAAAAATGTAAAAATTAACCAAAATTTGAAAAAGATGCTATTTCTACGAATCTAGATGATTTGGAGGATACTTAAGAAAAATTGAATTTTAGCGAATTTCCGAGTAAACTGTACAAATTAACCGAAATTCTAAATCGTTGCTATTTCTACGTATCCAGACGATTTGGATGATATACAAGAAAAACTGAAATTTTAACGAATTTCCAAGAAAAATGTAAAAATTAACTAAAATTTGAAAACGATGCTATCTAGATGATTTGGGAGATATTTAAGAAAAATTGAATTTTAGCGACCTTCCGGGTAAACTGTTCAAATTAACAGAAATTCTAAATCGTTGCTATTTCTACGTATATCGACGATTTGGATGATATTTAAGAAAATCTGAAACTTTAACGAATATCCAAGAAAAATGTAAAAATTAACCAAAATTTGAAAAAGATGCCATTTCTATAGATATATAATAAAAATTGAATTTTACCGAATTTTTAAGAAAAATGTAAAAATTAACCAAAATTAAAAACGATGCTATTTCTATAGATATATAATAAAAATTGAATTTTACCGAATTTTTAAGGAAACTGTAAAAATTAACCAAAATTTGAAAACTATGATATTTCTACGTATCTAGACGATTTGGATGATATATAAGAAAAACTGAAATTTTAGCGAATTTCCGAGATAAATGTAAAAATTAACTAAAATTTGAAAACGATGCTATCTAGATGATTTGGAAAATATTTAAGAAAAATTGAATTTTAGCGACCTTCCGAGTAAACTGTACAAATTAACCGAAATTCTAAATCGTTACTATTTCCACGTATATCGACGATTTGGATGATATACAAGAAAAACTGAAATTTTAACGAATTTCCAAGAAAAATGTAAATATTAAACAAAATTTGAAAACGATGCTATTTCTACGAATCTACATGATTTGGAGGATATTTAAGAAAAATTGAATTTTAGCGAATTTTCGAGTAATCTGTACAAATTAACCGAAATTCTAAATCGTTGCTATTTCTACGTATCTAGACGATTTGGATGATATATAAGAAAAACTGAAATTTTAACGAATTGCCAAGAAAAATGTAAAAATTAACCAAAATTTAGATGATACTATTTCTACAGATTTTTAAGAAAAATTGAATTTTAGCGAATTTCCAAGATAAATGTAAAAATTAACTAAAATTTGAAAACGATGCTATCTAGATGATTTGGAAGATATTTAAGAAAAATTGAATTTTAGCGAATTTCCAAGAAAAATGTAAAAATTAACCAAAATTTGAAAACGATGCTATCTAGATGATTTGGAAGATATTTAGGAAAAATTAAATTTTTGCGAATTTCTGAGTAAACTGTAAAAATTAACCGAAATTCTAAATCGTTGCTATTTCTACGTATATCGACGATTTGGATGATATTTAAGAAAATCTGAAACTTTAACGAATATCCAAGAAAAATGTAAAAATTAACCAAAATTTGAAAAAGATGCCATTTCTATAGATATATAATAAAAATTGAATTTTACCGAATTTTTAAGAAAAATGTAAAAATTAACCAAAATTAAAAACGATGCTATTTCTATAGATATATAATAAAAATTGAATTTTACCGAATTTTTAAGGAAACTGTAAAAATTAACCAAAATTTGAAAACTATGATATTTCTACGTATCTAGACGATTTGGATGATATATAAGAAAAACTGAAATTTTAGCGAATTTCCGAGATAAATGTAAAAATTAACTAAAATTTGAAAACGATGCTATCTAGATGATTTGGAAGATATTTAAGAAAAATTGAATTTTAGCGACCTTCCGAGTAAACTGTACAAATTAACCGAAATTCTAAATCGTTACTATTTCCACGTATATCGACGATTTGGATGATATACAAGAAAAACTGAAATTTTAACGAATTTCCAAGAAAAATGTAAATATTAAACAAAATTTGAAAACGATGCTATTTCTACGAATCTACATGATTTGGAGGATATTTAAGAAAAATTGAATTTTAGCAAATTTCCGAGTAAACTGTACCAATAACCGAAATTCTAAATCGTTGTTGTTTCTACGTATATAGACGATTTGGATGACATATAGGAAAAACTGAAATTTTAACGGATTTCCAATAAAAATGTAACAATTAACCAAAATTTGAAAACGATGCTATCTAGATGATTTGGAAGATATTTAGGAAAAATTAAATTTTTGCGAATTTCTGAGTAAACTGTAAAAATTAACCGAAATTCTAAATCGTTGCTATTTCTACGTATATCGACGATTTGGATGATATTTAAGAAAATCTGAAACTTTAACGAATATCCAAGAAAAATGTAAAAATTAACCAAAATTTGAAAAAGATGCCATTTCTATAGATATATAATAAAAATTGAATTTTACCGAATTTTTAAGAAAAATGTAAAAATTAACCAAAATTAAAAACGATGCTATTTCTATAGATATATAATAAAAATTGAATTTTACCGAATTTTTAAGGAAACTGTAAAAATTAACCAAAATTTGAAAACTATGATATTTCTACGTATCTAGACGATTTGGATGATATATAAGAAAAACTGAAATTTTAGCGAATTTCCAAGAAAAATGTAAAAATTAGCCAAAATTTGAAAACGATGTTATCTAGATGATTTGGAAGATATTTCGGAAAAATTAAATTTTTGCGAATTTCAGAGTAAACTGTAAAAATTAACCGAAATTCTAAATCGTCGCTATTTCTACGTATATCGACGATTTGGATGATATACAAGAAAAACTGAAATTTTAACGAATTTCCAAGAAAAATGTAAAAATTATCCAAAATTTAAAAACGATGCTATTTCTATAGATATATAAGAAAAATTAAATTTTACCGAATTTTAAGAAAAATATAAAAATTAACCAAAATTTGAAAACGATGCTATTTCTACGTTTATAGACGATTTGGATGATATATAAGAAAAACTGAAATTTTAGCGAATTTCCGAGTAAACTGTACCAATAACCGAAATTCTAAATCGTTGCTGTTTCTACGTATATAGACGATTTGGATGATATATAGGAAAAACTGAAATTTTAACGGATTTCCAATAAAAATGTAACAATTAACCAAAATTTGAAAACGATGCTATCTAGATGATTTGGAAGATATTTAGGAAAAATTAAATTTTTGCGAATTTCTGAGTAAACTGTAAAAATTAACCGAAATTCTAAATCGTTGCTATTTCTACGTATATCGACGATTTGGATGATATTTAAGAAAATCTGAAACTTTAACGAATATCCAAGAAAAATGTAAAAATTAACCAAAATTTGAAAAAGATGCCATTTCTATAGATATATAATAAAAATTGAATTTTACCGAATTTTTAAGAAAAATGTAAAAATTAACCAAAATTAAAAACGATGCTATTTCTATAGATATATAATAAAAATTGAATTTTACCGAATTTTTAAGGAAACTGTAAAAATTAACCAAAATTTGAAAACTATGATATTTCTACGTATCTAGACGATTTGGATGATATATAAGAAAAACTGAAATTTTAGCGAATTTCCAAGAAAAATGTAAAAATTAGCCAAAATTTGAAAACGATGTTATCTAGATGATTTGGAAGATATTTCGGAAAAATTAAATTTTAGCGAATTTCCGAGTAAACTGTACCAATAACCGAAATTCTAAATCGTTGCTGTTTCTACGTATATAGACGATTTGGATGATATATAGGAAAAACTGAAATTTTAACGGATTTCCAATAAAAATGTAACAATTAACCAAAATTTGAAAACGATGCTATCTAGATGATTTGGAAGATATTTAGGAAAAATTAAATTTTTGCGAATTTCTGAGTAAACTGTAAAAATTAACCGAAATTCTAAATCGTTGCTATTTCTACGTATATCGACGATTTGGATGATATTTAAGAAAATCTGAAACTTTAACGAATATCCAAGAAAAATGTAAAAATTAACCAAAATTTGAAAAAGATGCCATTTCTATAGATATATAATAAAAATTGAATTTTACCGAATTTTTAAGAAAAATGTAAAAATTAACCAAAATTAAAAACGATGCTATTTCTATAGATATATAATAAAAATTGAATTTTACCGAATTTTTAAGGAAACTGTAAAAATTAACCAAAATTTGAAAACTATGATATTTCTACGTATCTAGACGATTTGGATGATATATAAGAGAATCTGAAACTTTAACGAATATCTAAGAAAAATGTAAAAATTAACCAAAATTTGAAAACGATGCTGTTTCTACGAATCTAGATGATTTGGAGGATACTTAAGAAAAATTGAATTTTAGCGAATTTCCGAGTAAACTGTACAAATTAACCGAAATTCTAAATCGTTGCTATTTCTACGTATCTAGACGATTTGGATGATATATAAGAAAAACTGAAATTTTAACGAATTTCCGAGATAAATGTAAAAATTAACTAAAATTTGAAAACGATGCTATCTAGATGATTTGGAAGATATTTAGGAAAAATTGTATTTTAGCGAATTTCCGAGTAAACTGTACAAATTAACAGAAATTCTAAATCGTTGCTATTTCCACGTATATCGACGATTTGGATGATATACAAGAAAAACTGAAATTTTAACGAATTTCCAAGAAAAATGTAAAAATTATCCAAAATTTAAAAACGATGCTATTTCTATAGATATATAAGAAAAATTAAATTTTACCGAATTTTAAGAAAAATGTAAAAATTAACCAAAATTTGAAAACGATGCTATTTCTACGTTTATAGACGATTTGGATGATATATAAGAAAAACTGAAATTTTAGCGAATTTCCAAGAAAAATGTAAAAATTAACCAAAATTTGAAAACGATGCTATCTAGATGATTTGGAGGATACTTCAGAAAAATTGAATTTTAGCAAATTTCCGAGTAAACTGTACCAATAACCGAAATTCTAAATCGTTGCTGTTTCTACGTATATAGACGATTTGGATGATATATAGGAAAAACTGAAATTTTAACGGATTTCCAATAAAAATGTAACAATTAACCAAAATTTAGATGATACTATTTCTACAGATTTTTAAGAAAAATTGAATTTTAGCGAATTTCCAAGATAAATGTAAAAATTAACTAAAATTTGAAAACGATGCTATCTAGATGATTTGGAAGATATTTAAGAAAAATTGAATTTTAGCGAATTTCCGAGTAAACTGTACAAATTAACCGAAATTCTAAATCGTTGCTATTTCTACGTATCTAGACGATTTGGATGATATATAAGAAAAACTGAAATTTTAACGAATTTCCGAGATAAATGTAAAAATTAACTAAAATTTGAAAACGATGCTATCTAGATGATTTGGAAGATATTTAAGAAAAATTGAATTTTAGCGACCTTCCGAGTAAACTGTTCAAATTAACAGAAATTCTAAATCGTTGCTATTTCTACGTATATCGACGATTTGGATGATATATAAGAAAAACTGAAATTTTAACGAATTTCCAAGAAAAATGTAAAAATTAACCAAAATTTAAAAACGATGCTATTTCTATAGATATATAAGAAAAATTGAATTTTACCGAATTTTAAGAAAAATGTAAAAATTAACCATAATTTGAAAACGATGCTATTTCTACGTTTATAGACGGTTTGGATGATATATAAGAAAAACTGAAATTTTAGCGAATTTCCAAGAAAAATATAAAAATTAACCAAAATTTGAAAACGATGCTGTCTAGATGATTTCGAGGATACTTAAGAAAAATTGAATTTTAGCAAATTTCCGAGTAAACTGTACCAATAACCGAAATTCTAAATCGTTGTTGTTTCTACGTATATAGACGATTTGGATGACATATAGGAAAAACTGAAATTTTAACGAATTTCCAAGAAAAATGTAAAAATTATCCAAAATTTAAAAACGATGCTATTTCTATAGATATATAAGAAAAATTAAATTTTACCGAATTTTAAGAAAAATGTAAAAATTAACCAAAATTTGAAAACGATGCTATTTCTACGTTTATAGACGATTTGGATGATATATAAGAAAAACTGAAATTTTAGCGAATTTCCAAGAAAAATGTAAAAATTAACCAAAATTTGAAAACGATGCTATCTAGATGATGTGGAAGATATTTAGGAAAAATTAAATTTTTGCGAATTTCTGAGTAAACTGTAAAAATTAACCGAAATTCTAAATCGTTGCTATTTCTACGTATATCGACGATTTGGATGATATTTAAGAAAATCTGAAACTTTAACGAATATCCAAGAAAAATGTAAAAATTAACCAAAATTTGAAAAAGATGCCATTTCTATAGATATATAATAAAAATTGAATTTTACCGAATTTTTAAGGAAAATGTAAAAATTAACCAAAATTTGAAAACTATGATATTTGTAAGTATCTAGACGATTTGGATGATATATAAGAAAAACTGAAATTTTAGCGAATTTCCAAGAAAAATGTAAAAATTATCCAAAATTTAAAAACGATGCTATTTCTATAGATATATAAGAAAAATTAAATTTTACCGAATTTTAAGAAAAATGTAAAAATTAACCAAAACTTGAAAACGATGCTATTTCTACGTTTATAGACGATTTGGATGACATATAGGAAAAACTGAAATTTTAACGAATTTCCAAGAAAAATATAAAAATTATCCAAAATTTAAAAACGATGCTATTTCTATAGATATATAAGAAAAATTAAATTTTACCGAATTTTAAGAAAAATGTAAAAATTAACCAAAATTTGAAAACGATGCTATTTCTACGTTTATAGACGATTTGGATGATATTTAAGAAAATCTGAAACTTTAACGAATATCCAAGAAAAATGTAAAAATTAACCAAAATTTAAAAACGATGCCATTTCTATAGATATATAATAAAAATTGAATTTTACCGAATTTTTAAGAAAAATGTAAAAATTAACCAAAATTAAAAACGATGCTATTTCTATAGATATATAATAAAAATTGAATTTTACCGAATTTTTAAGGAAAATGTAAAAATTAACCAAAATTTGAAAACTATGATATTTGTACGTATCTAGACGATTTGGATGATATATAAGAAAAACTGAAATTTTAGCGAATTTCCAAGAAAAATGTAAAAATTAACCAAAATTTGAAAACTGATATTTCTACGTATCTAGACGATTTGGATGATATATAAGAAAAACTGAAATTTTAGCGAATTTCCAACAAGAATGTAAAAATTAACCAAAATTTAAAAACGATGCCATTTCTATAGATATATAATAAAAATTGAATTTTACCGAATTTTTAAGAAAAATGTAAAAATTAACCAAAATTAAAAACGATGCTATTTCTATAGATATATAATAAAAATTGAATTTTACCGAATTTTTAAGGAAAATGTAAAAATTAACCAAAATTTGAAAACTATGATATTTGTACGTATCTAGACGATTTGGATGATATATAAGAAAAACTGAAATTTTAGCGAATTTCCAAGAAAAATGTAAAAATTAACCAAAATTTGAAAACTGATATTTCTACGTATCTAGACGATTTGGATGATATATAAGAAAAACTGAAATTTTAGCGAATTTCCAAGAAGAATGTAAAAATTAACCAAAATTTGAAAACGATGTTATCTAGATGATTTGGAAGATATTTAGGAAAAATTGAATTTTAGCGAATTTCCGAGTAAACTGTACAAATTAACAGAAATTCTAAATCGTTCCTATTTCCACGTATATCGACGATTTGGATGATATACAAGAAAAACTGAAATTTTAACGAATTTCCAAGAAAAATGTAAAAATTATCCAAAATTTAAAAACGATGCTATTTCTATAGATATATAAGAAAAATTAAATTTTACCGAATTTTAAGAAAAATGTAAAAATTAACCAAAATTTGAAAACGATGCTATTTCTACGTTTATAGACGATTTGGATGATATATAAGAAAAACTGAAATTTTAACGAATTTCCGAGATAAATGTAAAAATTAACTAAAATTTGAAAACGATGCTATCTAGATGATTTGGAAGATATTTAAGAAAAATTGAATTTTAGCGACCTTCCGAGTAAACTGTTCAAATTAACAGAAATTCTAAATCGTTGCTATTTCTACGTATATCGACGATTTGGATGATATATAAGAAAAACTGAAATTTTAACGAATTTCCAAGAAAAATGTAAAAATTAACCAAAATTTAAAAACGATGCTATTTCTATAGATATATAAGAAAAATTGAATTTTACCGAATTTTAAGAAAAATGTAAAAATTAACCATAATTTGAAAACGATGCTATTTCTACGTTTATAGACGGTTTGGATGATATATAAGAAAAACTGAAATTTTAGCGAATTTCCAAGAAAAATATAAAAATAACCAAAATTTGAAAACGATGCTGTCTAGATGATTTCGAGGATACTTAAGAAAAATTGAATTTTAGCAAATTTCCGAGTAAACTGTACCAATAACCGAAATTCTAAATCGTTGTTGTTTCTACGTATATAGACGATTTGGATGACATATAGGAAAAACTGAAATTTTAACGAATTTCCAAGAAAAATGTAAAAATTAACCAAAATTTGGAAACTATGATATTTCTACGTATCTAGACGATTTGGATGATATATAAGAAAAACTGAAATTTTAACGAATTTCCAAGAAAAATGTAAAAATTAACCAAAATTTAAAAACGATGCCATTTCTATAGATATATAATAAAAATTGAATTTTACCGAATTTTTAAGAAAAATGTAAAAATTAACCAAAATTTGAAAACTGATATTTCTACGTATCTAGACGATTTGGATGATATATATGAAAAACTGAAATTTTAGCGAATTTCCAAGAAGAATGTAAAAATTAACCAAAATTTGAAAACGATGTTATCTAGATTATTTGGAAGATATTTAGGAAAAATTGAATTTTAGCGAATTTCCGAGTAAACTGTACAAATTAACAGAAATTCTAAATCGTTGCTATTTCCACGTATATCGACGATTTGGATGATATACAAGAAAAACTGAAATTTTAACGAATTTCCAAGAAAAATGTAAAAATTATCCAAAATTTAAAAACGATGCTATTTCTATAGATATATAAGAAAAATTAAATTTTACCGAATTTTAAGAAAAATGTAAAAATTAACCAAAATTTGAAAACGATGCTATTTCTACGTTTATAGACGATTTGGATGATATATAAGAAAAACTGAAATTTTAGCGAATTTCCAAGAAAAATGTAAAAATTAACCAAAATTTGAAAACGATGCTATCTAGATGATTTGGAAGATATTTAGGAAAAATTAAATTTTTGCGAATTTCTGAGTAAACTGTAAAAATTAACCGAAATTCTAAATCGTTGCTATTTCTACGTATATCGACGATTTGGATGATATTTAAGAAAATCTGAAATTTTAACGAATTTCCAAGAAAAATGTAAAAATTAGCCAAAATTTAAAAACGATGCTATTTCTATAGATATATAATAAAAATTGAATTTTACCGAATTTTTAAGAAAAATGTAAAAATTAACCAAAATTTGAAAACGATGCTATTTCTACGTATCTAGACGATTTGGATGATATATAAGAAAAACTGAAATTTTAGCGAATTTCCAAGAAAAATGTAAAAATTAACCAAAATTTGAAAACTGATATCTCTACGTATCTAGACGATTTGGATGATATATAAGAAAAACTGAAGTTTTAGCGAATTTCCAAGAAAAATGTAAAAATTAACCAAAATTTGAAAACGATGTTATCTAGATGATTTGGAAGATATTTAGGAAAAATTGAATTTTTGCGAATTTCAGAGTAAACTAAAAATTAACCGAAACTCTAAATCGTTGCTATTTCTACGTATATCGACGATTTGGATGATATATAAGAAAAACTGAAATTTTAACGAATTTCCAAGAAAAATGTAAAAATTAGCCAAAATTTAAAAACGATGCTATTTCTATAGATATATAATAAAAATTGAATTTTACCGAATTTGAAAGAAAAATGTAAAAATTAACCAAAATTTGAAAACGATGCTATTTCTACGTATCTAGACGATTTGGATGATATATAAGAAAAACTGAAATTTTAGCGAATTTCCAAGAAAAAATGTAAAAATTAACCAAAATTTGAAAACGATGTTATCTAGATGATTTGGAAGATATTTCAGAAGAATTAAATTTTTGCGAATTTCAGAGTAAACTGTAAAAATTAACCGAAATTCTAAATCGTCGCTATTTCTACGTATATCGACGATTTGGATGATATATAAGAAAATCTGAAACTTTAACGAATATCTAAGAAAAATGTAAAAATTAACCAAAATTTGAAAACGATGCTATTTCTACGAATCTAGATGATTTGGAGGATACTTAAGAAAAATTGAATTTTAGCGAATTTCCGAGTAAACTGTACAAATTAACCGAAATTCTAAATCGTTGCTATTTCTACGTATCCAGACGATTTGGATGATATACAAGAAAAACTGAAATTTTAACGAATTTCCAAGAAAAATGTAAAAATTAACTAAAATTTGAAAACGATGCTATCTAGATGATTTGGGAGATATTTAAGAAAAATTGAATTTTAGCGACCTTCCGGGTAAACTGTTCAAATTAACAGAAATTCTAAATCGTTGCTATTTCTACGTATATCGACGATTTGGATGATATTTAAGAAAATCTGAAACTTTAACGAATATCCAAGAAAAATGTAAAAATTAACCAAAATTTGAAAAAGATGCCATTTCTATAGATATATAATAAAAATTGAATTTTACCGAATTTTTAAGAAAAATGTAAAAATTAACCAAAATTAAAAACGATGCTATTTCTATAGATATATAATAAAAATTGAATTTTACCGAATTTTTAAGGAAACTGTAAAAATTAACCAAAATTTGAAAACTATGATATTTCTACGTATCTAGACGATTTGGATGATATATAAGAAAAACTGAAATTTTAGCGAATTTCCGAGATAAATGTAAAAATTAACTAAAATTTGAAAACGATGCTATCTAGATGATTTGGAAAATATTTAAGAAAAATTGAATTTTAGCGACCTTCCGAGTAAACTGTACAAATTAACCGAAATTCTAAATCGTTACTATTTCCACGTATATCGACGATTTGGATGATATACAAGAAAAACTGAAATTTTAACGAATTTCCAAGAAAAATGTAAATATTAAACAAAATTTGAAAACGATGCTATTTCTACGAATCTACATGATTTGGAGGATATTTAAGAAAAATTGAATTTTAGCGAATTTTCGAGTAATCTGTACAAATTAACCGAAATTCTAAATCGTTGCTATTTCTACGTATCTAGACGATTTGGATGATATATAAGAAAAACTGAAATTTTAACGAATTGCCAAGAAAAATGTAAAAATTAACCAAAATTTAGATGATACTATTTCTACAGATTTTTAAGAAAAATTGAATTTTAGCGAATTTCCAAGATAAATGTAAAAATTAACTAAAATTTGAAAACGATGCTATCTAGATGATTTGGAAGATATTTAAGAAAAATTGAATTTTAGCGAATTTCCAAGAAAAATGTAAAAATTAACCAAAATTTGAAAACGATGCTATCTAGATGATTTGGAAGATATTTAGGAAAAATTAAATTTTTGCGAATTTCTGAGTAAACTGTAAAAATTAACCGAAATTCTAAATCGTTGCTATTTCTACGTATATCGACGATTTGGATGATATTTAAGAAAATCTGAAACTTTAACGAATATCCAAGAAAAATGTAAAAATTAACCAAAATTTGAAAAAGATGCCATTTCTATAGATATATAATAAAAATTGAATTTTACCGAATTTTTAAGAAAAATGTAAAAATTAACCAAAATTAAAAACGATGCTATTTCTATAGATATATAATAAAAATTGAATTTTACCGAATTTTTAAGGAAACTGTAAAAATTAACCAAAATTTGAAAACTATGATATTTCTACGTATCTAGACGATTTGGATGATATATAAGAAAAACTGAAATTTTAGCGAATTTCCGAGATAAATGTAAAAATTAACTAAAATTTGAAAACGATGCTATCTAGATGATTTGGAAGATATTTAAGAAAAATTGAATTTTAGCGACCTTCCGAGTAAACTGTACAAATTAACCGAAATTCTAAATCGTTACTATTTCCACGTATATCGACGATTTGGATGATATACAAGAAAAACTGAAATTTTAACGAATTTCCAAGAAAAATGTAAATATTAAACAAAATTTGAAAACGATGCTATTTCTACGAATCTACATGATTTGGAGGATATTTAAGAAAAATTGAATTTTAGCAAATTTCCGAGTAAACTGTACCAATAACCGAAATTCTAAATCGTTGTTGTTTCTACGTATATAGACGATTTGGATGACATATAGGAAAAACTGAAATTTTAACGGATTTCCAATAAAAATGTAACAATTAACCAAAATTTGAAAACGATGCTATCTAGATGATTTGGAAGATATTTAGGAAAAATTAAATTTTTGCGAATTTCTGAGTAAACTGTAAAAATTAACCGAAATTCTAAATCGTTGCTATTTCTACGTATATCGACGATTTGGATGATATTTAAGAAAATCTGAAACTTTAACGAATATCCAAGAAAAATGTAAAAATTAACCAAAATTTGAAAAAGATGCCATTTCTATAGATATATAATAAAAATTGAATTTTACCGAATTTTTAAGAAAAATGTAAAAATTAACCAAAATTAAAAACGATGCTATTTCTATAGATATATAATAAAAATTGAATTTTACCGAATTTTTAAGGAAACTGTAAAAATTAACCAAAATTTGAAAACTATGATATTTCTACGTATCTAGACGATTTGGATGATATATAAGAAAAACTGAAATTTTAGCGAATTTCCAAGAAAAATGTAAAAATTAGCCAAAATTTGAAAACGATGTTATCTAGATGATTTGGAAGATATTTCGGAAAAATTAAATTTTTGCGAATTTCAGAGTAAACTGTAAAAATTAACCGAAATTCTAAATCGTCGCTATTTCTACGTATATCGACGATTTGGATGATATACAAGAAAAACTGAAATTTTAACGAATTTCCAAGAAAAATGTAAAAATTATCCAAAATTTAAAAACGATGCTATTTCTATAGATATATAAGAAAAATTAAATTTTACCGAATTTTAAGAAAAATATAAAAATTAACCAAAATTTGAAAACGATGCTATTTCTACGTTTATAGACGATTTGGATGATATATAAGAAAAACTGAAATTTTAGCGAATTTCCGAGTAAACTGTACCAATAACCGAAATTCTAAATCGTTGCTGTTTCTACGTATATAGACGATTTGGATGATATATAGGAAAAACTGAAATTTTAACGGATTTCCAATAAAAATGTAACAATTAACCAAAATTTGAAAACGATGCTATCTAGATGATTTGGAAGATATTTAGGAAAAATTAAATTTTTGCGAATTTCTGAGTAAACTGTAAAAATTAACCGAAATTCTAAATCGTTGCTATTTCTACGTATATCGACGATTTGGATGATATTTAAGAAAATCTGAAACTTTAACGAATATCCAAGAAAAATGTAAAAATTAACCAAAATTTGAAAAAGATGCCATTTCTATAGATATATAATAAAAATTGAATTTTACCGAATTTTTAAGAAAAATGTAAAAATTAACCAAAATTAAAAACGATGCTATTTCTATAGATATATAATAAAAATTGAATTTTACCGAATTTTTAAGGAAACTGTAAAAATTAACCAAAATTTGAAAACTATGATATTTCTACGTATCTAGACGATTTGGATGATATATAAGAAAAACTGAAATTTTAGCGAATTTCCAAGAAAAATGTAAAAATTAGCCAAAATTTGAAAACGATGTTATCTAGATGATTTGGAAGATATTTCGGAAAAATTAAATTTTTGCGAATTTCAGAGTAAACTGTAAAAATTAACCGAAATTCTAAATCGTCGCTATTTCTACGTATATCGACGATTTGGATGATATATAAGAGAATCTGAAACTTTAACGAATATCTAAGAAAAATGTAAAAATTAACCAAAATTTGAAAACGATGCTGTTTCTACGAATCTAGATGATTTGGAGGATACTTAAGAAAAATTGAATTTTAGCGAATTTCCGAGTAAACTGTACAAATTAACCGAAATTCTAAATCGTTGCTATTTCTACGTATCTAGACGATTTGGATGATATATAAGAAAAACTGAAATTTTAACGAATTTCCGAGATAAATGTAAAAATTAACTAAAATTTGAAAACGATGCTATCTAGATGATTTGGAAGATATTTAGGAAAAATTGTATTTTAGCGAATTTCCGAGTAAACTGTACAAATTAACAGAAATTCTAAATCGTTGCTATTTCCACGTATATCGACGATTTGGATGATATACAAGAAAAACTGAAATTTTAACGAATTTCCAAGAAAAATGTAAAAATTATCCAAAATTTAAAAACGATGCTATTTCTATAGATATATAAGAAAAATTAAATTTTACCGAATTTTAAGAAAAATGTAAAAATTAACCAAAATTTGAAAACGATGCTATTTCTACGTTTATAGACGATTTGGATGATATATAAGAAAAACTGAAATTTTAGCGAATTTCCAAGAAAAATGTAAAAATTAACCAAAATTTGAAAACGATGCTATCTAGATGATTTGGAGGATACTTCAGAAAAATTGAATTTTAGCAAATTTCCGAGTAAACTGTACCAATAACCGAAATTCTAAATCGTTGCTGTTTCTACGTATATAGACGATTTGGATGATATATAGGAAAAACTGAAATTTTAACGGATTTCCAATAAAAATGTAACAATTAACCAAAATTTAGATGATACTATTTCTACAGATTTTTAAGAAAAATTGAATTTTAGCGAATTTCCAAGATAAATGTAAAAATTAACTAAAATTTGAAAACGATGCTATCTAGATGATTTGGAAGATATTTAAGAAAAATTGAATTTTAGCGAATTTCCGAGTAAACTGTACAAATTAACCGAAATTCTAAATCGTTGCTATTTCTACGTATCTAGACGATTTGGATGATATATAAGAAAAACTGAAATTTTAACGAATTTCCGAGATAAATGTAAAAATTAACTAAAATTTGAAAACGATGCTATCTAGATGATTTGGAAGATATTTAAGAAAAATTGAATTTTAGCGACCTTCCGAGTAAACTGTTCAAATTAACAGAAATTCTAAATCGTTGCTATTTCTACGTATATCGACGATTTGGATGATATATAAGAAAAACTGAAATTTTAACGAATTTCCAAGAAAAATGTAAAAATTAACCAAAATTTAAAAACGATGCTATTTCTATAGATATATAAGAAAAATTGAATTTTACCGAATTTTAAGAAAAATGTAAAAATTAACCATAATTTGAAAACGATGCTATTTCTACGTTTATAGACGGTTTGGATGATATATAAGAAAAACTGAAATTTTAGCGAATTTCCAAGAAAAATATAAAAATTAACCAAAATTTGAAAACGATGCTGTCTAGATGATTTCGAGGATACTTAAGAAAAATTGAATTTTAGCAAATTTCCGAGTAAACTGTACCAATAACCGAAATTCTAAATCGTTGTTGTTTCTACGTATATAGACGATTTGGATGACATATAGGAAAAACTGAAATTTTAACGAATTTCCAAGAAAAATGTAAAAATTATCCAAAATTTAAAAACGATGCTATTTCTATAGATATATAAGAAAAATTAAATTTTACCGAATTTTAAGAAAAATGTAAAAATTAACCAAAATTTGAAAACGATGCTATTTCTACGTTTATAGACGATTTGGATGATATATAAGAAAAACTGAAATTTTAGCGAATTTCCAAGAAAAATGTAAAAATTAACCAAAATTTGAAAACGATGCTATCTAGATGATGTGGAAGATATTTAGGAAAAATTAAATTTTTGCGAATTTCTGAGTAAACTGTAAAAATTAACCGAAATTCTAAATCGTTGCTATTTCTACGTATATCGACGATTTGGATGATATTTAAGAAAATCTGAAACTTTAACGAATATCCAAGAAAAATGTAAAAATTAACCAAAATTTGAAAAAGATGCCATTTCTATAGATATATAATAAAAATTGAATTTTACCGAATTTTTAAGGAAAATGTAAAAATTAACCAAAATTTGAAAACTATGATATTTGTAAGTATCTAGACGATTTGGATGATATATAAGAAAAACTGAAATTTTAGCGAATTTCCAAGAAAAATGTAAAAATTATCCAAAATTTAAAAACGATGCTATTTCTATAGATATATAAGAAAAATTAAATTTTACCGAATTTTAAGAAAAATGTAAAAATTAACCAAAATTTGAAAACGATGCTATTTCTACGTTTATAGACGATTTGGATGACATATAGGAAAAACTGAAATTTTAACGAATTTCCAAGAAAAATATAAAAATTATCCAAAATTTAAAAACGATGCTATTTCTATAGATATATAAGAAAAATTAAATTTTACCGAATTTTAAGAAAAATGTAAAAATTAACCAAAATTTGAAAACGATGCTATTTCTACGTTTATAGACGATTTGGATGATATTTAAGAAAATCTGAAACTTTAACGAATATCCAAGAAAAATGTAAAAATTAACCAAAATTTAAAAACGATGCCATTTCTATAGATATATAATAAAAATTGAATTTTACCGAATTTTTAAGAAAAATGTAAAAATTAACCAAAATTAAAAACGATGCTATTTCTATAGATATATAATAAAAATTGAATTTTACCGAATTTTTAAGGAAAATGTAAAAATTAACCAAAATTTGAAAACTATGATATTTGTACGTATCTAGACGATTTGGATGATATATAAGAAAAACTGAAATTTTAGCGAATTTCCAAGAAAAATGTAAAAATTAACCAAAATTTGAAAACTGATATTTCTACGTATCTAGACGATTTGGATGATATATAAGAAAAACTGAAATTTTAGCGAATTTCCAACAAGAATGTAAAAATTAACCAAAATTTAAAAACGATGCCATTTCTATAGATATATAATAAAAATTGAATTTTACCGAATTTTTAAGAAAAATGTAAAAATTAACCAAAATTAAAAACGATGCTATTTCTATAGATATATAATAAAAATTGAATTTTACCGAATTTTTAAGGAAAATGTAAAAATTAACCAAAATTTGAAAACTATGATATTTGTACGTATCTAGACGATTTGGATGATATATAAGAAAAACTGAAATTTTAGCGAATTTCCAAGAAAAATGTAAAAATTAACCAAAATTTGAAAACTGATATTTCTACGTATCTAGACGATTTGGATGATATATAAGAAAAACTGAAATTTTAGCGAATTTCCAAGAAGAATGTAAAAATTAACCAAAATTTGAAAACGATGTTATCTAGATGATTTGGAAGATATTTAGGAAAAATTGAATTTTAGCGAATTTCCGAGTAAACTGTACAAATTAACAGAAATTCTAAATCGTTCCTATTTCCACGTATATCGACGATTTGGATGATATACAAGAAAAACTGAAATTTTAACGAATTTCCAAGAAAAATGTAAAAATTATCCAAAATTTAAAAACGATGCTATTTCTATAGATATATAAGAAAAATTAAATTTTACCGAATTTTAAGAAAAATGTAAAAATTAACCAAAATTTGAAAACGATGCTATTTCTACGTTTATAGACGATTTGGATGATATATAAGAAAAACTGAAATTTTAACGAATTTCCGAGATAAATGTAAAAATTAACTAAAATTTGAAAACGATGCTATCTAGATGATTTGGAAGATATTTAAGAAAAATTGAATTTTAGCGACCTTCCGAGTAAACTGTTCAAATTAACAGAAATTCTAAATCGTTGCTATTTCTACGTATATCGACGATTTGGATGATATATAAGAAAAACTGAAATTTTAACGAATTTCCAAGAAAAATGTAAAAATTAACCAAAATTTAAAAACGATGCTATTTCTATAGATATATAAGAAAAATTGAATTTTACCGAATTTTAAGAAAAATGTAAAAATTAACCATAATTTGAAAACGATGCTATTTCTACGTTTATAGACGGTTTGGATGATATATAAGAAAAACTGAAATTTTAGCGAATTTCCAAGAAAAATATAAAAATAACCAAAATTTGAAAACGATGCTGTCTAGATGATTTCGAGGATACTTAAGAAAAATTGAATTTTAGCAAATTTCCGAGTAAACTGTACCAATAACCGAAATTCTAAATCGTTGTTGTTTCTACGTATATAGACGATTTGGATGACATATAGGAAAAACTGAAATTTTAACGAATTTCCAAGAAAAATGTAAAAATTAACCAAAATTTGGAAACTATGATATTTCTACGTATCTAGACGATTTGGATGATATATAAGAAAAACTGAAATTTTAACGAATTTCCAAGAAAAATGTAAAAATTAACCAAAATTTAAAAACGATGCCATTTCTATAGATATATAATAAAAATTGAATTTTACCGAATTTTTAAGAAAAATGTAAAAATTAACCAAAATTTGAAAACTGATATTTCTACGTATCTAGACGATTTGGATGATATATATGAAAAACTGAAATTTTAGCGAATTTCCAAGAAGAATGTAAAAATTAACCAAAATTTGAAAACGATGTTATCTAGATTATTTGGAAGATATTTAGGAAAAATTGAATTTTAGCGAATTTCCGAGTAAACTGTACAAATTAACAGAAATTCTAAATCGTTGCTATTTCCACGTATATCGACGATTTGGATGATATACAAGAAAAACTGAAATTTTAACGAATTTCCAAGAAAAATGTAAAAATTATCCAAAATTTAAAAACGATGCTATTTCTATAGATATATAAGAAAAATTAAATTTTACCGAATTTTAAGAAAAATGTAAAAATTAACCAAAATTTGAAAACGATGCTATTTCTACGTTTATAGACGATTTGGATGATATATAAGAAAAACTGAAATTTTAGCGAATTTCCAAGAAAAATGTAAAAATTAACCAAAATTTGAAAACGATGCTATCTAGATGATTTGGAAGATATTTAGGAAAAATTAAATTTTTGCGAATTTCTGAGTAAACTGTAAAAATTAACCGAAATTCTAAATCGTTGCTATTTCTACGTATATCGACGATTTGGATGATATTTAAGAAAATCTGAAATTTTAACGAATTTCCAAGAAAAATGTAAAAATTAGCCAAAATTTAAAAACGATGCTATTTCTATAGATATATAATAAAAATTGAATTTTACCGAATTTTTAAGAAAAATGTAAAAATTAACCAAAATTTGAAAACGATGCTATTTCTACGTATCTAGACGATTTGGATGATATATAAGAAAAACTGAAATTTTAGCGAATTTCCAAGAAAAATGTAAAAATTAACCAAAATTTGAAAACTGATATCTCTACGTATCTAGACGATTTGGATGATATATAAGAAAAACTGAAGTTTTAGCGAATTTCCAAGAAAAATGTAAAAATTAACCAAAATTTGAAAACGATGTTATCTAGATGATTTGGAAGATATTTAGGAAAAATTGAATTTTTGCGAATTTCAGAGTAAACTAAAAATTAACCGAAACTCTAAATCGTTGCTATTTCTACGTATATCGACGATTTGGATGATATATAAGAAAAACTGAAATTTTAACGAATTTCCAAGAAAAATGTAAAAATTAGCCAAAATTTAAAAACGATGCTATTTCTATAGATATATAATAAAAATTGAATTTTACCGAATTTGAAAGAAAAATGTAAAAATTAACCAAAATTTGAAAACGATGCTATTTCTACGTATCTAGACGATTTGGATGATATATAAGAAAAACTGAAATTTTAGCGAATTTCCAAGAAAAAATGTAAAAATTAACCAAAATTTGAAAACGATGTTATCTAGATGATTTGGAAGATATTTCAGAAGAATTAAATTTTTGCGAATTTCAGAGTAAACTGTAAAAATTAACCGAAATTCTAAATCGTCGCTATTTCTACGTATATCGACGATTTGGATGATATATAAGAAAATCTGAAACTTTAACGAATATCTAAGAAAAATGTAAAAATTAACCAAAATTTGAAAACGATGCTATTTCTACGAATCTAGATGATTTGGAGGATACTTAAGAAAAATTGAATTTTAGCGAATTTCCGAGTAAACTGTACAAATTAACCGAAATTCTAAATCGTTGCTATTTCTACGTATCCAGACGATTTGGATGATATACAAGAAAAACTGAAATTTTAACGAATTTCCAAGAAAAATGTAAAAATTAACTAAAATTTGAAAACGATGCTATCTAGATGATTTGGGAGATATTTAAGAAAAATTGAATTTTAGCGACCTTCCGGGTAAACTGTTCAAATTAACAGAAATTCTAAATCGTTGCTATTTCTACGTATATCGACGATTTGGATGATATTTAAGAAAATCTGAAACTTTAACGAATATCCAAGAAAAATGTAAAAATTAACCAAAATTTGAAAAAGATGCCATTTCTATAGATATATAATAAAAATTGAATTTTACCGAATTTTTAAGAAAAATGTAAAAATTAACCAAAATTAAAAACGATGCTATTTCTATAGATATATAATAAAAATTGAATTTTACCGAATTTTTAAGGAAACTGTAAAAATTAACCAAAATTTGAAAACTATGATATTTCTACGTATCTAGACGATTTGGATGATATATAAGAAAAACTGAAATTTTAGCGAATTTCCGAGATAAATGTAAAAATTAACTAAAATTTGAAAACGATGCTATCTAGATGATTTGGAAAATATTTAAGAAAAATTGAATTTTAGCGACCTTCCGAGTAAACTGTACAAATTAACCGAAATTCTAAATCGTTACTATTTCCACGTATATCGACGATTTGGATGATATACAAGAAAAACTGAAATTTTAACGAATTTCCAAGAAAAATGTAAATATTAAACAAAATTTGAAAACGATGCTATTTCTACGAATCTACATGATTTGGAGGATATTTAAGAAAAATTGAATTTTAGCGAATTTTCGAGTAATCTGTACAAATTAACCGAAATTCTAAATCGTTGCTATTTCTACGTATCTAGACGATTTGGATGATATATAAGAAAAACTGAAATTTTAACGAATTGCCAAGAAAAATGTAAAAATTAACCAAAATTTAGATGATACTATTTCTACAGATTTTTAAGAAAAATTGAATTTTAGCGAATTTCCAAGATAAATGTAAAAATTAACTAAAATTTGAAAACGATGCTATCTAGATGATTTGGAAGATATTTAAGAAAAATTGAATTTTAGCGAATTTCCAAGAAAAATGTAAAAATTAACCAAAATTTGAAAACGATGCTATCTAGATGATTTGGAAGATATTTAGGAAAAATTAAATTTTTGCGAATTTCTGAGTAAACTGTAAAAATTAACCGAAATTCTAAATCGTTGCTATTTCTACGTATATCTACGATTTGGATGATATTTAAGAAAATCTGAAACTTTAACGAATATCCAAGAAAAATGTAAAAATTAACCAAAATTTGAAAAAGATGCCATTTCTATAGATATATAATAAAAATTGAATTTTACCGAATTTTTAAGAAAAATGTAAAAATTAACCAAAATTAAAAACGATGCTATTTCTATAGATATATAATAAAAATTGAATTTTACCGAATTTTTAAGGAAACTGTAAAAATTAACCAAAATTTGAAAACTATGATATTTCTACGTATCTAGACGATTTGGATGATATATAAGAAAAACTGAAATTTTAGCGAATTTCCGAGATAAATGTAAAAATTAACTAAAATTTGAAAACGATGCTATCTAGATGATTTGGAAGATATTTAAGAAAAATTGAATTTTAGCGACCTTCCGAGTAAACTGTACAAATTAACCGAAATTCTAAATCGTTACTATTTCCACGTATATCGACGATTTGGATGATATACAAGAAAAACTGAAATTTTAACGAATTTCCAAGAAAAATGTAAATATTAAACAAAATTTGAAAACGATGCTATTTCTACGAATCTACATGATTTGGAGGATATTTAAGAAAAATTGAATTTTAGCAAATTTCCGAGTAAACTGTACCAATAACCGAAATTCTAAATCGTTGTTGTTTCTACGTATATAGACGATTTGGATGACATATAGGAAAAACTGAAATTTTAACGGATTTCCAATAAAAATGTAACAATTAACCAAAATTTGAAAACGATGCTATCTAGATGATTTGGAAGATATTTAGGAAAAATTAAATTTTTGCGAATTTCTGAGTAAACTGTAAAAATTAACCGAAATTCTAAATCGTTGCTATTTCTACGTATATCGACGATTTGGATGATATTTAAGAAAATCTGAAACTTTAACGAATATCCAAGAAAAATGTAAAAATTAACCAAAATTTGAAAAAGATGCCATTTCTATAGATATATAATAAAAATTGAATTTTACCGAATTTTTAAGAAAAATGTAAAAATTAACCAAAATTAAAAACGATGCTATTTCTATAGATATATAATAAAAATTGAATTTTACCGAATTTTTAAGGAAACTGTAAAAATTAACCAAAATTTGAAAACTATGATATTTCTACGTATCTAGACGATTTGGATGATATATAAGAAAAACTGAAATTTTAGCGAATTTCCAAGAAAAATGTAAAAATTAGCCAAAATTTGAAAACGATGTTATCTAGATGATTTGGAAGATATTTCGGAAAAATTAAATTTTTGCGAATTTCAGAGTAAACTGTAAAAATTAACCGAAATTCTAAATCGTCGCTATTTCTACGTATATCGACGATTTGGATGATATACAAGAAAAACTGAAATTTTAACGAATTTCCAAGAAAAATGTAAAAATTATCCAAAATTTAAAAACGATGCTATTTCTATAGATATATAAGAAAAATTAAATTTTACCGAATTTTAAGAAAAATATAAAAATTAACCAAAATTTGAAAACGATGCTATTTCTACGTTTATAGACGATTTGGATGATATATAAGAAAAACTGAAATTTTAGCGAATTTCCGAGTAAACTGTACCAATAACCGAAATTCTAAATCGTTGCTGTTTCTACGTATATAGACGATTTGGATGATATATAGGAAAAACTGAAATTTTAACGGATTTCCAATAAAAATGTAACAATTAACCAAAATTTGAAAACGATGCTATCTAGATGATTTGGAAGATATTTAGGAAAAATTAAATTTTTGCGAATTTCTGAGTAAACTGTAAAAATTAACCGAAATTCTAAATCGTTGCTATTTCTACGTATATCGACGATTTGGATGATATTTAAGAAAATCTGAAACTTTAACGAATATCCAAGAAAAATGTAAAAATTAACCAAAATTTGAAAAAGATGCCATTTCTATAGATATATAATAAAAATTGAATTTTACCGAATTTTTAAGAAAAATGTAAAAATTAACCAAAATTAAAAACGATGCTATTTCTATAGATATATAATAAAAATTGAATTTTACCGAATTTTTAAGGAAACTGTAAAAATTAACCAAAATTTGAAAACTATGATATTTCTACGTATCTAGACGATTTGGATGATATATAAGAAAAACTGAAATTTTAGCGAATTTCCAAGAAAAATGTAAAAATTAGCCAAAATTTGAAAACGATGTTATCTAGATGATTTGGAAGATATTTCGGAAAAATTAAATTTTTGCGAATTTCAGAGTAAACTGTAAAAATTAACCGAAATTCTAAATCGTCGCTATTTCTACGTATATCGACGATTTGGATGATATATAAGAGAATCTGAAACTTTAACGAATATCTAAGAAAAATGTAAAAATTAACCAAAATTTGAAAACGATGCTGTTTCTACGAATCTAGATGATTTGGAGGATACTTAAGAAAAATTGAATTTTAGCGAATTTCCGAGTAAACTGTACAAATTAACCGAAATTCTAAATCGTTGCTATTTCTACGTATCTAGACGATTTGGATGATATATAAGAAAAACTGAAATTTTAACGAATTTCCGAGATAAATGTAAAAATTAACTAAAATTTGAAAACGATGCTATCTAGATGATTTGGAAGATATTTAGGAAAAATTGTATTTTAGCGAATTTCCGAGTAAACTGTACAAATTAACAGAAATTCTAAATCGTTGCTATTTCCACGTATATCGACGATTTGGATGATATACAAGAAAAACTGAAATTTTAACGAATTTCCAAGAAAAATGTAAAAATTATCCAAAATTTAAAAACGATGCTATTTCTATAGATATATAAGAAAAATTAAATTTTACCGAATTTTAAGAAAAATGTAAAAATTAACCAAAATTTGAAAACGATGCTATTTCTACGTTTATAGACGATTTGGATGATATATAAGAAAAACTGAAATTTTAGCGAATTTCCAAGAAAAATGTAAAAATTAACCAAAATTTGAAAACGATGCTATCTAGATGATTTGGAGGATACTTCAGAAAAATTGAATTTTAGCAAATTTCCGAGTAAACTGTACCAATAACCGAAATTCTAAATCGTTGCTGTTTCTACGTATATAGACGATTTGGATGATATATAGGAAAAACTGAAATTTTAACGGATTTCCAATAAAAATGTAACAATTAACCAAAATTTAGATGATACTATTTCTACAGATTTTTAAGAAAAATTGAATTTTAGCGAATTTCCAAGATAAATGTAAAAATTAACTAAAATTTGAAAACGATGCTATCTAGATGATTTGGAAGATATTTAAGAAAAATTGAATTTTAGCGAATTTCCGAGTAAACTGTACAAATTAACCGAAATTCTAAATCGTTGCTATTTCTACGTATCTAGACGATTTGGATGATATATAAGAAAAACTGAAATTTTAACGAATTTCCGAGATAAATGTAAAAATTAACTAAAATTTGAAAACGATGCTATCTAGATGATTTGGAAGATATTTAAGAAAAATTGAATTTTAGCGACCTTCCGAGTAAACTGTTCAAATTAACAGAAATTCTAAATCGTTGCTATTTCTACGTATATCGACGATTTGGATGATATATAAGAAAAACTGAAATTTTAACGAATTTCCAAGAAAAATGTAAAAATTAACCAAAATTTAAAAACGATGCTATTTCTATAGATATATAAGAAAAATTGAATTTTACCGAATTTTAAGAAAAATGTAAAAATTAACCATAATTTGAAAACGATGCTATTTCTACGTTTATAGACGGTTTGGATGATATATAAGAAAAACTGAAATTTTAGCGAATTTCCAAGAAAAATATAAAAATTAACCAAAATTTGAAAACGATGCTGTCTAGATGATTTCGAGGATACTTAAGAAAAATTGAATTTTAGCAAATTTCCGAGTAAACTGTACCAATAACCGAAATTCTAAATCGTTGTTGTTTCTACGTATATAGACGATTTGGATGACATATAGGAAAAACTGAAATTTTAACGAATTTCCAAGAAAAATGTAAAAATTATCCAAAATTTAAAAACGATGCTATTTCTATAGATATATAAGAAAAATTAAATTTTACCGAATTTTAAGAAAAATGTAAAAATTAACCAAAATTTGAAAACGATGCTATTTCTACGTTTATAGACGATTTGGATGATATATAAGAAAAACTGAAATTTTAGCGAATTTCCAAGAAAAATGTAAAAATTAACCAAAATTTGAAAACGATGCTATCTAGATGATGTGGAAGATATTTAGGAAAAATTAAATTTTTGCGAATTTCTGAGTAAACTGTAAAAATTAACCGAAATTCTAAATCGTTGCTATTTCTACGTATATCGACGATTTGGATGATATTTAAGAAAATCTGAAACTTTAACGAATATCCAAGAAAAATGTAAAAATTAACCAAAATTTGAAAAAGATGCCATTTCTATAGATATATAATAAAAATTGAATTTTACCGAATTTTTAAGGAAAATGTAAAAATTAACCAAAATTTGAAAACTATGATATTTGTAAGTATCTAGACGATTTGGATGATATATAAGAAAAACTGAAATTTTAGCGAATTTCCAAGAAAAATGTAAAAATTATCCAAAATTTAAAAACGATGCTATTTCTATAGATATATAAGAAAAATTAAATTTTACCGAATTTTAAGAAAAATGTAAAAATTAACCAAAATTTGAAAACGATGCTATTTCTACGTTTATAGACGATTTGGATGACATATAGGAAAAACTGAAATTTTAACGAATTTCCAAGAAAAATATAAAAATTATCCAAAATTTAAAAACGATGCTATTTCTATAGATATATAAGAAAAATTAAATTTTACCGAATTTTAAGAAAAATGTAAAAATTAACCAAAATTTGAAAACGATGCTATTTCTACGTTTATAGACGATTTGGATGATATTTAAGAAAATCTGAAACTTTAACGAATATCCAAGAAAAATGTAAAAATTAACCAAAATTTAAAAACGATGCCATTTCTATAGATATATGATAAAAATTGAATTTTACCGAATTTTTAAGAAAAATGTAAAAATTAACCAAAATTAAAAACGATGCTATTTCTATAGATATATAATAAAAATTGAATTTTACCGAATTTTTAAGGAAAATGTAAAAATTAACCAAAATTTGAAAACTATGATATTTGTACGTATCTAGACGATTTGGATGATATATAAGAAAAACTGAAATTTTAGCGAATTTCCAAGAAAAATGTAAAAATTAACCAAAATTTGAAAACTGATATTTCTACGTATCTAGACGATTTGAATGATATATAAGAAAAACTGAAATTTTAGCGAATTTCCAACAAGAATGTAAAAATTAACCAAAATTTGAAAACGATGTTATCTAGATGATTTGGAAGATATTTAGGAAAAATTGAATTTTAGCGAATTTCCGAGTAAACTGTACAAATTAACAGAAATTCTAAATCGTTGCTATTTCCACGTATATCGACGATTTGGATGATATACAAGAAAAACTGAAATTTTAACGAATTTCCAAGAAAAATGTAAAAATTATCCAAAATTTAAAAACGATGCTATTTCTATAGATATATAAGAAAAATTAAATTTTACCGAATTTTAAGAAAAATGTAAAAATTAACCAAAATTTGAAAACGATGCTATTTCTACGTTTATAGAGGATTTGGATGATATATAAGAAAAACTGAAATTTTAGCGAATTTCCAAGAAAAATGTAAAAATTAACCAAAATTTGAAAACGATGCTATCTAGATGATTTGGAAGATATTTAGGAAAAATTAAATTTTTGCGAATTTCTGAGTAAACTGTAAAAATTAACCGAAATTCTAAATCGTTGCTATTTCTACGTATATCGACGATTTGGATGATATTTAAGAAAATCTGAAACTTTAACGAATATCCAAGAAAAATGTAAAAATTAACCAAAATTTGAAAAAGATGCCATTTCTATAGATATATAATAAAAATTGAATTTTACCGAATTTTTAAGAAAAATGTAAAAATTATCCAAAATTAAAAACGATGCTATTTCTATAGATATATAATAAAAATTGAATTTTACCGAATTTTTAAGGAAACTGTAAAAATTAACCAAAATTTGAAAACTATGATATTTCTACGTATCTAGACGATTTGGATGATATATAAGAAAAACTGAAATTTTAGCGAATTTCCGAGATAAATGTAAAAATTAACTAAAATTTGAAAACGATGCTATCTAGATGATTTGGAAGATATTTAAGAAAAATTCGATTTTAGCGACCTTCCGAGTAAACTGTACAAATTAACCGAAATTCTAAATCGTTACTATTTCCACGTATATCGACGATTTGGATGATATACAAGAAAAACTGAAATTTTAACGAATTTCCAAGAAAAATGTAAATATTAAACAAAATTTGAAAACGATGCTATTTCTACGAATCTACATGATTTGGAGGATATTTAAGAAAAATTGAATTTTAGCGAATTTTCGAGTAATCTGTACAAATTAACCGAAATTCTAAATCGTTGCTATTTCTACGTATCTAGACGATTTGGATGATATATAAGAAAAACTGAAATTTTAACGAATTGCCAAGAAAAATGTAAAAATTAACCAAAATTTAGATGATACTATTTCTACAGATTTTTAAGAAAAATTGAATTTTAGCGAATTTCCAAGATAAATGTAAAAATTAACTAAAATTTGAAAACGATGCTATCTAGATGATTTGGAAGGTATTTAAGAAAAATTGAATTTTAGCGAATTTCCAAGAAAAATGTAAAAATTCACCAAAATTTGAAAACGATGCTGTCTAGATGATTTGGAGGATACTTAAGAAAAATTGAATTTTAGCAAATTTCCGAGTAAACTGTACCAATAACCGAAATTCTAAATCGTTGTTGTTTCTACGTATATAGACGATTTGGATGACATATAGGAAAAACTGAAATTTTAACGGATTTCCAATAAAAATGTAACAATTAACCAAAATTTGAAAACGATGCTATCTAGATGATTTGGAAGATATTTAGGAAAAATTAAATTTTTGCGAATTTCTGAGTAAACTGTAAAAATTAACCGAAATTCTAAATCGTTGCTATTTCTACGTATATCGACGATTTGGATGATATTTAAGAAAATCTGAAACTTTAACGAATATCCAAGAAAAATGTAAAAATTAACCAAAATTTGAAAAAGATGCCATTTCTATAGATATATAATAAAAATTGAATTTTACGGAATTTTTAAGAAAAATGTAAAAATTAACCAAAATAAAAACGATGCTATTTTTATAGATATATAATAAAAATTGAATTTTACCGAATTTTTAAGGAAACTGTAAAAATTAACCAAAATTTGAAAACTATGATATTTCTACGTATCTAGACGATTTGGATGATATATAAGAAAAACAGAAATTTTAGCGAATTTCCGAGATAAATGTAAAAATTAACTAAAATTTGAAAACGATGCTATCTAGATGATTTGGAAGATATTTAAGAAAAATTGAATTTTAGCGACCTTCCGAGTAAACTGTACAAATTAACCGAAATTCTAAATCGTTGCTATTTCTACGTATCTAGACGATTTGGATGATATATAAGAAAAACTGAAATTTTAACGAATTTCCGAGATAAATGTAAAAATTAACTAAAATTTGAAAACGATGCTATCTAGATGATTTGGAAGATATTTAAGAAAAATTGAATTTTAGCGACCTTCCGAGTAAACTGTACAAATTAACAGAAATTCTAAATCGTTGCTATTTCTACGTATATCGACGATTTGGATGATATATAAGAAAAACTGAAATTTTAACGAATTTCCAAGAAAAATGTAAAAATTAACCAAAATTTAAAAACGATGCTATTTCTATAGATATATAAGAAAAATTGAATTTTACCGAATTTTAAGAAAAATGTAAAAATTAACCATAATTTGAAAACGATGCTATTTCTACGTTTATAGACGGTTTGGATGATATATAAGAAAAACTGAAATTTTAGCGAATTTCCAAGAAAAATGTAAAAATTAACCAAAATTTGAAAACGATGCTGTCTAGATGATTTGGAGGATACTTAAGAAAAATTGAATTTTAGCAAATTTCCGAGTAAACTGTACCAATAACCGAAATTCTAAATCGTTGTTGTTTCTACGTATATAGACGATTTGGATGACATATAGGAAAAACTGAAATTTTAACGGATTTCCAATAAAAATGTAACAATTAACCAAAATTTGAAAACGATGCTATCTAGATGATTTGGAAGATATTTAGGAAAAATTAAATTTTTGCGAATTTCTGAGTAAACTGTAAAAATTAACCGAAATTCTAAATCGTTGCTATTTCTACGTATATCGACGATTTGGATGATATTTAAGAAAATCTGAAACTTTAACGAATATCCAAGAAAAATGTAAAAATTAACCAAAATTTGAAAAAGATGCCATTTCTATAGATATATAATAAAAATTGAATTTTACCGAATTTTTAAGAAAAATGTAAAAATTAACCAAAATTAAAAACGATGCTATTTCTATAGATATATAATAAAAATTGAATTTTACCGAATTTTTAAGGAAACTGTAAAAATTAACCAAAATTTGAAAACTATGATATTTCTACGTATCTAGACGATTTGGATGATATATAAGAAAAACTGAAATTTTAGCGAATTTCCAAGAAAAATGTAAAAATTAGCCAAAATTTGAAAACGATGTTATCTAGATGATTTGGAAGATATTTCGGAAAAATTAAATTTTTGCGAATTTCAGAGTAAACTGTAAAAATTAACCGAAATTCTAAATCGTCGCTATTTCTACGTATATCGACGATTTGGATGATATACAAGAAAAACTGAAATTTTAACGAATTTCCAAGAAAAATGTAAAAATTATCCAAAATTTAAAAACGATGCTATTTCTATAGATATATAAGAAAAATTAAATTTTACCGAATTTTAAGAAAAATATAAAAATTAACCAAAATTTGAAAACGATGCTATTTCTACGTTTATAGACGATTTGGATGATATATAAGAAAAACTGAAATTTTAGCGAATTTCCGAGTAAACTGTACCAATAACCGAAATTCTAAATCGTTGCTGTTTCTACGTATATAGACGATTTGGATGATATATAGGAAAAACTGAAATTTTAACGGATTTCCAATAAAAATGTAACAATTAACCAAAATTTGAAAACGATGCTATCTAGATGATTTGGAAGATATTTAGGAAAAATTAAATTTTTGCGAATTTCTGAGTAAACTGTAAAAATTAACCGAAATTCTAAATCGTTGCTATTTCTACGTATATCGACGATTTGGATGATATTTAAGAAAATCTGAAACTTTAACGAATATCCAAGAAAAATGTAAAAATTAACCAAAATTTGAAAAAGATGCCATTTCTATAGATATATAATAAAAATTGAATTTTACCGAATTTTTAAGAAAAATGTAAAAATTAACCAAAATTAAAAACGATGCTATTTCTATAGATATATAATAAAAATTGAATTTTACCGAATTTTTAAGGAAACTGTAAAAATTAACCAAAATTTGAAAACTATGATATTTCTACGTATCTAGACGATTTGGATGATATATAAGAAAAACTGAAATTTTAGCGAATTTCCAAGAAAAATGTAAAAATTAGCCAAAATTTGAAAACGATGTTATCTAGATGATTTGGAAGATATTTCGGAAAAATTAAATTTTTGCGAATTTCAGAGTAAACTGTAAAAATTAACCGAAATTCTAAATCGTCGCTATTTCTACGTATATCGACGATTTGGATGATATATAAGAAAATCTGAAACTTTAACGAATATCTAAGGAAAATGTAAAAATTAACCAAAATTTGAAAACGATGCTGTTTCTACGAATCTAGATGATTTGGAGGATATTTAAGAAAAATTGAATTTTAGCGAATTTCCGAGTAAACTGTACAAATTAACCGAAATTCTAAATCGTTGCTATTTCTACGTATCTAGACGATTTGGATGATATATAAGAAAAACCGAAATTTTAACGAATTTCCGAGATAAATGTAAAAATTAACTAAAATTTGAAAACGATGCTATCTAGATGATTTGGAAGATATTTAGGAAAAATTGTATTTTAGCGAATTTCCGAGTAAACTGTACAAATTAACCGAAATTCTAAATCGTTGCTATTTCTACGTATCTAGACGATTTGGATGATATATAAGAAAAACTGAAATTTTAACGAATTTCCGAGATAAATGTAAAAATTAACTAAAATTTGAAAACGATGCTATCTAGATGATTTGGAAGATATTTAAGAAAAATTGAATTTTAGCGACCTTCCGAGTAAACTGTTCAAATTAACAGAAATTCTAAATCGTTGCTATTTCTACGTATATCGACGATTTGGATGATATATAAGAAAAACTGAAATTTTAACGAATTTCCAAGAAAAATGTAAAAATTAACCAAAATTTAAAAACGATGCTATTTCTATAGATATATAAGAAAAATTGAATTTTACCGAATTTTAAGAAAAATGTAAAAATTAACCATAATTTGAAAACGATGCTATTTCTACGTTTATAGACGGTTTGGATGATATATAAGAAAAACTGAAATTTTAGCGAATTTCCAAGAAAAATATAAAAATTGACCAAAATTTGAAAACGATGCTGTCTAGATGATTTCGAGGATACTTAAGAAAAATTGAATTTTAGCAAATTTCCGAGTAAACTGTACCAATAACCGAAATTCTAAATCGTTGTTGTTTCTACGTTTATAGACGGTTTGGATGACATATAGGAAAAACTGAAATTTTAACGAATTTCCAAGAAAAATGTAAAAATTAACCAAAATTTAAAAACGATGCTATTTCTATAGATATATAAGAAAAACTGAAATTTTAGCGAATTTCCAAGAAAAATGTAAAAATTAACCAAAATTTGGAAACTATGATATTTCTACGTATCTAGACGATTTGGATGATATATAAGAAAAACTGAAATTTTAACGAATTTCCAAGAAAAATGTAAAAATTAACCAAAATTTAAAAACGATGCCATTTCTATAGATATATAATAAACATTGAATTTTACCGAATTTTTAAGAAAAATGTAAAAATTAACCAAAATTTGAAAACGATGCTATTTCTATAGATATATAATAAGAATTGAATTTTACCGAATTTTTAAGAAAAATGTAAAAATTAACCAAAATTAAAAACGATGCTATTTCCATAGATATATAATAAAAATTGAATTTTAGCGAATTTCCAAGAAAAATGTAAAAATTAACCAAAATTTGAAAACTGATATTTCTACGTATCTAGACAATTTGGATGATATATAAGAAAAACTGAAATTTTAGCGAATTTCCAAGAAGAATGTAAAAATTAACCAAAATTTGAAAACGATGTTATCTAGATGATTTGGAAGATATTTAGGAAAAATTGAATTTTTGCGAATTTCCGAGTAAACTGTACAAATTAACAGAAATTCTAAATCGTTGCTATTTCCACGTATATCGACGATTTGGATGATATACAAGAAAAACTGAAATTTTAACGAATTTCCAAGAAAAATGTAAAAATTATCCAAAATTTAAAAACGATGCTATTTCTATAGATATATAAGAAAAATTAAATTTTACCGAATTTTAAGAAAAATGTAAAAATTAACCAAAATTTGAAAACGATGCTATTTCTACGTTTATAGACGATTTGGATGATATATAAGAAAAACTGAAATTTTAGCGAATTTCCAAGAAAAATGTAAAAATTAACCAAAATTTGAAAAAGATGCTATCTAGATGATTTGGAAGATATTTAGGAAAAATTAAATTTTTGCGAATTTCTGAGTAAACTGTAAAAATTAACCGAAATTCTAAATCGTTGCTATTTCTACGTATATCGACGATTTGGATGATATTTAAGAAAATCTGAAACTTTAACGAATATCCAAGAAAAATGTAAAAATTAACCAAAATTTGAAAAAGATGCCATTTCTATAGATATATAATAAAAATTGAATTTTACCGAATTTTTAAGAAAAATGTAAAAATTAATCGAAATTAAAAACGATGCTATTTCTATAGATATATAATAAAAATTGAATTTTACCGAATTTTTAAGGAAACTGTAAAAATTAACCAAAATTTGAAAACTATGATATTTCTACGTATCTAGACGATTTGGATGATATATAAGAAAAACTGAAATTTTAACGAATTTCCAAGAAAAATGTAAAAATTAGCCAAAATTTGAAAACGATGTTATCTAGATGATTTGGAAGATATTTCGGAAAAATTAAATTTTTGCGAATTTCAGAGTAAACTGTAAAAATTAACCGAAATTCTAAATCGTCGCTATTTCTACGTATATCGACGATTTGGATGATATATAGGAAAAACTGAAATTTTAACGAATTTCCGAGATAAATGTAAAAATTAACTAAAATTTGAAAACGATGCTATCTAGATGATTTGGAAGATATTTAAGAAAAATTGAATTTTAGCGACCTTCCGAGTAAACTGTTCAAATTAACAGAAATTCTAAATCGTTGCTATTTCTACGTATATCGACGATTTGGATGATATATAAGAAAAACTGAAATTTTAACGAATTTCCAAGAAAAATGTAAAAATTAACCAAAATTTAAAAACGATGCTATTTCTATAGATATATAAGAAAAATTGAATTTTACCGAATTTTAAAAAATGTAAAAATTAACCATAATTTGAAAACGATGCTATTTCTACGTTTATAGACGGTTTGGATGATATATAAGAAAAACTGAAATTTTAGCGAATTTCCAAGAAAAATGTAAAAATTAACCAAAATTTGAAAACGATGCTGTCTAGATGATTTGGAGGATACTTAAGAAAAATTGAATTTTAGCAAATTTCCGAGTAAACTGTACCAATAACCGAAATTCTAAATCGTTGTTGTTTCTACGTATATAGACGATTTGGATGACATATAGGAAAAACTGAAATTTTAACGGATTTCCAATAAAAATGTAACAATTAACCAAAATTTGAAAACGATGCTATCTAGATGATTTGGAAGATATTTAGGAAAAATTAAATTTTTGCGAATTTCTGAGTAAACTGTAAAAATTAACCGAAATTCTAAATCGTTGCTATTTCTACGTATATCGACGATTTGGATGATATTTAAGAAAATCTGAAACTTTAACGAATATCCAAGAAAAATGTAAAAATTAACCAAAATTTGAAAAAGATGCCATTTCTATAGATATATAATAAAAATTGAATTTTACCGAATTTTTAAGAAAAATGTAAAAATTAACCAAAATTAAAAACGATGCTATTTCTATAGATATATAATAAAAATTGAATTTTACCGAATTTTTAAGGAAACTGTAAAAATTAACCAAAATTTGAAAACTATGATATTTCTACGTATCTAGACGATTTGGATGATATATAAGAAAAACTGAAATTTTAGCGAATTTCCAAGAAAAATGTAAAAATTAGCCAAAATTTGAAAACGATGTTATCTAGATGATTTGGAAGATATTTCGGAAAAATTAAATTTTTGCGAATTTCAGAGTAAACTGTAAAAATTAACCGAAATTCTAAATCGTCGCTATTTCTACGTATATCGACGATTTGGATGATATATAAGAAAATCTGAAACTTTAACGAATATCTAAGAAAAATGTAAAAATTAACCAAAATTTGAAAACGATGCTGTTTCTACGAATCTAGATGATTTGGAGGATATTTAAGAAAAATTGAATTTTAGCGAGTTTCCGAGTAAACTGTACAAATTAACCGAAATTCTAAATCGTTGCTATTTCTACGTATCTAGACGATTTGGATGATATATAAGAAAAACTGAAATTTTAACGAATTTCCGAGATAAATGTAAAAATTAACTAAAATTTGAAAACGATGCTATCTAGATGATTTGGAAGATATTTAGGAAAAATTGAATTTTAGCGAATTTCCGAGTAAACTGTACAAATTAACCGAAATTCTAAATCGTTGCTATTTCTACGTATCTAGACGATTTGGATGATATACAAGAAAAACTGAAATTTTAACGAATTTCCAAGAAAAATGTAAAAATTAACCAAAATTTAAAAACGATGCTATTTCTATAGATATATAAGAAAAATTAAATTTTACCGAATTTTAAGAAAAATGTAAAAATTAACCAAAATTTGAAAACGATGCTATTTCTACGTTTATAGACGATTTGGATGATATATAAGAAAAACTGAAATTTTAGCGAATTTCCAAGAAAAATGTAAAAATTAGCCAAAATTTGAAAACTATGATATTTCTACGTATCTAGACGATTTGGATGATATATAAGAATAACTGAAATTTTAACGAATTTCCAAGAAAAATGTAAATATTAAACAAAATTTGAAAACGATGCTATTTCTACGAATCTACATGATTTGGAGGATATTTAAGAAAAATTGAATTTTAGCGAATTTTCGAGTAATCTGTACAAATTAACCGAAATTCTAAATCGTTGCTATTTCTACGTATCTAGACGATTTGGATGATATATAAGAAAAACTGAAATTTTAACGAATTGCCAAGAAAAATGTAAAAATTAGCCAAAATTTAGATGATACTATTTCTACAGATTTTTAAGAAAAATTGAATTTTAGCGAATTTCCAAGATAAATGTAAAAATTAACTAAAATTTGAAAACGATGCTATCTAGATGATTTGGAAGATATTTAAGAAAAATTGAATTTTAGCGAATTTCCAAGTAAACTGTACAAATTAACCGAAATTCTAAATCGTTGCTATTTCTACGTTTATAGACGGTTTGGATGATATATAAGAAAAACTGAAATTTTAGCGAATTTCCAAGAAAAATATAAAAATTAACCAAAATTTGAAAACGATGCTGTCTAGATGATTTCGAGGATACTTAAGAAAAATTGAATTTTAGCAAATTTCCGAGTAAACTGTACCAATAACCGAAATTCTAAATCGTTGTTGTTTCTACGTATATAGACGATTTGGATGACATATAGGAAAAACTGAAATTTTAACGAATTTCCAAGAAAAATGTAAAAATTAACTAAAATTTAAAAACGATGCTATTTCTATAGATATATAAGAAAAACTGAAATTTTAGCGAATTTCCAAGAAAAATGTAAAAATTAACCAAAATTTGGAAACTATGATATTTCTACGTATCTAGACGATTTGGATGATATATAAGAAAAACTGAAATTTTAGCGAATTTCCAAGAAAAATGTAAAAATTAACCAAAATTTGAAAACGATGTTATCTAGATGATTTGGAAGATATTTAGGAAAAATTGAATTTTTGCGAATTTCAGAGTAAACTAAAAATTAACCGAAACTCTAAATCGTTGCTATTTCTACGTATATCGACGATTTGGATGATATATAAGAAAAACTGAAATTTTAACGAATTTCCAAGAAAAATGTAAAAATTAGCCAAAATTTAAAAACGATGCTATTTCTATAGATATATAATAAAAATTGAATTTTACCGAATTTTTAAGAAAAATGTAAAAATTAACCAAAATTTGACAACGATGCTATTTCTACGTATCTAGACTATTTGGATGTTATATAAGAAAAACTGAAGTTTTAGCGAATTTCCAAGAAAAATGTAAAAATTAACCAAAATTTGAAAACGATGCTATCCAGATGATTTGGAGGATATTTAAGAAAAATTGAATTTTAGCGAATTTCCGAGTAAAATGTACATATTAACCGAAATTCTAAATCGTTGCTATTTCTACGTATATCGACGATTTGGATGATATATAAGAAAAACTGAAATTTTAACGAATTTCCAAGAAAAATGTAAAAATTAACCAAAATTTAAAAACGATGCTATTTCTATAGATATATAAGAAAAATTGAATTTTACCGAATTTTAAGAAAAATGTAAAAATTAACCATAATTTGAAAACGATGCTATTTCTACGTTTATAGACGGTTTGGATGATATATAAGAAAAACTGAAATTTTAGCGAATTTCCAAGAAAAATGTAAAAATTAACCAAAATTTGAAAACGATGCTGTCTAGATGATTTGGAGGATACTTACGAAAAATTGAATTTTAGCGACCTTCCGAGTAAACTGTACAAATTAACAGAAATTCTAAATCGTTGCTATTTCTACGTATATCGACGATTTGGATGATATATAAGAAAAACTGAAATTTTAACGAATTTCCAAGAAAAATGTAAAAATTAACCAAAATTTAAAAACGATGCTATTTCTATAGATATATAAGAAAAATTGAATTTTACCGAATTTTAAGAAAAATGTAAAAATTAACCAAAATTTGAAAACGATGCTATTTCTACGTATCTAGACTATTTGGATGTTATATAAGAAAAACTGAAATTTTAGCGAATTTCCAAGAAAAATGTAAAAATTAACCAAAATTTGAAAACGATGCTGTCTAGATGATTTGGAGGATACTTAAGAAAAATTGAATTTTAGCGACCTTCCGAGTAAACTGTACAAATTAACAGAAATTCTAAATCGTTGCTATTTCTACGTATATCGACGATTTGGATGATATATAAGAAAAACTGAAATTTTAACGAATTTCCAAGAAAAATGTAAAAATTAACCAAAATTTAAAAACGATGCTATTTCTATAGATATATAAGAAAAATTGAATTTTACCGAATTTTAAGAAAAATGTAAAAATTAACCAAAATTTAAAAACGATGCTATTTCTATAGATATATAAGAAAAACTGAAATTTTAGCGAATTTCCAAGAAAAATGTAAAAATTAACCAAAATTTGGAAACTATGATATTTCTACGTATCTAGACGATTTGGATGATATATAAGAAAAACTGAAATTTTAGCGAATTTCCAAGAAAAATGTAAAAATTAACCAAAATTTGAAAACGATGTTATCTAGATGATTTGGAAGATATTTAGGAAAAATTGAATTTTTGCGAATTTCAGAGTAAACTAAAAATTAACCGAAACTCTAAATCGTTGCTATTTCTACGTATATCGACGATTTGGATGATATATAAGAAAAACTGAAATTTTAACGAATTTCCAAGAAAAATGTAAAAATTAGCCAAAATTTAAAAACGATGCTATTTCTATAGATATATAATAAAAATTGAATTTTACCGAATTTTTAAGAAAAATGTAAAAATTAACCAAAATTTGACAACGATGCTATTTCTACGTATCTAGACTATTTGGATGTTATATAAGAAAAACTGAAGTTTTAGCGAATTTCCAAGAAAAATGTAAAAATTAACCAAAATTTGAAAACGATGCTATCCAGATGATTTGGAGGATATTTAAGAAAAATTGAATTTTAGCGAATTTCCGAGTAAACTGTACAAATTAACAGAAATTCTAAATCGTTGCTATTTCCACGTATATCGACGATTTGGATGATATACAAGAAAAACTGAAATTTTAACGAATTTCCAAGAAAAATGTAAAAATTATCCAAAATTTAGAAACGATGCTATTTCTATAGATATATAAGAAAAATTAAATTTTACCGAATTTTAAGAAAAATGTAAAAATTAACCAAAATTTGAAAACTATGATATTTCTACGTATCTAGACGATTTGGATGATTTATAAGAAAAACTGAAATTTTAGCGAATTTCCAAGAAAAATGTAAAAATTAACCAAAATTTGAAAACGATGTTATCTAGATGATTTGGAAGATATTTCGGAAAAATTAAATTTTTGCGAATTTCAGAGTAAACTGTAAAAATTAACCGAAATTCTAAATCGTCGCTATTTCTACGTATATCGACGATTTGGATGATATATAAGAAAATCTGAAACTTTAACGAATATCTAAGAAAAATGTAAAAATTAACCAAAATTTGAAAACGATGCTGTTTCTACGAATTTCAGATGATTTGGAGGATATTTAAGAAAAATTGAATTTTAGCGAATTTCCGAGTAAACTGTACAAATTAACCGAAATTCTAAATCGTTGCTATTTCTACGTATCTAGACGATTTGGATGATATATAAGAAAAACTGAAATTTTAACGAATTTCCGAGATAAATGTAAAAATTAACTAAAATTTGAAAACGATGCTATCTAGATGATTTGGAAGATATTTAGGAAAAATTGAATTTTAGCGAATTTCCGAGTAAACTGTACAAATTAACAGAAATTCTAAATCGTTGCTATTTCCACGTATATCGACGATTTGGATGATATACAAGAAAAACTGAAATTTTAACGAATTTCCAAGAAAAATGTAAAAATTATCCAAAATTTAAAAACGATGCTATTTCTATAGATATTTAAGAAAAATTAAATTTTACCGAATTTTAAGAAAAATGTAAAAATTAACCAAATTTGAAAACGATGCTATTTCTACGTTTATAGACGATTTGGATGATATATAAGAAAAACTGAAATTTTAGCGAATTTCCAAGAAAAATATAAAAATTAACCAAAATTTGAAAACGATGCTATCTAGATGATTTGGAGGATACTTCAGAAAAATTGAATTTTAGCAAATTTCCGAGTAAACTGTACCAATAACCGAAATTCCAAATCGTTGCTATTTCTACGTATCTAGACGATTTGGATGATATATAAAAAAAACTGAAATTTTAACGAATTTCCGAGATAAATGTAAAAATTAACTAAAATTTGAAAACGATGCTATCTAGATGATTTGGAAGATATTTAGGAAAAATTGAATTTTAGCGAATTTCCGAGTAAACTGTACAAATTAACAGAAATTCTAAATCGTTGCTATTTCCACGTATATCGACGATTTGGATGATATACAAGAAAAACTGAAATTTTAACGAATTTCCAAGAAAAATGTAAAAATTATCCAAAATTTAAAAACGATGCTATTTCTATAGATATATAAGAAAAATTAAATTTTACCGAATTTTAAGAAAAATGTAAAAATTAACCAAAATTTGAAAACGATGCTATTTCTACGTTTATAGACGATTTGGATGATATATAAGAAAAACTGAAATTTTAGCGAATTTCCAAGAAAAATGTAAAAATTAACCAAAATTTGAAAACGATGCTATCTAGATGATTTGGAGGATACTTCAGAAAAATTGAATTTTAGCAAATTTCCGAGAAAAATGTAAATATTAAACAAAAGTTGAAAACGATGCTATTTCTACGAATCTACATGATTTGGAGGATATTTAAGAAAAATTGAATTTTAGCGAATTTCCGAGTAATCTGTACAAATTAACCGAAATTCTAAATCGTTGCTATTTCTACGTATCTAGACGATTTGGATGACATATAAGAAAAACTGAAATTTTAACGAATTTCCAAGAAAAATGTAAAAATTAGCCAAAATTTAAAAACGATGCTATTTCTATAGATATATAATAAAAAATGAATTTTACCGAATTTTTAAGAAAAATGTAAAAATTAACCAAAATTTGAAAACGATGCTATTTCTACGTATCTAGACTATTTGGATGTTATATAAGAAAAACTGAAGTTTTAGCGAATTTCCAAGAAAAATGTAAAAATTAACCAAAATTTGAAAGCGATGCTATCCAGATGATTTGGAGGATATTTAAGAAAAATTGAATTTTAGCGAATTTCCGAGTAAAATGTACATATTAACCGAAATTCTAAATCGTTGCTATTTCTACGTATATCGACGATTTGGATGATATATAAGAAAAACTGAAATTTTAACGAATTTCCAAGAAAAATGTAAAAATTAACCAAAATTTAAAAACGATGCCATTTCTATAGATATATAATAAAAATTGAATTTTACCGAATTTTTAAGAAAAATGTAAAAATTAACCAAAATTTGAAAACGATGCTATCCAGATGATTTGGAGGATATTTAAGAAAAATTGAATTTTAGCGAATTTCCGAGTAAAATGTACAAATTAACCGAAATTCTAAATCGTTGCTATTTCTACGTATCTAGACGATTTGGATGATATATAAGAAAAACTGAAATTTTAACGAATTTCCGAGATAAATGTAAAAATTAACTAAAATTTGAAAACGATGCTATCTAGATGATTTGGAAGATATTTAAGAAAAATTGAATTTTAGCGAATTTCCGAGTAAACTGTACAAATTAACCGAAATTCTAAATCGTTGCTATTTCTACGTATCTAGACGATTTGGATGATATATAAGAAAAACTGAAATTTTAGCGAATTTCCAAGAAAAATGTAAAAATTAACCAAAATTTGAAAACTATGATATTTCTACGTATCTAGACGATTTGGATGATATATAAGAAAAACTGAAATTTTAGCGAATTTCCAAGAAGAATGTAAAAATTAACCAAAATTTGAAAACGATGTTATCTAGATGATTTGGAAGATATTTAGGAAAAATTGAATTTTAGCGAATTTCCGAGTAAACTGTACAAATTAAGAGAAATTCTAAATCGTTGCTATTTCCACGTATATCGACGATTTGAATGATATACAAGAAAAACTGAAATTTTAACGAATTTCCAAGAAAAATGTAAAAATTATCCAAAATTTAAAAACGATGCTATTTCTATAGATATATAAGAAAAATTAAATTTTACCGAATTTTAAGAAAAATGTAAAAATTAACCGAAATTCTAAATCGTTGCTATTTCTACGTATCTAGACGATTTGGATGATATACAAGAAAAACTGAAATTTTAACGAATTTCCAAGAAAAATGTAAAAATTAACCAAAATTTAGAAACGATGCTATTTCTATAGATATATAAGAAAAACTGAAATTTTAGCGAATTTCCAAGAAAAATGTAAAAATTAACCAAAATTTGGAAACTATGATATTTCTACGTATCTAGACGATTTAGATGATATATAAGAAAAACTGAAATTTTAACGAATTTCCAAGAAAAATGTAAAAATTAACCAAAATTTAAAAACGATGCCATTTCTATAGATATATAATAAAAATTGAATTTTACCGAATTTTTAAGAAAAATGTAAAAATTAACCAAAATTAAAAACGATGCTATTTCTATAGATATACAATAAAAATTGAATTTTACCGAATTTTTAAGGAAAATGTAAAAATTAACCAAAATTTGAAAACTATGATATTTCTACGTATCTAGACGATTTGGATGATATATAAGAAAAACTGAAATTTTAGCGAATTTCCAAGAAAAATGTAACAATTAACCAAAATTTGAAAACTGATATTTCTACGTATCTAGACGATTTGGATGATATATAAGAAAAACTGAAATTTTAGCGAATTTCCAAGAAGAATGTAAAAATTAACCAAAATTTGAAAACGATGTTATCTAGATGATTTGGAAGATATTTAGGAAAAATTGAATTTTAGCGAATTTCCGAGTAAACTGTACAAATTAACCGAAATTCTAAATCGTTGCTATTTCTACGTTTATAGACGATTTGGATGATATATAAGAAAAACTGAAATTTTAGCGAATTTCTAAGAAAAATGTAAAAATTAACCAAAATTTGAAAACGATGCTATCTAGATGATTTGGAGGATACTTCAGAAAAATTGAATTTTAGCAAATTTCCGAGTAAACTGTACCAATAACCGAAATTCTAAATCGTTGCTGTTTCTACGTATATAGACGATTTGGATGATATATAGGAAAAACTGAAATTTTAACGGATTTCCAATAAAAATGTAACAATTAACCAAAATTTGAAAACGATGCTATCTAGATGATTTGGAAGATATTTAGGAAAAATTAAATTTTTGCGAATTTCTGAGTAAACTGTAAAAATTAACCGAAATTCTAAATCGTTGCTATTTCTACGTATATCGACGATTTGGATGATATTTAAGAAAATCTGAAACTTTAACGAATATCCAAGAAAAATGTAAAAATTAACCAAAATTTGAAAAAGATGCCATTTCTATAGATATATAATAAAAATTGAATTTTACCGAATTTTTAAGAAAAATGTAAAAATTAACCGAAATTAAAAACGATGCTATTTCTATAGATATATAATAAAAATTGAATTTTACCGAATTTTTAAGGAAACTGTAAAAATTAACCAAAATTTGAAAACTATGATATTTCTACGTATCTAGACGATTTGGATGATATATAAGAAAAACTGAAATTTTAGCGAATTTCCAAGAAAAATGTAAAAATTAGCCAAAATTTGAAAACGATGTTATCTAGATGATTTGGAAGATATTTAGGAAAAATTGAATTTTAGCGAATTTCCGAGTAAACTGTACAAATTAACAGAAATTCTAAATCGTCGCTATTTCTACGTATATCGACGATTTGGATGATATATAAGAAAATCTGAAACTTTAACGAATATCTAAGAAAAATGTAAAAATTAACCAAAATTTGAAAACGATGCTGTTTCTACGAATTTCAGATGATTTGGAGGATATTTAAGAAAAATTGAATTTTAGCGAATTTCCGAGTAAACTGTACAAATTAACCGAAATTCTAAATCGTTGCTATTTCTACGTATCTAGACGATTTGGATGATATATAAGAAAAACTGAAATTTTAACGAATTTCCGAGATAAATGTAAAAATTAACTAAAATTTGAAAACGATGCTATCTAGATGATTTGGAAGATATTTAGGAAAAATTGAATTTTAGCGAATTTCCGAGTAAACTGTACAAATTAACAGAAATTCTAAATCGTTGCTATTTCCACGTATATCGACGATTTGGATGATATACAAGAAAAACTGAAATTTTAACGAATTTCCAAGAAAAATGTAAAAATTATCCAAAATTTAAAAACGATGCTATTTCTATAGATATTTAAGAAAAATTAAATTTTACCGAATTTTAAGAAAAATGTAAAAATTAACCAAATTTGAAAACGATGCTATTTCTACGTTTATAGACGATTTGGATGATATATAAGAAAAACTGAAATTTTAGCGAATTTCCAAGAAAAATATAAAAATTAACCAAAATTTGAAAACGATGCTATCTAGATGATTTGGAGGATACTTCAGAAAAATTGAATTTTAGCAAATTTCCGAGTAAACTGTACCAATAACCGAAATTCCAAATCGTTGCTATTTCTACGTATCTAGACGATTTGGATGATATATAAAAAAAACTGAAATTTTAACGAATTTCCGAGATAAATGTAAAAATTAACTAAAATTTGAAAACGATGCTATCTAGATGATTTGGAAGATATTTAGGAAAAATTGAATTTTAGCGAATTTCCGAGTAAACTGTACAAATTAACAGAAATTCTAAATCGTTGCTATTTCCACGTATATCGACGATTTGGATGATATACAAGAAAAACTGAAATTTTAACGAATTTCCAAGAAAAATGTAAAAATTATCCAAAATTTAAAAACGATGCTATTTCTATAGATATATAAGAAAAATTAAATTTTACCGAATTTTAAGAAAAATGTAAAAATTAACCAAAATTTGAAAACGATGCTATTTCTACGTTTATAGACGATTTGGATGATATATAAGAAAAACTGAAATTTTAGCGAATTTCCAAGAAAAATGTAAAAATTAACCAAAATTTGAAAACGATGCTATCTAGATGATTTGGAGGATACTTCAGAAAAATTGAATTTTAGCAAATTTCCGAGAAAAATGTAAATATTAAACAAAAGTTGAAAACGATGCTATTTCTACGAATCTACATGATTTGGAGGATATTTAAGAAAAATTGAATTTTAGCGAATTTCCGAGTAATCTGTACAAATTAACCGAAATTCTAAATCGTTGCTATTTCTACGTATCTAGACGATTTGGATGACATATAAGAAAAACTGAAATTTTAACGAATTTCCAAGAAAAATGTAAAAATTAGCCAAAATTTAAAAACGATGCTATTTCTATAGATATATAATAAAAAATGAATTTTACCGAATTTTTAAGAAAAATGTAAAAATTAACCAAAATTTGAAAACGATGCTATTTCTACGTATCTAGACTATTTGGATGTTATATAAGAAAAACTGAAGTTTTAGCGAATTTCCAAGAAAAATGTAAAAATTAACCAAAATTTGAAAGCGATGCTATCCAGATGATTTGGAGGATATTTAAGAAAAATTGAATTTTAGCGAATTTCCGAGTAAAATGTACATATTAACCGAAATTCTAAATCGTTGCTATTTCTACGTATATCGACGATTTGGATGATATATAAGAAAAACTGAAATTTTAACGAATTTCCAAGAAAAATGTAAAAATTAACCAAAATTTAAAAACGATGCCATTTCTATAGATATATAATAAAAATTGAATTTTACCGAATTTTTAAGAAAAATGTAAAAATTAACCAAAATTTGAAAACGATGCTATCCAGATGATTTGGAGGATATTTAAGAAAAATTGAATTTTAGCGAATTTCCGAGTAAAATGTACAAATTAACCGAAATTCTAAATCGTTGCTATTTCTACGTATCTAGACGATTTGGATGATATATAAGAAAAACTGAAATTTTAACGAATTTCCGAGATAAATGTAAAAATTAACTAAAATTTGAAAACGATGCTATCTAGATGATTTGGAAGATATTTAAGAAAAATTGAATTTTAGCGAATTTCCGAGTAAACTGTACAAATTAACCGAAATTCTAAATCGTTGCTATTTCTACGTATCTAGACGATTTGGATGATATATAAGAAAAACTGAAATTTTAGCGAATTTCCAAGAAAAATGTAAAAATTAACCAAAATTTGAAAACTATGATATTTCTACGTATCTAGACGATTTGGATGATATATAAGAAAAACTGAAATTTTAGCGAATTTCCAAGAAGAATGTAAAAATTAACCAAAATTTGAAAACGATGTTATCTAGATGATTTGGAAGATATTTAGGAAAAATTGAATTTTAGCGAATTTCCGAGTAAACTGTACAAATTAAGAGAAATTCTAAATCGTTGCTATTTCCACGTATATCGACGATTTGAATGATATACAAGAAAAACTGAAATTTTAACGAATTTCCAAGAAAAATGTAAAAATTATCCAAAATTTAAAAACGATGCTATTTCTATAGATATATAAGAAAAATTAAATTTTACCGAATTTTAAGAAAAATGTAAAAATTAACCGAAATTCTAAATCGTTGCTATTTCTACGTATCTAGACGATTTGGATGATATACAAGAAAAACTGAAATTTTAACGAATTTCCAAGAAAAATGTAAAAATTAACCAAAATTTAGAAACGATGCTATTTCTATAGATATATAAGAAAAACTGAAATTTTAGCGAATTTCCAAGAAAAATGTAAAAATTAACCAAAATTTGGAAACTATGATATTTCTACGTATCTAGACGATTTAGATGATATATAAGAAAAACTGAAATTTTAACGAATTTCCAAGAAAAATGTAAAAATTAACCAAAATTTAAAAACGATGCCATTTCTATAGATATATAATAAAAATTGAATTTTACCGAATTTTTAAGAAAAATGTAAAAATTAACCAAAATTAAAAACGATGCTATTTCTATAGATATATAATAAAAATTGAATTTTACCGAATTTTTAAGGAAAATGTAAAAATTAACCAAAATTTGAAAACTATGATATTTCTACGTATCTAGACGATTTGGATGATATATAAGAAAAACTGAAATTTTAGCGAATTTCCAAGAAAAATGTAACAATTAACCAAAATTTGAAAACTGATATTTCTACGTATCTAGACGATTTGGATGATATATAAGAAAAACTGAAATTTTAGCGAATTTCCAAGAAGAATGTAAAAATTAACCAAAATTTGAAAACGATGTTATCTAGATGATTTGGAAGATATTTAGGAAAAATTGAATTTTAGCGAATTTCCGAGTAAACTGTACAAATTAACAGAAATTCTAAATCGTTGCTATTCCACGTATATCGACGATTTGGATGATATACAAGAAAAACTGAAATTTTAACGAATTTCCAAGAAAAATGTAAAAATTATCCAAAATTTAAAAACGATGCTATTTCTATAGATATATAAGAAAAATTAAATTTTACCGAATTTTAAGAAAAATGTAAAAATTAACCAAAATTTGAAAACGATGCTATTTCTACGTTTATAGACGATTTGGATGATATATAAGAAAAACTGAAATTTTAGCGAATTTCTAAGAAAAATGTAAAAATTAACCAAAATTTGAAAACGATGCTATCTAGATGATTTGGAGGATACTTCAGAAAAATTGAATTTTAGCAAATTTCCGAGTAAACTGTACCAATAACCGAAATTCTAAATCGTTGCTGTTTCTACGTATATAGACGATTTGGATGATATATAGGAAAAACTGAAATTTTAACGGATTTCCAATAAAAATGTAACAATTAACCAAAATTTGAAAACGATGCTATCTAGATGATTTGGAAGATATTTAGGAAAAATTAAATTTTTGCGAATTTCTGAGTAAACTGTAAAAATTAACCGAAATTCTAAATCGTTGCTATTTCTACGTATATCGACGATTTGGATGATATTTAAGAAAATCTGAAACTTTAACGAATATCCAAGAAAAATGTAAAAATTAACCAAAATTTGAAAAAGATGCCATTTCTATAGATATATAATAAAAATTGAATTTTACCGAATTTTTAAGAAAAATGTAAAAATTAACCGAAATTAAAAACGATGCTATTTCTATAGATATATAATAAAAATTGAATTTTACCGAATTTTTAAGGAAACTGTAAAAATTAACCAAAATTTGAAAACTATGATATTTCTACGTATCTAGACGATTTGGATGATATATAAGAAAAACTGAAATTTTAGCGAATTTCCAAGAAAAATGTAAAAATTAGCCAAAATTTGAAAACGATGTTATCTAGATGATTTGGAAGATATTTAGGAAAAATTGAATTTTAGCGAATTTCCGAGTAAACTGTACAAATTAACAGAAATTCTAAATCGTCGCTATTTCTACGTATATCGACGATTTGGATGATATATAAGAAAATCTGAAACTTTAACGAATATCTAAGAAAAATGTAAAAATTAACCAAAATTTGAAAACGATGCTGTTTCTACGAATCCAGATGATTTGGAGGATATTTAAGAAAAATTGAATTTTAGCGAATTTCCGAGTAAACTGTACAAATTAACCGAAATTCTAAATCGTTGCTATTTCTACGTATCTAGACGATTTGGATGATATATAAGAAAAACTGAAATTTTAACGAATTTCCGAGATAAATGTAAAAATTAACTAAAATTTGAAAACGATGCTATCTAGATGATTTGGAAGATATTTAGGAAAAATTGAATTTTAGCGAATTTCCGAGTAAACTGTACAAATTAACAGAAATTCTAAATCGTTGCTATTTCCACGTATATCGACGATTTGGATGATATACAAGAAAAACTGAAATTTTAACGAATTTCCAAGAAAAATGTAAAAATTATCCAAAATTTAAAAACGATGCTATTTCTATAGATATATAAGAAAAATTAAATTTTACCGAATTTTAAGGAAAATGTAAAAATTAACCAAAATTTGAAAACGATGCTATTTCTACGTTTATAGACGATTTGGATGATATATAAGAATAACTGAAATTTTAACGAATTTCCAAGAAAAATGTAAATATTAAACAAAAGTTGAAAACGATGCTATTTCTACGAATCTACATGACTTGGAGGATATTTAAGAAAAATTGAATTTTAGCGAATTTCCGAGTTATCTGTACAAATTAACCGAAATTCTAAATCGTTGCTATTTCTACGTATCTAGACGATTTGGATGATATATAAGAAAAACTGAAATTTTAACGAATTGCCAAGAAAAATGTAAAAATTAACCAAAATTTAGATGATACTATTTCTACAGATTTTTATGAAAAATTGAATTTTAGCGAATTTCCAAGATAAATGTAAAAATTAACTAAAATTTGAAAACGATGCTATCTAGATGATTTGGAAGATATTTAAGAAAAATTGAATTTTAGCGAATTTCCGAGTAAACTGTACAAATTAACCGAAATTCTAAATCGTTGCTATTTCTACGTATCTAGACGATTTGGATGATATATAAGAAAAACTGAAATTTTAGCGAATTTCCAAGAAAAATGTAAAAATTAACCAAAATTTAAAAACGATGCCATTTCTATAGATATATAATAAAAATTGAATTTTACCGAATTTTTAAGAAAAATGTAAAAATTAACCAAAATGTGAAAACGATGCTATTTCTATAGATATATAATAAGAATTGAATTTTACCGAATTTTTAAGAAAAACGTAAAAATTAACCAAAATTAAAAACGATGCTATTTCCATAGATATATAATAAAAATTGAATTTTACCGAATTTTTAAGGAAAATGTAAAAATTAAGCAAAATTTGAAAACGATGCTATTTCTACGTATCTAGACGATTTGGATGATATATAAGAAAAACTGAAATTTTAGCGAATTTCCAAGAAAAATGTAAAAATTAACCAAAATTTGAAAACGATGTTATCTAGATGATTTGGAAGATATTTAGGAAAAATTAAATTTTTGCGAATTTCAGAGTAAACTAAAAATTAACCGAAACTCTATATCGTTGCTATTTCTACGTATATCGACGATTTGGATGATATATAAGAAAAACTGAAATTTTAACGAATTTCCAAGAAAAATGTAAAAATTAGCCAAAATTTAAAAACGATGCTATTTCTATAGATATATAATAAAAATTGAATTTTACCGAATTTTTAAGAAAAATGTAAAAATTAACCAAAATTTGAAAACGATGCTATTTCTACGTATCTAGACTATTTGGATGTTATATAAGAAAAACTGAAGTTTTAGCGAATTTCCAAGAAAAATGTAAAAATTAACCAAAATTTGAAAACGATGCTATCCAGATGATTTGGAGGATATTTAAGAAAAATTGAATTTTAGCGAATTTCCGAGTAAAATGTACATATTAACCGAAATTCTAAATCGTTGCTATTTCTACGTATATCGACGATTTGGATGATATATAAGAAAAACTGAAATTTTAACGAATTTCCAAGAAAAATGTAAAAATTAACCAAAATTTAAAAACGATGCCATTTCTATAGATATATAATAAAAATTGAATTTTACCGAATTTTTAAGAAAAATGTAAAAATTAACCAAAATTAAAAACGATGCTATTTCTATAGATATATAATAAAAATTGAATTTTACCGAATTTTTAAGGAAAATGTAAAAATTAACCAAAATTTGAAAACTATGATATTTCTACGTATCTAGACGATTTGGATGATATATAAGAAAAACTGAAATTTTAGCGAATTTCCAAGAAAAATGTAACAATTAACCAAAATTTGAAAACTGATATTTCTACGTATCTAGACGATTTGGATGATATATAAGAAAAACTGAAATTTTAGCGAATTTCCAAGAAGAATGTAAAAATTAACCAAAATTTGAAAACGATGTTATCTAGATGATTTGGAAGATATTTAGGAAAAATTGAATTTTAGCGAATTTCCGAGTAAACTGTACAAATTAACAGAAATTCTAAATCGTTGCTATTTCCACGTATATCGACGATTTGGATGATATACAAGAAAAACTGAAATTTTAACGAATTTCCAAGAAAAATGTAAAAATTATCCAAAATTTAAAAACGATGCTATTTCTATAGATATATAAGAAAAATTAAATTTTACCGAATTTTAAGAAAAATGTAAAAATTAACCAAAATTTGAAAACGATGCTATTTCTACCTTTATAGACGATTTGGATGATATATAAGAAAAACTGAAATTTTAGCGAATTTCCAAGAAAAATGTAAAAATTAACCAAAATTTGAAAACGATGCTATCTAGATGATTTGGAGGATACTTCAGAAAAATTGAATTTTAGCAAATTTCCGAGTAAACTGTACCAATAACCGAAATTCTAAATCGTTGCTGTTTCTACGTATATAGACGATTTGGATGATATATAGGAAAAACTGAAATTTTAACGGATTTCCAATACAAATGTAACAATTAACCAAAATTTGAAAACGATGCTATCTAGATGATTTGGGAGATATTTAGGAAAAATTAAATTTTTGCGAATTTCTGAGTAAACTGTAAAAATTAACCGAAATTCTAAATCGTTGCTATTTCTACGTATATCGACGATTTGGATGATATTTAAGAAAATCTGAAACTTTAACGAATATCCAAGAAAAATGTAAAAATTAACCAAAATTTGAAAAAGATGCCATTTCTATAGATATATAATAAAAATTGAATTTTACCGAATTTTTAAGAAAAATGTAAAAATTAACCAAAATTAAAAACGATGCTATTTCTATAGATATATAATAAAAATTGAATTTTACCGAATTTTTAAGGAAACTGTAAAAATTAACCAAAATTTGAAAACTATGATATTTCTACGTATCTAGACGATTTGGATGATATATAAGAAAAACTGAAATTTTAGCGAATTTCCAAGAAAAATGTAAAAATTAGCCAAAATTTGAAAACGATGTTATCTAGATGATTTGGAAGATATTTAGGAAAAATTGAATTTTAGCGAATTTCCGAGTAAACTGTACAAATTAACAGAAATTCTAAATCGTCGCTATTTCTACGTATATCGACGATTTGGATGATATATAAGAAAATCTGAAACTTTAACGAATATCTAAGAAAAATGTAAAAATTAACCAAAATTTGAAAACGATGCTGTTTCTACGAATCCAGATGATTTGGAGGATATTTAAGAAAAATTGAATTTTAGCGAATTTCCGAGTAAACTGTACAAATTAACCGAAATTCTAAATCGTTGCTATTTCTACGTATCTAGACGATTTGGATGATATATAAGAAAAACTGAAATTTTAACGAATTTCCGAGATAAATGTAAAAATTAACTAAAATTTGAAAACGATGCTATCTAGATGATTTGGAAGATATTTAGGAAAAATTGAATTTTAGCGAATTTCCGAGTAAACTGTACAAATTAACAGAAATTCTAAATCGTTGCTATTTCCACGTATATCGACGATTTGGATGATATACAAGAAAAACTGAAATTTTAACGAATTTCCAAGAAAAATGTAAAAATTATCCAAAATTTAAAAACGATGCTATTTCTATAGATATATAAGAAAAATTAAATTTTACCGAATTTTAAGGAAAATGTAAAAATTAACCAAAATTTGAAAACGATGCTATTTCTACGTTTATAGACGATTTGGATGATATATAAGAATAACTGAAATTTTAACGAATTTCCAAGAAAAATGTAAATATTAAACAAAAGTTGAAAACGATGCTATTTCTACGAATCTACATGATTTGGAGGATATTTAAGAAAAATTGAATTTTAGCGAATTTCCGAGTTATCTGTACAAATTAACCGAAATTCTAAATCGTTGCTATTTCTACGTATCTAGACGATTTGGATGATATATAAGAAAAACTGAAATTTTAACGAATTGCCAAGAAAAATGTAAAAATTAACCAAAATTTAGATGATACTATTTCTACAGATTTTTATGAAAAATTGAATTTTAGCGAATTTCCAAGATAAATGTAAAAATTAACTAAAATTTGAAAACGATGCTATCTAGATGATTTGGAAGATATTTAAGAAAAATTGAATTTTAGCGAATTTCCGAGTAAACTGTACAAATTAACCGAAATTCTAAATCGTTGCTATTTCTACGTATCTAGACGATTTGGATGATATATAAGAAAAACTGAAATTTTAGCGAATTTCCAAGAAAAATGTAAAAATTAACCAAAATTTAAAAACGATGCCATTTCTATAGATATATAATAAAAATTGAATTTTACCGAATTTTTAAGAAAAATGTAAAAATTAACCAAAATGTGAAAACGATGCTATTTCTATAGATATATAATAAGAATTGAATTTTACCGAATTTTTAAGAAAAACGTAAAAATTAACCAAAATTAAAAACGATGCTATTTCCATAGATATATAATAAAAATTGAATTTTACCGAATTTTTAAGGAAAATGTAAAAATTAAGCAAAATTTGAAAACGATGCTATTTCTACGTATCTAGACGATTTGGATGATATATAAGAAAAACTGAAATTTTAGCGAATTTCCAAGAAAAATGTAAAAATTAACCAAAATTTGAAAACGATGTTATCTAGATGATTTGGAAGATATTTAGGAAAAATTAAATTTTTGCGAATTTCAGAGTAAACTAAAAATTAACCGAAACTCTATATCGTTGCTATTTCTACGTATATCGACGATTTGGATGATATATAAGAAAAACTGAAATTTTAACGAATTTCCAAGAAAAATGTAAAAATTAGCCAAAATTTAAAAACGATGCTATTTCTATAGATATATAATAAAAATTGAATTTTACCGAATTTTTAAGAAAAATGTAAAAATTAACCAAAATTTGAAAACGATGCTATTTCTACGTATCTAGACTATTTGGATGTTATATAAGAAAAACTGAAGTTTTAGCGAATTTCCAAGAAAAATGTAAAAATTAACCAAAATTTGAAAACGATGCTATCCAGATGATTTGGAGGATATTTAAGAAAAATTGAATTTTAGCGAATTTCCGAGTAAAATGTACATATTAACCGAAATTCTAAATCGTTGCTATTTCTACGTATATCGACGATTTGGATGATATATAAGAAAAACTGAAATTTCAACGAATTTCCAAGAAAAATGTAAAAATTAACCAAAATTTAAAAACGATGCCATTTCTATAGATATATAATAAAAATTGAATTTTACCGAATTTTTAAGAAAAATGTAAAAATTAACCAAAATTAAAAACGATGCTATTTCTATAGATATATAATAAAAATTGAATTTTACCGAATTTTTAAGGAAAATGTAAAAATTAACCAAAATTTGAAAACTATGATATTTCTACGTATCTAGACGATTTGGATGATATATAAGAAAAACTGAAATTTTAGCGAATTTCCAAGAAAAATGTAACAATTAACCAAAATTTGAAAACTGATATTTCTACGTATCTAGACGATTTGGATGATATATAAGAAAAACTGAAATTTTAGCGAATTTCCAAGAAGAATGTAAAAATTAACCAAAATTTGAAAACGATGTTATCTAGATGATTTGGAAGATATTTAGGAAAAATTGAATTTTAGCGAATTTCCGAGTAAACTGTACAAATTAACAGAAATTCTAAATCGTTGCTATTTCCACGTATATCGACGATTTGGATGATATACAAGAAAAACTGAAATTTTAACGAATTTCCAAGAAAAATGTAAAAATTATCCAAAATTTAAAAACGATGCTATTTCTATAGATATATAAGAAAAATTAAATTTTACCGAATTTTAAGAAAAATGTAAAAATTAACCAAAATTTGAAAACGATGCTATTTCTACCTTTATAGACGATTTGGATGATATATAAGAAAAACTGAAATTTTAGCGAATTTCCAAGAAAAATGTAAAAATTAACCAAAATTTGAAAACGATGCTATCTAGATGATTTGGAGGATACTTCAGAAAAATTGAATTTTAGCAAATTTCCGAGTAAACTGTACCAATAACCGAAATTCTAAATCGTTGCTGTTTCTACGTATATAGACGATTTGGATGATATATAGGAAAAACTGAAATTTTAACGGATTTCCAATACAAATGTAACAATTAACCAAAATTTGAAAACGATGCTATCTAGATGATTTGGGAGATATTTAGGAAAAATTAAATTTTTGCGAATTTCTGAGTAAACTGTAAAAATTAACCGAAATTCTAAATCGTTGCTATTTCTACGTATATCGACGATTTGGATGATATTTAAGAAAATCTGAAACTTTAACGAATATCCAAGAAAAATGTAAAAATTAACCAAAATTTGAAAAAGATGCCATTTCTATAGATATATAATAAAAATTGAATTTTACCGAATTTTTAAGAAAAATGTAAAAATTAACCAAAATTAAAAACGATGCTATTTCTATAGATATATAATAAAAATTGAATTTTACCGAATTTTTAAGGAAACTGTAAAAATTAACCAAAATTTGAAAACTATGATATTTCTACGTATCTAGACGATTTGGATGATATATAAGAAAAACTGAAATTTTAGCGAATTTCCAAGAAAAATGTAAAAATTAGCCAAAATTTGAAAACGATGTTATCTAGATGATTTGGAAGATATTTCGGAAAAATTAAATTTTTGCGAATTTCAGAGTAAACTGTAAAAATTAACCGAAATTCTAAATCGTCGCTATTTCTACGTATATCGACGATTTGGATGATATATAAGAAAATCTGAAACTTTAACGAATATCTAAGAAAAATGTAAAAATTAACCAAAATTTGAAAACGATGCTGTTTCTACGAATCTAGATGATTTGGAGGATATTTAAGAAAAATTGAATTTTAGCGAATTTCCGAGTAAACTGTACAAATTAACCGAAATTCTAAATCGTTGCTATTTCTACGTATCTAGACGATTTGGATGATATACAAGAAAAACTGAAATTTTAACGAATTTCCAAGAAAAATGTAAAAATTAACCAAAATTTAAAAACGATGCTATTTCTATAGATATATAAGAAAAATTAAATTTTACCGAATTTTAAGAAAAATGTAAAAATTAACCAAAATTTGAAAACGATGCTATTTCTACGTTTATAGACGATTTGGATGATATATAAGAAAAACTGAAATTTTAGCGAATTTCCAAGAAAAATGTAAAAATTAACCAAAATTTGAAAACTATGATATTTCTACGTATTTAGACGATTTGGATGATATATAAGGATAACTGAAATTTTAACGAATTTCCAAGAAAAATGTAAATATTAGACAAAATTTGAAAACGATGCTATTTCTACGAATCTACATGATTTGGAGGATATTTAAGAAAAATTGAATTTTAGCGAATTTTCGAGTAATTTGTACAAATTAACCGAAATTCTAAATCGTTGCTATTTCTACGTATCTAGACGATTTGGATGATATATAAGAAAAACTGAAATTTTAACGAATTGCCAAGAAAAATGTAAAAATTAACCAAAATTTAGATGATACTATTTCTACAGATTTTTAAGAAAAATTGAATTTTAGCGAATTTCCAAGATAAATGTAAAAATTAACTAAAATTTGAAAACGATGCTATCTAGATGATTTGGAAGATATTTAAGAAAAATTGAATTTTAGCGAATTTCCGAGTAAACTGTACAAATTAACCGAAATTCCAAATCGTTGCTATTTCTACGTATCTAGACGATTTGGATGATATATAAGAAAATCTGAAACTTTAACGAATATCTAAGAAAAATGTAAAAATTAACCAAAATTTGAAAACGATGCTGTTTCTACGAATCTAGATGATTTGGAGGATATTTAAGAAAAATTGAATTTTAGCGAATTTCCGAGTAAACTGTACAAATTAACCGAAATTCTAAATCGTTGCTATTTCTACGTATCTAGACGATTTGGATGATATACAAGAAAAACTGAAATTTTAACGAATTTCCAAGAAAAATGTAAAAATTAACCAAAATTTGAAAAAGATGCCATTTCTATAGATATATAATAAAAATTGAATTTTACCGAATTTTTAAGAAAAATGTAAAAATTAACCAAAATTAAAAACGATGCTATTTCTATAGATATATAATAAAAATTGAATTTTACCGAATTTTTAAGGAAACTGTAAAAATTAACCAAAATTTGAAAACTATGATATTTCTACGTATCTAGACGATTTGGATGATATATAAGAAAAACTGAAATTTTAGCGAATTTCCAAGAAAAATGTAAAAATTAGCCAAAATTTGAAAACGATGTTATCTAGATGATTTGGAAGATATTTCGGAAAAATTAAATTTTTGCGATTTTCAGAGTAAACTGTAAAAATTAACCGAAATTCTAAATCGTCGCTATTTCTACGTATATCGACGATTTGGATGATATATAAGAAAATCTGAAACTTTAACGAATATCTAAGAAAAATGTAAAAATTAACCAAAATTTGAAAACGATGCTGTTTCTACGAATCTAGATGATTTGGAGGATATTTAAGAAAAATTGAATTTTAGCGAATTTCCGTGTAAACTGTACAAATTAACCGAAATTCTAAATCGTTGCTATTTCTACGTATCTAGACGATTTGGATGATATATAAGAAAAACTGAAATTTTAACGAATTTCCGAGATAAATGTAAAAATTAACTAAAATTTGAAAACGATATTATCTAGATGATTTGGAAGATATTTAGGAAAAATTGAATTTTAGCGAATTTCCGAGTAAACTGTACAAATTAACAGAAATTCTAAATCGTTGCTATTTCCACGTATATCGACGATTTGGATGATATACAAGAAAAACTGAAATTTTAACGAATTTCCAAGAAAAATGTAAAAATTATCCAAAATTTAAAAACGATGCTATTTCTATAGATATATAAGAAAAATTAAATTTTACCGAATTTTAAGAAAAATGTAAAAATTAACCAAAATTTTAAAACGATGCTATTTCTACGTTTATAGACGATTTGGATGATATATAAGAAAAACTGAAATTTTATGGAATTTCCAAGAAAAATGTAAAAATTAACCAAAATTTGAAAACGATGCTATCTAGATGATTTGGAGGATACTTCAGAAAAATTGAATTTTAGCAAATTTCCGAGTAAACTGTACCAATAACCGAAATTCTAAATCGTTGCTGTTTCTACGTATATAGACGATTTGGATGATATATAGGAAAAACTGAAATTTTAACGGATTTCCAATAAAAATGTAACAATTAACCAAAATTTGAAAACGATGCTATCTAGATGATTTGGAAGATATTTAGGAAAAATTAAATTTTTGCGAATTTCTGAGTAAACTGTAAAAATTAACCGAAATTCTAAATCGTTGCTATTTCTACGTATATCGACGATTTGGATGATATTTAAGAAAATCTGAAACTTTAACGAATATCCAAGAAAAATGTAAAAATTAACCAAAATTTGAAAAAGATGCCATTTCTATAGATATATAATAAAAATTGAATTTTACCGAATTTTTAAGAAAAATGTAAAAATTAACCAAAATTAAAAACGATGCTATTTCTATAGATATATAATAAAAATTGAATTTTACCGAATTTTTAAGGAAACTGTAAAAATTAACCAAAATTTGAAAACTATGATATTTCTACGTATCTAGACGATTTGGATGATATATAAGAAAAACTGAAATTTTAGCGAATTTCCAAGAAAAATGTAAAAATTAGCCAAAATTTGAAAACGATGTTATCTAGATGATTTGGAAGATATTTCGGAAAAATTAAATTTTTGCGAATTTCAGAGTAAACTGTAAAAATTAACCGAAATTCTAAATCGTCGCTATTTCTACGTATATCGACGATTTGGATGATATATAGGAAAATCTGAAACTTTAACGAATATCTAAGAAAAATGTAAAAATTAACCAAAATTTGAAAACGATGCTGTTTCTACGAATCTAGATGATTTGGAGGATATTTAAGAAAAATTGAATTTTAGCGAATTTCCGAGTAAACTGTACAAATTAACCGAAATTCTAAATCGTTGCTATTTCTACGTATCTAGACGATTTGGATGATATATAAGAAAAACTGAAATTTTAACGAATTTCCGAGATAAATGTAAAAATTAACTAAAATTTGAAAACGATGCTATCTAGATGATTTGGAAGATATTTAAGAAAAATTGAATTTTAGCGACCTTCCGAGTAAACTGTTCAAATTAACAGAAATTCTAAATCGTTGCTATTTCTACGTATATCGACGATTTGGATGATATATAAGAAAAACTGAAATTTTAACGAATTTCCAAGAAAAATGTAAAAATTAACCAAAATTTAAAAACGATGCTATTTCTATAGATATATAAGAAAAATTGAATTTTACCGAATTTTAAGAAAAATGTAAAAATTAACCAAAATTTTAAAACGATGCTATTTCTACGTTTATAGACGATTTGGATGATATATAAGAAAAACTGAAATTTTAGCGAATTTCCAAGAAAAATGTAAAAATTAACCAAAATCTGAAAACGATGCTATCTAGATGATTTGGAGGATACTTCAGAAAAATTGAATTTTAGCAAATTTCCGAGTAAACTGTACCAATAACCGAAATTCTAAATCGTTGCTGTTTCTACGTATATAGACGATTTGGATGATATATAGGAAAAACTGAAATTTTAACGGATTTCCAATAAAAATGTAACAATTAACCAAAATTTGAAAACGATGCTATCTAGATGATTTGGAAGATATTTAGGAAAAATTAAATTTTTGCGAATTTCTGAGTAAACTGTAAAAATTAACCGAAATTCTAAATCGTTGCTATTTCTACGTATATCGACGATTTGGATGATATTTAAGAAAATCTGAAACTTTAACGAATATCCAAGAAAAATGTAAAAATTAACCAAAATTTGAAAAAGATGCCATTTCTATAGATATATAATAAAAATTGAATTTTACCGAATTTTTAAGAAAAATGTAAAAATTAACCAAAATTAAAAACGATGCTATTTCTATAGAGATATATAGTAAAAATTGAATTTTACCGAATTTTTAAGGAAACTGTAAAAATTAACCAAAATTTGAAAACTATGATATTTCTACGTATCTAGACGATTTGGATGATATATAAGAAAAACTGAAATTTTAGCGAATTTCCAAGAAAAATGTAAAAATTAGCCAAAATTTGAAAACGATGTTATCTAGATGATTTGGAAGATATTTCGGAAAAATTAAATTTTTGCGAATTTCAGAGTAAACTGTAAAAATTAACCGAAATTCTAAATCGTCGCTATTTCTACGTATATCGACGATTTGGATGATATATAAGAAAATCTGAAACTTTAACGAATATCTAAGAAAAATGTAAAAATTAACCAAAATTTGAAAAAGATGCTGTTTCTACGAATCTAGATGATTTGGAGGATATTTAAGAAAAATTGAATTTTAGCGAATTTCCGAGTAAACTGTACAAATTAACCGAAATTCTAAATCGTTGCTATTTCTACGTATCTAGACGATTTGGATGATATATAAGAAAAACTGAAATTTTAACGAATTTCCAAGAAAAATGTAAAAATTAACCAAAATTTAGATGATACTATTTCTACAGATTTTTAGGAAAAATTGAATTTTAGCGAATTTCCAAGATAAATGTAAAAATTAACTAAAATTTGAAAACGATGCTATCTAGATGATTTGGAAGATATTTAAGAAAAATTGAATTTTAGCGAATTTCCGAGTAAACTGTACAAATTAACCGAAATTCTAAATCGTTGCTATTTCTACGTATCTAGACGATTTGGATGATATATAAGAAAAACTGAAATTTTAACGAATTTCCGAGATAAATGTAAAAATTAACTAAAATTTGAAAACGATGCTATCTAGATGATTTGGAAGATATTTAAGAAAAATTGAATTTTAGCGACCTTCCGAGTAAACTGTTCAAATTAACAGAAATTCTAAATCGTTGCTATTTCTACGTATATCGACGATTTGGATGATATATAAGAAAAACTGAAATTTTAACGAATTTCCAAGAAAAATGTAAAAATTAACCAAAATTTAAAAACGATGCTATTTCTATAGATATATAAGAAAAATTGAATTTTACCGAATTTTAAGAAAAATGTAAAAATTAACCATAATTTGAAAACGATGCTATTTCTACGTTTATAGACGGTTTGGATGATATATAAGAAAAACTGAAACTTTAGCGAATTTCCAAGAAAAATATAAAAATTAACCAAAATTTGAAAACGATGCTGTCTAGATGATTTCGAGGATACTTAAGAAAAATTGAATTTTAGCAAATTTCCGAGTAAACTGTACCAATAACCGAAATTCTAAATCGTTGTTGTTTCTACGTATATAGACGATTTGGATGACATATAGGAAAAACTGAAATTTTAACGGATTTCCAAGAAAAATGTAAAAATTAACCAAAATTTGAAAACGATGCTATCTAGATGATTTGGAAGATATTTAGGATAAATTAAATTTTTACGAATTTCAGAGTAAACTGTAAAAATTAACCGAAATTCTAAACCGTTGCTATTTCTACGTATATCGACGATTTGGATGATATATAAGAAAAACTGAAATTTTATCGAATTTCCAAGAAAAATGTAAAATTAACCAAAATTTGAAAACGATGCTATTTTTATAGATATATAAGAAAAATTCAATTTTACCGCATTTTTAAGAAAAATGTAAAAATTAACCAAATTTGAAAACGATGCTATATTTCTACGTATCTAGACGATTTGAATGATATATAAGAAAAACTGAAATTTTATCGAATTTCCATGAAAAATGTAAAAATTAACCAAAATTTGAAAACGGTGCTATCTAGATGATTTGGAAGATATTTAATAAAAATTGAATTTTAGCGAATTTCAGAGTAAACTGTACAAATTAACCGAAATTCTAAATCGTTGCTATTTCTACGTATATCGACGATTTGGATGATATATAGGAAAAACTGAAATTTTAACGAATTTCCCAGAAAAATGTAAAAATTTACCAAAATTTAAAGACTATGCTATTTCTATTTCCAAAATCTAGCGGAATACCCCCACCCCTTTGGAATATTTTTTGAAGAATTCATTGTACCTTCGATATTATTTTCGACATTGTGTTCCAAAATCGAACCACATACCCCCTCCCCAAAATTTTCCAAAATCTAGTGATGTAACCCCACCCCTTTGGAAATTTTTCCGAAAATTCTTTATATTTTTGCTATTATTTTCGACGTTTTGTTCGAAAATCGAACGACATAGCCCCTCCACTTTGGAACATTTTTTCCAAAATCTAGCGGAATACCCCCACCCCTTTGTAATATTTTTTCGAAAATTCTTTAAAATTTTGCTATCATTTTCTATATTGTGTTCCAAAATCGAACCTAATACCCCTCACGCCCCTTTGGAACGTTTTTTCCAAAATCTAGCGAAATAGCCCCACCCCTTTGGAATATTTTTTCGAAAATTGTTTATATTTTTGCTATTATTTTCTACATTTTGTTCCAAAATCTAACCTAATACCTTCAGCCTCGATTGGAACATTGTTTCCAAAATCTAGAGGAATACCCCCTCCCCTTTGGAATATTTGTTGGAAAATTCATTGTATTTTTGCTATTATTCTCGACATTTTGTTCGAAAATCGAACCACATAGTCCCTCCCCATTGGAACATTTTTTCCAAAATCAAGCGGAATCTCCCGCCCCTTTGGAATATTTTTTCGAAAATTCACTGTATTTTTGCGATTATTTTCTACATTTTGTACCAAAATCTGACCTAATACCACCACCTTCCTTTGGAGCATTTTTTCCAAAATCTAGCGGAATACCCTTGCCGCTTGTAATATATTTTCGATAATTCTTTGTATTTTGCTATTATTTTCGACATTTTGTTCGAAAATCGAACCACATACCCCCTCAATCCTTTGGAAGAATTTTTCCAAATCTAGTGAAGTAACCCCACTCCTTTGGATTATTATTTACTCGAACATTAATATAATTTTGCTATTATTTTCAATATTTTGTTCCAAAATCGAACCTACCACCCCTCACGCCCCTTTGGAACGTTTTTTCTAAAATCTAGCGAAATATCCCCACCCCTTTGGAATATTTTTTCGAAAATTCATTGTATTTTTGCTATTAGTTTCTACATTTTGTTCCAAAACCTAACCTAATACCCCCACCCTCCTTTGGTACTTTCTTTCCAAAACCTAGCGAAATAGCCCCACCCCTTTGGAATATTTTTTCGAAAATTCTTCGAATTTTTGCTATTATTTTATACATTTTGTTCCAAAATCTAATCTAATAACCCCACCCTCCTTTGGAACGTTTTTTCTAAAATCTAGCGAAATACCCCCACCCCTTTGGAATATTTTTTCGAAAATTCTTTATATTTTTGCTATTATATTCTACATTTTGTTCCAAAATCTAACCTAATACCTTCAGCCTCGATTGGAACATTTTTTCCAAAATCTAACGAAATACCCCCACCCCTTTGGAATATTTTTTCGAAAACTCATTGGATTTTTGCTATTATTTTCGACATTTTGTTCGAAAATCGAACCACATACCCCCCAACACTTTGGAAGATTTTTTCCAAAATCTAGTGAAGTAACCCCACTCCTTTGGAATATTTTCTCGAACATTCTTTATAATTTTGCTATTACTTTCAATATTTTGTTCCAAAAGCGAACCTAATACCCCTCACGCCCCTTTGGAACGTTTTTTCTAAAATCTAGCGAAATACCGCCACCCCTTTGGAATATTTTTTCGAAAATTCCTTATATTTTTGCTATTATTTTCTACATTTTGTTCCAAAATGTAACCTAATACCCCCACCCTCCATTGGTTCATTTTTTCCAAAATCTAGCGGAATACCCCCGCCCCTTTGGAACATTTTTTCCAAAATCTAGCGAAATACCCCCACCCCTTTGGAATATTTTTTCGAAAATTCCTTATATTTTTGCTATTATTTTCTACATTTTGTTCCAAAATGTAACCTAATACCCCCACCCTCCATTAGTTCATTTTTTCCAAAATCTAGCGGAATACCCCCGCCCCTTTGGAATATTTTCTCGAAAATTCATTGTATTTTTGGTATTATTTTCGACATTTTGTTCGAAAATCGAACCACATACCCCCTCATTCCTTTGGAAGATTTTTTCGAAAACTCATTGAATTTTTGCTATTATTTTCGATATTTTGTTCGAAAATCGAACCAGATACCCTCACATCCCTTCGGAAGATTTGTTCCAAAATCTAGCCTAATACCCCCACCCAGCTTTGGAACATTTTTTCCAAAATCTAGCGAAATACCCCCACCCCTTTGGAATATTTTTTCGAAAATTCTTCATATTTTAGCTATTTTCTACATTTTGTTCCAAAATCGAACCTGATACCCCTCACGCCCCTTTGGAACGTTTTTTCGAAAATATAGCGAAATACCCCCACCCCTTTGGAATATTTTTTCGAAAATCTAGCGGAATAACCCCACTCCTTTGGAATATTTTCTCAAGAATTCATTGTATCTTTGATATTATTTTCGACATTGTGTTCCAAAATCGAACCACATACCCCCTCATCCCTTTGGAAGATTTTTTCCAAAATCTGGTGAAGTAACACCACACCTTTGGAATATATTTTCGAATATTCTTTATATTTTTGCTATTATTTTCTACATTTTGTTCCAAAATCTAACCTAATACCCCCACCCTCCATTGGAACATTTTTTCCAAAATCTAGCGGAATACCCCCTCCCCTTTGGAATACTTGTTCGAAAATTCATTGTATTTTTACTATTATTTTCGACATTTTGTTCGAAAATCGAACCACTTGGAATATTTTTTCGAAAATTCTTTATATTTTTTTATTATTTTCTACGTTTTATTCCAAAATCTAGCCTAATAGGGGTGGCCTCCTTTGGAACATTTTTTCCAAAATCTAGCGAATTACCCCCACCCCTTTTTCGAAAATTCATTGTATTTTTGCAATTATTTTCGACATTGTGTTCCAAATCAAACCACATGCCCCCCCTTCCCAATTAGGAACATTTTTTCCAAAATCTAACAAAATACCCCCAACCTTTTGGAAAGTTTTTTCGAACATTCTTTATAATTTTGCTATTATTTTCTATATTTTGTTCCAAAATCGAACCTAATACCCCTCACGCCCCTTTGGAACGTTTTTTCTAAAATCTAGCGACATACCCCCACCCATTGGAATATTTTTTCGAAAATTCATTGTATTTTTGTATTATTTTCTACAATTTGTTCCAAAATCTAACCTAATTCCCCCACCCCTTTGGAACATTTTTTCGAAAATTCATTGTATTTTTGCTATTATTTTCGACATATTGTTCCAAAATCTAACCTAATTCCCCCACCCTCCTTTGGAATATTTTTTCCAAAATATAGCGGAATACCCCCACCGCTTGGAATATTTTTTCGAAAATTCTTTTTATTTATGCTATTATTTTCCACATTTTGTTCCAAAATCGAACCAAATACCGCCCCCTTTGGAATACTTTTTTCAAAATCTAGCGATATACCCCCACCACTTTTGGAATATTTTTTCGAAAATTCGTTGTATTTTTGCTATTATTTCCGACATTTTGTTCCAAAATCTAACCTAAAAGACCCACCCTCCTTTGGAATATTTTTTCCAAAATCTAGCGAAATACCCCCCCCCCTTTGGAATATTTTTTCGAAAATTCTCTTTATTTTTGCTATTATTTTCTACATTTTGTTCCAAAATCTAACCTAATTCCGCCACCCTCCTTTGGAATATTTTTTCGAAAATTATTTGTATTTTTGCTATTATTTTCAACATTGCGTTCCAAAATCAAACCACATGCCCCCCTACCCAATTTGGAATATTTTTTCGAAAATTCATTTTATTTTTGCCATTATTTTCGACAATCTGTGCCAAAATCAAACCACACACCCCCTTCCCCTTTGGAAGATTTTTTCCTAAATCTAATAGAATACCCCCACCCCTTTGGAATATTTTTTTGAAAATTCATTATATTGTTCTATTATTTTCTACATTTTGTTCCAAAATCTAACCTAATTCGCTCATGCTCCTTTGGAATATTTTTTCCAAAATCTAGCGAAATACCCCCACCCCTATGGAATATTTTTTCGAACATTCATTGTATTTTTGCTATTATTTTTGACATTTTGTTCCAAACTCGAACCACATACCCCCTCTCCCCTTTGGAATATTTTATCCAAAATGTAGCGAAATACTCTCACCCCTGTGGAATATTTTTTCGAAAATTCATTGAATTTTTGCCATTATTTTCGACATTCTGCTCCAAAATCGAACCACACACCACTTTCCCCTTTGGAAGATTTTTTCCTAAATCTAATAGAATACCCCCATCCCTTTGGAATATTTTTTCGAAAATTCATTGTATTTTTGCTATTATTTTCGACATTTTGTTCCAAAATCTAGCCTAACCCCCACCCTCCTTTGGAATATTTTTTCCAAAATCTAGCGGAACACCCCCAACCCTTTGGAATATTTTTTCGAATATTCATTGTATTTTTGCTATTATTTCCGTCATATTGTTCCAAAATCTAACTTAATACACCCACCCTCCTTTGGAAAATTTTTCCAAAATCTAGTGAAATACCCCTAACCTTTGGAATATTTTTTCAAAAATACTTTGTATTTTTGCTATTATTTTCTACATTTTGTTCCAAAATCTAACCTAAAACACCTACCCTCCTTTGGAATATTTTTTCCAAAATCTAGCGAAATACCCCCACCCCTTTGGAATATTTTTTCGAACATTCTTTGTATTTTTGCTATTATTTTCGACATTTTGTTCCAAAATGGAACCACATACCCCCTTCCCCTTTGGAACATTTCATCCAAAATCTAGCGAAATACTCCCACCATTTGGAATATTTTTTCGAAAATTCATTGTATTGTTCTATTATTTTCTACATTTTGTTCAAAAATCTAACCTAATTCGCCCATGCTCCTTTGGAATATTTTTTCCAAAATCTAGCGGAACACCCCCACCCCTTTGGAATATTTTTTCGAAAATTCATTGTATTTTTGCCATTTTTTTCGACGTTTTGTTCCAAAATCGAACCACATACCCCCTCATCCCTTTGGAACATTTTTTCCAAAATCTAGCGGAGTACCCCACCGCTTGGAATATTTTTTCGAAAATTCTTTGTATTTTTGCTATTATTTTCGACATTTTGTGCCAAAATCTAACCTAATACACCCACCCGCCTTTGGAATATTTTCTCCAAAATCTAGTGAAATACCCCCAACCCTTTGGAATATTTTTTCAAAAATACTTTGTATTTTTGCTATCATTTTCTACATTTTGTTCTAACCTCGAACCTAATACCCCCAACCCTTTGGAATATTTTTTCGAAAATTCTTTATATTTTTGCTATTATTTTCTACATTTTGTTCCAAAATCTAACCTGAAACCCCTACCCTCCTTTGGAACATTTTTTCCAAAATCTAGCGGAATACCCCACCGCTTGGAATATTTTTTCGAAAATTCTTTGTATTTTTGCTATTATTTTCGACATTTTGTTCCAAAATTGAACCACATACCCCCTTCCCCTTTGGAACATTTTATACAAAATCTAGGGAAATACTCCCACCATTTGGAATATTTTTTCGAAAATTCATTGTATTGTTCTATTATTTTCTACATTTTGTTCCAAAATCTAACCTAATTCCCCCATGCTCCTTTGGAACATTTTTTCTAAAATCTAGCGGAACACCCCCACCCCTTTGGAATGTTTTTTCGAAAATTCATTGTATTTCTGCCATTATTTTCGTCGTTTTGTTCCAAAATCGAACCACATACCCCCACACCCCTTTGGAACATTTTATCCAAAATCTAGCGAAATATTCCCACTTCTTTGGAATATTTTTTCGAAAATTCATTGTATTGTTCTATTATTTTCTACATTTTGTTCCAAAATCTAGCGGAACACCCCCACCCCTTTGGAATATTTTTTCGAAAATTCATTGTATTTTTGCTATTATTTCCGACATTTTTTTCCAAAATCTAACCTAATACCCCCACCCCCCTTTGGAACATTTTTTACAAAATCTAGCGGAATACCCCCACCGCTTGGAATATTTTTTAGAAAATTCATTGTACTTTTATTATTTTAGTCATTTTGTTCGAATATTGAACCACATACCCCCTCCTCCTTTGGAACATATTTTCCAAAATCTAGCGAAATACCCCCACCCCTTTGGAATATTTTTTCGAAAATTCTTTGAGTCTTTGCCATTATTTTCGACATTTTCTTCCAAAATCGAACCACATACCCCCACCCCCCTTTGGAACATTTTATCCAAAATCTAGCGAAATACTCCCACCCCTGTGGAATATTCTTTCGAAAATTCATTGTATTTTTGCTATTATTTTCGACATTTTGTTCCAAAATCTAACCTAATCCCCCACCCTCCTTTGGAATATTTTTTCCAAAATCTAGCGGAACACCCCCACCCCTTTGGAATATTTTTTCGAAAATTCATTGTATTTTTGCTATTATTTCCGACATTTTTTTCCAAAATCTAACCTAATACCCCCACCCGCCTTTGGAACATTTTTTACAAAATCTAGTGGAATACCCCCACCGCTTGGAATATTTTTTAGAAAATTCATTGTACTTTTATTATTATTTTCGACATTTTGTTCCAAAATTGAACCACATACCCCCTTCCCCTTTGGAACATTTTATACAAAATCTAGCGAAATACTCCCACCATTTGGAATATTTTTTCGAAAATTCATTGTATTGTTCTATTATTTTCTACATTTTGTTCCAAAATCTAACCTAATTCCCCCATGCTCCTTTGGAATATTTTTTCTAAAATCTAGCGGAACACCCCCACCCCTTTGGAATATTTTTTCGAAAATTCATTGTATTTCTGCCATTATTTTCGTCGTTTTGTTCCAAAATCGAACCACATACCCCCACACCCCTTTGGAACATTTTATCCAAAATCTAGCGAAATATTCCCACTCCTTTGGAATATTTTTTCGAAAATTCATTGTATTGTTCTATTATTTTCTACATTTTGTTCCAAAATCTAGCGGAACACCCCCACCCCTTTGGAATATTTTTTCGAAAATTCATTGTATTTTTGCCATTATTTTCGACGTTTTGTTCCAAAATCTAACCTAATACCCTCACCCCCTTTGGAACATTTTTTACAAAATCTAGCGGAATACCCCCACCGCTTGGAATATTTTTTCGAAAATTCTTTGTATTTTTGCTATTATTTTCGACATTTTGTTCCAAAATCGAACCACATACCCCCACCCCCCTTTGGAACATTTTATCCAAAATCTAGCGGAATACCCCACCGCTTGGAACAATTTTTTCGAAAATTCTTTGTATTTTTGCTATTATTTTCGACATTTTGTTCCAACCTCGAAGCACATACCCCCTCACCCCTTTGGAACATTTTATCCAAAATCTAGCGAAATACTCCCACTCCTTTGGAATATTTTTTCGAAAATTCATTGTATTGTTCTATTATTTTCTACATTTTGTTCCAAAATCTAGCGGAACACCCCCACCCCTTTGGAATATTTTTTCGAAAATTCATTGTATTTTTGCTATTATTTCCGACATTTTGTTCCAAAATTGAACCACATACCCCCTTCCCCTTTGGAACATTTTATACAAAATCTAGCGAAATACTCCCACCCTTTGGAATATTTTTTCGAAAATTCTCTATATTTTTGCTATTATTAACTACATTTTGTTCCAAAATCTAACCTAAAACCCCTACCCTCCTTTGGAACATTTTTTCCAAAATCCAGCGGAATACCCCACCGCTTGGAATATTTTTTCGAAGTTTCTGTGTATTTTTGCTATTATTTTCGACATTTTGTTCCAAAAGCTAACCTAATTCCCCCACCCTCCTTTGGAATATTTTTTCCAAAATCTAGCGGAACACCCCCACCCCTTTGGAATATTTTTTCGAAAATTCATTGTATTTTTGCTATTACTTCCGACATTTTGTTCCAAAATCTAACCTAATACACCCACCCGCCTTTGGAATATTTTTTCCAAAATCTAGTGAAATACTCCCAACCCTTTGGAATATTTTTTCAAAAATACTTTGTATTTTTGCTATCATTTTCTACATTTTGTTCTAACCTCGAACCTAATACCCCCAACCCTTTGGAATATTTTTTAGAAAATTCATTGTACTTTTATTATTTTCGTCATTTTGTTCGAATATTGAACCACATACCGCCCCTCCTTTGGAACATATTTTCCAAAATCTAGAGAAATACCCCCACCCCTTTGGAATATTTTTTCGAAGATTCTTTGAGTCCTTGCCATTATTTTCTACATTTTCTTCCAAAATCGAACCACATACCCCCACCCCCTTTTGGAACATTTTATCCAAAATCTAGCGAAATACCCCCACCCCTTTGGATTGTTTTTTCGAAAATTCATTGTATTGTTCTATTATTTTCTGCATTTTGTTTCAAAATCTAACCTTATTCCCCCATCTTCCATTGGAATATTTTTTCCAAAATCTAGCGGAATACCCCACCGCTTGGAATATTTTTTCGAAAATTCTTTGTATTTTTGCTATTATTTTCGACACTTTGTTCCAACCTCGAACCATATACCCCCTCACCCCTTTGGAACATTTTATCCAAAATCTAGCGAAATACTCCCACCCCTGTGGAATATTTTTTCGAAAATTCATTGTATTTTTGTTATTATTTTCGACATTTTGTTCCAAAATCTAACCTAATCCCCCACCCTCCTTTGGAATATTTTTTCCAAAATCTAGCGGAACACCCCCACCCCTTTGGAATATTTTTTCGAAAATTCTTTGTATTTTTGCCATTATTTCCGTCATTTTGTTCCAAAATCTAACCTAAAACACCTACCCTCCTTTGGAATATTTTTTCCAAAATCTAGCGAAATACCCCACCCCTTTGGAATATTTTTTCGAACATTCTTTGTATTTTTGCTATTATTTTCGACATTTTGTTCCAAAATCGAACCACATACCCCCTTCCCCTTTGGAACATTTTATACAAAATCTAGCGAAATACTCCCACCATTTGGAATATTTTTTCGAAAATTCATTGTATTGTTCTATTATTTTCTACATTTTTTTCCAAAATCTAACCTAATACCCCCACCCCCCTTTAGAACATTTTTTACAAAATCTAGCGGAATACCCCCACCGCTTGGAATATTTTTTAGAAAATTCATTGTACTTTTATTATTTTAGTCATTTTGTTCGAATATTGAACCACATACCCCCTCCTCCTTTGGAACATATTTTCCAAAATCTAGCGAAATACCCCCACCCCTTTGGAATATTTTTTCGAAAATTCTTTGAGTCTTTGCCATTATTTTCGACATTTTCTTCCAAAATCGAACCACATACCCCCACCCCCCTTTGGAACATTTTATCCAAAATCTAGCGAAATACCCACACCCCTTTGGAATGCTTTTTCGAAAATTCATTGTATTGTTCTATTATTTTCTGCATTTTGTTTCAAAATCTAACCTAATTCCCCCATCTTAAATTGGAATATTTTTTCCAAAATCTAGAGGAATACCCCACCGCTTGGAATATTTTTTCGAAAATTCTTTGTATTTTTGCTATTATTTTCGACATTTTGTTCCAAAATCGAACCACATACCCCCTTCTCCTTTGGAACATTTTTTCCAAAATCTAGCGAAATACCCCCACCCCTATGGAATATTTTTTCGAACATTCATTGTATTTTTGCTATTATTTTTGACATTTTGTTCCAAAATCGAACCACATACCCCCTTCTCCTTTGGAACATTTTATACAAAATCTAGCGAAATACTCCCACCATTTGGAATATTTTTTCAAAAATACTTTGTATTTTTGCTATCATCTTCTACATTTTGTTCTAACCTCGAACCTAATACCCCAACCCTTTGGAATATTTTTTCAAAAATTCTTTATACCTTTGCTATTATTTTCTACATTTTGTTCCAAAATCTAACCTAAAACCCCTACCCTCCTTTGGAACATTTTTTCCAAAATCTAGCGGAATACCCCACCGCTCGAATATTTTTTCGAAAATTCTTTGTATTTTTGCTATTATTTTCGACATTTTGTTCCAAAATCGAACCACATACCCCCTTCTCCTATGGAACATTTTATACAAAATCTAGCGAAATACTCCCACCATTTGGAATATTTTTTCGAAAATTCATTGTATTGTTCTATTATTTTCTACATTTTGTTCAAAATCTAACCTAATTCCCCCATGCTCCTTTGGAATATTTTTTCTAAAATCTAGCGGAACACCCCCACCCCTTTGGAATATTTTTTCGAAAATTCATTGTATTTTTGCCATTATTTTCGACGTTTTGTTCCAAAATCGAACCACATACCCCCACACCCCTTTGGAACATTTTATCCAAAATCTAGCGAAATACTCCCACTCCTTTGGAATATTTTTTCGAAAATTCATTGTATTGTTCTATTATTTTCTAGATTTTGTTCCAAAATCTAGCGGAACACCACCACCCCTTTGGAATATTTTTTCGAAAATTCATTGTATTTTTGCTATTGTTTCCGACATTTTGTTCCAAAATCTAACCTAATTCCCCCATCTTAAATTGGAATATTTTTTCCAAAATCTAGAGGAATACCCCACCGCTTGGAATATTTTTTCGAAAATTCTTTGTATTTTTGCTATTATTTTCGACATTTTGTTCCAAAATCGAACCACATACCCCCTTCTCCTTTGGAACATTTTTTCCAAAATCTAGCGAAATACCCCCACCCCTATGGAATATTTTTTCGAACATTCATTGTATTTTTGCTATTATTTTTGACATTTTTTTCCAAAATCGAACCACATACCCCCTTCTCCTTTGGAACATTTTATACAAAATCTAGCGAAATACTCCCACCATTTGGAATATTTTTTCAAAAATACTTTGTATTTTTGCTATCATCTTCTACATTTTGTTCTAACCTCGAACCTAATACCCCAACCCTTTGGAATATTTTTTCAAAAATTCTTTATACCTTTGCTATTATTTTCTACATTTTGTTCCAAAATCTAACCTAAAACCCCTACCCTCCTTTGGAATATTTTTTCCAAAATCTAGCGAAATACCCCCAACCCTTTGGAATATTTTTTCAAAAATACTTTGTATTTTTGCTATCATTTTCACATTTTGTTCTAATCTCGAACCTAATACCCCAACCCTTTGGAATATTTTTTCGAAAATTCTTTATATTTTTGCTATTATTTTCCACATTTTGTTCCAAAATCTAACCTAAAACCCCTACCCTCATTTGGAACATTTTTTCCAAAATCGAACGGAATACCCCACCGCTTGGAATATTTTTTCGAAAATTCTTTGTATTTTTGCTATTATTTTCGACATTTTGTTCCAAAAGGTAACCTAACTCCCCCACCCTCCTTTGGAATATTTTTTCCAAAATCTAGCGGAACACCCCCACCCCTTTGGAATATTTTTTCGAAAATTCATTGAATTTTTGCTATTACTTCCGACATTTTGTTCCAAAATCTAACCTAATTCCCCCATGCTCTTTTGGAACATTTTTTCTAAAATCTAGCGGAACACCCCCACCCCTTTGGAATATTTTTTCGAAAATTCATTGTATTTTTGCCATTATTTTCGACGTTTTGTTCCAAAATCGAACCTAATACCCCCAACCCTTTGGAATATTTTTTCAAAAATACTTTGTATTTTTGCTATCATTTTCTACATTTTGTTCTAACCTCGAACCTAATACCCCCAACCCTTTGGAATATTTTTTCGAAAATTCTTTATATTTTTGCTATTATTTTCTACATTTTGTTCCAAAATCTAGCGGAACACCCCCACCCCTTTGGAATATTTTTTCGAAAATTCATTGTACTTTTGCTATTATTTCCGACATTTTGTTCCAAAATCTAACCTAATACCCACCCGCCTTTGGAATATTTTTTCCAAAATCTAGTGAAATACCCCCAACCCTTTGGAATATTTTTTCAAAAATACTTTGTATTTTTGCTATCATTTTCTACATTTTGTTCTAACCTCGAACCTAATACCCCCAACCCTTTGGAATATTTTTTCGAAAATTCTTTATATTTTTGCTATTATTTTCTACATTTTGTTCCAAAATCTAACCTAAAACCCCTACCCTCCCTTGGAACATTTTTTCCAAAATCTAGCGGAATACCCCACCGCTTGGAATATTTTTTCGAAAATTCATTGTATTTTTGCTATTATTTTCGACATTTTGTTCCAAAATTGAACCACATACCCCCTTTCCCTTTGGAACATTTTATACAAAATCAAGCGAAATACTCCCACCATTTGGAATATTTTTTCGAAAATTCATTGTATTGTTCTATTATTTTCTACATTTTGTTCCAAAATCTAACCTAATTCCCCCATGCTCCTTTGGAATATTTTTTTTAAAATCTAGCGGAACACCCCCACCCCTTTGGATAATTTTTTCGAAAATTCATTGTATTTCTGCCATTATTATCGTCGTTTTGTTCCAAAATCGAACCACATACCCCCACACCCCTTTGGAACATTTTATCCAAAATCTAGCGAAATATTCCCACTCCTTTGGAATATTTTTTCGAAAATTCATTGTATTGTTCTATTATTTTCTACATTTTGTTCCAAAATCTAGCGGAACACCCCCACCCCTTTCGAATATTTTTTCGAAAATTCATTGTATTTTTGCTATTATTTCCGACATTTTGTTCCAAAATCTAACCTAATACACCCACCCTCCTTTGGAATATTTTTTCCAAAATCTAGTGAAATACCCCCAACCCTTTGGAATATTTTTTCAAAAATACTTTGTATTTTTGCTATCATTTTCTACATTTTGTTCTAACCTCGAACCTAATACCCCCAACCCTTTGGAATATTTTTTCAAAAATTCTTTATATTTTTGCTATTATTTTCTACATTTTGTTCCAAAATCTAACCTAAAACCCCTACCCTCCTTTGGAACATTTTTTCCAAAATCTAGCGGAATACCCCACCGCTTGGAATATTTTTTCGAAAATTCTTTGTATTTTTGCTATTATTTTCGACATTTTGTTCCAAAATTGAACCACATACCCCCTCCCCTTTGGAACATTTTATACAAAATCTAGCGAAATACTCCCACCATTTGGAATATTTTTTCGAAAATTCATTGTATTGTTCTATTATTTTCTACATTTTGTTCCAAAATCTAACCTAATTCCCCCATGCACCTTTGGAATATTTTTTCTAAAATCTAGCGGAACACCCCCACCCCTTTGGAATATTTTTTCGAAAATTCATTGTATTTCTGCCATTATTTTCGTCGTTTTGTTCCAAAATCGAACCACATACCCCCACACCCCTTTGGAACATTTTATCCAAAATCTAGCAAAATATTCCCACTCCTTTGGAATATTTTTTCGAAAATTCATTGTATTGTTCTATTATTTTCTACATTTTGTTCCAAAATCTAGCGGAACACCCCTACCCCTTTGGAATATTTTTTCGAAAATTCTTTGTATTTTTGCTATCATTTTCGACATTTTGTTCCAAAATCTAAACTAATACACCCACCCGCCTTTGGAATATTTTTTCCAAAATCTAGTGAAATACCATCAAACCTTTGGAATATTTTTTCAAAAATACTTTGTATTTTTGCTATCATTTTCTACATTTTGTTCTAACCTCGAACCTAATACCCCCAACCCTTTGGAATGTTTTTTCGAAAATTCTTTATATTTTTGCTATTATTTTCTACATTTTGTTCCAAAATCTAACCTAAAACCCCTCCCCCCTTTGGAACATTTTATCCAAACTCTAGCTAAATACCCCCACCCCTTTGGAATATTTTTCAAAAACACTTTCTATTTTTGCTATCATTTTCTACATTATGTTCTAACCTCGAACCTAATACCCCCACCCCTTTAGAATATTTTTTCGAAGATTCATTGTATTTTTGCCATTATTTTGGACATTCTGTTCCAAAATCGAACCACATACCCCCTTCCCCTTTGGAAGATTTTTTTCAAAATCTAGCGAAATACCCCCACCACTTTTGGAATATGTTTTCGAAAATTATTTGTATTTTTGCTATTATTTTCGACATTTTGTTCCAAAATCGAACCACATACCCCCTCACCCCTTTAGAACATTTTATCCAAAATACAGCGAAATACCCCCACCCCTTTGGAATATTTTTTCCAATATCTAGCAAAATACCCCTTTAGAATATTTTTTCGAAAATTCAAGGTATTTGTTATTATTTTCAACTATTTGTTCCAAAATCGAACCACATATCTCCTCCCCCTTTTGAAGATTTTTTCCAAAATCTAGCGAAATACCCCCATCCCTTTGGAATATTTTTTCGAAAATTAATTGTATTTTTCTATTATTTTCTACATTTTGTTCCAAAATCTAACCTAATTCCCCCACCCTCCTTTGGAACATTTTTTCCAAAATCTAGCGGAATACCCCCACCGCTTGGAATATTTTTTCGAAAATTCTTTGTATTTTTGCTACTATTTTCTACATTTTGTTCTAACCTCGAACCTAATACCCCCAACCCTTTGGAATATTTTTTCGAAAATTCTTTATATTTTTGCTATTATTTTCTACATTTTGTTCCAAAATATAACCTAAAACCCCTACCCTCCTTTGGAACATTTTTTCCAAAATCTAGCGGAATACCCCACCGCTTGGAATATTTTTTCGAAAATTCTTTGTATTTTTGCTATTATTTTCGACATTTTGTTCCAAAAGCTAACCTAAATCCCCCACCCTCCTTTGGAATATTTTTTCCAAAATCTCGCGGAACACCCCCACCCCTTTGGAATATTTTTTCGAAAATTCTTTATATTTTTGCTATTATTTTCTACATTTTGTTCCAAAATCTAACCTAAAATCCCTACCCTCCTTTGGAACATTTTTTCCAAAATCTAGCGGAATACCCCACCGCTTGGAATATTTTTTCGAAAATTCTTTGTATTTTTGCTATTATTTTCGACATTTTGTTCCAAAAGCTAACCTAAATCCCCCACCCTCCTTTGGAATATTTTTTCCAAAATCTAGCGAAACACTCCCACCATTTGGAATATTTTTTCGAAAATTCATTGTATTGTTCTATTATTTTCTACATTTTGTTCAAAAATCTAACCTAATTCGCCCATGCTCCTTTGGAATATTTTTTCGAAAATTCATTGAATTTTTGCTATTACTTCCGACATTTTGTTCCAAAATCTAACCTAATTCCCCCATGCTCCTTTGCAACATTTTTTCTAAAATCTAGCGGAACACCCCCACCCCTTTGGAATATTTTTTCGAAAATTCATTGTATTTTTGCCATTATTTTCGACGTTTTGTTCCAAAATCGAACCACATCCCCCTCACCCCTTTGGAACATTTTTTCCAAAATCTAGCGGAATACCCCACCGCTTGGAATATTTTTTCGAAAATTCTTTGTATTTTTGCTATTATTTTCGACATTTTGTTCCAAAATCTAACCTAATACACCCACCCGCCTTTGGAATATTTTTTCCAAAATCTAGTGAAATACCCCCAATCCTTTGGAATATTTTTTCAAAAATACATTGTATTTTTGCTATTATTTTCTACATTTTGTTCTAACCTCGAACCTAATACCCCCAACCCTTTGGAATATTTTTTCGAAAATTCTTTATATTTTTGCTATTATTTTCTACATTTTGTTCCAAAATCTAACCTAAAATCCCTACCCTCCTTTGGAACATTTTTTCCAAAATCTAGCGGAATACCCCACCGCTTGGAATATTTTTTCGAAAATTCTTTGTATTTTTGCTATTATTTTCGACATTTTGTTCCAAAAGCTAACCTAAATCCCCCACCCTCCTTTGGAATATTTTTTCCAAAATCTCGCGGAACACCCCCACCCCTTTGGAATATTTTTTCGAAAATTCTTTATATTTTTGCTATTATTTTCTACATTTTGTTCCAAAATCTAACCTAAAATCCCTACCCTCCTTTGGAACATTTTTTCCAAAATCTAGCGGAATACCCCACCGCTTGGAATATTTTTTCGAAAATTCTTTGTATTTTTGCTATTATTTTCGACATTTTGTTCCAAAAGCTAACCTAAATCCCCCACCCTCCTTTGGAATATTTTTTCCAAAATCTCGCGGAACACCCCCACCCCTTTGGAATATTTTTTCGAAAATTCTTTATATTTTTGCTATTATTTTCTACATTTTGTTCCAAAATCTAACCTAAAATCCCTACCCTCCTTTGGAACATTTTTTCCAAAATCTAGCGGAATACCCCACCGCTTGGAATATTTTTTCGAAAATTCTTTGTATTTTTGCTATTATTTTCGACATTTTGTTCCAAAAGCTAACCTAAATCCCCCACCCTCCTTTGGAATATTTTTTCCAAAATCTAGCGAAATACTCCCACCATTTGGAATATTTTTTCGAAAATTCATTGTATTGTTCTATTATTTTCGACATTTTGTTCCAAAATCTAACCTAATACACCCACCCGCCTTTGGAATATTTTTTCCAAAATCTAGTGAAATACCCCCAATCCTTTGGAATATTTTTTCAAAAATACTTTGTATTTTTGCTATCATTTTCAACATTTTGTTCTAACCTCGAACCTAATACCCCCAACCCTTTGGAATATTTTTTCGAAAATTCTTTATATTTTTGCTATTATTTTCTACATTTTGTTCCAAAATCTAACCTAATACCCCCACCCCCCTTTGGAACATTTTTTACAAAATCTAGCGGAATACCCCCACCGCTTGGAATATTTTTTCGAAAATTCATTGTACTTTTGCTATTATTTCCATCATATTGTTCCAAAATCTAACCTAATACACCCACCCTCCTTTGGAATATTTTTTCCAAAATCTAGTGAAATACCCCCAACCCTTTGGAATATTTTTTCAAAAATACTTTGTATTTTTGCCATTATTTTCGACATTTTCTTCCAAAATCGAACCACATGCCCCCACCCCCCTTTGGAACATTTTATCCAAAATCTAGCGAAATACCCCCACCCCTTTGGAATGTTTTTTCGAAAATTCATTGTATTGTTCTATTATTTTCTGCATTTTGTTTCAAAATCTAACCTAATTCCCCCATCTTCCATTGGAATATTTTTTCCAAAATCTAGCGGAATACCCCACCGCTTGGAATATTTTTCGAAAATTCTTTGTATTTTTGTTATTATTTTCGACATTTTGTTCCAACCTCGAACCACATACCCCCTCACCCCTTTGGAACATTTTATCCAAAATCTAGCGAAATACTGCCACCCCTGTGGAATATTTTTTCGAAAATTCATTGTATTTTTGCTATTATTTTCGACATTTTGTTCCAAAATCTAACCTAATCCCCCACCCTCCTTTGGAATATTTTTTCCAATATCTAGCGGAACACCCCCACCCCTTTGGAATATTTTTTTGAAAATTCATTGTATTTGTGCAATTATTTTCGACAGTTTGTTCCAAAATCGAACCACATACCCCTCCCCCATTGGAAGATTTTTTCCAAAATCTAGTGAAATACCCCCACCCCCATGAAATATTTTTTTGGAAATTCTTCTATGTTTGCTATTATTTTCTACATTTTGTTCCAAAATCGAACCACATATCCCCTTACCACTTTGGAACATTTTATCCAAAATCTAGGAAATACTCCAACCCCATTGGAATATTTTTTCGAAAATTCATTGTATTGTTGCCATTATTTTCGACATTCTGTCCCAAAATCTAACCTAATTCCCCCATGCTCCTTTGGAATATTTTTTCCAAAATCTACGGCCCCTTTGGAATATTTTTTCGAAAATTCTTTGAATCATTGCCATTATTTCCGACATTTTGTACAAAAATCTAACCTAATACACCTACCCTCCTTTGGAATATTTTTTCCAAAATCTAGTGAACTACCCCCAACCCTTTGGAATATTTTTTCAAAAATACTTTGTATTTTTGCTATCATTTTCTACATTTTGTTCTAACCTCGAACCTAATACCCCCAACCCTTTGGAATATTTTTTCAAAAATTCTTTATATTTTTGCAATTATTTTCTATATTTTGTTCCAAAATCTAACCTAAAACCCCTACCCTCCTTTGGAACATTTTTTCCAAATTCTAGCGAAATACCCCCACCCCTTTGGAATATTTTTTCGAAAATCGTTTGAATCTTTGCCATTATTTCCGACATTTTGTTCCAAAATGTAACCTAATACACCCACCGTCCTGTGGAATATTTTTTCCAAAATCTAGTGAAATACCCCCACACCTTTGGAATATCTTTTCGAAAATTCATTTTATTTTTGCCATTATTTTCGACATTCTGTTCCAAAATCGAACCACACACCCCCTTCCCCTTTGGAAGATTTTTTACTAAATCTAATAGAATACCCCCACCCCTTTGGAATATTTTTTCGAAAATTCTTTGAATCTTTGCCATTATTTCCGACATTTTGTTCCATAATCGAACCACATACCCCCCACCCCCCTTTGGAACATTTTATCCAAAATCTAGCGAAATACCCCCACCCCTTTGGAATATTTTTTCGAAAATTCTTTGAATCTTTGCCATTATTTCCGACATTTTGTTCCAAAATCTAACCTAATCCACCCACCGTCCTTTGGAATATTTTTTCCAAAATCTAGTGAAATACCCCCACACCTTTGGAATATCTTTTCGAAAATTCATTGTATTTTTGCCATTATTTTCGACATTCTGTTACAAAATCGTACCACACACCCCCTTCCCCTTTGGAAGACTTTTTCCTAAATCTAATAGAATACCCCCACCACTTTGGAATATTTTTTTGAAAATTCATTGTATTGTTCTACTATTTTCTACATTTTGTTCCAAAATCTAACCTAAAACCCCTACCCCCCTTTGGAATATTTTTTCCAAAATCTAGCGAAATACCCCCACCCCTTTGCAATATTTTTTCGAAAATTCTTTGAATCTTTGCCATTATTTCCGACATTTTGTTCCAAAATGTAACCTAATACACCCACCATCCTGTGAAATATTTTTTCCAAAATCTAGCGGAACACCCCCACCCCTTTGGAATATTTTTTTGAAATTTCATTGTATTGTTCCACTATTTTCTACATTTTGTTCCAAAATCTAACTTAATTCCCCCATGCTCCTTTGGAATATTTTTTCCAAAATCTAGCGAAATACCCCCACCCCCATGAAATACTTTTTTGGAAATTCTTTGTATTTTTGCTATTATTTTCGACATTTTGTTCCAAAATCGAACCACACACCCCCTTCCCCTTTGGAAGATTTTTTACTAAATCTAATAGAATACCCCCACCCCTTTGGAATATTTTTTTGAAATTTCATTGTATTGTTCCACTATTTTCTACATTTTGTTCCAAAATCTAACCTACTTCCCCCATGCTCCTTTGGAATATTTTTTCCAAAATCTAGCGAAATACCCCCACCCCCATGAAATACTTTTTTGGAAATTCTTTGTATTTTTGCTATTATTTTCGACATTTTGTTCCAAAATCGAACCACATACCCCCTTTCCCCTTTGGAACATTTTATCCAAAATCTAGCGAAATACTCCCACCATTTGGAATATTTTTTCGAAAATTCATTGTATTGTTCTATTATTTTCTACATTTTGTTCCAAAATCTAACCTCATTCCCCCATGCTCCTATGGAATATTTTTTACCATATCTAGCGAAATAACCCCACCCCTTTGGAATATATTTTCGAAAATTCTTTGAATCTTTGCCATTATTTCCGACATTTTGTTCCATAATCGAACCAAACACCCCCCACCCCCCTTTGGAACATTTTATCCAAAATCTAGCGAAATACCCCCACCCATTGGAATATTTTTTCGAACATTATTTTTATTTATGCTATTATTTTCCACATTTTGTTCCAAAATCAAACCAAATACCGCCCCCTTTGGAATATTTTTTTCAAAATCTAGCGAAATACCCCACCACTTTGGGTATATGTTTTCGAAAATTATTTGTATTTTTGCTATTATTTTCGACATTTTGTTCGAAAATCAAACCACATACCCCCTCACCCCTGTAGAACATTTTATCCAAAATCTAGCGAAATACCCCCACCACTTTTGGAATATGTTTTCGAAAATTATTCGTATTTTTGCTATTATTTTCGACATTTTGTACCAAAATCTAACCTAATTCCCCCACCTTCCTTTGGAATATTTTTTCCAAAATCTAGCGGAACACCCCCACCCATTTGGAATATTTTTTCGAAAATTCATTGTATTTTTGCTATTATTTCCGACATTTTGTTCCAAAATCTAACCTAATTCCCCCACCCTCCTTTGGTATATTTTTTCCAAAATCTAGCGGAACACCCCCACCCCTTTGGAATATTTTTTCGAAAATTCATTGTATTTTTGCCATTATTTTTAACATTTTGTTCGAAAAAAGAACCGCATACCTCCCCCCCATTTGGAAAATTTAATCAAAACTCTAGCTAAATACCCCCACCCCTTTAGAATATTTTTTCGAAGATTCATTGTATTTTTGCCATTATTTTCGACATTCTGTTCCAAAATCGAACCACATACCCCCTTCCCCTTTGGAAGATTTTTTTCAAAATCTAGCGAAATACCCCCACCACTTTTGGAATATGTTTTCGAAAATTATTTGTATTTTTGTTATTATTTTCGACATTTTGTTCCAAAATCGAACCACATACCCCCTCACCCCTTTAGAACATTTTATCCAAAATCTAGCAAAATACCTCCACCCCTTTGGAATATTTTTTCCAATATCTAGCAAAATACCCCTTTAGAATATTTTTTCGAAAATTCAAGGTATTTGTTATTATTTTCAACTATTTGTTCCAAAATCGAACCACATATCTCCTCCCCCTTTGGAAGATTTTTTCCACAATCTAGCGAAATACCCCCATCCCTTTGGAATATTTTTTCGAAAATTCATTGTATTTTTCTATTATTTTCTACATTTTGTTCCAAAATCGAACCAAATACCCCCTCCCATTTGGAACATTTCTTCCAAAATCTAGCGGAATGCCATAACCGCTTGGAATATTTTTTCGAAAATTCTTTGTATTTTTGCTATTATTTTCGACATTTTGTTCGAAAATCGAACCATGTACCCCCTCCCCCCTTTGGAACATTTTATCCAAACTCTAGCTAAATACCCCTCCCCCTTTGGAATACTTTTCAAAAACACTTTCTATTTTTGCAATCATTTTCTACATTTTGTTCTAACCTCGAACCTAATACCCCCACCCCTATAGAATATTTTTTCGAAGATTCATTGTATTTTTGCCATTATTTTCGACATTCTGTTCCAAAATCGAACCACATACCCCCTTCCCTTTTGGAAGATTTTTTCCTAAATCTAATAGAATACCCCCACCCTTTTGGAATATTTTTTTGAAAATTCATTGTATTTTTGCTATTATTTTTGACATTTGTACCAAAATCTAACCTAATTCCCCCACCCTCCTTTGGAATATTTTTTCCAAAATCTAGCGGAACACCCCAACCCCTTTGGAATATTTTTTCGAAAATTCATTGTATTTTTGCTATTATTTCCGTCATAATGTTCCAAAATCTAACCTAATACACCCACCCTCCTTTGGAATATTTTTTCCAAAATCTAGTGAAATACCCCCAACCCTTTGGAATATTTTTTCAAAAATACTTTGTATTTTTGCTATTATTTTCGACATTTTGTTCCAAAATCTAACCTAATACACCCACTCGCCTTTGGAATATCTTTTCCAAAATCTAGTGAAATACCCCCAACCCTTTGGAATATTTTTTCAAAGATACTTTGTATTTTTGCTATCATTTTCTACATTTTGTTCTAACCTCGAACCTAATACCCCCAACCCTTTGGAATATTTTTTCGAAAATTCTTTATATTTTTGCTATTATTTTTTACATTTTGTTCCAAAATCTAACCTAATACCCCCACCCCCCTTTGGAACATTTTTTACAAAATCTAGCGGAATACCCCCACCGCTTGGAATATTTTTTCGAAAATTCATTGTACTTTTGCTATTATTTCCATCATATTGTTCCAAAATCTAACCTAATACACCCACCCTCCTTTGGAATATTTTTTCCAAAATCTAGTGAAATACCCCCAACCCTTTGGAATATTTTTTCAAAAATACTTTGTATTTTTGCCATTATTTTCGACATTTTCTTCCAAAATCGAACCACATACCCCCACCCCCCTTTGGAACATTTTATCCAAAATCTAGCGAAATACCCCCACCCCTTTGGAATGTTTTTTCGAAAATTCATTGTATTGTTCTATTATTTTCTGCATTTTGTTTCAAAATCTAACCTAATTCCCCCATCTTCCATTGGAATATTTTTTCCAAAATCTAGCGGAATACCCCACCGCTTGGAATATTCTTCGAAATTTCTTTGTATTTTTGTTATTATTTTCGACATTTTGTTTCAACCTCGAACCACATACCCCCTCACCCCTTTGGAACATTTTATCCAAAATCTAGCGAAATACTGCCACCCCTGTGGAATATTTTTTCGAAAATTCATTGTATTTTTGCTATTATTTTCGACATTTTGTTCCAAAATCTAACCTAATCCCCCACCCTCCTTTGGAATATTTTTTCCAAAATCTAGCGGAACACCCCCACCCCTTTGGAATATTTTTTTGAAAATTCATTGTATTTTTGCAATTATTTTCGACAGTTTGTTCCAAAATCGAACCACATATCCCTCCCACATTGGAAGATTTTTTCCAAAATCTAGTGAAATACCCCCACCCCCATGAAATATTTTTTTGGAAATTCTTCTATGTTTGCTATTATTTTCTACATTTTGTTCCAAAATCGAACCACATATCCCCTTACCACTTTGGAATATTTTTTCCAAAATCTACGGCCCCTTTGGAATATTTTTTCGAAAATTCTTTGAATCATTGCCATTATTTCCGACATTTTGTACAAAAATCTAACCTAATACACCTACCCTCCTTTGGAATATTTTTTCCAAAATCTAGTGAACTACCCCCAACCCTTTGGAATATTTTTTCAAAAATACTTTGTATTTTTGCTATCATTTTCTACATTTTGCTCTAACCTCGAACCTAATACCCCCAACCCTTTGGAATATTTTTTCGAAAATTCTTTATATTTTTGCAATTATTTTCTATATTTTGTTCCAAAATCTAACCTGAAACCCCTACCCTCCTTTGGAACATTTTTTCCAAATTCTAGCGAAATACCCCCACCCCTTTGGAATATTTTTTCGAAAATCGTTTGAATCTTTGCCATTATTTCTGACATTTTGTTCCAAAATGTAACCTAATACACCCACCGTCCTGTGGAATATTTTTTCCAAAATCTAGTGAAATACCCCCACACCTTTGGAATATCTTTTCGAAAATTCATTTTATTTTTGCCATTATTTTCGACATTCTGTTCCAAAATCGAACCACACACCCCCTTCCCCTTTGGAAGATTTTTTACTAAATCTAATAGAATACCCCCACCCATTGGAATATTTTTTCGAACATTATTTTTATTTATGCTATTATTTTCCACATTTTGTTCCAAAATCAAACCAAATACCGCCCCCTTTGGAATATTTTTTTCAAAATCTAGCGAAATACCCCACCACTTTGGGAATATGTTTTCGAAAATTATTTGTATTTTTGCTATTATTTTCGACATTTTGTTCGAAAATCAAACCACATACCCCCTCACCCCTGTAGAACATTTTATCCAAAATCTAGCGAAATACCCCCACCACTTTTGGAATATGTTTTCGAAAATTATTCGTATTGTTGCTATTATTTTCGACATTTTGTACCAAAATCTAACCTAATTCCCCCACCTTCCTTTGGAATATTTTTTCCAAAATCTAGCGGAACACCCCCACCCATTTGGAATATTTTTTCGAAAATTCATTGTATTTTTGCTATTATTTCCGACATTTTGTTCCAAAATCTAACCTAATTCCCCCACCCTCCTTTGGTATATTTTTTCCAAAATCTAGCGGAACACCCCCACCCCTTTGGAATATTTTTTCGAAAATTCATTGTATTTTTGCCATTATTTTTAACATTTTGTTCGAAAAAAGAACCGCATACCTCCCCCCCATTTGGAAAATTTAATCAAAACTCTAGCTAAATACCCCCACCCCTTTAGAATATTTTTTCGAAGATTCATTGTATTTTTGCCATTATTTTCGACATTCTGTTCCAAAATCGAACCACATACCCCCTTCCCCTTTGGAAGATTTTTTTCAAAATCTAGCGAAATACCCCCACCACTTTTGGAATATGTTTTCGAAAATTATTTGTATTTTTGTTATTATTTTCGACATTTTGTTCCAAAATCGAACCACATACCCCCTCACCCCTTTAGAACATTTTATCCAAAATCTAGCAAAATACCCCCACCCTTTTGGAATATTTTTTCCAATATCTAGCAAAATACCCCTTTAGAATATTTTTTCGAAAATTCAAGGTATTTGTTATTATTTTCAACTATTTGTTCCAAAATCGAACCACATATCTCCTCCCCCTTTGGAAGATTTTTTCCACAATCTAGCGAAATACCCCCATCCCTTTGGAATATTTTTTCGAAAATTCATTGTATTTTTCTATTATTTTCTACATTTTGTTCCAAAATCGAACCAAATACCCCCTCCCATTTGGAACATTTCTTCCAAAATCTAGCGGAATGCCATAACCGCTTGGAATATTTTTTCGAAAATTCTTTGTATTTTTGCTATTATTTTCGACATTTTGTTCGAAAATCGAACCATGTACCCCCTCACCCCTTTGGAACATTTTATCCAAACTCTAGCTAAATACCCCTCCCCCTTTGGAATATTTTTCAAAAACACTTTCTATTTTTGCAATCATTTTCTACATTTTGTTCTAACCTCGAACCTAATACCCCCACCCCTATAGAATATTTTTTCGAAGATTCATTGTATTTTTGCCATTATTTTCGACATTCTGTTCCAAAATCGAACCACATACCCCCTTCCCTTTTGGAAGATTTTTTCCTAAATCTAATAGAATACCCCCACCCTTTTGGAATATTTTTTTGAAAATTCATTGTATTTTTGCTATTATTTTTGACATTTGTACCAAAATCTAACCTAATTCCCCCACCCTCCTTTGGAATATTTTTTCCAAAATCTAGCGGAACACCCCAACCCCTTTGGAATATTTTTTCGAAAATTCATTGTATTTTTGCTATTATTTCCGTCATATTGTTCCAAAATCTAACCTAATACACCCACCCTCCTTTGGAATATTTTTTCCAAAATCTAGTGAAATACCCCCAACCCTTTGGAATATTCTTTCAAAAATACTTTGTATTTTTGCCATTATTTTCGACATTTTCTTCCAAAATCGAACCACATACCCCCACCCCCCTTTGGAACATTTTATCCAAAATCTAGCGAAATACCCCCACCCCTTTGGAATGTTTTTTCGAAAATTCATTGTATTGTTCTATTATTTTCTGCATTTTGTTTCAAAATCTAACCTAATTCCCCCATCTTCCATTGGAATATTTTTTCCAAAATCTAGCGGAATACCCCACCGCTTGGAATATTCTTCGAAATTTCTTTGTATTTTTGTTATTATTTTCGACATTTTGTTTCAACCTCGAACCACATACCCCCTCACCCCTTTGGAACATTTTATCCAAAATCTAGCGAAATACTGCCACCCCTGTGGAATATTTTTTCGAAAATTCATTGTATTTTTGCTATTATTTTCGACATTTTGTTCCAAAATCTAACCTAATACACCCACTCGCCTTTGGAATATTTTTTCCAAAATCTAGTGAAATACCCCCAACCCTTTGGAATATTTTTTCAAAGATACTTTGTATTTTTGCTATCATTTTCTACATTTTGTTCTAACCTCGAACCTAATACCCCCAACCCTTTGGAATATTTTTTCGAAAATTCTTTATATTTTTGCTATTATTTTTTACATTTTGTTCCAAAATCTAACCTAATACCCCCACCCCCCTTTGGAACATTTTTTACAAAATCTAGCGGAATACCCCCACCGCTTGGAATATTTTTTCGAAAATTCATTGTACTTTTGCTATTATTTCCATCATATTGTTCCAAAATCTAACCTAATACACCCACCCTCCTTTGGAATATTTTTTCCAAAATCTAGTGAAATACCCCCAACCCTTTGGAATATTTTTTCAAAAATACTTTGTATTTTTGCCATTATTTTCGACATTTTCTTCCAAAATCGAACCACATACCCCCACCCCCCTTTGGAACATTTTATCCAAAATCTAGCGAAATACCCCCACCCCTTTGGAATGTTTTTTCGAAAATTCATTGTATTGTTCTATTATTTTCTGCATTTTGTTTCAAAATCTAACCTAATTCCCCCATCTTCCATTGGAATATTTTTTCCAAAATCTAGCGGAATACCCCACCGCTTGGAATATTCTTCGAAATTTCTTTGTATTTTTGTTATTATTTTCGACATTTTGTTTCAACCTCGAACCACATACCCCCTCACCCCTTTGGAACATTTTATCCAAAATCTAGCGAAATACTGCCACCCCTGTGGAATATTTTTTCGAAAATTCATTGTATTTTTGCTATTATTTTCGACATTTTGTTCCAAAATCTAACCTAATCCCCCACCCTCCTTTGGAATATTTTTTCCAAAATCTAGCGGAACACCCCCACCCCTTTGGAATATTTTTTTGAAAATTCATTGTATTTTTGCAATTATTTTCGACAGTTTGTTCCAAAATCGAACCACATATCCCTCCCCCATTGGAAGATTTTTTCCAAAATCTAGTGAAATACCCCCACCCCCATGAAATATTTTTTTGGAAATTCTTCTATGTTTGCTATTATTTTCTACATTTTGTTCCAAAATCGAACCACATATCCCCTTACCACTTTGGAATATTTTTTCCAAAATCTACGGCCCCTTTGGAATATTTTTTCGAAAATTCTTTGAATCATTGCCATTATTTCCGACATTTTGTACAAAAATCTAACCTAATACACCTACCCTCCTTTGGAATATTTTTTCCAAAATCTAGTGAACTACCCCCAACCCTTTGGAATATTTTTTCAAAAATACTTTGTATTTTTGCTATCATTTTCTACATTTTGTTCTAACCTCGAACCTAATACCCCCAACCCTTTGGAATATTTTTTCGAAAATTCTTTATATTTTTGCAATTATTTTCTATATTTTGTTCCAAAATCTAACCTGAAACCCCTACCCTCCTTTGGAACATTTTTTCCAAATTCTAGCGAAATACCCCCACCCCTTTGGAATATTTTTTCGAAAATCGTTTGAATCTTTGCCATTATTTCTGACATTTTGTTCCAAAATGTAACCTAATACACCCACCGTCCTGTGGAATATTTTTTCCAAAATCTAGTGAAATACCCCCACACCTTTGGAATATCTTTTCGAAAATTCATTTTATTTTTGCCATTATTTTCGACATTCTGTTCCAAAATCGAACCACACACCCCCTTCCCCTTTGGAAGATTTTTTACTAAATCTAATAGAATACCCCCACCCCTTTGGAATATTTTTTCGAAAATTCTTTGAATCTTTGCCATTATTTCCGACATTTTGTTCCATAATCGAACCACATACCCCCCACCCCCCTTTGGAACATTTTATCCAAAATCTAGCGAAATACCCCCACCCCTTTGGAATATTTTTTCGAAAATTCTTTGAATCTTTGCCATTATTTCCGACATTTTGTTCCAAAATCTAACCTAATCCACCCACCGTCCTTTGGAATATTTTTTCCAAAATCTAGTGAAATACCCCCACACCTTTGGAATATCTTTTCGAAAATTCATTGTATTTTTGCCATTATTTTCGACATTCTGTTACAAAATCGTACCACACACCCCCTTCCCCTTTGGAAGATTTTTTCCTAAATCTAATAGAATACCCCCACCACTTTGGAATATTTTTTTGAAAATTCATTGTATTGTTCTACTATTTTCTACATTTTGTTCCAAAATCTAACCTAAAACCCCTACCCCCCTTTGGAATATTTTTTCCAAAATCTAGCGAAATACCCCCACCCCTTTGAAATATTTTTTCGAAAATTCTTTGAATCTTTGCCATTATTTCCGACATTTTGTTCCAAAATGTAACCTAATACACCCACCATCCTGTGAAATATTTTTTCCAAAATCTAGCGGAACACCCCCACCCCTTTGGAATATTTTTTTGAAATTTCATTGTATTGTTCCACTATTTTCTACATTTTGTTCCAAAATCTAACCTAATTCCCCCATGCTCCTTTGGAATATTTTTTCCAAAATCTAGCGAAATACCCCCACCCCCATGAAATACTTTTTTGGAAATTCTTTGTATTTTTGCTATTATTTTCGACATTTTGTTCCAAAATCGAACCACATACCCCCTTTCCCCTTTGGAACATTTTATCCAAAGTCTAGCGAAATACTCCCACCATTTGGAATATTTTTTCGAAAATTCATTGTATTGTTCTATTATTTTCTACATTTTGTTCCAAAATCTAACCTCATTCCCCCATGCTCCTATGGAATATTTTTTACCATATCTAGCGAAATAACCCCACCCCTTTGGAATATATTTTCGAAAATTCTTTGAATCTTTGCCATTATTTCCGACATTTTGTTCCATAATCGAACCAAACACCCCCCACCCCCTTTGGAACATTTTATCCAAAATCTAGCGAAATACCCCCACCCATTGGAATATTTTTTCGAACATTATTTTTATTTATGCTATTATTTTCCACATTTTGTTCCAAAATCAAACCAAATACCGCCCCCTTTGGAATATTTTTTTCAAAATCTAGCGAAATACCCCACCACTTTGGGAATATGTTTTCGAAAATTATTTGTATTTTTGCTATTATTTTCGACATTTTGTTCGAAAATCAAACCACATACCCCCTCACCCCTGTAGAACATTTTATCCAAAATCTAGCGAAATACCCCCACCACTTTTGGAATATGTTTTCGAAAATTATTCGTATTTTTGCTATTATTTTCGACATTTTGTACCAAAATCTAACCTAATTCCCCCACCCTCCTTTGGAATATTTTTTCCAAAATCTAGCGGAACACCCCCACCCATTTGGAATATTTTTTCGAAAATTCATTGTATTTTTGCCATTATTTTTAACATTTTGTTCGAAAAAAGAACCGCATACCTCCCCCCCATTTGGAAAATTTAATCAAAACTCTAGCTAAATACCCCCACCCCTTTAGAATATTTTTTCGAAGATTCATTGTGTTTTTGCCATTATTTTCGACATTTTGTTCCAAAATCAAACCAAATACCGCCCCCTTTGGAATATTTTTTTCAAAATCTAGCGAAATACCCCACCACTTTGGGAATATGTTTTCGAAAATTATTTGTATTTTTGCTATTATTTTCGACATTTAGTTCGAAAATCAAACCACATACCCCCTCACCCCTGTAGAACATTTTATCCAAAATCTAGCGAAATACCCCCACCACTTTTGGAATATGTTTTCGAAAATTCATTGTATTTTTGCTATTATTTCCGACATTTTGTTCCAAAATCTAACCTAATTCCCCCACCCTCCTTTGGTATATTTTTTCCAAAATCTAGCGGAACACCCCCACCACTTTGGAATATTTTTTCGAAAATTCATTGTATTTTTGCCATTATTTTTAACATTTTGTTCGAAAAAAGAACCGCATACCTCCCCCCCATTTGGAAAATTTAATCAAAACTCTAGCTAAATACCCCCACCCCTTTAGAATATTTTTTCGAAGATTCATTGTGTTTTTGCCATTATTTTCGACATTCTGTTCCAAAATCGAACCACATACCCCCTTCCCCTTTGGAAGATTTTTTTCAAAATCTAGCGAAATACCCCCACCCCTTTGGAATATTTTTTCGAAAATTCATTGTATTTTTCTATTATTTTCTACATTTTGTTCCAAAATCTAACCTAATTCCCCCACCCTCCTTTGGAACATTTTTGCAAAATCTAGCGGAATACCCCCACCGCTTGGAATATTTTTTCGAAAATTATTTGTATTTTTGCTATTATTTTCGACATTTTGTTCGAAAATCAAACCACATACCCCCTCACCCCTGTAGAACATTTTATCCAAAATCTAGCGAAATACCCCCACCACTTTTGGAATATGTTTTCGAAAATTATTTGTATTTTTGTTATTATTTTCGACATTTTGTTCCAAAATCGAACCACATACCCCCTCGCCCCTTTAGAACATTTTATCCAAAATCTAGCGAAATACCCCCACCCCTTTGGAATATTTTTTCCAATATCTAGCAAAATACCCCTTTAGAATATTTTTTCGAAAATTCAAGGTATTTGTTATTATTTTCAACTATTTGTTCCAAAATCGAACCACATATCTCCTCCCCCTTTGGAAGATTTTTTCCACAATCTAGCGAAATACCCCCATCCCTTTGGAATATTTTTTCGAAAATTCATTGTATTTTTCTATTATTTTCTACATTTTGTTCCAAAATCTAACCTAATTCCCCCACCCTCCTTTGGAACATTTTTGCAAAATCTAGCGGAATACCCCCACCGCTTGGAATATTTTTTCGAAAATTCTTTGTATTTTTGCTATTATTTTCGACATTCTGTTCCAAAATCGAACCACACACCCCGTTCCCCCTTGGAAGATTTTTTCCTAAATCTAATAGAATACCCCCACCCCTTTGGAATATTTTTTCGAAAATTCATTGTATTGTTCTATTATTTTCTACATTTTGTTCCAAAATCTAACCTAATTCCCCCATGTTCCTTTGGAATATTTTTTCCAAAATCTAGGGCCCCTTTGGAATATTTTTTCGAAAATTCATTGAATCTTTGCCATTATTTCCGACATTTTGTTCCAAAATCTAACCTAATACACCCACCCCCCTTTGGAATATTTTTTCCAAAATCTAGTGAAATACCCCCAACCCTTTGGAATATTTTTTCAAAAATACGTTGTATTTTTGCTATCATTTTCTACATTTTGTTCTAACTTCGAACCTAATATCCCCAACCCTTTGGAATATTTTTTCGAAAATTCTTTATATTTTTGCTATTATTTTCTACATTTTGTTCCAAAATCTAACCTAAAACCCCTACCCCCCTTTGGAATATTTTTTCCAAAATCTAGCGAAATACCCCCACCCCTTTGGAATATTTTTTCGAAAATTCCTTGATTCCTTGCCATTATTTCCGACATTTTGTTCCAAGATCTAACCTAATCCACCCACCCTCCTTTGGAATATTTTTTCCAAAATCTAGTGAAATACCCCCAACCCTTTGGAATATTTTTTCAAAAATAATTTGTATTTTTGCTATCATTTTCTACATTTTGTTCTAACCTCGTACCTAATACCCCCAACCCTTTGGAATATTTTTTCGAAAATTCTTTATATTTTTGCTATTATTTTCTACATTCTGTTCCAAAATCTAACCTAAAACCCCTACCCCCCTTTGGAATATTTTTTCCAAAATCTAGCGAAATACCCCCACCCCTTTGGAATATTTTTTCGAAAATTCTTTGAATCTTTGCCATTATTTCCGACATTTTGTTCCAAAATGTAACCTAATACACCCACCATCCTGTGAAATATTTTTTCCAAAATCTAGTGAAATACCCCCACACCTTTGGAATATCTTTTCGAAAATTCATTGTATTTTTGCCATTATTTTCGACATTCTGTTCCAAAATCGAACCACACACCCCCTTCCCCTTTGGAAGATTTTTTACTAAATCTAATAGAATACCCCCACCCCTTTGGAATATTTTTTTGAAATTTCATTGTATTGTTCCACTATTTTCTACATTTTGTTCCAAAATCTAACCTAATTCCCCCATGCTCCTTTGGAATATTTTTTCCAAAATCTAGCGAAATACCCCCACCCCCATGAAATACTTTTTTGGAAATTCTTTGTATTTTTGCTATTATTTTCGACATTTTGTTCCAAAATCGAACCACATACCCCCTTTCCCCTTTGGAACATTTTATCCAAAGTCTAGCGAAATACTCCCACCATTTGGAATATTTTTTCGAAAATTCATTGTATTGTTCTATTATTTTCTACATTTTGTTCCAAAATCTAACCTCATTCCCCCATGCTCCTATGGAATATTTTTTACCATATCTAGCGAAATAACCCCACCCCTTTGGAATATATTTTCGAAAATTCTTTGAATCTTTGCCATTATTTCCGACATTTTGTTCCATAATCGAACCAAACACCCCCCACCCCCCTTTGGAACATTTTATCCAAAATCTAGCGAAATACCCCCACCCATTGGAATATTTTTTCGAACATTATTTTTATTTATGCTATTATTTTCCACATTTTGTTCCAAAATCAAACCAAATACCGCCCCCTTTGGAATATTTTTTTCAAAATCTAGCGAAATACCCCACCACTTTGGGAATATGTTTTCGAAAATTATTTGTATTTTTGCTATTATTTTCGACATTTTGTTCGAAAATCAAACCACATACCCCCTCACCCCTGTAGAACATTTTATCCAAAATCTAGCGAAATACCCCCACCACTTTTGGAATATGTTTTCGAAAATTATTCGTATTTTTGCTATTATTTTCGACATTTTGTACCAAAATCTAACCTAATTCCCCCACCCTCCTTTGGAATATTTTTTCCAAAATCTAGCGGAACACCCCCCCCCCCCATTTGGAATATTTTTTCGAAAATTCATTGTATTTTTGCTATTATTTCCGACATTTTGTTCCAAAATCTAACCTAATTCCCCCACCCTCCTTTGGTATATTTTTTCCAAAATCTAGCGGAACACCCCCACCCCTTTGGAATATTTTTTCGAAAATTCATTGTATTTTTGCCATTATTTTTAACATTTTGTTCGAAAAAAGAACCGCATACCTCCCCCCCATTTGGAAAATTTAATCAAAACTCTAGCTAAATACCCCTACCCCTTTAGAATATTTTTTCGAAGATTCATTGTATTTTTGCCATTATTTTCGACATTCTGTTCCAAAATCGAACCACATACCCCCTTCCCCTTTGGAAGATTTTTTTCAAAATCTAGCGAAATACCCCCACCACTTTTGGAATATGTTTTCGAAAATTATTTGTATTTTTGTTATTATTTTCGACATTTTGTTCCAAAATCGAACCACATACCCCCTCACCCCTTTAGAACATTTTATCCAAAATCTAGCGAAATACCCCCACCCCTTTAGAATATTTTTTCCAATATCTAGCAAAATACCCCTTTAGAATATTTTTTCGAAAATTCAAGGTATTTGTTATTATTTTCAACTATTTGTTCCAAAATCGAACCACATATCTCCTCCCCCTTTGGAAGATTTTTTCCACAATCTAGCGAAATACCCCCATCCCTTTGGAATATTTTTTCGAAAATTCATTGTATTTTTCTATTATTTTCTACATTTTGTTCCAAAATCTAACCTAATTCCCCCACCCTCCTTTGGAACATTTTTGCAAAATCTAGCGGAATACCCCCACCGCTTGGAATATTTTTTCGAAAATTCTTTGTATTTTTGCTATTATTTTCGACATTCTGTTCCAAAATCGAACCACATACCCCCTTTCCCCTTTGGAACATTTTATCCAAAATCTAGCGAAATACTCCCACCATTTGGAATATTTTTTCGAAAATTCATTGTATTGTTCTATTATTTTCTACATTTTGTTCCAAAATCTAACCTCATTCCCCCATGCTCCTATGGAATATTTTTTACCATATCTAGCGAAATAACCCCACCCCTTTGGAATATATTTTCGAAAATTCTTTGAATCTTTGCCATTATTTCCGACATTTTGTTCCATAATCGAACCAAACACCCCCCACCCCCCTTTGGAACATTTTATCCAAAATCTAGCGAAATACCCCCACCCATTGGAATATTTTTTCGAACATTCTTTTTATTTATGCTATTATTTTCCACATTTTGTTCCAAAATCAAACCAAATACCGCCCCCTTTGGAATATTTTTTTCAAAATCTAGCGAAATACCCCACCACTTTGGGAATATGTTTTCGAAAATTATTTGTATTTTTGCTATTATTTTCGACATTTTGTTCGAAAATCAAACCACATACCCCCTCACCCCTGTAGAACATTTTATCCAAAATCTAGCGAAATACCCCCACCACTTTTGGAATATGTTTTCGAAAATTATTCGTATTTTTGCTATTATTTTCGACATTTTGTACCAAAATCTAACCTAATTCCCCCACCCTCCTTTGGAATATTTTTTCCAAAATCTAGCGGAACACCCCCACCCATTTGGAATATTTTTTCGAAAATTCATTGTATTTTTGCTATTATTTCCGACATTTTGTTCCAAAATCTAACCTAATTCCCCCACCCTCCTTTGGTATATTTTTTCCAAAATCTAGCGGAACACCCCCACCCCTTTGGAATATTTTTTCGAAAATTCATTGTATTTTTGCCATTATTTTTAACATTTTGTTCGAAAAAAGAACCGCATACCTCCCCCCCATTTGGAAAATTTTATCAAAACTCTGGCTAAATACCCCCACCCCTTTGGAATATTTTTCAAAAACACTTTCTATTTTTGCTATCATTTTCTACATTTTGTTCTAACCTCAAACCTAATACCCCCACCCCTTTAGAATATTTTTTCGAAGATTCATTGTATTTTTGCCATTATTTTCGACATTCTGTTCCAAAATCGAACCACATGCCCCCTTCCCCTTTGGAATTTTTTTTCCTAAATCTAATAGAATACCCCCACCCCTTTGGAATATTTTTTCGAAAATTCTTTGTATTTTTGCTATTATTTTCGACATTTTGTTCCAAAATCGAACCACATACCCCCTCACCCCTTTGGAACATTTTATCCAAAATTTAGCGAAATACTCCCACTCCTTTGGAATATATTTTCGAAAATTCATTGTATTTTTGCCATTATTTTCGACATTCTGTTCCAAAATCGAACCACACACCCCCTTCCCCTTTGGAAGATTTTTTCCTAAATCTAATAGAATACCCCCACCCCTTTGGAATATTTTTTCGAAAATTCATTGTATTTTTGCTATTATTTTCGACATTTTGAACCAAAATCTAACCTAATTCCCCCACCCTCCTTTGGAATATTTTTTCCAAAATCTAGCGGAACACCCCCACCCATTTGGAATATTTTTTCGAAAATTCATTGTATTTTTGCTATTATTTCCGACATTTTGTTCCAAAATCTAACCTAATTCCCCCACCCTCCTTTGGTATATTTTTTCCAAAATCTAGCGGAACACCCCCACCCCTTTGGAATATTTTTTCGAAAATTCATTGTATTTTTGCCATTATTTTTAACATTTTTTTCGAAAAAAGAACCGCATACCTCCCCCCCATTTGGAAAATTTAATCAAAACTCTAGCTAAATACCCCCCCCCCCTTTAGAATATTTTTTCGAAGATTCATTGTATTTTTGCCATTATTTTCGACATTCTGTTCCAAAATCGAACCACATACCCCCTTTCCCTTTGGAAGATTTTTTTCAAAATCTAGCGAAATACCCCCACCACTTTTGGAATATGTTTTCGAAAATTATTTGTATTTTTGTTATTATTTTCGACATTTTGTTCCAAAATCGAACCACATACCCCCTCGCCCCTTTAGAACATTTTATCCAAAATCTAGCGAAATACCCCCACCCCTTTGGAATATTTTTTCCAATATCTAGCAAAATACCCCTTTAGAATATTTTTTCGAAAATTCAAGGTATTTGTTATTATTTTCAACTATTTGTTCCAAAATCGAACCACATATCTCCTCCCCCTTTGGAAGATTTTTTCCACAATCTAGCGAAATACCCCCATCCCTTTGGAATATTTTTTCGAAAATTCATTGTATTTTTCTATTATTTTCTACATTTTGTTCCAAAATCTAACCTAATTCCCCCACCCTCCTTTGGAACATTTTTGCAAAATCTAGCGGAATACCCCCACCGCTTGGAATATTTTTTCGAAAATTCATTGTATTTTTGCCATTATTTTCGACGTTTTGTTCCAAAATCGAACCACATACCCCCACACCCCTTTGGAACATTTTATCCAAAATCTAGCGAAATACTCCCACTCCTTTGGAATATTTTTTCGAAAATTCATTGTATTGTTCTATTATTTTCTAGATTTTGTTCCAAAATCTAGCGGAACACCACCACCCCTTTGGAATATTTTTTCGAAAATTCATTGTATTTTTGCTATTATTTCCGACATTTTGTTCCAAAATCTAACCTAATTCCCCCATCTTAAATTGGAATATTTTTTCCAAAATCTAGAGGAATACCCCACCGCTTGGAATATTTTTTCGAAAATTCTTTGTATTTTTGCTATTATTTTCGACATTTTGTTCCAAAATCGAACCACATACCCCCTTCTCCTTTGGAACATTTTTTCCAAAATCTAGCGAAATACCCCCACCCCTATGGAATATTTTTTCGAACATTCATTGTATTTTTGCTATTATTTTTGTCATTTTGTTCCAAAATCGAACCACATACCCCCTTCTCCTTTGGAACATTTTATACAAAATCTAGCGAAATACTCCCACCATTTGGAATATTTTTTCAAAAATACTTTGTATTTTTGCTATCATCTTCTACATTTTGTTCTAACCTCGAACCTAATACCCCAACCCTTTGGAATATTTTTTCAAAAATTCTTTATACCTTTGCTATTATTTTCTACATTTTGTTCCAAAATCTAACCTAAAACCCCTACCCTCCTTTGGAATATTTTTTCCAAAATCTAGCGAAATACCCCCAACCCTTTGGAATATTTTTTCAAAAATACTTTGTATTTTTGCTATCATTTTCACATTTTGTTCTAATCTCGAACCTAATACCCCAACCCTTTGGAATATTTTTTGAAAATTCTTTATATTTTTGCTATTATTTTCCACATTTTGTTCCAAAATCTAACCTAAAACCCCTACCCTCATTTGGAACATTTTTTCCAAAATCGAACGGAATACCCCACCGCTTGGAATATTTTTTCGAAAATTCTTTGTATTTTTGCTATTATTTTCGACATTTTGTTCCAAAAGGTAACCTAACTCCCCCACCCTCCTTTGGAATATTTTTTCCAAAATCTAGCGGAACACCCCCACCCCTTTGGAATATTTTTTCGAAAATTCATTGAATTTTTGCTATTACTTCCGACATTTTGTTCCAAAATCTAACCTAATTCCCCCATGCTCTTTTGGAACATTTTTTCTAAAATCTAGCGGAACACCCCCACCCCTTTGGAATATTTTTTCGAAAATTCATTGTATTTTTGCCATTATTTTCGACGTTTTGTTCCAAAATCGAACCTAATACCCCCAACCCTTTGGAATATTTTTTCAAAAATACTTTGTATTTTTGCTATCATTTTCTACATTTTGTTCTAACCTCGAACCTAATACCCCCAACCCTTTGGAATATTTTTTCGAAAATTCTTTATATTTTTGCTATTATTTTCTACATTTTGTTCCAAAATCTAGCGGAACACCCCCACCTCTTTGGAATATTTTTTCGAAAATTCATTGTACTTTTGCTATTATTTCCGACATTTTGTTCCAAAATCTAACCTAATACCCACCCGCCTTTGGAATATTTTTTCCAAAATCTAGTGAAATACCCCCAACCCTTTGGAATATTTTTTCAAAAATACTTTGTATTTTTGCTATCATTTTCTACATTTTGTTCTAACCTCGAACCTAATACCCCCAACCCTTTGGAATATTTTTTCGAAAATTCTTTATATTTTTGCTATTATTTTCTACATTTTGTTCCAAAATCTAACCTAAAACCCCTACCCTCCCTTGGAACATTTTTTCCAAAATCTAGCGGAATACCCCACCGCTTGGAATATTTTTTCGAAAATTCTTTGTATTTTTGCTATTATTTTCGACATTTTGTTCCAAAATTGAACCACATACCCCCTTACCCTTTGGAACATTTTATACAAAATCAAGCGAAATACTCCCACCATTTGGAATATTTTTTCGAAAATTCATTGTATTGTTCTATTATTTTCTACATTTTGTTCCAAAATCTAACCTAATTCCCCCATGCTCCTTTGGAATATTTTTTTTAAAATCTAGCGGAACACCCCCACCCCTTTGGATAATTTTTTCGAAAATTCATTGTATTTCTGCCATTATTATCGTCGTTTTGTTCCAAAATCGAACCACATACCCCCACACCCCTTTGGAACATTTTATCCAAAATCTAGCGAAATATTCCCACTCCTTTGGAATATTTTTTCGAAAATTCATTGTATTGTTCTATTATTTTCTACATTTTGTTCCAAAATCTAGCGGAACACCCCCACCCCTTTCGAATATTTTTTCGAAAATTCATTGTATTTTTGCTATTATTTCCGACATTTTGTTCCAAAATCTAACCTAATACACCCACCCTCCTTTGGAATATTTTTTCCAAAATCTAGTGAAATACCCCCAACCCTTTGGAATATTTTTTCAAAAATTCTTTATATTTTTGCTATTATTTTCTACATTTTGTTCCAAAATCTAACCTAAAACCCCTACCCTCCTTTGGAACATTTTTTCCAAAATCTAGCGGAATACCCCACCGCTTGGAATATTTTTTCGAAAATTCTTTGTATTTTTGCTATTATTTTCGACATTTTGTTCCAAAATTGAACCACATACCCCCTTCCCCTTTGGAACATTTTATACAAAATCTAGCGAAATACTCCCACCATTTGGAATATTTTTTCGAAAATTCATTGTATTGTTCTATTATTTTCTACATTTTGTTCCAAAATCTAACCTAATTCCCCCATGCACCTTTGGAATATTTTTTCTAAAATCTAGCGGAACACCCCCACCCCTTTGGAATATTTTTTCGAAAATTCATTGTATTTCTGCCATTATTTTCGTCGTTTTGTTCCAAAATCGAACCACATACCCCCACACCCCTTTGGAACATTTTATCCAAAATCTAGCAAAATATTCCCACTCCTTTGGAATATTTTTTCGAAAATTCATTGTATTGTTCTATTATTTTCTACATTTTGTTCCAAAATCTAGCGGAACACCCCCACCCCTTTGGAATATTTTTTCGAAAATTCTTTGTATTTTTGCTATCATTTTCGACATTTTGTTCCAAAATCTAAACTAATACACCCACCCGCCTTTGGAATATTTTTTCAAAAATACTTTGTATTTTTGCTATCATTTTCTACATTTTGTTCTAACCTCGAACCTAATACCCCCAACCCTTTGGAATATTTTTTCAAAAATTCTTTATATTTTTGCTATTATTTTCTACATTTTGTTCCAAAATCTAACCTAAAACCCCTACCCTCCTTTGGAACATTTTTTCCAAAATCTAGCGGAATACCCCACCGCTTGGAATATTTTTTCGAAAATTCTTTGTATTTTTGCTATTATTTTCCACATTTTGTTCCAAAATTGAACCACATACCCCCTTCCCCTTTGGAACATTTTATACAAAATCTAGCGAAATACTCCCACCATTTGGAATATTTTTTCGAAAATTCATTGTATTGTTCTATTATTTTCTACATTTTGTTCCAAAATCTAACCTAATTCCCCCATGCTCCTTTGGAATATTTTTTCTAAAATCTAGCGGAACACCCCCACCCCTTTGGAATATTTTTTCGAAAATTCTTTGTATTTTTGCTATTATTTTCGACATTTTGTTCCAAAATCTAACCTAATACCCACCCGCCTTTGGAATATTTTTTCCAAAATCTAGTGAAATACCATCAACCCTTTGGAATATTTTTTCAAAAATACTTTGTATTTTTGCTATCATTTTCTACATTTTGTTCTAACCTCGAACCTAATACCCCCAACCCTTTGGAATATTTTTTCGAAAATTCTTTATATTTTTGCTATTATTTTCTACATTTTGTTCCAAAATCTAACCTAAAACCCCTACCCTCCTTTGGAACATTTTTTCCAAAATCTAGCGGAATACCCCACCGCTTGGAATATTTTTTCGAAAATTCTTTGTATTTTTGCTATTATTTTCGACATTTTGTTCCAAAATTGAACCACATACCCCCTCCCCTTTGGAACATTTTATACAAAATCTAGCGAAATACTCCCACCATTTGGAATATTTTTTCGAAAATTCATTGTATTGTTCTATTATTTTCTACATTTTGTTCCAAAATCTAGCGGAACACCCCTACCCCTTTGGAATATTTTTTCGAAAATTCTTTGTATTTTTGCTATCATTTTCGACATTTTGTTCCAAAATCTAAACTAATACACCCACCCGCCTTTGGAATATTTTTTCCAAAATCTAGTGAAATACCATCAAACCTTTGGAATATTTTTTCAAGAATACTTTGTATTTTTGCTATCATTTTCTACATTTTGTTCTAACCTCGAACCTAATACCCCCAACCCTTTGGAATGTTTTTTCGAAAATTCTTTATATTTTTGCTATTATTTTCTACATTTTGTTCCAAAATCTAACCTAAAACCCCTCCCCCCTTTGGAACATTTTATCCAAACTCTAGCTAAATACCCCCACCCCTTTGGAATATTTTTCAAAAACACTTTCTATTTTTGCTATCATTTTCTACATTATGTTCTAACCTCGAACCTAATACCCCCACCCCTTTAGAATATTTTTTCGAAGATTCATTGTATTTTTGCCATTATTTTGGACATTCTGTTCCAAAATCGAACCACATACCCCCTTCCCCTTTGGAAGATTTTTTTCAAAATCTAGCGAAATACCCCCACCACTTTTGGAATATGTTTTCGAAAATTATTTGTATTTTTGCTATTATTTTCGACATTTTGTTCCAAAATCGAACCACATACCCCCTCACCCCTTTAGAACATTTTATCCAAAATACAGCGAAATACCCCCACCCCTTTGGAATATTTTTTCCAATATCTAGCAAAATACCCCTTTAGAATATTTTTTCGAAAATTCAAGGTATTTGTTATTATTTTCAACTATTTGTTCCAAAATCGAACCACATATCTCCTCCCCCTTTTGAAGATTTTTTCCAAAATCTAGCGAAATACCCCCATCCCTTTGGAATATTTTTTCGAAAATTAATTGTATTTTTCTATTATTTTCTACATTTTGTTCCAAAATCTAACCTAATTCCCCCACCCTCCTTTGGAACATTTTTTCCAAAATCTAGCGGAATACCCCCACCGCTTGGAATATTTTCTCGAAAATTCTTTGTATTTTTGCTATTATTTTCTACATTTTGTTCTAACCTCGAACCTAATACCCCCAACCCTTTGGAATATTTTTTCGAAAATTCTTTATATTTTTGCTATTATTTTCTACATTTTGTTCCAAAATATAACCTAAAACCCCTACCCTCCTTTGGAACATTTTTTCCAAAATCTAGCGGAATACCCCACCGCTTGGAATATTTTTTCGAAAATTCTTTGTATTTTTGCTATTATTTTCGACATTTTGTTCCAAAAGCTAACCTAAATCCCCCACCCTCCTTTGGAATATTTTTTCCAAAATCTCGCGGAACACCCCCACCCCTTTGGAATATTTTTTCGAAAATTCTTTATATTTTTGCTATTATTTTCTACATTTTGTTCCAAAATCTAACCTAAAATCCCTACCCTCCTTTGGAACATTTTTTCCAAAATCTAGCGGAATACCCCACCGCTTGGAATATTTTTTCGAAAATTCTTTGTATTTTTGCTATTATTTTCGACATTTTGTTCCAAAATTGAACCACATACCCCCTTCCCCTTTGGAACATTTTATACAAAATCTAGCGAAATACTCCCACCATTTGGAATATTTTTTCGAAAATTCATTGTATTGTTCTATTATTTTCTACATTTTGTTCCAAAATCTAACCTAATTCCCCCATGCTCCTTTGGAATATTTTTTCTAAAATCTAGCGGAACACCCCCACCCCTTTGGAATATTTTTTCGAAAATTCTTTGTATTTTTGCTATTATTTTCGACATTTTGTTCCAAAATCGAACCACATACCCCTCCCCCATTGGAAGATTTTTTCCAAAATCTAGTGAAATACCCCCACCCCCATGAAATATTTTTTTGGAAATTCTTCTATGTTTGCTATTATTTTCTACATTTTGTTCCAAAATCGAACCACATATCCCCTTACCACTTTGGAACATTTTATCCAAAATCTAGGAAATACTCCAACCCCATTGGAATATTTTTTCGAAAATTCATTGTATTGTTGCCATTATTTTCGACATTCTGTCCCAAAATCTAACCTAATTCCCCCATGCTCCTTTGGAATATTTTTTCCAAAATCTACGGCCCCTTTGGAATATTTTTTCGAAAATTCTTTGAATCATTGCCATTATTTCCGACATTTTGTACAAAAATCTAACCTAATACACCTACCCTCCTTTGGAATATTTTTTCCAAAATCTAGTGAACTACCCCCAACCCTTTGGAATATTTTTTCAAAAATACTTTGTATTTTTGCTATCATTTTCTACATTTTGTTCTAACCTCGAACCTAATACCCCCAACCCTTTGGAATATTTTTTCAAAAATTCTTTATATTTTTGCAATTATTTTCTATATTTTGTTCCAAAATCTAACCTAAAACCCCTACCCTCCTTTGGAACATTTTTTCCAAATTCTAGCGAAATACCCCCACCCCTTTGGAATATTTTTTCGAAAATCGTTTGAATCTTTGCCATTATTTCCGACATTTTGTTCCAAAATGTAACCTAATACACCCACCGTCCTGTGGAATATTTTTTCCAAAATCTAGTGAAATACCCCCACACCTTTGGAATATCTTTTCGAAAATTCATTTTATTTTTGCCATTATTTTCGACATTCTGTTCCAAAATCGAACCACACACCCCCTTCCCCTTTGGAAGATTTTTTACTAAATCTAATAGAATACCCCCACCCCTTTGGAATATTTTTTCGAAAATTCTTTGAATCTTTGCCATTATTTCCGACATTTTGTTCCATAATCGAACCACATACCCCCCACCCCCCTTTGGAACATTTTATCCAAAATCTAGCGAAATACCCCCACCCCTTTGGAATATTTTTTCGAAAATTCTTTGAATCTTTGCCATTATTTCCGACATTTTGTTCCAAAATCTAACCTAATCCACCCACCGTCCTTTGGAATATTTTTTCCAAAATCTAGTGAAATACCCCCACACCTTTGGAATATCTTTTCGAAAATTCATTGTATTTTTGCCATTATTTTCGACATTCTGTTACAAAATCGTACCACACACCCCCTTCCCCTTTGGAAGACTTTTTCCTAAATCTAATAGAATACCCCCACCACTTTGGAATATTTTTTTGAAAATTCATTGTATTGTTCTACTATTTTCTACATTTTGTTCCAAAATCTAACCTAAAACCCCTACCCCCCTTTGGAATATTTTTTCCAAAATCTAGCGAAATACCCCCACCCCTTTGCAATATTTTTTCGAAAATTCTTTGAATCTTTGCCATTATTTCCGACATTTTGTTCCAAAATGTAACCTAATACACCCACCATCCTGTGAAATATTTTTTCCAAAATCTAGCGGAACACCCCCACCCCTTTGGAATATTTTTTTGAAATTTCATTGTATTGTTCCACTATTTTCTACATTTTGTTCCAAAATCTAACTTAATTCCCCCATGCTCCTTTGGAATATTTTTTCCAAAATCTAGCGAAATACCCCCACCCCCATGAAATACTTTTTTGGAAATTCTTTGTATTTTTGCTATTATTTTCGACATTTTGTTCCAAAATCGAACCACACACCCCCTTCCCCTTTGGAAGATTTTTTACTAAATCTAATAGAATACCCCCACCCGTTTGGAATATTTTTTTGAAATTTCATTGTATTGTTCCACTATTTTCTACATTTTGTTCCAAAATCTAACCTAATTCCCCCATGCTCCTTTGGAATATTTTTTCCAAAATCTAGCGAAATACCCCCACCCCCATGAAATACTTTTTTGGAAATTCTTTGTATTTTTGCTATTATTTTCGACATTTTGTTCCAAAATCGAACCACATACCCCCTTTCCCCTTTGGAACATTTTATCCAAAATCTAGCGAAATACTCCCACCATTTGGAATATTTTTTCGAAAATTCATTGTATTGTTCTATTATTTTCTACATTTTGTTCCAAAATCTAACCTCATTCCCCCATGCTCCTATGGAATATTTTTTACCATATCTAGCGAAATAACCCCACCCCTTTGGAATATATTTTCGAAAATTCTTTGAATCTTTGCCATTATTTCCGACATTTTGTTCCATAATCGAACCAAACACCCCCCACCCCCCTTTGGAACATTTTATCCAAAATCTAGCGAAATACCCCCACCCATTGGAATATTTTTTCGAACATTATTTTTATTTATGCTATTATTTTCCACATTTTGTTCCAAAATCAAACCAAATACCGCCCCCTTTGGAATATTTTTTTCAAAATCTAGCGAAATACCCCACCACTTTGGGAATATGTTTTCGAAAATTATTTGTATTTTTGCTATTATTTTCGACATTTTGTTCGAAAATCAAACCACATACCCCCTCACCCCTGTAGAACATTTTATCCAAAATCTAGCGAAATACCCCCACCACTTTTGGAATATGTTTTCGAAAATTATTCGTATTTTTGCTATTATTTTCGACATTTTGTACCAAAATCTAACCTAATTCCCCCACCTTCCTTTGGAATATTTTTTCCAAAATCTAGCGGAACACCCCCACCCATTTGGAATATTTTTTCGAAAATTCATTGTATTTTTGCTATTATTTCCGACATTTTGTTCCAAAATCTAACCTAATTCCCCCACCCTCCTTTGGTATATTTTTTCCAAAATCTAGCGGAACACCCCCACCCCTTTGGAATATTTTTTCGAAAATTCATTGTATTTTTGCCATTATTTTTAACATTTTGTTCGAAAAAAGAACCGCATACCTCCCCCCCATTTGGAAAATTTAATCAAAACTCTAGCTAAATACCCCCACCCCTTTAGAATATTTTTTCGAAGATTCATTGTATTTTTGCCATTATTTTCGACATTCTGTTCCAAAATCGAACCACATACCCCCTTCCCCTTTGGAAGATTTTTTTCAAAATCTAGCGAAATACCCCCACCACTTTTGGAATATGTTTTCGAAAATTATTTGTATTTTTGTTATTATTTTCGACATTTTGTTCCAAAATCGAACCACATACCCCCTCACCCCTTTAGAACATTTTATCCAAAATCTAGCAAAATACCTCCACCCCTTTGGAATATTTTTTCCAATATCTAGCAAAATACCCCTTTAGAATATTTTTTCGAAAATTCAAGGTATTTGTTATTATTTTCAACTATTTGTTCCAAAATCGAACCACATATCTCCTCCCCCTTTGGAAGATTTTTTCCACAATCTAGCGAAATACCCCCATCCCTTTGGAATATTTTTTCGAAAATTCATTGTATTTTTCTATTATTTTCTACATTTTGTTCCAAAATCGAACCAAATACCCCCTCCCATTTGGAACATTTCTTCCAAAATCTAGCGGAATGCCATAACCGCTTGGAATATTTTTTCGAAAATTCTTTGTATTTTTGCTATTATTTTCGACATTTTGTTCGAAAATCGAACCATGTACCCCCTCCCCCCTTTGGAACATTTTATCCAAACTCTAGCTAAATACCCCTCCCCCTTTGGAATATTTTTCAAAAACACTTTCTATTTTTGCAATCATTTTCTACATTTTGTTCTAACCTCGAACCTAATACCCCCACCCCTATAGAATATTTTTTCGAAGATTCATTGTATTTTTGCCATTATTTTCGACATTCTGTTCCAAAATCGAACCACATACCCCCTTCCCTTTTGGAAGATTTTTTCCTAAATCTAATAGAATACCCCCACCCTTTTGGAATATTTTTTTGAAAATTCATTGTATTTTTGCTATTATTTTTGACATTTGTACCAAAATCTAACCTATTTCCCCCACCCTCCTTTGGAATATTTTTTCCAAAATCTAGCGGAACACCCCAACCCCTTTGGAATATTTTTTCGAAAATTCATTGTATTTTTGCTATTATTTCCGTCATATTGTTCCAAAATCTAACCTAATACACCCACCCTCCTTTGGAATATTTTTTCCAAAATCTAGTGAAATACCCCCAACCCTTTGGAATATTTTTTCAAAAATACTTTGTATTTTTGCTATTATTTTCGACATTTTGTTCCAAAATCTAACCTAATACACCCACTCGCCTTTGGAATATTTTTTCCAAAATCTAGTGAAATACCCCCAACCCTTTGGAATATTTTTTCAAAGATACTTTGTATTTTTGCTATCATTTTCTACATTTTGTTCTAACCTCGAACCTAATACCCCCAACCCTTTGGAATATTTTTTCGAAAATTCTTTATATTTTTGCTATTATTTTTTACATTTTGTTCCAAAATCTAACCTAATACCCCCACCCCCCTTTGGAACATTTTTTACAAAATCTAGCGGAATACCCCCACCGCTTGGAATATTTTTTCGAAAATTCATTGTACTTTTGCTATTATTTCCATCATATTGTTCCAAAATCTAACCTAATACACCCACCCTCCTTTGGAATATTTTTTCCAAAATCTAGTGAAATACCCCCAACCCTTTGGAATATTTTTTCAAAAATACTTTGTATTTTTGCCATTATTTTCGACATTTTCTTCCAAAATCGAACCACATACCCCCACCCCCCTTTGGAACATTTTATCCAAAATCTAGCGAAATACCCCCACCCCTTTGGAATGTTTTTTCGAAAATTCATTGTATTGTTCTATTATTTTCTGCATTTTGTTTCAAAATCTAACCTAATTCCCCCATCTTCCATTGGAATATTTTTTCCAAAATCTAGCGGAATACCCCACCGCTTGGAATATTCTTCGAAATTTCTTTGTATTTTTGTTATTATTTTCGACATTTTGTTTCAACCTCGAACCACATACCCCCTCACCCCTTTGGAACATTTTATCCAAAATCTAGCGAAATACTGCCACCCCTGTGGAATATTTTTTCGAAAATTCATTGTATTTTTGCTATTATTTTCGACATTTTGTTCCAAAATCTAACCTAATCCCCCACCCTCCTTTGGAATATTTTTTCCAAAATCTAGCGGAACACCCCCACCCCTTTGGAATATTTTTTTGAAAATTCATTGTATTTTTGCAATTATTTTCGACAGTTTGTTCCAAAATCGAACCACATATCCCTCCCCCATTGGAAGATTTTTTCCAAAATCTAGTGAAATACCCCCACCCCCATGAAATATTTTTTTGGAAATTCTTCTATGTTTGCTATTATTTTCTACATTTTGTTCCAAAATCGAACCACATATCCCCTTACCACTTTGGAATATTTTTTCCAAAATCTACGGCCCCTTTGGAATATTTTTTCGAAAATTCTTTGAATCATTGCCATTATTTCCGACATTTTGTACAAAAATCTAACCTAATACACCTACCCTCCTTTGGAATATTTTTTCCAAAATCTAGTGAACTACCCCCAACCCTTTGGAATATTTTTTCAAAAATACTTTGTATTTTTGCTATCATTTTCTACATTTTGTTCTAACCTCGAACCTAATACCCCCAACCCTTTGGAATATTTTTTCGAAAATTCTTTATATTTTTGCAATTATTTTCTATATTTTGTTCCAAAATCTAACCTGAAACCCCTACCCTCCTTTGGAACATTTTTTCCAAATTCTAGCGAAATACCCCCACCCCTTTGGAATATTTTTTCGAAAATCGTTTGAATCTTTGCCATTATTTCTGACATTTTGTTCCAAAATGTAACCTAATACACCCACCGTCCTGTGGAATATTTTTTCCAAAATCTAGTGAAATACCCCCACACCTTTGGAATATCTTTTCGAAAATTCATTTTATTTTTGCCATTATTTTCGACATTCTGTTCCAAAATCGAACCACACACCCCCTTCCCCTTTGGAAGATTTTTTACTAAATCTAATAGAATACCCCCACCCATTGGAATATTTTTTCGAACATTATTTTTATTTATGCTATTATTTTCCACATTTTGTTCCAAAATCAAACCAAATACCGCCCCCTTTGGAATATTTTTTTCAAAATCTAGCGAAATACCCCACCACTTTGGGAATATGTTTTCGAAAATTATTTGTATTTTTGCTATTATTTTCGACATTTTGTTCGAAAATCAAACCACATACCCCCTCACCCCTGTAGAACATTTTATCCAAAATCTAGCGAAATACCCCCACCACTTTTGGAATATGTTTTCGAAAATTATTCGTATTGTTGCTATTATTTTCGACATTTTGTACCAAAATCTAACCTAATTCCCCCACCTTCCTTTGGAATATTTTTTCCAAAATCTAGCGGAACACCCCCACCCATTTGGAATATTTTTTCGAAAATTCATTGTATTTTTGCTATTATTTCCGACATTTTGTTCCAAAATCTAACCTAATTCCCCCACCCTCCTTTGGTATATTTTTTCCAAAATCTAGCGGAACACCCCCACCCCTTTGGAATATTTTTTCGAAAATTCATTGTATTTTTGCCATTATTTTTAACATTTTGTTCGAAAAAAGAACCGCATACCTCCCCCCCATTTGGAAAATTTAATCAAAACTCTAGCTAAATACCCCCACCCCTTTAGAATATTTTTTCGAAGATTCATTGTATTTTTGCCATTATTTTCGACATTCTGTTCCAAAATCGAACCACATACCCCCTTCCCCTTTGGAAGATTTTTTTCAAAATCTAGCGAAATACCCCCACCACTTTTGGAATATGTTTTCGAAAATTATTTGTATTTTTGTTATTATTTTCGACATTTTGTTCCAAAATCGAACCACATACCCCCTCCCATTTGGAACATTTCTTCCAAAATCTAGCGGAATGCCATAACCGCTTGGAATATTTTTTCGAAAATTCTTTGTATTTTTGCTATTATTTTCGACATTTTGTTCGAAAATCGAACCATGTACCCCCTCCCCCCTTTGGAACATTTTATCCAAACTCTAGCTAAATACCCCTCCCCCTTTGGAATATTTTTCAAAAACACTTTCTATTTTTGCAATCATTTTCTACATTTTGTTCTAACCTCGAACCTAATACCCCCACCCCTATAGAATATTTTTTCGAAGATTCATTGTATTTTTGCCATTATTTTCGACATTCTGTTCCAAAATCAAACCACATACCCCCTCACCCCTTTAGAACATTTTATCCAAAATCTAGCAAAATACCCCCACCCTTTTGGAATATTTTTTCCAATATCTAGCAAAATACCCCTTTAGAATATTTTTTCGAAAATTCAAGGTATTTGTTATTATTTTCAACTATTTGTTCCAAAATCGAACCACATATCTCCTCCCCCTTTGGAAGATTTTTTCCACAATCTAGCGAAATACCCCCATCCCTTTGGAATATTTTTTCGAAAATTCATTGTATTTTTCTATTATTTTCTACATTTTGTTCCAAAATCGAACCAAATACCCCCTCCCATTTGGAACATTTCTTCCAAAATCTAGCGGAATGCCATAACCGCTTGGAATATTTTTTCGAAAATTCTTTGTATTTTTGCTATTATTTTCGACATTTTGTTCGAAAATCGAACCATGTACCCCCTCCCCCCTTTGGAACATTTTATCCAAACTCTAGCTAAATACCCCTCCCCCTTTGGAATATTTTTCAAAAACACTTTCTATTTTTGCAATCATTTTCTACATTTTGTTCTAACCTCGAACCTAATACCCCCACCCCTATAGAATATTTTTTCGAAGATTCATTGTATTTTTGCCATTATTTTCGACATTCTGTTCCAAAATCGAACCACATACCCCCTTCCCTTTTGGAAGATTTTTTCCTAAATCTAATAGAATACCCCCACCCTTTTGGAATATTTTTTTGAAAATTCATTGTATTTTTGCTATTATTTTTGACATTTGTACCAAAATCTAACCTAATTCCCCCACCCTCCTTTGGAATATTTTTTCCAAAATCTAGCGGAACACCCCAACCCCTTTGGAATATTTTTTCGAAAATTCATTGTATTTTTGCTATTATTTCCGTCATATTGTTCCAAAATCTAACCTAATACACCCACCCTCCTTTGGAATATTTTTTCCAAAATCTAGTGAAATACCCCCAACCCTTTGGAATATTCTTTCAAAAATACTTTGTATTTTTGCCATTATTTTCGACATTTTCTTCCAAAATCGAACCACATACCCCCACCCCCCTTTGGAACATTTTATCCAAAATCTAGCGAAATACCCCCACCCCTTTGGAATGTTTTTTCGAAAATTCATTGTATTGTTCTATTATTTTCTACATTTTGTTCCAAAATCTAACCTAATTCCCCCATGCTCCTTTGGAATATTTTTTCCAAAATCTAGCGAAATACCCCCACCCCCATGAAATACTTTTTTGGAAATTCTTTGTATTTTTGCTATTATTTTCGACATTTTGTTCCAAAATCGAACCACATACCCCCTTTCCCCTTTGGAACATTTTATCCAAAATCTAGCGAAATACTCCCACCATTTGGAATATTTTTTCGAAAATTCATTGTATTGTTCTATTATTTTCTACATTTTGTTCCAAAATCTAACCTCATTCCCCCATGCTCCTATGGAATATTTTTTACCATATCTAGCGAAATAACCCCACCCCTTTGGAATATATTTTCGAAAATTCTTTGAATCTTTGCCATTATTTCCGACATTTTGTTCCATAATCGAACCAAACACCCCCCACCCCCCTTTGGAACATTTTATCCAAAATCTAGCGAAATACCCCCACCCATTGGAATATTTTTTCGAACATTCTTTTTATTTATGCTATTATTTTCCACATTTTGTTCCAAAATCAAACCAAATACCGCCCCCTTTGGAATATTTTTTTCAAAATCTAGCGAAATACCCCACCACTTTGGGAATATGTTTTCGAAAATTATTTGTATTTTTGCTATTATTTTCGACATTTTGTTCGAAAATCAAACCACATACCCCCTCACCCCTGTAGAACATTTTATCCAAAATCTAGCGAAATACCCCCACCACTTTTGGAATATGTTTTCGAAAATTATTCGTATTTTTGCTATTATTTTCGACATTTTGTACCAAAATCTAACCTAATTCCCCCACCCTCCTTTGGAATATTTTTTCCAAAATCTAGCGGAACACCCCCACCCATTTGGAATATTTTTTCGAAAATTCATTGTATTTTTGCTATTATTTCCGACATTTTGTTCCAAAATCTAACCTAATTCCCCCACCCTCCTTTGGTATATTTTTTCCAAAATCTAGCGGAACACCCCCACCCCTTTGGAATATTTTTTCGAAAATTCATTGTATTTTTGCCATTATTTTTAACATTTTGTTCGAAAAAAGAACCGCATACCTCCCCCCCATTTGGAAAATTTTATCAAAACTCTGGCTAAATACCCCCACCCCTTTGGAATATTTTTCAAAAACACTTTCTATTTTTGCTATCATTTTCTACATTTTGTTCTAACCTCAAACCTAATACCCCCACCCCTTTAGAATATTTTTTCGAAGATTCATTGTATTTTTGCCATTATTTTCGACATTCTGTTCCAAAATCGAACCACATGCCCCCTTCCCCTTTGGAATTTTTTTTCCTAAATCTAATAGAATACCCCCACCCCTTTGGAATATTTTTTCGAAAATTCTTTGTATTTTTGCTATTATTTTCGACATTTTGTTCCAAAATCGAACCACATACCCCCTCACCCCTTTGGAACATTTTATCCAAAATTTAGCGAAATACTCCCACTCCTTTGGAATATATTTTCGAAAATTCATTGTATTTTTGCCATTATTTTCGACATTCTGTTCCAAAATCGAACCACACACCCCCTTCCCCTTTGGAAGATTTTTTCCTAAATCTAATAGAATACCCCCACCCCTTTGGAATATTTTTTCGAAAATTCATTGTATTTTTGCTATTATTTTCGACATTTTGTACCAAAATCTAACCTAATTCCCCCACCCTCCTTTGGAATATTTTTTCCAAAATCTAGCGGAACACCCCCACCCATTTGGAATATTTTTTCGAAAATTCATTGTATTTTTGCTATTATTTCCGACATTTTGTTCCAAAATCTAACCTAATTCCCCCACCCTCCTTTGGTATATTTTTTCCAAAATCTAGCGGAACACCCCCACCCCTTTGGAATATTTTTTCGAAAATTCATTGTATTTTTGCCATTATTTTTAACATTTTTTTCGAAAAAAGAACCGCATACCTCCCCCCCATTTGGAAAATTTAATCAAAACTCTAGCTAAATACCCCCCCCCCCCTTTAGAATATTTTTTCGAAGATTCATTGTATTTTTGCCATTATTTTCGACATTCTGTTCCAAAATCGAACCACATACCCCCTTTCCCTTTGGAAGATTTTTTTCAAAATCTAGCGAAATACCCCCACCACTTTTGGAATATGTTTTCGAAAATTATTTGTATTTTTGTTATTATTTTCGACATTTTGTTCCAAAATCGAACCACATACCCCCTCGCCCCTTTAGAACATTTTATCCAAAATCTAGCGAAATACCCCCACCCCTTTGGAATATTTTTTCCAATATCTAGCAAAATACCCCTTTAGAATATTTTTTCGAAAATTCAAGGTATTTGTTATTATTTTCAACTATTTGTTCCAAAATCGACCACATATCTCCTCCCCCTTTGGAAGATTTTTTCCACAATCTAGCGAAATACCCCCATCCCTTTGGAATATTTTTTCGAAAATTCATTGTATTTTTCTATTATTTTCTACATTTTGTTCCAAAATCTAACCTAATTCCCCCACCCTCCTTTGGAACATTTTTGCAAAATCTAGCGGAATACCCCCACCGCTTGGAATATTTTTTCGAAAATTCTTTGTATTTTTGCTATTATTTTCGACATTTTGTTCCAAAATCGAACCACATACCCCCTCACCCCTTTGGAACACTTTATCCAAAATCTAGGAAATACTCCAACCCCATTGGAATATGTTTTCGAAAATTCATTGTATTGTTGCCATTATTTTCGACATTCTGTTCCAAAATCGAACCACACACCCCGTTCCCCCTTGGAAGATTTTTTCCTAAATCTAATAGAATACCCCCACCCCTTTGGAATATTTTTTGAAAATTCATTGTATTGTTCTATTATTTTCTACATTTTGTTCCAAAATCTAACCTAATTCCCCCATGTTCCTTTGGAATATTTTTTCCAAAATCTAGGGCCCCTTTGGAATATTTTTTCGAAAATTCATTGAATCTTTGCCATTACTTCCGACATTTTGTTCCAAAATCTAACCTAATACACCCACCCTCCTTTGGAATATTTTTTCCAAAATCTAGTGAAATACCCCCAACCCTTTGGAATATTTTTTCAAAAATACGTTGTATTTTTGCTATCATTTTCTACATTTTGTTCTAACTTCGAACCTAATATCCCCAACCCTTTGGAATATTTTTTCGAAAATTATTTATATTTTTGCTATTATTTTCTACATTTTGTTCCAAAATCTAACCTAATACCCCTACCCCCCTTTGGAATATTTTTTCCAAAATCTAGCGAAATACCCCCACCCCTTTGGAATATTTTTTCGAAAATTCTTTGAATCTTTGCCATTATTTCCGACATTTTGTTCCAAGATCTAGCCTAATCCACCCACCCTCCTTTGGAATATTTTTTCCAAAATCTAGTGAAATACCCCCAACCCTTTGGAATATTTTTTCAAAAATAATTTGTATTTTTGCTATCATTTTCTACATTTTGTTCTAACCTCGAACCTAATACCCCCAACCCTTTGGAATATTTTTTCGAAAATTCTTTATATTTTTGCTATTATTTTCTACATTTTGTTCCAAAATCTAACCTAAAACCCCTACCCCCCTTTGGAATATTTTTTCGAAAATCTAGCGAAATACCCCCACCCCTTTGGAATATTTTTTCGAAAATTCTTTGAATCTTTGCCATTATTTCCGACATTTTGTTCCAAAATGTAACCTAATACACCCACCATCCTGTGAAATATTTTTTCCAAAATCTAGTGAAATACCCGCACACCTTTGGAATATCTTTTCGAAAATTCATTGTATTTTTGCCATTATTTTCGACATTCTGTTCCAAAATCGAACCACACACCCCCTTCCCCTTTGGATGATTTTTTACTAAATCTAATAGAATACCCCCACCCCTTTGGAATATTTTTTTGAAATTTCATTGTATTGTTCCACTATTTTCTACATTTTGTTCCAAAATCTAACCTAATTCCCCCATGCTCCTATGGAATATTTTTTACCATATCTAGCGAAATAACCCCACCCCTTTGGAATATATTTTCGAAAATTCTTTGAATCTTTGCCATTATTTCCGACATTTTGTTCCATAATCGAACCAAACACCCCCCACCCCCCTTTGGAACATTTTATCCAAAATCTAGCGAAATACCCCCACCCATTGGAATATTTTTTCGAACATTATTTTTATTTATGCTATTATTTTCCACATTTTGTTCCAAAATCAAACCAAATACCGCCCCCTTTGGAATATTTTTTTCAAAATCTAGCGAAATACCCCACCACTTTGGGAATATGTTTTCGAAAATTATTTGTATTTTTGCTATTATTTTCGACATTTTGTTCGAAAATCAAACCACATACCCCCTCACCCCTGTAGAACATTTTATCCAAAATCTAGCGAAATACCCCCACCACTGTTGGAATATGTTTTCGAAAATTATTCGTATTTTTGCTATTATTTTCGACATTTTGTACCAAAATCTAACCTAATTCCCCCACCCTCCTTTGGAATATTTTTTCCAAAATCTAGCGTAACACCCCCACCCATTTGGAATATTTTTTCGAAAATTCATTGTATTTTTGCTATTATTTCCGACATTTTGTTCCAAAATCTAACCTAATTCCCCCACCCTCTTTGGTATATTTTTTCCAAAATCTAGCGGAACACCCCCACCCCTTTGGAATATTTTTTCGAAAATTCATTGTATTTTTGCCATTATTTTTAACATTTTTTTCGAAAAAAGAACCGCATACCTCCCCCCCATTTGGAAAATTTAATCAAAACTCTAGCTAAATACCCCCCCCCTTTAGAATATTTTTTCGAAGATTCATTGTATTTTTGCCATTATTTTCGACATTCTGTTCCAAAATCGAACCACATACCCCCTTTCCCTTTGGAAGATTTTTTTCAAAATCTAGCGAAATACCCCCACCACTTTTGGAATATGTTTTCGAAAATTATTTGTATTTTTGTTATTATTTTCGACATTTTGTTCCAAAATCGAACCACATACCCCCTCGCCCCTTTAGAACATTTTATCCAAAATCTAGCGAAATATCCCCACCCCTTTGGAATATTTTTTCGAAAATTCATTGTATTTTTGCTATTATTTCCGACATTTTGTTCCAAAATCTAACCTAATACACCCATCCTCCTTTGGAATATTAGTTCTATTTATTCTATTAAGTTCGAAGTCATTTCAACATTTTCGGTATGTATAGCATAAAACTTTTCATCTCTGCTGAAGCGGTAGTGATATTTTAACAGTGTTCCCAAAGATCAAGTTCGAAGAGTATCAGAACGTATGTCACCAAAATTTGTCATCTTCGGGAAAGTGATAGTGCTACAACTGGCCGATACTTTTCCCAAAAATCAAGTCCACACTCGCAAATAAAATGGAAAACGCGGAATATTTTTTTTCTCGGAATGTATATTACCAAGATTACTCATCCTTGAGAATACGGTACCACTAAAAGTGAGCAACAGTTTTTTCAAAGATCAACTTCACAGCGTAGCAGTTTCTAAGAAAGAAGTTATCAAACAAAAACACCAAACCTTCTTTCGGAGTGTATGTCACCAAAATTTGTAACATTGGGAAAATGGTAGTGCTGTAGCTGACCAATAGCTCTCTCAAACGACAAGTGCGAACTGGAAGCAGTATTGAAGAAAAAATATCAAAAGTAATCAAAGAAAGGCACTCATAAAAAGAATATCTCCAATAGAAAGAATGTCCATTGACTGAAGTAAATTACTGCTTTTCATAACAAAAAAATATTTTCTACAATTGAGTATAATAATTTCTTACTAATTTTCTCTTCTCTGAAGAGTGGCAATTCTTAAATAGAAACGATATATAGTTTGGTGTAATAAAAAAAAATTCACTAGGTAAACACTTGTTTCAAGTAAATTATTGTTTCAAAGTAAAATTAAAACTTTTTTGGTGGAAATAATGAAGACCATTTGGTTAATAGAGAAAATGTACTATTTCAGGAAAATTTATTATTTCAGTTTAAAATAACCGTGGTTCTATTTTTTCAGTAAAAAAACGATATGTAATTCTCCAGGACCTTGTTTAATAAATAATTACTTTACATACATAACATAAGAAGCAGATGAAGTAAAATTTAAAAGAAAAAATGTTTATAATTGCAAAAATTTCAATTTCATTAATGTTCTTGTGCTGGTTTTGTAAATTTAGCATCATTTAAAAGTGTTCACTATTAATAACCAATCTCTTAAGCTTTATCTTAATAAAGTTCCTTAAATTTTTAATTGTTCTTCTTCACTTGGAGTGAATTACAAAAAACTAAGCCGTATTTTTGAATATCTTTATTAAACAGACATAAAAAAATAACGAAAAACACAAAACCTAAATAAAAGAGACAAATAAGTGATCCATTATTTCCTATAATATAGATGGTTGAACACAGAACAAATCCTTCAAATCACATAAATAAAAACAATTTATTTGGAATGCAATGAAAGTTATGGCTAACGGTATTTAATGCGTTAGAAAGAAATAACACTACTGAAGAATCTTTCTTACTTACAAATATTTTGTGAATTTTAATATTATCATCAAAACCTCGCTTAGACATAAGTCTGTAACAAAACTTCAATTGATTTCGAAAAGCTAAGGTATAAGGAACATTTTTTTGGCATTTGTTATAATGAGCAGTATATTTAAATTCCTTATGTTTTTCTTTAAATCTCGTTCCGGATAGTAAAACACGGGGTCCGATTTTTAAACTAATTATACCATAATAAAGCAATAAATGATGTTTAGGTTTTAAATATCCACCTGATAATTTCAAATACAAAGCGTGATTATATTCAATTAATTGTTGAAAATATTCTGCATTACGATCTGATTTAATAGAAGACTTTAATATTTCCAGTACTTCCAAAATCATTAAGTATAAAGACCAATATTCATTACCGATAGCTACTAAATTTCCAACCATAAATCGAAAATTTTGTGTAAAATATGGCATTTCAAATGCTCTTTCGTAACGTCAGGTAGTTTATTGTTTTTAGATTTTCACTAGTAAAATATTTTATTCTACTGTTAAGCTATTCCAAACTAAAAACTTTTTGAATTAACTTCTTTACAATTAATGTCATATCATACCTAATATACCCTCATAGACGTCGTGCATAAGGTCAATATGCTGATTAACGTATACATGAAAATTACTAGTATTTAAAGGATGTCAGACAGATTCTTCTTTTACACCGAATTTTTTATCTAAGTGCTTTTTATAATTATCTTTTATTCCAAAATCTGTATCAAGTTCATTCGTCTGAGTAGACATACATAACTTAGCCGCTATTCAAAATCTACAGTAGTAAGTGGATGAAAAACTTTCATTAAAATCAAGAATAGAGTGTACTCCTAAGATGTCTCCTATGATGATAATCGTTTTAAATTTAACGGCAAATACTTTATCGGAAATGGTAACAAATACACTTTCAAGGAAATTTAATTCGTCAATTAAAACATTAAAAGAAATATTACCAAAATTAACTCTATCGTTAGAGTAAAGAAGCATTGCTAGAAATACGTTATATTTTCCAACCTACTGACATATTGAGGAGGTATTGTTGGTATTGTGTAATATATAGCTCCAATTTTGTAGCACCCACATGAGCTGACAAAGCGTTTAACGGTTGAAAGTCATCAAAATGGCAAAAAGTCAACTAATGGCAACAAAATGCCTTCTATATTTTGTTGATACTGTTTCCATACACTTCCCTGAACTACATTAGTGATGCTTCTATTAGTATCAAATAATAGTTGTTTTTGGTAATCTAAATTTTTTGGTAATACTTCAGGAAGTTCTAAAAATTGCTTTAAATGATTCTGCATAGAAATGCAATAAGCACAACTGTTGTTTAAAAGTTAATAATACCTTTGTTTTATTTTTTTATTGTCATCTTTTGCAACACCTAAACAATGCTTTTTCGGTTTTATCAAAGTTTTCATACTATCGAAAAGCTTAAAACCCTTGTATTCTGTTGCTAATGATGAGAATGGACTTTCTAATACGTCTAACATTTTGAAAATATAATATACATTCGGATCAGAGGGCGTAAATAACAAATAAATACACTATCTAATTTTTTTAAGAATCCAGAATCAATCAATGCTGAGACAGAATCTATTATATTTTATATGACAGACCTCGATAAACTCAGATTATCGTAAAATTTGCAAATGCATTTTATTAAAGCGTCTTCAAAAATTTCAGCGAACTGACTAAAGTGTTTATCAATCTTTGAAAATACATTCCTGGCAAAAGTGATAGTTGTTTCTCCATTTACACTCATATTTATGTTGTCTTCTGTTTTATTATTATTATTATTATTGACAGTTCCAGAATACAAGGAATTAATAGCAAAAGAGACTACCTCGAGAAGTTTCATTTGCTGCTTAGTAAATGATCCGCTACTATTGCGTTTACTATTAAAATGTTTTCTAAAAATATGCTTTCTGTGAAACTGTCTACCGCATTAGTTAACTGGACAGACAAATTGATTGTCGGAAATACCATGAACATATTGTATGTCAAATATATATTTGTTAAATGTAAGGTTTTGAAGGCCACATTGTGGACACTTCAACATTGCGAAAAAGATTCTTCAGTTACCTAACCAAACTTAAAAATATTTGTTTTTTTGTCTCATAAACTACCGAAGAATTACAAACGATCAAAATGGGATAACAAATTGCACATATAAGGGAATGCATTATCGTATTTAGTAGCCATTTTGAGAATTGCTTTTTGGATAAAAAGTAAAGACTGTGGTGGATACATAGCATTCATAACATGCAATAATTTAAATAGTGTATCGAAAGCCCAAGAAGTGGAATGGAACTGATATTTTAATTAGTCAATTACTATGTAAGTGGTCCTTATAGTGGACAAAGTGGAATTTTCTACAAGAAGGTATGGTTGAATGGGTTACTTTCTTTTAAATGCTATATTTATTTGTTCATTAATTGCTTCATCAATGTCGCTCGGGTTCTAAATGAAATTGTGATTTGAAATTGGTTATATTATTTATTGTACCTTCACATGAATAACGATTCCACGACAGTTTTCCAAAATACTAAATTTCCAGTGGACTTTATTAACTGTTACTCTTCCTTTCGGTGGCAGTAGCAAATATGAAAAGATTAAAAATATTTTATTGAGTTGTCACAAAAGAACATTTTAAATACCTTCGTTATTAATGTATTTAAGAAGAACTACAATTTCCAGAGCTACCTCGTCGTTTTCTATCCTGTCTTTCTAACTTCAAAGCTTCGTTGAAGAAATACTTCCAATTTAAATACAATTTTGAATGCGTCCCACAGGCGATAACTTTTAATGAACTTGTTTAAACAGTTTTGAACGGTTTAATTCGCGAATAATTCGTGATGAATTGTGCCACTTTGGCACCGATTCAATATTGGCGCAATTGATTGGACAAGTAAACCATTAAAACGGGCATAAATTCTTTGCGAATTGCATTTAAAATTTACGCTTCATTAGTTGTGAGTCACTGAATTTAAACGATGGTAAAAGAATTGAAATTAACAACTTTCTTTAAATCAAAATTTTATTACTCGGTCACTTGCATCAATTTTGAGAGTGTCGCTAAAAATTATTAATCGAAATTGCCACTTGGTTAATGTAACATTTTTATTACGTCGTTAATTCGTGAAGTAATTTTATTTTGTATTTGAACGCCTTTTATTATACTTTGCAAGTGTTGTATTTGTTTCTATAACGAAAACATTGAGATTAAAGCAATATTGGAACTTCGCTCACGTGAACTGAAAAAAAAAGTATTTGCCGGTTTCCATTTATTAACAATGTAATTATAAATATAAACTATATTATGAAATGGGAGTAATAAATGTTTGTTTATGTGAGCAAAAACTCATTGTACCCTGTCTGTTAATCACATGCTTCTCTATATTTTATTAATATGAGTACAATATCTATTATTTTATGTTTAACATTACGTGTAAATGAAATAAGTCTTATTAACACGAGGGTTATTATTTAAAATTTGAGCCTAATAACGAAAAGTCAGTAATTTATTATCGAAAATGGCATTGAATTAGTGTAGTCCTTATTCGGGTCTAAAGGCCGTCGTTGGTTGGAATTGCTTCCAAACGTTTCGCTAGCACGAGTAGAGGTCCTTCCATCTCCGATGCTGGATGTAGGCTACGCAATTTATTCTTGATATGCGGGAATAAGAAAAAGTCATTTGGTGACAAATCAGACCTGTATGGAGCATGGCCCATCAATTCAACTTTTTGGCGAGTCAAATATTCAAATAGGTGGTTGTTTCAGCCGATGTGTGATAGCTTGCATTGTCATTTCGAAGAATGATCCTTCGTTGCGAAGAAACAGGCGATCATTTGCTTCGAAATGGTTCGTGCACGAATTACTTTTGTGGGATTTGGCTCATCTTGGAAGACCCATACAGTGGATTGCTGTTTTGTTCATATGCATAGATCCAAGATACATCACCGGTGTAGGTGTTATACATAGCTTTTGATGCACCGCGATTGTGTTTATTCAGAATTTTTCTGCACCAATTGACACGAGCATCTTTTTGAGCTTCTGTCAAATTATGCGCGATCTGACGCGAATTAATCTTTTTCAGAGTTAAATGTTCATACAATATCTTATTGATGCTCGTCATACTAATGTAACTTCTCAAAATCTAAGTTTATCTAAAAAAAATATAATCCTTTTAACATTGGAATATGGCCAGATGGTAATAATGTCAATATTATACATAAATATTATAGATATATTCCTCTGTTCTATGAATTTCAAAAAATTCTGCTACTTTTAATACGATATTATTTTCGATATCAAATTACCAGAACACTTAATCTCAAGTCATTTAAAATATTTCAGTCTTTTATAAAAGCACCAACGGTAGTTTTCTCTAACTTTTGTCTGACTTCAAATGTATGGTTCCACTTTTACAAGAGCTTTGTCCAATGTTCTGTGTTATTATTTAACCAAATTATATCTTCTACATTTAATTCTTAAAGTCTTTTTTATTAAATATACGTTGGAATATTGTAATGGCTACAATTGGTTTTTTATATAATCAATTGTAATCACCTTTCAGATCTACTGCTGGTAATTTTCTCATTAATTTTATAAAAGGATGATCTTCCTGGTGTGAATCATCAAGTCCTGTTTTCCTCTTCAAGGTTTGTCCAGATTTATAAAGTATATTTCTACATTTATCGACCAGTTTCCCTCTCTTTTTACTGAAACTGTTACATTTCTTAATAGGAGATACTTAATAAGTTCCCATTGCTTCAGTGGGGAAAAGAGCGAGTACTTTTGAAGTGATGATTATGCAGTCGCTACATTTCAAGCGACTGAAAATAAACATTAGTTCTTTTATTAAATTTACTGTGTAACGGAACTTACTGTTTTACTATATTTTTGTATGTGTGTTTAATTATTATTTCTACTATTCGATTGCGTCGAGTGTCATCCAGCTTTCCATTCTCCTGATAAAAGTTAAGAACACTGTTTCCAAGGGGAGGAGTTTTTAATAATATTGATAAGTTAAAATCGGCAAATTTTTGAGGCGGAGAAATGTAATTAAAATACGAAAATTACTCGTATTTACCTAAAAAAGTTCAATTTGAAATGCAAATTGTTGCTCTTTAGTATTAAAAATAGCAGAAATTTTACAATTATTTTAATATAAGTTTATCAATTCATCAACAAGATATTGAGATTAGAAGATTATTATTTATTAATATTATCACATTATTATTTTTTATTTCAACGTATTAGTATGGATACGTATCTATCATGATCCTTGTATGATATCCATATCCACAGATGAGAAAAAACAATACCGAAATGATATGAAATTAGAACTATCTATAAAGTTGTTTATGATATCGAGTGGAATATTCCAGCTATCTAAAGATTCTCTTAGACTGATCTTCACTATAACACTATGAACTATAACTATCAACAAAGAACAATTCAACAAGTCGTGTACCGTAATATGTGCACTATCACGCGTGGATATGAACACGTATGAAACGATTTTGGCTTTCCCGGCTACGTCTGAAGACATATCTTGCGCATGCAAATAGTAAATGTTTATAGAATTTCAAAAATATACTTTATATTATTTTCATACAGGAAAGAAATTTTTGTATGTTTTGGTTTGAGAAAGAATTTCTTAGGCAAAAATAAATATAATATTTTAATAAAATTTCTGCCGATATTTTCTTATCCAAAGTAAACACTGATTTAATCTAAAACAATTGTTGATTTTGGAATAAGTAAAAATGTGTTATTTTGAATGAAGTAAAATCATCACATTTCATGAACGAAATTGTATTTAAGCAAAGAAACGCATCAACAAAATATTTTTCTTGTGAAAAATAAACTTCTCTTTTTAATCAAAAAAACTATTTTTGAAAAAAGTAATTTTTTCTTGAGTAACAAAAAAATTTCAAGAAAATACATTTTCTATATCTATGAATTCCTTTTTATCAGTGCGGATTAATTTCTGTTAGGAATGAATGACACCAAAATTAGTCATCCAAGGGAAAGCGATTCTGCTATATGTGACCAACAGTTTTGCCAAAGATCAAGTCCAAAGTCGCAGCAGTCTCTGAGAAAAAAATTGTCAAACAATATCAAAAACACGGAATATTTTTTCGGGGTGTATGTCACTAAATTTGTCATGTTTGGGAATGTGGTGGTGCTATATGTGGCCAATGGTTTTCATATAGGCCAAGTCCAAGGTCGTAGCAATTTCTGAGAGAAATGTTAATAAACAAAATCAAAAACATGGAATAACTCTTATTCGGAATGTATGTGAAATTTTTCGAAAATATCACCGCAATGAGGCATCCTTGAGAAAGCGGTACTGATATTTGTGACCAATAGTTTTTCCAGACATCAAGTACGAGTTCGCAGTAGCAGAAAAAAATTATCAAAGAAAATACAAAAACAGGAATGTATTTGTTTCAATATGTATATATGTATAAAGTGGCCAATAATCTTTTCAATGGTGAAATCGGATGTGGTAGCAGTTTCTAAGAAAAAATTATCAACAAACTTAAGAACTGTTTTTTAGAATGTATGTCACCAAATTTGTCATCTTTGGGAAATCGGTAGTACTATTCGTGGCCAATAGTTTCATGAAAGGACAAGTTTCAGCAGTTCCTGACAAGATAATTATCAGTAATAGTTAATACTATTTCTTGGAATGTGTGTCAAATATATCATTGTTGGGAATGTGGTAGTGCTATATCCGGCCAATAGATTTCAAAAACATCATGTTGGAAGTCGCAACATTTTCAGTATATAGGTCACCAAAATTTGTTATCTTTAGAAAGATGATATATACGGCTAATAGTTTTCTAAAAGATCAAGTCCACAGTCGCAGCAGTTTCTGAAAAAAAATATTAAAAAATTAAACGAAACGGAACCATTTGTTTCTTTCGAAATGCAATGAAAAAACCAAATTGAAAAACGCAATAAAATTTCTTCGGAATGCATGGTACCAAAATTTGCAATCTTTGGGAAAGTGGTGGTGCTATTAGTAGCCCATAGTTATTGAAATCTAATGCCCACATTGAGGAAAAATTATTACGAGACATCAACAAAGAGGGGTATTTTTTCTCGAAGTGTATAGCAACAATATTTGTCACCTATGGGAAAACGGTAGTGCTATGCGTGGCCAATAGTTTCGTAAAAGGTCAAGTCCGAAGTTTCAGCAATTCCTGGGAACGTAATCATCAACAATAATTAACAGAACAGACTATCTATTTATTGGTAAGTATTCCACCAAAATTTGTCATCTTTGGGGATGCGGTAATGTTTTATCCAGACAATAGATTTCAAGAAGGTCATGCTCTAAGTGGCAACATCTTCAGTAAGTTCGACTCCAAAATTTGTCTTCTTTCGGAAAGTGGTAGTACTATAACTGGCCAATGGCCAAGTCCGAAGCAGCAGCAGTTTCTGTTGAAAATTAAAAAAAAATCAAACAGTAACTATTTTTTTTTTTTTGGAATGTATGCCACCAAAATTAGTCATCTTTGAGAAAGTGGTACTGCTATGAGTGACCAATAGTTTCCAAAGCCCGTTGTCGCATCATGTTCTCAGAATAAAGTCAGAAACGCGAAACATTGTTTTCGGAGAGTATGTCACCAAATTTGTCATCTTTGGGTAAGCGGTGGTGCTATATATGGCCAATATTATTCTCAAAGGCTAAGTCTGAAGTAGCAGCAGTTTCTGAGGACGAAATATCAAAAAGCATAAAAAAACGGGGTGTGTGGCACCAAAATTAGTTCTCTTTTTGAAGGTGGTGGTGCCGATAGTTTTCTCAAGAGTCAAGTCCGAAGTGGGAACAGTGGCAGCTTCTGAAAGAAAAATTATCAAAGAAAATAAAAAAAGGAGTAGGCTTTTTTCGAAACGTAGTGTGACGGTTTGGGTGGAATTGACTCGCATTGATTGCAAAACATGAGTGGAGTTTGCCCATGCCGCGTTCTAAAAAATCGAGACAACTACTAGAGCAATTGATTTGGTTCGAGAGCAACCTAACAACATCCATCAAACTAAATAAGCGATAGCGATAGACGATTTAGGACAATTGACAGAGAATAGTTGACAGATGACGGACAACAGGCAGTTGACGGGAAGGGAGTTTACGACGAAAAGTGTTTATGAGAGTTGTATGTTGGTTTTAGTCATATGTAATATGAAATACAAAAATTATATTCTCTTACTGGTTTAGAATAAGCGGAGAATTTATGTATCAACAAGATGTATCGATTTCTGATAGAGTGATATGTATTAACTTTTTGTTAGAACACACTTCCTTATGAACCGTTGTCAAGGAAATAATATAACATAATATAATATAACAAAATATATAACAAGAAGCTTACATAAAAATTAATTGAGTTTTCTTATTTAATATTTTTCCCATACACCTATCCTTTAGGTTATGGGCCCAGGCATTACGTGTAATCGCGAGTAATTAAATTAAAATTAACTAGTTAGAAAACAGTGTTAAAAAAAATAACAATGGCAAGTGGAACAAGTGCTTTGAAGCGAAACTTAAAACTATTCAATGGGGAAAACTATTTGATGTGGAAGTTCAGGCTGCAGGAAATTATCGAACAGGAGGGTGCCAGTAAAGTGTTATATGAAGAACCACCCACACCACTAACGGATAAATGGACAAAATGGGAAAGATTCGCTAGAGGAACACTAATTGAATACCTAGATGATTCAATAATAACACAAGTGCCGCCAGGTCGTGCAACAGCTCGACAAATTTTGGAAAAATTTGACAGCATTTGTGCTTGTAAGAAAGTGTCAACATAGTTATGTCTTCAAGACCGCTTATTTAATTCAAAACTAAAACCAGGCATATCTTTAAAAAGGCATATGATGGAAATTGATGAAATGGTGCGCGATATGATTGCGTGCGGGGGTGAAGTGAGTGAAACAACTAAAGTGTGGTATACACTTAATTCGTTACCACAAAGTTATGCACCGATAAAAGCTGCAATAAAAACAATGACAGACGACAGACGAACATTAGCGTTCGTAAAAGGAATGTTATTGGAACTGAAGAATACCTAGTGCGGGAAAATGGTGACACGAGCATGAAGGCTCATCATTTTCGCGCCACAAATACAAATGAATATCGTAAGAAAAAGTTTACACACAAGAATAAGTTCGCATTCAAAAATAAGCAAACTCAAAAATGTTTTTATTGTGGGCGAAAGAACCATTTAAAACGAGATTGCTATTTTTACAAACAGAGCCTAAAACATGAAAAGTACAATAGAAAAAGTGAAAATCGTGATGCAAGTGCATCAACGGCAGTAACTGATGAATTGTTTGCTTTTATGTTAACTAGTAAAGACTCATTTTACGAAGACAGTACATCTTGGCATTTCGTACTAGATTCTGGTGCAACAGAACACATAATAAATGATTTAAATTTTTACACCAAATATAAACAATTAATGGAGCCAATTAGTATCACTGTGGCAAAGAAAGGAACAATTATAGAAGCGACACACATTGGAAGGATTGGGGAATTGATGGACGTCCTTTACAGCAATAGTTTACCTACCAATCTTATTTCATTGAGGAAAATCCAGGAGGCTGGAGTGTCGGTGGTGTTCACGGAAAATGGTCAAGTGGAGATCAGAAAAGGAAAACCGACAGTAATAAAAGGTAAGCGCATGAATAATTTGTATGTTATAGAATTAATAGTACAAAATGCGCACTATACAGCATGGGCTGTGAGCCACGTGGCTGAGATTAATATTATTGATAAGCATAAAATGTGGCACGAGCTTTAGGTCACATAAGCAAACAAAAATTTACTAAAATTAAAGTAAATAAATTAGCCTGTGATAATATCTGTTTAAAAGACATAAATCGTGTTGATTCATTATGTGAAGCTTGTATTAGCGGAAAACAAACGCGCCTTCCTTTCGCAAAGATAAAGAATACAGAACATATACAAATATCTTTATTTGTTGTACATTCGGACGTGTGCGGACCGATCACACCATCAACAATAGATGAAAAGAACTATTTCGTTAATTTTATCGACGACCATACTCATTATACAGTAACTTATTTAATGGTTAATAAATCGGATGTGTTTACTTGTTTTAGAGATTATGTTGCAAAAGCCGAAACACTTTTCAATTTAAAATTAGTTCATTTCTACTGTGATAATGGCAAGGAATACCTATCAAGGGAAATGAAAGAATTCTGTAAACAAAACGGAATAACGTATCATCTTACGGTGCCATACACGCCGCAACAAAACGTTTTAGCGGAACGTATGAATCGGACTTTAACGGAAAAGGCACGCGCAATGGAGGATAGTGCAGGTTTAGACAAACGCTTCTGAGATGAAGCAGTCTTAACCGCAACTTATTGGGTGAACAGGTCACCAACAAAAGGGGGTGCTGCAAATGATCAGTTTATAGATAAAATCACGTCTAACCAAACGGACGATAAAAGATGTAAACAAACATCCAACAAAATAGATATCCCTGAAAATTGCACTCACGGTCAAACATCTTCAGTGAAGGATGTCCCTGAACTACCAAACGACATGAGCTCAAACAGTGATAGTGAAAGTCCGTATACCTCTACTAACAAGTTAAGGAAATTAAATAATGGATTGGACTTCCGAAATCTTAACAGGATATGTCGATGCGGATTGGGCAAATAATGAATTAGATCGCCGAAGTACAACAGGATGTTTATTTAAATTATTTGATGATTGTACTGTGACTTGGATCACACGGCGATAAAATTCAGTTGCTGCCTCATCAACCGAAGCCGAATATATGGCTGTATTTAAGGCCGTAAAGGAAGTTCTGTGGATTAAATCTTTATTAATTAGTATTAATGTCAATATGTCGGAAGAAATAACATAGTATGAAGACAACCAAAGTTGTATAGCAATGGCAAACAATCCAGTTAATCATAAACGTTCTAAACATATCGACATTAAATACCATTTTATACGGGAACAAGTTGAGAACAATACTGTCGGTTTGAAATATTTGCCAACAGGTCATCAGGAAGCTAATCTGCTGGCCAAATCATTACCGTCATATCAGTTCAAAGAATTAAGAGAGAAGTTGGGCCTGAAAGAAGACACAAAATAATCCTAGTGGATTTTTAAAAATATATTTTTTTTTATTAAACAAGGTTTGGTTAGGTTTTTGCGGGGTTTTCCCTAACCCTCGTAACAAATATTGAACCTTTAGTTGTTAACCTGCCAGTAAAGTAACATAGAGTATATATAGTATATATAGTAACGTAAAATAAAATAAAGTAAAAGTGTAAGCTCATAAATTTTTGAGGGGGTGTGTTGGTTTTAGTCATATGTAATATGAAATACAAAAATTATATTCTCTTACTGGTTTAGAATAAGCGGAGAATTTATATATCAACAACATGTATCGATTTCTGATAGAGTGATATGTATTAACTTTTTCTTAGAACACACTAGAATATAACACTTTCTTATGAACCGTTGTCAAGGAAATACAAGAAGTCAAACAACTAAAATGGAGGAGCAAATGAAAGCAGGTCAGGAAGAAATGAAGGCAGACCAGAAGGAAGTGAAGTCAGACCAGGAAGAAATGAAGGCAGGTCAGACATAACTGAAGCAAGAGATATTAACTAGCCAGGAAGAACTGAAAAAAGAAATTAAAGCAGGTCAGGAGAAACTGACTGAAGATATGAAAACAATAAAAATTGAGTAAGAAGGGCTGAAAGAAGAGTTAAAGCGAGTAAGAGTAGAAGTACAAGAAGAGTTAAAAGGAGTCAGAATAGAAGTACAAGAAGAATTAAAGGAAGTAAGGTTAAGAAGTACAAGATGAATTAAAGGCAGTACATAAAGAATTAGACGAAATGAAAGCCAATTTGAACATTCAAGAACCTTCAAAACCGATGAAAAGCGAAAAAGGAGGTGTAAGAATGTCAAAAGTAAAACCATCAATGTTCGATGGGACGGTCTCTTGGTCAGTATATCTCAAACAATTCGAGGCAAACGAGTGGAACGAAACGGAGGGAGCCACTGCCCTCATCATAGCGCTACGAGGGGAAGCTCTAGATGTTCTTCAAGGTATGTCAGAAATGCAGCAAAACGATTTAAAAATTCTGGAGCACCGATTGGAGATGCGCTACGGTGATAAACACCTACAACAAATGCATCAGGCTCAGTTAAAAGGTCGCCATCAACGTAGCAGCGAAAGTCTCCAACAATTCGAAGCGGACGTCGAAAGACTTGTGCGGCTGGCTTATCCTAGTGCCCCTCAAGACTTTGCAGATCAGCTGTCTACCCAAATGTATATCGACGGAGTGTGAGATATCGAAACATAGCAAGCCCTGCGCATGTCTCGGCATAATACTGCAAGCGAAGCATTGTCGCACGCCCTGGAATACGAAGCAGCCAAACAAGCATCCAAAGGACATGTTAGCATCCGACAGGCTGGGTTGAATTTTGATTACGACGGCGAGATATTTCGGCAAGAAATTGTGAAAATAGTCAAAGAAGTCATGTCTTCAAAACCGAAGAAGCAAATATGTGAGTATGCACGCTGTTGAACTTACGACAAACCTGGACATCTTTCGTGCGACTGTGAGAAAAGAAGGTCTAATATTACATGTTATTACGTCAGCCGTCCAACGAAGCAAGCAGGGAAACTAAGAATAGGCGGCCTAACGGGCCGAAAGCCAGCTTTGCGTCCCCAAGCCCCAATTACCATCTCCGTATCGAAAACAACTGTAGAAGGTTTTGTGGACGGCAGGAACTTAAAACTGATAGTGGATACCGGCGCATCATTAATAATACGAACTTATCAGAACGTCTTTGCAATTGATGACACGTAAGAACTAATTTGGCATACCACCGAATTAACACAGGGAACGCAAGACCCATCAAAGAACCACCCAGAGGAGTACCATGGACCAAACGAGAAGAAGTCGATTTATTGATCAAGGACATGCGCGAGAAAGGGATAATGGAACCATCGAAAAGTGCATGGACTTCCCCTATCATTTTGGTAGCTACGAGATTCTGTGATTGATTATCGACGATTAAACGAAGTAACACGTAAGGACAGATATCCTTTGCCACGAATCGACACGTTAGATTGACTTTTGAGAGAAATTAAATGGCTCTCGACGTTGGATCTAAAGGGCGAATATTGGCAGGTCGAAGTACATCCCGAAGACAAGGGAAAGACCGCGTTTACCATTACAGTTAAACGTAATGCCCTTCGGCCTATGCAACGCACCTGCTACCTTTGAAAGATTAATGGAGAGAATTTGACAAAGTCTGAATTGGGAAATCTGTTTGGTTTATTTGGATGACGTCATTGTGATTAAGCGAACGTTTGAGACCATCTCGCCAATCTAACCAAAGTATTTCAGAAGTTCACAGCGGCAAACTTAAAGCTAAATCCCAAAAAGTGTGCGTTGATTAGAACTGATGTTAAAACCGCTACATCCTCGTTGCGATAGATTACTTTAGCAAGTGACCAGAAGCCTACACAATCCCCAACCAGGATACCACCACCATATCGGAGGCAATAATAAACAACTGGATCAGCAGATATGGAATTCCATTAATAAATTGATGGACAACGACATACAACTACCACTCCGACTACATAGGCCAAGAACTGTAATGGACATTGGTAAATGCGTTAATGTATGATGCCGTCAAGCAATTGTCACGAAGCCAAGCTAGAGTACGCAATCAGAGAGAATTCGATGCTGAGTTAGGCGAAACACTTAAAGAAATTCTACGCAGAATAGTCGGTAAAATAAATAAGAAGCGGAAACCAGGAAGGCGCTGAAACTGTAGGACATTGGGCCATGTAAAAAGCGCCAAGAACAGTGAAGCCATTGAAGAGCGCAGTAACATGATTTTGACGTAGAACGCCGATGCCTTATCCCGAAGATTATGCCCTTACAATTGCATATACTGTAGCCTTATCGAGAAGCATGCAGAAGTTAGAAGAATAACTGCCACGAACTGGCAGTCACAGTTTGATAACAAGGCGTAATAGAACCCTGAATCTATCCTGAGAGTGTCCGAAGATGGAAGACTGAAGAAAGACGACCATTCTGACAAGAAGTGGCAAATAAATCGACAATGCGTCCAATGCAATTTGATGGTTGAAGAAGATAGCCTTTTGAAACGTGATGTAGGGAATCAGAATGACTCTGAAAGCATATGCCAACTAATCCTGCCGAGAAGTTTGGTAAAATAAGTACTACAATAGCTTCATAATGGTTCTTCAGGAGAATATTTTGGCGTAAGTAGGACCTTTGGGAAAGTACCTGAATGGTAACTAAATCAAAATCAAGAAGGACATTGAGGACTGGTGCAAGAAGTATACGACCTGCGCAGCCAGTAATGAAGCAAAGAAACGACAACGCGCCCCCATGAGTCTATACAATGTCGGCAGCCCACTCGAAATATTAGCCATTGATGTAGCGATATTGTTCGCAGTGGCACATCTAGTAAACTCACCTACCGCTTATTATAGAACTCTGGCGGAATTAAGGGACTAAAATCTGACTACTAATTCCGTCAAGTTGTCCATGCAAAGGAATTGATCTTAATTGAATGGGCTGGATTAGGGGCGATACGAAGTATGTTGTGTTTGTTACTCTAGGGTGCACTAGCGATATACGACAAGGACCGTCACAGTTAAAACAGTGGTTTGCTACTTTCATTTATCGTCCGGAAGCTATTAATTCCACAACTGCTAATATCAGCATGATCCTTCTAAGGAACGGCACGATAGATCCGGGGCGGATGATCCTTAATAAAGCGACAGTGTTACGAGCGAGATTTCAAGGCAAAAATCAATAGTTGGCAGTCTTTTATTGGCTCTAATACGTACGATATAAGCATCGTAAATTATACAGTGTGTGCCAGATTTGGCTTACAAGTATGGCTATCTCACAAACCGTTATAGCTACAAGATTGGTTAAATTAGAGAAGTTTTAGAAAAATTTGTTTCCAATATAAATATAAAGATTTAAATTATCTTTTTTGATTTTTGAAATAAACAAGGAAAACCAAAATGGTGCATTTTTAACTTTTACCAGTAGCTCGAAAACTACTGGTTCTATGGTTTTATGGTTATCACATTATTAGAGCACTTTTATTAGAGGAATCTAATGAAAGCAAAAGTAATTTTCTAGCTTCATTTGTTTTTGAGATACTTACATAAACTTTTAATTTTCTTATGGAAGTCATATTGGATTTTTGGAGAGAGCTCGTCAAGAGCTTTTCATCGGTGTACCACAAGCTTGGGTTATTCTCTTTTAAAGGTCTAAAATCCGAAGTTATTTTATTTATAAAGTAGGCTTTGATTATGCGTGATGGCCGCCATCATAAAACAATTGATTATGGGTGCCCGCGCCATTAAGAAACAAAATTTTACTTTATTTAGTCGATCCATTATTAATTTCAGCATTTTTTTACCCAGTTTTTTCCATACTTATTCATTATTGTAATAAATAAGGAATAATTTATAATAGAACTTAATTTTGAAGCGAACAGGAATTAAGGAGCTGCAGTACAAGCATAAGAAGAATAATTTCTTGAGCTTTAGCAAACTAGCCGGAGATACTTTAAATTCTTAGTTAAAAAACGTTTTGTATTAAATTTGACTATGTTTACACTAACATTATCTTAAGTGAATTGAATAGAACTAGGAAACAAAAATAAAGCAAAGTTTTAAAATTACAGCACATGTCTTCCTCCATTTTCCACGCATTTTTCATATAGTTCTAATACTTTATGGGTACCTCTTCTTAAGCTATTTCTATTAATTGTTGTGAGAACATCTCGTACCCTGTCTTCCAGTTCTTGGCGATTTTCTGGTGGAGCGAATTCATAGGCCTCATGTTTTGCATATCCCCATAGATAAACATCGGGAGGTGTAATGTCCGGTGACCTCGCTGGCCAAGGTATGGGACCATTATTAGAAATAATTTGGTCGCCAAAAATATACTAAACTTTGCATAAAGAAAAACCAAAACAAAATTATTAATTTTTGTAAGATTAAAGGTCACGATATATCCTCTTGTTACAAAAAACAGAGAAAGGATAGTAATAAATTTACGAAAACAGCGACACAACATTTAAATAACGACACGTCCTCTAACGAATCTTCGGAAAACGAAAGTAATTTAAACGAATACCAGTTCCACCTAAGAGGAGGTAGAACTCAATTAGTATCTAAAACCTCCTCTAACAACAATATCTTAAGCATGAATGAACACGTACCGTTTAAGCGCATGCCGTACATTAAATGTAAGCTATTTGATAATAATTATAATATTTTAATTGATACGGGTGCTGGCGTATCAGTCATTCTACCTAGAGTAGTTCCTAAAACCACTAAGTTAGATCAATCCAAATTAATAGAAATTTCAGGAATTTCAGGTGAAAATTCGTGTGTTAAATCGATAGGTAAATGTAGATTAAAACCTTTTGGCATTCCTTTTTCATTTCATGTGGCTCAATTGAACATTGCCGCTGATGGTATTCTTGGAATGGATTTTATAAAAAAATACGGTGTAGAGATAGATTTCGCCAAAAATGTGCTTAGACTAAATAAAAATAAGTACAGAATTTTCATTTCAGAATCAAAAGGAATTAATTATTTAAACATTAGTCCGCGTAGCGAATATGTTGTTAAATTGAGGACAGAATCAGAACCTAATAAAGAATTCATATTAAATAAAATTAAAACCGAAAACCTCAGTTTTCCTAATTGTATTGTAAGAACTAATTCTAATAGTGAAATATTAACAACCTGCTTAAATACTACTGACGAAGCGATTAACACCACTACTAAACATAGCGACTTACAATTTAATAACTTACCCGATTTACGTAATTCAAGACTACTACATTTTAATTCAACCTCAAATTTGAATTTTAAAATAGAAAGACAGAGAGAAATTAAAAATTTGCACGAGGAAGAGAAAATTCATATAATCGAGAATGATGATTTACTTAACGCTATTACGAAAGATGACGAAACTAATGTAGCTTCATCTTCTCATGCAAACAAGGGTTCTACAACTTGTAGTAATGAGAAAATTCCGACAACAGATATAGACTTTGATGATTACGAGAATAGTAAAGACAATCTACCAGAGACTGATAATATTAAAATAAGTAAAGAAAGAATAGTTCCTAATGGACCGCTTATTTTCATTGATAATGACGCGAATAAACAGTTAAACGTGATAAAGTTAGATTTTGCTCATGAAAACCAAATTGATAATATAAAAATGTATTCATCTGTAAATTATGATCATTTAGAGTATTTTCTAGTCAAGGCAACTGAACAATCAGAAATATTTAATAAATTAATTATTCTTCTCACTTCGTATGACACAGTACAAACCGATCTCTTTATTTTAAATGCAGAAAAAGATAATGAGCTTTTTAATCAAATTACATACATAATCACTAGGTTTAATATTAGGAATAAGGTAAATATACTTTGTAAATACTTTAACCCACTTAATGAGGATCAGATCAACGATCTAATCAAAGACAATCACACCCCTGCCATATTTGGTCACAAGGGAATTAACAAGACTGTCAAAATTGCAGGAAAGGTTTAACTGGACCAATATGCAAAAAGATGTAACCCGTTTCATACGATCTTGCGAAGTCTGTCAAAAATCTAAGACTGTTAGGAAAAACTACGAGAGTCCACTTACTTTGGTATCAGTACCCAATAAGTCATTTGAGCGAATTGATATAGATTTAATGGACATTTCAATAGAAAAAAATACCTTTCACGTTCTTACAATGCAGGATCAATTAACCAAATTTGTTTAAGCTTATCCGTTAAAAGATAAAACAGCCAGGGAAATGTTTAAGCACTAATTAAATCGTTTCAGAATTTTGGTTTCCCCGAACGATTACATTCGGACCAAGGTTGTGAATTTTTAAATAAAACATTACGAAGTTTGGAAAAATTGTTAAAAATTGACCACACCTTTTCAGTCTCATACCACCCGAAAAGTAATGGCTCGATCGAAAGGTTTCACGCGACTCTAAAAGATACCATTCGTACTTATTTGCTTAATGAAAATAATCATACTAATTTATGGAAAACGGCATTAAGGTTCGCGGTATTAAGTTATAATACATCTAAACATAAGGGTACAAAATTTACACCTTTTGAACTGTTGTTTGGCTTCAAACATCAAAATATAAATTACCTCCGCGAACTTAAAAGAAACATTAGATATAGCTCGGGATAAAGCAAAGGAAAATTTGACTTTATTTAAGAAAAATACAAAAACAAAACACGACGAAAAGCTCAAACCAGTGCCCGAATATATGTTAGGTGATAAGGTATTATTAAGAAATTTGATCAATAATAAGAAGACGAATGAAGCTTTGTGGGAGGGTCCATATGATATAATTAAATTAATTGGTACGAAAATTTTTGAAATTTCTAAACGAAAGCGTAACAGAAATGCTATCGTTAACATCGAGCAAATTAAACCGTTTACTGAAATCTAAACTTTCGTTGCAGGGCAACAGCCATAGACTCCATTAAAGTCACACCCCTAAATAACACAGGCCTCTACTATCATGACCTCGGACCTATGTCAAGTTCCTACACTCAGTGGAAATTAATAATTTACACTGAAATAAAACCTTTATTCAATCAATTAGATATAATTCATTCTTATAAAAACAAATTGAAAACACTAGAAATTAACGCTCAACATATAAATTTTAAATCTCGTCATCAATTAATAATCGATACCGAAATTTCCTATTTATAAAATGACCTTAATGATATAGTTAGTATGTTCCCATCGCGGCGCGTTAAACGTGCCTGGATGTCTATATTCGATAGAGCAATGCACACGATTTTTGGTACTTTAGACGAAACGAATGAAAATTTTTATAATAACGCTATTGAACAGCTACAGAAATCAAACAAGGAGAACAATCCCATATTACCAAGTCCACGTAAAAACATTAAACGACACTTTTTCAAAAATTAACGCAAATGAAAAAACAATTGAACAAAATTTTCAAAACCTAGGTAATTGGTCAAGATCGGTGGATAACGATATCAATAGATTTAAATTTATAACAAGTACTATTAATACGGCTCAATTGATCCAATAAATGATCATCACCTTAAAAACAGAAAGTACTAAAATTTTACATATGCTCACTTATGCAAAAATAGGTTTATTACATCCAGAAATGATAAGTCCTAAGATATTACAAGATCAGCTGAAGTTTATAAAGAGTCAACTATCTTCTGATGATGTATTGCCATTCGGTATAGATATGCAAAACCTACATAAATATTATGCTGTAATAAAACCTTCTGTATTTCTTCTGGATCCTAAAGTAATTGTAAATCTTGAAATCCCCTTAATTTCAAATATTTTATTAAAACTTTACAGATATCCTTATCCTTCCTATAATAATAAAAATGTTTATCAAACCATCATTCCTCTTAACCCTTACTTGGCTGTTGATAATCAAGGTACAACATGGGCAGAAATAGACAACATTAATAACTGCAATAATATAGAAGGATTATGGATCTATAGGAATGTTAATCCGCAACTGATATCGTCCACGAGTCGTTGTGAAGTGAAACTTTTTAAAAACGATGGGATTCCTGGTGAATGTAATGTTCTACATTTCTCGACCGATTAGAAAAGACAAATATCCGTTTGATAGGGTCGTTTTGTAATTATAATTTTATAATGAATATTTTAATCTATTAAAACAATATTTTCTCTTAGATTAAGTTTTGTAATACTACTTTTGCCTTTACTGTTTGTGTTGCTTATGTTATTCTCAATATTTACTTTTGAATGTTAGTTCATTATTAATCTTATTTTATATTATGTATCTAATTATCAAATTGTTAACATCATTTTGAAATTATAGTGGTCACTATCAAAAATCACTCATATTGGAAGAGATAATTTTTGACATAAGGCGGGAGGTGTTATATATAATTCATCCCTTAGAGTAATAGATTCCATTATTTACACTGTTTGTATCTCTATGCAGATATCGAATTACATACTTCTACACAGCTCTTACTTACATTCTACGACATCTGCTATCATCATTCTCACACGCTCTACTTAAAATTTGAAACTTACATCTGTCTACCCTAATCCCTAAATTTACGACTTATGTCTACACAAACACAAAATGTTCTGTTCATTATCTCTGTCACCACATTTATCTATGTAGCATGAACTACCAATATTGAACCCATATTATAAATAAGCAAACTAAGCAATGTTAAGTTAATTGTAGTCTGAGTTTTGACAAATAAAGGTCTTTCTTTATAATTGTTTTGATATTGTTAATCAGAAGTATAATTATTACTTAAATAAGTTGATTCAACAATCATCAGTTCATCAAGCTACACTTCGAGTCAATACCTTGTTGCAGAGAAGTTGTTTTATATAACTTAACTAAGTTCTGTTAATACAAAGGTATTGGAAAATCGACTCGACACTATCCCTACAGTGATTAGTGCTGTCAAATAAATTCTTGTTAATCTCCTTAAATAATTAGAGATATAAGATATATGTACAATGTGGATCGCATTCGACGTTTTTATTCTATTACATCTTAAACTAGTATATTATTAAATAAATTATTGGTTACGAAGCAAATAACAAATTCTTTCTTATCATAATATCAGCGCCGTATCGGAATCATTAAACACCAATTTTGTAAATGGTTGGGATGCAACGGACCAGTGGGGGCGGGGCTCTAAGTTCAATAGACATACCGCTACTAGATTTCTTCTTTGAAGACACATTGAAATTACATAATACAAGAAAACCAATAATCATTTTAGCGAACTAAAACAATATTTCATATAGTGTGTAATAGTTTCAAATATTCATACTTATTTACAATTCTGTTTGGGGTATCAAGATATCTAATTTATGTAATGTAAACACGGTCATCAGTTTGAATATTTACCTTAATTGACGTTGTATTAAATATTATTACTGGTTATTTAGTTGGTTAGGACTCCCATTATTGATGAGATTTTCTATTATTTCGAAAAATTAATTGTTTTCTTTCGGAATAATTATAGAAATATGTTTCGGATGCCACAACTGTATTGTTACTACATTGAATAAAGTATTCCAACATGTCATATTTTTCATACAACATATTATAGGTTTAAGATGACATGGAGTAAATTATGAAATTGATAAATAAATATAAAAACCAAAAGGTAAACTACAAAAAGATTACATTTGTAATAAAATGCTTAAACAATTAATGCCACTCCACTTACGCACAGCACACGCACACACACACACACACACACACAGTTCTTTTTTTAATTTTACAAACAAGCAAGCTATGGACATGTAAAAAACTCGAAATTTTCAACTTTTATTACTCTAAAACAAAAGGCCACAGCAAGTTTTTGAATAAACCAATAAATTTGTCTCAAAAAAGAGATCGACAAGGGGACATTAGCTTTTTGCATTTCCTATATAACAATTTCCAAGTTACGGTATAAAAACATCGAAATACCCCTCCCCCCTGTGCAGCAGCAATAGCAACTCGAGATAATAATAAATAGTCAGTTAACCCTCAGATTCCGGGGAGTACCCAGGCAATTGTATTCTCGCTCAGCTATCCACTCCAAATGTGTTAATAACCACTAGCAACCACGTCTTGTTTTATAACAAACACTCCCCTCCAATACTACAACAGTTTCTTTAAAGGAATTAATTACTAGTCGTTGTCCGTTAACATTATTCGCGTCCAACTTTAACCCCCCTTAAAAATTTCGTACCCCGAAAATTTTATTTCCGTTTAAATAGCACTGCTCTTCCCAAATTAGACACCCTGATTTCGCCTCCCGCAGGTTAAAAATTTGAGGGGGTGAAATTGTAAAGCTGTGTAAAACAAAATCTCATCAGCGTGATTTTTTTTAAATCGGTTTAAGAGTTTCGGAGATGACCTCCACTAAATAAACTTACCAAGTGTATACTTTTCCTATATTTGTGTTAAAAACAGCATGAAATGGTAATAATTTATTTATTTAGGCAGTGTATATCTCGTAACACTATATTTACATCCATCTTCCTTTTGCACATTTTGTTCGATTTTCGCATATGTATTAGAATTGGTTCTATTCATAAACCTCACCTCTATCTGCACCTACGTACGTAATGTACAGATTCTGTATAATGAAAGTTATAGGAAGGTAGACTAACATTTTATTTGTTGAACCTCTATTTTTTCTATTTGATTATTATTTGGGAGATAAAGATGAGGTTATATAACAAATCATACAACAGTGAGCAATTATTGAAATAAATTTAATGTTAATGAGGTGTGCTTAAAATAACGAGCTAGAAACAAAAGCTCTTAACAAATTACATAAAACAAATCTAGTATGAATGAAACTATAGCTCTAATTGACATCTTTGGAAGATTAGTTTGTAACAAAATTGTCTCAAACTAAAATTATAGCATTCAAATATTTGTAGAAGACATTGCCTATGAAAAATATACAATATTTATAAATTAACTTAACATGTCAATCATCTTATTACCTTAAAAAGTGTTACTACTGGATAAACAATGTTTACCGAGTTAAATTATATAACAAATATGTTATCGTTTCCTTTTTGAAGCACAATAATGGAGAATGATCAGAAGCAGTAAGTTTGACATTTTCAAGTTAGTTTGTTTGTAATTGAAGATTTAGCTATTCTGATATAAATTTACCAATCATACATATTACAGTCCATACTTAAAATTAATTACTGCACTTGATTCAAAAATTCATTATACTTGTTGCCATAATTTTCCAACTACAGTGAGCATTTAGAATTCATTTTGTCGACTTTAACAAATGCGGATTAATTAAATTAAATTATCTAAAGTTACTTTATCTAGGTACTAGTTCTATTGCATTATCCATGCGGTAAATTTTTCCTAATGACAGTACTATCTTTTCACTGTTTAGTGAGGCAGAATAGCATTTCTCGAGTTTTATTCAAAGTCGACACCTTATGTGGGATACTGTACATTTTTAAAATGGATGGACAATAAAATTATAACATACTTATATGTTATTCTTTACAATGACCATGCTCGCCCGAATGCAACAAAATAATAACTTCTTTTTCTTTTTAGAACGTTTTACATTCAAACAGCAAAATATACATGTGCATTTTATAATATTATAGAAAAAGCTACTGCTTTATTTAGTATTTTTAACAAAATATGTATCTTTACAGTCTAAAAGTAGTAGTTTTCAATTAATTATTCACGATTTAGTTATAAAAATTAACTAGAATCCGCGGGTTAGCACCAATAATCAAATTAAATTAAGGTAAGGTAAGGTACTTTCGCCGAAACGGTATCGTCAGACGCAATAAAGATTTCAGTGTACTTTTCCCTTAAATTTTAAAATTACTTAAATTTTTATTAAAATCCAGCTGGATGTAACAGAAGTAAAAATGTACAATATAAGGTGTTATAATCAATATTCCTTTTATATACTCACCCAATGAAGTAATAGCTCTATGTAAAAAAAAATTCTTATAAAGGTTACACAGCAATTTTAAAATTCATATGTGCCTAGCTATGAGATACAGGCGAAACATTAAAATTTATTAGAAATTTTAGTAACTGATATACCTAATATGCAAATGACTATCTGAAATGATTAATTCGAAGTCCATTATTTTCCATTATTAAATGTTAATTGCAATAGTCATACTATCCTATTTACAAATTCCTGTAAAGGAAATTATCATCTCAAAGCCACAATGTGGTAAAACAATATTATATATAGTGAATTGAAGTTGCTCTTTTCTTATTTGTTATTGAATTATTATGTTTTAACCAATTATTCTTATAAGAACATAGCCTAGAATCCATGGTACAATTAACATTCGGGCTAAAGAGACAAGACCCAAATGAACGTTTAGGTCTAGACGTTTCGCCTTCGGCCAAGTTGTCAGCCGCAGTTACCGACGAAACATCTGAACCTAACCATTCATTCAGACCACAGCCCTTTAACCTGAATCTTAATTCTGTAATTAACCTTATTATTAGCCATTATCAGAAACAATTAAAAATTTTAATATAGCCAATATGAATAATAAGATATTGAGACAAAAATACTAGTACATCTAAAAATTTAAAACCATGCATACAGGACGTATTTAATCTTAAACGTATCATATAAACGGTTCTGGTTGTATAAGATAATGTTTTTTACTTGGATACAACAATTAGACGAGTGTAATAAAAGACGAGTCTTACTTGTGAAAATATAAGAAAATTGATCTTGTAATTTAAAACAGTTGTTGATAAGAAAAATATTTTATAATATATTTGCGGTTGTAGTAAATCTATGGAAAAATTCAATGTAAATCACTGCCTATACAGATTAACAAATCTGCTTAAAGGTTTGGTACCTACAATAAAAGATGTTGTAAATCATAATTGTTCATTATTTGTAAATATATTTGTACCCACTGTCACATATTTTATATAAATCCAATTTATATATATCAACCATTTACGTAATTTCTGAAAATTTCGTGTTTAACCGAATTTTGAAGTATTTGAAATATGTAATTAAATTTACGTGTATAGGTACTTACTTCAGTTTAATTCATAATTATTAGATATTTTGATTTTATTTTTGTACTTATGTATTAAAATTTTTTAAGAAATATATCCAATAAAACATATGAGAATGGAGAAATATGTGTACAGTACATTACAAATTAAAAAGACATAAAATTAATTCTTTGATCGGTGAACTATTCTCGTCCATAGTTCATATGAATTTATTAATGTGAATACTTAGCTACACCATAGAAACTAAGTTCATATTTTCAAATTAAGATACAATACGACTGATTGTGAATTTTTTTAATATAATGCCATTGCCGTTTCTTTTATGTTTAGTGATTACATTTTTTTAAAGGATTATTTAATTTATGTTTTTATGCTGATTTGAGTATTTAATTAATTTGCTTTTTTGTAACTGATAAGTATTTAACACCCTGTACACGGAAATAAATGCTATTATAATATATAATTGTTTGCAGTAGTATAAAAGTATGCTTTATTTAACTGCAACTGCCTTGTCAACAGAATTTACAAATAAATTATTAATCAAAAACAGCTATTTATCTATACAGGTCATTATAATCAAAATCAGTGTATTATGTTGTCCTTTTTAAATTTATTTGCATGTTTGGAATACCCTTCCATGTTGTAATTTTTCATGCATAAATATCATTCAGAACAAACTGAAGATTCACAATTTAAGCGCCTAAGGGAGTTTCAATACGCTTTTGTTTACTTACCTTGTTCAAATGAAAATCATTATTAATAACCACAAAGGTGCCGTAGAACAGTCTCTAGACGATGAATCTAAAATATCGATTAGTGATCCAAATGTTACGTTAAATTGATGTGACTCAGTTTGTTGACTGAATTTCGTACCGGAATGGTGGTGTTTTTACATCCTGATCCTAATGAAGCCCGTTTCATTTTACTTAAAACAAATACCTAATAAACATTTATAATTATATACACAATCTTATTAAGCATAGATCTATTAGATTAATTAATACCCTATTTATTTATTTTGTTGCGCTTCGAGCGACTGGTAATGAAAAATTTAAGGTCTATTGCACATCGCTAACTTTGTACACAAGCTCGTTAATCAACTTGAGCTTTCTAAAACATTTTGACCATTATAAAATATGAATTTAGTGGAATAAGATCCAGAATTTTATTTTTACTGTATTAATCACAACGTTACTGCAACAAAGTTTAGATTTTACCATGATTTCTTTAAAATATATTGAATAATGTGATTAAATAGCGATTTTTTGGATGCAAATATTAAAATAATTTGTTAAAATAGAAGTACATATGTTTATTTATAGTTTTAAATAATTAAATAATCGTTGTTTTTGTTAAATGAGTTCTGACAATGTATTGTGCGTTTGATAAAATAATAAATCAAAATATAAATATAAAATTGGAATAAATAAATCAAAAGTTTACATAGAAATTGCACAGGAGTATAAAATAGGAATCAAGAAATGACTTCGAAAAATATCTGTATATTGTAAATGCCACCAGGAATGAGCGAACAAATTACTTAAAACATAATACAGAATCTTAGATAATGCTAATTACAAATCATTTTTTATGCAATAGAATAAAAATAGTTGATAACAATGATTATCAAATCAAACGATTTGTAAAATTTTGTTGAGAATGTTGTAATAAAATCATCGAAATGTAACACATACCTTCAAGAGCATCTCTTAATTATCCTTTTTATACCTGTCTAATTTCTCTAGATGTTTTTATTATTGTTTTATTCATATATCTCTTATCAAATACTTTATTAATTGATTGTTGGTTTAATCGTCACTATAGGTAATGAGCAATAGACCAATAATAAAGAAAATGAAGAACTTCTAACAGGATGACCATAGAAATGGAATGTATAAATAACTTCACTAAAATAACCTGCACCTAATTTCCTATAACTACAATAAAAAACCGATTCGCATTCGATTATCGTCGTTTATAATTATAATAATTTCACAATATGTTGTATTTGCGTACGATCATATGTTTAAACAATCACCTATCCATTTAAAACTAAGGCAAAGACGAGATTATTCTCATTCATACACCACGTATTTAGAATTAAACATGCATGAAACATGCACAGTTCAGGATTTTATAAAACACTGTTAACAACTAACGTCAGTTTTTTTAACGACACAACACTTATAAGTATTGGGGAACAATGACGAGGTGTTCACACATTTACACCTGCATTTGAAAACAAGTACTGCAAATTCGGAGCAAAAAAAAGGTTTTAGTTGTAGAATGTCATTTAATAAATTCCAACAACCGCTTCATTTAATCATCGTCAACAGTTAATGTAATTAATTTGCCTCCAAAAAATGAAGCTTTAAAATTATTTATTGAGGGTTTTGATAGAATAGAATGTTTGAAAAGCAAATCGTTAAAAATTGCAACGTTGTTTTGTCTTTCAGATATTTGTATTTTTTAGTTAAATCATTCGAGTTGTTCGAAAGTATTCAGTGTTTATTGAAAATTACTTCTTGTGTTTATCACTTGCCTATACAATTGCATGTTAATTTTGTTTAATTAGATTTTCACTTAAAAATAAAAATGTCATTTAGTTACTTTAATAACTTTTCAGTACCCTTGTAATATTTGCAATAAAAGCTTTCCATATTTTTTTTTTTAATAAAATATGCTGTAAGAGTTCCCTGTTTTGACTTTAATAGCTGTATATTTCAATTAATTTATTTTTATATAGTATTTAGTTAATCTATTTTCGGTTGTTAATACCACAGTTTAGAATTTTGATCACTTACATCAACCTTATTTTTGCGAATTTACCCGGTACAACGTTTTCTAAAATATGATCGTTGAAACTCCTTGTAAGTGACTAGAAAAAGAGGGAGGCACCCTGTTTAAAAAAGTCTATATTGTTTACATTAACTATCAGTGTTTATATTCGGGGTACCTCTTTGGCCGGTGAATAGTAGCATGTTCAGGGGGGTGAGACGACGAGGTGATCGTAGGTACTGGGGCAGGAGCACGAGCTATACTGGAGGGTTCTTCACTTGCTGAGCTACTAGGAGAAGGAAAGTATTCTCTAGGTGAAGAACTACTAGGACCTGGTTGTCCCCTGTCTACCATGACCGCTTCTTCACTTGCCCAACGAGCCAATTGTTGTTGAGCTTGAATAAAGTCATCGCTGTAATACACAAAGTTGTGTAAGTTGTGAGAAATAGAGAATAATATATTGTCTTCTTGATTATATTACAAAATGAAACAAATTTATAATTTATTATTTCTTTTGTATTTGAATGTCTGTTTTATACCCGAATTTAGTACCTTTCACTATCAGGAGTGTCTCCACATGGAGGCATTCCCCGATCATGATCTGCGCTTTCGTAAATACTTTCTTCTTCAGCCGGTTGATGATGGGGATGAGGATAAGGAAGTCTTGATGCGGGTTGTCTGTACCTACTGCCTCCATAGATAAATCGGCTATTGCCGCCAATATCTCTATGTGACTGATGAGAACTCTCGCTACACGCAGATGATGATTCTTGACGATAATGACGATCTGCTTCCGTTTCTGACATACGTATGTCCTCTGAACCACTAGGACTCATATGACGTGAGTGATGCTCCAATTGACGTATTAAGTCTTCTAGGTTACGTATGCGAATGGGTCCGCAGGAAGGTACATCATCTTCTTCTTCCTCAGCTTCTACAACGATCTAAAAAATGAAAACCTGAGGAAACTAAGCACATAAAAACGTTTTCTAAGGTAAGAACATCATGATTTGTTCAGTGTATGTTAATTTGCTGAAAAATAAAGTAGAACAGTTATTTTCTTTGACTCCTCTTGATATAAAAACTTTAAGACGAACATTTGAACATACACTGGTTTTATTATGGCATTATATTTTACTTTTTCACTAGTACATCATGATAATATGGCTACCTTGTGAACTTCTTTACTTGCCACTTATTTCACGCTGTTCTCTACGATCAATCCCGGTTGAGCCCCCAAAAATGTAGTATCTCTTTTTATTCAAGTTACTAACTGTTGGTATTGAACGAGAGAGAGCAATGAATTTAGTGCATGGGCTTCGTTTTATCAAAATAAAAGTAGACGGCAACTATAAAATATTTAATGATTGAAAACAATTATTTACACAAACGTCTTGACACTTGCATCATTTAACGGCTTCTCCTCTTCTACCCCGACTACCTGGGTCTTGGGGTGCGACCCGGTGTCTTCCTTAGAAACTACTTACAAACTAGCTTAAAACTTAAACAGAAAACATCTGGTTTGACTTAACTTGAATTTCTTAAACTACGACACACACACACACACAAATACTCAACAGTCACCCTTTCACCATGCTTATATTTCCTAAATGTAAATTACGATGCTACATTACTAATTGAAAAAGATAAAGTCATTAAAACTTCTTAATCGAATAGTTACGATGCCGAGTTTGATGACATGCTTTTTTAGTTTTGACGAATAACTTTTCCTAAAGAACTTTTACCTTAAAAATCAAATAATCCTATTTTAATTTATACTATTTATGAAATCGATATTATCATTAGAGTTTTCTAAAATAAACGTTTCAGTCCTGTAGCTGTTATTCTCGTAAAAAAGCATGAGAAGATCATTATCACAAAATAACTCACCTGAGGCTCACAGACTTTCTCCTGGCTATTAGAACGCTTGTAGTCAGGATACGATGATGATATGCATTCTTGAAGACTTCTCCTTAAAACGTCGTCGTTTAATATAGTTTGACTTCCGGAAGGGGTTGATGAAATCCTAAATAAGAAAAGTTAAAATGTCCAAGATTTAGTGACAGTTTAGTATATTTTTGAAAGTTGGTTGTGAAAAATTGAAATTTTAAATAAATTGCTACAATAATTAATATCATATTAATGTATTTAAAATTTACCCCTACTAAAAATTCGTAAACAATATATCATTATTAATGATTAATATTATATACGTTGATTTCGACGTTCTATGACTTCGTTAGTACGTTCGTTGTTGTTGCTGTTGTCACCTCTCGTAGCTTAGTGGCTGAAGCATTGGCGCGTAAAGCCGAGATTCCGGGCTCGAGTCCCAGCGGGGGCGTGACAACAGCAAAAAATTTTCCCTCATTGTTTAAGGTAATCTGTAGTGGGTATAAATTGCTTCAATAATTAAAATCGTATTAATGTATTTATGTTTTAAATTAGTTACAAATTGAAGATGAATTAGAAAAACCCCTTGTTTAATTTACGGAGTGTTTTGTAATTTATGATTCATCTAAATCTAACTATTATAAAACTTACACTTACTTTATAAAAAAAGACAACTAGCACATAGAATTATTCATGTTGTTACAATAAGTGAGAAACAATTTAGCAATTTAAATTAAAAAACAATAATTTAATTCCTCAAAAATTAACTGGGACGGATAGGTTAAGTTGATTAATTTAACTTTGCACAAATTTGTAATCACAAGAAGATAAAATGATTTGTAAACTGTAAGAGGATACTCGCTTATGCGTTCGTAGTCCAAGTGGATGTCAAACGAATCAGATGGAAAGAGATAATCAGAATTAACAAAAGTGCCAAGAAAGTACAATCAGAAATGGAAAAGTTTAATGGTATGTATTTTTCAATCACCTCCTTCAGATTACTGAAACGAACCCAAAGGAATTTTCTGTTCGCCATCCTTAGACCAAAGGCTTAAGAGGGCAGTTACATCTGCGTATGGCATTTCATTGCAAAATAGGAAACTTTTCTAATAAAGTTATCCTATAAAATTTTCTACATAAATATTGAAAAAAGCAAATTCATTCTGCCTGACAATTTAAACACATAAAACGAAGAAAAGTAATGAGCACTGAGATCCGGTTGACCGTTGGTTATCTATAAATGCTTCATCGCTTATTGGCTCGTTATCACTTTTTCTCGCTACATTCTTTTACAATTGTAAGACAAGAATGAAAATCACCAATTAATTAATTTTTAAGAAGGTATTTGCGCTCTCTCTATAAGCAATTGGCGGAATGCCCAAACTTACAGGCGTAGGTGGAAGTAACTAATAAAAATATTAGCTAAATGTTTTATACTCAGAAATAAAACACCGTAATCAAATTTCCAAAATTTTTTACTTAATACTTAACGTACGTTTCACCACCCTGTCGCTTCTTCAGAAGTTAAAATTAAACTTACAATTTACTATTATTAGTTTACTTATATAGTGTCCTAATAACTAAGTGGGAGGGAAAAGATTAAGTAAGAGAGAATAATTTACATCAATTTGTTCGTTTAAGAGTACATTTTGTTTTTTGTATTTATTTATTTCCATACATTCTAAAAGGTTCAATTAACTATTAGTTTCGGTATGCATAATTTTAAATTCTGAATTTAATGCGCACTTTTCTGTGATTAGATGTGCGACGTAGTTAGAGTCATTTTTTAATTTATTGTAAGAATAAAAAAATATGTAAGAACAAATTGATGTAAATTATTCTCTCTTACTTAACCTTTTCCCTCACCCTCCCACTTAGTTATTAGGACACTATATAAGTAAACTACTAATAGTAAATTGTAAGTTTAATTTTAACTTCTGAAGAAGCCACAGTGTGGTGAAACGTACGTTAAGTATTAAGTAATAAATTTTAGAAATTTGATTACGGTGTTTTATTTCTGAGTAAAATGAATTTTCATCAAGTAAAAGCGGAAACAATTAAATGTATTGTGGTGTTGCAGGTGATTATTTAATATTATATTTATTTAAATAAAACTTATGATAGTTGTTTGATGATATTTAATGAACAGACGGTTAGTAGTGAAAGATGAAATAATTGAAATGAATTTAATATTGAATGGTAAAAAATGTGCAATGGTTGAAAACGAGTATTATATATAGCGGTCGGTGAAGAAGTGTTGATTTGAAAGTTAGAATTTAACAGTAAAGGTTATTTCTTAGAAGTATGCCGAGGGTAGCGAAACAAGAAGCGGTAGTTTTAATAGGGATCGGCAACGGTACTTTTTATGATTGACCGTTGCAAGCGATCGGTGACAAGGGACAGGAATTTTGGATTGTGTATGAAAGATAGACAAGAAAAGAAAGCTGATTCTGAGAATTAGAAAAAGGAAAGACAGTAGAAATAATGTTGGTAGAAAAGGCATGCTCAAGGGTGTTAGTAACTATATACAAAATATTTACACAGAATTTACACAAGATAATTTATACAAAAGTGAAGAATTTTTATGTACAAATTTAAATACAAAAATGAATATAATTACAATAGTGGGACATAGGTACCCACAGTATTATACATGAACTAAGTAACAAACAGCTTTTAATTCCAAAAGCGACTGCAGAAATTGCAATTCCAATTTCTAAATTGTTTTGAATCTGAGCTTAATTGAAATCTGAAGGAACCACAAGGTCCTAATGTTTTTTTGGTTTTTCCTCTAATTTTGTAATAAATATAAAACAGAAGTAAAACACAAATTTTAGATATATTTGGTTTCTAACTAATCGTGACACCTAAGGCGTCGAAAACGGTTTAAACATTTTTTAAACGTCTAAAATTTTATGTGAAATCTTGAGTTTTAGCATTTTATTTAGTTCAGTTCCATTTAATATTTTGTATTGTTACGTACGTGTAAGCAATTTACGATAAACTTGAAGATCTGTAATTTGGGTTTGATAATTCAGATAGAAGACTAGACACTTCGAGAAACGTCATTCTAGAAGTTTTCAGAACAAATGAAGTGACTATAAACTTCAATAAACGTCATTCTAGAAGCTTCCAGAACAAATGAGGTGACTATAAATAAGCTTCTGTGAAATCGGCGGGATAGTTCTAATGACCAAGCGACAGAAGGCGAAAAGTGAAAAGAGAAGTGAAATGGTAGGCGAAAAGAATAAATTGTTAAAAAATTGTTTTCTTTGAGGAAAAATAAATAGTTTGATAGTGACAATTGTATTAATTACGCAATATTGATTACAGTTGTTAGCAAAATACGCAACAGTATTCTTATGTTACCTTTATAAAATGAAAACCAATACAATTTTAAGCATTCTTTTTTAGTCTATAAGAATATCGTTTAATAATTATAGTAGTTACCTATGCGTTGCGGCGTTTCTTAAAGCTTGAATGATATCGTCATGATAGCCGTTGAGACTTTTCAGTGTTCGTTCCACTTCCGACATGCTCGCAGCGCTTAGCAATTGGTTAACATTTGAATCGCTTCTAGAAATGATACCATCCGAATGGGCCCCATCGTTCCACGACTCTTTTGCATTCGCTCCTATCATCAACCCGTAAGGATGCTTTTTCAATATGCCCTTTTTTTCTGGATGTTTAAGATTATTGTGCTGAAGATCTATAAATGACACTGACTCATCGTCGGCTGAAACAGTGGAAATAAAGTTATCACAGCCTTACTTAGATTGTTCGGAACTCGGAGAAACAGTGAACAAATCGTACAAACCTGAATGGATTTGATCATCGTCACTTGCAGCGGAATGTGCGATCCTTTTCATTTGCTGCATTTTGTGATCCCTATAATAAGATTATAACCTGTCATTGTACTACGATGAGATGAATTGTCGAATAGATACTGATGAAACCAAGTACATAATCGCAAATAGAGTATTAAATGAAAGAGACACATGAATTCCACCCGCTCATTACGCTATTTAGAATTACAAATAAGTTAATATTTTTTTATTATTACAATATTAAAAGTAAGTTAAAATAGATTATAGCTTAGACTTTACGAGAGTCAATTGTTTAGCAATTATTTTCCGGGTTTGATGGCTATGGTTTTAAAGTTTTCCTTGCTTCGTTGCTTCACAGGTATGCATGCTCTTTACTGGATAGATTATATAGCCGTAGTCCTTCCCGTGGCAATAACCTACGGACCCAGAAATAAGCCCTAAAGATTTCTGCCACAGCTGCTGGAAAAACGTTGACCAGATAATTCCAACAGAGGGACTACTAAGGAACTAAGGAGTACTCTAAGGCCACGACCAAACAATCCCGAAAATTTATTTCTCAACAACTAACAGATTATACTTTAAGCAATAGCAAGTAAGATTCAAAGTAAAAACTCAAATTCTATTCTATTGTAATGTTAAAGTTTTTATCAAAAGATATTTTTAAAGTGTCTAAAGTTCCAATAACTTTAAAATATAGATCACTATTGTATAAATTATATTATTTGACGCTAGTGGATAAATAAGAACAGATTATAATAATGAAATAATAAATTTTACAATTTCGCATTAGTTTATATCAAAAATACGGTTAATTCTCTTGTGGAGTAGATTTAAGTAGTGTTTAATAATTTTTTGGAAAAAAAATTAAGGTAATGAAAGCTAGTAAGTTAGTCATTCGGTAATTATATCAAGCATTAACAAAATTTTATCAAAGTCTGCTTTATTTGTAAAAAATTTCTGATAGTAACCTGAATCCATTTTGTTGGTTTTAAATATGTACAAGTTCTGTTTGAAACTTTTTTCAATGTAAAAATTAGTTTCGCAAATAAATGACAAAAACCGATTTTTTCACATTTTTTGGTACGTTAAACGTCCGCTATTTGGAAATTTATATTTCACATGTAGTAATTACAATTCTAGTATTCGTGCTGCACTAGAATTTATATTTACAAATTTCCCTGCTTTGATTGGTCAATTTTCTTATTTTTAGATTATTACGTAAATCGTTTGGTCAATGCTTAAAAATGTGAATTCTGTTGGGTGTGTTTTAATAAGTTGCTACTGTTGCTCAAAATGTTTTCGGACATTGTTACTATCACGAATATGTTTTTGACCGAGAATACTGATCGAATAAAATGAAAGGTAATTTCAGGTTCCCCAAGTACCATTTATCAACTTTCACTGTTAAACGCATGGACAATAATTCAATCAACTGTAATAGATACGAAAGCTTGCAAATATTCTAAATACTTTTTTAAATTTATTACTTACAGTAGTAAGTTAACTAAAAGGCGTTGAGCTAATAGTTTGAAAAGTATTATTTTGTTAAATATAAAGACGGTGCTGGTTGCTACTATTAAAACTATAGAGATTATTTCAAAAAAATGAAGATAAAAAGCTACCAATATAAACATACTTTCTTTTAAAGCTTCACCAGAGTGCTGTTATACTTTTAATGTTAATAAGTGGTGTTTGGTAACAGCATTTCTATTGTTACCTAGAAAAAATCCATTGATTACTGTCGGTAGCATCTAGTAAAATGAAGGAATACATAAAACATGTGTTTAATTATTAATCGTTTTATATATATTCGCCTTCTGCTCTTTTTTGTTTTTAATAACATTTTTAATTAATTATTTTTATAGCGGGTCATTATTAATATGACACTATTCTGTGATACTCCATTAACTGAAAATGTTTATTCTATAAATTGTATATTAATTTAGCGGATTTTATTTTACGGAATTGTGAATACTTGTTATCAATAGAAAACTTACTGAAAATGTGAAGATCCTGCGGCACTCATATGATTAGCTGGACGAAATAGAACTCTTTGAGAATCTCCTCGACTAAACATAAAAAATTAAGTTATTCTGATGTCCACGATAAAAATGAATCTATGAGTTCATGAAATGTGAGTGCAATAGGAAAACAAGTGTTTTTGAAATTAGTGAAATTTCCATGAGTATGAATGTCCCAGAAAGCACAAAGTAGCATTAACGAACAAAGGCAAATAAGAGCAAAGGCTACCAAGAACTTATTTGTATCTTGAAAAGATTAATATTTTACAAGAATCACAAAAGATAAAAGATACAAGAAAGAAATAAATAAAGCATTTTTTCATTCGTAGCACCATTTTTGTGATGAATGCTGTCGGCTAATCGGCGAAAGCTTAGCTTGGAAGCCAATATATTCATCTTCTGTACGGTAAATTAAAAGTAACTTGTGCTATACCAAGCTAAAAATACAGTTTGTTCTAATCATCGAAATTATATTTTTTCGCCAAATGATTGTGGAAAATTTAATTATAAATGGGTCGCAGAAAGCATTTCTCAGATGGAGTTTGTATGCTATGAGATTGTATTAGTGATAATCTAACAATAGAGGACGATTGATAGGAATATTTCACTACAGTGGATATTTTGGTACAGTGGTGGCACTAGTAATGACACAATATCTATATTTAATATATATCCTTGTGTAAAATTTTTATTTTTTTTAATCTGTCATTTTATTTGGTTTATTTGAATCCAAAGAAGTAATCAAGGTTTTTGTATAGTATGCATAAAACTTTAAACTTGATTCGAAAGAATCAGTGACCTGTTTTCAGGAAAGAAATAATATATGGAGGAAATCCAATTGAACATTACTGCCATTGGATTGGATGACTCTAAATATACTAAAGTAACATAGATTATGATAACTCGATACTGGATACAAACACGAATTGTTTATATGAAAGTAATAGGGAAATAAAGAATCGATTTATTTTACATTATTTTTCTGTCAATTCTATCGGTGTAATTTAAAATTTATCAGTAAAGTGAGAACATTTATTAAATGTATTTAAAAGAATTTATTTTAGAAGTATAATTTTAACTACTGACCGTACAAGTCTCTAGAAAGTGCATACTTAAACAGAAGATCAAAAATATAAAACAATATTAACCTTTCATAGAGTTTATTCTAATACGAAACAAATTTGACAAATTGGTTAAGGCTTTCGCGGCCAGTTGATGAACTGGTGTACTCCTAATTCGGATCTTAAAGCTGTCGTCGGTTGGAATTGCTTCATAACGTTTCGCTAACATGAGTGGTGCGTTTCTTCAGAGGTCTCTCGTGCTAACGAAACGTTAGGAAGCAATTCCAACCGACAACGACGTTAGACGCGAATCAGGACTACACCAGTTCGAAACAAATTTGTTGAGTATCTGAATAGACTCTATGAAACGTTACTATTTTTTTATTTTCGTGTATTTTGGAAACAATGGAAAAAAATATTTACCAAACACCCCTTCTTTAGGCAATTGGATCGTTTCTGCTTTCGAAATTGTTTTTTTCTTTTTTTAATGTTATACAAACATTAGTACATACATATGTAAAGGACAAGTTCCAGAAGAATTTTTTGTGCTTTCTGTTTACAATGGTTTGTGTTATTTGTTAACTACTTTAGTAAAAGCATATTTTGTAATACCTGGAAGCCATCTACATCATACAAGAGCAAGAAACACAAATTCATAATAGCATCAAAACTAATTAAGTAAGTAGAAATTCAACATCAATTATTCCACTCTTAATTGTCAAAGTCATAAAAACTAATTTCAATAGACAACTTACACAGCAATGCAGTAGAGGGTAGAGTTTTCTTACAATTTAGAGTGGATCGTTTAATGGTAGGTAAAGTTAACTACAAGACACATTAACGATTGCCAAATATATGAAGAATGAGAAATGAAGAAATATACAGCATTCAGCGACGAAATAAGAATTAACAATCGTTCATCATTCACACAGGATGTAATATTTCGATTTATTAAATTAAATCAGATTGTACTGTAAAATTATTTTAAAAAAATCACCGTAAATGTGGCTTCTATTACATTAAACACTGATGCAGCTTAAATGTATATTTTCCACAGTTTCTGATAAATATCTCTTAAAATATCCACCATACACACGCAACTCAAATTTATAGTATAAAGTTTAAATTGATTAACATTATACGATAGTTATGTTTCATATTTATGTTTAAATAAAATAAAATAATGTTTTTATAGTTAGGTAAATTTCCAGTTTTGTTGGAAGTTCTCTGAGAGAGGCACTGCAAATGAATGAGAATTCTGCTTACGACTATCATTTGTTTTTGATATCAAAACTAATAAAACAGGGAAATATAGCTTCATAGGTACTGAAGTCCTCATTTTGTCTACATTAATGACGATTACCAATGTTATTAGAAGCTGAAATGTAATGTCTGTCTATATATTGGGCACATGTAGTTATCCACTTATCAAGATAATTTGCTGGCAATTCTAGCAGAATAGCAATCAATGTGCAAACCTTAGGGATCAATTCTGTGAGCCATTTCACTCATTAATTAGTAGAAGTTGGCTAAATATGAAACATTATTTTATACTTAAACAAATGATTTAAATGAGCAAGTATACCTTCCAAATGGTTTTCGTCTTGTTTTCAATTTCTATTTTATTTAATAACCTACAATGTTACCTTCAGCTATTTATATCTTATAAATTAAGAAATTTTACAATAAGCTGTGACAATTCATTACTGTTTGATTATTGAAAATATTATTGTTATTTTTAATACATTTTTTGATTTCAAAAGTTTCATACAAATGTGACATTTTATTTTTGGGTATTCTATAGATTTGTGATTTTAGCTTTTTTAGTGGAACAATGCTCAGAGTAATGTTAGATCTACCGATCAGTTATTACAATTTAATTCCACTATTTTCCGATGGGTCAATTTTGGTTTTATTATTTACTAACAATTTCTGTATGTTTAATTTCTTAAACTGTGTATAATTTGAATCTAATTTAGAAAGTTTATAACTGACTTTGTCACTTACAGTTTTCATATAATTGATTTTACTGTATTTTTTCATCTAATTTGTCTGTAACAAATGAGTTGTAAAGAATTTTTGGGTAATAATGCATTTTCTACGTCTTACCAATGGATCAATTAAAAAGGGGTCATAACCGTTTTTTGAGAAAGTATCAAAATCTTTAATTATAATTTGAAGTTACAAAGTGAGGAAGGTACGATAAATAATCTGCGTAGCAGGTTATTGAAAGTGGCCATTTTTATATTAAATGATTGATTATAATTAGCTGGAACTATTATATCGGTTGTTGTAGGTTTCTTTTGAATATCTAAGTTTGAATTTCTCGGTTTTTAATACATTCAGGTCTAAAAAATTCAGGCAATTATTATTTTAAAATTCTGTAGTGAATTGTATATTTGTATTAAAAGAGTTTAAAAGTTTAAAAAACAATTAAGTTATCTGGAGGTGGGACTTCACCAGATTGGTCTGGCAATGCCGCGATTACCGCCGAAATAGATTCGGCGACTTGCCACAGTTTTATAACTGCTTTTCCGATGAAATAAGTTCTATTACACCATACTGGCTTCATCAGTTAGTTGTTTGTTCTTGCAGAGAGTGTTTGATAAGGACGATGACATTTCAATAGAGTATACAGCCTTAAAAGTTTTACAAACATCAAAATTACTTTCATTTTGAAATAATTCTACTAATAATAATATTGTTTTCTCTGACCACTGAATATTAAAAATATCCTCTTGACTAATCTCTACATACATTTATTCGCTATCCATTATTAATCTTATTTATCCACTGCACCAAGAAATACAATCCAAATAATGTAACTGATGTTGTATGCAGTGTATGTAATAGTCCTGTGTTTATATTAGATGTATTGCTATATATTCCATTTCAAAATATTTCACAAGCTATTGTAACGAACCAAGCAGATATCTTCGGTCATGCTGACATACTGCAGTTGAATGAGGGAGAGTTGGAAGAGGATCTCATCGATCGAGGCATCTCTCCTACAACCAGTACCAAGTAGGCATCCTAACGTCTATATATTTAGGTGCGTCTACTCTTGTGATTTGTGAACTGTGTGACTTGAGGATTGGAGATTCGTTTTCAACCCTGACAATATATTTGGAAGGGGGTCCGAACGTTACATTACAGTAATGGTACCCTTGTTATTGTTTTCCTCTTTTAGAACTGATCAGTTTGAATTGAAATTTTTCTTTGATATTGTTGGAAGCACGTTGATCATTTTGCTGATTATATATGTTAAATTGAATTATGTATTTTCATTAATAAATCCCATCATGTAAACTTTTAACAAATATTTTTAGAACAAAGCACCTAAAAATGAATTTCTGAACTGAACTGAATCAAAATATTTCAGAAAGCGTAAATATAGAACAGATATTATTGTTAGAATATAATATTAAAAATGAACACGTTCAGGGAAATATAAGTTTATGTAAGTAGTTTTCATTATGGATTCAAAAATGTAGATTTAAATATTTTCAGAATGTTTCGATGGTTCCTAACTGTGTTACCATAGCCATAAACTTTTTATTCCATGTTGAACATGAATATAAATCTATTATTGTCAAATACCACATTTACTTGCTATGTACATAATTGTAGTATTAAAATAAGAAACAGTATAAATGGCCAATCAGAAAAGTTTAGAAATGGGGTAGGTATATCAGTGATGCCATCAAATTCATACTGCTTACACAGGTTAGGTTTAAATGGATCCGACTCAGTTATTGATTATAATTTCTGAATTAGTGCTATATGTTTATTATACAAAGACAATTTCTGAAAATTATGAATCATTAATAAACAAAATGATTAATTTTTATATTGTGCAATACAAGTACATTTGGTATATTTTGGATTAGAAGGTACTTCATAAAATAAAAAACCAGTGCTTCTAACATGCACTCAATATAAAATTTACTCGTTAAAAGTGTACATCTTCTTGTGAAATCATTGGAACTCCCTAAATTTGCCGCCAGTTGTTTAGACTAAATGTTGATATGCAAAAGTATTTCATATATTTTATATTCTTTTCCTATTCTGTAATTGATTCAATCTCATAATGCATGCACAACTTTCAGATCAGGAGAGTTTAAATAATTTTTATCATAGACGGGGTGAATTTTCAATAGCTAGTGATCCCCTTCATTATCAGTCAGTCTTAATAATTACCTAGGTACCTTACAAACCTATAAAACATAGTTTATATAGACCATAATGGTTGATATTAGCTTTTTCACAATTTGAGTATTAGCTGATATTAAGATGCAAATATTGATGAGTATAGAGTGTTCATAGTTATAAAATAAACTTACGTACTTTATCATTAATAAAATTTGTTTTTAAAGTAAAAGCAAATATTTTTATTTGGGACATACTATACGTAAATACTTATATTTAACGATTAGTACATATTAATTAAATTGGATTTTCATAAGCATATCGTAATACACCCTTCAATTAGCATATTGATGTAAAGTTTTGTTAATACAACAGATAAATCATTTAACTTATAATTAAATGAAGATGATTATGTAAGATCTTCCTACAGTTTTTTTAGTTAGTAAAATAATTTCTTAAGCAATAGTTAAACGGCATCGCTATTGAATTTATTTAATGAGTATAATCAAAATCTACTGTACTTGTACATACTTTAAACTTTAACTATTTTAAATAAACCCACTTAGCTTTATGAAATTATCTAATTTGTAGTTTCAAAACAAGATAATTAGCATACCTATGGTCAGTTTAACTTAACCTTTATGTATAGTTTCATTTTCATTATCAAAAATTACTACACGTGGTACTTAAAGCTATCAGATGAATATAGAGATACGCGATATCAGGAGATACATAATGTACAATGTTAAAAATTGATTGTTCTACAACTGTAACAATGTAATCGTTTTATCCAAATTAGTGAATCTGTTTGATATGCATTATTTTTTCGTTTTTGAAACTAAAAAATAAAATGTCGCCTTTTAGAGATAATTTTATATAACTATGTAAAAATAATCAATGATTGGAAGATCTTACACTCATGAGAAACAAATTTATCGGTTATCGTTCAAAGGAACTGTCATTAATATTTTGTAGTTTCATTTCGATAGTTCTTTTATATGAAATGAATCGATCGTCCTAAAACGTTGAAGAAATAAAACTTTAACTAATAACTTACCTGAGTGTACCAACATTTCCTAGAATCTTGTTGGCTTCTTGATTTTCAGCAACAGAATACTTTTTCGGAACAGTTTTGAAGGAATCTCTATACTTTCGAACAGTTGTCTTCCTTCCGGATGAAATTTCAAAAGAGTGAGATTTACAAATATTATCTACTATTAAGGAGAGGTCTGACACTTTATAAAAACAAAATAATTAAAAAATATTTTGCACACTCGAAATTTTACTTTTAAGAAGCAAATTCTGTATTAAATACTTATTCACGAAAAGCTAAACTTTAGCAAATAATAATGTTAATCAGGTTATTTTGACGTGTAACAAGATTATTGACAATTTTTATGTTTGTACAATTATAACAAAAACAGGAAATGGAACTGGGTTGTAGAACAGTTAACTTTTTTAAGTAATGGGGAATCACCCATTCGACACTCATTCTTTGTTAAGCAAATAGAAATTTACGTATACCACGAAAACAAGTTATACACATGTATAAATTCAAGTTCATTACAATGCGTGCAAATTAACTACTTAAAAGCCTTTTTACAGCTAGCTATGTGCCTTGCATCTACTTATCTTGATGCAACATAACCTACTTTTACATAAATATCCTTACTAAAAACCTAGTATAAAAAATACGTATTATCAAAAAGTATAGATGTAGAAGAGCAATTATATAAAATGTAATTTTTTTAATTATTTGAAATTCCGGCTGGAGAAAAAGTGACAGACTAAAAATAACGAAGTGTCAAACGGTATTTGCATTAGTTATTCATCATAAAACCTACATAGTCGTAATAGTATTTAGGAGTAGCTGCTATCGGTTGCTAATACGATAGTAAATACTATTTTAATATATAATAGTTATTCACTGTTTACTAGGAACAAAGATTTTTGAATGTTCCATTACTACATTTTCAGCAATTAACTAATATGACATGATCTTAATTAAATTAAGAGTGGAGATAAAAAAGCAATCAATTATTTTAATTATGAGATTGTTTTTATAAAACTCGAAAAATCATGTAATTTCGCTGTTGAGTGTATATATTCAAGGCCGGCGTGTATTGTAATTCAAGAATTATTATTCGAGTTAACACTAACAAGTCATGGCCTGCAGGATTTGTTCTCTCGACGTTTCGTACACAATTTCAGTAGGCATTTTCAAGGGCAATGTTAGATATCTCCTCAATGTTGTTGGTTTTAGTGACTGTATCTAATTTTTATGCAGTTTCATGTCTTCCTCTTTTTTATTGAAGTTGTTTTTGTGTATCAAGATAGCTTCTCTGTATAAGCGTAAATAGTATTAACTGCACTTAGCTAAGATTTGAAAGTAGTTAAAAAGTATTTTATAGTTATACTTAATATTCGAGTCAAAGGGCCGTTATTTAAATGACTAGTTAGGTCCAAACAGACCTTTAGACCGAATATAAATTCTACTAAAGATTCCGGCAGTGAAAGCCTATGTTTTTCTAATGTATTTATGTCCATTATCAAAGAAAGCATGTTCTGCGATCACTGATATTTTTTTATGTTTCATACGGACCAGTTTAGTGTCTTTTAGAATAATTTAAGGTTTTATACTTCTTCTCCCTTTGTGGTTCCCACATAAAGTTTGGTTCACCTGAAAGGACTACAGTAAACCACGGGCTTGGATAACGGGTATTTTTTATCTTTAGCTGCTTTTAGATGCTCATCCATCATTTTGGTAGGCATAAAGATGGGTTTAAAAATTTTCCAACAGTCTTTCGATTGGATCTGTAATTCCTTTTACATATGAGAGAAAAACTTTACAGGTACATCCGCTTTGCTCATGGGGTTATGTCGTTTTGTTGATCTTAAGGTACGCGCACATATAATCGAACGGCACAGAACGGAAAAGTATAAAATATATATAAATATAAAAAGTACATTCATGTAGACGGCTCCATCGGCATTTTAAAAATCCGCCGGGAATCCAAGAATTAGAATGAAAATCCGACCGCTGTGTACTCTGCGTGCCGATTCCAATTAATATGCGATACAGGTCGGAATGGGCCGGTATGTTCGAACTATATTTCTATTTATACGATCATTAGTCCTTCCCACCTCTTTTAGATTTTACATCTACTAAAGTTCTATTATTTAATAAATTACAATGGGAAGTCGAGCAGCCCAAATCCAGGTTATATTATTAAAAATTTATAACAATTAACAGAAAATAACTCTTTCTGTAAAAACTGCCATGTTCCAGAAATGAAGAGAAAATAGGAAATTAGTTTTAACATGATCACAAATTAGAACCTCTACTTTTGAAAAGTGTTTGCCATTTCCATTACTACTTTTACTTACAAACTCTTTAATTTAATTACGTTTTAAATGGTTCCATTTATCTTTATCATGTCTGAATTAAGTCGTTTACATTGATATTTAATTTATTAATTATGATTAAGAGTGTAATGTTTCTCGAAGTTGTTTGAATTCAATGTTTCATTTAAACTTATAAAATGTAATTGAATCAATATCTTCTACCAAAATCAAATAATTGAAAATATAGAATTTTTCAGTACCATATTTTTTCTCAACAATATATTTAGTACAATTCAGAAAACCATAGTTGGGATACTATATATTATAATAAGGGTGACAACCCTAAACATGATTGTTTATAATCCATATTAGCTTTGTTCTATTTTTTTAATAGTAATATTGTTCTTCCAAAACTGCAATCGATTCTTCTTCCGAGGACACATATTTAACGCTATTTTTGGACACTACTAAAATAAATTCCGTGAATCAATTCCAACGAATTTGCGTTGATGTTAAAAAAGTCCGGCAATGCCGTACGTCCGTTGTGTGCCGTTCATCCGACTTCGATGGATACGCGCGTACCATTATCGCCCATTTATTTTATTGAACCGTATAAATGTTTTTAACCACTGATGTGTTGATGTGTTCAAATTTTTCATTTAGATACCTACTCCCGCTCGCACAGTATTATTGCTCTATTGACTAGAATTTTTATTACGCCTGTTTTTAGTTTAGCTAGTGGGAATGAAGTACAACTTGTAACAAATTTTTAAGCTTCTAAGTTAGTCTGAAAAGCACATTTCTTGCACATTTGAAGCAAAGATGTCTGAGAAGACTTCCACATCGCTCTTGGAAATGTTTAAAGCAAATCTGAATATAAATGAAACGTCGGGAGAAAATGTTGCAAACAACGACCTATCAATTCGGATAACAATTAATCAATTATTTAAATTTTTATTGGTATGAAATTAGAAGTAAAAGAGTAGAATGAGCTAACAGACGAACTTGTTTTTTGGTTTCGTATAACAAGTTACTCCATCCAATGTGCAGAAAAAGCATTGTTTTATACAGGCTGCAAAAGTATTCGCTCTTCTACATCTTTAACATATGCAACAACTGTAACAACAAGCATAAAGCACCAACCTCAGGTTATGTTACTTCAAAAAGTGTTGCGCTAATGTTGTATTCAATTAAATGTTTGGTGGATGGGGGGACGGAGTGAAAAAGTGCTATTAATAATTTTATTAACGTTTTTATAATTAAATATGACATGAAATCATATTATTCTTTTGGAAAATCGCACCAGTTTCCCGTATTATGAAATGTGTTTTTGTTTTATTTTGTGTATAGTTAACATCTAGCAGTGCAAGCTAATATTGTAGATATAGTAGTGAAATTGGTTACCACAAAACTTAAGCACTTGTTAATAATCCAAATAGATACATTATTTAAAAATATATCTTGTAAAATTTCAAACATTCAAAAGCATAAGTGTGTATAGATCTCAGAAAAAAAATTAAAATATAATGAATAAATTCTAATACTAATTAATAAGTGTTCCTAATTTTTAGGTAGTTTAGCTAGGCCAGTTATGGTTGGGTTTTTAGTTTGAAAGGATTACGTTAATGCTATTTTAATGTTATCCTCTATGCTTTACACGAGCCTATATATTTTTGAAGTTTAATGATCCATTGTTATTTATTGAGCGGAATCTAAGAAAATGAATTTATTTATTTCTGCAGTTTGAAACGTAATTTTATAATTGTATTATTTTCTTGTTAGTGTCTATTTTCTAAATCCGCTGGCATATTCGTAAGCTTTTGCGGTAACCAATTTATTAATAAATAAAAAGTACCATATTATAATTAAAAGCAACAGAGATACAGCAGATGCTTGAGAGAGAGAGAGATAGAAAGTGAATAAGAGAGAGAGAGAGAGAGAGACAGAGAGAGATAGAGATTTTGGATGGAACACTACCTGGTTTTGGTTCAGCCCAACTAACCTGAGGCAGAGCGAGAAGTTTTTGTGTACTACGACTGACCTGTAGCATAGTGCAGCCGAAGTGAACACTATGAATACGCCCCCCACCACCGACATGAGAGTACCCACGAGAAATATCGTGTTCGACCCGTGATAATCCTCTGCACCGCGAAAGGTGATATTGACAGTGACGCAGTAGGTTGGTCATCAGGTCAACATCAGGCAGACCGACGATACCACCATGCATGGACACGACATACAGAGAGAGACAGAAGGAAAGCTAACATCAGATCCAATCATCGTACAAGACATATGCAGCCTTTAAACATTCTTCTGTTAAGTCCAACAGCAACATTGTTAGATATTAATAATTTAAAATAGGAAGTGTATATTAAAAGCGTATTTGTACATAATTTTTTCCAAGAGAACATATAATAAGGAATATTAGACTTTAATTTAGATTCACAAAAACCAATTTTAGTAATTTATTTGTATACTTCAATGTGAATTTATAGCAGTATTCTCAACACTTGACCACAGATTGCTGATTTGTACTAGTCTTTGCCGGTGCAGTTTCTACGACTCGTCCTGAAAGGGTGTTGCATCTAAACAGTGTAGTTTAACGAGCGTGGTATGTAATGTCCTATTATAATTTGTGGTTTATAAGGAACTTTTTGTTTTTTTAATAAATAGTCATTGAATTTGTAGCCATAATAAAATATGAGATCACGGTTAATACTTTTACATTTGCTGTTGGCTTACAAGATATCGTTAAAGGCTTTATAAAAATCACAACACCAATATATCGACGAGGCCTATATACAGGCTGTGCAACAGGCAGTCTTTGCTTTCGAATCAGGATCACTGTGGCAGACCAATACCTGTAGCAAACGGCCACGACTGCAAAACAAATGAAGACGCCTTTGACCACACCCACTAAGATAAATACCATCGTCAGTGTGCTAAGATTGTCCGTGTTGTTGTCTCCTGCGAGAATTTTACTCTAAATTCAGTTCGTCTGCTTTTATTCCGATTTGACAAAATATAGTAAACCTCTTATGGTATTTTACCATACAGTAAATCACAAAAAATGTATGGTTTACACACAGCTAATGTGAGTAGCTTTTACACTAAATTTTGTAAGAGACATGCTGCATACTGTCGCAAGATGGCCGTTTCAATACGGAAACGTATAGCAGGTGATCCCATATTGATGCCTGTTCTTTCTCAATTAATATCATAGTGAACGATGTCGGTATTTTACGAGGTTAATTTACAATAAATAGTTTAAAAACACCTCACTGAATAGTATATTCATTGAAAGCATTCGCCTTCAAATGTGTGGTGTCGGGTTTAGTTTCCACTTGCGTAAATTACGAGGGTGGTTTGATAAGTCCGTGACAGTTTCCGTTAAGTCGTTACACCAGAAATCGTTAACAAAAACCCTGGAATGACATTAGGTGATTGAAGGTTGAAAGTGCGTGCGTTGGCTGAGGCTCTAGCTCTGTAGGTGTCTCAACTGCGCGAGTGCATCACATTTTGCATTAATATTTGGACATGAAAAAGCTGTCGGCACGATCGACTATAAACACCACCGTGTGACAAGTTCAAAGGAGTGTTTGGAGATGTGGAGCCGCAATACAAACGAGTTTTTGCGCCGTTTCATTACCGTAGATAAAACATGTACCCATCACGCCATTCCAGGGACCAAGCACCAATCGAAGCAGTGGGTTTCTAAAATGGATCTATCGGCTAACAAAGTCATGGCTACAGTTTTCTATGATTCCACCGTGTAATTTATATTGATTACCTTGAAATAGGTAACACGATCAACGCAAAATTTTATTCAGAGCTGCTGGACAGATTTGATACTGTTTTGAAGCAGAAATGACCGCATTTAGGAAATAAGAAGGTGTTGTTCCATCAGGACAATGCACGGTAAAAGATTTGGGTCGAATGAAGAGGTCATCGTGGAAACAAACGCTTATTTTTAATACCTTAAGAAATTTATTATTTAGAAGGAATAAAGAAATTAGAAACAGGATCGACTAAATGTATCGAGCTATAAGGAGATTATGTAGAAAAATAAAATGATTTTGTGCTGAAAAGATGATGTTTTCCTTTAAGAGGTGGACTTATCAAACTACCCTCGTACGTATAAGTAATATAAAGTTTATTGGCAGATTAGGTCAGGTTATGGCTGGCTAGTCTTTATTTTAACACGCTTTTAATCAAAGAATGATTATCCACTAAATTTTTTATCAATCGCTTACCAAAAACTGTTAAAATTAACACATAATAAATTAAAACACTCATTGTAAGAGGTTTATTACACAGTTAGTTTGCATTACTTTCCTTTTCAGATATGTGAAATTTCGAGATGTGATCAAATTTCGATTTGTAGTTTATTATTATTATTTTCTTATAGTTGGCGATAAGAGATTCAAATAAAAGTGACATAGAGGCAATTGCTGCCATCTAGTGGATTTTAGCCGCTACAGAGGATGTCAAACTAGACATGGCCTCACAGAGGTATTTAAACTTGTCCAGCTATATCAACACCGCAGCCTACATACGTGAATACACGTAAAGCTTAATAATAACCATTTCTGATCAAAAGTAGGTAATCGTAGTTATTTCAATTGTAACTGACAAAATAACATTAGTGTCAACTTAGTACACCAAAACTCCAGTAGAACTCGTGTTATTACTATAGCAACTAGTAGAAAGTATTTTATAGGTTCAGTACTCATTATTATAAAAAAGAACCGAAATTTACTTAATATTTATAATTAAAAATCAAGATTTCGTAGATCAACTTCATTCATGTGACATTTCATGTAATTTGCTTTATTTGATATGATAGGATATCAGAATCTGTAATTTTTTTTAATTGTTACGCTATGTTCTTTTTTGGTGGATTAAGTTAACTTAGGTTTTTGTTTTCATTTTAAGCAACCATTTTTGTTCTCTGCTTGTTAACAAACTAGTAACTATTAATTAGTAATTAGGAAATTCGTAGCAGTATATATTGTATATTCCGTATTGTTTGACATTAATATGGGGTCTTTAGCTAGATTTTAATTCTCGATACTGTTATAGAGGACAGAACATACCATCCTGCGCGTTTCCCACTTCTAACAACTAATAGGAGACGCATTACTATTCAACGCCGAGATTAGTCTGCTGTTGTATAAGAAAGATTCACATTAAAAAGGTACTTTGTGGTAAATAAAAATAAACTAATTTTGCGACAAGCTGCAGCACGGCCTTACATTATACATATATATTTTTATAAAAGGTATTATTTAAAGTTGATTATTGCAAATAATGTATATCAAATAGCATTATAATTCAATTTAATGTAACATTATTTATAATAATAAATTTTTGATGTTGATTGTATTACATGTTAATTAAAAACATAAAAATTTGACCAGTTCAGTATGGAGCTTTGATTTTTCGATGATCAGCTATATCTAAGGGGTTTTCTTTTATAGGTTTAACTTTAAAAAATATATCCACACTAAACACTTACTGCAGTTTTAACTTTTTTATAGAGTATTGTTTACAATAAACGAAAACTGCTCAATAATGCTCATGAATTTTAATGGTTATGTTAAAAAGGAATTTCGTATACATTTTGCATAACAAACACAAGCTTTTGTAATAAATTAATAAATTTATAAACCATGTTATCAGTGTATCTTATTGCAATTTGTTCGATTGATGTGTTTTATTTAAAAAAGTAGCTTAAGTTAAATTAGCCAAATGGTTTTGGAAAAAGTTATTAAATTAAATGTTCGGCATGATCCAAGAAGACAAACAATTTAAAATTAGATTTTATTATCTCTAAACACTTATATAAATTTTCTATTATTTGACCTTTTCTTAAGGGTGCAGTTATATGCTTCAGTTTTTCATATATTTTTACATTGGTAACTTACGTCGCAATCCACCGTAAATAGAAATTGAATTGTACGTATACAGATACTTATTAATAAATAAAGAAAAAATGAAACATGAACATATAATATAACTTACCGTAGGGTGTCTCCTTTTTTTTCATTATGTCCGCCAGGTTTCCTATCGGCTTCGGCCTGTCTGGATGGGGTGTTGTAGTTTGTTGTTCCATCATATCCACCTCCACCTGGATAGAACAATCAGGTCCACTCCATCCTTCTTCACAGTAACATTTATTCGTATTGGTGCAATGCTATCGATAAGGAAACACCATTTTAAAAGAAATATAGTTGCTTATTTTTCTTGTTTTTTTAAATACAGTATATGATACTTATTGAGTATTGAGCTACACATGTACATTTATGCAAAGGCTCAGATAATTTTCTGCTCTAATATTTAAAAAAACGATGACTTCTATTAATCGTACTCAGCTTCTACGATGTGAATGTAAAGAATTGCTATTTTATACAAAATCAACTAACTGATGGTATACAATTGGATTGCTTACCCCATGTCCTGAGCATTCTAAATTTTTATGATTACTAGGGCACTTGGTTTGATCGAGATGTGGAAAAATGCTGGCGCAAGTTTGATTAAGGCAAATAAGGTTTTCACCACACGGAGTCCCGTCCCGTACTAAACCAAATGGTGGAAGATCACTTTCTTTAACGGTTCCACTGATTGTTCTTAAATAAAAGGAAATGCCTATATTATTCCTTTTAAATTTATATTTTTAGTCTATATATTTTAGGAGCATAAATGAGAATGTGTGTTATTTTCAAATTTTTGTAGGGATTCCTATTTTTTTTGTTTGCTGCACCAGAATCACCTGCTGAATGGCAGTTGTGAATCAGCATATGTAATCATATATTACTTTCTAAAGCTCTTGAGGAATTAACAGTTTACTTTATTTATTTATGTCAAGTTCAGTTAACGGCCTCTCCTTTCTATTGTTCTTTCTGGAATTTATTAATAGAAATTGTCGCAGGATAATGATAAAAAGGCTTATATTTAACAACTCAAGTTTTTTTGAGGTATATAATTGAATTCCTAGATTTCTAATTAAAAAAGGCTTACGGCTTTTATTGTTGCCTTGCCACAAATACGTTAAAATTTATTAATACGGAATGCTGTTATTCGAAATTACTGTTATCAAATGTGTGTACTTTTATCAGTTGGAAGTTTCGATTTTGTTACATTATTAAGCTGTATTTCTGTCGATTTTTAAGTTCCCAATCATGGAAAATTATCATAAAGCATCCGAATGTAAAAACCGTAACTTTCAATTTGAAATACATTGAAAAATAATTTAAAGGGTTGCCGATCAAAGCAAACAACAACAATATAAAGATCTAAAAGAAGTTTCGCAACATTCTGTCAAGCCATTATATTTGTTCAAACGGAAAAACTGCAAGAAAGTATATTCGGGAATTTTATGAAAAGTATTTGTAATAACAAAGAAGTGTTTTATATTTTTACACACAGTAAATACAATTGTTTTGTTTAACTTAAGCTTCTTTAGATGAAGGTTTTAATAAACTAACCATAAATCCACGTCGTATTAAAGTTAAGCTGGAGGGAATATTTATTTTAAAATAGATTAGGGTTTAATAACGGTGTGTTTCTTATATAATTACAATTTTAATCAAAAATTTAAAAATTTACATGTCCAAAATAAAGGCAGATTTATCGGAATCTTGGAAATAAGTAAATTTATAAAAAATACAAACATACCGTTGATAAACCGTAAGGCATTTTAAAATAAATATTCCTCCCAACTTAACTTTAATAGTAATATTTTGTAGGAAATACTGTAAAATGTACAATGTAAACTTATTGTTGATTTGTTAAAATATTCACCTGAAGAAGCATAAGTTAAACGAAACAATTGTAGTTACTGCGCACAAATATATATTTGTTTTTATTTTACTGTTTACTTTAATTATAAGCCAGTTTCAACACGTACCACGATTGATAATTAATATTAGTTATAATATTAATATATTTATATAAATATTGTCAATAATAAATAAAGGTTCATATTAACAAAAATAAATATAGAAAGTTTGGCCACTCAGCATGTTACCTCGGATTGATTGGTCAATAGAATGGCGTAACCAACCGATGAATCGCTTTGATTAGCACGCTTTAGGTAATGAATTATAACATCAAAAATGGCACTTGAAAACAAATCACGGAAACTAGGAAATACATTAGAACTGCCGGGAGAGGAACTGAAAACGAGCAATAACACAAATAGCAACGGGGCAGTCATTTTGTTGACATAATCAGGGATGGTGACCAGACTCTGTATTTCTAGCGACTCTATTTTAAGTTATATTACGTTTTAAAGTAAAAAATACATAGATATCATTTAGTTTTAAAAACGGCATATTCTGTTGAAATGTAAAGGTCCTCACTTGCATTCGAATTCTTTTCCTTTATACATGGCTACTGTTTGGAAATACGTCTGCTTCAGTTCCTTGATGATAGGATGCCTGTTTCCATTTTGACACTGTAATGACCCACATTGCACGTTCTCGGTAGAACATCTAATAAAATTTCCGCTGGCACTTTTACCACAATGTCCGTCTGCCGCTCCTTTCGTATTGAACTCTCGAAAACAATGTAAATCGGAAGCTTCTGAACCGTAGCCCCAAATTTGTTCACATTGAATTGCCAATGTTGGACAGACGCCATTGAAACAAAACCTGCAAATAGAAAGAAATATTTCAAGGATTTTTCAAACTTATTTTGTACATATTTGAACTAATACACAGGTAGACAGTTCGTTTAAGAAAAATATGCTTCTGCATTGTAGGATTGGCAAATTGGTTTGATTATTTGGAATAAAAGGGGCAGTGTTTGTTTTGGTAAGGCACTAAAGGTCAAAGGATAAAAAATGTTTAATTAAACCAGACTCTTGATTTTACAGTTAAATAATTGTAGAATTCAATCGAATGATTATAGCTTTAAATTTTTATTGTAAACGTTCACAGTAATTATTTCGCTGTACAGCAATAAATAAATAAAAATAATAAGAGTTAAAACTCAATATAAATCTGGTTAACTCGATGTTGTAATATTTTACTAATATTGAAGTTAGGATAAGATATAGGACCAATTGGTTCTGATTAAAATGCATAAAATGCACGTTCGTATTAGTATTTTCTAAAGAATTTTGTTATAACGTCAAGTATACATCAATACATCTAAACATATAAATAAAATTACGTGTTTACCAGTAATATTTAAATTACTGCCCTTTTTAAGTTTAAATGGTTATTTGTAGGCATTTAAGTTAAAAAACAATTGTTAAAGAAATTGTTTGTTTGTCTATCTGTACGGGTAATATTCTAGTCATGAGTATGAGGTCGCGGGATAAAAGTTAGTTGTTAATAAATATGTTAAAAAAAATCTGTAAAAAAAGAATTAGCTTTACTTGATGATATAAATAGCGTTCGTATTGATAACGGTAAGAAACATTTTCTTCAAAATTTGTCTAAATTATCACCATTCAATGATATAATTAGGAATCCAATATAGCTAAACCAACTAAATCTGCAGCAGCTTCCAATAATATAATTTATATATTTTATATTATTGCTATTTATTTCAAAATTAAATTGTTCAGGAATTAATAAACTTTTTAAACTCTAATTCAGTGGTTCTCAAACTTATTTCGTCTACCGCCCACATTGAGAATAAATTATTTTCTGGCGCCCCTCAAAAATTTCTAACTTTACCGCATCTTAAGGATCACAATCGCAATCATTAATTTAATTATAGCGTGACACATGAGTTTCATCCTGTTTACTGAGTTCAAACATTTTAAATACTGCTCTAAAGAGAAAAATAAAACGCAACTTTGTAAATATTTATAAAAACTTTTATTCAAATTAAAATAAACATTTCAATTTCAATTTAAAACTAATCTAATGCATGAAGAATATGATGGGTTTTAATAAGTTTGTCAATTTTTGTTCAGGCTCGAATTTACTCAAAAACAGCGTTCGATAACATACAAACGATCAAACAGTTTTACTTTTTAGTTAGCATCGTTTTCACAGCACTAAATCCGCATTCACACAAATACGATGATGGGAATGCTATCAATAATCGTTGAACAATCGACCAGAATCCAGAGAACAATTGCGGTATTTGTTGTGGCTTTTGAAGCCAAAATCCTTGGTAGCCATTTTTAAATTTGATTTTAATTTTGTCGTTTGTTGTGAGTTCTATAAGTTCTTCTTCCTGATGATACTGGGATGATACTGCTGTGTTGACATTTAAAAGAGTATCCAACATCCAGTCAGGTATTTCCAACTTTAAAATGTCCTGAAATCGTTCTTTGAAATCACTGTGGAGATTCTCTAAATGTTGGCAGTAATCAAGCAAGTCGTCTTTGTTGATTATTGAAACGATGATTGAAATTAGGGATAGCGTGAAACACACGTCTGCTGATATTTTTCTTGTGTAAGAACAGTTTGGCTACGAAAGCAGCAACAGCATTTTTTGTTTTATGTTGATCAAGTTCAAGTCGTCACCATGCAGTTGGAGATTGATATCATTAAACAATTTATACAAATCTGTCAAGTACGCAACGCAATACCATTCTTTAATGTGATGAGGTTGTTGCGTTATTCTGTGTATATTTTCCAAGAACACAGAGTCAAACAGATTGTAAAATCGAGTCAAACAAGTACCTCGTGATAGCCAACACACAGCGATTGCTGTATAAAACAGTAATCTGTTGAAATCTCCATCATTAGCAACACAAAACTGATTAAATAATGTGTCATTAAAATGGCTGTTTCGGATTTTATTCACTGCTTTTGTGACATGACACAGTGATTGAAACAGCCGGTCATTCAAATTTCTCGCAACTAAATGTTGTCTACGAATGATGCAATGTACAGTAGGCACATTTGGCAAGCGCAACTTTATTTTTTAAGTACGCTATGAAGCCTTTGTGATGCCCTGTTATAGCAGGAGCACCATCGAAAGCAGCTGATATGTTTTTCAAGGGAATTTCTTTTTCATTACAAAACTTTTTAAATGTATCAATTATGATTTCAGCTTTTGTATCAGTCTCTAAATTTCTAGCAAATAATAGTTCTTAATTCTCCCGTATGACAACAACAATGCTTCATTGGTTGGTAAAGTGGACTCATCCAACCGAATTGAGAACTGACTTGTCTTTAGGTGTTTCCACAATGACGCAATGCTTTAATGTTTTCCGCCATCTCATAAACTCGTCTTTGCACAGAACTATTGCTCAAAGGAATTTTTCGGATAATATCTGCCGCTGGTTTATGGAGCACATTAGTCATTACTTCTTTTATTTCTGGTAAAAGTAACTTCTCCAATAGTGTGAATGGTGTGTGGTTTGACTGTTGCCCGTTTGAGCGATTTAAAAAAGAGATATTATACGAAGCTCGAAATCCTCATCGTCTTGCTTAGAAGTCGCTGAAAAAAGTTTTGAAACAGTTGGTTGAGCTGTAAGCTGTATACTTCTTTTCCAAGTCTTGAAGATAGGCCACATTTTTATCTTTTTTATCTGAATGCATTTTATTCAAATGAAGCCTATTCTTGTAGCCTAGAAGGCTTCATCGCTTCATTCGAAAATGATTTTTGACAAAGAAGGCACATAGGCGAAGACGGATTCGTGGGATTTTCAATAAATCCATATTTAATATATTCCGCAATGTATTGTCGTCCTTTTTTTTGCTTCCTGTTGCTTGCTGTTTTGTCTTCACAAATACGTAAGTAAAGTATCGAATTTATCGAACTTGCTAACAATTGCACGCGAAAACGCTAATAAAAATGAAAGAAACATTACGAGCTTTTAACATATACAGAATTAAAATACAGCACGCACCGACAGGAATAAGACGAACATGCACAAAGTCGATTACCTCATGCGACGGCATTTGTACTAAGCAAGATAGAACAATTATCGATGATTCTTCCGCTTCATACAGGATTGCACAAATCCCGTTACTTACGTTATTTTACAAAAAATGTTAAAGCTTGATTACTCACGGGCTACCTACGAATGCCGTAATAAATTATTTTAAAAAGGGGGCGTTATCGCACACCTTGAGAATGACTGCTCTAAGTCCTTCAAAAAAATAAAATAAAACAAGACTCAGCTTTTTCCAAAATAATTAAAAATACTTTGTATACATTGTTACATTATATTAAAGATAAACTAAAATATTAGTTAACTATCCTGAACCCTCTACCACCAAAAGTATATGACGTCATTAATTTTTACAAAGATATGTATTATGTTCGAATAAATCGTACGGTTAGAGCGAAAAGAGAGCTCGAGTTACACTTCTTATCTCAAGCACGCTGCTTTAGTACTTTATACTGCTTAAATGTATTTAGTTTCTAAGATATAGAGAGATATAAGTGGTTTACAGGTTTAGGGGTTAATATGACTTTTATTATTAAAGATATTTGAAAAATCTTCTAACAAAAGTTATAAACTATTTAATTAGTTACAAAAAAGGTCTTCGTATTTTTTGTAGGATTTGCCGTTGCGGAGATATTTCAGAACACGAATATCAGGGGGGAAATTTTTAATTCGATTTGATGTCAAATTGGTTAATGTTTAAAAGAACATTCAAATCAATAAGAATAATCAAGATAATTTTACTCACCAATAATTAGGAAATAGTAAATATAATTAATTATCTAGTTAGACGGGAGATGAAGGCGTGCGTGAACAAGTATAAATATATTTGGTTGGCTGGCTGCTGTGTAAAAGTGAGACGACAACAAATAGGCGTTCTCGCTCATAGGAAGTTATCACATGAAATAATAAAAACACTTACGATCTGTTGACATCATAAAGTAATTAGGTACTCACCGGGATTCCTTCGGAACCCCTGCTCCTCTGGATTACATGCGAATTAATCGGTCTAACAGAATCCATCGTATTAAATACCTCTAATCATGAGTTTGCGCTCCCGCACCTCCAGACGGGATACACACATTCTGGAGACCAACCTAACTCCGTGCCCCTATAGAACCATGCCCACCCCACGCAAGGCAAGTCACCGTACTATAGGCATCACCGGAGATATCTGTGACTCTCCTCGTAGCACTTTAGCCACAATTGAACAACGAGCTCTTATAAACACAATAGCCAATGATAACGTGTTAACACAATCAGATCTTTCTCGAATACTGTGCACAATATAAATAATACATATATATCAAATATATGTATAACCAGTAATCACATTAGTAAACCATTGATTTACTACACAAATTATCTACGCATAATAAATGCACCTGCAACGCAACACATCGCATCGCTACGCTCGCAAAAGCAGCCGCATCGGATCGCTAGCAAAACTCGTCACTGCAATCGTGCACGAGGTCTATACACATACTGTATATTAGAAAAATGTTGCCCTCGCATCTTTCTATTCCTTCCTATGTCTTTCGTCACCCTTAGATAACATAAACAAAACATGTGGGAATGCTAGTCGCCAGCCTTTACGACGTTAAAAATTAGATTCAAGGAAAGGCAAATAGAAAGATGATAATTATTGAATATAATTTTGATATAATCATTTCTATTAATATTTCGTACCTTACACGAATTACATCTGTTTTTCAGTATAGTGGCTAAATACTAATCAAACCCCCTATAAATTAAAAAAACAATTTACTCCACAAAATGTTAACCTAATCTTTTTCCCGACCATTTGACTACCTTGTTCATCCTTGCGCATATTGTCATGCTTCTACTTTGATTCTACACCGAACACCATTGGTAATGACAAATAACGTAAACTCCGAATACTTTATGAAATTAATGTCGTAACTCGTATGTAGACAATAACAGAACTCAAGCGTCTAATATATTATAAAAACACTCCAATTCTTATCATTCAATATTTAATAAATTAGCATTTGTCCGTTGAAGATTCCACAGATTTATCACCTTTCCAATGTTAATAGAAGATTATAACATCGAGTTAAACAAAGGTGATCAGGTAACCTACTATAATGGATACAGTTGTTCAGTTTAAACTAAGATGGATAAATAAACATTACATTTCATTAATCCTGACATTACACATAACTAAAACATAAACGATTCTCTAGAAAGGTTCCTGAGAAAATGTTACTAAAACTCATTTACTGAATTCTGAAGAATTTGACAAAACCTACGTTGGTAGAAAGGCTTTTTATTAAGAATTAACTAATAGGGAATCAATGAGAATAAAAACACAAATTTAACCTATGCTCTACAATTAATTTGAAGCAACTGTACTTTCAATGACAATTAAAAAATACATTTTAAAATAAAAAGAAATATTTACTTAGAAATTAAACAAAAAAGGCATTACTTACTTACTACATGATCAGTTAGATTTAAATAGATCTTTTCAATTGAATTTATGGTGAGAAACTTTGGAAACATGGAAACATTAAAATATCTAAAAGCGTTTTTTATGTATTTAATATTATTTTAAATAAATCTCGTATATTAAATTTTAATTTTTAGAATTAAACTGGTGTTAGCTATTATCCCTACTCCTCCTTTACGTTTAATTTAGTTATAAATCCATTTGAATTTAATTTCAGTATTTTATTAGTAAGAAGTCATTGTGTGGCGAAATAATTATTGTGGACTTTATACAAAAAAAAATTGTAAATAAGTATTATGTTTGTTTTTGTGTTGTTTATTATAGAATCTGTTTTACATATTTTTTTTTGATATCAATCGATCTCTATCATAAAGCATTTCATTTGATTTACTTTAGTGAAGCGATATTGAGTTGAAAATAGCAAATATATTTCTAGATATACCCACAATGTATTTTATGATATAAAATATGATCTCCTTCATATTTTATATTATAATTTATAAAATTACATGTATTATAGCATACACTGTTTATTTGCAGACAAAATTAAGATAAGTCGGTTGATTATATCTTACATTTGTAATGTTGTGGTAAATACGGTTTGGATTAAAATAAATAAAATTAATAATGAAATTACCCTGTATTGTCCCCACACGGATTTCCGTTTTTCTTATGTACATCTAATGGACAATCTCCTGATTCTCCAGTACAATGTTCGGGTAGATCACATTCAGTTTTGATATCCCTACACAATACGCCCCTCTCCTTTAGCTTGCATGTATTATCACAGCACGGTCCGGATGAACACTCTGATTCCGTGGTTAATTTGCAGGTGATGGGATCGCAACAGGGATCCACAGTCGGACACTCATCTATTGTTCCGCAGTCGCATTCCTCTCCTTCTTCTACTACACGATTACCGCACGTCCGTCGCACCTAGAATGATAGATGAATCAACTATGAGTATATACCTACTTAAGTTGATTCAGTCTGCAATCGATTATTCAAAATTGTTGAGTAGTTACTACTCTCTAAGCCCTTATATGTAGACTACATGAAGGGCTATGTGCTTTATGGGTCAGTACCCGAAAAATAACGTAAAATTTAGAAACAGCATAATAAAGAAGGGACTTACTTATCAAGAAATTATAGACAGAGTAGAAAACATTACTATTTGTTTTACTCTAATAACGATTCTGTTTTTACTCTTGCATTTCTTCGCTATTATAATATAACTTATTTAACAAATAGTAATGTATGAAACACACAGTGGTGTCGGTTAAAATGATGATGATGAGGTCCTTATCTCGTTATAACTGCAAATCGTTACAGAGGAATTCAAAATTACAAGGAATTTACACAAATACTATTACCATTGGTCTATTGCCGCGCTCAAACGTATAAGGTAATATTGGAAATATAGTTTCAGTATAATTATATTTCTAAATCGTCTCTTTACCTTTACCTCTTGTTACCTTCGTAAATTGCTTAATTGGTTAATTTTCCTATAATTCAATTACATTATTTCAGAGTATGATGCATAAGATTCCGATTACCCCCTAATTAAGTTCTAACCATAGTTGTCTTCTGTAATTTGGGTGTGAAAAATGTAATTCCCAGTATTTCTTGTGCTGATTATTTCCACATATTATATTCCCTAAATTAGCTAATATACTTTTGGCTCCTTCATAACATTTTTTCTTTATTCGAGTTCTACTAATTTAGCATTTATTGAAGTTCTTGATCTACTAATATTAAGATTTATTCCAAACTTTATATTTTTGAATTATTAACGCTAACGTGATCTGTTTTATTTGTCCCGAAGCTGAAGCAAATATGCCTACAAATTTGAATCAAGAAAATCTTGAACCAGGACAGGCGAATCCCCAATCGAACTAGTGTCCTCCCGAATGTTATGCTACTATCTATACCACTAAAGCACGCCATTCGTTGATAATAATATAAAAATTAATCATTTCTTAAAACAAAATTGTAATAATAATATAAAAATTAATCATTTCTTAAAACAAAATTGTAATAATCGCCCTATAAGAATGAAAAAAAAGGAAAATAAAAGTGATATGCAACATGCGCCAGCCTTATGTTGATGCATTGTAGCAAGTTTGAAAAATCCCAAAATTAGACTTGTGGTCCAAATAAAAGACCCGTAATATATCTATCAACCAACTAGCTCTCAAAATACATTCAGTAATAAGGAAAATATAATACATTACGACTAAACTATAAAACCAAGAACACTAATAAGTGTTTAATCTTGAAGGTAATTTATCCTGGCTGATGGGCCGTGGTCTAGTGGAATTTCTTCCTGACGTTTCATCTACATCTGCGGCAGACATTTTCAAAGGCGGTGTGGTAGGCGGCGCAGAACCACCGTACTGATCACTTCGCCGCCTACCACACCGCCTTTGAAAATGTCTGCCGCAGATGTAGATGAAACGTCAGGAAGAAATTCCACTAGACCACGGCCCATCAGCCCGGATAAATTACCTTCAAGATTAAACGCCGGCCGTGAAAGCCTACATTCAACTACTAATAAGTGTTACCAGAAACTTCGAATTTCCAATCTTTCTGGGTTAATAAGAATCATACAATGTTATTGTGATCAAACAAACAACAGTCATTTTAAAAATAATTAGAAATATGTATCAAACACATTTTTAGTATATTATAGTGTCGTTTTATAGAAAAAGACAAACAATAGTATGTTGCAGAATTAAATATAAATTTAAGAACAGGTCAATATCTAGTATTACGAGTTCTATTTTAGGCGGGTGGAATAAGAGCAGTATGGATACGTTTAAGTAAATGGTATTCAAAAGTTCTTACCTCCAGCTCATTTGGTTTATTTAACAAGCAAATCCCATTTCCTGTTCGCAATCTGTCGATGTAATCCGATCTACTGCACTCTGAAAACTTGTACGGCTGCACATTATCCAAGCCAACGATAGCCTGGGCCATAATGCATCCATGCCAGTCTCTACAGTAGCATTCTTCTCTTCCATCATCATGTCCCATTCCGATATTATGGCCAATCATGTGAGCCATAGTGCCCGCCAGGAGATGAGGTTCATACGTGTTAATATCTACACTAATTCCGACACTTTTAGCAGTACATACTGTTCCCGGAACAGCCATTCCTGCTTCGCCACCTAGAAATGCTTCTCCTGTTAATAATTGAGTTGTGTCTTTATCTACTTTAAACAACTTTCGCGAGGTGTAATCGTTAAAGTTCGATAAAGCGCGACTAATGTCTTGAGTTCGATCGATTTGGATCTGGTTACCACCTTGCCACGTTTCAATGTACACTACAGACACGCGCGTGTTAAGTGTCCTAAAATAAAGATCGGCTATATTGGCCACTTGGATAGAATCCTGCACCACCTGTAAAACAGCAATTGAAAATGGATTAAAGTAACTAAATCTTTTTAAGGTGCAATTATTGTGAAACTCTTGTTTAGTTCGAAAAAAAAAAGTATCGAAAAATTACACTTGATTTTAATCGAAAATCTCAATAAATTTGTTTCTACCGATGCGGCCTTCTACAGGAGAAATATAAGAATTTAGATTTGAATAATATTGTACCTCTGTAGGAAATGTCGTCATAGGAATAAAGTGGAGATTTTGCGAATAAAATCTAGTGAAGCTTTACAACGGTCTTCTTTTAGTTTTCAATTAAAAATGAATTAATGAATATGTTAAAAAATTATATCGCTATACATCCTTAGCTTAAATATGTTTATGCTCCTGGTTTACGTACATATAATATGTAGGCTTATTTATTCTACCTTGATATAGTTATAGTGTAGGAGTCGCAATCATTTAGGTGATCTACCTTAGGAGTTACAATGTGTCGTAAAGGGAATACGGTGGTGGTGGTCCAAAAAAGGTAGTTTCGTATATATGTAGGTATATATAGGTATACCTAATCAAAGGACTGTGCACTTGTTTTACGGCAAACATTTAAATTGCCATATGTGGCTTTGTATCCAGATTTTTAATCAAGCAGATGACTCCTGAATGTTCGTAAACCATAATCAACAGGGATTAGCACTGGATGCAGTGTATTTGAAATTTAGTTAGTTTGTGGTTGAATAAACCGATGCGTAATTGCCTTGTAAAGGATCGAGAACTGAACATATCTAGAGCGAAAATAGCACGCTATCATTAAGTCAACCTACAGTTAATTAAACATGTTTCTTACACAAATTTCTGTAACATATTGTATTTTGCATATATAATCTATATATAGGTTAAAATATATATTAATCTGATATACGCTTTTTATTGTGTTATCTGCAAATGTGGTGAAGTTCAGAATTGTGAGTTTGCGTCAACTATGAACTTCATTTGAACTGGTCCAGAACACCCGCGGAAGCCCATGAAACTTAAGATACACATTTTTCTCAAGCTACAATATAAACAAATGTTCCTAGAATGATAATTATATATGACTGAGCCATCATTTTTTACAAAATTATTACGCTATATAGCTATATTGGAATTTGTAAGTGGTTGTTAGATATGAGACGAACAAAATCGCTAATTGCAGGTAAATAGAATTTACTCAAATATGACTCAATAAATTTATTTAAGAAATTCTCTTAAAATTGTATCTACAGGTCTATCAGTTTCAAAAAGTGTACAAGAGGTTATAGTCTTTGAAAATGATAATGAATATATTTGTTGCAATTTATTATAGTGAATTTTATTTGTAAAAATGTTTCATCAAGGGTACACCACAATAAGCTTATTAAGCTGATATTAGGAATTAGGCGAAGGAAACAGAGAAAACGAAAATAAAATAAAGAGTAAATTAACATGTAATAAATAATTGGGTATTATTTGTAAAGGAAGAGTTACAAAATTTTGTTTATTTGTGCTTTTGAATTGTTGTTACATAGTATGGCTACTACTAATTTTATATTTATGAAAAACACCAGGCGAAGGATACGAATTTAATCAATAAAAAATGTGTAAGTGTCTCTTGTTGGTACTTTTATTTTGTGAATTTAATGAGTAATAAAGTAAGTTGACAAACAACATTAAATGAAATTTTGCCTCTTATTAACGGCCATATACTTACTTTACAGTTGGTGGGAGAAAAAGTTGGAGGAAGAGTGGGAGGCAATTACAAATTCATCCTACAATCAAATGTATAAAGAACTAATGCCAGGTAACGGAGGGGCGAAATATTTAAACAAAACAAATAAAAAGAAAGACGATAAGGAAATGTGGGCGAAAATTAGATGCGGGAATATAGGGAGAGCGAATAAGAAAGGATATAAGGACTGGGAATGTAGGCTATGCGGAGGCTCTGAGGAAACTTTAGCCCACTTACTTTGTTGTGGAGTAGCCATACAAAGTCAGGGTGAGAGAGTTAAAGAGTTTATGAGAGTATGGAGAGGTGACAGGTGTGAACAGGAATTGGGGGGACTAATAATAGAAATGCTGAGAGGAGAAGTGTGCGAGGAAGTATGTGAGTATTTAAGGGTAAGTGAAGAAAAAATGAGAGAGAGTAATGAATAGTGTTAAGTTAAAACGTTGTAACATAGTATGTAAGTAGTTTAAGACAGTTAGAATGTATAAGGACAGAATGTAAAGGCTCATTGAGCATACATGAGAAATAAATATATATATATATACTTACTCCACAGTTTCTAAGAATATGTTTATGAACAAGGAGCTTCTTATATTAATTGCTAGTAATTCCAAAATAAGGCAAAACGTTATTTCGGTATTTATTATAACAACTGAAAATTCTAAAATTATGAGCTTGAAATGTAAACGTTTGTTTATTCAAGAAAAGTTGAAAATCGTCACCGATTAGTAAATATCATATTTCAATAAATTTTGAGGAGGAAGTCGCAGAAAGAAAAATTATATATTTCAAATAGACTTCCATTTCGTAAACCTTTATAGACATGTATACATTTTAAATATTGTAATATTCCAATAAATTTTATAATATGTATACTAATTGTACTAATTTGTTGTTCCAATAGTGTTCAATATTCTGAATGGCCACATTTTCAGGCAATTTTCACTGGCCACTATTGAGAGGTTTTAGTACACCTGCTACTCAAAACATTAAAACCCAAAATTCTACATGAAACGTTTAAAAGCCTAAAACGCTTTTCGACTTCCAAGTTGTAATCGTCTATAGACTTCTATGATTTATAATGGTAGGGAACCCTCATGGCGAGTGTCCTACTCATGGCACTTTTCCGTTTTTTATTTGTAATTTGGAATATTATACTTATATCATAGAAGTAGATACCAAAATAGCTGACTGCTAAATTTTTAATCCACGATTTTCTTTTTTATCGTATTTGTAATTGAAAACAACAAATAGGGGTATGGAATTGTAAACAATTACAAATGCATGCACCTGAGCAATCTAAAGTTAACATTCTGATTTTCTACTCACTTCTGTTCTCGTGCTTCCATTACGTTTCTCAAACATAGCTTTGTCAATGACAAGAGCGGTTTCAATGTATTTAGTAGCTTCTCTCACATCTCTCTTGAACCTTCCGTAAAGTGAAGTTGGAAGAAAACCTGCATGAGCGTTAAGCCTCCATGCCATATTACCCGAATTGGCGCATCCTTTGCTTACATTTGTTCTAGCTTCGAATATCAGGTGTGGATGTTTCTGCTGAAAAAGAGGAAGCTGTGCAGTCGTTTGCAGTTCTCAAATATAATTTTTTAACATCGTTTCGAATATAATTAATGTATCAGAACTGAAACGAATACAAAAGTTACTTATTTTGGAATAGAAACCATTTAAATGGAAAACCGAAATGTAGAGGAAATCTTACCAGAGCGTAATTTCTTTTTCTAAATTTCAATTTTTTACTCAATAGTATTTCAAAATTCATTATTCATAAATATACGTATACGTAAATAAGGTAGTCTTTAAATCAATTTCTGGCAGTTTTGATAAGCAATTTCTTTTCTTAGAGAGATTTTATATCAAGGAGACATCGCTTTAGTTGCAATAGGTTGGTTGTCTAAAACACGATACGAGATTGTCAAGCAGATTGAGTAGATGCTCAGTTATGTATATGTTTCAAAACTATACTAAAACGTAATTTAAAGGCGGAAGAACATGCAATAGAGTTTCATATTTTATAAATATAGGTACGATGTGTGTACGTTTTAAGTAAGAATATTTTGATGCTGTAGTGGTACATATTTGTAAATAGGAAAACACACAAATACAAAAGACTGAACGAACAATAGGAACTGAACAAAACAACCGCTTCTATCAATACTTGATCAAATGTGGTTGTTTATAAAGTTTTGTTTCAAAATTTGTTTTGCCTTGCAATTATTGATATAATTAAATGTCAATTGGTGAAAAATACACACAAATGTTATTAAATACTGACCGAAAGGTCGCCACCATGAAAAGGATGAATCACAAATGTCTCATTTCCAACGTGAATAATTCCACTCACTCCATTACAAGTTTGGAAAGCGGCTGTTGCTCCAGGATAGTCTTGAACTGTACCGTGATAATAACAGTGTTCAATTTCCTGAAATAATAATTTAAATAAAATTACAACCCTTCTATTACATCAAATTTTAAGATGATGACCTTTAAGGAAATTTTCTAGACTAAGAATTCTCATAAATACATTATATACCTTGAATTTACGTAACTGTTATACTAAAAGAAGAATTATCAAATTAATATATTTAAAATTCCCATGCCGCAATACGTATCCCCTCATCCCATTTGTTGTGGTAATTACGGTGTCAGTTCTTTCACTTGTTCGTATATATTAATAATGCAATATTTGAAGAATTTTTAGTAGGGATAAATTTTGAGTACATCAATGTGATATTAATCATTGAATTAATTTGTACCCACTACAAATTACCTCAAATTAATGACGAAAAAATTGTCACTACTGTGACGCCCCTCGCCGGGACTCGAACCCGTGATCTTCGGTTTTACGCGCCAATGCTTTTACCACCAAGCACTAAGTAGTAAGCACTATTAATTAATATCATATTGATGTATTATTCATATACTGTTCAATAAAATACATATAGCGTAGAGTGTAGATATTTGCCATATACGAATACGAAAAACATCAGTAGGAGTGTTGTGTTGATGAATGTCCTATGAAAATGTGTTCATGGGCTGAAAAAGCAAATAGGTATTCGAGTGGAAATAGCGGTAATATATTTACAGAAATCGTAAAACATTTGTGAAAAGGATATTTGTTTTGTTGGGAGGTTTTTTACCCAACTGTGCAGAGCAGATACACAGGGTTATGCTTTTTGCAAGCATTTATGTATATCTCATTCTTTATTACTTTATTCCCTCGTATCACCCGAACGGCTTCACTGATTTTAATAAATGAGGTATCATTAGATTTGTCTCAATTTTGAGATTGCTGAAGGATTCACAACAAAATGATGTATAGATGGCAATTACTCTTAACGGCATACTCTGCCTAAACTATTAGAAATATGTGGACATAATGTATGCGAAGAATGTTTCCTTTAATAAGTTGTTCAAAAAAGTTGGCTACACCGTGTGTGCGTTCATTAATGTATAAACTCATATTTTTCTCGTAACTATAAGATAATTTGAAAGGTTTATAAAACGCTCTCCTAATTCTTAGAAAAATAAGTATTATAGGTGTCTTAGTCAATCAACCTAATCAAATTTGCTTTTACCCTATACTTTTTAGATTTATACCTTAAAAATTATGTGGACATTTTTGAGTAAGTAAATAGTTATTACAATTCCACTTGTCCTCCATTTCGTGGTGAAACAAAATCCTAGTACGAGGTTCGGCAACCCACCAGGGAGGAGAGCGATTCCAATAGGTCATACCTGATGGTGCTACATCTTAGGCAAGGGCGCTGGTCGAGATAGTCGTATCACCTTTAATGTGACGCGCCGAAAACAGAAGGGTTCTTAGACTGGGAAGGTGGTAGTGGTGTTACACTTACATTCAAATCAACTTGCATTGAATCCAATCCGCACCTGCTCCTCTACAGAGGCATCTAGTCAAGATGCACACCGGAATCTCTCTAATTTAAGAACCTTGGATGGCGAGAAGTGCAATCGAAAGGACCTTTCTGTTTCATAGATCCCGTTTGCGTGAGACCTAGTGTCCCACTATCTGATTTATGCACTGGAAATCTGGTAATTATGTCAATCTCATTTAAGGGCCCAGGAACGGTGATCATCGCGTCGGTCTACGCCTTTCGATAGTAAGGAAAACCTCCTCAATAGTTACGCAGATTGATGAGTTATTGTTGCGACTACAACACGGTGTAAGTGGCAGAGAGGCCAATTGATGGGGCACCGATTTACTGAAATATCTGGTCTAGATATTCTGAACGTTGTATATTCTCCCACTTTTGGTAATGATATAAGGGAGAGGTTATTGTAATTACCCTCTCCACTTGAAGCATTATTAACAAAATCATAAACTGGGATGTTTCTGATGAACCACCGTTATCTGGCCACGCATAGGTAACTTTTCAGTGGAACCACGTGGCTCCGTAACCCTCGGAAAGCAGACTGGAATACTTACATTCCCTACCTTTCTATCATGAAGAAGGTCTTTTATTATCTGCTAGAGCTACCGTCAGAAGAAACGGCGCTAGAATATATCAAATACACGATTATTCTATATGTATTTGTATGGTATGTAGGCTACCACCCGCTAAATGCCCCTGCAGGGGATTCCACCTTGGCAACACATCTTAAATGGAAGATAGGGTTACGTACAGCATTCGTATAAACGGCTTAGTGGAATCATCAAGTACAAGGTGGTTGCAGTATTTTGGCCTATACCGATCGGACTATTTAAAAAATTTTGGTGTTTTAAACCATTTGTTACGTTGTTATAAAAAGCGAATTCAGTTATTGCAATATAGTGCGCGATTGTAAGTTTAATAAAAACACAATAGCCTCAAATGTGGGACAATGATGTATGAATATTCTTTTATTTCACTCAACATTGTTTTAAATCGTGAAATAATAAATTTCAGGTTTTTGAAATTAATTGTAGTATGAAATAGACGGCGGACTTATCTCATTATCAAATTCCGGGCAGATGACGTCTGTTTAATTACTGCTTCATTTTTATGGTTTGAAAAATCTTAAGCGAAATTTCGAAAAAAAAATCTGCCACTCTAATGTTTCCTATCCTGAGCCGATCTAATAATCTACGTTTGTCTAAACTTCTCTATCTAGCTGTATCTCCGCTTCTAACGTGTTGTATAATCGTAAATCCTTGTGTTTGAGAAAATGGTTTACGTTCCTAAAAAATATTTAAATATACATTAAAACTACAACAAATGTAGTATATAAGACCATTCAATAAACCGCCACTAACAATGCCATTACACATAACAATTTATTTTAAGTGAACATTACGGTATTGAATAATCCGTGGATTACTTGCTAAACGCAATACGAACTGTTGTATTGATTCACATTACCGTTTAAGTGAAAATAAGCCTGGGTGTTACTAATAGGTTATTGACTGACGTTCATTTTGTGTTCACCCTGATTTATGTTTACCATTCTCATTAATAACATCTGCATAAAATTCCCACATTGTAAATTTCTTATAGTTTTGTACAACTTACCACTCATCAAAAAGGCAATATGTTGCAGGAAAAAACTATTAATACTAAATACAATACAGAATTTTAAAATCTCTAACCTTGTGTTCGTTTTAAACGGTTTTTATACAAGTTTTAATGCAAATTGAAGTATCGTATTTCTCAATAAACAAAAGATGCTTGTTACATGTAATTGCAGTTATAATGTTTTCAAGCATTGTATGCTTTTAAAATCTTTAAATGTTGAATTATATTGTAGTACTTAGTTTATAGTGGTCTAACTTGTAATTACGCTTAGTTTGCTACAAATCATTGCAAGTTTTATAAGTTAACTCAACGTTCAGTTGTTGGTATTTAACTCCTTCTGATGCATCTTTTAAGTAAGCGTAAAGGAATAATAAGCTTCTTAGTTTTTCAAAATCTTTATAATCCTACTCCACAATTGTTGTGCCCTTTTTGTGAGTGCGCAGATATTATACTTTTTACTTTATATCCTTCAAGAGAACATACAAACTAGTAATGTAGAAATCCAGAATATTTCAATATTTGTGTTTAGTATCCGGATAGTAATCCAGATATATCTCAAAAGAACCATTATTGCTGACGCGTTCCCATGCCATACTTCGTTTTGCTGAAGTACATTCTATTAAATATCTAAACTATGAGCGAAGCTACTGTAAAATCCGTTTGTTACTGTTATGCTTTGCCTTATGGGTAATACCGTTAGCAACCCGTAGCGCGAAATATTAATTTAAATTTTATAATATTTTTGTCCGTAGTCTTTGTTTTCAAAATATACTACTTTTGTTTCCTCTACGTCAATTTTCACTTTTTTTTTACTCGTTGTAACATTTACTGTACATATTTTTGCAGGATTAAGAATTTGCCTTAGGTTAAGTTAACTGGTTATTTTTAGTTTATAATGGTTTATATCTATTTTACTGTCGCATTTTCAAGAAACATCATTCTTAAGCACGTTTTTGTATCTGTCCGTCGATGGTTAAACATAAGCAGGGGTGGTTAACATAGAATTATTATCAAGTGCCACAATAAAACTTTCCCTCTGTGTCTGCATCGCCTAATTTTTAACAGTACATTTAAATGGAAATGTTGAACTCGTATCGTGCTAGGTGAGCGTTTTCATTTATCCCTGCATATATAATAAGTTATTCAAATAAATGCAAAATTAAACTTTAAACAGACCTCCGATACACCTAAAGATATCAACGATAATTCATAAAAGTAGATAATAAGTCTTTTCGAGTAATGTACCAATCTTCGTCCAGGAGCCACCACAATTATCCTCTTGCATCACTCTTTAGTATTATAACGCGACCTTTTGCATTAACTGACAACCCTCTATAAATATCTGTTTTAAAATAAAGATAGTTCTTCTGTAAACCATGACATCTAACACTCTTTTCAATTCTTCATTCACATTTTTGGCGAAGATAGCCAGATCATTTGCGAAAGAGCATTCAATAATTTCTGTAATTTCTAGGTTTTTGAATTTTATTTGCAGTTTTTTAACTGCAGGTCTACTTTTCTTGGAAATCTCACCTGTAATTATGATAATAAGCAAAAGGCTCAGTACGTGTCGTTGTCTCTATCCTTCCTCGGCAATAGACTTCTCCTTCATAGCATTGTCCGTTCTGGCAACATATTTAAATATTCTATACGTATAGAGAATCTACCATATGTAAAGCGTCAAGACCTGTAGTGTGGGTTGCCGAAATTCCAAGAATACTAGCTTTTTCTAGAATGTACAATCTGGATGTTTCGAGAACAAATCCTGTCACTGTAAATAAGCTGCCGCAAAGTCGGCCGAGTAGTTTTAGTTACGGAGTAATATAAGATAAATATCGAATAGCGAAGAACTAATTTAGTGAATGAACGAATTATTAAATAACTATAATGGTGTTGTTAGAAGAACAACTAGCAGGTACTAATTATTTTGACAGTTACATTTGTTTGATTACGCGACAGTATTTTTTATAGTATCTATTAGAACTTCACTTTTTCTTTAAGTATATCATAACTTATGCTTATTAATTATATCAGATGCCTTTCCCAAGTCTAGTAATACGACTATGACACCGAATAAACTAAACATTCCATCTTATAAGTACGGCGAAATTTTTGCAGTTATGTAAAGGACCCGGCAACACTACCTAGAAATTAAATCTGTTTTGTCTAATTATGTCCGTAAAAGCTTACGGTAAAGTCTATCATTTTACTAACTAATTTTATCGTGGATATGTGGTTTTGTATACTGTAATATTTCCTAAAACCGCTGTATGTTTGAATTAGTTTGTTCTCCATTTTTCTATTAAATATTGTCTCCAGAACTTTATAATAGATTTTGGCTACTACATTTATCAATGTTAACTTCTTCTCAATTATCCTGTATCCTTTTTTGCCTAAAATTCCTTCTATTCTCAAATTTTCGCCTCATATATTAATGTACTTCCTAGTAATGCTTCAAAAATAGAAACCTTTATTCCAATTTTTTTAAAAAAAAAATTCAGCGATACTACATATTTCCCGTATGCATGGGATCGCTTTTATTGTGAAATGTTAAAGATGTCTTTAATCGATGTTATCATTTTTAAGGGTGTATCCTAAATATTTATTTAATTATACATTAATTACTTGGCAGCATAGCCACATCGTCTGCATAAGCCCTTGCCCATGAATATTTTCTACCTATTACGAATCATCCTTGTATTTTTGATTTTTTTTGCTACGTTTGCGAAAACTAAATTAAAAGGCGCTTCACTGAGTGAGAATTTTTGCCTTACTCATCATTTACTGTATATCTTGTCCGATAATTGTTCCTTGACTTTAATTATTGCTGCATTTCCTTCATATGTCTTTTTCATTCCTCTTTTAAGCGTAGTTTTTATTCCTTTTGTAATTCAACTCTTCCTACTTAGGTTAACTACTCGGATAATGTGCCCACCAGCTAGCCTGTGGTTAACGCCTTGATTTTATATTACATTTAAATTATACTTTTCACATGGTATACTACACTCCACCTGACTTTATATACTTTAGAGACTATCAGATCCCAACAGAAATGGACTTTGAACAATTAATAAGTACAAAATTAAGTTCTTGGTCAAGTAATATATCGAAGATACCAGACGCGGATCGCGATTTCTATCTCATTAGATCTCATCAGCACGCCATAGGCAGATTCGATAAATTACTGACCAAATCGCTGGAGCTCGGTGTAAAGCGGGTTTAAATAAGACGCTGAAATGGCAGTACTCCGCCGGCTATCTTATTTTGAATAAGTGAAAAATTAAACAAAGTCAATCGCGTAGTCGTCTACTTTTGCAACATTTTAAAACTATTCGTAGATGTACTAGTCGAAGTGGTTTGGAAATTAATTTCAAAAGTACAATTAATTTAACAAGAAAAGCAGTATATATACTATTAGAGTTTTATATTAGATTCAAATGGAGCGCCTCATTAAAAGCAAAGACTTTGTAAACTATATTATTTGTATGAATTCGAGAAACTTACCTGCTTAGAAACCTGTTCTGCTCCATTAGCTAAAAAGTGCTTTTGCATGATGTTAGGTGCTAAGAGTTGCCTGAAATATAAGAAATACATTAGTATCTGGATATATATATATATATATATATATATATATATATATATATATATAGAGCAATGATTAAACATTTTTAAAGAAAATTATAAGTCTGTATTTTTCAAGCATTACCTCGTATTCTGTTGAAACGAGTAAATAAAATTTCAATTTATTATTTACTGAAATATAAAACATATAAATAGTACTTACGTGTTTAATTCTAAATCCAGTCTAAACTTGTGGTTGAAAGCCTTGATTAAAAGAGAAGTGCGATGAAAATGTTTTCCAGTCTGAAACAAAAGGTAATTCTCATTTTTTATGATCAGTGAACAGCTACTAAATGATCAGTTTTAACTTCAAAACTGAATTTAAAGCGGAAGCAATTTTTGTGATCCTTTATTACTTTTAGTATTGTATTTTATTCATATACTTATTGAAGGTTATTTAAGAGTTCTTGGATTAAGTATAAGAAACTTGAAAGTATTTAATTATTGGAAAACTTCAAGTAAGTACATCGTTGGTAATCTTTTTTCATACATTTGCAGAATAACCCAAATTTCACGGTAGATATACCTACTTACTAGACGTAGTATAGTTCAACGACTTGCGAGCTCTACAATGAAACCTGCGGGTACCTACTCCTAGTAAATCAAGATTAACTGATTACTGAATCCGACTTTTCTTATTTAGGATAATTTATAGCATTAGATAACTGACAAACAGCGTTGTATTCGTGTGCTTCCAAATTATGGCATTGTTGGATAAATGTTAAATAAAAACTTGAGTCAGTAAATTGCTTCTTACAATACACATATGTATACCAAAAGATAAGCAGGGTTTTTCCTGGGTCCTTGTGGATAGGTGAGCAAAAGAAATGCACTAGACAGGTGATTATCAAGTTTTATACTTTAAAAGCTTGGCCATTTATCGAATTACAATTATCACAATATTCCTCATTAGAATTAAATTTTAAAGATATTAATTTATACATTTATATAAATACAACGTCTTATCAATTCCAGGCCCTTGGAAAACATTACAGGATTTCATGAAAAACTTGTTTTACACTATTAGTCCAAGAAACAGGAAGTAAGACCTGTTTTACGTTATAGGGGGGGAGGAGCATGTTTGCCGCTCGAGATTTTGGAGCTGCGAGCGAATGAAGTTGGTCCAAATATGCTTTTCGCTTCTGCAAGCTAAAATATTTTAACGAAATAAGTTGAAATTGTTTTCTTAATGCATTAGGAAGACCATTAATCTGAGCTGAGTTCGTTTATAATTTGTAATGATTCCGCGGTGGGGTAATTATGATACATATTAATTAATGTATATAAAAGATAAAGTATTTTTTTATATGTTTCAGAAAATTTTATTAGCTCTACAATATTGTTTCGGCGTATTATGACTTCTTCAAGATTGTAAGATAAATGCTAAAAATTTAAAAGTGTACAAAGACCTTAAATACTTACAATTAAACTTAACTACTAATACAAACCTACATACAAACCAATGAGACACGTACTATGTATTATTAACGGAAAACCCTAAGTAGGTATCTATTATAAAATTGTTATAATTTATTGTTAGCAATTTTTATATTTAAACATAAATAATTTTATCTTCAATCAATTTCCAGCCTCAATTTTCAATTAAGTATACTTATGAATTTTTAGAAAGAACGTCACATTTAATTATTCTCTTGATTTAAGTAGCTTGTCCACGTTTATACCTATAAAAGGATTACTCAATATAATTTTGGAACACCTCAGTAACTCTGATAAATCTGCTCGTTGGAAAGAAGAATTTTTAGACATTTTAAACACATGTTTGAACTAAAACTAGCTTAATTTCGATAATAATTTTCGTAAACAAATGCCTACCAATCGGCTCTCCCATATAATCTTTCTTAGCAGATATCTTTATGTCTGATTTTGAAAATAATTTATTCAATGATTTAAAACCATTTAAGGATAAAATTCTATAATATTTTGGACAAGGTATGTCGACGACATAATTTGTATCTGGTTAGGGACACAACGTCAGCTCGATAAATTCGTTACACATTTAAATAACATCAACAATATAATAAAATTTATCGTCGAACTTGGCAATAATGATGGTTTACATTATTTATGTTTAAATATAAAAGTTGCGAACAATAAATTATAACAATTTAATAATAGATACCTACTTAGGGTTTGCCGTTAATAATACATAGTATGTGCCTCATTGGTTTGTATGTAAGTTTGTATTAGTAGTTAAGTGTAATTGTAAGTATTTAAGTCCTCTGTATACTTTTAAAATTTTAGCATTTATGTTATTTTCTTGAAAAAAGCATAATATGCCGAAAAAATATTGTAGAGTTAATAAACTTTTTGAAACATAAGAAAGCATACTTTACCTTTCATCTCTATGAGTTCGTTTAATTTGGTCAATTAGCCTCAACGAATCTCGAGTGGCAAGCATGCTGACCAATCTTCCTTCATCCCTCCATACAACGTAAACCAGATACCATCCATTCTGAAATTACATCCTTAGAATCACAATTTTTTCTCTGTTTCTTGGACTATGTTACAGACAAGAACAAATGCAGTTGCAAGACGATCAACCTTATATGAATTAGATATACGCAGTCAAATATAGAAACGTACGAAAGCATGTGCGCCTGGTTATTATTAAAGAAATCTCTTACTTGCAAACCTATCAGTCGCGGCTATTGAATAAAAACATCTGATAAGTATTTAATCGTAAAACGTCACATTGTGCTAGCCATCATTTATAATTTTCATGATGTGCATGTTTTGAGAGTTTTGAACAAATTAATGAGACAATCTATCGCCTAGACAAGTTGTATATTTCCTATATATAGGGTGAAGCAAACATTGAAAGAAATTCTTGTAGAATGCTGAAAATTTTTCTAGACATTCACTCGTCTACTTCTCCAAGTTGAATAGCTTATTTTTCGTGCACTATTATTAGTATTAGAAGCATGCAGTAATATATTTTATGCAACATAAAAACAGTGAACGACATTCAGTGTTCGAAGAAGTGTTGTAAATTAAAACTTTGCATTAAACAAATTGTACAATAGACAAAGAACATTTGTTAGCTGTTATTGAATAGATGATATTTATTACTAGTAATTACTGTTAATGTGTAACGAAACAATTGTAGCAATTTATAAATCAATCTTCTGAAACAAAAATCTCAGAGTTCGCATTATTACATATAAGATGATATTTATTGTTCAATTGTTATGTTATAAATGTTTACAATTTCGTAGACATTCTACAGAATTATACAATGGTAATAGCAGAAACAGTAAACCGTAGAAATAATAAGTAAATTTGATCCAGTAATTCCAATACGTCTAAGATATATGTCAAAGAGCAAAAAGATCATATGCTACAGTTCAGTTGCTAGCAATAGCTAAAGCGTTCAATCGACGATTATTATAAAAAAATACAAAATATTTTTCATTTATCTATATCATTGTATGAAAATTAATATTAAACAAAAGCAGTTATTTTTCATAGGCACTTTTCATGTTAAATAAACTATTTTTTAAATTGAGATGAGAACTGCGGCGATGTTTTCTTGCACCTGTGCAGCCGATAATAAACCAGGAATGGCCCTGGTTGTGGGGAATAAAAAAAAGACGTGATTCTGACTTTTAATTTGACATTGGTCTTAAACTTTAAGGCCATTTTAAAAAATATAACTAAAACCTCGTGATTTTATTGTTGTTTGGAAAGGATGGATCATTGTTTACGGGAGTCAAACAAAAATAAAATCTCATTGTTATCGATTTCTGATTTTCTTCAATACAGCTATTGTAAACATTTACTGTTATTGTAATAAACCTCACATAGACGAAATTGACCTTATTTGCTAGTAATGTAATAGATTTAAATTCAACTATTGCATTTTGTAATGAAGGAGCAAGTGTTACGAAACGGGTTGAAAATAAAACAAACAATATTCATCTATCGCAAACCAGGTTACAATGTTTTGATGTTGTAATTTAAGTAGGACTCAATGGAATCTCCAATTGATTCTGTTGACAATATTCACCGACAGCCTCATACCAATGAAAAGTTCAACAAGATTCAAGACTCCCCTTGTTGAATATTTTCCATATATGCATATGTGATCAATATCCTTATGCACGACTGATATCTCAAATAATTATAGGCATAACCTTTTTGTGATTTCCTATCTTCAGACGAAATAGACACATAAAATTTGATCGCAAGCAAAAAACGGGGTTTTCCGTTTTCATTCGTCAACATCTTTTAAATCGCTTAACAAAGTCGTACAAAATCTTATAAAACCTTAGCTTTCTTATAGTTAAATCAATCGCATTTACGACATTTATACATTCTCTACAATCTTTCACTTCAAATGAATGGTTTTAGTCATAGCTAATCGAGTACGGCACAAACACACTAACAAACCTACACTAATGCATTATTAAATATGATATACCTATTCGTTATAACTATCTGCTTATGGGAAAAAAATCAAATTAGGCTAAAGTAATGACAAAAACAAGGCTATATTATCCAAGTACATTTCGGTTTGACTGTTTACCAGACATTCCTTATTATTCATTAATGCATATCTAATTCTAAATTTTCAAAGAAGTTTAACAAAATACGTTTATTTAGAAAATGAAGCACCTTGATATTGTCCTCATCTAAAACATAATTTATCATATAGAATGATCGTGTTCGCGAACACGGCTGTTTATAGTCCCTCCCCCCAACCCCCGGCTGTCCTATACATGTGACATTATAGTCTTTAAAAAGTGGAATATATAATTTAATTTGTAGAAACTACAATGTCACATATTAGTAACTTTTGTAAAATTATTGTACAAAATCTATTGCATCGATTCTCTTGAAATTAATTAACAGCTTCGCTCTACTCGAACAGGACACGATTTGTGATGGTGTGTATCATTTATTGTCAATTCCATTACTAGTATTTCAGCTCATGTTGGCAAATTAAGGTAATAAATTTACTTCTACAATATCAAATCATACAAAAAACATTCTAGAAATTGATTTTTAAACGTTGTGTGGAAAACTATGCACCCCTTTTGTGTTATTTTGAGAAATTATTCGAAACTAAGAAATGCTTACGTAATGGAATGTAATTTGCTAGTAAACCACGTCATATTATGTTAGCATGCAATTTAAAAACCCCTTGTACGCTAAAACCTAAAAAGAATGTGTCGCAATAAAAAAAGGATTTCCACTAAACATCTGTCTCAAATTGAAAAACGTAATTTTAATTTTGACTGTATTGATATAAAGTCCCAAATCGAGGAAATTATGTACGCAGTTGCTATTCGAATATATTTTTTGCACCTCTTATAGTTATCGAGTTGTCCCATATGAACATCAAAATTTTCCCACCCTGTACCTATGTTTGTACGATAACCTCTATATTATTTCCAAAAGCAAGCATTGGGAGCGTTTACAATGTTATTTAATGAAAATGCTCTATATGTATTTCTATTTCATAGAGAGTACATCTTCAACCTTCCCTGAAGTAGTCCACACTTATCGGGTATTGTATATTTTTTGTAAATTGTTAAAAGTTTTTATTATTTCAAGCAATTTCAAAATGTTCACCAAGAAACGACGGAATAGAAAATAATTTAATTAAGGACATCCCTATTTATACCTAAACAAAATAAAAACACTGACTAGGATACTATTATTGATTATGAGATATATGCAAGCTTTACTATCTATATCGATTAATAATTTCTCATACCTGTACGGTTTGAGTGTATTCTAATTGCACTTATTCTTTTAATTGCGACCTATTGAATCCATGCATCCGGCAATAACCAATTATAGGCGTACAAAGGACTTTTCAAAAAGAAGGCGATGCTGCTTTTCACGTCGAATGAAAAAAAGCAAAAGTAATTGAAGACCGAGGGAATACGTCATTAAGGCGTAGATAAGTACGTGGAGTGATGGTTTGAGTAAAGAGCGAATGCTAACTAAGCCAGTTACCTATTTGCTCCACTAATGGGCGATTTATTGTTGACATTCTGAACTTAATTACTTCTCTTCGTATATAGGAGCATATTGAACAAGGTAAATCGCATATGGATGTGATAGAAGAATTCCACAGGAATACATTTAATAATTTCATATTTGGCGACTTCAACTGTGGATTAACTAATTAATTAGGTATTATTTTTCCTATTTGTCTGCAATATTGTTGTTTCTAATAATCGACTAGTATACAGGGTTTTTCAAGTTGATGGGCTATTAGAAGTATATAAATTGGTAGAACGAATTCAATTCTTAAACTTGGGCTCCTTTGATTAATGTTTATGCCGCTTCTTTTAGAAATGTTTTCAAGTTCGATTTACATCCGGTTATACCGGAAGTAGATGTTAACTTTTTTATTTTAAATGGAATGACATATTTTTTTACATTTTCCGATAGAAAATTTATTTTCATGCATATTCTATAGGAGCCACTATCCCGAAAATATTGACGGATTTTGTTATTTATTTTTTTTTCAGAATTTTTAATATTTGCGCGTTAACATTTAAAAAACCGTAATTCAATTAGTTTTTGAGATTTTGCTTTATAACTGGTAAAAATTATTTATAACTATTCACATTATCAAAAACAAAATTGTGGTTTTTAACTAAAATGTACAGGGTGTTCGAATTTTGTGGTCAAAGTTGGTCAATTTCAAAGGGGCATAAGTCAATTTTGTTAAATGAAATGACCCATTTTTGACTGCATATTCGAATTCCTCATTGCACCTTGCCTCGCTATACTTATTTACAAAATTTCTACCCAATCAATAAAATCAGGTCTTTATCCAACAATTCCGACAATACAAGAACTCGGCGCTATCATGTGACGTCACCAAAAAGAGTTTTTTTTGCGTTGCGGTTTTTAAGTTATTTAATTCCGTCAATATTGTTTGTCTTTTATTTACATTATATACAGTGTACCTAAAGCACTTAATATATTTGGCTATGATTGTACGTACTTGTACAATATTATAGGTTGTTTGAACTTTAAAAGTTGTAATGGTTATACTAGTTTTAATTTATTTATTCCCAGAATAATAAGTTACATAAGATTACATGAGAATTGAATGTTTTTTCTTAATTTACTTGAATTGAATTATGTGTAAAATGGACTTTTGTTGATTAGATTACCCACCCCTAAAGTTTTAAATACGAGAATAGATAAAATATAAACGAGCGTTTGTCCATAAAACACTTATTTTGAAAAGTTTCACAAAAACACAAATTTCTCTATTTTTCCACATATCCCCCTTGTTTATCTGTACATTTTTCCCAACACACTGGTAGTTTTTTCTACTCGTTTTCATAAAAAAGAAGCAGGGCTGGTGTCTATCCAGTTGCGCACAAACGACTCCACCTGTTCATCGGTCTGAAATCGCTCACATCATGGTGATTCTTTGAGGGGTCCAAACATGTGGAAATCACAAGGGGATGGGTTTGGGCTATATGGAGGGTGTTCTAGTTGAGTCTAGGCATTTCACATATTTGGGTCTGCGTTAAAGCTGCAGTATGAGGCCTAGCGTTATCGAACAAGAATAACACGTCACGAATGGGGTGCGTCCTCCATTTTCGGCGATAAGCAAGTTTTACCTGACTGAGAAGTCAGTAGTACACACAGTAGTAGGCTGCATTAATCGTTCTTCGTTCGTGCAAAAAATCGACCAACAGCACCCCTCTCCAATCCCAAAAACCAGTGGCTTTACTTGCAGACGGACGTGTTTTCGGCCTCACTGGGTTTGATACATCTTTGCGCCGCCACTCCATGCTTGCTCGTTTTGATGTTGAAGTGTAATGTTGTGCCCATGTCTCATCTCAAGTTACAATTTTGTTCAAAAAAAAAATCACCTTCCTCTCTAAATCGAGTGAGAAGCGCCTTAGAAATTCGAACTCGAGCAGCTTTTTGATCTTCACTCAGCAACTTTGGAACCCAACGAGCTAAAATTTTTCGGAATTCCAAGTTTTTCGTTATAATTGTGTGGACACTCCCATAGCTGATACCGAGTTCACCAGATATCTGAAGCACAGTGGCGTGGCGTGGCGGTCCTCTTCTAAGGTTTCTGACGCATGTAATGCAACGGCGAAAGACTAGTGCACGGACGACGATGGATGATTTACACTTTCAAACGATTACGCCCATCGTTTAATTCTTTGCACCAAACTGTTATACGTGACCACAAATGTGTTTAATTTCCGAATTGTGCTTGCAAACTGCGCAAAATTTCAGCTGGTTTCACGTTTTCACGTGTAAGAAACTTAATAATAATTCGTTGCCCGACGCTACTATGCACCTCTTTCTCACTCATTGTGACAGCTATTAACCATGCGAACGCAGTAAAGCGACGCGTCGTTTCCTTGCCACCTAACATCGCCACTTCAAGTTCCTAACGCCCGGATGCGCCTTGAACAACTATCCGGCGCACAATTTAAAAAGGCTCGTTTATATTTGATCATGTATACTATCTGGAGATAAATTCATAAGTGTAATTTAGTATACTATATTGTACATGAACATTTACAACTATAAATATAATACATACCTAGAACCTACCAAGTGTTTTTCACAATATTCAGGCTAGTGCAGATTACAGTAAACATACCTACCTGTGCCTACATCAGAGGGTTATAATGTAGAAGTACCAAGCTGTACAATTTCGGTGTTCTTTGGTTTATGCCATGACATTCAAAACTAGTTTCGTTAGACCAACATTCTAATGCGGTAAAAGAGCACAGAGTTATCGTACTATTAGAATGCAAAATATTTTCGTCAAGATATTGTAGACCGTGATCATGCTAATTTTAAAACAATACTGCTTTGTGGGTTTATGAAGTGATTTATTATAGTAATTATCAGTATTTGTTAAAATTTATATTTTCGGTAGCAATACGCAGTTCTATACAGTGATAATGCATGTAAGATGTGAAGCGTATTCTTTACGTGTGCCGTGTATGTTAGTAATTCCTCGTGTAATAGTTGCACGACTATTATACTATAGACTTAATTTATCTCGACTGAGTATTACGAACTATAGATACAGATATAGGAGAGTTAATATATCTATGTCAGGCCCATGGTCTGTGTATACTCTGGAGTATGGAATCTAGAAGAAAAATAAAAATCGAGAGTTTCCTAATATTATTATTGAAAATAGACCTGATGAAGCTTTCAGCTAATGTAACTCCATTTTTAAAAATAAATAAAAAACACTTCGAATTTACAAATATTTAATGTTTCCACTATCATTATTTCAGCACTCTGTGCTTTTTCAGGTGGTGATGGTATGACATAACAGGCAGGCTGAAAAATTTGTAGGCTAGCATAGAAAATATTATTTTTTTACAGAATTTGAAATTATTATTCAATATAGTTCCCTTCGATGGCGATACAACGATCATAGCGGTTATGCAATTTTTCGATACCATTTTTGTAATACTATTTATCTTTAGCCTCAAAATAGGCTTCAGTTTCGGCGATTACCTCTTCATTGGCGCGAAATTTCTGTCCAGCGAGCATGCTCTTGCCAGCCGACTTTTGCGTCTTTCCACGCTTTGGAGTCGGTTCATCACGTGCAGTCCACTCGGCTGACTGTCGATTGGGCTCCGGTGTGAAATGATGAAGCAGTGTTTCATCCATCGTCACATATCGACGCAAACACAAAAATTTAAATTTATTACGATTGAACAGCTCCAAACGCTGCTTAGAATCATCGATCCGTAGTTGTTTTTGGTCGATTGTGAGCTCGCGCGGCACCCACTTTGTACAGAGCTTTCGCATATCCAAAAATTCATTCACGATATGACCAACACGTTCCTTTGATATTTTTAGGGTCTCAGTTATCTCAATCAACTTAACTTTACGGTTATCAGAAATTATTTTTTAGACTTTTTTTATGTTTTCGTCGGTAACAGCCTCTTACAGTTGATTTTCCTGGTGCAAAGTCCGAATTCTGATTATCAAGCCAATCCTTGATTTCAATAGTATTTTTTTTTTCGCCAAAAAGTAATTCTTTATTAACACACGAAATTCCTTTTTATCCATTTTTTCAAAGTAACAAAAGTTCTTTCACTAAAAATGGTATAACTCACGTACTAATAGTACAACAGCTGTCAAATTTATACACGCGTCTTTTGAAGGTTAGGGCTAGTATCTATGGGCTAGCCTACGATCTTTTCATCCCGCCTGTTATCTATATATATATATATCACATATGAAAAATCTTCACCTAATGATTATTTTAGAGGTCGGCAATACAATTCCTGCTGATGAATCGTTTCAAAAGATCCAATTTCATAAGGGAATTGGTATCTAAGATTCCTTCATTTGAACGAAGATGGTTCGAAGAGCTTGTGCGCAGCGCCCAGTAATATGATGGCGATCTCATATTCTCTATGACGATTCATATGAACGACCTACATAGTGAATCGATTCATGCGATTTATTTAAGACTAGTTCAAATAAACGATTCGTTCAATCATTACTCACCTCTAATCAAAACCAGCTTTACATTTTATAATTATTCTCTTGAGATATGTTTCCATATTATAAGGTGATGTACCGACTTTTATATTTTACAATGAGTTATACTAAACTTAAACTGGTATCGAAGATTTTATTGCTTACCTATTTTCTTGTCATGTCGCTAAATCTAAGTTAAAAACTTGTTTACGAGACATGGTTATCGAGCGTAAAAATCACATTATATGTAATGTGGTGACTTTACGATTATGTACGAATTGGTATCTGTAGCGCCATTGTGTTAAATGTGGTGTGCAGCAAAGTATAAAGTTTAGAAGTAAGTAAGTGCCACCAACCCGCTACTACCTGAAAGCATTTTCTTTTAAAATCGATGATGCGCCTAATGAAAAGCTTTAAAAAAATAAAAAAATCCTGAATAACGTTTTCCGCGGTTTTCTGTTGTGAAAGCTAGGATGCATCGTTCTTTACGAATCACGATGTTGTATCTAAGTCGTTACACGCAAAAGAGTTATGGAAACGTACACGCCTTTTGTTTTACTTCTTCGAAAAATAAAGACTTCTAAAATTACGCCTTTTGTGTGCTTCGTGCTATACGGTGAAAATGGTTGTGGGAATGCTAAAAAACTCTGGAGAAATTTATGGCAGTACTTTAGAAATAGCACCAGCAAGCGAAGACAAATGTTGTTCGTTCTCTTCGTATGGGTTACAACTGAAACGCACACAATGGTAAATTTAACCAAATGGTACAAAGTGAAAGTAAGACCAGTGTAAATTAAAATTTCCGCACTATGCAACATTTTGCATTACTTGCATTCGTATTTTAAAATTACTGCTGTTGAAAAGTGTCATTTATTCAAATGCAAGACACTACGTATGTAAATTTCATTAGTTCATTAACATAAATTTCTAAAGATTATTAGTTCTCGGACAGTAATTTATCGAAACTACCAGACGTCTTGGATCGCGATTTCGAACTAATTGGTTCTCATCAGCACGCCATAAGGAGTTTCGATAAATAATTGACAAAGGAAATGAAAATAGCAGTTATTAAATTGGTGAAAAGTTTCTTTTACCATTTAAACCTGATTCTTAAAATCGCATATAACATATGATAAATTAAAAAAAGATTGTAGTCACAATATCTCGTTTTTGTAAAAATACTCTTATTTTGAGAAAACGAACAAATGTAAAACATATCATCAAAAGAAAAAACTTCGGCTATATTTTGTATATATCTAAGAAAACACCTTTTATTTAGGTACTAGATAATGTTTAAATGACGTGAGGTGCTTGTGATCATAACGGATTCTTTAATTTTATTGAAATATAAATGAAATTGTTCCAAGTTCTAAAAGTATTTCGTGCTACAAATTTACTTATGTACTTACTGTCTATAATATATGTATAGAGGATCTAGAATATTCTTATGTGTATTCGAAAGATTTTCAAGACGCTAGAGCGCTAGTTTATATTGTCAAATTTATATTTGCAGGATTAAACTTAAGTTATTAATATTGCGTCTGTGATAAGATTCAAAGGCAAATTATATTGCGACACATCCTTTGACAATTTTTTACATGGTTTGAAAGCATAAAGTTTTTTTTTTTCGTAAATTGCTGTTATATGAAAAATGACGAGATAGCCTTTCACAGATACTTTAAATCTTAAATTAAAAACGCTAGGTATTGCTTCTCTAAGAGTACTTTGCTTTTTCCATGAGCTTTGGCGTTTCCTCATCTATGCTGATTTAGATCATTCGAAGTTTAAGAAGATTACTAAAGAAATATAACTAATATATTTGGATTGGTTTGATATTATCTCCTTAAAAAGGATGGGAAAATTCAGTGTAGGTACTAATTTGACTTTGAACCTGAGACCTACAATTCCACAGCAATCACCTGCATTATCAGACAAAAATGTCTAATACTGTAACTGAAACTGTTACTAACGTTTTAGTATTAGATCATTATTAGTTCTCCGTGGTTATATTAACATATTGTTGACCTTATAAAGATTCCTCTTCTAGGATTGTTGATTGCGTCAGTTAGGCACATGTCGAAAAAAACGAAAAACTAGAAGAAGTTGCTGATTTTCGAAATCTAGGAATATGATAAGCGGTAGAGACATAAAACAAAAGATAGCGCAAAACTAAATCGCTTTTAACAGAAAGAAGTCCATTTTGTGCCGCGATTGGTTAATTTAGAAATTCGAGAAATATTAAAAGTTTATGTTTGGAGCACGGCTCTGTGTGGGTGCGAAACGTGGAAAGTTAGTGCGGTGGAAAAGAAACAGTTTGAAGCGTTTGAAATGTGATGTTGTAGGCGGATGATAAAAATACAGTGGATGTAAAGGATAGAGAGGAGGTATTAGGAAGAGTAGGTGAACGTAGGGCGCTATGAAAACATTAACGAAAAGGAGAGATATGCTGGTAGGATACATTGTAAGGCACGAAGGACTAGTAAGGGATAGATTGAAAACAGAAATAGGAGTAAAAATATGCAAAGTAATGTGTAGGTTAGATGATTGTTCGCAAATTATTAGGATATTCTAGTTTCAGAAAAATCCGAACATTGAATCAGGATAGGAAGGAGTGGAATTGCGTGTTCAAACAGTTTTCAGACTAACAACTCTATAAAGATGGGCTTATTTAGACATTATTGTAAATATCCACATTTGGTTTAATAGGTAATATATTTTATTTAAAATTTTTGTGACTTAATTTTTTTGATGAGATCTCACGAAGTTAATTCAGTAACCTCTGACTGCACTTTCTGGAAATATTTTTCTTATTCCTTGCTAATGGAATGTGGCACCCAAGCGCCCTTAAGATTTATGTACTGAAACTCTTTCTGTTATTCTTTTTTTATGTAAAGTGGCGCCCGAGCACCCTTAAGATTTAATTTTTAATTGAGCAGAGTTACGTATGCAATTTTAACTTTAATTAGCTACTCCGATTTCAGAGTTTCTAAATGTTCAACTATAAGACAAGTATTTAAATAGTTTTTGGGTAACATCATTATCTGGATATTATTTGCCTTGTTGTTTTGGCGCCTTGAAGCAGGGATTCGAATCATAAATTTACTGTCTATTTGATGACCTAACGATTAATTTTAACATTAGCAAATAAAATTATTTCGTTAAACTATACTTAGATTGTCTCATAAAGAAAGATTGAAAAATGCTGTGTAGCTAGCAATCGTGCTTTGAACCTGAGACCTATCAATACCCCAGCGATGTATTTGCATCATATCCATCGGCTGTTTCATTTATTACTCATTTAGGTTGTGAGAATTTTGAATTGTCGGAATAATTTTAGTTTTTCCAACAATGTATCGATTTAGATAAAATTACTTTATAAAAGAACGAGTAACACAATGATATGATTAAACTTACGTTATAATTTAAATTCGTGAAATGTGAAACTTATACATGTAGTGTATATTCAAATATAATTAATTGAAGAAAATAAAATCACTTTCTATATTTCCAAATTATAAATATTTTGTTGGTCATTGGCCAAATAAGTTTGAATTGTGAAATAAATATAAGATCATTATTGTTGGTATTATCTCTAAATTCTTTTAAATTCTACAGAAAAGTGTTGCATGAATTATTTTTACATTTGCACATACTACCTACATAAAAATAGTGTCTGTGTATAATATCGAAATATTAGTGTTTATTTTTTAAGTTTATACCGTTACTTCTATGCTACTAAGACACAAACGATCTTTAAAAGAATATTTGTGTGTCTGTCTGCCAGTCGGTACGAGCTAATATTTAAAACACTTGAAGTAATCTAGATTACTTTATTTTGTCACGCGGTAAACACTACTCGTAAATAGCGAGTAACATGTATTTATATAAAATATAAACTGGAAACAAAGTTTCACAGACGAATCATCATTAGTTCTTCTAGATGATAATAATGGGTATTTTCTTTTACACATTATTTATGATAAAAGTATACATTACAGATTATTCAGCGACTTTTTGTCGCCTTGTTTGTAAGTTGTTAAGTTAATTTTAAGACAAAAATGCGATTTTTTAGTTTAAATGTCAATTTTGGGTAATTTTCAGCCTATTTTAGTATAATCATTTATTCGTATGAATTCATTCATGCTGCAATAGTAGTTAATGTCAGACAGTAGAAGGTAATGCAAGAACCGTCAGAAACAAGATGAGGCGAAGGAGAGCACTACAGTCTGCTTTGTCGTGTTCCCTTAAAGTGGAGCATTACATTTATCAAGTAAATCGTGGCAAGACGAGATATAGGGCTCCATTCACTACAGAACTTAATCCATCATAACCTGCCTGGGACTGCTGGCGTACCCTAGTACTGCATTCATTGGTGAAAAGGAGAAGTGCTTTTCACGCTGTTATGGACCACCTACTTTTCTCTTCATCTGCCTTTTTGTTACTGTTTGTTCTTTTATTTGAAGAATGGAAGCGAGCCTGGCTGAGGCATAATTACGTGCTTGTTGTAATAATTAATTTGCAAAAGGGATGAGATATACTCTCGCAAAAAGTGCGAATTGAAATCACTTCGTGAATCGACGGTTAGTATCTTATAATTAGTAAATAAAAGAGGAACAGAATGGTTGACAAACCTCTTCCTGTTAGCTCTTAAATTCTCGTTTGACCTGTCGTACTATTCTACAGAAGTACCTATTTTTCGTGTAATACAAACACTACATGTTGAAAAACAAAAACCATTGCACGTGCTATTACAAGAAACGAAAATGTGATTTCCATAAATGATTATTGAAATTGAAACTAATTATATTAACTTTAAGGGGAATTAATTTAGATTTTCACTTCCGAAAAATCCTCCGATCGATGATTTCTTTTGGAACGTATTCAAGAAGAGGTATAGAATAACATATGAAAATGCGTCCGCGAGAAAGTGGGTGCTAACCTTTTTATTAAACAATTTACATTCAAAAGTGTAGATTTTTGAAAATAACTTCTTTAATTCAAATTTTGGTCATGAAACGGAAAGCGCTGTGGGGACCTATATTTCACTGTCTTATTTTTAATATTAATTTTTGTACAAAAACTGTAACATAGAAATGCCTCGCTTCTGTAAATTATTTTGTATAAATTATATTCACATATTTTGTATACACTTGTTTTCTACTATCTTGCGTTTTTCAATTCTCAGAAACAGCTTCCTTTATTTAATTCACAAACAAGTCAGAATTTCAATCTCTTCGTTGCCGATCGCCTGCAATTGTCAATCATAAAAAGTATCGTTGCCCGATCCCTAGTAAAACTACCGTTTCTTGTCCCTCTACCCTCTGTATTTTTCTAAGAAATGACCTTTACTGTATGTATGCTAACTGTTTATTCTTGAATCAGTTCTCTTCATCGACCGCTATAGAAATGTCTTGTTTCGACCATTGTATACATCTTTCACTCAACATCCAGTTTATACCTTTATTTTTTCAATAAATGGTTATGGGAAGAGAGTAAGCAGTTATATTGTGGTTAATGGTTAATGTAGTGAGATCTACATTGGTAGAACGTTCTTTCAAAAAACGTATCAACGAGCATGTACACTTCTGAATTACCAATTAGACCTCAATGATTTATACATTTATATATATATATATATATATATATATTAATAGAAATATATAATATATTAATAGAAATATACGAAATAGTTCAGAGCGTCTCGCGTCAGGTGGCGTATCACATACGATTAATCCAGATACAAATTGAAATGTACGTCACGGATTCTCTTAAACCCTCAATGTGACAAAGTTGCGTTGCCATAAGAAACTAGTTGCAGTTTTATTTGTTACTTTTACACACAAATAAAGCTGTATGCTTCAGCAATACGCTTTATATGTTACTTAACATTGCTTCTATTAATAATATAATTAAATAGAAAAATGAAAATTACGTACATCGCATATCGATAAATTTATGTATTAATTTATTTTTTGAAACAATTTAAATTTCAGCTATAGTATACAATAATTATAAACTCTTAAAATTAACGTTTTTCTAAAATACCTACTGTTAAGATAATTCAAAAAACTAATATAGTTATGTTATATGTTATTATAAATAATATAAATAAAAATTAATAGTATTTTAAAAACTAAATCATCACATTGGAACCCAGAATTGAGTTGAAACAGTTAAAAATTTAAAATTAGTAATTATTTTAAAAATTGTTGGATAAACAGATGCAGATTCAAAAAGAAATGACTTTTTACAAAATTCAAGTGGTTATTTAGAAAATATTAAATGTCATTCATTTTCTTTAAATTTTTTGTAGGTTTGTTTAGTTTAACTGTTAGTCATTTATTAATAAATGCCTTACTGTTACATAGGGATATATCAAACGGAGTAGACAAACTATAAAACAAAAATTCAATTTAATTAATCGGTTTAGTCAATTATTCATGTAGGTAATAGCATATACTACCACACAAATACATTATTTAAAACAAAACTTTGATAAATGAATATAAAATAATGAAAATCCGTTAGATATAATTCAATGAAAAATAGGATAGCAAAATACTTAATTCAAAAAAAAAAAAAACAATAAAAGAATAATTCACTTTTATAGTGTACACAAAGAACAAATATACGAAAAACAACTTGAAATAACAGAAAGCAATTCTATTAACATAATTATGACTCTCCTTTGTAACATTTGTATACGAAGACTTTCACTTTTACCCAATTTTCTTCTTTGAAAATTATGGCATGGTGGTTTATAAAGTCATTCACTGCATGTTTTCTTGGTGCCTTTTTCTTTTTAATGTGATCTTTAAAATGTCTTTTTAGTAATGTTTTCTGTTGTTCGGTCCAAGGAATTCTTATAATTTTGGTTTTGTTTTCATTTGAGTTTATCTCGAAGACAAAACAAGCATATTTTGTCACTGTTAACCTAGCATAGAGGTTATTTTTTAATTGAGCGTTTCTCAAAGTAAAATGTGTCACCCTGTGGAAATTCTGAGAATACAACCTAAAACCCATCTTTTTGAAATAATGCCTATTAAATAGAATTCCTTATTCTTCTTTTTTTAGATTTTTGGTTCTTGAAATGATGACAAATACTGCTTCTTCCATCTTTTTCAGAAATGTTGTCTAATCTGTTGCAACCGGTGCCATCTGGATAATTTGTTTTCCTGGGTGATTGACAGGTCAGGTTCCACCGGGGCAGTAAGTGGATTGCCAATCAAAAAATGACCAGGAGTTAGGACATCTAGTTCGTTGGATGAATTCGGTAAAGGAGTCAAGGGACGGGAGTTAAGAATAGCTTCTATTTGAGCCAATACAGTATACATCTCCTCAACTGTTGGCATAGCATTTCCGATAACACGTTTAATATGAAGTTTAACTGATTTGGCTCCAGCCTCCCAAATACCTACAAAATGTGGTGATTTCGGAGGTATAAAGTGCCAATTGATTGAATCGTTGGAGAGTACATCAATTACCTTGTCTTTGAATTCATTGGTGTTTAATAATTTTTGTAAATTTCTTAATTCACTATTAGGTCCAAAGAAATTTGTAGCATTGTCGGAATATACATGTTCGATTTGTCCCCGTCTAGCAATAAATCTTTTTAAAGCCGCTAAAAATTCTTCCGAATTCAAATCGGTTACCAGTTCGGTATGTACTGGTTGTTAAACAAACAAATAGTGATATGTATGACTTATACAATTTATTACCTCGGCCACGACTTTCCTTTATTAAAGTAGGACCAGCGTAGGAACCCCAGCGTGCATGGATGGTCTGGCTGGTACTACTCTGTCCTGAGGTAGGCCAGCCATTAATAGTTTTGAATTAGTTGGGTTTGATTTAAAACAACGGATGCAATTACGTATTACTATGCGTACAATATTTCTACCTGAAGATGGCCAATATTTTTCTCTAATGATTGATTGAGGTTTCTCGTGGTAATATTTGATTATTAATTTGGTGACGTAATGGTTGGGTAAAATAAATGGATGTCTTTTTTAACAACAATCTTTTTACACAATCAGTATTTACTACATGTTGTATTTCAATGTTTTAGTTTATTTAATTGTAGGTTCATTTCGCAGAATTGTATTTTTATGTATTTTTACTTTATTCATCGCCCAAGGGCTAGGAAAGAACGCATAAACTTTTAGATTTTGGTGCAATAAAAAAGAGTGTAGCATAACTTCCTTTGCAGGTACTCTGACGGTACTTGTGACGTAGTTTTAAGCGTCCCTATATAAGCCAAAGAGAGAGAACGGTTAAGAATTGTAGCCAAGTCGTTTCAATTTCTAATTCATTTTATAAATTATCCTATTCACTGATTAATTCTTTTAATATAGTATTTAATTTAAGTAGTTGATAATTTATTAGTGTAAAATTTGATGATAATAAAATATATTTGGAAATTCGGTTGTTTTAAATAAGTGGTATGCAGATAAGAAGAATTCTTGTAATAAGCCAGGTATAAATATTGTGCATCTTTAGGTTTAACTTTAATTGTATCTCTTTGATAATGCCCTAACAGGCGAAACAATTATTAGAGTTTTTAATAAATCGTTGTGAAATTAGTCAAGTGTTTTTGTGAATTTTTATCAAATTTTTTAAAATATCATGTTTCACCAAGTGCCGTGCGAATCATCATTTTTAAATAATTATATATGCCCTAGTGCCTTGTATTCTTCCATAAATTCGTTATCTTTGTTGTAATAACGTATTTTTTTGCAATTTCCTCTCTAAACTATAGAAACGCTTAAGAGCTATTTCTCGTGAGTTACGTAATGTTATGTCCGCTTTGAGAGGTAAACGAACAGTGAAACGTCCCGAATTGACACGCTTAAAATTGTTTTTAAGATAATTTTCGCATTCGTTTTCTGCTGTAGTATTATTATTTTCGTTGCGATTATGCACTGTCTCTACTTCCCAAAATTTTGTTATTTGATCTTCTAATTGTACTACATTAAATAAATAATTTTAATAATAAATTGTTTTTCGGTGGATTGTAAACTAAGATTTTGTGTTAATTTTATGTTCCCTACGCATAATAAATCCCAGAAAAGTTCCACTCCTATAAGTAAATCTATTTCTCCTGAAATATTAAATGTGAGATCCGCTAATTCAATGTTTTCTGGAATTTTGAGGTGTTTCTTAGAAAATGATATCGCAGGTAAATTTCCGGTTATTTTCTGCATGACTATACAAGTTCTATTTTTTTGTGTACGAGTCTAATAGTGACTTAAATTTTAAATTTGTTTGAATATGAACATTAACAACGTCTTCATTAATTTCAGAAATTGAATAATTAATTTTTGTGACCAACAAACCCAATTTTTTACAAAAACGTTCATTTAATATATTGAGTTGCGATCCCCCATCTAACAACGCCCTGCATACTTCTAGTTCGCCCTTGTTGTTCTACGCAAATACGATTACTGTAGATAACAAGACTTGCATATTTGTCGATTGAGTACAATAAGAATGATTTACTATAGATGAGGTGGATGATCTTGGTTGTAATGTTGGAACTGTACTAATGTTTAGATTTTCTAATTGGTTTTCTATATGTAGCAAAGTATTATGTAATTTATTACATTTTCTACATGCACTGGCATAACAATCTCGCGTTTTGTGGTTTCCTCGGAAACAATTGGAACAAAAATTGGCCTTTTGAATAATATTAATACTTTCGGATATTGGCTTACTAATGAACTATCACATTGATTTACATAATGATGGGACTTGCATAAAGGACAACTTACCTTGGTTTTAACAATAACGGTGTTTAGTGAATTTTATTTTGGTTTTGCGGACGAGAACTTGGTATTCTTATTAATTTGATCAATTAGTTAACGAACTGATAACCTGAGCGGCATCGGATTATAAGCACATTTTTAGATAATGAAATTTTTTAATATTGGTTGAGGGTTGGTTTTCATTAATTACAGAATTAAATAAATCGTAGAATGATAACCATTATTCATAATTACCGCAAAAGTGGGGTAAATCAATTCCTGGTAATTGAATATGATGGTTTGGAACATTAGATTGAGTTTTTTGAATGTTAGTGTTATTACTAGACACTGCATTATTTAAAGACTGTAATTTATCACTATATTCCGCTAATATGTCATAATAACTGGTTTCAAATGATTCCACGTTCATTTCTAACTAATTCGGATTCATCAAGTAATTCTGTTTGTAATTGAATGTCCTCAAACTCTTGCAACAATTTATTTGTACCTGCAAACTTAACAACTAATTATTTTTTAGATTGCGTCTGAGCATTGAATGATCCAAGAAAATTACTTAATCTAGTTATTTTTCCTTTAACGCCTCCTCTTTTAATATGAAGATTTTTTAATTCAATCATTTCGTTTTTATTTTATAAATTTAAAAAAAATAAAAATTTATAGAAATACCAATTGAAGATAACTGATATACTGAATCGGAAAGAGAAATAGGATATGAAGGAATGAAATGTATCCACTTATTGGTTATTCGGTATATTCGATTCTGGTTTGGTACCACCTTACTACGATCGGTCTCTAACGTTGTAAATTTTAGTATTTATATATTTAAAGAATGTGATACCCTCTCAGCATGCATCTATTGGGGTACGTAAATGACTTGGTTGGTCTTACAACAGTTTAGTCTCCAAGTAAACGTTTGAGTAGGTCATAAATTTCTCACCTTATGATGTTAGTTCTTAAATGCGAATCTATATTAATCTATTGAAATATTTATAACTATATACAAATCAAAATCACCGAACAACAGTATCTTCAGTAAACTGTTAAATTATTTCTAACACAATATTTTCTGGACCGGTTGGACACGTGCCTTTACTCTTTTGTATCCCGAGTCAATCTCTGCATTTCCATAAAACTAGAATATTGCTTATTGCTCCTACTTTAGCTTCTATGTTTCTAATTAATACTTCATGTCTCAATTCTCCACCATCTTATTAAAAATTACGTATTAAATAAAATGTTAAAGATATTTAACAGTATCTAAGCTACATAACGATTAGCTCCAATATGAAAAACAAAATTTAACAATTTTTTCTCTAAAGTTTCCGAGTTGTGATATTCTTAGTATATCTGTAATGATTCCAGAACAAATTGCCATGAGTGAACGCGTTATGTGATAAGTTTCGATGTTTAAAGATCAATTAGAAGTTTGATATTAAATAAATAAACTACGACTTGATCTTCGCTTTTCTTCGTTCAATTAATAATCGGAAGGAGACGACACAAATACGGTCATAAGAATGGCTTACTTGTAGTTATATTTACGTTACTTTGTGAGTTTTCTACCTACGTACAGAACGCCATTAAAATTTTTTATAAAAATTAATGTGAAGCGTTCTGATCGTAAATCCCTAGCGCTACCTGTAACAAATGTAAAAAAAATTGGAAATGTGCTGATTGGTATACATAACGACGGTTTTGAACAGTATTTTCAAAAATGAAGTTTTCTCCGTATATTTGAATAAAAAAGTATTAATTTACCAAACCACCTTCCTGTTATACAAACGGATCCATTATTTTTTATTATTCATGGATTCATAGCTATAAATGTCATGAACTAATAGTTTGAGATCGTTTCTTGGCAGAAAATAAGCAACGCGTTATTTTTCCATAAAAGATCTGATGAAGAATAACATTAGGGTTTTCGCATAACACATCGTTTTACTACTTACGCTCTATCTATTATTTACACTGCGTACGTATTCATAAAAGAAATTTTAGTATAATAAAAATAATATTTCAAATTCGGGGTTCGCAGAAAACAATGGCGATAAAAAGAAATTTTAAAACAATCTAGTTTTAAAAACTAATAAAACAACGATGAACTTGCTAATTTAATAATATAATTTGTAATAGTTTTGAGAAGTAGTTGACCATAAACTCAAACATTATGATTTACGCAAAGTCATACCAGTAATAATGATATATAATTAGAAGTGTAAAATTAAAAAAGAATACATTAAAGTGAATATCATTAAACTGCTAAAGGATGTGTAAATTGCAATAGGCCCTGACGTCTCTGTTCCCTAAGATTGGTGTAAAATAAGAACAAGTCTTTGAAATTTAACGTAACTTATTACAGCTGCACTAGATTATTACGAATAAAACCAAAAACTTCAGAATTAACTTTGAACGTAATTAATTATAAGTTTTATAGAAGTTGTATATTGTATAGGTTGTACACCTACAGATTTGTCGCATTAAAATGGTAATGTTCATTTATAAGATATATAAAGTGACATGGAAATGTACGTTCAAAAATGTATATTCAGACAGATAAAAATGCAAACATCAGGTGTCAAAATTCTAACACATCTGATTATGTTGAGGGTTAAAAGGTATTCCATAAGTGTAACTATTTTTAGAGACATTTCAGGAAAAGTACGAATTTTCCGAAAATCTCATAAAAGACGTAAACTAATACCACAGGTATGTACATTTTTATTGCTGTAAATGATTCACGATTAGAATGGGAAAAACGTTCCTTTCTCTCCCTTTCCTTAAGGAATTGAATATAGTACCTTGACGTGAAACATAAAAGAGAAACATTAGGAAAAAATATACATTATCTACATATCTACCTTTTTTATCTGTAGGATTTATTATATGTACTCGAATTGATATAATTCATGAGGGAAAATGTAATGGTGAGAATTGGAGAGAAAAAAGAAGAATTGTATCAAAAGAGATTTACGGATCAACCATCTTACACTTGTCTGACAGTTATGTAAGAATTTGGACGAATTCATAGCTTTCCAAGAGGAAAATATTGTGAGAAAATAACCTACGTATTCCGATTACAAATATTATAATATTATATAATTTAGATCACAATAGATTCAAAATCCAAATCTCCCTATTTTTTATTCGGAATGCACAGATTATATTATTCAAAAATAGACACCTTTTCAGGATTTATTTTATATTTGCTGTAACATTCCATAAAGATACAATATTTATAAAACATTTTATTAGTTATTTGCACACAAGCCTACATAAATTATATTATTATAGAATTAATTGATTCTACTCGTACTTAGTAAAAGGTCATTTCACAGTACAACTAAAACATTATCAAATTTCCACAATATCTAATCGATTAACAGCTGTTTCGTGACTTTGCGGCTTCTTCAGAATATGCAAACGTTTTTGGACATAATGAAGTTTAATTCTAGTTTATATCTTCTGAAGAAGCTACAAAGTGGCGAACTAGCTCTCAAATGATTAGATATTGCGGAAATATAATAGCCGATTTAATTCACTTCATTACCCATTGTTATAATCATGTGATAAGCTATATGTAGGTAGGTATTCCTTTCCGAGATTAATTTTACCAGATACAAAATTTACCTAATTAAGAATAAATTATGGTTGCAATAGGATAAATCGTTTGGTTTGTGAGAACATGTATCGCCAATACAGTAAATTAAATATATATGTGTTATGCAGAAAATTCTATAAAATTAGGTCAAATTGTTGAGAAAAGTGAGACTTAAATCAGATCTGCATGTCTTTAAATATGTAGATATATTCTTATATTAATTTGACCTTCTATGGGTTGATTTTTCAAAAACGGTGAAATTTCAGTTTGAGAGTCTGCATGCTAATTTTCTGTCTGTAACTTGATATACCGAAGTTCACAATTTTTCAGCGTTATGTTCACACATTTAAGGAGTTAAAATCGAAAACTCTTTTCCGAACCAGCATCTTAAAGTGAAGAGAAATATACGAGGCGGTTTAAATAACCGTAAAAATGTACATATTTAGTTTACCTTCAGGTGATTATTTTATTACAGTGCCATTTTCTTTTAATTATTCTTTCTTCAACTGAGTTTCTAGTTATATAACTTAGATATATACAATTGCAAGTACATTTGAATTTAATTCCTGAAAGCTGTTGACATTCAAAAGTAACTTGTTAGAATTCTTGGGCAATAGATAAGAGTTTATTGCACTAGTATAAGAAAGAAGGTGATGAAGATGAGGACGCCCACTCGTCTCTGGAATAACTGTAATTGATGTGGACGAAGCTGCTCCGTAAACAGTTGCGTTCCCCTGGTAACCGGAGATTCTTAATTGAAAAGCAGACCCGATGGGTAATCAATAACGGAAATCAACACCAGCATCACTGTCGCTACTTCTGCTGCTGCCGATACCACGCCCTTTAAGTATTATTATATATGCCCAACAATAAATAACACCATATGATTGTTTTTAACTGAAACGCTTTAGGGAAATGCTTTTATTTGGAACACGGTTTGTTATTAACTTCTCTTATAATTCGTATACGAGGGATAGTCCAAAATTTAGTATCCAATTTTTTTTAATACTACAGCGCTATAGGGTGATCATAAACGCTGAATATGTTAATAGAAATATACTATAAGAATCCTCCAGCAGTTTGGTAGAACGCACGGTGCAATTTTGCTCAGAAAACACAATTGCATTCGAATTAATTCCTGTAGAAAATACTAACCTGCTGCAGAGTTTTTAGTATATTTATTCCAATGAATGTAGTTTATTTAACGGTAAAGTTCTGCCAGTACCGTAATATAAAAAACACAAACCATGCTTTTGGGTCAATCCTAGTATATATTTAACAAAAAACTAGAACATTGGTTTATTTTTGAAACTATTTTGAATCAGGACTTGCATGTGAGTTTCTACTCGGTAAAATATCTGATAATTTTCATTTCGTATTGTGGCCTGGTAAGTTTATTTTCATTCGCAACGCTGCATTTTTAAAGTCACAACAATTATGGAAGCCAAAACTTATTGAAATACTGTACTTGAGCATTTATCAGACTGCCATTTTTGTGCGATTTATGTAAAAAGGTCTTAAAATAGCAATATTAATAAACAACATTATATTTCAAAATTTGATAGAGTCCTTGAGTATATGGAAAGTATTTATGAGTGGGAAGTTACTAATATTAGGCAGAAAAGTTATTTTGATACAAAGGGTACTGGAAATTTATATTCCATCTAGAGCTGACTCCAATAGAAGGAATATAATATTGAAAAGGAACGGAAAATTTAAAAGATAATGGGTTATGCTCACCAAATATTTATTATAGAAAAGAAAAAGAAAAAATAGGCAAGTATATAATATCTTGTTATGGTAGTGTATCGCCATTTACTAATACTGGTGCTACCTGAAGTATTTCATATAGTAGAGTATTATATTATCATATATAGAATATTACTAAGGTATCTACGTGTCCAACTGAATCCTTATATTCATACGTAATGGACACGTAAACCAAATTATAATAATAAGAACAGTGTAAGTTGTTGGTCAGTATATCTTATTAGATTTAATCAGCACACCATAGACAGTTTCGTTACCTCACTGACCAAATTGAAAAAGCTCTTTAAAAGTAAGTTGATGTAATGTCCTGCTCACTGAAGTATTTCATATGTTAGATAATAAACGACGGTATCTACTTGTCCAATTGAATCGAAGATGTAAGTAATATCAATGTATGGCGATAGACCCTGCGTCATCCTTTGTTCTGTGTCCTTACCGTTTTTACTATCACCACTTATTTGACTTCTTATTTTATATATTTAAAATCGATCTCCAACACTTTTTGTTATATTTATTTATTTTTATTTAATGTTCTACTGTTAAAGCCACTTCTCCATTTTAAATAAGGCTGTCTCTATATGTCTATACATAAATCTACTCTGTCTTTAATAATATTACTTGCATCTTCGATATATACATTATAAAGTAGCGGTGTTAATATACATCTTTGTCTAATCTTTATCTAACGAAAACAACAAAATTTATTAACAACTAAGATTAAATTAACTACAGTTGTAATTAACAGAAGTGTACATAATTTTTCACATTAGTAAAGCTATTATTTGAGCTTAGGTTTGTTGTACTTGTGATAGTATAATCTGATGATTTTCTTCGGCCTGGTTTTTCGCTTGTGACCTTCCCGCCAATATGGTGGACTCTATTATGGTCCGGCTCCTTAAATCATTGAAATGCACCAGCTGATCCCCCTGCTCTCTTGTATCTCATTCCAAATAATTGTTTTGTTCTGTTAAAATGTTTTATAAAACACCTGTCGTTTTGTAAAAGTTAATGTAAGAGTGAACTAGTGTTTGCTATTTCAAATGAGGCTACATTGAACGCTGGTTTTAATTTTTACAACAAAATTTTAATGATTTATTTTTTGGTAAAGTTATAAAAACATTAAATAATTTGCGATATTTATGATAAACACTACTGTAGATTTTGAACTTCTTCTGAAAATAAATGTTTTATATTCGCTGTTTGAAGGGATGTCTAATTTTTAGTAACAAATCGATAACATTTTTTCTGTTCAGATACCGTTTTTCGATTGCTTCGAGCCAAAATAATTCCATTTCACTAATTGTTTTGGTTATAGGCTTGTGCCATTGATTGACTGGGCAATTAGTCATTCAACGGTCGTTCAAATAACCCAAGTTCGTGTGTGGTGAAAATACGATCCAACAAATTAATGGTATCTTTGCTACGTTTGCGTTTCAAAGTAGAACTCACAAGATGTAGCTTTCTGCTCATACATATATCTAAAGTAGATATACGGGTAAAACATTAAGATTTAACGAGGGTATGTAACTTTTATAGAAAATCGAAGACAGGAAAAGGTAAGGTAAAGATTTCATTACACCTTTATAAGTTGTTATTACTTTAAGTTTCACATCGCAATAAAGATAAGTTTACTTTTAATAATTTGTAGCCGCATCTCGATTTGTTTTGCAAAGTCTTTTGTACTCAATTAGGTTAAGAAATAATAAAGTTGGATATTTAATTATCCTTACAAAGATGCCATCAAGCAAGCTTGATAAAACATGTTAATTTTATTTTGTAGTGATCCTGAGATGGGTTGCGATGTCATGTATCGGTAAAATCAGCAAAGAAACCTAAACGTTAAATATTCTCTTTCTTTTTTTTGAAATACACCAGTAGTCGTTATTATAATCAAAATCAAAGTAAAATTAGTAATATATTTTAGAAACGTTGTTACTACTTAACACTAACGCCTCCGTTAATTCATTTTTATTACAAAATATATACTAAGTACTAAACAATTATTTTTAATGTAAATATTTTTAAATATAAATATAAATATGGAAACAACAGAAACAACAACTCCGAGGGATAATACCCCTACCGGCATTGAATTACACTGTTGATTCCGATGGACATAACATAATAACATAATAATATCTTAAACTTCGCACCCATTCCGGCCAATCAAAAAATAGCTGTCATCGTGTATTACCGTTAACAGTCGTGTACGTACAAATTTTGAACACATTCAGAAACGAACCACCAACTTTAAACCTGCAACTGCCTTTAACGGTTAATTGCGCTTGATTTGAGCTGTTTGTGGTGTTTGTGTTGTTGTTGAAGATTATTATTCTATTTCAGATTTCTGTCCAAATGATTATAAACAGGTCGGTTCGTTGGGGATGGTGGTGGGTTAGCAATAATGCTGGGGCTAGGTAGTAGACATTTCCTTTGGTGGTAGATTTATTTTTGGTGTGGGATTTGTAGTGCTTTTTAAATGTAATTTAATTTTTATAGTTTGCTTTATGTTACTATTGTCTATATTTTGTATTTTCTAAATAAATATGTATTAAAAATAAACTATTTCAGTTCATATTTTGTTTGTTTTTTTTGATAAATATTTATATATATATATCTTCTATGTATTCTTACATTTTTGAAAATTGTTCAGATATTATTTGAAAATAATATGAAGCCATTTGTAATTTAATACGGTAATTTTGTTTAATATGTTAACCAACATATATTGCTTTATAATTACTATTGACTGCGTTACTTGGTTCTATTACCTTTAGGCTATAATTATAATAAAAAGTAAATAAACACGATTAGTTACAAAATTGTAAAATAATCTGTAGTTAATAAATCTCCGTACTGTCTTCTATATTTGTTATTTGAAGAGATCTTTTAATTTTATAACTCGTAGTAAAGTCCAAGAGAAAATGAACACACATGAAAAAGTGCAGGTTTGTGAAATTTAAATTCAAATTTCGCGGGCTCCTTTGTCATGCCTACATTACTCTGATTGGTCGGTACGGGTGCGATGTTTAAGGTATTCTATAACATATGTTATATTTTCGTCTAGGAGTCCATCGGAATTAACAGTGTAATTCAATGCCGGTAGGGGTATTAGCCCTCGGAGTAGTTGTCTCTGTTGATTCCGTATTTATATTTATATTTATGATTTAGCCTGTAAAGGCCTTTCTGCCAGCGCCCACTTGATGAGACCCGATAGGTCGAAACAGGTCGTGGCATGTGGGTTTCGGTTCGTTGTGCCTACTTGTTAGGACGCGTTCAAAATGTAAGATCTTTGATCTTAAAATTTAGACGAATAAGGATTTTAATTCCTTCTTTTTTGTATATGTAAATATTTTTGTTTTTATAATTTTCCTTAATGGCGATAAATGATAGTTTCTTAATTACTGTTCCTATAGTACTGTTGTAATCGATAGCCGGCACATTTAAATTTGCATTAATCATTTGACGAACAAAATGAGTCCACACGGAATATAAGCTTGAATCACAAATTAGGGAAATGGATTCAAGAATAAAATAACTAGAATCAGCTACTAGAAAATAAAGGTAACATTATCAAGGAAACCATAGAAATAAAAGAGAAGCATGCCCTTCCATCAATTGTACACAGCAAAGAGTTTATAAATGGACAGCAGTGTTATTTTCTACTAAATACTACAGGATACAGAATAACCAAAAATTGTGACTAAATCTAGTAAACTTCTGCTAACCCAATGGATGCCACATACCACCACTGGAAAATAAGTAGTAGTCTATGGTAAGAGCTACGTTAATATCGGCGTGGGAAAAGTTTCTTTCCAACACTGTGCATTGGTATCAAAAATTAAGGACAATGTAATTTTCATTTCGAAATTTGTTCGGAAATATTACTTTTATCTGAGCTTTGAACGAATTATCCTGACATAACTTACTTACTTACATAAGACAATGCTTTACCGCAACTTAAAAGGGTGAAAACGGGAACGGACAACGCCCAACGCGCTCAGAAAGTCTTATTGAAATTGTTAGAGAAACAAATGAAAAATGTAATCTATATTTTCAATGTCAAATAAAGTAATTAAATATAACAATGCTAAGACGTGTTCGAATGGGAAAATGGTAAAATGGGGCGAATCAATTTCGTCGTTCACAATATAAACACGGGCGAGACGCAATCTATCTGATAAGACCAAGAAGACTACCATTGGCAACGAAGGAAGAGGCCGAGAAAATCATACGCTATACGTAGGTAGATTATACTCTAAAATTATCGACCATCACAAAAGCGTTGCTCGTAGTTTTGAGAAAGAAGAAGGTTGTTACAACACTTTTTACGTATATTACCGCCACTTGGAAAATGCGATGAAAAAAGACAATTATGCTTTGCCGCGAATCGACGATAATTTGGACACATTTGCAGGGTCGACGATATTCTAAACTTCTAAACTTTAGATTTGAATAGTGAACACTGGCAAGTGGATTTGCACCCTAAAGTAAAAGAAAACACTGCGATAATTTAATTTAACATGGCTTGACTGGAAAAACTTGCCTAGTATACCTCGAAAGCATCCTCGTAATCGAAAGACTTTTAACGGCCTTTCAGTCGACCTACAAACAAGCAATACTGTGCAGGAGTTGTTTGTACCTACTGATACACATCTAGTCAGAAGCTTCGTCGATTCTGCACCTTCTATGGACGATATGTTCCTGGCTCTATCAATATTGCTAAGCTCTTTGAACGACCTACTGAAGTTAGCGACCTATCTTTTCGGAACAGAATTATCAATTTGCTCCTTAGCGGTGGAAGCAAACTATTTTTTTACGCCTTTGGTAAGTTATCTTCTACTAACTAGGTTTTTTTTTCTGAATACCGACGCTATCTATCTTGGAATAGGCACTCTCTCATAGAATGGCCAGGAGAAAGTTAGGGGTTATTTCAGTAGCACGCTATGCAATCCTGAACGAAACTGTTATGTAACCAGCCGAGAATTGCTGGCTGTGGTAAAGACTATGGAGTATTTCTACAAATATATGTATGGGAGAAAGTTTTTGCTTCGAACAAATCATGCCACTCTGAAATGGTTGCTTAATTTAAAATCCCTAAGGATCAATTTACACGTTGGATAGAAATGCTACATAAATACGACTTGGATATCAAGGAGCAAATAGACATTGAAACGCCCATGTCTTATTCAGAAGCAAGTGTTGTGATTATAACAAACACTGTAGGCGCATCGAGGGACATGGTCACTTTTAAGCGCGTGGTACAAAATTAAGATGGTATTAAAGGCAGACGACAGCTAATTATGCCAAGAAATTGGTAAATGGACATTTTGATATAGGCAAGACCCTAGGTAAAGTACGTCAATGACTTTACTGGATCAACTGTACGGAGAACATTGAAAGCTGGTGATGGAAGCACACGACTTGCACAACCACCAAATGACATCAAAGGTGACGATGCGTTTTCATGCGTTAGTGTCATCTCGACAGTCCATTTGAAAGAATTGTCATCGACGTTGTAGGGCTATTTATAACTACATCATGGTTATAATGAATTGTTTAACAAAATGGTTTGCGCATTCACAAGACACGGACTAAACCCCTACAACCACAAGACGGATAAACTTTACTTGTCTAAAATGTTCTCCAATCACCAAATATATCGTTATTTGGTTTTATCTCTAATGGCTTATAGATTGTCGATTATTAAACTACCGGACAGGCACCTGTAAAGGTACGATTTGGTCGGGAGCTACAACTACTATTTGCTTTGAAATTTGGCTTTAATCCTATTGAGAATAAATATGAAAACTGAAATAGTGGTTTAACGTGATTCACCAATATGTACGTTCCCATATGTAAATTGCTGGTGACCATTTGAAAGACACTTATGGCATAAGGGCTACTGGTGGTGGATACCAAGAGGAACATGTGATAACATGGCTATACAATTCAAGGCATTAAAGGGATTTGTCAGTATTGGAAGTGTTCATAAAAAATTGTTAAACGAATAAATCTCCCTTATTCGAAGTGAACCAAATTGGAAACCGAATACGGTATATTTTTAACCGATTGGCTCCATGTACTAGTGACTAGTCAGGAAGTTGCAGGCTCGTTCTCCGTATACTCAGTACAAGGCTACACCGAGATTGTATTCCAAAGTCACATTTGGAATCACTTATGAAAGACCCTGGGGCTTATTAACTGTACCAAGGCATTACTTACTGGTTCATTCTATAGCCAATTACTTGGTATATATTGTGGAAACGTTGTGGTCTTTAGAATTAAGTTTGGCCGGCTACCAGTACTACAAGACCAGCTCATGAATTGAAAGAAGGATGCGGACCGGTTTCTTTACTGCCTTGTCACCTTCCGCTCATTGTGGAACTCTCTGATGGGATTATGATCTATTGATCATTAGTAAAATGCTGAGATTAGTAAGTAGGCTGGATGGGCTAGATTGGAGGGTGATTGGAAGCATGTTGAAGGTTCTGTTCCATTACAGAGGAGTGAAGATATCGGTGTGCACTGGCAATCCATGTCGAGTACCCTCACAATTGAAGATAATGAATTTACATATTCATTTGATGTGCGTATGCTACAAGGGCCAGAGCTGCAAGTACCGTCATAATCCTTGGAGGGATCGGATTAATATGATCTGCGATTGATTATATTTAAGGATAGGACAGTAGTCTGCACGAGTGCCTATGGCGATGATTAATATCGCCGGCACCTTTATACCTGTCTGCAGAGACAAATAATCCGAGAAATAAGACGCGCGACAAGGCACGCAGGAAGCTGTGACAATAGAAACTAGAAATAATCAGTAAATATTCTGGTATATTCTAATAGCAGCATAAATAACCGTTCAGATTGTTGGCGGTTATATATAAAACAGGTGACTTAAGGGAGGTCCAAATGGTAATTTAAATTCTCATCTTAAGTTAAATAAATCCTTTTAAAATAGATTTCTGAATAAGTAGGAATTAAAATTAAAAAATTTATTAGTAACTTACTCTTCGTTTTGATGAGTATACGGAGTCTAGTACTTTCTGAAAAAAAAGTAGAAAAGAAAAATTAGTAATCATGTCAATGATAAATCTGTTGTGTTTTATGTTTGTTAATGATACAGAATAAACACGAAGAAACTAATGTAGAATGCAATGTAAATGCTAAACTGAGAAAAACTCTTACACATGATTTTGTAAATACTACAATAAGATATTTATTGTATCCAATAAAAAATGACCTATTTTCTTCTAAAATGCATGAAAAATATATATCGTAGGTTATTGCGGGTGCTTTTAATATTTACGTTTTATTCTAGGCTCGTTCACGACAAAGTTTCGCCCTTTACCAAGAAGACATTTTTGATGGTTTCTTTGATTTAGATTGATGATTTAAAATAAATCAAACTAAGTTCTTCTGTGGGTCAGTTCTTTCAGGTGAATATCAACATCGAAAGAACCCTAAAAATGTCCCAATAGATCGAAAACGGAATGTTGGTATCAGACAAGCGTACGTAATGCAAAACAAGAATTCTGAATATTAGGATAGAACTCTCTGTCCAAATAATCACCATCCTTTGAACTTCATTAAAATTGTTAGAGCCGTTTTCAACAAACACTTAAGAGAATAATGGTATAGTGTAGGATATACATATATAGTACGATAAGAAACGTGTGACGTGCGCATTGGCTACATTATTGTACCATTTCTACTTTTAGCATTATTTTCTGAACTTATTGTAAATGTTCTGTATTGGCAGAAGTAAGTTAAAAGTTATTTATAAAAGTTTTTATGAATAAACTTGTAATAAAGTATTCATTTCAACAGCAGAAATATTTTCTGATGCTGAGTATTAAAATTGAGAAATTATTATTTATGGTTATTTAAACTTTAAATGATCGCCAAAGAGGTAAAACTTCTCTGTCGTGTATGTTTAACTTTAACAAGCAAACAAAATAATTGAATTCAAGTACAAATACAATTATTAATCTTTATTGGTTAGTAACTGCCAGATTTTTCGTAATTTCGAATTGTCTCAATATCTCCGATATATACTGATTCAATGATGAAATTATTTTCAGCTTTGATTAGATACTGAAAAATTCGTTTAATTAACGCTAACGTCTTCAGCTTTAATCAGATGTGATTTGAACAAATCATAAAAGATAGACGGAGCAGATTTTGAACGAATTGATTTACCCAGACTAAACGAAAGCGGGCATAAAATAACCAATAAACTCTAGAAATAATATCAGTTTAAATGTCGCCTTTGCTTCTTAAATAACGCTCTAGGTAAATAATTGTTCGGCAAATTTTGACCAAGGAGTTAAATTCCTTAACGGGAGAAATTAGGTTGTGTAAATTTTGCTTTAATTCTTTAAAACAGATTATGTCAACTAATTAATATAATTACTATGAGTTGTTATCGTTTTCATTATGGATAGTTTATTGTTGATTGTTATTGTAATAACAGAATTGTGATCAATCTCTCTTGGCAATAACAATATTAACGTACTCTTTCTTTCTAAATATCTCAAATGATTTCTTTAATTTAATTTAAATTCATATTTCCTACTTCAACAATAAATTAAACGTTATTGTTTATTTAAGTTATTTAATAGAAGAATATCAAATATAGTACTGTGGATCTGAACTAAACATAATTAATATTGTAGATTTCAATAAAACACTCAATAACGTTTAAATTGTTTTACTGATCTCTTACAATTGTTTCGGTCTAGACCATTCTCAAAGAGTTATTAACAGAAACTAAACTTAAAACTATTTGTGTAACAATTTATAGGTACTATTCTATGTAAATGTATATAAGCTTATGTATATGAATTATTGTTATTTAATTAGTAGGGCTTTTGTGGCCTTCTGCTTGCTCGTTAATAATGTTTTTATTTAGTTGTATGGCTTTTTCAATTTCTAGCTTTTCGAGGCAATTTAATTTTCTACTTTTTTGGACAGTGTATAAAATTTTGAAACCTTCTTTTGAAAAATTATGCTTGTTTGTGATGCAATGTTGAGCAAAACCTGTTGTGTTCTTATTATTTTTAATAGAATATTCGTGTTCTTTTAATCTTTTTTCAAAATTTTCTGCCTGTCTGCCCTATATATATATATGGCATCATAATCTGAACATTTTAGTTGATATACTCCAGATCTATTGAGTTTGTTAGTTTCGGTTAATTTATTGTCAGTTAGTAATTTTCCTAAAGTACATTATTTTTGTTTGTACATATTACGTTTATGTCTAGTTTTTTAATTTTGTGACAAATTTTCGGAGTTAAGCCATTAACATAATTTATAAACATAATTAATCGAGAACACTGTTACTTTATGAAGTTCCAGTGCACCAGTGCATCAACAATAAGATCAAGTCTTATATGCATTTTTGTAAACTCAGGAATACTACACATTTACGATACTGTCATATAGTAAGTACTATTAATTTAGAAAATTATATTTCTCTTTTTAATTTATTCAAAAAAAGATTAGGGTTAATTTACGAAACACGCAAACGGAAATTTGCGTTACACAAATCCACAACGAATGTTGGTTGTGATTAAGTTCTAGTTGTTTATAAGGTGTCGAGACAATTTCGGACTTATTTGCAAATACGGTTCAGGTGGAATCAACTGTGGTGGGACATTTACGGTCCTCTTTAGTTAGGCTAAGTTAGGATTTGTTGCGCTATTAAATTGTTTACATGAGGATGGTGCTTTTTTACTAAATAATTTTTGTAACAGTGTATTTTGTATTTTATGTACAATAACACATATTATAATTATGTATATAATAAGAAGCAAGAGATCCGCAAATGTCCCACTTAGTTACAGGTTCGCAATTTAGGCACCCAAGTTATCCTCCTCATTAATTATATAAATATATTTTAATCTATATAAATAGTTATTTGCTCCTTATAAATATTACATGAATATTTACTGGCTAGTAGATGCAATATAATGCTGCTGAGAGAATAATTAACAAAATTTAGAGTGATTGATTCAACTCCAAAACTTGCCTACGTAGGCAAGTTTCCAAATGATGAGATCATGATCGGATAAGTTCGGTTTATTGATTAGGTTAGATTGCCTGGTAAGCTTCAAGTACAAATCATAGAAATGTCAGGCAACTATCGTAATATCTGGCAAGTTAACTCAAGTAGGAATACTCAAATTAATAAACTATCTAACTTGTTTCAAAGTAAGTACATAATTAGTTTGACCTTAATGAAATAAATATACAAATAAAGTACAACTTTTCAAGACTATTATTCCTTACTCTATGTCCTTATATCAAGAGTATTTTGAAGATCTTCTGCCCACAATTAATTTTATTAAAATATTCGTTTTATATTTCACGCGTTCTGTCTAAAGTGAGATTGAATATTTAAACAGCAGTAGATGTGATTAAACACGGGAAAGAAAATTTTGAACAATACAGCACGTCAGCAAACTTTTTCTCGAAATTTTCGAACTTTATGCAGATCTCTGTGAAAACGAAGCTCATTTAAAGTAAAAGGAGTAAAACCACATTGAAATTATAGACGGAAACCCGGTAGGTACTCGACTAACTTCGCACCCTATCCAAATGAAGTTCTATTAAATATGCCAGAGCTTCTGATAAATTGCAGAAGCGGTTCTTTAGAAAGTTAACGAGACTGTCACACCCAAAGGATTCCAACACCTGAATGACCCAATTCGTTAAGCTTTCTGGTGGCTAACACGCTTACCACAAATCTTTTGTGTCAGCCAAGTGATACTTCGATTTATTTTCGGAGAGAAACATTGACGATTGCTTTAAACAAAGGTTCTACGAATAGTGTATCCAATGCTTTATAAAACTTGATCCGCATGGTAGGAACAATTTAGGTAATAAATTGTAACGATCATGTTAGTTTAATTTAAAACTAGATATTTTACAATTTAAAAGGGAATTCTTGGCTAAATTTGATCCAGAACAAATGGGTTGGCTGGGTCTTTTGAAAGAAATGATCTTCACGAATTAAAGGATTTTAACGTTGTGTTGCTTCTTTGTTTTTCCGTATTACGAATTTTTGTTAAAATATTTGGTTTGCGACAGCTGTTTCGCTTTTGGCATCATCGGGCTAGTGTACTGTTGGGTCACGTTACGGCGTATTTATATTGTTTCTTGTGATGTGCTGTATGAGGGACAAATATTGCGTTTGATTGATTATTTATTTGTATGTTTATGATGTTGCTTTTTATTTTTTCTTTGAATATTTCCATGCGTTTTGCTTTTTGGAGCCCTATGTAGTATGGTGACTGTGTCTTCCAGTGATCCTGGGTTGTGGTCGTTTTCTTTTAGATGTGAGGCGTAGTTTATCTCTTTTTTTTCTTTTTTATATGAATTGATATGCTCTTTGTATCGTTGTCGTATTTTCCGGCATGTTTGTGCAACATATGCTTTGTTGCATGTATTGCAGTTAATTTTGTAGATTCTTGAGTTCACGTCAGTTTCTTTTATGTTTGTTTTTATTTAGTGTTTGGTGTTGTTGTTTGTTTTGAAAGCGATTTTTGTATGCTTTTTGAAGAGCTTTGTGATTTTTCATATGTGTGGCCCTGTAAAGGTGAAACCCATAAGACTAGTTGTAAATTGCAAAAACGCTCCTGCTTATCAAATTTCGAAAACAATTGCAAACATCTTATAACAAGAAGTAGAACTTAAATATACCTACGCAATAAAAAGAAGAAACGAGCTACCAGAGAACAAACAACACAGAAATAGTTTTGAATGAAAGAAAAGGAAAAGAAAGCAATTATATTATTTATTTGAATAGCAGATATCGGTTTTTTTACTAGAGTAAATACAAATACTTACCAAAGTATAAAACTTAGGAGCTAATATATAGATTAACTGAGAAAAATGCAATGTGGGTAGTTACAGCAATTTCCAAGTTGCGTTTTTCTTAGTGAATTTACATCATGTTTCCCAATCCTTGCACCAAAGAAACTTTTAATAGCATTAATATATATATAATATATACCAATTACATCATGGCAAAATATTTAATTATTATTGGAAATAGGTTATTCTAATAAAAAAAACCGGCTTTTGCCACATATAGTTTTAGAGTAGAGTTTATTTAGACTTTAAACAAAACTCTTCCAATTTACTGATTTTACCTCTTACTAAATACATTGGCCATCTGGTGGTCATCTTTAACAGTTTACCAGTGATTAACAGTTAACTAGTCAATGTTGTTAAAATATACAATACAAATGCAATAAGGTCGCATATTTCGCGGCTCATAAGATATTAAAACACTTTTACATGTAATGAAACATGAATCACAGTCTGGTATGGCACTAGTAAAACGTGTGTCTGAATAACTCTCCTCTAAATAAAATGAATGTAGTGGTATATGTGATCGTTGTATTATTAACTTAAACTACACCTTGGATGATAGTAATGTTAAGGCCTTACATTCAAACATTCTAAAGAACCAAAAATTTTGCCATTTGCAGACTTTTGAAAATATTAGGCATTACATTAAAAACAAAATTTAGTAAATAACCCCACATGCCGACCTATAATTGCCCCTTTTCTTTTATGATTTATTTTATGCAATTATATTAGTTTCTTAGTTTTAGATTTTAGTTACCATTTGTACTGACTCTATTAAATGGCCGCTTCGGGTGAAACAAATTTATCAGGTATTCGAATAAATTCTTAGAAACGTGGTGAAACGTTAGTATTAATTTCTTTTCTTGTTCTTTGATACAAGTAGGCAGCCGTCAATAGTTTATATTTCTTTATATATCAGTATTGTTTTAGATTACCTGGTTCTTGCAAAAAGCGCACAGCAAGATCCTAAACTGGCTTCATGAGAACTACCTTAATAACCCCGCTCGAATCTTGTATAACATATTGATTTTTTTATTTCTGACTCTTATACAGCTTATTTTTAGACGTCCCTGGCAACACTCATGAAGAGCACTCGAAAAAGTTCTTTTAAAGAAGAAGCAAGGCTAATTTTTTTAAGACTAAAAGCTAATTGTGTTTGAGGAAAAAGTGCATGGAGTGTCCAAGGGAAAAGAAATTTAAAAGTAAAAAATAAAACAAAGGATAAAGTAATACGGCTTGACATCAAAAACTCTTTGCACTGAATTCCATTCTTTTGTTAGACTGAGACCGTTAAATGAACTATTCGCTTCCTTTACAGCGAAGTTTAAAACCTTTGTAACCGATTATTAAATGAGAAGGGACGGAGACAAAATTACAATTATGCGTTAAGGAATCTATTCTACAAGATTTTTAATACTCAGTTATACAACTATTTATTCATTGGAAAATTAGTTATTTACGTTTAAGACTAAATTATTTTATTTGTTTGGGTTTATTTTCATTTATTTTTAACGAATTTATATTAAAATATCTGCAAACTTTATACGAATTCAATTAACTTAATAACTTAGTGAATCATAAGAAAATCATGTCTGTTATTGCGCTTTATTAATTATAATCTGTACCCTCTTTTTTATGTTCTTAGAATACAGTGAGTGGATACGCCTATTTGGGAATGTAAACGTAAAATGTGAATAAATCAACATACGGAACCTTTTCACAATAATGCGAAACCTCAGGAGTATTCGAAATACTTCTAAACAGGAAAATATTTCTAAGCATTTATTTCTTAACCTTTTATTCAAAAAATAGTACGAAAAAAGTTTTGTGCAACGCAATATTGAGTACAGAATGCAGAACTCAAACTTTTTGTGTGGTTGAATTGGCCTAAATATCGACGTGGGATATATATGGAGATCTGAGTTTGTTAATTTCACGTTATCTTTCTTCTACTCCTATTTTACAATACTGTAATACGAGGGTGGCTTGATAACCGTAATGGCAAAACTGTTTACATTAAGTGACATCTATCGGAAGACTACTGGAAACTTTTGAGCAAGCTGCGACGTTTAGTTTATGTTTGACAGCCATTTAAAGCAACTAACCCCACTAATTTCCACAGTAATGGAAAAAAGTGAATTTCGTGTGCTGAATAAGTATTACTTTTTTCGCAAAAAGTCCGTTTAAGAAACCAAGCATAGGTTTAATAAATACTATGGGGATTCCGCACCGATGCACCGTCGATTTCAATGGTTAAAAAGTGGTTTACTGAATTTTGTTGTATGCGCACCAGTACAAGTGACGTTAGTCGTTAGGACAGTGCGTGCGTTTGCTGAGGCTGCAGCCCTGCAGGCATCTCAACTGAGAATGTGAAACATATTTTGGATGAATATTTGGACATGAAAAACTTGTCGGCACAATGGGCGATGGGTGCCGCGATTGCTCACGGTCGACTATAAACACCACCGTGTGACAAGTTCAAAGGAGTGCTTAGAGATGTACAGCCGCAATCCAAACGAGTTTTTGAACTGTTTCCTTACCGTAGGCGAGATATAGATCCATCTCGCCACACTAGAGATCAGAGATCGAGCAAAAATCGAAACAGTGAGCTTCTACGGGTGAACGTTCACCCAAGAAGTCAAAGATGGGTTTATCGGCTAACAAAGTCATGGCCACAGTTTTCTAGGATTAACGCGGTGTAATTTATATTGCTTACTTTGAAAAGGGTAAAACCATCGATGGAAAATAATATTCAGGGCTGCTGGACAGGTTTGACACTGTTTTGAAGCAGAAACGACCGCATTTAGCAAAGAAAATAGTGTTCCATCAGGACAATGCACAGTAACGGATTTGTGTCGAATGAAGAGGTTAGGTTAGGTTATTATTTTGAGGGCCTTGAGAAATCTTATTTTTTAGAAGGAATACAAAAATTAGAAAAACAATGGACTAAATGCTGATGAATGGAGATTATGTAGAAAAATTATCTTTTGTTGAACGACTTCCTTTAAAAATCACGGAATTATCAAACCATCCTCGTATATACTGTCTACCACCTTTTGTAAAACAGTGAATAATTAAGGAAAGTAAGATTCGGTCTAAAGGGCTGTGGTTATGTCTAGATGTTTCGTCGGCAATGGCGACTGACATCATCAATGCTGTTGCGGTGACAATAAGGGCGAAAGTCATATCTCGATGTCTTGGCAGCAACTTCACTTCGTCCATTTTATCTTTCTCTCCATAACCACCACCCATTCGCACGACTCCTTAAAGGAGGCTAAAAGGAACCTTACTCCCAACCCGCCGATTTTGCACTAGAATGTAGGCCCACCAGTATGAGTCGCTGGTGGGAATGAAACACCTAAAAGATCTCTCTACTCAGTTGCTGCAAAGATTATGAGGTGTAACGTTCACCTAGACTGTCACCGCAGTACCATTAATTATTTTAGCCGCCGTGAATGTTTGGACCTAATCGTTTAATTAGACCACGGTCCCACAACCCGAATCTTAATTCTACTATGGACTCCAGCCGTGAAAAACTTTGTTCTTTTAGTGTATAACTTGTTTATTTATAATCATAAAGATGTGTAAGAGATACGCTTCGGCATTACATTGGTACTGAATAATAAAAACGCACGTTGTCGTACTGAAAAAATAATTAAAATTGAAACACTTACTTCTTCCAATTATATTCTTTTATCAATGCACACTGGCGAATATAGAAATGGTGAAAAATTGTCTTGGACTTTTTTAATCATATCTACTACCTACCATGAGGTGTAAGAAAAACCTGGTCAAAGGCTTTTCCTTGTGTTATTTGGGACCTAGTGGAAAAGACCCTGGTAATTACATTTTTTTTTATTTTAATGTGTCTCGATTGAAGGAAACTTGACCGAGTGGTTTTGCGAATTGAATTTCACTTTTGAGTTGATAGAAGCGAGAGCTCAAGGTAAAAATCCGTGGTCGGCAGTCTTTGTGAAAAACACATAAGATACAATATAAAAGAACGTACTGTAAATTGGAGAACTATTTTGATGAAACTAGGAAAACGCTAGAACGTTCGATGATAATATAAATAGGTTAAGCAAGGTTAGAAATGAGGAGGCATTAGAAAGGGTAGAAGAACAAACAGCGCTGGAAGTCAATAAGGAAAAGGAGAGACACCTTTTGAGACACGTATTCCTAATTAGAGTCATAGTAGAGACAAAAACAAGAGTAAAAAGAGAAAGAGGAAGAAGTGGAGGTGCGTGTCCAACCTGTCTTAACAGTAACAGATCGATATAGGCAATCATTATTAAACAGTACGAATACACTCAGTGATATAAATAAATAATATAAATACAGTTAAATAAATTAGAGATAGTTGTAACATAAATAAGTGTATATATTGCTGGTCAAGCAATATCCATGAAATGGTGGATTTGGACTATTGTTTTAAGCTTATATCGGAACATACTTGCTTGTGCAGTGTTTATACAATAAGAGTGCGTAATTTTTTTTATCAGAGACGATTCATAAACATGTTAACCGTTAATAGTCAGTCGGTAATATACCGTAATATTATATAGTTCAGGATACATTCGTTTTATCAGTTTCTGTTTTTCTAATTTTCTAAATTGAACAGAAAATTGAAGTACACGTTACTTTTACTAAATACATTTAAATTGTAATCATTAAATAGATGGTAAAGTTTATGAAAATTACAGTTGACGTTGAAAAATAGAGAAAGTGCAAATTATAAAGCTTGGAGCGATTTTCTAAGCTTGGCTGTCTTGGAATACAGATTTGCGTATTGTATAATCACAAGGCAAGATAATTTCTGATGAATGAACAACTTCTCAATGAGAACATTATTAATTATTGTTATTTGAAATACTCCAACGCAACTTGGTTAACAAAACTGGAGAGTTGAACACAAGTGAGATGATAACAGGCTGCAATTTCGAAAGAGATATTTTGTGTGCCGGGAAGATAATTAATTACGTCGTTATAAACAAAACCTTAAACATCGTGGGTGATTTATTTCTCGTCAGATTTTGGCGGGTCATAGACTTTTCAGTCCCCTCTTTATTATATTGTACCAAACCATTCATCTCGCAAGACGCGGTTTAGCCTTCTACCTACCTACCTACGTTACTGCATCTTATTCATTCTTAAGCACAACTCAGTCTGTTTATTCTCTTTCTAGGTCGTGGTAATTATCGTACATAAGACCTACATAGCAAGGCACTAAACGACTGAAAAGTCTGTTTTTGAAGAGCCGAAATGCTTCCCATTTTGTATATCCAAATCCCATATACAAAAGCTTGAAAGCCTTAAGTTACCAGTAACTCGATTGTGACGAAAGCACTAAAAACGTACGAACCGATACGAATGAACCTCTACAGAAACTGAAGACATTAAAAAAGCACGAAAATTGCGACCTTTTAGATATTTTATGAAGAACGAATCGGTTGCAACGATTAGTAAAAATTTTATTGTTGAATGTAATTTTGCAGAGAATGTTTAACATCTTAAAGTACAGGACAATTTAAAAACCAATAGAAATCTTTAGTAAAAGTCTTTTTACCAATTGCAACAATTTTATTGGAATGTTCCACAGTAGTTATTTATTAGTAGATATAAGAAGATGGAAATGGAGCAAAGATATTCTAAAAGTAAGGCAGGAATATATGAATTTGTGGTAAAATTATCTAATTGTGGTTATTTAAGTCAACTGCATACTTTGAAATGTACCTAGTTATCGTATATCAGTTCACGTTCACATTCGAATAACATTTAAGTATGATATTTTGTGGTTATTAGTTTCCAGTTTCTTAAAATTTAAAATACATTTTGATGAGCGACAGTTGATTGTCTGATTTAAGTTGCTAAAAGAAGAACGTTTATTACGATTTCTAATGAAAACATGCCACCTATCTCATAATGAGTACAATTAATCCACATTTGATTTACGAATTTGTCACGTATTCAAATCATAGATGGATGTCTATTTTAGGAAAGCAAATTCAGCGAAAATACCGTGATTCAAAAATTACAATTTTTAATTGACCTTTTATTGGTTTTACATGGGTTAAGGTTTCTAGAAAACGAGGATTTGTGCATCTACATTACTAACTAACCTCCTAGTCTCTATTGTCAGTGATAAATTCGAAACATTTTATTTCACTTATTAAACGATTTTTAAATTTTTAAAATTCTTTTAAACCTTGCAGTGATCATGTTGGTAATAAATTATAACAACAATGAGATGAAAGTGCGTGTGACATACCGAACTCCTCTTTTTGCGTACCTTAGGCGCCCCTGCGACTTCTCTTGTTGAAATTCCCATCTTTTTGTGCTGCCTTAGTTGTACGGGATAAATTATCTGGTAATAATGGGTTCCGATGCTCTTCACCATCTCCTGGTTTTGAGTGAATTCTCGAAGAAGCCGCTCCACCTCTCCTATAACAAACGTGTATAGTTAGAGTTGCATACCAGACGTACACATTAAACAAATATCAATGTACAACTTGGAATATTTATAAAATATTCAGGTAGCGAAAGGAGGCCTTTCACTAAAAAAAGGCTCATTAAAACATAATATTTGTAATTACAAAATGCAGTATAAATAGTCATTCTTTTAAAATCTAGAACACCTAAAGTGTTTTTATTTTAAAAACACAAATGCGATTCGCGAATCTTTAACTATATATAACAATATATATAACAATTTAGTGCATTCACAAATTAAAAACTATTGGCGACCTGCTTCTACTTTGCAACGTTTATTTTAATCCTATATGTAACAGCTTAAATATTTTATTTTCACATCCAAATAAAAAGTTATAATATGGGTAAGTTTCTCTCCATGCTGGATTTTAAAATCACAAAAACCTCTCTTTAGGAAAGAATTTAAACTTCTCCGAAAAGGACTATTTGACATCATAAATAAAGACGTAAGACGTGGAAACAATTGTAGAGTTAAATAAACTCTATGAAACATGAAAAAGCAATGTTCTTTTCTTTTATTTATTTTAATATATTGCATAATACTCCTACTACATCATTAATTAATATTATTATTATTTATACAATATTAGGGAAAATAATATTAACTTAACATAGTACACAAAACCGATTTTCACAACATTCTATTTAACTATCAACGCGAGAGTTCAGTTAAGTTTTTTATATTTAAATAACCTATAATGTTCGTTAGCTCCTTTTTTGATATTCCTTTTTGTTTTACATACATATATATATATACGTATCTCTTATACTAGTGGCACCCATAAGGATTATTGTCTATGTAACACCCTTTTGTATATCAATTTATAATTAGATATTGTTGTGATACCATCAAATTTATTGTACATGGGACACCTTGTATATACATCTTATTATAATCAAAGGAAATCTGACACATAGCTTATTTTTTGTTTATTTTAAATTATTTATATTAATGGTGACAACACATGATAAGTATTCTGGTTTGAACCGCTGGTTTAAATAGCTCACATTTAGACAAGACTTCTAATAATCCCCAATAATTTGACTTAATTGTTTCTATTTTCACCCTCCTCATGTAGGGGGTTGGGGTTGGTTCTGAGGGGTGCTAAAGGTAGGCATTCTTAATAACAGTGTAAAAAATGTTTTGTGGCATTCGAATAACCAGAATATAATAATCCTGTATAATAAATAAGTTTTCCATGAGAACATTTTGTAATCTGTTTTCGTAATAATTTTCGCGTTGCAGAGGGTAATATATGAACATTTTTAAGAAAGTATTTTCATTTAATTATAAAAATGAACTTCATAGTAACCTAATAGAAATAATAAGAAATTATTTAATAATAATAATATTGAAAAAGATATCATTCGAAATTGCTAATTATTTGCAGATACGGTTAAATTATTTTTGTACTCTTCAGCCACAGTTAAAACTTTTCATGTCTGCTCTTCTGAATCAGCTTTTATTTCATCTAACTAATGAAAAGTAATACAACTACTAACAATTGTAGTTCATTATTTTTGAACAAAACCTTGTTTTCGATACATTATACATTAGAAAAAGAGTTGAACCAACGAGAAAATGCAAAATCAGTATTAAAAACAGATCGTTGTCACATAACCAAAATTATAACCATTCATTATTTGGTCTTTTTTATATGTAAGTACAAATTATTTTAAAATTATCCATTAAATTTTTTTTCCTTATATTTTGTATTAATATTGTAATTAAGTTTAAGTTATTACGAAATCGCTCAAATATATGGATTAGATTTTTATATTATAGATACCAACTTCACTACAATAGGGTTTTCTACAGGAATAAATGTACTTGTGTCGTCCTGCGTTAGTAGAGAATTATTAAATTACACATGAATAACGCCTAAACAATAAAATTAATAAAAATATTGAACTAACTTTTATGTGGACTTAAGAAATAATAGGTCTCTTTATAGAGGCACAAATCCGAACAAAATATATATTATTTTGAACATACCTACTTACAGTTAGTCTGCTTATTAATATAATGCACTTTACGGGTGTTAATCAATAAAGTATAAAAAATAGTTGAGGTGCAACAATGAAAAAGTCGATTTTATTCATAATGGTAAATTTGCTATGGATGTAAAATGAGCCTCAGTATTATGTATTCTCAAAAAAGGAAAAAATAATTAGGCGTACTTAACAGAATGTAGGTACATATTTACACAACGAAAATGTGTAAGTACGGAGGAACATGCCACATAAACAATTCAAAAAAACAATGAAATTTTTTTAACATGTTCCTTTATGAACTAAAAGACTTTATTTTAACTCATTGATATCTTAGTTTATCATAATTTATTTTCTTAAATTGTTTTAAAAAAGTTAAATTAGGTACCTACTTCGCAGGCAATGGCAAATAACCTAATTAAATAAATCCACAGGTTAATTTATACATTCCTGATCGACAATCTTTGTCATTTTTATCTTTGTTATTATTTAAAAATCTAGAGACTGAATTGTTAAAAGTACATCAATGTCATATTAATTTAACTGAATTATTTGTTTTGTATGCTACGTTAATATCGTTTACTTAATACTTTTTTAATCACTTCTGAAGGATGGCCTACATACGTTAATGAAACATATATTTTATTAATCCTTGGAAAGACTGATTATGTTGCTATTTTAAATTTAATTTTTTCTAAAATCTTATCTACCAAATTAATATTATAATTGTTGTTATATGCAATTTGCTTTATAATGCTAAGTTATTTTTTATAATTATCTCTATTCACAGTTACTTTTATCAATCTATACATCCTATGGAATGCGAAATATTTGTGTTGGTAAGGATAAATTATTAATAACTGTATCTGCATGTGTGGGTCTGTGGAAAATTGGAAAATCGTGCTTATTATTTGTTTTTGTTATTAATAGGTTTAAGAAATGTAAAATATTATTTTCTTCTATTTTTACTGGGAAGTAACGTTCATGTTGCATGTAAATCATATAATTGTTCTAAGAAGATATTTAATTGCAAATGGGATCCTGTAAAACAAACAATCACATCATCAACATATCCATACCAATTCACATAGCTTTTAAGTGGGAACTTTCGAATCTGCATTAAATTTAACACGTTAGAACAAACAACGAGAGGGAATATATCAGCGTTAATACATAAGAAATTTAAAACCCAATTTAAAAACTAACGAAGCTTAAACAATCAAAAAATGTAATGGTTACTTCAAATATTAGTAAGTTTGCAGATCACAAGTTCCATTGTAGATTTATAAACCTAACCAAGACAACATTATTTAGTGACAAACAAATTGATCCTTTAGAAAAAGGGATACTGTTGGTGCGCTATTCATAATACTTCTTTTTTGAACAAATAAAACATTTGTGTTATTCGCAGTTTAGAAATCAGAACAACGTGCCTGCCGGACCGAGTAGTGTGAATAATATAAAAAATAGATTAAAACGCCTTATAACTACAAACAATGTTTATTGGTACAACCAAATGTATACATTTCGTCTACAAAGTAGTTATTTTCATTTTCTAAAAAACTACCTGTAACTTATTGAAGACTATTGAACAGGGAGTTGTTGGTAAACGGCAGGTCAAAATTCATCAAAGAATACCTGAATTTATGAATGTAAATACACTCGCAAACTTTTAGGTCGATGTAATTGTGACAAGATTTTAATAGTTCAATATTGTGGTATATACTGTCCCGTGATTAAGGCATGGTATGCAACTGCTGATTTTTCGGCATTATTCTTTTTTAGGTGGTACAGAATGTATACATTTGGTTGTACCAATAAACATTATTTGTACAGTTATAAGGCGTTTTAATCTATTTTTTATATAACTCTATCTTAATTATATATAGGTTTGTCCCCGGCAGTATTTTTCCATGCATTTGAACAAGTTCATCAGCAGTATCGTTGTAATCGTTAAGTCTACCAATCATTATTAATTATATCCTTTATCATTTTAAGCTATTTCCGGTGTTAGTAAGAGTAATTTTGTTTAATTAAATAACTAAAAATAACGTGAATTATTATTGCTCGTTCTATCAGTTCCCGAAGACCACAGATATAAATTATTCGGCCGTTATATTTAAAAATATCGACTTCGTTAAATTAAGTTTTAGCGGAGAGGGTTAAGTGTTCCTTAAGAAAATCACTAGGCAAGCAACACACCGGCATCATTCAACACAAACATTTCTTAAAAGTTTTAGAAATATCAGTCGATTTTTGTATGATAAATTCTTTAGCTTTCTATAACTATAAATTAACGATTGCTTTCGTTTTTTGCATTATACTAACTTATCGTTTGAAAAAAAAAACAAAAGTTTTTTAAGACGGATTTACGAATTCTTCCGCTGTCTATATATCACAGCTTAATAACACTTAGAAGTTGTGGAGGTTCGAAGTTTAAACGGAAATGGATTTCATCCTAATGTTTCACTTTAATTAAAAAGGGTTTGCGAAAGAGCTTGATCACGGTATCTTGCGAACTAACCTGGCAAAAGTTTAATGAATTTTCTTTAGCGTTTTTCAACTGTAAAAAAGAAAGTAATAATATTGCTTAGAGAAACAAACATAGCTTGAGTTACAGTTAGGTTAGAAGAGTGTCCACGATTTCTGCAAAGATTATCATAAGCCAAATATAGCAATATTTACAAGAGATTTCTCGTTAAAATATACAAAATATGTACCCAATTGTTGAAAGACATGTGTTAATTTACAAACCAAACCATGACTATAACGTAGATAAATAGATTAAATGTATTTACATTTACTTGTACTAAAAAATTATCCAAAAATATTTTATTATTAAGAAAAATGTTTTTTAATGTTTCAGGCAAGTTTAATAAAACTCTACATATGTTTCGGCAGGTTAGTGGCTTTATCAAGAGTATAACAGTAGATACTAAATTTTAAAAGTGTAGCAAAGTTCTTAAATACCTAATAATTGGTGTAACAGTTTCAAAAAGTACAAACACACAGACAGATAAATAAACATCATCCTATATATTATTAATGGAAAGATCTAAATATGTATACTCCCCTCACATACAGAACTCAAAACATATTGATCATTTAGTAGTAAACACTGGACTAGCTTTGGATTCTCTTGTCAATGTAGATACTCTAGATAAACTAAATTTAGCTAAATTTTTGAAAACTATCAAAATATCAAATAGTAATAATAATAATAGTGAGCTCATTTTAATTAAAAGCATAAAGAAAAAACTAATGATCTAATACTTAGTAAAGCTGACAAAGGCAATTCCATAGTAATTTTTCCAAGAACTGATTACAACCATAAAATTTTTGTTTTATTAAATGACAAAGACTTTGTTAAACTCAATTCTGACCCTACTTTAAGGTTCCAAAATGATGTCATCAGTACTCTTAAAAATAACAATTTAATTTTTGACGATAAAAATAAATTTAAGTTCAAATCATTGAATCCTTCCGCTCCAGTTCTATATGGATTGCCTAAAATTCATAAAAAAGATACCCCGTTAAGACCAGTTGTATCATACGTCAATGCACCTGCTTATAAGATTTGTCAAGAATTAAATCGCATTCTTCCGTCATCCATCAATTTTCAACCTCATCTCTATTAAAAACTCTTACGAATTTTTGGAAAAACTAAAAACCTTATTATACCTAATAATACTAAACTAATATCGTTTGATGTTAGCAGCCTTTTTACATCTATACCGGTTAATGAATTACGTAATATAATTTGTAATAACTTTAATAGTATTGACAAATCCGATAAGTGGAAAGAACAATTGCTAAATGTTTTGGATACTTGCCTAAACCAAAATTATTTTACTTTTGATAACGAATTTTATAAACAATTATATGGTCTACCAATGCGTTCTCTCATCTCACCATTGCTGGCAGATATATTTATGTCAAACTTTGAAAATTACTTATTTGAGAAAATGAATTGTAAAGAAAAAATTTTTTTTTGGGCAAGATATGTAGACGATATTTTTGTGATATGGTTAGGAACGTTACGCCAATTAGATGAACTTTTAACATATCTCAATGGTATTAATAATAGAATTAAATTCACTGTAGAAATAGGCAATAAAAACGGGTTAAGCTTTTTAGACATGAATATTAAAATTATTAACAATAAAGTAGATTTCAATATCTTCAGGAAACCCACTAGCACGGATTCCATAATTAATTTTAACTCTAACCAATTATGGCAAATTAAAATGTCAGCCTTTTATAGTTATATCATTAGATTATTAAATTTCCCATTAAGTAATGAAAATTATAATAAATAACTTCAAACGATTAAACTTATAGCGCATAATAATGGTTATAACCCTAGTTTAATAGATAGAATTATTAGTAAAATGAAAAAGAAAGCTATAAACAAAGAATTGTATTCACCCATGTGTCATGATAAAAGTAACTACAGTTTTATTAATTATGTTCCCAATTACAGTAATAAAATTTGTAAAAAATTGAATGTTTAGGTAAAAATACTATTTTAGTTAACAAATGTAACATAGGTAGATTATTAGTAAACAATAAACAAACAATACCGATTTCTAACAAAAGTGGTGTGTACAAAATTAATTGTTTAAACTGTAATGCATTTTATTTAGGGCAAACGGGGAGAAAATTAGAGTTAAGGATAAAAGAGCATGTCAAAGATATAATTGAAAATAAAAAAAGCTACTGGTTTCAGTTCTCATTGTATAGATAATAACCATAATATAGATTTAGAAAATATACAACTATTGCACCAAGAAAAGAACGGTAAACGTCTATATATATTAGAAGAACTAGAAATTAAGAAAGCTATTAAGCGGAAAGATAATAATACAAACCTGCAATCAGATTCCAAGAATAATTTATTATTAGATACATATTTAGGTCTTTCCATTAATAATATATAACATGTTGTTTATTTATCTGTCTGCTACACTTTTAAAATTTAGTATCTACTGTTATACTCTTGATAAAGGCACTAACCTGCCGAAACATATGTAGAGTTTTATTAAACTTGCCTGAAATATTAAAAAACATTTTTCTTAATTGATTTTTTCATTTATTTCTATAATGTTTCATAATTCACCGCTCAATCGTTACAATTTCTATATCCTTAAATTGAAAAGGACGTTGTCCAACATTAATAAACTCACAATTATTTACTGAACCCTGTTTAACGTCAGCAAGTATGTTGGTAATTGCTTGTCGTAGCTGTCTACAGCATGTTGATGAGGACTGAAGAGTTCGAAATCGCGATCCTCAATTACTATACCAAATTTCTACCTCGCGCCGCATGGATTTTTCCAAAATAATCTATGGCAAATCTGCGCACACTTGAGGAACATGTAAGAACCCAGTTTGTTTGGTTTTTTAAACCAACACCGGGGTTTAGCCTTTTAGTAAGATATATATTAAATTTAATGATTTGTTTTCTGCAGATGACGTTGCATGTAATTTTTATTAAATAAACTCTATTTTTACCCACTCCTGCTTTAAAACTGTTATTATTATAGAATAAAGGAAAAATCATTTTTATAAAATATAGTATTAAAATTATTTTAGGCATAAGTAGTTTAAAATGCAGTCACACGATCCTGTTTATTGTGACTATATGTACACAGATATATGCATGTTTGCTGCAAAGAGCGTCTATTGAATAGAATAGAGAGATCCATTGGCAAATAGGTTTTTTGCATCGACGTGACCAGCCAACTGTGTACTGATTGCACTGATGGCATCGAGATTGAGTGGAACGAAGTTGAGTTGCAACGAATCGGTTGTGGTTTTATATGTGCAACGTGATGCTGTTCGATACGATTTCGATAGGTTTCAATTTATGTGCTCAATCGTTCAAAAATTTTAATTCATACATGATATTGATGCCCCTCAATTCCTTCTAACTCATTTTTGATTTTATTTTATGAAACTCCGTGAACTTTATTGTACTGTATTAGAGTGCTTTCTAGGTATACGAATATCATTACTAAGAATGTCCATTGTGAATGAGTTACTTGACAGGTTTAAAAATAAATCATTAAAAACAATTTTAATTTATTTATTAGCTCCATTGAAATTATTCTATAATAATGATATACATAGCAGTATTAATAATATATATTCTATGGTTCCTAGCGTACGTAGATTTGTAATCAAAAAAATAATAGAAGTGGAGTAGGCAGGCCATCGAAACAGAAAATGATGTTGGGCCTACCAGTTAGGAGCGTTACTAAACAAAGGTAGAGAGAGTACCACCATTCTTCATCTCACATAACACCGCTACGTAGATTATCTATTTCAATATATGTATGTTTGTCATGGCGTGATCTCAATACTAATAATTTTCTAACAATATATGAAGGTAGCGTTGATGGGTATGTAAGACAAATCGGTATGAATGAGATGGTAAAAAATTCCACAACTATAGAGCTGACGATTAAAACCTTCCAATTCAACAATGAAACTAACCAAATGTCCTACTTTCGAAATAATAATTTCGAATGTTATTTAATTGATGTGTCACCAACATTTTTAAATTGTAAATTTCCAAGAAGTAGTTTATGTAATAGTTAAATTAGATAATTGAACTATTAATATATATTATTAAGAGTAACGAAGACACAACCGCAGATTTAATGATAACTACTAGTTTTAAATTATCGTATTTATATATGTACAAATACTAATAATTTAATTATCGAACAAATATGAGTAAATAATTTATAACCAATAACTTTCTTCCGTATCCGCAATCCTTCCAATACTATTTGAGAGAAAATTTTCTGTCCTGTAAAACTCCACAGTATGTGTTAAATCGGTGCTTTATTAATATTTGTAAAGGATTTTCCTAAGATTACTGTAGATTCAATTACTTACATATTACATTAAAACCAATACAGACTATTCGGTGATACAAGGACATCTTTTGGTTTATATTTATCTTTAGTTATTCTTCCAATTTAGCAACTTATTCAGATCCTAAACTATTTATTATCTGTTGTTCCCAAACGTTCGAATTTCTCGGAGGGTTGGTACCTGAATTGACAGTGTTACAAACCAGATGTACTTTCAAGTATCAGCTAGCTCCACTCTTTCCAGCTTTATGTGGGGTTAGAGTCAAATTATAAACTTTGTACAGTAAAATTAACGATCAGTCAGTTTTTATATTCATTCTCAGCTTATGAAAATCACATTCAATCAATGCAAACCGATTAAACCTACCCAAATTATCTGTTGGGGAATATATTTTATAACTATATAACCGACGTTGTATATAAGTGTATTTAGTAAAAAACACAAAAACAATTATACTCTATTACTATTATATCGAAGTGTTATCACCAAAGTAACAACCGGCGGGTTACCGCTCAATCAAATACAGACAATCTTTTGGTTTTATACATTTTTATGTGAACTAGAAACAATTTTATAGAAGGGAATGAAGTAATATGAGATTTGATTGTTTTTAATTTTCATCGTTTTATGGCATACATATAATTAGGCTACATGGTACAACTTAAGTAAATTAATCCTAGTGAGTAAATTACTTGCTCGTGCCAGACAATAACACAGCTTTCATCCAAAATCACATTTAACAGTTCAGATGGTATGTTTTTTGCTCTTCTTGTACCCTGAAACTGTAAGTAATCGGGAGAACAGTAAACACTATAGTCACTTGTAGCGTGGCAATAATAATCAGCGTGTTCTCCATTTCGCCGAACAGTTATCCAGCAGGAAAGGGATGTAAGCTGTAAAGCACACATTGAAAGAGTTATAATTGCCGAGTTTTTAAGGCGTCATCGTTTTTTTTTTGCAACACCAAAATCGATTTATGTTGTCAGCATCAGTTTCCAATGCTTAACCATCGTTCTAATTAACAGTTCAAGTTATAGTACTTTAAGTTTGTGCAAACGTTTGGTTTCCGGCCATAGTTGTATTTTTTACTAAGGGGTAGTGCCTCACGTTTTAACTATCCGGTTTCAACATTAAAAAAGATAAATCTTTTTAAAACTAAATTCGGTAGATAAATACGTTTACTCCTGTAATTATAACTAATAAAAGTAATAATGATGAAGAAAGAAATATTGCTTTCCAATGTTTCACTCTTTCATTGTAAAATTTTCTACAATTTTTCTTTTTTTATCAATATTATATAAAAGTTTTCAAAATGAAATTCCCAACATATCAATTTCTGTTAATAAAACTAAACTGTAAATATTAATTTTTGTACGGTGCTGGGATATAGTTAAATAAAATGTATTTATACTTTACATACACTTTATTACATTATTACAGCTTTATTTAAATTAATGTTTTCGTATAGCTCATGGATTTCCTGAGAGGTGACAGCGCAATGAGATTTATTCACCAAGCAAACAGCTACTGACTGATTCTCAAGGTCTTATCAGAGTAGCAACCCTTAGTGTGTTAGGCAACCAAGACTTCTTTTATTATATAAATATGAGTATTATACAATGTTCTACTTTGGTTGTTTACTTTTATTTTTATAAAGTAAGTGAATAGAAGAACTGGTTGAAGAATGGCGTATTGAAAGAATTGAAAAATAGTACTGGAATTAAGTTCTAAAATTATTTCGAATAAAACAAACAAATATAAGTCATAGAACTTTTGAAGAAAAAATCATATATGATTTAATAAAATACAAGATTTTTCGAGAAATGATTCACAGTTCTGTTGATTACGTGTATAAAAGCAGAATATATTATTAAGAAAAACGACTAAATTTTAATTCACTTGCCAGGAATATAAATCTTGATGGTACAGCAAAGTATTCCTGTTCATTATTGTGTAGTATTGACTATAAAATGTTGGCCTTTTATATAGTGAATGATGGAGTTCTTATAGTTTTGGTTATGGTTGTAAATGAATGTGTGCGTTTGTACAATAAAACACCGCAGTGATTTTTTATTTATCGTGAAGCTCGACGATGTGAGGCCTTTGTGTTTATTCGGCGAAGAGCCGTTTTTCATTTTAAAACCATCGTTTTTATACGTAATATATTGCAGCTCATACAGGTAGACAACGGGAGTGATAACATTGTACCCACAACCCGAAACATTATTGCAAAGGATTTATTGTGAATTGAGGAACACAGGATAAACGAAAAGTGTCACACCGATAGCTACGTTTTTTAGACCTATCCTCCTACAATACATATACCTACTCTTTTAAGTAGACTACCTCACTGAAAATACTAAACCCCAGAAAATGAAAGCAACAATTTAATTGTAAGCCCAGTTGTAAACGTAAAAGTAGGCCTTGCGGAATTCGGATATGTTGGGAAGATTTGTTTCTAGAAGTCTTTGAGGATTCGGTTTGGGGCGTTTGATAGAAGGGAGAATCGAATAAGAGAAAAAAATAGTTGTTAATGCCAACTCAGGCCAGTATTTATCTTTTGAAGTAATATTACATTCTGTATCTTATTTAAAGCATTAATTTTAAAAATATTGAGTAATGAATAATGCGATTATCTATTATCAGAATATACATACGTACGTAATGTATGTTAAAAGTTTTAACAAAACCTTCTTTGCTACACACGTCTCATCAATCAATCAATCAAAAAGTTTTGTAATTTCCTTTCATCTAGTAAATGGTAGTCACCTACTGTATAACGAGCACGAGGTAATTAGTTTAAGTATTGATGTAATGTTATGAAAGACTACATCACTTGAAACTTTAGCAACCGTCTACCATTATTATAACGCTAATGTGGATACATCTATTACTCTAAAACTTTGAATGGAACCTGTATAGAAAATAAGAAATACGGTTGTTATAGTAATAATAAATTAATGTAATGATGCCTGCATTCAAACATTGAATAGAATTTCAATGATGGTAATAGCTTTTAACAAGCGAAATTACGCCAAAATAAAATAAAATCGACCTACAAGGCGAATGTAATGTAAGAAACGGTAAAGAGTATGAGAATTATACAATGACGTTAAAGTTAAAAGCGCAAAGCCAAAGATGTCTTGAATGTTATTGTAAATAATCCACTTAAAGTTTGTGCTCATTTAAAGCTCATGTAGATATATTGAATGTTCATTACGATCATCAATGAGATTTTATTTAAGTATGTATATGTTTCACACGTAGAGACTGTTAGAAAGATCCTATGTTTCGCAAACTGCAGTCAGATTGGTAGTAGGTACTTATAAAAGTGTTGGACAAAATCGGCGTGTAGAGAAGAATAAAAATATTGTATGGGTTGTTTCCGTATACCTTGGCTAAAGTCCAGCCAGACGAGAGCGATACCGCGCAACTGATCCCCACTCCACTTTGCTGTGCTGCGCGGCGCCGCGACTGGAGAGCTTGTCCCCCACGCTACCCGTGGTGGGGTGTAACTACGCGCATCCCCTACTTACGCACCCCGAGTCAACCCACCTTCGTCAGGGATGAATAAAAGGGCGAACGGAGCTACAGACAGGAGCGGTGTGGTCTACTTCTGTAGATCATTACTTAGCATTCGGGAGGTCACCGATTCGAACCCGGGTCCGACTGCTCTGGTCCAAGTTTTGTATGGTTTCCTTGGATCATTTAGGCAAATGCTGGATCAGTAATATTCCACAGATAATCTTTCACTTCTCTTCCGTCTTCATTTGGTCCGTCTCATCTTTCTCTCCCAAACCATACTACCCACCCATTCCCACGATTTCTGCAAGGAGGCTGAAGAGGGCCTTACGCCCTACCCTCCGGCATTGCACTATAGTGTAGGTCGGAGGGACTGCCCGCCCACCAGCACGAGTAGCTGGTGGGAATGAAACACATAAAGGTTTTTTTTTACAGACAGGAAGGCAAATATGCTGACCATTACACCCAGCCATGCCATGTCTTTTAACGAGTGGTGTGGTCTAGTGCTGTAGACCATTACTTAGCATTCGGGAGGTCACCGGTTCGAACCCGAGTCCGACTGCTTTGGTTCAAGTTTTGTGTGGTTTCCTTGGATCATTTAGGCAAATGCTGGAGCAGTAATATTCCACAGATAATCTTTCACTTCTCTTCTGTCTTCATTTTGTCCGTCTCATCTTTCTCTCCCTAACCACATTAACCACCCATTTCCACGATTCCTGAGAGGAGGCTGAAGAGGGCCTTACGCCCTACCCTCCGGCTGTACACTACAGTGTAGGTCGGAGAGACTGCCCTGCTGGTGGGAATGAAACACAAAAAAGTTTTTTTTACAGACAGGGTCGATTGAGCTTCTCAGCAGCATCGCCTCCTCTTAGCTTGCGCTAGCAGCATCTAAGCGTTCATATAAACCTAGGATTGCGCCCACATTGGCAGCATTCATACTTCAATGAAGAGAGGAAAACGTGCCAACCGCCGCCTGAGACAACGTTCCGAGCCCTATGCGGTCCCATCTTTACCAGCCGTCAACTCTAGACGAACTGTCTGAACTGTTACAACACAGCTATCAGTCAAACTACTATTCCACGTCATAACAGGACATTGTCGTCGGTGTATCGGAAAGGAACATGTAGTAAGAAGCAAAGAAAACTGTAAAATGTAACGAACATATATTTTATATGAGTGTCAGTGACCGTTTGGCATACGTTCGATACGAACTGAATTTTGTTTATGTACTTCTATTTATATCAAACCATTATATGTAAGTTTTTGTGTTAGATATTATATTGTTTTCCATGAATTTATTTGTTTGGTAATATTGAATAAATATGTTATTAAGGAATTTCACTATTCTGTAATAAAAGGAAAACCAATTAAACTTGGGTGTGTGAATAGGGTACTGGTTCACTAGTGCCGCGAGTTAAGTCGACGACAGGGAGCAGGTTAGGTGTGAATAAAATTATTCGAGCGAAATTCTCTAACTAATCCTAATTAGAAAGTACACGACAGCGAACTACACTTATTTCACATTACACAATAATAATTGAAAAGAAGAAACGAGTGGACTTTACAGTTCGCTGATAATACCTCGCGAGCGGTTATGAAAACAAAGTTTTCATAACAAAGCTTTCAGAATAGAAGCGTTGTTGTCGCTCTGCTTCGACAACGCTTCGTCGACCCTGTAACCGCTCTCAACTATCCGCTACCGGATTACATTAAATTAAACAGTTTCCGATCCTCTTCAGTCATCCGCAAATAAACGCATCAATAAGCCGTTGAAAATTATTATGGATTATTTCACAATCCCGACACATTTATAGTAGTTTCGCTTGTTCTAAATAATTCATTCTGGTTTATAAATTCACAGGTACAGAACCGTGTAATAGTTTATTAATAAATAATAAGTAACAGATTATTTTAATTATAATTATAAGAACAACAATAGTGTCTATAATAGTGTTAGAAATGAACACCGCAGGCAGAATCGATAGGTGGAAACCTTTTACTAGCACTGCCGAAAGCAACAGGAGCGTCGTAAATCATCACGAACATGGCACTTGCTAGAACGAAAAATAGAAAATTTCTAGAGGTATGTTGATGCTTATAGAAAAACTTCAGTACATTCCATGATAATATAAGTAGTTGACTGGTAAACGGACCTATATAGTTCGATTATAGACAGGTAACATATAAATAAGCGTATATATTACAGTCAAAATCCATTTTCAGTTACAACGCGTTTTCTCTAGTTAGAACTAGTTTATGCTAAATACCTTTCTTACATTAGAATTACCCAGTCATATCTAACTAGAAGTTACTAGTACACTTGTTTGATAAACCTAGTTTCAACCTTGAACATCAAATAAAACTAACTTTTGCTAGATAAACTCTTTTGGGATATATGATCAATTAAAAGCATCACAGTGTTGATTGGGAGTGAAAACTAAACTTTAACGTTGCCTTGAATCGATTTAATCTTCTGTACTGTTTCAGTATCGGTTTTCCAGTTAATTTACAAAAGGAAAATTTTGTAGTCAAAATAGAGAGAAAATTAGCCGATTTCAAAGTGGCAGACTTGAAACAGAGGCTCTGAAACAGGTTGGTTTCCATCCAGAAACTTTCGTATTTGAAGACGAGTTGGAATTAAAGTTAAATGAAATTTCTAAAACATAGGATGAAATATTAAATAAAAATTCTAAAACCTACAAAAAAAGAGAAATTGGAAGAAAATTTTAACGAAATGTCAAAGGGATTGGGAGACAAATTAAAAGAGAATGTTGAAGAATACTTTTAACGAAAATTCTAGAACATTAGGGGAATTTGAAGAAAAGTTAAATGAAAATTGGCCGAAACGGAACACAAGCTTTCCCCTCTAGAAGTTGCAAAACCATGTAGTTGGTGAGGGGGCTTGAACTGTTGGTTGTTGGCACTCCAAACTGAATTGACCTTGCTTTCATATTGTACGACTGAAACGACTATTTTAAATAAGATTCTCACACTGAATGTGGATCCCCTAAAAGAAATATTCCCCCTGACTGATGATGGATGTACGTAGGGCCACTGTCCCCGGGGAAAATGCATAAAAGGTACGGCAGCCATCACCAGTGATTAAGAAGCAGCACCCCAATCAGTTTGATGGTTCACCTGAAAGGATACTTTCCATTTCCAAATCTGCCGGTGTTATGCGTATCCTGTCACACGGACTAGTTGGCCGCTCGGAATTCTGAGCCCTTATAGGGTTTCGAAGATGTTAATGCTGTTAGAGAACTGCCACCTAGCCCTCAACAGATTAACCACCCAAATCAAGGTGGTCCTGCTGTGGGTCCCAGGGTACAGCAGCGTAATGGGAAACGAGCTTGCGAACAACCTTGCGAAGGAAGGTGCACAACAACAGTTCATCGTCACAGAACCTGCTATCGGTATCTGCGATTACCTAAGCAAGATATGGCTCGATGAGCTGCTTCAGAGCTATACAGAGACTGGAAAACATAACCAGTATGCAAGCAGAAAAAAGCGTTCAATCACCCTTGTAAGCTGAAAAAACTGGAAAGAATAGAAGAAACTTAGATTAACTTCCAGTTCCTCTTGTCGATTTTGTGGTGTGGAAGTAGAATTCTGGAGCAGAAAGTGTACAATTTATGTGCATTCGATGGAATTTCCGTCGATTTAGCAGGACCATTCCCAGAAACGAATGATGGAAATAGGTACATCGTTGTACCAATGGATTACTAGGTGAAATGGGTAAAAGTATATGTTATTCTCAACAAGACAGCTAAAACAATAACGAATACCTGATCAGTGTATATGGAATACAAATGAAGTTTCATTCTGACCAGGGTCGATTCCGCTATATTCCAGGGCATCTGCAGGATTTTAGGCATTCGTAAAACCCGTATTACATCTCCGTATTACCAATAAGTTGGGATGGTAGAGCGGATGAAAAGGAGCACTCACAAGTATTAGTCCAAAGTGGTATCCAAATTCCAAAGAGATTGTTGTCTTTCATTATTTCTTACGGCATTCCGATTGCCGATCTACGACTTCCATGAAGCTTGGCTGCAAATTTGGTGAAGATGTCGCTCGAGAAGATTAAGGTAACGAACTCCTAAGGTTATATGACGATATTCATAAAAATGTATGTTCTTATAGGTAAATCGCCAGTGACTGTATGAAGGATATAAGGGCCACTTCACGAAGAAGACATGTGTGGGTATTTATACAAAATTGTTAAGCAAATAAGTAGTATCCTTTACCGGGTTGGACGTGCAACTAATGAGAAACCAAAAGTAGTCCATTTTAATAGATCAGCTCCAATGACGAAGATGCTCGGGTAAGAATTATGCAAACTAGTTCTCCGGATACCTAGTACGACGAATTTAAGGCTACACCGAATTATTACTCAAAAGCCATATTTGGAGTTACCTCCGAATGACGCAAGATCTTTTTGTTGTAGCAAGCGATTATCCTCTAGTTGATGTGTTACTAAAGACTTGATTATGGGCAGTGTAATGGCTGCAGTATTTAGAAAGAAGTTTGGCTGGCTAACAGAGCTACAAGACCAGCTCAGGAACGGAAGAAAGGTGTTAGACTTACGGGATGGGGACCGATTTGTCAACCTTGTCACCAATGAGGAATTATCTGGCAAGCCAACCTACCGCACGTTATAGAACTCATTGGTGGAACCAAGGGACCAACTATTGACTACCAATTTCATTAAGCTAGCCATGCCAGGAATAGGACAAGATGTTGCCAACATTGGGAAAGTACTTATTTAATAACCAACACTAAAGACCGTTGTTTTGGTTTGATGTTCCAAGTAATTTTCATTTATGGTTTCATTTTTCAGTGGATGGATGAGGACATTGTACTAGTATGCTGTTTAAAAATGTGAAATGAAGCAGAAGTCGAAAGAACGAAACGCTTACATATATCTAAATATTTGTTATACAAATGTTTTTAATCATTCTACATACCTATATAGAAGCACGTAGGGCTTGTCATCAGGAAAACTGTAGTAGCGTACCTACGGCGTTTTTTATATTATTAACAAAGGGTCGAGTCGGTTAATTCTTCTCGAAGGTAAGAAAAAACCGCCGTGGTATTGAAAAAGGAACCAACCAGAATAAAACTATTACTCGCCATATAAACAATACTTTTTCCGAAATTATTTACTATAACACTAACAAATGAATGACTGTCTTTAGGGAATATGGGCTATGGGTAGGTGATATGAAAATAATCGAACATTTTAAAGTTCAATATTAATTGCTAGAACTATTTGTGGAATGTTCATAGCAATTTAGACGTATTTAGGATTTTACATGCAGAAGGAGAAAAGTCAAGTTAGGCTCCATTATCATAAATAATTTAAAATTATTAATGCAAAATGAATACATAAATATATTGAATTAAAATATGTTACCTATAAACTTAATTTTATTTAAAAAAGAAGGAATTAAAATCCTTATTCGGAATGAACAGTGTAATTCAATTCCGGTAGGGGTATTAGCCCTCAGAGTAGTTGTTTCTGTTGATTCCATATTTTAATTTTATTTGTTTATACGAATCGTGAATCAGTGATTTCTAGACTAATACCACTGAAGGAAAGGACGTTAACCCTAGTTATTTTTATTGTAGTTAAAACAGTTTCTAGAATATGACCTCATAATTCATGAACTCAACTCGTTACGGAATTATGTTTATAACTTAATAAACAATTTTTATTTTTTACTAAAGTTGAAATTGTTACTTTCGTAGCGCTTGGTTTACGATGTTTAAATAAAATGAATACCATGAGTATTTTAGGTTCTTGCGTAGTCATAAGATTGTTTTAATAGCGTTTCTTAATATCGTTTACAAATGTACGCTATCTCTTGGCTTGTATTATTATAAAAAATTATTAGTGACAATTCCTGCGGATAAGCGTAGACGGTGTTGTCTTTGATCGCGCCTTATTGGATCTATTCACATAGGTTTGAATTTCAGAAGCACCGAAACCATCGACGAAAAAGTAAGAATGTATTGGAATTTGAAGATTGTGCAAGTGACATATTTGAGAGTGAGTGAGTTGTTAACATTTATCGTCGTTCTTCAACTTGGGACATAAAAAAAATCCTTCTACTTTTATGAGGTATAAATGAACGTAACTTAGTTTCTTATAATGTCCTACCTGCAATTAATAGTGAGATCATCAATATGATAATCATTGAAGACCAGCAAATTTATAAAGAAAGACGGAAGAAAATGGATACCGTATTTTTTCGAATATACGTGATGTTGCTACTTAACGGTCTGTACAGGTTTCTTGGAGAATCTATGAATAGTTTGTGGGTTAAAGATAACAGTAGAGGTATATTCTGAACAATAATATTCCTTGAAAACCTTTGTATTATATCCCATATTTGTATTTGTTTTGATAATAAAACTACAAAGCAAAACAGAAGATATAATAAGAAATATTTACGAACAAAGGTAAAGAGAACTGTACATTTCGAGTAAGCAGCAGCTCCAAAGAAACATCAAAGCATGCGTGTAGTAGTGACCTCACTTCAGAACAGCTTCTTCTGTTCATGCCTTCTGGGTCAAGTACTTCTGAACTGTGAGAAAAAGTAAATTCGAACTTCCGGTAGAACTGAATAATGAAAACATGTCTGCATGATTCTACATTATTTTCCACAAATTCAACTACCGCTGGAAATTATATACATATAGAAAAAGAAATACTTAGTTTTTATGTCCACAAGAAATTATCAGAAACTTCAGTTAATACTAAATTATAATACAGCTAAAGGCGTTATGGATAGTTTCAATCAGACAGTTGCTAATTATATATGTAAATAAAAAAAACTTCCCTGTCGAATGATGGTAATATTGATATTTTTGCGTATAATGCAGCATACGTTATATGTTATGGATGTGCATAAATCCTAACTGGAATGAGAGAAATTTAATAAAGCAAATTGAAAACAATGAAACACATAGTTGTAACATCCACAATTTCTTTAAATTACTTAACACTTGTGTCACCACACTGAAGCTTCTTCCAAGTTTCAATTTATACTTAAAACTACCTCAAATTAATTGACTATAAAAATAGTCTTGTGAAGGTGGCAAATAGGGGATGAAGAGAGGGAAACTATTTAATAATGACAAGTGAGTAATATCTAATTGATCATTTAGCAGTTTATCTGTATTGATATGCTTTTATTCTAAAAGTTTAAGTCTTTACTACACACTTACAATATTGCATACTTGCTTTTACCCATTTTTTAAACTGAATCACATTGCTAGGTAGAAAATTTATACAAATAAAATAAAACTGAAATAAGCTATGTTATTTAAGCGAAATTAAAACGCTAAATTACCACAATTCGCCAAAACAAAATTAATATTGATTGAAAATAACCGACTAAGAGGCACATCTATTACTCACTAGGAACTCTGATGTTAATAAGCATATTTAAATATGTTTCTTAACAGAATTTTTTTCAATTTCTTAAAGGTAAGTTATAATTGCAATTATCTAAAAATTAATAAAGCGATTACGGTGCAATACGTATAAGTTAAATATTCTTAAAATCAGATGTAGGCAATCAAAATCTCAAACACATTTCAAGAAAGATTGTTTTCTTTTAATTCTGGCTCAGTTTATAAATAGGAGCTTTAAAATGAGAACAGCCTTATCTTGGTTATCTAATCTAAATCATGACAAAATCGTAAATACGTATATTCTTAAGCATTTTCTATGTAACATGTTTGTTTAAATAAACGGCTAAAAATACGTAACACGACAGAATCCAAACGCTTTTGAAAATTGTGTTCTTAGAAAGAAACTGGTTTGCAACATATATCTTACCATGTGGCTGACCAAGCGTGTCTTAAAATGAGGAGCCTGCAAGATGCTTCAGGAAGCATGGAGAGACTCTTGCAACGACTAGGTTTAGGAACATCAAGTACTTTAGAAAATATTGGAGGCAAGCACCGTAAAGTGGAAGGGATTCGAAGGATTTACTATTAAGTAGATATGTACGAGGGCTGTCCTATTACTATGCCACTTAAGACTTCCGACGAGTGAATTTTTTTCCCACAAATCATCATTTGACCGCACAAGCGTTTACCATCGGATTGTTCATTTAATGTAATGTTTTTGAAATGACCTTGAGCACGTTTGCCGTATTCTTTTGCACTGGCTCTTAATTGTCAAACCTTTTCCCTTCTTAACAACAGGCAAATACTGGTACGTAGGTTTTTTCTCACCGCATGAAACGCGGAATACTCTTAATAGACATGTGGCCAGCTTTAAACTTCCTGTTTTACACATTCACTGCACATTCTTGAACTACAACACAAAGTCTGTAGAGCAATTTTAAAGGCGTACCTCTTCATAACAACAAATAATGAAAATTAAGCAATTTGAAAATCGATCAATAAATATCAAGGCATTGTAATCTGCAGTACTCGAATGTTACATAATTATAAGAAATTCCATCTTGTTTATTTATTTTACAGGTAGTTCTATAAATATAATATATGTTAACGACTCTTTCTTTTATAATTAAATTTATAATGGTTAGTATTTGTTAGATTACTACAATGTTGCTACTTTTATTTATTTTGATGTAGCTAATTTCTTATGAAGCAAATTTGTTCCAAATTGCTTTATACCTTATGTCTTCTTATAAGGTAAATAATTTGCTTTCAGTTAAATTTTTTATAGAATTGAATCTTAAATTTTGTCTAAATTAATACAAAATCATAATAATCTTATTTATTTTTAAAATATTTTCCCGGCAACTAATAAGACAAAGGACGCCTTTAAATCGTGCATCATTGCATCAACATTGGTAACCCAAGTAACTGTCACCTGGTATCTCGTTTGTATTAGATAATGAGTGAAAGCGAGTTATCGGTAGTCAGGATGTAGAAGGAAAACAGAAAATCTTCGCTAGTTAGGTTAGTCGATGGATATCCTGAGGTTTGTAGTAGATGAGGGGAAAGTCGTCGAATGAGAGAAAACTAGATCTGTAACTTAGATACTAAAGTAGGATAGAACCTTCGCAATCCTAATTTAGATTTTGAAGGGCATAAGCCGGTTGCAGAAAATTAACGGAAAGTTCGCGAAGAGTAATTCTTTCGCAGTGGAAAGAGAAAAATTTTAGCACAAAAACTACACGAGCTCCACAGGATCAGAATCTCCGACATTTTACTTACCGAGGTAAAGAAAAGGGAAATTTTACCTAACATAAGGAGTCTCTATCTGCTTGATGAGCTTTTGGAAGGATGGACAAACACTTTGCAGGCTTTGTCCTCAGTCCATTTTGGTTTAGTCCCTATGGCTGTTGCCCTGCGTCATTGCCGCCTCTCGTTCCTTTAGCGAGGTCACCGGTTCGAACCCGGATCCGGCTGCTCTGGTTCAAGTTTTTAGTGGTCCTTGAATCATTTAAGCAAATGCTGGAGCAGTAATATTCCGCAGATAATCTTTCACTTCTCTTCTGTCTTCATATCATCCGTTTTTCCTTTCGCCATTCACTATCGCTTAGGAGTGTACCAAACCGTCCGCTAAACATTACATAGCTGATTTGGCTACCTGTATGGCCTAGGTTCACATGGCCAGGATTGCTCCATCTATTCCCACTGTACAAATGGTACGCCAGGGGCCCATGAAGCCGACGACCGACAAAGCGTATGTAAAACCACAAAAAAATTTTTGTCCATTAGATATATGTCACTATTGACTAGCCTATGTAGCTAGCTTTGCTCACATCTAAATAGCTGATTTTTCTCTCTGGAAGGATCTCCCTTATTTATTCGTTTATTTGAAAGTACCTGTTCTTGATTGCCTTTCAGCCCATATGGGCGTAAAGAGCACTTCAAAGTTTTGCCTTTGTAATAGGTGGAATTAGTTTATTCTTCCTTCACAGTTATGCAAAAGTCGTAAAATCAAGTTTCCTATTGAGGAATTATTAGTACAAGAAGAGAAAGTCCAAGTATGTTGTCGTACTATGTTATTATGAATAGACTATGTTATTATGAATAGACTATGTCTCGCCAAACACTATAATAAAGACAGGTTACATGCTCTCCAATGTACCGACTCCTATTCACAACCGAATTACTATAAGTGTTCTCGTTATACATGACAATTTTAGAAAATAATTCTTCATAGTGCTCTACTAAGGTAGCTCACGGACTTCGCTTCGCTCCACCTCGGCCAAATCAAACATGTGAGAGCATAACCTAATGCCATTCAATTTTCGCAGTTCGTTGATGTAATGTTTTGAATTTTGGATTGGTAATTCATTTATAAATATCATTCCTACTACAACCCTTAAGTCCTACCATTTTGGCGACCAACATCACTGTCAAGTTTTTTGACTTGTCTTATTTATCGTTTACCTGTCCGCCACCATTTGACGAATTCGCATTGTATCCGCTTCGAAGATGTCACAATATGGAACAATTAAAATTATACAGATACTTACCTGAAAAAGGCAAAATGAATATGCTTCCAAAGAAATTGAAGGTGATAAACAATCGCATTTCATTCGTAACTTCTATAACAGTGGTGAAGCTGTTTGATGTATTTTGCTAAAGGCATTTTGTGGTGATGTCAGCTTTTCTGCATCCGAACAATTTGCTACAGACATCAACGACAACAAACAGGGCATAGTATTCTTGTTTCCTTTCCCTTTGCTTCTCCTTCATAAAGAAAATAGCAAATCAAAAACGGCAGTGAAAGCTACGACTGCTTCGCTTCGCGGGCTTCTAATTAAGACACGTATAGATAATCTAAAAGACGAAGTGCCACAGAACGAGCATACCACGACATTGGTAGCGCCTAAGGCATCCCATTGCCGCTTGGAACTCGGTTATCGTTGAGGCGTGGATATTGAGGCAACCGTAGATGAGAATCTCCATTTAGAGAATACTACAGAAACGGTACTGATAACGAACGAGATTCTGACGCAGCGTGCTGGCCAAAAAGAACAAAAGATTACAAATAACAAGAGTAATTACGCAATTTCATTTACTCTTCTTTGTTCTTTTTAAAGTGACAGTTGGCTTCATTAAAAAAACATACTAGTGATTTATATACAGATAAAGTGTAAACAATTAGTAATAAAAAATTACAAGTTTAATGGTTTTACATGGATATAATATATAAGGTGATATGAAAAAGACGAGTCTTCGATTCTGTATTTGCCATTGAAGAATGGAAAACTGAAAAGTGTGCAACCGAATTAGACATAACCTGAACGACTATTAGAATGTGCGTTGAGTGAGATTCTATTTTTGCCGAAATCCTTAGTACTCTAGCATTAGAATACTTTTACATTGACGTAGATGTTCTTCACATAATAACAGGACGATTACAAATTGCGAGTTTAACTGTGAGGCGGCGCAGAGGTGCGAAAGAGGTCGCCTTCGCAATTAAAATTTAATTACTTTCAGTTAAAGCTTACAGGAAACGACGCAGCAGCGCGAACATAATGTCGTCCACACCCGCTTCCTTTTTCCAGTCCGATGGGACACCACCGTATATCATTTCAACTCAGAAACCCTTTACTCAAAAAATCAGATGTCACTACTTAACGTGAAAATCATCACAGGTGCTACAGAATAGAACAAAACATTTTGTCTTCGCTTCGTTTTTAGCATGGAGGTTAGAGGTAAGTAGAACGAACGTCATATGTAATATAGTAGTTCGCTTGTCCCGCAAATTTGTTGAAATTATATGTTGCACTGGCGTCATCGTTAGTAAATCGTCTCCAAGCAGTAGCAGTAGCCAATAATTGATATATCTCGATGTAACCAATAGCAAAACACTAACATTGCTATTGAAACAACATAGCGATTGCAGCGCTTTACTATTTCATCTAAATTTCTGGCACTTTTTTAAAATGCGACCATTCTCCTTCACTCATGGACATAGGAATTATATAATAACGGAACGTAGAGTGGCAGAGGGCTGTTAAGGGGAAAGCGCTGAGGTAGCATATGCCTACGTGCTACTGACTAACCGTAACCATAAGAACAAAAATTGCTTTACAATTAGTTGAATAAAATGAGAAACAAATAGCGATATGCTTTGGAATAGACAGTTTAGTTTTAAAATAAAAAATTTGTATTGCTAAAATTATTTGACAAAATTTCTCTAATTATACCATGACGTACATGATTATTCAGTTTCTTTCAATTTTGTAGAAATGACTAATTAATGAACTAGTTTTTATAACAACTTTGGAGAAAAATATCGTTGAAAAACTATCAACAAAGCATTAAATAATGAATGACTCACCCTAATTACCACTAACTAAATTTGATATGAACGGACACGTGGTTCGCCCACTTTACACGTGGGCATTATCAACGCGAGACTCAGTCTCCATGGTTTTTTGTTAGTTTTGTAAATAACAACAAGCAAGAAAAAAATCAATGGACAGTATCAGAAGAAGATGAACTTTCCTAATTATTGCGACTGTACTTCAAAAAAGTTTTTAATATTAAGGTTAGAAAGGGATTCGCATTAACTAGTGACTTCATTAATGAACTCATCTTTAAATATAGATTATCCTTTCATTTGAAATAAACACAGTGTTGTATAAATTTTACCCTATGGAGGACCCTTAACCAATGATATTGATAATCATTTAAAACGAAACAAAATATAAAAGTTTTAATCAGAAATAAAATGAAATTTATGAAATAACATATGGGTCTTATTCTAAAGTTAAGAGTGGTCAGAATATGAAAATATTTTTTGAATACAAATACGTAGATCCTTTATAGAAAACAAATTAAACTCAATCTAGAGGTGTATTTACGTTATACTGCGCCCTAGGCACTTTTGAATTTGACGCCCATCTTGTTTAAAGTTAATTATAATTACGACTATATTTAATATACCTACTATTTTTAAATTACACTAAAAATTTTGATTTTTTTAAATTTTAAATAAAAGTGCTATATATTTTTATAATTGTATACATTATTTTGTACAAGAATTATCAAAGTAATTATCAGTTCTGATATAATAACAACTCTTTGACCAACTGACTCTCAATTAGTTAAAATGAATTTATTTAAATATCTGGTAAAGAATACAATAAAAAATTGTCTAAGAAAGAATAAATGTAAAGATTATTACAAATGAGTTGAGGCTTTCGCGACCAGTTGATGAACTAGTGTAGTCCCTATTTGGGTCTAAAGGCCGTCGTTGTTTGTAATTACTTCGTAACGTTTCGCTAGCACGAGTGGCGAGTTTCTTCAGAGGTCCTTCCATCTCCGATGCTGGATGCAGACCACTCGTGCTAGCGAAACGTTAGGGAACAATTCCAAACAACGACGGCCTTTACACCCAAATAAGGACTACACTAGTTCGTAAAGATTATATATTATAGAAATGCTGAGAATACCAAAGTCTTATAACTGACCGTTGCCGAACAATTGAAATCGAAAGATTAAATAAACTTGGAAGAAACAAACATCTGCGTCTCTTTAATTTTAAATTTTGAATGGAAATATGACTATTTCCGAGAAACAGAAAGAGACAAAATTGTAGAAAATCCGTCAATGTTTGGTCGCTTTTCAAATATTGGCGCCCTAACTCTGTTAGTGACTCTTACACTCTATGAAAACCATGTTAAAAAAGGAATACATAACATTTAAAGAAGAGAACTTGTATCCACAGCTTCCTTTAGTTAACATTGATAATAAGTGGATTACTTACCTGTAGAATTACTAAAATAGAAACAATTTCACTAGTTGCGATTTAGGAGCAAAAAACTACTTCCTTGTTACATTTTGGAAGCGACTCATCTCGATTTGTTCTCAAATGACCACCGAATTGTATAAACCATAGAGACGGAAAGAATTTCTACTCAAATATTTTTTTTTGTGGATAATTTCAAGTTCCAAATTGGATTTTTTGCACGGAACTTTTGTCGATCCAGTCACGACGTTTTCCTTCAATTGACACGTAATATAAGTCGCAGTCCTTTGTTGATCCTTTTGTTATAGAAGGTGAACCGGGACGTTATTATTCCCGTGAAACGGCTTACCAAAGGCGTCACGGGGCGAACTACTAACCGGACAAAGATTGATGAAGTTAGGCTTAAGAAAAGGAAGGAAAACCTTACAACTGTAAATGGACAAACAAACGGACCAACAAACGATGAGCTGTCATTCCTCTTATCTTTGCCATTCTGTTAAATAATCACTGCTCGATTGAGGATTCCAACAAACCAAATAAAACTGCACTCTGCAACCATCTAAATACATTTATTTCCCCATCTGTAACCTACGTATTTTTCATTTTCATACAAATAAGATTTTGTTTATAAGTAGAAAATATATCTACTATTTTTATTACAGCTAACCATTTATTAATAATGAAGGGGCGAGCGTACAAGGTTGTACAAACAATCAAACTCTTGTTGAATTTCTACCCTGAAGTTATTTTAAATGAGATTGGCTAATTAAATAATTACTGCGTACACTGTAAAGCAAAATTGTTATTGTTCATAAATTTGTTTTCACCAAGGAAAAGTACAATTAAATCCAACAGAAGTACCTGAAGTGTTCGAAATTTGAATTTGATGACATTAAAATTTATTAAGTGATGATAATAATCAAAATTTTAATTAAGCGTTAGCCTTCGCGTTAGTGATTTTCAATGTGGTCAATATTCCTGGAAATAGACCATACTGTTTTAAAATCCGTAGTCAAACACACCCCTACAATTGGCAATCTATATGCGTTATCCGATAATCAACCACTTTTGCTGGACTATTTTGGTTAGATTCTAATAGTGCCTTTATATTCGTATGCCTTATTTGTATATATATATATATATATATATATATAGTTAAATATTTGCGAACCGCACTTGTGTTTTAAAAATAAATAGACTAGGTTGCACGTTTTTATTATTTATTTTTACATAAAGAAATCGGCATAGTAACAGTATAGTGGATTCTAAATCTAGAGTTTAAAACAATGACTATTTATACTGCATCTTGTAATCACAAGTATAATGTTTTAATGAGCTCTTTTTTAGTGAAGGGTCTCCTTTCGCTACCTGAAGGTTTTATAAATTTTCCAAGTTGTACATTGATATTTGTTTAATGTGTATGTCTGGTATGCAACTCTAATTATATTATATATATATATAATCCTTATGCTCAATTATTATTTTTTATGAAAGATTTAATGGTCCATCGGGTAAATAATTGAAGCCCTAAATTTACCACTGATAACTACTTTTGATAGCAGAAGGGCTAGCCGTCCAACAACAGAAAAAATTGTTAAATATATTTGTACCTAATGGCGATTCACCACCAGGGAAATTTGATTTCATGATTTTACTCTAAAGCTACAAATACTGTAAGGGTCGGTTTTATAATATCGGAGTTTAACTGTTCCTTAACTGAACTACAGTTCAATTAAACCTACTCTCAGCGGATGTTACTTTTTACAAAGGTATGATGAGCGAGGCTCAAGTAAATATTGCATTCCATAATGTTGGTAACAACTTGACGATAAAGGATGGGGCTATGATAATGGTCGCCTCAAGAGGGGTAATCTAGATTGGCGAGAAGAACTATTAGGAATACGCGGCAACTTTAACCAATGTTTATTAAACCAGCAAATATTTCGGGTTTGTAAATAGGCAGTTACTAGTTTTACTGTAACATAATTTATAGTTGAGTTCGCTATTACTTTTAAAATCGGCGCTCATCCTTATTCCAATAGAATGTGCTATATACTTCATGGATGAAAACCGGAAATGTCACATACCAACATTTATAAAAATGTACCTAACAACTCAAGTACAGTATTATTGTTGTTGTACAGCTGTTATAGATTAGTTTAATAAAGCTGCGTATTTTCAAACAAAATTTACAACTTCTTCTCGACTTCTTTATCACTTGCTTTCTCTTCCCTATTCGCCAATAATCGCCTCGTAATTATAACTAGCTCGGCGGACTTCGAGGCAGCTCATTTATATTAAGTAAATTTGTTCTAGAAGGTTTCGGAAAACAACCTAGGAGTTTATAGTGTTTTCTTTGGAATCTCGGCAACCCACAATTCAGATCATGATGCTTCTTCCGACCAGTGATGTCGCCTCTGTGGAGTGCAAGGTGGTCAAGATGGACAACCTTTGGCGCGAGATCCCTTCTGATGCGTCGAATCTCGGTGTAGGGGCCATTCCATCTTCATCGTCTTCATTGAAATCAACAAGCCGTATTTGGTTTTCATACTTGCCACTGGAGAGTCGACCAAATGTCATGTCTGCTGGCAGCTTAAGTTCCTTTGAAAATAAACTGTTGGCCAGTATTCTTCCAGTTGTTACATGGATGGCGGTTTTGTATGCTGAAAGGAATGCGTATATCTGTTATATACCAATCTGTTTAGCGATAGTCTACAAAGCTTCTTAGGTTGGTTTCCGATGTAGCATTAAATCGCTTAACCATCCCATCAGACTTGCGGATGTTATGGCGTAGTCCATGCTTTTGTGATGTGCATTAGTTCAGTGATATTCATGAACAAATCCGACTCAAAATTCCTACCTTGGTCAGAATGTTATTCCATGGGTATCCCGTAGCGACTAATCAATGTTGCTTTAAATTCAATAATATTCTCTATCTAAAAACAGAGGGTCTACCAATGGGTTCACCACTTTCCCCATTAATGAGCCAAAATTTTTTGAATGATCTAGAAAATGATATTTTCAGTACTGATAAATAATTTATAAAAAATGTCGTGTTCAGGGCCCGATACGTAGATGATTTTTTTTGCATTTGGCAAGGTACCGAGGGGCAATTAGACACATTTCTAAATTTGACTAATACGTTTTACCCCAACAATATTGAATTCACGATAGAAAAAGATATAAACAAATCCTTAAACCTTTTGGACCTTACCATAACAAGAAGTGAAACCCATCTCAGCTATGAAATTTATAGAAAACCCACATATACAGATGTAATACCTCATTATAAATCTAAAAAATTTAAAAATTTAAAGCTCCTTTCACTCCTTCATACATTGTCTTTTTTCGATCTCCTTATCTCAAAACTCCTTCAAAAAAGAAATTATTGTTTTTAAACAGATCGCAGCTAATAATGGTTACAGTACTGACCTTATCTATCAAATGATAAATAAAAAATTATTATTGAACCAATTGTACACGATACAACAAGAAAAACTGGCAAAAAATTCGTTTTATAAATTATATGCCTCAAGTGAGCACTAAAATTCAAAATAGATTACAAAAACATATCAGACCAATAGCAATAACTAAAAATAATTTGGGTTCTCTATTAGTCAACAAAAAGGAACGAAAAACTAAAATAGAAAAGAGTAATTTATATGAAATTAAATGTAAGGAACGCGATTCAATATATTCGGGTCAAACTGGTAGTTATGTTAAAACACGTTTGGTTGAGTATCAAAAGGCAATAACCCAACACTCAAAAAACACCAGTAAACCATTACCTACAAAATAACCACTCATTAGATATAAATAATTTCAAATTGTTACACACACAAAGTAAAGGCAAAAAATTAAAATTACTAGAAATACTAGAAGTTACAAGAGTAAACGACAATAATGAAACCTTATTGAACGATCAAATAGCCTTCGTGGTTTTCCCTTATTACACAGGCAGAAGACAGACAGAATAATATTATCAATAGCTTCCAGGTTAGTTCGGTCTATTTAAAAAGAAACCTTATCCATTTTGATTTAGTCACAATAACCCTTTGATAATGCAATAACAGTCGAAACATATGTTAGAGTATATTAAATAAATATAGTGAAACAATACCAAGTTTGTTATTTATTTCATGAATTATTTTGAATAATGTTTCACCAAGAGAAGCCAAAATATAATTAATACAATTATAAGGACAAAATAGTGTTTAAGTTTAGATAGTAAGAAAATTTGTCGGTATTTTGTTATTCCTGATGGACATTCTGGCATTCAAGCAAAAAAGATATTACAGAAAGTAGTTTTTAAATTAAGTACAGAATAACTGAAATTGCAAACACAAGGAACGATATATGTAAATAGGTATTTCAACTGTAGCATTATGCTTTATATTTTTTTGATTATTCTCATGCCTACAGTTTTTAACTGTGATGATGAAGATGAATTCATTAGTATTAATTTAAAATGAATGCTTATTGTATGCTTTGCCTTAGATTGTTTATAGAATCGACTACTCTTAATGTTTTCGTTTTGAAATTGTTGTTTTCCATTTAAAAAGATCAAATACGAAAAAGCGACAGAAGCCTCCGTTCCTTCTAATACATTATGGGAGCCGCTAGTTATACAACATAGCTGATAGCTGTCCGATAATAGCTAGGAATGATTGACCAATGATCGAACTTCATTGTTGAGTCACTCATGTTAGATCAGTGACCTATGTGTCCTGGGTCGAATCTTACAATCGACACTTTTAATTGTTCGTCTTTAACCACTGAACTATTCCATTTGCCCATACATAGACGATTGTCATTTACCATGGTTCCATAAGCAGTCGTGGTTATAGTGACTGTGCCAGGCTAGATTGTCTGGCACCCAATACTGTTCCAATTCTTAGTCGCTAATAAAACCTTATCAGGCTATTGCCCTACTCATCATTAATGTTATTATTTTAGTTTACAAATGCACATATAAACCACTTCAAGTAGTAATTTATTATTAATTCGGCGGTATCGACATTGTTTGCAACAAATATGTCTTTGATTACGGCTGAGTTCCACTCTATGCTCTAAAAATTGAGTTTGAGCTAAAGGTGGATTTACCTAAAACCTTTAGGTCATTTAGTTGAAATTCATGTTATAAATTAATAAAAATACACTGATATGAGCATTAACTAATGAAACAAACATTGCCAATTCAATTTGCATACCATGCCGCCAATTCAAAAGTTGATTTAGGATACTCACAATCTTGTCTACTGTGCATGTATTTTTGGATAATAAATTTGTCAAAGTTACGGTTCCGCCCCTTGTCCTCGCTCTATTTCTGAACCGTGTCTCGTTTTCTTCGGCATCGAAACATAAACATAGAATTTGCGAAATAACTCAATTTGCCTACAGAAATCGTACTCGTTCAAGTAGAAGTCAAATATTCGATCACTTCTCCGTTTATTTGAGTGTATTCAGAGTGGAAGTGAATTTCCATGTCGTTTAAATGAAATATGTACACATTTCATTACGTAGCCAAATGTTGGCTATTACTGGCTTTCGTTATCTTTCACTAATTCCCAATAGCACACGAGAATTTTATCATTTATATGTGGTAACCACTGTTAATCTAGATATCAATATACAGAATTGTTGAATAAATTGAATCAATTTTTAGTTATTCTGCAGATGTTAACCGCAGAGCTTAATCATTATAATTTCGCTCTGAGATTAACACTACCGCGCCTAATCATATAGAAAGTGAAAACTTGAGCAGCCGTAATTGAACTTCCGACCTTTTCCCTTTATAACAATTTTATGTAACTCTCAACGTTTAAGTTTCAAGTACTTTCTATTTATTCGTAAATACAGGTAATGTTCTTGTTTATTTTAATAGCCATACGTGTAAATGTTTTCTATCTCTAAGGAGAAAAAATCCTTTACAATACAGTTAAGTGCTGAGACACATTCGGAAGCTAAGGTATAATACTCAAATACTTTCAACCACAGTTAAACTTCATGCAGATCCTGGATTTTAATGGTGACAATGAATAAAAAGGTTTTAAACGTTCTGGGAATAAGTTTAAGATTAACAAACTGATAGTCGATACTCGAACACGATGTCGTAAATAAAGGAAATCTCTCATATGTTCGTCCCTTACGCTCACTATAGACCTCCATAATTTAAAGGAAATTTCAATAAGTATTAATAGTGATCACATAAAACAAAAAATGTACTGTTTCAATAGCTATCGTGATGAGATACGCTGTAATAAATTAAGCCTTTTTAATTAATGGGAAATCAGAATATAAAAATGAAATATGGACGTAAGAATGTTCTATTTTAATAATTCTTTATGTAGCTGATTACGTACGCAATATTGATGTACAAAAATAAAGATAAGAACAAAGAGTGTTTTTTCTGCTATATTAATAGAGAACCTGTTCTAAAAGAAAAACAAAAATGCTAGCGAGATTGCTTTTAATTCTAGGAAAAGCAGCGTTTTATAAAATTGTTTACACACGTAATGGGGAATTCGACGTAAATGTAAAAGTCAATTAAAAATGTGGAAAAATTAAAGTTTAGCCAGATTTGAAACTCCAGTTTTAAAATTATCTTCAGTTTTTCAGGAAAATAGCCTGCTACAGTTAGAGGAAATTACAATAATCAAAACGTGATCTCTGCGTGCCTCCTAGGTTATTCGAAAAATCGCCTTACAAATTGGCCTTCCAATTTAGGTAAACGGTGGTACGCCAATGATTTAAGATCGTGCAGGTTCCGACTAGATAATAGTAAGGAATTTTCCAAAGTATATGTACGTACATGTATAATTAATTCCCAGTGCGACCCTGTCAAGTCCACCTTCTCGTCGCAGTTTCAATCGTCTTACTTCGTAAACTGGAAACCGCTTTCGCATTACTTCAGTCAGGCTCTATATGTGCATTTAAGCGCCCGTTGCCGTCAGCTGTTCTGGCGTTTTCTCCTTCAGCACGTTTTCTGAAAAGCCCATGATTGCCTCCCACTTCGGTTCAGAGCTGATCATGTGGGGGATTATGTTTTCTGAGCTCAGTGCTTCGCCAATGCTTCTTTCCCCAGCGTCCATTCTGCCGCAGTATAAGAAGATGTGGCAGGCGTCGTCAACGGTAGTTGGGAAGTATTTACACATAGGGCTATCTTTGAGCTCCATACGGTGTAGCTATTCGTTAAACAATCCGTGCCCTGTGAGAAGCTGTGTTTCCGCTTTTCCACCTGTTTGTCCATTCTCTGAGTGTTTGTTTCCGCTCGAGCGCTCGGGTGTTGTCGTCGAGGCTGCCCTTGCAACCACCTTGCTAACTTTCTCTGCTGTTTTGGTAAGATGCTCCCAGAAGGTTAGCTTCTCGTCGAGCTGGAGGCCCAGATATCGTACCGAGTACTACGCCTCGACATTTATTGCATCGATGGTGATCGTGAAAGGTTTCTCAAACACTCCTTGCCGGGTTAGTGTAACCATCTCGGTTTTATTAGCAGCTGAAATCCGTCGCACTTTAACCAGTTGTCCAATTTCTCTACTAGGCGGTCGATCTTCTAGCGCGCATCGTCGAGGTTGTTAGCAAGGATGATTCCCGCTGCATCATCAGCGTATCCGACTAAATGGGTATCTAGTGCCAAGTCCATCCTCAGGAGGTCGTCGTACCGTACTAGCCAGAAATACGGACCGAGGACGGCACCTTGTGAAACACCGGCTGTTACTTCCGTTGTGATCGTGCCTTCTGTGGTATCGTATCCGAGCTCTCGTTCACGAAAATAGTCGTCAGCCATATCCTGAATGTAGCCGCCGATTTCGAACTCCTTTATCAAAGCGTCCAGTTTGTACTCCTGATGCATTTCTGATATCGAAGGTGATAAAGATGCACACTCTCCAAGATCAATGATTTCCTGTCCAGGCTTGCTTGACGATGTTAAGATGCTCTATAGCGGTGATTGTGGAGTATGTGGCGCCTCCACTGCTTGCTAAAAGTTCCACTGGAAAGGCAAGCATTATGCATCGCAAGAAGTGCTTCAGGGGCCTTCTCGGCGAATACTTTAACGACACATGTATAATAGATGTATAATCGTTAGTTTAATTAAACTTGGTTCAACTATGCAATAGTTACACTCTAAACATATAATCAACAAATAATGGGACCGGTAATGCAAAAGTGACTACTCTGGTTTAAAGGAAAAATTATTCCAAATAAACTTTTGTTATGAACGGATGTCGTCCACGATAACAGATCGATAACGCTCGAGGTAGCATGTTTAATTTCGCGAAGTACAGTAGTAAATCAACACGAACATAACATATACCTACAAGAGTACAATACGAAAGTGTTTCAAACCGCTTTCCAGAAAAATCAAGAGAGAGAGGTTATACAAATAGTACCAAGAACGATAAGTCCAAGCAGTGATAAAGTAGTATAAATACACAGTAAAATAAATAAGCGATTGTTTAATACAAACAGTAGTACATAGTTTATCTCAGTATAAAATAAAATAATTATATATTCAAGATTTATTTAAATAAATACATGTTACTAGAAAATTCTTCAGGTTGGTACATGTTTCATGAAACCAGATAGTAGCAGATTACAATCTCAACGCTCTACCAAAGTCAAGACAGAAGAAATATCCAAAGCTGAATTGTTAACAAGAGTGTTCGAGTCTCTTTCATCAATTCGTTCCACTCAAAATTCAGTTTCTTTGCAATATCAATTTTTTGAAATAATATTTTCTTTCAGCATTAAAGTCTTTGTTTCGATTTTAGAGAAGGGTTACATTGTGCCCAATGGGTAAGAGTATTCTCATGTATAATACTGTAATAAATCTTAGGATAGAAAGGTGCAAAATTGGTCACTTACTCAGTATGCACTAAGTATAAATCGTCTCTCTTGTTAAGTTCACCGAGGACCCAAAGCATTAACAGAGTATTAATGCATAAATCTATACGTATCTAAATACTAATTACACTATTTTTAGTGAAATATTAAAGAATTAAAGAGAAACTGAACAAGGGTATTAGAAATATAACATCGTCATAATATATTCTAAAGGGAAAGCTAATATGTGAATATAAAGCAATTAATGGTCAGAATTTAAGGAGAGAGTCCCTGTTTTATTAATTCTTTATCAAAGCAGAGCATTTTAGGCACTTTTCAACATTCTTTAAAGCCCATGTTTGTATCTAAATGAAACGCGTTGGGGGTTTGTGGTTATTACGGAACGCTTTGTGCTCTCCCTTTTAAGAACTTTCCCGAGCATATATGAAGTTGATGTTCAAAACTGCTGACTTTTAACGGAATTGGTGCATGCATTAATCTACCAAAAGTTACGTAGCAAAAGACAGGTAAAGTTCGTTCCACTTCATACTCCATATATTAACAGTAAAAACTTTTACTGCAAACACCCTTCGAGTGAACGTTTTTCTTTGCTTTATCATCCATTTTACATATGTATACGTTAACCCTGTAGAAAACCTTTTCGTTTCCTACGTAAAATGCATGTAGCATATATATCCTATTAGTTGATGAAAAGTAAACACGAACGTATGAAAACTAAAGTAGCACTAAAAATACATTCCTCGCATTCAATTTTTTTTTTTATATCCAATTTGAAATTACAAAATCTAAACAGAGTGGATTAGATTGTTTGGAGACGATTGGGAACACAAGGGATGTTTTGATAATTTTGAGAAATATAAAATGGCAATTTACTTATTATTTTCTTTCTTCTTCTTAATCCCGAAGACAACGACCTTCTATATACCCAGCATAAGGAACTAAAAACATGAGTGGAATAAGCAGATATCTTGAGCTCCATTTTTAAAGGGTAAGAAAATATAACAAACTAGCACCAAAACTATACAATTAAGATCATTTTAGAGAAGGGTTTTCGACACAACTATTTGATCATAATCAGTTAGTATAAAAATATTATTAGTGAGAATTTTGAAATCTCTACTTTAATGCGGTAAAAACACCAATAAAAAATGACGAACTTATTGTTTTTTTTTCGAAACCTGTAGATGTAGAATTTTGTAGGGAATGTGTGCAGGTGTCAAACTAGAACTAAATTGTATTTAAATAATTCGTAAGCTAAAAGTCTCGAGAACATTTTGATCAAGAATTAAATAGTGTCTATGTAACAGCTAAAGTTGATCACAATAAATCCCAAATAAATAAACTTTTAAATAAAAAATTAAATATATTGAGTAAAACACAATTAAACTTTTCATTTTTATTTTCACTACTATAGTTTCGATACACTGTAGCTTTTTCAAGTGAGTAATACATAGTACTGCTTAAGTTTACACAAAACATTCTATTAATAATCTAACTTAACTTAGGGGGTGGGGTTTTTTATTTTGAATGGTGAATTATTTAAATCCATCTGGTCGTTTAGTAATAGGTCCGGTTTATAATTTTTTTATTTTATTAATTTCTAAAGATTCTAGAACATTTAACTTTGTGCTTTTTCCTAACACATGTAAAATTTTGAAATCTTGATTGAAATTGTGGTTTTCGGCTAGTAAGTGGTTTGCATAATTTGAGTTCTGCTTATTGTTTTCATAAGATTTTAAATGTTCGTTGATCCTAGTAATAAACGATCTACCTGTTTGGCCTATGTAATATTTTTCACACGAACCGCAACTTAATTTGTACACACCTGATAGTTTATATTTGTCGGTTTTATCTTTGTTGTTTTTAATTAGTTTTCCTAAATTATTTGTAGTTTTAAATGTTACGTTTATATTTTGTTTTCTTAATCTTGAAGCTACACTATTACTTAATTTTCCAACGTATGTTAAACTAAAATGATTTTTATTTTTAATTTTCGGTGATGGGTAAATTAATTGAATTGATGATTTATACAATTTGTTTTATATTAAGTTGTCTATTAAATTTGTATTATATACGTTGTTGTATGCTATTTGTTTTATAAGCTTTAACTCTGAATGGTAGTTGTTGTCAGATAAAGGAAAGCTAATTAATCTGTGTCATAGAGTGATACGCTGCAAATTTTTGTTTTATTGGATGAGCTGATTTTGAATGGAAAGTTATGTCAGTATGTGTAGGTTTATGAAATATATTAAATTCAAGTTTGTTGTTGTTTCTCGTTTCTAGATTTAACTATATAGTAGTGAAAATTAAAAAAAATTGTGAAAAGTGTAATTGTGTTTTACTCAAAATGTATTCAAACTTTCACCAAGTAACAGCCAACGCTATCAATTATTAAAAAATTAAACGATAAACACAATATATAATATACCCCTCAAAAACCAGAACAAACAAAAATTTTCACTAACGTATTCAGGCAATGTTATAAAAATTTTGGGAACACGTACTGAATGTCTTGTTACGTATAAACAAAGTAAGACACAAGAAGTTAAACTAGCTAAACCTCAAAATCGGGAGTATATAAACTGAAATGTAGAGACGGCAATAATATTATAAATATATTTTTATAAGACAGACGGGAAGGCGAAAACATAAATCAACATTTTAAAGCATATACAATAATAGGTCATACCTTTATTATGCAGAACAAATAATGCGAAACTGATATGTATTATAAACAAAACATATTTTTATACAGTCGATTCGTTGTAAGCCACACGCTCCCTTTTAATATAATCTTGTAAATAAAATTACCTTTCCACTTAAAAATTATATTAGGAACCTATATAAACAAAAGATGACTCATTATAGATTTTGCTTTTCATCCTCCGTTGAAGCTCCTGAATGGAGAAACAATTGTAGCTATTATAAATGGATTCCTTACAAGTTTATTTTAAAACGTACAGCTAAAGGAGTTTCAGATTTTTAACCAAAGAAAAAGTTACCAGATTCTAATCATCAGTTAAGCATCAAAATACGTACATCAAGTTACAAGTTGGAATTGTAACCATTGAAACTAATTATAACTCTTCTACGACAAAGTCATTCACAAGATATGACTTCAATTTACATTAGAAATAATATTTCGAAAAATATTTAACTTGATATAAATGAGTAATATAGTTACATAGTGCCTATAATTTATTAAATTATATTATTTATTCTAAATCAGATTCTGGTTAGTTTACGAAACACGGAAGAATTATTCAAAATTTCGTTATATTTATTGTTATACGTTCAGCGCAATTTGCGTTGCACGAAGCCAGAACGAATTTGTGTTGTTACCAAGTTCGAGTTGTTGAAAATGGAAATAAACACAATCTGAGATCCTATAAAAAGCCAGCATGAAGAGGAGGTCCAGGGGTCCGTCTAGTTCGGGAAATCGTCGTGTGCGGGGAGTACTGGCGTTGGGTGTGACCCTATCTCGAACTCACAGAGACGGATATACTCCAATACTCCATCAAGCTACAGACAAAATCAGGTAGGACTTAATTTCCTAGTGTTAGTTTTAATTCTTGAATTTTAATATTTCATTTAGTTTTACTTGTGTATTTGATTAATTGGTTTATAAATGTAAGTTACGAAAAAGAAAAATTATTGTTTTGTTGACCAATCTCTCGCATGCCAAGCGACTCCCAATCTATGACACTTTGAGGAAGCATCTTCGATACAGTATTTACACATATGTATTCTTCCGCTACAATCTCGATGGTCATTAAATTCTAAAAGTTGCAGTTATCGATCACATTCAGTTGAACCGGAAGTCGACACTAACCTTATTATTTTAATTGGAATACTACATTGATTGACTAAAGTGAGCTGGTTTCGACATATTTTATAGCAAATTGAAATTTCATCTTTTGTAGTTTTACAATAGGCTACCATCTTTAAATTTTGCAGACAGACCACTGGATTGTTAACTATAGAAATAACTATAACACTCCATTTTCATTTAATTCGAACAACCTTCACTTCATTTTAACATATTTTCACTTGTTTAAACGATAGAAAAAGTATTTGCAACTTTTAAATTATTCCATGTTTAGAATCGTCACCCGAAAAACTTTTGTATTGCATATTTTTCTTTCTTTTGCAGTAAAAAGCTCAATGTCAAGAAATGTACCCTGAAGAGGATATTTTGTTCCTTATATTTCTTAGAATTCTTCGTTTCAAATTAAGTGCATTTTTAAGAAAAGTATGTATAGTTACGTTTTAAATTACCACAAAGGTGGTTTTATTTCATGTGGTACTTAGTACATCCCGTTGATATCACTTTTTGAATAAAAGCGATATCAGGCACAACACCAATCATTCCTGACACTTCTGCCATCTAGACCATACCTATATTTTAGTTAAGGCAAATGTGAATGAGATACCATGTTCTTCGTGTTGTGTACGCTTGCGCGAAGCGCAAACGTTAGCGAAGTCAGGAGCTAGTCAAGTTAATAGATGTTGTGTATGTGGGTTCTAGTTTTATCATCCACCTTTTAAATTAAGAGTTTAGCTACAAAAACAGTAAGCAGCATCTTCGTTGTCTAATATTATACGGGGTACTTTTTGAACTGTGGTAGAACGACGTAGGCATATAAAAAAAACTATGTTTTATTTCTATTATTCCTATTCTACGAATAGCGAAGAATTAATTTATTGAACAAGCGATTTATTAATTATAAATACCTAGCTGTATAATTTGTAGAACAATCAGCAGAAATAAATTGCTTTTATAGTGACACGTCTTTGACTACGAGACAATATTATTTATAGAAACGCTCAACTGCTTCATAATATTGTTACGTTTGCTCTAAACTCATATATTTAACTTTCTTAACAAAACTTAACTATTTAACACAACTTCGGTTCTACAACTCTCGTAAAAACTTTTAGTCGATAACTTCTAATTTTGTCAACCCCTGTTTTACGTTACCTGTTAACTATTCTCCATCAACTGTTAACTGTTCTCCGTCAACTGTCCTAAATCATTCTTTTTTGTGTATCATTCCCACTAGCTACTCGTACTGGTGGGCGGGCAGTCCCTCCGACCTACACTGTAGTGCAAAGCCAGAGGGTAGGGCGTAAGGTCCTCTTCGTCCTCCTTGCAGGAATCGTGGGAATGGGTGGATGGTGTGATTAGGGAGCAAAAGATGAGACGGACGATATGAAGACAGAAGAGAATTGAAAGATTATCTGTGTAATATTACTGCTCCAGCATTTGCCTAAACGATCCAAGGAAACCACAGAAAACTTGGACCAGAGCAGCCGGTCCCGGTTCGAACCGGTGATCTCTCGAATGCAAAGCTATGATCTAGAGCACTAGACCACGCTCCTCCGCTCGGTCCTAAATCGTCTATCGCTGTTGGTTATATAGTTTGATGGACGTTGCTAGGTTACTCTCGAATGTAAAGTAGTTGTCTCTATTTTTCTAGAACTCGGCATGGGAAAACTTCACTCAATTTTTGCAATAGGGTCAATTCTACCCAAAACGCCACGTCCGTCACAATATGTACAAAGTAATATTAAAAAAAACATGTTCTTCGTCAGTATTCTCTTGAAACTGACCAATAATATATTTTTGTTCGATTAAGTTAAGTGCCTATCCCATAGATAGTTACGCCGTGAGTTCAGTTTGACATGTCGATATACTTATTAAAAGAGCTTTGTGAACGTTATTGAATCCCATAATTTTCAGAAAACATTTACAGATGGCGTTCACACGCTGTCTGCGCACTTATTCGTTAATATTAAAAATTTAATTACACTGATATAACTACTAACTAGCTGCAACACAGAATCAGTACATACCTGCCGGCGTTTCTTCAATCCAGTATGAGTCATCCAAACTGTAATCAGCTTCTGTAAAAGAAAACAAAGTTAATAAATGGGTGGATATTATAGACATTACATCAGGACATATTGGAATTAATCCATTTATGAATATGAAATAAACATGAGTTACACATTGAACACAAGGTAAGTGTACAAAAATTGCTCATTTATGCTGTCTGATGGAATCGTCTCTCGAAAAAGACAAACTATCTATATATGTATGTATTTGAAATGGGTTTGTAGCCGTTGTTTTTTGCAATGAGCATTATTGTGTTTATTTTTTTTATAGTTCTGTTTAGAAAGTGTTATGTTTTAAAACTTAATGATCGCAGTCCGTTTGAAATAATATTGTCAAGTTGTCGAAAATAAATCTCTACGTTTTTATTTAATCTAACATGTTTTTCAAAAGTTAAATAGTTCATTTATAGTCAATTTTTTTGCCTTATACAATAAATCACATATTTTTAACATTGTAATACCCAGTTTGTTATTTTAACCTATTCTAAAATTACCTTCTGAGATATTGTAACATTAAGGGACAAAGCAGAAGCTGTAGGTATCGATTAGTAGTGCGGATTTTTAATAATAATGGTATCGTCGCCTACTCATAATTGTATTGAAGAAAAGAAGGCCTTTTGTAAACTTCTTTGTTTGAAGCTCCTTTGAATTTTGATTCAAAGAACTCATTATTTCAGGTCACCGTCTCAATATTAATTTTCTCTAACCTATATTCTGAGTCAACACAGTGGTTCTGAAATTAAAATATTTTTGCCTTAGTTTCTCGTTTCGCACTCTTTGCGCTCTTTTTACAAAGTCCTTTTGTCGTCGTCCTCTTGTGCCCTTAGTTGAGAGTAAATGAAGTGTTGATCGTCTCGAATTAAATTAATAAAATTGATTTAAGAAGGAAAAGAAACAACCAGGTGCGTTTAAGTTACATTTTTTCTTTTAAAAGTTTCGTTGAATTAATTCTGACAAGCTTCAGTGAATGTAAGTTGAAGTGATTAGCATTGTATAATATTTTTTATGGTAAAATATTAATTATAAACTGTCAATATCAAAAACTGTAATGCCTAACAGTGCACTTCAGTGAACCATCGGATGGTTATTGCCTCCATCTACACATCGATCTATTGCGTTTGATTTGTCGTTCAGCTACAAGCAAAAATATGGAACTTAAATAAAAAATAAATGGATGATGACACGGATTCAAAACCGAAAAGTTGCATATAACACTATTGACTTAAAATATTAAAACACTTTGCTTTATCACTATATCTAAAAAACCAAGTATTTGTATTTTATTGTAAATACTTAAAGTGAACCATCACAAAGTAGAGCTAGAGTCTATGCAATTTTTATTATAGTTCTTAAGCGAAGTGCATGATGTAAAAAAGCGGAACGGGTGTTACTTGAAGTAATACTTTTTAATAAATAGAAAGACAAAGAAATTCATAATGAGGAACTGTCGCCATTTTCAACACCAAATGATTCAATTGAATTGCATAATTAATACACAATATTGTTTTTACTTAGTCACCATCATTGAGGCTAGTTAGACACGAACTTCTTCCTATCCTAAAGCTAGAAAGAAACTAGAATATCTTAAATTTCTAATTATTAGGCATTCCTCTAATTTTGCTCCTGTTTTTACTTCTAATAATAACTGTAGCCTTCATGTCTCAGGTGTCCCACTAACCTATCTATCCTTGTTGTAACACTAATAATATTTATCTATGGTTCCTAGAGTACGCACATTTGTAATGGAGTTATCTCACTGTATAATAATGTTCTATATATCTATGGTTGTAGGGTAGGTGGGTATGCAAATCGAATCGGTACAAATAAGATAGCCAATGGTAGGATATTTTGTAAGTAGTTGACCATTAAAACGTCTAACTAAAGGATAAAATTAACTAAATGGTCTACTTTCGATATCCGCAATATAATCGTTTCATCTGAATTTTTACTTGGTCACCAACGCTTTGACGTGTAGAGAGTGTTGAAATGTAAATATTCTGATTTGGTCGTAACGGTATCCATCTGTACAAATTTGGACGAGTTACACTGGTTTATTAATAAAACACGAAAGGTTGTGTTAGCAGCTTATGAACTTTCTGATATGTACGAAAATATAAAAAATCGCCAATCTGAGCGCGGCAGTCGAAACACTAAACAGATGCATTTAGATTGTATGTATCGTACAAGTTTTATTTTAACCAAGACACCAACGCGAATTAATTTTTACACACTACCGATTACCTCAATTACTATTGTATTTGGTAAAAATGAATTCAAAACTAAATTCACATTTATGTGTTGAAATTGACATCTACTAAAAAATGCTCAAAATAACGATTAAGATAAACCTTCAGTATTTGTTTACTTTTTGATAAAAATACAAACAAAATGTATTGTAGTATTGTAGAAAATTATTTTTAAAGGATACGTATAGAAGACGCCTCTGTATGGGTGCGAAACGTGGACGGTTAAGTTAGTTTAGGTTAGAAGCGTTTGAGACGTTGTGTTATAGGCGGCTTATGAAAATACTGTAAATATAAAAGGTTAGAAATGAGGCGATATTAGAAATAGGAAAACATAGGGTGCTATGAAAGCTAATAGGGAAAAGGAAGGATAGGTGCTGCAACACTTTCTGATACATGACGAGTTAGTTAGAGACATATTAGATACAGAAGTAGGAGTAAAAGGGCGCAAAATAAGACTTGTGTTAGATTACTGTTCGCATATAGTTAGAGTTGCAGAATGTTCTATGTTTAAATGCAAATATTGTCTGAGAGTAGAAAAGACTGGTGGTACCAGTGTTCAAACTGACCACCTTGCGATGGCTATTGAACCTGCCTGGTGCCTAATATATTCAGACCTGAACATACATCAGTTACCATTTAATGATCATATCTCCTGAGGTTTCGTATTGTAAACGTATGTACCATTTGCTTTAAGTACTTACATAAATACGTTATTGTAAATTATCAAACAGTACCTTTGTAGTAATTTGTATACTGAGCGTTTTAAATTAGAAATAGAGAAACATAAATATACAGACAAGCATTGTAAGTTACTCATGTATATATAAGACAAATATTTTTACGTCATATATTTTTATAACATTTATGTTTCAAATTATTTTATCGATACCGTAGAATATAAATTTTGCTTATTTTGTTTACTGTTCCCAAAGGAGCGACAGGGCCCTAAAATGAAAGAGTCCTAATTAGATCGGGACCCGTTTAACGCCCTTTGCGAAAACGACGTCTCAACAATCTACACTAAAGCTGCTTAGTTAACGTCGCATTTGTTTTTCCTCTCATTTCCGTCCCCTTTTCGTAAAAGTCTTCGCCGTTCCGTAAAAAGTGGATTTTTCGCTTGACGGACGTCGATGACCCTTTTTTGCACTTTTTTTCTTGTCGAATAATAATCTGCTTCAAACAGTGGCGGCTCTGAGTAAAAACTAGTTTTAAAGGTATTTTCCCGAAAAATCGCTAGGGATAATCAATAGATGCAAAATAAATGCTTGATTTTATTTCATCAAAGTAAGTATGTAGTAGTAGAGTAAAATGTTCTAAGCGGTTATGGTGTAGATATATAATATTCTGAAAAACAAAATTGTAATAAGTAAAGAAAAGCACTTATCTATCAGAAAATTATTTTTTTATTAATTTTATTCATCATATTAGTTATCAACCTGGTCGATATTAGTCTTAAAATAAAGAGATATAAATATATCTTGAAACTACTTTTATCATTATTTAAAGTAATTATAAATCAGTTTGAATAAGCAAAGGCCATAGATTGGAGTTTTTAGAAAAATATTTAATCTATCGTAAAGATTACCACGTTAAGTTTTAAGTATTAAGTTGTACATAAATTGTTGTTGTTGTTTTTGTATAGTAATATTAAGACAAAAGTATAAATAACGTATAGATACAGACACATATTTCTAAATGTGACTTTTCTACAAAATTAACAAAAATACCTTGCATTCTATATAATTTGATATCTACCTTTAATGAAGTCCATTTATGCACAGTATGCGTTCTCTGTATAACGTACAAAATTCTAATACACCTGTTCGCATATATTCATCTTTTTATTTTTTGTCTTTGCAATATATTAGCATTATTAGTCATGCATTTTTTACTTCTCGGATTTTTGTAATTTTTGTATTGTCATGTGCATTTGCTGTCTGTTCTTTTCTTTTGCAATTTCTGGTTTTTGTATGTGTCATATTTTTTCCCTTCTTGGTATTGCCGTTTAGCCCTATTGTATTATATTTTCTTTGTTTCCAAATGTTCTTTTAGAGTTAAGTTAGTCGATAGATTTATTGGGGGTAATTTTTTGATCCATCGGTCCATTTCCAGGATGTAGATGATGCATCGACACATAGCTTGCAATGTTGCATTTTTGCATGTTTACGTTTCCCTTCCTTTTTTTGTTGTTTCAAATGTCGGTGCAACGGAACCACCCCCTCCTCTGAGGGCGGTTGTTAAATTCATGTTAAAATATGTATTTTTACATTCAATGGCAGAATAAATTCATCATTCAATCATATTAGAATCAAACCATTCAAACATCAAACATTTTTAGCAGAGATCATGTTAGTACATTAACATATAGCACCAATCACATCAAGATCTCTCTAAACATATAGTATTTAATAAAATATAGTTTCATATAATAAATCATAATCTGTAGTCATTTAGTATTTTCGTAAAAATAAGTAGCAATCATGGCGTACAATAGAATTCTGCAAGGATGTAGTCTAGTCCATATTCATTATATTATTTTTCCTTACTTCAATAATAATAGCCAGGCATAGGCGGACACATTTTTACATTTGCATGCGGCTGATAAAAATTCTAGATAAATTGTGTGTTTATGTGTTTATTGTCGACTGCTCGCCACATCAGGAGCCATGTAAACCTGGCAAATACTGTGTCCGTTTATGCCCAGCTAAGTAGACTTGTATAAATTTGAGAATATTTAAGGACAAATAGTGCGCGATTAAACATGTATTGTCAACTTTCTTAAAAATATTTGATGAGATTTCACTGCTTCAAACCGCTGAAATTATTTCATCAGTTCTTCACAGTCAGCAACGCATGCAATCTGCTAGACCACAGTTTACGGCCATGCTTGAAACTAGCGGTGATAATCTAAATAGAAAACGACCTGGTTAGATTCCAATCCAATTTCAGTTAATAGGGTCAGTATTGTCTGTAGAACGATACACCGTGAATTCTCAGAGGAAATAATCCAGAGATATGGGTTTACTATTCAAAATAAATAAATGGACCATATTTGGAATTGAGTTGATACGTTATCAGAGAAATTTATGCAAACTTAAGATAGTTGCAGTATTCAATGTTGGTAACAATCAATCATTCAAGTATTGTAGGATCAAGTGCATGTGGAGTAAATAGATTATGAAAAATTAACAAATTTGGTGAAAGTTGTTTCGAAATATATACTCCTAAAATATTTTCTTCGTTCCTTATAAATACATGTATCTATGAATTTTATTACTTGTTATTATTGTGCTCCAAAATAGTGTTTACAAGACATCTAAATTTTACGATTAATTGACAGCATTAAATGGGATTATTAAATTACTGCCCATTTGTGCGTGCCGGTTTAACAAGTATACGTTTTCCTTTAATATTAAATTTTTTCTTTATAAACGGCGTTATTATCGTTATCCCCTCATTTATTGATACGAAGATGTTTTTTGTTACATTGCACGGTGTTGAAGTTTCCTACGAAATAATGAGGTTTCCAAAGGTACACAACTACAACCGTTTTGCATTAATTAGGAATTTTTATAAATATTAGGCGTTTTGCAGTGGGAAATAAAATTGTAAATAACATATTGAAAGAACTGAAAAACATCTGATAATTCATCTTGGATGGAATGTCCATGGCCTTTTTTCGAACCATGTTGATGTAAGATGTACGCTCCAATGAATCGTTAATATTCCGACTGCAAATTGTATAATGATCGTTATTGAGAACAACCGAAGGAGGGTGGTGGCTTGACGGTAGCGGCGCCTTTAACAAAATACATTGTTTTCAGAAAGAAAGCTGAAAGTCATAGATTCGACCTGACAGGAAAGGTCGACCGAGCAAATAACAAAATTTGTAAACAGTGTTTATTCATTCACCTTTGTTACTAATAAAGTTAGTCTGCACTGTCAGTATTGTTTTTTAAATTGTTGAAATTAAGACAAACAATTTATTGCTCCTTTGCGCCAAATGCGTAACTAGGGTGAAATACCAGGAAAATCTAGAGCTACCTTTGCACTTAGAATTCAAGTGGTTTAAAATTCAAAAAATTAAAATTAAGTGTAAAAGTGAACACTATGGACTTCAACTAAATTAAACCAAAACTTCACATATTAGAACTGATTGAAAAACAACGGACGAGACTTGCACGACAAAAGGAACTTACAGGAAGTTTCCGGCATTAATCAAGAAAACTGCAGTACCATTTAAATAAGTGACCAGCATCTGACGGACTATAGCCAATACAAGAGAGGCGATATAAATAGTACACGTACGAAAAAACTCATCAGAGAGATAAATCATAGCGATATAAATAACCGATTGTAAGATAAATAATTCTATATAGTGTGTTTCTGTGCTATTTAAATTATTTTGCATATCGTGCTTGTATTTTAAATAGAACAATTTGAAATGAATCACATCTTTGTAAACAAGGACAATCCTCGTGAAAAGAAGATGGGCAGTAATTTTATTTAGTTTATTTTAACTGTTCGTCATTTTAAAAGTAATAATTAATAATAATAACACGTAGCATGAAATTCTTCATTTCTCCCAAGCACGCTACATATCATACTTTAGTAGCAAAGAAGTTCAGTTCTGTATACATGCACACGTTTATTTCTTTACATTAAAACCAATACGGGATTCTGCGAATGACCGAGACATTTTTAATAATATCAATAGATTTTGCAGTTGGTTCCTTGTAAAACATTGTAATAATATATTAAAGAAAACACTTATTAAAATTCACAATTGTTTATTAGAAAACTCTAACACATGCGTTTCGACCTTTCGGTCATTATCAAAGACACAATCAGAGTGTACTAAAATTAAAGAAGGTTGTGAAAGTATTTATTTGCAGGTATTAATGGCTGGAAATTCCGATATTACCTGCAATCGCCCGGAATATAGGTGCGGAAAACTTTATAAAGGTTTCCGTGTAACCTTTTCCCTATATGATAAATAAGAATAAACTATAAATTACCATGTTTTGTATGCTTTCTTTGGATGCTTTGAATGTTTTGTCTATGTAATTCAGTCTCCTTATATTGTTTTAATTATATTTTTGTGAAATATGGATAACATATTAAAACATTTAAGCAGAAAAATATTGTACACACCATACACATTTATCAACATTCAACACTCAACGATCCCCCCTCCCTAATTAACACTATAGCACTTACATATATATATATATAACTTTCCCTTCCCAGCAAAAATTCATATCCACTCATTTAATTCACACCACTGTCCAACGTTAACCATTCCAGAAATGCCTACCCCCAAGAGCCTCGCACTCTTGTTTCCAACGAATTAAATATACAACCAGTTTTCTCCAATAACAAATATAAATTAAGTAATCTTCTAGGGAACCCAAAAGACAAAGATGATGCCAAAAATAAACCTGGTATATACAAAATTAGTTGCAACAACTGTGACAAAGTCTATATTGGTTTAACCAAAATAAATATTCGTTCTAGGTTTAAAGAACATTTCCTTCATTTAAAAAACAACAACCCCGAGAAATCGGCAGTAGCCTCTCATGTTCTATATAATTTAGAATTATTGAAACCATGTAGCAAACATTTAGAGCTCATTACAAGCAAAGCTGTTTACATCAATAAGTATCGGAAAAACCTGATGAATTTTGATATATACCACTTGAAAAACCCTCTAATATCTTTTGTATCTAAGAAAGTATAAATTAGATGTAACTTTTGTTTTCTTGTTGATATGCAATTACACTGATAACCACATGGTGGTTTAATTGTATACATATGTAATATTTAAATAAACATTTGTGAAGTTTTCGACGTATTTTTTCTGTTCAATATTATATTTTACTGTTTAAAAATTGTCTGTTCTTTCTGTTATAATTAATCTTAATTTTAATAATAAATAAAACGTACAAATTTACGTTTTTAAATTAAAATTTTTTATTTCTCTCATAAAATTTCAACATTTTATGCATTTTCACTAAAATTATTTGTTACTATGAGAAAGGAATTAAATTATGAATTTATGTATTTCTTTAATTGAATAATTCTTCATAATCTGAATATGAGTATTTTTTATACGTTAACTACATTATTTTAATAAAACAGTAAGTACCTATATAAGTATTTTATGATTTACAATCCAATTAAAAGAACTAATAAAAACCCTACCTTACATAAACTTTTAGTCATTTCTTCACATTCTCATCTATCCCCGAATATCCTCAAAATTGAAATTAAAATTAACAGAGTACGCTTATGCTGAAATAATTCACATATTACTATTTATTCATTCATTCATTTATTTATTATGAATACGTCTATTAATATTACTCCTCATGGCCGCAATTGCCGACGAAACGTCTGAATCTAACAGTCTATTTAATTAACGATCCTTTAGCCCGAACCTTTATCCTACTATAGCTTCCGACCGTGAAAGTCACTATTTATTATAAAACATTGGTTATTTCATTACAACACAATACAAAAGATTATTACTTTCGTTTTTTTGTCATTCAATCATCTCATTTTTATCTGGTTCAGCAACTTCAGTTTCACAATAATCGATACAATAATCAATCAGTATATGTGACCTATATCTGGACAGAGTTGTAATATAAAACGCAATAAAATATGCGGCAATATTTTACATAAAACTATTACTAATTTATCTATGTATGTATATTTATTTATTTAGGATTAAGTTAGTTATTTTATTCCTGTATATCGTAACTATTTATTATATTTATCTCCTTTAAGCGTAAACTGGTATCTAATATGTTCAATATCAACTTATTTTATTATCATATTGTTAGGTTCATCGTCAAACATTCATTGTATTGTCACGTTTAAGGTATTTACCTGAAGCAGTGCAATGATGTGGGGTTGTTGCTATGGTCGTATTGCCATACTGTGCCCTTTGGCTAGCAACAGCTTTTGTCAAACCCCACTTCATTATAGTTTATTTAAGCTGAAAACCAGAGATTAATTGCCAGATTCTTAAGAGGATTCTAAAAGTCATTCAAAAAGAGATTCTTTATATCATTCAAATTTCATAAATACAATTATTCAATAGTCAGACAAGTAAAAGAGCTGACTTAATATAAATAGTGTAAGTGTTGTTATTAAATATTTAAAACCAATCTTCATCGTTTCTTTCGTCAACAACTTAATTAGATTATTCGCAATTAATTTTGGCGTGTAACTGTGGGAATTCAAGAAAGACATCTTTCAATAAAAATATTTTCCCATACATCAAAACACATACTTTGCCGTTTTTCTGCAATCTTTAATTGAATAGTGATGTTTTTGGTCATAGCCTATAGTGTGCGGCGCAAATACACAAACAAACTTACACTAGCGCATTATATAAATGATGATTATATGTGTACAGATGGGTTCCATTTTACGGCAGAAACTCTCTCCCCTTTGGATATGCCCTTGTAATGGCTGCGGATAACACCAAACGTTATACACATAAAAAAATAAAGACAATAGAATTCCAACAACCAGATGTTGTCTAACTAGAACTTCGAGAATGAATCTGTTGAACGCAACCAAGACTGTAGTAAAACAAAGGGAAAAGACGATTGAGTCAATGTATCTTATATGGTTGCATGATTATTGTACGTCATGCAACAATATTTCTGAGATTTGCAGCGCCAGTATTATTTAAAAAAAAATGTAAAAATACCTTACCTTCTGTCTGTGATCCAACTATCCTTCTCTTGGAAGGAGAAACGGACGAATCTCGTATTTCAATGTTTTACTTTTTACAGTACGACAACGTGTGTTTCTGTAGTTTTCAGTATACGGTATTTTATATATTATACAATATTTTCTGCACATTCCTATTTTTGTAAATGTACAAGTCATAACTTGACCTCACCATTTTATTTCGTAAAATATATATTTCTGTCCAGTGTTTAGTTCTCTTTTTTCATGAAAATCTCAAACAAAAAATGTCACCGTAGCATTGATTAATAGAAACTTGTTAAGAGGATTATTCAAAAGAACGATTGTCTGGTAAACAACTTCGTTTCTGCAAAGAAGACAAAGCCAGCATTGTTTTTGTTTCATCTAATTAACAGTCAAGAAGAAACAAAAGCTCTTCGCTATGCTAAAAATAGAAAAGTATTAGTGTCATCTCAATTTTATTACTAGTTAAGCTTAAAATAAACTTTAATCGAACGAAACTAAATAGACTCCAGTATCCCAGTTTGCACGTCCACATAATTTTACAGAATTAAACAGTAGTTAAAGTAAACAAGAATCAATTACAACTTTAGAAATGTGTATTTAATTTGAAGGATTGAGCTCCCTAACCCGCTGAATACAGCATTTCAGCATCGGATTGTGTAAAGTAGTTCCTCACTTGACCGACTTTACCTCGAAATCAATATATAAACACATGCCCTAGACATCCGCAAATGATTTAATATTCCCATAGATAGTTTCCCATAAAATAATATTAATTCCACACAGACTTCAGGGTTGAGGTAGCGTGTAAAGTTCTAATTTGGGTTTGATAAGGTTTATATATTATTAAGCAATATTCAATCATTCATTTTATAGAATCATCGTCTGTTATCGAATATGAAATACTGATAAAACAAATTTTAATAAATCGAACACATGTTTAATCATTCTAACGCAAATTCATTTCACTTATTTACATAATATAAAGGTAAGTATTTGATGGAATACTGAACCGTCTATATAGTCTATTTTATTATAAGCCCTTTCACTGCGGAGCTTTTGTAGAGTTGGGTTTGCGTCCGTAGCAAGGGAAACAGTAATAATGTTTTACGACAATCTATCATTCATAAAGCATTATACACGTATTGGACTAACGAACGTAGTAGTCCTGGAGGAAAGGATCGGTAACCGAAGGGTGCGTTTGCCTGGCTGACGCTGAAGAGATATGTGATGAATGGCTTTTTAGCTACTCCATCCAATCCTCGAACCTAAGTTCGACCCCATCTCAGCTTTAATTCATATTTCAATCGGGATACGTGTGTATACACAGGTATTAGTTCAATTGAATAATATGGTTGCACATTAAGGTTTCCTGCAGATCCATTCAACAAATGAAGTAGCTTCCATAATTAATTGACAACCCCGTTAGTGGTTATATATATATATCAATAATTGAAGCTACTTGTGGAAGTTAGGCATAACATTTGCTCAAGTTGATTGTTCGTAAAATTATCATTAAATTTTAATACAGCAACCATTTTCTGGTATAAGCAAATGTGACCTTTTTTAGTACACTATCTTAAGAATTAAAAAATACGAATAAAATCGTAGATTTCATGAAATGTGGACCGGCATAGTGATCCGTTTTTGAACTAGAATAATAAAACTAATCTTTATGTAACGTTGAAAAGCTATTTAATAGTCATTTTAGACTAACGTTTATATAATTGAACTATTCAAATCCTACATGGGAGAGGGTAATCCGTAATATTTATTACACTTATTACACTGAAGAGTAAGAACCGCGAATCTCATTTTTGTAGCAATTATTATCAATTACTTACTGAGTACATTTAATTCAAGTAATAGGTAAATAGAAATAAATAAGTGCGTAAAGCAAAGAACTTTGTATTGGTCTTCTCTCGTAATTTAACCGTATTTTTTGAATTCATCATCAGTCGTTGATCTTCTACCTTCTACCATATGATACAATCAAATTTTCCTTTTAAAATTTCCGTAACTCAAGAGACCTTTGAATATACAGCAAAGCAAAATATCGTAACAAAAATTTTAATTCCTAACAGCTACTAATATTGGTGGGCAAGCAGCCTCTGCGACTTACACTCTATTACAAAGTCGAAGGGTAGGGCGGAAAGACCTATTTAGACTCATTTTAATAATCGCGGAAATGAATGGATGGTGATTGAGGAGAAAAAGATGAGACGGGCGAAATGATGACAAAAGAAAAATGTAAAGTTGTATTTGGAATTCCCAGAAGGTTCCTAAATGAACCAAGAAAACTACAGGAAACTGAGACAAGGACATGCGGACCTGGAATAGAACCGGTGTCCTCCGGAATGTTAGGCTTTAATCTAAATTTCTAGACTAGACGACGCCGCTCGGTAATCTGAATACAAATACGTGGAAAATTAAAATTAACTATATCATATAATGTGAGTGATAATAATGTTTTATTACTAATACAGAATATTAAATAATATATACTATCCGTTCCAAATGATTGATGTAATCATAAAGCATATGTCTAAGAGTATTTTTTGAAATCAGAAGTCTACATACCCATTGTTAGAATTTCTGGTTGATATCCTGTTTTAGCTAAGATTGGAAGTAAGGAAGCATGTCGCTGGAGGAATTATAATAAGTATTTAAATAACTCATTTCAGCTATTTTAATTAACTAGTAATTAGCATTTCTCTATGGCTCAGCTTGCATAGTTTTCGATATTCCATAATGCTGAAAATTTTCAATACTTTTTATCATATGCCATTTCTTAGATGTCTATAATAATATCCGTCTGTGTTTTTTAATACACAGTAACAGTTTTAATGCCCACAGTTCATAATCGCTTAAACAGATTAATATGATTATTTACTGTTTTGGAGCTTTTATATATAATTCCATTAAATAACGTGGTAAACAAAAAAGGCTTTTATAAGTTTCAAGTTCATTTTTCATTGTCCACCACTAGATTAGTATGAGTCCTAAAAATTTAATATTTTTTAAATTTTACTTATCACTATATCATCTAGCTTTCACGGTTAATCCACGTAGATTACATAACTATTTGATGAATAATTTGCTACAAAATTTCCTTTATAATTTCCATGTAAGGTAAATGTGGAAGGCAGCATTTCATACTGATAGTAATAGTAAGGTTGAATTGATAAGAAGATCAATTCTGTCCTAGCTGCATATTATCATTCAGATAATATGATAAAGGAATAGCTAAATCCATTCATATTGAACACATATTTAAGCAGGATAATGATTAAATCCGTCCATTTGTTATATTCATCCATTTTCACTGAATTTCGCCTTCAAAGATCGTTTAATGATATAAAGGGAGTGGCCCAGCAAGCCGCCAATTCTTTGGAGTTCTGCCAGAGAACGAATGGAAGACATTCGTAAATTGCTAGACAGGCAGTTATTGCATAACAATTGTTACATACATGTAATAATATTTTGCTTTAACTCTTATTTAGTACATTTTCAAAACTAGCGCCCCAAACCTCTGCGATCAGTACATAATAATGTGTCACGTATCTATGGAGTTAGGATAGGTCATCGATATATATATATATATATATATATATATATATATATATCACAGATCCAGGCATTGATATATATATATATATATATATATATATATATATAAATATATATATATATCTGTGATATGTTTCTATATGTCAAAAAGTAGTAGAATGAGAAAAAAACGCATGTCAGAGCGCTTCCTTTCGGTTTGACATTTTCTAATTGCCTCGTTAGTTGTGATGTCACGATGTCACGCTGGCTCATTTACCTGAAACAGTGTTTGTTTGACGCCAATATCAGGTTTAGTGGCTTGTGCAAAGATATAAATGCTATGAATCATCGACAGCGGCACCATCCGTCTAAACTTTTACGGGTTCAACTAGTTTATCATAATTTTCGGTTATTTGAAGATATGAAACACAGTTATAATCCAAATTTCAAGAATAAAAATGGTAGATAAAGGACTTTTGATATAAGATGATTTATATTTTAGGGCGACTCTAATTTTAACAATTTTTGATTTTTTATGCTCCCAATGGATTATAAAAGTAGCTATTTCTTAGAATTGTTTCAAATTTTCAGTTTCACCTCACTAAAAAGAGACTTGTTCCAAAATTAATAATAATTTATTCTTTATTTGTAATATTATCGTCATATTACGTAAATTGCTATTTATAAATACCGAAAACGTTTTGTTTTGCATAAACCATTATTTCGTTTTATAACTATGCACCTCCTACCTTTTTTTGTATCTGAATAAGTAATAAGTTCTATGTAAGCTGAATAATAAGTTGTATTTAATATTTGTATTTACTCATAGTTAACATGCTAGTGTATTCTATTAACTTTACGGTCCTCTCTGCTATATTGTTAATTAATATAATGTCCAATTTTTTAATTTAATTCCATAACTTTTCATCGAAAGCCGTTTCAACGGCAGTCCAACATTTCGCCTATGGCATATTGATGAGATCAAATGAAATCGAAGTTGTGATTAACGTTTGATAATTTCGATAAATAACTAACCAAGAACTGTATAAAGTATATAATCTGCGTCGTTACCTCCATAACCTGGAATTATACCAAGTAGCTTTTAAGGAGCTCCTTTGATTTGGTCAGTGATTTATCGAGACCATCTACATGTGTCAGAATTGATAAATTACTGTAAAAAAATTACACTGTTCTCATTAATTTGGTGTACGTAACTTTCAGATATATCAGTTTGACGAATAGATACCTTAGTAAGGCCCTTGTTTAGCATTAATGCTTCATTTAACACCAGATATCATTAGACGGCGATATTGTTACTTGTATGCAACCCACGTGAAGCCTTAAGACCTGTAGTGTGGGTTGCCGAGATTCCAAGAAGACTAGAATTTTCTAGAATGTCATTCTGGAACTTTAGAGAAAAAATCAAATCATATAAATAAGGTATCCTGAAGTCGATGGAGTGAGTTCTCGTTACGAGGTGATAGAAGGCAAACAGCGAAGAGCAAAGAAGCTAAAGAGAAGTGATTTATTCAGCGATTTATTAATTTTTAAATGTGATGTTGTTTAGAAAACAATTAGAAAAATAAATGGTTTGACAGTAACACTTGTATTGAATACTCTACATTTGCGACAGCATTATAGTTAATATCATTAATATTATTTGTTAATTAGATTATTACGGCTCAATTCATATAGCAAAAAATATGTTCTGGAAACAATAACATTCAATTTCTTACGATAAGACAAATCTATTCCCAAAGATTCGCAGTCCTTACAACTATAGTCAAACAAATAAGTGGAATTTAATTGTAAGTTAAAATAGTATAAATTAAAGACTGTGGTGAAAGAATAACACAAATTGAAAAGGGACCCTAGTTACCACTAAAACTGATCCGGACACGTAATTTGCCCACTTATAATGAGAAAACACCAGAGGTAGTTACATCAGAATCACATGTCCGGATAAAAAAAAGGTTTTAAGTTTTATTCCCATATCAGTTGCTCATACTGGTCGGCAGACAGGCCTTCCGATCTACATACTAGTGCAAAGTCGGTGTAGGGCCCTTTTCAGCATTCTTTTAGGAATTATGGGAGTGAGTGGGTGTTGGGGAGGGATAGACTGATAAGACGGACGAAATGAAAACAGAAGAGAAATGAAATTTATCTGTGGAATTTTGCTTTCCCAGTGTTCGTCTAAATGATCCAAGGAAACTACAGAAAACTTGGACCAGAGCAAGTGGATTCGGAATCGAACCGGTGACCTCCCGAAAGCAATGATCTAAACCACTACACATATCTCGAATGAAACAGTTTTAGCGTTATCATTGATACCACCAGAAATTGAAGATAAAAACGTAATGGGCAAGTAGATAACGTAATATCCGTCACCAAAGCCTGTAAAATAATCTGACACATATTAGCGCAGTAAAGGCCATGGCGATCACTTGGTCTAAGTATGAAAATGTAAAATTAATGTGGTTTATTCGTCATCATCATCTGTATATACCCGGTTGTTTCACCGACTCTGCCGACGGGTATTTGCTATACCCTTTTCTTATATATTTGTCCTTTAAGTGTTTATCTTCAATTTGTGATGAAACTGTAGGGAGAGTCTCTATTTAATTTATTTAAGTTAAAAAAGAATATGAAATTATCACAAAAAATACATTTGAAATCACATTGCGTGAAAATGTTGAAAACTGGAGAATCAAGCAGGATTGTGACATTTCTCTATTTTGTGTCTTTTCTAAGTTGATTTATGGTACATATTTATTATAATTTATCAAAGAACTGAGCAGCGTATATTCCTTGTAATATTTAGATTATATCCTATTTCCCTACATCCAAGTTCTAGTTGTGATTGGATAGAAAATTATAAAGTAAAACGAAGAAATAATTTAATGAGAAGAAGGAATAGAAAATAGGAATGGGTAATAAATTATTGTCCTTGCCTTCTTCACAACAACAAAACTGAGAAAGGAATGCACTTAAATAGATGATATAATAGATGCTTCGATGAAATGCCCTCAATTAACTATCAGATACTATTACTGCATGCAAAATTTTTAAACGGAATATATTTTATACCTAATCATCCTGGAAGGATAATACTATTTCATAACTTTTAAGAAGCCAATATGTTTATTTATGCATACAAGCATGAGAACGTCTTGGTGCTATCTAAGAGCTTCATTTATTTTTAAACAGCTGAAATGCTCCCACTCAGCGGATAGGCAGATGTATAAGTTAGTCGGGTTTGTTATCTTTGTATCTTGAATGCAGAGCAATTGAAATGAAATAATTTAAAGTTGCACAGACAACAGAAACTACTCTCTTAAGGTTTTACCATGTTTTAAAATATACATGTTAGAAACTGCTCCATTTAAGGCTCACTCAATTTTTTAAAAATTGTTTATATTGGTATAGGTATGTCGATGACATCCTTGTATTTTTTGTAGGTTCGTATAGATTTCTCTCTAAATTCTACAATTTTATTAATAATTTACACGAAAAAATAAAATTCACAACGGAAATAGAAAAAGAAAAATCAATAAACTGTTTAATAACTAGTGTTAATTCCAAACATAAGTTTTCAATATTTCACAAACCTACACATACAGAGACTATTATTCATTCAAAATCGTTTCATCCCATTTTCCATAAACTTGCAGCTTTTAACTCTTTTATCCATAGACTCAACAATACCCCTTTAAAAACAAACCAATATTACTTGGAACTATGAAAATTTACAAAATAGTATCCAACATAGGTTACTCTAGTAATATTGTAAACAAAATGTTAAACAAAAAATTAAAACAAAAAACAACAAATAGTATCTATCCCACAATAAATAATAAATGTCCTAAGTTTGATTGTTTCACATATTTAGGTAATTTATCGAATAAAATTGCAAATAACATAAAAAGGTTAAATAATAGCTGTATACCTTTTAAAACAAATAACACACTAGGTATATTTGTTATTAATAATAAATGTGAAACACCTGAGGGTGCCAAGTCAGGTGTTTATATGTAGGACAGACATTGATATACGCATTTTTGAACATTACAAAAGTTATATAAATAAAAAGCAGATTCAACATATATAGGACATTTAATCAATAGTGGACATAAGTTTAAAAATTAATTTAAAATTTTACATAGGTATTCAAAATAAAGGGACAAAATTAAATTATTTAGAACAACTCGAAATAAATAGGTACAATAAACGAAATATTATTTTAAACAATGAATTATAAGTTTCAAATTCCCCATTGTTAATCATAAAACTATCATTTTATATCACCACCACCGTCTAAATTATTAATGTTAGTTTTAGTATAAATACGTGTACGATAGAATTAGTTTGAATATTCTTCGCCTGAAGAGACTATTGTATAGCAAAACAATTGTAGCAAGTGTTAATAAATAATATTAAACAATAATAATAATGAAACATTTTACTATTATTTTTAGCATAGCTACTAATATGCAAATAATATTTATTCGTTTCTAATAAACATCAAAGCTACATTAACATGACCAAAAATTGCCTAGTCCGTAGAAACAACCGACATTTTCGTCTTTTTACAGATAGGAATTAGTTTTGTATATATTGCAGCGAACGTGTACGTGTGTGCGGTGTATTGATTAATGCTGACGCACTCCGAGGGCGGCGCGTTTGATGTTGACCGATCGATGTCAAACAATAGACGCTCGAAAATATCTGTTGTCATAACTAGTTCGTTTTCTTTAGAAAGCGGTCGAAACATATTCGCGTGTTTTCTAGTGATTACTTTCGGTAAATATATACCCTCGTCTCCGGGCCAGCGGGACAGTTGATTTCCGGACGCGTAATATAAATATTAAACCGCTAGTTACAAACTGATACAAATAATGTGCATTATTGTTTGTCAGATAAATAAGTAGTTTAAGTTTGTTAGTAGTGTTAAAATTAAATAAATAGTTGTAAATAAATAATTGTTAAATAAATAAGTGAACTAGAAAATTCGTTAGTATATATATTGGGACATATACTCATGTATACCAACCTAAAAAATATTAAAATGACACATCAAAACTAATCTGTCTGCGCATGCTCATGTTATTAGAGGAGTTTACCAACAGGGAGTTTAAGAGTCCCTAGAGATATATATAAATAACATATATATATAGAGTATGTGCCACCATCTGTATATACGTCAACAAAATGGCTACCATTATTGGTATTTGCATTGTTGCTTGTTCTCACTTTCTATTAACGATATAGTTATATGCAGCGTTTCTTTCCCCTCCTGGCTTGATAGTAAAGTACACGGGTAAATAGGGATTCTTATTTCTCGCTGGCAAGAAATCCTCATTAACGCGAACGAATGATAACGTTTGTCAAACGTATTCTCGGCGTTTACATGTGTTAGTCAAATGTAGACGATCATTTCCAACAAATTAATCGTGGGGGAACGGTGAACGGAAATGTTTGTAAATGTATTGCCAGTTTAGTATGCTATGCTGGTAATACAGTAATGTTTTATAAAGAGGAAAGACTACATTTGGCAATGAGTGGTAACATACATGATAAGTGGTTTAAGAATAATCAACTTGCAATGAATATGACTAAAACATAGAGCATAATTTTGATTCCTATGTTAACAGCACTCCTAGCAATAAAAATATAATATAAAAATATGGAAACGTCTTAAACTGTTGGTGAAACATTTTCAATAAAATAAATAAATAAACACTTGTTTGATATCACACACTTAACAATGACAATGTACGTGCCTTACTAAGGCACCATTAGGAATAAAAAATTACAATACATAAATATATTAAGAGAGTACCTTATGACCGTTATCGCCCCATGTCGGATACGATCTCGTCAAAAGGGTACTGGATGGGTAAACAACAGATACATTAAATAATAATCAAACCCTGAAAAGGTTTATAAACATAAACAATCGAAGAAAATTGGCAGTGATAGTGATCGTCAATAGTGGTAGAACCTTAAACTTACGTCGTGACAGTAGTAATAAAATAAGATTCTTTTATGAGATCTGTACAAGCTATATGTGATAACAAAGAAAACACACTTACCCGCAAAGGCCCTCGATACCAGTTCGAAGAAGATAAGCACCTTCTGTAATATATCTGGGAAATTTAGGGTTGTAACTGACATGGTAAACAAATAAATGAATTACTAAAAAGTTAAGTGTTGGTACGAGGCATGTTTTTTAAGTAAGCATCGTTTTGAAATTTTGCTGCCGCAACGCTACGGTAGGCGTACCGCGCATGCGCACTGAGTACATACATCTCTCACCTACGCACTGACGCTATTACAGTCTGATTCGCACTTGTTTACGTTGTTTACTGAGTGTTTAAGATGCCTCCAATAATTGTGAGTCCCACCGAATGGGAGCGGGAAAACAGACGCTTTACGATTTCCTCTTTGTGTGATAACTTTCCTTAAGTTTCTCGCAATGTTTTGTATGGCATTGTGACCGAGCACTTGAATTCCCAAAAATTGCGTGCATCTTTGGTACCGAAAATTTTGACGAATGTGCACAAAACCAAACGTTTAGGAAGTGCATTGACCTTCATTGGGCGGTACCACAACGAAGGTGATGCTTTCTTAAGCCAAATTGTTACGGGTGATAAAACATGGGTGGCCGACGTCACACCAGAATTAAAGCAACAATCCATGGAATGGCAGCATTGAGATTCACCCAGACAAGTGAAGTTTAATCAAACAATTTCTGCCCGGAAAATCATGTTCACAGGTGTTTGGGACAGATTAGGAGTATTGCTTATAGAGTTTCTGTCTCGTAATGAGACAATCAATGCGGCAGCGTATTGTGAGTCAATGAACAATCTGCGCCGTGAAATCCAGAAAAAAAGACGTGGCAAGTTGAGCAAGGGCATCGTTTTGCTGCATGACAATGCCCGTCCGCATGTGGCTAATCAGACCAAAGATCTCATCACATCTTTTCACTAGGAAACTGTAGATCATCCTCCGTTAGGGCTGACCTGGCGCCCAGTGAGTACCATGTGTTCCTGCACTTGAAGAAACATCTGGGCGGTCAGCGTCTTCAAGACTATGACGAAGTCAAAACAGTCGTGATGTAGTGGTTAACAGTTAACAAGTCAGGCTTCAGAGTTCTATGAAAAGGGTATTCAAAAACAGGTCAAAAGTTATGACAATTGCCTCAATATTGAAGGAAATTATATAGAAAAGTAGATTGAGGTATAGGCTTTCATATAAAAATGAAATTATTAAGATACATTTGCACGTTTTTTATTAATTTCAAAACGGTGCTTACTTAAAAAACATGCCTCATACAAAGTCCGACGTATTCAAAACCTTGCACCAACGAATTTCGTTGGTACACTCTCACAGTTGTATTAATTACGCGATATTGGCGGCAGTTGTTATTAAATACGCAACAATTCATAGTTTGTTTGTGGTTAGAAATCGGGCACCTTAGTGACCACGACACCTGTATTTTTATGACAATTCAGAACAACACAGTACGACAACTAACATAGACTACTTCCTTCTTGACCAAGAATTCCTCAATAGAGTTTCACCTTATAATTTGGACAAAACTGTAAATGAATAGTTAAATAAACACACCTGTTACTAACCAAAGCATTGAGATGCTGAAATCAGCTGAATAGCAACCAAGAACAACTGAATAATAACTGAAATAATAGACACCGCCGTTGTTATTATTACGGTAACTAAACGTTCACCTGAATTCGTCAGAATGCAAATGAGGGGAGCGCCTTCTAGACCTCTTCCGGCTAAACCTTCAGTCCGATCCAACTCAGGACAACGTACACAGGGTTGGTCGGCAATGGACTTGATTATCTAGGCCAGAAACGGATAACGCCAGGCAGGAAAATAAAAACAGGATTAAAACGTAAAACGAAGTTATCTAAGGCTCAGAGACAGAGCCAGCCAACAGTTGACCACTCTCGCTCTAGCTTAGAACAAAGAAGCAATCCAAGACTGAGGGCAAATCCACCCAATAGTTGACTGTTCTCGCAATACCTTGGAAAGTAGAAGCCCTTTTTATGTTAGACGGAAGACAGAGCCAGCCAATTTTTTACCGTTCTCGTAAGAGCTACACGAATGTACCTTTTAGACTGAGGACAGAGCCAGCCAAAGTTTCACCGTTCTCTCAACATAGTATCAGAATCTCGCTCTTCCTTGCCTCGGGTGGGTGGAATTTCGAAGATTTGGTGGCTTTCTTATAATAAAAACCTTAACCCTTCCACTAATTTAGTACCATAGCTACGAATCCCACTCTCTACATGTCTTTCTAACGCAGGTGGTCTCACGTTCGGTGATCTTTCCCTACTATACTACAATTCTGAAAAGACCTATGAACTACTATAACAGGCTAATATTTTTTGTCTCCTTTCTATCTCCAACTTAACGATAACTTGCTTTCACTCGTTACCTCATATAATCCAGATGTCCGCTGACAGTCACCATGAGCTACAAATTTCATGAAAAAATGCAACATATTAAGGCACCTTTTGACTCTGTCTTACTTATCAGAGCACAAAATTGATTTATAACCAACTAATATTATCCTGACGTTATACTAAATTAAATCCAAAATTTACAAAACGCTCACAGAAAATTAATTATTTGCCTGATAAGGAAGAATAGTTTACTAAAACAAAGTGGGATAAATTCGATTAATAAAAGATCTATTAATTAAAAAAGAATCAACTTAAAACGACCTGAACAATAAATAAACAATTAACAATACACAGTATAGGAGTAGACTGTTTCGGATAACATTTCTCTGAAATTGAGTTTCCCATTTAAATTACTTCGTAATACTTTAGTATATTTATATTAAAAATATCTAAAATATGTATTAAAAATTTGATTGTTATTAGTACGAATTGTAGCTAGACCCAAGGTGTAGTTGGTGCGTTTGATGTTACGGACATGTTCCGAGAATTGAGTTCCAATATCCCTTTTGGACTTTTCCCGATGTAGGTAAATTGCTAGGAAGTCGTCCACTAAACTAGTGAGTTCTTCTTAATAATTATGAATATATAATAAATCAATGGGCTATGGACATGCTGCCGCCCCTAACAAGAAACTTTTATATTGAAGTTTTTATAAACAGTAAAAGATATAAAAGTGTTAACATACTAATAATTATAATTATGTGAATGTAAATAACAGACTATTTGATATATATGATATGCAACAATAATGAATATTCGTTTCTATTTTATGCATGTGCATAAAACGCATATATTCGATAGATTTACGGGTGAAACCAATTACTGAATATAAGACATTATATAATGAACAATTATCGTTTTGACAAAACCACAGTCAACTCTTTGTGTGTACATAGTTAAAATATTTATGCGTACACACGAGCAACATATGCTTGGTGAATCATAATATTAGATATAATTAAGCGCACTCATAAGTTCCTGCATTGTATGCAAGCAAGCGTCCTCGTTTTGTAATTAATTTATATTTATAAGCGCTCAAGTTATTTTCACATTAATTTGGCAAACTACTAGTACCTATCTTAATTAATAAGTGGAACCAGTAAAAGCAAGCACTAAAAAGTATAATATTAACTAATGTAGATTACAGGACATTCTTAAATTACTACGGAACCTGCGGTGTCATTGATTCCATTTACAATATCGTATTTTTTGTCAGTGGCTATTTAAAAATACTTTTTTAATTTTTGGGTATGGACTTGATTGTTCCATTATTTGCCAAAACACGTAATTATACACTAAATACTTATACCAGTAGTACTTCTTTTCGATATTATGTATACAAATAAAACACATTTTTATTTATGTATATTTCTAAAATAGAATGAGATTTGCAACTACAACAAATATCATAGGTTTGTTGCCTTAACTGGCAGAATATAAAGAAGATTCAGGAGTATACAGCAAAGCTAAGCTACATTGCCTTTTAAATTTGAATTGAATAAGGCAGCCAAGAAGTCAATCAGCTTTATTGTAGTCTTGAGATAGCTTGGTGTGAAGCAGCAAGAGAAGCTGTGAAAGCGCAAAGAAAACGGTTTTAGTTGAAGCCGAGAGTTTCCAGCGAAAACCATCGGTTTATTTTGTGACACAAGTACTATGTAACTGAAATACATCGAAGTTTCCAAACTTAATTTACTTCTCAAGAAAAATGTAAGTATTCGTTTTGTGATACGCGAACAATAGACTTTAATAAATGGTTTCTAAATTTAATCAAGATTTTATAATTATCTACCCTCTCCTAATTTTAGAGAATGAATCTAAACAAAATTAATAAAAATTGCGATGTACAGTCTAAAATGTTTCAGTAGAGGTAACGTGCTGCCTTATTTGCTTAATTAACGGACCGTTTTCAATAAAGCCTTTAACTGATTTTATTAAAACAATTATTCAGTTTTCTAGCTATTTCAGATGTAACTTAAACGCGATGTTTTATTTCAAGTATAATGGTACCTATACTCTCCTGCCTAGATACAGTTAAATAGAATTAGATTAATACGTGGAATTAACAATATTTCATAAATATAAATATGGAATCAACAGAAACAACTACTTGGAGAGCTAATACCCCTACCTACATTGAATTACACTGTTTATTCCGATGGATTCTTAGACGAAGATATAACATATTCAAAAAAGAAGGAATTAAAATTCTTATTCGTCTAAATATTAAGATCAAAGATCTCACATTTGGAACACGTCCTACCAAGTAGGCTCAACAAATCGAAAGCCATATCCCACGACTGGTTTCAACCTATCGAATCTCATCAGGTGGGCGCTGGCAGAAAGCCATTTACAGGCTATATTATAAATATAAATATAAATATGGAATCAACAGAAACAACTACTCCGATAGCTAATGCCCCTACCGGCATTGAATTAAACTGTTGATTCCGATGGATTCTTAGACGAAGGTATAACATATTAAAAAAAGAAGGAATTAAAATCCTTATTCGTCTAAATATTAATATCAATGATTTCACATTTGATTCTGTTGATTCCATATTTATATTTATGTTTATATTTATAGTATAGCCTGTAAAGGCTTTTCTGCCAGCGCCCACCTGATGAGACCCTACAGGTCGAAACCAGTCGTGGGATATGGCTTTCGGTCCGTTGTGCCTACTCGTAGGACGCGTTTCAAATGTGAGATCTTTGATCTTAATATTTAGACGAATAAGGATTTTAATTCCTTCTTTTTTGAATAACAATATTTCATTTTATTTATTATTACAATAATATACTGAAAAATAAATTATGCGTATTGAATAAAATTACACATTAATACATATCCACAACATTAAACTACACAGATAGTTATTATATAGTTGTACTTCCGATGAAGTCGAAGTAAGGCAAAAATTGTTATACTTTTTATTATAATCTAGGGAATAAACATGTAGTTGTAGTTTATAAAACACGCAATTATGATACCTTGAAATTAAAATTCAATATTTACCCTTTCCATGGACGAACATCAATCTAACAAATCACTCGGTATATTATATAATCAAAAATCGATTGCCATTACTACAATTTACATTGTTAGATATCTATCGTGCATACAATATTGATTTTACGCTTTTGTAGTTACGACTTCTCCTAAACCCGACTTCACCATTCGCTCGTCCTGGTTTTCATCCATTTCGTAGCAATAAAATTCAAGTTTCGATTCAGAATCCAAACGCTTTGCCAGTTTTATTCTCGGTAAAGCGTAGGAATTCTAAATCAAACCCCGAAAATGTATAAAGGTGTCGACTCCTGATAGCTATAGCGCAGCACTATCGACAGTTGTCGCCATTGGTAGTCTCCCAAAAGTTCAGAAACACTTCTCCTTTCGATCGAATGATTCTATTTTACATAAAAAAGGGACTTGGCTCGTAAATTGCGTTTACACTGCATTACAGAAAACGAGAAGAACGCATATTGGCTAAGCCGAACCGAACAACCTTTCCAAATCAAATTTAGCAAGAAAGGTCTATTTTCAAAATTTTTCGTACACAAATCAGAAGAAGGAACAATTTGTCCATATTTCAAGCAAATCATTCTAAAAGGAGACTAATAAGATATGAACTTATATAAATAAACAGTCTTGTTCCAATACTTCTCAATTAGCTTATTTATAAGGCAGGTGGAATAAATATAGATTAATAAACAATAGTTTATATGAAACAGCAAAAATAATTAAAATTCAGTATAAAATCTCTAACAAATTAAAAATAGGTTAATAGAAGGTGACCTATTTAAATTCAAAGAACATGTAGGTTTGAGGTCTTCCTGTCATATAAACAAATTGACAAACTTCAACCAGGTAATTACCTGACATGCTTTATTACGACTGAAATTACGTAGTAGAGAATTACACATTGTCAAATACTGATTAAGTATGTCCTCACTTTTGTTGCTGAATTTTGCGAAATATTTACTAAAATTTACTAATATAATAAGTTAAGGTATCTACACCACATCCGATGTTAGTGAACTTAATACTGAACCAACGAATTCTCCGAGTGTTTGGTCGAGTGCCGAATGCCGAATTTAATTAAGGAAGGAGAACATTATTTAACAAAAATAATAAAAAAAAGCTTAGGGTGACCACAACCTCACTTATTCCACCAAACAACTACTTTTTTTTATTTACTTCGACTCCTTTTTAACTTCATTCGATTCCTTTTTTAACTAAATTCAGCATTCGACTATATTCATGGTTCCGAATATGGCGGCTATACGTTATTGTACAGTTACTGCTTCGGGTTAAATACGTGTAGAAGTGGTCTACCGGTTCGCATCCGGGTCCGGCTGCTCTGGTTAAAGTTTTCTGTGTTTTCCTTGGATCAATTGGGCAAATGCTGGGGCAGTAATATTCAACAAAAACCATTCACTTCTTTTCTGTCTTCATTCCGTCCGTATTTTTTTCTCACTAACCACCACTCACCCACTCCCACGATTCTTGAATGGAGGCTAAAGAGGGCCTTACGCCCTACGTTCCGGATTTACACCACTGCCCGCTCACCAGCTTAGCTCTCTAACACTCCACATCACTGAGTCAGTTTGCGCATTGCAGCCCCTGTTCAGCCTGTGAGGTATGTACCGTCCAACCCTTCAGAACAGCACTGTGCTCTCGACGTTGCCGCCCGTCCGTGCCTATCTGCTTGGTGGGGAGCCCTCAACAGCGATACCATGTCGACACCCCGGATGTGGTTAAAGCCGATAACCCACAAAGTGAAGGTATAACCACTGACTTTTATTAGTACCTTTAACGTACATGTGACTAGATCGTCCTGAAGGTATGTCCGACAGAGGTCTTGGAGGAACTCCCTTGTTAGCACTTTGATTAATTCACGTGAACGTGTAGTTAACGCACACATAACGATGATATCTACTTTTTCATTTGAAGGTATCTGTTTTTGGTTTCCTTTCAAGCCACTAACAGCTGATTTGAGCTTCTCAATGTATTGCTTTGAAACAGGTGTAGGTGTGTCTATTTTATGATTCAGTTACTGCTTTGTCCAAATTATAAGTTGAAACTCTCTATTGAAGAACTGTTGGTCCATGAAGAGAAAGTTTGTGTAAATTGTCGTACTTTGTTGTACAGAATTGTCAAAAAGTACGTCCACTAACCGTGGCGTGTCTCGAGCAACCTTATAATAGAGGCGATGAGCATTAAGTTGTCATGTCCTTCAAAATAATATATACAAACACAAAAACCAATACTATGTTCCCGTGATATATGATAACCGCAGACAACAGGCACTTTAATATGTCCTAGAGGCAGTGTATGTATGGTCTTACAGCAGGTGTTGATAAAATCACAGTTATAATCCCTTCTCGCACGAGTTCCCTCCTTCTCGGTCAAGACGAACATACGATAGTGTCGCCTATGCGATTGGTTGACACAAGGTCTTGATTATGTCGGACTTTGTACCAACACTCAACTTTTTGGTGATTAATTTATTGGTTATCATGTCTAACGTGTGAAATGTGCTTGTCTTTTCCGAACTGGTATAAAGAGCATTTGCGAATTTATAGAGTTGTAAACAAACTTATAGTTCACATTTCTTTTTTCTTATTGTTAACACATACAGTGTGTAGAGAACGCATAAAATAATCTGATTTCATTACTACATTACAACGTAAGTAAATGGATCGATTATTATTAGCGATTACTATCACTGCAATTTTTCTTCGACTAAATAAATATCTTTTGAAGGCTTTTGTATTTGTTTTATTTATCTGTTGTTTACCTGTCCGGTACCCGATTTGAAAAGACCGTACCCGACCTGGGGCGATGCCAGTCGCAGTTAACTATAGAAATAGAAAAACAAATAGTTTTTTGTACATAAAATACGTTAAATCGCCACATAACATTCTGAGTGTAGTCCTGTTCGGTTCAATACAATAGTGGCAGCATGGTGGTGGCTGTAGTTTATAGTTTGCTTCCTGTGAAGATATTTTTTTAATACTCATATGAATAAAGCAGTAAAACTCGAAACTCCACATAAAAGACCTAAGTACTGGATAACTTGATGCCATACTACAGGTGTAAATGAATTCAATCGCAGGAGCAATGCTAGCGGTTATGTCGCCGTAGCAATAAGATATAAATAAAAAAATATAGGAAAAGTGTCAATGCTATTATTGAAAAGTCGAATAACATACATTATCACAGGAATGTTCCCAGTCGTTTACAAGATCCTTTTCCATAATCGTGGGTGAGTACCCTACTAGAATTACTACAAAAATGTTGATTTTGTTCCTGTATCTCAAACTAATTGATCAAATGTGGATACGATAGTATTCTATCTACATACGTATAGGTACATATTTGAATTAATTTCTTGTAATGTTTATCAAGCATCTTCTATTTTATTTACGGTTTCTTATGACATAAATGTTTCCAAAAATCTGCTTTATTAATTTATTTAACGTCAATAATTAAGTTAAATATTTCTATAGACAGACGGACTATAAATATTGTAAAAAAACTATTGAACCGTTAAACATTACGATATTGTTATTAAGTATTGTTAGAAATATGAAATGTACCAATTTCAGAAGATTTCAACGTATTTGTGCCAAATTCAGCGATTAAATAAGATACATTCGTTCAATGTGGTATTCAATGTTTAATTTCGCTAAATCTTCGTTGATCAGATTTCTGGATCACAGTCATGCTATGGAATTAATAGTAATTGTTTCGTTTCCAAAGTAGCACTGGCAGCTGGCTAGGAATCTGGGGAGTGTAATGGAGAAGCGATGAAACTTAATTAAGTCAGAGTGTTAAACGTCGTCGCAGTTGTCGAGCTCGTTTTGCCTCACTTCTCAGTAAGCGGTAACGCCTCTACCTACAACGGGTTGATTATACAGCATACGACGATGTACTGTTGCGAAACTATATAGAATCTGAAAGTAAATATAAACGAAACCGAGCTTTGTAACAACTCTAACTTATTCAGTACACTCGAGGAATACACGCAGATGCTTATACAATAAACATGTTATGCTTGAGGTGACCGTACTTAAAATTAACAAGAATGTTAGGTTGTACAGAAGGGTTATTCTTCTAAGATAACGAAATATCTCTGATGTTTATATCAGAGGAATATCACAAAGATATATATATATATATATATATATATAAATCGTAGTATCAGATAGGCGTGATATAGTAATATCAGTCAGACGGATGCTCAAAGGTTGTTTTATCACTGGATGTCGGATGTCAAGATAGATAATATGATCACAGAGATGATGATCACTGCCAAAGCCAAATCTTAACGGCACCTTTATCAAAATATAGAGGAACAACATGTGAGCACTCAAGCATACCTTTACTTAGCATTTATCATGCATCCAACTGTACATAAGTTCTTATTGCAATATAAACAAACATGTAAGAGAACACATTAACCGCAGCCAATTTACTCAGCCAATTTACTATAATCATAGGCTTTACATTTAAGATGCTGTAATATTGTAATCTTGGGAATGGGCAAACACCCTCCTTCCGCATTACCTCTGCAAGACAGACTTTTCTGCCCAAAACTGGACTGAGGTCATTAATGAGTTAGATAACTATATCACCGCAGCTTAACAGTCTTCATAGTACCGCAGCGCTTTAAAACCTCAGCCCCCAAAATAATGACTGTGTCACCGCAGCTTAACAGTCTAGGTAGCGTCCTTATAAATTACCTCATGAAAATTTCTTTTGATATCACATCAATTATCAAACATCATTGCATAAACAATCATTTAAATAATTACTAAGCATGTTTGAAGTACTCAGTGAATAACTCACCCTGATTTCAGGTAAAACAGGAAAACAGACACAAACGGATTAACGATAAATGAATAAACACTACTTTTTTATTTACAAATCCTTTTGACTATAGTTTCGACAAAAAAGCTTGCCATTGTTCGTTTGACAATCACTAATTTGTTTGCGAGTATACCTCCACGGGAGGTCATCGATATAGTTTTATAACCAGTTAATCATAAAAAAATTCCAACCCCGTTATTAATTTGGAAATTATTCACTTATTAGAAATTTGCCTAAACCAAAATTACCTACAGATTAACCAGGAATATTACATTCAAAATAACGGTTTAGCCATGGGTAATCCGTTAAGCTCATTACTAACTGAGATTTTTATGAATCACTTCAAAAACATAATAAAAGACCACCCTTTATTTAAATATTGTTCGTATTGGTTTATATACGTTGATAATATAGTTTGTTTTAATGGGACCAGTAGACAACTAAATCAGTTCTATCAATTAGTAAACAATATTCATGAAAAGTTTAAATTTACGTTGGAATTGGAAGAAAACGGATCGATCAACTTTTTAGGCTTAACCATTAAACGCAATAGTACTAAACATGAATTTAATATTTTCCACAAACCAACTCATACAGAGTCAGTAATACACGCCAATTCTTTCCATCCTTGGTCCCAAAAACTAGCTGCTTTATATGCATTCATACATAGGTTCTTCCTACCCTTGAATTCCGAAAAATACGTAACAGAATTAAGTAGGATTTATGTAGTAGCTCAAAATATTAGCGATTCTATTTCAGTAGTAGATAATATTTTAAACAACAAACTTAAACAAAAAACCTTATATAGCACATGTCCGGAGTTCAAAATTAAACCAGAAAAGTTTAAATGCTTAACATATTTAGGACATATCTTAACGACCATTGGAAAAAAAATCAAACATATAAACAATAGTTTCACTGTTTTCAAAACCAACAACTCATTAAGGTCACATATTCTTAACAAAAAATGCAAAACACCGAAATTGCTAATTGTAATTTGATCTACCTAGGTCAAACTGGCAGATCATTTAAAACTAGGATTAAGGAGCACTATAATAGTTTCATTAATAAAAAATCAGATTCGACATATGCAAAACATCTTGTTAACCAGGAACATAACTTTAATTTAGATTATAAATTTTTGCATATTCTCCCCCTCTCCTGTTAGGTTAAGACTTGCATCTATATAAACCTTGTAATTTAGACTAAGTTTGTACTATTCATCACACCTGATGTAGACACTGTGTGTCGAAACAATTGTTGTGTGTTTACAATAAAGTGTTTTTTTAAACTGAAACTTTGTGTTTTTCTTTCTAAAATAATTATTTAACTCTCTAAAGTGGTTTTAATGTTTTAATTCATAAAAAAGGAAAACGGATATTTACAAATAATGTACAAAAATTAAACCATCGTAGAAAACTGACAAAAAAATAAACTAAAATTAGAGAACTAGAGAAAAAATTGACGATTGGTTGATAATGAAAGGAGACGAAAGCTAACTTGCTGTGGAAGGTGTACATGAATACTGTAAAGAATGGTAATAGACCTTCTTTGTATAGCGGTCTAAATCTACATTTAGATTTATTTTTCCTGTAGTTTTGGTATTATCGGTTACTTTCAATTAATGTTGACCGTCAAATCGAATACGCTTTTTTCTACTTGTCTCATTTGTTCCGACATTTGATAAGGGTACTTCTCGAGAACAATGGTTACTATTATTCGAACAGTGTTCATTATAATTTTTAGTCTAAACAGGTCTCCGTCGCCTTTTGTGCTCAGTGTGAAATAATATGTATTGAATTATGAAATTCCATTTACAATTTTGTCCTAAAAATAAGTCTTTGAGAGAGCCGAACAAAAAGTTATCATGATAATTATCCAATTTGATGAACCATTTGCAGGGTATAGAAATCACATTAATTAGAAATACACATACTAAAATTTAAAAATTAGTAAGTGTGTCAGTTTAGTTTGGATAATTTCACTTTCTTAGTATTAAAAAGAAATATACCCACATTTGTTACATTTGAATTGTTTGACTTTTAATTTTTTACAATAAATATGTTTCAGAAAATATTCTAACATAGGGCAATATTATTTTCTAACCAGATGCAGACACTACAATTATGTATTACAAGAGTGGTTTGAAAGACAATGAACACAAGAAATTGGTCTACGAGATGTTTTGAATTGCGAACTTCATGTTGTTTTCGCACTGCATCGAGAAGTCTTAGATTATCTGCAAACTTTTCCAATTTTAAAACTTACAGAGTACGTTTTTACTGGAGCATAAGAAGCATCGTAATTACCCTACTTCCTGCCCCATTTCAAATTTGCCGTGGCGGTTGAACGGACAAAGGGCAATATCTTCTGATTCCCGGTCTGATGGATTTTGACAGTGACCTGCAGATGCTTTCAGTGGCTTACATGCTCTAGGAACAATGCCAAGAATATGGAAGTCTTTGATCAACCAATTGTGATGTAAAATAGGACACATAATAGAAACATCCTTCCAAGTTCTACATTCTTGGCGACGATGTAAGGCTCGGGAAGTTAAAATTGAATCATTAAGTAGATTTCGAATTTTCAATGTTATACGATTCGATTTTAAGAATATACAAATGTACGCATGACTATTTGATTTTCCAAAAAGAAGCGTCTAAAATGATAAATAAATTTGATATCCCCAAATTTAAACGGGTATTATTTCAACAGTCTCCATTTCATAAACCAAATGGCCATTTGTTTTATGTTAGTAAATCGTTTATGTTGTATTGCTATTTAAAAAGGTAAATTTTAAATTTTAAGCTATTGTATTTCCCAGTTATTTTTTGCATTATAGTGTATAAAAGAAAAAGAATGGAAACCCAGGGCGACCATACTTCATGAAAATTGCTTACTTAATACAAATTCCAGAACGGTATGTTAATAATACTGTTTTTGCTGAATAGCATCATTCGTAGTGTTTAACATTATTTTAATTAATTTTAACTTAAGTTCAATGCAATGTAATACTTGCACATGATCTTGTGAATAACAAAATGTGCTATATCCATTCTTACACGAAAATAGTATTTATACAGTGTGACCGAAACAATGGAGTAGCTAAAAGCAACACTGATAAAAACGAATAGGAAACTATCCACGCCCTTGCTATGCAATTGAGTGTTGTTTGTATCAGCAAACCCTCCTTTTATCTCCATCTCGTCGCTCGCGTAAAAGGTCATCAGAAAATAGTTTTACATATATAAAGATGTCTACAAATTTTTTATGTTCTGCTGTTTCGAAAGAATTTACCCTAACCCTTATTTACTAGCGCAATTTCGCGGTTTCATAATGAAACACCCCTCACTATCAAAATAATCTATTTCTGCTAATTATTCTTCAACCAATACCAGTATTTATAAATAATAAATCGCTAAATACCATTTCGCTCACTAAAACACTTCTTCACTTTTCACTGTTCGCCTTCTATCACTTCGTAACTGGAACTACTCGGTAGACTTAGCTTATTTGTAAGGACTGGATTTGTTATTGAAAGTTGAAAGCTACAGCTTGTAAGTTCAAAACAATTCTAGTCTTCTTGAAATCTCGGCAACTCATACTTAACCTTGAGCCTTCTTCACGTATGGCAGCTTGAGTACACGTGAAAATGGTATAATTTAATCGGCAAAAGAAAATACACAGGAAGAAGATAGTGGTAGCGAATTCGTAAGTGATCACTTAAGTGAAGTGTACTAACTTTTGAGTTACCTGGCGAATTAGTAATTATAATATATTTTTCGTATACTGAACCCTTAAAATACCGATTACATTTTCCGCATCTATGTTTCGGCAGGAATTGTGTTTGATTATACGTCGTAGTGTATAAAAATCCTCCCATTAGCGGAATCCCCAAAACGATCTTTCTTATATTACAAAAATAGAAAAAGTATGTATATTTGATAATGGCCGAAACAGCCGAAACGGTCATTAGAAGACATCAATAAACTTTGTGAAACCTATCCAGTGAGTTTTTGTATTCACTAACCTAAATATTATTAAAATGTTTCACAGTGAATGCACGATGAACAGCATTAATTACATTATTTTATAATTGTTATTAAGTAATATTTATATTACAATAATTAATATTAAGCTTTGTTTTAAAAACTAGATATTATAATTGAAAATAAGTATTAAAATATTAATTATGGAACAATAATGTTAATCTTTTTTGCCCACAGTCTTTATCTTTCGCGTATTAATCTACTGCTTGCATGGATTATATTTAACTTCTGTTTCGATCCACTATACTTTTACATAAAAAATCTGAAGCCATAATTATAATAGTTGATTAAAAATTATTAAAATATAATTACTTAAAGTATTTTTTTAATAAAATTAGTTTTATAAAATTGCGTAGCTAAAAAATTTGTTTTCCCTGCTCCATTAGCTACTTGAATACCCTGTCACATTGTACCACAATTGGACAGTACTTGTTATGAATTGTTTAGGACGACTAAAATATTCCCTTAATTATTAGTAGTTACTCCTTCATGGAACTTTGGCCCAACGCCAAACAGCCGAATCTCGGTTGCTCAGGACTAGCCCGGGCCTGGCCCCATTGTTCGGGCCTCGTAGTTCTTACATGGGATAAACCAGATTGTCAAACACTCTAATTGATTCCCGTTTTAAAAATTTAATTTGGGGATAATAGCCTTATTCGCAAGATTTACGGGTAAACAGTGCTTTGGTATTTAAATCATCAATTTTCTATGAGTAAAATTCCACGCAATTACCGTTTGATTGCAGGAAACCATCAATTCCAGTACCATTGCGAATGTACGATGATACCGAACTAAGTTATAGGTAAATGAGGTTCAAATTCCCGCATATAATCCGCAAATTATCAGCAATTTGGAGTAAACAGAAAACGGGCTTTCGGCGCAAATGAGTTAATTACTTTTTTATTGCCCTGCTTCCCTCGGTGAAATGGTTGTAGATAGCTACAGTTACATTGGAGGTAGCGTTGGTGTGCAGGCTGATTTTGTTCATTAATTTGCAGCTGGCAAAATCACGTTGTTAGTTGTTACATCTATAGTAAATCACAAGGTGGTCATCGCTTTTCTACAACAAAACAGTGAAATGTTGGTCGAATATCTGCAAGAAGAGATGATGATTTTATCAGAATAAAGTTTCGTAATCGTATTTTTTACGACCTAAACAAGAACTATCTGATAGTTAAGTTACTTTAATATCGCATTAAACACAGTATGTCGCCATCTACTGATATTTACTGCTAACTGTGGTATTTTATATGGTTGACAAGGTATTATAAATATATCTACTTAACAAATGGAATTGACGATGAGCTTATATTATATTACGTGACAGGCACGCAAACCAAATTAAGAAAAAACATTTAACTCTTAGTCAAGAATTTATCGTAATTATCATATGTGGATCGCTATTTCGAAATTGCTGAACAAGCCGAAACTGTTGCGTAAAAAAAATTAAATTAATATCGTATTAAATCCAGTATGTCGTCATTTACTAATATTTGAGTTACATCTGAAAGAAGTAGGCAAAGTGAGAAGCTGCTTTGTTTCAAAATGACACTCCAATTACTTTTGGAGAAATTTGATTAACTTGATTGATTAACAGGTATGTAACATAAATAAAACCAATTGCCTAAAGGAACAAAATAGTAGTTACCTAAACAGAAACTAAAATTCTACATAATGGCAGATGTATTAGAGGAAACTATCAGTAAATTTAAATCTATTGTGATGTTTAGAAAGCAATAGATCCAACAAATTAAATTTAGTTGATAACGACCAAGCCGATGCAAATAACTCACCATTCGTAATTTTAATTAAATATTATCTGTCACCACTACTCGTAGTTAAAATATTTACTTCATTTTCCCTCTTCTACGAAAATAAAAAAGCAAGTACCAAGCTACTAGTAAGTTTGTGAAAATTTATGTGACTTTCATATTATATATATTCACGTATATTATTAATTTTATTTATACATAAAAAGGAGGTTGACGATAAGCTAATGTATACTGTTAACTGAATTATTTTATGTTTGACAAGGGCTTTATTAAGGTTTCTACTTCTCTTCACGCAAACCAAATTAACAAAATTAAAAAGATAAGCAATCTATCAAAACGGCTAGATCGCGGTAAACTGTCAATTATTTGATACTATACATTAATGTGATATTAATTATTGAATTAATTTGCACCCACTACAGAACACCTCATACAATGAGGGAAAAAATTCTTACTACTGTTTTTTTCTTCGTTCATTGTATAGGGATGCAAATTAGTTCAATAATTAATATCGCATTAGTATATTTAAAATTTACCTCTATTAAAAATTCTTCAAATGCTTGATACTATATCAACTTTTACGGAGCAACTACGAGTGTCGCTGATTTATTGAAACTACAAATATTGTGCTATTTGAGAACTAGTAAGTTCGAAATCACGATCCACATCTGATAGTTTTCTTGCAACAAATGAAGATTATTATGTCACAATAAAGAAAAAATCCAGAACTCTTGTTGGAATTGAAGATTTTTTGCTTCAACCTACATGAACAAACAATGAAAACGTAAAGAAAAATATTGGGAGTAAATAATGTCAACATCTAAATGAGAAAGAATGGTATATTTGTACGTGCATTATTACTTCGCCTACGGCTTAGGTCTAATATATAACGTTAGTTGTTAAATCAAGATTTCATGGAATTTTCCCTTTTACATAAATTAGGTTATATTTATGACATCTCTTTAAAAGAATACTCTGGAGCTTTTTAAAAGAAAGAATAAATATTAAACATCATATCATATGTTTTTCCATGGAAAGTCAGAGGCCTGAAGTTCTAAAAGACAACAGAAAAGTATCCTCATAAGAGCAAGTTAAAACGTGCTATATAATAATATCAACTTGGTAAATAACCCATTCAATTTCTGAGTTTGATTCTCCGCTCGTCACAAACCGATATAATAGGCAACTGTTTAAAATAATTCAAAGCTACATAATAAACTAATATATATTATGAAGAGCAATATGTCAATTGAAACAAACGCGATCCTATATCGCTGTTCATATCAGACTATAGTAGTACCCTAATTGGACGTATATAAACCAACCATCGCTTAAACGTAACAAAAAATTGCTTACCGATATTTAGCACTACCCATTCTTACAAATTTAATATACATTAATACGATATTGATTATTGAATTAATTTATACCCACTACACATTGCCTCATACAATGAGGAAAAAAAGTATTACTGTTGTCACGTCCTCCCGGCGAGACAATTTTTTTTCCTCATTGTATGGGGTAATCTGTAGTGGGTATGAATTAATTCAATAATTAATATCGCATTAATGTATTTAAAAATTTACCCCTACTAAAAAGTCTTCAAATATTTCATTATTAATGATTAATAGTAATATCCACTGACTCCGACGTTCTGTGACTTAGTAAGTACGTTTATCGTTGTTACTGTTGTCACCTCTCGTAGCTTAGTCGCAAAAGCATTGGCGCTTAAAATCAAAGATACCAGGATTGTGTCCCGGCGAGGACGTGACAACAATAACAATTTTTTCCCCTCATTTTATGAGGTAATCTGTAGTGGGTATCAATTAATTCAATAATTAATATCGCATTAATGTATTTAAAAATTTACCGGTACTAAAAGGTCTTCAATTATTTAATTATTACAAATTGAATATTTTAGATCTCCCTCTACCATCCTCGAAATTTACGATATAAACAAATTGTTGTACCTTATTATTCACATTTTTTACTATTGCTTAATTAGAAATGTTACATACGGTAGTCTAAATAATTCTTCAATTATTTAAATCTGTATCCTTATCATTTAAATATTTCTTAGTAAACGCCTTTACTGAGTTTTACAGTGTTTACATAGGTGACGCTACAACAAAGTCAATAATTTCAGAAAGTGTCATCAGAGCAGCAAAATGGGTTCTTGTTAAAGCCACTTTTGGTACGATAAAAGTAACGCAAAAAGGGCTGGAAGCCGTCTCCAGACCACTTCTAGCGTGAATAAAGACTGTATTCTCACTTCGGACAATCTCCTCACTTGATCAGGCAGAAGTAAAGCGAGGTAATCGCCTTAACTTTAATTCCGTCATAATTAGTCAGCAGAGATGTGTTCGTTCTTGTCATGTCTATACATTATCAGTTCGATGGCGATTTTTATTGAACTTCACTTACGGAAAGAATAAATGATGCTATAGGCGTGCCTACCTACCTCGTCACTGCCACCACAGTAAATTCTGAAAAATATCAACATTTGTCTTAACTTATGGGTACTCTAATTATACTACTTACAAGGACGTTTTCCTCAAGGTAATTTGCCCGTGATAGTAAGATAGTAATATTAAAAATAGTACAAAAGCAAAAGAAGTCTGAAATTGTAATACTTAACTACAACTTTATTATTATGATAAAGAATATAATGCAAAAACACTTGGTAGTTTCACAGGTTTATAAAAAATCTTGACGACAGGCGTTTCGGCTGTTATGTCATTATCAAAAGAGTACAAAATATTACTGTTATTTAAAAAAGAAGGAATTAAAATCCTTATTCGTCTAAATACTAAGATCAAAGATCTCACATTTGTAACGCGTCCTACCAAGTAAGCACAACGAACCGAAAACCATATTCCACGACCGGTTTCGACCTATCGGGTCTCATCAGGTGGGCGCTAGCAGAAAGGCCTTTACAGGCTACATTATATTTATATTTATAATACTGTTATTAATTATTTTGTACTTTTTTGATAATGGCATAATAGCCGAAATGACTGTCGTCAAAATTTTTAATAAACCTGTGAAACTACCAAGTGTTTTTGTATTATATTATTTATTTTCAAAATGTTTCACCAAGTGACCAACAACTGCATCGTATCAATTATTATTATGATTATTGACGCTTATATACAATAATAAACAATATAATTTGTTTTAGAGGTAAATCTCGGAATCTTTAGCGGTTAATTGAAAACTGCTTGATAAAACGAGAGAATAGATACGAAGATGTACGATAATTCAAACGGGAAAAGGCCCACGAATTGAAACGTACCTTCATTTATCTACGTAATACCATATATGTTTATTCTCAGCAAATTTGCTCGAGCACTGGATCAATACGATACAATTATATTGCACAAAAGCTGGCTTGTATCCTGCTAACGCTTAACAGCAGGAAGCTGTGCCCTGCTTGCTTTCTCCATCCGACAACCATTATCATTGCCCGTTTCCTTATGACATGTGGCTTCGCAACAATACATTATTATATACCTACGTAATACATGTTCAAGTACACGTGTGCTCTGCGATTATGCGGTCGCTATAGTAATTATTGTCGTCAGTAGATGATCCTCGACGAAGCTGCTGCAAGATGTGACGTCATCGGCGAGTACGAGATTAACGTTTTTTGTCTCTTTCGGTGACGACCGAAACAAGCATTGGGGATTTATGACGGTTTTTTTTACAGAAAAAATCTAGCGATAAGAAAGATTTCGGTTTGTTTTTAGATTACGGTGCAATAGCCGAGCTAAAATCTGCTGGTTTTGTAGACCAATTTTTTTAACAAGTAGACGAAATTAAGCGTTTTTGTATATTTTGTGTTTTGAGCTTGATGATTAATAAATCAGAATCATGTCGGACACGCTCATAATAGAATTCCGTAGTCATTTGATGAAGTATTTTTAGTAATTGTACTCAATTATATTTTAATAGAAGGTACTCATCAACATGTCAATTCTAAGATGTTTTCTGAATAGTTTTGTTGTTTTTAAAGTAAAGAAGTATTAATCGATTTCTCGTCTATAATCGCAAATATGAATTATAAGAAATGAAATTTCTTGATTTTTCAGCTGATCAGGGGAGAATCAAGGAATCGTGGAATGACTAGTCAATATTGTATTATATAATCCAGTATTGACGAGTGTTTACACGGATTAACAGTTGCGTGAAGAGGTTGACAAACTAAACCAATGAAATATTGCACATGAAATCACTTCAATTCTCCACTGATCAACTGAGAATTCTGCAAATATCATATCCAATTATTTTCAATGCTTTTATTAACTACTGTTGCCATAATGTTCGATACAATTCCACTTCCAAAGAGGAAAAATGAGGTTGTTGAATTTTTTATATATGGTGAATAAAATTCACACACAAAAGTATGAATGGTTAAGCGGTAATAATGTTCACCTGCACGTGGGAGGGTCGCCCGGGTTCAGTTTCCTGTCTATGTTAATTTTTGGTGTAGTCAGTTTAGGTTGCACCGAGCGGATGGTCTAGTGTTCTAGATCAATGCTTACCATTCGGGAGGTCACCGGTTCGAACCCGCGTCCGGCTGCTCTGGTCCAACTTTTCTGTGGTTTAGGCAAATGCTGGGGCAGTAGTAATATTCCACAGATAACCTTTCACCTCTCTTCTGTCTTCATTTCGTCCATCTCGTCTTTCTCTCCCTAACCACACCACCCACCCATTCCCACGATTCCTGCAAGGAGACTAAAGAGGACCTTACGCTCTACCCTCTGGCTTTATACTACAGTGTAGGTCGGAGGGACTGCCCGCCCATCAGCACGAGTAGCTGGTGGGAATGAAACATCCAATAGTTAGTTTTGTTTTTAGTTTAGGTTGCAAATAGTAGCAGTAAATAATAATAAAATACATACGGGATAAACAAGGAAGCATTAATTTTATCTTACGTCAAACGAACAGCTAGAAGTGCGAAAGTATATTAGGTTAAGGTAGAAAATGTTGTCATGATTGGAATATTGCAAATTCTATACGCCGGTAAGTGCTTGCATCATGTTTTGGGTGGTAGTGTAAGATGAGGAGACCTTGGCAACGCCAGAAGTTACTGCTAGTAATTTACATAGTGTTCTATACATTAAGTGCAAAAATTGCAATTTCTATTTTTTATTTTAGTACAACATGAATTTTAAGTTTGCATTTTGAAGGGGAAATTTCATTTTTTATCAAAACAAGAACATCATCCAGATTTGGTTTAGGTCGTATTATTATCATGTATATTTTGATACAAATTCATACAAGGATATCCCCTGGGAGTACGGTGTTTGTCTCGTTGGCCCTTCTGCTTTGCATATCAAAATTTTTTGCACAATACGATTGGCTTGCCCTAGTTGGTATCACTGGGAGACTTTATATTTTCTAATTTTTGTTATTTTTCTACTTCCGCGATAAGAAACATATAAATTCTAATGGAAGAACTCGGCAAAGCATCCACTTTTGTTATGTATGTATAAGCAATGTTTGAGATAATTGTGCTACAACAGTGGCTCTCAAACTTATTTCGTCTACCGCCCACTTTGAGAATCAATTACCTTCAAAAAATTTTTTAACTTTACCGCACCTTAAAATTCAGAATCGCAATTACTGATTTAATTATCGTGTGCCATATGAATCTCATCCTGTTTACTGAGTCCAAACTTACATTTTAAATACAGTTCTAACGAGATAAATAAAACAGCACTAAATCCATGTTCACACAAATACGATGATGGGATTGCTATCAAAAATCGTTGAACAATCGACCACAATCCAGGGAACAATTGCGGTATTGCGGTATTGGCTTTTGTAGACAAAATTCTTGGTAACCATTGTTAAATTTGATTTTTATTTCCTCCTTCGTTGTCCGTTCTATAATTCTTCTTCCAACTGAGATGATACTGCTGTGCTGCTGTGTTGATATTTGAAAAAGAATCCAATACCCAGGTCGGTATTTCCAACTTTAAAATGTCCTAGAATGGTTTTTGAAATCATGTGGAATGTGGAGGTTCTGTAAATGTTGACAGTAATCAAATAAGTCGTCCTTATTGAGGGCTAATGATGATAAATTAGAGAAAGCGTGAAACTCACGTCTGCTGATATTTTTCTTGTGTAAGACCAGTTTGACTACGAAAGCAGCAACGACATTTTTTATTTTATGTTAATCAAGTTCAAGTCGTCACCTTGAAGTTGGGGATTGATATCATTAAACAATGTATACAAGCCTGTCAAGTACGCAACGCAATATCATTCTTTGATGTCATGAGGTTGTTGCGTAATTCTGAGTTTTTGTTTTCCAAGAACTCTATCACAGAGTCAAACAGACTGTAAAATCGAGTCAAACAAGTACCTCTTGATAGCCAACACACAGCAATTGCTGCATGACACAGCAATTTCTTGAAATCTTCATCATCAGCAACACAAAACTGATTAAATAATCTGTCATTAAAATGGCTGTTTCGGATTTTATTCACTGCATTATGTCATCAAGCAGCCGGTCATTCAAATTTCTCTCAATTAAATGTTGTCTATGAATGATGCAATGTATAGCAAGCACATTTGCCACACACAACTTTATTTTTTAAGTATACTATGAAGCCTTTGTGATGCCATACTGCCACTGTCATAGCCGGAGCGCCATCCGTAGCAGCTGATATATGTTAATGTTCTTTAAGGGAATTTCTTTTTCATCACAAAACATTTTCAATGTATCAAATATGGTTTCACCTTTTGTATCTGTCTCTAAATTTCTAGCAAATAATAGTTCTTATTTCTCACGTAAGAGAACAACAATGCTTCATTAGTTGGTAAAGTGGATTCATCCAACCGAATTGAGAATTGACTTGTCTTCAGGTGATTGCATAATAACGCAATGCTCCAATGTTTTCCGCTATCTCATCAATTCATCTTTTCACAGAACTATTACTCAAAGGAATTTTTTCGGATAATATCTGCCATTGGTTTATGGAGCACATTTGTTATTACTTCTTTTATTACTGGTAAAATTAACTCTTCTCCAATAGTGTGAATAGTTTGTGGTTTGCCTGTTGCCTGTTTGAGCGATTAATAAAGAGATATTATACGAAGTTCGAAGTCCGTTATTGTCTTCTTTAGAAGCCGCTGAAAAAAGTTTTGAAACAGTTGGCTGAGCTGTATACTTCTTTTCCAAGTCTTGAAAATAGGTCACATTTTTATCTTTTTATCTGAATGCATTTTATTCAAATGAAGCCTATTCTTGTAGCCTAGAAGGCTTCATCGCTTCATTCAAAAATGATTTTTGACAAAGAAGGCACATAGGCGAAGACGGATTTGTGGAATTTTCAATAAATCCGTATTTAATATATTCCGCACTGTATCTGACTTTCGTCTCTTCTTTTTTGTTTCCGACATGATTTTGTCTTCACAAATACGTGAGTAAAGTATCGAATTTAAAGAAGTTGCTAACGACTGCACGCGAAAACGCTAATGAAAATGAAATAAACATTACGCGCTTTCGTATAGGACTAAAATACAACACGCACGGACAGGAATAAGACGAACATGCACAAACTCGATTACCTCATGCGACGGAATTTGTACTGAGCAAAATAGAACAATTATTGATGATTCTGCCGCTCCATACAGGATTGTACAAATCGAGTTATTTACGTTATTTAACAAAAACTTGTTAAAGCTTGACTGCTCACGGGTTACCTACGCTAAAACGCCCCCCAATTTTCTCTGGGCCCTTTATCGCCCCCCTGTTGGCGTCCAGCGCCCACAAGGGGGCAATATCGCCTACTTTGAAAAAGACTATGCTACAATAAATTTTATAACAAAAATCTGGTTTGTTTGTTGGATAAATTATTTCAACGAATTATTTACTTAGATACTTAACAGTTGTTCCGGCTTATAAATCAAAATCATGAATGCAGACAACACTGAGTACTTAGTATTGTCTGTATTGTTGATAATGGCTTTTTAGCGAAACGATTGTTGAGTATCTACCTGATTAAATAGTTCGTTGAAACAATCTACTATTTTGTTTTTTATGCTTTTAAGAAAGTGTAAAGCGAAAAAAGAATTATTCATAAATAATTAATATTGTTGGATAAGTGTATAAATAGGTGACAACTATCCGACCGGACAGAGTCCATAAAAGGCAGTTGCTATAAAGTTCATGAAGAGATAAAGTGATATTGCTAACTTGTAAGATATCTGGCTATCTTGTGTTTATATTCAATTACTTATATTAATCGACACTTGTTTTAAATAAATATACTAGACAATTCGTTACAATACGATTAAATTATAAATATAAATTATAGCGACAATAATATTTATCAACATTTCGTTGAAGTTATACCAAATTGTGAGGTAAATAAATATCACCCAAAACCAATAACTTAAGGAATGTTTTTTAACTGGCAATGTAATAAATTACAAAAATTGACACTTTTGAGTCAGTTAGAAACATCGAAATATAAAAACCAAACTAATCTAACCTGAACCGAATCCATTTTGATTGTATCAGTTCTCTGAATCGGGCTCTTTAAAAATGAAAATAGTATAAATTGTATGATAAGGGACGTGTAGTACATTTATTTACTCACTATCCTCATGAACACTCTAGGGTAGTTTCTCATTTCCTTACCAGGATAACGAGAACAACACTAACGTATTTTACAAACGTGTTCGGTTTCATCTCATTTGAATTTACTTGGAATGTTGTTAAGGAAAAGGCGAGAGTGTTGAAAAATGGGAGCAGCTGATATGAAATGCGGAAGACGAAGTAGGAGAGGTAAGCATTCGGTAAAAGGTTTCTATTTATCCTGAGGATCTGATAAGGAAAGGCAATCAGTCTACTCATTTTTCTCGAGGAAGAGTCCAGGGAATAGAACTGCTGCTGTGCGCCTTTACTCGCTCTCAGCACTTGCCAGATGCCTGCTGTTCCATATCACAAAATTGAATGAAATATTTCCCGAAAACTCCGAGTATTCACTCTAAGCATGTAAGTAATGAATAGATGCATCAACGTTGTATTAACATATACATAAATTGAGAACGACTACCAGGTGGTTACAATGAACTTTCCGCAGTTCTATTTTGAATAATTTTTCGTTATTAAGTTATTATAGATAAAATACTTGAGATGAAACAGATACACATGGTGTATATTTAGTTGGAGATTTTTTTGACATTTAGTTTATAAGTTGGCATTAATTCAAAAAATGACAAGTTTGACAGATGAGTATAGTTGGGTAAAAGATGTAAAAACGAACCTTTTGTATAACATTAATCAAAATATGTACTGATATGAACTGTGACAAAAAAATACAGAAACAATACAAAGAATGTTGCATGAGCAGCATGTCGTTCGAGTCTGGTTTGAGCCACGGGACGGTTACCCAACTCATGGACAATCACCAGTACTCCGTATGTAGTAGTAAACACGTCTTTTGTTGTTTTTGTTTAATTAGTTACGTGATTTAAGAAATGATATATATTAGATTATGACCATATGTTATTATGAGAGAAATTTTCATGTAAACTACCTTCCATGTACAGGCCTTAAATAAAATAATATGAACAGGTGCTTATAATATGAGCTGAAAATTAAAAATAAACGGCACGAGAGCTTTTGTTTTCCTTTATGCAGAAGACATATAATGTACGGCTTAACAAAAAATATTAATTCCGTATGAAACAAAAGAGAAAAAGATTGTTTACATAAGCAAGTGGGTCATGTTAATTTCGCAATTTAGAGTTAGTAGGTACCTATCGTATAAAATAATCGCTCGTATAATCAAAAAACGACACATTTGAATCACAAATTAGGCCGCATTGTAACGCTGTAACCTCCGAGGGATAACTGTCTCCCCATTTTACCGCAGAATTTATTCCCCTCCTGCCTCTGTCAAAACCCTTGGAGCCTAATCAACGGGCTTTCAGGGTCGGGACACTCGCTTCAGAAATTTTCATTCGGATAATTATCTCTATGGGATTATCATGAACACATCTCCGGGAGAGAAATGATCGAAATGTATTTTGTGAACGCTTCACTGCTCTCTTTCTACTTCCTAACAGATTCCACTTAATCTACCTTCATAATACATACAAAACTTTGCGCCCAAAAGTGTGTTTAAACCAAATGTTCAGAATTGGAAACAATCGGCTATTATTATTTAAATGAGGAAAATCAACATCAAATCAGATAATCGTTTTGTTATTTTTTACGCATTCTTGGACGTACTTTTCATATCAAATTAGTAGGATATGTAATTTTAGAAATAATATTAAATTAACACTGCAATACACCTCAGAAAACAAGTTCATTAATATCAAGTTATTAGGAGTAAATCGGGGTCTCACGAAGGTGCCAAATACTTGGCAAACTGATTCTCCGGCGCAGCTTATATATATATATATATATATATATATATGTGTTATGTGGTGAATTAACTATATTGTTTTTTAGTATAACTTATCAGTTTTACACTCAAGCACAATGTTTAGTTCTTGATTCAATTTATCTTAGTTAAATGAACACGTAAATTTATCTATAATTTTTATTATGGTTATTAATGTAGGTTAATCCGACACTTACTTAAGTACTCACGGAGCACTTCGTTGAATGAGCTAGCTAACTGACCGTCGACAACACTTACTTAAGAAAACGAAAGGGTACTTCCTTTTACTTTATTGTCAAAACTAGACTAACTGCTAATACATTGAGATAGGCCTTTCTTATACTAACTTAACTAATATGGTGCCTAGAATACGCTATTGCAGTTAGGGCTGCATTCTGCTATCTAAATGGTGAAAGTAGCCATCTTATTGTATCCATAACATATATATCGTTTTCTGTTAATCAGGTTACTTGTATATGAATAAATTCTATATTGTCCCTATATCTGTTGTAAACACATACCTATGAATAGTTGAAATTGTATTTCCTTCATAAATACAGTAGTTAGAAATTGCATCAAAGTCAAGTGTTGTAACTCCGAAATAATGAGAAACAATTATTTAACGTTCTATTCTTTAGTATAAGGCAGTTTTATGTATGAGTTGGTTACAGCCACAACGACAGTAGGAATAGTCTGCGGCCAATAACGGAAATTATTCAATTTCCTTTCGAAATAAAAACAAAACAGACGACAAGAAAGCATCTATTTTTGACCTCTAGTTAAGCAATTTCGTTGATAACATATCAGAAATAACGTATGTACGCATGCTCGTCTTATTTGCATCACAGTAGAGTACAGGGTTAAATAAGAATGGCGCCCTCCATTCATATATCTTTATGGTAATACTAGCTGAATCTCGTGATCTCGCCCACATGGTTTATTAAAATGTATAAACTATCAGGGTTTGTGACGTAAGAGCTAGCTACGTACAGCTGACCGTGCGAGGAAGAGCCAATCGATTTAAAGATATAATTACACATCATCAAATCGCTTGTACAAATATATTCATCTCCTAAGCATGTGCAGATAACGGCCAAGCGTCTAAAGGACTCAAGGGTGTAGTTGTCACAAGAAGATGGGCCACGAAAATAGCGGAACGCCGAATGAAGTTGAAAAGAATGCAGTTAAAGAAGGTGGATACGTATATAACTCTGTTTGGTAGCTTATGTCAGGTTGTGGTTGTCCTAGGTTTTTTTTTATTTCGACTGCTTTTGCACATAGACCACGGCCCAGAAACCCGGTAAATTATCTTAACTCGATTGACGCCGCTCGTGAAAGCCTACATACTACAATTATATTATTTACTTTCGGAGTCTCGGGGATACTCGTCTGTAAACATACATTATACTCGAAATAATTATATTTATCGACACATTCACTGTTACATATTTTGAGGATATTTCCATTTTCCATGGGTATACGAAATGTAATTCTAAGTTTAGTTTTTCTTAGTTATCTGCAACTTTTCACCTATTTTTGTCAGCACCAGCCGCCACTGATTGTACCTAAGTCTTTGACCCCTGTTTGACTTTTATCCAGTACCTGTTTATTCATAAGAGGTGCAAAGCTGCAAATTGTACATTTTTTTTGTACATAGAACACTAACCTAGTGACATTATTAGATAGAAAAAATACACAGCTATTGCGATCACCACTTTCTTATTTTAAAAAATTCTTTACAATTGTTTCACCTTACAGGGGCATCTTCAGAAGAAAATATTGTCTTGTAGGGTGAAACAATTGTAAAGAATTTTATAAAATAAAAACGTGGAGATCACAATAGCTGTGTAGTTTTTCTATCTATGAGGGTGGATCAAATATAAACGAGCCTTTTTAAATTGCGCGCCTGTAAGTTGTTCAAGGCGCATCCGCGTGTTAGGAACTTCAAGTGGGGATATTAGGTGGCATGGATACGACGCGTCGTATTGCTGCGTTCGCTTGGTTAATAGCTATCACAATGAGTGAGAAAGAGGTACATAGCAGCGTTGCGCAACGAATCTGTTAAACAAAGAATAGTAATATCGATGTATTTATACCTTTACAGACCGTCATTATTAAGATGCTTGTATAAGATTGATTTATGTTTCCGACTATGTACTCTACATAGTTTGTTTTGTTTTCTTAATGATTACATCGGCAGTTGTATTTTAATGTATCAGTTCTTGGTTTGGTAATGCTTTTGCAAACTTTAAGTTAGTTTAATATTTGTCACCATCGTTAACACAAGTAACTAACAATAAACATATTATATTCTGTCGACTGCATTTTATTCCTTAATTAATTTATCAGAATGATTATTCGTATTAAGTTTGAAAGCACAATTCACAATTCGGCAATGAAACGCTTTTGTGGCCACGTGTAAAAGTTTGGTGCAAATAATCTAACGATGGGCATAATCGTGTCGAAAATGTAAATCATCCTCGTCGTTCGCCCACCAGCATTTCTCCGGTTAACATTGCACGCGTTAGAAACTTTATTGAAGGGGACCGCCACGCCACGCCATGCCACTGTGCTTCAGATATCAGGTGAACTCGGCATCAACTATGAGTGTGTCCACACAATCATAACGAAAAACTTGGGATTCCGAAAATTTTTAGCTCGTTGGGTTTCAAAGTTGCTGAGTGAAGATCAAAAAGCTGCTCGAGTTCGCATCTCTCAGGCGCTTTTCACTCAATTTAGAGAGGAAGGTGATTTTTTTTGCACAAAATTGTAACCTGCGATGAGACGTGGGTACACCATTACACTCCAACATCAAAACGAGCAAGCATAGAGTGGCAGCGCAAAGATGAATCAAACTCAGTTAAGCCGAAAACACGTCTGTATGCAAGCAATGTTTTAGCCACGGTTTTTTGGGACTGGAGAGGGGTGCTGTTGGTCGATTGTTTGCACGAGCGAAAAACCATTAATACAGCTTACTACTGTAACCTTCTCAGTCAGGTAAAACTTGTTTATCGCCGAAAAAGGAGGACGCACACCATTCGTGACGTGTTACTCATGCACGATAACGGTAGGTCTCATACCATAGCTTTAACGCAGGCCTAACTGGAACACCCTCCATATAGACCAGACATATCCCCTTGTGATTTCCACATGTTTGGGCCCCTCAAAGAATCGCTAGGAGGCGAGCGATTTCAGACCGATGAACAGATATGTCGAAAACTAGACAAATTTGTGTTTTTGTGAAACTTTTCAAAATAAATGTTTTATGAACAAAGGCTCCTTTATATTTGATCCATACTCGTATCAGTACAGATCATCTTCCAATATTCGTTGGATTACAAGTATTTCTTATTGACCATATCGAACCTAACCAAGTTATATATAATAATATATATATATATATATATATATATATATATATATATATATATATGTATATATTATAGTCGGTATAATTGGTTGAGATAAGGTTTGCTTATATGTTTTGTCTGGTTAGATAGAAGTTTACATTTAAATGATTTAAGAACATGGCAAATTAAAAATAAATGCAACTACTACTGTGGTATATTTGCAAGAGAATAAATTTCTTCGTTTATCTTATTACTAGGATAGGATTAAATATTAATGTAAAAACTAAATTCGGTACTGAAGGCAACTAGCCGAAAAAACAATAACAAGAGACAATCTAACATTAATATCTACACACAAATAAAGAATATGGAATGTTCAAAATTTACTTGTTTCACTACTATATTGATTAATTTCAGTAAGGGAATGTTTAAAATACTTGCTTATTTGAAACAACAGAGTGCCGATAATATATAAAAAAGATATTACGGATAAATCAATTAAGCACTGGACACAATTCAAACTTATTTTTTTTCTCAAAGTTTACAGAGCACACATATGTATGGTAAATGAGCACGTGCCGCCACTGCTTATTTCACTTGATCCTGATTTAACTTTAATTTAATTTAGTTCTTTATTGTATCCATTATTTTATAATTATTTATTTTACAATATTGTATTATAATTTGAGCAACTTCTTCATTCTCAGGCGATTTGAAATTAAAAAAAACATGCTTCTTGCTTACATTACAAAATACGAAAGAAGCAAATATCAACAATAATATTTATATTTATACTTCTCCGCTGGATTTCTTTATTCTCGAAATAAAGAAGTACATTAAAATTCCAAACTGAAAAAAAGTATTGACAAAACTTTTGATTAACAAATAATAACAACTACGACAAAAACGGAATGGAAGTTGAGCTTTGCATTACTTGTGTTTATTGTTTCTTCTTCGCAAACTTTCTGGAAAACTCTAAATATTTGGTTTGTTTTTAAAGTGGATTAAAAAGAAGAATTTTGATAGTATATGCATATAGTTGTAATATTCTTATTCATTAAGAAACATTGTTTCTAATTCCTGAAAGTTTCATACTCAGGGGAATTGTAATTTTTTTAGTGCATATCTATATAACGCACTTGCTATTTCAGAGTTTGTATCTTCAAAAACTCAACCAAAGGTTATCTAGTTGTTCAATTTTGGCGTGATAGGTGGTTTTTGTACGATATATGTAATTTTTTACTAGTTTAAATATAGTTGTGTAAGCTATAAGGGCATGTGAAGGATTTCGAGGCCGGAATCCACAGCAGAATTAAAATTCACGTTAGGTTAGGTTAGGTTAGGTGGTCCCAATGAATGATTAGGTCTAAACTTCGTCGGCAGCTGCGGTTGACATTTCCTGTGTTACTGCGCTGACAACGTGGGCGAAAGTTATACTCCGAAGTCATGGTAGCGACTGACAGCCCACGTTGTAGGCAAAGTTGTCAGTCACAGTTGTCGATGAAACGTCCGAACCTAACCGTTCATTTAGGTCACGGCCGTTTAACCTGAACATTATCTACTGTTTTAGGTTAGTTTTTGATTATAGATGATTTTTATTTACAAAAATATTTTTTTCTCTAAATGAAATTTATGAAGTCTGGAGTACTAATGGTAATTCTTTTATAGAAAGACCAAGGAAAGTTTGGGAAATTTTATTTTATACCAAATACAAATGTTTGAAGTCATAGATTTTTAAAGAATAGAAAACCAATTATGATTTTCAGCCACTATTTTTTATTATAAATAATAATAAGGTGAATAAAATATAAAATAAATATGATGGTATCTAGTTTTAGAAATAAGTGATTGAAGAAACAGTACTGATACCTTTAAATTGATTCCTATTCCACTTTAAAAGAGAGTAGTTTTGGTCATTTATTTGAGATTTTGTGATTACGATAATGCAGTATTCCATAAAATATTTCTATTTATCTATGCAAGGATCATCATAAGAAGTTAATAATAAAATAATTAGCTTGGTTAATAATTCACTTAATAGTATATTACAATCTACCTACAGACTTGCTTTTTTTAAAGGGAGTATGCAGTTCTCCTGATTTTAAATAATATGGTGTAGGAAATCGTGGCTTGGAGCTAAACGAGCCAATGTCAATATTTCGCTATTTTGAATAAATCATTGCATTATTTTTTTTCTCCTTTTGGTATGCTAGAACGGCCAATGTCAGATTCATACAAAAGCTGATCCATAAATGTCATGGCAGCCAATGTTGTTATGAATTCAGTCCAGACTTCTGGTTTGGCAGTTTTAGCTATTTATTTTTTTAGTTTTAGTACTGTTATTATTATTCGGTGAAACCAACAGTGGAACAATATCTACATTGTAAGTAATTCTGTATGTTATTGTTCTTGTTATAAAGGTCAATGTAACAAAAAAACATAAAAATCATAAATTTATACAAGAGTCAAAGTCACTTCCTTTTGAAAAATTTAAATCATATTCTGTTGAAAAAGTTGCTGTATGCTGAACCAAAGCGGGTAAGTACAGTTTGGCTTCCTGGACTTCATTAAACCGTAACTAAAGTATGTTTGACAAAAACTTCAACTGCAATTTTCCCAAATGTGAAGATTTTAGCATTGAGTTAAAGTTACATGGACACTTCAACTCACAGAAATAAAAAGAATTTTTAGAAGAGATGGCTTAATAAACATAAATAATTAATATTTGCTTTTTAAGCACCACGCGCTTTTAAAGTTTGTTTGCTTTATTAATGTATTATGGAAAGAATATACTTTACTGTTTTGTTTGATTGAATAAAATAACCTTTACTTTCATTAATTCATACCTGTAGGTGTAACATAAGATAGAATTGCAAACAGTTACTTAAAGAACATCTTCTAATTACCTATGTAACGGATATCTGATAATGCATTAAAAGAAATTTAATAGAGGGATGATCTAAGTAAAATTGTCATTAGTGCACATTTGCTTTCAGAAATTTAGGTCCTCCGTAGGTCCTAAGTGCTATATGGAATAATTAAATCACAAACAACGCATTACAATAGCTGAGTACAGAAGTGATTTCCTTTTATTAAAAGCTACTCGATCCTGCGTTATCCATTTTTTTATGTCTATGCCGCTTTTTCTATCCTCTCTTATCTTACTACCTAGATATTGAAAATCGAAGACATCTTGTAGTTTTCGTCTCCTATTTTTTTTCAGTAGCGTTTCCATTTTATTTAAGGCTATTTGTAACTACTCTTTGTTAACTGCTAATATGTGCTTGTATATCATCCACAAATCTTAGCTGATATTTATATCGACCGAGCGGTGTGGTCTAGTGCTCTAGATCATTGCTTAGCATTCGGGAGGTCACAGGTTCGAACCCTTCTGTCTTCATTTCGTCCGTCTCATCTTTCTCTCCCTAACCACACCACCCACCCATTCCCACGATTCCTGAAAGGATGCCTACACTTACGAACAGATTTCTACATCAAATTACCACCCATGTCAAGAAATGAGGATCATTAAAGTTGTAGCGGAACAGTAAAAATTGTAAATATCGATTTTGTAAATTTTTAATATTTTCTAAATTTCAATTTCCTGTTCAATGTAAATACTTTCACTTCTCATCTTGTGCATGCCTTTGTTTCCTTTCAAACCAGATTCTATTGTTCTGTCACGTAGCCTCTTCGTAGAAATCTATCTTCACCTTTACCTGCATGCACCCTGTACTAATAGCTGGTTTTACCCTAAATTACTTCAACCAAACATCTGCTTTATTCATTTCCAGGTTTTTGTTTTCTGTAGACGTGTATCATCCTTATTATCACTATTGCTCCCTCTATAGAACATATCCTCTTTCTACTAACAACCCTAGTGTATAAATTCCTTAAATTCCTTTGTCAAAAACATTCTCTACTGTGCTCTACATTCTACCTGTGAACTCATTAACGTAAGTCTGCCTTGTTTTTACTTTTATTTAATTGCGTGCTTGTGTTTCTTCAATTTTTGTGTTTTATATATATATATATATATATATATATATATATATATATATATATGTGTTATTTTCTATTCATGGTTTTTGGTTTCGTGTATATAAACCGACTATATTGGTGTTTTATTTCTATTTATTTTATTAAATGGATCAAAACGCTAAAAAGCTTTATAGGATCTGCAAACCAGACGACCTTACTCATCAATGAACTCAACCATCTGTAGTCAACACTGCAAACAAACGGGTACACAAAACGTAATATATGGAAGTATGTTAGGGTGAAAACACCAAAAGTAACTCCTACTATTAGGTAGCACACCAACATACGATGGCTGTACAGTGGAATGATATGAAGATCAACTGAGACCGCCCACAGCTAAGATTTGGCCGACCACTCTAGGTAGACCATCTCCTGAAGGTGCCGTTCAGGCGAGTCGATAAAACTTTGAGAAAAAAAACTACAATTATATAGCTGCGAAAGCTTAAATCAATTTGTTGTTATAGGGAATTAGTCGAAACGGAGGACACATGTTACGAAACGATTCTATTCTGCAAATAGATTTTCGCGGAAAACATTACGAACGTATTTCTGAAAGGTTTTCAAGAACAAGACCTCATGTGCACTCATGACGATGAACCTATTGAGGGTTTCGTTGACACTAATTAGACCGGATGTGCTAAGGATAAATAGTTCTACACTGGTTATATTTTCAAGCTGACCAATACAGCAGTCAACTAGAAATTGATAAAAAAACAAACGATCCTATTAACGTCAACGTGGGCGAAATACATGGCTCTGACCAGTAGAGCAAAAATATAACGTTTTACGAATGAAAATTTGAAATGACATAGAAGGATCATTACGATCTTTAACGACAACCAGGGATGTCAAGAATTAGCGAAAAATTCAGTACGGATAACAATATTCAGAAGAAGCATCATTTTGTGAGAAATGTCATGGAAGATAGATTATTGAAATTTAAATACTTATTATTTACTATATACCTGCTGACATATTAACTATAGGAACAAGGTCTTAGCAAGCCAGGTGATCAGGGATGATATTACGTTATTGAGGTTTCAATGCTTGAGGGAGATTATTGTGCGAACGATGGAGAAATGAGAATAATGCGTGCCATCGCCATTTAATTGTGTATTTTACTGTGATGCCAGGAGTGAGAAAAAATGCTGCATAGAAGCCCCTTGTTGCTATCCTCCACTAATAAGACCCGCATGTGCACACCTTAGAGCATATCCTATTTTTAATACTTCTACATTGCTAGCGGCCACAAGCGAAGATTATCAGAGTCTAATTCAGACAGTAAACAATCTGTTTTTCAGTACTCGATCCGTTGTGCGCAAGCACATTGATATCTTACGTACAAATTGACGTATTTACCTACATGTTGACGGTTATGCTATTACACCGAGCAGCGTGGTCTGGTGCTCTAGATCATTGCTTAGCATTCGGGAGGTCACCGATTCGAATCCGAGTCCGGCTTCTCTGGTCCAAGTTTGCTGTGGTTTTCTTGGATCACTTAAGCAAATGCCGGGGCAGTAATATTCTACAGACAATCTTTCACTTCTCTTCTGTCTTCATTTCGCCTATCTCATCCTTTTCTCCCTTACCACCCCACCCACCTATTCCCACGATTCCTGAAAGGAGATTGAAGAGGGCCTTACGCCCTACCCTCCAGATTTGCACTACAGTGTAGGTCGGAGGGACTGCCCGCCCACAGAACGAGTAGCTTGCGGGAACGAAACACACAAAAGTCTTTCTGGTTTTCTATGCTACTACTACAAATATAAAAGATATACATCCTACGAACAAAACTCAAGACTATTCATTGCGCATACTCGTCATGGATAGTAACGGGGCCTCTCGTCAACTATCTATCTTACTCTTAGCATCACGGTGGCAGGCGTTGCGCTTGCTCTAATCTTATTTCTCCATAATAGCAACGTTTGCTTGTTATGAGCTACCAATCTATACCGTAATTGCGGGATAGATGATTCAGTGTGTACGCGTCGCATCCGTTTCATTAGTATATGTTTATACGTTTTATTTTTTCACCTTTATCGATGTATTCAACACTAACAAATATTTATGTAATTGAGATACAATTTATCTATTTTAATCAATTAACAATAGGTGTCGTGGCCACTATTTATTTTAATTTTTTTTCCCTAGTAAAAATGAATAATAATAATTATATCTAAAATAATTTATTTAATCAGTGATGCTATTTTGTTTTCGGCGCTAATATGTGATTCAGTTTTCGCGGCAAACACTATGACAGTGCGTAGCCACCCTTGTGTGTTATTCGCTAATCAATACTTGTGTCTAGCTGCCACACTCGGAAGAGCCACCAATATAGTCGAATGCCCAACAAAGTTAAAGAAGAATTCAAATGAAGTTAATAGAAGTCAAATGAAGTTGAAAAAGGAGAATGAATTTATAATTTTGTTTGGTAGTTACAATTAGGTTATGGTTGCTCTGGGTTTTTTCATTTTGACTTTGTTTGCTAGAAAATGTCCTTTTTGAACTAAATTCGGCGTTCGGCTATATTCGTGTTATCTCTTAATGTAACGACTAGGCTCTTGTGACATCAATAGCTCGGCGTGTACCTGTGGAGGTTGGAGAAAAACTTTAAAAAACTTTTTTGTGTTTCATTCCCAACAGCTACTCGGTCTGGTGGGCGGGCAGTCCCTCCGACCTACACTGTAGTGCAGAGCCGGAGGGTAGGGTGTAAGGCCCTCTTCAGCCTAGTGTGGTTAGGGAGAGAAAGATGAGATGGACGAAATGAAGACAGAAGAGAGGTGAAAGATTATTTGTGAAATATATGTATATCTATATAAGTTACAAAATATCCAAGTAGTATTTTGTTAATATAAATGTATTACAAAATTGTACCACCTTCATATGTTGATTGTAAGAATATACGTACCCATTACACATTACAATTACAAATAATTGATTACTACGATTTAAAATAAATATTCTATGAACTTGCTGAAAATACATAAACCATAGATAAATCATTTTACGTTTGAGCAAAAACGCTCGCCTTTTATAACATAACGATCGCAGCGCAACCTATCTCTTTTCTTCAAATTTCTGGAACACAATTTCAGCTACGATCGTTCGCTAATAGTTTAACCTCCATTTTTACCTACAATGGTGTTCATTCTGTCACTTGTCAAATAGTTGTTACTAAAATAATGAGAGACACTGTAGCTCGTCGTACACAGCGCATGCTTCTCTGGCGCATACCCATAGTAGTAAATATTTGGACGAGTTCTGCTCAAATCTGTGTTTTTAGTAAATGATCTATACGTGTGTGTTCTATTACTGTGGTACGTTACGAATATATATTGATATATGTTTACATGTTCCGAGGGTCATGAAAAAAGCACGCGATTGTTTTTGTTGCTGCAAGGTAAATAAAACGCAGAAAAATGTAAGAAATGGATCATAAACATCAAAAGGGAAACCCCGTTTTCTAAACGTACATATGTGTGCGAACTAAATAACGTGAGCAAATTCAATTGCAGTGTTTGACAAATGATTTTGTATTTCACAAACATTTTACCGAAACCTAATTCGAATACAACACACGTTACAGCATAAGGCCTTCATCAGATATTTTAGTAACAAAGCTTGTTTTCATAGAGAACTCTTTCCTTAGTTTATACCTCTTAAAACATTTTGCAATTTTTGTTGTGTTTATGTGTAACTTTCCTTTTTTATGTAATGAATATTTATCTTCATGGTATTCATGGTTTCTATTTATTTTTTTTTTTCAAATTATAAATGATCTTCTTTTAATGATTTTTAATCTTATTTGTCAATATTATTTTGAGTAAGTTAGACTTGGGTATACAATAACCTATACTCAAAAAGAATATTTGACAACAAATCATCTTTTTTTGAAATAAATTATTACGTAAAATTTAATTACTGTATAAAATATAAAAACTTACAAATCAAAATTAAAGCCTATTTAAAACTAGCGACTTTTCCCTTTTAGTAAATACTAACATTAGGAGATGGTGAGGATGGCGCAAAAATCGAGTCATTCATCTACGAGCAAATATTTAATATATCATTTTACCAGTATGAGTGGTTACACGTCGCGAGGGTTAAAAGGTTGTATTCAGTCGATTCGCGGAAAATGTTTGAATGTTATGGCTGCTCAGTGTATTCCAGTTTTATTGAGAAGTGTTATAATAATAGTACTTACTAATAAACAGTTTTAATAAGTCTGCACTGCACTATCTCAGCATTTTGTCATGGACTGATACAAACACTGCGATGGGATTAAGATATTAAACATGTATAAAAATCGGATACAATTCACAAACTCCTTAATCATCGTCTTCGATCTATTCAGAACTGGTGTTGCAAAAACATCAAAGAGAAGTGTTTAGTTCTCTTACGCTTTATGGATTAGATTGACATTATATTTTCCAATATATCTGAATGGTCAGCCTACAGTAGCAAATCTAAATATGAACTTTTATTAGCTTCCAACCACTTAAAAAGAAATTTATACAGGCACACAAAGAAATGTAAATCTCATAACCCGTCAGAAGTATGTCATTGTTATTGAATGTTTATTATGTTCAGCGTCTATGTAGTTTCAAAATTCAATATAAAAGAGCAATTTGAAAAAATATCTTATTTGGTCATTAAAATTTCTACAATATCTCCGTAAATTATTTTATAGTTAATGTGTTTACGAGAATAAGCAATTTCCTATTTCTGGCTAAATTTTGAGAATTTTGCTTTACCAATTTAATTGCACCCCGAACAAAATTATTCCTTATCTGCTGCTAACGAATCAATTTGTTTGCGGTATGAAGTACATTTGCGTAATGCTCAGTCCTGCAAACCAAAAAAATGTGCTGTAAACACAAACTGTGATAATTGTTGAATATAGACATAGTGTTGAGTGCAAAGAATAAACAGATGACAATATTATGAGTTGAAATTAAATGCATTTCATAGTGGATAAATTAGTCAATAAAACAATTAACTTTAAGAGGTATACCTAGTGTCATAAAACAAAACGACTTCTCAAATAAAAAAAAACGTAAAAAGCATGTATTAACGTTAAAGATCTGTTTCGCAATTAAGAAAACGATATTATAAAAAATATATCAATAAACGGCAAATATTCTGATCTGAACTATTTTACTACGTTGGTTGATTAAAATTATTTTGTTTATTAGAGAAATCGATAGTAAGGAAAAATCAAGAAAAGTTTTATAACGGGGACTATATTTTTTGCATAAAGATATGACTTAGAGGAATGATACAATAAGGACTTCAGAAAAAAGATTCATAAGACGAAAGATCCCTATAAAAGACGGTTAAAAGCATTTACGTCCGTCATTATTAAAGTTATTAAAGATGGGAAAGAAGGTTGGTAATTGGATTACTTTAGTAAAGGAGGGAGTGATCTGTTAAAACCTAAGGCGAAAGTGTTCTCTTTGGTAAATTGTAAATTTGTTTCTCACGCTGACATTACAGGAAGCAAATGCCCTACATAATGATGGCAACTTTGGTGAACTGGAAAGATAATGAAATGAGTGAACAATTTTATCTTTATACTTTTAAACAAGGACCAAAATAAAGTACGTCCTGAATTTTAAATGAAATTGTTTCGACGACCTTTCCTTACGGAGACAACAAAGATTTTTAGGTATTTAATTTTATTAAATGGCGAAAAAACAGAGAAAGACTTATCATTATCGTATTAGTGTCCTCATTGACGCTTAATTTAATGTTTGAAAACGTCCAACTTTATCATATCATCCTCTCAAACCGTAAAAAATTTATAACATTTACTTCATTTTTACGAAACAAAAAATAGACGTTGAATACTGGAAGATCCCAATTCGTAAGTTGCCTTGCTACGTAAGTCAAACTTCAAGACAAGACTAAGAGTCATGTGGACAGTATAAATTTGAACTTTTTTAATGATTTTGAATCTTTTCTACGTATATACAGAATAAATAGAAGATTTCGAAGTAAAATAACTCATTGACTTTTAATCATAACTCACATCAATAACAAATAATCATCACTTTGATGTGGAATCGATAAAATTAATTTAATGTAATGTAACAAATGAGACGTTAAAGATTAGATCTTTAGATTGAAGGCAGATGTCAATTTACTTTCGACCTTTACTTGATGAAAATCCATATTAAATACGAATAAGCAAACACTTATTCCTTTTTTCTCAATTTTTTATTTTCTAACATATGTTTCGCCACAACATTGGATTCGTTAGACGGATTGAAACATATGTTACAAAATAAAAAGTTGTGAAAATCGAATCAGTGTTTACCTATTCGTATAAAATAGTTTATGGTTAAGAAGCTCAATGTCTGTTAGCCAACTATAAACCATGTCAACAACAAAATACTTGACAAAGAAAATTAAACAATCATGCCAAGAGTTCACCAACTTGATATAATTAGAAACTAATGAATTATTTGACTTTGAAATCAACATGCTACTCTATCACTCTATATATTTTGTTGACGCACATTTTAGTCAGGGACACGTGAGCCTTATGGCGCAAGATTGGTAACCTACGCATTTAATATATATAAATTAATATTTTTCCGTATTATTTAAACAACTATTTATATTTATATCAACAATAAATAGTTATATTGCTAATGGTTAAATTTATGAGTATACCCAAGTTTTGCGATCTTATTTAGAAGCTTCCCAGCCTTCCACTGAAAAAAGAGTCATGCAGGGATGTGCTAGGTGCAGTAAATCCACATGCATGTGCGATTAAGACATTTATACACCAATACAATCATAAGAGTAAATACTTTTGGCTTATTGAATTGCATTTCTTTTGTCGATAAACATTTCTATTAAAGTGATGTTTACATGCTTTTTCGCAAATAACACCTGCAGTCTCAATAACGACATTGGGCAATAGCAGACACATTTTTAAATTATCTTTTTCTTGATAATGAGTAGTGAAAATACTTCACATAAAGAAGACTATAAACTGAATGCATTATCAGATTGTCGCTCTTGTATCAAACCGAACAGGAACACAAATAGTACGTCATAACAACTACATACTACATTACAACAAAGACTTCTTGAGCCTAAACTTATATCTGGTCCTACCCTATTTACACATTCATACACATCTTCAATTATGTTCTTCATCAGTTTGATCACTGACACCATTAGATACGAGTATTTAAACATGAAGACACCAAGCATCAATACACACAACATACACAATTCCACTAGCTCCCACTGTCCACAATTCAACTAGGCTACAGTTATTAAAATAAAGACAATGGCTGTACTTTAACTAAATCTATCTAATATTAAATTGTTACATTCAGAGAAAAACGGTAAACGTTTCAACCTCTTAGAGGAATTAGAAATAAAACAAGCTTTTGTAAAAAAGGATAACATCACCAATCTACAGTCAGATTTTCAGAACAACTTCTTGATAGACACCTATTTAGGTTTTACCATTAGTAATAATTCCTTAGAACAATACGTTCAGTTATATATGTTCATTTTAATTATGTTTTGTACTGTATTAATATTTATATGTAGTTGTAAACAAAATTTGTCACTATTTAAGACGGTTACGCATTGTCGAACTTCAGTATTATAGTGGTACTCTTGATAAAGACATCATATGCCGAAACAATTGTAGAGTTAATAATAAACTTTATTGAAACATATAAAAGCTACTTTTCGTTCTCAGTATTAGATTATATTTGGATTTACGACATGCCCTCAGGAATTCTACAATTACGAGAATTAACGTTACAGTAATACATATAATAAAGTTATTAAACTTCATTGTTTCTTTGTATGAGTCTCGGTGACAATAAAACTATACGTTTCAATTTGCCGCTTTTCTCTTAAATGAATAAAGCCTGGAAACTTACATTGGCTCTGGGCTAGATTCCTAAGAAACCTTAATTATCGTGTATTCACCTGTTCTTGTACTACAGAAACTTAGTTACTATCACTATATATGATACAGTTTTAACGAAATAGAGAAAGTTAACTAAAACAAACAAATCAATTATACAAAGTACATGAGTAGGTGGCCATTGGAAAACTTCTATGATTTGGAGTAACGATCACATTACACTTTTATTTTCGTATTTTTTACGATAATTTTTTCTTACTTTATTGTTTCTTACCATCCTAATGTACAAATAAAAATGTCAGTATGATTATCAGAGGACACAACTTTTTCGTAAAAATGACTTAGTTTTTAGTAAAATGAAAAACAATATTTTCCTGTTAATAGCATTATATATATATTAACGTTTTAGTTCCGATTAATAGTATAAAATAATCGAATAGTCATATTAGTAATGTCGTTGTACATTACCTACCCTGTAGATCCTTCTTATATTGCTATAAGCTCACGTAGTAATTATCCGTTAAAAGGGTTCTTCGAGAAAGACACATATTGACAGAAGACGTTTAAGAACGACAAAATTACGTTAAATGCCGTCATATCTATGATTATTAATTTGTTTACTGTTAGATCGCCGTTAATCGTTTGTTTGTTTGTAATGTATCTACCTGTCCTCACTGACACCATGTAATCCAAGCGGGAAATTCGAAAATATACTCATTGAGAGTTACTTAAAACTTCGTTTAATATAAAAGGAGCGATGGAATGGCTTTATGAGGAAACAGAAACCAAATGTCGACATTTAGCCAAATACGTACTTTAAAGCTGCAGAACTTCCAAAAGAACAGATTATGTGTTTTTACTAGCCAATTACTAAAGTGTATTAATTTAATATATCTAGATCACATCCGATGCTAATGTGCTTGATCAAAATCTCCCTTTGGTGGCCATCTTAGTGGAGTAGTAAACCAAACGAATTCTCTGAGGGTTTGGTATGTCGGCCAACAGACAACTTCTCTTTACTACTGAAACCGTGAGCGCTTCCCTCAACACCAACATTTACTAGCCTAAAGCAGTAAATTTTGGATAGGTAATGCACTGCAATCAGTGTAGACATTGCAGATAACCATATTCTCAGTGTCTGTGCAAGGTGGGGTATTAGCTCAAACTGGAGCGTTTCTCGGATACGGCAAGCATAGATCATGATCATGTTAAGTTGAAATCAGTACGACATTGTTGATTTCTATGGTGATTTATTATATGAGTTTGTTAAAAGTTATATTTTCGATAGCAATACACAGTTCGTTTACATCGATGATGCAAGAGACATCTAATATTTTACATGTGTATGTATTGATGTCTGATCTTGTGTTTAAATATCTAACGGCGTGATTGGTCAAGCTGATGAAGAACATAATCGGAAATATGTGCGAATGGGGTGGTGTGTATGCTAAGACTAGATCTTCATAAGAAGTATTTGTTGCAACGTAGTATGTAGTTGCTGTGACGTACTGATTGTGTTCCTATTCGGTTTGATACAAAAGTGAAAATTTGACAAAGAATTTTGTTTATAGATTTCTTTATGTGAAGAGATTTTTCATACGAAGAAGAAATTGGTTTAAAAATAAAATTCGGTCGTTTCCCAATATTGCTATGGAGGTTGCAGATGTTAGCCAAAATATAAAAATTTATCAAGAAACAATTGGATTTGTGGGTGTAACAAAAAATGTATTATAAAAATAAATATAAATATAAATATAAATATGGAATCAACAGAACAACTATTCCGGCATTGAATTACACTGTTGATTCCGTTGTACTCCTAGACGAAAATATAACATATTAAAAAAAGAAGGAATTAAAAATTTTGACGAATAAGGATTTTAATTCCTTTTTTTTTTAAAATGTATTACTTTATATTTCTTATTTAAAGCATGGACGGAGATACGGGTGAAGTATTTGTCCTTCGCATGATTTAATTAACTTTCAAAAGATTAGTGAGTGAACTTTTTTAGAACACCTGCTTCTTTGCAGCATGCGCCCTAACTGATTACCGTTTTCACATTCACATTTACCTAACTGTACATTTAGTGCCACCAAGATAATTGCTGATATAAAGAATAAATCGGCTGGATATATCATAACAGGGAGACTTCAGACTGAAGTTGACGCCGTAAATTGGAACTTCACGTAAAATCTCTTTGAAGGTGTCAGAAGCAATAATCTTACTAAATACAAATAATAATAATAAATTATTGCTAATTCCCGTCACTGGTATCTACGGCATCACCAATCAATGAGATTGAAAGATGGGTTCTAAATATATGTACCGATTTGTGAACACTATATAGAATAACCAAAATCTTCATCAAACAAAACAAGATGAAGGAGTGGATGAAGCAAATACCTGAATTGAATAGAAAGGACGTAATACCACCACAGGTATTATTACTGGTCACGGTACCTTGTGAAAGCACACGCACAGAATAGGACTCGAAAGAAATCCTATCTGTAGATCCTGTATGTAAGAATATGAGATGTCGCTGCACATCATTAGTACTGCTAGCAGAAAGGGGCGCCGATATTTTTATGACCTCTTCCCCATGGTCAATAGCTACGAGGTTAAGAGTATCAGAGGGAACCGATCCTTTTGGAAAGATATCAGTCGACTCGGTACCTCAGGTATGTCATGAGATTTCCTATGTGTATGAAGGGATATTGTATGTTCCAACTCGTTCACTAAATTATTGTAATATTACTACTAATTTAAATATTATTAAAAAGTGTTTCATTAAAAATTTTTTGTAGATAAATTTTAGTTCTCCATTAAGTTTTGAATATCTACTAACTGTGTTTCCTCTGCAACTGCTTTGTAAATATATCAACAAACATCAGCCGGACATACCTAAGAATTTTAGAAAGCTTAAGTGGGCATGGCACAGAAAAGATTGAAATACATTAATGCAGTTCATTACAATAAATTAACAGTCCTTTATTAAAAAATGACAGATTTAACGTTGATATGTCAATTTAAACATTTTTAAAGTGATTTTTGTGATTTGTACCCATTTTCCTTGTGTGTCAGAATTTACAGTTTCCTCATTTATTAAGTTGAACATAGATTACCTTCATTACTAAATCGAATAAACAAAAAGGATAAGGTATGATTGAAAACAGGAATAGTAAAAAAGATATTCGGCACTTAATATAGTTTCTTCTTTGAACTATCGCACAGCCGTATCAATATCATGGGTGGTATAAATATTGCTAAATATAGATATGACATTTAATGTAATACTTAAACACGAAAATGACAATTATAAAACAAAATTTTGAAATTACAGGTATATATAGACGAAAGCAGGTGAAGGGAAACAGTTACCTTTGACTGTTTCAGCCATTTAGGTTAATTCATTCCTTTTGTATTTTTATTATGTATAAAGGTAGGCGAAAAGCATTGCGATTCAATAAATAATACAATATTTAATAAGGGAACACAAACAGCATAGTCTTCAGTTTACAGAGAAAATAATGATGTCATTAATAAATCAAAATAACGTGTTTGTAGCCATGTATCTAGCAAAAATAATCGACGTTCCGAATATAACGCTTCCAATTATTTTGCTTTTTATAAATTCAGAGTATTTTCCACTCAACGAAACCAGTATTCCAATTATATGTATGTACGAGGGTGGTTTGATAAGTCCGTGACTATTAAAGAAAAACATCACTTTTTCGGCAAAAAATCATTTTATTTTTCTACATAATCTCCTTTTAGCTCGATAGATTTACCCCATTGTGCTTATAATTGTTTATTCTTTCTAAATTATAAGATTTATCAATACCCTAAATATAAGCGTTTATTTCCACGATGACCTCTTCATTCGACCCAAATCATTTACCGCCCAGCCATTTCTTCAGGTTTGGAACAGAAAGTAGTCGGTTGGGGCTCCAACCAAAGAATAAGGTGGATGGTGCAGAAGTTCGTAGCCCAGTTAATTAAATTTTGCCATGATGACTACACATGTATACACTCGTGCATTTTCCTGATGGAACAACACCTTTTTATTGGCTAAATGCGGTTCTTTCTGCTTCTAAACAGTGTCAAATCTATTTAGCAGCTCTGAATAATATTTTCCGTTTATCGTTATACCTTTTTCAAGGTAATCAACATGAATTACACCGCGTGAATCCCAAAAGACTGTGGCCATGACATTGTTAGTCAATAGACCCATCTTGGCTTTCTATGGTATATGTTCACCCGTAGAAACTCACTGTTTCGGTTGTTGCATGGTCTCTGGTGTGGCGTGATGGATACATCTTCGGTAACGAAACGATGCAGAACATCGTATGGTTTATTACTCTACATCTCCAAACACTACTCCTTTGAACTTGTCATACGGTGGTATTTATGATCAATTGTGAGCAATCGCAGCACCCATCCTGCCGACAGCTTTTTCATGTCTAAATATTCATGAAAAATGTGATGCACTAGCTCGGTTCAGTTATTTACAGATCTACAGCTTCAGCCAATTTTCAACCTTCTATCGTCTAATATCATTCCATGGAATTTTTCAACGATTTCTGCCGTAGTGACTTCTTTGGGCTACCTGAACGTTCGGCGTCACTTGTACTAGTGCGACCACAACAATACTCATTAAACCACTTTTTAACCATTGAAATCGACGGTGCATTATCCCCATGGTATTTTTTCAAGCCTCTCCTTGGTTTCTTTAACGGATTTTTTGCGCAAAAGGTAATACATAATCAGCACACGAAATTCACTTTTTCCATTTTTGTGGAAATTAACGAGATTAGCTGCTTTTAATGGCTGTCAAACAGAAACTAAACGTTGCAGCTTGCTAAAAATTGTACAGTAGTCTACCAACAGATGGCACTTGACGGAAACAGTGTTTCCATTACAGTTACTGTGCAGGGAATTCATAAAGTCTCGGACTTATCGTATATGTACATAGGACCTGTAGACAATCGTATGAATAAACTAGATAAAGACCTAGACAGTCTACAAAAATTCTAGAGATAATATATTAAAAAAATCTCAAAAATTAAAATATATACATTATTTTTTATGTACGCTTCTTGAAAATTGCCATATAATTAAATTATAAAAGCTGGATGAAGCAACGTACAATGTGATAGACGATTAAATGTAAAATTACTTTCATTATAAGTACTCGAATAGAATCACTTATATTACAACTCAATCAAAATGTGAACAGGTACCGAATTCAATTTTGCTTTATTACTTAATCCGTGTGTGAATTGTAAAAGCACGCACCCATAGAAAGTGTTTAAATTGTTCAAATAACTTCAACTGCAATTCACTTTATTTGTTCTTGTTCTACATCGGATAAAGGTAGTGTAATTTACGTACGCGTTGGCTGTAAACATAGTTATTATGTTCTTTGTTTAATAGGATTGTTGGGTATTTTCAGTATTACGCAAGAGTGACGTTGAAAAGTATCAATGCTTTTCAATTTTATTGTTGCCAAAAATAGGTGGTAAAATGTAAATGTTTTATTATACTTCACTGGAATTTTTTAATTGAACAAACTGTTTTGCTATATTGCAAACCCAATACTTCATTAATTAGCTTTAACAAACATGCTCGCTACACTGAATTGCAATTATTTAGCCTGGTGTGAAATCCATGAATAAAATGAACTACCTACTAAAACCTAAACAGAACAAAATAAATGCACATTAATTTAAATAAAATGTGAAGTGGTTGATAGTTTTAACAATAATCATAATGCCAACAATAACATTTGTGAATCGGTTTGTGAACGTTTTGTAGAACGAAGTTGGGCATCACTGCTTCGATTTGTATTAGGGAAAAGATATTACAATTACTTCGAAAAATTCAGTTACTTCAAAAATAAAATAACTTTCACTAAAATTAGGTAATAACTGTACGGTGGATTTAAATAAGTAATAAACGACTGCACTCTGTATGACCACGAATATTCTCGCATATATGGCCTGAACTTGTCAGATGTCATTATTAGAATTCACTATTTGCGGCTTCCATCAAACCAATATGTTAGATATTTCACGGCTTATATATTTATAATTTTATTAACGTTTGTGTTGATCTGTTGATACCTTCCAGTACAATCGTAGATCGTGGGAGGAAATAGATTTTTTTTGAAAGTTTATATTCCTTCGCACTCAAAGAGGTAGTGAGTTCTATAGTCTCACTACTTTGTCGAGAAAACCCTGGCCTTTTGCCTTTCTCGCCCATCTCCCTTCCCCTAAATCATATATTAATCGTACACACAGATGTCTTAGTAAGACCACAGTGTAACGAATTTTTTAGTTGCTTGTATTTAGTTAACAATCTTGAATATATAACTGCTTTAGTTAACACTAAATTACACTATGCACACTTATTTATATAACACGTATGATTATTTATTTAATATTAATTATATTACTTATTTATATCATCAGCTTTACTTATTGTTTGTACTGTTTACTAGCACCTGTCTCTATCAAACTACGTTCGATTGTTTATCAGCAACTTATTTATATTATCGTGAAACGTTCTAGCGTTTTTCTAGAAGCAACCACTGCTCTCTTGAGGTGCAAATATGAAACTATAAACTTCTAGGAAGAAGTTTTAATGATAGGTGATCATCGTTTGGGTATACTGAAAATTCAAATAAATCTAGAAAACGATATGGTACAAAAGAAGTCCCGAAACTAACATACAAATGATATTAAATAACCATTATTAATAAGAACAGAAGTAAATAACAAAAATAGGCAAGGAGTATTGACATTAAGGCAGGAAGAAATATTTGAAAAATTGTATTCTATTGTATCGTCGAGGAAGCCATTTTTGAGTCATGAGGAACTACCGGAAACTACTACCGAAGAGATAGTGTTAACGTCAAATGTGTAAACAGAAAATAATCAAAAATCAAAGGAACACGTTCCGGTTATCATGTGTAAACTGTCAAAATGCTAATCGAGAAGTCTTTAGAATATAAAATTTGCTTTGTTGACTTCCGCTACGCGTTTGATAGAATCGAATTAAAAACTTTTATAAAAGTGTTCACAAGAGTTATAGATTTTACAAATTAATATATAACATCTATAACAATAAATACATAATAACATTGACCCCACTGCAAGTAGGTGAAGTGTACAACACTAGACTTGCAGATGGTATAGTACTTATATCGGATTATTTAGAGAAATGACACTGCTATAGGAACTCTAAACTTTCTTCTCGAGTGTCGGTTTAGACATGAATTTCCTCAAAACAATATTTATGAGGAATGTAATTCTCAATGAGCACTCCAGAATTCATATCAACGTTGTTAAATTTAGTAGACGACTACACATACTTAGGTCATGAGATCAGAATAGCAAGATACAAAAAGGTTTGCATGTTTAATATAATTTTTTTTTATCTCGCGGACATCTTACGGTAAATTGACCAATGTGTTAAATAGCGACTTTATAATTAGCTTCAACATAAATTCTATGAGATACCCTGCACAAACCTTCATCTTAATAAACTGTAACTGCAAATCAATGCACAGTATCGAATTGAACTATCACTCAAAGATCATCTAAGAAATAAATATCTAAGACAGAAATAGGAGTAGAGGATCTTGTAGAGAGAATTTTTTATCTTTAATGAAAGTGGGTAGACTACATAGCCCGAATAACAAACAAAAGGTAGTCAATGAAACTTTATTGAATCGCATCTTATACTAGACAAAGGGAATAAAGGAAGACTGCCTGTACAGTAGACCTATGACATCAAGAATGTTATTAATAACTGGACCCAATCTGCACAAAATTGAACACACTGGCGATCAATCACAGAGACCTATGTCGAACAATGTACTCAAAGGGTTAATTTGGTTAGGGTAGGTTAGGTTAGGTTAGGTTGATGATGATGTTGCGCTTTTAGAAAATACGTCTGATATTGGGCCAGGACATAGCTAAAACCTGAACATATCCCGATAAATCCTGTTGTATGGCTACCCTGCATCTAAAATTTTGTTTAGAATTGCAATTTAATTGAAATGAAACACATTATGCCAATAAACTATTCGACTATACTACGTAGTTAGCTACGCCGTGGGTTCAGTTAAACAAGTCGATATCCTTGTTTGAAAAGTATCTTCTTTGACATACTGAATCCCACAAATTAGTAGCAAATATCTACACATAGCGTTCACTACCCTGTCAGTATTTATTTTGAATAAACTATTGTTCTTGCGTTTTATTGTAAATAATCAATTGGCATTCTAGGCGATTTCAAACATTATTTTGATGTGAAAATTCATTTAATCCAATTTTTTATAAAGTCAATCGTTCTGCGTTTCTAGTCACTTGAGAGGCATAATTAGCGAAAAGCTTAACCAGTTTTCTTTATTTCTCTTCATAGTATTACAATATTGTTCTGTTCTGGATACGGGCATCATAATCGGAAATTACTGTAATATGCCAAATTGCCTAGAAAGCGCCGCACCGTATTGCCACAACGTAATACGTGGTTTGTGCCAACTGATTTTGTTTTAAAGCTAAAAGGAGATCGATGCAGTATGAACTGAAATCATGGCACGTAATTTATATTAAATTATCTTTCGGCGCGTAACAAATGGCTGCCATCCTTCTGAAATATTGCGCGTTACAAAAGTAACGTCCAACGGCAATAGTCTGTTCTCCTGTTGTGCTTTTGCCCTGGCCTTCTGGACCTTCGTAATTTGTCTTAAAAGACTTCTTAGGCTCTTGTCGAGATCGTCAGAAACGATTATCTCTAAAACACTACTACTTACACTTTCGACGAAAACAAGACGAAAGAAATGAAGGTAACAGACAAAATACAATTTGTACCACCTCTAGTGAAAGGCTCGCGTTGTCTTTAAACATTCGTCTTCGGGGAATTAGTATATTAATAAAATAACGTCGCTTGATACGTAAACTAGGTAAAGTATTTACTCTTGCCAAGGGCAGTTAGTGTATAGGTACAGCAGAGCGCAGAGTTGCCAGAAAAATATAAAAATTTAATAATCTTTTTTACACTACACCCAGTGCTGATCTGCTTGTGAAAAGAAGTACACAAAACGAATTATCTGGGTCTTTAATTAAGTTCGTAACATTATCCTTACCTGACAGACAAGATTACATCTGAAGACAAACATTTTGTAGCATAAAGCAGCGAATTTAGAGGAGCCAGGGAGCAGTACTCAACCCAGCAAATTGACTTGTTTTTATTTCTAGTAGTACTTGGCTAGCGTAGATAAAATGATTGATTTATTGGTGTATCGCTATGTATGTTTACTATTGGGACATATTTCTCTCCGCTACTCATAATACTAATTTACAATAATAAAAACACAATTACAGTAGCAGTAATTCAGCGCTGTTCGGTTCTCCCTATTTATACAGTTAGATATTTCCCATTAGACTACGACCCAGAACGGGTGGATACAATTTCCTGTGGTGCATAGAACTATTCGATGGTGCAAATTATTTACAACATTCCAAATATTGCAAACTTTTTACCCGTCCGCTTCGCTGGACGTAAGAAATCATTAATTAAAACAAATTGAAACACTTGGTATAAATAAATAAAAATACACTAATGATTTTCAACTTTATTATTATTGATCACTAGTCAAGTTGACTATAAATTTCCGCAGAAGCCAAAGCTTGACGAAGCGATCGTCAAACGATCAATAATAAAAAAGTTGAAAATCATCAGTGTATTTTTATTTATTTATAACATGAATTTCAACCAAGTAACGGTAGACTCGATTTCATATAAAACACTTGGTCATAATTTTCACTAGTTTATTGACGGAACTCGACAATTGCTTCGACAGGGGTCTGTCATTATCAAGAGTAAGCAGAATTACCAAATGTATAAATGTGAGCAAACCTATTTATAGTAAATAATGATGGAGAAGTTTTTCAATTATCTAGTTTGTACAAAGCAAAGGTGAATTGTTAGAGTACATTTCGATTTGAGAATTTACAGTTTTATGTTTATTCTACATAGCTTTCATAATTTTTGATAATGAGAGACCCCTGTCGAAACAATTGTCAAGTTCTATCAATAAACTAGTGAAAAGTATTACCAAGTATTTCAATTCGTTCTAATTTTTCTAAATTTTACTTTCACACTCCTTGCACCGTAGACACTTTGAACTCTATTAAACACGAAAATGATGTTAATTTTCGGCAGAACGCTACTAAAACTAAAAATGTGCTCAAATCATATTTGGTTTAACAAATACTACCTAAAATATTATATCTAGTTTTATGAAAATAAAATAAACTACAAAATAGAGAAGCAAAAATGGCAGTTCAAATGACGATCACTTACTGGCTTAAACTAGAAATAAACAAGCTTTATTTAATAATTAAAATTTAATCAATAATGAAAGCAAACTTTGTTGTATCAACTCCCCATTCTTACTATATAGGTGGTAGAAATTGATGTATAAATACTGTTTACTTAGTTTTAAACTTTAGTACGTTAAGGTACTCTGTTATCTTTGATAATGGTAAATTTTTATCGAAACAATTGTAGGAGTTATAATAAAGTGGTGAAACGTATCTAGTTGTTTTTAGTTTTATTTTACGTGTATCAATCATGTTTCACAACAAATGTACCAGGAAAAGCTTGAAATATAATAGGGTGTGTTGCAGAACACAACCGAAGTAAAAATTTTCTAATCAAATAGTACAGCAATATCTATTATTTTATAATATTGGTGTACTTAATTATGGTAAACCTGAAAATTATTATGAATCCTTTCTATTGAATATTAAATATTAATAACGTATAAATAGAACTTCATCGGAACACAAATTGATTAAAGCTTTCGCGGCCAGTTGATGAGCTAGTGTAGTCCTGTAGACGTAGATGTAGACTGTCTACATCCAGCATGGGAGATGGAAGGATCTCTGAAGAAGCTCGCCACTCGTGCTAGCGAAACGTTAGGAAGGAATTCCAAACAACGGCGGCCTTTAGACCCGAATAAGGACCACACTAGTTCATCGGAACATTTTCAAAATTTGCTATATTAAGATAAGGTACCTATCTGAAAGTAAAAAAGAAATTTCGGGTATTTCATTTACTAATGCTGGATGGCGAGCAGCCTCTTCGACCTACAGAATAGTACCTCCTTTTAGGAGTGGGAGGATATGAAGACAGAAGAAAAGTAATATTACTGTCCCGGTATTTGTTTATTGATCCAAGGAAAACCACAGAAATCTGGGATCAGGTAAGCAGACCCAGACTAGAATCGGTAACTTCCTGAATGACAAGCTATGATCTAGACTAGTTTTTTTTCTGTTTTCGAGGAAGAGGATAATAACTGGACTAGTGCTGACAAATCCGGAATACTCGAAAACGGTTAATATGTTTCTAATAAAACCGGTTTCAGTTAAAATATAACCTAATGCATTTTCAAAGGACGTTATCGGATTACCATATTTCGGTTAACGGTAATTTTAACAAACCGAAAACCCATTATTCGGTTATTTCTTATTAACAAACGAACATAGACTTTCTCTTATAAACACATCAACATCATCAACTTGACTCTCCACAACAATAACTTCAACCCTTAGGTTTAAAAAAAATTGAGAAAGACATATTGTTATTCATATTCATAACTACGAGATAAAAGGTAATACGGTTTGGAATTACAAACGATAAATATTTAAAACATTTACCACACGATTAACTACTGATTATCTTGATAGATGAAAACGTACATTATTATATTAAGTTTAATTAGGCAACCCGATCTTTGATACTGTTGACGCTTATTATATAAACCATATAATGCCCGATTTATGACGGCACATTACTGCATTTGTACCGATATACCGAATCCATATATTAGATATTTGTACAATGAATTGATATTTACTTATTGAAAAGTAATTAATAATAATATTCAGTGAAATTAAATCCTTAATTAAAGACGGTGTCACCTTAAAAGAAAACAAAATTGCCTTGTGAAGTTTTTGAACAAGGCAAAGCTTACAGGAGTACTTTTGAAAGGGTAAAAAAGAAGAATAGAAAGTGTTTGATATTTAAGGGGAAATGTAAGCTGCCAGGAGGATTAAGGATGAAGGAATAACGACGAGAAACCGGAATCTGCCTAAAAGCCGCCTTCACATGCAAATTCTAGCTGTCTTTCTGACAAATTATTTCTCATTTTTTATCGTCTACTCGCCAGAATCACCCCTTTTCAAAGTTTCATTTTGGGCGTCAATCAGGAAGTTCTCACCATCTAACAGACATATTAGGAACGCACTGAAAACGAAGGAGGTGCTAACGCTTGAGTAGGCAGCCAAAATTAATCCCTTTTCCATATATTTTAAACTTATATTTCAGATACATATTTTAACATCTATTTTATATTAGTAAGTAAATTACATTTCGCAAAGATGATTTTAGTCTGTATGATACTTATAGTTTTTAACAATACACGTATACATGGTATTATTAGCGAAAAACCCTTACGTCTCGGCTAAATTCACAATTTTCGGTTTTGTTCGTAATTATTGAATAAACAACAATTAAAAATTAAAGTAGTTAACCAATGGAGAGGTACTTAAACCTTTTGCCTTTAACTTCCACTTAAGTCGATACACCAGCTTCGCATATTTCCTCTTGCAGCAAAGGAAACTCACTCTGCTGACTTAATTAGTTTTAATTTTTAATTGTCCATTACTCATTCATTTTACATCAGATTGGACAACTAAACGAGAAAAACGATCCAGGAACAGCTTCATATCAGTACTAAGTTCAGTTGGTATTCAGAAGAAATAGAGGGGATAGTAATGAGAACAAAATACTATTTGTTAAAAATTATCCTGCTGAAGTTACGTGGCCTCGCATAATGTTACATTATGGTTTCAATGTACTCAAAGTTTCTGCAGGATATTATTAACACCCATGTTTTGTTTGTAGTGGCTTTTAAGGAGTATGCTTTTGTAACAAGGCGAATTTTTTATGAGGTTAAACAACGAACGTATTCATAGATATTCTTTATAAATATGTATCGACCAGAGTAATATGGAAAATTCTTGCTTATTTGTTATACTTGGAGAATAGTTGATGAGATGCGCACTGAACTAAAACCAGAAAATTTAACCTAAGGAAACTCTTGTTCTTCTCAAGTGTGGTACTGTTTCCTTCGATGCGTTCCAGCGCTGAATACGATATTTTTAAATATAATTATTGTACCATTAAAAGTATTTTTGTTTATTTTTGATCGAGTCTGCACTGTCCTACATTATTCATTCATGTTTATAGTAAATACCTACTAAAATAATTTTCATTTTCGAGTTTATTAAATGTTTTAATAGATCATCAAGTACTCGTTTTTAAAATGTAATTGCCAAGGTCACTCTTTTTGTATGTGTTTGATACAATTTAATTTATTCTGACAGCAACTGATAATTCAAAAGAGGTACATATTCCTGATTATAATTATATTTTTGTATTAATCCTATTTTTAGCTGGGAAATTGAACATGTGGACCTCAAAGGTCAGTAGTTTTTTGTTTTTATTTTGTGCCAAAGTGATATTTGAGTATTTTGTATGCAGTAGATTATTCACTAAAAATAACTATCTATATATTTAAAATACAGTAGTCGACACTTTGTGTTATTCAAAAGTTATACTGGTACCTATCCAGATACAAATGAACAAAAATTAATCACCTAAACAGATACCTATGTTTGATGTAACGTTACTGAAGTAAAACACAAAATTGTTATTAATGCAATTAAAACTTAAACACTACAATTTCCCTGTATAAATTGAATTTATTTGCAATTACATAAACATACTGATATTATATTATTACAAGTTACGTTGAGAGTGCACTTGGCTAGATTATCAACCGTTTCAGATTAATAACAAGAGAAAGTTATTATTGTGAGCTTCAATATGTTTGTAATTATGTTTTGTTGTGATAAATGTTAAATAATTAAGGGGTTGTATACATTCAAAATCAGTTCTTATTGCGCGACAATGGTGCCATTTTTAATTTTATTTAACTCTCTCCATAGGTAACTAAAGTATATATTTGTAAAAGCGTAGGCTTATTATTTGCATGTCAATTATCACAAAATCTTCAACCGACCATGTAGAATGCTTAAAATAATTCTTTCAGTAAAACAGTAGACTGAAATAACATTTTTGCATAGTGCAATGGCCTTACTGAATTCCTCTTCAGTAACTTTTAAGTAGTAATTAACTTATTATTTTTATCAGAATCATTATTCGCTTTATTTACAGAATTTTGCTATCTATTTGTAATTAAAAAAAAACAGATTTCGTTTGATGAAGAAAAACCATTACCGTTATTCACAATTGTTGAGAATTAAGAAGTTAAATATAAAAACTTTATCGTTTCTTTATTATTCTGAGCCTATCTCTTTTTAAACTTTGTCTTTTCCTCTTATATTTTACAATTTCCTTTCTATAAAACATATAGAATAGGAAACCTTGCCACAAAGTCAATAAGCTTTTCGGTTAGCACCGTGGCTTGGAACTTTCGCATGCATAAAATTTTGGACGGTGATGCAAGACAATAAACAATAAATGCATTTATTACGTGCAAAATTATCATCTTTAAAGCATCTGGTTGGTTCAGTAGTAGAATGCTCGCCGGCTAGAGGTTGAATTTTTTAGATGATAACTTATGTTTGTTTGTGTTTTTTTTTGAATTACACACTGAATGTTTTTTGCTGAATTAAGTGAGGTTATGGTTGTCCTAAGTTCTTTTCTCATTTTTACTGTTTTTGTTAGGTAATGCCCATCTTTGTTAACTTTCGTATAGATTTAGAAACCATACCGTTGTATAATAAAATAAACACAGCTGAACCATGCAGTAATTTGACGCGCCAATACGCATGCGGAAGTCAAAGTGATATTCCTGTCTATAAACGCCAGTTGTTGCTACACCAAAGGGAACACAGTTAATCCCATTTACACACCCTAACATCACGTGCAAACGTTCCCTCATACACGACGACATCAACATTAAAATCTTCAACACGCGCATACAACTCCAAAAGAAAATACAATATCTAGGCATAACCCTTTCACATACCATGAATCTTTATAAATAGTTATCCAGTATCCTAGATAGATTTTGTAGCCGAGCTAATCTACTTTCACTCATCAACGGGCGAAAAAACCTGCAACACCGAAACACTCCACACATACAAAACTTTCATCAGGCCCCTAATAGACTATCGATCGGTCACGCTAACCACCTCCGAAGAAAATCAAAAATAGAAGATCCTCACGGATGAAAGGCGAATTCTACGAAAAATAGCCGTACTTGACCGCTTCAACCCTCCGAATATCTTGTATGAACACACAGACATTAGCATCGCCCTATCACCGATAGAGTCGTTAATCTCCAATCGAAATTTGTCAATGGAGCCATTGGTAACAACAACAGTATCTCCACAAACACCCAGCACAAAAGACTTCATGGAAAACCCAAAAACAAACACATCAATCCCCCAACCAAACTCCTGGCCACTACACCTAACCTCCCCGACGAATACATCGATTTCGTAGACAATCTTCCTATCTCCCTCAAATAACCGGAAACATACCACAGCACACTCACACACACACTATTATATCATTCGTCACCCCCATTTTATTCACCACTTCATCCCTATAATTTCCACCAATTCAACCAATCTTCCCCAAACCACAATCATCGCGGCGGAAGAGAACCCGAATGGTCATATAACGGCCTGACGTAGAGGGGTTTTAGTCAGTAGGTCCGAGGACATCTTCTTCGGGAATCCGGCACTACCCAGTCGTACGGACAGTAGGAATACGAAAGTTCCAGCGGAATTGAGCATTGTGATACATAAGGCTTTGCTACTACCTTGTGGAAGGGACTAATTTTAACATTTTACATTAATAGTTAGATATATTCCCCATAGGTATACCTTTACTTTGTTAATGGTTCACGTTTTCTGAATTAATTACAATTTCCAAGATTTTATGTGTTTTTACAAATATGAATATTTGTTTATGGTAACTAAGGTGTGTCACTTTATTTTATTTAACGTATGTTAAAGAGAAATAGATCGTGCTCTGTCTGCGTAACTTTTGATGAACTTGAATAGTTTAAAGCAAAATGTTCTTTAAGTAGGTAAACAATTGGTCAGTGACTTAACTTTTATTAAAAAATAACTACAGAAAGTATGGTAAGCGCCATATGTAAAGAATTGCCACTAATTCTAGGTTCATTAATGATTAACAAGGTCATTTGTAATTAAGAATATTAACTTGTCAAACTAAAAACACGACTTAACTATCTACGTAATCAAGCACTTTAGAAGGCCGTTCCTTCTGAATATTTGCCTTAAATTAATCGTTACCCCTCTAATTTGAAAATATGTTACATATTTAAAGCCCCCTCTATAATTTCCATTTTATAAGAAAAATCGGTATTTTTAATAAAGAAAGAAATTCTTCATCATTACGTGCTAAATCCTCTTCGTAGAAACTAGTAAACAGGTGTTTAATTTTTAGTTTGATTTCAGTTTTAATGTCTACGCAACAACAATTAATCAAAGAGCTAAAGCTTTTTTAGAAAAATTAGTTTTTTTAGTATATTTCGACGTTCGAGGTTCTCATCGTTGAAGGCATTCGTATTAAAAACCGAAAAGCTGTTGAGCATGTTTTGTGTTTAACATTTTACCCTAACTGCCTTCGTAGAATGATAAATGACGGAGTCTTAACGACGTGACGTAGTTGAAACATCGAAAAATGTAGTGAACCAAAAAAAAAAACTTTCTTGTTAACCCTATTCGCTTCTATGACAAGCACATATCCTCATAGAAAAGATAACGAACAACAATATAAGCTAACATTTATAATCAATCATTATTGAAATATTTTAAGACTCAATGTTTCTTTCAAAATAGAATTTAAAAAATCTACGATGGGTGATAAAATCGACAATTACTTCAGCACAGTAAATTAATAATTATTTCCTTTCGACAAGAAATTTGGTCTCTTTTGATGATCTGTTTGTTACTCTAGTATAATACCTGCGAAAAGTACCAAACAATTGGGCACCTACCCCTATTATTATATTCTTCTTTTCTGTATATAACTAAAATTTGTCTATATTAATTAAGTTAATGCAATATATTCATATTGTAGGATTTAATCGTTATATACGTAAACCTAGAATTAATTAGTGGCGAGAATTTTATACGGGTTCCAAACAATGATGACCGCCTAGAATTAGTTGATTGAGTCAAGTTGGGTTACTGATAGGACTTTGAAATGCCACATTTCCAATACCGGTATTGATACTGAATATAGCTCTACAAATACTGGGATTCCGGAATCCCAATTTGGTAATTAATTGAGAATATTGATATAATTTTAATTTAATATAAAATGCTTAGCATTTTATTATCACTCTTCTTTATTATAATTAAATATATTTTTCATTCTGTGTACACTAAAGAAATGTACATAAATGGGAATCTCGTAGTAATGACTACACCATATAGATTAATATTCTAACTAATTGTTACTAGTAATGTATATTTATGGTTCCTAGCGTACGTACATTTGCAATGGAGTGATACATCGTATATGGTGAATCATTTATCTTGAGACAACGAAATATCCTGATTTGTTCTTATTATTTCGGATAAAGTTTTAGACAAAAGATGTATGTTATTAAAGTGAAAATCAACTGGTGGGTTTTACTGTGATCTCACCCTACATAATGTTCTATGTACCTATGGAGGTAGCGTAGATGGGCACCTAATAATAGGCGACGTTTAAAATGTATAATTAAATGATAATGAAAATAATGAATTACATTGAATAAGGGTAGGATGTTTTCCCTAAACAAATAACCAACTACACAAATTTTATGTAATACGATAATTCTTAATCTACAAGTAATAGTGAATACTTCAACTGAATGTAAAGTTTGTGATTGATTCTTATAATATTATTTGTTGTTTTAAGTTATTTATTTAAGGTTATGATAGGGAATAGTTTTCCTGATGGCCATATGATAGGTGCTGTGTACCAAGAGCAATGGTGAAGTCATGGTAGGAAAGGTTCCCTTGATTGGCATGTGAGAACTGATACCCACCATAGATAAGAACCATTCACCAAGGGCTAAGGTTAGGTTATTGTAGGAAATAGTTCCTCAGATTGGAATGTGCCAAGTATTATGCATCAAGGCCTTAGGCCAGGTTGTAGTAGGTTTTCCTAATGGCTTGTGTAAAGTTCTATGAGCTAAATGCTATGTACGATCAATATCAGTACCGTTCATATTTGGACATGTTCAACTAGTCTATATAATAGTGTGCTACGTGTCTATGGTACTAGGAGCTGATATATCTGATAATAGGATGTGTTAGAATTAGCTGACGATTAAAACGTTTAATAAAAGAAATAAATTAACTAAATGGCTTTCTTTCCATACCCAGTGTTTTGTCGTTTAATCGGAATTTTTAATTAAGTGTCACCAATCTTTTGACGTATTGAAATGTCAAAATTCTGATTCGGCTATTAGTACAGTCATCGATAGGATGTGGTAGTGTCTGTGGCTAAACGCCTTCTAAGGGAATCATTAGGTTGCGGTATCTAGGAATACCGTTATTAAACTCAAAGTGGTTTGCAACATCGACATCGTTACCTATTTGTTCAAACATAGATTGGTTCAACTAATACTATTATAATGCAGTTGCCATGATTACTGTGTTGCTCATTGGATACTGAAATCTGAATCAATCCGTGATTATGGGACTACGGGATCTCGGTGTTTTGATATTGAAAGGAAAAACGATCATAAAAAATATCTGTTAAATATTAGCTAGCTTGCTTGTGGGTACTGATAACATTTCAAAAAAAAACTTAAAATAACGAAGTAAGCACATACGTCATGTTCATCTAGGGAATTATGTATCAAGTATGGGACTATAGGTAAGTTAATGCCGTAGAATACAAAAGTAGCTTTAAAACTTTAAACATGAACTCACAACCTCCACCCCAATCCTTTTTCGCCATTCGTGCTTAAAAGGATTCAACTCAGGTACAAAACTTGAGGACGAACGAACATAAATTGAAAGTTTTTATTCTTTGTTTGTAAAAGAAAACAGAAAATACCAGGTCATGTTTCTGCATATTTCACAAGATCGTTGTTGGAAGGATAAGCAAGCAGAGAAAGTCAACACAATTCAAATGAAGTACGATGAGACAAAATACTTATTTTTATTGAATTACGGATTCTTGATAGAAATCTAACATATCGAATTGGAAACTAAAACATTTGTGGAAGTTACAACTGTGTTTCTTGTTTCTAATTCGAAATATAATACTAACCTACGGCTTCCTTCGTACTTGTTTGTATATATAAACACATTTAAAAACAAATTTTATTTTATTGTAACTTTTGATTAAAAATAGGCGATTTGATATATCACAATTTAAAGCGAGAAATAAGAAATTAATTTTCGGTGACACCTAAAAATTATTTGAAAGAATGAAATATCCTCTGTTGTCTTGTAATAATTTCGTTATCCCCTTTCTGGAACTAAACTCTACTTTACAGTATTCAGTTCATGCTAGTGTTACGTTTTCGTAATACCAAACTACAAAAACACTTTGTTTTTTACGAACAGAACGTTATTATGCCGTTCTAACTCAAGCAAACATAATAACGAGAAATAAAGGTAACTGATTCCCATTCCACCGTTCCGAGCGGTGTATGTCTTAATATTTTCGGTAGTAGTTCGAAAGGTTTCGTAACTTATCATAGAATAAAAATAATGTGATTGAAGTCAGGGATTATAGAGTGCAATGGTATTATTCTGTAGATCTGAACATTGTCATTATTTAAATAAGTAAGAAAAAAGCAAATGTTGTGTCTACACCATCTAAAATATTTGCTAAAAAAACGTCAATTACATTTTTGTTTCGATAAGAATAAATACTGTTTGTTAGTATTGCATAAATAAATAAAAAGTAATAGAAAGTGAATGTTACTGGTGGCGAAAAGAATTCGTTACTCTGATTACATGTGGTCAGTTGGATGCGCTACGTATAATACTATATTCTGTATCTAGACTGGAAGTAACAATAATTGAAAATGTAGATCTGTCATTACATTTCAAAGAAATTCAAGTCATTTTGGAGGTACTAAAAGTTCTTGTTGTAGTATGTATTCGTTACTTTGTTATCATTGCCAAGGCCAAAATTGAATGGCAAAAGTTCCCTTTCAGTCACAATTAAGATCGATCAATCGATTTCCCATTACCGTCATATCCATCTGATCTACGTCGATCTGCACCGCGAATGCAGTTTCAATGTTAAAGTACGAATGTGCTTCAGAGTATATAAAAAAAAACTTTTTGTGTTTCATTCCCACCAGCTACTCGTGCTGGTGGGCGGGCAGTCCCTCCGACTTACACTGTGCATAGCCGGAGGGTAAGGCGTAAGGTCCTCTTCAGCCTCCTTTCAGGAAACGTGGGAATGAGTGGGTGGTGTGGTTAGGGAGAGAAAGATGGGACGGACGAAATGAAGACAGAAGAGAAGTGAAAGGTTATCTGTGGAATATTACTGCCTGCATTTTAAATTGTAAATAAAAGCGAATTCGGTTGTTGTTCTAAGCTGCTCAGAGTTTTGATACCGAAAATCAACAATTTCGTCAATAACAACGAATGACATTTTTTTTCTTACTCTGGTGGAGTATTTTTATTAATATGAAAACAATTGCAAGAGTTGTTAATCAATGGCGTAATATAAACTTCAATGGGTATTGCTCCAATTGCTCTTGTCTACATTAATATTTGACGATCATAGAAGTATTTATCTATTTGTTTCATGACATCATTATACATTTTAGTTTCGATTGATGGGTTAGGTTAGGTTGATATTCACAATTTTTCATTAACGCTCAATATAGAGCAAAAAAAGTGCTTGGCAATGCTTTTCGCTCCCTTAGAATACTTAAAAATAAAAGGTGAGCAAAATTAGAAGTAGAAATAAGCAGAAAAATTGTGTCAAAATATCTTGATAAACTGACTTGCTCAATTATTATCTTCTTCCTTTCTAACAAAATGACTTTCACAGCTTAATTTTGAAACTAAGTGCTTATCAGTATGTTAGAAATGTAATAAACGTCACCATGAAAGTTTATGTGGCGAGGAAATGATTGCGAAAGAGTGTACATTGTCGACGCTACGTCGCGATAATCATTTAAAAACAGAAAGGAGCGTGAGCTGACAACAACGAAGAAATCGTGGGAAGCGGTTCAGATGATAGGACAGGATGGGAGGATAGGTTATCGTCTTCCTCCTTCCTTCTCTCCGGCTGTGGCTGATGTTATACGGAATGAACCGGAGTAAATTTGTTCAATTTATAACGGGGCTTTTCAAGACGAAGGATAAAAGAATTCGCGTGGTATCTGTAATTCTTCCTTTCTGGAACCTAAAGATAATATCGTGCCAAAGCAAATACAACAGAAACGCACTACGTTCATAGGAAATTACTAAAAATTAATTTATCTTTTGAAATGGATCCTAACTTATTCGTTTTGTTTTCGCTTCCCTTTTGGGTAGATATTGCTTTCGCTATATAAGGTTAGATGATTTTGTAGCGTTACTTCAATATGAAAAATGAAATATAGTAGCAAAAACGAATGTTGTCCAAAATACCAACTTTCTTTGATCGATGTATATACGAGACGTCAGCTTTCCTTACTAGCATGTTTTTGTTTATTTCCTAGTAAATACGAATAATGTATTTTTGTCACATTACCACTGAAAATCCGATTTTCGTACACTCTATACATAAATGAAAGTAGCTCTTTTCCAAGCGGTCAGGAACAATACTCATTTTTGTGCGCATCCACAATATTGTCAAGCATGCGTGTTACCGCAAATTTAACGCAATCGCCGCAATTTCCAGACGTTATACAATCATCGATTTATACCTTAATTATAGCTACAAATCGATAATTATTTTGATGCGTACCATAATCGATAATTTTAACACAATTTTGCGGTTACTCTCATGCAATTCGAAAATTAGATTACATCAGCCTTAAAATAGTATTAATGTGAGGGAACATATCATGTACGAAGCTAACTAAAAATACACATCGACACATTAACATAAAAATAAACAAAAGATAAATTATGACAAATTCGCAAAGGATATTCTTATAATGTAAAAAGAACAAAAATCAGAAAATTTCACACAAAAAGTATTATTAGAAACTTTAACATTAATATATGTTTCAACCTCTCGGTCATTATCAAAGTGGATTACAAGAATACTAGTTTATATACGAAATAATCAACTATTATACCCTTCAATTAGGTCATTTAGAGTAACGTTTAAAGTTAATGTTAATGATTTTTAAATTTCTAATTTTTCTACAAAATTTACTTTCTTGCAATTATTTTGGACACGTAGTATAGAAAGGTTATTTTTACTAATAGGTGTTTATTATCCAAACAATGTTGGGATAAACTCGTGCAGTTGTTTCTATTTATTACCGATCTTTCATCTTCGTGAAATGTAATATAGAAACTTCGTCCTGTTTGGCCAATATAAACGCTATTACAATTGTCACAATGAATTTTATAAACTCCATACTTTTTGAAAACATCATTATTTGTTAATTTATTGTTTACTATATATTTTTTTAAGTGTTTTTATTTCAACTAATAATATTTAAACTTAATTATCTACATAAATAGTCATTTATGTTATGACCGAATTAGATGTAATTTTTCTTTCTGTTTTGATTTATTATTATAAAGATACTCCAGTATAATCTTTTTATGTTTATTTTTGAGTAGTTTTTCTATGAGATTTGTCTTATACCCTTTATTTAACGCTAATTGTTTAATAAATAATAATTCATTATTAAAATTTATTTCACTTATAGGCTAAGTTACTTGTTATTAAATTAATATTTAATTTACATTTATTTTCATTTATTGTAACTTTTCCGCAGGCAACAATTTTAAGTCTGTCTATGTGTATATCGCAATTTATTTCAGGTGTGTTGAGACGAATTTTTGGTATATTCAAATTTTATTTTATTGTATGGTGTATTGTTATCATGTAAATATTATTTTCTTACAATTCTATTTCTTTACTTGCTCTTTACCTGCTCTGTATCTATTCTTCCCTTAACGAGAATTTAATTGCTTCAGTACCTTCCTATAATCCCTCATTACAATTGAACTCTGTATACTAACAGCATGCCGTCTATAATTCTTACTTTTCCTAATAACTATTTTACAATGGGTTTCTTCGGTACATTTTGGTTTTCAGTATTGTATGTTATCGACCTTTTCAAATTCATCCCTACTATGACTAACAAATTTCTAGCTCCCCTCTTATCTATTTTTCTACAATATTATTTTAATAACTACAATCAGTTCTCTTTCGATCTTCCTGGCTACAACAAAAATTCTTCACTTCATTCAATTTTATATTAACTTTTACTTCTAGTCTACATTAAATTTTATCAGTTAATTATATATTTATTTTTTGGTTCAATGCTATTTATTTTCTTCGTCGCCTATAACGTATAAACTCAGAGTCTAAATACTAATCTGTGTATTAATGTATTAAACTAATGAATGGTGATAATTTAATTGAAAATTTTTGATTTGAATCGAAAGGAATAATAACATTTGTAAATGTTTTTTTGCTATATATATATATATATATAATAATATTTAAACTTAAGTATAGAAAATTAAGTACACTATTATTATTTTAATAGTGAATTGGATGTCTTTATTTATAGAACTTATTATATATAGAAACAAGTTTAATTGTCTATTGGTACCTATCCATATACAAAATAAATCATTCATATTCCGCATACTATGACGATGTTCAAGCAATAATTATTTGCCTTAATCATATAAATGAAGTGTTTATTTTGGTCTTTGCAAGCATCCCGCCTAAGGATTAAATGATCTTACGGTTACAGTATGTTCACATCAGATGCATTTCGCTTGGAGCAACACGCCTTACTTAATTTCAAGCGAACCTTAGTGTGATCATATCAATCGCGCTTGGCTTACAGCTCTCCTACTATAAAGCGTGTAGGCATGAATTGAAACCGTATTTTAGTCAGTGCACAATGGCTCTGTCAAGAGTTATGCAGAAAATGTTTCTCCTCGAAAGTTTTTCGCAGGAAATATATAAAAAAAGATACTCAAAAAGCATGCAATCATTAGGATAATTGTAGCACCTCTATTTAATACTGCAATAAATTCAGACTTTCTACGAACATTTAAAAACTGCAGTGGTAATTTGTTCTTCCTTTCTTATAAATACAAAATTTCTCTATACAAGCGCAGCAAAACAGACACAACGCGTCTCCCCACGCTTACAAACTTGTAATTCAGTCAGTAGAAACCAAAATAGGCCTTTGCCTTACAAAAGGTGGGTTATTTACATTTATTTTCTAAATATGTAGTTAGGGTATAATGATAAAATGTCTAACTTTTCGACCTTGAGGATAACTGCTAGAGCCGCCATCTTTATAAAAACTAATTCCGCAACATAGTCGAAAAAGATAAAATTCGTTACATGTTTTGTGTAATCCTGTTCTTTTGTAGGTCTAATATTTGATGAGTTACAGCGGCTGAGACATTTTTCTCAGAAAATACCGAGACTCCTTATTTTTAATGGTTAATCTAATAATAACATGTACCACTTATTTTCGATGTATTTTTTCGCTACAATAATCACTGAAAAAAATTTCTGAGTACCTACTAAAAAATCGGAGCAAGAAAGACACAACGAGTCCCTCGCGCGTGCGCCAATATCTAAAACTTGTTCGTTCTTTTACGCCTTACGGTAAGCAGTAAGTGTCTGGTGTGAATATAGCTTTAGCTAGGCTGTAATTAACATATGATGTGAATGTTCTTTTACTTCTCCTCACAGGGTCAAGGCAGCAACGGCTAAAACTTTCCATTGCTATTATTATCATTTTCATTTAAAATTTCATGTTCATTTGCAAAAAACAATGAGATGAAATAATTCTTATTAATTAAGTCAGAATTTTGTATTTACTTCCAATAGACATTATTGTAATTCGCTGAAGTGTTACCAAGAGCCAACACTGACATTCAGATTCCTGAAAATGTCTTTTAGTAATTAATGGTAAATGATTCAATGGTACTTCACGGCCAAAACCCGTAGTAGAATTCATATTCGGACTAAAGAGCCGTGGTCTAAATGAACGATTACGTCCAGACATTTGCAAAGACTTCTATGTATCGCCCACGTTGTCACTGCAGTACCATTGAATCTGTCATCCGCGTTGCCGACGAAACGTCCGGACGTAACCGTTCATTTAGACCTGATTTAGCATGTCAAAAAACTTTCACGAATTACTGTGAAGTTATATAGTATAGTAGAACCATTATTATATTTACGATCCAAGTTTGTAAATATGCAGTTGTCAATGATACCCCGGACAACGATTGCGGTTCCTTGTTGATAAGTGGGCAAGGGAACATTGATATACATCAAGGCAATAAAACAAAATGGTCAATACGGCGCAAATAAAGTGCACAATAAATACACGCGTCCGCGCGTAGCCTGCGGCCAGTTACCAGCAGAACGACAAATCGCAGACATTTCTCATTCGTCGGGACTTACTCCCTGCCCGACGGGACAACTAATGCTGTTGAGGTTGTTGCTGCTGTTACTTCTGTTAGTCCTTCGGTTTGTTTGGCGGTCGAATTCTTTCTTCTAGAACAATTCTACATAATTCAACATCGCATTTAATCGCTTTTAAGGGTTATGGGTTAATATTTTATGAACAGTGCTATTTATATTGAATATTAAGTAAAATTCTATATGGGTTAGGGCTAGAGATTTAAAACTGCTAACGAAAAAAAGTAAACGGCCATAGTAGATTGTCATTCTTCAATTTTATCCAGAATACAAAATTTGTGTACGTACCAGCATCATCAAAAACCATTAAAATGGGTTTTGAAAATCACAATGCAGCCGTATTACAATACACAAGTGATTTCAGTTATAATTTAAAACATTTTCTTTATAAAAATAATTTTATTTGAAAATCAGAGTGTGTTCATTCAGTGTAGTACAAGTATGTTCTGACGATTGTATTTATAAAATGTGTTACTAAAAGCTAAGATAGGAAAAATAAATACAAACAAATGAATTGGTCCATGGTAGACGGCGGAACAATAATAAACTCGAGTAGTCGTGAACAAGACCTACTGGTTCAAGGAACCAACAACTATCACATTATTATAATCGCCTACCATTCGTCATGCAAAAAAACTTACACATAAAATACAGTATGTAACAATACTGATTTTTTTTAATAATAAAACAATTAATTATGAATAACGTATTTATAGATTTAGAGGAACAGCCAACAATAGCTGACAATGTATGCCCACATGGTCAGAATTTGCACGATAAGCAGTTCTTTAATCAAATCATTGCAATTTTACATTTCTTAAGACTAGATGTTATAAACTCTAGTTTGAATCTCTTTTCAGTGATCTATATTCATCTAATATATTGAGTCTGGATAGTAGATCGAGCGCTTGCTTTGTGTAGAAAACACTGATAATGTCTGATTAACTATTTTACATTCGGGAAAAGATAGGAATGCGGAAATATTGCGCATCTCCGAAAAATCGTCTCGTATATTCAGCGGGTGCTAGTGCCTGGAATTACGAGCGGAAATCAATGTGTGTCGGTATCAAAGTATCCTTATCATTACTTTTACATTTTATTTTCTGTTGTATTAATTGAACAGCATTTTCTCTTTTTATTCAGTCCCTCAAAAATTAATTCCATATTTTTGCAGAAAGCTTTATTCTCTCCACAAAGCATTTTTTATATATGTATATTCCATAGTATATAGCGTAGTACCTATAATATACTGCATCGTATACTGATGGTTTAGAAATCTCAAGAATTGTTACTAATTATGATACAATAAACACAACAATGACAATATAATTTCTATGAAACCGGCTATCTTTTATTTGTATTGATCTATGCTAGTCTAATTAAACAAGTATTTATCACTTTATGGATAACAACTTGCTGCTATAACAGAAGTAAGTCACCTTTGAATAGGCACTGGGATATATTGTCTTTTATATTTGACTTATTATTAAAGAATATTAAGTTATTAGTCAGTAATTTATCGAAACCACCAGACATGGATTACAATTTTGAACTTATCAGTTCAACTGTAAAAGCAAGTTATAAATAAGCAGCATATCGCCATCTACTGATATTCACTGCTAACTATTCTTTTTTAAATGTTTCACAAGGACCTCACGAAAATAACCACCTGTCAAATAGAATCTACAACCTCGCTTATTTACGTAATAGGTGTGCCTATATTTAGCTGCTGATAAGAACTAAAATGTTAGCGATCGCGACCCACCTCTGGTAGTTTCGTTAAATTACTAACCAAGAGCTTAATATTCTTCATAAAAGACTAAGTAGATAGATTGGGTTCATCATAAAAGAGTGGTTAGTCTGAAGACTGGTTCGGCACACGTGTCCATTCCTTCTTATCCCAAGGTAAACTTCGTATTTCCTTAAAACCTGAACGTCCTACATTAGTAACTATTTTCGCAAAGTAATCTAATCTAAGTCTTACTCTGCTTCTTTCTACTCCTATTTATGCTTCTAATGCCTAATGTCCCAGAAGACGCCCTACCACCCTATCTCTCTTTTTCTTTGTTGATTTGCATAGCGCAATTTGTTCTAATACTTTTTTTAATAGTTCTTCATTTTAACGTCTTTCTATGCACGGTATTTTCTTTAGCAGCCCTACTAAATTTCAAATGCTTCGCACTTTTCATTTCATTTTCCGTCGCGCTCACTATCCACGTTTCGTATGCTCCAAACATACACTTTTAATAATCCTTTTCGAGTTTATGAAATAGCTGATTGCGAGCACAGAAGTTATTCTTTCTTTTATGTCTTTGTCGCTTTTCCAATCCTGACTTATCTTACTTCCTTAGTCGGGTTAATTTACGCATGTGTAATTAAAACATCATCTCGTGTACAATGTTATTGTTTAATACATTCAATTATTATATGTTTATCGCCATCCGTATCAGGTCAGTTACCGGTTACTGATTACTAGTGGTCCTTTTTAGTACTCTGTTTGTATAACACTTTGTAATATTAATAAAAAGATGAATCTATTTATATTTTATATTCGATAATCTATTTTCGTTATAAGTATCTGCCACTATAGAACTGATCATTTGCCATTGAGTAAACTATATACACTATGTATCAAATAAATATAAACAAAATTAATAAGATTTAGGGAGGATGCGGTTGGAAAATTGTAAAACATGTTAATTATGATAAAAATCAAACAAACACTGTTGTAAGGTTTTATAAAATTTTTAGTAAGACTTCTCTTACACTGTTTCGGCTTATCAGGCCATTATCAAAGAGTTGAGTAGAAACTAACTTAATCTAAAGAAACGTCACTATATATACATATTTAAGTAAGTGGGGGGTAAAAACAGATCATATTATTGAAACCGGGCTAAAAATATAGGACTTTTATGTCCTTAACATTGTTCATTTGTAATATTTCTATTGTGAAAAAAGGCATGAAAATGAACAATGACATAAAAGTCCTATATTTTTAGCCCGGTTTCAATAATATGATCTGTTTACCCCCACTTACTTAAATATGTATATATAGTGACGTTTCTTTAGATTAAGTTAGCTTCTACTCAACTCGTTGATAATGGCCTGATAAGCCGAAACAGTTTAAGAGAAGTCTTATTAAAAATTTTGTAAAACCTTACAACAGTGTTTGTTTGATTTCTATCAGATAAACAAAATAAATAACATTGTTGGTTAATATATTTCTTCTTCTTCGTTCCCTTTTCTAAGACAATGTAGGTACTGAAAACATATGTATATGCATAGAAATAAGGAGTGTATAGATCAAAGTAAGTTGAATAGTAAAGGAGACTTTGGGAAACGGCAGGTTGTTCAAAATAAAACGGACAGTTTGTTTATACTTAGTTTTTAATATTTTATTTCTAGGAGGAGGTAATATAGAGGACTTCGAGGCAGGCTCGTGTGGTCTCACCGATTACCCTTCCCTTCTCCCGGATTGCTTTTAAAAATTGACCCCTGGTGCGTAGTTATTGCAAGGTAATAAATAACAACTGCATGCACGATGAGCACGAATTGTTGTTCTTGCCCTCTACAGAGATTGTGGTGAATTAACTAGAATAATTTGAAAGAGACTGACCCCTGTATACCACAACCTTTTTTATAAAAACGGACACGTGTTTTGTCAACATCTATTGTGGGGTATTATTAACTCGAAACAGTCTCCCTCACAATAGAAGTGGGCGAAACACATGTCCGTATTTTTAAAAAGAATTGTGGTATACAAGGGTGACTATCTTTGATTTAATTCTATCAAAGTGAGTAGGTTATAGTTATATCAAAGCGGATATCAAAACACTGTTCGTGTAAAAATTGTTCTTTGTTAATATTTATTTCACAAATTTTATTTACATCATTTTAATTAATTTTTCAGAATAATGTTCCGTCATCAGCAAACAAATTCCGCATAAGAGGATAAATCGTTAGTAAACAGAATGAAGAGTTTTAGGTTGACATGTGATGACTGTGTAACTTCAGGGTTACTGCGGACTATTATTAATTTTCACAAATTGAACTCGAATACTGAGATAAGAAGAAACCCAATTAAGCAAATGTCTGCGAATTCCCAATTTGAAAGTTTAGTCATTAATAAATTCTAGTCCACCGAGTCGAAGGACTTAATAAATCGGATCATTTGGGTACTTTGTACCTTCAAAAGCTGTATAAATGCCGTAAATGATAAGGTTAGTTGTATATTTGAGATCCACCTTTGGCAAAACCATGCTATACAACGTAATAAACTCCAGGACAGTTTTCTAGCAACAATGCGTCAAAAAAATGAAAACGAAAATGGAGCTTTTGATAGCAATCGGTCTTTAATAATTTAAATTATGAAAATTTTTTGTTTTATAAATTGGGAAATATCAATGGCATTGCTTCAGTTATAACTGTTTTGAACTTAATTAGACAATTAAAAATCAGGCGAAAATAATAAAATTGAACATTTTAAGAGTATGTGATTTCTAAAAATCTTTAAAAACTGTGAACCTTCATCTTTTCTTCGATTTTTAATATTTAGTATACTTTTTGTGTCATAGATAACTCTTAATACCTTTACTAAATGAATTTTTGAGGATGTATCTCTCTTATAATTAATTATTTATTATATTCAAAAAAGAAGGAATTAAAATCAAAGATCTCACATTTGGAACGCGTCCCACCAAGTAGGCGAATAAGGATTTCAATTCCTTCTTTTTTGAATATGTTATGTCTTCGTCTAGGAGTCCATCGGAATCAACAGTGTAATTCAATGCCGGTAGGGGTATTAGCCCTCGAAGTAGTTGTTTCTGTTGATTCCATATTTATATTTATAATTATTTATTGTTATTTGTTGAAAACAGAGCTAAAAATTAGTTTTTCAGAAAAAATAGCAAACGGCTAATTTGTTGGAGATATTTATTTGGAGATATATTTGTCTAGCAAACATGCACTTATGTGTACTTGCATGAATAACAGTGTATCGATTGTATTTAATTTTACCCTCGGTTACCCTCTCAGTCGTCACTTAGTCTTTAAGCCGTTATGTTGTTAAGTTTACTATTCCAATAAAGTACTCTGTTGTAATAATCAACATAATTATAGAAAACATATTTGCAAAATTTGAATATTTTTATTTTTAAATTTTTTTACTATTTTCATTCAAGAGTACTGGAGTATATATATAAACAGAGTTGTCAGAGAGAGTGGAACGGTACATAACTCAAAAATTGTGTTAAGACTTCCAATAGTGCAATGTTTTGAAACAACTAAAAAGGTGGAATTAATCACAAATATTATTTCAGTGTAAGTGCTCTTATTAATGATCGCTATCGATAGAAGCTATATATATTGTTGAGTAAATCAAATAAAAGCTGGTGAAAATCTAAAAATACAATAAATGTTAATTAATAGTTGTTCGATATAAATGTAACACCCAAGTGAATATTCAAATTCTTACCAACTGATATTAAAATATGTCTGTTTGCATACCTATATATGGGTTCCTGCTGATTGGAGTTAATAGTTGGGAATAAACATTAATAACAGTAGATAGTACGAGGTTGGTTTGATAAGTCCGTGACTGTTAAAGGAAAACATCAGTATTTCAACAAAAAGTAATTTTATTTGTCTATATAATCTCTTCTTAGCTCGATACATTTAGTCCATCACGCTTCTAATTTTTTATTCCTTCTTAATAATAAGATTTCTCAAGGTCCTCAAAATAAGCGTTTGTTTCCACGATGACATCTTCATTCGACCCAAATCTTTTACCGCCCAGTCATAGGAAATAGTCAGAGGGGGCTCAATCCGAATAACAATGGCGTAGTAGTTCGTAGCCCAATTGATGAAATTTTGCCATGGTGACTACACACGTACAAATATGTACCCGTGCATTGTCCTAATGGATCGTTTTACCTTTTCCAAGGTAATCAATATGAATTACATCGCGCGAATACCAGAAAACCGTGAGCATGACTTTGTTTGCCGATAGATCCTCTTAGCCTTCTTCGTTGCACGTTCATCCGTAGAAACCCACTGTTTCGATTGTTGCTTGGTCTCTGGTCACTCGTTTGGATTGCGGCTGTACATCTTCAAACACTACTCACATGTCACACGGTGGCTATTATGGTCGATCATGAGCAATCGCGGCACCCATCGTGCCGACAGCTTCCTCTGCTTCATGCAAAATGTGATGCACTTGCTCAGTTGGGATGCCTACAGGCCTACAGCCTCAGTCAACTCACGCACTTTCAACCTTCGATCATCTAATTTTATTCCATGGATTTCATGAACGATTTCTGTCGTAACGACTTCTTATGGACGATCTGAACGTTCAGCGTCACTTGTCCTGCTGTGACTAGTGCGGCCACAATGAAGCTCAGTAAACCACTTTTTAACCATTGAAGTCGACGGTGAAGAGGTACAGAGTCCTTATAGTATTTATCAAGCCTCTCCTTAGTTTCTTTGACGGATTTTTTTGCGCAAAATGTAATGTTTAATCAGAGTCAGGGTTAGATAACAATGCGTTAACATTATGGTTAGTTACAACTTAAGGAGTAATTTCCTTTATGCAAACTAATGGTTTAGGGTTAGATTAAGTTAAGGATAGGTTTCCTTGATTGACATGTGTGAAGTACCGAAGGATAAATGTAGCTTGATAGATTTTATCTTCAATAAAATACGTTCCCATCACGATTTTTAAATGTCACGAGAAAATAGAAAAGAAATGATTTTACCCTTTCGGGTTTGAATCACCAAAAGTGCATTCAGGTTTATGTAGAGTACGAAAATTTCTGAAATAACATTTTTAGTTATTATAGTAAGATCATAACTATATCTTATTTTTGTCTCAATTTGTAGATGCCATTTTCATATTTGGTAATGTACTGACTGATAATTTCAATAATATATAAAATTTATTAACTTCTTTTATTCCAGTGTATGATTCACTGTTGAAAAGGAAATAAACAAATGTTTAAAGTTTTTGGACCTCACTATAACGAGAATGAAAACTTGTCTGATTTATAAGAAACTGATACAATGCCGTACTAAATAAAAAAAATAACCAATTATAAAATTAAGTTTATCCCACTTCTTTATTTATTGACTCACATCTATACTTCTAGAAAAATATATTGTGAAAAAGGAGTCAACATTACAAAACAGATAACTCACCTTATGCCAAAGTTTTTTTAAATTTTGTGAAACAAGCAGATCTTTTTAATTTAAATTTATTCAGTATTTATAAAGATATTTCACCAAGTGATCAGCCTGGTCACAATTATTAGATCTTATATGTTTCGCTTTGACAAAGTATTATAATATGAAATGCTCGTAGGAGTCTTGAGCCATTTGTTAGTAGGTTCAAGAGATCCTCCTTCGAGTCCATTGTGTCTAACAATGGCCTCTTTTCACCAACGTTGGAGTGTTTGAATTTTTGTGGCCAGTTCAATTGCCGACAAAAAATGACTTACTTAGTCAAGATAAGTTAAAATTAGAACCAGCATTTCAAAAAAATTCAGATAGTTTGTTGCACATTTGCTTATAATTTTTGTGATTTCATTAAAACTGATACTAATTTACTGACTAACTGACGCACTAATACATATAGGGTACTTTCCATTGACGTAAAACTTTTGTTATTTGGTACAACACTCAAAGCATAAGTAAACGAAAAAAACATTTTATTTCAATTCAACGTGGAGTTATTATTTAATAACACATAAAGCGTTTGTGAAACATTTTTTTAATAAGAATATTATTTGACAAACTTAATACAGGGTATAATAAAAACTGTTCTACGAAGGTTGTTCCAATTAACCTTATAAATTTCTTAGAGCTTACAGTGTGTAACATTTAGGGGTGAGTATTATTCGCAATTGTTTATTATTTTTTCTATTTGGAATAATTAATAAATTCATATACGATATAAATATTATTCTTTGAAATAAATCTTCAAAAGTATGTTTAAAACGTTAACAAATTGTTAATATTTTTGAATTAACGTCGTTATAAACGTTAACATTTTAGGGAATAGGTAGGTAACGCTGTAAATTATAAATTTCAAAATAAATTAACGTTTCCATTCTTGTGACGATTTTAAGGGACTAATTGCAATTATTGGAGTTCTGACATATTAAATTTGAAAGGGTTGTACTACCCATCCTAAAACAACAAGGAAATAATTCCTCGGGTTTATAGTTGTTTACCAACCCAGTCCCTGGTTCTCTTCAGCTAAAATACATGGATAACTAAATCAGACAAACACGTTGTGCTAACAAGCTTTAGAACACAATTTATAATATCTTCTCTTTATCGATTAATATACAAAACGTTCGTATGATATTGGTCAACTGTCTATTTAAAACTTTTTTTACATAATCAAATTATGTTGGCTATATGTGCAATTTTTATGTGTAATAAGCTTAGGTGTCTTATTAGTTAAATATACATCTTACAGGTCGTCGCAGATATATAATTTATTATTAAGCTGGCAATTCAGTTGAGAATGACTGACTGACTCTGATAATATATGAGGACCAGCACTTGTCAACCGATTGAAAATGAAAATATAACTAGAGTTAACTTTTAATCATTTTATGTTTATATTTTAAATGTATTTATATTTATATTCACATGTAGGCACTTAAAACGTTTCCATACATACTTAAGGTTACTAGTTTTGTTTCTAAAATTTCCAGTGCCAGTGCAAATCATGATTGTCTAGCGTATAACTAAAGAATGTGTCGCAGAGATTTGAGAAAGAACCGAGATTTTATTAAATCCCTTAACTGATTGAGTGAATGGTCACAGAAAACATAACTTATTTATTCTAATGGAGTTAATAAAATAAACACGTTGTGGCTTTGTGGCATCTCGACGAAATTACTTCTGTTAGAGGCACATTTACTTCTTTTGCGTCGTACTTTGGATTTTTCACAGGAACACTTCTTGAACGTTTGACCTCCAATAAGGATGATTCTCCTCCAATATCACGCAGACTTATTACTTTTCAAATTTTCAGCTTACTTTTATAGATTTTTGCGGAATGTTCCATTTGATCATTAATGCTCTCTGCTTTATTTCGCATAAATAGCATAGAGTTTTCGATACACATCCTTAATGGTTGCTATTAACTATTATCTTAAGATTAAAGATATAACTTACAATTAAATACAAGATTGAGAATAAATAAAAAACGCAAAATAATATTCGAAAAACATATAATTCGATATTATTCGATTATTCAATTCCGTAAAAATTATTCGTCATTTCACAGTCGTAGTTTGAATGTTCACATTTTTGTCTTTTATAATTGCTATACGCCATTCACACAATTTGATCACCTTCTATCACAAATACCATAATTTACATACTTCGTTAAAATTTATACTTCCTAAAACTCATTAAAAACTTACTATTTCTTGAACTGATGTTGTCATTCTTCGGGTGTACAGGCCGTCGTCGGTTGGAATTGCTTCCTAACGTTTCGCTTCTTCAGAGGTCTATCCATTTTCGCTGTTGGTTGTAGACTGACAGTCTACAGTCTACAGTCTACAACCAACAGCGAAAATGGATAGACCTCTGAAGAAGCTCGCCACTCGTGCTAGCGAAACGTTAGGAAGCAATTCCAACCGACGACGGCCTGTACACCCGAAGAATGACAACATCAGTTCATCAACTGGCCGCGAAAGCCTTAATCAATTTGTTTTACTATTTCTTATTTGGAATATTAAGGCAATAATTTGAAACAAATAAAGTGCCCTTAACATAAATTAATTTTCGGAAATTACCTGCTGTTTGCTTTTATTGGACCATTTGTGCTGCCCGAGATCACTGTAGTCCTAATTATTTAATATAGCACATTTAGTTGAGTCTAAATATACTACTATATGTGTTTCATAAATTTATTGGGAATATCATTGAATATTTTAGCTTTTACACCGTTTTCATAAAGTATTTGTGTTTAATAAATACTTATAGGTTAGTTTAAATGGAGCCTCCTTCAATTTATACATATGTTGTTTAACACAATTCTTCTATTTTCTACATTGTTATCGACGATTTGAGCCAAAGATATCAATTCACAGTTGAAAGGGCTATTTTTCTTGTTGCGAGACAAGCTGTTTTGTGTAAGCGTTTTTACGAACTGTTCTGCATATTAAAGGATCGCCTCAAATTTCTCCGGTCAAGCTGGCGCCTAGCCTAAAAGTTTGTTTAGATTTTCTTCCATAATATTTGTTTTTCTTAAAAAATAAATAACCTAGTCCTTTAAGAGACTTTAGATGCTTTCTTAGCACATTGGACTTTATTTATGTTAACCATTGAATAGGAAGTTCTAGGTATAAACCCTTTAGTTCGGGTGTTTTGTCTGTTTGACTATGGTTACAATATCCTTTTTAATGGAAGTATGTATTGAAAATGGCCGATTCTAAAACACCAACTGTATATATATTAGTTTTTTCACTAGTAAAATAATCCACAACACTGCTTTTATCAATTATCAAAATGTGTCTTTTAAGCTTTATATAAAATACAGTGTTCGACATATTGATGACATAACAGACTGAAGGTCATAGCACTTGCCAGAGTCGTTTGTGCTCATATATCAGATATATTTAATATTTCCATATTCGTAGTGGTTGAAAGAAAACGGGTCACGAACTAAGTGAGACAGTAATCGATCCCTTTTTTAGTGCTTGACCCGTTGGGTGCAAGCGACGCATCAACCAAATGAAGCCACGTACAAAACGTTCGGTATTCATGCTCAAGTCTCAGACATGCACATAAAACACGAAGGTACTCGTATTACACGTAATATGTCGCCATCTATTGATATTGCCTGTAATTAAATATTAAAGCAGCTTCTTTTTACGGAACAACTTCGGTTTGGTCAGTAATTTATCTATGGTGTGCTGATGGGAGCTAACAAGATCGTGATCCACATTTGGTAATTTCGATAAATTTCTGATAATGATTCGTCGTGCCTCAGACCTCTACTAGCAGTATAGAAGTTATTATATATTATATATATTTGTGCTACATTCCCCGAGAATCCGAGCGGTTGTCGCACTCATTCCAGGCTCAAGCCACAACCTCCTCACTCGTTCTCGTGTATAATGCACTAAATATTTCATGAATTGTCCAAGTATTTCAAAAACAGTATTGATTTTTAAGTTCTCTATAGATTTGAATATCTGTGTTTTATCTGACTTTTGTTACATTATTCATGCCAGGGGAGTGAGATTACTGAGCCATAATGGCGTTATTAGTGACTTATCTTGCTCTTATTTTTTATTTATTAATATCTAAGGTGCCGTATAGCGTGAATAACCTTGTATATCCCGATTTAATTTTTGTTCAATCTTATCGCTTAAAATGTTTTTCTTGTTTATCCGTCACCCTAAATTCATATATCTACTGTCGCCTGCTTATTATACTTATTATACCACCTACCCATGTCAATTTTCACCTCCCGCATATCTTCCTCTAACTTACATCTTCTCATACTTCTTTTCTTCTCATGATTAACATACTATTTTTCTAATTTTCCCAACAGAGTACACATAACGCACGACTTCACATACCTTAGATTTTTTTACTAACAAAAACTTACGAAACATATTTTATCAAATTCAGTGTTACCAACTATTATTTAAACCATAAAATCAGACTTTGTAAAATACATGTAAATAGTAGTACCGTTAATATACATCATTTTAATCACAGTCATCACATCTTCTTTATCAACTTCATACACCATAATAAAAATTAAACAATGATTTCCTACATTTCTAAAGAAACTGGTCTATTACAGATCATTCTCTAAATAATGTCCTTAATGAATTGCAAATGTTTATATTTAGCTTTTCCAATACAATGATTACTTGTAATAATAGTTTTCTTTTTTTAGAAATATTTGAGAATAAACAAATTGAACAGGTAAAATAATACATGCATATTTTATCAATACACGCAAGTCATATCCTATTTGCACGGTTTTAATAAACATAAGCGATATCAGTGGATGCAATAGAATAATTTTTGACATATACGTTTTGGATGTAGCAACAACTGTCCCAAATATCACTAACGAAAATTTGGTAAAGCATTTTTATTGTAATCTTCTGTTACCAAAAATTGTATAATATTTCGAAACAGTATATAATTGTTAATATTGTTTGTTTTGTCTATACAAAAGCGGAGTGAGGCTCTCTTATTTTTTATTTATTAAATTAACTAATTGCAAGCAGTTGTCGATTAAACAAAATGTTTTCTATTTAGGTACCTGAACAAACTATGGAGTTACTCATTTAACAGTTTAAAAATTGATTGTGACATTAAAATATGGCTCTATCTAAAACAATCGACAGATAAAAGACTCTTCTTATTGCTCTTATTAAATGGTTACTTATAAGATTCCAAGTGTATGAAACTATACACAATTCCGGTGAAGTGAATAAACAGAAATTAAGGAAAATGAAATAAATAGAAACTAACATCGAAAAAGCCAGTTCCTATAAATTAGAAAAAATCCACAAGAATGTTTGCACGAAATTTATTATATTCTCTACAATATTGTTTCGGCCGATTCAGCCATTATCAAGAGTACAAATAGGTTACTAAAGTTGAAATGTTGAAAATATAGGAAGAGGGGTGTACAAAAGATTTTACAATTGATGTAGAATGAGAGGGGAATCGGATGTAGCTAGTTCTAATTAATTATTTACTAAATTGGTATTTTTATGAATTGCTTTCTTAATTTCTAAGTTTTCTAATATTGATAATTTTTTATAATTTGGAACGTTTGAATGCAAAATTTTTTATTTATTAATATCTAAGGTGCGGTTTAGTAGCGAGCAGTAATCTGCAAAGCCGGTGTTTTTGTCTTCTTTTTAATTAAATAGAGATACCCGGAAATGCGTCTTTTAATATTTCTATCACTCTTTCCTATGTAGGAAGCGTCACAAGAATTGCAATATTTTTGATATTAAACCTTATCAAAACAGCCCCTTATTTTTATCGGACAATCCAAAAATGCAATAATATACAGGGGGTTTCATTAAAAAAACATAACTTTGATACTTTTAGGGCATTTGAAACACCCTGTATAATATGAAAATAATTTAAAAAAATAACCATAATAGACCCCCATATAACCCAAAAGTTAAGTCTCGTATTTTGGCCATAATATTCCGTGCCGTATAGCGTGAATAACCCTGTATATCTCGATTTAATTTTTGTTCAATCTTATCGCTTAAAATGTTTTTCTTGTATATCCGTCACCCTAAATTCATATATCTACTGTCGCCTGCTTATTATACTTATTATACCACCTACCCATGTCAATTTTCACCTCCCGCATATCTTCCTCTAACTTACATCTTCTCATACTTCTTTTCTTCTCATGATTAACATACTATTTTTCTAACTTTCCCAACAGAGTACACATAACGAACGACTTCACATACCTTAGATTTTTTTACTAACAAAAACTTACGAAACATATTTTATCAAATTCAGTGTTACCAACTATTATTTAAACCATAAAATCAGACTTTGTAAAATACATGTAAATAGTAGTACCGTTAATATACATCATTTTAATCACAGTCATCACATCGTTTTTATCAACTTCATACACCAATCATTCACACAACGAGAAATCTATTTGCGTTACTAATTAACTTTATTTTCACTTATAGCACATATATTATTGTAAACAACAGTATTATTCTTTTTTTAAAGAAGTTTAATTATGTTTTCAATATATTTGGTTTATATGTATTGTAAATGATTTTCAATCTTTAAAGTCCGTAAATTTCCGTTTAGCGCATGGGAGACTTAAATATGTGTCCCCGAATGTGCATTGTTGGTTGCATACCCAAAGTACATCATTTTCTAGTCCATATTAAATCACATCTTTGGTGGGCACATTTCCAAATTTGTTTTCAAACAAGAAAGTTTAATGTAATAGAAAATTAATACCAAACTGTCACGAAATGTACAGTTTATATTTCTAATAACTGGACTAATCCGTAAAATATTTGGATTAATTCGTCACTTCTGCAATGCATTGTTTTAATGTTTTCCATAGAAAAGTCTCTACCCAAAATGAACATGCTATGTTGCTTGAGACATGCGTATTAGTTTTTAAAGAGAACTGAGAAATCATGTGGGGATATAGTTGTAATAAAGTAAATTCAGTAGAAATAGTACTTAATAAATTCAGTACAATATTTTGATATACTTTCCACAATTAACAATAAATTAAGCTAAATATTAGTTTGTGTAACAATGTGCTACAATCTTCTGAATTTTAAAATAAATGCTTTAGTTAACTTTATAATTATATCATTCTACACCTCTATTGTTGTCCTGATATTAGATTGGAAAGGTTCTAATCCGTTCATCCGAAAAAAAAAAGACGGCCGAGACTATTTTCGATTACACTGCCATTAAGAGCGTCGTTCTCTGCAATAGTTCATCGGAAAAAAAAAACAAATCTGTCTCATCCATTAGCAATAGTGAGCAGATGATGAACTGCTTCTGCGGAGTTCCCGCTCACAATAAATCACCTGAACGGTGCTGGCAGCATAACCAGCGACAGCAGAAGGGAAACTGTGTAGTTTTGGGAATATCCTCCTACTTCTTCGGTTACCTTGTATTGTTCTGTTTTCATCATTTGACAAGGAAGTTATCTGTGAATTAATTGTCCTGTGTATCCCTTTGAAGGAAATTGTGATTTAGGAGAAAGTTTGGTTATCAGTCATATAAAATTTACAGTTTTAGAACTGCCATAAATCATTCGTTATATAAAAAGGTTAATGTCTAGGGAAACCTAATTATTACTACACTTAAAAAAGAGCCTCCTTATTTAGGATAATAGGCGTTATAATTTAGAATAAGATAAAATTATAATGGTTTTAGGATGTATATAATTATGGATTTTTCTGTCATTCTGTGATTAATAACTGTATAATTACCTAACTGTTCTTTGAAAGTTTTTCAATTTCAAACAGTTTTACAACATTAACCAATATTGTATATAATGAAACCCTGTAAATTGGAATATTAAGCATAACATAAATGTACATTATGTCTTCATATTTAATTTTAAAGCGCGTTTCCCGCGTACCTAATTTATTTTTAAAAATGAAGTTGAGATGCTATTTAAATAAATTATTATTATGTTGTAAACCATTGATTATAAATTATGGTTTACTATAACTTTTTTATACGAATTGGTTGAAACTTACATTTCTTAATCTAAAACATGAAATTAAATGTTAAAACTAACAATATTTCACATAATATGCAACTAGTAAATAAAGAATCGTTTAAATTTTTGAAAATTGGAAAGTTATGATTTGTGCCTTTAAAACAGAAAAGTAGAACTAACAGAAGCAAGGTCATATATATTAGGGAATATTTTTTTAACCTCAGTAATTCAAAAGTCTTTCATATCGCTCGCAATACGTTTTCCTTGTGGTTGAACATTTGCTAAATCTTACGACAACGTATTCGAAGTGCTCGACAAGCAGATTTCAATGCGGGAAATCTTCGGTAAGCTTTTAAAAATACATTTCTGGTATTGGTAGGGTGAGATATTTTTATAGTTATGCGTGACTTACCGCATGAGTTTTACAAAATATATTTTTCCAGTGAACGATTTGCTTGCTACATGCTACGTACAATAGTTACATATAATTAATAAACAATTAATCCAACTTTTATAAAACACGTAAGTATGTAATTTGTTAAAACTCCGACATTCATACCATCACGCGACAAACCGTTACTTACCAATAAACTAATTCTGTCACTACATTTCCAAGTGGCTATCGTATTTCAAAACATGTAGAAAATCAAAAACGTAACAACTGAAATATTGAATAAGAAGAATTAAGAATTATTCGAGAACCTCGGCCAATTTGTTGTTTAAAGTTCAAGTTCTTACAGGGATAAAATCAGGGGTACTGGTAACTATTTAAAATAATTTAAGTATTGGTGGATTGAACAATCAAACAGATTGCAGTAATAAGTTGGGTTTTCAGTGTAAAATATGTATTTTCATAAAGACTAAAACTGTACAAACTCATGGATTCGTTTGAAATAGATAGTGTTGCTGTAGCGTTTTGAGAACGATGCACATATGTAACATATATGCCGCATGCATATAGCAAAATGAAGCATTTTATAAAACGCCAAGGCTATTAGAAAATGACTTGGTAAATTTTGCAACATACAAATAAGTAGAAAGAGAAATTTTATATAACAAATGACATATTCAGACGTGTTGTCATTCGCCTAGGCGCTTTAAAAAACGCGTATGGGTGGACAAGCTTATTGTGCATCATAACGTTTTACGTTATTTTATAAATATATTTCATTTCCTGTTTTGCATTTGTATACTTTTATTGTTTATAAAACGATGTTAGGTAAATGATTGGATGAAGGGATGCGGGTGGAAATAAAAAATCGAAAATTTGAAAACCAGCTAGCCTACTCTTACCAAATGCTATCCTGACACAATGTAGAATAATAGAAAATATTTTTAGACATTTTTGTCTTTTCTTGTGAGACTCCAGACAGAAACAATTCCAAAAAATTACTGTTAGATTACGTTAGAATAGGTTAGGTTAGTATCATTTACAAATTTTCTCTTATATTCTAATGGAAGGCAGAGTATAAGGTAATGTATAATGTAAAATTTCAATACCTACTTATTTGTATGTTTTACAATGTGCCAAAACATTTTACTTTATTAATTTTGTTCAACTTTTAATTAAGAAAGAAAATAAATATGTAGTTGACGGTGTATACAAATTTAATAAGTTTCTTTGTAATTAGCTGACATTCCCCAAAAATCAATTCGTGATTAACATTAACCACTGATGAATGAAAAGTTGGGATTTACATTTTAAATCAAAAATCAGGCGTTTCAAAATTTTTGCCTTTTCCCATTTCATCGAATCCCAGAGGAGTGCTAAAGTACCGCAGCCGGTTTTAACGAACGGCGGTTATTCGAAGGCTAAAATTTTATCGTGGGGGTGCAACAAAAGCGAGCTCAAATCCAATTGATTGTCACCATTTGCCGATGGTTATGTTAAAAGAAAAAATAAAAGGCGAAAACGTTGATGATCCCTTACGACGTTGTTAAAGGGAAAATATGACGATTGTTAGCAATTTCACGATTGTTTTTCAAGAAAAAATAATACACGGAACGCGAAATTTAAACAGTTCATCGAAAATATCTACTACATCTCGTTATTTCTTTCTTATATGTGTTATAGGTAATTTAATTGAATGAACAGTTGTTTTCTCTTTAATCAAATAAACGGCTTTGGAACTTTTGTCGATGTTGTTTACATTGTGTTTATATACCATAGCTCCCTTGCAGATGTAAGCAACAGCTTTAATTAAAGAAAGATGGTTTGGATGAAATTCAATTTTTAATTGAAGCAGTCTAACAATATCAATGATAATGGTAACCAATGAATAATTTATAAATAAAAAATATATTCATCTACAATAATTATGTCGCCCTATAGTGGCTTCCACTTAAAGAAGTAATATAAAATTAAACTAATAACAAGTTGTTTTCAATATTACAATAACTTAATCTTTAACAGAGAATAATGGTATACATTAATTAGATGATTTAATATTAAGTTTAATTTGAAACATATAATACTTATTTTTAATAGCCCACCCATTTACACGATTCCTATAAGAATGCTGCAGAGGTCCTTCCGTCCTATTCTTCTGTTTTGCACTACAGTTTAGGTTGGAGTGCCTGCCCACCAGCAATAGTAGCTCATGGGATTGAAACACTCCAAAGTGTGAAACTGAACATTTGAAGGCCAATGAAACTACTTAAATATTTTTCAGTCAGATATGTTCAAATAAAAGTCACATTTACTGTTCAGGCCTCAAAATTCCTTTAAATTCAACATAATTGAACACAAGATCGCATTTTTACTCAGTGCAAAGCTGCCATGCAAATATACATTCCTTAATCATTTAAGGGAGGAACAAGAAATTTGTGCACACTAGAAAACTTCTGAAAATTGATACGGCCGTATGAGACATTTCTCGTATTATCCTAATATTTTAATCTCCAACTTGAAATGATAACCAAAAATTTATTAATTGTAGTTTAAAGTCCCGCTGTAAAAACATATTCTCTACAAATACACAGTGTGTATTAAACTTCCGTGTACATGCAGCAACAAGTTCTTTGGATAAAAGTAAGTCGATTGAACTGAACTTATCTATATACCAAATTGACTAGTTTGCTCGTGAGAATGGTATAAAAAATCGATTTTCCTCGATTACTTGAAAATGCTTAGTATGATTTCAGTAAAATGTACATAAACATGTTTAGAAAAGTACTATAATAATTTCTGATATATGCACCAATTTTATTAAAATTCGTCAAGATTGATTTTCAGCGTTGTGGTATTTCAGCAACATTGATGTCTACATTAGAAATTAGTACCTTCATAGGCATATATGCGTACTAAATTTTATTGAGTAGGCGATCAAAGAAAAACTATTTTTTATACCATTGACGCCCTCTCACGGATAAACAAATCAATACGGTAGACAAGTTCGCTTTAATCGACTTATTTTAATTCAAGAAACTTGTAGTTGCTCTATGTCTAGGGAATTTTGAGTCACCCTAAAATCTAGGTTAGTTTTACAACCGGAAGTGGAGAAGGTCAGTGCATGCGGTTTTGGGCTGATTTGAAAACAAATTGGACCACTTAAGCTTTTTATCAGGGAAGCGTTTGATTCATTACTCCACGACGTTTTAAACCACCTACTCTCCCTTATTATAAATAGTTTGAGGGCATGTTGTCAGCCAATTGCGCACATACACCTCTACTTCTTCCTCTTCATTGTTTTTAAATCTTTTGCCTCCAAGTGATTCTTTCAAAGGCGCGAACAAAAAATAAACACAGGGCGAAAAGTCAGGATCATTGCTAAAAGGAGGATGCTCGAGGGTTTCCAAGCCCATTTCTTCCAATTTATTCCTTGTCAAAACTGCGGTGTGTGGCCTAGCGTCTGGCGTTGTCATGAAAGAGAATAACGTCTCGAATGGGCATACCCCGTCGTTTGCTTCGATACGCGATTTTTATCGACTGTAACAACTATAATAATGGTTTAATAGTAAGCCGCATTCACTGTTCGTTGATCGTGAATAAAATCAATGAGTAAAACTTCCCTTGCCCTTGAGTCAAAGAAAATAGTCGCAAACACTTTTCCGGCGGAGAGATGGGTTTTGGCTTTGACGGGGACAGGGCAGCCTTCCTCCTTTCTTCGCCACTACTTACTCGCCATTTTTGATTCGGGAGTGCTGGACCCACATCTCATCACAAGTGACGATACGCCTAAAAAAACTCCCTTTCTTGTCGAAATCGATTTAGAAGTCTTTCACTGATCTCCGACCTGACTGACTGACTGACATTTTTGATTTTCGGCCAACAACCTTGGAACCCAGTGAGCACTAATAGCACTAATTTTTCTAAAGCCAAGTTCATCAGTGTTGATGGATTGAACACTCCCGTAGCTGAGACCCACTTCTAATGAAATTTGTTCAATAGTTAACTGGATGATGGTGATCACCTTCAACAAGCTCTCCAACAGTACGGGTGTTGTCATTTGTGAGACTTGTTCTTAGGCGACGACCAGGACTTCCATTTTCGACACGTTCTTGCCCATCTTTGAATTTTCTGACCCGCGTATACACTCTACACTCTATTCTGAGATAGTGTAGCATCCACACATCCAAACAAGTGAAAATTTCCTATGGTTTAACGCCTTCATTGGTTAAAAACTTTATGATGATGCGTTGTACAACAGACGAAGGCACCTTGCGCTTAGTCATGACTGTACTGCGGACAGAACCGAGCGCAGCTACTACCTAAGCCTGTTTCCCCCTCCTCATAAACCAAACAACACTCGAGTATCGAATCCTTTAGATCGGAATTACGTGCTAATCTAAATAGTAAAATTACCATTTATATTTGATTTACCCTCGTATATCACCATAAACAAAAATATAGGTTTACGTCAGTAAATACCCTCCAAATATAAATAAATATTAAAAATATTTGTAGTAAAGGGCCAGCTAATCTCAGACAAGTAGTTCTTACAGTTGAATATAAAGTAAAGATTTTACAACTGGAATACACGAGAATCTGAAACACCAGTAAGAAGGAATAAATCAGTTTCTACTTCCCAAAGCACTTTAAGTCACAACCCTCTCATAATTTATTTTCTTCGCTGCGGGCGATTTTGTTGGTTACTTAACTAATATGAAATTCTACCGGAATAAAGCATTTGTAAAGAATGTACTTCATTTTGCTGGAATTTCATTTTTAAAATGAAATGAAGTCTTTTATCTGTGATCTATAGTTACACGAGCCGATAAATTTTTATTAAATTATGCATTACAGGAAAAAATCCCGCAAAATAGGTAATTCAAGTACAATGGTATATTATGGTACTACTTTTCGGAATTTTGTTATTATAACTGTAGTACCGTTACATAATCCAACAGTACTCATCTGTATCATTAAAAATAATTTAGTTTAATTTTCTACTTCTTCATACTTTGTTGTACAACCGATTTCTTCTGAAAACGATTTCATCGGTAAAGAAAATGACCACTAATGGAATTACAAAAAACATAATATGGAAGCTTGTTGTTAAAAGGTAAAATATTTTCATTGGTTCGCATTAAAAGCATTTGACGTGAATTGAATTGATGGAACAGAAATCTACGGAAACATGTACTTGGAAAACAATCCATCAATGTCTTGTCAAAATTGCACTCACCAAAACGAAATATTCATTTTAGTAGGTCATCAGAACAATGATTTGGATACTATTTCTTTCTGATTCTATATATTTAATAAAAGTGAAAGGGAGAGACACATTCCAGTTACACAATCATTCAAATTTTATGGGTAACTTATCAAAGTGAGGGAGTTCCATTTCATAAGCGAGGGGTTAGGTTGTTATATAAATGTTTTCGTTTTTTTAAAAATATCCCAAGGGAAACACGTTAAAAGAATTCAGTAAATTTTGGCTAGTAATAAAACCTTTCCTGAACAATAAAGACGCCAGATTTTTCAGACTCATTTCTTTTACTTCTACGTATTTATGAATATATGTGGACTGTAATTACTTTTGGTATATCAAGGAGAATAAACTGGGATGTAAATAGATACAATATACGTATGACAAAGGAAATATATATGCTTTTAAAGTGACTTCGTTCTTGTGATGATGTTAAGGTAACATTGTGTAAATTTTACGTTGTGCAATTGACGTAGCTCGCCTTACTTGCAAATGGTAATCTAAAAGAATGGCATAACGAATCATTTTACTATCTGTCCTTTCACACATATTTCAGTAAAAATCCCATATAAAAATAAATTCCTATTTAATCATTTTCCAGCAGTAAATCTCAAATAATAAAACGAATAATTATGGAAGAGAGGTAAGTATTATTAGTCAAAATAAAATAAAATAACTGGCAATTCTCCTTGATCATTTTCTTACATAATGAGATTTTATAAAAAACAAGAAATACAAAAATTAAAACTTCTTAAAAGAACCATAAGAAAGGAAGATAGAATAATCCACTGTGAAATTGGTATGAAGGTTGAATTAATACCACAAAAAATATAACTTTTTTATTTAAGACGGAGTAAGTTTAAATTAATATAATTTCACGATGATATGAATTACATAAATTCAATAGAAATCCCGAATTGTTCTGCAAAATATATCAAATTTTTTCTACACACGTTACGGGTTGAGTGCTGATATCTGCTAAATAAACTAGCGCAAGCTTATAACATTATTTACTGCGATATTTATTGCATAATCTAATGCTTTCACAGTTACTTCAATATGAACTGATGGTAGTTGTGAAAATTAAAATGTAGAAGATTGAGATCGTTGAATACCCTTTAAGCATATTAAACAGAATTAGCATCAATTGAGTCTAGATGCCGTTTAATTATACTTATTGTGCCGTTAAAGTAAATGTAATAGTATAATATTGCGAGACATGTCACATGCACCACATTGCACTAGTTAAGAGAAAACGAAGATTCAATTTGTCAAGTAGATACTTACATATGGCTTTGTCAAACATATGAAATGCTACAATTAGCAGTTAATATCAATAGATGGCGATAAAACGCCTGTAAGTACGTAGAGGAGTTTATAATTGACTAGGTATGTATTAATTACAGTGTATCTCATTCTTATAATAATAAACAGGTTTTATATGTTTTACGGCATATTTGTATCATAGCAAACACAATCATCATTGATAACTGGAAAGTAAGGATGAAACTTTTTGAAACAGTGGGTTGAGGAATTTTAATGTACTGATTAGAAATTTGCGATTGGAATGAAAATGAGGAAATAGGAAGGATTCAAGTCAAGTGGACGATGAAATTGGCGAACACAACACAAAGCTACAAATTCTATTTAGAGGACAAGAGAAATAATTTACAGATTAAGGATTCAGAAGGAGCTATAAAATACGAAGAGAATGTATGGAAAAGGTAAAATAATTTAAAGCAACGAGTGAACTCAGAAAGAGATAAACACTATAAATAAAACTGAAATAAAAAATTTCTTAGAGCATTTGATTGTTCCATAAAATACTATAAAAAAAGCTAACAGCAAAAGAATGCATGTGGAAAGAAATAGAAAAAATCATTAAAGCTTCTTAGAAACGAATGACAGCATTACAAAGCTGAAGATATGCGTATGAATATAAGACAATTGTTCCGGAATGGCTAGAGACACCAGAATATTAAAGATCATGAATACCTTGGAAGTGATGGCAAGAATTAATTGAAACAAAAGAAATGATGAAACATATATTCGAAGGGTAATAAAACAGGAATATCAGGAAAATTTTGAAAATATCAAATTACCATTAATAATGCTTCCCAAAGCATCGCGAAAGATCCTATAGGAATGAAAAAGAAAGAAGAATAAAGACATAAACAAGAGAACTAAGCGATATGATTATTAATAAGATGTAAAAATAGGACACACAGAATATGCAATGAAATTGGTTTTCTAAAAGACCTTCAGATTTAATTTAACGGGTTTTATATTTTATTCCGTTTTTATTTGTTATCTGCTTATAATACTTTTGTTTATCATTTAGTAGTTTCCATCCTTAAAAATAATTTGCAAGTTTATATTTATATATTTTATATTTATTTTTTACCTTTTACTTCGGAGCTTTTGGTAGTTTACCTAATATATGTCACTGTGTGGCATCATCTCGTATTATTTCATTTACACCTAGGAGACTGCGTTATATGATTGTCTGTGAGAATCTTATCTTTTCTTATCTTATTAAACTTATGTATGTTAGCAACCAGAAGCCGTTCAGTTTTCATGATGAGTATGAACGATAAAGTTACAACCTTACTCGCAAACAAAAGCAACAATTTCATTACAAAACAAAGAGTTCGATATTAGGCTTACTCTCGTGTAGGTATGTGTTTCGTTATGGCTAATTTGTTTAAATCGTAATACGTCATAACATGCAACATCGGTTAGCTGCAACGCCAAAGTAGCAATAGCGCATTACAATAGTCAGCAGGCGTGAGAGATTGGGCGACGTGATAGAAATGATTGTTGCTGCTGTGGTGTTACATTGCGAGGAATGAGCGAACGGGTGTCATTACAACAACTGTAATTCTGCATTCATATCAACCTATTCGTTTTGTACATTCGCGTGTATTTACGTCTGCATTCACAGATCCATTCCTACGTTTGTTCCATTTCTCTCGAATAATGGACAAATGCATTACCGTAATGCATTCATTTTTCATTTTATATATCTAAATATATGTGAACTAATCATAGATTTACGTTTGCATTGTAACAAATATTATACGAAAAACGTAATCAATCGCTAGATAAGTTCAAGTAATGAAGACAAAACCGTCATGCACTTTCTTTTATTATAGCATGAAATGGAAATCATTTTTACAAGAAACGAGTGTTAATATCCATTTAAACATGTGTTTATATGCCCTGTATGACGGAAAGAAAAAGAAAGATGCTTAATGATCAATGCTTATTTTGGAAAATAAAAGCTAAAGACGAGACTACGCTGAAAAAGACTCGGTAACTAACAAAATTTGTTTTGAATATATTTATTAGTTTAACAGAACATGAAATTGTCATTATCAAGTATCTCACAGTATATCGCCATCTCTCGATGTTTACTGTTTAAACTGTAATATTTCAAAGTATCTGACAAAGCCTTTTACGGTATATCTGCTTGATAAACGGTCGTAGTTACGAGGGAGCATTGTGCAGCATGAACCTGTACTGTGGGTTGCCGAGATTCCAAGAAATCCAAAAATTTTGTACGTCATTCCGGAGCTTTTGTGAATGAATACATTCACTATTAATAAGCTGCTGCAAAGTCGGCCGAGTAGTTCTTTTAGCAAGACGAATAGCGAATAGCGAAGAAGTAATTTAGTGAGCGAGCGATTTATTAATTAATAAAAGTGGTGTTGTTTAAAAATAATTAGTAGGAATGAATAGTTTGACAGTGATAGGTGATTTCGGGACAATATTAATCAAATTTATTGTATAGATATTAATCAACTCGCTTGCTCTGGATTTTAATGCTTTCTCACAGCTTTGCTCACATTGTCGCTTCATCTCCTTATTATACGTATGTAGGTAATACTACCAGCTTATGTAGATAATAAATCAGTGAAGTTAATTATAATTCCATTTTAATATTCTTTAACGTTTCCGTTACACTTTAGTTGCTAGTTTCTCTTTTGATGAGAAATTTGTTCTAATTTTGCTGAAATGCAGCACTCCGCCTGGGAACAAGCAGCATATATATATTTATATCTACACAAAAGGAGTTGGCAGGATTAGAGAGCACGTCTGTTGCAGTCTGCCTGCTGGTTGGTTGTATCTAGCTGTAATTTAAATTTAAAATTATTGCAGTGCACCATTATGAATATTAATTGGTATTCCGTTAAAACTGATTTTTCATTCGCGTTTTTTATGCAAATTTGATATCCCTGCGCCCTCTTAGCAGATAGATAATGTTTTGATTACTCGAACGTTTCTGCGAATAACAAGAGACGCATAAATACATCACTGATGGTTTATCTTGTTTCTGTTCTGGATGACAGGTTCTGCGGACATGCCGCCATGGCGGGTTAAAAATTTAGATGCGAGTAAGGCTCTCCGTTCTAAATGGAAATAGGATTTTGAGCACTCTGAAATTGCAAAACGAAATTCTGTAGGCGGCACCGCCTTGCTGAGATACTTGAGCGCTTTCGTTAAAGTTGATTACTAATGCTTTCACAAATTTTCTTCTTAATAAGTAGGAATTTACTCTCTTTTATACCAAATGTAATAAAGAAAAACTTGATTATATCACTTGCATTTCAAACTGAATTACAATTATTAACGGTCTGAAGATGACGTTGCCAGATATTTACGTTATATATTGTTAATAGAAAAGAAGGGCAAATGTCCTACACCGTTACGTAAATTTTAATTACCAAAGCACCTTTGTTACGTTAATAAACGAAAGAAACTAAAACTATGAATAGGATAACTGCTATTTTCTCAAACCTGGTGTCTTCATAAAATTGATAAAAGCTTCATTTTGAAAGAGCATTCCAATGCTACCACTCACAATGATAAATAAAAACTATTTAAATTTAAGAAAATTGCTGGTATACGTATGGACATGACGAATCTAAGGAATCAGTTGGGATACATAACCCATATAATGTTTTTTCGAAAATATTACGTAACTTTTAAAATTTATGAGATAATTAAGTGTTCTGATTGAAATTGGTGATGGGTTTTACATTGCGTAAATTACTGTATTTGTGACTTCATGAATCGTATAGCTTTACTAATGCTGTTATCTGCGGCATTATCAAGAAGATCTAGTAAATTCGATATATTATTTACAATAATAGAATTTAGTCGGTGGAGCTGTTATCACCTTTAATAATAGTTGCACATTGATGTATAATATAATATATTTCAGTTATACTATTTACATGCACAGGTAAATTTTCAAGAACTGTTAAAATACCATTCCTATATACAGAAACTGTCAGTGAATTATCAATTATTATGTAGATATATCGTGAGCCGTTTTATTAAAATCAAAATAACTTTTAAATTATTTTTAATACTTATATACTTTCCCTTTTACTAAAGTATGAATCACAAAAAAAGAATGTGTTTTTATATCCCCACGACACCCGTTCATCACTTCCGAAAAAAGTCTGCTTCATACAACCTTCTTGATAATAGGACCTATGAGATTAAGTTAAGTACCTTTTGTTGTTGTTTCTTTGAAAAAAACATTTGGGGTTGTATTATAATTCCTTTAGTGTGATTAACGTACGAACTGCATTAAATAATTCTAAGCCGGTAATGCTTAGTATTTTTTATAAACAAAACCTCATTTATAACCGAATTAAAGTTTCCATGAAGATACAAGTGTTTCCACTGTTCCTTCCAATCGAAATAAAGTACGGCAATGGTCAGATCGGTATCTAGATAGACTTAAACTGTCGTACACGTATTCTTGAAGACATATCTTAATAAAAAAAAAGCAAAACAAGAATTGTTCAACTTTTAAACCTAGCTGGCCATTCTTAAGAGTACAGAGAAGTTAATTGATTGTAAGATTAAATTAAAAAAAAAAAACTTTTGCGTCTTTTATTCCTAAGCGTCGAACAATATGAACATTTTGAGTTAAGCCTAGGTATACTTATAAGTTTGCTTGAGACTCCCGAGAGTAAAAATATATGTACAGTGGAACCAGGCTAACAAAAGCTCTAGCTCTGTTACCCCCACAGATGCGTAGTGGACAACGCATACCTCCTATTCCCCCAAATTATTACTGACTTATCGCTAGAAATCAGTAATTCAGATTCTGACTTAGAATAATCAGAAAGTGAACCTATGTAATTAATAGTTATTTGAAAATAAATTAAACAAATAGTGTTCGGATTTATCTTTTCATTTTTTGTTTGTAATTTATTGGCCTTGTCAGTCACACATTTTTTACTTGTCAAATTTTTGTTGTATTGTCATGTGCATTTGCTGTCCGTTTCTTTCTTTTGCGATTTATGGTTTTATAATAGTACGTATCATATTTTTTCCCTTTTTAGTATTGCGTTTCCTATTGTATTATTTTTTCTTTGTCTTCAAATGCGCTGCTAGAGTTTAAGCTAGTTTATAGATTTATTGGGGGTAATTTGTTGACCCATCGGTCCATTTCGAGGACGTAGATGATGCACCGACACATAGATTACAGTGTTGCATTTTTTTGTGTTTACGTTTTCCCTTCTTTTTGTTTGTTTTGTTGTTTCAAGTGTCGGTGCATCGGAACCACCCCTCCTCTAGGGGCGGTTCTTAAATTCATATATAGTTAATAGAATACAGTAAAATAGTTAATACAATATAGATAACACAGTTGTTACAGTTAGATCAGTTCAATCATTCAATTTCAACATATTAGATAAAAACATCAAACGTTTAGGAGAGATCATTTTTAGTACGTTTTAACATATAGCAACAATTACAGCAAGATCTCTCTAAACGTATAGTATTAATAACATATAGTTCAATCAATCAATCATAATCATTTAATCTTCGTAAATAAGTAGCCTTCACGACGTTCCATAAAATTAGTGTATATAGTTTGTAAATAGTTGGGTGTAATAAACAATTAAAACACGAAGTCCGTTTATTGCATCGATTCCCCGATAGGAATCAAAAGAAGTGGCACATCCGTGCACCGGTGAAATAATTCATTTCATCAACCTAGTTAAACAAATATTTATGATACAAATTGCTTTTGTTTATACTGAAGCATTAAATGTAAATTTGAAGAAAGATTTGTTATGTAATTTAGTTTAAATGGTCTTATAAAATTAATAGAATGTGAGATATAATAACAAAAATAGAAGGAAACAATAACCTGTAGTGCGGTTCCATCTACCCACTCTTTTGTTTATTAATAAAAGTTAGTAAAATCGGCGCGTTCGTGTCATCCTTTTCCTTTCGAATGCGTTCTCTGTTTATTTCATCGCAGATTTTGCATTACGGTCAGAGCTTTTCGTAAACTTGTCCCACTGTAAAATATCCACATAAACACAAGCTTGCACATAATACATGTTACCTTTTATACTCCAATACATACAGTGGGTACTTACTTAATTTTTATTTATCTAGTCTATTATTTTGTCTTTTAAATTTGCAAACCTAACGGTTATATCTTCATTAAATGGTTGTTTCTTCATAATATCTACGCCGGGCCATGTCAACACAGCAAATACGAACAATAAATGGACACGTTCAAAGAGGATACAGCTGCATTTTCGCTGCAACGCTGTCTTCCCATTCGAGGACGTAAGGACTCAAATTTTTCCACTAACTTCGCTATTGTCGCGATAACCTGCTCGCGGAGGCAAACTACTAGGAGCTAAGAGGCTTAGGTTTTCACTCGGATATTTATTACGTGTAATAAAGCAATCACAAGGACAATTTAAATCATTAGACGGTTATCTAAGCAGATACGCTAATTTTATATCATTATACAAAATTTCTTAATTTCTTGTAAAACAATGAATAATTACAAAATAGATTATATTCATTTTGTGGCAGAAATAAACCTCAAAAATATCCAGAAAATAGGTGAAGGCCGTCTTTACTAACTACACCTCAATAGCGGCCACTAATAGGGCGGAAGGCCTTCTTTATCCTTCTTTTAGGTATCGTAGGTAAAGGTGGGTGGTGATTGAGGAGCAGTATATAATACAGGTAAAATGGAATAGTATAAAATATATGTTTTGAGTTGAAGTATTTTCTCACAATAAACCGTTCTATTACAACAAACATTCTTTCAACTACAAAAAAGGCTGACTTCCTTACTTACTTAGACTACAAAAACTTAGTTTTGCATATAAGTAATAAAAATACCAGCTTATGCGCTACGTATTTCAATTCTAAACATAAAACAGAATGATAATGTCTTTAAATAAAATAACTAGCCAAAGAGCCAAATCAGTGCTGATTTAAAAAGATCATTAGTTTTTCAGGAAAGCCACATTGTAAACCAACGAAGAGAACTGAATTTGATCAATAAAAAGAAACTTCCCAGAATAGTATTTTGCTTTTGACAAAAAGGGCTACAGATTTATTTCCATAAAACAAGTTGTAACGAATTTTCTAGATCAACTTATTTATTTAAACAATTATTTATTTTACACTATTTATATAACACTTATACGCTACTTAACACTTAAACTCTAATGCAACAACTTATTTATATGACCAGGTAAATGTGTTATTTATATCACTTAGTATATCGTATTTATATTACCACTTATTTATATCACTCGGTATATCGTATTTATATTACCATTCTACTATCAACTGTAAACTATAAACCGATACGGTGTACTAAACTAAACTGTAACTGTAAATGAGTCTCTAACTATAATGTAACTGTTCTTGACCGTCGACAACATAATATTTATAGAGGTATCGAAGGTTCTGGAGTTATCAGGAACGATCTTCTAGTATTTTCTCGAACTCCTATTATGTTGTTGTTTACTTATTTCTATCAAAGCGCCGACCGACGACCGTATTCGGGGAACCCGTCTTATCTGTTTCCGGAACTCGCCGCCGCTCTTGTACACATGCATACAGGCTCGTTACAAAGTCATAGATAGAGAAATGAATGAATTCTCTTCTTCATTCTCTTTTTGGGTCTTTTTGGTTCGTTACCAATCAATCATATTTATATGTAATTACATTTACTATACATAGAATTTAAATTATTTAAAAGAACAATTCAACCAATTGCCATTTTTATGTATGAGGGCTTTTTAAGGAATTCGTGCTAGCATATATGGATTTAAAATAGAATTTATATCGTAACAGTTACATTTAAGTGTCGATTTTGTCGACATATGAGCGTACAACGCGAAACAGGCTGTTACGTTATGGACACTTTTATTGACAATATTTTGATTTGAATGGCACCACTCAGGCATTAAATGGCATTAAATCTGATTTTAACGGTTCCGTATAAAATATCTCCTTTAAAATTTTCACCGAAATGCTATTGTTGCCAGAGAAATGTCATTAGGCATGCAATGCTTAACGTGTATATTAATTGTTCAGTAATTGTTTACAGGCACTTCAAAATTTACTGCATCCCGCAGTGCTCAAACTAGTAATTAACAAAATTAAGGACCTCGTTAAATTTGTTACGCTGGTAAATGAAATTTACTTTCAATATCCGTGATCACACCGACCTTTATTTTGTAAATGGTCTTTTTAAGAATCTGTAAATATATGTATATGAATTGTTTCTATGTTGTAGTTTATTATTAAATTTATATAAGTTTCATGCACTAAATAACAATTCTTACGGCAAATTGAGGAATTCTGAAATACATTTTAATTTGTAATTCTTCAATGTGATACGTAAAACTAAAGCAATTAACAATTACGAAATAAAATCAATTTTTTTTAAATAGCTAGTAAAATAATAGCTCTTTAAAATTCACCTCATCGAAAAATAAAACCGTCATAGTTTTTAACCTAAGAACCTGGCTGAGTTGAATTTTTTGAATGTCTATGCAAAGTAATATAAATTTGTGTTTGGTTTATATCTGTACAGTTATTATTTGAGTTATAATAATAAACTCTTCTAATATTTATTGTATATTAACTTTTATTTTCATGTTGCAATTACAATCCTATAGTTAACATAGCGTTTAATAATATTGTTTTGTTTCAAATATTCACTTTTGCTTTTAAGGCTAAAGTGTGAGCGACGAATTAAGTTAAAAGAAATATATCCAACAGTTGTAGCAAGTGTGACTAGCGGAAAACGCCTTAAGTTTGGACAAAAAAAACAACAAGTAGAATAAAACTAGAAAGAGAAGAGATGGGTAAGAAGGTATCAATAAAAACGAAAATTTTAGTTGATATAAATGACGAGGACACTTTTTTATGAAAGTCGAAATGATTGCAAAAATTGGGCTTATATTGCATGTGACAGAAATTTTTGATACTATTAATGGAACTTGCGGTTGGAAATTTTTTAAACATATTTTAAATATGATTAATCACAAAAAAACGCTTTTAAATGTTTCAATTAGTTTATTTAGATTATTTGCTAATTGAAACATTTTAAAGAGTTTTTTGTGATTAATCATAGAATTTCTAAGTTTGGATTAATCATTGTGATAACTATTATTCAAAGTAACTGTGTTTTGTTAGATTGAGTACTTAGGGTTGATTTTTTGTTCCTTTGTTTAAATTTATAATTTTAGAGCTAGAATTTAGTACAGTGCCCGGCACCTAAGGAGATTCAAAAGCCATAAATCATTAGATGCGCACTAGCAAAGCTTAGCCCCTTTAGGGCGGGGATAATCGACCGGTAGGCAGAATGATAACTGCTCAGCAAGGTTCAGCAGCGTAGTGACAAATAGTTACAAATTAACAGAGTAGAGAAGGGGTTGTTAGGGTAAGTAAATCAGTTGAATGAATTCAATTGTGTTTCGTGTTCAATACTTTTTCTCTCAGTGATACGCGCCGCTGAGCTAAAAGTTGACGCTTCGGTCCAGCTATATTCTTATTGGCTCTATCATTTATTGCTATGCTAAAAGTTTCCGCCTAGCTACCTGTCAATCTGACCGTCGCTGAATCTCCTTAGGTACTGACCACTTTAGTTGATTTTTGATTTTGTATTTATGTCTAATTGTTAGATTTTTTGTTTAATTATAATATTTAACTGCAGATATTGACGGCTTTTCATTTCGAACAAATATTGTATATTTATATTTTAGTTTTTAATTCATAAAAGAAAAGAATAAACCGCCCAAATAATGTATTTTAACTGGAGATTGCCACCTTGGATCCGGTACCGGACACACTTCTTTTAGGATCTTTATAATACATACTTTGTACATTAAACTTAAAATAATATATTCAATTTAGTCATGTTCGCAAAAATATATTAAGGTCAAAGAAAACGTGAGCGAAACGTTGGGCATTGTTAAAAAAAGTGCGGCTTTGCTTATTATAAGTATATTTAAATCAAGGAGAAATATGGATATGTATATTAGGTATGCTTCTTAAAATTACACCATATAGTACATTAGTTGTACTTTAAATATAATAATTAATAAACATTGGTCTTTATAAAGACTAGTGTCACGTGTGACCAAAATTCGGCCAATTCGCTTTATTTAATTCGTTAGTGTTTTGAACAGCGTAATACAAATAATATACGTTTCACGTTTATACGAATCAATTAACTTAAACTTTGACAATTTAAAATAATTTACAAACACAAAAACACTTCGTACGTATTCGTATGTGTTCGGATTTGCCTTGGAAAGCTTTTAAATCTCTTGTAAGTATTTAAAATAAATAAAGATCATAATTTTAGAACAGTGAATATCTATAGGCACTAGAAAATGTAAACTGTCATGAAGATACAGTAGAACCAATGGAAACTGATGTGGAGGAAGTAACCCTTGCTGCACAAGAAGTGGTCAAGGCTGACAAGGGATGTCAAACAGTGTCTACATGCAATGGGGGTTATAAATGTAGACGTAAAATAAAAACGCTGTAACAGAAAAAAGAATAGAAGACAGGAAAATATCGTGCATGAAAGAGTTGTCTTGTCAAAAGTGTCTTCAAGACAATGGTAGCATCAGTGTTGCTCCAACATAATAGAAAAACTTTTGCATTAGGCTTCATTTTAACGATGTAGAGTACTTTGGGTCTAGCAAAGGACTCAATCTACCAAATAACCCAGTAAAATATTTACTTATAAGATTTCACGAAATCATTTGGAATTATTTTTCTCTTGCATCAGATCCCGGGGTGGGTAAAAACTTTCAAACTTTTTTGTGTTTCATTTCCACCAGCTACTCGTGCTGGTGGGCGGACTGCTCCTACGAACTACACTGTAGTGCAAAGCCGGAGGGTAGGGCGTAAGGCCCGTTTCAGCCTCCTTTCAGGAATCGTAGGAATGGGTGGGTGGTGTGGTTGGGTTAGGTTAGGTTAGGTTAGTCGCTGCCGAGACTTCGAAGTATAATCTGTGTCCGCGTAGTAAACGCAGCACCCACTGAGGATGTCAGCCGCAGTTGCTGACGAAACGTCTGGACGAAACCGTTCAAATCGACCACGGCCTACAAACCTGAACCATCATTCTACTATGAATTCCGGCCGTGAAAGCTTATGTTCTTATAATGTAATTGGTTGTATAGGATTTATGTTGCTGAAAATAAACATTTTACGTCCACATTCGATGTTTGTTTTTGTCATAGTTTGTTTATAGTTTTTGTCCAGAAACGTTAGGTTGATATAGCAAAACCCGTGCAATAAAGAGAGATGGAAATACTACACCTTGCGGGTCGCTTATACTTCCAATCGGCCTCACTGCCGTTTCAATGCAAGCCCCTTCCAATTGCGAGAAACATAGAGTTCACTGCCAAACAAGAATGAATACTTCTTAATCCGACCTTGTACAATCAGAATGTTTTCAGGTGGCGGCGGAAGTATTGAGACGCAAGGTGTAGAGGTGAACCTAACCGAATCTAATAAAGTAAAAGATGTTTTCGGAGTGGTTTTTGTATTTTTTTATGAAAAATCAAAAATTAGTACAATTGTAGAACTGGGAGCTCAGGTGTACATCACTTCAAAAAAGTTTTTACTTAGATACATTAGGTAAGAGTCGGGTTATGTTACATTACTTTCTTTTAATATTACATTTTTCATCTCCGTCCTCAATTAAAGGCACTTTTGAAGTGTTGTACAGAGTCATTTCCAGTTCTTCCATCATATTCCCCCACCGACCAACGGTTACATAAAGTAAACAATTACCGTATATCGGAAAATAAATTTTATGCAAAAGTATTAGTAAAAAAGAAACGTAACAGACATGGTAATCTGAATGATTAGTGTGTATTATTTATTTCTATGTTCGCCAAAGCCGAATGGACAAAATGACGGTTACATAGGAAATGCACAAAGGGCAAAAAGTAACAGTTTTATTCGCGTTAAGTCACTAAATTCTGATAACTCTATTAAAAATGAAATCAAATTTCCTACAAGTATGAAAATCTAATTAGTATTTTTGTTTCAAAACGATTGTCAATGATAACCTGTAGTGAAAAATACCGCCTCCAGTTTCCCATACTATGTTTTCGGATTGACTCAAAAATTTTCAGGCTATTCCATATTTGGTAACAATGCTATATTCGGACGTTAGAAATCATGTTTCTTAAATTTTTAGATTTTCTGTAACGCTTTTGATGCTTCATTTGAACAAAAAAAGCTTTTGAGTGTTTTATTCGAACCAGCTACTTATATTGGTGGACCGGCAGTCCCTCCTAACTATACTGTAGTACAAATCCGAAGGGTAGGGCGTAAGGTCCTCTTTAGTTTACTTTTGGAATCGTCGGCGTGGGTGGGTAGTGGTTAGGGAGGGACAAGTGAGACGGACGAAATTAACGCAGTGAAAGGTTATCTGTGGAATGTTACTGCCGTAGCATTTTCCTAAATGATCCAAGGAAACCACAGGCAACTTGGACTAGAGCTCTGCGGACCCGGAATAGAACCGAATGCTATGCAATTATCTAAATTACTCGACCACGCAGCTTCATCAAGCAAAATGACATACCTTATGCCTGCTGAAGCCACTGTATGACGAAACAAATGCAGCGATTTGTAATAAAACGTTCGAAATCCAAACCTCAGTGTTTTTTTTTAAGTAGTAAAGTTCGAACTTAGACGGGTAGTTAAAATCTTACTTAAATAATTTATTCCAACTTTTCGCTCTTTATTGAGATCTTCCTCAGAGGCTACATGCACCAATAGGAGGTGTAGAAAAAAAAATCTAATATTATAAATGATAAAATAAGATGAGTAGAAGAAAAACACTGGGTTTCGTTGCGCTAAATATTTATTAAAAAACTCAGTAGCAGAATTTCTCTCTTGAGAATTACCTGAAAAGGTGGAAACAAATTTGAGTTTTTTCAGTGAATGTTTAGTGTGCAACGAAATCCAGTGTTTTTCTTCTACTCATCTTATTTTATAATTTAAAAAATGTTGCACAACGAATGCGATATACATTTAATCAATTTTATATTAAATGTAATATGTTATTAATTAAATAAGGTACTTACAATTGTTTGATGTTTACATTATATTATTTATTTATGTCGGTATGTGCCCCGCGTTTTTAATTGTAATTGAAATTTTTTAGTGCACAATTTATGAAAAGTTTTTGTATTAAGTATATCCATATTATTTTATAACGTCTCAAGAATCTATAGAGAATTGTTTCACGACACTGTGATAATTATGATCACAATTATTTCCCACCTGTATAAGCTACTAAATATGCAGTAGTTCAATATTTAGGGCACGGGACGAAAGGGCGTGTGCCACATTATTGGATAAGTTATGATTATGGAAATACAATCGGAAGTGCGCGAATATATCATATTTAGAAATATTAAAAATTGAGATGTTTTATTTAAAAGTTACAGGAGACCTAAGGTTTTTTCTTTTATTATAAAAAAATTTTTGTTACTGAGATAACAACTTTTTGTCACTGATACTAAAATTTTTTATTTGAATCAATTATAACTTGAAAAAGTTACCTTTTTAAAGGTAAGCTTTAAATTTAGTGAGGTATTTAAAAAAGATAAGAAAAGTTTGTCATTCTGCATAAAATAACGTAGCAATCAGTAATTCAAGATTCGAAAATATTTTCATGTAATAGATGTATTTGACATGTAGAGGTACATAACATTTAAATAGATTCACCTTTTGGGATAATTTCCACTAGAATTTTAAAAAATTCGGGTGTGTCATTCCCACCACTGGTAGGCGGGCAGTCCCTCCAAATTACACTGTAGTGCAAAGCCGGAGGGTAAGCCGTGAGGTCCTCTTGAGTCTCCATTTAAGGATAGAGAGAGTTGGTAGATGGCGGCTAGGAAGAGGCAGATGAAATGGATGAAATATAGACAGTAAAGAAGTGAAATATTATTCATGAAATATATACTGCCCCAGCATTTGGCTAAATGATCCAAGGAACCGAGCCGTCTGCCTACCGAATGCTCAGCTATGATGTATACCATTTGAATACGACCCTCGGACCTTAACACTTCTAACAAATGGTCTATGGTTTGCTTAAAATAACTAGGGAAGAATAAAGCGTTTACAATTACAAGATAACCCATTTTCATTATACATGTAATTCTCCCTATTATATGCAGCTGTATTGTTAACGAACATTAATTTAATTAATATGAATACATATTAAATTATTGTCGTAATTGTGTACAAACAAGCCTTCGTCGTGTTAATATTCCAAAGATTAGGTAAGCGTTGAATGGGGTCAACTGATAATCAGTCAGTTAGTTGAGCGTTAGTCCATAGATTTTTTAATAATAGGCACCCTGTCAAATAAGGTCGAACTTGGTTTAGTGACTTCGTATTCAGATAATTATGCCTGGACCATATTGTTTTCCTAGACGTGAAACCTCGGATATTAGTTGAAAGTATTGTTTTCATAAGAAAACTGTTACGGAATCTCATAGACATGTTGTGTGCAAGTACGGACATATAAATTTTTACGTTAAAATAAAAAAGAATTTTTATGACTTGCAATTCCGATGAATGACTAGTACTAGTATTATAAATAGTAATGCTAAGTATCGCTATATCAAATACTTTGCTCCTTGCATTTCAAAATGATACATTTTTGCAATCGATAATTCGGAAGGTACGTTCCACTTTCATGACGTCATAAATATTACTACATATTGCTACCAAAATCACATTTTCCCCTCTAATTGCCATTGCATAGGGATAACGTCTATTCATTTTTGGAGGCTGGCCATTTTCGAAAATTTTCACAACTATATAAAATACTATTGCAATCCTTATACAAAGTACAAAGTATAATAAGTTTAATCGCAAATAAAAACAACACTATTCTGTTTACTATCATTCTTACTTTTAAGCTTCGTTCCTATAGTTTCGACAAATTATATTGTAGTTATCAAACAGATCATTCAAAAGGAATAAATACAAATTAAAAACAACTATAATATCAAATAAATATTGATATAGATACATTCATACGAGTATTGTTCTCGACAATATTGTCGCGCACAATAAAAATATCGTTAAAAAGTTTGTTTTAATTACTTATATATATAAATTTGATAAAAATGGAGTCTATAAGGTTGAGTGCTTGGAATGTGGTTCTTTTTACTTAGGGGGGAGGTCATTTTAGAATTCACTATTATGAATATTTTCGATCGTTTAAATTACAAAATAATACACTAATAAACTGTTTCTTAGAAACTCATCATTAATTTCCTTATATTGAAAAATTAAAAATAATAAGTACATATAAGAAAGGTTTTAGCCATGACGGTTTGGAATCCTTAGAAATATTTAAAACAATCAGAATTACAAATCAGAGCCATTAAGTACATTAAATAAATTAGTGGTAATCCCAAAAAAAGTAAATGTGCAGTCTGTCTATACTAATTGTTTTTGAAACATCCGTTGGATAAGGAGAATATAATTTGTCGAAACTATAATAACGAACCTTAACAATAAAAGTGATAATAAAGTAGTGTTGTTTTCATTTATTATCAATATGAATAATTGCAGATTAACAGCATAATCTATTCAATACAATCAATTTATTGTTTAGAACCGACTAACGCAATCCCTTATACATGGAATATTAAAAATTAAAATAGTTCCCTAAACGAAAAACGTCAAACGTTGTATTGTGCTCTTGTATAATTACCTAATTATGTGTGATTATAGGAAAATATTACATAATTTTCTGAAAAACTGTAGGATACTATAGACTAAAAATACGAGGTTGGATCAAATATAAACGAGCCTTTGTTCATAAAACATTTATTTTGAAAAGTTTCACAAAAACACAAATTTCTCTATTCATCTACATATCGCCCTTGTTTGTCAATATATTTTTCCCAACGCATCGGTAGTTTTATCATCCCGTTTCCATAAAAAGAAGCAGGGCGGGTGTCTATCCAGTTGCGCACAAACGCTTCCACCTGTTCATCGGTTTGAAATCGCTTGCCTCCTAGTAATTCTTTGAGAGCCCCAAATATGTGGAAATCACAAAGGGATAGGTCTGGGCTACAATTAGGTTGTTTCATCTGAGTTCAGTGCATATCAACGATTTGGGCCTGCGTTAAAGCTGCGGTATGAGGCCTAGCGTTATCGTGCAAAAGTATCACGTCACGAATGGGGTGCGTCCTCCTTTTTTGGCGATAAGCAAGTTTTACTTGACAAAGAAGTCAGTAATACAGACAGTAAGTAGGCTACATTAATGGTTCTTCGCTCGTGTAAGAAATCGACCAACAACACCCTTCTCCAATCCCAAAAAACCGTGCTTAAAATTTGCAAATAGACGTGTTTTTGGCCTCACTGGGTGTGATTCATCTTTGCGCCGCCACTCCATGCTTGCTCGTTTTGATGTAATGGTGTACCCACATCTCATCGCAGGTTACAATTTTGTGCAAAAAAATTCACCTTCCTCTCTAAATCGATTGAGAAGCACCCATTATACCTTTTTCTGAATTATTCTTAATGTAACGAAATACATAATTTAATTTGAAAGTAGGTAAGTCATCAAAATGTACTTTTTTACAATACATTAACTACGAAGGTGTGACGAAAAAACGAGTATAATAAGAGTTTCACCTTTCCAATTTCTCTGCGGAACCCTAAAAATTTACAATAAGACTCATTAAAATCATGGTTCTGCGCCAGCTACTTACTATTACTCTTCTTCAGTGATAACTAAGTTAGATATTTTCATTTTTATTTTTATCAACATCATAACCGTACCCGTGATGGAAGAGTATGATGTAGAAAAATATGTGTAGTTGTTTGTAAAACAACGACCATAGTGTTAAGCAGATCTGCAATAGAATACAAAAAATTTATTTACAACTAGGATTAACCTTTTATATACAGCTGGTGGATTCAAAAATCAAAAACTTTATAAACTAAACTTGAACTATTTGTGGTGCAAATCATGTGAAGCTGCATGATATGATTAAAATGATTTTTCTATATGAAACTTTTTCTTTGTTTTTATTTGAATTGTTTGAATTAATCTTTAAATTTATCTTTCGCTTTATTATAGCTTGTAAATTGGCTTATTTTCTCCTATATTTATAGGGACCGTATGAATAGTCAATTGTATTTTCCGAGATTGTTTACAGTAGTTTTCTTACATAAGCAATTCCAACCGCAATAATATTGTTTCTGATAATAACGTGGTTGACTGCCACTGCTAGGGCTACCTCTACGTTTAAATTCTATTTAACAAGGTAGATTAAGTTACGAAACTGTGCTCAAGCTGTAATTCGACATAGGTTAGTGTAATCAGTGTTCAGTGAATTGGAATTGAATTACGGATGTCAAATAAACTTTAGTTTTATTTTAATGTTATTATTTCAACGCTACAATTTAACGGATGCTCAATTTGTTCTTATTGTCAAATAAAAGAGTTTTAAAATAACTTATTCGCCGGTTACTAAAACTTTTTTGTAGCATAACTACTATAATGAGTTCGTTGCAACATTGCTTTTATTTATAAAATAGAACACTACTGTAGTATCAACATAATCAATATAAAAATTACCCAACGACAATCGTTTCGACTTTTAAAAGAAAATACTAGTTAACTACTACAACTAAGAGAAAATAATGAAGCATTTGAAGAATTTTTAGTAGGAGTAAATTTAAAATACATTAATGCGATACTAATTATTAAATTAATTTGTATATTAATAAGGAAAAATTTGTTACTGCTGTCACGCACCCGGGACTCGAACCAGGGACTTTTGACGTTATGCGCCAATGCTTTTGCCACTACTCTACGAGAGATGACAGCAGTAACAGCGACGAACGCACTTACTAAGTCACAAAACGTCGGAATCAATGTATATTATTGTTAATCATTATTAATGAAATATTTAAAGAATTTTCAGTAAGCATAAATTTTAAATAGGTACATTAATACGATATTAATTATTGAATTAATTTGTATCCACTTTTGTCACTTCTGTCACGCCCTCGCCGGGACTTGAACCAGGGACCTTTGGCTTTACGCGCCAATGCTTTTGCTACTAAGCTACGAAGCATTGGCTCGTTCGATCTCGGGTTCGAGTCCCGGAAAGGGCGTGATTGCAGTAACAAAATTTTCCTCATAAAGTGAAGTAATCTGAAGTTGGTAAAAAATAAATTAATAATTAATATCGCATTATTTAAAAGAAAATGTTCTACGTCTGTATTTGTACAATGGTCGGTAGCCTTAGAACATATATCATAAATCTGATAAAATTAACTTAATTTTAGTACCTAATGAAAACGACTCTCTTAGTGTATTGTTTTTAATAAATTGTGCTTTATTATGTACGTAATTACTAATTATGTTCAACCTTACAACGCTCTCATTATTAACATTATTTTATAAATGCTATATGTAACTATGAATCACTGTGATCAAAATTATCAATTGCGCAGAACACTTATCTTGTCGTGCACGAATGGTACAATGCAGAGGCAAATGCTTTTAAAATACTACATAGGTATTGAAGTCTAGTTGTGTGTACTATAAAAATGCGAAGGTTTATGAAAAATGTTCTGTTTTATCTACGTTTAAGGTTCATAATGTTAGCACTCACTTATTTATGCACATTTGAAAATAACAGTGATGTTATAGGAAACACCAGAAGGAAAATTATAAACTCGTTTGCCGCCTTTCCTATATCTGAAATCGAAGGCAATGCCAGTTAAGAAAAGGATTTGCCTTGTAAATTTCCCAGGGGCGTATTTAGAGGAAACAATGGTGTTAACCTCTATATCCGGACAATACAGTTTGTCTATTTTTAAACAAAATGTGGAATCAATTTATGTGCACGATACTTTTCTAGTCAAATAAACCGTTTACATAAATATATCCACAGATTAATTGAAATAGCAAGAAGGCGGTTCGGACGAGAAAAGCTTATCCCATAGTAAAGCTGCTGAAATAAGCACAACCCTAAGAACGAAAAAATGAAAATGAAAAAAATCACGAAATAAAATGATAATCGATGAGAAATGTAAAATACCTACAGACTACAAAAAGGGTTAAAAGTTTATATATATTAAATGAATATTTAATGAAAAGATACGGAAATAGCGCCGTTTAAAATTAAGCAAAACAATGTTCAATCTAACAAAAGTTTTAATATCCCAACGATCCACCAATAAGTAATGGCAAATTAATTTTTATAACGTTGTAGCAAATATGAGGTAATATCAAATTGGAAGTGTTTACCAAATATAGCTTCAATGCTGACTATGTTGATTAATTAAAATCAGCTGTATGTAGGCGTATGTCTAAATTTTAGGAAATACTTGAAATGTTTCAGGGAGATTTAAGTAGTTTTAGCATTTACTTTCAACGTGATTTGATATTTTCAATAACACTAAACATAGGTACGGGTGATATGTTGAGCAAAATAGGAATTTGGATTGGATGGTGGAATGCAGTTATTCGTTAAAACCTGATGCAATTTCTAAATTAGTGCATACGATCACAAAACAGTTATTAACCAAATGTATCTGAATTCTATGAAAATTTAATTTAACAAACAGTAGCTAGAGCTCTTTGAGTGCAGACAAATTGCAACGCGATTGTTTGTATAAGTGGTGGCGTATGTTATGTACACCGAGCCGTGTGTTTAATAAGTGCAGTAATTTGAAACTACAGTTAATATTGGAAGGTAAAGCTTTTTTGTCAGTTTATTAATTAGATCAATTTCATAGTTACAATGAAAATTTATTGCTACTGCCACTGCAAATTAATAATACACCCTTACAGATCCACCATAAAAAATTTTGGCCCTCTATATTTTTTTAAAGCGATATAACTGAAAAACAATATTTAAACATTGTGTGTCTGATATATAAATAAAGGAGAAAAATTGCATTGGAATGTTCGCTATATTTCACTACGTTCAAAATTGATTCATCCTTATGAGCCATTATCAAAAGTCTTCAGGTACTACATAAACTTCAGAAAGCTTTTCTATTTATACTACTATAGGATAGTGTGAAGATGCATACAATTAAGAGAGAAGGTGTTGTATGATGGGGCATATTAAAAATAAAGTTGTAAGTAGGCTTATATTAATTTTAATAGTGTAACTAAAAACAGTGTGTTTCAAAAATTTAATATCATTCATCGTAAATTGCTTGTGGTTGATGAATTTATTTATTACAAAAATTTCAAATAAATCTAAGCATTTACCTTTAGGTTCGTTGTTTAATAAAATGATGTTATTGATAAGCTATTTATATTGGCTACACAATATGTCGAAATACCAGTACTATTGATCTAATGTGTTCTTTTAACATAAATGATATATTTCTGCTAGATTAGTCCATATATTTGGCATAATAGTCTTTACAGTTTATTTGTGCACTTCTGAATTCATATGATTGTCTAGTTTATCCTTGTCATTAACTAACAATTTCGTTAATTGCTTTTATTAAGAGCTACCAGTAATGTTGTATGTAAAGCAAGCAATTTTTATATTTTATTTAAATACAGCTGCCAAACAGCTGTTTAAATTATAAAAATTAATACTGACAATAGACAATTAGGCGCCACCAAGAGAAACTAAATTATTTTAATATAAACTCTTTTTCCAGATGTTTGTATGAAATTTCTTTAAATTGTACGTTATTAAATTTGAATATTAATTGTATTGAATCCAGTTGGCAGACTTTCTATCTAAAATTTAATACATTTTTAGAAGAAATTGGTTGCAGAAATAGCAGCGTCTTCACGTGAACTCGATTATTCACTAATTATTTTTTTGTAATTTGAAATTCATGCAATAAAAAAATAACAATTCCTGTACAGTTTTTAACAGAGATACAAGAAATTTCTATCTTAAACGTCTTTAATCTAAAATTTATTCCCATAAATTTTAGATTTTGCAGGCTTTTCCACTCAATTATTTATATTTTCGATTTGTTACTAAAAGGTTCGAAAATTTAACAGCTACAAAAAAACAATCCGCTCGTTAACAATGGAAATCCTATTGAATAACGTTGGTCGCCCTCCATTCCTTTATAAATTTAACTTCTCGATCGTGCATTTCCCAAGTCATTAACTTTTTCCTGTTGGCAAATACACATTGTATCGACCTTTAAATAACTCTATTGCTGGTTGGTCGCTACACCAAATTCACTGGATCGAAAAACACTTTAACCCTGTTGTGTTGCTAAATTAATGATTTACCATATAACTCTTAAAGCCTAGTGGCGCCATACTGGATAACTGGTTCGCTGTGGCTCATTCAAAAATTTTTGAGAACTTTTAGAATACCGAACCCTTCAATCAAAAGTCAAAGTAACGTTTCAATCCTACGTGCCTAAATTATCAGGTTAATTACTTGAATAGTTAAAAGTTTATTCATATTCTACACACCTACTGCATAATCGTATCACACCTAATAACATACAAATAGAAATTGAAAAGAAGAGGATATGTCCGTTAATCGGTAACTTTTTGAAATTACTAGATGTGGATCGCCATTTCGACCTTATTAGATCTCATATGCAAAATTGAAGGAGAACTTTTGAAACTAAATTGATATATCTAGTAATGTTAATATAGCATCTACTTCTAACTGAAGTATTTCATCTGCTAGACAAAGACGTTACTTAAGTATCTATTTAACAGTACAAGTTCCTGGTGAGGATTAGGTTTCAATCGTATTGGAACACGTCGGCACGCCACAGCCTGTTCCTCAAATCGAAATCCACGTTTATACTCTATTCATCTTTAAGATAAGTAAAGTCAAAACAAATGCACGTAGTTGAGGTGTGGTTGAAACCGTGGCGAGGGGCTGAACTTTACAGGTTTTTAGGATCCATGTAGATACCGAAATTTGGGATATGTCTTATTGTTTTAAATTGACGGTTTCATTGATATATAATACGTGCAATGACATGTTCGCATCTGTCTGAAATTAATATTTGGCGTACCACCCCTACCTAAACTGGATAGCAAATTTTAAGGTGACTTTTTCGAATCATGTGCACGGCACGCAGATATCACTTCTTAATAATTTTTAACAAGCAAAATCTGGTAATGTATAAGTAGAACTCCTTCTTATTAAACCAATAATTATAATTAACCAGTTAATTCAACATTCGTATGTACACTAACATAGAGTGGATGCGCAAATGTGATGTTAAAAATGTACTTTTTCATTTTCCTTGTAAGTGTTATGTTGTTTAATTAAAAAAAAGTGATTGAAATGTTTATTTCTTTGAAACAACTGCATGCTGACAAAATATTATAAGAAACACCATTGCGATTTAACGAATAAAGCAATTAACCACTTAGAATAGTTTAGCTCAGTATTAAAACGGAATAAGTTTACAATTGATTTTTCTGGATGTTTTCAGAACATATGAGCACGCGCCGCCAGTGCTTAAGAACTAACCGATAATTTTGCAGCTTTGCGTGTTTGTGCTATTTGAGATAATTTTGAATTTACATCTTTTGATTTGATTAAGCTGCAGTAACCAAACTTTCTTCCTCTATTTCTCATTAATGGCAAAAATTAATTAAACTCTCCGCTTACGGTCATGGGGATAAGTAGTAATAGCCTTCTCCTGCAAGCAACAGCAGTCAGTCAATCAATATGGCAATCAGGTTTATTGACAGGAATAGAGCACAGGTGCGGGGAAGAGTACATAATTCAATCGGCTTGCTAATTGATGCTGTACTCTAGGTCGTTAGACTTGCATCCGATTGGATTGAGAACCGATGTGACTATATTAAAGAGTTTTAAGCATATGTACATTTTTTACTGCCATAGAAGGATTATTCAAAAAATTATGAAAAAGATTCATCAAGAGATATAACCAAAATTTTTTTCTAGCAGTAACCCTTTAACTAAAAACATTTTATTTTGGAGCCGTTTCGTAGTCGTTTTTTTTTTAATTTGGGCAGGCACAAAAAGCTAATTGCACATGTTTCTCAATTTTTTAAATTCCTTTAAATTCACAATGGAACTTGAAATTGACAATGCATTAAATTCCTTGGAATTCTTCTTACAACCACTGACAGTGTAATACCTGCAATCGCATATCAATTAACACACATTAAACAATCAGTTTTCATAGTTTATTACACCGCTTAACAAACATTCTTCTTTCAATTTTAAATTTTAATAAAGAACTTGCTATAGTAAAACAGATAGTCACCAACAATGGGTATAACACAATTGTCAACTTGGTAAAACAAGGAGAATTCGATCTACTATTTAAAACTCCATTAGAAAACAATAAACCAACCTTCTGTACTGTAAATTATGTAAAAAATATCAGTTCTAAAATAAAAAACCACCTTCATAAATACAACGCTAAAGTCATTGAAATCAACAGAATCTCAATTCCTTTTTGGTAAACAACAAAGAAAAAAACAGATAAACTTTCAAAAACTGACATCTACGAAATAAAATGCAGTAGTTGTGATGTAATTTGCGTAGGGCAAATTGGCCTTACGTTAAAAAATCTGTTGAGTACATTATAGAGTCGACTGGTTTTTCGGAATACTGTATAGCCAATAATCATCATGTATGAAACCTTAATGTAAAATTATTGTATAATTGCGCTAAAGGAAGCATATTAATTATGTCAGAAAATTTAGAGATAAAAAGCACTAAATAGTAATAAAGTTTTGATAAACAATCACTTATTATTAGAAACGATGAATTCGCCTCTATTATTATATGATCTATAACAGTTACCTGCATTTTGGAACTTTCCGCATTACCTTTAACCGTAGGTATAAATAGTTGCAATGGTATTCCTATAATTTTAGTTCTAATATACTTTTTGAGAACGGCCTGTTGGCCAAATCTTTACACATGTCTCATTAGAACTGGGCCATATCCAGCCTAAGTAATATATCAATTGTTACTATTTAATGTTTTGCTTTTTTTAATATCGTGACTATGAACTTGCTTGAACTCGATAAATTTCAATTAAACTTATATAATTTATACGTTTATACTTACCAGTATCCAACCAGTCTTCGGACTAACGACCCTATGACAATAAGGATCGGAATCTACAAGTGCGAGTGTGCAAAAAGCTTCAGTCACATTTATATCAAAGGTCTGTAATTTTTGTAATATAATCTTCGGCAAAGAGAAAAAAGTTGTTATTTTTTTTGTAGAGTGTAATACGAAAGACTAAGAAGTGTGTGAAATAAGACCACGACCATATCATATAGGAGACGGATATAAGGAAAACATAGCAAGAACATTCATTAATTGACCCGTTCGTATTTTCCTTGGACAGCGTATTGTGAACTCGTAACAAAACAGAACTACGTGACTGGAAAGCGAAGCCTTCTCATCACTTCAATAAGAGACGAAGCACGGTAGCCCATCCTGCGACAGAAATGTTGATTCGCATCTCCTTTCCAATTATCTTAATTGGAGTGTACAAAGGCATAGAACGAACGTTTAACAAATTAATCTCAATTTAAAATCGGCGAATGCAAATTTGATTGGTCTTGTCGCTCGGTATGCATTTTAAAAATTCATTAAATGCTTTTTCTTAATGTGCAAAGGTAAAATTATATTTTTCCTTGGTAAATGCATCAAATTTTAAAATGCAAAAATATGCATTATCTGAGCTCCACGAATGAACGGAATTAGGCGAAAATGAAGCTCTTGTGAACAATTAAGTTCTTCATTTTAAAATAGATGGTAAGTAAAATATCATTTTTCAGAATAATTAAATCATAGAAAATAAATTATGCAATTTCTTAATGTACAGTCACAGTCGTAGCTATCAAAGGTAAAAGTGGTGCAGTACTAGACACCAGGATATCGATCAGAATGAATGAGGGGAGAGAGGCTGAATTCGGTCAATCCTCAAGCTCTTCACATGAGAGATTACGACTCAGACAAACACTTTCTTAGAAATACTATTAACTAATTAATTTCGATAAGGAGGAAAATCATACTACACAGGTGTCCTTGTCTACCGAGCTACACAACTACGATACATATCATCTGAAAATACTTAACTGTAAAATAAATCTTATTAACGAATTTTTCTAATGAATTATTAGCAATATATTTTATAACGATTAGCAAAATAATCATAACTACAAATTCAACTAGAAATTAGATTTTCATCCTTTCGGTGTTTTAAAGATATTTAATTACGCAATTTAAGTGACTCATCCAGAAGTTACTGTTTCGCTTTCATCGTTGGTCTTTATTTTTATTTACTGTTTTATTTTCTGTTGTACGCATTTTTTGATCTTCTACATAAATATGTATATCAATTTATCCACAGAATTTATAAAAGCAATTATTCTCTACACCTCATATTTTAATTTATTTCTACTTACAGTTAATTGACAAGTAGGTTATTATAAAGGAAAAGTTTTTTTTTGGAGACGCCTTCCATAATAAGTAATTTGGGAAAACGTTATAATATAAACTATCCTGGTAAATATAGTAAAATAATGTTTATATGTAATATTTATTGCTAGATTTTATAAGTAAATAATAAACTATAGTTATAAGAAACAGACATTCAGATCACCAGGCTTAATGTATTTATAACTGCCAGACATCAGTATTATAATAAATGTAAAAAAAACGTAAAATGATTAAATGATAAGTATTCCCGACTGTCCCCAGAACGTGCTATAGCTACCAATGAACGCATTTTGGTGGAAATTAGATTTGAGCGTGACCCACACGAAATCTCACAGCTGTTTTATTTCTGATCATAGTATGTGAAGTATAATCAATCACGAAATTGACCGTACTATTACAATCACACGTGCCGCTGCACTTGCTTTTCTTCTTTATGTACTGCTTTTAAGATATTTGAGATGTAATTGCTAAGATGAAAACAAGACAATATGTTTCTTCTAAACAAGTAAATTAGTAACAAATATGCAGTTTATGAAAGTGTAACAAATTATTGTTTTGCAACACTAGGGGTTGTTGAAATATGAATGACTTTTACAATAGAATAAAATTTAAAGACGGATTAAATAATAAATAAGTGACAACCATTAATTTTAGGCTTTCACGACGAACAGCACTCACTTAATTACTATATTGATCTTTAAAAACATTGCTATTAAGACTGCTAGTCCTTTTTCAAGAGTAGAAAGTAAACTAGCAGAAGTTTTCTTTCGTAGGTTACTTACGGTATTGTTGAGGATTTTATGTAAAAAAAAGGGGAGGGAAAATTGTTAAGGTGGTATTATAGTTTATTTATTACATAGTCTAAAATGAAGTTGCTTCCAAATTTCGTTTCATTTGTTGTAAGACTTATTGTTTAAATGTTTTTTCGATTTCTAGCTGTTCTAATCTAGGACCTCTTTCTTGATGTAACAGGTCAACCATTTCAATGTCTATGGAATCACTATTGCTATACAGTGAGGGTCATACCTGTATTTATTATGTTTCTTATTTATTATTTATTATTCACTTCTCTTGCACTTTTAATCTGACTGAAATGCTTCTCCCAGACTGTCCTATATATGTCGCTTCGTAATATTTGAAATATATTTTATATAGCGCTGATTTTTGAGCCAATCAATTCTGGTTTTACTGTTAAATAATATTTTACTTAAATTAAGTTTATTGTCTGAAATGGTTTTTACTTTTTTTAATTTTATATTTACATTACGATGGAAGAGGAACTTACCTAACTAACTTTTTTGTGTTTCATTCCCACCAGCTACTCGTGCTGCTAGGCGGACAGTCCATCCGATCTACACTGTAGTGCAAAGCCGGAGGATAGGACGTAAGGCCCTCTTTAGCCTCCTTTCAGGAATCGTGGGAATGGGTGGGTGGTGTGGTTATGGAGAGGAAGATGAGACGGATGAAATGAAGACAGAAGAGAAGTGTAAGGTTATCTGTGGAATATTACTGTCCCAGCATTTGCCTATGTGATCCAAGGAAACCAGTTGGACTGGAGTAATCGAAACCGGATTCGAACCGGTGATCTCCCGATGCTATTATCTAGAGCACTAGACCACACTACTCGGTGATGCCAACCTCAATACTCTTAATAAGAAAGATTTCGTATTTTTCCAGGGACACATGTAGAAGGAGACCCAACAATAAAAACTGGTTCAAAATAAAGGGAAGGAGAATTTCTTTGGGTCAATCGTGTAGATTTTACTTGCAGTTCACATTTTGAGAGCAAACTTCGACTGGTGTTTTCGGATCTGGGTATTTCTATAAGCCATAATCCCTACATGTAATTTTGCATAAAAACAAGATACTTTCTGTTTTTATTTAGGTGTACTTCAAATAACCGAACGAATTTTAGATTGTGCCTGAGTATACACGTCTGTTAGACATACGGTGGGGAAAATATTTAACCACCATCTAAAATGTAGAGTATATAAAATGTATAATGATTTAGAAGTATTTTTTCAAACACATACAAATAATTTTCTCATGATTAAGTAGAAATTATTTGGGATTTTAATGCAACTTTTCTCTTTGATAAAATCAGGAGGAAGTACCTTTTTTATATTTTGGAATTTTCGGTAACAATGGGTATACAAATTAAAGAAGAAAAAATCCATTAATTACAATATCTAAGAACCAGCCTGTATAGGTAATGGACCCCTTGTGTTAAAGACTAAAAAATATACGGTTTTACGATTTTAAAATAAATGAACCGTCGCTCCCCTCCTTAAAAGGCAACTTTTTGAACACACCCATTAAAATTTAGAAATCAAGATTTAGTACAAGAGTTTTAAACTAGATGTTCATATAGTTAGTGAAATGGAATAAAATAAACTGATTACCATTTATACATACATACATAATACACAAAAAAACACTAACCAACGATTAAATAGATTTCGGCAATAACCAATTACTTAGCCCATCTTTAATTTAGCCTCCCACTCTTATTGTAATTGCGACTTAGGTATATATTCTCCCAAATTCTGTATTAAACTTAGTACTTGTAATACTCCTGAAGATATTTTAACAGGGGGCAATGCGCATAGAGTTGTTTATTAAAAAAAATTGTGACCAATTTCCAAGCGTTTTATTTTACTAATTATTATCCAGAATGGTTCACCAAGAGCTAACGGCAGATACCTTTAATTTTTTAATAATATGATATTAAACAGGCATGTCGTGATAGTCTTTAATAGAGATAAAGATTAAGTGTCTGAAGGTGAGAACTACTTTACAGTGAGACATTAGTAGAAATTTCCTCCCTATCCCGCGCATGCGTACCGCATCTCTTTCCCCTCTTCTGAGTGACAAAAGAACAAGCATGATTGGGACCGTCAGGGTCAAAATTGTCGTCGGGTGTATGAAAATTTTAATAATTAATATAATTATATTATTTATATCTTATTTTTTATCATCGAAGAAAATAACCAACTGTCTAAGGAATAAAACTAAATATTTCAATCAAGAGATTTTTACTTACGAGATACGGGTACCATGTTAAAGTCCTGAAGAATATCTCTGTAAAGACAGACATATGTGATAATTACTAATTACCTGAAACAAAAGAAAAATAGAAATCAATTCCTGTTTAAAATTATTTTACAAGAACAAAATAAATATTTGAATTGTCACACGCAAACGGACCTGAAGGGAAAATAATTGACTTCCCAGAAAAGCGCGTTTAAATTTTGAAGTCACGTACAAACATGTCATGCAGCTCTTTGAGTGACGGGAGCTGTGAGAAGGGGTAAACTGTGTCTCGAGTTAGTATTATTTTTGGTCAGAGTGAACCATTTTCGTTTGTTATTGTATAGTTTGTACCATCTCTGCTCCCATATCACCCCACGAATATTATACGTGTATTTCGATCTGTTAAAAATTTTGTTATCCAGTTATTACTTCTGTATATTTCTTGAAAATATTCACTATCGACAGAAACGATTTTGTCGAGATTTAATAACCCGTGTTAGTTTCTATTTAGTTTCAATTAAAACAGTTCCTGAAATACATTTTATTAAAATTTATTTGGTTAAAGCAAAGCAACACATCTACCTACCTGTTATATAATTCGAGTTTAACAGAAATATTTTTGTGATGTTTTCTACAAGTTTGTACTTTCATAAATATGGGAATAAAACTCCTGAACGCGTCCTTATTTAATTCCACATACGGCATCCAGCATTCTCAAGCGACAAATTCTTGGAAACGTTTTCAATGAATCGTTTGCATTCCCTAAATTGATTTCCAATAGCCGTTTGGGGTAGGTTTATTGTCCAGATCGTAATTTCCTCTTGTCTACTTGCCGAACCACCATAATAATAGAATTCAACTGCTTGTGAAGCATACGAGAGCTATCTATCTTTACACACTCTGTGTGAATATTTTAATGCAGACTACTTTTTTAAAAGGTAAAAATTAACTTTAATTAATAATTATATCTATAAAGAACACAATAATGGGTTAGAATTTGGGAAAAATTTCCGTTTCGATCAAGTTTTACTCATCGATGAAATTTTTTGTATATGGTTGAAGACTAGAGTTAACTACATCAATGTTTCACCCATTAAATAGTGTTACGAAAATGATAAAATCCATTATAGAATTACATTATTATCATGGTTTAAACTATTTAGATTTGAATATTAAAATTGTTAATATTAAATTAGAAGTCAGTGCTTTAGGAAACCCACAAGGACACACTCTATAATTGACTATTTTAGTTCCAACCATTTCCAACAAATAAAACGTCGATCTTTTATATTTACGGCTTATTGAAACATACGTTAAATAATGAGAATAATAAAAAAATGTTCAGACCATTAAACATACTTCTTTAAAGAGTTTGAATTATTATTAAAATGAAAAATTGGTAAATAAGAAAAGTAAAGTAAATGTTCAGTTTTATTAACTATACCAATTATAGCATTAAAATTTGTTACAACTAAAACAACATACTATTTCAGTTAATAAATGTATGTAGTTAAGTTAAGCTGATAAGGAAAAATAAATAAATAGAACCCAATTGCTTATTGTATTCAAAATAAGCACTATGTAGATAACATATAAACAACATTAAATTATTACATGCAAGAAAAAGGTAAATGACTTAATTTGCTGGAAGAATTAGAAACCAAGAAAGTTAGTAACCGTAAAGATAATGTAAAACAAACTGGATAGCTCAAACCCCAACGCCAAAACACGACACAAAATGTCCGAAGCACTTTTCAGTAACAATGTTACCTTTTTTAGGGACAGAAGAGAACTGACTTTAACATTGTTACCGAAAAGTGCTTCCGAAATTTTGTCGTGTTTTAGCGTTGGGGTTTGAGCTATCCAGTTTGTTCTACAACTTCGCCAAAGTTTCCAGAATTTTTCGTAAAGATAATGTCACTAAAATGCAGTCTGATTTCAAGAGTAACTTGTTATTGGATGCAAATTAGGGTTTTTCTTCTAATCATGTTCAATAAGCTTCATATTTGTATTTAAATACTTATGTACTATATATTTATGTCTTTCTTGTTATTTAAGAACTTTTGTGCACTTAAACTTTTTCTATTTCATATCGTTAACTACAAATATATATTTTAATTGCCTAAGCGAAGAAATGTTTACTTCTTATAGTTTTACTCTTTTCTCTTTTCAAAATAATGAGTAATGAGCTGACTTTATTTTATGAATAATATTCAACATTCAACGATATTATAATAACTACAAACATTCTATATAATTCTGAAGCATAATGTATAACGCACAATTACAGTGTTTGACTGTAATTCGAGCATTTATTAGCCATATCAACAGTTGCTGATTTCACTTTAACTACAACATAACCCTGTCAATACCTGCTGTTACTTGTTACTACCAGAACTTACAAAATAATAATGCATTTATTACCTAATTAAAAGTTCTAAATGAAGGGGCACATTGAAGCTGTAGCCAAACAATGTAACTAGTGAACAGTTGTTCCTTTTATAACTGGTAAACTGTTAATATATCACATTAAAACAAGTTTTGTTAGTTAGAAATTTCTAAAATCTTTTAATTATTGGGGGGCAGATGGTTCAATGAAGAGATTTAGTAAAAAATCTTAAATTCAAAAATGAAAGTGTGTTCTTGATTAGTCGAAACTGCCAGACGCGTTGGTTTTCTTCAGCACACCATAGACAGTTCCACCAATTCAACCAATTTACCTGCTGCCTGTAAACCACGTTCCATGAGTAAATACAAAAAACTTAGTGAACTTCGTCTGTAGATGTTTTTATTTAACATTAAAACTAACAATGGACGTGTTTTGATGAATCAATTTAAAAAACTAAGAAACAGTAAAATGGTTAAACGAAATTTATTGATTACTAAGCGTATGTTACGACTGGGACAACAAAGTATTGTTTTGTACTCTTGATAATGACTACCCAGTCGAAACAAATGTTGAGTAATCAATAAATTTCGTGGAAACGTTCTAGAGTATTTTAATATTTCATATTTTTATTTTTGTTTTGTCTGGTTATATACCTACTACGTAGTTAGCTAAGCCATGGGGTTCAGGTTAACAAATAGATATCCTTATTAGAAAAGGACCTTGTCTGACATTATTGAATTCGACAATAAGTCGAAAATATCTACAGATGAACGCCATCTACGCCATACTACGCTGTCTGTATTTAATCTTAAATCCTCCTTAAATAGAGGTTTCAATTGATTACTTTTACAATAATCTTTATTTGTTTAATAAGTGGTTTGTCTTCTATACCTACCTTCTATTAATGAAATGATTGTGTGATTTTTAGTTTCTGTTGTTGAAAGAAACTTTCCTCCTTTACATCTGCAACACTGTATAACTAGATGCTGATTCTGGGCAATGCTATTTGTGAGTTTACTATTTAGTATACATTTGCTGCATATAAAGCGACAAAACTGTAATAAAATCGATCCAATTTACTTAATCAAACGATGGTTGAATTCAATTTTACAACTACCATATCTGTCGAAGATATATCTCACATATTGGTTGTTATTCGTAAAGAGGCAAAGCAGGATGTTCAACCACTTTTCATCAATGATTTGATTTCATCGTCGACAGTGAACAAATCCGTTGCACAATTAGTGCATGATTGGATTTCATATGCTAATTTCATTGGAAATTGATGCGCAAATTGCTCTGCTGACGCAAATTTGTCTAATTTCGATCATATTTGCACTTGCCTAAGTAATAATTGTATTCAAATATATTGTTTGTTTGCAACAACCATTTAAACCGCTACATAATATACAGTATATAGTTTTACTTTATTTACTATCAGTGACAGTGACATTCTGTCTACTACTGTTAAATATTTATAGTATTTATCTTTATGTGGTACAAAAGTTGTGATACAAAATAATAAACATAAAATCAAACAATGGGAGTATACAAGCAAACCTTTTATTTATTATTGGTTATGTATCTATCATGTAGATAGCCTAGCTATAAAAATTGTGACGACAGTATATAGTAATAAAATTTCAAATAGTTAATTATGCTGACCTTTAATTAAAGTCCGTATATACTTGGAACAACATAAACGTTAAAGTTTTACATATTTAGAGTTGCTTTACAGCTTCTAAAAATACGTAAGCCAGGTGAAGCAATATTTTCTAAATTACTGACGCCACTGTTGATTTTAGTATATTTATAAACTTTGCTATTTCGTTAACAAGTTTTCTTACCATTTTTTAATTTAATTATTAATAGTATTATTTTCAAACGTACTTCAGTTTTTTGGCATTCATTTTTACTTTGTGTTTCTAACATTGTACAAAGGGTTCACCAGATGAGCCAATCAGATGCCGACACGTCACCCTAAACACTCCGCAAATATCAGTTCTCATAATAATCAGATCATAGTATGGCATTTGTCAGATCATTAGTTAGATTTCGGGTCCTCCTGCTCTTGTCTAAATTTTCAGTGGTTTTCTTAGATCATTTAGGCAAATATTGGAGCACTTCTCTTCTATCTTCATTTCATCAGTCTTATCTATCTACTTCTAACCACCATCCACCCACTCCTACGTTTTTAAGAGAAAACTGAAGAGGAGTTTTCCGTCCTACCCTCCGGTTTTGTACTTCAGTGTAGGTCGAAGGGACTGCCCGCTCACCAGTATTGGTAGCTGGTGTGAATGTACGTATCACCTAAAAGTTCTTTTTCAGGTTAACACTCACGGTACACAGGTTAGAAGCGGAACTATAAAAGATAGTGGAATATTGTAACTGGAAGATCAAAATAATGAAGGATAAGACCACGATACCAAACATCGGCAAAAAGGTGCCAAATTTCAAAGAAATAAGTGCCATCGATAAGCTGATCTCATTGAAAAAGACAGCAAAGTAAAATCAACAAAGTCAATGACGTGGAACAGTCACACTAAAATGCAAACTAGCATAATGAGGTGCAACCTCTTCAGCCTACACCTGATAATTAATAAAAACAATCCCAACTTAGCTATTAACAGAAGGATTTATCTCCCCATAAATGAAAGGCAAACAACATATGGAGCGGAAGTGTGGGCTGAATTGCCCGATACAAACGTGAAACCGATAGAGCTCCTTCAAAGGTTAAGTCTGCGAAAGATTAGAGGGGCCATCACCAGTAACGCCTTAAGGAAAGACTATAATATTTTCTATCCCAAAACAACAGCAATTAACAATAGGAAAATAATGGTAGACACACTACTTGCCAGTATATTGAGAAGAAATAGGACAATGAAGCTAAACAGAAGACAAGCAATCATACATACATTAGTGATTTGGAACTTCAAAAAAAAAACAATAGTGGTACCAAACAAATGCTCAGTCTGCTGGCCAGACTTCGAGGTATAGTCTTCGCCCACATTGTCAATGCTGATGATGTCAACTGCAGTTGCTAACGAAACGTCTGGACCTAACTGCTTCTTCAGACTACGGCCCTGTAGCCTGAATATTGATGACACTATGTAATATACGAGGGTGTATCAAATAGAAACGAGATTGATTTTTTTAAATTACGGAGAGGTCAGTGATCTAATAGTAGCAGATGCGAAGATGGCCTGTACTGCTAGGAAGAAGGGAGAACCAACAGCAATTCGTTCGAGTCGCTCTAGTACGAAAAGATACAATGAGCGAGGCAGAAGTGCATAACTCCGTGAAGCAACGAATTATTATTAAGTTTTTGGCCAAGGACCACCTCTGACGAAACATAGATACACCACTACACGCCCGAGTTGAAAGAAGCATGTATGGCCTAATGCAGCCAATGCCACAAGGCAAAAATTAGATACATTAAGCTGGGAAACGCTGGGACATCCGCCATATAGTCCTGACTTGTGCCCTTGTGACTTACATCTTTTTGGGCCCCTGAAAGAAGCGCTTGGAGGCCAACGCTCTAATGTTTACAAGAACGTCAGAAGAGTTTCTACCATGATGGCATAAAGAAGCTAAGTGCAGTCTTACTTAATAAGTAGGGCCTGCAATTGCTTGTTATAAATACACATGCGTATTTATGAATACGTAACAAATGTTATATGAAAAGAGTTCTTCCATGATGAGTTCATGAGTTTGCCATTTTCATTTATTTAATATAAATTGCGAAATAATACAACATACGAAGACTATTGTGTTAGATATATAGAAAAGTTCTTTAAAATCACCATCTTTACTACATGGAATAAAATTAACCCTACTTTGGTAACGCATTTTACTTGAAGCTGAAACGTCAGTTGTTGATTGGCATAATAGATACCTTTTACCCTGAATTGGTCTATAATTGCAACAAATAGATTTTTCTATTATTATCATAACGTCTAGGTACATTATTAATAGCAACTACGGGAACTATATTACTTATAATGCATATTTGTCAACGTGAATCTAAAACAAAGCACCGTTTTGTTCTCGTGATAAAAAATAGTGGAACAAAACCCAGTTAAATGTTTTTGTCTGTGGTAGGTTCCCATATAACAGTTACCATGTTTCCATTAGGGTTTCTTTTGTTTCAAAAAGTAGAACGACGACGAAATTAAACTGCAAAGATGCATTAAGATGATGTAAGCGAACGACGCGAAGAAAACTCGATTGTTAGTTCGTTTTATCTGGCAAACTTGTATGCGTACATATACATACACTGTACCTACATACAACATATACACACGTCGTTTCCATACTATACGTATATAGATATTGGTATACGAAAGAACCGAAAATTCCATGTGTAAACGGAGAATATCCATTTGTCGAGCTGATACACGATACTAATGTATTCTTTTGTTGCCTCTTCGTCCAGTTTCCCATACGTCTGCAGTGCTTTGCTTACTTCTTCTAAATACATTGGCCCTCTCAGCCATAGGCGAAGCATTAGCTCCGTCGCGACGTCTCCGACCGTCTCGGCGCGTCGGCAACATATGTTTACGTCACGCAATTTCGGACTACATAACTAACTATTCAATACGTTCTGTGGGACTCAAACATGTGCAATTTATAAACAATCACACATTGTAACAGAAAATAATTATACTAATGTTTGATTGTCTCTAGCTTTAGAGGTACACCTAGTTCCTAACACGTCCGTTGTCATGTAATGAACGAATAGCATTCAGCCCAAGCGAAATGCTGTTTTATCTGCGACATGCTGGTGACCCTCGAGGCACCTTCATAATAACCTTAAGAAAATGGTTAACTAGGAGATCATGAGGTCTACCAACTAACCTCATGGCACCAGAATAATGACCAGCTGAGAAGTGGCATAAAACTTTTTTAAAAACCGAATTCGCTAAGACTATTGAATCTTCGAGAAAGAAAGAAATAGGGAAAGTAGACGTTTACTTGGTTTTGGATTAAACTGTTTCTATTAAATTAAATTATTTTAAATTACTATTATTTGGCTTAGCTACGTTACTCAACACTGCAAATAGATCCATTGAAAAAGGGTAGATATAAGACTACGTTCAGATATACACACGCTGATGGAGATTACCGCGTAACAATTCTGAATTGAAATTGTCAACATCTACTACGCATTTTTCATCTGAACGCTACCGGGTGTGCGTTTCATTTAAACGTTTGAATAAACAGGGTTTTTCAAGTTGATTGGATATTAGAAGTATATAAATTAGTAGAACGAATTCAATTTTGAAGCTTGGGCTCCTTTGGTTATTGTTTATGACGCTTCTTTTAAAAATATTTTCAAGTTCGATTTATATATTATTATTATATATTATGTTTTATATTCGGTTATACCGGAAGTAGACGTTCACTTTCTTATTTTTAATAGAATGACATCCTTTTTTTTACATTTTCCGATAGAAAATCTGAATTCATGCATATTTTATAGGAAGCACTACCCCAAAAACATTGATGGATTTTGAGTTATTTAATTTTATTGAAAATTTTTGACATTTGCACGTTAACATTTAAAAAACCGTAATTCAATTAATTTTCGAGATTTTGCTTTATAACTCGTAACATTTATTTATAACTATTCACATTATTGAAAAAAAAATGTGGTTTTTAACTAAAATATACAGGATGTTCAAATTTTGTGGTCAAAGTTGGTCAACTTCAAAGGGGTATAAGTCAATTTTTTTAAATGGAACGACCCATTAACCCACTAACGTATACCTTTGTTTATACTGTTTGAGAAAATTTACAATTTGTGAAAATTTTGTTTTTTTGCACTGCATACGTATAATGTTAATAAAAGCAGTGTGCTCTGATTTCGAAACAATTCAGCAATCAATTGTTGTTAAGTGTCAGAAAGCGTATGCCGTCTTCCAGACCCACAATTTTCAATTGTTGCAATAAAGCATCCACAATGAATAATTTAGATTACCACTACTACTACTACAGTTACGGTTTTTTAAATGTTAACATGCAAATGTCAAAAATTTTCAAAAAAATTGAATAACTCAAAATCCATCAATATTTTCGGGGTAGTGCTTCCTATAAAATATGCATTAATTCAGATTTTCTATCGGAAAATGTATAAAAAATATTGTCATTCCATTTAAAATAAGAAAGTTAACGTCTACTTCCGGTATAACCGGACGTAAATCGAACTTGAAAATATTTTTAAAAGAAGCGTCATAAACAATAACCAAAGGAGCCCAAGGTTCAGAATTGAATTCGTTCTACTTATTCATATACTTCTAATAGCCCAACAACTTAAAAAACCCTATATATCCACTGTATTTCAATATGTGTGAATTTGCGTGTCGACGTGGTGTTGCAATTTACGCGATGATGCTTGCTTGCACGCACGCCCATGTAGACAAAATTTGGAGTTGACGTGTATCTCTATTTAGTTACTTAACTTTACTCGAGGAAAATCAATAATGTCATCGAGGATGGCTGTTTAAAATTAGAGCCAATTGCCGAAAATCAGGTCCCTCGAATACATAATAAACGGTGCTGAATTAGTGGTAACCTTAAAAGTCTGTTTCTAATGAGTTACCTAAAATATGAAATTATTTAATTAAAGGCTTTATAAAATTTCTCCTATTTTATAAAGTCTTAAATAACTATTTCAATGTAACCAAATTCGGGATTATAATTCGAACATTGCATAATATAAATAATTTGTTGCATAGTATTTTCTATAGAGAGAATGTAAAATAATAAATAAAATAAAATCCAAATTGGTTACCAGTTACTTTAAATAATTAAGACATATTTTTGGTAAATAGACAGAAATATACCCACTATACATCTTTTAGAGTAAATGGCCTCTAGTCATAAATAACTTTCGTAAATTTAGCCACAGAAGTATAATCACTCAACTAATTCTGATTCATCTTTTTGATGTAACAAATGAATATTTTAGTAGAAGTAGTTTCTTGGAACCAAATTATGAGGTGAAAATATATTAAAGGAATAATTAATGTTATGTAGGTGAATAATTCATTATAAATGCATATATGTACGTTTATCTTTATTTACTTTTGTTGAAATTGAAAATTCTGGTTTTCCTGAAGTCTGAGCATAACAACCGATGTGAGGCCAATTCTGAAATGCGACATTATTAGTTTTAGGTCATTTATAACAGTTGACAACACTAGTAGAAAACTTTCAACTAATAAGTTCAGTTCATGTTGAAGTTTCATCATTATTCCGTTGAGTCCTTATTCTGTGGCCCATGTACAACATACAAATTAGATCATGCTTCTGTTCACAAGAACGTGTAATTCTGTTGCGGTTTTCCGTATCAACGACGCGACGTTAACGTTGGATACATCTCATCCCCTGGACAACGATATTAGTTGCCGAGAAGTGACGTCACGAAGCACAGCAGCGAGCTGCCACAATAACATCAAGAGCTCCGTGAATGACGTCATTGGAAAAACGGTCGCCCTCATTGCCATGGAAACGAACGCGTTATTAATGCATCCACCGATACCAGCACAGGAGACAGGGGATAGAAATAGAAATGACGATGCATCAAACTTTTGAATAAATGAAAAACAGAGATTCTGTGTTTCTCGCATGGATACGTCGTAGGTGTGTTTACACATGCATATGTACTTTGTACTTATGTACATACGTATATATTCTCCACGTACATATAAACCTAAAATACACGACAGGAAAATTATTTTTGCGTATTTAGTTATTTTCCTTATTAACAATAAGATCGTTGAGAACTTGGAGCATTTATCTAAATGTATATTTTTCTTTCAAAGTCGTATGTTTTTTATTACGAACGTTATATATTTTTTCCATTGCCTATTAAAGATCAATTGAATCAAGTTTATTTCATATTGTGATGTGATACGAAATATGATAAGAAAAAGTATATTAAACAGTTTGTAAGTGATAACTAAATTCATTTTGATTCTACCTGCTGTTAGGTAAACAATTTTTTAAGAATATTATATTCTCAGATAACTAATTGAAAATATATTAGTTTTATCCTTACATTTTACCAAATTTGAGTAAACGGCACCAACTATTACACATTTAAATAACTGCAGATGACCTAGTGATTTCCATCTGATTATCTGCCACTAATGATGAGAACCAAAGAGTTCGAAACCACGATCGACGTCTGATAGTTTCGACAGATGGACCAGGAATTTAATGTTCAGGATTCGCTTGGTATAAGAACGGTAAACTATTAAATCATTATTAATCATATTTCTCCTTTTCCTAACGTATTTCTTTACAAAACAACTATCGATAAATTAAATGCTACATAATATAAATCAATAAACTAAATCAACAAACTAAATCAAACGCTAAAAGTCAAGAAACACTCTGAACGATTAAGTTCGAGAGAATTCCTTATAGAGTTGCATTCAACGCCAGTACTTTTCTCACTCGACTATTCCCAAATTTAACGGATCTCTGGCCTCATCCAGGTCACTACGCTAAATAGCAATAAACAGTTATTTTTTTTAGTGCATATATTTGGACTTATCCTATGTTGATGATGTTCAAATAAAATAATCTCGTGCTTGTGTCCTCTTACTTGTGGCCCCCTTTTGGGTGTGTTGTCGGAATAAATGTTTTTGCTCAGGAAGAAATACAAGCTTCGGAGTCAATTTCTGTCACACCAACTAAAGTATGATCAAATCATTGTCAAAAAACAATTCGAAGCGAGAAAGGGGATTATAGGGTGTCTGAAAAAACACCTTTGGAACTATGAATGCTAGAAGGTTCGGTATAAGGTCTTCCGCAAGTTCTGTTCGTTACATCTAGATTTATAGGAAGATTCCTTTTTATCTCTTCATCGTTTTCTTCTAAAGCGTTTTAAATGATTCGCCCTACTATGTTGCTCTCCTGCACTGTACTATTTAGAGCTATTTCTTTTCAATTTTTATTTGTTTTCCTCGTCGTTTCTAAATGCATTCTCTTCATGACATATGAATGAGCTAACCATTTGCTTGTACTCTCAGTTGACGTCCATTAATACTACTATGCATATTATATAATTGAATACCCCTTCATTTATGTTGTCCTAAGCACATTTTGCGCCAAGTCACCAGAATGTGTGGGAGCAATAAACACATCAGGTTCCCAGAAATTATCATCTTCTACGAGGATACAAGTTCAGTTGAAGTCTTTCAGATAGGAAAAACATATTATATTTAAATGTAGGTGCATATCACAAAATAGAAGAGCTGTATATAACCTCTCTTGTACATTGTTCTAATAAAGAAACATTGAGGTAAGGCTCAGTATTATATTAACGTTATGAATAATATATAATATTTTGTAGTTTATAAGAGCATTCTAATACGTCAAGTTACTCACTTTTGGAATGCCATGTATCGCTTCCGCAAAAACGTTACTTCTTCACTATATTTAACAAATAATGACAAATGCAAGTTTATTACTTATGCATTAACATAACTCCATCTATAAGTTAACGTTACTTTTAAACTGTACTTGCACAATGTCCGGTTTAAATTGACATAATTTTCCTTCAACTAGACCATACAGAATTATAACAATTAAGAAAAAATTTATTCCTCCTCCTGCGGTACATTAAATTACTTAATATGCAGGTAGCAATTTACTTCCAAATTGCAACTCCTTTGTTGGTGTTGGTAAACTAAGCTCCAAGTTTAATCCCTCTTTGTTATAAGCAAGGCGACATTACCGCCAACCGGTATTTGATGTAGAATATAACTAAGAGCTTTATTTAATGTACTTATTCCAGTACCTTGTATTGCAGAGAAATTTGTAGGTAGGTATTAATATTAAGTGATATGTATACATGCCTGTGAATAGTTAAAAGCAATACACCTGGATGTTGTTGCAGCTGATATGTGTATGTTTGTATGTGTCATTCAATAGCTTCCTGTAAAATTAAGTAAAAATACCGGGGATAGGGTTAGTTGCAAATACGTATATAATAACTAATTCAGAGAAGGAAACAATTACTACTTTCTTGTACTTTTAAATTCTAGTAGGAACTTTTTATACAACGTTTCGCTAGCTTCTATGTTGGGTATCCTTAGGAATGTGGCATGAGTGGAGAATCCCTCAATGCGGTTATGTTAAACCCAATGCAACCGCAACTAAACATTTTACGCTCTTGCCGCTCCCTATCCATTCTGAAATTGGAATAACAAATTCTTCTCTTCTTCTTAACACACTCTAAGAATCTACTTTTAACATTAATATTAAGGTTCCAACATTCTAATTTCGCTTCATGTGAACGTAGCAATAATGTTCAGCATATACACTTATGGTCATAATTTTAATCATAAATACGAAAAATTGCATATTCAAAATAATGGTATGAAATTAAATCTTCTCGAAAGCTTAGAAATTAATAGATATGATGTAAAGAATTCTCCGTTACTAAATGTTATTCTCAACTTCTATAATAATAATAAGAAATAATTTGTAGCTATATATATTCGTTAGATTATCTCAAGTTTGTAATATCTGAAGAAGCTTATGTCTAAGCGAAACAATTGTCGTGTTCACCAAAATACGTCATGAAACTTTTTGTGTTTATCTTTTTCTAAATAAGTAAACATAACTACAGGTATCATTGATTAACACCAAATGTACGTTATAGTTTCTGTCGATCAAATCTACAGTGATTTAAAGATTTCAATTTATACTAAATGCGTTGAAATAATAATAAAATTTGAGCGTGCCTCCGCGTGATACTGGCTAATAAGACGGTAATTGATTCTGAACTCACTTTCGAACGATGTTCCTCCCGTTCTCTTTCATTCCATAGTCATGGAATATTGGTGAACCTATTTCATCTTTGCCGCTCGGAATTTCGGGATGCCACCTCGTCCCAAACTTGACGACGTATGTTTATCTACATTTCAAAACAATCAGAGTACAACAATGCAGATTTCAGGAAATTCGGGTGAAAATCAAACTGTTTCCTGATTTATTTGGTTTTGTGAGATATAAGACAAAATTACATAACTATTTAAGGATAGTGGCTTGCTAGACGTTTTGAATAATTGTAAGGGGGATTTCAATTTGATTTTTTCAACGGTGTTTTCAATATTGTTCTGATAAGTTGAAAGAATGACATTATCTAGCCAAAATATCGTATTACAGGTAGTATGTTGCCATTTACTGATATTGACTGCTAACTGTAGAATTGTTTCTTAAGGCTTTACGAAGGAATCTATTTGACAAATTGAATCTACGGCTTAGCTTATATTGCGTGATAGGCATACAAATGAAATTAATAGAGAGCATTTACGGGATGAATAAAATCAAACACAATACTTTGAGTGACACTGCAAAATCAAACACAATACTTTGTATGTCACTCAAAGTATTGTGTATGATTTTTTTCATCCCGTAATTATGGATTGTCACGAAGTTAAAACCATAACCATAGAATTTAAAAAAAATGAGTATTTATTTCTTAAAAATTTATCGAAATTACTAGATGCAAATCGCGATTTCTATCTTATTAGATTTAATCAGCATTTCATAGGTAGGTAGCATCGATTAATTACTTATCAAATCGAAGCAACTCCGCAAAAGGAAGTTTATTCAATAATAAGTTGAATTAATAATAACTTCCTTTTACAAAACAGCTTTGGCTTGTTCGGTAATTTATCAATGCTAATGTTAGAGACTGGAACTGAGGATGACACATTTCTTGAATTTTAATTGGAGATGGAAGTGCCATAAAAAAAGTATTCTCATATTTAATGATTATGCAGTTGTTTTGTAATTGTTAATTATAAAATCATATATTCTTTTATAAAGATTGTAAATTGTTATTTCCACTCTTATTGTGGTGTAATTTCGTAAGTTTAAAGATATGTATATCATAAATATAATAGAGTGGAAGAAGCTGATAAAAATTTGTTAAAAATAATAGCTATATGGTTGAGTACGAACGGTTTATTGTATTTGTACTGAGCGTGTACTAGATTGATTCATTCCAGATGGACGGGAATTAATTTTGTCGCTTTATAAAATGGAAAGTGATGCTAAGGTTCATACATATGTTGCGTTGTGACGGCAATCCACACAAACGATAATTTATGGATAAAATTATGCACCTGCGATATTTCGGGAACCTAACAGGGATTACAGGGTTCGGTCCATTTCCCTTTTCGCATGAAAAAACTCCTACCTTCCGCGGGTCATTTATTTTCACATGTGAATTTGAACCCTTTGATACAAATGGTTCTATTTCGCCTTATTCGAGATAAAAGTTAAAAAATATTTTAGACAGACTGAAAGTAAAACAGCACGATCTATTATAATATCCAAATGTTCTTATTAAATTTGAATTCAGTGCAGAATACAAGTTACACAATTTCACACTCTAATATTTTTAAAAGTAGAAAATTACCTTGCTAGAATGTAGCAGATTTAGAAATAATGACTATTAAGTTAGTTTATAACTAATTAGAATTTCAGATACCGTAGTTGCAGTTGTGTGTAATGGCCGTATCAGTCGGGGTAATGTTTTCAAGCCAATAAACAAGTACTGTGAAGACCTTCTAGAGTTTGAGTATAGTGTTATATATATGGGTCCGTTGATGTTAGAGCATCAAGCAAAAGCTACTGAATAGAAATTAATTAGCTTTTTAGTTTTATATTACAGAAAAGTGGTTTTTATCTCGAACTAAAGTTATCACGATGTTCCTCTTGAGTACCAAGTTGCTTATTATTAAAATTTCCATACACATAGACGACAACGATGGCCTTTATGGAGTCAACTACACGTGTTTTCTTTCTACTGATAAGAGAAGAAATTTCTACTTCTACCTCAACGTAAAATATTTGCGCAAGAGATCTAATGCTATGCAGTTTCCGAAATGGAGCAACTGTGTTTTGCTCGATCAACTATAGTACGTCGTAACATCGTTTGCTCTCGCGTTAATAAAGCTAATAGTCGATATATTTTAGTAAACCGTGAGGGTGAAGTCGCGGGAATTGCTTAATTCTCTAATATAGTACGAACTATGTAATTGATTTCTCAAAATAATTAAGGATTTAAACTAAATTCACAGGGTAGTAATGTTTTGGTCCAAGAATTCGATTTAATAATGTCCTAATTTCGGCTAAATTGATTTGGTATAGTTTTAATTTTACCATGAATTCCGGCCGTGAAAACCTTTATTCTTAAAACTGTTGTTTGTTTTTTCGAAATTTAATCTTAGTTTATTAACTCGAATAAAACTCCTACAACGCACTTAGTAATACTTAAACGATGAACATAGTTTGTAAATCGATACAAACATTATAAAATGATTCATATATTTGTCGTTTTATACATGTATCTTCTACAGATAAAATCAACTGAAATTTTGGACGAATCACTTGTTATCGTGTATAGCTTAACATGATTCTTAAATTCATATATGCGTACGTTTCTATTGTATTTGAAAATGTTTTCGGCTCCCTAAAACATAAGGGAATCGTTCCTGCCTAAACATTGAATCAGGGGAACCTTCGTAGGATCTCGTATACGCATAAAGCTAATCGTGGCATCAGATCGGTCATTTACAACAATTTGCATTTACAATACCGTCACGTCGTATTTGTATGAGCGAAATAGCTTTATTTAATTAACAACTGACAAGAATATAAATTACAGACCGTGCAAGATAAAGCTATTTTCACTTAGCTCTTCAAATCCTGCGGTATAATCACTTTGACCGATCTTTCCTATCAGATATAATTACGGGTTGCTCTATCCTGGGAAGTGAATGTGGCCTAAATTGCCAAAGCAACGGACTAAAAGTTCTATAAAACACAGTCTCCTTCAAATAAGGGAGAAGAACAACTGCACTACCGTATTCGACCTTGAATTTTTATTAATAACCGGAAAGGGATTATGGAGTTTCATTTTAAATTAGCATTTTTCTTTAAGAAATTTATATATTGTTGAGATACAGGGTAACCGACGGGAATCTGATATTTTTCAAGTGAACACTACTCAGTTATTTTTACTGAATGTTTATATTTAATAAATAAAATGGGTTACCGTTACATGCCACTTAGAATTGATATCACTTGCGAAAGGAATGTCGAGCAGGTGGTGTTCATCCTCCTGAATGCAGTTTCCAGCATTCGCCGAAAATTGTCCATCACCCGGGTAAAAACCTCAACATCGATTGTAGCCACTTCTTTTTTTATTACTTCCTTCAGTTCAGGTCAATGTGTGCGGTTTGTGAGGATATACACGATTTGAGATACTCCCACAAAATAAATTGCAAGTGTTCAAATCAGTTCATTTTGGAGGTCATGGGATGTCCCCATAATGTTAAATTACTCTTCTTGGAAAAATGATTCGACCCACTTGCATAGACATTAGCACAGTTGTTCTGTTTCTAATTTTTACTCAAAGCTACTTTATTAGACCAGCTCATATGTAAATGCCTATTGTATTCAAACATATCTAAAGATTACTTTCATTATTGACACCCAGCAGTTTCCTCTAATTAGAACAGAGATCGAATGATTCCAATGTTCCCCGTTGTCTTCCATTCGTTAATCTTCTAGTACCATTCATTTTAAAGTGGACCAATGTAATGGTGCTCGGAACTCTAGGATTCCACCACGTATCGAACTGAGTAACTAAGGAATGACAATCCACCAGACTAAAAGTTGTATAAAACACACTCTACTTGAGATAGGTGAGAAGAACAACTTCACTCCCATATTTTATTGTTAATTTATAGGCTTTGCCCAGTCGTAGTATTCATACATGTATGTAACATCTATTCTTATGGGATAGTAAATAGTAGCAGTAGAAAATGTAACAAAGTTTGGACACATAACAAGACGAACACAAAACCTGGGATCAACATCTGCCGAAAATTCTATTCGATCAGCGAGATCGAACTAATGCCGCCACAGGAACCATCCCTTACTTCGCGCTCTTTGGACGGCCGCTACTTCAACCTGGAGAATGGGACAACACAGCATACCAGGAGAGCCCCCGTCTCCGCCTTATGACGAGAGGGTTGCCAACATCCAGCAACATCAGCTGCGGTATCTCCAACAAAAGATAGAGGCGAACCAAGAAAAGTCCCAAAGGTACGAACCCCAGCAGTTGGTATACTGTAGAGAACACCATCTTTCAAATGCTCCTGAAGGATATCATGCTGGTTTTGACTCCCGTTGGTCTGGACCATATCCCGTCATTTCCCACATCGGTGGAAATACCTACTAGATTCAAAAGGAAAATAAGCCCATCAAGGTCCATTATAATGATATCCATCCCGTACCATAGCCAGGGAATAAATTTTGTTCAAGACGGGAGGCGATTTGTTGTACCTGATCAGAATGAACATACAAAATTTATTCCTTTAAGTAAACCTAAATAATCAAGTCACTCAAAACGTCATTCTTTATTAATTAATAAAGCTATCAATTTGCCTGGTTTATTGTTTTCACAATTTCCTTGAAGGTTATAAAGGAAACCTTCTGGTAATCCTCTGTGTAAAGAAGAGGAAGCTCTAGACAAATAGTCTAGTTATATCAGATTTTTATTAATTCTTTTCAGACTGATCTATAAATATATTAGTTTAGAAAAGACCGTGTAAATTTACTAGTATAAATCAGTAAGCTTAAGATAGTAAAAACATAGAATAGACTGGCAGCCAACGCTCGAATAAGCATATATTCTTTCATGATAGCAGGTTGAAGGGTTGCATAAAGAGATAGTCAATAAGTAATTGTACTAAAAGGACTACGATCGATTGCCATAAGGACTTCGACCACGTATTCGACCCACGTACAGTCCCTGAGGATACCTGTCAATGTTGTTGGCGCAACCTTTGGAAAGACAGCTCCAACCCAGGGACCACCTGGGAGGAGAGTTCCAAGATCACGGCCATCATCCTGAAAAATAATTTCCTCACAGGACTGAATGATGTTCAAAGAACGTACGTCTCGTCGTGTTCCAGTGTTTTTTTTTTTTTTAATATTTACCGTAAATATTGTAAATAATGACCTTCGAATACCGGTCCAATCCTGTACGTTTACTATATATATATCATTTACGGTAGGTATTAACGGTGGGTACCACTTGAAAAAAGAAATGGGTCTAGAGACTTTTTCTATTCATTTTAATGTTACTTTCAACTGGTATGTACAATTGTCAGCATTTCTCTATTTAGCAATTAACCATTTAATCAATTAAAGAATCTGAACTTCATCAACACTAACATGTATCATTTGTTATACTTCCTAAGTTGAAAGAAAACAAAATAGCTGCAAGTAAAAAACATACTTAAATATTCACATAACCCGACATCCACAAATACTGATACCTGTTGTAATAAATATCTCAGCGAGAGTTAATCTTTGTTCCTCATTAGCTGAGTTACAGTTTAATGATACCTTGTAACTTAAAAGCTCTTTATGTTTTGCAGAGAAAAGCATTAACTTCAAAGAAGATTTGTAGAAAATAAGTTTATTTTTATGGTTTTAAGACTACACCTCCAAACCATTCTTACGGATATTGCTTTTCCCAACCCTATTAATGACTTTCCTTTATTTATACGTATATAGTTTAATCTTTGAATGACCTTCTTTAGTTTACTGAAGCGCGATGATATCGCTGCAAGAGGGAGGCAGAAGTTATTAGTTACCGATTTTTTCTTATTACAAATAGCATTCCCTTCTAAAGTCTCTAAGCTTGCGTTGACGTTTGACTGTCAATAATTAATTGTTAAGAATTTCTATGCAGTACTAAGAAATACTTTTTTAAATTACCTACTAAAGGAATAACAAAACAATATTAGAAAAAAAATTATAGCAGCTAACGCAATTTATATTTTAACGCTTATATTAATAACACAAATGCGAATTAAATAAATTTTAAAATTATACTGAGAATAAGTTTATTGTCCCGCAACGTTTAAATTAATCGACAAGTGAGAATTCAGCTATTCAGAGTTTCATATACATCACCACAAATTCTGAAGAGCAAGTGCATTTCATGGCTGCCCATAGAGAGCTTTCCGGCAGTATTCTTTAGCATATATGAGGGCGCTGGCCCTTGGCTCAACCCTTAATCTACACCACTTTATGACGAGGCAGAGTTTATTCTTATCCATCATTCAAGTCCCTTGTTATTATTCAGTTTGAATTGGAAATTAAGATTTCTTTAAGTAAATCTAATTACTGAAGTTAATTTACTAACATATAAAACTTTAATCCTTATTTCGAAAAGTAGCAACAGAATAAAAATGGATAAGCAGTCACATTTTATTTATCAATAATTTATCGAAACTACCAGAGGATCGCGATTTCGATTTTATTAGATTTCTAATGATACGTAGAGTCGGTAAATCACCGATCAAAACAAGGAAACTCTTTCAAAGTAAGTTGATATAATATCGCCACATACTGATACCTGCTGCTAACTGAAGAATTTTATATGTTAGAGAAGGACCGTACTAGGGTATCTATTTGTCCAAGTGAATTGACGACGTAGCTTATATACATTATATGCACGTAAACCAAATTACTTAATAAAAACAGTACAAGTTCTTGGTCAGTAATTTATTAAAACTATCAGACGTGGATCGCGATTTCGATTTTATTATCAATTCTCCATAATTAATTTCTATTAATGATTTAGTTTACGGCCTATCATGTGTATAAGCTACGTTGTGGACTCGGTTGAATAAGTAAATACCTTAGTAAGCCCTTGTAGAGTATAGTAAATATTTAAGTTAGCAGGAGATATCAGTATATGGTCATATACTACCATAACTAGATATTATATATCTATCACCTAACAATTTGTTTAAGTACTGGATAAACGCTCTATGATACAACTTAAATGACCAAGTATCCTATTTTGTTTTATATAGTTTTCGCTGCAGGAAAATTTTGCAAATGAAATCGTAAATGGTTGCACCGAACTACACCATAAACTGTACCGATGATATAAGTCCAAAACGTCTCTCGAAATTACTTTCTTTCTCTTTTTCAAGTTGTACGTATTCAAGTAACTTTTTCGTATTCATAGGTCGCTTAATCTTATAATAACATAAAACCGACAAAACATCTAAAAAAAATGGAAAAAGACAAAAACATAAATATGGTCAATAAAAAATGTGGCTAGTAGATACTGTTAGAACATCAAATTGTTAAATTAAGGAAAAGCTTATACAGTGTGTGTGTAACTGGTTTTTGGTAATTGCGAATAAAATTCTGCTCTATCTGTTCAAAACTTTTTATTTTGGTTTCATTTAGTAGAAACAAGTGAAAAGTTAAGAATTAGTATAATGTCCTTTCTTTTCCCAAACATACCCTAATTTCATAACCTTAATCGCAATAATCGATTGTTGAATTCATTAACCGCCCAACTCTAGTAAATACTCTTGGTCATTTTATAAAAAAAGGAGTAAAAGCTAAAATGAGATGGTTGAAGGAGCCCAATTTCACATAGTTCTAAAATTTTACTAGTAACAAGAGAACTTTAGTACAGGCCGTTCAATTTAATTTTTCCGGCTTTATTTATTTATTACTGGCGCAATAAATTAACTAGCCCCTGTGCCTACCGTACGAAAGAGAAGGACACCCCACCATTTTTGATGAGGATGAGATACAAGTGATGCAGGTAGTATTTCAATTCTGTTCATTTTCGTACTAGTGTTTCATGAATCTTCATTAATTACAGTGGTGTTCATAATTTCTTATTCGGCTAGCATAAGTTTTTCTTTTATTAGAAAACTAAAATTACACATAAGACAAATTTTGTAATATTTTTCTTGTTTTGGCGATTAACTGTTTATTTAGAATTGTTAAGTAGGTACTTGAAACTTTTTCCTTTACACAGTATTAATGGGTACATTACTAAGAATGAATTACCTTTTTGTAGACATAACTGCAGTATAATAGATATTTGTATTTGTATTATTATGTCTTTAAAATTACGTTATCCTTAAATAAGAAAATTCGGTAATTTAAAACTAATCAAGAGTTATAAAAAATTATTGCTGTTATTTATCGTTATTGTTGTTCTCTTTGTTATTGTTTGCATATTTTCTCATTATTTTTTGGAAGTTGAGAAATGCCACATTTAAATAAACAAGCATAATATATCGTCTTGAATCTGATCGATTATTTTACACAAGAAGAAAATAACGCTTGACCTCTACTTCTAGTTAGTAGTGTCCATGAAAGGGTATTGGTATTACAGAGAGAACAGTGAGAAACATTATGACAAAAAATAAGTACGGAAATATAAAAAAAGAATCCCCAGTTCGAATAAAGAAAAAAACTGTTGATTTGGATGATAACATTAAACATGAGGTGAGGGAAGTGATTTATAATTAATAAATAATAAAAGAGACAACTCTACAATTTTCAAACATAGAAGAGAAATATGCGACAACATTATAAATGGTACCTGCACTGCTCATTACCTCCAACTCGCCAATAAGGACAAGGGTATCCTTCTCTTTCTTGAAGTAAGTATAGGGGTGAATTAATTTATTGTGCCAATAATAAATAATAAAGTCAAGATTTACAATACTCTAGTGTAATACGTGAGTGTACGATAATAATAATTTGTTTTAAGAAAATACTTTGCGGTCATTGTGTCCATTGTGACAGAAAGAGAGCCCGAAATGGATTTAGTGAAACCACCCCTCATTGGCAAGTTCTAAATGAAAATAAATCGTAAAAAGGCAACGAATAGAATATAAAAATATCACCAAATATATTCATCACTTTGTTAAGTATCTTGAATGATTGATCTTAATTAATAAATCTTTTTAGTTTACTAGTAAAATTTATGTACATACTTTATATTTACTGATGAACCTATCAATATATTTATTTAGAATTTCACACAAAATGGTACAGTCTACTTTCTATTTTATTCTGAATATGAAAAGAAAATCATTAAAAGCGTTGTCGAATAAACAAATACATTTTAAAGTTTAAAAAAGTCCATACGCGTATTTTACTTGTGATTCCCACTGGTCTCTTCAAAAGAATAGAAAATGAATAGCCAGGGGTCATTCCAGCGAAAGTTTTTATTGTGAACATATTCGTTTAAACTGACTCTTATATAAATACGACCGCTTATGTTTCAAAATACAGTGTGTTACACTAGAGAACTAAATTGAACAACAAAAAGGAAAAAGGATGGAAATTATAAAAAACTGATCCGCATTTCCGAACTTCTTCTACAAAAGCATCATAACTATAATAAACTTAATACGAAAATGGCTACTTAGTCTGATCTTTTTGAACATATATTATATATGTAAGAGAAAACCATAGAAAGGAAAAGAACGACAAGCAGAATTGTTTGAGAAGAGAAGACCTGATCAATTTCCAAGATGATTTGTAATATTTTCTGACATTAAAGAAAATTGAAATCGACCTGCAGGATTGCCAAAAAATGTAAAACACATTACAGCAGTCGCGATTCAAAAACTACTTGGCAAAACGAGCCATCCTGAGAGAAAGTAAATATTTATCGTTTATATAACAGCAAGAATGGATATAGTAAAATATTTCTATCCCATCAACTCCTGTAAAAGAAGACACTATTTGTCAAAGGATAATACAAAAAAGAATCAGTTGCATTAAGAATTACTTAATTTTGTTTATAATTGTTATCCTTTTATCTATTATATAATGTTTCATATTCTAATTAGCATGTGGTCGACCTAGCTCCATTCGTGTAATCTGACTTATTTGTATAAAAGTGATAACACGAAAATGGAGAAAAACAAAGTGAAAACTGACATTAAGCACCTTTGCTTGAAACAAATATTTACCAAAGACAGACACGCCAACTTGGCAGAAACACTGTACTCCTCCTTATTCCTCCTGGTGTAATGAGTTTAAGTTGGGCAGCATATCTATGATCGAAGAACACGACATCGACGTCCATCTACATCCCCCATCGGCGATAACGTTAAAAAAATAAAAGATATTGTTTCGGCAAACCGAACAGTCACCATCAGACATCCTTAGTAACTAGGGTCACACGGATCTTATATACCAACGTTCAAAGGATCCTTTCCAATGAACTGCATATACAAAAAGTCTTCGCACATTGAGTAGGTATCGAGAATATTAACCCAGGGGCAAAACAATATGCGAAATAACATTTTAAGAGCTTTAAAAGCACTAAGCTGTCAAAGAAACTTTTTGTGGCAATTTTTGACCAATGATCAAACCTGAATCCATCACTCTAATCTGAAGCGAAACAACAGCCAACGACTTGAAGTCGACCAACTTCATGGACGCCGACAAAAAATCAAAGTATCAAACTTGGTAAGAAAGCTTATGGCGTCCATTTTATAGGATTTTGAGAGAATAATTATGGGGGAACATATGGAAAAGGGAGCCGCTGTTACAGGCTAATACTATGCAGATTGAATAATTAGATTGCGGGAGACTATTAAATAAAACAGACGGGGCAAATTGTGAATGGTGGTTTCGTTTCAAAACAACGTACCCGCACACATTGCCCAAGTTGCTATGATTGGCATTCAATAAGCAGGTTTGGAGATACTTGAACATTTACCGTGTTCTCCAGATCTAGCTCGCAGTGACATTTACCTCTTTCTGCGACTTAGAAACAGCTTTAGGGCAGAAAATTTGACCAAAGCAGCTAAGTGATCGCTGCTGTAGAAGAACTATTGGAGAGTTAAGACGAAAATTTTTCTCTACAGATGAACTAAATACAATTGACTTGTTACAAGGCTACGTAGAAAGACAAAAATTATTTTGAAATATAACCCTCGCTTTCAGTATTCATTGTCATTACTTTTGCATCACCCCTCGTATACATGATAACTGCTCTGAACCATTGGGCCTTTCAGCCAGCGTCCATCTGATGAGAACCAATAGGTCGAAACCGGTTGTGGTATTTGGCTTTCCTTTGGCAGTGCCTACTTGGTAGGGCGCGTTCCAAATGTGGGATCTGTGGTCCTTAATATTTAGACGAAAAAGGATTTTAATATCTTCTTTTTTTTGGGATGTATTTTATTTGAAGTAGTAGGTATGGCATAATTATACACTCATCAGGTGATTAAGTTATAATTTTCCTGCTGTTTTTTTTTTTGTTAAGTTTACAATCGCTATTAAATTATGTCATTCAATCACTTTTCAATTTAAGCAAACTTTTTTTGCTCATAGTAGGTGATTTTAAAGATGAATTAATTGTCAGGCTTAATAGAAATATTAGTAAAAAGACCCATATTTAGGTAAGTTATTTTTTAACACTACCGAAAGTTAATAATTCTCGTCTAAATACTCGACCAAACGTATTTTTGTTTACTTTGGTATCATTTATTGAAGATAACAGCACATTTCCAGAAACATTGGTTCATGTTCACGTTAAAATATCTTATTTAATGAAAGAGAGGAAAATCTACGGAACAAAGTATAGCAATTATTTGATTTTGTGAAGAAGAGAAGGTCTACGATTAAGTTAAGTAAAGACAATTTATGGATTAATTAAGCTAATTGGCTGATTTTAATAGAACTAAATATACCAAAAGATAAACCAAATTCTATAGAACTTAAAAAAGTGACGCTGAGCGTCTTTTTAGAAGGAACGAGTAACTACTATCTCCCGGAAATTTCTCTAGTCAAGATTGAGTGTGCCAAAAATGTAAAAAGTACGGAAATCAGAACGATAAATTAAAGAATAAAAGAAGTTCTCAAAGTAATCTGTAGATGTAAGGACCAAAAATAGTTGCAGAATTACCTGAATTAGAAGTTAGTCCTAAAACTGTTTAATAAAGACTAGTTGATGTAAAAATATGCAGCACACGTGCAGTCAGAAAACCGTTGGTTTTTGAATGAAATCGTCATTCTAATCTTGATTTCGTACGACATTTGGGCAGTTCTAGACTGGAGAAACTTTACTTAGCGGTAAAACTCGTTACATTTTTTTTAATTCTGACGAGATGAGGCTCTAATAAGGCATGCAGGTAATAAAGAAAGGATACGGTGGTGTATATTTAGTTTTCATGGACTACAGTAGGTCTGTTACACTTTACAGACGGGACTATGGACCGGTTGGTATACAAAAATATACTCCAAAACTTTATGCTGCCTTACATTGAGTATAAAATGACTTTGCAAGTTTTTCTCTAACAAAACAATCGACACAATCACTGAATCTCAATCCTTTTGAGAACCTGTAGGAAGAGGTTGGAGGTCAGACTCAGACCACAAGCAAACAATCTTTGATTAATAAAATCAACGAGGTTTGGACGAATCAAACAATTATGAAGACCCAAAATTCAAAATTTAATTTCAACAATGCCGCAGTGTAGCCAAAAGGTTATAGCCAACACTATTACCCTATTTATTTTAATAACTATCCAACCGTCTGATTTTCTTTTTCATTTGTTAAGTGAAATAAATTTCTTTTCTGTAAATATTGTTTTACTTTTGTCCAGAATAGGTATGCTCTTTTCTACTAAAAGAATATGTAAAGACGTGAACAATAATAATAAAAATAAGGGAAAATACATTTGGCCGAATATTTAAAAGAACTACGAAGGTACCTATAGGATTTTTTGTTTTTTTAAGTGTTTCTTTACTTTTGTCCAATAGCGTATATACAGAGGATGTATAAGAAGTTACTGTATTACACCAATAAGTTAAATGTCTTCTTCGTAGATCAGGCCAGGTTATGGTTGCCTAGATTTTTTGTTTCATTTCTACTTCTCCTACTTGGCCCAATCCCTTTCTTAATTTAAATTGTCCGTATATAGTTTACTTGAATATTATAACTTTTACTATATTATAGCAATTTGTGATAGACCAACCCTTTTTGAGGAGGAAGATTTGTTCGCTACGTGGAGGCTAGAAAAAATTAAAAAGTCTTTTGTGCCTTTTATGCCCAACAGCAACTCGCACTGTAGTGAAAAATTAGAGGGTAGGGCGTCAGACCCTTTTCTTTTCTTCCTTTTAGGGCTCGTGGTAGTGGGTGGGTAGTAGTTTGAGGGAAACTGTGGAATATTACTGCCCCATAATTTGCCTAAGTGATCCGAGGAATCGAATCGAATCGGTGACCTTCTGAATGCTAAACAATAATCTAGACCACTCCGCTAGGTATGGAGGCTAGTTACAGTAATAGTTCTTACACCAGATGCGTAATTAGACTGTACGTGCCCCGGGTAATCGACGTGCAATTGACGTATAAGATTCGACAACCTGATATTTTTTCAGAGCGCAACTGTTCGTTGCCCAAATGTATGTAACTTCCTGCCCTTAGAACAGAATTTGTAATACCTTCCATCTACATTCAGTGCCCAATTGGTGAGTATTTTCAAACATTACCTTTATTCTGTTCCCACTGGAGCTACGCCCGAAAAGATAACCCACCCTTTCTGAAAAGTACTTTTCAGGATAGCTCTTGCCACCCGGATCGATTATTTATAATTACGGTATGGTGTTTTCACCTGTTAGTTTGGGCACATAATTCGCTAAATCACTTCTTCATTTTATTGTCCTACTTTGACAAAAGGCTTGTACTGACATTTTCCGAAAACTTAAGAATAATAGGCCTAATCAGTAGAATAAGTATCTACGTCTACCTATTTTTAACATTGTAATTTGAATCACGGTTTGTAAAATAGCATTGCAAAAGATAAATTTCTTAATCTACATATATGTGTATCAAAGGAAAAAAGAAATAAGGTAGAGTACTCGTTAATTAGGAAGTCATCTGCCCAAGGAACGTTTTTTGTTTTTACGAACATAAAAATTAACTAAACAAATTTCTGGTAAAAAATCTCAAGCAGAGTTTTTTAAGAGAAGAGTTAGATCTTGTAATGCATACGGAAAATACACCGATCGATGGAGTAACAAATTTTGCTTCCTAGGACAGATAATTTTATGACCTCAGAGTCAAAAGAACACACTTACTCGAAGCCAGGTTTTTATCCGGGTTTAGAGTGTAGTCTCTTTAATATTTAACCTCCCGAGAGCAGTTAATGAATTAAATAGAACGTTTGTCGCAGAACTGCAATGTTAGCCATAAACTTAATGTGAAACGGCCGAGCGTATATATTATTTACACTGATACCTCGCTGTTGCTCTTTCATTTTGTTTTAGATTTGCAACTGTAAACATTAATCTTCTAATTACTATGGGAGACAGCTAATTTCTTTGATGCCACATAAAAACTTAAATGTGGGTAATGTATGTACCCTTTAACTAACATTAAGACTGAATAGTAAGGACAAAAGAGAAAGTTAGTTTATAAATAAGTTTAGCATTCTTAGACTATAATGTGTCTGTCCACATACTCGTTCTTTTATTGTAGGACTACAACAGTAACCTGAAATAATTTTTTCAATCTTTAAAAAAAACACAGTTCCTTTCTACATCCACATTAGCGCATTATAACTTGCATAATTCATCCCGTCCTCTACTATAGCCCTATGTACTTTTAAACTTTTGTAACCTTATGTTTGTATTGTTTATTTCTTCTCATTCTTTTTTACATAACTTCTCCTTGTTTTTTTCTCTTAATGCAGCCATGCTTCTATTCCTGCATGTTATATTTATTTTTCACTAGCCCTAATTCTGGAATATTAACAATAATAATAATAATAGATTATTAATAGCAAGTGCTCAAACAATCATTACTTATTATAATACTTCTTAAATATTACGATTGTCTATAATACATAAACATTTTTTTAGATTTACATAAACTTGTAGATTTAATTTGCCTTGGGAGGTTATTATAATCTATTGAAGTTCAATAAAATAATATATTTTGTGCAAACGTTGTTTTTACAAAACGCACATAAACATCTAATCTACTTTTGATAATATAGTTGTGTATGACCCCGACAAATAGCATTTTATCTGTAATATGTTTAGAATACAAATTGTCTTTTATCTTCCAGATTACTATCATTGTATTGAAAAATATTCTCTGTCGTACACTGAATAACCTTGTTGTTTATAACATATATTATATTTTAGTATTCCTATTACAGCCCAATAAACACCTTAAGATACAGCTACATCGTCTAGGACTAACTTTTCACATCTTCAGCATCGTTGAATCCACGGATAATAATACTACAAAAATAATGACATAGAGGCAATTGCTGCCATCTAGAGGATTTTAGCCGCTACAGAGGATGTCAAACTAGACAAGGTCTCACAGAGGTATTTAAACTTGTCCAGCTATATCAACAACGCAGCCTATATACGTGAATACACGTAAAGATTAATAATAACCATTATTATGCTTTTGGTCAGAAATATATCGAAACTACCAGACACTGATTTCGATTTCGCTCTTGTTAGAAGCTCATCAGCGAGCCATAGGCAGTTTCGATAAATTACTGACCAAGTCGAAATGTTCCGTAAAGAACGGTTAATATAATAATGACATAGAGGCAATTGCTGCAATCTAGTGAATTTTAGCCGCTACAGAGGATGTCAAACTAGACAAGGCCTCACAGAGGTATTTAAACTTGTTCAGCTATATCAACAACGCAGCCTACATACGTGAATACACGTAAAGCTTAATAATAACCATTATTATGCTTTTGGTCAGTAATTTATCGAAACTGCCTATGGCACGCTGATAAGCTTCTAACAAGAGCGAAATCGCGATCCGTGTCTGGTAGTTTCGATAAATTTCTGACCAAAAGCATAATAATGGTTATTATTAAGCTTTACGTGTATTGACGTATGTAGGCTGCGTTGTTGATATAGCTGCACAAGTTTAAATACCTCTGTGAGGCCTTATCTAGTTTGACATCCTCTGTAGCGGCTAAAATCGACTAGATGGCAGCAATTTCCTCTATGTCATTACTATATTAACCGTTCTTTACGGAACATTTCGACTTGGTCAGTAATTTATCGAAACTGCCTATGGCACCCTGGTGAGCTTCTAACAAGAGCGAAATCGCTATCCGTGTCTGGTAGTTTCGATAAATTTCTGACCAAAAGCATAATAATGGTTATTGATAATACTACGTTCCCATCTGGCAACAAAATGAAACCAGGTTATTAACAATTGTCAACCTCTGGCGATCAGCACGGTGACTGCCAGCTCACTACACATTGTGTGAAAAAGCATATGCAGGTACCACGCCTTTGGTGATTTTAGGCGGATCAACTTAAGGGCAGTTCCTACCAAATACCCAATTCCAAGGAATAAAGACGCTCTTTATGCTCCGTGAACTCAAATGTTCTTCAGCGTCATTGAGTCGGAGAAAATAAACATAAAATACCCCTAGTTTCTAAGTATATTCAGAAGACGACCCTTATACCTTATACCCTTTAACCTTTTTGAATTCGTTGGAATGTCATCTGGTTGTCTTCCAGTTTCATTATAATTTATAAACGTGTATTTTTTAATACCAAGAAAACTTTTTTTAAAAAAATCGCTGTTGAGGATATAATAACATATGTTCAAATTTGGAAACCCAAACCATACTTAATACATGCTAATATATCTGTCAGAATTGTTTTTTAATTTTAGTTCACCTTTTGTAACTCCTACAGATGTCATAACAGTCGAAATACGTATCGAGTAAATAAACTCAAATTTATGGAACACACCAAGAGCTTCATTGTTTTAATTATATACTTTTAAGTTACAAGTGATTTTATTAGGAAATATTTATACTTTCGTAAAAAATGAATTTGTATTTATTCTTTAATTTACTTTCTCTCATCTTAATGCATAAGAACGACTTTTGAGACCAATTATCCTATAACCAACCAATTTCAAGAAATGTTTCAAATACAATGGTTTATTTAGGCTTGTTATTATATAACTAAAATATACTTTATGCCGCACTGATTAACAATATTTAATACACGCACTAATCATAATTCGAAAATATCAATAGTTGTGTATATGCATTACCAATTTTGAATGTGGTCGTGTATACTGGATGGATGGTTCGGTTCACACCAATTTGTCATGTTATGTTGAATAACATCAGATAGCAGACCGTAATATGTATCTGATTTCATCCTCAATTTACTTGTAATCGTGGCTTCTCCGAACGAAACATAATTTCTATGAATATTCAAATCAGATGATACCAGACTGATTGTCAACTAGAACATTGGTGTACATGTTCCGAATAAGTCGTTAAACACTGGGTGCGTAAATTTCACACAAATTTTGGGAATGGTCAAATTTCAATTTTTGACATATTTACAACGGTTCAGTTCACAACGTTTAAATCATTTCTAATTAAATATTTGAAGAATTTTTAGTAGGGGTAAATTTTTAAATACCTTAATGCGATATTAATTATTGAACTAATTTATCCCCAATACAGATTACCTCATACAATCAAATTTTGTTACTGCTGCCACGTCCTCGACGGGAGTCGAACCCGGGATCTTTGGATTTACGCACCAATGCTCTTGCCACTATTTTATTATTAAAGATTTATAATAATATACATTGATTCCCACGTTCTGTAACTTAAGTAAGTACGTTCGTCGTTGTTACTGTTGTCACCTCTCGTAGCTCAGTGGCAAAAACTTTGACGCGTAAAGCCAAAGATACCGGGTTCGAGTGCCGTCGAGGGCATGACAACAGTAACAAAATTTTCCCTCATTGTATGAGGTAATCTGTAGTGGGTATATATTAATTCAATAATTAATATCGTATTAATATATTTACATCATTTCTATATATTTTCCAATAAAATTAGCTGTGTTCAACAAATTAATTCAGGTAATAACAAAATTTTGTACAAAACGAATATTATAACATTCAAAATTAACTTATAATATAATTTTGTTTCTTGACAAAGCAACATTTTTAACTAAACTAGGTGATATTAAAGATAATGGAAACAGTGTTTCATACAAAATTAGTCGAGTTGTTTGTCTGTATTCATGATGTAATTTTATAACAGACCTCTACTAGAATTATATTAACTTTTTGCTACATGAAATAGTAAGTAGAACATGTACCTACAAAAAATTTCTCTTTCACTGTAAATTTCAAAATTTACCTTTTCCCGAATGGTACTGCAACAAAAATTAGTCACCCATCAAAATTGAATAAAACCCTTTGATAAATAATGTATTTTAACATGTAAATAAAGGTAGCTTAATAAACGTTTGAGCTTTTGCCAACCTTTTATCCAAAAAATAAGCTGATTGATGAAGGGTTACCTTTATACAACCGGTGTACTTGATTAAAGATTAATTTTGCCTGCGCTTATGGAAACGTGTATTACACGCTAGCCTTTCATATTTATTAAGTTGATTGAAGGTATTGCACTTATTTAATATATAGTATAAAGAACCTCCTGTTTTGAACATTTTCTTTGTGGTTGCTTTTCCACTTTACTTAATCCCGCAGACTTCAATTTGTTTCTTTTCTTATTTTAATTTATTCAACTCGTAAAAGAATACACAGTGGGATATAATTTATTAATTATTGTGTTTGCCAAATAAGGATAAACAATTTCACAAAATTACATTTGTTGTTTCAAAAGTTCTGTATAATAAATTCATGATATGTTGTATGTCGATTTACAATACAGATTTGAAACGACATTGCAACACCACATCAATTATTTTAAAGTATATTGAGCCAGGCATTGGTCAGCAGTTTGTTAAAATCATAAGATGTGGATAACGATTTCGTATTAATAGTCTCCAAACAAGCCTTCATTCGGATTAACAGTAGTTTACAGCCCTTCAAACAAATGTTTACAAAACCTATTAGATTAGTCACAATTAAATGTAATAATGAATATAAGCATTGGAGCATTTGCTGATTACTGGCATAATAGAACAGAATCATCTAGTATTGCTGCTCACATATTTGATTACAACCATAAATAAACCCCAAAACTTATCCAAATTTAATGTGTAGATAATTCTTTCATGTTAGTTGTTTACGAAGTTTTGGAATTCACAAAATATAGAAAATTTTATGAATTCAGACAGCTGTCCTATTCGGTCCTATTCAAGTTATTATAGAATTGAAATTAGATCGTATATCCCATTCTCCAGAAAACTTATGTCAAAAGATTTATTCAAGCTTTGTCCCTCAGTTTTTTGTAAATATTGAACAAAAAATGTTTCTCCCGCGTATTGACCATTTACTTTACATGCCATTTAACAAAGTATACACAATACACTTCTTAATCCTTCTTGTCTGGTATTGAACATTTAGTCCTTAGTGCTCTACATAATAACCAAATTCTTTAAACCCCTTCCCCTAATATAGACTCCTGCTTAATAATTTAAATATATTGTTTTTCTCAATTCTCGCCATCAATAAACATTTGTGGCTAATTACAGTATTTAGTAATGATCGACAAGGTTCTTAAAAATAAAAATTTTCGAAACCGAATTTACGGTCTGCGTATATTACATACGCAAAAGGCACATGTGTATCAATTAATCAAGGAATATTAAAATATTAATTGAAAATTTATTTAAACTATTTGATGTGTATTGCAATTTCGAACTTTTAGTATTCATCAGCACACCCTAGTTTATCATCTTATAGTCAGTCGGTCGTTGGTTGGCAGGCATATCCACTTCTTCCTATCCTGACCCGATCTTCCCATTTCCCTAAAGTTAAAACAACGTATATCCTTAACTATTTGCGAACAGTAATCTAATCTAAGCATTCCTCTGTCACCCTTTACTTCTATTTCTGCTTCTAATATATCTCTCTCTAACTAACCATTCATATCCTAACACCATAATTGCTTACTAACAATTTAATGTTCTTTATTCAGTTAGTTTGTGTGTCTATATCACGAATACAGTCAGTGGCGGCTCTGATGAAATGAAGCGGGGGTTGTGCCAATATTTACTCATGTAGTTTTTGCTAGTAAGTCATTTGAAATATCATAAAAGCAAATATTTGTCACCCTACCTCAAACTATGATTTATCGCCACTAAAAAGTGAATGAAAAAAACAAAATAATGCGTTATTTTTGTTTCACCCAAATCTCATTATTCTTCGATAAAGTTTTCTGTTAAATTGGTGCTTATATGCTGTTTTTGTATCGAATTAAACAGAAAATCAAAATAACACAATCATTACATACTACGTTATAACAATTATTAAACTAAACATATCTATTCGTAGCATACACACTACCCCATTCGCACATTCTGTAGAATATATCCACCAGCCGCATATAATGTATACAACACATATAAGCTGCAGCGCAGATTCAGATAGACAAATAGATACACTATGTAATGAAATGACCTTGTGAAAAACTATGATGTCCTACAATATATTACAGCATTTATCTACAAAGGGTGCCATGTGCTCTCTTGTTATATTCAGTTTTTTTTATAAACAGTGAAACTCAAGATTACTGCGAAATTAATATATAATGTTCAATTTCGTTTTCTTTCGTGTTCAGTTATTGTATGAAAAAATCATTTTTATTTTCCATTTTATAAGTATGTCATTTGACACGTCTGGTAATTAAATTTAATTTTACATAAAATATATCATGTCGAACATGGAAATGTGTCTGTACATATAATAACGATAGGCGATAGACATAGGGAAAAATCACCGAAAACTTCTGATTTATCGAATTTGCACGATCTGTCCGAATGGAAGGAAGAAACGCGAGTAGAAAATGCTATTATGCTGCCGATTGCTGCTGCCAGTCTGGAACGTATTACGACGTGCTTATTACAGTGGAAATGAGCTTCAAACCATCCTCAGGGGAAACTCAGCGTTTGTGAAATTTTAAATTTAGTAGCTACAAATCTGAATTACACTTTGGTGGAACTTCATTTTAAGTTCGAATTATTCCTTAGCTGTGAATTCTATTTATATACGTGCCTAGTGTCATCGTATGGTTTTCATCGTAGTGTTTTTGATTTTCCCTATGACTGTGAAGTTAACTAGCGAATATAATTTATGAGCGTATAAACGTGTATGGAATAAAGTGATTTGGAACCTAAGCCCTCAAAGAAACGAAATATTTAATTTTTATAATAATTAGCACTTGCTAATTGGTGAATTAGGCCAACTGGAAAGCCAGGTAAAAGTTAGTAAATAAAAGAGCTTTTTAATTAAAAAAAAGATGGAAATGTCAGGAAAATCTTTATGCACCGCCTTTGGTGAAACGGTCCACCACACCTTAATATCGATTATACCCTTGTACCTTAATGCGACAGGAGACGACATATGTTCTGTTAATAATAAATATGTATAAGAACATAGGCTTTCACGGCCGCAATCAATAATAAAGTTCAGAATCAGGCTACAGGGTCATAGTCTAAAGGAAATTAAATGAAGATGAAGCTTGAAACTGAATTCTACTAATAAATACATACTTAGAATTAGAAAAAAAAAAACAACAAACTAAAAATTTTCACACACTTTATTGACTATTCGCCAAACTTTGGCTTCCTCAGACGTGAGTACTTACTACTGAGGAAGTCAAAATTTGGCGAAACATATGTTACGAATAGTAAATAAAGTGTGTGAAAATCTTTAGTTTGTTGTTTTTTTTTTTAATTAAGATGGATATTCATCAAGTAAAGGATGAAACTATCAAATACGTAATTACTTGCCCACGTATCATATTCATATCGTCGAATCAGTAAAAAATAAAATTGGTTATATATCATGAAGCAATATATATGGCATATTTATAAAAGAATAATAATAAAGTCAAATTGATCGTCAAAAAAAAGTCTAATATGTCCTTTAATTGAAAATTAAAATAAAATAAAGTACATTTGAACACATGAAATACGACAGTTAGCAGTAAATATCAGTAAATGACGATATCTGCCTGTAATGAAAGTAAAATTATGATAGCGTTGCAAGTATTTTTTGAAATTAATTTATCGACTTCTCCACTGATACTACTTATGAAGCTACATGAACATGTATTAATAAAAGCTTTTTGTCTCTACCATTTTATTGGCCTAGGAAGCAACCAGTAATAATATAAAATAAGTAAATATTAAGACAGACGTATCAAAAAGTTGATACTGAGTTTTGTAAATTCCATTTTTAAAAATTAGAGTACATGTCTTGTTTAGTTTACGTGATACTAAGTAATGTAGAAAATGTAATGCTTGGACCTAATATCAGCAATAAGGGCTGGTAGTTGGAACGACATTGACGACAGGTGTAATTAACCGCGTCATCAACGAAAGTGGTTAACGAGTTCTACCTGCGGCCTCCAGGGATTGCGTCATTAGTTTTAGTGGTTGCATCCCTGTTTGCGCACGGTTTAGTGATGAGTGACGTTAACGGAAGAAACTTATTTCAAATACTCTCGAGAGTTAATTTCGCTTGCTATAAATAGATTTAGTATTGTGTGAAAATAATCTTATAGCTTGCATTACATAGTTCCCAATTGTACCATACCAATGAAATGCAGATAATGATATTATTACGATACGGTGTAATTTAATTTAGTCATTTTAGAATTTGTCTGAACGATATTATACTAAACGGCTGAATTTAAAAGGAATATTTCCACGGTGCCAGAATTTCCTTTTTTTGTTTAATATGGGTTTTGGTAAAAGTTAGCTTTTAGTTTGTTTAACTGAACTTTTAGTTATGGTGCTGTTTCATACAATTTCCATTTAGTTAGTTCTTCAACCCTAAAAAATGCTCTAGAAGAGTGGTGTAACATTGTGAAGTGGGAGATTTATCGATCTAATCATTAGGTCTGAACGTGTCCTACATTTTCGGACATTGACGTAGTAAGCAACCTTTCTCCCTTAATTTTCGTTAATGCTCGCTGATAACAGATTTCACCATTTCTTCCAAATAAAATCGTAACGCTGATGAACTTTTGGAAAACGGAACAAGATACATTTTCATTAATCCTTAATTATAATAGTAATGAATTGTATTCGTTTCTCTTGAATGAATAATGCACATATAAACAATCGGTACGAACTTTTTAAGAACGCCGCGATCAATTTTCCAAAAAATAGACAATCATCGCCACGTGGCAGTTCTATAGAAGAGGAACAGCCGCTATCGCCCCCCTTCTCTTTGTTTCACGTATACATTTATATACTCATGCTAAGCCATGTGCACATTTTAATGTTGTATGGATCGTTAGTTCGTTACTGTTTGTTAATCTGCCAATACGATGGAAGATTCGGTCGATGTTACCGCGCGATACATAAAAACAATTCGTTTTCCGTTATTATTTTAGGGAAAATTTTTAAATTTAAAAGTGCCGACTGTCTACAGGAACATTTGTTAATCATTATGTCATAACTACTGTGGTATGGAAATAATAAAATTCAAAAAGTGTCTTACTTCACAAGACTTTAAGAAAAATGCGGACAGGTCTTCCGTTGAAAATCCTAACAACGTAAGTGAGCAAAACACGTGTCCGCATTTTTTTTAAAGTGTTGTTTTAAATTGAATTTTTTGAATTTTACTGTTTTTTGTTTTCAAAAAATTGTAAGATTTTTGATGTGAATGTTTTGAAAACCAAGAATTAAAAAAAATAATAAGGAGAATAAAAATAATATTTTTATTTGATTCACAGTTTTATTTGTATATATTCTGACATATGTTTCGGCTATAAGTCTATTATCAAAGGGTTAAAACGTTATTGTTGTTAAACGACCAGATGGAGTTTGGGGTGTACCCGTTAATACTTAAAATATATATATAACACCATTACCATTTAAGTTAATAATTTCATCTATTTAAAGTAATTTTTGTAAATCCAACTACTTACTTGTAGTAACTCTTTGCTAATGACATTATAGCCGAAATATATGTCAGATTTTGTACAAATAAAATTGTGAAACAAAAAAAAACTTGTATTCTCATTATTTTTTAAAAAATATTTCATATCTTTCGCTTTCTTGTGAAAAGATTTTTCTAGAAACCCTCAAAACTTCACCCTACGCACCGCCGCTATCATGAACAGTTAATACAGTTTAAAGTCAAGGATATTCAGATTGAATCCGCATAATCGACAAATACTATTCAAAGTATTCGTGCTAAATTAAATTTTGCAACAATATTACCAAGAAATACAAAAGAATTTGAAGAATCACTAGAATGACTTCACAGCAAATATTGATAGCTCAAAAATATCCTCTTTTAGAAATACACATGCTATTTTGATAAATATCAGTAAACGAGGAGTAGCTATAAAAGCTATTCTAGCACAATTTAAAAATAAATTTAATCTGTAAATTTTCTTACGAAAACCAATTTCATTGACATTCATTAGAACATGTATAACGTCCATTATATGGGTACACAAATGGCCACACAACATATATTGCTTTTGTTGTACCATAAATATCATACCTATTAGCTTGAATAGTATTCACAGTTGGTTTTTTGTTAAACATTTTATAAGTAAAGAAAGAAAATAAATAAAACTGCTTTTTCGTTTCACACTTGAAGTGCGGAAAGCAGTCTTACTTATTTCCTTTCTTTATCATATTTATATTGATATAAACATTAAATACTCTGTATCATTATCATTATGTAAATGTCAATTAACGCTGTATAACAATTTTCTTTTAGAAATACGTAATACATAATTGGATAATATACTCTTCATCGTCATGTATAGATAATCATTTTACACAATTATCAAATTAGAGACAATATTATGTCTTCCGGACGTAAACAGTCACGATGTCGTCCTATTTGCGGTCAGTCCATCAAGCGGTCAGTGGATTTTTCGGTCAAATCTTTCTTGATTGTAAAAATGAAGGAAGGGTAAAATTTACCTGTCGATTTTGTGGTCAAAAAAGCGATTCACGTGTATAACGTATACACCTTTATTTTGAAAACAAATTGGTTAGAATAGGTTAAGTTAGCTTGCTGAGCTGATAAAAAAATAATGAGGTTGGAATTTAATTTAGACGGAAAAATGCGAAAAATAAAATACATCCACCTGAATGAGAGGATTGAAAAGGTCACAAAGTGGTATGAAGGTGGTGACAACGGTTCAAAAGAAGAAAAATTATTATTATTTGAAAATGTCTTATATTATTAGAATAGATCAAGAATAGCAATGTATTTATAAAAGCATTTCACCTGTATAATGTATACTTCTCTATTGTTCTTATATTTCTTATAATAATGTATTTATATATGTATATTTTTATAAATAAATATTGACAAAATAAGCTCCATGATGTTAGTTGTGTTTTATTGGTATTCGAATTTATGACCGCATATTACACAGTCTTGACCGCAAAATCGACATATTTAAATGAAATGGAAAAAGTGGCCGCTCAATCTACAATTTTTACGTATTACCGGAAATTACACGACCGCTCGATCCATACCACCACAGATACAGTAACACAGTAACAGAATTTAAAATAAGAGTAAAACTACAGAATGTTCGCTATATTTCGCCTTAATTTGTACATTTATTTGATACACATTTGTAATAAATCCTTAATTTAAGCGCCTATTATAAAAGCAACAATTGTAATTGAAATTGCAGATTGATGATGGTAATGTAAAGAAAAGCAATCAAAAACGAATTTATCAGATGAGCGAAAGTGACTAATGATTTAAATTCGATGTCAGTTACAGAGTATTCCCAACAGATTTCCTTAAAATTAATTTTCATCCAGCAGGTGGAAAAGTTCAACACTGCGTAAACTGCAGAATACTTTAATCCAGACTCGATGAAATTTTCTCATTATTTTCAAGAAAATAAGGGAAAAATAATTAACTACAATAAAAAGACATACTTTAAATTATTTTGAATAAACGCGTAAAGGAAAGCGCATCGAAGAGGTAACTGAACTGGGATAAGTTTTAATGGAATATAAAATGCGAACAAGCACATAAAATGGCACGTGTGTCGACAGATGTTCTCTGCCTTCTCACTTTTGTGAAAAACAATTTCAGGAAATTTTAAATTCGAAGAATGTAAAATGTGAGTCAGCAAATAACTGATCCATAAATTTAAGGGAATCAATACCATGGAAACGTTTAGGACTAATGAAAATATCATGCTCATACGATTTAAAAATATGCTAGCAATTTCGTTGTTTTAAAATTATCCAAATTTCTTTGCCAAGATTTAAGCGATTATGAAACTAACGACCCTGAGGGGTCAGTTGAATGGATTATCGTAGTAGTATGAGATCAGACAGGAAATATACATATATATAATTTCAAAAGAATTGCGTGTAAACATTTATAGAGAATTAAATATTCCAAGCGAAGTTATGAATGAAGAATAAAATAGTAGAACAACAGCTTCCTACCTTACAACAAAACATTTGAATATTTGAAGTATTTCGACGTTTATTTGAAGAAAATCCATAACATCGACTTAAAATAATTCACAAAAATTGTTCGATAAGTCGATAAAAACATTTAATATCGAAAATATTTTACACTCTGTGTTCATTGGGTTAGTGATAAAAGAATTTAAAAAGAGATGCATGATAAAATAGTTTTTCTGAGTAAACAAAACTTTTCAAATAACAAGGATTTAGAGATTATTCGCTTTTTCGGAATAATTTAAAAGTATCCGTCAAGTTTCCCCTACATGTTTAAATTACCTTCTTTCCACCCAGGCAATTTAGCTTATTTCGTTCTTTATACGTAACATTGTAGCAATAGTCATAAATTCTTTAACAAAAGAAGTATAAAATCACGAAGGTAGAGAATTTACATTGGCATTATAAAAATAAATGATTGTGAATAATAACTGCTTCAAACTTATTTTAATGTTCAGGTTCAGTGTCATATAAATTAATTTATATCGAAATTTAATAATTTAATGTATTAAAAATGAAAATAAATAGTAAAAGACATCAAATAAACGTTTCTGTAAGAACCTACTATCTGAAAACAAAACAACGTGTACGTTAAGAAAAATAAGTGTTTTTACGGTTCTAACATTCTTATATGCATTTTTAATAAAACCAACAGATTTTACGGTAGAATTGTTGTGAAACAAACAAGTTTTGTTTTTTCACAATGTTATGAAAAGTTTATTTACGTCAATACCAGTGCTCTGGAACATATTTATAAAACTGAACTCGTAGCATGACTAAAAAATTGCTTAGATCAAAATTATTGTACCTTTAATAATAAAATACTTAAACAATAAGTAATATCCCTATGGGTTCATCGTTGTCAACACTTGTTTCTGAAATTTTTATGAATAATTTTCTAAATAAATTTCTTAGTCTTAACACAAAAAAATAGACACACATGGATGAAATTTGTAGATGATGTATTTTATATCTGGTTCTGGTCTATTAAAGTAAAGGTCGTATCCAAAATGGAGTATACACAAGCACGTTAATTTAAAAACGTCATCAAGGGAACCGTCTTTGTTGGACCGTTCTTTGAAATCGTGTTTCCTTAGCTACTGTAGTGTTTCCAGAGAAATGACTGTAATTGATAATTGTAATGTAAAGAGGAATAAATTCAGATTAGTTTTAGACACTCCAACTTTAAATAAAATTAAATTGTCTATGAATAACTTCGATATATTATTTTAAGCTCATACTACGCACAAACATTCTCAATGTCTTTCTGTTTTTCTCTTATAATGATCATATTTATTTTTTCATAACTTGAAATTATTTTCATCAAAACCTCAAACTTGGAATTCGCAAGCTTCATCCAACAAACTATTACTCTTTTTCACATGTTGCTATTTAAAGTTAACTCGCATGCATTATAATGAAGTTCCCAAAGCGAACATTTTTCGTGAAGTTTAAATGTGAAACACACTGTTGAAGCTTTGAAGTAACTAGTTAAATCACAGGGATACCGCATGTTTGCCAACAGTGATGTACGTCAGAACATCTAATTAATACGACTTTTAATCAAAAAATAGACATCACAACTAACGTTACAATTTTTATAATTAATTGAATCTACATTTACTTGATGTAAATTCATTGTAAAATTATAAAATAATAGAATACTTGTAATTTCCATAAAATTATTTATTTTACTTAACATATGTTCTATTATTTTCTAATGTTACAATTTTTCCATAAAGAAGTTTACAGATTAAAATATCGGATAATAACGTTTTGTTATTCATAAATAAACACATGTATTTTATTAAGCTTTCATACTCACCACAGTATGATTACAAAAAAAGATCCCTCTTCTTTTCCATCAATTACATTTTATTAGTCTTATTTAGGTATGGAACACTGGAAAGTCCTAAAATCTCATTATCAACGTCCTCCTAAATATATTTACTCAAAAAATATATTTTCGCAGAAACCCAAAATTTACATGCTAATTTAGGGCTGTGAGCAAGCAGAGTTGCGCTACGGAACAGGGAAAATTGTTGCCATGACAATTCGGGAGAGTTTCTCTAAATGTTCATTATGCACCATACTCAATACCGCAAATTCACAAGCCGCCGTGGCGTGTGATGCCGTTGTCGGAATCGTCTGAATATGCCAACGTATTCTGCGACGCAACCCATCGTACCGCACGATCAGCGCCTCATCTCTTTTCCTCAAACCAATATGAACTTCGTGGCTTTCTCGATTAGTTTGCAACTCTTTGAATAAAGCCAATTACGATCTCGTCGTCTTTTGTATACTTTTAAAGTCACGCTTCAAGTTAAAAAACCGGAGGAAAGAGTACACTAGCCTATTACGTTGATTTGCATGTTTTTTCGTTTTTTTCGTTTTACTTTTCCTTTACAACAACTTTTCAGCATTGCGATGCAGATAACGAAGATACTAAAAGTAAAAGCACGTTTCTTCACCTCGGGAAAATTCTGCAGTTTGAAATTACTGAAAAATTAAAAACAGATGTTTATTAAGTTTCAACATCGTTAGCAATTAATGTCGGTAAATCGCGATATACTGAACTTGATGTTTTTTACTAATTAAAAATGTATATATATAATATGGAGATACTAGTATTTAAAACTGCTCAAGTTGTTTGTAGATGTGTATGTTTAAAACTCATTCATAATTAAGTTTTTCTCGTGAGAGGTTTAATTTATACCTAATGTACAGAGGTCAACAACCACACGCCTAATGCAACGATAATTTGAAAAGATTATAATATAGCCCATTCAATACCAGTCTGTCCCTATTCATGCTTATTTACTAGAAATTCAAAACGAGACCATGTCTTTTTAGGTATTTTTGTGATGAGACTGTTATTTATGTATTTAATCCTTTGGTTGCTGTAACAGTTGCTCGGGAAAACATTTGTGTAACTAAATCAGAATGGGTAAACATATTTCTGATATCATTTAAGTGGTTTTCTTTATGAAACAGTTCCTCGTTAGTTTTTTTATATAAAAGGTACAATTTGATACAAAATACTTCACAATGTACAAAGGTATAAGATGATCTTCAATAGTTTATAATCTGTAATAATTTGTTTCGAAAATGAGCTACATATAAAATTAATTTTCAATCGATATCGGTTTTACCATCTTTTCCATACTAAACTTGTTGGTTCTTACACCTTTTCAAATGCACTAATAACATAATTTCACGGTGTTGTGCACCAAAAATTTTACATTACTTTTAAACCCCATTTACTGTGAACATTGTCGAATACTTTCGTAAAAACTGCAGGCAATTTTCTTTTCCAGCATCGTTTCGAGTGTAAGCTCCGTTGCTTTTTACGGGATTTTGCTGTTGATTGCACAACCGTGTGACAAACGAGTTAAATTTAAATAGAAAATTTTCAGGTACAAATATATTTTTATGTTCTTACTTGTTAATGAACAATACAGGTTTATTTCCAAAATACTTTGATTTTTTCTGCTGGGTAAATATTAACAAAGTGACGGAATATTTACATATTAAGTAGGGATTGAAAATTTGTCAAAACTAAATTGAACATTATAGTAAAGCTTAGTTCTTTTCAATCGCTGAAGAAGCTAACCTTGTTACCGAAAAGAGCTTCGGACGTTTACTGACGTATTTTAGCGTTGGGGTTTAAGTTATTTATCATATTCTACGACACCGCCAAAATTTCGTGATTTCTTCATTCAAATGAACATTTGATTTTCATTATCGCTTTGATACGTTTCACTATTCATCTCATGCTTTTGTAGATAACTCAAAAGGAAGTGCTTTAAAAATACAAGTTTCATTAGTGAAGAAAGCTGTAACTACTTTAGATTATCACGGATCCATTAACTTTCTACGTTCTAAATAGAAACACTAACAATGTTCAATATTTTTGCTACGTTCTTTCCGTTTAGGAAGGCCCGTAGGTATAGTTAAACATGGACTAGAGTGTTACAACAAGAGTTTTATGTCATTAGTAGTAACACAAAGATGTACATATAAATATGTTGTTGACTTCATGATGAAATTCTGTATGGAATTTATTCCCTCATATTAATCATAAAGCAAATGTATTCATGCACTGTGGTATATAAATTGTTGCTAACCGGAGTACATTTTACAATTTTCTAGAATGGTTACTCATACGCCAGTACTACACAATTTATTTAAAGCTTGTTTTGTGCATCATACCAAATACACCTGTTTCTGTATTCGTTTCCGGAAGTATCATTAAATAGGGACTGCATTCACTTACGTTCTATTCAAATTAAATAATTCTGCCTATTTAAATAAAAGTCTTCCAACATCCATTTCATATGAACGTATTACAGAACAGCTTCAAAGAACTGAAATTCTAATACAATTTACTCGCGAATAAGGACGACCTGCTAGATTTCCTTTTCGCTGCTCGTTGTGAAATGTAATGCATTTTACAAATGGAGTAGCTACCGATAGTATTTTCAGTTATAGTTTCGGCTAAATTAAATGTTTGCGCAACACATTAAGTAAGTAACTTCAAAATACTCATTCATTGCAGTATCTACCGGTAGTGTTATGTATTTGAACTAAATCTTCCTAACAAGATTAAAACAGTATGTAGTATTTACTTCAGAAAGCGTTAACTTTATGAAATTTTTTTCTAAATCAAATTATCGATTTATTTGTTTTAATAAATGTCAATTGTTCCAAATTCTCCTTATCATCCTATTATAGAGGTAATCTTCACTTTTCTATTAATTTCAATTTAACTACCGCAGTATTAGGTTATTGACTGCGCCCTAAAAACAGTGCAGCAAGGAACCATTACGTGTAAGGGTTTATTGGATGAATAGTTCAATTAGTTATTAAATATGATAAACCGTGGAGTGTTATTAAATTAGAAGGTCTTCCAATCATTTATTATTTACTAACAATGTTTACATACAGTAGAGTATAAATATGTGGAGGTAACTATCATTACTATAACAGGCGGGCTGAAAGGTTCGTAGGCTGGCGCTACTAGTATCGAATTCATATGATTTTTTAACCAAACCTTTAAAAGACGCGTGTATAAATTTGACAGCTGTTGCACTATTATATATATACTGAGTTATAACATTTTTAGTAAAAGAACTTTTGTTACTTTGAAAAAATGGATCAAAAGGAATTTCGTGTGTTAATAAAACATTACAAACAAGTCCGAAGACTTTGCACCAGAAAAATCAACCGTGGAAAAGTGGTGTGCCAAATTTAAACGTGGCGAAATGAGCACCGAGAACGATGCATATAGTGGACGCCCCAAACAGGATGTTACCGACGAAAATATCAAAAAAATCCACAATGATAACAGTAAACTGAAGTTGATCGAGATAGCTGAGATCCTAAATATATCAAAGGAACGTGTTGGTCATATCGTGAATGAATATTTGGATATGCGAAAGCTCTGTACAAAGTATGTGCTGCGCGAGCCGCGAGCTCAAAATCGACCAAAAACAACAACGGATCGATGATTCTAGGCAGTGTTTGGAGCTGTTCAATCGTAATAAATCCGAATTTTTGCGTCGATTTGTGACGATGGATGAAACATGGCTCCATCATTTCACACCGGAGTCCAATCGACAGTCAGCCGAGTGGATTGCACGTGTTGAACCGACGGAAAGACGCAAAAGTCGGCTGGCAAAGTCATGGCATCAGTATTCTGGGATACTCATGGTATAATATTCATTGACTATCTTAAAAAGGGGAAACCCATAAACAGTGACTATTACGTAGCGTTATTGGAGCATTTAAAAGACGAAATCGCGGAGAAGCGGCCCAATTTGAAGAAAAAGTACATTTAAGCATGTTAAATAGACTTTATTTATTTTCGGTAATCTTGCTTTTAAATTTTATATTTGAATTACATACGGGAAAATATATGTTAGATTAGGGAACCTGTATTGAGTAAAGTTAACAATCGTAACGAAGGATTTCAGTATTTGAGTTAGTTTCATAATAAGCGGTTTCATTTTATGTCATAAGATGGGGATTTTTATTTTTAAATCTTGTGTAAATGAGTTCAAAAATAAAAAAAATAAAGCATTATTACTTATAAAAAATTTTGGTATTCATTTCAGTTGTAATTGAACAAATCTGTCTTTCTGAAATTTGTTGAATGTATATTTTACAAAGCAATCTCTATTATAGAACATAAAGCTTATATACTATGCTATGTATTTCTTCTACCCAACCGGATTAGATGTGCCATACTTTCCAGATTGGTTGCCACTTGCACATATATTATAATATATACTATTAAAATAGTAATGGTTTCGTTAGGCAAACATTAACGTAAACACACACTCTTACGTTATCAATCATATTTTCATCTATGTTAAAAAAGTTAGTAATTAAAGAAAATTCTGAGTTTTTTTATCATAAGTTCTATGCTTGTTTCAATTGCTTATTCATTTAATATTTCGCGAATTCTATCCATGTAGAATTAGTGTCATCGCATTTAAAGGTAACAATGATCCGTGGATAATTCTGAACGAGCGAAACGAAATCCTCAGTTGGTTTACAACAAAAAAACATGTCCAGTTTAAACGTAAGCTGGTGGTGTTATATCACTTGTATGCGTATATTCGAAATAAATATCGTTAGTGGAACGAGCTTTTCCAAAAATAAGGGTTATAAATTCGGGTCTCGCTCTCTTTCGTCGTCTGTAATGAGGTTAGGGGGCGAATCGTGAACACGTACTGGCCATAACTCAGTTCTTGTAGCCTTCAGTTCAGTCGGTTCTCACTACTTTGAGCTGTAAAACAGGCATTTACCCGTCTCGACCGTTGATTGTTAGGCCGTGCGGCATCGTGAACTTCGTCCTCGTCATCATCGTCTCTTTCTACGCACTTTTATATCCTTTGCTCTTATTAGATAGTCTTTTCCACATGCTGTGGATTTGCACCGACGACATTTGTTTTCGAACTTTTTTTTCCAACGACGAAGTTTTTCACCATTTTTTTCTTTTTCGTCACCAGTTTATTCGCTAATTTATTTCTTCAACGTTTGCTGAGATTGCAGGCAACCAATTGTGAAAAAGAGGCATTCAAGTGGATAAAGCGATGTTGTGTGCAATGAACATAAAACATTGCGGGTTATATAAACTACTTGTACATTATTACTAAATATTTGTACGAATTAATATATTTACTGGGTTAAATACTCAATAAATAAGTTTTACAATAGAGAACTAAAAGTTTTTTATGTTTCAACATGTTTATTTAAAAAATTATCGCTTACATTGTTTCGACCTTGCAGTCATTACCAATAAGTAACAATCAATCGAATTTTTAATATAAATAAATATTTAATACAAATAAACAATATCAAGTAGATTTAAAAATTTTTAGCTTATTATAAGTGATTATAGATCAACTTTCACATATATCAAAGCAGTTCCTCCAAGTCCATAAGCACGCAGAAGGTCAACTTAATTGGGTTTTCAGTGATAGTCTTAAACACACCAGGAACATGTATAAAATAGTAATTTCCATGATGAAGTTACTGTGTAATGAAGCAGCTAACGTGAAGTAACGACAAAATTTATTTGAAACTTTGATTATTCATTTATTATTCAAAAAGAAGGAAAAATACTTTTTCTTGTGTAGAAAAACTTACAAAAGTAGTTCTAATTTTGTTTATCTGTTAGTATAAGTAATACACTGAAGATGACTACTTAGTGGTTGAAATTTACATTTGTATATTTTTCAAAATAAATATTGGGAAGTTCATTGACGAAGTTTTCCTTCTATTTGAAAATTAGTGTTCCTTCATAGTGACTCAATAGTTAAAAAATATATTTCTATATTTATTTTTTCTAATTTTTCATTTATTACCTAAAATAATTCAAAAACCTTTTATGGACATTACTTGAAATGACAAATACGTTTTCTATCAATTAATAAACTTGTGTTGATTTAGCATAAAAAGGAATGTTTATTTTGTATTAAAATTTTATCCATTAGACCTTGCGAAATTACTTGTTTTATAAATGTATTCATGTCAAAAAGAAATACGTTTCGTTTAACTTTTTTCTTACCTAATTTGTAGGTAGCTCAGGATATAAAGCAGTACAAATTGAGCCCTTGGCTACATTGATCTAATGCCTTAACTTGCTTTAATTGTTATAAATGCCCGTAATTTTTTCATGAAAAGCACTTTCTGACAAAGATTTAGAAACCCTTGCGTAGAATCGCGAAAGCAGTCTAAGCCGGACTAAGTAGGTACATACAGTAACAAAGATGTTCTTTCTCGTAAATATCTTTAAACATTCCTTTCCTTTCTACCCTTAATTATTAAGAGCATTAGTTGTTCTTCTGATCAGTAATTATAGTTAAACAAAATCATAAATATAATTTATTTTATTTACGTTATCAAATCAGGCTTTTCTTTTAAATTCTGTTTTCTGAATACTTAACAAAATGACTAATCATTTACTGTTTTGTTTTCGAGTCAAATGTTATGTTCTGAGCATCTTACAACTATATATTGAACTTTTATTTGAATATTAAGACCCTAATACAAAAAAAAAATGTTTTCTCTTATAATCATTTATTTTCCGGTTTAAATTAAATAAACAAAATACATGATACTACCTTTCTGAAAATTCCTTGGATAGCGATAATAAGGTTTTACTAGCTCTAAAAAGTATAGAAAGAGTATCTCAAAAAATTGTAAGAAAGATACTTACATATCTACTTGATTACTATATTATTTTTTGTATTTGAATTATTTTTATCCTCTATCTATATATTCGGGTGTTTCATTTGAAAATTTTTGAATAATTTTGAATAATTTTGAATTTTTACTTTAAATGGCTAATTTCACTAATTTTGGCAAAATAATAGCGTGCCATAGATACTTGACAACTACCGCAATTGTAAAAAATGAAACAAAATACTACAGGAATGAACAATACAATTTTAATTTGTTTGCAAACAAATGGAAGACGCTTTGAACAATTTTTACCTTAATTTCTTTATTTACTTTTTTTATAATTAGTTGAATTTTGTTTTTTATTATTTTCGTAAGAATGTAGATTTGCAACAGAATATGCAAGAATATTCTTATATTTTGCTACTTTTATTAATCCTTTTCATATCAGTGAGATTAATTTCATTGTTTTGAGCTTGAAAAGAAGCAAATTGTGTCAAATTAAAAAAATGGTGATATTTGATAACCGCTACTCAAAAATATTTAAATCTCTAGGACGCCTAGTTTTTCTAAAACGTGTAATGTCTATTAAGTTAATTATATTAACAGCCATGCACCATTCAGCACTCTTAACACACCTAGCACACTTCAATTATGACTGCCAAATGTGAGTATTCTACTAAAACTTACTTTTCTTGTATTATGTAATATTATTTTTACCCCATCCGTATAGTATGTTGACTAACACATTTGCTTCAAATGGTTATGTATAGGCATAAAATATTTTACGTACATGTCTCTAATCGCCACACGTTCGGTGTCGCCAAATGTGCAGAATAACACATTATTTCGCATTTCGTATAATTTCTCACCATAGTATAACCAAACATCAGGTATCTTAATGCCAAATTCAACATATGACAATCCGACTGAATGTTTAGCCTGCCGCAGACAAGAAAAACACTACTTTCTTGGTTTCTTAGACTTTTCTAAAAATGCCAAATTATATAATAAAATAAATACAGTTATTTTCCATGATGCTCCTTTTCAACGTACTAATTCAACTTTCCTAAATGTCAGTTGGTAAATATCTACAGTGTGTCAGTATGTGTATACGTGTGTAAGTGTTATAGTTACGTGAAAATTATTTCAGTAAAATACATTTCACTACTAACATTGGAGCAACTGCAGTTGTAAACTCTCACAAACAAACATTGAACTGGTAACTGATGCAAATACTCTAAACACATACCCACATCACATATCCGAGCCTAAATTACAGGAAAAGCAAATCTACTGATTTACTCCGTACAAACAGCTTATGTATTTTAGATTAAAACTGTAATTAAAATTGAATCTGTTTTGAGTTAATTATTGTTTGAGTTAAGCGTAGCTGCCGTGGTCAATTATACTGTTCAATCTACTAGTGCATTAGATTGCTGTAACCATCCAGACATTATTAACTAGGTGTATTTGCTATTTAATAATAGGTACCTATGCGGTCGATTCTACAATTCATACAATAATCCTTTTAAATCATAGGTGTAGTTTATGAATTAAAGATTTAGTTTCAGAACAAGTATTACACTATATCTTAAAAACATTATATTCCAACGGACCACGTTAGAATCATCAGTGTTACACAAAAGAAGAATATCATACGTGTTCAATCAACTCCCTAAAAATTAAATAATAAAACCGTAGAAAGTAAATTATTTGTATGTTATCGTGACGTCAAGACACCAGCATGGTGAACGTAACCTTAGTATAATATCATAATCACTACATAATAGTGTTCTACGAATCTATGGCGCTTCCGTATTGATAGGCTTGTGTAGCTCTCCTCATATGATACAGAATTGTGGAACTATCTGACTATAAAAAAAAAAAAACTTTTTTTGTGTTTCATCCCACCAGCTACTCGTGCTGATGGGCGGGCAGTCCCTCCGATCTATACTGTAGTACAAAGTCGGAGGGTAGGGCGTAAGGTCCTCTTCAACCTCCTTGCAGGAATCGTGGAAATGGGTGGGTGGTGTGGTTAGGGAGAGAAAGATGAGACGGACGAAATGAAGACAGAAGAGAAGTGAAAGATTATCTGTGGAATATTACAGCCCCAGCATTTGCCTAAATAATCCAAGGAAACTACAGAAAACTTGTACGAGAGCAGCCGGATCCGGGTTCGAACCGGTGATCTCCCGAATGCTAAGCAATGATCTAGAGCACTAGACTACGCCGCTCGGTATCTGACTATAAATACGTTTAACTAAACGATGGAATTAACTAACACACTTGTTTTTGATATTTAGGATGTTTTCGTTTAATTTGATTTTTTTATTAAAACCCACTAATACTTTTAAGTGTCAAGAATCGGTCGTCGTGGGGCATAGATAGGATATGGCAATCGCTGTGGCTAAACATACATTGACCGACGAAATCATTAGGTTAAATTGGGTATATAAGGAGGGCCGCCATGGTATATATGTATGTGGACAGGTTACATATACATATTAATTTGAAAATGTAGCATATACATAATTATTGTCTCTTTATTAAGCTATACCACTTAGTACAGTTATTATTTATAAATGTACTATAAAATGGATATCAATTAGCTAATTGGCAAATGCTACACATTTATTCTCCTACCAGCAACGAACAATTTTAATAAATACGATTCATTTCAACAACAGAATTATATTTAAAGAAAAATAGTTATTATCTGTGTATATGATGCTGCGTTGGCGAATTGTTAGGAAAATCGTCATGTGCTAGAACTATCAAAACTCATTGCCTTTCTAAACGTTCTGATTAAATTAATAACCGTAGAATTAAGAATGACTTATATTGCCTAAAAGGAGTTAAACAATCTTTCACCGATAAATATTTAATATTATGTAGGCTGATAAAGGGAATACTATCACTATTTTGCCCAAGAACTCATATTTAGAAAAAATGAATGATTTCCCAAAAACTGTGGACCTTTTAGAATTAAATACAGATCTTACTAAAAAGTTTTCCGCTCAAGTCACAAAAACTTTAAATAAAAACGATATATGGAAATTAAAAAACAATAATCCTTCAGCACCGACTCTTTACGGTTTAGTAAAATTTCATAAGAAAGACAATCCCATTAGACCGGTTTCTTCTTGTTTCAACGCACCTAATTAAAAACACTGTAAAGAGGTTGCTCATTTATTAATTGATGTTTTATATTTGCAGTCCTAAATATACTGTTAAAAATAGATTAGAATTTCCAAAAATTATGTAATATGACTCTACCCTTAAATGCAAAATTAGTATCGTCCGATGTTAAAAATCTATTCCCATCTATACGAACTCACCAACTATTATAAATTTTAAAAGAAGGCTTAATTAATGTAGATCAAGGCCTTATGTCTGAAATATTGTAATTAATTAACCTGAGCTTAAATCAAAACTATTTCTCTTGCGATCAAAAATTCTTCCTACAAAACAAAGGTCTACCGATGGGTAGATCTCCTTTCTATGCAGACCATTTTATGAATAATTTCGAGAAAAATATTTTAATACAATTTACCAGAAAAATAGGTAATAATTCTTTGAATTTCCTAGATCTCAATCTTAGAATTATAAACAAAATAATAAATTTTGATATATATAGAAAAGATACTTTCACCAATGCACCATCCTGGCGTGCTCTAATCATCCGGTAAATATAAAATTAGCTAGTTTTGCTGCTATGATAAATAGATTAGTTAACATTCCTTTAAATGTTGATAATTATAATAAAGAGTTAAACATGATAAAAAGCATAGCCATCAATTCAAAGTAATTAAAAAGAAATTTTATCAATTTAATTTTCCCCAACGATAATTTAAATACACCTAAGACAATTTGGAAAAAAATCCCTTTTATGGTAATATGTAGAAGCATAAGTTTTAAGTTAAGAGAATTTAATATTAAAGCAGCCTTTTTCAATGACTTTATCTTGAAAAAATTTCTAGTAAACAACAAATTAAACAAAAGCTCAGATATTACGACTAAAAGTCGTGTTTATCAAATTACCTGCTCGGACTGCCCCACAATCTATATCGGAAAATCCAAAAATGCAATAAGTACCCGTTTCGAAGAATATGCTTCTGGCTTTTCCTCACATTTAATAAATAATAACCATTCATGTAGTAAAGACAAATATTAATTTATTACACCACCTACCTGGAGGCAAAATACTAGACCATTACGAAGCCCTTGAAATTAAAAAAGCAATACCTTAAAAAAAACCCTTGCCAATGAACAAGTACAATTTTACCCTAACCCCCTCCTGATTCTAAGATAGTAGATTAAGTTACTAGTATTTAAACAGATATCATTGTTCTAAACTTTAATATTATAGAGAAATTTTGCCAAGTGCTTTTATTGTTCCTTTAACAGAATTATATTAGGTAACAACAGTATATCATGTTAAAAGGAATTTAAAACCTTTAATGTAAATTACTATTTACAAATACTAAAATTTTTACCAATTTCTCTCGAAATAAATGTAGGAGAATTTATAATAAACAGGTTGAAACAGCAAATACTTTATTATTACTAATTTACTTTATAGAAAACAACGATTTATTTATACAATTTTCGGGTAATGCATCATAAAACATTACCACACTGATCATTGCAGCTATAAAAATATTTTAATTTGTCTAGAACAGTTGACAATACTGTGGTTCTTTTACAATATAATTTATTTAAGAGTTATTGTTCCAATGTAATCCATGAACAACAACTGTAGTTATTTTAAGTGTACTTCTGCCTAGTTCTTCAATAATAAAATTTTATGAAAATACCGAAGTGTACCTATTCGAATAAAAAAATTCTTTTACGAATATTTTGGGATAAATATAATACATTAATCTATACAGACAATTGGGAAAGCTCCTATAATTCAAAATTTAAATGCGTATTGTATTAATTCAGAGCAGGATATTGTTATTCACAGTTACGCTTTATTCATTTTATATAAGTGGTAAATCTCGATACCCATACTGAAACAAATACTGATATATATACAATACATACAGGGATTAATAGTAGTAAATAAGGGTACTAGATTCAACAATACAATAACTGCATACATCTTAATACGCCAAAGTTTGACGTTGAACTAATACAACAAACTTTTTGATGGAACAAATTATTGACCTGATAGTAAGTTTCAGTTGTGGATGATCAAAGTAAACAACCTATAACAGATGTTCTTAACCTAGTCGTCGGAAATATAGGCACTGTATCCAATTAGTGCCAAAGTTGAAAATAAACTTCAGTGAGCTCTGTTTCAACGAGCACTTGTGGTTTAGGTTGTAGCTGTAATTAACACAACTACTCAAAACTGATATCAATTTGGAACAAACCTATTACCAACCATCAACACAAAGTTGGTCGAAGTAACAAACGCGAATCTGTGTATATTTATTGCATATTGCAAGTTTACTATTTTTTAATAACCCTCGTAAACAAGTTGAAAAAGAATGGAAAACGTTTCAAAAATAAAGCAGCAGTTAGAAACGCGCAAAAAATTCAATGTAGCGTAAACTTAACCAAATTTTAATGGAATGATGGAAGCACTAACCCTGTAACAACGTACATTGTAAACGTAAACTTAGATTTATGCAACAAAAAGTAAACATGTCTTGGTCAGCATTCTATCGAAATTTCCAGACGTTTATCGCGACTTCGACCTCATTGGTTCTAATCAGTACGCCATAAACAGTCCGACAGAACAATAGCCGACCTACCTGCTGCCCAGTGTTCAATGAATAAATAGACAGCGTAGAAATTTGATATTTATTCTACTTATTGTAGAATTGCTCATTACCAAAGAGGCCATTTCCAATGTATAAAAGAACGCCGCTGTAGTACCACGTGGTGGAGTAGCGGCACCACATAAATTTAATTTAAATAAATTATATTCTATTCAGATATAGGGGGTGTGGTTTTGCCGGTGATTTATAATATTATATTTAAATAAAACTTATGACGGTTGATTGATGTGATTTAATGTACATACTGTTAGTAATGAAAAAAATGAATTGAAAGAATTGACATGAATTTAATACTGAATGGAAAATGTGTATAATGGTTGAAACGAGTAACTTCTGTAGCGGTTGGTGAAGAAGTGTTGACTTAAAAATAGAAAGTAAGCATGCAAACAGTAAAGGTTATTTCTTGGAAAAATGCAGTGTAGCGAAACAAGAAGCGGTAGTTTTATTAGGGATCGAGTAACGGTACTTTTTATGATTGACCGTTGCAGGCGATCGATCGACAACGAAGGGATAGAATTTTCATGTGTGTGAATGAAAGAAAAGAAAAGAAAGCTGTTTCTGAATATTAAAAAAGGCAAGACAGTAGGAAACTAGTTTATAGAAAAGGCATGCTCAAGGGTGTTGGTAACTTTATACAAAATATTTACATAAAATTTATACAAGACAATTTACACAAAAGCGAGGTATTTTTATATACAAATTTAAATACAAAAACGAACATGAAAAATAAGATAGTGGGACATTGGTCCCCACAGGGGTATAAATATACATTTGTAGATAGTTTTTCTTTAGCATTCGACGACCGTGCTTTAAATGTATCAGACGTATCAAAGCGCATATCACAGAGTACCTTCACCGCTATCAACTAGCTATTTACCGCCATACAACCGCCAGCTGCACCTGTTCGGATTAAACCGTAGATTAATTCAACGGGACATTCCAGCCACTTAGAACAACCGCTCAGCCGAAAATAGGTAATTTTTATGAATTAAAACCGTTCTTTGGGACTGAGTACGCAAAGTCAAGCACACTATACATAGATACCCTACATCCAAGTCAACCGTACAACTTCATATTTTGTGACAAATTATCAAATTTCTGTCCCCGGTATAACCGGAAGTTCCCAAAAGTTTAAATTATCTTAGTTAAATAGATCTCAACTCCCAAATTTTCAAATCTGTAACATGCTTAGTTTCCCTAAAACGTCTAATGATCCTGTACTTGTGTATAAATTATTTGTTTCATCCGGTATTGCGGGTTGAAAAAACATGAAATGTCCATATTCAATGCATCTTGAACAATCAATTTCATAATTTAATTTTGCATCCAAATTTTTTTAAATATTATATAACTACTTCACATCGCGTTACACTAGGCTTCGATGTTCTAGCCACATCACCGCAGATATCCTTATTCGGGCCCTCCTATTACTTGTTCACTAACTGTAGATTATTATTATCTATTTGTTATAATATAATGTAACATTGTATCATTAATAAAGGTTCTTCTGAAAGTTTTTGGTCTTCTTTGTTCCCGCTAGCGAGCAAATAATAGGATATAGATATCCTGAAATAGTCGTACTTTTATTAACATTCTTTCCATTTTCTTTTATGTATTTTACCTCGCGGAATATTTGTCATTTTAGGAATCCCAACCAAACATCACTGCCCTTATAACATATATTTAGCTTTGCAGGCCCTTCTTCCAGTTGCACGTTACTTTAGGTTATATTTTGTAATTTCTTTTAAATACAAAGATAAAGCATGTATGTTTTGATTCGCTATGAATCGGCGTGGACTGTAACTTGATGAAGTCCAGGTATTTTTGTTGTTAACCTTGATTGAAGAAGCGTTTGTTAGTTGAATTGAATTAAAGTCTTTGAGCAGGTTTTATATACATATATTTACACTTTTTATAGTTGATAACACTAGGAGCAACTACCGCGATTGAGTTGTTGCTTGAATATTGTTAATCGATTAGACTTGGTGGTTGGTATAAGCTGAAAATTGCTGATAGATAGTTTTTTCTCTTATAAAAGGTTATTTATAAACTTGTGAATAAGTTGGAAAGGGATGGTGGTGTGGTTAAATTCGATGAGAACAATGATGATGGGTGTTAAAAGTGAGGAAGGTGGGATTTGAAACTTGTTGTAGCGTATTGGTGTATGGTTATAAATGTAACAGAAATTTGATACAAATTGACATACGTTAGGATTAAGAGTTTGACAGTTACAGCTAGAAAAATTAATGGAATTTATGGGCAATTTATGGTAGTGCAATTCGAGACTACATTGACAAAGGAAATGAACTGTAAATAAATGAATAAAGGAGCTAAAAAGCAGAATTTAGAAAGTTAGCATCTTGCAATGATAATAAAGCAGTCGGTGGTCCAAAGGACGCAAGAAGGTGGATGGAGACAACATAGTAAAATTTTCTGTAAAGAATTAATTAGCATAAGTTAGTTTCTGAACTAGTTTAAGTAAAAAATTATTAGTTGATAAGTTCAAGAGGAATTGGCCATTTTAACTGACGAGGAGTACGCCGCTGTAGTACCGTATGGCGGAGCAGTGGAATAAATTATATCGTAAGAACTCTGCGGTCTGATAATTAGGAAACATAATAATAATAATAATAATAATAATAATAATAATAATAATAATAATAATAATAATAATGTGAATAAAACTGGATTGTATATGTTCCAAATATGTACGTTTATTGAGAAACTGCGTTTTTTTTGGCATATGATGCCTTTTCCAAGAGTACAAATATAATACTTTAATGATATACTAACTATAATTTTATTATATTAGTACTCGTGAAAAAGGCGTCATATGCTGAAATTGTTGGAGAGTTTATCAATAAACTTTTTTTGGAACATATGAAGCCATATTTTTATTTACATTATTATTAATTATATTGTATTTAGACATAAGCAGTTTGTCTTGTTCCAAATTAGGGATCCCATTAATGTTTTACTATAAAAAAAACTAGTTGTCTCCGATATCAATTTAGATTGTCCTTATATGTCTATACCTGTTATTTTACAAAATGTGTACTACTGAAATTTTAAAGTTAAATTTCTTTTTTCTAGTCAATTTCAAAAACTAAAGTATTGGTACAGAAAATAAGTGAATAAAAACAAAAGCTTCATTCGGACAACCATAAATCTGTGTTTCACTTCATTTTATTAGAAATTCATATATGCTGCTATTCGAGTTTTATTAGGCACAAACTGTAAGAGTAATTCTCGATTCAAAATAAAACTCAATTTTGCCAAAAAGACAGATCTCAAGTTACATAAAATTCTTAGCAGCCTTGTTAAATGAAAAGTACACATCAAAAAGGTAACAAAGATTTTATCATTATATTCCAAAAACATTTCGATCTCCCATCAGATTTATCTGACGTTTTCCCGTTTTACGCTTGAATTCTGGTAATTTGATGTTCGTTATGCGATCTGTACATCCAATACCGTAAAGTTTCTTCCATTACTCCGGGGAGACCGTAACGCACTGTTGAATCATTTTGATGTAGTCTTCTGTAGAATACTCATATACATATCGGCATACAAGTTTACAACCGTACTGTGCTTTAAACTATTGTTCCATTCTACTAACCATTCCTCAAAATTAAAAAAATACTAGTTTAATTTATTCAAAAAAGAACGAATTAAAAAACTTATTCGTCTAAATTTTAAAATCAAAGATCTCACATTTTGAACGCGTCCTACCAAGTAGGCACAATGAACCAAAAGCCATATCCTACGACCGGTTTCGACTTATCGGGTCTCATCAGGTGGGCGAAACCGGTCGTGGCCTTTCGGTTCGTTGTTGGTAGGACGCGTTCAAAATGTGAGATCTTTGATCTTAAAATTTAGACGAATAAGGATTTTAATTCCTTCTTTCTTGAATATGTTGTATCTTCGTCTAAGAACACATCGGAATCAACAGTGTAATTCAATGCCGGTAGGGGTATTAGCCCTCGGAGTAGTTGTCTCTGTTGATTCCATATTTATATTTATTAAATGTTACAAACGACCAAATTGAGGGATTTTCTAGCCCGATATTTAGAGCATCGTTCAAGTAAATCTACGAGTAATGTGTAAACAAGTTTTAATTACCACCCTACTCAGGTATAATCTATAAATAGTTTTGCCTTTACTTTTAATTTAGTTCTCTAAGCACTCTCTGACAACGAAACAATATTGTAAGAAATTACCAAATATATTTGTGAAAAACATCAAACTGTGATTCTGTGTTTGGTTTATGAATTTTGTTCAATAATTATGTTGAAGACTAAAGCAATAAAAAGTAGCATTAAATTACTATTTGTGTCTACAAATTTCAGGTTTAAGTAACGTTCAAATTAAAAAATTTATTTATTTTTCTGCGCATATAACTAAAATCAGGCTGCATAGAACAACGTTGCAAAGACACAGGCTTTTTACAATTTTGATGCTTGTTTGTCACCTTAATCCTGCTTAAATAAAATTGTTGTTTTTTATTTTGAATAGGCATATTTTGATCATGTTTACCTAGTCTTGTTAGGAGCATAGTTTATTATAATGTATAACTTACATACAAGTATTTAGAAGCTTTCCAAACAATTAATAAATAGTACTTTAATGTATTTGTTTATCAGAAAAACATTGTTAATTAAAAATTCCAAAGAAAATGTTTAGTTACCTAAAACCCGTTTAGAGACCCTAACTGAGGATAGCACTTAGCGTGGTTTATTCCTTCTGTAGTATGTTGAACAGGAATATTGCGATAATTTTTATTGGAGATAAATAATAAGTGTATTGTTGGGACCAATGTTCCACAGTCTTATTTTTAATATTCATTTTGGTAAATTGTCTGTATAAATTCTATGTAAATTATTTTATATAAATTTTATGTACATATTTGGTATAAAGCTACTAACACCCTTGAGCGTGCCTTTTCTACAAACTTCTTCTCTAGTATCTTGCCTTTTTCAAGTCTCAGAAACAGCTTCCTTTTCTTTTCCTTCATTCATACACAAGTCAAAATTTCTATCCCTTCGTTGCCAATCGCCTGCGACGGTCAATCATAAAAAGTACCGTTGCCCGATCCCTAATAAAACTACCGCTTATTGTCTGGCTACTCCGCATTCTTTGAAGAAATAACCTTTACTATAAAAAATAGATTCAATCGCCTTATAACACTACAAACAATATTTATTGATACAACCAAATGTATACATTTCGACTATCAAGTAAACTTTAGTTTACTATTACCATTGAAAATGATTAGTCAAAATGTATGTATTTGGTTATACCAATATACATTGTTTGTAGTGTTATAAGACGTTTGAATCTATTTTTTATATTATTCACACTACATGTCACTTGGTACTCATCCGTACCTCTAATTATACAACCTTTACTGTTTGTATGCTAACTTTCTATTTTTTTGAATAACACTTCTTCACCGACTGCGACAGACTTTACTTGTGTCAACTATTGTACACATTTTTCATTCGTATTCAATTAATTCGTTCATAATTTAATTTCTAATAGTCTGTAAATTAAATCACATAAACCAATGATCAAAAGTTTTCTTTAAATATAATATTAATAAATCAGCCGCAACACCACAGTATAAACGGCTAAGGAATAAAACAAAATGATCTAAATATATCCACCAGTTTTTTGGTGAAACGCGCACATATATAATCTAACTATAATTTTTTTATATAGATGGGTGGATGTTTGACAGAACTGTTAATGCAACACACTAAAAACAATTAGTACAGTATAATTACGTAATCGTAACCTCTGCTTTAAATTAGGAATTATATTTTGCCATAACAAGGTGGTGAACCATTTTAGAATCGTGTGAAAATACATAATTTCACCTACCTAATGAATCGATTCTTTACCATTTCTGAGAAGTTTGTCTGCTTACTGCAATAGTTTTTCCTTGTTTGTTGTTATAACCATTAAGCATTTGAATTGTATGTGTATGTAGGTACGCGCACATTTTCGCCCATGTTAATTTACGGAAGAAGAAAACGCTGTCGCTGCAGGTTTCCAGAGTACATACCTCTTTGTGTTCTCATTTAAACATAGTCGATTACATCAGCCACGTAGTACGTACGTCACCGCTTAACAACCTGCCTCTACCACGTTTTCCCGAACGAACGGATGCAGAGCCAGCATCGAGAGAGAGAGAGAGACTTTATATTCGATGGGGTTGCAAAGCCGTTTGTGACAGCAGGGTGTGGCAGCGTTTGTTTTGTTTTGCTCGAAAACCGGAAACGGCTTCGGCAGCAATAGCGTCACGAGAAAAGATGTGAGTTTCTGACGTTGAATCATTAAGAAATGACACATACGTGCTCTTAGTTGCTGTTCGCGTCAAATGGATAATACGATCGCGATGACGGTGACAGAAAGCACAGAACCAGACGAGTAGGTATAAACTCTAATTGAGATTATTTAACTTCTTCAAGCTGCTTATTGTCAAAAGTTTTGCCTTTGTGTTTTGCTGTTTCTAAAATTGAATGTACCTTCGAATCGCAAGTTCCTCGTATTCATATAATTCACTGTACAGAAGAGTTCTTATCTTTTTATCGTTGTTACAAATCCTAAAATAATGTAATCTAGTATATTAACAGATATTATTTTCATTAAGTGTTAGTGTCAGTGAAAAAGCGGTTATGACAGCAATCTTATTTACTCCTTAATGATTATGATACTTCAAAGATTGCTTTATTTATGTTTCGTTTCCTTACATAGAGTTCGTTAAGTTTGATTTTATGTTTTCTGCTCGATTGAAATCCATCTACGAGTTCGTCGGATAACGCTGCAAATATGAAAAACGCTAAATGATGGAGGCGAGGGGCATATAACGATTTTTTCTCAATATTGACTAGGGAATTATTTATAATGAAATACTTGGAAATTTCTTTTGTAGCTGTTAATTTCAATAGATTAATATGAATTAACTTTTACCATTTACAGATTACCTGAAATTAATGAGGAAAAATTATTGCTCTTGTTACGCTCTCGCCGGAAACACAGGTTCCTGGCATTACCCACTATGCTACAAAAGTGACAGCAGTAATAGCGACGAACGTACTTATAAAGTCACAGAATCGTCGAAATTAATGTATATTGTTATTAACCATTAATATGGTTAATACTTGGAGATTTTTTGTAGTGATTAATTTCAACAAATTAATGTGAATTATTTTTTTTGAATTAATTGTTATGAACTACAGGTTACCTCAAATTAACGAGGAATTATTTGAAAAATATTAATTCGAATTAATATAGAGAACTATTTTTATTTGTTCAAAACCTATTTTATCAGTTGTATAGGGAACTTATAGAAATGGCAGGAATCTAATGATCACTAAGGTAAGTGATGACTGGATTGTAGTACTTACCATTAATTTGTTCCACCACCCTCTCAACGTTTTCGAATGTAGATGTTCAACGAACTTGGTAATTGTCTAGATTAAAGGACGTATGGTTGGAACATTACCTAACCTATGCTGATCTAACCTAACATGATAAAAACATTGTTGTACTGATTTTTGTCTTTATTTGGCGATAAATCGAATACCTGTATATAATTAGGACTCCAAACAAAAATGACTGCAATTTTTTTTAAATATGTTAATAATGAAATACTTGGAGATTTTTTGAAGTGATTAATTTCAACAAATTAATGTGAATTAATTTTTTTGAATTAATTGTTATGAACTACAGGTTACCTCAAATTAACGAGGAATTATTTGAAAAATATTAATTCGAATTAATATAGAGAACTATTTTTATTTGTTCAAAACCTATTTTATTAGTTATATAGAGAACTTATAGAAACGGCAGGAATCTAATGACCACTAAGGTAAGTGACGACTGGATTGTAGAACTTACCATTAATTTGTTCCACCACCCTCTCAACGTTTTCGAATGTAGATGTTCAACGAACTTGGTAATTGTCTAGATTAAAGGACGTATGGTTGGAACATTACCTAACCTAAGCTGATCTAACCTAATATGATAAAAACATTGTTGTACTGATTTTTGTCTTGATTTGGCGATAAATCGAATACCTGTATATAATTAGGACTCAAAACAAAAATGACTGCATTTTTTTTTAAATATGTTAGTAATGAAATATTTGAAGAATTTTTAGTAGCGGTAAATTTTAAATACATTAATGCAATATTAATTATTGAATTAATTTATACCCACTACAGATTACCTCATATAACGAGACCAAAGATCCCGGGTTCGAGTCTCGGCAGGGGCGTGACAACAGTGACAAATTTTTCCCTCAATGCATGAGGTAATCTTTGGTGGGTATAAACTAATTCAATAATTAATATAGCATTAATGTATGTCATTTTAGTTTAGGTTAGGTTAAGTCCATTTAGATTTGATTTAGTCGGGCTTATGGCTGTCGGTATTTTGGGAACCACCGGTTACAATATGCAGGATCTTCTGTTTGTGAAAAAATTAATTTACTCGATGGTTTATTACTCCAAAGTTATAATTTTGTTTCTACGTCGACTACGAAAAATTTACGTATTTAATAACTAGTTCCAGTTCAGATGTTTTCGGTCTGACGAATGAGTGATGCAAGCAGGTTGATGTTCTATAAAGTTATACATTACAAGTTTCTATCCTAAATTTCAGGTCAACCGCTTTATTATAGCATACGCTTGACAATGCAGCAATAGAAAAATTGTAGAAGCGTAGGTGGTAGCAATTTTGAGTTAATGTAAACATACAATATTTTTTTTGTTATATAAAATTTGAGTACTAATTAGGTACATTACAGTTATATAATGACGCAACGTATATGATTTCTACGGTCGGAAAAATTAAAATCATGTCTGTAAAACACTAGGGGACCTCGAAATTGGTAGAAATCTAAACGTACTAACCAGTGAGGCTCAAAGTACAAAAGATGTTAGATCATTTATTGAAATTCAAACAGAAATAAAATTATTACTTCGCTACAAGATGAACAAGAACACAATTCAGAAGCGGAAATTAATGCAGAATGTGAGGGTGAATGACAGCTTTTTAACATACTACAGGACAGCAGGAACGGATCAGGCAATTATAAATGTAACAATAAATATTAACTGAAATCAACCAGAAAAATACAATGGGGCTGTAGATTACGCATCATGATCAAAGTTACCATTAACTAAATTGGCTTAGTTCAACGAAACATACACAAAATAAATGGTGTGCATAAATTATTTTGAAACTGCAATTCATAATAAACAAGATTTCCTAGAAATTCAAAAGCATCAGTATTTCATTCGTGTACTCCAGAGGAATCACGCGCAGTAATTCAAATATTTGAAATATCAAACGACGAAAATTACATATAGCAATCGGACAATGTTAATAAATAATCAATAGCGGGTCTTTTGAAAGTACCGCCAATCACAAAGGACGAGAAATCAGCGTCAAAAATGATATAAAAGGGGACATTATTGTGAAAGAATTGTGCATTAGTTATCTAGATTCAGGTCATTTAGGACAGGATCGCAAATCCTCGTCATGCAAACACTGTGTAAATTAACAAAACTCTTTCTTTTATCAATATTACAGAAAATCAACAGATGATATTAACAAAATTTCACAACAAGATGTATTGTTAATAATACAAGTTCACACAACCTCTCAACGAATCTATGTTGTATTCATAGGCCACAATCAAAAATAAAGTTATTAACAGCACAAGGTTATACATTACTGAATCCTGATTCGCAAAAAATTCTTATGACATATGGATTAGCTGAAAAGTTGAAACTGACATACAACAAAGAAAATAGGCCAATCAGTAAAATTAATTAAAGCCAGACTTTTACAAAAAAAATTGTAAAAACACTAAATTGTGATTTCACAATAGGCATGAAATATCTCGTCATACCAGCAATCACAAAGAATATTCCTCAAATGAAGATAAAAGTCAACAAAATAATTGTCTGATCATCACCGATTTTGACTTGATTTAACAGAATTTTATGAACCTAAAAGGATGGGTCTGTTAATAGGAGCAAGCTTGTAGTGGAAAATAATTATGAGACTACCACGTAAGAAAATCCTAAGGCAACCAGTACATAAATTTGGATGAGTTATTCGAGGAGAAATATTTGAAATGAAAGCAAATACATCCTCAACATGTTTTACGGTAACGAATGAGCAATTACACAAACAATTATAACGTTTTTGAACTGAGGAATCGCTTCCATAATTTCGGTATTACACAAAAGAAGAGAAGTTCTATTGAATATATTTTAAACTATCTGTGCCCGCGACTTCGCTCGCGTGGAATTTAACAAAAAAGTTATTTAAAAAATTTCAAACGAACTCGTTGAGACACAACCGCTAGCAATAGTCCGCTCGCGCGTTCTGAGCCCACGCGACAGGCAGCCCTTTTGATATTAAGTGGCGGGAGGCGCTTTTATAATTTTTGTCTGTCTGTCTGTCTGTTTGTTCGGGATAATTTCTGAAACGGCTAGACCGATATTGACGGGACTTCCTCTGACAGATAGCTAATGTAAGGACTAATTTAGGCTACTTTTATTTTAGACATTGATAACTATTTACTAATAATAATAATTAATTTCTAAAATACAAGTAGCCTAAGGAACTCCTTATTACATTAGCTATCTGCTAGTGAAAGTCCCGTCAAAATTGGTCCAGCCGTTTTAGAGATTAGGCGGAACAAACAGACAGACAGACAAAATTTAAAAAAAATGTTATTTTGGTATATGTACCATGTATACATCCATATGCAGTTAGTAAGAAGTGGTTATTTTAATACATTACAAACAGACACTCTAATTTTATTTATATGTATGGATAAACCACACAAATAGGTTAATCTGGTAAATTCATAGTAAGACAACCCATTAGATTAGAGTTGATGTTAAGTAATTCCAAAGAAGACTGGAGGCAATCGAAAGAAAATTTTTTAATAATCTAGAACTCCAAAAATTATATTCAGAGTTCATCGAAGAATACGAACGATGGGGCCGCACGACTCCAGTGAAGAGTATTGACATAATATATATTCAAAGAGCAGGGCAGCTGCTTCATTTCTCATTAACCAGTTATTCAACCAGAAAGTGCTACAACACAAGTAAGAATTGTCTTCGATGCATCAGCTAAGACAACATTAAGCACACATTACTCAACGGTAAACTTTCACCAAGATACAACCTGCAAAACGATATATGTATTTAAATTGCATTAAAATTTAGGACACATGAATACGTCGTAACTCCATTTGACAACGATCAAATTTCATATAGAAAACAAAACTTATATTTTAATGTGTTTAAATTAAGTCAACTATTTTGTTAATATAGAAACAGGACTGAACTCAATGCTATCGATCGCCGAAAGTGCGGTCCGCCAAAATATTTCCATTTGAAAGGTTTAGCATTGTTTCAAATCCAATAGGAAATGTACTAAATGTTACAAGACTCTTCTATGCCATATTTAGCGATAGAAGTGTTTGTTTTTACATTTAAGAAATGTCGCAAAAGCACTGATGTCAATCCACGCCCCGGACAACTCGTTGAGGACGCAAATTTCAAAATGGAAAATCAGATGACAATGCGGGAAGGCCGCAGATCAAACGTTGCTAAGATTTGATATAGAAAAACTGTCCGCTAAATGAGCACCACAATAATAAACGCCGCAAGACTATTTTTACTTATAATCTGGTACAGTGCCCGACACCTAAGGAGATTCAAAAGCCATAAATTATCGGGTGCGTACTACCAAAGCTCAGCCCCTTTAGGACGGGGATAATCGACCAGTAGGCAGAATGATAACTGCTCAGTATGGTTCAGTAGCGTAGTGGCAAATAGTTGCAAATTAACAGAGTAGAGAAAGGGTTATTAGGGTAAGTAAATCAGTTGAATGAATACACTTGTGTTCCGTGTTCAGTACTTTTCCTTTCAGTAATACGCGCCGCCAAACTACAAGTTAACGCTTCGGTCCAGCTATTTTCTTATTGGCTCTTTCATTTATTACTTTGCTAAAAGTTTTCGCCTAGCTATTTGTCAATCTGACCGTCGCTAAACCTCCTTAGGTGCCGGCCACTGTACTTCACACGCGGAATCCCAGCATTATATTCATTACTGTTGAAATTTGGATCTACAATTACTCTTGTCGAAGTAAGCAGCTAGTGGATAGGACAAGGTAAATGAACCCCAAAGTATTTAAAAAAAAATTCCGGTCTCATATGGCGGAAAGGGACCTGATGGACAGGCACATAGTTGTTGTGATGGCTAAAATCAACAAATTGAAGTTTGAATTGCATCCCGAGCCGCCTTGTTCATCAAATTTACCATTTGCTGATTATCATCTACTCTACGGTCGTGAAAAATATAATAGTGTTTGTAGACTGTTTACTGATAACTAAAAGCAAAAGCGATTTCAACAAAGTTGGCGTTTTCTTTATCAGACCGAAAACCTTTTATCCAACACTCGTATAACCAATTAAAATTATATGGACTATATAAATACTTAACCTTCAGCGGTCTCATTTGATTAGAGGATGTTCACTACATAATAATGTGCTACGTAGCAAAGGTTCTAGCGCTTAAGTAGATTTCTAAGGTTACTTTGTTGTGATAGCTTATAATATAATATTTCTGATTTAGAATGTTTAATAAAAGAATGAAAATAACTAAATGGTTTATTTGCGATACCCAGGACGTAGTCGTTAAATCAGAATTTTTAATTGAAAATCACCAATGCTTTGATATGTTAATTGTATTGAAATGTCAATATTCTGATTCGATCGTTGTAGAATCATAAATAGGATGTGTTAGTTTCCATGGTTAAATGCCAGCCGACGAAATCATTAGGTTACAGAATGGAGAAACATCCTAGTTAAAATATAAGTGATATGCACCATTGATAAATGTATCCATCATCCAAATTTAGACGAATACAACTAGCTAATGATAAGAATAGCAGTTTAGTATCTATATCGTTTTTGAAGTTATACTTCTTTTGGCACGAAGAGAGTACAATTTTAGCATGTATGTGATTAATCTTAAAGCAACCATCGAATGATTTTTAATTATTTAAAAGAATTCTAAGCAAGTAAAGTGCTTAGCTTAGGGTACCCAATTACCGTAAATAACATGATTATTTTACATTGGTTCGAATTGCATCTAACCGGCCCGCTTACAACTCCTCCAGTTTTTTATTAGACCTAATAGATACACATAATATTAGACAACTAATTTGTAATTTTAATCAACTCTAAAAATAATTCAAAAAAGTAGGAATTAAAATCCTCATTCGTCTAAATTTTAAGATCAAAGATCTCACATTTTGAACTTGTCCTAACAAGTAGGCACAACGAACCGAAAGCCACATCCCCCGACCGGTTTCGACATATCGGGTCTCATCAGGTGGGCGCTGGCAGAAAGGCCTTTACAGGCTATATGATAAATACAAATATAAATATAAATATGGAATCAACAGAAACAACTACACCGAGGGCTAATACCCCTACCGGCATTGAATTACACTATTGATTCCGAAGGACTCCTAGACGAAAATATAACATATTCAAAAAAGAAGAAATTAAAATCCTTATTCGTCCAAATTTTAAGATCAAAGATCTCACATTTTGAACGCGTCCTAACAAGTAGGCACAACGAACCGAAAGCCACATCCCTTCTTTTATGAATATGTTATATTTTCGTCTAGGAGTCCATCGGAATCAATAGTGTAATTCAATGCCGGTAGGGGTATAAGCCCTCGGAGTAGTTGTTTCTGTTGATTCCATATTTATATTTATATTTGTATTTATCTAAAATTAATTAAAAATGTAAAGAAGTTCTTGAATACGAATCCCGTTCTCCCCACCCCGCGATAATTGTCGAAACTAACTAACTAACTAAATAACATTTAAAAGCCAGAAAAGGATGGAAGGAAGACTTTTTCATAATATACTAGAATAAAAATAGTATTTTAGTAGGACAACACCAGTATTTTAGTATTTTTATCCCTGTGCAGGGTAGTTATTTTATTCGTACAAATGATTGAAGAAACGATCTTGTATCCTGGATTACATCATTTTACAACAAAAATGGCAAATAATGTTTTATTTGGCAAAACTGCATTTTAAATAATGGAATCTACATAAAAGTACATCTACTAGGAGCTACTAGGAAGTGGCAGCCCCTTTCCAGAAATGAGATGCGGTAAACCCTATTGCTACGCTACTGTAACAAACTGAACGATATTTACAAAAGATTAGAAAAATTTTAAATAGCTTAGTGCCCTATAATTTCATTTTATGAATACTTCACATAAAAATTGCATGAACGTGATCCGATTGTTACTAACTGAGGCCGCGTTAGAACGAGAATGTAGGACCATACTCATTTACTATTTTAGGATTACTAGCATTGTATTGAATGATATCTACATGTTTTAATGCTATAAGACTTAATTAGAAAAAAATAGATAAACATAATGTAATAAACCACCTATAGTAAATTTCACAAGCATTAATCCAATCTAATAGCATTGCTCTGTTAAAGTGGATTAAAGACATTTAATATTTCCTTAATACATACATGTATCTCTAGAGTAACGATTAAGGGTTCATCCTTTAATATATTCTGCTAAATTCCTTTAACAAATATTTGTCTTTCGAACTGTTTTTCATTACGAGATAATAAGGTTCAGTGGGGAGGTGTCTGTCTATATTTTCTACAGTGTATAAAGTTATAAATTCCGAATCGCTTAATACTTAAAACTTCTATGTAGAATATTCTAGGCAAAATAATATACTTGTTAAGCTGTACCTCTTACTTAAATACCCAAAGAAATATTGATAAGTTATTAGACCAAGGTGTAGTACGTTGATATTGGAAGACGAAAAGTAGCGGTGAATAATCCTCAAAACATCAATTCATAACGCCAATCGTGAATTACATCTTTACAAGTTAAATTTTGAAAAACTATACAGTAAGATCGATAAAGTAAATCTTTTAAAAATTCGGTTATAGATTTTCTGGAAATTTCTTTTATTTTTTATTATGCTCTTTGTGAATTAATTTTCGTGTATAATAAAAGATTTTTGCGATTTTTTGAACAAAAACCCTAGTTTGGAATTTCTTTTTTGGCATCCATCAAGAATTCTGATCATATCTCTTATATTTGAAAATGGTTGTAAAATACGAGTATATAAAAACTTATACATGTGTTACACTCGCTAGACTATGACAATTTTTATAATAGCTGTTTGTAATTAATTATTGAAACATGAACATACTTATTAAAACACCTTCCTGAAATGTCCACAATTTATAGTACAGTATGTCTCATTTTTAAAACAAATTGTCTGATTGACAACTTTTGTTAGTTGAATGTCAGATTTGCTTTTCATTATAAATACTTTTCTCCATTAGAGTACACCTCCTAATATCTCCTTTGAAATTTTTGTTAATAACCATTTATTATTTGACAGATCAATTTTTATTAACTGCCCCTGGCGTCTTCTAACACCTTCTTTTTTTTATAATGTAATCTTAGATGATATCTGCAGAGATATTATTGGATGCCAGCGATTCTGCCTGACATCTATCTCATGCATCAATGCTGCACAATAAGAATTAAGTCTGATAAGGTAACTGTTAAAAATTTCCAACCAAACAAGTTTTAATAGATAAGGTAGATTTTATTCTTCATTTTACAACATAAATTAAGATATTACGAAGGATACATTTTTGTCAGTATTTCCTACATTAGCCGTGACAATTGTATCTTTCTCAGACCATATTTATTTATCGTAGTATTTTTTCTTGAATTGTAAAACAAGGAACTTCAAACGTTGAAATGCTAAGTGAACTTTGTTTGCAAAACCCAGTCCAGCGAAAATATAAACAACAGTTTACAGACCCAGAAGCGTTAGTAAGAAGATGTGAACTTCAGGTCAGTATCCGAAAAGTATGCAGTATGTAGTAAGCAGTCCACGCCGGACGTTATCGCAAGTCAATGCATTCGTGAGAGTAACCCAAAGTCATAAAATAAGTTTTGAAAATGTATTGTAAAGTAAATTATGTCAAGTATGTATACACACTGTAAGAAATTTAGAATAATTATCTGAAGATTCTCAGAGCAAAGTAAGCTATTTATCCTAGCGTTTCAAATTAGACTTAACATTGAAATCAAGGAAATTATTTGAAATCGGCATTGGTCAGACACCAAGACCAACTGATACTGCACACGAAGAGACAGTCAAAATACGGTTCAAATAGATCTTGAAGCTCAAACTCTGATAAGGCTTAATGTCAGTAGTAACGTGGTAAGAAAAATAGCAAACTGTAAAACTTCACGACAAATGTTAACGAGTTTGTACGTACAATGACAGACGTCACTGTAGAAAGTCTGCAGACAATTTTTCAGTTTTATTTATGATGATAACTGGAAATGATCCATTGAGTCTAAATTGGATCATCAGCGTGCTATCACCGAAGTTAGCACATTTCAGAATAGTTTGGGACACCGTTACAGGAACAGAAGGAACTGTCAAGAAGATAATTGAACTTTCAGGTTAGAGGACGAGATAAGTGCTGGTTACAACTCGCCAGGACAAACTTCACAAAACGTACTAGTGTTAATACAACGAAAAAATCCGAATCAAGAACAACGAAACAGACAATAGAAGACTCAGGTAACCTGTCATCAACAAGAAATTTGTAAACTATATTGCGCACTGCAGGACACTACCCGTGAAGTACGTGTGGAAACAAACAAATAAATAACATTTGTCCAAATAATAACCACAGAAGGTGTTGGAAGAACAACTCAGTGGAACTACACCAAGCCTATTGGAAGAACAACAGTAGGCCTATTGGAAGAACAACTCAGTGGAACTACAGTAGGCCAGCCCTCTTCCCAATTGGATTGTCAACCGTTGAAATGAAAAGTGCAAGTCAAAAGCAATATAGAAAGAATGTGTGGATCCAAGACTGTTGTGCCACGCAACATATGATGTCGCACAGAGAATATATCACACATTTTGTAAAACTTCAAAAACCTTCAATAGTTGTAATCAAAAATGCAACTCTAATAGAGTGTAGGTGTCGGCATCATCGAACTTCTACAACAGTGAAAAATGTACTCTACGTGGTAAAACTGGACTATAATGTTTTCTCCATAAGGCAGATTCTGGAATAGGCATATATCAATACTGCAGACAACGGCACATCAAATATCTTAAACTTGGATGGTCCAGAAATGAAAATGATTGGAAATGCGATTGGAATTTGCATCTACTTATGCTATGAAGGAGAAACCATGGCATCAACATTGTTTCCAAACTCATCAGAACTTATCATGAATGAAGGACGTACTGAATAAGGAAGGAATCGACAATATAGACGACTACCAAGACTATGTACGTGAAGGATGTGTGTACGGTAAGCGGAATAGTCTCCCACTCGATCAAAAAAAGGGAGCCAAGAAACAGCTGGAACAAGTCCGAGTTCATCTTTGTGAGTTGAATCTTACATTAATTAGAAAAGCCAAGGATTTTCTTCTTTTCAAGGACGATTACTTTCTCTACAGTGCAGTCTATTTCCTAAACCCGATACACATGTTAGCCGCCAAACTAGGTAACTCCATGAGGTTTGTGAAGAATTAATTTGATAGAAGAGTCAAGGGTCTAAGATCGGACAATAGATAGATATCAGTAAACTGAAGACTTTGGGTTATGAATGCTACTTATTGAAACCGAAACACAAATGAGCCAAACTAGTCAAGAAGATTGAGAAAGGTATTTTCGTAGGATATGACCTGACCTGACCTGTATTCAACCTCCGGTAGCTTAACACATTTGATATCTCACTATTAAAATAGAAATACAGACATTAGCGGCATGATTGGAGAAGTAGCCAAAGCATTAAGTAACAAGAACTAGTATAACTAAAAGAAAGAGGAACGCAATTGTCTCTTCAAGACAAAACTTCAAATCTGGCAAGCTGAAACGGTGAGCCAGGGACGGCGGGTGTATTTGTGATGCAGAGCTGCAAAACTGCCAAACAAGTTAGATATTTATGTATTTTTGCTACATAATTATTAAATTTGATTATTTTAAAAATTTAGTTAATATCTACATCACATATTCTGCTCATAAGGTTATTGAATATCAGCTTTTGCCGGCCGTCCTATGTGGAGAGTCTTTGGTGGAGCGCGTCGCGAAATGCTTAACTGGGCAAGCAGGGTAGTTCTCTGCACCATTGGAGCCGTGCCCGCTCCCCTCAGCACTCACATTTACTAGCACAATACAACAAATTTTGTCAGGTAATTGAACTGCAATTGATGCAGACATTCCAGGGAAGCTTAATATGCTCCGCTTTTGCGCGTCATATTTTCGGAGTCCATACGATGTTCATTTACATTGATAAGGTATGTATGTTAAGGGCTCCAAATGCAATAGGTGCATGCCTATTATTTTATTTATTTTATTCATCTCTAATGGAGGATTATAAACTTTCAATGCAGATTTAGTTAACAGACAGTGAATGTTTTTATTTAACATCTGTGGTCTCTGTGGACTGCGGAGATAAAAGCTGAGAGGGTTGTATGTTGTATGTATTATGTTAAATGTCGTTGCGTCGGGTGAATGTATCTGACGGTGTCATCAATCAAAATCAATCGAGGATATGTACGCATGTGAAAAAGAGATAATATGTATGTAAGGAATAGATATAGGTTTAGTCTTAAGATTTTTTTATTATATCGTAGCACCTGTGTAGTTGTTGTCATACTTTTGCTTCTAGGTTCTTATGATTCACTTACAAAAACTAGGTAAGTATATTTTTGCAGAACATCCGCATCATTTCATTTCGAGCGGCCATTGCGTTGAGACATTCAATACTGTTGCACGTCAAGTGTCCGTCAGACTTATTTTTAATCACATGACAGCCGAGAAATTGAATGTGATGATATTTGATATCAAGAGAGCATTTGTTCATGGTGATCTGTAGGAGGTGTTATAAATATATCAACCCCAAGCATTTGGCAATGGATTCGGCAAGATCTGCAAATTGCGAGAAAGTTTAAATGGTCTTAAACAAGCTCCCAGAAAAGAAAGTGAGAAGATATCGAAGTAATTTATGTAGCAGGAACTCACAAGCACCGATGATATTAATAAAACATCAGCATTTTTTATGTTACTCAGGATAGTTGATTTTGTGTTAGTTACTTACATTCTCATAGCTGTGTGTATAGTACATAGAGAAATAAGAATAGAACCCGGGAGAGGGATGTCAGCGTGATGCCAGGAGTGAGAGAGAACGCTGACGTGAGGCCATTTGTTGCTATCCTACTTTAATAAGACGAGCATGCGCACTGCACAGTTTCCAATTTTGTTCTTAGGGTACACGTCTCTTATCTTTATTATTATAATATAACTGTCAACATATAAATACGTCAATCTGTAGATAATAGATCAATTCTAATTTATTCATTAGTTTAATAAATATCATAACCACAACATAAGCAAGTAATATTCCTGTATAAAGCTCTAAAAGCATGTTTTTAAACAATTTTCTTTCATTTTACACCAGGTAAAATAAATACTCCAGTTTCTTGTATGAACGATGCCCCAAATTTAAAGCATTATGTAATTCAGAAATTCAGAACCAATTTTAACATAAAATCTCTAGCAGATCCAACCTCCGTATATTGATCAAGCTCATATTGCTATTATTCACCTCTTACGAACCTGTCTATCTTTGGAGTAGTTGCAAGTTAAGCGGCGAAGACAGAATTAATATTAGTTTGCGAAGTTTAGAAGTGGATATGACTAATACGACATGTTATTGCAGACTGGCAGTTTAGCTTCCGTGAAATTAATAGTTGTTGCACGATACAAAAATATTGTAACACCATTTTGATTACAATGAACCATATAAGGAGGTATTTTTTTAAATATTTGTATTCATTTTACCTTATGTTCGCAACTTCCTTCGCGGATATTAGATATAATATGTAGTCATATTGTCAAAGTTATTGTGTATATTTTGCAATTGCCTGCTTAACTGGTTATATTTGTCAACAGTTTAATTGCTGATCTAGAGGTTTTTTACTTAAGCTGATCAGGAAGCTTCAAAGATTAATACATTTTAACACTTAGGGTTGCGTCCTATATCGTTAAATGGCGATTTTATGTTTCTAGCTCAATAAGTTAAGGCGAGGCGATGAAGCATAAATCTTTGAGTCAGTCAAAAAACGCTACTTTATAATGTATAAGATTATGAATGTGTAATAATACGTAATTCTATTTTTAACCAACCTAAGTACCTACAAATATACTTCCAAAACAGTAGGTGGACTTTAAATAATACGAGACCATGACCAAGTTCTCATTAGCATAGATAACCATAGAGATATGTTTACTTTAGATGCCTAGCCTTAGGGAAATTAGAGAAAACGGGATAGTAGAGGACATCTGGAAGGAGCCCTGGTGCTATATTGCTAGCATATCTAATGATTAACCCAGCAACAACTCATGACATAGGTTGAAGAAGAGTTGCAAATGAAAGGTTAATTTTTAGCCTAAACAGGAGGAAAACAAAAGTTTTTACAGGACACATGGGCTACGCTATCATGAATGTAAATTTTAGTCTTAGATTTAAGTACTGGTTACCGTTTTTGTTGTAACAATAAGGAATGGCATATTCATGCTCTCTAACATTGTCCAACTCCAACTGACGACAAACATCGTATCTTTAGACATGGCGTATTGGAAGCGGCAAGTATACTCAAAAGATATTTTCCTCATTACGGTGTGCATTTGTTTCGGAGCCACGTGTCTTAAAGGAGAAAATACCTTAATTCAAATGTATAAATTAAATAATGAAAATAGCTTGGAAGAAGTTCATTTTTCATGTGTACGTCATTGCGTGGACTACCATTAGACAGATTTAAGTCCTGCTTTCTAAATATGAAACATCAGTGTTCCGAAAACTATTTAGGTTAATTGTTAGCAGACTCTCTCTTGTTGATTTGTTTAATCAACTATTTAAATAGATTGTCTAAATTAGAAGTTGATTTTTAAAGAACAATTGCTCAAGGTAGCTTATAAATCGACAAAATTTATCAAGAAATAGTTTAAACTGCATGCAGAGAATTTTATCTTCGTCTTAAATCTTCGTATATTTTCATAACCACTAGGAAATATTTGACAGCTTAAGCAATTCCTTCCGACCGAGATTAAATACTTGTGCGATAGTCTGGAATGGAAGAGAAGGTGCTGCCTGCCGGAAATTCCTGAGAGGTTATCTTCTAAACCGTAAGTTTCGAATAAAACTATGTACCACATAGTCGTCGGAATAAAAGTTGTGATGCATACAATGTACGTAGAATAAGTGTACAATATTATTTTAAGGCTAATCATACAAAGTAGATTATATTACTAAAATATACAAATATTTAACTTACCTACCGCCGTCTAACAGTGAATAGTCTTACGTTTATTGAAAATCGAAGGTTAAGTCTAATATAGTGAACCTTAAGCCGTATTTAGTGAATTTAAATATAGCTGACTTATATTTGAGTTATTTAAGTTTATAATAACCCACATTAACAAGAAAAATACTTTGGCAGTAAAAATTAAATATATGGTTGGTAATCACATATCGAGTAAAAGCACTTGAGAGATATGTTTGGAATAGTAACCTTATCAGCAGTAGTTCAGTATTTAGAGCACGCGACCAGAGGGCGTGATTAGGTTAGGTTGAGTTAGATTAGATTATGTAAGGTTGCGTTAGGTGATTATGACCTTATTGCATATAAAAATTTCAGAGGTAGAATAAAACTTTTCAAAAATTTCCCTCTATGACGTTTCCGCGCATTGAAACTACACAATTGTGTTCTCCTAATAGTAGGTTTTTAATTATACTACCCTGGCTAAATATTGAACGCCGCAAGTTTAGGATTATATACAGATGGTTTAGGTTGTGTGAGTTTAGGATAGATTATGTTCGATTAGAATTAGGTTGGGGTAGTTCCTTATGACCTTACTATATGTAAACCATTCGAAATGAAACATTTTCTCTTAATTTCCCCCTGTGGCGTTTTCGCGCATTGATACCTCCCCTACTGTATTCCTCTACTCATGACCAATTCAATAATGTGTCATGCACCCTTCGGGAGCGTATCCTAACTACCGAACCACAGCCGTCTTACCTATTAAAGAGAGTTCCACATTGATGTTAAAGAAAATTATGTACTATGTATATTCCCTAATTGTATTATGAAATTGGCGAAATTATATCCTAAAACTACTGTTTAATACTTGGATATCTAGTTTTACCATTAAAAATTATCATAAGACAGTTTTGCCGCTTTTGGGATCTAGCCTCAGAAAATTCTTATGTATCCGAAATTAATATTATTTTTAATTGTTGAGAAGCGAGTTTCTTAAGTGACGATACAGAGGAGAATGCTTGCTTATAGAGTGAGCCAAAGAACTCCTGGGTATCTGAAGGCTAGTGTAGTATTGCAAATAACTGTCGGGTATGGACAAAGGTTGCAGCACCTATCTTGGTTTGCCATGCAAGCCACGTGAAACTCCGAGGGGAAGTCGACAGCTAACTCATCAATAGGGCGGATATTTCTATGTGGTCTGTGAGGAATTGTAATGCTCTGCTGTCTTTTGCAGTTTCAACCATGTCTTGACAACTTAGTACACGACTAACAAGTGGATTCATCTAGAAATGGCGTTAGTATTACGACGTGATGAGATGTGAAGCGAGGAAGGCGCAAAGTATGGAACGGGCTGTATAGCCAGGCCGATTAGGGGCTGCATAGTTAGGTGAAAGCAGAGTTGGTGCGTAAGTTTGGTGCTCGAACTGTTACAGGTTAAATATAGAAATGGAAGAAGCTCAGCTCAAAGTGATTCAGACTAGCCGATGTCCGTCAGATTGTCTGGACGGGCACCTCGGGGCCGATAGGGAGTTTCAGCTCCTTAAGCGACAATTTGTATTGGATTCGATGGTATAGATGGTTCAAAGGCAGCATGCAGACATAGGGGCTTTATCGGTTTTCAGTTCAAATTTACTATGAGGACTTAGATAGTTCAGATTCTGATAGCTACTCGTTAGCCGTCAGGCAACTTTAAAATTGCTCGTTTGGTACCAATTCGTCAGTCAGAGGGGGATTTCAGAGGGTAACATGTTATATAGGTACATACATTATTTTGCATGTGTATAAACCTTAAAAGGCAAGTACTGCACATTAAATACCCATATAGTGTTGGAAAATAGCCTGCAATGATAAAAATATAACCCGCAAACGTGTAAAATCATTTTAAATACCTAAATGAGGCATAAGGAAAAGCATAAAATCTGTGAATTTTTAAAACGAACACCTTGAAGGGATTTTTCGAATACATTCCGTTTTATTTATTTGAATACGATATTTGGAATGTAAAAGAAAAATAAAAGGTAATACCGCCAAGCGAGAAAGGGAGAGAGAGCGGAAGATCAGAAGAAACTAAAAAGCAACAATTTTTAAACAAGGTTTAAGGTGCCATATCGCCTCATTCTTTTTCTTTCCTGGTAAAGAAGTGAGTATTTGAAATGTCAGGTGCACATTTTTCTCACAGCAGCGGCCGTTTGGAGGCCGAGATGCCGCTCTTTAGTGGCATTTATTTTGAATGGAAAATGGTTGCAATCGATTTGGACCGCTTTCAATTTCCTAAAAGTGTTCGGAAATTTATCTTACTTCAAAAGTTATTCAATGGAGTATCGCCCCTTTGCGGGGATCAATACACTGATTCTTTGCTCAGTATAAGCTAGCATTACTGTTAGGTATCTGCCTACTATTACTAGTCGTAATCTAACAGATCTAAAATTGTCTAAAGTGTTTCAATAAAATATTTATTCAATAAAATATGGTCAATATCAGTTATGAATTAAATAGTATTAAATTAAATTTAGAGTTAGGTACTGAACTTAATTTAAAATAACCAAATCTTCAGAAACTCAAACTAGTTTTTTGTACATCTATCAGTGATCTGAGGCAATGAGTAAAATTTTACACCAATGCTTAAAAGTTAGCTATATAGTAACAGGTAGCGTTAAATATGTCCTGCAAGAAGAGTTTACACGGCCTAAACGTCATATACCGCTTATATCGTTTAATGCTACAAGGGTTGCTATGTATATTTTGAGCCTTGGCAATACTAAGTGTTTACAGGCGCAATCTGACGTTTCTAATTAAAAGTTTGATCTTTTCAACAATAATCTTCTTCAGAACGTTTTGTCATTTGAGCACAACATGTGTTGTTTACAAAGAATTGAAAATTTTGTAATAATCGAGTTAACTCGTGAACATTTTCATGCGATGATTTTTTACGACCTTCGACGTGGCTCATCAAGACAGGGGTTCATAGATCAACTTATTTCGACTTTTGGCTATCGAAGCCCCATCTTTGGCCACTATGAACCACTAGTATAACGAATTTAATCGTGGCTGCAATTCACTCAGAGACGAAAGTCGTCAAGACCGTCCAAAATCAATTGTTAGTTGTTGTATCAGAAAAAATTGATGTTGTGCCCGAACTAATATTGCAAGATCGTCATGTGATTGAGTCTTCCTTGGGTATTAGTATGACGAGTATCAATAGGATATTACATGAATATTTAGCTATGAAGAAGATTTGTTCGCGTTAGAACCGGCATAAATTAACAGAAGCTCAAAAAGATGTTCGTTTAAATTGGTGCACGCACAAAAAAGCTCAAGAAATACAATTGCGGTGAATCAAAAGTTGTGTACAACATCTACGCGAATCGTGCGCGAATCACTACGAAGCAAATTATCGCTTGTTTCTTTCGAATAACTGGACAAGTGGCAACCGTGCCGTTAGAGCAACATCAAACGATGAATTCTGAATGGTACACAACCATTTGTTTGCCAGAAACCACTACACACGTTAACTAAATTAATGTGTAGTTTGCAACCGATTATTTCAAGATAAGAAAATAAAATGTACCTAGACTCGCACTACTAATGCCTACCCATAAATTCAGACTGTTTTGGTAAAACCCTATACAGGGTGAGTTTAAATCTCGTCGTTAAGTGTAACATAATTAATAATATTTGTGACATGTTTGCGTAACTACGTGGGTACTGTGGCTGTTATATAGATACACTGAAACTCGCACGAATCTCTATGGTACCATTACTATTCAATTGTAGTTCAACTTCTATCTTACTTAAATTGTAATATTCTTACCGACATGTATTCCACTTTACATTCATTTACCTGAAAAAGAAAAAAATAGTTATTAAAGGGGTAACAATGGATATTTTAAATACCTATTACATTTATTTTTTTATAAAATCCAAAACATAAGTATATCCTTACCAGTATTATTAAAATGCGCTATTAAATTTGCTTTTGTTGTAATTTAGACAAGCGATAATATAGTAGAACTGAATTAATAAACACATTTAAATTAAGTCAGCAGTTGATTTAACAGTATAAGTCAATATTGAGTAATTTATCGAAATATTTTTTCGATCTTATTGGATCTCATCGGCACGCCATGGGCAGCCTCGATAAATCACTGACCAAATCGAAGGAGCTCTGTGAAACTAAGCTGGTATTATATCTATTTATGGCAGTATATGGACATCTACTGGTCACTGCTGATAACGGCGGTATTTCGTATGTTAGACGAGGCCTCACTAAAGTATCTACTTGTCTAACTGAATTAACGAAGCAGCTTACTTATGTAGTAGGCATGTAAACCAAAGTAATAAGAATTATAATTCATAAGATCCATCAGCCCGGAGAACTGTTTATCAGACTAAGATCCATGTTTGATAGTTTTATACTGTTTGTATATCATGTCGACATAATAACATATTCGATGCAATTACGTCCTTAAACGACCAATTTTCTACGAAGGAATAACAGACAGTTTCGCTTAATTAAGTTTACCTAGTTGATAATAAACTATGTATTCTCTTTTCTAAAACTTACTTTCCAATTTATTTTATGAGCTTAGCATTAATTGTTGTCGAGAGAGCCCATGGTTAAATACGTTTTCCGACGTAATAAGGGTGAAAATATACGTATATATATATATACATTGAACCGTTTAGGCGTTTTGAATTCAAGTGTTTATTTTTGTTTCTCAGTACCCTAGCATTTATATACATTTGGTATGTACATTTAGATATAAATATATACGTATATACTTTGGATGCTAACAGGAATGGGGGAAGCCGCTTCAGCACAAATTCATCTTCGCAGAAGACGAATAAACACAATACGCTTTCGTCATGTCTTATAAAGGTAGGTCTAATAAAACGGTTGATTCATTCTCCCTGAAAACTCATCCTACAACAGCTCTTCAACCGCCTCTGAACGCTTTTCCTCGCTTTAGTTAGACATGAGTTCAAGTTCGAGAAACTCTGCTTTCTGTGCGAAAACTAATTATAAAATTCAATTATTTCTTTGCCCTCCCGTATCCAAGTGGATTTCATTACTTCGATTTTAGTCTTAGCTGAAGACCGACAATTTCAAAAGTTTCGGCTAATCCAATTCTATTAAAATATCGATGATGACATCTCTTCAAAGAAAAACGGTTCGACTGATTTCATTAACACAATAAACGGAAATTCATAAAAGTTCTTTCCCAGTTAGTAACAGTTACTAAACTTAAATTATCATACCAAATGAACGAATAGCCTACACCGAATAGCGATAGATATACAGGGCGAGTCACTAAGCCGAAATCGGCCATTTATACGCGCATAGTTCAAACTAGAGAAAAATATTTCAAATAAAAGTTGTATGGGGTTAAGTGTAGAATAACGCAAAAATATTTTCAAATATGGCCGACTTCCGGTTATACCGGAAATGCACCTTAACTTCGTTATTTTAAATGGAATACCCTATTTTTTATTATACTTTTGAATTCCCCATAAAAAAATAATGTCAGTTTATGAACATTAAATTGGACCTGGGACGCACCCTTCAGGAGTTATTTCAGGTTTCTTGTAAAATTTGACGTTTGCAGTGTTTGGCGCCATTTTAAATATCTCAGAAACGAAAGGACATAGAGGGTTGCGGTTTTCACATTCCGTTTCTGGAAGAAATTTCCTGTCCTCTACAGGTATTAGATAGACACATTCATTATCAATAGTATAAAATTTATCCATGCCAATATTCACAAATTCAAACAGGGATAACTATTTTTTTTAAATGGAATGCCATATTTTTTCTCACATAGTATAATGCAAAATTAAATTTTCTTTCGACTGATATAGGAGCGTTGATATCTGTGAGCAGTAGTTTCTGGTAAATTTGCATTTTTTTTAAAATTTTCAATAAAATTGCGCTATCACGGCTTAGCGACTCACCCTGTAGAGAGAGCGGAATTATTTGTCCTGGTTATATGATTGCAAAATTCCATTTACTTTGATATTATACTGTTGCTTACGTACAAAAAAAAACAATCTTAATTGTTAGTCGTACTTCATATATATATATTTAGGTATCTTATGTACATAACTGATAAACATAAATTTTAAGTTAACATATATCACTAATATCTAACCCCTTATAGTTCATATCTTAAAACGTTTTTCTTGTCTTTCTGTCACCCTAAATTCATATGTATACTGTCGGCTCACATCTAACCATCTAACCCATGTCAATTGGCACCTCTCGCTATCCCACTCTGACTTATTCTTTCTTTTCATGTTTTCAACAAACCATCTTTCAAATTTTTAAAAACATTATTCATATCGACTTCCTACACCTCACATCATTTACTAAACATAAAAACTTATTCATACACCATTTATTTATCACAAATAAATGCCAAAAAATCAAACTGTTGTAAAATATTGTATATACCATAGTGCCGTTAATATATTACATTCATAAACAAATTAATCAAACATGCTTACACTAAATATCCACGCAACGAGAAATCTTCATGTGTGACGCAACATTGTTATACTATGTAGCATCGTTTCACTATTAATGTAACAAATATATGAAATAAGTACGTTTTGCACGATTATATTGTTTTGATCGTTATAAAGCAATAGACTTCTTGTGTAGGATTCTTACCAAGGATCACTATATGATAATGTTCTACGAATATATGGTGATAGCGTGAGTCAAGGTTTGTAAGGTAATTTTGTGGAGCTATCTCCGTTCATGATACAAAATTATGGAATTACCTAACTATTAAAATGCATTATTAAAAAATATAACTAACTACTGCGCCTATTTCAATGTCCAGAATATTTTCGTTTAAATAAAAATCCGGTTTTTAAATTTAATATTGGATTATTACTAAGGTCCTAAATATAACGTAGTCGTGGTGGTGGTTGAACACTCGCCGATTAAATCATTAGGTTATGGTATGGGGGAATGCTATGGTTGAAATGTAAGAGCTGTACACCAATAACAGCATTACCCCTCTGTCCAAATTTGGACAGGTTCAACTGGTTTGTATATATTTCAAGGCTGTATAGTTTTCGATATATTATGCTATTAGAAAAGGTAACAGAGTTTTACTTAATACATAAAGGAAAAAAGATAAACGTCTAATAACTTCACAAATATTTATTAATCGCAAATGTACATTTCTACCACTATGTGATCATCATCAGTGCACAAACATATAAACAGAAATAGAACCTAATTAGTCTAATTTATATATTTTTGGCTACAAGAGAGATAAGATGGTTGTTTACTTGGTGGATATCGAAATTCATTATGTTTTCTTTGAATTTATTAATGTAAACAGCTTCGCTAGTAATAAGTTCGTGAAATTTATTACAGGGTTTAACCAATTCTAAATTATTTAAATCGAAAGAAAGATTGGTATCTACAAAATGATATGCTACTGCAGATTTCTCCGGGTTATTGTTTTTTAAATGTAGGTAATGTTCTTTAAACCTAGTATGGATATTAATAAATATTTGTGAAGTTATAAGACATTTATCTTTTTTCCTTTATGTATTGAAAGTTCTTCACAGTCACTCTGTATTTAATAAATATTTATATAATTATTAAAACAATTTCGGTTTAGATTTTTACTTATTTATTCTTAAATTTGCTCTTACAGAGACTACACATATACTTTTTATAATTTTATTATTAATTCACTACTTTATATTTTATCGATTTATCGATTCATGATATAAACCCAAATTGTTCATTTTACGTACCTATATATCTCTCTTACCTTCTACCTGATAAACTGAATGCGCGGTACAGTTTGGCATATTTTATCACCTAATGGCACTTAAATCGGATGTTTCAAAATCAATAATCAATTTTTTACACTTTCGAAATTACCAGGTACGATCACCTGTTATCTATTATACTATTAATGCAGTTTAGGATGCGCCACATTAAGCAATTAATGCATTTGTTACGTACACTTTGCTATGATATTAAAGCTCATGTTTTAATGCGTCTAGTTGGTTCAGTAGCTGAACACTCTCATAGCACACCGTCTGCTCGATAATTCACGTTTATTTGTGACTTTTTTAATAGTATTATATAATTAATATTTTTTATGGATAAGGTCAGGTTTTGGTTGCCTTAGGTTTTGGCCATTTTTACTGTTTTTGCTGAGTAATGTTCCCCTTTTTTAGTTTAGCGTACCAATATCCGCATGCGCAGAGTCTTCGCTATACTATCATTTACTTGATACTCGTATGGTAGGTAGGGGACATTGCCGACGGACTCTCGATCAATTGCGCAGTTTCGATTTGAACGTATTATAGGGGTTTAGATAGTCCCTAACCTGAGGGTTAGTCACCTTCTTAACCTTCAGGTGATTTTAAAATAGCTCCCTTTGGAGCAATTCATCTAACGCGTCAGCCCGGCATCTAGATATCTACCTTGCATGTCGTTTGGAATATGAATAAACCCTATAAGCTAAGTGTTAAGTGCACGTTAAATCTTCATCTAGTGTATCATATTGTAAATTTTAAACAAAAGTTAGTTTAATAGATAATTTAACCAAAATATGTCGGTGTAATTATCTGCTTCAGTCTGCTCTGTTGATAAATATTTTCACGAAATATATATTTAAAAATTAAAATTTCACTTGAACCTCTTTGTTCTCGACAATGTCGTTAAAAAAAAGTTACGACGCAGTAACTTCGTTTTAAAGTATAGGCCGTTAGACCGTGCGACTAAAAATATCTTTAGTGTCTACAAATACACTGTTATTAGGTAATATATTTTGCTGGCATTTGAACTTTGCCATTTTCTTTACACTTTCGTCATTTTCTTGACGTAGAAGTGCTGCATGAGATTTTAATGTTTCTGTACCAAATGAAATATTGTAAATAAAAGTTTATTCTCTAAAAATTATTATATACAAGAACACAAATTTGTTGTATATTTAAATATGTTACATAAGTAAATGTTATAGGATTTTACCATTATCCGCATCGAAAAAATACATCTGATTTATACAACTTTGATGTACTTGTTATTGCTCTCCGGAAAATTATTTTGAAGAAAAATTTGAATGAACTACTGCTATTACTACCTACTCTAATAAGTAGCAAATATCTATAGATGGCGTTCACTACGCTGTCTGTATTTTTCTACGAACACAGCGGATAAATTGCTTGGTGTTCTCTCAGATCTATCTACGTAATGAACCGAAAATACTTTTGACCAGGTTTTCTACGTATTTGTAGTGGTAGATAGGGTTAGAAAGGTTTGTGCCAATCTTCGGCAAGTATTAAATTCACCAGTGTACACTGAAGAAAGGAAAGAATTAAAAGAAAGAAAAAAGCAATAACGATGAAATCTACTAATGCTAACAACAAATGCGAATCTGTTGGCGATATGGAGAATTAATGTTTTGCACGCAACGAAGAATTCAGTAAAACAAAAAGGGAAAACGGTTGAATAAAATTTATATTATGTTTAGTATTACTGAGTGTTGATTACACGTTTTGTAAGAACATTTTTCAGATTTGCGGCGCCATTATTACAAAGGAAAATGAAAAGTGTAATGGTCCTAGTTCTATTTCTAACTCCAACTTTTCTTTCATAGTTGGAAGAGACGAATCAGTTTCGATTTTTCTATTACAATGTTTTGTGGCAGTTTACACTATAAATACACTAAAAATCATTTTAGTCTTTCTAGAAGGTTTTGCACACCTCTGTTTTTATAGATGAGCAAGTTATGCACTGTTTTGCAAAGGGTGATCCATCTATGCTTGCTTCATCCTACCTTTACTTCATTTGGTAAAACATAAGGCTAAATAAATGTCCTGTATCAGAAAATATTTAGTTACATAGGTATTTTATTTATTATTAAGGACTAGTAGGTGTTACATTTACTAGCAGTAAATACAGGAAAAATGAGCTTTTGAGTGTTTCATTCCCACCAGCTACTCGTACTGGTGGCCGGATAGTCCCTCCGACCTAGACAGTAGTGCAAAGCCGGAGGGTAGGGCGTAAGGCCCTCTTGAGCCTCCTAGAAGAAATCGTGGGAATGGGTGAGTGGTGTGGTAAGGGAGAGAAAGACGAGACGAAGAAATGAAAACAGAAGAGAAGTAAACGATTGTCTATTGAATATTTCTGCCCAGCATTTGCCTAAATGCTTCAAGGAAACCACAAAAAACCTGGAGCAGAGCAGCCAGACCCGGATTCAAACTGATGCTAAGCAATAATCTAGAGTAGTAGACTACGCTGCTTGGTAATACAGAAATTACACCACTGTATTCATTACGCAACATTATGGTGTCCGATTTATGTATAGCTTTTTGAGGTTTGACTTATATTCTACTGCCTTGCCTTTTTCAATTCGCAGAAACAGCTTTCTCTTCTTTTCTTTCAATCACAAGTCAAAATTTCTATCCCTTCGTTGCCGATCGCCTGCAATAGTCAATCATAAAAAGTACCGTTGCCCGATCCGTAATAAAACTACCACTTCTTGCCTCGCTACCCTCTGCATTCTTCCAAGAAATAAACTTTACTGTTTGCATGCTAATTATATATTTCTGAATAATACATCTTCTCCTCCCGCGACAGAAATTAGTTGTTTCAACAATTGCACACCTTCCTTCATTCAGTATTCACTTTATCAATTCATTTTTTTTTTTACTACTAACAGTTTGTAAAATTAAATAATATAAATCAACGATCATAAGTTTTCTTTAAATATAATATTAGTAGACACCGAAAACACTACAGTGGTGAACTCGACGTGATCATGTTCTGGCGCGATTGTGTACCTGCGGTAGTGTGTACGAACGCGAGTGTGTATCGATATGGTTAGTTATTTCCTTTTCTTTTGTGTTTTGTGTTAACGCCGTGATTTCTTTTTCTCGAAATATGGTTAACACACGTACATACAATGAATTTTGCAGCAAATAAAAGCCCAAAGGTTACTTATAGAAGAACAACGCCAGAAACGTGAACAAGAACGGCAAGAATTCGAGCGTCGTAGAGAAGAATGGCAACAACAAACAGCGCAAGATAGGTTTACTCCAGAAGTTCAAGTTCTAAGAGTAGCGTTGTCCACAACACAACGAGCCGTTTTGAGATTACCTGATTTTACTCCCAACGAACCTGAGTATTTCTTCGCTGTATTCGAAAGAACTCTTCGCTCATCGGGTATTACGCAAGACGAGGTGAAATTTAGCCAAATTCTAGGCGCACTTGGATCCAAGTACTTGGCAGAAGTCCAAGATGTTGTCATGAATCCGCACGCAGAAAATTCCTAATATATAATAATAATAACGAACTCTTCAAGAGATTTTCCCAATTGCAAACACAAATTACCAGGAAGCTCATAGAACACGAAAGTATTGATGACCGGAAACCGTCGCAGTTCCTCAGACACCTGCATTCTTTAGCCGGAAGTATTGTAGGAGACACAATTTTATGTACCATCTGACTAAGTTGATTATGAACGTATCTTTAACCACACCTAGTGAGAAACTCAGACTGTACCTTAGATCAACTGGCTGACATGGCAGACACAATAGTGGAAGCAACCAAAAAACATAGAGACCTCTGCAAACCACAGGAACTTGGAAATTCGATTTGCGCAACTCCAACTGGCTATCCAACAACATGTGACGGAGCAAATAACCGCATTACGCGAACAATTAGAATCAGTTACAACCCAGTCGCAAGTGCGCGACCCCCGTAAATCCCCGTACAGATCAGGAAGGCCGAGATCCCGTTCACATTCCAGACTACGAGGACATCCTAAAAACGGTATGTATTGGTACCATTGGAAGTTTAAACCCCAAGCCAGAAAATACAGACTTCCATCAGGCGGGAAACGAAGCGACAAATTGCTAATGGCGATATGCGACTCGAGAACACCACCACGCTGCCTTTTCGTCAGAGACATCACTTCTCGTGTATGTTTCCTAGTCGACACAGGAGCCGACTTATGCGTGTACTCACGTTCGTTAGTACATGGTACCTAAAAAGGACAATTGTTGGAGACCCTGCGCAGACTACCGTGGCCTAAATGCTTGAACTATACCAGACCGGTATCCAATAAAACATATTCATGACTTTGCTCATGTGCTTCGTAGCAAGAAGATCTTTAGCACAATAGATTTGGATTGTGCCTATAACCAAATACCAGTCGCAGAGGAAGATATACCAAAAACTGTAATTACGACGCCGTTCGAATTATTCAAGTACAAATATATGACGTTTGTACTCCGAAACGCCGCATAAACTTTTCAACTTCTGCTACGCATACATTGACGATATCCTAGTGACTTCTGCAACCGAAGAAGGACACTATGACCATCTAAAATATCTCTTCGATCGTCCGCAGCACCACGGAGTCGTTATCAACCGGAAAAAGTAGAGGCAATAAGAAAGTACCCGAAGCCAGTGATTAAGCTGATAGCAAGTCGTTTCGTATGGTCATCCATTAAAAAAGACTGTCGGGAATGGGCTCGCGCCTACGTACCATGCCAGCGTTCAATAGTTACGCGTCACGTGTCAGCACCGTACGGATTTTTCAGGCAACCAGCAGCGAGATTCGATCACGTCCATATTGATTTGATCGTGATGCCAGTGTCCGAAGGCAAACGGTATTTCCTTACCTGTGTTGACCATTTCACTCGTTGGCCGTAGGCATTTCCATTAGAAGACCAGACCGCCGAAATCGTGGCTAGAATGTTCTACGAAGGGTGGATCTGCAGATTTGGCGTACCATTGCAAGTGACCACCGATCAGGGACGGCAGTTCGAATCACATCTTTTCCGACGCCTCAACGAACTGACTAGATCAACTGACCTACGTATGACTGCCAATGGAATGGTAGAACGTCTACACCGGCAACTAAAGTCAGCTATCATATGCCACGCCACTGATCGATGGACAGAGGTAATACCAACCGTTTTATTAGGCATACTATCGGCATGGAAGGATGATATTCAAGCCACCTCCGTGGACCTCACCTACGGACAGTCGCTGCGATTGCCTGGAAAGTTCCTAGCACCAAGAAATGACGAAACGTTCGAGAATGTAGCCGATTACGCCAAACGACTCGAAAATGACTTCGTAAACTTGACGCCAGTTGCAGCTACAAGTCACAAACAGCAAAAGACCTTCGTCTTTAAGGAGCTAGCTTACATCGATCAACTTTTCATACGGTGTAATGGACCTAAACAACCCCTACATCCGGCATATGAAGTCCCATATATGGTCATCAGCAAGGCAGCAAAAATCTTCGCCATGCAGATAAATGGTAAAAATTTCGTAGTCTCAATCGACCGTTTAAAACCAGCATTCACCATGTCTGAAGATGACATCTTGAAAAAACTTTCTCAGCAAACGATGCAGTCCGAGCAACCCATCCAGAATCAAATCAAACCAACAGTTACTCAGTCAGGCAGGAAGGTTCGTTTCACCTATCGCTGTCAAGCAAGTCGATAATCGTCACCTTATCACTAGCAGGAGGGTACTGTAGCGATCTGTATATATATTATAAATTGCCTTGTGTAAACTTTATGTAAATATTCTGTATAAAGTTACTAGCACCCTTGAGCATGCCTTTTCTACAAACCTGTATTCTACTGTCTTACCTTTTTCAATTCACAGAAACAGCTTTTTTCTTTTCTTTCAACCACAAGTCAAAATTTCTATCCCTTCGTTGCCGATCGCCTGCAATGGTCAATCATAAAAGGTACCGTTACCCGATCCCTAGTAAAACTACCGCTTCTTGTTTCGCTACCCTCTGCATTTTTCCAAGAAATAACCTTTACTGTTTGCATACTAATTTTCTATTTGTGAATAACACTTTTTCTCCGACAGAGACTAGTTGTTTCAACGATTGCACAACTTTCTTCATTGAGTATTCAGTTCATCCTTTCAACTTTTTTCATAACTAACAGTTTGTAAAATTAAATAACATAAATCAACGACCATAAGTTTTCTTTAAATATAATATTAGTAGACACCGAAAAACTACAAAGCTTTCAAGTAATGTAATTCCATACTTAAAAATAAATAGAAGACACACTTGGAGTTTACAAATATCTAATGCTTCCACTGTAATTATTTCTGAACACTGTGACTTCTTCAGGTTGTGAAGATATGTCTTCACTTCATTAAACTTGGAAAGTAGAACCAAATTTTCAATTTTTTTACTTCATTTCATTAAAATAATTTGATATTAAAATTTAGCTACAGTATATATCTGAATTATTATTATTAATAAAGATTAATAGTTAATACGTACTTCAATGATAAGATATCGTCCTTGCACATTTGTTTCTCTTAGTTCTCGATTACATTTTATGGGTCTCCAATTTATGTGGTAATGTTTTATTGGTAATACAATTATTATATTTAATGCCTTTTAAAGTTTACTATTAGATGGAGCTATGTATTAATTTGTTTTAAAGAGAATTTTTGAATTTTGTAAAGTACTTTTTGCGAACAACAGATTTATATTTGTGGGAAAGGTGGAAGTCAAAATTTATAAAATAACTTAATAAAATCATTTGGAAGGAAAGAAGAGTGTAGAAAAATGCTCAAATCTCATCGGAATAATTTATTCGTGCGCAATGTTTAAATCAGTCTTCGGACATTACAAACTGGCGTGTTGTTGCAAGTGATTAAGATAGCAGCATTCATTTAGGGTGCTCCTAAATTGATCATTAGGGACCAACACATCGCTGTCGAGCTAAGCTTCTACACAACATAAAACAACAGCAGCATATCTCATTAATTTCCCACTCCACATTTAGCCGTAGAAATACCATTACATGCATATATTGTCATTGTTAATTTTTTGTAAGAAAATTAATAATACGTGTTCTATTATAAATAAGATATACTTGTCATAAACCAATAAAAAACAAGCCAAAAAGGGTGCAAAATTTTATTGATTATAAAGCAACACCCAAATGTTTTACACTCATATACCAGTCTTCCTCAGGGCTAAGATACACGGTGTTAGTGCATTATAATTTATTGGAATTAAAATGACTTACTAGTTCTTATCGTTAATTAATTTTTAAATGAAATGATGCAGTTTGTAACACATAACTTATAATACAATAACCTTTTTACAAAAGGAGTACAGATAAAGTAAACAATATTTAATTAAAAACACTACTAAATACTACCACTGTGTACATATATAATTATTTAAAGAGCTATGTATAGGTGTTAAAATAATTATTGACTATTAAACTGTTTTCCAAATCAGATCGCAAGTTCGTAGGTTTGGTTCCATGTATTAATTTAAAAGCGTCCTCCTAAAATACTTATATTTAATAACAACGAATTAAACTTGTATTTGTTAATCATTTTTGTAAACTTCAGTAATCAATTTTGTATTCCACGTAATGCTTTGTATTTTTGACAATGTACGCATTCGACCGAAATGGATTCTTTGAGAATTAATAAATCTATTTCAGTGAAACTCTTCCAATATGTTTAATTTTTTTATTACTCAATATGTTTCACAAAAAACACATCAAGAAAAATTAAACAAATTCTATTCATGGAACACACTCAAATTTCTAGTCACTTTATTGGTTTAAAAATAATTACCTGATGTTAACTGTTAACGCACAAAGCAACTAACTTGTTCGCTGTTCATACTGCAAATACATTTCATAATTTGTTGCTTTTTGTTTGCTTTGAAAACCCTGAAATAAACATTTTTATGCAATTCATTCTTTTCTTATAATGAAATTAAATTCAAACTCAACAGAATTATATCTCATTTATTAGCAGATGTAGTCTGAATTTCGTCTAGACTAGGTTTATAATAATACCAAACTTTACGCAAAGCTGTATACTATATATTGATGCTTAATGGCCATATGACTATGATGCACCATTCTGATAGTCCTTGTACCCAACTGGTGCAAATACTAATTTACTACAAAACACAATGGCGGTAATCAGTCTCATTTCCTGACAATATTAACTAGAAAATACTAGAGGCATTAGAGGAATTATTCAAAAAAGAATGTCAATTTAATTATAATATTACAAAAGTGGTATCTTACTTTTGGTCAAACATTTGTCGAAACTTATAATATCAAAAAGAAAATCCGATAAATAACTGACTAGCTTTAGGCGCTTGAGTTTGCCGTCACTTAATATAATACACGCTAGCCTTTTGAACAGAGCTGACTGATCTGGAAATTTTCAAAACCTGGAATTATCATAGTATTTAATAATTTGTTGAAAACTCAAGGAATAGTTTCGTTTGTTCAGAGAACTTGAAAAATGTAATATAAAAATCAAATTTTACTTTTATCCAGTGAAATTTCAGGGAATTTATTAGCAACTCACATATTTATTTAGCAACATGGACCGTATCAGATATGTATTTTAATAACCTAGAGATATTAACTAAAACTATCCTTCAAGAAAGGTATCACTCAGTTTTTGCTCTCCTTAAAATTACGATAAGGCGTGTAGATTAATTCGTTAAATATTTGAATAGAATAATTGACAGTTGTACACTACAGGTAAAAGTTGAACCGAGCATGTAAAATGCTAATAATAAACCCTTCCACTAGGTACTTCTAAATCATTGCCAGAATAAGGTTCAATTTGTGACATATATTTCTCCTTTAGCTTCAGACACCTGTGCCAGTAATTTGGATAAATTTCGCGCAAAAATAATAGAAGCGACAAACAAAATTCCAGTTAAAATAATGGAAAAAACTAGCCGAGAGTATTAGTCCACACTGGGATATTCCTCTATTTGAGCCAATTATAAAGTAATTTTTGACAAGTTTTTAATTATTTTTATTAGAATTATTATATATCTTCTTAATATTTTAATTATAATTATAGACTATTTTGCTTAACAAAAAAATAACATTTCTACTTCGCCTAGGCGGCAAAAGCAGAAATTTTGTGGCATTCCAAGTAACAGCACACCCAGCAAGCAATAATATAGGTAGTGTTGAAATATTGATCTGTCGTGTCGTTTAATCATTACAGAGGGGTACAAGCCCCCGGTGGCCTGTCGTACGAGCCATAGCCGCAATTAACCCAACCACTATTCCATGCATTTGAAATACATGCAATAGAATCTCACTATGATCAGTTAAACTTTTATCAGTAGCGTATGTTTGACTGATAATAGCTATTAGTGAAAGTTTTGATCAAACGTTATCTAATTTTTTCCTTTCGAAGTGTTGTATTTTAATCAAAAATTAAAATTATTGTAATAATGAAATATTTTTAAACACTTTTTTAGTAGAAGCAGCTTTAAATACATTATTATGATATTAGTTTTTGAAAAATTTGTACCCACTACAGACTACCTCAGATTAATGAGGACTTGTGTGGTCAATATTTCGCTAAGTGAACGTTATTCGGTCTATAAACCTGACATTAACGTAACACAATTATGGAAAAATAATAGCAAAATTGAGTACAGGAATTGTTAAGTTTTCGTACTATTCAATAACTAATATTTATTTCAAAGCTGATTTGAGATTAAAGACTGATGTAAATAAAGAAGTTTTCGATTTAGTGTGGGGGTTAGCTATTAATTATAACGTTAATGTTTATCGAAACGAAACTAATATCGGTAAATGATGGTGGCACCCTACAGCATGGTAGTGAAAGTGAGAGTTTTAATTAAACTTTAATATAGAAATGCCTAAAAGCAACGTGTACTCTGTAGATATTTATACTCCATTAGTTTTTAATATTACTTGTTAATTATGTTCATTGGTTATGAATTATTTATGAAGGGAATTAATTCGTATTTGTGATTTAATGTGGGATAAATGAAAATTAGTTTATGTTTACATACCTATTCATCGTAGAAGAGTAAGAGCATGAAATGTTGCAGTTAGGCTGCACTGCAAAGAGGTACTAATATTCATTTAAAGTTAATTAGTTCGCTTCAGGAAGGTAAATTTGGCCATTGTTTATTAACATAAGTGTAGGATATTATATTATCTCAAAAACAATCTATCGTCGCTACTTTACCTTCGCATACATAATCGATGATACCTCCGTTAATGCAATAAAAACAAATTCAAACTATCTACGGTGCACTTTTTGTGCAACAATGTTGAATAAACGAAGAATGAGAAACGAAGTAATGTTCACCACTTTATTTATTTGAAACTGAACAATTGTTTCGGGCTTTGCCCATTATCAAGAGTATATAATACTTCAGTAACAAATGTTATATATAGGTATATGCTAATTAACCTAACTAAGTTCACTAAGTAAGAGTAGGACAGAAAAATTACCTAGTTCTAATTGGTTATTTACTATATTTAAATTATTTCGTATGGCCCTTTTTATTTGTAGACCTTCTACCATTGATGGTTTTTTTGCTTTTATTAACGTCCAATTAGGTAAAATAAGAAAACTTTCTGCTAAATTCAAATCACCCGCAGTAATTCCAACACCAGCTGAAATTGATTCCATTCACGTTCCCATGATTGTTAATGAATCAAAATTTAATTTCGATCCGTTAGAAGTAGATTTACTTTGCAAAGGACTTAAATTTGCTCCAAAATTAAAGTGCGATAAAAAAGATTTTGAAATTCTTGGTATAGATTTAGACTTAGCTTTGGACAGTATTAACACTGAGACTCATTTAGATTTAAATTTAAATAACAAAAAGCATATTTTGGCTGACAACTTAGCAAAGGACTCAAACATAACTATAACACTCGTTCTATTTATAATATATATATATATATAATATATATATATATTATATAACAACTATAAAATTCATAAATACTAAATGTAGTCAAAATAACTTAGTTTCAACAAAAGCCGATAAAGATTTGTAATCTTAAATCCAACTGAATATAATACAAAAATTTTATCGTTATTACATCATTTTTATTTTAATTTACAAGCGGATCCCACAACAATTTTTCAGAAAGATGTCAATAATACTTTGAACTCAGGTAATTCCTGGTTATCCAAGAGAAATTTAAAAACTTAAATCTCTCGGCTCCTATTTTGTACGGCCTACCCAGAATTAATAAATATAACAAACCCATGCGTCCAGTAGTTTCGTATATTCAGGCCCCTTGTTATAAATTTTGTCGATTCGTTAATTATATTCCAATAGAAAATTTTACATGTTACTCTGCGTATAGTGTAAAGATATATTTAGATTTTACAAATAAAATTAATACATTGAACATCCCTACTAAAAGATTTGAGTCGAATGAAGATGCCATCGTGGAAACAAACGCTTATTTTGAGGGCCTTGATAAATCTTATTATTTAAAAGGAATAAAATAGTTAGAGACACGGTACACTAAATATATCGAGCTAAACGGAGATTATGTAGAAAAATACAATTATTTTTTAACTAAAAAACTGATGTTTTCTTTTAAAAATCAGACTTATTAATCCACCCTCGTAAGATTATATCATTTCTTTATTATTATTAGTACGTATTATCAGGGTTGAGACTTTGAAATTCTCTTGCCCAGTTAAGATTTCCAGAATACTCCTGGCATTCTTCCAGCCTCTGCTGAGAATTTGTTTTTCGCAGTATTTTAGTTTGTAGAAGATATGAAGATCTTTGCCTACCTGTATCCTACTGCTTTCCAATCCCTCTGTAGCTCTGACGCAGCCCATGTTGAAATTTCTTGCTTGATAGATATCAACAGCGGGTTCTGGACCGATCAGGTGTTATTGTGCACTTGCTTTTGCAAGGCTGTACGTGAGTTAGATTCCCTTTACGTTGGTGTGGTCTGGGACCTAGGACTACCTTAGTTTGGGTCACTATTCTATTGAGGGCTTGGTGACAGTTCTCTAACAGCTTTGACTTCGTCGAAGACGGCTCAGGACACCTAGTGCACTTAGTAATATTTGTATCGTATAAAACCTCTTTATTTTTTTTTTATCATCTAAACGACGTGGACGTAGTAAGGTAACATTTATTGGCTTCATTTTACATGGGGTTATTTGTACATATATTTAGTATATTTAAAAAATATTTGTGTCATACATATTATTCATTTTACTTTTAGATTGAATTTTTTTAACATTCGCTTCATTCCATTTTACGCTCTTCAAAATTCTTTAAACATAGAAGGAAATGCTTCAGTTCAAAAATTAGACCACAATAAGTTTATTGATTAACTAAAATTTGGATTTGCATCTTTTCTAAGCGTAACGTGCTTCTTTATTCTCTGAAATTATATATTGTAAAAGAAGGAAGAGGAAATAGCAGTTCTAGTACTGTAGATACGTATTTGTAGAACTAAGTTATGGACGATCTCAACTCTCATATCTTAGCTACCTTTGTTTGAATTCAGTGCAAATTCTCTAGAGAATCGTTTGTTTTACGGCAATCCTTGGATCATAAATTAAAACGCGCACGAAGACACCACCATTCCACTTGCCGTTCTGCTACTTCCCGTCTCAATCCAGATCTTTCTAGTTTTCCTATTATACGTTCCTCTTTAGTGAGATAAGTAGTTGTATCTGCACCTATCACTTTTTTCCAAAATCTTAATCCATTCTTATTGACAATTATGTACATATCATTAGTAGAAAATAATAATATACATGATTACATCTTTTCATTTTCATTCATTTTGCATAATTGTTCAATTTCAAATGGTTAAAACCAGCAAAGTACATTGTCTTTGGTAGATATGTATACAGTCAAAAAACTACAGTTACTGCCATCATCAACTTCACGGGGATCCAGTAAATTTCATAAATGAACTATTGGTAGAATTATATATAGTTATAGTAATACATTCTAAAGGGTATAATAGCATTTACAGATTTATATACTTTAAAACGAAAATAACTCTCGTTGAAGTTGTATTAATTTTATGCGTACATAAGATGGGTTATTTTAAGTAATTTTTAGAGAAAAGCAATTTGAGTGTCCAAGTAAACCAATTCATGCGATATTTTGCAAAACCTTAAATAAAGTGAGCAAAAAGTTTGAATATTGCTATATGTTGTGTGTTTTGATGATTTAAGAAGTTGATAATTCAGGTGTGTTAGTTTTCATAAATGAATGAAGAAATATTTTTTACATTTCCCAAAGTTTTATGTTCAATACGACATTACTTTTATTTTGTGCTGTTTAGAAATAATATAAGTTCATTTAGACAAACTATCGTTTGGTTTAACGTAATTGATTATAAACCATCTTCGCCCTCTTTCTAAATGGAATATAACATAAAAGCGGATGTCACTAGAGGGTAACAAGATATTTTAGCAGTAACTGATAGCAGTTGGTTACCTCGTTTCGTTGATAACGGGGCCGGAATTCAGAGCAAGTAATCTACCCTTACCGCAAACTTGTGGCAGAAATTCAAAGTTTTAAACCTAATTCCGGATTAAATTAAAACAGTTAGGGAACTTCCTGAAACCTCCAACCTCAAACGCTTTTAAAATATGGATCTACTAGTTAACAGGTGTATGATGATTGCAATATCATCCTGGACTAATAAACAAATACGCGAGAATTTCTCAATTTTAGTTATAAATTTATATTACAATTTACCTGTAGGATCGTTGATTGAAATGTTCCTTAAATTGTTTTGTACATTGTTGGACTCCTACTTACAACTGTCTTATCCTTTATTAACAATTAAATCTCTATTACCTTATCTTGAAATTAGGTACAAATTGTAGTTATAATATTTTAAACTTTAGTAATCCATTGTTCCACTGATAATACCAGAAGCAATATTTTCGAATAATTGTGTGAAAGTATTTCAGTGCTCCTTGTTTTATTTTTAGTAAACATGTTCCACAATTGCTGCATACTCGAAAGTTTCAGTTTTATTACCTACTATTTGTTTATTGTTATCGCACATTATTGAATTCACATTAAATACACAGCAACAAGATAGTTATCGTTACTCATTTATACCCATCAGTCAATTCGATAAGGAATAAATACTTCCTAGTCGAAACACAATATTTGAGAAACTAAGATCATTCAATCGATGAAACTAAAGTTTATAATGTATTGTAGATAGTTTTATTGCTTTATTATGATTATTATTAGATATTGCAGCGAACTTGTACGTGTATGCAGTGAATCGATTAATGCTGGCGCACTTCAAGAGCGGCGCGTTTGATCTCGATCGATCGATGCCGAACAATAGATGCTCGAGAATATTCTATTGTCATAATAAGATGTTTTCTTTGGAAAGCGGTCGAAATATATTAGCGTGTTTTCTAGTAATTTCTTTCGGTAAATATATACTCTCGTCTCCGAGTTAGCGAGACAGTTGATTTCCGGACGCGTAATATAAATATTCAACGTCGAGATACAAACTGATATAAATACAGTGTATTATTCTTTTTCGGATAAATAAGTAGTTCAGGTTTGTTAGCAATGTTTAAGTGATTAAATAAACAGTTGTAAGTAAATAATTGTTAAATAAATAAGTGAACTAGAGAATTCGTTACAATATTTTTGATTTACAATAAATATTTTTGAGATACCTGCTCCTAATTTTTCAGAATTTCTATGACGTCTAAAATTATCCTGGTATGGCACAGTTTAAAGGAAAATTTTCAATCGATTACAATAACGTCAAAAATAAATAAAATACTCTCGCTTTTATGAATGCTTACCGTACTGTAGAATTATATGATTTTGTATTCACCTTTCATTATAGACAAAGAACATAGATATACTATGCTGCGTATAAAAAATAGTTCTCAGGTGTTTGATTCCTCTGTTTATACTGCATTGGAATTGGTTAAGAACATAAGATATCTAAAATGTAATTACTTCAACGTTTCTTTAATTTATGGTTGCCTTTTTTGAATTTTGTAATAGTGATTTTAGATCACACTCACCTTTGGGCTCTAAGGTTATCGACTTATATTTTCAGCAGGCTTTCTTACTCTTTTAAAGAAATTTGATGACTTTTTATTATTAATAGAATGTACCCAACACAACTGCTGATGAGTAAGGAAGAAACATTTGCAGTAAATTATTTGTTTTTGAAAAATGTTTCAAACACTTTGCTGAGGCACTTCCTTAACTTAGGGTAATTGAAACAGTAATGTAGTTTGAAAGAGGAAATAAAGAATGAAAAGAAGTCCAAAATACAAAGGCGATAATTTTCATGACTTGACATTTTGTAAAGTATGACCTAGATTCCTTTTTTCAGAAAAACTTCTTCGCCTTTTGTTCTCATTAACCCGACGAATTTAAATGCTTAATAATGTCGCTGAAAGGTATTAACGTTGCAATCATTTATATTTCAGTTCGCTTCCCCATAGATGGCAAAAGAAATCTTGTGCCCCGAAAAATATTAAGATAGAATAATAAATGTTGGAACGCTAATAAAAAATAAGATTATCACTGTTAGCGTTGTAAAAAGACAAGAAAATAAAGGAAAACTTTGTCGTGACGAGACAATAAATAAGTGAACTTTAAGGAAAAAAAGAACGATCCAACAGGTATTATTCCTAGATTTTCTGATAATTTTTGAATTTTAAAAGAATAAAAAGTGAAATCTTACCATTTACCATTTTCACGATTGATGGTGTCTATATGAGAAATGTTATTTAGACCAGTGCTTATGTAATAAACATAATCATAATACATGTTTTCTATTTAGGTTACTTGATAAATGTCAGTCCACTTAAATTAAAAATTTAAAACTACAAGGTATGTCTGAAAAGTAATGTCAGTGTGTTCATGAAGACAAATTATTGACCAGAACGGACTTTGTCAACTATGCCGAAATGATGTTCCTTCATAGGAATTTTCATGCGCGGAACGAGAAAGAACCCACGATAACACTGTATTGGGGATGGGGATCCGTTATCACCTTCGAATCGTCTAAATGCGCATCACGAAAAATCCATTGATTAAGTGTCTTGAGCACTTGTATACTGAATTTAGGGTTGACGGTTGCATCATGTGGTACAAATTTATAGTGAACAAAATTCCTAATGTCAAAATACACAATGAGCATGGTCTTGACCTTTGAATTGCTCATTTTGGTCTTCTTAGGGCGAGGAAGGTAGAGGAAGTAGGGGTCATTTTAACCCGAAGCTTGATGCCAATCGTTTGTTCCATTGGATTGTAATAGACAACTGAGTAACCACCAGTTCGTAAGCTAACTCCCTCCTCCACCGATCCCAATCGTACAAGCACTGTATACACCTATTACTACACGGTGTATAGCTCAATAATTAGAACTAAAATTATATGCACTAAAAGATGGCAAATATGGTATGATAATCATAAAAATATCCATTATGGTATGCAATAATATGTATCTATATTTTGAAAATCATTTTATAAATAACTTATTTTAAATTACTTCAAAAAAATACAAAGAATTCATGTTAGCACTTGTATTTGTTTGGATTTTTTGCATTTTAATAATACAATTTACTCAAATAAACTAAATATCCAAAAACCAATTAATCTTAACTGTAGACAAATTTTCCCATGACAATATATTACTAACTGCTTCTCTAAATTACCTGCAGTAAATGTAGTGGGTACAAGTTAATTCAATAATTAATATCGCATTCATGTATTTAAAATTTACCCGTACTAAAAAATTATTCAAACATTTTATTATTAATGTTTAATAATAATATATATTGATTCCGACATTCTGTGAGTTAGTAAGTACATTCGTCGTTGTTACTGCTGTCTCCTCTTGTGGCTTATTGGCAAAAGCATTGGCGCATAAAGCCAAAGATCCCGGGTTCGAGTTCCAGCGAGGGCGTGACAGCAGTAACAAAATTTTTCCCTCATACAATTATGAGGTAATTAGTAGTGGGTACAAGTTAATTCAATAATTAATATCGCATTCATGTATTTAAAATTTACCCGTACTAAAAAATTATTCAAACATTTTATTATTAATGTTTAATAATAATATATATTGATTCCGACGTTCTGTGAGTTAGTAAGTACATTCGTCGTTGTTACTGCTGTCTTCTCTCGTGGCTTATTGGCAAAAGCATTGGCGCATAAAGCCAAAGATCCCGGGTTCGAGTCCCAGCGAGGGCGTGACAGCAGTAACAAATTTTTTCCCTCATACAATTATGAGTTAATTAGTAGTGGGTACAAGTTAATTCAATAATTAATATCGCATTCATGTATTTAAAATTTACCCGTACTAAAAAATTATTCAAACATTTTATTATTAATGTTTAATAATAATATATATTGATTCCGACGTTCTGTGAGTTAGTAAGTACATTCGTCGTTGTTACTGCTGTCTCCTCTCGTGGCTTATTGGCAAAAGCATTGGCGCATAAAGCCAAAGATCCCGGGTTCGATTCCCAGCGAGGGCGTGACAGCAGTAACAAAATTTTTCCCTCATACAATTATGAGGTAATTAGTAGTGGGTGCAAATTAATTCAATAATTAATATCGCATTAATGTATTTAAAATATACCCCTACTAAAAAATTCTTCAAATATTTCATTATCTATGTAGTCTGCTTGTTGAAAAACCTTTGTAAACAGAAAATGTTCTTTCTAATTCATATGACGTTACAGGTGCATATTTAAATTGTGGTAAGATTTTTTTTACATAAAAAGACACTCAGTTCAGCCAAGTTCCCCATCTCATGTGGACAAATTTAGGAGATAAATGTATACCTGTTAGTTTTTCTTTGTTTAGTTGTACTTTTAGGGGAGCTTTAAAAGACAGTCTTTACATTCGAAATAAATATATTTACCCTCAAGTATTTTAATCTTATCCACTTTATGAACAATGCCGATTGTTCGGATGTAACTTTAAGCATCACGGTAGGGATTAATATAATTTACCACACAATAAGAACAAATGATAAGATAATTAGTGCAACCAGAAATAATAGACTTTTGAACTTTAGATGATAAATAAGGCTAGGTAATTTGCAAGTAATAAGTCGGACTATACCAAAATATGTATTTGTATTAAATGTATATGCATTATTAATGAATCTTTGAAATATGCTTGCATATACGTTGAATGTGTTTTGCATATAATCCGAGTCCTATCAATAAGTAATTGTTTAAGTAGCGAGAAATGAAGAAGAATGATGCAGTTATAAGTGAGTCAGAAGATAATCAGAATTAGAAAGATATGAGTCAGGGTGGTAAATTGTTATTACTAACTTATCAAGATAAGAAAATTGTTCAACTTTTCTTACTTCAAGTACGTGAAAAAACAAAACAAAGTCCAACCAATGTTTGAAGGAAGAGATTTGGAAAGATGTCGGTTAAAAATTCGGGACTTAGTGATTGTAACTCTTTGAGTAATTGGATATTAAATAAACAAGTTGTTGGTCATTAAGAAAAAACATCGGATATACTGTGTTCTAGAATTGGTCATTTTCTGTACACTGCACATCGTTCGTTCAGCAGGTGTAATTTTTAAGAAGGTGTTATATAAATGACATTTACATTAAATTTCATGGTTATTTCACATGGTAATTAATATGCCAAAAATGAACATAAAAGAGAAATTTTATTGTGCGGAATTGCGCAAGCCTCATTAAAATTAAACGGCTATATTACCTTTATATATCTAGTTACACTAAAAATAATGGGAAGTTTTATTTTTAATAACAATTTTATTACAATAACCAGTTTAATTTATCATTCCTTAATATTTGAACTAAATTCCACAAAAACGAATTTCTGCACTGGAAAAATCTACACAACTGCATTTAATTGCTAACAAGTAATATCAAAATTAAAACGAAAAAAAAAAAGAAACCAAGTCACATAAAAAGTATAATTTACAAAGGTTTGTAAGAATTATATAAAGTTTGTAATTGGATGTCACCTACGTATCGAACAGAGGCCTAATCAGAAAAAACCCATTCTAACCAAAGTAGTATTAACGTACATCAAAATGAAATAATTTGTCATTGTAGAAAGGTAGGTTTTATATTTAGGCTGCGACATCTACGAATATGTGTTAAATAATATCAAAAATATTTTAAGAACGGAAGCTAACTCATCACATTATTTTATCTTAATTAAATTGTATCCCGTAACTGCAAAACAATATGTAAGCTTATCGTATCTAACAATACTTTAGTAACTGCCAAAAAAATTATATTAACGCAGATTAATAAAAATATGGTGTGGTACGCTGTACGTCTATGAATGTGTCGTTGATATAAATAATAAATATGGTAAATCGGTGGTTAGGCAATGAGCAAGAGGAAAACAGTTATGCTATCACTTCGTCTAAAGTAAGATACTCCAAAACAAGCAGCTTGCTAAAAAGATAGTTAAATATTAAATAAAATCTGGCTTTATCTAGTAGTTCATGTAACAATATACAAGTTAGAAATATTTAAAGATGTAAACAGCATAATTAGTAAATTAATCAGGGATTCGTAGTTTTTCTCATGATTTGACTTCTCATTTCTCAATGCATGAATGTACGATAAAGGTTCTATTTCTGGCAGACTGTTAATAATATATCCAATATTCCAACAGCATTAGGGATCTCAAAACTTCGAATAATACTATAATAATAAATTTAGTTAATGAATCAACTTCCTCTCGTCACTTTTAAAGTTTAAGTACATTTGAAACTAAATTCAATTTGATTGATAACAATAATCAATACAAAGTAAAAGCTCAGAGCAAAAGCTCGTAACTGTGTGTCAACGCATTTTATTTAAACTCTACAATTGTCTTTGATTGTTAGCCCCTTACGAAGAGTAATTTAACCATTTCAATTGAATTGTCTGTTGGATAATTATGAAACATCGTTTAAATTAAATGAAAATATATATAAACAAAATGCTTTTAGATGTTTCAAATATGTTTATTAACACACTCTACATATGTTTCGACTTCCGAAGTCTTTCTCAAGAGTAATAGATATTTACTAAATTTAAACTGTAACTTAATGTTATTTATACAAAAGTCAAAAAGTATTTATAGTTAGGTATTGCAAGTAATAAGATGTACAGGTATAAGTATATTAGAGGTAGTTATACTAAGGTATAGTTATTTAGGGAAAAACCCTTGTCGGGTTGTAATTCTTCAGAAATTGGTCAATCACCGGTGTGTCTTGGAACTCGGATTTATTGTTATGTTACAATTATTTCTAAAGGCTTTTTTAATTTCAAACTGCTCTAAAATATTTAGACGTTGACCTTTATTTTCTATATGTAATAGGTTGAAGTTATCTCTGTCGATTTTATGGCCATTTTCTAGGCAATGTAGGCTTATGCCTATAGATACCTTTTTGTTTTTTATAGCTTTTTCGTGTTCTTTTAAACGTATGTTGAAATTACGACCTGTTTGACCAATGTAAAAAGAATTACAATCCTTACAGTTCAGTAATTTAACCACTGATGAAGGGGTAACAAAATGTTTCATATAATATTTGTAATGAATAATCGCGTCAATTACTTAAAAAAAATTGTTTGATAATGAGATTGGTTGACATCGACCACGGCCTACAAGCCCGAATCATCGTTCTACTATGAATTCCGGCCGTGAAAGCTTATGTCCTTATACTACTTTACTTCTCCAAATTTAACTGAAGATTCTCCACGGTAAACAGTTTTTATAATTCAATCACCAGGCAAATAGAGGCATTATATACAACTTAAAGAATCCCTTACTAAAAGCTTATTTTCATTCTTTACTGTAGATTATAAATTTTCAGTTCCAAGAGAATCTCTACGTATGAACATTTCCCCGATAAAGGCGATACGTCTTCCCTTTATATCATAAGTAATTATAAAAATTTAATAAATAGCAAACTCACTTTGGATTACCTCTATTAGCTTATAGACTTTCAAACACGACATTCTGAAATAAAATGCTACTCATTAATAAATAAATGTTTCACAGAACAAACCTACCAACTACCAGTACATGATTTCCGCTAAAATAGACTAAAATGGAATATAAACCTGACGACTAATACTTTTTGTTTCAAAGTCTACACACGCTTATGTAAAAGCAGCTTTCAAAGCAGTTAAATAAAGTTCAACCTTATAAGTTTGTTGGACCTTCAATGAACCGATTTTCTATTACTACAACAGATGTCTGTTCCATACGGAAAAAGCGTCTACCTCTATGGAGAGGCTGTCATTTCCATTTTGTTTTACTTTACTTTAGCATTAAACGTTTTTGATTTCGTTTCTAAGAAGTAACAAAATTACAAAAGTTTTACCATGTTGAAGAATTGGATTTCTTTACAGTTGTAAAAGGGAGACAAGTAAAACGATCGTAATATACATATATGCTGAATATGGAAAAATCAGAAAACGAATACGCGTTCTCAGAAAAGTAACATTTTCGTAAGTTTGCCAACGGGACTGACATTTTACGACCGATCGATCTGTCTCTCACTGTCTCCCTTCTTAAAAATGAGCAAGCCGTGACACTCTTTTTACCGTTGTTTTATTTGTAATAAAGTTCTGTTTTCCCTCAGAGCAGCTAGGCTCCTTTTTTATCAGAGTTTGATGAGGACCAGACGTTAAACATCACGCACGAGAAATTTTATCGGATTTAGGTAGGCAGACAATAGACTAAACAATGGAATTAGGGCGGATGAAAAAATTCTACGCACAAAAAGACCTTGCGCTGTCTGCAAATAAAGAGCATTTTAAAATAAAGTGCTCGAATTCTGCTGATGCTTCAAAATAAAATTCGATTCGTTGTTCCAATTTTACCGTATAAGCACATCTTTTTTTAAATAAATGTCAAACGAAACTTTTATAAATAGCCCATGAAATATTCTTTTATAGGGGCCAACGCGATATTAGTCAATAAAAACATCTTTCCTTAACCCATTCCCATCTAGCGGGTCTTTTGAGATTCACCTAGTAAAAAAATTCGTTTTAAAGGAATTGACACTAGGTTCAGTGGATATGTTAGGCTTGATAGTAGCGCTTTGATGCGACCACCAAAATTTATCCATTACCGACTAACAGCAGCACCTCATCATTTTAGAAGATGGAAGATCCAGCTTTGTGCTCGCCGCTACCGGTAAGTTAAGTGGTAGAAAGTGATACAAATAAATGCAAAAAAATAATATCTACGGTATCTTTCAAGTTGTTTATATGATGCTTGTTCCGTCGAATTTTACTGATAGATGAAAATGTGTGTCGTCTGGGAACGAATCGCACAATAACGTGTTCGAAAACGTTAATTTTATTAACATTATTGTGGCACTATAGTATTAGGTCTGCCCTTTTTACAGGTGACAGGTACAAATAACCTTCAAAATTTTGTCTTCGTTGGAGTTCATGACTACCTTATTATTGTTATTGCTCCTTCTGAAGGCAACGAATAGACACATTTCAAATGCTGATTCCGCTGAGGAAGACTATTGCTCCAATCCTGATAAACTGTGGTAATCAACTGCAAGTTCCAGCAGAATATTGTAATGACGAGTTGGTGGGTAAAGGAAGAAAAAGCAATCATCGCCGAACAACGAAAAATCTGCCCGATCCTAGATAAAAGTGAACCTCCAATCGCAATTTCAAATAGAAAAACCATAACTTTTCAACGATATTTCTTGAGCTGCATCACTTGTAAACTAGGAGGCAGTGTAAAGGCTGTCAGAACAATCCCGTTAGAGACTACCAGCGTTGTGATAAATTATTGAATTCGGAATGCTTAGTTATTTTACACAATATTAAATACCCATTTACCGTGCTTTCGAACTTTCGTTTCTTTTTTTTTTAATTTAATTGCTTTTGTCTATGCGCTCCTTACAATGCAAGAACTATTAAATTCAATGAACAACAAGCCACTTCTGCCTGAAAATTATTCTGTCATATAAAAAAATACTTAAAACAAATGTTTGTTTACGATAAATAAATGGTTTTTATCGTTTATGAGGAATGAAGCAATGTTCTACCAATGCATTTAACTTCTGTTACATTGGTTGAGGGTTCAATCCCGATTCTACAGCTCATCAGATTTCAACAGTATCAACAACACAATGTTTTCAACATCTTTCGAGGAGATCTTGTACTATTTGAACATGTTTTAACGGTAAATAATATATTGAAAGAAAGCCTGGAAGGCAACAGGTTAATCCTGTTACTAATGATTACGCAGCATCATTACAATTGTGTATAAATACATGAATTTTGACTTAGTTTTACCCTGGGTCTGAAAATTACGGTCGAAGAATAGTTATTATCCGTTAAAATATTCCTGCCTCAAAACTAAAATGACCAGACAACATAAAAGTAAAGTAAAAGTATGTGTTGAACAAATCGCATTTCGGTATTTCAGTTTACATATATCATTTTAAAAAAGTTAAACTCGAGTAGCTTTTTTCATTTTTTCAAATATTTATATGTTTCCTATGCATGGTGTAAACTTTGTTCAGAAAATTCTGTGGAGCCATTTTGTCGAGAGCTGATGTATTGCGACAACCTGGTTCATCTGTCAACGTCAGAACAAAATAAAAGTTTAGCTGGGCTTTAATACATGTCGATAACCATTTGTCGCATGCAAAGTGTTTTTAGTGGAAAAGTTAAAAACACACTAAAAGTTTTTGTGTATCATTTTTTAGCCTTGATAATAAAATATAATGTTCGTAACACTTCCTATAAAAAGTTTTATTGTTTACCTAACCTAACTTGTGGAACAAATCACAAATAGGTCAACTTCTACATTGTATATAGTAATACATCTATAAAAAGATGACTGAAAAGTATATAGTAAATTCAAGTTAAATGTCAAACCAAAGCTTAATCTTCTCATTGATAGGACAACAGAGGTGTAAGTTTTTACTTCTTAAGTTTGGTTCTTCAACAAGCATGCGTATCATTTAGCGAAGGAGAAATTATTAAACACTTGGTCGAGGATTGTCCAGTTAATGAGAAGATTTGATTCTATTCACCATGATTCCTTTACATCTTCAGTTGACTCAAGGAAAGGACATTTTTTAGTACATTCTTTAACTTTAATTATACTTCCCTATTACCTAAAACATTTAGTAATGCTTTTGAAAAAAATAACTATTTTAAATACTTGCAGGTTGAACTATATGTATATGATACAAAATAAAATTCATCAAATTTTCTTAATTACCTTGTTCAAAGTACTACAGCGCCAAGTTTAATAAGATTTATTAATGCCAGTTACGATCGGTATAGGAACATAAATTTAGAAACGAAGCAAACTTACCTTACAATTAATACTACTAGTATCTAAAATTTCTAGCAGCAACATCTTCATGACTAAAAACTAATTGTTTACCTCTTACGTATGATGTATTTAGTTTTGCAGTGGCTTGTTCGCAATTTAGACCTAGTATAGGTAGGTAGCAGTTCAAACAGAAAGTTGTCGTAAAGTCTCTTTTGATAGAATTTATTATGATAAATAGTACTGAAAATAGTGATGATAAACTTTTTTATATAGTCAGCAAAAAATATGAAAATTTTCAAAAAAATTTGGGAAAAACTTTTTTACAATATTCATGGTTCAATGTTGCGTAGAACACACAGGGGAGTCTGATGGTGATTTTGAAATTTAATTGCAGAACTTGGTGTGAAACGCCTTATGGTCATAGCACACATAACAGTTTACTTACACATCTGGTGTATAATAAGCCTTGTAAGTATTGTAAGTTTCATTTACTTGTCCCCGAGTTAAAACCGATATCAAAGATAAGATCGTCTTGAGATGTTTCACAGTAAGCATTGCAGGTTCTCTTTGATTGTATTATTCTCAAATACTATGTTAGATCATAAAATATAATTAAGATTGTCATAATTTTGATCTTAATGTGACGCTAAGGTTTAGTATGTCCTTTAAGATGGTTACGTATATGACTGTAAAATATTTTGCTCAATCAATTTCCTGAATAAAAATCTGGGGTTCCAATTTGAAATAATTAAGTTAACCCAATATCAAAATCACTTGAGTCACTTGTATGTCCCACAAAATTTTGATATTTTTCAAGATTATTAGAGAAGTTGTTCCTAAGCCTGTTTTCGTGATAATACTAACTAGAAAATAATTGAAGTTTAGAAGACTAGAAATAAAAATTACAAGGGTCGTAAGTATACACCACCTATTAAAATTAAATTCCATAGAGTAACATCGAAAGTGGATGGAAACTAATAAAAACAACAAGTAGATAGGAACTAATACGGTAAAAATGAAGAAAGTACGTGAAAGTCGACAGAGGCCCATTAAAGGGCAAAAAGATAAGAGGCTTCGCAACTTTAGCAGTTAGAAAATTTCCGGTGCTGGTAAATTGAATCTGGTGGCAGTTTAATTATAGAAAATCGATAACTTTTTAAGGTGCCGTTATAAATTTTAACCGCGAATCGCCCGCTCGTTTTCTCCGCCACGGAAAATTTTAATTCGAAAATAATGCTATAAATAATGCAAATTTGCCGTCAATTGGAAATTCATTTTGCAGAATGCTTCTCTGAATTCAAATTCGAACTAAACGGGAGCAAGCCTAACCGTTGCAGATGTTACTACGAACGAATGTTTCGTTAGTTAAATTTTCATTTACTCAAACTGCACGTTCTTCACCATCAATATTCTCCTTTTTCATATTTTTGTGTATTAACAACAATTTAAGGATTACATTTTATTTCATTGTCTTTTTATACACAATACAAAGTGATATTTTTTTTGCTTTTAAAATTTTATCTCTAATCAACCCCATATAAAATTCACGTTAACTTGTTTGTAATCATTATAATAAATAAAACACAATTACTTTGCATTGGCACTAAATTTATTTTTAACTGAACACGTTTCAACTTACATTCAAGTTTTCATGTAATGGTGTGTATTTAGGTCAAACTGGTAGAAAATTCAAAACAAGACTCAAAGATCACGAAAGAGCTATAAGACTAAAAACTAATACATCAACCTTTGCAGAATACATATATAATAACAATCATACATTTGACAATACAATCACACCAATTCATTACGAGAACAAAGGTAAAAAACTAGATATTCTAGAATCCCTAGAAATTTTTAGATACAACAAAATGCAAAATATAAATTTTTAAATGACCAAATTGACTTGAAATACACTTTTCAAATGTATACCTGAAAATGTAAACAACCACCCCCCGTCGGGGACCTGAAAATATATATAAATATGCTGTACTTAGTATTAGTTAACACTGTTGATAATGACTTTGTAGGTTGAAATATGTCCAGTTAAAAATAAATTTAGTGCCAGTGCAATGTAATTGTGTTTTATTTATTATAATCATTATGATTGGTCACAAAGTAGAAACCAAAACAATAGAATTTCTATAGAATATATTGTTTCTAATCATTGGTATTCGGATTATATGCAAAATGCATGTAACGTGTGCGCAAGTATATTTCTAGTTTTTATAAATCGTTTGCATTTAACATAAATGCATATTATGTTATAATTCGACTTATTATCTACAAATTACCTACCCGTATATATTATCTAACATCCAAAAGTTTATTATTTATAACTGTACTAAGTGCAAATGATATGTGTAAGTGCAATGATAATGATATTATAAAAGCAGAAAAAATATCTATTGACGGTAAAGTTTTGAATAACCCTTTAACATATCCAAAATTATGATAGAATGCAGTTCCGTGACATCTTTTCGGAATATCACAAGAAACAAAAAGATCTTTATTCAAAAAAGAAGGAATTAAAATCCTTATTCGTCTAAATTTTAAGATCAAAGATCTCATATTTTGAACGCGTCCTACCAAGTAGGCACAACGAACCGAAAGCCACATCCCACGACCGGTTTCGACCTATCGGGTCTCATCAGGTGGGCGCTGGCAGAAAAGGGGTATTAGCCCTCGGAGTAGTTGTTTCAGTTGATTCCATATTTATATTTATAAAAAGATCTTTGATCGTTTGAGTTGGGAGCGGTACAATTAAATAAATACGCGTGCGTGTATGTAATAGTTATTATTATATGTACACTATCTATATGGAAAATATTTGTACACAAAGATGAAATAAATCAAATTCAGAAGAATGACAATGAGTGGGAAACAACGAGAGAGGTGTCAAGGACTGTTAAGATGACTGAGTGTAACTGAGTTTGACTAACTGAATGTGACTGAGTGAATAATTTTATTTTTAAAAGTTTTTTATGAGCCAAAAGTTACTGGAACAAAAGAAGTAGGGTAACCATTTCTGAATATTTTAGTTTGGTGTTATTATTAAGTAAGGATACCAGGAATTTAGGGAAGGTGACCGTTGCTAAGGTAATATGCGTAAATAAGTGAAAATGGATAGACTCGAAAAGAATTTGTAAAGAAAATAAAATGAATACAATAAAATTGAAAGGAAAAACTATTATGTCGAAAGTAAACAAGGAAAAATAAAAATTTGGAAAGCATAAAAATAGAGATTCTTAAATAAGTGTGAAGAATGGTACAAAAGAACTGAAATAAAGAAATGGAAATCTAAAGAATTAGACACGAGAAATAAGAAATACATACATACAAAATAATACATTTATAAATGTACAAAAATGAAAATCAAGAGCCATGGGAGAGGCGAATGTGGACAAACGTCACAGATCAATAGAAATTTTCGAAAATGCCGATATTATATAATCTTCTTCGGAACAATCAGTTAATTATTCCAAAAACATTCAAATCTTTAAAGATTGGAAATATTGTTAAATGGTGCTTATAATTTACAATATTATATTATATTTACATTAATAATAAAACAGATTCGGGTTAATTTACGAAACGCGGAAGAATTATTGAATATTTCAGTATGTTTATTGTTAGAGCATACATTCAACAGAATTTGCGTTGCACGAAACCGCTACGAATGTGCGTCGTGATCAAGTTCGAGTTGTTGAAAATGCAAATAAGCACTATGTGGGATCCTATAAATTATTATCGAGGAGATTAAGTCAGTCGGCGAAATTATGAAGTTTGCGTGAAGAGGAGGTCCAGGGGTCCGTCGAGTTCGGGAAATAGTCGTGTGCGAGGGGTACTGGAGTTGAGTGTGACCCTATCCCGAATTCCCAGAGACGGACACACTCCATTAAGCCGCAGACAAAACTAGGTAGCACTTTTCAAATTTAATCTCCCAGTTTGATTCTTGGCTTTTGATTTATACAATTTAATTTAATTTATTTATTTAATTTAATTATTTGTTCCGTTTAGTTATTCATTTATTTTATTAATTAAATTATCAGTGATTATGAATATAAATATAAATATAAATATGGAATCAACAGAAACAACTACTCCGAGGGCTAATACCCCTACAGGCATTGAATTACACTGTTGATTCCGATGGACTCCTAGACGAAAATAAAACATATTCAAAAAAGAAGGAATTAAAATCCTTATTCATCTAAATTTTAAGAACAAAGATCTCACATTTTGAACGCGTCCTACCAGTGATTGTTTGTACATATGTTTTCGAAAAGGGAAATAGTTGTTTTGTTGAACAACCTCTTACAAGCTTAGCAACCCCCAATTTACGATATCTTAAGAAGGCGATACAACATTAAACACCCAAAATCTAAAATTTGAAGCCATTCTCAATATCTTTTACGTATGAAATAACAAAGAAAATCGTTTTACCAAATAGAATATATTTGCATCATCTGTCATTATATTTCACGGCAGTATTAATTGATCAAGTTTACCTATCTTCAGGATTAAGTTTGCGTATTTTAATTTTTTGGTTGAATTATTTTCTCAGCCTATTAGATCCTAGTGTGAATTATTTCATTTTATTTGTGTTATAATATTTTATCGATCACTTGTTGGACTATACCTTTTACCTCAAAAATGAAATAATTTCGTTGCGAAACTATAAATTTCTAAAATAAATAAAGTGTTACATTTAAACGATTAAGATAACACATTAGCAGTAATAATTTGTAACAAAAGCAAAACAATTTTAATATCCGCCAATTTTAAAAACTGCATTTATTCTTTTGATTACTAAGTAGGTATGTTTATTATATGCTTTACTCACTTCAACTCATTCATATTTTCTTAAAAGTAATACACGTTTAATTTGTTTTTAAAACAATTAGTTTCCTACCGCTCAAGCACCTTTTTACTATAAAAGGTTTTAAGGAAAACATAAAAATGGAATCAACAGAAACAACTACTCCGAGGGCTAATACCCCTACCGGTATTGAATTACGCTGTTGATTCGGGAAGATAAAGTTACGAAAAATATCCAAAAAAGAAGGAATTAAAATCCTTATTCGTCTAAATATTAAGATCAAGGATCCCACATTTGGAACGCGTCCTCCCAAGTAGGTACATCAGGTCTCATCAGGTGGGCGCTGGCAGAAAAGCCTTTACAGGCTGTTGATTACATATTTATATTTATCATATAGCCTGTGAAAGCCTTTCTACCAGACCCAATAGGTCGAAACCGGTTGTGAGATATGGCTTTCGGTTCACTGCGCCTACTTGGGAGGACGCGTTCCAAATTTGGGATCTTTGATCTTAATATTTATACGAATACGGATTTTAATTTATTGTTTTTTGAATATCTTTCTAAATAAAATAACCTAATAAAAAACATAAAAAGAATAATAGGTAAATTATACCCTGGTATACAAATTTAAATAAATAATAAATTTCTGCCTGACTGTTTTATATAAACATATTAAAATGGTACTATTTGATAATACATATTTCCCTATTTAAAACTCGTCAGTACCCCGATATATACATAAAATTAAAAATAACAAGGAAAAGCCTGTTTTGTATAGTATTTCCCCTGGAAACTTTTATAATATCCGTACAAAGTTCTGCAAACCCAATCAAAATATAAGTATCAAAAGCTTTACAGGTTGTAGATCATTAATCAGGAGTTAATTTATTAATGGTGTAGAAATTATCAACCGATAAAAGTCGTACAATCAATAATTGTAATAAATTACCTAATGTGATTGCTTATGAAATTAGTCTCCATTTTTAAGTAATGAATTTGGTAGATAATCGATGTGAGATATATATATGTATATATATATATATATATTGAGTCATCCAAAACATTAATTAACATAATTTCAAGTAAACAGCTTTAATAGAAATATATTACAATAATTTCTCCGTTTCACAATTGTCCTGTTTGGAATTTACAATAATAAAACAATTAATAAGGATAGTACTTATATGTTCTTAGTCAATAATTTATCGAAACTACCAGAAATTTATCGCGACACGAACTTATCATCGTGACATAAACAGTTTTAATAGATCATCAACTAAATATCAGTAGATAGCGATACGCTGCTATAATCAAATATTAGTAAAACACTTGCTTGGTCCTAAAATAACCGACATAAAATTTTGTCATAATAAAATTTACTAAATGTGCCTATACCAATACTTGTAGAAGAAATTAAATAACCCTTTAAACTTTTGAAAACTCAATAATGTGATGAAATGAGTTGTTTCATCCCTGAAGAGTTTTATTTGTTTTTGTTCCTTCGAAAATTCTAACATCGTTAAAAACTCAGCTCCAATCAGTAAAAGTTTTGAGAAATCTTGAATGCTTTGATCTATCATGCAGAAGCAAGACTCAGTTTTTATTGACGAAAAGAGGAACAGGGAATTTAATGCAGTACACGCTTCATTTGTACCGTCCCTTCAAAGAAGGCAAGTTAATCACGCTTGTTGGTAGTTTCAAGGGGATAAATAAAAGTAAAAGAAGCAAAATAAAAACGGGCACGTTCATCCTTTAAGACGGTATTCGGTACATAAAAAACTAACTGGGTTTATCCAAGGTACTTACTTATTTACAGGGTGTGCTTTTTAAGTCATGTCAAGCAATATTGCAATTGTCAAGTTTAACAAAATCGTAAAAAGTTATTGTTGGTATTGGTGGAGATTCTCATTTATAATAAATTAAAGCGGAACTTTATTTTAATTGATGGTAATAGAAATAAGTATATCAAAGTATTAAAACTGAAACTAATCAGATTTTCGATGTGATTGTTTCTATTAAACACAAAAAATAGCTGCATCGCTTTCAAGTTGCATAAACTAGATATGTATCCGACGCTGTAGGGTAGAGTGGGGCTAGTTGAGCATAGGGGCAAGTTGGGCAATCGATGTATCTCGCAAACTATTCACCGTACGCATAAGCATCGTATAGCGTAAAGAAGGCGTCGCGGAAGGTGTAATCACCGTATGATCGCTAGTGGCGGCAAGACGAAAGAGTGAAGTGCCCGTGCGTTTTGTTTATTTTGTGACCAAAAAGTAAAAAAATTGTTTATCGCAAGTTTTTGTCTGTATTAGTCGAATGTTATATGTTTTCAATCAGGTAAGTGTTAATCTTCTATAAAATTATTGTACTTTTGATATGTAGAGAGGTTCTGGGTATAATTCTTACGGTTTTTTTATAACCTCACTTTGTTTTAAAATTTCAGGTTGGGGTTATTTGAGCTATGGTTGCTCAACTTACCCCACGACTCAAACAACTAATATAATGAATGTTTTATTTTTTTTAGAATGCGGACTAACAAGTGGAAGACTACAAGATGTTCTTACACTACTGAAGACTTATATAATGCTGCAAAGTCTGTCAATGATGAGGGAAAAAGTGTGAATGCCGCCGCCAAAGACTTCGGTATCAAACGGATGACTTTGGTAAGATTCTTGAAGAAATTAAAATGAAGGTGGTGATTCATCCATGGGCTATACAGGAGGAATCTTTGAAAAAAAACTTGCTACAAATGGCATCAATCTTCTATGAAAACTCTCCAAAAGACGTCCGTCGCCTTGCCTATGAGTGTACTGCTAAATTTGGCATTGGACTGTAAATAAGATGGTCGGAAGAGAATGGCTAACGATGTTTTTAAAACGAAATCCGGAGCTACCCATACGAAAACCAGAACCCACCAGCCTTGGTAGGGAAACGTCATTTAATGTCACTAAATGACTATAAATAAAGATGTTAAAATCCTTTTTCGTCTAATTATAAAGGATCACAAATCCCATATTTAGAACGCGTCCTACACAGTAGGCACAGAGCACCGAAAGCCATATCCCACGACTGGTTTCGATCTATCTCATCAGGTGGGCGCCAGCAGAAAGGCTTCTGCAAGCTATATAATAAATATAAATATAGAATTGTGGGGACCTATGTCCCACTATTGTAATTATATATATATTGTATAAATTGTCTTGTGTAAATTCTGTGTAAATATTTTGTATAAAGTTACTACCACCTTTGAGCATGCCTTTTCTACAAACATGTTTTCTACTGTCTTGCCTTTTTTAATTCTCAGAAACAGCTTTCTTTTCATGTCTATCATTCATACACAAACCAAAATTCCTATACCTTTGTTACCGATCGCTTGCAACGGTCAATCATAAAAAGTACCGTTGCCGATCCCTACTAAAACTACCGCTTCTTGTTTCGCTACCCTCGGCATTCTTCCAAGACATAACATTTATTGTTGCATACTAACTTTCTATTTTCAAATCGACACCGACCGCTACGGATAATAGTCGTTTTCACCCATTGCACATTTTTTTACCATTCATTATTTTTCATTTCAATTTTTTCATCATTTTCACTACTAACCGTCTGTACATTAAATACCATCAATCAACCATCATCAAGTTTTATTTAAATAAATATCATATTAAATAATCACCCGCAACACCACAGAATCAACACAAACAACTACTCCGAGGGCTAATACCCCTACCTTTGTTTCTGTGATCTGTAATCCTTTATAATTAGACGAAAAAGGATTTTAACACCTTCTTTTTTGGATTGTTATCTTCGTCTAATAATCGTTCGGAATCAACACTGTAATTCAATGCTGGTTGGGGTACTAGCCCTCGGAGTAGTTGTTTCTGTTGGTTCCATATTTATATTCTCTATATATCCTGTAAAAGCCTTTCTGCCAGCGCCCACCTAATGAGACCCGATAGGTCGAAACGGATCGTGGGATATGGCTTTCGGTGCGCTGTACCTACTGTGTAGGACGCGTTCTAAAATGGGATCTGTAATCCTTTATAATTAGATGATTTTAACACCCACTTTTTTGGATTGTTATCTTCGTCTAATAATCATTCTGAATCAACAGTGTAGTTCAATGCCGGTAGGGGTATTAGCCCTCGGAGTAGTTGTTTCTGTTGATTCCATATTTATATTTATAAACAAAGAACTGATTGTCAAATGGATATTTTATTCGATCTGTAGTAAACATTGAACTCATGGCTTAGCTAGACATTCTTAGTGCTCAACTTGCCTCATACTCCTGCTCAACATCCTCACCTAAATGGTACGTTGAGCATGTGTGACTTTCTGGACATAAACAGCTGTAGCTCTTAAATCTGACTTATTAACAATAAATTACTATGGATACCTTTTCTACGGGATAAATCACTAATCCATAAGGTCGCATAACAATTCATTGAAACTTATCATTGAGGAGATATATCCGCTCAAGTGAAAAATTGTTCAACTAGCCTCGCTCTACCCTACCGTAAAAGTACTTACATCCAGGTGATACGGTATCTATTCAAACACAAACCAGCTAAAGTGCAGATTAGCTTTACATATTTTACACGAAGAATGTTATGATACCTCAATAAATTTAGGGTATAGGTAGGAATTGAAAATTTATGTACAATTCACATAAGAATTACATAGCGCGCATTATGTGGCCATTGTAGGCTCTAACCCTATTTAGTGAGATAAGTGTTGAGCCTCGATTTTCGCACAGTACCTCCCACGGTATCGAATGAATCAAGGAGTAGAGAGGGACGGATTTACTACATCCTCCGCATTAATCACTTTAATGACTCACTCCCTTTCTGTCGCAATCGTTTGTTGGATGTGTCTGCAAAACATGTAATTAAAGAGGGCTACAAACCTCAGATATTATTTTTGCTAGCTATTCCAAACAGTAAAAATTTTTGGGCAACTGCAAAAATGTTGCTTGCTTGCATTTCTTTTGACAAAATTACTTATCAATGTATTGCAACGAATTTTCCAGTTTACTGTATGTATCTACTTAAACAGGTCTTTTATGAAAGCAATTTGTTTTATACAGTTACGCACTTATTTATTCTAATGATCGCTAATTTATCTCACAGTTATATCACTTTTGATAAGTATTTATTTCACTAAATAGAACTAGAGGCTAATTCGGCGCATTATCCTCACCAACTAGCAAGTTCAATATAGGAATTTTCAACTGTCACAATATAAGATTGGGCTATAGAAAAAATAACCTTCACATTCTTACGCAGCAGCCTGAAGCCAGACACCTAAACTACCATCTTCCTCTAACAGCGGTTTTTGGAAATGCGATTACAATCCAGATAGTATTATCCTCATAAATAACATTTACCTACTGTGCAAAAAGCTGATAGGTTGATGGTTCCAATTAAGATAATAATCGATGCTGTAGTGATACAAATGACAGCAGATAGCACGAAACGAATGAATAATTTCAAAAAAGCAAATCGCTCATCATTCAAAGAAATGGAAAAGAAGGAAGTCAATGATGAGAAACACCTATTAAATAAAGATGAAGAACTAACATCTTACCGTCTAAGATCTAAATTTAATTTTTACTGAATTTACTGAATTAAGGAAGTCAGATCAGGTGGAAACTGCACACTTGGAAAACACACAAGAAGGAAATCGCTAAAACGTTATCGGTGGGAAACTGTCTTAAGTACACCCTTTGGAGAATACTGAACAAAATAATGGTGGTACAATTCAGATAAGGTGCAATTTTGTATGACATAAATGGGAAATAGCTAACGATGTAACAAAAAAATATAGTATGAGGAACACATCTTCAGCAGGTAAATCTTTTGGAAATTTTGACAGAATTAGACTTAATCACTGCTATTGAAATTTATACTTAGATTAAATAAAATTTTGAACCATGCAATAATGAATTATCGAATTCCTACATATAGTATAAAATGAATGGAGTTATAACTATCAGAATGATGTAGGCATATGGTTTAACATAATTACTAGGAAATATGCAACTACCGATTTTATTGTGGATATACATGCAAATTAACACAAAATCTCGTGTTTCATAATGGAAATGTGAATTAGTCATCGCTCGCTTATTTTATATTAAACACTCATTTAGTAAGAGTAGATATGCTACAACGAATTAGAAAACTATATAGAAATAGAAAAAAGAAAAACACTTTATTAAATAATATACATTGGATCACAGTTATTAACGATTCAAGCTTTCTTACTAATGATTTGTATTATCAGGGTCTTTTTTACAAAAATGAGCCATAATACTCTTAAAGGATCCTCATTATTTTAAGTGTCAAATGTTATCTAATCTAACATCTGGAACCAGATACTTGCATTTATATTGAACGAACGGACTTCGCTCATTACTTGATAAATCACTCTGCAATTACAAATACAATAGCTACGGCTACTGTTTCCTTCTTTGTTGACACAAATCGTAACTGCAATCTCGTAAGTGATGACGATTGTTACACTAAGCGTTAGTTGGAGCCCGAGTTCCTGTATGCAACTAAATAGATGGACCATTTGTCTATGTAACGGAGAATGGCAGATGTTACCACTTGCGAAGCTCCGTGCGACATCTTATCTCTTCTATGTGTGTGACATTAAAAAGCTTCATCTCTCTCATATATAAATGTACACTGTGCACATTGCCAATAACGTAAGTGTTTTTTATTCACAACTACTAGTTTCTTTCACGTTTTAGAGTATTAGGATTGAAAATGACATACTCAAATTATTTTACACAAAAAATCTGATGGAAAGTGAAAATAACTGTGCAGAATTCTGTTAAATACTTTACTGAAATTTATGTAGGATTTGTTCTTTTATTTACATTATATTATCGAATGCTCTTACATGTTAAGGTGCAATGATCCAGTATTACCGGTGTTCGACGACAGTAATCAATATGGTTTTCGCATGTGCATAACACGATTGCATGAGGAACAGCGCGAGTCGTAAGAGCTAGGTAAAGATATTTGTTCAAGCGAAGGATGGCACACGTATTTTAAGACCGGCCTATTATTGTGTGAAATATGAAGAAACAGTGACGATGTTGTATTAATAATAGGACTTGATTGTAATCTGTGTAATGCCCGAAAGACTTCTTGTTACCATAGTTGTACTGATATTGTGCCGATGTTCTGTACCTTCATTATGTTAATATATTTTGTGTGTTTCTGTCACTTGTTTGTGTTCATCTGCTCATTTTTATATTTGTTTAACAACCTACAGTCTTTCTATTGACATATATATATATATATATATATATATATATATATATATATATTATACTGAACCCTATATAACGAAGGAAAAACTCTAATGCACAATTTTAAGTAAATTACTAAGTCGAATATGTGACAGAACTGCTACCAGTCCCTCAACAAATTGTCGATCCAGACCAAAGTAGTTTTGCTCTGAGTCCTGGGCCATAGCGGCATTAACAGAAACAAGCTTGCAGACGACCTGACGATACTGGTTCTCAACCACACCTCATTGGCCCAGAACCAGTCGTTAATATTTGCGATACGACAGAAACAAACATGGATGAACCATCAGTTCTTTCTCTCGATAAAATGGAAAGTGTCATCGACATCCTCTGTTACTGTTCCACGCTGACTGAACGCAGGTGCCGCTTTTTTAACTGCCCCGTTCTGTAAGCAGAAGTCGTTGCTGCCCACGACTCTCCTAAGATGCTTTCCTTTTGGGAAACTGCTTTTAAGGCATAAGCAGGAAAGGTAACTAAAAGGAGAATGCCAAAGGATCTCCCATGCTCTTGATGTCTGAACTTGATCTTAATAAATATGGTTGGTATATATTACCTAAGACTAACTGTAAATTATTTTGATATCTATCAATGCTTTCTTAAATCACATTCATGGTGGGGATACATCTACCAATTTATTCATAATTATTGAGCTATACACATTTTCAATTTCATTTAATAATACTAGGTTACTATTTGTCATATGCTTTTTGATTTCTAAGGTTTACAAAATGTCTAATTTTTGGCTTTCTTCTCTTTATGTAAGATCTTGAAATTTTCTTCAAAAATGAATTTATGTTTTTTATTATTGATGTGGTTATAAATGATGAGTTTTCATTATAATTTTAAAATGTTCTTGAATTCTTTCTTTGAACGCGCTTTTAGTTTGTCCAATATACGAGTATATTGCAGCAACTATTGTGTATTATATATAAATAAAATAAATAGATTGCTTTTAAATGTTCACTTTTATTTAACTACACTCTACGATCGCTTCGGCTTATTAGGTCTTTGTCAAGAATCTACAGGTACTAAATAAAGTTTATAATCTTAGGTCTATTTATACTTTCCTATGGTGTACATGTTTTCTGTAAGAAGAAACTAAAATTAGTACTTATAAAATATTTACTAACTTATATATGTACAGGGTCTGTTTTCAAAATTTGACTGATCATTTGTTGAATGCTTATTTTCTTGCAAGGATTTCTTAATTTCGTATATTTCTAATAAGTCCAGGCGTTTGCCATTTGGTTCGCTATGTAATAGAATTATGTTACTGTCTAAGTTTCAATACAATGTGTAGAAATCGCCGTACTTTTATTTTGGTTTTCTATTGACCTGATGTGCTCTTTTAATCTAATTGAAATATTTCTGCCTGATTGGTCGATGTATGTGATTTCACAATCTTTGCAATTAATTTTATAGACGCCTGCTTTCTCGAGATTACCTAATTTGTTCTTATTATTAACTAAGATTTTATCTAAGTTGTTCTTATTTACGGAGTCTTTAGAGAGTTGAGAGATTTACAAACTTTGTTACTGGTGGGTGGGTAGTAGTTTCTGTGTAGGTATTTTTGTTAACAATTTTCTTCTTTTTGTTTGTTACCATATTATCTATTAGGAAGTGTCCGTATACATTATTGGTTGTTATTAATTTAATGGTATTCAGTTCTTTCTTGAAATTATCTTCGATTAATAAGAAATTAAAGAATCTATGTATTAGGCAATGAAATGCTGACAGTTTTATTTGAGAGGATTGTTTTGAAGAAGCATGAATGATGGTATCGGTTGTGGTAGGTTTTCTGAAAACATTAAAATCTAGTGAGTTATTCTTTTTGATTATCGTTATGTCTAAAAAGTTTAACTGGTTATTTGTTTCTGTTTTCATAGTGAACTATATTTTATTTTTATGTGAGTTTAGTACTTCATGAAAGTCGTCTAACTTTATTATAGTGCTGTCCCAAATGCAGAATATACTAAACATTGTAATAGACAATATGGTTTACAAGTGGATAATTACTGTTAAACAAGTGGTTTTCAAAATTTGACATGAAAAACTCTGACAATATAGGTGAAATGGGTGAGCCCATCGGTAGTCCATACATTTGAAAAAAGTATTCATTGTTATAGCAGAAATAATTTTGTTCCAAGCATATTTTAATTAAGTTAATAATCAAATTGTAGATCTAAATAACTTTAATTTTGAAAACACCCTGTACGGATATAAGTTAATAAATATTTTATAAGTACCAATTTTAATTTCTTCTGACATAAAACATGTACACCATAGGAAAGTATAAATAGATCTAAGATTATAAACTTTATTTAGTATCTGTAGATTCTTGACAAAAGTCTAATAAGCCGAAACGATCGTAGAGTGTAGTTAAAGAAAAGCGAATATTTAAAAGTAAACTACTTGTTTTATTAAAAAATTAATAGTTTCGACCTTTACTTGATAAAAATCCATAATCCAAGGAATATAAACACCAAACAAGTAGATTTCCACAAATTTTCTTAAATCATGAACATGTTTCGCTAAACATTGGCTTCGTCAGACATGCGAGAATTTACTACTAAACCTAAAGTGTCGCGTTACAGTTTAAATAGTTGACTAATGGTGCTGAAAAAGCATTTGAAATAAATTTAGTAGGGGGGGGGGGGATTATTACCATCTATTTCGTCGTTCAGTATTGAATTGAGTTTTTTATATTTATTTATTTCAAAAATTTCCAGTAAATTTAATTTTTGTAAAATTTATAATTTATCGTTAAATATATTATTTTCTTCTATTATATGTTTAGCAAAATTTAAGTCTTTTTTATTTTTAAGGAAACTGTTTTTATGTTCATATGCTCGTTTTTTGAAAATTCCTCCTTTCTGTCCAATATATACTTTGGGGCACGACCCACAGGTTATCTTGTAAACTTCAGAGCATTTTTCATTATCGACTTTATCTTTATTGTTTTATATGAATTTTCCTAATGAATGATTAGTTTTATAGGCAATATTGAGACCATACTTTTGTAATGACGAACGTATATTGTTTGTAATCGGGCCCAGGTACGTTATATTAGTATTATATACATTGTTTTGTGTCGGAGTAATCAGATATATAGATTGTAAAGTTAACACTTTTTGTTTTTTAAAAATTAGTTTCTCCTACGAGCATGCTTTTTCCAGAAACCCGTCTTCTACTGTCTTACCTTTTGAATTCACAGAAACAACATCCTTTTCTTTCAGTCACAGTCAAGATATAATTCCTACCTCTTCATTGCGGATGGACTTCAACGGTCAATCATCAAATATACCGTTACCCGATCCTTTATAAAACTACCGCATTTTTCTAAGAAATAACCTTCACTGTATTGTATGCTAACTTTCTTATTTTTAAATCAACAGCTCTTCACCGACCGCTATCACTATAACTTGGTTAGACCATTCTCTTCATTTTCATTCAACGTTCAATTGTAATGCAACCTTTTATTTTTCAATAAAAGTCACTATGTAAACAATCAGATCAACCAATATTTATTTAATCAAATTAATAGTAGTGAATCAGACATTACACTTGGAGTAGTGGTATTACCAGCGAATACATAATCAAATAGAGAGACCAATTCCAGTCATTTCGGCGTAATTGTCGCAGCAGTGATGTTACGCGGTTGTCAATTTAATAACAGTATGTATATATAAATACCTACAGTGGTGCTGTAGATCAACGGTAACGCGGCAGCTTATAAAGTCATTTTTTAATATCACTAATAACTTTTTGTCTAATTAGTTATTTAAATGTGATTATGTGTAAAATCCTACTCGGTTGGATGTTATATACAGCTTTTGCTAATTCTAACGTTTTTATAAAAATTATAAAGTTAATTTTTCAAACAAATTAGTCATTTAAAAATAATTTCAGTTTAGAAAACAAGGGAAAAAACCAGATGGAGCCTAAGGCGGCGTAACCGCATTACCGAGATCAGATGCAGCACCACTGTAGATCTTAAAAAACACTTCTTCGGTGTTTCATTCCCACCAACTACCCATACTGGTGGGCGGGCATTCCCTCCGACCTACACCCTAATGCAAATCCGGAGGGTAGGGCGTAAAGTCCTCTTCACTCTCCGTTTAGGAGTCGTGGGAATTGGTGGGTAGTAGTTAGGAAGAGACAGATGAGACGAACGAAATGAAGAAGAGCAGTGAAGGATTACCTGTGGACTATTGCTGCTCCAGAATTTGCCTAAATGGTCCAAGGAAACCACAGAAACTGGTTACATCCCGAATGCTAAGCTATGATCTAAATCACTAGACCACGCCACTCGGTCCACTGTAGATGGTACAACGTAAAATTTAGATTTAAATGAAAGCACCACTGCCTATTGTTACATTCACAGCCGTGTAACGTACACCGCTGCGACATCTGTGGCCGAGTTTACAACTTAGGCGAACTGGAGTTCTTTTTGAATCTGTGTTCGCTGGTATTATTAAGCCATCTGTCAACCAGTAAATTTAATGGCGGTGAAATTAACGTAAGATTTATCGTTTAGTAGTTAAATTTAACTTCTCGTGATGGAACTACACGTGTGACTCATTTGCATAGTGGAACAAAATTATATTATACACACAAATTTCGATATTTTTAAAATGTTTATTAGATATTAACATATATGATAAATTAAATAAAATGTAGGCAGCTATGAACGGGTTAATCCAGCCAATTTAATTACTTTTGTAGCTTTTAAAGTTTGGAGAAACTATTGTGACGGGTTCAGTGTATAAAACTTGTGAAAGTTATTATGGTTCCGGTAAAAACTACCTTTTCTAGCTACATACTGTTGTATTTTCGGGAAATTGAAATGCTTGAACATTTGTTTATATGGTATTAACTGATCTATATAGTTAATCTAAATTTAGGTGAAACCAGATGTAAGTAAAGATTTCATTGCAAATAGATTAGACAAATTCGAAAGAAATGAACAACAAATGTGTATTGTATCGCAGATGTCTTTTTAATATATCGTAGATTGGGGATCTTTTGGCTTGCGAGAGGTTAGTCAACAAAACAACTATTTTCCCTTATCGTAACGTAAACATATAAGCAACTTACTAATGAAATGGATAAACAAAATAAATAAATTAAATTATTATAAATTAAGAGACAACAGACAAACTGAGAGATTAAGTCGGAAAAGTCCTACTTGGTTTTGTTTGTGGCTTGATAGAGTATGTCCGTCTCTCGGAATTCGGAATAGGGTCACACCCAACGCCAGTACCCTTCGATACCACACGACGATTTCCCGAACTCGACGGACCCCTGGACCTTCTCTTCACACAGACTTCCTGATGGCTTCGCTGACTTACTTAATCTCCCCGCTAATAATTTAACCTGACTCTTTATAGGATCCTACATAATGCTTATATGCATTTTCAATAACTAGAACTTGGTCACGACCCACATTCGTTGTGGTATCATGCAAGGAAAATTCCGCTGAATGTATAACAATAAATATAATGAAATCTAGAAACGTTTCCGTGTTTCGTAAATTAACCCGAATGTATTTTAGAATAAATGAAAAAATATATAATTTTGTAAATTATAAGTACTATATGACAGTATTTGTTTCTTTATTTTATCTGAGGAATACGCCAATAATTTTATAAAATGAGCGGTTCAAGGTATAGCTGGAAAATGTACATCGGATTTGGATTTTTTACAATTTCATTGTCTTACAAATGCGAGGACTGGCAAACTTCTGGCTTTTTTAATTTCCATTTTCTAATCAAATCGTCCGCTTGCCTAATTAGTGCGGATTAAATTAAAAATTACGTCCATCGTCACCGCGTCTCTTCCCATTGTTTGTCTACATTCACCCAGATGAATAATAAAAGTCTCTATTAAAAAAATACTGAGTTCCTCTAAATCCATGTTAGGATTGCGAAAAGTACAAATATTAAGTCGAATAAGAACATAAAAATGTTTTAAAGGTGATAGTTTGCCAATCGTACAAGGAATAGCAATTAAGACGTATAAGCCAACAGTATTTATTATGAGACAATGAAATATCTTAATTAGGTCTCATTCTTTTGGGAAAAGTTTTAGATTAAATATGTATCGTTACGAAGGAGGAATCATTCTAACAGTTTTAACCCCATAAACGGATATACCCTTGAAGTTGATTTGCTCTCAGTCATGGCTCAATATCGACCTTGAAGATAATTTGAAAATCAGGTCATATGTTAACGGGGATAGGTATTTTTAACTCCAGCAACTAAAAGAGTGAGAAATTTCCTAATGGAAGATAGCCTTAGAATTAATTTGACCACACATTTTCGGTTCGTATTTATGAGAATCTAAGAACAATCAATTAGATATCATCATTCCTAAATGACCATAAAGATATACTTTTTGATTGTCTTTTGAAGAGCACACAACTTTTGTCATTACAAAAATTTCCGCTGTTAAATATACAAGTTAGTTATTTTGCTATTGCTGATTCACTAGATATTTTTAGTCACTATTTGTTCTATGGCGACATTATATTTCATTTATTTTGCAACCTATATTTGTGTTTTAGTAAAATTTAAATTTTGTATTTTAGTGTTTATGTGTTCTTGTTCTTGTCTAAATTTTAATTGCTTATCATATTATTGTTATCGTGTAAACAATTCATTTAAAATTCGCTCAGGTCACTTTGATAATTCTGTGTATTTGTAATATAATCTCTTCATACAAACTATTGAATATATTGTAACGAGTGCATGCGTTCGAGTACCCATGTATGTGAACGAGCCGGTCGCGGCTGAGCCTCGACGTGTATGTCGTAACTGCAAGTGTGTGCGTAATGAATGAGGACATGTTAGTGTATTTGTGTTTCGCGGAAACTTGTTCGATATTTCGGCGAAAAGTAAAATGGTCCCGACTTTTCTGTTTCTCGGGGGTGTTCCGGAAATTTAACGGAACAGTATATAAGCGGAAAGACGATCGCCGAGGACAGTTCAGTTGACATATAAGTTGATGGTCGTAAAGAGTGCAGATATAAATTGACGGTCGTGAAAATAAGGTGAGAAATAAATCGAGACGCGTAGTAAATAAATAGAAAAGTGAGAAGTGTTATACAGACAGTAACTGTACATAAATAAATAGTGTAATTGGTAGTAAAGTTAAATTAATTAATATTAGTATAAATAAATTGTTGTTCCTGTTTAAAAGTCTTCGAGTTTAATTGTTGAACCCCCGAACGTTACAATATCTTTGGAGCTTGTTCATTCATACTTTTTTTCTTGAAGGGATTTGTTATGTAGTGGTTGTAATTTATTCCCACGTTTTTGTTTTTAATTGAATAATATTAATATCTGGAACCCATAAAGTTGTACTTGGTATAGTTCCATAATTTTTATTAAAATCTGACAATATTGTTTCTGCTGTTATACCATTACCAATGTGAATAGTACTATAAATTTGGGGTGTATTTATGTATGAAAGGTTAGAAAGTAACGTCTACAAAATTGAAATATATACGTACCTATCCACATAAAATAAAAATTACGGGTTTGTCCTAATAGCTAGATTTAATAACGGGAAAGGCCCAAAATCAATCTGGTCATTTTTTACCTGTTGTTGTGTTATCGCTTTTTTGATTTATGAAATTTTTAAGAGATTTAGGCGTTTCCATTTATTGCAGTTATGCAAAAGTTTTAAACCATTACTATCTATGAAATGATTATTTTTCATACAGTGATCACCTAAACCTGTATTCTTTTTACAATTTAAAATTGATTTTTTATGTTCGTTAAAACATATCTTTAATGAGCGACCTGTTTGACCTAAATAGATGGGTGGACAGTTAAAACATTGTGTTTAATAGATCCATTTTTGTCTAGCATACCTTTTTTATCTAATTTATTATTAATCAATAAAGAACCTAAATTAGTCTTGTTTACCGAGATGGGGGTGATTTTTAATTTCTTTAGTTTATGGTTTCATGTAGTTGGAAATATTATATACATAATTTAAAAAGGCGAAAGATTTTTGTTCAGCAATGGTACAGGAGTAAAATGATTTATAAATTGCGCTTCTTTTTTTTGTGTAAAAGAAATGTCGTAACCGTTATTTTTTGCTAAGAGTTTCATCATTAGTACTTCTTTATGGAAGTTTCTTTACTTCAAGGTAAATTTAATACACATGATAAAGTTAAGTTCTTTTCATTGTTATATTCATAGGCTATTAAATTCTCTAATTAAGTTCTCCTATCGGATAATTCATATGAAATTTGTAAAAACGATGCTACAAAAAAACTTCCAAAAGGAGGTTATTGATCTATTAAAAACGTATACCAATATTATTCCTTCGGAAAATAATTTTAAGTACAAGGTAATAAATCGTAGATCCCCTCTACTATGGTCTATCTAAACTACACAAGAATAATAATCCCTTACGACCTATGGTCTCCTATATTAATGCTCCTTGTTATAAGTTGTGCAAATTTGTTAATGATGTGTTAATAGCACACACAGAATATAAATCAGCTTACAGATTAAAAAAAGCTCTAGAATTCGTAGATTAAGTTAAAACTAAATGTCCCCAATAATGCTATTCTCTTATCTTTTGATGTAAAAAGTTTGGTTAAGTTTATACCTACTAAGGAGTTACAAAATATATTAAATAACATTATTAAAAACTGTAATTTAATTTTTTTGTTAATGTTTGTATAAAACAAAGTTATTTTACTTTTGGGAACAGCTTCTATCTTCAAAAGGATGGTTTGCCTATGGGTTCTCACTCTCTCCCCTATTTTGTTTAGTTAATAATCAAATATTAATGAACAATAGTCCACATCTGTTGACCCATTTATGACAGGTTTTTCCCACATTTAAGTTTATGCATTTATAACTTTGTAAATATTTATTTTATATTTAAGGTTCGAAATACTGTGTTTTTATTTAGTACAATCAATATTCTTGATAAACGCCAACTGGTCGAAACAATTGTCGAGTTAGTTCGTCAAATAAAAGACGTTGAAACATTTTGTGTATTTCTTTTTACTTGAATAGTGTAGTGAAAGGGTTGTGAAATTATTCAGATTGGGCATTTGCCGTTGAAAACGTGTTCTTTCTAGAATGATTAACGAAATGTATCGATGGTTCCGAGACGGATACTGTTTTAGTGAGCAAAGCCAAAGTAAAGATAATTTTGACTTTGGATCTTTCGTTGTTCATTCACGTAAGAGTTAGTGAATCGTTTAAAGAAGTATGGAATAAGTTAAAAAGACTATAAAGATTCGGGTTTTGCGCGAAAAATCGGTTTGCATCGTAAATTGATTTCTTTGAGACTTGATAATTGCGAATCAATGGAACATTATGTGAATCAAGACACTTCTCAGAAATTCGAAAGAGGTGGTTTTAAATTGACTCAAGAGTTAATTGGAAGATTGATATTTGCTGGTTTAACGGAGAAATTTGAGCCAATAGTTATGTCTTAGAACATGCAGGAATTGACATAACAGCAGATTACATGAAATATACATTATTGGATATGCATCTAGGTGACGCTGAGGGTCAATCAAGTGGTACGTTTGTTAGTAATTTTTATGAGAAAAAAAAACAATAGCAACACTATAAAAAGAAAACAAAAGTGAAATCAGATCATTTTATGAATCATATTCCAGAAAATCAGAGAACATAAAATAATAATAATAATTATTATTATTATTATTATTATAAGTTGGCTATAAAGGGTGCGGGTGATGTAGACGTCACAACAATGAATGAAGACAAATTACAGTCAGTAACAATTCGTAATTATTTTTATGCGCCTGAATTAATGACTAATTTTTGGTCTGTAAGTCAATAATAAAGATGTCTTTCACGAGAAAGGCTGTGATATTTACAACAACAAACGCCAGCTGATCGGTAATGCTTGTTTAATGGATAATGTTTACAAAATAAACATTAAGAAGCTACAGCGATTCATGGAGACTTTATGTGGACCAATGAAAGTAACATCTCTCGGACGGTCAAGATATTTCATGGTATTAGAAGATCAATTTTACAAGGATGTTTTTTCTGTATTTGCTTTTCACCAATGTACTTCTGAGAGAATGTCTGAACCTAATGACCGGGATCTTCCCTGCCAATATTTGCAAACTCTTCGAAATATGCCTCAGCGGAAGCTACTTCGTGTGGAAAGGAAACTTCTATGAACAAATGGACGGAGTAGCAATGGGAAGCCCACTTATCCCGATTATGGCCAACCTCTTCATGGAACACTTCGAAAATAAAGCAATACAGACCTCAAAGTACAAGCCGGCAACATGGTTTCGCTACGTGGACGATACCTTCGTGATTTGGAAACATGGCATGAAGAAACTCGACAACTTTTTACAACACCTTAACAGTCAGCATCCCAGTATCCAGTTCACTATGGAGATTACAAAGGACCAACAGCTGCCATTCTTGGATGTACTAGTGAAGAAACGAGGCAACAAATTGGGCCACACAGTATTCAGAAAACCAACCCACACGGACAGATACCTACACGCTATGTCTAACCATCATCCGAGTCAAAAATATAGAGTAATTAGAACCCTAACGGAACGAGCTCGAAGGATTTGTGAACCAGAGGAACTGCAGGCAGAACTGGAACACCTGCGGACGGCCTTTCAAGCAAATGGTTACAACAAAAAGGAGATCGAGAGATCAATGGGCTTAAGTACATCAAGATCCCGAAAAACCGAATTACAACGCACCACCACTCAAGCTTATCTCCCCTATGTTCCGAGAGTCACGGACAGAATCGGCAGAATTCTGAAGAAGCACGACATTGGAACTATTTTCAAGCCGACAAAGAAAATCCAGCAAACCTTCAGATCAGCGAAGGACAGGAGGGACACACTTTCAAATCCAGGAGTCTACCGCATACCCTGTTCCTGTGGCAAGGTATATATTGGAACTACTAAAAGATCTGTAGGGACAAGACTCAAAGAGCATAAAGCCAGCTGCCGACTAGGACAGACTGAGAAATCAGCAGTAGCCGAACACACATTGAACGACAGAGAACACAAAATATTCTTTGAAAGCTGCACCTTGCTGGCATCAGTCAACGGCTATTATAACAGACTGACCATTATTATTCAGAATACCATTGGCAATATACAAAAGGGATACAAAGGGATACTTCAGCACTTAAAAGGTACTAAACATTAGAAATTTAATCGACGAGGCTTTAATTTCTTGCAACTCTCTAATAACGAAACAAACACAGGCAATATTTAGTTAGAAAACTTTACTCTATTTATTTTAAAACCACAATAAGTATTTCGCCGATACAACGGCTTCTTCAGGTGGAAGAATAATATATCTTATAACTAGGATACAAACAAACTTATATACTATAATAAAGTAAATTAGGAGTATGGGTAGAAGTTGAAGAGAGGATACTAAAAATTAATGTTCAATAACCGTGATTTATTTAAGTCTAGTTGATTATTTAATATAATTTCTTTTTTGTTTAATTGGTTTATTTCTATACTTCCCAATAAATGTAATTTTCAGCCATTAGTTTCAAAATATAATATTTTATAATTGTCGTTAAAATTATGATTGTTTGTTATTAAATGTTTAGCATAAGTTGTCATCACTTATTATGTGTTCTTTTATTTTTTCACGAAATGGTCTACCAGTCTGACCAATGTATGCCTTGTCACAATCACCACATTGAAGTAAATAAACACAAAATTTTAACTCTTTTTTAGTTTCATCTTCGTTAGTAGTAGGGTTTAAAGATCGTGAGTGTTATAATACATAACGACAACCAGCGTGTACAAAAATATGCTTTGAATCCAATGTTGTATTAGTAATCCAAACATTTTGATGTTAGTCACCATTTTGTTAGAAAGTGTATTTTTGAAAATTTCATAACTATTCAATATCAACAAATTAATGAAATCGTGGCAGATATTTTAACAAAAGGTTTAGAAAGGGTTAAACATTCTTATTTTGTTAAAAATTAGGTTTAGTGTCTTAGTTATTTGAGAACTTGTTCATTCATTATTTTTTTTCATGTTCTAATATAATTTAAAATCAATAAAACAAAATGGCAGTAATGATATTTTAAAAGCTCTGTTATATGATGGTTTTAATTTATTCCCACTTTTTTTATATAAAATATCTTCCTTTTATTGTAGCAATATACGTTCAAACAATTCCTTTTGTCCACAAATTAATTGCCCGTGCTCTCTAATAATCCCTAATATAATTTCAGTTTCAGTACTAGCCCCATGATATACTTCCTTTTTAATTACCGTTTAATGATGGATTACTTTGGTACTTCGAGGATCTATGTCTTTTTTTAAAATTTGTAAGTAAAATTAACTTATCAATGATTTGTAATGATTCCGCGGTAGGATAATTATGAAACATATTAATTAATAGAAATACAAGATAAGGTATGCTTTTTATATTTCAGGAAAACTTATTAACTCTACAATTTTGTTTCGGCATATTATGCCTTTTTCAAGAGTATAATATAAATACTAAAAAAAAAAGTATACGGAGGTCTTAAATACTTACAATTACACTTAACTACTAATACAAGTATACATACAAACCAATGAGACCACATACTATGTATTATTAACGGAAAACCATAAGTAGGTATCTATTATTAAATTGTTCTTCGATTCCGACTATAAGTTTGTAATATTATATTTACGTTTGAATGCATTCTTTATTTCCAATTCTTTTAATAGATGGAGTCGTTTACCTTTTTGCCTGGATGTAATAATTTAATACTATCTAGACTTATATTGTGTTTATTACCTATGCAGTGTGTGCTAAACCCCGTTACTTTTTTCACATTCATTTATATCTTTTATATGTTCCTTTAATCTTTAATGTCTCACCTAAATAGAAAGCATTACATTTTAAACAATCAATTTTATACACTCCACTTTTGGTTGTAACGGGTATTGTTGGTTTGTTATTTACTAGTAATTTTGCTAAGTTACACTTATTAACTGAGGTAGTGCTTCATCCTAAATAAATATAATAATGTTTATTGAAACATAAAAAAGCCTACTTTATCTTTTATTTCGATTGAAAATAACTTAATCTTACTGGTTCCCTACCTTATTTTAGAACACTTCTAAATCCTCGCTTATCTATGTTTCCTCCTTTTCAGTTTTCTTAACACCTCAGTTTCAAAACTATAAACAGTTCTTCTACATCCGAACAATAGTAAACGTAGTATTTTTTCTTTACTCGAACTGAGCGATGATTAGTAACAATAAATTGTTAATTTTGCTTAATATAATTTCTTCTTGCTAATTAACGCTAAAGTTCTTCCCAATTTCATCGACAATATTCCGTGGAGAGTCTGCCACGTATTTATGTAGTTATCATACGCACTTAAATATTCCTTAATTAGTTCTAGAAAGTTCTCGTAGTTTTCTTTTGTCACAGCCTTGAGAATATGTGTATTTTCTTTTCATTGTGGAATGATTTATTACTCTGGACCACTTGCATAAAAAGTACCACCTCGCCGCGCCATATCGATCCCGCCTCAGGTATACGTCCTTAACACTATGTTCCATTTTTTCTTCATTTTAAGAGCCTTGTTTCTTTTTGTAGAAAACGAAAAGAAACTGTTTTTAATGTATACCACAACGAATATGCTTGTTTTTGAACATTTAAAAATAAAAGCGTTATACAGCAAATCTATTAAATCGTAAGGAGATAGCAAAAGACTTCTCACTTAATCTTCATGAAGGACGTGTAGAAGAGACACTGTCTCACACTACTGTGAGCGGTGTAAGCCATAGCTTAGAATTAGATAAATGTGCCATCAGCATGGACAACGATCTACTAAGGAGAAAGGTTAAGAAAATGAACATCAAATCCATCTATCTAGCAAAAGAAAATGATGATAAGGAATAGAGAAAGATATAGATGTTACACTGAATATCACTTGAAAGATCGAAGATGTTACATGATTATCATAATTTATCCAGAATTAAATACACTAATCCGATATTAATTATTGAATTAATTTATACCCACTACATATTACTTCATGCAATGAGGGAAAAATTTGTTATTGTTGTCACGCCCCCGCCGGGACTCGAACCTGGGATCTTGGCTTTACGCGCCAATGCTTTCAATATATTTATATATTAATGATTAATAATAATATACATTGATTCCGACGTTCTGTAACTTAGGTAAGTACGTTCGTCGTTGTTACTGTTGTCACGTTGTCTCGTAGCTTAGTGGTAAAAGCATTGGCGCGTAAAGTCAAAGATCCCGGGTTCGATTCCCAGCGAGGGCGTGACAGCGGTAACACATTTTTCCTCATTAATTTGAGGTAATCTGTAGCGGGTGTAAATTAATTCAGTAATTAGTATCGCATTAATGAATTTAAAATTTACCCCTACTAAAAACTCCTCAAATATTTCATTATCCAGAATTTTTGAATACTTATAGGTACCTGGACACTTTGTATATTACGAAGGTTATTGCTTATAATTACAGCCGTATTCTGAATGATTCTAATGATAAAACTTAACTAACAAGAATATACATCGTTTTGAATTCTGTAAGCTATCAATTACACATCGTTTATATATAAGTGCGATAGTTTTTACAAGTTTACATTCACATGATGTATAGATTAATTTGTAACACTGAGGGTTGACAAACGAAAATGTTAAGAAAGTTGTATTTTCTCATTTCATAGCAGAAGAGAAATCTAATTAGGTATCGGGGGCCGGTTTGCAAATTAAATAAGTTTTTCTCAAAATTGAACCATATTAATTATAGCGGTGTTTTCCGTTTTAAAAGAAGGATATAACCCGTAAACAATAATACGTGAGCTCTCACACACTACTTATTGCGTGTATTAATTAAAAGGTATTGTTCAAGAGGACTGATTTCATTAAGTATTCATCAACTGTAGTGTTACAGTCATTTGGTTTAATGCAAAGGGAACATTATAAAACACGACAGCTGTGACATTATTATTCTGTTAATAGTTTCGTAGCGTCTTTCCTAACGTACCCTTTTCAAGAATAAGATAACAAGTAAAAAGCTTTTCGAAACGGAAGCATTTTGGGGATTGCAGAGAATGGCATAAAACAAACAATAACAATCTGAAGGTTCATTTAAACTTCCCAATAAACAATCAAGTGAGTTGTGAATACCAAGTGCCTCAGCTGTAAATTTCTAAAATAATTTCTCACTGACGTACACTAATTGTTATACTTTACCAAATGTATATCAATAAACAGAACTCGAGCTGTTTTAGCATATAAAAGCACCCATGTTTCGTATCCAATTTGGAGATTAAGCAAGGAAATTGAATTTTAACTATAATAACTTCGAGCGCAAGAGGGTGAGAAAACGATTTGTTTTACTGCATTTTCACGTATCTTGACCGATGTTACGTCAACTAGTCAACAAGTCCTCTAGAAAGTTTTATAAAACGATGACTAACATACACATACTGTCTGTTCTACAAAAATTGATGTCATAACACGATTTCTTTGGTAACAAATATGCGGATAACCCTTGAATATAAGTAAACAATATCGATATTTCGTTCACTTTACCATTGCGTCATCCTACGTTAAAAAATCTTTGAAAGACAAAAATTATTAATTAAGTTGCATATTGTTGTAGTAAAACACAGTGTTAGGAAACCTTACGTAATAAGGTGCAATTTTATCTCCTACTTACTGTGTACACTACTGTACTTCTTCGGCAAAGGAACTTGATGAGTATCCTTCTAAATCCAAGAAAATGTATTCATCTTGTTTAACTCTGAATACATTATTCAAAATGCAAGGAAGATTGTGCGCTTCACAAAGGATTTTATTTGCATACTCTCATCGGTAGAAGATTGTCACATATGAAGCGTATTTGTAATTATAGCGTATATGCAAGATATTAAGATTGTAGTTAGAAGAATATATGAATATCAGAAAGATGTAGATACATTTACCAGCACCATATAATTTTTTATATAACAACGAAAAACCATTGGTACTTATGATGACGTGTACCATGGAACCCAAATAGAAGCTTTCATTTTATAGTCTATTGTGGCCGTTCAACTATTTCCCTATTTTCCGTGTTCGTCGTATACAATGCACGCCTTTAACCAAAAAGTCCTACAAATAATCGGAACAGTTTAGAAGGTGAATCGGCGCCTTTTGTTGGCTAGGAAACGAGAACGGAGTTGAGTGCTTGCATCGCAGAAACACCAGCAAGAGCAGAAGCATAGGATTGCAACAGCCATCACCCCAGGCGATGCCTGCCGGCGCGTCGTTTCCTGATACGTTACTTCGTGCCGCTGACATCGCTGCTGACTGATGTTGCCACTAGAGCAGCATTGTACCCGTTGCTCTTTACGAAACTCCATGATGACCGTGTTAAGAATACCGTAATGTTTATTATTAAAAAGACTGTTCCATATACCTACTGAACTACATATCGGTGTATTGTATTACTCCTGCTATCTCAAAACGATTTTTAAACCTTTATAAAAATAAAAGGAATAATGAATAATTAATGGTGCTGACTCAGTCAATAATAGAACATTGTTAATTATCTAATATGTTTCATTAATGATTAGACATGTTAGATTTCCTAAACTGGCAAATCTTAGAAAATATTAATTTAATTGACTTTCTCGTCTGATTAAAAATACACTGTCTTCCCTTTTTAATTAATATCAACACCTTATTCATCATGCAATACATAAGTAAAATGCCAAAGTATAAACAATAAACAATATTCTTCAAGCGCGACAATATCGAGAGTATAATATCAACATTGATACAAGAGTATAATATACATGCGATAGCCTTGAACGTTTTCCGGTAAATTGCCGTCATCTGTTCTACCCATTCATTTCTACCTCTCCGCATCTACCCTGGGGATCTTAAAACCTTTGGGTTGTTAATCCCCACTCGAGGTGGGTTTTTAGTCAGTAAGAATCTGACACTACCCCCCTTCAGGGGTTGCCTATGTAAGGTTTTCCCACCTCGAGTTAAATCTAAAAAAACAAAAAAATCTACCCATTCATGTACAGAGTGTTTTCTATCCCGAACCTAACATAAGCTTTTTAGTAGGTTACTTTATATGTAGATGCAAAGATCCTTTTACCTGTTTAGTGTTAATTGCCAAAAATGAAAAAATAAAAGATAGCAGGTTAAACCTGTCCAAATTTGAACGGATAAGTAGTCATTTCAATCTTTGCTATCCACCATGCCATAACCTAACCTAATTCCTTGGTGTCTATCACTGTACAATAACGGAATTATTATTTAATTATTTTCTACTGTAACCTAACTAAAACCCTTAGTGCATACCAGTTAACCCTGGTGCATTGCATTTCACCATTGCTACATAGCACATCAAATATGCCAATCAGACAAACATACAAATCCAAAATTTTCTACCTAAAATTATTATGCCACAATTGATTATATTATTACGAACCTAACATTTTTATTCAGTATGTAAATCATTCTGGACATTAGAAGTAGATCTAAGGCACACTTACATCCTTTAGTTGGCCATTTTAAGAGTTAAGTAATCCCACAAATATGTAACATGAAAGGAGATAGTTCCAGAAGGTAACCTACCCACGCCTACGCAAGTATTAATAAATACGTAACCCATCATTATGTAGTGATGATGATATAACTAGAATTCGATAATATAATGAACAATAAAGGTAATTTGTCTATATAATTAATATTAAACAATTTTGGTTTTATTGAATGGACAATGGTAAAATTATGCGAAAATGGAACAGAAGGTAAGTTATATGGCTTTATATTGGATTGACTGTACGTCTAGACAAAAATATAATTCTTTTCTGTATACTAAATATAACTCAATAAGCTTTAATGGTATTTATGAGGGTTGTTGTATTAGTATAAGCGGTGACATTAAGTTTCTTTATTAGATTCGCCGGTTCTATGTTAAACAATTAAATGCATTTTTTTGATTAAACTGCATCTTGCATATAGAATTTAAAAAGTTAGTTAGCTGTTGTTATTGTTAGGTCCTTTAAATTGTTTTTTTTTTTATCTATACATGAATTATTTTTAAACTTATACTTATTTGAAGCTTATAGATATCAGATTACCTGTGTTTTAGTAGAATTGCATGGCAACAATAAGTAATGTACAATTTAGATATTGTTATATTCGTAACGATTATTCTTTGAGGTACCGTGTTTCGTCTGGATCCGCTCGCTTTATCTGGCCAGACGGGCTATACAGACCCCCATTGTCCTGCTGTTCCAGATAATCGTACCTATTGTTTTAACGCGTATCTTTTGATAGTGTACCAACAAAAACATCGTCACAACAAATGGGAAAGATATAGAGCGTCTTAACAGATACATTTTGGCATTGGTATTAACGAGTCGAATCATTAGATTATGATTATTATTCATTTTGTCGGACGAATTTAACTTAAATTTATTATTAAGACGTTCAAATTTAGTAATTGTTAGGATAATTCAAATTAAATGTTATTTTATACACCAGTGAATTTCATTTCCTAACAAATCACGATCCAAATAACTAGTTGCATAAAATTAATTGGGCTTGCAACGTACAACGTTTGTACAGTTATAATGTCGAATAGAAAACTCGTTCAAAAGAATTAATATTTGAAAGTATTTAATTAAAAAAAACTCTTTTATTTCGTCCCATATTCCAATAGGTTATGGGCCCAGATTTACGCATATTTGAGAATTGATAGTGGCGATATAAAACGGATAATTATTTGTAAGTGAAGCGCGATTTAATTAAAAGTGTGAAAGATAATGGAAACTACTAAGAAAAATATTTTACCATTTAATAGCCAACGTTATAACATTTGAAAGTTGCGTATTCGTGCCTTACTCGATGAATTTGACGTATTAAAAGTGATTAACCAGAATGTACCTTTTCAACCAGATGACGAGTGGAATAAAGCTGAAAGGAGTGCAAAAAATGCAATAGTACAATATTTAAGTGATTCCTTTCTAACATTTGCTCGAGATGGAGATACCCCAAAAGAAATGTTAACAAAACTTGATTCAATCTACGAAATAAAAAGTCTTCTTTCTCAACTTGCGATTCGAAAATAATTACTGGAAATGAAACTAAAGGCAGATCCTCCATTAATTAATCATTTCACTTCTTTTGATGATTACATCATAGAATCGATGGCTGCAGGAGCAGAGATGGATAAAACTGCACATTTATAATTAACATTAGTAGTTACAGCCCTTGAGACATTAACATAAGATAAAATAACACTTGCTTTTGTTAAATCTCGATTAATGGACCATGAGATAAAACTCAAAAATAAAAACATCACAATCTTGAAGGTGATACAAGCTACAACATCAAAACCGAAAAGAGAAAGAAACACATGCCTAATCAAAATTGGAGAAATCCTCGTCAATTTCCTAAAGAAAACTCCACGTACAAATGGCAAAATTATCAAACAGAAACAACCACTAATATGTCATTATTGCGGAAAGAAAAATCATTTTAAGAAAGACTGTTATCATTTCAAGAAAACACTAAAACATAAAACATAAAGATCACAATCGTACTGATCAAACGATCCATACATCAAAAAATGAAACTGGATTTACTTTTAAAGCAGGAAATGGAAATGAAGAAAATCCAAATGAATTAGTTTTTATATTAGATAGTAGTGCTTCAGATCATATTGTGAAAAGAGACGATTTATTTAGTGAAGTGACTGTGTTAGTGAATCCAATAAATATTTCTATTGTCAAAAATTGTGCCTTCTTACAGCAACAAAAAGAGGAATCATCCACGTGAAAACCAACTGCGGGGTGAACGAAGTTCTCGAAAATGTCCTCTATTGTCCCGATGTACCACATAATTTGTTGTCCGTTCGACGGATTCAAGAAGCTGGAATGTCAGTAATCTTTGATAAAATAGGAAAAGTAAAGATTACACGGGAGGGGAATAAAATATTGTCAGGTGAGACAGTAAATGATTTAATTTATGTGAATTTTAAGGTGAATGCTCTAAAGTTATAAAACAAGCAAATGCTGAAATATATAATGCATGGTCATATAAACTTTGGCATAATCGTTTAGGTCAGATAGGAAAACAGAAATTTCTAGAGTTAAAAAATAAAGAAATGATAAAAGATGTCAAAGTAATTGTAAAAGTGTATCCAAATTATGAAATATGTGAAACATGCAAATATGGAAAACAAAGAAGGTTACCATTTTCTAAAGTTAAAGACAAAAATTATGTAAAGCGACCACTGTTTATAATTCATTCGGATGTCTGTGGGCCAATAACACCTACCACATATGACAACAAAAATTATTTTGTTGTTTTTATTGACGATTATACACATTATACAGTTATTTATTTGATTACTTATAAATCGGAAGTCTTTAAAGTATTTAACAACAATCCAAGCTCATTTTAACTTCAAGATTGCCAATTTATATTGTGATAATGGTCGTGAATACTTATGTAATGAATTGAAAGTCTTCTGTGTACACGAGGGAATTAGTTATCATTTGACAGTTCCTTACACTCCACAACAAAATTCTGTGTGAGAGTTGATGATACGAACAATTACCGAAAAAGGCAGGTTCATGATCAGTGGTACCGGCATGGAAAAAGTATTTTGGGGTGAGGCAGTTTTAACGGCTGTTTATATTATTAATAGGAGCCCTACAAAAGCTCTGATGGTAAATAAAACACCATACGAAGTGTGGCATGGTAAAAAGCCATGTTTAAGTCATTTAATAATTTTCGGTTCAGCTGTTTACATACATAAAAAATCCAAAAAAACCAAATTGTTCCAATACTTGAAATATTCCTATATGCAACAACTTATCAAGTTATCTCTTCTATCAAATATTGAAAATAATGCAGCCTTGCTTTCAAGTAGTGACAATAAAACCGGCTCGTATTTGCTTAGGTTTGTTATACCGATCACAATTTTTGTTGCTTATGAAAAAGTATTAAAATGACATTAGTGGCGAATAATTTTTAGCTTCAAAATTGCCAAAAAATTTAACATTTTTAGAAGTAAAATATTTAATCTAAACCTTTGACTATTTTAATCTCATACCTACACATATGTAGTTCATTCCACTACCAATTATGATTGTAAATTAAATTTATGGAACTATAAACATGCCTTCTAACATTTCTATAAGCATGCTAACGAGTCACAACTGCATATAATTTGTTCTTGCAATTGCACTGTTTATGACATTTCATAGACAATTAGATAATGATCAAGCATAGATTAACAGAAAAGTTTTTATTACTTACTGGTGAAACTAATTGTTGAGGCACTAAAATTTAAATTAAGCTTCAAAGGAATTAGTCACTCAAACAAAATTACTTAGTATTTAACAATGCTTATTACCAACAACAATAACAGCCTGGCTATGGGTCTCCTGCTGGGCCCTATATTAGCAAAAATGATTCTTAACGAATCAGAAAACAAAATATGTGTTAATATATTATTTAAAAGTTGGTTTTGTTATTACCGTTGTGTAGACAAAATATTAATATATTTTATAGATTCAGTATTTTCCAAATTTTATTTTAACACCCCTTTACGATCTTTTCGGCTATTAAGCCATTATCAAAAGATAAATATATTAGTACTTAGTTATCATTTGCTTAAAAAAATCACAATGAATGCACCACGAAAAGCATTAATTATATTGATAATTACAAGGTTATTCAATTTTTGATATAACTTACATCCTAAGATTAAATTTATGTTAGCATTAAAAGAAAATAAATGTATAAATTTTCTAGATTTTACAACAAACAATACAAGAAATTTATTCTATATCATTTAATTGTGTCACACAAATTGGCTTTTCCACACAAGCCTTCATAGACTTATAACAATAAATAAAATGATCAAAAAGAGCTCATTAGATTTTTTATAACTGACAAGACCAACAATTGCCAGCTATCTTTAGTTACTAATTTACTGAAAACTCGGAATATGGTTTATATCTGCATTAACGGTAAAAACAACAATAAATTTCTTTACAATTGCTTTACATATATGGGATTAATTACCGTCAATATAGAGAAACACATCAATAATTGCAATTTTTTAATAAGCAACAAGGATTACACAAACAAGAATTTTAAATCAGGATTGGAGAAACTAAATTATGGCTATTGATGTAAATCTTGCATAAGACAAATACACAGGTTAATATTGACAGAAATCAAACAACCACTGTTGTAAGATTTTACAAAATTTTTAATAAGACTTCTCTTACACTGTTTCGGCTTATCAGGCCATTTTCAAAGAGTTGACTAGAAATTAACTTAATCTAAAAAAACGTCATTATATATACATATTTAAGTAAGTGGGGGTAAAAACACATCATATTATTGAAACCGGGCTAAAAATATAGGACTTTTATGTCCTTAACATTGTTCATTTGTAATATTTTTATTATGAAAAAAGGCATTTTGAATTTCTAATTTCTCTAACAGGCTTATTCTTTTACTTTTATTTATACAATGCAAAATCTTAAAATTATCTTCACTAATGTTCTGATTATTTACAGAACAATGGGGAAACCCAGTATTACATTTTTTATCAATAATAGACTTTTTATGCTCCTTGAGTCTATTTTTAAAGGATCTACCTGTCTGTCCTACATAGATTGCATCGCAGTCTGATCATTGAATCTCATAGACACCTGATTTTTGAAATTTGTCTGTTGTTGAGATTTTATTATTAATTAGAATTTTGCCTAAATTTGTTTTATTAGAACATATACTATTGATGCCTAACTTATTTAACCTTTTGCAAATTGTTGTACGTATATTTTTATAATGATTTATAAAGGTCTAGTTTATGCGTTCTTTATTGACACTTTTTCCATAATATAAATGATTAAGTGTATAATTTTTGTTTTTTTTAGCCAAAATTTTATCTACTATGTTAGGGTTGTAGCCGTTGTTAGATGCCATGACTTTTAGTAAATGTATTTCTTTTTTATAATTTTCATCACTTAGTGGAAGAGAAATAAGTTTATGAATCAAGCTATTTTAATATTATATTTTTCGTTTGAAGAGGCTGGGATAATTACGTCTCAAAAGGTGTTTTTCCTGTAAATGTTGAATTCTAAAATGACATTTTAACGTGTTATTGACAAATCTAAAAAGTTTAAAGTATTATGTGATTCTACCTCAACTGTAAATTCTATTTTTGTACTGATGGAATTTAAATGTAATAGGAAAGTTTGTAATTGTCTTCTGGTACCTATCCAAATACAGAATATGTCGTCGACATATCTGATCCACTTAAAGACATTATTTATTAGGGAAGTTTAGGTATCAAATTTTAAAAATGGTCCATATAAATTTCTGATAAATAGATCCTTTAAAACTAGACTTAAGGAGCATAAAAAGTCTATTATTGATAAAAAATGTAACACTAGTTTTGCCCACCATTGTTCTGTAAATAATCATAACTTTAGTGAAGATAATTTTAAGATTTTGCATTGTATAAATAAAAGTAAAGGATTAAACCTGTTAGAGAAATTAGAAATTCAAAATGCCTTTTTTCATAATAAAAATATTACAAATGAACAATGTGAAGGACATAAAAGTCCTATATTTTTAGCCCGGTTTCAATAATATGATCTGTTTTTACCCCCAGTTACTTAAATATGTATATATAGTGACGTTTCTTTAGATTAAGTTAGTTTCTACTCAACTCTTTGATAATGGCCTGATAAGCCGAAGCAGTGTAAGAGAAGTCTTATTAAAAATTTTGTAAAACCTTACAACAGTGTTTGTTGGATTTCTATCATTATTAACATGTTTTACAATTTTCCAACCGCATCCTCCCTAAATCTTATTAAATATACAGGCGCTTTAAAGAGAGGATAAACGAACAAAAGAAAAGCTATATAAAGTAAATCACTATAGTCTTCTATAAAACTTTTTGTAACTTGAACTCACTGTTTGTTTTCATTGCAAAAATGGAGTTACAAGAATTAAAAGCTTCCTCGATTCAATATTCAAAAGAATTTAATTTCTATCACTACAACTGTTTCATCAAGGATGTACAATTTTATATAATCTACGTCATGGATTCAGTTTAGAAAGTAAGGCCTTGTTAAACACTATGAAATTCTACATTTACCTGTAAACATTTGCGGGTGGCGATATACTGGCTGTTACTTGACTCCATGAGAACAAGACGAACTTTAGAGTATCACCTTTTTTATTTTTAAAGATGCTTTTCATTGGTGTCAAGTAACATACAATATATTTTAAAAGAATGGGAATTTCTTAAGATAAAAAGCAAGATGAATAATTTAAAAGGAAAATTCACATTCCTTTCATGAGATCCCTGCAGTACACAATAGATGCTTGAGGCAATAAAGAAAATGAAATTAGGAAAACGTTTTAAGCCTTACCGAGGCCAATACCGGCTTCATTTGTGTGGAAATGAATTTTCAGAAAGCTTCACTAACTTTCGTCCGACGTTTTACAACACAACTCATCAAAGTAAGCCGCTTTCGGTACGAGTGGCATATTGCTTCTCTTACCGATGTCTATCACCTCAGCTAAAACTTCGTTCAAGCAGGAGGATAAGCGTTTGATTGAAGTTTTAAATTAATCGAGTACTTGATCGTAGTTTACGTTAGCGAATAGGAAAAGAGTCAAGTAGAACATTTGTTAAGACCTTAAATAATTCACGTGAATCTGTTAATGCCTCTTAGTGATTTCCAACAAATAAATAAATCGCTTATATCTAAATTTAAGGATGTCCGTCTTACACCAATAAATTTTTTTATTTTTTTATTTACTCATCATTTCATTTCTTTCTCTGTTTTACATGAATATTGGAAAAGTTTCTGTGATTGGCGTCGGCATCTTCCGATGAATGTTATTATAACATTAGGAAATCAATACGTTCAAATAAGTATAAGTTTCGAAAAGGATGCAATGACAGTATTGCATTACAGTTATACCACAAAGTTTTGACATGAACTTGAACAGAATTCTTTTACGAAAGGCAGTGTATTGAAAACATTTCAATAATGATCTGCATCTTCACTAACACGTAAAACATACGAAGTTATCTAAACCCACAGAAGAAAAGTATTACAATAAGAGAATAATGTTTCAAGGAGTATAATTATCAATTAGAAGAAGAACTTGTTGTCATCACATTCTTCAGACTAAATGGTATCAAATTAAGATTACACTTTCGATAGTCTATCTTTTGTGAAACATCTTGAATAATATACGTATGTAAGAATAAATAGAATGTTGTTTCATCTAATTATTATATCGAAAACTCTGAGAGAAGATCAGCTTGAATATTGTTTTGATCAATCTCAATAACATTGAATGAAACAATATTGTCTAGTTTTATAAATAAAAATTGTGCTAGAAGAAGCAGCTCCCTCTTCTGGACATTCGTACCGCGTCGCTTTCCACCGTCAAAGCCAAGATTACCGTTTAATTTAATGATAACTTTAATAATTGATAACAGATTTTAATGAAAATTTTATTACCCAAGCAAATAACTAATTGAAGAAGTACAATGTGCTAACTAATGAGACACTTTTTAGCGCAATTATTAGCAAGGTTATACGTATGTACGTATTGTTACGGCGGAACTTGGTTCTTTGGTCTATGGTTCGAAAATAATGCGGTGATACAGTTATCTAACTCATTAATGGCCTCAGTCCAGTTTTGGGCAGAAAAGTCTGTCTTGCAGAAGTAGTGTGGGAGGAGGGTGTTGGCCCTTTCCCAAGATTAGAATATTAAGGCATTTTAAATGTAAAGCCTATGATTATAGTAAATTTGCTGCGGTAAATGTGTTCTTTTACATGTTTGTTTATATTGTAATAAGGCCTCTATATTTTGATAAAGGTGTCGTTAAGATTTCGCTTTGGCAGTGATCATAATCTCTGTGATCGTATTATCTATCTTGACATCAAGTGATAAAGTAAGTGATCATTTGTTTATTACTTTGTGTGTAATGATTAGGAGATCATTATGTTTTAAAACAAAGCTTCAGCATGCTTCTGACTAATATTACTATACCATATATATATCTTTGTGATATTCCTCTGATATAAACATCACAGATATTTCGTTATCTTTGAAGTATAACCCTCCTGTACAACCTTACAAATCCTTAAGTGATTAAATAAATAGTCGTAAATAAATAATTGTTAAATAAATAAGTAAACTAGAAAATTCGTTACATTATGTTATATAAGTCAGTCTTACGAAAGTTGTCGACAGTGAAAATAAAAGAGTAAAATAACATTATCTGTTTTGTGAATGATGTAGTTGTGGAAATAATAGGTGAGTTATTTCACTGGCTGACCAATTTATTTATTTATTTATTATTCGCTGGTAACTTGTGTTCCTCATAAGAGTGCTACATACACTCACTCTAGAGGAGTTACAGTGTTGCTATCCTATTTCAAATTTTTTATTTTATGTCTTCGTTATAGCTTCAAAATAACGGACGCAGAACAAGTCCGCCACCCACCTTATTTCAAACCAAGCCAATAACTAATTAAGTCTAACATCTTGGCGGATATATTTGCCTATTTTTTATTCGTATTCAAAAACCCGAGTTGCAACCACTCGCACTAAAACTTCGAACTCTATATTATCATTTTCACCTTTTTCCATTTCATCAGCATACATTTTAAACACTCCTTCACCAGGATAGTGGATAGTGGATAGTAGCCCAATGAACGGATTACAACTCCCATTGCTTTGAGGTTATTTTACCATCAGAACTTTTATTAATTCGATGTAGTTTATTTACTTCACTTAGCATTAATTGGTTTTATTGTAATATAAGATAATTCATTGTTGAGCATGAGCACTATGTGAGTTGACCCTTAGTGCTTTGTTTCTGAGTACGATTCCAGTTTACCCTTCATACTTTGCCAGTTGCTCATAAAGCGGGTACTATACGAGTTAACCCTTAGTATTTAAGTGAATGCATGCACTATTTATCATGGTAGATAACTCTGTACTAGCGTTATTTATTTCCGATGAGGTATTTCGCGAATTGACCCTTAATACCCATGATTCTGAAATGATTAAAATACCATAGATGAATTATTATTTATTCCTTCATCTTGATTAATTTTGCATTAATGGTTTAATTGGTCGCTTACATATTTCTATTTGTTTATTTTCAGGTGTGTCATTTCGGACATGCTTGACCATTGATAATCTTGACATACTAATATTAGTTACTATCATTATTTGTTTTAAATTTGACTTGATTACATGTGTTATATAATAAGTTTTATTCATTAAGGTTAAATTTTAAATATTTATCTTCATTTTTTTTTTAAATACACCCTATACGTATAGGTACACCTACTAAACGCAAACAATAAACCAAGTTAGCGGAAAGTGGACAAAGCACGTTACAAATTGTTGCCCACTTTCCACTACCTTGTGTTCTCATTTTAATTATGAACTCCACTAACACACAAAGAAATATAAAAGAATGCTTTAAATATAATAAATGCATATGCGGTCGACGAATTAGTAAATAGAGCAGAGAATACAAAAAGAGTGAATAAAGTACACCGATATATCAGATAAAACAAGTACTTAAGTACCCTTGAGAGAGAAAAGAGGGTCTGCTGAATATAGATGTGCACTTATCGATAACTTCAAACAAAACGTGTAGTACCTTTTACTGTCTCTTTTGTTTTTGAATATCTAATTTTTCGAACTATTTAAATTCGATCAAACATGTTTCATAGATTGCATGCAAGAGTCCGTCAGTAGCACAAATCAACTTATTTGTACTATTTTTAGGGTATACCTTTAAGTGTAATCAGATATATCAAAACCATTAGAAGCTAGGAGGGAATTTAAAATTTTAACAACTTATTCAAATTGCTGATTTGTAATAATTCATCATGTAGCGACAAAATAAATAATGGCACTTTGTTATTTATCATCATTGTCATCATAGTTTACAAACTATTGCTAATCAGTAATAAACAATTGTGACTCTAGTCGTATCGAAGCCGTAGTCACGAAGGTAAAAAGAAAAATAGTTTTGTTTACTTTATTGGTACGTTCTATTGTCATTATTTTTCCACAAATAAATATTTTAGTAATGTAACTTTTTTTTCCTAATTGTGTCTTACAATTTGAATATAATACTGCTTCTCGTTCTTAATTGAAGTAAATAATTCCGAATGTAGCGAAACGAATTAGGTAACATACGTGTCATTAAGTTGGCGCTAAAGAAGCTGATATTGATGTTTAAAAACATTTTAAATTGCTTTCCGGTTGATCTCTACGAGACATGATACGGTAATAATTACCTTCACCTGAAGAAGCTTATGTTATAGCGAAACATTGATGTAGTGGTACATTTATTAAGTTTTTCTTGAAACACTAGTTTGTGTTTTATTCATTATGAATAAGTTTCAACAAGTTACGATTACAACAATCAATTGTTTAAATGGAAGTAGCACTCAAGCCTTTATTTTTTATTTGATAAATGTTGTACATATCTCAGGTGTTTTTTCTTTATTATTTACAAATTGCGTACTCAAGTGTACGGACGGAAACACCAACTCCTAGGAGACTATTAATTGTTTTGAGGTAGGGCTTTTGTAACTTATTGTCTATCAATTTTTTATAGATTGTCAAATACATATATGAATGAATTGTAATTTTTGTTAGTTTTAATTGAAGGCTTGGCGTGAAAAATTCAGAATAAAGGAAAAACTACTTGTTAAGCATGTTGCTTTCAGAGAGCTTGTTGCACTGATTTCTTAATAATATTTACCTAATAACGACACATCTGTTTTCCCTTCTAACTACAATTTTAACAATAACAGGTAACAAATACCTACTGTTGATGTAAAAGAACTATATACATGTACAATACTGAAAATACCCACGGTAAATACATGAGGTTTTAGTGGAGTGGGTTAAATTGTCGTATTGTGTGCAAAACATTCCTTAAGCAGGTAAATATAAATAAGTCACTTACACATGATGCGCACCCAGCGGCCTAGTGCTCTAGATCATTGCTTAGCATTCAGGAGATCACCGGTTCTAACTCGGGTCCAGCTGCTCTGGTCCAAGTTTTCTGTGGTTTCCTTGAAACATTTAGGCAAATTCTGGGGCAGTAATTTTCCACAGATAATCTCTCACTTCCTTTCTGTCTTCATTTCGTCCGTCTCATCTTTCATTCCCTAACCACACCTCCCACCCATTCCCACGATTCCTGAAGAGGGCCTTACGCCCTACCCTCCGGCTTTGTACTAGACTGTAGGTCGGAGGGACTGCCCGCCCACCAGCAGGAGTAGCTGGTGGAAATGAAACACAAAAGAGTCTTTTCTTAATGATGAGCACTGAACACTATTGATATAATTGGAAGATGCTTCACAATAACCATTCCAATGAAACAAGAACGCAGAAAATCTGTGAAATTTTCTTTTTCCTATTTTAAAAACCACTGGACGGACGATCTACTTTTGCTACATTTACACTTAAACGCTGAGCATGACGTAAGAAATATTAAACCTAAAAAAAATGTAAAGAAAGGGTGGAATATAAGGTTCTTCTCGAGGATTCCTAAGTCGTAATTTACTTTATGGTATTCATTATTCATGAAAATGCGAGGTGAAACCTATTTGTATTCAGCAATATCAATTAAGTAAATTTAAAAAATGGTAATTTTCTTTGAATACAAGAACGATTTTATCTTGGAGAGAAGCTGAAGTTTTCGTTTATTATTCGACCCTTATCGACACGAGAATTATTGAGTAGGGTTTTATGGACTTTCTTCCTGAGACCGTTGATAACAAAATATTTGGCGTTGGATTTACAAAAGAAAAATGTAAAATTTTTAAAAATCTCATAAATCGTTTCCTTTCTAGTTTAATGAAATTATACATTTAAATCAATATTCACTTTTATATAATATTTTAATTAATATCTACGCAGTATAATTACATTGCTCATTTTTTAAACATAGTGATTGGAGAGCAAAATGGCATAATGGGTTAGCTGCCGTGTATCTAATAGCCCAAAATTTATAAAAATCGCAACTCTATTACATCAGCAGTTTAATATATGTACGTACCAGCATATAAAATTTTTAACCCATTGATAACATACCACATAACTTCATTAATTATCAATCAAATTATGCAGTCAAAAATTTCTCTATATTTTACCTAAAACAAAGACATAATAGTACCTTACAATGCAAAAATTGAAGTAAGCAGTCTTTTTAGCCCAATTCAAGTGAACGAAGTAAATATCATATTGAACAATATGATGAAAATAATTCTTTGGACACACAACTCAAATACTATACATTGTCATAAACACTTGTTTGGAACAGAATTATTTTTAATTTAATAACAATATTTTTAAACACTTTAAGGGATTACCAATGGGGTTACCTTTATCTCCATTTTTTGCAGAAAAATACATGTCATCTTTTAGGAAACTTTATATTCTGACAGAAACAACAAGTTACTGAAAAATATCCTCCATTTTTTACGAAAAAACCGTTGGAACGTTCCTTATGTTTCTAGATAATGTAAATTAAAAGTTCAGTTCACCGTAGAAACTGGCAACAAAAAAGGCCTTAACTTATTGATATTAAAATTAACAACAATAAATTAAACTATGATATTTACGGGAAAGCAACTTATACTAACACTAGGATACATAACAAAGGAGGGCAGTCAAAACAATTGTTAGAATTTTCTTTAAGTGAAAATAATTACAATACGGAGGTATCCATAATCAAACAGGTAAATAATGGCTACAAAACGAAATTAGTGCATTACATAATAAAAACAAAAACAATAGGAAGCTTAGGAAGCAATTGTATGATTATAAAGATGCATTTATTTCGACAATATAAGCAATAAAGTCTCTAAACTCAGTAAACTAGGAATAAAAACTATTTATCTAAAGGGAAATAATTTACGAAACTGTTACTAATTAATAAAATAAAAACAACAAACAAACAAATTTATTCAATATGGAGTTTATAAATTGAATTGTAGTAACTGTGACACATATTATATAAGTCAAACTGTTAGAAACCTAAGAACTAGATTTGAAGAACACAAAAAGGCTATCTCAAGAAAGTTTTGTAACAAGGGTACGTACGCACTATATCAACTTTAATGATTTACTAGATATTGATAACATCAGTTTATTACATATCGAAAATAAAGGAAAAATGCTTAATTTACTGGAGCAAATGGAAGTTAAGAAAGCCCTTTTAAGAAAAGACAATATTACTAATGACCAGCTAGAGTTCCAAAACAACTTAATATAGACAAGTACTGAGGTTTTCACCCCAAGCAAGAACCGCTAGTATTTATGACAACCTCTGTAGTGTGTAAGTAAGTGTAATATTTAGTTGGACACTCTTGATAAAGGCTTAACCAGTTGAAATAATTGTCGAGAAATTTCACTTATAGGAGTAAAGAGGGCAGAGAAAGGCCTGGATTAGATTCACAGATAGTTAGTTCTAGTTTTAAGGAAATACAAAGATTGGCTCAGGATAGAAAGGAGTAAAAATGCATGTTCCACCAATTTTGGGACTGACTATGATGAATTTGGCTAGATAATGTGACCAAATACTGCAATAGCAAATTTTGTTCGAACACTCAGATCTAGCCTATTGTACCAATATGAATTCGAAGGTAGAGTATACTTCTACGTTCAATCATTCCAAAACGGAAAAATCTATAATCAGTAAGGTAGTTGCTACAAAAGCTGAATTTTTGAAGAAAAATATCAAACACGAATGGTGGATAATAACTTAGAATTTAATTTAAATCAACGTACTTAAAAAATTTAGAAAACGTTATCTGCATTTAAATTTTGTGTGTGATGTTTCTAAATTCGACGTTGAACTTTTATCGTAAAATATATACCATTCCATTTAAAATAAAAACGTTGACATCAACTTCCGGTATAACTGGAAGTGCCCGACAGTTGAAATTATTTTAATTAAATAGATCATCCTTGATAACCCCAACTTCCAAATTTTCAAATCTCTAACTCGCTTAGTTTTCCTAAAACTTCTAATGTACCACTCAGTTTGAATGACCCTGTATAATATATTCAGCTAAATTAAACACTTGGTAATCTGTGTAAAGAAGCTAACGATAAAAAACCTATACAACGAATATTAAACCAAGTCCTACCCCTTCTTATGAGCGAATTCTGAATGTTTAGTGTTCAAAAAGGTAACGGTCGACATAATACATAAGAAAATCAATACTTTGCTTTCAACTACCTCACGTTCTGCATATTCACGTCGATATAAATTTATATTCTTAACAATTTTCTACTTTAAAGTTAAACCATTTCATCTTGTTCACAATTTAGAAGTCAGTTGTAGACTACAAAGGTGAAGAAAAAAGGGCTATTTTCTGAAAGTTCCTTATTCAGCATACATATTGACATTCTTTGGAAGAAAGAGAGAAAAGGTAAAAGAGGGAACGAAAAAGAAACACATAACACACAACAGAATTGAGAGTCCAATTTGTAAAAGTATTCAATGGCAGTCAACAACATAAGAATTTTCGTTACCTTAGAGTTCCTTCTGAAAGTGGAAAGCCCTAGAGGAAAACTTGAAAGACAAAAATTGCTTCTTTATCGTGTTTAGTTAAATTCATTTTAAAACTGCCTTAGAATAATAAAAATAGCTTTTCAGAAGCTTCAAATCGTCGTTATACCTACAATTAAAATCAAACCCAAATATCTGGGCATATAGTAATTTCACAGAATGTTATATAAAATATACATTAACAAAAGAATGAAATTGACCGACAACTAAAAAATGAATGAATGGGATACAAATCAACTTAATTTCTTTATCCTGGTTTTGCAGACATTGGAACTATCTGTTTTTAAATCACTAGTATAAGAACACAGCGAAACTGTATGGAATTCCAGATTGAAAGGATTGAAACGTTCTAATCAACACTTTTTATAAATCAGATGACATTGAGAAAATACTTCACTTCTAAGAATTTAAATAAGCTAATTTCTCAAAGTACAGTAATTGAGTTTTCTTTCAATGTTCTTCTCACAGGAAATGCTGCTTCCACTACTATTAAACAACTTTTTTTAACGAAATAAATATGACAGAATATTTCTCCATATGAATACATAAATTACATTGATTTATTTATTCAATCGAAATAAATGTGGTTACTTCCATATTCAATTGTGGAAGGTGAACCAATATCCCACAGAGATAACAATAATTGTATCATTAGCGTTCTTTTACATATTGCTTATACGTAAGCCGTCACAATAACAAATGAAATACTTGTACAAACAGGATAAACATTGGCTAGTGGCACTATAAAACAGCACTGTTTTGTAAAATAGTAGTTACTGCATTCATGGTATTATGTTTATAAATATTGTTATAATTAATATATTATAGGTACTAAAGAACACTGAAGTCACTACTATAATTTGAAAGTTGAAAGGAAACCTATAATTTTGGATAATAAAGGAGCTACACTATGAATTCTCCTTACAATAGCCTTTGTGTCAATTGCTAAAGATATAAGGTTAACAGCCTACACACAAATTCCCTTCTATATATATAATCAGCGATCGATATATATCGCTCACTTCCTAATTAATTTGAGAACATAATTTAACGCATTCGTGCTACTGGCGTAGGTGAAAATGGTCTTATTTCCTTTTGTTTACATTTTCGGGTGAAACAAGGAAATTCATTTACAAGCGTTCTCTCCTAAATTAACAGTCAAACTTCATGAGTTTGAGAAAGTTTCTTCATTCGATTAATACTACAAAATCAAATGGAGCTCTGTGGAACTAAACTAAATAAAGCACTGAAATCCCAAAATTCCACATAAAACGTTGAGAAACTTAAAACACCTTTCGATGCCAGCAAGGGCAATTCGAAATGTGAATACGTCTTAACCATTTTATTGAAATAATCATTATTTAGAAGTATGATGAAACATAAATGAAACAAGAACAGTATATATGTTTTAGACCTTGTAAACTTATCGAATCTACCAGACGTGCTATTTCGTTATTATTATATCTCGTCAGTATGCCATATGCACGTAGGATGAGTCTGCAAGTCGGATTATCAATTATAAAGACATGAAATAACACCATACCTTTATTTAAGCTCAAAATGTAAGGGTAAATGTTCTTGACTTGTAATAACATCTTAGTTGATGACTGCAGAATAACAAAATACTGGAGCTACTTTTAGGGTTCCTACAGAAAGCCTAAAATTAAAGGAATAGATTAAAGATGTAATTTTAGTTCTGAATTGTTATATAGCTTTGCAGCACTTACACCTCATTTGACATATTTTTACGAAATGATCCAGAATTCACCACTGAACTTCCAGTTCCATCCACACTCTACCCAACCATCTAACTTTCAAAGCCATCTAAATACCATTAACTTAGCCAATAACGATCTTATAAATTAAGATTTTTGATTAAATTTTGGCATTGACGATTTTGAGAGTAATGTTCTAATATAGCAATCTCTGCTATTTTGTTGGTATAGTTTTTCTGCAGAGTCTGTGAGAAGTTTTACGCATCATTCCACAACTTGTGCAAGAAAATTATATGAAATGAAAATCCGGTAGGGCTTTGTCTTTTAGAAAGGAAGAAACAGTATCGGCTGTCAAGCTTTCCAACAATGGAGCTGGCGACAGCTTACATTTAGTTCAGTCTATCAACTTAGTGTAGTTCATGGTATCAAAATTTATTGAGGTAGTTATAAAAGTTCTAACAGCCTTTTCCTTCGGATCTTGAGTCTTTTCGTTTGGTACCCTCCTGTAGCCTACCTCTCTTGGTGACAGGAAACGCGCTTCTCTGAATGACAGGATAGGTGGTTCTTTTAATTTCATCTAACTTGTTGTTTGAAAAATTTCTGTTGTGCTTTTACGTATATTTAATGAAACAAATAAGTACAAACATAGATACAATGATAATGCAAGAGTCCGCATTGGATAAAGAATATAAAAGATGAAACAAAGAATAAAACATGAATGTACTTAATAATATCGCCAAACCGTTCCGCACTCCACACTTTCCCACTACTACTATTCACCACCGACGCGACGCACGATGTAACGCGCCACGTCACCACTAACGCATCCGAATGGACAAACCATTTCATCTAACATTTTCAAAGATATGTTTACGATCTACCATGTTCCTTAATTTCATAACTATTAAATAAATAAGCTATGGTTAAGTTCCTAAAGATTATAAAAATGAGAAAAAAAATACCTTCTTCTTTAGGCATTTGTGTATTTTGATACAGTGAAATATTTTGGGTTCTAACAGTTTCGGCATCTACTTCATTTTGAAAGAACTATATTTAAAAACAATGGTTTACTTTTCAGTTTGCGCAAAAGGTCTAATAATTATGAATTGAATGCTGAACATTTCGCCATTGACTAAATCAACCTTGGTTACCGCATTATAAAGGTTGGATGGAAGGGCAGGGTGTGAACTAATGTTAGAATCGAAAAAGTATTTTTTCGACCCGCCCTATGTGCCTGTGACGTGCTTATAAGATGTGATAAGGTCGAAATTGTGATTCACAGCTGGTTCTTTCTGTAAGTTATAGATCAAGAACTTATTTATTGTTCTTTTTAATTTGGTTAACGTTCCAATCACGTACAAAAGATACGCCGTCGATTCAGTTGGACAATTAGATACCTTAGAAAGGCCTTTGTCTAAAATAGATATTGCTTATAACAACATAATTTTGGTTATGTTATGGAAGTAAATTCGATTCTGAGTTATATTTAAATTTCCAGTAGATATAATTGGCATTGATATGAAAAATAAGTTTACCCCAAATTATAGGTCGCTAGTGAGCTATCCCAAAAATAGCTCTTTTCTTTTTATTTTCTTTTGTTTTATTTTGTAGCTATATCGTCTCGAATTTGGCAGCTGCTAAAGTTTTCATAAATGCGTATCTGTCCGTTAAACTCCAATATATCTGCGTGCAAGTGTGCGAAAGTGGGCAATTTGAAACACATGTTCCTAACAAATAAGAGGAACTTGTTGCTGAATAAAGGAAATGGTCTGAAAGTCCGAGCTATACTACGTATGTGGTGTTTGGGGGTTTATGTCATCCAGTTTAACGTGATTTCACCTTCGTATAAACTGTATCCAAATAACAGAAGAATTTTAACAAAGCGTCAAAATTTATTTTAGTATTTGCAGTAATTATGGTATTCGAATAAACAGTAATGTAATAAGTGTTTTGTTCCATTCAACGAAGTAGTTTTACAATTTAATTCTATAATCATTCATAGATAACGATCTGTTATCTACTTTTCACAAAAACAAACTTACTTCAAGGTTATAAATTCATCTACGAACAAGTAACCTGAAGCTGTTTACAGTTAAAGGTCTCGATTTGATATCATAACAATATTTTCCAGAAAAATTAAATATATCTGTCTACGTAACTATTATTTCTGTCTGATATTATCTCGATATCAAGTCCATTAATTTACTTTAAAAGTTTTTTTTTAATCCACAAATAAATTAATGGCAAGTCTTTTGTAACAAGGTTAAGGTCCTTTTTAATAAGTAGTACGTCCTTAAGCCACACCGATAAAGATCTTCTCTCATAAAATTGTAATTACTTAATATAATAATACCAGATGATCTAATTTGACGATATTTATAGAAGGTACTTAAAAATACGTAACCCCCTAATAGGACACCAGTAACCTGGATTTTTGAGAAATGAGTTGGGATAAGTTGCAATCGCTCCATTGAATGTGTTTCGGTACGCCAATGACTTAATCAAGCAGGTTTTCTGGAAATTCATTGTGTCCAATTCTTCATTAATATTATTACTAACCGTAAAAAATAAATAGAAAGAGGCGAAATAAGGTATTGATTGATACATTAAAAGCTTTATGTCCTGAAGAAGCTTCTTTATTTCAACATTTTGTAGAAGAAGATGAGAAATGGAACTTGAATTAGTTATTTACTGTTACAAATCGATATACAATTGCATCATCTTTTACAATGCAGTTTAAAGAAAAAGACACTTAAAAATAGAATATTTTACGACAATCAATTCTAGTTCTTAATATTTACTGCTAATTGTGATATTTTAGTTTTGAAAAGTCCTTCCGAAGCTATCTATTTCACAAACAGAATTCACAACGCAACTTCTATTACGTAATAGCCACACAAACCAATTTAATAGATTTTTTTTTGTTTAACCAAGAATTAATGTTCTTTATTAAAATATTGAAATTTTAACTTCATTGAATTATTTTGTGACATGTCGCTTTACACATGTAAATTTCCTAATAAAAAAGGGTCATGAACTGACTGTGGCTGATACCAAAACATCTGAAAGGTTGTCATTCTCGAAAGTTGTTATTTTGAAGCTTATGGAAGTAAGTTAATATACTTCAAATTTTTAAACCCATCTCTTATTGCTTGTTCCTACAAGTTTAACTTAATAAAGGATATCCCCAGAGTGAACTTTTTTAATAAATATTGAATGATGCCAGGTAAAACTTTTCCTCGGTTTTTCTGAATACTTGCTTTAATGTCGTTATGTATGAGTTCTCAAAATTTGCGATTGATATATATTAAGAACTTTGACGTTTCATTGTTAAAGAATGGATTTACGCTTTCTTCATAAAGTATTTAATTGACTGTTTTTTTCTCTTTCCAACTTCCTGGATAATTGTAATAAACAGAAAAATAGGAGTAAGAAGGGTTGCAACTTTTTTTTTTAAATGTCTTTGTTTTCAATTGTTATAATTAGTGAATAAAAATAAATAAGTTGAACTTTTTAAAACTTTCTGCCTACGAACATGAACGTTCAATAAGTTATGAGCATGTACCTGGATATTAATACATTCTTCTATTCTTTACATTAGAAGTAGGACGAGATTTTCAACTTTGACATTTCTAAGCCTGAATGCATTTACCGCAATGGATTACAAAGGACGTGTTTTCACATATGCATATATGAAGCATGTGTTCGGATTGAAGAACAAACAGAATGGTTAGAAAATTCCACTGTAAATTTGCAGTGCTTGAAAAATTCGAGTTAATTTTTGAACGAATGTACTTCTATCATGAAAGTAATTACAAAGTTCTATCGTTATTCAAAACACAAGCAAGTAAAAAGTTCAGCTAATTAGACTAGAAAGGAATAAATAAATAGGAAGAAATTGTATGAACGTTTACCTAAACTTTTCACAATATGTCAGCTCCTCCTTTTTAAAATGATGCGGTTTAACTATAATATTGTAAGGGGGAATTTCTGGGTGTATCGACCAAGTCAGCTGCGGTCGTAGTCGGTTGTCAAGACAATATAACCTTACAAGATTTGTGTATCAAGAAACTTTGACGATCCTATTGATGAAGAAAAAAATTGGAAAATGGGACGTTGATGTCGACAAAGAAGAGGTCATGCGAAAAAATGGAGAGATGTCTTGATTGTATGAAATCTGCGACTCCAAGTCGAGTTCATAGTCGGGATAGCCAAAAGTAGAGAGGTTTCTATAGGGGTAACGACCAAGTCAACCGTGGCCGTGGTCGGTAATCAAAGCAATATAAAAATAAATAAATAAGTAGAACTTACTTATTATAAGTGTCAGACAGTTGTGTTTTACATTTTTTATACTTTATATTTTTATAGACTTAGATAACGAATAAAATTTTGCAATATAATAAAATCAAACACCCTGATATAAATTCAAATGTATACGACACCTAATAATCAAAGGGAAAAATAAGATACAAATTACCGTCTCAAGAATAAAAAATTGCTATGGTTAAAGTGAAAGCAATCACAAATTGATGGTGTAAAAGATACCCAACAATTCCTAATTCAATTAGAGTAAATTATCGAAAGACATACATATATGATTAAAGGTCAAGAAGTTTTGGTACTCCTGATCTAATTAAAAATAAACTGAAACTAACTAACTTACAAAATTGAAGTTCTCAGACATTCGGATGCTGACTCACCTGAAATAAAAAATTATTAGTAGGAATATTTAGGAAGTAGGTAGAATCATGTCGTACATTTTACAAGAATATGTACTAAATACATAAATTACTGACTGTATATAAAATTACATCCTACTTTTACTTTCACTCCTTCCTAATTTATACAAATATAAGCGAAAATAAAAGAGGGAAGTTTCACTTTAAAATGTTTAATCGAACTCGACAAATTTGTTTCGACCGTATTGCGGCCATTTACAAGAGTATGATACAGATCTCAAATTTGTCGAGTTCGATTAAACATTTTAAAGTGAAACTTCCCTCTTTTATTTTCCCTTATATTTGTATAAACATGCAGTTTCACAAAAATTGCACCTTACAAAGTTTGAATTTTATCTTCCTAATTTGTTTTCTTAATGCACTTTAAAAAAATCGAAAACAAATTGCAGTCAAACCCGATTTCACATATAATACATAAGTTTCGTTTTAACGAACAAAGTACAAATTATCAACCAACAAGCTTAATTTTTCTGTGAAAATTATGTAATTAGATTTATGTGGCCAAACGGGTACATCACTTATTGAATAAAATACAGGTTGGATGGTTCTAATTCTCTTTTAATAAGCAGATAGCACTCGATGAGCAAAACAGTTTACAAGACTCATAGGGGAAGGAAATGCGAGGGTGGACCAACACCTTATTGCCAATTAGTCTACACTGGTACGTACGCTACTCAGGTTTCAGATTAAATTAAACAGTCAAAGCAACCACAAAATGTTTCGGCACCCACTTAAGCTTTCTCAAAGTACATCTCTATGTTTAGGCCTGCGATTTGCCACAAGAACTCTCGGCAGATTGGAACGAAAAATCGGGGAAACATTAAGGAGGATTACAGCCTAGAACAAGTCTATTCTTCCAGGCTGTTGTGAACGAAAACGACGGTTAATTGCTGCTCAAAATGCTTACAGTTTCCTCTGTTCAGAACGTGATTCGAATACCAACTCAACAGACATTCGCAACAACCTCACCGCTTCGATAGAATTTTAATTCTTAACTTAATTACTTTGCGGGTAGAATTTACGACGCTTAAGAACTGTATAAAATACAGAACTACTAGAATGCAATTTAAACTCATTTTAATATCTTATTCGAATAGAGCCGTTTCATGACGATACAATACTTTGGTTTGAAATTAGACAATCAGCCACTGTCAGTTAATTTAGGTGTGTACTTTAGTTATATGTTGCACAGAAAGAAATAACTGCACCACAATGTCACGTAAAATATACAAAGTGCTTGATGTAAATAAACAATAAATTTAATAAAGCGCAACATTTTGCTATTTTAATTGGAATGACCCAATTTTCTCTTTATATTTTTGAAAACTTTATCAAATTACGATGATATTTTTCTAATTCTATATATCCCTAAGCTATTATTTTTCAATTTAGGGGGAAAATTCTAGTGGGGAACTAGAGAAGGTACAGGCTTTTCTTAATTGAAAATAGAGACCCCAGGGCTCCTTCTCCTGAAGGCCAAATCACACAAACTCAGCAATAATAAATAGTAATTAATAGTTCCAATTTTAGTGATTGCTGGATGATTGTTTCTCATGAGTTACAAAGACTAAAATAAAAATGAATTTTCCTGAAAAATCTCCTTTTCAGAGTAAGTGCCATTGTGGATTAGAAATTATCTTACTTACTGTCTCCATCGATGTGGTCAAACGGGTATGGCGCCATTTGAAAAAATAAGTTCTTCATGCTTTTTTGAAATCGTCCATTGTATGTACGAAACAATAAAACGCAGCAATGCAGACAGTTATATCCTCTAACAACTTAGAGTGGCTTAATTAGAGTTTGGTGATTCAGATGAGAGATGTAGACACTCTAATATGAAGCACGGAAGAAAGCCTATTGGATAAGCAGTTGACTTCAAAGAATGACCTCAGTCGTGAAGCAAATATCCGGAAAATCTTTTAATCTGATCTATATACCTATTTTTCGCTGTTCATTGAATGGGCTTACGAGAACTAATACTTTCTTGTTTCCTTCTGAATACCAATTTTGCTATTTAAAAAATTTCCACACTTCCTAATTAAAATTGTGATTAAATGGCAAATCGGATAATGTTTTGATACGAATTTCGTCAGAGAATTGTTGACATGTCATCATCGTATTAGAAACTCTTTGATGCACGAATATTCACTCGCTCTGGCTTGTTCGTAGTCGCATCATCATAGTAGTCGCTGATTAAGCGACGTCGTTAAAGTCAGGGCCCACTTTGCATGATAAAACCATTTCTAGTTTATAGAAAGGGGAGCAGGAGGAGTGAGAGGTAAAGGGATGAACAAGTAATGATAATGCTCTCTCTTGTTCCGAGATTGAAAGGTTCCCGAACGGTTGGAACTAGAATAAAATAGCTGATGATGTCCCCATTTATCATGTCAATAGAGACTTTCAATCTCCTATTCGCCCATTTTCGGTCTCGGCGAACAGTCGCCACAACCCAATAGATATTTCCTAATGAAATTATCACCGGTTCGGATAAAATTAATTCGGATATACATTCAATTACGTGTTAGTTTATTATTTTATGTCGTTATTCCGGAAAGAAAAATTGAGCAATGCAGAGGTAATTGGATACAATATCTAGTGCTACGAGTATTGCTGTTATATAAAATTTAGCACTGTCATAAATCACTATTATATAAAATATTAAGGCACTGTAAATATTTTCTGTTCAATTTTATCATACTAATGTGGAAACAGTGGCAATTCGTGATAAAATGAGAGGGCTTTCTGCAAATGTTTACACGTATATTCTTTTACAGTTAATTAAATCCTCTCATTTTTGAAAGAAGCAAACTTGTCTATATCCTTCTCATTTCTACTTCAGTTCAGACTTTATCACCGCTAAAAGATAAAAAAAGGAACAAAATAATATGATAAATGAATAAATACTACTTTGTTTATTATCACTTTTTTATTTACAAATCCTTTTGACTATAGTTTCGACAATAAAGCTTGTCAATGACAATGACATTTATCGTTAAGATGAATTATCACAAAGTAACGGCTGAATCAATCCAATTTTTACAAAATAATACATTTTTGTTATACCCGTAAACGGATTTTCATTATTAATTGGCCCTTATATACTTTTCATAATAATAATATCGGACAATGGTAAAGCTTTATTTTTTAAACTAATTGTTTCTTCATATGAGTAGACTGTCTTTACATGAAGCAAACTATAAACTAAATGAATTGTCACTAGTGTCTTTTAAAACAACCTAACAACTGACCCAATATATTGTTACTTTTTTGCTCTAAACCCGTTTATTTAACTCTCTCAACTAAACATAACTATTTAATACAACTTGGGTTTTACAACTCTCGTGAGCACTTTTTTCGATAACTTCTATTTCTGTCAACTCCTGTTCTACGTCACCTGTCAACTATTCTCCGTCAACTGTCAACTATTATCCGTCAACTGTCAACTATTCTCCGTCAACTGTCAACTATTCTCTGTCAACTAGATCGTCTATAGCTGTCGCTTATATAGTTTGATGGACGTTGCTAGGTTACTCTCGAACCAAATTAAATGATCTAGTAGTTGTCTCAGTTTTTCTAGAACTCGGCATGGGCAAACTCCACTCTATTTTAGTAATCGGCGCGGGTCGATTCCACTCAAAACGCCACGTCCGTCGCAATATTATAAAAACTGATATTAGTTTAAGAAATAATGTATATGCTACTTATTATATAACAAAAACAAAAAAAAAATAGTAATTAAATTAGTTTTGGTCCTAGAATGGCATCATCACATTGTGGCTCTATCAAGTTATTGGTTACTTTTAAGATATGATGCAATAAGTTATAAACAAATCAAGTTTTCTAGTCAATGTTTATTATATTAGTTGATGATGAACGGAATTAATATAAGAACTGTTCCATGCGAGAGGCGAAGTTTATGCAGACATTTTAGTTAACAAATGACGGAGCTGCGGAGCTGCCACTGTGCACCTAAACCATTTACTTTATGTGGGTCGGAAATAGTGCATAGAATCCGTTGCATGGCCCAGTTCAATAATATAAAGGATACTGCAACGCGCTCTACCAAGGACTCAGAAAGTTAATTTGGTCTACTACTCGGCACAGGACGGCTGCTAAAAGGAGATTTTGCACAAACGGGTCAACATCAGGAATGGTGGAGATATATCAAATTATTATATAATAAATTTTTGTAATTATGTCGCAAAATACATGAATATTTAAATTGTTTGGTACCTCTACAGCACTGCAGCACCTATACATCAGCCTTTATTTTTTAAAACAACTTAAACTAAAATTATATCTATGAGTCAGGTAATATGTATTTAAAGAAAACCTCTTACAATTGTTTCGACGAGACCGTCATTATCAAAGGGTAGGTGAAAAAACTACATTAAAAGTTAAAACCAACCGTTTAAATACCTATTGACAAGATGTACAAATATACGTATATAAATATAAACGTACTTGTAACAACCAATTAGGCGATATGGGATTCTGGATTCTTGAAGATTGGTTCGAATTCGCGGGTATGATAATGTCTGTAGAAGTGTTTTTTCTAAGGATATTAAGTATATTAAAATTATTATATTATTATAAAAAACACTTCTACAGATATTACCATACCCGCGAATTCGAACCAATCTTCAAACATAAAACATTCAACATTCCATAGTCTACTACATCGTTTAATATCTATTGTATTAAATAAAACAAATTTTGAATTAGAACTCAATACAATTAAATACCTAGCTTACAAAAATGGGTAAAAAACTAATTTAATACATAATATGTTAAACAAAAAACTTAAAAATCAAGCAAAAATACATGTTATACAGCCAAGCAAACAAAAATAAAGAAAATTATTTTTATTTCATAAAAAATGAAAGCAATAAAATTAAAGTTAGGTTAAAAACATTGTATATAAAAGCAGTAGAAGTTAATAAAACTAATTTAAAAACTTTATAGTACACAATAAAGATAAAATATACTTTAATTGTTAAAGTGGTGTTTACGAATTAAATTGTAACCAGTGAGATGCTATATACATAGGCCAGTGTGGCAGAGCCTTAAAACATAGAATAAGACAACATGTAAATAGCATAAAAGACCATGTGGATTCTACGGGCTTTTCCGAACATTGTAATATCAACGGACATACATTGAACTTAGATAACAAAAACAAAAAAGCAAAAGATTAAATTTACTCGAAAATCTTGAAATTAAAAAAGCTTTATCGGATGGTAAAAATGTAGAAAATAACCAGAAGGAATTGTGCTCAAATAATACACCCTTACTGTTACCTAGAATACAATAGCATTATTGTGAGTTGAAATTATATTCGAAAATTCCAGGCTAATTAGTTATTACAAATATGTTTATGTATGTATATTTCCAAAATCTCATATCGGCTAATTAGTTGTTACAAATACGTTTGTGTATGTATATTTGTACATCTTGTTAATAGGTATTTAACCGGTTGGTTTTAACTTTTAATTTAGTTTGTTCACCTACTCTTTGATAATGATGGTCTCGTCGAAACAATTGTAAGATGTTTTATTTAAATACATTGTTGAAACTTTTCATATTATTTTTATTATTTTTATTATTTATCATGTTTCATCAAATATGCACCAAAACTAGTTTAATAAATATGTATTTAATAGTAAATTCGTAAAGCAAGCGTTTGGGCCTATACTTTACCCAGCTCGATCATTCGTATAGGTTTTAAATTATTGCATCTTTGGGTCGCTACGGACAAGAAGTAACAACTACTAGCTTTAGTGTACAATACTGATTTCAAGATATATTATTAACCAGTTTTGTTACCTATAAATTAATATACCTACATAATTATTATAGAAACAGTCAGTTAACTAAACACGAAATGTAACTTGAACTTCTGTGAATACCCGAAATCTCTACTTGGACCAGTTTTACTACAAAATAAGCCATTGTAGTGTGTATGCTGAGCTACACACATTTCATTTTATTATTACGAGATAATGCTATAATGATTTCGTATTTCACTTTTTAGTGAATCTGCTGCGACATTATTAAACTAAACAATAATGTTGGAATTGTACCTTATTAATACGATTTCCTACAACTATTCATTTTTGCTCTCTATCACAACAACGTTGGTCAAATTGTAAAAATAAACATGCATCCTCCATAAATGCAGATCAACAATGAATGCATATGGTGCTCTTTTCAAGCTCATCACAATTTATGAACTTTAGTATAACATTAAAATACGAAGCTCAGGCAGCAACATTTTTATTCCATTCATCGCGGCGAAACTGTTTCCACAACATGGCACTAATGAAAAGTTCTGAAAAAGCCCGATCCGAACTTTGAATGCGAAACTGAAACATTACAGGGAACGTTCACAAACAAATATAGCGAGCTGGTTCGTTAGTACTCTGCGTTAACTTTCTAAATTAATTCGAAGTCACCAGTGATTTTACAGTTTCCTGCACTTTTCATAACAGCTGTCTATTCACGTGATTTTTGTTTCAATTTCTCACGTACAATTCCCATGAAATAAGTTTTAGAATTTAAATTGAACAGACACGTCCGACACGTTAGTAACCAAGCCTTAAAGTTTTAGTTGTTTTTTCCAATACGTAATAATTAATATTAAATAAAATGCTGGGTTTAATTTTATTTTGGTGTTGCATTTAATAATTATATAATAATACTTTCCAATCTCCCAAATTCTCAATTGAACAGAAACAATTGCTATATAGAGAACCATAACAGTGCAGGATCTCAGTTGTATAATTATCAAGGATACTGTCATTTACGTTATGATTTTAAGTACTTCTCTGTTATTGTGTAAGGGTAACAAAATTTACTATCAGGTCGAAACTTTTTATGAGGGTGAAAAATTCCATTAAAGTCTAAATTACAAAAAGAACAATTATTGTTACCTGGCACAAATATTGGGTAGAACACCAAAGAAAAGGAGCTGCCCATACCTTTTGTGAGAAACAAACATTCCGATTGGTATTGGTTACATTTCCTTATAGTTTTATTTTTCTGGAACATAATATATGTTGAATACCTAAAAGAAATGCGGTTTCATGTTACCCGAGAGCCGTTGTTTTTGAATAACTTTGAAGATGAATAAGACTCAAACAATGCTATAACGCGTTGTAATTTCATAATTCATCATTATCAAGCGGGTGAGTTACCTGAACCACACGGTTGTATTTTACATATAACCCATCACCTTCATCGTTGAATAGCTTTTATTAGAGATAGATATAGTATACCTTTTCTAATATTGTTTCGATCAGTGAATGATGAAAGGTTCGCATAATAAAAAGCATTACCTAAATATATTTTAAAAAATTTTTGTAATAGGAGAATGTCTATAATATTTGTCTAGTTTTTAGTTTCTTAGTCTACTTAAAACAAACTATTTTATCAGTAACGGTATGCATTGGAATTTTTTATAGAGGTTAAATTCAATATTCATTATAAAATAGTAAGGTAAAGAGAACACTCGGTAGTTTCACAATATTTATTCAAATTGAGTCCTTGACGACAGTCGTTTCGATTGTTACACAATTCTCAAAAGAGTACCAATGTATACTCCTTGAAAATGTTTCACCAGGTGGCCAACAATCGCAGTATCTCGATTAGTTCAATATACACTAATGTGATTAATTATGTAAATTAATTGCTACGAACTACAGCTGCAACAATTTTTTCTCATTAATTTGAAATAATCTGTAGTTACAAATATAAATATGGAATCAACAGAAACAACTACTCCGAAGGATAATACACCTACCGGCATTGAATTACACTGTTGATTCCGATGGATTCTTAGACGAAGAATAACATATTCAAAAAAAGAAGGAATTAAAATCCTTATTCGTCTAGATTTTAAGATCAAAGATCTCACATTTTGAACGCGTCCTACCAAGTAGGCACAACGAACCGAAAGTCATATCCCACGACTTGTTTCGACCTATCGGGACTCATCAAGTGGGCGCTGGCAGAAAGGCCATTACAGGCTATATGATAAATACAAATTAATATTTTTTAATCTGTATTTGGAAAAAATTAATTTAAAAGATTAATTCATATTAATATACTCATTTATTTTATCAGTTCCATTCAGGCAATTGTCAATCATCAAAATAGAGTTAGCAATTCATTTGTGAAAACTCTCGGAATTTTTTTTATTGTTTGCGAGAGATTTTCCGCGAAACAGAGGGAACTAACGAAGGTTTTCTTCGATGTCCTTGGATTACTTTTATCGGACCCTTAGCGCGAATAAGCGTAGCTTTTTTCCTGCCTTTATTTCATAAATTACGTTTCAACTGTTTTCTGAAAACTTAATTTTAGAAGCAGGCCGCACGTCGATAAAGCTGTCGTTGATTCATCATTAATTCTGGTGGTTACTGATTCGATGGATTTTGCAAACTTTTAACGACGTTGTGAAAACTTTTTTGCTTTTCTTTCTTATTGTAATAATAATTTATATCAAAACAAAAGGTTTTATCTTCTCTAAAACTTATATTTTGAATTTTCCACGTCTGTTAACAAATATTGGTATTTCGATTAAGCAATCGAAATTTTGTATTATCATTTCGAATATAAAGAAAATATTTAATTCGCAGAATAATACAAGAACATAGGCTTTCACGGCCGAAATCCACAGTTCAATTGTTACTTGACTGTAACAACTTTATATGACAGAACATTTTAAGAACGGTAACTGTAAAACTTTTATTCTACTGTTTTTCACAAATCAATTTGTTTTCGTGATTCAAAATCTTAAACTATAAAAGGTAGCAATCTAATGTTGACTTAAGCTTAGGTTGCTCAAATTTTGTTAGGGTGGTCAATTAATATATTCAAACTCAATTTCACGATTATGGTAGTGTCGGTTCTAATATTTATTCTTGAATTTTCAGAGTTTCAAAAACTTAAATTCGTTTATAGTTTTAACATAAAAACTCGCAAGATAGTTTTAACCGATGACGTTATAATGTTGGAAAAGCTCTAGAAGCAGTGGGACTTGTTTAATTCGGTTTCCATTCGTTAGCCTACCAGCCGTGACAGAAATGCCACTCGAGAGTGACATCAGGTCATTAGGGTCCAAACACTGTCTACGATTAAAACAACTATAAATTTACGGACATCGACACAGATCAAGAACAGATTATCGAACATCCCTTTCGGAGATCGGTGTTGTTACAGTAACGCTTTAGTGGTGTCTCTCGCTATCTCGCTTGCTCAACTCCAAAGAAACTTTGTCCATGATTTACGACTGATTGTGAGTTTGGTCTGGTGCGACATGGTTGCTGCGGACACCGAAACCACTTGAAATACAATACAAATGGAATCCGTAAACAAACGTTTCAATATCTAGTACGAAATGTGCGACTTTTCCTAATTTACTGATTCCTAAAATATTTTATGAAAAACTTGAACATATTTTTTAAAATGTGTGAATCATAAATGAATAAAGCGAAATTTCATCACTATATAAAAACCAATTATTTTTAAGTCTCAAGAGTTTCGTATTATGTACTCACAAGAATAATGCTCGATGTCAGGTACATAAATATTATTTGAGACGGAACCAAGTTTGGCAGTGTAACATAGATGCATATAAACTAAACTAGCAGATAAACTAACTTACCAAATGCACATGCTTGATCAATGCAGTGTAACTAGCGAAACAGAAAAAGTAGGGCATGATCTTCTCAACATGTACACCAGGCAAAAGATAAAAAGCTTTATGATATGGTAACATGGGCAAAGGCGAATACTAAATACTATCTATTGGTTAATCTTATGTTGGAAATAATACAAGGGCTGCTTTCTCTTGTAAACAATGCAGTTTTATTCTTCCGCCATAACAGAATCCCTTTAAAAAATACTACAAGTTTTAATGAAACAAGAGTAAGAACGAGAATAACAGAATGAGGCAATTTCGGAAGACGTTTTAAATGGTGCAGAAGCGAATAAGTTTGTGCAACACGAAATAGCTCATTAATGTAAAGTGCAAGACATTTATTTCAGTTGTGAGATAACCAATGCGGCCGTAACAAGGGAAGGTTTTCTTCTCTTTCTGTCTCCCTATTCTTGCAGAAGTGGGTGAATCGATTTGTAGATGAAAGTGCATAAATCTCTCTCAGATTCAACTGCAATATTTGTGATAAGCCTTTACATAGTACCTGGATAAAGAAGGATGTGCTGCAAAAGCTCGAGAGCTTACTGCATTTTACGTACGTATTCCTGTACCTACCTACATGCAAGAAAGTATACCTATTTATATTTGTATACGTTGAGAAAGAGTTCGATTGCGTCCTAGGAACTTCACTAGAATCTTCTTTATTATTCTTAGGGCGAATCTTCGTTTATCTGTCTATCAGAATGCAAAAAACGGAATTGCCCATAAGCTTTGAAATTGTTACCAACTACTGCGTTTTATTTGTTTTAATTGGCGAACTAAAATGGTAACGTTACAGGTATGGTATTGTATACAATGCAGCTGTTATCCTTTCAAAATAAATGCGTGCTATAAAATAATATCGAATGGAATATAACAAACATTTGAAATATGAATTATTCAAAAGTTTGTTTTATTCCATTCGTTGATTATGTTTAACCAAGATATAACGGCAAATACGTTAAGACAATACCCTTGAATACCAAGTGAGATATGGATTCTAATATTCATAACGCCACTATGTTTAAGACCGAGTTTAGAATTACTTAAGTCTTTTACCTATTATACCATCGTTTCGATTGTTCAAAGAAAAGACTGTTTAAGGTCAAACCTACCAATACATTAAAAAACTAATTGGCACAAAACTAATAGGACCAACATATCGCTGCAGGATACCTTATATTTCATGTGTACTTATGATAGGTGCATCTAATATTTGAAGAATTTTTTAGTAGATATTAACTTTTCAATACATTAATCTGACAATAACTTTTGAATTAATTGTTACCTTATACAAATTACCTCCATTGTTTAACCTCGTTAATTTGAAGTAATCTGTAGTAAATAAAAATTAATTCACATTATTGTACATCTAATATTGGGGTACTGAAATAGAAGAAGTATTCGAAGTTACTTTGGAATCCGTAAAGAGTACTAAGCAAAATAAAAATACCTAAGGTACGCAACTATATACGAAATCGTCCTGACAAGAAGCTTTTACGACATCAGGAAAAATTGAATTAAGACTAGTTATGTCAAAGACCGTAGAGTATTGTTTAGGTTTTTCTGCAAAAGGATTCGCAGAAACCAAAAAAAAATTCAGGAGAAGTATATATTAGATAAATCCAAAAATTAGTTCTATTCTTATAGACATAAATACACGAAATCTTTTGAAAAGGGTTCGTGAGTACCTATTTGATATACCTTTGGAACTTTGCCATATGTTTATTTGTGAAGGTATTGTAGAGTTTAGTATAAATAATATTATTTATAAGGAAATACAAATCAGAGTTCATAGTTGAAAAGAGTTCTATAAGTACCTTTCCTGCAGGTATAATACGAGGATGAATCAAATATAAACGGGACTAATTTTTTTAAATTACGGAGAGGTCAGTGATCTAGTAGTACTAGATGCGAAGGTGACCTGTACCGCTAGGAAGAAGGGAGAATCAATCGCAATTCGCTCGAGTCGCTTTAGTACGAAAAGAAACAACGAGCGAGGTAGAAGTGAATGTCTTCGTGGAGCAACGGATTATTATTAAGTTTTTGGCCAAGGAAGGGGTGAATCCTACCGAAATTTTGCGGCGATTACAGGCACAGTTCGGGGACAACACTCTGTCAAGAACTCGGGTGTTTGCATGGCACAAGAAATCTTCTGAAAGTCGTGAAAAGGTCGAGACCAAGAACCATGCTCGCCGCCCAAGGACTGAAGTCAACATTCAGGCGAACCGAAATCCCATTGAGGAAAAGTAATGCATAACTCTCTGGGAAATCGTTGACAAATTGACCATCAGTAACGGCAGTGTCCACGGGATCGTGACAGATGACCTGAAAATACGCAATTTGTTCGATGGGTTCGGGTTCCCTGACTGTTTTCGGAGGATCATAAGCAACATCGATTGGAGATTTCGCAGCGACACTTTAATCGATTACAGCAAGAAGGTCAAGCATTTTTGAATCGTATCGTCACCTGTGATGATTTATGGGTACACCACTACACGCCCGAGTCGAAACAGTAGAGTATGGAGTGGAAAAAAAGCTGCGAGAAGGGACCAATGAAGGCAAGACGCATTTGTCGGCCGGAAAGGTAATAGCAACAGTGTATTTTGATTGGCAAGGTACTTTTCACGTTCACTTTCTCCATGGTCGACCCACGATTTTTGCACAATATTATTGTGATCTACTGGATGCCGCGAAATTGTCATTTCGAAGGAAAAGGAAGATGCAATCGGTCAGAAGTGTCATTCATTTGCATGACAACACCAGGCCTCATACGGACAACTCCAGAAAGAAAAAATTGTATGCATGGCTGGGAAACGCTGGAACATCCACCATATTGCCCCGACTTGTCTCCTTGTGACTTCCATATTTTTTTGTCCCCTGAAAGAAGCGCTTGGTAGCCAACGATTTTACGAGAACGATGCAATGTAAGTATTTGCCCCAATCATCCAATGATTACAAGAACTTCTGAAGAGTTTCTACGATGATGGCAAAAAAGGCTCTCAATCCCATAGGAAAAATGTATTTCTATGTCGGAAGACTATGTAGAAAATTAGTATATCTATTTATCATTGATACACCCTGGTATTATAGTTGCAAAATTTCTGTTATAAATTTTGACTAAAGTAATCTTTTTAAAAAAAAAATTAAATCTCCAGTTATATTTGAACGTAAGAAAGTAAGTTATAATGAAAAAACGGCACAAATTTAGTTATCTATTAATAGCTTTGTCAAATAGGTATCTCCAACTATTTGATGTATACTAATGTTAATATAGTAGAATTAAGATTCGAGCTAAAGGGTCGTGGTCTACATGAACGGTTAGGTGCAGACGTTTCTTCGGCAACTGTGGCTAACATCATAAATGATACTGTGGTGATAACGTGGACATAACTCATACCTAAGTAACTAAGTGTTAAAATAGTTAATAAAATCTACACATACTTCATGGAAATTGATAATGGAACACAATAAAACAGTAGGTATTTATACCTTCCACAATTTTCATTATCCTTGACAAAGTGCTATTGTATCTTCCGATGAAGCCATAATGGAGCGAAACAATTACAAAGGATCATGAAAGGTACGGAAATTATCAGTACTGTATTATTGTGTTAATAGTGTTAAGTCGATAGCTACAAATTGTAACTGAAAAATCAATATTTACCAAAGATATGTATTGTATTTTTATTTGAAGAAGTATTGTAGTTAGCAGTTCAAATATGATTTTTTCGGCAAATCATTTTTCATTAGGGCCGGATCATCGCAAAGAAAAATGAGATAAATATCTATGGCCCGGTTTTTAAAAGGCGCGGCCAATACATTGTTTAGTTTTTGTTTTATTTATTGTTATGTATTTTTTGTGTATTCTATTTCTTGTGGGAAAGGAAGAATGCCCGGTAAGAAGCATATGAGTATGAATTCCAAAGTGTAAATATTAAGTTTCGAATACTATAAATGTTAATTTATTTAAATATTGGTTAATCAGAAAATGCTATAATTCAACAAGCTCAACGAAACGCAACCTCCTAGCAAAAACTATACATTCGTGGTTGCGTTCACCTAATCGTGTAACCGGATTATTTACGAACCATTGCCCTATCAGCAGTGATCCAAAAGGCCTCAGAAACTTTGAAAGCACACGTTTAACGTTTGATCAGCACATCTATAATTTGCTTCCGCAGTTGCTTCTACTTCGCTTTTACCACCATCACGATTTCGTTATGCTGCTCTAGCAACTTTTCTTCCCCTTTCCAATATACCTACGTACGTACGTTTGTAAACTACTTACTCATTTATTTATAACATAATTAACGTGGACAAGTTCTCTACTACTCACGACTAATCCTTCAAACACCTATGTTACCCCACTTTAACTCGCAGTATTTCTAAATATCTTTTTATTTTCAAAGCAATTAACGTTAACCTTTAAGAAAGCGTCATCTGTCGATAATTATCAATTCTAATAATACTTAGTCTACCTCGATGTTTATTACATTAAAGTAGATTATAACCACTGAATGTACAGATACAAATCTAGAACTTATTGTATTAAGGTATATAACAAAAATATACATCATAAAAAATGCAGGTAATACTCCCGACAGGAGTCAAAAGCAGTGACAAAGGAAAAATAATCGAATTGGTCGTGAAAACCTGCGTCTTTAGTCTACTTAAATGTGACGTCTTACTACACACACACAGACACACACACACACATATATATATATATATATATATATATATATAGAGTATGTATATGTTAGAAAAGCAAAATGAAAATTGACTTGACGATCCCAGGATGTTTCTGCGAAAGTGATACACTCTAAATTCTATTTTCACGAGAACACAATCTTTCTGATTCCACTAGTGGAATTCGTGTCTCATACAGTGAACGCGTTGTTCGATTTAAAAAATACTAATCTCGTTTTGTTGTCTAATAGTTAAAAAAAGAAAATACCGAACAAATTGGAATTGTGATAAAATATTATGGATATAGCCATTTCATAAGTAGAATGCATTGGTAACGTCTCACGTACGATATTAAAATAATACGTGTTGAAACGTTGAAATAATCTGACAAAACGACATTTTATAATTTAAATAGGAGGTCAGTTATGAAGATCGATTCACCTAATAGGCCTTGGTGAGAGTCTCTACAACGACATACCAAATAATAATAAATAATCTCCGGACATCTGTAGGTATAGTGTGGGCACCGTGTCGTGAATACTGCCTGGCAAGTGGGTGCATTGAGCAGGGTTACAGTGTAGGTGGGTTGTATATTTAGGTAAAAGTATAGTTATTGCTTAGGCCAGACAGGAGGCCAAAAGACGTTTGGTTAAGTTAGACAGAAGAAATGGATGTCGGTAAATGAAAGGTGCTCCAGAATATCCGTTGACCAACCCAGTTCTCAATTTGAGTGTACTAACTATAAGGTTTTGGATAGTCCCTGACCTGAGAGTTACTCGCCTAGTCACCCCTAAGGCAATTTAAAAATGTCTCCCTCAAGACCAATCTGTCCGGCGAAGGAGTGACTCCCAGGGGGTGAGCGTTCCATCGAGGTATATTGTATATAGTTCGGCTTGTAGATAAACCTTCCAAGGCAGGTACTGCAGGTCAAATCTCCATCATGTGTACTCATTATTTACCTAACTAGAAATATAGTATTTATGTTATAATACCAAGGGACTCGACAAGAAAAAATACTATTAATGATTGGCAAAAGACTCGTATGAAATAATTCTATCGATTGCTTCGTCAAAATGAAAATTTCAAAGGAAAAAGAAACGAATTTAACTTTTTAAATTGTCTGTTGATTTTTTATCTTAAAATATAGAAATGATGAAGATTTGGAATGCTGTAAAAGCGCAAAATACGTAATAAAGAACATCTTTATCTATAATGCGGTCATAAATATTTAGTAGTGTCATTAGATCTAAAAGTTATTTTACGATATAGTGGTTTTTGAACAAAATAATGAGAAACTTTTTAACCTTCAAGAAAGAAAGTACCAGCCGAAAGTATTGTGTTTATGCGGAACATGTTAAAAACGTTGACTTTTATAGGATTTATTTTAACGTTAAAAAATATTTGGTGGTGATAGCCATAATTTTAAACGTGTTACTTTTACTTTATTTCATGTAGAAGCTCAACAAAACAAAATTGTAATGTCGTCTGGAAGAAGTGTACAGAAAACTTGAAAAACTTCATCTTCAGTTTCCCCTTTTAATTGAAAACGTTGGGGGTTCTAATATATCCGACATTTTGACGCAATGCGTGAAATTGGTTACACATCAGACTTAGGGGCTTATATTCTGATGTGGATCGAAAAGCTAAGGAACTACGTATACCTGCAACGTATAATACGTAGGTAACATATTTTTGGTGGTTCAGTAAAATCGGGAATATATACTGTTTTTTTGATTAATAAAACTAATGCCGTTACCTTACATATTTTTTTGAATATGTCTAACTAACTTCATATTTAACACTACATAAACAAAATATTTATTTATGTACCCAATATTGTTATTTATATTAAAAATATGTAATCATAAGTCATCCGTTCAGTTTTTTTAACAAACACTTTTTTGTTAAACGAAACAACAGATTTTATCGAAAATATTTGCTTAGGAACGGGGAAAACTCAAATTAATTTAGGGGTATGTTCATCATCAGAAAAAATAATAAAATTTTTATTAAATCCCGAATAAGTACATACTTGGAATTCCTTCTTTTTTCAACATCCCTATTGTATAAAAATTCTGTAGTCAATCATTTTTTTAAGCTTTCTGAGAGGAATAATAAACGTGACGTTATTTACAATGATTTCTATTTATATATACTGTTTTAGAGCTAACACAAACGATTTATATTTACTGTTTGTATTACGCTGCACAAATTTGTCTTTGTGTCTAATCATTGCAATCGTAATAAAATAGATGAATTCCAACAGGATCAAAGGGTGTTTGTGCTTTCCAATAAAGTTCACTTTGTTTGTAGGTGTTTCTCGCATCTATATTTTGTCCAGCGAGTTGAAATATTATTAAAATTATGAGACAGCATGGATCTCGTCCTATTATGAATGTTTTAATTACCAAATTAGACATTAGTATAGATTCTTATCAACTGTATAAAAAATATCGTTGCACCATATTATGTTTTTTAATTTATTTATTCAATTTCAAAATGTTTCATCAAATTGTCACTAACGATAGTTTGAGTTTGTTAATCTAATATTTAGCAATAAATTATTTCTTAAGTATTCATCTTTGATTATTTTAATTTAGCTGACATTTATATTTGGGTACATTGTTTACACTGCAACATAGTAGGAACTTTTTTATTTTCATTAATAGATCCTTTTAAAATATAAATAGTGAATAGTTTGTAACTAAGACCCAGCGCCCACTTGCAGTTTAATTACAGTTACATACTACTGCACCCATATAATGATTCCAAACAGTTGGGTTGCTTGCTGCGCTCACTTGGGTGCAACTAATAGTTGATGCAAGATGGAGTTTATTAAGTTAGCTACAATGTATAAAACTCAGGATGCGAAAAAAGAAACAAAAAGGGGGTTTTCGACATCATTGCTTGACTACAGCATAGCAAAAATGATCAACTCGATAAATTGTATGGAGATTTAAGGCATTACCTTGTGAATTTCGGTAATTTTTACCAAACAAGAATCTAACCCGGCTGATTACAAGAAGTACATCAATTGCTGCAAATGTTCCCTAAGGAGGTAAATACTTTTCCTGAAGAGAAGTCAGTCCTTGAAGACGGTAAGTTTGTTACCGAAAGGTACTTCCGACGTTTAGTGAAAGGTTTTGGCGTTAAGATTTCAGCTATTTGCTCTATTCTATATTATTTTAGACTCGAAAGTCCTTAGTAAGTTTTATATTACTGCCTGCAATCATTTTTTTTAACAACCATATTCGCAGAAAAAACACATAGCTTCTTTCTCATTTGTCCAAACATGTGCCGAACTCAGTAACGTCCAGAAGAAAAGTTCCTATGCCATCCTAGCATTGAAGTTGCCCAAATGTAGACCGATGACAGATTTATGGGGAACTGGTACAAGAAAATGCTTTTAGAATATTTTACACAAAACATTGACCATCTAGATTTTGAAAAACATTTTTCAGTTTGCTTTCTATTCGCGTCGCAGTGAATTGTGATCTAGCGTGTTCTTCGGAAAACTTTACAAAATAAATGTTAGTAGCAATTTAATAATTGAGTATTTCTAGAAGGCAATTACCTAAATTGTAAGTGTATTATTACCTAACCTAACCTAACCTAACCTAACCTAATCTAACCTAACTTAACCTAACCTAACCTAACCTAACCTAACCTAACTTAAATTATAAGTGTATTAATTACTCAACGAATAGTTTATAGAATTTGATTTTATTATTCAATATAGTTCCCTTCGATTATAGTTGTCATACAATTTTTCGATACCATCTTTATTATACGATTTGTCTTTAGCCTCAAATAGGCTTCTGTTTCGGCGATTACCTCTTCATCGGCGCAAAATTTCGGACCAACGAGCATCCTCTTAAGGTCTGAGAACAGGAACAAGTCACGGGGGGCCAGATCTGGAGAGTATGGTGGATGAGAAAGCAATTCGAAGCCCAATTCATGGAATTTTGCCATCGATTTCACACGGTGCATTGTCTTGATCAAAAAGCACTTGCTTTTTCTTCAGATGAGGCCGCTTTTCCGCGATTTCGTCTTTTAAACGCTCCAATAACGCTACGTAATATAAATATAAATAGTTGCTGTTTATGGATATAAGATAGCAATGAATATTATACCATGAGCATCCCAGAATACTGATGCCATAACCTTGACAGCCGACATTTGCGTCTTTCTACGATTTGGAGTCGGTTCATCACGTGCAGTCCACTCGGCTGACTGTGGATTGGACTCCGGTGTGAAATGATGGAGCTATGTTTCATCCATCGTCACATAAAACGCAAAAATTCGGATTTATTGCGTTTGAACAGCTCCAAACACTGATCCGTTGTTGTTTTTGGTCGATTGTTAGCTCGAGCGGCACCCACTTTATACAGGGCTTTCGCATATCCAAATATTCATTCACAATATGACCAACACGTTCCTTTGATATCTTTAGGGTCGGGTCTCAGCTATCTCAATCAACTTCAGTTTATGGTTATCAAAAATTATTTTGTGGACTTTTGTGATGTTTTCGTCGGTAACAGCCTCTTTGGGGCTTTCACTGCGTGCATCGTTTTAGCAAACCACTTTTCTACGGTTGATTTTCCTGGTGCAATGTCCGAGTAATGTTTATCAAGCCAAGCCTTGTTTTTTTTTTCGCCAAAGAGCAATGCTTTATTAACACACGAAGTTCCTTTTTATCCATTTTTTTCAAAGTAAGAAAATTTCTTTCACTAAAAATGTTATAACTCATGTACTAAAAGTGCAACAGCTGTCAAATTTATACACGCGTCTTTTGAAGGTTAAGGCTAACTAAAATCATATGGATTTGATACTAGTAGCGCCATCTATGAGTCTGCCTACAAACTTTTCAGTCCGCATGTTATTCATTGTGTAGACTCAGTAACTGTTTGAGTATTTATTAATTAACAGATTATTGAGCATACTAATTATGTAGTAATGATTCTATACTACTAGACCAGCACATATTTCATCCTGCTCAATTACCAGTTGTACTGAATGTCCAGTATTTACGGATCTTTCTAATTCTTCTCATGAATAATATCACTCGATAAGTCGAACAGCAATGTCCTACTGCAATTATTCGCACCACAGCGTCTTATTGTGCTGTTCAGGTGTTATTTCCCATCACTTAACATAATAATTGAACACCGCATGTACAGCGACAGCCCGAACAGAGCAAGTTCTGTTTTAAGTGCAGAAGCTCCATCTGAAGTATTATGAAATGTACTTAGTACAAGCCCTGGTCTACGACCGAAATGCAGTTAACTCAGGTAGTCAATAAACAGCAAAGGGGATGTGATAAGGCGTGAGATATATTTAGTATACTTTAGTACACGCTATGGTATTGGCTTTAGGTCAATTTGTTCTAGGTATAATCATTTGACTTTACAGCTAGTGCCATATGATCGATAGAATCAGGCAACGTACCATATGATCCTTGTATCAATTACATCAACTTTAATCAGTGCCATGTAATCTCAGAATCACACACGTACCATATGATTACAGAATCACGTACATCAACTGTAATTTGTGCCATATGATACTAACCCGTAATAGAAGTCAGACACCGGCCCGGATGATTCCTACCGTGTTGGGAATCGGAATCATTTTCAACATTGGGGATTAGAAACTCCCTTTCTAGCCTCGAACGTTGTTGAACAATTTGCAAATTTATGCAATATACAATTATTCGTAATGATGCATTTTCCCTGTTCGGTCAACTTAATCGAACTGTTGGGGGTATGACCTTCTAAAGTCATTTCTATGGTGATGTAGTTGCATGATCATATTATATTTATAGTATGCATCCTTATAACGTATATTGAGTTTAATTTATATAAATGCAAATATATCAGGATAAAGTTAAACAGATACAACTAGCATGTTAAGTTACAGAATGCACGTTATCAAATTCAACAATACACGTTCACAGGAAGTCATATTGCTTTTTATACATTAATACATATATTTGCGGTCCAAGGGTTGATACAAACGATCGACCAACCTTGAGGACTTAACAGGCCTTTATACGCCCTTCACATTGTTAGTAAGGTAGACAGAAACAACAAACCCCATTTTAGTGAGTAATTTACGACCCGGTCATTTACTTACTTCCTGACACAAACGAAAAAATTTTGAATTTTAAACTTGCTGCTAACAAAATCATTTTTCTGCATCAACATATATGTTACATTTAGCCTAAAAAGGAATTTAATTGCTTAGAAACTATTCCGAGCAATTGATGACCTTATTTTGAAATTTCTAATGCCTCGGTTTTTATAGTTAGATTATAAGATATCTGCAATTTGTAAAGTGAAGAGTCTTCAATCAACTGTAAAACTGTAATGTCACATCCTGTTTACACGTACCCTTTCCTTAAGACAAATATAGTATAGTTTATCCAATGCGCACTCACAAAGTGAATATTTCCAATACTATGACCGATTCTGTGCCCAAGCTGATTGCATATCGTAAACTACTGTCACAAGAAATGTGTTTCTGTGCGTTGTGCTAGCAACAACGTGTCTGAAAATGATAGAACTGATACATTTTGTGGCTTTCAGAGAAAAAAATGACTTTAAGAGTGAGTCACGTTTATTCAGTAGAATTTATTAGTGTATATATATATATATATATGACAATACTGCACATTCCACAGTTATTGGCATCGGAACTAAACTGACCAGTCGGTACTGTAATTTATACTGCACCGTTTCTTTTGTACTTCCATTAAATAATAGACTTGCCAAAAATAGTATACAGATAGAACATTTGCAAATTAATTCTCAGAGTTTACAATTATAACAAAGACATGCTTCTCTATTTAAAATGACTGCTATAACAATACAATGCTTATATAAAATTCTAGTACGTTGAAAACATTGAAATTTTGCTTGGCGTTACATTGAAGAAATATTGGTTGCGAATGGGTACATTTTTAGTTATGGTTCCGCCAAAAACTGAAGATAGAAACCCAGTAAAAGTGTTTTCATCTTTTACTAGCTCAAGTTCGCTTAAAACCATATTACTAAAGTTTTTGTAGCAGTTCCAGTTTCTTCTTCAGCTTTGTTCAGTTTGTTTTGTACAGACCTTCATTTTCCTTTTATAGATACTATACAACCACCAATATCAAGAATTAGTTCTCTTTTGGTTCATATATCAGGAAGGTTTAATGAGTTGATATTTTTGTAATCTGCAGATAAATTTTTGGACTCTGTCATATCTTACGCGGAATTTTGATTGTTTAATACAATGTTATCTTCAATATTGATTACTTTTGAAGTTTTGAGTATCCCTTGTAACTTTAAACAGCGATTTAAAGAATTTCTCATGTGACACTGTTATTAATACAGAAGTAACGTCAGTAATATCGCACGAAGGATGACGTAGTTTTAATACATTACCAATTTCAATGTTAGTTGAAAAGCAAGCTTTAGGTAGAGTCGTAAGTTGTTCAATCATTTTCGTTTTCGACATGGAATTGAGTTTCTGAAGTAATCTCTTCATTCTCCCTTGTCGATTAAGTAGCATGTCCATATCCTAGTATTTTGAATTTACCACTTAGAAGTCTGTACTGGATAGTTGATCTATTAATATCAAATTTACTAGCTTTTACATTTAATACTGTAAACTCCTGATTTGTCTTGAGGTTTTATTTTATCTATTGAGTAACTTTAACGATACTGCATACTTACAATGGAAAGGAATTTTACAATACCAACTTGTTTCCTTGATTTTGAATGTTTAGCTTTTACACACACTCTTTTATTGTTCTTCTTCCAGCTTAATTTTCTACATCTTTAAATTGTCTACTATTTTTGATTCAAATCCGTTGTGTTTGACGATTTTTGTATTATATTATATATCTCAAACGCCACCCCCAATATGAACCACTGCTTAATAGTTCACATTTTCCGAGGATACCATTTGAAATAGCTTCAAGAACATCATTCATATTTCTTTGTCGAAATTTAGCGCCTCTCATCTTCAAAAGACCATTTTTTTATTTTTTCGCTAACAAGTTTTGAGTAAGTACCGAACACTGTATCTCTAGACTTTCTTAAGTTGACACTCACTGACAACGATTGAATTGAGTGTATGCAGTTGATAAAAAAGATGTGATGACTGTGATTAAAATTATGTATATTAACGGTAGTCTGATTTTATGGTTTAAATAATAGTCGGTAATATTGAATTTGATAAAATATGTTTCGTAAGTTTTTGTTAGTAAAAAAATGTAAGGTAGGTGAAGTCGTTCATGATGTGTACTCTGTTGGGAAAGTTAGAAAAATAGTATGTTAATCATGAGAAGAAAAGAAGTATGAGAAGATGTAAGTTAGAGAAAGATCTGCGAGAGGTGTCAATTGACATTGGTAGGGGGTTAGGTATAATAAGCAGGCGACAGTAGATAATTGAATTTAGGGTGACGGATAGACAAGAAAAACGTTTTAAGCGATAAGATTGAACAAAAATTAAGGATAGATATAAGTTATATCTGAAAACCTAAAACTTAAGTTTATGAATTATGTATCTAAGTAAATCTGAACTATGACTAATAATACACAAAATATAATAAGCAACAAAAATAAACTTAAACCTTTAGTAGAATTTTTTGAATATATCTAACATAAAAAATATAAATATTAATTAATAAAAATACATTCAACTTGCGTGCTGCCCAGAGTTATGTAAAAATTTCGAAATATAGTACATTAAAACCTAAGTGATAATAATAACAGTTAATAACTAAATTAATAGGTAAATGAACGCCTTACTGATTTTTAGCAAAATCAAAATTTACTTTTCAGGATGTACTTTTGAAGTTGACGGGGTTGACGGCAACTCCGTATCTATGGTACTATTTTAGAACAAAATTAAATTAACTCTTTATCGTAATATTACTCATTCAATTACTTACTTACTTTTGCTCCTGTGACAAAATACTTCGTTTGTTGCGTTGAGGTACTACTTTTTAATTAAATGCTGAGGAAAGTCAAAAACGCTAGGTACAGCATCCTGCATTAATTTTCTTTTTTCCACGGATATTGATATTAAAAGGTAATTTTCTTCAAAATGTTTGTTGCAAACAACACACAACTGAATATTTTGACGGTGTAAAACATTCACGCCTTATTGCGTTCAACCATTTTTTCTTTAATTCAGGATCCTTAGGGAACCTTCGAAGAAATTACAAATGTATCAGTGTGTCTTATGTTTAAATTGTACTTACACATGAAATGAAATGGAAGAACCTTTAGACCTCTTTTCACGGCAACCGTATGAACAACAATATGTAACCATATTGTTCTAATATTAAACTAGTTTTATATTACTTTAACAAAAAGTAGTTCATAAAGGTGTTCACAAAACCCTATGTATAAGAAAAACAGTGTCGTACAACATTTATTTGAAATAACTACACTGAACACTTCAATAGCCTCAAACTTTCTGAGTGATGTTACGAGCGTTTTTAATAATTTTCGTGTTTCTGTCTCATAAGTCGCAAAATGTGTTGCCTACCCAAATGGTATGACTTTATAAACGCAAGGCGCAGTCTAGTTATAATCACGTCTCTGACTGCATCACTGTCTCTATGTCAATCACTATGTTTTTTACTTGCATGTGTTATTCATAGGAGCTGTATGGATTTTGGATTTGTGCAAACCGAAGAACTACATATATAATGAAGACGTGGGACAACTTTTAGGAAAGCAGATATATGTTATTTTTAATACTTTTAAATCTTCAATAACAAATATATATATATATATATATATATATATGAAATGATATGACTAGTTTTTTAAATAATGCCTTTTGTTTTCAATTACAAAGGATGAGACGCAAGGAACCATTTATTCCTAGGTGAGGTAGTACAGGAAAGACGTATACAAATCGGTGAATTTATACAGGTGTCTTTAGAGAAAACCTGGCTATTAGTAAAATTGAAAGGATGAAGTAAATTAACCTTTGTAATTGCAGGTTTCAGTTTACCTTCCCAACAGCAGCGGTTGTTATTGAGCCCTTAGAATGCAACATAAGTAGTTTAGTGCATCTGCAATCAGTAGAAGCGGAGAGTTGGGGCTTTATGATGGCAGCACCTTGTTTACGACTACTTCAAGAGTTGTTTTCCTAATCCAGGTAACAAGACGTCATTCCCAGGAGTCCCGAAATTGGAAAACTTATTTGTCGACGGCCGCTACCCAACTTCAACTTCGCCCTTTAATAAACCATGATTTGTATGTTTAAAATGGGTTGAACTTCCGCCGTAACACTAATAAATAATTAACGACGTTTCTTTAAAACTTTTCACCAGTAGAAAAGAGTGAACTTTCAATGAAGTTATTAATAATTAACCACATTTACGTCATTCATTCAATGCACTAAAAGTATAAGCAACAATTTAACAGCAACAAGAGCATTTTACTTTTTTCTATTTCGTTACGTGCTCGCCACGTAGTTAGCTACACTATGGATTCAATTTAACAAGTCGATATCCTTATTAGAAAAGCCTCTTGTTGAACATTATTGAATCCCACAATAAGTAGCAAATAGCTACAGATGGCAGAATATATTCAATAAACAGTTGTTTAATGTTTTAAACACGTTATTTAACGAAACAAAATACAACATGTATACTAATGGCGAATATAAAGTTTTGATTAGTTTGGAGTTTGTTTAAATAAGTTGCAAATCGTTCCATGTCCATTTTTAATATTTCTACATAGTATGTATTTTATTCCACATTTAAGTAATTAAAAATATCTGGATGATGTTTTCCTTATGTATTTGTTTATTTATTTAGTACACAGTTCTCCTAACAGTCATTGACCAGTGGAACATTACAGCTAAATATGTTCATCAAGAATAAAACGACGAAAACTGGATTAAACAATTTGTATCATGCACTCGATAAATCTCAAGTGAACTTAAGGGTGCGGTGGTAGTACACGAACGTCCTAACAAACCTAATTAAAGGATTGCAGGTATTAAATTTCCGATTAATACACAAATGATTTGCTTGTAACGTCTATTAACACTATTTACAAAATGTATATTTGGTATCAATCAGGTGCGGGAAGAAGTTGAAAGAATAGCGAGATGAATCACAATCAGTGCGGTGTTATAATATATGATTGTGAGGATACGCGGACATGTTTTTTATTTGAGGGCGATTTACTTAACACTGACCTAATTTAAGGGAGAAAAGAGGCGGAAGAAAAAGAAAAAGAAAGACGCAGTAATAAGAGATAGAGATAGCTGTGGCGATGATGAAGATTTAGGGTTGTAGGTATTTGTAGGTCATAAATTACAGGGGGTAAATATAATACAAGGTATAAAAACAGATAATTGTGGTGAAGAGCATTACAGAATGACAAAGATAAGATGCAGCAGTAAATTATACAATATTTTGCAACACAGATTATTAGATATATATCTAACAAAACCACATCTTTGCTTTTCGTTTTTTCAGCAGACGCTAAAGATATACCTGCTTTAAATAATGTTTGCAATGAAATTGCAGAATTCGATATAAATGACTGAGGTGGATATGTGAACTTGTTTTATATGGTTACAAAAACTCCCGATTAATATGCGTGAAAGTGGACGTTGAAGTGTTTTGAAAGTGTGATAAATAAAACGGAATACAATGTATACTATTACACATTCCTTCTAACAACATAAATTTTATTATTTATCTTGCGAACAAAAAATTAAAATAAATGAGCTGAGTAGACCAACAAAAGAAAATTGTTTTGCAACTGAAGACAGCTAGTCAGATCAAAAGTAACATAGAGGCAAAAATGTATTATTTCATTATCCTTGTACAGATATTGTTCAATTTAATTGAAAAAGTGATTGAAACGTTTGTACGTGTCGATAATATATGAAGGATGATAGTACTGTGATTTTACAGACAAACCAATAAAGCACTTGGGACAGTTCAGATCATGTGGAGATGCAGCTTAACGTTAATTTGATGATTGTTATATTTAGAGAAAGTGATATTACGCGGTATAATCGTAAATGCTAATAATCGTTTATTTCCAGCGCCAACTATAATTAATTTCTTTTTCTCGTTAATGTTTACAACCAAAACAAAAAACTTCGGTTTTCTTAAAGTACTGATGCATGGATGTACTTATCTACCCACACAGGGCGATTATATAGTGTCAAGGGAAATTTGAAAAACATGAGCCCTCTTATAAAAAACGTTCCATGATCAAAGAGAATTGCACTGCCATTGGCAGAATATTTGGCATAGTTCCCAACCGGTTCATCAGAAAAATAACTTGAATTTAAGTATTTGGCTCTATATCAAGAAACTTAATCAAGCTTGTCAAGATTATTGGCGTTGACAGAAAACTTTCTGAGGATAAGGAAGATATTCTCACCGATGCATTAGCTTTTTTGTCACTGTTATAGTTACAAAAGTTTTACTAATCAGTCTATCATTATGCACCTTCAATGAGATGTAATTACCAAGCGAATTTTCTTTTACAAGCACAATTCTTTGGCTAATATTTCTTTCACGCAGTAAAAGCCAGATACATATGTAATTTTGTATTGAGGTAATTAATAATGGTAGTGCCGTGAGATGGACTACAAAGGAAATTTATATAGAATAATTTTAGGTAATTAGAAACAAATTTGTGAAACTAGTTATTTTTAAATATATTAGATGTAAGGCGTGTACGATTTAATTAGAATAGCGGTAATTAGTTCAGCAACTACATGGAAAAATGTCCTCATAATTTTAATATTCCTCTCACTTTCAGAGAATGTCAAATAATAAATTTATTGTAAATTAATAATATCAACAAAACGATGAAAACAGCAAAAGAAATATCATTCCAAAATCCTAACGGTGCTTAAGTATTTTATGGCCACTATTTGGGAGTAAAGTGCTTCTATTAAAGTTTTTAGGTCGTTTTTTGGATAACATTTTCAGAAGTTCTTTCTGTGAAATTCAATTTCTAAATTTTTACATTTTGAGCATGATGCTCCGGTACAATTGCTAAGGAACTAAACAGAAGTGCTGTAACTGTCATCTCAATAGAAGCTTTATTAAAAAAATAAATTTTATTATCATGCGTACTAAAGTACGACAAACCGTAAAAAGTTACTTATAGAAAAGTTATAGGATAGTTATGGTAACGTTAACTTGGAAACGGCAATAAATAAATAACCATCTCAAATACCTTATTTAATCGTCACATTACTAGGCGGTATACCATCACCTAATTAAGTCAATAGGTATCGTTGTTAATAAATAAAAATTATTTGAAATTAAGTGTCTTTTATTACATGTTTCATATATTAAATCTTGAAGAAAACGAAAGTAGGAAACTCTGGGTAACAAACGAGTTTGTAAGATTAATAGAAGAAAATCGGAATGACAAAAGCAGGATAGATGAGGAAGAGCAGAAAATGTATAATGCGCTAAAATGGGAAATCATAAGGAAATGTAGAGCAGCCAAGGAACAGTGGATAGTTAATAGGTGTAACTAAGTAGAAATAAAGTTTAAAACAGGTAAAATTGATGAGGCTTGTAATATAAGTTATAGGGAATTTTAAAGAGGTCGGGTCCAATAGGAATAATATAAGACACAAGACCGGAGTCATCTTGATAGTACATTAACAAGGCGAATAAATCTAAGGAATATATACACAGGTGAATAGTTATATTAAAAAAATGACAATGTGGAGATAACAATTATTGTACTTTTGGTCAGAAATTTACCGAAACTACCAGACACGGATCGCGATTTCGCTCTTGTTAAAAGCTCATCAGCGTGCCATAGGCAGTTTCGATAAATTACTGACCAATTCGAAATGTTCCCAAAAAAACGGTTAATATAATAACGACACAGAGGCAGTTGCTGCCATCTAGTGGATTTTAGCCGCTACAGAGGATGTTAAACTAGACAAGGCCCCACAGAGGTATTTAAACTTGTCCAGCTATATCAACAACGCAGCCTACATACGTGAATACACGTAAAGCTTAACAATAACAATTATTATGCTTCTAACAAGAGCGAAATCGCGATCCGTGTCTGGTAGTTTCGATAAACTTCTGACCAAAAGCATACATTGTTAGATGGGATAAGATACTAATTCTACTACGCACACTGTTATCCTTTCTTTTTAGTCTATAGTTTGAAGGTGCGACTAATACGTAGTATTAAAGACAGGACAGTATCAGGGATAACATATATATACAAGGACATATGACTTAAGCGTGCTAGATTTGCATATGATATAGCAGTATTGGAATCTAGTAGAATGAGGTTAGAGACATCATTAAATAAAATGGATGGGGAATAGGCAGTAGAGTATAGAATGAAAATAGAATGAAGATATTGATTTATAAGAGAGATGAAAGTAGGGTTAGAGCTAATATAAAAATTAGAAACGAGAAACTAAACGAAGTTTCTGATTTTAGATATCTATGAAGTAATACAAGTTAGGATTAAAAAAAAGGTAGAGACATAAAACAATACATAGGGCAGGGATCAATAGTTTCAAATAGAGAGAAATCACTTCTGTGCTCGCGATCGGTTAATTTAGAAACTCGAGAAAGATTAGCGTGTGCTACCAGTATTCGGACTGATGACTCTATGATGATGAACTAGAATCAGCACCACAGAATAGAAAAGTCGCAAATGCTTTAATGTTGCTTTATTGATAACGTTTCATGATCTAAACTTCTGGAACAGTTGTGGCTTTTAGGGAAAGTTGAATATGATGAACGAAATAACCAATATACTTGATATTGTCTGCCATTAATAGTTACAAGCATTCGCGTGAAATTACAAAAGTTCACAATCATTAGACTACAAAAGTAAATTACATACGATGAACGTTGGTATGTAATAATTTGGTAATATCTACGATACTAGGGTAGGTGAATTTTCAAAAGAAATCGGTGCGGTCTATATATCTGATGATAGGACATTCTGAAATTAGCTGATAATTAAAACATCTAATAATAGAATGCAACTAATCAACTATAGCTATCCAGGTTGTTGTCGTTTAATCATAATTTTAACTAAAAATCAATCTTTTGACATGTTGAACATATTTAAATGTCATTATTCGGTTGTCGTAGAGTTATAGATAGAATATGGTAGTGGCTGTATCTAATCACATACCGATGGAATCATTAGGTTAAATTAGGTTGCTACACCATAGACAACAGTATCCATCCATCTACACTTGGACGGGTTCAACTAGTTTGCTCATTATTTTAGGAAACTTGATGTATGTGAAATCATCTGTGTGGTGGTTGGGTTTTTAGGAACTTTAGAGAATGTTTTGAAATGAAAGTGGCTATAGTTATAGGCCTTTAAATGAATGAAGTATAAAGAAATATTCAAATTTTTTTAGACATACCTGAATCTGCACTAGTTTAAGCTCTCAATTTTCCTTTATTACTTGCCTTTAATTTATAAAGTTGTACATTTACGTTTCTAAAATTCAAACGCACTTTGTTCTTTGTCAGGTTTAGCAATTTTGTTGTATAATTCATACTCATTTCGCTAGTTTTCTGCAAACGAAAACGAAAAGGAGGTGATTTTACAAGAGTAAAAGAAACGGAAAAAAATGTGTAACAGCAGTAAAAGTGGCAGCTTTTAAAAATTGTCAATTACATCGCTCCGTTACCGCAATTACATCAGGATCTGGATGCTGTTTCTGCAATAAATGGCTTTCCATTTATAAGCGAAATCTTCTTCCACGTAAACCAAACGAATGCGACCTCTCAAGGTAGGAGCTTTTTCCATTTCCTTAACTAAATAAGTTTTCTATTCCTTACACTTTTCTGCTTCATTCGTAATGGTTTATATATCACATAAACATGTTATGCTATAACGGAAACAATCTTATAAAATAAATCCGCACTTATATTAACTAGATTTTTTAATACTGACTATTGTTTATAACATTGAATGCCGCATATTTCAAGTACCTTTTAGCGTTAGTTCTCTTAATCTGAAAGTGTGGGTACTTCACCTTTCTATGGTTGTGTAGACAAATCAACAACAGGGACTCTTTATAATATCGTTATATCTGAAAGTATGTAACAGAGACAATTGTTTATACAGTACCTACATGAACAAAAATTTTATTTTCATATGTTTCTCCAAATTAAGAAGTTATTTTTTTTCTATTCATAAGTTTCTACTCTTCTAACGATACTATAATGAATATCGACAAAACAACAATACAAACATGCATATATAAACTTTTAATTAGGGTACTATTGTTGTTATACTTAAATAAAAGACTAATTGATAAAAATACGAATCTCGTTGACAATTTTAGTTTCCCTATATTAGTATTCTAAGCGGGAGTGACCGAGAGGCAAGCGGCCGTGTGTGTATCTTTGTGTGGGGGTAGAGGCGACGCCATATAAATGGAAAGACAATCGAAGCTCTGACGGATCAGTATATTCCGAATAACCGTAGAGGTACCTGTTATTTTTACCTCACGGAGCGGCGTGATCTAGTGTTCTAGATAATTACTTAGCATTTGGAAGATCACCGGTTCGAACCTGGGTCCGGCTGCTCTGGTCCAAGTTTTCTGTGGTTTCCTTGGATCATTTAGGCAAATGCTGGAGCAGTAATATTCCACACATGATCTTTCACTTCTCTTCTGTCTTCATTTCGTTTGTTCCACCTTCCTCTCCAAAAGCACACCACCCACCCATTCCCACGATTCCTGAAAAGAGGCTGAAGAGGGCCTTACGCCCTATCTTTCGGTTTTTCACTACAGTATAGGTCGGAGGAACTGCCCACCCACCAGCTCGAGTAACTCGTGGGAATGAAACACAAAAAAGTTCTTTTCTTACCGCTGATTTTGAAATACTAACCGTCACTCGTTTCTAAGGTGAAAAGTTATTCATATTCCGGGAATAGGACCATAGGTACTCAAATGGTTCGGCGGTGGCGAAAAATGTTTATTGAAGAACGTCAAAATTTTCAGTATGAACAACGCAATAAGAGACCTTCAACATCACGCTGATTTGATATCGTTGATGTAGTTTACAATATTATTGAAGGTGATAAGCACGTCACACTCTACCAAATTCTGGTGCAACTTTTTCCACACATCCAAATTTGCTATTCAAAAGAGTTTGCCAGATGGATACCTCGTTTGTTGACTCAGGCTCACAAGGGACAATGAGTGGACGCAGCTCGCCAAGTATTTGAATTTTTGCCGACGAATGCGATGCGTGTTATTATAAAATTTTCCACCACTAGACACCGAAAATCATGATTAAAAAAAATATGAACAGGCTTCACAAAAAGTAAAATTCGGAGAATCTGTTGGCAAAATGATGGCCACGGTATTCTGGGATGAAGAAGGAGTTCTGCTTAGTGATTACCTGGAGCGACAGAATACAATCAATGCTCACCGTTACTGTGAAGTGCTGCGAAAACTGAGAGGAGCCATTCCGTGTCGTGCAAAAATGCACAGAAAAGTTTCTTATTCCATAAAAATACGCGCCCTCTCAGTACCAGGGAAACTCAACAACTCCTTGAAAATTTTTATTCACATGTTTTTGGGCACTCTTCTTATTAGTCTGATTTCACACCCAGTGATTTTCAAGTTTTCGCAGAACTGAAGCAACACTTGGCAGGTATGCCTTATATGAAGGAGGAAATGCATAAAATAACGGTGAATAACTAGCTTTCCGAAACGGCCGGTGATTGGTATGCAGAGAGTTTTAAAAAAATCGCTCATCGAGACGCAGATTGTGTTGAAAAATAATTACATATTGTAGAAGATAACGGGCGGATTTGGAATAACTGAATAGAATTGAATATTTATACAGGGTGACCCAAAAGGTTTCAAATATATACATTGGGGCCAAACATATGTTTAGTCAAAGAAAAGTTTTAACTAGGACTTGTTCCCGATGCTAATATAAGATTGTCTACAAGAGCTTAATTTAATTTACGTAATAGGGTGTTCAAAAATACAAAAAGAAATTTTCGTTTAAATGGTCATACTATACATTAATGCGATATTAATTAGTTAATTAATTTATACCCACTACAGATTACAATGAGGGGAAAATTTTGTTAGTGTTGTCACGCTCCCGCCGGGATTCGAACCCGGGATCTTCGCTTTACGCGCCAATGCTTTTACCTTTACCTTTACCTTTTATTAATTAATTCAATAATTAATATCGCATTAATGTATTTAAAATTTACCCCTACTAAAAATTCTTCGAATATTTCATTATTAATGATTAATAATAATATACATTGATGCCGACTTTCTGAGACTTAGTATGTACGTTCGTCGTTGTTACTTGTTGTTACCTCTCGTAGTTTAGTGATAAAAGCATTGGTGCGTAAAGCCAAGATCCCGGGCTCGAGTCCCGGCGGGGTCGTGACAACAGTAACAAAAATTTTCCCTCATTGTATGAGATGATCCGTAGTGGGTATAAATTCATGCAATAATTAATATCGCATTAATTTATTTAAAATATGGAATGTACAATTTTCGTCTTAAGTACGTTCTTTACTTTCAGCATAATTGTGTTATTTTTGAGAGGGATTTAAAATATTATGGAAATTGTATTCAATTAGAATGAAGATCACTAAAACTCATTTCCGCCAAATAATCTACTTAAACGTACTTTACTGTATTTTAATTAACCTGCGGAAATTAAAAATCACAGCGCTAGAAGTTTTTTACCTTTCAGTAATCACGTAAGGAGTGTCAGATTACCCCTTATGTGGTACCGCAATATCGTTCTGTTTTCAAAATAAATTAATAAGTAAACTACAGGAACTTGTTTTAGAATTTACTTAATTAAAACTGAATAGGATGTGCATGCAAACTAGGTTCGAACAAAAGTCACAGACGAATTTTTAAGCTGACTTTTTGAACTTTCCTAAATTTTCGTATTGCTCCTACTTTCATTTGTCTCGGTTACTAAACTTTGTAATTAAATGTTCAGAATAATCGTTCATCGCCACCATCTGAAATAACGCCTCCTTCTAAATCAAATGCGGTCTTAACTAGTTTCTAAACTTTTGCTATTTCAACAATGCTTTGTTAGGTACAACATTCCTCTGCAGTTAGTCAAAACGATGCTGTTTGCATAACTTGCAGCACTAAAAATGGAAGAAAACAAAGGTGTTTATGATTATTGTTAAAGTTTCAAGGAGTAGTTTTGTGTTAAAACTAATTAGATTTATTTGTTTACTTCTTTTCACTGGGACTCATTTACATACTAGGTTACATTATCGTTTAATATGAAAATGTGTTGAACGATTTATAATAAGTAATCAAACACGCACTAAAAATGTACTTAATAACAATTTGGGTTGCATTCTGACATATTTACTGCTGACTTCTAGTGGCGAAAAAATTGTAACACATTGTAAAATAAAATGTTCACGAATTTATTCTAAATATATGACAATTGTTTCGGGCATTGTCATTATTAAGAGCAATTAATACTAAAGTATATGTGTAACATTAAACAATTAAATTTCACTTAGTAGTAGTAGTAAAGAAGTCTCTCCTAAATCTAAATGATTGTTAACAATGTTCAATTCATTACTAATACATTTCTTGATCTCTTCTCGAACTTAATAAAGTTGCTTTGCTAGATTATCTAATATAAAGTGCTACACGAGTTACACGGTTACTGGTAAACTCAACGTATTTCTAAAGGGGTTGTTTCCTTGTTATTATTCACTGATAATGTTTTTAATGAAGAAATTAAAATTATGTCCCACATGAACTACACCTTCGAAAGTTTAAATTTTAAAGTAAATATTTTAAGACTACATCAAATCGTTTGTGTTAGGTGCAACGAAGAACTAAGTATTTACTAATAATATCATAATTATTAATTTGTGATTTAACTGGTTCAAACTCAAACAAAAAACGTAATATGAGATGTGGAAATTTGTATGTAAATATGTATTAATAAACTTAAAATGTGCAACCGACCAGTTCAATTTATTTATATATTTCTAATATTCCTGGAGGTTGCTCAACATATAACTCGAAAGTAAATTAAATAATGATCACTCTAAATTATTTAAGTTTTCTTAAGATCATGAAATCGTTTAATAATCAAATACTGCAGTTGTTCACTTTTGAACTTCCCAATATAAATCATTCAAGTATTTGCTATAATACATTTCTGGGTGTCTGATATAAATAATGTACATTTTTATTTCTGCTATTTAAAAGAAAATAGTATGAACGGTTTTATTATTTGAGTTTTAAATAGAAACAAGTTGCCTTTAGCTTCCTAGACAGTTCCAGATAAGATTTTAACTTCTTACAAATACTTCACAACAGTGCAAAAGTTTGAAAAAGTATTCTCGATTGTTTTTCGAGAAATTTTACTAGTAAAACCGCTCGTAGAGTGTTACTAAACTAAACTGTTACTAACTAAGCTTAAAATGCCGAGAAAACGATTAGGAAGTTGAATGGGAATAAAATCTTCCGCTAGCAAACTTCGAGTTTTCTCGTTACCAAGATGAAATAAAAGTAAAAAGTCGAATAAGGAACGGACAAAGTTAAACTTCGCTCTCTGAGTTTTTAATATCACACAGTACTGAATAACAGCTCATAAGATTGTCGTTATTATCATTATTATAATATGGGCGGCAGAGTTGCCTTCTGCATTTTTCAATTATTTCTTTAGTTTTTATTTAATTCTTATCAGAAGTATCTATAAGTAGTTTATTAATAAATTATTCAGGAAGCGTGTAACTATATCACCAACGGTTACTAATTTAGATTTGCGAATGACTAAAAATTAGGAAACGATCTATAACCGCATCATAATTAATGGTTTGTCCACATTAACCTTCTTATCTGATATTCATAATAAACATTAATTTACAAAGTAACTAAAGCATTGTAATAAAACTAATCATTCAAAGAAATATTGAATAATTAGAAAGAGGACTTTTCTTTCCATATTATAATCTTGCAAATGGTTGAAATGACAACCACAATAACTATTCTTCCTCAATTTGAAGGATTTTGTGTCTACTATTATGAATAAAATTTAAGGCACGAAAAACTCCCTTTGATTCGAATTTGGATTAATCTTCTTGTATTGGAATTAAATTCAAGTGAAATACAAATTGCAGAATTTTAATCTTTTCACTTGCCATAACTAATAAAAGCACTGGCCCTGTTGTGATTGCATAGTACAGATAGGAAGTACCAATTTTTTCATCAAGATTTTAAAATGTTATCGACAAAATATTTACAAAAACTGACAAACCACTAAGTGTAAAACAGTATTTCATTGTACATGTATGATATAGAAACGTTTTTTTTAGTTGAATTTATCACTTCTTCCTACAATTAGACTCTAAAAAAGCTTAAATTAGCTAACTGTCTAATCACCAATAAACCTTAACTTCATATATACTTCTAAACTCAGTTCATTTGAGGTCGGATCCTCTTCCTTTATAGGGTATAATGAACGTTCAAGAATTGGACCAGCTTGAGTCCCAGACAATGTTTTTAAATTATTATTTTTTTAAATATATGTAGTAATAATTACTTCATTTAAATTCGTGTTGTGATAAATATATTTCTATTATAATGTTGCGATATCACAAACAGCACTCTTTGAACCAAACGTACTTTAACTAAAAAACCTAGTCAGTTACATAAAATAAATACAACAATGAACGTTTAATAATGTAATCATAGTCATAATTCGCATAAGAAAAGAAATGGAAACTATGTTTAAACTCTAAAATGTTAGAAAGAGACTATAAAGCAAAAATTGAGCTTCCAGTCGAGAAGTTATTACTAAGCAGTTTCGAAAACCTTCGTCAAAAACATAAAAATGCACACAAGCAATACGTTTGCAAACACATACACTGGTATATTATTATGACATCTATTTATGATCGCTGTCTACAATGTTATTTAAAGCAAATCCTTTTACTGGTCCAATATTACGACGCTGAAAGGAATTTATTACATAGGCATTACACCGTCAACATCCTCGTTGTTAACGTCTAACATATAAGAGTATATGTAGTGTCTTATATTATTGTCTACATATTATATGTGTATAACCCGGTACGTCCACATAGGATAATGTAAGTATTCGTCGGTTGCATAGGGTAACGAAACCACAACCCTAAGCAAGATGAGTAATGTCCGCGAAATGCCTGCGGTTTAAGTAAATATGTGGGCTGTAGTTTGTTTTCCATTCACAAAGACTTGCACATATATTATTTAGTTGTACAACACTTTCCGCACTATGCGCACACACAGGTACCTGGACATAAAGCAAAGGAACCTGAAGCAAACGAATGCTGGCGCCTCCTTTAAGATGAGAGGTTATTTACGATAGCGGTAACCTAAACAAACACACTTTGCTGCAAACTACCTAGCCTTACAAAGGCTTAATTGCGGTTATGCATTACTCACTACTGGCATTTTTTAATCCAAAACTAGAAAATATGCTCTATTATTTAATAAAAGAATTAATAAATTTTGTTTTAAATAAATTGTTAAGTTTTATTCTGTTGTACTCATTTCTATCAAATCGAGAAGTGGGCTTTTGCTCTATGTCTTTTTATTTATTCAAAACATAGACATGATTTTGGCTTCGGCGCGGAAGGACTGAAAATGAAGTTTTAAGCAAAAAAAACCCTAAAAGCTTTCTTCTGAGAAGAATATCGTTCAGCTAAATTTGTCATTTTGTTACTGCCGTTAGAAGAGTCATTTACCGTAGGGGAGGTCCGCAATTAAACGGACGGATTTTAAAACAGACATTTCTCATAATTTTTACATGGCATGCAACGTAATAGAAAATTGTAATGTTACGAAATTGCAACACTGGCAACACTGTATAACTACTATCATTCCACAAAATACGTTGTTTAAATAGCGTACAACCTACGAAGCGTTATAATTTCTGACATAAAGAGATTCTTTTTGTGCAAATTGTGAATCATATGGCACATGTAATTTATGAATAATTTACTTTTTTTGTTCAAATATATTTTGATAGTAATGTATAAAGAGTAAACCACATATATAGATTTCGTAAAAACAATTTTATGTTTATATGTACTTTATTTATTATTCTAATTTTAAATAGATTAACTAATGTATTGGTACGGACATATTTGAATGCAATGAATAGAAAGACAAATAGGCAAAATTGAAGAAATTTCATGGCGCCCCACCCGGCATGGGCCTCGCTGGCGTACGCCTAAATTCGTCGCTGACCATGATCATATATTTCAAACAACGTATTGTGATAGACGTCCGTCGATTGCAAAAATAGAGTGGAGTTTGTCCACGTCGAGTTCTAGAAAAATAGAGATGACTACGAGAGCATTCGATTTGGTTCGAGAGTAATCTAGCAACGTCCATCAAACTATATAAGCGACAGCGATAGGCGATTTAGGACAGTTGACTCATAATAGTTGACAGATGACGTGGAACGGCAGAAAGTGTTTACAAGAGTAGAATCGAATTTGTGTTAAATAGTTAAGTTTTGTTGATAGAGTTAAATAAACGGGTTTAGAGCAAAAACGTAACAGTATTGTATATTAATGAATGAATGTCAACTATTCATCATTATATGGTCATTAGTCCCAAGACACGCACCTCTTCGCATTTTCTTAAAACTAGAACATCCTACAACGCTAACTATTTGTGAACAATAATATAATGTAGGTCTTCCTCTGCCACTCTTTATTGCTTTTTCTGCTTCTATTATTTTACAGGACCTTCAAATCTCACAAGGTATCCAACCATCGTATCTCTCCTTTTCCTTATTGACTTCCATAGCTCCTTTTGTTTTCCTAATTTTTCCAATGTCTAACCTAAGCTAACCTAACCTTTTTTATCCACGGTATTTTTATCATTCGCCTATAACACCAGATCTCAAACCCTTCTAACTATCCTGTCTTTAATAATATTAATCGCGCGCTTATTTATTAACACTATTTAAATGACGCCGACAACCGTCCAATTTGTTATTAATAAAGGAAAAAAAATAATGAAATAACTTTAAACCAAACTAAAGAAACAACTGATGTCTTTGAAGAAGGTGAATGCGTATTGGTAATTTTCATATTCTAGCCACACATATTAGAATATTACATTTGTGAGCAAAAGCCACACGAAACCTGTGATACGGCAGGAAGGCACAATTTTTACTGTAAAAGTTGTAGTTAAGTAATATGTTTTTTATAATAAATATTTTTAAAATTAGAGTTAGTGTGTTTTACTAGTGATGTCCGATGTAACATCAATTGTCCTGTTCAATACATCGTTGCTATGAAATGGACATTTGCATGATTTTGTTATTTAGCCACAGTTCGCAACATTATCTCTAAAAAATATTTATAATATAATAATCTTTTATAATTGTTAGTATTTTATATTAGATAATTTATGCTGAAAATTAGTCGACCCAATAACACGAATTGACTTACAAGTTGACTGTCCCTTTCATTTCAGATATCACCTTCTATAAACCTTTGTTCGACTACAAACAGGAATCAGAGATGACCGTTTAACGACCTAGTCAAACATTCTAGGACTTATCTAATCTTAGAAATTGGATACCCATTAAATATAGGTAACATTAATAATATTACCTTTAAAGATCGGCCACCGTCGCTCTATATGTACGAGTTCTGTGAGTGTGCTAAAACTGGTTAATTTGATTCAATAAATTTGGGTATAAAAAAAGTTGCTTTAGATCAGTATTTTTCATATCATAATAAAAACAGAACTTCAATTTTCTCCCCTCCTTCATCTTCGATCTTGGCGACACAGGAAATACCATATTTTTGCTATGCCGCGCTATTGCCTCAAAGTCTTCCTAGTATCCATTCCCAAACCACAGAACCTTAAAGATTGGATCTCATGGGAAATTAACGACGACTGCCTCTTTCTTACATCTTCTTCAGCTATTGTCTATTGTCCTATGAATTCGCTCATCGTTAACCGAAGTCCTGTGCCAACAAATATCTCAAGTTCACTTGACGGAAAACGTGTTTTTATTATTAATTCACTTCGTTACACTATTTCAGCTTTTAGAAACTTCTGGTTGGCTTTAGATTAATATAGGTTAATTGATAACGCTTTCTCTAGTTTTCTAAAATGTGATAATTTATCAACTCTCAGAATTTGTGGATTTTGAACCATGCAAATGCCAAAAAGTATTTCTACGAGGTGGTACACTTTCATTTGTATGTAAAACCACGATAAAATCTAACTAAAGCAATAAAATTAAATAACGTGAAGGAGAAACTTCGGTTTGATTCTACAGATTACTAATCGGAAACTTGAACGTTCATTACTTTTAACATTTATGTTAAGGTCTCTAAAATTTATATTTAACGGCACGTAACATATATCATATTTACGGATATCGGAATTAACGGCATTATTATATAAGAAATAGAAAATATTGTTATATAATGGTTAATAGTTTTTACTGTGCTATTGTTTGGTGCTGCTTTAGTTTAAAATTTAAAATAGTGAAGCATATTAATCACAGCTGATCACCCATCAACAACAATAATATGCATGAAAAGTATAGCTGTTTTACCATAATCTTTTATTATAAGAAGCGGATATATCACATTTATGGGTAATAGAAAATAAATAGTGTTGTACAGACGCAAACTCACTTACGTTAATTCTAGAAGGTCAGTATTAATTTAAAGTGTATGTACCTTTAACCGCAGCTTTCTTATTAAAAATGAGAGATTTAAAATAACATTAACCAATTTTTAACTTAAACCTAATATCAAAGCGCGTTTGCACGGGTATTGACCGGCACTCACAACATTTTCAATGGTCAATTAACGTTAAGGCACAAATCAAAAAAGCATCGCGGAAACAAGACTCTGGGTTGAGGTATTTGTTTTAAAGGTCAGTTGTCAATACAACGGTAGCGTACTGAAAAGTGGCGATAGGAATGTAATCCGGCAAATACAAGTTATACGTATATCTGACACAGAACGTGGCATTCTTCAGTTAATTGTTTTGGTGTAGTTTTGCAACTAGTATAGTCCATCCAAATCTGGACGGTATTGATGTTGGTTGTGCATAGTACCTCAGATAAGCCAATCAGTGAAACCTCTCTCACCATAACTTAACCTACGTCTAAGGTGTAAAGCACTTCTCACAAGTCAATTAGGATGTTACACTCCCCATTGTCAGCACGATTGGTTTAATTGTTAATTTTATAAATGTTATTCTGTAAATTTGTTTCTTTATTATTCTATTCTTCCTAACTTCCTTAAAAATTCTTTTCGAACATTTTTTATTGTACTTTTAGTTGGTATTATTGGAAACTTCACGCTCGCACCAGCTTACTCTTGCCAGTACAACGCGACTCATTTCTGCATCCTGACCATTTTCACTTTTTACATCTATTACCTTAGTTACGGTCACTTTCCTTAAGTTCCTTGTACCTTTACTTCGAATAAACGACACACTAAAATCCTCAGAAATGATTTTCCTGCTTCCTTCAGTCCAGTAACATATAATTTATAAAAACTTTTAGATCTGAAATTCATTCAGTCATTTTCAACAAGAGTTACAATTAAACGTTGTTTACAGACAGCAGGTAGATTTGTTGGTTGGTTGGTTGGTTGGTGTTTTGTTGGAACAGTATACGACGTGCTTATGAGAACCAATGAGTTCGAAGTCTCTATACACGTCTGACAGTTTCGACAGAGCGCTAGCCAAGAACATATGTTTATTTTTATTTATACACTCTTAATCTGTAAATCAAGTTCTTAACCAAACCAACTAAAAGGAAAACCATTCCCTACCACGACGTAACCATAGTCCTTGGTTCACACCACTTCCCATATGCCCGTTAGAAAGACCTTCCTTTTCCCAAACCTTACATATTTGAAGGCAAATAAAAACACACATAAACTGTCACGCAATATATCCAGTTGAAGAATTTCCTGTTACTGTAAATTAAGAATTTGCATATTTTATAAAATATCTATTTTAGGTTATTTGTAAGATTGTAACACGTTTGTTGGGTGAAACGTCCAACCCCTATTTGAACATTTGGAAAAAAATTCAAACTTATTCAAAAAATTTCAAATAAAACAATAGAAAAGATCCAAATTTATATCAAAACAGGATAAAAAAGGAATCGAATGACAAAATAAAATGAGTTCTATAAATTCTATCTTTCAAAATCGGAATAAATGATTTCGATAGAGCAATAACGTTAAAAAATAATTGATCAGCATTCGCTGAACTTATAGTTAATAACAATAACAAATTTGATAATAAATTAATTCGAATATATTATGATAACACAGCAATAAAACTAAATTTGTGAGATTTTTAAATGCAATAAATTACAAAATATAAATTTACTAAACGACCAGATTGAAATCACATACATTAAATTGTTTAAATATGTAATTTCTAAAGAAACACTACTAATCCTTCACCCGCTTTAAGATACTCTATAAATAAGATAACTTTAACACTAGGATTTACTTTTGATAATGACTTTGTATGTTGAAGTTTTTAAACTTTGTTTTTATTTTCTGAGCGCCCTGTATATATTATTATGCTTAATTTTGTCCTGACGTTAGGCTTAAAAGTTGACTGGAACTAATAAAAATTTTAACGCTCTTAAGTCAGTTTATATGGAAGCAATAATTTTTTTTATAGTTTGGGTTGCCCTTACGATCCATTCTCTATAAATTAAATTATCTTAGAAATTAATCATCGTAGGCATACAAGTTGGTTATCGAAGTCACCCTAAACTTTATGCTTCATACGAAAAAAAAATCCCGTTTAAAACATAAAAGTTGGCATCAACTTCTGGTATAACCGGAAATGGCAAATAGTTGAAATTATTTAAAATAAAAATGTCATCCTTGATAACCCCAAATTTTCTCATTTCTAATACGCTTAATCTTCCTAAAACATTTAATGTAGCACTCCGTTTGAATAACCCTGTAGAGTACCACCATCCCCTTACAAATGTATGTACGCCTAGAACCATAGATAGATATTTATTAGTATTATCATTGTAAGCTACAACATTATTTATACTGATACTATTTCCCCTTTCTTGTACTGCTCATTTAAATATTACCGCCTCTAAACTGTCATTTTGATCGTGTTTGAATCTTGGTTGCCGAATCGTACTGGTAAATGGTCATCAAAATTTCCAACATATTTGTTTCAAGGTCGTTTCTATATTTTCATATAATTCTTGATAAACGATATGCGTATGTAACAGGCGGGCTGAAAAGTTTGTAGGCTGACCCATAGATGGCGCTACTAGTATCAAATCCATATGATTCTTAGTAAGCCCTAACCTTTAAAAGACGCATGTATAAATTTGACAGCTGTTGCACTATTAGTATCTGAGTTATAGCATTTTTAGTGAAAGAACTTTTGTGACTTTAAAAAAATGGATAAAAGGGAATTTCGTGTGTTAATAAAGCATTCCTTTTTGGCGAAAAAGGACTGTTGAAACCAAGTCATGGCTTGATAAACATTATTCCAACTTTTCACCAGGAAAATCAACCGTAGAAAAGTGGTTTGCTAAATTTAAAGGAGGCGAAATGAGCACCGAGAACGATGCACGCAGTGGACGCCCCAAAGAGGCTGTTACCGACGAAAACATCAAACAAGAAACTAGCAAAAAAGCAACCATGACATTAATGTTAATATTAAATAAAATCAAACTGATGAATCGAACGATACTGATTTTATTCATTTTTTGCTGTGTGTCCTATATTTTATTATTATTGATATTATCCTTAAAGTGAAACTCATGACATATTTGTGGAATAAAAAGATGTTTATATTGCGAAATTTTTGACATTTACTGCTGAAAGTTAAAATATAACAGAACAAAGTGTCGACTCTATGTTCATCATGAATGCATCTGCCTTTCTTACAGTTCATTTTAAATTTTACTTTTACATATCAGATTTTAATGCTGCTCGCAACAACATATAACTAGATCGGATTAATATTTCAGATTTTTAACATATGATATTTAACTTAAAATACCTTACAGTAAATATTATCGAGCACATCAAAATGATAAAATACAGAAATGTTATATTCCTTTATTTTCGATATCTAGGAAGTAATGTATGTCAGGATGGAAAAAGTAGCGGAGACATAAAACTAAGGATAACGCATGATCCAGTAGCTTTTAATAAAAGAAATCACTTCTGTGCTCGCGATAGATTAATTTAGGAATTTGATAAAGATTATTGGAGTATGAATCTATGTCTACACATGGACGCGGCGGAAAAGATAAGGGTAGAAGTTTTTATAGACGGCTGTTGACAATACCGTGGATAGAAAAGGTTGTAAAGACCGCTGTGGAAGTCAACAAGGAAAAGGAGAGATCAATTGGTGGGACACCTTTTGAGACATAAAATGCTAGTTAGAGACATATGAAAGGCGGAAATAGGTGTAATCAGAGACCAAGGAAGCTTAAATTAGATTAAATTAAATATTTGCAGGTAGTTATTAGCTCAGGATAGGAAGAAGTGGTGGTGTTTGTCCTACCAGTCTTCGGAGTGATGACTCTATGATGATGATTATATATTGAGTATAATTATTCAAGACTTTTTCTGTATAAAGATTTGATTCTTGTAGACCAGAATTGTAATTTCATATTTATAATGTTTCAAAAAGTGTTGGTGGGTATTTTGGACGACTCCTCACTATTTTATAATCCTTTTGTAACGGCGTAGTGAGCCTCTTATCAAACTGCACCAGAAGTGGGAAACTTCGTTTTATGAAGGCAGCTCCGGAACAAGAAGTGTCAAGTTGTAACTGCAACTTACTCAAATAACCTATCCCGTTCTTGTTGTCCTAAACATAGGAGTTACTTTATAAAGTCATACTTCTACCGGGGACTTTAAGAAGACACACAAGGAAAGTAACTTCGTACGCTTTTGTTGTTCCTTGGATAAATGCGAAGTTTCGCAGATAATCCACGTTTCATCAGGGCGGTAAACATTAAGATAATTAAAGAGAAGCAAAACTTTCAACGAAATGCTAAACAAACACCCGGAAAATTTCCAATACGACCGGAAAATGCTGAATTGATCCCTGCTATAGAAAATAAAACAGGGAAGCTTCAAAAACATTTAAGAGATTAGAAACTTTTTATTCCTTGGCGTCGTATCTTATAATAATAAACGTAGCAGAAAATTTAATGAAACTGATTATCTCAATTTTGAAGGGAAATATTATTGTAATTATTTGGAATAATAATCTTAAATGTTCTCAGAATGTAACAGCAGGAAATAATTGCCTAATTCACTGACTAAAATCTGTTTATTTCAAAAGTTACATAAACATCAATAAATACTGTTGCCGATTATAATTAAGCGCCTGGATTAACCAAAGTACCGATTATTTGAAAAATCGCAATTACTTTTTCGGTTAGTTTATCATTATTCAATTTTTTGGAAAACTATTGTTCTTCGACATTTTATACTAGCTTCCGATTGTCAATTCTTCATGACCAACTAGAAGGTTACATTTCCTGATTTACATAAATTGAACGAAAAACGAAATTTTCGCAAAGTAGATCCTGTTTTATGTAATAACAAATTAGAATAAAAAGTCGATTTTCTTGTACTCTTTCAATTGGTATAGTGAAATAGATATGGTGCTAACTTAACCAAAATAGTTTTTCGTGTACAAATAAAATCTGAAATTGTCAGTTTCGGAATTAAGTAAAAGAATTTCATTCAAATAAGATTTTTTTTGCTCCTGAGATAATCATTTATTTTTCTGATATTGAAATATATACTATAATTGTTTTCTTAAATTGATTATGACTTAAAAATTTTAAGCTTTGGGGGTATATACTCATGAAGGTTACCTTTAAATTCTACAATATATTGAAAACAACGAAGAAAAATGGGTAATTCTGTTTAAAAATAATGAAGTACTACATCAGGTAGTACCGGAAATGCTAAAATTAAATCATGTATGCTAAGTTTTTGTTGTAGCCGACGTAATTTAAGTAAGGGTTTGAGGTGTTCATAAAAATTTATTTCGTCTTGTAAATTTTGTTTTTACTATTTTTAAGTATACTGTCACATAGTGCTTACAATTTATAAAATTACATTAATTTTTCATTAATTCTAAAAAATATTGGGATTAATTTATGAAACGCAGAAGAATTATTCAAAATTGCATGATATTAAACACCACCGTTGTTCGGTCAACGGCAATCAACGTGATCCTAATCAAGTTTACACCTCCCAAACAAACCATATACAACCGAACCAACCTAACCTCAAACAAACAGTGTAATCCAATGCCGGTAGGGGCATTAGCCCTCGGAGTAGTTGTTTCCGTCAGTTTATCCTTCAACGTGAATGCAATCAATGTCACAACTTCCAACACAAAGCCAACAAACCAACCCAACCTCAAACGAACGGTGTAATCCAATACCGGTAGGGGCATTAGTCCTCGGAGTAGTTGTTTCCGTTGGTTTATCCTTCAACGTGAAACCAAACAATTTCACAACTTCCATCAAACGAATCATCCCAACCTCAAACCAGCGGTGTAATCCAATACCGGTAGGGGCATTTGCTCTCGGAGTAGTTGTTTCCGTTGGTTTGTCCCAACAAAAACCAATCAACTAACCCTATAACCCCATACGGCTGAAGAGGAACGTAAGTTCCTATAACGGCCTGAGGTAGAGGGGTTTTAGTCGGTAAGTCCGAGGACACCTTCCTCGGGAATCCGACACTACCCAGTCGTACGGACGGCTGGGTGTCTTTCGAAGATTTTCCCTCTTCCACGAAAATATAAAAAACAAAAAACGGAAATAAAAATATTTCAAATCGCCACAGTATCATCTTTCCTCTAAACTAATAAAATAGTTATGTACTTACAGAGGACGGAAAACAAATTTATAAATTAATGCGTCCACTTTAATTTAACAAAGTACCTGCTGCTGTTCATTTCAAGAGTCAAAGAGAAAATTGAAATCGATTTAAAAATTGTAAGTAACCTAAAAGGTACGTACTATACTATGCGATAATAATTTCTCCAAGTTTCGCCTGCTTTATTTCATCTTGAGGCACATTTATTTATTCAGTCTTATTTACAATGTTGTATAAACCATTATTAAACATAAAATATGAAAGACCTCAATTAGCAAAGTTTATAATTGTTTAATCAAACTTTACTAAAGCTCAGCTATATATTGTGAGTACTAACTCCCTATACAACCCATTATTTAGTTCTTAGATTATTTAAGAAGTCATTATCGGAATGATAAAACTTTCTCGCACGCCCTTAAGGAAACCATAAAATTTACACATCTATTTAATAGGCAGTTAACGAGTAGGTTGTAAAAAGTTTTCCCACTGTTGTATGAAATTTTATTTTAAATGATTCATTCCTGCTTAATAGTGTTTTGATATTTGTCATGTTCTTCCACTGCTCCATCTTATTAGTTAATTAAAATTAAGAAGTTCGCACACTTTAACGTGTTTTATAAAAATAATTACTTAAACTTCCATCACAGATAAAGAAGAGGAAATTCTTCCTCACAGTTTCGGCCAACTGAATAAGTGGATCCTAACAAAGTCCTCTTTATCCCACTGCCTATATGTAAGCTGAGTAGTTATTTATACAGCTTTTGGACAGAAAATCCTTTAAGCTTATTTTGGCGTTATTTCTAAATGTCCCTCTTTTGTTTCTTTACTCCCAAGCTGTGATTCAAGCATTCATTTAAATCATCACTCAACTTGCGAAATACGCCTGTTGTGACCTGTAGCAGATAAGGAAAGTTCAGCACTTTTTCTAAAAAAAATAAATAGGTATACGCGATGTTGATCGTTTTATGGTTAACGTAAACAAATAGGTTAATTCACATATTAAACCGATAGATAGGTAAAATGTAATTAAAATGTCTTTGACATACCATGAATATGTTTAAAGATTCTCTATTATCTATTACGACCAAGATACACCCTGTCTAAAAGTTTTTCGAAATATAAATTATTCTTTACTTATTAATCATACGAAGGTAAGCTTTAAAGATACCTATATAAATACATAAGTTGAAAATCGATATGGTAGATTTGAAGTGCAGTTTATAAGATTGTTTTAAGTAAGCGTGATATTAAAGAATGTTTACACTAAATTTAAAATTTGGTCATCAAGCAAAAAATAATGGGTATATTCCCAAAACTATAGATAAATTATGGCATAAAAGATTGAAAAGATATAGTATCAACCTCATTTTCCGTATGCAAAAACTAGGTAATAAAGACAACATCTGGCGAAAAATCCTATATTAAGCGAAAAGCTAGATAGGACCCTTAAACAATTTAACATCAATGCGGCATATATCAACCAATTTACTTTAGCTAAATTTCTTGTAAACAATAGGATGACTGATAAACCCGACATTCTTAGAAAAAGCGATGTATACGAAATTACCTGTTCGGATTGTTCGGCTGTACACATTGGAAAATAAATACAACCAACATGCTTCGGGTTTAGCCAGTCATCTTATTGATAACAACCATACTATAAATAAAAACAATTTAAAACTATTGTATAATTTAAAATCCCATTTTAAATGATTTGAAATTAATGACCAAATAGATTTCGGAAATAACCCTTTGTTAGACTCTGATATTGTAATACCGCCTCAAAAAATATGTACTATACATAGAAATATTTAACAAACTGTTAGTTAGTATAACTATTTACTCATGATGAAGCCTTTATAAGGCGAAATACGTATAGAGTTAATAAATTTTTAGTAAAAGTATTTCGAAGTTTTATTTCAAACAAAGTATATTATTAGTCTTGAAAAGGCCCCTACAAATATCGAAGACGTGATGAATAGCCAATAAATTATTTAAATCACTAGTCAGTTCAGTTTCCCTTTATCTTAATAGTTACTAACAATTGGTAGAAAATTAAATTTTTTAAAATTTATCTCTCCAAAATATATATCCGGTTTATCATAATCTTAATTTAGTTTAAACAACATATTTCTGTATTTGTAGGTATATTTAGTATGAACCTATCTAAATAATAAGAATAATGAATTGGTAAGTAAATAAGTAAGACAACTTATTTGTTAAACCGAACACGTGTTTTATCCACAAATAAAGTGGGTGAGTCTCTTTAAACTCTTTTATATATCTAAAAAGAAAATTTTCGATTTACAATTCCAAATAACGAGAGGAGGTCAGTGATAAATACATTTTACTGCATAAGGGTGTATGTATGTACGTATATTGGAAGATAGTTACACATATACGCATAATAGTAAATCTACATATTTTGCCGAAAGGTAAATAGATTGGTTAATTAAATTCTCCCTGAACACCTATCAGTAGATAAATCGAACCACCCACCATACCGATGGGTTAATACGGCGAACAATCGCCTTGTTTAATTTATGAGATTTTTGTTTGGATGAACTGAGTTAATTACTAACGTTGAATGCAGCAACCGTGTTTTTGTTAGAATATTTCATAGATGTTATTCCCATGCTATGGAAATTTCATCCATATTCATGTACCGCGATGCGCTCCTCTCGTACTAATTTGCTAAACATTGTACGTTGCATACATGCATCAAGAGCTTGTCTAGATTTAGACTTTTAGGCGTAATAATTCTCAGCTTAAAGCAACCTGATACTTCGTCAGAGTAAAGTAACTGCTTACATAAGTTTGAACTATGTAAACACAAATGTTAGTTCACGTAGGTATAATAATAATACGTAACAACAACAGCGTCATCTGTATTACAGCACAAACATGAGACCCACACCTAATTTTAATAACTCTGGTACAGATTACTTCTAAACAAAGTATAAACAAGTGCGGGGCGGAAAATGAAAGAGAAAATGAAAACGGGCTTGGCACGCATTTCACTTTGCCATCGGCACTAAAACACCCCTGGTGTTGAAACAGTCGCCAAGGCGAGATTAGTGACGATTTTCTACGAATAACAACTTTCCTGCCAACGCTGCTTGCTCGAACAAAACGGATAACGATTTTAATTAGTTCGAAGTTAATGTACAGAATTAAAACGTGACAACAAACATCTCAGCCTATTCACCTCTACATAAATAATTTCTCGTTCAATCATTAAAATATAAAACACCCTCATTTGAAGAAAACGCAAAATGTATGATAGGGTATTTTGAAATAGTTACTTCTTTTACTAAATCATGAAAGTGAAATATTTTCTACTGAGCAAGCTAAGTACGTTCCTAAAATTAGTAACTGACTACAAAAGCAATATCTCATTAAATCAGAGACGTGATTTTAATATGGACCAACCATAAGCAATATTCTCTGTACTAGAAAATGATGTACTTTGGGTATACAACCAACAAAGTACATTCAGGGACAAATATTTAAGTTTCCCAAGCTCTAAACGGAAATTTACTGACTTTAAAGATTGAAAATCATTTACAATAACATTTAACATACAAACCAAATATATTGAAAACATAATCAAACTTCTTTAAAAAAAGAATAACACTCTTATATACAATAATATATGTACTATAAGTGAAAATAAAGTTAATTAGTAACGCAAGTATATTTCTCGTTGTGTGAATGTTTGGTGTATGAAGTTGATAAAGAAGATGTGATGACTGTGATTAAAATGATGTATATTAAAGGTACTACTATTTCATGTATTTTGCAAAGTCTGATTTTATGGTTTAAATAATAGTTATTAATATTGAATTTTATAAAATGTGTTTTGTAAGTTCTTGTTAGTAAAAAAATCTAAGGTATATGAAGTAGTCATCATTATGTGTACTCTGTTGCGAAAGTTAGAAAAATAGTACGTTAATCATGAGAAGAAAAGAAGTATGAGAAGATGTAAGTTAGAGAAAGATATGCGAGAGGTGTCAATTGACATGGGTAGGTGGTTAGGTATAATAAGCAGGCAACAGTAGATGTATGAATTTAGGGTGACGGATAGACTAGAAAAACGTTTTAAGCGAAAAGATTGAACAAAAATTAAGCAGTAAATATAGTATGTTATATGTGAAAACCTAAAACTTAAGTTTATGAATTATGTATCTAAGTAAATCTGAACTATGACTAATAATACACAAGGTATAATAAGCAACATAAATAAACTTAAACCGTTAGTAGAAAGTTTTGAATATATCTAACAAACAAAAGTATAAATATTAATTAAAAAGTAGCTACATTCAACTTGCGTGCTACCTAGCGTTAACTAAAAAATTCAAAATTTAAAACCTAAGCGATAATAATAACGGTTAAAAACTAAATTAATAGGTAAATGAACGCATTACTGATTTTTAGCAAAATCAGAATTTACTTTTCAGGATGTACTTTTGAAGTTGACGGGGTTGACGGCAACTCCGTATTTATGGTACTATTTTAGAACAAAATTAAATTAACTCTTTATCTTAATATTACTCATTTAATTACTTGCTTACTTTTGCTCCTGTAACAAAATACTTCGTTTGTTGCGTCGAGGTACTAATTTTTAAATTAAATGCTGAGGAAAATCAAAAACGCTAGGTACAGCATTTTGCATTAATTTTCTTTTTCCCACGGATATTGATATTAAAAAGTCATTTTCTTCAAAATTTTTGTTACAAACAACACACAACTGAATATTTTGACGGTGTAAAACTTTCACGCCTTACTGCTTTCAACAATTTTTTCTTTAATTCAAGATCCTTAGGGAACCTTCGAAGAAATTACAGATGTGTCAGGGTGTCTTATGTTTAAATTGTACTTACACATGAAGTCAAATGGAAGAAGCTTTAAAACCCTTTTCACAGTAACCGTATGCACAACAATATTGTTCTAATATTAAACTAGTTTTATATTACTTTAACAAAAAATAGTTCATACAAGTGTCCACAAAACCCTATGTACAAGAAAAATAGTGTCGCACAACGTTTATTTGAAATAACTATACTTAACCCTTCAACTGCCTCAAACTTTCTGAGTGATGTTACGAGCGTTCTTAATAATTCTCGAGTTTCTGTCCCATAATTCGCAAAATGTGTTGCCTACCCAAATGGTATCACTTTATAAACGCAAGGCGCAGTCTAGCTATAATCACGTCTTTGTATTGTATTGAAATTAATCGACGTTATTCTTTGAAGAACACTTCTTTAGAGTTCAACTTTATGATGGCTTATCTCTACCATATATTTATATTTTTAATATCACTTACAAGGAGATCAATTCCATGATATCATGATATCATACTTAACAATCTTGGTCTAGTCGTTTAAGCTTGTATAGTTTACTCGGTTATTTGTTACCGATTCCATTATGCTTTAAAAATCATAAAATAGGAGAGTGATAAACGAAGATGGTTATACTATGAAGTATATAGTCTTGGTGCACCTACACACAACAACATACCAACAATTTCTTCAATCCTGATTACAAATTTGAAAGGTAGAAGTTACTGGCTAATATAATAATTAAAAATCACATATCGCTAATGTGGTTATCAAACATAAAACCAAACTTTACTTACTTACTTTTCCGTAAAAAAAAAATATGAAAATAAAGTATTCATAAATACTTATATATATAAATATATATATATATATATTTAAGGTAAAAAAACAAACACAAACACAATACAGAGATGTAGTTCAAACTTTAGATTAATTTCAAAGCTTCGTAAAACTTCTCATAAATCGAAATCTAAAAAAAAACGGAAATTACGTCATAACTGGCAAATGTTTCCTTGCCGAACTGTCATCAACGTCATTAAACGAGCAAAAGGCGAATCAAGTCGAGTGGCCATAAACGTTAATTTTGCAGTTAAATTAAAATCGCGGAAACGGGGCTGGAACCTTTTTCTTTGTTGGAAAGCGAATTACGAGCCGAGTCCTATTCACTAGAAATGCAGCCGCTTAAGTTATAGAAATTGCACCGGCAAGAAAATCATAATTGAAGAGCATACTTACAAAGGTATATGGAGTAATATATATGCGTATGAATGTTTATAACAGAGACAGCAGAATCGAGATTACGTGACCTATTTTTTTTCTGTTACAGAAAGATGCCTACATAAACGACCTTGGCTGAATTGAGAATATCGAAAAAATAAATAAACCTTTAGTTCCACTTTTTAAACGCCTTTATTGAAGATTTTTGAATAAATGAAAAGTGCAATCGTTTAACCTACAATCAAGATTAGTCACCAGTTTTCATGATTTAGTCATCAGCTGTTACTTATTGGAGATATTTGAAATTGTCTACAGTTGCACAAACAATTGCTGCTATAGTGTTGGAAAGGTGATATGGGTTTACCAAACAGGGAATTTACGAACGAGCACAAATCACAAAATCATGGAATTAGCGAACAGCGAGTAATTTACCATGGGTTATAAGAACAATAAAATTAATTGCATTTCGGAATCGATGAAATAAAACAATAATTTAAGAACTATCTGCAGGTATACTGAAAATAAATACTAAGCAATTTTTCCCTTACACTGTTATCTAAGTACTAAGCAGACTACCGTTAGTGTTTTTATTTTGACAGGCATTGCAAAGGCGTTGTCTAGTTTGAAAACGATTTCGTTAATTATAATTTTTGTACATAACAGCCGAATTCTGCATCCCTTGAAGGTTAGAATGTCCTAATTAAATTTCAAGTCATGGCAATTTCCACAACCAAAACCATACATTATTCTTGCAAGCTCTGCCAAAAGAATCTTTGTAATTATTAAAATAACAAATGAATTTTAAAATAAAAACATTTATTAATACAATATTGCTTATTTTATCTGAAATCCCACAATCTTAAACCTCAGACGATCGCTTCCAAAGCCGGTAATTCCCAAAGCTATAAAATTATTGTTCCTTTTGATGGCATTTCATTTTAATAATATTAACACAATTACTCTTGATAATGGTCCCTTTGGACCGAAAGGATATTGTTGAGTTAGATAATAAAATTTGTGAAACTATCCATCTAGTGTTTTCTTTTAAGTGAATAATGACATAAGCAAGCCTCCGGAAAATGCCTCAACGCTCAATATTGAAAAAAAAATTAAAAGAACTGTCGTTTACAACCTAAGTTGGAAAAGCTCTGATCTGGCTGTATGAATTGAATGAATTGTTAAAACCACGAATCGCCTAGTAATTAAGGTTCCCAATCCTTATGATTAGAGATCTTATAGGAAACCCTTTCCAATTCTTTTGAAAAGTAAATAACCCAAAGATTTATCACTCTTATTTATGCCACCATTATAAAATATTTCGCAATAAACACGAAAAAAAATCACTCCCAAAAAATAACATTAGTTGAAACGGCTGAAACTTTTAGAAGGTTCTATCTTCCTGTCTTTGTCACCTACTATAATTTCTGGGGAAATACTGAATACACACTAGATTCACTAGTTAATATTAAAGAAAGTAGCAATGAAATAGATGGTAAAGCAAAGTTCAAAAATGTAATCACGTTCTATCACTTCTCCTCAACGATATTGAGTTAAATTTTGAAGGTAATTTATCCGGACTGATGGGCGGTGGTCTAGTGGAATTTCTTCCTGACGTTTCGTTTACAGCTACGGTAGACATTTTCGAAGGCGGTGTAGTAGACGTCGCAGAACCATCACACCGAGCACTCCTTCAAGATTTAACGCCGACCGTGAAAGCCTACATTGAACTATTAAAATAATAAAGAGTTGCAAAAAAAAACATCTAAAAGGTTAATGAGAAAATTGTTTTACAACAACAGACTACTTTAAATTATTTAACAATTTTTCTCAATAATTTGAGGTAATATGTAGTTGGTAAAAAATTAATTCAGATTAATGTATTGAAATGGACGTCTACAAAAATTATCCAAAGTATTTAATTTAATAGGTTGTATTCAAAAAGAGTATAATACGAAACATATATTTCTTAATATAAAATGATTTTGGTACAAACATCCTACCCATTTCTGAATCGTAATTGAATGTCTAGAGTATATCAAAAATATTGCGCGGAATTAATAACAAGAACCATGAGAAGTGGACAGAAAGTCAAAAGTATATTTAAGGTTACACTTGAATAATTCAGTAACGTCTCACTTTTTTATTAAGGCTTCCTCAGGATTTAAAGTTACAATTTAAATAATTAATAATTAACAAAGAAACCTCGCCGAATGGATCATTGTTTGAATGAACATTAATTTGAAGTCGACTTCCCATGATCTTTGGCAACAATCATTTACTTTTTGGACATGAATGTGGATTATACTGTGTATTTCTAACACAATATACTGGTTCTCTCACCGGGTGGCCTTGCAGCTATAGTGGACTTAACTGGAAAATAATGCAGAATTGTTTTGTACATCAACATGCCCGAAAACGGATGTATTCCTACAGATCCACAAGTAATCTATAAAAACTCGAATAGATCGAATCAATCTAGAAATTACATATATAAGTATGTATATCAGTCGTTTCCATGAAACTCGTACCAACATCAGTTTTTCTTAAGTACGCCATATTGGACTTCTCCACATTTGAAATCCGCTATATTTGATATGTCATGTTCCACATTGAAATACTATATTTATATGAAAATTATTCATTAAAGCTTAAGTGGAAGTCATTGAGTGTTTAATACGTAACCTATATTCGGAACGCACACAAGACAATAAACTGCGTGCTCAGTTATGTTCGATCATGTTCTGAGCAATATAGAAAGCCACGGAATTCGCTATCAGTTACGCTTTCATTAATTTGTTTGATGATATATCTTGGAAAAACAAATTCTTACGAGTATATTGCTTAGAAATGTGAAATAAAGTAAAACAAGAGTAAACGGTTACAAAACTTTTTTATTGTAAACCCACAATAATTATATCGCCACACCGAGGCTCTCTATAAGTTTAGTTTTCCACTTTTATTTGCAGTGTACGAATCTAAAATGGTCGTTAAAATTATGTTTATTTTCAATAAGATGTTCGGCATATGTAGAGGTGGTTTTATTGTTTTCAAAACTTTTCATGTGTTCTTTAATTCATTCTGTAAAGGATCTACCTGTTTGTCCAATGTAAGCCATTTCGCAATTCGATACTTCAATTGGTATACTCCCGATTTATTTAATTTATTAGTGCTATCCTCATTGTTTTTAATATAGTTTCCTAGAGTATTGTTAGTTTTAAAGGATATTGTATTATTCGTGAAACTTTTTATTTGTATTCCTACTTTTATTGATATGTTTCCTACTGTTGTAATTGTGATTCTCTTTGTTTTTAACAATAGGGTAGATTTGATTTAAAGTTTGTTTACTTAATTTTTTATTTAAGATTGATGTGACTATATTATGATTATATCCTTATTATGAGCTATTTGATAAATTCTGTCTAATTCTATGTTAAAATTTTCTTCAGATTGAAGTAAGGTAATGAGTCTGTGTAAACTGGAATGGAAAAAGGCTAGTTTGTGTGAAATGGGATGATTTGAGTTTGAATGTATAATTGTATCTGTTTGTTTTTTTGTGATATATAGAAAATTCGTGTTTGTTATTTATGTTTAATTGTTAAGTCTAAAAAGTTACTTTTGCGATTTTCTTCGGATTCCATTGTAAACTTAATTTTTGGGTACAAGTTTTTAATGTATTTAAAAAATCTATGTATCTGTAGTAGTAGACACATTCTTAGAATAAGATGTTGTTTTTTATTTTGGATTCGAAATTATCCATAAATATATTCTTCTTGTTGTGGATTTACAATAAAAAAGTTTTGTAACCGTTTACTCTTGTTTTACTTTATTTGATATGGAGTTACAAAAAGTGAACGCCTCATCTATATTATATTTAGAAATGTGAGTTAGTTTCATTCCCTTTTGATGTTACTGTGCTTGAGTGCTTGTACTGAGCTACTATTTTCTGTTCCCAAAAAAATATGATGTAATAATAACATTGAAAGGAAAATAAACATAAATGACTAGCCGTCACACCCGGAGGAGCCACGAATTTAGTTAAAAAGGGAGTTTAATGACGTTAAAGAAGGAAGTTTTTTTATTTTGGCCGTTTTTGCGAAACAATCTCCTCCTGTTTTATTTCAATTTGGCATTCGAATATATTCGTGGTTCCTCTGGCTGTGACGGCTGGACTCTTGTAAATAAAACTAATTAAAATATCAATGTGACATACATGTAGGTATTTGTTTTTCCATGGCACACAATACTATATAAATCACTGAAATTTTTACATTTAAATAAAATTGAGGTGCCTTTCTGTAATATCAAAATAACTGCCTTTCTAAAGCTGATATGGCTATTTCTATGCTATAAATACACAAACGACCCTTAAAAAATTTTGTCTGTCTGAATGGGATAATTTTCGAAACGGCTGAACCGATTTTGAAAGGACTGTCCGTTTATCTGTTTATCTGTTTAAATTACACTGTTGATTCCGAACGATTATTAGACGAAGATGACAATCCAAAAAAAGAATATATTAAAATCCTTTTTCGTCTAATTACAAAGGATGAAAGATCCCACATATAATTGTAATTCAATGCTGGTAGGGGTATTAGCCTTCGGCGTAGTTGTTTCTATTGATTCCATATTCTTATTTATTATATAGCTTGTAAAAGCCCTTCTGCCAGCGCCCCCACCTGATGAGATCCGATAGGTCGAAACCGGTCGTAGGATATGGCTTTCGGTGCGCTGTGCCTACTGTGTAGGACGCGTTCCAAATGTGTGATCTTTTTAATTAGACCAAAAAGGATTTTGATACCTTCTTTTTTTGGACCTTTTTGTGTACGTGTCTGTCTATTTGTACCGACTAATCATCGAAACTATTGAGCCGATTTCAATGAGACTTTACAGATATGAGGAGTAGGTTGTCAGCAGTAATCTACGGCTACCCTTTTTTACGCGGAAGTCACAATGCAAAAGTCAGTTATAAATAAAAGCTAATTGTGTTCTATGGTACTCAGAATACGACTCAACATAGTTAAAGGAAGCGAACACGCAGTTTATTGTTTTGTTTACGATCCGGCTATATAATTTTATTCCACTGTGGAAAATAACATATCAAATTACTAAAATAATAAAGCTGGATTAAAACAATGTAAAAATATAATATGGCATCCATTAAAAACACTGAAGTGAATGTGTTTTTCGGAAACGACTCGGCAAAACAAAAAATCTGCACCGTTCGAAAACACAAAAAGATAATTAATAGGCAAGGAAACATATTTTTGATCATTGTAAAAACAAAACAGTTGGAGAACAATTTCGAAATTAGTATTTTTCGATTTTCATTTAGATAACTTCTGAACTTAGAGGAATTAGTTCATTTTAGGAAAATACTACGCTAATTTACCCATTTAACCTAAGATCTTTATCTCTACCCTTAACTATGATGGTATGTTAGACCACGTGCTGTGGGACACCCTGTATATTGAATAATAACTAATTATGCCATTATGATTGTCAGCTCAACCAGAATATGGTATCATTTAATATTGTAATCTAGTAGATAAAACAAGCGAAAAACATGTTAACAATTTTATTATGAACACATAATACTAAAATTAAATATACTTCTTGAACTCTATGTTTCCGTTGTGATTAAAATTATGTATATAACAGAACTATTTTAAACTCTCTTGAAGAAACTCATCTGTCAAGTCGTCTAATATTTCAAGATATTGGAAGCAGATTCCAAATTACATTTTTCTAGAAGCGGTGATTTTGTTTCATTAACTGCATTGCTACTCTCTTGATTTGTTTAGTGTCTCTTTATATAAAGAAATATCTTCCATTATTTGTTAAATATATATATTACATGTTATAAGCTCAAATAACAGAAAAATTTAAAATTTTAATTTTTCAATTACTTTTCCTTCAGTTTAGAAAAAATAAATTAAAGAATAATGATACGAAACTTTTCCTTCCATTAAAAATATATTTATAAGCAATCGTAATATTTTATCAGAAATTGACATAACTTGTAGTTTCACTAAGTGATTGATCTAGTAAATATTTATTGGGATTTTTATTAAATGATTGAAATAACATTGTTACATTGTTTTTTCACTTTTGCAACTGCGCCACTATGAACGACTTTCAAGCCAGGTACAAAGAATTATTAAACAGTTAACGTAAGTACATAAGTTATCTGTTAATATTTATTAAATAATAATTAATACTTATTTGAATGGTGTTAGACCCTTTTTATAAAGGCAAGTACTACGAGCGATAATGTACTACACAAAGATGTTTTATATAGCTCTATTTGATCAATTGAAAGGTTTTTCTCTGAATTTTTAGATCTTTATAAATTTCAATTGATTGTAACACAATTGATTAATAGCGTTTATCGATAGTATACATTATCGTTATGTTTTTTAATACCGGGAAATGATATCTACAGTTAATAGTGTGGTGAAAGGAATTAGAATCAATTTTGTTTTAAAGATTTTAAATGTTTATTAAAATATGTTTTGAATAATCTACCAGTTTGTCATATGCAAAGGGCATTATAATTCAAACACGTCAATTTACAAATTGCACTTTTATCTTTTGTATTGAAGAGTATATCTTTTAGTAAAGGGGAAGGTGAAGATATCACCTTATAATGGGCTTAGCCGCAAGCTTTAAACCTCCCACTTCACTAAAAAAAAATATACTCTTCAGTGTACACGAGAAGAGAAAACGTTCTGATAAAAGTGAAGTTTATGAATTCACATGTTCGAATTATAATATCTTTTGCGTAGGTAAAACTGGCACGCTATTCAAAACCTGTTTTAATGAACACCTACGATCTTCCAAATTAAAAGAAATTGACTCCAGTTTCGCTAACCACATTATCAACTGCAAATAGCATTTCTTTGAATTAAACATATTAGAAATAAAATATAACATGAATAAGGGTTGTAAATTAAATAAGTTAAAATCAATTGAAATTATAATTTTTAAGTGTTCAAATTCTATTGCCTTTATTAAAAGAGTCTGTTTATTAATTATTGTGAATGGCTTAAAAATGATACATGTTGTATCGAAACTATAGTTGCGTAGTCGCAACATGATAAAGTGATTAAACAAATTAAGTATGTTATTTTAACCATTTAATAAGACCTCAATCAATATTTGTCAAGTATCACAATGTAGAGCTTGCATCTATCCAATTGAGTTGAAACATGAAACCCCTTCTTATATTATAGAGATTAGTCACTAAAAATAAGAAATACCCAAGAAAAATATATTTTTCCGGACAACTTTTCGATAATAATGACATTAAAAATCGATAACTTCTCGAGCTACTAGGAATGGCTACTCAGTAGTGTCGTCACAGTATTGTTGGAATTTGCAGGCAGACAGGATTAGCAGTCGGCTTTTATCAGCCGTTTAACTGTGTTCAATTTTTGCAATACTTATTAGAAATCAGTTGTCAAATTATGAGTTATTGGTTTATACTAGTTGATAAATGTATACTAATTTTATTTATTTTATTATTTCTATTGTTAGATACTTTTTAAATCTTTCCGTTGAGTTGGTCAGTAAAAAAGAGGGTTAGTTGGCAAGTAATTGCAAATGTTACAAACTGTAGATTATATATGTAAATTATATTCTTAGAACTAATTGTAACTGAGTGTTTTCACTTCTGTTTGTCGAAGAGGCATATTTACATCTGTACATGTTACAGTTATAGCATCAATAGCAAAAAGGGGAATTTTATATACGCTTACAAAACGGCCCAAATGTGTACAATACTTCTCTTAAAAATATAAATACAAACCATCTCATCTCTAGCCTTGTCATCTATCGTACGAATCTTGGCAAACATATCTCGAGTCCTGTGTTAAACGTTAATTATTGGATTTTTTGCAATACGTTTGCCCAGAACATAAAGAAAGAGCGAACATTAAACCACTTCATTTTCTTTCTTTGTTCTAAAAAAATAGGTCTTCCGACGTTTGTCATAGTGTGTTCGCAGTTAGGTATATAACACCAACGACAGCTAATTTTCGGAGTCGGCATATTGAAAAGTACAACAGTCATCAACTGCAGAGACCGTTCACGTACCGGGTGTTTACTACAACACAGTTGTAACGTCACGCACTCTCTCGTAGGTTATAGAAGTGTAAATCCAGTTTTTTTTTTGTAATGGTCTCAAACATAAAAGAATATTTATCTATTAAAAGAATTATTTACAGTCATATGCCCATATCGCAGTTTAAATTAAAAAAGGTTGATCTCCCAAAACAATTTTTTTATTTATCTTGTTAAATTTCAAAAATTATTATCTAGTACAATAAACATAAACCCTGATCACATTCTTTAAGCATTTAATACGTAAATAGAAATAAATAGTAACTTACCAAAAACTAAAACGTGAAACTCACCTGAAAAATAAAAAGTAAATCATTAGGACTTTTATTCGCATAACTTAAATGCCTATAATTGATTGTATCCGCCGTTACTTTATGGAAATTCATTTTTAATAAATAAAATGAACAAAATTCAAATTTTGTAATTCCCACTTTATTATTTTAATTGTCTTTACAATTGTTTCGCCTTACAAGGGCATCTTCAGAAGACGTATTACTGAATAATCTTTAAAATGTATTAAACGATTAATTATGATTTGCACAGATTTGGACTATTATCTTAGGAGAGAAATAATATTTAATAAATGATCTAAAGGGACTGATGGAAATAAATTTTGTACATCAAACGATACAAGTTTACTATTAGGTGGTATTTTTAAGTTTTTCAATTTATTTACTAGGTCTAAAGAGTTAATTATAGAGAATTTAGATTTAAAATTAATTAATGTTGGTAAAATAGTTTAGTGTTTTACATACCCTGTGGGCTGGAGCATTTATATATGAAACAATAGGTCTCATAGGAAAACCTTGCTTGTACTTTAGGTAGGCTATAGAGAATGGGTGCTTGAGGGTTCATGGTAGTTAAAGAATATTTCATTGTATCTGTAAAGATGTGAGTACAGTTTTTAATAACTATTTTTATTTCTGACTGAAATTTTGTTGTGGGATCAACAGGAAGTGTCTCAAAATTCTGATTATCTATTAGAATTAAGGTTTTATTAATATAATCTTGTTTCGGTAAAATAGTAACCGTATTCCCTTTATCGGCTTTGCACAGAATTAGATCGTTATTTTTAATTTTTTGTTTTAATTTTTTAAGGATTTGTAATTCCGAGTTATTTGAACTGGCGACATTGTTTTTAATAATTACGGAACAAGATATTTTTTCTACTAATTTTGTATTATGTCATATTATTAAGTATACGACATAAGTATTGATAGCTAGTTCTGTGTTGATTGCTAAATACGTTGAGTCTTTTTTATTAGATATGTTTGGACAATATTTAAGACCTTTACTTAATAAATTATACTCAGTAGGACTAAATTGGAAGATTGTGAGGCTATTTACGTTGGACAAACTGGTCGTGCCCTGATAACACGCATAAATGATCATTTAAAATCGATCCAAAACAACAATAAATGTACAGGTTTCTCAGAACATTGTATTTCAAATAATCATTCCTTAGACATAGATAATGTTCAATTACTTTATCACTTACCTAAAGGCCAACGACTTAATCTTTTAGAAATTCACGAAATATCAAAAGCTATTCATAATAATAAATTAGTCACTAACGACCAACTGGAATTCAATATTTCACCTTTAATAAAATGTATCATTTAGTTATCTGTTATTACTGTTATGTTTACCTATAAATTGCAGGACATTCTAGAACTTAATTTAGTATATTGTAATCACTCTTTGAAAATGGCGTAACAGCCGAAACAATGTTGTTAGAGAATTTTCTTTAATAAACTTTTGTGAAAGTGTTTTGTTGTTTCGATCCTTCTTTTTGGAAGTTTTTATCATTATACTTTTTCAGTCAACAGCCGATATTCTGTGGGTATAATTTAAAAATTTCAGGTACATACTCATTGTTAAGAAATACCAGATGACCCTGCTTCTAATCGTGCATCTAATAAGGGCGTATTGAAAAATTTTTGTTGGTCATTTGTTATTTTTGCAATACGCCTAGAAGCAGGGTCATCTGGTATTTCTTAACAATGAGTATGTACCTGAAATTTTGAAAATATACTCACAGAATACCGGCTGTTGACTGAAAAAATATATATAGACGATATGTATGACCTGAAATTTAGTAAATCTGTTACTCTTGAAAAAGACATTGTTATGTCGAAACAATATTGTAGAGTTTACAATAAAATATTTTGAAACATTTAAAAGTGATTTTAAATCCTTCAAATATTAAAATAATGTTTCACAAGGATCCGACCAGTTCAAATTGATTATATTATAATTCTGAGGCTCATTCGAAATTATTGGATGACGCATATCATCAATCAACACCCACGAATCAATTATTCAACATGACAATTTTTGATATCAACATTTGTCGTGTGTGTTTCGATTGTATTTGAGTAACCAGTGAGTTAGTGTTTGGTTGGCTTCAAGATATAAGAAGTGAAATTTAAAATCGGCCAATGTCTCATTTATTATTGGTTGGTACGTTTATTATATAGTTCATTATATTTCATACAAAAAAGGCCCTTTGTGCCTTGTCAGAGAAGCAGTGGATCCAATAGATCAGTTGTTACAATGGTGGCATTATAATAATTTTAATTAAGTTATACTGATATGGATTTGTAACGTCCCTAACATAAAGCTCTTTCGCTCCCTATGCTACTACAATTTTATTGCTTATATTATGCGAGCATTTAGCTACGGTCGCTTTAGTCATTCAATCAACTGTATTGGCAGAGTTGAGAATTTGTCACCAGATATAGTGATTTTCATAATTGGGATGTTATCTGGTAATTATTTATCTTCAAACACTATTATTCTGATGATTTCTCCAGAACGACTAGTAATTTTCTCTATTAATTTTAAAATAAAGTTGCATGACAATACGAATGCTGCAGAAAAAAGATATTCTAGAATCTGGCAATTGATGAATATGACATTTACAATAATATAAATACATTAGGTATTGCATAGAATACATACAATCATTTCGTTCATGAATTAATTCTTACCTTTATTTATGAAAATGAAAGATGATTTATTTGATAAAGTACCTTTTGTACAGTTTGGGAATTTGGGTAACATTGAATATCGCTAGATTCATAGTAGTATGAAGGATTTCAAGACCGGCTTCAATGGAATTATGATAATTTACCGGGCTTTTGGGTCGTGGTCTATAGACTTTTCCGTTGCCGGACGTTTCGTCAGCGGCTGCGGCTGACATCTTCAGAAGCGTTTGTGGTATGATAGTTGCAACAGCATTAATAATTACCAGATAACATCCCAATTATGAAAATCACTATATCTGGTGATAAATTCTCAACTCTGCCAATACAGTTGATTGAATGACTAAAGCGACCGTAGCTATAATAAAATTGTAGTAGCGTAGAGATCGATAGCTGTTGTAACGAAAATACCACAAACGCTTCTGAAGATGTCAGCCGCAGCCGCTGACGAAACGTCAGGCAACAAAATAGCTTATAGACCACGACCCAAAAGCCCGGTAAGTTATCATAATTCTACCGGTAGATTCATTTTAATTTTTAAATTCGACAATTTTTAATTTAAATGTCGATTAAAATAACTAATTTAGACTAAAAACTAGCCATTAAAGGGTAGTCAATAACTGATGTATTCGTTGTATTTATTTTCGTTCTAATTTTTTTTAATGAATTGCTCCTATAAGATTATTCCACACAATTCCTTAAAACCAAGAAAATAGGAAAAACAACTAATGCAAAAGTTCGAATTTAAAAGAGAATTTTCCATGTTTACAGATGGGGAGTTTGATGTTAATGTTGAATTGCTTTACTGGTCCCAAGTTGAGTTCAAAAATTCCGTTACTGCTCTTAAGTGATCCCATACTAGCGTAGAAAACATGAAAGCGAAGAGACCTGAGCCAGAAAATGCGATTGAAAAGGAAGAACTTTATAGCCTTATGTCAATATTTCCATCCTTTTATGGAACCGTTACAGATCCAACAAAATATTAACACGAAATTTTATTCCGTAATGCGTAGAGTAGGAAATCCAAATCACATGTATATTTTTATTATTTAACATTTCTTATATTCCACATTCGGAAAAATTGCAACTATTATCATACAAAAGTAGGAACGAGGAAATTTCGTAACCGAAAGAATTGACTTACAGAAGCTAAAGATGTAAATTTTTGAAATTTATTGTTTCATACAAAATATAATCCACAGGTTAAAAAATACAATATATAGATACGTAAAAATAACACTAGTAGAGTAGGATATGGTCATGTTTTATGTATAATTAATACTTTTAATATTAACTGTATTGAACGGGAATGTTTAATTATTAATGACTTTGTTATCATGTTAGATTAAGTTAATATTTGTTGTAATTGTATTAACTAAACCGTATTAGTTCCTTCAGTAGATTGTTTATAAATTTATTAGACTGTCCAAAATATGTCTTCCCTAAGTAATATCGAGAAAATAAACTACAACGTAACTAACAATCATTTAAAGACAATTAATGCCTTGCATTTGGTAGCAACGCGTATAACTCGTAAACAGTTACGTAAATTTTCGGATTTTCAATTAGGCATAAATTCGAAGCGGTATAGAGATAAACTGGAATATATTGAAATCGAAATAAATGTTCCCGGCTTAGTTTTCATATGCCACATATTAGATTTAAATTATCAAGGTTCTTCTGCTAGTTTGCCTGTACGCATTTTCTCCTTTATGAACAACATAAAAATAGACGAAATAGACAACAACACAAAGAGGAAAACGACGACGAAGAAAATGAAGAATTACATAAAGATGAATATAACGAAGAAAAGGAAAATTTAGCAGTTTTGCAAACGAGATTTATGTTGAACCTAAAGAAAGAAGAGCTGAGTCTTTTGCACTCACATTCAGAGGTATTGATAATTGTATTAAACCCCTTCGACAACAAATCTGATTACCCAGAGATTTTGAAGAAATAGGCGAAGTAACAAATTGGAACGATCTTCAGAAATTATTTTTTGCTGAAAAATCACTGCAAGAATTAGCCAAGTTGTACATACAATCTGAAAAATGAATTACATCAGGATCTGTGTTAAAGAAGAAGTTGATTGCAAAGTTCGAAAGAAAAATAAGCTGTACGCGAGTTCACACATGTAATCTAATGTCGCGATCAAATAAAAGAGAAGAATATTTGCAGGAATATATTCTAGTAATGCGTGAAATAGGCAGCCGTGCAAATATATTAAAAGACGACATTATAATACAATGTATCATTAATGATTCTACGTACAAAGTTATTTTAAAAGGGGCAAAAGGTTTTCCTAATTTTAAAGAAAAAATCCAAATTTATGAGCAGATAAAATCTGGAAGATTTAACTCGAAAAGTAATGACGACAAACGAAAAGAGATAAAAGGAAAGGAGAATTCATTTCCAACAAAACCGATGGTATGTTACAGTTGTGGAACTAAGGGGCATAAATCCAGCGCCTGTCCAGACAAGAGTAAAAGAATGAAAACCACAGAAAACACTACAGAAGTAGTCCCGAAAAACGGAGTTAGATTGGAGATTAACGGTGTTCAACTAACAGCATCATTGAATACTGGAAGCAACATCTCTGCTATTCGATGGGATATATTCGACGAATATTTCTCAAAGATCCATAAGAGGGGTTGGCCCAATTACAATAAATACGATGGGAATATTTTGTGAAAGGTGAATGAAGATGAAATTAAATTAAAATTTCACATTATGCCTATTGTTGCCTCCAGTTTCACAGCAATAATATGAAACAACGAACTGTCCCAAGTCGATGTAAATATAAGAGCTAACGAAATATTCTTGTTTCGCTAGCAATCACATAAGTTCCTGATCAATATTGAAATTTTATGGATGAAAATGGTGAAGAGTCAATATTTCAACATTTTGAAGAGGTTCAAAAACTAATAGACGCTTACAAACCGAAAAAATCACGAACTACTGATTTCAAAATGACTGTAGTTCTAAGCACGATGAACCTATCTGCCAGAGTCCTTACAGATTAGCAATAACTGAAAAAGAGACTGTAGAAAAACAATTAAAGGAGTGGATAATAGAAGATATAATTAAACCCAGTTCTTTTGATTGTGCAAACTCTATAGTGCTTGTAAAAAAGAAGGATGGACTTACGAGAATATGCTGTAACTATCGGAAATTAAACGAAAATATAGTTAAAGATCGTTTTCTACATCTGCTAATTGAGGATGTCTTAGATCAATTACAAGGTTCTAAATGTTTTAGTACCATAGACTTAAAAAACGGATTCTTTCATGTACCCGCGTCACAGGACAGCATTAAGTAAATAGTCACCCAGTGGGCAATACGAGTTTTTAAAATGTTCCTTTGGTCTTTGTAATAGTCCTGCTGTCTTCTAGAAATACATATCTTACATCTTGTGAGGCTTGATAAGGATAAATACTACGATGTACTGCATGGATGATTTGATAGTGCTAAGTAAGAACAAAAACGAAGGATTGGAAAAGCTAACAATAGTTCTGTAAGTTGTCGCTAAAGAGTATGGTGTAGAGACTTAGAAGATAGAATGTGAGTTTTTAATGAAGAAGGTTATAAATAGAAAGTGGAAAAGGGCAGCCGTCCAATGCAAAACCTCTGGCTGTAAGAAAATTAACTAAACCTACGACGACTAGGCAAGTTTAGTCCATTCTAGGACTTACTGCCTACTTCAGGAAATTTATTCCTTCCTATAGTGTTTTAGTAAAGCCACTTGGCGAGCTTTTACGTAAAGGAAATAATTTCGAATTTGAACTGTAGAGGAGCTATTTACCACATTTAAAGAACTTTTAACAACTAAACCTGTATTGAGTATATACAAGCAAGGAAATGGTATTGAATTGCATACCGACGCGACGCCAACCAGCTTGCCTAATTCAATTATCAGATGACGATTGCATGACGATGACAGCTTGCCTAATTCAATTATCAGATGACGATTATAGATTTCACCAGCAAAAGAAAAATATAGTAACTATGAATTAGAGGTACTTCATTCAATTCAAGTCGTTAAAAAGTTCAAACTTTACCTCCTAGGATAAAAATTTCAAATAGTGACAGATTGTGCTGCATTTTAGCGTAAAATTAACAAAACAGACCTCACAACTAGAATGGCACGTTGGGCTCTAATCTTGGAAGAGCATAGAATAGCTAACCAAGTGGCATGTCGAAGCACTAAGCAAATATCCCGTTGCACTACTGGCAATAACTGAAGATATTTCTAATGAGAAAGGAATGTTGAAGGGTATAGAAATTGCGCAAGGAAAAGATGAATATTTGCAGGCGGTAAAGAATATCTTAGAAATTGAAGAAAATTACGAGGGATATTTTCTCTAATATGACTTACTGTACCAATATGAAGACGGGAAAGAGTTACCAGTGGTACCGAAACTAGAAATTAGAAGAAGAGACCACGAAAATGGACACTTCGTAGTAACAAAAATGAATTTCACGTTTCTAATTTAAATAAAAAAACACAAGGTTGTATGAGATACTGCATTCCTTGTATTTTAAGTAATAAAATGAGTCGTAAAAGGGAAGGATGGTTACATCCAATTTCTAAAATCGAAGGACCTCTGAATACTTACCATGTTGAACACTTATACTGTCGCTGAATAATACTAATAAGAATTATCGACATATATTACTCGTTATAGACAATATTATCAAGTTTACGTGGCTGTAACCCAAAGTTGACCACATCCAAAGAAGTTATAGATTACTTGAGAAAACAGCAACATATTTTCGAAAATCCTGGAAGAATTATTAGCGATCATGGCGGGGCTTTTACTGGCCAAGGATTTCAAAAGTTTGGTATCGAAGAAGGAATCAGACATGTCTTTGAACTACTAGTGTTCCACGAAATAATGGCTAAGTGGAGAGTTAATTGTGCCATTATTCCAATCTTGACCAAAGTAAGTCTACAAAACCCAATAAAGTGGTATAAGTTTGGAAGTACTCATAGGGGTAAAAATACGAAACAAAGAGTACATCTTAGTTCAAGAACCGTTGGAAGCTGAACACATTAAAGACTTGAAAACGTGTGAAAATTCAAGACAACGGTAGACGACAACTACTTAAAATACTTGGTCGTCATAAAACGTACTCAGTTTGGACCAGGAATGCAACTGCGTAGAGAGTATCTAGGACCATATAAGATTTCCAAAGTGAAAGGTAAAGATATGAAGTCATGAAAGTTGGACAGCATAAAGGACCGGTTCGGACCTCTACATGCCCAGAATACATGAAACCTTGGGTTGATGACAACGATGGCCGAGTATAGGATTTGGTCATGTATTATTTATATATGTACATTCTGTTATACAATGCTTTTTACCCTCCAGGGTGCAAATATACAATATTACTAATTCTCGATGGGGGAAAATCAATATTTCACGTGTTAGCATGTTCGTTGTGTGATTCCCTCGTGGTAGTCGGAGGCAAAGGGGTTGACTAGTAAGACGACAAGACGCGTGTCGGAAAAGCTTTGCTCAGGCGAATAACGAAAGACGGAAAACGTATTTCTATTTGTATAATTTTATAAAGATGAAAAGACGCTATCGTTATATAAGAAGACGTGGTTGCACCTAAATGCTATATATCTAAAAGATTGTCTATTAGTGTCTTGTAACGTTTTTGTTTTACTTAACATTAATTTTATGTGTTTCTGTTCACTGCTCTATTTTTGTTCTGTTTATACTGTTTTGTTCATCATTATAGTTTTTTAACTACCTGAAGTCTTTTACTGGCCCAAACATCCCTAAACAATGAGGAAGGACTCTATACCACACTACTATATAAAAACTATTTGCAAGTATCTATATCTAATACGTATAAAATTAAACACATCTTAACCGAGGCATACATAAATTGTAAACAATAATAGAGTTTTAAATGTAACTTTTCCTCATGGAAAAAACGCATTTCCCGAAATCTATTCTGTAAATGTATTATTAGTGCTCTTTGGTTGTTTGTGACGCGATTGTGACGCTCCACGTGGCATCTTGTGATTGGCTTAGTAACCCATGGAGGTCAAACCATTTTTAAAACTCTTCTCCAGACAGGTCCCGACGGCGGACGCGTGTGTGACGAACGCGTTAGTTAAGTTGTTATGCTATGGGTAATATATTCCTTATTGTTTATATTGTTGATCAAGATAGATAAGCATTCTTAGAGCTTTTAACTTATAATATTAAATAACAGCTATGTATTTTTTGTCAGTAATTTACGAATTACAAACGAGTGTTATTTTAGTGTCTGACAAGTGTGTTCCGTTTATAAAAATCTGGGTAAAGATTTTATGATGCAGAACTTGACTTGATTTTTACTTTTAATTTTCCCTATACTTTTGTTACCCATTTTTAAAATTTATTATCTAAAATTTGCAATTTTATATAATACGTGTTGTGTAAAATTACAATTTTTAGTATTAGTTTTACTTTGTAACGTTTATATGATAATGTTTAATCTATCAACTATTTAGGCACATAATTAATTTGCTTCAACAATTGTTTTGTCATGGTTTTAGCCGTGTTAGGGTTTTAGTTTAGGAGTACCTCTTTTCCGGCAGAGTTGGGGTGAAAATTTATGTTGCAGTGGTCTTTTACATTTGGTTTATTGAGATATACTTACAATGAAGTTGCGACCAAGTGGTTGAATATAACCGACTTCTAACGTTTTCAGTTTAATTTTATGTCCTGAATAAGCTTTTATTTGATCTTGTTACCTGCCATTATAGCTACTTATTTAGCTTACTTTTAGCTTATCAAGCAAGTTTCCAGTTCATCAGAAATTTTATCGTTTCAAATTAAGTGGAATGCTTTTAGCTTTTTAGAGAATTTGTCAATTTATTTGGTGTATCACTTGCTTTTTATTTATTTTTTATTTTTTTAAGAACATCGAACTCCTTCTCAGGTGGATTCAAGAGGCACTCGCTTAGCTATTTCAAGGCAATTTATTGCTGTTGCTATTTCTTTTAGATTATAGCTACGGGAGAATAACTTTTCTCGAATTACTACTTTAGTAGAATTAGAAATAACAGAAGTTTAGTTATAAGAAATCTGGTAGTATTCATGGTCCATTAAAGGATTTAGCTGATAAAGACTTACACGTATACTTTTTATATGTACATAAAATTACATTCCAGTTAAATATTTTAAAACAAATTCAATGAACGTAAGAGTACTAATTCCTGTATATGGTAGGTAGTAGTACTGTGTAATGTTCTATGTACCTAGTGCTTCCATTTCATCTACACAAGAGCTTTTAATTGACTTAATATTATTGCTTTTAATTAAGGACTTCCTTTGATCAAATTTGATGCTTGCATGTCATGGTGTTCATTATTTTCACATGCAATAGCACTGAAAATATATGATCAGCGTTCAACAATTTTTCAACGTTCGACAAAATTGATACTCTTTGATGTAGAGTTAATGAAGTTTAAAACCGTTTATTGATAAAAAAAACATTGTAAAACCGCGCATATAATTTTATCCCATAAAACAAAGTAATTTCAAAGATTTTTACTAAATTGTTTATTTTTAAACATGACAGCTGCTTCGGTTACCTACTAACAACTAAGTGCTACACATAAAGTACCTGATATTTATACAGGGCTAGACTGCTATTTAAAATTTTTCTAAAATACATTTATGTTACATTTACACTTTAAGGATATTGGAATTTTAATAGCCATGTAAGTGCTAATTAAATTGTATAATTATAATCTAATAACTAAAGTATAAATACAAACTTTGAGAAAATTTTTGTTCAATATAAAATTCAAAGCTACTATGCCATTTAGTAGTATATAATCATATTTGAGTCCATTAATTTCTACTTATTTTAAGAAATTTAACTTCAATTATTTTCATCATGAGTGTAATAATCTAATAATAATTGAAAATTGTCGGAATATATGATTTTTGTTATTTAAATAACGAGCCTAATTTTATTTGTTATCATCTTTAAGATAACCATCCTTATATTCTTTAATTATTTTGTCAAAGGAACTTCCAGTTTGACCTGCACAAATACATAAACGGTATTGTAAGAGCCACAATTTATATTTATATACTCCTAATTTTTTATCTAATTTAATTTATTTTTCTTAATGTGTCTACCCAAAAAGTTATTATATATGCAATTTTAATGTTCTCATGTCTAAGGTAACGCATATACTAATGGTATGTGTGGGTTTATCGTTATAAGTAGGAAGTATTCTGAAACGTTTTATAGATTGAATGTTGATAGACATCAATCAAACCTTATTAATAGCTTATTTTCTTAAATTTTTCTCAAGTGATTGGTCAATTAACAATTCGCTATTTACCACCAATTGTTTAAAAATATTCATTAGTTTTTGTAATTATCATCAGATAAAGGAATAGAAATAGCTATGAAAACCAACAAATTTTTGTGAATAGGGATGCATTGAGGAAGTCAATACGTAATGTTTTCTTGTAAATAATAAAATTTAATCAATTATTAATTTATGTAATTCTTAAACCTGAAAGTACAATGTAACCGTATTATTCTATTTATAAGGTAAAAACAACATTTTATATGAGCTATTGATATGATTCAAAAATAGTTTTAGTTATCATAATGTACCGGTTAAACAAGCAAGAATTTCTTGAGACATGATACCAAAATCTAAATATTTTTTTAAATTCTGGGTAACTGTAATCTTCATTTTCCAGGCCATCCATATAAATTTCTGTTAACAGGAGAATGAGAATTCTCCTCATGTAACCAATTTAACTCCTGGTCCGCCTGCCCTGATCCAAGTTTTTATATGATCCTTTTATCATTTCGGAAAATAGTGGGGTAGTTATGTACCATAAATAATCATTCATTTCTCCTTTGCCTTCATTGCGTCTGCCTCATTTTTTATTTTCAACTATCCAATTACCCCCCTTCCATTTTGATTATTCCGATGAGGGCGTTTCTACCCTGTCCTCCGAATTTGCACCACATGGAAATCGAAGATTCAAAAGCTTTTTTTTTCAGCTCTTTACACCGAGCCGTTTTGTCCATCAGTCTATATCAAAGGTGAGCGTTTAGGTGGACACCGGTTCTACTCCAAATCCGTCTGCTTTGGTCCAAGTTTGTCTGTGATTTCGTTTGATTATTTAGACAAATGCTGCAGCAATGGCGTTCTACAAGTAATCTTTCACTTTTATTCTCGTAATTTCGTCCGTTTCATCTTTTTCTACCCCAGCAACCACCCTCCCTAGGAGACTGATGAGAGCCTTCCCGTCCTACCCCCAGAATTTTTACAAGTATTATAAGCTAGTAGGAGTGAAACACCCAACGGTTTATTTTTTCTAGCTCTCCTGTCGTAACACCTTTACCTAAAAACTACAACTGTAACGAAAGTATAAATATACATAGTCTGATACGTACTATGAAATATAATCGTGAGTTTAATAACTGTGGTACTTAATTACTGAATCTTCACAATTTGAGTATTATACCAAGAGATTATATCAAACAGTAACTTTACAATAAAGGTGTACCTATTAGGAATCATTTTATATATACTCGTAGTATCTACTAAACTATTATTGAAGTTCTAGAACTATACGTACTTATATTGAGGTGTTGTTCCACTTTACTGCATCTTGTATATCTTAGGGATGAAGTAAGTGGATACCTACACCAAAGGTATATTCTTATAATTTTCTTTTCTCTTGACTTTGCGACCTATCTGTTTTTTCAATAAAGTGACATATTTTTGGTTCGTATGTAAATCAGCAAAGGGAAAATAGACTTTTCTCCTTTGACCGGTCCTGCTTTTTGGATTTTATTAGTTCGTTTCCTTATCGCCATGCAAAACATAAATAAATAAGCTTATAAATACTTTGATGCGAAGTGAAAATAAACTTTATTATGTACTGATCCTGGCATTAACACATTAGGGTAAGTCTGTGGAAGATAGCTTCGTAGTTGTATTCTTAAGCGTAGATTTGTTAAAATTGCTACAAGAAAAACGAATGTATTGTTCTATTCATAAATTCTTACACTCTGTAAGAAGCCATATTATTTAGTTACACGAGTTTTCTAATCTGAAAACAAATTAAAAACTTGTAGTCCCAATATTATGGGGAAGTTGACTATACTAGAAGAAATGAATTGGCCTTAGATAAATAGTGTGTTTCTCCCACAGTTTGCATCATATATTTCAATTTAATGTAGGAGTACCCTGAATCTATATATATAAACAATAAAACCATTCATTTAGAATGGTTAACACAAATTTAGAACATAAAATCAACATGAAATGATACTTTTCACCATTCAAGAGAAAAGATTCCATCCAACAATCACATCCAGCATTTCCTAAATTTTGATTTAGTGAGTGCTCAAATTTAAGTTCACTTTTAAAGTGGGACGTTGAAGCAAGTATGTTTTACTCAGGATACAATGTTCATTTTTTCGATGTTTAAACGTCCAAAAATATATTTATAATGGCTCTATTAGTATAGTCTATAGTCTTTAATTTATTTTAACACTATTTTAATGCTTCGTTCTAACGTTTCTCATGGATATGCATATGCAAAAGAAAACCTGCTTCAATGTTTTTTATCAGGTTGTCCACATACCTCTTCATAACTTCCAGTTTTCGTATATATAATTTACGATAAAAGATACCACATCGAAACTAACAGACATTTCTCCGTAATATGGGCTTGGTAATTATGTACGGAATATAACATCTGCCAAGTGTCCACCTCTGGCTGAGCAACTTAGCTCTTTCCAACGCATTTTGATGTTTTGTTTTGCATGTTTATAGTAGTATCCAATTATCAATGCCTCATATAAATTAATTTAAGTGTTTAAGATATTTTGGTCTATTGGCATTTCCTTTTAGATAACAGCACAGAAACAGATCATTTTTCGTTCCCTAATCTTAAGGGGCTAATCAATGTCACAATTGCTTGAGCTTAATTGATTTGGTGACCTGAATAAATATATTGTCTTGTAAAGTATGACTTACGACTCTACTTTTTTGAAGCACGTCTTTCTTCGGCCCAGTCATTTGATGTAACAGAAACGTGTTAATCATCTCACGAAAGCGGTTACAGTAGAATATGTAGCGTTGTTAAAGGGACAAAGCCTAACTATTCTTCCAGACCAGATTTCACACCAAACTGTAAATGATATGACTGCTTACATAGGGAGGTCGTCAATTATCAAGAGTACCCTTGATAATATCTCTTTATATCCTTGATAATATCTCTGGCCAAATGTTTGGTTTTATTTTATTAGTGATAAAAATGTTTTACAATTAATTCGCCCTTGAGATATAAGGTCATAGGCTTTCACTTCTGGAATCCACAGTTGAATTAAGATTCAGGCTTATAGGCCGTGATATAAATGAACGGTTAGGTCCAGACGTTTCATCAACAACTGCGGCTGACATCATCAATGCTACTGCTTTGACGAGTTCGGTGAAGGTTATACGTCGAAGTTTTCGGCATGTAACTCAGTCCTAAATTAAACGATTACTTCTCTGAACGTATGGTACAAAGTAATTAAAATTCACTAGCTCAAAATTTTCGTGTTGAATATTTTCCAAATTATGCAGTACGAATCGGCGTTTGTATAATTTTTTGTAACTTCGTGTTTCATTTGCTGAGAATCTCTAAAGGTGTCTTACATGCTGTGCTTTTGATAGAGACAAAATCTCCGATTTACTAAAATTATGTGTAATTAATGCAAACAACATTACATCACTGGTATCACATGGCCGTCTATATTAAAATTTGCCATATTGTTTTGTTTAAATGAGAATTATACTGAGCACAGATTGTGAGTCCAATCGGAAGAAAGGAAATGAGAAGAAATGTAAAGGCATCCTACTGCATGGTACTCAATTGTATATAAATTGTATCGAGGTTTAAAACCATTCTTCAAACACTTATGGAAGTAGCCGAAGGAGCTGATAAAAAAATAATGAGGTTGGAATTAAATTTAGACGGAAAAAACCGAAAACGAGAATACATCCACCTAGATGAGATAGAAAAAGTGACCGCTCATTCTACAATTTTTACGTTTTACCGCAAATTACACAACCGCTCGATCCATACAACCGTCAGAAATTATGTTCATTTGACCAAGAACTTAATGTTGGAACTTTTAATTATTATAAAATGATTAAAAAAAATAGTTGAATATATAACTTGTTTATCCGTCATTTGATCTCGCTAAGCACGATAGTAAATCATCACGAACATGACACACAAAAGTGTACAATACAAAAGAGTCTCGAGACACTGTCTAGAAAAATCAATCACTAATCTCGAAAGTCCGATGACTATACATAGATGATAAGTACCAGACGGAGAATAGTTCGATTATAGACAGGTTAGGTTAGGTTAGGAAAAACGAAAACGATAAGTCCACGCAATGATACAGTAATATAAATCCACACTAAAATAAAATAAGCGATAGGTTATTAGAATTTCTTCGGGCACAGCCACTAAAGGCATACCTTATCAGGAACAAGTCAGGTCCAGAGTAGGATAATCTAATCTTATACCTAGTAAAGTCTCATGAGGTTCTCCTGTTCAAGTCTGCGTATGGGCAAAAGTAGGATCAAAACCGTTAAAAATTCTAAGTATAGATCTTTCACAAGATAGATAAAAATCACTGAAAAATATTTGCTTTTTCTCCAGTTACACCACAAATATAATACATTTAACTACAGTTGATAAATATTAAAAATAAAGTAGATGCTAGAATTGTTCATTATAATAAAAAAGTAAACTCGATAAGGTCTATCAACGTATATTTTTACAAACATTTGGTTATGGCATCTATCTTCTTCCTATTAGAATAAAACCAGAAGCACCAGATGAATGTAATAAGAAATAGAAAGTTAAACTTGCTAACATAAATTTATAGGAATAATATATCTATTCCAGACTTCAGCCGTTTCACACCTGCTCTTAGCTATGTAACGAATTCGACAGGAAAAATACTCAGCAGATTGAATATTAACAGTAAATAGCTATTTGCTAATTATTAGTTGTGGATTTTCCTGTGATATTACTAGTACTGGTAATTTTTTCCCTGACGTAGTTGAAATTATTATTTTTTTAGTATAATTGAAAGGGTACATAGGCTGTGTTCGAAAGACCACCGCTGGAACCGGTAGCCGTCCGCGTGTAAATTTGTCAAGCAGTTGTTGGCTTTAACGCCTCTTGATTGTCCCTGAACACCTTCAAATGCAAATTTGAACATTTGAAATATAATTTCTGTCTCCCGTATTCGTCGGGTGGGTACCTACGCCAGCTTTCTGCAACTCAGTGACAGTGAAAAAACGTATAAAATATATTATTTACATTTAATTTTAATGTTTTTATAGAAGCATTATATAATATGTTAGTAGGTTATGTATTAGATGTAAATCTGATTTCATTATGGAATAAATGAAAATACCTTCTTATATAAACGGATCATTTTTATTCTTTTAATTATAACAGGTTTTTGAAGACAATAGGTATTTATCGGAAGAATCTTACGAGTTCGAAATCAGGAAATTCTGGTCAGGAAAACATCATTAGTTCCACATCAGGTATTCCTGACTAGTGCTTCAGTATTCATCTGCGTTACATACCTTACTTCATCCTGATCGGGCACGCAAGGCATGCCTGACCACGTCCTGATCATATTTTAGTCGGGTAGTGCATTTCAATGTGAAGTAAATTGGATATATAAATATAATCAAGAATTGTATAAAGAAGTAACAGTAACTAGAAAATGAGTTACAGAATACATGTATTTATAAAGCTGTAATGCTTATTATCGTCACAAGAATATCAGTAGATGATAAAGCACATGCCTTCTATCATTTTAAAAAAATGTATAGTAGTTCGTATATAGTGCATTTGTTGAGTAATTAAGAGTTTTCTTATTTTACCCTAATATAAGGCTTATTTCATATTGATGAATTTCGGAAAAGCATGTGTCAAATATATAAGACAGTAATAACGTAACATTCTATATACGTCTGTATACGACGCGTGACCGTTTTGTAAATATGGTTGGTAGATCCCTATCGCCATTTATTTCGGTAATTCATGCTATTGAACGTTTCTCTAAGCCCTTCGCAGATTCTGCAGGAATATATTTGTTCTTTTTCGAAAAAGGAAGATCACGTAATTATTCCAATTCCAAAATAATGCCCTAAGCTGGTGGCTGATATTCCGAAAGCGTCAGCAATCTTCTCCTGAACTAATTAAACCGCAACTTGTCCATCGAGATGTTAGAAGTCGTGATTACTCTGCGGGAAATTTATTTGTTTCGAGAGATTGTTACGGAATACCGTTTCATTATTTAATAAAATTGAACTAAAATTATTTTATTATGGGCATTCAAAAGAGAACGAATAATATTTTTATTTAAGCCACGAATGAATAATTTTGTTTAATTTCTTTCTAATAAATTAGGCATTGGTAGTCTATTTTAATGCTATTATTAAAATTTCTGCTAACCACAAACTCTGTTTATAATCAAACCTTAGAGCATAAAAAAACGGAGGCAGCATATAATACTATAGCAATGTGCTTGAGATAGGAAGTGTATCTAAACATTCATTCATCGCTCAAACGCGGAATAATTCCATCTCTCTTCCCTAGCCGTATCTCTAACTACCAAACAGGCCGCATTAGAGCAAGGAAAGAGATCCAGAAACGCTTTGTATCCCAAGCATGCAGCTATACTATTATATACTGTCTCCATGTTTTTATGCCCTATGATAATCACTGTATTATTCAAGAATAAAGACTATTTTGATTATTTTTTTCTTGACTTAATGGTAGTATGTGTATGGATTTGGGAAATAAAGAAATGTCCATCGTACAACAAGAATAACAACCTCATAATTTTGTTATTTATATTTATGAATAGTATAAAATCATAATAAAGTTTTAATACTACAAATGAAAACAGGAAGACACCAAAAAGGACAAATTACAAGTTGTAAAAGTACAATTTTTAAATCGGAATTCAACTGACAGAATTCAATACTGACACAATCACAAAGCAAAACATTCTATAGTAGGCAAATTTAATTGCAACGTTTTGTAATATGTAATATACATGATAAAACCTTTTCCCGTGCAACCAATAACACAGATAGAATATTTGATTTCCCGCCGGTACTTTTTAATGTCCACTTGCTTTGAATATTTATACATCTACTGAGTAGTGGATGTAAATAAACTGACATCAAAGAGATTCAAACAATTTTCTCTTGCAAAAATATTAAATAAGTCCATACGAGTTTGTTCTGTTCATTTGAAGTGAAGTTCACTTTGATACTAATGTAAATTAATACTAACCCAATTAAAATTGAGAAAAATTCTATATGTTATATAATGTAATAATTCGTCTATTTAAAAAAAATCAGATATGTTTAGTGTTTTCTTTAAGCAATACTTGGTATTGCCAAACCTCCTAGTATTTACTTAACTACAAGATTTGGTCCAAACATTTCTGAAATTTTAATCATTTTTTGAAAGTGAATGTTAAGCATTTTATATAGTCGATGGTTTATGTGATTATCGAATTTTTAGACTAATGGTATTTTAAGACTAACATAGTAGTGTTACCAGTCTGTTAAAAAGTGCAACATAATCAAACAAAGCAAAAGTATTTAAGAAATGTAGGAAGTGTATTTTTCAAGCTACGTAGGTAACCTTCTCGTAGTTAAATTTCACTGTTTTCTATAGTACTGGTAGTTAATAACAGATGTATTTCACTTATTACTGATCTTGATCCATTATTTAAACTAACAGTAAAGTTAATAAGGTATTGAAAAGAAATTAGTATGACAAATCATTGTAGAAATAAATAAACAGGAATAAAATAGAGAAGGATTGTTTTAAGTTTTTTAGTGTAATATTTCAAAAACGAAACCATTTGGGGGTTAAAACAATCCTTAAAGACTCTCGGTTAGAAGAACAGAAATCCTTAATAATATACAAAATACTTTTAACATTTTTGAGAACCTGCCTTATCTCAAACAAGAGTTCAGGAAGGGTCAAGATTCGTCGAAAATCCAAGTTCGAATACAGCACTTTATCATTCTCCCTTGAGCCGCCACAAAATAAAAAATTCGTTTAGCTCAACTGTCAAGCATACAAAAAAAGGAAACTTTCGTTTCATCGTTAAAGAGGATTTGTCTTTTTACTTTAAAAGCCGACTTGAATTTTACTCAATAGTGTAGTTCAATATATGGGACACTTTTACTAAGTTTCGATTAGGTAATCGTCATTCCCCTCTTTTCCCTAATCTTTCAAACAGCTTGGTTTCTTGTATCTAAAGCAATTCGCCAACAAAGTCAACAGTTCAGTTTGATTTTTCAACTCTGCTAGTGAATTTTTTCTACGGACAGTCTTTTCTATATATGTCAAGGTAAGAACCCAAAATTTTGTGATGATGCATTTACAATATTTTTTGGTAGGGTGGTTAACTTAACCATGGCCAGAACAGCAAAACCTGAAGGTCGAACCCTAATTTTAACGGTTCATTTTATAACAGCGACGAAGGTCGGTATCTTTATAAAACTAAAGTACCTAGTGAGAAAATTCAGTCTTTCACCTCTAGTAAGATAACTTTTGTACATATTAATATGGACAGTGCTTGTTGATGTTAGAAAATAAAAATTTGATGAAAGGGTTCTTTCTAGTATTCTCACGTTACACGCCAAATTAATTGCGAGCAACTAATTTAAAAAAGATAGAGGCGATTGTTGATTTAAATATTTAATAATCAACACTTACACTAATAATAATTGATTATTGTAGATACGAATGTGATGGTGAATTTCTCGATGTACTACTCATGAATCTAAAAAAAACTTTTTTTGTATTTCATTGACACCAGCTACTCGTGCTGGAGGGCGGGCAGTCCCTCCGACCTACACTATAGTGCAAAGCCTGAGGGTAGGGCGTAATGCCCTCTTCAGCCTCCTTGCAGGAATCGTGGGAATGGGTGGGTGGTGTAGTTATGGAGGGAAAGATGATACGGACGAAATTAATATAGAAGAGAAGTGAAAGATTATTATCTGGAAAATTACTGCCCCAGAATTTGCCTAAATGATCCAAGGAAATCACAGAAAACTTGGACAGAGCAGCCGGACCCGAGTTGGAACCGGTGACCTCCCGAATGTAAGCAACGATCTAGAGCACTAAACCACGCCGCTGGGTGAATCTACAAATGTACTTATTTATTTAAATAGCTACGCGTTAATAATATTATTGAGGATGCAAGACAACCCTGTCAGTAGGTCATTACCCCATTTCAGGTACAGACATATGCATAGTTTATATTTTGGAAAGTACTGTAATAAAACGAACGTGTCTTGACAAAGGAATAAATGTTAATAAATTATAAATATTATGGTTTCAAATACTGAAAATAAATCTGTATGCAAATAAAACAAAGCCTAAATATTAATGCATGAAATGCAACAGACAGTTATTTGTATATAATAACTAAAAGTTGTCTAGTATTTCATTTAATATAATATATGCACACGATCACTATACGCCAAACCTATTATCTACAAGGCTCTTACAATTTTTACAGAGGTATTACTACGTAAACTTAAATAAATGTTCTAAAACATTTTGAGAAATAAACCAGGCTTTGAAACTTTGTGTCAAATTAAAAGTTATACTAATGTGAACCTTTGCCAGAAACAATAAATGCATGCATTTTCAAGTACTGCCCAATTACCTCATTTAAAAGTATTTTGGCTGATCGACGATACATGATTGTTTAAGTTTACAAGAGAAACAAAATGTTAAATAATCGTTAATTACAGTCGGCAGTTTATTAATTGCAAGCTGACTTTTAAATGAAAAAACTAAAAATTATTATTTCTATATTATTTAATGTTGCATATTTTAACGCTTCTTATGCATATTTTAAGCATTTTTATGCATATTATCCGATGAAAATTTTAAAATAGTTAATTTCCAAACTATAACGCAAACTTTAATAATCATAACTTTAAGAAGCAGTTATCAAATTATATGCATCTTGAGGATAAGTTTTATTTGTGAATAAAACTTGTTCTGTTCAAATTAGTATGTAAAGGAGCTACAATTTCAAAGTTTCTATCTAGGGAAAAGCTATAGCATTGTATAATGCTCAGGAATGTTGGTTTATTAAGAGAAAACATCAGAACAGGGAATACAATATGCATTTCTGTAGAAGTTAGGAAAAGTCATACTTTGGTGTTTGACAGTTTGTTTTCTCCATGTAATGCAATGAAAAGTGTCAGGTAAACAGCAGAAATGTTATCCTTCTATAATATTTTAAATATAAATATGTATAGTTTTGTTGCTTTTGTTGTGCTATTATTATTTATTAATATAAAATATCCATAACCAACTATTTTGTCCACCTATTTCATTTGTCTGTTTTTTTTTCCTGATTTTCGACATATAGAGAGTAAAATAAGTCAGGATAAAACAAAAGATAGCAGAACCGAGTACTTTTATTAAAAAAATCACTTCTGTGGTCGCAAACAGTTAAATATGGGCGGTTGGTGCGACGAAAAAGAAAAAGGTAGAAGCGTTTGAGATGTGATATAACAGGCGGTTGTTAAAAATACGACGGTTATATATGAAGAGGTAGTAGAAGTAGTGGGAGAACAAAGGGCGCTATAGAAAATAATAAGAGAAAGGAGAGATAGATTGGTAGGACAACTTTTGAGACCCGAAAGGCTAGTCCAGGAGATAGAAAGGAGTGAAAGTGCGTGTCCAATTAGTCTTCAGATTGATGACTTTATGACGAGCTGCTTGGAAGTAGTAGGAATCAATCTATTTGTATTTTGGAAATCCTTCGTTATTAACAATAATATTATTACGTACAGATCACGGCCGCTTGCTTGTTATAACAAAGCCGTTGACTATTCTAACACGAGTTTTTTTTTAGTTTATACAGTAAGTAGGTATATAATTAATATACAAATTTAGCAGACAAGGATTTGTGTATACGAGATTTTTCTGTATTATAGTTCATTGCGGTTGTTTTTAAATTTAAGAAGAAGTATGAACATCTCTAAAACCGCAGTCGTGCATATCCAGATTAAGCCTTTCTAATATATAAGGTTCTACCTATGCTTTGCACATTGAACGATTTTAACGTCCATGTTTTGCTTTTTATCTAAGTTGTTTTACCATTTTATATTAACTAATTTTATAAATGGGATAATGGATTTAAGCTGTTCCTTAGAAGTTTACACGGAAAGACAAAAGATATCGACATGAAGCGAAACATATTACTCCAAGTTGACGGGACCTAGTTAATGGAGATATTTTCAAAACTGTGGCATTTCTGGTTCTACCTAAACTACGCCATTACTTCGTTATTTTAAATGTAATAATTCAATTTTTATTATATTTTTGAATACCTAATTACAGTTAAGTTTTATAACTATGATGTACCACCGCTAATATTTTATAGCTAAGTAGTTATAATTAATTCAAGATGAAAATTATAGAATTCTGTTTCTAAAATTTTAAACATATAGATGAATAGGTACTCATTTAAACAGATGACTTTATAGAAGCTTCAAAAAATATATTTCTTTATAAATAGAACCATACCGATTTATTTATACCACTGAATAGACAATGAAAAGACAATTCTCTTATCCAACTTGATACCTACCTTAAACCTCAGTTTTTTGAAAATTTTGCATTTATTTTTTAATTCATGTAAATCACGAGAAATAATCTTCTAGTAGGCTGTGACAGTCACTGCAATTGGTATTATTAATAATTATTGCTGGGGCGATTTGATTTATCCATGTCTGGAGAGGGGGGAGGAATAATTAAATTTTGACTATAAGGGCTCCACAAAAGACAATGCACCTCAGATTAGCATCTGGGCGGATTTCTTGGACAGGTTCTAGAGAAAAAGGACACATTTTAGGTTTCTTTAATTTTAAACTAGCAATAAATACATTAATAATACTGTACCGAATGAGAACTTTTTTATTTTAAAAGTCCAGAACGACCGTTTCGCCACACTGTGCTTCATCAGGTGGATGAAATACAATAACTCAATTACATTATACAAACCTTATATACTATATACAAAACTAAGGAGGGGGTTTAAAACATAACTTTAATAAAGGGGAGTTATTCACATCTAGTTGATTATTCAATAAAATTCCTAATTTATTATAATTACTAATTTCTAAACTTTCTAATAGGTTTCATATCTGCCTCTTATTTGTTATGTGTAAAATTTTGAAATTTTTATTAAAATTATGATTATGATTAATTATGTGTTCGGCATATACCGAATTACATTTTTTTTAATTCAAAACTTCTTTTATTCTAGACAAGTTCTTCATGAACTAATTTTGTTCTTGGACACGTTCTTTAAGAATATATATTATAATCATAATTTTAATGAAAATATAAAAATTTTATACATAGCAAGTAAGAGACAGAAATTAAACCTATTAGAAAGTTTAGAAATTAATAATTATAATAAATTAGGAATTTTATTGAACAATCAACTAAATATGAATAACTCCCCTTTATTAAATTTATGTTTTAAACCCCCTCCTTAGTTTTGTATTTAGTATATAAGGTTTGTAGAATGTAATTGAGTTATTGTATTTCATCCACCTGATGAAGCCACAGTGTGGCGAAACGGTCGTTGTGCTTTTAAAATAAAAAAACAATTGAAACATTAAAAAAGTGTTTCTTTTTTCTTATTGCTAAAATAGTTTCAACAAGTAAAGGCTAATATAGTGAATACTGTACCGGACATTTTGGGCCATAAGGATTGTATTTAAAATTAGCTAAGATAATGATTGTATTATATTCATAATCCACAATACAGTCTTTTTCTATATCCCCTTAGTTTCTTCATACTTATTGTGTTCCTTTAAACGTAGCTTTGTTTACACTTTCCATGAATGTAAAATAAATTGTAATAAAATGAAACACTAGGATGTCGAGTTTCTCAATATATTTAGTGCAAACATTTTACTAGTGTTTGATTTTATTATTAATATGATGTTTCACAATAAGTGCACCTTAGAAAGTTTAAATTTAAAATAAATTCTACATGTTTCTGTTTAAACTTTATTATTTTTTAAAGAAACGGATGGAACAACTTTCGTATTACTAAGCATAAAAAATATTCATTATAAATAATGCCAATTTCTGTAGTAACCAATTATCCACGTTCCACTTGAATATTATTTTTCGTAATTTATATACATTAGATGAAAAATTAAAAATTTCAAAAAATCTCACCTTTAAGGTAGGTTTCAATTAGTACAACAATAATACCATCTATTTTCACTTTCCATCGCCGTAATCAAACAAATATAGTTCTGTTAAGAAAAAATAACGATTTCTTGATGCTTTAGTGGAGTCATCCGTATAAACGAGTCACAATCGTTTAAAAAATCAGGAAAGGAACTTTGAGGTCTACTTTCGTTTAAACAAAAATTGATAGTATTAATAATTTCTGCATTCACTTGATGGAAATTCATTTCACACTCTATAAACACAATATTGTGGAAATTTACTTCGTAGTTGTATTGAAAGTAAAAAATTGATAAAACTAGAAGTGCCACAATTCCGAAAATGTCTATATTATTATTTACTATTTTTAACGAATAACGCAGATCAATCACCCTATACATTGAACTCACAGTACAATACCCTCAGAAGTTTCAACAAGCTTTTTGTTGAATGTTGAATTTAAAAGTTACTAACCGATCATTCCTATGTATACATATTTTGTACGCAATTAGTGACTTCAGTCATTGGCCGAAATTTATATTACCAAGAACTCGTTATGGATTTCGCTTATATCTCACATCACGTTGCTAGTACATTTGTTTTATGGATGCCCAAAACGTGTTGTCGATAAATTAGAAAGATCTGCAACATGAAATCATGACGACCATCAAAAATAGACGATAGCTTTCATGGTGTGGGTAATATGAATACCCACAAAGCAAAATATCAATTTGTGATTCAATTTCAAATTAAAGCAATCTTCCTAACCTTCAAGAATTGAAACAAATAAAAGATAACTCTCCATTTTGTGGATACTTATATTACCCATAATGCAAAAATTGTTTTATGTTTTTGGCGATCCTCGTAATTTCGCATTGTGAAACTCTTTAGTTTACCTACAAATCATACGAAATAATTTACTATTTTGATAAGAAATTTATTCAAATTGGGTCAGACCCAACGAAGTACAAAATACATATGTACTAAAAATACATTACGCTTTTCTGAATAAATAAAAAACAACAAGGCGACATTCAAGAATAGACAGAACAAAATAAAATATGCGCTAGTGGAAACTGCATATTTACTCACAATCATAGGTTGCACTGGATTGCATTTTACCTGTACCTACCTTTATGTGTATATGTGTATAGGTACAACGTCATTGTAATCATTTCATCGCGTTCGCTTGCTTTGTCTCCCAAAATTTTCCGGCAATGTCGATATTGCTTTGTCTTTATTTTTCCGATACGATTTTCTATTCGGTTCAACTCGTACTAGTAAATAGTACTATTCACTTCGTTACCGGAAATACATATATTTTGTCTTTCAACTTAAGCTTGCAAATGTAAAACATTTTTCTGTAAATAAATATATTTTCGATCCACAGCTTTAAGTTAGCTTATGTAATGCGTGCGAACCTACAACATGCACAAAGTGCCTAAATTTAATATAAAATGTTCCAATATAGCTGATGTTAGTAAAGAGTACGCTGTAGCATGACAGTTTACATAATATTTTGGAATGAGGAAAACTTCATAAATGTGTCCATCGCATTAGTACCCTTAAATAAATACTATTACATTGATTTGACAGATTTTAAGCTGTGATGGGAAGAAGACATGCGTAATTATAAATTAGTTAAATATTTTTTTAAATTTTATTTCAATATAGGTTCAACTTTGAATCTTTTGCATTCCTTTGTTTCTTTTCTACCTTCTCTTGTTCAATTAGTTAACCTAACTGACAGCTGGGGTTTCCCTCAGTTACATAATCTAAGGTACGTGTTTCAATAACTCTTGTCTTCACTTAATTGTCCATATTTCCATCTCATCTAAACTATCTTTGTACAAACAATTCTACCCTATAAATTTTCCAAATCTATAAGGGTGGTACCAGATGTACCCGACCTACATAGACATTGTGATTACTGTTTTACGAGAAAGACCATGATAGAATGTTTCAATCTTATAAAGCTTGTTGTTTGGTAGCCATCAATAGCAAACGCTCTAAGTGAATTTGAAAACATGGAAAAAATTGGTTATTATGAGATAGTCATTTGAAGTACCCCAGTTTAACCAATATTCAAACGGGGCTATCATACCCTGGGGGAATCTGCTCCTTCGTTTGTAACAGTGAAATATTGGGTGGTACATCTATAGCTGCCAAGACGAACATTGCAATGACTACGCTAAAATGGTATTGGATGACGATAGACAAAGTGCGCGAAATAACCATTTCCATTTTGTTGTATACTCCTTCCATTTGTTGTGTTTGTTTTTCGTGATGTATTTTTGGTATATAAACAGTTTTTATGTATAAGTGTTTTCTTTATTGTTTATTTTTGGATTACCTTTGAACTTTTTTTTAATAATGTCAGCGTATATTTAACCTTGCAAAAGATTTAATGTTGCGAACTCTAATACATTGTCTATGATTCATTACAGATATTGAAATAACAGCATATATTAAAACAATTATTTAGGGAAAATAGCTTTTACGGTGGTGACAACAATTTAATTATTTTCTATTCGAATTGAAAGGTGATAAACAAGAGCTGTAGACAACTAACGATATATTTTTGTATAATCTCCATAACACGCCGTAATTTAAGAATGAAACTAAAAATAATTAAATAAGCATTTCTAATACATATTTGTGTTTAAAAAACAAACTCTTTTCTTATCTTTATTTTTCTTCCGAAAACACTATCATTATAAAAAGAAAAATTAGAAAAATTTAATTTAAGCTTCACATACAACAAACAAACATAAAAGATTATATAAAATCATATTAACATAATAATTTATAAGGACATGCAAATCGCAAAACCAAAATAAAAGAAAATTTCTCAACTGATCATTTAAAAACTATAGTCATAACCCGAATATAGTGAGTTGAGAATAATTCTTCTGTGCTATAATAATTACACTTCGTTGTGAATATTACATTACTTCGTTCTCTAAAGCGCTTTTGGTCATAATTAACTTTATTTAAAATGGCTTATAATGGCATTACTAGCATTAATTACTTTTCGTATCTGTTTTATTAAAAAAAACATAAAAAATATAAATTTCAGCCAAGGGATGTTACAACCTGCGTTCCGAAAAATTAATGCTCAAGGTATTCGTAATCAAAGTTCGAAGCCCGATTTTCTTCAAATCAAATCAGAAACATAAATAATTTATTTTCTTTAGTGAACTGCGTAGCCGAGCTTTACGCGGATTAGGTTGATTTATAGGCTGCTATTAACCAACTAGTATGCTGTCCGGTGTCGACAATTTTGTATTTGGTAAGGGTTATAAACAGTTTAAATCTGGAACCGTATTTATTAATTGTTTTAGTAAATACACAGAAATAACAGTATACTTTCTGTAAATATACTGGTCCAAGTAAAGTTATATAACCAGTCTTGATAAAGAGAAATGGTAATATTCCTATAAACAGTTAGGTAACAGTTTTCGTAATCACTCGATTAGACGAATAAATGTATCAAAACATTCCATTAATTAATAATATGTAAAACAAAACAAAAAATAAAGACAGCAATCGGTGCTATAGCAATAGGAGAAAGGTAGATATAATAAGGTAACGGAATTATGCCCAACAATTAATATTCTATCTATGTTGATCAATACGTAGGCGAAAAATAGGGAAACAATCGAGAACAGATATGAGCACAAACGTTCGTATCATACTATAACTATTTTGCTTTGTACGGTATTGGTTGTATTGTCGAAGCCCGAACTAAACAAGTTCAAAGGCTCAGTTCATTTGCGAAAAATGGGTTAGGTTATATTGGATAGGATTAGAATTGAATAGCATGTATAAAGTTATAAGCACCAAGAGTCATGTGCTACATACCAGGTATAAGTGATATGCACTAATGACTAAGGTTAGGTTATAGTGGAATAGGGTTCCTTTATTCGTATTTCGTTACTTGATTACTTTTCTGTGCAGTTATTTTGTTACGCGATTGTTTGATCGCAGTTATTTTGTCGTCCGGTATTTTATTTATGTTGTTGTTAATCGTTAAGTACTCTGGAAACAACAATTTATTTTATTTTCTGAAATGCTTCACAATAAGTTTATCGTCGAAACCTCTAAAGTAATTAAGGTTTTACAGATTCTCAGCTATCTTAAGATTTCTCCTTCATAATTTTGTAAGAAGGTGTATAAAGACTTTACCTGTTAGTTACTAATTAAACGAAGGATTAACTTAATAAATCACACTAAGTAGTAAATAATTTAGTTTAATCCTTTATACTTTAACAAGAATTATGTAAGGAAGTGTCAAATTAGGTAGCAGTTTTCGAAGTGACAACTTAAAACTAACGAAGATTATCCAGCGAGTTTGGGTCATTCAAAACTCATTAGAAACATCTGTTAACTTCGTGTAAAGTGTGTCGCAACATGTTAACTCTTTGTCTTTATCGATTCCAGTGTTAATGTTACACGCACATAACCCAACAAACGTATTACCATGGAATTTTTAATATTATAGAATTTACACAAAAGATTTGACGGAAACCCTATGGTTGTAAGATGCCATTAGTCAGTCCGAAACTCCTTATTCCAAAATGATTTAAGACAGAGACTGATATTTACAAACGATATGTATGCAGTTCCTTGGTCAAAGCAGGATGAATCTTGTTGAGACTTAAATTTTAGTTTTCAATATTAGCTAATTATAAATAGTTAGTATAAGCAGTTGAAGTAAACTGAGTGGTATTGATAAAATTACTTATTTTCGAAGCATTTGTTTATTTATTTGATTTATTAAATGTTTTCATGATGTTTTGATGCTCTGCATTTCACTGAATATGGTACAAAATATCCAATTAATGTGTCATTATTATATGTATATGTATTACAAAGTTCCATCACCTTCATATATTGGTTGTAAAAAATTTCTGCATAAATTACAATTTAAAATAAATGTATGACATAATTTGACATGCTTAAAGCAAATAGTTCATTAACTTGCTTAAAATAATTAAAACATATGTAGGTCATTTTAAATATGAAAAAGAAAGCCCACCTCTTATATAGATAACACTTTATTTTCTCCAAATTTCTGACACACAAATTCAACGACGATCGTTTTCATATACTCTAACTTCCATGATTATTTGAATAATGCTATTTCAACATTATCAGAGCATTCTTAATAAGTGCTATTTGTGTTTATAATACAGATAAGGTTTTAAATTTTAACCATTTCAAGAAAACATAATCAAATACGAGTAAGTTATGATTGGATTTATTGATAGAAACTCCACAACAATAATTTATTTTTTGTAACTATTCTTTGAAAATAACCCTTTGGTTGAAACATATGTTAGAGATTACTCATTAAGTTCGCCATCTATTGATATTTAGTACTAACTGTGGTATTTCATGTGTTTGAGAAGGTCTTACGAACCTTAAACAAAATTGTTGTCAAATCTATTATTAAATTGTATTAAACTTATCGATGGTTTGCTGATTAGATAGATCTAATCTTATTAGAATAAGATCGAAATCGTGTAAAGTTTTGACCAAGAACTGAATGTTCTATATTCACACAAGTGCTTTTTATTATCTCCTTTTTCTTTTTATTAATAATTTTTCGTCACACTTTGATTTCTTCAGATGACTCTGTATTTAATTAATAACAAGTCTCCCAGATTTATAACAGTTGCTGTTCTATCATAGTAAAGACATAATTATTCTCTAAAGTATTCTGATGGCCAATATTGCCTCGAATTTGGTTATAAGACAGCTTTATCAGACCTTATATTAAGTTTATATTGACTGTGGTTAACTATGGATCGACGTCAAGTGTATGAAAACCCATCTACCAAGTTAATACCAGATAAACCGTTATAACATTCGGTCAAAATCTAGGAAGGTATATTACCCCATTCAAGTGTCATGCCTATCTCATATGCTACCAGTCGGTCTAAAGCTTATTCCTTGAGAAAATATGAAAACACAGAATAACAAAAGAAATTGACGTATATTACTGATAAACGTTTCATGAAATTTCTGATAGGATAATAGTATTTAACTTAATTAGCCAGAGTAAACCAATGCGGTTGTAAGATAATATAAAATTATATTAATTTTCTAAATATCTATAATTTCTTAAATATTAACATGGTATCTTTAATAAATATTTAATGATAAGAGAGTGATGGTACAGTGAAATTGTGTGTTGTTATAGTATGGTGAATTGTTTGCACGTGTTGTTTCCTTTAAAATCGTACCATAAATGATTTTATTCATTTATAGGCCAGACAAATTATACAATAACTCATCTCAAACTCTGAAAAAGTCCAATGTGCGCTTTGACGGTGAAAAATAGTTGCTTAAGGTCCTAAGGTTAAGTGATGGGAAACAATTGTTGTAAATAAATTAGAGCGGTGGAATTCATCTGTCTCGTATTTATCTATATATATGTTATCGGCCAAACCCGATTTCAGGACAAACTAGTTTTGCCTAGGCTAAACTAGTTCATCCTATACGCGATGGAATTAACTAGTATAGCCTAGTCCAAACTAATTTATCTTAAGCCCGATAGGATGAACCAGTTTAGGCTAGTCCAAACTGATTTGTCCTGATATAAATACGCATACTCTAGGATAAACTGGAGTGGCCTGGTGTAAACAATATACTGTATCTAGATAAACTGAATAAAATAATCCGTAATTGGAAAAATAATCATTTTCATTAAAACCATAATGATTCGTCGTTAAAAGTAATGGAAAATTGATAATACAAACAATCATACTATAACAAATAATAAGTGTTTTTTTAATAGAAGCAATAATCATATCTCAATTATTAAAATTGTTAGGTATTAGGTTAAGGTATCTTTTTCAGTTTATCTATTTATTTTGACTTTATAGATATATATAATGTTTACACTAGGCTACACCAGTTTATCCTAGAGTGTGCATATTATATCAGGACAAATCAGTCTGGACTAGCCTAAACTGGTTTATACTATCGGGCTTAGGACAAATTAGTTTGGACTAGGCTATACTAGTTAATCCTATCGCGTATAGAAAGAACTAGTTTAGTCTAGGCAAAACTAGTTTGTCCTGTAATCGGCTTTTGGCCGATAACATATATATATATATATAAATGTACTTTGTGTTTCGTACATTTCTTATTTTGTGTATTTACGACTAATAAATATAATAATTTATAAATAACACTATTTGCAAAACTGAAATGTATCTACAGTCGTATAAAATATATGCCTTCTTAGTGTTAACATCACTTAATTAAGTTACTCGTTACTTAATGCGCCTAATAGTTTAAAAATAAGACACATACATCTGAAGGTCTTTCTATATTCAACTTCACTCATTTAGCAATTTTCTCATGCTCCATTTCATGTTCTTATCACATCCATTTATAAATGTGATAACTAACGGAAAACGATCAACTGTATCCCGGTATGGCCCTATTGTTAGATGAAACCGTACACCAGGGGACAATGGACTACCAAAATACAATTCTGAAAACACTTTCGTCACTAAATTATCTATTTTCAAAGGAAATTCGTTCTTGTTATCGCTTTTTTGAGGAAATACGAATAAACTTAACTAAATTGTTATGTCTGATGAAACCTAAATTGTACCATTTTACACGTAATCCGCCAAAATAACATGAAACATAAGTCCAATTTTCACTTAAATGCCTAAAACATTTACCATAAAATTGTGTTCGCGAGATGCTTAGGGTAAGACATGTAGATACACAATGCATGTGAATTTCGTTCACAGGATTTTAATTTTCAATGTTAACGAAAATCATTACCACTCATCAACGTGTTGAACAAGGACATTGAAGACATAATGTGGGTCTTGTTTAAGACGTTGAGTCCATAATATTAGAAGGGAATATAATGGGACACAAAGGTGGTGATAGCAGATTTACTAGACATAGCTTAACAAAGACTTAGGAGATAGGCTTATAGAGAATCTGGTTAAGTTTCGTATCAGGGCACTGACAGATATTCATGATGAAATCAAATATTATAAATAATTAGAGAAAACTAGAAACACTTTTATTACATAGTGAATCGATGAAGCTGTTAATTCTTGCAACACCATATTGAACTTAAACACAAAACAGTTGGTTATAAAACGTTTTATTTATTATAACTAGTTCCCATAATTTGTTCACCTACCTCCACCCCCTCCTGTTTCATTTAGTATTTAAGGATTTTATATTTAGTTTTAAGTTATTATATTTCCACCTGAGGAAGCCACTGTATTGTGAGATAATATTATTGTGGATAACAATAAAAAGTTATGTAACCAACTGTTTTGTGTTTAACGTTTATTACATATGAATGTATTATATACAAGGTGTAAGGGATCTTAACTCCCCGGTTAAACAATTTCGTTTGTTACTAGCTAATTATAGTATTTATTACGTTATAATGGTATCAGTGTGATTTTATTATTATTATGGTACTGTAGTCTGAATATTGCAGTTTAACTTGTTAAACAAACACTTTAGAATTGAATGGTTCTATTTTTAAGTTGCTCTGGATCAGAAAGGGTCCGAGAATTAGAATTACAGGAGGTTAACTAAACGGTATTTGTATGCTTGCCACACAAAGGTATTGGGTCTTTTAAAGTAAACAAATTTGAAAATTAGGCCTTCGAGTGATTCACGAAATATCTAAAGTATTCCATTTTCCTATACAAAATTGCCTTAGGGACTTATATTTGCACATTCACTAATCATTAATAATATTTTCTTTAACCCTTTCAAGGTACCTACCTGGAAGCAATTAAGTGGGCTTATAAGTATATTATTTTGTAGGGTTTTGCCTTCCCTCAAGTAAATTCCTAACTGATTCAAAATTTGAAGACCCTTCAATTTGTTATACTCGTATCTATTAGCATAGCAACTGTTGGTTGTATTTTATGAAATATCTTTTCCTAACAATATGTACTATATATTGAAAAATATTTTTTGTAATTGTGTCTTTGATTTAATCGTTTGTCCATATTATAATATTCAAACATCAAACAGCGCTTTGTTTGTTTTGTTACATGATTATGACAAAATATTGCCGATTGTTCCAATATCTTTCAAAAGTATAAATAAAGTCTGAGGAAAGGTAAACAACGTAACATAACTTGAAAAAATATCCTGAAGGTCGATTTTTGCAATGATTACAAGTATGTAGTAATTTTTACCAACTCACAGTGTTAGGAGTCAGCAAACTTTTAAGAGAGAAGTGTAAAATTGTCAAGGAAAACAGGATAACCAGGATATCAAACAACCATCTATACATTAAACTGGTTTTCAATATATCATGTTTAACGGCTGTAGGAAAAGGAATTAAACCGCCTGTCATAATTTAATTTGAACTCTTCATATTAATAGTGGTTCCTGAATGCAATTTTCCATTCAATAAATATAAGATATTTTTTAGTTACTTCAGAATTTTGTAATTTAGTTATGATGTAATGAACGAACTAAACTAAAAACCTTTTTGTGTTTCATTCCCATCAGCTAGCTACTCGTGCTGGTGGGCGGGCAGTCCCTCCGACTTACACTATAGTGCAAAGCCGGAGGGTAGGACGTAAGGCCCTCTCAGAAGAGAACTAAAAGATTATCTGTGGAATAGTACTGCTCCAGCATTTGCCTAAGTTGATCCAAGGAAACCACAGAAAACTTGGATCAGAGCAGCCGGACCCGGATTCGAACCGGTGACCTCCCGAATGCTAAACAATGATCTAGAGCACTAGACCATGCCGCTCGGTGGTAATGAACATAATTACCTACCTAAGTATATACTTTTTGCCTCTTTTTATAAACATGACAATTAATTTCATTTAAAAAAAGATATTTTTATAAGTTGAAAATTGATTGAACAACATGATTTTATTAAAGGCTGAAATGCTTTACAAAAAATTTATAATAAGTCTAGTAGTTTCGTTGGTTTCAATTCATAAAAGTGTATTTTTACATAATTTCAACTTTAGCATTAAATAAAATTCGATAGAGTTAAATTACAAAAAAAAGCATACAAAATAGACTTTTTTATAGAGCATTCAATTCTTTACAAAAATATGTATTGTAAATTTATCCAAATTGTCGTCTTACTGAGCTACAAAATTCAGAAATTACCGGAAAAAAATCTCATGTTCAATTAAACGAAAAACGGAAAATTTTATTCAGGAACGATTTTACTAATAATAACTCAAATGGTAACATGTGTCACTGAAGGAGCCAAACAGCCACATGTGGCTCGCGAATCACGGTGTGCCGACCACTATATTGTGTTATCAGGCATTTTTAGTGTAAAATTATATTGACTATAATTACTTAACTACTAATTACGTAAGCTTACTTTTAAAAAGTCAATGAAGTCTTTAGTTGATGATAATACGAAACTATAATGCTTTACACTAGTAACTTCTTTCAGTACAATCCTTCATATTGCTTAAAACTATAATCATGTTAAATTTGTACTTGCGTGAAATTATATTGGCCACTTTAGAAAAGCTCGGCTTCTAATGTACATCTGGAAATCAATATAATACACCAAATGGAGGTATCCACTTATATACGGATCGCGCAACTTCTAAATTTTTCAAAACTGCAATTGTAAGACAAATTGCAGTAAACTTAGGCTCCTTTTGGATGCTTTTTAAATTGCATCCATCCGTTGCAATGCTGGATGGTAAATATAGGAAGTTACAGTGACAAATGTATGATGCTCCTATACAAATATCTCACATACATCCTACGGTGAACACAAACATGTAAAGGTGAATAACATTTAGATCTCATCGTATAGAAGTGAAACTACCTATAATAAACAATATGAAGTTGTTGAATTCTGCAATTAGCGATATTATATATCTAAAGTATAATGTTTATTAGAAAATAATGGAACACTTCTAATTTCCATAAAACTATTTATTTCACTTAACATATGTTTCACCATGATGTGACTTCTTCAGAAGTTACAAATATAACTACTTAACGTGACGAAGACAATTTTCTGTATTTATACATATACATTAAGAAGTTAAGGGTGGATTTTTGTGTGGATACAAATTCAATAGCGGAGAATTGCTTAAGTCTATTTGGTCATTAACTAATATATTATTATTTTTATATTTATTAATTTCCATGGTTTCTAATAGATGTAACTTTTAACTTTTACTTTCAGTATGTAGAATTTTAAACTCTGAATTAAAATTATGTTCCTCTACAATCAAGTGTGTAGCGTAATTGGAATAAGTTTTTTGGCGTTTGAATGAATTAACATGTTCTTCAATACGTTTACTGAATGATCTACCCGTTTGTCCGATGTAAAGTTTATTTATTATTTAAGTACTACAAGTTAATTTATATACTCTTGATTTGTTACTGTTAATTGTTTTATCTTTATTATTTTTAATGTGTTTGCTCAATGTTCTATTGATTTTAAATGCTGTTTTTATATTTATTTTATTTAGAAGATTTTTAATTTTAATGTTGGTTGGCCTAAATAGGTTAGTTTTTTAAATTTAGTAATGTTAATATCTCTGTAAATTGGAAAAATACCATTTACTAAATTTTTAAATGAGATTTTTTCTTCTTAAAGAACTCAATATCATTAAACAAATGACAACTACAATTCAAATATTATACTTAAAAAATCTCATTTAAAAATATAAATAGTATTTGAATTGTTATACCTATATATACATTCTACACAAGGGTATCTAACCTCTGAGCTTCGGTGAGCTATATTGGAAAAATACGAACTTTTTTGCCACACAAACTATACATACCTATCTAACACAAGCAATGGCTGGTGAAGAAAAACAAAAAGCGTAAAATATATAATTAACATATGAGTATTGAATCCAACAATTGAATGAAACATACTTAATTTCCACTTAATACATTTATTAAACTCTATACGATTGTTTCACCCTACAAGGGCATCTGCAGAAGAAGTATTGATAAAAACTTGCTTACACTATTTCTTAAATACTATTACAATCTTGGTGGGGATGTATTTACTATTTTATTATTAATTATTGAGCTATATACATTTTCGATTTCATTTAATAATATTAAGTTGCTATTTTTCATGTGTTTTTTGATTTCTAAGGTTTCCAAAATGTCTAGTTTTTTTTACCTTTCTTCTCTTGATGTATGATCATAACTGCCTTCACAATATCGGATTTTAGAGTAACCAAAATCGTTTGATAATTTCGTCAATTCCTTCTTTAGATATGTCTAACTAACATGCATTGCTGGGTGGTTAGCCGGTTGTTTTGAATCAAATCATTCACCTTTCAGTGGTTTTCGTAAGTCGCAAAAACTAGTCATCCGTTGGAGTTTCTCAACTTTATGAAATTCCAACATCCTCCTATTTACGGTACTCCTATCAACAGTGTTGCTACTGTAAACCGCTTCTGAACAATGAAAAATTACTCAAAGATTCACACTTATTTACGAAAAAATTAAACTGAGGCGTTCCTTTTATACCTTTATTTGTAAATGAGTATATATATTTTCATTCTAATTTATTTATAATTTATATTATTAGTAAATGCTTTTGTATCAATGGGTGTCTTTAAATGTAAGATTAATATTCATTCAAATCCACTCTAGTCAAGCAAATAATATAATTTCAGTTAATGTTACGATTGTTTTAGGCCACCCCAATAAACAAACGTCATCTTCCTGAAAATTGTAGACAAACTGCATTTTCTTTCGTTATAGACAGTCTTCGTCAAATAGAGGATAAAGGTGAGAACTTTACAAATGAAATTTTACAATTACAAAAATACACTTGGTATTGGCTTCACAATTTTACTTAGATCTTGACGATACCGTTTCAGTTATTACACCATTATCAAAAGGAGTATTGTAAAGTAAATTTGTAAAGATGTTACAAGTGCTTAAGTACTAATTGGTCTTACCTCTATAGAGGATGGATTTTAGGACAGAGGATAAGGAGTAATTAATTTGATATTAATTATGTGTGGATGAGCTTAAGATGTGTAGCTAGGTTGTTCCTAATCGGGTACCATTTCTTGATCTCTAGCAGTAGCCATAGTTTGTAGGTTTTCTGTACTGCTTTACAAATTTAGTTTACAATACTCCTTTTGATAATGGTATAATAACCGAAATGGAATCGTCAAGATCCAAATAAAAATGTGAAACGAATACCAAAAGTTTTCTTTCTTTAATTGTATTATTAACATGTTTCACCATGTGATCAGCAACCGCACAATTTCCTGTATAATGAAATTTTGATGCTTAAGACCGATACAAACTTAAGACAATGGATCGAGCCTGTAACGTATACCGATATCATTTTCTCTTTCCCTTTTCCGTTGCTTGTATTAAATCACACACCGAGTTCTCTTTTTACCAATCATGTAAGCTATTTAAATGTGGCATATTGTGCCTTTACAAAGAAATACCATTAGATTACAGAGACTTAGTATACAAACGGTTTATGAAACGTTTTTAAAAGAAATCACTGTTTCAGCTGTTGCTAAGACGTTGCAAGGAGGTAGGACGATATGAGCATTAAGAAAATCCTTGCCTCAGAAATCGAAGCATTTATTTATAGAGAGTTTACACTATAATTTGTTTTTATTTTAGTATTCGAGGAAGGTTGTGGTTATTCATTTACCAACACATACAAGGGTAGTCCCGAAACATTCCTAACATATTATATTTAGCCACACGATTTCTGTTTCATTAAAAAAATTGGAAATATCGACCTACTTTTATCAAACCTTTAAATAATTTTAATTAAACATTTTCTTGAAACAATAACGTTAGTTCCAAATTACAAAATGCATCCAAATTATGATAGCGCACCACTCTTCCGTGAGTCAGCCGGAAGTTTACGTTATTTATTTTTCGCTTCTCCAGTCCTGGCGTAATTTGTGATCGTTCTGCAAATAAAAAAGACTCTTCAGATGTATTTCATTTGCAAGCAGTAAAATTGTCTTTCTGAAAGATTTCCGCAGCCAGTAGACGGATATCAAATTGCAAACATTCAACCAACCGGAATAGAATACACGTTGTTTTTAATTTAGTGCTCCAGTTCAGATGTAATTTAGGAACGGCTTATGATATGAATTGCTTACAAATGACCATAATTTACTACTGGAATTTGGAAGAACGTTTATATGCAATTGCAATTTACCTACAAACTGCGACAATATAACAACACAATGTACTTGTTACGATAAATTTTGTTGTATGAAAGAAGGGTCTCGCGGTTATTTTTGTTTTTGTTTTTAGATGTTACTGTAAGAATTTAAGAAACAAAAAAATTATTTTTCACAGCGAACAACTGATGACAAATAATTCAATAAAGTTAAGACTAATTGTGTACTACTCACTAGGTTGTATATAGTCACTAATTTTCTGTATGGAGATGGCATCGAATCTGATAATGCATAATGCATAATTAAGTAGGTGTAATGCCGGTAGGAGTATTAGCCCTCGGAGTAGTTGTTTCTGTTGATTCCATATTTATATTTATTACATAGCTTGTAAAAGCCTTTCTGCCAGCGCCCACCTGATGAGACCCGATAGGTCGAAACCGATTGTGGGATATGGCTTTCGGTGCGCTATGCCTACTGTGTAGGACGCGTTCCAAATGTGGGATCTGTGATCCTTTATAATTAGACGAAAAAGGATTTCAATACCTTCTTCTTTTTTGGATTACGTGTTTTATTAAAGATCGTGGTTTATCAAGCAGACTTCAATCTATAATTTTGTTAAAACGATTTTATTTTTAATAATAATTATTTATTTAGTTTTCCGGTTCCTTGATAGACCATGGTTGTTAATAGAACACGTAATATTGTATTAAGTTTATAAATTGTGGTTATGCCCGGGACTCACAGTTGTACTACGGACTTTATAACTTCCGAAGCGTTTTAGATAAGCATGACAATCTACAATCTTTTTAAATTTATAACAATAACTACGGTAGATTTCGAATTATATTCATTCCTACGGGCAGATAGACATTGTGATTAATAAAATTAGAGTACACCTGCTTTATAGGGAGTTGACCTTTAGTGGCTTGTTACACGTTTTTGAAATGTTTGAGAGAATTCGTAGCTAAAAATTAGGCTAAGAGGGTTTTGAATAATGTTTTGTGGAACTAAAATGATACCAACATCAAACAACTTCTGGCATACCAGATGGGCTATTATTATTTCAACTGGAATATTGTATTTTTGTATAAACATTGAAACGAATGTGGCATTTGAAGCTAGGTTTTTAACAGTTGCGTGTTAATGTTGTTGTTTTCACTATTTAAATTTAACAAACGAATCATATGCTATTTTGTAGATAATTGTAATAAATAATGAAACCTGTAATTCTAATAAGAATAATGAAGGAAACTGTAATTGTTGTTGTGTGAGAAAATATTTTTATTGAAAGATGTCTTTCTTGAATTCCCACAGTTACGCGCCAAAATTAATTGTGAGTAATCTAATTAACTTGTTGACGAAAGAAACGATGAAGATTGGTTTTAAATATTTAATAACAACACTTACACTATTTATATTTATAACAAGGTAACTAACTTAACTTTTGACTATTGAATAATTGTATCAAATTTGAATGATATATAAAGAATCTCTTTTAGAATGGCTTTAAGAATGCTCTTAAGAATCTGGTAATTAATCTCTGGATTTCAGCTTAAATAAACTATAGTGAAGTAGGGGTTGACAAAAGCTGTTGCTAGCCTGAGGGCACAGTATGGCAAAACAATCATAGCAACAACCCCACAAGTCATTGCACTCCTTCAGGTAAACACCCCGGTTAATTTGGTAATTTTACTAATACTTTAAATGTGACAATACAATGAAAGTTTAAAGATGAACATAACAATATGATAATAAAATAAAATGATTATGAAAATACAGAATATCAATTTACGCTTAAAGGAAGTAAATATAATAAATAGTTGTTTGCACTAAAAAAATTTGTAAAATTGTTTACTCGTTTAGACAAACTGAAAATATTATCGCATTAACATCCCAACCACCATTTTAAAAAACCTTTCTTTATTAAAAGATGATGAAGTGTCGACTATGCCCTATTCAAATTTGTCACAGGATATGAATGGTCATTACGGAGCGATGGTTTTATCAGCAGTTCAATTAATGCTTTTAAATCGAATAAATGTTCAACCATCCATTCGTTTCCCCCAAATAATCTGCTATATAAATCGATTCATTCGTTCAGCAAAACATAAATTACCTGGTTGAAAATTTTAAACCTTTGGTGGTTGAAGTTTTGACCAAACGAATGATAGAAATTAAAAGTCTAAATTGCAATTTACCTATCTTCCAATATCTACTGCCGAAAGTAACGAGAAAACGATAAATACAAATGCACCAAAAGCTGATATTCATCCAACATTTTAATTCAGAAAATACACTATATTCATTTCTTTTTAGTAGTTGTTCGAAGAGGTGGTTCTTGTAGTATGTGTTTAGATACATCGGAACAAAATTTGTATTTATCCCGGAAAATGTAAACAACAGAGTTCTAACAAAAGAGGTAAATTGATAGAGACATTTTTGAGTTATGGTTTGTAAAATGTGCCTAATATGGTATAAATAATTACAAATCGCTAATTACTGAGTATGATAAAGTTTACTTAGTCCATAAATTACAATAATGTATGTACGAGTAAAAAAAAATTCTGAAAAATTGTATCTGAGGGTAGGGATAATTTTCACCTTATTTTAAGAAAATTAATATGTACATCAAAGTTAGTACTTTCATAGATCTATCTACATACCAAACTTTATTGAAATCCTAAGAAGTGTTTTTAGGTACACGAAGAGAAACTTATTTCTTATGTTACCTCTGACACAGCGTTACGGGTAAACTAATCAACTTGACATACGTAAATTCGATCCAATTGAATTCAGGGAACTGTAGTTGCTCTATGAGTACAAGTTTTTGAGACGGACTGTATACAATTTACTTCAAAAAAACTGTCTAGCTACCATACGGCAAATTAAGCAGAGCTGTACTTAAATCAATAAGGTCCTGGGGCAGATTTTTGTTATGAAGCCTCTTTATGTTATTCTTACCATGCATGCTTGATATGTATGGTTTCAACGAATAAGATATACTTTTACAATAATACAGATAGTAAACACTGGCATCATACATTTTATTAGAATTAAATGTTATTCGAAAAGAAAAACGATCCATTTAACGAAATTTACACATTAAGTATGACACATATTTTGCTACAGATGGGCTCCGCACAAAGGACCCCTATCATTATTACGAACGCCACAAGGCAATGCCCCGGTTGTTCTGGGGTAATAACGACCCTGATAATAAAGTACACTTATATAAAGCAAATAAGTGTATGTTCGTACCTCATACGATAATTTTATTACTTTTAAAGTTTTGCGAACGTTCAATATCACTCGATTCCATTGTTGAGTTTCCACAAATGTTTGTTCGATTGGTGTAAACAACCGTGCTAACTAACGCTGAACATATCCTGATATATACGATGCAACTATGTAGGAACATAAATTCTGGTCGCTCCATTAGTATGTATTCGTTCGATGTCTACATATGAGTTTTATGACAATCCACGTAGATAGCTACGGGTAGGTTCAGCTGAATAAATCGATACCCTTATCAAAAGAGGGCCTTATTAAACATTCTTCAAACCCATAATAAACATCTTTCTACAAATTTCGTTCACTACGCTGTTTATTATTCTTAACGCTGTTTAATGGCAGCAGGTAAATTGTTCGTTGTTCTGTTAAAACTATCTGCGGTTACTAATAAGAACCTAAGGGTCTCAAAAATACCAAATCGACAGAATATTAACTAAGAACATGGTTTTATTTTAATATACAGAACTGTAGTGTATATTTTAATTGCGTTACTAAAGTTAGGTGGTTAATTTAAAAATGAACATATATTTTTGTCAACATCTACGTTAGACTCAACATTATTCTTTTGTTAAAGACCGTCGTTTATTAAATAGACTACAATTTATAATACTGTTAAAACTATTTTATTTCCATTAACGTTTCGTTTTCCGACCCCTTGATATACTATCAATGATGTGGAGATATTTTTAAATGTTTGCTACTAATTGTGAATTCATCAGTGGTTGTCGAGGTCATTTTTGATTGAAAGATATCGACTTGTTAGACTGTAATCACACCCTAACTATATACGAAACTACCTGTCACGGTGTCCTCCTATTTGCGGCCAGTCCATCGAGCGGTCAGTAGATTTTTCGGTCAAATCTTTCTTGAATGTAAAAATGGAGGAAGGGTAAAATTTACCTGTCGATTTTGCAGTCCAGAAAGCAGTTCACATGTATAATGTATATACCTTTACTTTTGAAAACAAATTGGTTAAGTTAAGTTAGGTTATATTAGGTAGTGGTATCCATAATAATGGATACGAGTTTGTCACTCGTGTGCCTCAGTTGTAAAATGTAAGGAGTTCGCTGTACAAAAATCGCTTATCGGCTCAAGGAGTCCAAAAAGTAATTAGTTACACCGTGAGTTCATATTGACTAGACAATATTCTTAAATGGAAAATGATCTTAGCAAAAATTAATGTATTTAAAATTATTTAGTTTTCTAGTGTTTTACTGTACGTTGCTTAACGGTAGCAAGTAGGTTGGTAGGTTGGTTGGGGTTCTATAGAAGTTGTCTGGGCGCGGAGTGGTGATGTTAGTGATGTCAGTTTTGACAAATTACTGACCACGAACTTAATATTAGCCTTATCATGTTTTTAACGTTGAAAATTATAAAATAAAATGATGTAACTATTTAAACATCACTGATTGTTATTTCTAAATTGTCTCCCCAATGAAATAACGGATAATCTTCAACTAATCGTGAACGCTTCATATTTTTAAATTTATAGGTATCATAATCTGCAATTAGCAACCTAAGCAATCTTAAAGAGTTAGTTTGTAAGGTGTCAATTTTCACAGAATGTTTCAAAGTTGGCTGGTTTGGTGATTTCACCAAATTTCCTTTTATTTAGGTAATTTGAATACTTAGAAATTCGTTAAAACTATATTTGTTTTAAGAAGGGGATGATTTTATAATTCAATAGAACATACAATTAAATGTAGAATAATTATATTCCATGTAAGTTTACAAGTTTAGAAAATTCAATTACATTATGTTTAGATTAAGTTTAACTTCAAAAAATACATCGCATTTTTGTAGGTACAGTCAGTAATTAAAGGCATCCTAAACCGATTAATTTGCAAATGTTTATGAAAGGAAAAATTCTGTAAAGCGAGATTAAGTGATACATAAGTGCCTTGCTGAAGTTACTGTCATTGTTTGTAATACTTAGTATTTACTAATTACCTCTTTTGTCTTGCAACTTTTCACGTATAATCGAAGCCAAGTTTTTCGCTTTCAAATTAACAAGCGTTCCAACTTCACATTCTTCTCTGCGTTCTAGGGAAGTTGTTTTGATTCTTGAGCCAAATTCAATTAAGAATTGAATAGAGCAGAAACGTGAATATCTAAAGCGTAACAAATTAGAATGAAATGAAAGTAATCCAAGAAAGTAGTTTCTGAAACTGGAACCAATGAAAATGAACGAGCTACAACAGAATTTCTTGTTTCTAAGTTAATAACAGTAACAGATGAATTAAGGATTTTTTTTAACAAAGTAATTATTGGCCAATTAAATTACTTATTCGTTAGTTTCATTTAGCAGTAATATAAGGAAATAATGTTTGGGAACCCGTTATAACTTGTGATAGACGAATTATTACTATATATGGTATTCGTTACTGTGCGAATGCTATGGTAGAAAACTTGGATGCCGAAAAATTGAGTATTCAGTTCCTTTAATATTTCAAACTAAATAAAAAAATTGTAGTGCTCCCGATTTGAGTGTTTAATGGTTAGGTGTTTCAAACTATATTGAGAGTATTATGACGTGTTCAGTCACGAAAACACAATTAAACGAACGAACACCAACGAAATTTATTAACAACTAAAATTAAATTAACTACAGTTCTGATTAACAGAAGTCCAGACAATTTTTCACAATAGTAAATCTCTTTCTTCCGTCGCCGTATTCTTCGCCACTGCTTATACTCGCATTCAACTGCCGCTACTCTATGATTATCGATTTCCTGTTTATCGCTCCTATCACTTGTCAACGCACGATGTAAAGAAACTGACTCAGTCCGCCCAGTGCACTCGCTTTTATAGTTTTCAGCATTTCTTCCAGAACTTTCTACAACCTTCCCGTGTTACTATTGTCTTTTTATTGATCGTTGCTAGAATATTCCAGACGCATCTAAGAAGGTCGAGAATATCCATTATCTATTCCAGGAAGGAGACGTTAATTAGGACTGAATCAATACAAACCGCAAGTATAGTTCGTGACAGTATTAAAAAGGATGTTTACCTTAGATAAATAAAATAATTTCTATACCGCTATTGGACGAAAATTTTTAATAACCCATACAACAATCTACAATCGATTACTAGGCTATGTTATAAACACCAAATGAAGTAAGTAAATGGCAATTTATAAACTAATTTAATAGGGTAGGACTTACTGAGTGGTAATAAAACTGCAGTAAGCGTCTTGTATCGTTGTAAAACTATTACCTGAGGTCAAATTGGTCTCTAGGGACTACCACAAATTGTTCGCTTTATTCTAAGGCAAGTGGAATTTAAGACGACATAAATCCCTGACATTACACGTTACTCCCGGAGACATATCGACTTTGTTCGTGCAGATCTTCTTGCAACTCAATTTAAAATGATGAGAGTTGGGATGAGAGAAGTAGATAGAGTGTGAGATTAAAATGGACAGAAAAGTTTGTTGTCATGCTTCCTTCGTTACATTGTTCTGCACAACGCAGTACTTTACAACCGATGGCAATTCTTGCAAATCCGAATTATTGATTGGTTAGACATAAACTTAAAACAAAAAATTAAGTTCGACAAGAGTACCAAATTTTTTGTGGCTCGTGTGATGCCACCTACGTTGGGCAATCTGGTAGAACTATATCGATACATGTGGGTGAACATTTGGCTTTAAAATAAAACAGGAAAAATAACTCGAGTGGGGTGGCGGAACATTGTATTGAACAAACCATTCGCTCAATACGAATAAAGTACAATTAGTGCATCGAATGTACCAAAATCTAGAAAGCTATATCTTTTAGAAAAACTCAAACTAGAAAAGCCCTTGTAAATATATGTAATTTGGTGAATAACCAAACAGAGTTGTAGGCATAAAATTCCCCACTTCTACTAGATAAACTGTAAATACTATATTAGGTATTAATACTATTAGGTACGTTAGAATAGTAATCTTTTGCATACTCCTAATGGCCGCATCGGTTGAAACAAATTTGTCAGGTCGACTAAAAGATTTGTTGGAACTTTCCAGTTGTTTTATTTCGAATGTCTAATATAATGATTTTTTACAAAAGTTGTACCAGGAATAGTTAAAGATTTATAGAGTAGCTCCAATCTTGTGAGTAATGGAAAGGACAGTATTTAAATAAATCTCCAATACGTAAACAGTTAGTACTAGTCATTCTCTTTTAATATATCTTATGTAAAAAGTTTCAGTTTAATTTAGATATTAAAATTTCCGAAAGATTTATTTTTCTATTCTCTTATAACACTCTACTAACTTATGTTTAGTTTTGATGTTTTCTGCAGATTTAGTAACTATGTATGTTATATAGATTTTTCCGTTACAGATTTTAGATCTAATCAGTGTAACAATAATATCGTAGAACTTCGTCTACCATATTAATTAAAATGATGTATTCCTTACAATATCGTCTTTAAGTCTTTATTAGTAGTTCAAGTCACCTCCAAGCTGAACAAGCAATTTTATAGATAACCGATTACTATCTAATAATAGAAGGAAGTGTTAGGGAAACATCGAATGATGTGAATTTATTACTTTCATGAAAACAAAATATAAAGTTGCTAAAATTACAACCTGATTGTAACAGTTACATAATTTTGAAATTATTCTAGCGAATAATAATACTAATTATATATCAATCATGACTAATGAGTGGTTTTATACCACACTGTATACCATGAAATCCATAACTTTTATTTTAATATGCCATGAATCATAGTTGTCTTGTGATTATTGCGTTTTTAAAAATATTTGTACGTTTTATACAAGGTTAAGGTCATGAATTGTAAGTTTACAATATACAATGAAAATCGAATACTTTTAAAACACACTGATAACTTAAGCCCAAGAAATCTCCTATCGCTGTCCTTTTTAAAATTTACTTAAAAGGTATCCTTAAAATCTAAAATAGACAACCATAAATACACTTACCCCATAACCCCTTTCATACCATTTCGTATTAGAAACCTTCTAAAATCAATAGCTTACAAAAAAATCCGATTTGAAAAGGGATTTTCTCGTTGAAACCTGCATTTAAGTAAAGTTAACATTGTGAATACACATGTTTAAATTATCATTATTATTCTCATATTGTTTTGTATGAATGGCTGTGTGCAAATCTGTAAAAGGTTGTTCCACTCTTTATAGTTCCGCAGTCAAAAAGTCTACAGAGTACAGTTTTATACTTAACGTTTCCATTTTAATGCTTAGTACATGATTTCAATTGATATCTTGCAAAAAGTTCGTAATTATTTTTCCCTGTTTACAATCCCAGTCACATATAAACTGAACCACAATAAGAAAGCAATACATTTTTGTTTCTCCTAATTACTTACAATTTATTATACATTCAGTTTAACTGAGTAAGCTTAAAACTACATATTATTATAATTACGTTTTGAAAATAAACTTCAGGTTTCGCTTTTAGACCTCTTTTGATAAAATTTCAAATTTTAAAATAATGTCCAATATACTAGTCGTCTCTAACATTTTCAACCATAAATCCGAAAAATTAGAGAGAAACCTATATATAGGTAGCAATTGATAAGAGTTATATATTATATATGAAATTGTTTCAGTTTATGTTACTAACTCAAGAGCTGGATATCTGTAGAAGTGAAATAGAGCAGAGCAAAGTGTCGCAATTGTTTGAAAAACTGCAAATAATAAACTAGAGGCTTTTCATAATGTAATGGGAATAGCAGGCTCTATCGCAGATGTTAAGCTTGGTTGATTAATTAATAAAAATTAATAAACACTTTTAATTGGCAGGATTGGAGTTGATTTTGTTAATATATTATTGTAATAATAAATTCTATAATATGTAAATTTGAGTACCTTAACAATAAGAGGCGAGCGTAATATGCACATTTTATTGTTACGCTTCTGCAGCCATTCTCAATTCTATCATCTTAGCAGTATTCGTTTAAGAGGATTTGAACAGTGTTCATTGTAAATTGTTACTGATAAAAAATTAAAATCAAATCACTATAGTTAATAATCGTTTTACTATTTTATATAGGTAAACTCATGAAGCACGACTACTTTCTTTTAAATCTACAATTTTTCATAAGTACCTAATTATTTGGATTTTTGTACATTAAGCTATTTCAGATAACAAGGAATGGGTAAAGAAAATGTTAAAAGAATAGCTAATAATAATTGAATATAACAGATTTGACGGTGTACTGTGACTCACATTGATAATGCCCATATTAAAAGGGGGCGAAATACGTGTCCGCCTAAAATAATTTCTGTGGTAATTAGGATAAGTCTCCTTTTTAATTTTGCATTCTTTTATCACAGTCTCCAATTCCTACTATAAGTACACCATCTATTGCATAATTCTTCTTAATAAATATTAGTTACTTTACCGTTGAATATTAATGGTAGCTTTATCATAATATTTGTTTTGATCATATAAAAAATTATGGAAACAGCGTATCTACAATCCAACTATGTTACAACGAGTACATTGAAGTGCTGTTGCCCAATTTAATCACTGACTTTTAAATTGACAAAAAAGAAAAAGATGGAGGTTTTATACGATATCAATATCGTAACGAACGTGTACGTGTGTGCGGTAAATCGATTAGCGCTGACACACTTCTCAAACGGCGCGTTTCATATTGAGAAAAATCGATGCCGAACAATACACGCTCGAGAATATTCTGTTGTCATAACAAGTTGTTTTCTTTGGAAAACGGTCGAAATATATTCCCGTGTTTTCTAGTAATTTCTTTTGGTAAGATGGGTTAGACGGACAGTTGATTTCCGGATGCGTAATATAAATATGCAACGGCGAAATACAAGCTGATATAAATAAAGTGCATTATTGATTGTCAGATAAATAAGTAGTTTAAGTTTGTCTGTAGTATTTAAGTGATTAAATAATTGTTAAATAAAAAAGTGAACTAGAAAATACATTACAATATTACTAATAACGTTTGTTCTGTTACCGATGGAGAGAATACAAATTTATTTTAGATAGGATAGGCTTCAAGTTTACGTTTTTGATAACAGTTTGACAATAGTTAGACAAATTTTCATTTTTAACATTTTTAATGCCAAATACCTCGAAAAGTATGTAGTAAATAGTTTCTGAAATAACAAATCCTGAACATGATTTGTATTAAATTGTTTATTCTTTCGGTTAGTGTATAAAAAAAAAGAAAGGTCAAGTTTGAAAAAATTACGAACCGGAATAAAGGAAATATGAAATATATATATATATATATATATATATATATATATATATATATATATATATATATATATATATGGTGAAAATAACATTTTTCCTGTTTATTTAAACAATACCGATAGTTTCAGCATGATTCCTTTCGAGTTTAAAGTACAATTTAATGCAAATTCATGGTCACATTTTCAGTAATAACAAAATTCTACTGTACGCTGCGTGTGAATTAACACCATTACCAATTTTCGATATTTGTTAAGCAACAAATTGATTGTTGCTCTTGTAGTGCATTTACACAGAATATTTTCTAAGAGTAAAATCGTGCACATAGATATTCTTTTTATACATGTTATCTAAAAAATTTTTCACAAAAATAAACAAAAATGAATTTATTCGCCTGGACTATAATGCAAAATGCCACACCCAGTTAGACGCTAACGAAAGTAGAGCTGCTTTGTTAGTTATTTAGCCGTATTTCAAAATTCCCAATTTTACAGATTGGCTTGAACATATAAAATAGAGATTGCCGCAGTTGTAATTTTTCTCAATCTACTTTTGTAAAAGGAATCTATTATCTTTTGTATTTATGTAATTATAACTAATTCGTTATTTTTATGGTTAGGTAGAATTAAGAACTTACTGTTAAGGTATTTAAAATTAAACGTTTATATATTAAATAAATGTATATACCGCATGGTCAATTAACAGATTAATAATACTTATATAATTATCTGGATGTTTACTAAAATGAGTTTTTTGTTCAATATTATTCCCTTTATGTATATTTCATTTTATATCTACGTTTTTCTAATGATACAGATCTGCACGTTAACGATGCTTTTTATCAAAATGGAAAACGCTTGTGCAGATATAAAGAAAAACTAGGTGACATATATTTTAACTTTACTTTAATGATACTTCGAAGGTATGACCTTTTCACGCAGCTAGAATACGAGAAGTCATTAAAAATTTAGTTAGAGTCGCTAAAACAGTAAATAAACTGCACTATACCTACGCGAAATTGCAGAAGAAGTTCTGGCCAATGTCATAAAATTATAATTTCATTTATTCAACGACTCATAATTTTGGCGTTTGAAAGCAGTAAAAAGAAAGCTCGTTATATCGAGGACGATAAACCATTATGGTAACAACCATCAGTCAAACAGTACGTACTCGATTTATTTAACAAAATTAAAACAATGTTCTTGTACATTATAATATAAAAATTGAATAAATTAGGCCTTTATTTCGTGTAACTCCATAATAAATTAGGATGAGAAAAACACACGTTGAAAGTTAAATTAGGCCTTTATTTCGTGTAACTCCATAATAAATTAGGATGAGAAAAACACACGTTGAAAGTTGCAAATTTCTTCTAGCTGAAGAAACCACTGTGTGGCGAAATAATTATTGTGGAAACAATAAAAAAATTTGTAATTTTCGACGTGTGTTATTCTTATCTTAGTTCATTATAATATAGATTAATTTTAACATGAATTTTTTAATTGTAATTGTAAATCTAAAAATAGTTAGACGAGTTTTTCAAACTAATAGTAAATAATTGTATGAAGCGGATACCAAAAGTGTTGAAACAATGTATTGAGTTCTCTGGATTAATATTGTAACGTTCGGGGGTTCAACAATCTAAACTCGAAGACTTTGAAACAGGAACAACAATTTATTTATACTAATATTAATTAACTTTACTACCAATTACACTATTTATTTATGTACAGTTACTGTCTGTATAACACTTCTCACTTTTCTATTTATTTACTACGCGTCTCGATTTATTTCTCACATTATTTTCACGACCGTCAATTTATATCTCAACTCTTCACGACCGTCAATTTATATCTCTACTCTTCACGACCGTCAATTTATATCTGCACTCTTCATGACCGTCAATTTATATCTGAACTCTTCACGACCATCAATTTATATCTGCACTCTCCACGACCATCCATTTATGTCTGAACTGTCCTCGGCGATCGTCTTTCAGCTTATATACTGTTCCGTTAAATTTCCGGAACACTTCCGAGAAACATGGAAAAGTCGGGACCGTTTTATTTTTCGCCGATACATTGAACAAGTTTCCGCAAAACACAAATACACCAACATGTCCTCAATTATTACGCATACACGTGCAATCACGATACACACGGCTCGCTCACATACATGTGCACTCGAATGCACACAAGCAAACGCGCACTCGTTACAATATATATGTACCTCTAGAGAATGGTCTGATCTTTTACTACCTATACTGTCTAAAGTTTTGAAGTTTAAAATTAAGACCTCTCACAAATTTTTAAGGAATAGTTATATGTCTTCTTGTTAAGAGAATTCGATATTACAGTTAAGAAGAATATGAAATTTCAACTACGCTACAATGAAATTGAATTCACCCTTAGTTTCATTCCACGAAAATTAGTTTTACAAATAAATTGGTCATTATGTAGAGTATTTAACATAGATTATTAATTTTCTCCAGGTTTCACTCATGGTAGTCTCATAATAAAGTTTACAATATAAATCCACACGACTAAAGCCCGAAAAAGATCGATCAATGTTAATAAATGACAGACCTCTGCTTAAACAATTGTTTTCGAAAAATTTTTGTGAAAAGTAAAAAGTGTTTGTTTTATTTCATTTTACATTATGTAAGTCTACTAACAATCCACGCACCATCGACAGATGCAAATCTTTCAACTTTGAAAATCAATAAAAGTACGAATGAAACACGTAGATCAGAGATTTATTTATTTAAGTGAGCATTATAGTTACGACTCTTTAAAACAGACAAAGTTAGAAATGAATTATTTTAACACTTAGAAGAAATATTTAATGTACAGTTGTAACAAAACCATGTTTTTTTTAAGGAGACGGGTAATCATTTATTCCTCTTGTTTCTAAACAATAAAGTTCCTCAATTTCTTATACAAATGTAATTTACGAAGCGTGTAATGTACAAAAGGTTTTGTCATAAAATTTCATCAACTCCTTAAAATACTATCACTTAACCAAATATTCAGTCTAATTTTCTATTAACCCCCTTCCAAATGATACTGCTACAATGAATAGTAATAGTATTACGAAAAGTGCTTAATATAATATAATAACATCAGTTTTTATGACCAGAATCAATAGTAGAATTAATATTTCGGTTAAAGGGCCATTGGATAAATAAACGGTTAGATCTAGACGTTTCGTCGACAATTGCGGTTAATATCATCAATGGTACTGCGTTAACAACATGGGTGAAGGTTATACCTCGTATTCTTGGCAGCAACAAACCTAATCCTAATCTGACCTAATAGAATCAACCTTCGTGCACATTGTCAACGCGGTATCATTGATGATGTCAGCCACAGTTGACGATGAAACGTTTGGACCTAACCGTTAGACCACGGCACTTTAGTTCGAATCTTCATTCTACTATGGTGCCTAATATGTCAGCCATGAGGATTTTACATTTCTTGTTAATCCTCCAGTTATGCATAAAACGAATTAATTGTTAAATATTTAATGGTAGAACTAGCATTTTAGTATTAAATTCTGGAACCACTATCAGAATAAATTTGCTCTTGCCAGTAGGTATATTGATTGTTTATTTCAGTTGTGGTTTTGATTGAATTTTTAAATCAAGTTGAAAGCTTTTAACACAGCAATAGTAAAAATTAGTGTCAACTAGAATGAAATTTGGTGGAGAGAAAATTATATCCGTAATACGCTAATTCCGCACATTTTAAATGTAATTTACCGAGAGTTAATTCGTTGAAATTTAATTTGAATTCATAATTAAACGAATAAAACAATTTTAATATAAATTGTGATTGGCCCATTTAATAAATTTAAGATTCGAATGGTGATTAAAATTTTTGATTTAAAATGGAGTAGCATATTTCGCATGAGATGAAAAATACCGATACATCGTTACATTTTTTTTTATTTACACTACAATTATAATTAAAAATTTCAGTGGTGCGCATGCAATGAAATATGATATATGAGATATGAAATTCATTCTTCATTCTAATTCAATAACTGCTAAAAAATATGATTTAAAGTGATTCGAATTGCAAATACAGAATTCTGATATGCCACGTAGTAACCGTTACAGAAAATAACTCGAATAAACTGATCAGCATGTATTATTCTCGCGCTTTAATTTGACTAACCAAAACCTTAAGACCTTGTGTAGTGTTTTTAACATTTTTGGCCTTTGAGTTCCAATAATATACCCTTCCTAGCAGGTTGATAACTAATTAAGTATAAAAATAAAATTCAAACAATAGATATGTGAACAAGCAGACGCATTTACAGCATTATTTTCACAGGGCGGTGAGAGCTGTATTCCTATCTCCGCGCCTATCCACCGGACCATTTTATTGCTTAGTTCATTGTTAAAAATAAGGTACTGTACCTTTTAATAAATTTGTTCCATACCTCAAAGAGCAATGAATACCCCCAATATTATCTGCCTGAATTTGTTGTGTTTTGCAGTACATTCCCTTTTTATTAAAACCACCATTATCCTAATGATTCAAGGCTAACAATTTGCTTGATATATAGAAAGAAGAAGGCAGTACATCAATAATATAAATAATTTTGGACATTTTTTATGTAGATATTTTAACCAAAATACGAAAGTAAGGAATTTTCAAAATATACTTACAATACAAGTGTTAGACACCTTGTCCATTTTTGGGCTCATGAATGATGTTAACGTAGCTAACAGTGTTTCTGTAGACAGTCATTTGAAAGTGTTCTTGCCGAAATCGGCCACCAGTCGAAACTTATACCCAGAACATGTTCCGAATTTGATTATTTGTTCACATCGCCTTTTGAATAAATTTTATATACAAAGCAAAATGTTAATTTTTATTCTTTTTCGCCCTTTGAAGATGAGGTTATGACAGGGAATGTCTCTCCCTTTGAAATTGAATTAGAGCACCTTTGAATTTGTATCAGGTACTCATAACGTGAAAAAACATCGTGCGTTTTTAATGGCCGTCGTAATCTCACTTTATGGAAGTTTTTAATTTACCCACAACGAGTTCTGGGCTTTTATTGCACAATACTCAAATCAAAAGTTTAAATATCCGAATAACTAAGTACTTCTTTTTGGAAATTCTTGCATTATAATATTATAGTCAGTGTGTCGCCATTTATTAATATTAACAATCAACTGTAGGATTTCATGTTTGACAAGGCCTTACGAAGGTATCTACTTGACAGTGAACCCACGACGCAGCTTTATATTATGTGATAGGCACGCAAACCAAATTAATAAAGAACGTTTAGTTCTTGGTCAGAAATTTATCGAAATTAGTAGAAAATATTAGTAGATGGTGACATATTAACGGTTTGTATCAATTTTATTTTAAGAAACGATTTCGGTTTGGTCAGTAATTTAATCAAGCTACTTAGGGTGTGCTGACGAGACCGTAATTGCCATCCTCATTTGGTAATTATCCTATGTTTCTGACCAAAAACGAATGGTTCTTTATTAATTCTTGTATTAATATACTCATTTGTATATACTAGTGAAATATATTTATGGCTATCGCATTCGTCTTTAAGTGCTTAGGATTCTCAAAGAAGTTGAGAAAATTAGCACTCAAAACTGAATAGTTACTTCAAAATAAGTATTAATCATAGGTTTAGAGAAACATTTTCTTTTCAAAAATGCGTATGTAGGTAAACAAAAGACAATATAAACGATACTTTGTTCTCTGTCAGAAGAAAAAGCTCGAAAAAGATAAATTGCTTCTTATTCCCACTTGTTTGCAATTTTGTTCTGAGGCAGAATGTAGTCCCTAAAAAACTAACATCTTTTGTTAACCAAAACAGAGGCCATATCATCTACATATTATTCCGTCCTTGAGAGGTATAAAATTTCTATTGTATGATTGTATTTTTGTAGTAATTTAATTTGCATACTGCTACCTACTAAAAATTTAGTTTCCAAGTATTAACATTTTCTAATTATAGTTTATTATTAATGTTTCCTTTTTTTGGTTTAGATAGATAGATTTAATCTTCAAAATAATAAAATATTTGGTAAATCTCCATGTCGAAAGCTTAATAAAAAATCCTAATGTTGAGACGTGAATATATTGAACGTTTGCTGTTTAATTAGATAGTAGTTAAAGACTTCTATTTATAACAAATTTGTAATGGTAGGGTCAACATACACTTTATTCGTATTAGAATGGCTAAAGAACTCCGCCATCTGGATCAAGCCCTCCTATTCAATGGCTATACCTCACCAGAGATCAAACATGCTCTTCACCTCAAGGGAACTTCAACTGCGACATCCAACTATCGCCTGTGAGTTATGTGACATTACCAAATATTAAAACAGTCACGGATCACATCGAGAAGCTATTAAAAGATATAATTTGTGTTGAAGTGAATGTTGCATTGACACAGGCCAACGAAGTCAGGAATTGAAAATTAAAACGTCAAAAGGGCAGTCATTTACAATGTAATATGTGACGTTGAGTTCAAATCTGGCCTTAGAATTCTTTCAGAACGTCAGAAAGGCAACCATTTTCGATGTATTCGTGGACAACGAACTCCAATTCGACCCTAGAGTTGCCCTAGTTCATTTAAATTTGTAAATACAAAAAAGCTGAATTAGCACCATTCGGATTATGAGGCTAAGATATTTCAAAACCTAGATCTACTGGTCGGAAATATGTACTCTCATGATTATTTTTTCTTTTTATTTGACGTAGTAATGCTAACCAAAATGTCAGTAATTATATCTTTTTGAATTTGAGGTGATTGTATATCGATATTCTGAAGTACTGTTGCAATTCCAAGGCCAAATTCGGACTACGTCAGAAATTATCAATCTAGTCTTAGTTTCCTGATCCACGATGACCTAATTTATTAATTTTCTTCAAATTAGAAAAACTAGCAAAGGTATTGTGTGATACAAATTTATAGAAAGAACAGCACCTTCACCAACGAAGGGGAGGGGGTTAGTTAAATAAATTCCATCGATGTATTAAGGAGGTATAAACGAACATAGGTAAAATTGTACAAATTACGGTATTATTTATGCACAACAAGAAGTAAGTAAGCTAATGAGTAGTATTTGCTAGATGCACACTTTATATTTGTTTATAAAGTCCATTATGTTTTTCGTTTACACATATCAATAAAATTGAACTATCTCTCTATAGTTTAGAAATAACTGTCTCTTTGAGTTTATTCGCTTATTTTGTATGCTATTAGGATAAAAAATAAGCTTTACAAAAATTTTCGTGTGTCCGTCTGTTAACTGTAAATAAATCTTTACCATAAATAATAAACAGTAACAAACTGGGTATTCACAGAATTATGAGAGTTCATTTGTTTTAGTTTGGTTTGTGGGGAATTTTAATTTCAATGGTAAGTTTATTTTAACTTCCTTTTTAATCTCAGACTTATAATATAATAATAATAATAGGTAGTAAGGAAGTAATTAAAAAAATGAGTGTTATAATCTGAATATATTCTTATTGGAAATATAAGAGAAAACAATTAAGATTTTAACATACAGAAAGAGACATCTTAATTAAAATTGTAATTAGGTGAAAATTTAAACTTTTGGAACTTTTTGTATATATTATTTCCCCTAATAGTAATTAAAAAATAAGTATATAATTATAATTTTTTTGAAATCAAAGCATAACTGGAAGAAAAGGGCACTTTATCACATCATATATCATCACAAACCCACTTTGGCTTTGATATCAGCAATAATTTCATTAAAAAGGGAAATACATGGAAATTGAATATGATTAAGACAAATTAATTTAATTATACTAAAAAAGGTTATCATTTACTCTTACTAAAACTACTTCCTATCAGATATACAAAATGAAAATAAAAATTAAAATAACGTAAATGGCGAAGAGAAGTAACATTTCATTACTTTTACCAATTTCTTCAAAAATTTAAAGAAATCAATAGTGAAAACTAAAGAAAGAATCCGTTGTAGATCTATATAATAAATACAGAATTGGTTAGTTGCGACAATGATAATATATATATAAACAGACAATTATTCGTAAAACCTATTAACATCGAAGCATTTTTGTTTTTAAATGTGACCGACCTGATTACGAGTATTATAAAAAATACAGCTTAGATTAAGTAATGGTTCAATCTGAAGCTAGCACGAGGTTGCAAACTCCCTAAAGGAAACTTGGTTTATTTGTAGTTCAATTGTAGGTGAAAGCTAAATATATTTCTGACGTACTAACCCCGCGTTTGTCGTCAATATAATTCATATAATGCTCCGAATTATTGCATTCAGATTTACATTCGTCAATTCAAATATATGCATGAACGTGTATAACATTCATGCATTCTCAGCTTTTGTGTGTACGTTGTGTTTTGATTCGCTGCCGATACGGTAGCGACGTTCGATGAACGGTAGAATAGACGATGTGCCGAAGAGGCGAAGAATATGATTATGAGTTATTGCAAAGTTAAAACTATTTTTGCTGAATTTATATAAGTCTTGGTACTATAAATTGTATTTACAAATTTTGCAAATGGTAAATAATAAAAAGCTATTTGTCGGCAATACTAAGGTGTACTGATGAGAACTTATAAGTTCGAAATCTTGACCCATACCTGCTCTTTTCAATAAACTATAAACTAAACTGAAAATAATCTGAAATAGACGCCTAATTACCACAACTAAGTGAATTTTATCTACAATTAAAATGTGACAACCGTCATACCCAGCAAAATGAAGCAAAAAAAGTCGAATGAAATTGAAAAAGAGTCGGATAAAGTTAAAAAAGAGTCAAATAAAATTAAGAAAGGAGGATATCCCTACCTATAACCTTATTTGTTGGATTAAATCATAAAGGTTATGGTTGCTTAGGTTTCTTTTGACTTTGACTGTTTTTGCTACGTAATGTGCTTTTCTCACAAAGTTTAGCATTTAGTTATGTTCGTGATTCCTTCAGGTGTGACGATTAGACTGTTGCTTAAAGTGGATAGTTTATGAAGTTATTAGACGAATAAAATAATACCAACGCAAATGTTATTCCCCCAGATGAATATTCTTATTTAAATTGAAATATAGCGGTTATTTTTCATACTAAGCAATTGGTAACTATACGAACAAAACTCTTTTAGTTACAGCTTCGTTTCCCATTTGACATTCGTGTCTCTTGTTTTTGTGGTTCGGTCGATTTTGTGTTTTTGGAGTATTTTATTTTTTAAACTCTAAAAAATCGCCATATAGGTCATGAAAAGCATGCTATCCTCCACATCCCTTAATCTTGATTGGAAATTCATATTGCAGGAATGACCTGGTAATGAATAAACGAAATAGCCGATGGTGTAGAGAAACGAACCAAGTTCTGAATGAATTAGATCAGATATAAATTTTAAAATTGAGTTTTATTAGCTGTAAAGCCTCATCAAATGGTCATTAGACCGTGTCTATAAAAATGATCGTAAAAACCAGTACAGCCATAAACCAAAGAAAGCAGAGATAATGAAATAAAAAAAGCGACTAGAGCGTTCAACTTTAGAGTGCGTTTACCAGTGCTGTTCCTTACAAAGAAATTGAAGTATGAAATATATGTTAATTGTTGTTTACATATAAGGACAATGTAGCTGTTGCAATATGGAAGACATGCGTAATTTCAATTCCTTATAGTTCTAGTAAAGAACTTTATAAACAGTCATTTATTGATTCTATTATGATACTGCTCCTAAGGATCGACTACACGTGAATATTATAATTCAACAGTTAATATATAATTTTCGAGTTTTTAGTCTCTAAAATATATTTATCGATTGGTTGTCAAAAATAAGCTAAATAAACTTGTATCTGCACCCTATCGTTACACATTTATTATTCAAATAACGGGTCGTAATAATAATAATCGTGTGTACTCTAAATAGAATCAAATCGTAACATTATTTTGGTAGATAATTAGATTTCATTCCAATTTTTCCTATGATATGCTACAAAGTGCAAAATTAAATGCCTAAGGTTCGTTAACATTCGGTTCACCGGTACAATTTCTCATGCCACGTGATTCTCGTATCACAGAGGAAATTACTTCGAATTTCAGAGAGACGTTAACCGGATTTTAGAAGTGAGAGAAAGGATGTCGTTCTACGGATATTGAATGTTCGAAAATTGGTTATTACGGGTTAATGCCGACAGTCTGCTCACGAAATACCTCACCCTCCATTTACCTAGACCTCTTTTCGGTTAACTTGTTCTATTTCACCGCTAATACAACTCGTTCATTCTTTTTCTTATCGTTACGCTCATATACAGTTGCTCCTGTAAAAATATGTTTGTACGTTAAATCCGTGCGGTATTGCCATCGTCGAGGATAAAGACCGTCTTTGCAATTTCTCTTCTCCTGATATAACGTATGAGAAAACTTAACCGATGTCATTGTCCAAAATTGCTTCGAAGACCCGTGTCCGCATCTTCAACGTTTTCATATATAAAACGTTGCTGTATGACCTGAAATCGTAAATTGCCTTTAAATTCTTATCCTGAATTACATAGCTCTTATTAATAGTGTCTTCAGTAATCGTGCTTTATATAAAAGAACCATAAAATTAGAACTTTGGAAGTAGCTTTAAGGCAAGACCTTTATATTTTACGGTTTAATGTAGTAATAGAACGTGTTTTACGGTAACTGGAGCAGAATCTTCGGAGATGATACTTACCATTCTGATATTATAATTTGTCTGGCTTCGTTTTATCAGTCACAAGCGTACGTTCACTTTATAACAAAAAAGATAGATATAGTTATAGATATTATCACCCACAACAGTATAATAGGTAAATTTGTGATAACCTTATTCTCTCTCAGATATCTCAAAAGTGTTTTGAAGTGAAAAACCTTTAGCGAAGTTGTATAAAAATTATCAAGGTCGACAAAAGAACTTCTCTCGGGATGGACAATGTAAGAATATAAAGTCAACGAAGCACCTATTCATGTGTATGTGGACTAAGCAGCTAGCCATTTCAAGAAGACTGTAAACTTTAGAGGTGCTGTAGAATACAGTAATTACTCAAAACACAACGCTAATAGTTAGAAACACTTATCTTGCAGGGACTGAAGAGAACTGTTCCTTCAGTCCCTGAAGAGGTATCTTTCTTACCGAGAAGTACTTCGGAAGTCTAGTGTCATGTTTTGGCGTTGGGGGTCTGAGCTGCTTACTGTGTTCCACATAACTATATTCTTATTAATGTTTCCAGAAAATAATAAAACCTAAATCAGTTGAGTTATTATTGTTATTGATATTGCCCAGTAAATTTATATTACTAAGTTAGATGTGTTTTATAATATTAATCTGGCCAGGGCCGTAGCCAGCCCATAATATCAGGGGGGGCTGAGGGACTTTGTGGGTGGGTGCAAATAAAAAATAATTGGAAAGTCTCAAAACAGTTGTAATTTTCGCCGAAAAGATAATTCATTCAATACCAAAAACAGAATGATTTCAACGACCGATTTAAAATAATATCGATTCCGTTCCAAAACTTCTTCACTCACCAAAGTACTAACTTCCTAGTGAGTGTGACTCTGTTGTATTTTTTCATTCCATTTTATTATGGCAATTTTGTGTAGTTCGGTTGAGGCATGCTCACTAAAAACTTTATCCGCAGTGAGTGCAGTGAATTTTTTCAGTTATCAAAACCCGAAATAATGTAGTTTTTTTCTTTCGACAAATTTTGACAGAATTACAGAGAAGGGTAACAAAACGCTGCATGGTATGGTATGATATGGAATACCCGAGCCAGTTAAAGCGCCGAAACCACTCCTTTTTGGAAGCTCCTGCCCTGCCTATTTTTTGGGATAATTGATGACTGACTGCACAATTGGGTCGCCGATATTCGAAATATCAGTAGGTACATCGTCTAAACCAGATGTGCATGACTTCGCCAAGTTTGTTTTGTTTTGTTGCGAAAAAGAGGATCTCAGGATCACAAGAGCTCATGTTATGGCCACACAGACGATTCTACACGTCGCGAAACATATACATCGTCAACGAGTTTCATTTCCTCGAATTCGTTCAAACAACACTGACTCACTCTTCCGGACGTCGGTACCGGAACGCCACAGTATCTACAGATAAATGTAAATGTATTCATAATCCTACCTTTTTGTGATTGTCTTATTAATACATGACTCCTTCCTTGTCGAAGCACTAATCACTTTACTGTCTCAGCTAATAATAGGTCTCGTCGCAGTGACGATCGCTCCTGTATTGGCGCAATGGCAAGTATTACGGCCCTCAACCTGGCACTATAAATATTGCCACGTTTAAATTGGGTTTTGTAATTTTAAAGAAGTTATTATCAACAGATTCCGTCGGTAAACTGTAGACCGACGAAATTTATTCACAGACCTCGTTATAATTAAAATAACGATCTACTAATAATCTCGCGCAATAAATATTAGATCTAGGCCTCACCTTTTTGTTTACATTCCTATCCATTTTCGGCTTCGTACATTAAATATGCAGTAATTAGTAACTAGTAGTTAGTACTAATTAAATATGTGGTGTTATTATTGTTATTGTAGTTCATCATATTCGAAAGTTGGTCAAGTGGGCTTCAAAGGTTTCACTTAATTTTTTTCAATTATAAAACGACACCTGCATTGTATACTGTCATGATGCTTTTTATTTAAAACAAAATATTAAGACTGTGCGGATAGAATTAGAATCGAATCAAAAATCGCTATTCGATTTGAAATTCCAATTTAATATTCCAAATTTTGTAACAAAACGACAAATATCGGATTATTCGCAAAATTTTCGAATATTCGTATGCCCCTACCAAATTTAATTAATAATAATTAGATTTACTGTCCAACCTTCTCGACCATCTCGAATAGTTAGTTAACTACACAGTCCAATCTTATCTCCCAGGAATCTGATATGGCAGATCTTTAAATTAAACTTTGGAAATACCAATTTGTTCCCGTATAACCTAATCAGCGAACCAGTAGAAGCCATTAATGCACCAATTCAACTTGAAATATTTGAAAGTCGTATTAAATATCGTTATTCTTCATTATAATGAAAAGTGGTGTTTCTTGAAAACTATCTGCTGAAGAAAAAAAACTCTAATATTTAGAAAAGATAAAGTTTATTAAAAATTGAGTAAACAATTGATATGATCTATAATGTTTAATTATACTCTGCCATGATTTTCATTTAAAAAGATTATGTGCGCAAGATTTGATATTGCTGTGAACGCCGCAGGTATCCAAAGGAGGATAGTTCGATTCAAGACAACTCATTTAAACAGTGCGAACGAGAATGCTATAAGCTTGGTAGTTGTAATATAAATAAGTATATATTGTAAAAAGTATACAACGTCATTAAATAAACTGCTTACTTACAAATAAATAGAATTATACTACAATATTTATCGTTATTTATTTATATAAAGTTGTCTGGTAAATTTCATTCTCCCCATATTAGGAATTATTCTAACTCTGTATACATACACACAGATAGATACCTGAACGCCGCTTCCAACCACTATCCAGCCCAAAAAAACGCTGTCATCAAGACATTGGCAAACAGGACAAAACTCACCGCGGACAAGGAACATATGCAGCCAGAATTAGATCACCTTCAGATGGCTCTACAAGCAAATGGTTACAGCTGCAGTGAAATCACCACAACGGGAATAACACATCGACCGAAGAAGAAGAAAAAATCGCAACTTGTCTTCCTTATATTCAAAACATCACGGATAGTATAGCTAAGATTCTCAGAAAGAGGGAATAAAAGCAATATTTATACCCACCCGCAAAATTCGAGATACGATCAGCTAAGGACCCTCTAGATCCACTATTAACACCGGGAGTTTACCGTATACCCTGTGAATGTGGTAAAGACTACATTGGGATGACACAGCGCAGCATATTGACAAGAAGGAAAGAACACGAACGAGCCATCAGATTACTTCAACCCGAGAAATCGGCATTAGCTCAACACGCGCTTGAGGAGGGCCACACCATACAGTTCAAAGATACTACTGTCCTGGTTAGAACTTCAGGATTCTACAATCTAGCTAGACGTGAAGCTTTGGAAATAGAACAACATCTTAACGACATAAACAGAGATGGTGGGTTACACATCAGCAAAGCTTGGAAACCTACTCTGAAAAATAAACAAAGTGCCACCAACCGAAAACGATCGGATCAACAAAACAACATGGACGTAGTCGACCGGAAAACCACTCACCGTAACGACTCCAGTATAAGAATGGTAACCAATTCTCAAAGTGCATCAGTTACGACTCAGCACAGTCACCACTGAAGATGCCGTCAGGAAGAATCAAATTCCACGGACCACGGCCAAAAAGTTCGGAATATAACACCACATCGATAGACGCCGGCCGTGAAAGCCTAAGAACTACACTAACTCTGTATGTTTAAATTAAGATCTATGCCACACGTGGATCCTCTATCTGAGATACGAACACCTCAGATACAACTTAGACATATACTTATACTTTATATGGAGTTATTCAGACTTGAATACACTTTGAAATGATTGTAGAAAGAATCATGATCATAATTGCAATACTAGATGTTTTACAAATTGATTAAGGCTTTCGCGGCCAGTTGATGAAATGATGTTGTAGACTGTCTACAACCAACAGCGAAAATGGATAGACCTCTGAAGAAGCTCGCCACTCGTGCTAGCGAAACGTTAGGAAGCAATTCCAACCGACGACGGCCTGTACACCCGAAGAATGACAACATCATTTCACTAGATGTTTTGTATTCAATTTAGTTAGAGTAGTTTTATTTTGTTATTTTTAATTTTATAGTTAGCAGACGTCAATTCTTGCACGTCCAAATTTACTTTCTTAGAATGTTACAGTAGTATTACAAGTATTACGGTTTATAACCCTAAATATTTGTGCCGACCAGGGCAGGTAATGCAGCCCATGAGCACTTGTTCTCGTCAAGATGAAGGGTTTCCCTTATACCCTCGTCCCACCAACCCCATAGTTGTAAATATTTATAAATACCGAATATATCAAAAAACAAGTTAAGTTACTTTTGAAATTCTGTACAACACAGCTTGGTTTGTTATCGTTAATATATAACAGTGTAATTCAATACCGGTAGGGGTATTAGCCCTCGGAGTAGTTGTTTCTGTTGATTCCATATTTATATTTATTATATAGCTTGTAAAAGCCTTTATGCCAGCGCCCACCTGATGAGACCTGATAGGTCGAAACCGGTCGTGGAATATGACCTTCGGAGCACTGTGTCTACTGTGTAGGACTCGTTCCAAATGTGGGATCTTTGATCCTTTATAATTAGACGAAAAAGGATTTTATTACTTTCTTTTTTGAATTGTTAATTATTAAGTATTTTTGTGCATAAATTCGTTTTATAATTACTGCAGCATTTTTATTTCATGATTTCATATTTGAACTAGTCACACAAAATTAATTTGGCGTGTAACAAAGATTAGTTCGCGGTTAAACAGGGTGGGTGTGAATTTTGTAACAATTCTCCAAACAACAAAATAGAGGTCCCCTTGGTTGCCTTTAACCATAAAATTTGATGGACCCACATAGTTCTTTTTCTCTTCTATTTTGTCCTTTTTATTAAATACTCAAAAGAATTTTTTTTTCCACATCCATCTTCTACACCACTGTACAAACAAATAAATTTACACGCGAGTGTCAGATCCAGCAGTCGCTATATTCTGTACTAAATTCCGTATCTAGCATACTGTATTCGAGATACAGTATTCACGTGTGTCATAAACCTATCGATTAACCGTCTATGGAAGCGGTTTCAGTAATCCCAGAGGCCTCTTGCAGTACGTGTTGTGGGTGGCATAGTCTTTTTTCTACACCGTTCAATATGGACAGCCAATGGAAGCATATGCGGCATTATGCTTCATTGCTTTAAAAATCGTACTGCAGACGAGATTTGTTCCGTTTACGGGTTTGCTGCTATGACTATTATGACTGACTGCAATTAGCTTAAGAGATTTAAGTCTGACAATTTCGAATTGGAAAATGAAAACCGCAGCGGCTGCCTATCCTCATCAAGGCTAGACTCGCTGAAAATCCGCGTGAGATAGTGGATATCATTAGCATATTTAAGACAATAGTAGGTACATAATCACTTGATCTGAATGGGCTATGTCAATCAATGTGTAATTTGGCTTCCACATCTATGTTAATACGACTGGTCCTATGAAGCCGGTCTATACGTACTATTTGCTTCTCCAACGATGTAAAGAGATCCCATTTGTCTTCCACCTGAAGAAGATATAGTGTATCGAGATAATTAATATGGTTTTTAAATAAACTTATGTAGCTTGGCGGTCAACGCCACACATTAATAATGCAAAATTTTTTAAAATATTCCTTTGTATTATATTATTTGTATCTCTGTGTTTGTGTAAATATTTCTTAATATTCTATTCTAAATCTTTTGTATTTCCTCAATCTGTACCAATAACTTTTATCACTGTACTTTCCTATAATCCCTGTTGATATTTCAACTTTGCGTACTAACGTCTGTCCTTCGCTGTCCTCCCTAATTGCAATTTTACGATAGGTTTCTTCGGTGATTTGGGTCATTGCTCTATTTTGTCATATTTCTCGTCTCAAAAATTTAAATGATATCGTACTTCTCCATTGGCATCCTACTCTTATCTACTACCCTTTCCTTTATTTCTGAATTTGGATTTCATTCTATTTTTTCCTTCTGACTAAACAGTTCGATCTGAATCTTCTGCTTGTAAAAATCATTTCTTTCCGTCTTCCTGTTGGTAAATATATTGTTCTTGTTGTGATCGTTATTGTTTTCTAGTTTTATTTATCAATTTACTAATAACCTGACACGAGAGTCTAAATAACTCTACCTGTGTTTGTTTTACGTGTAATTATGATATATTAAATTGTTAATGGATTTATGTTTTCAGATGTCTGTTTTACAGACTTTCGTTTCCTTATCTGAAGTTCCTATCGTAAATTACAACTTTCAAGAAGGAACTTTACTGTACAATTGTTTTCTTTCATCGGTGTTTTAATTTATACTCTAATACTTCAAATATCTACACGATTGCTTTGCTAAATATTAAGTTACATATAGCTTCAATATTGTTACATCTAGTTATCCTTATAACTTCATTAAAAGGCCATTTGTTTTGTCAGGATGACAGAGTATTAATAACAGCAACGGTTTTATAAGATATTACGGTACTGTTTATTAGGCACTTCATTATCTTTACTTTTCATATTTACGAAAGGTCTAGCGTATTATTTTTTATTACGAATAACGCGAATATATCTTTTCTATTTTATGACCGCTCCTCCTAATGATGATGTAGGAATTAACTACTCACACAAATATGTACTTATCTATATGTATGTATGTATATATCTAATTGGACATCATCAAACATAGCCTTTCATTATATTACAGTACAAAGAGCGATGCTGAAAATCACCTATAAAATGGTAATGATAAAAAGTTTCCAATAGTAAAATGATCGTAAGATCGTTTACAACCTTTTTATAAATAGAATCACAAATTTAATTTGTAATTTCGAAACGATTTAATCGATTTATTAAAAGAGCAGTATTATTAAAGAAAAGTTCAGCACGGGGCTCACGTTCACGGACTTTAATTTCTTGTTTGGAGTAAACTGAACAGGATTCAACGTGTCTGACATATTTCCTGATGATTGATTACAATTTGCAGCTAGGAATATATTTGCGTGTAATTTTTCACAAGATAAAAATGAAAGAGAAGAAAAATTACTGCAAATGGAAGGGCAATTGAATTGCAAGAATATAATTGAAAATCTAAAGATATCTCGATTTATTAAATAAAAGTAGTCTTGCAAAATTAGAGAAAGTGAAATATTACCAACCACTCACCCTTCCACTTTAAGCGCTTTGATAAAAAATGAACTTTTACACAAAACACTGATATATCAAAAATTATAGTCAAAGGTATATCTGCAATAAATGAAACTTTTATTTTGTGGCGCCGGATCAATTTAAAATTATTATAAGTATATATGTTACGTTACCTTTGATTTTAATTCCAATTAATTCATTACACAAAAATAAAATAAGCTCATAATAAACAGAGTTATTGAAGGGAAAATTCATTTAATGATGAAAATTAAATAAGACAAAATGCTAAGTTACCCTCCATAATATAGATATTTAATAATATAAGAACATAGGATTTCAAGGCCGGATTCGGTCGGAATGGTCATCGGCAACTATGCGGCTGACATCATTGGTGGCACTACCAACGCCCTTTAACTCGAATCTGAATTCTGCGATGCTTAATGAGTTAGGTAATTCTTCATATTTGCTTTTGTAAACTATGCATCATGATTTGAAGAAACGGAATTAACTTCGTTATGCGTCTGTCGACTTGCTGAATAGTCATGAAAACCCATAGAGTAGCTGGCGACTCGCGCTCATTGATTATATGTGTTCTGCAGACTTTCAGAAAATAATAATAAATTGACCATATTAATGTTAAGCGATAGCTCCAAAGATTCAATTGTCCCAAGTGCGTAATTGGTAATTTTGTAAAATCACAATAATGATTTTTTTTTCGGTACGCCCTTGTTTATAATGAACAAACATTTCAATCACTTTTTAATTGAATCGATGCATATAAAGTAGTCTCGTGACTGACTGATTAACTGACTACGACTACCAGATATCGGACAAACGGTGAGCCTGAAGATGTTAAATTTAGCGGAAATATTCCTTGAGTAATCTAGGGGTGCACTAAGCAAGGATTCTTTGATATTCCATCCCTAAAGGGGTGAGAAAATGTGCTAGAGTTTGTATAGAGAAACAATACTTTATAAGCCGTATAAGGTGAACATGCACACACAAGAATGCCAATGGTTCTGTGGTAAGATTTTTTCTTAGTTTTTACTCTTGAGGGTTAAATTATAATTAGTTTAGATGGTATAACAATGATTAATACCCATATAAGACAAAGAAAGGAACATATTAGAATTAATATTCTATTATCTACATGAACAGTTTGTTCCAGACGTTTCGTCGTCAACTGCGGCTGGCATCATCAGTAGTACTGAGGTGACAATGTGGGCGAAGGTTATTCCTCGAAATCTTGGCAGCAATTGAATCACTCGTCCGAATCATTATTCTACTGTAGATTCCAGCTGTGAAAGCCTATATTCTTAAAGAAAGATCTATTTTATCCTATGTGGAGCGAAAAAAGTGGATAAAATAGTAGCGCTACGTTGTGTATTACGGCGGGAAATGTCACCATGATTAGAAGGTTGTAAAAACTATTCGCCATCGAAAAGTGCTATTAGCACACCCATATCTACTGAGGAGGGGTTGTTTAATGGAACATAGTCCTAACTCTGAAAGCCTATGATAGGGAGACCAGGACAATCTCTATAATTACTGCTAGTTAGAAAATATTTAAAAGAAAACAGACTCGCTTTCGTTTACACAATATAGTTGTGGCAAGGTCTATATGGGTACCATAAAAATATCAACTAATACCAGACTGACAAAGCACAAAAGGAACTGTCGATTGGGTGAGACACAAAAATCAGCCATAGCTGTACAAACCTTATTTGATGATAACCAATTAATATCGAGTACCTCGAGATACTATCCGAGATTGCATAGAGAAGAGATATAAGGAATATTTCAACATTAAAGACGAAGGGATAAAATTGAACCAAGCGTAACACCATTGGTCAGTATTATGACAAACCTTCCCCCAACAACCAGGAATATATAAGTACGGCCATATCCCAGACAATGACACATTCCAATGGGTAACTATCTATATAAATCTATGAATGCAACGACCAGTTCATCGCTCTAAAAATGCCTGCCGCAGTTATAGGCGCAACGTCGGAAAGGAATTTCCGCAGACAACGGCCAGAAATCCCGAACACACGTTATACAATATTCGAAGAAACTAAAAAAGTACTTTTTTGCGTAACTTTTGTTCCAGTTAGTTGCCTTCACATGCAAATTTTGTTTTTGCGTTTTTTAACTTAATTGTCCATTTGTAGGACAAACGATCAAACTTACTTTATCACTAATATAGAACGGTATTCATTACATTCATTTTTAGATTCTCACACTCTTAAATCACTTAAACGTCCATTTTCACTCGGGGCACGTGTGCCATTTGCGATTGTTCGTAATTTTATTTGACATAGTTTCACTGACTATTATTGGAATAATTGATATAATCGAAGTTGGTGTACGTTTCTACGTATAAATGTTAACTTACAGGCCGTATCTACTATTGTAGTATTGTTGGCAATAATCGGCATTTAATTAACTTTCTTTTAAGTCCATGGTTGTTAAGAGAACAATAATTTAGAGTTTCCATAAGTATTATTTATAATCGGAAACTGTAATATCGATCGCTACAACGTGGCAAATTGTCTGGTCTGGGTGGTCTTGGGGTTTTATTGAACTTCTAGATGGAAACATAAACTTTTAAATCTTTGCCAAAATTGGAGTATTAAGAGAATTAAATACGCAAAGAGAATCTTTTCATTACCAACGGTATTATTCATGAAAAGAAAAGGAAACAGAAAGGTACCTATGCAACTAACCGTTCGTTAATTTGTGAGTCTGTGAAAGAAATGATTTGCTACTAAATGACTATATACGCCAAATTAACTTAATTACAGGGTTGTTGACAAACATAACATGGAAGAGAGAACAAAACATAGCCACAAGTTTGCATTTTAGAGTCTGATTTTGACTCTATGTTATATTAAACAAAAATCTCGATTGTGTTTCGTTCCCACTGGCTGATGCGAGTGAGCAGGTTGTCTCACCGAACTATGGTACAAACTAGTGGGTAGGGCGGAAGGGCCCCTTCACTTTCCTTTATGAGCCGTCAGAATGAGTGGGTGATGACGGTTAGAGAGATGAAGACGACATAAAAGAAATGTAGATAACAGAAGAGTGACGTCCATACACAAGAGGTGAAGGTAGTAGGTAAGCGAAAGGTTATCTCATTAGCATTAGTTTGCTTACATGATCTATAGAAAAAATTCGATGAAGGCAGGACTCAGAATTGAACATGTATCCTCTCGAGTGTTAAACCAATATACGTGTTCTATCACGTCATTAGAGTAAATGACGAAATACCAGGTTAATGTTGATAAATTCTCTTAAAATACAAAGATTATATGGAAAACAGATATGTAACATCAACCTATTGCTTTATGTAGCCCTGAGAAACAATCAACAAAGGATTACTTTGTATAAGTCAAATTGAATAGAGGTTGCAGAACTATAATAGTGCTGAAGCAACTAAATAAACAAAAGAAGCAAGTAAAAGAACAGTTAATGGAATTAAATTGATAAAATAAAATTTAAATTTAAATGCTACGTAGGAGTAACATCAGGACAGTAAGATGTGTTTAAAACTAACTCTGTTAATCAGCCGATTACCATTTATCTCTATAATAGCAGTTGAGCGGTGCGATCACGTTCGAGCTCGAAAGAAGCAACAAGCTCTTTGCAACTATTCAACTGCTTCGGCATTTTTATAGAAATTGATTCCATTATTCACACCAGTACTTTTGTTTTTAATAGAACTGTTTCTTGACAGGTATTTATTGACGTGGTTTAAATAGGAATGTTAAAAAAAAGCGACTAAAAAACAGCAACAAATACAAATGTCAAATTGTAAACCACAAGAGTCAGTCGTCACACCCGCAGGAGCCACAGATACGTTAACGAAGGTAAAAAGAAGTTGGATGGAGTTTAAAAAAAACTTCTTTTTTTAGTGTTACTGTTAGTTTTAATCATAGTTTAGACATAGAAAAAATAATAATTGTTCATACGAATATTAACAAAGCAGAAAACTCACCCTAATGGAAAATTTGGAAATCAATAAAGCTTTACATATTAAATTCAGTTAATAATCAAATCCAAATTTATTCTGTTAATTCCTCATTCATATTATGTAGGTAGTAGAAACCTATAAATATTGTTTAACTGCCTTTCACCTTCAGCAATTTGGTTACTTCCATTTTTGATAATATTAATTTTACCAAAATACTTGTCGAATTTACATATAAAGTAGTAAAAAGTATCAAGTGGTTTAATTGTATTTAGTTTTAAGATCACATTTCAATATGGATATTAATCTGGAGAACCACTTAGGCATTGGTATTGCTTTTTCTCTGTAATGACGTGCTAGAGCACGAGATGGTTGTTTTGTATCAAGTTTATAATGTGACTATTGTCGAATTGTAAAACTTACGTTAAATTAAGTTAGGTTAGGGTTGATTTGGGTTAGCTTTTTTTAAATTTTCGATTTTTCATGTCCACCCTTTGCGCATTTAGCCCGTCTGCATGTGGCTAATCGGACCAAAGATCTCATCACATCTTTTCACTGGTAAACTCCATATCATCCTCCGTATCTGATCTGGCGCCCAGTGACTACCATTTGTTCCTGCACTTGAACATTTGGGCGGTCAGCATCTTCAAGACGATAATGAAGTCAAAACAGTTGTGATGGAGTTGTTAACAATTAACAAGTCAGGCGGCAGAGTTCTATGAGAATGGTATTAAAAAACTGGTCACTGGTCAAACGTTATGACAAGTACCTCAATATTGAAGGAAATTATGTAGAAAAGTAGATTAAGGTACAGACTTCCATGTAAAAATAAAATTATTAAGATATCCTTGCACGTTTTTTATTAATTTCATAACGGCACTTACTTAAAAAACATGTCTCGTACAATAATTGAATGGATTCGACTTTTACTTAATTAAAATATAACATAATTAATAAAACGCTTGAGTATAGATTTTCACAACTTTAATGTCACTAATGATGGTCGTTTCGCCATAACATTCGTTTCTTCAGGCTATGAGTATTTTCTACTAATGATATATTACAGTAAAAATTCTTATCTATAATAAAGAGTTTATAACAAGTTTAAGGGGCGTAATTATTAAATTCAAAATAGTCATTCAGTAAAATGCCTAACTTCTAAACCCAAAGCTTCAAGTAAGGTTAATTTAGTTCCTTTATTTTCTACATTTAAAATATCTAATTTATTATCAAACTAATGACCTTCTGTTGTTACATGATTTACATAAGTAGAATCTTTATCATTTTTTATATAACTATATCTGTGTTCTAACAAGGGTTTTTTGAAAAGGCGAAGTTTTAGTTCTGTAATCATGAGGTCGCTGATTCGACTCTAATAATGGACAGTTCTATTCATTCGTTTTTAACCACAGGGTTATTTCATTTGCCTATGTTTGACCGATTATCGCATGCCTTGGCTGGACCCATATCAGGTTTCAAGCATCTAACGTTAAATGACCAGTCGTGATTGCCATGGCTGTGCCATGTTAGAATGCCTGGCACCCAATGCTGCTCCAATTCATGGCCGTTCATAAAACTCTATAAGGGACATTCAGAACGGTATTGTCGATAATGATTTATGGTTCTTGAACAATTGAATGGTTACATGAAGTGTTTTCGTTTTGTTTTAGCGCCTGGAAAATTGTAGGCCTCAATGTAATTTTGTCATAATACTTATATGATTCGAAAGCAACAAATTTGATAACCTCTCCAAAAGCTGGCATTTGCCGTAACGAATAATTGGAAATACAGTCGACTTTATCCATTTTACTTTTATTAAGTCATAAAATGCAGAAATAAGCACCATCATAGAGGCCGTCGTATAACCGATAAATAATGCTTGGAAGCTTTCGTTTATGGTGTTTCCATCGTAAACTTTTATGTTTAACTCGTCTACAGGCAACGCTGTAGGCTTCAGAGCAGAGTAATACATTGCTATCATATCGAAGAAACGATATACTGATTCTTGTTCCTATTTGTAGCATTTTAACTTTTTCATTTTATCATGAAAATTTTGTTATTACGGGAAATGTAAGTGACTCTTATCGTATATTTGGTAAATCATTCTTATTTAAAAGTACCTTATTTTACAAAGTGTGCATTAATGCCGGCACCTCCACCTTTTCCTCTTATGACATTATTTGATCTGTTGGTCCATTGGAAGACTGAGATGGATAACTTTCTTTAACATATACTATTATATATATTTGTTAGCCTTACTGTCGTCTAAATTATGAACAATTCTATTTCACACGACAGCCGTTTTTATATACAATTATTTATTGTAGAAATATTACTTCGTCCACCGACGTTATCTAATTTTGCATAACATAAATAATTGGTTCAAAATATTTAACCAGGGAGACGGACCAACCGCATTATTGCACTACTCAAAGAAAATGATAATTTTCTATAGAAACCGTTTTTTCATAAATTAAATTAATTACATTTATGCAACCTTTATTTGCATATTCACAAAACAGTACAAATAATAAAATTGAAACAAACAATATGTAAAGGTTTTACAAAAAATTTAATAAGATTTCTCTTACAATGTTTGGGCTTGTAAGGCCATTTTCAAAGAGTTATAAATAGAAACTAAACTAAAAATAAAAATGCATCAATATATATACTACAAAAATATATCTTTGAGACCAGTTGTTTCATATATTAACGCCCCTGCTTATAAATTATGCAAAAAACTTAGTAAAGAATTACCACATATTATAAATTTTCAACCCCAATTTTTACGATTTTATTAAAATATTAAAGGATTTAGATATCCCTACTAACTGTTTATTGCTTTCTTTTGATATTAAAAGTTTATTTACATCTATTCCTACTGATGAGTTAAGAAATATTATTCGAAATTATTTAATAGATAACGACAAATTCTATAAACAGAATGATGGTCTCCCTATGGGGTCACCTTTATCACTGTTTTTAGCATGGATAATTTTGAAAAATCTTTATTTAATTCACAAACTTCCCTAACTAAAAATATATTTAAATGGGTTCGTTATGTTGACGACATATTTTGTATTTGGAAAGGTACTAGGAGACAATTACAAAATTTCTTATCACATTTAAATTCTATCAACAAGAAAATACAGTTTACTCTTGAATTAGAATTAAACAATAATTTAAATTTTTTAGACTTATCTATAACACATAACAATAACAGATTAGATTTTAATATTTACCGAAAAAATACTTATTCTGATGTAACGATTCCAGCTTGTTCAAACCAAAATTACAACATTAAAATGTCACCTTTTGATAGTTTAATCCACAGACTAATTTCTTTCCCATTAAGTGATGAAAATTATAAAAAATAAGGTCACATACTAAAAACTTTAGCTGCCAATAATGGTTATGACCGAGATATTATAGATAAGATCATTCATAAAAAAAACTTAAAAATCATACTTTTAATCTCATATACCAGGAAAAAAACGTAAATATTATTAACAGTACACATAGTCATTTATTCTGATTTGTGCCAAATAATGTATATCTTTATATAATAAAGAAAATAGATCCCTTTGTCAATAGTTTATTGAAACTACCAGACGTGGAACCCAATTTGAACCTACAAGTTATCATCATCAAATCAAATCAAATAAATTAATAAGAGTTTGATAAAGTCTTCAGAAAAGTATCTACATGACAAACTGAATCTACGACGCAGCTGTGCTTTCGTAATAATTGGATCAATTGCTATTGGTACAAACAACAAAGCGAATTTACTACTATTAAAAAATAATTATCTAATCTTTCCATGGCCACCATGGACATGCTTAATTTTGTATGTGGTACAAATTTTGTTATAAAACTCCGAAAATTTGACATTGATCTCTGTTTCTGGAGACTTTCAATTTGCTTGGACGTAAATCAGTCACGTAAAACCTGACCACATTTTATATCCCCCCCTATGGAATTAAAAATCAAGAGTTGTTATTAGTAACTATTTCAAGAAACTTGAACAATTGCAAGAAATAATAACAAATAAGTAAAAGAATTTAAATAATATTCAGTCCTTCACTGAAATCCATTATATATTAGAAACAATTTTATTGAACGGTTTCCATTCATAGAGATAGGCTGATTGACCTAACCCGTTTATTGGTTTATTGGAAACTTAATGAGATATCGATTTTTAACTTAGTACACATTTACAAGCTAAAGGGGTAATGAAAAAAACGGTGGAATTTCTAGTTCTATTGTAAGTCAGCCGTTGTTCTGTTATTTTAAATAGAATTACCCTATTTTCTTTAGTTTATTAAATGTAGAAGTATTTTTTAAAGGTGATATAGATACCCCAAAAACTAATACATTTTTAAAAGTTACCAAAATAACATCGAAGGACATCAAGTTCGAAATTAAGCTCTAACATTTTGTGGTTTCCGAACTATCTCAAATATGTTTCAATGACTTTTTCTCAATTTTTATGTGCTTTCCAATGGCGTAGCTTATTATCCCGTTGTTTCCAAAAAATACGCATTAACATCAGTTTACTTTATAAACGCCATATTAGATTATTGCCCATTCGAATTCAGCTATATTTTCTGTATAATTTGATATGTCACATATTGCTATGGAATACTAAACATATAATTATATATATATATATATATATATATATATATATATATATATATATATATATATATATTATTCTTCAAGACTTCAAGTTAGTTCTCAGAACACTGTAGAATTTCAACACTTTTAAACAATGATGTTCGCTTTATTTAAACAAAGGAATGTCAATCAATCAGTTCCTGATAAATGGTCTATTCAAGAGTACTGACAACTTTCATTGGTATATCTACTTAAATATCATACAGGAAGAAGTCTCTGAATAAAGTCAACGATTTAATTTTTTACTCAAAAACACGGCAGCAATGATACAGGTCAACGTTGATCATGAACCTACGTTTACGAATCTGGTCTCAGAATTGCTTCAAAACGTCAGAATTTCAGGATGTCCTAACCTCAAACTCCAAAACATTCACTTTTTTATGAGCATTATTTCATCAATTAATGCTGATGATGATTAATCATTAAATAACCAAGGGAGTAGTTATTTTCGCCCTATTTTAGATCACTGAAGTAAAATTTGGCCACGGAGTTACCGTAGCACATCTAAATTCATTAAACTTCAAAATCCGAATAATGCTAATTTGGCTTGTTTGATTTTGATATTAGGATATTTATAAATTTGGATGCCTTCGGGCAACTCGGGCTTGATACGAGTTCACTGTGGAGGAATACATCGAATACCTTCTTTTTTTGATTATTTTTTCAGATCTCCCTAATCCGTAGTGGTCCGAAAATCAAAATCCTTTGAAAAAGGGATATCATAATGGCTGGTTGAAAAGAAAACACGATGCGGGTAATCATATTCGGTGTACTGTTTATTTTTTTTTCGGTATTTTCAGGATTTGATAGGAAATATTCCGCAAACCTTTCTACAAAACAATTATGAGCCGTTAAAATTTCAATTATTACTTAATACAAACGATAAAAGGGACAAAACGGATTACATGATCAATTTCATGAAGTATGTGCTTATTTTACAGTAGAGATGCCACACCTTAATGAATTTCAGGGAAGCAAAAAAATCAGCTAAAGTAAACATACACTTAGTATATATCTTCCCCAATAACTTGAATTGGATATCACGTAAAATTACCACAACAGTTGTAATAATAATGATTGTTTCTGTATTTTATATTTCTCTGTGGAATAATGCACACTTTAGTAGAGAACTCACTTGCTACGACTACATATGGTCCAAGGGACGACTGCGATAAACGGTACTGTATATTTATAAAGGAGATTATTTTTTTAGAAAAAAAATGTATATTTAGACAAAAGTAAGTGAGAAGTAAGACCCCAAGTCCCAAGTAAGTTACTTAACATGGCAACTGCCTTTTGAATGTCGACTTTCTGTGAAGTTACTTAACGTACTTACTTTAAGAAAAAAAAGGATTTCCATGCCGCAGATTGACAGAAAAATCTGACAACCTACTTAAATGCTGAAAACCCTAACGTATTCTTTCAAGAAGTACATACAAATCTATATATTGCGTTCATGTATTTTTTACAAATAGTTTTTCATCTATTTGTACTACTTCATAAGGAATATATAAAAATTTAAAAAATCAATTGTTAACAAAAGATAAGTCCTCTAGTTCGGTGCGTATCGACGTATGACTTGGCAGATCTGTCTCGTTTATAGATGAATAAATATAGAGACTATAGCATCTCTACCATAAAGCGCTTCTCCCACATTTATCCTATATTTTTTACTTTTAATCATTCACTTATTCTTATGAAGGAAATGACAATATAGAGCAGGGATCTCACTAAAAAACTAAAATCATTCAAACCTTTGCGACAAATTCAAGAATCAAATCTTATTCAGAATTACGTATTTAGTCATGCCGTTGCTCTCAACTTCTACATTAACTACATTGGATAATTAGTGTTAATGTGATGAAGAAGCCTTCTTACATGATAAGATTAAATTTTATACATTAAGTAAATTCTGTTGCCGCAATGTGTATTTTATACATACAAACTTAGATACCCATTAAATATTCCTTATGATACAAAGGAGTTCTGTAATTAACTACATCTATCCTATTAAGAAGTTTCTATAACAGTTTAGAAAACTTACCTCATTCATACCCATAATGTATTCAGTAAAGTACCGTATTTGAATATGAATACCTGGTATAATTATTACGTTTTATAAAAATACATTATCCCGATTAAATCATTCTTTAATAGAGAACAGATTATATGTAACATAAAAAAATTCAAATATGCATGGGAACTACTTAAAATATGCAAAGTATCAAAATATGCAATATAAACAAAACATATAACAAATTTTTAGGTTTTCTTAATTCAAAATCAGCATATAAGTCATAAATTACTGACAATTTTTAACAATTACTTAAAATTTTGTTACTCTAGAAGACATAAGCAATCATGTGTTTTCAATCACTCAAAATATTTTTACAAATTATATTTTAAATTATTTACGTTTTAAAACTAACTTACCTCAATGAAACATAATAAAAACAGAAATTATAATTATTACTGTCTTAATTCAATGATATTCACTTTTTTTTTAAATGTAAACTCCAATTTCCTCTCGTTATAAGGTGTAGATCATAAATGGAGCGCGGTTGGAAACTGGAGCAACGATTGATGCCTTAAATCTGCGCACACGAGAAGTTCGTCCTTCATTAGTTGTAGGTCAGCTTTCCTATTGGCATTGTGCCAACAACTACGATTCGTCTAGTAGTCGGAATGGAGGACAGTAGCAAACAATGCTTTCCAAGGGCTTAATTATCGAACAAACTGATACAGTCGCAGTTTGTCGCTGTTGACACTGAGAAATTTTTCAGTGACATTGTTATGTTACTCCGAAAGCAAACAGCAAAATGAAATGGGATAAAATAATTTATGTGGATAAGATGTCAGAAAAGCAGGATTAAAGAAATTAAATATTGAATTATAATATTGAAACTGGACAGTTGCTGATACCATCTAGCCTTTCTCAAATTGCTGTCAGTGAAAAAGCACATATTTGTTTTCTGTAAAACAAATATACATAATACGAGGGTAAATAAAGAATAAACGGTAATTTTACAATTTAGCTTAGCACGTAATTCCGATTTAGAGGATTCGATGCTCGAGTGTTGTTTGGTTTATGAGGAGGGGGAAACCGGCTTAGGTAACAGCTGCGCTTGGTTCTGTCCGCAGTACAGCCATGACTGAGCGCAAGGTACCTTCGTCTGTTGCACAATGCATCATCATAAAGTTTTTAACCAATGAAAGCGTTAAAGTGTTAAAACATCGGAAATTTTCACATGTTTGAAGGCACAGTTTGGGAATGCTACACTGTCTCAGAACCAAGTGTTTACGTGGGTCAGACAACAGAAAATTCAGGGATGGGGAGAACGGAGAATGGTATCGAAAATGAAGGCCATGATCGACAAGAACAAGTCTCACAAATGACAACATCCATCCACACACCGCAGTTTTGACAAGGAATAAATTGGAAGAAATTGGCTGGGAAACCCTCGAGCATCCTCCTTATCCTCCATGACTTGTCACCCTGCGATTATTTCTTTTTCGCGCCCTTGAAAGAAGCACTTGGAGGCACATGATTTAAAAGCAATGAAGAAGAAGAAGTAGAGGAGTATGTGAGCAATTGGCTGACAACTCGCCCTCAAATTTTTTATGAAGAAGGAATATTCAAACTTCAAAATCGGAGGCAAAAGTGTGTAGAGCACGGAGGTGACTACATTGAAAAATGCTAAATGTTTAGTTTGTGTGTAGCATTAATCAATAAGGTTATTTTACAAAATTACCGTTTACATTTGATTTACCCTCGTACCTCTCGTACCGCTTTATGTACTACAAATACTAATATAATACTTTAATGAATATTCTTAATACAAACAAGAGGAAAATCACCTTTATAAATATTGTATTATAATAAGTACGTATACAACAATCACTTATCTCTATATGTTTTTATGTTAAAGAAGAATGGAAAAGAATTGCAAACATGTATTCCCCTATTGAGAAACACCATGTGTCATTGAGTTATCAGATTAGTTTTCTACGAAATTTCTCGGTACGACGGTAGAACAAATGAGAAGCTCAAAGATACACAGTTCTTGTAAACTAAATGAATGGACTTCAAGCAGACAGTTTAAATTTCCTTAAACTTAGTCAGATACCAGACACAATTAGACTAATGAAGATAATGAGGGGATAATTTCGGTACCTTTTTTAAGGCATATTCACTTCAGTTTGTGACAAAAGTAGTCAATGGTTCTTATATACGTCGTAGGTATGTATAAATCCTTATTCAAATTTCAAAATAATGCAACCATTGAATATTAATGAATAATAATGCTCAGTAATAACTACTTTTTTATTTTATGGATAGTGGATGCTCTTGGTTACGATATGGATCAAAAAGTTTATTGAAATGTATTTATTAATTATAAGTAGCCCCTAAATTTTTTTTTTAATTTTTTATACTAAAAAACATTTTGTCAATTTTTCACTTTCCTCTAAAATTTAAGTGATTATCTCAACTTAACGATCAGTAAATATCTGGAAACGTATCTTTTCCATTACAATAAAATAGTGATTCATTACAATCATTTTGTAACAATAAAACTTCCTGAACAATAACTGATGTTCATTGTGAAGAAAATTTTCTGATTACAGAAAATGAACACTAATACAGTGTAAAGACTTATTTTGATGATACAATCGTTATATTTTCAATTATATTGTTAATTTAGAAACAGACAGTAACAGATTTCATTTAGCTAAAAGTAACTAATCATATACATTGTGGTTACTCTGATCAGTTTGTTATTTTTGTTTTTACAAGAATGCTGAAAGATATTAAATAAAAGGTAAATAAAAACACATTTGGGGTTTACAAATATTTAATGTTTCCACTATAATTATTTCAACGCACTGTGTCTTCTTCAGGTGATGAAGATATCACCAGTGTATTTTTTATATTTATTTTTAAATATGGAGTTGCATTACCTAAAAGCTTCATTAATTCTATTTTTAGATAAAAGGTAGTTTAACAGTCATCAGTCGTAAGTGTCTTATCATGCTTGACTCCTTTATCCCTTACGTGGGCCGAAACATTTTGAACAAATTTATTTTTTATAAAAGCTCCGACGTATGTTTCGGCTGTTATGCCATTATCTAAGGGCATAAAATGCTTTCGAATATTTCATTCCCACTAGCTACTAATGCTGGTGGGAACACAGTCCCTCCAACCTATACTCTAAAGCAAAACGGGAGGATATAGCGGAAGGCCTTCTGCAATTGATAATAGAATAGAACTGAAAATTATCTGTAGAATATGACTGCCCCAACATTCATCTAAGTGATTCAAGAATACTACAGAAAAGCTTGGACCGAGAAAATTGGTGTCCTTCCGAATGTTAAATTAATATTGTTTAGAACGTTAGACGCCGTCGGTCGGTAATGAGACATACAAGATAGTCTGCTTAAATAGTGTAATTGACCTATGGTAATAACGTAATTGTTTCTAGATACTTGTAACGGCGAAACTCCGAACTCAATTTGGTTATTAAATAATACTTTATTGTTAATAGTTGCTCTTATAATTGCTAATATTTCCAGCAAGCCTAAATTGGTATTTTTTGAATTATTGATTTTTTATTTTCTAAAATAAAAGTACATTTGCTGTAATATAACATAAACATAAAATCATCAAATTTAGATTTCCGATGTTGATGCTGAAATATAGGTTACGACAGGGTTCTTTTTGTGTATTTTTGGAAAACCGTGTATGATAGTGACAGACGTTTTCAAATATGTCAAGACATATTTTTATGGATTTAATTTTATTTAGGATAATCTTATCTAAATTTTCTGATGTCACAGATGGAGTACCAACAATGTTTTAGTTTCCTGGTTTAGTCCAAATGTGTACTCTTGTCTTACAGCTTCATTGGATTATATTGAACTGTGTTTACAATTGACAGTAACTTTTTACATTAATTTTTTTTTGAAGAATAAAATAAATTCATTACGCGATGCACAACCCAAAACATGAAACATTACATAAACCATAAATTTTAGAGTGATCTATAAGTTTCTGCGATGTTGGCTTATTATGACAAATCTTATGTACATTCATTGTTATTTTAAAAATACATCACAATAATTTTTTCCATAAGTACTTTCGGTTATTCAAGTTGAAAACCAATATTACAATTTTCAACTCATACAACAAGATTACTGTTTGTATCTGATAACCCTAAATTCATAATTTAGTTTATCGATAATTACTGATTTTTTTAATCAGTTGTTATCGGATGTCTGTCGGCATAAGTACAAAAAGTTATATATATATATATATATGGGTCTGTGTACCCTGTACAATGTACACACCTTGAGAGCGTGCAGGGGAATGTTAAGAGAAATAAAAGAAAATCTCTTGGCATCGCCAATGGGTGTTATAAAGACTACACCTTTCTAATGTATGGAAGGGAAGGGAATCTTCTACGATAAGTATTAATTTATTTACACGAATTTCAGAACAACTTATTATTGGCTATAATTGTATCCAAATAACCAGACGGTTTATAAACTTATTTGTTCTTATTAGCATACCGAGCGAAGAACCATTAATTCAGCTTACTACTGTAACCTTCTCAGTCGGGTAAAACTTGCTACCCCGTTCGTTACGTGTTACTCTTCTATGATAACGCTAGGCCTCATACTGCAGCCTTAACGCAGGCCCAAATCGGTGAACTGTACTCAGCAGGAACACCCTTCATATAGCCTAGACCGATCTCCTTGTAATTTCCACATATTCGGACTCCTCAAAGAATCACATGAACAGGTGGAGGCGTTTGTTCGCAACCGGATAGACACACGTCCTGCTTCTTTTTATGAAAACGAGATTAAAAAACTACCAATGCGTTGCGAAAAATGTATAGACAAACAAGGGTATATGTCGAAAAATAGAGAAATTTGTGTTTTCGTGAAACTTTTCAAAATAAATGTTTTTTGAACAAAGGCTCGTTTATATTTGATCCATCCTCGTATTATTCAATGCACTTGCTTTGGATCTATTTCTCAAATATACAGCGGTCTTAACTGCTTTAACCCATACTTTATTACCGAGATTAGAATCGAATAAAAGACATCTGTCTTTCTCCACTATTTTTCTGTTCATTCTCTCGCACAAACCGTTTTGTTCGAGTATATACACTTTTGTAGTCTAATGAACTATACTACTCTTTTTAAGCAAAATTTATAACACTGTTTGAATATTTGTATTTCCCATACATTCGACAGATACTTTCGAACTATTTGCAGTTACTATTTCCTTGAGCTGCTCGATCTGATTAGCTAATAATGAAATAAGAGCACTAACCCCAGAATCGATGTACCAGTCTTCTCTATTTAATTTTCTATTTAGAAATATTGCACTTTGAAATATCCAAACTGTTTACAACCATAACATTTGATTCAATGTAAACCACGTTTCAAACTATCACTGTCCTGGTTGTCATTTACTTCTAGTTCATTTCACCTATTTCCACTAGTTCCAATGTTTCTACTTGATAATGTCGCCCCATAAAAATTTCCGTTGGAATCTCGTTTGAAGTTTACATTGCTGACAAAAGCGTTACCCATCTTACCACCACCGTTCTCTGATTCCATATCTAACAGCTTTATTTTAATAGCGTCCGTTGTAATGAAAATCCCAAAATCTTCTATCTCCATTATCATTGGCTCGAACCTTTCGAACAATCCCGCCAAAAGTAGGGATCCAATCCATTCCTCGTCTATTTCAAAACCTGCTCCCTTAAGTTTTTGGGCTGTTTCAATCATGTAACCTACGTACAAAACCATTGAATTACAGTTTTCCAATCTCAGTGAAATAAGATTTCGAATAAATTTATATGTCTGAAGAAACCAGACTCTCTTGCGCATTAATAAACATAGATGGCGCCACTATAATTTACATCATTGATATACCTGCAGCAGGCTCATCCTAATTATCACTGAAACTGTTTTAAGCAGACATGTCCATAGATCACTTCTAATATGGGTATCATCAACGCAAGAATTTGATATCCATAGAAAACCCACTAATACCTATGGATACATAACCAATGACTCTAATCATTATAGTCAACACAAAATGGCTAGTTTTAATTTTCTTGTACTTAGTTTTCCTTTAAATAAAGATTAGTATCACAAAGAACTGCACTATTAAAAATATTGCTAAATACAATGGTTACAACTGCAACATTATTGATAAATTAGTTAATGAGATTAAATTTAAAAACCTAATATCTACATCCTCAACTTTTCAAAAAGACCTTAGCAAAACCAAGTTTATTACTATGCTATACGAGTCAAGATTTACTCAAGGACTCGGAGGTACTTTTCATAAACTTAGTTATCAAATAGCATACAGTTCTAATTGTAATACTCTTCAAGCTCTTCTGGGTAACCCTAAGGACAAAATTCCTTTTCGAGAAAAGTCGGAAATATATAAAATCGATTGTAAAGATTGCAATAAGAAATATGTTGATCAGACTAGATGCTCTCTTATGGTCAGGTTTAAAGAGCATTTAGCTCTCGCTAAATTTGGCAGACCTGAAAAATCGAGTGTTGCTCAACATATTTTTACTGAAAATGAAAGGATCAATATTGACATCCTTAAATTAGTTAAGGAAATTATATATAATTAGTTATTAAAGAGTTTTGAAAGTATGTATATTTATAAAAATAAGTTCTCTTAATAGTGACAAGGGTCCTATTCCTAACTCTCCGCTTTTTAGTTAAATTTAATACTTTTGTTATTGTTTTTGTAAGGTCCACTGAGTATTACAACAGTTTGATCGAATCTTGTTCACTGGACCATATAATTAGTTAGTATACATAATATCTATATTGTCCTTAGACTTTAGTTCTCTTGAGTCCCTGCAGAAGGTAACATTGTTATTGAAAAGTGCTTTGGACATTTTGTGTCGTGTTTTGGCGTTGGCGTTTGAGCTATCCGATGTATTTCTTGTAGCAGTGGAAAGGATTATCGTTCAAACTGATCATTCAATAATACGCTACATGTGTGTCACAGTGTTTGGAACTAAATTATTCCTGACAACCTCCTATTCATCCAAATGAACTAGGTTCTGTTTAAAAATAAACTTCAACTAAACGGAATATTGATCGTTAATTTGAGAGGATTCTTTGCAAGCGACACAAACATTTTTGGGAATTTCGATTTCATGTTTTTCTAAACCCAAATCACTATCTACTACCTGTTCGCTTGTCACAAGTTTATCAAACAATTTAAGCAATTGTTCTTTATCATTTTCAAATGTAGTCATTTGTATTATGCTTCATAAATAATTGTACCTATGAATATCTAGAAATAAATTAGCAAATAAATCATCAATAATCCCAAATAAGGCAAAAGAAACTCATGTTGTACTAAACGCAAATAATCATTTGGAAGGTAAGATCTGACACATAAACAAGTAGTGTCAATATATCGAACAGCGTCTTACCCATCACACGACATATAATTTAACACCAAATAGACAGCCCCTTTATAGGAAGATACTGAAAATAACACAGTATCAGGATGTATTGGTAACTTATCAATATTATAACATCTTTATGTATCACAGACAGTATGGTACCAGTGGAAGATTAAAGGTCGTTTGTGTACCATAAAAGCATACAAATTACCAAATGAGTTTAAGAAAATCAGTTACTTCGCTATTACAGACAAACACTTAATTTTATTTATATGTATTGGTGTATAGACATGTAAGTCTCTAGATGTATAAATACGAAACATTTTATCTTTTTGCTATGATTTACCCTGTATTGACCGAATATAATAGGTTCTGAATGTACTTAGTCGAAAATTACTATTTTGTGTTCAATACTAATTGAAAATAAAAATAGCATCCACGGTTTGAAGCTAACTAGATATTTGCAGAGCAATGAAGAACTTGTCTTGTAGAAATTATAAATCGCTTCATAATTAAGGGATATAGGGAATGCAGAAATGTTTTTTTATAGGAATCGATTTTATTTCATGTGCAGGATCTAAAAAAAAAAGAAGTACAAAATGTCTTATGCATGCGTATCAACGTTTGTTGATCAAACCCTCCCACAACTAAAATGCTAGGTCGATTTTGTACGCTTATCCATTTAATTTTCAGGAGTCTCAACATTTTTTCTAAAATATTTATATTTTTCGTTCGTGTGAATTACAAAAATTCAAGTTTTATTATACAACAATAGGTAAATGAACTTACAATTAGCCGTTAAATTGTTTTAGAATATAGTCATTGTTGTTGGTTTGGGCTTAAAAAATAGTAGGACAGTTAGCCAAATTATAATGGAACTCCCTGAATAATTATAATCTCTCTCAAAGTAATATGTCTATTATTTAATTTTTTAAGACAAACGTAATGAACTAATTGATATCATTACAAAATATTACTGCCATATAAAATACATAACATCAATTAATATTACCTAATTAAATACGAACTTATACATGTATTATCGTTAGTGATAACCTTTAATGTGTGGTATATGTTGTACTAAAACAGTATAAAGCTCCGGATACAGCGTAGTTCCTTCTAAGATATCATAGTTTCACATAAGTGGAGGTTACTGATTATGTAATGTTTCGTTATCATAAAGCAGAATATTCCTTTGTCACGCAGCACAGCCTTCTTGTAATAAATAGAATGCAATAGTAAGCCGATGCTTTGTCTTCGTTCTGCTATAATTTCAACGATCATGTTCAATAAACTATGCAGCAGTGTGATGTATTGGAGAATATCAAAAGATATTGTTCACAAAGAAACTAACAAGGGTTTCGTTAACGTTGCTCCCATTTTGAAGCTTTGACGAATACCTACAGCTTTTAAAGAGAAATTATTTATCCGCTATCAAAAATCACAATAGGACTACACCGCCTAAAAACACTATACTGTTACAAAATCTAAAATTGATAAAGTTGCTAAATTTATTGAAAGGTGATACATATACCATGCGTCTGTTTCAACATTGACTGCGAGACTCAACAAAATCAATAATTTACGTAATATTCATAATCGGTCAGAAAATTGAAGACCGATTAGGTCAGAAAATCTCAACGTAATCATTATACTGTGAACAAAAAACCTTCCCATTTACATATTACCTACTTACCAAATGCTATTTCTACAATTTTAAGAAACTTAGGAAACAAAAAATTAGTATTTGTTAAAATTATAATGATATTATTAGGGCGACTGGTGTATATGTGCTGCAGAGATATATAACTATGAAAAATATTACATATTATATTCAAAAAGTAATTAACATTAACGTAGGTATTGATATTTATGTGTTATCACCATCTAATTACTAAAACTTATTAAAATAATAATTATGTGTATCTGCATCATATTCGGCACTAATGTGATTGGCCGGACATTCTATACGGAGTAGTAGTACACCAAATGAATCCTCTCAGTGTATGGCCGAGCGCGTCGCGGAATATTTAGTTGGGCTAGCAAACTAGTGCATCACCCAAGACGTACCCGCTCCCTTCAGCACCGACATTTGCTGGCATACAACTACCAATTTAAACGGTAAAATAATCGTATTAATTTAAAAACAACATTGTTTTGTGTAGTAATGTATTGTACTAAGTATGAGTATTTCTTAAAAGTTATATTTTCTGTGTCAGTACTTACAGTACAGTACATTGATAATAACGCATGTCAGGTATCAGACGTAATTTTTCATGAGGTTCGTGTGTGTTAGCGACTCCACATACAAAAGGTGCACGCTTAACATATTATTGATTTTATTCATTTCGAATGGAAATTACAAATTCACAATGTAGGTTTAGTTTCCCCACGCGCTAAATACGAGTAGAAGTGGTTGTATAGATTTGTAGAATATGTGAATGTTTTTATTTCAAAACGCGGTATATATGGACTGTGGATAGTAGAAGCTGGAAGAGTTGTATGTTATATTTATTGATATTTGGTGTCGTCGTTTGCAAATATCTAACGGTGTAGGTTGTCAAAGTGAAGAAGTATCTAGTCGGATATATGTAGGAGTGACATAATGTGGTTGTATATTAAAAATAAATACAAATTGTGTCTTAAGGAATCTTTTATAGCGTAGTTACTTAGTACATACTAGTTGTGACGTTTTGGTTATGTTGCAGTTCGATTCGATAGAATAGTGACAATTTCACAAGCGATTTCGTTTATAGTTGGCTTTATGTAATAAGATTTTTAATAGTCATATGAAGAAAAAATTGATTTAGAAAATAAAAATTGGTCGTTGTCTAATACTATTCTTAACACTGCAGGTGTTATCCGCAGAAAAGTAAATAAGCACCAATTTATCGAGGAATAATTGATTTTGTGAGAGTAACAAAAAAATACATTGTTTTGTTTTCCTTATCTCCTTTTTTGAGAAGATAAAGCATATGATTTAAGTAAGTTTTAACAAATTGATGAGTTAACATTTAACAGTTAGTTATCGATTAAATACATGAAGCATTTTTTAACTCATTTGCAAAATCCCCCTACCTACATGTTAGTAAGCCCCCTCTTTAATTATTTCACTAGTTTGATTCGCACCACCTCCCAAAGCAAAACAATTTACCGAATAGGTAGCACAATACATCAAATATACAGAAAATAAATTAATTTAGGTAATTGTAATGCCCATGAAAGTATAACTATAATAATTTCAAAATATTTATATCTGTTAAATATGCAGAAATGAAGATAGTTCTTTGGTGGATATGTAAATTCAAGATAAGTAGGTGAACTTGTAGTGTTGCATCCCTTGGACCACCAACTGCTTTATTATCATTGCAAGATGCGTAACGTCTTCAGGCTGACTTTCAAATTTTGATTTTTAGCTCCTTTGTTCATTTATTACCAGTTCCTTTCCTTTGTCAATTTAGACGCGAATTCATTCCTAATTTCACTAACATAAATCGCCCATAAATTCCAGTATTTTTTTTAGCTATAACTGTCAACCCCCTTATCCTAACGTCCGTCAATTTGTATCAAATTTCTGTCACATTTATAACCATAAACCAATACGCTACAAAAAGTTTCAAATCGCACCTTCCTCACTTGTAACACCCATCATCATTGTTCTCATCAAACCTAGCCACACCTCCATCCCTTTCCAACTTATTCTAAAATCTCTAAATAACCTTTTTCTAAAAAGAAATAATAAGAAGCAAAATCAATTCATATGAAACTATCAGCTATATTCAACTTATATCAACAACCAAGTCTAATCAATTAATAATATTCAAACAACAACTCAATCGTGACGCAACGCTTCCTGGTAGTTTCTACCAATATTATGTGTTGTAAAAGGTGTAAATATATGTATATAAAACCTGCTTAAAGACTTTAATTCAAACGACTTACTTCAATCAAAAAATTCAACACTGGACTTCATCAAGTTGCAGAATCAAAACATGTAGTACAAGGCCCTTATGACTCAAATACATAAAATTAGTATACGGTCAATTTAATTAATCGTTCGCAATAATACATTATTGCATATATTGAGTCCGCTAATCACTGAGCAATTAAAATTTATATTAGAATCAATGATACACAGTAAATAGAACAGGCTGCTGAAATTTATTCTAAACAGATTAATAGAAAAAGATGAAATTGACAAAAATGGAGTGTAAAGTAATTTATGGTCAAACGGGAGAAGTTACTTCCATTTACATAATTATTTAAATAATATCTACTACTAGTTGAGGTACGCACTCACCCCAGTCAGCGAACAGCGACTACGCCTACATCGGAAACGCCAGCTCTGATCCAGCGCTGGAACTCTAGCCACGTGCTCGGTATCTCGCAAGCACGATACTAGCTTGATACAGTTTAATATTCATTACATGTGTTATTTAAAACTTACAGAGTGATGTCATACTTAAACTGACCCCCTTCATTATCTCATTATATTTTGTGAGGCAGGCCTTTAGCACCCCCCTCTCCTAAAATTGTTCATATTGTTGGCATCCTTCAAGATATATTCGTATAAACAAACAGAACAAAGTGACAATCGATAGTTATGTCCATACATGTATATTTTATATCAAAACCTTTCCTAAAGAAATTACATAAGCTTTTTAAGTCTAATTTTAAGTAGATTTTATATCAACTGGACCGCGCCTCCTCAAAGGAGTCAATAGTGGTAAGATTCATTCATTTATCCATTTATACATGTATACAGTAGGTACATACGTGTTGAGAATGTTTGACAACGCCACTGGATGATTGATTGATTGGAAATTCTTGGGGTCCCATTGAGCTGCGACGCTGCTAGTCGATGGCTCTAGAAAAACGGCGCGGAGGGGAGTGTGACAGGAGCTCCCTTTCAAAAAGAATCTGACAAGGGTTTCGTTCTCTTTGCACCCATTTCGAAGCTTTGACGCATACTAGAGCTTTTATCGAAAAATTATTTATCCGTTATCAAAGACCGTATATGTATTATATACTGTTACAAAACCGAAAATTGAAAAAGTTGGCCAATTTATTAAAAAATCGATAATCTGGGTTGCATACATAATCGGTCAAAAAACATATACGCTAACTCCTATTACTATTCATTACACCATCAATAACAACTTTTCCTATTCATATTTCCCACTTACTAAGTTCTACTACATTTGTATAATTTTAAAGTAATTTGGAAATTAAAATTATGACAGTGCTATTATGTTCTTAAGGAAATTTGGTTTATTCTTAATGCACTATTGCTGGCCTTCTAGTACTCTATTTGTTTATTATAAAAGATAATCTCTGACTACGGTGAAGCTAGGAGAGGGACTAGTAGGAGAGACGGACTATTCACAGTATCTTTGACATTATGACGATAAATCTCAATTCGTTTATATAACATATATACCTATAAACCCAAATATTAGTTACACATTTTGTGGACTAGTCCGTTACTATTTGTGATTATTTCTTAAAATTAAAAGTAAATCAAATTTAGAGTAAGTTTTAATTGAAGTGCATAATTTGCAACAGTCAAATACGTATTCCGATATGAATTTAATTTACAAAAAATGTTTTAAACCCTTTATTTCATGGATATTGGTTGCTTAATTTCTTCTACTCTATTAGGAGAGTTATACCAGCAACGGGTAGAAAAGATGGGCTTTATTTTACAAAAAATATCCAGCACGCATTCACGAAATTCGTATTAAGTTCCCTTCAACCGTGATACTCACAGATAAACGTCAATGAAATTTGGAAAGACCACAATCTCTATATAAAGATGGTTTAACAAAATCTAGGAAAAGCTTTGAACTTGGTTTTGGCTTATACTTTGTGGTAGTAGATGGGGTTAAAATATTTCATACCTATTTTTGACTAGTTTCATAATCCCCAGTGTACATTGATAAAAGAAAAAAAAAGCAAGACGGAAGGAAAACAATAACGATGAAATCAATGAATACCAAAAGTAAGGGAAAAAAATATCCAATTGCGAACGTGTTGTCAATATGGAGAATGAATATGTGTAATGCAGCAAGGACTACAGTAAAACAAAGAGAAATAGCGATTGAATCACATGTCTACTGCGTGATGATTGTTTTGTAAATATTTACCAGGCATTCGTTTAAGAATTTAGTAATAAGGTACATTTATAATTACTAGGTGTATTCAACCTCAATTAATTGTTTCAAATTAAGTGTATATCAACCTTCAAAATTGTATAGTATCATTCATATTGGTGGTTTTGGAGGCTTTATTTATAGTACATTCTCGTTTTAATTTTTTTTTTTGAACAATCGATGTTAAATTTTCATCAGTGACTAATCGAAATTTCAAAAATTTTCAGACCGTAGGAAGTAAGCAGTTGTGAATGTGAGCCAGAAAATATTCCGAATACTTATAAAAATATTTTTCAAAATACTTACAAACAATTATCGAAAGATTCAATGAAGATTATTTTAAATGTGTATAATTGTCTTAAAGAGACGGAGGAAGTAAGTGCTATACAGAAAACTCTTTTCCTCACAAAGGTGTCACGTGCTACGATTTACAGAACAATTAAAGATACAAGTCAATTTAAAGGAAAAGAACGATGCAATTGTAACACTTTCCGGAAAATTAAAGATCTTAACGAAAATATTATCTGCGAAACCATTTATGAATTTTATATGAAAAATGAAGTTCCTACGTTAGAGTCATTAAAATCAGCATTGCAACAAAAGTATGTAAGTCTCAATTGCTGTCTAGCAAACTATAAAAAATAACAAAGTTAGATCAAAGACAAACAGATATGGAATCGACAAGGCTGCAGATTTGGCGAAGTAAATATCTAAAAGAAATCGCTAAATATAGAGACGAATAGATTATTTGGACGAAACATAGTTCGATATTCCCGATGAACGTAAAAAAGGCTTGTCTAATGGCTCTAAAAATTGTGTTCTTGGTTCACCTGTGTATAGAGGAAAACGAATTATTCTTTTACATGCCAGCTCAAATAAAAGTTGGATTGAAGAATGTTTACTATCATGTAAAAATATTGCTCACTGTAGTGTGGATTACCACAGAGACATGTCGTCTCAACTTTTTAAAGATTGGTTTTCGAATACCTTATTGCTCTTCCTTACAAAAGCGTCATTGTGATGGACAACACCTCATAGCATGCAAAAAACCAAGAAATTGTGAACATTTTGTTAATAAATGACATGTATTTCGAAGAGTCATACACTTAGAAGGAGTTGATGGGAGTATTGAAAACTCGTAAATTTAAAAAAATGTATGACGTTCGTCAATTAACAAATAATATGGGGCACACAGTTACGTTTATCGCCATATTTTGTGTATTCAATCCGATCGAACTAATAGGCGCAAGTTAAAGCGAAATATTCGACGCCATAACACAAATCAAATAATTCTATAAGCCACGTAGTCGAAATAGAAAATGAATATCGGAATCGGCACCAAAATGATATTATATATTTAGGTGAGTAATTGATTGTTTCAGCCTATACTTTGTGAAAATTGCGATTCATTGCGATTCATTATGAATGAATAAATGAATAAATAATCTACTATTTTTTCACTTTTTAATTTATTAGAAGTGTCACGAGTGTCACGAGTACTTCCTCTGAAGATGTCCTAGTAGGGTGAAACAATTGTAAGGAAATAATAAATTAAAAAGTGAAAAAATGGTAGCATTACTTATTCATTTAGGTGAATCCAGCAGCGGCAGCGAAACTAATTAAAAAGAATGATATTACGTTATTTCAATGTTTGATTTACTTTTAACCTGAATGTGGCAGGTATACGTCCCGTCGGTTAACTTTAATACACCATAAATTACCACAGTCTACTTATAGCGTTATAGAAATAATGTATTTCAATAAGATACTGATTTCTGAATTCATAAAATGTCTCAGTTAAAGTTAAAAGGACTATACCAAATTTTACAAAATATTGGCCTATCATAAACACGAACCGTTGGGGTTCAACCTTCAGATTTGCTGTTTTAGCCATGTAAGGTCTGCTGATTTTACGAACAAATAGAAAACATGGAAACTAATATTTTTCTTAGCATTTTGTATTTACAGCTACAAGAAAAACAAGTTTTCAAATAAAATCAAAGCAGTTATTAAAAACATCAAAACGAAAACAAAAAGCATACAAAGGCTAAGACGAAACAGTCAAATAGTAGGTCGCAAACTCACTCAATTCCTATATTCACATTTATTTATATAATATAATATAAACCTGAGCTATGTAACTGCAGATTGCATCATTTTAAGGGTAGTCAAGTAGAGTGAACGTTGTTATGGCTAACTTGGTATGTTGAGAAACATACGTTCCAGCTTTTTCTTCGTTGTAATAATGTTGTAATATAACGCAGTAAGAAAGACAAATAACATTAAATAATTGATCTACAGCCATTTTAAACATATAAAATAAATAAAATTGAAGTGTCTTTCTGTTATATTAAGACTACCACAATAGGTAGCAAATATCAACAGATGGCGTTCAGTACCCTGCCTGTACCTATTTATTTATTTAAAAACAAAAACATCTAACAACGCATGTGCAATAGGAGGGTAGATAACTACTCTGTTAGGATAAACCAGAGCAAATCACATGTCCCGTTATCCATCAAAGAAATGGGCAACTACGCCATTAAATAATTGTGAAAAACAGTACAAGTGACGATTAATAACGATAAAAACAGATACACCTGGTAGATAATGAAAATGAACTGTTCAATCATTAATTGTTAGGCAAATAATAATAGTGAATGTTAAAAGTGTGCTAGAAGAGACAACGGATATACAAATATTTAATGTGAAGATATATTATGTAATTGATTCGGCCGTGATTGAACCATTCAATTGTATGACCTTCTAGAGACATGGACGATTTAAGGGCAACTCGACGGCCCGTATTCGGGGGGCACAAAACTGAGATCAACGCATTCGTTGATTTTACATTCCTAATATTTTAATTATTCTATTATAATTTTAATATGTCGCATATATAAAACCATCATAGATTGTTATAAACATTACATATACAATTTATATACACACATAGCTCACGAGATAAAAACAAAAGACAAAATATCTACATACAAAATAATGAAGTAAAACAAAAAAATATGTACGAAATAGTGTAAGACAATTGAGAAAAAAGGAATCAGAAAATATCTAAGTGGCCAGATCGGCCTCTTCCTTGCCAGGGTAGATGGAATATGGGATTTATATTTTCGCCGTTCAGGCAGCCCTATTTATATACAAAGGGAAGAGTGGAAATATAGAGGTTGAAGGTGGGGTAAAATTAATAGAAAAAAAGCAAAATAAAAAACAACGGGTGCTTGGAGTAAAAAAATGAAACAGGTAATGGTGAAAGGGACTAGATATACACGAACACTTAAGATTCCAAAAAAAGAGCAAGTCTGAACTAGAGACATTAGTAAAAAGGAGGAAAAGAAAATGTCGCACATGAAATATAAAAGAGAGGAAATTACTTAAACAAAATATAGCAGTGACAGTAATATAATAAAAATTTTATAATAGATATTATTAAAGTTAGGTTTTCGTAATATACCTATAGTAGTGGTAGTAGTTGTTGTTGCTAGGGACGATACCTGTTGGACGGTTGATTAAGGCTAGTAGGTACGATTCACTAAATATCATTTGTAAGAAAATTATTTTTAAAATAATTTTTATTATCATATCTAAACGTACTTGAGTAAATATATTCAAGTCAAGCGAAATTTTGTGATAATATAGGAAAGCAAATGAATAATTGCACCCCGTTGAATTTTTATAGCTTACAAACCAAGCTGCGGTTGAGTCTATAAGTTAAAAATAAACTTACGTATTGTTACACATTCATGATTCAGTCGACATATACGCAGTCACCGGTTGCCACGCAAAGACAGATCATTGGTCTAATCAGTCGTTGAGATCATATTGGAGGTGGGGAGCCCCATATTTCAAGTGTCATTAATATACCATGAATATGTAACTACAAGCAAGTGTTCTAGTTTGCTCACGATATACAATGGCCTAGTTACAAATTGTGTACCGTCGCAAAATGTCATTGTTTTAGTGAAAATTGCATTTTCAAGGTTAACGTATACGGCTGATGCCTCGGTTACGTTTAGAAAATCAACAATTTGTTAGAGATAAAGACACTATAAGAAAAATCAAATTGAAAATTAATCATAAAAATAAATATGGGAGTGACCTTAAAAATGCATTGTTTGTTAGTTACTGATCTTGAAAAAATGCAGCCCCTTTATGAATTGCCACTGATATTGAGTAAGAGATCTTCTTAAGAAACGAGAGGCACAATATGTATCACATAGATATCCTATAATATTATAATATAATATTGGTACTTTGAAAGTCACCACATGTAGATCTCCTTTTAGGATAATTCTTAAAATTGTTTTTTATTTGTTGGTAATGTTCGTAGAAGATTTTGAGGAATACAAACCAATAACATTGAAAATTTAGTCAGCAATTTATCCGGGTTTCCAGATATGGATCACGATTTCCAACTTAGATGGTTCCAATGAATCACTAACTAAACCAAAGTTGCTAAATGCAAACAAAATGTTTAAATATTAAGTAGATAGAACGATACCGCAATTTACAATTGCATTATTTCATAATGTTTAGCAATTTCCTTGCAAAGGACATTGATCTGCCCAACTAGATTTACTACGCAGCTTACTTCTGCGATAGGCACATAAACCGTTTAACATTAAGGTCTCTGTCGGCTGTTTGGCGACGCCAGTAGAAGTAGATCGCGATTTCTTACTTATTGGTATTAGCACACAGTTTCGATAAAAATATCTCTAGATGGCGACATACTATTACGTACTTCAATACAAACTATGATGAACGTTTTTGTACGTATAAACCAAAAATTACCTAAAATATCAACACTAAACTCCCCAAACCAAATCCCATCCTTTTATCATGAAAAATACGTCTGCTTTAAAAGTAGACCCATTAGAAATCTGTAGTACTTAAAAATAAAAAAAGCTAAGTATTCCATTTTTTATTAATGACACGTATCCTTCAGTGTATCATCAGACCCTCTTGTTGGAATGGATATTAGAGCAACTGTCTCCTATTGGACAGACATAATTACTTTCTGTCACTCATTCATTTATTATTTAAATACAAACTTCTGTACGCATTATTTTATCTTATTACATTATTCGAAAGCTTGAAAGGAAATCATTAGCACCAAGACTAACAATAACTCCGGTATTCTTCAGTAAATTTTAAAATTGTTCAACACCATTAACAATTTGACGCGACGAATGATTATTTTATTTAGAAATTTTTGAGTATTGGGGGAAAAAATTACCTACCTATAAATATTTATATACATAATGTAATAATGACAATGATAGAACATAACAGAAGTTAAAGGAGGGAACTATTTAGAAATTGGTAGGAATTAATAGTGCAGAAGCAAAGCCTAGATAGGAGCAAATACGACAACAACAACGTTTCGCGTTTTGGTGCGAAGGCTTTATCAAAGCTACAAAGAATCAATAACGTGCAGGCTGATTGTGTGATATTCACTATATTATTTTAACATTGTAGATCATGTAGTTACTATTAGGATTTAAAATCATCCACCCACATTAACGCCGCAGTATCATGCATGATGTCAGTTGCAGTTGCCGACGTTGGGACCTGACCGTTCATTTGGACCACGGCTTTTTAGCCTCAAAGATAGATTGCGGCCATGAAAGCCTATGTTCTTGTATTAAGGGAATTTATAACTACTAATAAAATTTCTGAGAGAATGCATTGCTTTGTATCGTAACATGCATAAAATTTATAAAAAATACATGTATTCATGTGGCACAAGCTTCAGTCATGCAAGCGTGAGCCGTGCTATCGATCGTCCCGCACTCTTATCTAATGAACGTAGAACACGGTGCATTTTAATGTATGGTAGATGTACCTATCTATGACCTAAGCAAAAATATTACTTCTGAATTGCTATTACGTGTATAGATATTTTCCAATGATTACTAGACCTCTATATAGTTAATTTTGCAAATTACTGACGAAAGATTAAAACTAAATAAACGCCTGCATAAAAATTTACCAATGGGTATCTCATATTTGGAGTTACGACTATTGTTGTATGTATTTATCAAATAGGATACAACCAAAACGATTGTTATAGTTACACCACAATATTGAGTATTACTCAATATTTTTCCAAAATTAACGCATAATTTAAAAACATAAAAGCCACTTTGAGTTACTTCTAAAAAGCCACGAAATGATATGTTTGGTCAAAAATTTTACATGTATGCGGTAATTTGTTTACTATATTATACATCATTGTTCTAGTAGGCTGCACTGATTCAATTTTTTACAGCAAATACCGCCTAAATAATGCACTAAGACTCATTAGATGGTAGGTTTTGTTATTTTAACCAGGAATGTATCTAATCATCGCCTTGGCTAGGTCGTGTGAATAAAATTGACTATTGAGTTGTCACGAACTTTGAAGTGAAGTCAAGTTATGTTATAATCGTCAGTCCGAAGACTGGTTGGACACACACTTCCGCTTCTTCCTATCCTGAACCAATCCTTGCACTTCTCTGGATCAGAACATCTTACTAACCATCCTACCTCTCCTTTTCTTATTGATTTACATAGCGCCCCATAGTCTAATACCTCCTCATTTCTAACCTTTTCTACCCACCGTATTTTGATTTTATTTTTTTTTTTAATTAAATAATCGCAAGCATAGAAGCGAGTTCTATTTATGAAAAGCTACTCGACACAGCCCTATCCTTTGGTTTATGTCTCTACCACTTCTTCCATTCTGACTTCTTAGATATCGACAATCGGCTACTTCTAGGTTTTCGTCTCCAATTCTTATATTAGCTCTAACTCTACTTTCATCTTCCTTACACACTGATATTTTGGTGTTATTTTCTTTTTTTTATTTCATTCTCTACTGCCAATACCGCTTCCATTTTTTTAAGATTTTCTCGAACTTTTCCCTACTAGATGCTAATGCTGCTATATCATACACAAATCTAAGCATTCTAATCTTTTGTCCCTGCCTATATATCCCTAAAGAAGTAGGAATGACAGATAAAATTAAAATGTATGGAAATCTTCTAGCGATATATAAACACTGCGTGGGCTAATGGTCCCACCATGACTAAGTGTCTGGGGGGCCCTACCTGTCCAATTCCGAGTCCGCGATCCCTGGTTTTTCGATTATTTGTTTAAACTATTTGGGCAAATTCTGGGGCAGTAATATTCCACAGAAAATCTTTCCATGGTAGATATTTCTGCATTTCAATTTTAAATTAGCGTGGCTGGGAAAAAAATCTCGTCGATCGGAATAGTGAGAACAAAACAAGCGTTTTTTTGTGTCAATTACGTTATTGATATTTATAAAAACCACTTCTCAATCACTGGCCCTGTAGGTATGCTTTGCAACTTCCTATTATGAATTTCATGATAAATGTGTATACAATACTTTTCAGGATAATAGTAAGACACTGGAGTCGTATCTACAGGTGCTTCTTATTTTATAGGAAATTACAATGCTTATAATTTGTGCAATAAATGATTTTTAACGATAAATATTTAATAAAATAACAATATAAAGTTCGAGTGGAGTTGCAGTGCGTGTGTGTTTTCATAATAAACTAATTGTTATAACATTACACAAATGTAAACTAAGTAAACGATTATCTTATCCATATTTATAAGAAGTACGGTGATGTTATTGGTTTTCTACTTTATGCGTTTTCTTATACATATAAACGAAAAATTTGTAAACCTGCAAAATAAGAGCAAATTGCTCAATGCACATCTGCCTCTACCTTCGCCAATGTAAAGTAACTTTTCCAGGATTCGGGATAGAGAACATATGAGAAAATTTGTGTGATTTCAACGTATAAACGGAAGTATTTTCAGGAATTGTACCGCGTATTTTTGTAATATTTTAAACTACTTTTATGTGAGCTATTACTTATATTTAACATTGGATTGATTCAGCCGTTACTCTGTGATAATTCATCTATAGTCAAAAGGATTTGTAAATAAAAAGTGATAAATAAACAAAGTAGTGTTTATTCATTTATCGTTATATTTAACATAGTTGTAACTAAGGTAAGCGGTTTTTTCCTCCATATGTTTTAAATCAATTATTGAAAACCAATAATGTCTGCATTTTTTGCAAAAGTCTTGAAGAATACCACAGCTAACTGAACCGTGATACATTTTTTAAATGGCTTGATTTGAGATGGGATTGAAAATAAGAATTGAAGAATGAAAGCAGATAAATAGACAACAATGGAAGTAAAACGAGCATCAACATTTCCCACTTTTATTTTTAATCATAAGATTACACGTTTTGAAATTTCAATATTTTTATTATTTTAATTCTATTAGAGAACGTTCTCGTTGAATCATGTCAGTTTTCTTCCACAACTGCGAAATATGATAGTATACTAACCTAACCTTAAGTAAATTGCTTTTATATCTATTGAATCGAAAGTTTAATCGAGAAATCTCTTTTATTGATCGCCCTTTTCGAACCCAAGTACCCCCCTTACAGGAGTTTATGAAAGGCCAAGCATTGGGCAAGTGATACGTGCTAGACAATCTAGCCTGCCACAGTCATGACAATCACCACTGGTCCTTTAATGCTTGATGCCTGTAATCTAATATGGGTCCAGCCATGGCAAATGATAATTGGCCAAGCATGGGCAAATGGAATGGCTGAGTGATTAAAAACGAGTAAATGAAAATCATACGGCTCGTTGTTAAACGATTATAATTTATTTTATACTAATAAGGCGCACGGTACCTATTAAAATCGGTTATATCAAAAATAGCTGAATAGTACGCATTACTATTGCAACACATTAATGTCCCACTGCTGAGCTTGAAGTACCATAAATATAATTTTTTTTTAATAAGTATATGGGCCACTGATCCAACGTGAATAACTCAATAATCAATAAAATTCGAAGGCAAATACGAAAACAATGTTGGACTAGTTTTAATATTTTATTATTCAATACAATTTCATGTACCTTTTTAAGATAACGTAACAGTCGAAACAAATTTGTAAAGAATCCCGTAATAAATTCAAGTGAAACAGATCCAACATTGTTTTTGTATTCACCTTCGAATTTTATAGATTTAATAAAATGTTTCACGAGTGTACCATAAACCCTTTAAGTTTTATTAACTCAATAATTTGATTATCAGCCAGGCCCTGCTAGCTATAAATTGGCCAACCATTGGCTGAGTTAAATACACACGACTCTACCTTAAAATCAGCTATAAAACTGCTTAGAGGGTAAAGTTAATTTTAATTAATTAATTCATTAGATTAAATAGGGCCTAAAAATTCACATTAAAAATAATCAGTCTTATTTCTGTAATATTCAAAAAGGGAAAATATTTCATAGCAAAATTAGAAATATCTGTTATTATTATTGTGTTTCCTTTAAAAAACATCATCTCTGAGGAAAATCTAATTTTGATGCATTGATTAGATTAAACGCAATTTATTGGTTATTAACTTTACGTAGGACATGCATATAATTGTAAAAAAAGTGTTTATTAATATCAGTTCTATGAGAAGACGTTTAATCAAATTAGCTAAACTTTTCAAAGTACAACGTATTATTCCAAGAAGTTTACAATATGGGTACAAAGAAACAAATTTGTTTATACCTCTTGTTAATTAAGTTTATCACTTCCATAAAATAAACTTCTGAGGTGTATAAATAAATTGTTCTCAAGGGACGTTTTCAATTACTTTAGAGTAAGTTTCGTAGGTTGTCTAAATAGTTAAGTTTCTAGTAGTTGTAGGTAATTGTTTAAAAAACATTTAATTTTCTCATTCTTGAAGCTGTTTTTATCGAATAATGTACGAGGATCAATCCAAGAGAAACTTTTTGTGTTCTTGTTCCAGCTAACGTCATGTTGTTGATTCAGTCAACGCTTAAATCTGTTAGTACATTTTGCAGTTTTAACTCATAGAGTTTAACGAGCATCCTGAATCGTATATGATATTATGAAAAGTGATATATCTCTTTATTATTGTATTATATTCCATTTTGAGAAATATTATTGAAAAACCTCTTTAAAATTATTTTAAAATTCCATTTAATACTAAATAGTATTACGAATCATATATTTATCTGGTTCAAGAAGACAACAAAGAAACAATTAATAACATTCAAATTAGTTACAACTATGTAATGCTTGTTTGAATCAACAAAGAAGTAAATATTAATAAATATAACTTTGTCATATAAGAAACCAAAAATAAAAAAACCATTAAGTCAGAACTAATAAAAAAATATAGATCTAAACTCGTTTAGAATCGAACTCAACAAAACAAGTTTGGATAATTCTAGATCTAACTTGTAAATTAATATATAAGTAAACATGTCTGGATACTTCTAGATCAAAGCACCATTTAAAACTATAGCGACTTTATTAAAATAGGAAATAATTCTGGGCCTCCTTTCTCGCTCTAATGCGGTCTGATACTATCTCTCTCTACTAACCAGGCCGCGTTAGAATGAGAAAGTAAGGTCAGAATTATTTCCTGTTTCAATAACGTTGCTACAATATTAAATGCTTCATCCTTGTATTTATTTAAATTTCCTTCGAAAACTCCAAGACATCTTTCTAACCAATTATACTGATTTCTTGTAACTTCAAACAGATGGCGCTTAAGGCACTAAAGTTGACTATTACTTTTTAACAAGGTTAAAGTTTAATGAAAGCCAAACTGCCCCGTTCTTCGCTAACATGATACCGAATACTATAAAAGCTACAAAAAAAAAAAAACATTTCTATAAAATGTTTTCATAGTATTACTTATTCCTGTATTGTAGCACGTATATGTTTCAATAGAAAATGTAACAGATTTACTTAATTTAAATATCCGATTCCTTCATTTTTCAAGTACGAACAAACAATATACTAAAATTGAAATATCGCGTTGACGAAGCCCACACCTAATATGGGTGAAACACGTGTCCGCTCTTCAAAAAGTTTTGGTGGTAATTAGTGGTGAGTCCATTATAGTTTATTTACTTACAACTGTCTTCTATATTATTGTCATTATTCTTCTTCAATGATTAACCCATGAAAATAAGATAGCTTTCTTAAATTGGTTGAAAAACGGGAAACTAAATTACAAATATCTATTAGATAACCAATTTCATTACCCTGAAATTGTAAGATTAGTAATAAAAGATTATTGTTACTGTTACTGTTTTATTCAGTATTAATCATTTATAAGAAATAGCGAGCAATATATGATATTGTAAAGGTATATATGACAATTATTCGGTTACTGTAAATACTTCCATATATATGGATAACATCAATCCTATCTTCAGATATATTAGTTAAGTACTAATTACTTGTTGCTATTTTGGGAGGTTTCTGGTTCTCTTGCCGTAAAATTGCTAATTAATTGTGTTAGAGATTAATTTCAAGTCACCCAACAAATTCCTTAAATTCTACGTAGGCCAAATTGCAAAAGTTTTACTCTCCTGGATTTAGGTGAGATACGCATTGGTCCCTATTCCTAAGTCCTAAAATTCCCTAGTTAATACCTCCATCTAATACGTTTTTGCAACACATAAAAAACCTAATAATTTGTCCTTATTGTTATAAAATAATACTTTCAAGAAAAAAGTAATTTTAACGGAATGGTTACCACATACAGAGTTATTAAAGCTGATTCTTTTTATCTAATAATAACTTTAACTATCTGCCACTTCCAGTTACACAGTTTTTAATGGAAAGCTATATTTATTATGAAAAATTCGTATGAAGAATAAAATTTAAGGAGACTTTGATAATTACCTTGTATACCTAAGATAAATAGTTTCTGAGATAATTTAATTTATAAAAAAAAAATCGCACCACCACCCAAACTAATAAAAATCATTATTTGCATATAAAATTACTTAGTGTTGAAATTTGTAGTATCTTATAATCTTAAGCCTAATGTTATGTCAATATTAAGCTCCATACTTTATACATTGCGTTCAAAATTTTGAAACACGAATAGCTTAATTTTTTTAAATGGTACCTACCATATTTTATTTTGCCATTCAAAATTGAAATAACAAGTTTATTTAGTTTTTTGAAAAAATCACAGTATAATAATGTGCTGCTTATCTTTTGTGGAGCTGATATAACTGATGATAGGGCATAGTGGGTGAAAGATATATTAACATGATGAAATGTTCTTTAATATTATGATACATTCGAGAAACTTCTTGAATTATCCGGAGTCTTCTAAAAAATTCCAGATTCTCGCAAATTTTATTGAAAATTATTGAATATTCTTAAACATTCCACTACTTTTCCAAATATACACGAAATGTATTCTTACCCGAGCGTTATAACTACTGAGCAAGACAAAATATTCAAAATAGGAATAGTGCACATTATTTAAACGGGAAAAGTGATATAATCATTTAGGCAAAGTATAAGACAGCATACACAAAATGTTTTCTTTTACACAAATGCGTTGTTAGAGGGGCGGTAAACTAAAAACGACCATTACAAATAACAGACACCCTAATAAGTACGCATACTTTTACATTAACATGTCAAAGTCCACCTTTTCGCATATACACAATTTATCTTCAAACTTTCCCATACATTTCTACAAAAGATAGTACATAAGTTGCCAGAAAAGGCTTTGAATTTTGTACTTTCTTCTTAAAGTAGTGGTTGAGTAGTTGAGTAAGAACTTTGGCCATATTTTATATGGAGGCGGGTTTGAACTTTGCACAATCAAAGTTGAGCAAGATATATCTATTATTAGTTTTTCTGCTTAATATATCATGTAATACGGCAGAAGATATTTTTCATCTGATTGTCATTTCAGTTCAGTAAAAGTATAATATTCTCCAAAAAGAGAAAAAATAATTTACAAAACAATCCTTTTCAATAAAGCCACTAATAGAAATATAGGATATTTTTATTCTGAATGAGAAATATATACTGGTTTGTAAATAGTTATTGCTGGTAAAGCTTTGTATGTCGCGAACAATGGTAGAATGAGGCATAATAATTGATATTACTAAATACTCTTGAAAGTAATATATGAACCACAATCTGTATATGTATCTGTATCTACGTAAAACAATATGTATATATAAACAGAAGCAACACTGAAAACAACGCATAGAGTTGTACGCGATGTATTATCTTAAAAGTAGTATCTTAGAGCATACAAATTTTCCAACAGTATTTGCAATATTTTGTGAAGTTATTAATATAATATCTTTCGAAATTGAAGCCAAAATGATTCAATCAGTAATATTCCAATGATGTAATACACATCTTAATAGTAACAAAAAATTATTAAACGTAACTAATCATTACAAAGGAAATTGTTAAATTTAATATAATAATAATTAACAAAATATGTATAATTAACAAAATATGTATAATTAATGAAAAGGTAATTTAGTTATAAATGACATCTTGTATTTGAGGTAATTTTTCTCTACAGTTTTCTTAAAATTTTTAAAAATAACTTTTATGTAAGACATTAACGTATTTATTAGTAACTAACTCAATACACAGCCATCACATATATTTTTCATATTTTCAAAATGGCAATTACTTATTAATTTATTTTCCACATTTTGTAAATTCTAACTGATATGGATATTTTAATTTTGACTAAAACTGTATAATGTCTTTCGCTATATTGTTCAACAACAATTGTGAATTTTCATTATAATGTTTTAATTGTTTATGACTGACCAATAAAAAATATTTTTTCAAAAAACATAAAGCATTTACACTTTGCGGTGAAATTTACAAAAATAGTAACACAATGCAGTTGGATTTTTGCTAGAGCAGTTTAATGTTATACTTATAATGAAATACCTGTTTGCTAATTGTATTTCTAGTTACTATTTTTATTTGGGATTTGTCCTTTAAATACAACTTTTTCTGCTTATTTCACATATTTGGTCCAATTTTCTTAATTTTTAATAGTACCCCAAATATAATCAATTATTTACTTACTAGTCTGCATTAATACTCTTTACAAAATGGAAGTACGGCAAGTCGTTTTATAGGCATTATTGATTTAATTGACACTCCTTAAATCGGGAAAATTGATTTAGAATTCTAAGTACGATAGATAATGTATATAATAGGTTAGAAAATTGATTTATTAATTTTAAATTCAGACAATATTATTTACTTTTAAACCCGGATTAAGAAAATAAACCAACTTACCACATGCGACACCCTCACTCCACAATCATATTTAAAAACTACTAAATTATTCATCTCCTCCCTCTCAGTAATAAAATAAAACAAAATTCATAAGGGATGTTTTTTGTAATGATAACGATATTTAGAAGATTACCATGTTCTTAGATAGATAACTCAACTATTATTAAAAGAAGAAAAATGGAAGCTGTGGCTAAGTCTCTTTTGATTTTATTTAAAATGTTATTAATAAAACAATAAAAAATATTTACTTTTATCTCTTACAAAGTTTTTAATTGGCTATGTAAATAATCCCCCCATTAGTCATATTTCTTTAGTAACTATACCAAAAGTAAATGTAACTTAAGATAAGTATATTTGTAAAATCTTACAACCTGTAATTTATTAATGGATGGCCCTAATTAAAAATTTAAAATAACAAAATGCAAATTGATTGTAGTATATAGGCTTTCATGGCCGGCGTCTATAGAATTAAGATTTTCCGAGCTTGTGGGCCGTGGTCTATAGGCTTTTTGGTTGCCTGACGATTCGTCAGCCGCAGCCGGAAAATCTTCTTAATTCTAATGCAAGTTGATGCGTTCAAACTGAGCGAAAACATAGTTTATGTTTTCCATCTACACGAAGATTTTTGTTAGGAAATTGACTACATACCGAACCTAACACATATATTTCTGAGCATTCTTGAATCAGAGCAACATTATTATTAAGACTGTCATCGTTGGGACCACCAACGTTTTCTTCCTTTTTAATAAAAATTCATAGCCATCAAGTTCAATATTAATAAAATTGGTTGCCCATAAAAGACTGCGTAACGTAAATTAAACAACATTATCCGTTTTCCTTATTACAAATTCATCTAACTTATCTGCTTTGATACTTTGTTTTTATCAGGTTAATTCGATTTCGTACTCTACTTCTGGTGTTATTCTTCTCTAATTGAGTATAAAAGACGAAGGTCTATATACAGTATAACAGCATCTCTGACAAGAAGGGGTGGTGTAGGGGCAGGATTCCTGGGGGCAAACACGTGATTCTCTTAAAACGATTTAGCGAGAAAATCGAAACAGTGTAGCTAGTGATCGTATTACAGTTATTATTTGTTATACAGGGTTATTCAAACTGAGTTGTAATTAGACATTTTAGGAAAACTAAGCATATCAGAGATTTGAAACTTTGGGAGTGGGGATTATCGAAGACGATATTTTTCTCTAATATAATTTCAACTAGCTGCCACTTCCGGTTATACCGGAACTTGGTGTGAACTTTTTTCTTTTAAATAGAACGAAAAATTTTTTACGATACATTCGTACGAAACATAAAATTCTGAGATGAGTTTGATAACTAACTTGTATGCCTATGATGAATAGTTTCTGAGATAATTTACTTTTTACAAAAAAAGATTGCTACCGAATCATATAAGTCACCTTAATATTTTATGCTTCATATGAATTCGTCAAAAAAAATATACCAATCCATTTAAAATAACAAATTTGACCTCAACTTCTGGTATAACCGGAAGTGACAGACAGTTGAAATTATTTTAGATAAGATCATCCTTAATAACCCCATTCATAAATTTTCAAATCTCTGACAAATTGATTAAGGCTTTCGCGGCCAGTTGATGAAATGATGTTGTCATTCTTCGGGTGTACAGGCCGTCGTCGGTTGGAATTGCTTCCTAACGTTTCGCTAGCACGAGTGGCGAGCTTCTTCAGAGGTCTATCCATTTTCGCTGTTGGTTGTAGACAGTCTACAAAATGGATAGACCTCTGAAGAAGCTCGCCACTCGTGCTAGCGAAACGTTAGGAAGCAATTCCAACCGACGACGGCCTGTACACCCGAAGAATGACAACATCATTTCAAATCTCTATCACGCTTACTTTTCCTAAAACGTCCAATGCACCAGTCAGTTTGAATAACCTTGTATATTGTGTTCTAAATGCATTTGAGCTTTTCTTTCTATTGTAGAACAGTTACTTATAAAGGTGTCAAGATAAATTACAGTATTACTTTTTTATTTTACGAAGAAAAAAATATCACCATGAAATAAATACATAGCGGTATTGGTTGTCTTTACATTTGTCATAAAATAAGCTAACATAGTGGAAATTGTGTGATTCTTTCATTTAGGAAATGGTTTTGTTAAACGACATGGTTGTAATGGATAAATATCTAGTATAGTAACGAATCATTGTAAAATTCACTTTTTGTAGCGATTAAATGGTACTGATTCCCCTTCAGGGCAATATTCAAAACGTAACCTAAAGAAACATGTTCGCTATTTGCTCATAAGAAGAACATTAGACCTCTGCAACAGTTTTATATTTTTTTCTCTATAAGTTTGTGACACTAACCTCAGTAAAAGATAAGTAGGCTTCGGATCCGTACCGTATCCGACAACCCAACTGCTCCAATAAGGCTTAAAAGGAAAATCTGATCAGGGCCGGGTCAGGTATGTAACTCCGGCCATCTTACAAGGCTCTAACCTTTGATGTTTTCGCACCACGGGAGAATTAAAAGAATCAACAGAATATAAACTATTCAAAAAAGAAGAAGTTGTTTCTGTTGATTCCATATTTATATTTTATTTAGAATATAAACTAAATAAATATATAGTTCCACCACTTCTATGTTAATATTTGTTGTTTTTCTTCCAACACAATTACCTTTATTCATAAAAAAATAATTTGAAATGACTAATAAACAAAAAGCATTACACACAACATGTTTTAAAGATTTAAAGAGGTATTTTAAAAATAAACGTATCTGCATCGAATATCGAATAAGAACAAGTAAGTTTCCTAAATGGCCTACGAAAAGGTAATTAAATCAGATCCGGATTAAGACACATCAAGGGTTCCTTATTGGGTGAAAATACGTCAGTCAATTCAGGATCGGACCAGAATATATACGGGTTTCCCTAAAAGGGATACAATAAGGTGATCAAGTTAGGGCAAGGTATTGGGACAGGTAGGAATTTTGTAACAAGGCATTTCCTACTTTCCGCATCATACTAGTGAATACAAATATGCATAAGGAACTTCGCAATACACCATATCACTAAACTTATAACTCATATTTTGAAGTTATCTTGATGCCTTAATAAGTTGTAAATGAATATATTAACTGAAGTCCCTTACATACTGATTGTATTATTTGCTGTTCATTTCTTTGCAGTGTATGCCTTCTTTCCAACACCTTGTTACTTATTCGTAAAAATTCTAAAATTACATAACCTCAATATCTTGTTTACTTATTTCGAATGATTGAATGTAAATCAGGTACTCCTATTTTTAATTTTATTTAATAAGTACTGCAAATAAATCCTACTTTTGTTGCTAAGTGATAATTTGTATTACTTTATGAACTACTGTCTTGTTTTACATTTTCGTTTATTACATTTTGAAACATTTTTTGATTCAGTTTCAGTATACGATTAAATATTATCTTTCTTCAAATTTAAACATTATCTGTAACGAAATTTAATATTGAATCGAAAGTGTGCTTAATAAGAAATTGAAAAACGAAACGAGACTTCAAACCACTTGGGATAGTTGACATGAAATATAAGAATACAGATAAACGCACAAGTAGACACGAGTAATATTTGCGAGAGTCAGATAGAGTAGTTCTAATAAAATTTTATGGCGATAGCTATCGGCAGCATAAAACTTGGCATTAGCAATATTTGTGGCGTGCGACTCGTTTGAAAAACAAACATAGACATCGATATTTCGAGGGAAGAAAGAAATTGAAACTGATGTTGCCACCAAGTTGTGTTCGGGCGACGATAAAGGAGCTTATTTAGTTTATCTGATTCTATAGAAACATTAACTGGGGGAAATAGTTATTTTTGTTAACAGAAAACCGAAAAAGGCTTTATTTTTAATGTCCAGTTTTCTATATATCTTGTACAACAACAGCTTTTACAAATTCCCTTAGTTTCTTTTACCTACATGACAACTTAATTATAGACGAAAAAAGATTACATTACAATCTACTACAACAAATTTACTTGAACCAACATGTGGCTTGTCCACCTCTTACATAGTAATTAAAAGATAGGCGAAATATTTTTGTCCGCTCTCGTTTTCATCAATTTACTTACAATAGTCTTGTTTTCTCGCTATTGACCTTTAATTATCATTTTAATTGGTTGTCATTATTACTAATAGCTTAATTAAATTAATAATAGTAACCAGTGTTTTTGAAAATTAACATTTACTTACCGAGCAGAATGTACCCATGAAAAAAAAATATTTTTTATAATATGTGAGTAGTACCGCTTCAAATGACGAGTGAGCAACTAATGTTTAAAAAAATAAGTTTTTAATAGTTTTACATTGTACTTAAACTTTCCCTTCTGTTCATAAGCGTAATATAGCGTGCTTAATAATCTGCTGAAACTCTCATAAAAGGAATCAAATCGAATAGCTTTGAACAAAAATCAGTCTTCACCATGGAAGCTGCACGAATTGCACACAAAAACTTATTCTAACAACTTTTTGTAATTTCCAGTATAATTTCAAATCTACAGTTTCTGACACTAAATTTTATGATTTTAGATTATTGACGTTTCTCGAATAACCTGTATTTCATACACTAATATGATATTAATTTTTAAATTAATTTGTATTCACTAGATTACCTCAAATTAATGAGGAAAAATTTGTTTGTTTGTGACTTGGTAAGGACGATCGTCGTTGTTACTTCTGTAGCTTAACGGTAAAAGCATTGGCGCGTAAAGCCAAAGATCCCGGAGTTCGAGTCCCGGCGAGGGCATGACAGCAGTAACAAATCATTCCTCATTAATTTGAGGTAATCTGTAGTAGATACAAATTAATTCAAAATTAATTTTATATTAATGTATTTAAATTTGCCTCTACTAGATATTTCTGTATTTCATATATGTAATTGACTAGGCACTGATATGTTTAAACTTCATAATCAAAATTCGAAATAAAACACAAGTGTTTAAGAGTTTAACAAAAAACTTTTAATATATCACGACGAATCGTTTCACCTCACAAAGGCTTCATCAAGTGATGAAATGTACAAAAATAAGAAAATTACGGTAGTATATACAATTATACAATCAAAGAGTGGGGGGAAAAATATTTAATAGGGGAGAATTTTTGATGTCTGGTTATTAAGAATAAGTTTAGAATGGTTATATTTATTAATTTCGAAAGATTCAAGAAGATTTTTTAACAAAATAAAGGTTATAAATTAAATCTTCTCGAATCTTTCGAAATTAATAAATATAACCGTTCTAAACCTATTCTTAAAGACCAGTTAGACATCAACAATTCTCCCTTATTAAATATTCCCCCTCCACTCTTTGATTGTATAATTGTATATATTACTGTAATTTTCTTATTTTTGTACATTTCATCACCTGATGAAGCCTTTTTAAGGTGAAACGATTCGTCGTGATACATTAAAAGTTTTTTGTTAAACTCTTAAACACATGTGTTTTATGTCGAATTCTGTATTTCATATTTAAAAAAACGTAGTTGTGGTGATTTGATAAATTGTACTAGATTTGTCGCAAACAACATTAAAAATAACGAAAGCTTTCGGTATCTACATTTATGTAACAAGTCCAATGTCACCAAACATTGTCCAAAGTTGGTATGAATTTAATGTGGTTCAAGTTAAAAGAACATAATTTAGTAACTCTTTTAAAGTTCTTTCAAACATAATGTGCTCAAAAGTCTTCTCTGAAAATGACAATCACACTATTTTGACATTCTAGACACCTCATATATGCTCGTCATTTTCTAATCACAGTAAATACAGATTCTTAAAAGTATAAAATTTAAAGAATTTACTAAGTAAGATATTGTCTACTTCTAACCGTAGCAACTTTAAAGATTTACATACGCAAAAAAGTATTTTTTTTCCTGCAACTTGTTTCGGAATAAGGTACCTTTTGATATTTTGTTGTCAGAATTTGATGAAACGACATTCGTAAATTTAGATCGCAACTATTTCGGTTATATGTTATAGGTAGAATATTATTTAGTACCAATGTAGATAGACTTGCACAATTATTTATCCAATTGTACTAATATACTTTTCAATTTGCGGGAATTTCATCAAATATTCAATTGACGAAGCTTTCAGATAATGTTACTCCATAACTCCTGAGGAAGCCACAGAGTGGTGAAATGTACATAGTGGTACTGATAAATTTAATTTTGTAACTTGGCTGTGTTTTTCTACAATAGTGAAATTTTATCAGATGGGTACTCGTGTAAGCGTAAAGACGTAGGTATTGTAATGAATTCTATTGTTGTTCCTATTTATTTAAACGATCATGAATAATAACTGCTTTATTTAATATTAATTTACGCTATATACACTGATTTATATTCCAACTACAATTATTAATTTAACTGTATTCATATTACTTATTTATGTAACCGGCTTTAGTTTGTATATGCACTGTTCATTAGCACCTGTCTATATCGAGCTCCGCTTGGCTGTTTATCAACAACCTATAAGAATCTATCTAAAAGCAACCACTCAGCTCTCCACTATTCTCCCACTTTCTTTTTTCTGCATCTTGTTATTTGTCATACACTAAATTTATTTCATCACCGATGACAGGCTGCCGATTGTGGATTTTTGCCTCGGGCTCTCGTTCGCAACAGAATCTAATATGTATATCATTGACAGTTGTGCTAGCCGGAATGGAAAAGTAAAATTTATTATTTAACGAGAGTCCCTTTTCCACTAAAACAAAATAAAAATGAGAGTTCAAAAATACGTATTGCTAAATTCCTTATTTTAATTTGTATTCAAGAGAAGTAACAACACCTTACCATTTTTCCTTCCATAAAGTGAATAGGTACTATCATATATTAATATAAATCACAGCCTGAAAGCTCAAGAAGACGTAAATGATGGAACCGATTTGTTTTTTTATTATCTACCAATAGTATCTTTGAAATAAAGGATATGGTGCATTCGTGAAGATATCGGGATATATCACTGTCTTAGGTGCAAAGAAAGGCGATTTCCTGCAAGCAATAACGCAACTTCCGCTAGGAGGAAAACTGATTTATGGCTCCAGCATTGATCGCCAATAAAAAATCTAGACCAATGTGTCGACTTATTATTACGAAGTCGTCAGTTATTTGAAACAGATGGATATTAACATCCATTTCGTAAAGGTTAGAGTTGAATCAATAATGATAAATAAACTAGAGGCTACTTATTAGTCTATCTTGGTATTTCACACACATTTCAATACATATATTGAAGCCAATCTGTAATGTCAAAGATTTTATAATTCATCTAAGCAACTATAAACGCAACGTCGTTTTTGTTAGAAGTTATAACTAAATGTTCCGCCAGACTGTCATACATGCATTTGGCATTAGGGTTATTGACGTTGTCTATTACTGTGAAGGGTAATATATAACCGCAGTTTTTAATTCTTTCAAAATTGTCTCCATCGCTTTGGCTAGGCTATGGTGTGAATTACTTTACCTAATTAGGTTGATAAGCACCACATTCATGTGCTATGCAATTTATAAATACATTACATTCTGCCTAAATATTCAGTAAGCGGCTACCCAGTCTTTTAGTTGTCAGGCAATATTAAGAATGCCATTATTTTTCAGATTGTCCGAGAGATATTTATTTATCGCCAATTGTTCTGTCCAATCACCACAGTACTCGTCATGTCTGCCGTTAAGCAAACTTGTGCAAACCCACATACATACGCACATTATTAAACTACCGATTGGTCACCTGTTTAACAGAAAATCATATTTTGCCCTCCATTGAATAGAAAGTAAGTAATGTTACGAGCGAGTGTGATATTATTGGTAATGAAAATAAATGAGAGTTTTAATTAATTTGAAACAGTAAACATAAATATTGAAATCGGCCATTGGCCAGAACTTTTACCCATAACGCGTTATGAATTTCGCTATTTTCTCACGTCACGTTTTGGGCACATCACATATACCCATAACATGTGAGTAAATTAGACGACCATCGAAAGCACGACAGTTTTCGCATTATGGGTAGCATAAATTCGGATAAAGCAAAATGTTAGTAGTTATTTAATTTAATTTTTTAAGTCTTAAAGGTAGGTTATAGTTGGATAACTTGCTGTGATTCAATTAATAAACGAAGTGAGCAAAAATTATGTTAGAAAATCTTTGTTCGACCAACGAAACATCAGCGCAGTTGTTGTAAACCTTGATAATGATTGCATGAAGGTCGAAACGATATTGTTCAGTACAATATAAACATTCAAATTTCGTTTCATTACCGATACTATTAAAAAAATTTCACCTAGTGTCCTCTTTCTCTTTAAGTTTTGTATATATGTCATGGATCTCAATTTACTTGCTGAAAGCCTAAACTGAATGTACCTCTTTATTTTTCTTGATTTCTGTTTACGTGTATATAAAATATGTTTTTCTAAAGACGGCGACTGACATAAACTGAGCTCGAATTGAGCATTACATTACACTACATTACAATATGTACAGTACTCCATTTGCTCGGTCGGATTAAAAATGAGAGCTTTAAGTTGCGGGCGCTGCGCTTATTTTAATGGGATATTGCTTCAAAAATTGAAGAGAAGGGGTAATAAACGATGATGGCAAACAAATTTATTTAGGGAAAGAAGTGGCAACGGTGGAGAGAAATAAGGAAATTAGTGGGCACTACAAAACCTTTATTCACATGTCTCCCACGGATTTCGAATTATTACTTAATTTAATTGGACCAATAATTATGAAAAGAGATACATTCTTCCGAAAAGCTATATCAATCTAACGATTCTTTCACACACGTCCACTAGGCACAGCTTATTACTATATTAATAATAAAAGTATTAAAAGTGTTTGAAGTGAACACGTCAGAACCGCACTGATTTGTAATGTATCAGTCAAAAGGATTCGCGAAAAAACTGACAGACATACGGAGCAAGCACTCGCGCTCGTTGCTCACTTTGAGCTCGTGGTTCGCTGTACCGCCTAGTGTAATGCTTGAATTGTAACATATTACATTACAGGTAAATGTTATTAGTCAGTCACCGCCTTAACAGTTGACTAATCGGTCGGCAAAGTAAGTAAATAAGTAAGTAAGTAAGGCGGTTATTGGACCTAACAGTCGGTAATATATACATACATTAAAAAAATGCTTTAATAAGGCATTGGTGAAATCTCTGAAAGTAAACGAAGGAATGTAATTTGAAGAACATATAGGGATGAATATTTTGTTGTACATTTTGAAATTAATTTATTACAAACTGTTTATCAGTTTATTATTAATTTACTAAGTTAATAGTCCCTAAATTCATATTGGCAGCACTGTTACTTAATTACTCTACAATCCTGTCGTAGAGGTTAAAGTAAAGGAGAATGAACGGCATACGTAATATGTGTATAATACGTTAGTTCGCATCACCGTAAAGTTGTATAAATTAATGGTATCATTTGCGTTACTATGTTGTCTGGGTAAAATTAGATGTTTATAAGAAGAAGTAGTTGAAGTTATCTGAGTAGTATTAATTCAATTAACTATTTTCCCAGAATTATTTTTTTGCTTTATTAAAAGTTTTGAACATGTTTTGATGCTGTTCATATCACACAATATATTACAAGACATCCAATTAGTGTTTCGTTATTATGTATGTATACAGAGTTGCATCAACTGTATATATTGATAGTGAGAATTTAATATGTACGGTTTATAAATTACAATTTATAATAAGCGATTAGCAAAATGTAATATTTTTTAAACAAATATGCTTGTTTAAAATGTTAAAAACTTAGATAGATCATTTAAAACAGCATAGCGATAGCAGCGGTACTTTAAATTTCTTAAAATTTCTGCGACACAATTTCAGCTCAGTTTTCATGTACCTTAATTTCATGATTCTTGTCATGAAAATAGTTCATAACCTCAAATTCTTAAATCTCGTAGCGACTGCGCAAAGTTGATTATCATTATTTCCCTTTGCATAGCACTTCCGTTGAAAATTCATGGAATTAGGTCCATACCCCGTACAATAAATTTATACATGAAAGTGGTAATTAATAATATTTTTTACATTTACCAAAATGTTGCGTTGCTAATGTTCTTATGCACTATTTTTATCAATTGGATGTTTAAATACATCATATTATAGTCAGTTATTAAATATGTAAATTTGTATAGTACTAAAACTGAGCACTGAAATATTTCTGATTGCAACTACTGATTAAAATTGAGTATACCGCATTTAGTAAGTATTTCGGTATTATAAAATTCTCTTTATGCTTCAAATTACCGATGCAACATTGTGAATTTTAAGATCAGACCCATTATTTTAATTTAAATCTTTTCTTGCGCTAAATACTATTGTATATTTACTATTTTAGTGATTTATTAATTCTAGTGTAGCATATTGTCAAATATCCGAATGCTTGAATTTAATTAATTGTACTTAGTATAGTAGCAGCAATTAGTAGGAGACATTTATCTGTAATATATATATGGGTGTGGAAAAAAGTGGGAGGGAAAGTATTATACCTCTTTTTGCCTGCGTATTGGAGGCTGTCGCGGTCTGTGTAGCAGCAGCATACATGGGGTGCAGAACTGTACCCAGGAGGGGTCCACTAATCGCCGCCAATAGCAACGTCAGTCCGCAATAGTAGAACAACATGTTTCAGCAGCACGTTGTATCAATAAGATCGAAGAAACATGTAACGAATGCAAACCACACGGTCGTAATCACGGTTACAGCTTCATCTGCAATTTGTAGGGTTGTTAAATTGGACATTATCGTTAACAATCTAACCCCTTCATCGTCCACTGTAACCATTTTCATCTCGTTCAACTTTCAACACTAATACGATGTGTAACGTGTCACGATGTGTGTCACTGATTTAAAATTTACCATATACTTACGTAAACAATTATATAAACGAGTGTCTATATTTAATACGATAATAATGATAAAAATATCAACGATGAGCGTGTCAACACGCAGCACGCACTTACTATAACATTATGTCAACAAGAGTAATCGTAACGACGCTTACGCTAGTATATAGACACGACGCGCACCAATCTTACTGTGATTTTCGTTTTCCTCCCGTGAACCGTGACGCTGGCGACGGACGGTAGCGAGAAGGCGAGCGTCCCGTCGTCGGTCGGTCGGTCGTGAGGGAGTGCGTGCGCGTCTCTTCCCGGCTTCCCGGCAGAGCAAAGCGAAGGACCAGAAGAGAGAGCAAGCAGCCTCACGAGCCCTCGCTAGAGAGCGCCCGCGCACGCTAACAGGACCCAGCCCTGCGCTACAAACGTTGCTCTTGATGCTACAGCTCCAGCTTGCCTGCCAGCTAGCTCCTGCTCAGGATGCTGTCGCTGGCTATTCCTGTCCCTGATGCTGCCACTACTACTGTGCTAACCGTTTTCCGTTTGCTACCTACTGACGACGTTTTTTATACGAATACGTCGCATATACATACCACTTTGCACTGACATATGGAAAATTTCTTATAAAATTTATGTATTTTGTGAACTAAACCACATACGTAATATTGTCCAACGAAAGCACTGTGCATATAGGATACATTCACTACTTATGAATATTTGTGAAATATGCAGATGTATGAAAGTTTACGAAGATTGAATTTTTAATATGTTTTCAAATATAAATTCGTTCATTCATGTTTACAATTTCGTGTAAATGTAATTTCTGTACTTTACTTCAACAGGATTTACTACGTCAATATTTACTGATGTTTATGGAAATGTGTTTATTGAAAAATTGTGACTGCCATGTTCACAAAACTTCTAAAGAGTGCGTTCTAACCAAAACTCAGAGCAGAAATTTAAATTTTATATTATATTATTACTTTAACTGTTTTATCAAAAGAGATTAGTTTTAATATAGATAATAACGATTAAAAATTGATAAAAATGGATAAATTTTTGTAATGATGAGCATAAGATAAATCTAGAACTTCTGCAACATCTAAACGTTAATTAATTATAAATATGTCTAGAACTAAATCAGTGATAACGATTTTTCTTGTTTAGCCATACTTCGTAACAGTTTTAAACTTCTGTGGGTAACATATTCGTTTCTAGTTGTCCTGTAGATATCATAAATAACAACTTAAACAAATAAATATGTTTACGACAAGCAGAAATAACTTTTACTTTACGCTGTCACATTTATAAACTAGGTATCTGTTAATTAAATTATTAAATTTTATTATTCTATATCAATAATATTATTTTTTTATATACCTAAGATTTCTACAGGACATACAACACTACACATTTATAACTGCATTCGATTCGTTACCCCCAATAACTTAAAACATTGTCTCCAAGTACCACTAAACAAGAAAAATCGGCACCACTGATTTATTTCTAGACTTCGCCACTATTTATTATCGTTTAGATGTTGCAGAGGTTCTAGATTTATCTTATACTCATTTCAATTCGTAAGCTTATTTTTTTATAATAAAACCAATCTCCGTTGATAAGACTGATAAAATGCTCATATTGTCTAGGATGTATATACAAATGTACATATTGACTGATTTGGCGAAGTAACCGACATAAATACAGACATATGTGGTAGTTACTAAAGGATGCGAGCTTCATCCTTGAAAGCGATTATCCGATTGCGAAGTGGATCTCTTGCCAGCCGGCCACCGCCACGGTTGAGGTTATCGAGTCACTGAACACAGACATTGCCTTATATTTTAACACCTAGTTATTTCTGCACCAACAGAAGGCAAATCGGACAATAAACAGATCCTATAGTACTCCGTCCATTGTCCATTCATCCAACTTTCACAGGAGGAGCAACTTGAAAGCAATGAAAACCATGAATGAGAACAAAAGTTTCGTGAACAACCAACACACACATATACAATACTTATTAATTTATATGTACGTGTTTTAAAATTAACCTCGCTGTAACAATTTTACAATTGCGATTTGATAATTACTTATTTTTAGAATATGGTTTCACAGCCAGAATCCGTAGTAGAATTATGATTCTAGCTAAAGCGCCGTGGTTTAAATGAACGGTTAGGTTCAGACGTTTCATCGACTGACGGCTGTAGTTACCGACAAACCATCTGAACCAAACCGTTCATTAAGACCTATTTTGATTATGATCGTATTATCAGATTTGTCCACGAGAGCTACGGATCTGCAGAACGCATGCAAATATGTCACGCGTTTATAACTATACTGAAAGCGTTAATGTAAATTACTTTTTGGTAATGCTAAAGAGTTCATCTTCGAAACGTAGTCAGATAAACAAAATGTTTTCACAACCGAAGATAGTCTCTCTTTGTTGCTATTGGTTATGCAGGTTCGTCAATGAGTAGGCGGACATAACGATTTTTGTTATGGCAACAATATTTACAGCGAGTCCGTTTATTTATTCATTAGCAAGTGACTATTTTATGTCCATTAACATTAATCGAAGTATTGCGTACTGAAATAAATTGATAATGTTTTATTGCTCCAAAAAATTAATATTTTTTTATACTTGTACGAATATAAAATAAAATAAAAGCACTAGACATTAGATAACATCGCAAAGGTCGAAAGTACCAACTAAGCAACTTGAACCACTATGACTTTATATAGTTTACCAAAAATCAACATTATTGACCGATTGCGACCTTACGGACAAATCAATTAAACTTTTTCAATCAACAAGAACATGGATCTGTTGAAACTTTGTAGTTAAACGATAAACATTAATATGTTAAAGTTTACTTTAAGTATTTATTATTGTTTTATTTCCTAACAGTTTTTAGAATATATGCGATCAGTATCATTGACTGTAGAACATTGATATATAAATTAGTTTTAGTAAAAGTGTATAGATATGCTTAAATGCATGCAGCAGTTTTGGTATTAATCGTAGGTTATTGGTACAAGGCAAGCTGCCAACTCCCAAGCAAAAGCTAAGAACATTGTGTTAACTCATGTAGTACATACGAATGCATTATGTAATCGCCTGTATCAGTCTTATTATTATGAAAAAAAAAACAGCTGCCAAAATGTAATCAAAATAAGCGCTTGCTACATCTCACAAAGCAGTTATATGCTATTCTTAACATATTGATCCTGAAAATTGACCATTGCATTTTCAATTGCGCCTACATATCTGCAACCATTAAAATAAAATACTCGATTCTTTGTTGATGCCGATTGAGAGCACCTAAGTTATATTAAATTCTGTTCAATTTATGGACTATATTGCCTGTTTAGAGTACTTATCGCCAATTTTGCTTTATTATAATGTGATTAAATTAAATATGCTTTGCAGAATCAAACGGTCAACAAGTTGAATTTTATTCGGATAATGTATCAAAGTACAACAATGTCCCTATAATTATAAATAAAATATAACAAATCGATGGTTATAACAATTGAAAGTAACACATCAATAGGAAGAATTGAATATTTTTACGAAGACGAGATATATAAAGTCGCATGTAACACCTGTTAGAAAGCAAACCAGATGAAATTTTGAATAGAATTTGAAAAAACAATATTTTAAAGCATCAATAAATAAAAAATTAACAAAACATATCATATAAACACACAAAACAGAAGCATATATGCCTCTATCTTCACTCCATCTACTATACGACTAATGTATATAAATCCATGACTACTTGAAGCATGATAAGTCACTCAAACACCAAATACATATGATTAAATATTTCTACCAACTGATTTCACTAAAGCTGTGGGGTACTATTAATATAGGTTCTTTGTAGCAATGGCTAGTCTCAAAACTGCTTTTTCTCATTAGGTCTCAATTTTTCTACTGTATACTATATTTCCTTACAAACCTGATAAATGACACTTTTTTAATTACCTTCCCTCCTTTTTAATTAAAAGCCTCTTCAAGCCGTTTCTACTCCAAGTTTGATCACTACTGGAGTTGTTCTGGTTTCATGTTGCTTTTATAAAAATATATACATAGTTTTATACGTTGATAACGTTGCGTCTATAATCACTTTTAATAGCAGGCAAATAGTTTAATTAAGATAGTTGAAGTTTATTAGTACATCATATTTCAAATTCCGTTTCACTAAAATCCATAGTTGATAATAGTACATCTAAATTATTTATTAACGTGTTAAATTGAATGCAGTTATATTTATGAATACTAAAAGGGAAAATATTAGAATGAAATGTTATTTACATTTTTACAATATTTATAAGTTTTAATCCATATAGCACTTTAGTACGGATAAATCAATAAGAATAACTATTTTTAACTTTTTGGTTAGGTGTTCCTAACTAATAAGACCTTGTATTGCATAGCTTTTCGTTTTTATTTTATTCCAACGTAGTAAAACAAACAAATATAATTCTTTCACCAGGTGTTTATTGATCTAAATCTTACAGCAGCGTGCGGCATCTACAGCATTTTTTGCGAACTTTCAGGAAATATGTCGGGAGTAGACAACTATAGAGAATTTTCCGAAAATCTGCGCTCTCATCCAGTCTTCTGTTTCACTCGGAACTTACGTACTTTGGGTACTGACAAACAGAGTTTATTTTACAGGTGGCTCCTGTTTTCATTTGTTTTGCTTACTAATAGATTGTGGCTGTAGTTAATAGTTTATATGGTCATGCAAATAATTTTTAAAACGTAATTATTTATTTCTTATATTATTTATATATATATATATATATTCACTATTTCCTGTATTTTTTTGTATCGAAATAACTAATAAAAAGCAATAATTACATAATAATTTTATTAATTACATATTTATTACTTTATTAAACCCCAATAAATCCATTTTACCATTGAACGTTGGTTCTTAAAGTTTTAATTGAAGTTATTATTAATGAATAGGGTAATTTAAAAAAGATGGAAAGAAAAAGTTTTCACAAATTGTCAACGTTGAAGGAATAACATTTTTCTTCTTTTTCTTTCATCTATCATAAAAATGTTTCGCCAAGATACAAACAACCGCATAAGCTCCAATGGTAATTTAAAATAAAATTGATTGAATGTATATCGTATTCGTTGTGTATTTTATAATTAATTTAAAAGTTGAATTTAATCTGTTCATATGAATAATAAATATATCACTGATTACGGTTTTATTTGTATCACATAGTGTTGGAATGCTCGAGAAAAATCCAAAACATTTTTGTAAGTGATTTTTTAATGAACTAAATACGAAAAGGTATAATAGTTTAATCAATAACAAAAATAAATTAGAAAACAACAAATATTAAAATCGTCATAATAAACGCATCGTATTATAGCTTTAATCACATGGTGTATCAGTTATTGATCCACAGTATGTAATCGCTTCTTGTTTCCCCACCTCTAATAAACTGCCAACGTTAAACAATAAATCAACAACAAAATAAAGGAACTTCTTATTCCGGCCATCATCTTCCTCTAACTCGAGAGGAACTTCATTCCAATGACGTTCTTCCATTCCCTTTACTAATGTAGATGGTATCACAAGCTTATCAGCTAATGCTTTAAATAGAAGTGCTCTTTCGCAATAAGATCCCTGTCGAAGATAGCCTATTGGTATCATGTTTGTCCCAAGTTTTCCCTGCATATATGAATGTACAGTTAATATAGCCCGCATGTTGCTTCACATTTAACCATTTTTTTCTCATTACAAAATAACAAACGATGCTTAAACTGTGTAAATCAAAAGAAGGTATCCTATTAGCTTCCTTGAAAACTAATAACTATCGTAATTTGGCTAAATTGAATTTTTATGAAGTGATACATGTATATATTTGAAATAGGTTACATTTGCTTGCGTAGTTTGTAATGTGTTGGGTTGTGAGGTTTTATCAAGACTACAATTATTATAACTGGTATAAATAATAGCTTAAATTAATGTTATATTATCAAGTAAATCAAAAAATGCGTACTTGTACTATTCCTAGTTTCAATAAATGAATAAGTAAATAAATAAGTAAATAAATATATAAATAAACTTACTAGATTCCGAAGTACATGAAATTGTAGTATAAAAATACTAATTACTACACACATGTAAAAAATAAAATAATAAATAACATAAATAGTGAAAAATAGAAAAACCCGTCGTGACATTCATGCAGCAACATATAAATTAAAAATTATAACCAAGAATCTATTGAAATGTTTTTACAAAAATCAGTTATAAAAACAATAAGAAATAATATATAAATTTTAGATTTAAGTTTGTAGACAATTATGTAGTTAGGTACCCTTATATTTCAAAAAAAGCCAAATGGTTCTTAAAGCCTCTTAATTAAAAGTTGTTAACTACTTTAAATTTGTTTTTAATATTGTAACAGACTCGTGCGGTTGGCTTATCCTAGACTATGCAGATCAGTTATCCACCCAAATGTTTATCGACGGGGTACGAGATGTCGAAATGGAGCAAGCCCTAAGCATGCCTTGGCATAAAACTGTAAGCGAAGCATTGTCGCACGCTCTGGAATATAAAGCAGCCAAACAACTATCGAAAGGACATGTTAGAATCCGATAGGCTAGGTTGAATTTATTTTATTTCGACAAGAAGTAGTGAAAATAGCCAAAGAAGTCATGTCTTCGAAACCGAAGGAAGAAGTGTGTAAGCGCCCACGCTGCTGGACTTGCGACAAACCTGGACATCTTTCACGCTACTGTGAGAAAAGAAGGTGGAATGTTAAATGTAGGAATTACGGACGTACGAGGCACTTGAGCAGCGGTTGTCCAGAAGAAATATGGAAATGCGGCGATCCCAGTCGGTCTATGATCGTTTACGAATATCCTTACGTTGTTTTCTATAGTCGCATTAAATCGCTCTACCATCCCATCAGACTGAGGATGTAACGGAGTTGTTCTAGTTTTTCTTATTCCCATCAATTCACACACCCGTTGGAATATCTTGTATTCAAAATTTCGGCCCTGATCACTGTGAATCTCCATAGGAACTCCATGTCGGCTGATCCAGTTGTTTATTATTGCATAAAATTGTTGGATATGGGTATGTTGAGTAAAAAACAATGGGTTGCGTTTCACGAAAAAAAAATACCCATATTCAATTTTATTTAAAATGTTTCACAAAGAATGCGATACGCAATCTATCAACTTTAGTTTATTATTGCCTCTGATACGGTTGTGGTATCCTGGTTGGGGATTGCGTAGGCTTCTGGCCACGTGCTGAAGTAATTCAACACAACGAGGATGTAGTGGTTTCCATCTTCACTCCGTGAAAAGGGGCCAGCGACATCCATGGCTATTCTTTCGAATGGTGCTCCGACGTGGTACTGGTGCATCTTTCCTCATGTCCTGGTTCTCGGGCCTTTATTGGAAGCACATACTTCGCATTTTCTACACCAGTCTTGTTCTAACCCTTCTTTTAGTTACACAGAAGAACAATGCTTGCAATGGTCGTCTTGATAGCGCGTTGGCATTTCCATGGTGTTTTCCTGGCTGGTGTTTAGTTTTAAAATTATATTCCTGTAGACGCTGTAGCCATTTGGCCGCCTATCCTTCAAGGTTTCAGAACTGCAGTAACCATTTAAAAGAAGAGTGGTCAGTTCTAAGCAGCAATTCGCGCCCATACATACATATTTGTGAAAGTGTTCTATAATTTTTACGGCGGCCAATAGTTCTCGGCGGGTCATACAATTATTTTTCTCGGGCTTTGCCAGCGTCTTGCTAAAATATCAGATTACTCTTTCTTTACCGTCTTGAACTTGGGAAAGAACCCTTCCAATACCCACATTGCTCGCATCGGTGTCGATTATGAATGGTTTTCCAAATTCGGAATAAGTCAAAATCTCCATTTTCGGTAAGCCTGTACAAGGGGCGAGCCACCTTCGCAAATCCCTTCACGAATCTTTTGCAGTACGAACATAGTCGCAAGAAACTTGCGGCCAGTTGCGAACTGCCTCGGTCTTGTCAGGATCTGTACCAACGCTTTCAGATAAAATGACAGCCCTTGTAAAATTAAATTTAAAATTGCATTAATCTTTCAAATTTAGCAGGTGCGTTGCGTAGCCCGAAGGGCGTTACGTTGAATTCCACTCCCCGTGGTGAACACGGTCTTTTCCTTGTTTTCGGGATGCACTTCGACCTGCCAATATCCGCTCCTTAGGGTCCAACGTCGAGAACCATTTAATTTCTCTCGAAAGACAATACCACGTGCCGTCGATGCGTGGCAGAGGATAGCTGTCCTTATGTGTCGCTTCGTTTAATCGTCGATAATCAACATAGAATCTTGTTGATCCGTCCCTCTTACGAACCAAACGATAAGGGAAGTCCATGGACTTTTCGATGGTTCTATTATCCTTTTCTCGGGCATGTCCTTGATCAATGAATCGACTTCTTCTCGCTTCACCTATGGTACTTGTCTAGGTGGCTGTTTGCTAGGTCTAGCGTTCCGTGTGTTAATTCGGTGGTATGCCAAATTAGTTCTTCCGTAATCGGTGTCATTAATTGCAAAGACGTTCTGCTAAGTTCAAATTAGTTGTTCTAGCTTTCGATTTTCTTCTTCAGTAGGATGATCAGTTGACTTGTTGACTAATTCTAGTAATGCTTCGGGCAACTTCCCGTTTTCTTCCCTCTGTTCTTCGTTTTGGTGCAAATGATTTATGATGATGGCTGTTTCTAATGTCCCTATTGCCGTTCCTTTCGTAAGTTTTTGTTTGAAGCCTTTCAAATTTATAACTCTGATTGGAATCGTCGCCGAGCTGGTTTGTACCACAGTTCTTCCGACGAGGATAGCCTTCTGTCTCAATTCTTCGTTGTCTTGTTCTATGACTTCAGTCATTTCACAAGGAACGTTGCCCTTTATTAATATTCGGGCAACAGCGATCACTCGAGGATTAAATATGATTATTGATGCGCCGGTACCCACTATCAGTTTTAAGTTCCTGCCGTCCACAAAACTATCTACAGTAAGTGGTTGTCTTGTATACGGAAATGCTAATTGAGGCTTGGGGGCGCATACACGGCTTTCGCCCCTTAAGGCCGGCTATTCTTAGTTTTCCTGCTTGCTTCTTTGGACGGCTCATGTCTGTCAACGGGTGTGTGAATTGATGGGAATAAGAAAAACTAGAACAACTTCGTTACATCCTCAGTCTGATGGGATGGTAGAGCGATTTAATGCGACTATAGAAAACAACGTAAGGATATTCGTAAACGATCATAGACCGACTGGGATCGCCGCATTTCCATATTTCTTCTGGCCTATAAGACATCTATACACGAGACTACAAAAGAAGGACCTAAGGATACCTGCTGATCTGATGTTTAGGCGACCTGAAGACTCTTCGTTGTCTACGGACGAATACGTATCACAACTACGAGAGCGGCTATACACCATCCATAAAGCCATCAGAACTAGAACAAAATTCGAAAGGGACCGAACGAAGACCCGCTATGATCAGCGAGCGAATTCTACAGAGTTCAAGGAGGGTGATCGTGTATAGCTCCTTAATCCAGTTCGCAAGAAAGGAAGGTGAAGGTGAAGATCATACGAAGTGGTCACACGGATAAACGACGTCGTTTACAGGATACATCGAAGCCCCAAATTCAAGATGAAAGTTGTACACCTCGATCAGCTGGTTCCATATACAGTGAAAGAAACTGATCGGCACTAGAAGTGGGGGGAGGGCAGTGTGACGAACCTGGTGTTTTGGGTGGAATTGTCCCGCGCCGATTGCGAAAATAGAGTGGAGTTTGACAAAAAATAATAATTCTAGGGATTTTGTTTTGTAAAGTCTTTGTTTAAGATTTAGAATAGTATTAATTTTATATTTTAAGAGGTGACATGAGAAGAAATTAATAAATCTGTTCGAAGTATCTTATTTATATGGTTACCACTTCTAATAAGAAGAACGTCCAAAAAGTACTACGGTATACTTCTGAAATTTATTGTAGCCTTGATACAAACTCGCACTTAGAAACAAAACGTCGTATTTATTAAAAATAAACTGTTTACAACCCTATTTGGCTCATATTTATGGCGAATAAAATCAAAAAGTTAAATTACTTCGATTATAAATTAAAATTAAAGTACCACATGGTAGCCTTAAGAACATTTGATTTAAACGAATCCGTTAAGAACTTAAATATTTTATTTTAGTGTAATTTTTGTACCGTTTTATTTTACCTAATAGAAAAATTGTAACAATTTTAATGACTTCAAAAAGGGTCAAATTTTGAAACTAAATAAATGAGATGAATGCTATTTGTTATATATCCTATTATTTTTGGTAAGTTCTAAGTTAATGGATTACCTAGCTTATAACATATAAAATGGAAGTGTCTTTACCATACGATCATATTATCTAAAATTTGTTCGTCAAAATTAAATTAAAGTCCTGAAATATAATATTTGAAGTTCCGCCAGTTATTTACAGCAAATGTTCCAACATAACACGTTTTTATATTTCGTATCGCATAGATACTATGTATAATCTTAAAAATGCATTCGTAATTTCCGAAACAGGAAGTTCTGAATTTTGACCACAGCAGAGGTGGATTTTCAATGCCTAATAAGACCCTCTCAGTGAGGAAATCTCAAATTTACAGATTTTTACTTCATGTAATGTCCAAAATATTCAACTTAATTTTGAAATCATGCAATTACTACATTCTATACACATTATTACACACTTACTTACCTTTAAAGCATTAATATGAATTTTGTAAGAATGTTGTTTTTCTTCGCTGGCAAATTTCTCTGAACCTGATAATTTCTTAGCTATAAACTCAGCAATAATCTTTATCTGATCGGGAACTGAAAGTGGTGGAACTTTTTCACCATGACTTAAAACGAGAAATAATAATCAGATAAACTCAGACTTCAAAAGTTAGTCTAATTTACAGTTTTATGTATAATTCTTCCAGATATTCCGTCAAATAGGGATCCGGTGACAGACCTCCATAGTTAATTTCAGGAGTTACTCTTTCATAGATGACATTACAGAGATTGGTGGAACTTGCTGAATACCCACTGGCAGTGGAAAACCGTTTCTCTTTTCGAATACTTCCTTTTCGGCTACCTGAATGTTGCATTAGGTACGACATTAATTAAAATTAACAATCACCCTTTTGTTGAATCCCAAAACTAAGTTATTAAAATAAAAACATTAGTTTCGTAATTACCACCTGTTAATATACTTACTACAGAGTAACACTGTTCGCAATACTAGATATATGTACAGAAATGCTATCTACTTGAAGTTATAGCTTACCACTTTGTGAATTAGTTTTACTTGGGCATTCCCTTCGGAATATGCAAGGAATCTTAAGAAGATCGCTTGGTGCTGTAAAGTCAGCTACGTAAATTGTTTTACAAGTGGAAATTTGTTGTGATTCCAAAACTTCTAAGAATGGAAAAGTTCCTTTCCAACAGCCGCATACCATGTAAAATCTATCACGAATGCAATCAGTTACATCAAGTCGGTTTTTATCAAAGAACTTTATTGGTAGGTACAAATCATACATCATGTCCATTAAACGTTCCTTCATTAGATCTATTTCTCTGTTTTTGATTTCCAAATTTTTAAGACTAAAATTTACAAAATATCGAATTGCTTCCACCTCCATTTTATGTGCAATCACTACTTGTGTATTTATTATTTACTCTGTTTCTTTAGAAGGAATATAGTAGATAAGTAGGTTTGATAATAACACTTTTGAAAGTATTAACTATAACAGACCAACGTGGTCAGAAAGATACGAGCAAAGATGTAATTTTCAACGTCTTCTCATAATTGCCTCAACACATCAGGATTTTAAGAAATCATAACCCCACAAGTCTAAAAATTCAGTGTTTGGCATTTTTGGGAGGATTCCAACCAAGAGAATAGCAATTTGCGAGGATTGCTCCAGCATATTCAGATTTTAATACACCTCAATTAAAAAATTCAGTTCTTTAGTTTTTGACTAGGATTTCTCGATCTTCAGAGTACTGGAGCTTTTCTGGGGTCACAATTGAGTTCGCCATCGAAGAATACATCCGATATAATTATTTTCATTTCTGATTTTTAAAGGCAAACTCGAATTAGTCTCCAGAATTGTTCTAATATATTGAAATGTCAAAATACCCTAATCTCTAACCCAAACAAATTAAATTGACAACATTTAGGTTTTGGGGTGAAAATAATTTAAAGTCTTGACAAGATAGAGAAATTTTGAGGGCAGATTCTAATTAAGAGACAAAAGATACATCGAAAATGGCTACTCTCTTGGTTGGAATAATTTCAAAAGGACCAAAAGCTAAACTTTTAGAGTTGTGAGTTTAGGATATCTTAAAATCCTAACGTGCTGAGGCAGTTCTGAGGATAATTTTGGCCTCAGTGTCGCAAAATACTTCATAAACTGTAAAGACAAATAGAACAATTTCTTTCTGTTTGTGCAATACTCACACTGTTAGAGCTTCATTCGTTAAGTATTGAAATCCAATACTTTTGTATATAAAACTTCTAGATATAAATATTAGTATATATTTTAAAAGCTCCTCGTCATCAACTGATTCTTTCAATTTAACCAAGATTCGTTCTGTTCCTGAACATTCTGAAAAGTAAACCCTGATTTCCTGGTCTTTAATACATAGGTCCAAAATAGCAATTGCTTTCTTTGAAAAGTCTTCGTCTTCTTCCTTCAAATGAATGGATGGTACTATATATGGCACATTATATACAACTATGGAGGTTTTATTATATATAATTAATGTTCCAATAAATATAAGATTCTTGAAATTAAGACCAATGACATCAAAAGTAATTGATAACCAATATAGAAACACGTTGAAATTATTTCACAAAATTAGAACAACTATTCAAACAAGTACAGTTTTTGCAATGAAAACAATAAAACCCTTTTGCATGTTTAATTCTTAACAGCTACTAATTCTGGTGGGTGGGCAGTCCATCCGAAGTATTCAATAGTGCAAAGCGGAATGATAGGGCCGAAAGCCCTTCTGAGCCTTTGTTTAGAAATCGTTGGAATGGTAGGGGAGAGACTGAGGAGACGGGTGAAATGAAGACAAAAGAGAAGTGACTGATTAGGTAGCATGCTACTTTCTCAGCAATTGCCTAAATGATTTATGTAATCCCAAAGACAACCAAGGCAGGTAGAACCGGAATTGAAACGGTATCTCCTGAATGCTAAGTTATGATCTGCAATTTTAGAACATGCCGCTCGGTATATTTCAAATATAAAATTATGACAATTTATTACCTACTAGCAATTAGGGTGCCTGGGTTAGTTGGAAATACGGGTAGTAATCAGGTTTGTCAACAAGTCAGTTGGATTGTTCACGATATTGGAATCGATTTAAATGGTTTTTATTTTCCAAAAGTCTGAGCTTTAAGGTTCAAATATAAAATTTTAGTATAGTTTAAACAAGTATTATGTTTATAACTTATGCAATTTTCAGCGATACCAGTCGTTTTATTTTTTCAATGGATAATAAACTCTTTTTAGATTTATTATTGGTGGTCCTCCCTAATTGGCCAATATAAAGAGCGTCGCAATTGCGATAATTAATGTTTTAAAAGTCGTTGCTTCATTGAGCTATTTTGACGACCATTGATTTACTAGCAAGCAGAATAGAAAGAGATACAAAAACGATTAGAGAAATGTTTGGAAGGGAATTTAATCAGTATTAAGAAACATAAACAAAGTGGGGTGAATGGAAAAAGGTATTTTATTAATCAAGGTTTAATTTTTAAATTTAATTTCATCCATTTATTTTGGTTGGTTTAAAAATAAATATTTCCTTTTTTATTATTATTATACTTTTGTTTGGAGTGTGTTCTTATTGGCTCATTTTATATACTTTTATATAAATAAAAGAACCCATGAAGATATCATAATAAACACGGTTGCTTTCAATTGTGAAATAATCACCAGCCACGCAGGCAGCCTGAGTTCGATTGTCGGTCGGTGCAATACTTTCTTTTTCTAATTAATTGATCAAATATTGATTACACGTGATACTAGTTATAGTAATACAATATAATCTCAACATAGGAATTTTTTATTATAATCAAGGATATCAGTTACCTACCAGAATACCTACCGAAAATAATTGAATAATCTTCATATACAGCTCCTTATCTATAAGAGAAGTTCTATACTGGTCTTCTGTGCAATAAATGTAAATTATATCCAATAAAATGGTAAATCCCTGCTTCGTCATTTCGTTTTGGTTTTTTAATATGTCCGCAACAGCAACCTATATCAAATTTAGTTTGCTTTCAAACTACGTTCTCATTTATATAGTAAAAGGCAAAGGTAAGCATAATACTTGAATGTACATGAAACATATTTTAAACTTAGCAGGAAAATATGTTTCAACACTAAATTTTTATTTAACTAACAAATTGTTTCGACCTAAACAAGTTAAAGTGGTACTTAAATACACAGACAAGAATGCCGTTTACAAAATTATAATTCTGGGAAAACCATGAAATGAAAGTTCGAACAATAACCAGGGTGTGCTGTTTGTTGAATGTTCTGTTAAATTATTTACAATATTTAATCTTGAATGTATGGCTTTTTTAATTTTAAGAATTAATTTACTCCTTTTTTGTTGAAAATGCAAATTTTATCGCGTTGGTTTCACTGTTGTTTCCTACAGGGTACACATGTTCATTTAATCTAATTTGAATTTCCCCAACTATTTGAGAACAGTCATCAAATGTATATCCTCCTCTGCCCACTTTACTTCTATTTCCGTCTCTAACTAGCCCTTCATTTCCTATGATCCTATCTCTCCTTTTTCATTTTGACTTTCATAGCGCCCTTTGTTCTCCTTTACTTTCTAATATCTCCTCATTTTTAAACTCTATCCGAAATTCGAATTTTTAGATTAATCAATCGCTAGCACAGAAGTGATTTCATTTTGTTAAAAGTAAGTCTATCCCGCGCTGTCCTTTGTTTTGTTTGAACGGCTTTTTTCATTTTAACTTATTTAACTTCCTGGATATCAAAAATGGGAAACTTTTAGTTCTGCATCTCCAATTTTTATATTTGCTCTACCGCTGCTTTTACCTCCCTTACAAATTAATATTTCCACTTTATTTTCATTTATTTTGTTTCCATGCCATACTGTCATTCGCTTTACGAGGGTGTATCAAATATAAACGGAACTGATTTGTTTAAAATTACGGAGAGATCAGTGACCTGGTAGTAGTAGATGCGAAGATGGCCTGTACCGCTAAGGAGAAGGGAAAACCAACTGCAATTCGCTCGAGTCGCTTTAGTACGGATAGAAATGGTGAGCAAGGCATATTTGCATGTCTCCGTGGAGCAACGGATTATTATTAAGTTTCTGGCCAAGGTGGAGGTAAAGGCACAGTTCAGCGACAAGACCTTGTCAACAACTCGGGTGTTTGCATGGCACAAGTAATTTTCTGAAGGCTGTGAAAAGATCGAAAATCAGAGCCATGCTTGCCGTCCAAGAGCAAGTGTGACCGAAACCAACATTGGTTTCGATCGAAATCTCATTCAGGTAAATCGATACATAACTCTCTGGGCAATCCTTGATTAATTGACCATCAGTTACGAGAGTGTCCACAGGATCGCGACAGATGACCTGAAAATGCGCAGTGTCCGCTAGATGGGTTCGGGTTCCCCGACTGTCATCGGAGGGTCATAAGCAACATCGATTGAAGAATTCGCAAAATACATGCACGTGCACCACTGCACGAGTCGAGTCGAATAGGCGAGTATTGAGTGGAGAAAAAACGGCAGGAGGACCTTAATGAATGCAAAGACGCGTTTGTCGACCGGAAAGATAATGTATTTTTTGATCAGCAGGGTGCTTTTTACGTTGACTTTCTCCATGGTCGACGCACGATAAATCGCAGTATAATTGTAATCCACTAGATGTCGTAAAATTGTCATTTCGGAGGAAACGGAAGAAACAATCGGTCAGAAGTGTCATTCTTTCGCATAAAACCGCCAGGCCGAATACGGCCAATTCCACAGACAAAAATTGGATGCATTATGCTGGAAAACACTGGAACATCCGCCATATAGCCATATAACCCCAGCTTGTCCCCTTGTGACTTCCATCTTTTTGAACCCCTGAAAAAAGCGTTTAGAGGCCAACGTTTTCACAAGAATGACGCAGTGGAAGCTTTGTGCTTCAATGGTCACAAGAACATCCGAAGAGTTTCTACGATGATGGTATAAGAAAGCTCTCAATACAATGTGAAAAATGTATTTCTAGGGCGGGAGACTATGTAGAAAAATAGCATATGTCTAATTAAATATAGTTCGAATTTTTTACAAAATCAATCTTGTTTACATTTGATACACCCTCGCACATATGGTTGTCACTGACTCCTCCCTACTAGACGCTAATGCTAATCTAAGCAGACTAATTTTAAGCCTAGATATATATCCCTAGAACAGTGGTGTCTTTAAATTTAATAATCGCATCTTGTATATGTAGGCTAAGAAGTAGGGGTGACAGTATGCATCTCTGTCCAACTCCCTTCCTAATATTTACTTCTTTACGTTTCTGCCCAAATTCTATGACTAACTGTTGCTAAATGTAAAAGGAAACTGCAGCGATGGAAATAATTAAAAACCAAGATGGACTTAAGCCAATTAATTAAATATCTCGTATTCAAAAATCTCACAAAGTAGGTTGTGGCTAATTGAAGTAAGTTCCTTCTGTTTATTTAAATACCTGTTGTTCTTTATGCAATTTATGTATATATCACCCTTATGTCCCTGAATGTCATCCCTACATTTTTAAGTATATTTAATATTTTATTTCATTTAACATTGTCAAAACTTTTTCTGGATCTATGAATCCAATTTACGCTCTTTTTTTATCGTTTTCTCTATTACCCGTAGAGTAAAATTCTTATACTTTTTTTCCATCGATCCCCGGATTATTCTAGTTAAAATATTTTTGAACTATGAAAAGTTAGGCTAAATTTGTCCAATGTTAAACGATTACTTATTGGTATGTCAGATGGTCCGCAAATACACTAAAGCTCAAGATAGATTCTTCTCAAGTATTAAAAATACGTAGAGTGCCAGCTAAACCGTGTCAAAGTGGAGCGTGGTAAACTGCTAGAGATAAACAATATAGAAATCAAATAGCAGTATCGATATGACGATAATATGTTGATTGTTACACAAGTCACTTGCTGAATGGTTATTTACAATAAATTTATGTTTGGTTAAAGCTTTTTTAATTTCCAAATTTTCAAGGAGGGTTAATTTTTTACCTTTAGTGTAATTGTGTAATAATTTTACATTTGTTTCGTCTATATAATGATTATTCTCTATGCAGTGTACCGAAAAGCCAGTCGACTTAATATTATAATTAATTGACCTTTTGTGCTCAATTAGACGGCTTTTTAAGGCCTGGCCAGTCTGCCCAATATATATATAGCATCACAATTGTTGCAGTTTTCGGAAGCTTTAAACAAAGATAAATTTATTGTAAATAACCATTTATAACTTGAAACCAATAATTCTCCTTTACTTTTATACAGTTTATAACTAGTTTTGCCATAAGACCTGCTTCCAAAACTTTTTATACCACTTTTGGAATTTCCACCCCTATATATAGACCATATAAACGTATTTAATTTTAGTAATAGATGCGTACTCTTTGAAAATGGCCCATTGGCCGGAACAATTGTAAAGTTTGTTAATAAACCTATTAGTCTTCTTTTTATTTAAAAATCTTTAAGTTTTATTGGCTCCCCAGTGATTATTTCGCCACGCAGTGGCTTCTTCCACTATGCGTAAAAATTTTATTATCTGTTATTTTCAGAAAAATCTTAATTCATCCACGAGTCATAGAAACGACGATTTTCACGAACAAAAACCTGCTTTTTAACCAACTTTGACCTAAAATATTTTTTTGCTGCTGTGATACCTTTCTCGATTTTTAATATTTTATATAAACCACTAAAAGAAACAAATTAAAGAAAATGAAGGATACACTTTTTTAGACCAAAAAGGTCTAATTTAACTGGGTTATAAATAAAACTCTTTTTCTGTAATACTGAAGAAAAGTCTTACCAATCCACCATATAAGGGAAATGTATGTAACATCTTCCGGTTCCTTTTTAAGAAATCGTGAACTGTCTTAAGAGCGGTTTCAATGTACGGGATTGTTGCTATATCCTTTCTTTGCAATATTTCTGTAACAATCGGATAAAAACGAAGTTCATTTTAGTACTATTCAATATAGGAAATCAAGAATCATGTAATGAGTAATTCAATTTCACCTTAAAGCAACAAAAATAATTCTTTTGTTAAAGAAATGTTAAAATAAGCTCAGGTATTCTTTATTTTCATTCTAAGTATGATATTAATTTATAAGGTTATCTATTTCTTCAACGAATTGATTATCCATGTAGCGGCTGTCATTGGCACATATCAGGTCCGTCCTTTGGTTGTTTCATAATCTGCAGTTATCTCGATGAGGGCCATCAGAAGATGACGTAAGAAGTTAAGATAATTGTTGAATTGTAGCTTACATTAGCAAACGTTGCATTATCAAATGTTCTAGTGTTTCTTTCTGTGTGGGAATATGTTATGTCGGCGTCTTCTCCGAGATCTTTCTAATGGATACGGCTTCATACATTAAGATGGCTGTGAAGCGTTTTCACGAGACCCACTCCAATACGGTAGATGTGACATGTATCTCAACATCATAACATTAAGTTCATTTTGATGGCATAAAATGTGCTATACAGCAACTAAACTCAAGTGATGTTACATTTATATTTTATAAGGTAAAATAGAGACAAACAATCCACGTTTTAAAATATATATTTATTAGTGGATACTTCATATTTTTTTAAATACGTAGTAATGAAACGTTGATATTATAAAAAATATTCTGAATATTAACAAACCCAAATTAAGAAAGTTAAGAGAACCCTGCAGGTTATTCCTACTCCCATAACTTATGGGTGAGACAAGGGAGAAATGGCTTATGCTATTCCTATCTGAATTAAATTGGATATTTAATACAAAAAAAGTAAAACCTTACATACTGACTTACAACATAATATACAAAATTTTTAACTACTTATACTAATACTTATACTTCTCTTTCTGTTAAAGACTAATGCGCACTTTAGCGAAGAGGAACGAAGCGCAGAGAAACATATATATGAAAGAATATTAGTTGGCAAGACGTATTCAGATAGAAAAGTTAGGAGTCACTTGGAAAAACATGAGTAAGAATATCCTTATTAATACCCGAAGGAAAGGATTATTCATATCCGATACATGAAACATTCTCATTTGCGACAAGAAAATATATAGCAAATACACAATATGAATTCCCCATAACGCTCCCTACCAGCGGTAAATTTGAAAAACTAATCATATCACAAATAAAAGTGACACAATATGGATTAACATTAACCAATCCAACAAAAGCAGCTAACTTCTCTTCGTGTCATCTTCTTAAGAGAGTAAGAGTCCAGTCGACTGAGAATCGCGTTGCATTATACATCTCTTTGCATCCAACACACAATCGCAGTCTTAATTACTACCTGAGTCGTTTCTGAGTAAGCATCTTCACCATATTCCTTCCGAATTTTTTCAATTCCTTTCTACACTGTTTTATTTAAGATTTCTGGCACATAAGTTAATTTAATTGTCTCCGGAACATTCCCCGTCTCGTATATGTAGCTTACTAACCCAAACAAACGATTTGTAATTTCTTGGTCCGCTTGTTTTCTATATTTGTGCCTGATTATCCTTTAAATTTTTTAATGCTATTTCAAACTCTTCCTTCATTATAGGGTATCCTAAATCAAGTATATCGACACTGTCTTCTTTTTCTAGTATATCTTCTAACTCTTCACCTGCGTATAAACTTTCCAAGTATCCTTTCCACCTAATCACATTTTCTTATTATTTTCTATTAAGAAGACCACTGCCGCATTTATTATATTATTACTACTGAATCCTATTTCCTTAAAATTCCTTTTAATTACGTTATAAGCCTCATCAGTTTTACCTGCTTTACACTACATTACTTCTGTTTATTTATACCTACTATCAATCCACTGTTCCTTGCATACCCTACATTTCCTAATGATTTCCCACTTTATCGCCTTGTATCTTTCTTGCCATTCCTCATCTATCCTGCTTTTACCATTCATCTATTAATCTTGAAATCTCATCTATTTGTCAAGGGTACGAATTTCATTTTTCTTAATATATCCAACTACGGAATCTAGATACGTTATAATGCAGTTCCATTCTGTCACCCCTATTTGTAGTTGCTCGCACATTATTTAGTATCTACTATGTCCTTGAATAACTGGTTAGCGGAGAAATGCACTGAGATAGAACAATTGGAACATCAACATGACTCGTTTAACATTCACAAAAGAATTAAGGAAGCTGCAGGTATATTTAGATGTAGAAGCACAGGGATACTGACAAACATAAATGGCGATGCACTTCTGGACAATGACGAGGAAATTAAGCGATGGAATGAATATATGCAGGCATTATATAATGATCGGGGAATTTTAGAGGAACAAAATACAGAATCCGGGCCACCCATTACCACAGGAGAGGTTGCAATGATGAAATTTACGCAAACTTGCTGAAGCTCTTGGATCACCAACATTTAGACATCATCACAGAACTATTCATCTACATTTATGAAAGCGGTGCAATTCCAGAAGAATGGCTGATATCAACATTTATTCCTATACAGAAGAAAACTAAGGCAAAAAATGCGAGGACTAGACATCCATCAATCTGATGAGTCACGTTTTAAAAACATTCCTAAAAATTATACATGAACGCATTTATCCCAAACTCGAAAAACACATAGGAGAAACGCAGTTCGGATTTAGAAATGGTCACGGAACACGGGAAGCACTGTTTAGCCTTAATGTCTTAATACAAAAAGCACGCGATGTAAACTGTAACATTTTCGTCTGTTTCATTGACTTCGAAAATGTCTTCGATAGAGTAAACCATAGAAAACTTTGGAAAAGCTTAAGCAGTCAGAACTGGATAACAGAGATATTCGTATAATATGTAATCTCTACTGGAAGCAAAAAGCTCACGTTCGAGTGGATAATGCGCTCTCTTAAGAGTTTGAGATACGATAGGGGGTTCGACAGGGATGTGTGCTTTCTCCTCTGCTTTTTAATGTGTATTCCGAAGGACTGTTTAAGGAGGCATTGGAACACAGCGAAGATGATATACTAATTAACAATCTAAGGTCTAACAGTTCTAATTGCAGAAACAGCTGAAGGACTTCAAAGACTGAAGTATGCGAAACTTACAACACGCGCCTAAACACAAATAAGACAAAAGTTATGATAATTAGCAAACAAGATACTGACGACCAATTTTATGCAAATGGCTCCCAATTGGCAACAATTACAACAATCAACTACCTGGGCACATCTCTCAACAACAAATGGGAACAAGTTAACGAAATAAAAGCTCGAATAGAAAAAAGTAGATCCGCTTTCAATCGTATGAAAGGCGTGCTATGTAACTTAAATATAAGCCTACGACACCGAATCAGAGTTCTTAGATGCTACGTTTTCTCGATACTAACATACGGAATAGAAGCTTGGACCCTAACCGACGCTGCATGTAAGCGTCTAGAAACATTCATCACGTAACTAATGAAACTGTGCTACAACGAATGGGAAAGGAAAAAGAAGTTTTAACCTCGATCAAGGAGCGTAAACTCTCGTACTTCGGACATGTAATGCGAATCCAGAAATATAATCTACTTCAGCTTATCATGCAAGGCAAACTTTACGGCAAAAGAGGCTCTGGAAAAAACCTGAGACAATGGACAGGAATGACATCCATGGATCTAGTCTGGGCTGCAACATATAAAATCAGATGGGCCATAGTAATCGCCAACGTCCACTGAGGATACGGCACATGAAGAAGAAGATGTTCTTTTATCTAACCTATTAGGCGTATAGTTACATTTTAGTTCTATCAACTCCAGCTGTATCCTACTTTCCCTCAGTTTGACAATTTTAAATTTATGATTAATATTCATAACTAGTAGGTTATTATCACTATCTACGTCTGCCCCTGGATTAGTCCTACAGCCCTTAACTTGATTTTTTAGATTTCTGCCTAACGATAACGTAATTTCCCTACATTACCTATTATTTTTCACGTATGCCGCCTCCTAACGTAATAATTAAATAACGTATTCGTGACGGTTAAGTTACGTTTATCACAAAATTCTATCACTCTATTTCCCTTATCATTTCTATTGCCTACTCCAAAAGAACCTGCTATTAGTGCTTCTTTTCCCTCACCTACTATTGCATTAAATTGTGCTGCGACTATTAGGTTTCCTGTCCTCCCACTAACTTTAACACATCATGAATATCTGAATATACTGCTTTCACGTCTCCATCGCTATAAGAGAAATAAACCTGCATTATTATCGTTTTAACGGATTTCGAATTTAACTCTACCATAACTACAAGTAACCTTTTACGCTCTGTCCTACGAATTACGATTCCTACCCAGAATTATCTCCTATCGATTCTGTGGTCTTTGGCACCATGGGTACTGAAAGAGTTGCTGCCCTCTTTTGTGACTTATGTTAAACTGGTTTTTCACTAAGAACCCTTATATTATGGTTACTATGGTCCGCCTCCTTAAATTATTGTAACGCACAAGCCGATCTACCCGCTCTTTTGCATCCATTAGGTCCAAATTTGTTTCTTCTACATTATTATTTAAAATTAAGAGATTGTACAAAAGATTAGTGGATCTAGGTGACTTTTTAGCGTAACCTAACACCTGAACAAATAGGATAGTTGCTAACTGAATAACTATTCAGTTTTATTTAAGCACTACAAGTAAATAGGTGAAAAGTGTTTGGAAACTATTAAACTTAATATAAATCGTGGTGGATATTAGACTAGGAATCACAAGTACAAGGTAATAAAAATAAATGCAGACAAGTACTACACGACATTTGTAGAAATTTGCACTTATTGGGCGATTCAATAGTGTCCAACAAGGGTCAAGAAGTTATTCATATTTCTTTTCTACAAGGCAGAATGTTGTTTTCCACTTTTTGTATGTGTCTATTTCCACAAGCAGTAACTTAGCGTCCTAAGTACGCTCCTGATAATGAATCATTTGCCAACGACTTCCGCTTCTTAAATCTATAATATTCACAATTAAATTAATAATAATAATTTCTTACCAATCAAACATTTTATAATAACGGGTGTAAGCATCTTATCACAGCAATATTTATGATTTGTTAAATTTGAAATAGCTTCACAAGTCTTCTGGAGAACATTCTCATTATTTGTTCTGAACATGGATAGAATACTTTCTTCCACAGCAAAATCGAAGAGTAACTGAAATATTGCTAAGGATAAAAATAAAATGAATATAATATGTACTTTTAGCAACCTGTCTAGCTGATTCATAATCAGTAAGAACTTTAAAAATTGTAGCTGCACAAAGCATGTATTTCTTAGGACATTTTTTTGCCCACAACGCAAATTCTAAAAACTCAATAGTGCCAATAAAATAAGTGGCTGTTTCAGGAAATTCAAAGCAATTACGAATAACATCAAAAGCTTTCTGATGCAAATCCGGATATTCATTATTCTAGAAACAAAATAAGTGTTATCGAAGTAACTTTTTTTATGTACCCAATCAGTACCATTATTAATGTGAACATTGACTGAACAATACCGCTGTCTTTATAACGAAGTTGTAGCTTTATATTCTTCCAACTTGTCGTTAGAACTAAAATATCCATAGCTAGATGTTGAATTTCGGAAAATTCGCTTTTCAAATAACAGAATAATATATTCGGGGAGAATTCGGTCATCTTAGGTAAAACAATCATAGCTTCCTGACAGTCGATAAGTCGCCGATGATATTCTAATGTATTCCTTATTATATCCGGATCTACACAATTTTGCAGTATTTTATAAATTGGACCTATAATTTCAGTATTGAAAAGCATCGATGCTATAATTGAATTTGTAACCACTTTGCTCAGTATCTGTGAGGTAAACTCTTGTACTTTAGGATCGGTGGTCTGAAGGAAAGGAACTAGATATTAACTTTATATATATTATATATAATTAAATAGACAGATGTACTAATTAAATGTACTAATTAAACGAATGTAAAAATGTCTTTCAAGAAATAAAACAACTTCTCCTTTTTAATTTTTCAATGTACTCAAGTTAGATTCTGTAATTGTTTCGGCACTTGAGGCCTTTTTCAAGTGTACTTACTAAACCTAAGCGAAATTGTCATTGTTTAAATAGTCAGATGAATTTACCTGAAATGACTTCGATACGGGGTTGTCTATTGCGGGGGTCTTTAGAAGTTTGTTGTTCATTAGTAATATTTTTTTATTAAATTTCGAAGCTTATTTAATTTCTAACTGTTCTTTATGAACTAAACATTTTCTTTTATTTTTTACATGTACATAACTCGAAATTTTCTAGATTAGCAAAATGATAATTTTCCTTAATAATCAAATATTTTTGGAGAATGTTTTAGTAGGGATAAATTTAAATACATCAACGTGAAATTCTTCAATTAATTTTATTACAGCGAGAGCCTGACAGCCGTGGCAATAAAAAAGACACAGAGGACGTCTTCAAAGAAGGTGGATGAACGATATAAAAGTTTTGCTGGAACAGATTCGATTCAAAAGGCACAAGACCCCAACAATTAGATAAACTTGGGGCGAGCATATATGCGGCTGATGATGATGATTATTAGATAACGTACACTAAGTTACTTTTATTAACCGCAATTGTAGAGATACCATATTGCTTCGATTTTTGTTTGTTTTTTGTTTCTTCCGTAATTTTTTAAAACTGAGTTTGTAAACGCTTTCTATCTTTTTATTGCTGAGCTTGTCTATAAGTGACTCTTTAAAGCTGTTATTTTTTAATGTTGTAGCTTTATTGTAATTTACTTGTGAAAAGGAGGCCAGTTTGCTTTTTATTAACTTATTAGAGTTGAAAAGTATTACGGTATTTATGGAAGTGGGTTTTCCAAAACTATCAACGTTTAAATTATCTTTTCTAGAAACTACCATAAATACAAGTTGATTTTATTATTGTTTTATTTTCTACGATGAATTTTATTTTTTCATGAAATGAATTTAAAAGTTTTTCCATCAGTTCCTGTCCATACACAACATCATTTACATGTCTTTTCCAAACAAAAAAATACACTGTTAGTTAAAACAAAAAAATGTAACTTTTGAAACAGTTTATATATATATTTCTGCTAATAAGGGCGAGATTGGAGTACTCATAGGTAGCCCTTGAGTTTGCTATTGAAATTATCATTAAATTTAAAAAAGCGTTGGTTTATACATACGTAAGTAATTTACTTTAATTCGCCATTAAAGCAAATTTTTGTTACTCTGTCGTCAATTAATTTATAAACATGCATTAGACAGGAACAACACCATGATACTTTATTTCCCAAACAAAGATAAACTACTAAACCTACTCGAAACTTTATAAATGAAAAAATCACTAGAAAATAGAAAAGATAAACTAATGAATGTTCAAATGGGAATTTATTCATCAATGCACCCTTGTCGTCAGTTTAGGCTAGTTTCAGGTTTTCCCACTTCAGGTAGTCGTTACCGATAAGGCAGGTATAGGGAGTTATATATATAGCGTAACTTATATAACTTATATAATATACATATCTTATAGTAAATTAATAAAATTAAGTTACAACAAATATCCTGAATGTTATTTCTTTGTCGATTAATTCATTAGTAGTATTTTTTAATTTATCTATTGGAATGGCCCTGAACAAACTAATGACGTCAAAAGATACTAATTTAGAATTACCTATATGGAATTTAAGAATGTACACTTTCATTGCAGAACCATCGCTGCCGAGACTTCAAAGTATAACTTTCGTCCTCATTGCATATCATATCAGCCGTAGTTGCCGATGAAACGTTTAGACGTACCCGTCTATTTAGACTACGACCCTTCAGCCCGAATTCCATTATTAAAAGGAAATGTTATTTATTTTGACAATTTTATAAAATGGAACGAACTCTTTATCGAATGTATTGTAAGGAATTTTCTAATTCAGTTATTTATTTAACACATATTTATTTACAACAATCTGTTTAAACAAACTTAAATTACTTACTTATCTGACAAACAACAATGCACTATATTTATATTACTTTGTACCTCGCCGTTGAATATTTGTATTACGCGTCCGGAAATCAACTGCCCCGCTGACCCAGAGACGAGGGTATTTATTTATTTATTTATACTCAATAATTATCATCTTTGTATTTGCTTTTCCTTGAATCTCATATTTAACGTCGTAAAGAATGGCGACTAGCATCCCCACATATTTTGTATATGAAGTAACAGAAAGATGCGAGGGCAACATTTTTCTAATATACAGTATGTGTATAGACGTCGTGCACGATTGCAGTGACAAGTTTTGGAAGCGATGCGATGCGTATGCTTTTGCGAGCGTAGCGATGTGATGCGTTGCGTTGCAGGTGCATTTATTATGCGTAGATAATTTGTGTAGTAAATCATTGGTATACTAATGTGATTGCTGGTAATATATATATATATATATATATATATATTTTATATTGTGCACAGTACTCGAGAAAGATCTAATTGTGTTAACACGTTCTCATTGGCCATTGTGTTTATAAGAGCTCGTTGTTGAATTATGGGTAAAGTGCCACGATGATCTGGCACGCCAGTATTGTACAGGAGAGACACAAATATCTCCGGTGATGCCCATAGTACGGTGACTTGCCTTGCGTGGGATGGGCATGGTGCTATAGCGGCACGGAATTAGGTTTGACCTACCCTGTTGGTCTCCAAAATGTGTATTCCGTCTGGAGGCGCGGGAGCGCAAACTCATGATTACAGGTATTTAATGCGATTTGCTGATAGACGGATTCTGCTAGACTGATGAAGATTAACTCGCATGTAATCCTGAGGGGCAGGGGTTCCGAAGGAATCCTGGTGAGTACCTAATTACTTTATGATCTTGTCAACAGATCGATAAGTGTTTTTATTATTTCATGTGATAACTTCCTATGAGCGAGAATGCGTTTGTCGTCATCTCACTTTTACACAGTCGCCAGCCAGCCAAATATATTTATACTTGTTCATGCACGCTGCACGCCTTCATCTCCCGTCTAAATAAATAATTAATTATATTTAATATTTCCTAATTATTGGTGAGTAAAATTATCTTGATTATTCTTATTGATTTAAATGTTCTTTTAAATATTAACCAACCTAACATCAAATATAATCGAATTAATCAAAATTAATTAAAAAGATCCTTTCCCCTTGTATTACCGAGAGAAAATACCCGAATATATTTCGACCCGCTTTCAAAGAAGACGACTTGTTATAACAACAAAATATTCTGGAACGTCTATTAGCCGGCATCGATTTTTCTCAACATGAAACGTGCCGCTTTCGGGGTGAGTCAATGCTAACCGATACACCGCACACACGTACACGTTCGTTACGTATTAATTTTATAGTTCCTGCTTCTAACTTGTTGGTAGGATCTGATTTGAGTTTTTGAACTTCTGAATTATTTAGTAGAAGATCCATTTTTCTATCTTGTCTATTTAATTTAAAATAGTTATAGTATTACCCTTATTCACATTTGTAAGTATTTATTGTTTTATTTCTTAAACATTATAAAATGTCTCATAATGTACTAACCAAGAAATTAGTTGAAATTATTGAGAATATTTAGTACTCACTGTTTGGAAAATTGAATTGATCTTTAGAAGGTCGTTGTAATTACTACAATCAGTTAAAGTTGTAACTGCTTTGGGGATCTCCATAAACATTCCCAACAATTTTAAGGAAAAGTTTAAAATCGATTTATTAGCAGTCTTACGTATTAAATCTTGCAATTTATTCATCAAACCCAGTTCAAAGAGGAGATTTACGTTCGACATCCTTTGTTGAGCATACTTGCAAAGATTATAAATAGCCTGATAATGAATGAAACTTACCATACTTTCTTTTTCAGATGCTATATTGCATACCTTTAAAACGACGACTTCTTCTGTACTTGAAAGAAGTGTCACAGAAGTAATCGCCTCCTCTGTTCCATATGGAGTCTGACCAAAAGGAAGCACGCCAGATTCGGCTTGTTTCTTCCCAGCATCTTTTTTTCCTTTTGGGCCCATCGATTTATTTCTATATGATTGACAAGAAATTTATGACAGCTTCAAAGCATAAACTATGAAATATAAAACGTAAACAATCGAAATCTATGTAGTTATGTGCCTAGTCGTTTCATTATGGAAAATAAAACTATGATATTGTATAGTTTTTAACGATGTATTTAAATTACTAATGTTAGAAACAATATATCTTAATGAAAACAAATCTAGATACTCTTGATATCAAAAATAAATTTTTATGGCTTTACTCAAAAATTTATTACTTCTGCACAAATTAAGCTCAACCGGCACTTATAATAATAGTAATAAAAATAAAAATATAAATATAAATTTGTAGTTAACAAAAACGACTACCCCGAGGGCTAATACTCTTACCGGCATTGAATTACACTGTTGATTCCCATGGATTATTAAACGAATATATAACATATTCAAAAAAGAAGGAATTAAAATCCTTATTCGTCTAAATATTAAGATCAAAAATCTCACATTTGGAATGCGTCCTACCAAGAAGGCACAACGAACCGAAAGCCATATCCCACGACCGAACCGGTTCGTTGTGCCTTCTTGGTAGGACGCATTCCAAATGTGAGATTTTTGATCTTAATATTTAGACGAATAAGGATTTTAATTCCTTCTTCTTTGAATATAAATAAAAATAGCTTTCGTAAACATATCCTTAACTACCATGCAATAAAAAATAAAAAGATATTCAAACTATCTACGGTGCACTTTTTGTGAAACATTGTTGAATAAACGAAGAAAGAGAAACGAAGTAATATTCACCAATTTATTTATTTGAAACCCGGCAATTGTTTCGATCTTTGCCCATTATCAAGAGTAATACAATCCTAAAGTAAATGTGTAACAAATGTTATATATATATGCTAATTAACCTAAATAAGTTCACTAAGTAAGAGTGATAAAGAAAAATTACCTAATTCTAATTAGTTATTTACTATATTTAAGTTATTTCGTATGGTCCTTTTATTTCTAGACTTTCTGGCATTGATAGTTTTTTGCTTTTATATTAGCGTTCGTGTGTAACAGTTCTACATTAACTAAATTAATTTTATAGTAGTATGAAGGATTTCACGACCGGCGCCAATAGAGTTATGATAACTTACCGGGCTTTTGGGTCATGGTCTATAGGCTTTTTTGTTGTCTGACGTTTCGTCAGCGTCTGCGGCTGATATCTTCAGAAGCTTTTTTGGTATGGTCGATGCAACAAAAAAGCCTATAGACCACGACCCAAAAGCCCGGTAAGTTATCATAATTCAATTAATTTTATGCTTATAAAGGGTACAGTGTTGAGAAATGCCTGTTTTTACGGATTTTTTAATCTGGTAGAAACAGCTCGGAGAGATTGCCCTATATAAATAGCATTACAAGTATCGCACGAAATTTGGTAAATACCACTCTTATCTAATTGCTTATTCTTTCTCTTGTTGACTATAAGATTCTTTAATGTAAGAGGATTATTTTCGACTGCTGTAAGGCTTAGTTTCTTTAAATGAACCTTAATCTTATGGCTAACATGATTAACAAAATGTAAAGATATAAATTATTTTTTTAGAATTAACAAGTTTTTTAATTTGTTTATTTACTTTGTTTTTAATTAATTTGTCTACTAAGGAACTATTGTAGCCATAATTTTTTGCAATTAGTTTATATAGAGTTATATTTAGTTCTTTATTATAACTTAACTCTGATAAAGGTAATGATAGTAATCTATTTATTATACAATGGAAGAATGCTAATTTTGTTTGCCACAGATGGTTTGAATCAGCTGGGATTAGTGTCCATTTATGCAGGTTTTCTGAAAAATTCAAAATTTAGCTTATTATTTGAACTCGTTACTGTTAAATCCAGGAAGATTAAGCTTCTGTTTGTTTGTTCTTCAATAGTAAAATTTAAATTAGTATCTATAGAATTTAAGAATATTATATATAAATAAATTAAATAAGACAGATATATTTCAGAAAGGATCGGTGAAAGAGGTGACCCCATGGGGAATCCATCTTTCTGTTTGTAATATTTATTATCGAATTCAAGGTAATTTTGACTTAGACATAATTCCACCAATTTAAGCAAATTTTTACCTTCCTTATTATCTAGGTTACTGTTTTCTATAAGATTTTTGTGAATTTTAATTAACTTAGAAAATAGATGTGAGAAGACTTTAAACGTCAAACGATACTAGAGTAGAGTTAGTAGGGATGTTCAGTGTTTTAATTTTATTTGTAATATATAAAAAAAAATTTACACTATACGTAGAGTACCATGTAAAACTTTTTAGTAGAATTGAATTAATTGAGGCCTGAATATACGAAACTACTGGACGCTTGAGTTTGTTATTTTTATGAATTTTGGGTAGGCCGTAGAAAATAGGAGCCGAGGGATTTAAGTTTTAAATTTATAAGTATTTTCAATAGATAACTAGCAATTATCTGAGTTCAAAATTTTATTGACATCTTTTTGAAAAGTTTATATATCAAAAACATATACCTTATATACATACCATATATATTATATACCATAAACCTTTATAAACATAAAATCAATTGAGATAATGTAAAATTGTTACACACGAACGTTAATAAAAGCAAAAAACGATCAATGCTAGAAAGTCTAGAAATAAAAACGGCTATAAGAAATGACTTAAATATAGTAAATAATCAATTAGAACTTGGTAATTTTTCTTTCTCAATTTTACTTAGTGAATTTATTTAGGTTAATTAGCATATATATAACATTTGTTACACATTTACTTTAGGATTGTACTACTCTTGATAATGGGCAAAGCTCGAAACAATTGCCGGGTTTCAAATAAATAAATTGGTGAACATTACTTCATTTCTCTTTCTTCGTTTAAATAAAAATATGAGGAAACAGTCCAACTTAATTAAATATAATAGTATAATCTGTTTACATACAATAATTTAAGCAATCTTTTAAATTCTAGTAACATGTCTCTTCTAAGTCTTTTTCGAGATCATTATATTTGCTCACTCCTTTGAAAAAGATTGAGATTTGTGACTTTTTATTATGATTTGAGGTAACACATAGTTTCTTTTTTCATGTAACTGAAAGAGAAGAATAAAGTGGCTCGAGACAACCCCGCCTAGCGTACTTCTCACCCATAATATAATCAATAAAATCGAAACAAGTTATATTAATTAACTGTAAACAATTATACCGAAATACATTTATAATTCGTCTACAATATGCCCCAAAAGAATAAATATGAACGTTAAGCCAAATACGAAGTTCTGTGTACTGATTACCTTCCAATTATTAAATCTGCACTGACAATGCTAATCACCAGTAGTATAATGAAAGAACAACCAATCCAGCTTAACTTTAATTACTATCCAAGAATCTTCATCTCTCGTAACGTGTAGAATACTTAGTACTTATCTTTTTTTTTGAACCTTTAGTTAAATTATTAACGGGGCTCATCTTATATACAAGTATTAGTAAGTTGCCTTAAACTTGTGAAACCTAAATTTAAACTGCGCATAAAAATTATGCATCACCCAACACTTGTTTAAAGTGAAAATTTCCTCAATTAAGTTTAATATAACAATCACAATATAGTACTAAAATAATGTAATGTATAAGCAGCCCTCCATAAGTAAAGCTTCATGATCACTCGTGTAATTTTCGAGATTCCAAGAAAACCATAATTTTCTAGAACGTCATTCTGGAACTATTGAGAACAAACCCAATTCCCACTAACAATCTGTCGCGAAGTCGACCGATTTAGTTCTAGTTACAAAGCGATAGAAGGAGAATAACGAATAACAAGGATGTGATTAAGTGAGCAAGCGAATTACTAATTGTTAATTGTGGTAGAATAGTAGAACCAAAGCACGATATTTCGGTGGAGATAAACGACAATATGAAAACTAAAATTAGACAACTTTATGGGGCGTAAGTTCGCATGTCCACATCAAATCTCGAAGAAGTCACCATCTCAAGACTGGATGGAAATAATTTATTATTCATAGAAATATCCGTAAATCACCATAATGCCTGATGTATTAACGGAATAGCGAATTCTTTCGTTGGCAAAAAAACAGAATTTAACTACGATGATAGGAAACACTTTACCAATCGATGGAGAATGCAATGTAGAAATAAGAATTGGTAATGTTATCTTATATGTAGTTGAGTATTAGCGGCCGACGTAGTAGATAATGTCACATTGCAACCTCACCAAGAACATGGGATCGACTTACATCTTAGCACTTCTACAATGCGCATCAGTGATGAGGAGATGGTAATATCAAATCTTAACACAATTGTCCCTTTTAAAATGTTCGCAGGAGATTCAGTTCTACCGACTTACTTCAAGAGCATTGTAAAAGTCAGAATAGATGGCGGCATCGACGGCTTCGTGGGGGTGGTCGGACCACATAATCAGGACTTGGTACATAAAGTATTAGTAGTAGGACGTACGTCCATAAGCATCATCGATACCTGTTAGAATAGTGAATTTGAAAGACTTCGAGCAAAAGATCTGCAAAAGCACAGAGTTGGCAGTATTTCACCCTAGCTGAAATTCACCACTGAAGCGAAACCGCCACCACTTTTTGTGGCCTTAACTGAAATGATTCAGTAACCACCTGACACAGATCAAGTCAAGCAATTAAACTACTTAACCGTTTTTAACATATCTTCACCCTCTCAGGCCAAGATTTCGGCAATACCAGTTTGCATATCGCCGCATTAACACTGGAACATCGAGATCCATTGAAAAACCACCTATGAGGGTTCCCTGGGCGAAGCACGAAGAAGTGAACGACATTACAAGAGACACGAATAAACAACAGGTGATCGAACCATCTCAAATTGCTTGGTCTACCACGGAAGAAAGATGGTTCCACGAGATTTTGTGTAGACTACAGAAAGCTTAACGAGGTTAGCACAGGTACCCATTACCCTAAATTAACGACACATTAGATTTCAATTCAACGTGATGCTTTGGAATGTGTAATGCACCTCCTACATTCGAAAGACTCGTGTTTAGTATGCTACAATATAATATAATATAATAATAATTACGTGTGATTCCCAAAGTATATCACCCAGCCATCTCATTTATAGTGCGACATAAAAGGTTAATAAGGCTATGGTATAAAAGGAATACATAATGAAACTATTTTCTTACTTATTCGATTATCTACAAAGTACCACTATGAGGCTGAAGAATTTTTACAATGAAATTATCTTTTAGGAAGAGACAGCAACGGCGTTCCTTCAAAGACATTAACCTCTACATTCTGAAGATACGGATGAACCTTGTTCGAAAGGTGGAAGCGAAATGTTACAAAGAAGAAAGTACGACTTTGTAGTTGAGAAACAGGACCGAGTAACCTTAACTCCAATCATTCAAAGAGAAGTAGAAGCTGGATCACATAAAATCTGATGAACGGCCTGCATACAGGTCACTCAATCAAATTGGGTTTATGCACAAGTCCGTGAACCATCAAAGAAATTATGTAGATCGTAGATCTGGAGTACATACTCAAAGAATAGAAAGGAAATGGTTAGGTTAGGTTGGGTTAGGTTAAATATTGTTCCTCCAATGTTAGCGAGCTGGTAGAGCACACGCTACAGTGGTAGCAAGTTGGTAGAGCACACACTACAATAACAACAAGTCGGTAGAGCGCACGCTATACCGGCACCCTTTAAATTATATAGCACTTCTACACTAAAAATCCATTTAAATTAATGCTTTATTGTCTACTATGAACATTTTGCCGCAACATATAAAAATATCATCCACATAGCTAAACCAATACCTGGTTTTCATGGAATAATAGATGATTAAATCAGCATTTCTCATTGCATTCGTCCAAAAATTAAATTTACACTTGAATCTGAAATAAATAATTCTATTAACTCATGTTGTCCTTCTTCGGGTGTACAGGCTGTCGTCGGTTGGAATTGCTTCTTAACGTTTCGCTAGCACGAGTGGCTAGCTTCTTCAGAGGTCTATCCATTTATTTTCGCTGTTGGTTGTAGACTGTTCCTTTCTCCTACGCAGATGGTATTTATGCCTGTGGGTAGAGGGCGGAGCTTGTTCCGCTTCAGTAGATTTTGATGTGTCGATTGGTATGGTTCGTGCGTTCCTAAGAATTGGGTTCCAGATCTGATTCAGTTTAAGGGTCTCCTCCTTCCTGTTGAAATTATCCGGATGTTTGTGGATTTCTATGGCTTCTCTGGTCAGTCTGTTGTAATAGCCGTTGACTGATGCCAGCAAGGTGCAGCTTTCAAAGAATATATTGTGTTCTCCGTCGTTCAATGTGTGTTCGGCTACTGCTGATTTCTCAGTCTGTCTTAGTCGGCAGCTGACTTTATGCTCCTTGAGTCTTGTCCCTACAGATCTTTTAGTAGTTCCAATGTATACCTTGCCACAGGAACAGGGTATGCGGTAGACTCCTAGATTTGAAAGTGCGTCCCTCCTGTCCTTCGCTGATCTGAAGGTTTGCTGGATTTGCTTTGTCGGCTTGAAAATAGTTCCAATGTCGTGCTTCTTCAGACTTCCCATTGCTACTACGTCCATTCGTGCGCAAGATTCAGGATTTCAACACTGGACCCAACGACATACTTGTAAGTTTCGACGTTGTCTCGATTTTCACCAAAGTACCTCTGAGAGAAAGTCTGAACCTAATGACCGGGATCTTCCCTGCCGATATTTGCAAACTCTTCGAAATCTGCCTCAGCGGAAGCTACTTCGTGTGGAATGAGCAAATGGACGGAGTAGCAATGGGAAGTCCACTTAGCCCGTGACGCCAAACGTTCAGGTCGGAGAGACGCCAAAAGAAGTCGTTTAAATCACAAATCGTTTAAAAAATCCATTAGATGATCGAAGGTTGAAAGTGAGTGAGTTGGCTAAGCTGTCAGCTTGTAGACATCTTAACTGAACAAGTGCATCACTTTTTGCATGAATATTTGGACATGAAAAAGCTGTCGGCACGATGGGCGATGGGTGCCGCGATTGTTCACGATCGACCATAAATACCACCGTGTGACAAGTTCAAAGGAGTGTTTGTACAGCCGCAGTGCAAAGGAATTATTGCGCCGTTTCGTTACTGTAGATGAGACATGGATCCATCACACCACACCAGAGACCAAGCAAGAACCGAAACAGCGCACTGTTCACTGTTTACTTCGGGTGAACATACACCGAAGAAGACTAAGATTAAGATGGGTCTATCAGCCAACAAAGTCATGGCCACAGTTTTCTGGGATTAACGTGGTGTAATTCATATTGGACAAATTTGACACTGTTTTGAAGCAGAAAAGACCGCATTTAGCAAAGATAAAAGTATTGTTCCATCAGGACAATGCACGGGTGTACACATGTGTAGTCATCATGGTAAAATTAAATCAATTAAACTACAAACTACTACGCCATTCCCCTTATTCTTCGTATTTAGCCCTTTCCTGTTTCCAAACATGAAGAAATGGATGGACTGTAAATGATGAAGTCATCATGGGAAAAAACGCTTATTTTGAGAGCCTTGAGAAGTCTTATTATTTAGAAGGAATAATTAGAATTAGAAACACGATGGACTGAATGTATCGAGCTAAATGGAGATTATGTAAAAAAATAAAATGATTTTTTGCCGAAAAACTGATGTTTTCCTTTAAAAGTCACGGACTTAACAAACCATCTTCGTATGTGTTGTCTGAGTTTCAAAACAAACTTTCACCGACGTTTCATAATACAAGATGTATAACCTAATCATACTAACCTTCAACATATTTGAATATCGTCATGTGGGTAATAATTTGAATCATGACTTTAAAAAAACGCAATGAAGAAGATGCAATTGCTTGACTAGCAAGACTCTACAAATACGTACTTTACAGTGCCTAGCGCTTTCGCCAAATGTGCGGAACTGCACTTCTGTCACACAATTTATTATTTCATATCTTGTTTTGGGACCGGATGATAAATACTTTAAGGATTTCTTAATATGAAACCGAGAACTTAATAATAACTGAACATTAGGATCCTGTTGGAATATCCGCAATATTTCAATCAGACATCCTTTATTATATTAATATTCTTTCTCAATTTCTTAGTACAATCCCTATAATTGCGACTCTACTTAAAAAAAATAGGTTTTAATTAATTCAGACAAAAATAGAAACATAAATCTTCATATGTCATTTTCGAAGTCCGAATTTGAGGCAAGCACGTCAGGACCGAAATGCTCAAAAAATATAATTTTTTGCCATTTGTGTGTATTACTCCGTGAAAAAAAAAGGTCGAAACAATTTAGAAAGTTGTAATTTCCGAGGCATCTTTTATCGTTCAGTGTCTCAGGACTACCCTTATACATCAACATTTTGTAATATTGTAACGTTCGGGGGTTCAACAATCAAAACTTGAAGACTTTTAAACAAGAACAACAATTTATTTATACTAATATTAATTAACGTAACTTTACTACCACCAGTTACACTATTTATTTATGTACAGTTACTGTCCGTATAACACTTCTCGCTTTTCATTTATATCTCTACTCTTCACGACCATCAATTTATATCTGCACTCTGAACTTCTGAACCGAAACTCTGAACTGAACTGAACTGTTCTCGGCGATCGTCTTTCCGCTTATATACCGTTCCGTTAAATTTCCGGAGCACTCCCGAGAAACATATAAAAGTCGAGACCATTTTATTTTTCGCCGAAATATCGAACAAGTTTCCGCGAAACACAAATATGCAAATATGTATTCAATCATTACGCACACACTTGCAGTTACGATATACACGTCGAGGTTCTGCAGCGATCGGCTCATTCACACACATGGGCACCCAAACGCACACAAGAAAACGCGCACTCGTTACAATATCATAACCACAAAATCCAAACGATACCAATTTGACTTACTTAATCTTAAAGATTTAAATATCTTAAAAATTAAATGAGCTCGAAGTTTCCTGGGGTCAAATTAGAGTTCACCATCGAATAATACATAAAAAGTGATTCCCTTTTTATGAACATTTTATTCAACTCCCTACAATACTGTTCTCAGAAAATAGTACTCAGGAAAGAGAGTATTGCTTTGAAACATTGAAAAGAAACAATATAAAAGAGGAAATTATTTTCTATGTACGTTTCGAATGCGAATTTGAATCTGTCTTCACAATTGGTCTAGCTAATTGATATTTCGAGGTATCCTAATCTTAAAACTAAATAAGTCGAATTAGTATTATATTTGGATTTTGGAGATAATATTTTTCAAAATTTTGATGAAATTTACCCACAGTAGATATAGCAAGCATGACTACTACGACATTTTACTTCACATATCATGCTCACAAGAAGACAAAAAATTGCATTTTTTATGTTTTGAAGTTAGAGTATTTTAATATTCTAAAAAATTAATAAATAGCTTAATATTAAATTTAAAAAATGATATAAGTAATTAAATATTAGTTAAAAATAAAAGCAACTAGGAAAAACTTTACGAAATGTCTTAAATCCAAAGTCTGTAATTCCGACTAAGAGTACAGTAATCATTAATAATGAAATGTTTGAAGAATTTGAATAGGGATAAATTTTTAAATACATTAATGCGCTATTAATTATTGAATTAATTCCTTCATTGTATGAGGTAATCTATAGTGGGTGTAAATTAATTCAACAATTAATATTGCATTAATGTATCTACTACAGTAATCTCTTTAATGCTTTTTTGTTTCTATTTCATTACATTCGCGTGCTTTTCTGAACACGTTCTGCCCTGTTCGTAAGCGGTGGGTTATTTGATAATACTTATAAATGGACATTTACATTCATACTGTAAACGATAAAGTTAAATCAATAATTATGGTAAGTAAACAAGGAAGTACTGATCAGTTCTTCTGGGTATGTAAATGTCCATGTATATAAGAAAGATAGTGTATAGGATATGGCGAAAAGATATAAATAAAATTCCTGCCGTTTTCGTTAGTGTCTAGATGAACGTTAGTCGAACTGTAAAATGTTGTATCTGACAGTATCGGTTACTTACCTATACTGTGAAAATTATAACCGTAATGGAAAACAATTGTTCCGACTTTGTCACCACCACTTTAATTAGGCTATTATTTTGATCGGTTTTCTTAATTAAAATTACACAGTATTTGGTATGCAGCACAATTCTTAAGTGTTTTCCGATTACAAACTAAAAGTGGGAATTAAGTAAATTACGTATTAATTTATTCATAAGAATCATGAAATTGTCACTAACTTATAGGTACGTTTGAGGTTACATGTAGAGGGAGAACTGACATCACCGATCTACAGCAATGATATCATAATAAAATTAAAAAAAATCAAATAAAAGTTGTATTAACCACATCTTCATACTTCAAAAATATTTTCACATTTACAAGGTGCTACGTTTAGAATATGAAAGTAATTATATTTTAGTGAATAACCTGTGTTTTATTGAACTTCTGAATTCATTTAATAACTAGGAATCAGTTTTATAAAGATGTTCTTCTTCTATATACTTAAGATGTATCTGAAATAATTATAGCTTTTTTAAAAAATTGTTCAAAAACTCCGTCACATTCAATACAGTTTTTTCTTAATGGTACCACCACTATCACAGGGTCGTCAGTCCGCAGACTGGTTGGACATTTAGCTCCGGTCCTTCCTGTCCTGCGTCGCATTTCCCAAAAGCCTGCACAACCCACATCCTTAACTATTAATCTCTTAATTTCTAACCTTTTTAATCCGTGATGTTTTTGACATCCTATAGCACCATATCTCAAAAGTTTCCAACTTTCTCTCTTCCGCCGTGTCTACCATCCACGTTTCACTCCAATACAGAGCCGTGCCCGTAACTTTTTTATAATTTTATAATTAACCAATCGCGAACATAGAAGTGATTTTTTACTAATAAATGCTACTTGACTTAATGCTACCGTTTGTTTCATGTCTCTATCGTTTTTTCTATCCTGACTTATTTGACTTCCTAGACATCGAAATTCGTCTTCAATTTTTACATTTGCTTTAACCCTGCTCTCACCTCTCTTACATACCTATATATTTGTTTTACTTTTATTTATTTTCATGATGGATTGACTGATATGGTTTATTAATTATGGGAAAGTTACTGTATTGATGTAGACTTTTCTGAAAACATAAAAACGTTTGAAAATTTGCAGCAGAGATTGGAAAAAACCGGGACAAAAAAAATCAGTAAAACAGTAATTTATGGGATAAATCAGTTTTCAGTTTTAAACAAGATGAGACAGATTTATAATTAGTGAATTTTCTCACTTACTTGATAACTTACAAAAAGATGATAATTGCTTTGGTGTGTTAAGGAGAAGATTACAGAGCGAGTGGACCTTACTCAAAAAAAGTTTGCTTTCCAATTATTGCAGGAGAATTATTGGCAGTTTGTTTGAGGTAAGTGTGTTTAGAAAAAGTAAGTATATTTCAAGTACAGTCAGAGTTACGTTAAAGAAATCAAATCGTAATTCAGTTCTCCACATCCCATTAAGCGCTATAAGTAGCGCGAAATGACTGAACCTCTTCATTAAATTAATAAATAGGTGCACACAAACGAAAACACTATATTTCTCTCATAATAAACCATTAGATATTTCTGTACATAAGAGTGACTTTATGGTCAAAAGCAGTATCTTCATGTTAATGAAACTGTAACTTATTTATTTAGCGTATGTTACAACACATAGTAAATTATAATAATAAAAAAAATAAAAATGTACGAGTTACAAACAGATATATAGGTAAATATAAAACTGTTATATTGCAAAATTCTAGTTCAGCTATCCATTCAAGGCTTGAATGTGTAGTGTGGAAGAAGTGCCTCATATCTCCTTGATATGCCCTCAGTCTACACTCTGTCACTACGTGGCCAATTATTTGGTTTGGGTCGCCGCAGTCGCAACCTGGGTTGGGTCGTTTTCCCCATTTATGGAGGTTATGGGCACACACATCGTGTCCTGTTCTGATACGGTTTAAGGTCTTCCATATATGTCGTGGTTGGTCGAAGCCATCAGGTTTTACAGCTGGGTCAATGAAATTTCGTACATCGGGTGGGGCGTTTTCAGTCCAGATGGTCTGCCATTCGGAGTTGATGTTGAGGTTTGGCTGCCACTTGTTGAGTTGAGCTGACAACATTGGCGGTTTCCTAGATCGAAGCCGATTTATTGCCAGATTCGGGATATCAAACTGTAACTGAAATGACGTGAACTGCGCAATAGGATATGGTTGGTTAGTTAGGTTACGTTTATTGGATTGGTTATGTAGATTAAGTGACTCGCATGGGTTAGGTGCGTTAGCTATATGTAAGGTATGTTTGGCCTAGCTAAATGTTACAACTAGTTATTGTTTTACGGAAATTTAAAGATGTTTTGAAAAAGTTTTGACTGTATGTAGCATATAAAAACTGTTATTTAAAATATGGATACTAGAGCAATAGAGATTTTTCAATGGTATGAACCCATGCAGTCGCAAAACATGATGTGCGTCTTCCAGATGTGTAACTGCAGTTGTGTCTGTGACAGTAGCATTTGATGTTGACACTTTATTACTTCCACCATCTCCTGGGTGGAAGGTAAAATAAATTTTTGCAATCCAGGTAACTTTTCCAAAAATGGAATAAAAATATATAATTCCTTCTCGTACCTTCTGGATTTAGTTTTGAATGATGGCTCTCCACTATTAATTCTTCTTAAATTACAAGCTTTTCTATAACTGTTACGTAGTTTTTATATAGTTCTTTACACACCTCACTTGAATCTATAACCTTTTAGTGTAGGAATTTCGCTACTGACATTAGCTTTAAATTAATGGCATACAAATTACATATGGATGACTATGCTATTTATGAAATGGTACACTCCACATCTTAAATTATTGCCTTGTTTAAGAAAATAAATGTGGATTAAGGTGTAAAGTAATTTTTATCAACAATGAAACTTCAAATGCCATGAGAGCAATATACAGAAAACAGAGGATTATTGTATTTTTCTTATAAGAAAATATTTAGCACAGTAGTGTTAGCTGTTGTATCTGTAAACTATAAATTTATTTAAGTCAGAGATGTAAGTAATACATAGACCAGCGAAAGTCGTAGTTAGAATGAACGCAAATCAAGCCAACATGGTAGGCAACCATCATCACGTATGGTGGCAAATGATCTCCTTAGTTTCGTCTAATAACTATTTAACAACCGAGGGTGTACAAAGTAATTAAACAATTACAATTATTTAACTTAAAACGTTTTATCACAAAAAGTACTCATTTTAACGATGTAGGAGTATTAATAGTTGTTAGCATAAATTTGCACATAATTTCAACCATTACACGATACAGGTAATTTTCTAAAAACCAACATTTTGACGTTTATCTAAAGCGAAGATTTCGTTGACTTATACACTAGTTTACACTAAACTTGAAGAGGATACAGTGTAACGAAACAATTGCCGTTTCTAATTAAAAACAATTGTGAAAAGTATGCAACTCGTTATTTTATTTAAACAGTTTGCCACTCTTTTATTGGACTAAGGGACGATTTTTGTTATATTAATTATTTGCGATTAATCGATCATTAGTTTCATTATCAGAATAATCTATTGCTAACAAAATGAAACTCATTGTTTGTTTTCTACAATTTATTAAATTCTGCAAACAAACAGTGAGTTTTATTTTGTTATTACCATGAATTTCGATCAAGTAAATTTTAATATGGTTATTCATAACAATCTATTATTTAATTAGCCGATTATTTCTAAAAATTAAAAATAATTGGGTTTATAAATCTGCTAATCCGATAATTTTCCCAGCCCTTAGTATATCAAATGCTAGGATTCTTTCCAACATATGAATGATTAACTCATCAATGGAATGCTTTATTGAACACAGTTTATTAGAATATCTTTAAAAAGGTACTGGATAACTGTAAAATCCATAGTTATGATAAATCTGTAATAAAACTGTTTATCTATTTTCAAGAGTCAGCATCAGTTGAAAGATAAATTAGTAAATTAATCAATTATTTTCTGTTCTAGTATAGTTCACCCTAACTTTATGAAATGCAAATATATTTGTGAAAACTAAATCAGGTCACAGGGAGTATCAGGTTATTTAAATTATTACTACACTAGAGTTAAGGCCTATTAATACTATGACGTAGGTTAAGTTACGGTCTGATCACGGTTCGGTCACGGTCAGATCAAATATGTCACCGTTCACATTATAGGTACGGTCACAAAATCTGTGGAAATGTTTCAAAATTTTTAATTGCAACATTTGACTTATATTAAATGAAGAAGTGAAAACTGCACGTCTAAAAAGCAGACGCAGCATAACGCAACCCTAAAATAAAAAATTAAGTCACTCTTACTTGTGACATTCTTCTGAAACATTTTTAAAATAAGGATTTATAAAAAAATATATTACAAATTGTTGTAAATTATTGTATAATTTACTGCTACATCTTTTCTGTGTCATTCTGTAATATTCTTCACCACTATTATCTATCTTTATACCTTGTATTCACCCTCTGTAATTTATGACCTACAGCCGCCTACAACCCTGTATCTTCATTATTGCCACAGCTATCTCTATCTCCTATTACTGCGTCCTTCCTTTTTTATTTCTTCCACCTCTTTTCTCACTTAGGTTAAGTCAATGTTAAGTAAATCCCCGCCAGATAAACCACATGTACCCGCACCCTCACAATCATATATTGTACAACTGCACCGATTGTGAATCATCCCGCCTTTCTTTCATCTTCTTCCCGCACTAGATTGATACCAAAAGTACATTTTGTAAATAGTGTGAATAGACGTTATAAACAATCATTTGTGTAATAATCAGCAATTTAATACCTGCAACCCTTTAATTAGGTTTGTCAGGACGTATCATATACTACCACCGCACCCTTAAGTTCGCTTAATAAAATAAAACTCAACAGTCCAGTTATGGTCATATCAAAATATCGTTGAAGAAAAATATAGGTGATTTGAACGTGCCGTATCATGTGAATACTGCAATTTAAAATGCATGCTACAATATTTGATCTGGCCGTGACCAGGCCGTGATAAGATCGTTACTTGACCTATGAATCAGACTTTACGAATCCATGATTGTGTCAAACAGCTTGAGACATGTCCTCACTAGACGCAAATCAAAATTATTAGTTGTTGGGAGTAAACCTAAGTACCTACTAGAAAATGTTTACTCAGTCAACTCACTATTACATTACATTTAAAGTTAACAGCCGTCCCAGTTATTTCCTATTAGTCAAAAAAATAAACCAGAATTTTAGAAGACGAAGACTAGTAATTTAAGTTGAGTCACGAACGGCATTAATTGCATTATTTGCAGTAGTTTTCATCCTTATAAGACTTGTCTTGTGTTTATTACTTTTAACCTCTGCCTTCATAAAAACTCGATGTTATAATTATAAGAATGTGTTTTGTACGTTATTGATAGTTTGCTGTTTCATTAAATTTTCCAATCTTTGTATCATTCTACAAATTGGTTGGCAAACTTCCCAAACAAATTCTTTGTACTTACGATATCTTTGTTGTGATCATGGCTATAACGTTCACTACATTTAAATAGATTTGAAAATTGAAACGTTTCCAGAACATGACATATATTTACATTATTAAGAAAAAAAGAGAAGAAAGCTGACCAAATGCAAACTATAGTTAAAACCGCTCTTATCGTGTAGGTCATGTGATTAATAATAATCATAATAATAATTTATTTATCCGAAAATAGTGAAAGTACAAATAATTGACATAGGAAAAACAAATTGTGTTGCAGGATATGATATAAAAAATTCTAATATAGAAATTAAGAGAAGGTAATACTAATGATACTATACGTTTAAAGTAACTAATATGGATTATAGGCATTATCGTTTATGAAACATAAAAATTGAGATTTTAATTTATTCATAGATTTAGGGTTTTAAGTTCGCAAGAAAGAAGATCGACATGAACAACTCCCTTGTAAAATAAGCTCTTCATTGTACAACTTATGCTCTATTGACATAATTATATATAATTATAATATATATATTACGTAAGTGCACTTCAATAATAGGTACCAATTGTTGCATGAGACAAACCGGTAAGATATTCTTAATAATCTTAAAAATGAGTGACATCGTTTGGAAGTAAACAAATTGTTTGATATTAATAACATTCCGGCAAAACTCCGTTTTCAAGATTTAAGTAATTAAAATTAAAAAAGGATAACCCAATGTATAAAACAAGTTTTTTATAATATTGCGAAGGATTGTTACAGTACTGTATTTTTTTATTTGATTATTAACTAACTTGTTAAGATCATGGAACGTTATGGCGTAAAATATTGACATTTGACAGTTTACAGTTGATATACTATTGCTGATACTTTCAATGCCAACTGCAATTGTTCCAATGCTGATAATAGTATTTTTACTATGTTGTCTTAATTTAAACTTTGACGAGAGTATTCACGCTTTTTATTTCCAATTATTTGTTTCAAGTTCTTCCACATTAATTTAAAATTTGTATTATTTTCATTAATATTACTTTCTTAAAATATTATTTTTTTGTCCTTAATAACTTTCACGGTATTATTTCTTGCCTGTTTATAGTTATTACAATTTTCTTCCTCCCTAATAAATACAAATGTTTGGTACAGCTCATTTTATAGATAATAATCTATAACTTCCCTACAACTTTTTTTAAAGCGTGAATTTTCGGCTAAATTTATTTCGACATGTTTAGGTGCAACAGCATCTAATACATTTAATATCAACCACAAACAATAAAATTTGTTTTAATAATAAGACAACCTGACGGAAAAAAGGAGATAGACATAATTTTGAGCGGTTATTTCGATTAACTGATATTCGTTCTGACAAATATAAATGATGGAAAGCAATTTTATGGGGGTGTTTTACATCTCCAAATAAAAACAATGGTATTAAATTTAGTAAACTATTTCGAAAAAGAAAGGGAAAGTGTAATATCATATTATAGACAGTATATCTAATTATAATTACTAATAACTGTAGTAATTTATGTGTTTTACATGGCCTTACGAAGGTATCTACTTGACAAGCAGAATCTACGTGGCAGCTTATATTACGTGATAAACACGTAAACCAAATTCGGTTTGGTCAGTGATTTTTCGAACTAGTAAATTCGAAATCTCGATCACAATTTCAAAAATTTCTAACCTAGAACTAAAGAATTAAACAAAAAGCGGAAATTCCTTAACCAATATCTAATAAACAGTGGGAACAGCAAAGGACTGTGAAGAAAATTGTGCATGACAAAATGCAAAATCTTATGCTGAAAAACGTGTAAACAAATAGAACGAGAGACTGTAAATTTGTGAGAAAAGGTGATAATGGAAGCTCGAAATGTGATTTATGATATATAATTTATATATGTAAGTAAAGTAAACTAAAAACCATTGTAATTCTTTCAATTTCTAAAACAGCCAAGTGTTTTTAACGTTGAAATTGAATCCCCTCTAGTAAATATTACTCAGAAGGGTCTCTAACATCTTGACCGCTTGATCTGTATTTATTTATACCTACTTTTGATAGTTACCAAAATACATTGAATTGGTTGTGAAAGATTATATGCTTAATATTTTAATAAACACATAAAAATTTGATAAACTAAAGCGGACACAATTTATTAACATAACTATCATAATTCAAGTATTTCATTATCAGAATTGTTATTGAAGGTTAGATTTTCGCTATACTGTAACAACATGGCCAGTTTTTAATGAAGTGTATAGACAGTTGTAGATAAAAAAGTAGTATTTTTAGACGATATTTCCGAATTAAAGTTATTCAAAATTTTGGTATTTTGTCTGTAAATAATATCAAAAGCAAATAGGGATGTGGGGAAAAGTGGTTAATTATTTTATATGCTGGGTATTCAACAAAATTTGTTCGAAGGACAATTATGATTTTTCTTGGACACCAAACAGTTTGTATTGTATTTGGTTATATAAAATTGTAAAGTGTTTGAAAAATGGCAATAAGAACAACTGATATCAAATTTGGATACTCCGTCTTTACTAGTATTAAACAATGCATCCCATCATTCAACAATTTTAAATAAACAACCTACTTCATCTTGGCGGAAAACAAATATTTATGAGTAAGTTAAATTCGCATAATACAACATTTTTGTTGTTATATTTTATTTTTTGATTCATACACTTAATGACCTTTGTACATGCACGATAAGATAGTATTTGACTTGTATTAGAAAAATACGTACACCTATTTTTTAAAAAATTTTGTCCTCAGCAAATTTCAGTTAAACTGGAAAAGTGGAAAGGGGTCAGTAAGAGAAAAAAGGAAGCAGAATTTTATTATGGCGCATAATCTTTATAGAACCACATCTCTTGGTAAAGGAATTTAGATATTTGAGTTTTATATTAATTTCATTCAAATTCTGAACTTTGATTACGAAATAGTAAGATCCATGAACTTTGTACAACTCAGCGAGATATTTGAAATATGAAAACTGAATTGTGTTTTATTTATTCACTAACATTACACACTATCCGAATAATGTGGCTTTTCGATTTTCTTAGAATAAATTTGAGCAACAAGTTTACTCCGAAAAACCTACGCTCGACTAAAAACAAGTGTCTAGAGAAGAATAATTTACAATAGAAGTCGCTTATAATTAATGTTTTAGTCCATAACAATAGAAACCTAAATAATACAAGCATTATTTAACACGACTCATCGTATGTAAAATATATTCATGTGTTGCGGTCTTTACCTATAGTAATGTTTCGAGAAAAATTCTGATAATAACATTATGTAAATTAATTTTTTTTTGTTCTCGGCTAAGATATTAATTTTATCACTATACAGTACACAGGATGATTTATTTGTAAACTTTACTTAAATCTACTTTAGAAAGTTAGTCTTTAACGAAAACAAAAAAGCAGTTTGATTATGAAAACATATTTTCTTTTAATAACTGTGTTCATTCCGTTTTTGTTTTTTTGATACATACTTTTTCTCCCCTTACTTTTAAATTATTCTTGTTCGTAATTTTCCTATAAGTAATGTTACTTACTTACTTATCTAAATTGGTTTTGAAAACATACAGAGAAATGTGACAAAAATTAATTTGTCCTTTGTTTTGTAAGTAGCTTTTTATCCATATTTATCTATTTATTATGGGTCTATCTACCAGTATTACTATGTACCCCGCAGATAATATCAGTAGTTGCCCACAGCCGCTATTTCAGTAATACCCCGAGCGTCTTAGTAGTATAGTAACTCCGACCACAGATGTCGAAATGAGGTACCTACTCAACAAAATTAATAATTAGTTGACAGTTGTGGTGGGATTATGTTGATATGTCAACGATATTGTGTTATAAATAACAGAAAGGTATCAAACTTCGTGATAGGAAAACATAAATTAAATAATCTTCCAATCTGTTGCATAACTACTAGTCATTTATTTATATTTATATTACAGTTTAAATATTTACATACGCAAAAACGTTCTTGTTATTAATTTAATAAGTATAAGACATTGTTTTATGAACGAAAATCTATCAAAGTTAATCATGTGTGTTATCGATAATGACAGTTTGACCTACTTTAATTAACGTGTAAACAAAATAGCACGTACCAAACAAGAGATGCAAAAAAAGTTTCTTATATGCATACACAAAAACGAAATCAGCTGTATTTCAGACTTCCTTATTAACATCGCTAAGCGCCAAGAAATATGTAAAGTTGACGCGTTTAATTAAAACGTAATGACGTGTTAAGCCCTGAAGTTTAAGTCGAACAACATATTTCTCAATTTAGTTGCATCTTATAATGAATATAAATAAGTTCTGACACTTTACGGTGTTTTCTTATAATCATACTAGGTAATACTTGGTTTTTATCAGTGTAAAAGATTTAAAGAATAAGCCACGTATAATACAGCTGTACTCTGCTAAACATAGAACTTTAAAAAGCTATTAAAAGAATTGAATATTGAGGTTAAGATGTTTTGTTTGTACACTTTAAAGGAACAGCTGTGTTTCTGTGAGAAATCGTTTCGCATAGTTTTGAAATGTTATAGCACAATGAGTATGCTAAATGATTAAATATTTCGTTTGCAACCGAAGTACTTATAATTAGATGCAGTAATATTTTCAACATTAAGCCTTTGTTGACAAAAACTAATTTGTTGTGATGAAATAAGAATGCATTTGCAGGTCAGAAAGATCCAATTTATTTTGGTGGATATGCAGTAAGCAAAAATTGCTCATATTTTTATAAACGCCACCGAAACAAAAAATGTATTTTGCTGTAAGGCTGAAAATCAAAAATGAGCAAGGTTGTTTTAAATTAAATAGTAACACTTTACAAAACTAGAACTACAATGAACATATACTTTATAAGAGTTTTTTAGGAAGATACTAGGTTTCAGGCTTTTCATATTTTAGTAACTGTAACGTGTTCAACTTCAGCAAAGTTTACCGAAATATACAGAAGACAATTTCGGATTTAACAATTAAAAATGTACGTTGCTCTAATTTATTTGTTTGAAAGCTGTATCATAAATGCCATAAAATTAATGCTTATACCATTCGAATTACTTTTAAGATATTGTACGATCCTTAAAGTATGTGAAGTCAAGGTATCACGATCGCTTCAAAATAGTTAGTTGCAATCAGTAGGTACTAAAACATTTAACTACAATTAAATTTATTATTTATTTATTAATCTAACATTTTAAATTGTCATATTCATCATTATAATAGTAATGACTAGAGACCGGATTATATGCATTTGAGTATTTGCATGCTTTTACATTTTTAGCTGTTCTCACCAGATATTGCATATTTTACCTAAAATTTAGTGATGATGCATATTTTCGTCATATTTACAATATTTTTTTGTAGTTTCGTTTGTGAGGGTTTTTCTGGGTAGCAGAAATTAAACACTAAATAACGGCAACAACAAATAACAGCGTGTATTTATAAACGGAAATGGAAATTATGAAAAAATGGAGATGGTAATGTTAAAGAGAGGGAAAAAAAAGAATAATATCGAAATTGTGAAGTAAGAAAAAGGGTAGTAGATAGGAGTAGGGTACCAATAGAGAAGTACGACAGCTTGGAAATTTTTGAGATGAGAAATATCAAGAAATAGAATAACGACCCAAGTCACCGAAGAAACCCACCATAAAATAGTAATTAGGGAAGACAGAGAAGTACAGACGTCATGCGGTTAGTAGTTGAAATGTTAGTAGTAGAAGTTATTGGCACAGATAGATAGAATACAAAATATTTGGAACAGAATATTAAGATATATTTACACAGACACATAGACACAAAGAAATATAATACAAAAGAATCATGAACCTATTTACATATGTTACAAGGCAATAAAGGTATACGAATTTATGTGGCGTTGACCGCCACAGTAGGATAGTTAATTTAACCATAGAAAAGGCACATCTTTGTGACCAAAACCGTACACATAAGTGTTTAAGATTACAAGATTAACGAAATGATTGATAATTAATCATTATTGTCGGCAATTTATTAATTGTGTGCTGATTTTGAACTAAAAAACCAATTACTATTTATTTAATTATTTAGTGTTGCATATATTGTCACTTTTTATGCATATTTTCACAATCTTCATGTATGTTTTAAATATTTTTTATGAATATTTGTGTTGCTATAATTCGGTCTCTACTAATGACTGACATTACTAATATACCTGATATCCTAATTTTCTATCTGAAGTCATGCTCTTAGAATTAATTTTAAATGTAAGGAAATATTAGTCGTGAAAATATAAAGGATTACTTAAAAAGTTGCTGTATAATGGTTGTACTATTATTACTGCTGTTTGTCATCACGTCACTGTATAAACTTTACAGCAATTTGTATTTGTCTACTATCTCGTGACTTAAACCATTTATACTTACATAAAAGTGACAAATCAGTAAATATTATTCACCACTTCATAAAAAATTAATGATCCAGACAGCTGACATCTACACAAATAACGAAAGCATTAAACGCATTAAACCTTAAAATAAACGGAAGGTGGGAGATACAACCTCCTCAAAAATGCAACATACACTGCATTCGAATAAAGGTGTACATTCAAAATTGAAAATAATTTTACAAGTAACAAAATAAGTCAGACAAATTTTTAAATGGTTCTCAAGCTTCTTAGATATATTAAGTTCATTTGACTGTCAAAACAATGAATGACGGTAAACTTTACAAAACGATATGAGATAAATAGAAAAGAATTGCTTCTAGTGAAAATGTTGAAAAGAAGTAATTTTAGCTACTTTTCTTAAAAAAGTAAGTAGCTTCATCATAAGCTACTGCGGAGATATATAAAATAATAATATAATAATGACCAAGTAGATATAAACCTCTCACCACTATTAAATATTTTTCCTCACTCTAATGAAGATGCACCACCCTATTTATAGACATCTACTCTTAGGTAGTTTTAAGTAAACTTTGTACTTCTGAAGAAGCCAGTGTTGGCGAAACACGTGTTAAGTTTAAGTTTATTTAATAAATTATGGAAGTTATCAACTGTGTATTTATTTCAATATGTTAGACTTCCATCAAGTATCCGCTAATTCAATACAATTGATATAATAAAGCTTCAACTGTATTTAATTGAAATAAAACTTTTATTAAGTAACTAGTTGAACCCGTCCAAGTTTGGGCGGGTGGGTAGGTGCACTTTAAGAGATTGGCGTTTTTCAATTAAAAATTCTGATTAAACGATAATACAGCAGTAGGCCAAGTAATTAGTCCATTTTTTTATTAGACGTTAGCTAATGCCAGAATGTTCGATCACCAGCTGTCTCAACTACACTGATTTCCTTTGCAAAATTACCTACGCTAGCACCATGGATCTTAGCTCAATATTATATAGCGATTACTAAACAAACTCTTTGGTGTATGAAATATTCCAAGATTCTGAGGTCGAGTTTTGAATACTTGAATGGGAATCATGATACCTAACCATTTAATTTTCATTGTTTATTAGCTAGTAAAAAATTAGTAGGAATATGTATCGTAATATTAAGTTTTTTATCAGAACATTACATTCTAATAATATAATAGTAACAGCCACACATATTTCGATTGTACTTGTTATTTTAAGAACACCTTTATTATGCTTTACGGTCACAAAAATTGGTAGCTCTTAAGATATATCTTATACAAACATTTGTTGAAATGTTTCAGAATAGCGTCGCTAATATTTAAATTATTCTTCATTCTGGCAATTTTTCGAGTTGCATGCGTAATATTTATAACATTATAAAAGAATCTGTACTGTTTTTTGTTAAACGACACTGGCTATTCTTTGTTGTCTATTAACAGCCACATTTATTAAAACAGGAAATAGTCCATTGAAAATGCTACATTTCTTAAGACTTTTTCCGTTGCGTACGTAAGTGGGGCCATGCTAAGTTTAAAATCGACTTTCAGAGGTCATCGGCCACTCGATTTTACTGCCATCTTGAAAAATTGGTAGAATACTTGGTAACTGTGCGTTTCACATAAAATACCAGGTATTTTTGTATAAAATCTAATTATCTACAACTTTATACCAACAACTTTTTGTTGTAACATCAATACCTAATAAAAAAACGTATTTGTTATTGAAAATCTGCCTCTTAGAAGATATAACTTTTCTGACAATTTTACAAAAAAATGTGGCATCTCGTTTATTTAATTTATGCTATTCGTATGAAATTTACAGCTCAGTAAAGGAATCAAAGTGACAGGTCACCTATAAGTATTCGCAGCAATTATTATTGATGTCTACTTTTATTTCCACGATTTCTTAAACTATTCATCATCATATAGTTGCTATAATATATATATATATATATATATATATATATATATATATATATATATATAATAACATAATAACCCTAAGGTCAACAACACCCTATTAACCATCCTCTACCCCTGTAGTTTCCCAAGTAGATCTCAGGTATATTTAAGATAGTAAGTCAGTAAGTAACATCGTTCACTTCTTTTTCGCCTCCTATTATAAGTTATATATCTCGTATATTAATCATTGTTTTCTCGTTTTTATATCAATATCGGTGTTAGTAGTTTTATAAGTTGTATATATGTTTTATTAAAAGTCTTAAAATCAAATCGCATCCTATATTTGCTCGTATAAACTCATCGGTTGTAGCAGAAACGAAATTAAATAATCGGTCACTGTATACATCATTTAAAATATCGACTTCGGCAAATTATTTTTTATCGAAGAAGGTTTAAGTGTCCCTTAAAACAAAGCTAGGCAAGCGACACACCCGCGATACTCAACATGGTCCTTCGAGCCGGATACAGCGGAAAACAATAGTGATATTTAATTTCGCTTTTGTGGTAAAAATTGGTCACCAACGTTCCAGTTCATCATGATCGGGGACGAGAAATTTCTACAACACCGTTTGAATTCGAGTCAGCAGGAAAATCACGAATAGTAAGTCTCGCATGCGATTTGTTTTACGTAGTCACCATTCCTAGTTTGCTTTCGTTTAGTTCCCTATTTTGTTCTATCTTCTCTTTAGTTTCATTTTAAAATGGCAACCGTTGCAACTGATAAGCGAATTAATAATTTGATTAGAAAACGTGGTATTTTTAAGAGTAAATTAACCAATTTCGCTAAATTTTTGGAAGCGTTCAATGAACAGAAAGATTTTATTCAGTTAGATAATAAAGCAGCAAAAATGGCAGACGAGTTTACATTATTTGAATCACTACAAGATGAATTAGAATTGTTGGTTTCGGACGACGAACTTGAATCACATTTATCTACAAGATACGAGTTAGAAGATGGATATTTTAAAGGTTCAGCTAAATCACAAAGGGTCATAAGTACAAATCAATCAGGAAGTTTAGTCAACAGTGCAAATAGTAGAAATTGTTAATGTCTTGGCACGCCTTCCACGTCAGAACTATTCCATTTTTCTATTGATAATCATGTCAAATTGCCTACTATGGATTTACCAAAATTTAGCGGTTCATTTTAAGCTTGGCCTGACTTTTGTGATTCATTTAAATCAGCTGTTCACGATAATCCAAACTTTCGTGACAGGCAAAAACGTATATATTTGCGATCCTGCTTAACGGGAAGGGCGGCCGAAAAATAGAATCCCTTGAAACAACAGCCGCGAACTATAACGTAGCATGGTTGATACTAGAAATATATTACGAGGATCCTATGGACGTAATAAATAATTGGGTTAAGGCATTGTTTGATTTACCTGATTGTTCTAAGTCATCCCCAGATTCGTTAGGTGATTTACTTGATAACGCTAGCAAACACTATAGGACACTTGTTGCATTAAAAAGAAAACATTTTTAGAATCATTTCCATTCATATCCAAATTAGATGACGAAACACGGCGTAAATGGAAGGAAAAAATTCAAAATACTCAGTTTCCCACGATGGATGAACTTTTAGAGTTTTTGCATTTTGCATAAAGTAATGAAAAGCACTAAACAAGAAAAAAGAGAATATTCTAAATCTCGTTTTTCAAAATCATAATCAAATCGACCCACATTCACATACGTGACACAAACCAATTTTTCATGTAAATTCTGTAAGAAATGACATTTCACTACAGCAATGTGACAAAATTATTAACGCTAGTATTGATGAACGTCATGAAATGGTTAAGAAAGCCGGTCTTTGTTTTAACTGCTTGAGACAAAATCGTTCAGTAAAAAATTGTAGTGCTAGTAAATGTAAAAAAAGTAATGATAAACACCATACAATTTTACATAAGGAACATGAAAACAGTCATACCTCTTCTAAAGCAAATGTTACAAATCTAAATGCAACTATATCTTCACAAGTTTTGTCATCAACAGCTGTGATTTACATTCGCGATAATCAGGATTATCATTCTTTTAGATTCAGGTTCACAGTCACACTCTTTTATTGAAAAAATGGCCAAACTTCCTAAACTTGACAAACAACCTGTTAATATTCCTGTTACTTGAATTAATCAAGTTATATCTCACATTAATTTTCTGTGTCTAGGATAATTAAATCTTAATTCAACAATTTCACATCGAAGGTTAATTTCTTAGTTATGCCTAAAAACGTCTACCGATGCATCAATTCTCCAGAAGTTAAACATTCTGTCCTGTCTTGCTGATCCTGAGTTTTACAAACCAGGAGACATTGATGCACTTTTGGGTGTCAAACCGTTTTACAAACTATTATGCATTGGACAAATAAGCACACATGCTGCTAATCAAACAGCTGTGCTACAAAAACCACTATTCGGGTGGTTTCAGGTCAGGTTCCTTTTCAGTCAAATATGACTAAAAGATCTGTTTGCAATTTGAGTCTAGATTCACTCAATAATCAAATAAATAAATTCTGGGAAATTGAGGAAGGCCCAGAACTTAAATTTTTCTCTAAGGAGGAAACATAATGTCAAACGCACTTCATGCTAAATACAATATTCAATACGTCAATAGGACATTATATCGTTAAATTACCATTTATGGATACAACAAACGAGTTAGGTTAGTTGTACAATAACGCATTAAAAGGATTTGTTAATTTGGAACTCTCTTTGAACAAAAAAAAGACACATAAAAACGCAATATGTTGCCTTTATTCAGAAATATATAGAATTAGGTCACATGTCCGAATCAAACGGTTCGTCTACTTCAGAAGCTCAGAAGATACTGTATTAAAGGAGTCTTGCCTAACTACAAAACTCGGGGTTGTTTTTGATGGTTCGGAAAAAATGACAAACGACATTTCACTTAATGACATGCTTATGGTTGGTGCAAAAATTCAAGAAGACATATTTTCATTTTTAATTCGATTTAGATCGCATAATTCTGTTCTGACAGCAGATATCGCGAAAATGTATAGGCAGATGTTAATTAACAAACAGGATCGAAAATACTAAAAAATTATTTGGCGCTAGCATGAGCATCAACCAATGAAAACATTTAATTTAACGTTACGTGAATTAGCATTAAATGAGTCGACAAATCACCGTGAGGTATCCATTGTCCTCAGAGAAGATTTCTATGTTGACAGGTGTGGAAACTATGGCAGAAGCAGCTAAACTCAGGGACGAACCAATTCTGCTTACAAAAAAAAACAGGGTTTCATTTAAGACAATGGGCATCAACTGATAACAGGCTAATTCAGTCATTATAAATAGTTCCGACAATGTAGAATTCAACATAAACTTAGATCAATCTTCGAAAACTCTCGGTATTTTCTGGAATCTTACACGCAACAGTATTTCATATGTCGTCAATCAACCTCAATTCAAAATATGAATAGCTAAGAGAAATATTCTATCCGAAATAACGTGGTTATTTGACCCATTAGATTTGGTAGGACCGGTCATATTAAAAGAAAAACTCATTATGCAAAGACTTTGGCAATTGAAATTAGTGTGGGATGAGTCTGTTCCCACTGAAATTAACAGCGCGTGGCATAATTATTGGAGTGAATTGATTATCATCAATAGTATAGATATAAAACGTAAATTAGTTATAGAGAAATACACTTACATAGAGTTACACGGCTTTTGCGACGCCAGTGAGAAGGCATACGGACCCTGCTTTTATATTCGTTCGATCGACAAACAGGATTTAATTAAAACTTATTTAGTATTCTCTAAATTCAGAGTAGCACCCTTAAAATCATTATCATTATCCCGTTTAGAGTTATGTGCAGCGCAGTTACTTGTGCAATTATTTCATACAACATCACATGCACTTTGTAGGCTCAAATTTAACAATGTATATTTTTGGTCTGATTCTAGTATAGCTTATATTGGATCAACACTTCCCCTCATACATTAAAAACCTTTGTAGCAAATAGGGTGGCTGAAATTCAAAAAATAAAAGAACAACATTTGACATCTGACAAACCCGCGGACTTAATCTCACTTAGTCTTAAACCTGCAAATATAAATAATAACTACCTTTGGTTTTTTGGCCCTAAATGGTTAAGTGAATGTGTTACCTAATGGCCAAATTTAGATTTACAATGAAGGTCAATAGAAATTCCATAACAACATTCTATAATAATTCTTTCAAATCTACAAATCAAAAAATAAATAAATAAAATGTATTATAAAACTGCTAAATGGAATTAAAACATAACAGTTACTCGAATTATAGATAAAATAAAAGAAAGTTTAATGAAGAAAATTTAATTCCTGGTCAGCTTTTTATGGATATTGCCGCATGAAGATCGGGATTTCGAACTTATTAGTTCCCATCAAAACACCATACGTACCTTCTATAAATAACTGACCAAACCGAAGTAGTTCCGTAAAAAAATGATGCAATATCGTATTATTGGTAATATATCGCTATATACTGATAGTTACTTTTTCATTTATCTGACAAGGGTCTTATAATATATCTTCTTGACAAACTGAATATAACACGATGCAGCTTAAGATAAGCACACAAATGAAAATATTATTAGATATTGATCGAGATTTCGAACTTACTATTTTCCATCAGTACACCATAGATAATAAAAGTAAGTTAATTAAATAATAATTATTTTTCATTAATATGATGATTTTTAAAACGAATGGAAGAATTTTAACTTTATGCAAATAAAGTTCTAGTATGAGTTTCGCCACTTTTGCTAATGAATTGTCCAAATCAACACAAAATTCTGCCAATAACAAAGAGAGCGACACACACAATAAATTTTATCAATCATAAAATTATTCATTGTTGGAGCTTAACACGCTCTCATGGGTTTTATGAATGAACAAAAGTTTGGCAGTGGCTCAAAACTGTTGACCTTAATTTTATTTATATTGGACGGAAAATACTGCCAAGCGTGAATTTACATCAGCAATAGAGACGTCGAGTCTAGCTATATCACTATAAGCCACTTAAAACCATCTGCATATATCCAATTGTACAAACAGACTTGTTTCAAGTTCGCCCACAACTTTACTAATGGAACAATAGTACGAGCTTCGTACAATAGTGGAAATGAAAGCTTTAAGCAAAAACACATAAACTCCTTTTTAAATGGAACAGAACTGCATTTGTAATATGTTCCACTGAATTACTTCGAGACTAGTTTTCATTACCATTAATTTGGTTTGCGTGTCTATTACCTAATATAAGCTACATTGTAGATTAAGTTTTTCAAGTAGAACCCTCATATGGCGACATACTGCATGTAACGCAATACTATGATTGAAGTATAATACTAAATAATTTAGTAAATAAGGTAATACATGAATAGTATTTAATTCATGTATCTATTAATTTTCAAGGTGGTTCAAATTTTATAGATGTGTGGCCCTTACTTACTTAGGTAGTTCCCGAAAGAGCACAGCACCCCACCAGGGTGATTAATTAAATGCCTTCAACAGGATATACATCGGACATTCGGTCGGATATTATTTAAAATACCTTCTTCTAGGTGTGAAACTCTAATCTCTTCTTAAGGCTTCTCTAGTGCAATTTTTATTAGCTATTTATTTTATTGGATCCAGAAAAGAGGAGTATCAATTTCAGACTTTATGGTTTAAAGTATGTATTACACCCCAAAAATAAACGCTATTTAATGGTGTATATTTTAAATCATCTGAAAAGTTTCTACCGGTCTCATGTGCCTGAGAATTAACCTTTTTAAGATAAACATTGACTAAATGAAATGAGGAATGGTATTCTGCGCTAAATAAGCTTTAAAAGGAATATACATTTACCTAAAACATATGTCGTAATTGATGGTGTCTTGGCCTGTATCAGCATTTTTTGTTTTTTTTCTCCTATCTGTACTTTACTTGATTCCTATATATGTATATATGCATTTGTCAAGTCGAGATAAACAAACCCGCTGCCTGATGTTACTAAATTTGAATATATTCCCTATTAATTATTTATTTTACAGGTCGTTTTATTTTGGTTGTCTTTTAATTAATAGGTATTTAGTAATCAAATTTATCCCACTTTAATTTATTAAGATATTCTTCCTTGTCAGCCAAATAATTTGTTTTCCGTGAGTTTTTGGTGCGCTAATAAGTAAGACACACAAAAAAGGTTCCTTACTATGGTGCATTTTTGAATCAACTTTGGAACTCGAAGTGCCCATAATCGGGCATCTGCAGTATGTTATTGTTAGGTTGGATATAGAAAGGAGACAGAAAATATGTGTCTGTTATAGTAGTTCACAGATATCTTCGTGATTAGAATAGTTGAAGGGAAGGTCGAAGAACATGAGATCATCCGTGTTAGAAAGACAAGTAAGAGAGCAAGATTTGTAGCTATGGTATTAAAGTACCACAGAATCTTCCAACCCCGACGTTGAGTTCATATGCATAGGAGGGCTGAAGGAAGGTAAGGCGAAGTCCTCGAAGCACGACTCTGGCGCAGTGGAAAGGGCAGGATTTTGGGTACTAAAGAGCCACGAGATCTAGAGAAATACAATTTCCGACATTTTACCCACCTGTATATTGGAGGAGGAAGATTCTGCTACTACGTTTTAGCTGTTGCGAGAATGGTCAAATATTGGCTGGCTCTGTCCCCAGTCTAATACGAAAAATATTGGTTGGATCTGTCCTCGGTCTTGGATTACTTCTTCAACGCTTTAACTATTGCGAGAAGCGTCAAATATTGGCTGGCTCTGTTCTCAGTATTAAATTGCTTTTTCTCGTTAAGCTGGAGCGAAAACGGTCAAATATTGGCCAGTTTTGTCTCTCGGTCTTTTTTTAGTCTTCTGTATTACGATAATGTTTCAGGAGGTAATCTCCTTTTACAGATCTGTCATATCTGATATGTAGTTTAGGCCAATGAGTGTCCTACTTCCTCTCTATATGGAATATAGCTCATTTGGAGCTTACGTATCATCTTTGCTCTTGCCTTTTTCGAAGTGTCCTTAGCAATCTTGAGGTCTTTATAGAGATCGTCATTGGTCATGTAATCAGGCGCTCCCGTTATTAGGCGCATTCCTCTACTATGTAGCGATTGTACCATTTTGGGTATAAATCTTTTGTCTTCAGCCCATATTTCGTGGCCATATATGGCTGATTTTATAATAGTCGCTTCTAATATTGTTTTCTTTCTCTTGAGGGATAATTTGCTCTTCTTATTCAATACGTAGTATAGTTTTCTCATGGAAGCATTAGCTAAAGCGCATCTCATTTTTATGTGTTGGTTCCAGGTCAGCTTGTATGAAATCTTGATTCCCAAGTATGTTGCAGCTCTCCTTATTCGTGTTCTTTTACCACAGAATGTTATTTCCTTCGTCCCTTTAGGCATCCCTTTGCCGACTTTTAGTATAGCTGTTTTCCTTTCATTGAGTTTTATCCTCCAAGTTGAGCAATATTGATAGATTTTTCTTAGGACATGTTCTTATTCGTTGCAGTATCGGCCTATGTCTTTGCGGACACTAGTATTACTGAATAGTCTGCGTATTGAAAGGTTGATATATTCTTGGCATGCATTAATACGTTTCTTCCAACTCCGCTTATAGGAAGTCTAGTATTACCCTGTCGAAAACTTTGGCCAAAACATTAATCAAGCTTATAGGTCTTCTGTTATCAGGAATTGCCTGGACCTCCAGCTTTTCTTGGATTTATTACTTTGACTTTTCTGTCAACTTTCTCTATGGATATCGTCAAGGGAGTGGTGTTACCATTGTTGTCCGTGGGGGTTAGGTATGGTATTGCATAAGGTTGGTGAATTGCTTTTCTAGCGTATCTGCTATTAGTTCAGCTTTCTCTTTGTCTTTGAAGATCCATATTCCATTTTTATTTTTGATTGGTTCTTTGGGAGCTCTTTTATTTCTGATTTTCCTCGCCAGATTTCGCCGTTGATGGACTTGTCGCATTTTGTAAGTAGTTCATCCCAACGGTCTTCTTTTTTCTTCTAACATTTCGGACACCCGTTTTTACCATAACATATATTCTTTTTTATCTTCAGGTCTACCACACCATTTCGATTTTGCATAATTTTTTCTGTTTATGAGTAGTCTTTCTTCTGAAGTTAACGCAAGGTGATTGGATTGAGTATTCATCACCTTGTAGGATGTCTTGTTTAGTGTGTCAGTTGTCAGTTCCATGATACATTGTATTGATATGTTTATATCTGTTTCGTCATGGAACTTGTGATTTTCCATAATCTCTACGTATGTTTTCCAATTTGTCCTTGTATGTAATGTAGGAGGCGATTTAGGCTCATATCCTATTACTGCCAAAACTGGGGCGTGGTCCGAGTCTAACTCGTATTTGATCTCTATGCTGGAAATATTTGTTCGTTTAGTGATGAAAATATCTATGACGTCACCAGTTCTGTTGTTGCTGGGTAAGAGCGTTATTGTGGTGGGTCCTAATACCGAAGATTGGAGTTTCCTGACTGTTTTGTGCAATACTAGCCCTTTATTATTAGTTTGGTGACTTCCACAACTTTCAAGCTTACTATTCAGGTCTCCTGCGACGATTGTCTTATTTAGAAAAATTGTTTCAAAATCATCCATGTAAATTTTCCTGCTAGGAGGCATATACACTGCTACGATATCAATTTATCGTCATTAATCAGTGTTTTAATCCCAAACGCTTCCAGTTGACACTTCTTGTATAGTATATTTTTGTTCTGCAATATTTATTTTTGATTAGTATAGCTACGACTCCTCCTTTGCTGGGTCTATCCTGCCTTATGATTCTATATCCGGGAGTGTTTATTCTTTCAGTGTCTTTGAGCCAAGTCTCCGTTAGGCAAGCAATCGATACATCATTTTCATATATAAATCTCAATAATTCGGCCGTTTTATTTTTCAGTCCATTACACTTCCAATTTAGCATTATGATTGGTTTCTAATCCATTAACCTTTTTAAGCAAGTTAGGTAAGATCTTCTCCAGTATCTTCATAATTTTAAATTCTGTTTCTCTATCTTTAGTAGCATCATTGTTTATCATGTCGGCATAGGAGATGTGGGGTCTGACTATTATCTACTTCTCTAACTGTTGTTGTTTTTCTAACTGTTTCTGTTCCCTGATGTATATTGGATGGTGACTACATGACCAGCTGAATGCTATATGACCTTCGCCACAGTTGGAGCATTTCCCTTTTCCTTGGTATTGACAATCTCTAGTCCAATGGTTACTACTACATTTGAGGCATCTTATTTTCGTATTACAGCGAAAAGCCACATGTCCAAATCTCTGACAGCGAAAACACTGTCTCATGTCGGGATCTCTGCGTTTAGGTTCTGCATGGACTTGAAGGTGAGAACTACTTTTAATATTATATAGTTCAATACCCTCGTCGTCTCTCGTGCTATTGACAACCATCATTGGTAATTTTCTTTTCCTACTTCCCATACCGCGTTACCAATGTGTATTTGAAACCTTGTTCGTCAATTCCTTTAATTACTATTTTCAGCTTTTTCTCTTCACTCAACTGATAAGTGTAATATTCTATGTTACTAGTTTTTAAAATTTTAACGGTTTTCCTATAGTCGTCAGAATATTCGGTAAATATTCTAATACCATCTTTCCCGTATTTGTGGGAGGATCTAATTTTGATGTCATTCTTATCGATTATCTCGTTGAGTGCGTTTATACTGTCTATTTTGATTGTTATCGGAGGTGGTGGTTTAGGACTTCTACCTCTCGGCTATTCCATATCTGCGTCTTCTGCACCCAACTGCTCATAGGATTGCGATGGGACAATCAATTCTTCTCCATCGACGTTCATTTTCACAAAGGTGCATTTTTGTTTATTCATATCGTTGGACTGATTGGAGCCATTCTTCTGTGGCTTGGATTTATTTTTGTCTTCAATCTTCCTCTTTTTGCTTTAATTATTTGATTGAATAACTTCATCTTCTTTTTCAATTCTTAATTGAATTTCATATGACTTTAACTCAGTTAAAATACTTCTCAATAATTTGGATGGAGTTTAAAGTCGGTTCCTTGTGAAACATTTTAATTATTGAAGAAAGAATAAAGTAAATTGCTTTTAAATGTTTCAAATATATATTTGTAAAATCTCTACAATTGTTTCGGCTTAGTAATGCCTTTGTCAATAGTACTTAATTATTACTGTTACCAATAATAATTAAGTACCAGTAATAATTCAGTACTCTTGACAAGGGAATTACTAAGCCGAAACAATTGTAGAGATTTTACAAATATATATGTGAAACATTTAAAAGCAATTTACTTTTTTCTTTCTTAAACTTCTCAATAAGTCCTGTAATTCTTCCATTCCCTCTGCCACTGCAAATGGCACTTGTGCCATGGGTTAAGAGTTGGAACCTGTTTCCTTCTTAAATTAATTTAATTTTCACTGAACTCTTCCGCTTACACTTGGATACTCTCACTAGCACTTGTTTTTTCACTGTATAATTTACAACGTATTCAATTCGCCGCCTATTACACTATTGCCGTCTCTCAGTCTTAGAGTACTCCATTTTTATATTGTATCATTCTCGTTTTACGAAACACGAGACTGTTAAAGGAAGCAGTCCACCATCCCACGGTTTGGTTTATGCCTGTTGTCCGTTGTTGGCCTAGATAATCAAGTCCATTGCCGACTACCCCTGTGTACGTTGTCTTGTGTCATTGCCACCTCTGGTTCCCCTGAACGAGCAGATCTGACCTCCCCCAGGTTTTATGGTTGGTTGACCACAATTCTCTGCCCTTGCCGCCTCAGAGTGTACCCACGATCCCCAACACACAACATCACTGTTGGTTGCCCATTGCCGCCCCTGTTTAGCCAACGAGTACTGTACCGTCCAACCCTTGGTACGCCACTGAATCCCGGACTCTGCTGTTCGTCTGTACCTCTCTGCCTTCGACTTTTTTGACATAATGTTTTTTTTAATCGCAATTAGGGTGTTTCCTTTATCCGCCTTTGTTAAAATTATATTATCTGTACGCGCTTTTTTGCCTAATTTTATAGTAGTTCTGTTCTTAATTATACTTCGTTTTACCCGTATTTTTAATATATTCGAATTATTTTTCGAATTTTTCCGTTAACTTATGTTTGAGTGTTACGTCTCCCCCTGAGGATTAGTCTGCATCTGTAATTAAATTTAAAAACAGTTTTTCTGTTTTTTTATATATGTTGTATTTGTACCCTTTATGCAATACTTTTAATTCTCATTACGAAAATTGTGTTTGGGTAAAATTGAGATCTGTCCGCAAATTTTATAGTATCTATTTAAGTTCGGAATATTTAATTTATTAAAGACAGACTCAACAAATAAATTTAAAAAAAACTATTGATATGAAGAATTTCAATAACGAAAATTTATTAACATGAACCCACAATATCTAAAATTATATGAACTAATTAAACTACATAAAGAAAATAATCCTATATGACCTGAATGTTCGTATACGCAAACGCTAAATATGAAGGTAGGAGTACACATGTACAGTACAATAAACAAATTTACAAACTTTAAAGGCGAATATGCATTAAAAAGTTCTAATCAATTAGCCCAAGACATTTCAAAATTAGTAACAAATATTTTGGTAGTTATACCTACCGGATGTTATTATTCGATGTTTTAAATTTATTTGGTTCAGTACCTATTTTGGAATTTCTTGATTTATGTTTAGACCAAAACTACCTCCAGTTTAACAATACTATATGTAAACAGATAGAAGGTTTACCTATGGAAATGTCCTTATCTCCTCTAACTTAATAGTGTGGGATAGATTGTAGTTTTTGTTTTGTCGGTTTCTATGAATGCATGTTTTTATACTATATCGATTTTGTACGTATAGGTTTGATTATAAGACGGAAATTTAATGAGTAATTAGAAGTATATTAAGAAGTGTTCGTTCGTTTTTCATTATTGTTTGTTTTTTTCATTATTATTATTATTAATACAATAAATAATAATGTTTAAACTTTCGACGGTGCACGGTTGATGAAGCATGATTTACACCAGAGAGGGTAGTAAAGAACAAACAAAAAACTTCAACGGATATATCCCAAAATCAAAGAAAAACAATGTCATTTTAGGACAATGACATATTTAAAACATATATTAAACATAATAGTTGAGGGGTTGTACAGGCGCAATGATATATAAAAAGATGTACGAACGTATTGTTACACTTTTATTTAATTAACATACATGAGGTGTTTACCAAAGACTGGTCGCTATCTGACTGTTATTGAATTTTATCTGACCAATACATAACTTCCTGTGCGTGTAATATTATATAAACTTGTATTGGCGGTACATACAACCCCGACCTGAAGAATCTGTGTTTTCTTCCAGCCATCTGGAATTCGTAGAAACCAAGCCATTATTATTAATAATAACACTTGGCTGCTACAATAGTTTTAGAGTTAGTAGAAAAAGCAAATTAATGTATCATTTAAAATCAAAAATAATAATAATAAGAAAAACAAATTAATTTTACATTTAAAATCAATAATAATTTGTTAAATAAATACAGATAATGAACGCCATCTATAAATTTTTGCTACTAATTTGTGGAATTCAGTAATGTTGAACAAGGTCCTTTTACAATAAGAATATCGACTTGTTCAACTGAACCCACTGCGTAGCTACAACTACGTGGTAGGCACGTAACCAGATCGAACAAAAAAAAAATATGCTCTTGGTTAGTGTTCTGTTGCAACTGTCTATAGCGTACTGATGAGAATCAACGAGTTTGAAATAGCGATACACGTTTGTCAGTTTCGGCAGAACGCTAACCAAGAACATATTTATATTTTTCTTTGAATAGTTTGTTTAAATTTATTAATAATAAAAGGGACAAAACACCAAAAATGCAAAAAAGGGAAATATACAAATTTAACTGCGAAATTTGTAATGCGGTTTATATAGGTCATACGGGTAGGATGACGAACATGTCAAAAATTATAACAATTAGTCCACATTTATAAATCATATAATAAATAACCAGCACACATTTAACAGAGAAAACAATTTAAATTTTTTACACATAATGGAAAAAGGAAAAGATTGGATGTATTGGAAACAATGGAAATATAAAGATATATGAAATACGAAAATGACTTAGAAAATGAGATAAGAAATATATACTGCTCCCCATTAATAAGAAAAAAATTGCCAACACCTATCCCCACCGTTAAAGTAGATATAAATAGAGAAATAAGTTAGACTCGATGGGACCGAAGTTGCCACTACAAATAAAGATCTACCTGCTACAAAAATATAAAAACAAAACAACATCGAACATCGACTATATAAAATGTGAATCATATTTACGTTGAAAAAATTGTTGACTGATGTATTTATAATGCCTTTTGAATTACTGTTAAATAAATGCCATAAAATATCAATAAAGTATTCTCCTTTCTCATTAGAATAATTTCTACCTATTAGGTGTTTTGGTCAGTGGCAAGATCAGTTGTACCTTTTTTGGTCAGGTATAATTTCGTGGCACCTTCGGCTACGCCCATTAAACTAAGTTACAATATAATGCTTCTTCTGAAGATGCTAATATTTAGTGAAACAATTGTTAAGAAATAAAAGCGATAAAAAGTGGTAACAAAGGATCATAATGTGCATTAAATTGTCATGTTTCACGAAATAATAAATAAAAACACAAACAATTCATACTATATTCCCATGATAAATGAAAATCTAAGACAATAGGTATTTTAATATGTCTTACCAAAAGTAGTCCATGAGCTTAATGCAGGTGTGGCTATATTTACGTTATAGTCCCAACTCGCACAACGTGTGAGAGTGTCTCCTATGCAAATTGGTTGACTCACGGTCTTGATTATGTCAGACTTTGTACCAACATCCAAGTATTTGTTAATTCATTTATTGGTGACATTCCTGTTAAAACCCTAAATTTCCCTGAGGTTATTGAAAGATGCTTGTTTTCCCAGAACTGATATCCAGGACTTCTACGGAATGTACAGTGGCCGGAACGTAAGGAGATTCAAAAGCCATAAATAATCGAATGCGCAGTAGCAAAGTCTAGCCCCTTTAGGGCAGGGTTAATCGATCGATAGGCAGAATGATAACTGCTCAGCAAAGTTCAGTAGCGTAGTGGCAAACAGTTGCAAATTAACAGAGTAGAGAAGTGGTTGTTTATAAATATATTTTCATCCTGAATGCCGATACAGAACTGAAATTAAAATAAAGAAATAATATACTTACAACTACTAACTACTACATTCTTCTATCGCCGCCAGCGACAAACAACATTATTTATGATATCTGGTACATGCACAAATCGTACAACTATAAACGAAACTACTACTTACGTAAGTAAAGCCCTATGTGCTCTTAAATGCTCCACCCGAATTAAGTCAGTAGTTTTTACATAATATTATTCAGAAACAAAAGGACGAGCACACAAAGTTTTCTAATATGGTCTTAATTAATTAATAATTTTTTGAAAATTTCTTCAAAAATTTAAAGAATATAAAGCTAAGAGAGATGGACTAGTAGGCACGCTATTTACGAAATAATTGTTATGGACAATAAATTAAAAATTTGAAAATTTCTTCTTTTTTTAAATTATGTTACGGATTTGAAGTTTCAACAACTGCAGCTTGCAACAATTAATTATTTAAAAGAATTTATTAACGTAATGATTAATAATAGACAATCATAGATTTGCTTAAGGGTCTGGTTGTTGAATCTAACAAGTAGTATATGTATAGGGTAGATATTAGCAGCAAAATGTAACTATAGACTTTTGTGTCACGTTATAGTTTCCTGTAAAAGGAGCTATTATCATTTCTTCCATACCTGCTGTTTTTTACTCTTTTTAACGCCACCAATTGAATTCCGTTTGCTTTTAATGAAACTTTGAAATTTACAAAGTTAAATTCGCATCACGCATAGGTGATCCGTTAAAAGTACCATTGTCTGCAACATGAGCGTTGTACCTGCGATGGTATGTGGTGAACCAATCAAGGTTGAGGCAGTTTATGTTTCCTCTATTGAATAAAAAAAGCGGCCTCGTCGATCTTCTCAAGTTGAAGGAATGCTGCTACAGAAGTAACGGGTAAAGAATTCATTTCATTCATGCGACAATGCACTTGCCATGGACAGGAATCAAAGTCTTTAGAATGGAATTTCATTAGTATTTATAGAGATGTGTTTAAAGTTGACTAGAAGTTGGATAATAATTCTCAAGAGAGATATTTTATAACAATTACACCTGTGGACTTGAGAATTATAAATACGCATATATTAAATTTCTCTTACTGAGTACTATCTACAAGTTACGTTAAGAATACCTATTATAATAAATAAAATGTAATACCCAAGCATTTTTTTATTAAACTTCCTGCTGCATGCAAAAAGAAAATTGTCATATACACCGCGTTCCGAACGTTAAACACAACTTTAGTCGGCAATATCCTCAGATTACAGTAAACAGAAATAACACATCCAAAAATTGAATTAAAATTTAAAAATGCATATGTATAGATTACATAAATCCATTTTTACAAGATAGAAAACTACAACTCCTACGGTTGTACTAGCTCTTTTTTAAACACACACTAATTTCCCTCTGTGTGGTTAGGCAACGCATATATTAAAAACATTGATTATAAATTTCATTGAACCATGAGAGCTTAACAGGTATTTATTTCTATTGTGCCAATGATTTACATTAGTTTGTAAATAATCTAAATGTAATTATAAATTTAAATATTAAAATGGAATCAACAAAAACAACTACTCCGAGGGCTAAGACCCCTACCGGCATTGAATTACACTGTTGATTCCGATGTATTATTAGACGAAGATAGATATAACATATTCAGAAAAGAAGGAATTAAAATCCTTATTCGTATAAATATTAAGATCGAAGATCTCACATTTGGAACGCGTCCTACCAAGTAGGTACAACGAACTGAAAGCCATATCCCACTGGCGCTGGCAGAAAGGCCTTTACTTACTTATTACTCTTTACTACAAATGTTTTGCTACACCCTAACTTCATCAGTTGACTAAATCCCTTGTTTAAGTTAAGGTATCAATTTACAAGTTTATATTTAATAGAGGTGTATTAGTTGTAAATTTATACCCCCGTCCACATATGTAATTTCACCACATGGATATGTTATAATACATATAGGGCTAGCGTAGGTAGGTTTAAAAGGCAAGCTATCTTATCCGAAGATACAATAATTTACATTTAGCTATAAAAGAATATATTTACATTAATAGTTACCTATGAGCATAAAAACATGCAGACTTCATTTAATATTACAGCAGTGATCCTGAAACAGAAAATAATTGTGCTTCGCCTATCTCGCTTTAACATAGCCTGATTGGGTGTCTAATCCTAGCCGTATTTCTAACTCTCTCTCTCTCTCTCTCATCTCTCTCTCTCTCTCTGTCTCTCTCTCTCTCTCTCTCTATCTATTAGGCAGTTGGACTACAATTATTTCCTATTTCAGAATCGCTGTCTCCATGTGTTTACGTTCTGAGGTAGTTACCGAACGACGTGGTCTAGTGGTTTGAATAGCTTATCATTAGGGAAGCCACCAGTTCTATTCCGAGTTCCGAGCCTGCACTGACTCAAGATTTCTGTAATTTCCTTGGATCATTTAGGCAAATGCTGGGGCAATAATATTCCTGAAATAATCTTTCACTTCTCGTCAATCTTCATTTCACCCATCTCATCCCGATCTCCCTAATCACCACCCACCCACTTTCACGATTCCTAAAAGGAGGCCGAATGGGGCCTTCCGCCCTACCTCCGGCTTTGTACTACAGTGTAGATCGGAAGGATTGCCTACCCACCACTATTAGTAGCTGGTGGAAACGAAACACTCAAAAAAACATTTCTATCAGTAGGTAGTTACTATTGATAATGACTTTCTAAGTTTAAACCGGACCAACTGTATATAATAAACAGTAACATTGCAAAGGTAAGTAATGTTATTTTTTTTCTATAATGCGGATTGTCACAGAGTTGAACAATAAAGTTCCTAAAAAGTAATATATAAATCTTTACCATTATAACTTAAACAATTATAATGTACATAAATATAGTTGAGACTATGTTTTATTTACAATTTATAAAAGTTTCAAAACTTAAGTGCCTTAACTACATATCAATACTTCTATATAAAGCTCTTTCACACTTTCAGTGAATTTCAATAAATTACTTAGGAGACACTTTATAGACGTAACATGGTGGTAAATATTTGTCGAGCTTAAGCATCTCGAGTCAAATACTCTGAATACTGCCATTAAATATACGCTTCAACTTTAACCGAGACACTATTTGATACATGATCCAATTTAAATGCTAATCTACTTAAGCTACCAAAAACCCGGAAAGGCCAATGTGACCTATAAATGAGACTATTATTCAGGGAAGTTCAAAATTAGTCTTATATATGGACAAGATGTAATGCTGTGGTTTTTCATTTAACCACAGATTAATGAACATATATTAAAAGTAGCAACCACAATTTAAGGCTGTTAGTATATCGTGCATCCAAAACTGGATGCTGTGTTAATAATACATTCAGTTCAAAAACTACCGATGTCCCTTATAATAGGAATTTGTTGTAACATAAATTCAATGTAATACCTAACAGTTTTACAAGTTTAGGGAAATATATATTCATCGTGTCTTTATTATTGGACCTATTAAGCATTTTAAAAAAATGAATAAAATTGTTTTTAATGTTTCAAGTATACATTCACAAGTAAATCTTTTTTTTTTTAAAGACATCATAAAACAAACAGCTTACAGTAATGGTTACAATGAGTCCTTAATAGATAAACTAATGAAGAAAAAGGAGCAACAAATAATAGCTAAAAAATATATTATAAAAAAACCAAAAACATAGAAGTTTATAAATTATTGTAGAAAACAAACAACAAAAATCTGCAACAATTTCAAAAAATTAGATACTGGCACTATTTTAGTAAATAAATGTAGCTTTAGTAGTAGTTATCTCCAACAATAAAAAAGAAAAATATGGAAAAGTCCAAAAATCAGGAGTGTATAAACTAAACTGTAAAAATTGTAATGTATTCTATATAGCACAAACTGGACGCAATATCAAAATTAGAATATATCAACACAAAAAATCAATCATCAACTCAAAACACTCAACTGGCTTAGCTACCCATTGCATTAATAATAAATACAACATATATTCAGAAAATGTAAAATTGTTACTCAATTCCAAAAAAGGAAAACTTAGATTTACTAGAATAGTTCGAAATTAAAAAAGCTATTTATAAAAATAAAATATTGTAGTGATCAACAACAATTTATAAATACATCTTTAACAGACTTTATACTTTATGTATATAAATACTGTCTAATAACTTTTAATTTTAGTAATAAGAATAGTTTTTGAATAGGCCGAAACAATTGTATAGGTATTATGAAGATATACTTGAAACATTGAAAAGCAATTTTATTAATTTTCTTAAAATAATTAAAATGTTTGACAAGGAACCCACCTTAAACTCCATTCAAAGTATTATGCATACCTGTACATGACTTTTCTAAGATTTCTTTTTATTACTCCAATTATCAAATACGTTCATCTTCCTAGAACATGTAGCCTTCCGCACCTCCTTGTAAATTCTAAATTAATGTATTGTTGTATTGTGTTTATCTTTTTTGTACAGTTCCTTTCTATATTTTATTACTATATTTATTTTATACCTAAGCTGTATATTGGTAAATTAGTGTGTATTCATGTATTTGTATGTTAATGTATTTCGTGAATTTGTATTGTGGTGTTATAGGAACCAACTTAAGTAGGATTTGAGTAATATTAGCAGAACTCCACAGGATAATCAGCACCTTCTGCACGAGATAACTAGGCTAGTTAAAGTTGTTAAGAACCTCAGTGTATAGTAGAATGATGGTTCGGGCTTGTAGACCGTGGTCGATTTGAACGTTCAAATAGACCACGGCCTACAAGCCCGAACCATCATTCTACTATGAATTCCGGCCGTGAAAGCTTATGTTCTTATACCTCAGTGTATTTTTTATTGCAGCATTTAAATCAGATTGTTATTTATTTTAGAAGTCCCTAGATAAATTAGATTATTGAGTTTATCTGAGTGTAATTTTTAACTATGTACGTGTAAGTCGATAGATAGAAGAAGAAAAATCTCTATTTAATAATTTAATTAATTTACACAAATAAACAGACGGTAGCATACAAATTTGTTTTATTTTAACTTTTTTATTGAAAAAAAATTCTGTTATGAAAACTCTTCGGCACATTGAAAAGTTATTTCGCTATCGTGAAAAGGTAATCGTTTTTTTGTTTGATATAATCTTACCAGGGCTCGGTAAAACCGTAATGACCCCCCTGCAACTGTAGTGTGACTTTAATTGATTTTGTTATGGATATTATTAAATTTATTTGAGTATCTGTAACTTTAACCGCGTGATTTATTAAAATGTAGACTAACAAGGTTGGTGACGCGAGAGCATGCGGTGTAATGCAAGAAACAACTCGTCGATTTCAAGACAGAACTACACAGCATCAAATCATTCACACAAATGCTTTACGGTGGCTCACAAGAAGAAACTCCCTCAACTTCTCACGCATGCGCACAGCGACGTTTGCCCCTTTTCTCAGTGTAAATAAAGCACGCACAATTAAAGCCGTAAAGATCAATATCCTAACAATTTGCACTGGAGATAGAAAAAATGGGTCCAAGGAATAAAATTAAAGTAATTTTATTAAAACCTATCCAGTAGCTTTTGCGTAATAATACGCCAACTCGGACGGATCTGGCTATCATTCTATTTATATACCTTTGATGAACTTTAATATCACTGTTTAGTCTTATATTATGTATGTCATCTTATTTTTAAGGACAACAAATTGAATAATTATATAAAAATTTTAATGTGTTTTTAATGACATTTGCCGTATGTTACGAAAAACACATTAAATTGTTTGGCATATGTGATTATATCTCATTGACGCATTATTAACTATAAAATGTATTTCTACCAATCAGAGTGGTATTGATAAAAGATAAAAATTTCATACCACGCATTCATAAATTCACATAAATTTTGAAATTTGGTTGTAAATTGGGTAAGACCAAACCGTTGTTAGATAGCATAAAGGACAAATAAATTTAACAAAAAAATATGATTTCAGTCGGTAATGAAACTACTTTTTAACAGTATATGAGAAAGGTGCTGACAATATTTATAAGCGAAATTTAGTTTGTCATCAAAATCACTGTATCTGAGATTGTTTTAGAGAAACGATATATTGATCCAATATCAGTTCGTGATGTACATTTTTGGTTAATGATGCTTCACTCAATCTTCGGTACTAATTAGGTTTTAAATGTGAATGGCCATATGCTAAAACATCAAATACTATTATTTTTTTAATGAATACCTCTTCCATTTAGCATTCAAGAATTTCTTGCGGCACCAAAATGGTCTATTTTGAAATAATTGGTACGGTACAGTAGGACTAGCTATGATGACTGTTTTGGTGTCAATCAAAGCTTCTGATTATAATATAGGTGAAATACTTATACAAAGCATTAACATAGTACTTACATTTTAATCACGGCGAGATTCCGCCGGTAGGAGTTTACAACCGCTGCCATTTTCTATTTACTCAGACAGTTTTTGTTTTTGCATCTGTTGTAATTCGGAATAACATTTTCAGAAGTATAATTCTACAACGAAGAGCACATTTTAATCTCTTATATTCTCGGGAATCCGACACTACCCAGCCGCACGGGCGACTGGGTATCTTTTGAGGATTTCCTCTCCTCCCCGAAAACAAAACAAAAATCTGTTATACCACAAAACAGAAAGATTTGTCATTAATTGTAAAATGGATGTGCTGTTTATTAATACGACTTTGATGAAATTAGCTAGTTTCTTCATTACATTGACTTTTAGTTTCCTATACAACTGATAATTAAAAACTCTGACATATTTCCGCATCCTACATCTATTAGTATTAGGAATGCAGTTCTTTCTTCAGTATAGGCGCTACGTTGTGTGAGGAGAAGATGTAATATAAATTATTATTGTGGTTACACTAGTTATAATATATTTTTCTCGAACATAACTACCTTTTTTTAAATATTATTCTACAATTGTTGCTACTACTTACAATTGGTCTTACCTGTGCAATAGTTTTTGGGAGTGAAAACAGTACCACTTGCTTAAGATACATTTGTTAGAGTACCTTCAGCAATATTTAAATAGAGACATATTTGTAAATATTTGGAGAAGTAGCATATTATTAAGTCCCTTTTATTTAGTTTTCCTATATAACTGGATATACGTTCCATTCATATTCCATTGGGGTGAGAATTTCCAGAATCATGTCACTAACTTCCATGTAATTAAAAAAAATCTTCAATTATACCTTTTAACTCCCACCTTTTTTGCTATATCAACGATCCTATTAAAATATAATTTTGAGTATCTTTCACTGATATACATAAGTTTTAGTAACCCAATGTAATGACAGATTGTAACAAAAATAAAAACTGCAAGACGTGTATCGCGATTTCGAACTCGTTGGTTTTCATCAGCACGCCGTAGACAGTTCCGGCACAAACCAACCCACCTGATGCCTGTGAACAGCGATTAATAAATAAATACAGAGAGCGAAGTGAACGCCATCTGTAGGTTTTTGCTACCAATTTGTAGTATTCAGTAATGTTGAACAAGGTCCTTTTATAATAAGGCAACCAACGAGTTCGAAATCGCGATACCAGTCTCGCAGTTTCTACAGATAGCTAACCAAGAGCATATTTTTATTTTTGTTCGATCTGGTTATGTGCCTATCAAAGGACCTCGTTCAACATTACTAAATCGCACAAATTAGTAGCAAAAATCTACAGATGACGTTCACTACGTTCTCTATATTTATTTGTCAGATTATAAATTTGTACTGTGAATAGTACCTTTTCGGTATCTATACAAACTGTATGATTAGGAGTGCATTTAGGCAAGGATAATATTTGTTTAAAGAATATGTTTTGTACTTTATCTATATCTGGTAAACATCGAAGGCCCCAAGGAGCTTCATACAATAGCGTAACTGATATTATTTGACTACTTAAATAGTGTCAAATATGTACATAAAGGGGAAAATTTATCCTTTTCTAAATATAAATATCGTCATCATTTTGGTATTTAGCTTAAGTTTATTAATATTGCAACATTCGGGTGGTAACTTAAGAATTATATTCGTAGTAATTTTGGAACTTGGTTCTTTTTTGTATATTTTTTCCCACAAGTTATTGTGGTTGAAGAAGTGAATTGCTCATCTGAAAAACAATTCTAGTAGTTCTCCTTTAGATATATTTAGATAACAGCATTTAGCGTTACAATACTATCTGAACAACTGCAGCTTTTTCTGATACCACATTGGAATTCAGGGAGAAGATTAAACTTTTCACACGGTTTGAGAATAGAATAAATTATTTGAGTATATATCTTTACTATTAAATTAATTAGGATGAAAGTAGTTAGCTGGATCCTTCCTATCTCCTTTTTAAAAAATCACCCTGAGGTCTGAGAAGCTAGGCAGCTTGGCATCTTTCCTGTATTAGTATTCTATTAAATATAAAGTTTAGGTGTAATATCCAATTATCAGATGAGCACTTTTTGCTTATTCGCTTTTTTGACGTTGTCACATTTATGTACGAAATCTGACATTTCGTCAAGGGACGATCTAATTCATTGTTATTTAGGTTACATCTTATCTACGACCCTATGATGACAGGCTCAACCCATAAATACTTTGATGATTTTTAATTAAAAAATCCGACTAAACGATTTTATTAATAGTCAGGTAATTCCATAATTTTGTATCGTAAGAGAAGAGAAAATAAAAGTGTCGTACAAACCTGCCTAACTGGATATTATAGTACCTTGCTTTTACAGCCGTTTTAGGTTTTGTCAGCAATTTTTCAAAACTGCCTACGGCCTACTGATGGGAAATAATTCAGTTAGAAATCGCGATCTACATGTAGCAGTGGTTACTAACCAAGAACTTAATGTTCTTTAGTACTATTCCTTAAGCATTCGTTTTATTCCATCTAAAAAAATAGAAAAACTGTTTAAAAATATTAGAATCGTATACGGTTTGAGCATCTCGAACAAATGTAGCTATAGCTTGTAACTTTGTTTGAAAGACTTAACACTAGAACCGCTTAAATTAATATAAAAAGTCATCAAAACAATACATAGGAAAATACTTTTTTAATGTTTTAATTTATGATCTTAAATCATATTCTGTGTTATTTGAGTAATAATAAATAACACAATATTAATTAATATTTTGCGGTAAGTACTTAAATTACTAAATATATGCGCTAGTAATTGTTATTGTTATTATTTGAAATGTAAATTAGACATAAATAATATCCTTAGAAGTTTATTGCAGACAGTTTTCTTTGCACATGTGACACTTCAAAGAGGATTTACTGTTTACGTACCCTGACTTTACTTGACACCGAGTGTGTTTATCTTGTTTCTCTGGTACCATGTGTTCCGAAATTGCAACAGGACTACTATGGATACCATTTGCAATATACCTTTTGCACAACTCCTCTTCCAATAGCAATAGAAAATATCTACATGTAATTTTACTGTTATTAAGCATTTCGCCCGTCAACTATATTTGCTACAGAATTCTGCTTTTGCACTCTTTACACAAACTGGTACTTTTCTGCTAGCTCTATTGATTGTTATGACGATAATAGTAGTGTTATGGGTAGTGAACCTATGTGAAGTAACAAAATCTATAATGTGAGTTGATTTCACAGATAGGACTAGAAACTACGAAAACATCATTCTGAAAATTTCTAGAGCAAATTAGTCACTATAAATGAGCTGCTGCGAAGTCAGTAGAGTTAGTTCTAGTTACAAGGAGATAGAAGGCGAATAGCTGAGAGCGAAGAAATGATATAATACTAGGTGCTATAGTTACAGATTGTTAGTTGTGGTTGTTGTTTAGCGAAAATAAATAATTTGACGGTGACAGTCGTATTAGTTACGCGATAGTTTTGCGACAGATGTTTGAAATACGTGACAGTATATTTGATTTCAAATATTTAAGAGAAAGTAGCAAAGTCAAGAAGTTGTCACATATAACATTTCTACCCTTATTGATATAAAGTTCCATCAATTTTCTCACAATCCAGTCACATAGACGATCATCTTACAAGGGAACGTAGTAATTATTTACTGCTATTCGAAATTTTTGTTTGTATTTATCTGGTTTGGAGTTCATAAACAGAATGAATTGACAACGAAACTTAAAAGAAAACAAAACCTGTATAACAAAAGAACATACTTACCACTTACTTTACATAAACAATAATTTTAATTATTCGTTTGACAATGACAAGCTTTTTTGTTGAAACTATAGTTAAAAGGATTTGTAAATAAAAAAGTGATAGTAAACAAAGTAGTGTTTATTCATTATTCGTTAAGATGAATTATCACAGAGTAACGGCTAAATCAATCCAATTTTTAATAATTAATTATTTTAATGTCAACTATGACATAGGCTAGACTTTATTAACATGAATGTTAGGTACAATAACTAACATGTATAGTAATATGCGTACCAAGCTATTTTAGAGTAAAGCTATTCTTATATTGACTGGCACAAATCAAATCCAATAATTAAAATTTTACGTTTAATCATGGCGGGACAAAACTGACCCACCATGAGTTATAAATAAATCCTTTTTTTAAACTTATGTTAATTGTGATGATGAAAACGTTAGAAACTAGTAGTAGTAATAAAATACAAAAATTAAGTAAAAGTCCAGAAATTTATTGATTCTATATGTTTCGGCACAAAAAACATTTGTCGCTAGTTTCTGTAAATATTTTGCATTTGAGTAGTGGTAATGGTTGTTCAGTATTAGCATTGAATTACACTGTTGATTCCGATGGATTCTTAGACGAAGATATAACATATTCAAAGAACGGAAGCATTAAAATCCTTTTTCGTCTAAATTTTAAGGATCACATATCCCACATTTCGAACGCGTCCTACACAGTAGGCACAGCTTACCGAAAGCCATGTCCCACGACCGGTTTCGACCTATTGAGTCTCATTAGGTGGGCGCTGGCAGAAAGGCCTTTACAGGCTATATGATAAATATAAATATAAATTTCTACAAGCACCCACCTAATGAGACCCGATAAGTCGAAACCTGTTATCTACGCTGTGTCTAGGACGCGTTCGAAATGTGGGATCTGTGATCCTTAAAATTTAGACGAAAAAGGATTTTAATGCTTCCTTTCCTTGAATATATCATAATTAACATTGTGTTTGTGTATATGTTTTCCAGTTTTGGAATTTTGTGGATTTCTTCAGCGACAGCTGTTGCGCCATTTGGCATCTTCAGGCTAGTGCTCTTTATGGATTGGTTAACGGGTATTTATAACTTGACCGATGTGTGTTTGGGCGGGAAGGACATGGATTCCGATTGATTGTTTATTTGTATGTTTATGATGTTTCTTTTGATTTTTCCTTTGTATATCATCATGTTTTCTAGTACGTTTAGTTTTTTGCTCTTTGGTGCCGTGTAATATGGTAAGAGTATTTTCTATGGGTCCTGGTTCGTGGTGATTTTCAGTAAGACGTTGTGCGTAGTTGGAGTCTATTTTGCCATTTTGTAGGAGTTGAGTGTAGCGTTGTTTCATTTTTCTGCCTGTCTGCCGCAATGTATTTTTATCACATGTGTTACATTTTAATAAATATACGCCAGAATTATGCACTGGGTCTGTTCCTTCTATTTTTGTTTTTTTATCATTCGTTTGTTCTTTATGTTTTATTTTGTTATTTGAGATATTTAATACAACTAAAATACATCCACGCAATAAATAGAAGAAATGAGCTACCAAAAAAGCTCAAAAACATAAACATAACAAGCAACATCAGGATAGTTTCATTACTCAGTACAAACCTATACACAATCATACCAATAGAAGATACAATAAAGAGAAAAAAGTAAACAAACTGGAAAACATGGATTTCTACAAAGAAAAAGTCAAAAATATCATCATAAACAATCAATCAGACGCCATTTTCCCCCGCTTAAACACACATCCGCCAAGTTATAAATACTCGATTACCAACCCATAATGTGCACTAGCCTGAAGATGCCACATGGTAAAACAGTTGTCCCTGAAGAAATCTACAAAATTTGAAAAATGGAAAACACAAACCCAATCACAATGTGAACTTCGAATATGGTTAAAAACAGACAAATATCAAATTCATAGTAGGTTTTTAATTTTAAGAAAGTATGTGCAAAAACCGAATTTAGGGAATTCATTGTTAATATAGTCGTAAACATAGAATACCAAATAAGTTTATTATATATTACATACTCTTCAGGTACGTTGGAAATTTCGGAAAGCTTGTTGAGTCCAGGGTCATTGTGTATAGGACTATTAAGTATTCGCAAGTATGGATATATACTTTTATTATGTAGATACTAGTTATTACATGATATTGTAGGTAATGTTTCACTTGTCCGTTAGAAGACTAGTTGAGGATAAATCCCTCATAAACAGTAAAGAGTTGCCATCCATTATTCATCAATTATATTTATTTTTGGCTGTTAGTTTTCTAATTTTATTGTAATAAATAAATACAGTTATCGAAATACCGTTTCCTTTGTTACAAACTTGATGATCCTTTGAGTTTTCTACTTCTTACAGCAATACATTAGTTGAGAATAATTGTTAATTACAAACACTATATAAGAAATAAACAAAGTTCGTGGTGATTTAAAATGTCAGTTTCACATAACTATGACGGTGGCGGTTCCAATGTTAAGCAATGGCTGCAACATAAGAAACCTTCGCTGTTCTGTATAAATATTATTCAAAGATTTACATTTTGTGTTGATTAAACAAAAAATTTTGTTAACCGATGCTATTGGTTTTATGAATGTTCGAGAAGTTAGGATGTTCTATACAGAATCAACTAAAAAAGAAAGAAAAACAACACTACGTATGTTTCGAAGCGTTGCTAATATTCCTTAATTTGATGGAACAAAAAAAGGGAAATTCCATGACAACTGCATACAATATTACCATGGGATGTCAAGCATAATTTGCATGTGAATAATCGGATACCGTGCTATTGCATGCATAGCGAGTCGAACAATAAACCATTGAATTGTTGTGCAACAATATCAGACTGACACTTGTGCCATTATTCCGTATTTGCCAGGAATACTTATGTATTCACCTGTCTATCTATACGAGGCAAAAATGCAATTACTTCACAGTAATAACTCTCTTAATTAAATGTTCATAATGCTATGTGCAGGCTACGATCTTAATTGGAACGAAATAAACCCGATCAGCTCATATCATTTCAATCTCTCTATGATCTTTTACACTATAATTAACTTTTAATGAAGCTTGTAAGAATATATTGTACTTATTCTATTTCCAGAAAAAAACGATATGAATTCACATTTTCTGAACAATAAAGTAATTAACTTAAAAATGTTAGTTACAGTAACTACTTAACTGATAGAGCAGGATATGCTGTTCAGATTGTTGGACTAATCTTGTGGTTTTAACTACAAAGCAGCACAAGTATTAATGACCCCCCAGCCTAATTTTTACTGATTCTATGTTATGGCATATAGCTCTGCTAAATTAATCTAACAAAAACCGCTTCACAGCGCAATAATTTAAAAAATGGCACCAACAAAGAAAAATAATGGATTCATTCTTATATGCATTACCAGCCCATCATGGGAGTAACAAAACAAGAAATGCACATACTCTGAGAACAAGACGAAAACGGTAAGTACAAACAGTAACATGCAAAACAAAGAAAGCGCAAAAATAGTGGAGAAAAACACTAGAACATTCCACGCTAATGTTGTAAGGTTGTTCGATATAGACAACTGTTACTAAACAGCGCAAGTACAAGTTAATCCAGTGATACATGTTAAATAAGTAATATAAGTACAGTTAAATACATTATTAAAATATCATATTATTATATCAATAATGTTCATAGTGTAATTTAGTGTTAAATTAATCTGTTATTATTCAGGATTGTTTAAATAAATACAAACTAGAAAATTAGTAAATAGTGGAGTAAAACCATCTGATACACTTTTACATATGAATAGAAAAGCAGAAATTATTTTAAAACAACAGAATCAAGGGAAAACGATAATATATATTTTTTATATTCCTAAATATCTAAATAATCATAGATCAACGCAATTATTTCGCATTTACGGTTTTAAAAAATGACAGCGTCATTCCTCTAGCTTTCACTTCAACGATAACAAACACTATCTTATTGTATGATACTCAGGATTAATTGGACGTAGCATGAAAACATACATCTCCTGCAAAATATTCGAGGAGTATTCCGCACTAGACAATTGTTTTTAGGTGAGGGCGGAGGAATTGAAACACAGAGTGGATGAGAAAAATCGAACATTACAAACAATTGACGTAACCTAACACACCATAATCTAACAGTGTTTGTTTTTAATTTTCTGTTTTTCACCTCCACTGCCTATGCATCCATCTAAATAAAACGTTCTTTTCTTCACCTATCAATTTCTTATTTTATATATAATTATATATAATTGGTTCTGTTCTAAGTTAGTATTGTAACGTTTGGGGGTTCAACAATCTAAACTCGAAGACTTTTGAACAAGAACAACAATTTATTTATATTAATATTAATTAACTTTACTACCCATTACACTATTTATTTATGTACAGTTACTGTCACCTCTCACTTTTCTATTTATTTACTACGCGTCTCGATTTATTTCCGATATTATTTTCACGATCGTCAATTTATATCTCAACTCTCTTCGGCGATCGTCTTTCCGCTTATATACTGTTCCGTTAAATTTCCGGAACATTCCCGAGAAACACAGAAAAGTCGGGACCATTTTATTTTTCGCCGAAATATTGAACAAGTCTCCGCGAAACACAAATACGCTAACATGTCCTCAATTATTACGTACACATTTGCAGTTACGATATACACGTCGCGGCTAAGTCAATCACTCAGCCATTACCAGCTCGCTCACATACATGGGCACTCGAACGCACACAAGCAAACGCGCACTCGTTACAGTATAAAACTTCTGATGATGCCAAAGTTTGGCGAAACAATTGTCAAGTGCAGTAATAAATTTGCTGAAATATTAACGAGTGTTTTAATTTTTCTTATTTATTAAGAGCTATAATCAACATAGCAATTGTTTTATAGTACGCCCGATTATACAAGGCTTATTGCAAAGCAATGCTTGAGGGTGACTTGATGGTAAAATAAGCCTGGTGGTGAAATGAAACTATTGTTTTGCAAATGATTACTCGCTTATTTTTTGAAAGTTAATTCAATCTTACGCTCTAAAGGCAAAAATGTGTAACCCCTACTTCTGTCCACGTTTTGTTGCTACCAAAAAGTAAATATGGAAAACAAAACAATATTTTTTTTTTGTAACACTCACAAATGCAATAATTGATTCTCGAGTAAATTTCTCTATTAGGTTGGCGCTTGTATGCAGCCCCTGTAGTAATAATATTTTTTAAATTAATTATCAGAAATCTGTTCAAGTAGAGCAAACTAGAGACTTTCTAAATCCATTGTCAAATTGTCACTATTGAATGGAACCAAACCGGAACACACTCATAATATCACAACAAGTACGTAGTACATTACAATCAATATTTCTTAATACTAAAGTTATATCTTTCCTTTGACTATATCTGCATCGTAATCCCTACTCAAGATGAATAAAATCAATAATATAATATACAGCTACAAGGCTATCGAACCATACTAGAATTGAAAGGTTATGGTTCATTAAGCTGGTAAAGGATAATGAGGGAGAGGAAGATGGATCCAAAGTAAAACAATCCAAAAGAAGAAAAAGGCAAAGTTCAACAACTAATGGTCAAACAACTGATAACCTTTTTGAAGTACTTTCGATAGACGGAGAAGAGATTATTGTTCTAAAAGCTATTGATATGGAAACGATAAGCTCGAAGAAGGAAAAGAAAGTTAAACCACCACCAAGGATAACCGTTAAAACAGAAGAATCTGAAACCTTAAATGAGTAAAAGTACTGAAAGCAGCTAACTTCCAATACTATATATACCAGCTCGATGAGGAAAAAGAGCTGAAGGTAGTCTTAAAAGGAATAGCGCCAACGGTGACTGATGATGAAATTAAAGAATCCTTGGACGAACAGGGATATAAATATAACTCTGTAACTAAGATGGGAAACAAATCCAAGAAGCTGCCAATGGTTTTGATAGAACCATCTTGCGACGATGAAGGAAAAAAGTTATACAGGATCGACCAAGTTGCTCAAGTAAAGGCGACAGCAGAGCCAAAAAAGAGACCGGCAGAGGCGAGACAATGCTTCCGCTGCCAACAGTTTGGCCCCATTTCGTATAGATGTAATATGGACCCAAAGTGTTTAAAATGCGGTGAAGGTCACATAACAAAGCAGTGCAACTACAAAGGGATAGGAAGGTGTGCCAACTGCAACGGAGAGCACATAGCGTCCAGTTGGAGCTGTCCCTTAAATCCAAGATCTATACGGAGTGAACAACAAAATAAAAGAAACGAATTAGTCGAAAAAGCAAAGGCAAGCCGGAAACGTCTTATGCTGAGGTAGCGAACAAGAATGAAACAGAGAAGAATGTGGACCTTGAGAAAATGGTCTTAAAATCATGGAGAGGCTTCTTCCCAAAATTATAGCAAGCATTCATGGATAATAAGCCCTTAAAGATACTAAATTTTAATTGTAACGGCCTCCGTAATAAGGTCCAAGAACTGAGAAGATTTCTAATAGAAAACGACATAAGCTTAGCGTGCCTAACGGAAACCTGGCTTAAGAAAAACGACAAAATCAAGATAAATGGCTACAAAATAATAAAAGAGGATAGAGACTCCAGGAAGGGGGGGGGGGTAATGATTGCAGTGAAGTATAATATATGCTCTGGCGCACTACGATATAAAAAAGAAAACACAGATATAGAAGCAGTCGGAGTAAAAATCCAAATTGGTCAGAAAGTCACTAACATAACAGCAGTGTATATACCGCCAAGGAAAGACTTAAGTGAAGCATATTTCATAGAATTGATTTCAGAAAACTCTGTGATTGTGAGCGATTTAAACAGCAAGCACGAAAGCTGAGGTTGCAGAACTTAGAACAAGAAAGGAAAAGAGCTACTGAAACTCACAACTAAATATGGTTACACAGTCTGCAGAATGGAAGAATAGACATCATACCCTAACAATGGTCGCAATGGTGATGTTCTAGATATTTTCCTTATCAAAGGGATAACTTTAAAAGATGTTTCGGTCCTTTGCGAACTCGGCTCAGACCACATGCCAGTAATAGCCACTGTAGGACACACAAAAATGGAACGTACTGAGAGAAGGGTGACAAACTGGAAACAGTTCAGCAAAACATTAGGAAAAGTCAGCTTTGAGAAGACGAGACGGTTAAGCAGATAGAAGACAGGATCATTAGTGCCATCGATACAAACTCTAAGTTAGTGCAGACAACAGAAACTAATCAGTATGCACTCACTACGGCAGAACGAATGCTAATCGAAAAGAAAAACCATGCAAAAACTAAGTGGCGGAGATACAGTCGAAGACAAGACAAGGAAGAATACAGAGAGTTACAAAAAGAAGTTAATCAGATGCTCACTGATAAAAAAGATGAAGACTGGGACAGAATGCTACGAAAATGCGATAGTTCAATAAATGGCGAGATCTGGCATATAACTGACAAACTAATAAAGGGAAAACCACCAAAGACACCACAAGTCCTGCCCAAAACCAAGGGACCAACCGGCAACTTGCACAAACTGCGGCGGGCCACATCCGGCTAGCTACAGAGGCTGCCCAACATTCCACGGCAATAACAAAAACAAAAAGGAAACAGACCACCAGAGGATAAAAGCAGCTCCACCTACTAGTACCAACGTTACACGTCAAGGCGTTACATATGCCAGAGCGAGCAAAGGGCAGTCAGCAAACACCGACCTGAATATACAATACCTGGCAGGTATTGTAGGGAAGCTTGACATACCCAAGATAAAGACAGCGATCACCGAGTAGGCCAGAAAACTAAAAGATACCAACAGCCCGACACATACACTTTTCACGCTACTGGGCAGCGCAAGAGATTTTCTTAGCTTTGTTAGAAGGCTAAAACTAAATAAATTGAAAAATTAAGCGACATAAAATAATAGAAAAAGAAAATGGATTTGAACAAAACTGACAACAAGAAAATTGTACTAGTTTATTTATTTTATGAATATTTAGTACGAGGTATGTTTTTTAGGTAGGTACTGTTTTGAAATTAATAAAAAACGTGCAAAGATATCTTGTTAATTTTATTTTTACATGAAAGCCTGTACCTTAATCTACTTTTTTACATAATTTCCTTCAATATTGAGGCACTTGTCATAACGTTTAACCAGTGACCAGTTTTTGAATACCCTTCTCATAGAACTCTACCGCCCGACTTGCTTATTAACTACTGTATCACAACTGTTTTGACTTCGTCATCGTCTTGAAGACGCTGACCGCCCAGATGTTTCTTCAACTGGGCGCCAGATCAGTGCTGTACTGTGGATCATCTAGAATTTCACAGTAAAAGGATGTGATGAGACCTTTGGTCCGATTAGCCACATGCATTCTCATCCACATTTGTGCGGCCATCTTTAAATGCTCTCACCCACTTCCTTACCATTCCATCACTCTTAATGTTTTTGTCCGTAAACTGCACATATCTCAGATCTCACGATTAATCTCAATCGGTTTTAGTCTTTTAGCACTAAGGAATCGTATAACAGCCCGGACTTCACAGTCGGCGGGACTCACGATTATCGGAGGCATCTTAAACACTCAATAAACAACGTAAACAAGGGCGAATCAGACTGTAATGGCGTCAGTGCGTAGGTGAGAGATGTATGTACTCAGTGCGCATGCGCGGAACGCTGACCCCAGTGTTATGGCAGCAGAATTTCAAAACGGTACTTACTTAAAAAACATGCCTCGCATATATACTATTTTACGGCATGAAAATAACAATTATCAAATTACAACTGCTTAAGAAACAATTTTTTATGTAGAAAAAACAATTGCTACAAGTTCAACCAGTAGATGCTACTTTATTCATTAGAAATTAGGTATTTTCTATCGAATTATATGAAAATTATAACTGTGTAAATTAAATTATGAATAAGTGCATAACTAACAAAACTCTGACACGAATTGCTAATATCTTTGACAGTAGTTAGATGACCGAAATTTTTAGAATACCATTTAATTTGATAAAACATTCCTATTGTTATTTTTATTGTGGGAATTTTTTTAAAAAAATGATGGTTTTGTAAAATAGAAATATCTTTTTAACCATGGAATTATATTTCACATGCTGATTTCATGAATTAACAAAACGTGACTAATGTGCGGCACAATAAGATTTAATCTTGTTTGACTTGTCGGAACTCATAAATTGGAAGCATATTGACTCAGTCCAAATTATTACCACACAAATTAACCAATTTTAGAGGATGCGGATGAAGAAGAAATGAAGTCGAACGTGATTGAGCTTATAGCTCTTTGATTTATTATTTAACTTCTATGTGACGTACTGCTTGATAAAAAATAACCTTTGGCATATTTATTATCTGAAAACTAATAATAGTTGAGTTTCATTCATTCATCAAGTTATTTAGTAACCCCAGCGGTCACTGTTCAGAAATCAGAAAACGGATAACAGTTTTGTTTCATTTAGCAAGTGTTTCCCAATTCTTTAGTACAACAACGTACATTAACTTCGTGCTAGTAATTAAAAATAATATCATTCAAATTCTTCTGTTTGTTTTTATGTTTTTTTTTTCACTTCTGTTAGAGTCCTTTACTTTAATGACAAAGCAAAATGCGAAAACTCGCGTTCAAACGACCTCAGGATGAAAAAAAACGACAATAAAAAAATGCGTGTGTTTGTTTCTGAAATGATTGTTATGATCAAGGTCGTGACAAATAATTAATTCATGAGCAGATAAATACTGCAATCGTCATTGGCATTCTTTCTGCTTCGAGATCAAAAAAGGAAAATGCAAATTATTTCCAGTGATTGTTTGTAGATCAGGAGATGCTACAATAAGGAACTACTAACATTCAAACTAAAGACATATTGCAAAAACGAGGCGCCACCGACGTAAATAATAAATTGAAAACATTCTAATTGCAAACAATTATTAAGATTAGCGCGGCGACTGAAGTGTGATTACCTAATTACATTATCTTATAGAATGATCGACTCTAGCCGTTGTAAAACGAAGTTCGCAGTTAACTAGTGTAATTAACTCCATCTGACAGTTTGAATTATTCTTCTATTCATTCGTAGATATATTGCCTCACAGTAAATACTGGTATACTTCTCTGAAACTGTTTCCACTTATACTTCGCTCCGGGGCTCTGTCAACAATATTCAATTAAACCAATTACTATTTGATTTTTAATTATTAATTATATGTATATACGCGTTATTATTGATGGCTTTACAATTTCAATGGCTACCACCATGTAGACAATCTTGCAACTAACATTAAGCTAGTCTTATCCTTGATCGATAAATTCCGAACATGCAAACGTTTCTCCAAAATTAAATTTATTGTAGACCAATTCTAAAGAAAAGGCTTAAAAGTACTAGAAAGATATAAATAATTTTACAATATTTCTGTTCATTTTATCCAAAACCCACATTCCTCTAATAATTTTTGATGATGTAATTAAATAATGTCAAATTATTACATTTTGAAAACAAAGATAAAAAACTAAATTTGTTAGAACAATTAGAGATCAAAAAACATATTATTAACAAACGTAATGTTACCAACGATCATACAGTACTTGTACAATGTACTTCTGTAATGGACTATTATCTAGGATTTCTTGATAATTAATTAACTATTTATATATAGCAGTAAGACCTTTCTTAATTTTAGTGTAACATTGTGCTCTTGATAAAGATGTAAAACGTCGAAGCGATTGTAGAGTTATATGAACTAATTGAAACATAAAAAGGCAATTTTCGTTTCTTTTATTAATTTTAATATGTTCCATAATACGCCTATTGCATCATCAATTGATATTAGTTATGTACCTAGTAGTATAAGAACTAATTATAATAGATCGTCAGTTTGAAAAGGAGCATGATACTATAATTTAATTAAGGAGAGGAATTGGTTGTAAAAATTGCAAAATACCACTACACGAACAATCAACTATGCAGATTAGGGCGATATGATTAGGGTATAACTCAAAATCCACCGGACGCTGCTTCGATTGGTTATAAGGAGGGAAGTTTACAAATGAATAGCAATACAGATCTTCGACGAATAACTGCCACAAGCGGTTTTTTGTTGTTCAATGAATAGCACTATATTTCTAAAATAGACAATCATTTGTTTCGATAGGACTTTCAGGAGCTGCTCAAAACAGTTGAATCAGTTGCACACAATACACGCGGATTTAGGAAGCACTGCCATTGATCGTGTTTTCCCAGTTTTGCTTTTGCCCTTACCGAATAAAAAATAAACTACTTAAACTCCCCTCTTCGTCCTAACAAAAAGCGGGTGTACAGTTTGGTCACGTAAAATAACTACTTTGAAGTAGGAGCTTTAATGCAACTAAAGAGGTTTTTCCGGAATCAAATGTCGCAATTGCCGCATATTATAAGACGGTGAAAATAGAAATTATTTGATATCGCCACTATCTGCCCATTATCAAAACTGAGTATGATTTACACTACATTTACAATTTCTGAAAATATCCCTCAATATGATACGTTAATGTCATTTTTAGAAGACTTTGTAATTCAGTGGAAGTAAAACAATAAGATTCCTTTAGAAATCTAGCATGTCCATTGTCCATCGCCAGAGGTACCAAAACGAATAAAGCAGTTGAAACTTGAAAATAATCCGTGAAACTAACCCCCTGTTATTATCTGTTCCGCAGTCCTTAAGTACTATTCGTTGTACCAGGGGCATCTCATGTTAAAATTGACGAGGTATAAACCTCTAAAATACATTTTCTGATGTTATAATATTAGACCAACTAGTTGTACACGTCAAAATATGGTATACGGATATAATTCGCTGACGTATCAATCTTTTTTATAAAATTTGAACGTAGTTTTCCTATTTGTTTGATTTTATATTAAATTGCGAGATCATCGCGAACTAAATTATTCGACAATAATAGTTTCGAGACGTCAAACAGTAGCGGGCGTGATATACGGTTTTTTATAAGATATAACGCATGCTATCAATGACGCTTTAGTGTTTATAAACATGGCAGATTTTTATAAATTTTAAACCTGCTGATTGTAAACACAAGACAGGAAATTTGCATTATTGAAGAACATGTTTTACGTAATGTTGTCGTGACGTAGTAGTCTACGTATTAAACGTACGTATGTATTCAAATCCTGGAATACGTTTATAACACACACATGCTCAATTTCAACATTTATTGTACGACAAAGGTTAGTAATATAAAAAAAGATAAAGACTACAACATTAAGTAGATACGACGTATGTGACAATTTTCTTATCCAATTAAATAGAAGAATTATATACTTAAATGAAATGCTGTCTTAGATATTACTTTTATCAATTACCTAAGGTAAGGTTAGATAAATGGTAATCTTTTTTCGCTTTTATTTGTTTTCTAAAAACATTATTTGAAAAATAAACATATTAAGGTTTAAGAAAATAAACTAAAATCTTGTGCATTAAGTAGTCACTTCTAAAACAATAGAGAACATATAGTTCTTGGTCAATATCGAAATCACCAGATGTGGAATGCGATTTCGAACTTATTAGTTCCCATCAGCACGCCTTAGATAACTTAGTAAAATCATTATTATTCTGTAATAGGAAGTTGAGATAATATTATGTTAGTCAGTATATCATAATCTACATCTCGACAGATGGCGCTAACAGCGCTGTCTGTGGTTATTTATAAAATAAAAAAATGATAATAATTTGATATTTAGCGTATCTTCCTGTCGAGGAGGTATTTTTTCTGGGAAAGGGGGAATGTTTTCCGGGGTTCTTTTCCGGTTTTCTTTTCACAAGAGGTTTTGTTCATAGATTCACAAAAATATGCTCCTTGCATGATACTTGTTATGGATTGCAAGGTATTTTTCCATTCAGCACTTTTCACTTGCCTCTAATTTTTCTTTAGAATTAAGCTTAATTAAACAAAATCGTTTATTGTTTTATAATATCAATCAGGTCAATAATAACAAAGTATTTTTCTCATTACATTTTGTTAATAAAACGGTTGTAAAAATAAAATCAAGACTCAAAAGACTGGTTATCAGAGGTACTGCATCCAATAAAAACATTAATTTGAACTAATCTGTAGTGGTTATAAATTAATTCAAAAATGAATATCATAATGTATGAAAAACATAAAACCATTTTTTAGTTAATGTCAAGCCTAAAAATGACCCCTTACTAAGTAGTGGTATTTACAAGACCTTATGCAACAATTGAAATAAAAAATATTTATTCATTTACCACAGTCTCCTTTTCTCTATTTTGATCAATTGAGATGCTTTTTACACTGGGTAGTAAGACAGAGACATAAAAGCGCGTATTAAGGAACAGTTATACATATAGCTGGAATAGTATTTGCAGTTGTTTTTTGTGAAACATTTTATAAATAAAGAAAGGAAATAAATAATATTGCTTTTTTGTTTCACACTTGAAATTTTATTATATCTCGACAATTGTTTCGACTGATTTAAGCCTTTGTCAGTAAGATCGTACTCTGTTACTATTATGTTAACATCTTGTGAACATATAATCATAAAGTTTGTTATAATTTTCAGGTATAAATAAAGTCAGCATCAATTCTTTCTTTAGTATATTTTTACTCTTGAAAATGACTACTGTCGAAATAATTGTCGAGTTTCTCAAAACATTAGTGAAACAATTACCAAGAGTTCCATAAATTTATACTCTTAAATATTTTTGCTTTGGATTTAATTCCTTTAAACAGTTGCACGGTTAAAACTTTAGATAGTATATGTAGGGTATGTAATTTATTTTCGGTTACACTGAAGGTGGTTAATTTTTATCGCTTTGTTATTCATCCCCTAAGATACTATGGGGTGTAAAGAAGGACTAGTAAATACGTCATTATTTATTTTACGAATCTTAAATGAATTTTTATTATTGTTTTTATAAGATCGCACTTTGTAAGTTTGTTGATTTAATTATCAGTTAAATAGATACAATATATAAGGCTATATTTGTAATGTTTCTTTAAACTGGGCCTTCATAATGTAAATAATTGTTACATATTTGAAAAACAACGAACAATTGATGATAAAAATAATTAGTTATTATTGTAAAATTAAAAAATAGGTTTTGTATCTGGAGAGATCACGACCCAATGAGTTTCTGTAGTTTGATCTTTGATAAACGCCAGTTGTTCGACCCAATAACAACAGTGCACAACAGTAGATTTTTCCGAGAAGACATAAACAATAACGTCTTTTCACGTTCCGGTTTTTATTTTCTTTAAAGCTGTTCGACACGTATGTCGTTAAAGCAAAAATTATTAAAAAAACTCACATAGAGGTTAACGGAAATAGTTATTATCGGTATGACATTGATTTCTAATAGCAACCAAGTTTAATTTACTATTTAGCTGATAGCATGTAGAAGACGTTTATATATTTTCCAATTATCTTTTAGTTATTTAGCCTATAGGATAAAAAAAGCAATCAGCGAGACACGTTTTCTCTTTACGGAAACAAGTGCAAGTTGAAATGTTTATGTAGCTTAGTGAATCACATTTACTAATTAATTAATGTTAACAAATAAATTTACATAACATAATAACATAAATAAAATACAATGAGTGCATGACATACCCATTGGTAATTACGATTCGTTGTCGCAAGGTAATTATAAAATCAATTTCTTTTTATTAATAACCGTAGGATTTAAATTAAAAACCCTTTGATTTTATAGAATTAGGGTGAGGTGAAATAATACGCTCCACATTTTAAAAAAAATTAACAGACTCGAAAATTTCAAGCATTAATTTAAAAATAAGTAAAAAAAAAACATTTTCTTGTTCAAAACGAAACAATTTCTTTACCGTTAACTACTTCACATTATGCAAGTCAAAATTAAAATAAAAAATGTAGTCGGGCGTATTACCCACCATGTGGGTTAAAGTACGCCAAGGTAAAAAGCAATAAAAATAAGCACACCTATTGCATATGTTCGGATACATTGTATAGCTTTCATGCAACCACTTATTACAAATGATATCCTATACTTTCAACCCAAACATCTTTTGATTTGGTTGAATAAAAGTGTTCTCCACACTCAACACAGTCTGTGTCTTCAATATCAGAAATCTCTTCTGAAGATGGACACTCCATATTACCTGATGATTCTTGTAAAGGAGAGGCGTAAGACATTTTATTACTCACAGCAGTCCATACTTTAAATTTTACACCAGATGAACCATAAGGACGCTCCCTTTATTAATACTTTTTCCCAAAATTTTACCAACATTGTATTCGACTTGTTCTAGTGCTTGAATATGTGAGAGCAGCTTTTATCATGTTCTCTGCTTAGGGTTAAACATCGGCCGAAATATTTCTTGGGACTATTAATGGCTATGTGTCTTCTTAGAGTTTTTGAAGGTATTCTATACTCCGTACTGGCTGATTTACACCCATTTGCCTTTTTTTACTTCTTTTATAGCAGTGGCCATTGCATCTTCGGCCCAAGTTGTTCTTGTTGTTTTTCTAACGTATCATTTACTTATATTCTAAATGATAACAGCAATAATTAGAAATTTTATAATAGCCTTTGACAGGGGAGAATTTTATCAGGCATGCGTATTCAAATTACATGGCATAATACGCCCTACCCATATAGATTTCAAAGCGAATTCAATTCTACTTGCTAGATACACAAAAAAAAATCGTCAACGTAATACTGGTGTTTTTCAAAAATACACAACAAATGTTTAGTCGTACTCACTAATTAATATTATTTTTTCGTGATTAAAAACAACAGCACGACAATATTTTACACACACAATAGATGCACGTGTTGCTTGTGCGGCTCTGCGTACCATGCTAAGTAATAAGAATAACAGAAGCGGAAATATTGAGATGAGTCGTAAAATAACTCGGGGTTATTATACCACTTTACCACACTTAAAATTTTAGAAAAGTCTTTACATTTTCAAACACTTTTTAAAGGCAGCAGGTAGATTGGTTGGTGTTCTTTCGGAGCTGTCTTCGAAATCGCAATACACGTTTGGCAGTTTCGGCAGAATGCTGACTAACTAGGCCATGGGTTCAGTTTCACAATTCGATATCCTTGTAGAATTTATTGCCACACTCGCCTCTTCCAGGGTTGTAAATTTAAGTTGCAAATTTTGTATGTTGTGTAAATATGTCATTGTTCATTTCATGTCTAATTTTATAATTTCTGTTTCCTTACACATCTTTATTTCGCATTTCTAATCCTTCACATTTCTATTTCTTGAATTTATAACTTCTATATTATTTGTACTCTTCTTCACAATCATAAATAATATCTATCTCTATACATTCCAAATTTCACTTTTCCTTTGTATTTTTTAACATTTTAATTTCTTCGTTCTATTCTTTTTTACTTCTTCACAAATCCCTTTCGAACCTTTCTTATTGTACCCTTAGTTGGTGTTATTCGAATTGTCACGCTCTCACCCATTTACCCTCGCCAGTAGAAAGTGACCGTTCCAAATTTCGCTTTTTACGCCGATTACCTTCGTCACAGTCGCTTTCCCTTAATTCCTGGTATCCTTACTTCGAATAACGCTAAACTAAAATCCATAGAAACGGTTCCGCTACTTCTTTCTCTCTTTTAACATACATTCATAAAAACCCTTTAAACAAATTATTAGAGGAGAGTTGGTCAATCATAGTTAGTCACACACATTCAGTCACTCAGAATCACTCTAACTCCGCCAACACGCCTAAACTTACTTAATCATCAAGTCCTTATTACTACATACTCCTTTCTACTTACTTTTCCTAATTCTTCATCAGTGAATATAATTCTTCATAGTGTACAAATTAAACTTTATTTACACCTGATCGCATTATTTTTATTGTGTCGTTTTTAACACCCCCAAACGATCAAATCCTTATTATAAGAGGAGCTAATTGAACATTAGTGATATATTCAATAAATAAGTTGTTTATTATTACAACTTCTGTTTCATCATAATTCAGGTATAGAAAGAATGTTGTTTTAAAAGCAGTATAGGTCATACTTAATAGCAAAGGTACATTTTGAAATGCAAATTAAATAAGGCAAAATTGTTAGTCATTCATGTGTTCTAAGCGGTATGTCAGGAATCGCCAATACCCTTCGACAAATTTGACAAAAAGTAATTGACCCTTTTTCTAACTACTTCATTTAGGTACTAATGAAATTTCACTATGTCGGAATTTAATATCTTAGTAAATAGGGTTGAGGGCTACGTGATAATAATTAAACTAATTACCTACCAATTTTGATCCTATACAGAAATAGTTGTATGTTTTAACGTGAATCCGCCTGTCTACTGTTTTTATGCACTAGTTTCTTCAATTCCTCATGTAGATTCTAATCTCGGACGTATTAGTCTTGTTTACGGAAGTTTCAGTATTAATTCATTGTTAATCAAGCTTTACTTAAATGGATCGGTCGATAAGACTTTTTTGTATAATCTATATTTTATTACAAGTGTAAGTTAACATTTATTAACTCTTTATCAAATAAGTCATTCTAGAGAATTAATTGGGAGTGTTTATTATGGTAACTTTTCTTAATATTATATTTCGTATTTATTTCTGTTGTGAATTTCGAAATTTAAAAATCAGACACAAGGAATGTAATATTTTAATATTTTTCTGCTCTGTTTGTGTTTACTAAAAAAAGGTGAATTAGGAAATGATCACAAGTTCCGAATTTACGAAATAAACTGGGATGGTTGTGAACTTAAATATGTTGGACAAACAACACGGGCTATTTCAACAAGCTATAAATAATAAATTGCTTACTTCAGATTATATTATATTAAGAAGTCAAATGTAGCCCAGCATATGTTTTAAAACAAACCATCCCATAGAATTAAAGTTTAAAGTTAATCAAAGGAGTCTCTTGAAAATCAAAGCTTGTGGCTTGAAAAGGTTGACATTTTCAAAAAGATAACAATTACCTCATAAATTCACATTTTGGGTCGATCTCTAATTCTGTCTTGTTGTAACTCTTGCAAGATTTAGTTGATAATTGTATTCTTAATTAATATTAAGCTTTTTGTCTTTTTCATTCCCTTAACAAGTTTTTCATTTGTGAAGCATACATAGCTGATTTTGACTTCTTAAGCCTTCCGAGCTACGGATATTGAACAGTCACGTTACTTGTTTTCTTCCTCTTTTTCCTTGATTATTAGGTATGTGATAAGTGAAGTTTGTATTAATTATATAATTGGGCTCATAAAGCCTTCTCACATCTTATAACACGTTGATTACGATGCAAGTCGACGGCGGTATGTATAACTCATAACATATGTGTGGCGCCAGGATATGTCGATCTTTACATCAGAACGAAGCGTATTGGAACAGCTCTATTAATGCTATACCATTTTTTCAGCTACCACGCCTGAAGACATTTATGTACAAAATAATGCCCATACCGTCGGAAACCAGAACTGCAGTAAAATAATACGCGTATTAGACTGGTTGTGTACATATCACTACATACAGGCATATATCTTTATGTAACTTATGAAGGAACAATATGCGATGTTCGATAGGTATTCGCCAACCATTATTACAAACAAAGTTCCAAAAGTTGCAAATTTTTGCTGTGGCTGCAATAATGCGTCTGGTTCTTGTTTGGACTGTATCAATCAGTATTACGAATAGATAGAGAGTCGACAACATTTCGTGTTCCAATTATTCATTAATAACATAAAAATACAGTTTTAAGCACTTGTATAAAGCTGCTTTGTATTAAAAGTGTTTTTTTTTAAAGAATAAAACCATTTGAAAATATTTATGTATTATTACTGTGCGATTATGATGTCTGTATCAATATGCTAATATGTCAAGCATTACATAGACACAGTGGAAGGCGTAAGATTTCGGCAACAAATCAACGTGATGATAACGGTTACTGCACGCAGACATTCATTTAAATCTAACTCCTTTACTTACTTGTCGAAGTATACATATGTTAATGTCGTTTTTATAGCCAGTGATATTGGCCTCATCTAACTATTTACTAATGGCATGGAACATATTCAAGTATTCCTCCCAACCCTCCTTCTTTACCACTATCTTCCTCTGTCTTCACACCCGTCCCTTGAATGTTTAGATTGAGTATTAGTATTATTAACAGTATCCTCATCGAACATTTATGTGGTATATGTTGCTAAATCTATCATTTTTAAATCCAGTCTCGCGTTGATAACGCCTATATTAGAAGTAAGTGGGAGACGTGTCCGCAGTTTTAGTAAAAATTAGAATGGGTCACTTTTTAATTCATTTAATTATACTTATTAGAGAAACTAATTGAATCCACGACTTAATGAAGGCGGTGGTGTAAAGATTGGTATATTTGATTTTAAGTTCAGTTAAATATTGTTTCATAATACAGTTAAACATGAATTACCTTAACGCCAAATGTAATATATTGTCAATCCCATTGAACGTTCCGTAGACGTTCATAGAAAATAGCCTAGTGTTTCATAATATAGGATTTAGCAAATTGCCTGCATCATTCATATCTGTGGAACTCGTCTAATTGCACTTGTACGGTTATTGTTATATAATAAGAATTAGTTGAAATTAATTGGTTAGTACACACTGATTAATTTTTTATGTGTAATTACTGGAACCTTAAAGGTAGGATTCAATATTTTTTAAGCATTTAACTTGTTTAATTAAATTCAATTGCTAAAGAAACATCTAACTGTCGATAATTACTAAGTTTTCGAATTTGAACTTCATAAGCATGAACTTGAACATCATTTAATGGTCAACAGAATTGATTAAGACAATTATTAGTAAAAATTAAAACATTATTGCAATAACCTCAGAAGAGACATTTAGGAATCCACCATCATTTTCAGTTTTTAATGTGATCGTCTCCAGAGCATGAAGTGGTATATCTCATAAATTTATATAAGACAAAAATAAACATAAATAATTAAATAGAACATAAATTGTGTCCAACAAAACGATGGCATGTGTTGGACACTATCTACTTTCTTTTGAAAGAAACAGATATTCTAAATTGTATACGGGGTGTCTCAAAACTCCGTGTATATAGATTACCACAGGTTCCTGTGATCAAAACAAGTTTACTAAATTATTTATATACTAAATTGAGTTCTCTTCCCGAGAGGTTACACCAGAAGTATCAAACAAAATCGATTTTCTTCAATTACTCAAAAATGCTTAGTACAATTTCAATATAAGAGTCCCAATTTCTGTGTACATATTAATTTTTTTAGACCTTTATTGGGAGGTTAATTTCAATTACTTTTTGTTTTGAAAGGTACATAAGTTAGCTTCCCGTATTACCAAGAGTCGTTAGCATGGCTAAAAACATGTGTGGGGGAAGTCAATATATTAATTATCACCTATTACATAATAACTCGACATCCTCCGACCATTGAGATATAAAGGTTTTTGTACGCCTATTAATTTTGTTAAGCTACGGCAAAGGTAAAATTTATCGCCCCCCCCCCCCTCCTTAATCAAATTATTTTGATCCCCGAATCATATGGATGGTCTATGTACACGGAGTTTTGAGACACCTTGTGTAGAGTCTATAATTGAGAAATCGCTCTATAGGAAGGATACGATAAGCTAAGGAAAAATAGTCCAATAAAAAATATGTGAAATAATAGTGCATATATTCCAAAAATATTTTCTTATACAGAATGCTCCGGTTAAGACATATGACAAGCGACTTTATTTTTTTAAATTTTCTGTTCATTATTACATTTTTAAACTCTTTAATATATCAACCATTTTTGAAATAATTCCACGGTTTTAAACAATTATATATAGAATTATCAGTCATTATTATCGTAATGTTATTTTTACGGGTAGTGTCAAAATTTTAGAGAAACTTAAAAATATTGTAATGTTCTTCTAATGATTTACGATTTAAAAAATAACTTTTAGTTACTTTAGTTACGAATTTTTAAGTTGAAAAAATGATGGCGTATCCGAAAATTCTACGGAAATATTTCGTTTTGAAGTTGATCGTGTCAATCGTACCGTTTGGCTACCATTTGCAATCAGAGAATCTAGCAATGTCGCGCGCCTGCATGTCGATGAAACATGCATTTTCTTCATGGACCGTGCAAATGACATATGATATCACCAACTAAAGTTATAAATTCGTTGCGATTACTGCAATATTAACACTTGTAAAAGACATGGTAGTCAAGTTAACTGGTAAAAAGTTTTTAATTTTATTTGAATATACATTTCATTTGAAAAATTATACAGTAGGAAGAAATTATAATTAACAGAAAACATTCCTATGTGAATTCTTTTATATAATTATAATTTGAAAATTAATTAGTTGCACGATTTTTCATTACAGAATATAATGAAAATTCAGAATTGCAATTTTCAAACAGTATAGAGGAAAAAAATCTACTATATTTAATTAACTTTTAAAACCAATATAGAAACAAATATTACATTTACAACGTTAGAAACAAGCTAACAAGTAATTGCCATTTTAAAATTGTTATGTAAAACATATGTGATGAATGTATGAAATTATTTACTAATTAATATTTTAATTAAGATAAGAAAAACCCACGTTGAAAGTTACAATTAGTTTTTATTATTTTTCTTTCATCTGAAGAAGCCATTGTGTAGCTAAATAATTATTGTAGAAACAATACAAAAATATTATAGCTCATCTATTCAAATATTTCAATGTATTAATAAAAGGGTACCTTAAAAAATTACTCATTTTAATGTACGTTATTACGCGGTACTGTACATTGCAACATTACTTTATTTTATAATTTTATTTGATTATTTGATTAAGTGCCTAAATAATTAAGTACCTAAATAAACACAGTAAAGTAGCTAACACCAAAATAATAATAGTTATGGATTGTGCACTTCTTCCCCTCACTCCTTATTACATTAGCTATCTGCCAGTGAATGTCCCGTCAAAATCGGTCCAGCCGTTTCAGAGGTTATCCGGAACAAACAGACAGACAAAAATTCTAAAAAATGTTATTTTTATATGTACCGTGTATACATCCGTATGCATTTAGTAAAAAGTTATTTTAATATTACAAGCTGACACTACTTTTATTTATCTGTGTAGATTAATTAGTTAATTACACTTATCTTGTTAACGTTAACGGTATTTTTCTTAAATTTAACGGTTTATTTTATTACTGTTATTATTTACGTTTAATATTTTTTTCGTTACAATTAATATGTTTAATAATTTTTTTCTCAATTACTTAATTATGTATACATATAAGTACTGATTGAATGAAAATACCATGTTATTGATTTATAAACTTTATTAATCCAGCATTCATAATAAATTTAAGTAAAATAATTCAAATATCACTGTATAATTGATAAATTTTAACATAGTATCCTGAAAATAAAACTAGGCTTACAACTCGATCCGCTAGGTGGCGCTGATTTCAGAGTTGGCTCTATTTCAATCTTAAAACATAAAAACGTGTAGGTAGCGTTAATACTACAGAAGTGTTATTGACATAGGAAATAACTCTGGACCTCCTTTCTTGCTTTAATGCGGCCTGATCGGTAAATAGAGATACGGCTGGGAAAAATACAGAGAATCAGGCTGCGTTAGAGAGGAAAGGGAAATTCAGAATTATTTCCCATGCCAACAATGCTGCTACAGTACTAAATGATGTCTCTATATTTTTATACTCTAAGGTTTCTAGGGTATTTGCCATTACCAATTTTATCTTTTACGTTAGTGCCATAATTAAATTACTAATAATATCTCTTAGACACATACTGTATATATGTTCATTATTTCGAAACCACAAAACTTCAAATGTGATTAATTACTTCTTTTAAATTAATATTTAACGAAACCAAATTATGGTTTTAAAAAAGTATTGTCATACTTAATGATACAGTTACTGTTTTAACTGTCATTTGTGTTTGTTTATGTATTATGTATTAAGGCCCCAATTATTCATCTGATTACTATCAAGAGGTGAATGGCTTAGAAAGTGGTGCAGCAATTGAGCCACGAAAAGCATATTGAATTAAAAAGTTTGTTTTTTAATGCGAACCTTATGGTTTAGTGCGCAACTATCTCTGCTGACGACTATATTAAAATTTCATTCAAAACCAGTAAAACACAAACAAGAACAACATAACACTCCGACTGTTAGCATACGAGCACAAATTTCGAATTGCAAATTTTTCTACTTTTCAATTATTATTTCGACGCACTTCCTATAACAAATTCTGTACAAAATTAGTTTATCATATGTAAGGTGTATTATTGTGAAAACCTAAAGTAGTAATTAGTGCTTCAAACATTTAAAAATATAAAAAGGAAAATAGATATTAATAGAGTGTAACAAACTTTCTAGCACCTACCTACATGTAACAGACAAATATAATGAATGTATCGGTACAGGTAATTATAATTTAATTTTCTGTGTCTCCTAAAGGGCTTTTTCTGTGATACACACTAAAATTTTCGTGTAGTCTCTAAAATTCTACCCTTTCTTTTACGTAAATGTAATCCATAGAAATGTAATGAAACCTACAATTTAAATCAAATACTACAAATAGCTTTTAAATTAATCTATTTCTCTGATAAAGCTATAAGTTATATCAGTATACAATAATCATATATAATGATGCGCGAGTGTAAGTTTATTTATTTTATCAAATCTTGTGCGTCTATATCGTCTGAAGATAGGATATTCTGGAATTAGCTCTCAATTAGAACGTATAATCAAAGAATATAATATTTTTAACAAGATTATTGTTTATATTTATGGTTATTGTTGACATATTCCACTTGAACTAAATTACAAAATGTAGGCGGGATTAATGTCTGTTTTCTCAGGATTAATTTTGACTGCTACATTTTAACCACACAATTGCTTAAAATTGTGAAACATCTAATGTAGTTTTGCTAAAATTTTGACTTTTAAAATATTTAAGTAAATAAAACTTGAGCTATAATATTAATAACACTTTTCATCTGAATGAATAAATAGTAATTTTATGGGAAATATTTCCGCATGTTTTGTGTTAATTTTTGAGAAAACACTGGAATCAAACAATCGAATTTTCTTGAGCTAATGAGTTATTTTCAAATTAGGTATTTATTTAATAAATTATATAAAATAATATTAAAAACAAAATTGAATCGATTTGTTCTAAATGATTGAGTTTATGTTACAACCCTGTCGATTATAATGAATCTAAAGTTGCTGAACCAGATAAAAATGAGATGATTCAATTAGAACAAAATGAAGGCAATAGTAATATCTTTTGTATTGTGTTTTTTAAATTAAATAAACTATGTTATATAAAAATAAAGTGTAAGCCTTCAGGACGGAATCTATATAGTAGAATTGAGGTTCGGGCTGAAGAGTCGTTGTTTAAATAGACAGTTAAGTCCAGACGTTTCGTCGGCAACTGCCAATGGAAGTATTCATACTAAATAAATAAATAGTAGTATGTGAATTATTTCAACATAGGTATATTAGATTAATTGTTATTTTGATGTTTAGAGATAGCAACAAGTTTATGTAGGGTCGGGTTTTTATTAGTTTAGAAAATATTTTAATAGGTAATTACTTACTGGTTAAATATATTTGTAAACGATTTAGAAAAATACTTATATATTATTCAAATAAACAAAATTGGTTAATTCTTATGGTGACCACTAATTTTAGCAAAACTGGCCTTTCTGCCAGCGCCCACCTGATAAGACCCGTATGCTGTACCTACTGTGTAGGACGCGTTCGAAATGTGGGATCAGTGATCCTTGAAATTTAGACGAAAAATGATTTTAATGTCTTCTTTTTTTAAACATGTTACTAATTCTTTTCCAAATCCTTCATGTTTTCTAAGTTCTTTACATTAAGCCTTTTATAAGTTTTATAAGTTTTTTATAATAAGTAGTTTAAGCTAGGGATAATTATACTTATTAATAAACTTTTGCTTTTAAAACTTGTACGGGGGTTTTCTTGTGTGAACGCGAAATAGTCGCGGGATACGACGTAATTAAGAAGCTATCTGGTCTATATATTGTTACGACAACAAAATGATGAAGCAATAAGATGCCAGTTGTACCGATGTATATGTAAAATAGTATGGAACACAGCTTTTAAGTGCAATGTTGAGATTAGATTAAGTTGGGGTAGTTGCCTGTTGTAAAGTGGTATGTACCACCTATAAGTGCTATGCACTAAATTTTAATATTCGGTCGTCGTGTCTTAAGGTCATAGGTAAAGTGTGGTAGTGGCTGTGGCTAATCGCTGCCGACGTAATAATTAGTGTAAGGCATTCATTTGTTGAAATCGTTGACTCGTTTGTTTCTATTGATAGGTATTATTGTTATCCCTATACCATATGAATATGTTACTATTGACTAAATTTCTCCATCTCTTTTTTTCCTGTGCCAACTCGTTTTTCTAGTATAACGTCATATTATTCCTCTCTAAAATTCATTTATCAATGTAGTACTTGGTCTTCCTCTCTTTCCCTTTTTGATTATTTCAGTTTCCCACGCTTTCCTTAATTGCGTCACCTACCCGAACTACCTCGACTGGTTTTACTCAATAATGTTTTGTATTGGACATACTTCTAGTTCCTGCTGAAAATCAGTGTTTCGCATTTTATCTAATCTTGCAATTCCTTGTGTCCTCTAAAATATTTCATTACCATTTTCATACACTTTATTCATTTATTCACAATTTCTATACTTCTGAGCCGAATGTGAGTAGATGTCTATAAATTGATTTTAAAACGATTATCTTCGTTTTCTTCGACAATTCTATTCTCTTAATAATGTTTATATCTAGAGCACCAAACACTTTTGCTGTTGCTGATGTTCGTTCGTTAATTTCTGATTCAGGCTTTCATTCATCAAATATACAACTTATTATCTGTGATAATACATTACATGATGAAAATAAAATAATTTACGCTTTCTTTATTTATCACCTTTCTGTCAAACTGGGAATTTACAAAGTATCTTTTACGTATGTTGATTATTATAATCCGATTTATTAAAATGAATACAAAAAGAATATTCCCTTGATCGGTATGTTTGATAATTCAAATCAATAAATAATTTCCAGATAAAAAATTGATACAATTTTAGAATCCACGTAATTCGTGTTATTATTACTTTGTTCTACATATGTTTTATTATTTATATACGTTCACGTTACACACTTTATGTTATATTTACTTTCGTAGGCGGCAGCTTTCGATCCTGAAAGTCAACATTGATAAAAGCAATTGGGTATATGCGTCAGACACAGATATTTCTTTTTCGGGCGATTATCATATGACGTAAATGCTTTTACGTCCTCATCGTCAGTGTAATTGTGCATTATGTAACAAAATCTGTCAGTTTTTATTCACGTGAACAAACACATTTTAGGGAACTCCTAAAATGTTTGGTTTTTAAGATTATTCATTTCTTTTAATCTTCAACTTCAAGTTTCAAATGAACCCCAACAGCTGAGGAAAAATAAAGTGGGTAAACAAGGATGATCTTTTCCGCCAAAGCCGCCCGCCCACATTTTTTCCGGGATGGGAATATTTTCTAGACAATAACCAAATATTTAAAAATAACTAGAATAATGGGATTAATAATAAGAGCTAGTTAGAGATATATTAGAGGCGGATATAGGAGTAAGAAGAGGCAGAGGAAGCGTATTTTAGATTACTGTTATGTGACCATACTGTTGCACACCTAACTTACCTGAAGAAGTTGGAATAAAGCCTATAAAAACTGATAATTTTTGGATTTTACCCAAATTTGTCCAATTTTTAGTGACTTGTTTTTTCCATTTTAATTGTGGACACCTCTAAGAGACATAACAATTTCTATTTTAATGGAATTTACTATATGAAGTTATTAAAAATTATCCCTCAATTAATAAAAACAATGCCGTTCAATAATTTTCGTGCTATATGAAGCATGGCTATACGTACTTTTTTTAGTAGGACTGCCCCTTAAAGCTTTATCAAATATACGTACTTAAATGTACTATTTTCTAAAAATACACAAAACTATGTTTTACTTTTTTAATAAATTAAGGAATAAAATAATTAAAATAATTTAAGTGTTTTTGATGTCTTTCATTTGAATTTTAACCCCCTGTGCAGATACTCATTGCCTTCATCGTCATCATCATGGAACCATCGGCCCGAAGTCTTGTAAACGCACTCTTTCCTATCCTAAGCTAAACTTCGCGTTTCTCTGAAAGTGGAATACTTTACATCCATAACCATTTGCGAGCAGTAAGAAAAGGCAGATAGATGGAAAGAATACGCAGATGTATTTACAAATAGAAGGCAGTGTAGAAATAGATTATTTAGGATAGTACGAAGTATAGATGGGGTACACGCGGCAGTTAGGTTAGTTATTAGTAGTTTTCGAGATATCTGGATTGTTCTGAAAATTGCATCGCCTTATAATAGCGGATTATTCAGCTAACTTCGAAGCTGCTGACGCCATATTTGGTATTTAAGTAGCTCATACTACCTCTATCTAGAATTATGCCCTTAGTATCGTAAATGTGTACAGGATGCTTTTTAGTACTGCGATGAAGTTTTAAAAATATTCACAAAATTCGAAATATTCGGAAATCTGCTAATTTTTGAGATAGAGTGATATTATTAAACTTGATTTAATAATGTTATAAAAGTATATCATTCCATTAAAAAGTTAGTGTTGATTTCCGGTACAACCGATGATTGCCATTCACGTTTTCAAAACTCCACCGATATTTGAAGTTTAAAAACTTTTAATGAACGGGTTACATGAAAAACCCTATATATATATATATATATATTGATTAGGTTGCTTTCTTCAAAATCGCTCCGAACGACAATATCTAATTTCGGAAAATGGACACCGCCTTATTTCCAATATTGTCTGCAACATAATATATAATATTCCATACTATCTTACTTCTAGATATTAATATATCGATTTATCTGTAGTGACTAAAAGTCGTTGTTATTATTTTACAGTCATTACGGTATGCACCTATGCAACTGGTAACAAAATACTACATGTACATTTCTTTCTTAAGAAACAGTAACTCGTTAAGAAACCTGCATGAGTCACGTCACAGCGGAATGAGACTCGATTAAAATTATGATTTACTTTACGACGACAAACATATGAATGTAATTAAATTCAACCTCTGTTCTGTAAAATGACTCATTATTAATAGAATAGACGTTTGCGTGTACATCTCGTTTTCTATGCGAATGAGATAGGTACGGACACATGTCGTGCCAGTGCCAGTATGTAAACGCTAGGCTGTTTGATAAAAGGGAAACCAGGTCACGACATGTCTTTACTTGAATAAAAAAAAGAAGAGAAAGAATTATGGACGTATGACTCAGTCACACTGTGTATATTTACTAAAAGGGCATTTCCGATCTAAATGAGCTGGACATTTACTGAACAATAAACGATTACCATACGAATTGTGCATGTCTCCACGAAAACTAAAAATAGCATTAAAATGTTTCCTTTATTACTCATGTCATTCACAATAAATATGTGTTTCTAAGTAAGAAGAGACATTACAAACATATAATTCTCTTATCAACTTTCTGAAAAACACATTTTAATGTGATACATTTCGTAATGTTATGAAGTTGATATATACTTTTTATGTTACACATTTAACACAATTTGTTCTATGTATATGCAGAGCCGGATCATCGCAAATACAAACGAGACAAATGTCTATGACCCGGTTTTTTGAAGGACTCAGTCAACACAATACATATGTAGTTTTGTTTTATTTAATCTTCTATATTTTTTGTGTGCTCTATTCCTTGTAGGAGTGTACCCGGTAAGAAGGATATGCTATGGGCTCCAGAGTGGGTTAATCCGGCCCTGTACAAATATGAAGTCATGTGATAGAATCCGCACATTTACAATGTTAGCGGCGCCTTATCTAAATTTTAGGTTAAAGTTAACTAAAATTAATCGTTAATATGAAATTAGCTGAAGAAGTACAAAAAAATAATTAAGCTCTATGTAACAATTAAAAAACCGCCCAAGAGCACCAAACAATTAAATTTCAATAGTAAAAATTACCATATGGTAAAACTGAAATCTTAATATCTACAATCAAAAACTTCCCAAAACGACACCATGGTTGTTCGGTGGCGCACACATAAAATCTATCGTTTGTAGTCCCCATACAAGGGCACATATCAATAGGTAGATGTATGTAAAAACCCACAAATACAACATATATATAAATAAAGAATTATATATGCCATTATGGTTTCTGCCAAGTTTCTCAGTAAAGGGTTATCTAATAAAAAATTAATCGTTGAATTGATAGAGAATTAACTTTGGATCAATGTAGAAGAAGTAATATAAAAAGCTTGTTAAGGAAGAATAACCGTTGAACGTAGACATATATAATTAGACAAATAATTGACAAAAAAACGTCATATATTTGTTTATGGTTTAAAGTCAATTATAATTTATACCAAATTACTTTGTACAAGTAAGGACGAATAGGTATGTACCTTTGTCGATAGTATGTAGCACCCACATTTTAACCATGGCGACCACAGCAACTTCCACACCCTATCTATGTTCCTACAACGACCGAATATTCACATTTCAACACACCCAGCATGTCAAAATTTGCCGAGTTTTAATTGAATATTTCGATTAAACAACGCATAAAAGGATTATTCATTTTAAATTAAAAGCTCCGGTTAGCAACAACATCTTGTATATCAAAAGTAGGATAAATGTATAGTTCCATCCTTTAATTAAACGTTTTAGTAGTCAGGCAATCCCATAATTTTGTACCATGAGAGGAGATAGTTTCTCAAAATTACCCTACAAATCTTACCTATCCGCTAGCACCATAGATATTAGCACATTATTTTATAGTGATGACGAATAACAAACTTTGGATACGTCTAATCCAACCGTATAATATAAAGGGCTTAAGGAATGTGTTCCCATCATTAAAAATGTTTAGTTTATGTATCTTTACACCAGTTAAGATCGATCTAGAAGAAGAACGATTTTCTGGTTTACAAAAGCACTAAGTCGCTGTTGCACCTAAAATAACCAAAATGTACACAAATTAGAATCAAATACTGTTTCAATCAACAAATACAACTTAAGAAAATATCTGGTGGATAACAAAGAAAAATCAGTATTACTACAAGAATTTATAGAATCGATTGTAAACAATGCGAAACTATGTACGTAAGTACATCGCACAAACAGGTAGAAGTTTAAACAAGAAACATTAATGAATATAGAAAATCAATCAGTCACACAAAACCTCCCTGGCATCGTTACAATGTATATAACATAACTATTCTATCAATTTTTATCACGTTAAACTGTTACATATTGAATTGAAAAGGAAACGCTTGGACATATTGGAACCACTAATAACTCAAAGAATTTATAAAACAACAATAATTACCTATGTGGTTAATGAACAACACAATCTGTTGAATACAATTTTTTGTTTAGTTAAATTTAAACAAAATATTTAACGTCTAGGAATCACACTAATAAAACTAAGTACTCAATGCATCAATCAGTACAAGCATAATATTTGTCTGTAATGAAGCTGTATTACTCTTGAATAGGGCTTAACAAACCTAAATAATCATATAAAAATATTTAAAACATTTAAAAGCTTTCCCAATTTTAATTTCCTTATGTAGTAGATAGAATTGGCAGCTACTTTGTGATATTTCGTTATTGTATGATTAAATAATTTAAATTTAAATAAAGTGATATTAAAGCAAAGTAAAGTGTTGTTTATTTTCTTACGTTATTAATATTTTTTTACAAAATAAGCGTCGGAATATTATATTGACATATAGAAATTAATTTGTTATTAAATGATCTCCTATCGCCATCCCCATACGTATAGATACATACTTACAGGTGTGTAAACAGAAGAAGATAATAATCACATAGATACTTCTATACATTCTCATGGAAATCTACGTAAAAAGGTAGTGTCCACTCCCCTAATATTACGTAAATTAATCACTAAAAGATTATCTTAAAACAATTCAAAAATACATATCATTTAGGTTATTAAAAAAAATGATATCATATTTGGGTAAATATTATAATTTTTATTATTTTTATTAAAATAATTTCCCACCAAGTAAATGATAAGTTAAATTTATACTATCGATGGTTCAAGGGTTGGGAGACATTTTAGAGATAAAAGCAGACAAACACTTGGTTACTTTTCTCCAGTGAAAGAAATGACAAGTCATTAAGTAAGTAGGTACCAATTATTAATTTTCCTACGGGAAGAAATATAGTTACCGCAGTAGGGACCTACATGTATTATAAATTATTTGAAAGTATCATACATATAGTTTTTCTTGAGCGTGTAATTCATATAATCGTTAGTTAATTGCAAAATGTGTTGTGCTATATATTTCACTCGCAAGTTTTTCATTCATTTGTCAGTGAGACGTATTATCGCACAGATTTTAATTATTTATGTGCAACGTTTGGTTTTTATTATAAAAGGTCAGGGTCGTGATTAAGGCATAATAAAACGTCGAGTTGTACAAAGGCTCTCGCAAGTACTAACCTGACATGCTAAGCAATTTACTGTTGCTAGTGACTAATAAAACTCGAATTATGTATGTGTGGTTGAAGTAAAACATCAGCTGGTATAGACTTGCGTCTAACGATAAAATTTATGCACATAGGTGTTTTAATGAAGAGTCTTTGGAAGAACAAAACAAGAATAAACTGGAACTAATATACAACCAATGTCTGCATAAAACACATGGTACATAAACAAAAGTAAATAATACGTATAATACATATCCGTTTCGGTAGCATAAGACTATTTAAAGGAATAGTTTCTGGATGGTAAAACAAGCGATAATAACTATTATTAAGTGATTCCTGATACCTCACAAGTTCGACTTGAGACTATCCCTGTACTTTTAATGTTATGGACAGCAGAGCTAGGCAAAGCCAATAGCTTTGTTCATGAAAATATGCTCCAGTCCTTTCGGGGTTTAGAAGCACTGTATTTCAAGTTCTTTCGTTAACAAGTAGTTGGGGCTTGATTAAAAAATAACCTTATAAAAATGGTTTGCTATTTGTATTTCAAGGGCTTCAATCCCATTCAAATTGCTTAAAGCCCTTTACAAGTGGTTAAATCTAAAATTAATAAAAACAATCTGACACACAGTTAAACCACAAAATGGCTGATGTCTGTTAATATATTTGAGCCATTTTTGGTTTAATTGAAGCCCTTATGATATGCTCGCAGCCCTTTTCACAAGTACTTAGAGCTTTAAACCTATTTACTTTTCAATGTAGTTGGTAATTTGAAGACCTTTTTAGTTTGTGAGGGTTTTTCTGTAGAACTCAATTAAACACTAAATAACAACAACACAGAATCAACATATACTTACACACTTAACAACAACAACGAAGATAGAAATGAACTTGAAGGCAGCGAAGTAAGATAAGAACTGATTACTGTGAGGGAAGAAAAGAATGGAATCGGAATTGTGAGGTAAGAGAAAGGTCAGTAGATAAGAATAGGGTACCAATAGAAAAGTACAAAAACATGGAAATTTTTGAGACGATAAATATCGGAAATATGACTAATTAGAGTACCGATCCAAATCACCGAAGAAACCCATTGTGAAATTGCAATTAGGGAGGACAGCGAAGGACAGACGTCATGCAGTTAGTACGCGAAGTTGAAAAATAGTATTAGCAGGGATTATAGGAAAGTACAGTAATAAATGTTATTGGTGCAGATAGATGAAATAGAAAAGATTTAGATTCAAAGACACAAAGAAATACTGAATAGATATAAAATTTAAAGATCACCTTATTTATATTTCCTGAAGGGCAATAAAAGTATATGAATTTACGTGGCGTTGACAGCCACACTTTGAATTTTAAAATGTCATATGAACTTCAAGGCCCAAAGCACATTAAATAAGGACTTTTGGCTTAGGGTTTGGAGCTCATTTAATGAGGGCTTTTCCCAGCTCTGATAAATTTTTTCGGCGTTTTTTTTTAAATATTGAAACTCCATAATTTCGTAGAAATAAAATAACAGAAGTTACAAACACAATTGATTGTACCACAGTGCTCATTTCGCCACACAGTGGCTTCTTCAGGTGGAAGAAAGAAATACCTTTTAATTTTTTACAACTTAAACTAAGTAACAATTCGCTCAAATACTAATTACAAAAAGGAGGAGAAAATACATATTCTATTAAATGTTCAACAAAGAAGAATTGTTGGTGTCTAATTGGTCATTAATGATCATACCTTTTTTTATTTAGTTTGTTGATTTCCAAACTTTCATATAAATTTAATTTAAGACCTTTCTCTTCTATATGTAAAATTTTGAAATTTTCATCGAAACTGTGATTATTTTCAATTAGATGTAGCGCATAAATAGAATTATCGTTTTTATATTCAAAACTCTTTTTGTGCTCTTTAATACGATCTTTAAAGCACCTACCAGTTTGGCGGATATAAGATTTATTGCAACTAGTCCAATTTAAATTATAAGCCCCTGATTTTGTATCTCTCTTAGAAAAATCATTATTGTTTTTTATGTATTTACCAAGCCTGTTGTTCGTTTTAAAGGAAATTATTGAATTAGTGTAATCTGATATATATATTGCCTACTTTAACTAAGAAATTACCTATGTATGTGAGTGAATTAAAATTATTACTATTATTATTTTCCTTCACCTGAAGAAGACACTGTGTGGCGAAATGTGCATTGTGGTACAATAAATTGTGTTTGTAACTTGTGTTTTATATTATTTTTTCCCGGAAGTTAGCATAACACATACTCAATATGCACGAGCCGCCACTGTGTAGGTACTTGTAACTAACTAGTGTTTCTGAGAGTAGATGATTTAAATAACTAATAAAGACTTTATCTTTTTGTAAGATGGCCCCTATTAATATTTTCTGATTACGCATTACTAATTATATAATACGTGTTTTTTTCGTTAATTTAAAGAAGATAGGTCGTCTTTCTGAGAGAGCCTTAAGTGAAAAAAATGACAAAGAAAATTTATTTACTTCTACCTGCCAAGATTACTACTATAAATTTAAAACCCAATAAATTCGACAGCATTCTTGAAATATTTGTGATGGAGTAATTCAGAAGCACCCAAACTGGTTAAAACTATAGAGTACGGATTCTGGAAGGAAATTTTGTAATTCTTCGAAACATGGCATTGCAAATTAGCGATGGCGCCAGACGCAGGTACAAATTCGGTATCTCTCATGTTTGACGCAGTAGCCACAGTTATTGTTAAGTGACATTTTAAGAAATCGTGAACGAGAGAGAGAGAGCGGCATCATTGGAAACAAGAAAGAAAAAGTGAAAATCAATTAATATTCTAATCACGGAAAATAATTGTTTTCTACGATGCAACAGCTAAATTTGGCTTACTGTACAATAATTATCATTCTGAGCATTATAATTTAGTTTGTGTAAGTAATTGTATTGTATATTTACTATTTCTTTATGGTTTGATAATTAAAAACGCAAATGAATAGTTAGATGTTCAGTTTGTTTGAGTTGTTATAAGGACAAACAGTTATTTCTATGGTGAAATTTGTAATTTGTTATTTTTATTTGTCATAATCTTGGCTGAAATCATTTTTGAAAATTCTTATTATCGTATAATAATTTGGCCAGTTTGGATTACAATTTCATATATTAACTTTTTCAATGTTACAATTGTGATACATTTATATCCATTTCTTGCATTTTGTTTTTAAGAAATCGAATCCGTTAAGGGGTAAAAGATTTTTTGTTAAATTAAGTACCAACACCGATGTTTACCCTTATGTTGTGAGACTTTATCAAAGTAGTTTCCTTTAGTAAAAATATTTGAGAAATATATTGCAATTGTATTCATTGTTATTTATTTAATTTTGTAATTTTGATATTTTAATCAGTATGTATAAGATCCGCTAACTAACCGCTTTTATATATAGGGCATTGAAAAATAACAAATATTATTTTTAATCTAATTCCAGATTCTGGCAAACTACATACAATATCTACGTATTCCAAGATTCTAAAGAAAATTATATACATCCGTTTGTAATGCTTTTTGCTCTGTAGAGATACGATCCTACTTATAAACAACGCCTACACTACCTTCACATATAACTAACTATAATAATAAATGTTTAAGTAACAGGTTACTCCAGTAATAAAGCATTGCAATCATTATTACAGATTTATTTTTACCGAATCACATTTTAGAATCTAGTCCGCAACCAAATTATATAAATCATTACTTAATAGAAAATAAATTCAACAACTTATTGTATTATATAATTTTAAACCAATTGTGTTTATGTATCTATTTTTTTTAATATCAATACATACTGATGTAATTCCTTAAAAATGGGTGTCTATATGGGTGATTCTCAGTTAAGAGGTCGTCTGCTGTTAAATAAGCAGCATGTTATAAATATTTTATATTTCATAACAGCAGTTTCTTACACAATCAGATACTTTGTGCATCTCTTAATCCATTGTTCATGTTTTAGAAGAGACCAAGGGTGATACCTCATACAGGACATTTCCTCTGTAAATTTCATACAGAGGAGGGACAAGAAGGATAGTGGAGGCATAACATGGTTAGTTATTTAAAAAAGTATGTTATTTTCTTAACGATTAATTTCATAAATAGTCTGCCTTTAATAAAATGTCTACTACAATAATGTTAAGTATACTTAGCTAAATTTTGGAAACAAAAACACTAAATTGAATATAACAGCAGCATTAATTGGCACTGTTAATTTAAACATACAAATCTATCATAAAAAATATTAACTTGTCTAATAGAAACATCAAAAGAAAAGATTATAAAAATATGAAGTGTTTCTTACCCCTTCTTATAGACATTAATGCTTTTAATACATTAATCTGAATTAATCTTTGAATTAATTTTTACCCCTACAGTTTACTTCAAGTTAGTGAGGAAATTTTTTTACTGTTGCCACTTCCTCGCCGGGAATCCAACCCGGGATCTTTGGCTTTATGCGCCAATACTCTAACCACTAAGCTAGGAGAAGTTTTTCCTCAATAACTTGTGGTAAACTGTAGTGGATAAAAATTAAATCAAACATTAATTCACATTAATCTGTTGAAGTTAACCTCTACTAAAAAAAAACTCGTCAAATATTTAAGTTTTTTAATGAAAATATAGTAATTCCGCTGTCCTTTTCTTTTTAAGTCGGGACCTGGTAGTTCATCTATTAGTTGGTCTCATGGTATAAAAAAATCATTATTAGTTAATTTTTCTAGTGTCATCAGATGCTACTTAATATCCTCTTCAACACATGTAGACGGCTACATAAAGGTATTCTGTTTTTCCGTGTAAAATTTTCACCAGCACAAAATTGCCATTGCTCAACGTCTTCCTTTCAAATATTGAAGTATGTGGTGTATCTTCAGGATAGCTTGTCCAATCGCAAAATAATGCATCAGAAAGTTGTGATTTTTTTGGGGACTGTTTTGAATGTCTGAAGTTTTAGCGACGCTATTATTGGTTCGTCATCAGAATCAGAATTTGACTCATTATATATTATATAAGTAATAAAGCAAAAATTATCAATCAAATATTTAAAAACATACCTATGTTACATATGTCTTGAGTTTTCTATGTGTAGTTGTATATAAGGTGGGATCCGTTGATTGCCCTTTATCAGTGAACTTAGCCCCACTCATGAAACTATATTATCTCTTGGGAATATCTCATGTTAAAGGGAACTTTTACGAAATTAATAAAATTTTATTGTAACAGAGAAATTGTATATAAAAAGATTCAAATTATAAGAAGACAATCTTAAAAGAAACTGTTTAATTGTTTTACCTCCACCAGCTATTAGTACTGGTAGGAGGATGGCAGTCTCTCTGATCTTCGTTCTGTAGTGTCCGAGTGAATGGCGCAAGGTTCTCTTCAAATTCCTTTTACAAATCATGCGAGTGGGTGAGTTCCGCTTAGGGAGAGACAGATGAGACGGACAAAATGAAAACAGAAGAGAAATACACGATTATCTACTGAATACTACTGTCCCAACATTTGCCTGAATGATCTGTGGAAACCACAGAATAATATGGATCGGAGCATGCAAATCCGCACTTGAACCGATGACCTCCCGAACGCTAGGCTATGATCTGGAATCTAGACCACTAGACCACACTGCTTAACGTTAGGTATTAGCCATTTAGGTAGCAGATTTTCCTTTAAAAGCTATTACTTTCATTATTTCCTCAGAAACTGCTTTACCCAAGACATTTTAATTGTTAAGAACAAACAATGCTCTCCTTACTTGCAACACTTATACCTACCAATTCTATATCTTGAATAAATTGGATAATTTTACCAAGACAGGGCTCGTTTGTGCTTATATAAATACTCTCTTTAATAATAAATAATAATTTGACTCATCCTTAGACATTTGCAGAAATACAATTTTATGTTTCTCGCAAATGCCAACACAATAATTATTAAAACAGAAATATACTTGTGTGGTTTATTTTAAATATGGGTGTGTCAAACCCCCTATTTATTTATAATGTATATAAATTTAAATTTAACAACTTATTCACATGCGCACTCATTAATATGAAATATTATAATATTTATTCATCATGAACAACACAAATATATATATATATATATATACACCGACTGAAAAAAAATACTTATACGAGTATTCATACATGACTGTAGTACAAATGGCGCCTTATAATTATTAAGTAGCAAAATAATATTTACCGTTAAAAAATGCCAAAGATTATTGAGCGACAACACAACACGATATGATGACGACATCTGCTTTGTAAATTTCGAATCATGTTGGTGTGAAATTTACACAAGTTATTTAAATTACAAATAAACAATTTTTTATTTGGAAATTCCTCGTAACAATATTCTAAAGTAGAAGCGAATTGACATAGCGATAAAGGTGGGCAGTCATACATATTCTTGAATAATTCGTCTTGCTTCTAGCTGCAAAAAAGTGATAAATAAATTATATGTCATTTTGCTAAGATAATGATTACGTAAAATTAAAGGAATGGTAAGACGAAACACTTTATATTTGTTAGAAAAAAATATACATATTAAAAATTCCACTCGGTTATTGTTACTATTGATAATATTAAATCCGAGATAAAATTAATGCAGGTAACAACGTTACTGTAACCAAAATAAAAACGGTTTATTAATTTCAAAGGATTATTTGACATTTTGTGATGGATTGGGAAGAGCTGCTGAAAGCTACCTCATGAAAAGTCATGCAAAGAAAACAATTCAAATATTCGAGAAATCCGATACCCATTCTTGGACGGCTGCTCGCTTTAAGTTTATTTTTTAGTATATAGGCCATGGAAGTTCTTGTTTAGAGTTCAAGCTAATTGTTAGAAAAAAGGCATTTAATCAAGCCCTGTTAGAGTGAGAATTATTTCTTATTTCAAAAACGCTGCTATAGTATTAAATGATGTCTCTATGTATTTATGTTTTAAGGTTATAACTGACTAATGTAAAACGAGACACACTTTTCCATTTAAATTCCGAGACCGCATTTTTCTCTGAAGTTAACTTAGTAAGAACGTAAAAGGAACTACCTTAAATAAAACCTTCGCTCTTTTGTAACAATGTCTAACGTAAAACAAAACGACATGTAAATGGAAGAATGTATGTATTGAAGCTAGTCGCATGCGTTCAGGTGGATACCCAAGTGGAAAATGTCCCGCCATCTTACTAATCTAATAAAAAACTCTAAAATTGTATTTGCTACGAATTTATATAAGGCGATATAATTGACTAAAATGTGATTTGCGCATATTGTTTCGTATGGTTGTAAAAACTCCTAACCAATATGCGTAAAAGTGAACGTTGAATTCTTGAGTAATCTAAATATATTACTGTGAATACTTTAATGTATTTAAAAGAAATTACAGTTAAAACAAATCCAAGTTTGTCTGGAATTTACAAGAAGAAATTATTTTAATGGCATTATGTACAAATAATCCTGACGGCCTAAGCAATGACATATTGTTGAACCAGTTGTTGACAAAGTATAATTAATAACAACTATTTTATAAATATAAACAAATACTGGTCTATAAAATAGTTGTAATAAGAAAAACTTATTTAGCACATAGGTACAATAAATGGAATGTTTTGGTTAATTTTGTTTAAGATAAGTTGGGTACTATCGAGCAATTGACGTTTTGTTACTGGAAAATGTCTAGATCCTATATGCATATTCATATTTCCAAATAATGTTTTTCTTCCGCCGTTAGAACAGATTGTGGACAAATTCGTTTTCAAACTGTCATGTTTGTACAGCAAAGTGATTCAAGGTATGTTACATTAAACAATTTTGTCAAAGAAATAGATGGATCATTTATAGCTGCATCGGCAGCTAATTGCAAGGTCTCCTCAGAGTACTGTAGTTTTGGAGTGATAATTCTGAAGAAAAAATAACAACGTTTTAATAAAACTTAACAGCAAAAAATGATGACTACTACTTATGGATAGCATGGTGTCTCGGTGTTTGACGGCATTCTTGAAATGCTTTGTCAACGCAAATTGGTATGTCAACAATTGGTACGATGATCTATAAATCTTTACAGAACACTGTTTTACTTATGCCACTACAATGCAAGCAATGCTAAATGTACAAAATTCAATTTTCAGCTTTTACTTCAAAAGACCTAGTAATTAACACTTGTGTCAATTACTGGGAACATTAGAAATAATCGCGTACCAGTGATTCACAGTGTAATTTTTATTGAACAAGCTCTGTCAAAGTAAATATTTAAGTGTTAAACTTGGTAACATTCTATGTAAGGCAAGATGTATTGATACTTTTAAATTAACACAGATGGTACCAAAAAGGCAATAAATTGTTAATATTTGGTATTAAAGGTGTCAATAACTAAGGCAGTGTCGATAAGTGTAATTTGGTACAGTTACTTTATGTGATTTGACAGTCTGAAAAATTAAAAATGCATGCAATGAATACCGTTACTTGTTTACAACATAATAAATTTCGTCGTTTATCTTACAAAGAAGAAATTTAAATTAAAAGATCAGATAACTAACGCCAAAACTAAATTTGAATCTGAAGGCAACTACACGTATATAAATTACAAAAAGACAATTTAATAATTTGTTCACTAAAACAGAGTTGATGTGCAAGTGTGATATTAAAAATACCTTTTCTTGTTTTCCTTGTATATATTGTTAAATTTCAATAAAAAAGTTAAGCACTTTAACACAGTTTAAACTTAATATATTATGCTTATTACTTTCTTCTTTTGAAGTATACACAACGCATATAATTAGAAACCGGATTATGTGCAACATAAAAAACAAATATGCATGAAAAATGCATAGACATGCATGGAAAGTGTCAAAATATGTAACATAATAAAAAAGACTATTTTTTTGTTTATTTTCATTTCAAAATGAGCATACAAGTAATAAATTACTGACAATAATTAACAATTATTTAACATAGTAGAACTAAGATTTTGACTAAAGGACCGTGATCTAAATGATCTGTTAGGTCCAAGTGTTCCATCGTCAACCGCGGCTAACATCATCAGTGATACTATTATGACAACGTGGGCAAAGGTAATAAATACCTCGAAGTCTTGGCAGCGACTGAGTCTCAGTCTAATAGTGCATTTTAAATTATTTAACGTTTTGTAAACCTAAACAGTCATGTGTCTTCGATCACCCAAAATTTTTCTATAAGTGAGGTAACTGGGCAGTATGTGAATTGAGTCCGAACTGTTAACGCCGTGCTCATAGAGTCGCAACTATGCCATTATTATATAATTTAATACATTTATTTAATATTTTGCATTAATCTAACCTAAACTAACCAGAGGTACCTTAAGCAAAAGAAAACTGTGAGTCGTAAATTCCATCATCCTGTGGAAGTTATTTTATTATAGATACACACAACAGAATGCATATATTTAATATGACTATAACAATAAATAATTCATAATAGCAATGGTCGCAGCCCTAAGAGCACGGAGATAACAACACGACACGTTTGAATTTGGGTACTATGTTGGAAAAAGTTCACCCGTCCCATTAATAAAATTAACAAATTTATATATAGGTTTAAAGCCTGGCTTATTGTTCAAAGTATTTTCTTTAGGTTTACCCGAGAACCTCTGGCAAAGCTCTAAGTGCCGCGCGGCTGGCTAATCGGTTTGGCGCAATATTTTATAGTGATCATGGGCGTAGATTATATTAATAAAGTACGAAGTGTTTTGCAATTGTTTAACATTAAGATTTGTCTATATAAAATTTTTTACAACATGCCCTGCTAAAAGCGTAAGATCGAAAGACGTATTCTCTTGTCTATGTACTTTTCTTTCACAAAATTACTGGGATTCGTTAATTTCAAAATAAACCGTTAAGTATCGTTAGCTTTAGATGCTCTGGTCATGAAATACAAAGCGGTTGTTTTTCCCAGTTTGTTTTTATACTGCTACAATTTCAGTGATTAACTGTTTTGCCGAACAATATTGTTAATATAGCGAATACATCCACCATCACTAGATTTTAGGTAAAATATGCAGTAACCGGTGAGAGTAGGCTAAATATGTAAATGCATATGCAAATATTCAAGTGCGAATAATCCAGTTAATCAAGGAGCATACGCCGCCACTGATTGTAGTGCTCGTGGAGTTGGTGCACAACCGACCGTTACTTTTAAGGCTTTAAACTATGTATTACTTACAGGTGCATTATTAAACTCACTCGCTAAAATAAATTTAGTACTGGTCAAATAGAAGCGACAATTTGCCTAACTTTCAGTAGCAATGTTTAACCAGTTTGCAAATTAATTAAATTGTACTTATGAGAGCGACGTTGCGCTAATGCTGATTGTTTACGTTATTCCATTGACGTATTTACTCGGATAACGGAATACCCATTAAAATCTTAACGAAGCATTCAGAAGCATTTCTAGTGGTCACAAATGTATGTACTATTTGTTTATACTTCAGTGGTAAATTCAGAAGCTTGTGTTAACTTATTAAACATGAAATCAGTAATAGAGTTACAACGTACTAGTTAATTCCTAAACTTACTAAAATTTATGTGAATGATTGTTAAATTTACACGATTCTTGTTTACACTAAAAACTGGAGATCTTGTCATTGTAATTTTCGCACAGGTAAAAAACATGACTATCTGTGAGCATAAAAATGTAATTTTATTCACAACAAATGAGTCTCCTCTAGCCATTTTGGATAATATATCAACATTAATTGTTATACAAAAACAGTAGATAAAATAATAATTCAATTTTCTTTGTTTTAAAGTATTCCTCGGAAAGGGGTGTTTATTAAATTATACCATTTCTTGTGTTGTTCACTTGAAGTTACTAAATATTGTGAGGATTAAAATTTTCGCGATATATCGACACAAAAACAAGTAGTTAACTTTGTATATCTGACCATTTTCTTCGTTTAATTCGAAATACTATAAACCATATTTCCGCAGTTTTGGTACCAGCACAGTCATATGTAATTAAGCAAATAATGATTCGTTTGAGCTTCTTGGAACTCTCAATTCTGTTATTAATGAGTAAGTACATTCACGGTGATCGTTACTCTGGAGTAAATCATCTGTTAATCATCGAAAGTAGATTCTTAAAAATAATGCTGAATGCCTGCTACGAATAGGTTTTAATTTAACTTAAATCTTATTGTAATCAAGGAATATATTATAATTACAAAGGTTATAGAAGAAGACATAGGTTGCTTTTTCATAACAAAATAATTTAGTTTGCGTGAAAAATTCACATCGACCAATATTGGAAAACTGGGTTTCCTGCGGTTTTTAATGAGGTACGTATTAATTTATGATTAATAACTGTATTACACCACAGATATATCTACATCTACCTGAATAAACAAATTTAATTAAAAACTTACTGATATCAAACTATTTAAATTATTAACGTGCAAGTGTGATGAAACATAAATTATTATTGTTGATTAATAATAAGGCAATGATTCAACAAGAATTTATATATATGTATGTATGTATGTAGGTAAAGATGAGAAGAAAGATTAATGACCTTGAAACCAATTTAGTTTTGTTTATTTTAGATATTTTCAATTGTTTTGAAAATATAATGGAGCAAATATGAATAAGAATTTACTAATTACCTCATAACCCATTTAGTTCAGCAAATCTCTCTTTGGTAAAGTAATTTACTGGTTTTCAGGTATATTTTCATCATCTATACGTAGGGCTTTATAAGGTTAACAAATACAGAGAACGAATCTCGCATACATCCAACTTAAAACTTTCTCTCGATTTGATGAAAAGGTTGTGTACTCTCTTCTTTAAGAGACTTACATTAGAGCTTTAATGCTGGCGACAAATCGGTGAATGAGAAAATGGTCAGTACAACAATGGTTTCAACTTTAATGGCGCCAACAATTCTACTTATGTTTAATACTCTTACTATAGTAAGACAATCTTTTGAATTTATGAAATCAATTGTACTTAGTTAAAAGTAAATGCAAAAACCGTCAGCAACCTTTAAGACATTTACACGGAAAAAATAGTAGAAAATAATCAAATAATGAAGTCCGTAATCAGAGAAAAAGGGCAAAATTCGTATATCTGGGTGGTACGCCAACAGTCCGAATGCATTGTGAGCTTGTAGGTAAAAAGAGGTGAAACATGAAAACATGGACAACTGACAGTAGATAGCTGCACATTGAGTTTAAAAAAAGTCAGATATCTGTTCGAATCTTATATATATATATATATATATATATCTAAAGTAAAAAGCAGAGTAGTGCGATACAGTGTATCATTGACGATCCTCAGTGTATTGAATACATGAAGTCATGGTTAGGTGACGAAAGTAAATCCAAATCGGATTCATAGTTAGAATAGCCAAAGTGTAGGCCGAGCGGCGTGGTCTAGTGCTCTAGATCATCCAAGTTTTCTGTGGTTTCTTTGGATCATTTAGGCAAATGCTGGAGCAGTAATATTCCACTGATGATCTTTCACTTCTCTTCTGTCTTCATTTCGTCCGTCTCATCTTTCTCTACCTAACCACACCACCCACCCATTCCCACGATTCTTGTAAGGAGGCTGAAGAGGGCCTTACGCCCTACCCTCCGGCTTTGCACTACAGTGTAGGTCGGAGGGACTGCCCTCCCACCAGCACGAGCAGCTGGAAATGAAAACACAAAAAAAAATCTTTTGTTTGACTGACAACCATGGTATACTGTTGATATATCTAGACTCCAATATATATATATATTTATTATATGCCGAAAAGCAACTATTCAAATGTAAAAAGCGTTTTTTTTTTCACAGATATTTTAGATAATTATTATCTGCTAACTTGTTAAAAGTTGTATTACTACTAATTAGTCTTCGGGTAATATTGTGAATAAATAATGTAGCCATTCCACTAGGCGAACTTGATTAGCAATTAAAGTTTTGCGCGATCCTTATTAGGCATTTAAACAAAGCAATTGAAAATTATGCATAATGTTTTTTATCATTAAAATTCCTTTTAGTCAGGCGCGGCGCATATATATTAAATTTGGTTGGGTGTCAATTTCAGCACAGTCTTGTAATTCTTGAAAAAAACTATCTAAGGTCTATCATGTCACAGAAACTACTTAACATTATAGTAGTATAATTTACAATCAGAAAGAGATTGTTGACAAAATAAATATTACTAGACGTAAGCTTTCACGGTCGGTATCCATATACGAAAAATTGTCCGAGCTGTCGTGGTTTAATTTGGTTTCGTCTAATGTTGCGGAAAACATTTCCAGTGGTGTGATCAATGTATTTAAAGTATTTTTGGTGAAGGTTCAATGACGAATGCATTTCAAATGAAACTACGGCAACTAATCTGGGAGCATATTTCAAATTATATATTGTTTTTTTTAAATTAATTTATCAGTATGAATCCTGCTCAACAGGATTGTTCCTTATAAACGAATTAAGTAATATACGATGGAATAACTCCAACACTTATCTTAAAATATATTTACTCTTGCTAATACATAGAAAGTAATATGGTAACACACTGAATATTACAAAATTCTTTATTATTTTAATGTATTATGGATACCTACTGTCTATTACCTATGTCTCGCAAAATTCCAGAAAATCACTAAAATATCTTTTATTACTTTTAAAATTAGCAACAACTTCTTCCTTCACAATGTACCGTAACGTTTTACAAGACCCTATCACCCATCAAACTGCGTTACGTAATACTTGATCTGCCCCTTATGCTCAAATTTCTAAAACACTAACCTTGCAAAATTGTTACGTTTCGAATTCGTCCACCCCACTTTTTCTAAAGTTATTAAACATTCTCTTGTTTTAGAGAATATTTAATAAATATTAAAAATAATGGAAGGTTTATCCATGACAGCTACACTTTGTATGATTTTTGAGGTGTAAATTTTAATCAATGCAGTTGACTTTATTTTATGTTTTGTTTTATTTTCTTTCCTCTTAATATTGAATGTCTATAGATAAATCGTAAAAGCTGATCTCAGATCGATTTAACACTATTTCTAATAGAGATACAAAAAACTAGAATTAGGCTTAAAAGTCCGCAAAATGAATTTATTATTGTGATTGTTCTAGTACTAGATTAGGCTTCAATTTGTTTAAAAAATGAGATCTTTAACGGTACGGTCTGCTTGTATCTTTAGTGGTTCTCATTGCCATAGGATGTCCTTTAATTCTGAAATAGCATATTCGTTAACACAAACAATAGAAGTGGTTTAATTGACCCCCTACGCGTCCAATTTTCTCGCTAGTTGCTGTTTCCTCAAGTTAGCAGACGACGCTATGGACGCGGACGCCAGAAGCTCCCCACTACTAAGCATTCGGTTGGGACGCCCACTGATTCGAGTTTCTTCGCGTCGACGACTGTTGTCCTGCTGTACTGACGGCACCGACGCCGGTTGGAGACTAACTCGTAGACACGTCCACATTATCATAGTCGGCGTCGCCGACGTCGTCAATAAGGCATCGGAGTAATCGAATGGCCGCGGTGGCGCATAAACAAATCCACACACATATACATATACACAGGTTCCTAACAGCATCTGCAGCAGCAGCAAGCAAGAGCAACAGCAGCAGCCGTGGCGACGACTTGGATCAGTGTTTCGCGTTCTTCAAACGGAGAAGGTTGCCGGAGCAACACAATTGTTGAAGTAGATTAACAAACGAGCACCAAGTATCTAGCAGGCGGTTGGCTGGCTACATACGTCTGTCGCGTGTGCGAGTGAGAGTGCGCGCGCTAAGAGTACTTACCATACAATTGAGTCGTGTTATTAGGTACTGTTACAATACAACTCCTGCTGCTGTAGCTGTTGTATCCAAGACTACCACGGACGGTCATTCCTGTTCAAAGAATTCCGGAACTCCAGTTGCTGGACCACAACACTTGGTGACGTAGTGTGCGTGCGTTTATGTGTCTATGTGTCTGTGTGTGTATGTTTTTCTTGTATCTTGCAAATTCATATAATACACACACGGTAGGTACGTACGTAAATTCATACGTACACTTGCCGTCCTTCGAACGTACGGCAGCCAGCAAGCAGCTTCGGTAAATTTCCTCCACTTCTGCGATTGCTGGTGTGTTATTACTGCTTCTGCGATTTCGTGAGCACGTTGAAATCCTCAAGGTTAGTAAACACTGAACATCTAAGGTACCTAACACACATAAACATATATGTATTATGAAATCTTGAGAATATTCCGTCTGTTGCTTTTTTACTACTCTTTAGATTGCAAGTACTACCTATTCAAAAATTAAATTTCTTTACATCTGGGATAAATTATAAAGATGGGTTACAATAATATAACCTACACATAGAGGGTAATAAACCGAAACTGTTAATTTAAAGCAGTGAGGGTTTTAGTGGTATTGAATTTTATAAATTTTAGTTACACGTGTTGTTAGTGGACTTTTTTTACCTAAAATGATTACGAGATTATGTTGCACCGGAAGTGGCCACTAACTTCCTTATTTTTAAAGGAAACGTATTATGTATTGAGTTTGTTGAATTTTAAGTTTCTACTCTCTGTTTTCATTGAAGTTTTGTTTAACTTATCGGAGTCTAGTTAAACCCGTTATTTAGATGTATTGTTGTGTTTAACTTTTATGAAAAAAGATAGTGTTTCTGCAGTAACAAATATAAAATTATCTGCTCCTGATACATTTTCTAGTAAAGGTTACATATTAAGCAAAAGTTGTTAAGTATTTAATGTCAATGTTGGCCAACTTTAAGGCAATGAAAACATTTAATTCTGTAAATAATTTAATTGGGACTACTTATAATACCTATCGCGTTCTTGGTTTACTGTTCGTCTACAGTGTTTTCCAATGACGCCAATTTGTTTTATAGATTGTAAATGATATTTATACAGTTACCTTTAGAAACAATAATACTAAGGAAAAAATTGTGTAAATACTCATAAAAATTAAATAATATATATACGTATCTATGGTAGGTAAGTGTGTAAGGCAATTTTGTGGGGCTATTTTTCCTCGTAATACACAATTATGGAATTACAACGCCTAACTAAAGGATAGGACTTTGCCTTAGGCCTACTTTCGATATTAAAGATGTTGCCGTTTGATCGAAATTTTTAATTAAAACCCAAACATTAAAGGGTTGAGCGTATTTAAATGTCAATATTAACTGTCGCGTCGGATTGTGGGATCATAGATAAGAAATAGTAGTGGTTGTGGCTAAACACTCGCCAAAGCTCAAATAATAAGTGAATTTATATTTAAAAGTTTTTCTAGAGATACAAATGACCCATCAGGAATTTGTAATGCACGTTGTTACACTTCTACATCTAAATATATATAAAATAAGCTCAAAAATGCTTTGTGATGTTGTTTGCAAGGTTTCACGCAGATCGAAAGATTAATTCGTATTTTTAATTAATATTAATTTAATGTCAAATCTTAGCAGAGATTTTATCACGCACTCTTGCCTAAAATCTCACCTGAGATGTTTCAGGAAATGTATGTTGTTGTAGATAATGTAGAATAACACAAGAAAATTGGTAGATCATTGCGAGTAATGCTTTACTTAAAACTTAGAGATAGATTTGTTGCTCGGCACTTGATGAAACATTTCGACTAATTAATTTAAATAAATAACGAAGACACTTATTTTCTGTTTCATTTTCTGAATCGGAAGGTCTTACAGTTGTTTCGGCTTTTACACCGTTTTCAAAGAGTTATAAAGAGAATATAAAACGTTAAAATTATGTTTAATGATATTTATGTATACATTTCAATAAAGGAGAAATATCGAATTCAATTTAGTCGTTTAGAATAGGTTGTTGGTTCAGGTAGTCAGTCCTGGTAATTGCTAAAATTTCCAAGTGGTTTAAACGTTGACGTTTATTGACATTGTATAAAAGTGAAAAATTTTGTGTGTCTAAGGAATGCATATTTATTATGCAATGTTCTGCGATTCCCGTGAATTTATTATCTTGTAAGATTGATTTGGCATATTCGTAAATTCGGTTTTCATAGTAGTTATTTAAACGTATGATTTTCTAAATTAATAATTTTTAAAAAACTACGTGTGTTCTGGGGTTGGAACAGCTCCGAGAAAATGGGAAATCATTGTCTATTTCTGACGAAGAAAGGCATAAGTGCAAATTTGCTAGTATTTTCAAAATCAGTACCTTGTATAACCACTACTTCTTGTATACTTAATATTATTGGGGTTAATCTCATACGCATAAGAAATCGTTTTGAAACAACCTTGAGAAAATATGAGATGATAACGCTCTATTATCTTTTGTAAGAGTACACCTTTTTCCATTATCCTTATTATTCGTCATTCTATATGGTGACTAATTTTCAATGTAGGTGGATATACATAATACTCACCGTTGAATACGAAGTGGCTTAACTAGGTTGATGTCCTGGAATAATAAGTAATTAACGATCAAGCGCTCTACCGCACATGTACAAAATTGGTTTGTTAGTGATGTCCCGATACCAAAAAAGGTAAACACGAGCCAGAAGATGTGCGCATACTATAAGTAAATTCATAATTAAGCTTTTGTATATGGTTCAAGCCTATTTCTACGTTATGGAAAACATTAAAAGTTAATTATTATACCATCCCATCGAATCTAGAGATTAAAAATTCGAACAGAAGCATTCTACTGTCAAATAATATTGGCCAAACCCTCTATGAATTTTTTCAACTAGACAACTATTAAATCAAAAATTAAACTATTTCGAATGTTTGTTATTTGTATAGTCCTGAAAAAGGAATTTTTGGCAACACTTTTGAAATTCAATTAAAATCTTCCCAAAACTCAAAAAAGTACCTATACCATTGCATATGGGTTCTGATCCATTTATTATTATATCATTAAAATTCAGTAATACCTACCTAAATTCTAAGTTTATGAATAATAAGCATAAGAAATGTTATTTTTGTGCTAATAATAAAATATAAATTACTTTTTACAAAACCATTGCGAATTGCTTCATAAATGAAGGGGATCTACAATCCCGAAACTACATAAAAATTCCCAAATCCTTCCAGTTTCGGTTTTACTATGAGTTTTTTATTTTTCTCGTAAGATTTTGGAGCACAAATTATATTGCGTCAATAGTTCAACACAATTCGAGATCAACTTGAGATATTGGCTAGGCGATAGACTACCAATTACTTAAGTATTAAGATAATCAGAAATTGATCATAATTTGAACATCCTGACATAATGTATTTGTAGTAATTGCTTGTTTCAATGTATTCGATATCCATCTGTTGTAATATGTCAATTAAAGATTATTATTCATGGAATTCTTTTTAATGTAATTTAGCAGTGTAGCACATCTCAATTGACCTCTGATACAGGCATAAGTAGTTTTATTTAATCGAAAAAATATTGCATAATGCATAAGAATCGATTTTAAATTAAAAAAACAAATAATTATTTCAAATAATAAATAAATCAATTAAAAATTATTTTTTAGACGTTTCCTACGATTCAATATAATTACAGCAGTTCTTATTTAGAAAAAGTTGCTTTATTCTTTTAATTTGTGTATTTGTTATTGCGTTATTTTTTATATAGTGAACGTTGTTATTTTACGATACTGTAAAATAATGTAATACCTCTGTTTAATATTTTATTAATAAAATTGTTTATGCATTAAGGTATAATTAATAGACAGTTGCGATGTTTTTCCTTTCATAGTTACCTTCATTAAGGAAATAACAAGTCCTTTATTTTTATGAATCTTTAACGTAATAACGATACAATACAACTAAAATTGCATCAAAATAGCCTGCTAATTGCACACTTTATTTTCAGTCGAAGCCTTTTCAGCTTATTATCAGAGCATTGACTTAGTTATTACATGTTGCAGAAGGTACGTTATATAAATCTGATTGTAACCTGTAGATTTAAGTATTCGTTGGTAAGGTCGTAATAAGCGTAATTAAGCAGATACATATGTTAAATTCTATAAAATTTGAACCTTATTAAATGGTAAGTATGCTGTTCTAAAGCACAGTTGTTCATTTTTGTAGTAGTTTTAGAGTTAAATGTAGTATAATAATTTGATGATTCTTTCTTTTATGACATTTCTTAATAAACAGAAAAAGTACATTGTCTAATCCCGAAATCCCGATATCTGAAACGATTTTATAGGCATTGGTCGACGTTTTTATTTCTAAATATCGTTAGATCATGGGTAGGTAATTATTTTATTAATTAGCAGTAACAATTTAAAAATTTAATACTACATCAAACGATTACAACGGATTGGTCTTTGAAGGAAACTTAAAAGAAAAAACAATCAGGATATATGGCAATTTTTGTTAAATTTGAATGTCTTCGATGTAGGACAAAAACCAAAGACTACAACTAAATCCTAGAGTGAATCAAATAAGTGATCAAAGGGATTAATGGTGATATCATAAAAAACATTTATGCGATAAATAGTCTAAACACGAGTATGAATATAAGAACATAATCTTTCACGGCCGGAATTCATAGTAGAATGATGGTTCGGGCTTTTAGGCCGTGGTCGATTTGTCGCTGTCGCTGCCGAGACTTCGAGGTATAATCTTCGCCCGCGTAGTCAACGCAGCATCCAATGAGGATGTCAGCCGCAGTTGCTGACGAAACGTCTGTACGAAACCGTTCAAATAGACCACGGCCTACAAGCCTGAACCATCATTCTACTACGAGTATGAATACTTTTCGTTCTTATTAACTTATTGTATACATATTCTTGTCAGAGTTTTTGTTCTTGGATTAAGAGAGTAACAGTAAAGACGCGTCTTTAGTAGAATTAATATTCGGGCTGATATGCTGTGGTTGAAATGAACGATTAATTTCAGACGTTTCATCGGCAATTGCGGCTAACATCTTCAGTAAATATTGCATTACAACGTGGGCAAAGGCTGTCAATAACATAGAGGTGGACTAGAGTAAGTAAGTGCCATACAGCACTATACGTACTAGTGTTATGTGATTATATTATCTCTATGGTACAGACCTTGTGGTATACATTAAGTAAGCATGTCTGGTGGCGCCACCTTTCTATCTGTCAACAGTCAATCGCATGTGTCAAACGAATACGAATTTCTGTCAATATTTCTAGTTTTATTAGTTGGTATGTCCGGTAAAAGTTGTAATAACTACTGCGTTGTCGATTGCAATTTACGAAAGGCTAAAACTATCCATTTGAGTTTTTTTTAATTATTCAAACAAGTCATGAGAAATAGAGCAGCGAAAGAAAATAATGCCAGTGAGCGTTGAAATACGTAAGTGTAAAGTTTAAGAATCAAACCTTACAATAATTGAGAATATTATTTTTTATTTACCTAGAGTTATTTTTTTTAATTGTTAGTGAGGCTGTTAAATCCTAGAAAGTAACGAACTGCGCAGAAATATGCAGTTTACATTCTCAAGGAGGCAAAAAATTATAAGAAAGTGCGTTTAATTATTCAATTTTTCGTACAATTTGTGGCCAAAAGTATTCAACAACAGTATTGTAACGAGAAGTTCTCTTCTCGGCGGCCCGCTATCGTGTGTGGCTGCCGTTCGGTCGGTCTGCGTCGCTCATATCCTATTCGCTAGAGGTTTGGCGGGGCTGGTTGTCACGGTACCGTGGCCACATAAGATAGCGGGCAGCCGACAAACGATCTTCGAGACAATACCCCTGAAGATATCAGCCGCAGTCGCTGACGAAACGTCAGGCAGAAACCAGGCCTTTATACCACGGTTATCAAACCCGGAAAATCATTCTTATAATAACGCCGGCCGTGAAAGCCTACACACTTTAAATAATATTTATTATTTCAGAAATGAAATATTTTAAAAATCACCATTGCAATTGATTATTGATGTTTTTTGTAGCACCAGCAAGTCTCTTAAATAACAGTTCCTCTGATGAAAATCTCCTCATCCTGGCGTTCTTCTCTCACGTCACTAACAAGAGAACTTAGAAACAGCTGAGATTTAGATATTTCTTGGCAATGTTCACAAGATCACAGTCATTTTTTGTTCGCGTTTGTAAGAAGTAAACGAAGAAGCGCGAGGGTGAAAAATAAAAAAAATAAACCATTATCGCTTGTTGACTGTCGAAAACATTAGAAACCATGTGCGGTCGTTTCAAAACGTTTGTGTTTTTCTATTGTTAACGCACTATTCACTTAACATGTCAGCCGCAGAAACACCATTTCAACCACGCTCCACCAGCCCGAATCTTAATTCTACCATGGATTCCGGCCGTGAAACCCTATATTTTACATTATATTATGTTATACACATGTTTTTCTTCTGAATCAATTAAAGTAGGCTCCTACTCCAATGTATCTTATATCAAGCAACTGCAACTGTTCCGGATTTTAGAATTTGTTCGAACTAATTTAATTTGGTGGCAGTTGATATTTTTAAACATCTATTGTTATTATTATCCTTATTGTTTTTAAGTTGATCGTGTGAACCATAAGAGCCACATTTGTTCACTTTATTGAACACAAAAATAATATGGGGTAGTAAGTTCTGGTTAATTATATGATACCGTATTCTCTATTACAAACTTTTATTTTATCGAAAAAGGTTTATTTATTTAATTGTCATGATAAATATTGAATAGTACGAACAATTTAAACGGTTGAATTTTTTAATTTTTGTGTAAAATGACAATACTTTTACTCATTTAGAAAGTACTTTGTTATCAGGAGATACTTTTTTACTATTGTGGTGGATATCTGTTAAATGCAACAGTTTCATTAATTAGCAAAAATAGCCTATCATAAATAGTACACTTTTATGCTATTCGTCATACTCATTTATCTTTGCATATAATAAATTAAAACTAATGTTGACATAATTTTAATAAAAAATAAAAACGTAGTCGTTGTTATATGTGTTACTAAAAATGAAAACGATTTTGTCTAAAGCTTTAATAGCGTGTTTAATGTTAAGTTTAGAATATTAGTGTTTTTACGACCGTTTGTAAACTTACCTTATGTCAGTTTATAGACATTAAATTTATATGTGAGGTGTATACATGTATGTATATATACTAAACGTAATTAAGGAGATGCTTCTCTCATATACGTGAAGTTCAATACATTCCTAATTAATTGCGGGCTATTAAAAATGTAAATGACTGTTGCCAATCTAGAAACGCAGTCACGTTTTTCTCATATAAAGTTACGTTACATAAATTTAGTTGATTGGAATACAAATGCACCTTTGTTTTTATAAGTGGTAGAAAAATTAATTCTTAGCTCTTTTATTGCTCAACATTTTTTATACCATCGGGACATCAATAGTAGTGATATTCTATTTCTATGGTAACCAGGATAGGTCCATAGATCAATTGATGCAGAGTTTTTAATCGAAAAATTAACATCAAACAGGTTTATGATTCTGTTAATAAAAATTAATAAATGTATCATGGAAATTGATTTGGCGTTTACTTGGTGAAAGTTGTACATTTTGAACGATGTAATAAAAGGTACACAAAAACTGTTCACAAATATACTTACTAATTACACGACTATAGTTTCGCTATGATATATCTTTTTCAAGTGTTGGTATTGTACAAACTTAATTTACAGAGTTGTTGCTTATATCTAATTCTATTGTTAAGGGAGGGGGTTGATTTTTAAATAAATTCAAGAGAGGTGAACTGCTTAAGTCTAGGTGATCATTTAATAACAAATTAGGATTACAATTTTTTATATTATTTATTTCTAATGATTCTAATACATTTAGTTTTCTACTTTTTCCTAAGATATGTAAAATTTTAAATTCGATATTAAATAAATGATTTTCTGTTAATAGATGGTCTGCGTAATTGGAGTTTTGTTTTTTATTTTTGAAGCTATGTAGATGTTCTGAAATTCTCGTATTAAAGGTTCTACCTGTTTGTCCGATATACCATTTATCACACGAACCACAAGTCAATTAGTTTTGTTTTTTCACATGTATCTTGATTAAATTTCGAATAATGTAAAATAATGATAGCCTTCGCGTTGATAATACCTACATTAAAAGTGGGCAAAAGACGTGTCCGGTTTTTAAATGTTTGTGGTATATAAGGGTGAGTCCCTTTGATATTATTCAATAAATAAAATTGTAATAATAATAATTGTTCAACCTAACTCATACTTTTAGTTCTATTGTTACACAGGCAAATTAGACTTTCTCTGAAAATGGTCAATGTCGGTTTTAATGGCGGGAAATTCTTGCTTGAAGTACTGTTTAAAATATTACTTCTTTCTTTAGATACAAAGTTGTGAGGAAACTTTTTTCTGAACAAGGTGGTAAAATTGATTTTTCTTATATTCCGTGAAAAGTATAATTTGTAATGAACTGAGATGTATAGGGAAGTTGTAGAGAATAAAAATACTAACAAAATGAAGTTTCAAATGTAAACTTCGGTCCAGTAGTTAAAAAGTTATGACTGGACAACTATTAATTATATATTTAAAATAGAAAAAAGGCTTTAAAATCCTTTTTCGTCTAAATTCTAAGGATCACAGATCCCAAATTTCGAACGCGTCCTACACAGTAAGCACAGCGTACGGAAAGCCATATCCCATGTTCAAAATGTGAGATCTGTAATCCTTAGAATTTAGATGAAAAAGGATTTTAATTCCTTTTTTCTTTTTTGAATATGTTGTATTCGTCTAAGAATCCATCAGAATCAACAGTATAATTCAATGCCGGTAGGGGTATTAGCCCTTGGAGTAATTGTTTCTGTTGATTCCATATTTATATTTATTGATTATAATTTATTAATTACTCATTGCGTATAATTACAAATGTAAGTTTAATATAAAGATGTAGATTTGCTGTACATATAAAATAATAATTTTATAGTTTTTTTTCTATAAACAATTACCGTTTTCTTATAGCTTATATTGACAACTACAATCAACTTAAAATAATCGCGGACCGTTTCCATCTATCATCTGTCATCTATCAGCGGATGTGTGGCCAGTAGTTATCTCTCTTCAAAATAATAACCTAATACAATAACATTTACATTAGTAATTACGCAGCTACAGAAAAGAGACAGATATAGGCTGCCCATTCGCTTCGCTTCCTTCTAGACGATATTAATTTTGTGAGGCCATTGCTCAGTCTATTCTCTATGTCCATGGCTTGTACCGTATTTTCTATATTACAATAATGATAAATGCTATATTTATACCTCTTGTAATAATTGTGAGATGAGTCCTTAGGCCACAAAAACATGGAGACATTATTTAATACTATAGCAATGATTCTGACATGAGAAATAATTGTGGTCCAACTTTCTTGCTATAGAGATACAGCTAGGGAAGAGACAGCCAATCAAATAGCGTTAGAGCGGGAAAGCCGACCGCAATTATTTGCTATTTCAGGATCACTGCTAACTATTAACTGCTGCCTCCATGTTATTATGCTCTTAGTTAGACATACCGGAAAAATAAGAATATTGAAAAAGTAGAAAGCAATTCAAGTTAAAATTTGCGTTCAGAAGATTATATTCCTAATTAATTTCATACGGTACATTGAAAAACAATAATCCCAGATTAGGAATATTTTAAGCAAGATCGGTAAATTTACTATTTTTGCTTCTAAATTTTTGAATCAAGAAAAAATTAGTTTTAATTTATTAAAAACATTCTTGGTGCAATATTGCTTAAATTAATTTACAATTAATTGTCAATGTGGGTTTGAATTTTAGCATGTTACTGACAAAGTGACTAGCTTCATACACTAGCGTCCATTTGGTCATGTATATTATTGCTGTATATATTTTAATTAAAATTTCAATAAGCTCTAACTTATGTATAACTATCTATTACTGGTATACTTTATGTGTAGATTAATCGTAAATTAGAGCAATGTCAGACAAAAATATCTTAGGACAAAAAATCGAAATTATGAATAATTTTTATTTATTCAAGAATATTATGATTAAGAATAAAATTATTCTTAATCTAGAAATACTGTTTTCCAGTGTAAGGAAAAACAGTTTCGTTAGGTAAGTCTAAAGAAAAACAGTAACCCAAAATCTGTCGGCATATTAGTTTAGAGTAAATGTGAATTTATTTAAACTGGAACACGATAATTTTGGTTTCCTAATGCATATTAGTGTTTCCTAATAGTGTTGATTATTCAACTAGGAGATATAAATGATTATACCTTCAAAAATTAATCTCCTGAGACATTTCCTGAGGAATACAAACAATCGATCACATATTTACATTTCTAAGTATAAAACAAATAAGAAATAGGACATTTACCAGACCTTTATAGTGGCTAATCATTTATTAGCTGCGAAGGACATATGATTTATTGTTTTCTGACAAAACAGAAGACCGAAATATATTATCAAATTGTTTTGCGTACAAGGTATCTTAATTGCAAATATTGAGGCTGCGATTGCTTACATTCATACCTTGTTTAGTAGCAATGACTAAATTTATCTCACAATCGACTACTAAAATAGACTATGGTCACAATTCACTAAAAGTACATATTCAAATTAAACACGCTCTTGTTATTTATTTGTAATATATGTATAGCATGAAATGATTTCATTTGTCAACCACAAACTGGCAGAATGAACGGACACAAGAAGGTCACCAGAAGAAAAACATTGCATGACTACCATAAAGGCTCGATCACAAATTATGAAATTAAGTTTTCTATGCATTTTATTTAATATACACATTAGTAGTAAATACACAGTGTGCACACTACTTTGTATTTAATACGTACAATTTGAAAAAAAAATCCAAATTCATTTTCTCCAGTGTCCTAGGAAATAATGTCAGACAAGAGATGGAGTAAAGCCTGATTAGACCCAATAGGTTGAAACCGGTGGTGGGATTTGGCTTTCGATTCGCAGTGCCTATTTAGTACGACGCGTTCAAAATGTGGGATCTGTGAACCTTAATATTTAGACGAAAAAAGAATTTAATGCCTTCTTTTTTGGATAAACCTATTTCACGAAATGTCTTGGGACATATACATTTCAATTACAAATATTTTTGATAATTTTACTAATTATAAAGTATATCAATATAAAATAAACAGATAAGATCTTGATGATCGATATTCTGTCGGTACTCACAAACGTGGATCTCGATTCTGAACTCATTGGTTCCCATCAGCAAATTTCGTGAAACTACCCTTAGTCTTTTTATTTATTACTCTATTCTATTTGGTTACATGCCTATCATGTAGAAAGTTACGCCGTGGATTCAAATTGATAAGTGTAAAAGGTGGGCTGAAAAGTTCGTAGGCTGACCCATAGATGGCGCTAATAGTATCAAATCCATATGATTTTTAGTTAGCCCTAACCTTCATAAGACGCGAGTATAAATTTGACAGCTGTTGCACTGTTAGTATCTGAGTTATAGCATTTTTAGTGAAAGAACTTTTGTTACATTGAAAAAATGGATAAAAAGGAATTTCGTGTGTTAATAAAGCATTGCTTTTTGACGAAAAAAAATACTGTTGAAACCCCACCCTAAAGATATCAAAGGAACGTGTTGGTCATATGGTGAATGAATATTGGGATATTCGAAAGCTCTGTACAAAGTGGGTGCCGCACGAGCTCATAATCGACCAAAAACAACAATGGATCGATGATTCTAAACAGTGTAGAGCTGTTCAATCGTAATAAATCCAAATTTTTGCGTTAGGTCGATTTGTGACGATGGATGAAACATGGCTCCATCATTTCACACCGAAGTCCAATCCACAATCAGTCGAGTCGAGTGGACTGCACGTGAAGAACCGACTCCAAAGCGTAGAAAGACGCAAAAGTCGGCTGGCAAGGTTATGGCATTAGGATTCTGGGATGCTCATGGTATAATATTCATTGCTATCTTAAAAAGGAGAAAACCATAAACAGCGACTATTCCATAGCGTTATTGGAGCGTTTAAAAGAAGAAATCGCGGAAAAGCTGCCTCATTTGAAGAAAAAGAAAGTGCTGTTTCATCAAGTCAATGCACCGTGTCACAAGTCAATGAAATCGATGACAGAATTCCATGAATTGGGCTTCGAATTGCTTCCGCATCCACCGTATCCTCCAGATCTGGCCCCCAGCGACTTTTTTCTGTTCTCAGATCTCAAGAGGATGCTCACTGGACAGAAATTTTGCGCTAATGAAGAGGTAATCGTAATCGCCGAAACTGAAGCCTATTTTGAGGCTAAAGACAAATCGTATTATAAAAATAATATAAAATTATATTGAATAATAAAATCAAATTCTATCAAAAAAAAAAAAAATTTTTGTATACTAGCCTACGAACTTTTCAGTCCGCCCGTATATCCTTGTTAAAAAGGACCTGTTGAACATTATTCAATTCCATAATAACCAGTGAGTTTCTACAGATGGCGTTTACTACCCTGTTCTTTACTTATTCAAATATATAAAAAACTTTGGCGTAATTCAACTAAACAAGTGACAATAATAATACCTATGTTTGAAAGAAATTCTGTCTGAAGATGGTACAATGTTACCGAAACAACTGTAATAAATAACAAGAATGGAGTGAAATTATGCTGGGAATAACAATTTAGTTGTTTTTATTATTTAGAAATTAATCATCATCATATGTGGGATCAAGTTAGTGAAACACAGTTAAGTGCGGAAGCTAAACCAATATTTTATTTACCTACCAGTCAATTCATATTTTGCAACATATTGATTTATTTTATCAAAAACAGTAGAAATATCTTATTCGAAAACAAAATCTGGGGTACCTTTTATTGATTTGATCACAAGCGTATGTTTTTTGGTTTTAACGGCTGTTGACCTTCGGTATGTAATTTTTCGATGAACTGTGACTTGAACTAAAAGATAATGAATATATTATTGTACATATACATACTTATTATGTGTACATCATCCATGTACCGCATTTATATCACTGTTTAACAAATGAATCTTCATTCATTTGTAGGCATTCGCGAAGCCGCAAGTTGTCACCTTATTCCATTTTTTAATGTCATTCTAAAAATTGAAAAAGACTAAATAATAGATAAATCGATAATTCTGGTGCACCATTATTTAATATTTTGTAACGTATTATATCGAATTTTCTAGTTCACTTATTCATTTACAATTATCTATTTAACCACCTAAACACTACTACTAAACTAAAACTACTTATTTATCTGACAAAGAAAAATGCACTTTATTTATATCACTTTGTAACTCGCCGTTGAATATTCATATTACGCGTCTGGAAATCAACTGTCTGTCTGACCTAGGGATGAGGGTATTTATTTACCGAAAGAAATTACAATAAAACACGCGAATATTTTTCGACCACTTTCCAAAGAAAACTTTATCATACCATGGATGATATGGGCCATTCCTGTACAGCTGTTATCTTCTAGAGGTCAATTGATACGCCGGTCTTCGAAACTACGTGCCCCAGGTACTTGACTGTTTCCTGGAATAACTGAAATTATTTATGACTCAGACTAAGACCGACACTTTGAAGCCACTGCAACACTTCCTCTAAGTTCTTTCTAATCACTATGATATCGTCAAAGTATACTAGACAAGTCCTTCCAATTAAGTCGCCCAAGATCGTCTCCATAAGTCGTTCAAATGTGGCTAGCGCATTACATGGACTGAACGGCATCACTTTGAGCTGCCACGATTCTACCCCAATGGAGAATGCTGTCTTTTCTTTGGCTTCCGGATACAAGTCTACCTGCCAGTATCCACTTTTAAGGTCTAGCGTCGAAAATGTAGTTGACCCAGCAAGCGTGTCCAAAGTATCGTCGATGCGCGGCAAGTGGTAGCTGTCTTTCTTTGTTACATTGTTTAACTAGCGATAGTTTACACAAAAACGTGTATATCTATCCTTAGTTTTGACCAACACTAATAGGGTGTGCTTCGCCAGTGTCTAATTTATGGACGACGATGTTGGTTCGTCCTTTTCTGCCGTTTTTCAGTTCGAACACGTCGCTATACTGTTCGAGAAGCCCCTTTATTTGACGTAGTTCAGCCGAGTTACGTTTTTCGTTTGCTTGAACAATTTTAACAGGTCCTCCTGAATACTTTGAACGTTGCTTACTTCCGTCTTCCCTTTTCTAACCAGCGTCATAACAGTGTCTTGGGTATGTACTGGGAATGTTTCTCCATTAAGTGTCACGATCCCTCTCTGGTAACTCAAGCAGAAGTCATATTTTCAGAGGACATCCAAACCCAAAATAATGTTGTCCTCTATTTCTGACACTAGTTGGCAGTGTTTGAACGATGTTTTGCTCACTTTGATGTTGATGTAATTTTCGCCCCTGACTACAACTTGTTCTCCTGTGACGGTATAGAGTTTCCATTGCGTTAGCGAATGTTTGCTGGGCTTGGTGAATATTCTGGGCCTTATAATTGTTCTGCTCACTTCAGTATCCAACAGAAATGAACATTGCTTCCCGTACTCGAGTCCAGTGAGAAAAAGGCTGTCCGTCCGGTCTTTTATTGTCTTCGTCAATGCTGCTAAACCTGGGGCCTCCTGTCCCGAGACTGACCTTTGCATTAGACTTCGCGGCCGTCTCGAATTTATTGGGGAAGGTAGTCTTACTTACTTAGCTTCGAACTTGGGTGGTTTTGCATGTGCTTTGGTAAAACAGCATGTACAGGCTCCTGCTTGATGATTTCTTTGGGAATGGCTAAGCTATCTTTCTTTTCTGTAAACTTATTGATTTCACCCGGTATATTCGTGTTTAATATTTTTTCCTCTATTTCTCTAATACTCGATTCCAGCTCTTGTTTTGTTTCGGATAATTTCTAATTTAATTCGTATAGTGCTGTAGCGTTTTCCTGCAATTTTTATTCCTTTGAATTTTTTTTTCTTCCAGATTGTCTTTCAGTTCTTCCTTTGAATTTTCTATTAATTTTTTTTGAGTTCATCTTGAAGCTCATACGTGTTGGGATCGAAACCTTCCCGTATCAATGCCTCCTCAAGTCGCCTCTGTAGGTTGGTTTTATTCCCAGAGTTATCTTCTTCTCGTTCCTCTAGCTCACTTTTCAGTTCAGCGACTTTTAATTCGAACAACTTTTTGAGCATTTTGTTGGTTTATTATTTCATTCTTTTACTAGAGCTGTGGTTCCTCCAAACCGCACACCTGACACCAACTATCACGAATTTTCTAGTTCACTTATTTATTTACAATTATTTATTTAACCACCTAAACATACTAACAAACTGAAACAACTTATTTATCTGACAAATAATAATGCATTTTATTTATATGACATTGTATCTCATCGTTGAATATTTATATTATGCGTCCGGAAATTACTAGAAAACACGCGAATATATTTCGACCGCTTTCCAAAGACAACGACTTGTTATGACACCAGAATATTCTCGTGCGTCTATTGTTCGGCATCGATCTTTTTCAACATGAAACGTGCCACCCTTGGTGTGCGTCAGCATTAATCGATATACCACACACATATACACATTCGTTACAATATTGTTCGGATAAATTACATTATGAAAGTTTTTTGGTGTTTTTTTTGCGCGAACAAGTAATTTAAATGTATAAATAAAATCAAAGCTAGGTCAGCCGATGTGCCCTTATCACACAAAAACTACTGGATAGTTATTTTGATCATTTTTTTTATATTTAGCCCTTAGATGTTTGATTTTTAGCTCTAATACAAATTATCACCATTTTCCTAGTTAATAACAAGCAATTTTAAAATTTTCATCCACGTAGATAACAATGATGGTCTTGACGGCTTAAATTGCGCATATTATCTTGTTACTGAAAAGAGGGACAGACGATGTGAAGCGTTTACGCATGAAAGGTAGGATGTTTCTTTTTCTGTGTTATCGGAATTCCGTAAACAAAACAAACAATATTTGTAATTCTAATATAATCAATAACTTAACAACTTCTTATAGATTACTTTATAAGGGGCTCAATATCGAACCACACTGTGCCAAACAATATAACAGTTCAACATTTCAACTGGAATATTGTTTGCTGCTTTAAATTTTTTTCCACAAATCTTGTCGAAACCCATCAGATGGGTGTCGCACAAAGTAGGGTTGATCCAGCAAAGTAGTAGAGTGCGGAAGTTACAGCGGAACTTCTCTTTGTGATACGCAATATTTTACTACTGCCTTGTGGAAGGAATTTTATTTTTAATGAGCTGAGTCAACATTGTTGCTTTTGCTTGTGAATAGCTTCAATTTCCATTAGAATTATACCAAGTTGCATTTGGTGAAATTTTAACCTGCAACTCAAACTAATTAATATGCCAGGAACCAACTTCTCACTGGTCTGGGATGTTTCCACTGCTACTACGCGTCTATTCATCCTAACCAAGTTTCCCCTAGCAGTATTTTACAAGATCTACGGTTTGTTCCACCCGGGCGCCAAGACATCCGTAAAATTGGTAACCTCCCTCTACGTCTGGCCGTCTATCAAGGACTGCTACCAAATTGCTAAAAACTGCCTAAAATGTTAAAAGTCTAGACAACGTGGCGTCTATCGACAGTTGCAATCCAAAGGATGTTGTTTTATCCGTTTTACGGATGTCCTCTGTGGCGACCGGAATCTGATGGTAGGCCTTAACCAGATCGATTATTAAAAACACAGTTTTTTCGGCCAGGGTCTGCGAAAAATTGCGTATATGTCGGATTCGATGTCGATCTGGTACGATCCTCGCGTTGAGCCCTCTGTAGTCATCGCACGGACGTCATTCGTCGCCTTCCTTCAGGACCATATGGAGCAATGATGACCAGCAGCTGTTATATAGTGTTGAAATTCCTAACTTCAGTATCGCAGCGAAGCTTTTCCCCGGCTGCAGGCGATCTGGAGCTAATCGTCAGGGTTTGTGAGATACTGACTGTTTAGGTCTTGTTTGGATATGATGACCTGGAATTTGGTGAGGAGATCCAGGTGTGGCGACAATCTATTGATTATTTTTACCGTTGGTACCGTGCAGTTAGCTAGTTGACTTAGAGCTGAAATATTAACTGCAGTATCGATGAGTTTTCGATTTTTAATTTCTACCAAAACATCGAAGTGTGACAGGAAATTGATACCCAGGGGCGGTCTGGTTACGTCAGCGAATACAAATCTCCATGTGAAATCCCTCCGGAGTCCTAGATTGAGGGTCCTGGTTGTTGACGTGGCTGTTAGACATAGTAGAACGGGTAAACATATAAATCGGTGCCGGAGTCCATAAAAAACAAGGTGTTGCTATTATGGACCGGGATCAAGATACTGGGGGAGGTTGTAGGACTAACAAACACCGTCACCCGCGTACCGTGAGAACGTGACCGTTGGCGTGAACCTGAAGAGTTCGATGTTTGAAACTGGTTCGATTGCAACTCGGAAATTTCCGCACGGAGGTTGACTATTTCCTGATGAAAGGTGCTGGTCATTTCAAGCCTCATCTGTCGTAATTGTTCCACAAGCAGGCTGACTGTACCTGAATATGTAGGGGATATAAGTTTACGACCTTATCCGCTAGGTTGGCTACGTCCTTTAAGGAACTGTTATTTTACGTTGCCAAAACTGGTTGTATCTTGCTCGGTAACCGGTTGAACCATATGGCTCGGATAATGTTCTCGGGGACCGCTGAAGCCGCCAGGCTTTTGAGATGCAGCAAAAATTGGGACGGCTTCTAATCATTCAATTCTTCGTTCTCCAGAAATGGGCGAAGCTTCTCTTCCTGGGAAACGCTGAGTCGTTTTACGAGCTCCGTTTCAGTTTCGTATAGGAGTCGTTATTTGGTGTCGCTACCACCAAATCGTGAACCTCTGATGCCACTCGCGAGACTTTGAGCGATGATCTCGAATTTTTTAATATGCAATGTTATGCTAGCATTCGCTAAACCTAATTCCACCTGCAAAAAACACAGTTCTGGGTTGGCGTAATTAAAAGGTGAAGGTCATTCGGGATTTCCGGGTGAAATTTTGAAGAAGTGCCGGGAGTTTTTTTGACCAAGTAGTAACTCTAATGCACTTAAAACACGGGCTTCGTCAAGGGTGGGCTGCTCCATATCACCACAGCATTTTAAATAAAACAATGAAGAATGTGCTCACAGTTCGTTTAAGTAGGAGATTTTTTAATCAAAATAATTGCACTGTGTCTACACGGGAACGCACTTTAATCCAAAATTATTTGAATCACGTCGGGGTCACCACTTTATGGGAATCTGTCATAAGTTCCAAAATATTAAACTGATGATAAAGATTAATGTTTACCTAAAATGCAGATTTATACAAAACTCTATTTTTGTATTGGGAAAAATTCCTTTTTTACCATTTGGATACGAAAATCCTGTTGTGAAGCAGTAAGAATCTTTTTGTGTGAAAGAACTGCTGAAAGTTTACTTTTTAATCCATCAAACATTAATTACCGTGAATAATATATAATATATGTATGTATGCTAACTAGATATAATATTTATTAACAAGCTTGCAACAAATATATAACAATCTTGTTTCATGTTTTTAGTACTTGTTTAAATTGTTTTTATATTGGAATAAGTAGCATTATCCGCAACAAAACAAGTCAGTATTGGTATAATTGAATGCATGTATACAGAATTTGAAGAATGTAAAATGAAAACAATAATGAATGAAAAGTGCTCATTAATTAGGCTCGTGATATTTTTGTATTTATTAATAACATTACATCATTTCAATATCTGTAAAAATAACGCTATATTTGCTCTATAACTTGTTGCTGCAGGCGTGAATACATACATTTACGGGGCAATTTGCATAAATATGGTCGATTTGATTTTACATTATTTACCATTAAATGCCTTTTAATGAACAGCTTCGAATTAATTTTCAATGAATGACGATAATAACCGAAGCTTACATATGAGATTTATCGCATTCAGTTTTCATTTCTTCCCCTTATTCTAGAGTACATGTAAAATCAAAGCCAATGTAGGGGTAAAAAGAGTTTATTTTTTAAACCTATATCGATGTTTCGCCTTTTGGTGTAAGCCTTTCTCAGTATAAGTTTTTGAGTCAATAAATCGGTTCGTCCAGATGATGTCGAATCTGAAAGTGGTAAGGTAAAGCTAGGAGAGATGGACCATTCACGACCGAGAGTCTAGTCAAATCCGGTGCAGTCACAAATACGGCTGAATACCAAATAAAGTTAAAAAAGGAGTGATTGAAATTAAAAATAAGTCGAATGAAGCTAGAAAAGGAGAATATGTCTATAACCTTGTTTGGAAGATTAAGTCCTGTAATGATTGCCCTAGGTTTTAGTTTATTTAACTCTTTTAGTCAAAGTATTGGCCTAAACACTTTTTTCGTGGTTATTGCTTGGTGCATCTCTTTTAAAGGACGGGACGAGCGATGGACTTAAATCTGTATCTCTACAAAAAATTGTACACACAAATGAGAATGCTTTTCCGAGATCAATGCGTAAGAAGTTTAGAAAGATCAGGGCATTTTTCGCCAGATCCATCCAAAATATATTGTAGTGATGGGATAACAAAAATAAGGAATTGCAAAGAACCAAAAATAACGCCAGGTTTCCTACGTATTTGTGGTGGCAGGTGGGGGTAGAAAAGCACGTGCCAATCTTCCACAAGTTCTATATACACGTGTATACATGTATAACACAGCGAGAACTATAGTAAAACAAAGATTAAATCAAATGTATATTGTGTTTATTATAGCTGCATGATGATTGCACGTCTTATTACATTTCCTAGATTTTCGGCACCGGTATTATAAATAAAAGAGGTTAAAATAATGAGGATCCTCTGTCCTACCCCTATTGGGCCAACTCTCTCTCTCTCCTTAGCTTCTAGAGATGGACCAGTTTCGTGTTTCAATTTTTTACAGTATGACAACGTATGTTTTTCTAGTTTGCACTATACGAAAGTAACACCTAGATTTACATTAGCCACGTGTATTTTTACCCATTTTTACTTTTATAAATAAACTAGTTATGTACTGTTTTGTAGAAAGTGGTCTATTTATCTTCGCTTTACTCTACATATTATGATTGTTCATAAATATACTGAGTTACTGTTACATTCAGTGATTATGACAGTGATCCATCTCTTTGGATGTTGAAGTTTTGGATCTGACAGTTTGACAGTGTGAGTTTAGGTTATATTATTTCCCTCCGGTAAAATAAATAAATCATTTGGCTAGTGTTGATGTGTCAAAAACCAAACAAGTTGATAAATGATTTTTCCCTTTTTTGAGAATCTGTTGCAACTAATAGTATTATTGAAGAATGAGTGATTGAATTGGTGGTTCAATGTGTAGGAAAAACAGTAATTATTAAGGAATTGATAGTGAGCCGAAGTAGATTTCTTTGGTGGTTTATTCCAAAACCCTGTCAAATTCATACAGGTGACAAGTAACTAAGTGCGACCATTAAAGTAGACACGATCAACTTCTCAGTAGCATGAACAAAAAGATGAAAATAATAATAGTAATACGACTAACAATTTAGATTCAATAAATTCAAGGTGCACCTAATGCTTGCAGACTTTTTATTTAAGCAATCAGACTTTCATAAAATTTATTTTAAATGATATTAAGTTCATACATGTCGAGTGGCACCGTAGTAAGGTTAATATTTTTTGACGTGAAACTTCTTAGGCTTTTGATGAGTTGACGATAATTGAGAGTAAAATTCCAAGGACATGTAACGTTTAGTAAAATTTCGTTCCACGAGAGAAAATAAAGATATAAAGTAGTGAGAAAAAGAGGGAGAGAGCAATGCGTTACATATCTAATACACAGTTTAGTATATCCGCCTCTGTCTTTGGTGGCATCCTTCGTCTTTACCCTACTCCTACGGTAAGTTCTGAATTTGGAATGCATGAGAAGGGGGACTAGTGTAGTATACTAACATTATAGAAGCGAGAGAGAGGCACGATACGATAGCATGAAGTAGAAAGGGTGACGTGCATGCGCGCAATTTTTTCACGTTATCGCGATAATATAGAATCGCAGATATATATGTATATATATATGATATTTTCTATGAAAAGTTTGTATTGTAGTGTTTCTTTCGAAATACCCTTTCTCTCTCTAATAAATTATAAATCAATTATTTTTCCTCCCTCTTTCCCTCAAATACCTTTAATCTCTCTTACCATGTAGTTTTTAAAAAATATTACTTCCCTCACTTGTACGGTGCTGCACGCGAATTGTTTTTGGTTTGCCACATTTCGTGCAAAAGAGAAAAGATCATCAATACACACACGCACGTACGTACATACACATATATAAACAAAAGCAGTGTAACAACATTGCAGTGAACTCAAAACGAAAAGATATATTAAACATTTTAATTGCCATTTTTGGACCCGTCATAATAATTTTCCTTAAAAAAATATGTCTGGCATAAATTAACAGCATTAGAACTGAAACTTTTTATGGAATGCTTTAACATTAGTGAGCAAACAAATAAATAGATAGCTGACAAAAGGGATTTACTCGTTACCTAGTAGGTACATAATTGGAGATTTTCTTCATTTTTGTATGTTAATTTTGCAAATAATTTCTGTAATAATTGTAATGTGTTTTTTTTTATTGTCAACAGTTTAAGCATTTCCTGTGTATAAAATTCACCTTTAACGCTGTCAACTTTAGAGTGACGCATAATTTTTTCCACCCTCACTGACACTCAAAATAGTATGAATTAAGTTCAAGCTAAAGAGCCGTGGTCAGAATGAACGGTTACGCACAGACGTTTCGCTGGCAACTGCGTCTGACATCATCAGTGATCATTAAATAATTCACCCTTAATCAACACAATCTAAATATAATACACATTGCTCCCAGTTAATGTACACCCCTTGTCACCATCTTTTAGTCTTGTTATGTAAGGATAGATAGATACCAGGATTAGTTTTAGATAGTAAATACTCACAATCTAAACAAAGAAAAATTTTGTAAAACGTGCGTTATGGAATTTGTTTCAATTAACAAATAAAAGTTTTAGTGAAGATATTGAAGTAGTTTTATTATCTAATTTATAAATAAATGAAAAACTGTTTTGTTCTTTCTATGTGCGTCAGATCTAGGTAGGGAGAAGTGGTTTACGTAAATATATAAATACGTACCTACGTATATTAAAAATCTGATTTTGAATGGAAACTGTTGAAACGTGTTTATATTGCAACACTTGTTATCTCTTGCACATTTTGAATAGCATTAACAGAAAAGCTCAAGGTAAATCCCACGATTGTTGTAACTAAGGAAATGCAAATAACAGTATTTTTTCATAGCTAAGATCCAAGTTGAATGGGTTATTTACATCTCAGTGCTAAAAACATAATAGAACTGTTTGCGTCTACGTAAAATACATTATAAATAGTATAATGTCTCGTTTTTAAATGAGCATGTAAATATTACGCATTGGCAGAGGTTAAAATTGTAGAAACGTGAAAAACAAAGGCCACTATGTTATTATATATTTTTTAAGTTTCACTGTCACAATACTTTTTGCATTAAAACACGATATTTCCATTCAACTGTGTGAACACTATTTACTACAGGTGTGAATATTTTCTGTATAGATTAGAGCATAAATAGAAGGAGACAGCATTAAATAATTCAGGGTTTCTATTCTCTCTCTACCACGGTCTAATTGGATCTTTCTTCCCTAGTCGAATCTTTCTCTACCAATCAGGTCGCGTTAGAGCGAGAACGGAGGCCCAGGATTATTTCCTATTTCAGCAACGTTGCTATAGTGTTTTAAATGTTGAGAGATTCAATAGTGCAACGTTTTTGAAACATGTTTAAATTAAATAAAAAACGTAGAAAAACTATAATATTTTTCTGAAATTTTTGTACAAAGCTTTTTAACATAATTTAAACTTAGTCAATAATCAGACAGAATTAGGCTTCACCAACTCCCTACTTCTCCTTTGTAATTTGTAGTAGGTATAAATATGTTGACATTAGTTTTAAGATTTAGTATAATTACTCTTGACAATGATCGCAGTCCGATCGAAATAATATTGTCGAGTTGTCGAAAATAAATATTGGTGAAATATTATTCGTTGTTTTTCTACGTTTTTTATTTAAATTTCAGTGTTGTCTCCAGATGTTTATAATTTAAGCTCTATAGTTACCTTTCAGCTGAGTTATTTACTTACAGCTAGTAGGTAGTGCATGTCTATTTGTAACACAAAATCATTAAGCTATCTAATGTCATGTTTGAGTTGTTCATGAAAATAATTTCATGTTATGATTTTTAAAAATTGCTAAGATCATTACGCACTATTCATTAGACAATATTTAAAAGCAGGTAGCTAATAACTGTTAATTGTTTAAATAAGTATAATATGAGACGAGCTAGTTGAGACTTATCGTTAAGGGAACAGTATTTTACATTTAATGGAAGTATTTTTAATTAACATTCTAATTTGGTTGTACAGCAAAAACTAGTCGTGTATAAAGTCTGTTAAAGCTTCATATTTTAAATTTAAAAGTTACCATCTGGAAAAATATTTTAGGTTAGCTTAGGTTATTCTTTTCGAAATAAGTTTTAGATACAATGAAACAGTCATGTTGTTTAACTTTTTGGACAAAAATCCTGTTAATTGTCTAATTATTTTGGTTTATGTATTTTTAAGGTGGTGTTCCCTTAAATCATGTAGCGTTCATAGAATGATTACCATGTTATCCATAATGACGAATAAACACAGCAATGATGTATCCTTCATTTAATTATTAGTAGAAGACTGCAGCAAGAATATTGTCCCTTCAATTTCATAAAACATAAGACTAGACCAAAAATACAGAAACACAGAAAATTTAATAATAATGTGTAATATGATATTTTTATCTAAATATATAAAATAGCCTTTAATTATTACATTTATTAAGAGAACGCGCGTCATATCGGAGAATATTTCTCGAATGACCATCTTTCAGATGATGTTTTGAAATGAACGCGCTAGTAGTATAAAAAATCCGCCATTTCTTTACGACTTTCTACAGTTATGAATAGCGACTTGCCATTACAATTCGTTTTTTTCTATAATATTATTCCTTGGCACTTGTTCAAGAACCAATTTTTAGACCTAGAAAGTAATAAAGTAAAGTAATAAAATTAAAACCACCATGTTTGGAACAATCTGTAGAAATAATAACAAATATTAAGAACATTAAAGGAGGATTAAATTTAATCCGATGGAATGCAGAAAAATATATATCATTTACACGTAATGGAAATCGCTAGTGTCTGCAAATATTTCCGATTCAGAAAAGGTCTTCTATCATAGAATGATTTGCCGTTATCTATAAAAGGAAGTTGTTAGAAAAATGTTAAACCGGAGGTTTTAAGAACTTATTTTGCCATAAGATATAAGATTTATTATAGTACGCCTATTGGATTTAAAAGTCAACCACTTATTAACAATTTTATGGTATACTAAACTGTGTATAACTAATAGAAGCAATAATTAGTTTGTTTCTTGAAAATCGACAACCAACAAGACTAAACCAAGAGAATATTTACAAACTTCTATATTCACATAGTGGCATTGTTCGATCTACATACGGAAGTAATTAAGCGAAAAACAAACGGTCACATCAGTACTTGTTTACATTCTTATTATCAAATTGAAGACCTCAATAACAATTATGTAATATTTGATTATTAACCACGGATCAACAAAAACTTTTCCCGTATATCAGCCTATCATATTTATTTTACTGCTTGCGCTAACAACAAATGTCCAATCAAACAAATACCTAGCTAGTGTTTTATATAAAATATGTCAAAAGCAAATACATACACATAGTAAACCTAACTTATAACGTACACGTATATGTACCAAATGAATAAGGCTGTTATTATCATAGAGAAATAAGAGGAGAAGGAATTATCCTCATATAACCGTGTACTTTACTGTGATACCAGGAGTGAGAGAGAACGCTGCATGGAAGTCTCATGTTGCTATCCTTCTGTCACAAGACGAGCATGCGCTGACAGATTGTTTCAGCTATGTCATTTTAATATTTTTTTAGATTAGTGTACATGTAACAGGTGGGCTGAAAATTTCGTAGGCTAACATAGAAAAAACTATATTGTTTTGATAGAATTTGATTTTATTATTCAATATAGTTCCCTTCGAGGGCGATACAACGATTACAGCGGTCATACAATTTTTCGATACCATTTTTATAATACGATTTGTCTTTAGCCTCAAAATAGGCTTCAGTTTCGGCGATTATCTCTTCATCGGCGCGAAATTTCTGTCGAGCGAGCATCCTCTTGAGGTCTGAGAACAGAAAAGAGTCGCTGGGGCCAGATCTGGAGAGTACGGTGGATGCGGAAATAATTCGAAGTCCAATTCATTGAATTTCGCCATCGATTTCATTGATTTGTGACACGGTGCATTGTCTTGATGAAACAGCACCTTCTTTTTCTTCAAATGAGGCAGCTTTTCCGCGATTTCTTCTTTTAAACGCTCCAATAACGGTATGGAATAGTCGCTGTTTATGGTTTTCCCCTTTTTAAGATAGTCATTTGATATTATATCATGAGCATCCCAGAATATTGATGCCATAACAGTGCCAGCCGAATTTTGTGTCTTTCCACGCTTTGGAGTTGGTTCATCACGTGCAGTCCACTCGGCTGACTGTCGATTGGACTCCGGTGTGAAACGATGGAGCCATGTTTGAGCCATCCATCGTCACACATCGAAACAAAAATTCGGATTTCTTACGATTAAACAGCTCCAAACACTGCTTAGAATCATCGATCCGTTGTTGTTTTTGGTCGATTGTGAGCTCGCGCAGCATCCACTTTGTACAGAGCTTTCGCATATCCAAATATTCATTCACGATATGACCAACACGTTCCTTTGATATCTTTAGTGTCTCAGTTATCTCAATCGACTTCACTTTATGGTTATCAAAAATTATTTTGTGGACTTCTTTTATGTTTTCGTTGGTAACACCCTCTTTGGGGCGTCCACTGCGTGCATCATTCTCGGTGCTCATTTCACCTCGTTTAAATTATGCAACCCACATTTCTACGGTTGATTTTCCTGATGCAAAGTCCGAATAATGTTTATCATGCCAAGTCTTGGTTTCAACAGTATTTTTTTCGCCAAAAGGCAATGCTTTATTAATACATGAAATTTCTTTTTATCCACTTTTTCAAAGTAACAAAAGTTCATTCATTAAAAATGCTATAACTCAGATACTAATAGTGCAACAGCTGTCAAATTTATACACGCGTCTTTTGAAGGTTAGGGCTAACTAAAAATCATATGGATTTGAAAGTATCGCCATCTTTGGGTCAACCTACGAACTTTTCAGCCCGCCTGATATGTCTAATTATGTATACAAAGCTACTTCTTATTTGTAAAATGTTATCTTGTACCCCCTACATTTTTCGTTATGTTAATGTAGTTTTGATAAATATTGAACTAATAAATAAATCAGAATTATTCCATTATTTAAATACTGACGTATTTACATGTTATTAGAGGAGGGGGTTCTATTTTTATTTCTATATGGTTATTATAATGCAATCATTAGTTTTACTAAGCCACTAAATACATATAAGTTATTATCACTCATTTTGCTTCCTAGCCATAGAGAATAGGCCCTGTCTAAGCCTCAGCTGAACTAATATATATATTTTTAGTGATTTATTATCAATTCTATTGCATATCGTCCTCTCAATATGGAGATGATGATGATTTTCTATTACAAAAAAATAATGATGTAAAATTTTAAAAATTTAAATATATTAAATATTTGTAAAGCTTATTTTTCTACATTGAACAATGATTGATTGAAATTGAGGTTGGATGATAATAACGTCAAAAAATCAAATATAAATATATTTCAAAATAAACAGGGGTAACTGCAGTTTCCACTTTTATTTCATTTTGATTGCAATTGAAAGTTTTCACTAAATTTATGTAGTTTCACATCGAACACTTCGAAGTCGAACGTGACTGGACAGATCGCATGCCGCCATCGTTTTTATTGGTAGGACACCATCCTTTATAGAATAATCCGCTATTACGTACTTTTAGTAGGCATACCTTTTGGTTATTGATATTTTAAGTGAATTGATGGGTACTTGATAAATGTCTCAATTTTTTGTTTCATATTTATAAAGCAATCTGATGAAAACATTGGAAGGGTAATGCAGGTTAATAAAATATTTATTTGTTAAAAAATTTTCATCGAGAATACCCCCACTATGTGTTAAGTATTATTGTAAATATTGAAGTTAAAAATCAAAATTTATAAAATCGCTTTGACGTTCTGATGAGAACTAAAGATTTTAATGGCTACCAAACCTATTTCAAATAAACATGATTAAGAAATAAGACGATTTAAAATAAATTTCGCAATAAGAACATATAAATGCGAAGAGTAGGGATCGATCCACACTATAGAGCTGATCAGGTTCTGTTCTTGGTCCAGTTTAAACTTTTCATGTCCACATTGCAGACTTCAGTTGCACTTTACTCTAAAATCATTGGTGCTCTAAGTCAGATTTTAATTAATTCTAATATCTAGTAAAATGTGTCTTTTTAGATTTTTCAGGTGAAGAAGTGCCTATTTTAGTTCGATGAAAAAATAAAGGTTTGATAAATGCAAATTCTAATACAACCATATCTGGTGACATAAAGAACCTTTTTCAAAATTTCATGTTTTTCGGATTCCGTTCTTACTGAACAATCTAGTGCATATGCAAAATAGAGAAAAGGAGATTGTGGTAAATTAATAAATAAATAAAATAGCAGACTCAGCCCAATTATCACTAACACAATTTTACTGAGCGGACACGTGTTTCGCCCACTTCTACGCGAGACAGAGTCTCACGTTAATAATGCCCACGTTTGAAGTGGGCGAAACACGTGTCCGTTCAGTAAAATTGTGTTAGTGGTAATTGGGGTGAGTCTCTTATTTTATTTATCTAGTTCACGCACTTGTTATTTATTACTGTTAGCTGTATAAATAGTCGATGCCTAACTGAGGTTGCAACATAAATCTGTCCACACATTCGGTTTCGGTCGCGACACTTCGATTACGCTCCAATAAACTTTTTTTTTCGAATTATCCAAATCGGAGTGCTATCTAACCGGAACTTGAGCGTGACGCATAGTATGAATGCTCTTATTGTTAGCCGTTTATTAATGAATGTTTTACTGGAACGAGAGCATAGCGTGAGCGACCCTATGGTAGTATGAATCAAACTTAACTAGTCTCTATTACAAAACGAAGAAACAACTTTATTGTTTCATTCCTACTAGCTGTCCCACCGACCTGCACTATGGTGTAAAGTGATGGTTAGAGAGGGAGGCCCTCTTCAGTTTTTCTTGCGAATCGTAGAAATTGATGGACGTGGTATTTAGGTAAAGAAAGATGACACGGAGAAAATGAAGACAAAAGTATCTGCTCGGATTTATAATAAGCCCACGCCATTATTCCTTAAATAAATGTTAAGTTTGAGAATTATATAGTTTGTACTATGAACCAGCCCAATAACATTATTACATTCATCTGTATTTATAATTTTGAATAAAACACAAGTTTCAAGAAAAATATATTATAGTCTATTTTGAACAATAGATATATTTTTCTTGAAACTTGTGTTATATTCAAAATTATGGATATGTTTCAACGACTAGAAGCTTCTACTCTAAAGTTTATCTATATTTATCGCTTTGGAAATCATACGATTGCACGAAAAATTAATACACTCCGTATTTGAAGCTTTCTTTTCAGTCTTCCATACTTTTTTAAACCCCTTTTATTGATAGATCCCAATACTGGGTAAAATTATTGAAATACTGGGTTTATGTCATCTACATAGTCTGTATGAAACAATCTAATAAGATAATGATTGAAGTTGGCAATAACATATTGAACTCTTTGGTACTATAAAAATTACTATATAAAACGTACACTCAAGAATGGTAGGTGACATCGTTTTAAGTGTAACTTTGCCCATTGTAATACATGTCCATACGGAATTTCCGTAATGTTACTATAGATAATACCTATTCTAATATATCAAAGCGTAATATAGGTAAAGAAAGATGACACGGAGAAAATGAAGACAAAAGTAAAGTGAAATACTGTCTATGAATATTACTGCCTTAGCATTAGCGCTAGAAGATAACAACATCGCTCTTGAGATAGGTAGTGTGTCTGGACATCCCTTCCCGCTCTAACACGGCTTGATTAGTAGAAAGAGATGCCGCTGCTACAGTTTTCTATGCTGCCTCTATGTGTTTTTACTGTAAGATATTGGCTTAATAGGTCCAACGAAGCGATAAATTTTTTTAGATCAAATGAATGCGGACACCGAATAGAAGGGCTATGTTTTCTAGAACGTTAAGGTATGGCCAAATCATTACCTATTCAAATCCTGAAATCTTTATTTCGGGAATAAAATGTAACTATTTTCTACTTGATTATTTAAGATGGTACGTGTTGAAACGATTTATTATTCATATTAGGTTGAATTAAAATAATGTTTAGATATTCACTTACTAAATCATCATATAATGAAGCCAATGTCTAGAAAAATAAAATTATTGTCATATACAATAAAAATATATTTTTTGAAACATTGCTTTAATTCAACTAAATGTCAATAACTAACATAACTTATGTTTAATGTAACGTAATCTAGCATTAGACTCAGAAGTCAACAAACGTTTGTTAAATCACATCTGCTCGGATTTATAATAAGCCCACGCCATTATTCCTTAAATAAATGTTAAGTTTGAGAATTATATAGTTTGTAGGTGTTGATTAAAGTAATAAGTTAACACATTCAAAAAATTTAAAAACTCTTAAAATGAAAGTAGTTAATCATATTTCTACATTTAATAATCTTACACACACATAATTTTTGTCACATGTATGACACTGTACCTTTTGAATGATATAAACATCATTCCCCTCTTAATAATAAATACTAAAAATAGGAGTTCAATTATTAAACATAGATTATTATATGACAATGAAGCTGGACGATTATTGTCTTGTGTCGTGCATAAGGCATTAAACAAATGGAACATTTTAAATGGTAAATCAACAATTGACATACTTGCGAATTCAACTATAATGTAATATTGTGTAATGAAAAGATTGAAAAAATATAGCTAATTAGTTAAATGTTGTAAATTGGACCTCCTATTAGCAGAATTGAACCATATTTTATGTTCAGAGAGAACCACCAGCATCACAAAAGATGGCGCGAAGTCGATGGCTGTCGTACAGCTAAGAGATTGATTGGCGCCACATCGAGTGAGATATGGGCCTAAATGCTCATGAAATATAGCAGGAAAAAGCCAAGACGACTCTGTATGCATAATTACAATTTCAAACTGAGGCTAGTAGAGAGCCCTAAATGTAGGTGGTGTGGGGAAGCTGATTAAACCTCCCTCTGCATCATATACTAGTGTCGTGACCTTAGCGACGTGAGAGGCGGGTGCGGGGAAACTCACGATGCGAGAGGCGACATGGAGCTGGGAGTGAGCGGGATTGCAGGGCTATTGTCTCTCTGGGAGAACACATTTGGGAACCGCTAACTGTTGATCAAAGAGAGGGATCACCAAGGGACTACCCATGCGATCAGTGGCTGTCACAGCCCAAACCCAAACTAATAATGATAATAATAATAAATATGTTCAGAGATTACAAAGCAACTCATAATCAGCAACAACGAATACAAGTTCATAAAATCGAGTATTGAAAGCTGCCGAAATGCGAATATTATTTGTAGCAAAATTCAAACATCAGCTATAAGACACTTAGACAATACATTATTGGAAATTATATAGAAGAAATCAATTTTTATTATTTTTTTGTTTTCATCTTGGGAAAACATCACAGTAATACAACAAGTTTATGACGTTTATATTTATTTATATTGTCTCCTTTGTCGATCGATCAATTTAATAAATACGTTTTCTTTATTACAGGCAAAATTATGCCATTGGGGATGAGGATGTGGCTGCTGACCTTAGAGCTGTTGATTCTTTTCACAAGTTTTGGAATTAGTCAAAAGAACAGTATGTATTTTAATCTTTTAGTTACTATATACTGACTGAAAATTTAAAATTAATTGTGGTTAGTAAATAAAATTATTTTATATACAAAATTATTTTCCCAAAATGGTATTTAATACTTTTTGAAGGAAAATTAAGAAAAATACTTCATAACAAGTGAATTAATATTTGGATATGATATTTTTCGTGGTAGTAGATAAGTGTGAAAATACTTGTCGTTTCCTTCAATTTTACATTTTTCACTCTTTGGCGGGCATTTATTTAATTACGTTGTGTGGATGATCTCGCTACTCATTCCATTTTATTTTAACGGTCTAAAACCATAAAGATAATAAAAATGTAGTAAGCAAGCCTATGGCAATAGAAAGAAATAGAATATGAAGATACATTATTTACCTCTTTCTATTTTGAGCATTGGAAGTAGATAGTCAACTCTGTGCCTGCCAATTAGGAGCGTTACTAAACGAAGATTACTTTATTCTTTTATCTGTTTGGTTAAAACACAAAATATAATTCGGTTAAGGCTTGTGTGGTATGGTATAATGATAAATAACTATCGATAGCTGCTATCGATATTATCGATGTTATTCTACAATAAGTTTTTTAGAGTGACTGATTTATAATTTACCAAATATTAACTGTTTTACATCGCTACTAGGGTAGTGTTTCTGTTTTACTACATAGTCTTGATTAATTGTTTTCTACGTATTTTTATCAAAGTTATCTACCCACAGTTTCTATAAATATTTTACATTTAATACGATGGTAACCATAGGAGTGCATGTTACATTAAAAATTGAGATCTTTCAAATGGGCATACGTAACCTTGTGGCAAAGCATATTATTATAATATGGAAAAATTAACACACATACAGTAATGAGTTGATTATAACTTGTTAATATTAATAACATTTTATTGTATTATATGTAGGTTGTGACCAAATTCATTCTTGTTAATGTGGAGATCGTGTTTTGTTTGTCTATTTTACGAACATTGTTGTCTCCTGTATTTGCGACAGCTGTATCACCTCTAGTCATCTTCAGACTAGTTTATCTTACCCATTACAATATAAAAATGTTGTAATGGTATGTTTACACTCTTCGCTTAAATCAGATTTCCACGAGCAGTAAACTCATGAAATTTCACCACTTAATATAACTATAATACTAACTAACTAATTTTGTGAGATATTGTTTCAATTTCCGACCGCTCATTTCTATCTCCGTTGTTGCCATATTGTATAATGTTGTTATATTTTAGGGTTCGAAACTATGTCGTGGTCGTAGCAGACGTGGGCGATGCAGACAAGTATTTAGGTATTTCATAAATAGGTTATTATTATTATTTATTTGATTTACTTGTATAAACTTCCCTTCATATTTATATACTGACATGGGACAGGCAACAAATGAATGTTGGTGGTTTAAAAGCTGCAAATGATACATCAATTGTCGTATTTTGAACATAGAGATAACAAAAAAAGACATGTTCTAGGCCTGTATTCTGTTGAAATTGCCACACGTGTGTCGCGATTTCGAACGCATTGGTTCTCATCAGCACGCCGTAGACGGCTCGACATAGACGCCGACGCCGTTCACTACAGTTTGTATTTATTCATCAAGGTTGGTTGATATACTGTAGGAACAGTCAACGACGTGTAGCTGAAAACGAAAATGTCCGAAATCGCGATCTAAGTCTGGCAGTTTTAACAGAATACTGACCTAGAACACAATAAGACCAAATTTATACAGATATCATTCACTACGCTGCTTGTATTTGTTAAAAAAAATAACGTTTTAATAGTTAAATATAAATATGGAATCAACAGAAACAACTACTCCAAGGGCTAATACCCCTACCACCATTGAATTACACTGTTTATTCCGAAAAATTCTTAGACGAAGATAAAATATCCAAAAATGAAGACAGTAAAATCCTTGTTCGTCTAAATATTAAGGATCAACGATACCACATAATTGTAAAGGGCTTTCTGCAAGCGCCCACATGATGAGACCCAATAGGTCGAAACCGGTTATGAGATTTGGCTTTTGGTTCGTAGTGCCTGCTTCGTCAATGCCTTTCTTCTGTTGTAAATATTTAAATAATTTTTCTCTATAAACTCCCTTGTAATGTTTTTAATCGTTTAGTTCTGTTTGTAAGTTTTCCTGCGTTGTTCTCTTGGTTTTACTCCGAAATCTCTTGATTTTAATTGAACGCATACTTTTATCAATTCTTCCTTTAATTTTTGCACCCACCAAGACAAATATAGCCAGATGTAATAAAAGTCCGTTGAATTTGAAATTCCATCCTTTTATGTTATAGTATTATTGATTCTGTGCCTCTGGTATTTCACTTCCCACATTTCTAATGGTTTTATGATTATTTTCCATCCACTGTTCAACAAAGTAATTCAAAAATGACAAATTTTTTGTTTTCCGGCGTATTTTTTATTACTAGTTAACTACTTACGTTCTTGTCCGCATCGCCTGCTCGACATCGTTCATCGTTACGGAACTTTGAACCAGCCCAATAACATTATTACATTCATCTGTATTTATAATTTTGAATAAAACACAAGTTTCAAGAAAAATATATTATAGTCTATTTTGAACAATAGATATATTTTTCTTGAAACTTGTGTTATATTCAAAATTATGGATATGTTTCAACGACTAGAAGCTTCTACTCTAAAGTTTATCTATATTTATCGCTTTGGAAATCATACGATTGCACGAAAAATTAATACACTCCGTATTTGAAGCTTTCTTTTCAGTCTTCCATACTTTTTTAAACCCCTTTTATTGATAGATCCCAATACTGGGTAAAATTATTGAAATACTGGGTTTATGTCATCTACATAGTCTGTATGAAGCAATCTAATAAGATAATGATTGAAGTTGGCAATAACATATTGAACTCATTGGTACTATAAAAAATACTATATAAAAGGTACACTCAAGAATGGTAGGTGACATCGTTTTAAGTGTAACTTTGCCCATTGTAATACATGTCCATACGGAATTTCCGTAATGTTACTATAGATAATACCTATTCTAATATATCAAAGCGTAATATAGGAATGCTATTTTGAAAAGGGGTTTTGTCCAACTGTTGAACTATGGTAAAGTGAAACACTGTTGTTCGCACTAATATGTCTAGCTAATTATTTATTCGGAGAACGGTTTATCTCTAAATCGTCTTTTGGTGAACTGTTTTCAGCGAACCGTCTGTACATTTCCTTTCTGTCCGTTAGAATCTAAACAAATATATTCATAGCTATGATTGATTGATAATAGAATTGCAAGTAACTAGTAAATCAAAGAAGTACAGGAATTATTAGAGAAAGTACATTCATTGGCAATGAGCTCGATACCTTGCCTTTGGCATTTCTTATTATATTTATTATCCATTAGCAACTTCATGCTATTCAACGTCACGTATCTATCTGTAATTATTATTGAAAATTACATTACGGCGACTGTTTATAGGTTTATGTATTGTGCAATATTAATCGAATCTACATTTGTTAATTTAATACGACGCTACATATATTGCCAGGTACACCATAAGTGAATATATTTTTTTCTTGTTCAGAATTGTTTAAATTAAAAAGTAAAATGTAAAAACATTGCGCTTGATGACTCTGCATATGTATCAATAAATTTTACGCCTTGATGATTATTATACAATGAAGAACAAATGATTTATTTGTGGATTAATAGCTTAAAAGTCCTTGATAAATGCAGCAAAAGAATTTTATGACGCTTTCAAGTTTTAACTTGATTTAATGTCGCTCTTAAAATAATAATTGTTTTTAACCACAAAACGAGAAATGTACTAATCGTATTTTGCAATCCTTCTCTGTAAAAAGATATATACATATATTTATACAGGGTCATTCAAACTGAGTAGTACGTTAGACGTTTTAGGGAAACCAAGCATGTTACAAATTTGAAAATTTGGGAGTTGGGAGTAGGGGTTATCAAGGATGATCTATTTAACTAAAATAATTTCAACTGTTGGACACATTCGATACATTCGATACATTCGATACATTCGATACATTGGATGTTTTCCATTCTTTATTTAAAAAAAAATCCAAAAATTTTCAAATAAAACGGTAGTAAATATTCAGATGGATCGAATGAGGATAAAAAAATGAATTGAATGACAAAATAAAATATGCTAATAATAAATAAATATTCTGAACGCCTTGTACAAATTATAAAGCTTAGTTTTGGCATGACGTTGACGTTAGCCTTATGACTATAAGTATATAACTAGCAGAAATTTCAACATTCTAAATCATTTTAATGGAAGTTATGATTTTTTATAGTTTGGGTTGCGGTGCAATTTTTTTCCAATAAATTAAATTATCTTAGAACTATTCATCGTAGGCATACAAGTTGGTTGTCAAACTCATCTTAAAATTTTATGTTTCATACGAATTGATCGTAAAAAATATACCATACCATTTAAAATAAGAAAGTTGACATCAACGGCATAACCGGAAGTGTTCAACAGTTGAAATTATTTTAGTTAAATAGATCATCCTTGATAACCCCTACTTCCACCTCCAAATTTTCAAATTTGTAACATGCTTAGTTTCCCTAAAACGTCTAACGTACCACTCAGTTTCAATGACCGATTTAAAATTGTCAAATGTCAGCACTCACTTATATCTTCATACTGATGAAGTAACAAACTAAATGTATGTAGTATGCGGGGCTCTAACAAATTAGTATATATTTATTTAAAACAGTTGATGATATAATTAAGATTTTATTTAGTTATTTTGTTATGATTTTAATATAGTAGGTCTATTTCTGCTGTTGCCGTGTGATTTTGAAATCGCACGTGCTTAGGTTATTAATGGTCGTGCATCTCATTTACTGCTAATGAGGAAGTTGATCTGGGAAGAGGTCAAATTAGTATGGTTGCTAGGATTTTATAGATGTTGACCGATGTAATGAACACGCTGCCATAGCTTTTCATAACATCCGACTCTTCTACTAACGGTGATTAATGTCTGTCTTAACAAATATTTCAGCTGGACGTTTTTCTTCCTAATCAATTATTAATAATAAAAATAAATAAATAAAACAAAAGTAAACAACGTTTACTCGTTAATTATAATTAAAACAATCTACTAGTGTAGTGAATTATACAAATTATATTCATACATAATTCTGCATATTTCAAATCCCCGTAGTTTACCTTTTAATTAAAATACTTTTTTGATTGTGTGTATAACTATTACTATAATAAGGTCAACGTCAGTTTATATTTTTTTTACTGATTTTTCTTGGTTGTCAACCTGAACCTATTTCTCAATTGTGCGCTCATGTATGTTGGCATAAGTTAAATTCATTTTTTATACTAACAGCACGTATACTCGCATTCCCTTTGTGTTTAGAATTCTGTTCTTCCCAATTTGTTTACAAGTGGATGACAAGGACGTATAATAAAGCGATTTTATAAATACAGCTGATTATTTCTATTTATTTTAGAGTTATGTACCATTTTTGTCATATGCCCAATTAAAGCATTTGCCTGTATACACTATCTCGGTGGACCACATTTGCAATGACCTTTACATTGTTTGCATAATTGCTGCTAGTGATAAACTTATTGACAAAACGTTATTATTTGAGGAATGTCTTTTTAAAAAGTTGCTTTCAGAGTTGTCTGTTGTTGCTCCCATTCTTTTTCATTCTAATGAATGAAGAAGTTTTACGATCTTGTTTATCGCTATAAGCTATAGATACATTTTATATCGCTCATTTAATTATAAATTTAATGTTTTAAGAATACATGGTTTTATTAAAAAATAATTAATATAACTTCAATATTATGTAATGTCTGTTAATGATGCATCCGAACTGTTAGCCTAGCTTTTAACTTTTATTATAATAATTATTACATACTTCATACTAGAGGACAGATTTTTCCTAAAGGGCTGTGGTCTAAATGAACAGTTACGTCCAGACGTTTCGTCGGCAACTATGGTTCACATCATCGATGGTATTGAAGTGACAACGTGAGCGTAGTCAGTCAGTCAGTCAACTAAGTGCTGCCAAGACATCGACTTTTGAAAGAAAATAGCATCTAGAATGTTGTATAATACCAACGCGAGCTTCATACCAGAGAAATAACTTAAATACGCGGTTATGTTGAAAACAATTGGTCTAGCAACGCTACTGTCAAGGACTCCACCCACATGATTGAGATTGAAGATCTTGAACAACATCCAGGCGGCATACTGGTGAGTTTCTACGTAGTGTTCGTCTTTACCACGATTCCTGTCAAGGATATCCTTGAACAGACACTATGTATTTTCCGTGAGGACATCACTACTTTGTTTCACCACGGTGTTCACAACTACTTACTTCAAGTGAAATAGCACCTTATACGAACAGACAGACGGGGTAGCTATGCTCTCAGTCTAGTGATCGTCAATTTCTGCAAGAAGCTTTTCCACCAAAACGCTATTACCTCGCAGGTCTCAAACCAAATTGTTGGCTCCGTTACGTGGATGACACCTTCGTTGTCTAGAGTCATGGGTAAGAAGTCTTCGCTAGATTTTTATTTCACATCAATGCCATCCATCCGTGCACTAAGTTTGCTATGAATAAATAAAACAACGGTCAACTGGCCTTTATAGACTCCACGGCACCAGGAAATTGTATGGACCCTAGGCCACACTCTGAATCGTATGCCTACGCCCACCGATCGTTACCTCAAGAAAGACTCTAATCATCACCCAGGGCAGAAGCGAGCCATATTGAAAAGTCTTATTCAAAACGCTAACCGTATTTCTTCTAAATCATGCTATCAAATTGAATGGTAATACTTTGTAAGTGATCAAACGTGTCCTTCACCCTAGAAGAATTGCATCTGTGACTTCCTAACCACTGCCAGTAGGTTATGTCTCCTTACCGTATATAAAGGGTCGCATTGGGAAGTTATTGAATCACCACAACATCAAAACCTTCAAAACCAAAATATAAGCTACGTACTTTAATAATATCGGCTAAATGTCCTGGAGACCCTAATGTCCGTCGGTATTTACAGAATCCCTTGTTCCTGTGCAGGACTCTACATTGGAACTACACAACATAATATCAAGAGAAGAATAGCCGACTCTTACAACCTAAGAAACTTGCCCTAGCTGAACATTCAATAGCGGTTTCTAATAATGTAATCAACTACGCCTGAACTACTATTTCCCGGTTCGATCTACCCTGGTTCAAGATTTCTGTGGTTTCACTGGATCATTTAGGCAAATGCCGGGGCAATTATACTGCATAGATAAATTTTTAACATCTCATCTCTCTTCATTTCATCCGTCTCATCTGATCACGATTCCTAAAATTAGGCCGAAGAGGTACTTACGGCTTACCCTCCAGCTTTGTACTATAGTGTAGGTCGGAGGGACTGTCCGCTCACTAGTATTAATAGCTAGTGGGAATGAAACATCCAAAAGAATTTTCGTTTTTAATTCTTCAATCAGTCACTTCTGAGACTTCGTGGTATAACCTTCGCCCACGTTCTCAACTCAGTACCATTGAAAATATCAGCCGCAGGTGCCGACGAAACGTCTAGACTAACCGCTCATTCAGACCGTGGTTCTTTAACCTGAATCTGAATTCTACTAAATAGATGGCTTTTAGCTTTATACATAAAATTCGGCTAAAATGCATTTGAAGCATATCATACCCTGCTAAATGAGCAAAAAATTGAAATATTTTGTTTGCTTCTTAAATTCAATACCATTTTGCAAGAAAGGATGAACGTAAAAAACATTATCATAGTAAACGTAACGTCTTAGTGTTACTTAGTGTACCAATGTGTTATTTGCCATTCAGACTAACGCGACAGTTCCAGAAAATTACTAAACATTTTCTGATAGTTTTGGTTTTGTAAAATTTTCATGTTATATATTATGTCTTGGTATCTTTATCAATTAACATATAATGGCATGGTTAACGCTATTGTGATATCAAAATTTTTAATTCTCCTGTTATGATATCTTGTTATCTATCATGTCAGCTTACTTTTGCAGAGCAACTTCGGTTTGTCCGATGTTTATCGAAACTGCCTACAACGTGCCTATAGGAACTAAGAAGTCGAAATAAGTTTCGATAAATTACTAACCATTAAGAACATAATTATCTTTATTAATTGGTATTTGGTTTACGCCCTTTTCACGTATGTAAGCTGCAGCGTAGGTTCAGGCTGACAAGTAGATATTTTCGTAAGGCCTTTGAAGTACTACTGTTAGCAATAAAGATCAGTACACTACTCGAACTCATCTAGATTTGAACAAATGGATACTTACCACTTACATTTAATCATCTGAAGATTCTGCCACTGCCATGGTATATCTAAAACTGCAATTTTAACACGCCTTACATCGATCAAATTATAACATATTATATCGAAAATAGACGTGTTAGTTAGGTCTATCCTATAAATGATTAGCTTATTCGTATCTTCAGATGAAATAGCTCCACCGATCTGCTTTACAAACCCACTTATACGATACGTTAATACCATACACATTAGGAATTCAAATACATTAATGCGATATTAATTATTGAATTAATTTATACCCACTACAGATTACCTAATAGAATGAGGGAAAGCTTTTGTTACTGTTGTTACGACCCCGCCAGGAATCAAACCCGGAATCTTGGCTTTACACGTCCATGCTTTTGCCACTAAGCTATGAGCTTTCCTCATTGTAATCTGTAATGGGTATAAATTAATTCAGTAATTAATATCCCATTAACGTATTTAAAATTTACCCCTAATAGAAATTCTTTAAATATTTCATTATTAGGAATTCAATTTAATTATCATTGAAACGACAAGTACCGTATGTTTCATTATTAAAATCGTTGATTTTTAGTGAATTTTTCAAATTGAATTCATTGTTAAATACTCTGTCCTAGCATTTACATAAGCAGGAAATATTTTCATGGTGCTATTGTAGAAACAATTATGATGTTTTCAAATCAGGGCAACCTACACTAACCATAACATAAAATTTAAAAGAAGGAAGAAATTAGTAAAAGATAAACACAGCGGTTCAGCGTTCAGAAGTAAAATCAGACATGACAAAATTACTGCTTTCGGCTCGACGACAAGCTCTTCACTCGCTCTCGTGTGAACGCGGCATAAGACTTTGGCTTACACCCAACTTTAACCGAATCAAAATCTGTGTCACCTTCCCAACTTGTTGCATCCAGTACTATTCTTTCGATTCCTGTGTAAGCTCCGTTCTAACAGTTTGAAAAAAAATTATATCAAGTGATTTCGTATACTGACTTCATGTGCTCTTTAGAAAAATGGCAAACAAAATTAAATTTTAACACAATCAAGCAGGTATTACTACAAAATATGTTTTTAAGATTCCAAAGTTTTCTATTGCATAAAAAAATAAAGCCCTCGGGAAAACACCATTTTTCATACATACAGTATGTCTCGATCGTAGGTAACGTGTTGGCACTATTTGATAAAAATGTAAGGTTTTTGTGAACAGCAAAAATTTTAATTAAAAACTTGAACATGATATCACATACGCAACCTGGAAATTATTTATTTCTTTAGAAGTTTTAAGAGCGAAATTTAAAACTGAAATATGTGACATATAGTTTATAAGAATAAATAACATAATTTTTGCTGCTTTTCTGAAATGGTAAGAAATATGCGGAGTCTAACTTTTACTTGGTTGTGGATTTGTCAATAGAAATAACTTTTGATAGTACTATAGATTAATGCATTACTTCTTAGCTTTAAATGTATGTAGCATATCCTTCTCAGTAGATGCAGACAGCTATGGTATCATAAATGACAAGCTCATAGTTCTTTTTTTTTGATACAGCTTTTCTTGCATCTGAGCACTTGGCATTGTGGAAACCTCCTGGTCGCAATGATTGAGTTATGGAAATTTGTGAAGCAGCGACTAACGCTTTCATAGTTTTAGAACAAGTCGATTGTTGATCTATGTGGAATATTTATTAAACATGAAATTATGCATTTTTATGTACCACGAAGAAGCAAATATTATGGGTACACATTTTAAAAATTCATTAGATGTAAACATTTAACAGTAAGCTTAGAAAACATGATTATTATTAACTTCAGTTGTTCAAATAAGTAATAGATACGTTTTATATCGCTCATTTAATTATAAATTTAATGTTTTAAGAATACATGGTTCTATTAAAAAATAATTAATATAACTTCAATATTATGTAATGTCTGTTAATGATGCATCCGAACTGTTAGCCTAGCTTTTAACTTTTATTATAATAAAATGAATTATTACATACTCCATACTAGAGGACAGATTTTTCCTAAAGGGCTGTGGTCTAAATGAACAGTTACGTCCAGACGTTTCGTCGGCAACTATGGTTCACATCATCGATGGTACTGAAGTGACAACGTGATTATTATTAACTTCAGTTGTTCTGTGAGACACAATGACCTACAGTGTCAAATAATCTAAATCACAATAACTTGTTTGTAGTTTTAAATGACGGATTCGCCAAGAACAAGATTTGAAATTTGTACACTTCGTCTCTAATGACGGTTTTAATAAAAGAAAATAACCTGTGGAAAATTAGGCCCTTGTAAATAAAACCAATGGCTTATGCAGAAATCCTTCTTTTTGCCTAAACAAAATGTCTCTGTTGACGAAAGCGTGCTAAAGTAATACGGCAGGCACAGTTGAAAGTAATTTCTACGTGCAAAGTCAATCCGCTTTGACTATAATTGTGGTACTTAAATAGAGGTACGGGTTTTTGAAACAAATCATGAGAAATTACTATAACTACAACTTCTCGTTATAATAAAGAGAAAAGAATGCTTAAACTTTTAACTCCTTCAGAGACAATTAAACAGAAGTTTCCTAGTAATATAAAATACTGAAAAAATGAAAAGATCCTCCTGACAAAGGCTTTACAGACAGAAAAAGTCGTAGAGTGAATACTAGGTACATTACAATAAAAATTAAAAGGAAAGGTTTTAGTCGTTTTCAATTTGGATAATTGGCATATCTATGTAAAACTCTTGGTATTAGTATCGAAAAGTTCAAATGTGTCATCGTTCACGTCCATTTGAAAGAGCAGGTACCCCACATCACCGTCCACAGGTAGTGGGTGGCGGCTTTCCAATATGATCAAGTGACCAATTACACCCCATTGAAGTTTTTAACGAAATAAACTAAGCAGCGGTTAAGTGTGAAAGTTAAAAATAAATTTAGGTATTATTACATTACGTATTCATGGTTTGCGGACTGTTCGGTAAATCAGTGCGCACCGTCCGGTCGTCGTTTCCAAATCATAAGCGAAGGCGTTATGCTGGTAGAGACTGGCTCATTGTAGTCAGAGTATAAAATATGATATCGGAGTTTTTTCAATTATCAACTAAATGAAATTAATAATTAAATGAAATTTATTTATTCAAAAGAGAAAGAAGGCATTAAAATCCTTTTTCGTCTAAATTTTAAGGATCACAGATCCCACATTTCGAATGCGTCCTACACAGTAGGCACAACGTACGGAAAGCCATACCCCACGACTGGTTTAGACCTATCGGGTCTCATCAGGTGGGAGCTGGTAGAAAGGCTTCTACAAGCTATATAATAAATATAAATATGGAATCAACAGAAACAACTACTCCGAGGGCTAATACCCCTATCGACGTTGAATTACACTGTTGATTTTGATGGATTTATTTCCCAAAGAATATCTAAAGCGTTGTACTTTTTCTTTATATCCACCAAAAGGCAATCTATTATATTTTGGTTGCATCAGTGCTTTGCTTTGTCACAAACGTTCTTGTTCATCTACTTCATGTTTGTCAAATAAAAACACATGAGAATAGTATACGACATTTGAAGGGTAAAAATAGGTGGAATGAAGTACAAAAATATATCTCGCAACTGTTTAAAAATTGATCCTCCACCACCATTATTAAATAAATACTAGAAGTTTATGCTTTACTCATTGCCCTGATTATTATATATTAGTAGCTCTATTTTATACTTAACATTTTAAAGGATGCCCACGGTAGGTTTCATACTTCTTGAAGGTATCTAGTATTTGTGTTAATTTATGTGAATAATTTTCTTCATCGTTAACCATAAGTGTTAATTCTGAAGGATTTTAAAGTTTCCGTCTGTGATAATACTGCATATTATATGCTCTTCAAATCGATGTTAATGTCAAATTGAAAATTTTAAGGTAAATTGGAAAGGTCACTAACAACTTAATAACATAATCTAAATATTAGTTATTAGTTATCCTACGAAAGTCATATTTAAAACAGCCAAAATAACCATCAAAATCGTTCAATATTTACTTATCAATAATGGATTAGAAAACAGTATGTATTAACTTCTCGTATTAATGATGTAACTCCTGTCTCTTTTCAATTATGTCGACCTCTAAAATAATATTTAATTTTCCTTTGTCAAATGATTTGGTGGTTATGTTGTTAATGTGAGAGGCCGACAGGAAAAACAAATGAAAAAGTGCAAGTTGTTCCACTTTAGCTTTATTGATGACCGCCGTTGTTAAAATACAAAGCTATCATCATGTTCAAAAGAGGGCGGTCGATAGGAGGTAGTCGACCAAAGACTAAAAGATCAAAAGGTAATATCGGCTCATTCTTAAAAATGAAACCGTCAAACCTTACTCTAGTCGGACGAATACCCGTGGAGAGACCCATTAGCGTTATGCTAAGTGCCGGCCCACCTGGAAGCGATTACAAACTTCAACAGCTACGGTCCATCATGGTCAGATAATAAATATACTGTTTATAGACATTACGGATGGGCCAGACTCTTTGTTTAAAACGATTAAAAAAGTGTAGAAATGCCTGATGCTGTTGTCAGCTGCACGTATTATTATTGGCCCACTAATTCGCTTCAGAATATTTTCCCATGCTTCCAGAACGAAAACGTTCCCTTCATCTTGTTAACTTAATGTGGGGTCCATTCTTGGAAAAAAACTAACTTACACATGCTTTCGTTAAACTAACTGCTGGATATAAATACTTAAATAATGTTTCAGTAGATGGCTTTCTCATTAGTATGTGAATAAATAATATAAAACAAAAACAAAAAATGTTTGCCCAAATTCATTATTACCTCGACATTATGGTGCAACATAAGTGCAAAAATTGTAAGTAGCTAGCTTGAATTGTTAGTTTACCAGGTCTGTTGATGAAATGTAACGAAAAATGTACCAATAATAATGGGAAAATAGAAAATAATTGCCATAAATACCAAAAAGATTTTCAGTTAACCATCAAAATAATTGTTTTATTATTGGAGCGATTCTAAATGTCATGGATTATTAGAAAGAGTACTAGGAACTATAAAAAATAATTAATAATTATTTCTATACTCTTGTAGACCCTTATCCTTTATAGTATATATTTAATAACTGAACATTACGAAATATTTTTAGTGTGGAGTACCTCGAACAAATTTCTCACTCCAAAATAAATTTCTGCCAACAGAGGCGTGGTTTTTCAAACATAGTTAAAGGTATATATTTTTTATTGTAATTTAAATAATTTTTATACTATCTAGACCTAAAAATGAACATGGAAATACCAAGAACTTATTTAAAATCGTCTTTTTACACATGTTATACAGGTAACGCAAATTCTTTCTAATTATCATGTTTGATATACCATTGAACCCGTTTAGTTTATTGACCATATATTAAGTATCAACATCTTCAAGGTTAAAAAGACTACTTGTACTGTTGTATTCATGACTGGCTGACAGAAAACGAAGTTTATTATTTAAAACAGGGAATATTAAAGAAGGGAATATATAATTGCATGAGCCGAGCATGCGGTTATTATATTTCGTTATAGAGAGTATTCGTTATACATGCTATAAAAAGCGCAAAAGTTTTTCAAATAAAAATTTCAACTCTTAAACATGAAACAAAATTATGAGGATGACTTTTAGTTTCGCACATAATTTATCGTTTCTTTACATATAATGTTAAGAGACAGAACATATTCTTTTTATAATTGCGTGTAGTTATCTTTATGTTAATTTTATCTACAATAAAATATAAAGGATTTCTATGGAAGTGAAGAAAACAAAACACTAAACCACAAAATTCCACATAAAACGTTTATAAAATCTATAACGCGTTTTGATACCCAAGGTGTCATCCTCAGTTTGGATTTAAATGTTTTAAATTATTCACCATTAAATACGTATAACCTATATTAAGGAATTTATTTCTTTGCAGTTATACTTTGTTTACTGATGGATTACTACAATTCATTTTATTGTGTTTCCTTGAAGATCAAGTTCAAGACACTTACCCCAATGTTTCAAAATACTCTTTTATTTCCTGTATGGCCCCTTCGTTTGATTTAAATTTTCGTCCCACAAGGAAACCCTTGAGTTTTGGTAATAGATTTGATAAGGTTTAAGTGCACCGGTGTATAGTCCTGTTCATTCCCGAGCGGTTCTCTGCTATTGCCGCTTTTATGCGGTTTAAAAGTAATGCATAGTATTTTCTGCTAATCGCTTTCCCCTGGTTGTGGTAGTCAGCTAGGAGAATTCTTTTAGCATCCCAAAAAAACGCATTTTTCCCTTTCTGAAGCCAATTCGCTATGTCCAATCGATTGTCTTGTAACATGTGATTTCGTTTCATGGATATTATCATATGCCGTTTACTGTCACAAAGTGACGCAAAAATTTCATTGGATTTTTTTACAAAACTGCAAAGACTGCTCTTTACATGAGGATTGAGTATACGCGATTACCCATCTTGCACGAAGATTTTTCGTGTGTAATTTAAAATAATATCACATTGCTTCAGATATCTGTACCTCTGTTAATCGGTCCACTTTATATTGTTCACCAACCAAAACTTAAACATGAACTTTATCAATAATTTTGAGTGTTTTAGTTGATTTAGAAACTCCAGAAAGTGGTACATCTTCGATGCTTGTTCTATCAAGCTTAAACTTATTTAGCCAAAATCGTGAATACCTCGAGATTACAAGGTTTTTGTCCATATGAAGGAAACTTTATGACTACATATTACTATTATGCTAACACCATCTACTAGTATACGAACCAAGTTTCTTATCAAACCGACATCATGTATGTGCATTTGGTTCGTTTTCGCCTCCGTACGTGAAAGAGATGTCCACAGTTCCACCATTAATATTTAAGTTAGAGTGATAACTCTTGGCATTTAAACACAATAACTTATATATAACATGGCCACCTTACGAGGGGTACGGTTTTTTCAATTTATTAATATACATGATTGTGGTGTATATTGCGCGTTCGTCTCTACCTCCATACATGCAGCGTATGTTTCCGACATACATGAATATTTGCTAAACCAAGCGTTCGTTATCGCTTTCGACAGTGTTGTCAATTTTTCTCCACGTCGTAACCAAATAGTTTCTTCAGATCATTTCAGTTATTAAATCTAAAGTGATAGATAGATAGTTTTTCCAACAAGAGGCAAGATGATAATTAAACTCGTTACAATTGATAAATAAAGTTATACTCATTTCTAATGTAGCTTTATTAGTTAGTTTTTATGTTTTGGCCGTTATTTTTATTAAACTGTTTCTGAACTATTATTTAATTTTATGTTAGTAATTAAGCCCCGTAAGGGTACGTTTTCGAAAGGATGCTCTGTTAGTCGGTATATCGGCTGTTTTGTCGCTACCCTAAACAAAGTGCATGGGGGTATGAAGTCGGGGTTGGTTTATCACTATGTAGATACGTTTTTTATCACCCGTCTAGTCTGAAAATGGAAAAAACATTGGATGGAACGTCTTTTATTTCAAAATAAAGTATTATCCATTATTATTATTAATGCACTAAAAAGTAGAAACAATTTCAAACAAATGCGAAAAGTCGTACTTGTACTGTGGTTAGTTGCGAATTACAGTATAATAGCATAGGCTTTCACGGCCGGAATCCACAGTATAATAAAAAGGGCCGTTATCTAGATGAATTGTTTCATCCAAACGTTTCAAAGGCAACTGCGGCTGACATACAATTTTCTCTCACGTTGTCATCGCAGTAATACCACTGAAGATGTCAGCCGCAGTTGCCGACGAAACGTTTGGGCGAAATAGTTTATTTCGACCACGGCCCTTGGGCCCGAATGTTTATCTTTCTGCAATGTTGAAAAGTTAATATATTATATATATATATATATATATATATATATATATATATATATATATTATATAATATTTTTGTTGTAGTAACTATACGGGTGGTCTTAGTTTAGTTGGTTAAGATCGGCTTTCTTTTATTAATGAAAGTAATGATGCTTCCAAATTTTTAAGAAGCTGTCGATAAAAGTTTCGATGTGAAGCATTGACAGCTATTCGAATAAATTAACTTTCTAGCAACAATAAGTATATTTATTCAAAACAACCTCATTTTAATAGGCTGAACTAATACCACAAAAATAATCTGACAGCAAAATTTAAACTTCCTTATCGTTATTAAAACAACACTTGTTGATTATTAAAAAATCACGTACCATAACGATTAAGGAAGTGGTGTAATTTTAAATAAATTATACAAAAGTAGCCAAGTGTTTGTTTCGCCTAATTTAATTGTAAAATGTCTTTTCACAACCCTTTCACCATCGATAGCATAAATTCATAGTATAAAATATATTCGGCTTCTCAATAAATATAACAAAAAATATCTATTTGCGTTTGGTTGTCATCGAAATGATATTTGTTTAATACCGAATGGATATCCTTTTAAGTTTGAAACATTATTGCCAATATTTTACATTCGCGAAGATACATACGGAGTAAAATACTATTTTTATCGCACTTACTCTGAAACACCATATTTAGCAAGAAGGTAATGAGTATAAAAACAACTTTTGGGTAAAGGTTTCACTAATTTACTGGTAAATGCTCAATAATATTATTTCGACAGCTACGTCATTATCAACAGTTATGAGAAATAATATTATTGAGCATTTACCAATAAATTAGTGAAATAACAAACTATCTAAGGTGTATTTATTGTGAAACATCGTAAATATAATAGAAAATCAAACACAAGATAAGATGTTTACCAATTTATTAAACGACTCGACATATGTTTCGGGTGTTACCCCATTATCAAGAGTACAAATACTGAAGTTATACACAAAGTAAGAAACTATATACACTACAGTAAGGTACTTAACAATAAGGGGATGAAGTATGTCCTAACTCTAATTAGTTATTAACAGTGTTTGATTGGATGTTAATAGCTTTTTTAATTTATAAATTTTCGAGCACTTTTTACTTTTAGCGACGTTTGTGTGTAATATTCTAACATTTTTCTGACACTACCCTCCTTCAGGGGGTGCCTACGTAAGGTTTTCCCACCTCGAGTTAAATCTAAACAAAAAAAAGTGTATAACTTCAGTATTTGTAGTCTTGATAATGTGGTAACACCTGAAACATGTGTCGAGTCTTTTAATAAATTGGTGAACATCTTATCTTGTGTTTGATTTTCTATTGAATTAGTGAAACCCTTACCCAAAAGTTGCTTTTACTCATTACCTGCTTGTTACATACGGAAAAGGTTAGTTTAAAACTTATAGATATTTTAAACAACGTTTCCAATGTTTAGGAGGCACAAAATTACTTTCCATGTGAGGAAGTGAAGTTAAGCGTAGAGTATGACATATTGTATAAGTGTATATGCAGCAGCGCCTCTAGAGGCAAATTGGGTAAATTAAAATGTATTAAAATATGTGTACACATATGGCAATCACCTCCGGCTAAAAGACTATACGAATTACCATGAGCATACCCGCACTCTATTTCGCCCTCTAAACGACTTCGTAAAATTGGAGCTGTATATGTACGTTGTACATAGCAATCCGAGGTGTATCAGTACTAAAGACATATATATGTAGTATGTATGCATGTAAACAGTCAAGTAAACCAGTAATACAAATGAATGTATGTATTCCGGTCATATTTTTAAAACATTCATTAAATAAGCTAATAATAGACATTATTAAAATAACTAAATTTTAAACTCCATTAATAATATAAACGAAGGTAAAATAACAGTGAAACGCAAGAAAGGTAAATGAGATAGAAAGTTAAATGTGGCACCTACCAGAAGTATGAAAGTATATTAAGTAAATAGTCTATCTGCAATTGTTAAACGAACAAGAGGGAAGTTGTGTTATATGTTCAATATATTTTTGTATCTTTTAAGCGCTTTTGTATTGATGCCCCGCTCGATGATCGGTCTTTTATTTAACTGAAATCAACACATTTTATTCGAATTAACTTCTTCAGTAATTTGAAGAATTGATATTTAATGTTACCGTTCATTGACAAGGTTAATATATACAAACTGTTGTTGCTTCTCAACTTCGTGCAAGGGTTGTTTAGCGTTAAGCTCAACCTCATGCCGAAGACTCCTGAAATCTAGGGGGTTCGCAATATTGTTACTGCGCCATTACGAAATACTTTGCAATTCATAGTGTTATTTTGTTCTGAAACGGGAAATTTCATATGTTTTATAATAATAGTCATAATAGAATATGAGTCATAATAGTCATAATAGAATAGAGGATTACAATGAACCACGCCGGTCGTGAAAGCCTATGAATCGCTAGAATTAATATAATCAGTGTTTTAAGCTTTTAACAACAACTAATGGTAGAAGTAACCAATTCAGAAAATAAATGCAAATATGCTTTATATCTTTTGAGTACTATTTTTCCAATAGTACTTTCAGTACCTATAAGTTCAACGTTACCAATTCAAATATTTTCTTGATTTTACAGACTTCACCATTAAATTGTCTATTACTCATGTACGTAACGAACGAAAAATTAACCTGTTTTACACTTTTATATAGGTAGATTTGTAAGGCAATTTTTTAACATTGAGTTACTCTGATGAAACAATATTATGGAATTACCTGACTATTAGAGCGTCTAATTAAAGGATGAAGCTAACGATCGATACCCAGGATGTTTTCGTTTAACCAGAATTAAAATGTCAATTTTCGATCGTCAGGTCATAGGTAGAATGTTGCAGTGGTTGTGGCTAAACACCCACTGACAGAATTTGGCTAAATTAGGTTATGATATGGGAATGGTATGGTTAAAATGTAAGTGCTATATGCCATCGACAAGGGTACCAATTGTAGAAATATTAACGTAATGATAACTGGTTTTATGACTCTTGAATATAATGTAAGTTTTAAGTAAGTGATAAAAAATATTAGGGAGTTTCAGCAAATAACTCCACATTCCGGATTGCATTTTATTGCATTTCGTCGCGCGCTCCAGCGTAAACCAACCTTAATAAACAAAGTGAAGCAGCGCAGCTAGGCGGTGCTTCCTTAATGATCTTCTACTTTGAACCACCGCTGCACGGCTGCTCAACTGGGAAATTATTTGTTTGATTTCTAAAATGGAATATCATCGCTTGCCTCTACCGAGTAATTTATTGAGCGGTTCTGCGGTCAAAACAAATCTCCCTTTTATGCCGGTGAGAATGGATTTAATAACTCTAACCTTTGACTTAACACATCCATTATTTGGGACTCGAAATAATAAAAGAAGAAGATAGAAGTGGTTTATTCGTTTTTTTATTGCTTTTAAGCTTTTAAGTTTGTTTATCTGTCTAATTAGACTATTCACTTTAAAGTAACACAACATACCAACTGTCTTGCTTGTAGGTATATCGTGTACAACATGGAAACTTACTCGCTAGTAGACCGGTGTTCTTTACTTTCTTCTTAAATAAATAAGTAATTAAGCGCATGTACATATGCGCTCTTTATCTTTGGTTATTACATGTGATTTAAAAAGTATATACAAACTTACATACATATATGCTATTATGGGAAAAGTACCTATGTAATTTAAAGCGGACCTGTTTCCATCTGTATATTGATAGACCCAGAAGAATTTAGAAACCTATGCTACGAGATTGAGTATGACGGATCAGATTTGGTAGTAATTATCTATTTCAATGATTTTTTCTTTATCTTGCCTATGAAGTCAAATTTAACTGCCAATGATAGTAAATGCCTTTATCATGTACTTATACATGATTTTACTGTAAAAAACTTAAACTTTGAATAGTGCACTTTTTGTGAAACATTTCAAATCAAAAAGAAAAGGAGAAAAACAAATAAGTTTCACGAAATTTTTAATTGTTTCGACAATATTGTTTCGGTCGATTCGACCATTATCTAGAGAATACAAAAGATTACTAAATATATAAAATGTGTTCAAACAATTTATACCATTAATTTATAAGAAACGCGGTGGGGAGAATAAGTTATTATTTATACAATATCAAAAGGAAATTATGGGATACTAATTCTAGTTGGTTATTTACAAGATTACATTATAAACAGCTTTTCTGATTTCCAAATTTTCAAGCAGAGGCAGTTTCCTGCTTTTTGGGATGTTACAATGTAAAATTTTTATCTTATCCAAGTCTAGATGATGATTATCAGTAATGCAATGTTCAACAAAACCACATTTGTTATCATTTTTGTTAATGGCGTTATTATGTTCGGAAACGCGTTTTTTAACAGACCTGCCACTCTATCCAATATAAATAACATTGCACGAATTACAACCTAAACGATAAACACCACTTTGTTCTAAGAGATCAATTTTTACATAATATGGATTTTAAATTAACTGGACTATTTTCTATGATTTTACAATTAAATCTTTTGTATTCTCTACATATATACCGAAACAATATCGTCGAGACAATAAAAAATTTCGTGAAACTTATTTGTTTTTCTTCTTTTCTCTTTGATTTATAGATGATTTGTTGTGCTAAAATAATTAATACTTTAACAAATGTTATCGAAATTGTTACGTGACTAGTCAGTTGACTGGCTGTCTCCTTAGGATAACACCCCATCTATGTCAATGAATGATTAGTAAAATGTGAGAGGGAAATTTATTAAAAGAAAAATTATCTTATTTCCGATATTTTACATTTATTAAAGTATAGGAAACTATCCTAAATCCTCCTAACTTAATCTAACCTAACCTAACCCAATCTATCCTATACTAACTTAACGTAACATATCTTAAACTATCTTCTTAAAATACTGAACTCATGGCGGTTCAGTGGGGATGGGTTATCATATAATTATAAAGCCTACTATTAGCTTCAATGCGCAAAAATCTGATAGAAGGAAGGAGGTTTTTAAAATAAAATTGTTATTATATTTCTAATATTGCTACTTGCACTAAGGTCATCATAACTTAACTTAACCTTAAGCTTAACTTATTCTAATTTACTCTAAAATACACTAAAAAACTAAAATTGAATAAATTGTTCTTTTTTCAAAATTTCCGCATTTCATGTGATAACAAAATTTAAAAGAAATCACAAAAGGAACTCAATTTTACACTTTTTAGTTTTTGATAATACATCTAAGTATATTTTCTATTTTAGTAAAAAGCTTGGTTGTTTGGAGTTTTGTTCATCAATATTATTTGAAAAAACTATTATTTCGGTATGTTCTCCACCCATTGCGTTTCATACCTCACCCTGTATTTTTAGTACTTATCAATGGTCTATCCGCTTTGCTTTTTATCTGTTTTTATAAGGAAATTGAAGAAGCTCGGTTTTGTAAGATAAATGAAATAAATCAAAAGTCTTTCTACAGGTGATGATAACTACTTTTTTATAGATACACATTTTTTAAACATCATTAACAGAACAGAAAGAGTGTATAAGCTAGAAAAAATATTACCTGACATGCCTGACATCTCCTTTAACTATAAATACTAAACTATAGGTTCTTGAAACCATGATGATTTATGACTTCAATAAATGCATCTCTTTTATTAAAAAAACCCAGCTATATTTGCATGGTCCTCTTGGAAACGTTTATAGTACCACGCTTAGCAAATTATACAGTAATAAAAAATAAGTGACCAATTTCATCTAGAAAGCCCCTTTTGTCAATCAATGTATTGCTATGTCATCTATACATTTCATTATCTTATAACTTGGAAATCAAACAGAACCTCACATTTTAATTATATTTAAAAAATTGGAAAATCTTCGGCAAATAATTTAATGTAATTGTTTATATCTGTCCAAGAAAAGTAGTGGGCTAAGTAGATTTATTAAGGCAATCACTTATAGTAAGTTTCTAGCAAAAATGTCGTTACTCTATATGGTATAATTATTAATGAAATGTCATCCGCACTGTAATAATGGTATCTAACCATATTTGCTTTTGTCCGTGAGAAGTGTGCTAGGCTAATTATATTTATAAGTACGTATGTGGACAGATAAAATGGACCTACGTTTGCTTCGTATGTTTTCTTTTCTATCAACCGGTAGGTAAAGCAAAATGACTGCATTTACATAATTGCGAATTAAGTGACCATAACTTAACCGAGGCCGAAGTGTCTAACGACTGTAATAACACATTCAAGTGTTACGATGATTTACACATGTAGACATTTTAATTTTTATGCCAGTGAAATGATGAGATAAGATTCTTTAAGTATCCCTGATTTATTGTTTTTGTGGTCACCGTACATTGTAGATAATATATTAGAAAAATAATTGTGTACTTTTACCATTGGGTTGAAACGGATGTTTAATATTAATGTGTTTGTTAGAACAAGACTTAGATAAACTTTGACTTCTCATTTCAAATGATAATTCGGATCCGATTATGGTAAAATGTGAAGGATAAAAACCAAATCCGGATAATGTTCCAAGAAAATTATATTAATTCCAAGAGCATTTAGTATCTTAAAAGAAGAAATTTAGAAAAAAGATTAAGGTAGTATCAAATATTTCGATAAAGATGAAGGAAAATATTTATGGAATGCTGCTCAACTGCATGCTGAAGCTTGTCAGTGGCGAAACTGTAAGACAGTGTAACCTAAAAGTGGCAATTGGTGTTCCAGACTAAATAGAATCTTCAAAATGTAAAATAATGAAATGTTGTGCTCTTAATGGTTAAATAAATATTTTAAATTCGAAGTAGGTCTTAACGTTCAGAAACTAATTAAAAGAAGCAGTCATAAAACAATTGCTTTTTCAAATAAAAATAGATAAGTAATCATAAAAGTAGTTATTTGTTCAGAAAAAAATTATTATCTGCTCATCAGAATAATTGATAAAGTTTACTACAAATTTATCAATTTTAATGTATTGACATAAAGGCTTGGTGTGAATAGGTCTTAGCTTTAGGCAAACGAGTTTAACGTCTTATGGCACAAAATCACGAAGGTGGTGTACTTTCTGTGTCAGCTCATAAAATAAAAAAAACATTAAATATAAATATGGAATCAACAGAAACAACTATTCCGAGGGCTAATACCCCTACCGGCATTGAATTACACTGTTGAATCCGATGTATTCTTAGACGAAGATATAACATATTCAAAAAATAAGAATAATTAATTCCTTCATTGTTTTTTAAGTAAGTACCTTTTTGAAATTAAAAAAAAACGTGCAAAGATATCTTACTAATTTTAGTTTTACATGAAAGCCTGTACCTTAATCGACTTTTCTACATAATTTCCTTCAATATTGAAGCACTTGTCATAACGTTTGACCAGTTTTTGAATTCCTCTGTCATACAACTCTACCGCCTAACTTGTTAACCACTGCATCACAACTGTTTTGACTTCGTCATCGTCTTCAAGACGCTGACCGCCCAGATGTTTCTTCAAGTGTAGGAACAAATGGTAGTCACTGGGCGCCGGATTAGGGCTGTACGGAGGAGGATCTAGAGTTTCCCGGTGTAAAAATGTAATGAGATCTTTGGTCCGATTAGCCACATGCGGACGAGCATTGTCATGCACATTTGTGCGGCCATCTTTAAATGCTCTCACATCACTCATAATGTTTTGTCCATAAACTGCACAGATTTCAGATCTCACGATGAATATCAATCGGTTTTAGTCCCTTAGCAATAAGGAATCGTATAACAGCCCGGACTTCACAGTCGACGGGACTCACGATTATCGGAGGCATCTTAAACACTCAGTAAACAACGGAAACAAGGGTAAATCAGATTATAATGGCGTCAGTGCGTAGGTGAGAGATGTAGGTACTCAGTGCGCATGCGCAGAACGCTGACCGCAACGCTCCGGCGGCAGCATTTCAAAATGGTACTTAAAAAGACATGCCTCGTATATAAGATATTTCTATGGTTCCTAATGTATATTTGTAATGTAGGTATCTCACCATATGATGTCTAATATTTTATGTATCTATGGTGCCAGGCTTGTAACGTAATGGTGGAACTATCTCCTCTCATATTACAAAAGTATGGGGTTGGTTAACAATTAAAACTGAAACTGTGTCTTACCTTTTGCACATGATGTCATCTAGACGAAATTTTTACTCAACAGTTTTATACGTGAAGCGTGTTTAAACGTCAATCAATAGAATAATGCATTACATTTAATAATAGGGGTAGGACGTTTCACCTCAGAGTGGTGTTGCAATCGAACTGTCTAGTAAATAACCTACAATACATATTTTATAAAATACGCTAATTCTTAAATTACATAGTAAATTCTTCAACTGAGTATATTATATGATTAGTGTTTGTTTTATGTTATTGATTTAAAGGTATGGTAGGGAAAAATGCCGCAATTATCATATGGGAAGTGCTATACTCCAAGAGTGACGGATAGGTTATGTTGAGAGAGAAAGGTTTCACTTATTGGATTGTGCAAGTTTCTATGCACGACATATACTATAAGTGCTATGCATTATCGACATCGACATTTTTACTCTTTTAAAGAGTTATTAGTAATGTGTTAAAGGGTTTATATTGTCTTATTCTTTCGAAGTGAGAGGGATAAAACTACCATGTTATCAAGGATGTTCCCGAAAAACTGAACAATAGCTGATAAATAGCTTCTGGAATGTGAATCTGTTTATTCGATTTGAAAATGTTTAACATTGGTTTTAGGGTTGTGTACCTCAAAAGAAAATCCCTTATTGGATCGCTTCGTTGTTTGCCTGTGTCTTTCCGACAAAAGTATAACATATGTATATATATATATATATATATATATATATATATATATATACATATATTATATATATATGTTGTGTTACTAGTAAATTACTAGAATTAGTTTTTACAAATTTATCATTTTATTTGCGGACTATTGCTATACAAAGTATCATGCAAAGTTATTTATAATGCAGTTAATGAATGAAATTACATTTTCGAAATCAAAAATTATCTCCTATATCAATAACTCACTCTGCTATACTATTTAATGCTGCCTCCATGTTTTTAGGCTACAAGGTATATACCGAAAATTGTAGAATTTATCAATCTAGTTATTGTAAAGCTGTTTTCAATAATAGAGGTTAAGTAATTTTGTGCTGAATAATCTTATTTCATTTCAATATATGTCAAAGTTGTGCTAAAACTAATAACATTATTAAATTAATTTTAATTTTTTGAAGAACCATTTATACCCACTACTTTATAAGCGATTGTTTGTAATAATTAATGTTTCACACAAGCAGATTGTTTTGTTTTGTGTAGAATGTATTGTATGTCAAATGCTATGCTAATCAAATATTTCATTTTGTAATATTGTCACGAACTGTAGTTGCGGTTTGTGTTGGTTCAGTAGTCCTAATTAACAACACCTTTACTAGAAAAGATAATGGATATTCTCGGCCTTCCTAGATACGTCTGGAATATTCTAGTAATGATCAATAAAAAGACAATAGTAACACGAGAAGGTTGTAGAACGTTCTAGAAAGAATGTTGAAAAATATAAAAGCGAATGCACTGGAGTCAATTTGTTTACATCGTATGTTGACAAGTGATAGGAGCGATAGACAGGCGATAGTCATAGAGTGGCGGCAGTGGAACGCGAGTATAAGTAGTGGCGAAGAATACGGCGACGGGAGAAATAGATTTACTAGTGTGAAAAATTGTGTAGACTTATGTTAATCAGAACTGTAGTTAATTTAATTTTAGTTGTTAATAAATTTTGTTGTTTTCGTACGTTTAACTGTGTTTTCGTGACTGAACACGTCACAATATGGAATCTTCTACCTATTCAGGAAATTGAAATGCCACATTTGCTTATAATAAATTATTGAATGTTGTTGTCCTTGTGATTAGTGTCTCTTATGAATAAATACCCGAATATATACGCATATTATATTGTTAATTTATTTCGAACAAATACTCTTAATGAATGCATAAAATGTAAACGTGTTCAATACAACTGTTGACACATCAATTGGATCTTTTAAAGAGTTGTTGGTAATACTGTCTTATAAACAAAGAGATTACTCCTGCTACGACCCACCTGATGCATGCCTGAAATTCCAGAGCAATCCATTCCTTTCGAACAGTGTACCTATATATTCTCGGACTATATACAGTGTGATGCAAAAAAGAGGCAAGAAGTAATTGAAAAGACTATTCTTTTTGAAATTGTAACCTTATTTCGTGTTATGTTTTAAAGAAGAGTCTTATGCTGGGTTCGCATGAGACCCCGCATCTATTGTTGTCATATTTTTCATAAGTATCCACGTTTACAACAATTAATAATTAATTAATTATATAAGAAAAATATCATTATGTATGGAACGCCCACTTGAAAACTACATCTTTCACGCTCGGCTGTTTATTAGCGTACATAAAATAAAATAAAAAACTTTTCAATCCCACCAGCTACTCATACTAGTGGGCGGGCAGTTCCTCCAACCTACACTGTAGTGGAAAGCCGGAGGGTAGGGCGAGAGGCTCTCTTGAGTTTAAGGAGTTGTGTAGATGAGACGAAATGAAGACAAAAGGGAAGTGAAAGATTATATGTGGAATATTACTGCCCCAGAGCCTAAATGATGTCTGTGTGTAACTTCCGCGTAACAATCTGTCACCTTTTCAACTTGTTACCAGTTATACTGTACTGCATATCTGGATGATCTATCGCTATAATATTAGGAAATTGTTATTTTATGTGTTTCGTCCATTTCTGATACCTTTCCTTTTTTTGTAATGTCTCTTGTATTGTAGGAAATGTTCCAAAAATTGTGCACAGATTGTTTGTATTAGTACATCTGTGCATTCAATATGACTGCTACATTGTTTTTAATCCAAACAAAATCGAAATAAATACTAAATTTCATTTCTATTTAACTTTTAGTCGATATGGAAACTGAGTCTTTTTTAACAGTGGGTTGATGGGACCGTTGCATCGGTCAGAGGGGTAAAAGTGGTAGGGATGATCTTGTGCAAGACTTAAAAGGTGTTTTTTGACGATAGCTGGGCGGTCAAGGAGCCGGGGGTGTTACCGACTTACATAAAAAGCTTTTTTTTGAGACCCTTAATATCTTAATTTTTTGATGTACACTTCTGAAGGTACTTTCATTTAAAACTCCTTGATAAAACGTTATTTGAGTCGTAATGTAGGTGTAGATTTGAGACATCTCCACTCATGATAATATTAGTAGTCCTACGCAAACTGCGCATTCGTGAAGTACGTAGTATATGGTAGTGCAAAGGTTATAAGAAACTATATATATATATATTTTAGAGTGGCTTTGTATCGTACTTGGCAAGCTCAAGTATCAAGAAAGAAATTTAAGAAGTAGTCTGATAAAATGTCTAACAAACCAATATATTCTAAGATTTAACATTCGTAAAGCTCTTTTGGGACGCACTGTAGAAAATTGATCGACTGACACTGTCGCATTCTGTACAGGTGTCAAAATTCCTAATTGGCGACCCCATTACAATGCCAGTCTCACCTTTGTTTTCTCTTTTCTGGACATGACTGGAATTTTTCCTACGAGACCTACCTTTTATCATGAGATGGTGATTTTTTCGACTGTAAATTACACATGCATGTGGTTGACTAGCCATAGTCTGCTTACCTTAAACAACTTTGTCAATACAGTCCGTTTTTAACCTTGAAGTCAGTATGTAGAAATAAAATTAGCGTCGTGAAGGTCACATTTAATACATCCAAATTTATTATGGAGGATGGACCATTTCATAAACTAACAATTATGCAATGCAAAATATTCGAAATGCCTAACTAACCACTGATAAAATGCGAAAATAAAATAACTTTGTGATATTATGATTGGTTTTATGTAATATATTGGATAAATGTCTGTCTTAACCAAAATATTAGTAATATGTTCATTCTAGGTGGACTAATTTATTTATTTTGTTTGTTAATTGGCTTCCCATCGACTACAATAATTTTTTATATTAGCTATTTGTATGAAATTTATGAAGATATTTTTTGGATGTTACGATTTGTACTAAATACTCCTATTCCTTCACATATGATTCCACCAAAATATAAATCGGAATGTTTGGATATGTTTGTTTATTCAGCCACGGGCAAAAAGTAGTTACTTTTTTATACTTATACTTTTCAGTGGTTCATTGTTTCCCACAGGGTGCTCTTTGTTTTCTCTAGGCGGTTTTATTTTGTTATGAAGGTTTTCTGTTTTTAATTTTGAGTACCTACTTAAGTGTACCTTTGTGAGTAGAAGTCTCCCTAAGACGTTTAGCGTTTGAAAAAACGCCAAATTAACAGAAAAGATGAAAGCACGATAATTCGCACTTATCAATTTTCGTTAACGAGTTTCACGGCGTATTTTCGATGTCCATAATCAGATTTCAATCTTTTTACGTTGCCACCTCCAAATTTATAATCTTTCATTACAAAATAATCCCAATCGGCATATATTTCTCTGGCATGCCCGAATATATGGAGGTAAATTGAATATAAAATTTTTCTAAAAAATATAACAAACTGTAAATATTTTCATTAAGAACTAATGTGATAATTTTTTAATAACCTAATTTTAGGTTGGGTGCAATGTAAACGTTCTCAAAAAGAATTTGATGAAATGAGGAAAGTGGAAAAACCCATACAATTTTAATTAATTAATTGAAGTTATAATGGTAAAAAAAGAGAATTAGGACTTCCATAATTGGACTGATAAAAGAATGACCACAATGGCCACATCCATCCATCAAACTGTAATTATATATGAGTAGTCGCAGCCAACTATTTTCGACAAAATTAAAAATATAAAAAAAACTGTTGGTGTAGGTAACAGTCGGTTTGTACAAAGTCGAAAGAGAATATAATTCTGCATCTGACGGCGTAAAAATTAAAAATACACCGTACTATTTGAAAAACTCAGCTCATTCGCGTTTGAACATATTGAACTAATAAACATAAAGCACAAACGTTAAATAATATTAAAAATATCTAAAAAAAGAAGGAATTGAAATCCTTATTCGTCTAAATATTAAGATCAAAGATCCCACAATTTAGAACGCATCCTATGTGGGCACAGCGAACCGAAAGCCATATTCCCCACAACCGGTTTCGACCTATTGGATCTCGTCAGGTGGGCGCTGGCAAAAAAAGCTTTTCAGGCTATATGATAAATATAAATATGGAATCAACAGAAACAATCAACAGTGTAATTCAATGCCGGTAGGGGTATTATCCCTCGGAATAGTTGTTCGTGTTGATTCCATATTTATATTTATCATATAGCCTGAAATAATATTAATACTGCAAAAGTTAAAGATACTTAAGTGGCTTTTAATTAATTGCACAAAATAATTCAAAATACACTAAAATATGATGATTTCCCCTTAAGCGGGCATCTTTCATAATTCTAAGATGCAGTTAATAATTTAACTCTTTACCTAGGTTATTATTTTCGTTTAATGTCTACATTATCAGAATTATTATTGCGAATTTTTTGATCGTGTCTTAAAGCAGACTTTCAGAAATATTTTATTCAGCTATCCATGTTTCTTTTCTGAAGTTTGAGAACCTACTGTGGACCTTTTTCAGAGCTGCAACTACATATAATCATAATGCAGAATACTGTAGTACTGCAACACTTTATACTCAATCAAATAGAACCATACTGCCATTTTTGGGCGGTGCGATTGCGTTGCGTTTTACCCTTTGCGATTTGTCGTAACATTATCGTGAACAGTTAAAATATATGGAATTATATAGGTCATTTTCACATGCGGATGTGACAAAAAAAAGATCGAATTTGACTGCGGAATTGTTTCCCGTCACAACACAGGGTAACATTTATCGGTTTATTATCGGCCGTTATTTTATGTGGCGATATTAAGCCAACAACGAAAATAAATGCATATTTTACAGACATGCCGTTGCTTGTAACGATATTATTAGCGACAAAAAAAAATGCGTGGTTGCGATATTAGGACTGAATTGTCGCATTTTGTTCTGAGCTTCTCTTAATGTCCAAGTCGTGTCTTCGCAATACCTCCAAAATTAAAATTTTAATATGAAATTATCGACTTAATTGAAGCTGTGAAATGTAAGCTATTAGTGTAAAAATCGGTTTCGACATATCTTATTTATAAAAGTGGATATAAGTACCCAGAAACGTCATGTCATACTTCTAATAATTTTTTTATTTTTTCCTTCGTCTTAGAACAATGCTTACAAAATAATTTGTCTTTCGTCCATAATGTTGCCACCACAACTGCAGTATATTGACTGTGAAGACAAACTGGGCAATGACAACACTGCTCACTAGTTTTTTTTAATTTTTAATCTCAACTAAATTTTATCGCTTCGTGTGAAAGTCTTCTGTGAACGCAACACTACATATCTAAACTTACAAATAAAACGTTACATATTTGTGCTTTTGATCCCATACTAATATTGCACAATAGTTTTTTGTTTGTTTTGTTAATTATTAAATCATAATTTTAAAACAGCAAAAATTTCCATTGTAGCCGGGTTACAAAAGGTATTTTAGATAAATGAATTGTAAGTTTCAGTGGTACCTCTGTTATAATTGTGTATAAACACTTGAACGTAGGTACAGTACAATTAAGGGCAGATTAGAAGTGTGAAAAATATTTATTGCATAAAACGCAAGCGTCTATCTACTAGATGTTTCATTTGAAATTAGAATAGAAGTTGTTGTTTATAAATAATATACATTGTCATGATAAATTCTTTGGAAAGGACGTTGTGTCTTTTTTATTTTTGTTTTATAGGTGAAACGGTTAATTACCTATATAGGTCGAAGCAGTTAACTGCCTACTGCTGAAAACATTTCAGTTGAAATGATGACACTGCTTCCAAGGTCAATTGGTTTCGTTCAAGGTCACATTGTTAGCTAGGTCGTCACTCAGAGAGCAACGATCTCTCGATTTCCCCATTAGCATGTGAAAATTCTTCTGTCGTCACTTAAAGGTTGCTTTGAAAATTATAATTCTCCTGATGCATCGATAAAATAAATCTTGTTTTTAAATATTCCTCCGGTTTCAGCGATGTAACTGTAGATATGTCTGCATTCCTATTTTTTCTTATGTTTCTTTTCGCTTCTACGTAATAACAGTTAATTTATAATCTGTCAATTTTTTTTAGGTCGTTAGTGATAGACATGTTGTTTACAATGATTTGAAGAAGGCAGGAAGATCCGTTATGAAACGTCAACAATATTGACGTAAATATGTTCTAAATATTCAAATTAGTAAGGGAATATTAGGTGCTTCAACTTGTTTTGAATAAATTATAGTAGTCAATAAGGAAATTTTAGCTTATTGGTTGATATGATTTTTGTTATTCTCACTTTTACTTTGGATGAGTTATTACATACTAGTTAAATGTAAATTAAATATTGCTGTTGGTTTAACATTCTTTTGAAATAATTTCTGTGTTATTGAAGCAACCAAAAAGGTGATCTTCGGCAATATATTAAATATTTGTTTTTACCTTGTAAGACCCATTTCTAACATACGAAATATTTCAGTTAGTAGCAGATATCAGTTGATGTAGATATAGTGCAATAACTTAATATTATATCATTAATGCGATATTAACTATTGAAATAATTTGTACCCACTACACATTACCTCATATTCATGAGGAAATTTTGTTACTGTTGACACGCCCTCGCCGGGACTCGAACCTCTCGTAGCTTATTGGCAAAAGCATTGGTGCGTTAAGCCAAAGATCCCGGGTTCGAATTCCGGCGAGGGCATGACAACAGTAACAAAATTTTCATCATTAATATAAGGTAATGTGTAGTAAGTACAAATTAATTCAATAATTAATATCTAATTAATGTATTTAAAAATTTACCCCTACTAAAAAAAATCTTCAAATGTTTCATTAATATCAAGTCAACTTACACCTTCGATTTGGTTGATGATTCATTAAAGCTACATATGGCTTGTAGATGAGGAGATCGAAATTGCGATCCACGTCTTGTTCAATTAACGTCATCTAAAGTTTTCTGAATATGCTTGTGTTTGAAATGATATGCAAATAAAGAAAAGTAACGTTTATAATTTGTTGTAAGATCTTTTAACGGTTTTCATTCTTCAACAGCCTAAAAATACATGAAGTACCTACCTACCTAACAATGACTACACGAATGTCATTCTGACCTATTCTGTAAATGTCTTCACGAACCAACAACTTGACAGAAATTATTATTTGTTACATTCTCTGTCGACCATTTTTGAAAACAAAAGTGTTAGCACATCCTCTTGATCTGCCACTACAGACTACGTATGAAATTTATTTGCTTGGCGAGAATGATGAAGTGGATTTGAAGTGATATCGTCGATTATATGTATGCTTACCTCTTAACCTTTAAAAGGTACGAATTTGTTTAAGTAAATGACAGAATGTCGCCACCTGTTGAAATTACTGCTAACTGATAGTATTCAGTAACTGTAGTATTTCCTACATTGTTACAACTAGATATTATATCAACTTGCTTTTAAGGAGTTCCTTGGATTTGATCTATGGTGTGCTGATAAAAACTAGTAAATTAAAAATCACGATCCACGTATTATGATCCAATAACTTGAACTTTTTATTGAAAATGTTTTAGACAAGACGGGTGAAATAACGATTTACGTACATCGTTTAAGATGTAGTATCTACAGTAAGGTTGAAATTTCATAATTTGAAAATTTTGAAAATTAATTATGTATTTAATATGAACTACTTATTTAATATTGAGGTAACATAACATATATTGTGTCGGGAGAACTACTAATTTTAACACTGGTTTAGATGTAATATAACATAAGTATTTATATACTTCTGTTTTGTTTCGTACCATTTAGACCAAGTAGATATAAGAAGTAGTAGAAAATTTGTTAATAATTGTTGGTTAATGGATGTTGACAACGCGTTTTTTAATTAAAGGTGTATTACTTGTGACGCCACGGCGTAGTTAGCTATTCGTTAATTTTGCTGGTAGCAGCATTGGATCCGGGGGTTCTTTATCGAAAGTGCCTACGGTATATTGAAGTGGACAGTCAAGTTCGAAATTGTGATTCGCTTCTGGTAATTTCGGTAAAATGTTTACCAAGAACATATTGTTCTAACTTATTTTGCGTGCCTAAACTGCAACAAAACGTACAAACGCTACATAGAAACATATATTGGCATATTTCGTTAGTCCGATTTATAGTAGTTATTACCACAAACGCTATAGGCCCTTAGCAGTATAATTGCTTTTGAAAGCGTTAAACACGTCAAGAAAAGTAACGTGTGCTATTCCCAGTAATCTACTGGCCCAGGTATACGTATTATGGGAATGCATACACATATTTAAATTCGGAGATTGTGTCTGTTATTTTTGATTTATTTTTTAATAAATACAAATAGAAGTTGTGGATAAGTATTAAAAATTATACGGAAAATTTTATTTTAAAGAGTATGTATGTAGTAGGTATGCACACTTCTGTTTGCGTGTAGGTATATCGGCCACGTGATACTACGCCTATTTGAAGTTTTCAACGGTTTGACAAGTAATTCTGCTACTCTCATTAAAACTTTTGAATTCACAATTAATAGTAAATCTTCACAGATGGTATTTACTATTTGTCAATCTATATTCCTTGTAATCACTGGTCGATTTGGTCGATAGCAGCGTGATTTAGTGGTTACACCATAGCTTAGCAGTCGGGAGGACACCGATTCGATGCTGAGTTTGCCTGCCTTGATTCAACCATTTTTGTGGTTTGCTAGGATCGTGTTGGCATAAACTGGAAAGTAATATTCCACAGATTTTCTTTTACTCTTTTACTGTCTCACTACCCGTTCCCACGATCCTTGAAAGGTACTGAATAGGTTCTTCCACCTTTTTAATATCACGGTGTAGGTAGTAGGAATGAATAAGGGAGATTTTGCATTATCGCTATTTTACATTAACAAGGAACATGTTACTCTTTATTAGGTATATCGAAAGGGATTACTCAAAGTAGCTCCCACGTGAGTGCTATCTGCAGATTCACACTATAGTTGCTCAAATAACCAGTAACTAAATACACACTCTACATTAAAGTAATAAGATTAATTATAACCAATTCTGTATGATACTATTTATAACACAGGCCAACATGGATCAGGAAACTAAGATCTGAGATGTCATTCCGAGGTCGTTTGTGATGCTGACTGATTCCGAATCTGAACTCAGAGTTGTTTGAGCACGGCAGGATTTTTCAGGATAACTACAAAATACAAAAAAATATTATTTGCTTTATTGTGGGCATTACTAAATAAAAAAATAATAATAAAGTAGTCATTTCCGAGGTATCTTTTACCGCTGAATTAAAATATAGCCTCATAATTGCCCTGACGCATAATAATGTTGAAATATATTAACCCTAAAATATATATTAGATTTGGGGGTTAATATTTTTCATGACAGTTTGTAATTTATTAAAACAATATCTCGAAAAATGGTTACTCTCCTAATTAATTAGGTAAAGAAAGACTCACTATAATTACCACTAACTAAATTTAATATGAGCTGACACGTGTGTGAATGTGTGTGTTCACATTCATTCAATCTATTTCCCTACTTGTTTGTCGAAGCATACATTTGTAAAGTTGTCTTTTCCTTAGGCCTACAATATTGGTTTTTTAAATACTTTACAAATGGCATTGAACGTATTCAAGTTTTCCTCCCAACCCTTCTTCTACTTTCCACTATCTTTCCGGTCCTCAACCACCGCCCCTATAAATAGACATAATTTTAAATTTTAGAACCAGTCTCGCGTTGATAATGCCCACGTGTGAAGTGGGCGAAACACGTGTCCGCTCATATTAAATTTATTAGTGGTAATTAGGGTGAGTCTTTCTGTATTTAATTATTCTTTTACAACAGTCTCCTATTTTCTACTCTCCTAATTATTTTGGCCTTTTCGCTCTCAGTTATCTTACAAAAAATAAAAAAAATGCATTTTTAAGTTTTAAGGTTAGGATATCTCAAATTTCTGACGTGCTAAGTCAATTCTAAGACTAGAGTCGGGCCTAGCGGCACAAGCTTTGAAATTATTACCTTTCCATTTTTATTCTTCTAAGCCCTTGATTTTTCTGACCTGTATAGTTTTTAAATTTCCTGGATATCATAATGCTGTATTCAATTTAATACAAAAGTTTAATAACAGTTTTACTTCTCAGTTTATTCTTTTCCATAATATTTTTTAAGGAATGTAAAATGAAAAGTAATGTCTAGCATTAAAGGCGATAATTAAAAGTTGTTTGTTTGCTTTCCAGTATGCCTACAAAATACAGATTATTAAAAATAACCTTGATATTTCACTTGCTAAAATTACCAAAAAAATCTCGACTTCCTAAGCGAAGAAATATGTAGTAGTGTATAAGAACTTTAATTTTTTTGTTATCTCTAAATATGGGTAAATATACACATAAGGCGCACTAATTTCGTAAGATTATTTTTGAAACATTATGCACGAATAGCACTTCTGGACGTACTTTTGTATAATTACTTCTTCTTTTTGACAAGTTAATAATTTCTTCTAAAGTTTGATGTAACAGAATAACGTTATCATAAAAGTATTTTGAATTATCTAAGAAATAAGAAATTCATATGGTTTTTTTCGTTTTTATTTCTGAAATTTTTTACAAATAAATACGAAATACAGAGAGATTAAAAATCCTCAAACATCCGGACATTTAAATAGTAAATTTTAACAATTTCTTTCTCAACATGTTTTTCTGCTGCTATTTCATACTTACAACTTAAAAAAGGATTAAATTGCTATCCATAAAAGTGGAAATAAATGAGTGAAACGAGTTGATATATTTGCTTTGAAAAACGAATGGATTGCCTCAATTAAGATCTTAAGTAAATCTTCAGTTGAAAAGAAGAAAAGTAAATAACAAATTAGCAAAAACAAGTCTCATGGTGGAATTTGTAGAAATTTTTCTCTGATTCCGTGCATCAAAATAAAGAAACGGAACCTTTGAAAATCACTTTAGTTAATTTGAATTTTTATTTTCAGGTTTACAGTTACCTGGTGGTCGAAGAGCACCGTGTAATAATGAAGGAGAATCTGTTGCAGTTGATGATATTGATAAAAAGGGATGCTTCTCTTGTATTTGTAAGGTACAGTCAATTTCACATACGTAACAATATTTTTTTGTAAACATATCACCTTTTTCTCCATCCATACAATATATCAAACAACCCAATCGCATTAATTTTATAAAGTATGTTATAATGTTACACTTGAAAATATAAAATAAATTGCTGCCAACATCAAGATACCAGTAAATAAATATTTTTATTAAAGAAGGTTAGAGGCAAGGTAGCAAGCCTGCTTGTTGTTTGACTCTTCTTTCTCGGTAAATATACCCGAGGCACACAATACAGAAGTCGCCAAACCAGTTGAAAGCTCAATAAATTAAATTAATAAATTCTTACAATGCGCAGCGGTGTAGTATTACCCGATTTTAATACTGGCATGTCAAGAATGAAAACCCACAGGCAATGCTGTATTTAGCCGTCTTACAGTTGTCTTTGAAAAAAGAGACGCCGATACAAAAAAGTATTTTATTTTACCGAGAACGATATCAGCAACCACAAATGTTTTCGTTTGTTGATAGATGCAAAATATTTCTTTACTTCTAATAAAGTAAATTAGATGGTCGTGGAAAATTGCTTTATATGTGAGGTTACATTCCTTAATACCATATTACAGCCAGTAAATCGCCATCTACTGATATTCACAACCAACTGTAGCATTTCAAATGTTTGTAGGTACCTTACTAAGGTATCTACTTATCTAACTGAATCGACGACGTAGCTTATATACGTGAAAGGAACGTAATCCAAATGAAATAAGAAACTTTCAAAGGTGGAGGGTTGATAAAACATTACTTAAAGACATGTCAATAGTATAAAAACATAGAAAAACTCCAACAAATTTATTAAGCACAATACTCAACAATTGTTTTAGCTAAAGAGCCATTTTCAAGAGTATAACTATACTAAACTAAATGTGGCTGTTACATCCTTAAATACGTGATGTTTGAGATACTATACAGCTTACATATTCAGAAGGAAGGAATATATATATAAATTGCAGAGACAAAAGAACAAATTGAATCGTATATAATATTTGACATAACACGCAATTTTATATATCTACATTGTATTTGGTCTCTGTCTCTGGCCAACATTATAATTAAACATTACATATTTTTAAATATGCCAAAAATTACTTCTTAATTAAGCGTGTTTTTAATTGTTATAATATTTATTAAACATTTTCTGTAATATCATCAACAATGTCCGCTATTTTGTTAAATTTATACAAATTATCTTTAACATGTTTTAAAGAGGCTCTACTATTAAGCACGTTTTTAAAATTTCTATTAAAATGATAACTAATAACTAATAAGGTAATAAGGAATAAACAGGGTTAGTTAGTAAATAATTATAATTGCTTCGATAAACTTTTTCGAAACTGAAAAAAAAAAAAATTATTGACCGTGAAGGATTGACATATCCAAAAGATTAATCTGGAGCAGTTTCCAGTAATTGTTTGGTAATTTTTTTAATGTTTAATATTCAATTTTGAGGTGTGGTAATTCATATTTCGAGAGAACAAAAAAACAACTTTTATTATGGAAATCGTATTCTTAAATAACAATGGAAAAAATGAAAATTGATTGCTTTCAAAAAATCCCCAAAGTTTGGAGAGGAAATTGAAGGCACTGAATTTAATATTTTGATTATATTATTATTTGTTATTATTTTTAATTGAATAGTAGGCCGGTCGTAAAACCGATTTTATGTGGAGTATATATTTTTGTTAGCTAACTTGTAAAACACTAAAATGAATCTATTTTACAGTTTTATGATTGAAGATTTGTTTTTGTATTCAATTTTCGCAATTTTTAGTCCTATATGGAATATATTTTTTGTTAGCTCATTTAGAAGCAAGTAAAAACGTATTTCTTTTATTATAGTTTTAATATTGTACTGTCTTTTTTGTTTTTAACAATTAATATTTCTTTAGCACTACTTTGTATTACACTTTTCGAAATTTAAGTCAGGCGCTTTATTTATACTATTAGTACCGTTACGTTCGTATAAATCTTCGGGACGGCCGGCCACTTTTCAGCCTGCTTTCGTGACGTCACACTAAGCAAGTTGCAGGCTTATAGATTCACGCCCGCCTGGGCAGGGCGCGCTGAGCCCGGAGAAGCTGAGCTCTAAGGAGCGCGAAGAGTTACATATCTATAAAATGTCGAAACAAATTTTTTGTAGTTCTAGGGCGCAAAGTGTGTCTGCGGACGTAAAAAAGCACTTTGCGCTCATTGGCATAAAATAACATTTGCAACTCGGACGTAAATTCAAGATTATCGCGTCCTTTATAATTGAAAGTATTACTTTGTGACCATGTAATCTACTATTAAAATAATAAAATATTTTTTAAAAGGGTCGTATTTAACAAAAATTTTAACAAAAAATGAACCCTTTCTTGTTCGTATAAAAGAGGTTAAATACTCTCTACACTTAGAATGCAATTGAGCAAAACCAAGTCTAAACAAGTACCTCTTCAATAAAAAATATATATTTTGTACTCATCAATGGGAAATAATAATTATCATTAAATTTTTAGTGCTTCAAGGTGTTTTAATGTAGTGTTTTATGTTTTTTATATTATTTTATAAATTAAGTTTAAGTCATTACACAAAATCTGGATGAAATAAAACCACAAGTCAACTTCAAAATATTAGAATAAATTATAAAACGTTGGTACGTAATAGCGATCGATATTCGCTTTTAAATAAATCGTAAACTTGAATAAAATACAATGTTCTTGAACAAATCCGGTGATGTAAAGAGTAAATTTGTGGAGAGCACGCGAACAAACGATAACTATTATTTTGTTATTTCCTGGTGATTTCTATTTCCGTTGTAAATTCAACGAAAAACCTGACCGATATACATTAACTGAAATTTCTTATTATAGTTATTTCCTTCTATAGGAGAATGTTGCCATTGTATCCTGATTTATCTCATAAGTTTAAACCCATGAGATAATTTGTAAAGTTTGTTATATCTATGGAATAAATTACCACGATTTTAAAGAAAGGATTTTAGGAACATAACAAAGGAAGTTGGGAGCATCATTTTTAATTACAATACAAATACATGAAACTTTTACTTCTTGTAATTCCATATAAAATTAAATAAAGACAAACACACGTTTTAAATTACAAAACGCCGAAAATTTAAATAAATATAACTATAGTTTGGACGAAAATAAACATTCATTTAATGAGTTTGTTACCTAGCGGCGTGGTCTAGTTGTTTAGATCACAGGTTAGCATTCAAGAAGACAGTGGTTCTACTGGGGGTCCGCTTGCTCTGGTGATCTTTCACATGATGAGAACCGTAGAGTTCGAAATCGCGGTTCACGTTTGACAGAATTAGAATGCGGACTATCACATACATTTTATTCTCTTTACTGTTTTTTAATTTTAATGAAAAAGCGATTGAAATGCTTGCACATTTGAAACAATGGCGTGCCGATAATATATATGGATACAAAATAGCTACAGTGATTCTTCGTTGATTAATTGTAGATAGGACCAGTTCCAAAGTATCCAATTTCAAATAAAAAGTAGAACATAACTGAGATTCCTAGTAACTTGTGGACATAATTAAATAATAAGAAAGGACATTAGTACGCGTCGAATTATTCCTTTTTAAAAATAATTGTAAAATACTAAAATGCCTAACTTTCTGTCTAATACATAGGATAAAATGAAACGAAAGTTAATTTGTTCAGCATAATGCATAAATTTTTCAACTCAAAGTGGTAAATAACGTGTTATGAGACTAAAATTATTATTTACTACTAAATTAGTTTCTCCCATCATCCAGATAATCCGGCTTATATATATAATAAAACCTACTCATTCGTATAAGTTAGATTGTATGCACGCCTCATATAAAAAAGTACCCATCTGATATTTATTGATTATGATGATTATTCCCAATGTATTTTTTAATAACCGAATTATTTACGTTTAAATTTCGTGAACATAATAATAAAGTAGTGCGTGATGGTTATTTTTCAATGGCATATGTGGGTTGTTTCTCATAAAGGACTAATACCAATTACATATTCTATACTCGAGTTTCAAAACAATTAAGAATACTTTTATCTGTTACATTATATAAGAAATTTTTACGGATAAACCATTTTGGTTATTAATAAAAATGGATAAAGAGGCAAACTTCTTTGTAAATATTTTAACGTATTAAGCAGCCAGATATAACCCAAACTTTTTACCAAGAACTATAAATGGATCTTGGCTTCAAATTAATTCCCAGTATCTAAAATGTTAAAATAGTTATTATACTTACAGTATTATTACAAAAAAATAAAATAAAAAGGTGTTATACTGGCTACATCAATAAATTGTGTAGTCCATATATGAGTTTACTAATTACTTTGAAAACAAATAAAGCTGACTACTACACGGTGTACTCCTCAGGGAAATTTTCAAAAACAAGTTTATAAAAGAAATTAAGTACCAAAAACAAAATAATGTACTAATTAAATTAAGTCATTTAAATTTGTAGGTAAATTTTTAATGTGTTTAATTTCCTTTGTATTTTATTCTTCCTCTAAACCATAACTCATAACCTCCATATATGTTTAAGCTTCATTGGAACAGATGATTTTATGGATTTTTATCTAGTAATTGCAAATAAAAACTTTTATGTTCTTTATTTTTTTTTTTTCAGTAAATCAAGTAGTTTTGCCAACAGTTTCAAGAATTCTAAATAAAACAAAATTCTGCAGCATTAACGTTGACTTGTTTTTCTGTGAATATTTCGTATATACACTTACTTCGAAATTTTAACCGCAAGTATAAATATTTTAACATTGGTGGATCATGTGAATCACACAAAAGAACTTTTGAATCTGAAATTGGGCCACAATTTTTAACTTCATACTGATAGAACTGATAAATATTTTATATAATTGAAATTATAATATACAGGAAGTTAACGGAGCATCGCTTAACTAATTTATGCATCATGAATATACAGGGTGTATGTTAGGTAGCACATATCTTATTAGCTTTGTTTCGATCACATGACGAATGAAATAGTGTATAGCAATTTTATTACGTTGTACCTAGATCGATTTATCCCCCCTAAATCCCATATGTACCAATTTTCACCGAAATCGCTAGAATGTTTTTGGAGAACGCGATTGCATAAGTATACAGTGTTTTTCAAGTTGATGGGCTATTAGAAATATATGAATTAGTAGAATGAATTCAATTCTGAAACTTGGGCTCATTTGGTTATTGTTTAAGCAACCTTTTTTAAAAATATTTTTAAGTTCAATTTATACCGGAAATAGATGTTAACTTTCTTATTTTAAATAGAATGAATACTTTTCTTTACATTTTTCGTAAGAAGAGAATAACTGGAAAAAAATTTAAAAGAATTGAATCAAATTTTCTACAAAATGGTATCGAAAAACAAAACAATTGTAGACAGAGACGATAATCATTCTCGGTTTGTTTGGATAACGTTCATTAAAAAGTCTGCAGGTTCTTTATGTAATTTTTCCACATTCACCATGTAAATAAAATAAATTCAAAATATCTTGATTGCTGTAGTTTTGATATAAATTATTCATTGTGGATGCTTTATTGCAACAATTCACAATTATGGGTCTGGAAGACGGCATATGCATTCTAACACATAACAACAATTGATTGTTCAATTGTTTCGAAATCACAGCACACTGCTTTCATTATACGTATGCAGTGCAAAAAACAACATCTTCACACTTTGTAAATTTTCTCAAACATTATAAACAAATGCCTACAATAGTCTCATATCAATTCAATGAGGAATTCGAATATTCAGTCAAAAATGGTAATTCCATTTAAATAATTGACTTATGCCCCTTTGATGTTGATCAACTTTGACCATAAAATTCGAACTCCCTGTACATTTTAGTTAAAAACCACATTTTTAATATAAAGCAAAATCTCAAAAATTAATTGAATTACGGTTTTTTAGATATTATCGTGCAAATGTCAAAAATTTTGAAAAGAATTAAACAACTCAAAATGCATCAATATTTTCGGGGTAGCGCCTCCTATAAAATATGCACCAATTCAGATTTTCTATCGGAAAATGTAAAAGAAACGCATGTAATTCCATTTAAAATAACCGAATGTAAATCGAACTTAAAAAATATTTTTAAAAAGACCGGCATAAACAATAACCAAATGAGCCCAAGTTTCAGAATTCAATTCATATACTTCTAATAGCCCATCAACATAAGAAACCCTATATACAGTTAACACAAATGTTTGAGTGTTCGCTGTGTGGCGGTATCCCTCCGAAGGTTCTTTTGGTTAAGTTATGATAAAATGGACTGTTCTTTTTATATACACTTTATTTTTCACTATTTACACTTATTTGATTTTTTTTTGTTTGATTTGATTTGGTTATATTGATTATGAGTTTGGATGTATGAACATTGATTTAAATCGAATAAAAGAGAATATAATGTAATGTGATAGAATGTAAAAATGGAATTTTATTTAATTTCGCTTATTTCTACTTAAATAGCCTGCAGAAATATCCCCCTCTTGAAGATAAACTTCCCAAGCGCATTTTACAAAACCGGTGGTGGTGTTCTTAAGGCTGATGACCGATGCATAAAGTATTTACAAAGGGTGTCATATAGAGGCCAAAGTCTATTTGTGGAATTTTAAAAACGTATTTGCAATTGACTACACAAAAGATGCCTATATACAAAAGAGAACAAGTACCTACAAACTAAACTTAACAGAATATATATACAAACAGACAAACAATTATTTTTAATATTTACAGCCACTTAACAACAAACATTACTCGTTAAATAGTAAAGGATATCAGGTTGGCCGGAATGTATATTGGGTTGTATATTTTAGTATTGATCGATGTTAAAGTATCTGTCAAATCACCTATTTTTGTATTAAACTGCATGAAGACGTTCTTCCCAAAAGTAAGGTCACTGTAAATAAAATTCTCAACCCAAAAAACCCTACCCTGTGAAATTACTCTTACTAAATTAAATGTTATTAAGTTGGCCGAACTTAATATCTGCTATCAATATTGAGTGAAAACAGGCTTTCTCGATTTTTCTCTAAAATGGATGTAAATTTCCTTAAAATCCTTAATGCCGTTTTCGAGAAATCAAATACATACACAAATTTGCAATGCATATTTATATACACTTCAAGTAAAGGTTAACCAACCATAGGGAAATTCTATTACATCAATTACTTTTAATAAGAACAAAATTAAGTTCTTGGTAATTCTAAGTAATTTATCGAAGCTACCAGACGTGGATCGCGATTTTGATCTCATTAAGTCTTATCAGCACGCCATAGGCAGATTCTATAAATTACTTGACCAAGAACTTAATTTTGTTCTTATTAATTTGCTTTACGTGTCTGTCACGTATGTAAGCGCGCCGCCGATTCAGTTAGACAAGATGATACCCTAATAAGGCCTTGTCTAACATTATGAAATACGGCAATAGCAGCAAAAGCAGGTAGATGGCGACGTACTGCCATATCGACGTTTTATTTAAATCCGCTTTACACGCTCCAGCGATTTGGTCAGATAATGGCAGGACTACTGCTCCCTTACAATGATCGAACTATACGACGGACAGTAACCAAGAATAATACGATTTCAGTACTACCTACATCATCGCTTATTGGATGACCTGCTACCGTTGATTTGATCATTGCGTTTTGCTGCCTGAGACGAAATGAAGTTGCTATTTTGTGGTAAACAGAATAACGAAATTCAATTTTCATAAACCCGTATTTTCTTATTCTAGACAAGTTCTTTTTATAACATTTTCGATTAAGCCCATAATGAAGAGTGCTGCCATTTAAACGAAACCTTCTTTTTCGTTACTTCAACCCCCTGTATAGTAAATTAAATTAGCTTATATTATATTAGGGAATAACTTTTGATTGAAACTTTTTTTGTCTACAATGAGCATATTGTGAACTTTTTCAGCCACCTTGTATATACGTCCATATAATTGTGGTAACTTTCAACGTCATAGTAAAACTTTGCTTTTTATACGACTTTATGTCCGCAAAGTGTTTGGTATTAAAAAACAACCAAAAGAAATTCATTTAAGTAATCTACACAACTTGCAAATTATAAGTACGTCAATATTTTGCGGCGATTTCCAATTATTGTTAAGCAATTTCAACCGTTTCTTGCCTTTGCCCTTCTTGCATAAATTGTTTAGGTTTGTAAACAAAAGAACCTCATTTCTTCATTTTTACAAGAAGTGAAATGTTGTGCAATAACTAATTAGTTGTACGCATTTCACGTCAAAAGGGCTAATAAATTTCCCATAAATTATAAGACACTGCCGCGCCGTGACCTTTAGAACGTGGAACGGAGCAGTAGGTATATCACAGCGTGTAAATTTCAAAACAAATTAATCTCACTCAACTCCTCTTTAATCAATTAATTTGTTTATTTCTTTTACAAAGTGGCCTGCTAACTCTGGAACCTTGTTTTATTACGTTTCCTACAGTCGTTAGTGTTACCTTAACTCGATGTTGTATTTATTTAGAGAAAAAACAGAACTTTGTAATAGTACCTGTAGAATATTTGCTTTCGATAGTTTTAAAATTGGAACGTTTTACAGTGACCTGCAACTTTTATTTGCCAAAGTACAAACACGTTGTCAGCGGTGCCTGTTTAGTCTACTAGATATACACCATAACAAACGTTCCAGAATTTAAATTTTGCTTTTTCGAATTTGTATTTAGCATTAAATTATTACAGGTTACTTAATTTCTCTAAAGAATTGCTTTACTGACTAGCAAATTACATCAATTAACGGTGAATCGAAAGAAAAACAAAAAAAAATTCAACGTGCTCGCTACTCATAGTATTTATTTAACTTTTTCTAAATTTATGGATGATTAGTTTTGCAAAGTTATCGTTAAATAAAATGTTAGATCTTAAAATCGTTTGGAAAAAGAGGAAAAATCGGAAGATCGTTTGAAATAACTTATTTGTAATTTACCAAACCTCTGGATTTTGTGATATAATCAGTACCTATATATACAGGGTCATTCAAACTGAGTGGTACATTAGACGTTTTAGGGAACTAAGCATGTTACAGATTTGAAAATTTGGAATCAAGGATGATCTATTTAACTAAAATAATGTTAACTGTCGTGCACTTCCGATTATACCGAAAGTTGATGTCAACTTTCTTATATTAAATGGAAATATCTTTTTCGATGAATTCGTATGAAACATACAATTTTAAGGTGACTTCGATAACCAACTTGTAACTTGTATGCCTACGATGAATAGTTTCTGAGATAATTTAATTTATTGGAAGAAAGATTGCACCGCAACCCAAACTATAAAACATAATTGGTGTTGTCCTTCTTCGGGTTACAAGCCGTCGTCGGTTGGAATTACTTCCTAACGTTTCGCTAGCACTAGTGGCGAGCTTCTTCAGAGGTCTATCCGTGTTTGCTGTTGGTCGTAGACGTTAGTAAGTAATTCCAACCGACGACGGCCTGTACACCCGAAGAAGGACAACACCGATTCATTAACTGGCCGCGAAAGCCTTAATCAATTTATAAAACATAATTTCCATAAAAAATTAAATGACTTAAGATGATGAAATTTTTACTAGTTATATATTTTTAAGTCATAAGCTAACGTTAATGTCATGTCTAAACTAAGCTTTATAATTTGTACAGGGCGTTCAGAAAAAAAATCCAAAGTTTAAAAACTTCAAACACGAATACCTTCATTTTTTTCAAATGGTACCTAGCATATTTAATTTTGTCATTCGTTTACTTTATTTATTCTCTTTCGTTCATCATCATCACCAATCATTTTGCCCTTCGATTAAATCAAATGGTTTTATTATTCGCCTTGCATTTATTAATTTACTAAAAGCTAAAATTGTTATATTTCTGATTGTGGAGGTAAGTTTGAGTACAGAGGGGAGCGGACACGGTTCTAGTAGTGTACAGAACCCGCCTGATGGCCCAGTTAAGCATACCGCGAGGCGTTCTACCAAAGACTCGGACAATTCATTTGATTTACTATTCCGAATAGGACGGCCGGCAAAAGGCGATTTTGATATCTCACGTCGGATGTGATCTAGATACACTAACTAAATTATTGTATTAATAAAATTTGGTAATTGGGACCCAAAATACAGAAATATCTATATAATCGAATCTAAATTTACTTGATGGAAATTCATTATGAATATTAATAAAACACCAATTTAGTTAATTTCCATATAATTGTATAATCACTTAACACGTGTTTCGCGCGCACTGCGGCTTCTTCAGAAGTTTTACAGGAAACTTAATCTATCTTACAAGGTTTGTTGTTAAATACTATTGGGGTGGGTAGGGATCGGGAACAGGTTCAGCAGTGGTGAGGTACTTATTTCTATTTGTTATATCACTTATCAAACTCGGCTGGATGATGTTTAAAAGTTAACAAGAAGAAGATAACAATAGAATTGAATACCTCAACACTGTTAAAACCTCTTCCCTATCCCCACCACCCCAATAGTATTTAACAACAAACCTTGTAAGATAGATTATGTTTCATGCAAAACTTCTAAAGAAGCCGCAAGGCGCGCGAAACACGTGTTAAGTGATATACAATTATATGGAAATTAACCAAATTGGTGTTTTATTAATATACATAAATATCTATTTTTTATTTACAGTTCTGCAGCTACACACCACATATACACCAACCGCTCCTGGTACGAAGTATATCTACCCGATATATCGTGTTCTTTTAAAATTAATTTTTCAGTGAACTCACTAATGTGTGACCCTCATCATTTTTGAAAATATGTGCAATAATTATTCCGTTTCTTAACCAAGTAGGTTATCCATTTACTTACGATTAGTTAAAAGTAACATATTTTTAGAGTTCGCTTAATTGCAACGGTCGAAGGAGCGAAAGAGCTTATAGATTTTACAAACAAATAACCAATAATTATCAACAGGATCCAATCATCACACGGTCGTAAAGAAATATGGAGTGTATACCAGTATTCAGATAATATAGTAACTCAATTTTACAGAATATGGTTGAAATTCAAAATTAACTATATTTATTCAACACTTGCCCGATTTCTGCACTTTATCGTGTCTGTAAAATAAATCGTAGTTTATGTGCTGTCGAAAACAACTGCTTCTACTATGAGTACCAAGTCTGATTTTGATGCTATAATAGCTTATATCAATTAAAAGTATCTTACTATTATTGATTATGGGAATTAGCAGAATACAGATGTCTTTTCCTTTATTAAAAGGTAGAAGTGAGTAAACGCATTTGTGTTTCTTATTATTAATCTTCACTTGTATTGTTAAAGATGGCAAACAATGTTATTTTCTTATGTAATTAATATATATATATTCAAAATAAGAAGACATTAAAACCCTTTTCGGTCCAAATTTTAAGGATCGCAGGTCCCACATCTCGAACGTGTCCTACACAGTAGACACAGCGCACGGAAAGCCATAACCCACGACCGGTTTCGACCTATCGGGTCTCATCAGGTGGGCGCTGGCAGAAAGGTATATGATAAATATTAGCCCTTGGAGTAGTTGTTTCTGTTGATTCCATATATATATTTATATTTATCATATAGCCTGTAAAGGCCTTTCTGTCAGCGTCCACCTGATGAGACCCGGTAGGTCGAAACCGGTCGTGGGATATGGTTTTCCGTGCGCTGTGCCTACTGTGTAGGACGCGTTCGAGATGTGGAATCGGCGGTCCTTGATAATTGGATGAAAAGGGATTTTAGTGGCTTCTTATTTTGAAAATGTTATATCTTCGTCTAAGAATCCATCGGAATCAACAGTTTAATTTAATGCCGGTAGGGGTATTAGGCCTCGGAGTAGTTGTTTCTGTTGATTCTATATTTAAATTAATAAATCATTGGATTCGTAGTATTTTAATAGCAGAAATATGTAAGAAGATTTATTTATTAAAACAGATTTAATTTTGAGTTAACTTAATTGCTACATTATGTTGTTATTGTATAAGTACCTAATAGATTTTTTTGCTAAAATATTACACACTCTTCTTGCTGACCTACAATGAATTTCTTATTTACAGAACGGATTTGTGGAGTGTCGTAGTGAGTACACATGCCCACCAATCGATGGTTGCTATATGCTGATTGAAGGGACAGAAGATGGTTGCTGTCAAAGATGCAAAGGTAACTAGTTATTTACAATAGCATGGATGTATCATATTACGTCTTGTTATTTCTACTTCTTCGGTGGGTGAGATTATGGCCAAATGTTTTTTGGTATACACAAGATATAATACTCATGAACTAAAGAAATTAGTCATGCGAAATTAGCGCCGCTGTATCTCTTTGTAATAATAAGCTATTCATTGTTTAAATATTTTGACAAAAAATGTTTTTCAAAAATCAAAATATTGCATCTTAACACTTCTTAATTTGCCTCATTAAAGCCCAATATTGGGAATAATGTAAACGAACTCTAAGATTAAATTTCAAATCAGGACAATCTAAACCAACCATAACCTAAATCTCTTGGGGTGCATTATTTCTTAAGGGTTCCGAATCTACAAAAAACGGAACTCTTATAGGATCGCTTGCAACGTAAAAAGTAATATAATTTTCTAAATTATAAGCACTATGTGACACTAATCGAAATTAAAGTATTGTTTCGCCATTTGTTCAGGGACGGATTAAGGATCACGTCAACGACGCCTAAGCGTATGACGACAGCCACCATGGAAATTGTTTTTTGTAATATTTTGACAATTTTTCTTATACTTCAATCTGCCTCTCCTGTGTGCTTCTGTTTTTATATTTTATCAATGGCTAGTAAAATTAAAAAATGTGAAAACCAAAATATTCTTTTACTAAAAGACTGCGCTCATCATTAATCCAACAGTATTTTCGAGTGTTCAAGAGAACGATAACTTAGGGCGATAGTATCTATTTACATTAACAAATATGCTTTTAAATCCAAAACGGTAAACTTTGCATCTATGCATAGTAATAATATAATTATAACATAATGTATAGATTAGTTTGAAACAATGTCCAAGCTATAAACAAACTACCTGGTCCAATGCGCTGCTGTTTATTTAAATTTGATCCTTTCTACGCCAACAATTTTATTCTTTCATTATTTAAGTGTTTGGTACTGTAACCAATTTTGCTAGTTACCTTTATGTATTTAAACACTCTTGAATAATAACTGGTTTATTTAACACTAAATTACACCATATACACTTAATTATATTACAACTATATTTTTTGTAAACGTATATATGCCACTGGCTTTGTTTCGTATTTGTACCTGTTTCTTCGGCTGTCAACAACCTATTTATATCATCGTGGAACGTGTTAACGTTTTTCTAGAAGCACCCACTTAGCTCTCCAATATTCTGGCACTCTTTATTCTGCATCTTGTTATTGGTCATATACTAAATTTATGACGCTACCGATCAAAGGCTGCTTTTATTGATTTTTGCATCGGACTATCGCTCGCAACAATATTATTGTCTTCTGTATGGGTCACAACTCTATGTAGGCGTAGGACGACTGGGAGTCTTAATCTGTCCAAGCATGGATGTTCAGTTAAATAACAAAAAAATGGCACTCATAAAAACTTAGTCTTCGTTGATTTTGTAGGAACTACTTAAATTTCCTTCGTATCTAATTATAGTTTTTTATGATTTTTATTTATTTGAAATGAACTTTTCTCGAAAGTTGGCTTAAATATTAAAATAATATCTAAATTTTCTTATTACTAACAGTTGTATTATAATGACGATTAAAATACTCAACTATGAAATACATTAAGAACAAAAAATTCATTTTGAATGACCAAAAGAAATTTGATTGATAATATACTTTTAAAAGGTGTGTATTATTCTATTACAGGGCAATCTAATTTAGATGCCAACTATGTGCCAACTGAAATCGAGGAGTGGCATGTAAAAAATTGGTCATTAATAATAGAAACTTAGCAATAAAGATAGCTAAGTCTGTTCTATTCATATTACGCGAAATGTAACAAATTTACTTTTGACTGTTTCTACACAAACTAAAATTAGCAAGTAACTAATCATTACAAGAGCAATAAATTTTGCAAAACTTACTGGTTTTTAGAGTTATTAGTAACACCATGATCATAATTTTCAAAACTAATTGCTTTATTCCCATATATGAATATCTTTGTATATCCATCGAAACCACTTTTAGGAAACCTATTAATACATCTACTTCTTGCGAGCGCTACCTGAATTCATTATCTTGTCATTTACTTTATCTTTTTCTACTTGTCCGTAATAGATCGCATAAAGTATATTGTATTGTAAATTTTCTAGTTGTGTAATGAAGAAAATGTTTGTGTATAAAATTTTTATTTTCAAATCCATTTGTTGTTTTTAAAGTACATATTGTTCCATCTCGTTAAAAGAAACAGATTTTACTGCAACGTTGAAAATTTCAATTCTTTTTGTGCTTTTCCCATCATAATGTAATAATGATGCTTCGTTATAAAATGTGTAGGCTGTTGCTGCTGCTTTTCCATCTATAAACATTGACCATTAATTACATTGCTACTTATTATGTTAATTTTCCATTTGTGTTAAAAATGATTTTAATATAATTAACTAATAATGAAGGAATTCAAATCACAATTTTACTTCAACAATTATATTCAAAAATTACTATGGTTTTGGTCAAATAGCCATTATCTAGAGTACTAACTATACTGTAATTGTAGAGTATATTTGTTGAAGTAAAATTGTGTTTTGAGTTCCTTAATTATTAAGACATGATTTATGATTCATGCACCATCCTAAGTGCAAATTCTATAACTAACTACAAACATTAGTCCAAAATTAGCTAGGTAAAATTGTCTTGCTAGGAAACCATCAAAAACTATATACACCAAACAGAATTAATGCCGAAATATACTGACATCGATGGTACTGTTACAACAAATGAGTATTTAAGACAATAACATAGCTAGTCACACGTTGTATATCGATGAATACCGACGATAAGTGGAACATTTAGGCCTATTTTCACTCTCTTTTCTGTATCGTTAAAAAACAACAGTTTGTGAATGACGACCAACGAAAAAAGTCGATTCTCTGTTTGTTTTAAACTGAGAAAAATTCATCAATCACTGTTGATATAAAAAAACAACAATAGGATTTTTCGTTACTGAATATTGTTACAGATTATGTTCTCAGCAGTTGAAGACGATAATTCGTCAATTAACATAGGAAACGACATACATACATATATCACGGTCATTCAGTCAGGAAAACTATCTTTGTTCGACATTGACCCTGAAAAAGTATAATCATTCATAGCTTTTTCATCGAATTAAATCGTTTCTTCGCGTTGAAATAGTTAGTACTTCCTTTTAGATTTACTACTTCAGTGTAATATCTGAAAAATGAAACATTTTTGAATAGATAATTAGTTATTAATTTAGAAAAGGCTTAGGGTCAGAAAAATTTTGTTTGTCCGAGGAGCATTCAATAGGTAAGTTCCCCTTTGTTGTCATTCTAATCAAACGTCATTTAGTAGGCTTGTAGTGCTTTTTTAACCGTTATTCTGTTGATTAAAACAATTGGTTTGAGCGATCAAAAATATATTCCTCATCAGTAAATTTGGCAATCATGGATATTCCTATAATTAGGTTATCCGATTGTGAGTTGCACGCAGTTTTACGTTTCATAACTGCGAGAGTAAAAATACAATTAATCGTAAGTTAGTGTTACAATACGGTGAAATTATATGAGTGTGGTAATGGTGTGCAACTTTCTTGAGAAACGCTGAGATGTTGACGACGAATAACGCGCGGGAAGACCAGGAACATCTTCGACGGATCACGGTGTTGCAGGGTTCCGTGCCTGCTTTCCTAAAACCATTAATAAGAACAGCGAATTCACGCCGGTAAAAAAACTTTTAAATAACAATAGTGGTGGACTCGTATTGTAACAAGAGATAAGACGTGAGAGCATATACCATAGAAGCTTGTTCTAGATAAAACCTCAAGAAGGTGCGCCTAAAATGCGATAATTCAACACTCTTGATAGATCCCACTGATACCTTGCTTGGTATATTAATTTTTTTTTTAAATATTAAAATAATAAACCACTTTTGCTTATTAATGTGTTAATATATTTGAGTATAACACATGGGCTGAAAAATTCCGAGCCTAACAAAGAAAACATATCTTTTTTGGTCAATATTGGCTTTATTCATCACCGTAATCTCTATCAAGAGCAACACAATCATTCCAGCGCCGCTATATCATTTCAATACCACTTTTGTAGAACAATTTATCTTATTCCTCAAAATAGGCCTCATCTTTAACGATAACCTCTACATTCGAGCGAAATTTCTTGCCGACGAGAATTTTTTTGAGGTCTGCGAACAGCCAGTAGTCGCTGGGAGCCAAATCTGGATAATACGGTGGATGTGGGAGCAATTCGAAGTTCAATTCAAGTAGTTTTGCTAGTTTTGCCATTGTTTTGATCGACTTGTGACACAGTGCATTGTCATGATGAAACAAAATATTTTTCTTTGCCATATGCGGTCAATTCTTTGCAGTTTCGGCCTTCAGACGCTCCAAAAACGCTGTATAATTACTACAATTCATTGTTTATGGTATTTCCCTTTTCAAGCACCACGCACATCTCAAAATACCGAGGCCATAACCCTTCCAGCCGATTGTTGTGCTTTCGGGTGCTTTGGACGAAATTCACCAGTTCAGCAACTGGTCCACTCAGATGACAATCGTTTTGATTCCGGAGTGAAGTGATGGATCCATGTTTTGTCGTATCGTATATCACATATCGACGCAAAAATTCCGGTTTGTTACGTTTAAATATGGCCAAACACTGCTCAGAATCATCAACACGTTATTATTTTTGGTCAACAGTGAGCAAACGCGGCACTCCCTTTGAACAGAGCTTTCTCATAGTCAAATGCTCATGCAATATAACATAATGCTAATAAGTTCTTTTGATATCTTTACGATGTCAGTTAACTCACGCAATTTCACTTTTCGATAATTCAAAACGATTTTGTGGATTTTTTTACGTTTTCTGATGTTACCGCCTCGTTTGGACGTCCATTCTGCGTTCTGCATCATCAGTGTCTCTGTCTCTACGACCACGTTTTAACAACGTTTTATTTTATTTCGGTTTTTTCCGATGGAGCAGAGTCTCCTCCATAACACTTCAAGTCATTGCTTCGCTTTAACGGTATTTTTTTTTTCATCAATAAGCAGTGTTAAATTAAAACAGGAAATTGTTTTTGATCCATTGTTTTGAAAATAACAAAAGTAGCCTTTGTCAAGAGAAATAAGTTACTAAAATTAGTTAAGCTTAATCTTAATGTTTACTTAAGTTGGTGGATGACATTACCTGGAGAATTTTGAGCATATACTTGATAAAGGCCTCAAAAGCCGAAAGAATTGTAGAATTATACTCAAATATATTGAAATATTAAGAGGCAAAAGTTGTTTATTATTTCAATAATAATGAAATTCAACATTCTGCCGGAAAGATTATGATTACTGTTTTTTGAGATGCTTCGTCTATTTTATTAATTAGGTGGTGCTTGGTACTACAATTAATGTAGATAAACACTATAAAGTTTACATAGAATTACTCAAAAATGTCCTGGCATGTTGTCGAAAAAGTCCCGGTTTTTAATGACGGTGGTCATCTTCATTTTGCTGCAAAACAGAAAGTTTCATAAAAAGTCAAATAGGATGCTCTGATACTATCGAGATCTTTTGCTGGATACTACCACTTTTCCCTACTTGTCTGAGTGGCAAACACTTCAAAACCAATGGGGAGCTCCAGACGGCGATCACTTCATAGTGTCGGAAAATGGAAACGCTTATTCTTAGGAAGGTTTACAAACTTTAAACACTAAGTATAGTAAATGTATTTAAATGGAAAGCTTTTGTATAGAAAAATTGTTTAAAAGTCAAAGAATTGAATAAAATTATTTTTATACCTTAAAAACATAGTTCTTATTTCCTTCTAACACATGAAACCCTACTTTTTAGATGTCTCTCATAATTGATTTAACATCCTATTGCTCATTATTGTACGGAAGATATCTCTATCCTTATCAGTTATTTCATTATTAAAATTTCATTAATTATTCATTTTTTACAGTTTAAGTTTTGTAAGTCGCTCTATATATTTACTCTTCTAATGGTAGGTGAACGTTCATCAGTCCCCTACAATTGGTTAAATAACTTATTTATGCAATGCAAATGTCTTGTAATGTTAGTTTCGAACAATAAATTTGTTTAAGGTTGCATCTACAAGGGAGCACACTATGCCAGCCATACCGAATGGATAGACCCAAGTGATTCTTGCAAGGTGATGAGGTGCGAAGCTGGGATTGTAACGGAATCAACCATGCAGTGTTACACTCCTTGTTTAAATCCACTACCACCAGCTCCTGGAATGTGTTGTCCAACTTGTTCAGGCTGGTATTTTATATTTTTATTAAGTAACAGAACAACTAATTAAAAAGGAATAATTTTTTGTCATTCAGTTACATATTCAGAGGTTAACGCTTATAAAATTGAAAAGGCAGTGAATTGCCGATTAGGTTTTTAAGTCGTCGCCTAGTTTCAATTTGAAATTCCTTAGTTTTAAATAAATTATAATGAATAAAACAACGTTAATTAGTTACTTTACATCAATAGATGTCCACGCGTTAGAGTAATGTTCGGACTTTTTCAATTCACAGAGTGTAAAATAAATGGACAGGTTGCTACTGATGACAGAGATGTAACTTCTGACGATCCGTGCCTACAGTGTCGTTGTATAGATGGAAGACTTACCTGCACTAAAAAAGCGTGCCCTGTCCTACAGTGTTCAGAAGAACATCAAGTCCATATACCTGGAGAGTGTTGTCCAAAATGTTCTGGTACAAGGTCACTTTTGTCCATTTCAAAAGCATGCACTATCGGCAACAGTTTCTACTTGGAAGGCCATAAATTTAATACAGATAGGTAAACTTTTGCAACTTTCTATTTGATTCTATTACATTTATTTATTATTCTTCATTATCATTTTCACCTGCTAATGTTTTCTCTACTAAAATCCCATTTAAACGGTGATTTTCTCAGGAAGGTGCTATTTAGTTGTCGAAATTTTACTGTGCTGTGGACATTGTCTAAACAAATATTTGTATCTGTTTTTTCTTTCTTTGCCGAAGGTGTACACATTGTGCGTGTATCAATTCAACTGCAGTTTGCCGTCGGAATTCATGTCCAGTGTTGAATTGTGGACCAACGTTTCAAGAAAGAATTCCAGGAAGTTGCTGCCCATACTGTGCAATGCCAGCAGAAATTCGATTACAATGTAGTTACATGGGGAAAAGTTATGAGGCGAGTACTATATTAAAAATTTAAATAAAATAAAATAAATAATGAAATCCTAAATATTGATCCCGAGTTATCGGTTTTTTGTTAGAGATTTCAAAAAATCTAACTTATTTCTAAGCAATCTGATGTTAACTTTTTGTAGATCGTCTTAATTCGTTTTTTAACTTTGACAGGTTATTAAATTAATATGCGTTACGCAAGCCTTAATTTTTCGGTTTAATATCAATATTCATTATTTAAATGAGTAAAGCAACGTAAGACATAACATTGAAATTGCATTTATTATAAAATCTAAATAATCAAACACCTGTTACTCAAGAAGGAGAAACGCTCACTCACAAGGACGTACTTCGTCTATATTTTGTCTCGTTCATAGCATGTTTTTTTTACCTGTTTAGCTCTGCGGAATTTAAGTAAATGGATTTTATTTAAATTGAAATATTGTTTTAAAATTGTTAGTTGTTAAGATGACATAATACATATATGTATTATCTACAGTTAACTACTAATTTATTAATTTATTTTACGGTAGATACGATACGCACCTACACCCGAATATTTTAACAAATGTTAAAGTTTGACCGAATTATAATTTTATTTAACCATCTACAAAACTCACAATCTGTCTATCTCTATATATAATTAACATTGCAGTGTCTGTCTGTAATAACTGTCTTTTATAAGTTAAAATGGTTATTTGTATGCTTGAAGTAAATTGCTCCGTCTTCGAAATAATCAAACCGATTTTGACGAAACATGAGGAGTATGTTGTCAGGAATGATCTAGATTACTTGTTTTAGTTGTTTATTGATTATAACAATCATATTAATCACAAACAAGTAGAAATAGCTTCAGCGGATGAGATAGCGGTTAAAAGCTGACAAAAAGTTGAATTTACATTTTATTTATTGTTACATACATATATATATATATATATATATAATATATAATATATATATATGTATGTATGTATATATTGCTTTCATCTGCCCCCTCACAATTTTCTTCTTTTCATAATTCGCAAGCTAAGCAGTTCCCAAATACAGATTCCTTCTTTTTCATTAACTGTAGTTGTAGGTACATTAATGTTTATCACTACTACTGGAATCTATAACATTAAATTCTTGAATATCTATGTTAACAACACAATAACAATCACAATCATTAGTTAAAAATTATGGTAGATATTTCGCCACACAGTAACTTCTTCGGGTGGACATACGTTAAAGAAAAACACAAATGAAATTATATACCAAATTAAATGTAATGTAGTAGGTGTAAGAACTATAGAATGATTTAAATTAATTATATCAAATTAATTTTTAATAAGGGAGATTTACTTAAATCTAACTAATAGTTTGGTGTTAAGCAATTTTTGTTTAATTTATTCATTTTCATAATTTCAAACCTATTAGTCGTGAGTAGCTTTATTTTACAGTATCCTACAACTGTTTTATCTGGAAAAATTCTAGGAAATGGGCAGGGATAATCAACCATTTTCTTTTACTTAAATCCTAAGATAATTCAACATGAAAATAGAAAAACAATTATCTTACAAAGAATTTGGGCCGTTTGGCGAGACCTATACCTCGAATATGTCAAAATAATGAGAGTGTGAAAATTTAGGAACAACCAACGTTAAAATGAAGCTACTCACAGTTTTAGACGTGTGTCAATAATTATTAAGAAAAACAGCTCTACCGTAATTAACTTGTAACAGACAAAATTATAAAACAATAACAAATATTTTTTACCCACTGTCACATTTTGTTAAACGATAAACTATTCTGTCGAAGTGATTAGACGTGTATGACGATGTCAAATTCTCGCCATAGACAGCTCCAACAGAGCATCGACCAACCCATTTGTAGCATATTTCAATAGATAACGTTTACTACACACAGTTTTGTTGTTTTCTAAATGGCAATATGAAAGATGTTACTAGAAAAGAGTCAAAATCAGGAGTTAATGTACATATTTGTGGTGATTGCGACAGTGCGTTCATTGGTAAAGCGAGTAGAACTTTTTTAGAAAGAATTAAAGACATAGGAAAAGCAATGAGAAAAAAACACAAATTCGAGGTATGCTTGCACCTAATAGCAATAACCGCAATTTTAACGATAATTACAAAATTTCACATTCCGAGTCCAAAGGAAAAATTAACTTGTTAGAAGGTAATAAACAAATTAAACGACAAAGGCATTATTCTAAAAGATTAGTTAGATTTAAATAAATTCCCGTTGTTAGGCAGTAATTTTTAGTGTCATTTTATAGTAAACACAGGTAATGATTGAACGAATTGTTCATTGGAACGACTCTTAAACAAGAATCGCATGAATCAATTACACTGTTTACGGTTTGGATCATTCAAATGAATCGTCATAGTGAAGTCGTGGAGAATACGAGACAACACTCAGCGCAGCACACAAGCTTCTCGAACCATCATTGTTCAGATGAACAAACCGTGAGAATCCATTCCTTTTATGAAATTGAATTTTTTGAATCAATTCACCAGAAATAATCGTATTGCTCACTTCTACTCTATAATTTGTACCACTACTCCTTTACATTTAATTTAGTAATAATTATAATTTATAATCAACAATTAATGAAGTCGATCTTTTCTAAATACAGAATTTTATTTTTTGTATTAAGAATAGCAATAAACATTTCAGTAGTTATAGTAGGATGTTGTGATATGCGTTCTAAATATAACGTAAGCTATTTTTGTCAGGCAGGATGGCCAATCGTGGAAACTAAATGCATGCAGTTCTTGTAAATGTGTTCAGGGGATGCAGAGTTGTGCAAGAACTAGATGCAACGTCACCATGGCTTGTCCCCCAGGGTCAAAATATGTGCAAACGGCAGGAGAATGTTGCGGAAGATGTGTTGAAAGTAAGTTTAGTTTCCGTCTTAATATTTAAACTATTCTTTTACTTAATTTAGTGTTCTATATATTTTATGGATGTTAGGTACGATAATAAACATATCCATTATATACCATTTTCGCTTACTATTGTCTTTTCGATTTAATAAATAAAATACATACAAGATTTCTTTTAAACAAAAACTTAGAGTGCCAAAAGTTTTTCTCGGAGATCCACGGTACTAGATAAATAAACTTCCCCATTAAAAATAGTGCAAAATATATTTTTTATGGTAATGAGTCCAGACCCAAGACAAACGTGTCATTTTTGCATTTTTCGCGTATCATTATTAAATACAGTTAAGTAGATATAATATTTTCAATTTAATTTTTAACATCTCCAGAGTAACTGTATTACATATTTAGTGAGTTCTTACCCACGAATCTAAATAATATCACGACAAAGATAATGGTACGTAATTTGTGATTAATTTTTTCCGTGTGATCCTTTCCGGAGAATTAATTTTTATGCGTACTTGGTATGTATGTAACTATAGTATATAAAATATGTAAATAATCTAAAATTATTCATATTCACTCTATTAACTTTAGTACAACTGTATTAAGCAAATGTCATGATAAACAACTGCTATAAAACAAATGTGAAACAGGAGTTTTGAAGTATTGCTGCTGTATGTTGTGTACTACAAGAAAAATTAGGTTTTGAAGTCATGTCAACTTTTTCAATTTGTCAACAAATAAATGTAGAGTGACCTATAAAGTGTGTTTTTTTCGTTGAATATAACAAAGGAATTTCATTCCAATGCGATAAAAATAAAAAGCGATTACGAAAGAATGTGCTAAAACAATATGTTAAGTAGTTTACTGAAATTAAAAAAAATTGTTATATACATGTTCAGGGTGATTATTTTTCATTGTGGTACGTTCTTAGTCATATAGGGAATTGAAGTTAGATCAAAAACTATTATAGATCTTCATACCCGATTTTCCAGACAATTAAGCACAAGAACGTACGTTATCACAAATTTTTAATTGAAGAAGCTTTCACTTCTTGTAACTCCATATTAAACACAACAGAAATATAAAGTTTGGTTACAAAATATTTTATTGTAAAATCCACAATAATTATTTCGCCACACAGTGATTTCGTTAGGTGGAAGAACAATCTAACTTAAAAACTAAATATAAATGAGCTTATATATTAAATTAAGAGTAATAAAAGAGTAAGGGTAAAATTGTATATTTAACAAAGGCGATTTATAAGTCTAATTTGGTCATTTAAAATAAGAAGTCCCTCTATGGCGAAATAATTATTGTGGATTTTATAATAAAATATTCCGTAACCAAAGTTTGTGTTTCTATTGTAATAAGAAATTTTGTTGGACAAATCATTTTCGGCATCGTAGACTAAAACAGATTTTTCAAATATTATGGTAACCCTTATATCGTCATTATTGATGGAAACTAACTAAAATCCTAAAGAACTTCTTTTATAAACTGTTTAATCCAGATCAATCTTATTTCCAGATGAAGGAGTGTGTATGGCTTTTGGGAATTCTCATTATAAAACTTTCGACGGGAAAATATACAATTTTGGAGGGCTAGGAAAATATCAGTTCGTGTCGGACTGTCGCTCGCATATTTTCTCCGTTAGAATCACCAACGTCCAGAATAAAAGATCAGCGAATACAAGAAGAATAACCATTAAGTCAAGCAGCATTCGCATAAATTTAGCGCAGAATTTTAAATGTAAAGTTAATGGTGACTTAGTAAAGTTTCCTTTTAAAATTGAAGGCTCTGTTAAAATAGAAAAACGTCAAGATGTCCTAGAAGTGACTCTTTCAAACAAAGTTGTTATTGTGTGGAACGGCAAAAGTTTTCTAGAAGTTACGGTTCCACCGGAATTCAAGAACAAGCTCTGCGGTCTCTGTGGTAATTTCAATTCCAATATCAAAGACGACTTCAAACTTCGAAGAGGTGTAGTCGTAAGGGATACCGATGTTGTTGCATATGCTTCGTCATGGTGTGTCGGACCGAAGTCTTGTATTAAACAATCTGCACAACTGAGACCATTACGACAATGCAAAATGAGGAATGCAGATAGAAATCATTGTAAACATCTTTTAAGCACTAAAGTTTTTAATGGATGTGACTCGAAGTTGAATTCAAACAAGTACTACAACGCTTGCAAACTAGATATGTGTGACTGTCCCAATGGAAGATGCTACTGCGAAAGTTTAATGGCTTATTCTAGAGAATGTGAAAGGTTAGGAGTGGATGTTGACAATTGGAAAAAAGATAGCTTTTGCGTAAACACAAACAAAGCGCGACGAAAGAAACCCATTTCTAATTCAATGTTTTCCCAAGAAGATATAAGCAAAATACTGAGGGTAATGAATAAACAAAATAGAACAAAAAACGGTAGATCTCCTATACCGTTAAATTAATTACGGTATGAATTTCAGAACTAGTCACAATGCAGACATCAGTATTTTATACAATCGACTAAAATGGTTATTATATGCTTTTGATACCGATATTTTAAATATTCAAAATGAAAAATTCCTTCTTAAACGAGATAAGAAAGCAAAAGTGAAATTTTTCGGCTTCTGTTTCTTTTACAGCTAGCTTGAAAAGAGGATTTCTTGACTATGTGTTTCGCTATAAAATAATGATACGGCTCTCTATGGCAATCGCGAATGCTTATTTCAGTCGAATTTAGAGAAAAGTTTTAATATTTCCTAAAAGAGTACAGAATGTAAGTTTACCTACCATATTTGTAATGTCATCAAAATTTATTAAACGCTTGAAATGTTATAAACGGTGTAGGTACGTGATTATTTTTGGTAAAATATCACATAAAACATAATGAAATTTTGTTATACTATCATTTAAAATAATATCTACAATATTTATGTTACAAACAAGCAAGAACAGTATATACGTATTTACCTACACCTTTATACATTGTTTCTCTAATTACTATTGATAAGAAATAATTTGGATTCCATTTGCAAAAAATTTCCGTTACTTAAGTGTGTTTTCCATTGGACTCAAAATTAATCGAAATATGAATTAATAAGATCCTCTATTAGCGTATACATATTGTTATAGTATTATTACAATATAAATACTACAAGCATTTCGTAATAATTATAACAAATAACAGAAATTGCCAAATCACTTGATAAACCTTTAAAGAACGCCGAATACAGTTTCCCGTGACATTTCTTCTCTATTTTATATATATTTTTCTTATTAATATTCCTTGTGATGTGATTTAAGGAACTTTTGAATAACGTTAAATTTAGTTGTACGAAAGCAATCCAAGAAGATGCACTTAAAAAAATGTATTCGATTCGTTTGTTTTATGTGACAAATTCATAGAAATAAACAATGGAGCCTGTATCCATTTATTAAGTAAAACAAAAGAAAATACATTTATATAAGGTACAATCTTAGAGTATAAATACATGGAGGCAACAGTTAATACTATAGAAGCGTTATTCACATAAGGTAATAATTCTGGATCTGTTTTCTCGTACCAACGCGGATTAATTGGTGGGGAGAGATACGGCTATAGACGAAGCAGCCAATCGGGAAAGAAGATCCAAAATAATTTCTCATATCAATAACTCACTTTGCTATAGTATTAAATGCTTCCTCCATGTTGTTATGCTCTAAGGGTACAATTTACGATGCTTATATTTAAAAGTTCATTAATTAATTATTATACATTTAAAACTTTTAGTTGACGGAAAAAATTTTACTCTGCTTTCAACTGGCCCGCTCTTATTGAAGGTTGGACAATAATGTCAAACTTGCGATTACTATTTCACTAATTATTATCCTACTGTTGAATTATATATGTATTCGGCAGTGATATTTCGAAAAAGAAAATAATAAAATTTGTTGTAAAATTTTTCAAAATATGTCATTGAGTGATCTGCAAATAGATGTTTTTGTAAATTGTCTGACTGTCATGTTTAACATTTCGGAAAATTTTTTTGCATTTCATTTCATTTTCTCTTTTTTTTAATATATAGAATTATTGACTACGGTATGTATATGTTTTGCAAATATATAGCACAAAAGAAATTTCACTACCCTTAACTCATAATTGTTTTTATGAAAAAATACACACAGAAGTGTTATTTTGTAGAGGTACAGGTTCCACTTTAATTTTTGTAATTGCAACCTCTTGGGGATAACTATTAAAAGAATCTCTTTCAAGTAATTGTTTTACAATTACTTTACAATTCAGTTTTGTTTGACCAAAGACTTTTTTCCTGATTTACAGGGTCTGTAAATTGTTTACTACAAACAATTTTTAGTATATACGTTTTAGTATTCCATAATGCCTACTATTTTTGTGAATTTAACATAAAATTAATATAAATGCTAACCCATTTAAGTATAGCTACGGACAACGAACGGATTTGGTGAATTTCAAAAGGAAAACCAAACTGTACTGTAAACTTATTCTTGTAATTGTTTGTGTTCTTCACTTATTTATTTATTATCGTTACTTACAATTTATACATTCTCTCATGAACAAATTTGTTATTACTATCACAAAAACATTCTATGTTGTTGGAAGCTTTAAAGCGAATTATGCATCGTTGCATTTAAATGCTTTCTAATGTGTGTTGTACTTGTATTCATAAAATAAATTAAATAATTAAATAGGCCTAAATGAATGTTTGCAAATGAGAAATTCATATGATAATTTACAAACACTAATAGAAAAAGTACTTAACCAAAATTTACATTCTTCAACAAAATGTAATAAGAATGAAGATTTATAATTTTATATAAAACGTTCCGTTATATAATGTATTTCTAGTAAGCGAGGTACACATCTGTACAAAAGTGTCCCTTTGCACCTGATTCCTGTTAATTTAAGAATAATTTGTTCCTATATGTTGTGTGAATGAATTTTTTATTTTTTTACATTCGTTTGTTGTAAATAGTTTATTAGTAATATATATGGAAGACAATGTCGTAGAAAATATTCTTGTACTTTTTTATTTTACCTACATGACTTGTGAGTGGGTAAGTTAATTTTCAGAAAAAAGTTAATCTACTAATTTATATATATCTGTTTTGCTTTTACTTAGAAGAGTAAAATGATAGGTCATGTATGATCTCTTCAACATTTATTCGTTCAACTCAATAAATTATTCCTTAAATAAAACATAACATTGTATAATATCTTAAATGTCTTAAAATAATATGTAGTAGAATATGTAGTGTCGTACTTTCTAAAACTACCTAGATATAAGAATTTAGAGCACATGACACATTATAGAAAACAGATAAAGTAGCTAATTACACACAACTCCTATTTGTGCAATATATAAAAAACAATAAGTGTGATTATTCGATTATTGTGTACATCACGTTGTCGTGTTATTTATATTATACCTAAATCATTTATGTATAATGAAATAAGAATTTGAACTCACTTCTGACTTTCATAAATCATACGCTGTGTACAATAACTTTTGTATATATAGTAATTATGCATACGAAATGGTATGCTAAAAATGATTCATCAAAAATTAAATATAGACTGAAAAAATAAATTTGTTTTTTTTTTCGTTATGAGAAAGTATCAGTGACTAGTTTTTATTCTAGTTAAAGTTTTTATCTAAAAAGCACCACATTGAATTGCCAGAGACCATTTCCAGTTTTAAGTCTTATTTTTTCCTTATCCTGCGGCTGTGCTTCCACCTGCCAACAGCCGCATTTCAAATAAAAAGTAGGGAACCATTTAGCTCCAGCTAGACAATCTACTGAGTCGTTCATTTGGAGTAATGGGTAACTAAGCTTCTGCGTTACCTTGTTCAGTTTCTTTTGGTCCGGACAGGGTAGTGTCGTCTTATTCAGGAGTGGTTTCACGAAAACGGAGCCCAAGTTATGCAGTGGCCGGTATAATAACCATACCTAGCCCTACGGAGGAAGAGGTTGAATGCCGGATTCGGACCCCAAGATTCCCAAGTAAACAATCTTTGATTGATAAAATGAACTAGGTTTGGACAAATCTGCTAATTATTAAGGCAAAAAAAATAAATTAATTTTTGCAGCATTGTTGCCAAAAGGTTACAGCCAACAGTGTATTTCGTATTAATTATTAAGTTAATATTTTTATAGTACTGTGAATTCTGTAACTGTCCAACTATATATTTCTTTTCGTTTGTTAAGTCAAAAAGAATATTTTTGTAAAGGTTGCTTTACTTTTGTCCAGTGTATTTATCTAGAGAATAGAAACATGGAAATAGCATTTAATACTCTAACAGTGATCCTGAAATAGAAAATAGTAGGGTCGTCCTTTATCACTTTAACGCAGTCTGATTGGCTGTTTCTTCCCTTATACAACCTTATCGTGAAATTATATGTCTAAGTTGACATAATGTTATATAAGTATGTTTGTGTGAAGTGGTTGTGTGAAGTGGTTGTAAGAGATATAGCAAACGAAGAGAATGTCAATCAGCCCAAGTTAGAGCGAGAAAGAATGACCACAACTATTTCCTATTTCAAGATCACTGTTGTGGTATTAAAGCTGTCTACATGTTCTTATGCTCTAATGTATTTACAGCATAATTAAATAAGACACTATTAAATTTTTATACTATTTATTAACTTGATAGTCGTTTGGCCTCATTGTGGGTTCTTCACAAGATAATTAATGTTATGGATAAAAGACACTTGACAGTCGGCAGTACCTTAATTCGTTTAAATTCAATAAATACTAATATTAAGTTCATGAATCTTTAAAAATTAAATTATCGGTTTTCATTAGTCACACTCATAGATTGGTAAACATACAAATGTGTACCTACACACAATTTTAATTTATAATAAGAAACCATGAAAATGGTTTTAAAACAACAGTGTCTAGACAACATCTGATTTTCAGAATACAATTGCACAATCCGCTTTTTGTGCAATTAATTACATAAATAATTTAAGTAGAAAACTAAATATTTTGCTGTTTTATTTCTACCGGCTAATACTACTACATTTTCTCTACTTGTCAATAAGAAATAGAGCGAACTACAAACTGTATTTTTTTGTTGAAAATAACTAAAGAATAACAATACGATCCAAATAAAGAGTGATTACAAAAGAATGTGTTAAAACGATGCATAAGTAGTTTACCGAAAGTTATAGAAATTCTCATTTTAATAGTTTGGATATAACTTCCGATTTCAAAGAATTTGTAATTACATTTTGAAACATAAAGAAGGGCATTACGATAATGCGAAATGAGGAATATGGATATAAATCATTGTAACTACTACTTAACCTCCATTCCTCAATGGCCTTTCAAGCAATACGTAAGCACTACAGGGGACGGGGGGCCGCCAATGTATCGTTTCGTTTGGATATAATTGACGATTTGACTTTCGCCAAAGTTGAATGGTTTAAAATGTCGATTGAGGTAGACAAATTCAAGCTATACAAAAAATTATTCGAAAGTTTCAAAAAATCGCATACAAATACAAAAGTACAAAATGTACAGAAGGTAATTGAGGAAGTGTGGCGAAATTGTAAGTTACAGACAAAGTCCAACAAGGAACTTAAAGTTATTGTGTCCAAGAGAATTCAAGAAGAATTACAAGCAGCTACTAGGAATAAATCCAGTCTACTAAGTTTTTTTCCAAGGTAAGTTTAGCTTTATATGTCCCTAATTCATGAAGGATAGTCACGATTATTTATCGGCTATTTTATTTCATGGAGAGCAATTTCTCAATCTTCTAGTCCATTTAGCTCTACACTTGATTTCTTCACTCATTTTCTGCAAATACCCTTCGATTATTTTTGTTCAACGGTAAAATTGAAGCTATCAAGTCGAACAGGCAAAATGTGTGGTCTTTATCATGCTTCCTTCAAGTCATTAAATCGTCACATCGAGATGATCCATAAAAAAGTAAACACGCACACCGAAACGAGAGTAAGACCTTTAGGAGTGGCTACACGTCGTGCTAACGAATTGATGTGTATAATACAAAATTTAGACGAGCACTAAGATGTTGAATGGCTCGAAGAGAACGACGTCGATATTCCAAAATAACACAAAAGTGAGCAGATAGACAACATTGAGCAGCAAACATCCAATGTCATCGAAGACAGAGTGATGGATTCGTGCGTCATAGACTGAAGACAGTTAATTTGAATTAATATACCAACACTTTAAGAGAAATTTGTTTTGTTCGTTAATATTGTAACGAGCCTGTGTGTGTGTGTGTACGAGAGCGACGGCGAGTTCCGGAAACAGATAAGACGGGTTCCCCGAATACGGTCGTCGGTCGGCGCTTTGATAGAAATAAGTAAACAACAACATAATGGGAGTTCGAGAAAATACTAGAAGATCGTTCCTGATAACTCCAGAACCTTCGATACCTCTATAAATATTATGTTGTCGACGGTCAAGAACAGTATAGTTAGAGACACGGTTTAGTTACAGTTGAGTCACAGTTTAGAGTATACAGTTGACAGTTTACAGTTGATAGTAGAATGGTAATATAAATACGATATACCGAGTGATATAAATAAGTGGTAATATAGATACGATATACTAAGTGATATAAATAACACATTTACCTGGTCATATAAATAAGTTGTTGCATTAGAGTTTAAGTGTTAAGTAGCGTATAAGTGTTATATAAATAGTGTAAAATAAATAATTGTTTAAATAAGTAAGTTGATCTAGAAAATTCGTTACAATTGGTGTCAGGTGTGGGGTGTTCAGCCAATCGATCCCCAAAGAAGATAATTTTCTAGAAGAAAAATAGCAAAGAAATAAAAATGCCGAAAAAGTTGTTAGAGTTGAAAGTTTTCGAGCTGAAAAACGAACTTGAAGGGCGAGACGAAGATCCGTCTGGTAACAAGATCACCCTACAGGGGCGACTCAAGGAGGCTCTGATACGTGAGGGTTTCGATCCTGACTTATATGAATTTGAGGATGAACTGGACAAGAAATTAATGCGATTGGAAAAGAAATTGGAAAATCTGATAGAGAAAATTTTCACGGAAAAAATTAAAGAACATGAAAAGGTAGTGCAAGTATCTTATAAATCTGACAGTGAACCTGAAGATGACTGTGAGGATCATGAGGACAAAACTCTTGTAAATAGCAATGAGGAAAAAAATGATAAAGATTTGGACGTGGATACGCTTGTGTACGATTTTAATGTAGACGAAGTTGAAATAGATAATTCAGAGGAGGGAGTTTTGCTAAAGCTGGAGATATTGCGGAGGATTCAGAGATTAATGAAAGGGATGAAAGAATGTTGAACAGTTTTATGCAGAGCTTTACTAACATTGGACAATTCAAGGATGCGACGGACAAGCCTACAAGGTTGCAGCTTTTGAAAGAAAAGCTTAACCCTTTCAAACAACCAAAATTAAGTGGAAATCCTGATGAGATTGTAATTTTTAGTAGTGATAAACCAACAGCTAATGAAATAACTAAACTAAAAGGGTGTTTCTTGAATTACGCATGTGCAAAAAGAACACATGAAAATGAAATGCAGACAGAAGTGGTTTGTTTTGATGGCGGAGAATTACGAAAAGAGACTGTAGTAATGACTGTAGATGCTGAGGATGAGCCTATTGTCGTGATAAAGAGGCCAGGGGCAGGGCTCCGGAAATTAAGGGAAGTGTTGCGGAGTAAAATTATGAAGAGTAAATATGAAAAATGGCAAACAGAGTCTACGCCCTTATCTTCTAATGGAGAAGAGGAAACATTATTATCAGATCTGATCTATCGGAAGAGGAAGAAGATCAGGAAGAAGAAGAAGAAGAAGAAGAGGAGGAAGAAGAAGAGGAAGAAGACGAGGAAGAAGACGAAAACAGGATCGTTCAAAAGAAGGCACAAAAGTGTGACTATGTTGATGAAGAGGCTGCGGAAAGTGACGACGTAGAACCGGAAGAAGAAGAGAAAGAAGAAGAGGAAGAAGACGAGAAAGAAGACGAAAACAAGATCGTTTAAAAGAAAAAAAGGGGGCACAAAAGTGCGACTATGTTGATTAAGAGGCTGCGGAAAGTGTCTGGGAAGGTATCGAAGGGGAAAAATATTGAAGGTTCATCAAAGCAGCTTAGAAGAATAGTGGAAGCATTCGAGGACGACGACTCAGACGAGGAAGCACGGATCGCAGGTTCGCTCTCCGGATCCCCAGTATGACGAATTTATGGCCATGCCGAGCGGAGATTTGTTTACTGCCTCAGACTCGCTGGATCTCTGCGTGCCCAAGGACCTGAGGATGGGTCGCGTATTGCCACCGTAATCAAGAGGAAGTTTGGCCGCTTGCCAGAACTACGGGACCAACTTCGAGATGGAAAGTCTGGTGGACGGGAACCGATCCATTTTACTGTCTAGTCACCAAGGAGGAGTCGTCTGAAAAGCCAACCTACCGCTCGTGATGGAATTTGTTGGTGGAACTAAGGGATCAGCTGCTTTCTACGGGTACCACAAGGTTAGCCATGCCCAGGATAGGATGTGGGCTGGATGGACTGAACTGGAGGGTGGTACGAAGCATGTCGGAGGTCCTGCTCCGGTGGAGCAGCGTCGGAATAATGGTATACACCAACAATCCCTAACGAGATCCCGCACAGCCAAGGAGGGTGGTTTGCTACTTCTGTATGACGACTGGGTGCCTTAAGGGACAGAGGTGCGAGTGCAAGCATGGTCTTTTGAAGGAGCGGCAGAGTGTGATCCGGGGCGGATCACCCTTAAGGAGGGGGCAGTGTAACGAGCCTGTGTGTGTGTGTACGAGAGCGACGGCGAGTTCCGGAAACAGATAAGACGGGTTCCCCGAATACGGTCGTCGGTCGGCGCTTTGATAGAAATAAGTAAACAACAACATAATGGGAGTTCGAGAAAATACTAGAAGATCGTTCCTGATAACTCCAGAACCTTCGATACCTCTATAAATATTATGTTGTCGACGGTCAATAACAGTATAGTTAGAGACACGGTTTAGTTACAGTTGAGTCACAGTTTAGAGTATACAGTTGACAGTTTACAGTTGATAGTAGAATGGTAATATAAATACGATATACCGAGTGATATAAATAAGTGGTAATATAGATACGATATACTAAGTGATATAAATAACACATTTACCTGGTCATATAAATAAGTTGTTGCATTAGAGTTTAAGTGTTAAGTAGCGTATAAGTGTTATATAAATAGTGTAAAATAAATAATTGTTTAAATAAGTAAGTTGATCTAGAAAATTCGTTACAATATATTAAGATTATAATAACTGAATATCATGTCAATAAAATTTGCTCAAATAAATATTATGTGCGTTAAAATCCTTTATTCCAATCATATTCTTTATTTCTGGACTTATAACTGCTGTTCATGAATCAATAAAGAAACTAGAACACACTTAAAAATGCATGTACCAATATTTACGTAAGCATGTGAAGGGAGCTCTGCTTATTTTCGCTGTCGAGGGCGAGGGGGTTAATAATTGCAAAAAACTTCTTACGTAATACTTGAACGGCCCCTCACCCCTACCTTAGCAATAGTCACAGATTTGTTTACAAATAGAATCAAACTTTATATTGTTAAAGAAATCATGTATCTTCTAAAAAGCCCACAAAGTGACGAAACGGATTTCAAGTTAATAAATGGTGTGAAAATTTAATATAGTGTTTTATTTAATTATGCCGTAATTTGCATTAAGTACGAGTAGAATCAATTAATCACAGATATCCTAATTTCGTCATTACTCTTGGTGTTCTAGAATATACAAGACCTGATCTTGCTCTTCGTACTAGAAGAATATTTTAGTATTGGTCTTAGTGTCGCGTTTTTGGCATTCTATTTATCATTAATTTTTAATGATGAAATAAAAAACACTGTCTATTCTTTATTGAAAGTTAATACATCATTGTAACCAATTACGAAGCATACATGGAGGACTTAAATGGTGTTTTAAGGTAAAAAAAATTTATTGTTGATGACAAATGTAATCGATAAAAAATAGAGAGATATGAAAAACTATATTATATGATAAACTAAGTGCCTAAAGAATTTAGGAATCAGCTTCTATGTGTCCATAGCATTTTACATTCTATCAGGAACTAATCCCCGCAGTTAGTACATTGCAGTAAAGAAACGGTTGGTAGATGAATTCGAAAAACACCTTAATTACCTGGGCATTTAATATTTTAAAATTAAATTTTTTTAATGGTTGTTTTGATTAGTTACTTACCTTCATTGATATCGTTTGCGAGCAAGGGCTCAGAACTTTCCTTAATATTATTAAGTAATTTGTGATACCTTTTTAGACGTTCCGTTTCAATATGAGTGCTGGTGTTTCGTTTAGTGTCTGTTTCCACGCTTATATTAGAACTTGTACCCTAAAGATACATACAAATAAAATTAGTAAGGTATGGGATGTAGAATATATTTAATTTTAAAGTTATTCACTTACAATTTCTTCAGCAACTTTTGCATACTGAGTATATTTTTCTTCAGTAATACGTTGATGGAGAGGCTGTAATGTGCTCTTTGTGGAAGTTTGCTTTTTATTGGTATGTGTTTTATTTGCAATTGGACCTTCCTCACAGTGTTCAGAATTTTCGCTAAAAGATTATCTTCAATAAAAAAAAGTAAATGTGGTTATTTTGTTGGTACTTGCCTTATTTTTGATTCTTTATCTTTGTCGTTTATATTATGAATTTGCATTAACTGTGACATTGTTAATTTTAAATTCTTTATTTCGCCTAACATTTCCATAAAACTAAATTGAAGCTGTTTAATTTCTTCATGAGAATTACCACATGTAGTTTCGAAAACATCTAATTCGCTCAGATTTTCTCCTTGGTTATCCTGAAAGTTCTGCTTATTCGTTGTAGATCTAAATGTGGGGTTTCCTACATCTATATTGCTTTCTAAATAAAAACAAACAAACATAAAAGACTACTGTTTCAAAATAGTGAAACACTTTTGACGCTTCTAACGTGTTATATAAGACATTCTACATATTCAGTGAAATAGGACGTAGTATTTTAGAAGAAGTTATTAAAGCTTCCCAGTCATGTGGACATTACTGTTATGAAACCGAAAATCAAAAATCGTAGTTTTCACATATTTGCAATGAGAAGTATGTGTATGTGTGTACCTTAAAGCACAAATACATGGAGACAACACTATGGCGGCGTTATTGAAATGCGAAATAATTCTGGGCCTACTTTCTCGCTCTAACGTGGCTTGATTGGATCTCTAGTCCCTAGCTGTTTTCTCTTTCTATCAATCAGGCCGCTAGAGCGAGAAATAAGGTCCAGAATTATTTCCTATTTTAATAACGCTGCTACAGTATTAAATGCTGGCTTCATGTATTTATGCTCTAAAGTGTATACGTACCTGTAGATCGACTAGTTTAAGAAAAGCTCTGACCGTACTGCAAAACCTACGCTGAAATAAATAAGGAACGCATTCAGATGGAAAAGGATAACACCTACGCACCAACGTTCTATGCACCGGCAGTGATTGAAAAGAAATTATTTGAGAGGGTAAGAGGTAAGTGTTGTCTACTACGAATTTGTGGGCGTCACAGAAGTAGAGATTTTCTTACGCTGGTTGTCTGTACATACGCGCGTAGTAATTTTTTATTTTTCAGCACGGCATAGAAGTAACAGAAACAAATCATTTCGACTTCACTGAGGTGTAGATCGAAGTGTATTAACAATAATATGATCAGAAAGAAATTTCATAACATTCGGTCAAGCCGCTTTTTTGTTTAAGTAAACGATTAAAATATTTGAGGATTTCCTGAAACATTTTCATGCGATTTACCTTGAGGAACAATTGAATATTAATTAAAGATTGATAGTGGTTATAAAAATGTGTTGAAATTTTTAATTTTGATAATTATCACTCTTTATCATACTGAAAAGTGGTTCGTATGGACCTTAAAAGTTAAAACTTGTTTAATTATATACTTACCTTGAAAATCTCTTATAATTTCGGCTAAGAGCATATGTTTCTGTGATGTATATGCTTCCGAATTATCAGACAGCGAACATGTACTAGGAGAAATTACTTCCTCTGCTCTCACCCTAGTAAGTATACTCATATTACGGAAACACCGATGTAATTCTGAAACAAAAACTTACTCGCGCATAACATCGGAATTTGACTCGAACCTCGAATGATTCTTAGTACCCTTTAAAATGCTATTTTTTCTCTTCTTTTGAAACTTCCCCGTTCCTTGAGATTTAAATGGAGGCTCAGGATTATTGACACCTTTAGACAGTTCCATTTCACTTGATTTTTGAGATATATTTACTGACATGCCACAATTATCGGTTGGTTTTAAACCATAAACTTTTCTTATTTTTGAATCACTTTGAAGACGTTTTATAAACATTTCTTTTTCAAGTAACATTTTTTCTAGTTTTAAGTTTTCTTCTTTGAGACGCAATATGATTGTAGCTCCTTTCTCGGAAATCATCCTTCGTATATGAGCATTCTACCACAAAAACAGCAGTCATTTTTATGTAAATTATAAGACAATTAAAAGAAAAATTTCACATAATAGTTCAAATGCGACCAAGGGCGGTGGAGTACGCGAAAGAAAAATACCTGGATAATAGAATACAATTCAGCACGGCGAGTTTTGTAAATTTTTGATTTAACATTTATTTATATTACACATTTGAAAGTCGCTTTGTATTTTACTTAATTAATAATAGGCTTTTGCTTCGCGATTTTGTCCGTGTAAAGAAGGTAGTGTGGCTGCGCTTACCTGCTCGCCACAACATTTTATTACTTCTTATTTTTGTATATATTTATATTATGTTATTATTATGTTACTGTACTGCTGTGTAAATATTTCAAAGTATTTTATTCAAATATTGTTATGTTATTCTTCTATGTAAATATTTATCCTCATATTCAACCTTGAATCTTTTGTATCTGTACCCTGCCATTGTGCTCTGTTTAAATAACTTTATTACTTGTACTTTCCTGTAATCCCTTTTAACATTTTAATTTCACGTACTAACAGTATGACGGCAATAACTATTGTCCCTCCTTAATTGCTTCTTAATGATAGGTCTTCGGTAGTCAGGGTTAATGTTATATCTATCTATTTCTCAGTATTTTGTATGTTCAGACTTTCGAGATTTCTTTCTCTTTCAGTTGGTTCGCTACCTTAATCTAAATACTCTAGCTCCGCCCAAATAGTTTCCGTAACATTTTCATTTTCAAAAACACGAACACTTCCTAATTCAGTTTCCTATGATCAATTTCATCTTCTGCTAAGTCTTAAACTATTTTACTCTTCATCTTCAAATTTCATTCTTACACTTTGTAAATATATTGTCAAGTGCTACTCTCATTATTATTTTTATCTTGCATCCCTAAAGTAGGATCACCCTAGACAACCTCCTTTACATGTCTGTAAAGTCCCATCGAAATCGATTCAGAAAATTAAAAAAATAATAATAAGAGTAAAAAACATAAAAAAAGACAATTTTTTGTAAGATTTTTTGTGCTATAATAGCATAGAAATAACCATATCAGCTTAAAAAACGGCAGTTACTTCGATGTTGTCACTATATTAATATTTAAATTACGACAACGTACATATAAACTTTTTGATAGTCTATAAAAAATTGCATTAGGTTAAAGCAACTAGTTTTAGTAATAACTTACAACCTGCCCTTATTATTTTTTTACCGTAAGCTAACTCCCTATCCAGCGAAATATTATACTCCACTGCCCCTGAATGTAACACATTCTGTTTTAACGGTATTAGGAATACAATTTTTGCAATTTTTTCGCGTTTCGTTTTTCTTTAATACGTATTTTAATTTCTTTTTTGGAAAAAAGTCACTGTAAGGTTTATACAAGTGAATATCGTTCAAAAGAAGTTGAGTATTGTTCCATTTCTAAATATTTATCCTTACTCAATTTACTAAAAACATAATAAATAGATCATGAAATGCCTTTAGCGTATGTGTATCTACATGTGTAATATATGGTACCACTCTATTCAAAAGTATTTATACTAAGTTATTTATTGAAAACGCTGACGTTCTTCAATCTTCGGTATATCCAAATAAAATATTTTTATTACCTTTGTGGGATTAATTAACATCTCAGCTTGTTTATTCTTCTTTTGAATTTCTTCATGCAATTTTCGTATTCTAACTTTCAAAAGACCATTTTCTGATTTTAAACAACCATTCTCTTTCTTTAAATTTAGAATTTGGTTCTTTAGTTCCAATACGTCATCCTAAAAATAATTACATCTAAATAGAGATCTAAACTTACAAACTGAAATTAGGATTACTTCTTCGGACATTGGGGTATTCAATAGAATTTGTTTTCATGACTCCAGACAGACATAAAGGTACCTTTATCTTTGACATTAAAAACTCGTAACGTTGTTAGAAATTGTTTCTAGGCGACAATACAAAATTCACCAAATTTATATTTGTATGATCAATATTCATTAAACACAGTTTAATGGGACCAAAGCAAGATATGACTCATAGTTACCATATTTAATAACAAAAAAAAGACACAAAATTAGTAAAGAAAATTACTAAAAAAATGCACAAGATGTACAGTTGATAGGCACATATTGAAGTAGGAAATCCAGGAAGATCATGACAGTTAAAATTGTACCCAATGCTTACAAACCACACAAAAGATTAGTTGAAATTAAGTGTTACATCAAAAATATCATGAAAAATAAAATCAGATACTCTTTATTAATTATTATTTGTATAGTAGGCTGCTCTCACATTAATACTTGGCAATTAATGTGCTAGTTTTTTGCTTGGGTTTCCATCGTCATGATGTATCATGTTATATGTTTTCAAAACCTATACCCATGTACCTATGTTGCCTTATAGATTACCTTCACTGTTAGCTCAAATATCAAATAATAATACAATAATTTCAATATCTCTATAACTCCCCTATTATGACTTTTTTTAGTCCTTATCTTATATATCTATATTACCTCGTTTACATACTAGCACGTATTATCAAACAATTGTTACCAATATCGCATAATTGATACAAGTGTCACTATAAAACTACTTATTTTCGCTTATTAATTCTCAAACAACGTCATAATTAACAATTTATAACTATCTAGTTTACTATTTTACTTTTCTGCTCTTCTCTATTCGTTTTCTATCACCTGGTTATTAGAACTAACCCGGCTGACTTCGCGGAAGCTTATTTATTGAAAACTCATTTGTTCTAGAATAACCTATCTCGAAGTTTCTAATCTTTTCTTTGATATCTCGGCAACTCACGTTATAGACCATCATGTTTCTCGTAGATGGACTACCCGTACGTAATTGCATGTACTGTAATACGAGGTTAAATCAAATTTAAACGGTAATTTTGTAAAATAAATTTAAACATTTAACATTTTTCAATGTAGTCACCTCCGTGCTCTAGACACTTTTGCTACCGACTTGGAAGCTTAAATATTCCTTTCATAAATTCATTTTTCAATAAATCCATATACATACCAAGTATAGGCGATAGAGGAAAGTTCATTGGGAAGCCATCCTTCAGTTTATAAAATTGGTTTTTGAAAGTGAAATAATTTTATTTAAAACAAGTATCGAATAGCAATTTCAAATCTGAAATCAGTTTTGTGTTACCATGGCTACATGAATCAATTTTATTATGTATTACATCCTAAGATTATATCTGTATACATATTAACAGGTTACACAAGTAAAATGAGGCAAATTCTGTATTGTAGGGTAAAGTTAATTTTTTAGTTATAATCGAATTAGTTTTCAATTGTGTAAGTTGTTTCACAACTTATGTACTTTGGGAGTATTTAATTTGGGTATTTACGAAATTTATAAGCATTGGTTCTGACATATGATTCGACAGATATTCAGATCAGGGTTAGTATGTAGTTTTTGTAAAGTATAAAGCCTTGGTACTTTAGGATTCATTTTTTTGAATCCATACAATTCATTGGTATCTATGATTATTTGTTAAAACTAACTTCATTAATTTTATACAAATACAGTATAAGAGAATATGATTTTTTTTACTAAATTAGTGATCAATAACAACATCCCATGTATATATTTCAATAGACAAAATTCTCTACCTATGAAAATTCGACGAACCAACTGGCTGAATTGATAATTATGCTTAGAGATCGTTTTCTCACTTATAGCCAGCTTATAACCTTTATCAGCACATCAAATTGTCACTTTGATGCCGTTAAAAGAAAAAAAGTGATTACTAAATTTACACACAGTTGTTAATGTTTTGCATTGTCATATCACACAATTAAACTTTGTACAATTTTAAGTTACGTCGTTTAATCTACTTGTTCCATAATCAATTTGTTATGAACTTGTGTGGGTGTGTGTAAAGTTGTAAATCAGTTAAAACTGGTGTATAGTTAGCAAACTTGAAATGTTCTACTTCAGAGTTATTTAATAAGTTTGCATTCAGTGTTGATTCATATAGTGTTCTAATATTTCATTAAAAATGGTAGTTGAAAAAGGTTCTCATATGAATAACCCTTTAGAGCAGTTTGTACTACTTGCCAAGACAGCAAAAGGGGCTGCTTGTTTGGAATTAGTAAAACAGGTGCTAGAATCACCTGGAGTATATGTTTTTGGTGAATTAATTGACATGCCTAGTATTGCTGAGGTTTGTTTTGAAGAATAGCAAATTGAACATCATTGACAATTACTTTTTTAGTTAGCTGCCTCTAATTACAAACCGTATTGGGATACATTGAATTTATTTGCATATGGCACATTTAAAGATTATCTGGAAAATACTTCTAGTTTTTTACAACTGACTCCTTCACAGAAAAAGAAGTTGCAACATTTAACAATTGTAACTCTTGCTACACGATCTAAGGTGAGATGTTACTTAGCTCTGCTCTTATGATAATGAGATATGTGATTTTTCTACATAATATACTTTAAATGGTGTTTTTTTACTACAAACTTTAGTTAATATGTTAAAAAGTTTTTGTTGAAAAATAATTCCTTTAAATTTTGAGTGTATTCCCAAACGTTTCCTTTTTTTTAGTGTATTCCATATAACACGCTTTTAGAAGAGTTAGGAATTAAGAATGTTAGGGATTTGGAAGATTTAATCATTGAAGCCATTTATGCAGGTAGAACTGTAGATATCATCAAACAATGAATGAAATACTAATGTTACTTATTTTGCAAGATATTATCCATGGAAAATTAGACCAGAAAAACAGTCAGTTGGAAGTAGACTATGCAATTGGAAGGGATATTAGACCAGCTGATATAACTACAATAGTAAATTGCCTTCAAGATTGGTGCTCAGAATGTGAAAATGTACTATCATGTGTAGAATCACAGATTCATAGGGCAAATTCTGAAAAAAATCGATGTTTGCAACGAAAATCTGAAATTGAACAAGAGGTGATCAATGTATGCATATATATGTATATATATGTTTTATATTTATTTAATGTGTTCCAGATTGTTAATATAAAGAAAACATTAAAAACCCAGCTTCAAGAAAGGTCAGATGGTTCAGAAGAAGTAATGACAACTGATAACAGGGAAGCAGTATCTGCAGAAAAAGGAAAAAAGGCTACTAAGGCTAAAGGTATACGTTCAGGAAGTAAATTTTGGTCCAAATCATAAAATTTTTGTTTTATTTCTAAAATAAACTGATCAACAAATTGTCTGTATATAGTCAGAAAATTGACTATATATTTTAATGAACATTAAGAAATAGTTTAAATGATATACTTACAGATTTATTAGTTTAGTTTTAAATTTTAATTTCTCGATGATGTGGTCAACTTTCATACATTAAAAATGTTAAAAACCGTGTTAAAAAAATAAATGTTAAAACCAAGTCTAAAAAGCATTTTTTCTTATTTTAGGTGCCTTGAAAGTCCTTCGTTGATCATCTCCAGAGTAGTGTGCACTTCACTCATCTTTTTTTTTTAGTCACCAAACAGTATCAGTAGTTTTCATGTTTTGTTTATTTAATTTTTTGTTTGTATGATGCATAATAAACCATGCTTTTCATTTTTTGTCTCTATCATGCCAAGGATAAATATATAATTTTAAAGTATGGTTTTACTCATGCGTTTATTTTGTCTATCTCAGAGAGGTTAGTTACCTGGAATGTAAGTATATCTGTATATCCCAACAGTTCTGTCTAGAAATTTTATTTAATATTAAGAAATGAGTTGTAACAAATGCTATATATAGCCCTTGAATATAAATGACAGTCGTAGTCTCAAAGAAAATTATTCTATTATCTGAGTGACGCCGCGTCGGATTGCTAGTAATAAATGCATAAAACAATTCAAAAGTATGGTTGTCAATACTGGTGTATAATAATATTAACGTATATTCTAAAAATAGAAGAACTTCGTGAAATTAGATTGAATACAATTACCAAGATACATTAATTTATTTTCAGTTAAACTGATATATTGTACAATCATCAATTAACAAATAAAAGTATTTATCCAAAAAAGAAGAAATTAGAATCCTTATTCGTCTAAATATTAAGATCAAAGAACTCAAATTTTGAACGCGTCCTACCAAGTAGGCACAACGAACTGAACGAACGACCGGTTTCGACCTATCGGGTCTCATCAGGTGGGCGCTGGCAGAAATGTCTTTACAATGCATTTCTGATATCGAAGGTGATAAAGATGTACATTCTCCGAGATCTATGATTTCCAGTCCAGGCTTGCTTGAAGATGTTCAGAGCCTGCTTTATAGCGGTGATTGTCGAGTGTTTCTTCCCGAAGTCATGCTGGTCGTCTGAGAGACCCCCGGCTCTCTCTATAGCAGCAGTAAGTCGCGCTTTGAGGAATTTTTCTAGGAGCTTTCCGGCAACGTCAAGCATGCACAGGGGCCTGAACGATGATGACGTTATCGGAGGGCCTTTGCTTTGTCTAGTAACACAAGGCGCTGGCGCTTCCACTGTTGCTAAAAGTTCCACTGGAAAGACATTATACATCGCAAGAGGTACTTCAGGGGCCATCTAGGTGTTTACTTTGATGACACTTGTTGGAACACCATCTGATCCAGGGGCTTTTCCTGGCTTGAACGTGCTTGCCGCGTCTTGCAGCTCCATTAGTGTAAAAGGAGGAGGTGCCAACGCCGGGGTCCTGTTTTCCCGAGGCGCTCTTCGTGGGTGCCGGGGGAATAGGTCTTCTATTATTTTTTCCAACACTATTAGCTGAAAAGGCGGTACTGGTCCTTGATTGCCAAGTCCCTTGACGGCTATTTGGTACGCTTTGTCCCATGGGTCTTGGTCCAATTCAGCACACAGGTTTCTCCATCCTTGCCTTTTACTATTTTTGATTGTTATTTTAAGAGCTTTCTTGCCGTTATCAAGTTCGATGGTCAGGGTATCGGGTTGTTCTGACTGTCTTTTGCGGTTTGCTCTGACGGTTTTTTGCCGCAGCACCAAGCACTTTGATCTGAGATCACTGATCTGGGCGTTCCACCAGAAATTTGGGCATCTATTACCTTGTATGATCTTCTTAGGGAGCATGGATGCATCAGAGGCTGCCGCGATAAGGCTCATTCTTATTTCAACGTTATCCTGAGCAGTGTTTATAACTATTTGTGAACAATAATCTAATCCTCTGCTTCTTTTACTTCTATTTCTGCATCTAATATGCCATTAATTGTTCCTTTGCGTCTCAGGAGGTGTCCTACCAACGTATCTCTCCTTTTGTTATTGATCTCCATAGCGTCTTTTGTTCTCCTACTCTTTCCAATACCTCATATCTTACTGTTGGCAGATGATCAAAGTAATAAACAAAACACAGTTAAATTATGTAATGTACTTTAATTAATTATACGGTTGAATAAAAATGTTTAAGAACTGGGTTTGTTTTACTTATACAAATAACGATTCTTTTACATTATAACGTGCTTATAACCGGCACGGTCCTTCGACTAGCATTCCACAAGACTCCAAGTGTAGCATTGTCGCATGCCTTAGAGTTTGAAGCGACAAAATAAGTGTCCAAGGGACATACGAGTGCGACAAGCAGAAATTGACAACGATACGACCACTCATTCATCAGAGAATTCATGTTAGATGCGACTAAAGCCACTGTTATAGACACGGGATAACAGAACCTAAAATGTTAGGAATGTGGAAGAACTGGTTATTTCGCTGGAGACTGCAATAACTCTAGATAATTCAAGAAAAGTAGGTCACCTATGTCTAGTGCTCTTCAAAAATCACCCGATATTTGGGAGGAGTTAGATGACAGTCGGGAAAGTAAAATTGGGAAAATTTATGGGGCATAAGTTGGTTCACCTTCACCATGCCCCTGCAGAAGTTATCGTTTCAAGACTGGACGGAAAAAAATTATTCCATAAAAGGATCCATAAATCATTACAATGTTAGAATGTATTTCGACACCGGAGCATCTAAGACTATCCTTAAATGCGAATAATGTTTCAACAAGTTTTATTTAAACTCTACATATGTTTCGGCTTGTTAAACCTTGTTCACGAGTATACATGTATCGTATACAAGCTGAAACATATGTAGAGTTTAAATAAAACTTGTTGAAACATTATTCGCATTTAAGTATTTTTTACTATTATTGTTAGAAATGTTTCATAAAAAAACCGAGCTTAAATTCCATTAATATTATTTAAAACTATCGTTCGACCTGAAATAGTAACAGAATGGAGAATTCGTTCTTTTGGAAAGAGACTTATCCTGACTACGTCAGCCGGAGAGATTTCACCAAACTATGGAGAATTCAACGTAAAAATTAGAATTAGTAATGCGATATTATATAGTTGGGTATTGGTGGCCAACATATTAGATGATATCATCATTGGGTTGGCTCTTCTTCGAGAACATGGGGTCAGCTTAAATCTTAAAATGCGCATCTGTGACCAAGAGATAGTAGTGTCAAATCCTAAGACGAAGCTTGCCGCTTTTAAGATGATCACAGAGGAAGATCCAGTACTATCTAACTACTCCGAGAGCATTGTAAAAGTAAAACAATAGGTGACGGCAACAACGTATCGGTGGGGGTAGTTTAGCCAGACTATCCGGTCGATACTTGTTAGAATAGCCAATTTGAAGGACTTAGACAAAAATATTTGTAAAGTCATAGATTTGGGAGTATCTAAACCAATAGCTGAAATTCACCGCTGTGACTAGGAAGAAGAACCGAATTAGTAAAGCGGTCCAATAACCACCTCAATAAAGATCTAGTCAAACAATTAGAAGAGTTCCTTAACCGTCTTCAATATGTTTTTGCTCTTTCAGATCAAAACTTCGGCAAGACCAATTTGACACATCATCGCATTAATACTGGAACAGCAAGACTGGATATTGGCAGGTGGAAGTACATCCGCAGGATAAGGCGAAAGCTGTTGCATAATGGATATATTTCGACAAATATACTGCCCTTTGTTCCGTCGTCGGTTCTGTTGCTCTGTAATTTTATGAATGGAGGATTGGTACGGCCCCTGTTAAAAATGATCTGAGGTACACTGTCTGTCAAACACGCTTTTCAACATGTATCGTATTTTATCATGCACAAAATTTACTTGTTATACCATTTCATCTTCTAGTGGATTCAATGATGTCATTCGTTTTTAATACCATTAATCCTCTTCACATTCTCTGATTTTTTTAATACTGGAAACGATACTTACTACTATTAGCTATAGTAATCGATGTAAATGGCAAACTCTTATAGGTTTTTGATCTATGAGTTGCTAGAATTTCTGATTTTTAAAACATGCAGAAAAACTTTAAAATTAAGATATCCAAAAAAATAAGGAATTAAAATCCTTATTCGTCTAAATATTAAGATCAAAGATCTAAAATTTTGAACGCGTCCTACCAAGTAGGCACAATGAACCGAAAGCCATATCCCACGATCGGTTTCGACCTATTGGGATATGTATATAAGGTAAGTGCAGGTAATAAGGCCTATAACGGCCTGAGAAGGGAGAGGTTTTAGTCGGCAGAATTCCGACACTACCCAGTCGCACGGGCGGCAGGGTGTCTTTTGAAGATTTCCTCTCCTCCACGAAAACAAAAAAAAAATAATGCCTAGCAGTTTATAAGACCTAAACCCAATAAAGTATTTTTAAATTAAATGTAAGTACTAGCACCCTCATCTATTGACACTTCTACACACAAAGAGACTTGCGGACCATTTCCGCGCGGAAGAACTGTGATTTACTGATCGCAAGTTATAATAAAAAATGTGTTCGCGTGAAATTTCGTTGAGAAAATTATAAGTATTGCATTATTATCCTTAATACATACAAGGAAAACTTTACAGTGAATTACTCTGCAGTTAGAAGTATGTATTAATATACTTATACATGTTGTCAATTTTTTCCTAGATAATTTTCGATTATATGCAAAACATGTGAAAAATATAACCTCAAATGCCGAAAAAGGGAAGCAGGTAATAAAGCCCACTAAATTTTTACTGGGCTTTATATCTTGTTGTCATTGCAAAAATGGGTAAAAAATGTCGTTGCATTCGTGCTAATTGGGGAGAAAAAATATGGAAGAAGCATTAAGGTTCGTTGGAGAAAGGCAGTCTCAGCGGTACGTTTCACAACATTGCGGAATTTCTCGTCGTACTTTGACAAATCATGTGAAATCGGGGAAATGTTCAAGGTTACTTGGAAGGCCACCAGTTTTGAGTAAACAATTTGAAGAAGATTTGGAAGCAAAAATAATTCGGTTCTCACATATGGGGTTTCCCCTAACTCCCAAATCCTTAAGAAGAACGGTTTATTCGTTCGTTGAAAAACGACATATTTGAAATAAATTTAATAACGTTAGAAAGTTAGCTGTAAGGGAATGGTACAGATCTTTCATGAAGCGACATCCGCACTTATCTCGAAAAAAGGCATAAAATATGAAACCAGCTCGGGCTCAAAAATTAAATAGACCCACCGTGCAAGAATATTTCAATAAATTGGAAGCCATATTGAAAAAAACGAGATTGATGAATAGCCCAGAGAAGTTGTATAACATAGATGAAAAAGGTCTTCGACTTACCCTACATCATCAGCAAATCATTATTACTAAAAAAGGGACCAGAAGGGTTCATCTAATAGCCCATGAGCATGCAGAAAACGCCACTATTGTGGCATATGGAAATGCTATGGGTCATGTTATCCCTTCCATGATTGTATTCAAGGCCCAAAGAATGTAACCAACTTTTGCTGATGGACTTCCAGCTGGTTCTACTGAAGTTTTTGTAAAATGGCTGGACAATTTCTCAAAATTTATGTCAGCGCTTCTGGTCATTTTGATTTTTGATGGGGCTTTCTGTCACCTAGAGATTTCCATTGTTGAAAAAGCTGAAGAACTAGGTATCCACTTGTGTTTACAACCCATGAGATGAGATCTTTCGAACACTACTGGGACGAATTCAGACTAATTATACTCCATCAAGCCCCTAGGACTTAATCTCCCAGTTTGACTCTTGGCTATTGATTTATAATATTTAACTTAATTTAATTTATTTATTTGATTTAATAATTTGTTCCGTTCATTTATTTATTTTATTAATTAATTTAACAATAGTTGTTTGTAAATATAGGTACGCAAGCCAAATGACAATAAATTTACGAAGACTTGAAGAGGCATCTTCGCTACAATATTGCAGTTACATATTGGTTGTGAGAATTTAATATCTACTCTTTAAATTAATATAAAATAAGTGATTACTATGATTTAACATATTTAAAACAAATATTCCATGAACATGCTTAAAATACTTAAAAGGTAGTTGGATCATATTAAATTTACAGGCTATATGATAAACATAAATATGGAATTAATAGAAACAGTGTAATTCAATGCCGGTAGGGGTATTAGCCCTGTTTCTGTTAATTCCATATTTATATTTAATTATTCTCTTAATCAGTGTCCTAATTAGTACCAAGTTATGCTGCACAATATCGTACTGGTACAATTTAAGCGAATTATTTCATTTCTATGATATGATATAAGGAAACATGAACAGATTGATATAATAACAAAGAGACGAGTTAATGTAAGAAAACTGGCAATTTTCTAAGAAGTGAAACAGCAACATTTGTTTTTTGACATAATCTATCACAAATGAACGGGTGTGCTTTATAGTGATTAGCAGCTGCTAATCTATATCTCCAAAAATTTTTAAAAAGTCAAAAACAATGCGGGTTAAAATGGTAATGTTCATTTATGCCAAGATACAAATACATTGCTTTACGTAAGCCATTTTATATTTTTAATGTTTTGGAAAAGATAATTGATGAAAATCAAAAAGACACTTTCCACATTTACAGTCTTGACAAATCGAGTTTTCTTACGACTTTTCTATAGTGTTCCACTTCTTGTTTTTCTTACGTCAATCTTTAAAGCTAAATTGATTAAGGCTTTCGCGGCCAGTTGACGAACTGATGTTGTCTTTCTTCGGGTGTACAGGCCGTCGTCGGTTGGAATTGCTTCCTAACGTTTCGCTAGCACGAGTGGCGAGCTTCTTCAGAGGTCTATCCATTTTCGCTGTTGGTTGTAGACTGTTCCTTTCTCCTACGCAGATGGTATTTATGCCTGTGGGTAGGGGGCGGAGCTTGTTCCGCTTCAGTAGATTCTGATGTGTCGATTGGTATGGTTCGTGCGTTCCTAAGAATTGGGTTCCAGATCTGATTCAGTCTAAGGGTCTCCTCCTTCCTGTTGAAATTATCCGGGTGTTTGTGGATTTCTATGGCTTCTCTGGTCAGTCTGTTGTAATAGCCGTTGACTGATGCCAGCAAGGTGCAGCTTTCAAAGAATATTTTGTGTTCTCCGTCGTTCATGTGTGTTCGGCTACTGCTGATTTCTCAGTCTGTCCTAGTCGGCAGTTAGCTTTATGCTCTTTGAGTCTTGTCCCTACAGATCTTGTAGTAGTTCCAACAGGAACAGGGTATGCGGTAGACTCCTGAATTTGAAAGTGCGTCCCTCCTGTCCTTCGCTGATCTGAAGGTTTGCTGGATTTTCTTTGTCGGCTTGAAAATAGTTCCAATGTCGTGCTTCTTCAGAACTCTGCCAATTCTGTCCGTGACTCTCGGAACATAGGGGAGATAAGCTTGAGTGGTGGTGCGTTGTAATTCGGTTTTTCGGGGTCTTGATGTACTTAAGCCCATTGATCTCTCGATCTCCTTTTTGTTGTAACCATTTGCTTGAAAGGCCGTCCGCAGGTGTTCCGGCTCTGCCTGCAGGTCCTCTGGTTCACAAATCCTTCGAGCTCGTTCCGTTAGGGTTCTAATTACTCCATATTTTTGACTCGGATGATGGTTAGACATAGCGTGTAGGTATCTGTCCGTGTGGGTTGGTTTTCTGAATACTGTGTGGCCTAATTTGTTGCCTCGTTTCTTCACTAGTACATCAGTCTGGCATCAGTCAACGGCTATTACAACAGACTGACCAGAGAAGCCATAGAAATCCACAAACACCCGGATAATTTCAACAGGAAGGAGGAGACCCTTAGACTGAATCAGATCTGGAACCCAATTCTTAGGAACGCACGAACCATACCAATCGACACATCAGAATCTACTGAAGCGGAACAAGCTCCGCCCCCTACCCACAGGCATAAATACCATCTGCGTAGGAGAAAGGAACAGTCTACAACCAACAGCGAAAATGGATAGACCTCTGAAGAAGCTCGCCACTCGTGCTAGCGAAACGTTAGGAAGCAATTCCAACCGACGACGGCCTGTACACCCGAAGAAAGACAACATCAGTTTAATGCTAAATATTAAAAATATATTACTGTTAATTTCGTATTGATTTTTTGTGTTGATGCAGGATCGAATACTTAGATTTTAGATTATTCTCAATTTATTATATTAAGAATGAAAATGTGCATTAAATAAAACCACAGACGCTGAAGTACAATTTTGGGACTCTGCAGGATGATTTAGAAAAACGAAACCCATGGACAAAATTGTGTCTTTTTAAAATTCATACAAAATAGTGTTTTAGAAGTGACTACTTTATGCGCATGACTTTGGTTTATCGTTTTAAGTCATAAAAAATTAATTACTTGGACAAATGCTGGGACAGTAATTTTCTACAGATAATCTTTCACTTCTCTTCTGTCTTCATTTCGTCCATCTCATCTTTTTCTCCTTAACCACACCATCCACCCATTCTCACTATTACTGAAAGGCGGCTGAAGAGGCCTTACGCCCTATCTTCTGCCTGTGCATCACAGTATAGATCGGAGGGACTGCCCGCCCACCAGCATGGGTAGATGGTGGAAATGAAACGTAAAAAAGTTTTTTTTTTAGTATAAGGATAGTACTCCACCTAAAGAAGCCACAGGGTGGTGAAATGGCCATAGTGCTTTTGCGTTTAGAACAGTCATTCATTTTTATATCATAGTAATATTCTCGGCAATTAATAATAATAAATAAATAAATAAATAAATAAATAAATAAATAAATATAAGGTTACATCATTGTTTCCATAAAATTAACGCTAATAAACTTTATTATAAACCTTAGCGAACAGTTTATCTTCGTTATGTGGTCGTTTCAATCTTAGCAGCATGAAATATGCCATGTGGCAGCAATGATAACCGGCGCAATGTAAATTACCTAAATTCAAATAAACGTTGTTTTCTTTCTATTTTTCGTATGGGGTAGTGGCGGCGTGTGGTGGTGTACATATAATAAGGAACTGCTTACCAAATCCAATGTTTCATCGACACGTTATTTACTGTACGGTTCGTACTGTTTGGATATAAAGTCCATTTTATTGATTCTTTGACTTACAGAATACAAATCCACAATTTCGTTATTCCATTTTTCTGATAAATATCCAGTTTAAATTTTCTTTTATTGTTTGTACATTTCGCAGATTATATATTTATTCAATGTAATTGAGACATCGGCTGCTTAAGACTTTTTATTGTTATTTTTTCATTATACATTAACTGCGAAAACGCATTGTCCACTAAAACACTATGCTGATACAGTCGCGAGCAAACTAAGTTGTTAAGTATTATGTTGCATTGAAAATGTTCGAAATACACCTATCCCTATCTCCAAAATAATGTTAACGGCTGAACAGATGAAAACAGTACATAGCTGTTTTTTGTAGGCGGTCATAAATCAACTTTATGTGCGTATGAAACTATACAGGGTGCTAAAAAAATAACACATATCCTATATATCACTGGAAAGAGCACAAAAATCCAAGGAAAAAGTTATCACAAAAATTCGCGCTTGAATGTATTATTTTCGACTAACTGTCTTTAAAAATTTACACCAGAGAGGGTAGTAAAGAACACACAAAAACTTCAACAGATATTTTGTGTGTTCTTTACTACTCTCTCTGGTGTAAATCATGCTTCATCAACCGTGCACCGTCGAAAGTTTAAACTTTAAAAATTTAATTAATATAATCAAGCAGTGCCCGCGTATAACACTAAACAGACACTGGACAGGAAATGAGCCCTACATATGCGTGCTTCCTGTCTACTTTCCTGGAGTGAGGGAGAACGCAAGTGGTAGACGGTCATCATCAATGCATTTTTTTTTTAGTTCGTGGATGACAGGAAATCTTTAAAAGACATCCAGCCGTCCGTATGATTGATTATATATAGGTAGTGTGGGATTCCCGACGAAGGTGTCCTCGGACCTACCGACTAAAACCTCTACCCTCAGGTCCTTCTAGGACCGTTTGATTTGGTCCTCTTCAGCCGACAATGCAATTAATTTATCAACCTATAAACTAGCTAAATGGTTGACAAATGAATTAAAAAATCTCACAAATAGGCAATCTAGTTTTCCAATAAAGAATTCGTCACTTAAGTCAAAAATATTAAGTTAAAAAGTAGTGATATTTTGGCTCCATATGACGTTTGTTCTCTTTTTCCGTGTGTACCAGTTCCTATTACTTTGAAGTATTTAGAGGATTTACTCAAAAAGAATGGCTGAGTACATTACCTTAGCTTTAATGTACATGCGTCAAAATTATTTTCAGATAACTAATTGTTTCTTCAAACAGAGGGATAGAACAGCTATGAGGAACTTTGAATCACCCTTTATGGCTAATTTTTTCACGAGGTGTATCGAGAGCGATATTAATCATCTAAAGTATTCGCCTCGCCTATGGTAAGGGTTTTTACAAGAATGAATAAATAGACTTATTAGGTACTGATTTTACTATGTATTCAATTCATTTAACTTCAACGTTGGTAACAACTGATAAACAATGAGCTTAAGTAGCTAAAGATGAATATTTTTTATAATTGTCTTACAATTAGCATGAGTTCCTTTAACAAGTATAATTATGTGCCCGCCTAATATTCTTTTTCGTTTTACTTTCAATTAGGTTAGCTAACTTTTTCGAAGAATTGTGGACAGTGGAAGTAATTTAGCTAATAAAGTTTTTATTTAAGTGCAACTGCTGAACGTGCCAGTGAAGTTTTGGGTAAAAGTAAGCCAAAAATATAATTTATGCAATGTAATGTTCTCTGTAATAAACAGATATTGTTTTATGCTTTCATGAGTTTTGTTATGCTCTTTTAAGATTTCATTGCTTTACAATATCTCTTTAATCGGTTAGCGAATTATGATTGTTTATGTCTATTGATGTCATGAAAATTGACTGACGACGTTGTGCGTTGGTATTTAGAAATATTGCAGTACTTTGATACTAAATTTCAAATATGTACCTATAATTTAACTGTTTTTAAAAGCACCAACTAGAAAACAAATTCTTTGAGATAAGCAACATTTTACGTATATTATAACATTTGCATGTTAATCCATCTACACAACTTATAATTGTTACCTATGTACATGCTGATTAAAAGATAATCATGGCCATAATAATAAAACTGAGACACCATATTTTAATGGTAACTGATAAAATGGTGAAAAAATTAAGTATCAGAAATAAAAACATATTTAAACTATGTCTGAAAGTTTCTAATTAGTTAACTGTGTTTAAATACATTAATATCGCATTAATATATTTTAATTTTGCTCTTATTAAAGTTTCTTCAAATATTTCATTATTATTGTGTTTGGTAGGCCAATAATATATTGGGGCGAATAAGAAAATCTAAACTCGAAATAATTTCTTAATTACGTTGGAAAATTTATTGCAGGCATATTTTGAAGCATGAAATTTAATATTTGGAATGTTGAAGCAAAATTGTGTTGCTTAATCTGTCAAATACGTACTCTTAATCGAAAATCCATTCTTAAATTTTTATAAACGCCAAGTGTTTTTCACTTTGTCGTGTTATAAAGATAATGGCTGATACGGGATTTGTATCAATTTCATTCACAGCCACAAGTCAATCTGTCCTTAAATTGCTCTTGTCGCCGTAATTTACTGCCAACTAATTCATAATGGTTGCCAAGTTGACAACCTTTTTATATGTATATTCTCATTCAATTTCGAGCGCGTTACGGTGCCGGTCATAATGGTGAAAATTTTAGGGTATCTAGTACTTACTTTTGGTAAGTTTACCAAAACAAATATATTTTTTATTAAAAAAAAATACTAAAATCACAATTAGTCACAATTTACACAATTTATATTCTTGCGAATTCATTCATCAGCTAAATTTTCAATCTAGAAATTTGTATCCACATACAGCTATTTTTTTGCACTTCTACAAAAGATTATTTCTTCAGAAAATAGTGGTTTACAATTAAAATACAAATAAATAAGTAAAGTTGACTTATTTCAGTTCTGTGATTCTGAGTACTCTTTGCAATGGTTATCGTTCGTTTAAAGTAAATATCTAATTATCGGGTATTTATCAAGTTATTTATTTACTCAAAAATACAAATGTTCAAGTTGTTTATTTGCAGTCATGTAACATTTAATTGTAAGATCATTATGATATTAAGTTAACATGTATTATTATACTTAGATATATAAAATGCATGTTGCGGTTACTTTGATTGCCAAGTGTCGCACTGCACTCATGTCACATTCCTCCGTTTATTTCCCTTTGAAACTGATGTTGTACTTGTATACTTTAGTAAACAAATTTTGAATTCGAATATGCAACGCGATTTCGGTTCATTCGTTTGGACCCAATCCAATATTTGTAGTTAAAAAAGCTTTATTTTTTCTTAAATACAGATAGAAACACAAACTAACTCGCTTTTTTTTATAGGTGACATTTATGTATAAATACAATTAATCATTTACTTAAGACGCTATTTCGAAGTTCATTTTATTTATAACGGACATGGAAGTTAGCGTTATTTTTATGTTCTGATGTATTAACAAACTCCTTTACCTACAGAAAATATAAGATGCAATAGCCAAAGAGATATATAAACTGGCTAAAGTTTTTTGAATAATCTTATAATATAATAATTCTCCGCTTAATAAAAACAATAGTGTATATATTAAACTATATAAATTAAATATACATTTATCTCATTTATTATTGTATACATGTACAAAAAATACCTAGGTTGTGTGGATTGAACAAAAAATGTCTATAAATTGCACGAGAAGAATGCAAACGAATTCGTACCATTGAATTTTGGATTTAATTCGAGTCAGTACAAGGTTGAGTAGGCAATTGGTAGGGCAGTAATAAGGTCGTTAAATTATTACCGTAGTATCATAGGGTTTGGTGTGTATATTTCAAATATGAACTAGGTCATAGTTAAAAAAAGACAGGTTTTATTTTATTTTTGTTGCTATTGTTAAGTCATAGCTTTGTATTTCCTCTCCATCTATCAAACTTATATTTGCTTACCTACATCTTAAGTGAATCTCAAATAAATTCAGTATCACTTCATCACCTCAATACATTATAATGAAAATAGATCATTTACGATGCTAGCGTGTGAGTAGGTCTGTAACATAATTTGTGTGGAGCTATCTCCTCTCATGATACAAAATTATGGATTTAACTTACTATTAAAACTTCTAATTCAACATGGAAGCTAACTAACGCGCCTACTTTCAATATCTAAGATGTAGTCGTTTAATTGGAATTTTTAATGAAAATTTACCAACGTTTTGACATCTATATTCGGTCGTCGTATGTTCACAAATAGAATGTAGTACTGGCTGTGACTAAATGTCCGCCGACGAAATCATTAAGGCCCCTTACACATGTAGATACTATATAGAGCTTGTACTTACACTTATGTAGAGCTGTTTCCATGCTGCTGAATTGCAGATACTACATCCGGGTTCAAAAATTCTGCATCTCGATTCACCAGCTGATGGCGATAAATTTTGTATCTGAGATATAGAAATTACCAGATATTATATAACTTTATATGGAGCTGTTCAAATTTGCAAACAAACGATATGTTCGTATGTTGTAATTTTATGAAAAGAACAGAAGATGAAGGGCACCGTTTTCGACAAACAAAATTTTATTACTTTGGTAAAGTCGAATGCGAGTCTATGGAACACACTCTATGAACAATACTTTGACAAAAAAAACGCAGTGCTGGGTGCATGTTGCCCAACAAATTTTTAAGAGTATTCTCCATACAATAAAATGAAGGTTATCCTTAACTCTACTATTGGATAGACCCATATAGTCATTTTTTTCTCTTTCGGTTTTTGTTTTTGTTAAATACTTCAAAAGAAAGAAAAGCCGCTATTTTCTCAGTTAAACTCTGCATCTCCCATGCTCTATTTGTGATACAGTATCTACGTGTGTCAGAAGACTAAGTTGCAGTATGGAGGAGTGCAATGGTTAAAATGTAAGTGGTATGCACCATGAGTACCATTCACTCGCCCATCAAAATTTGGATGGGCTATGCTAGTAGTTTAACATTTAAATTAAACCTTCGGTTAAATAAGCAGTTGGGTAACGTTTATAATAATACATGATGTACTGTACTCTTCATGGAAAAAAGATAAGCATATAAGTTGTGAGATAATACTTTAGCAAGGAAATTAAAACATTTGAATGAAACTTGAGTATATATTAGAGCTCTATTAATAGTAATTTATCATATAAAAATTATTTTTGAAACTTCTGTAGGTTGAATGGAATTTTGCTTGGATCATAAAATGCTTCTTTGTAAACAAATCTAACTAACATGGAAGGTCTTGTTGCAAATTCATATTAACTGCATTCATCCTATTTTGGGAAATCCAAATTTAATTAAAATGTTGGATATTTGTAATAGAAATTCTACTTTTAAAGTGTTATTTTAAATTTCACCTTGTTACCACAGGATAGTCACAGGTTAACTATTATGTAAGATCAATATAAACAAGGATATTCAAAGAAGTGATTAATTTGTGATTACCGTGGGGTAAGAAGGTGAATTTTTAAATTTAACTTTAAAAGTGGAATTTCTGTTATAACAAAGTAACATTTGAATTTAAATATGTTTCCTTATAACAGGATGATTCAACTTTCAAAAATAATTTTTACATGATACAATACTATTAACAGCTCTAATATACGACTAAGTTAAATTCGAATCGGACAACGTTTCTTCACCTGAGGACAAGTAATACTTTCATAGCTAATGAAAATTGATGTATATATATATATATCGTATTTGTATGTAAGAAAGAAAGGGACGGCCTACTGTTACTCTTCTATTCAGAGTACCAACTTCAAAGTTATTATTGTGTGTCTTTTACTTAACAGTGTCAAATGTTTGTCTTTCTGTTACTACATTTTTTAGGTAGGTACCTACTTTAGACTAGAAGATTGGCAGTAGACCATGCTGTTCTTTCTTAATAAAACACTACAAGCCGACATTCCACATAAAACGTTTATTGACATAAAACGCGTTTCGATACTGAAGGTTACGTCCTCAGTTATATCCTGAATTAATGTAAATTGAAAAACTCATTATATAGTGAAAATCCTTCTCTAAAATATTTCGAGAATTCCAATGGAGGCAAAAAAATTTATTCTTAAAGAAGGGTGGGGCTTGCAGGAGGTCACACTATTGAATCGAATTGTGAGTTACGATACCAAAGGGAAAACGTTCAAAACTGAGCAGAAAATAATGAACTCTATATTGCTTATAATTCATTAAACCACCTGTCAAATAAAATGCAAAGCCTTGGCTAATAGGCAACGGACTAAACTTCTTGATGCTTGCTTTGACTTTACTTTGCAGGAATGGGGTGGGTGGTGGGGTGAGATATCAATTATAATTCGATAATAGCCTAAGAAGATCAGAGTTTGGGAGAGGAGCACAATCTGAGTTTATTAAATTGTCTTTATTTTGTACTTTCTGACACTTTCGTAAGCGTCTAAAAAGAATTTAAACAATTGGAATCTATTTCATGGTTAGTACCAAAACCTTGGGATGCTATGATATATTTTTTTTATTCTGTTAAATTAATATATGTTAAATGTTCTTCACATATGACGTTAGTTGCTTTACGACTCTGATATTTATATTGTTTGTCGTAATTTCTACATTTAATACTGTAAGTTCGTGATTTCTGCTGGGATTTTATTTTATCTTTTGGTTTACCTAAGGAACATTGCAAACTATTTGACAGACTATGAACTACTGTTCAACCAAACTTGTTAAGCAAATTGGATAAATCGCGTGTAAATGGGGGTTAGAAAGAATTTTAAAATACTTCTTGTTTTCTTAATTTAAATTTTTCATTTTGAAATATGTTTAATTGAGTTTTTTCCGTTGTATTGGGCAATTTTTTTAATGTATTTTATTTTGTGATAACCTTCTTTACTTAATGGATAATTAATCAGGCGATTGATAAGAAAATTTAAATTTGGTAATTTATGTTGGATACAACGATTCGAATTAAAAGTCATAAAGCGGTCAGAACCCGTATTTTTCCGTAAAATTCAAGTACCTAGAAATGAAATTGTACTGTTTGTTTCGATTGAGTGAATTATATGGTTAGGAATTGTGAGTTTAATTTTTTTAAAAATCGCGTGAATAATATTTTGTAGTATCCAAAATGGCGGAAACATCGCCTACGTATCTTATCCAAATTCTAGGGAAATAGTTAGCAATTTGTTTCAGATGGGATTCGAAATGAGACACAAATAAGGTTTTTAATAAAGGCAGATAAACTGTTACCCTTTTCAGTACACTCCTTTTGTTTCTAATAGTTGTTATTGAATATAAAATAATAGTATTTTAGGAACAACGTTGAGAGTTTTATTAAATCATTAATTACATAATCGCTGCGATTAAGTTTGAACAGAGCTTTTAAATGAGTCAATATTTTTGTCGATAGGTCCACTCGGAAATAGAAAAGTTACATAAAAAGGTACCAAAAGTTTAGTCTCCTTTTTTGTATCGAAACTCGTTTGGGTTCCAAGCGGTTTATGTGGAATTTCGAGTTTTGGTATTTTATTTAGTTCAGTTCCCCATAACTCAATTTGATTTCTTTTTTTTTTCTTACGCTAAAATACCAATGTATAAAATTATTTTATTAGCTATAAAATTTGACATTTCAATTTAAAAGCAGAATAATTCAATTGAATGAACCATATTATTAACTTTGGTTTATAGATACCCTTCGACTTTCATATTATTGTTACACGAAGTATACACTATGTTTTCGGAGCAACAAATTGTCCCATTATAATTCCAATAGCTTGTTTTCTGTACCACAATAATTTATTCCAGTCGTAAAAATTATATTATTAATGAATTTATATATTATCATAGAAGTAGCACACTTTGGTGATCGGCGGTCTATTTTCAAAGCCAATAATATATTTAGAACGATGTTAAGTGATGGTTGTTGAATTCAGTAGATTAGGCAAGTGTGTGTTTGCATGGTTTTATAGATTCAGAAATGGATACATCCTACACAAATTTCATTAAGAACTTATTTTTTTCGAAAAATAATTTCCATGATGATTCAAACTCCGTTTTTCTTTAGGCTTATGAACTGTAGTCACGTTTCGCACTTTTTTTTTTTGTTTAATATCACATCAGACAACCAATTTGCTTTCTGAGCTTAAAATATAAAAAATATCACTCTTGGAAGAGTATGTATTTTGCATTTGAATTAAATAAGGATTTTTATAAATAAGATAATGACCTGTGACATCTTCTTATCGTACATGTAAAAATTATCAGTTTTGACTTGACGTTATGCCCAATTTGTTTTAAACTACCGATTAGCGTTTGTAATGAGCACTTAACGACACAACTTTTGACCATGTCTGAACTAATTTGTCATCATTTTTACTGTACTTATTTATATCGTTGAAGGAAGGTGATGTTTTTAGATTTAAAATATATCGATAACAATTTGCAAGGTTGTAATTTAAAAACACTGATATATGTAGCCAATTCGAACATTCCTAAACGATATATTGTAAATAACCTTTTTCTATGAAATTATTTAAACTTATTGTTACTATACTCCGTTTACATTATTCATGAAACTCTTCACGATTGCTATACTTCTCGGTAGGTTTAATTTCATGGTATCATGTATTTATTATAATTTTAAAATACTCCTTTTTAATTTTCTTGTATTTATTTTTAGGTGCGGTGTATGCCGACCACTGGTCGTATGATAATCAAAGTAAGTAACTTTTATTTTGGCACACTTAACGTACATCATGTTTAATCATACATTGTTGGCACGGAAACGTAGTCCATTGGCCTACCATTTTGTTCATAGCTTTTGATTTATTGGTCGTTAAATCTGTAAAAGTTTAATCCCTTGTTATAATAGCAGTGTGATTACATTTTGACAAGAGTAATAGTAGATTAAGAAAACTGTATATTCAAATACAACTTAGTAATAAAGGCTTTTAAAGAAAATGCTAAAACAAAATTTATATAATCGTATAAGAATGTTTACAGGAAATGTGTATTTAAAACTTATTTTGCGTTGTAATTTCTTTGGTCTCTAACATGTGTTATTAATTTATTAGTCTAATGTCTCCGCTGCAAACAAAAGTAGGTTGCAAAAACACTAAATGCTAAGTTTCAGTGTATCTGTTACGGGTAAAGTTAGATAAGCGAGTTAACTTAGGTTTACCTGAGTAAACTGCGTGATACCCAAGCTTCTTGGGTAAAGTCCAAAATATATTTGGAATTGTACACGTTTCGGGCTTTACCCGGGTAAACCGCGTTTTATCCGCTTTCGCTTGGTTAAAGTGGGATGTACCATAAATGACAAGGCCATTAATGTTTGAAACACATACTTAAATCAAAAAACACTTTATAAATAAAAATTAGAATTCTAAAACTGTATTCTCTTAAAGGTAATCTACTCACGAGTACTTGTTTGTTCAAACAAGACAAGCTGCTGTGATATTTCGAATAGCTTTACCTAACCTAATCTAACCTAACCTAATCACAAGTCCTTTTTTGATAGATTTCAGTTTTTTTTTGACACCCTTCACACAAGCGGAGATATAGCTTAATAACATCTTGAATAATATGAGTCATTTATGGTATATCCAACTTTAACCAAGCGAAAGCAGATAAAACGCGGTATACCCGGGTAAATCCTGAAACGTGTACAATTCCAAATATATTTTGGACTTTACCCAAGAGTCTTGGGTATTACTCAGTTTACCCGGGTAAACCTAGGTTTACTCGCTTATCTAACTTTACCTTGACATATCTACTAAATACTAAAATTGTTTCGTATTATAAAATTGGCTGCATACAAGATATGCTCATAGTATTTGTTCTTAGTTCCGGTTAAGGCGCTATTAAAAGTGGTAAATACACATGTAATAAGGTGTAATAGTTAAATTAATATACATAGCACGTACATACATGCACTTTAATTTGTGTAAACGGTTGTATTGCACGTATTAATTCATGGAACAATATTTTATGACGAAAAATATGTTTAAGGAACATGCAGTGTATGAAATATTAATTGCATTTATCAATAGAAATATATACAGGGCGAGTTAACTACGATATTATGAGACAATGAAATATCCTGATTGGATCGTATTATTTTGGAAATAGTTTTAGACAAAAGTTGTATACCTTCAAAGGGGCAATGAATTGGTGACCCTCAATGTGACCTTGAGATTGATCTCTGCGGTCATTTTAAAATGATGGGTACCTACATAAGTAATTGTCCTTAATTTCTCATAAATACGAACTAAAAATTTTAAATCAAATTAACTTTAAGAGTAATTAAATAAAGAAAGACTCACCCTAATTACCACTGACTAAATTTTATATGAGCGGATACGTGTTTCGCCCACTTCGCACGTGAGAATTATCAACGCGAGATAATGCGAAGTGTGAGAAACACGTGTCCGCTTATATAAAATTTAGTTAGTGGTAATTAGAGTGAGTTTTTCTTTATTTAATTATTCCTTTACCACAGTCTTCTATTTTCTACTTTTAATTTTAAGAGTATTTTCAGTTACAAAATTTTTCGCTGTTTTCACTTCTGGAGTCAAAAATATTTGTTCTCGTTGAAAACTGACACACACTTCTAATAACTTTGAATTTCTGAGTCAAGGGATCGGTCAAGGCCACCAGTTGGTTTCTGATTTGAAAACAAAACTTTCTATGACACTTTTTCCAAAATAATGATATTTAATTAATACGTTTCGAATATTTGTTTGTTCTTAATTTTTCATAAATACTACTGAAAAGAGCAAATTATTCTCGAAGGTATTTTTGACTATAAAAGTTTCCGTTCTTTCCATTTATAGGGTCAAAAATACGCATTCCTATTTAAAAACAATGACCTGATCTGCAAATGACCTCGAAGGTTGAGGCCAAGGGCTCATTCATGGTCTTAAACGGATTTCCTCTTCGAAAAAATACATGTTCTATTAGATTTTTTTTCTAAATAATGAGATCCAATAGGAGGATTTCATAGTATCAGGATAAGTGCCTCACACATTTGACTATAAATTATATACGCAAACGCCTATTATAAATCTTCATATAAACAGAAATAATAGTTATTGCGTATTACCTGACCAACGTTAGGTTATTTCTTACAATTTCACAGTTTGCGTAAAAAAACGATGTAATTGGAAAAAGGACGATACCATCATTGCTCGATAAACTGTTTTGGCGACTTTAATAAATTTAGATTTTTCTAGTCGACTTTTTAATTAGCATTTTATTATTATATAATATTAGCCCTCTTCTATAATATTAAATTTCCCCAGCTATATTTTAGGTTAGAGTAGACTAGGTTATGGTAGTATAAGTTATATATGTACTAATAAAAGTTTTACTTGTTCCTCTCTAATTATAAAATTAAATCGAAAAACGGATTTGCTCATCGATAGACTAAATGAAATTTTCTTATTTAGTTAATTATCTTACATCACCGTTTTCTCATTTGTAGCCAAGTTACCTAATTTTTGCAAACCATTGTTCAATAACCTTAATGACTACTTTCTTAATAAAGAAAATTGTTTGAATGTTATGATCATGGTAGAAGACTTATTGCATATTGCAACTTGAAGAACATAAATAAAATGGCTGCGGTAAGCAAAATGTATCTGTTAATAATTGCCCATCCATGGCCGTGGAAATATTAGAGATTATGTAGTCAACTTACACGTACATACATTGGGGGATTGCTTACAGCATAGGATTGCTTAAATTTTCGTTTTACTACTATAAACTACTACAGTTAAAGTAAACATCAATACAGTTTATTTTTAACATAATTCAGTTACTAGCAAAAAATAAAATTTTAAGCCTAATTGTACTAATGTGAAGGATTTCCTTTGCAGCGCAAACGTTGAACGAAATGCGTTATGCCTTCGTCCCTTTTACTTTGCGACCTGAAGTTTTCGTACATATTTCTCCCTTTATTTGGCACAACCTTGGATCACAAAAAGCAAGAGTGCCAGTCTACTCTCCCTATAAATGAGAAATCTTGAATTAAACATTGATATGATATTCCTTTTAACGGGTTGTTTTCTTCTTCTTTATAGGACCTATATCTTTTCGGAGAAACCTTTTTTTTGACATTTTTATACATGTTAATATATTTTATTTATTGTTTATGTTCAGGTGCGGTAATAGAAGATTATAAAAAATATTTTATAGATAAATTTGTCAACTTGGATTAAGGGCAATAGCTGATGAATTTCGAAAGTAATTGTTGGATTAATGTATCTTACCTTAAAACCTTTTAATATAGACATATCATGTATTTATGTCTATCAAGGATCCTTGAAGGGATATGATTGGATTAATGCAATCGTATCTACTTAAGTATTGGCAGATATATAGGAACTATCTCTTTATGAGCGGATGAATATAATAAAATGTTTGAGACATTTTAAAAAATGATGGAACATAAATTAACATGACTATTCATTATTCCTTTTATATATCTAGCGGAATATTTATGTACTAGTTGAACCCGTCCAAGTTTGGACGGATGGATTTCGATAACGATGGTGCATAGCCTATATATTTTAACCATGATGTTTCTCCACGCTGCAACCTAATATAATCAAATGATTCCATCTTCGGACGTTTTACAACAGACAGTGCCGTATTTTATCTATGATCCTATGACGACCTAATTTTAAAATTTAAATACGCTCATTACGTCAAAAGATTAGTGATATTTAATTAAAAAATCGGTTTAAACGAAAATATTCTGGGTTTAGAAAGTAGGTTATTTAGTTTTCATTAAACGTTTTCATCGTCAGCTAACTCCAGAATTCTTCTTTACAAAGCTACCTACGCTTGCATTATAGATACATAGCACATTATTATTTGTTGGGTATATTCGAAAAAAGTACTTATTTAATTTTACGTAGTTTTGAGCAATCGAGTTAGAAAATAATAAGTTCTTCTTAATGCACCTAAGTCATTAATAGTACCTAATATGTTGTATTTTGGCGTTTATGCAAAAAGTGGTATTTGAATCGATATCTTATAAGGTTCTTCAGAGATTCACAGAAAATTTACAGAAAAATCGATTATCGTTTAATCTTATAGCTATTAAGTCATAAAAAGTTTTCAGAAGTTAATTCAATTGTAAATACGTTAGGTATGGGCAGGCAATCTACAAGAAATATGAAGATCTGTAATGTGGCTTGCCGAGATTTCAAAGAAAAGACTGGAAACTTCGAGAAATGTAATTCTAGAACCTTCTAGAATAAATGAAAAAACTAACGACAGTTGTATTCATTACGCGATATTGGTGACAGTTGTTTGGAAAATTGGAATTGTAAATGTGTTATTACTTGAATTATGTTCGGTTAAAGCTGTATAATGTTTTGTTTGAGAAAATACCCATTCATCATTTTTAATGTATGTATCTACGTCTCGCCGGTATAATCCATTTTAGACATATTGTCAATACTCTATTGATTATTGAAATTCATTTATTACTGTTGTTAATCAAAACGGTTTTAATTTTTGAATAACCGTAATCGTACTTAAGATGAGATTCACAATCAAGTTATTAAATATTGTTTGTTATGCTGAAAAGTACTTGTGTTATTTTCTGGTAATCCATCATTCTTTCGTAAATTGATTATATAAAACGAATTAATTTGATTGACACTGCTATTCTTAATAACAAAAATAATCACATATTTAGCTTATCGATTTTTTTTGTAATTCTTAAATAGTTCTACCTTCTAACTACATTTAGCAATTTTCTGTTTAGAATAAGTATACTAAATTAAAAGAGTACCTATGTAAAGGAAACAGAAAAGGAAAAGAAATGTTTCAACAAAACTGTTTATTTCTCGACAATGTTTTCGACCTCTAAAAGGTCATTTTCAAAAGTACAATAGTAACAGATTTGCTGAAACATTTATTTCCTTTTTTTGTTTTCTTTATTAAAAATTTTCATCGAGAATACACCAGTGAATGTTTAAATATTATTAATAGTTAAACTTTCGATAGTGCAACGTTTGTGAAATATTTAAAAACTGTTAAAAACAACACAAAATAAAACACAATGTTATTTCACTAATTTGTATTGAACTCGACAATATTATTTCAATCGTCAGCGATCATTCTCAAGAGTACTTTAATATTGTCGAGTTCATTAAAAATTAGTGAAATAACATTGTGTTTTATTCTACGTTATTTTTAACAGATTATTAATAGTACCTATGTTCCTGGTTATTCTTCTGTCGAAACTACCAGAGGTGGATCGCGATTTCGATCGTATTAGACCTCATGAGCACGCCGTAGATAGTTCCGATTTAGTATTGACCAACCTACTCGCTGCCACTTCAAAAAGCGTTCGATGAATAAATACAGATAGCATAGTGATGCCATCTATAAAAATTTGTTAATTATTACAGTAATGCTTAACAAGCTCCTTTTCTGTAAGGATATCGACTTGTCTATGTGGACACGTAGATGACTACACCGTGAGATAAATTTGACAAGTCGATATCCTTATTAGAAGAGGACCTTGATAAACATTAGTGAATTTCAGAATAAGTTGAAGGGGAGTTGAAATCCAATTTATAAATTAATAAGTTTTAATTTAGTAGAAATTGAATTTTCGCTAATCTCTTGGTGAAACATTTTAATAGTTAAAAAGTAAAGAAACACTTGGTAATAGCGAAATATTTTTATCAGATTTAGAAAACAAATTTTTTTCCTCAAAAAATCCATTAACTACACATATCTTACACTGGGCGAGATACGTTGATGATGTCTTTTGCATTTGGACTGGTAAAAAAGAAGAAATTGTTTCGTTCCAAAACATTATTAATTTTTTTAATAGCAACATTTTTTGGACATTACGATTACAAAAATTCAGGATTATTTAGAATTTGATATCTTCAGAAAATCAACTTTTACTGACACTCTAATACATGCCAATTCCAATCAATCGAAAAACATTAAACTAAGTTCTTTCAATTGTTTCGTCCACCGTTTACTCACAATACTTTTAAATAAAACCAATTTTGATAAAGAAGTTTCAGTCTTAAAAGTCCTAGCTAAAAATAATGGTTATGATGAAAATCTAGTAGATCAACTAAATTACAAAAAACGTAAAAAATTAATGCTTCAAAAACTTTACTCAGTGCCGGATGCAAAAGACATCAACAACAGTAATAATAAAAAAATCTGTTACTTAAATTATGTACCAAACATATCTTATAAGATATGCAATAAATTAAAAAAACTAAACCTATCTCCTATATCCGCTAACAAAGATATTTTGGGAAAAATACTAGTTAATAATAAAAAAAAAACAGATATTTTAAATAAAAATGGTGTATACCGAATTAGTTGTAAAAATTGTGAAGCGTTTTATATCGGACAAACTGGTAGGGCCCTTAAAAAACGAATTGAAGAGTATGAAAGGTCAATAAGAAATGGTAAAAAATGTACAGGGATCGCAGACCATTGTATTACGTTCAACCATTCACTTAATTCCAAGAATGTAAACTTGCGTCATTATCAGAATAAAGGTAAACGCCTTAACCTCCTTGAAATAGCCGAGATAAATACAGCGTTATTAAATGATCTTCCGATCACTAACGACCAAATAGAATGTGGAAATTCCCCCCTTTTGAAACTACAATAAGTTAAATATAAATAGATTTACCTGGAAATGTACCTTTAGTTGATATGTATCTCTTTGAAAATGGTGTAATAACCGAAACAATTGTTAGAGAAATCCAATAAATTTTTTGTGAAACAATTACCAAGTGTTTTTTACTTTTTAACTAATAAGTTTTAATTTAAAGAAAGTATCTACTATTTAAATTAAACAGGCTCTTATCAATAGAGTTAAAATCGTAAATCACCAGTCCACTAATTTTATATATAATGAGATTGCCTGTGTATGTATTTAAACAAGAAGGTTACGTATATAGATATCATAAAGATTACATTTAATCCATGTATTACTTTACAGTGAGCTAAAAATACGTGGGGTGTCTATAATAATAAAATCGATGCATTATCGAACTTTACAATTGGTTTAGATCCGCTTGGATTAACTTGTTGACTTGAAAATTTTTCTTGTAATAAGCACTTATGTTAAAATTAAATTCATGAAAGTTAATCAAAAAAGGCAGTGACCTATGACTAAGATTAATAACTTTCAGAGTCCCTAACGCAATTACCTACTTAATGTTATGGATATGTCGTATTTTGCATTATTATCCATGAAACATAAACATCCTAATCACGACTGGGTATTAATAAAATCCTGCAGAATTAGGGCGTAAGTGGTGTTTCTTTGTTGTACGGCTTTTGTGTTTATCTGTCAGACTTAAATAGGCTTAAATTACACAAAGGGTAAATCAAATTCGCGTGATAAGTGTCATATTAAATTTTATATGATACAATGCACGAAAAATTAGAGCATTGGGGGCCACAGCGTCTTGCCAGTATGGTGAAAATTGTTTACTAAAATTGCGACATCCGCTTCATGAAGTATTAGGTTTTGACAATTATTAAAAACAAAACACAATCTTTATATTTACTACTTACTTTTTAAAAAAATTCGTTATTGCAATATTTGTTGTGGAATTTTACGTCTGTTGTAAATGCTTGATCGTGTATGTTAGACGAATTATTAAGTTGGATGGGATATCCAGTAGTATGTCAACAATACAAGCAAAACATTAATGCGAAATCGCGCGATTATCAGTTGTTATTTAATTGAGAAAAATTGCCTCTTTGTTTTCAAGAGGGCTGTAACAAACAAGTGAACCGGATTCATTCGTTACATCCTTATTAATTTAGTTATTTATTGGTCAAATAGGTACTCGACAGAATAAAATGATACGTTCTGTAGTTGATGTTTTTTTATACGTATTCTTTAACAAACCGACAAAGAGAAATAAAATGAAACTTGCTCTTTAAATTACTATTACAATAAATATTAGTACAATTCAAAAGTATCTATAACTACATGTTTCATTACTGTATGAACTTTACAATACATTAGTGCGATATTAATTATTGAACTGATTTATACCCACTACAGGTAACCTCAAACAATGAGGAAAAATTTGTTACTGTTGTTACGCCCCCGCCGGGACTCGAACCTGGAATCTTTGGCTTTACGCGCCAATGCTTTTGTCACTTTACAATATATTAAGCAGAAGAGAAGAAATTAATAGACCATGGAACGATAAAAATAAAAAGTAAGAAAACAATACTATTAATAAAAATAGATTCATGGAGTCACTAATTACTTAGTTCTGTAAGGGGCTCTTGGTCATTAATTTATTTAAACTATCAGATGCGCATTGCGATTTCGATCTTATTAGACTTCATCAGCACGACATACGCAGTTTGATAGATCATCCACCAAACCAAAAAGCTGTTTGAAAACTTACAAAATAGCTTGTTATGGCAGTATATCGCCATCTCCTGATATCTGTTACTAATTGAAGTATATCGTATGTTAGGAAAATGCCTTAGTAATGTATAAATTAGTCTTATTAGTCTGGATTATATGTCTCATGTCACCTATAAAAGCTGGATCGTCAATTTAGTTAGACAAGTAGGTACGTTAGTATGGCCCTTGTTTAATATGTGAAATACTTAAGTTAGCAATAGATATCAGTAAATAGCGATATACTGTCATAACTACATGTTTAGTCCTGTATTTGAACAAAACATATTGTAACGAATTTTCTAGATCAACTTATTTATTTAAACAATTATTTATTTTACACTTACACACTACTTAAAACACTTAAACACTAATGCAACAACTTATTTATATGACAAGGTAAATGTCTTATTTATATCACTCAGTATATCGTATTTATATTACCACTTATTTATATAACTCGGTATATCGTATTTATATTACCATTCTACTATCAACTATAAACCGTGACGGTGTACTAAACTAAACTAAAACTGTTCTTGACCGTCGACAACATAATATTTATAGAGGTATCGAAGGTTCTGGAGTAATCAGGAACGATCTTCTAGTATTTTCTCGAACTCCTATTATGTTGTTGTTTACTTATTTCTATCAAAGCGCCGACCGACGACCGTATTCGAGGAACCCGTCTTATCTGTTTCCGGAACTCGCCGCCGCTCTTGCACACACACACACACTCGTTACAATATGCTTATATATTTAAGGTAATGCTTAAAGAGTCGGAACACAGTTGAATCAATCCATGTTTGTGAAATAACATGTGTTTAAGAACCATATGGACTACAAATAAACAATAATTACAAGAATAAATCACATATAAGATTTATTTGAAATAGTCCTAATTAAAAAATAAATACAAATAGAAAAATTCCAATTTCTGTATTGCATTTTAAACACCTTTTTCTATATATACATGAATTTCTATCTATATTTGTATAGTCTAACCTATTTTTCATTTTGGAAATACTGAGTGCAAAGTACAATGGTTTAGCTTCCATCACAGTCGATTAAAGTATTTTTACACTCTCCTATATATGCGCAAACCCTGATTGGACAATAACAATTTAATAGATTTGACAGCTATTGTTTAGCAGACAGTAATAGACCGCAGGTAAGTTGGTTGGTGTTTTTTTGGACTGTCTACGGCGTGGTGATAAGAACCAATCAGTTCAAAATCGCGATACACGTCGGGCAGTTTCGACAGAGCGCTAATAAAGAGCATATCTTTATTTTTATTGGTAATATTTGTTTTGCTGTCATTACATACAAAATTAATGATAAAAATAAGAAAAAGCTGCCAAAAATCGATGGTCATACAATACCTTATATAGTATTATTAGATTATTAGGAAATTACGTTTGATGTAAAATATCTAAACCTTTTCATTTTCGTAAGCGAGCCATTCAAATGCTATACCTAAGTACTAAACCATTTTCACTGTTGCAGTAACTGCATTTGATTTGTTATATTTTAGTGTCACTTATATGATATCTACACATTACGATTATACATAAATTACATTATAACTAAGTGTAATTTGGGCTATATAACGCGAAAAACTCTTGTTTAACATGTTGACTGCGATGCAGTTATGTATCGCTCATAACTTGTGTGCAATGCCGGAACATGTCGAACTTGGACATCTGTTCGAAAATAATTATAATGGCTCTGTTAATGCTTTAAAAAAAATCAACTACACCGTTTGACATTTATGTACAAAAATTGGGCATACCGTCGAAGACCCGTATTGCTCTTATGTAATTCGCGTATTACACTGGTGCGTTGCATACAGCCGGAGACATGTATATTTATTATGTAGCTCATGCAGGAAGAATATGCGGTGTTGGGAAGGTTTTGGCTAGCACATAAACCATAAGCAAAGTTCGAAAAGTTACAGGTTTTGCTGTGACTGCAATAATGCATCTGTTTTTCGTTTGGACTGTTCTAATTTGTTCACGTATAGGAAGGGTGTTTATTCATATTATGTATTAATAATATAAAATTACAAATTGTACACGTATGTAGCCAGTTTTATTTTAAAGCTAGTTTTTATGCACTTCTTTTACGGCATAAAGCATTGTAAAAAATATTTGTAGCGTTTCTGGAAGTGCGTATCAAAATTCCAATGTGTTAACAAATTAATCAGTTGTCAACAATGAAACTCTGCATGCGTAACCCCGGCGGGGTAAAAATATAAATTCCTAAAGTAATTAATTTTTGGAAGATAAAATCATTTCTTTTTTGTTGTTGTTGGTTCCAAAATATCGATATTATTATGAACGAATTCCGCAGGTGATCGATACCGACGGCACCTTTTATATAGGTGGTTGAAAACCAGAAGCCGCAGATCGTAAACCATACAGCGGACAAGACTGGCATTGGAAATAATCAGAAATTTTTCATGTATAAATAGGTGACCAGCATACGACAGGATATAATAAACACAAAGAGTTCAAATAAATAAAGAAGAAAGCTAAACAATGGCATAAATAACGAATTGTCAGATAATAACCATATATAAGATGCTTAGGTGTTAAATAAATTGCTATATATACGAGACCTATTTAAATAGGTAATTACATCTGCTGAAAAATTCGTTACAATATCCATATTTAGAATGTTCGTGTTCTGACAATAAAAGAATAATATTTAGTAACAATACAATTATATAAACTGAATGTGGAACGGCTCTGATTATTTGAGGGAAGATTGACTTGGAACTGTCAGTGTTTTGGAAATAAAATTGTTAGGAAGCTATAAATATTTAGTTCAAAGTAGGAAATCAATAAGAAGGGAATGATATTTGGAAAGTTTAAACATACAAAACACTACGAAGTAGATTTTGACTTTAAGGTACCTAAATACGAGGGTGTATCAAATACAAGCAGGATTAAATTTACTACTTTGCTACGTAGTTTTGCGTCCTAGAAATACATTTTTTCCATTGGATTGGGAGCTTTTTATGCCATCATCGTAGAAACTCTTAGGATGATTTTGTAAACATTGGAGCAGAAATGCTTCCACTGCATCGTTCTTATGGGAACGTTGTCCTCCAAGCGCTTCTTTCAGGAGGTCAAAAAGATGTATGTCACAAGAGGACAAGTCGGGACTATATGGTGGACGTTCCAGCGTTTTCCAGCCTACTGCATTCAATTATTACCTTGTGGTATTGGCCATATAAGGCCTGGCGTTGTCAAAAGAATGACACTTCTGACTAATTGCTTCTTCCTTATCCTTCGAAACGAATATTGCGCGATTATATAGAAAGTCAACCTGAAAAGCACCTTGTCTATCAAAGAACACTGTTGGCATTACCTTTCCGGCCGACAAGCGCGTCTTTGTCTTAATTGGTCCCCTCTCGCCGATATTTCTCCACTCCATACTCTCTGGTTTCGACTTGGGCGTGTAGTGGTGCACCAATGTTTCGTCACAGATGGCGATGAGATTTAGACACTTTGCGCATTTTCAGGTCATCTGTCACGATCCGGTGGATACTCCTGTAGCTGATGGTTAATTCATCAACAATTTACTGGAGAGTTATGCGTCGATTTCTCTCAATGAGATTTCAGACCCCTTCAATGTTGGCTTCGTCCACACTTGGCCTTGAGCGGCGAGCACAGCTCTCGTTCTCGACCTTTTCCTTCTGCCATGCAAATACCCGAGTCCTTGACATGATGTTGTCTCCGAACTCTGCTTGTAATCGCCGCAATATTTAGGCTGGATTCAACCCCTTCTTGATCAAAAACTTAATAATAATCTGTTGCTCCATGGAGACATTCACTTTTGCCTTGCTCATTTCTTCTTTTCGCACTAAAGCGGTTGGTTCTCTCTTCTCCCTAGTGGTAAAGGCCATCTTCGCATCTACTACTACCAGGTCACTGACTTCTCCGTAATTTAAAAACAATTAGTCCATTTATATTTGACACCCTCGTACACTCGTTGTTAAAAAGTAATTAAGAAGAAATAAGAATTATAGACATTATAGGGTTATTTTTTTTTTAGTTAATTCAATAGGCACAGATATGTTTCAACTCCGTAATCAAAATTCGAAATAAAACACAAGTGTTTAAGAGTTTAACAAAAAACTCTTAATATATCACACAAGTTAATAAGAGTCTCAGATACATATGTTTTGAATTGTTAGTGTAAATGTTTAGATTTATCCTTATATAAACCTTGTATGAACTTGATATTAAACAATAAATAAACACAATAAAATAATACTATTTCAAAAATAATTATTATACATTTAGTACTTAACAGATGGTTTTATATTCTGTGTTTTCTTTAAATATATCGTTACAAGTATTTTTCTTCAGGTGCAATAATACTTGTATGATTGTAGTTTTACAATTTTTTCTTAACAGATGTGGTGGAGGTGCTCGGCAATTAAGCTAAATTCAGGTTATGAAGATAATTTTGAAAAAAAGTTTGTATATACTTTTAGTTTCTGAAGATAGCTTGATAAGGCGAAATAATTGTTAAACGGTGCCTTAATAACATGCTTGTGAAACTTTTTGTGTATTGTATCAAACTCATACGGTATTTAACTTTAATTAAATCAAGGCTAACTTAGTGGGTTTTCTCACAAAATAAAAGCAAAGCATTTGTCGAAGACTTCTGCATTAACAGCTGTATTGCTAGAAGTTTTATGGAAATTGGCTAAGTAGCCATTTAAAATCAATCCGTAAGATATACTTACATATGAATGACCACTTAACTCTAATTGTAAAAGGATATAGATACATAATATTTAGCATTGTGTCACTATTTATTATTTACCTAAATGATTTTTTTGCAGCTATTTGGCCCGAAATTTGTATCAGTGGAACCAGACAGTCTCCAATCAACATTCAAAGTGATTCTACAAAACTGACAAACTTGCTGCCTTTTACATTCGCTAATTATTCCAAACGGGTTTTTGCTAATGTAACTAATACTGGTCACACAGGTAAGACACAAGGATGTAGATAATAGTTCTTACATTCACTATAGGTAAAAGCTTAAGCGATCATAAGGAGATTCGATTACATGCATTTCAAATGCATGGAATACTGGTAAGGTTGATGACGATTATGAGGCTTACGACCACAAAAAAGATTTCAATACTAGAAAGAAAGATGATACTAATGGTAAGACTGGAAAGACATAACCACGCGCAGAATAACACTTTGTCCTTTTTTAGCCAGTTTTAGTTATGACAAGTGGTTTGTTGGGTATTCTATAAAATATATTATATATTCAGTAAATATATATTTAAAATCAATTTCTTTTGTAAAGTTTAGTATATTTTGTTTAGTGTGGGTTGCCGATATATCAAAAATACTATAATTTTATAGAAATAATTTGGCGCGAAGTCGCCCGAGTGAGTTCTGGTTACGAGGCGATAGATGTAATTTTTAAAGAAAATTAGTGGAAATATTAATGCTTTTACATATTATCAACAAAAGAAGAACAAAAAACAAACTTTTAACTTGGAGAACCCTGAAAGTAAATTTTGGATAACAGAACCATATTTTATCAATTTTTATCCTTAACCTATGTCTTTTCCTTGCAATATATATCATCCCTTACAAAATCTTACTCCCACTTTTATTATTATTTTTCATACATTCTTAAAAAATATCTCTTAAATATTTTTTTTTCATTCCCTACATTTTTTTCCATAACGTTTCAACCAATACTTACATTCATTACTTTCATCTCACATTACGAATCTCATTCCTCCCGTAATTCCTTTCGATGCCTCTACATATGTAGATTTTTGTGTACTTCTTAAATCTCATTAACTTGTTATATCTTTTTTTTACCGTATAATTCACATTTTTTCTCTTATTTTCCATTAATTATTTATCATAATCTTTGTATGCACCTTTTATTCTAATTTCTAAATTCTTTTGTCTCTATATCTCTTTCTTATATTTTCACCCGAGCTTCTCTAAGTATTCTTCATACTTTACCACTCTTCCTGTTTTTGCATCCATTTTCTGACGTCTAATTTTTATTCTTAATATTCTGTCAGAAGTGCTCCTTTTGAATCTTTTTTTATAGAGACCCATTAACTGTTTATATTTCCTGCAGCACCATATTTCCACTCCATACAAAACTATATTCCTATATGCGTTAAATAGATTCATTTTTCTATCCGATTATTTTTATGCAGTTTCTGCCCCTGCTGGAATTATTTCACAATTTTTTTATTTCAGATTCCTGACGATCGTTTCATTTGTTAGTACAAAATTCTGTATCTTTTGAAAACGGCATAATAGCCGAAACGATCATTTAGAAGCGGAAATAAAAAGATTGTGAAATAATTCCAGTGTATTTTTGTATTTGTAATACCAAATTAGTTAAAATGTTTCAAGTGTTTGCACCATGAATAACATCAATTACACATCTTCATTTATTCAAATCTGTTTTGTATTATTTCTTCCTTTTCCAGTTTTTCTCATTCCATCATTTTTCACTAAATTTACTTATTGGGATCCTCTTTTTTGTAAATTATTACTCATTATCTCTCTTATTTCCTTCCCGCTATTAACATACCCTGCTATTTCTCTTATACTTATACAATCGTTTACTTCCATATATTCCCACCATGACCTATTCCCAACCACTCTCTTCCCATTTAATCTCTTACCGTAAATGATGTGACCTAATTATTTTCTTAATTTTAAAATTATTTTAGTTATTAGTAATACCCAGTGAGGTAATTTAGAAAATATTTCAAGGTTTAAAGCCAATCAAAATTTAAGTACATGTGCGGTTCTTTGACTAAAAGTAAGGACTAATCTCTCTGTTTGTCACAGAGTGACGTCATGCGCAGCCCGGCAAAAAGCTTCTAGTTCGATCGAGCATATCTTTCCGGTTCTAGTATCATGACCTATACCATCTATCGCTAGCTCGATGTGGTAATGCTTGCTTCCAAAGATTTGCAACTATTTTGGGGTATAGATTATTATGATCTATTCTTAGCATTTTACATGGTTCGTTAAACATTGACCTGTAGTGTATATCTGAGCTTTTCATACTCGGCGATTGATTGCTTCAGATACAGATGTGAAGATTTTATCCAAAAATCAATTTATATAACAGATATTGCATAGGGACACTAAATGTTTCGTCTTTCCAAAATTTCCCAAATGGTTCTATTTAAACTGTTAAAATTATAATTTTGATTGTTTTTGGAGGTCTCTTTTTGATTTAGCTAATAATCTAAATGAATTGTTATTTCAGTGAAAATAAACTTACTTGATGAAACCAATATACCAACCATAGAAAAAGGTGGGTTACCAGGTACCTATGCTTTAGATTCGGTTCATTTTCATTGGAATTCTGAGCACACGATAAACGGCTATAGGTAGGTGGACATGTAAGAAACTCTTATGTAGAAAATATAAAATTTATTATTCGTTTTTCTAATTTTCAAGGTATCCTGCCGAGCTTCATGCAGTACATTATGATATTAGGTACGGAAATTTAGATAATGCAACAGTACATGAAAATGGCCTTGCCGTATTTTCCATTTTGTTTGAAGTAAGTTTATACAAAAAATGATAACAACAATGATTTACGATCATACCTATTTTTCTATTTTTATAACAGGGTACATGATAGAAATTATTTTATATGTAGTTTTTATTTCAGTTTAATCTTAAGCATAAAAACACGGAGCAGTGATCTTGAAATAAAAAATAATTGTGGTTCGACTTTCCCGCACTAATACGGCTTTATTAACTGTCTCTTCCTTAGTCGCATCTTTCTCAACCGCTTCATACCAATATACTCATACAAAGTAGAGGATGACACTAAGACGATCTGTAAAATCTCAAAATTAGTTGTTAAAGTCGACATAGGCTTGTGTAAGTACATTTGTGTGAAACGGATGAGGGAGATACGGAAGAAACAGTTAATTAGCCCACGTTAGAGCGAATATGTAGGACCACTATTACCTTCTATTTCAGGATCAGTGCTATAGTGTTAAATGCTGCCTCCATGTTTTTATGGTTTAAGAATATAATTGAATTACTTTCGTATTCATATTGATTGATCTAAATCTAAACCGTTTACTAGAACTTTATAAGAAATGAAAAAGTAATGATATCCATTCAGAGAAAATATTTTTGAAGCTGTGGTATGAACAACTCTACCGGAAGTACGCCATTAATTCGTTATTTTAAACGAAATGACAAACTTTTCTTTGTTTTGTTTTTAATAACTACCTCATTAAATATATTTTTTAGTTGGTAAAAACATCAGTGACAAAAGACAATAATTTGGGAATATAAGAACATAAGCTTTAACGGCCGGAATTCATAGTAGAATGATGGTTCGGGCTTGTAGGCCGTGGTCGATTGGAATGGTTTCGTCCAGACGTTTCGTCAGCAACTGCGGCTGACATCCTCAGTGAATGCTGCGTTGACTACGTGGGCGAAGATTATACCTACAGTCGTAGCGTCAGTCGCTGCCGAGACTTCGAGGTATAATCTTCGCCCGCGTATTCAACGCAGCACCCACTGAGGATGCCAGCCGCAGTTGCTGACGAAACCGTTCAAATCGACCACGGCCTACAAGCCCGAACCATCATTCTACTAATAATTTGGGAATCAAAATTTTTTGATACTAATTGATACCTAACTCAAAGAAGATACTTTGTGGGAAATTTGATTTTTTTCGTTTAATTTATGGAAATCACGAAGGATAATCTGATAGTAGGCCTCGAAAAAATGACAATCGCTTAAATTGATCAGAAATGCCATGGTGGTGAAATTAAATATTACATCTTTAACTTATTTGTATATAAAAGTGTACCTAGGAACTTTCAAACCAATGCCTCTTTTTGTTTCCTATATAATTTTAATGCACAGTTTAGACCAATAACCCTTTTTTTCGCTTTTAGCAAACATACTGTCAACTTTACCTCCCTTATTTAGAGATATGTAAACCTAATCTAAATTTGTTTCATTTGTAACATTCCATGCTTACCTACATAGAGGCAGTTAGCACTTTTAAAACAATGGTTTATTATCAGATTTCTTCCGATGACGATAAGTACTTCAGTCCTATAATGAAGGTCATTGAAGAAGTAGATAGTACTGTTGGAATGACAGCGCAAACCGATGAGCCCTTTTCTCCCGACATATTCTTTCCACGTGATACTTCTGGGTATTACCGCTATACTGGATCATTAACCACACCAGATTGTAACGAAGGTGTTATTTGGACAATATTTACAAATACATTACATATCTCTGAATCTCAGGTGAGTATTATTATACTTCCTTTTTCTCTTTTATTATCTCAACTTGAAATTTATTCACCAATACAAAATTTATTACACAAGTGTGTTTATTAAATTAGGCAATTTTTTAACCTTGCATTTTATTGAAGAGCTATTTCTATTATTAGGCAAAAGAACATTTTATCATGACAAAAGTTATGTATTAACGAAATTGAATGCTGGCTTGGCTCTTGGTGGAACATGTTTAATATTAAGAAACAACAAAGATTTTCCTTAAAAAGTTGTAATCGCATTTTTGATTATTAAGATCAATATTATGTCGAAGATGTACTATGTCTGTGGACAGTTTCAGATTCAGATTTAGATAACTTCTTAAATTCCTTAATTCTTTATATCCTAGTATTAAATTCACCTTTGAAATAGAAACTTCATGTTGCCTATCCTTTCTAGATTAAAAATTAACAATAGTTAAAAATCATTAATTGTAATAGGCGTTACTTGTTGAAACTTCATATTTCAATTTCAAAATCACATTGATATTAACATTTATCGTAAACCAACAGCCACAGACACCTTTATACCATCGAATTCAAGATAGTCACACAAATTAAAATTGTGTTATATTCATTCTCATATACATAGGTTGCTAAATTTACCCTTAACCAAAAAAAAATTATGAAAACAAGAAGTAATGATTAAACTATTGGCCAAAAATGACGGTTATGACATTTCTTTTATAGACCATCTTATATATATATATACAACAGAAAAAACAGAATTTTAAACCCTTTTGCCCTTGTGTTACCATTGAAAAGAAACCTTTCGCATATGTAAATTATGTACCTCAGATTACCAACAACATTACTAACAAATTAAAGAAATTAGAAGTCACTGCCATCTCTGAAAATGAAACTAATTTAAGTTCCTTATTAGTCAATAGTATAATAGATAAAAAAGATATTCTCGACAAAAATGGAGTCTATCAAATAAAATGTCTTAACTGCCTATCTACTGATTTAGGTTAATCCGGTCGCTCTTTAAAGATACGCTTAAATGAGTATAAAAAAAACTATTTTAAATTTTAAAAATAACTCAGATTTAGCAGATCATTGTATTTGTAACAATCATTTTATAGATTGTAATAATGTAAAACTTCTACACAACTGTAACAAAAGCATAAACCTCTTAGAAAATTTGGAAATATCTAAATCTATAACACAAGAAAAACAGGTAACAAATGTCCAAACTGATTTAGGGTTTTCCCCACTATTAAAGTTAGTTGTTGAGACAGACCGGTAATTTATGTATATTTATATTAGCATTTAAGTTTGTAAGAATTGTCGGTTTCAACTCTTATAAATCCCATCTTAAATTATATTATACTCGTCGGCTTTGCACTACAGTGTAGGTCGGAGGGATTGTCCGCCCACCAGCACGAGTAGTTGATGGGAATCAAACACAAAAAAGTTAGTTTTTATTATACATTCACTTTGATAATGGCATAACAGGAGTGGCGGCTCAAAATGTCTTAACTGATTTTTATTTTAAAAGAATTGGTTAAAAATAAGCACATATAAGACAAAAAATATTAATTTACTCCACAAATATATAAGTATGTAACCAGATCTACAAAAAATGCTAATGAACCAAAACATCTCGAAAAATACTGACCCAAACCTTGACATTACACTTCTTCAGAAAGACATATAACATAAAACAAATTAGATCGGGAAAACTTGGCTGACACTCGCTACCGTTTAAAGCAATACGGTCATCGCTGGCTGCCAGCCCGGTTTAAGCCAACTGCCAACGAATGCAAATCAATAATCAAATCAGTACCACCAAGGAGATGCAAAGTGGTGCATCGCGCTGGCGATGTTGCGGAATCAGTAAATGGGTCGAGTTTATATGCTTAGAATAGTTAGAATAAAAAGGAAATCTCCAAATTTAAAAGATAATGAAAAAATATATTATTTAATTTATATCATTATTATACTTTTGTTTGGAAATATATTGGGGGGGGTCATTGATTTTTTCTTAATAAAATTTATAACAACTCATTTAAAGACAGTGTTCAGTATTTAGGAGGTTACCTGAACCCGAACGTTCCGAGATGGGTGTCATTGTATATATGTCAGTTGTTCAGCGTTATTTCTACTTATTTATTTATTGATTTATTCGCACCCTTATTTCTGACAGTTAATTTTACCTACCATCATATAATTACAATAGCAAGCCGTTCTTCAAAATTTGTATCGTTACTATTTCATAGTTTAATTCAAAACAACCTGTATATGCGATTCTCCCCCCGTGTAGGTTAATTTATTTCTGTACATACAGATAGTTTTATGTTTTTGGTTTAGTATTAGTATATCTCTCAACAAAACATTATCTTTCATTTAGTAAATAAACAACATCAAATGCCAGTTATATCTTGTTAATAAACATCATCGCACATATATAATATCATCAAATTCAGTGTCTCATACTATCAAATTATAGTCAAACACGAATAAGGAAATAACGTAATTATATTTATAATAATCCCAACAGACTGTTTTATTTTCGTCAACATAAATAGCGCAGTCCTGAATAAATTATTTATTTAGTCAAACGACAAAAATTTTTAAATTATATGTTTTAATTGCCATTTTAATAATTGGATAATAATATTTTCATTTTTTGATGCTATTTTATGTTTTGTTTTTGTAATGACTTATCCGGTAATTATACACGGAGAAATATTATTTAACATAAAAATCTCAGTAATTTTTTTAAGTAATTCTACACTTTCAACGATGTAATTATTTCATCAGACTTTCGTGAAACATGAGTAAAAATTTAAGTAACTCGTTTTCTGTCTTTGTCTTACTTTCTGTAACTGCATGATTAAACGAATGCTTCTTCTTATCCTAATTGAAGACGTAGGAAAATTTCTGCTGTTTCGTAAAAAATACTTATGTGAAAATTCAAAATTTCCATATAAAATAATGTTAGCATAGCATTAAAACCACAATTAAAGAATACTTTTTACTATTGTCCATTTAACTAAACACTAAATATAAGACTGTGATACAAATACTACGTATTGTATGTATATATTACAAAATATATTTGGATAGCGTAGTAGGTTAGCGTACTACCCCGTGTAAACAAATTTCGTGTTCAAATCCTCGACACAAAAAATAATTTTTGGCAAGATTATTGACAAATCTGCCATATAAAAGGAAACTATAATGAGTTGAGTCAGTATGTTTTTGCTTTATTTGAACGTATCAGCCTATATTGCTGTGCTATTTTTCTGATATTTTTAACTTTTAATTTTTAGTTGGGACCATCTGTAATTAAATTATAGGTTGGAAGGTTTTAGCAAATATACCTACCTTAAAATAAATATAAATTTTAGGTATAGTTACTAAAGAAATTTGACGTTTAATGGGGGGATTATTTACTTCGTCTATGAAAAACTTAATAGGTAACTATATTTTATAACTTTTAACTGTCGATTTACTATTTTAAGTGCTCAAAATATGGTAACTCTGGTTGCTGCTCTAAACATTGATATCTTTACAAAAAAGACCCCTTATAAATTTTGTTAGTTGGAACCCCTAACATATTAACTGGAAAACTAATGGGGGAATTTCACAAGAACTATTACTGTGAGGGAAAAGCTAAATGATTCGGATGATTAGATAGTTTGTAAAATATGATTGCGGAGTGAAGGTGTTGCGTGTGGCTAGACTTTTTATATCCTTAATAATTTGATTTGAAAGTAAATAATACTGACTGTCTAAGACACTTGCATACTGTACATAGAATTTCAAGTCTCGTTGCTTGATTTAAGCAATGCTAATGAAATAAACAATGTCTACAAAACTACTTGCTACATTTCTATTTTCTAAAGAGCATACCAAATGCAAACTAGTCAGTATAAAATTGATCATGTTAGGGGTACTATTTAAAATAAACCAAATTGGAACAAATATCTGAAAAATATACATTTAAAGGGCAAATTCCAAATAAAAATAGTAACTAGTAATAAAACAAGCAAAACATATTTTAAATAACTTTAAACTGCTCTCGCAAAAACTAAGCTGTATAGAATTACTTGGTTTTTCAATTGCATGGTAATAATGGCAAGATAAATATTAAATCAATTTTTAGGCAGAGATAAAATCTAATAACTTCAATAAAAACTGAAATTGGATGAGGGCCACATAAACCAATCACAATGAATAGAAAAAATTAATATCACTAATATATATTACTACTACAACCAATGTTAGGCGAAACACATGTTGCATTTATAAAATAATTTGTAAATATCTCTTACATAGTGTTATTTATTGGATATGGATTTTCATCAAATAACAGTCGGAACCATTTTATAATATCATTAAGTGTATAAATTCCCTTTTTCTAATTTTCTGATGCATATCATATCTTTCTTTGTTTACAGACTTTTATTATATTAATTATACATGTGTATGCTTGTTTCAAATAACTATTTTTAATTAATTTACTTTAGTTGCGACGTATATGTTTTACAAGTTTTAGTAAAGCCTATTATTAACAACATACTCCAATGAATACTTAATTTTCAATAAAAAATACTTATAATTACGTAGTTCAAACTACCTAAGTAACATATTTTTGTAATTTTTACTTATTTTATATGCTGTCCATATATTTACATAAAAGTTATGTAAAATGAAATGATACGTAATTAAATATAACCTACAGAACATTTTTCTGCGTGATAGGAACAGTGACTTTAAAACAAAAAAATTCACAAACAATTAAAAAGTTTTCCCTTATGTACAATAAATAGTTAGTCAGACATTCAAATAGTTTCTATTGGCCTTATTCTTACATAATTTTTTTCAGGTTTCGTACTTCACAAGTATGTGGTCAGAAACAGGTCTTCTAACTGAAAACTACAGAAATCTGCAAGCTGTCAATGGCCGCCCGATATATGAGAAAATTAGCCCACTCCCAAAAGTAATCACGGTAGTGACATCAAATGCTAGTCAATTGACAAATATGAAGTTGTTAATAATATTTTCAATAATATATTTGTATTTAAAATAACATATATGTTTGTATTCGTCTTCTCTGGTGGCGTATTAATAAAGCTCAACGCACCTCATTTGTGTGGGTAGGGGCCTCCCCTCGGTCAGCCCAATTGTCCCATTGGGTAGGTAGATACTCTTATACAGGTACAAAATTCAAAATGCGAATCTGGTAAATTCATACCGTTTTTCATTTTTGTTGGGGAAATTTCTAATCCAAAATGTAGATTAAATGATTTATATGATAAACATTACCTGATTTTATTTTTAATACTCTTTTTATACTAATTGTACATATATTTTTGTCACTAATTATGTATTATATTTAAGAATAAAGCTGTTTTGCTTTCTTTATTTATCTTTCCAATATAAGTCAGTTGTCGCGGAAAAGGAGGTACGCAATATTATTATAGTTTTACTTTTCTTAAAATTACTTATAATGTTAAAATGATTTGAATTTCCTGTCAAATGTCAGATATGACGGAAATTTCTGATATCAAAAGCTAAAGTAACCGAAGAGACTTTTTTCTATGAACACCATTGCGGAGACATTAATTTTCCAAAACTCTTCGAAATATTTGATGGATATCATTTCCGAATCACGTCCGAATCTTCGAAAGGAGAACCCATATATATATATATATGTATTGTATATATATATATATATACAGGGGTTGCTCATTAGTGCGTCATAGTCCAATATAGACTTTATTAAATGAAATTAGAGAAATTTATTTTTATGAAAATGATGCAGTATCAAAAAACGCATATTTTAAAAATAATTTTACATATACAGGGTGATCCGCTAAACCGGAGCACGTTCCAGGACACTTTTTTTAAATGGAACACTCTGTATATTTTTAATTTTTTATAATCTACTTAAAATTCTCTTTTCAACGATCCCTTGGTTTTTGGTTTTGGATGATGCATTGTTGAGTTATTAATGAAAATGTAAAAAAAACGGTTGCGACAGAATTTGGCATATTAATTCAATGCGAGAGTATTACGATTAGTTAAGACGAAATATTTTGAAGTTATGTAGCCAACAGATGTACTAATCATAAAAAGTAATTAAATAATAAATTTATTATACAGGGTGTTTTTTACGGTGCAGTCAATTTAAAGATTTTCAAAGAGCGATTTCTCAATTTTTTCAAATGGAACACCCTGTATTTGATTGAATTTTTGTAATGGCGCGTTAATTATGTTTAATTTTTGTTAATAATATCCTATACATAAACCTCGTAATTTCAGAGATATTATTACTTTTACATTACTACCAGCTAATTATTTGTTTTTGATTTGATCTAGTGTGCTTACGGGCCAGATTTAACAAGTTCAGACAAACAAAAGGTAATAAATAAGTACATAATAAGTTGAATAATGTTAAGACGTTGGTGATTGTTGAGAGTTGGGTTTTGTATTAGTGATTTTTACAACTTTTATCTTCATTATTGTCATTGTTGTATTATACCAATTTGATTAGTGAGTGTCGTTTTCTTGCACAGCTTTTGAATGTTACATGCTCTTACGTTAGTTAACTCAACGTTATGCAGTTTGAGAGAAACGATCTCGTTGACATGATTTTCATTATGGGATCTGCTCAACAAAATTGTCTGTTAACCCAGAGAATTTATGCCCAACGATATCCTAACGGACGACAACCTTCAGTTAGAAGTTTGGAAAAACTTAAGGAAAGGTTCATTGTTGGAGACTGATTTCGAGACTCCAAGGACATTTTGCGAATGGGGGTTGGAAATTGAAAGGATAACACCTAACTTTTTCCAAAAAGTGTTATTTACTGACGAATCGACATTTACTCAGAGTGGTATCCCGAACCGTCATAATCTTCATTATTATGCAACAGAAAATCCAAGAATAGTGAGATCGGTTGATAAGTAGAGACAATGGACGGTAAACGTTTGGGGTGGTATTATAGGAAACTTTATAATTGGACCACATTTCTTTTATGGACGTTTAAATGGTGCACAGTATTTGTATTTCTTGCAACATGATTTACCTCAGCTTCTGCAAAATGTTCCTCCAGTTGTAAGGGAAAATATGAGGCTGCAGCACGATGGTGCTCTAGCACATTTTGCGCTAGGTGTCAGAGAATTCTTGAAACAAGAATTCGGAAGTAGATAGATAGGTCGCGGGGGTACCATAAATTGGCCACCTAGATCGCCAGATTTGACGAAACTCGATTTTTTTCTATGGGGCCACATAAAAAATATTGTATACCAGACTCCTCCAGCTACACCAGACGACAAGAGACAACGTATAATCGATGCCTTTAATGAAGTTTCCGATGAAATGTTACAAGAAGTTAATAGGTCTATTTTGTCACGGCTGCTAATGTGTTCCAACCAGAATGGAAGGCAATTGAAAATTAACTTTAAACAAAAAATCTGAACTGAAATTAATGTTAGACCCTTTATTTATTTAATTACTTTTAGTTTGTCTGAACTTGTTTTTAATTTTTGTTATTGTATTTTATTGCCATTCTTCGATTATCTCCCCACTACTGTATTCACTCTGTTTCATATATATATATATATATATGTATATATATATATATATATATATATGTATATATATATATATATATATACCTCATCTCGATCTAATTTACCATTATAAACCTGAAGAAGCTACAGTGTTAGCGAAACGTATACTGTTTTTGTTAAATAAATTTTGTGAAAGTTTTTTGTGTTTTTATATTTATTTTCTACGATGAACATTTAGTTCTTGGTCAGAAATTTACTGAAATTGTCAAAGTTTGGTCAGTAACTTATAGATGTTACCTATAATGTGCCGATAAGATCTAATAAGATCGAAATCGCGATCCACATCCGATAATTTCCATAAATTTCTGACCAAAAACTATATGTTCTTTACTAATTTTGTTTACATGCCATTCTCTCAATAATTGTCTTAAATATTATTATTTTATTTTCCTCTATTATTTTTTTATTCCACAATGCGTTTTTTGTTGTCTAGTCGTTATACCCGCCAAACCTATACATGTAACGATCTGTTTATTGATTCCTAGAATAAATTTTATTTTGAACCTTAGTTGTATAACACTTTTTATTTCCTTTATTTTTTGTGCTTTTATTTGGAGATTCTCGGCTTTTCAACTCTTTGGCCAACTTATATATCAATTTTGTCTTCAGCGAGTCTTGCCTGGAATTCTGCAAAATATAATGTTTAAAGTATTTCATTTCGAATTATCGTATGTCGCAATTATTTCTCTATGTGAGAAGGGACCCATTTAGGTAAAGTCTAAACAAAGTGGCAGAGATGCAGCACCCTTGATTAATTTTTCATTATAAGATATTTTTCTAGATAACTTTCTTGTTATTATGATTTTATTAGACGGATCTTTTGTTTTTACAGTTTTTATATTTTAAGCTTTCCAAAGCAATCCATAACCTTGTACGAGATACACGGTTGTTTTGCTAACCCGTTACTATTTTATTTTAATTGTAAGGTACTGTCAGGTAATAAGGCCTGACGGGTAATAAGGCCAGATGCTTAGTTCGTTTATACAATTCAAATTTTCCTATTTGTGGTGCCATCTACCTTTCGAGAGCTGTGAACTCATCTAAGTAAAGCAAAAAATAAAGTCCTATGTTGTCGTTCTTATTTGTATGCAACGCATTCGTGAATTTGGTGTTCGTATGTACGGAGAGTATAATATTTGCTTCTGAAAGATTAGTAAAAATTTTGGTCGTAACATATATAAATCTATAACTATATACATGTGGATATTTGTGGTGAAGTAATCTCTTGATTCAAATAATCATTTCAATCTATACATGAACAGGTAAGTATATCTAACCCCTAAAAGTTCATATGTACTAGGCAGGTAATAAGGCCTCATTACCCGCCATGTTAGCCGTTTACCGTAAGAATCTGAGACATTTAATAAGGCCTAATTTGAAATAATAGTTACTGTGTTATTGTGCAGTTATGGGTAAGAAAAATTGTAACATCAGGGCCAATTGGACAGAGGAGATGATGGAAGAGGCACTTCGGTTAATACAAAGGGGACATTCTCAAGAATCATTGTCACAACGTTGTGGTATTCCTCGACGTACATTAAGAAACCATCTTAAATCCGGATCAGAAAAACGAGTAATGGGTGCACAATCGGTTTTAAATAAGCAGCAAGAAAGTGATTTAGTTGAAAAAATTATAAAGTTTGCTCAAAGAGGTTTTCCCCTTACTGCTAAGGTACTCCGTCGAAGTGTGTACAAATTTTGTGAAAAACTTGGTGTACCACATAAATTTAATAAAGAGAAACAATTAGCTGGCAAAGAATGGTATCGGGCATTCTTAAAACGTAACCCGAATGTTTCTCAGCGAAGAGCGCAGCAACTGAATCCAGCTCGGGCCCAAAAACTCAATCGTTTTATAGTTGACGATTATTTTAATAAGTTAAACAATTTATTGGAAAAAACTGGATTGAAGCATCGGCCGGAAAAAATCTACAATATGGACGAAAAAGGGTGCAGACTTATGCTTCACCACCAGCAACGTGTTCTGGCTGAAAAAGGAACCCAGAGGGTTCATTTAGTAGGATCGGAACATGGCGAAAATGTGACAATAGTTGGATGCGCAAATGCACTGGGTCATGTAATTCCTCCTATGGTGTTGTTTAAAGGATAAAGATTAAAAGAGGTTTATTCGGATGGCTTACCGGCAGGTTCAGTTGTCCACATGTCGCCTAAAGGCAGCATGACGACAGAGGTGTTTTTAATATGGCTGGAGCATTTTGCAAAATTTATGTCTGCCCCTCCTGTAGTCTTAATCTTTGACGGGGCGTCTAGTCATTTAGATGTAACTATTGCCGATAAAGCAGAATGTTTAGGGGTAGAGCTTCTGTGCTTACCCAGCAATACCACACATGAACTCCAACCAATGGACAAATCGGTTTATCGATCTTTTGAAGCTAACTGGGATCAGGAGTTGCTTCACTATTGGGATCAACATCCTGATAGAAGGTTAAGTAAAGAAAGATTTGCGGATGTGTTTACTCCAGTATGGAATAAATGTATGACCCTTAGCAACATCACCAGTGGGTTTCGAGCAACCGGTATATACCTCTTCAATAAAAATGCAATTCCGAAATATGCTTTTGCATCTAGCTTGACAAGTCATCATCAGAGTGCAGTACTAGACCAAACGGGAGCTAATGCGGAAAACAAAGACGAATGGGATTCGGAAGATGAAATTCCATTGGCGGATCTAATTAGAAAAGGAACTCAAAATAATTCCTTTTCTGAAATATTAGTTACACCTGACATGCAAATAATAAAAAAAAATACACGTCGAAAAGCCTTCAATTATGGGGCTCAAGAAGTCAAAACAGCTGTATTTATGGATGTTACTAATGAAATTGGACAGAAAATTTCTACTTCGACTAGAAAGTATTTGCCAAGCATCAGTAAAGCCGCAGCAGCTGAAGCCTGGTTGTGTTCAGTTTGTAACAATGATTTCGTAGCCGACATGCGAAGTTGTTCCCTATGTGACACATGGGTACATGAGGAATGTGTTGGACTCACTGCTCAAGATAATGAAAATTTTGTATGGCCAAACTGCACACTTTAACTTGTTTTTTATCATACGGCCATATTACCTGCCTTCACGATTTGCTTGTGGCCTTATAATCTGCCTGGTCTGGTAATAAGGCCAGTAGACATGCTTTTATATTTTTCTCATTGAAAGTTTATGTGTTTTTTTTCAAAATCTTTTTGTATGCATTTTATTGTTGTATAGTAAAGTTGTTAGTGTTTCATTTATTGATAATGTGAAAAACGTTAGTGTTTTGCCAATAGAAAGATATTCTTTCTTAACCCGGCCTTATTACCCAACTGTACCTTAGTTGAATAAATGGAAGATAGCACGTTACTTGGAGAAAGTAATAATTGGATTCGATTTGTCGTCTCATTATAAATCTCACGTGGTTAGATTTTACTTTTGTTTGTTGTTTTATTACCGCATAGTCTATAATGGATTTAAAATTTCTACATGGCTGGACCCATGTGTATTTATGAATATTTCGATGTTTATAATGGTTAAAGCATTTTTGAGTACTGTTCGTACAGTTCTATTAGCTTTCGCCGTTTTATTAATGTCAATGCATTACATTCCCCACCAGAATAATCTCCATCTGATTTCCTATTTTTTGAGGTAGACATGGCTACAACGCTTAACTTTTTGGTCTCATATTTTGTATTCTCTGTGAGTATATACCGCAATAATCTCTTTATCATATATTTTCCATATTTCACCGATAGTTTGATCACTCTATGGTTATGCTTATACCAGTATTTTATGCTGTTTTTGAGATCCTTTCGTATTAATAAGGACAGTTTTGGATATACTCCTTGTCTATATATAATCTGCTATAGTAGAATAAAAAACATTTGATTCTCTACCGTACCTTTTTTGTTTCTGTTATAACCATGATATCAGATTTTTTGCACTTTTGCGACTACTCCATCGATTCAATGCTTGTACATTCAATGTGCTCATTGCCTTAATCCCTGTCTCGCTTGCGAAGTCGTCGTCCGAGGTTGGTTTCTAATTTGTTTTGCAATTTGATTAGTTTGCTGAGTATAGGGCAGCAAGCCCTACCTCTTATACCCGCCTTCAGAAGGGCCGGAATTTTCTGTTGGGATTTATTATTTTAGCCAAAGGATCCAGACTTTAGGTCTTAGAAACTTGCCTTTCACCTATTTTTTCTTAAGTAGGACTTGTAAGTTTGTCTTTTGCAGACTGTAACTAAATAATGGTACTTAGAGTTTTATTATAACCAGGGTATATATAAATGATAATTTTTCTACGGCTAATAACCAGATGCGCTTAAATTTTAGACCGTTGAGTTGGGCTCAGGCCATGGTCTAGTTGGGCATAGACGTTAATTATAATTTTGGAAATAGCAGTCGTATTGTGCAGCCCTTAGAGTTATGGTTGGAAATATTTTTCTTATTTATGGAAATCATGAAGTATAATTTAGTAGGCTAAGGAAAAATGACAATTATTGCTGCCTAAATGTTTAATAAAATGTCTTCATAAAAGATATTGCGCTTCAAATAAGCACCTGCATGGAGTTTTTGAAAATTTAGAGCCTATTCGAATATTATCCTTCTTGATTTCCATTAATTGAAACAAAACTTGGATTTCTCCAAACATCGAGTCTTTCAGTTAGGTATCAATTGGCATAAAAAACAAAGTATATTTCTTAACTATTTACATTGGAATAGCTACTTCAATAAGCTCCTTTTTCATATTTCTTCAAACTCATTCATATAAATAAAACATACAATTAAATGTACATTTCAAAATTCATACAACACATAAATGAGCCCTAGATTCTATATTTAATAACAGTTCAAGTTTTTACCTGTTTTAATTTCCAAGATAACATTTTTTTGTCACTGATGTGTTTACCAAAATTTTTACCGTGAATTGAGAAATATTAGCTTTAGGGGCATAAAAGCAAAGACCCGCTTCCGATAGAATTGGAAATGCAATAGGTTTGAAAATATTCTCATTAAATAATTATTTTTGAGTTGTATAAGTGTATCAATAACCTTTTAAATACATTAGTTTTCTATAAAATTCTAATTAACGGTTTAGAGTAATCACCCTGTAGAATTTAGCAACTTTGTTACATTATTCCCCTGGGGAGCTGTATGAATAAATACAAAGGCATAAACGAATAATTACATTCCTACACCTTTATTCGTGAAAGCCAATTAATAATTTAATTGTTTAAGGCATTAACTCTTACTGATCATTGTGACTGACTCTCTTTGTTTTACAGGACGTTTTCTGTGAAGACTTTCTTTCCTTCAATTATTCGATTAAAACTTTCCAAGTGCTTCAATTAGGTAGTTACTTCTAATTTAAAGCATTTCCAGAATTAAATGCTGCATGCATATTCATCACCCAACGCTGAAGTATTTTCCGGTAACAAAGCTACGCAAATGGAATAAAATGTTCAAAGATGAGTACTCAGAAGTTGAAATCAAAATACTTTTGATGTAATGGTGTTTTCAGAATAATTTGTTTCGCCAGAAGTATTTAAACGAAAAGTTTCAAGAATTTATTGTTTAATTTGTTACTTATTGTTAGCATGTAGGTACATTAGGACATCTTTATGAGGAATATTTTTAAAAGCAAAAATTGAAAGGAAATTTACATCTAAATTATTTACAAAATAAGTCTGAAACATGCCTTTAGGTAACATATATTGATTCATTCAAAGAACATTTTTCCGAAAATTCAACTAATTTGAAAAGGAATCCGTCTTCCAATTGATTTTTTGACAACGAAAACATTGTTATTCAAAAATGATTAGATTTTCGTCATCAAAAATTTCCTTCTAAAATGAAACAAGGCGTGGAACAAATAAAAGATGTTTATTGAAATCATGCACTTTATTATTGGAATATAGCTCAATAAACAACAACAATTACTTAATACATAATGTTATCATTTGTTTAGATAACAGTTAGGTTTCGATCACCATAAACGATCTTACATTCATAAAACGTATGTATTTAAAGTACATTAATAAGACGATCAACAGTTTTTCTTAACAAAAATACGTATTAGGTACAAAGGTTTTTTAATTTTTCAACAACAAAGGGCTCAGTTGTCGCTGGAAAATTTGTTTCCTTTAGTTGCTAAATTTGTACACTAAATAGGTACATATATATACATATGTATGATAAATCCACTTTCAATCTTGATTTAATACCAAATCATGTTTTGATCTCATAGATTAAAGGAAAAGTTAACTGTGTTGTTATACAATTAATTTTGTTTGGATTTAGTTTTACATTTGGTAGTTTTTTCATTTTATAAAAAATAAAATTTCAAACCATAATACAAAAACAGGCATATAATTACCTAGTTACAAAGGATATGAGCGTCATGCTATAAATCCATAACAGTAAAGCGACAATATCTTTCTGAGATGTATGATAATTGGGAAAATTGTTTGAAAAGTGTATGACTGAGCAAGTAGTATGCAGGTACTGTTAGAATTCTGCATTCCTTAACATATGTAAGTTTTTGGTAAGTAATTTGCCGAAGTCGTCAGAGGCGGATCGTGATTTCGAACCCTTTGGGCCTCACCAGAACGTCGTAGACAGTTCCGACATAACACCAACCAATTTACTTGCTCCTTTGAAAGAGCGTTCAACAAATATGTGTATAAACACAGGACCTTGCCAAAAATTAATTAGTTCACAATTAGTGGAAATTTTTTGCAGATTGCGTTCACCACGCAGTCTGTAGTTATTCTAAATACTTTATTCAGTAAATGCGTGGTTCTATCAAATTAACAAAGCGAATATTACCTGATGGTTACTAACTTTTAATCAGTGAGAAATATTGTTACGTGGACATTGATTGCAAATATTTGTTACCTTGTTAGGTGATCACTACTATCGAGAGGATAAATCTACATATTTCATTTTAGATTCATGTGCATATGTCTCAAAATGACGCACCTGCTGGTTTTAGTTGACTGATTCTTTTATCTACAAGCTTTGATTATTTGACAACGTCAAACATACTTAAAATATTTACAGTTCTCTTGTCAAAGAAATAATATAATATTAGGTAAACATTTAGTAGTGGTTTGGATAATGTACTACATTTTTTTCACTTATGTATTTAAAAACAAACATCATATCTATGTTGAGTATTATTTATTGAGGTAGAATTAATTTTCTTGTGGTCGTGGTTTTGAAAATGTCGATAACAGAAGCAATTACAAATGTAATTCGTAATATTTTTTAATAATATATTGAAATCCTTTTAATGTTACGTTATATGACGAAAGAACAATACATCAACTATTAACCAAATAATAACTTTATTAATATTAAAATTTAAATTTTCGTCAAATGATTTGGTTTTAAATCAATTATTTCGAAATAGGAGCATCTTATAGTTGTTATTAAACCTAATTGCTACTTTCCATTTGTACAAATTAATTATACCTCTGTAGGTAAACTTACACTTATTATGTAGACTAAATATGTTTTTCTGCATATATCACAACTTTGACGGTGAAATGTTATGTACACGATCAATACATTTTAATCTAACCTAACCTAGTAAAAATCACATGTCTGAATAATTAAAGCTACTAAAATATGAACAAAGTTGAAGACCCAGAAATTTGGAGGCAATGCTTTCGCGAAAGTTATCTCAATAACAGTAGGGTTCTTTTAACGGCTACATCGACATTTTTATATGTCGACGATTGGTAACTACAATTGTTTGAAAAAACTTACTGACGCCAACGCTACATATAATTTCTACAAATTAATGGAATATTTCACCATACGACGTTCGTTCTCCTTCACTCTAATCTCCATGTTTCTCTTTTTCGTTATTAATCTTAACCTAACCTAACCAGATGGACAAAATAAGCCATGTTTAGAGTACATAACATAGGTTTCCTTATATACAACTAATAAAAATGAGTACATAACAGTAGAGAACAGAAAATGTTTCTTCAAATTATTTGTTTTAAATAATTTGATAAGAAGACATTACAGTCGGTATACATGACAAACACACAAAGAGTAGAGATTTATGCATAACTATAGTGTTTCACAGTTATAGTTAATTAAAGACATATAGGAGATAACGTCCTTTCTTCAGACAACTTAAGAAAAATAAACGAAGAAATTACATCTCTAGACTTAAGAACATTTTATGTAATTTTGTACAATATATGATATTGTTCCTCTAATTTGTCCAACACAACCTGGAGTATTTAATTTTTGTTACATAATTTCATAATTTTTAGTAAGAAGGAGCTGAGTTAGAGACAGTCTTAAAATAAAATGGAAATTGTATTAACAGTAAAACATGCAACGGATATATATAAAAATAAAACAAAAATATTTATATGTAAGTTGAAACTAGGGTTACACTTAATACAATCATTGGAGATGAAAGACTAGAAATCGTCGATTTTCGATAACAAGGAAGTCAGATAAGTTAAGATAAGAATACCTATCGAGTCGCTTTTAACAAAAAGAAATCACTTTTATGATTGCGATCGGTTAATTGAGAAATTCGAAATAGATTAGTAGAAGAATATGTTTGGAGCATGGTTCTGTACGTGTGATAAACGCGGACGGCAGGCGCGGCGGAGAAGAAAAAGTTGTAAGCGTTTGAAATGTGGTGTTATAGGCGGGTGATAAAAATTTCATATGTAAAAAAGGTTAGATTCTACTAGTAAGAAAATACAAGGGTAGTAACCCCTTCTGAGTCATGAAGGGTTGGTTAGAGTCATATTAGAAGAAGAAATGAGAGTAAAGGCGCACAGAGGAAGAACTAGCGTAGATTACATATCGCAAATAGTTAGGGTTGGAGGATGTTCTAGTTTTAGAGAAATGATAAAATTGCCTCAGGATAGGAACAAGTGAAGAAACGAGTCTTCGAACTAATGACCCTATTGTGATGAATTTTTTTAGCTTTATGTACACTAGAAAGTTATTTTAGTCGGATAGCGGTACGAAAAGTTAATTAAAAGCTTTAGAATATTGTTGTATCTGAATTGTCAGAGGGAATTACACTGATTTTTACAGTTGTAAACTTTTGAATTTTACTTCCAGTCAAAACTAGACAAACAAAGTTTGATTTTAAAAGTTGAATAGTTATTTGAAAAATTATCTCTGCGTAGCCAAACAGGTACTCTGTGGCTATAACGGAGCCATATAATAAATTTCAAAAGTAAAATATCCATAAATTGGAATGTCTTATTAAACAATAATTAAAACTAGTCTTTTAATTAGAACTTGAATATTTAAACCTCTAATATCAATTAATTTGTCTACTTATAAGGATATTGATAACTGAACCTCTTGGGCTATTTAATTATTTTTAAAGCCTACAGAAATAACAGCGAAATAGTTGTACAAAGAGATACAGCCCATTTTTGACACATTTGAAAATTGAATAAGATAGACTTTAAATACCATTACGTACCCTGTAAACCACATAATCTATGTAATGCGCAGTATAGGAAACGTACACTTATATACCAGAGCAAATGGTCCAAGTTTATTAACTGTTTTAATAATTAATTCATTAGAACTTGGAACTTGAAATAGATACATTCTGTTTGCATATTTTTTCATTTTTTTAATTTCTTTTCGTATTAAAATGAAATGAAGTTAATTTATAGAAGCTGTACGTTTTCTCTATTTACGTCAATGTGTAGTACCTATGTGTTTTGTAGTATTTAGTCATATATGTAATAATATCAGTATTGGTCTCTATGTTTATTTAAAGAAATTCATTAGGAATGGCAATTTTTGTCCGCTGAAATTATTTCAATTCGTCCGCGATCGAAATGACAGTTATTATTAATTTTTGGCGAGCAGTGTTGAGTGACGTTAAGGGTAGTATTATGTCCTATATCCAAGGCCTCCGTTTGAGTACTGGAATCGCTGGTCTCGAGTTTCGTTTTACTACTAAAATCTGTATCTGCAACAAAAATCAGATATGTGAGTAAACTGTTAACTCTAATAAAGCAAGAAAGCAAACAGAATATATAACCCTAGTACTAACTCAATAAAGGTACACTATTCAAATTAATAATTTATAAACTGCTTATCATTTTGTTGTTACAAGACATAGAAAACAATCTTTTCAAAACAAAATTACTTGTCATTGTTGTGTGTTCCCTCGTAGAAAGAATCGTACCCAATAGTTCGTACTTAGTAAAGACGAACACGTTGTATGTATTGAATAATAATGCCCCTTCGATATGCGGCGTGACTACCATGTTTAGTTGAATGGAGGAAGTTTTTAATTCTTGTAACTCCATAATCACGGCGAAATTAAACACAAAGTTTAAGTTACAAAAAGTTTATTGTACAACCACAATTATCATTTCGCCACACTGTGGCTTCTTCAAGTGGAAGAAGTTGACTAAACTTAAAATTATTACAGTATCATTATATACTGAAATTATGAATAAAATAGTACGTGTAGAACTGAGTATTACACGTTAAAAATTTATAAAAGCGGTGATCTATTTACATCTAATTACTCATTTATAATCTAAACACTCTAGTAAATTTAGTTTTCAACCTTTGTTCTCTGTATGTAAAATTTTAAAATCGTCATTAAAACTATGAGAATTAAGAAGTAAATGTTTTGCGTATGCGGATTTAGTACACTTGTTTTCAAAACTTTTTTGTGTTATAGTATCCTATCTTTAAATGATCTGCCCGCCTGACCTATGTAGAATATGTTAATGTAACAAATCGTACATAGGCTCAAAATTAAATTTACTAGAGTTTATAGTAATTAATAAATTAAATGGTTTAGGCCTAATTATAAATGAACAGTTGATGTAAATAGATCACCGCTTTTAAAAATTTTAACGGATAATACTCAGTTCTACACCTACCATTTTATTCGTAATTTTAGTATATAATGATATTGTATTAATTTTAAGTTCAGTCAACTTCTTCCACCTGAAGAAGCCACAGTGTAGCGAAATGATTATTGTGATTATGTTAGATACCTGTTAATTATTTAGGATACTATTGCGAGAAAGAGATATAATATAATGACAAAGTATTGTTTAGCTACAAGAAACATATGTGTAATGTGCTGCTTTTTCCTAGTGCCCTGCTAATAATTACATTATCATTCCAAAATTCCTGTGAATGTAAACTGGCTATCTATCGTACATTAATGTACGGTTGTTATGTATAATTATTTTAAAGTTCCTGTATAAAAATTGTTTACGGTTTACTAGGTACATCCTGTATAAGAAATATGTCATCTATTCATTCACGAATGTTCTGTATTACTGTTTTAGGGCTCTTGTTATTGTTTATCTACTATAGCCTGCTTATTCGCGGATATAATTTTTTTTTTACTGGAAATTAACCCCGATGTTAATCAGAACCAAGTTTGTCGCGTTGTTCATAAAATTCACCCCCACGACAAATTTTTGTTTAATATCTGTTACTAGTACTTCCTTAGAAGACGCAACCTCAGTTGGGGATGTAATTCAGTTATTCCATTGGGTATCACCTAGTACTAGATTAAGGGGCGTAACTTAAATTCTGTAAAAGACACAATATTGGTTTGCAGATATAAACAAATTTTCTTAAACGACGCAAGGACACAAATCTTGTGATACGATACAATCATCGACTCGGGGTGGGTCTATAAAAAATTAAAGCACATAAAAGGTAATAGCAGGCAGATAAACAGTTAGCTAGTTATTTAGTTACTTAGCTAGTACACTAATCAACCAATCGCTAATCTTTTGTTACTAACTCCGTTCGGTAGAACGTGTAATTAAGTATTAATAAATTTGTTAAGAGACTCTATTCTATCATTCTTTTTGCTATCCTGAAAGTTCGTGTCGACAAACACGTAAAAAATACTGTTTGGTGTCAGAAGTTATATGACAATTATACAATAAACGTTTTTAACTTAAACTTTGTGTTTAATTTCGTCGTTACCATCTCTAGGACACGGATAGTTCCTGTACATTTTTTGTAGTAATTGCTTATAATTTTTAGTAGATATTCAATGTGTGTCTATATAATAACCCGTGTCTTATGCCTTAACCGAATTGAGTAGTTAACTGTATAACTTATGATTGAAATAATTCATATTGCACTATTTGTGAAACAAGATTGTGTTTAGGCCATATAATTTATTATGAACGTTTTAGTCAATTATACAGTCGAAAAAAATATTTAAAAAGGACGATGAGAACAGAAATACTACTTTTTAGTGGAATAAACCTAGTGTTTCTATTCTCACCGTTTATTTAAATATTTTTTTTCAACTGTATAATTGACTAAATCGTTCATAATAAATTATATGGCCTAATCATAACCTTAAAATCTAATCTCGTGACGTTATTAAAGTGACATTGGGGTAACTGGAGAGTTAACGTATGGGTATACATGGATGTCCGGATTTACCATATCAATATCTTTGATGGTGAATAAATATTCTCAAGTTTATTATTTTTATTTCAGATGCCTTGACTTACAAGGAAGATTGACAACAAATATAAGAGAGAACAAAACTATTCCAAGAGTTACACTCTTGACCAAGTAAAATGGCCACGTGAAAATTGTACCAATGGAAGTTCATCAGAGAACTATATTTGTAATTTTTGCGCTTAAAAATTTGTTGTTGTCTGTCCATAGTTACCCCAATGAATGTCCGAATTTACTCAATAGGCAATGGGTTTATGATTATGATTAAATAAAATGATAATTATATAAACGAAACATACGAATTGTAATGAGGGTTTTCCGATGTGCCTATGATAATCCCATTTTCCTCTACGTGTCACTAACCGGGACCGGAAAAGCAGCGTCTCAACGAAAGACCCCGTGAGAAAAAGTAAAAGAGAATAGGTATTCAAAATAAAACCAATTTCTTTATTTTTTATATTGAGGTATGAAGGCTGAATTGTCGGTCGAAATGTTAGTAAATAAATGATTTGTGTCTATTGCAAGTATTACTTATCTTAAATTTTTCTAAGATCAATACTAATTAATTAATTAATTTTACAAGTTTGGCTTGGTGTTAGATATACCCAATTATGACCTAAAAAGACAAATATAAGATACATACTTACTTACACACTAAAATTAAGGTATAAAGACCATAAGACGATAAAAATGGTGAATCCAGGGTGTTTTGCTACTAATAAGATACGTTCATCCAGCATGTTTCTGCTCTCTTTCTGTTTTTGAATAAATAAAAAAAAAAACGAAAACTCGGAAAGTAGCATTCTTTTCTTAACCAAATTGGTTGAAATTTCGACTCACTATAAGCTATGCTTGGAAGAAATATCACCTCATAATATTCATAATAATAATTTCAAAGAGACCGAAAGTACCTTTTTCTGTACAACGTTTTAGAAAGCGTTCCAAACATATTGTCACCACAATATTTATTTTGAAATTTAATGTTACTTGCACTTGCAAATTAATTATATAAGCTTCATTTCTATTGTAGCAAAGGAATAATAGACGTTAAAACGATTTTATATTAAAAAATAGGTTTTTAGTTTTATGAATATGGCGTACCGTTTTGATCAATTTGAGGATTTGAAAGGCTATATCTCGTCGAAAAAGTACGTGTCAAAATTGTTCTAAAACGTTATCATACAGAAAAAAATATTTTCGAAAAGAGTCCTCCGTTTCTAACGATCAAAACGAAGATTGTGGACTTTAGTTATAAAAACCTAACTTTTCCTGGTATAGCTTTTATGCACCACTTCAATGTGTTCAAATTTCATTCAAATCGATTAAGCGGTCTTTGACAAAAAAATATTTTCTGATTTTACGTTTCTGTAGATTTAGTTTGAAACCTGAAATTTTCAGGATCAACTTATCTTATTAGTAGCAACATACCATGGAAAAATGATTCATATATAATTCTAGGGCCGATTCTTATCGTCCTATGGCCTTTAACATTTAGTTCTAGCAAATTTATTGTGTATTATCTTCAAAATAATTAGACAATAATCCTTTTATTTATTTTACTTGTAAGTATAAGTAGTAATGTTCGTAAATGATTTTCGTAAGATCTGTTGGGGCAATTCATCTTATTTAAACCCTCTTTCATTTTCATTAAGCCTGAAAAATTAACTACATCAAGATTCGGCGTGAGTTTGTAAAGAACAAACTAATAAGATCAAAGGTGATTAATTTTTCCCCCTGTTTAATCCCAAAATACCTAACAGTCTAAATAACGGTAGGTATTTTAACTGGGTGTGTTTTTAAGAAATGTGGCAATAAAATAATGGGATTGATGCTTTCACGGAAGAATTACGTTTGCACCGTAGTCCGTCGACTACGATAATTTGGACGGATCATACTAGTAATATAATAATAATGCCGAATAGGTAAATTTAGAGATGGAAATATTAGCTTCTTTATATTATCAGAGGTTAACCAACGCGGTATAAAAACGCGTTCTTTCCAAAATAAATTCATCGTATTGCCAGTAGCTTCATATATATAAATTGTTATATACGAGGCATGTTTTTTAAGTAAGTACCGTTTTGAAATTAACAAAAAACATGCAGAGATATCTTAATAATTTTTATTGTACATGAAAGCCTGTACCTTAATCTACTTTTATACATAATTTCCTTCAATATTGAGATACTTTTCATAACGTTTGACCAGTTTTTGAAAACTTTTTCTCATAGAACTCTGATTTCGTCATCGTCTTGAAGACGCTGACCGTCCAGATGTTTATTCAAGTGCAGGAACAAATGGTAGTCATTGGGCGCCAGATCAGGGCTGTACGGAGGATGATCTAGAGTTTCCCAGTGAAAAGATCTTACGAGATCTTTGGTCCGATTAGCCACATGCGGAAGGGCATTGTCATGTACATTTATGCTCTCACTCACTTCCTTACCATTCGATCACTCATATGTATTGCCCGTAAAATGCACAGATCTCACGATGAATATCAATCGGTTTTAGTCCTTTAGTACCAAGGAATCGTATAACAGCCCGGACTTCACAGTTGCGCTGCTGCGGCAGAATTTCAAAACGGTACTTACATAAAAAACATACCTCATATATATGTATATATATATATATATATATATATGAGGTATATATATATATATAAGGTATACATATGTATATATTATAGACAATGTGATTAAATACAGATTACATATAATGGTTAGACATTACGTATATTAACCAAATTGTGTAGATAATTCGATAAATTAATTACTTTATCTAATATTATTTATAACATCTGGTTGGAGTTGATTGAAATAATAAACACGACCCCACTGTATGAAATAATACAGGTAAATAAATTACTTAAGGAAAAAAGAAACTAAACTAACCTAACCTAATCTAACAAGTTTTGGTTGGTTTAGATTAGGTTAGGATTGAGTTCGGCTCCGTTACATTAGTTCTTTATTTAGTATTATTAATAATAACCGGTAATTACTAATAATTTGAAATTAATTACTTTCATCGTAATCTCTATATTCTATAAAATGAACTAAAATTTGTTTTGCTTTATCGCTTTAGTCAAGTCACACTAGATACTTGGCAAAATATTAGATTATTTGATTAATTGGGCCCCAATAATTATTTTTGTCTAAATTGGGTAGATATTGTATATTTAAATAAAGAAGGCATTAAAATCATTTTTCGTCTAACATTCAAGGATCACAGTTTCCACATTTTGAACGCTTCCTGCACAGTAGGCACAGCGTACGGAAAGCCATACCTACGACCGGTTTCGACCTATCGGGTCTCATCAGGTGGGCGCTGGCAGAAAGGACGCGTTCGAAATGTGGGATCTGTGATCCTTGAAAGTTAGACGAAAAAGTATTTTAATGCCTTCTTTATTTGAATATGTTACATATTCGTCTAAGAATCCATCGGACTCAACAGCGTAATTCAATTCCGGTAGGAGTATTAGCCCTTGGAGTAGTTGTTACAGTTGATTCCATATTTTTAATCATATTTAGATATTATATATAATCGCTGGATAAGTAATATCCAAATTAATTACTTTAGCTGTAATATGTACGTAAGAAGACACATTCCTAAAAGTGAAAGCTAATTTACAATTTGTAATGTTACTTGCCTTCTTTATCAGAAATAGATGCCGGAGGTATATGTCGGCGAATCTGTTGTTTTGAGTCACACGTTGCAGCTGTAACAAGTATGGGAGCCATTATGCTACTTGATCCAGAATTCTTATTAAAATTAGTGTATCTCATAGGCATCATACTTTGTCGAATGTTTCGCTCTGGTCGTATAAGAATTATATAGAGCTGTAATTTAAAAAAACAAATAAAATTTATATTCAGACAATAACAAGTATTAATACTGCGGATTATAATGATACAAAATTAAAAGTTTATAAATCAGTAATAACATCATTTGTATTTGCTAATTAACAGTGTTCGGTGTCCACACAAGAAAATTTTAATTGTACATGTAGCATTAATACTTCTGATTATTCAGAAAACTTGTATAGGTACTTATTTCCATAATTTAGTTTTTCTTTGTTGTTCGTATTGTATGTTTAAATATAAAAAATAATAATAAATAATTTTATTTTTTAAAAATTAACATCACAATAAAGAAACCTAACTAGGTAGTACGAACTCATAATTAGTGGAGTTCACCACGCAGTCTGTAATTGTTCTCTAGATGCTGTTTTAAGTTAGCAAACGAATTGGTCGGTATTCTGTAGGAATCTTAGAGCATAAATACATGGAAGCAGCAAATAATATTGTAACGAATTTTCTAGTTCCTTGTAACTATTGAAACAATCTTGGGTGATAGATTATTTATTTCACACTAAATTAAACTATTTACAATTATTTATAATTACGATTATTTATTTGCATTATTATTTGTGTCACCAGATTTATATCTAACAGGCGAGCTGAAAAGTTCGCAGGCTGACCCATAGATGGCGCTACTAGTATCAAATCTATATAATTTTTAGTTAGCCCTAACCTTCAAAAGATGCGTGTATAAATTTGACAGATATTGCACTATTAGTATCTGAGTTATAGCATTTTTAGTGAAAGAACTTTTGTTACTTTGAAAAAATGGATAAAAGGAAATTTCGTGTGTGCCTTTTTAAGGCATTGCTTTTTGGCGAAAAATATACTGAAATGAGCACCGAGGACGATGCACGCAGTGGACACCTCAAAGAGGCTGTTACCGACGAAAACATCAAAAAAGTACACAAAATACTATTTAATAACCGTAATGTGAAGTTGATTGAGATAGCTGAGAACCTAAAGATATCAAAGGAACGTGCTGGTCATATCGTGAATGAATATTTAGATATGCGAAAGCTCTGTACAATGTGGGTGCCGCGCGACCAAAAACAACAACGAATAGATTATTATAAGCAATGTTTGGAGCTGTTCAATCGTAAAAAATTCGAATTTTTGCGTCGATATGTGACGATGGATGAAATATGGCTCCATCATTTCACACCAGAGTCCAATGATAGTCAGCGGAGTGGACTGCACGTGATGAACCGACTCCAAAGCATGTAAAGACGCAAAAGACGGCTGGTAAGGTTATGGCATCAGTATTATGGGATGCTCATAGTATAATATTCATTGACTATCTTAAAAAGGGGAAAATCGTAAGCAACTACTATTACGTAGCGTTATTGGATCGTTTAAAAGGCGAAATCGCGGAAAAGCGGCCTCATTTGAAGAAAAAGAAAGTGCTGTTCCATCAAGACAGTGCACGGTGTCACAAATTAATGAAATCAATGACAAAATTCCATGAATTGAGCTTCGAATTGCTTCCGCATCCACCATACTCTCCAGCTACTTTTTTCTGTTGTCAGACCTCAAGAGGATGTTTGCTGGACAGAAATTTCGCGCCGATGAGGAGGTAATTGCCGAAACTGAAGCCTACTTTGAGGTTAAAGACAAACCGTATTATAAAAATGGTATCGAAAAATTGTACGAACGCTATAATCGTTGTATCGCCCTCGAAGGGAACTATATTGAAAAATAAAATCAAATGCTATTAACAAAAAAAAATATTTGTATGCTAGCCTACGAACTTTTCAGTCCGCCTGTTATTACCAACAACCAATTTAGATCATTCTGGAACGTTCTACGGTATTTCTAGAAACAACCATACAGCTCTCCACTATTCTTGTACTTTCTTTATTTTGCATCTTGTTATTGTCATATATTAAATTTATGATTCTGCCAATCAGGACCCGCTGACTATTATTTTTATTTCGAATTATTGCTCGCAACAATACTGTAGTAGCACGTTTTAGATACGAAATTTATCTGGAGATCTTTTCTCGTTCTAACGCAATCTGATTGGTTTTCTCTTCGCATCTCTCTCCACCATCAGACCGCGTTAGAGCGAGAAAGGACGTCCAGATACACTTAGTATCTAAAACACACTACCGTAGTATTAAATTCTGCCTTCATGCTCTAAAGATGGAACTGTCTGAGATCAAGATCCAAAGAGTCTCAAATCGGGATCCACGTCTGACAGTTCCCACAAACTACTGACCAAGAACTTATGTTAACCGTATATATTTCAGTTTATTTCGAATAATTGTATTGTTTATTTGTTATATCTTTTAAAGATAGTGATATTGAAATATCTTGAAATTGATTTATTATAAATAAGGATTTCAATGGATTTGAACTAGACGAGAATATCTTACTCCGAGTTATAGTATAGTTGAAAGGTTGCGGCTTTCGTAACGTTTCAATTCATTATGATTAAGTAACTATTTCGCTGGTTAAAGTTGTTTATCTGTCCTGTCTTTATAGCAAAACTATTGACTCTCGGCATACATCTGTAACTGGAATGTTTTTTGGGAAAGGGACAAACAATAGTGCCTGTAAATTAGGTTTCTGGAAGGTAAAGCAATTTAGAACAATTCTTCGGATTCCACAGTTAAAACAGACCGCCGTAAACTATAGCGGTTCAACTCGCAAGTGTCTTTTATTACCGTTTTTGTTACAGAACGTTACATATACGTTTTACGTGCTTAATGTGAACATTTTATGAAATGCAACCCTCATAAAATCGTGTGCCAAAATTGAAAATATTAAAGGTTATTTTTCTTCTTTATGACATTTTACTACATATCTACATTTTATTCAAATAAATGTCTATAATACTTGTTAGAAATTAGCTAAAGTTTTATCAGTTTATTTAAACGAAGCAATTGTAGTTTTAACGATCGATGGTGATACTCTTGATTTTTACAGGCTGAAAGGTATTGATTGTTATGTGCAATGTGCATCTGATTTTTAATCATTCTGAATAAAACATCTTAATAATATCGGCCGTTGTTGATCTAAGCGATTCATTCTGGGGATTCTACGACTCTAGGAAACGAAAATAAATATTGATTTAAAAGTTAGTGTGTTTTTACAAATAAAGGACAACTATTTAATTAAAACATTTTTAAAAATGTGGTTCTATCGGATGTGCGCCATTACTCTGATATCTTATATGGAATGAGCTCAACTTGAAGTCATACACAAAAACGATTTTCACAACTTCTTATTTAACTCGCAACATATGTTTCACTTAACAGTTCGGTTTCATCAGGGAGGGGTATTTGCTACTAAATTATAGGGTTCATAACTTTCCTAAATAGTTAATAAAACAGAGGGGTAGTAGTAGTATACAGTTATTTTAGAATACATTTAGGAGGGCTGAAGTATTACAAACTGTTTTTTCATTTACTGGTATACCTTATTTTTTTAATTTGTTAATTTAAAGATGTGCTAGCAAGTTTGTTTTATATCATTTGTTGTTTACATATAATGTTTTACTAAAATTTATTTCTTCCAAGAAGTTCCAGAAGAAGTTTTAAAACATAAAAACATTTATATTATAACAAAACGCACTCAACATACGAAACCATACTGTAGATTTTCCGGTCACAATTTTAGTAAAAATTTAGATACATTACGTGTAAACAACAAATGATACTAATTAAACCTGTTGGAACACCTTGAAATTAAAAACTTAAAAAAAAACAAATTATCCTATTAAATCAACAAACAGATATCAATAATTCACCCCTCCTAAATTTATTCTAAAATAAATGTGTACTACTACTACCCCTCCGTTTCGATAACAATTTAGGAATGTTTCTAAATCCTAAGGTTCAGTAGTCAATGTTTGGTGGAACATATGTTGCTAATTAAATAAAAAGTTTCTGTGTATTATTTCATTTCGATACAATCGATTTTTTACAAGTAAGGGTCGAAGTTGAATTAAGGAATTACCTCATGTTATTTATTTTTTGAGCACCTTGTTAGATATAGAGGGATCCTACCATTCATAAGAAGATCAAAAGTATTGTTTTAATAAATATAACCGTATTTATTGAGTATACGTTAATGGAAAGGGATTGTCACTTTTCACGGGATAATTTTTAGTGAATAACATAAGTTAAAAAAAAATACAAATTTCTGAAACTCTTTTTGTGAAGCAAAATATGAATTAGTATTTATAAACAAATCATCTTTAGCGTCTTCACTGGATAAGTCAAGCTGGTGTAGTACTATTTAAGAAAATTACTTTCTAATGTTTTTGTGAAGTCAACCGTATAAATGAGGATATAATTCAAAATTGAAGATTTAGGAACATATTTCACAGGGAGCTGTGTTTCTCTATTTTCATTAAAAAAGTTTAAAATTCTAAATTTTTTAATTCTTGATATAATAATTATTCTGTCACTGATGTAATCGTGCACTTCTTAGTTTAGATTAGGTTTGGTAAATATTAGGCTAGTTTCCTATGACCTTAATACATGTAAATCATTGGAAATAGAAAAAGTTTTCTTTTATTTCCCTTTATGATGTTTTCATGCAAACATTCCCTATTGTGTTGTTCTACTCATGATTAATTAAATGACGTGTCACGCGCCCTACGGGAGCGTGCCCTAAGTACTAAACCGCAACCATATTTTTAATGTTTTTATTATTATTTAAAATATATTGAACAGAGCTTAACAGAGCAGTACGAATATTAAAAGTAACTTGACAATTCCTTAGCTAATTACTCGAAGGTTAATTATAAACTTCTGAAAAGGCCAAAGTTTGGCGAAACTATTGTCAAGATAATTAAAAATCCGTTGAAATTTACAAATCACTGTTTTATTTTTTATATTTATTATTATTAATTGGATTAGTGACACAATACCAATTTTGAAATATATTTGTTTTGTTACTTATAAAATTCACATGAACAGTTTAGATCAATCATCCTGTATTCTGTTTATACGTATTCATTAGCAACAATAAAATTATCAAAAACAATTATTATGTTCTTAGTCAGAAATTTATCGATACCACTCACCATAGGCAGTCTCGATAAATTACTGACCAAGCTGTAATGTTCTTCTTCTTCTGTTAGCAGCTAAAATTCACTAGATGGCAACATTTGCCTCTACGTTATTATTAACAATAAAATTATTGACGTGTAGCAGATCTATAATCACCATAAATACATTTTTTTCGTTTTTAAATAAGTAAAGAAAATAATAGTAATAATTCAAAACCTGTATATTTCAAATCAATTTTTAATAATTGACTTTCGGTCATCTAAGCTAATCATTTGTAGTTCAGTCTGTGCAAGTTTCGGAGATGTGATGTGTTGGCATAACGAGTTTAAATTAATATGTTTATTCTATTTTACAAACATCAACATTTCTACAAATATATAACAATGATGATACCTTTGGAGAGAAGAGGCAGACAACCGTAACACTAGCGGAAAGACTAATGGTTACTGACATACTCGTTATCCTCAAGGCAACATGGTTAACAGTGCCAAAGTAGAGAGGTACAAATGCCAACCATATTACGCATGTGGTGTACATGGTGAAACCTGAAATTATATTTATTTACGCTTTAGCAAATTAGAACCTACCTTTGCTATGAAACACCGTTTGCAATTGGCAATGATGAACATTTAAAGGCTAAAATACATTTTATAATCAAGGAAGTAAGTAATTAGTTTGTTTAATTAGATGTTTGAAATTGAAATTTCTCTAAATAATTTTCGCAAGTAGTAGAATAGTTATTAAAAAAAAAAATAGTATAGATTCAAGGTATATTCTAAAATTATTTTAAGACTGGTAACGTAAATTTGGATTGGAAATATAATAGTCGCTCACGACTGTAGAGAAACAACCCGAGAATAAAGATCGCTTCATATATGTGAACTCTGAATGTATGTTATTTTATTAAATTTAAATGGCTTGCCCTTAAAGTAAATGTGGAATTAGCTTGATCAACAAAAGAAGTACAATTTACATCCATTCAAAGAATGGAGTACGGTATTAAGGTTGAATGTATAATAACACAGGTTAACGAAGTCAGGGATTGAAAAGGAAAAAGATATTTTACGATGTAATTTGTGATAATGAGTTCAAATATAGCCTCAAAATAGCTTCAGAAAGTAAAATTTTTGGATATTTTAACCCCAAAATTCAAAAATATCTTTTTGGCCAGGAGAACATGAAAGAGTAGCCATTTCTGAGATATACTTTGTCGTTGAATTAGAAACTGGCCTCATAATTTCTCCAGAACATCACGACATGAAATAATCCAAATCTAAATGTTGCTAACTTTACTTTGTTAGACTTGAGGTTAAAATTTTTAACAATTAGTCTTAGGTTGCGTTTAAAGAATATATCGAGGATGACTACTCTGGTAGTGTCTTTTGTTTTCAACTCGTCATTGTATTGACCTATTTTTTGAAGACACGACTATTGAGAGCTGAAGGAATCAGGAAATAGTAATAATTTTGGATGTATTCTTCGATGGCAAACTCAAATGTGGCGAAAGATAATACTTTGTGGTTTCAAAAGATCTTTGTCTCAAGTTCAAACATATCAAATCAGTTAAATAAATAAAGACACCCTAATTACCACTAACTAAATTTAAATGTCCCGCGTTGATAATGCCCACGTGTGAAGTGTCCGCCTATTTTAAATTTAGTTAGTGGTAATTAGAGTGAGTCTTTCTTTGTTTAATTATTCTTTTACCACAGTCTCCTTATTTCTACTTCGAATATCAAATCAGCTTCATTCGAATTTTTAAATTGAAATACATCAAAATCTGAATATTAGAAGAAAAATTTGAGGACATATTCTAATTCAGGAACAAAAGGTACCTTGGAAATGGTTACTCTCATTTTATTTTATTTTGTTATTTCTTGTAGTAATGGTCATAAAAATGCCAATAATTGAAGTTTTTGAAACTTGAGGCAACGTACGTTGGAAAAGACATCTCGGGTTTTAGTTTTCTGATCTACGTTAACCTGTGTATTAGATAAAACTGAACGAAACAGTAGAAAATTCTAAAAAATGTTTTAGTTATTCATGGAGAAGGATTAAGCGTTTCAATAAAAAATTGAGAATAAAAATAAGACCACATTTATGAAATAAATTCAAAAGTTAAAAAAGAAACAAGTGTAGAAGAATAACGCTGTTTGATAAATGGAAGTTGTAATAGAGCGAATTAGAAATGACTTATTTAAGAATAATACAGCATAACAGCAAACGTAGACTAATTTATTAGTCCTATGACTAAAATCAAGGCAACTCTGTGTGTATCTAATGCAATGTGAGCTCCGGGTGTGATTAACTATCAAGGGCATGCCTTGGTAATTCTAATTAACAAAGCAAATTTGGAAGCTTTATGATAGTTGTAACAATCGGACCTTTTGCCTCATTAGAATTGTTGATCTACTTTACCTCTTCCTATTCGAAGTAAGACCATAATTCAGTAGATGTATTCATAACATACCTATATCAACAATAATAAACTAATTAATAAAGTCACCAAGTGTATCCCTTCGGGTTCAAACGACCAATTTTCTAGTACGATGAATAAAAAGGTCTTGCGTTGAAAATGCTCACAACGTGTAAGTAAGCGAAACACGTGTCCGCGTTTTTAAAGTGTTGTTTTCGGTTAGTTGGGGTAAGACCTTTTCTTTTTTGTTTAAAAAAAGAATAATTTCCGGAAAACCTCAATCCAACTTCATACAGAATCATTGTGTAAACAATTCTTTCAGAAATACATTGACAGTTTGGTTCTCGAAAATATCTTAAAGTGTAATAAATACTTTGTGTGCATTAATAAAATACATCGACTCATTTAACTATTGTAAATGAACAAATTGGCTTTTGTGAAACAGTGGTTCGAGGAGTTTTCATAGACATCAAAATATACTTGGCTAACCTTCATTTTGTTCACTTATTATTAAATCCTGCTGAATGCAATTTTACGTGGCTTGAAATGTCGGCCAAACAATGTATTAAGTAGGATACCGAGGTGTAGTGGTATTTGTAAGGTAAACTGGAGAAAAGTAACACGAATTGAGCTGCAAGCAAATGCTTGTGAGCTATATAAAGTGAATCAAAATATTTTGACTTCACACGAGCTATACAATTTTAAAATAGGACGACAGCGTTAAATGAAACACATTTCTCAAGAAAATTCAATATGCAACATAAGAAAGTAATAAAAAAAGAAGATAGGAGTTTTGAAACAAACAGTAACTAACGCTTATACGTTTTCAACCGACCCCTAGACCATCTTGATGTAATTGTATAAAAAAAAATATTGGCTGCTATTTAAAAAATAAGAGTATTTTTTATTTCTAGTTTATGATATTCAACACATATTTTGACTCCATTTTTGATTTTTCTTTTTCAAAAATTTTTGGACGAATTAATACCTTACTAAAACATTAAGTACATGTCGACAAATCATTAAATACCATGGATTACTTTTGAATATAACCGCGATAAAAGTAAATGCAGCAAACGGAATAATTTAAAAAAAATGGAATAACTCAAAAACCGTTTAGAATAAAGTACAGTTGTATTATCAAGTGTAGCCTTATTTCCATTTAAAATAACAAAGTTGTAGTCAACTTCTGGTATAACCGGAAGTGATAGAAATTCGAAAATATTTTAAAATGGTAGGCCTTTTGTGAAAACTCATTCAAACAAAATTTCAAAACGATATTCCAATTCAGTCCGAAGATAGTCTAGGGGTCAGGTTGAAGACGTACACCCTGTATATAACATTTAAAAATTGATGTTCAGTTACTTCTTACGATTTTTGATTTTCTAAGATAAAAAGGTGGGGTAACCGATCATTCCATGGAAATATTTCGTTATGAAATTGATAAGATCAATCGACATTTACAATCAGAAAATCTGGCAATTTTGCGCGCCTACATACTGAAATACCGTAAATAATAGAAATGGCTTTTCTTCGTAAACCTTCCTAATGACCGACATGATATCATGTAAATGTAAGGCTAGAAATTTTCATTGATGACTGCAATATTTCCAATAAATATATTCATATGTAATAGGAGGCTGTTTTAATTAATAGAAAATATTCTCTTATGAAAATTCTTATATTTATATATGCATTATATGATTTGGCGTTATAACATCGCTAAAGCAGCAAAAGAAATAATTAACTAACCAATTGTTATTAATAAATGTGCACTAATTACTAAATTTCTATATGCATATAAATGACCTACCAATGTGCTTTGATTCATTAAAAGCTTCAGGAATTTTTCTTGTAAGAACGGCATATACGGTGCAAATAATAATGAGAAAAATCGGGTATGTAAATGCTATCATATATGAAGCATCTATGTCTGAAGAACACACCAACAAGTTGTCTTCTCTGGAAGGATAATGATGCATGGCTTTTGCCGGCGAAATTATCATCCAAACTGCGTTAATCAAAATCTGAAAAAAGAGACAATATAAATAAACAATTACATAATAAGTTGAAACTATTTCCAGTTGTATCACAAACAAAAATGAAATTATAGTGTATCCAACTGATTAGTGAATTCTAAATTAATTATACAAATTCAACTATTAAACATTAATGTGTTATCCATTTCGTTACAAAGTTACTAATGTTGAAAATGAATTATAGTTCTTTCTGTTAAGAATATGTATATACATGGTGAAGAAGTTTGAAGGGAACGATCAGACACGTGAATATTATATATACTGAGCATAAGGCGCAGTTGTGAACATAAACGAAGTCAACATTCTATTCAACCAACATTACATATGATGTTTCGTCTAAAAAGTATTGAGCGACGTAGGGTAATAATTAAACAATTACAAGTAGCAAACACCTTTGACCATAAAAAATACATATTTTAATGGAGCATTATTAATATTTAGTATAAACTTACACATAACTTCAACCATTGCATGATCCAGATACCAATTACAATTAACTAATTTTGCTAAAATTCTGACACTTTTATAAGACCAATGTAAAATAATATTTCATTGTTTAAAGTCCTACTGTAGTTTCTATTCTAATTATAGTTATAATGTGGGTTATTTTGGTGATTCAAAGAAAATTTAGGTGGATTTATTTATACAAAAATACGTTTAGTGAAGAAAATGAATTAACGTCCAAGGATACTATCATTTAGAGTTTTGAGATATTTTCAAGAATGGAGAAATAATGTAATATAGTGCTCATTTATAACTTCATGAAAACATTAAAGAGTGTTTTTGTTTTTAATAGTACCGTACCTTTTAACTAAACCAACAAAGAGTAAAAAAGGAGTTTTTTTTAATTTTAATTGATGTTTACCTTATAGGGAAGTTTTTTAAAAATTGCTTTCTTTTAATTTATGTAAATTACAAAAAATAATCTTCAACTAGGCCGTCATGAAATGACAATACAGTTGAAAGTAACATTATTAGTAATGGAGGAGGGTATAAGTTCTTGGTCAGTATTTTAGTTTTTTGTTATTAATAATTATTGTGTCGAAATGTTTTCAGATACCGAGCGGCGTCGTCTAGTGGTTTAGACCACAGCTTAGTGTTCGGGAGATCACCGGTTCAATTGTTGGTCCGCCTACTCTGTAGTCTTTTCTGTAGTTTCCTTAGATCATTTAGGCAAATGCTGGTGTACTAATTTTCCACAGATGATAATTCACTTTATTTTTGTCTTCATTTCGTCTGTTTTATCTGTCTCTCCTCAACCATCATGTACCCATTCCCACAATTCATAAAAGAAGACTGGATAAGGTGTTACGCCCTATCCCCCAGGATTTGCACCACAGTGCCGGAGGGACTGTCCGATATTCATGGCTCCTTTATAAGGATTCGTGGGCTACAGTAATTCGTGTAAAAATAAGTGCTTGTTACACCCGCTAAGAATTTTTTTTTAAATTGTAAATAAACCATAACAAGCCATGTGTACAAAGTGTAGATATAAGAACAGTATAAGTTAGAAATACTACAGTTAGCAGTAAGTATCAGTATATAGCGATACACTGTCTGTAATAAGTGTAAATATTATAGGTAATTAACTTTGAGTTTACTTGTGTTGTTAATATTACGGAAGGTAATTGCTTAGATGTAATTTCAATTGCACAAATAATGCCATCAAGAAAATTAAATTTCAATGTATTTCTCACATTTACGATAGGAGTCTACACAAGTGGCACTCAAAGAGTGCAGTTTAACTTTCCAAAGTGGACGTACGTCCGGTGTGAATACCAGTGTGTTACGGTCAGTATGGCTCAGATACATTTTACGAGTTACTCCACGCGTTTAGGTAATTGTAAAGTTAGGACAAGTTTTACTAATGTGCGCGGATATTAGCGGACCTGACCTGAATAACACAACACCACTTGAAAGTCAGTACACAAAATTCAATCAACCTTTCTCGTATATGATCACTCACACACACACAATTTACTGTATGTATGGTAATTGCAGGGATTTTGCTGTTTAGTGTATAACATCATTATAGGTTTTTCAACTAATTCATGAATTCAATATGCAATTATTATTGTAACAGCAACTAGGGGGAAGTGGAACATATATAGACAGGCATTCTTAAGTAAATTATAAACTTGAGTATTTTCAATAAGTTTTTGTTTAGTATTCTGTCGAAACTGTCAGATGTGGATCCAGATTTTGAACTTGCTAGTTACTCCTAGTGAACGCCATCTGTAGAAATATGCCACCAATTGTCAGTTCATGAATGTTTGACAACATCTTTTTCGATTAAGAATATCGATCTATTAGACTGAATCTACGGCGTGGCGCAGCAAATTTGCGCAACGGTTTCGACAGACTACTCCAAGAACTTATATTCCGTTAGGCATACATGCCTATCACGTAGACTGCTACATCATTGGTCCAGTTTGACAAGTCGATATCTTTAATCGAAGAAGGTATTATCAAACATTAATGAACTGACAATTAGAGACAAATTTCTATGGATGATGTTCACCATACCGTCTGTAGTTATTTGTTGAACGCTGTACCACGACAGCTCTATCGGAACTACCTACCGCGCCTATAAACCACCAAACATATACAAACACACGCAGCTGAGGAGGACCTAATTAAATAGTCCTATAACAAAAAAAAAACGTTCAGGTATTTCATTATCAACACTTATTGTTGGGCGGGTAATCCCTCCGACCTACACTGTAGTGCAAAGCCGGAGAGTAGGATGTAAGACTCTCTTCAAGCATGGTGGGTTGGGATTAGGGAAAAACAGATGAGACGAACGAAATGCAGACAGAGAAGTGAAAAATTGTCTGTGGTGTATAACTGCGTACATGATCCAAGAAAACAACTAGAAACTTGGAGCAGAACCGGTGATCTCCCGAATGCTAAGCAATTATCTAGATCACTTGACCATTCCGCTCGGTCCCTATAACGGCCGTATGGATTCTGGGCGTCTTTCCAAGATTTCCCCTCTTCCACGAAAACAAAACAAACCTACGGCGTGTTGATAAGAAAAAAATAATTAGATATCGCGATCCATGTCTGACGGTTTTGACATATCACCAACCAAGATTGTACATTAGCTCTCATCAGCACGTCATAGGCAGCGTGAACAGAATACCGACTAACCTAAGCTTGTTGCTTAACAGAATAACAAATGTTCTAGTAACTTGTATTTGTTTGAGCAATTCTTGAATAGTAACTAATACATTTAGCTCTACATTGCACTAAATATCTACTGTCATCTACTGCTTTGTATTTACAGTGTTTAGTAACACCTGTCTATAATAGAACTGTTTCTGACTGTCTATCAGTCACCTATGTATACTGTGATGGAATGTTCTCAACTTTTTCTAGAAGCATCCCAATATTTCTATAATCTCCCTTTTATTACTCTCTTGTATGCGTTTCGATTTGTCAAGCCTGTTTATAATGATATACCAGACTGTATATTCAGTTTGACAAGTCAATATTCTTGGACCTTGCAAATTACAATTAGTAACAAATCTTTTCAAATGGCCTTTTGTTTGTGAAAATTTACAATTAAAATTAACACTGATGCATGTTACACAAAAAATAAACGACGCGCTAGTTTTGTTTGAAAAATAGAGCGGAATTTTATTGAATGGAATTTATATCTTAAATAATTGATAATAGCAGACTACATTTATCTAATATTATGATGATGATGATGGTGATGATAATATTTACGGTACCATACTGGTATACCTTGCAAATGAATCCATCAAAAGGTATTTGCCTAAGAAAATGGTTTTTAAATTGATGTAAACAGAATCTAATCGTTTGTGCATACATAAAGTTTATGAATTGTGCTGTTAAAATCACCTAATCGAAATATTTTCATCCGAAAACAAATTTTTCCTGAATAATGTAATGATGAAAAAGGAAATAGACTATAAAATCAATAAATAGTAATTAACTTTGACGTTTTCCCTGTTTACATAGAGATACTGCTCCTGTATTATTTTCTTTATTAAAATGACCCCTAAACATAATTTTCAGAAATGGCCTCTTAAAGATTGCTAAAGTCTAGATTTTTATGTATTTGCAACAACTCTAGATTTTGTACCTATTTAAAAAATTATAAATTAGTTCTTTTCAAATAGCACTGTGTACATAAATGAGGAAATTGTTGTTGTACAACCAAAACTGGAGTCAAAATAATAGCGCGAAAAGTTGGGGAAGTGAACTGTGTTTCAACAAATTTGTGTAATATATTTATACGTGTTTTTAATTTATAACTGTTTCAAAATATGTTTAGTAATAATAATAATTTTAAACAGCTTTCGTCTTGTGACATTTAAACTTTCCACGCCGTTCCTTACAAATGTTTCCCCTAGTATCGTTGCTGAAGTTGGTTGCTACAATCCAAGGAGAGGAAAGAAGTACTTTTTAACACATGGGATGAAAAGTCCCAGGCCTAACAAAGAAGACATGTTTTTCTTTGTTCAAAATTGGCTTTATTCATCAACGTAATCTCCATCAAGAGCAACACAATCATTCCAGCGCCGCTCTAACATTTCAATACCTCTTTTGTAGAACAATTTATCTTTTTCCTCATAATAGGCATCAGATTCAGCGATAACCTCTTCATTCGTGCGAAATTTTTGGCCGGCGAGAATTTTTTTAAGATCTGCGACTGCGCCAGCTAGTAGTCGCTGGGAGCCAAATCTGGAAAATACGGCGGATGTGAGAGCAATTCAAAGTTCAATTCATGTAGTTTTGCCATTGTTTTGATTGACTTGTGACACGATGCGGCGCGTTGTCTTGATGAAACAAAATTTTTTTCTTTGCCATATGCGGTCGTTTCTTTGCAATTTTGGCATTCAAACGCTCCAATGACGCTATATAATATTCACAATTCATATGTTGATAGTATTTCCCTTCGCAATATAGTCGATGAATATTATATAGTAGGCCCGGGACTTTTCAGCCCAAGTGTTAGGTAAGTATAACTAAGTTCCATTTCATGAAACAAAAGGCAGTAGAGCTTAGAAAACAGTAGAGCAACTAATAATAAGCTGCTGGCGAAATTACATTGCACAACTGGACGCAATTTTAAGTTTCATGGTCAGTTTATCTTTCATTTCACAATCAAGGGTGGTAGGTGGGTGGGGTTGGAAGGCAAACAATACACACAGTTTCATCTAGAGCGGTGTTCTTCAAGAAATTTATTTATCTTTTTAATTTATCCAGTTATTATTTACTATACTATTATATAATCCGGGGCCTTTTTGGCGTGGGTTCAAGAGAGAACTTTGCAGCAGTGCAGCCAAAGACCGCAGAGGGCAAGATGAGCAGATATTCAAATTTGAAAAAATAAAAACAATTAACAAAAAATTAGTATACAAATGATCTACAATTAGTTAGCCACATTACAAGGAATTCATCGTCATTTCATTTTTATGGATTTTTTGTTAAAATCTTTAGTACATGTGAAAGATTTTTATCAGTATTAAGAGCACTGAAGACGTGGCTCAGATTGAGTATGTTTACTAGGAAGAATGCTTGAATTTAAATAAATTAAAAATTATTCTATTTATGGAACAATTTACTATTAAAAGAAAATTTATACCTAAACAAATGTTATATTAAACAATTTTTTATTGTTATTTAGAATTTTGTGTATCAAATCTAGTACACTAGCCAAATACCTTAGATTATAATTTTTAATTATTTAATTATTAACGATTTATTAAGTAATTGTTATTAGAATTATAAGATCTCCCCTTCTTTTTCGTTCTACCCCACTCAACGAGATTTACGTTTCACTGTCCCTGTTCATAATGATCCCCAGGGTCTGGACCGTTTCACAAAAGTACCCATAGAGTAACTTTTTTCTGAATAATCAAATTCACCTCATGTTCATCAAATTTAACTTCAATGATAAATAATCTAAAAAATGAATAAAAAGAAAACAGAGAGAATACACAGGCATGAAAATTTAAATTAATACCGTGTATCGCTGCTGAGAGCTTCTGCCAATGCGCGCAACCTCTTCGGCATGCTACCAATAAGACTCCTCGTGAGGAATTAGCTCCCATTCGTCTCGTAGGACACACAATTCTGCTAGTAAATTAACTTGGGGAATTCGACCTCGGACTCTTAATTCTAAGTTATCCCAAGTATGCACTTTCGGGTTTAAGTCCGAGTTGCGATTTGGTCACTGCAAATAGCTGATCTTTATTTACTCCAGAATCTGTGCAGTATGTAAGGCATCGTAAGGACGGTCATTAGATTGCTTTAATAAATTATAACGGTGCCATTGGAGAAGTCTGACCGCCGTTGAAACATTGGTTATTCGAAACGGTTTATACACAAAGATAACTAGCGAACTTGTTGCTTGCATTATCAGCAATAGCTTCGAGTAGTTGACGAGTGCATAGCAATCTGGAAGTCAGAGTTAGTATTTTAAGAAAACTGGCGAGATAGAAGAGTAGTCGGGATCCATGAACTTAATCGCGGGCGAGGAGAATTTTGTTCATTTCACAAGCTGTTTCCGCAACTCAAAACATTGAAAAAATGCACGGCTACTGTTATCATTATTACCTCAAAGCCAAGAACGCAACATAAAAGTTTTATTGGACCCATGTCGGCCTTTTAGAAGCTGGCAAACAATGTTTTAAATTTTATTGCTTGCTTATCACCGCGGCACTTGCTACAAGTACTCATAAATTTAGACACGCTTTCTTTATGTCTTGGTTCACCTGAAAGTACGGTTCTAGCGCTTGTTGGTGGTTGCCAGCGCTTGTTAATCAGTATCGGCAACCAGTGTTCTATGTGTTCGTACTACATGAACTGTTCGATCACTCATAGCTATACTCCGGATTTCATGAAGTTAATCAGCGATTTTTCCAGACGTCGAAGGTGGTTCTTGTACGTTTAAATTAACGATCCTTCTCATTGTGCCTGTAGATCGTGGACGTTCAGACCGCGGGCTGTGGACCATTCATCTTGCCTGTAGATATTGTTGATAGACATAATTAATAATGTTAAATATGAAATTGTACTGACGACCTATAGAGCGCAGACTTACTGACAACTGCAGCGATTTTTGGAATTTTCTAAGACTTTTTCAAAGAGTAGTTACCATTCACAAAACTAACTTCTAATTAAAATATCATGAAACGAAGAAATGTGTAGGTGGTCACTTTTGAAAGGCACAAGCCATAAGTTTTTTTTTATTTCAAACCTGAGCTACTCTCGTTAAAACATTAACAAACCAATTAAACATGTTTACTTTAAGTTTGTTACGGTTTTTTTTCTGGATAAAGGTTTTCCAGGGTTCATGAGGACTTAATTTTACTTTAGCTCCAACGAAATTAATATGTATGTCCATACAATTTATAAATCCAAACATATACAAAATTAAAATTTATTTGATGTATTTATTGTTATGTTTCAGGCTACTAAATTAAATATTTTACCATAGTACGTTCCCAATAGGCAAAAACTGAAATGTAGAATGCGACCGTGGAAGTTGTAAATAACTTTATTTTCTTTTGTTGTGAACCTTTTCCTCTTTAATGTAAATAAACGTCCAGGAATTAATTACCTGCAGATACAATAAAGCATGGCGTTACCTTTCTGTGAAATTGGTCATTATGCAGTGTTCAAAAGTTTGGACATAAAGCAAACGAAAGTACGTTCACGGGTAATAACGTATTGTTGTTATATAAAATCAACAAAACCCGGATGTTAACATTTGTAACTGAAAATATACTGCTGTAATTTCTATGGCTATTCAGTCTTTAGAATAAATGAAACATTCTATTACATACATACAGTAAAAAGAAGTTGATTTAATTTCGTATTAAAGGCAGTATCACGCCATTTACTGATATTTGCTGCTAACTGTGGTATTTTATATGTTTGAGAAAGTCTTACAAATATACGAGGGTGTATCAAATATAAACGGGATTGCTGTTTTTAGATTACGGAGAGGTCAGTGATCTGGTAGCAGTAGATGCGAAGATGACCCGTACCGCTAAGGAGAAGGGAGAAAGGAACAATGAGCGAGGCAGAAATGCATGTCTCCTTAGAGCAACGGATTATTAATAAGTTTTTGGCTAAAGAGGGGGTGAATCCAATCGAAATTTTGCGGCGATTACAGGAGCAATTTGGGAACAACACCCTATAAAGGACTTGGTTGTTTGCATGACACAAGGAACTTTCTGAAAGCCGTGAAAAGGTCGAGAACAAGAACCATGCTCGCCGCCCAAGGACAAGTGGAACCGAAGTCAACATTGAGGCGATACGAAACCTGATTGGGGGAAATCGACGAATAACACTCTGGAAAATCGTTGATAAATTGACCATTAGTTACGGGAGTGTCCACGGGATCGTGACACGATCTGAAAATGTGTAAAGTTTCCACTAGATGGATTCCCTGACTGTTATCGAAGGATTACAAGCAACATCGATTGAAAATTATTCAGCGATACTTCAATCGATTCCAGCAATTGGGTAAAGCATTTTTGAATCGCATCGTTACATATGACGAAACATTGGTGCACCACTACACGCCCTAGTCGAAACAAGCGATTATGGAGTGGAGAAAAGGCGGAGAGGGGACCAATGAAGGTAAAGATGTACTTGTCGGCCGAAAAAGTAATGGCAACAGTATTTTTTTATCAGAAAGGTGTCTTTCACGTTGACTTTCTCTATGATCGACGCAAGATTAATGCGCAATGTTATTGTGATCTACTGAGTGCCGCAAAATTGTCATATCGAATGGAAAGGAAGATGCAAATGCCAGGCCTCACACGGCCAATTCCACAAAAAAAATTAGATGCATTAGGCTGGGAAACGCTGAAACATCCGCCATATAGCCCCGAGTTGTCCTTTTGTGGAAGCATTTGTTTACTAGAGCGTCCGAAGAGTTTCAACGATAATGACATAAAAAAGCTCTCATCCAATGGGAAAAATGTATTTCTAGGGTGGGCGACTATGTAGAAAAATGGTGTATGCGTGAAAGTCTAATTAAATATAATTCGATTTTTTATAAAATCAATTCCGTTTATATTTGATACACCCTCGTATTTAGTTGACAAACTGAACCCACGATGCAGCGTATATTACATGATAGGCACACAAACCAGTTTAATACTAAATGTTCTTTACTTAATACGGTATTGAACATGGGCATGAAAATGTTTCCATTAAAAATAACCATTACTATTACAGGACCCTTTAAGCGTTACATTCTCATTTAACGTGCAGCAATCATCGGTATGGTACCTGGGTGGTTGGTGAGCCTTTTAGAGTTACCACTCGTAGAGACGGATTGGTCCCAAGGGAAACGTCTAATTACGCCTGAAGGCTGACGAGGCGAGTAGCCTCTGGTTTCAAAATTATTAAAACAGTATGTTCAAAGTCGGAGACTGTGCGACTAGTCGTGAGCCCCTAACCATCCACGCAGTCATTTATCCCTGTATACGGGCTATTATTCATATATTTCCGGTGTTTAGTTTGATCGGTGCAAGCAGTTTCCCCAATGGGCAGTAGCATGAGCCCGCGTGCGTTACCCACCCACTTACTGGACATGTATTTGGTTATCGGGACTGTTTGGTTTTGTGGATCAACCAGCTCCTGGACCGTCCTTACACCTATCGAGGTTTCTACTATGTATTTGCTGCTGCATCAGGATTGGCTTTACGTTGATAGGGCGATTACGTCAGTGGGGAGGGGAATTCGCCTCTCTGTCATTCGCTACCGCATGTATTGTGCCCATAATATGTTCGCCTGCTAGATGCCTGCTACTTCCTCTCACCACTTTCAGATACCTGTGGGTCTGCTGAACTTCCTCGCACTTGCTTATCTGTAGTGATATTCACCACTACGGCAAGACGAGGACCTAGGGGCGGTTTACACTTATACTATTACTTTGACCAAATCGCTGAAGCGCCGTGTAAAGCGGATTTAAATAAAACATTGATATGGCAGTACGTCGCCATCTACCTGCTTTTGCTGCTATTGCCGTATTTCATAACGTTAGACAAGACCTTATTAGGGTATCATCTTATCTAACTGAATCGGTGGCGCAGCTTATATACGTGGTAGGACACCTAAACTAAATTTGGTCAATAATTTATCGAATCTGCCTATGGCGTTCTGATGAGATCTAATAAGATCGAAATCGCGATAGACGTCTGGTAGCTTCGTTGAATTACGTAACCAAAAACTTATTTTTGTTCTTATTAATTTGGCTTACGTTTCCCATAACATATATAAGCTGCGCCGCCGAATCAGTTAGACAAGATGATACCCTAATAAGATCTAGACTTTTGGTGGTGCTCGGTAGATGAAACATATTAATATAGATGATTTGAATTTAAATGAAAAAGAATAACAACGTTTCAACACTTTTACTATATTATAAGACTCGAGGAATCGTTTCGACCGTTGTTATTGTTTTTCATTGAAATTCAAACCATCTACCCTAATAAGGTCTTGTCTAACGTTATGAAATACGGCAATAGCAGCAAAAGCAGGCAGATGGCGACTCACTGCCATATCAACGTTTTATTTCAATCATTTTTAAGGAATTTTCAATTATTTCAAGGCAAAAGGAATAAAAATGGTAAAAACGAGGTATTGCTCAATAAAGTTCCGACTACTGATGCAATAGAAAATGTATTACTTTTCGAAATTGAGATACAAGAACGTTTGCGATTTGAAATCTATACTATATTAGTGAAAGATAAATAGGGCTATACGTAGCTGTGGAGTTCGCGCACCTATAAGGAAATAAATTTAACATCTCATCGAATGTATGAAGTACTTCAATAAATTTATTTGCAGAATTATTACTATTCGGTAAAAAATAGCGGTTAATAATAACTCTCAATGCAGATGTTTCAAGAGGCACTGAATTGATATATAATATTTATCTATGACAACGTCACATTGCACATAACTATGATTTAGTGCAAGAATATGTTACCGTTAAGATATTAATCAAGCTCTATCTGCTCATCTGACGCATAGGTCACAACTATCATGCTCAGTTTTATTATGAATCAATACAGATTCACAACGGAACTTTATTGCATCACTCACACGACGACTGAGACTAATATTTACTATGGAATTATCTCCCCTTACGTTAATATCCACATAAAAATACAACATAGTATCAAAATTACCATTCGGTAGTAACTACCGTAGGGAATAGCTAGATCGTGCGTCTTACCATAGTATAATGGTAATAAGAAGTAATAATTTGGAAATACTACTAATACTACTAGCACAACTAATAATAATACATAAAACATTTATCACAGAAAAGTTGAGAAATGATCCACCGGCTGGTGCATTGGTCCATTTATAATGACCTTGCAAAATATTCATTTCTCCCTGAAGTATATTGATGCTTGAAACAAAGCTGAACTCGAATTCATCCCCACAAAGTAGGTACTGCTAGGAACGGTTGGTGATTATGAAAAGTAAATACACGAATTCGTACCCGCGACAGTTTTATTGGAAATTCCCAGAAAAGCACAAAATAAAGCAGAATAACGTACATGGTTGTCATGTATCATCGAAGTATATTTCTTCTTCTAATACTTTTTTTTTAAATCCACCGTGAACTTGCATTTGTTAACTTTTTATGAAAATTGAATTTAAAATGATTTACAACTATTGACACCTTATTTCTTTCACTAAACATCACAGACGCGTTGTAATTTGCCATTTTAGTCACGACTAAGCTATACTAAATAATTAAACAATGTTTAATGTATTTATATTTATTTTTTGCATCCCCTAACTCTACTGTAAATCCCTTCCTGAAATCGGTTATATATTTATAATTATCCAATAAAATGTTGTTATTTATTTTACCCCTTCTTAAGTAGGACAAAAACAACAAATGTATAAATAACTTTATTTTTGTCAAACTTCTAACAGCATTTTTTAAGTAAATGCAGTTTATTTTATAAAAGTATATTTCTAAAAATCTTTCAGAACTTCAAAGAATTGGAAAATGTTAGGGTGGACCGAATAAAATTAAATTCAGATATGGAAACGCTGCCATCGTTTTCTGGGTTATAGCGCGTAAACCATGGGAGCCAATTAAGAAAGGATTGCTTTTCGAACGGGGACGAATTCGTGTTGCTGATAAGCGCTTATTACCTCTTGGGGACGAATCCGAGTGCACCGGATATTCAAATGCAATTGGAAATATAACGTAATTCAATTTAACAGAAATGAGTTTAATTATAAATATACAACCCGAGCAGGAAACAATTGTAAAGGCTTGAAAAAATAATATGCTGTTCTTAACTGGTGTCAATCAAAACGCCTTTTAAAACCAAACTCTATTTATACCTTTCGCCAAGGAGAAACATAAATTATAAACTTTAATGTAACCAATAAAAATACTTATTGGAGGCCTTACATTTTTTATGTGTAATAGGATAAGTCAGATAAGAACATAATTCTTTAGTTGTAAGATGTAATAGGCGTGATTGGCGTAATACTGGGAAATGACGTGGCGAAAGGCGATTAGCGGCGTGGCCGAAAGAGGTGAGTATTTTACGCGTTGGTTATAAACAGACAGAGGTGAGGGTACGTATAGGAAACATGTAGGTTGATCAGGGGCAAGCCTTGGTTTCCGTATGAAGAAAATTACGTATTGTAATTTGGGTGTTGTTAACCCGATTGAAGAGTGCCTAACTAAATCCAGGGGAGGGTAGTTGACTGCATTTTCCTGTTATAAGGACAACGATACAACAGATAAGTGGCTGTGGGTCGTGTTACCTTAGGAGAACTGTTTAAATTTTTCTAAACGAGTCAACTTATTACATAAGACCCCAGAAGAATCATAAGATCTAGTTTTAGTTCATTTATGCTTTATTTTGTTTGTTGAATTTCCTTAAATATAGTAATATATTAAACCACTTTGATTTAATAAATTTTCTGAAGAGTTTTCTCATCGACCCTCGAGTTCCTTTCAAACTCCGAACCTCCCCAATAACCAACAATTTGGCAGTTTTTGGACGAGAATTATATATATATATATTTATGATATGATATTCAAAACAAATATGACCCTTAGTAATAACATTGATATGAAATTTAAGTTAGTATTAGTCTCATCTTTGAGTTGTAAGAACGACTCATTTTACTTTTAAGGTATCATATTTACAAAGCGAGAATTTTATTCTTTTATATGTGCTTTATTTAAATACGAATTAACTAATACTTCATTAATTAAAACTATCAAATAGTAAGTAAGTGTAGGCTTTCACGGCCGGCGTCTATAATAGTTGAATTGTTTTCCGGGCTAATAGGCCGTAGTCCATAGGATTTTCGTCCCAACGTTTCGTCCACAACTACGGTAGACATTTTCAAGGATGATGTCTTCTCTGTCTGCGCTCTCGTAGTTCTGAGAGGAGTGTGTTCGTTTGAACGATTGCATCATTATTTATATCATCCCGGAGGGTGGGTGGCGGGGCCGGTGTTTCATGGTTGACTGCACTCTGTTTTCCTACTGATGTTGTGACTGTTGTTGTTGTTATTGTTTTTAACTCCGGGATCCAATTCTTGCTCTTCTTAACGATTAAAATGGTCTTTGTGTTTAAATATTTCGATGGCTTCTATGTATGAAGGGGAATGGTAATGACTACACTTTGCTAAGATCTGGACTTCATCAAAAAGTATTCTATGTTCATTGTCCTATAAGGCATGTTCCGCCACTGCTGATGTATCTGTATATCCCAGGCGACAATAGCTCTTATGCTCTTTTATTCTAGTTGCTGTACTCCTTTTTGTGGTTCCCACGTAAACCTGACCGCAACTGCTTGAAATACGATAAACCTCAGATGTAGATAAAGGATCCCGTTTATCTTTCGTAGATTTCAGGTGTTCTTCTACTTTCCTTGTGGGTTTAAAAATCGGTTCTATGTGATGTTTTTCTATTAGTCTTCCGATTATGTCTGTTACTTCTTTGATGTATGGGAGAAATACTTTTCCTTGAGGGGTGTCCATGTTCGCTTGCTTTGGTTGTCCTGGTCTCATTGCGCGATTAATTTCCTGGATTGTGTAACTGTTCTTGACTAGTGAAGTTTTTAGGTCTTGAAATTCTTCGTTTAGGTGTTCTGGCTCTTAGAGACGTCTTACTCTATTTATTAAGGCTTTGATTACACTTGTTTCTTGTCTGGGATGGTGATTGGACTCTTTGTGTAGATATCTATCAATGTGCGTCGGTTTGCGTTAAACTTTGTGTCCCAATCTTCCGTTGTCTTTCTTCATTACGTATTGGTAAGGAACGGAAGGGTGCCATTGGGTTCCTTCTCTATTAAAAATTGTATCCTGGCATTTACGCTGTTCAGATGTTGCAGGAATTCCTCAAGTTTTTCTTCTCCATGAGTCCATATTGCAAACACATCGTCGATGTATCGTAACCTGCACTTCGGTTTGTAAGCAGCGGTTGTGATTGCCTGTTCCTCAAATATCTCCATACAGAAATTATCAACTGCCGGACTTAGAGGGTTGCCCATTGCTACTCCATCATATTGTTCATATTAATTGTTATTCCACTGCAAATATGTTATTCTCAGGAAATCTTTGAGGAGCAATGCTATGTCAGTTGGAAATAATAAAGATAGGTGTTCTATTGCTTCATTAACCAGAACCATGGTATAGAGTGATTTTACATCGAAACTCACTAGTAAGTCGATCTGTTTGATTTTTAGGTCCTTCAATTTACTGACGAAGTGTGCGGAGTCTTTTATATATGAGTCTGTTTTTTTTTATGAATGGCTGTAGCTTTTTTGTTAGGTATTTAGCGATTGTGTAAGTGGGAGATCCTATGGCACTGACTATTGGCCTAAAGGTACTCCATCTTTATGTATTTTTGGTAGTCCGTAGAAACGTGGTGTTAATGCCTCGGATCAACGCATTTGTCTTCTTAGGGTATGGATGATTCCTTGATGAGTTTGTTCGTGACCCGTAGAGTTTTCGTTGTGGGATAGTTTATTATCTTTCTGTAAGTGTGTGGGTCAAGTAGAGTGCTCAACTTTTTCTGATAGTCCTTTTGTGACATGACAACCGTGGCATTACCTTTATCGGCTCGAAGAACAACAATGAATTTGTCGGCGTTAAGTTTTCTCAAAGAATGAAGTTCTTCTTCTCTCAGAACCACGAGAGTGCAGACCGAGAAGACATCACCCTTGAAAATATCTACCGTAGTTGTAGACGAAACGTTGGGACGAAAATCCTATGGACCACGGCCTATTAGCTCGGAAAACAATTCAACTATTATCAAATAGTACTTTTCGCTTATAAGTGAAGTAAAATCTTCGTAAAATGAATCGATTTTATAAGTAACAGTATATTATGTTTGGAGATCAACCCCAAATTCACAATATAACAATATGTATAATAGTTTGAATTACGGACATGTACGTAGAATGCTAATTAAAAGGTACCTACAGTACTCTTCACCTCTTTTCAGAAAGTTTTCGAAAATCCTTTCGTGTGGTATAGCCGCTCTAAGAAATAATGTTTTCATAAAAAATATCTACCAAAGTTAATTGGTTCGAAATATGCATTGTCAAGTACATATAGTACACATCGAATGTTTATTAACACTAAACACAAAGAGAAATTCTCACTCTGATTGCACAACTATCTCCGTATACATAAAATTAATTTGAAGAGTTTACCACAAAGCAATTTGTGCCTGTTATTCAATAGACTCGAATAACAATTGATAAATATATTACTTACCAATTATTATGCGTTTTGAAAACGGATAATCCCAATTAATTAAAACTAATGTATTGTAATGAAATTTAGGAGTATGTATATAGTATAAGAACATCATTTGTGTATATATATATATACAAACGCAAACTGTATTGATTTGTGATGTTAGTTTCTGTAAAGCAATTACAGCATACAGAAAATAGAAATATGCTTATGTTTGCATGCTTTCCATTAGTTGTGTTTATTTAGTTCAAGGTATTGAACATATACGTAGGTTTGTTTAAAAAGAATGATACGATTGTTCCCAAATAAATATATATTGATCATAATAATGATGAGATTCTGTATATTTTTCACAATTTCTTGTTGGAAAAAGTAAAACATGAAAGTTACTTCTTATGTATGTAGCATCGTAATTGCGTCTAGGAAGTATAAGTATGGTGAAAGGGCGACTGTTGGGTATTTGTGTGTGTGTCTGTTGTAGTTTAAGAAATTCCAGTAAGGTAAGTCAAGCCAGATGTTTTCTTTTTAAATTTTGAGCTAGTTTGTAAGTAGTTTCTGCGAATGACACCAGGTCGCACCACAAGACCCAGGTAGTCGGGGTAAAAGAGGCAGAAGCCATTAAGCGATGCGAGTGTTAAGATGTTTGTGTACATAATTTTTTCAATCATTAAATATTTTACAGTCGCCGTGTACTTTTATTTTGATAAAACGAAGCCCTTGCACTAAATTCATCGCTCTCTCTCTCGTTCAATACCAACAGTTAGTCACTTAAATAAAAAGAGATACTACATATATGACAATTGATGCGTACCGAATTGAATCGAATAACTATCTACATTGTAATGGGAGAGGAAATTAATTAAGATGTCTTACCTGAACACTTACAAGACCTGTACAAATAATAAGCTGCGACTTTGGGGAGATGAAACTGGGCCGTTTAGCAGATCGCTTGCTAGCATTAAATATTCGAGATATTCGATTCGTTTTCGTGAAGAGAGCAGCGTATACTACAGTAAAACAGAATCCAGCACCAAATCTAAAACAAAAAAATAAATTATCATAATGAAATTAGGATAAAGTTGAAATTACTAATTAAATGAAAGATGTCAATTCAAATGTTTAGGCCATAAAAGGGTGACATAATCCTTAAATGGTCAGAATCCCTTCAAACAAAACACACAAGTGTTTCTCGACACCCCCAAAGTACAATGGATTCCCCCGTGCCAGGCATCCACGAAAATTTCTTATTTAGACAAAATCAGACTATACGTCCAGACCAACAGTTCGATCACATAACTTGGAGGATGATCTTTATTTAAACAATAATCAAGACAGGAAAAATGACAACACACAGCTATTTTAAATTTGATAGCTCCGAGCACTTGCTTTTAACTTTTATTTAAATAGATAGAAAGACAGGTGAAACTAATAACAGAGTTAACATATAAAAACCGGTAACTCGGCTAAGGCTTGCTTATAATTTTTAAATAACTGTATGTTAACTAAAAGTTAAAAGAGACACCCTTAGTTATCACTAACACATGTCCGATTTATTAAAAAACAGTCTTTAGTAATTAGGGGTGAGTCTCTTTTAACTCTTTTATTTATTTACATTATACAGTCTCCTTCATTATTCCCAGCTGTATATTTTTTATCTCATTTTCACTGCTAAATGTTATTATGTAAGTAAGCGCCACGATCTAGTGGCTCTTAGGGTGCGTTTATGGCTGAACTTCATATTAAGCGCGATACGTATAGAACTCTGTTATTATGAAAGTCAACCTGATTGAATTGAAATTGAATTTCGGAGTCAGTGCACAATGAATTCATAATGCATTATAAGGTAAATGTTACTAGTTGGAACTATATCATTGAAAATGAATAGAAAAAGAAACGAACATGGGTGGATGAAATTGATATAATACAGAAATCGTTCCCAGAATTGCATGTTTTCGATTCCAAAGTGCTTCTCTTTTAAAAACTACTTCTCAAATTTTATTACAACGAATAGTTTATGGAGTAGTAAATGCAAATCGTTTCTTCGCGTTTCGCATAGTACAGAATGCGGCAACATAACAAAAACTTTTTTGTGTTTCATTCCCACCAGCTACTCGTGCTAGTGGGCGGGCAGTCCCTCCGGCCTACACTGTAGTGCAAAGCCGAGAGTAGGGCGTAAGGTCCCCTTCAGTCTCCTTGCAGGAATCGTGGGAATGGGTGGGTGGTGTGGTTAGGGAGAGAAAGATGAGACGGACGAAATGAAGACGGAAAAGAAGTGAAAGATTATCTGTGGAATATTACTGCTCCATGACTTGCCTAAATGATCCAAGGAAACCACAGAAAATTTGGACCAGAGCAGCCGGACGCGGGTTCGAACCGGTGACCTCCCGAATGCTAAGCAACGATCTAGAGCACTGGACCACGCCGCTCGGTGGTGCGGCAACCAAACTTGCTGATTTGAATAGGGCATCATGAAGGGGGTGGGGGTAAGTCATGGGTAGGGGATAGTCTCTTGCGCAGATGTCGGTTGGAAACTTCCTTTATCATTAGGGTCAGTAGCGAAAATACATTGGTCTGCGCATTTGTCGTATTTATCGGTCAATCACACTTGTGATGTTCCTGACCGACAATCGATTATTTCGTGGTTAGAACACCACAGTATATCGAAGCTGTGAAGCAGTCAGTTTTGCGATATCCTTAGTGCTTGGAAAGGAAGGATGCAGCTGCCTTCGGCTTTCAGATCGTTCTGAATTCTACATGATGACCTTCGTTTCCATAGAAGTTGCAAAAACTTTCTGAACGCGATTTTATTACTCGATGAAATGAATATGAAACGTTGCACGAATACATGCCTCCCGACGCACTTGTGTTCTTCGGCGATAAGACACATTCTCATCTGTCTGGGTGTGCGAATAGAAACTTCTTTATTGTGAATGTGTAACAGTGTATGCCTTGTCGAGAGAAAGTGTTATTGGTCTTTGCTCCTTGAGAAACGCAAGCATGCGCTTACTGTGAATTCTAAGCGATATGCTGACATGATTGATAACTTTTTTCTCTCCAATCTAAGAGAAATTGTCATTAATGTATGGGTCAGCAAGATGGAGCTACAGCACACAGCGCGATATGTAATGCGTGATTTGTGGGAAAACAAACCCGAGCGTCTGATCACCCTGAGAGGCGATCTTCTGTAGCCAGCACGTTCGTTTAATTTATCCCCCTGCGACTTCTATTAAGGGGTTATTTGAAATCCATTGTTTACATCGATCGTCCACTGACTATACCCCACTTAATGAGTAATATTTGCCGTTCAATAGTCAGCATACCCGTCGTTATGGGAGAAACAGTATATCACATATCTATTAACTCAATGAAATATCTGTGTAAACATTCCTGTGTTTCTTTATTGACAAAAATTTCTAACTCAGTCACTTACCTAATATTATTTATAAAACCTAGTAATTTTAAATTTCTCATTATGTACAAATATTAAAAAAATAATTAAAGCAGCATCTATAAACTTTTTGTATTATCGATCTTTCAAATCAGTAAGTGTGGTTGCCACATCTTGTATAATACTAGGCATCGTGAATGTCTAAAACTAGCGGTAAGTAATGCGCGCAGCTCCAAACTAATCGTGTGATGTAATATGAACGTACCCTCAGATATGGATATGTTGTTAGACTCAACTTTATTGTCTGTTGTTTTAATAAAATCAAACAAAGAAGCTATGATTCTATTTTAAGAAGGGTGCAAAACATAATGCATCTTCTACGTATATCTTTCTACTACGGCTCATGTTGAACATAATAACCCCTTTTTATTATTAATCTACCAAGTTGATGGACAATATCCCAGGTTTTCGAGGTTAATGCGTCCCTATTTAGAAGCATTCATTATGCAGTGAATACTCTTTTTTGAAAAGAACTTCTAGAAAGTTATTTTTTCTTTTGATTAGTTTTTAATTTGATGATTGATTAGTGAAAATTAATTTCTAGTCTAATTTATGTTTTATGTATTTTTCATAAATAAACTGCCTGCAAAAACGAGCTATCATAGAGATATTTCACATCTTCTTCTTAATTAAACTGTGTCAGAACTTTAATTTATTTTCATATTTCATCAACAGAACTACAATTGAAATGTTTCTGTATAAAAGTACATAGATTGTACTGCTATTATTGAATTGGAAGTGGATACCTTCAAAGGACGAAATTTTCTTCCCTGTGATAAAATTAATTATGGTTCTCTACAGGACACTTCTTGAAATTGTCCAACAAAGATACTTACAGCTGTGTAGCTGAACTTTTTCATCTGGTATCGCGAAATAAAACCATTTGTCTGATTCACTTGCTGGAGATTGTGTAGCAATTTATTTCGTAGTTCTTACACCAACCCGGACTGTCATTACCACTTTCTACATTTATTGCAATTTAATCTTAAAAATCAAGTAACTCGCTGTGCATATTTCTTGAAATTAATTAAAAATATTATTCTTTATTTTCGTTGTTATTAATTTTTAAATGAATACTGCATTCAACTGTAATTTATTTTACTAAATGAAGTTTACATTTTTTATTTACAATCTTGTAATTCTGTTGAATAAATGTATTGATAAAAAATTTAGAGACTACTTAAACATTGACAATTAATATAATTGAACTGTTAAACAACCTGATAACAAAATAACCGCCTGCCTATTTTGAAAAACACATTCTTTTTGTAGGAAAACTGAGATGAATTTTAAAACATATTCTTTCTATATATACAAATAAAATGCTAGTGTAAAATAGTTGCACATGGCGTTAATTTCAAAAGCATTTAACTGAAAGAAGTATATTTAAATACGTCTATAATGGAATAGTGGGTGTGTTTCCATGATTTACACGAGCTTCTAAAGCTCACACCTATGTACAGTTTCATGGTTAGTTTCCGAGAATTATTCAGTGAACCCTTTGTGAGTTTATATAAAGAACATTTCTGAGACCCACCCAAGAAATTTAACGTTCAAGATAAAGGCCATTGATGAGTTTTATTCTATTTGATAACGGGGTGTGTTTAATTTCTAAGCAATTTAAATTAAAACCTTTTTGATACAGCACTAAACATTTTTTGAGCAAAAACAGAATAATTTGTTTATCCAGATGTCGGCATTGTTTCATTTTCCAAGGATTTAGTGAAATAAATACGTATTTTCAATATTTAAAGTATTGCTACTTCTCTAAGAGGTGACTCGTATCTTTTCATACACCACCAAGTTGTTTTAATGTTAGATACAATTGTTACGATTTTATTTACTTTTAGAAAATTTTCTTTCAACGAACAATGGTTAAAGATAAATGCAGTTGTTATTACAAATTTGCCCCTAAAGTCGAACAAAGTTTTTAGTAGCAAATGATTCAGTTAGTGCAACTTTCCCCTTTACAATTACAAAATATCTTTAAAGTTTTCGATCACGTTCGATTCTTCTGGTCGATAAGGAGATCAAAATAGACAATGCAAGAGAATCTTGCGAGTAAGTGACCGAAATACGTATTGAAGTTTTATCTACCAAATGTTTCTTAAAAGCTCTCGATTTGTGCACACTTTACTCTTCACTCCTTTAAAGGTTCGTATTAAAGGGTAAGTTCAAGAACTTTTATATGTTAGGCTATTTTGAAAGTATTTCGGTTCAAGTAAGTGATTTCTATTCACATATATACTTTAACATTGTCAGAAAACCTCTCTCACCTTTTTTTACCACTTTTGTAATTCGCTTCTACTGACCATCATAAATGCAATGTAATGCTTAAGCTTTTCTAAAACGTTATATTTTTAAATATTTTCTAGCAATAATCCGCTGAATTTAACTACCAATGTTAATTATTTCATTGCAGTAATTATTCTTTGCTTCGACGTTTTAGAAATGAGAAGGAATTTGTCTTCTGACGATTTCGTAATTTTAAAACTGTCCAAGTGTGACCAGACTACAGTTTTAGTAAACTGATTCTATTACCTCATGATAGTAAAATAATAGATTGTAAGTAAAATATTCTTTGTAAAATTAATCATTTATGTAATTTTTAATATTTTTTTTCGAGAAGATGATTAAGATTTACTATTTTCTGATACACTACAGGTAAAAGTTTAATCGACCATGTAAAGTTATAAAAATAATCCCCTCCACGAGGTAGTAGAAAATTATATTAATGTAAAATTATATAACATCAAAGTACTAAAAATACATTAGAACATCTTTGTATGTGCATATTTTGCACACGTTTGAGTAATAGCATACCAACAAGTGAAGATGGGAGTACTAAAATCCTGTTCTCGGTTCTCTGTCGCTGTACGTCGTATTATTTGATTATTCTTGCCGTACGCGTCTTAATCTAATCGTCATTAATAAACCTGTTAATATTTCAAGCATTTGAAATAAATGTAAAAAAATCGACCTATGGTCGGTTAAACTATTACCCACAGTGCATGTTTAATTAAATCAGTAGATTTCAATTTAATTAGTGCTTCTATATACGTTATGCAAAAGTGTATGAAAATGTGGAGTAGTAACTCATTTACAGGAATTAATTACGCGTCAAAAACTAAGCAGTAAACAATAGGGTGCCATAAGAACGATTTAATACAATATGTGATGTAGTTGATGCGTATTTTACATAATATTGCCAATTTACATAACGTATTTACAGTTTAATTTAATACCGTATTCGTGTTATGAAATGGTATTACGGTTAATTTATGTTTTCACAATTAATTATATTTGCTATTTATGAACGATATACATATACTTCTGTCAGTTGTGATTTACATCTCAATTTTGGTTGCACTGGGAAAAGTAATTGTGGCGATCAATAGACCCTATTTATTTCAGTTGTATTATATTTCTTTGTGTTTCTGTGTAAATTTCCTAATATTCTATTCTAAATTCGTTGTATTCTATCTATCTGTGCCAATAACTTTTATTACTGTGAATGGTACAAAAATTAAGTTGCTTTTTTATGTTTCAAGGTGTTTATGAAAATCTCTACAATTGTTTCGGCATATTATGCCTTTTTCAGTAGATTGTTTACTCTTGAATAATATGCCGAAACAATTGTAGAGGTTTTAACAAACACTTTGAAACATAAAAAACAATTTAATTTTTGTACTATTCATTATTCAACTATGTTTCATAATTACCCAACTGCAGTTTCTTTACAATTTTTTACTGTATTACGTCTGTCTTTCGCTATCCTCCCTAATTGCAATTTTACGATGGGTTTCTTCGGTGATTTGGATCGTTGCTCTATTTCGTCATATTTCTTGATATTTCTCCTCTCAAAAATTTCCATGCCTTTGTACTTCTCTATTGGTACCCTAATTTCGGTTTCGTTCTTTTTTCCCCTCTGACTAATCAGTTCGATTTGAATCTTCCGCTAGTTAAAATCATTTCCTTCCGTCTTTTTGTTATTAAAGATATTATTATCTAGTTGTACTTATCAATTTACTAATTACCTGACACGAAAGCCGAAATAATAACTTAAATTATAGAATTTGTACTTTATGTTAATGTTTAACATTTTTGTCTACTAAATAACCTAAAATCGTTTTTAAATCAAAAAATACTAGAAACCGTTTAACTATATACCAAATAATTCGTCCTTGAGTTGTAACATCAATTACGTTCTTTAAACAATTGCACACTCTCATAATTCTTATTTCCTTCCCTGTTAACCATCCCGTCTCACTCTAAATGCTAATAGCAAATTTACTGTGTTAAAATATGCTACGCCCAATGTGTGCTATTTCTATATTTCTATTAATAACTTATTACACGCTGAAATCCTTATACTCATATATTCGAGTTCTAAGCAGTAATTACACACTTATGAAGTATATTCTATGATAAATTCAATATCTAACAGCGAACTAAGTTTTATAGTGATAACGAATATACCTGATTAATGGAATATTTGAAGAATTTTTTAGTAGGGGTAAATTTTAAATACATTAATGCAATATTAATTTTTGAATTAATTTGAACCCACCACACATTACCTCATATTAATGAGGAAAAACTTGTTACTGTTGTCACGCCCTCGCCGGGACTCGAACCCGGGATATGTGGATAAAGCGCCAATGTTTTTGCCACTAAGCAAAGTAGCAAAAGCATTCGCCATTATGATTCTGATTCTGATTCGCCATTATGTCGTTTTTAAGTAGTCCGCTAATATTCTTTAATTTCACAAAAAATTAGTAGACAATTTAGTATACTACTTTCAACTTAACTAATATTCATACATGTAAGCAACCCACGCTGTGAGGCATTCCAGAGAATGTTTTACTCGAAACAATTTTAACAAGAAGTAAATATTAAAACATATTCAAAAAAGAAGGAATTAAAATCCTTCTCCTTTGAATATGTTATATTTTCGTCTAGAAGTCCATCGGAATCAACAGTATAGTTACAATTAATTTTCATTCTATATCATATTCAAAAAAAGAAGGCACTAAAATCATTTTTCGTCAAAATTTTAAGGATCACAGATCCCACATTTGGAATGCGTCCTACTGTGTAGGAAATGTGGGATCTGTCATCCTTAAAATTTAGACGAAAAATGATCTTAATTCGTTATTTTTTTTAAATATGTTATATCGTCGTCTAAGAATCCATCGGAATCAACAGTGTAATTCAATGCCAGTAGGGGTATTAGCCCTCGGAGTAGTTGTTTCTGTTGATTCCATATTTATAATTATATTTTTATATATATAATATAGCCTGTAAAAGTATTTCTGCCAGCGCCCACTTGATGAGGCCCGATAGGTCGAAACCGGTCGTGGGATGTGGCTTTCCTTTCGTTGTGCCTACTTGGTAGGACGCGTTCAAAATGTGAGATCTTTGATCTTAAAATTTAGACGAATAAGGATTTTAATTCCTTCTTTTTTGAATATGTTATATTTTCGTCTAGAAGTCCATCGGAATCAACGTTAAAACGTTTAAAATTCGATACCCAATTTGTCAAAGATTCAATCTATAACTAAGAATGACATTTTGGGTGTCGAATCGCGTATTGGATTTATAAACGTTTTATGTGAAATTTGGGGTAATATTATTTCGATTGGTTACTATAGAAGACTAAGCTGTAGCTGAAAGTTTTGTTGACAGTGCTGCTTTAGTTGACATTTATTACTTATTACATCCCTTGAGAGGAACGACTCTTACCTTTGAATGCTACAAACAATATCCGTTGGCCGAAGAACTAGTGCAAAGGTGACACAATAGCACATGAGTATTCCCGCAAGAAGTACATAGCTCAGTTCTCTCCCGGATGCTCTTACAACAGGAGTATCATTGTACCGAATGAATACACATATGACAAACATCGTAATAAGGATTCCAGTGGAGCTTAATGCCATAGCTCCAATCGCCCATCCACTTCCCGGTCGCAAATACTCTTCCGGTATTTCAACACAACGGATGTGAAGATGATGCGGCAATGTTCCCAAAGGACAACTGATGCATTGTGTTGGATCGGTTTCATGGCGAATCTAAATAGAGGAATTGAAAGGCTCAATTAGTACCTACTGGCAATGTGTTACATAATATGTGCTACTAAATTTATCACAACTTTATAAAGGTGTTTGATAAAGTAAGTGTAGTGCATAAAAATATAAAAGGAATATACAAAAGTAAATAAAACAACGTAGAATTTTTACCGATTTAATATATATCCTAACTAGTTTCGGTCACACGACCATTATCAATGGATTAGAGTAAAATCTTATCCAAAATTTTAAAATATATATACTTAATCTTAATTGCCTAAAATGAGTGGGAAATTTACAAAATCTAACTCCATATGGTTATTGACTAAATTAAGATTTTGGGACAGGGCTTTTTTTAATCCCTAGCGCTTCTAAGAGTGACAATTTTTTTTTTATACTACTATGGAGTACAGTAACATTGTTTAAGGGGTGGTTAGATAAGACACAATGTTCTAAAAAGCCCGTTTTGGTGTCCTTTTTGTCTATAATTTTTACATGCTCAGATATTCTAATGTTGATAGCCCTACCACTTTGTCCAATATAGCAAGAAAACTGTTACTATATATTTTATAAATGCCACTTTTATCCAATACATTTCGTTTTAGTGTGGTTCTTGAAAGTGTTGACCCATTACCATATTGTGTATGTAGTACTTATTATAAACAGAATAATGGACTCCCTATGGGGTCACCTTTGTCTTCCGTTCTTGCAGAAATTTATCTAACGAATTTCCAAGAATCTCTATTTGGATCTGATAATTACCTAGTTAATAACATCTTCATTTGGAAACGTTATGTTGACGATATATTTGGTGTTTGAAAAGGTACACAAAGACTATTAGACAAATTTTTGATATTTCTAAATTCCATCGATAAGGTTATTCAATTTACCATCGAAAAAGAGGTCGGCAAAAGTATTAATTTCCTTGATTTAACAATCACCAATTCAAAAAAACAATATTGAACTTTAAAATACATTGGAAATCTACTCATACAGACACTACCATTCGTGTGGATCCTAATCACCCCATACATACAAAAGTAGCTGTTTCCTATTCATTAATAAATCGCCTTTTAAGTATACCTTTATCCGTCTCTGACTTTAACTTAAAACTTATTATTATTAAACACATCGCTGTGAACAATGGATTCAATCCAAGGATAAAAGATAACCTACTTAGTAAAAAACAGAAGAAAATCTCATCTTGGCTTCTTTATAACAGTATGTCGTCTTCAATTGTAAATAACAAAATGTACGCGTCTATCAATTTTATTAATAACGTTAACTTTAAGTTTAAAAATGTATCTTACAAATGGAATGTAACACTTGTCAAAAATAACAAGTGCAACTTAATAATCTAATACTTTGATAATGGTCGTGTGGCCGAAACTAGTTAAGATATATGTTAAATCGGTTAAGAATTCTACGTTGTTTTATTTACTTTTATATATTTAAACATGGTTCACAATAGTCGCACCCTACAGTGTTATGTTTATAAAAGGAATTTTTAAATAAATTTGTTATCCTAAAAACTATTTTTCACTTTACTGAACATACCAATTTATGTGTTTGTTCCAACCTTTGTGTGTAATTGGCCGTTTCATGATAATTATGTACATTTGGATGCTGAAAGGAATTAACGTTACGCCGGAGGACTAAACATTATAGCTTCTACCTCTTAATTAGTTAATTATCTGACTTTTATCTCTTCATGTTATGCTTCAAATCCTCATTGCATTGAGTGAATTGAATATGAGCATAATGCGAAAAGGTAACTTTAAACCATGCAGCATTTTATAAGGAACTAACTGGTAGGCGCATACATATGTTTTATTTTTATCAACACACCATTGTTCGTTCGAAATTATTTGATACGAGCCATGACGTAAATGTTCCTATATCAGAATCTCCATCAGCAATTTCATAATCGCACGTCTGCTACTTTAACATTTCTAAATTGTTACAGACAGAAAATACTGAAAATGAACATGACAGTATCGGCGAATAAACAGTGAACTACTAATAACTTATTGATTTATTTAGTTTTTCGCATGGAAAAATAATGAAATTTCGTTTGTCACTCAATTCTGATATTAGTTGCAATAACAAACATTTTTTGTAGTGCCTGATATCATTTTATAAACGAGGCAGCTGTTCAAAGATAATTTTAAAATTAGTGAGAGGCTTAAAGAACACAAAAAAGTTATGAAAATAGGAACTCTAATTCTACGTATGCGGAACATTTGTTAGTTAATAAACATAGTCTTAGTGATAGGTCTAAAATTTTACACTTAGAAAAGAAAGGAATAAAATTAAATTTACTAGAGTCAATAGAAATAAACAAATTTAATAAATTATGAGTTGTTCTAAATGACCAAACAGACGTTGTAAATACCCCACTATTAAATATTAAGTTTTTCAACCCCCTTCTCTTTTTAGCTATTAAGTTTAGTATATAAGTCAAACTGTTTTAGTTTTAGTTTAAATTACTTCTACGCCTGAAGAAGGCACACTGTGCCGAAATATATATTATGTTCAATAAAAGTTTTTGTAACTATACGTGTTTCTTTTACTTATTAAGGAGTTATAATCATTAAGCGCTTCAAATATTCAAGATATTTTTTTATCAGTAAAGCAAATGAAACAGATTTTTGAAAGATTACACGATTACTAGACAATTTTAACTCTTAGTTCGTATTTCAAATGGAAAATATTCTACTAAGCTTATAGAATAACCACCTAACATTACTTTTTTCGATTTTCATTTTGCTGAAAATTTAAATAAAATATCGGAGATCTGTTACTATAACTGTAGTAATCGTTGACTCGCAAAGCAACTCTGTATTTTCATTCTAGCAAAAAGAATTCATTGGCGCATGAAATTACAAAGCAAGAAGGAGGGTATAACTTAGGGGTTGGTAGGATAGCAAATGTAGTGCAGAAAGATAACAGGGTAAACCATGAATTGAGTTTATAACTAGAAAGGAAGTGGTAATTACATCGTTATCTGTGTTAAATTAATGAATTAAATGAGGAAATCACTGTATTTAGAGGAAACGTAATAGGGAGATGGTTTTTACTAAGATACAGGGTGTATGTAATATTAGTGATGTCAAAAGATGCGTATTTCTTCATTTTTATGACAAACAAAAATATTTGTAAGCATGCCTTATTTGATACCTTGTGTTAAAAAAAAAAACGTTTTTGCACAGTGTTTTACTCTTTTTTTATTTTGGACTGTAGCTTAAAATTCTTAATTGTATTCTTACTAAATGATTTAACATTCCAACAGCAACTTAACGAAACTATCAGATGTGTATTGCGTTTTCGAATTTATTAGTTCTCTTCGATATCTAATGATACCTACTGCTAACTGAATCATACATGGTAGGAAGTTAAACCAATTAACTGGTGATGTCCTGATTTATGCACGTGTACCGGACTATTTATGGAGCAACTTCGGTTTGGTTGGTGAACAATCGAAACTACCTACTATGGTGCTCTAAAGTGAAGTAATAAGTTCGAATTACTTATCAAGAGCTAAATGTTCTTTATTAATTTTATTTAGGTGCCTTTTAAGTATGTATATAAGCTGCGTCGTGGATTTAGTTTGTCAAGTAAATATTTTCGTAAGACCTTGTTAAACATATGAAATGCCACAGTTAGCAGTAAATATCAGCAGATGGCGACACACTGCCGAATACGACAATATTAATAATTGAAGTCAAGTTTATTTTTGTAGGTGAAATAAACGAAGTGATTAATTGTAGTATGTAGGCTTTCACGATCGGCGTCAACCAAATTAAGATGATTTACCAGACTTTTGGGCCGTGGTCTATAGGCTTTTTGGTTGCCTGACGTTTCGTCAGCGGCTGTGGCTGACATCTTCAAAAGCGTTTGTGGTTTAATCGTTGTAGCAGCTATAGATCACGGCCCAAAAGCCCGGTAAATTATCTTAATTTGATAAACGAAGTGATTTTTCGAAATAAATAACTACTTAGAAATTAGTTTCTGATGTGTAGCAATAAAAACCTTAATCATAATTTTTAAATAATACAGCATAGTCGAAATAGTATAGTGACACTATTTATGATTAGCAAATTAGTTCGCATTGAACTGCTAAATGTATAGTCTCTCAGAGAATTCAAATTTTGTTAATGACATCTTTATTAAGTATGTTAATTTTTATTTAGAATTTCAAACGATTTACGACCCTTTATTTTCCATATATGAACACTTTCATTGGTACCACATACGGTAGTTTCAAATTCCTCTGAGAATATTTGCACGGATAGCAAAATGCATCCTAATGGAAGCAGTAATGATCGATTGTTCGTCTAAATGAAAAGAACGGTAGATGTGCTAGACAATTGACTCGCCGGCGATATTAAGCAGATATTTATGCTGTACGTTATAGTTTATTTTGTTTGTAGACTGACGGTAAACGTTGCATTTGAAAACATGCATTAGGGTTCTCTACTCGTATTAGGTCTCTATCTCAGTTACTGTAAAAAGTAATTATTTAAAATTTTGAAAGTTTGTATATGTAGTTGCTGGATGATTTTGGAAAATAAAAAGAAATCAAAAATTTTATTCACATACAGATTCTCCATATATCGATAGGTTATTTAAATTGACAAGTCTTTAATAATTTTTGTTCCCGTTATTTGTGAAAAATTAATATGACTGTCAAATTTCCATAGACAACTATCTTCTAACTTGCTCAACACTCGTATAGAAAGTTTTTTATATGCAAGTAACTGCACTGTAAAGTAGACATTTAGAACTATCGAGTGTTAATCCTACAGAAATATCTACAAAATGCGTTGTATCTACTTAGTTGGTTAAAAGTAACAGTTTGTGAAGGCAGTGCCACAACTAAAAATTAGGGATATAAGCATATCACAGAGGATTACCATCCAGTTTCATCTTCATCTTCGGATGTGTACCAAAGTTAATCCATGTAACATAGTTGTCATATTTATTGTTAGTAAATAGTATATTTGCTATTTTTGAATGATACTGTATTCTGTTTTAATAGCTCTGCGTAACATCTTACAAGATAATTTAGATTATATTGATTTATAAAAAGCTCCTGATGTACTCATAATTGTTTATTTGATTACTGTGGGTGCCAATTCTACTTCTATCTTCTTGATGGTTAATAGCACCGACAACGCGCTAACGTAACGTAACCGAAAGAAATGCTTTGCCGAAAATAATTATAATATAATATAATTAATATATGTAAAAAAATCTGATTCTTTTAAAAACGCTCTTTTGTTTATGTAAAAACATCAACTTTACCCTAGCTATATGTAGCCATTTAACTATATTAAAGATTTACAAAAAACATAGATTTTGTATACACAGTAACGGAGATAGTAGAATTCAGATTCAGGGTAAAGAACCGTAGTCTAAATGAACAGTTACGTACAGACGTGTGCCTGAAATCTTCAGTGGTACTGCAGTGCCAACCATACCTTGGCAGCGATTGATCTCATCGGCTCGAAATATTTCCGAAACCTTCCCTTTAGAACAGAACCTCCACCAAGCCTCCTACCACTTTCCATTCAAGCCCATCCAGCCCAGATAATATCGATCTCATATATAGTTTAGTGATATTAGTGTTTAACCAACGTCCCATCATGTCGCTAGATCGTCCCATAATAGGCGGTAGATAAACTTCCCATAGACGATTCCTCTTTAGTGACAAGATAGTGGAAAAACCGGTTTCTATCCTTTTTATTCACAGCTAGTGTTGTTGCTCCAATAATCAGCCAAACTTCTTTCTAAGGATCACAGCGATTTTCCAACTCATAATCGCATCTTTCACCACACAGCGTGTGTTTTGTTAGTGTCATAAGTACCTAGATCTTGCGGGTCTTCAGAAATGGCTCCAAATGCGGCTTAGGAATATAAGCTCGGTGTAACCTTAACTTAGTGATACTGATGATATGAACCACGAGCTTGCACAGTTCTAATCCAAGCATTTTCATGATTGTCACAGGCGTATGGAGCTAATCACTTAAAATGGATTGCCTTCGGCTTCCTGTTCGGTGGACGTCTTATTTGGTAGAGAATTACGTTTATTAGCTTGACATTTCTGGACGAACCTGCCCAGTACTGATGCAACTTCGGTAATACACCCCTCTGATGCTACGGATTGTATGACCACACTAGGTCTCCCTGTTGGAATCCTCTATCAGTGGCCCTTGTGTCATAAGGGTCTTTATAGGATTAGTGGCGATTTTAACACGAGAACGTATATTTTCCTGAATATCGGCAAGTAGCTTTCGTAGTTTGCTGACATAATCTCTTCCGACAACTTCTTTACTAGGTTTACAGACAAATTTCAAATCACATGATACACATTAATTAATCACTTCTTTCGAATGAATTACACATAAAACGTATACTGACGCTTAAGAGCACATTGTGGCTTTTGTGGCGCTTGCTGGCTGCGTAAATTGTGCACCTCCTACATCAGTTTAAAACGTTCCTTTTGCAGTTGACTCAATAAATCGTTTCACGTACTTTCCCCATGGGTCCTTCTGAGGAAAGTAGCTCATCACGTCTTGCCGTCGAACATATGTCTTAATGTGTACCGTTTGTGGATGGGCATGCTCCTTTTTACTGCTAATGCATATAGCATTTTTGCTTTCGGGAAGGTTTCTTCCAGTTCTTTAATACTTGAACCCATTTCCTGAATTTGTTTCGTTTCGCCAATCATTCTTCAAATACTCCGAATTTATCACTTAACTTATCAATATCGCGTTAGAAATGCTTATATTAGAAGTGAACGAACCTGTCAGCATCAAACAGTTTCAGTAGTCATTTATTTACAAGGAACAATGTAATTAAAACAGCATTTTCGTTGGGTTGAAGTTAAAACAAAATATTCTGTACTTTGTTGTCAAACTTTTCATACAGTACACAATTTAAATTTTGATTCTTGAACAAATAAAAGGCACAGTAGCTACTTATAAATGCTGAAAAATCTGTGATACCACAATTGTTGATGAATACTATGCAAGAAGGAAGTTAAAAAAAACTTTATTTAAGGCCATGACGCCCGAGAAACTGGAGAGGCTACTAACTTTTCAAAAAGTTTAAAAGTCTAAATAACTCCAATACCATGGAACTTGTACTAATATAAAATTCAACATTCCATATAGCCTTGAGGTCTCCCATAAACAGTTTTGTTGCCATCCTAATTCATGGCCTGCTGTTTAACCATTTCTTTATCCTTGACTGTCAAAAATACATTGAACAGAAATGGGATCATGCAATAATTTCCTAATGATAAATAATACAACATTATTGATGGTGTATTTTACCTACGTAACAGAAAAAAATTCCGTATTTATATAAAATGTAAAATTATGGTATTAAATGGAAATATAATTACGGACCTGATATTGTGTGCAATTAAAACAGTGCCAGCAGCAGCTTTCGCCCTCCACATACTTTTTCGCTTGCCCTAATCCACAAGGGAGGCTGCATACTGACTCAGGTGGCTTTGGATTGTCTAATTTGAATTGGATATCTGAAACAAAAGACGGCAACTAGATTCCATTTGCTCAATTGCTAAATCAACTAAATCAATTTACTGAACGTATTGAAGATTGTGGCAGAACTGAATGTCCAATTTTATTGCCCGTAACCGAGAACCTGTAAATATGCAAACGAGCATCATTCCATAAATATCTAAATTATTCACTTTTTAATTAAAAAATTATTATGTATTGGAAGGGTACGCAAATAAATAGAAACAATCAAACACTTTATTAAAAGATCTTCTATATTCTTTTACATATACAAAAAGATTATGATATGCAAAAGTATCTGCATAAAGTTTAATTAGGGGCGCTTTAAAATTCATTACGTTGTAAAAAATACTATATTCGTTTTCTTAATTCATCTAAAAAGTTAGTTAGTTATAAGTTAGTTACAACTAGAGATAAAGACACTCTTTCAGTTTTTACATTTTCAATTTTCATTAATTAGATATCAACACATGAATTTGCAAGTATTGTTGTCATGTTCGGATTCATTACTACATTACTATGTGCTACTGTATATATAAAACAAAAATTTATACAACTTACTACCTACGCGTTTTAACGAATTAAGGACACAGGCATCTTGCGGACAAAACTAATTTTTGTATTATAGTCGATGAAACGCACAGGAACACGCAGACGTTAACGCTATAAACTGATTGAAGAGTTACCCGGTTGGTGACACCTTTTTTGATACTTTCGCTTATTCAAATTTTTATGTGGTAGTAATATTTTTTAGTACTTCATTTGTACCTAAAATATGCTATCACTACAATAAAAACACGATACGTATACTGAAATATTTACTTTTATCTGATCCAATATAAAATATGACAGCGACTCGAACTTGGGGGGCGTTCGAGGGTTGGAACCCCTAGAAATGTCTGAGATGTTGCCAGGAAATTAATATTTTAACATTCTATATAAGCTTTCATGTTTACGTGTATCTTGTAAGTAAAAAACCAATTTTAAGCATACCTATATTACATTTTATACAATTCTATTCTACTTTTTAATAAAATGAGTATAAGCTCTTAGGATAATTCACGCATTTAAAAATTCATAATTGCCGCATTAATTGTAAGCTATTATTAAGATAACGTCTGTTGAAAGTGCTGCGTAGACTTTATGACCGTACCTACGTACAGTGATGGATTTATATTTAGGCCCGTGAGGTCCGAATCTAGGGCGGCAAGATTTTAAAGGCGAGAATTATTTCACCGTTTGGGCAATTAAAACAACTATTGTTGTATTTTACAGAAAGCAAAATTGATATATACACTTTATAAAAGCTAAAAATATTAGTCGTATAGTTGTATACACTCCAATTTTTCAATTTCACGGTTATCCTATTATTTAAACCAATAAGCCATCCGTACCCACCCAGCAGGGTTACTACCTATACGGTTACATTTTGCAATAGACGGAAGTACGCAATACCATCAACCCTCGAAAGCTTGTTTTCAGTTTTTTTTTTCTCGTAAATTCATAGCGATAGGTTTATTGTATTTAAAATTCTATGCTTTTTATATTTAATTATTATTTTTTTCATTGACGTTATCAAACTATACAAACAGTTACAGACCTCACTATTTTTCCACTTTTCATATATTAATATTATTATTATAATTGTAACATATTTGTAAAATTCGTAAATTGGATGTTTTATTATAATAATTACTACTATAAAGAAAAACAGGACGCCAATCGAACGGGGTCTAGGGCACAGTCGACCATAAATCCGCCACTGCCTACGTGAAAATTCCGTCATCTTAAAATTGGAAATAACTATAAAAACCATTTTATATCGCAATAGGGTTATTTGGCATAAGATTTAAAAATACAATTAGGACTAGTGCTGAAACCATAAAAAAGGTTACTAATATTTCTATGAGGACTCCTTCAAAAATATTTTGTGCGCTTGTCACTGAAATATAGTGTGCTTCGGCACAAAACACCTTTGCCGTTACTTTCTGTAAATATTAATGAAATGGAATTCTAGCTTGACTCTTGGCGAAACAAATTTAAATAATAAGGTAAAAATAAACACTTGGTATTATCTGTTCTATTTTATTTATTATAACAAACTGACAATATTCTTTCGGCTGCTATGTAATTTTCAAAGTGAAATATAAGATGGAATGTAAGATAAAAGGTGGTGTTGAAAGTTGAAGAAGAAGAAATATAATAACTTAGATACTAACATAAATATCCATAAAATTACTGTTTTCCTAATAGCTAACTCCAATAACGGGGAAATCATAAAATCTCTCTGGTCATCTAATTTAAAACTAGATTCGAATGAGCTTATATGCTAAATTAAGATTAAAGAAGGAGTAGGGGTAAAACTAAATAAATACAATTAATTATTGCTTTATTGAGTTCTAAAATTTCCAGATGATTTAAGGGTTTGCTTTTATTGCAATTATGTAGAAGTGTCAAACTATTGCAGTCCATAAAATGGAATAAGTAATAGTCAATACAATGTTTAGCCAGACCTGTATTATTTTTATAATTTAAAATAGATTTTTTGTGTTCGTTCAAACGTATTGTAACGAGCCTGTATGTGTGTGTAGAAGAGCGGCGGCGAGTTCCGGAAACAGATAAGACGGGTTCCTCGAATACGGTCGTCGGTCGGCGCTTTGATAGAAATGAGTAAACAACAACATAATTGGAGTTCGAGAAAATACTAGAAGATCGTTCCTGATTACTCCAGAACCTTCGATACCTCTAAAAATATTATGTTGTCGACGGTCAAGAACAGTTACAGTTACAGTTTAGTTTAGTATAGTTTAGTAGCAGTATAGTTAGAGACACAGTTACGATATACCGAGTGATATAAATAAGTGGTAATATAAATACGACATACCGAGTGATATAAATAATACATTTACCTTGTCATATAAATAAGTTGTGCATTAGTGTTTAAGTGTTATATAAATAGTGTAAAATAAATATTTGTTTAAATAAATAAGTTGATCTAGAAAATTCGTTACAGTATCGACAGTTACGACATTTTATTTTGTAAATGAAAAAGGATTTCACAAAAATTTTACTGTTAACCTAAATAAGTTTTGTTGACAGAAATTAGGCTGACGTCTAATTTATTTAGACTATTAAAAATATTGTTAAAAATATTGGATACATAGTTTACATAAACGAAAAGTTCCTTATCGGGGGTGATAGGAGGGCAAAATGTTTCATACATATGTTTGTTCTTTTTTTTTGTATAAGGTCGTTTATCAAAGAAATATAATAACCGTCGTTTTGTATGAGTTATACATAATCAGAGTATCTAATAAAAATTTTAGCTTATGTTACATATGTGTGAATTTTGTTCCTTTCCATTTTTGGAAGATAAACGTCAGTCAGTATAAGGGCAAATTGTTGAAAAGACAAAATGTCCGTTCGCAGATTAGCATAGGTAAAGTCCCTCACAAGCAGTAAACACTAACCATCCATTATTCATTAATTGCGTTTATTTTTAGTTGGTAGTTTTTTAAATTTATAGTGATAAATAAATAGAATTATCGTAATATGGCTTTGTTTGCTATAAACTTGGTAGTCATCAATTGAGAATAATTTTTAATTATCTTACGAATCAACCAATAGGCAATTGTAAAAATAAGTACTTTTAACAGATCTATACCAAGTTTGGGCCACAACAGAGACATTATAATTTATACAATATCTCTGTGATTGAGGGGATTCTGAGCACAAAATGAAGGATCTCACTTGATTCCGTCTGGTGTTAAATAAAGGACCTTATTATGTTTTAATTTCTCATTTCTCATTAGATCATTCTAATACTAAGAATATGTATTTGGATGATGTTGTCTGTACCTCAGACACCAAACGACCATTACGACTTGAAAATTTACTTTAATATTCTGGTAATATCCGTTATCGCAGCGACACTGGGTAGACGCCCAGGGCACAGAAAAAATTAATATGCAGTATGACACTTTAGAACGCTCTGGTACGTAAGAGACCCAAATTAGAACATTTTAACTAGAAACACAAGGTTAATCTAACTTAAAACTAGATTCGAGTGAGCTTATATGCTAAATTAAGATTAAAGAAGGAGTAGGGGTAAAACTAAATAAATACAATTAAATATTTAACAAATTTTAAAACAAAGGTGATTTGTTTAAATCTAATTGGTCATTTAAATAAGGCCTTATTTATTTAATCTGTTGATCTCCAAGCTCTCTGAAAGGTATAGTTTTTTGCCTTTGTATTCAATATGTAAAATTTCATAGTTTCCGTCAAAATTGTGATTGTTCAAAATTCAATGTTCGTAATAAGTTGAGTTACTATTTTTATTTTCATAGCTTTTTCTATAATCTTCTATTATTTCTAAAAATGTCCTTATTTTTGACCAATGTATGCTTTGTTAAGCAATTAAAGGTCTTTCAATTTTCTACATAGCATCTAATTGAGACGTTACGATTACATTGATAGTTTTTGAGATAAATGCGAAAAACAAATCAAAATTGTAAATTGTAATTTTGAAACAGTGTTAAAAAGGGGTCAACAGTTGTTTGAACTATATTTGATATTTTACTCTGTGAAACCTACTTTAGACAGTGGTATACTCGGTTTCTGTTAAACAATTTGACTAAACTTAAATACTACAGACCTTATTAAGAGAAAACGTACACTTAGAGAAATCTTAGTTTATGTATTTATTGGACATATTGCATATTTTTGTAATTCATGTTGATTAAACTCATGAATTGTATTTATTCAGGATTGAAATGAGGCATTAAATCTTTGACCAATATTTTGTAATGCTATACAGCTTGCAACGAAAGATGGCATCTTGCCATTTTCATCTATTTGCATTATTATCTGTGCAAGCCACTAATGCAGTTTGCAATGACATACAAATTGATGTTTTTTTGATTCAACTAGATGTAACGACTATTGAAGCTTATGGCAGTTATTGCTCATTTATTTTATACCGCGCCAACCCAATTTGGGTATAATGTGCTGCATGTTGAACGACCCTTGTACTAATAGTTTACTAAATCACACTAACAAGCAATTGCTCCAGGGAATATTCGATAATGATTTACTTGTCATGTAACCCAAATTTATTTGCACATTGTTAAAACATTCAAGGGTGTACATTTATTTGTTAAATTAATTGCAGTCGTATTATTCCTAATTCGAATCAAATCATAAGGGGCAATTAGTGGGATGTAAAACTTGTGTTAGGTCCCGTAAGATCTGTAAAAACAATTGAATCGTCCTTATATCATGTACTCGATAAATGTTAAACGAACTTAAGGGTGCGGTGGTAGTATATGAAACGTCCTGACAAACCTAATTAAAGGATTGCAAGTGTTTAATTTCCGATTAATACACAAATGAGTTGCTTGTAACGTCTATTTACTTTATTTACAAGATGTACATTTGGTATCAATCAGGTGCGGGAAGAAGTTGAAAAAATGGCGAGATGATTCACAATCGGTGCAGTGTAACAATGTATGATTGTGAGGGTGCGCGTACACGTGGTTTATCTGGCGGCGATTTACTTTACACTTACTTAACTTAAGGGAGAAAAGAGGCGGAAGAAATAGAAAAGGAAAGACGTAGTAGTAAGAGATAGAGATAGCTGTGGCGATTGTGAAGATATAGGATTGTAGGCAGCTGTAGGTCATAAATTACAACGGGTGAATACAAGGTATAAAGACAGATAGTAGTGGTGAAGAGTATTACAGAATAGCAAAGAAATGATGTAGCAGTAAATTATACAATATTTTACAACAGGACTCATGTCAAAACAAATAGACAAATTGGAACGCAACTAATACTGTAGTTTTGAGTAAGAGAGTAAAGTAAAAATAAAGAGTAATACTCTTTGATAATGACAGTTTTGTCGAAACGATTGTTACAGAATTTTTCTTAATAAATTTTGTTGAAACATTTCATTTGTTTTTATTCGATTTAAAATAAGTTTCATCAACAATACACCACCAATAGCGTTTTATATTATACGTGCATTAACTGACAACCATTATGCTAAGCGACTTTCGGTTGCCGAAGCAGATTTTTCTTTTCGAGTCAGTGTCGCTTCCTTCACTTTTTTGTTACAATGCGGGCGTGAACATACGACTTCGTGATTACCAAAATAAATGGTCTTTGTGACAAAATAACCTATTTGAAAAATTGATCTTGCGCTCGAGCACCATTTCAACCCTGACCACAATTCGCCTGTTCCATTCAATGCAATTTTAGTTTAAAAATCTAACGACGTGCACAAATCCGACCGCGGATTTTTACGAATGTGGTCGTTGCACGTAATAGAAGTTTCATATATTAGACGAAGGCAATCGGACGAAGAATTGAATTCGTTCCAAGATTCGCAATTTATTAAAACAACGGATCAATTGGCTCGACAGAATGATACGTATTTTCAATTCTAAATCGGATCTCTATACTATGAAGGCTTTTGGGCATGTGCGCTAAGTAACAAGTAAAATATTACATCGCAGTAGGTTAACTGCAGATAAAAGAACAGTAACTCTTCTAAAGAAATATTTCAAACAGGATTTCCGTCAATGTCAAAATACGTAACTTTGAAGTTATCAAACGTTTCTTTAGAATGAAGTAAACCTTTCAATACTGAAAATGTGTGAATAGGGTAAAATGTGAAAAAAGAAACAATTAATTCCGACACACCTGTCGAGAATGCTTCGCGAGTATTCTTCTCTAATAGTTCCCATGCAACTGACGATTATCCGATAAATTCTATGAAAGACGTTTACCTCTCGTTTAATCGTTAGTTTTAGAGTAAGTTACTGTTAGAACGTAGTATAGGTAGCTCTAAATATATCTATAATTGTTTTAATAATCAAAAAGATAAATAATGAAATATTTGAAGATTTTTTTGTAGGGGTAAATTTTAAATACATTAATGTGAAACTAATTATTGAATTAATTTGTAACCACTACAGATTACCTCAAACAAAAAAAATGTTACTGTTGTTACACCCTCACCGGGACTTGAATCCAGGATCTTTGGTTTACGCGCCAATGCATTTGCCACTAAGCTACGAGAGGTGACAAAGTACTCCTACCAAAGGTAGTCCATGTTAAGTTTCTGTTGTCTGAAGTGGTCATTTTTCACGGGTACAGTTGGTTTGTAGTTAGGAATCGGGAACCTTTGTGACCATGAAACCTGTATTTGAACAGCGGACTTAGGGAATATCGCTCTGTAAATGGTTTTGCGAAACATGATACCTTTAGTGAACATCGTGTCTATGTTTATGACAATTCAGAACAGCACAGTGCGATAACATACACAGACTTTCTCCTCCTGGGCCAAGAGTTAGTTAGTGGCTCGACAGACAACCAAGAACAGATACCTTCAGCTGAAAGACTAGATACCGCCGTTAATACCATTACGGTAACTAAACTTTCACCTTAATTAATTAGAGTGCAAACGAAGGAGTTCCTTCTAGACCCCTGCCGGTTAATTATGAACCTATACTGAAAGTAACTGGTCCAGCTTATCAAGATATAAAACGTGAAGTAGCTAAAGTTAAACTGCTTGTCGTTCGCCTACCTTATAACAGAATAATACAGGTATAAAATAATTAAATGTACAAGGTTAAAAGCAGTTCAAACTGGACTTACTTGATACAATAATAATAACTTAAAATCAGTGACGAAAAATCTATATCAAAGAATAGTGATAAAAAAAAAGTAAAAGGCCAATTAAAACAATGCTAACAATGCAAGTTTGTAAAAGGCGAAAAATCTATTTGACTACAACTTTTGAATGGAACAAACAGTATAAAGTTACAATAATACACACTAACGTGGATTGATGCTCGTACACATGCTGTGTAAACGCCGATTCGGCAACATCGGCTCAAGGGTTCGACTAAACATCGTTATGGGGTTTCTGGTCATCTAACAGAAAAACTAATGACAGTAGAAACTACCAGAGCTGTACCGTGGAGATTGACGGTGCAATTCTCTCAAGGCAACCAGAGACGGAAGCGTAGCAGACATATCAAAGAAGTAACGATAGGCGGACGACTTGGGGTTTCTCAGTGATTGTGGGAATGATTATGGCACCAGGAATAACCGACAATGAACTCGGCTGGACGTGTCGACAGGAAGGATCAGGGCAGAAACCAAGCCAAACTAAGAGACGTTGGACTGCACTCGTCAGCAGAATTGTGTCTTGTTCCGGGAGTACAATGAAAAGCTATATCAGATTAAAAATAGAGCCGATCAAGAATTTGGTCGGTCATTGACCAGCAGAAAAAGAACAACAAGTGGTGTGAAGATTTTCTATCCTAAACTTCCTTACGTAAGTTACGATTAAGAGCAATAACCGAAAATAAGGCGATATATTAGGGTTAGTGATTTTTATAAAATCGTGTGATAGGTCGGTTTGATAACGAATATATCACACCTAGAATAAACAACACTACATTATCATAAATTAGGTTTAAGTAAATTATTTACTACTACAACCCCAAAAATTTCTTTCTACTATACTTCTGTTAGATGTAATGGTTCGTCCATTCGGATGCGTTAGTGGTGACGTGGCGAGTGGTGAATAGTAGTAGTGAGAAAGTAGTCATATGTGAAGGGTCGTGTGGAGTGTGGAACGCTTTATCGCCCTTATTAAGTACTTTCATGTTTTATTCTTTGTTTCATCTTTTATATTTTTTATCCATTGCTGACTCTTGTATAATCATCGTATCTATGTTTATACTTATTTGTTTCATTAAATATACGTAAAAGCACAACAACTTCTTTGTTGTGATTGCAGATGGGCCGTCCTGTTCTTGCCGGCAGTTACTCGAAGCCTGGAGTTGGAGCACGAATATTTTTATCTTGTAACTGATTAGCAAACACAGCAAAATACTTTAAAAATACGTAATATCCTTCTGATGATTAATTTAGCCAATATTTAGAATTCATTTGTGTAAAAGAAATCTAACTGAAAGGAAAATTTTTCAAAAAACAAAACCTGCCTAAACAATTTGGAATAAATTCAATTATTGAAATATCACTTAATTTAAAGAACACCAATTTAAAGGAAGCTGTAAAATAAATAACAATGGGGAATCTCCGAGAAGGGTGTGAGCGGCTACAAGTACTAACCTTGATATAATACCAACCGAAAGTGTAATACTGACCACTGTAGGGTGAAATTAAAATAGTCAGGAAAATTAAATGAAATTTAATTTAAAAATGAATAAAAATATATGAATTAAAGCATGAACTAAGTAATTTTTGAATAATTGTAATAAAAAAATAACTAACAATACTAAATTAGGAATTTATGGCCTGACTGATTCGAGATGACTTATCTGAAATAAATAAACAAAAACAATACGTGATCAACCAATTAAACCAAAATTACAATCATAACGACATAAATTTAAATAATAATTCATGAATTTGCAATTCAATCATTTATTAAGGGTCAACTCGCGAAATACCTCAACGGAAATATAATAAGCTAGTAAAGAGTTATCTATCATGGTAAACAGTGCATGCATTCACTTCAGGTACTAAGGGTCAACTCGCATTATACTCAAAACAAAGCACTGAGGGTCAACTCGCATAATGCTCAATTAAATTGCAATATTAATTTATAATAAATCAAGTAAATCAAAGTGAATCAACTCTCCTATTATTTGAAAAAACTGACAGTTTAGAAAATTAAAGCACAGATGAACAATATGACACAATTTTTAAATATAGATATTGATAACTTACGAAAGATTGACTTATATGGGATAGTTCTTCCGAGAGCAAACCCCGTGTTTATAAGAGAGCTGCATATTCGGGCCTTATCGCACCGTTCATATAAACAAAGTCTAGAGAATTCGAGTTAGCGTAGACTAAATAGTAACAGCCAAAAGTTGAATCTGAATATTATAGTGTGAATAGAAAAATTCCTTTATAGAAATTACTTACTTCTTACACCACTTGGATTTAAATATTGTTTTATTGGATTTATATTTAAATACTGCCATTTAATATTTAAATACTGCCATTTAATATTTAAATACTGACCACTAAAGCTTCTGACCGTATGGTCACTAGGGATTAAAATATTTACTAATAAAATACAGCATCATTTTGGAGGCGATATAATGCTTTGACCTGACATGGCATCCGACAGTTATACCAAATGGCACAAACTTGACTTTTTGTGACGAAAAACGGTAATCCGTCAAATTCACCGCAAGGTATTAATACTTAAAGTTTTAGGTACTTTTGTTTCGCAAAGTGTATGATAGTAGGTGGTAAGTCGAAAACGAAGAAAAGATAAGTACGATTAATTTGGGGAAGGTACAAGCAATTAATACTACAGTTCAGAATTTGATGAGAGAAAATTCCGCCTCGTTTACCAGGGTTAATTGTAGCATATTACGAAAATTTGTTTAATGTTATCTACTACAAAAAAATATGGTTAAATATCCTGTGCCAAATATGTTGTGTTATAAATATAAAGTTATGCACTGTTTGTATCGTATATTACATTATCATCATTCATGTGGCTTCCCAGCGTTTAATCATGAAAAATGAATGTTCTTGGCTGACGACGTAAGTGCCATAATAAGGCCACCTCATGGTTTTAAATTGCGTTGCAGAATACACGTTTTTAATCCTTATTGCCAAAGTATGTATGTCTGAACGATAAACTTAATGAGTAAGCAAGTTTAATGGCGCTAGCTGTGTAAAAATCTGTAAGATAAGCGACGGACTGAAAACATCTATATTCACAAATAGTCGTCCAAAATGCGCACCTGTTATAACCAGTCAACCGTGAACAATGCTTTTACATTTTCATCGTAAGGGACTATCGTCTTATATGCATTCAATGTCGATAACAATAAAGTGCTCGTAACGGTTTCGCCGACTGCATTACATACAGGTTTAACACAATATTGTTTTAGTCGTTTGGATTGAACAGAATAAAAAGAAATATGTGTGTAGAGTAATATTTTATTGTTATGTGCATGATGTATATATAAAAGAATATATACAAAACGATGAAGTTAAAACAGGACAAAAACGAAAATATTGTAACGAATTTTGCAGTTCACTTATTTATTTAACAGTTATTTATTTACAACTGTGGGGACCTATGTCCCACTATTGTAATTATATTCATTTTTGTATTTAAATTAAATTAAAAATTCCTCACTTTTGTATAAATTGTCTTGTGTAAATTCTGTGTAAATATTTTGTATAAAGTTACTAACATCCTTGAGCATGCCTTTTCTACAAACATGTTTTCTACTGTCTTGCCTTTTTTAAGTCTCAGAAACAGCTTTTTTTTCTTGTCTATCATTCATACACAAACCAAAATCCCTATCCCTTCGTTGCCGATCGCTTGCAACGGTCAATCATAAAAAGTATCGTTGGCGATCCCTACTAAAAGTACCACTTCTTGTTTCGCTACCCTCAGCATTCTTCCAAGAAATAACCTTCACTGTTTGCATGTTAAATTTCTATTTAAAAATCGACACTTCTTCACCGACCGCTACAGATAATACTCGTTACAACCATTTGCATATATTTTACCATTCATTATTAAATTCATTTCAATTCTTTCATCATTTTCACTACTAACCATCTGTACAGTAAATACCATCAATCAACCATCAGCAAGTTTTATTTAAATAAATATCATATTAAATAATCACCCGCAACACCACACAATTATTTATTTAATCACTTAAACACTATTAAGAAACTTCAACTACTTATTTATCTGACAAACAATTATGCACTTTATTTATTATTTTATTTTTATTTATCACTTTTTGTCTCGCCGTTGAATATTTATATTACACTGATGTTGTCATTCTTCGGGTGTACAGGCCGTCGTCGGTTGGAATTGCTTCCTAACGTTTCGCTAGCACGAGTGGCGAGCTGTCTACAACCAACAGCGAAAATGGATAGACCTCTGAAGAAGCTCGCCACTCGTGCTAGCGAAACGTTAGGAAGCAATTCCAACCGACGACGGCCTGTACACCCGAAGAATGACAACATCAGTTCATCAACTGGCCGCGAAAGCCTTAATCAATTTATATTACACGTCCGGAAATCAATTGTCCCGAGGACCCAGAGACGAAGGTATGTATTTCCTGAAAGAAATTACTAGAAAAGATGCGAATATATTTCGACAGCTTTCCAAAGAAAACGACTTGTTATCTTAATAGAAGATTCTCAAGCGTTCATTGTCTGGTATCGATCGGTTGCAACATCAAACTTGCCGCCTTCGCGTGCATCAGCGCTAATCGATTCATCGCACACACGTATGTGTTCGCTACACAGTTATACAGGATTAGGAAAAATGTAAAATAATTAAAACATTTCGGAAAATATTGATATATACTAAGAAAATGTGAGGGTTAAAGTTCACGCACTGCGCAGTCTGGCGATGACATTAGGCCAAAGTAGAGACTCAGTTTAGGCTTATCATGGAAACTTCAAACAGGAAGCCTCTTTTTATTTCGGAAATCGACACAGTACAACATTCTATATACGACCATATATGTAAGCATGAAAATAGCCAAAACAAACGAATGTTGTTTTGCATTGATCGCTCATAAAAATGTTATCTTAACGTATTTTAATAATTAATTGAATTGGCTGTTACTTGGTGAAAGTTGTACATATTAACTGATATAATGAAATACACAAAACTTTTCACAAATTTTTATTGTAATCACGACTATAGTTTCACTACACTGTAGCCTTTTCAAGTGATTTAGGTGTACAAAGTTGTTTACAAATTTCGGAACAAATTTATAAATTGTATAAATTAGCAATTCGTTCAGTTTATCCTATACATAAAGAAAACAATAATAAATATTTCAGTATCACATATTTAGGAAAATTAACCACTTTAATACTTTCTAAATTAAGAAATCCTAATATTGATATAACCTTTAAAACCACAAACAAACTAGGAAGTTACATAAAAAACAATAAAGACAAACCCAAAATTCTAGAACAATCAGGTATTTATAAATTGAACTGTGGTTCATGCGAAAAATGCTATATAGGGCAAACTGGACGATCATTCAAAACAAGAATAAAAGAACATTTTAAAAGCTTTATCAATAAAAAACACAATATTTCTAACTACGCTAACCATTTAATAGAAGAAAACCATGAATTCAATGAACAATGCATTTTTCTACATACTCTAGGAAAAGGCTCAATATTAAATACATTAGAATCATTAGAAATCAATAAAATTAAAAACTACAACATTAACTTACTTTTAAATGATCAAATAGAACTAAATAATTCACCTCTGTTAAATTTGTTCCCCCACCAACCCTGATAGTTTAAGCTATTTATAAATTCCGAAATTTGTAAACAACTTTGTACACCTAAATCACTTCAAAAAGTACAGTGTAGTGAAACTATAGTCGTGATAACAATAAAAATTTATGAAAAGTTCTGTGTATTTCATTATATCAGTTAGTATTTTAATAATTTTAACCAAAAAAAGTTCAATTAAAAATTTTTATGAGCACACTTTCCAAAATGGTTAGAAATTAATTTTTTCCTTTTTAATTTTTCTTTACAAATTATTGTCTACTTTTGAAATTGTAAATATTCCAAAAATATCAATTTAATATATCAATTTATAGAGGTTACTCAAGGTTTTTTACATTGTATTTTTTGTATACATACATTTGTACTAATAATTTACTTTCTTCTGTCTTTAAATTTATTTAGAATTGCAAATTAATGATAATTATTAATTTTGAGATTATGAATATTTGTCGATTAAGGTGCAGTAGTAATAATTATTACTGTCTTTATGGATTCGCTTGGTGCGTGGAACTTCCTTTCTATTTTTATAATCTGAAAATAAAGAAAGTATGAACGAATTCCTAATTATCATATTTACAGGTTACTCAAAAGAATTAAAAAACACTATTAATTACTCACCTTAAAATAAACAAATTTTGAGCGTTGGTGTCGATTTTTGTAACTTTATACTTTTCTATTCATATAAAATTTATGGTACTATAAATATGTCACTCTTGAATATCCTGTATAGTTACCATTTGATCAAATTGGGGGTAATACATTTATTTAAAATGATTGTTTGATATATATGTATTTTGTCATCAATTTTAAGTTTTTCTTATTATACCAATGAATCCACATTGGACTCCATTTAATCTTGTAGAAATGTAGCCGGTAAGGGTCTAGCAATAACTCCCTCGTCTTCACCCTGATTAATTCAGGTGAACGTGTCGTTACCGTATTAATAACGGCGGTATCTGTTCTTTCAGTTGAAGGTATCTATTCTTTGTTTCCTTTCGATTCACTAACGGTTGTATTGTGTTTCTCAAGGCTTTGATATGGTCATACATTGTTGTTCTCAATTGACATAAAGATAGAGGCTATGTCCACTAAGCGTGGCGTGACTCGACCAACTTTAAGAGTGTCATGTCTCATAAAATGATAAACTGGGCGATGTTCATTAAGTTGACATGTCCGCTGACAAGAATTTCTTCAATTTGTGTCATACTGTCTGTTTGGGTGTTCGATATTTTGGCGGTATCCCGCCGAAGGTTCTTTTGGTTAAATATGATAAAATGGACTGCTTTTCCTAATATACACTTTATTATTCACTATTTACACTTATTTGATTTTGTTGTTTTGATTGATTTGGATATAATTATGAGGTTGATTTGAATTGAATAGAATGTAATGTAGTTTGATTGAATCTACAAGTTGAATTCTCGAATTGAATAGAATGTAATGTAGTTCGATTGAATCTACAAGTGGAATTCTCTGTGATTTTTTCTTATTTCTACTTAAATAGTGTGAAAAAATAGACAACGCCCCAAAGTGAAAAATATACCCCTCTTGAAGCTAATCACCCCCAAGCGTAATTCACAAAACCGTTGGTGGTGTTCTCAAGGCTGATGACCGATGCGTAAAGTATTTACAAGGGGTATCATAAACGGGCCAGAGTCTATTTTTGGAATTTTTTAACGTATTTACAATTGATGGGCACAAAAGATGCCAATATACAAAGAGAATAATAAATACCTAGAAACTAAACTTAACAGATGTATATATATAAAACAGAAAAAATATTTTTAATATTTACAGGCACTTAACACTGCCTATTTGAGATTAATAGCATCAAAAAGAGCGTCAACCTAGATGCCACAAAAGAGTCAACAAAATTTGCAATAAGGCTTAGTTTTGCGACCGGGCGATAGATTCTCACATCAGGCCTGTCAGCCTTTTTTAAAATAGGCGATATAAGAGGTCTCTTCCATTATAAAACATTTTTCATTAAAACATCGTTATTAAGGAAGTTTTCAGTTTTCTCTTCAATTTATTGTCAATACTCCCTTAATTATTTCAAAGTTAACGCCAAATGAAGCTTTTTAATTATAATTAAAACCCCTTTTCAAAAGTGATTCTTTGATTTATTAAAACTTCTTTTTATTCTGGTACCTAATGCTCTTTTTTGATTGGCAAGCGTTTTTCAAGCTAAACATAATTAATGCACCTACCTATAAAATACCAGTAAACTGAACTAGAATAATTTGATAGTCAAACGTGAATGTAGTGACTAATTCAGTCTATAGATATTGTAAAATAAGCTACCGGAAGAAATTTTCTTGTGATAACAACTACTGAAAGTAGCAAACGTTGACGGCATTGGATAAAATATAAATATGTCTCATTTTGTAAAAAAACTTTACCATGTAAGCTAGGATATATTTTCATAGGGGCTAATTAGGTTTGTAGAATTGCCTACAAATATTTTTTTTTGTTCCGACTCACGTATTAAGTATTAAGTATACCGAAGTACTACTATATTTGTGTAAATTTCTTGTACACTATCTCGATGACGTAACTTAAACCAATATAGGTCACTTTAACCCTCAGTATCTACCCTATGACTATGCACCTGTTTAGAAAAATAAGCCCCCTACTATCTCTACATGTTACCGTAAAAATTTCCAATATTCTGAATGACGTTGAAATTTCGTGCTGAGCTCTTGGACTATTAAACACAACTTAAACTATATAGTCTGTGAGAAGTTCAAAAGCGTGAATTTTACCAAATTGTAATAAGATTTTAAATAATTAAGTAACTTCTCATTTTAGAAAAACATCAAACAAACAAATAGTAATATCAATCATAATTAAATATTTGGAGATTTTTGTAGAAGTTAATTTCAATACATTAATGTGAATTAATTTTTACCAACCACAAATTACCTCAAAGTAATGAGGAAAATTTGTTGCTGCTGTTATGCCCTCACCGGGAATTGAACCCGGGTCCTGTTCTGACCACTAAGTTAGGAAAGGTAACATGTATTGAAATTAACCTCTACATAAGAAACTATTTCATTATGATTAATAATATACATTATTAAGTTCGACAATCCTATGACGTTGTAGGTATGTTCGTCGGTGTTCCTGCTGTCAACCAAGATCCCGGGTTCGATTACTTTTTCAAAACTTTTTCCTTTACTAGTTACAACTTGTTCAGTGTATTCTTAGTTGGCTTGTTAAAGCGATTGAAAGGGTGCTACATATAACTATATTCTGCGAGATTCGTCGAAGGATTTACGACTTTGCGGACCCGCAAGGTGGTGCGGCATCCGGCTTTGCTGGATTCCGATCCCTAGTCGCGTCTCTCTTCTGGCGTAACCGTCACGGTTGATGACGCGAGAAAAAGCGACGTACCGTTGACCGTGCAAGAAACAGTTAGCCGATTTCGAAAGAGATCTGCGTTGCATTACATTGTTCTAGGCTGCTTGAGAAAGAGAATGGAAAGAGAATACGCACAGTTGGGGCCAAGCAACAACACCGACAATAAAAAGACTCGACGCTCTCGCGTGGCGAAACCACAGTGAAGAGAGGTAGTAAGTACCGTCAGCAGCCTGGGCTAATCTTATCTTGTATCATTTATATTTTATTTACACTATATACTTTATCCACGATACATATACATATATTTGGTTATAATTGTACAAACTTGTATTGTATTGTTTCAACTGATTGGATGTATATCGGAATTTACTTGTGTAACGTCTGCGTGTTTGCTTGTGTGCGTTCGAGTGCCCATGTATGTGAGCAACCCGGTTGCGGCAGAGCCGCGACGTGTATATCGTAAATGCAAGTGTGTGGGTAATAAATGAGGACATGTTAGTGTATTTGTGTTTCGCGGAAACTTGTTCGATATTTCGGAGAAAAATAAAATGGTCCCGACTTTTTTATGTTTCTCGGGAGTGTTCCGGAAATTTAACGGAACAGTATATAAGCGGAAAGACAATCGCGGAGAAGTTCAGTTCAGTTCAGAAGTTGAGAGTTCAGATATAAATTGATTGTCGTGAAGAGTGTAGATATAAATTGATGGTCGAGAAGAGTGTAGATATAAATTGATGGTCGTGAAGAGTGTAGATATAAATTGATGGTCGTGAAGAGTTCAGATATAAATTAACGGTAGTAAAAGTAATGCGAGAAATAAATCGAGACGCGTAGCAAATAATAGAAAAGTGAGAAGTGCTATACAGACAGTAACTGTACCTAAATAAATAGTGTAATTGGTAGTAAGTTAATTAATATTAGTATAAATAAATTGTTGTTACTGTTTCAAAGTCTTCGAGTTTTGATTGTCGAACCCCCGAACGTTACAATTGGTGTCAGGTGTGGGGTTAAACGTGATTGTTGAAGACTTTAGTGCGGGTTGTAAAAGACATTAGGATGGCTAAGAAATTGTGTGAATTAAAAATAGCTGAGCTAAGAAGAGAATTAGAGGAGCAGGACGAAGGGACAAGCAGGAACAAGGCGGAGCTTTAGCGGCGGCTCGCGGAGGCATTAAAAAAGGATGGCCATGATCCGGAAATATTCCTTTTTGAAGATGAATTGGACAAGAAATTAAAAGAAAATTTTAAAGAAAATTCCAAGGAATTGGAAAGTAAATTAGAAGAAAACAGTAAAAGTCTGGAAAAATAAATTGGAAGGAAACAATGAACGTTTGGAAAATAAATTGGATGAAAATAGTAAAAGTTTAAAGGTGAATTGGAAGACGAATTAAATAAATTAGAAGAAAATTGTAAAAGTTGGGAAAGCAAATTGGAAGAAAACAGTAGAAACTTGAATGACATCATAGTTATTGGTAGGACCTTCAATGCACACCTACGAAATTTGCAAGCAGTATTCCAGAGGTTGCGTGAAGCCAATTTGAAGCTCAGCCCGAAAAAGTGCCATCTTTTCCGTGAAGAAGTTTCTTATTTGGGACATGTCGTATCAGTGAAGAGCGTGGCCGTGAATCCAGAGAAGATAAAGGCCGTGAAGGAGTGGGTAGTACCTGAAAATGTTCACGACATAAGAAGCTTCTTGGGTTTGTGCACGTATTATCGTCGCTATGTGCATAGATTCGCCAACATCGTCAAACACTTGACACGTTTAACCGAGAATGACCGCAAATTCCATTGGGATTTGGATTGTCAAACAGCATTTGAAACTTTGAAGCAGGCCCTAATCACAGCCCCCGTACTGCTATATCCTCAGCTCAATGGAATGTTCATTTTAGACACTAACGCCAGCAATATTGGAATGAGAGCCGTTCTTTCACAATTACAAGATAGCCAAGAGAAGGTAATAGGCTATTTTAGCAAGACCTTGTCAAAAGCCGAAAGAACCTTCTGTGTCACGAGGCGAGAGATGTTGGCTGTAGTCAGGGGTGTAGAGCACCTTTATAAATTCCTGTATGGACGGAAATTCACCCTACGCACCGATCATGCAGCTTTAAAGTGGCTTCTTAATTTCAAAAATCCGGAGGGTCAGGTAGCTCGATGGATTGAGAAGCTACAAGAATAATACATTGACGAGTACCGGCCTGGAACTGGACACAAGAATGCCGATGCACTTTCCAGAAGATCCTGCCAAGCAGACTGCAAGCAGTGTGATAGAATGGAAAGGAACGAAGAAACGGTTCGGCGTGTCACAGTAATCGATGATGGCTGGTTACCGGAAAATATAAGACAAGGCCAAGAGAACGACCCGGAACCTGAAGAAGGTGATGGAATGGAAAATAGATGGACAACTACCGACGTGGAAACAAATTTCTTCATGTACCCAAGTACTAAAATCGTTATGGGCCCAGTGGAACTCAATGGTTCTAGAAGATGGCATCCTGAAGCGTGTTGTCGAAAGTCCAGATGGAGTAAAAGATAGGAAGCAACTGGTTATTCCGCGAAATAAGGTTCAAGAAGTGTTGCAATATCTTCATGATGGAACATCTGGTGGCCATTTTGGAGTGAATAAGACGCTTGGGAAGATGCGAGAACGATTTTATTGGATGAACTGCCAGTAATGGACCACAGAAAAGGCCAAGGGCGCCAATGCGTCAGTGCAATGTTGGTAGTCCCTTCGAAAGAATCGCCATCGATGTGGCAGGTCCATTCCTAGAGTCCGAAAGAGGCAACAAGTATATCGTGGTCGTAATGGATTATTTTACCAAGTGGGTTGAAGCTTATGCCCTACCGAACCAGGAGTCGGAAACCATAGTCGAGGAGCTGGTAAAAGAGTTGATCAGTCGTTTTGGGGTGCCATTGGAGTTGCACTCAGATCAAGGGAGAAACATCGAATCAACTATATTCCGTGGAATATGCGAGCTCCTGGGAATAAGAAAAACTCGAACTACTCGAATGAATCCACAGGAACCACCCCTTACTTCGCACTCTTCGGACGGCCGCTACTTAGACCTGGAGAATGGGACAACACCGTAGAACAGGAGCCCCCGTCTACGCCTTATGACGAGAGGGTCGCCAACATCCGGCAACATCAGCTGCGGTACCTCCAAGAAAAGATAGAGGCAAACCAAGAAGAGTTCCCAACAGTTGGTATACTGAACACCATCTTTCAAATGCTCCTGAAGGATACCATGCTGGTTTTGACTCCCGTTGGTCTGGACCATATCCCGTCATTTCCCACATCGGTGGAAATACCTTCTGGATTCAAAAGAAACATCAGCCCGTCAAGGTCCATTGTAATGATATCCATCCCGCACCATAGCCAGGGAATAAATTTTGCTCAAGAGGGGAGGCGATTTGTTGTACCTGAACGAAATCGAAATGTACATACAAAATTTATTCCCTGAAAAAAAATAAATAATAATCAAGTCATCAAAAAAAAAAAAAGAAAATGTTGGGTTGATTGTCAGTTGGTTTATTAGTTAGTTTGTCGTATTGTCAGTTTGATTTTAATTAAAAAGCCATCAAATTCCCAAATGGGAAGCCGAGGATAGTTCATTTTACTCGCTTGGCTCCATTCGCCGGCGCGAATGAAGAGGAGGCGCGGACCAGATTATTAAGAGCTATCCCTTCCGAGCCCACCTTTGAAGGGTCATGAAGGAAGGTTCCCATGTTAAAAGAAGGTTTGGAGTGACAAAGAAAATCCGGCGGGACCTCTTTGCTACGCCTAAGGAATATTCTCTGGCCCATTTCGTCTCAAAAGATTTCAAAATGAGCCGTGGTATCGCGTCCGAGTTTAAGATTTGGCGGGTTAGGACTTCTTGAAGACCAGATACAGGAAGGTAGAAGACTGTTGTGCCTGCTTGACGCAATATCTATTATCTGGTAACCAAAGGAAGGTGCTCTGATAAACCAACTTATAGAGACCTTTGGGTCGCACTAATGGAACTCCGCAAACATCTGGAGAATACCCTACCGAAACTGGCGATTCCGAAGATTGGTTGTGGACGGGACAACCCGGATTGGAGGACCGTGCTGAACATGATCGAGGTCCTGTTCCGCTGTACCGGAATTGACATTTTGGTCTGTTCTAATAACCCGAATTGGACCAACCAGGAGAAGACCGTGGACTGCTACTTCTATTCCCGGAACGGATGTCGAGAAGGCGAGAACTGCAGATTCCGGCATGATCCTACGAAACGTAAAGCGAAAATGTTTCGGGACGAAACATCCTTATAGAGGGGGCAGTGTAACGTGTGCGTGTTTGCTTGTGTGCGTTCGAGTGCCCATGTATGTGAGCAAGCCGGTTGCGGCCGAGCCGCGACGTGTATGTAGTAACTGCAAGTGTGCGTAATAAATGAGGACATGTTAGTGTATTTGTGTATTCGATATTAAGGAGAAAAATAGAATGGTCCCGACTTTTCTATGTATCTCGGGAGTGTTCCGGAAATTTAACGGAACAGTATATAAGCGGAAAGACGACCGCTGAGAAGTTCAGTTCAGTTCAGAAGTTGAGAGTTCAGATATAAATTGATTGTCGTGAAGAGTGTAGATATAAATTGATGGTCGTGAAGAGTGTAGATATAAATTGATGGTCGATAAGAATGTAGATATAAATTGATGGTCGTGAAGAGTGTAGATATAAATTGATGGTAGTGAAGGGTTCAGATATAAATTGACGGTCGTAAAAGTAATGCGAGAAATAAATTGGGACGCGTAGCAAATAAATAGAAAAGTGAGAAGTGCTATACAGACAGTAACTGTACCTAAATAAATAGTGTAATTGGTAGTAAGTTAATTAATATTAGTATAAATAAATTGTTGTTACTGTTTAAAAGTCTTCGAGTTTTGATTGTGGAACCTCCGAACGTTACACTTGATTTGGATTATGTAAAACGAATTGCTTCTCTAGATTATCTACTACTGAAGTGTGAAATATGCTAGCAGGAAATATATTTAGGAGTGCAATTCAGTAAATTTATAATAAATTATAGACGTTTACGACTGTTAATGTAATATACATGTTTAGCGTATGCAATATTAGCTGCTCAGATATAAAAGCAAAAGCAAAATAATTTTCATAACTGTCTTCTGTCATCTGACATATTTGACACCAATGAATCCAATAAGTTTAAGGTGTGCTTAAAATACTTATTATTCACGACTCATTTTCTTCCGATGTTTTTTTTTTGTATTAAATAACAAACCTCTTACTTCATTTATACTGTCACGAACTGTACTTGCGGATTCTGTTGGTTCAGTCCTTATTAACATCACCTTCTTGGATGCGACTGGAATGTTCTAGCAACGATCAATAAAAAGACAATAGCAACACGAGAAGGTTGTAGAACGTTCTGGAAAGACTGCTGAAAACTCTAAAAGCGAGTGCACTGGGCGGACCGAGTCAGTTCGTTTACATCGTGCGTTGGTGACAGTAGCGATAGACAGGCGATTGTCATAGAGTGGCGGCAGTTGAATGCGAGTATAAGTAGTGGCGAAGAATACGGCGACGGGAGAAATAAATTTACTAGTGTGAAAAATTCTGTAGACTTGTGTTAATCAGAACTGTAGTTAATCTAATTTTGGTTGTTAATAAATTTAGTTGTTTTCATTCGTTTAATTTTGTTTTAGTGACTGAACACGCCATTTTTGGTGTCAGGAGTAGGACAGGGATGGAATTGAAGATTCTCGAAGAAAGTTTAGTGCGACACATCATTGAAGAAAAGAAGAAGAATTTTGAAGCTTTATGGCAGTTACCAGAAAACAATCAACAAAAATGGAGGGACAAATGAAGGGGCTTTAATAGAAATGATGAAAGAAATGAAAACAGGCCAAAAGGAAATGAGAGTTGAACAAGAAAAAAATGGAAGCGATGCAGAAAGAATTGAGGATAGAGCTGAATGAAGTCAAAACCGATGTGCAAGAAGAATTAAAAGAAGTACGACAAGAATTGGAGACGCGACAAGAGAAGCTAAGAGATGAATTGGAGACGAGAGAAGAGAAGCTAAGAGATGAGTTAGGGAAGATGCGACAGAAGTTCGAGAATACAAGACCGTCTAGTGAAGTGAAGACCGAACAGACTGCGAAAGCGGTCAGAATTAGACCACCAACTTTTGACGGAAAAGTTTGCTGGTCCTTGTACAAGCGACAGTTCAAGGCGGCAGCAGAAGCAAATTGCTGGAGCGATTTCGAGAAAGCAACGGCGCTGCTCATGGCTTTGCAAGAAGAAGCATTGGATGTCCTTCAAGGTATTCCAGAGTACCAACAACGGGACTTCTCTGCGCTATAAAAGCGACTCGAAATGAGATATGGCGACAAGCATTTGCAACAAGTGCACCAGGCCCAACTAAACTGTCGCAACCAAAGGACTTCAAATTTGCAAGAGTTCGAAACCGATATGGAACATATAGTTAGATTGGCCTATCCCACCGTTCCGCAAAACTTCGCAGACTAGCTAGCAGTCCAGACGTTCGTCGATGACGTGAGGGACACCGACATACAGCAGGTTCTTCGTTTGACTGAGTGTGACGCACTGGCGCACACCTTAGAATTTGAAGCTGCAAAACAAGCTTCTAGGGTCACATGCGTGTATGCCAAGCGGCTGCTGAACACGACGATTACAAGAACGATGTCACGAAACTGATCACAGAGTGCTTCTAAAGTGTGAAGAGAACCACCCATCAATGACAAAAGAGAATCCGCCAAATGTTGGGAATGAGGGAAGGTCGGTCACTTTTCCCGAGACTGTAGCCGAAGCAAAGGAAGACGAAGGTGCTGAGAATGTGGAAAGCACGGAAATTTACAGAGATACTGCCTAGCAGCCGGGAGACTATCAGTCAACTTTGAGGGGCGCAATTTGGTTTCTTCTTTTAAATCCGAGGTAGTTCTGAAACTAAACATAGACAGCGAAGATGCGGATGGTTGGTTTGATGGGGACAGTAGAAGCCAATAACTCGGACTTGACAAAGAAAGCAATACTGTTAGGACTAACATTAATTCGAACTGGGACGCTGAACGTATCTGTCAGGGTGGTCAATCTGAAGGACTTCGAGCAGAAATTGTGTAAGGGAATGGAAGTGGGAGTTCTTGAACCCGTGGTGTCCATCCTGTAGTGCGAAGTAGAAAGTGAATATCCAATGGCAGAAAACGAACCGTTCCCAACCGTTCTTCAAGAGTTAGTACAGCGTTTGGCCACAAATATCAACAGCGAACAAATTAGAATGTTCGAGGAACTGCTCGGAAAGTATCGAAACATCTTCGCCCTATCTGACAACGACTTTTGGAGGACGAATCTGACGTACCACCACATAGACATGGGATCAGCTCGTCCTTTCAAAAAACAACCTAGAAGGGTCATGTGGGCTAAGCAAGAAGAAGTCAACAACCTGGTGAAGAACATGGAAGAACAGGGGGTAATCGAACCACCTCAAAGTGCTTGGGCTTCTCTGATAGTATTGGTTCGGAAGAAGGATGGATCGACTAGGTTCTGTGTTGATTACAGGAAGCTCAGCGATGTAACCTTAAAGGACAGCTATCCCTTACCCAAAATTGACAGCTTGGTTGGTGCCAAATAGTTTTCGACGTTAGATTTGAAGAGTAGATACTGACAAGTTGAACTGGATTCCCAAGACAAGCAAAAGACCGCATTCACGACTGGTTACGGGATGAGGCACTTTAACGTTATGCCATTCGGACTATGTAACTTTCCCGCCACATGTTCTGTAAAGAGATGAAATATCTTTGCCACGTTATCACCTCAGGAGGAATAAGAACCGATCCTGGCAAGACTGAATCTGTGAGAAGTTGGCCTGTTTCCAAGAACCAGTACTACTTGAGAAGGTTTTGGGGGCTGTGTTCGTATTATCGACGTTTCGTATACAGATGCCAATAATGTGGTAATTGCTGGTGTACTGTCACAGATGCAAGAGGTAAAAGAGAAAGTCATTGGCTACTTCAGTAAGGCACTGTCAAAACCGGAGCGAAATTATTGCGTGACCCGTAGAGAGTTGCTGGCAGTCGTCAGGACTCTTGAACATTTCCACAAATATCTATACGGACGAAAATTCCTGTTGACAGTCTGAGTCTTTGAAGTGGCTGCTGAAAGCTAAAAACCCAGAGGGACAACTGACTCGACAGTTACAGCGTCTACAAGTATACGACTTCAGTGTCGAGCATCGTCCTGGAAAACAGCATGGCAATGCTGATGAAGTCAGTTTTTTTACATCGTGCGTTGACAAGTGCTAGGAGCGATAGACAGGCGATCGATAGTCATAGAGTGGCGGCATTGGAACGCGAGTATAAGTAGTGGCGAAGAATATGGCGGCGGGAGAAATAGATTTACTAGTGTGAAAAATTGTCTAGACTGGTGTTAATCAGAACTGTAGTTAATTTAATTTTAATTTATTAATAAATTTCGTAGTTTTCGTTCGTTTAATTGTATTTTCGTGACTGAACACAGAACACTATTATATGCAAGAGGGGTCTTCAAATCAGGTTTAATGTTATTTTGGAGTATTTGTAGTTTCCAGCCTAACAAAAATTTATCTACCTTTAAATCAGAATTTATGACTACAGAATACGTTATTATAGGATCAGAAGAATACTAAAAGTTAAAATACAACTTTTATAAATAAGTATTTATAAACTAGTATTTGGGCAGCCGAAACGAGTTAAAAATGATAAGAAACTGTTTCGAATTGGCATAAGAAATTATTTTTGATATGTAATTTAGTTTTATATTTTTAATCACCTTTGCAAAATTTTCATTTTTCGGTTCGAGGGACGTTTCATCACGACATATTTAAGAATTTTTGATAAATAAAGACAGTTAAGTGGGTACGACATTGCGTTTTAGTCTAGGAATTTTTATACTTAACGTTATATTTTCGCCAGTTATTGAATTCATTGATCTTGAATAATTTATGATATTTTCATTATCAAAGTGTAACTCACGGACTCTACTGAACTTAGATAGATAATAATTTTCCCTGTGAATAAGCTCTTTTCTTTTTAGTAGGAAGGGCTGTATGCGTTGAAAAACGAAACGCTTGTAGCTTCAGTTTATTTTTGTAATTTCCGCAACACCCTGGTACACAATAGGAATACAGCATTTTAAATATGCCAGTAAGACTCATCTCAACAGAAGGAAACAATATTGTTTCATCCTTATGCACGAGATAATTAATGTCGGTTAAGTGTTTCAGAATGTTTTGACTTGTGAATAATGCAGAAATCAGCGTCCACGCATGCAGCAAACGTACCTCGCTGTGTCTACGCCATGCTGCCATGATATAGGACTCCCAAGTCCTTGTATTTTCGATGTTGTAGGTCAATAATGTCGCCTACGTGTTTGAAAACTTTAATATTTAATATCGTGATAATTTTCATTAGAGACTAGCTGATTCCTGCGACATCGCCCGTGTGGCTTGCTATTTTAACAATATATTTTAATTAAAAAATCAGTTCGTCATATTTTTTTTAAAATTTGTCACTCGACTCTTTGTCTTTTTAAAACATACAGATATAGCTACAACTACCGTGACACAGGTTTCCCCAATTGGCCATTGACTTCTAAAGAGCACGTTACTTTAATTGCATTTGTTCAATACAACAAATCTACTACTACTGCGGCACGTAGGAACAGTGTCGACCCTTATGTTTTTTGCCGCACAAACGGTCCTGCCAAAATACTACGATGAAAACGCACAGTGTAGAATAACTCTTACATTGATTAGTCAGAAGTGGAAACTCTGTTTATGAAAACTCTAATAAATAATAATTTGATATTAATATCATGATTATATTATATATCGGAGATGAAGACCAATTGTCTAAGGAATAAAACTATAAAAATTTCAACAGTTATTTTTTTCGTGATACGCGCACATCAACGAACCCAGCTACAATTTTGAAATAGTAAAATCAATGTTGTATACTAGTTTGTATATTGATTAGGTGCATGTATTATTCTTACTACATTAAGCAAATTTAATGTATAGTTGTCTACATTGAAAAAAGGATATTTTAGCATTCACCACCCTGTGTGTGGCGAGTTCAGACTCCCCTTCTTATCAAAATCGATGCATAAGTCTTTCACTGATCTCCGATCTGACCTTTTTTTGATTTTCGGTCAACAATCTTGGGACCCAGCGAGCGCTAAATTTTCTAATGCCAAGTTCATCAGTGATGATGGATTGAACACTCGAACACTCCCATTGCTGATACCTACATACCTACTTCTGATGAGATTTGTTCAATAGTTAACCGGAGATCACCTTCAAGAAGTTCTCGAAAAGTACGGAACTGTACCTTCAAACGAGTGAAAATTTCCGATGGTTTAACGTTTTCATTGGTTAAAAACTTCATGATGATGCGCATTGTGATTGTGCAAGAGGCTCTAAGGTACCTTGCGCTCAGTCACGGCTGTACTGTCGAAAGAACCGAGCGCAGGTGCTACCTAAGCCGCTTTCCCCCTCCTAATAAAGTAAACAACACTAGATCGGAATTACGTGCTAGGCTAAATGTTAAAATTACCGTTTACATTTGCTTTACCCTTGTATCACCGAGGGGCGTGGTCTAGTGGTTTAGATCGTTATTTAGCATTCGGGTGGTCGCTGGTTCGATTCCAGGTCCGACTGTTCTGGTCCATTTTTTCTGTGGTTTCATTTGATCATTTAGGCAAATGCTGGAACATTAATATTCCATAGATAATCTTTCCCTTCATTTCTGTTTTCATTTCATCCGTTTCATCTTTCTCTCCCTAACCTAACCTAACCTAACCTAACCTACCCACTCCCACGATTTCTGAAAGTATGTTGAAGAGTGCCTTATGCCCTATCTGTCTGCTCTGTACTACAGTGTAGGTCGGAGGGACTGCTCGCTCAGCAGTATGAGTAACTGGTGGGAATGAAATACCCAAAAGTTGTAGTGTTTTATATGCTATCATGAAAATTTCTATTGAGAAGTTTGACCATGCTTGATTTCCCCCTTCTCGAGTAGTATTGTTCCAATTGTTTATTTTATCTAAATTTTTATTATTTTTTTTAATATTGCATAATCAAGTACCTAGTTATCTTATATTTAATATTTGCTGAGGGGGTTTTTATTTAAAAATTAATTCAGTTCAATTATTATTTTAGATGTAACAAAATATCAGTAATAATATTTATTTATCCATGGTTCACTAGGGATTTTTATAAACTTAATAAGTGGAAAATAATAGCGAAAAGAAATTTTTAGATGCACGTTACTATATAGAAATTTAAGTAAGAACCAAATTAATTTTATTATGATACAAGGATAATTTTGATGTTGTTTGATAACTCCGACAAATATAAACATTCGTTTGAACAAGGCAACAGCAATTCCTTTCCTTAAATATTAAATAATGCGTTGTCACGACAAATTTATTTCAAATAATTCGTCTCTGCTCAATTTATACAGAAACTTTCTCTGTCCCAAATGAATTGACCCAAACAAGAAAAGGGGCTTTCTTGTTTACAATTTCGTTAATTTATTACCATAAAACAATATTATTCAAAAGTTTTTTTTAGTTAAAGTTTGGTCGATTATTTCTTGAATAAATTTTTGGGTTTATGTTAGTTATTGTAATTATGTTTCAAAATAGCATTGCGATCCACGTCTGACAGTTTCGACAGAACTTATTTTTTTGTTAGGTATACATGACTATCACGTAAATAGTTACGCCTTGGGATCTGTTTGATAAGTCGATATCATTGATATAAAAGGATCTTGTCAAGCTGTAAAATTTTAAACACTGTGGTGCAAAGCTGTGGGAGTGGACGTAAGACCCTTTTCAGCCTCCTTTTAGGAATTGTGGGAGTGGGTGGATTAAGAAGAGACAGATGACATGGACAAAATGAAGACAGAAGAGAAGTGAAAGACTATCTGCTGAATACTACTACCCCAGAATTTGCCTAAATGAATCAAGGAAACCACAGAAAACTTGAACTAGAGTAGGCGGACCCGGACTCTAACCGGTGACCTCCCGAATGATAAGCAATAATCTAATCAATTAAACCGTGCTGATCGGTATCAAGCAGTAATTAACTAACAATTAATGGAAAAAATACAGACATATGTATCTATTTATTTATTGAATTCTAAATAACTTGCAAATCTTTTTCAAATAAATTATTTCCCAAATCAAAAAAAAAAAAAATATATAGGTCGAATAGGAATGTAAGATTGGGAGATTAGTGTATAGTGGCGTTATGTTTCCTAATTAAAATTCATAGTCGTATCATGTTTTCCTATATTCATTATACTACACACTTCACTTACCTGTAGAATTCAATCGTAATTCCCCTTCAACGTACTCTCCAACGCGGATCCATTGATATTTGCCAGGAAGTACTTGCTTAAAGTGTATTATATTGTATCGAGCTGGACCGTCTCCATTCACGTCAAAATGAAATCGATCACCGCTTAAACCTAAATAAATAGAAAAAAGAAATATTGCTATAGAAGTGTTTCAAAGGTATATTAGTGTGGTATATTTGTTAGTAAAGTAACTTTATGTTTATATCAACAGTGATTTTAGAGAAATGTATAATTCATAATATCACGAAGAAAGTGGATGTTACTTTGAATAATTTCGCATAAAAATTTCTCTATCTGGGCACTTTACTGCATATAATTTTATTAAACTTGCATATATCTTCCATATGCGATTGCATGTTAATAAATGTTTTTATTTAACTTTACAGCATGAATATTTCTAAAACTCAACTCAAACGGTATAAATAATCTCTTAAGTACTTAATTAATATTAATCTTCACCTGAAGAAGACTGTGAGTTGAAATAAATATTGTGTGTTAACAAATAAAAGTTTTGTAACTAAAAACTACGTGTTTTATTTTATTAATAACAATTTTAGTGTTTTAAGATGCAAAATGATAGTTTAAGTACTTAAAATGATTAACGTTTAAATATAATTTATAATTAATTTTGAATATTTTAACATCTTAATACTATATGGAAAATACGGTATAGACATAAAACAAAGGATAGCGCAGGGTCGGGTAGCTTTTGATAAAAGGGATCACTTCTGTGCTCGCTATAAGTTAACTAAGGAATTCGAGAAAGAATAATTAAAGTGTATGTTTGGAGCACAGTGGTATATGGGTGCGAATCGTGGGCAGTGGGTGCGGCGGAAAAGAAATAGAAGTGCTTGTGATGTAGTGATGTAGGCAGTTGTTAAAAATTTCATGGTTAGAAATGAAGAGGTATTAGAAGTAGTGGGAGAACAAAGGGCGCTATAAGAAGGAATGCGAAGATTAATTCAGTATAGGAAGGAGTGTAGGTGCGCGTAGAACATGATGAATAAAAGAAATGCTTTCATAGTATTGTTTTCAATATTTAATGTTATTTACACTTGTAAATTAATCAAATAAGTTTATGCTATATCAAAGGTATAATCGATTCTTATATCAAAAAATTGGTTTTCATTTCGTTTTCAATATGGGATACATATTTGAACATTTTGAGGATTGGGATGTTATTTCTCATCGAAAAAGACATAAAGAAAAGTTGTATTCAAAATTGTTCTTGAATGAAATTATACAAAAACTTATATTGTTTCTAATGATGATTATAAAGTTATGAGCTATAGTCTTTCATTTTATTCACCTCTAATGTCTCCAAATTTTATTTAAATTGCTAATGCCGTTTTTGAAAAAAAAAATTATTTAGCTATTACAAAAATGAAAAAGTATAAACTAGCCCAAAAATTATTATATATAGAATCTACAGTTTCCCGCTGCAGTTAAATTACAGTTATTGAAACCATGTGCTATCCATAATTGCGGTATTTAGAAATATAGGAACTAAACATGTTCTTGGCGTATAGTTTCGCAAATATAATTATCCGTACAAAAATATTACCGAATGAATGAATAATTTAGAGCCTCTTATAGTCCGGATTTATTATCCAACCTGATAAAAAGATCCAAAATTGATATTAAATTATTATTATTTAACTTAATTGCTTTGATTTGATATTGGAAAAAAAATAAAATTCTGACTGTAATATTATTTTGCATGATGTTAGTGTGGTATTTCAGATTTATATTCGTTATGGTATAGAGGATAAAAACTACCATTTAGTTTGTGTTCTTCTGTTAATGCTCATAAGGATGTTTACATAAGGACGTGGATAGTACTTAAACTTGTTACTGAATTATGTAGTAGCTCTTTTCAACTCGAATGTACAAAAAAGCAGCTAAACTGTTTTCATTATGTTATTGCCCTAAGTGGCTTATTAACGCTTAGATAATGATTTGTGCTTGTGAATAAATACTTCATGTTTATTGAATGCCCTTGGCATTAGATTCCATTCTGTTTATTTTGTAGGCGGAAAAATGTATTTATGATATTTGGAAAGCCTACGGCCAAATGTAGGTACTTAATCATTCTTGATGTAAAAAGTACTAGTACACAACTTATGTAAAAGCTTCGTAAAGCTAAGTATATTGTCATTTACCTATATATGAGGAAAAAGTAATTTTGCAGTGAAACCAGCAAGTTTTCACAAAAATATAATTTAGAAAAAATGATTTAATAGTACAATAATAAAATAATTCGATTAATGAAGACGATTGTGACTATTGCAAGCTTGTTTGAATACACCATAAACACATATATTAAATAGTGTAAGTGTATTTAAAAAAGTATAAATTAAATAAATAAATCCAAGAATTATGCTGTGATATTGGTATGTGTTCCATTATGCCTTTTGCGCAAATGAATTTCTTTGTAAGATCGACTGGGTTAAAAAGGTGGAAATATATGATATGATAAGCCTAATATTACAAATTCCAATACGTTTCACCAAGTAAGACAGCATTTTCAAAATAGGGTAACAAATTGAAATTGTCATCGATATTTATATTTGGAAGTTTCTGTGGACACATACCTTCAAAATCAACTTTACGTAGAAATCTAAGCAGCTCAGATCCTTTGGTAGGCTTAAGTGCGTCACATAGTCCAGGTTGACCATGACATAGATCCTTATGCATATCTCTGAAATAAAAAATTTTGGTTACAATAATATGGTTGTTTATAAAATCACGAAATAAGCACCTCAGAAAAATTTAATAGACTAAAAGTTTAGCTTTTTAAGGACTTTATTGTTCTGGCTTCCACTTTGTGACAATCCATACTATATAGAATGGTGGCGAGGGAAAGACCAGCGATATGAACAAAATGAAGACAAAAGAGAAATGAGAGATTATCTGTGGAATATTGCTTTTCCGAAATTTGCCTAAACGAACCACAGGAAAACTTGGATCAGGGTGAACTGGTGACTTCACGAATACAACGTTATGATCTAGACCACGGTTGGTAGGAAATAAACATAAAAATACAGCTTATTTACAGATAAGTAAAGTTTAGAGTTAGGATGGAGGTTTACATTTTGAAATTGTACATTTCAAAATAATTGACATTTTTCAATTTGTTGTATTTAATGAAGTATAATGATTCTATGATGCCTAGTTTTTTACATAATTAATGTAATTGTATTATCAAAAATCATAATTTTAATCGACAGTGAAAAACGGAAGATGAATACAATTTTGTTTTAAGTAGGAGATAGCTATCTTCCTTTAGGCTAGGTTTGTTTATGACAAGATCTTCTACTGGTTGCAGCACATTAGGACCGGTTGGGTTAGGTGGGAGAAAGCTTGCGCTATTCTGCACTGCTAATTTCAGTGTACAGTGAGATCTAGGAGCATCAGGATTGTGTGTACTGTACCCCAATTTAAAGCCTGCGACACGACTTGCGATAAAGGACACGCTTGAAGAACGGTGCGCCATCAAATTTTATGCAGCAACTAGTTAAATATCTTACCGACAAGTCAGCTTTTTCGTAATATTTTTCTCAAGTTTCAAAGAGAAGATGTTTAAGAACTGCCCGGAAAGAATCAGAATCATGAAGTTCCAAATAATGCTCATGTTCCAGAAGGAGTTTGTCTACTCCAAGATGTGGCTGGAGAAATTGAGAAAAAGCGTCATCTGCACGACAGAGAACAGAGAACCCTAAGAGGGTTCCTGAAGACATCTTCCAGGACGCGTGCCGTGCATGGAAAAGTTGTTGGAAAAAGTGTGTAGATGCCCAAATAAACTATCTTAAATAAATTACTTTAAAAATACATATTTTCCTTGCTTACTGGGCAGACCACCCTGTATTGTCATGGAATGTTTAGCGTTGTTTTGGGAAAATGCCTTATTTTGATATGCCAATAATGTTTCCCCTTAAAAAACTCGATTAGTTGGCTATGAAACTTGTTTTCATTGAAAAAGTGTAACATCTACGTGTCACGGAGAAAAGGAAACGTGTTTATAATCTTCAATGAGTAGAACTTTAAAATTTTCAAGAATTTTATTAATAATGTAGAAACACGAATGGAGACGAAAACAAAAGGTTGAAATAATTAAGTGCAACGGCTAATTTATATTTTATGTAGACATCCTTCAACGTCACTATTGTGGTTTTAATTGGTTTTTGTCTCATGAGGCAAAAGTCAGAAGTAAACTTACTGAAAGCTTGAACTGGAATAATAAGAATGAATCTCTAATGCGGGATTTGAAAGCAACCAGCACAACCCTCTCGACTTGCATAGATTTATATTCCATTAGAAACTAACCACTTTTCCTTGACTAATTTTCTGGGAAATTCTGCTGAATTTAAAAAGCTCACATGATCTATTGAGGAAATGAATATTGGATATTTAAAAAATTAAATAAAACAAAACATTTCACATTATTATGTCGAAGTTGAGGTGAATATAAAGCATGTTGGACATAGTTTCACAGAGTTCTTGACGAATTAGTTTCGGCTATGAGGCCATAATCATAAGATACACGTTTTGTACTAAATGCTAACATGTTACTTCCAGCTATATATACTTAAACTAGATTCGGAAATTGTACAATGAGTAGGGGTGAATTATTGTTGTTCAATTCAGTCTGGCTGTTATCGTTGTTTTTGATACATTTTTTAATTTCTAGGGTTTCATACAAATGTAACATTTTACTTTTAGCGATTGTATGAATTAATTTAACAGAATCAAATTAATATTATGTTTATTAGTGAAACAATGTTCTAAAATGCCAGTACAATTATTGTTTCTTCTTATTGCCGACAAATGTTCTTTGAATCTGGTATGTCTGTCCTTCGTAACCTGCGTCTCAATGACGTTACAGTTTATTTTATAAACACCGTAGTTTTCCTTTGGGTCGATTTTGGTCTTATTATTTACTAATAATTTTTGTAAATTTAGTTTATTGACTTGTACACATTTTAAATCTAGTTTAGACAATTTATAACAGACTTTGTTACTTATACTTCTTATGTAAATAATCAGACAGTATTTATTATCTTATTTATCTTGTAAAATTGGACTGTAAAGCTAGTGTTGTTAAAATGTTTACTTCGGACTTAAAATTAACAACTAAGAGAGGTATGTTAAATAATCTATGGACTAGACTATTGAAAGCGCTTATTTTTACATTGAAGGAATGATTAGAATTAGTTGGAATTATTATACAGGGTGTTATAGGTTTTCTATATACATCAAAGTTTAGAGAATTCTCAGTTTTTATTACTTTAAATTTATTTATTATTTATTGTACTTATTTTATTATTACTTTAATTATTACTTATTTATTTTATTAAAAATTGTACGTTTTTGTTTAAAGAATTTAAGAGGTTCAAAAAACAGTTCAATTGTCTAAGACTGCCTTGCCAAATACAAAAAATATCATCGACGTATCTACACCAAAATGAAATTTAGTTTATAAGCGGGGAGTTATCTTGAAAAAGAGAGGATTAAAAATCGGACATGAAAGTTTCTTCAGCAATAACGGTGAACCCATGGGTAGACCGTTTTGTATTTTGTAAAAATTATCTTGAAATCGGAAATAATTTTCATTTAAGTTGAAATCAGTTCTAAGAGTTCTGTTTCTTGTAGTCCATTTAGACTTTTACTACCTGCTCCAGACAAATTTAACTGTGTACCGAAATTTGAGCTCGGAATTCCGAATTTGACGGCCGTTCAGTGGATATATAAAATTGAACCGGTGGCAGCATCAAATGGATGGAATGATATGACTAAAATCGGGTACATACAGAGTCGACTAGAGGGGCTTGCAAAGAAGTGGTACGATACTCTTTCGAATTATGATCTTAGTTGGGAGGAATGGAAATGAAAGATACTTCAAGCTTTCCTCGATCACCGTGATTTCGCAACAACTCTAAGAACAATGTTGTCCAGGATAAAGGAAGAGTCCGAATCGTTGAGCCAATACTATTTCAATAAAATGGAGCTTATTCGAGGATGAGAATTATCAGAATAAGCTTCTTGTGTGATCGATAGCATCTCGAACGAAATAATACAGACGGGTGCTCGTGCAGGTCGCTACGAAAGTCTGGAAGCGCTGTACTCCTCATTTCTGTCAACATTGATGAATCAAAGTGATGGACAACGTAGACAAAGCTATAATCCAATGAGACCAATGTTTAGACAATAAGAGAAGATGGAAAGATCGGAACGCCCGGCCAAGTACTGCATCATTTCTACGACATAAGCCCAAGTGTTATAATTGCAATGAGGTGGGTCATTTGGCCAACTCGTGCCCAAAACCCAAAGAAGAATGTATAAAGTGTAAAATATTAGGTCATGTGAGTGCAAATTATCGCAAAAATACCGATGTGTAGTAAATAGACCAAAATTCTTGGGATACGTGGACACGATGTGGAGGTGTAATAATTCGTGAAGATGTTGTGGATAGTTTACAACTCAAATTCGAGAAAAGTTTAGCGGTTGTTTACGGTTATAATGATAGTGTAACCAAAGTGACGGGAACAGTAAATGTGCTGCTGTAATAAGACGTAGCTAAAGCGAACGTGAAAGCTTTGGAGATGGAAAATTCTGCTCAATTTTACCCAGTGTTGATTGGACAAGATATCCTAAATAAATACCAGATTTTGGTGGCGCGAAAGAACGAGGTTCGCATCTTGAAGGATGGGGAAGATGTCATACCATGCATAGATGTGATTCATGTACGAAAAGTTGCCATCGTAGCCTACGAAGGTGTCGAGGTGCCAACAAGAACCATGAGTTACGTACCCGTAACAAACAGACAACAGTATTGTTGGATGAAGTCAATTATTTTAGAATATCCTCTATCATCAATTTTTTCTCTAATGTGAATAAAATCAAATGCTTTGGAAACTTAAAATATGTATTATACAAGAAAGAATATGACATTTTATTTCTTTTATTAAGAACATGAATATTTACAAATTTAAACTTGTTGCTTTCAGGGAGATTGATGCACTATTTACTTAATAATGACATATCTGTTTCCCCTACCAATTGCAATTTTAGCAATAACAGGTAACAAATACCTACTGTTGGTGTAAAAGAGCTATATACACGTACAATTCTGAAAATACCAAAGGTACATTTAATTGTCCGGATTTCCAAATGTGATTTTAATGGGGTGGGTTGAATTGTCACATTGTGTGCAAAACATTCCATAAGCAGGTAAATATAAATAAGTCACTGACACAAAGATGAGCACTGAACAAGTATCAAGGTAAAGTTTATGTTGGAAGACAGGTAAGAAGTTATCATACCAAGAGCATCTTATCGTTACATGTGTAACCCAAGTAGAACAAGGTTGTGTGGGAATTTGTAATGTCTCTGATTTACCTGTTGTTTACCATAAGGGTTAAACCGTTGCACGCGGTATTCCCTGCGAACAGGATAATGAATTTTAATAATCGCAATAATGAAGATGCAAGTCAAGTATTAGCAATAACGGGTCCTGTAGATTATTAGCTTTTCATCTTAGAGGATATAAAGTCATTTGTTCTTCAATCATTAAATACAGATATTAAAATCCAATTATGAGACTTACTAAACAAATATCGCGATTGTTTTGCGACAAAGACTAGTGAACTATGCAATTGTACAAAGACTGAGATAGAAATTAATCTCAAAGATGATGATCTTGTAACGTACCGGACGTATAGATTATCGTATGCTGAAAGGCAGCAGATGCGACAAATTATAAGCGACTTACTTGAAAATAAAATTATTCAAGAATCGAGTTCAGCATACGCAAGTCCAATTTTACTTGTAAAAATGAAAGACGGTATTACGATATTATGAGTAGATTTTCGTAAGCGCGAAGCCTATAAAAGATAAACATCTCTTACCACATGTCGAGTAACATTTCGACCAACTAAACGACTGCAAGTACTTTACGTCGCTCGATTTAGCGTTTAGGATATTATGAAATAGCGCTGGCAAAATAATCTATTCCTAAAACGGTGTGAATGCGCCAGCCGTGTTTCAAAGAACGACCAACAAAATTTTTGGGCCCTTGCAGTTATCGGTGGCCATGGCTTACGTGAACCACGTTCTGATACCGTCGAAAAATATAGACGAAGGTTTGTCCTATTTGAGGAAAGTTTTAGAGTTATTTAGGGAGTTAAATCTTACTATAAAATTGACAAAATGCTCATTTTTTTAAAAGAAATTGGAATATTTGCGACATGAAATTAGAGCGGAAGATATTAAACCGGGAAGTAGAAAAACCCAGGCAATAGAAACATTTTCTAGGCCCAAAACTGTCCACGAAATACGTCAATTTATCGGACTCCCGGGTTATTTTCGTAAAATATTGCAAATTTTGCGGTAATAGCTTCACTATTGACACAATTAAACGACGAAAAGTGTAAATACATATTCGCAATTTTGAATCATGTGACGATTGACACTGAGAAACGCGATCTTCAGAAACAATATAAAATACAGCGGCATCGTTTATATCGTCAAAATGAACAAGGGTTACGCTGGGTTGTTCCGAAATTAGGACGTCGACAAATTCTGCGGTATTATCACGACGAAGCAGGTCATTTCGCTCTCTATAAAACCTTGGAAGCAATTAGTAAAACTCATTGGTTTCAAAGAGTGCGACGCTATGTGTCAAAATGTACTGTGAATTGTTTTAATTGTTTATATAATAAAAAACCAAAGGGGAAGAAACCGGGATTATTACATCCGATACCGAAAAGCTCAACCATACATATTGATTATTTAGGTCCATTTATAAACAGTAGCAAAAAAAATATTTATTGGTGTTTACTAAAGCATTTATAAAAATTATTTTGCTCAAAGCAGTGCAGAGTACCATTGTGGGCCCTGTACTTAATTTTCTTACGACAATTATTGATATGTTTGGTGTACCTAGACGGGTTATACCAGACCGAGGTTCTTGTTTTACTTGCAAGAAATTTGCAGATTTTTGCAAGGACTTAGGCATAAAATCTATTTTAAATGCAACGGAGACTCCCAGGGTAAACGGCCAGGTAGAGCGAATAAATAGTGCGATCTTAAGTTCATTAGCTAATTCATTAGAAGAAAGTGAGGACAAATGGGATCGGAATAAATCCAAAATTCAGTTTGCTCATAACCCAACTATAAGGAAAACGACCGGGAAAATGAAACAATGATAGGGTATAGACCGCGCAACAAAAATGACGCGTTTTTGACGAACGAAGCGGTGGTAGATGTTACCGGAACAACAGAGTCGTCAGAGACTATTGAAGAAATTCGCAATGTAGCGAGTACAAACATTGCTAAAAAACAAGATGAAGGTAAAAAATGTTTTTATGAAAAACATAGAGAAACCCCCAAGTACGAAGTGGGTCAGCTAGTAGTGATCCTAAAGAACGTTGGTATAAATGATGGAAAGAGAAAAAAAGACGATGAGAGTGATGATGAAGATAGTGCACTTGACGAACCGTTGAAGTAGTGGTGGACCGGTGACCGATGACGTATTGGTTAAAGATAATTGACGCATTGATCCGAACCATTGACGTAATGATAACCGCCAAGGTGCGTATACTCAAAGATGAGTTGTAACGAAAAGCTCGTTAGAATAAACTGATATAATCCACATAGGGTGTGTAAAGAGTTTCTGTTCATAAGGTTAGAACCCAGAGGCTAGCATCGCCGAGAAATGAGGCTTGTGAGGACGCACGGTATTGTAGCATGGCCGAATCTGTAAGCGATTTGAAGACATGACAACAAATCAAACGGCGATGGCGGCTGATGATTAATCTGATTATGTTACATGAATTTTGTTGTAGATTAGACTCCTTGTAAAAAAGGTGGGAATAAATTGTTTAACATTTTACATTATCCTTTTAATTTAAAAAAGGAATTGCTGACAAAAAATAAATGTGATTGGTTGCTATTATCAGGGCGTTATGCCAGTATAGCAAAACTTTTGCAATAGTTAAATTTGACATTTGTACATTTTTATATAAAAGTACGACGATCGTTGGAAGTTACTTTCTGCATCAACAACAGGCGCCTCACCAAATACCACCGTCGCAACCATTGCGAGTTATCCGACCCACGAGGTTACCATTACCGTCGCCCATCTCCAAACAATTATGTCTTGAGTTTATTATTTTTTAGAATCAAATTGTGACGGTTTGGCCTCGAGCGCAGATGATTCCAACTAATTTAAAATCGTAGGTAGGTTAATAAAATTCAATCAAATCGTATTTAGCCAATATAACCAGCCATTCAAATAAACCAATAAATTGAAATTGTTTTATCAGTACTTCTATGTATTAACTCCAACTTACTACACCATTTTAATTAAATGTGTAGTCCGTCGATAACAAGATGGTACAGATTCAGGAATCTAAGCTTATCCCTATCTGGAGCTGTGTTTGTAACAAAGTGTGCTTAAGGGCAAGACTTGGATATTGACTTTCATTTAATAGAAACCCAAAGTAAACTTTTCAAGCATATTTTGAATTTACTTGAGAACCTCTGTTATTCAATGTACTTTGTTTGTTAACTGAAGTGAATAAGAATCGAATTATAATTGGAAAGGTTGATGTAAATGATTTTTAATTAATTAAAATACGTTTTCATTGGGTTAGGCAAATGTTTTTCTCTAAAGACAATATTATTAGCAACACGCTCTAAGATAACTTCTTAATCATGCACAGTAAGAAAATATACATATGTAACCGAAGCTTTACTCTTAGATGTTGCAAGTTCTATGACGACCGTGGAATAATGATTTTTGGAGACAAAAGATGTAACGATTGAATACACGGGATATTATGGTAGAACGTTCCGGTTGATTCCAATCGGCGTAATTATTCCTCAACCTTATTAGTAGTATTATATTTCTATGAAAGGGCATTGCTTAAATATTATGAGTTATTCAAAATCAGTTTCAACTCCTCATTGCAATGCAGTGCATTCTTTGGGAAAAATAACGGCTACACTACAAATAATAAGAAAGTACAAATTATTTCAGTAACGAAATCGAAACCTATTGAGCAAATACATTCTGATGTGACATATTTCATGAATTAAAGGTGTTTATTCATAACGTTGATGGATTCCATGGTTGAAAATTGTAATAGCTCTTCAGAAAATAGAAAAAAAGTAAAAATATATTCTTGGTCAGTGTTGTTTTAATGAAATTAGCAGTTTCTAACTCATTGGTTCTCACCAGAACATCGTAGACAACTCCGATAGAATACTAACAAACCTACTTGCTGCCATCGACTTTCTACAGATGTCGTTCATCTCCCTATCTCTACTTATACATTGAACGTTTTTTAATAGCAGCAGGTAGGATAGTTGGTATTCCATCAATAATGTATACCAAATGCCAATCATAAACTAAAAGAGTTCGAAATTGCAATTCGCATATCTATGTTTCGACGTGATTCTGACCAAGAACATATATTTATTTTTCATTCTATTTGGTTAGATAGATATTACGTGGGACATTTGTGGACAACGAATATGTGTATTTTGAGTAACAAACAAACACTAGGTTACGTTTCACGAAAAATTTATCGATTCTTCTCTACAATATTGTTTCAACCCTTGCGGGTCATTATCACTGATACGGTAATTCCTTTTGACTCCAATCAAACTTTTAACATCAAAATGGCAGCTTTTAATAGATTTTTACACAGGTTAATAATATTACCCCTTTCTAAAACCAACTTTGAAAAAGACTTGAAAATTATAAAACAGATTTCCATCAATAACGGATATAATCCCAACCTAATTGACAAAATGTTAAATAATAAACAACGTAAACTCGTTGAGATTAAACTGTACAACGGTCTCCTTCCTGATTTAATTCCTGAAAATAAGAAATATGCTTTTATTAACTATGTAAAAGAAGTCGGATATAAAATTAAACACCTTCTAATCAAGTTGCATATTACACCAATTTTAGTAAACAAAATTAATTTAAAAAATCTGTTAGTTAACAACAAAAATAAAACAAATTCAATAGATAAAAGCGGCGTTTATAAATCGTACTGTAAAGATTGCACAACCTTTTACCTAGGACAGAGAGGTCGAGCCATAAAAACTCGGCTTAAAGAACATGTGCTTTCCATACGGAATAAAAAGAATAATACAGGAATAGCTCAACATTGCTTAGATTTCAAACATAATTTAGACTCTAATTCGATTGAACTTTTACATTCTGAACAAAAAGGTCGTAAATTGAGTTTGCTCGAATCCTTGGAAATTAAGAAAGTCATAAGTAAAATATTGTAAATAATTAAATTGAAGTGTTCACTTTGACTTCTCCGCTATTATTGGACCTTCCAAATAGATAACCACTACCTGCATTTTATTTGACCCATTGCTTATTGTCATCCGTCTATATAGGTCTGTTACATTATTTAAATCTTTAGTAATACCATAGCTCTTGATAACGATCCGCAAGGATTGAAACAATATTGTAGAGAAGAATAAATAAATTTTTCGTGAAACGTAGCCCAGGGTTTGTTTGTTACTCAAAATACACATTTCCAATTTAGAATGTTTCATAAAGAATGGACATTATTGAATCCTACAATAACAACACATTTCTACAGATGGCGTTACTATGTTGCTGTGATTATACACAGAATATTTTTCATTGTTTTACACATTCATTATAGCCCCTAACAATCGTTTCTTGTAAACTCTCTAAAGATGACTGAATAGGTTGAAGCAGTTGTTAGAGGTTGTAGTTTGTGCGTGTCTTTCGTTTTTTTTGTAGATATTGCAGTTACAGAGAAATAGTAACTTTAAATAAAACCAAATTAATGAGAAATACCCATCTTATTTTGTTTTACTTATGCTAAATAAATAGCGTGGTCCATATTTAATAACAGTTTGTAAGGGCTATAACTTAATCACATTTTCCCCATATATGTAATACTAGTTTCAAAATTACGATTTTTCTTCGTAATTTTCGTACATTTTTTAATTTGACAGAACTAACATCAAAAGAGCGTTAATGTATTCACCAATGTAACTGATTAAATGGTCCATCGTGTGACAAAATGGTAGAAAACTTTTTCAGATAGAAACTAGAGAAACAAGCTATGCATGGTTTTTAATTAGAATCCATCAAACATCGGCGAGTACACACGATTTAGTTAACAGTATGAAAACACAATTTTTCGTTTGGATATCTACTGTACGCGACTATTATGCAATACGATCTACTACCTTTGAGCCAAAATTACGAAAACAAGCATTCGTTGCTGCAAATTGAATTACATACGAAGTGGTCTTGCGATAGTGGTTGAGGTCCCCAATTTTCTTGTACCGGCTGAAGCACCACAATGTGCCCCAAATTCAATTGTTACGATTGATAATTTGGAAATTGGATGTGCAGTGTTGAATAAATAGAGAAAGTTTGGCGAATTTAATGCTGAATTCATTATAGACAAGAGATAGTTGCTATATTTTATCACTTTAGAGATGTTTTGAAAAATCTGAACTTTTACGTTTTGTATTTTCTTCAACATCTTGATTCGTTACCTAAAACTTTCTTCTATATGGTAGTTGTCTTTTTGGGTATATAGTTTCATAATCTGTGAGAGCTCTTCTAGTATTTCTATTACTTTTTTATGAAGCAGCAGTACAGATCACATTTTTAATGACGCATTGTAGCAAATAAACGTAAACACTGAAGTTCTTTGATGCAACAGTACGTTGCTTATTTTTAGACTAATATTGTTATTGTTTCATAGCCTACTCGTCCCGTTAGAAAATAAAACACTGCGTTTCAATCGGTAAAGCGGTTTACAAGTATGTCAATGTTACACAGCATTTTAAATGTAGTTAACTACTGATTTTAATTTTGTGACAATCCAATATAGCTTCCATAAGAAAATCTAAAGATGGTATTTGTTGGGCCTAACTAAAAGAACAACATAAAAGCTGATAAAACCGTAATAATATCAATAAGGTGTCCAAATAATGTAGGTGTCTTGAAACTGTAGCTTTCACCAGTTTCGAGATCTTGATGAAAATAAAAAAGGTGAAATTTCAAGTTTTTCAAAATGTCTCTAAAATTGTTAAGGAAAGCCACGATTTCTGGGCGACAATGAAGTCAAACTACAAAATTTTCCAAAACTTTCTCTTTTTAATCAACTCTGCAGGTCATATAGTTTCCAAGCTACCAATAGCGACAAGTGAATTTGGGGCACATTGTATATAATTAGTAGTTGTCCGACCTTAACTCTCAAATAATGCAAGATGTTCAATATCTCAAACAAGTGACTGACTATAGGAGATGGAAATCTACCACCAAAACTATGTATTGTACGATGATGCATCAATACAAAACACAATACATACACATACATACAAAAACAAATTCATTTGATTAACGCAAAAATGAAGAAACAATTTTGTAAATAAAATAAAAGAATGCAAAGATACAGTCGCAGTGTGACGAACCAATTGTTAAAAAAATAATAAAAATTATTTAAATTTACAAAATTGTTTTTTCATTTTTTCGTTATTATGAATGTTGATCAAACATCTTAAATATTATTTAATTAATTTTATGTGTATACGTAATACAACCGCAAAGATTTATTGATACCGTTTTAAAAGTAAGCTTCTTATTTTCTATAATACTACTGAAGACCAGTGATGTGATGAGATAAATTTAAACACCACAAAGGTTTTTGGGAATATCGTACAGTCCCTACTTGATGGACATAATACATCTTTTTAATTGAGCACTTCCAAGAAATGTCAAAATTCTATTTCCTAGAATTTTTTTAAAACTTCTTTTAAACTTGAGGTTACACAAAACCATTGTAAATTGAATTCACCGTTATGAATCCCTCAACAAAGTACTTGCTTTTCTTCACTTTCAAGTCTTCTTCTTATCATTTTCCCAGGAGAAAACGAGATTTTTTTTTCCTTTTACAGTGATATGCGTATGCGTAATATTCAAACCATAAAAACGAAGAAGCTTAGTATAAGCACGTAATTTGTTCTAATATAATTCGATCTTTGACGATTTTAAAGTCTAACACGATAGATAATTTTTTAATAATAGTACATACTCTTAAAGAGACCTATTGTAACGTTCGAGGGTTCAACAATTAAAACTCGAAGACTTTTAAACAGGAACAACAATTTATTTATACTAATATTAATTAACTTACTACCAATTATACTATTTATTTATGTACAGTTACTGTCTGTATAGCACTTCTCACTTTTCTATTTATTTGCTACGCGTCTCGATTTATTTCCGATATTATTTTCACGACCGTCAATTTATATCTGAACTCTTCACGACCATCAATTTATATCTGCACTCTGAACTTCTGAACTGTCCTCGGCGATCGTCTTTCCGCTTATAATGTTCCGTTAAATTTCCGGAACACTCCCGAGAAACATAGAAAAGTCATTTTATTTTTCGTCGAAATATCGAACAAGTTACCGCGAAATACAAATACACTAACATGTCCTCATTTATTACGCACACACTTGTAGTTACGATATACACGTCGAGGCTCGGCCGCGATCGGCTCGCTCACATACATGGGCACTCAAACGCACACAAGCAAACACGCACTCGTTACACTATGTTTAGGGTAAGATTTATTATATTTTGCATTGCAAGATGTGTCAATTTTTTGCGAATTCGGAATTACATTTCACAATAGAAATAAAATCAACTGATGTGGTGTTGTATTCCGGGCTTTTTGGCCGAGGTCCGTGGAATTTGATTTCTCCAGACGTTTCGCCGAACTTCGCTGACGGCATCTTCAGTGGTGACTGTGCTGAGTCGTAACTGATGCAGTTTGAGAACGGGTTACCATTCTTATACTGGAGTCGTTATGGTGAGTGGTTTTCCGGTTGACTGCGTCCATGTTGTTTTGCCTTTTTCGGTTGGTGGCACTTTGTTTATTTTTCAGAGTAGGTTTCCAAGCTTTGCTGATGTGTAACCCATCATCTCTGTTTATGTTCTAACTAGGACAGTAGTATCTTTGAACTGTATGGTGTGGCCCTCCTCAAGCGCGTGTTGAGCTAATGCCGATTATTCGGGTTGAAGTAATCTGATGGCCCGTTTGTGTTCTTTCCTCCTCCAGTATAAGAATAGTAACCCGTTCTCAAACTGCATCAGTTACGACTCAGCACAGTCACCACTGAAGATGCTCTCAGCGAAGTTCGGCGAAACGTCTGGAAGAATCAAATTCCACGGACCACGGCCAAAAAGCCCAAAATCAACTGATTCATTCCAAGTAAATTTTGTTGTCGTAAATAGTTACGATTTAAAATTATTTTATGAGCAACTTCTAAAACGGGAACACGTTCAGCTCTAACATATTATTAGTTATTGTATAAATTTAAAACAATAATCCCGAAAAGGAAAATCATATTTGACTATTTATGGCCAATGACCATATATATAGTTGTATAGCCATAGAATATTTGGTCATATATCTATACACATATACAGATAAATAAAATTGGAGTGTCTGTTTGTAATATTAAAATAACCACGTTTTACTAAATGCATATGGATGTATACACGGTACACATGCCAAAATAGAATTTTTTTAAATTTTTGTCTGTCTGTTTGTCTCTGAAACGATTTTGACAGAACTTTCATTGGCAGATAGCTAATGTAATAAGGAGTAACTTAGGCTACTTTTATTTTAGAAATTAATTATTATTATTAATAAATAGTTATTAATTTCTTAAATAAATTATTAATTTATAAAATAAAGATATTCTTAGTTACTCCTTATTATATTAGCTATCTGCCAGTGAAAGTCCTGTCAAAATCGGTTCAGCCGTTTCAAAGATTAGCCGGAACAAACAGACAGACAGAGAAAATTGTAAAAGCGCCTCCCGCCACTGAATATCACAAAGGCTACCGGTCGTGCGAACTCAGAACGCGCGAGAGGGCTATTGCTAACGGTTGTGTCTCAACGACTTCGTTTAAAATTTTTAAAATAACTTTTTTGTTAAATTCCACGCCGACAAAGTCGCGGGCACAGCTAGTTATTAAATATACCTAATATATTAAACTGATTATTTCCTTAATGAACAATATTTGATTAGTCGATTGATAATTGACTGGTGAGGAATAAACGATATAGTAGTATTAGTGGTTGTACTTATATAAACCTTAAATGAAAGCTTTGCTGAAATTTTGTTAATCCTAATTTTTCTGAATGCGGACCTGATTTATAGTTGGTTACAATCTAGAACGGACCACTGAATTGTTTCGCAAACAGAGTGTTAAATTGGAATGTCACTCGTATGGATTGTCATATCAAACAAGATTCAAATCTGATGCAGAATGTCGCATACATCGTGACAGAGTAGAAAACCCAGTGCAAAGTCGAACGTAGTTGCTTGAGATGGAAATGTAGATTGTCTGTTGTTGAAATTTATAAGTATTACTTTAAGGTATACACTTGCCAGCTGAGCATTGAAAACAAAAACACTTATTGTGTATGGACGTGGAGAAGAGTCGGAGAAAATGCACTCACTGTTGATAAACATAAGTCCTTTGCATAGAAGAGGAGAGAAGCAGTAATTCACACTTGTCAGGTCCGTCATTAGGCCGTTTCTTTACCTGCATTTATCACAGTTATCAGAGTAAAGGATAAAGGAAGCGAAACGGAGGTTCATGGAATTGAGTTATTGTTTTAATTAGACCAATTGACCTAGTATTGTAATGTACCTCCACAAAGGTCGCGTCTCAGATTTCTGCAATGGTAGTACGGCATCTTAACCAATCTCCTACTGTTGTTTTATTACTTTTTACGTATCAATATGTCGCATAGGTTGCATTACGGTGGAAAACTGGATCGGCAGCCCATTGAAGATAATGGAAATAAGTACATGAGTATGGAAATAAGTACATGAGTATGGTAATTGATTACTTCACGAAATGGATTGAAGTGTATACTCTTCCAAACTAAACAACCACCATAGTGGCGGACCAAAACACATGATAATCCGGTTTGGAATACTGATGGAGTTCCATTTCGGCCAGTTTCTAGTTCTTCGTATCTCAGGACATTCGTAAATTGTTGGGCATTCACAAGACATGAACTACACCCCTCCATCACCAATCAGGCGGAATGGTAGAACGAATGAACAAGCCCATTAACAAGTCCCTATTCAAAATCTTAAAACGCTAAAGAGACTGGAATCGTCATCTGCCATTGTTTCTTATGGTTTACTGATCGTCGATACACAAAAACAAGGACACACAAAAAGTGCTGTGTAGTCGAAATTTGCGACTACCATGTAATTTGTTCTTACATTTAATTGGTCGTTTAGATGTAAGAAGATCTCCTTTATTAAATGTTAATGTCTAATTCCCCCACTATAATAATATTTAGGTATATATATGTAGTATGTAATCACAAATTTTGTTATATCTTCACCTGAAGAAGCTTATGTTAAGTGAAACAATTGTCGTGTATTAAATATATTTCTTGAAACGTTTTGTGTTTTTTCATTTTTTAAAATTATGAACCAGTTTCAACAAGTCCAGGCTTCTACAATCAACAATGTACAGATCACTAGGAAGGAAACTTAATAATGATTACTGATGGAGAATTTCAAGAGAGACTCATGATGTGGTTGTACAATCCACGACATCAGAGAGGTCTGTCACTAAAGCTCAAATAGCATTGGGAAGGCTCATACAAGATCGTCAAACGAATAAACGATGTCATCTATCGGATTAGAGGCGCACCGAATGGGAAACCCAATGTGATCTTTTTTAACTTCATACGCCGGTGACAATCATGATGATGCTCGGATAGAAATCAAGAATTATACAAGCTCGTTCCCCGGTATGGGGAATTTATGGGTACACCGATATTTTTTTCCAAAGCCAGAATTGGAGTCACCCTAAAGACCTATTTGCTGTTAGAAAATAATTCTCGCTGGCTCGCTGTGGGGTCGAAGACTTAAGTATGGACCATAGCTTCGCTGCACCCTTTAAAATAACGTTTGGCTGTCTACCGGAGCTACAAGGGCGGCCCATATATAGAAAGAAGACTAACAGAATGGAGACCAATTAGTCCTTCTCACCAAAGAGGAGTCATGTAAGAAATCCATCTACTGCTCCTTATGAGACTCTTTGGAGGTACTAAACATGTTAGAGGTTCTATTCCAGTACACTGGAGTGGAAATATTGGTGTGCACTAGCAATACACTACGAAGAACGTCAGAATAGAAAACGGTATTAAACGCATATTATAAGAGCCGAAACTCTAAGTACTAGCATGATCCTTCGAAGAAACGGCAGGATATGATCCGGGACGGATCATGTTTAAGGAGGGGACAGTATTGTAAGCGAGAGCCCGCGGCAAACATCAATGGGTCGGCAGCCTCTTGATCAGTGGCGTCATAAATTTAATACATGACAAGTAAGAATATACAAGGAACTAGAAAATTTGTTAGAAGAAAAATTTGAACAAACTACTAAATGCAAAGATAATAAATTACTAAACTACTTCACTTTTACCATATGATTGTTAGAAAGGTTTATATAAATTATGATTACCTCACAATGTTATACATCCAACGATATAACGAATTTGTAAAACATTATGTTGATTTATCTATATATCAATCAAATTTCAAATAAGCAATAAGTTATTGTACATAACTATTTTAAAATTGTCTTTTAATCGATTAATGTAATTAGTATAAAGTATTTTCAATGACAATCTTACATATATTCGATAATAAGACAATAAATTTCATCTGTATGTAAGCCTCCGTTGTAAAAACTCGTATTATTACATTATTATTGTCGGTAGTTGAATAATTTTGTTTTTATAAAATTAAGATGAGATTTACTGAAACGGGTGTTATCACATTACGGCTAAATTTACGTACCTATAAAAGTCAGTACATTGTATAATGCACGTCAAACGTCAAACTACATGAATTTAATAATTCAATCAAATTAGGAGACTTTTGACGTTTACTGTAGTACGCATTTCGAGATATATTGGAGATACAAATACAATTTAGAATAAAAGGCGTTACACTTACAATAAGGCTATATTTATGGGAAACACGTTTAGCCTTTTAAAGTAAATTGGAAATTTAGTTCAGCTTTTCTCCAATAGGCAATGGACTTGAGAGCGTAGTTGTAGTATTATAATTGCTATTTTCCGAGTTTAATAGCATTTTTTGCTCTCAAATTCTTTCTATCCGTCTGACGACGGGTGTCGTTCGTGCATCTGGATTAAACTCTTTTTAATTAGACCGAACAGTTCCATTCCATCAGAAAGGTCGATAAAGAGATAAAAGAATTACTTAAGATTTCATAAAATTTTACAGGTGTATTTAGAAAAAGACTCCAGAAGTTCTAAAATTAGGTAATAAAATAAGGAAATAAGAAAATAATTGTTATACTGGGGTTCATATTCAACTGCTTTAATCAGAATGAAAACGGTTGACGTATAATATAAACGTTATTTTATTGAGAGGAAGTCTTATATTCAAAGTCAAATTTATAATGCAGAAGAACGTTGAAATTGTAGAATAGAATGAAGGCATTACAGAATGATATCAGAAATTATTCCCACTTCTTGCACAACGTAAAGGACTAAAAAGCCCGTATTTCTATCCTTCGGATTTACTTTTAATCCTTTTTGTTGGAACGAGCTCTGTGATTATAATCTAATTCTAAAAGCCCGGTAAGTTATCATAATTCTAATTCTAAAAACTCAAAAATGAAAAATAAAAAATTCATTTTCATTAGATTTGATTACTTAGGTATCTACGTAAAGAAAGTTACGATCTGCACATATTACCGGAAAAGTACTAGAAAAGGAGGATCCTTCATCTTAAGCAGCACTAGTTCTGTTTTCTAAATTACTAAATGCAAAGATATATATGTATATGTTAATTTAATATACAACGCTCATCTTTTGCTGACTATGTATTTTTGCTTTTATCTATAAAAGCTATTTAGAATTGTAAAGTCTAGCTTTAGACTAGACGTAGTATTCTTATGTACTTTGTAAAATAAACTTTTTTAAAAAGTCTTTATTCCAATTTTGGAATATAACATATGTATATATATATATATATATATACGTTTTCGGGTGGTACAAAAATCCAACATTTGTTTTTGTTTATCTTGCATGAAAATCTGTTAGTTTGTTATGAATACTGAATACTTTCAAACAATTAGCACGATTAAGTACATTTAAATTGGGCTACTTTATTAGCAATCTTGTAAATTTCCTGGAAGGAGTATTTACCCTTTATATATAAACAAAAGAATTAAAAAAGAGTTACTATAAAGTATTTAATCGTACTAATTTTGGTAAAGTCAGTACATTATTGTATAATCACAACACCTAGTAACAAAGAAAGTGTATTTTACACTGTTACACTTTATCGTAGATCCCTATTTTGTGACGTCAGTAACTAAAGTCTTAAACAAAGCAAGGATTTATGACAGTATGAAAGAAGTTCTTTAGTTACATTTGGATTATATTTAACTTACCTTATAGCATAAGCAAACGCCATAACAGCATCCGAAACAAACTGAAGCTGATTTTCGAAAACAGTATCCTGTCTGGATAACTTCTCTTTACCAGTGCAAGCGGTAGTGTATTTCTGGTTGTATGGTGTACTGGAGCTATTTGGATACCGACACATAAAGTGATCTTCCCAAAACTCTGAAAGTGAAAACACTTGAATTAAAAAGGCAGCGTTATACAAACTGCTGTACTATTTTCAATTAACGATTTACACTATGTTTGAAAAAATTATATTGAAACGAAACAGAAAATTGAAATCAAATAGGTAATAGTCTATGTCTATAAGGTCATCTGCATATGTAGATATAGCAGTTAGATGGTCATTTAATATGATGTGCAAGTGTACTGCAAAACAACAGTGATCTTTCACGATTTCTATGTCAAGAATCAACGTTGATCAGATATATTGCAATCTCCAATAAAGCTGAATGGCGCCATCTTTATAATTTTTACTTCCAAATTGAGCGTAATGTATACCAAAAACGATATAATAACATCAGAAATACTTTCAAATGATAACCTAATATAAGTAAGTTGTTTGGATGAACTATTTAGACATTAAATCAAACTTGTAAGCCATCCGTGTTAATGAGCGAAACTAAGGTTAAACAGATCATTGAAATGCTCTCCATTAAAATATGATGGCACTTTTTAAAGTACTATTGAAGGTACCTTTATGTAATGTGAAGCTTGTTGATAATTGTACTAAATTTTGTGAGTCGTGTTGTTAAAAGCATCTTTTTCTCAGCTTTTCAGTTACCGCTTATATAATTCAATTTAATAAGGAAATATTTTACAGAATTTTTCAGTAAAGGTTAATTTTAATACGTAAATATGATATTTATTTTTTGAATTAATTTTTATATACTACAGATTATCTCAAATTAACGAGTAAAATTTTGTTACTACTGTTACCTCTCGTAACTTATTGGCCAAAGCATCGGCGCGAAATGCCAAAGGTTCGATTCCTGGTGAGGGCGTGACAGCACTAACAAATTTTACCTCATTAGTTTGAGGTAATTCATAATAGGTAAAAATTAATTTAAAAATCATATTTAATTCAATGTAATGATTTAGTTAGAGAAAAATAATTAGTTTTTTAGGTACATTTCAGAAGTACTATTTATTTTAAATATAAATATGGAATCAACAGAAACAAATACTTTCTGCCTGCGCCCACCTGATGAGACCCAGTAGGTCGAAACTGGTTGTGGGATTTGACTTTCGGTTCACAGTGCCTGCTGTGCAGGATGCATTCCAAATATGGGATCTGTTATCCTTAATATATAAAGAAAAAAGGATTTTAATGCCTTATTTTTTTGGATGTATTATTTATTACTTGATATTATTTGATGAAGAGTGATACTATTCAAAAAGAGATAGATTAAATATTCTTCCATACGATCTTCCTTCAGTCCAAAGAAGTACCCAAAAGGTTCTAATTATTATTGATACTTATGATATCTAGGCAGATTAAGTTGAAATTCGACATTTTCATATTTTGCCCTGAATTTGTCTTCCTTCAGTCCAAATTTAAAGATCCCAACTTAACTAGATAAATGCAGATAGCGTTCACAGCGCTGTCTGTATTTATTCGTCGAACGCTGTTTAAATCAGCAGGTAGGATAGTTGATGTTCTATCCAAGCTATTTATAGAGTTCTAATGAGAACCAATAAGTTCGAAATCGTGATATATGTCTGACAGTTTTCACAGAATACTGACCAAGAACATATCCTAATGCTTGTTCCTGTAGATTTTGATGATCAGTGATACTTTTGACGGACGGATAACCTACTTTGATATTCGCGATTATAACAAAATAATTGAGCAAAATTGGAGCAGATCGCTAGCGTAAAATGGATTTTGGACCACTCCCTGAAACTAGTTTCTAGATACATGGATGAATTATGTGAGCGAAACGCCATTCGTGATACATGCAAATACGTATTATTTGAATCAAGCTGCAAGGCTTGCTGAAAACATTTATTAAAAAAATATGTCCACAATAATACAAAAAGGAAATTCGTTTCGTCAATAACTTTTGCAGCTGTGTATTATAAATGCATTTGTCCGAATTGATTTAGACGAAACGTTCTATTTTGGATCGGTTAACACAAATATTTTTCGAATATAAAGTGACTTCAAACATTCCGTGTGGAAAGAGGAAATGGTTTTCATGTTAAATGTGCATTGGTGGTATTATTTGCAGCTGACAGGTTTTAACCATACCTGTTTTGTTCTTTCTCACAAATTTCCAAATTATGTCAGCTATGAGATGTATACGAAAACTTTAAAATATATAGTCAAAGACCTAGAGTAAATAAAGGTGTCTGTCACATTCGTAACAAAAATAGTCTCATCATTAATGTTTAAATTGTATTTTTGAAATAAGAAAAATGTTTCAAAAGTTCTATTAGTGGGTAATCGTTGTTGTTGTTGTTTTGGTTTGAGATTAAGATAACATCAAATAAAGCTTGGATTTGAATACGAGATAAATGTAAATGAGTAAAAGTCTGAATGTATAAATAAAGGCGATGTAGCTTTCAGAAGCTTTATATCAAATATAAATCAACATTGAACTGTCAGCAAAAATAAAAGATGAATTAATAATAGTACCGAAAGGAGTTGTGATATGAATAGGAAATGAAGAATTAGTCATTTTATGATCATATCTAAAAATAGATTATATTAAAGAAAACACTTATTAAAATTCACAATTATTTATTATAAAACTCTAACACTTGCGTTTAAACCTATCGGTCATTATCAAAGAGACAATAAGAGTGTATTACAATTAAAGAAGTCAGCCAAAGTATTTATTTACAGGTAATTATGGCTGGAAATTCCCATATTACCTGCAATCGCACGGAATATAGGGCTATTGTACCTTTCAATTTGGTCGTTTAACGTTCAATGGAGTGGCGAAAGCAAAGACATCTGAATTTTTCCAAGAAATTTAACTTTTTACTATTGTTTTGAATATGGAGGATTGAAAAATTATTTTTGTTTATTGTGTGATTATTTTATATGCAATGTTGGGATAAACCAGTATATTATTTGTTATGTAAAATCGGTTTTTTGTGCTCTTGCCACCTAATATCAAAATTTCGTCCCTTTTTTCCAATGTAGACACCATTACAATCAACACATATGCCATTTCACTATTTCTTTGGTATTTGTACTATAAATTTTTTTCATAATTAGTTTTTTCCGTTTTCTTTTGAGTAGTTTATCTATAAGATTTCTATCATATCCATTATATACCGCTAATTGTTTAATGATTGATAATTCATTATTAAAATTTATTTCATTCAGAGGATACGTTACTAATCTATGTGTTAAACTATGAAAAGTTGACAATTTAATAGATGAATTTTGGTTCGAATCAGCGGGAATAATAGCATCTGTAGTCTCATTATGAAAAAAATTTATAGTACAAATACCAAAGAAATAGTGAAATGGCATTTTGTAGGTTACCTTAATAATCTAAGTAAAGAAATCTGTAGGCATTAAGAAAAAAAAATTAAATCTAAATATTATTAGTTCAAACAAAAGTAATCTGAAAAATAAATTAGTTAATAATAAATTACATAATATTGGTATTTTAAGAAATCTGGTGTTTATAGAATCAAATGTGTTGATTATAATGGTGTCTACATTAGAAAAGCGGGACGAAATTTTGATATTAGGTGGCAAGAGCACGAAAAACCGATTTTAAATAATATACTGGTTTATCTCAAAATTGCATATAAAATAATCACACAATAAACAAAAATAATTTTTCAATCCTCCATATTCAAAACAATAGTAAAAAGTTAAATTTCTTGGAAAAATTAGAAATTCAGATGTCTTTGCTTTCGCCACTCCATTGAACGTTAAACGACCAAATTGAAAGGTACACTAGCCCTATATTCCGTGCGATTGCAGGTAATATGGGAATTTCCAGCCATTATTATCTGTAAATAAATACTTTCGTAGCCTTCTTTAATTTTAGTACACTCTGATCGTCTCTTTGATAATGACCGATAGGTCGAAACGCATGTGTTAGAGTTTTCTAATAAATAATTGTGAATTTTAATAAGGAACCAACCGCAAAATCTATTGATATTATTAAAAACAGATTGTATCGCGTACGCAATGTTTGTTATGTTCATGTAGAAGAATCTACGAAACTAAATAATGAAAAGTTGGTGAAACACTCGTTCGAAGTTTTTTACTGACGACAATCCGAATCTTATTGCCATGCTCTTATGTCAAAGCTTTTTAACATTTTTTGTTTAAGTTTGAATTTTTTTTGTATACATTAACTAGGCATATTTTATATACCGTTTTTTTGTGTTATCCCTGTATCCCACGCCATTTGTGTTAGGAAGCCGTGTTTTTCTCTTGTTATTGACTTTTTGCTTTTGCTTCTCTTAATGATATCTTAATGGTTGTTCTAAAACACCCCGCTATATTGTAACAGATTAGGGCAAGCTTATTACTGCTGCCGGCTTAATACTGCCGCCTTCAAATAATTACCTTCCAATCAAGAAGTTTATTGTAGAACAAAAACAAAAAGATTTTGTCTTTCGATTGGGGATCTTCAATGTGGTTTGAAAAATAGCAAACAAGGACATGTTTTTGAGGCCAATTATATTTATTTATTATCGATAATGCTTTATTTTTCTTTCTATTTCTATTGGAGGTAAGAGGTGAATATCATAATGCAACACAAAAACATATATTAACTGAAGTTAAACATGACACTGATGCACTAGTTGTCAATGCAATGCGCGATGTAATCTACAACAGTTTCCCTTTAGAAAGTCTGGTCAGTAGCATAAAATTTTTAATATGATTCTTTCTGGGACACTTGTGAAAATTTAAAATCAATAAATTATAAAATATTAGAAATATTAATAGGTTGTTTTAGCTCTACGTTCCTAATAAAATAAGCTTGCCTTCATAGATCTATTTACCTACTGGTGATATTAAATATATACCTTTCCAAGAAAAGTTAATTGAAGTATTTATTGTACCCTCCAAGAATGGTTCAATAAGTGTATGTATGGGCAAGGGTAATTTTCAGCTTTATCGTATTTCAATAAACTTGATGTGTACATCAGTAACTAATACATTTATAGACATTTCTACGTACCAAATTATATTGAAATCGTAAGAAGCATTTTATAGTAATCGGATTTCTTTTGTACTTTGGTGTCCTTTTGCGGGTAAACGAAACAATTTGGTATATAGATAAGTTCTGTTTAACCGACATATTTTAATTCCAGAAAGCTGTGGTTGCTTCATGCACATGAAGTATTGAGACACTCTGTATATCTGACAGTTACAATTATTTATGATGATTAAGTGATTTCAGTATATAAAAACGTTTTTCTGTTCTTTTATATTTATGTATACGATACTTTCTTCAGTTTATATATTGACTTAGCACAAACAATTTGAGGAATCTTAATATTAAAAAAACAAGTAAGGTTAATTATTTTTTTGACATGAATATTTTGAAATATGAAACTGCTATGGTAATTTTGGAGACAGGTTTGAATTTACCTTCAAGAAATATATCGAATATGGTTACCCTTGTCGTGTTATTTTTATTTACAACCCGCAAATGGAGTGCTGCCTTTTTAGATAAATCTTTTTCAAACCTCTGTTGTGGAGAACTGAAAGAAGAATCAGAAATAAAACCGACCAAGTGCGAGTTGGGTTCGCGCACGAAGGGTTCCGTACCATTAAATATTTGTTTTATTCTGTTTTTAGTATTTGTTGTTACAGCGGTATTAGAAATACACCATCTGTGAAAATGTCAATCGACTAACTATCACGGTTCATGATATACAGCCTGGTGACTGACGGACAGACGGAGAGCGGAGTCTTAGTAATAGGGTTTCGTTTTACCCTTTGGCTATGGAACCTTAAACAGATAGTAATTTAATTTATATTATTCCACGGCGAAGTGGAATCTGACCTTTGAGTTGATTAATATCCTAATCTCAAAACCAAACAAATAAAATCATTATCAGTCTGGTGTTGTCCTTCTTCGAGTGTACAGGCCGTCGTCGGTTGGAATTGCTTCCTAACGTTTCGCTAGTACGAGTGGCGAGCTTCTTCAGAGGTCTATCCATTTTCGCTGTTGGTTGTAGACTGTTCCTTTCTCCTACGCAGATGGTATTTATGCCTGTGGGTAGGGGGCGGAGCTTGTTCCGCTTCAGTAGATTTTGATGTGTCGATTGGTATGGTTTAATCAATTTGTCATTATCAGTCTGATTTTGAAGTTAAAATATTTCAAAATGTGAATGCGCTGGGACAATTCTGAAGCCAGATTTTAGTTTAGTGACCAAAGATTGGTCGGAAATAACTACTCTATTGATTTGTTCTTTTATTACACGTAATAATACTCACAAATAGGTCACAAATTCCCTATTTAGAAATTTTAGTTTAATATATCTCGAAATTTTGATGTGTTGAGCCAATTCTGAGGGTAGATTCGGACTCAGCGTCGCTAACTACGTCCGAAATTACATCTTTGGATATTGTTTCCTGATACTCGTTGACCTGTGTTTCAATTGAGATCGATACTCTGTATGTTCATATGCAAAAATATATGAATTTTTGACAAAATGAATTTGGATTCAGCTTCTACGATTTTAGCTAGTATACATATAAATTCAGAACACGCAGTTTCCTTTCTATTTCCCTCCCTAAAAGGATATTATGGTCTTATGAAATGGTAATGTCCTACTGTATTACCGTCTTTCATTGTCCGTCAGCTTTCTGATAACGCTGGTATTATCAATTTGCGACTCAAAATATTTCCTTTCTTAGAAGTAAGAATTGACAGTACAAAGGAGACGATATTGATATTTTTAGACAAAAATTGTTCATTTAACGAAAGCAGACGAAAAAAGAGGCTACGCTTAATTTGAAAACATAAATCTCAGCTAAGCCTTTTTTGCCAATAAATTTAATTTTATGGGATTATTAAGTCAGCGAAATAACATCATAAAATTCCACACCACATTAATTTCTCATATTGAATGATTAATATACCAAGTTTGATATTTGTTTGTATTTTTCTGTGCCTTAATTTATTGATTTTTATAATATAGTAAGGGACAGAAATACTGCAAAATTGGAATTTTGTGGCACATTGACGTCATATGTGGGGCGCTTTCTAATGCCAGCAAACAAACGTATTCATTTTTTGACAGGTTCTAAATTGCAGCGCTCGTGTTTAAGTGTTTTTGGAAGACATCCAACTTCTTTTCTTCGCGGGGCCCGTTGGTAAAGACGTCGTCGATACATCTGAACTAACACGCTAGCGTGTCCGTCGCGGTAATAAGTGGTGTTTTTTCCAATTTTTCTATTTAGAAATTTGCCACCACAGGACTGAGGGGGTTTCCCATGACAACACCATCGACTTGGTCGTAGAAACTCCAGTTCCACAGGAAATAAGCAGTTTTGAGGCATTTTTGGAAGAATTTTGCTATATCATCGGGAAAAATATCCGGAATCTGTACCACAGCTTGATCTACAGGTATGTTGGTGAAGAGTGATGTTACATCGAATCTGACTGAGTGTCATACGAGGCGACCGCCAAATCCTTTATTTTCTTTACAAAATATGCGGAATTCTTAATGTCGTGTTCTGTTTGTCCAACGTGTGATTGCAACAACTTAGCCACACTGTATGTCGGAGATCCAGTAGTACTTATAATCGGTCGTAGGGGCATCCCCTCATTATGGATCTTAGGCAAACCATAAAGTCTAAGTGGTAATTCTTTTAATTTGCAAATCTCTCTCTTGGCTTTTTGGTCTATGAATGATGCTCTTATGAGTTGGTTGGTGGAGCGAACTATTTTATGCGTAAGATCCTTCTGAATTTTTATGTATGTGCCTGGATCTAACAATCGTTGATTTTTCGCTGGTAATCCTCTGTGTACAGACCTACTGCAGTATTATCTTTATCCGCTGCTAAGGTCACGATTCGCTTATCCAAATTTAATTATTTTATTGCGTTTCTCTCTTTCTGTGAGATGATTTTTGGGTTCTTTGTGCGGCTTAAAATTCTTGACGATTCGATGCGAATTTCCTCTGCTATATCTTGTGGAAGAAGCCACATAGCAGTTTCAATGTTTACGATAATGTCTTCAATGGGGATCGCTTTTGGTGTTATTACAAAATTTCTGACTCTAATTAGAACAGCTTTTTGTCTCTTGTAAGATTTCTGTCGGAGAGACTGTGCGTGTGCTGGTATTGTTGTTGATTAGTGGTGATTGTGTATGGCATAGACGAGTAAGTAAATTGATCTGTGTTATCCCAATCACCTCGTTCTAGAAAGTTGGCAACGTATATATGAATATTCCAAAGTTTCTTGTTCGTATCGACCAAATCATGTCCTGCTTGATGAATCTGCTCTCGACGTAGAGCTGTTTCAGTCCTCCAGTAGATACGGTGGGCCTTGCTTGATGTAAAGGTTCTCTTTAGACGAAACTTTGATACAAAACCACGGAAATAAGACAACTTATGAAACCTGGACGGATAGAAACAAGGAACAAATAACTTATCAACGCGAAGCTCACGGGTCGGATCGGTTCGTCCGATCTGTAAACGACAGAAGGGAACCATTGACATCGACAGGAATCTATCGTATTCCTTGGGGAACTACAAAATGATCTACACCCGAATATCAAAGCATAAAAGAAATTGTGGTCTTGTAGAAACACAAAACTGAACTGTGGCTATAATGGATGGAGAACACCGAATATTATTTGTTGATACACGACTGGTGAATAATACACAAAATTACTATCCAAGGGTACATAGAGAGGCCATAGAAATTCATAAACGTAAACAAAATTTTAATAGGAATGACGGAGGACTAAAACTGAACAAAACATTGATACTGTCCTTGAAAGCGAGTCGGCCAATCGGAACGCCTGCAGCGAGTACCGATGAAGGCTACCCTTACCGATGCGAGAATATAAGAACCGACGGTAATTGGACAGCATCACATTCGAGATTGAGTTTTGGCTCTTTCTCGTCTTACTTTCGATCGTGTGCTCTGCACACAGCCACTGCTATCACAGCTACAACATCTACTACTACTACATCTCCATCCTCGTACTACCAGCACTTCATCGGTCGAGTAAGGAAACTAACATCCATCAGCAGAACGCTCTCACGTTCGAGTCGCCGCCCAAGAGTACCAGCCGACCAGTCGCAGCCGAGAAACAGGTCCGAAGATTTTACACGAATCGATTAGAAAACGGTTTCGTAAGAAACAGCCCAGCCGTAACTAGGTAAGTGTACTTATTGTCTACTAACCAACAATTCTTAGGGATTCAAGGTCCCTCTGAATTAACTCTCAAATAAGTAACAATCACCTTCACCCTTCACCGAATTACATTGCAACAAGGAATTAAGCTCCTACGTAACTTTTCCTCACCAGCCATTTCCAGAATAGCTGCCCTCAATAGATCCGCTCTCTTGGAGAGTCTCACCCTCGCGGACGCCATCGCATTGGTTAAAGAGCTACAGCGGCTCACTGAACGTCTGTCCAATGACCCCCACCCACTCCCATGTTTGAGGACACTGAAGTGCCCAGCTTTTCATTCGCCGCCCCCCCTCCCATGGCTCTCGCCCATCCCTCTCTGAGTCTTCCCTCCAAGACGACGCCGGCTTTTCCTTAGCCGGCAAGCGCCGACCAAAACGAAGGAGACAGACTCCTCTCATGACTTCATCGTCAAACGCTTCCTCAAGCTCGGATTCTGAATCCAAGCAAACCTCAAAAGGTGGCAAGGCCCCCCACCGATCGCCATTAGCCAAAAATCTCTTTGGTCGAAAACTCGCCGTGCCATGGACAGCCATGGCGTTTCTGCCCGCCGGGTAATAAATACCTAGGACGCCATCTGCGTCTAGCCCAGCTCCGTCGACGACTTTCGTCGACTTACTACATTCTTCGACGAAGCCAAGGTTGAGTTTTCAACAAACCAGCTTCGTTAAGACAGAGACCTTCACGTGGTCCTACGTGGAGTCTTTGAAGACACCACCGCTGACGAAATTCAGCCAGAGCTTAGCCATAAAGGCTTTAATATCAAAGGCGTCTTTCGCATGTCGAAAGACGGCAAAATCTGGAACTTAGTCTCCGTCCGGCTAGAAAACTGCCAGCCGGCCCACAGTCCCCCCGACTACAACAACATCCTCCCGAAAATCTTATGCCAAGGCAAGTAAGTAGGATTTAACGTGCAGCACCTGCCTTAATAGGCTTATCCACACGCCAGTTCCAGGCGTACCTGTACCTGGGTGGCCGACTAACCCCTGGGGTCTCCCCTTCGCGCGATGCGGATTTGTTCCAGAGAGCCGAGTTGCCGGGGGCCCCGCTGCAGCAGCTAGGGCGGGTGATTCGGGCTGGTGCATCAGCCGTCACCGGTGGGTCTATCCATGCCCCGCTAGTACGTTATTTTGAGGTTTTCAGTAGTGGCGCATACAGAAGCCTCGTGGTCCAGCATGCGGACTACTCCCTCCTTCACCCTTCGCAGCGCAGACACTCGAACTCTGCCGAGCGCGTTTCCCACTGCCAATACCTTGGCCTTAACCTCGTCGGGGGAGAGCTTATTGTCTGGTGATCTCACGATCACGGCGACGCCCTTCCTCCTTGAGGCAGCCCTATTACTGGGCTTGGCCAATGAGTTACTAGTGCCCTTTTGTACAGGGCGGCTAGGCTTCGGGGCTTTAGCGTTGGTCGGTTTACCCGACGGTTGCCTTCCCCCTTTTAGCTTGTCCGCGAACGACACCCCCGCTTGAACAGCCCGGGGCGCCGCCACAGTCGGACATGCCGCCATCGCGATCTCCTTCTCAACGAGGGTCTCCAAGAGGATTCCCTCGCACTCTGCATGGCGGTCCAAGATGAACTTGGCGGCCGCCTTGGAGATCTTATTAGCTTCTGCAAAGACAAAGCTACGGAGACTCTCCCCGATCTGCCTTATCTTTGCAAGCTCTGCAGCCCGTCGGCCACTTTGGGCAGTGATGCCACGCAATGGGACGACGTTTATGCCAAGGCAGTAAGATCCGCCCCTCTTCTCCCCTCCCCTTCGGAAACAAAGGCAACTCCAGCCCCAGCACTGGAACTGCAACCCGCTGCCATCGCCACCGCCATGCAAACGTATCTCCAGCTCAAGAGAGAGAAATCTCTTCCCGCAGACATTCTTGACCTTCTCACGAGGAAGAACAAGACCCGCCGTCACAACGAGCCGAACTAAACGCCTTCCAGCGTGAACTCAAAACCCGCCTTACCGACTTCCGCAGCACCGCCTTTGAAGGGTACATCGCTGAGGCAGAAACTCACCCCAAGAGCACTTGGAAAGTAGTCCGCTCTCTTCGAAACAGAGCTCCAAATCTCCCGCCGTTAAAGAAAAACGGCACTATCTACACTTTCGACGAGGAAAAAGCTGCAACCTTCGCAGACTCCCTCAGTTCCCAGTGCTCTCCACTTCCTAGTCCTATGTTTCTGGCTGATTTCCATGAGCGCACCAATGCGACCTCCCAAAAAACATCGCCCCCTCTGCCCCCGACTTCAGGCACACGTCCCCCAACGAAATAGCCATCATCATCCGATCTCTGAAGAGGGGAAAAGCCCCCGGCGCCGATAGCATCCCCAACGGCGTCCTAAAAGTCCTGCCACGAAAGCATCTAATCGCACTGTGCAACATCATAAACGCTATCATGCGGCTCCACTACTTCCCGACGGCTTGGAAAGAAGCCACCGTTATCTGCCTCCCAAAAAAAAAAAAGCCCCTGAGCTTTTCGTCCAGCTACAGGCCCATCAGCCTGCTCAGTTCGTTGAGCAAAGTAGCCGAATACATCCTCCTAACCCGGCTTCTTGTGCATGTAGAAAATAACAACCTTATTACCGACTTCCAATACGGCTTTCGTAGGAAACACGGCACAGGCCATCAACTTCTGCGCGTGTCTGAACACATAGCCGAAAATTTAAACAAACGCCACCATACATCCATGCTACTTTTTGACGTAAGGCAAGCCTTCGACCGGGTCTGGCACGAAGGCCTCATTTCCAAACTCATTATCCTTAACACCCCTCACTACCTAATCGGGGTCATTCAATCTTTTCTCTCCGACAGAACCCTTCGTGTTCGCGTTGGCTCCGCCTTTTCGTCCATCAACCCAATCACGGCTGGCGTCCCCCAAGGCTCCAAACTATCGCCCCTCGTATTGAACCTTTCTTGCGCCGATATGCCATTCCACCCCTCGATTGTCACCGCACTTTATGCCGATGACATCGCCCTCATCAATTCTAGCTAAACAACTATAGCCTACTGCATCGCTAGAATCAACGCTTTTCTGCCCCTGCTCCTAAACTGGTATCAGAGATGGAAACTTTCCATCAATGAAGCCAAGTCGGAAGCAATCTTCTCCTCCCGGAGGAATCGTACCCCTCCGCCCATCACTATAAACAACCACCCCATCAAATGGAGCAACTCAATCACCTACCTCGGCGTCATGTTCGACAGAAGACTTACATGGCGGGAACATATGCAAGCCATCCGCGCAAAGGCCCAGGGCGCCTTTATTTCCCTCAAGCCCTTCTTCCAAAATAGTTTCATCTACGACCAAACCAAAATTCGTGCGTTCAACGCAATCATCAGGAGCATATGCTCCTACGCCATCTCAATTTGGGGCTGCCAACCCCGTCGACTTAACACCCTTCAATGCACCTACATGCGGATCCTTCGCTCCGCTTCCCAAATTCTGAACGAAACCGGGCTCCCTTCACTTACCGAGGCTGCAAACAAATTCGCAGCAAATCTCCGGGCCTCAGTCTCAGGCCACCCAAACCCATCTATCTTATCACTTTCTACCTTCGCCCCGAAAGCTACCGACCGTTTCAGAAGGCCTTGCCACCTTCTAGACTGAGCCGTTACTCCCGCTCAAACTCTAGCTTCGCTATTAGCGTGAGCACCCATCGAACATTCGAGATGGGTCACCAGACAATTCCTACACCTCCCCCTACCCAATCCCCCCCAACCCCCGCAAGCAAACAATTATAAATAAAATTAGATAAAACAGCTTAACAAACATTAAGAATAATGGATAATAATAGAGACAATAAAAATTAAACTAAATGTTCTACATAACAAAATAAAATCGCCAAACTTTGAAACGGCCAACGTGATAACGCGATTTTATTGAAAATTTCAAAAAAATGCAAATTTCTCAAAAACTACTGCTCACAGATACCAACACCCCTATATCAGTCGAAAGGAAATTTAATTTTGCATTATACTATGTGATAAAAGATATGACATCCCATTTAAAAAATAGTTATCCCTGTTTGAATTTGTGAAAATTGGCATGGATAAATTTTATACTATTGATAATGAATGAGTCTAATACCTGTACATGATAGACAATTTCTTCCAAAAACGGAATGTGAAAACCGCAACCCTCTATGTCCTTTCGTTTCTGAGCGCCAAACACTACAAACGTCAAATTTTCCAAGAAACCTGAAATAACTCAGGAAGAGTGTGTCCCAGGTCCAATTTAATGTTAATAAACTAACATTATTTTTTATGGGAAATTCAAAAGTACAATAAAAATAGGGTGTTCCATTTAAAATAACGAAGTTAGGGTGCATTTCCGGTATAACCGGAAGTCCGCCATATTTGAAAATATTTTTACGTTATTTCACACTTAACCCCACATAACTGTTATTTGAAATATTTTTCTCTATTTTGAACTATGCGCGTATAAATGGCCGATTTCGGCTTAGTGACTCACCCTGTATATCATATAACTAACCTACATTCACTGGGTCGGATTATGCAAGGTCCCTTTGAGTTAATACGGTCCCTGTTAAACGTGCCTACCAATACACCAAAACAACACAAACACATACACACAGTCTAATTTCTTTTAAGATGGCCACCAACCCATGTATTCCTGATAAAAGACCAAGGACTGCCTCTACAAATGAAAATCAGTTCTTCGAAACAGTGACTCCCCGGCACAGGCACTCCTCCTCCACAAAAGCAATCCTGTCCAACATACTAGACAAATTTTTAAATCAAAAAGACCTTTCAAATTGCATCCGTAGCATTCCATCGATTATTTTACTAACCCTTACCATTTACTGCGGTAACAAAGTTCTCATCATCTCCAAAGGCTCGACATCATTAAATAACACTCTTCCCTCAAAGCCCTTCTAACCATAACACCTATCACCTCACCTGTAATCCACTACTATTTATTAATTCACCTACATACCAATCGGTGGCTCGTCTTCTCCGTTAATTGCATTCGCGGATCTAAAAATTTCGACAATTAACAGTAATGGCTGGAAAAGAAAGAGGAACATTACATACTCGCTTTTAACCGACTATATACACGTTCTAGCGCTATAAAAAACATTATCTCTGCGTAAATATCGGCACCATATCTCACCATACTAATAATATCAACGACAAACTGTTTCACAAAGAAGAGACAGCATTAAATATACACAATACAATCGCATGCAGCCGATTACAGCTTCCATCCCATCCCTAGAGTCATAGTTTTAGGAAACTTTAATGTACGACACAGCACATTCGGAGACACCGCAACAAACCCAAACGAGAGAATACTCGCGAACGCGCTTTTGCCTCTGAACTTATTTCGTATCAGAAATACCAGCTTTTATTTAGGCTCAGCAATCCCAGATCACATACTGTTTACGGACAACTGTGAAATAGGAACACCGATTACCAGCGACCATCTACCTTTATCTGCGATACTTAACATCCGATTACATTATCCATGTATAAGGAAATACGCGATTACAAGAATGTAAATTTCGAAAACCTACCGGTTATAAACGACTATGAAGATATCGCCGTCGCAATAGACACGTATAACACTTGTGTACAAAACGCGATAAACGCGATAAACGTAACTTTACTAAAAAACATATGCATAGGCAGAAGACCTCTCGAACGCGAACATTACAAACTTTATTCCAGAACCTGTGAACCATCGTTAAAACCGAATGGAATAGATTAAACGCTATAAGACTAAACACTAACAATAACCAACAAGATCGATAGCACGAAACTTGTTCTAAATTAAACCACCATAACGGTTCGGAATTCTGGAATAAATTTAAAGTAATTACCAGTCAAAAATAAACCAAAATGAACCACCTGTTAATAAATGACCAGATATAGACATCGCCGAAGAAAAAGCGGACGCGTTCGCCGATACGTTAGAAAACTTGCATGTCACCTACACTAATCCCCACCACGACGCGATACACGCCATGAGAATAGATCTTCATGTCACAAATTTACTACAAAATTCTCAACACGAAAAAAATCACAAACACTTTTATGAAATTAAAACAAACTCATCCGGTGAAGACGGGATAACCAATAATATTGTTTATATTACTTAAATTCCATATTTAACGCGATTTTAAAAACGGGATACTATCCAACAAACTGGAAAAGCGCGAACGTTATTATGATACCGAAACCTTTAAAAGATCAAATGGACCCTAAATCTAGCCAACCTATCTCACTTGTAGACAACACCGGTAGAATCTTCGAATGCATAATCGCGATTACTGTAGGGACAACATCATACCTGTCACCTAAGCTGAGTTCTGAAAGGGAATAACCCCCCTTGACCCGGTCCTCAAATTACAAACAGAAGCAATCACTGCTATAAACTCGGGCGGTTGTATATTTGCTGCTGCACTTGATTTCCAAAGAGCCTTCGACATGGTTTGGCATGAGAGACTACCATCCAAATTACTTCCAATAAATATTCCATCTTTCTTTGTAAAGCTCATTCCCTCTTTCTTAACGAACAGACCATCCAAAATCAATGTAGGGAACACGCTCTTCCGTTCATTTACACTAACTTATATATTGTCATGACAACCCACAACCCTTCAATAATATAATAAGACACCGCCTATTGGGCATACGGTAAAAATACAAAGTCATGCAATGCAAAAATAAACCGACAACTTAATCTACTCGAACAATGGCTTAGATTATTAAACACCCAACTAACACTCAAAAGGAAAATCAAATACCTAGGAATCAGTTTAACACATATAATGAATCCTTTCACAGATATAAAAAACACACTCGATCGCGCAAACTTAATCTCACTAATAAACGGTCAAATAAAGATATGTAACACCAATACACTTCATCACATACAAAACGGTCGTAAAACCTCTAATTATCGGACGAAAACACTTACTACAGCCGCGCCGAGACACTCACACAGAAAATTGCGAGATTAGATAGTTTCTTTCCCTCCAATACACTATACGATAAAATCGAAATTTTACCCATCACCACACGCATTAGTGACATTCAAACAAAACGCAAACCCTATCCCAAACATCCAGAAGAATCACCCGAAAACCTGAAAATAAAAAACCCTTTCTTTCCGCCAAATTACTGGCAGTCAATCTCAACCTTCCTGACGAAATCCTTAATTACCTTGGAAAACTATCCAATCCTCTCAAATGACACACACACACATTAACAGATAAAAGAATTATTCCTAGAGCTCTACGCAACACACGGCTGTAGAGGACATAACCTGATAGCTCATAAAATGCACAGAGGTTTTAGTTGGTAGGTCCGAGAACATTTTTCTCTGGAATCCGACATTATCCGACCCCTTGGGCGGTCGAGTGTCTTTCGCAGATTTCCTCTCCTCCACGAAAACAAAAAAAAGGTCAATCTCATTCAGCGACGACTTACATCAACGAACACATCGATCGAGACCAACGGCGACCATCAACCTTTGAAAATGCCTACTGCAGCTGCAGGCAAAACCTCAGGATTAAAGTCTCAACGACCATGGCCAATAAACCTGGAATACATCTATAATTGTAAGGTTATTATTTAATAAAGATATCGACTTATTAGACTGAACCCACAGCGTAGCCCTACTATATGATGCGCACGTAACCAAATATAATGAAAATAAATGTATCTGATTGGTCAGTAATTTGTCGAAACTGTGATACTTCTATCGTGATTTCGAATTGTAGTTTTCAAAAGCACGCCGTAGACAGTTCCGACCAAACTGCCTGCTGCCAACAAATTTCTACAGATGGCGTTGAGTACATGCGGTCTGTATTTATTAACTGAGGATCATTTAGAAAAAATGAAAATAATAATAAATTAAAACATTAAGTATGGACCAAAAAAAGCACTTGTGTGTCTCTATATAAATAATTTAACCTGTAGCTTTTTGTTTAATTTACAGAAGCACCTGTTACTAATAGCAAAGGAGGACTTGTTTTAATTTACAAATCCACGTCAGAGGGTTGTCAAGCCATAATACGTCCAAAAGCCACCGTAAAATATGAATTGAGCGGAATAATTGTTGTAAAAGTAGTTTATTTAGTATACCAGTGAAATTTACTACGATCTACTGAACATTTACATACATTGTAAGTAAATTGTGTTGTATTAAAATTAGTTCAACGTACTGTATTGTATAGCAATTTCCGAGAAAATCTTCTGGGAAATCAGTAAGAGTAAAAAGCATTCCCTTTTTCTTAACTTTACCTTGTAACTAATTTAAACTCCCAAAGTAATTAGCAACTGCGAACTATTATCCAGGATAGTGAAGGACGTATTAAGGAAACTAGAAGCAATCGATCATTATTGATTTTTTAATCGGACCTATGTATATAAAAGTTTAATGTGGAATAAATCCATTCTAAATCATTCAGGTATGTAAAACCAGTGTTGAAAATCCAGAATGAGCGACTGTGAAGATGACCACTTTGTGGTTGAAATATAAATTTGTATATGTTTAAAATAAATATTTGTGAAGTTTAGTGACGATTTTCATTAATATTTCTAAGATCAGTGTTGAAAACTTTTTTGTAGTTCCGTAATCCTCAATACGGTAGTATTTCTTCACGTTTACTTCTACTGAAATGATAATTTTAATAGAACTATTAATTTTAAACTACCTCACTCTCTTACTTCATTTAATGCGTTATTCTGTTTGTGGCCCTTGCACAAAATAATCAAATTTTACACAAAGTAGTTTTCATTTCCAACTGAATTAATGTCTCTTCAGTGGAAGATTATGTCTGTTGTTAATCAATAACTGCGAGGCAGTTCTCTGAATGTTCGTTAAAATGCTAAAGGGTTAGGGACTCGTTTCTCGTTCAATGGAGGCTTTTTATTTTATTATGTAGTTGCCTCTGGGATGTCATGTTTTTCGATTCGGCATTTAAAGATGCTTATTGATAAAGTTTTCGAGATATTCCGCATTGCATTTGCAAATCATCGGAAACTCCTGTTTTGAACTGCATTTCTGATTTATTGCCAATTTTGCTAAACCATATACCATTCATTCAGAAAAACAAAGCAGCAATTGTCACAAAAGTAAAACAATGAACTTTCAAACAATAAATATTTTTTATCAGCTTTACCTACAAAACCGTTATATTAGGAATTGCTTTATGCAATTCAAATTTATACGTCGTTGTTGCTTTATGATGTAGCAGTGGGAAATCCACTTAATCCTGTTCTAGCTAACTTTTTTAAGGAAAACTTTGAAAAAGAAGCTCTAAGAAAAGCTCCCAAGAAGCCCAAGTTAGATGTGTAGATTACACGTTTATCAAATGACAGCACGGGAAGGAACGCTTACAACAATTCTTGCAACATCTAAACGGACACCAAAATAATATCAACTTCATAAAAAAAATGGAACCTTACCATTTTTGGATTTTCTGAACAGTCAGTCGAGGGATCTACAGAAAATTGACGCATACAAACCGTTATCTGCAAAAAAATTCCAACCACCATCCTGCACTAAGGCGCACCGTAATTAAGACTTTAATTCATCTACTAACAAAGATGAACTGAAGGAAGTGAACGGTTATGCCGAAAGGTAATCGAACGAGCGATAAAACCTAGCCGAGAACCAAGAACTATGAACATCAAAGATAAATCAAGCGTGGTTATCACAACACTATCATAATGTAAAAACCAGGATTTCTAAGTTTTCACGTATCAATGGAGTTTAATAAGATATTTCAATTACTACGAAGCCCCAAGGACCAACTAAAGCCGCTGCATATACCATACGTAGGTATGATGAAACGTACGGTCGCAACAAGGAGGAAGGAACACGAGATATAACTGATATGAAGCTAATAAATTTTACAATACTTGTACTTACCGACAAACCACGGATTTCTTGGGTTATTTTCAACGTTCAAACTTAAGAAATACTCTTCAAATCCTCGAACAGGATTTGCTTGAGGTTGTACTGAAAGTGTTCCTTCTACTTCTGCTTCATTCCCATCAGAGACTAATGATCTTGCACTCCATCCATCAGACCCAATCCAGGAAAAACTGCCAGTTGCATTATTACGTTTTACAGCCCTCATAACTCCTGCAACTTCTTGGTCCGAACCAAATATTATAGTGCCTGAAATGTAACAACGAAGGATATGTATAATTGTTATCGTTACCAATTATTATTACATCATCTTCAAAAATGGCAAATGGAAGTTAAAAATCCTTCTGTTGTAGTAATCATTTCATAAATTAAAATATTTTAGTCGTTAAGTATTTTAATTTACATAGTTTTGTTATTAATTCGACTGTAACATAAATTTTAGTCAAAGGATACGTTAACTTTTGCGAACTAATGCTGAAACTTTGCCCGAAAAAGTTCAACTTCCTTTTCTGTAATCAAATGTGAACAATAGATTCTATCATTATTAAAAAATATATAGCCTGAGCCAATTAGGTTAACAATCTACTTTTTTGTTGTATAAGGATGTTCGGTATAACAATATAGTAAATAATTATCCGTTTTTACAGAGTAGATAAATTTGAAAATTGCAAAAAATGCATTCCATGCATTTGAGTTAAGACGCGCAACATTTTTTAGTACATTCATTTATTAAATACATTTGTAAGTAGATCAAATATATATAATAAATCAATATAATTCCAAACGTTCATTAAACCCATACAAAAAATTAATTACATTTTGTTCTACGCTCTAAACCTTAAAGCTATCTTCGCATAATGAAATTCTAGTTCGGTTTATAAATACAATTCAATTTAATTCCTACTTTCGTTTAAATTTGGATTTCAATAAGACACTTCTGAAGAGTTTATTGAAAACCAAGGCAGTAGTTGATTGATGAGATCTCATTTACGTGTTGCTTTGTATGGGAATTTCAGGTTCGTGCTAGACAAGGTTAAGCTGAGAGGGTCTGTAATTGCTTATTTTCTTGTCTTAACTTCTAACTTAATTAATTGTGAACTGGTTATTTGTTGGCAGTAAGTTTTCGAGTACTTCGGAAGTTTTAATAACTTGTCTCTATATCACCACTAAAGTTTTTATGTGTTAAGATAAATTCAGGCTGAAAGGATCTTATAAATAATACGAAAATGAAAAGAATTTTTTTGGCAGGCTCAGCCACTTTTAGTTTATTTACATTTTAATAACTGTAATACGAAAACAGCGCATCAGTCAAACTATGAAGAAACTCATGAATTAATTTAGACGAAGCAGGATATAATGTTGTACGTAGAAGATTAAGATACTTAATGTAATTAAAATGAAATGAGCTTTTGGAAAACCTTTTAATGAAGTTGTTCCTTTGTGGAGATTTTTTTGAGTTGTTTTGTTCTGATTGCGACAGCGATCTCCTATAACAAACGTTTCTTTCTTATCGCTGGCAGCACATTCAGCTTTTACCCGAGGCGCTCGTGAATCTACAGACCTGCACTTGCTTAATAGGCTGAAAAGTGGCCAGCCGTTTCACAAGTTTATATGGACGCAACGGTCCTAAGCGTACATAAATAGCTTCTCATTTTAAAAATTTAAGAAAAAACCTAAAGTAAATTATCGGTAAAGAAATCTTATATGCCACAATTAAAAGCAAAAACAGACGGTAAAACATTAAAATTATAATAAATGAAGTACGATTTTCATTTCTTATAAAAACACACTTTCCATAGAAGACCAATTATAAAAATGGAATACTAAAACAAATTTATAACTTTAAAACTGTAAAATATAATCATTTAAATCTGTCATTATTAACTGAGAGAAATACATTTTAAACACAAAATTAATCATTTGCCAAACTAAGCAGAACAAAGAACTTAAACATAGTTTTAAGAACGACTTATTAGTAAACTAAAAGTTAATACCAAATAATATTCTGCCAGCGCCCACCTGATGAGACCCCATAGGTCGAAACCGGTCGTGGGATGTGGCTTTCGGTTCATTATGCCTAGTTGGTAGGACGCGTGCAAAATGTGAGATCTTTGATCTTAAAATTTAGACGAATAAGGATTTTAATTCCTTCTTTTTTGAATAAGTTATATTTTCGTCTAGAAGTCCATCGGAATCAAAAGTGTAATTCAATGCCGGTAGGGGTATTAGCCCTCGGAGTAATTGTTTCTGTTGATTCCATATTTATATTTATATTTATTTTCATTTTTTTCATGGTTATGTAAATGTTTGCTATAACAAAAACTGATTTTTTGTCATTTCGAAATAGGAATTTCCACACCTACATCATTTTACACATGAAATACATCTGTTTCGAAATATTGCCATAGATAAATCCTATAAAAATCAATAGTGACATGTAACCTCAAAGAAGAAATTCTCAAAATTGGATTTTAAAAATTCAAAAACTACGAAACAATTACTGGAACCGGCTACAAAGTAATCTTTTGGATGTCCATCCGCCGTGGTCAGTCGTTTTTACTTCCGCAAATGTGTAGCTAGTCAATTTCAATAATTTGCCAACTAACTTTGTTTATTACTTATTAGTTATTACTTACCACCTTAACGGAAAGATTAAAAACGTGCCTTAAACAGTTGAGCCTCTTCAAAATGTGATAATGGAATTTGTATCAACTTAACAACTATTGTAAACGAATAACAAATGAACAGATAGCGACCGTTGTTCATGATACTACAGAAAATGTTTAATAATTAGTATGAAAATGTAAAAATATTAAGCGGATATAATTAATGCATACAATAAAGACCAGAAACAATGACGATATAAAAATGCGTATTTTGTCAAATTATATACGATTCAGTTTGCATTCTGCACTCTTATCTCTGAAATTTCGTTGACTACCGTTGTGACGTGTGGGCTTAGCGATAGGGATGTTTGCAGGCCTGTAAATTCACAATCGCGTAGTTTCAGTCCAGACGCCGCTGAGATGCAGCTAGCGATAAGCTGCATTACTTAAAAACTACACAATAGTAATATATGTTTACAGGCCGCTTCGTAAGCAGTGGATAACCTTTCAACAGAATATAGGGTTCCCTAAGTCAAAGTTTTACGAATTTTATGTTTAGGGAAAGTCTCTCTGTTTTCGAGTTATTTACACTTTTTTCAATTGCCACCACTAGTCAGTCTCTTGATCATCTAACACACATGAAGGAATTTTAATCTCTCTATTTTTGGATAATATTGTGAAATACCTGCCCTAAAATACGTACTGATAATTTAGAAACTGCTGCTGTGGGTGTTCTTAATTAATTTAAAACTTTAATAATGAAATATTTAAAGGATTTTTAGTAGGGGTAAATTTTAAATACATTCATGCGATATTAATTATTGAATTAATTTGTACCCACTACAGATAACCTCTCGTAGCTTAGTGGCAAAAGCATTGGAGCCTAAAGCCAAAGATCCCGGGTTCGAGTCCCGACAAGGGTGTGACAGCAGTAACAAATTTTTCCTTCTTATATGAGGTAATCTGTACTGGCTACAAATTAATTCAATAATTAAATAAACTGCAATAGCTATTCATACATTCTATAGCTTGTACGACAGAACAAATTCATTTTAAACAATTGAACCATGACATTTTTTACAAAACGACCACACAAAGAAGCTTCATAGGCACAACTCTAGCCAAAAAGGCAATACCATTTTTGGCATCCACCTAAAAAGTTTATTTTAGTCCTATTGCTGATGTAATTTATAAAATAGCCTAACTGTATTCGTAGTAACGAATCAGTTACCATTAAAAGTGTCACATAGTGCTTATGATTTAAAAAACTATGTTATTTTTTCCATTTATTAAAAAATAGGTTCGGGTTAATTTACGAAACATGGAAACCTTATCTAAAATTTTATTATATTTATTGTTATACATTTAACGGTATCTGCGTTGCATGGAACTACGGCGAATGTGGGGTCGTGACCAAGTTCTAGTGCCTGAAAATGCAAATAATCATTATGTGGAGTTCTATAAAGTGTCAGGGTAAATCAATATCGAGGACGAGCATGTAAGTTTGCGAAGCCATGAATAAGTCTGGAATACTGGCTCTGGGTAAGACCCTATCCGCAGTTCCCCGAGACGAATATATTCCATTATGCCGTAGACAAAACCAGGTTGGACTTAATCTCCAGTTTGGCTGTTGGCTCATTTAGTTAATTAGTTGTTTATAAAAATACGTTACGAAAAGGGAAAATAGTTGTTTTGTTGACCAACCTCTCGCATACCAAGCGACCCCAATCTACAATACCTTAAGGAGGCATCTTGGATTCAATTGAAACAATTTTGCAGGCAATTTAAAGTTAACAAAGTGCTTGAAAAAAAAGAGATACAATTGATGAAATGTTTTGGTCGGGCAAAATGGATATTGCTAGTAGTATTATATATTATGACACTACATAATACTAATTGTATTAAAATTTCATTTGCTCATGAACTTCGTTTCATTATATTGAAAAATGTGCGACATAGGTGAACAACACTCTTATGAATACTGCCGTTATATGCTTGTAGAACCATGAAAATGCCGGTAGTAATTCATATTAATTTTAAGTACACGTTACGGTTTAGATGAACCCTTTTTTGTACTTAAATATGAATTCTATTTACTATAGGAAAAACTAAAATAACGCAATGAAATGTTAAGTAAGTACCGTTTTGATATTAATAAAAAACATGTAAAGATATCTTAATAAATTTATTTTCATAGGAAAGCCTGTACCTTAATCTATTTTTATACATAATTTCCTTTGATATTGAGGCACTTGTCATAACGTTTGACTAGTTTTTGAATACCTTTCTCATAGAACTCTGCTGTCTGACTTCACACACCACTGCATCACAACTGTTTTAATTTCGTCATCGTCTTGAAGACGCTGACCGCCCAGGAATTTCTTCAAGTGCAGGAACAAATGGTAGTCACTGTGCGCCAGATCAGGGCTCTACGGAGGATGATCAAGGGTTTCCGAGTGGAAAGATGTGATGAGATTTTTGGTCCTATTAGCCACATGCGGACCGGCATTGTCATGCACATTTGTGCGTCCATCTTTAAATGCTCTCACCCACTTCCTTACCATTCCATCACTCATAATGTTTTGTCCGTAAACTGCACAGATCTCACGATAAATATCAATCGGTTTTAGTCCTTTAGCACCAAGGAATCGTATAACAGCCTGGACGTCACAGTCGGCGGGACTCACGATTATGGCGTCAGTGCGTAGGTGAGAGATGTAGGTAGGTACTTAGTGCACATGCGCGGAACGCTGACCCCAGCGCTACGGCGGCAGAATTTCAAAATGGTACTTACTTAAAAAACATGATTCGTATATAAGTGAACACAAACTACGCAAATAATCTCGTAGTTATTATTTATTCTTATACTTTTAATTACTGTTTCGGCAGAAAAGACTATTACCGTTGCTTTGTATATATATAAATTTAAGCTAGTATTAACAGTTATATATCAAATCTCGATATGCTCATAGACTAAATAAATCCATTCATCTAATGCCTTAAATGTCTTACAATAATACTCTTTGTAAATATTGATAGTGACTATCGGCAATCCTAAATGTAACAATTTTTATTATAACATGCAACATATACTCGTTTGTAAAAATATAAGTCAGTTCCACTCTGGCTTTTCGGGACTCAACAATAAAAGTTCCGCTCTGTCTTTTCGGGACTCAACAACAATAAAAGGTCCATCCTTGACCACAACAAGTATTGGTCCTTCGAGTTTTCTTTAACGTGGTACAGCAGTACACCCGTTGAGATTATTTAAATTAATTAATTCACTCAACATAAAACAACGACGATATTATCCATCATCTCAATGCATAGGAATTTTGCAAATAATTTAATACTGTCGACATGTTATTGCAAACGAAACATTTTGAAATGTAATGCGTCAGGGGCGGTTGGTGTGTGTTCAGTAGAACTACCAAGTATACTTATGTGTTTTTGGAGTCTAATTACTAAAATTATTGATACAACAAATTAGCGTATCTACATCACTACCGGCTGATGTTCAGAATCGCTTTTTGTTGGCTGTCCTATACGGAGTAGCAAACCAAACGAATTCTTGGGCTAAGGAGTCCTTGGTCGACCTTGTTGAGGTACGCTTAACTGGGCCGGCATATGGATTCTATGCACTACCCTACGGCACCCGTTACATTCAGTACCCACATTTACTCACATAAAGTATCGAATGAAGGCGGATAATTGAGCTGCAATCATTGTAGACATGTAGGTAAGTACATGCTACTCCTCTGCAAGAGACGGCGCATTTCTTCACGCTGGTCTGTATCTCGTATACGTTGAAAAGCGAAGATCTTGATTATGTTAATTTGCAAGACCTACTATTTTGTAAATTTGTGCAATACTTATTATAGTAATTTATTAAATATTTTATTTTCAGTGGAAATCCGCAGGTGGATTACATTGATAATGAATGTGAGACGTAATATTTTGCATGTCGTTAGTGGCTCCATGTGCAATAGGTACACGCCTATTAAAACATTGATTATATTCATCTCGAATGGGATTTATGAACTCTCAATAGAGATTAGTTAAGGTTGAGTGAATGTCTTTATTCTAAGACACGTTATCTGTGTGAACTGTGGTGAGTGAAAGCTGGAAGGGTTGTATGTTGTATGTATTGATGTTTGGTGTGCAAATAAATTGTTAGGAATAGATACAGGGTTAGCCATAGGAAATCATTGTCATAATGTAGTACATAGTTGTTATGGGGTTCTGGGTGTGTTTCTATTCGGTTCGATACAATAGTGACAATGTGACAATGGATTTTGTTTATAGTTTTGTTTAATCGATAAGGTTCTTTAATACTTATATGATGATGACAGAATTGTTTTAAGAAATGAATATGGGACGTTACTCAAAACTGTTGTTGAGACTGCAGGCGACAAAACATATAAGTGCCAATTTAGAAAAGAAATTCATTGAAGGAACAATTGAATTTGTTGCTGCAAGAAAAAGAATGCTCTTTTGATTTTTTTAATTTAATTTTTGGCGGTGATAAAGCATAGACGGAGAAAGTGCTTACAAGTTTTTGCAACTAGGATCAAACAATGGGTGTATAAGCTGTGCAGAACACTCGTTTCAACTTATCACGAGCCGTTACTAATGTAAATAATTTTGCTTTTTTAAGTCATAGAGAATCCAAAAAACCCAATTCACACAATGATACAAATTGAATTTTTGTTGGAAATTTAGAAAGGAATACATCTGTATTAACTTTCATAAGTACGAGTAATAGTATATAAAGGAGTACAGTCATTACTATGCGAGAATAGTCATAATTGACTGCTCAGGTCTGTCAAAACTCTGCACACCCTGCTGGTTTCACTCGAGACAAACAATCGGCACAATAATATCGCAAAACTTTAATGAATTCATGAAGTTTTAATTATGCTTGCAAAATTGTTCTGAAATCAAGGAATGACGGAAAAATGATTATAAAACTAATATATTTAAATATTTGCATGTTAAATGAAAGCTCTAAACAAGTAGGCTATTTTATATTACCTATACAGGGTGATTATTCCAAAAGGTGTATTGGACGTACCTCACGATATAATCTCAATTGAATGATAAAAAATTGATTTCCAGCATAATAGCTACATTGGAATTTTTTGTATCTAAATTGTTTTGGTAGCAATTGATATTTTTAAAAATGCGTTGGTAACTTGTTAATATTGTAATTGTAAAAGACGTTGTTTAGGTAACGCATCCAACCTAATAAAGAAATTGTGGAAAAGCTACGAAGTACTTTTAACCGCGATTAGTTATTACTAGTATGATTATAAATTTTGAACGATTGGTCTCTTAAGAATCTGTTAAGTTGTGCATCATTTTTAAAAGGATAAACAGCAAAGCAAGTGATGACGTCACTTCATCTTACATAGATCTAATTAATATGAGAGTGAGGAAGATGATGAGGGTTTAATAAATTAAAAGCTAATTTCTGCGTCAATATATCTGAAAGCGTAGGGTAATCTATCATGTCAAAATCAAAAATGCCAACAGTGTAGGCAATTAATTGCTTGTTCTACCAACCCACCAATGTGCAAGTGCTGTTATCAAATGACGGTTGCCATTATCATGGGCACATACAAGCATAACGCATTTCCAAAAAAAAAAACTGAGAAATTGGTAGACGTAAATCAGTACGCAGCGTGTTCAATTTTTCATTCATCCTGTCTACAAGGATACGGTTCGTATAATAAATGATTTTTTGATGAAGTCTTCCATTCACATGCAGAAATACTATGAATAGGGAGTTGTTACTTGAAATTGACGGAATACCAAATTCAGAACGCACATTAAAATATCAATTTTAGTTGTTTACTTACGTATATTCTCATGAAAAATAGTAAAGGTGATAAAAATTTAGTCGGACGAGTTTATTTCATTTTAAACAATTCGTTTAACATTACGACTATTATATCACTATTCACTGTTCACTATTATAATTTAATTATAATAGTGAATTTTATTGCTTAATGGCAAAGCAATCACGATCCGAATACGTAGGTGTGCAAGAGCATTCGATCGAGGAAGACTGGTATTTAAAATATTACTGTAATACGAGCTGGAAGCGAATTGTAAAAGCTTTTCATGGTTTTTAGTGAATATGAAATAATGTACGTGTGACATTTTGAGAGTCAGTCAGCAAATTAAATTATTCTACCTAAGCTGTATGTTGCAATTTTCTCATTCAGTTCATTTAATGACGTTGACGTTTTTAGCTTGAAAATGCACATACGAATGATTTTACGAAATCTCGTAAAAAATTTAATAAGATTATGAAAAAGTTTCTATAATGTTCAATGAAGCAATGCAGTAGACTTATTCGTTTTCTAAACTGTTAGAACGATAACGAAATAGCGGTCAAGATTATTTTGTTTCGCGAAATTAGTTTATACGGGAAAACAAAAAGTTGCAGGAAAATAAAAACCCATTTTCATCAAAAAAAGAAACAGGGAGAAAATTAAGTTAGACGGCGCAATGTGCTGTTGTTTTACCCTTATCAAGTGGTAGATACACTCAGGTGTATGTAATGGAGTGGCTTCATTTGATTTACCTTCAAAATTTAATTTATTTTATTCACGGCAAAGCACTAGTAAAGAAATGTCAATTATTGCACAAAAAATATTATTGTATTATAATGCTTGTGGATTTCACTAGTAGTCTGTAGAGAAACTACGAGAAAGCATTCACAGCTTCTTCGGTTGCTTCTGAAACTACTGAATCGGTAATTATGCAGCGGGAGGGGGGACAGCATCTCTATGGTTAATTTGAACTTTAAAGGATACCGAACGTATTGCATGTATTTTAATTTTCAAATACACCATAATTCTCTTTTACGGTGTAACAGCAACTCAATATAGAATAGAATATATGGACAAAATTCGTACAGCATGTCAGGTAACCAAGAAACTAAATCATAGTAATGGAATGTCAATATTCGGATAGTTGATGAATGGATTAATTTAGTATCACGATTATTATCCGTAAATAAGATATCATTGGTGTTCTGGAAAACGGAATCTGTTTTATTGGCGACCGTATAATTCTACACTATAATAGACCATTTTATGTCAAATATTCTAATGAAAGTCCTTATTCTTTAGGGGTTCTAAATTAAGATTTATCTATGAAGAAATTGGAAAATACGCCAAAGGTAAAAAGAGAATTATTAGAGAACATTTAGTTCTTGGTAAGATATTTATCGAAATTCACCCGATACGGATGCCGATTTCGAACATTTGAATTATTGACCAAACCGTAGTTGGACCGTAAAAGGAAGTTGATATAATATCATACTCCAGACATTATACCGACATCTACTGGTATTTACTTTGTATTATTTAATATTAATGAAAAGTTATAAATGGCGATCCCCATCTAGTAATTTCGATAAATTTCAGACCAAGAACTAAATGTTCTTTATTAATTTGGTTTGTGTTGAGTTCAATAGGGAACTGGTGAACAAAAGTACTGGTGATTATTGAAACAGAAATTTAATGGTAAAAACAATAAAATTGAATATCTTCATAGCAATGCATTCACGCGCATAGTTCTCAATCAACTACTTTTTGTCCCATGATTGTGACGACTCGACGCAGAGCATTTAGTAGCTACTCTGTCACGGCAAGGATTGACAACACACAACACCTCCATTATCAAAGCCCGACGACCACAATATGACGTCAGTCAGTTCAGGCCGACGTGAGACACCGATACTTAAGCGATACGCTCACATGCAAGTAAAAACATCGCGGATTGGAATAGAAATAAAAAATACAAAGTTTAAAATTATGTTTTAACCTCGAAATAATGTATAAAACACACGTGTATAACAATTTGTTGAGTTTAGATTGTTCTACGACAGTAATATTAACTACTTTTAATGGAGAAAGAAATGAAAGATTACGATTTCCACACCACCTTTGAGGTATCACTTCGTCGATGTGTTGACCTATTACGATGGAGTCTCGCCAGTAGCCCTGCTCCCATATTTTATAAATAAATATAAACTAGAAATAAATTTAATAAATTACCTTAAATTGTCGAAGTAATGACGTGTACAACAAAACATGTAATCACTTCAAAACAAGTGAAAAATTCGTTGAAACCACACTTTTAAAATGATTTGGAAATGCTATGGATTGTATTAACGTACAATGGAAAATATACGAGTACCTAAGTAGACATAGAAGTACATTTGAATTGGTTAGAAGTATATATATGCAAATTTAGACAGGCGCATATATGTTCAAATCGACGTGTAAATGTAAAATTAAATGAAAACCTATTTGAGAATATTTTGGAATTAAATACATGATGTGTTTATTGCTATTTGTACTTTTAATATGACTTAATTTGGATACACTATTTTTCCTTCGGTTTATTTATTAACGTGGTCAATTTTCTATTTTCCTTTTCGGAAAGTTATAACGAGCACTCTCCAACGTTCTCTTTTTAACAGACTTAAAATAATTGTTATGAGTCATGGTAATTACAATGAAAAATATTTTTTCCCAAAAGTCAACCAAATAATGTTGGAACCCTAAAAACAATGGTTTGTTAGGATTGCTTGTATTTTGATAAATTATGCTTAGATGAGCAGGATTCACAAAATGTGATACAACCTTCCTATTGATACTATTATTATCTGTTATTATTGCAATAACAGAAAAACAAAAACCAATTTGTTCAAGACCTGTGACTATAATTTTAATTATTTCAAATAATGGTTTTGTGGTTAATTTGTGTACTGTAAGAATGTGCACTACGTCTTTATATTTTGATATAATACTTTGAATCGTAAAAGAATGAGCAGTTGTAGCCAAATTTGACTGATTTGAGGACATTCCAATGAAATTGCCTTCTTTGTGATCTAAGTATGGCTTACCATGAATTTCTTCCAACATCGGTGTCTTGAGCCTGCAATGACGATTTCTTTTCTCTAATATATGACAAGAAAGTTGAACAAGAAGGATCAACATTGGTGTTGGAGCATAAACTGTTTAGAGTGTTTGAATGCGGCAATGTAAGTATACCAGTATGCCTTAAGAATTTGTAACAATGCGGAAAAATATTATGTAAAATTGATGAGATAATTAAGTGTTCTGATTCAAATTTGTGATGGGTTTTACATTGCGTAAATAACTGTATCTGTGACTTTATGAATCGTATAGCTTTACTAATGCTGTTATATTCGGCATTATCAAGAAGATTAGTAAATGTGATACATTATTTACAATATATTTTTTTAAAGTCGGTGGAGCTGTTATCATCTTTAATAATAGTTGCACATTGATGTAATCTATTTCAGTTATACTATTTATATGCACGGGTAAATTTTCAAAAACTGTTAAAATACCATTCCTATTTACAGAAATTGTCAGTGAATTATCAATTATTATGTACCATATATCGTGAGGCGTTTTATTAAAAATACTTAATTTTTTATGATTTTCAGCAGCTATCTCATACCTAAAGCTTTTTCAATGGAAATAACTTCCAAGCGTTGTTTCTTTTGATTGGGATCTTCACGAGAAAATTGACTATTTTTACTTAAATATGATGGGAGCTCCGGGAAAAATGCAAGTAACTGCATTTTATTTTAATTTTGGCTTTTTGAAATCAATTGTTAAAATCTTATCTGTTTTCCAATCAACTTCTGAAATAGTGTAAGAAAAATCGGTTACCTGGAAGTGAAGATGACAGACGACAGAATGCTCCGATATAAAACTTTTGTTTCGGTGTATTGCACTTAACCACCTTTTACGAAGATCTTCAGCTTTGGGAAACTTGAAGATATGAACTTTAATCTTATTTGTTTGATAATTGCTGCTGCAATTTGGCACACAACACTTGTTCATTATGCTCGATGTTATAATTATTATAATAAACGATACACTAAAAATATTCCTAGTGTCTCAGTATGATCACTAAATATTACAAAATGACACAATAATTTTAATTAGCACCAGCTTCTAGTTTGTTAATACTTTCCGTGTTGTAGGCAAGGTTTAAGTAGCTCTGAAACAATTAAACGTTTTCGATACCGTACCTTCCGCCGGCGCCCGTCTCGCTATATAGTACCTATATGTTCCGGACTAAACAGTTCAAGATGTTCACAAAATTCGCTTTCTCTACCTGACCTTCCGAAAACCCTAGTATGTAAGCTTGCACTAATAGTAATTTCCAGTAACAAAAATTCCATCCACACCCCCCAAACTTTCAAACCCGTAGTCTATAAGTCTTTGTATATAATAGTTAGTAGTATAATTATGATTCCTGTAGCGAGCCGTCGTTATAATATGTAAATACACATAGTCAACACACATTAAAACCATCGTTTGTGTCTAAATAATTTAGGTACAAAGCAATAATACAGAAGTGGTAATAACCATTTAGTTATATTTCGCCAAAGTATACAATCAACACTATACATACGTTTTGTAATACGACATCCACTCGCCATTGGGATGAAAAGGTTTTGTAAAATGACTTCCTTATATCTCAATTACATAACTATATACAAAGAAACATTAAAATATCGATAACAACAACAGCAATCATAATAACACTAAAACCACATCGTTCAGATTATTTTGTCGGACAACCATCTCTTGCAAATGGTTGGTGGAATGTTTGTCACACTGTTCAGCAATGCTCTTTTAATGTTTTGTAGTCATATAGTTTTACCTTAAGAGAGTAAATGATTATATTAGTCTTGTTATCTTATCAATTTTTAAGCAAACTACTATCAACATCAGAAATTAAAGCTATCACACCAGCCAAAGGCCAATTAATTTGCGCTACATTTTCACATTTGAGTTCAAATTTGCAACTGAATAATTCGAATGTAATTGCATTGAAAATAAATGGACTATATCTAACTGCAAAAACCACTCGACAATGTTGATAAATAACCATCTGTTCATTTTTTGCTATACCATAAAACCTTAAAAGATCATACCTTTTGAAAAGGCAAATAAACTGAGACTGTGGTGTGGAACTAGTAAAATCCAAAAAGTGTCTTACCCCAATTTACCGAAAAACTTTTCTGTTTAACTCCTTTTTTTCCACACCACAGTCTCTTTTTCTTTGCTTTTTCAAATATGGCTTCCCAAAGGAGTTAACCATACCCTTTTGCATTAACACTAATTTGTTGTAACTCCAGTTTTATATAAGCAATGACTCCAGTTTCACCTCATATAAAACTTAAAAGAATAGGAGAATGAACTATTTGTTCATTTAAATTAGGTCCAATATTGACCTTTCACGACATGACGGCTAATAGAGGAAAAGGCGGATCTCATGCTGATGCTTTGAATACCGGACGAATCTTCGTAGTACTCTATTCCTTGATAACCGATCGATGTGGTAGATAATAGTCCTAGTCGTTTTCTTATCATTTAGGCACACGTTCGCTCACACTTTCAACTAACCAATCATCAAATATGGAATTGTATCTATAATAATTGCCGCCCGGGGTCATGGCCCCATCTGGCCCCTCGCTACGCTACTGTATGCAGGACAACTTGATTTTTCTAGAGTAACAATTTAACTAAAATTCAGGTACATTCAAAAAATGCATATGCCTTTAATCTGATATTACCTTCTGAATTACTATTATGTACATTGATAAAAAGAATTTAAATAATCAGGTATTGCACAAATACTTTTTATACACTTTCAACGAATGCACCCACAATTAGGGAAACTCTCCATGTAACTATTTAGGTTTATGGTCGTTATTTTATTTGAGATCATTGAGGTTAATTTCCGCCGTTAGTTAGTCGTAAAGTTTAGCATCTTGTCGATTTTTGTCGTAAAGTAGTCTACTAAAACTCCTAATAACTGCTTTAGTGCATGTTTATAGTTCACCCATTACTCTTCTTCTACTTTGTTTTTACTGCATGCTAATATGCAATAAGGAAGATAATGTTTAGTAATGCCTTTTTAAATGTTTGTATTTTACTAATCGTAAGAGTTTTATTTTGCTGTCATTGATTCTTCTTCCTAGCCGTTTTTTGGATCTTCTTTATTTTAAAAGATCTAATAAATGGTGTTGGATTTCTCTGAAATTTCACGTTTAAATGATAACGTTTCTTCTGTATATACTGATTTATGTTAGAACTAACGAAAGTTGACATCAAAGCTCACTCAGAAATCAAAAACAAGAAACCAATATAGTGGAAATATTCTAAAACTCCAGTTTTAATACCTACATCTGTGGATTCATCAATAACAAAATTACAAACAAGTGGAGTTGCATCATGTGTAAGGTTTCAAGGTCCATTATTATTTTTTCGAATAAACAAAAGACAGCGGCCAAGGTTGGTTGGAAATCCGTTCTTTTGATATGAAGTTAGTACCAGAAATTGACCGCTCCTTATTATCTATATGTAAAAGAGAACTAGCAGGTTGAAACAGTTCAAGGTCAAATTAAAAGTTCCAATGACCTTGTTTAATAGAAAATTTTCTACATTTTCGGGTGAATCTTATTTAAATTAAAGTATAAAAGTTATATTTTAGCCACATAAATGGTACTTTCTTGAAGTGGAGCTCAGCGGTAAATACGTACCTAATTAAATGGAATTACTTAATAATATAGTAACTAAAGAATCGAGTAGTGTCTTCTGGTCCAGGTATAGGTGACATCATCCTACCAGATCAATACTGGTTAGAAGTTTGATACACAAAAATCTAATATATACCTACATAAGTAAATAAGTTTGTAACTTCGATCTTATTAAATCTTATCAACACACCATAGGCAGTCTCGATAAATCACCGACCAAATCGAAAGAGCTTTTAAAGTATATTTGTATAATATCTGGTTACTCCATCTACTGAAGTATTTCACATGTTAGATAAGTACTTTACTAAGGCATATACATTTCTAATTAATTTGGTTTATGTGCCTATTACGTATATAGACGTATCTCATATATTGAGTTAGAAAAGTAGATACATTACTAAGGACCTTGTCTGAGATAAAATACTTCAGTTAGCAGCAGATATCAGTTGTAAAATGTGCAAACTTAATTATTTACACTTCAGTTGTTATTATTGACACTAGAGTAGTTCAAATTGATGCGAGTCAAACTGTCTTTAACTTTTGATTATTTAATAACAACTCCAAATACAGTGGTATTTACAATAAATGCAATGCTACTGTTTCATTAAGGTCTGCGAATTTGAATATTAATGAATGCTTATTGAAAATGATTGATTGTTTCTGAAAAGTATCTTGAAATGATCTTTGTATTAAAAATGTTTGAAATATTTTTGTGTGAATGTTGTTTTGTTGTTTGTTTTTAGTGTTTAGAAGGTATAAATACTGATAACGCTGAAGATCAGTAGGCGTTACTTAAAATTGCTAAACAAAAGTCTTGGTTGTTTAAAAATATACGGAGGTGAAACGCCCCTTGCTTCTATGAATATTGATATCTTGTCTAGGTAATGTTATTGACCTAGAGGGTAGAACTATATTTGGTATTATTTAATTTTATGATAGACCGACGTTCCAAAATACCCGGAACGTGCTCCAACAATAGTCCCAGTTTTCATAGAGCATCTTATAAACATAATGGTACTCAATAAATATAATAATAAACCTAATATTAGGTTTGCTCAAGTATATAATAGTCATATAATAGGTATTCATATTGTAACGAGTGCGTGTTTGCTTGTGTGCGTTCGAGTACCCATGTATGTGAGAGAGCTGGCGACGTGTATATCGTAACTACAAGTGTGCGCGTAATAAATGAGGACATATTAGTGTATTTGTGTTTCGCGGAAACTTGTTAGATATTTCGGCGAAAAATAAAATGGTCCCGACTTTTCTATGTTTCTCGGGCGTGTTCCGGAAATTTAACGGAACAGTATATAAGCGGAAAGAAGATCGCCGAGGATAGTTCAGAGTTCAGTTCAGTTCAGAGTTCAGATATAAATTGACGGTCGTGAAAATAAGGTGAGAAATAAATCGACACGCGTTGTAAATAAATAGAAAAGTGAGAAGTGTTATACAGACAGTAACTGTACATAAATAAATAGTGTAATTGGTGGTAAAGTTAATTAATATTAGTATAAATAAATTGTTGTTCCTGTTTAAAAGTCTTCGAGTTTTGATTGTTGAACCCCCGAACGTTACAATTGGTGTCAGGTGTGGGGTTAAACGTGATTGTTGAAGACTTTAGTTAGCGGGTTGTAAAAGACATTACGACGGCTAAGAAATTGTGTGAATTAAAAGTAGCTGAGCTAAGAAGAGAATTAGAGGAGCGGGACGAAGGAACAAGGTGGAGCTTCAGTGGCGGCTCGCGGAGGCATTAAAAAAGGATGGCTATGATCCGGAGACGTTCCTTATTGAAGATGAATTGGACAAGAAATTAAAAGAAAACAGCAAAAGTCTGAAAAAATAAATTGGAAGAACAATAAACGTCCAGAAAATAAATTGGAAGAAAATAGTAAAAGTTTGAAACGTGAATTGGAAGACAAACTAAATAAATTTGAAGAAAATGATAAAAGTTTGGAAAGCAAATTGGAAGAAAACAGTAGAAACTTGGATGACATCACAGTTATTGGAAAGACCTTCAATGAACACCTGCGGAATTTGCAAGCAGTATTCCAACGGTTGCGTGAAGCCAATTTCAAAAAGTGCCACCATTTCCATGAAGAAGTTTTTTATTTGGGACATGTCGTATCAGCGAAGGGCGTGGCCGTGGATCCAGAGAAGATAAAGGCCGTGAAGGAGTGGCCAGTACCTGAAAATGTTCACGACATAAGAAGCTTCTTGGGTTTGTGCACGTATTATCGTCGCTATGTGCATGGATTCGCCAACATCGCCAGACCCTTAACAAGTTTAACCAAGAGTGACCGCAAATTCCATTGGGATTCGGATTGTCAAAAGGCATTTGAAATATATCCTCAGCCCAATGGAATGTTCATTTTAGACACTGACGCCAGCAATGTTGGAACGGGAGCCGTTCTTTCACAGTTACAAGATGACCAAGAGAAGGTAATCGGCTATAATAGCAAGACCTTGTCAAAAGCCGAAGGAAACTACTGTGTCACGAGGCGAGAGATGCTGGCTGTAGTCAAGGGTGTAGAACACTTTTATAAATACCTGTATGGACGGAAATTCACCCTACGCACCGATCATGCAGCTTTAAAGTGGCTTCTGAAATTCAAGAATCCGGAGGGTCAGGTAGCTAGATGGATTTAGAAGCTACAAGAATATGACTTTGACGTAGAGCACCGGCCTGGAACTGGACACAAGAACGCCAATGCACTTTCCAGAAGATCCTGCCAAGCAGACTTCAAGCAGTGTGATAGAATGGAAAGGAACGAAGAAACGGTTCGGCGTGTCACAATAATCGATGATGACTGGTTACCGGAAAATATAAGACAAGGCCAAGAGAACGACCCGGAGTTGAAGAAGGTGATGGAATGGAAAAGAGATGGACAACGACCAACGTGGCAACAAATTTCTTTCTGTACCCAAGTACTAAAATCGTTGTGGGCCCAGTGGGACTCAATGGTTCTGGAAGATGGTATCTTGAAGCGTATTGTAGAAAGTCCAGATGGAGTAGAAGATAGGAAGAACAGGTTATTCCGCGAAATAAGGTTCAAGAAGTGTTGCAATATCTTCATGATGGAACATCTGGTGGCCATTTTGGAGTGAATAAGACTCTTGGGAAGGTGCGAGAACGATATTATTGGGTGAGCTGTAAGGAAGATGTCAAAGATTGGTGTAAGTAGTGTACCACCTGTGTCGCGAGTAATGGACCACAGTAAAGGCCAAGGGCGCCAATGCGTCAGTACAATGTTGTCAGTCCCTTCGAAAGAATCGCCATCGATGTGGCAGGTCCATTCCCAGAGTCCGAAAAAGGCAACAAGTACATCGTGGTCGTAAGGGACTATTTTACCAAGTGGGTTGAAGCCTATGCCCTTCCGTACCAGAAGTCGGAAACCATAGTTGAGGAGCTGGTAAAAGAGTTGATCAGTCGTTTTGGGGTGCCCTTGAAGTTACACTCAGACCAAGGGAGAAACTTCGAATCAACTATATTCCGTGGAATATGCGAGCTCCTGGGAATAAGAAAAACTCGAACTATTCCACTCCACACACAATCGAACGGCATGGTCGAACAAATGAACCGGACTCTAATTAAATATCTCTCCAAGCTAGTATCAGATCACCAAAAGGACTGGGACCGCTATTTGCCCTTATTTTTAATGGCATACCGATCGTCTGTCTATGAAACAACTGGCCAAACACCTGCCAGTGTCCTTTTTGGAAGAGAGCTATGACTACCATGTGACCTCAAATTCGGCTGTAAACCAGGAGATGACTTGGCTGAAGAGGATTATGTCACCAACCTCCGAAAAGACTTAACGATATCCACGAGTCAGTTCGTCAGCATTCGCAAATTGCTAGAGACAGGATTAAAGAAAACTACGACGTCAAGGCTACAGAAGGTGGTTATCAAACTGGAGATCTTGTTTGGTTGTATAATCCTCGTCGCCGCCGTGGACTATCGCCTAAGTTTCAGCAGAATTGGGAAGGACCCTACGATGTAGTGAAGAGGATTAACGATGTGATCTACCGAATCATGAGAACTCCAAATGGGAAGCCGAGGATAGTTCATTTTAATCGCTTGGCTCCATTCGCCGGCGCGAATGAAGAGGAGGCGCGGGCCAGATTATTAAGAGCTATACCTTCCGAGCCCACCTTTCAAGAGTTCATGAAGGAAGGCCCCCATGTTAACAGAAGGTTTGGAGTGACAAAGGAAATCCGAAGGGACCTCTTTCCTACGCCTAAAGAATATTCTCTGGCCCATTGCGTCTCAAAGGATCTCAAAATGAGCCGTGGTATCGCGTCCGAGTTTAAACGCAGATTTGGCGGGTTAAAACATCTTGAAGACCAGATACAAGAAGATAGAAAACTGTTATGCCTGCCTGACGGACGACGAAATATCTATTATCTGGTAACCAAAGGAAGGTGCTCTGATAAACCAACTTATAGAGACCTTTGGGACGCACTAATGGAACTCCGCAAACATCTTCTGAAGAATACCCTACCGAAACTGGCGATTCCGAAGATTGGCTGTGGACGGGACAACCTGGTTCCTCCAGTGCGGAATATGATCGAGTTCCTGTTCCGCTGTACCAGAACTGACATCTTGGTCTGTTGTAATAACCGGAATTGTACCAACCAGGAGAAGACTGCTACTTCTATTCCCGGAACAGATGTCGGGAAGGCGAGAACTGCAGATTCTGAAATGATCCTGCGAAACGTAAAGCGAAAATGTTTCGGGACGAAACATCCTTAAGGAGGGGGCAGTGTAACGAGTGCGTGTTTGCTTGTGTGCGTTCCGAGTGCCTATGTATGTGAGCGAGCTGGTCGCGGCCGATACGCAACGTGTATATCGTAACTGCAAGTATGTGCGTAATAAATGAGGATATGTTAGTGTATTTGTGTTTCGCGGAAACTTGTTAGATATTTCGGCGAAAAATAAAATGGTCCCGACTTTTCTATGTTTCTCAGGCGTGTTCCGGAAATTTAACGGAACAGTATATAAGCGGAAAGAAGATCGCCGAGGATAGTTCAGAGTTCAGTTCAGTTCAGAGTTCAGATATAAATTGACGGTCGTGAAAATAATATGAGAAATAAATCGAGACGCGTTGTAAATAAATAGAAAAGTGAGAAGTGTTATACAAACAGTAACTGTATGTAAATAAATAGTGTAATTGGTGGTAAAGTTAATTAATATTAGTATAAATAAATTATTGTTCCTGTTTAAAAGTCTTCGAGTTTTGATTGTTGAACCCCCGAACGTTACAATATGTTTGTGAAGTGTACAGAACATCAGTGGATGGTGATATCCTGACATACCCAGATATTATATCAACTTGCTTTGAAGAGCTTCTTTGATTTGGTCGATTATTTATCGAGACTCCTTATGGCGTTATGATGAGTACTTTCGATAAATTACTTACCAAAAACAAATGCTATTCTCATAGTTGCAGATATCAGTAGATGGCTATATGCTGTCGTAACTAGATATAACATGTTCGTCTACATCAGCTGTTATAATATATGAAATGCTATTGAATTGATTGTAAGGAGTAAAATGTCACCCATTCAGAGGTACAATGGTGCAGATTAAAAAATTGTTTTATTCATGTCAATTTATAATGTAAAATACAAAATTCCAGTGTTGACCTTCATTTATTTTATAAAAAATAGTAGGTGTCTGCCATTAGCTCTTGGTGAATCATGTTGAAATAATAAATAAATAAATAAAAATTCTTGGAAACTGGTCACCATGTTTTATTAAATAACTCGTTGCGCATTTCATCCTGTTAAGGCATTATCAAGTAACTAAAGTTAATACAAAATTAAATTATATTTATATACATACAATACAAAGAAAGAGGGTGGGACTTAAATTAAGGAACTGCTAAGTAATGGATTATTCCCGAAATCTAATTGGTCGTTCGTGAGAGTTTTTTTGGCTTTAATAGCTTTGTTTATTTCTACAATTTCAAATCTATCGAGTATAGGACCTCCTTTCACATTTTTTAGTAATTTTAATTTATCTTTACATAATGAGTGGTTATTATTTAATACATGGCTAGCTAGCCCTGAGTTAGGTTTGTTAGTTTTTATATACTATAATTAAAATGTTCTAAAAAACGGGTTTCAATACCTCTTTTTGATTTGCCTATATATATATATAATATATATATATATATATATATAACATTACAATCATTGCAGGATATTTCATAACATCACTTTTTTGTAAAACGTTATTATTTACGCTTAAATTTTTGTTGTTTACTAGCTTCTTACCTAAGGTATTGTTATTGAAATAAGCTGGTTTAATATTGTAATGATATAGGGTTTTAGCTACTAGTTCGCTTATCTTACCTAAATAGGGCAATTTCCTCCAAACGTTATTATTAGAATTGGAATTAATTGAGTAAATGATGTTATTGAATTTTTAATTTTTGTTTTTTCTTTAGTAACTTATCAATGATATTTTTGTTGCAACCATTATTTTCTGCTATTAATCTTATCAAATTTATTTCTTTTTTGTAATTTTGTTCAGATAAAGGTATGCTGACAACTCTGTTTATCATAGAATGAAAGGCCGCTAGTTTTATGTTACGGGGGTGATTAGAATCATACGGTATGATGCAATCTGTGTAAGTGTCTTTTCTATAAATATCAAAGTCTAACCTATGGTTTTTGTTAATAGTAATATTTAAATCTAAGAAGTTTAAATACAACAACAACAGTGCAAAATGCTCATCAAGTTATTTAATGAAACATTGTGACCAGCTTCCAAGAATTTTTATTTATTATTTATTTTATATTAATTGAAGTGTCTCGTAAAGAGTTATCACATTAGTAAACTTTATTTACGTACTTATTATCGGATATTTACTTTAACAGCGTCTGAAACACATTTTGGTTTGCAAAATCTTGTCACGACGAAGTAATTTATCGTTGTCAGTCTTAACTGTATTGTTAGGATGAGCTACAGGTTTATTTGTTGGTCTGACGTTCAAAATACAAACACAACTGAAAACGAATGACCCGTACTGTCAAGCATAGAAGGTTTCCTGTATACCCCATATGTAAAAATTACTTCGACAGTAGAAAGTAATAATTCATAAAAATAATTTTCTGTGTATCCTTGTTTTGTCAAGTTGGAGAAAATACGAAAAAACATTCTTAAGTTGAATGAAGGAGAACTAATGGAATTTTATTTTATGCTAATGCAGGGACAAAAAGAAAACTCTAGTAGAATAATATTAGTATAAGAGGATTGACTCGCTTAAGAAAATTTTCTTGCATTCCCTTTTCTTCCTTCTCACTGATTTTTGTATCGTACGAAACTTTAACTTATTGCACTGTATTTCGTTTTTGTTGTATATTATCGATCAACAACAGTTGTTTTTCTAAAAAAGTAGTTACTTAACCCATAAAGTCTTCAGTAACGATTTCATTTACATACTAACAATATTCTTCATTAAAAATTTAGTACGGCAGGATAAGCGCTCGGGTAAAGCTTTAGAACCATACCTGGAGACTGTACTAAACTATTAACAGCATGCATTGATTATTTTCCGCTTTTCACTGGTTTTTATTAAGCATTACTCTGTCCTATGAAATAAAGAGCCCTTTTCGACAGGATAAAACACTTTATATCTATAATAAAATAAAAACAATTCATACAGCACATAAGCTGAGTTAGATCCGTTATGATTGTATGTTTATACATATTAATATGTTTTTTCGTTCTACTTATTCCACAAATTTGGTTACGGTTACAAGCCAAAATTTTGAAGCGGTTTACAAGGTGTTAATTGGAGCAACAGATTGTCCCTGCGGGAGTTGTTATGCAAAAGAGGTTATTAAATGTCGTAAAAGGTTTTTTCTATTGTCTTGTTTCAAGTTTTAATTCCCATCATCCACTATTTATTCTCTACTCTTTACCATAGATTAAAATATAAAACCTCTTTAGGTACCCATGTTGAAACACATAATGATTTTATGAGTATATTAGTTGAGTCCATTCATGTTTGGAGGGAATGGCACTGTTGTCGATGGTGCATATCGCTTACATTTTAGTTATAATGACCCTCTATACCATAACCTAATCTAATCCCCTGGTAAATACCACAATACACATGCCAATCAGAGAACACACACATACGTATTATAACCAACTAAACGTTTTTAATGAACATGTCAGTCAATTACAATGAAAATGTCAATCGACTTTAAGCTAAATAATTTTGGTGCAATTTATGCGAAGCTGCATGTTTTCAGTAACAAAATTGCAGAAATAAAATAACTGATATTGTTTCACTATATATTTTGGTCTATCAGGACAAATTTATTTCGGCCTTTCGGCCATTTATTAGCGAAATACATTAGATTCCTGAAATTTAAAACTAAGGGCTCACTACTCTACCCTTGAAAAAGTGGTGAATAACAACTGATTTCATTATTATAGGTGTATTCCGGGCTTTACATAGGGACCACAAAAAGATTAGTCAACACCCGAATATCAGAGCATAAAAGAATTTGTCGCCTTGAAGAAACACAAAAATCAGTTGTAGCAGAACACGCATCAATGGACAGAGTACATCGAATTGTGTACAATACACAAAACTATTACCCAAGGTTACAAGCTATAGAAATACATAAACATAAACAAAGCTTAATACAGAAGAAAGTGAGAAGACGGTAAACAGCAAAAGGCGAAAGAACGAAGGCTGGGAAGGTAACAGACATGACTCGAAAATACAGAAGAAGTCGTTAGACCTCATGGAGGACGCAGGTAGTCAAATGGAAGCCGACGCTAAATTTGAAGCAATCAACGTAGATGGAGATATTATTATGGTAGCTACAAAGAGATTGCGAAGGAAAATGCAGCAGTTGAAAAACCGCCACCGAGAATAATAGTTAAAACAGAGGATCTAAAACTACTTAGCGAAATATTAGAAGTCAACGATATTGCCTTGAGATTGCCACTAAAATAAATTGGATCAGGGACAAAAGTCTTCACTGAAAATAACGACAATTACAGGAAAGTTGTGAAGTTGTGTAATACTTCACGTTCCAGTTGAAGATGAATTAAAAGTTGTATTAAAAGGGAATTCCGCCAAATATGGAAACCGAGGACATGAAAAAATCCCTAGACGAACAAGGTTTTATTTATAACACAATTATCAGAATGAAAAACAAGAAAAGAGCATTACCAATGGTGCTCGTAAATACAAACAAGAATGAAGAGGGAAAAATACTATATGAAATAAGTGACGTAGCAAACATAAAAGTCCAAGCTGAAGACAAGAAGCGACCGGCAGAAGCAAGACAATGCTTCAGGTGCCAGCGCTTCAGTCACGTTGCTTTCCGCTGCAACATGCAGCCTAGATGCTTAAAATGGGCTGATGATCATTCGTAGCGAGATTGCCTGTACAAAGACAAAGGAAAGTCTGTCAATTGCGGCGACGGGCATATAGCGTCCAGCTGGGACTGCCTGTTGCACCTTAAAACTCAAAGGAATCAGAAGGAAAAGCTCAAACAAGAAAAACTGGAAAGATCAAATGTTTCATATGCAGATATTACCAAAAAGGATAAACAAGAGAAAACAAATATACCAAAAATGGAGGAGCTAATATGCAACATATTAAAGAAGATGTTACCACAATAATTAAAAGAACAACTGAAAGGGAAGTGCAATTAAATTTGTTAACTGGAACTGCAATGCTTTTAAAATCAAAAGCGATGGACTTCAACCATTCTTAAACCAAAACGATACAGCAATAGCCTGCATTATCGAGACCTTTTTAAAAGAGAAAGATAAGATTAGAGTCCCAGGTTATAGGATCTTAAGAAAGGATAGAAAATCAAAATGGGGAGTAGTTATGATGTTGATTAAAAATCGTCTGTGCGCCGGTCCTATAAATTATGAAATAGGGCACAAAATGGAAGCAATGGAGGCTAAAATTAAAATAAAGGACAAAATCGTTGATGCAGTATCAATATACATTCCACCAACCGGAGAGATATGCCATGAAGAATTCCGTAAGGTGATTACAGATAATATTATCATAGCAGGAGATTTAAGCTCCAAACATGAAAGCTGGAGATGTTTTAGGCAAAACAAAAATGGGTTCTTTTGCAATCCGTGGCAAGAAAAGAGTCTTTACATGTTCAAGGTCCGAACAGTGTAACTTCATTGCCAATAAAACATGAATTAGCATCTGACCACGCTCCCGTAATAGCAACCATTGGCCTTGGTAGCCAAATAAATAGTGCACAAATTAATAAAGCTAACTGGAAGGAATACATCAGAGAAATGGAGATGGCAAATTTCGAGGAAGGGGATACGAATAAAGCCGTTGGACAACTCGAAACAAAGCTACAAGAAAAATAGAAACGTCAGCAATAAATCGATACGGTCTAAATACGGATGAAAAACACTTGTTGAAAAGCAGGAACTACGCAAAAAACAAATGGAGAAGATATGGAAGGGAAGAAGATAAAGTTAGATATAAGGAACTTCAGAAAGAGGTTAACACACTACTTAAAGAGAAGAAGGAGGAAGAATGGGAAAATGTATTAAGCAAGAGTGAAAGCTCTATAAATGGTGATATATGGACAATAGTAAGGAAGATTAGAAGGAAAAAAGAACCAAACATACCAATCAGGGACTCTAATGGGAGTTGGAGGTTTGACGATAACGAGAAGGCAGAAATAATAGCTAACAGCCTGGAAAGCAGTTCATCCATAATTGCCCCGCGATTACATTACCAAAACCTACACAAATCATAAATCAAAAGTAAAGCACTGGAGGAGATATAAGTTAACCAAGCAATTGTAAATATTAACGTTAAAAAAGCCAATGGTCCCGATGGCATACCAGGGAATGCTGTCAAATTGTATCCAGCCAACGTTCTACGAGAAGTTCACAATATTTTCAATAAGATAATTAAGACAACTCATACCCAGAAAGATGGCACCTCGCTGAAATTGTGACCATCCTAAAACCTGGTAGAGATCCTTCGAAATCAGATAATAGAAGACCCATTAATCTAATAAATGTACTGGCGAAGGTATTCGATAAGCTGATCTTATCAAAACTACAATAAGAGGTAGAAAGGACAAACTTAATTGGCCCTACACAATCTGGATTCACAAAAGAGGTGGGGGCGGTGCACCAGGCTTCTTACCTTGTAGCAAACATACGAAAGAAGCAAAATAACGAACAGAAGACTTTATTATCCTGTTTAGACATCGATGTCAAGGCGTATGACAAAGCATGAAGGAGTGGTATAATTTGGAAGATGAGCAATATAGGGATCAATCCGTATATAACCAAATTAGTGGACGAAATTATTAGTAGAAGATGTAAAAATCGGCAAGGCTACGACAACTGTAAGACAGGCAAGGGAAGGGTTCCGCAGGGGCTCCCATGTCACCTGTCCTATTTAACATTTAATGGGTTATTTAGCTGAAAAAATTAAAAATTTACTTAAGACAAAAGTATATCAATATGCGGATGACACTATTTTGGTTGAGTCCAATAATTGGAGTAATGCCACAAAAAAATGGAAGAGGCTTTAGAAAGAATAGCCATCTTCTGTAAACGGTGGAGAATTAAAATAAACGAGCAAAAAACTGTAATAACCAAAATTGGTAAAGGATTACCCAAAGATAGCATGAGTACTTTTGGAACTAAAAAGCTTAAAATTCGCAATAAAACAACGTATTTAGGAATTGAAATAAATCATAAGATGACGTGAAACCAACATACTAAAACGAGATGCACAATTGCAAGGAAAAGCATAAACAAGCTATATTATCTTCTTAACATAGACAGTAAATTGAGTCTGAAAACGAAACGGAACATTGTTAAAGCAGTGATAGAAAAACAGGCAGCGTATGGTGAGGAAGTGTGGGCTGAGGATAAAAATTTTAAAGCAAACAACTTAGTTCCTGTCCAGAGTAGAGCGACGAGGCTTATATTAGGTGCTTCGTTTTATATAAGTAATTCAGACCTTAGAAAAGATCTCAAATTTAAAAACCTACTAACGAAAGGTATAAAAGCAAGGAAAAAAATGATTGAAGTTTTAATGAAAAGTAGAATCCTGTATAGAAAAGAAGCAGTTCTATTAGTGGCTTGAAAATAGTATTGACTAACTGATGATAGATCAGTCGTAAGCGCCATTAAGAAGCTTGAAACATCAGAAAATGGAGAGGCACAAAAAAAAGACAGCGTCTTTCAGCGACAACGAGCGCCGACGAACACTTCGACCGAGACCAACAGGGACCATCAACCTTCGAGAAACGTCAGGAGTAAAATCCCAACTACCAGTTAACAATTGATTTCTTGAATGTATATCTAACAAAAGACTTAAATGAATTGATTTAATACTTTTCGAAAATCTACCACCACAGACATAGTAGTTCCATCTACTTCAGTATACCCAACAAAAACCAAATTCGCTGTTTTGGTAATCTACCCTTATCTAATTCATATTTCAATAACGAACTTAAAACAATTAAATACATCGTTGCCTCTAATAATTAGTTACCTCTTATCATTGAAAGCCTATTAAATAAGAAATTAAGACAGCTTTCGTCCTTAGGCTATAACAGTGGTTCCCTAGTCGACAAAAATCTGCTTTTAGTTCTATTAAATTTGTAAATAATTTTTGATCCGAAATTAAATTTTTAGTCCAAAATAAGTTTAGTTTTAATATAATTGAAAGTGGCTCAGATAATCTTGTTTCAATGCTTATCAACCAAAACATAAATCCCCCCTCCCCCAAGTGATAAATGTGGTGTTTTCCAAATTTTGTGTTTGCAATTTTGATGCCACATATTTCGGACAATCAGGAAGAGCAATATTAGTGTTACTAACGATTAGTTATAACATAATTATAAGTGAATATTTGTTGGTTATCCTACGTACTTTCTGGGATAAACTTTATACTATTATAGTAAAGGCTCAGCTTACCTCTAGCTCTTGGCTTCGTCAGCAGCTTTTGAACGATGTTGTCGTATGCAGACTCATCTGCAACGCCTGAATCTTTAACCAACTTCTCCTTGACTGCTATGCAAATATTGTAGTCGGCGAGTAGATCTTCGAGTTCTTCGAAGGCCTGCAACAGATATTTAGAATTAATTCGTCAAGCAACAATCAAAATACTTGGCTTACTGAAATTCTATATAAGTATATATCCAAATTAAAACAGCAACTTCCACAAATTTTAATAAAAACAGTGTGATGCTGGGTGAAAAGTATTCCTATAAAACCTAACCACACTTTATTTGGCCTAAGCTCTATCCATGAACGTTACCTAAGTCTATTTGGTTATATTATTCTTCTCTATATCGTAGTTTAATATAAACTTCATCCCAACAGAATTGTTAAGGATTATGGATGGCTTGATGAAATTTTATGTCATGTCATGAAGTATTTGGTCAAAAATTTTATAAATAAAATCAAACAGGTATCCTCGCAAATGCTAATCTATGATCAAGGAGGCGTCCACGATCTCGGCACCAAATGCATGAAGCCCCGGCACAGGCACAAAAAAGGTTAATCATGAATTTGTTACCATCCCGTTGATATGTTTATTATATACATTTCAAATTAATAAATCCTAACTTAATTACCCCTCCCCCTGAGTTTATTCCTTATCAATTTGCCACGAATAGGATGTCTTATATTGGTTGTGAAAATACTTATTGCTTTACAACGGTACAATAATTTATTCATATTCCTAATATAATAATGTATTTCTAAAAAAACTTGACCGCCTGCTAGGACGACCCGTTCGAAAGACAATAAACACGTCATTACTATTTTAGTCAGTAGGGTGATGCCATCAGTCATGCAACAGGTAGCTGGTGCTAAATCATGCCGGCGCCATTTAGTACGTAAAACTGTGAGTTTGGCGTCTTTTACTTTGTTTTCTCAGTCATGTGTCCCAATTACTATCTCAAACACATTAACAAACATGCGAAGAAAAATCGAGTTAAACTATAATTCAGTACAATTGTGCCATTAAAAATACTACTATTACTAGATACTCTGCCATGTTTCCGTTATACATTTGAATAATTAATTAGGACTTCGATACAAAATAACGTTCCTAATATGATCCACATTTTAGTCAAAATAAGCCTACATATTAAAAACAAAATAACACATGAAGATTAGTGACTGGCTAATACAAGCACCAACACTCAGGTGGGAAGATAATCAGAATTCCTTCTTCCTATAACGTCTTTCACGTGATTTACAATAACATATTAACATATTTGTGGCGCAGTAAGGACATTGCATTTTTAATCAATGTATAATGGCCAATAAATGAGAAATGCGATACCAAAATAAGAAACTAATAAAACCGAAACATTGCAGCAGCCAATTTATTATTCCATCACACACAAAAAAGCTGATATGCCACCTGTATTTTTCAATGTGGAAAAAAACGTTCTAACAGAAATATAATATTAGCAGAAGGCAACGAAGATTTAAAGTTTAATATAATTATTTGAATTTACTTTAGATAGTGGAAAATAATTGTAGAACATATATATAAAGCCGTGAAACATATGTAGAGTAGGTACTTAAACAATAAAAACAAATTACGGACATTAAAGATGTTTTTGATTTATAATATAAACATTACTACAGAATATGTAACACGCAACGAAATAGTTAATTATAAAAAGACAAAATTATGTAGAGAAGTAAACTTCAGTGGCGTAGTGGCAACGGAACGATTTTAGTTTGCAGGTTTTAAAATCTTGAATTGCGTACAATCCACTATTTACAAAAATATAGTATTACTTTAAAATAAATCATAATCGCAATTAGACAAAAAGGAAACAGTATTTCTGTTAAAATCATTCATAAATTGTTGCTTGAGCGGAGTTTTTCCCTTCTAATTAATGTGAAAGCGAATTTAATTGCTGTGAAGCACATAAATATTTACAATCAGAAATCTTCATGTTCACATTTGTTTATTTCAACTATACTTAATCGTTGAATGGTAGTTATTTGTAACAGTTTGACCCACAATCGACGATTTAGTATTTCGTTTCATTTTCGGATATGTATCTGACTTTTAAATATTGTAGTTTCTAAGTTATTTTATTCATTTTATTGCAAAGGCTTCTGTGAATTAGAAATTTTTTCATTTGTACGCTTTCAACTGTTAAAAAAGCTTTAGGATTTTTCTTTTCAAAATACATAAAACAATTTCTGAAAGCTCCTAATTGGACCACTACAACTTAGGTCCAACGAAACAAATGAATGATTACAATCGGAAAACTCACGAACGTAAACAATTTTACGGCAATGAAATGTTCATCCTTATAAGCGATTCAATTAAATTGTTTCCTGTTACAGCTTTCAAGTGTTAAATACTTTGTTGGTAAAGTAAACCAGGTTATGCACAAATTTCTTTGATCAAAACCAATTGCATTCAATTTATCTGTTTCGTACAATTGTATTAAATTAAATTGGTTGTTGCTCTTGGGGCGATTAATTTTTCTTTATACTTCATTAACTCAGGTTAACTAATAAGCTGTCGTTCCACACATTCTTTATGATTCTAAATACATAGCAAAAGTATATGGAAATTCATTTGGAAACATCGCATGACCGTAAAATAGGTTCGTGATTGAAGGCAATTTGAATAAATGAACAGAAAAATCTACGATATCAATAATGGTCCCTTATAATGCATAACATTGACCATGAGGTAGTGTTACAATTTACTGAAAAATTTAAACTTCAGATGGTGTTGGTTCACTTGATGAAAAATACCCAGTGGTGGCTGAAGACCTGTAGTTTGTGTTGATCAATCAACGCGTGAGTTTTGCTATGTGTTAAAAATCAGCACATGAGAAATTGTGCGTTCTCATATGTTTCTCAATTTATAAGTTTTTTAAATGTGACAATCGAAGTTTTTTATTGAATCGAGAATTTTTATAACGATTTTCAGCATGCAGGTTTTATAATTATACATTCATACAAAAAATTAAGTAGCGTGCATTATTATTGGTCTATTTCACGTGCTTAAAAATTTCAAACTGTTTGGAAAAATCATTGAAGGACGAGATAAATTTGATTTGGAGCAGTCCTCTATTCCACTACGCAGGAAACATTCAAAACGTTTGGATTTCGGATCAAATGACAAAAATAATGGTTTCGCAGTTCCTGAGGAAATGAAATGCTTGATTTTTTGTGTTATTGTAAATCAACTGGTCGAATTTCTGCGTAAAAAGTACGAACATTTAAAACCTTTAGGGCCTTTTGTTATACGATACATGCAAAAGAAAAAGTCAATAGCCAAATTTTGTAAAATGATGATTATTCTGACAACAGTCTGGATCACTTCCAGACATGTTTTTATCTTTGGAATCTTCTAAGGTAAAAAAACACCTATTAATAGTTGTACTTTGAAAATATTTTTTCCTAGTGAAAAAGCACGCTACTTGAAAAGCTATTCTGAGGTAACGTTACTATTGTATAATATAATATAAGATCACTTATTTGGTGGAGCGAGTGGAGCCCTGCTTCATAGATACTCTTCTCTGGGCCATTTTTGTCGACAGATGTATTTTGGCCAGAGTCTCTTTTTGACTCTTTCATCTTGGGTATAAGATACCTTTTGTTTGTTGTGTTTGATACCACTTTCTTTTTGGTGTTTGATACAGTTATATGAAGAAGTCAAATACCTTTAGTTTTTGGAAAATAAGAATTAGATTATTGCCATGTGGTGTGCATTCTGATTTTGAGTTAGGTATTTGAGCTGAGGCTGTAATGTTCTTATTCATTTAAAACTTATATTGGTATTTGAGCCAGGATGTTTGTTTTGCATGGCTCGTTATGAGTCAACTGTCTGTTATAAATCTCGTCTATGTCTTAAATTTCTGTTTTGCTTTATATTTTGTTTCAGTTTTGTTACTTTAAACCTCTCTACGTCTTAATTTAGGGTCATCACTTCATTTGAGTCTCTTCCGGCTGAGTTGGGAAAAATTTTGTGGTAAAATAACCTTTTATATTTGGTTTACTGGAACATCTACTGAATCCATGTTTATGATCAATTGAGAAATACAAAAACTCGTGCATACATTGAACTGTCATTTGTCAATTATCAATTGTCATGCTATAAATAAATATGACTACATTCGTATAAAGCCTGGGGACTATTATTTTTTTCACCAATGCAATTTTCGTTGAATTTTTTATAAAACACAGCATATTATACATTTTACTTGGAAGCTTGCCAATGAACAAGAACTTAGATATAAGCATTAGTTTTCCATTTACAAATTTTCGTTATCAACGCTTTTCAGAGTTATTTTAGTTATATTTTCTACTTAGCTATCCCTTTTTAACCAAGTAATGGATAAAAAAATTGGTTTGCGGAAATTTAAATATGGAAACATTATTCCTTTTCGGCTTCGTGATATTGGATAAAAATATAAGGCAGTTAATTCTTGGAATTGAAGACAATGTTATTTTGTTTTGATTTTTAAAGCTTGTTGTATTTTGAACATTAACTAAACTGTAATTGTCTAATCAGAAATATATATATATGTATATATTTGAGCAGTTTATTTTCCGTTTAATTTGTTTTCCTTATCTTTACTGATTAATTAATTTTGCTTTTTATGAATGTCTGATTTCAAAACTTTTACAATTGTTTGTACATTTATAAAAAGAGAAGAGAATGCAGTGGTTTATTTACAGTCAGCGACGGATCTACCGAGAGGGCTGTAGCTCCATCCCTCGCGGACATTGACGTTGGGCACATATAAAAGATACATTGAAATTCATTACCTGTGGCTTGGCCCAAATAAGTTACATAAAAGAATAAATAATGGAAAATCAATAATTGAGAATATTTTTAGAAGATCTGTAACGTGGGTTGTCGAGCTTTAAAAAAAAGACCAGAAACTTCGAAAAGCGTCATTCTAGAAGCTTCCAGAACAAATGAATTTACTATAAATAAGCTTCCGCGAAATCGACGGGATAGTTTTAATAACCAGGCGATAGATAAAGACTAGCAAAGAGCAGAGAAGTAAAATAGTCGATGAGAGAGTCATAAAGTTAATTGTGGTATTGTTTGAGAATTAATCATCAAAAATAAGTTGTTTGATAGTGACAGTTGTATTCGTTACGCTATATTGATGAGAGTTGTTTGAAAATACGCGATATTTGGTGTCAGGAGTGAAATTATCGAAGAGAGAAGAATGAATCGAACGGAATTGAAGAATTTCATCCAATCTTTAGGAAATTTCTGCCGATTGTAAGTTACCTCTACAGACTACATATCGTTGGAAAGCTCTCGAAGTGAGAAAAACGAATTCAACGTCACCAAAGAATTTCATAGAATTTTTTAAATGTTTTAATGTATGGTAAATAACCCCAATAAACTATATTTCGTTGAATAGCTCTCGAAGAGAGAAGAACAAATTTCACGTTATCTAATAATTTCATAGAACTTTTTATATGAAACTGCCTTTAAGCTTTAATGGCGGTGATGGCAGAAATGAAAGCAGGAAGGGAGGAAATGAAGCAAGAAATGGAATAGAAAATGGAAGAGGGACAAGAAGAAATAAAACAGAAAATGGAAGAAGGACAATAAGAAATGGAATGGAAAACGGAAGATGGACACGAAGAAATGAAACGCAAAATGGAAGAAGGATAAGAAGAAATGAAACAGAAAATATAAGAGGGACAAGAGAATTAATAGCAGCTCAGGAAGGAATAAAACAGGAAGTGAAGATAGAGATAAAGAACGTACAAGAAGCAAAAGGTTTGAGAATGGAGGAAGAAGTAAGTGACATTAGAAATAGGAAATCAAGATAGAAAAGAAGTTAGAATAAAGGGAGAAGTTGAAAACCCAAATCGAAGAAATGAATGAAGAAATTGAAAAGCTGCTACTGCGAGAACTAACGATTCGGGTGCAAGGCCAGCAAAAATTACACCTCCAACTTTTGATGTGAAAATTTAGTGGTCCGCTTACCTGAAACAGTTTGAAGTAGCGGCAGAAGCAAATGCATAGATCGATTCAGAAAAGGTAACAGCGTTAATAATTGCTTTACGAGGAGAGGCACTGAAATACTTCAAGGAATACCCCAGTCTCAACAAGATGACCTTCACCACCTTGTAAACAAAATCGAAATGAGATACGGCAATAAACATCTACAAAGGGAACATCAGACATAATTTAAAGGCCGTAACCAACGAATCAACGAAACTCTTTAACAATTTGAGTCTGATGTGGAGCGCCTCGTAAGACTAGCATACCCCTCTCCCCTCAAGAGTATTGAACAACTTCTAGTCCAAATGTTTATCGATGGAGTCAGGGACACCAACCTACAGCAAATTCTTAGATTAGCACGCTACGCGAAGTATTGTCGCACGCCTTAGAGTTTGAAGCGGGAAAACAATTTTCCAAGGGCAATATACGAGTGCGACAAGCAGAAATTGACAACGATTCAACTACCAGGGAAGACATCGTCTCACTTATCAGAGAATGCTAGTGAATGCGAAGAAAGCTACTGCTACAGATATCGGAGGACGGAACCTAAAATATTGGGAACGTGGAAGAAGTGGTCATTTTGATTGAGACTGCAATAACTACGGTAGTCATTCAAAATACCGGAATTGTGGCAAAATAGGTCACCTAAGTCGCAACTGCCCCTTATGCAGAACACGGTACTCCAGTGGAGACAAACGGCAGTCGGAAAACTAAAATCAGCCAACTGTATGCGGCGCTATTTGTCTTACCCTCAGCAAGTCATCATCTCAAGACTGGACGGAAACAATTCATTATTCACAGAAGGAGCCATAAATCACCATAACGTCGGAATGGTTATTAACGCAACGGTATCGAACACTATCTTTAGACCTGATATGATGACGGAATGACGAATTCGTTTCTTAGAAAAGGAACTGATCCTGACTACGGAGACCGTAGAGACTTCACCAATCCATGGAGAATGCTTTTATAGAAATTAGAATTGGTAACGCGATCGATCTTCTATAATTGATGTAATTATTGAATTGGACCTTCTCCGAAAATATGGAATCAATCTGAATCTCGATACTTCTACGAGCGGTGGTAACTCAAATGCACTATCCCGGAAACAGCGTAAAAACTGCAAACATTGGTCATCTGAAGAAAAGAGGGAAGACCTGGCATCAATTTCTTGTAATCTAACCATCGTTCAGCTAGAGGCAACTTGGGAAGATAGTAAAACAACCGAAATTCCCAGAGGAAGAACGAAAATGACGAAAATGAAATAACAGTCTGGAATCGAAAGACCATCGTGGGCATATATGAGCCCCCTAAGCCAAACAACAAGGATTTATTGGGCTCAGAGGCATTCTCTAAACCACGGCATTTTAAGAAGAAATTGGGAGAGGATTATTTCCAAGGACAGACTCCGGTTACCGATGCATCTTGGTGATTATTATTACTTCAGCAAGTGACCTGAAGCATACGTGGTACTAAATCAGGAAACACACACAATGGGGTTTCAGTAGAATTATATTCTGATCAAGGCAGGAACCTCGAGTCGGCTTTGTTCAAGAAAGTTATCGAACTAATAGGTATCACGAAAATAAGGACTTTGCCCTGACATTCACATTCTGATGGGAAGGTTGAATGATTTGCGCTACCTTGGAAAGGAATTTAGGCTGTCAGCAGACATGATATTAGGTCGTCCTGAAGATTGTCCAGCATCTACAGACGAGTACGCACGCCAATTACAAAAACGACTAGAGGCAATCTATACTGCTGAGCGTACGAAGCTGCAATTTGAGAGTGACCGCATGAAAAACAGATATGATCGACGAGTCAACTCTGCTGGTTTTAATGAAGGCGATAAAGTGTGCAACAAGCTTAGGATGGCCATTATATCGCAATTCGACGCATCAGCGAATCCAGCAGGGATCTCGGGCCAAAGTGAAGGTCGTCCACCTTGACCGCCTTGCTTCGTACAGAGGCGATATCACTGACTGGGACGATTAGATTTAGGATCAGGGTAGTGTTTATACGAGTAGGCAATATACGAGAAACATGAAGATCTGTAATGTGGGTTGCCAAGATTTCAAAGAAATGACTACAAAGTTCTAGAAACGTCATTTTAGAAGCTTCCATAACAAATGAAGTTACTATACATAAGCTTTCGCAAAATCGGCGGGACAGTTCTAATAACCAGGCGGTAGTTGTATTAATTATGCAATATTGGTGACAGTTGTTTGAAAATTCGCGACATTATGTTTTTCACCAGCATAATTATTAGATACTGTGTTTCGAAAAAAAATTATGATTGAATAATTTCACTCTAGCCTATATTCAGCGACAGTCAATTACTGGAAACAAATGTATATAATGCTAGTGACATGTTGGAAATTTGATAAGGTTGACGAAAATAGAACACTTGAAATTATAGTTTTACACTTTTTTATTAAATGATCTAACGTTTGTTATGGTACGAAATTAATTTCTGCAGATACACTACTAACATCGATATCCTTATTATAACGGCACCCTGTTAAAAATTACTAAATCGTATAAGTTAGTAGCAAATATCTACAAATGGCGTTCACTACGCTGTCTGTATTTATGTATCTGGGTTAGTTATTTAGTAAAACATTTTAAAATAATGTACTAAAAGAAACTCAACTTCATTTCTGTCAATAAAGACAATTTGAGCAAATATTTAGGCAATAACAAAGACAAACTTCAGAAAACAGAAAAAAGCGGAATTTATAAAATAGACTGCCTTAATTAAGATACCTTTTACATTGGTCAGACGGGTAAGAATTTCCATACCAGGAACAAAGAACATGTAAAAGCAAAATCAGATAAGAAGAATTGTGCGGACAGCACTGTATTTCAAATAGTCATAAAATTAATGTTAAGGATTTCCAAATATTGCACGTAGGTAATAAAGGACAAAGACTTCACTGCCTTGAAATTACCTAATTTTAATAGCTCGAAATAAACAACTCAATAATATTAATGAACAAGCGGACTTTCCAATATCTCCCTTATTGGAGACCATTACCAACCACGTGTAATATCTGGAAATTGATATACATAAGTATTGTACCGATATATTTGTTGTGTGTCTGAATTCTCTTTACATTGTGTCGTTGATAATGAGCTGAAGAGCTCGAAACATATGTCCGTCTTAAATTAAATTGTGAAACACGAAATTAATTTAGTACAACACTGTTATTCTTTGAGAATGACTTAATGGTCGCAAAAATTGTCTTTATTGAAACTATTTTAAAGTATAATAAAAGTGTTATCTCGTCGTCAGCCTTATCAGATATTCATTTCATTTCAAATTACTACTTACTAAACGCATTCTATTACAATCCAATGGTGCAACAAAAATGATTTGCGTGATATGAATATGGCTATCGTTTCTTTATACTGCATTACAAAATTTTCAGCGTGGTAAACTATATAGTATATACGAAGCTAAGTATATACATAGTACCTAATTGATTATATAGGGACGGTATGCAGTAAATCTTGTTTAAGTTGAGATCAGAATTGTGTAATTTCCATCACGTATATTTCCTTTCCCTGTATTTTGCACGGAAGTTATTACCGATGATTAATGATTTGTGAATTACCTACCGAAAGCAATAATGCAAATTACAAAGAATTATACAGATGGCAATCGATCGTCATCCTATAAAAGATGATGTATTACAGCAGTGTAATATGACCCTTCATCTTTATTTGAACCAACGGAACTACTTTGATTGCCACATTGACTTTATATATTTATGTTAAAAGGAAATAATAGTGACAACATATATTAGAAAATCTCTGACACGTATTTCGGTAGTTACACCATTATCGAAGAGTTTAGGACTAAAGGTACATAAGGTATTTATAATCTATTTACATTTTTTATTATCTAGCAATTGTGTTGCCTTTAATAGAAGGCAAACCCCACAACTTGTTTGATCGTTCATAGTGAGTAGGTCGTTTATGAGGGCTAGATTTATTTCTAAATTTCTAGGTAGTTTAGCCGTTTACCTTTGTAGAAATCTAAAAAACAACCTACCCATTACAAACGATCAAACAGATTTTGGAGTTTCCCCTCTATTAAAGGCAACACAATTGCTACATAATAAAAAATGTAAATAGATTGTAAATACCTTATATACCTTTAGTCTTAGATAGTGGCTTAACTACCGAAACACGTGTCAGAGATTTTCTAATATATGTTGTGAAACATACCAAGTGTGTTTTATTTTAATCATTCGATTATTTAAATATGTTTCACTAAGTGCCCAGTGAAATATCACTCACTACGATTACATATTAGTTTTTATAACTTTATATTTTTGAAAATACGCATCATGGTAAGTAATGCACTTATAGAGTGACAACCTGACTAATGCTAATCTGGCACTGATGATCCTAAAATAATTAATATTTGCGACAGAAAATTTGAATTTTATGTCAACTATATACCGACAATTGCTTAGCTATGGTCTAATAAGTGTTATCTAAGGCACTTCCCTAAAAGGGTGCCGGAAACAGTGTGAGAGTGGAATATGTGTGAAATATACTCTTAAATTGCTACCTCGTCAAACTTCTTCTTATAATATATTTTTATTGCTATATTTTAACCCATGTATTTTTATTATATACCCCCTAATACGTGTGTGAAATTGCTTAAATTATTACGAAAATTCATTTGTCTTAGTACCATAGTAGACATGCTTACCTACTAATATATTTTTTTAAATTTAATCCTTATAATATTAAAAATACATTTTTGGTCAGTATTATGTCGACACTGGCAGACGTGGATCGCAATTTTGAACTTTTGAACTGTTTGGTTATCATCAGCAAGCTGTGGGCAGCTTCGACAGAACACCGACCAACCTACTCCTTCCATTAAATGATGTTCAATGAACAAATTCAAACAGCGTCGTGAACGCCATCTGTAGAAAATTTTTACTCTTTATAGAATTCAATGATGTTCAGCAAGGTCCAATACTAATAACAATATCGACTTGTTTTATGCCTATATTCTTATTAGAAATGGATATTGTTAAATACTATTGAGTAGGTTGGTCGGTGTTTTATCGGAGCTGCATATTGAGTGCCAATGAAAACAAATGAGTTCGAAATCGTGGTCCACATCTAACAATTTTTACAGGATGCTAACCAAGAGCGTATTTTTATTATTGTAAGGATTTTTACGAAAATGTTAAGTAAGCATAAGTCCTTTGATTGATCTAGTGTGTTGGATGTATTAATATAAATGTAATTGCTTAATAATTAAATTATACTTACAACTTACAAAAAGCTCAAATTCACAATTCTAAATTATTGTCAAAATATGACAAATTTGTAACAAGTCGACTTTTAAACGTATATTCTATGGTCGTATCTGTGTATTAATTTACCGTTTAATGTCTATAAGAACTGGTAACTTTACCAAATATGCAGCATGGGCATCTGTTTACATAAGAAGTTATTGCATTGGAAAGTAGTTACCTTATTTTGTATACATTGTAGTTTGTACTGTTGGGGCGTTAGTTAATAAAGCAATAAAAAAAAAATAGGTAGCAATAATGTCCTATCTAGGTTAATGGCTAATGGATGTAGCGGGTCTCCAAGTAATCGAATGTTCGGTTTTCGCAACCCGCATTTTTATTGAACTTCTTAGTTTCCAACAAAACATTCTTTTTGTTTGAGGTAAAATGTAAACGCTACTACTTCGCAAGAATGTTTGTGGTAAAACCACTTACCTTAATTCCATAATTCGATTCTTCATAAATTATGGAGATGTAACTCCAACCCATTTTGCGAACGATATCGACCATGGCCTTAACCTGATAATGATCAGATGGTATCGTCCTAGTAAAATATTCAAAACGTTGTTTATTGCTTAGTTCAGGACTCGTTGAAAAGAAGGATACCTGTTGAATAAAAAGAAAAATATTTTAGAGAGGAATATATACATATTTGTTACTGTAGACACCCGAAGGATCATAAATCACCAGCATTACCCAGTTAAACCTAAGATTTGAAGTTCCCTCTTTTTTATATGGCATAAGTTTTATATGTATTCGTAATAAATGAGTAATGTATGAAATTAAATTCACAATTAATAATTTAAATTTATAATTTATATTAAATAAAGGAGAATGGTTGTTAATGCCTATTTGGTCATCCATATTATAGATCAGATAATACAAACATTAAATTTTAATACATTAATGTGAATTATTTTTTACCAATTATAGATTAAGAATGAGAAAAATAAAACACATAGAAATTTTCACTAAAATTTTACTTCGAGAACCTCGACAAATTGGTTTCGACCTAAACGAGGTCATTTAGAGAGGAACACAAAAAAATTACTAAAATTTACAACTGAAACTAGACTTAAATACTATTATAAATTAAATAACAGGAGAGGGGAATCTAAACAGATATTTCTACCTGACCGTTGACTAAATTTATTCTATTATATAGGGCCTTTTTAATTTCAAATGTCTCTAAAAGATATAACTTTTTACTTTTAGGGACATTCGAGTGTAAAATCTTAACATTCGACTCGTCTAATGAATGGTTAAACATAATGCAGTGCTCCGCCATACCACTGGAGTTGGTTTTATTGTTTTTTATAGCTGCCGAATGTTCTGCCACACGTTTGCTTATTTTCCTACCTTACTGACCAATCTACGTACACGACTAGTAGTAATCTTTTTGTAATTCCTCTCTAAATGACCTCGTTTAGGTGGAAACCAATTTGTCGAGGTTCTCGAAGTAAATTTTTAGTGAAACTTTCTATGTATTTTATTTTTCTCATTCTTAATGCAGTTTCACAAACAGTGCACCATTAAAAGTTTAAGTTTTATTAATTATAGATTACCTAAAATCAACGAGGAAAAATTGTTACTGCTGTCAAGCCCTCGCCGAGAATCGAACCTGAGTCCCTGTCCACCAATGCTCTTACTACTAAGCAACGACGTGAAAGCATTACGCTTATTTGAAAAAGGACAGGACTATTTGTATTAAAAATTGCACGATTTTCCCGTAAAAGAACAGCTTTTCCGGTATCTTATTTTATTGTGTTCTTACAGTTAAGCAAATAACATCAACAATAGTTCATTTTGAAAGTAGGCATTTTGAAAATTACGCGAACACTTCATTAACTGTAATGGTCACAACACGTACTCTTTGTCTACTTATAACAATATTGTGACTTTACGTTCATTCTCGAAGGCCATAGAAGCGTCTTGAATCCCATCGTCCTTCAAAACGCTGTAGTGGACTCAAAAATTATTTTTAACGGTAGGAAAAAAAATGTTTATAAAGTCGTGTACGTAGATTCCAAATAAGTAATAAAAAATCTTCCAACACTCAAATTTATATGAAAAGAACGAATTTATTCACATTTAATTAAAATTTTGACCACAACATAAATGACATGTTTTTGCAAGAACATGAATTTTCTGTTTCTCTTAATCACGTTATCATTAACTTCTAACTAGATCCAATCAGCATTACATTTTTATTTATATAAACAATCATTTTTTACATTTGTAAGCATGCCTTGAAGTTTTTTGGAATGTAAATTTCACATGCTTTATTTGTAAACTATATTATACCTTTTGATATTTTTCCGTTGTATCGGAAGATTAAATTTAGGTTAGGACAAAGGTCTTTTCAGAAGAAATATCACGTTTTATTAATTTTCTGGCAGACTTTCCTACCATGCTCGAAATGCTCGTTAAACTGTCTGTCACGTACTTTTCTTCCAAGAACGGTACAAATAACATAGACATATTAGGACCCTGCCTCCCTAGCCGAATATTGCGACGACACGTACTTAACTTTCTCGTATAACTGAAATAGCGTAAGTAAAATTTGTTTGTTTTAAAGGTAAATGTTCCCATTAGCACTGTTTACACTTTTTCGAGTCTCTTGGGTTCCATTAATTATAATTTGTATTGGCCAATTTGTGCCTTTAGCACTGTGTATTTAATATCTCTAGGAAACTCATTCTTTTATCAGAGTAACGTATTAACACTTGCGTTTGTTATTTCCTGAAAAAGTGTTATTGAATTGCCATGTTTTTGATTTAAATTAGATAGTTATTACTTCTATGCGTAAAACAAAGATAGATGAATATAATATCAATAACTACTTCATTTTTATTTACCTGTCGGAGATAGGTATAGAACCTATCCTTAGCTTTACTTATTTCTTGCAAAGTTTTAATCCCTCTAATATGGAGTCCTTCGAATATAACAGGTGTAGTGCACAATCCAAAATTCTATTGACCATTTCCAGTCGTAAACTTCCACCTACCATTTAGTTCTACATAGATTATCTAATGTGTCGTCAATTCGGATCAAAGGGTAGCTATCCTTCTGCGTTTCGTAGTTCAGCTTCTTGCAGTCCACATAAAATCTTGTGGAAACATCCTTCTTTCGTATTAGCACTACAGTGGAAACCCAAGGAATTTAAGATGGTTCTGTCAATCCCTGCTTATGCATGCTATTATAAGGACACTCGCTTTCTCCTGCTTCGCCCAGGGAATTCTTTTAGGCGGCTGTTTCGGTGTTACTGCGGTTGTATGCTAAGCTGATCCTACCAAAATCTTAATCTCAGAGAGCAAATACATTTTGAAAACCGCTAAGCAGTTCCTCTAATTGCTTGAATTGATTACTATCGATGTGGTTACTGGACCGTTTTACTAGCCGCAGGAGGTGATGGGGATTCCACTTCCTCTCAGTCACAATGGTGAATTACAGCTACTGGTTCAAATATTCATAACTCAATACCTTTGGAAATCTTTTGCTCCAAGTCTTCCAAAATAGCTATTCTAAGAGGTATCGATGATGCTACAACGATAATTGTTTGTCCTGCCAATTAGTCTATGAACTCTTGAGAGGCAGAGTATAAGCTAATCTTAGGAGGCGCTCCACATCAGAGTCAAAGCGTTGAATTATCTCATTGCTTCGTTAAAACTTGGAGGTGTAAGTTTTGTTGGTCTTGTACCGAAATCGTCTATTACGTAGTAGTGAGTAGTTTTAGCTTTTCAATTTCTTCTTACATTTCTTCAATTTGGATCTCCAGCTTCTTTCAGATTCTTTTCCATCCTAATTTCCTGATTTTCTATCTTAGTTTCCATCTAATTTGTAATGTTATTTATATTTTCCTCTATTCTCATATTTATTACTTCTCGTGGGTTCTTTATTTACATTTTAATTTCGTGTTTCATTCGTTCATGAATTGCTTTTAATTATTATTGTACCATTTTTATTAATAATGGAATATTTGAATAATTTTCTAGTAAGAGTAAATTTTAAATACATTAATGTGATATTAATTATTGAATTAATTTATAGCCACTACAGATTGCCTCATATTAATGAGGAAACATTTGTTACTGTTGTCACGCCCTAGCTGAGACTCGAACCCGGGATCTTTAGCTTTACGCGCCAATGCTTTTGCCATTAAGCTGCGAGAGGTTGCAACAGTAACAAAGTCAAAGATCCCGGGTTCGAGGCCTGGCGAGGGTTTGACAACAGTAACAACATTTTCCTCATTAATATGAGATGATCTGTAATGGGTATTAATTAATTCAATAATTAACATCGCATTAATGTACCATTTTTGTTTCTTCCTGTCCCTATTCAATTCTCTGTTTAATTTCTTCTTAAGCTGCTTTCATTTCGTTTTGTTCTTTTTCAATTTTCTGTTTCGTTTCTTCTTGAGATTCTTATAATTCGTCCTGTCCCATTCTTCCTACTTGCTTTCTACCATCATTGTCATAAAAGTTTTTGATGATTCTTTCATTTATCCTGCGGTACGCTTGGTTGTAACAGGAATGAAATATTTCGTTGTCTTCTTCAACAACTCTGGAAAAATGGTTCATTTTTCTTCGGAAGATTTCTAATGCTGTAGATATGGTATGTTGATGTAACTCGCAATCTGTGGAAATTTCCAGAAAATTCAATGAAATTCTTCGGTGATATAAAATTCGTTCAAGAACTTTCCAAATATATATGGTTTGTAGGGTAACTCGTCTACTGTGGAAACATTCATAAAAATCGATGAAATCCTTAGATTAAGTCAAACTAATTCATCTCCCTTGAAGAGCTTTCCAGCAATCTATAGTTTGTTGGGGTAACTCATAGCCAACAGAACGTTCTGGAATATTCGATGGAATTCTCCGGAACCTCCTTCTATCTCTTTAATCATCTATCGTCTTCAATCCCACTCGTGACACCGACTATGACGTAGTCAAACACCTTTCACTGTCTAACTAACGTATTTCTAATAATCATCAAAAAACACCATTATTTATAATTAATAACTCGTCCACTACTATATCGCCCATCAAAACATTCTTTTGCTCTTCGCTATTCGCCATATTACGACTACGACTTTCAGAATGTGGCTTTTTGAGAATATTTATCTTTTTGAAATCTCGGAAACCCACTCTATAGTGACATACCTGCACATGATGATACTAGCCGCATGATTAAGATAGGAAGTGTACAGGATCTCCTTTCTCTTTCTAAAGCAACTTGATTGGTTCTCTCTTTCCCAGCCGTATCATTCTCTACAAAATCGTATGCGTATATTTCTTATATTCTTATATTCATTAATATCCCTACCCAATTAGGGTACATTCTAGCGAAAATTTCAAGATTGCAGTTTTTACAATTGACATTACTTACGAGCAATTATTCGCAGGAAAAAAGTTCAAGGGTATCTTGGTTCGGATATGTCATGCTTTATACATTTGGTAATAACTATTGTTACAACATAAGTAACCGTTTAAGAGATATTCGCGAAAAAGTGATGAATGATGAATAAGCAGTGGAAGGTAGTTGAATAGGAATCAATGTTGTATAATCATTACGTGGTCAATAATAGTTTTAATTAGAAATAAACCAAGTGAAACTTATGCTACTAACTAAATTTAAATGTATAATTATCGTTTATTCTATAGTTCAATTATTTAGAAAACTCCATGAGATAAATCAGCCACCGATACTACAAAATAAAATAACAGTGTGATTTTATTCAACATTATTTTATCGCTTTATTATGTATTGGATTTTTTCTGAGGCTCCACTCATCTGGAATCATGTCTGTAGTCGATTTAGGATAAAAAGAAAAATAAAAATGAACACACGAATGAAAATCAGATCTGAGTCCACTCGGTTATAAATATTTTGATCGCTTAGAATGTTCTATAAGAAACTACGCAATTTCCCGAGTTAAAGGTGGACTATATGCTAAAACAAAACATGAAATATCTATCTAGAAAGTTTTATCAAAATCCATTCAAGTGTTAAAGCGTGATTCAGAAACCAATGTCCAAGCTTCAATTGAATTGAAACAAATATATGTTAGTTTGGGCCAGCCGTTTCGTTATGATATAAATATATTGCATCTGTCGCAAAAAAGTTTAACCGATTTAGTATATTATGAGAAACGAATATACATATATGTATTTCATAATCAATAAACACTTTCAAAAAGTACACTGATTATTTGAAAGTATTATTATTACCACTGTACAATAAATAATATTTATGTGAAGCTGTAGAAATCGAAAATTAGTATAATGCATAATGTCATTGAATATGTGATTTAATAGTTTAACAAATATAAAAAGAGGCAGGTTTACAACATAAATACGCAAACCTTGTGTCAAAAATCGAACATGAAACAAAAATAAAAAACATTGGAACAAGGATAATCTTTATCGTTTCATTCCTAGAGTGAAATAAGAAAACAGAATGGAAACGGTGATATTATATTTACAATTACGTCACCTAACTAAACGTATTTCATATTGATCAGTAGGATGGGACTTTCCTTACGATAAATTTGTATTTAATTCCCAATAATTTAATTTGTAACGAGTACCTCTTTCAATAAGTCCCCTATAGGGAGGTACTAAATTTATTATTTAAGAAATATCCTAACCATTTCGTGAAAACATTAGTCATTTTAGTCGTATTGTAGGCAAACACTGAAACCAACGAAAAGGTTCATTCTTGAACAAAACGTTTACAGGTTTACACTATTACAACTATAGCTGCGTTTCTTTTTATGTGATTTGGGAGTATCACTGTATTGGCTTATATACATAACATAACCGTTAACCATAAAATAATCCAATTTTATTGTAAAAGAATAAGTTAAACTGCTGTTTGCAGGGGAAGTAATAATTCCCTGTAAAATCTAAGTTTACTTTATAAAACAGTTATAACTGGCGTGTCCCAACTTCATATGACGAAACGTGTAAAAGGAACGCGGCTAATGTGTCTAATATCCAAGAGGAAGGGGTAACGATAGGTTATGTTGTGTTGGGAATGGTTAGTGTCATCCTAAAGCCCTAATATTCATATATAAACATGAACCACTTCGTTGTTCGCTCTAGTATTCGGGAGGTCACCCGTTCGAACCCGGGTCCGGCTGCTCTGATCTACGTATTCTGTGGTTTCCTTGGTTCACTTACGCAAATGCTGGGGCAGTAATAATCCACATATAATCTTTCAGTTCTCTTGTGTCTTTCTCTCCCTAACCACACCATCCACCGATTCCCACGATTCCTGCAAGGATGCTGAAGAGGGCCTTACGCCCTATCCTCCGGCTTTGCACTATAGTGTATGTCGGAGGGACTGCCCGCCCACCAGCACGAGTAGCTCGTGGGAATGAAACACGAAAACGTTTTCAAGTTTTAGTGTTGGTTGCCGTCAGTCTGACTAAAATAACCAGTTTTTGAATGTGCCAAACAATTCAAATAGTAATATAATGAAAGTTTATTACTGTTCATAAACTAGAGTTTTTAACTATACACTTGTCAAATGTGGTTAAGTTATGACAAAATAATTTTCCTTACTCTATGACTGCTTTATTTGTAAAACTTTCATAAACGTCTAAATTAGAAAAAAATGCATGTGTAGGTAAAGATGTGCGAGACAGCTAATGGCTAATGAAATAGATTCATAAAGCAGTTCTGAAGGTTCAATTAGATTTGATTTGGTACACATCAGTACAGGTTTATCAATATATGGAATGTAGGCCTATGGTTCCAGCGGGCGCAGCATAATCTAATTCTTTCATTTTAGTTTTACATGAGTCTTAGATTAACGTTTTTAAATGACAAACAGTTTTACATTAGCGACAAGCGTATAAGATAAGTACATACGGATTTAAAAGATTATCCTTTAGCAACCTCCGCAATGTTTCAATATAATTTTAGAGCGCATAAGGCAAATGAGAAAACTGATGCTCTCGACCTGCATCATCAATACGTTGATGAGAATCGGCGTATGCGAAAAAGAAAAAGGAGCCAATATGCAGAGGACGCTGTACTCGGAGGCAAAGAAAAGTTTAAAATGAAACATATTTTCCTATATTGAATATGTTGTGCACATAACTGACGCAGCGTCTAGAAGCTTCAAGGGAAATTAATTCCGTATTTGAATTTTTAGTAGAACTCTCAACAAAGTCTGACGATGAAACTAAACAGGCTTGTGAAAAGTTCTGAAGACATTGAGACTAAGTTTATAGCTAAAATTGTCTATTTTAAGTACTTTATCGCATAATTAGGCCTTAACGGGTATTAGAGAGTCCCTGGGACTTTGGCAGGTATTAATTGTTTAATAACCTTCGTATTTGTTGACCAGGCAGGGCGTGCTTTTCAGTAGCTTCCTAGGGTTCGGTTGACTTCAGTCTATTAACAAGGCAAGTGTGTATAACAAAAAATTCATAGTCCGTTGGATCCCACGGCGCAGTTAGTGTAAATCTTTGCTATGCCCAGAAACCCAAAAGAAGTTAGCAGTACAAATTTTAGTTTTAAGGAATTTGTTCTAAGATAGTTTGACGAATGTGATTCAGAGTTTCCAGACCAAGATGATAATCTGTTAACATTAATTACATTAATACTAATTAATTAATAATAATAGAAGGTTATTACGAGTGAACACGAAACTGGGAGACTGAGTACTGGGGACATTCTCTAACTGAGGATGACACTTTGGGTGTCCAAACGTGTCTTAGCTTACTAAACGTTTTATGCGAAATATAATATTGGGTTTTAGTGTTTTATTTAGTTCAGTTCTATAGAAGCCCATTTGATTTTCATGTAGAATAGTCAGTCGTAAATACTGCCTTTTTATGCATTTTTGGACCACGGTTTGTAGTTACGGCCTTGGCAAGCATGTTATAATTGTTTACATTTTTTTTTAAATAAGATGTTATTTTGAGTTTTATACATTCTTTTATTTGAGGTTGTTACTAAGTTGCCTATAAATATGCAATGTTATTTCTGTACATTTTTGATTACCTACACAAGAAAAAAGAATTAGTTTTTCATTAACATTAAAAATTGCACTTGCTGCACTAATATAAACTGAGTTTTGGTGATGTGGCTCAATCAAGATTTCGAAATGTAATGACAACGTTGCAATTATACAGAAGCTTGATGCAACTAATGAACGATAGTTTTCAAAACTGAAATCAATAAAACACTATCTTCGCTCATTAAGGGCTCGAACACGTTTAAGTTCACGTATAATAATGGACATTGATAATAACTTCTTGAAGAAAATCGACTTTCAACATTTACGTTCATATTCTTTTATTTTAACGTAAATAGGTCCTCGATAAATTGTCAAATAGTTAAAGGTCTTGCTGAATATCAGTCACTGTTGGTACTGATACCAAGTTTGAGATTAATTTTGATTTAAAGTTAATGAAAACTCAAAATAGTTAATAATAAATTTACTTTAATAAATATAAAAATAAATATAAATATGGAATCTACAAAAACAACTACTCCGAGGGCTAATGCCCCTACCGGCATTGAATCACACTGTTGATTCCGATGGATTCTTAGACGAAGATATGACATATTCAAAAAAAGGAAGGCATTAAAATCATTTTTCGTATAAATTTTAAGGATCTCAGATCCCACATTTCGAACGCGTCCTACACAGTACGCGCAGCGTACCGAAAGCCATATCCCACGACTCATTTCGACCTATCGGGCTTCATCAGGTGAGCTCTCGCAGAAAGGTCTTTACAGGTTATGTGATAAATATAAATATAAATATGAAATCAACAGAAACAACTACTCCGAGGGCTAATACCCCTCCGACATTGAATTACACTGTTGATTCCGGTGTATTCTTTGACGAAGATGACTGGACTTATTAAAGGAACATTTTCAAAAAAGAAGGAATTAAAGTCCTTATTCGTCTAAATTTTAAAATCAAAGATCTCACATTTTAGAGCGCGTCCTACCAAGTAGGCACAACGAACCGAAAGCCACATCCCACTACCGGTTTCGACCTATCGGGTGTCATCAGGTGGGCGCTGGCAGAAAGGCCTTTACAGGCTATATTATAAAAATAAATATAAATGTAAATATGGAATCAACAGAAACAACTACTTCGAGGGTTAATACCCCTACCGGCATTGAATTACACCCCTTGATTCCGATGGATTCTTAGACGAAAATATAACATATTCAAAAAAGAAGGAATTAAAATCCTTATTTGTCTAAATAGTAGGATCAAAGGTCTCACATTTGAAACGCGTCCTGATGAGACCCGATAGGTCGAAACCGGTCGTGGGATATGGCTTTCGGTTCGTTGTGCCTACTTGGTAGGACGCGTTCCAAATGTGAGATCCTTGATCTTAATATTTAGGCGAATAAGGATTTTAATTCCTTCTTTTTTGAATATGTTCCTTTAATAAGTCCAGTCATAGTGTGAAATTTGATACTTATTGTGGGATTCAGTAATATTCAATATTTTCTAATAAGGATATCGGCTTGTTAAACTAAATCCACGCCATGTTTTTTGTCATGATTCTGTCGAAACTGTCAGACATGCATCGTTGTTTCGAAACCTTTGGTTTTCATCAGCATGGCGCGCCGTAGACAGCTTTGACAGAATGCCGGTCAACCTACTTGCCTCTAAATACTCAAAAAATTATTAATTTTAGTAACCATTGAAAATTTACCAATTTGTGTCAATATTTAACCATAATGAGCAGGGTTGGTGGTGATTATATGCCTCAGTAATAATTTTACATTTAATGATACGATTAAGTTAATCCCTACCGTAACGAGGGTCAGCTTCGTGGCTAGGGAAGTCTGTTTCACTTGTCGGAGTGAGTGTTTACATTTCCACAAGTTAAAAAAGGATTTTTGCCAGTAGATATATTCCCTTTTACAATAATTAAATGTCAACCTTCTTGTCACGTCTGTTTACGCAAACTTTTTATGTCACAATGAAAATTTTAACGTTATGAACGTGAATATCACAGCTTTTTAGGATACTCATTAAGTGATTATTATCATAACTTTCTAAATACTTGCCATTATATAAATTAACTAAATTCCGCTAAGATGGAATTTAATAAATTAAACCGAATTCTTAAAAATAATTAAAGTAAGAAATTGATTTGTAAAAACGAAATTTGAATATCATGGAAAATAACAATTTCAGATTTTTTTTCGTGTTATAAGGCGTTTTATTCCATTTTTTATATCCTATTGAATATAGTTACGGAGTAATTTAAAATGTTCGGAATGTCATATTTCTTGGAGAATTGTGCGATTATCTTGTTACCTTTACCATATTATCATCGTACAAAATATGAAATGTGGAGCTAGACTAGTTGTCAAAACTATGAATTTTAAATTTCCTCTTCCACTTTAGTTTTCGCAGTTGTATATTACACTGCCTAGTGAATATATCGTATTATAACTTTCATGTATACTATTTTTACGTAGCGAGAACTCTCATGAGCTTCGAAAGTCATGTATTTCAATCAGTTATAACTTCTTTAAAACTAATTTCGATACGGTCTCTTTGGAATAAACAGTTTCTGAACGGTCATATATCAACGTAGATTGACATTCAGAAGGTAGATGTATGAAAATCAAAAATTCCAACACAAAAAACCTATGAAATTCTAAAAAGTCAACACTCAAGATAATTTATTGTGTCTGAAGAGACAATCCCCTTCCCGGAATTACAATAGTATACTAATGGAATATTTGAAGAATTTTTAGTAGTGGTAAATATTAGATACATTAATGGGATATTAATTACTGAATTAATTTGTACCCAATACAGGTTACCTTATATTAACTAGGAAAATTTTGTTACTGCTATAACGCCCTCAGGGCTCTCTGATGATTGTATAAATCGAAAAAATTGTTGGAAATTACCTAATAAAAATTGCAAAATTACCATTTTGTTTCTTTCTTACATTACAATCTTGTACAGCTGTGTAATGCTTTAGTTTATATGAATTTTAAATATAGCTTTATATTGTTGTGTCGGAATTCATTATTTACATGTGTTTGTTTGGAAAAACAATAAGTACGTGATGTTTGTTAGTCGTGTTGTTCTGTATTTTTATTTGGCAACGCTCAAATTAAATGTCTATAAAATCCCGAAAACTCTTTTTCAGACTATTGTAGTTTATACTATATATATATATATATATATGCTACGGGTAATGATGTAAACGGGTTAGGTTAGGTTAGGTTAGGTTAGATTAGGTTAGGTTAGGTCAGGTTAGGTTAGGTTAGGTTAGGTTAGGTTAGGTTAGGTTAGGTTAGTTAGGTTAGGTAAGGTTAGGTTAGGTTAGGTTAGGTTAGGTTAGGTTAGGTTAGGTTAGGTTAGGTTAGTTAGGTTAGGTAAGGTTAGGTTAGGTTAGGTAAGGTTAGGTTAGGTTAGGTTAGGTTAGGTTAGGTTAGGTTAGGTTAACATCTTGTAATTATCATCTTTGACCAGACTAACCGGTTTTTGACGCAAATAACCGGTCAATGTCGTTATTGTCCGAAATTATCGGCCGTTAACGTTATTATCCGATTTTTAACGTTATTGACCCACTTTGCGTCTTTGACCGTAACATATATATTCCATAAAATTGTGTACTTATTAGGATTTACAGTAAATATTATTTAAAGAAAGCAATGGCACGCTAAACTTCATTACTTAAAAAAAACATATCTTGGTTTAGGGAACAATTTCAATTCGCTCTTTTCTTTTTATTTTCTTGAGTTAACTTCTACTATATTGTTGAATTTAGAAATTACTTTCAAGTACACTCACTTATCGCTTCATATAAAGTTAGGTTCAGGAGGAAATGTAATATAAGATTATAATATAAAATAATATAATAACAACTATACAGGGAACGTTACGAATACAGTAGTATCTGCGGGTAGCAGTAATTCATTATCAGGAACTCCTGCATGTTTAAACACTGCTTTACAATAATGACAGACTTCAATCGAATTCAATTGTGGAATTGTCAGAATTCTATTGAGGTAAATTTAACTCGAACTTTGGACCGAGCGGTGTTGTCTAGCGGTTTAGATCATAGCTTGGAATTCCGGAGGATACCTTACTAACGTCTAAAACTAATAGTTACTATTTACAGGACTTACAATTTATACAAAAAGTTCGAATCTTATACTACTACTACTAGTACAAATATACAATAACAGTCCCCGATGTCTTAAAAAATCTACTATATATGCTAACATTAATTTTCTAAATAATTTGAGTTTTCAATTCAAACATTTTTTAATTACAACATTGTGAAAAAGTGGTGCATATAAAATTTATTGCAATTTTTGTGATGATAACTACATTGGTCAATTAGTTAGGGCAATCTCTAAACGAATTTCTAAACATTTTTCCGCAATAAAAGATAAAAATAGTAACTCCATAATGGTATGGTCGAATATTACATCAATTTAAACCATTCATTTAATTTTACATACCAATATACTAAACTAAAGAACATTGTCTCTTTTACAGAATTTCGAAATTAAAAAAGCCACAAAAAAGTAATATAAATAACTCCCTCTACTCTTATCTTATACTACTTACAATTTCTATAAATATTAACTGTTAGTTTTACTTAATACCCTCGTTAATCGGCTGAAACAAATTTGTCGAGTTTCGAATAAATTATGTTGCAAAACTGTACGTTTCTTATTTGAAAAGTTTGAACTATATATTTACGTTTAATTTGTGCAACGTTTTACTACTTTGTTTGTAACCGTTTCTCAAAAATTCATCAAAATTTGTAATATATATAGCATTATGTTACATGGAACCGGGAATATTTCTTTTTTACCACTAAGCAAGAATTTGAACATTGAAAATTATGCTATCAAAAATATATTATTATAAAATTGATGTTTTGTTTAATCCATGAGTATTTTAATAGTAGTTAATAATTAATTCTTTTCCTTTTTAGACTTCAAAGGGAGGACAAAATCCGCAATTTTGAAAACATTTTAACAACATAATACAACTACACTAATAATACACTTCCTTAGTTTAATAACAATAAATTGAAACAAAATAATTCTAAGAAATGTTCAAAATTGCCACCTGCGGTATCTTTACATTGTTTTATGGTTTCGGAAAATTACCGATGAACGTCGCACAATGTTCTACTATGATTTCGTTCTAGATACTCGTCAACGCCATCTTCAGCTACTGTACGGTAGCGTACCATCTTCGTCAACCGTTTTTCTCAAGGATGCACCGCACGGAATGGTTTATTTGGTTGAGATTCGGCGAGTTCGTTGGCCAAACTTCCTTGCCCTAAAAGCCAGGAAACAACTGTTCACAGACAGTCATCGTTAATATGGCAGAGATGAAGCACAAATTCCGTAGTGCTGCGAGGCTCACAGTTCCAAGGATATCTTGAAGAACCCGCTGCGACCATCATAGGCAATTTTCCTGAACGGTTAGAAAAATGCAAGGACGCTGAAAGTGGCATACTGAACAATTGGTGAAATCTTTTTGTCTTACCAAACTGCTGAAATATTTTTAAATATTCCAGGAATCCCATCCATTCCACTATAATATATATACATCTGTGCAGATCTTTTATGACATATTTAATTCAGTTAAACGGGTGTTTCCAATTCCACAAATATGGTATGGAATGTCGATCATAAAACTATTTCGGAAAAAATTCCATGGTTTTGGTTCCGCAATACATATCTTGTAATATATTAAGCAGAGCTCATCCGTATTATACTGTACATGTACCTTCATTTTTGCGACTATTGTTTATGGAAGCTGTGAATTTCCTGGTATGTAAATTTAAGTGCCTTCTCGGCGAATTAGTGGCTACTTGCTATGTAATCTCCTGCAATAACTATTCACAAGTTAGATACTATATACAATACGTCTTCCGGGTGTCCCAAATTGTTTTACTACTAACGAGCGGTATGTCATACCGTTATTCTGAAAATCTTTCTTTCTTTAAAAAAATACACGAAACATCCAAACATAAAATGCTCATCTTTTGCTGACTATGTATTTTTGCAGTTATTTATAAAATCAATTCAGAATTGTACAGTAGTTATTCTAGCTTTAGACTAGACCTAGTATTCTTATGTACTTTGTAAAATAAACTTTTTTAAAAAGTCTTTATTCCAATTTTGCAATGTAACATTTGAAAAGAAAAGTGCGAAATTGGACAAGTTGAATAACACCGCGTGATTTGTGACTTATATGCGGAATGTCGAATTTGTATGTGTGCTATCCAAGAAACCTTTTGTGTCTTCCGATATACATAATCAGGTTTCGAAACTCTAATAAAATTTCAATCAAAGAAACATGTAATAAGATCCCCAAAATACAAGATGATCTTACAGCAGCCAATACTGAAAATGTTTCCGATAATTTAGATCCTATTACAGTTCTTTCTGATTTCATTGATAAAATTGCTACCACTACTTTTTTAAACAATATTCCTAAAGATGTTGAAATGTCAATGGCTCATACTAAAGCTGAAACCCTTGAACTAGCTTTTTCTCACACATTCGTAGCCTATTAAAGACTAAAAGAACGAGATGACTAAGAAAAACACACGCAATTTAAAAACCAAGAAGATGGCAACCCTGTCAATAAAATTACAATCAAAAAACCATTTATCAAAAAGGAACCAACTAATGATCCCAGAGTGAATTCTAGTGTTACTTCTCCACAACCCAATACCTCAAAGTCTTCCCGCTATAGTCTCCCGGGTTCACCTTTTAAAGGTTTCCCTTTAGAATCACCTAAACTCAAAACATGTGAAATAACAAATGGTTAAAGCGAAAATGATGATTCCCATAATGAAGAAATCGAAGAAAATCATTTAAACTCGAATATTGACGAAACAGAAGAGGGTTGTGCGTTCAATTAAACCAAAATCGCTCAAATTTTGAAAACCTTTGAAACTTCAAAATCAATACTACTAAAATCATTACAGAATTTTTACCCTATATTTCATCAAAGCTAAAAAATGTTCCAGTAAATTTGTTAATTGACACTGGCGCCTACGTTAACCTTATAAAGAACAAATCCGAGTTCAAAAACTTCATAAACACGAACGACAGGAAAAACGGAAAAGATATAAAATTTCATGTTTCACCATTAGATATATCTCTTGATGATATCTTAGGTATTGAATTTCTGAAATCGCTAAATTGCAATATATACTCACAAAATAACTAAATTAGATTCATTGATGACAGTAAAATTCCGATTATGTTGAAACAAGAACAAAAAAAGATCGTTAACCGTGCCAATTTGCAACCTCGGTCAGAACAAGTGATGAAAATAAAAACCGATTTAACACCCGGTACCGAAGGAATTTTACCCAAATTAAATACACAATATAAATTATTAATTCCAGAATGTTTAGTTAAAATTTTTACAACCGCTATTAATTTAACCGATAAAGAAGTAAATTTTTCAATCAAAAAAGTTTGTTTAGAAAAAATTTAAAAACATACATTTCAGACCCATAATTATAAAACTAATAAGAAATTTGAGTTATTTAAACAAAATCTTCGTGTTGAACATCACAATGATGAGGAATGAAATGAAGTTCTAAAACTTTGTTACGATTTTTCAGACATATTTTATTTAGAAGGGGACTATTTAACTTGTGCGTCATTAGTTAAGCACCAAATTAAAACTACCCACGAAAACTCCATTAATACAAAAAGAGACGGAATTTTTAGGCCACATTATTACTACTGAAGGTATAAAACCAAACCCGAACAAAAGTAATGCTGTTAAAAATTCTCCTATTCCAAAAATCCAAAAAAGAAATCAAATAATTTTAAGGCTTAACTAGCTATTATAGCAAATTTATATCAAATTATGCAAAATTAGCTAAACCCTTAACTACATTATTAAAAAAGGATGTTTTGTTTCAATTCAAAAATGTCCAATTAGTATCTTTTAATACACCTAAAGAAAAATTAACTTCGGCACCCATATTACAATATTCCCCACTATTCCATCATCGAACAGGAATTATTAGCTATTATTTGGGCAGTTAAACACTTTAGACCGTACTTATATGGGAAAAAGTTCACGATCATCTCTGATCATCGCCCTTTGACTTGGTTATTTTCTGTGAAAGACCCAGGTTCGCCATTAGTACGCTGGAGGTTAAAACTCGAGGAGTACGATTACGAAATGCAATTCTAACGATGATGCTTTACACCAATAAAAATTAATATAGCCGGTCATTTAATTCAAAATTTACTAGAAGTATAGATTTCGATTCGAATGTAAGTAATGAAAGAAATTATCCAAATTAAAAAACAATAACATGACACTTCCAAAACAAAGATCATAATTACGAAGTTTTAATCATGCTGGACAATTTAAAATATTACCATTACATAATACGTGACACAGAAAATTCGGTAGTATCGGACAAATTAGAATTAAAACCTTCAATAACCAACTCAAATCTAACATATATAAATATAAATATAAATATAAATATAAATATAAATATAAATATAAATATAAATATAAATATAAATATAAATATAAATATAAATATAAATATAAATATAAATATAAATATAAATATAAATATGAAATCAACAGAAACAACTACTCCGAGAGCTAATACCCCTACCGGCATTGAATTACACTGTTGATTCCGATGGATTCTTAGACAAAGATGTATATATACATATATATATATATATATATATATATATATATATATATATATATATATATTCAAAAAGAAGGAATTAAAATCCGTATTCGTCTAAATATTAAGATCAAAGATCAAAGATCTTAATATTTAGACGAATAAGGATTTTAATTCCTTATTTTTTGAATATAGATATCTAACTTATACAGTTGAAAATTCTACTAATAAAAGAGATTTATCAGAAAAATTATTTATAACTCATACTTTAATACAAAAAGAAGATCATTAGATTTATTGTTGAAAAAGATTCGAGTATATAAATATAAATATAAATGTAAATATAAATATAAATATAAATATAAATATAAATATAATTATAAATATAAATATAAATATAAATATAAATATAAATATAAATATAAATATAAATATAATTATAAATATAAATATAAATATAAATATAAATATAAATATAAATATAAATATAAATATAAATATAAATATAAATATAAATATAAATATAAATATAAATATAAATATAAATATAAATATAAATATAAATATAAATATAAATATAAATATAAATATAAATATAAATATAAATATAAATATAAATATAAATATAAATATAAATATAAATATAAATATAAATATAAATATAAATATAAATATAAATATAAATATAAATATAAATATAAATATAAATATAAATATAAATATAAATATAAATATAAATATAAATATAAATATGAAATCAACAGAAACAACTACTCCGAGAGCTAATACCCCTACCGGCATTGAATTACACTGTAGATTCCGATGTATTCTTAGACGAAGATGTATATATATATATATATTCAAAAAGAAGGAATTAAAATCCGTATTCGTCTAAATATTAAGATCAAAGATCAAAGATCTTAATATTTAGACGAATAAGGATTTTAATTCCTTATTTTTGAATATAGATATCTAACTTATACAGTTGAAAATTCTACTAATAAAAGAGATTTATCAGAAAAATTATTTATAACTCATACTTTAATACAAAAAGAAGATCATTAGATTTATTGTTGAAAAAGATTCGAGTAAGGATAATTCCTTACAATGAACGAATGATAAATTATTTGCGTGATAAAATGAATATTGATCCTGATTTAGAAATTCAAATCTCCACAACATACAAATTTTCTGGTGATCCATCAAAAAAAAATAAATATAGATATTATCAAAATGCATCACGATCCACGCGCATTTGGACACAAAGGAATAACCGAAACTTTAAACAAAATTCAAGAATATTTTACCTGACACAAAATTAAAGATGACGTAACTAATTATATAAATTCTGGTTTAGAATGTCAAAGTAATAAAACAATTACATGTAGCTTCGAAACCCCTTTAACAATTACCGAAACTCTGAGATATCCCTTTGAAGGAATCGATTTAGAGACTGCTGAAATTTATTTTTCGCCTTCACGCAAAAAACACATTTTAGTAATACAAGATCGATTAACAAAATTCCTCAAAACATATATAATTGAAGATAAAACTGCAGCAACAATTAAAAATAAGTTACTAAATTTCATTTCCATGTTTCATTGTCACAACTCACCACGCAACAAAATTAAGCCCCTTTGAAATATTATATGGATTTAAACACAGAAATCTTAATAATCCCGAAAACGACGTGATTAATGAAACTCATTCAAAAATAAATAAACTCAGGAATCTAGCAACCAATAACCAAAAAGAAACAAAAATTAAAGTTAAACAAAAATATGATGAAAAAGTAAAAAAAAACACTCCCGAATTACAAATTAAACGATAAAGTCTATTTAAGAAACCAACTAATAAACAGACAAGGTCACTCTAAATGGATAGGTTAATTTATAATTACCGAAATCATTTTACAGAATGTTGTTAAAATAAATTAAAAAAAATAATAGAGGAGATTTCACCCTAGTTAGCATGGAACAAATTAAACCATATAAATTCGTATATTTTACAGATGTTGTTGCGAGCTCTTCGTAATAAAATTACCAAACACCGGTACTTATTTCGAAGACAAAGGATCCCTTCTTCTCTCAGATTCTTCATACGATATATTAATTTATTATTTGTCACCTTTATTCAGAAATTTTAAAACACTTCAATCCTATCAAAAAGAACTAGATGAAATAGGTAATAAAATTAATAATGTTAATCTAAAAATACTTTCTATAGTTTTGAGAAATACTTTAAATAATTTAGAAACCAACTTGAACGAAATGAGATTTATTGTACCTAATTCAAAAAGAAAACGTAGAGGCTGGTTTACTATAATCGGAACGGGTTTACACACTTTTTTGGCACATTAGATGCTAATAGCAAAGCCAAATATGATAAATTAATAAACGAATTGTAAACATCAAATAAGAGGGTATTAAAACAATTTCTTCTAACACAGATGATAATATCAGATTTTAATGCTACCTTATTTAAAGTTGATTTAAATGAGCAAATTATCCAGAAAGCTATAGTAAAAGTTAAAGAAAAATTAAACGAAAACGCAATTAAAATAAATGAAAATCAAATTATATTGCAATTTTTAAACCTCCTAACACTTATTAATAATGTAGCATCTGCAATCAACAAAGATGTAAATAATATTATAGAAACACTAACTTTTGCTAGAATAACGGTTTTGCATCTGAGTTCACTAAACCACGAGCAAGTAAACGAACAATTACATCAAATTCAACCAAATCAAGGTACTGCATTACCTTCTTTTGACAATACAAATATCTACAAATATTATCAAACTATAAATCCAAATGGAGTTTTAACAAAATTAATTATACCACTTGTAAAGAATATTAAAATGAAAGTATTTGAAACATATTCTTATCCTGCAAAATCAAACGATTTATATTATAATACCTGACATCCTTATGTGGCAATTTCTGACGACCACCAATGGTCCCTGGAAATTTACAATTTGGAAACAAGTCCTTATCAAGAAAATCTGACCTTATTTCGTAACACAGAACCTCAAGATTCGAAAACTCCTTACATTTTGTACCTAAACTACATCTACGGAAATCCTTTCCAAAGGAGTGCAAAATTCACACTTTTAAAGTCATAGAAGAATCTATCCAACAAGTTGACGCTTTTACGTGGTTAGTAGCATCTAAAAATCCGTTAAATCTAACTTACAAATGTAACTGTCGACCGATAAAATGGTCAACAATTCGACAGCCGTCCTTGCTCAAAATGAGTGAATAATGTACGTGTTATTTAGATAATGGACTCAGAATAACAAGGAGTAGTAAATAAAATAAAATAATCAATGTTGCGGTAATTACTTCAGAAATACCCCAAAATTGCTGCAAACAACCAATACTAACCCTCAATCAGAATAAAAACGACTCCATCGATCTCAACTATCTCAAAAGGGAAAACCTTCCGCTTCTATAAACCAAATTGTCGACCCTCCAACAAAAAATAAAAGAAGAATCAACTAGAAGTTTCTCCAACGTCTATTTCCAATGGCATTTTCTACTTCCAGCCGCTCTACTTAGGATTGAAACAACCATTTACTTAAATCGCTATTGTTGCCCAAAATCCTTCAAATTTCTGTGGTCCAGGATTAATCGCCAACCTAATAACAATCAAAAACGAATTTCACTGACTTATGAGAAGAAAGACACCCCGAAATTAAAAACAATCTCCGTGGAAACCTTGGCAACTCCGAACACAGGGACAAGACCTAAGCCTTTCCAAAAATTATATCGCCTGCCATCCCTGATGCAAAATAACGGAAACATCATTTAAGATAATTCTTTCTCTTAACAGGGGAGGTCTTAACTCAACATACAACGCTCATCTTTTCCTGACTATGTATTTTTGCTATTGTCTATAAAAGCCTTTCAGAATTGTAAAGTAGTTATTCTAACTTTAGACTAGACCTAGTATTCTTATGTAGGAGGCATGCTTTTTAAGTAAGCACCGTTTTTAAATTCTGCCGCCGCAGCGCTGCGGTCAGCGTTTTGCACATACGCACTGAGTACCTACATCTCTCAACTACGCACTGACGCCATTACAGTCTGATTCGCCCTTGTCTACGTTGTTTACTCCGATAATCGTGAGTCCTGCCGACTATGAAGTCCGGGCTGTTATACGATTCCTTAGCACTAAAGGACTAAAACCGATTGATATTCATTGTGAGTGATGGAATATAAGGATGTGGGTGAGAGAATTTAAAGATGGCCACACAAATGTAGATGACAATGCCCGTCCGCATGTGGCTAATCGGACCAATTATCTCGTCACATCTTTTCATTGGGAAACTCCAGATCATCCTCCCTACAGCCCTGATCTGACGCCCAGTGACAACCATGTGTTCCTGCACTTGAAGAAACATCTGGGTGGTCAGCGTCTTCAAGACGATGGATGACGAAATCAAAACAGTTGTGATGCAGTGGTTAATAGTTAACAAGTCAGGCGCCAGAGTTCTATGAGAAGGGCATTTAAAAACTGGTCAACCGTTATGACAAGTGCCTCAATAGTGAAGGAAATCATGTAGAAAAATAGATTAAGGTACAGGCTTTCATGGAAAAGTAAAATTATTAAGATATCTTTGCATGTTTTATATTAATTTCAAAACGGTACATGCCTCGTACTTTCTAAAATAAACTTTTTTAAAAAGTCATATATATCAACGGAAATCAAAACGGAAATTTTTGCAATGTTAGAAAAAAAACATTAGAATGTTTTAATGATAACGTTGAACGCAGTTACCTAGTTTTATTGCATGCTCTAAACTAATGGATGTAGAACATACATAGATGTATAAAATGTTTTGCGTTTTAATTTATAAGAATAGAAACAACCAGTTTTTTTAGTTGTCAAGCTATCAGTTGTTGGAATAAATGGCTCTTTATTAATTCCAGTAACGCCCGGAAGAGATTGTATATTATACACATAGAGTATAGACTAAGGCATTCTTATGCATTTGAAAAGTAAATACTGGCTAACTGTGAGAGAAACAAACCGAATATGTGTCCAATAGTTGTCTCTTTCTAGAATTAACTAAGATAATAATATTTACACTTGTCATTGTCATCAACTACAGAAAAGGGACTTTGTCTCATTCTAGAGATTGGTCAATTTTGTGAGGCTATTGTTTAGTCCATTCTCTATATCTACGTTCTATATAGACGCGTAGTTCAAATGAAAAATGTCCTCTGTTGTAGATATAGTGAATCAAGAAGTAAAATTTTTCTTTCCATCTTTATGTAATTCTTGTAGGATCGATGTATGATTAATGTACGGTGTTGTCGTTGTTAGTCGAAACGTCACAATTTATATTTAATAATAGAATAGGATTAATCTGCAATTTTATCACATTTAGACTTATTAGACACATACACCTATTCAGAATTACAACACTTGTGCAGGTACAATTTTTGAACAGCAAATTTCTTCGTCCCATGGCATATAGTATATAGCATCTATGGAAAGCAGAGAAATCCCTGTAGTTTTAATTCCTGTGGAGGTACGTAGAACTGCCAGTTAGCCTCTTAGGGGTCAATTCAGTTGCTTTTTTGAAGTGTTATGATAGGGTTTTGTGTTTTGAGCCGAATGGTCCTTATAAAAAAAAACATGATGAGTTCAAATTTATGGTTTGACTTTTACTCAACATTTTCTTTAACTTCTTACTGTATAAGTTACAAATTAATTTTTGAAAACAATAAAATTTTCGTTGTTTGCAAGAAAAGCCCTTATTAATGACACCCCAAAAGTATAGGCGGAAATGTCCCCTGTTTGCATGTATGGTTCCATCTGAAATTATATCAAGTCATTTTAGGTCATTTTTGTTGTACGCATGTTCAAGTAAGTATATATACTTTCTTCCCTGTCATAATTACGAGAAGTTCTTTGGATTCTCTTTAAAACGCTTCAAGTGACCAGAAGATGCATCAGTTGTTTTTGACTAATTGTTACTTTTTGTCACCATTTTTAGAGTTTTTGTTATGAAGTGCATTAGGTACTTGTTGCAGTATAACAACCAACTAAATAGAGAAATAATCTACAAAAAAGAAGGTATTAAAATCCTTTTTCGTCTAATTATAAAGGATAACAGATCCCACATTTGGAACTCGTCCTTTCACAGTAGGCACAGCGCACCGAAAGCCATATCTCACGACCGGTTTCGACCTATCGAGTCTCATCAGGTGGGCGCCGGCAGAAAAGCTTGTACAAGCTATATAATAAATATAAATATGGAATCAACAGTGTAATTCAATGCTGGTAGGTGTATTAGCCCTCGGAGTAGTTCTTGCTGTTGATTCCATATTTATATTTATTAAATAGAGAAATATTTGAAGAATTTTTAGTAGGGGTAAATTTTAAATACATCAGTGCGATACTAATTATTGAATTAATTTGTATCCACTACAGATTACCTCATTTTAACGAGGAAAAATTTATTACTAAAATACTACGGTTAGTTATACAATTACTGTCGCATACAATTAGTTCTTCTTAAAATAATAAGTTATACCTACATCACGCTGACGTCCTCTCCAGAACCTCCTAAAGTAACATTATATACAATGAAAGATTGCTAACAATTTGTAGCATTTTGACAAATGATATTCGTTGTTGTTGTAAATTCTTTGAAGGGATGTACTTTAAAATTTACTTTGTACTTTGACGTTTTAAGGAGGGCATTGATTGAACTTTTGTAAATTGTTTGAAGTATTTCTTAAGCAATTTTCTTAATTATTTTCTACCGAATTCGTTTCATAATGGAAATTAATTGAATCTCATTGTTTAATCGTGCCCGTAATTCTTCAGGCATTCCTAGGGCTTGCTTTACTGAAACTTCGGAAAGTCATTAATCAATGATTGAACGAATCATCAGTCTACCAGTTGGATCTTGAACTGACATCTCCCAATAAGTTTAATAAATCGAATCCCGTCGAAATTCTCTTAAACATCTACATTTGTTATGGTTTCTTTAAATTATTAGGGGAAAATTAGTACTACAATAACGGCATGTGACCTGTCCCTGCTTAAACTGTCAAGGAATAGGGTTTTTAAATGTTTTATTCTCTTAATAAAAAACAAATAACAAAATTTCAATGAATAGTAAAAATCTAAATACAATACAATTATTATTATTATCAACTATGCAGGTTTCCTCGTAGCAGGCTGTGCACAAGACATCTCTGCATTAAGGGGTGGTCTTTAGACGATCATGTTTATATCAATAAGATTTATACATGCGAATATGGAAACAGTATGTGTTCCTAGGTATTATTATGATATATACGAAGAAATTTTCTTGCAGTTGATCAGTCAAATTTCAAGAAAACCATCTGTCATTTTAATGATGTGCATGCTTCGTGAAAGTTTTGAACAAAAGAATAAGATGATCTTTTACTACAACAAATTACATATTTTTTGCGTTTAGGGTGGGAAAATTTTGATGTATTTATAGTACAATTTGATTATTGTAATAAGAGATACAAAAAATAAATGACACCTTCTCCATCTCTTTTTTGAGACAAAATTGGTGTATTCAAAAATTTGCTGTCGCCTCTTGTTTTATAATTATAAACAAAAACTGAAAATTTCGAGTACTTAACGTCAATTTTCTACTTTTTTGCATAGAATACAGTGGCGTAGGAAAACTTTAAACGATCTAAATTGGAATCAATTCATTCGCATTCAATGTATTAGCATTTAAAAACAAAAATAATCTTTTCGTGGTTTACCTTTTGCATTTTTTATGAGATATAAGATAGTGTGAAGATGCATACATTTAGAGAGAAAAAACGTTGTGTGATAGGCGTGGTAAAACTTAATTTCTAAGCTTATTTTAATTCTAATAGTATATTTAAACACAGAATTGAATTGGTTATTCGTTTTAAATTGATTATAATTTATGTATTTCTTTGTTCAAAAATCAGATCCGGTAAATGTTATTATTTACAATTTTATAGCTAATCGAATCTACTCTTACTTGATGGACATTCATATTGAACATAAATACACAAACACTACTGTTAATTTCCACAGTTTTTTATTGTTCTTAACAATTGTTTCACCGCTTTGCGGCTTCGTCAAAAGATACAAATTATTTATTTTATTTACATAATTTTGTATATTTAAGGGTGGTTCAGTAAAGGGGAGTTATTTAATTCTATTTGTTCATTTAATAATAAATTAATGTTATTTGTTTATTGATTTCTAAGGTTTCCAAAAGATAGAGTTTGAAGCTGTTTCCTATAGTATGCACTATTTTAAAATTTGGATTAAACGTGTGTTTTTCAATAATTAAGTGGTTCGCGTAGTTGGAATCGTTTTTTAGTTTTCCAAATTACTTCTTATGTTCCTTTATCCGTGTAATAGATTCTCTGTCAGTTGTCCTATATAGACTTGTTACATGTTCCACATTCTAGTTTGCATACACCGGAATTATTGTTCTGTGGAGTTTTATCTTCATTGTTTTTAATATGCATGCTAAGATTGTTACTTGTTTTAAATGCTATCTTAATATTATTTTTCCTTGGTAACTTTTTTATATTTATTGAGTGTATGCCTAAAAACGTTATTGCTTTGTGTGTGCAATTTTCTGTATTTTCTAGTGGGTAAATTTATATTGGTATTGTATACATTTCTATAAGCAACATATTTAATAATATTAATATCCTAATGTGCATATTAGTTTGCATTTTCATAATTAACTCCATTTCATTTTAAACTCACAAAATTAAGATGAATTAAATGACGAACTTTACGATTTAATGTGAATTCGTTCCTATAAAATGTTTTACAAAAATTACGATGTGAACATTCTACAGAATCATATCATTCCAATAATGCAAACTTTATGAAAGATATAGAAATGTTAACTAAGACTGTTACAGTAATTTCAGAACACTCCAGAAATACAAATTAATCAAACGCTGCCTTAATTGGGAAGCGTTTAAAAAAAAAATATTCAGCTATAGCAACAGCTAATAACACAAAAATTTTGTCGGTTGTAAATAATACATTTTTTTATTATCTGTATTATAGAATTGTAACGAATAATATTATAGTTTCAAATATATTCACTTTAAAACGAATGTTAGCTATCATCGTACAGTCATCAGTCCGAAAATTGGTTGGACAAACATCTCTACTCTTTCCTATGCTCAGTCAATATTTGCATGTTTATGAAACTATAACATCTTATATCTCTAACTATTTGTAAACAGTAATCTAATCAAGCCCCTCTCTGCCTCTTGTCATCTTTTTTAATGTTGGTTACGTGTAGCTATATAATCATATGTTACCTTAAAGGACATTTCTTACTCTACAATATCAATAACGACTATTTTGTTCAACCTTAAATGGTCTGCACACCACTATACTGTCATCAGGCTCCTTTCTAGCTCAATTTGAACTTTCCAGTGTATTTTGAGAATTCATTGAAGTTCAATAATTGTGCGTATCGTTTAAATTGTGTATAGCACATACTTATTTTCGCACGTTACAATGCAAAGAAGATATTTTGTTTGTGAAGATGTGTAGACGACAAATCTTTGAGACATTGATTTTTTTGTTTTTCGTTCAAATCGTGAGGCAATCTTTTGTCGAGATGTTTGACTTCCCAACTATTCGCATATGGCTGAAAACTGTCATTCCTAAAGGTTTTTGTTCAGAAGCAAGTTCTAGAATCAGATGTATGCGGATTGGCTTTAATTAATGCCTTTAATTGGTAATTATTGACTGTCTTTGGTTAACCACTACGCCTGTCATCAAAACGAAACTTTTTGAACCACCATTGTACAGTAGATACGTTCGTTAGTTGATACTGAACTGGAACAAAAATATGTCCCAAATATGCGTCCTTTCGTTTTTCGAAAATTAATAATGTCTACGCAATATTAGACAGGAGATTCAACCAGAGAAATACTGTACCTGCAGTGGCTAGTGTCAGCGTTTCTAAACCTCTGCACAGAAGTAAGAAATTTTCTAAAATTAAACCAGAAACGTTTTCACAAAATTTATTAATAATCTCTTACACGTACTCTTGTAGTTTTCTTTGAGAATGCCCGAAAGGTTGAAACACGTGTCAGAGATTATTAATAAACTTTATGAAAAGGTTTCTGGCTTAATTTTAAACAATTTAATTTTATTCAAAATGTTTCACAATGAATCTACCGCAGAAACAATTCGAATTATTAAGAAATTTTCTTTGTGTGCAACCACTGGAATGTTTTTGCTTTGAGTGAGAGTGGCTCACGTAGGCTCACAATTATTAGATTGCGGTGTCAGGTACTGTGTAGAGGCCCGAGTACAATAGAGCATCCATTATGATATTAGACTGCAGGCTTCCACGGCCGGAGTCTATATTCAGAAGTGATGTGTGATACGGGATAGATAGCCGTGGTCCAATTAGATTTATATTTCCGACGTTTCATCCAAATCTACGTCGACGAGTTCGAGTTCGAGTTCGAGTCGTCAACGTTAACACATCGTCATGCTCTAATACAAATTCCTAGATCACACATCACTTCTGAACATTATGATATTCATATTTTGTTTTATGAAATCGTACCCTATCCACTCGAGTTGAAATTCCTGTCTATAGTTTTTTTAGGGTGACGACATTATATTGTCAGGATGCATCATCTGATGGTCACAAAATTATTTATTAAAATCATAAGATGCGTTAAATATATAAAATAATATTAATAGTGCAGTTGATCTGTAAAGTAGAAGACTGTAATATTATCTCAAACAAAGAATTTGGTCTATATTTAGGTTAATTCCCGATGAAATATATGAATATATATACTTATACTTATAGAACGGTTAGTTTTCGTCGGGAATTAACCGAAATATAGACGAAATTCGTTTTAAATTGTGTATATATATGTTGATATAATGGCACCCTTTTTGCATAATCGTTGTTCAAGTGGCACTCAATTTTACAAACAGACATCCGTCTTCGGGACTTTTTGTAAACCAATATTCACGAATATACGTTTTAGTTCAGCGTCTTTTGCATAGATGGCGTACTTATGTATACCTTATATATACTGCTAATGAACGTTCTTCAGGCACCTTCAAAAATGTTGTCAATGTGGCCCATCCCGCACCGGATATTATTGTTTATAATTTATTATCTGAACGATAAAAGCTTTTATACAATGAGTTAAATTGACCATAGTTATTTAATTAGGTTATTTGCTATTGCCTGCGAAGTAAGTACCGAATTTAACCTTTTTAAAACAATTTAAGAAAATACATTATGATAAACTAAGATATTAATGAGTTAAAATTAAAGTCTTTTAGTTCATAAAAGAACATGTAAAAATTTTTTAATTGTGTACCTACATTCTGTTGAGTACGCCTAATTAATTTTTTCTTTTTTGAGAATACATAAAACAGAGGCTCATTTTACATCTATAGCAAATCTACCATTATGAATAAAATAGACTTATTCATTGTTGCACCTCACCTATTTTTTATACTTTATTGATTAACACCCGTAAAGTGCATTATATTAATAAACAAACTAACTGTAAGTAGGTATGTTCAAAATAATATATATTTTGTTCGGGTTTATGCCTCTTTAAAGGGACCTATTATTTCTTAAGTCCACATAAAAGTTAGTTCAATATTTTTATTAGTTTTATTGTTTAGGCATTACTCATGTGTAATTTGATAATTCTCTACTAACGCAGGACGACACAAGTAGCAATTTCTCTTTAAGTACATTTATTCCTGTAGAAAAACCTATTGTAGTGAAGTTGGTATGTATAATATAAAAACCTAATCGATATATTTGAGTGATTTCGTAATAACTTAAATCATTACAATAATAATACAAAATATAGGGGGGAAAATTTAAATGGATAATTTAAAAATAATTTGTACTTACATACAAATAATGAATGGTTATAATTTTGGTTATGCGACAATGACCTGTTTTTAATACTGATTTTACATTTTCTCGTTGGTTCAACTTCTTTCTTCTTCTTTTTCTAATGTATTGTATCCAAAACAAAGTTTTGTTCAAAAATAACGAACTACAATTGTTAGCAGTTGTATTACTTTTCATTAGTTAGATGAAGCAAAACCTGATTCAGAAGAGCAAACATGGAACGTTTTAAGAGTACAAAAATAATTTAACCGTATATGTAAAGAATTAGCAATTTCGAATGATATCTTTTTCAATATTATTATTATTATATAATTTCTTATTATTACTATTTGGTTACTATGAAAAATTAAATAAAAATACTTTCTAATAATAGGTGTGTTTTTAAAAATGTTCATATATTACCCTCTGCAATGAGGAAATTATTACGAAAACAGATTACAAAATGTTCTCATGGAAAACTTATTTATTATACCTATTAATTATCTAAGGACAATCATTCTGGTTATTCAAATGCCACAAAACTTTTTTATACTGCTATTAAGAACACCTATCTTCAGCACCCCTCAGAACCAACCCCAACCCCCTACGTGAATGGGGTGAAAATAGAAACAATTAAGTCAAATTATTGGGGAATATTAAAAGTCTTGTCTAATATACATTAAATGTGAGCTATTTAAACCAGCGGTTCAAACCAGAATACTTATCATGTGTTGTCACCATTAATATAAATAATTTAAACTAAACAAAAGATAAGCTATGTGTCAGATTTCCTTTGATTATAATAAGATGTATATACAAGGTGTCCAATGTATAATAAATTTTATGGTGTCACAACAATATCTAATTATAAATTGATATACAAGAGGGTGTTACATAGACAATGATCCTTATGGGTGCCACTTAGTATAAGAGATACGTATATATAGGTGGAATAATTTTGTGGAGCTTTCTTCTCTCGTGATTCAAAATTACGGAATTACTAGAGTATTAAAACGTCTAATTAAATAAAGGATGGAACTAACTAATGCGCCTACTTTCGATATACAGTATGTTGTCAATTAATCGGAAAAAAAAATTTTTTTGACTTGTTCAAATGTCAATATTTGGTCATTAGTTGTAGTGTCATAGATAGGATGTGGCAATCCCTACGGCGGAATCCGAAAATTCGACTTCAGATTCCTTTTTTCCCAATTATTATATTATAACCGGTATTTGAAACGCATTCACCTTCAACAAATTTCCAGTTTCGAGAACTTGTGTCAGTCCAATCAGATATTTTGTAAATACTAATCATTTTCTATCATTATGAAGAATCCATAATTGTAGGATGCACTTTATAAAAGTTTTCCCTTATCAGCGCCCCGTTTTGTAGGCTCCTCCTATTTGACGGATCTCAATAATACGAAAATATTCTTCATTTCATTTTATAAAATCCATGAATTTTAGTTGTTCTTGTTGCTTTTTCACTGATCACTCATAGCATTTACACCTTGTTCTTCATTAGATCTTTCCTTTCTCGACTGTCTACCACATTTCCTTTTTATAGTTGATATCTACAATTTCCACCAATGTTTTTGGCCATCTGTTGTTACTCATACGTTCGTGGCGATCGTGTTGTTTATTGTGCTCTCTCTTCATAATCTTGAAACTCGGCCATTATTTTTACGTAATGTAATTTAGTGGTTCTAGCTCTTATTCGTTCAATCCATTTACGGAAACATGGCAATTTGGGTGTAACTCTTTCTATTATTTCCTACAGTTTGAAACATCACGTACTTATATTTTATACAATGCTCTTGTCTTAAATTGACCCGAGCATATAATTTCATTCAGAAGTGATTCAGTAATTTCATTAGACTTCATTATCACTATGTCGATCGGATAATATATGTTATTATAATGTATCTAATAATAAGTTTAATAATAATGTGGCTTTTTTTTTGTAAAGTAAGCACAGGAATATCGTTAAAAGTGATCTATAATTGATTTTACGATTGTGTTGCGGTCATGCAGGTACTTTTGCGCTCTTTATTCACGAACTTGCGAAAATTTTAGAGGCGGGAAATTTATCACCGATTGGACTTTTAAAGAATTTGTTGTGTTGTAGAGAAAACAAAATTACAAGTATGTATCGTTTTGAAATTAGAAAGAAACGTGCAATGATATCTTAATAATTTTATTTTTACATGAAAGCCTGTACCTTAATCTACTTTTCTACATAATTTCCTTCAATATTGAGACACTTGTCATAACGTTTGACCAGTCTTTGAATACCCTTCTCATAGAACTCTGCCGCCTGACTTGCATTACCACCACTGCTTCACAACTGTTTTGACTTCGTCATCGTCTTGAAGACGCTGACCGCCCCGTTGTTTCTTCAAGTGCAGGAAGAAATGGTAGTCACTAGGCGCCAGATCAGGGCTGTACGGGGGATGATCCAGAGTTTCCCAGTGAAAAGATGTGATGAGATCTTTGGTCCAATTACCCACATGTGGACGAGCATTTTTATTCAGCAGAACGATACCCTTGCTCAACTTGCCACGTCTTTTGTTCTGGATTTCACGGCGCAGATTCCTTACCATTCCATCACTCATGATGTTTTGACCGTAAACTGCACAGATCTCACGATCCGGACTTCACATTCGGCGGAAGTCAGATATTATTGGAGACATCTTAAACTCTCAATAAACAACGTAAACAAGGGCGAATCAGACTGCAGTGGCGACAGTGCGTAGGTGAGAGATGTAGGTACTCAGTGCGAATGCGCGGAACGCTGACCGCAGCTCTGCGGCGGCAGAATTTCAAAACGGTACTAATTTAACAAACATGCTACTTGTACCCTTTTCAATTCACAGTTATCCTAGCATATTAACCATCCATACCCACTCTGCAGAGTTAATACCTACACAATTACTTATTTAAAGGACAGAAGTGCGAAACATCTTCAACCTTAAAATAACTTATTTTCAGGTTTCTTGTAATGAATTTATAGCCATAGTTTTATTGTATATAAATTTGTAAGATTTACAGATCTAGTTACATTTTTGCTTTGAAATTTTCAAATTATACAGAATATAGTTACAGAACTCCTTATTTTTCCGTTTTTTGTCTATGTTCATTATTATAATAGGTGTAAAATACTTGTAATATTCGTATGTTAAATGTTATGTTATAATAAATTACTACTAGCAGTCGACCATAAATTCGCAACTGCCAGCTGTAGTATGAATATTATTTCAGCAACAAATAAAATATAGGCGGTAATTGTTTTTGATTTATGGTAACCTACATTTGCTTATTTAAATTTAAAAAAAATGGGAACTAAAATGAGACAAGACTTTAAACATTTGCTGGAATTCAGATCTTGTTTCTTATCCTGGTAATCTAACGTTTTTGAACAGGTTGTTTTTATATGACAATCACGCTTTCGTAAGATATTTTGTTTTGACGTGAATAGTAGCTATATTAGAAGCGTTGTTTACGTGTCTCATATTTACCTCATGACGGACTGAAATGAAAGACACTTGTGGGTTAAAATACGGCATTGCACAGAAATGATTACATTTTCATCTGGATTCACAACGATAAATTCTTTTTCTTTTTTAATAACCTGCTGATTTAAGAACCCGAACTTCTTCTTGTTTTTTAAATCTTCTATTTTGAGTAAGTTTTCATTAATTTTGAATTACCATAAATATTTGTTAAACGAATACCAAATTTTAAATTAACGCATTTTTCTTTTCGCTGCTTCCTTTATAAAGATTTTCGTATTCCAGACTCATTATTATAAACGCTTTAGTACGTAATACACATTTTCTTTTTGCCTCATACATTTTCTATTACGAATAAACAAACTTTATGGCGGAGAATAATCCTTTATCAACTTTTACGTGATTTTACCTATCTTTTACAAAATTCGCTCTAAACAAAAACTGTGTAAAAAATTTACTTTGTTACGCATGTAATACTTGCATTTTAATAAGTTTCGTTTGTCTGTCTTGAAAAATGTAGTAAAAACACATAATAGGTATTGTAACGTTCGGGGGTTCAACAATTAAAACTCGAAGACTTTTAAACAGGACAACAATTTATTTATACTAATATTAATTAACTTAACTTTACTACCAATTACACTATTTATTTATGTACAGATACTGTGTCTATAACACTTCTCACTTTTCGATTTATTTACTACGCGTCTCGATTTATTTCTCACATTATTTTCACAACCGTCAATTTATATCTGAACTCTTCACGACCATCAATTTATATCTGCACTCTTCACGACCATCAATTTATATCTGAACTCTTCACGGCCATCAATTTATATCTCCACTCTTCACGACCGTCAATTTATATCTCCACTCTTCACGACCGTCAATTTATATCTGAACTATTCACGACCATCAATTTATATCTCAACTCTTTACGACCATCAATTTATATCTGACCTCTTCCCGACCATCAATTTATATCTGAACTCTTCACGAGCGTCAATTTATATCTGAGCTGTCCTCGGCGATCGTCTTTCCGCTTATATACTGTTCCGTTAAATTTCCGGGACACCCCCGAGAAACATAGAAAAGTCGGGACTATTTTATTTTTCGCCGAAATATCTAACAACTTTCCGCGAAACACAAATACACTAACATGTCCTCATTTATTACGCACACACTTGCAGTTACGATATACACGTCGCGACTCGGCTGCGACCAGCTCGCTCACATACATGGGCACTCGGAACGCACACAAGCAAACACGCACTCGTTACAGTATATAGAATAGAAAACAATTTATTTGAAATTAGTGGGTACAAAATATATATTTTGTTAACGGTTGTGTTGGTCGGAGACTTGTGGAGCATTGTTTTAAACATAAATGTTTCAGAAATAGAATTTTATTACAACTCTACAATTGTTTCGGTATCATTATGCCATTCTCAAGAGTAATAATAAGTCCGCATTAACTTTAAACTGTCTAAGTGTCTTACGTATCTTTTTAGTAATACTTCCATAATATGAAGTGTCATTATTGTCGTATTCAGTTTGTATATGTATCTTTCCTAACAATATTAAATTCTACGTTATTGTCGTTATTTATGCTAATCTGTAAATCGATAAAATTTATACTTTTTAAATCTAAATCAACTGTGAATTTAATTTATTTGTGTAAATTACTCAAAAATTTCTAAAAATTGATGTTTCACCCATCTGTAGATCAAGTTTGTATAAGTTTTGATATTGTTAACATCAAAAATCATTTCTTCTTGAGAAAATAGTTTTCATAAAAATAAGAAACAGATGAACCCATCGGTAGACCATCATTTTGTATAAATGCAATAAGGAAGTATTATAAATATAATTAAAAGGTATTATACAAAATGAAGCAATGCCATTATTGTGGATTTTTAAATTTCTTCCAGTCAGACCGATGTAATGCAATGTAAGGCATACATGAGATAGTATAAAGCTATTGAAAAATAACAGAAAATGTAAACGTTTAGATCTGCTAGAATATTTTGAATTAAAAAAATAATACGAAATAGAGAGAATTTAGATAATGAACAGCAATATTTCCTTAATACTCCTATAGTAGATGCCAGCCTTACACAAACAATATGCAAATCTGAGTAATTAGTCTTTAGGGTTTTCCGTATAATATATTTGTATAAATGTAGCCATAAATAGATTATAAGACCGGCTTAAATTTAGTAATAAACTGTTATTCTTGTGAAAGGTAGAATGATATGAAATAATTATAGAGTTTATTTAAAATCTATTCATGAAACAATTAAATGAGGTTTTACTTAGTTTATTCTATTAATAAAATATATTTATTTATTTAACCGTAATTTTTTTTTTGCAAAAATAAGTAAATTCCACAGAGTGAGAGGTGCCACAGTACGTGGACAGGTAATACTTACTTACTAATAGATATAACGGTTAAACTTAAAAGAAAAAAAAGTATATCGATCCTATCATAATAAACAGCATAAAAAATAAATCATATGCAATTACGTAATTATGTGATACAATATAGCTCATAAATATTAAATACCAATCTCTTCATATGACCGGTTTTTTTCCAAATCTTGTAACGACTTTCTTGTTGCCAATAATAATAAACAGGAGGTAGTTTTTAGTAATGGTTGCTATTAAATATGTTTTAAGGCTCCGAGCCGCAGCAACAAGAATGGCTTCACAGTAGTTGCGTTTGTCAATGGAAGCGTTGCAGGGCTTACTATAAGTTCATTTATTATAGTATCCTTATCTCACCCAGCCAATATATCCGGAGTAGTTATGGGAAGCTCTTTTTTGCTTCCTTTTCCTGAATTCGTTTCTCTCACCACAGATACAACTCATCTTTTAGCAGAAGAAAAGCAACGCCCTTATCGACGTCAATGAGAATTTCGAATCGATCGAGGAGGGAATTAACAATATTTTCTGAAATTAAAAATGTTAGCTGAAAGACGTCGAAGCTGTCAGCTGAGAATCCTTCTAGCAGATCCGTAAAAACAGTGTATAACTAGGATGCATAGATTGGTATTGTGTAGTATTTCTTGACTGAGTTCCTTTTGATATTTCTGTCCACCATGGCGAGGTAGCTGAATATTCCAGCTCAACACTCAACTGATCGGTTAGATTTTCTGCACGCTGTCTGATGTTATTAAAACTACCGTCTGTATTTTTCTGAAGTCTGGCAAGAAAACACTACGATTAATATTGAGCACCGTCTTCTATAATAATTTACTAAGAGACTGCGTTAGCGATAATTCATCATACAGGCACAATACTGATACCATGAATTGTATTTAGTATAATGTTCTTGGCAGCGAAACATTCTTGTCAGCTGTGCTTGTGTCACGTCTCTCTGAAACCGTTCTTGGAGTTTCCACAATCCTTGCGAGATCAAAAGAATGTTGATGTACACCTTCATGCCGCCCTACCCATCGGGTCTCAAAAAGCGATAAAAGCGCACACCACAAAGGGTTCATGAGAACGTACGTGAGAAAGAAAGTGATTACGTTTTTCATAAATGTAGTATTGTCCCGAATAGCAGACACTTTTGAGTTGCGTGAAATGAGTTATTCAGCTTGTGGCTATAGCATATAATTTTGGCAGATTTCTTTTGATTCCTTCTTAATCTCCATGATAGCACCTCAAACTTCGGAATGCATAACGATACATCCATCAGTTCCTATATCAACACATAGTTTCAATTAAAATTTCAGGCTCTTCTTCAGCTCATATAGCACAATTTAGGCAATTGCACTGCCGGCACTCCATAGAGTGTCAAGCTGTTGTACAACTTCTCTCCCATCTTTTCGGCATAAGTAGTTTTCCGTTTTTTTCCTGCAATCTTTTTCATCGAATTCTGGTAATCTTTATGTTTAGCATATTCACAAAATTGATTAAATTCTTAGGAACATCACCATAATGTAAGGCTCATCTGCAACAGGTGATATACATGGTTGATGTGCTATCCCAGGTACGTAATATATGTATAGACGGAAGTTTTCCTTAAGAACAGATCATGCCTCGCTGAAGTGGTTATTACAATTTAAAAACGCGGAAGGACAAATTACACTCTGGTTACAACGACCACAAGAATACATTCCTATCAAAGCAAGAACATCGAGTCGGCTTTGTTTAAAAAGGTCACTGAACTAACGGCCATCACGAAAATAGGAACCGCGTCCTTACATCCATGGTCTGATGGTATGGTGGAATTGTTTAACGCTACCCTGAAGACCAACTTGTGAAGCTTTCTAAACGACCACCAAACTGATTGGGACTGACATATTCTCCTATTCCTTTTAGCCTTTAGAACCGCCGTCCATGGGACAACTGGAAAGGATTTTAGGCTGCCAGCAGACATAATGTTTGGTAAACCTGGAGATTCTGCAGCATCTACAAACGAGTGCTTGCGCCAACTACAAAAACGACTAGAGGCAATCCATACTGCTGTGCCTATGAAGTTGCCATTTGAAAGTTACCGCATAAAAACCAGATATGATCGACGAGCCAACTCTGCTAATTTTAAGGAGGGCGATGAACTGTTGTGGCTACCCTATACATATTTTCTTCCTTTCAATACATTCCTTGGTTTCAGATTATTACAACTTTAGTTCCTTTGGTTGTGAATGGCCACACCTCCTTGATGATAACATAACGAATTAATGGAATTCTTCCGGTAGAACTACAAATGACGTAGTTTCGAAAATACTTTTATTTAAAAACTTTCTTTTACTTGAGGGCGTATACCGAGTTTGTGAGTCACTCTAAATTTACCTACAAACATTAACGAAGTGATGGATGAGCATATGCATGTATCTATAAATACAGACAGCATAGTGAAAGCCATCACAGATATTTGTGACTTATTGTGGAATTCAGTAATATTCAACAAGGTCCTCTTCCAATAAGGATATTGATTTGTTAAACTGAACCCAGGGCATAGCTCTGTACGTGGTAGGCACGTAAACAGATAAAACAAAAATGAAAATATATTCTTGATCAGTAATCTATGGAAACTGCCAGATGTGTATCGCGATTTTGAACTCATTGGTTCCCATCAGCACGCCTTAGACAGCCCATCAGAATATTAGTTTTACACGGTTGTATGTTACAATGAAACAACAATTTTCCTAGGTAGAGATGTGTGTTTATTTTCCGTAGTGGTAACTGACAATGGACAAACTAATTTATTATTTGTCATGTTCTCTCACCTACAGAAGTTATTTTCATATTCACAGAAATGAGTTTGTGAAATTGCCGCCGAGTGCATAAGACAAGTTATTTATAAAATGTTGCGGTTAGACGAAATGCTATTTATTATACAATATTATCTGCAGAAGTACATCATAAAATAAACAAATGTGTTTTAAAATATGGCAGCAGAGCGTGCGAATTGTCTTGGTGAACTAACGTAATATCTTTTTCAACATTTTTATTTGTTACTCTGATAACGTCACATGATCTAAATAACAGACGGCTGCGTAGTGAATGCCATTTGTAGGAATTTGCCACTACTTCTGAGTTCATTAATGTTTGCCAAGGTGCTTTTTGATTTAAGTATATCGACCACGGCGTAGCCATCTACGCGATAAATACTTATACCTAATGGAACATTAACACGGTAACAAAAGAAATACATTTTTAATATGATGTGAGGTCTTATAAATTTAAATAGTACTTATTCAATTAAATACGCAATTAATAATTTTGTAAATTTACAATAATTCATAATTTTACAAAGAGGAAATTGCATTCAAGTGAAGTAACATTTGTCGGATAAAAACTCATACTGGCATGAAATTCTTTTTTCCTATAACATAGGAATTACTAAGATCCATAAAAGCGTACAAAATCGAAGCATAGATGTCAGATAATTATGTTAAATAAAGTGTCTGTTTAAATAGTGGTCGCAAAACATTACTAAAACGAACATGAAGAGCAAACGAAAGTCTCGAGTTGATAATGCCCATGTGTGAAATGGGCGAAACACGCGTCCGCTCATGTTAAATTTAATTAGTGGTAATTGGGGTGAGTCTTTCTTTATTTAATAAAACGAAAATGTTTAAACGAAAATGACCCATTAAACAAACGTAAATTATAATAAATGATTCTGCTTAGAATATAGACCACAGAATATACTATCTCGTAATGGAATAATCAAATGCAAAAATAATTTATTTGGATACGATCAAGTTTAAGATTTACTTTGTTAAGGTAATTGGGGCTTTAGGCGCAAGCCTTATATTTCTATTGTAGACACACAATTTTCTAAATAAGCGAATTTCTAATTAAGAAAGTTCAGGTACATACATAAACTTTTCGGTTCGTTCTCTAAAAGCAAGAAAAGTCTGATCATTCCCTTACACATTTACAGAGTTAAAAGGTAAGGTTCTCCAATCTTATTTATTTTGAGAACCAAAAAGGTAGACGAAACGTTAATAGAGTTACAGCAATTATATTTACTGGAATTTTTGGAAGGTTTATCGGGTTGTAATTAGCAAGGGACTCGAGCAGTTACTAAAGCTAACAATAAAAAGGAAAGTGATAAGAAACTAATATTACGGATATTGTAATAAAGTCTTTAAAACTTGGAGTTGAACGTATTAATGTAAAAAAAGGTCAAACTATGTTGAAATAACTATAGATGTCCAAGACTGCAACAAGTATATTGACGACACCATAACCTATTTTTGAGGCACTAACAAGCAACTAAATGTTTTTCTCAAACTTTCTTATATTAATTTCACCACAGAAAAACAATAAATAATGAAATAAATTTATTAAACTTAATTCTAAGTAAAATAACAATAAAATCATTTTCTTTATTTATGACAAACCCTCCCAGCAGTTTCAATAATGTGCGTACAAATCATTCTACTCGATTCAACTTAAATTAGTAGTGTTTCTCTGGTTATTTAAATTTAAATTTGTTAAATTGTAAAACTATCAATAAAGACTAATTTTTTAATAATTTAAAAGCACTGACCTTTTCCGAACGTACCTACTAGTTAATTGCTTTAAATGACCGATGGAAAGAAGAAATAAAAAAATAAATAGTTCGTTAATCATCACTACTAAAGATGCCACCAGCGAAGGACAGCGAATCGTTTGGAACATGAAAATTGCAAAGATTACGGGAAAATATCCCAGAAAAGAGATTATTTGTCTTTTTACTCAGTTAGTGTTTACTATTAGAATTGTTATTCTATTGAATTTCATTTGGCCAATATGTGCGTAATTTATGTCTTCGATCAAATATAACGTTGTTAGAATTAACATGGTTGATACAGATACTGTTTTGTTGTATGTAGTAAAAAAATACATGAAATATGCAACAGCTACCTTTGGTATTCCCAACAAAATAATAATACATCTTACTGATTCAGGAAGGAGAATACGCTGGTGAAGAGAAATTGGAAATGTAGTGAATTCGTTACGATATCCTTTCTGATGTGAAACAACTGTAGTTACACAGATGTATATCTGTAGTTGAAACAACTATTAAAATAAATACCTACGTAGTTAACCAAGTTGTTAGGAATATCGTTAATAATATAATATTAATAATAATTAGTTATCGCGTATGGCCGAAATTCGATCAACTTATGGTATAGACTCCACGCTTATATAAATAAACTAACCTTTGGGGTATTTATGTTTGATATTTTAAAACAATCAAAACCATAGAATTACATTAGTTGTAAGTGTAAAATCGTAGCTATCGGAACAATTTGTACTTGTGTGGATCTTCCTTTGACAGCTTCGGGCAGAAACTGTTTATTGTCTGCCACTCAGGCAGCTTTGGTTCTGTTCACGTCCAATGTAAAAGTTTTTCATCCTTTTTTCTTGCCTTAACGACAACATACACAAATTATTTATGTTCTGTGCCAACCTAAGACACAGTACTTTTCTAATGGTATAGGTTTTGTTCCTCTCCCTTAATAATAAAATATATAATGTTACCTGTACAATTAGATGTAAGCAATAAGTACTCTACCTTAAAATTTACACTTGTAAACCTTTTCCGTGTTGCCTCTTCAAACATTTTTATAACATATGGGCAATAAATCAATTAGTTGCAGACATTGTATGTCACCATCTGATGAAATAACTGTTTAGTGAAGTAATTGTAGTGATAAATTGATTAAGGCTTTCGCGGCCAGTTGATGAACTGATGTTGTCATTCTTCGGGTGTACAGGCCGTCGTGGGTTGGAATTGCTTCCTAACGTTTCGCTAGCACGAGTGGCGAGCTTCTTCAGAGGTCTATCCATTCTCGCTGTTGGTTGTAGACTGTTCCTTTCTCCTACGCAGATGGTATTTATGCCTGTGGGTAGGGGGCGGAGCTTGTTCCGCTTCAGTAGATTTCGATGTGTCGATTGGTATGGTTCGTGCGTTCCTAAGAATTGGATTCCAGACTGAATCAGATCTGGAAATGGATAGACCTCTGAAGAAGCTCGCCACTCGTGCCAGCGAAACGTTAGGAAGCAATTCCAACCGACGACGGCCTGTACACCCGAAGAATGACAACATCAATTATAGTGATAGTAATAATATTCGTTTGAAACTTAACAATCAACGTTTTATTAATTTCAATAGCTATGATGTTGTTTGATGAAAACTATGCAAATACCTTATACTTAAAAGTATATTCATTATCCTAAAATTGCTTTTTGTGCTCTTTTTGTTTAAAATAATATAAAATGGCTGGACTGAATTTGATAAAACCCGTTTCGGATCATACTGACGTTAATACACTGTTTCTACTGGCACTCTAGCGAAATCGATACAATTTTTTATTAGGGACACTTCATACATACAAAAATAATTACCCACATAGGAACACCCACACGTACGCTTCTTTTTAAAAATTATGTAAAGATACTGTAATGAGCGTTAAAGTTAAGACTTAAGACTTAAGAAAAATAACTGTAGGTTAGCGTTTAGAACAAATAATAATTTAGGTCAATTTAATAAAAACAAGGAAAAACTAACAAATTAGCCAAATCTGGGTGTTTCATGTTTTACATGGGAAAAACATTCAATTTCAAAACTAGGATAGCTGAATATAAAAGATCATACTGTAACAAAAAAATTAATACAAATTACGTCAATCATTTACCTAATAATAATCATTAATTTGACGATATTTTAAAGCATTACATTTAGAAAGCAATAGTTATAAATTGTCAATTTTGAAAACGCTAGAAATCAATAAATTAAAAAATAGCCATACACTTATTAACGAACAAACCGAATTAAATAACTCTCCATTATTCAATATCTTCCCAGCCCCCTACCCCTAACAATAGTATATAAACTGATTTATAATCATTTAGGAAGAACTTCTTGTATAACTTCTGAAGAATCCAAAGTAGGACGAAACAATTTTTAAGTTATAATATATTCTTTTGAAATTTAAAATTAGTGTTTTTAAATAAACATAAAGTACTAATCAAACTGAAATTATGAAAATCAATAAGATTCACACTGTATTCTCTACTATTTAATCAATATATTGAATATGCGATTAATATCATTAAAGCCAGAACAACTTCAGGGATTAGACAGATTTGCGGATAATATGGCATTACTAGCATCTTGAAAGGAAAAGTTAGAGACAGCCTTTAATAAAATGAAAGCGGTTTTAACAGAAGAGCATGGAATGGAAATAAACAAAAATAAGACGCAAATATTTATTTACAAGAGAGATTAAAGTAGGGTAAGAGATAATATAAGAATTGGAGACGGAAAAGTAAAAGTAGCCTCTGATTTTTGATATTTAAGAAGTAAGTATGAAAAAAGCGGTATAGACACAAACCAAAGGATAGCGCAGGGTCAAGTAGCTTTTAATAAAAGGGAATCTCTTCTGTGCTTGAGAACCGTTAATTTAAGAACTCTAAAAAAGTTATTAAAAGTGTATGTTTGAAACGCGGCTCTGTACGATGGAAAAGGAAACTTTAGATGCGTTTGAGGAGATATGGTGCTCAGGATAGGAAGAAATGGAGGTGCGTGTCCAACCAGTCTTCGTACTGATTACTCTTCAATGGTGATAAAGGAAATCGTATTAAAAAAAATGATTATGTTATGTAACATAGAAGTTATTTTTTGGTCACTATATAAATTTTGAGAAACAGAACATCAACAATACACACATATTAGCTACATTGCGTAAACAGGAATGTAAGTCTTTGGTTACCTTTGTATTGTATTTAGATCCTTTTAGAACTTACAAGTAACCGTAAATAATTATATACAGTGAATAATGGAATTGTCACTTTAGCATTACCGTGCTATGATATATTATTATCTCAAAGCCGGTTTCAGTGAACATTAGTACATCGAACGACTGCAACGAGCACTTGGCGAAGAAGCTCCATCCATGGAGAGTGTGTTTAGATGATATTTAAATGACGCTGTATTTCATTAAAAGATGAGGCACGTCCGAGAAAACTATGTTGAAGCGTCATCCCCGAGAATATTGCAAAAATTCAAAGACTAATTGAAGAAGATCCGCGAGGTATATCTCAAATGATATAATACGCAATGGTACATATTAACCTACTTGAAAAGCTTTATCTAAAAAGGCACCTATGCACCAATTGTCTGATTTAGAAAATGCAGAAGGTGTTAGAAGGTGTAAAAAACGTTGATAGTGTTAAATAATAGCGGCCTTTGCATTATATCAAAAATAATAACGGATGACGAGATTATATCGTTTTATGATGCTCCTACTCGTCAGGAGAGCTTAATGTGTGGATCAATGAAGGTGCACTAACATCAGTAATGGTGAAAAAGTACAGTGCTGTTAAGAAAATTATAAATGCAGTTTTATTTCGTGCCACAAGTTTAGTAAGAGCAATGAAGCTGATACGTTGTCTAATGTTTACCAGAAGTTCTTTAAGCACTGACGATTACAGGCATAATTCTTCATCATGATAATATTCTTTCCCGTACCGCTCAAAAAACGTCGAATACTTGTTCCAAAATGAAGCCGAAGTACTTCAACATCCTTTATACCTAATAACTTGATCTACCCACGTGCAACCCCTGGCTATTCAACAAAATCAACAAAAAGAACTTACGCGTTGATTAGACGATTCATCATTTTTTTGGCGATATCCCAAAGAGAAACAGCCTAAAGGCATTCCATTTGTGAAAAATTAGAAATTAGAATGCAGAAATGCAATGATGTTGATGACGAGAGTACTTTGAAAGTTTAATTAGTGAATTAGTAATCTATTTGCTCTTCTACAAGACCAGCAGATTGTATATATGACTTTTGTTGAATACACAAATATATTTGAAACAGAAATCGATCGATAAACTGGAGTCATGTTGTAGAAATCTAACACTCAGCGGTTGTCTTTTCCTGTTTGATAATATAACAGATAATTCCAACGAATAATGTGAAATAGATGCAGCTGTGCTTTCTCATGTTTTAAATAAAACAAAGGCGTAATAATGATTCGTGAATAGTGGTTAAATATAGTTACTTGTGATTGTTACAGAAGTGTAATATAAATCAAAAATATTCTCGCGTAGTTTTGAAAAAGTATAAACAATCCGTATGTTTTTCTTCATAATTATTTAAGGTTTATGTGTTTGATATCTCTAGTAGTTATATAAACAATAATAAAATTAAACACAAAACAGTGACTTGCTCAGGTGGAAATATAATAACTTAAAACTAAATACAAAATACTAAATGAAACAGGAGGGGGTGGAGGTAGGTGAACAAATTATGGGAACTAGAAATTGAGTAGAGAAGAATTATTTATATCAGTTTGATCTTTAATAAGAAGCCTAATTTATTTAATTTATTAATCTCCATACATTCCAACAAATTTAATTTTAAACCCTTCTTTTTCTACAGGTAATAATTTAAAATTAAATCTAAAAGATGGTTGTTCATAATAGATGTTATCCAAAATTAAGTAATTTTGTTCTAGGCAAATTGTTAATAACGAAATCGGCTATATTTCCACCTAAGGAAGCCACTGTGTGGTGAAATAATATTATTATGGATAACAACAAAACGTTTTGTAACCAACTGTTTTGTGTTTAAGTTCAATATGGAGTTAGATGAATTAACAGATTCATCGATTCACTATTTAAACAATTATAGTTAAATTTAAGTTTACTAGTTACTTTACACTGATTAAACGGTGTTTTACATTAGTTAATTTGCATCTTACGCTGGCTAATTGATTAAAAATTGTTTAATTATAAAAGTGATTGAAGATCTACTTTGTTAAAAACTATCAAGATACGACCTACTCGATTGTTCTATTTATATTTCTACTTAGATTTCACTTTATTCTACGTAGGAGGTATATGTGCAGGATTTCGGAGATGAGGGGCGAGTTAAATTAGAGGGGGATGAGGATAGAAATACAACATTAAAAAATAGAGGAAACATATTTAGCAATTACGACGTTACGGGATAAATTGAACGGTCAACCGTGTCGACGAAACCCTTGACAACAGAAGTAATAAATTTCGAGCTAAATTGTCGCTGCTGGATACCTCTAGCAGAATTTTAAATTTAGCTACAATTTTTCTTCTGAGCAATATTTGCTTTCTTAGCAATCGTAAATTACATTTTGAAGGTTTGGTATGACAAAATATGGAAAACATTTTTAAAGTCTAAAATTACCTAACACAAAAATAAAAATAATAAACCCTTTACATCTAAATACTAGATATTTATTTAAAATTAAATTTATTCCACAATCAATACATACTGCTGCTGACTTATTATTGAATATTTTATTATTTATTCAAACAAGTTTTGCATCTAAGTAGATAATGAATAGTGAAAATATCCTTATTTTTAGTGTATATGTACAAAAAATTGTTTTTTTTTTATATATCGATAAAGCCAATTAAGGCCTTCATTTCTTTTATCAAGATCTCATAGATATGCAGGTTGGGAATACAGTAGAATTAACTTGAGTTCACACTGAGTTTAAAAATGTTCCAAATTTAAATAGTCTCAAATAATAAGAAGTTTTGAATTTAAGATACTTTGCTAGTTTTAGAATATATTTATTTACTCCTCTAACATTTGTTTTGGTTAAAACACCATTTTCAACATGTATTGATTTTCTCATTGAAAAAGTGAGAAGAAAAGTGTTTTTAAATGAAAATCGTTTATTATTTATAAAAATGTTTCACGAAGTGCCAAGCGTTTCTAATATTTCGAATATAAGTAGTTCTACTTAAAAATACATTAGAAAATCGGCTTCTTAGTAGATATAATTAACTTTGTAATTACAACTAGTCTTTAACTACTAACGTGCCGCTTGAGTTTCACCTATCTACCCTTAAATTATTCAGTTGTGAGCTAAATATGAATCGGATGATACATATTTCCGTAAATATAAATATAAATATGGAATCAACAGAAACAACTACTCCGAGGGCCAATACCCCTACCGGCATTGAATTACACTGTTGATTCCGATGGACTCCTAGACGAAAATATAACATATTCAAAAAAGAAGGAATTAAAATCCGTCTAAATTTTAAGATTAAAGATCTCACATTTTGAACGCGTCCTACCTGATGTGACCCGATAGGTGGAACCCAGTCGTGGGATGTGGCTTTCGGTTTGTTGTGCCTACTTGGTAGGACGCGTTCAAAATATGAAATCTTTGATCTTAAAATTTAGACGAATAGGGATTTTAATTCCTTCTTTTTTGAATATATTTCCGTTTTCTGAGAAAGGTAGTTCTACGATACAGAACCAACGAATGTGCGACACGTCACAGTAAGTTGAAGAAATAGAGATGAATATTAGATCCAGTACCTCCAAGACGATGCGCTCTTCAGATAGTAATTTTAAAGACCAGCAAATGACACAAATCCAAATATTACAATAGATAACGACTAACTTTAAATTTTATGACATCAGTGTAGTAAACTCTTAATTTTATATAACCAATACAAAAGCAATGATGTATCTTACAGATCATAATTTATGGAACTGCTTGTATATCAATTAGTGAAACCAAACGTGAAAGGAATGGTGACGAATCTGCGTATAGTTCGAAAATTACGAAAAACTATGAGCAATTTTAAAAATATGCCTCAGAAAAATCTCGAACGGATAACAAAACATTGCTGTACATACCCTCACAATAACAAAAAATGGACAATATTTCTTTGTTCAAAGTGTTACAAGCCGATTTGTTCAGAATGTGAAAATTGCGCACAAAGGTCTTAAAACTTTAATGCTTGAAAATTTTGTTAAGTGTTAAAGAAGTATATGAAGTTAGAATTTTTGTGACTATTTATTTGCGATCATTTTTTAAATACCATTTGTTTAAAGAAAAGTTACAATTCAAAATTAGCTTTATTTATTTTTCGTATTAACATGAATGTATTTTGATTAGCTTACGCAGACTATTTTTTGTTTATAGATTGCATAAAGGCATAAATATTAAATATATAAAGAATCGTGCTTATATTTTATGTTTACAAAACCTGGTTTGTATAAAAATAATGTGACAAAAAGCTCTAGTCCCCTAAAAATCCTTGTACTTTTAGTTATGTGGACGGTAACACGATAAACTTTTTCGAAGTTTTGCACATATGGACATTAGATACATATACATTTGATTCAGTACCACTTACGACCATTCTGCACGATACTCGCAAAATGCCCGCTTGCATGAGATCGAACTTTTTCGTCCGGCGGCGTGGGGTGTTGGGTGGTTGGCTGGATTTGGCCAGACCGTATGGAGGAATGTGCGGAGGAGAATTGTCGCCGGATGCGTTACGACATTCGTATATATGTAGCACCTGGGGCCAATGCTCTTTTTTAATTTCTGTTTTTTTTTTTTGCTATAACTTTTGCATCTGCTGTGTGATCCGTTTCTGTTCATCGTTTACGATCAATTTTTGTTATTTAAGTTTCTTATGTTTGATTCATTTTTGTGATCCACATTATCATGATGCTTAATCCGTTTTGTTATTGGTGATTGATCTGGCTCTTAACAATAATGGTACTTTTTTAGTTTGACATTAGAAGTTGCGCAGTATTGCTAATGATACAGTTTCAATTGTAGCCTCATTATTTAAAAATCAATTTAGTGCGAAAACCGGGTTATTTGCTTTGCATACGATGTGCGCCTTTTAAGTTTGCTACTAGTTACATTTTGACGCGGTCTAAACGCACCATCACGCCTCTTATCACTACCACATCTTAAATCTTAACGCTGTTCTTATTTTCTTGACATATAGCGGTGTGTATATACAGACCTTTTAAAATTTAACATTAACTATTCGCTGCATAGTGAACGCCTTCTGCAGAGATTTGCCACTGACTGTGAGTTCATTAATGTTTGATAAGATCCTATTCGATTTAAGATTATTGTTCGCATATATTCAGCTTTTTATTTTCTGTGCTTGTAATATATTGGCCTTATTAGTCATGAACTTTTTACTTCTCGGATTTTTGTAATTTTTGTATTGTCATGTGCTTTTTTTGTCTGTTACTCTCTTACAATTTATGGTCTTTGTATGTGTCATATTTTTTCCCTTCTTGGTATTGCCGTTTAGCCCTATTGTATTATATTTTCTTTGTTTCCAAATGTACTTTTAGAGTTGTTAGTCGATAGATTTATTTGGGGTAATTTTTTGACCCATCGGTCCATTTCCAGGACGTAGATGATGCACCGACACATGGCTTGCAATGTTGCATTTTTGTATGTTTACGTTTCCCTTCCTTTTTTGTTGTTTCAAGTGTCGGTGCACCGGAACCACCCCCTCCTCTGGGGCTACATTATAAATATGAATATAAATATAATAATATAGCCTGTAAAGGCCTTTCTGCCAGCGTCCACCTGATGAGACCCGATAGGTCGAAATCGGTCGTGGGATGTGGCTTTCGGTTCGTTGTGCCTACTTGTTAGGACGCGTTCAAAATGTGAGATATTTGATCTTAAAATTTAATTCCTTCTTTTTTGAATATGTTATATTTTAAGTAGTAATCATGGCGTACAATAAAATTAGTGTGTATATAGTTGTAAATTGTTTGGTTGTAATAAACTTTTAAAACATAAAGTCCGTTTATTGCATCGATTCCCCCATAGGAATCAAAAAAAGTGGCACATATGTGCACCGGTGAAATAATCTTATTTCATTAACTAATAAACAGATATCGACTTGTAAAATTGTGGCAAGTATCTGCAGACGCCGTTCACTGTAGTTGTTTACTGAACGCTATTCAAAGGTAACAAGTAAGTTGATGGGTGTTCCATTGAAGCTGGCTATACTGATTAATATCGACAGCCTAGAAGCTGCGATCCACCTTGACAGTGTATTGACCATGTTTATGGGATAACTTTAAAATAGATACAATAAATAAACATGAAACGTACCATGCGTTACTATAAAAAATTGTATTGCTGTAAAGTAAAATGATTTCACTATAACAAAAATTCATTAACTTTAAAACAATTACAGTCAACTTTAAACAACAATTGCAGGCTTCATACTGATATTTTTGAATTTAAAATTAATAAATCGCTCTAACTATTGTCTGAAAAGTATAAAATATGAAAGATACGGCCTACCTAGTAATACTACATATAAAATCAAACCATAATTGAAGTTAATTTTAAGTTAGAAGTGTCAACTTAAAAAATAATGAAAAGTAAAATATATTTTTTAAGAGAGGCCGTTGAGTTAACACTATAGTTAGCTGATTAAGTTAACGTTCCAAATTTTCACTTTATGATTTGCAAAATTAAATTTTAATACAGAAACAACTAAATTGTTATATTCAGAATATTAATTTTGTGCTGAGAATATCAAAGCTATACATAAATATTTTATAGTTACCGTGACAAAACTGTTATCCTTTCTGTTATATATTCCTCATACTTAATAACTTAATATATTATAGGCAACAAGGCCCGTTTATAATAAGAATTTATTCCAATATCAGACGCTAAATTTTAATAATACAAAACCCGAACCCGACATCCCCTTTACATCAACCTAATAATAAATAATTATTACACAATAACGTCTTTTATTCATCGAAGTACAAAGGAGGGTTTTTATAATTCAGGAAATTCAGTCACAAAGATCTCTACTCTATTTGTTTTATGTTTGATTATCATTTTCATATCTAAAATAAGTAAGCTTTGTTACAATAGTCTTATCATTTTCTCTAAATAAAGGCTTATAATTTGTTTAATTAATTTCTCAAATGGAATCAAATAATATTTGTTTAATGAATTCATATTAGCACACGTTAATCAACATTGATGCTACATTTATCAAAGGACCTTCACAGCTTTGAAGTCCTATATAATTGAGTAAATATGAAACATTGTAAGCAAGCATTCGATAAACAAGGGACTAATAACTAATCATAAGGTAAACTCTCTAATTTATTAAGGTGGTTTCTGTATCTTGAGCGTAATGCCCGAAATTGACAATTCGTAATTTATTCTGCTTAATTCTACGTTTGACTTCTTGATTATTATAAATTTCCGAACGATATACAATAATAATTTACATTTTGATAAATGCACATACTTATATGCATATTTTTAATGTGTATATATCTAGTGTTAGTATTAATAAACACAAATCAAAATTTTGAAATGCAATTACTATACAATTACAAATTTGTTAAACTCACCGAATTGCATTTACTCACTTTTATACGGTAATGTTGCCATTATTTTCCGACAAATTGCGTAAAAATGTCAAAGATTAGTTATCTTAAACCTACGTATACTCAATTATTGGAATCCTACAGTACAGAGAAATTTGGGTACCTACATATTAAATAACGGAGATCGCATTCACGATAGGCAAAAGTTTCATCGAATATGTAAAATATTATAAATAATTCCTTCCACATAATAGCAGAAAATTGTTGGGTATCACAATTTACAAATCAGCTGGAACGTATACACTTTGCTGGAGTTTAGATAAAATTCGTGCAAAAATAGGGGAATCGTTAAAAAAACGTTCGAGTTGAAATGCTGGGTAATACTCATCGAGACTAGCGTATTGTTTGACACAGCGTGTGATATATTTGAACACTTTATAAAGTAGTTTTTAAGCAGTTACCTAGTAACTTATGCATTTTATTAGAATTATTATTTATTTCGTTACCAGACAATAACAGTTTTATTTCTCCCCAGACAGCAAAAGACAGTAACCAAATCAACAGATTCAAAAAACATTCGAATATCTATGAATATCGTAATTTTGAGCCAATCCGAGGAGACGCACATCCAGAAGTGATGATACAGGTAGTACTTAATACTTGTTCTTGGTCGCCATCAATCTTATCGCTTAATCATTGTAGAGGAGTACTACGACAGGCGTTGTAAACGTCATAATCATCATCAATCATACCAATATTCCAAGCATTTGAAATCTTCATATTGTAAGTTAAACTTTTACCTGTATTGTAATCGGGTATCTCTGCTTGAAATAAGTTTGAGGGCGAGTTGTCAGCCAATTGATCACATAATTCTCTACTTGTTCATTGCTTTCAAATATTTTACCTCCAAGTGATTCTTTCAAGGCCGCGAACAAAAATAATCACAGGGTGACAAGTCAGGGCTATAAGGAGGATTGTAGAGGCTCGAGGGTTTCCAGCCCATTTCTTCCAATTTATTGCTTATCAAAACTGCGGTGTGTGGCCTGGCGTCATGAACGAGGATGATGTCTCGAATGGGCATACCCCATCATTTGCTATGTTGTTTGGATACGCGATTTTTGTCGACTGTAACAACTCAGAATACTCGTAATAAGCCACATTCAGTCTTCGTTGATCGTGAAGAAAATCAATGAGTAAAGATCCCCTTGCCCTTGAATCAAATAAAACAGTCGCAAGCACTTTTCCAGCTGAGAAACGGGTTTTGGTTCTCACTTTGACAGGGTAGCCTTTATCCTTTCTTTGACATTCCTTGCTCGTCATTTTTGATTCCGGAATGTAGTAGGAGACCGACGTCTCATCACGCGTGACGATACGCCTAAAAACAAAACGTTCCCTTCTTGTCGAAATCGATTCAGAAGTCTGCTTTTGATTTTCGGTCAACAACTTTGGAACCCAGCGAGCACTAATTTTTCTAAAGCCAAATTCATCACCATCAAGAGATGATGGATTGAAAACTCCCAACCCATAGCTGCTACACACTTTTGATGAGATTTGTTGAATTGTTAACTGGCGATTACCTTCAACAAACTCTCGAACAACACGGATGTTGTCATTTGTGAGACATGTTCTTGGGCGTCGATCATGACCTTCATTTTCAACACGTTCTTGTCCATCCCTGAATTCTTTGTTCTCTGACCCACGTATACACTTTGATTCTGAGACAGAGTAGCATGTAGAATCCCCAAACTGTGTCTTCAAACGAGTGAAAATTTCCGACAGTTTAACGCCTTCATTGGTTAAAAACTTTATGATGGTGCGTTGTGCAACAGACGAAGGTACTGAGTACTAGAGTAGAATGAAACAGGAAAAGGCCTAAATTAGATTATTGTTAGCATGTAGTTAGGAGTGTAAACTTTTCTAGTTTTAGAGAAATGCGAAGGATAGGAAGGAGTGGGGGTACGTATTCAACTTCTTCTGACTGGCGACTCTATGATGATTAGGTACATCCAAAAATTTCCATTTATTTTTCTTTTACTTATTTCACTGGTGGAAAAACAGTTCGCCTCTTTGACAAGAAACAGATTTTTTATTTACCTTCGGCAGTGTTTTTCAATTTATTTTTACATAAACCTCACTACAATTTTATAAGAAAACAAACCGTATTGTTGTTTTAAAAACGGAGATTTTTCTATTTGTCGAATAAGGAATTTTGAATAATAAAGAAGGGAATTTACAGTTTTTTTTTTCATAATTTGAATAACTGCTATGACATCCAGTTTTAATGTTGGAGAAAAATTTTATGTTTTGCAACTCCGCGACCTTTAGGGTAAACCGCCATTGACAATCGTATATTTGGCCGCTAAACAGAATAGTGCAGAATGTCACTGCAACTGTGTAAACAAAATAAAGGGCATCTTATCGAGATTTGAGAACGAGATCAGTGACCTGAAACAAAGATTACATTCGTCGCAAATTTACTACCCCGCGTCTACCATACCGCTTTTGAACATGTCCACTGAAGCTGTACACAAAACGTCAGAAGAAAATCTCAACAGACCACGGCCTATCAGCCCGGGCAACTAAAATGGGCGCCGGCTGTGAATGCCTACACTAAACTAACAATGATATACTTATTCAATAAATTTATAGTTTATTTCCCAGGGTGGCGGTCTTTAATTAAAACCATGTTGTTAATTCATTTGTAACGTTTTGGTTTATTCAACCATCATCAGACTAAAACTAAATACAAAAGTTCTACTAAATTCTTTTTTTATACAAATTCTGTTTATAAATTTTACTTAATCAGTTTAGTTTTAAGTTAGCAATATGATATTTGTGTCAAAGAACATACCTTTTCGAAAATTGTTGTTCACAACAATTTTTAACTTCTATTGTTTGGACACACACTTTTTCATAATCAAGTTTAGTTACTTACTAATTATATTATAGCTGATAAAACCTGTAAAACAATTTCCAAATCTCTTTTCACCAATTTAAAACCAGTACCAAAAACAGACAATACAAATGTAATACATAAATTAAACTGTCTAGATTGCGATCAAGCATATATCGGCCAAGCAAAACAATATTTAAAAAAATGTATTTACTAACACAAATATAGTTTAGAAAATAAAAATATAACAAAAACAGCCTTATCAGAACATGCTTTAAATAACCTACACAATTTTAACTTTGAAGAACCCCAAATAGTAGATAAAGAATGCAAATACAGAAAAAGAATTATTAAAAAATGATATATAAAAAAAGAACCAAACACAATTAATTATAGAACTGCTACAGATAATACAGGCAATATGTACAATAATTTAATTAAATAAGTAAATCTAACACACAAAATAGTATTAACATCATACTAGCGCTTGAATAAACCAAAAATTATAATCGAGCCTTCAAAGAACATACCAGGTAAAAAGTTATTGCTTTTGGGTATCTCTGCAGATTACCATTCGGAACACCATTAAATAACTAAACTTGATCATGTAAACAGTGTATGTCCAAACAAGTTAAAAATTGTTATGAGCAATTATCTTCAAAAAGGTATGTTCTTAGATACAAATGTCATAATGTTAAATTAAAATTAAGCTGATTAAGTAATGTTTACAAACAAAATTTATATGATTTCCAAAACAAAAACTTTTGTTAACAAAAAAAAAGAATTTAGTAGAACTACATTTTTTGTATTTAGTTTTTGTCTGATGATGGTTGAATAAACTGAAACATTACAAATGAATTAACAAAATTATTTTGATTAATGACCGCCATCCTAGAAAATAAATTGTAAATTTAAAATAAAGGGTCAGGAAATCAAGAATAACTTATTCAATAAATTACGTACGTACTAACCAATGCATGACAAGGCATATGCAGATAATAGACACTCGATTGTGAATTTACGAATATCACAAATAGAAATTCATTAAATCAATCGAATTATTAGAATAGAATTTGTTTTTGAACGTCTGATATACGAAGATTAAAGCAAATAATTTCTATCCTTAGTTCGGCTTCCATTAACATTTGTTGATTTATTGAAAAAGCATATCGAAAACTAAAATGTTGATGAAAGACTTTTCACTGTTGGAACTGTACCAGCAATACCATCAAATTGCTCTTATATTTTTCTTTAAACGAAAATCGATTCGGCACCTCCTGTTCCAACAAATATATTTTTAACGATAGCGAAAGAGACATCATTTCCTTTTTTACCTCAGCAAGTCTGCTATTAACAAAATTTGTACTTGTACTTGCTTTGAGGAAGGTATATTCTTGCTAATTATTATATTTTGAATGTTTTATATAGTACGTAAGGTGTTTTGAGAATATTAATGGAAATACACTTCATTAAACTGTCTAAAATTAAAAAAATGTTTTGTTTTTCGATTTTCCGTTATAGTGCGCTTATTAAATTACCTAATGCATTATTTAATTAACTACCAGAAATTAAAATTTGTTTTGTTTCTCGATGTATAAAGAGACATTCCAATTTTATTAAAAGGTCGCTCAAGGAATTCAAAAATTACAAAACTTTAAGGAACGAAAATTTTTTTCTTTGTTATTTTTGACCACATCAAACTTTTATGGATTAAAATTGTTGATTTTTGTTTATTTGCTGCTCAATACAGTTATAACTAAAAATCATTCAAATGTTATATAACCCATTCGATGTTTTTGAGCTACCTTTATATTGTAAAATTAATAATATCGTATTTTTCCTTTTTTTTGTTCATTTATATTATTATACGCAAAGATTATTTGGAGCCGAAAATTGGCGAGAATACTTCGTTTTAAATCTGTTCTGTTCAAAGCAAGGATTGACGTGGTCAATAATTGGTTTTTTGATTTAAAAGTTCATGAGCCATATTTAAAAAACATTCAAAAGCTAATAAATGCAGAAGGTTTTTAATACATCAAAAACATTTTTCTTTTCATAAAAAAATAAAGTAATCACTTTAATGTATAGTGTAGACGCAGGTACGTATTTAATTAATGTAATTTATTGCATAGAAATAAAGTTAGTATTTACTTTTTAGTAAACTTTCATTGTGTATAATACACAAAGGAAGTGTCGTCATATACAGAGACCTTGTGTAGATTTAATAAAAATTTTGTTATTCGAATGAGAATTAGTACAAATAGAATGCAAACAGATGGGTTTATGCTAATTATACATTAAACAGAACAGAATGGTAAATTTCCAGTTGGTCCTGTATTGCTACAATTTTGGTATGATTTAAAAATTTCTAGGGATTTTAATATGTTTATGTACATTTCTATTTCATGTGTATTATTTCTAAAATTTGGATAGATAGTATTTGTCTGCAAAATTTGAGTTTGCTTTTTCGAAATTAAAAGAGTGAAAATGCTCAATAAAATGAATTTTGAAGAATCTCCCTGTTTGACAAAATAAAAGGAATCACATTTTGAAAATATCAACTTCTAATCTCCGTTTTTTCGTATTTGTTTTTTAATTTCCTCTTCAAAATTAGAAAACACTTTCTTTAGAATTGAGTAAAGTTTAAAGCTAACTAAAATAATGTTTTTATAAAATTTTGGTAGTATAGCCTATATAACTAACTATCAATATATCAAATAATAATGGATTCAATACAGAAACTGTTCAAAAGTTAATCAATATAAATTTCTTCCTGAACTATAGTATTTTCCATAAAATAAGCAGAATGTATCTGATTATATTTATCGAGATTGAAAATTTTCTTGTGGAAAGCCCATGTTTGTTTGCGCTTTTTAATCTTAGGTTATAATGAAGGTAGACCCAATTTTCTAAATGTATCCAATATATCTAAAAATTTTCGAGGGAACCTATTTGTATGCAAAACATTTCAACACAATTTAAGGAAAGGAACCTTTGGAGGACACCTTTGCATTCATTACCTGGTAACCGCTTTTTTATTTCTTCGCAAATCTCTCCAGATAGTCATCATCCTGCGAGAAGAAAGTTGTGATGAAAAAAGTACGAGAAAATCAAAATCATAAACTATAATTTTTAATTATCGAAATCAAAAATTCCAGAAACAGGGAGGATATGTTAAATGTGTGTTTGTTTTGTTTATAAGTATAAATTTTCATGGAGCATTAAAGCTTTCGTTCCGTAAAATCGTTTCAGCAGTTTTGGGGTAATTAATTTTATCCTCAACAATAATAAATGAAGGAATTCGTCCCATTGATTTGTCGTTTTATTTTAATTCGTATAGGTACCATATTTCAAGACTATGCGAACCATAAAAATATGGGATTCTGCTCGGTGATACATTCTCGTTCCGTGCTTGTTTGTTTGATTGTAAAGTTGACCAGTATTTAAAATTCCATTTAAATAAGAACGGTTTTCTTATGGGATGAATAAAATCAAACACAATACTTTGCAGTGTCGCTCAATTTATTAGTATTTCTGACTGGACCGGTTTCAACTTACAAAGTCATTATCAACAGTACTTGCTAATTTTTATACCTAAAATACAACTTAAATGGTGGGGGATTAGTTGTTACCTTTTTGGGATTACACATTTGAGAAGTGTATGTACATAATGTACGTAAATTAGATTACACCTATATGTAACTATTTCAAGCCAACATTATCTCTTATTATTTCAGGGTTTTATAATATATAATATCTAGTTAAAAAAAATATATCTTGTTGTATAGAACGAGTTATCGAATATTCCTCGGTACTATTTCGTATGTAAGCGCTCAATTAATAAATCTAATAGTTTTTTTTAAAGATTGTGTTAACGTTTCCTGAATCTAGAAATACGAAAAAGGTGGATTCAAGCAATCAGGTTCTTAAATACTATCCCTTCAAAAGGCACAGTAGTTTGTAACGAGCACTTTTTATGAACCAATTTCTTATATCTAGATAGACATAACATATGCGTGCTTCCTGTTTTTATTTTTCCGAAGTATTAAATTAAAAAATCAGTACCTCGACGACCTATATGAAAAATTCTTAGCACGAAGTAACTATTCTACGTGATAATAATTCTTTGAGAAACTCTTCATGTATTTTCCAGAGTAAGAGAAAACCTGCAGTAACATACAAGGAAATTCAGAACGGGACTACCATGTACTTTGATTACTAAATTTAAACAGAAACAAAATATTGAATATCATTTATATGATAAGTTCTCTTAACATAGAATTCATATTCGGACTAAAGGGGATCTAAGATGTTTCGTCGGAAACTGCGGCTGAGATCTTCAATGATGCTGCAGTGAAATCATTAGCTAAGCTTATACCTTACCTCGAAACCATCGTAGAATCTGAATTCTGCTAGGGATTCCAGCCGTGAGAGACTATGCTCTTATATTAATCTCTTAATATTAAAATATTGTGTTGGTAAATTTATTTTCGCGTTTGAGAAACATTTATTTTAAATTATTTTGTTGTATTGAAAATGTGTCTGGATTGTCGGATTGTAAATGTTAAATAGATACTGTTTAGGTTCACTTAGTCGGCGCGTCATATAGGTCTTATGAGATCCTCGTAAATAAAATCGTCCAGTATACTTTTTACACAAGTTCCCATATTTCATGAATGTTAAGTCAAATTACCTGATTTAACAACAAATAGGATTCTATCTACGTTTCTCCTCATTAAATAATTTTCTTTAGATGACCACAATCACCTACATTGTTATATTAATTATTGTTTAGTCTCAAAATTATCGTTTGAGTAGGACATAAATTTGTCACCTTATTATGTTAGTTGTTGCATGGGAATTCTAATGCTGTCGGGGTGATTTGTTTTATGTCTTCAGGAGATAAGTGCGTGAGAATGAACAGCAGTCTCGATGGCAAAACATTATAATCGTAGTATTAATATTTCATTTCTTTTAATTTTTATAAATACATCTAAGTTTTGTTCTAGTAAAATCAAATTGGTGACGGTGAAAGTGAAGATTTTTAGTTAATGTAAATAAATATAGTTATACAAAACAAATATCGTTTACCACATATTCCGGAGCCGGACTTACATTTTAAATAAGCACGACGCATAATGGTCCCACGACCGGATTCAGAAAAGGGCAAATTTAGAAAATACAGACTTAAAACAGTTGGATGGAAAGTGTTTTTGTTTGAAGTCCAGTTCTGTTTTTAGTTTGCCATCATTGTAGGAAAATCTGCGCGGCCTTATTACGAAGACAAGATTAGCGAAAATATGGAATGAACATCGCATTAATAACGAAGAATTCTTCACATGGTCACGATGAGCTCGTTCTATTTTATCTCATTTTTATTGTTCCTTGCATCAGGTTAAGTACACGCCTATTTTTTAATTTTTCACATACATTTGAAAAGTATCGTTCACGAAATCAAAAAATCGTCATTGAAATTATCGTTTTAGATGAAATCTCGTTCACTTAAGCAAATTAATTCTCGAATCGAATTGTTAAAGTTAAACACGAAAAGGTTTATTTGATCGTTTACTAAAATCGCTCCAAAATCTGATAAAAATGTTCATTCAATCGAAAACGAAAAGTTACAATAATTACACGCACGTAAAGTTATTTGTGACAGATTGTTATGTTTTTAAAAGTTTTTGGATGGTCAAAGTGTTGTAGATGTTTTCCAATTTGACAAAATTCAAACACGATCAGAATGTTTAGATAACGATGAAGAAAATAATCGTTTAGAAACAGAATCACTGTTTTACACGGAAATTTCAAAATTGAAAAGAATAATTACGGATTTTCACGAAAATCGAAGCGAAAAATTAAATAAGCAAAGTGGAGTGGTTAATGCCCAAACAAACGTGAAAGCTATTACCAAACTTCCCGATTTAGGTTTACCAATATTTTATGGAAATTATGAAATGTGGTATAGTTTTCGAGATATATTTTACTCGGTAGTTGACAGTAGAAACGATTTAAGCGAAATTGATAAGTTTTTATATTTAAAATTGTGCTGTAAAGATGATGCTTCAAAATTGATCGATTCATTAAGTGCTACAGATTTATTAAAGCAACGTTACGGAATAAACGTATTATTATAAATTGTCATATTAGTAACATACGTCACGAAAGAATCGCCTTTCCAACTTAGAAAATTATTAGATTCACTGCACCAGCATTTATCTGCGTTAGAAAAGCATCAGTGAAGCATTGGGATGCTTTGTTAATTCCAAACGAAAATGGGAAAACAAACAAACCAAACAAAATTTTGAATGAACTAATAGAAATTCTTAACAAAAAAAGTTGTACTTTAGAAGCTATTAATAACGGTTATTTAAATTTGAAAGTTAGAAAATCTCATAATAACAGTGGTTATTCAAATAACAACAGTGGTTGTTCAAAAAACTCACAAGTATCTTATTCATTAAGAGACATCAATATCAATCAATGTTGAATATGTAACGAAAAGCATTTTATTTTCCAATGTCCGAAATTTGCAGAACTATCAGTTTCCCAAAAATATAATGAAATTAATAAACATCAATTATGCAGTAATTGTTTAGGATCTGGGCATTTTAAACAGCATTGTGAATCGGGTGGTTGTAAGATATGTCAGTATAAACGTAACACTGCTTTATATATCGATAAAACCAATCATCGAAATTATTTAAATACCAATCGTAGAAATATGGTTCCGTCGCCATCTACATCTGGCAATCAATTATCGTCACAAAGACACCGCAATCAGAGTCGATAACAAATAAAACAACCGAAGATATTAAAATCAGTATGTGTTTTTTAAATCAAAACATCGAATCAAAAATTAACCAACCAAATAATTATATTTCAACTTCAAATGAAAACATAACATATTCTTATTCTAATTTTAATACAAATCAGGTGTTATTATCGACAGCGAATGCTTGAAAGGAAATTGGCATCAACGTTATGTTTTGTTGGATTCCGGTAGTCAATCAAATTTGATGAGCAAATATTTATGTGAAAATTACAATTAAATTGCGAAAAAATTAATATACCTTTGTCTGGAATAAGTCAGATTGAAACACTAATAACGAGTAGAATATGCGCGAGAATAAAATCGCGATTCGAAAATTTTGAAACAGAATTGTCCTTTTTACTTTTGCCTAAGATAACTGAAAAGTTACCCGTTACAGGATTTGAAGCGATTATATATCCAGAAAACATAAATTTCGCTGATGACAAATTTAATTAAAAGCGGAAAATTGAAGTTAGGTGACAATAGACTCACATTACAAGAAACGTGTTTCGGATGGATTTTTAGCGGAAATTTAAGTTAGAGTAAAACTGAACTTAAAAAATTATCGTATTAGTCTTTTGGTAGTAACGAACAATGAATTAGATGAATCATTAACTAAATTTTGGCAAATAGAAGAAGTAGGAAATACAAATATATTATCAAAAGAAGAAAAATACTGCGAAGATTATTTTAAAGAGACTACTAAAAGAAGTAGCGATGGCAGTAACGTAAGTAACGAAATAGCGAATACTGTAACATATGGCACGTCGAGTGCCCCCTTTCAAGCAACAAGGTGTTTGAAAGAGTCAACCTAATTAAATGAAAGCAAACATCCTCGTATTTCAAAATTAGTGAAAAATTACAAATTACGTAGAATATTGGCTGACATATTGAGATTTAAAAATCGAATCAGTAGATGAATCAAACGAATCACAAATGCATTTAAAAAGAATAGTGCAACGTAAAATATTCTAACCAGAAATTTCATAAATAGAACATTTAAAACACATTTCGAATTATCGATTATAGAATTCAAAATTAAACTTTGATCAAAAACATCCGATTATTTCACCTTATAAACATCGTTTGTCGGAACTTATTATATTAAATATTAATTTAAAATATTTACACGTTCGAACACAAAACTTACTTTCTATTATTAGATTAAAATTTTGGCCTCTTAATGGTAAAAACGCAGTAATAATATAATAATTTTTAATGGGTGAATTACCGTATTTTAGAGTGACTCCAAATCAACCCTTTCAAACTTGCGGTATGGATTACTCTGGACCGATTTATGTAAAAGAAGGTGTGCTAAGAAGAAGTAAATTAGTTAAAACCATGTGTGTATTTTTGTATGCTTCGCTTCGAATGCAATACACATTGAATTAGTATCGGACTTAACAACGAAATTTTTTCTCAACGCATTAAAGAGATTCTGTTCGAGGAAAACCATGTGATATCTACTCAAATTATGGCTCAAATTTTATCGGAACCAATAATTATTTTGTTGAATTACATGATTTAATAAATAACAAAGAATATAACAACGCAATTTCAAATTTCAATGATCAAATAAATTGGCATTTAATACCGGCGCGATCGATTTACACGGGGGGGGGGGGGGGCGAAGCTGCGGTGAAATCTATGAAATTTCATCTAAAAAGAATATTGGGTGACGCTTCTTTACACTTTGAGGAAATGTGTACTCTTTGGTTCAAATTGAGGCTTGTCTTATTTCACGTCCTTTAACACCCCTTTCCAATAACATAAACGACAATTTACTCTTAAGGGCTCTTGAGGGCATAGGGACGAGCGTTTAGAAAGAACAGATAAAATAGAACCACCGAACGAACAACAGTCTCGATAGCAAAACATTATAATCGTAGTATTAATATTTCATTTCTTTTAATTTTTATAAATACATCTAAGTTTTGTTCCTGTAAAATCAAACTGATGATGGTGAAAGTGGAGATTTTTATTTACTGTAAATAAATATAGTTATACAAAGCAAATATCGTTTTCCTCAAATTCTGAGGTGGTCCTTCGAAGAAGATTTAATACGAACACGTCTACACGACGAGCTGTAGGAAAAAAATCTTCTTTGTTATCAAAATGTTCGATTTTACTAATTACTTAGCTAATTGTAATCAGTACATAGATTGTGTAATGGTTTAAATTATTTGAAAATTTATGCTAAATATTAATAATACTTCATTAAAATGTGTATGTATTATGATTAAAGGTCTTAACCACTTGTAATTTTTTAATTATTTCATAAACCCTCTGTTTTTCAACTCTTTGTAGAAAGAATTAGGATAATCTTTTTCCACCATACAAAATGTGGGTTGCCTACTTTGTTGGCTTGATTTGCGTTCACTCTATTTGCGGTTTATCCTCTATTTTTGAATTCTATGTCTTTGTTTGGATTATACCTACTAGTTTTTTAATGGAATTTCTGAATTTCATAAACAAAGTTTTTTTATGTTTCAAAACACTTTTCCTGGATAATATTATTCAACGACTGAAAGAACTGTTTCACTAACTTTATGCCTTATATTCACAATATTCCGAAACGTAATTTCTGGTTTGTTTTCGACATGTTTTAGACAGAAACAGCAGTTGGAAAAAACTCTAGCATAATTGTTTTGCTGCTAGAGGTACAATCAATACGTACAACGTTGTTCTGACGTTGCCAATCAGGTAGCTGCGATTAGAATGTTACCTGTCTAAAATTCACGACGAATTAAGTAGGGAATTGAACAGATCTACAAATTAATTGATTTAGAGAAACTTTAACCGCAGTTCTTATTGAAGGACATGTATATAATTGGAAACCGTTTAGTTACGATGGCGGTGTTGCTGTACTGTAACAGTACAATGTCTTTCTGTTATAGCTTCAGATTTAATGTCGATCCCAGTTTACTAACATAAGTCAACTTAAAGTTTATAGTTTACCTGCCCTATTTATTTGACAAATTATACTTCATAGTAAATGCCAATTTAGATTTTTTTTAATGTAGTGTAAATAATACTGTTGAGGTTAGAAATAAGTTGTTGGTGCGGAGTTTACAATAATTCCTTTTCATACTAAATATAAATACAAACCAATTTTATTTGGGTATTTCCAAATGTTGCTGATATCATTCCGGCAACAGAGGGACCTTATTGGAGTACCTGCTTGGGGTCTTTGGCAGGCATAAATGTCTTAGTTTAGGTTTTCCAAATACGTCGATTTTGTCTACCTACTTATCTATTTTTTAATCGCTAATTCTAACCGTAGCCTAAGGTCAAACAATCGACTAACCATTGTCCCACCCTTTCCACCCCTCCGTTTATTTTTAAGAGTACCATCTACTAATTTTATTCATTTTTTCATTATTCAAGAATCACTTCTAAACCTTATGAGTAAATGAGTAATGTAGATATTTGTAATAAGTTAAAAAATAAAAATTAAAATTGCACTGTCCTGTTTATATTCAGAAATAATAAGTAGCACAGCTTTTTAATTAAGATTGTGCAGCAGTGAACACTTACAAATAGTAACTTAATGAAGGTTCAGTGCCTATACGTAATAAAGAAATACATTTCTAAAGACATGGCGTATCGTATACGCATTGCAGTCGACAGCATAACTGAATTTACACGATTTCTTTTAAGGTTTGACATGGAGCTACTTTGCACTTGAGTGGCTTATCTGTCTTAGAAACAAACTTATTTAATTTAAATTAAGTTATTTTTGCGTAAAACATTACCTTTTGGATCTATGCATGTTTGATATAATAATAATAAGATTGAATAAAACAAACTTTTATTGAACACTGTACAGAGAATAAGAAGAGTAAAATAAACGAAAACTGAATTAGAACTAAAAATTTTTCAGTTTAAATAACTTAGGATGATTATGAAGGTGGAGATAAAGGTTGTAGATAAAAGTAGGGAACCAATAGCAAGAGAACATAATTTGGAAATGCCGAAGATAGATTTTATAGAATTAAGACGCTCAACCCAAATCACCGAAGAAACCCACTATCAAAAAGGAATTAAGGCAGGTATAGAATCACAGATGTTATGAAGTTGGTAAATAGAACAGAAACATTGGATGGGATTATGGGAAAGTACAGAAATAATAAAGTTATTTGTAAATAGAGGTTTGGTCGTTTGGGAGTGTTGAAAACGACACAATAGAATAATGCGATCAGGTGCAAATAACGTTTAACATGTACACTATAAACAGTTATATACACTGATGAAGAGTGAAGAAAAACAAGTAGAAAATAGGATGTAGTAATAAGGACTTGATGATTAAGTATGCTTAGGGGTGTTCACTGAGTTAGAGTGACTGTCTAACTGTGTGTGACTGACCAACTGACCTTATATGTCCTTTTTAAACGGTTTTTATAAATGGTATGCTAAAAGAATGAAAATAGCGGAGGGACCGTTCCTAAGCATTTTAGTTTGGCGTTATTCGAAGTAAGGATACTAGGAATTTAGGGAAAGTCACCGTGACTAAGGTAATTCGTGTAAAGGATTAAATTTATATTGGATGCAGAAAATGGTCATTTTCTATTGGCAAGGGCAAATGGATAAGAGCGTGACAATTCGAATAACACCAAGGGTACAATAGGTAATGTTCGAAAAGGATTTGTAAAGTTAAAAAGAATAGACTGCAGCTGCATAAAAAAGCTATCATGTTAAAAAATACAAAGGAAAAGAGAAATTTGAAATGTATGGAGATAGATATTATTTATGGTTATGGAAAAGAGTACAAAAGAAATAGAAGTTATAAATTCAAGAAATAGAAATGTGAAGTAATTGAACAATTTTTAGTAGGGGTGAATTTTAAACATATTAATGCGATATGAATTAATTTATACCAACTACAGATTACCTCATACAATGAGGGAAGAATTTGTTACTGTTGTCACGCCCCCGACGTAGCTTAGTGGGTTCGAGTCCCGGCGAGGGTGTGACAACAGTAGCAAAATTTTCCCTCACTGTATGAGGTAATCTGTAGTGGGTATAAACTAATCCAATAATTAATATTGCAGAAATGTGGAGGATCAGATAGGCCAAATAAAGATGTGTTAAGAAACAGAAATTCCAAAAATATTACATATACAGGGTGTTATAATTGATGTTGGTCGCTACAACTTAAAAAATAATCCATATAGAGAGACTACCCAATTTTGCCGATGTTCACCAACACATTATCATAGTTTATTTATAACTAGGTAGTTCGAAAACAAAAATTTATTCTAAATGAATATTATTAAAAATATATAACATGAAACTTTGAACAAGTTCTAGTTCTGAAAAGGTCCTGTTCTATTTCTATTTGAAACGATTCTGGTCGAATTTTATCTCTGGAAACAAGTCCTGGACTTGGTGGATGTGTTTAGAAATACTATCTAAATTTGTTTCCAATGAGAGGAAAACAGCAACTGATTATAGGAAAGTAAATCGGTGTGCTTTCCAGGGTAGTGACTAACATACAGGATCAACTGTCTTTGTAAATTCTTAAAGTATGTGTCAGATACTTTAATGTAAGGATTTCCCTTTCTTAGTTTACATATTTAAATATACAAAAGTCCCAAGTTACAAAGTATAAATAAGTATTTTGCAAATTTACCAAATTTACTTACTACTACTTAGAAAGAATAATTTATATTAATATTTCAAATAACGTTTCTAACAGTAGAATATTAATATTTTTTACAATAATAGCACCCGTATGCTTGGCTTTAACAAATATTGTATCATTAAAAACGCTAATTCATCATATATCACTTGCGCACCTACACCAATCGTATAAGGTTCTGTTAATTGAACTATTCTTTAGTAGAGAGATTTTCCTCAGAATTGTACAGTATGTGCCATGTCGCTCATTTAGTATTCTTCAGGAAGGAAATTTTATTATTCACCTGATATTACGAAGCTATGTTCTACATGTATGCATGCATAATGAAGGCGACGTTCTATTTTAGATCTTGACTTCTTTCCAAATATCAAATGCCCAACGTTATTCGCAGTAGTTTAAAAAAAAACGACAGACGTTGGCCATCTGACCTAAAACGAACATCGTTACCATTTCCGCTGTCAATTTACGTGACACAAAGAACAGAAAATCTAAGACAAATTACTAGTGAAACTTTTGAGTATATTTGAGTGCGTCCTAAAACTTTTCCGCAAAAGTAGACATACTATAGAGACTTTTTTTACAAACTTATACTTTTTGTAAAGGAGTTTATTTAGTTCGTCGAAACTAAGCTAAATACTGCTGGAAAATCATTAAGAAATCACCTACTTATACTATAATTGATGGATGAGTATAAGATGCTCGCAAACGAAGTGTTTCCTACAACGTATTCATCTATATCTCGTACAAAATATTAGCTCAGAACAAGTAGTTTATGTAATCTTGATTATTTTAAAATAAATTTGTATATTAAATAAAATATTTTTTAATTATGAAAGAAAAATATTGTTTTATAATGTTTAAAAAAGGTTTTATTAAACTCTACATATGTTTCGACATTTTGTGGCTTTATCAAGAGTGTATCTGTAGTAAATATCTATATAAATACATATAACAAGATATATAGACAGACACATATAATGTCGAAACATATGTAGAGTTTAATAAAATCCTTTTGAAATATTATAAAGCAAAGTTTTTCTTTTAAAATTATTATAAAAATGTTTCATATTCATTCGTCCGCTTCATCATTATTAAAGTATTTTTTGTTTACAAATATTTAGAAAATTAATTAGGAAAATTCGTATTTGTTGATTTTCCATCGTTCTCGTAGCCTAAAGGAATATGTACTTTAATAAACAGATAATGTTTTTGATTAATAACATCTAAAGTATGATTTACTTAGTGAACATATTCAAATCTATTTTCTGAAGAATTCCTTATATAAGTACATGAAGATTACCTATTCCGTTTTGTATCAATCGACTATTATTATCGCTATAACGATAACTAATATCGTCGATATTACAAAAATATTATCTGAACACACTGTGCATAGTTTGTCCTAGTTTTCGCTTCTAGAATCGCCCGGAGAAGTTTTCATGATAGCTGACGTCCATTAATTGATATTAATTGCGAACTAGCAATCGCTCCTTGTTTTAGTACTTGTAACATAAACTTGCACTTATCTTTCATTATATCACATCAATTTTCTTAACAGATACTAGAATATTTTTGCCATTTGTTGTTACATGGATAAGAAAATATCTACATAAAATTCTAAAAATGAATATCTATCCTATAGTTCAGTTACGTTACTAAGAGCTAAACTGGGTGAATCCATGAAAAGGTTATAACAATTTACATGAAGTGTATTGTTTATTGTTTATCTATAACAAAATTTTCGGCCTTTCATAAAAAAGCAAATTTTACGCATTTGACATTCTAGAATACCTGGTCTACATGGACTAGTATAATTGAACCATCCAACATACTAACCTGAAGTGAAGTATGATTGTAATATTATTAAACCTCCAGTCCGAAGCTATCACTTAGTTTTAACTCATTAGTACACCTCTGGCGTCAGTGTGCGTACAGTTTTGATAGAATCTCACCATTCCGTCCCTCCTGCTAGCATCAATCCTTGAGCCATTGATTATTCTTTTGGATAATAATTATGTCTACCTAAGATCGTAACTAGTAGCATAGACCTTGTTGTCTTTTCGAGGAGGGTGGGAATTCATATTTTCAGACTGGAGGTTCCATAAAATTACGGTAGAACTTGAGCTCAAGTAACTTTGTTCGATCACTAAATTTTATTGTTACAAGGGACTGGAGCCTTGTTATCACCTACTTTTCCTTTGTCTAGCTTGCTGTTTTTCTAAACGATCAAGGCACTTTAGCAGCTCCCTATTCGTTATACCCCCGTCGTTGCTTTTCAACGAGCTGATATATGTTTTGCCCAAAGTTTAAAATGCTGTAAAATATAAGATTATTTCTACTTACGTGAAATAGAAGTGTAAATACGTACGTATCGCAATATCACAAAGAAACGGATAATGAATGTCTCGAGGAGCGGAAACAGCAGGGAAACGCGGAGAGGAGACTGTTCGATTCTATAAATATTGTGCGCACAGTGACGCCTGGAGGTAGAAATTAAATTAGTCAAATAGTGGTATTTGGTATTATTATTGATAAACTATTTATTGAAAGTATCAATAAAACGCAGCGTATATCGGTTTTTGTTAAACGTATATTGAGGAATTAGTTTAAAGAAGATCAACCGATTTAAAAGAGAGCAAAACGATGACTAACTAAAGTAGAAAATACTAATACCAAAAGAGTAACAAAGTATTACACGCAAACATACTAACTCATTTGGTAGACTAAACTAAGTTGACTTATTATTCTAGCCAAGGTACATTTATCTACGTATATGCTTATAAACTAGCGACACAACTAAGAATAATACTGGTACAAATAACAAAACATTACGAATACAATTAACAATTATTATTAGACAAAGAGTGTGTCTGAGGAAGACAGCCGCATGGTTGCATTTTTGGGTGTAGATCTGTTAAATACATAGATAAGATAATAAAGTTGTGTTACATAATCTTGAAAATCAATTAAAAAGTTTGATGCTGTAGAAGATCATCTCACCCAAAACCTAAGGGGGAGTTGACCATAGTAGCAGAAAGATTAGGTGTTAATAGACTAATTGTGTAATTTTTCCATAGTGTGCGTTATTTATTAGAAGAAAATTAATATAGTTGGAAATGATATATAAACAACCAAACAAGACAACAATATCTTCAGAAATATGAAACCAAATCAACATAAAAGTAACATTGTTTATATTTACGCAGGGATAAGGCAGTACGCATGTTTAATGCCATATTGATTTGTAAACTGATATGCAATAGAATGAACATTATCCCATGTTAGGGAACTCCTCTATTTAACATTTTTGTTGTATCGTGAATACGTCTTGTTTCATTATAAGCTTCTAATTAATTTGCTGATTTACTTTAGCACTATCACACCGTCGTCCCAACGTTTTTTGTGGAAGACAGTGCAATGAATATGCATTTTTAGCAAAAGAACTATTTCTAACTTCCTCAATGGCTTTGATCAAGTTTTTCTCTGTTGATCTACCACATATTACTCCCAGTTTCTTTTCTTTTCGTATCAGCAAATAAATTGAATTTTTAATATGGCAACAACTACTAAAAAAATAAGTGGCCATTTCACTATTTTTTTAGAGAGAGTTGGTCACAATGTCTAATTTGAAATCTATTTGCCTATGGATCTATATTTTCATGTGAGACTGTACCGTTGGTATATTCCTGCTATTGTGCCTTTAATTGACGCTTAATCGTCATTTTAGCAGAAATGCAAGGAAAACATATTATCATATTACATGCAGTATATTTCCATCTACTGATGTTTACTGCTACTGTAGTATTTCCTATGTTTAACAAGCATATGAAATATTATAGAAAATATCAGTAGATGGAAATACACTGGCTGTTATTTGGTACTATATGAAGTTCCTTTTATGGAAAATTTTCGGTTTGGACAGTTATCGAATATACCTATGGTGTGATGATCATAAATGCTACCTATTATATTCGAAATTGCAATCCGCTTCTCGTAATTTCGGTAAATGTGCTGTTCAAGAACATATACTATTCTAGGAAAATATCTAGTTAATGCTAACAACTTGACTTATCTAGGAAATGTGAAACCACTTGGAACACAAAAACAAATGAAAGCCTGGCAGGCTCTATTACCAGAGGTATAGCCATTTCGCCTGATATTATCGTGTTCCCCGCACTTACTCTTGACGATATTTAAATGTAAGAACATAAAGTAAGGGTATATTCATATGACATACCGGATGTAGTTATATTTTCCGTCGCTAAAGCTCAATAACAAATCGATACGTTCGGTTGTTTGTAAAAATGAGATCACGCCATTCACCAGTACATTTGGTACATTCTACATTGGTAGAAAGATTTGGAACGACAATAGTTAGAATTTATTTTTTTATTGCATCGTTTCTATTTCTATCACGTCCTTTATACATAACAAAGAACATCTGTATCGCAGATCTATTGCATAATTCTTTCGATTGTTTAAAAATGTCGATGTTAAGGCAAAGAAAGTGGCTATATCATGAGTCAACAATACACATATACTGACATGTTCGTGCTTCGTTTAGCATGCATTGCACAACACCTTCTTACCATATATATTGGTGCGACATTGCTTGATTATTATTAATGTAAGCATAGATAATAAACAGAAGACAGAAGAGGACATACTAGATCCGTATTTAGCCTAACCAATGCTTAAATATTCCTTTTTCGATATGAAAAAGGTTATTTTATTCATGGCCAGTTCCAGACAATTCACATGTAAACCTGTATATTTACCTGCAAATGTAGAGGCTTTAGCACATTGTAAATTTTATACAAGGAGGCGTCTTATATAATATAGTTAATGTTCATCGATCATTGACATGTGCATATTACGGCTAAGAAGTAAGCCGCTAGTAAAACCATTTTAACAGTGGCAGATTTACCTGAAGATATCACAGTTACGACCGTCGGCGGATAGCGTAAGGCTATAGCGGAAATTGATTATTTGCTTTATTAAGTCTCGGATTTTAGCAGGAACAGTTCGGCGTCTTATCGAATATTTTGTTGTTGATTTTTCCTTTCTGCGTGTGAATATGTCGCGTCGGTCTCCCACTCGCATTATAGTGGAGAACTGAATCAAAAATTAGTGAGAATTAAAATTTGACGGGCCAGAATTAAGTAAGGTGTAGAACTTTTAAAAGTGTTACTACATGGAACTATAAAACATGGGTTGTAAAACATAAACATTCACGAAAACATAAAGATAAACATTAAAAGAAATTTAACGATAATTTGTAAAAAGTGATAGTGTGAAATATTTAAAAGAAAAAACTAAATAAGAGACTTGAGCCAATTCTTATCCAGGATTTCTAACTATATACCGTATAATAGTGAATAAACCTATTTAATTGTTCTATTGTGTCGTATTGTTATCTCCAGTGTCACTGAGTCAATGTATTCATTCGGCTAGAAAAAAACTGTTGGGCGTTTCATTTCCTCCAGTTACAGTACAACCAGACTAAGAAAAACTCTAGTTCTATTACGCCCACCAGTTTCGTAGTCAACACTTATTTCTTACTCCCGCAAATTTTTCGCTTTGAATTACTGCCGGTGCATTGAGAATATGGGCGCGTACTTGATATCCTTTTCGCACCGAATGCGTTCTCCCTTTATTTTGGTGCAGTTTTTTCATTTCGGTCAAAGCTTTTATTAAACTTGTCGACTTCTAGGCAGTCGTTCTGACCTACACTGTGCGGTAGGGTAGAGTGGTCTCTCTTTGGTCACCTTTAAGGAATCATAGGAGTAGGAGAGTGTGCAATAGTTACGAAAAAACAGATTAGACGGGGCTACATGAAGAGAGAAGTGAAGTGGAAGATTTCTGTGGAATATTACTGCTCCACATTTGAGAAAATAATCGTAGGAAATCACAGGCAGACAGACCCGAAATATAACAGGTTACCTCTCGAATGCTAAGCAATGATGTGGTCCTATGCATATCTATTTTTCTTGATGGAGAGGATTTTTGCGCTAAGCTGCATTAGTTGTTGCTCTTAGAGAAGGTATCAAATTTTTATGGAGTTTCATGCCCTCTTATTTTGTTAGGAAGTTATTCTTGTGTTTATATAGAGCAATAGCTTTCCTGCACAGGCGAACATGGTAATGGCCGTTTTTCTCTAATATTTGGACAATGTTGAAATCAATCTTCTGGTTACTATAAGTTAATATATGCTTTGCTACTGTTAATTTTTATGTATATTCTAGACAGCATTCTTTGATGTGGTCTTTTACTCGTGTGTTTTGTGGTCCTCATGTATACCATGGCACAGCTATACGGAATTAGATGAATAAGGTACTTGCCGCTGTACCTAGTAACCTATTCGCATTCTTAGAAGCGTAACGCCCCTATTACCTGATCCTGTTTGATACACACTTACGTTATTCAAAAAACACTTTATTCACACAAAAAACTTAATTTTAATTTAAAGATAATGCCCAGAGATAAAAACACTATATTTAGGGGTAAAAAATCCACATAAAATAAACAAGAATATAGTGACTGTGAAACCGTTATTGACAAACACAGAAAAACATATCAATTAATAAAAAAATACATTATGTACATGTTACGTTACCACATATGTGTATACATATATATTAATAATAAAAATAACTATAACTAAATGAAAAAAATCCAAATATGCACAATGCGCGAGCGAGAAAAAAATAATGGTAAGCAATATGTAAACGAGCTGAAGAGCTGAAGAGCTGAAGATGTCTTCCGTTGTAGAGGACGAAATGTCTGGCAAACCAAGCCAAAATTGACCACCGCAACTCAGTCTGGAGATAATTCCAATTATTAACACCGGCCGTGAAAGCCTACATTCCACTATGAGACTTATGGTTTTCGGTGGTAAACGAAAAGCACGTTTTCGATGGTTACAGGACTTATTGCGGATGAGTAAGTCTAGTTGGCAAAACTTGATTCCCTCTTCCTTGCCTGGGTAGGTGGAATGTCGGAATCGTGCTTTTACTTCGGGGGTTTGCAGTTTTATACAGACCACCGTACTTCAGTGGGGGTGGAAAGGTAGGGATGAAAGTGTAGTGGTAGTGAAAAGGGCGCAAACTGCAATGAAAAACTAATTTCCAAAAAAAAAAACTATCTTCCCGAGGGAGAATTGGGAAACTGATGACGGAATTGGTTTCTGCGTGACTGGTTACGTGGGATTAAAAAAGAATCGCGGTTATACGCCGAAAACTAACGAAGTGAAGTAAAACTGGGCCAAACTATACTAAATACGATATATAAAAAAAAATAATAAGAACGAGACCCTAAGTGGAAAAGGCTTCCTTAAATGAGAGTTAAAAAGAAGTAGAAACAAGAGGATAGAACAAAACAATCGAAAGATAATAATGAAATATTTATCTTATATATAAAATGGATAATTGTAAGTTTGGCGTTACTCGAGAGGCCCCAGGTAGACGGAAGGTTAATTCTGGGTAAAACTCGTTACGCTCACGACAACCGGTATTTCTAGGTAAACCCATTAATTCTTGTTCGCCTCATACTTCGAGGAATTGGTTTCGCTATAATGTTTGTAACATGTTTCTGCAAAATTTATCCATATTTCGAATGACGTTTCAATCACTTGCCCAGCTCTTGGACTGTACCAGAGAAGCATGTTGTCAAAATCATAGTCAAACCCAGTACAAAAATAGAGGATCATATTAATTCAAACAAAGGTAAGAGTCCAATCATCCACGCCGATGGTTTACCGAATTCTCTCTACCTGTAACCAGGTATACCACAGGACCACAAAAAGAAATACAAAATACACGAATAAAAGAGCACATAAGTCAATGCCACCTAGGATATACGGAAATTCATATGTAATAGAGTGTGCACTAAATTATAGTGACCACAACGTTGGTGTCCAAATATTTGCGAAATATAACAATTATCACGCTCGCCTGGACGAGAAAGCGATTGAAATATATAAACACAAGAATAACTTCAATAAAAAAAAGAACATATAAAACTATACAAAAATTGGTATTGGCTCTAAGAAATACGTACATGAACACTTAAGTATAACGCCATCCTATTAACAGGACACTACAGGAAAGGCCAAATATAATAATGATCCCCAAACCCAGAAAATACCACAATGATCCAAAAGCCTACGCCCTATATCACTAGTAAATAATATCGGTAAAAATTTTTAAGGGATCATCGCATCACGCCTCTCCGAATTCTGCAACGATAACAACATCATCCCCAACTCTCAAACCGGTTTCCTAAGGGCCTGTATACCATCGACCCCGTTCTAGAATTGCAAACCGTAGCTATAGCTAGCGTGAACTCGGGCGGCTACATGTTCACTATCGCCCTTGACACTGAAATAGCCTTCGACACCGTCTGGCACAACGGCTTCCTCCACAAACTGCTCCAAATACAATTGCCTCCCTTCTTTATAAAAATTATCGCATCTTTTCGATCTAATATTCAAAGTAGGGAGTACACTATCCAGAACATTAACCCTTAACGCAGTAGTACCACAAGGCACGGTTACTCACTCAGCCTTGCTCAATATGCCGACGACACCGCATATTGGGTGAACGGTACAAATTCAAAAACCTGCAACACCCAATTAAACCGACAATTTCAACTCCTTAAACTCTAGCTTAGAAAATTGTGCATAAGACCTAACCCCGAATTAACACAATTAATCCTATTTATACACCCTAACATCACGTGCAAACGTTCCTTCACACGCGACGACTTCAACATTAGAATCTTCAACACGTACATACAACTCGAAAAGGAAATAAAATATCTAGGCATAACCATTTCGCACACCATGAATCCTTATAATGATCTAGCCACCACCATAGATAGATTTTGCAGCCGCGCTAATCTGCTTTCACTAATCAACGGGCGCATGAAAACCTGCAACACCGAAACACTCCTCCACACATACAAAATTTTCATCAGACCCCTAATTAACTACCGATCGGACATCCTAACTACCTCCAAATAAAACCAAAAACACAAGATCCTCACACATGCACATACACACTCACACTATAACATCATTCGTCACCCCCATTTCATTCAACACTTCATCCGCATAATTTCCATCGACCAAATCAATCTTCCCAAAACCACAATCATCTCGGTTGAAGAAGACCCGAATGGTCCTATAACGGTCTGATGTAGAGGGGTTTTAGTCTGTAGGTCCGAGGACACCTACCTTGGGTATTCGACACAACCCAGTCGTACGGACGGTTGGGTGTTTATGAAGATTTTCCCTCATCCACGAAAACATAAAAAAAACACTTTAGTCAACACTGAGTAGTGTGCCCTAAAGGTCTTAGATCATAACTTCGCATTCCGGAGGACACCGGTCAAAAACTAGGTCCGGCTGCCTTAAATCATGTTTGTGTGGATTCTTGGACTGTTTAGGCAAACTTTGGTGCAGTATTATTCAAATGAGTAATGAATTGGTTCTTCTACCCTAAAGGGCAGAAAACCTATTAAGTCGTAGCGGACTTCAAGGCAACTTTGGATTAGGAAATAGAAATGATAGGAGAGATAGATTGAAAGAATCCTGTGTTAAACATAACTTAACAATAACGCGAATCTCTTATTTGATCAACACATTAGAAAATGTTATATGGTGAAAATACCAGGTGACATAAGGAGATATCAGTTAAATTACACTATCGTTCGGCAAAAATTAAAAATCATGCGTAGGACTGTAAGAGTTAGCAGTTATGAAGACCATTTTTGTGAATAACAGAGAAGGTAAGAATCGACTGGATTTGGAAAAACTAAAATGTAACAATTCGCGTGACAGGTTAGGTAAAACAATAGATGAGATACTTAAAAAAACACGGGATTTCGCAACTTGAAATCTATTAGGCGTTCCAAAAAACAAAATTGGAAAACCGTGGATAACAAACGAAATTGTGGGGATTAATAGAAGAAAGGCGGAATAAATGAGTCGGATAAATGAGCATGGGCAAAAAAAGGCGATATAGTGGAAAATCATTAGCAAATGTAAGGCAGCCAAGTAACGGAGCATATATATAATACGTGCAAAGAATTAAAATAAATTTTAAAGCAGATACTATTGATGAGGATGATAATATAAATAAAAGGAACTTTAAAGAACTAGAATCTAGTAGTAATAATATAAGAAACAAGGGGGAGGGGGGTTCCATACACCGGTGAAGAGTTGAAAATGTATTTGAGAAACAAGACAGTCTCGACTAAATATAGGGATAAGATACAGGGTTAGATGAGTGATACATTGTTTGTTCAGAAGACAACAGGTAGTTATAGAGTTTAAACAACAACGTAGGAAAATAAGTATTAGGAAGGGAGTTAGACTGGGATGAACACTGTCACCGCAACCTTTTAATATATATACCGTCGATGCGATTAGTATTAATAAAGATAGTATATATATAGTAGTATTAGTATAAATAGGAAATAGTTAGAAGCAGCGTTAAATAAAATGAAAGCGGTATTGAAGAGAGGTAAAAGTAGCGTTAGAGCTAATATGAAAATTGGAGACGATGAAGTAGAAGGAGTCTCTGATTTTCGATATCTATAAAGTAAGATAATCCAGGATAAAAAAAGCGGCAGAGACATAAAAGAAAGGATAGTACAGGGCCGAGTAGCTTTTAATAAATTGAAATCCCTTCTATACTGGCGATCGGTTAACTTAGGAACTCGAAAAAGATTAGTAAAAAAGAATGAAAGAAAAAGCAGAGATAGATTGGTAGGACATCTTTTGAGATATGAAATGCTAGTGAGAGACACATTAGAGGCATAAACATGAGTAAAAAGAGGCAGAGGAAGGAGTTAAGGTCCATGTCCAACCAGTCTTTGGATTGGTGTCTCTAATAATGGTGAGCAGGGATATTTTTAATACTTTCTAATAAATCAAGATATCTTTTTTAAAACTTTTTAATAAATTAACATCAACAAATTTTCTTGAAGAATACGTATATTTATAAGTATGAATAATGTTCTTTTAGCAACATATTTACGAGAATTAAACGGTAGTGTTAGGCGTGCTTTTTGTAAATGAATCCATTTGCATTTCAGTAGATACTGCCTATTACTGTGGAGACTTGACCGATTTCAGCTGCCGATTATTACTGCATTGGTGTAAATAAACATTCCACAATCGCCAATGATAGGTTAAGTTACAACGTAAACATTAAATTGCATGTAAATAACTTAAACAAAGATCTTTCTGACTAATTTCTCTATTTTCATTTATTCCCCTTGTTGTATAACATATGTAGAATTAAAGCGAAAATAGGAGCAACGTTTATTGTCTAAACTGACACCTACATTTATCCATGGGTGAAAGAGCTTTATCAGTGTAGGTTTGTTAGTCAATAATTCATTCGACACTTGCGCCTAAAGGCGAAACATTGATGTCGGTTTAGAAAATAAAGTCTTTTTCCTTTTATTGGCTTTCGCTCTTGTAATTTCTATATCGCTATTGTACGTATATATATATATATATGCTTCTCTTGCGACAATAATATACGTATGTTACACATTACCATTTATATTACTAACAATTAGTCGATTTTGATAAAACAGGATGGAAATAGATCTCAAAGTATCTGTTCCATAGGTATGTCTATTTATTTGAAAACATAGTACATGATCGTTTTGACACGGATTTGTTCTAAACATACAGACAAAGAGACACAGGTTGTGGGACTTGTCATGGACTATTTTTTTTTTAATAAAACAGTTTTGGTGCAAACTTGATCAAACATAATTAGAAATAAAAGATTAAGAAATAAAACACTTGGTAAACTTTTGTTTCACAGTTTTTATTTAGAACACTAACAATTGTTTCGGCTGCTAAACCATTATCAAAGAGAATAATTTGATAAAAGTAACAACGATCTTATATACCTATGTAGGGGTTAGATGAACAAATTTAAGAGTGGGGAGGTACAAAATTCAGTTTGGTCGTTCAGTACGTTATCTTGATGTTTGCAAGCTGTTTTAATTTCTAAAATTTCATACAGATCTAGCCGTTTGCCTTTATTTAAATTATGTAACAATTTACAATTTTTTGTATCATTAAAATGATCGTTTTGTAACGAGCCTGTATGTGTACAAGAGCGGCGGCGAGTTCCGGAAACAGATAAGACGGGTTTCTCGAATACGATCGTCGGTCGGCGCTTTGATAGCAATAAATAAACAACAACATAATAGGAGTTCGAGAAAATACCAGAAGGTCGTTCCTGATTACTCCAGAACCTTCTATACCTCTATAAATACTATGTTATCGACGGTCAGGAACAGTTTACAGTTTACGGTTTATAGTTGAACAGTTTACAATTAGCTTCCGAGTGGTAATATAAATACGATATACCGAGTGATATAAATAGCGCATTTTCCTTGTCATATAAATAAGTTGTTGCATTTATTATTAGTGTTTAAGTGTTTTAAGTAGTGTGTAAGTGTTAAATAAATAATTGTAAATAAATATTCGTTAAATAAATAAGTTGAACTAGAAAATTCGTTACAGTTTGTAATGCAGTGTTCGGCTAATCCAGTGCATTTTTTATTTTAGACGAAACCCGTTTGGAAGAACATAAAAAATCTATCAATTCAGAGCGTCTCCGACATTCCACCCCCCAGCGGCAAGGAAGAGGGAGATCTCTCAACCATCCCAACCTAACCACATCTTCGACATTCCACCGACCAACGGCAAGGAAGAGGGAGATCTCCCAACCAACCCATCCAAAGTCTAAACTCAACCAACAAGTTAACGGATCAGGTTCACAAAACAACATTTTAATACTTCAAATATAACACATATAACAAAACAAACTAAATCCTTTCAACACGCCGTTGTTAGCGCGGTCAACGGCAATCAGCATGAGTCTTGTTCAGGTTCACACAAAACATTTTTAAAACTTCTACTTAAAACACAATAAACAAAAAAAATAAAACTTTCAACACACCCGTTGTTAGCGGTCAACGGTAATCAACGTGAACCTTGGTCTAGTTCACAAAAAAAACAGTTTGACACTTCTACTTAAACACAATAAACAAAACAAACTAAAATATTTTAAACACACCCGTTGTTCCCGGTCAACGGCAATCAACGTGAACCAGGTCAAGCTCACAAATACACATTTTTACTAAAACACATCAACAAAACAAACCAATTCCTCTAAACACCACCGTTGTTCGGTCAACGGCAATCAACGTGATCCTAATCAAGTTTACACCTCCCAAACAAACCATATACAACCAAAACCTAACCTCAAACGAACAGTGTAATCCAATGCCGGTAGGGGCATTAGCCCTCGGAGTAGATGTTTCCGTCAGTTTATCCTTCAACGTGAATGCAATCAATTTCACAACTTCCAACACAAAACCAACAAACCAACCCAACCTCAAACGAACGGTGTAATCCAATACCGGTAGGAGTATTTGCCCTCGGAGTAGTTGTTTCCGTTGGTTTGTCCCAACAAAAACCAACCAATCAACTAACCCTATAACCCCATACGGCTGAAGAGGAACGTAAGTTCCTATAACGGCCTGAGGTAGAGGGGTTTTAGTCGGTAGGTCCGAGGACACCTTCCTCGGGAATCCGACACTACCCAGTCGTACGGACGGCTGGGTGTCTTTCGAAGATTTCCCCTCTTCCACGAAAACATAAAAAAAAATTGTAAAATTATTCTCTTTGATAATGGCTTAGCAGCCGAAACAATTGTTAGAGTGTTCTAAATAAAAATTGTGAAACAAAGGTGTACCAAGTGTTTTATTACTTAATCTTATTAAATATGTTTCACTAAGTGCGTAGCCAAGATTCAATTTCTTATATAATAATAAAATTCAACGAAAAGTTTCAAAATATATATTTAACAGAAAGAGTAAAAGAGTACAATTTTTCCGACGAGACCGTTATTGTCAACGACTAAACAAGAATTACTAAATTAAAAGTTAAAACTAATGGTTTACTTATTCGTAATATGGACGTCTATTTAACTTTAAAATTCGATAGTGTCGGAGTTTTTATTATTTTTTCCGACCATTGAATTCTATAAAAAAGCATAGCGTGAAAGTTGCTCTTTCCAACGTAATTTGCTCTCCTAATATACAAGTAAGCAAAATATGGACATGTAGTTAAAATTGGAAATTCTCAACGTTTGTTTATAGTTCCAAACGAAAAGAACACATCAAATATTTAAATTCACCAATAAATTTGTTAAAAAAAATAGATCAAGAAGATCCCATTTATTTTTTTTTATCTGTTACAGTTACCGAGTTGACCTACACGATTATCGAAATTTGACCACCTTCTACCTATAAACGTACACTATTTCTTTGTATTTCATTTAGAAAGGTATTAAAATAGTTACACTAATTTATATTCCTTCAAAGAGGCTAAATATGTTTTGCCTACTATCTCCTTCCTTTTTACCATTCCTCTTCAGCCGTTTGTTAATGTCACGTTGTGGTTGCGATGCCTAGTTTGGTAATTCTGCTTGTCTTCAACCGCATAGCCCAAAGCAAATTGATGACGCCCGCTTTTCCAGAACTTTTGTTGTTACTAATCACCTGACTGCTTCTATTGAGACACTGAATAATATGCTCTTTTTTGTGAATCTCGATTTAGAATTGTTTTTTATTGTTAAATATATACCAATAAAACTAAATTTTGTAAGTTTCTCTTGTTTGCTGTTAGTTTATGGTAGAAGCTTTTTAAAGGAACACTGTTGCAGGTACTTATTTCAAGGAATTTTTTTTTGTTATCGAAGGTTATGCTAAGGACATGTGTTGTATAATGAATAGATAAATCATAGTATTTTGATATACCTACCTGTGTTGTAGATATTTTTATTACATCTGTTCGTTTAAATACCACTGTTTCAATTTCAATTTTCAAGACTTAGCTTATCGATTTTGTTCGGGAGGAAAACCTAGGGCATCCTGTTTTTCCTTCAATATAAAAATACCGTTTTTGTCAACGTAATTCAATTCCCGGGGTAGAATTTCAAAAGAGATTATTCTAATAATTTTTACGAAATTCAATATTCTTTTTGTGATCTAATGTTAAAGGGGTTTTCTGCAATGTGTACATAAGTTTATAAAATTTTGTTAGGTTTTAGTTTGAATTTAAAATCCAGGCAGATTTTAATATCGATTACGGAAATTACGGTTTATTGTTGAGCTTCCCGGAAATGTAACTTCAGATTATCCTTTAATGGCTATCCGACTCAGGAAGAAATAGATGTACACAAAGGGGATTTTAGTAAACCTGTGATTGCTAATATATATTTACTCACTAGAATGCACTCATGAGCATTGTGTCTAATAAAATGAACATCGTATTTTATCACCGAATATACTTTAGTAACTATATTTCACGTGTACAATTGAAAATGTCATTGCCAATTCTTATAGGTGTTAAAGAATACCATAAAGTTAAATACTAAAATGTAAAAGGTAATTGAATGAATTAGTCATTATCATCAAGAATTTCTCTTCAAGACGATCTTATATTTCAGCATTTTACAAGAAAACATTAGATTAAAAAGGTAAGACTCGTTTCGACGCCTGAAATACTGCTTCATAGCTCCATTTAGAGATTAAATTAAATTAGACAAAAAATTTATTGTGCAATTAAGAACCCTCTATAATTTTCACTAGTTGTAGGGAGCACAGTTTATTAATATATTAAAGACGACTCTGCATGAGGATTACAGTACACCAAAAACTTGAAGTACAAGATACATTCTAAAGATGAGGACTGCTTACTAATAAATAGCTGTTTACAGTATCGATTCTAGTTTTGTAACCATCATACACCACGTATTGTCTTATCAAACAACCAAGAATACTACCACGTAAAGAATATTCCAGAGAGTCAAACACCAAAATATTTTTTTTTTTTAAATCGTCTTGGTCAGCAATCTAATGAAGGCCTTCCTCTGCCACTTTTAAGCTATAAACCTTAAATTAGGGAATTTTTGAATAATGACTTTCTCCTGAAATTTTTCATAGTTTTCTTGGTGAAAATAACTCCAACTGAGACGTCTTAAATTTTTTGTGAAGGACTTTAGAATTCTCTACATTTTATCTCATTGGGGCATTACGATTATTCTAATATTTTGCGAGATGAATACGATAAACGAGACAAAGTGGCAATTGCAATGTTTAAACTGTGTTAAAAAAAAACAATTTTTATTTGGGTCGTTTTTGATAATTTACTCCACGGAAACTGCTTTACATGGTCATACACTCGGATTGTTGTTAAAACTTTTGGCATCAAAAAATTTATTTTTACCACTGCAAATTGTCATTTGTTTTGAAATGTTGGAGAGAAACAATGGGATTCAAAACAAGTGATCCCGCCAGATGTAAAGTGTGTTCAGTAGTTCATTGATTAAACAAAAAAGGGGTTAGTGCAGCTCAAATTCGCCTGGAATTAATTTAGACTTGTCAACCTGATGTAATCAGTAAGGGGAATGTAAAACAATGATGCCGAGAATTTAAAGGTGGTCGTACTGATATGCATGATAAAGAGCGGAATAAACGGATCATCACAATGTTTATGCAAGAAGAGTATCAAAAATGAGATAAAACATAATTGTCGAGAAGAGGATGATCTCTTCTCACATGTAATGACTGACGTAGGTTTAAAACCAAAGCAATAATCCGTTTAGTGACTATACGAATATTCACACGTTTTAAGAACGGAAGCTTAATGATTGTCTTTTGGGACCAACATGGCTTCCATCTGGTGGATTTCAGGAAACACTTGCGAAGCTAACGCGTGCCATTCAACTGTCGGCGGCTGATGGCAATAAGAAGATTCAATCGTATGGCTGAAAGTAGTTAAACCATCCTCCATGCAGCACTGACGTTACATACACATAGTATCTAATGACTGGTTCGATAACAGTGAAACGTTAAAACCGACGATGAAGAACTGATGCAACTCCCAGGCGACGACCTTCTATACAGAGGGTATACGAAAACTATACTTTATTCATTTTTAGGAAACGTAGAATAAAGAATGCACATCGCTGACGAGTGATGGAAACTGTAGAAAGCAACCGAACCTGACAGGGTTGCAATAGAAACGGTCCATGTAGATACCTACAGTTTTAAAAATGTCTTACTCTTTAAATTAACAGTCGCACTGGTATACGATGCAATGACATTACCGAAATATGCGAAATTAATTCTTTGGCAAATAAATAAAATAAAAAATAAGACTCACCCCAATTACCACGAACACAATTTTACTGAGCGGACACGTGTTTCGCCCACTTGGTTCAACCAGTCGGGCGTTGAGAATGCCCACGTTTGAAGTGGGCGAAACACGTGTCCACTCAGTAAAATTATGTTAGTGGTAATTGGGGTGAGTCTTCTATTTTATTTTAGTTATTTATTAATTTACAACAGTCTCCTTGTTTCTATTTTTAATTCTTTGGCGTACTACCCTTACCTACAGTAGAGAGTTAATTGTAATGCGACTTTTTCGAATCACCTGAGCGGCGCGCAGATATCACATCTTGATTATTTTTTACATGTCTCCTTTTTTTAAGAATGCTACAGTATAGTACTTAGCCGATTCATACGCAATCGGTCCTTATGTGGAAATAAGGATAGGATGGCTTTATAATTTGTTGTAATAATACACAAAAGATTGATTCCACTTTTTTCTACAAAGAATGAGAGAGAGACTATTTCTCTAGATGACTTAACTAACTCACTCCTCTGTATACATATATTTATCCCACCATCTCTCCTTAATTAATTTTCCAATCAACAATCAATATTCTTCAACGGTCTCTTCAAAATAATTCAATTATATTCCAGAAGTGAGCCAACAGTCTTAACGATAAACAGAAGTAGCGGTTCCCACCGTCGTAACAGTAATTAAAACAAAAACAAACAAAATTATTCATTAATCTAATTTAAACTTTTTACGGTCCATGGATTGTGAAACATTTTTTAATAATTAGAATCAGAAAAGAAACACAAGAATGATTTCCCCAAATAATTTATTGTCTCGACAATATTGTTTCGGCGGAATCGGCTATTATCAAGAGTAACAATTGGATTACTAAAATATAAAATTTACACGTACCCTTCTTTATATAATAATCTACGAAAGGAAGGAAGAGTGGGGTTAAAGATGGTACAAGATTAGCGGAGAACTGGTTGTATCTAGTTCTAATTGGATATTGACTAAATTTACATTGTTTTTGATTTATAAGTTTTGAAATAAAGAATGTTTTTTACTGTTTGTGATGTTTGGATGCAAAATTTTTGATGTGTTGAGATCAATTAAGTGGTTAAATATTGAACAATGTTCTCCAAATCCAGTATTTTTATCTTTCTTGTTAATATAATATATGTGTTCTGTAATTCGCTTTTTAATGTTTCTCCCACTATTTCCGATATATGAAGCGTCACAGGAATTGCGTAATAGCTGATGTATGCCATTCTTTAAAATGGGGTCCCTAATTTTATTTTTATTATTTATAATGTATTTACCTAAATTTAAATTATTGCTTTCAGCCACTAGACAATTATATTTTCTGTGAAAATAATTTTAATTAAAAATTAATTAAACTAAATTACATTTAGATTAAATTTAGATTACATTTAAATTAGATTTGGTAGATAAGTTAAATAATTGTAATTTACCGGAAAAATGTTTATTAGTTTCGTTTGATGTTTCCAATCTGTTCATATCAATTCCTGTTGAAAAGTTATTGACCATTGTTCAACAAGAAAGAATATTGGAAAGTAATCTTAATGTTATCGAAAGAAATGACCTGTTTAGTTTAGTTAAATTATGTATAGAACAAAATTACTTTGAATTCGAAGAAACCTTTTACAAACAGTCGGACGCCTTTATCTCCGGTCCTTGCATAATTTGTCACAATTCGAACAACACTTTAGCTTGGAATACCTAATAATTAAAAATGTGTTTTAATATTACCGATACGTCGATGATATCCTTTGTGTATGGACAGGTACAAATCGGCAACTAGACTCGTTTTAAACTTAATAAATTCACTGGACAAGAATATACAATTAATTTACCGTGGAAAAAGAAACAAATAATAATATTAACTTTCTAGACGTAACACTTATTAGAGAAAATAGAAATTTTAAGTTTAATATTTTTCTGAAATCCACTACTACAGATGTGATACTCCCTGCCGATTCGTACCATCCACAACAAACAAAGTTTACACTCTTTCATTCATTAATTTATCTCTCACTCCTGAGAACTTCACTAATGAATTAAATGTAATTAAGTTAATATACAATTAAATTAGTATACAACCCATCTTCTGTAAAACAAATTGTCGGTTTTTGTAGTATCAAATTCATTATTTGGGAGAATGCTAGCCTTTTGTAAATGTTTTGTTAATGTTTTATTTTTAAATCTTTTTAGTATAGTTAAACACTCCGATGTTTTCTAACGTTAATGATAACCCAACGCAAGAGTAGGTGCCTGTTTGTTTACGACCACGTTATCCTTCTGAGAATAGCATCCCTGAACTTTCTAAACGTCTAAGAAAGGGAAACATCGGAGGATAAAAAATATATAATAGTATTGTAGCAACAATCAGGATCGATACCAGACCTAATGTGAAACGAACCAATTTTTATAAATCTAATACGATTCGTGTAATAAGTGTATATATCGTAGTTAAAATAAATAGCGATTATCTTTAATTAGAGACATCACATTCTGTTGATTATTTAAAGTAACCCACCCTTTTTCATAAGTTCTACTCTAAATAATCGCGAAAACATTAATTAATAACCTCAATTTCATATGTAAAAATTATTTTCACAAAAAGTGTAATTGTCTGAAAGCAATAATTTAAATTTAGGTAAATACGTTATAAATAATAAGAATAAAATTAAGGACCCCACTTTAATAATGGTATATATCAGCTATTCTGCAATTCCTGTGACACTTCATATATAGGAAAGAGTGGGAGAAACGTTAAACGACGAATTACAGAACACATATTTTATATTAACAAGAAAGATAAAAATACTGGATTTGCAGAACATTGTTCAATCTTTAAGCACTCAATTGATCTCAAAACATCAAAAATTTTGCATCCAAACATCACAAACAGTAAAAAACATTCTTTATTTCAAAACTTATAAATCAAAAACAATGTAAATTTAGTCAATATCCAATTAGAACTAGATACAACCAGTTCTCCGCTAATCTTGTACCATCTTTAATCCCACTCTCCCTTCCTTTCGTAGACTATTATATAAAGAAGGGTACGTGTAAATTTTATACTTTAGTAATCCAATTGTTACTCCGGATAATGGCTGTTTCTGCCGAAGCAATATTGTCGAGGCAATAAGTTATTTGGTGAAAATATTCTTATCTTTATCTTCTGATTCTAATTATTAAAATTTTTCATATAAATACATGTATACGTGACATTTTAAGAATAATATTTGAAATAAACTTACTCGTAATAATTTTAATTTAATGGTATTTCAAATCAAATTATGACTTATGACTTTTCATTTATTCTACTGTGAATGAACACAAAAGTTAACAAACCGTGCATAACACAAGCACATTGAATTGAAATGATTACTTCCGACGAAAAGTAATTTAATGCTCTCTGGGTTGTAACTCGAGAGGCCCTAGGCGTATATACACTTATATTGTGTGTGTACTGTACTATATTGGCATTAGTTTCTGTTGAAACTTGTATTGTAAGCGTCTTAAGGTTGATTATGCTACTTTTTGAGGCCATCATGTTGTAAGGAGTTTCTTAGTGGCTTTTATTTATTTAAACAATTTATTTTGAATATGTGACTGATTTATTTAACACTGAATTACACTATATACACTTATTTATATAACAACTATCTTTATTTAGTTAACTGTAATTATATTACATATGTGTATCACTGGGTTTACCTTATATTTGCACTGTTTACGAACATCTGTCTATATCGAATTGTCTTCGGCTGTTTATCAATAACCTATGTATATCATTGTGGAACATTCTAGTGTTTTTCTAGAAACAATCACATAGATCTCTACAATTCTCGCAGTTTCATAGTCCTGCATCTTGCTATTTGATCACCTACTAAATTTTTGACGTCGCCAATCAAAGGCTACCGGCTATTGTTTCTTGCCTTGGGCTCTGGATAGCAACAATATAAGATGTATTTTCTTTAGTTATCTTGGAGTATTAACCACTTCAGTTACAAACTGGTTCAAATATCTGTTGGTAATTTTAAGAGAACCGTTCTCTTCACTCCCTGAAGAAAGTAATTTTGTTACCGAGAAATGCTTCGCACGTTAGCGTCGTATTTTGCCGTTGGAGTATGAGCTACGAGGCATGTTCTTTAAGTAAGTATCGTTTTGAAATTCGGCCACCGTAGCGCTGCGGTACGCGTCCCGCGCATGCGCACTGAGTACCTACATCTCTCACCTACGCACTAACAACATTACAGTCTGATTGGATCTTGTTTACGTTGTTTACTGAGTGTTTAAGAAACCTCCGATAATAGTGAGTACCGCCGACTGTGAAGTCCGGGCTGTTATACGATTCCTCAGTGCTAAAGGACGTAAACCGATTGATAGTCGTTGTGAGGTCTGTGCAGTTTATGGACAAAATATTATGATTGACGGAATGGTAAGGAAGTGGGTGAGAGAATTTAAAGATATGGCTAATCGTACCAAAGATCTCATCACATCTTCTCACTGGGAAATTCTAGATCATCCTCCGTGCAGCTCCGATCTGGCTCCCAGTGACTACCATTTGAGAAGGGTATTCAAAAACTGGTCAAACGTTATGAAAAGTATCTCAATATTGAAAGAAATAATGTAAAAAAGTAGATTACAAGCTTTCATGTAAAAATAAAATAATTAAGATATCTTTGCACGTTTTTTATTAATTTCAAAACGATGCTTACTTAAAAAACATGCATCGTATTTACAGTGTTCTACAACACCGCCAAAGTTTCCAGTCTTCGTCATACATAATAGTTACTAGATACTGTTTAAAGTAAATAAACAAACGATAAAAGTGATTGTTTATATACTAAAGATAACTACTATAAGAGAGCGAATAAAATCTGAACTTTTTATTTTACCACAAGAATGATTTTAGTTTTTCTTACCCAGCTATCGGTGGGTATATCTAGTCGTGCTTGTTGCTCCCCGTCATACCTTTTACGCCGTTCTCATTAAATATCACTATGTAATAATGTTCCAGGGCCTAAGGTATATTCGTGAAATGATATTGTGGATCTATCCCTTCTCATATTACAAAATTATGGATTTAGTTGACTATTAAAACTTCTAATTAAACGTTGGAGCTAATTGATGCTCCTACATCGATATGCAGGATTTTGTCGTTTAATTCAAAAAATTTTTATTAAAAATAACCAACGTTTTGAAGTTTTGAGCGTGTTAAATGCCAATTCTCAGTCGTTTTAGGTTCTTATATAGGATGCGGTAGTGGATGTGGCTAAACGTTTGTTGACGGAATCATTAAGATAAGGTATCGAGAAACGCCATTGTTAAAATGTAAGTGCTACACCATCAACAACGGTACCCATCCGTCAAAAACTTGGACGAGTTATACCTATTGGTCTCTGAATTTTAATGTAGATAGTCTTATCTTTCCAAGCTTTATTGTTTGCTGTTATAATCTTCTCTTAAATAATGGGCGTTATTTACAAAAATAAAAGGTTGCTGCCCCTTCTATTACAGAAATTACTTAAACAATCAACTTTTTCACCCAGAAAAATTTAAAGCGTGGTTATCAAATTATGTCTAGTTGCTTTTTCTGTATACCGTTTTTCTCTGCTTTGTCGTTTTTGTACAATAGAAAGTTCATTAAGAAGGGATCTCAAAAACGCAATTCTTGGTCTTTAATTAATAACGACGGGCTGGTCGCTAACTGATGAGTATTAAAATCAAAATGCTGGTAAAATTAAGTTTAATACTTCGCTATTGAATAGAAGCAGTGGGGAGTACGTAAATTCGCTTTCTTGATTTAGCTTAGGTAGGTCTTACAAAATGGCTTATTTATAATTTGAAACCTTGTCACGTAATTAGTTAGGGTCATGTTGGCAAACGAGGAACTCGGTCTTAGTTGAATACACGCTATATTATGAATATATGATTTTAAAAAGGTAATTAACTGTCTGCAGTTATTTAGAGAAGAAATGAGTATAAAAATCTGATTGTTCAAAAGAAAAAGTTCAAATGACATCCGACAAGAAAAGGTGATCTTAGCAACTAAAGATGTCAAAAATGACAAATCACGTGGAAATAGTATTATAATTTCACAAATGTAACTTGAAACTTGAACATATTTGTTAAATGCAAAGCACATTTCTAGTGAATCAAAAATTTCTGAAGTTGATTGGTCAGTTCGTATTTTTTACATCACTTCTTTGTAACAAAAAGTTGAAGAAACAGGAATAAAAATTCAGTAAAAAGTTGTTAAATAAGTACACACAGCGTAGTGAACTCCATCTGTAGAAATTTGCTACATACTGTGAGATTTGATAATGTATATTCAACCATAGACACACAGAATGGACTGAGGCCTTTATATCCAGTTGTACAGTAAGCACAGTTCGTCAGAGTGAGAGAAACAAAACGAACGTGCAGCCAGTAGTTATTTATTTCTGAAATTCAAACATAAGATAATAATACTTACACTTGTCATTACGGAGCCACAGAAAAGATCACATTCGTTTTGTCTCTTTCTACAGCACAGTCAATATTGTGAGGCCATTGCTCAGTCCATTACCTAAGTCGGTATTCGGCAAGGTCCTTATAAGGGTTCAAAATCGCGATCCACATCAAACAATTTTGACAGAATACTGACACCAAAAACTTTTTGTAGAAAGCTGTTGCTTAACTTGGCCCGGGTATAAACCCCAGTTAAAGGCTAGCGAGAAAAGCTTGAATTGTACTAAAACAGCTCTTTCAGATTAAGTTTATGACGCTGCATCTGAATCTAGGATCTGAATTGTTTCAGCGAGTCGAGATATCGAAATATCTGAGACTAAACACCCAAAAATTTCTGCAGAATACCATTACTGAAATATGTGAACCTCCAACTCCGAACACACCAAATCAGCAGTTTGTTTGGTTTGCCGTTGAAAATTACATCGAAGGCGATTACTTACTTACTTTCTTTCAACCTTAACTTCAAGTCAAGCAATTCAAATTAGCTTTGTTCGGAATTTGATGTATTAGGATAATTTTGATTCAGTAACAAGTGGTACTTATTGGTGGAATTGTTATTTTACGTCACGTAGTAAAAAAATTGCAAATTTTTTTTGTTTTGAAGGAAGAATATCTCAAAATTCTGACAGCAATTCTGAGCTAGATTCGGACTCAAAATAACAAATTACGTTGCAATTGGCTACTTTATTGGTTTCTTCTTTTTAATCTCCAACAATATTAGTCTGTGAATAATTATGTAACTCGGGTAATGTTGGAAGTAGTTAATAATTTTCTAGAAAGAGATATTGCTCTATAAAAAGTACCATTCTATTTTTATTTTATTATAATCTAAATTTTGCCTTTGAAAAATGACATTCGTAATGCGTCTGTTGGTATATAAGAATATCTATTTTCATAATGTTTCAAAAGTAATTCAATATTTATTTATAAAAAGAATATTACTCCCTTTTTTCAAACTTAACGTGTTATTTCGGCCTTCGTTTTGTGTGGATTTTCATCAGCAACCATCCATAAAAAATTTCCAACGTTAGATGATGCCAAGTGCTTTGCTTTTTTATGATTCCTCTATGTGAACGTTCTTTATTATCCGTATATTTTTATGCTAAGGTTTGGTGATTATACAGAGTTTATGTACCGTATAATGCGGGGGTGAACTTTTAACTTTACAAACAGTTTTTAAAATTAAAATAAAAAATGAAATAATAATGCCGCTTTGTAACAGGAAGAGAAAATGAAAGGAAACGGATAACTAACTCGATTTTATAAATGTGCTTTGTTTTTAGATGTCAAATATGCACCGCCATCTTAATTAAAACGGAAGTACCCTATAGCTTTACTTCTAAAGGCTTTTATGACTTGAGTTATGCGTTTATTTTTCCTTGTTATGTATATGTAAATGAGAATACGTTTGAATGTTTTGACTAATAATCGCTACCCTTTCTTTCGTTAATTATTTTTTGTGTTTCACGAATTTTAAGAGAAATATATTTGGAATATTATATGATATTCGAATAAAACAAATGAATGTTAGACTTTAGGTAGACGTAAGCTAGGGTGCAATAAAGTTTATGACGGTAGGAGGAATGCTTTTGACCTGAAAATACTTTCTCGTGGGAGAGTGGAGGATAAAAATTATTTGCAAGTGGCAGTGAGAACAAAGCACTGAAAGAGTGCAGGCATCTTTATAGCGATAACCAGTGGCGGCTCCTAATAAAATGAAGCAGGTATTCTGGAAATGGTTGCTTATCTAGGTTTTATTTTCATTTAATCTACCTACGGTCCTTGAAGCATAAGTCGAAAATAAATTAGGGAAACAAAATAATGCGTTTTTTTGTTGACCCACAAATTCAATTGTTCTTTGATAATTTTTCTTATTAAATTAGTGCTTACATGCTTTTTCGCGGCTAACACCTTCAGTCTTAATGACAAAATTAAATTACGGCCGATTTTTATTTTTCCAAATCAATTTTTTCGTCATGTAAGTAATGAAAAATTTCTTCACATAAAGCAACTATAAACCAAATCCATTGTCAGATTGTCACAATTGTATAGAACTAAACCGACAATAACAAAGAACGTTTAGCTACTGGTGAAAAGTTCATTGAAATTATCAGATGTGAATCTAAATTTTTGACCAAACCAAAGCTGTTTCGTAACAGGAAGTCGCTTCAGTATCGTATTGCAGGCAGTATGTCACAATCTTCTGATCTTTGCTGCTAACTGTGGTATTTCATGTTTGACAAAGGGTTTATGAAGGTATCTATTGACAACCTGAATCCATGACAGTTTATCTTAAATGAAAGGCATGTAAACCAAATTCATTAAGAACATTTAGTTCTTGGTTAAAAATTTATCCATATAACCAGACGTGGTCTAAATTAACTATTCGTCTGCAACTGTGACTAACATCATTAGTGGTGGTACTGCGGTGACAACGTGGGCGAAGGTTATACCTTGAAGTCTTGGCAGCGATGAACGTCTGCATCTAACAGTTCATTTAAAATACGGCCTACTAGTCAGAATCTGAGATATACTACACATGAAATATATTAAATCTCACATGCATTATCAATGTAAAAGAACTGTAAATTGTCAGTGAAAATATTACATTTGCCCCGTACAGAAGTGAAGCATATTAAGTTGGTCGGGAAATCGATTGCAGCTCAATCATCCACCTAAGTTCGTTGTTTTATGATAACAAATGTGGGTGCTGAGGAGTGCGGGCACGACAGCTGTGGCGTACAGATCTACCCTACTGGTCCAGTTATACGTTTCGCGACGCGCTCGACTATAGTCTCAGAGAACTTATTTGGTTTATTATTTCGCATAGGATGCCCGACAAAAGATGTAGATTTATTAAATTATCATAATTAAATTGCAAAAATACCATAATATATCCAGATGATTTTTATAATATTATAATTAAAATCCTTGTTTTGCAAAATTTCCTAGATTTTTTACAAGTAGGTTATGTATGGTGTAATTTTAATTCATAAAAGAGAAATAATATATTTAAAAAATGCACAAAATTGTTATAGGTACACCGTTTGTGTGTTTATATCTCAAAAACATTATAAAAAGATTAATGTTTATTCTCCAGTGCAAGTGCACATGAGAGTGGTTATTTATTCTTATACTTCTCTGAAGTTACTCTAGTTAGTACTGCAGTGGATATTTAATCTAACTTTCAGATAAGAAAGTTTCGTATCGCAGAACCATTTGGAGAGTATTATTGTTGAGTATTAGTGGCAACTTAAATCTTGAAAGCGAAGAGCATTCAAAGAAATCTATGCGACTGTGTACTTACTTGTGGTATTTTGAACAGTCGCAATAGGTTGGCAACTTGAATGGAAGTGACACTTGATGCTGCTCCAACAACACCAGAAATAACTTTCCGCACTTGTGTCTTATTGCAGTTGTATTCATCTCCGTCTATGTTACCAATCGATCCTGCAACAAATATCAGTCTTAACTATTGAACGGTACATTGATGTATTATAGGTTTATTTAAAGTATTGATATAATTCAATGAAAATAGTATTATTAGACAAAGAATATTTGTAACCTTTTTGTCTATTTTATTTCAATCTCGTGGTTGACCTTTGTGTAAATATGTGGGGTATTTAGTGTAAAATATTCTATTATATTTTTTCTTTTGTAACCATTTATAAAAAATCTGAAGTGGAAATAATAAATTGGAATATAATGTTCAAAAAATGAATCTCACGTTCTTTGACGTTTTTTGAACTTTCTAGTTACCTATGGCGTATTTATAAAGCAAATATTTGCTGTTACTTCGCCTCCTCCAAAATTGAAATAAATAAATGTACATTAAATGACTTCAAAACGTTTCTAAAATATCAAAAAAAAGTTGTCGTTTTTAACATAAGTATTTTCTCAGTTTATATACACTTCTGATGAAGTGTTTGTAAGACGAAACAACTGTAATGTTTTAAAAATAATGTGTGAAATCAACATTTAGCATACGACGAGTTTCCATTATGCAAACTTATATGTGGTTAATTGAACTATTTTTATATCTCTTTCTTACTAATTGTGGCTTACCTTAAAAGTTTTACCAACTACTACGATTAAAGCAGTTTCACCCATTTATACAGCCTACTACGTCACGAATATACAAATTATACTTATTTTATCGTAATAATTTCGGTAGAGTTTTGTTTTAATTAAGGAAACAGAAAAAGAAAAGAAATTCTTCAACAAAACTGTTTATTTCTCGACAATTGTTTCGACTTCTAAAAGGTCATTTTCAAGAATACAATAGTAACTAAGGCTAAGATGTTAAACATGGGCTTTTATACATAAATAAATTTTTAGATAATTTTCCGAGGAAGATTATAAAACAGAATTAAATATTATAAAGGAGATTGCAATAAACAACGGGTACAAATTAGAATTAATTGAAAACCTACTTCATAAAGAACTCCGCCAAAAAAACTCGTGCAGAAATTTTCCACAATCCCCCAAAAACAAAATCAACGAATTTCTGTGCCTTAAAATTCATCAAAAACACTAGCAATAAAATGCACGCCATCGAAATAAATAAAAATAACCTTAAATCAATATTGATTAACAATAAACTAGAAATAGACAAACAAAATGATGCTACTTACATAGATCAGAATGGTCGTTCTATTAAAAAACGCATAAAAGATCATTTGGATAGCGTAAAAAGTACCTAACAGGCCTACCAGAACATTGTACCATAAACAACCATAACATAGATACTAGTAACGTAAAACTACTACATACTCAATAAGAAGGTAAAAAACTCACGCTAGCAGAAAATCTGGAAATACAAGATGCCACCCTTAATTGTAAAAGTTTAGTTAATAATCAAAAAGAAATAAATATATACAACACATCATTAATAATCACAAAACTCTAATTGTTTTTGTTTACCCCCACTTTATAATTTATTTATGTATAAAAGCCCATGTTTAACATCTTAGTCTTAGTTACTATTGTACTCTTGAAAATGACCTTTTAGAGGTCGAAACAATTGTCGAGAAATAAACAGTTCTGTTGAAACATTTATTTTCTTTTTCTATTTCCTTTATTAAAAATGTTTCATCGAGAATACACCAGTGAAAGTTTAAAAGTTTTGTTTTACTCTGCTATATTAGAAATACAATAGTGTGATAGTAAACGGCGTGACTTTTGTATACTAATTACACGAAAAAAAAATTAGACATTCAGCAGAAGAAGGGAGTAATGTGCCAATTCATTGGCCCTCCCCAATTTCTGACCTTATGGCAGAATTCGATAGCAGTTGACATTTTGTCTCCTCCTTTCTCTTGTAAATAGCCATAGTAATAGTTAGCTACTAAAAGGATAATTGTGCTACCCTTGAATATGAGATTTTTGTAACCAAGTATTCATATATCTACCTTACCGATTCACTTATACGCTGAATTAATTAATTTAGTAAATTATTCTTAAACAGAAAAAATATTACGACCTCTTTATCTAACTGTTTGCAAATACATTTCGTTAATACTGCAGCAACGTTGGCTGATTGTAGATGTATTATTATTAGTGTTTAATAAAAGTGACCTCTAAGTTATTGTAATTCACATATGCAATTCTTGCCATGGAGCACGCTGTAGGTATAGAAACTGGGAGGGCATTTGAAATATTTGACAGAAATCATTTCTGTATGAATATCTAATTATCGAAAGTTCATTGAATTTTCTCGAATATGTCTAACAAGAATGTGTAGTTGCACTAATATGTTGCAAAAGCCAGCACCACTCCATTATAAATAATGTATTGCAGCAAAAGTTATAGTTGTAATTCAATATAAGATTGTATATTAAGTTACGGACGTTGGGGAAATTATACCCGTTTCACTTGCGCCTCTAATAAACGTCTATGGCTACATACGGTTTCCGACATAAATGAAAAATTTTGTTTGCTTTGGAAAATACCTCTGACATTCGACCTGCTGATTCGTTGTTATTCCAATTCACCATTTCTCAATCCATCAATATAAAGCATGGCTGTATATAACGTATTGATTGAATTACCATTATTTTCCGTGATTCCGCTTCTATGGTTCTGTCAGTCGTAATTTTATAAAAGAGTTATGAGTATCTTGATTGTTTTAGAACGGTAGACAGTGGAACAACATACATATTTCATTCAAGGTTTTAATCGAAACAATGTGGATGTGTTGGGATGCATGTATTCATCGATAGATTTATCAATTATCGGAATTTTCATTGTAATTTTTTGTAGTCGCAAAAGTCGCTTTCATTTTATTGTGGTGGATACATTTAGCATCTGCCAATAAGTCAAAAATTATTGGTACAGAAGCTTCTAGGCATACAACTAAACCAATTAATGGCTAGCAATTATTGCATTATTGGGCCACCCATGTTAGTCGGCAATGTGTATGCTTTCGCAGCAGTAACATACACTATTCAACCATTCTGAAGATGTGGAATTATTAATATTACTTACTTTAGCACCTTGTGTTGTATAATGCATCCTATGGTTTAAATTTATTGTTTAACTTTAAAGTAACTAGTTAATATGCTCTACAATTGCGAAATAGTACGGGGAATCCTTAAGACGCGAGTCCCACCGAGGCGATTGTGAATCGTTAAGCCTGTAGCTTGCTAACCATGATGTTAGAAGAGCAGGCTAAAATGTGATCGGTTGTTTCGCAGGTTTATACGGACATAAGGCGCCTCGCCTAAATTTTGGAGGCATTTTAAAAATTTAAAGAAACCTTAAAACAAAGTAATGGTAAAGAAATCGTATTAGCCAAAATTAAGACCATCAATAAACGATAAAACTTTAAAACTCTAGTAAAATAAATACGTATTTAATTGATTACAAATGAACAAAGAAGAATATACATTAAATACAGGACCACCAAATGTAAAAATTTAATCAAAAACAAATCTACAACCTTAAAACTGCAAAATTGTATTCATTCTAGGTTTTCGTATGTTAACTTACTAATGTATTGTCACGTAATGAAAGAACTGTCACTCTTAAATCACTTCTTTGCTCTTCGCTATTTGCCTTCTATCCCCCGTGACTAGAAATAACCCGGCCAACATTGCATCAGCTTGGATTTGGTTATTTTAGGATGTTCCAAAATATACTTTCTAGAATATTCTAGTCTCCTTGGAATATTGGCAAGGCACACTACAGGCTCTGACGCTTCATATATGGTGGGTGGCCTACACCTAACACTGCCCCCTCCTAAATCTGATCGTCCCGATAAATGATATCACTTTTTGGCCTGATATCCCTTCTGAATTCGATAGACAGCGTCGTTTATGCGTTGAATTATGATGAAAAGGCTATCTAGTTTGAGGTCACTTTCGAATAACAGCTTCTTACGTACAGCATTATGGATGGCTTCTCGTCGTTTCTGCTGGCAACATTAGTTCTTTTCCAAATGCCCGATGTTCTTCCAGTTGTCTCATGGATAGCGAAAGAGGTAAGAAGAACAGTGATATGTGTTGGTCCAAATCAGTTTGGTGAACGTTGACAAAGCTTTTTCGGATACTCTTCAGGATTGTGTTAAATCGTTTAACCATCCCATCATACTGTGGACATGAAGTTCTTGCCCTGGTCGAAATGCAATTCCATTGATACTCCATAGTGACTAATACAGCTATTGACAAGCCTATCAATGGTATGCTTCCTGTTTTGGTATTGCGTATATTTCGAGCCACTTGCTGAGGTATTTCCAATTCGACCAATAGGTATCAGTTACAGAAGTCGGAATGGTCGTGCTACGTCGACTTCAAATCTCTCTGAATGTCAGGTTCAATCTCCCTTTTTTATGCACGTCTTTTAAGTCTTCCTAGGCCCACGGAAATTTTCGGCGTGATTGTTTAATAAGCCTTGTTGTGGCATTTTTGCTTCAGGTTCTTCTTCCAGTCATAGTGGCGAGTTTCAACTACTGGTTCTACTACAACCAAATGTGTGCCTTTGAAGGTATTATTATCGATGATCTGTATTCTCACCAACTGTTCATGCTGGTGGCCGAGCAGTCCTTCCGACCTACGTGCAAAGACAGAAGGGTGTAAGGCCCTCTTCAGTATCCTTGCAAGAATCGTGGGAGTAGGTGAATGGTGATTAGGGAGATAGAGATGAGGCGAACGAAATGAAAAACTTGTACCAGAGCAGATAGATTTGGAATCAAACCTCCCGAATGCAAAACACATATAAACCACTAGACCACGCCGCTATCGTACATCCCACCACTAATGATGCTATTTTTTACAAAGCCCGGACTGTCTGGTTCGATTACCTCCACTAATCCGCCGATGCCATAATTTCTCATTCTCACTTTTATAACTCTCGAAGTGACTAGAAAGTGGTCGATGTTCTTTTGTGATCACCTTAAAGGCGGCAAACTTTGTCTTGGGATTCATATCGATCCCATGTTCTAGGAGAAACTCCAATCCAATGGTAACATCATCTACGATGTCAGTTCTCAATACATAACTATATAAGATCAGATTACTAATTACAATTTCTAGCTTGCATTCTCCATGAATTGGTGAAGTCTTTTCGGTAGCGGTAGTCAGGATCAGTCTCCTTGTCAAAAGATATATTTGCAATTCCGTTACAATATCTAGTAGGACGATAGTGGTCGTTGCCCCTGTGTCGATAAGCATTCTAATATTGTGGTGATTTATGGATACTTCTATGAACAATGAATTACTTCTGTCGCCCGAGATGGTGAGATATATCGTTGAAATTCAGGCATTCCTTGGAGTATTTCCACAAAAATACTGTCGCGCAATCAAGCAACTGTCAGTGTCAAATTATCCTGCTAAGGACAGTGCCACTATTAATAGCTATTACCCCGCTCGCTCACTAAATCACTTATTTTCTATTCGCTATTCGCCTTGTAACTAGAACTAACCTAGCTGACTTTGCGGCACCTTATTCATAGTGACTACATTTGTTCTCGAAAGTTCCAGAATGAACGTTCTAGAAAACTCTATCCTTTTTGGAATCTCTACAACCCACACAATAGGACTCGATGCTGTACGTATAGTATATTTCCTACACGTAACAATATGTATTCCATATAAGATTAATCACTTGCCAAACTCAGCAGAACACATCCTAAAGTCGTAGTTTTAAGAACAACCTACTATTAAACTAAAAATTAATACCAAATAATAACCTCATCAGAATCTTTATTTCAGTTTCATCAATTTTCTCTCTGAACTTTTGGAATTTTTTGAGCGCATGTTATATTCAATTTTCCGATGGTTATTTACATGTGTGCTATAATTGATTTTTTTATCATTTCGAAATGGAAATTTCCGTACTTACATTTTTCTTCATAAAAAATAATCTGTTTCTAAATATTATCCCTGGGATAAGTCAAATAAAAATCTATGGTGATATGTAATCACGAGAAATAAATTTTCAAAATCGTATATTAGAAATTAAAAAATTACTGGAAACCGTCACAAAGTACTCTCTTGGATATGTTAATTTTCGGCGATCAGTCATTTTTTAATTTTCATTAACTTTGTTAATTACTTATTACCTATTGCTACTCATCTCAACTGACACATTCAAAACGTGCCTAATAGAAGAGCCTCTTCAGAACCTCACAATAAATTTTGTATAAAATTTACAAATATTGTATTTTTCGCCTAATTATATCCCACATTTGGAACACGTCCTACACGGTAGGTACAGCCCACCGAAAGTTATATAGCTATATCCCACGACCGGTTTCGACTTATCGGGTCTCATCAGGTGGGCGCTGGCAGAAAAGCTTCTATAAGCGATATAATAAATATAAATATAAATATGGAATCAATAGAAACAACTACTCCAAGGGCTAATACCCCTACCGGAACTTTCCAAATGTGGGATCTGTGGTCCTTTATAATTAGACGAAAAAGGATTTTATTACCTTCTTTTCTAGATTTTTATCTTCGTCTAATAATCGTTCGGAATCAATAGTGTAATTCAGTACCGGTAGGGGTATTAGTCCTCGGAATAGTTGTTTCTGTTGACTTCATATTTATATTTAAGTAATTAATTGGCATACCTAATAGTAGGTAATGAATATATAGAAAGAGAGTTGTATCTGTCACTGCAATTTTGCTGCCTGACGTAGTGACGAATAGGCTTAGTAGTCGGGATCGCCTCATTCCCACTAGCCTTTGTCCATAATTATTTCGGGCATTCGTATGCAAATAGTAATTATATCTTATACATTTAGTAACGGTAAGATAGAACATCACGCAGACATTAAGTGAAGAAATGGTTAAAGACAAAACAATAATCGAAGGTATTCTTTAATGCAATAACAGAAACAGAATTTTAAGGAAAACTACATTCATTAAAAGTAAAATTGTGAACAACTTTCTTTAACTAGACTGTAGTCAAACCTCCAGTAATACTTATACTTGTTGATTACAAATAAAAGGAGTTCGCCTATTCTTCGTACATGCAAAGCAGTGAGTTACATCATCATAAAATTTTCCATCGTGACAGGCTAATTTAGAAGTTCCTCTTCTATTGGCAAAAATTCCTATTCTAGGCTTCTACCATAGTGATCGGCAGATTCAAAATAGGAATTACAGTAAAAAAACACTGACTAATACCATGAGGAGGCTTAGCCTCCCTTGTCTCATCTGAGAAGCGGACACTGCTTTTCCTTCTGTCTACATCTAATTTGCATAGTGTTGAAACCGCATTTGCGTAAAATATTATTATCTGCGAGAGGTTCTGGGAAGATTTACATAGACCCTTTATAGTAGATGAAACGGCTCGGGTATTAGGAAGGTAATTTTACAAATTTCTCCATTTTTCGTCAAGTAATTGAAACTAAGCTTTCGTAAACCATCAATTAAACCATTTTACATTTATAATCAGAAAGCTTTAGGTGAAATTTAAGAAAATTGGTGTGTGGTAACGTTTATAACGATCAATGAAAGTCAAGGGCGAAAATGAATCTATTAGATAACTGAATGACACTATTATTATAGAAGTAAAGGATACACCGTACGCACATTTACTTGTTTAATTAGCTTAAATAAGGTAACATAGTTGTATTTAAATATAAATATGGAATCAACAGAAACAACAACAATTATACTGTTGATTTCAAACGATTCTTAGACGAAGATAACAATTCAAAAAAGAAGGTATTAAAATCCTTTTTCGTCTAATTATAAAGGATAACAGATCCCACATTTGATCTCTCTTTTTCGTTTAATTATAAAGGATCACAGATCCCACATTTGATCTGTGATCCTTTATAATTTGACGAAAAAGGATTATAATACCTTCTTCTTTGAATTGTGATCTTCGTCTAAGAATCGTTCGGAATTAACAGTGTAATTCAATGCCGGTAGGGGTATTAGCCCCGGAGTAGTCGTTTCTGTTGATTCCATATTTATATTTAATATAGCTTGCAAAAGCTTTTCTGCCAGCACCCACCTGATAAGACCCGATAGGTCGAAACCAGTCGTGGGATATGGCCTTCGGTGCGCTTTGCCTACTATCTAGGACGTGCTCCAAATGTGGGATCTGTGATCCTTTATAATTAGACGAAAAAGAATTTTAGTACCTCCTTTTTGGAATAGATGTATCTATTTAACTTGATATTTTTTCGTTATAGTGCCTTTCATTCTTCGGATGTAGAGTAGAATAATGTTAATAAAGTTAGTAGATAGGCATCTGTCTTCATTATAAGAAAAATTGATGGACGCGCTCAAGAGAACCAGTGTAATTAAAAAGTTTCGCGATAAAATACGAAAGAATTTGGCAAATGACTGCAGCAGAGAGAATTATTAAATACTTAGTAGTCTGTAATCGTTTAAAAGCGTAGAACTTCTGATTCTTTCGAAACCTCCCAAAGTTTCAACTTCACCGACATTTACGTTCTCAACTTCGCATGACTATCTGATGTGAGACCCGTACTTGTGTAAAGCTTTGTCATTTGAATTGGAATTCACGTTGCTAGACGTACAAGAAGAAAATGAAATACGAGGTTATTTCTAGAGTTTGCGGAAACTGATGCCGGTTTTATACCAAATATGATAGCGGTTTGATTGCTCTGTTTCATTGCAAAGTGATCTGTCAGTTATTATGTTCAATCCATATAAATTCACACTATAAAGGAAACACTACACAATATTATTCTATTATAGGGGGTTGAATTCAAAGATTGAACAAAATTTAAAAATTAGAAACATAGAGTGTACAAACAATCCATCCAAATAGAATTAGTACGATATAGAACTTTATACTGCAAAAAGGTTGGTCTACTTATTTGCAGTTTATTGTAAGCAGGATTTTGAGGTTTCACGTTTAAATAAACCTGTATCAGTATCAGTAAATACAACCGCAAATTTGCTAAGCAGAGATCCATTACTTTGATTTTAGTAGCTATATTTTCCACACAAAAATTATGAGAATTTTGATGAATACCCTCTATTACATGCTTCAGAAAAGCTTCTTAAATTATGTTCTGTACTGTGTGTATTTTAATTATGAATACTTGTGTTTCTCTCCACATGCGTTCCAAATAATATTACCCGATTGAAAACAGAAAAGATTTTATCAATGAAAATACATCCGTGCATTCCAATACTTACGTTCGTACTACTTTCAACCGTTAGTCGAAAACGTCTTGCAACTTGTATCCTTAGTAAATAAAGTATTACATACCTACTACATTGATATAATATTAATACAAACAATAACAGCCTCGACCGCCGTTCGCGGAACATTTCTTTCTCCTCGCGGTCAAACCAGCCACATAAAACTATAAAATAAACAATAGAAATACTCGCAGTTTTAAATTTAGATTTACGTATCACCAACAAATTACCTTTATCGATCAAGCAGTCACTTCTTGCCAGTTTAATCGCCTACTTTCATTCGTTCATTTTCAAGATATTTTTAGGGCCGCGTCTGAGTCTTGTTCTGACTTTATGTGGTGAGGCTGCCACTATCCATCTGTTATTGTTATTCTTTTAACCTGCTCATACTCCTCGAAGCACCTTTATGCGATTATCGGGACATGGTCTTCGGTATATGTCATCTCCAGGTTTTGGCTATTTCCGGCTTCTGAGGTGGCCCAATTTTGTGCAGTTCCAGCACCTTGATTCTGATTTCTTATTTATCTCTGCAAATTAACGGCATACCATTTCCTCAAGCATTTTGTTTGCCTGTGCATTTAATACTTCCTGTGACATGTACATTCCACCTTGTCTATGTGAAGCATATTTACAGGAGTTGGTAAATTTAGTTGAAATCTCAGCCCTGTATTATCATCCCTTAAATCATCAATAAATAGTTCGGCTGCCAACTTATCTAGGGTATCCTCGGGCGTACTTGGATAGGCAAAGTGAACCAGCCGTGCGATATCTGCTTCGTATTCAAGCCCTCTCATGTCAGTTGGCGGCTGTTTTTAAGCTGCACATAACATAGAACGCAAATATGCTTTGGAGTATCGCATTTTCAACTATTCTACTAGGTCTTGGTAGTCTAACAATTTTTCCGGTGGTAATGGATTTAAATTTTCTCCAGCTCTAGCATGTAGAGCGACGGTAATTACAATGGCTGTTTCTTTCGACGTGAAGGCATTAACTTTGCAGCCGCACCGAATTGCTACCAGTTTATGTACAAGTTGCTTACCGATCTTTCATTGTATAGTTGAGTCTAGGAACCTTTCTTCTAATTCATTCACAGTTGAATCCATATCCTTCATTTCTCATTTAAACTCGAGTTTGTTTTCTGCCAATTTTTTGTCAAACGCTTCAAATTTTTCCAGTAATTTATTTTTAAGTTTTACAGAATTCACAATAAATTTTTTGTCAACTTCTCTTTAATACCCAAAAAATTTCACTGATTTTTTTCTTCTAGTGCCCTCGAATTTTCGTTCAATTGGGTTTGGAAATGATATCGAAAATCAGTGTGAAGCAACTTCTGTTATAGATATTAAACACTAAACGTAACCATATTGTTGAAAAAAAATATTTTCCCCATTAATTTTACGATAAAAATAACATTAAAAATCGATAAATTCTCGGATAGCATTCCCGAACCGCAAAGGGATGGCTTGTCAGTAAAATGACGACACACTGGTGTTGAGACTTGCAGCGACTACTTTCGGCAGTGGGTTTCTATCAGTAGTGTGATCTGTTTATTGTTAATTAAGAGTAGTTGATAAATTTATACGAAATATATTATGGCTTCCTTAAGCGAATTTTTGCCACAACTAGTAAACTTTGCTAGGGACCCCTGTGTATCAGAAAGTTATGGACTGTATATTTAAATAACATTCTTAGAACTAAATTAGATTTTACAGCCTTTTCAGTCTAAGAGGCATATTTACCTTCGTAGATGTAAGAATAAAAGAAGTGAATTTTATACGCGACTACAAAACGCTCAAAATATCTCAGATACTTTTCAGAAAAATATAAATGTAAGGCTTCTGATCTCCAGTAGTGTCATTCATCATAGGAAACTTATGTGAAATTAGTAAACATCGTTCAAGTGTTGTGATAAAAGTATATTGTTCGGTGCTGTTCTATATTGTATATAGGTGTAAATATTTTAAGTAAAAAGTTTGTATTTTATTAGATAGGTAACTCTAAGAAATTTTATAACTAGCTATTAACCATTATCAATTTAGTTTATATTGTATTTTATTAATAAACAAAATCATGTTTATAAGGGTTCTATACTTCATAGAACGTACGATTAGTAAGGTTAATCACCTACTCCAACTAATGCATGTTGGAGGTGTGGCAGTATTATAAATACTCTGTGTTTGTATAAACATAACACACTCCACAGTACATATTCCCAACCTCTCTTCTTCATCTCACTCCCTCCTCTCCCATTCAATCCTCTCCCCTTCCCTCATCTCTCCCCGGTGGTCTTAACCATCAGGTTGATCCACCAAATCGAGGAGCGGCTTTAGTCGGTAGGCGTACTCGGGGATGAATCCGACTCTACCTCCCTAATTGTTGGGTGTCTTTAGAAGATTAGTCCCCGAGGTTAAACTAAATAAAAAAAACATAACATATTCGACACCGAACCTTCGAAACTGACGGACCATTCCTTTAGCGACGAATTCACAGTCCAGTACCGACCCGCCTAACAGCCGACAGACCACCATTCTTTTTTGCCTTGGCTATAGGGGAAAAATCTTTGTAAGACACCCCACACTGGGCTATGCGGGCTAGTGTGGGATTTTTACCCACTAAAAAACCCCTGGATTTCCGCGTACTTGTCCCTGAGACGCTTAGTTATACGTTGATTGAGTACTACCCGGTTTTTCTTAACCCTTGAATAAGGCCAAGAATTCTGTTGCGCTGCCCAGTAGCGTTAGTAGAATCTGGGTTGGGCTGCTGGCTTCTTCTAAAGTTTTGGCCAACTTGGTGATCAGATGTTTGACTTTAAGTAAGTCTAGACTTCTAATATAGTCTGTCAGGGATTGTTCTGTCGGCTTCTTGTCCGCTTTTATCCCTTTTGTGGCGTTAGCGTATGTCACACCTTGGCGAGTGACGTTCGAATGCCTTGTGCGTTTATCTGAGCTCTCTGGATTTGTCCTGTGTGTCGGTTTTGTTTTCCGGAAAATAGGACATCCGCGGTAGCTGGCCGGATGTAGACCTGCGCAGTTGACGCATTTCGCCGGTTCCTTTTTCTACTTTTTGCATTCACTGGTCGGGTGTTGTTTGGCACATTTGACGCATCGTGGTGGCATTTGACTATTACGCTGTGCATGGCCTGGTCGTTGACATCTGTGACACTGCTTAGTCTTCTGTCGTCGGTCTTTAAATTCCTCGACCTTGAAAGGCCGCGGCACGTCTAGAAGTTCTTGACGGTTTCTTCGGTGCCATTAGTAGGTTCGAGTAGAATTAGGCTGAATTGTTTCGATCTAGTCTGAATTTCTTGGAAGTAGCCTATCATCCCTTGATTTGACCTGATTAATCTCATCGACGCTTATTTCCATTGACAAGCCCTTAATGACGTAGCGTCTTGGTCCTTTATCTGTCGGATCGTTATAGGTGTAGTACTCAGCCCGGTCTCGGTTCAGCATCTTCAACATCTTACTGTGGTCTTCGATAGTGGCGGGAAAAAAATTGATTCCGTCCTGTATGTTTCTTGCTTCTGCGATTTCAATTTTTGAGCTTCTCATCTCTGCACGTAGTTGTATCCACTTCTGCTTGGAGTGGAAAACAATTGGGATGGTCTTGGGTCTCTTCTTTCGTTGATCGTTAGCACGTCGAAACTGTTGTGCAGTGGCGTCGGTTGTGGTTGGTTCTCCGTTGTATGATCCCTCTTCCTGGTTTTCTTGGGTTTCATAAACCCATATCCCTCTTCGTCCATTGCAGGGTTTAGTCTTGAAAAGGACTGGTCTTTTGTCGGTTGTCCTCCGGTAGAAGTAGTCGAATTCTTCTTTCGTAGCTGCTCCTAGGTAGGTCTGCTCTCACTGAAGGTCCGGAGTCGAATAGCAGACCACCAATCCTAGAAGACGACAAGCCAGCAGTCTACACGGATCAACTAGAGAACGGCACCGACAGAAACTGCCCGGCCGAGTAAAGGGTAAGTAATTATTCAATTTTTTTAACTAACCAACAATTCGTAGACTGAGTACGCAAAGTCTCTTTCAATTTTACCACCCCCCCCCGCCCTTTGACTAACAAACATCAAGATACTCTTTAATGATCATCAACAAAGCCACTACAAAAGTTTTTTCACTCTCTTCATTATCCATTTTACCCTCAAGAGCCCTGCACTCTTGGAGGGACTGGAGGGCTTATCCTCGCGAACGCCATCGCCTTGACGAACGAGCTTCAATCGAAGTTCATCATCCTTAATAATTTTCTTTAGGAACATTATAATGGCACACACTCCAATCTCATATCTGAAGAGATGCATAGCGCTACACCCACTTCATCCTTTCCTAAGCTCATCTCCGATTAGAAACCATCTTCCGCCAGCTCCACCGGCTTCACTGACGCCGGTAAGCGCCATAGCAAGCGCCGGAGGCGAATCCCCTTCCTCTTTTAGTCTTCGTCGCAGTCGTCAGACCCGAAGTCCGAATCCGACCAGCCGAGCCATAGTTCTAAACCTCACCCTCCTCCAATAACTATCCACCAGAAGTCTCTTTGGCCGAAAATCAGCCGCGCCATGGTAAAACCCAACTCCAGCGACGATTTTCGTTACTTCTCGTCGTTCCTCGACGAATCCAAGGTTGAATTATCAACTAACCACCTCCGTCAAGACAAATATCTTCACGTAGTCCTCGGTGGAGTCTACAAAGAAATAAAGGCTTTACAATCCGAGGCGTCTTTCTTATGTCGAGAGGCGAAAAAGTTTGGCCACTAGTGTCCGTCGACCTTTACAATTCGTTCCTTTAAGTCCAAGGATTTTTTTGATTTTCAACACGGTTTCCGCAGACAACACGGTATTGACCACCAACTCTTGCGTGTCTCCAAATACATCTGCGACAATCTAAACAAGCGCTACCACACGACCATGAATCTGCTTGACATCCAGCAAGCTTTCAATCAAGTTTGTCACGAAGGTTTCATCTCCAAGCTTATCGCCCACAATACCCCACATTTCCCAATCGGGGTTATAAGATCCTTCCTCTCTAACAGAACCCTTCGTGCATCACCTCAATAAACTTTCCCAAAACTATTCTCCAGCACTCCATCATAATCAACACGTTTCTGCCCCTAAATTGGTACCGAAGATGGAAGCTCCCTATTAACGAGGCCAAGTCGGAAGCAGTTTTCTTCACCCGTAGGATCCGAAATCCTCCCTTATCCCCGCAAATAACCGCCCCATTAAATAGAACCGCTCCATCGCATATCTCGACGTTGTCTCCGACAGAACCCTTACTTGGCGGAAACAAACTTTAGCGACCCATGGTAAGGCCCTGGGCACCTGTATTTAGCTCAAGCTGTTCTTCCAAAACAACTCCACCCCAACAAACAATGATTCGTGCGTTCAATGCAATTATCGGCAGCATCTGCTCTTACGCCATTCCAATTTGGGACTGGGTCTATCCCCACCTTCTGAAAACTAAGTTAAACTCTATAAACCCCCGATGATGCCCTAAGAAGGCGAAATGCGTATTGGGTCAAAAATAAATTAAGTGAAATTTCCGTGTTCGGTATTTATTTTTAATTTTTATTTTAAATATAATATGTTTCACCAAGTAACAACGGCAAATATCTCCAATTTATTACTTATTGTGCTTGAAAATGTGAGAAATTACGACAAGTGAACTCCGAAGGACTAGAAAACACTAAGGCGGCAAGGTACGCGGTGTGATCGGTTTTATTATATAAATTCCTTTGATCGACGTAACAGAAATGTATATGTATTTTCTTCTTGAACAGTTTTTACCGCTTATTCAGAGATAGTTATGATCTTCAAGCAGTAGGTTACATTTCTTTTGAAAAAGGGACGGTACTATTTTTATTGTTAACTACCTTTTCCATTCTTTACTCTAAAGGCAGTAAGAAAAACAGTTTTCCGGTGTTTTTCATTGTATTCTCAGTTAGGCACAACACCGATAATAGATCATTTACGGAGTTGGCATTTTGAAAACCACGGGCACAGTAAAAACTTCATTAACTGCAGCGGCCGCAATACGTGCTTGCTATCTACTCCAAAAGTTTCGAATCCCGGAATTTTCTCAAAACCCTGTAGTTGAATCAAAAATAATCTTTAGGCAGTAAGAAACAAAACTATTCACAAAGTTGTATACGTACTATTATGTTCTGACAACACGCTTTTATCACTTTCCATAAACTTCGAAATGCATATAAAAAAGTTACGTTAAGTTTACTAGTTAGTTCATAGTATGTCTTGACCTATCCTATATCTATATCATTTTAATAAATTACTTAAAACTCATTTCTTTTGCAATTATTTCCGTATTGTTTTAAACAATTAAGTTCGGGTATAATTCAAAAATGCAATCGGTCTATTATTCCGGAAATCTTGTAAACTTTACACATAAAGACAACGTTCTGGTGCTGAAGTTCATAATTTCTCGAGGATAATTAAGTGAACGCCCAGTTATTCGTACTGAGTTAAAAATAACGACAATTACGTCCACCATTCCAAGAATTCGAACCATCTTCAAAAGTCGGGACGTAGCAGTACATTCCAAATATGAACTAAAATAATTTTATGTCGCAATCCAGTTAGTTGGTTCTTTAATGTCCTAGAATTGTCTGCCAATCTTCTTCGAATAATCAAAACCAATCTGGGTATGAGCTTCACCGGGTAGGGTATTTCTATTTCGAATTGTATCTACCTTTCTCTAGCTCTCTTGTCAAATCAACCACTTTCAAATCCATTAATTTTCTCGTTTTTTTGCTATAAAATTCTCTTTTAATCAGTTATTTTGAAAATCCACACCTGACACCAGTTGTAACGAATTTTTCAGTAGTTTTATTTATTTAAACAGGTCTCGGGATACATGCGTTATTTATTTAACACAGAAACTCACTATATATAGCTAAATTAAAATATATGAAGGTACCTTAATGTAAGTGTAATTAAAAACACATTTTGTTCGTTGGAATGAACGCTACGCAAAAGTCCTTAACGAGATTGTTTGTGCCTTCATTCAAAATCAACCCCCGTGTTGCATGACTAGTAGTTTATTGGGTGAGCATTTACCAACGAAAGGCAAAACCCAAGGGATTATTCGTCAACAAGGGAAAATAAGGACGTCCCAGCATCAACAGCATGATAAAGTAATTGACAAGCTGTCGTAGAATAGATGAAGCGATACACCAAGGTAATTATTAAATGTATTTTATTGAAAATTTCCTGTTGTATATTTGAGTCGATTAAAATGTACTGATGCGCAGATTATTGTTTTAAGTCCTACTTACTTTTCACGCAATCTTTTCAAGCAGCCTAGAAGTCAGAAGTGACTGATCTATAGGTTTTTTGAGATGCTTTACTGTCAACTAAAATAGATATCTATGTATTTTTGCGACCTAATTACTAAACTTTATTAATATAATACTTTCGTGTACCTATCCACAACCAAGGCTGAAGTACTTGTGCAATATTCCCTTATGACTGTCGTAAGAAGTAGTAGACCAAATGTATTCGTTAAATCTTTGGTCGAGCGCATCGAAAAATCTTTATATTACTGATTTGAATCCCACGAAGCAGCTCTGTGAGCTACTTTGGAAATCTGATCCGTTTTCCTCTACATCCTCATTTACTAAAAAAAAGCTAAGAATCTAAACAGGCCAATGAGCGTCATTCAACCAAGTCAACTCCTTTGTTTTTATTTCTCTGATACATTGGTGAGTGTAGATCGTATTAATTTAAAAATAATTGAATCATACAAAGAAACCGTGTACAGAAGATAAGGTAGAATCCAATTATTTTACTGTCCGTACGTGTGTACGTGTATTGAACCAGGTACGTAATAGCAGGTAAGGTTGTGCTATCGATATTTCCAACGTGCAAGTTGTATGACACATGTCGCTAGGTTAAGCAGCAGTCAGGATTTGATAGGTGTAGTATAAAGATGTTTATTTTGTATTGTATTCGTTTACTTTTTGTTTTACTTTATTATCTTATTTTGATAAATTCTTCTATAAACCCATTATTTCTTTAACATATATATTTGTGAAATAGAGACAATTGCTGCCATCTAGTGGATTTTAGCTGCTACAGAGGATGTCAAAGGTTGATGTATTATTTTTTAGTCTTATAGCTCTTTCGTGATCTTTGAGTCTTGTTTTGAATTTTCTACCAGTTTGACCTAAATACACACCATTATATGAATTACATTCAAGTTTATATGTGCCGGATTTGTACAACAGTAAAGATAAAATTGAGAAAAATGACAAATCAGGCGCATATAAACTTGAATGTACTTCATGTAATGGTGTGTATTTAGGTCAAACTGGTAGAACATTCAAAACAAGACTCAAAGATCACTAAAGAGCTATAAGACTAAAAAATAATACATCAACCTTTGCAGAACACATATAATAACAATCATACATTTAATAATACAATCACACCAATTCATTACGAGAACAAAGGTAAAAAACTAGATATTCTAGAATCCCTAGAAATTTTTAGATATTATATATTTTATTAAATGACCAAATTGACTTGAAATACACACCACTTTTCAAATGTATACCTAAAAATGTAAACAATCACCCCCCGTCGGGGACCTGAAAATATATATAAATATGCTGTACTTAATATTAGTTACCACTGTTGATAATGACTTTGTAAGTTGAAACATGTCCAGTTAAAAATAAATTTAGTGCCAGTGCAAAGTAATTGTGTTTTATTTATTATACAATAATGAAAATAAAATAAGTGATACGTTTCATGGCTTCGATATTTTGTGATCAATTTATGAGTGTACCGCTATCAATATTTAGTTTTATGTTAGAACATTAGTCTCTCCGCTGAGTAAGCATCAATTTGGCTTTATTAAAAATAATGGAATAAGATGAAAAGTAGATTCAACCAATAAACATTCTTTGTAGTGTCATAAGGCGTTTACTATTCACACTACAATTCACTCGGTACTCATCCGTACCTCTAATTATTTAATGGAATAACAGTTATCCTGAACTACATATCATATTTGATTTATACAAACCTAGATTAAAGCAAAATCTGGCAAAAGCCTTTGGTATTGTCAATTACTTTATATTTCTTGATAAACCGAAAATATATGGGACTAGAAGAAAATCGCATAACACCTTATACAAAGTTAGTTAGCCAATAGAGAATAGCAGAAATTTAACATTAAAGAGGTACATTATAACTATGAGAATATTTCTATTGAAGTTCCTCAGCGTACGAGGGTGGTTTGAAAGTTTTAAAAAAGTCCGTGGCTTTTAATCTCCTTTTATCTCGAAACATTTAGTACATCGTGCTTCTATTTTTTTTATTCCATCTAAATAATAAAATTTCTCAAAGCCCTCAAAATTAGCGTCTGTTTCCACGATGACCTCTACATTCGACCCAAATATTTTACCGCCCAGCCATTTAATTAGGTTTGGAAACAGGAAATAGTTGAAGGGTGCTAAATCCGGAGAATGCCTTAGCAGTTCGTAGCCCAATTGATGAAATTTTACCATGGTGACTACACACGTATGCACACGTTCATTGTCCTGATGGAGCAACACTTGTTTCTTAGTTAAATACGGTCGTTTCTGATTCAAAACAGCGTCAAATCTGTCCAGCAGATGCATCTATGAATAATGTTTTCCGTTGATCGTTTTACGTTTTTCAAGGTTTAACGGACTTTTTGCGCAAAAAGTAATGCATAGCTAGCATACGAAATTCACTTTTTCTCCATTGTTGTGGAAATTAACGAGATTAGCTGCTTTCCATGGCTGTCAAACATAAACTAAACGTCGCAGCTTGCTCGAAATATTAGAGTAGTCTACTGATAGATGGCACTTAACGGAAACAGTGCTGCCATTACAGTTACTGCTTGGAAAAATCAAAAAGTTACTTATCAAACCACCGTCGTATTTTGGCTTCATTTTTTATAATATTAATAGAATCAAAGCTCGGACTTTTATGAAATATTTTATAAAATAATAATAAACAATCGAAATTGAAAATAAATGTCTCAAACTTAGAAACTATACATATGTTTCGGCTTATTAAACCTTGTTCACGTGTATACAGATGCAATACTAAATATTAATGTTACAGTACAAAATATTTATATCTGGAACAGGGTTGTTCAACTATTGTTTGTTAGAAAATCCAAGTAATAATCGATAGCAGGGTATTTCTTAAATTCCAGTTGGTCATTTGTAATATTTTATTTAAGTTTTATGAATTTTTTAATTTCAAATTGTTCAAGTAAGTTTAACCTTTTTCCTTTGTTTTCTGCATGTAATAATTGTATATTCTGTTAGTCTGAAAAGTGGTTGCTCATTCCTGTTCTAGGTTTTTATTACTGATCTTTTACATGTCCCTTCATTCTGCATTCCAAATTTATTCCTGTTTGCCCTAAGTAAAAGGCATCACTATTTTTACATACAGTTTATACACATCACTCTTTTTTAAATGACTATTTTTTTGTTTGTTATTAATTAATGTTTTACGTGTATTGATTTTGTTAACTGAAATTGTTTTTATATCTAATTTTTTCAATTCATTGCAAATTTTATCAGAAAATTTTGGGACATAATTAATGAATTTATAATTTTTATCAATTTCTGTTTCTACTGTATAAAATTCTTCATTCAACAATTTTTGTTTTTTATTTCTAATAAGTCTCTCTACCAAATTAGTTTTATACCCCTTATTATGAGCAAATTGTTTTATTAAATTCAATTCTTTATAATAATTTTCTTTATTTAAGGGATAAGTCAGTGATCTATGAATAAGGCTATGTATTGCTGCTGGTTTAATAGAATAAGATTGTTTTGAATTATTATGTATTATGGTATCCGAACAAGTTGGTTTTCCAAAAATTCTATTTCACACTTATTCTTAATAATTTTAATATTTAAGTCTAATAGGGTGAGGCCTAACTCATTGCCTATTTCCATTGTGAATTGAATTTTTTGATTAATACTATTAAGATGGATCAAAACTTTCGTTAGTTGTCTTTCCGTACCCAACCATACACAGAAAACGTCGTCCACATACCTTTTCCAATATAATACATTATTTATTAGGGAATTATTACTATTAAACAAATTTTCTTCAAAGTTTGATATTAAAATATCTGCCAATAAAGGTGACATCGGCGAACCCATAGGAAGGCCATCCAACTGTTAAAATTCATTATTAAAACAAAAATAATTTTGATCTATACACACATTTAAGCATTTTTTAAATTGTAACTCTAGTTCAGTTCGACGGTTTGAATTTTTTAAAATAACTGAAATTAGATGACGAAGTTCTTTTATTGGAATTGATGTGAACAAGCTGTAAACATCGAAGGATACCAATTTTGCGTTATTCGGTATTTTTAGATCTTTTATATCGTTTATAAAATCAACAGAGTTTTTTATGGAGAATTTTGGATTAAAGTCAATTATTTTCCGAAAATATGCATTTAAGAATCTACAAATTTTGTAACTCGGAGCGTTAACAAAAAAAACACTGGTCACTGGGTTATATATATATATATATAACTAAATATTTATAAATGTTGTCACAATTATATTGAACGTATAATTTTGCTATTTGCAACTTTGAAATTTTACAGAGAAATTTGCAGAGCAACCGTTTAATTTTATCACAAACCGCCACTGGTAAAGTTAAATAAAATCTTCTAATTACAGTTATTACCATGATGACTTCGAGATTTACATTACTACTTTCTAAAAATAAAGCAAGAATCATAAAAGAGAATGAATTTTACGAATTTCAACCTTTTAGCACCTTATATTATGTCATTGATTGATATTGGAATTGAAAATTTCTTGCAGAATGTGCTCAAAAAGGATCAAAGTGAATGGTTTGATGTGCTTTTATAAACCACTAAAGGCATTTTATAAAAAAGATCGTGTTTCTAAACTAAAATGATTTCAATATTTATTTTTCTATAAAGTTTTGTGTAGCGAGTATACAATTTAATGAAAAATAAAATTTGCTAAAAGTAAATATTTGAATCAAGATTTCATAGAAATGCTCCGAAACATAAACCCAATAAAACAACATTTTGTCGCTTGTTTGTTTCTGAGAATAGTGTACTTGTAATTTCTGATCCCAGTTGCTACCCTTCATTACAATAGAGCCTACCTTCCCCAATACCTTTTAAATTCCTAGTAGTAGGATATAAAGTTTCGTCAAAGCTTAAAGTTGCCAATTAAAGTGTTAGAATATATTAATCGCAGTGTTTGTTCTCAACTGAAAATATTTGACTTCACAAAATTAAGTTTGCGAGAAATGTTACGCATCACTGCTAATCAAAACGATCAGGCAAGGCTGACGAAAGGGCATGGTAGTATAGGTAAAGTATTATCTACTTGAAAATTCCTGAGTCGGTAAGTAGCCACTAGGAATTTGTTTTGAATTTCTGTATTTCAGACATTTCTACGGGATTTCTGACGAATTCTCAATACCACGTTTATACAGTTACACCACTAGTCTGCACAGCTATTGTCGCATCGAAATTATAATAAATAAGATATAATAACCTAATAAGTTATTAGGTCTTCTGAAAATTGAACCTCGAATTTTATTTTATTTTTAGTATTATTAATAAAATCGAAGCTCGGTCTTTTATGAAACATTTTATAAAATAATAATAAACAAATGAAATTTCAATAAATAAGCCTTGTTCACGAGTATACAGATGCAATACTAAATATTAATGTTACAGTACAAAATATTTATACCTAGAACAGGGGTGTTCAACCATTGTTGGTTGGAAAACCGAAGTAGTAATCGATAACAGGGTATTTCTTAAATTCCAGTTGGTCGATTGTAATATTTTGTTTGTCCTATGAATTTTTTAATTTCAAATTATTCAAGTAAGTTTAACCTTTTTCCTTTGTTTTCTGCATGTAATAATTGTACACTCTGTTCGCCTAAAAAGTGGTTGTTATATTATTATTATTGATCTTTTACATGTTCTTTCATTCTGCATTCAAAATTTCTTCCTGTTTGCCCTATGTAAAAGGCATCACTATTTTTACATACAGTTTATACACATCATTCTTTTTTAAATGACTACTTTTTTGTTTGTTATTAATTAACATTTTACGTGTATTGATTTTGTTAACTGAAATTGTTTTTATATCTAATTTTTTCAACTCATTGCAAATTTTATCAGACAATTTTGGGACATAATTAATGAATTTATATTTTTTATCAATTTTTGTTTTTTACTGTATAAAATTCTTTTTTCAACAATTTTTGTTTTTTATTTCTAATAAGTCTCTATCAAATTAACACCCCTGTACCATGTATAAATATTTTGTACTGTAACATTACTATTTAGTGTTGCATCTGTATACTCGTGAACAAGGCTTAATAAGCCGAAACATATGTAGAGTTTCTAATATAAACTGTTTGAGACATTTATTTGCAATTTCATTTGTTTATTATTATTTTACTTTTGTTTGAATCATGATTTTCCATAACGTAATGGCTGAATCAATTAATTTTTTCAAAAAATAAAAATTGTTTCTAACATTACGTATGATTCTCGAGATTTATAGTTTGAGTAGACGTAGAAAAATTGTAATAAAATGGCTGAAAATTTTTAATAAATTGGAAAAGCGAAATTGCTAAGAAAAAGCATAGTAGTTTCCAGTAGGTTAGGAAACTGCCACTTCTATGCATTATGATTTTGAATTCTCTAAATATTATTACAAACAAATTCGAACAAGTAAGTTCTTCTTTTTTACACAAATTCAGCTACATTTTTTGCCTTTAGAGAGGTTTGCTATTGGTGAATTGAACGAACTCAAAGGAAATCAAGTTTTTATCGGAGGGCTTTTGATGAGTTTTGACTTCAACAAATTTTTTATACACTTTAAAGCACGAAAGGAAAGAAGAAAACTATTTGCGTTGTGTATCCAAGTTTCTCAGAGAAAACAAACGAATGTAACATGAAAATTATTCCAGCATTTATGCGATTATTTCAATTGATACTTACAATTTCCTGATTTACGTGTTCCAGTTTTGAGTGAAAAAATATTTCGAATATACGATAAGAAAAAATCCTCTAAATTACGAAAAGCAATCTTACATTGTTTCCGCATTTAGTCGACAAACTTAATATGGATGCTTTAATAAATGAGTATTTTCGCAATCTTGCGGTTTGTGTCCCATAATAATGCTGATTATTAAGTTTCAAAATTAATTTAAGGAATAACGAAATGAGTTTAAAGATTTGTATTTGTTCATTGTCTCAACAATTGTTTCACTTAACATTCGCTTTTTCAGGTTATTATTCTTTATTAAATCATTACCTAAAAAGATTAAGTTAAAAGTAACAATTACTATGACTCTGAATAAATACACATCTTGATTTTCATTTTGTTATTTAAATTAATTATTAATTAGCATCAATAAGTGAAGACCATTGCATTCGACGATTTAGTTTTAGTTGCGAGAAGAAATAAAAATTGTTAATCTATGTTGTGACCTTTTAACACTTCTCATTTCCCGAAATAGCTTAATTGGTAAAAAAGTGAAGAGCAGGTCTCTACCTCACGACCCCCTCGGGCTTAATGTGTTCTGCCGGTCTTGATATTAGGAGCAATGTTGAATCAGAACAGTATATATAAAATGACCTTAGTGAAGGACATGTCGTACACTCACACAGGAGTACGTCTAGAGTTTCATAGATAGAGAATCAATGAATCGGTTTTGGTTAGTTTATTTTGCTTGAAAGCGTCTATTTGCGAAGAAGCTTCTAGCCATATTTTATTGAAATTGGTTAAGTTCAGTACTATCCCACAAATTTTGAGTTTTACGTTAAATATTTACTTTCATAGTGCAGTTCTCACATCCGCTGTTTCCTGCAGTTTTCGATAAATAAATAAGAAACTCTGTAACGTAGGATGATCTTTGCTTTCTTAGAATTCTCTTGTAAACTATGTCAGTAATGTCATTGTAATTACCCAATAATTATTGAAAATAATTGTTGTTTATTTTAGTAGTTTACAGGAGAGTATGTCTTACGGGTACAGTGCAGTACAGAATATCATATGAATGCCAGCACAGGTACGTAATTCTTGTTTTCGTTCCTTGGAACCAAGCCAAAATGTTGTTTTTCTGTTATTCAAGTCTTAAAATCTCTAGGTTCCTCTACTTTTCTTCAGAAAAGCAATCTGTCAGTAGATGAATGCAAAAAAGCCTCAACTAAGGCGTGTTCTTAACCCCATTCAATAAGCCCAAGTAATGTAAAATTCTCCATGTTTTGCTTTAATCAATAACAAGACGAATTACGTACAGTCATTGCTTCCTTTTCTTGACATGTAAGTATACTATTTAGAACAAATGCAAGGGTTTATTTTTGTTTTCATTTTGTTGGAATGGGTATTTCATAAAGAAAAAGGAAGTAGAAAATGCACCAACCTATATAATTAGTATCAATGAATTACACATGAATTATTTAACAAGGGCACCTTCAGGAATAATAAAATTAGTAACCTAAAGATTAAAATATACATAAAGGGATGCTATCTTGCCCCATTGTATTATGACGGAATTGAGGAGGGGATTATTAACAAAATATGCTTGGTCGTTAATCAGTAACAACTTATTTGTCACACAAATATCTTTTTTATTGTTTTAGGTTATTAAATTTTAGATTTTGTTAAAAATATTTTGGATAAACATATTTATGACAATTGACTCCAACATTTCTAAAAACGAAAATTGGTGGCAGTTCAAGTCCAAACCGATTAAAATTAGAAAATATTGATTTTTGGTGTCAAAAACTAAATACCAGTCAAAAGCAGCAAGCACAACAAAAACATCAAAAGCCTAAACCCAACAAAAAACTGCTTTACTTGATAACTTTATTTGAAGTTTACTCTTTCTTAACTAAAGTATTAGAGGACAGTCATCCAAAATATTGTAACAATATTATAGTAGCCTGTTTTATTTAAAACATCTTGAATACATCACTAATTTGTTTAACTCTACAATACACAATACGTATTCACTTATATTACAACTATCTTATATATATTTAATTGTATTTATATTACCTAGTTATGTAATTAATTAGGAATTATTATTCGCATTGTTTATTAATACCTGTCTATATTAATATACAATAAATGATGAATGATAAATGATAATTCATAGAACGTTTTAGCGGTTTTCTAGATACATCCAAGTCCTTCTGCGGTTCTCTCCTACTACTTTTGTATTCCACCGTGTATGTGTTATCGACATAATTTACGATGCTTTAATTAAAGGTAGCCAACCATTTACTTTTGAGTTGGTTTCTTACTCGCAACACTGCTTCATCCTTAAGGATGTACCGATCCGATCCATACTTTGCGTTCTTTCGATACCTGCCGTTTTGCTTCTTAAATTAAAGTAGTAATTCGCTGTTTTCAACTGTGACGCTTCTCGTTTCGAATTGCTAATGCACACCAATATCTCTACTCCAATGCATCGAAACAGGACCTCTAACATGATTCGTACCACATTCCACTTCAGTTCATCCAATACATATCCTATCCTAGGCATGTCTAGCTTAACCCTATTATTGGTCAGCATGTGGTTTCTTAGTTTCAGGAACGAGTCTCATTGCAGACAGTGGGTGGGTTACGTAGACTAACTTTCTTTGGAACTGGTCTTGTAGTTCTTGTAGCCTGTCAAACTTCGTTTTACAGACTTCCACGGCTCCTACTCAAGTCTAAGACCACACAGTGAACCAGCGAGCTTCCTTCGATACAAAAATAGGTTTTGAATATTTTCATAAATAACTCCGAATCAAACTCGGCGTAGCTACAGAAAACGAACTTGCGTAATTCTTATCTGAGCATCTTCATAATTGTCATCATCATATGAAGCAAATCGTTTAAAATTGACTACATTGGGTTTCCCACTCAGTGCTCGTCTAATCTGGCAGATCACATCCTGTATTCGTACAATGGTTTTGTATATGCCTTTCCAATGCTGTTGGAGCTTTAGTAATAGATCTGATGTCGTGGATTGTACAGCCACACCGTGTCTCTCCGTTGAAATTCTCCGTCAGTCACTAGTGATCTTCACATGGGACCGATCCCATTCTCTTAAGTACATAGATACTATTTTGGATAAGTACTTATTAATGTTCCTCTCCATTTGTTCAATTGTTCCGTCAAATGGGAGATCCAGCGGTGTAGTCCGTGTCTTGTGAATGTCCGACAGCATACAAGTGCCATGAATTACGGCGGACTCGAAGTTTCGATCTTTATCGGAATAGCTCTATTAGTATTCTAAATCGGTTGGTCATGTGTTTGATGAGCTTTTCCACTACTATGGTGGCTGTCTCGTTTTAATGGGCATACTTTTCACCACACTTCCTGAAGTAATCTACTGCCATAGTCATATACGTTTTTTCATCATCCTTTTCTGGGAATGGTTCGTTTACATCAATGGCGATTCTCTTGGATGGGCTACAGACTATACCGAGCTCTTTATCGGTTCTGTGATACCACGCTGGCCACGCAAATCGTGCACTTCTTGCGCCAGTCTTCAACGTCCATCTTACAGATTACTCTTGGTTACACCAAGATGTTCTCTTCAAGAACCCTGCAAAGGCACTGCAGAACTTCCTTAATAAAATATCTCGGTACAATTGGTTATAGTGTGTTTCTGTAACATCCTGATTCTCTACCTCACGTTTCAGACTTGCTGCCTGTCTTTATTCTTCCACTTTCGGAGTATTCTCAGGGCCGAGTCAGAGTCTTGTTTCACTTTAACGTTCTGAGGCAGCAGTTGCTCATCTGTGACAGCTGTTCATCTGACCTCTTCATGCTTCTTGACGCACTACAGCGCTTGAAATTATCACGACATGATCTTCGGGGTAAATCATTGGCGTTCTTATGATTATTTCTAGCACGATGTTCTACGTTAGAATAATATTCTTGAAGCTTTTCTATACAACGTGCTACTTGACGCTCAGTATCCTTAAAATTGAGCAACATTTCACAGCAGCATGGCGAATTCGGAGTAAAAACTTCCTCTCATACAAGTACTTATAAAAATGCTTCACACTCCTTACTACAGCCAACAACTCCATACCTAACAACAGTTGTATCAATTTTTCTAGGAGCTTGTGTTTATATAAACAAGTTTGTATACATAAATAATTTATTTAGCACTAGAGTTTACTAGATGCACATTAGATAATTATATGTGCATTACTTAATTATTTCTCTGGCCATCACCTTTATTCACACTGTTTGCTAGCACCTGTATGTATACAACTGTCTTCCACCGATTATTAGTCACCTATTAATATCATCATGGAACGTTATAATTTTTTTCTAGATGCGTCCAAGTAGCTCTCGAATTTTCTCGTATTTCCTTTGTATTGCATCTTGTATGTGTCATTTCCATAACTTACAATGCCGCCAATCAAAGGCATCCGACCATTGATTTTTACCTGGAGTTGTCAGCTCGCAAAAATATGTTGAAGACAATTAATTAAACTTGCCCAAAACACTTAATAGAACATTGTAAATAACAAGGTATTAAAAAAAAACAAACACTTAGAATGTTTCACTTTGACTCATTAATAACTCGATACATATTTCGGCTGCTTAAAGCATCTTCAGGAGTACAGAATACTATTCATTATATATTTACAAAAATTTATATATAAACCAAAGACATAGGTGGAGGATAAAACTTAATGGTTTATATATTTTGTAACATTAAGGTTTAGTAAAGGATTTGAACCAAAATCCAACTGATCGTTTGTTATTACTTTGTTTACTGTTAATGCTTTGTTTATTTCAACAATTTCATACCTGTCTAGGATGGGACCACCTTTTAGGTGATGTAAAAGTTTTAAATTGTCTCTATGTACCGTATGATTATTAGAAATTAAGTGGCTTGAAAGTCCTGATGAATGTTTATTATACCTAGCGTAATTTACGTGTTCAAGGAATTTAGTTAATATATCCCACCTGGACTTTCCAATACAAATAGCCGACAATCGACAATCTGAACATTTTATCTCATAAACACCACTTTTATGGTATTTCTCCAAATTATTTAATAATTCATTATTCACTAATACTTTTCCTAACGTGAAATTGTTGGAATAAGCAGCATTTACATTATAATTTTTTAAATTATTACCTATTGTAGTATTAATAATATAACCTAAATATGGATTTTTTCACCAGATTTTTTTATTATCTTTCTTTGTGTTGATCTAATTATAATTTGATACTAATTTATTAGTGTTAGTTCTTAATTTTTTAGCTATGAGGTTATGCCTTAAGCAGGCGAAATACGTTAAAAATTAATAAATTATAGTGAAACATTCCAAGTGTTTCTTTTTTTAATACTTTGTTAATATCTCGGAAAATGCATAAAAAACAGTGTGATAGACTTGGCTCTACACGAAATCTCATTACTTTTTATAGGGCAACATTCTTAGGATTTTCCCCAAGAACTGTTTTATCTGGATATTGTTTTCCATTTCTTGAATTAGAGCCATCGTTGAATGTGAGTATCAGTGTAAATGTGGTATACTGTATAATGAATTAAGAGCAAAACTATATAAAATTACTGCGTTAACACTTTGTGTATTTCAGAAAATAAAAATCAACGAGAAATGCAAAAGCAGAAAAGGACCTTCACTGATTTTCTCCGTTAAAGTAAAAGTTAATGGAGCGCAAAACCGAGACCTTTTAGTACCTACAAAGCTATTTGTAACGGCAAAGGAAGTGAAGTCACTCTTTCAAAAAAACCATGTTGGAACGTTTGCAACCACAATCTATTTCTTACATGAAATACCGAATTTGAAACAGTTTGAATTCCAACCCAATTCAATATCGAATGCAACTTTTTTAATCTGTTAGATATGTTTGATCCACTTCTTCCACGAAGTTTAATCTGATGATTTAATAGAATTTGAAATCATATTTTTCACACTGTAATAACCACTAATACTATTAGATATTTATAAACTTTTGTTGTTGAATCAAAACTAGGTTTGCTATTCTCCGTTTTTACTTACATATACTTAATTAACAATGAATTAACATTTAAATGTTAGTTGTACAGCACTGTAGATATTTTATGCTTTACGTCGCGCTGTTTAGTTTTTTGTTTTCAGATAGCCTAACAATATAATTCTTTATTCAGGGTGTCTCAAAACTCCGTATATATAGAGAAACTACAGGTTCCCGGGATCAAAATATTATCTACCTTATCTATATTACAAATTGTTTCGGTTACCCATTATTTAGATTTATTAAACATAGTAAAGACATAAGTTTATTTCTTGAAATGTGGTGATTACAATCAGTTTATTTTGACCAAACTAGTTGTCCTTTAATTAAAGAATCCTCGAACACACTGAATTTGACTGAAAGTTTATACATAATAAATTAAACGTATTGCCCGTTGATCAAATTGAACTAAACAATTGCTCGCTGTTAAACTGCTATTCAATAACTTAATGTAACCCCCCTACCATCTAAGTTTCTACTATAAGTTGAAATATATGTTGTGATATGTTTAATTCTAACTAAAGTAGCCCATGTTTGTAATAGCGAACTATTAAAATAAGTTTTGTTTCTTTTATTTAATATTTGAGTATTAAGTTAGTTTGAGAACCATTTTTTTCTGGTATTATTTGCGCACGCAACATTTGATATACAGATTCAGTGAAATTATATTTACTCCAGAAACCTGTGGTTGCATGGAGTTTTGAGACATCTTGTATTTATCTATTATTATGACTATATTTAACATATAATCAACTAAATAAATCAGTGATAAATATGTAAATGCAGAAATGTAGCAGATTGTTTCAACGAACTACTTCTATAATAAAACAACAAATGCATTGATTCAAAACTCATTATCGTTGAAATAATTAATTGGTAATGAACTAAACGAAAATAAACACCATATGAATAAGTAGTTTCACAAAAGAATAACTATCATGTAAACACTTCTAACAAGTTTCGATCGCGTGACAAGGATCAAACGATAAAGTAAATATTAAACTAAAGGATTAAAACTAGAGCATCTCTTATTAGAGTTAATTAAAAAGAATGAGGGGGAGGTCATAAAACTCAATTAGACTTGATTACTTACCTAATCCTTTGATAATGGTTATGTGAGCTTTTAATAAAAATTGTTGATGGCATTATCGTTAGTGTTTACTTTCATTTAATTCATTCAAGTATTTCATAATAATTGCATGCATCCCCCACAACGTTAAATTTCATATTTTATCGGTTATTATACAATATTTGAAAGGATCAAGCTAAGAATAAATAAGAGTAACATAATAGTTATTATCATTAAGAAAACATTCTTTTAAAATGAATAACAGCTGCTTCAAAATAAAACTTTTACTTAAACCTGACTACCTTCTGAAAGTCACCCATAGACAAATTAATTATTTAATTGCTTTTTGTTGTCTTATAATAGCGAATAAGTCACAGTAATGGTTTAATTTTCATTTAACCACTATCTGAAGACTGCTACCCGAATATTATTCCTCTAACTTCATAAAATGTAAGACAAAACTAGTGTAGCGATATTTAGTTACGTTCATTTTTATTTGTTTTATCTGTATGTTTACATTGCAATTTATTTCAGGTATGTAATGTAGTTATGAAATATTCAAATTTTATTGTATAGTATTGTATAGTATATCGTTGTTATTGTGCAAATATTCGTTTCTTACAATTCTATTTCTGTACTTGCTCTTTACCTGCTCTGTATCTATTCTTCCCTTAACGAGAATTTAATTGCTTCAGTACTTTCCTATAATCCCTCTTAACAATTCAACTCGTATACTAACAGCATACCGTCTATAATTCTTATTTTTCCTAATAACAATTTAACAATAGGCTTCTTCGGTACATTTGGGTTTTAATATTGTATGTCATCGACCTTTTCAAATTCATCCCTACTATGACTAATAAACTTCTAACTCCCCTCTTATCTATTTTTCTACAATATTATTTTAAAAACTACAATCAGTTCTCTTTCGATCTTCGTGGCTACAACATAAATTTTTCACTTCGTTCAATTGTATATTTTTACTTCTAGTCTACATTAAATTTTATCAGTTAAATATATATTTATTTTTGGTTTAGTGCTATATATTTTCAACTCAAAGAGTCTAAACTAGTGTAGCGGCTATAATATATACCCCTCGAGTCAAACATTTAGTTTTTAGAATTTGTAAATAGAATATTTAACTTGCTGAGTCTTTTTCCCGCCGAATTTATCACAAAATTTCGAAAACCTTCGTCTACCTGCACTTCCAAGGGTAGCGAAGCGGCCGAAGGGTAATAAATAGTTCACTAGCAAAATGCGTTAGCAGACTTAATTTTTAAATTTTTATTACATTCATCCGGTTCTTTTTGGTTGTCTTATACCTTAGTTATAAGTTAGTATACAGCAATTTAGACGTAAACAGTATAAAAACAACAGTAGAGTGATCAGTGAAATAGTGAGGAAAGAAAATATAACAAGTAAGTCATTACTTCCAAATTACATCTAACATACAGTTCATTAAGAACGGAGTACGTAATGTCCCAATGACTTTACCCCAACACAACTAATACACACATACACCGTGAATACTAACACCTAAAATACCGGCCTCCATCATGGACAAATACATCAACCAAGATGTTATATTGGACAGCATAAAAAAATTAGAGGCAACTCTAATAAATTACGAAAAAGCCTTCAAACACATGGAAGACGAAAACTAGAAGCTATTAACCAAGTGCCACGAACTAACATCACAGCTACAAGTTCAACAGAAAAATACGACTCCAATCGTCAACAAAACAAACAAGAAAACAGAAAAACAGCAACCGCAAGCAACCCTCCCCAACACAGTCAAGAGACTTTAAACAACAGATCTATCAACGGAAAAGCCTTCGCAGTTTTTAAGGCACCTGCGGAACCTTGGAGGGGCCGCTATTTCAAGAAGTGTTGTACGAACTCTAGGGCTAGGTCGTTTATCATCCTCCTTACAGGCCATCCTAGCCACGCAAAAGAATGCCAGCCTGGACCACCTCGCGGATCTTGCGGATGCCGTGCACGAAGCGACAAGGATCACAACGCCCTGCATTGCAGAGACGCAAAGACCATTCTTGGAGGCTCAAGTGCAACTTTAATTAGCCCATCTGGCTAGCATTCGACAGGAAGTGAGTGCCATCCATGACAGTTCGGTTAGGCGCTCTTGCTCGCGGTCGCGTAAACCACTGGCGTCGGGGGTGTGCTAGTACCACTGGAAGTTCGACAGCAGAATAAATTCAAATAGCCCTATATGTTTGCGGGAAACGTGACAAACGGGCACTAATAGCAGCAAGTGACCCAAATTTTAAAACGCGCCGTCTCTTTGTGATTTTTTAGTATATACTGGTGCGGATCTCTGTATGCACCCTCGCACGTTAATTGGTGGGCCACTTAAAAGGTCATCGTACGAACGTGCGGCCGCGAACGGTTCGGTAATCGCGACACACGGTACCACGACCCTTGCCCTTAATCTAGGACTGCGCCGTTCGTTTCCCTGGAAATTTGTGATTGCGGATATTTCCAAGCCCATAATTGGCGCGGATTTTTTGGCCCATTATGGTTTGCTTGTTGACATCAAACGTAGTCAACTAATTGATCAGGAAACGAACATAACAACCCGTGGTCATTACAAAAGCCGTACAACAGACCCTTCCAGGTCATCGACCGAACGCCAAAAACATTCGTAGTGTTTATGAATGGCAAAAATACTATGGTGTCAGTTGACTGACTTAAACCGGTATATGTATTGGTCGAAGAGGAAGAACTAGGTCAACAACTCCATCCACCTAATTCCGCTAACCCACTACCAGTTCAGAAGGTCAACTCCAGAAGACTCCCTGACCGCTACCAGTCAGGGTGCTAGCGCTGTCGCACTATCCATTGTATGGAATTATCTGTGCATAAATTAAACTTACGCCTGTCCTTGCATCATTTCTAGCTTAAGTTGTACATATTTTTTTTTCTGTCAATTACATATCAGTTGTACATACATATACATATATAATTTATATATTTTTTTGCAGTTCTACATATATTACTATCTTTTGTAAATAAATACACATTTCTTTCAGTATCATGACATCATTACTGGCAAGGGGTACTGTAGCGGCTATGATATATACCCCTCGAGTCAAACATTTAGTTTGTAAAATTTGTAAACAGAATATTTAACTTGCTGCATCTTTTTCCCGCCGAATTTATTACAAAACTTCGAAAGCCTTCTACTAACTGCACTTCCAAGGGTAGCGAAGCGGCCGAAGGGTAATAAATAGTTCACTAGCAAAATGGGTTAGCAGACATAACTTTTCAATTTTTATTACATTCATCCGGTTCTTTTTGGTCGTCTTATACCGAAGTGAAAGAGACGCGCGGAGGGTTAGTTATAACTTAGTGTACAGCAATTTAGACGTAAGATTTGACTCGGTAACAGACTTCCGATGCGACCACTTCATGTACATATGTAAATACATTATCGAAAGACTACCGCTCTTATTGCTAGTTCAAAATTCATTTTTATGCGCCGCTACTTAAGGACCACGAAACTAGAAAAACATAATGACTAAGATAATTTAAAAATAACGCATAATATAAATATAATCCAAATTACAGATGTACATTTCAAATTTGAATGAGAAAGAAATTCCAGATGTATTGCCTATCTCAAGCACGCTGTTATAGTATTAAATGGTGGCTCTAAGATATGTACGAACACGTTCCCTTGATGATTTTTGGCACTCATTTTAATTTGTATTGCATTAAAATACTTAATTTCGAAGTAAATTAATTTAAATTATACTGAAGCTGATTATTACAATAAATAAGAAGTATTCATTTTTAACAAACAAAAATTCTAATTTTATGAGTTGCTAAAGCAAATTCTCCACTTTTCGATTTTGTGCCTTACAGATATTATTGTACTACAAAACTAATAAACTTATATCTAGTCTATACCTACTTTCCAAAATAAATAGTTGCTCTGAATTATTGATCTTTCATTTCTTTTTATTGTATTGAGGTGGATTTTTATATTTTTTCCTTCAAAGGAAGTTATTGCTTTTGAAAGGATAAAAATAAATCAACAGCCTTGCTATTGTTTGACGTACTTAGTTGTCTTTCAAGCGAGAAAGCCTTTCACAAAACGAATGAAAGAGTCCTTTACTGTCCGCCATATGGTTGAAATGAGTTGTCAGTTAATCAACCGATTCCACTACATTTAATTGTTAAATGTAATTAATGGTTCGAAGCTATTTCATCCCGAATATTCTAAAGTTAATTCAGCAGATAACTTTTGAATGAACTGAGCATTAACCTTATATCCTAGTTTAGAAGCTCGGTGGCCATAATGTCACTGAAAATATTTATAAAGCTCTTTCAAAACCTTTCAGGGATAAACGGTGCTGATCCGTAAACTAAATAAGAGAGAGGTGAAGCTTAGGATACAGCGCTGCGTTCCATTAAAATCAAGCTGTCGAGATAGTGTTTATTATATTTTAGACTTATTAAATGATGAAAATATGATGAAATATAAAACCGGAGAATCATAATAAAAAGCCAGTGTTCATTTTGACATCGCAAAACTACATAGGTTATCATTTTATTTATGTACCTGTAATGATAAACGATGAAGACATGCTCAAGAAAATTTACTTGGGGTTCCTCCTAAATAAATACAAACTTTTGATATAGACCAGTGAAATATAATTTATCTTCTTTTATTTTGAATGTTTAACTCTTGATATTTTCACTCCTTTAGTGTACTTATCCTACCGGTTTGCTAATAAAACTTCAGACAATCCTTTAAGTTCAGTAAACTGAAGATATCGTTATCTTGGGAAGGTTAAAAGAAACCTAGAAGCTGTGCCGACCCGATGTTAATAGGTTAGTGCGTGCGTGGTGTTTTTACAGCGGAGAACACCGACAAAAGGAATTTGACGGAAAAGGTATGACTGACATTGAAATGCATGGGAGGTTGACAAGAGAATGATATATATATATATATATATTCGATAAAAAGCAATTTTAAACGTTTCAAAAAAATTATTCGATCATCAAGACAACACTGTCTTGACCTTGTACGGTCATTTTCAAGAGTTTATAGCATCCAAAATTATAAAACCAATTTGAATCTATATATATGATGTAGGAATTGTCACTACAACTATGTTAATAAAGTTTAAACATTTGACGGTGCACGGTTGATAAAGCATGATTTACACCAGAGACGGTAGTAAAGAAAAGACAAAATATCCGTTGAAGTTTTTTGTGTGTTCTTTACTACAACTATGTTTACAATTATCTGAGAAGTAGGGGTATAAGGATGTCATAAATTTTAAACTTTTTATAGTTTCACAGTCTACTTGGTGGTTGTTCGTTACGCGATGTTCAGCTATTTTCTATATTGCCTACATACTGTAAAAGCTCTTTGAGTCTGGTTTTTAAAGATCGACCACTTAGTTCAATATATATATATATATATGTATATATGTATATATGTTAGATTCGTCTAGATCAAAATTAACTTTTTAAAAAGAAATGCTAACTTTATTGAACCGAATACATTGCGATTGTCACACAACTAATAAACAGACTTGTGTGTAGACAACTAACTTAGAACATCATGTTATTCTTTAAAGAAGAGTAAATTGCTTACTAATTTAAACATAAAACGGGAAAATATAGAGGTAAGCTATATTACTTTATTTTATTTATTTATTATTGAAGGTTTCCTTATGTAGGTCTTGTTTAACAAAGATACTATTAAATTATTTAAAGAATTTATTAACAACAATTGTTTCGCTAACACTGTAGATTCTTCAGGCTGATATCAACCTTTTTTAATCTCTATGATGAATATCAACTTTCGCCAAGTATAGACGGATTCTATCTTAACAGAGTAACCATTACAATGTGAAGTATTCTAATTAATTCAATTTGATAATTAATTTTGTTGAACGGGAGAGGAACCAGTCTACGAAAGCCGCTGATTTATTATTAAAAGGATGGAATGATTTAGCGTGGATAACCATGTCAGTATGCTTCGGTTTATGAAATATTGAACATTCGAGTTTCTTGTTAACATTAGCTATGGTCAACGAAACTAAAAAAGTTAAAATTAATTGAATTATTTTGACTCGTTATACCGGCCGATTCTGTTTATTTTTAAAAAACTAAACTTACGACCTTTCATTGCCTAATACATGTATGTGTCAGCATACGACAGAAAATTTTGAAAGAGAAGTTAACGTTATAAAACAAATTGATAAATAATGGATACAGAAGATCTTTAGCCAGCACCAACTTATAGTATGTTTAAGTTTATCAATACTAAAGTCGCATTATTATAAACTTTTCGAGAAAACCGAACAATCATGCAGATATATATATAAGAAGTACCGAAGAGAAGAGAGCATCTTTTGACCTGATCATTCTGACTGCGATGCAGTAGACTATTACATGATACGATCTAACTGAATTTAACCACGTATTTTAATACGAACTCTGCAATGCTTCAGTTAGTGAAATATCCGGAAGATCGCTATTAATTGTTGGCCATACTCCTAATGACTGTAACTTATTTGTTAATTAATATTTTAAGTGGCTCATAATTCTGTTATTAATAGTTCCTTCTAAACAAATGTTTATGGTTTCGTCGGCCTTCGTTTATAAATATGAACCAGCAAAATGGCTAATAATTTTTATTGTAAAAATCTTAGAAGGTCCCATCATCGTATAATGAATATGTGAATAAATAACTGAACAAATGAATGTAAACTAATAACTACTTAACTTAAAGAAAAGTGTTTGGTCTTCAATTGTATAGAATTAGCGTATACTTGATGGAAGTCTAACATATTGAAATATTGGCAAAACACGTGTTAAGTTGATTTAATAAATTGTGGAACTATCAACTGTGTGTTTATTTCAATGTTTCGTCCTCCTTTTAATTACTGTATTTCAATTATTTCAGCAAACTGTGGATTCATTAGCCAGGTATACCTATCATTCGCATCTGTTGCTTATAGCAAAGTTAAGTATTTTATAAAACGCCGAGTATTTTAGAAATTGACGGCAAATTGTAAAAAGTACAAATAAATATCAAACTTTTACACTATTCGTGAAATATTCAGACGTTTTGTCTAACGTTTTATAAAACGCGTGTGGGTATTTAGGTTTATTGCAGCATGACGTAGGTTTTACATTATTGTAGATATGTATTTTAGTTTCTGTTTTTCATTTTTGTAATTTTAGTATTTGGTTAAATAAAACAATTTTTGTGTAAATGGCTAGCTGATGGACCTATCGCATGGAGGGTGGAGAAAAGGGGTGGAGAGGGTGGTGAGGACCTTGTAGAACATTAAACAGGTGTAAGCGAAGGGGTGGAAATGCAAAATCAAAAATTTGGAATAGTAACTAGCCTAACCCAACTTAATTCAACACTAACCTAAGTTAACCAAGGATCGGTCGTTAATATAAATACAAACTCACTAGAGAGTTATTTTATTTATTTGTTGTTATTGTTGTGCTGTTGCTTTAAGAGTGTTTAATAGAGTTAACCACGAACCCTTACAATCAATTAGTGTGGATCAAAAAACAATCTCAACCATATCAGATATAAAGGCAGTAACTTTTGTCCAATATGCACATGTTGTAATATAAAACCTAATTTTTTAAATGTTATAAAAGAAAATTACACGCGACCCCCTACTGATGTCAGGATAATGTGATCGATCTCGGATTAATCTAACATAGCAAAAAAATTGAATGATTGTCTTTTTCAGGACTCTAGATGAATATCACTCCAAACGACACTCTCGACTATGATATATTCATTTTTCAAATTTTCAGTCGTTTTGTAATACACCCAATTATAAAAGTCATTATACAAAAAAATGCTTGATGGCGGCATCAATTTGTAATAAGCCTAAACGCTTGTATACGTTTGGTAAACTGAGTAAGTGTATGAGAAAATATCTGCATATATCGGTCATATAGTAAAGTTTCGGTACTTGTTTGTACGATTTAGATTTGCCTAAACAGTTTACTGGACATAAGAAAAAGGCGAAATATTTAACGGTACACATGTAGTAAGACACTGCGATAAATACATTGATCGATATTTTTTTCTACTAAGGAAAAAAATACGTGCATATCTACAAAAACAATTCAAACATTCTTTGTCCACGAGATATTTTAAGACTAATTAGTTCTAATAAATCAACAACAGTGGAAAAATCACACTATGTAAATTATATGTGTCACACAATTAAGACACAAAATACAATTTAAAATTTACAATCAAATAATAATGATAAAATGGAAGATTTGGGTAAAATAGAGGTATTCGAAGAAATTAACAATAAAGACACTATTAGATGTACAGACTAAAATGTAACACATATTATAATGTTTTGAAAATTAAATTAAAAAGGTTGCTTTTGTCTAATTAATACTATATTCATCCAGTTTGATGGAACTCCGAAAAGCACACAGGTGCTTAAGGATTCTGCTTTACACCTTGTCGGTGTAAATCAATTGCCAAACTCAGGGTCAGGGTGAGTTACTAAGGGGTCACATGGAATTTTAAAAATAAAATATACGATCAGTTGATATTACAATAAGCTTTTTTTGTATTTATTGATTTCTCAACATATTGAAAAGTATTGTCTAAAAACAGATTCCGTATTCGTCTGTAACTGTTGTAACTAATTTGAGTTTCTGTAGGGAAATAATTACAGAGGTATTGTTTGAAATTGGCCAATGCAAATTACATGCCCTCAAAAATGTGTTCAAAATTTGTAACACTACACTTCAGTAGATCCTCTACAATTTCTTAAACAAATCGAACCGCTTTTTCCTAATTGAACTCAACTATATATCCATTTTTCTTACGAATCCCTTCATTTTATATGTTAGTGTATTTATATTAACGTCGCGATTTTGCATACTGTTCAAAATATTTCATTGTTCACAAAGTTGAGGGAAATAAGGGTCCGCGAAAAAATTTTTGTAATAAAACGGGTATGACTCTTTATAAAAGTAAATAAATTGAAAATCCCATATTTTCGACGAATAAAGTTTTACAGTTTTCCTCATTAATAGTTCACAGGAAGACAAGAAGAGGGAACACAACAATTTAAGAAGTCAAGCCAATAAATAAAATCAGGAATATTTTAAAGTTACAATCTGCTAGATACCACTTGATCACATTAAAAAGATACATTAGCAAGCAGAAAGTAAAGGAAACAGCTATACATGAAACACATTCGGAGTGGAGTGCGACTAGCAGAAAATAGAACACACTGAACAAATACAAAGAGACCATATCCTTTATGAACAAAAGGAAAGTGTTGAAGTAAAAGCCGATGTGAAAAAGGGTCGTACTGTAAGATTTGAAACATGTCGAATACATGTGTAGAATACGATTAACTTTATAACAGAAAGTTCAAGGTATACATACATATGTATGTATGTGTGACAAGACTATGGTTCAAAAACACTTCAAAAAAACTTTTACTTTTTTTAAGGTCACATATTTAAGAGTTGAAGGACGAGGAAATAAGGCGCGTCATAATTTGAGCCTTAAGTATTAATATTTAGTAGTCACTGAACGCCATTTTCCATTTTCCATTTAATAAACAAGGGATAAAGTGTTTGAATTACTTCTAATTTAATTTTGTAACTCAGAAAAGGGACAATGTACATAAATGCACGATACATGTATTTACAAGGCATTTGATGTTCTACAAAAGATAATGACTCATAACCTCTTGATAACTCAACCATTTCAAAAGTAATTCAAGGCTACAGTTGAAATCATATAAGGTATCACCTTTGTTGAGATTAACAGCGAAACTACTAGCTTATCACAAGATATTCTGGGTTATATTTTGTAAAGCACATTCACCGTTATAAAGTCATGTCATTGAATTAATATTCAACTTAAGAAACTATATTTTTGGCTTAACATAGGTACATTTATGGTAGAATTAATTGTCATATCCATTAAAATAATTAAGGAAAGTATGGTATATTTCGGTAAGTTATGTTTTAATATTAACATAGCCTACCAAAAATTGAATGATCTGATTTAATAGCGATTGCAAAGCTTTACCAAAAATACACAATATTTTGTGAAAAGTACATCCACTGTTAATGAAGATAAAAGGTATTCTTTTATATGATTTTAAATTCCATCTTCAGTAACTTTTTAAATAATTGAGTTACCAGAAAGATACCGCGAAATCTTTTCTGTAAAGCAGGGCCGGGCAGCTCGGCTCTTAAGAGCCAGCGGCTCCTGCTAGCCGAGCAGAGAGCTCCCGAGAGCCGGAGGGGAAGCACTTGAAAGGCGGAGGAGAAGTTGTAACTCTGCCCCACTCCTCGACCAAATAGAATTAATAGAAGGAATGGTAGTAGTAGTAGGCCGGTAAGCAACGGGAACAACTTCTACACTATGAGCTCGGGCTCGGCTCTCGGTAACTCCGAAACTTCCAGGAACTGCTGAGTTGCCCGTCCCTGCTGTAGAGCATTAAATTCTCTATAATTGCATTCATGTAAATTATCTTGTTGCTGAATTATAAAATTCAGAAGAAATAACAAGAAGAAGAATTTCTCCAATGTTAATTAAAATGAAAATGGAAAATTGCGTTCAGGAACCACTAATATTAATATTAAGACCTCAAATTGTAACATATATCCTTTCCATCAAATATTAAATATGTGAGAACAGTACTCGGTCGGCAATTTTAACAAAAGTGCCAGACGTGGATCGCGGTTTTGAACTTATTAGTTATCATCAGTTACACTGCTTGTAAGATGATATTATATCAGCTCTCTCTTACGGTACAACTTTAGCTTGGTTAATAATCTATCGAAGCTACCTAAGGTTTTCTGATAACTAAGAACTAATAAGTTCGGAATCGCGATCCACATCTAGTAATTTCAATAATCTTTCTGACCAACAGCTTATTAAATTGGTTTATGTGCTTATCATGTACCTGAATAACCTACTTCGTAGATTCAGTTTGTCAAGTATGTATCTTCATAAGACCCTTATCAAATATATTAAATACTACAGTTAGCAGTAAATATTAGTAAATGGCGATATACTACCTGTAATATGAAATTAAACATGTGATATTAAAAATTAAAATACCATTATAAACTCTTTATTGAATTTATTTCCTGAAAACAAAATGCAGTTTACAGTGGTCTTGTATAATTTACTAAATAATGGAATTTTTTCGACTAGTACATAGACATAGCATGCAAACTATGAAGAGTGGAGATCTACTTCGATTATTTATTATAGGATTTCTATCCTTCAGCTGTAGGTATCAATTATCGATTAGTCAGCGGTTAAAGTAAAAAAAAAAAACGTTTAGAAGAAGTTCGGAAAGGATTACTAAATATATATATATGTACTTTTGCATATGTATTTATAAATTAATGTTAACAAACAACTTTACATAGACACATAACAACAGTTTTGGGATGTTGAACGTGAATATACTGCAGTAGATGACAAGAGAAATAATGGCTTCCGCAGGATCACAAAGGAAGAGATTATACGAGAAAGCTGCCTGTCAAGTAAAATGAGATGGTTGGTAGGTAATTATGCCTATCGAGAATAGGTACCAATTAATCAGTTTTATGTGAAGTTATTATATATAGTTACAATATCTTAGAAGCATTACAAAATATAATACGATATTGAGCTGCTATGAAATATTGAAAACAACGATGCATGCTTTACTTAACATTTACCATCTAATACTGGAAATGAGACAAACAGCTAAAGAATCCACCGGGACACATTTAAATAAAATCAGATATTATGAAAACCTAATGATAGTATTTCAGTTAATTATAATTAATAGTAATAGGTGACACTTGTCGAAACTTCATAATCATACTAAGTTTCAAAAATATATTAATTCAAACTATCTGTAGTGCACACTTGATGAATCATGTTTAAATTAAATTAAAAAGAAACAACTTTGAACCATTCAACAAAATTTATTGGATTATCTCGACAATACTATTTCGACTATATGCGGTCATTTTCAAAAGTTTTGCAGCAACTAAAATTATAAAGCGAGTTTGGTTCTATTTATTCCGTGTAGGAATTCTAACTATAACTATGTTTACAATTCTGTGAGAAGCAGGGGTGCAATTGAAGTAGATAGTTCAGTTTGGTTGTTGACTATATTCTTGTTTGTGGCTAATGCAGTTTTAATTGCTAGGTTTTCCAGAAGATTAAGTTTTAAACTTTTTAGGTAATTTTATATTTTCATCTACTTTGTGGTTGTTCGTTATACGATGTTCAGCTACACCCGTATTTTTTATATTGTTGCCTATATAATTTAAAAGTTCTCTGGGTCTGGTTTTTATAGATTGACCACTTCAGCCAATATAACATATATTGCGTCACAATATTTGCAATTTTGGGAAAAGTTTTAATATTTTGTTGTTAGATGAGAAGGCATGACTGTTTGTAATTCCGCGATTAACTTTAGTATTGTTAAACTTAAACGTCCTATAAGTTGGTGTTAATGTTAAAGAGAAAAGACCTTGTTTTTTATGATGATTTTTTTGTTAACATACATGATACTAAAGAGGTTTTGTATCCATTATCATATCGATTTTTTTTCAAATTTTTTTGTTGTAAGAAGTATTCTGAATCGTATATGTATTAGGCAATGAAAGGTCATAAGTTTAACTTTGTAATTCAATAAATTTTATTGTATCGTTCAAAATTGCTTTTCCTTCAACCATAATCCCTTACTTATTTGGCTTTGTTGACTTAACAAAAGCTAATTTTAACAATAAACTCGAATGTTCAATATTTCAAAACCAAAGCATATTGACATGGTCATACACGCCAAATCATTCCATCCTTTTAATAATAAATTAGCGGCTTTCAATTCTACGTTTCGGAGACTCGCTCCCTTCCCGTTAAACAAAATTAAATATCAAATTTAATTAAACAGAATACTTCATATTGTAATGGTTAGCCTGTAAGTTTAAAAATTTCTTTGAATTTAATATATCTTGCAATTAATTTCAAATCCAATAATCAGAGTTCAGTCACATATCTGGTGACAATTCCTTAAAAATAAGTTGCGAGTTGCTAAAATCAAATAACATAGTTACTTCTTTCAAAACGAGTAACACATCATCCAAATTTATCAATCATACTAACGTTAAAACTGATAAAGGATTCAAATCTGGAGTTTATTTGCTAGAATACGAGAGTTTTAATAAGGTTCATGTTGAACAAACTAGTACATCCTTTAATCAAAGGATTAATGGACACAAAAGAAGCTATACCAACGGAAAAGTCTATTAAAAGAACAATACGCTTTTAATGACAGTTCAACGTTTTAAAAGAACTATCAAAAAGTTATAAATTAAACCTTACATTAATAAATATCATTAATCAAAAATTTTACTTAACGATCAAATCGGTGCAAATGTTATTCCGTTAAATGTATTATCAAAAGCTTAATATCTTTCACAAGACCCTTCATTTTAATTCCTTCCCCTCCAGAATTTTTCTACTTTTAGTATTTAAGCTATTTTTTATAAAAGTTGTAATTTCGAGAGGCCTGGTCTAGTGGCTTAAATCATTGCTTAGCATTCGTCCGTCTCATCTGTCTCTTCCTAACTACCACCCACCCACTCCCACGATTCCTGAAAGGAAGCTGAAGAGATCCCACCAGTATTAATAACACCAAAAGGTTTGTTTTTAATTCTTTCTTTACTTGCATAAACCAATGTTTTGGTGTAGTGAACAATCAATATATTTTTGAATCATTACTTTGTTTATATTTACTTAGATGTAATTTACAGTATGGCTTTAATTGCAAAACTTGTACATGTCTACATCTATACGGATCTCCGTTTGGCAGAAGTGTTTTGACAGGATAAATTATTATTCATTTGAAATGTAGATCATCCTAAAAGTACTTTAGAAGATTAATTGAATCTACTTTTACTGGATGGAAATTCGTTGTGAAATTGAAATTAAGACACTTAATTTCCACAATAAGTGTTATTTACAACTTCATATATATATATATATATATATGCTACCTACAGCACATATTTCAAATTGACAATAAAACCTTAGAGAATAATTGTATCGCACTTTTAATGCTTTAGAAAATTATGTCAGTAATATGTATAAAGCTGTTTATAAAACAATACACAAATGAGTTAATTACAAGGCAACCAGTATCAAACAATCTACGATACCGAATCATCAGTTCTTTTAAAAAAAATCAATATCGTGCATATATGGAAACCGAACGGTCACATTATCCCAAATCTTATCAGTCTCCAGGAATTCTCGCTGTGACATTTGCCGGTTACTGCGATGTCACTGAAGAAATTCAATGGTATCATTTAAAACAATGGGTTATAAAAATCTTTCAAAGCCGCTTTTGCTAAAAACTAGATAAAAGGCCGCAGTCGACGTTTACACTTATCTAAGTCGAGTAACACTGCATCTAACTGGAAACGAAAATCATTTCAAAAAGATAAACCATTTTCTGTTATGTAAATGTATGAATCCGGCATCGCTCGGATTTTATCTTACTAAAGCAGATCCTATATATGTTCAACTGTGTTTGCAATTTACTTTCTTAAAATCATAATAAAATTGCAATAAGTTGCAACTTTGCTGCGTCTGTTCCCATCAAAATGTTTAAGATTTTCTAATTGTGCTATGTAATGAACGTTATTGTGTAGTTTAACAAACTCCACCGTTCATTCATGTAACATACATTTGATTCGTTGCCGTCACAACTACGTAGCTCAATGGTGACTGATGATTAAGATCACACGACATGTATCAACTCTTTCTTTTGCTAGATTAATTTTGATAAATATAATACGTATAAAAGGTATACGTATTAATTACTCTGTGGAGCCTGAATCAAATTGAAACTTTTTCTCTAAACGTTTTCAACTCTAAATTAAAAGAACAAATGAATTGCTAAAAATACCAGTCCGTTTCATTTAAAATACATACAAGGAAAATTTGCATACAGAAACAGTTGTTTTAATCGAATTTAAGCACAGTTAACTTTACCAAACTAATATTAGGGTAGTTTAATTTTTCCCACAATTTTCTTTTTACAGTAGAGCAGGGTCTATTGAATCGAAAAGCTCTAAAAAATAAATACAAATACTTACACATTCTCTGTTTATAATGAAAATAAACTGAGTAACATCGTATCGTGCTTTTTTTTCTACAAAAGAACATTTAATATGTTTTCATAATGTAAGTACCAAAGTTTATAATAGGAAAATACAGCGTTCACTTCAGTTCATTATTGGAATTCTAAATCATATTTTCCTGCATAAGTTTTAAGTATAATACGAAGTTAGCAATTTATTGGAAATTTAAGTAATCTATGAATCAGGGTTTTATTGGACCCAGAAACTGTATACAATGTATTTAAAAATTTAAAAAAAAATGAAAACACACAAAGGTTTCAAGATGTTTATTTAAATTCACTACAATTGCTTCGCTTAACTTAAATTTCATCAGGTGAAGCTATAACAAAATTTATGATTATTAAATCTTAATGTCTGATTCCCCCACCATAATATGTTATATCTTCACCTGAAGAAGATTAAGTTAAGCGAAACAACCGTAGAGAATTTAAATAAACATCTTGAAACTTTTTGTGTTTTCATTTTTTAAATTATGAATCAGTTTCAACAATTAAAGGCTTCCACAATCAACAATTTATTTAAAATTTTACTGGTATTCACAGTAGGTGCCTGAAAATTAAATCGAGTTCTGTGAAATTAAACTAAACAAAATGATATCATTTAAATTTTCATAGATGAATATTTAAAAACCTAAAACGGATTTCGGCTTCCAAGAACAGACAGTCAATCTGGCGTTTTAGGTATTTAAAAGCGGACTTATGGACACTTGGAAAATAGTTTCACTTATGGTATTAGGTAATCTTAAAAGAGGAGGAAAATTGGCGTATCTATTAGTATTTGCTACCATTGTAACGAAAAAAAATGGATTTTAAATATCAGTATTTATCACTTTGACAGGACCATGCAAACTGTTTAGGATTTTAAAGAACCATCATCAATAATCCGAGTTGCATCACGTCGGGTTATTGATAGGTATTATTTATAAGCTTAAAAGTTTTCGGTTTAGCTCATGGAGGAGTAGACAGGTTGATCAATTTTTACTGCCTTATGTATAAGCCACGGTGTCTGAAAGAAAGAAATCCCATAAATCTTTCCTCAAGTAACCTTTCAAGGATTTTCTACTTCACAGACTGAGTGGGGAACAATTTTACGGTGCAATTTATATAGTACGTAAGGTGGTTGACAACCACTTCTGGTCCGTACAGATTAGGAGTCTCTCCTTTATAAGAATCAGTCAGCTGTAAGCCAATTTACAAGACAGCTTGAGGCCATGTAGCGATTTTGTGTGTATTAAACCGAATTAGTTTTCCTTTTTCAGAAAAACCTTCACCTAAACTTCTATTAAAAGTGCCCCATTCGCTAATTCGACACTATAAATAACAAAACTTAATTTTCCAGCTTGTCACTGCAATGTACGGTATGCTTATTAACCCACAAAATTATACAGAAGCTATAAAATAGCAACAGAAATATTACTTTCCTATAATGAGATTATACATATATAAAACTATTATCACCTAAAATTTAGACTGACTTATTACTTCAACATACTAAAATAAAATATTCAAAAACTTGGAAAACCAAAACAATGTCTATTGTTTCCGCTATTTTGCTAATTGTTTCAAAAGTTGTGTCACATAGTGCGTACAATTTAGAAAATTATATTTCTCTTTTTCATTTATTCAAAACTAGATTCAGGTTAATTTACGAGAGACGGAAACGTTATTCATAATTTAATTATATTTCTTATTATGTATTCACCGTAATTTATGTTGCACTGAACCACAAAGAATGTGGGTCGTAACCAAGTTCTAGTTATTTAAAATGCAAATAAGCACTATGTGGGGTCCTATAAAGAGTCAGGTTAAATCATTATCGGGAAGATTAAGTAAGTCTTAGCTCTAGATTTATAATATTTATTTTAATGTATTTGTTTGATTTAATCGTTTGTTTCGTTCGTTTATTTATTTGTTTTATTAATGAAGTTATCGATAGTTGTTTGTAAATATATGTTTTCGAAAAGGCAAAATATTTGTTTTTTTACCAACCTCTCGCAAGCCAAGCGACTCCCAATCTGCGATTCCTCAAAGAGGCATCTTCGAACATGGTAGAGGCGTCACATCTTCGATGCAATAGTAAGAAAGCTGTTTAAGTTTTGTCAACGATTGGTGTTTTTTTGTATTAGTCATACCCATTAATGTCTCATTGTCATTCAGATCCATACTTTTTATTCAATACCAATTTATTTTTTAATGTGTACTTTGTGTCTATTCGTTCTTGAAATTAGAATAATAGCTAAAATAGTTGCAGTATAAACAGTTCATAAAATGAAGGAAGTGTACGATTTTGAAATTGTCGTACTTTAATTTTATCAGTGCACTAAATGCCACACCTACTTCCGTCCATCCTTTATCACCGCCAGAAAGTAAGCAAGGTATACAGAATAATGCATTTTTAGGATTGTTTTATTGCATCCACAAAGACAATTGCTTCTTGAATAAATTTCTCTATTACATTGGCTCTTATATGCTTTTCCGCGACTAACATGTGCACTCTCAATAATAATACCCGGCAATGTTCGTCCTTTGTTTTCTGTATTAACTTTCTCTTTATAGGATTATTTAAAATATCTGTTCACATAAAACAAACTTTAAACAAAATCCATTATCATATTATCACCATTTTATTGAACGGAATATACTTGTAATAACACAACAGACTTCTTAAAAAGACTTGTTAAAGAAATAATAAATGATGCTGTATGCTGTAATTATTTCAAGACCAAACTAAATACATTTAGTTTGTGAGGGTTTTTACGTAGAACTCAATTAAACACTAAATAACGGCAACAACAAATAACAACGTATATTTACAAACGAAATGAAGAGTATAAAAAATGGAGATGTAATGAAAATCGACTCGAAGGTAGCGAAGTAAGATAAGAACTAAAGAATTTAGAATTTGATAATAGAAGGGAACCAATGGTAAGAGTATATGATTTGGAAATAACGAAGATACTGTAGCGGTTAGTTAAATTTAATATTTTAAATTTATAAGTATTATTAAAATCTTTGGAGAATTAAAATGTAACTATTACTTTATGCTAACAAACCGACGAACGTAAAAATGCCTGTCTGGATGAACTAGACTAAACAATAAATAAAGATTAGGAGTGCAACGGGGTACAATATCGATGCGAGATCATTGCACTCTAATAAGGTCGTTAAGGGTTAGAATAGCTTGGCAGTACATAAAAAAGGAACTCTAAAAAGTCAGAGTTTGTAATATATTAGTTAGTAAGTCTTTACCTTTCGTTTATTTTACATTTATGCTGTTGACTACGTAATCTTATTGTTCTGTGTGCTTGTCTTTTTTGTGTGATCCAAATTAAACTTATTTTTTAAATTTTTATCGGACTATTCTTTTTGTTGTGTTATTTTTGTTCATTTGTACACCGAACAAACCCCGGTAATACAATTTATAGAATTAAGACGTTGAACCCAAATCACCGAAGAGACCCACTATTAGAAGAACAGACGTCATGCGGTTAGTACGCGAAGTTGAAATGTAAGTAGGGATTATAGGAAAGTACAGTACAGTAATAAAAGTTATTGGCACAGATGGATAGAAATAGAAAAGCTTTAGAAGATATTGTTAAGAAATATTTACATAAACACACAAAGAAATATAATACAAAAGATTTACTTATTTGCACAACAATATTATCTACAGGGTGTTGTAGTTGACGTTGGTCGCTACATACCGATTAGCGATACACGATATGATTCACCCATAAATTAATCATGCTATCTAATGTTCGCCAACCTTTTCAAGAAATAGAAACAAATCATTAATAATGAAATATTTTGATGAATTTTTAGTTGAGGTAAATTGTAAATACATCATTGTGATATTAATTCTTGAATTAATTTGTGATTACCCACCAGATTACCTCAAATTAACGAGGAAAGTTTTGATACTGCTGTCACGCCCTCGCGGATTCCCGATTTTTATTTTCTAGATATTTATGGGGCAATAAGTTTCATTCTTCTCTAAAATATTGTAACGAGCCTGTATGTATGTGTACAAGAGCGGCGGCGAGTTCCGGAAACAGATAAGACGGGTTCCTCCAATACGGTCATCGGTCGGCGCTTTGATAGAAATACGTAAACAACAACATAATAGGAGTTCGAGAAAATACTAGAAGATCGTTCCTGATTACTCCAGAACCTTCGATACCTCTATAAATATTATGTTGTCGACGGTCAAGGACAGTTACAGTTTAGTTTAGTTTAGTATAGTTAGAGAAACAGTATAGCTAGAGACACAGTTTTAGTTTAGTTTAGTACACCGTCACGGTTTATAGTTGATAGTAGAATGGTAATATAAATACGATATACCGAGTGATATAAATAAGTGGTAATATAAATACGATATACTGAGTGATATAAATAACACATTTACCTTGTCATATAAATAAGTTGTGCATTAGTGTTTAAGTGTTATATAAATAGTGTAAAATAAATAGTTGTTTAAATAAATAAGTTGATCTAGAAAGTTCGTTACAATATCGAATTTTATCCACAGCTACATTCACGGAAAACAAATTTTTGTAACGAATGTAACACAAGTAAATACATTAATTATTTTGTTCGTAACAAACTTTACAAACGGATTGCTTTAGGCTTACTTAATAACAATAAATAAATTGGTAACTACACATACATAAATTACAAGTTCGACAGATATGGCAATTAACTTTGTATATAACCGACAATTACCTGATTTCGATATAAGCCCGGAATACGCATCTACCTAATTTGTGAACGTAAGCTAAGATACCGGAGTGAGCTGTAAAATCTATAATTTATTTGTGTGCCATTGATATGCTGTTACATATTCTATTAAATAAACTAACAGGGTAATGGAATTATATAGCTAATTGTTAACAGACTGCATTTTAAATAATATACCTACCATAAAGACCAAAATGCGGTCTACTTAAATATTACTGAAGCAATGGAATAGGGTTTGTTTAAAGTTAGTTGAAAATAATGAAATTATTTTTTTTAAAAGTTTGTAATATGTAATATGTACAAATTAAGTAATAATTTTAGCAACACTAACCTAAAATAAATTCTAAACAATGTTTAAAAAGTTTAGAAAACTCATTAAACGTTTAAGATTACAGAAGGTGTATTCAACGCTATCGGTTAGTGATTTGCCTATAATTGTGAGTTCGTTAATAGTCGACAAGCTCCTTTTTGTTTTAATCAAGTATATAACAGTTTTAAATTAAAACATTTTTGTCTGAATTCAAAGTACATTATAAAAAATTGTTCTGCATCGATTAAAACAAATATATGCACCTACCAGATCACTTACTTTACCAAGTGTCCAATTTAGGAGAGAGTTGAAAATTTGTAATTTTCTTCTAAAGATTTGTGATTTCAAAACAGATTTTTGGCTAGTAGGAGTGGAGTAACCAACACTTAGCCAGATCAATCGTTCTGTTAGGCCGCTATTTGCGATTATAAAATCTGGAAATGTCCATAAAGCAGATGTATTTTATGTATATATAGTGCTGATGGCATGTAACACCATATAAGAATAGATTAAATGTTAGATATTTCTTAATAATAGTTTAATAATGTATATTTTTTAAATCCTGTAATATAACTCAAATATAATTAAATAAAAGAAAACATTCCTGTGTGATTTTTTAAATATAATTATCAGTTTGAAAATTAATTACATGTAGTGTTGTAACCAATTTTGTATTTATTTAAGCAATCATGGATAATAGCTTAGTTATTTAACAGTAAATTACACTATGTACAATTATTTATAGAACAACTACAATTGTTTATTTAACTGTATTTATATTACTTGTTTATATCACTGGCTTACTTCGTATTTGTACTGTATGCTAACATCTGATCTGTATCGAACTGTCTTCGACTGTTCATCAGCGACATAATTATATTGTTGTGAAATATTCTAGCGTTTTTTTATTCTGCATCTTGTTATTTGTCATATGCTAACTACCAATCAAAGGATACTGACTATCGATTTTTGCCTCGGGCTCCCTCGCAACAGTATGTTATTTGACGTTTTATACATCTTTAATATAAGGGTTTTTTTTTAATTCCATGTCAGATTGGTTAATGTTTAAAAGAACTTTTAAATCAATAAGGATTATCAAGATAATTTTACTCACCAATAATTAGGAAATAATAAATATAATTAATTATATACTTAGACGGGAGATGAAAGCGTGCGTGAATAAATATAAATATCTTTGGCTGGATGGCGACTGTGTAAAAGTAAGATGACGACAAACAGGCGTTCTTGCTCATAGGAAGCTATCACATGAAATAATAAAAGCACTTACCGTTCTGTTCACAATATCATAAAGTAATTAGGTACTCACCGGGGTTCATTCGGAACCCCTGCCCCTCTGGACTACTTACGAATTAATCTTCATCGGTCTAGCAGAATCCGTCAATCAGAAAAGCGTATTAAATACCTGTAATTATGAGACGGGATACACACATTCTAGAGACCAACAGGGTAGGTCCAAACCAACCCCGTGCCACTATAGCACCATGCCCACCCCACGTAAGGCAAGTCACCGTACTATAGGCATCATGGGAGATATCTGTATCTCCTGTACAATACTGGGGTAACAGATAGTCGTGGCACTTTAGCCACAATTCAACAACAAGCTTTTATTAACACAATGGCCAATGATAATGTGTTAACACAATCAGATCATTCTTGAGTACTCTGCACAATATAAATAATACATATATATCAAATATATATAACCAGTAATCACATTAGTAAACCAATAATTTATTACACAAATTATCTACGCATAATAAATGCACCTGCAATGCAACGCATCGCATCGGTAGCAAAACTCGTCACTGCAATCGTGCACGACGTCTATCACATACTGTATATTATAAAAATATTGCCCTCGCATCTTTCTATTCCTTCCTATGTCTTTCCTAGTTGCCAGCCTTCACGAAGTATGAGATTCAAGGAAAAGCAAATACAAGGATGATAATTATTGAATTTAATTTTGATATAATAATTTCTATTTATACGTCGTACCTTACATTAAGGACATGGATTCGTCAACCTGAACCCACGATGTAATTATCCATATTGTAACGTTCGGGGGTTCAACAATTAAAACTCGAAGACTTTTAAACAGGAACAACAATTTATTTATACTAGTATTGATTAACTTAACTTTACTACCACTAATTACACTATCTATTTATGTACAGTTACACTTCATACTTTTCTATTTATTTACTACGCGTCTCGATTTATTTTTGACATTATTTCACGACCGTCAACTTATATCTGAACTTTTCACGACCGTCAATTTATATCTCCACTCTTCGTGACCATCAATTTATATCTGCACTCTGAACTGAACTGAACTGTCCTCGGCGATCGTCTTTCCGCTTATATACTGTTCCTTTAAATTTAAACATAGAAAAGTCGGGACCATTTTATTTTTCGCCGAAATATTGAACAAGTTTCCGCGAAACACAAATACACTAACATGTCCTCATTTATTACGCACACACTTACAGTTACGATATACACGTCGCGACTCGGGCTCGACCGGCTCGCCCACATAAGCAAACACGCCCTCGTTACAATATGATAGACACAGAATACTAAGTTCAGGGTCTGCTGTTCAGGAACTATTTTGTTTTTATCGGTTCAAAATGGCGATCCACGTCTGATAGTCTTAAAAAATCACTAACAACGAACTTAATGACCAAACATATTTCGTTGGGAATGTTTTCATCTTCAAAAGAGAAAATAACTCAATAGCTATTGTCCTTATTCAAAAGGGTCTTGTATATTCTATATTACTCACATTGTATGAAGGCAATCTTTGAATATCATGTATCACTAGCTTCAAATTTGAATTTTAAAGTAAGGCATAAAAGTGTAGTAAACACACCAAATCGATTTTAAGTCTGTATAGAAATCTGCCAATTCAGATTACGCATTAGACTGTGCATATTCGTAATCACTTAGGAAAATACAAGAGCAGAATTAGATAGAATACGTGCTGTCACCGTCGCCCCATTTTTCAATGTCATTTCCTCACCCAGCATAACAATGGTACCCTGCGTAGTTTTATCTTTCCTTGCTTGAAATGTTGAATGAGATTTTGTCTGTGAAATATTAATTTTTGTACAAAATAAATTATTTTATGTTCCATTCCATTATTTGATTCCAATTACAGACAATATATTCGAATTTTCTAAAATAATACCATTTCTTCTTACATTCAATATACAGTCTTCTCAATTTGCTATAATACCAAGTAGAGTAAGAGTTTTCTGAAACGTATATAATATGTATATTTTCAACTTACAATGCATATTTTTAAGGTAGAATTTAATAATATCGTTTTTAGATAATAATTGAATAATACTAGTATTCAAAACACGCTTTTACTGCTAAAGTGCCGAATCTTGTTTTAAACTGTTAAAGTATTTTAAATTTTAGTAAAAAACAAAGTTTATTGAAGATTTGAAATTTTCAGCTCAATATGCTTTTCACTCTAGAAAATTTTATCTTGTTAATAATAATATTTTCTTTAAAGCGAAAGTGGAGGAAATTTAGCATCTACCCCCAGGGACCGAAAACTACGTTGTCACTGTGACTCTTTATACGAAACTAACAAATTTGTGTAGGATCATATACGAAGTTCAAGTCAGAAAATGATAAATTTCTATTTCAGAAGCACTCTGTGTTGGTACTTACGATAACCGTTTATCACACAGGTAAACATGGATTAGGAAATTTTTACTAGAAATGTCACTTGCGATAGTTTACGACGAATTCGAATCTCACTCAAGAATTGTCTCGTCACAAATTTTAGAAATCCTAACTTCAAAACTTCTTTTATCGCCAAGTTATAATCTTGTCTCGGGACTCTCCCATGCACATCAAGATTGTGGTATATTACCCCAAGTAATAAAATAAGAAATGAATACAAAAACACTGTTGGATAAGTTTCACGACATATATAGATATTATGTTAAAACATAAACAGCGATCTTTTCTAAGAAAACAGATTTACAATAGTCCAACTAAAGGTAATTCAAACACCAATAATATTTTTTGTTCATTAAACTTTATTAAAAATGTTAGTAACCGAGTAAAAAACAGATTATCTAAATTTAACCTTTCCATTATAGAAGTTAATAAAAACAATCTCCATTCTTTCTTAGTTAATAATAAATGTAAAATGAACCCCTTAGAAAAGAGCGGTGTTTATAAAGTGTTTTGTAAAAATTGTAACGTTTTTTATATTGGCTGTTCTATACAATGTCGAATTACTGAACATATAAATAGCATAAAAAATTCCAAAACAACCACAGGAATCGCCGAACATTGTATTCTAAACAAACACAATATAAATGTAGATTCGGTTAAAATATTACATTCTGTAAACGAAAGTCAGAAATTAAAGTTATTGGAAAACCTTGAAATTAAGAAAGCGGTGTTTCAAAATCTACCTTTAGCTAATAACCAAACAGAACTTTTTAGTAACAATACACACTCTTAATTACAGGTTTTCCCAATAACCATTCCTATAAATAGATTTAAAACGTTATTTAACTTTAATACAATTTCATGTATCTTTTGACAATGACGTAACTGTCGAAACAAATTAGTTTATATGTCGTAAAACTTATCCAACAGTGTCTTTGTATTCATTTCTTATTTTATTAATTAATCATGTTTCACAACCAATACACCACCAACTCTCTTAGTTTTATTACCCCAAGATTCAAATGAAGCTACTTTGGCTTGTTTAGTTTTAAGATTAGGATATCTTAATTTATTTAAATATTTATGTATAGTATATCGTGTATTCATGTATGTAACATCTTATGTACAAAATTATTAAAAAAATGTTCTTCCCATATAATGAGAATAAAATAGAAAAGTAAGCAAACTTAGACCTTCCTCGAATATTATTCAAATTTTAGACACCTGCTTAATTACAGTAAATGTCTAGTAAGCTGATGATGATTTTGACATGTCTTGCAGCTAGCAATTTCCATACTTAATAAAAGGGTGCACTTAGGAAATCAGCGTCCTGCATGACAACATGTGAATCCTTGTTAGTTTTCCTCACCTCTAATTTATAAACCAATTTGTTACTTTGAAATCATACTCGCTACAATTAATTATGTTTTACATCTTCCTTTAACTAACGTGCCGGAGAGTGCGCTGATTGGGAGCAGATATGATGTGCAAATCTGTGCGCGACGTTCGTCGACGTCGTCCTTAATGTGATCCGAAAAACCTGGCTCCGTGGTAATACTACTTAAGTGAGTTCCACTGTTTGTTTTTAGAACATTTTCTGTGACAAATATTAGTAAGCAAGACCGGTTCATTTTTACACAGATTTTTTGTTAAATTATTTGTATTACAGTTGTTTACGTGTTTGTCATTTTCAATTATTACTCGGCAATTAGTCACAATTTTGACATCTATGTTATAAACAGTCCAACGGGGCATGTTTGCACAGTGCCTATAGTAACTTTACACACTTTGTAAAACAGAGAAATTCTAGGACAATACTAAAAAAATACATTTAAACGAAAATGAACATAAAACGATGAATCTTTTTAAGAATTACTTTCCCGTTGATGCAAATAACAAAAATTAAATTCGTTTCAATAAGCCTACGGTGACGAACTGCCCAACTGATATTGTGTGCATTGTATCCACTGTGGACCAGGTTCACACTTCATCGTTATTTTCTTTATCAGATTCACATGAATCGTCATGTATTCCTTGCCTAAATTTTAATTTTTTCTAAGAATTGCATTCGGTCAACGATTTTTTTCAACTTTCAGTTCAGGTGCCATCGTACCTGCAGTTTCTTCAATCTATTCCAATGTCTCCAACTTCCAACTCGTTTAGCATTTTCTCTAACATGTAATTATTAAAATAAGCGGCGTTTACATCATACTTTCTAAGATTTCTGCATATATTCTCACTTATAAAACCACAATAAGGATTTTCATGCCAAATTTTCAAAAATTAGAAAAAAATCTCCTTAATAATAAGTTGATAAGTAATACCAATAATTTTCAGAAAACCTGTGTATACGAAATAAGGTGTTCAAAGTGCCAGGCTATTTACATCGGAAACTCTAAAAGGAATATCGGAACGAGATTCCTCAAACATATCAACTATGTAACATACAATAAACATTAGCCGGGGTAATCCATACTGTAAACAAACATAATTTAAAACTGTTACACCATTTGAAAGGTGGCCCCATCTTGGACAGGTATGAGATGGTTGAGATAAACAGTTCAAAATCCGAAAAGAAAGAAATTACCAAGCAAACAGATCTCGTCCTAAACCAATTATTAGATCCTATTATTGTCACATAGTGCTTATAATTGATAAATTATATAATTTTTTCATGTATTCTAAAATAAATTCGGGTTAGTTTACGAAACACGGAAACGTTATTTAAAATTTCATTGTGTTCAAGTTGATCTAAAAGGTTGTTTTGTTCTGCGAACAGCATATGAGCTTTTTCATAATGGTGTTTCCGTATTCGTCCCTTAAAGGAAAGTTTAATTTCCGAAACTCGTTTTTAAAAACGTTCATTTTCTACTTTAAACAGCTATCATCTTCATAGTATGTGTAGAAATATACCGTAATTATTAAAGGGTTGCATGATACAGTGCAAGGTGATTGTTCTTTAAAACTAAATGTTAGCAACTGATACTGAAGAAAATTTAACCATTTTATTAAAAGGAAAAACGAACAAATAGTCTAAGCAATATGTTATTGTTATCATATATATATATATATATATATATATATATATATATATTTATATGCATTTCCATCTGCCCATAATTCATCGTAAGTAAATGTTTATGTCAGAATAATACTGTATTTTACGTAGTTTCATTTGCGTCTACATACCTGTACACCATGCAACCACACATGTAACGTATTTACTTCTTCAAAAAATTTTAGTAACAAGGAGATTAAACTAAATAAATATTTTGAGAAGCAACAGGATGCGGGAATCACATTTTAATATTATCACTTTTGGGAAGAATGTCTTTGATAAATAAAAAGGTTCATACACTCTCGTCTGTTAGATATTTTTTTGTTTATTCAGCGTAAAGACCACGAATATAAAAAAGTTTTTATTTCAGTAAAACTTTGCTTCTTGAGACACATAGTAAGTTTTTATTAATGACTGCTTCGGTATACTTTGTGAAACGTTATGTACGTTGCCTATGTATGCTATAAATTTTCTTTTACAAACTGATATCGTTTATTAAACGAATTTCCGAATATACAAAAAACTAGTTTGCAGATGATGACCCTTTAGTTTTTTAGATTATTTATCGACAGTGTGAAAAGTTCAAGAAAACCTTCGTTATTTTGTGCCATAAAGTATTCTTTTTCAATAAGAATTTTTCCTGAGTTGTCAAATTTATATTAATATAAAACTTACTGCATCCACTTGTTAATTACATACATGAAACGATCAATCGTAGTTAGTGGAATCATCAAAAAGTACGTACAGAATGTATACTCATAATAATTTATATCTAATTGTGATGTGCATCTACATTCATTAATAATACGAACGGTTTTTCGAATGGGGACAGTATTCTAGCTCTCGTACGACAAATGCATGCACCATAAGTCACTCTTCCGAGCAGATATTTCCCGTAGGGAATAAGATAACAAAATTGATCGATTTTCAAATGAAGACGAATTAGTTAATGTAAGAGATGCTTACGTTTGCTTATGTTTTCAAAAAAGCTTGAACGTTCTTATTATCGGAAAAAGTCGTGCAAGAGTACAGAAAATGTCGTATTAGGTTTTATCGAAACGAGTGAGTCGATTAAAAATAAATTAAAGAACGAAAGAAAGGTATCAGATGTAGATCGTTTCTGACTTATCAGTTCTCTGCAGAACTACATACATATTTCCGATAAATCACTATTTATTATAGTCACGCTTAATATGTTAGATTAATAACTTAACAATGAGAGAAAAAGAAATACTCTTTTAAAGTTTCAAATTTTTTTATTTTAAAAGTCCACAACGGCCGTTTCACCACACTGTGGCTTCATCAGGTGGATGAAATACAATGATATTGTATATTGTTAAAATGAAGTTTCAACAAGTAAAGGCTAATATAGTGAATAATAACTTAATGTTCTTTAATATTCATTGACTTGTGAGAGTGACTTGTTATTTTCAAAACAATGGATCAAAATAATTTCGTGTTTTAATTTCACACTGCTTCTTGATGGAAAAAATGCCGTTCAAGCGAATAAATGGCTTGAAAAGTGTTATGGAGACTCCGCTCCATCGGAAACAATCGAAACAAAATAAAACGTTGGTTTGCTGACTTCAAACGTGGTCGTAGAGACACTGATGATGCAGGACGTCCATTGACGCAGTGGACGCCCAAATAAGGCGCTAACACCAGAAAACATTAAAAAAATCACAAAATCTCTTTAAATAATCGGAAAGTGAAATTGCGTGAGTTAGCTGACATCATAAAGATATCATAAAACGTGTTGGTTTTATGTTATATTGCATGAGCATTTAACTATCAGACAGTTAAAGCTCTGTTCAAAGTGAGTGCCGCGTTTGCTCACTGTTGACCAAAAACATGAATTTGTTGATGATTCGGAGCAGTGTTTGGCCAGTCTTTAGTTTAAACGTAACTAACCGACATTTTTGGGTCGATGTGTGACAATGGATGAAATATGGATCCATCACTTCACTCCGGAATAAAAACGATCGTCGTCTGATTGGACAGCAACTGGTGAACCGCGTCCAAAGCTCCCTAAAGCACAACAATCGGATAGAAAGGTTATGGTTAAGACTATGATATTTTAGGATGTGCGTGATGTAAAATTTATTGACCATCTTGAGAAGGGAAATACCATCAAAAGTGAATATTATATAGCGTTATAGGCGCGTTTGAAGGCCGAAATTCCAAAGAAACGACCGCATATAACAAAGAAAAAAAAAGTTTCATTAAGACAACGCACCGTGTCACAAGTCAGTTAAATCAATGGCAAAACTACATGAATTGAACTTCGAATTTTTTCCACATCCACCGTATTCTCCAGCTGGCTCTGGCTCCCAGCGACTACTGGCTGTACGCAGACCCCAAACAAATGCTCGCCGGCAAGAAATTTCTCTCGAATGAAGAGGTTATCGCTGAAGCTGAGGCCTATTTTGAGGCAAATGGTAAATTGTTCTACAAAAGTTGTATTAAAATGTTAGAGCGGCGCTGGAATGATTGTGTTACTTTTGATGGAAATTACGTTGACGAATAAAACCAATTTTGAACAAAACAAACGTGTTTTCTTTGTTAGGCCCGGGACTTTTTATCCCATGTGTTATATGTGAAAATAGTATTCTCCCAATAGCAGGAATCTTTTAATTTTGCCTTGGTATTACTGTTAATGTTGAGTAAATTCAATATAAATTTTTATCTTACCTCCACCAAAAGTGTACCGGTCCGGACGATTATAGTATAACGGGAAAGAAACATAATCAATAATTTTTCGTTATGGCAGTACATTGCCATCTACTGATATCTGCTGCTAACTTAAGTATTTCATACGTTAGACAAGGGCCTTGGTAGGTATCTACTTGTCCAACTGAATTGAGGTTTAATCAGTGATTTATCGAGACTGCCTTTGACGATCTTCGCATTGTAGCTTTAATAAAAAACTGTCCAAAAAGTTATACTGTTCTAAGCAATAATTGGTTTAACAATTGTGTCGGAAATAATCTCAACAGTGAATGTTTCATAGATAGCAGGAGACAATTACTGGTCACAAGAACATTTACTACCTTTTTCTAGTGCAAAAATGTATATTGTAAAGTTCAGTGAATATCAAATTGTTGGTATATATTAACTATTTATTATTCTCATCAAGAGTCTAAAAGAATAAAGTATATTTCAGTAGTTCTTTTGAAATCTCCACTACAAAATTTAATTAAATACATCGTTTTTTTCTTCCAGCGAACTTTCAATCATTGGGTTTATTTAATCGGAATAAGTAGGATTAGTATTGTGTGTGGACTAATTTACTTTTAAATATAAATATAAATATGTAATCAACAGAAACAACTACTCCGAGGGCTAATACCCCTACCGGCATTGAAGAATCCATCGGAATTAATAGTGTAATTCAATGTGGGATCTGTGATTCTTAAAATTTAGACGAAAAAGGATTTTAATACCTTCCTTTTTTTTGAACAATTTACTTTTAATTTGAATAATATAAATTTCAGGTTTATACGAGCAAAAACATCAACTTTTGACACTTTAAAACCACCACAAATATAAAATTGTTACAATCGGAAAATTTCGATCGTATTCAGATCTGACCTGGATACCTTCGGGCAAAATTCGAGAACGCTTTCACTTTTCACTTTATTTTCGCTGCTTTAACGACAAAATACACACGCGTTCGCTTTTTTTTTGGCACATCTATGACGCAGAGCCTTTCAAATGATATAAATTTAATTCTTTGAAACTATGAAACATATTAATTAATAGAAATAAAAAATAAAAAGGATGCTTTTTATGTTTCAAAAAAGTTTACTAGTCTCTACAATTGTTTCGGCACATTTTTTTTTCATTGGTATGATAAATACTGTATTTTTAAAACATAAAAAAGCAACCTTTCTATTTTTTATTTTTATTACGTTTAGTTGTATTCCTTTTATTATAAATACTAAGAGAAAGTACCATAATTTTCCATGTTCCTTTCAAGGTATGCCAAGAAGAAATAGAACTTTGTATTTTCATATGAAAATTAATGGGATGGTGAAAATTAATACAAAGGATCATATTTTGAAAAAAAAAGTTAACGCTAGGGGATGCAACTAAGAAATACCTATAATGTATTAACATTGTAAATTAGAAAACATTATGGATAGTTTCACCAATTTGGCGATATATTTTGTATTTAGAAGAGCACACAGACAGTTAGGCATTATTATTTTCCTAAATACCATTGACAACAATATTTAATAAAGAAATTTCAATTACAAATATAAATATGGAATCAATAGAAATAACTACTCCGAGGGCTGATACCCGTACCGATGGATTCTTAGACGAAGATGTAGCATTTTGTAATAGAAAGCTTTTCTGCCAGCGCCCACCTAATGAGACCCGATAGGTCGAAACCGGTCGTGGGATATGGCTTTCCATACGCTGTGCCTACTGTGTAGGACGCGTTCAAAATTTGGGATCTGTGATCCTTAAAATATAGATGAAAAAGGACTTTAATGCCTTCTTTTTTAAATATGAAATTTCAATTGTTAGATGTAAAATTACAGATGTAAACGATAAATTAAATTTCAAATTTTACAGAATACCCACATATAGTGATACTATAATTCCCACAGACTCTAATTAATTCACTCCTAGCTGTTTCAATGCACTATCGCCATCAAATTGTAAACAAGTAGAACAAAAAACTGCGAATTTTTTTCTGCACCCAAAAGTCCGAATGTTCTTCGGATAGGAAGATGAAACTTTTCATTGAAGGAGATCATATGCAATTGCAAATTTTTCCATGTTGTCAAGAACTGACGTGTATTTATTACATTAACCAAACAAGCTAAATGACCCTTTTCGAATTTAATATCGGTTTTATCCATTATTACGTAGAAGAAGGCCATTCACTTTATGAAGAAAAATGGATTTTTTATTTATTGAATAAGGAAGGAAAGATGTATGCATCTTACTTGCCCCTTATTTAACTATGCTTGTTGAAAGGGTTTGTATGCTAAATAATCAGAAAGTTACCTGAAAGGCTACTTACCAATTGTATTCAAAACTTATGAAAAGCAGCTTCAAATATTGCTCATATTTTAGAAACGACATACTGACATACTTTGTGTAATAATATCTAAATTAGAACATAATTTCATTAAACCGAAACGTCTTACTAAACTGCTTCGAACGGAATTACAAAAAGACAAAATAATTTACAGTTAAAAGTTTCAAACTTCTCAGCAGTTTTAGAAGGGTCTAAACTAATAGTGAAAGCCATTGAAAACGTAACATTTCTTAATGGTTTCCAATATCTACCCTGCTCACGAAGAAAACAACGCCGAACAACTAATAAATTTCAATTTATTAGCCATAAAAGGACATTGATTTTCGTTTGAAATGCTAAAGTCAATTCTATGAAAATGAATATAGAAAGAAGGGAACTATTTACCAATTCTAATAGTATCCATCATTTCATTTCTTTTATTATATAGAGTATAAAAGGTAATAGCATTTCGCAGATGAATTTCTTATGCCTTACACTGAACCAAAATTATGATGATGGAATATACTAAAGAAACTTAACCGTTCACACAAAAGTTTCTTTTGCTAGCCGTGTTCACTGTTCAAATGTACACACATACAGAGAGTTAATAAATATACAAACCAACAAGTTCAAGTACTATGACGTCACAGAGCGTCTATGGTACATTTTTTCCCTTTTTATTATCTACTTTCACGAGAAAGGGTAGTAAAAACATACAATAAACTTCAACGGATATATTAAAAATACTCGACAATTGTTTCAGCTTAATCATCCATATAGTCTACTAAAGTATAAACTTACTCTAGGAAATGGCTGATTAAGCTGAAACAATTGTCGAGTATTTTTAATACATCCTTTTCATCAAGTTTATTGTGTGTTTTTACTACCCTTTCTGATGTAAAGAGTGCTTCATCAACCGTGCACCGTATATAATTTAAACTTTATTATCTACTTTCGTTTGTTGTTTAATATTAAAACCAAAATTACAACTTCAGGTTAAGGACAAATGGAGGCGTGTTTGTGCAGCGCACTTGTTGAAATACACATCAACACCATACATGTTCCTATATGAGAGGGTTGCACCCACGGAGCGTAAATCGCCACTTAAGTGTCAATAGTTTGTGTAAACAGGCGTCATAAAATGTTCAGTTTTGGTTTTCGTTTCTGCAGATATGGAAAATATGATGGAAGGTTGACGATTTTAGCACGGATTTTTTCATAAACGGAGACGAGAGGAGGACGGTGGCGTGGTACACTACTTTAGATAGTAGCTCCGATTCTGGTCCAAGTTTTCTGTGGATTCTTTAGATCGTTTATGCAAATACTGGGGTCGTTATATTCATTCCACAGATAACTATTCATTTCTTTTCTGTTCTCATTTCGTCTGTTTCACCTTTTTCTCCCTAGAACCACCCTCCGGATTGGCACGACAGTATGGGTCGGAAGGACTGCCTGCCCACCTGTATTAATACACCCAAAAGTTTAATTTTGAGGACGGCAACTTGAGATGCGAAATCCACTGAATTTTCAAGGATTCGTTATCCCTTATGATGTGATTTATGCCAACCATCGGTTCATAAAACGATTTCGTCGATATTCCAATGTAATTAAAAAGTTGTCTTCATTAATTTCACATAGTCTTGTAGAGATAGTTCTTCTTACAACTAAATTGCAACCGATATTTATTTACTATTTTCTTCGATGCCCAACTTTTCGGTTCTAAATACATAAACAAAAATATCCCTTTCCGCGTGTATCTCAAATAGTTGACAAAACCTGACTGCATTGCTCCACACTCGTGTCAACCTTTGCCATAAGCAAAATTTATCGTTTTAATGATGCTCATCCATAGGTTCTCAGCCTTAGACAACCATTTTGAAATATTATACTATTGACAAAATATTAACTCAGAAATACAAAAAACTTATGTAAATGTTTTACTAAAAATAGCAATTGGCGTTTCATTAATCATTACAAAAATATTAGTGCAGGTATGTGTACAAGATTAGCTAAAATAGGAATTAATACCATATGTTCAAATAAAGTTAATTTAGGTAAATTATTAGTTAACAATAAAATTACAAATTCCGACAAACTATGTAAATCTGGGGTGTATGAAATTCATTGCTCAGACTGCGATACTATCTATATAGGGCAGATAGGAAGATCGTTTAGAATTAGTTTTAAAGAACACAAAAAGTCAATCGATCATAAAAAATGTAGTACTGATTTCTTCCAACATTGATTTGAAGATGGTCATAATTTTAACGTAGAAAAAGTAAAAAATTAAATTTGTTAGAAAAATTAGAAACCCAAAAAGCCTTTTTTCTATATAAAAATATTAAAAATGAACAGTGTGATAGGCACATAAGCCCTATATTTCGTGCATGTTTCCAAAAACTGTAAGTGGGGTCATTTCCCCCACCCACATGTGAGGTATAAATAGTTATGTTTGTTTATCTTTAGTTAGTTTCTATTGACTCTTTGAGAGTGGCCTAATTAAGCCGAAACAATTGTAAGATTATTCTTAATAAAGTTTGTAAAACCTTTGAACAAGTCTGTTTACTTTCTGAATATACTTATTTTATTTTATAAATTTATATCTACATTCTGTTTTATTGTGGATATGTGACACAGGGGAAAAGTGACAACACATATAATTAGATAGAAGGATAAGTCAACTAAGATGGGAAATAGTTACTACATTTATTAACATTAAATATCAGAAGACTGCTTCTGAGACTGCATTTCCCATGCACTTTTAGATTATATTAAAAATAAAATGTTCATGAGAAAATTGCAAATATGCTGCCCTTTTCAGAAGAAATTCTAACAAAATGTCTAAATGACGATAGTATCCTTTTCCTTGAAATGAAGCTGATCCAGCGTCATGAAGTTAACGTAAATGTTCAATTCAGTACAAGGAAACGAGCTAAACGATTTCCTTTATCCACAGCGCGAAAGATCATTCGACGATTGGACAATGAAGAAGATAAGACCGGCGGTATGGTTTCACAAAAGATTCGAAAATAAATTTATTTTGGTTGGCAAGCTTAATTGTATACTACAACTTAAATAAATGTAACAAATAATAACAGAGTTTGTATAGCTGTAGTGAAACATAATTTAGGTAATTAAGATGGCATTGATTTACTTGTAAACTAGACATAATTAGGAATAGGTACACATTTTTTCTAATATCAATCTTATTTACGACAGTCTTATCTTTATCTCCTCAGATGTTACGCTATCGAATGGTTTAGGTACCATTCTAAAATTTACGATCCCTTTGTAATCTACAACATAAAGGCCTATCCAGCTGTCAAGTTAAAAGTCGATATAAAATACAGACATATCTTACTACGCACAACATAATAAAAAGTACACGAAGTCAAGAGTCAATAAACTAAGTATGAATACTAAAAACAAATGGAAATGAAAGAAGTTAGACAAATCGAGGACACTCATATAAGTTCGATGTGATTCATTGTTTCATAACTCTGTGACTTAAGGTTTAAATCCTTAAAGTGTGAACACATGGAGGCAGTATTCAATACCATCTCAGCGTTGTTGACACAGAAAATAATTTTGAAAAAGAGAGATACGGCCAATTAGGCCTCGTTAGAGCTAGAAAGGTGATCCAGATTTATTTCCTATTTTAATAACGCTACTCTAGTATTAAATACCTGCTTTCATGTTTTTATGTTCTAAGGTTTAATCAGTAAACAGATAATGAATGACGTAGGAAAACAACATAAAAAGTACATTACCGGATTTATGATTTTCTGGTCTCAGTATACAACTAGCGCAACCGGACGTCTTGGTACTCTTAGTGCATTTGCATACATCGAGATTGAGATGCGATTTTCCGTTTGCTATTTGTCATGTCGCATTCGCAGAAGGCTTTTATAAATTTTAATCGCAAGCGACTAAAAAAAATACTAGTGTCCAATGTTGCCGTTGTCTAGTTTGATTTTATATTCATTGAAGTGTAGTTGTGTTTGAAACATGGACAGGAGACGAGTTATTTTATTGGCATTGTTACATTGTAGACGAAGAAGAAAACAAAAAAAGATTAATTATAACAGGAGTCGACGTTTCTGGGTACATCCACTTTTACAAGTGAGATATGTCGAAGTCGCTTTTTACAGTTTATTTGAAAAATTGAGACAACACGATGAAAAAAATTTCAACTACTTTCGAATAAGGGTGTCGACTTTCTCTTACATTCTGACCCGTTTGAGAAGTACAATAAGTCGACAAAATATTTGGATGAGAAACTGTATCCCGCCTACTGAAATGCAAATGAAAATATTTCCTTTATTTCAAAAAATACAGACTAAAAATACAGGTCTAGAGAAATTGGAATGTATCATAGTTCCATATAATTTTCTGGGGAATAGGGATCCGAACTGTGTACTTGTGCTACGGTTGTGAGTAAGTATGATGATGGAGCAGGTGAAGGTGAGTGTAAAGTTGGCGCCTCAGAGTAACTTGTTGGTGGTGACTGAATATATTCAACACGGCGATTTTTTTTCCTTGCTTTTTTGGATAAGTTGAAGCACATCAACTCGAAATTGAAGTTTTTCGGCCTCGTCCATTTCAGAAGCTCAGAACAAAATGCTAGTTTAATTGTAAATATTGCAACCCCGCAAATTTAAGTCGCACACAAAATCGCAATAAGTCGCGGCATGTCTGCAAATGTACATTTACTATCTTTATTGGCTTAATATCGCGCAATAAAATATCGTGCGGTATTTAACCGACAGTCGTACTGTTTTGCGTTGCAATATAATGTCGCAGTCAAACTGCCTTATTTTTTATCGCTGTTGCTTTGTGAAAACCTCCCATAAAGATCCATATTGTAACGTTCGGGGGTTCAACAATCAAAACTCTTTGACTTTTAAACAGGAACAACAATATATTTATACTGGTATTAATTAACTTTTAATACACTAACGAATAACTTATTACTAAACGTAACTTTACTACCAATTACACTATTTATTTATGTACAGTTACTGTCTGTATAACACTTCTCACTTTTCTATTTATTTACTACGCGTCTCGATTTATTTCTTACATAATTTTCACGACCGTCAATTTATATCTGAACTCTTCACGACCGTCAGTTTATATCTGAAATCTTCACGACCGTCAATTTATATAATTTATATCTATACTCTTCACGACCATCAATTTATATCTCCACTCTTCACGACCGTCAATTATCTGAACTATCCTCGGCGATCGTCTTTCCGCTTATATACTGTTTCGTTAAATTTCCGGAACATTCCCGAGAAACACAGAAGTCGGGACCATTTGATTTTTCGCCGAAATATTGAACAAATCTCCGCGAAACACAAATACGCTAACATGTCCTCAATTATTACGCACACACTTGCAGTTATGATATACACGTCGCGGCTCGGCCGCGACCGGCTCGCTCACATGGGCACTCGAACGCACACAAGCAAACGCGCACTCGTTACAATATATTTTTACTGTTTGCGATATCGTTGCGACAAATCGCAAACAGAAAATCGCATCGCAATCGCAATGTGTGCAAATGCGCTTAGGCCTCTTTTCAGACAGTGCGATTAAGATGCAATTTTCCGTTTGCGTTATGTCGTACCGCATTCGCAGAGACCTTCACGCGGAGCAGTAAAATTTAGTTTCAAGCGATTAAAAATAAAAAAAGGAGTTTGCGATGTTGCCATTGCCATTTTGTCTTCATAGTTAATGGAGTGTAGTTAGTGTGGATAAACTATTTTGTTAGCATTGTTACATCTAAAACTTGACATTTCTGGGGATGTAAGATATGTCGCAGGCGCTTTTTATACTAAAGGCTTATTTTACGGCTACAATTAATAAATTATTTAGCATTTAAATTTTAATTTTGAAGGAATTGCGATGATACGACTTGAATACTGAAAGAGATGCGACAGTTCAGTGCTAATATTGCAATATTTTAGTTGTTGGCGTAATATTGTACAATAAAGTAACGGCAGACATTAGACCGTGTTGCGATGTGATATTCGGTTTTTTATCGCAGCTGCATCATATGAAAATTGCTCATATAACCCCGTTGTTTTTACGACAAATCGTAAAAGGTAAAAAGAATACACGAGGAAGGTGTTTACTTTCAATTGATTTTTCAAAGGTGCCTTCAAATATAATTCCCAAATTACCTTAGCATCTTCAAACGTGGCGATATCAATTTTTCAAAAGTAAATAAGCCGAATTAACATCACTTATATTTTGAAATTCAGATACGTCAACATCTTAATATGCTGAGGCGATTCTGAAGCTATATTCGGACTCAGCGACAGAAACTAGCTTTGAAATGAATAAACATAGACAACGTAGTAAACGCCATCTATAGAAATATACTACTTTATGTGGAAATCAGTAATATACGACAAAATCCTTTTCTATTAAGGATATCGACTTTTTAAACTGAACTCACGGTGTAGCTAACTGTATGGTATGTATTTAACTAGATAAAAGAAAAATAAAAGTTATTCTTGGTAGATTTTCTGTCGAAACTGTCAGACGTGTATCGCGATTTCGTATTTATTGATTCTCATCAACACTCCGTAGATAGTTCCGATAGGACACCAACCAACCCACTGCTGCATTTAAACAGCGCTGAATAAATAATAATAGACAGCATAATGAACGCCATGTCTAGAAATTTACTGCTTATTGTGGGATTCTCTAAGAAAACAAATATAGGAACATGTACTGTGTCTCAAAATTGCATACACAACAGAAATTCTTTTGATTTAGACTACATTAAAATTTTATATCAGTATAATAAAAGCAAACGTTTTGATATTACAGCAATTAGTAAAGCTTTCATGGGAGTAGTCCTATTATCAAAAAACAAAGAAAATCTGATTTATCCCCCTCATTGAAAATAATTAACTGTTCAACTTGTTCACAACAGTATCATTCATGTACTCTTTGATAATGTAACAGCTGAAATAATTGGTAGAGATCAAACAATAATTTATCTTTGTGAAACATACCGCCTGTATTACTTTTATTGTTATAGCTACTAATAATGTTACACCAAATGCCTATAGAGGCTATCGTCGTTTATAATTTCCAACGAATATTCCTTACATATGTATGCAATGTGTAATTTGCCTTTTATCTTGAAATTTCCCGAGAATTAAGCGGTTGTGTTAGATTAGATTAGGTTAGGTTAGTTTAGGTTTGATTAGGTTAAGACTGGTAAGATTAATACCGAACTAGCAATGAACACAAAAGGAGATAGTTGGATATAACGAACTACAGGACAGACTGGGGTATTGGCAGAGAATAGGTATCTGCACGAGTGATAAAGCACACCTATGGTGTAATACTGAACACCCCTTCCGAAACCAAAATCATCATTATTGTATTTAATGGGTGGAAGGTGTAAGGTACTGTAGATATTGAAACTTGAACGTTATTAACCAGTATTGTAATAATTCAAGCCAATAAACCATAAAATGAACTGCAGTTTACAAGAGTTCCTACCTGCTGCATGGCTGTTGTAACTTACATTCGTCTAAGCTAAAAAATTTATACGTTCTAGTTATTTGTAATAGTTTCTTACTAATTTCATACACCAGGCAATATTAACATACAAAACGACGACTTGGCTAGCAGTGTCTGTTGCAAACTACACAAACAGAAGTTCTGGATAGATTACAAAAATTTCTAGCAATTATTGATTTTCTATAGTCCTCAAATATACATCCACCTATTCGTTTAACTAAATTAGTTAAAAGGGACTTAGGATACGTGTTGCGTTTGTGGACATTATCAACGCGAAATAACAGAAGAACGATTTTGCCAGAATCGAAGAATTTCATAGAACTTTCTAGAACAAATCAAGAAAAAAAAACGTTGAAAAAAGTAGAAAACTTAATGTTCTAGAAATTTTAGAATTAAAATTAGCAATTGCAAAGAATGATAATATAGTCAATAACCAAACTGAAATATTATCAAACAATAGTCCATTTCTGTTAACCAATGTATGATGTTTTTTTCTCCCTATTTAGGCTTATATACATCTATAACTTTGTACTTATTTGTTATCTATTTAAGGTTTGAATTATTGTTCCTCAGGTAGTAACTACAATACTCTTGATAAAGACCGACTGGTCGAAGCAATTGTCGAGCTTTCGACTAATAAAGTCATTGAAACATTTTGTGTATTTTCTTGTTTTACATAGCTATTTTATAATGTTTCATCAAGAATGCACCATTAATAGTCTTTTGAGATATTTAATGCATGTTACAATTGCGGCTACTGAAGCAAAAATAGAGGAGAATAAATGCTTTAACTGTATTGATGGCAGAAATGAAATTAGTACACAAAGAATGAAACAGGAAATAAAAATAGAAATAAAGAAGAAGAAGCGACAAATATAAGAACCAAGGAAAAGATAAATGATATCAGAAACGACATCGAATAGAAGATAGAAGAAAGAAAAATCAATATCGAAAGTAAGATAGAATAAAGGGAAAATAATATAAAAGAAAGATAAACTAATGCAAAAGAACCTAAATGAACGAGAGATCAATTTGGAATCCCGAATTGAAGAAATGAAAGAAGATATCAGCTATAACCACCCACTACTGTAGGAAATGACGATATCAGTGCAAGGCCAACAAAAATTACATCTCCAAGTTTTGATGGGTACATCTCATGGTTCGTTTACCTGAAGCAGTTTGAAGCAGCGGCAGAAGCAAATACGTATGCCGATTCAGAGAAAGTAGCAGCATCAATAACTAGTTTACGAGGAGAGACACCGAAAATACTTCAAAGAATGCTTCAGTCTCAACAATATAACTTCCATCATCTTGTCAACCGCATTGAAATGAGGTACAACAATTAATATCTTCAACAAGTACATAAGGTGCAATTGAATAGCCGTAACCAACGAATCAGCGAGACTCTTCAACAATTTTAGTCTGATTTGGAAGGCCTCGTAAAATTAGTTTATCCCTTTGCTTCTCAAGAGTTCATAGACCAACTGGCTCTACTAACATTTATCGATGGAGTCAGGCACTCCGAATTACAGCAAGTTCATAGATTCTCACGTCACAAGACTCCAAATAAAGCATTGTCACATGCCTTAGAGTTTGAAGCAGCGAAACAAGTTTCCGAGGGCTATATAAAGTAACGTTATAGCGAATTCGTCCCTCTCTAAAGTGACTGACTTTGACAACAGTGACCGGAAAGATTTCACATCCATGGAGTAATTAGAATTGCTAATGCGATATTTTATAGTTAGATACTGGCGATCCACGTATTAGACTATTCTCTACTCTCGATTTGAAAAGTGGATACTGCCAAGTGGTAGTATTTGAAGGATAAGAGGAAATTGCGTTTACGACTGGAAATGGTCTATGGAAATGCAATGTGATACCTTTTGGACTGTGCAATGTGCCTGCTACATTTGAAAGACTGATGGACATTACATTATAAGGACTAAACTGAAAAGTTTATTTGGTTTTACGAGGATTTTTCGGCATAGCCCGACCACTACATAAATCTACAGAAGATGGGGTATCATTTTAATGGACAACCGAATGCCAAAAAGGATTTGAAAGGTTGAAGGTTACACCCTTTGGAGCCTCAATCTTGATATGTGAAACTTTCATCGTTGATGCCGATGTTAGTAATATAGAACTTGGTGGTATGTTATCTCAAGTTGAAAACAGAAAAAAGAAGTTAGGTACATCAGTAAAACACTCAAAGTCGAAACGAAACTACTTCGTCACCCGTCGAAAGCTACTGGTTGTGGTTAAAAACCCTTGAGCGCCGAAGTGGTTAGCATTTTCTGATAAAGTTTCGGTAGTGAACAGTTTTGCAGTTTGCATTAGCTAATAAGGTCAATTACATTATTACAACACTTTATACCTACCAGGTAGGTTACAAAGTAGTAGAAAAAATAATATATCTCTAGTCTATTGATATATACCAGCCGATCTTTATCGAGAGTAGTATATTAGTGTATTTACACTATTCTTGATAATGACCGACTGGTAGAAACAGTTGTCAAGTTTTCGAAATATATTCCTTGAATCATTATTTTACATTTTTATTATTCAATGTTTCATCAACAGTGCACCGAAAAAAGTTTAGTTAGCCAAATTTACACCATTTAGTTCTTGAAATTGTACGGATAGGTCGCTTAGAAGAATCAGCTTGAATGTATTTTTGTTTTAATATTGTTGGAATAAATACTTATTCATGATTCACAATATAATTCTCCATTAATTTGCACAATGATCGTAACTATTATTTATAAGCTATAGAGGTAGTACATTAGTTTATAAAATAATGAACACAAACAGTATAAACTACAAAACTATTTCCAATATATCAGCAAATAAGTTAACATTTTTCCATAATTTATATCGGTGTAAATTTAATGTCAAATCTAACGATACACAATCTACTATTTCCAGGGATTGTTTCTTATAAGTGCATCTACGATCCTACCTTGACAATTTCTGCGTATATATCGGTTTTTCATCGAGATTGTTCTTCTTATTAGTTCTTTACTAATAGTTTCACTCCATGAACTGAAACCTATTCACTTCAGCGTTTTATGCTCACTTATGTAGGTCTCTCAGTTTTCATTTTCTTGTATTAATCCTGTTTCTTGTTTATAATTTCTTTATAAACACTAAGCATTACGTATTTGATTACCGTGTTATTTATCTTTCGTTCATTAAAAGCTAAAAATATGGAAAATTGAGCTAATTAATTTTTTTTAATAATACGTTTGATAAAAAAATAGGAAAATATACTTTAGAATTTTGTAAAGAGACATGTTGATTTAAGTATACATCAGTTACATTGTAGACAAGTTCTAAAAAGGCCATTTTTTTATAAAACTAATAGGGACTTTAATTTTTCTGAAAACAGTTTTAGGTCATTGTTTGTTATGTAGATAAATCTTATTTCACGAAAAAGACGGACGACGCTGCTTTTCTGGTACTTTTTCACCTGGACTTGACGGACCATTTGATTTACAAAGCTGAGAAAGTGGTTGTCGCAGTTTTACCGGCAGGTAGGTACTATTAATGGCCTACGCTTCTCCATACGGATAACTGACCAGTACATATTCAAGTTTAATGTTATTCAATGTCTTGTAAAAAATCGTAGTAATTGGAAGGCGCCTCAGATGAGAAATTGGTAAATTTTAATTTCATTGGTTCTTATTGTAAAACATACATCATTGCCAACTTTCTGTGCTATTCGATATTTCTTTTTGTGGTAGTTTCAGTTACATTCTACCAATAACTGTAACTTGTTTACCAGTTGATTGAAGTTAAATTTCACGTAGAACAAAAAATTTTATATAAATATATTAATGCGATATTAATTATTCAATTAATTTATACCCATTACAGATTACCTTATACAATTAGGGAAAATTTTGTTGCTGTAGTCACTGCTGTAATTTCATGTATTATTAATGTTTAATAATAATATACGTTGATTCCGACGTTCTGTTTCTTAGTAAGTACGTTCGTCGTTGTTACTGTTGTCACCTCTTATTTTTAAAGTGCGTGCCCCCTAAAAATGAAAATAATGCAAAAGTACCAAACACCATTTAATGATAAGTGATTGCTATTATGCAATAAAAATATGTTTTTAGTATATCACTAAGTTCTTAAAAAAAGTATTGTAATACATACATACACTTTCAAGTAATTGACAAATATCTCCTGAAGTTTTATGAGGTTATTTTTTAGAGGAAACGTAAGAGCATTCTCATGTTTATATGCGCATTTTAGAAATGTAGTTAATGCATGCAGTGTACTAGTAGTACAACGTGTATACATGTCACGTGTAAATAACGAAATTTTCTGCATTTACTACAAATGCGCTTTTCAAGATTCCGTTTTACTTATCTTCTTCCCATATTCCGCATTATACTATGGGTTAAAATACTTATGTATAAAGATAGCTGGTTAAATTAATATGGCCAAGACGGGCAATTTCACTAGTGACATGAATATGCTGATTTGTACCGCTATTAGTTCCGAAGTTAAACTAGGAATATCAAGTGCGCGAAACTTGATGAGATAGCTGCATTTAAGTAATGCTAACAACCCAATGAACTCACATGTAATATAGAAAATACGGTATAAGCTGCATTCGTGAACTCTAGAATGGAGTGTTTTAAGTGTAGTCAAGTAAGGTGAACTTAAGTCATAAATAGCTTTGTGTGCTGCTTAACACATTTTCCCGTTTATCGTCCCATTGTAGTATTAACCAATATGAAAGATAACGTACGTTCGGTATGCCATTGAATAATTGATCCACATGCAAACTCTCAATTATCTATATTAATGCATATAAATTATTGAATTAATTTATACCCACTACAGGATACCTCATGCAATGAGGGGAAAATTTCTTATTGTTGTCACTCTCACTCTCCTAGCTTAGTGGCAAAAGCATTGGCGCGTAAAGCCAAAGGTATCCCGGGTTCGAGTCCCGGCGAGGGCATGACAACAGTAATAAAATTTTCCCACATTATATGAGGTAATCTGTAGTAGATATAAATTAATTCAATAACTAATATCGCATTAATTTATTTAAAATTTACCCCTACTAAAAATTCTTCGAAAAATTTTATGATGCCTTTCAAATGTTTTACGTTTTTATTAAGAGTTGTAATTCACTTTAATTGCTCTATCATTCAAAAGTCAAGAAGTAGATGATTTCTGATTAAAATTGTCCGTCTGGGTTTGCAGTTAGTAAAATGTTATTCTGTTTTGTTAATGTAATTTATTCATCTCTATTTAAGGTATTCTTTAATGGTTAAATTAAACTTTTCTGACATTGGGGTGGTTGATGTAGTAATGTTAGAATGAACGAACGAACGAACAGCAGAAAATGTCTGACAACGATGAAATTAACTTATACAATACTATTTTCATGCTCAAGAAGAGTAACTGTTATTATCTACATACTTATTGTCATTGAAATTAAGTTTTGAAATTTCTGTAATTACTTTTTGGGTATTCCCATTGTTTAATGTATTTTTGTTTCAACACTAACATTTCAAGATAATTAGCTTGCCTAATTTAAACTTTTGCAATATGCCATTGAATGAACTATGGAACTACACACACGAACTTCTGAAATTGGATGGGGCTAACGGAATGTAAAACTATAAATTGGAGGCGAAAAACTAAAAGTCGCCGATTTTCCATGTCTGTTAACAAAAATATAAACATATGTCTTGGTTATAGTTCTGTCTAAACCGCAATATGCGATTTTCAGGTCATTGGTTCTCATCAGCACGCCGTAGATAGTTCTGGAAGAACACCAACCAACCTACCTGCTGCCTCTAAACAGCGGTTAATAAGTAAAAACAGACAGTTTAGTGAATGCTATCTGTAGATATTTGTACTAATTTGTAGGCTTCAGTAATGATAAACAAGATCCTTCTTAAATAAGGATATTGACTTGTACTTGGTGGCGTTCACTAAACTATATGTATTTATTAATATGTATATGGTGTATAGGTATATAACTCATAGTAGAAAAATCGGCATAGACATAAAACAAAGAATAGCGCAGAGTGGGGTCGCATTTAACAACAACAAATTATTTTTTAAGAATTAAAAATACACTTGGTTTCAAAATATTATATTTGTAGACACTACACTTGTTTCAGCAAAAACAAACTACGAATCGTTACAGCTATTTATACTAACAACTAAGGGGTGGGGTGTAATTTAATTGAATATATTTAGCATAGGTGAATTTTTACATTCAATTTGGTCGTTTAATGCTAGGTTTTTACAAAAGTATCCATTAATTTATAGTGCTTCTAACAGATCTAATTTCAAACTTTTATTTTGCACGTGTAAAATTTTGTAGTCGTGATTAAAATTATGTTTTTTTTTTAATAAATATTCCCATACGTAGTATCAGATTTTTTATTTGTAAAACTAGCCCAATGTTCTCTGATACGGACTCTAAAAGAACTACCTGTGTGTACTAAATATACTTTGTCACAGTCTAAACAATTTAATATATTAACTCCTGAATTTAAGTTTTTGGAGTTTTACATTTAATATTTAGTATATGTTTACCTAATGAGTTATTTGTTCTAAAGGTTATATGACTATTATTAATTTGACTGACCTGTTTACCGATTAAAGAAGAAATATTACCCATATATGTGAATGTATCATATTTTTTTGTTTCAGTTTTTATTAGAGGATAAATTTTGTTTAAAGTTTATTTTTTGATTTTTTTGGTTAAAATATCGTCTATTATAGTTTGCGAGTAACCGTTATTTCTAGCTAAGGTATAGATTCTATTTAATTCTAATTTGAACTGTTCTGTATTTAAAAGTACGTTAATAAGTCGATGAATAAAAGCATGAAAAGCAGCAAGTTTGAGGCATTGGGTGAAACGAATTTGCGTATATGAACGTATCCGTATGAGTAGACTTATAAAAGCTATTAAATGTATGTTTAGTACCAATGCGGGAAATGGTAAGATCTATAATGTTAATTAAATTGTTTTCTTCTTTTTCTATTGTGAATTTAATATTAGGATGTAAATTGTTTAACAATTGGTGGAAAGTATGTAATTGTCTATTTGTGCCACTAAAACTGAAATATCATTCACATACCTGAACCAGTAAATACAATGTTTAAACAAACGGTGTGTTTTATTTTTTTTCTAAATTATTCATGAAAAATTCTGCTAACAGGGGCCTCAAAGGATTACCCATAGGTGAACCTTCTTCTTGTATATAGAAACTATTGTCAAATTGAATATAATTTTGTTTTAAGCAGATTTATAATAAGTTAATAATATCTTCTGATATAATTGGATTGGATTTTCCGGTGCTTAGTTTATCAGTAATAATTTGTAGGACGTCCTGTGGTGGTATACTCGCAAACATTTTTATTTTTTATTTTTAATTCTTTAATTATGTTTTCTGTGTTTCAACAAGTGAAAGCTTCCACTATCAATTAATTAACAACTCATTTCTGTTCTTCCGAACGGTTAATTCAGAAAATCCGAAAGTATTAATAAAAGAATATGTTTGCAGCACGGCTCTGCATGGATACGAAACGTGAATGGTTGACGTAGCGAAACGTATGGTGTTGTAGATCGATTTTGAAAATACCATCGATAAAAAGGCCAGAAATGAGCAAGTATTCTTGATTAATTATATTCCTCGTTCTCTCTCTCTATAAATTTTGACTTGTTAGTTTTGTTTTATGTGTTCTTTTTAGTGTGCATTGCTATTAATTCCAAATAAGTAATTTAGGATATTGTGCACAACGATTAACCGACCGAGGTAACGTGTTTAAGACTAACATTTTAATTTCAACAGGCATTTTTACCGTATTAAAATATATCACGTTTAATGTGTGTTAATTTTAACATATATAATTAGTTGAGTCCATGTGATCTTAACCTTTGATGGGCAGACAAACTGACTAATTTAGTAAATAAAGATTTTGTTGCACTAAAACCAAATTGTTCTTCAATTGGGACACGTGAAGATGTCCTGTAAGTCTCAAAGGTATGGCTGAAAACACCCTATACTATCATACCATCACCCTTACCTCATCTTACAAATAATAGTATATACATACATATATACTGCCTAATTTATCGCGTGCTTTTTTTGTACTTTTCTGTTCATGATTTTTGTGTGTAATAAACCTGTTGCATTTATCTACTTTTTTCTTGTCTGCCACTTTTAATTCGCAAAACTGAACCGACCCTGGAAGAAATTACCATGACAAGTAACTATCGCAAAAATTGTAAAAAGGTGAATCAAGCACATGCCTTAATGTTTATTAATAAGTAACAGTGCTGCTTTTTACAATTTCGAAAGCATAAAAAAATTCATTCACAAGAGGTCCAATTCAATTCGATTATTTCTAATTCAATGTAAAATTCATCACTAACAAATTTAATTCCTAAACCCGACTAACCCAACATTTCTTATTTAATTATGTGTAAGGATATTTGTATAAGTATAGGGATTGTCGATATTATGTGTAGATCACTTAAAGATAAAAGCTAGTTGCCTTAATATACAATAACCGTTTTACATTTGGGTACTCTGTTGTAATATTCAGTTTACGACCTTTGAAATTGCTCACAGATAATAAAGTGGATATGTTTCCTTGTAAAATACAGTGTCAATTCTATAATACAAGTCTTTACGACGAATAACTTCCTATTTCCTAGATCGATATTACCTGAGCTTACGTTTAGTTTGGTTGCCTTATAATATACAGGGTGTCATTCATCTCGAGACAAGGAAATATCTTGATGTAATTTCATTCTTTCGGAAAAGGGTTTAAAAAAAGTTGTATGATATCGAAAGGGAAATAAGCTGGAGAAATATAAGGTGATCTATAATATAACTTTTAAGTTCATTTGAAGGTCAAGTAATTTTTGTAAAAGGAATACATATTTTTGTTCTCAGCAATAGAAAAGGCAGAAATTTTATAATCGAAGAAATTCTTTAAGCAGATAAATGAATCAACACTACTTTGTTTATTATCACTTTTTTATTTACAAATAGTTTCGACAAATAGCTTGTCATTGTCAAACAAATAATTCAAATTGAATGAATATAAACAGATTTATCAAAACAAATTATTACAAATTGAAGGAATATAAACAGATGTACAGTAGTGTTTATATATATTTTTTGGAAATACCATTAATTATTAAATGTATTGAATAGTACTAAGTGGTACAAATCTACCTGGTCGTTTAACAGGTTATTTTCCGAAATTTTTGATGCTTTATATACTTCTAAGGATTCTAAAATATTAAGTTTAAAGCCTTTATTTAGATTATATATAATTTTAAGATCTTCTATAGTAGGAAACTGATGGCCTGTTTCTAAAAAATGGTTTGCAAAATTGGAATTATCTTTTCCTAATCTAAATGATCTAAAGTGTTAATTATAACGAGTTCTAAATGACCTTCCAGTTTGGCCTAAGTAAAAGGAATCGCATTCTGTACATTATAGCTTATTATAGACTCCAGTTTTTTCAAATTTGTTAGTTTTATCTTTTGAATTAAAAAGTATGTGTTTTGAATATGTGTTTGTCTTGAAACTAACTGTTAGGTTGTTTGCAGATAGAACATTCGCGATTTTTATTGAAATATTATCAAAATACGTCAAAGATATGTATTTGCATTCTTTGTTTTTTTTTGTATGGGTATATAGATTGGCATGCTATTTTAAATTGTTTTTTACGTATTAAATTTTGAATTGTTCTTAGAACAAAACCATTATTTTTTGCAATTGTTAGAATGATGTTTAGTTCATGTTTTAATTTTTCGTTTGAAACGGGGACGGAAAAAGCTCTGTGTATCATAGATTTATATGCTGAAAGTTTGTGTGAAAGAGGGTGTTTTGAATTATTATGAATTGTTACGTCTGTGAATGTTGGTTTTCTGTAAATATCAAAATTTATTTTATTATCTGAATATTGTAGGGTGAGGTCAAGAAAATTGATTTTGTTGTTCTGTTCAATTTCTAGCCTAAATTTTATATTGGGGTGAATTGTATTAATAAAATTTAAAAAGGAGTGTAATTGTCGGCGTGTTCCTGAAAAACACGCTATAACATCTCCCACATACCTATACCAAAATTTAATGTGTTTATTCGCTAATGTTGATCGCATAATTTTACTTTCTATATTTTGCATAAATATATTGGCTAATAAGGGACTTAGTGGGGAGCCCATAGCTAAACCTGATTTTTGTACAAAAAACTGTTTATTATACTGGCAGTAATTTTGGCTAAGACATAATTCAAATGCTTTAATAAGCTCAGTTTTATAATTAATGTCTATACCGCTTTGATTAAGGATGTCTTTTATTAAAGGTAGGCATTCTATAATTGGAATATTCGGAAACATATTTGTTACATCGAATAAAACAAGCAGACAATTTTTTTGGGTTATTTTGAAGTTTTTCAATTTTTCTGTTAGTTCTACTGCGTTTTTTATACTATGTCCTGGATAAAACTGTGTTACTTCTATGGACATTTTATTTATCTTTTTTGCTAAATTTTGCACAGAGCTATTTATAAAGGAAACCACTGGTCTTATGGGGGTATTCTCTTTGTGATTTTTAATTAGACCGTAAAGGTTTGGTGGAGACGGATTCATACAAATTAATTTATATTTCTCAAAATCGTTAAATAGATTTTTGCTATTTGTTTTTGTTGGTATTTATAAGAGAAGAGATTAATCAAATCCAAAATTTGAATAGCATTATTTTGGAAAATGTTTTAGACAGCAGTTGTATGTTTTCGAATGCAAAATCATCTAGTAATTTTTAGTATGACCTTCAGATTGACCTCCAAGTTCGTTTGAAGACCAACTCATCTTTTAGAAGCTGATGTATATTTTTAACGCTGGCAATGAAAACAGGGGAAATTTTTATAATCCAAGATACCCTTGAAATTGACTTGTTCTTAAATCTTTAATCAGTATTTATAACAACAAAAGAAATTAATTTCAAAGGTATCTTACATTATAAAATTTCCTGGCCTTTCTACTGTCACGATTAATTAAATGTATTACTATTTCTAAAAGATTATTTTACCTTTAAATGGTATTAAATGTCAATATGAAGGTCATACTGAGGGTGTTACTAATGATTTCTCATTTGGAAGCATATAAAAGTTTCCTGAAACTTTTTCCAAAATAGTGAGATTCAAACAAGATTTTCTGGATTTTTTGGCTGTTCTCATTTCTTTTTGAAAGTTTTTAAAGAAAATCAATTTCAAGCTTGTCTTCAATTACAAAATTCCGGCTCTTTTATTTGCTGAGATCAAAATATGCATTCCCATTAAATAAAAAAAAAAAACTTGTGTTTCAAAGTAACCAATTTGTTTCCCCTTCAAAAACATACAACTTTTCTCTAAAAATAATCCAAAAAGGTGACAATAAAATAGGACATTTCATTGCGACAAGACAAACGATTCATCCTATATAACTCGCATGTATAGTGATTAATTCTCTCCTTAATGAAGCGTTTATTCTCTATAACGAAACAATGCGCCACATTTGAGAAATTTATGTGGCCATTAAATGAAGAACTTTGTTTGGTCAACAAAATTGTTTTAAAACGTCTAAAAGAAAAAGGCAATTTAGGAAGCCAATATCAGATGCTGTTTCAGTCAAGGTTTAAAAGTTTTATTTATAAAATTTTGTATTTTATAAAATTTACCTAACAGAAAGTTTCTGTAATGAGAGGAAACGTTCGATCCCTTGGGCCTCGTTATTGAGGGAGAGAATACACTTTACCTATACGTTTCTCTAGTGGAGTACTTTTGTACGCATATATATTGTGTGTACATTATTTCAAATAACAAATGTAGATTTTGCTGTACCTGCTGAATTCATAAACGGAGGAAGATCCATTGTGAGATTTATTGCCATCCTACGAATTGCATTAGAATGTAATGATTTATTGAACAGGTTCACACGCCAAGGTGGAATTGGAAAGGGTTCCGTCGACACAAGTTTAATTTTATTTCCCATATAAACAGTTGATAACAAATACGTGACCCAATGTTTATCCCATACAGTGTAACAAACGTTTCTATTGGAAATGTTTCAGGCAATGTACTATTTAAATTATTAATGATGCACATTGTAAATAATTCTAGTAGTTCTTGGCCCTTTGACTAAATCAATTGCAAGAGTGTTACTAATATAATGCTGAAACATAATTTAATATTTGATAGTGGTATTTACGTTAATTCAAGTCCTTAACATCAATGCAAATGTTTAAAATTAGTTCCAATTGGCCACCTCAAATCAGAACACAACGCTTTACTAACTGGATATTCTCAGTCCACGGATAGTAGTTGAAATCAAGTATATACTGAACAAAAACGTGTGGTTCTTTTTAGCTCTCTTACTATGTGTTGACTGCAGCTTAGTTACGCCGTGGTTCAATTTGACAGGTAAATAACCACAATTCAGAAGAACTGTGTCAAATATTAATAAACTCACAATTAGTGGCAAATATTGAAAGATTGCATTTACTGCCTATCTGTGGTTATTGTTATTAATCTCGCTGGTAACTGCTAGCTTTGGTTTGATCGGTATTGTATTGTATCTGTATCAAGCGGCGTGGTTTAACAGTGTGGATTATACCTGTGGCTGCAATAATTCGCCACAAAAGTTTACATTTACGTTAACATTTTATTATTCCTTTTGTATTAATTTTATACTTGAATATTTTATACTGTAAATATCTTTTCGAATTCTATTCTCTATTCTTATGTTTTGTATTATTGTATTATTGTTACTATGTAAATATCTATTTCAATTTTTCTACCTAAGTCTTTTGTATGTGTACCTGTCTATTGTGCTCTGTGTAAATAACTTTATTACTTGTACTTTCCTATAATCCCTTTAACGTTTCAATTTTAAACTGGTGTTGTCCTTGTTCGGGTGTACAGGCCGTCGTCGGTTGGAATTGCTTCCGACGACGGCCTGTACACCCGAACAAGTACAACACCAGTTCATCAACTGGCCGCGAAAGCCTTAATCAGGTTTCAATTTTACTTACTAACCGCATGACGTTTGTAACTCATCTTCTTCCTTAATTGCATTTTAATAGTACATGTCTTTCAAGTAAAAGTTCAACAATCGGTCCCTTCTTCAATTTCTTAACTCAAAATTTCCAGATTTCTTTAACTTCTAATTGGATCCCTTCTTTTATCTTTCTAGTTCTTGCTCCCCTCTAACTGTCTTCCTATCATTTTAATTTCCAAAATCTATTCACTTTTCCGATCTGCTCTTCAAGCCTTCTACTCAACTTTTATTCTGTGTTCTCGATTCGTTCTATCTTTTGTTTTTTTTTGTTAATATATATTCATAGTTATCAAAGTGCATTATTTTATTTATTCATTTATCATTATATTGGACAATCAAAATTGGTGACCCAGTCAACAACTATCTAAAGTGGTAAACAACACACATATCACCAAATACCGTATCATTCGGGAGGCCGCCAGTTTCTTTCTGAGTCCACCTGACCTGGTCCAAGTGTTTCTGTAGTATGCTTGAATTATTTACGTAAATACTATGAGATGATTACCATTCAGCCATTTCCACTATTCCTGAAAAGAGGCTAAGAGGGACTTCTGTTCTACCCTCCGACTTTGTACTGGAATGCAGGTCTGAGGTTCAGTTTATTATGACAAGGTGTGCCGATGAAAACAAACAAGTTACAAATTGCGATCAACGTCTGGTAGTTTCGATACTTCATTTACTGCTAGTATGTGGTTATTTATTGAGAATGTTTACTAATAAAAACCTTTTTTTAATTATTAATTATTTATGAAGACTGCCCAGCTGAAAGATATAGTTAATGATAACAGAACCTTTTAAAATGGATTTTCATATAAAATAATACGTAGGTATTCAAGTTTATTGAAAAAATATATAGCTTACAACTTCGTTACCGTTAGTAAAAATATTATCATAAAATAAGGAAACGAAGTTAAGCTACTTTTTACTCAAAAGTGAAACTTCTGTTATCAAGAAGTCAATTAATATAGGCAAAAATTTAGATTTAATTAGAGGTGAGGAATTTGGATAAACACTAGACTTAATGCCGAAAATACTATATGTAATGAAATCGAGGACTAATATTTAATTAAATGCCTTCCTTTTTAGATGTGTTATCATTGTCTAAGAATCTTTCGGAACCAACAGTGTAATTCAATGCTGGTAGGGGTAATAGCTATCGAAGTAGTTGTTCAGCAGCATGTAGAAATTCTTCTGACTACCCTTTTGATAGGATCATCTATCAAATTTAATTGTGTAGCAATGAAAACAGTTAAGTGATAAAAAGGAAGTATCTACAGATTCGCATTCCGATATAAAATAATTAATATAATGTCTTATATTACTTCATTTATTTAAAATATGAAGTGAAACAAACAAGTTTTAGAACGTTTATTATGTAAAAATGACAGCTGTTTCGATATATGATGATACCTTCTTCAGGTGTAAATTACAACTAGTTGTAAGAAGAAGGCATAACAACTAGTTTTAATTTACATCCGAAGAAGGTGTAAGAAAATACCGAAACATACTAGACATAATTGTAGAAATTTAAAAGTTGTGTGCTTTTTATCTTCATATTTAAATTATGGAGTTCTTTCAAACAAAGATCTCAAGAATCATCAAATTAATTTACTGTGTGTCAACCGAAAAAGTCACATCTAAAATAAATATCATGTCATTAAAGTACAGGAGGCTTTTAGAGAAATTGTAGAAGGGAGTTTATTGTTTGCCCTTGCTTTCTAACAGACATATCAACAAGACATCAGTTAATTTACTAGCAGAATTTACCGGTAACGAATATCACATTTTTTCACCTAACCAGAATAAACCTTTAGTCACGATTGTAATACAAGATTGTTATTCCAAACAATACAACAAATAACGTTTTGATATACATTTATTTAGGTGCTTGTTTTCTATTAAAAGGAGTGACATTTTCTCTAAATAAGTACTAAAGGTAGGTTAAACTACTTTAACAAGAATCAATGATAGTTTTCGTTTTTAAATGATTAAACGTGAGAACCTTAGTCTTCATAGGTAAAGATAAAGTTGTGTGGTGCCCAAAAGTGCCGAGATTCTGAGGGTTCTGGAATGCCCCAAAAATATAAAATGTATTTAGGCTATATGTAAAGGACATGCATTTATACTAACAATGTATGACGTTTACCTAAACGTTCCTTAACATCGGTCACCTTTAGCTTTACTAAATGTGGTTTCAAACTTCATTTATTAAGAAAACATGCTAATAGTCGCGCGTAGACACTTAGGCATTAATGTTACGGTCATAAATTGTAAACCACAAAGCAAAATTTCGTCTATATAATTGTAGTTTTTTCGATTATTATATGAATAGCTTTACAGGATTATTAAAACTGAGTGTTACATTAGTCGTTTTAGGAAAATTAAGCTATGCCAAATTATGATCTCTTTCGGAACGCCCTGTATAAATTATGAAGCTTAAGTTTGGCACTCTTAACTCATCCATTTATAAAATTATTTTTTAAATTAAATTATCTCAGAAACTATTAATCGTAAGCATACAAGTTGGTCATCAAAATCACCTTAAAAATTTATGCTTCATTTGAATTCGTCGTAAAAAATCATTCCATTTGAAATAACAATGGTGACATCAATTTTCAGTATAACCCGAAGTGGTAGACAGTTGACATTATTTTATATAAAAACATCATCTTTACTTTTAACTTTTCAAATCTCTAGCACACTTAGTTTTCCTAAAATGTCTAATGTACCACTCATTTGAATAATTCTATATAAAAATTGTTTTACCCTACAATAATTCCTTCAGATAGAAGAACCACATGAATAAATAATATCATTTTGCTTAAATACTAGTGCTAGATGATCGAGTAAAATCAGATTTTGAAAAACTGCCATATGTTTATTCAGTAAAAGAATTGGTTTATTATATGCATGTGCCCACATGCATTCTGCTGAGTTTAATTTATAACCTTCGTTCGAAACAACAATGATTAACATTAACATTACTAAATTTATGTTTTTCGTGATGAGATGTTCTGCAAAGGGTTTATATAGTCCTTTTTTAATTAAAACTTGTCTTATATTCATGGTTACTTTGATTAAAAAATCCCGTTTGGCTAGAATATACCTTGTTCTAATCTCCTCTTAGGCTTATATTTACTGTTTCTAATGAATTTAGAAAGTGAATTATTAGTTTGATGATATCGTAATATTGGTTTATTAATTGGAGCTTACGATTTAGTTTTCAAACAACTAATGGGGTCGGTATTATCGGTGGGGTTTGTGGGAGATCACACTAATGAATCTAACTACATAATAGAACAGCAAAGAGTAAATGTTCAATACTAAACGGAAAAGAAGAAGCTGTATATTGCTTATGCTTCGTTAAACCACTTGAAAGGTAAAAGTCGTCATCTGGAATAACAGGTGAAAGGGCAAACATGTATGGTGGAGCCGTTCAATATCCACTGAAAGTAAGGTTACGCGCACACTGTAACTAAATTGTTCAACGACAGTTTGGTCGTTGAGAGTGGATTATGAGGTCATTATCAAACTCAATTGTTTGCTGCTACATCTATGAATGCATACGAACTAAACTGTTGTTTAAAAGAGAAATATGAGCTGCACTTAGAGGGTGCCGAAATGGATTTAGTAGAGATGCAGCATTACTTAAAAGACATAAAAATATTAGAAACAGGGCTCATCTAATAACCAGCCGATGGTTACTGCGAGACTAGTTTCATCAGCTATATAGCTTTATAAACTTCTTGTGATAAGCACTTTTTTAGGTAATATCTGCTTCCCCATCCAGGATGAATGAATAATTTTTAAAATAAAATGAATATTACTATAAAATAATAAATAAATCAATTGGATGTCAGTTATATAAGCATAAAAGGCAGTAAATGTCTGAATTTTAAGACTGTTTTTCTTTTGTTTTACAATGCAAAGAAAATTTAGTGTATAATTTAAAATGTAATAATGTCTAGAATAGTAAGCAGCAATTAAAATTCCAATTAAGGGGAGTGTATTGATGTAAAAATAGGCAGACCATAATTCCTATATCGTTTGTGTCAATTAGCACAAACAGCATCGACATTGTCATGTCGATAAACAACAGCAATTAAAGCGTCTGGGGATCTTATCAGATATCAGCCCAGCAATTTACACCCTCATATAATTTCCACGTAACATTCTAGGATTAATGGAACTATATACATATGTATACGTAGTGTAAGTAAATTTAATTTGATTGGGTTTTAGCTCGCTCAGAGTTTTTGCTAACGTATTGGGTATTCAACATCGACTCTGTTGATAATAAGACAGGTAATATGAGAACATAGCTTTTTACGGCTGGAATCCACTGTAGGATTAAGATTTAGGCTAAAAAGTCTCAGTCTAAATGAACGTTTAGGTTAATCTCAGTCGCTGCTAAGACTTCGGAGTATAACCTTCGCTCACGTTCTCGCTGCAGTACAACTAACGATGTCAACCGAGCTTGCTGACGAAACGTCTGGACCTAAGTGTTCATATAAACCATATCTCTTTAGCCAGAATCTTAGTTCTAATATAGGTAATGTTATAATCATTAAACCTATATAAATATTATTCAAAATAGCTTTAATTAGTATGTTTGTGTATACTTTTACGTGTGTGATTTCATAGGAAATCAGCCTATCTGGTTTTGTAATATTTATTGTTTTACTGTATAACTAGGATCATTAGTGTGAGATGCATTAAAACCCGTACCCTAGCAAGAAGATTCATAACTTTAAATATAAATATAAATATGGAATCAACAGAAAGAACTACTTTGAGGGCTAATACCCCTACCGGCATTGAATTACACAGTTGATTCCGATGGATTCCTAGACGAAGATATTCAAAAAAAGACGCCATTAAAATCCTTTTTCGTCTAAATTTCAAGGATCACAGATCCCACATTTCGAACGCGTGCTACACAGTAGGCACAACGTATAGAAACCCATATCCCACCTCCGATTTCGACCTATCGGGTCTCATCAGGTGGGCGTTTGCAGAAAGGCCTTTACAAGCTATGTAATAAATATAAATATGGAATCAACAGAAACAACTGCTCGGAGAGCTAATATCCGTACCGGAATTGCATTACACTGCTGATTCCGATGGACTCTTAGACGAAGGATATTAATGCCTTCTTTTTTTGAATATGTTATATCTTCGTCTTTAGGCGATTTAATTAGTATCATTTAATATTGCTCCTAAATTCTATGGATTGCCGAAAATACATAACAAGGACAACCCTATAAGACCAATAGTATCATATACAATATAAATTTTGTAAGGAAATTAATAGAATTTTACCAAATGTAATTAATTTTCGACCTAAGTACTGCATCAAGAATTCAATTCAATTCATAGAGAATACAAGGAAATTAAATACCCCAAAATTAGTGTCATTCTATGTAACTAGCTTATTTACGTCAATAATTGAGTTACAAATGATATTAAAGGATCATATTAGTAATACGGTTTTACCGGATAAAATGAGATTACAACTACTCAAAACTTTAATTCTATGCTTAAACCAAAAATTATTTAAACATTTACCAATAAAATATTTTATTACACTCGTTATGTCGATGATATGGACCGGAACAGAATGACAATTGAACCAATTCTTAATCAAATTATAGAAAATAAATAGTAAGATTCAATTTACTGTAGAACAAGGGGACAACAATGGTTTAAACTGTTGACATAAAATTACAAATAAAAACAACGAATTAGATTATAAATACATTAATGTGAATTTAATTATTGAATTAATTTATACCCACTACAGATTAGCTCATACAGTGAGGGAAAAAATTGTTGCTGTTGTCACACCCCTGCCGATTATAAATTAATTCAATAATTAATATCACATTAATGTATTTAAAATTTACCCCTACTAAAATATTCTTCAAATATTTCATTACTGAATTAGATAATAATATATACAAAAAAACAGCATTTACCAACACAATAATCAACGCCTATTCTTATCAATTCCAGCAAGTTAAATTAGTTGCTTTCCGCTCCTATGTATATAGACTTCTAAAATTTCCTCTCTATAAAAAACTAGATAATATAAAATACATAGCCAAAAACAATGGTTATAACCCTTCAATTAAATAGTGAATAACATGAAGAAAAAAATTATTAACAGTTATATGTAGCAAAATTGAATCAAACACTTGGCTATATTTCACCAAAGTTTTTATTAAAACAAATACACTCAACAATCGTTTCGGCCAAAGACCATTTTCAAGGGTAATTTAACAATACTGAGTTGGTCGATACGATTGTTGAGTGTATTTGTTTTAATAAAAACTTTAGTAAAATATAGTCAAGTGTTTGATTCATATTGTTATTAATCATGTTTCGTAATGAATTCACCATACAAACTTCGGAACCTATTAGTTATATGTAGGGTTCAGCAAAGAAAATCGTTATTTAGTTTAATTAACTATTGTGGTAAAGTCAGCCAATAGATTTGTAATGAACTTAACAAAATAGGAATATGAACTATCACTATTAATAAATCTAACTTAAGGAAACTGTATGTATTAACTTACTATTTACTTACTTATTAAATAACCAAAAAAACTAGTATGTTAAAGAAAAGTGGGGTTTATAGCATAAATTGTAAAGATTGCGACGCATTCTATTTAGGTCAAACGTATAAAGAAGAATAAAAGAACATTAAAGAAGAACGAAAATGTACGGGTATAAGCACCCATTGCATAAATTCGTAAACGCATTAATCTTGAAAAAGGTTTAAACAAAACCGAAACAATTGTAGAGAATTTTACAATAAATGATTGAAAGATTAAAAAGCAATTTTTCTTTCTTCATCAAAATTTTTTAATTTATTTTCAGTAAGTTTTAGGAAAGAACCTTATCTACATATCATACATAAAATAGTATAATAAAATAAGATTTTCAGTTTAGGCTTTAGTTTAGTCTCTAACTGTAGATGACATTTTATTTTATCGAAACCCGGTTCTTATACGTATTTGTCCCGTTTCGGGAAATGATATTTTAAAAGTCGAAAAATGGAGTTTGTAGTAACTAAATAAATTGAATACATTAATGTGATACTATTTTTTAAATAATTTGTACCTTTTGCAAATTTCCTCAAATTGAATTATGATAACTTAACGGGCTTTTGGGTCGTGGTCTATAGGATTTTTTGTTGCCTGACGTTTCATCTGCGGCTGCGGCTGACATCTTCAGAAGCGTTTGTGCTTTCGATCTCGAAAACAACTAAGCGTTGCTACGACCATACCACAAACGCTTCTGAAGATGTCAGCCGCAGCCGCTGACGAAACGTCAGGCAACAAAAAAGCCTAGAGAACACGACCCAAAAGTCCGGTAACTTATCATAATTCTATTGACGCGGGTCGTGAAAGCCTTCATACTACTATTACCTCAAATTAATGACAAAAAATTAATTAAAAATGTATATCATATTAATGTATTTAAGTTTACTTCCACTAAAAATACTTTAAACATATTTCATTACAAATAAAAAAATCAAAAGAAACTCACCCTTACTCATCACACATGCAATAGGATTATGTTTCATTAATATGAAATAAATATATATGAATAAAATGAATTACCTTAAATTTAATCATTATAGTAGAATTATAAACGATATATTTATTTCAGTCAGTGTAGACCAATTCGCCAATCCCTGTTCTGAGAGCAGTTAACAAACCAACAAAACAAACAATGCAAACCTTTTAGAACATCCATCATGAAAATATTGGAAATGTAATACATTGAGTTTTACAAAGCTACAAACGTGCGTGAATTCGTATTTTCCTGATTAAGCTAATTCCCGTCTATTTTTATATTCTTCCAGGTAGAAAAGTAGGTAGGTAGGTAAATTGCAGCTTCGAGGAAGCGAATGCTAATGAAAATAAAAATTACAGGGAGCGGAATGACATGTACAGATAGCCTGACCTAAAAGCTTGCCGTAGAATTACGCACTTTTTAAGAAAATTAGATGAAGTTTTAACGGTAAACATCCATCGCACACAATTTCATGACATGAATCAATTTTTTCAGAACGCTCCGCTCATCTACGCCGCGTCGTCCTATTTTGGAATTTTAAATGAACATTCAGAGAAGAAAGTTCTTTAACGACCCATTAAATTTCAGCTAAAGCTAAAAGTACTAATAACTCAATTACTTATTCATAGTTGTAATGGTAGGGCAACAACAAAAGGAAACATGTATACAAATTTTTGTATCTTTATCTTAAAATGTGCATTATACTGGAGTATAAGTTCGATGACAAATTGATTAAGGCTTTCGCGGCCAGTTGATGAACTGGTGTTGTCCTTCTTCGGGTGTACAGGCCGTCGTCGGTTGGAATTGCTTCCTAACGTTTCGCTAGCACGAGTGGCGAGCTTCTAAGACCTCTGAAGAAGCTCGCTTCTCGTGCTAGCGAAACGTTAGGAAGCAATTCCAACCGACGACGGCCTATACACCCGAAAAAGGACAACACCGGATGAGCAGATATTGGGTCGAACTTACATCGTTTCGGAGTTATTTAGCATTAAAGAAGAAAAAAACTGTTTGCGGCGTATCTTCGAAACGAAACAACATAGAAGGATCCAGGTTTCACCATTGTGTTGAACAAGGTATTATCTATCGTCTTATACTAAATTTAACTCATTTAGTCTTTTCCAAAATAAAACAATTTTTAATTTTTTAAATTTAAAACATCAATAATTTAATTTTTTTTAAATGGAATGGTATATATTTTTTCACGATATCAAATCTACAATTCAATTCCCTTTCGATTTTATTAATACATGATAGGGTCTATCTTTAACAGTTTCTGAAATAACTGTTTTTTTTTTTTAATTTCTTGCCGTTTTTCCATATCTCAATCGTATTAGGCCATAAAAAGCAAATGATACCTACGCAGATGTTTGACAATTGAACGTGACGACACCAAAACCCTTATAACCCTTCCATGTTCCGCTTTCCACAGTTCATACAAACCACAAGGACTTTGAAGATAATTTGTTTAGTTTACTACTCCATATATATATATATATATATATATATTCAACAGGCATATCAGCGTCAGATGTGACGTAGATACACTAAAATATTATATTAATAAATTTGAGTCATTTTGAAAAATTTTGCTAGTTCTGCTGCTCTGCAGATGTATATGTATATTACACCAGCCTTTTGAGTATAATAAAGAATGATATTCCTAGAAATCGAAAATTTCACATATTGTAACGAGTGCGTGTTTGCTTGTGAGCGTTCGACTAACCATGTATGAGAGTGCAGTTCAGAAGTTCAGTTCAGTTCAGAAGTTCAGTTCTGTTCAGAAGTTCAGAGTTCAGATATAAATTGACGGTCGGGAAGAGTAGAGATATAAATTGATGGTCATGTAATAAATAAATAAAAAAATGGGAAGTGTTATAGACAGTAACTGTACATAAATAAATAGTGTAATTGGTGGTAGTAAAGTTAAGTTAATTAATATTGGTATAAATAAATTGTGGTTCCTGTTTAAAAGTCTTCGAATTTTAATTGTTGAACCCCCGAACGTTACAATATGTTTGTTTGAAACTCACTACAGTATTTATAAATTCTTTTTAGGAAATTTATCTGTGGTTTATTATTTTTTTGTCGCTATCAATATTTAATTGTTATTATCAATATTGTATTGTTATTCAAGAGAAATCAGAGATATGTTTAAAAATCTATTTTTTCTTCCAGTTTTTTTATTTATACTTCACCGAATGTTATGAATCTTTTTCAGATTATATTATTGTTACTACGGTTCGATGGGCACCAAACGAAGTCGATATCATTTTTACATCGCACCATATCGTGCAGAAAATAAATTATCACACTCGCACACACGTACATCTTCTCCAATTATGTGGCAGTGTTACCGTAATCTTCAAATTGTAAAATATGTTGAAAACCACAATTTTTATTTTCGAATCCGTTACAATAACTTCTCTATGACTAGGAAGTTAAAAAAACGTAAGCTAAAGTAGTTAGTAAACTTTGGAAAAATCTGATACCTTTTTTATTATTTGAGAAAATCGACTTGATTATTCCTTAACTTAAATTAATATTAGCTTCTTAAACATCGAGTTAAATTACTCTTTAAATTGAGTGTCGACTACCTAATCGAGTTAAGTTCTAATCATAACGATCACTGGCGGGGTGAGTATGGGAATAGTGCCCTCCACAGATCTTTTTCCTCTGTAAGTATTACCAGCATAAGAGGTAATTTGGGAAAAATTCACCCTACAATTTTTAAAAATTTATCGATTTCGCTACAATTTTAATATCTTGTAGGTGTAATAGGGTAGTTTTAGTAACTTTCTCACATTTGTTTATATGTTTTTAAATTGGGAATAGTGGAGAATTCCTCTCCGTTCCATAAAACAGCTCTATCCAGGAATATTATAATTGCCAAGTTTTCGAAATTTGGAATTTAGCAAAATCATTTATATGTTTCTAATACAATTCAATGAAGATCTATTTAAGATTTCCAGCTAATTACACCGGATTTTGTCAATTTTTGTTACTGTAAATGTTTTCGTTGGTAAAAGTGGATTATTCCAGAAACAAAAAGCGACGGGGTTGTAGAGTGACGGAACCAACACTGATATACACCCGAGTAACTCTTGTGTATAAAATAGTCATTGATCCATTAATATGACCTTTATGTTCTTTAAGGAAATTGTAACGTCCGTTCGATAATTAATTAAAAAAATTAATAAGCACATGTTGGCGATACTAAATTTATAGGTAGGTAGATTGTGGAAAGGAAAGAAATTTGCCATAATTCCCAATCAAGTGTAACATTCTACTTATTAGTTTTAAATAATGTTTTTCTTTTTAAAACAACGTTCTGAACTTATCGAAACGAATAATTTAGAACAACACATATTTTAATCCAACGTTTTCACATTTCGTATACAATAGATATCTACTCTTATTTTAATTATTTCTGTCATTCTAGACTCTAACTACTGTTCTTTTCAAACGAAGAAGAAATAGAATAGATGTACCTTTGATGAAGTCAACTGCCATTTCAAGTCCATACGTATCCTTATCACAATCGTCGAGTATGTGAGCGCCAATTGTGAAATTTGAAAGAAGCGTGTTGTTGTTTATCCAGTCCAGAGTGTAAAGCATCGCTTCTAATGCCTGTATACCTCCCTGGGGCATGATAGGTCCGCATGTCATTGTATCCTCTCGTTCATGTACCATCATCAAACCACCTAGAATAACGTCTCCCTCAACGATCGCTTCCTTTTTAACGGGCCAATGAACATCGTGTAAACTAGATCCGTGCCGATGGCGATGACGAGAAACGCGAGATTCTGAATTTTCGTCTTTGAAGAAATCAGTATTCAATATGAAATTATCTTTCATCTGATTTCTGAGCACGAACTCGTGAGTCCGAGGTTTCCAAATCGCATTATCCGTTTTCAAGCTAATCATTAGTCTATCCCGACGGTTTTCGAGCACAGAACAACTAAACAAATTAACTATAATAAGAAAGTAGCACACGAATTTCGGAGATTTCTTCATCCTTATATCAATTGAACGCTCAAGCAGTCACGCAGTTGTTTGATCGTACCATCTTTAGACCGAAACGAGGCCTACATGGAATTAAAAAGAAATATTTACAATACATATACTTATGGTTTCAATTACAATGCAGATTTCCCTTTACATTCGTAGAGTCTTTGTATACTATTATGTGCGATGCGATTTTTGTAGGTATATGTTCCATACATCGCAAATACATCACTTATTCATCAAATCCAAAAAACAGGCATCAGCGTAAACTAATTTACCTCAGTAATCCGTTGTTACCTGTCAGAACACTTCAGCTCCGATAATTATGTTTTTAGCAGCAGTCCGGTAAATATTTTATTACAATAGCAATATAGCTTCCTCTGTTATATTTCTAGAATAGTACCTTTTGGTTATATCAACAACCAAAATCAAATTTAAATTTAAAAAAAAAGAAGGAATTAAAATCCTTATTCGTCTAAATATTAAGATCAAAGATCTCACATTTGGAACGCGTCCTACTAAGTAGGCACAGCGAACCGAAATCCAAATCCCACGACTGGTTTCGACCTATCGGGTCTCATCAGGTGGGCGATGGCAGAAAGGCCTTTACATGCTATAGCTAAATGTGAGATCTTTGATCTTAATATTTAGGCGAATAAGGATTTTATTTCCTTCTTTTTTTGAATATGTTATATCTTCGTCAAAGAATTCATCGGAATCAACAGTGTAATTCAATGCCGGTAGGGGTATTAGCCCTCGGAGTAGCTGTTTCTGTTGATTTCATATTTATATTTATATATATTTTTTATTTAACTCGTAGCCCAATCGTCTAAAGGAAAGATTATCTGATCAAAGGTCATGCAGTTTTGGATAGTAGATATGTTGTGTATACCTAGGATCTTGGTAAAATATCAATTTTTTTAATTTGGTACATCTATACGCGCATCAGTACTTTTTTTGTGCCATTTTTTCTTTTTCTATTGGATAACTCTTTACTAGGACATCCTGCAGAAAAAAAATAATTTACCTTTATTGTCGATCATAAAATTTGCATCTTACTTTATGTTTAGACCTGATACTTACCGAAATACAGAGCTTTAATGGTGCTCAATTCTTATATTCTTTACAATCTATACTAGCAGCTTTTTCAAAATTCCGTAAATAAAAGCAAATTTTAACCGTATAGGCTGCCACCTTTGCAAGATAACCCAGCATCACGCACTACGCACGTATCATCGTGTCTAAACATGGATAGGTATCCTTTGTAATAAATTTAATACTGTACAAAATACTCCCATAAGAATTAGAAAAATGACTGACGTTTGAGTGGAAACTTCAATCTTATTATTTTATTTGAATGAAAAAAGCTCTGTTTCTAGTCGTTGAAATGTTAGACCTTTGAAGCCTTAATCTTAGAAGAACTATCTTAAATGCACCCTAATTTGTATCGATCATGTTTCTGCAGAGTGTTACTTATTTTGTATTTAAGTTGAACCACTAAACCGTTAAGGATGATGGACAATGTCTTCTTTGTGGTAGCCTAACCTAACCTAACCTAACTTTGAGAAACATTTTGTGATTCATAGCTTTGTAATTCGGTAAGTATAATATTTATAAGAAGATGTTATTAAAGTAAATTATAGCCAAATTTAGTTCTATAAAAAAGATAAGATTTTTTTTGTAAGATGTACTAGTAAAGTGTTAATGAAAGCAAATCGAAAAATGTGATATAAAAGTGGTTGATTGATGTTCGTACAGATGCATCAAATTGGAAAACTTGGATTTTTAATAGGGACCTAGATACATACAATATTACCAAAATCCAGAACAACATGTTATTTTATCTGGTAACATGTACTTGGCCACTGGACTATTTTGCAGAAAACACAATTATTTTACAAGAAGCATACATTGTGGTATTGTATTATCAAAGTGAAGTAAATGGCGTTCATAATTTAGACAGCCCCAAACGTTTTTGAAATATAGACGTCCTGATACATTTGTTACCTCGAACTCGATCTTTTAATTTGAATTATTTAGTATTCATATTTTACAATATTATTATTTATTACATACTCTGTAAGTATAATAAAAGATCCGAAGCTAACGATCAAATGTATATGTAGACGGGCATATGAAAGTGACTATATTTATCATAAATAGGGGATTTTATCTCTTACGCTTTCCTGCATACTGATACAAACGTTTTACATGACCTGATGTAGAAGCACGGAGTGGAAATTTACGGCTGAAAGAAGGAATTATACTTCTTTCGATTCGTAAAAGAAAATAGAAGGAATGTGTTGCATAGCGATGAATAACAATACAAATATATATCTTAAGGACCTAGTAAGGTTACATTGAGAGAGAAAGGGATTTGTATTGGATGGAGACGATGAGGTTGATCGATTAAAAACGAAAAAGAAGAGAAGAAGACGGATACTTAGCACAGTAAAGTTCTGTCCACTCCTTAATTGAGATTTTGTTGTATGTATAACAAAATAAAACCATCTAATAGATAGAGATAGTATCTGTATATGTACGATTATAAATATATTGTTGTTAGCGAGCGCCTGAGACAAAAATAAATAGTCGGCAGCCGTTGATCGGCAGCACCATAAATTTAGTATTTGACAAATAATAGGATGCAGAACAAAGACAATGTAAGAATAGTGGAGAGCTGGGTGATTATAAAAAATCACTAAAACGTTCCGCGATAATATGAATAGATTGTTGATAAACAGCCGAGGACACAGTTCAATATAGACAGTGCAAATACGAAATAAACACAGTGATATAAATAATTAACATAAATACAGTTAAATAAATAATTGTAGTTGTCATATAAATTATTGTATATAGTGTAATTTAATATTAAACAAATTAACTGTTACTCAACATTGTTTAAATAAATTTTAGAAAAATCGTTAAATACGTGTCATTTAATACAGTTTCGTCAACTTCGTCCCAAAAGGAGAGTATATGTGAGCAGAATGGGCCCCAACGACGACATAATTCTAGTAAATTTGGTGTTAGGTCAGACATTTTATTTTAATGTAGTATTTTGTTCTTCTTTTGCTATTAACAGATTAAAGAGTTATACAAATGAGTTAGTCATTTGATGTTTGTCTTTATTTATTAATTTTTATGATAATTACAGTTAAAAAGGTAAAAATTTATTAAATATTTTGGACATTCCCAATTGGGGATTTATTTCTTATAGAGTACAATTTTTCTTGCAAAAAATTTTTAACGAACCCATGCTTACACAGATAACGTGGAAATAAGCACCCTCACAACCTCATGGGAATTCACATGTTAAACTTCTATAGGCCGCTGGCAAGGGTGAAAATTTTATTATGTGAATATGCAGAAAACAAAAGGTTTGAATATTTCCCTCTTTTGGCCACAAAATTGGACTTAAATACTTATTCAAGAAGTTTCTGTATCGTGATTATTTACATTTATGCGTATATATGACGTAATTATAGTACCATACTATTTATATGCAAAATTTCAAATAGGAGTAGATCTTTTTCTTTGTATTTTTATATTTTGCTGTTTTGTTGTGCTAAACTTTAATACCTACTACCCCAGGAACAACTTGCATTAACTGGAGGACAGTTACATTTTCATAAAATAACTAAGGTCTGCCGAAACTTCCCATCTTAATAAAGATTTATGAACGCATTAACATATTAAGCTAGGATTATGAGAATGAGAGAATAGGCGAGAATGAGAATGTATATCGAGTATATATGTGATTAGAAAATACAAAAGAATGTTAGAGTTGCAATATCGACAAAGGTTATGTAACTGTTTAAAAGTAAGTATTTTCGTAAGTCTTTTAAATATTTGACCACATTTAGTTTCCCTTACTTTGGTACCAAATGTAATATAAATTTAATAAAAACATTGGGTGCCATTCCCGTCCTTACTTATTTAATGAAGTTAATGAAACGGAGTAAAATCAAACGGGACTGAACTAACGCAACATTTACAAAAATAATTTTTATTTAACTTAACAATAAAAAACAGCAAATACGGTTCGCTAGCTATAAAAATATCAATATTATATCAATATCAATTTAATAATTAATAGGGTATCCATTGTTGGACATAACCTATTAGCAACGTTGTAGTACTAATTAAATTAAATTTTGGGTCTTTAGAATTGAATTCTTCCAAACCTAGTTAATTTTATTAATCAAAGTTTGTTTGATTGGGAATCTTGTAGTCCTAATCAGGAATCAGCCTATTGCTACCGATTACTAATAGGGTTGAGGTTCAGCAATTGTGATGGCCACTCCATAACATAGATTTCGTCTTCGCAAAGCCACTACTAAACAAGGTAAGATGAGTTTTTCGAATCGTGGTATTGTTGGATAACAAGTTACAAGGGCAACTCCCACTTAGTATAGGACAACATAACTTTTTTCATTATATTCCTGTATACCAATCGATTCATGTAGACGGGATTGTAAAGGGTAATGTACCTACTCAACTCCACGAAAAACACCCCAAATACACTACCGCATCCCTACTTGTTGGTGTAACATATTCTGTGTGAAATGTCGTATTAAATTCTTTTGTAATGTGTTTTATTGTTAACTATATTTTCTGATCTTGAACCACCCAATTCAAATTTAGTACTGGAACGACGATTTCCTTTAAAATTCAAAGGTTTCTCAGCTGGACATCGGTAATAGAGTTTTCCTTCAACTAATCTTCACTGAACAGTCCTGGTACTAACATTTGTTCCTGGTCCTGGCATCCACAGGAATCTTTTTGAAAACTTGTTTTGATTTTCCGATCCATACAGAATTTTTTCTACATGCCTTCGTTAGTTGTAACGTGAAATATTTTAGACATTCTCAATTTGAGCAAGGGAAACTGCTTGCAAATGGTGGTCACACTCATTCCTTCTAAAGAGACGTTCATCATCATTTCTTGTAGCTTTGAACAAATTAGGTTACTTATTGACTTTCATGTTATTGTTACACAATTTGTTCCAAGAATAAGTGCTCAATTTGAAGAGAAAATCTTGCAATGCGTGGATGTAATACAAGTCCATCCTACAATGGTGGAGCGTCTTTAGAGACTCAAGGTCAGCACTTTGAACATCTCATAAATCAGGTATCAGAGTGCATAATTCGACCTGCTTGTGTATCTGCTACATTTTATTTCACTAATACTTTACATGGCCGAACCTTGCAATCATACCATTTTCCATATAGACAATATAGGTTTATTGGCGACAAATTCGCGTTAAATTTCTACCATTTTCATTTGAAAAGCTTTTTTTAATTAAATCAAAACAAAAACAAACTTCAACAGGTATATTTCAATAATCCTCAGCAATTGTTTCGACTAAATAGCCATTATCTAGAATAATAAACTATTCTAATTTTAAAATGTGAAAATTACAGCTTATATAGGTACATTATAGGTTAAGAAAGAGAGGGATGTTTAGCATGTACAATTCTTTATGATTATTTACAATATTCTTGTTATCTGTCAAAGCCTTTTTAATTTCTAAAAACTCCAATAAGGTTAATGTCCCACTTTTAGATTGACAATGGAGCAATTTCAGATTGTCGATGTTTAATTGATGGTGATTTTGTAGACAATGTTCTGTCAGATCTGTTACAAGTTTTTTATTCTTGATACTTGCCAGGTGTTCTTTAAAACGAACTTATAAAGACCGACCAGTTTGTCCAATGTATAAAGCTTCGCAATCTTGGCATTTTAGTTGGTAAACACCGCTTTTTTGTTTGTTATCCTTTTTTGGTACATTAGTCTCAAAATTACTGGTGCTGCCTTCATTGCCACATCAAATAATTAATTATAAACAGACATGCAAAAAAGAGGAGAGATATATGTATGTAACGATTATCTATTCCACCTAAGCTTATTAATAACCCTCTTTTCTTAAAAAACAGTTGCAAAAATGCAGAATTTTCGTACTACTTAAATAACACAGATTATAATTTCTATTATGTTCAGATAATAATATTTATTTTTGAGAGAGTTAAAAATATTAATAATGAATTTGGAATAGCAAAAACCAATATTAAGATATCACAACGGAAGATTTAATTTAATCCAATAGCTCAATATTCCATATAACGTGCAACAGGTTTATGTAAATTGCTGGTTACTTACTGAATAAAACATCGCCGGAAAAGGCAGGATTTGGAATTGTTGAATTAATAATGAAACGTATAAAAAATAGGATTTGCGTTTCATTGATTTCGGAAAAGGATTAATCTGCTTTAGCAGACCTTTGAAATAAATCATCAATCAGAGGAATAATCGCACAACTACATATACAAATATATTATTTATTGATATTCAATTATTCAACCGCCAAACCTACAGAAACATTAATACTATTGTCAAAAGATAGGAGTACAATAGATACTAAAAGTATATTGCAGAATTTGTGCTTAAATAGGTAATCAGAAGGTAGATTTTAAGAGGGGAGAGAAAGTGAATTCAATTTGATCATTAGTAACCATAAGATTAATATATTTTGCTTTTGTTATTTCGAATACTTCGAGAAGGTGTAGTTTTTTACCTTTATTAACATTATGCTATATTTGACGTTTGATGATTGTTTGGAATTTGTATGAGGTATAATGTCAGTGAAGGTTGGTTTTTCCAAACAATCAACAAACATCCAATATATCACCTTTCATTGCTACTTACATAGACTTCTCTCTTTTCCCTCAAATGAACATAACTTTCAAAAAGAAATCAAGTTCTTAAAAATTTTAGCAAAAAATAATGGTTACAAAGAAAATATAATAGATTTACTTTTTTACAAAAAACAAAAGAAATTGCTACTCCAAATCCAAAGGATGAACAAAAATATCATAACATTAATTGTGTTCTACAGTTATCTAATGAAATATGTAATAGATTAAGAAAAAATAATATAAATACCGTTGTAGCTAATAAGTTCACTTTTAGTAAATAACAAATAAAAAGTCAACATATTGCAGAAAAATAGTGTCTACCAAATAAATTGTAAAAATTGTGAGGCCTATTACATCGGCCAGACTGGTAGAGGTCTAAAGTATAAGCTAAAAGAACATGAAAGGTCAATTTTACACAAAAATAATTACACAGGAATTTCTGACCATTGTATATCAAATAACCACCATTTAGATATTAATAATCCCAAAAATTTGCATACTGTTAATAAAGGTAAAAACTAGACCTCGAAATATTCGAAATAACAAAAGCAAAATATAATAATCTTATGGTTACTAATGACCAAATTGAATTCACTTTGTCTCCCATCTTAAAATCTACCTTCTGATTACCTATTTAACCACTAATTCTGCAATATACTTTTAGTATCTATTGTACTCCTATCATTTGACAATGGCGTAATTGCCGAAACGGTATCGTTAAGTTTTAAACAATAAATTGTGAAACAAAATACCAACTGTATTTTATTCGACTTATTATTTAAAAATGTTTCACCATGAGATGAGCAACCGCTCAACATCACTTATTATTATTATTATTATTAATATTGGTCTTTGCAAATATCTTGTTTACCTTCAAAACAATTTGAAGCACAAGTCACGATAAATATTCCCGTATTATTCATTATTTCTACTTGAAATTATAGAACGGATAAAAGTTTAGCCTAACCCAGAATATTTAAATTAGGTGTAAATATAGATTTTTAGCGCAGAGATGAGTTAAAATATATAATAACATAATAATATTATTATATTTTCCCTGTTCATATGCTACCTAAAACAAGTGAAAAATAAAAAAATTTTGATATTGACTACAAAATGCATATCATTTACCGACAACCCACGGATTTTATACAATTTTCGTGCTGAAACGAGAGTAATTTTTTTTTTGTAACAAATTTCGTATTATAAGCATCACATCCTTCTAAATATATTAATAAATTTTCAGACCAAATCTCTTTGCCACCAACACGTCGCAAGAAAAAGACAAATTGAGTATTGGCGATTTGGTAAAGAACAATTTATTTAACTAATGCGGAAAGATACCCTTCTCTTTCTTTTCGTACTTGTCACCATAAAATATGGTGCTGGAGTAATAAATAAAATTAAAATTGAGTTTCCTGATGCGTTGAAAGACATATCAATAAATTTATTAAACCAGGATTTATGAATACGTGTCGGACGGGTATAATCTGCCAAATGTGAACGACGACTAAACTTTAAAAAAAATTGATGGTATGGAAACTCGAATTTACTATAGAACCTAAAAATTTAATTACAATCAAATGATAAGGTATCATTAAATGTAGTAAAGGAATTAGGATGCAGAAAATGCGTGAAGTTGAAGTAAATTTGAAATCAACAATAACAAATTTTTGAAACTTTTGTGACTTCATTATTCCAAATCTCTCATAACATTTGGGTTTGCATTTTACTGATCAGTACTATAATTCCTTTCCGTTGGCATACGTCAATGAGGTTATGTGTACATAATAATAAATGAACTGTAATAAGATAAAATTGTAAACTACGGCAACCTAAACATGTCTGTTTCATAATGACCACTCGGTCCAAACACCTGCAAGAATATTCTAATAAACAATTGAAACAATATTGCCTGATTATCCTTAATTTTTGATTTGATGCATAAGTCATCAAGATTGCACCATAACATCCAGTTTTATATTAAAATAAGAAAATTTACAATCACATATTACTACTAGAAAGATAATAGTCGAGATGGTGGTGAGGCTGATCTCTTGGTGAAACATTTAAAAAAATTATAATTAAAAAAGAAACACTTGGTTTTAATTTGTTTCACTTATGTTTATTATTATTCTGACATATGTTTCCACTATAATGTCATTATCGAAGAGTTACTTAAAAAACTAACTTACATTTTACTTTGTGTTATTTAAATAGGCAAAGTACCTACCGACATGGTTATCTGTGATCGATCGTAATAGAGGGGAAAACCCAAAATCAGTTTAAAATGATTTTTTATAAGGAACGACAAAATAAAAATGAAAAAAGCGGGGTTTATGAAATTAAATGTAATAATTGCGAAGCAATATATTTAGGGTAAACGGGACGGTCGGTTAAAAAACGTTTCATTGAACTTGAAAAGTCAATAATTCTTAAACCAAAAAATACAAATTTGGTAGAACATTTTGTGAATAACAACCATACCTTAGAAACAAATAATTTCAAATTGATTCACATTCAAAATGGAAGTAGAACATTGGACTTATTGGAAATTCTAGAGATAACGAGAGCCAACAATAACCATAAAATCATTTTAAATGACCAAATTGATTATGGGGCTTCCCCTCTATTACGATCGGTCCAGATAACCATGTCGGTAGGTAGTTTACCTATTTAAATAACACAAAGTAAATTGTAAATTAGTTTTTTACGTAACTCTTAGATAATGGCATTATAGCCATATTTATTATATTCAGTTTTTTATTTAAAACTTTTATTTGTTTTATATTAAAGTTTTGAATTTTTTCTCTCATTAATTAGTTTAATGATGCACCAACGGAATGGATAAATAATTATAGTTTATACCTTATTTTCAATACTAAAAATTACTTTTTCTGTACGACAAATAGTAAATAATTGTAATATAGGAGGGTGCCAATACGGTATATGTGTATGGTATTGTTTTTAATGAATGTAATTATTTATATCACGACAATCTCTAAATTTCAAAGGCTTGCTGTTCTTTATTCCAAAATAATATATTTTTTCTGTTTAGAAATAAAATATTACATGAACTATAAGCAAAAGGTTCCAGCAGTCAATGTATAAATAATAATAGAGCAAATATCTAATACGTGTTTGCTTGATACCTTCTGCATTTAATATATCTACGTATCGAATGAAAAGTAAATTCCTAAATATCTAATATTGTTTTTACAAGTGTACACTTTTTAAATTCTCCTATCAAACAACCTATGATTCAAATAGGTATTTTGCCTATTATGTTATATACATAAATAAAGGCAATGTATAACTGAAAAAAAAGATACTACTGCTTGAAAAACCTGATTCGTTCTATTGAAATTTGTAAACTGACTGACGATCAACACTAACAAGCTATTATAAGTCATATTTCTTGTGCAAATTACTACTTCTGAAATTTATTACTCAACTCCAAAGTTAAAATAAAACGAGTTAAAGGTATGATATTTTATAATTTAATTAATTTTGTACTCGTGAACTACTAAAGCACATAAAAAGAAAAACTGAAGGCAACACAAGATAATTAAACAATGCTAAAAAAAGGAACATAATTTAATATATATATATATATATATATATGTTTGTACATCCTTAAGTTAAAGCTATTTTAAGAAATCAGGTTTATTCAATTTATTTTGTACTTCTCGTTTGCCTAAATAGATTTCCTAGAATGTTGGACTTAGTTTGTTCTGTGTAGACAAGTTTTAGAGGTTTGTTTACAATTACCATTGAAGAAAGATTTTGTAGGTCCCTCAGAACGGGATTAAGTTTATTTGTTTGGAAGAGTTTGGCCCATATTATCCTAAAGCACGCTATTGTTCGTGTTTTGGATACAGACCCCTTTGGAGTCGTTCTCATAAATCTACGTTGTTTTTTTAATTGGAATTACTATTATAAGTAGGGAACAATATTTAGCCTCTACGTAATACATCTTAACATATTAAAATTTCCTTACGAGGGATATAAAAATGCAGAAACCTTCACAAATATTCCAAATTAAAGAAAATACATAAATATATCAATGCAACACTAATTAATGAATTAATTTGTACCCACTACTGATTATCTCAAATTAATGAGCAAAAATTTGTTACTGTTGTCACGCCCTCGCCGGGAATCGAACCCGGGATCATTGGCTTTAGGCGTCAAAGCTTTTGCCACTAAGCTACGAGAGGTAACAGCAGTAACAACGACGAACGTACTCACTAAGTCACAGAACGTCGGAATCCAGATGTATCATTATTAATCATTAATAATGAAGAATTTGAAGAATTTTTTTTTCAAAAATTCATTATTAATGATTGATAATAATATACATTGATTCCGACGGTCTGTGACTTAGTAAGTACGTTCGTCATTGTTACTGCTGTCACCTTTCGTAGTTTAGTGACAATAGCATTGGCGCGTAATGTCAAAGATCCCGGGTTCGATTCCCGGCAAGGGCGTGACAACAGTAACAAACTTTTGCTCATCAATTTAAGGTAATCTGTAGTGGGTACAAATTAATTGAATAATTAATATCGCATTGATGTATTTAAAATATAATATCCATACCAAAAATTCTTCTAATATTTCATTATTAATGAGAAAAGGTAATTAATAGTGTAATAAAATGTTTTTCGTAAGATATGTGAAATTTTTTTCAAAATCGATTTGCAATCTACACGCTTCTGCTTACTTCTCACACTCCGATATGCTGATAAATGTGCAATAGAAACCTGCTAGATTTATATTGAATGAACAGTATAAATTACAATCAAACGTTTTATTATCTCCTTGTAGTTAGAGAAAAAACGAATGTTTCATATTCAATGATGAAAGTGACCAATTTCAATGACAAATGGTTTTGCGGTTCTTACACTAGCTGCCACATTAATTAATTAATCGATATTGCACTAAACCATTAGCGTCCCATAGAATATTTCCAATTAAATGTTGTTTTAGTGTTTACTAATGAGTGGTACTTTCTATAACCAAAAGTTGCACAGGATGAGGCTGTAACAGGATGAGACAATACGATATATTCCAAATATCGTTCTCTTTATTGCAACTTTTAATTCAACACATTTGAGTGTACCTATACTATAATTTAATTAATAATTTCAATACTCTGATTCGATAATTTGTACTTTCTGTTTCCAGAATATTTTTTGCATAACTAGATCATATACGAATTTCCATACCTTCAATCTTTATGAATCAATATTTATTCATATAAAAGCAAAAAAATCTCGCAACATTGTGGCTGATTTCTTTTCGTAACTCCGATAACTCTAATTCGAGAACGAGATATACTCAAGATCTTGAGCAAACGGTTTTAATAAGATAATTTTCTGGACTTGTTCATTAGAATAATAATCATTAAGCAATCGTACTTAATTAATATGTACATGGCATGAAATTTTTATTGTAGTTTTCCTATAGACGTTAAGTAAGGCGTTGTACTTTTATATTTGTTTTAAATTGTTGATCCAACATTGGTAGAAATAAGAGGCGAGTATACGCTTTTCAAAATTGAAAACATTAGTGGATGTGTTGTATTTTTTTTGAGTTGCGTATGTTCTATTCAAACAATTATAAATTTTTACAAACAGCGCTTTAACATGAAATTAAAATTAATTTTGGATCATCAAATAGAATATATAAACTGAAAATATGTACTTTCATTGCGAATTTTTCAAAGATTCATTTTTGGTACATAATATCATGCACCAACTCTTCAAAGATGCCTCTGTATTCTTCGTAACAAACACTTTTAAATGTTACCAATATTAAAAACTAATTTTAAGTACTTACTTTACTTGAGTCCTTTTTAATTATCATAAAATATTAGAAAGTGTTAATGGGAGTAAAATATATGATAAGTGATTATTATTAAGCAATAAAAATATTTGTTTGAAGATTGTAGACACGTTTGTGTTAAAAATATACGTAGATTGTCGAACTTCCATGTCTTTATTGTTTAGAATTACAACGTTTCGACTGGTATGGTCATCGTCATCAGGTAATTAATTACAAACTTAGGCTAGATGGTTTATATACAGTTTTGATAATCACTGAGGTGTGACGTTCCGTTTCACTTGAGTTACTTGTAGTTCCGGTATTTTCTTCAGTAGTGGTTTCTAAATGTTGTTTATTTTCACGCTTGGATGGCTAAACGCAGAATGTTGTTTTATGTAGGCTACTTCTTTCAATTTTCGTCGGAATCAATGCTCTTCTCTGTGGAGAATCGTAGCTTCATTCCAAAGTATTTTGTGTTGATTTGTCCATACATGTTCTGCTATGCCGGATCGTGTAGTGTCCCCTCTCAAGGTATGTGTTTTATGTTCTTTAATTCGTTTTTCTAAAGGCCTCTTAGTTTCTCCAATGTAGTTTTGGCCACATTGACAAGTAATTTTGTAAATACAGTTCTTCGTTTCCTTTTGTGCTGACAGTTTCGTTCTGACGATATGGCTGCGAAGAGTATTAGACGAGTAGAAAACTGTTTTCATTCCATACTGGTTGGCTATTCTTCCAATTTTGTCCGATATTCCTTTTAGATACGGGAGTCTTAGTCTTTGCTTGTCCTCTTGTTGTTTCGATGTTGATCTGTTTGTTTCAAACAGTTGTATTTCGTTGTCCAACAGTTTATCTGGATATCCACAGCTTTCCAATTCTCTTCTTATGTTGGTGACTTCTTCTTGTAGGGTTTCCGAGGTGTTACATATGGTTACTGCTCGGTTCTACAAGGTCCTTACCAATCCTCTTTTTATGATCCCCGGGTGGTTGAATGTAGCCTTAGTTTGTAATTAGTTACCTGATGACGACTGGAGATACCATACCAGTCGAAACGTTGTAATTCTCAACAATAAAGACAAGTTTGACAATCTAGGTGTATTCAATAAAAATATGTTTTTCAGTATGTCATTAATTTCTTTAAAAAAAGTATTGCAATACATACATACACTTTAAAATAATTGACAAATATCTCCTGAAGTTTTATGAGGTCATTTTTTAGAGGAAACGTAAAGGCATTCTCATGTTTATATGCGCATTTTAGAAATTTAGTTAATGCATGCAGTGTACTAGTAGTACAACGTGTATACATGTCACGTGTAAATAACGAAATTTCCTGCATTTACTACAAATGCGCTTTTCAAGATTCCGTTTTACTTATCTTCTTCCCATTTTCCGCATTATACTATGGGTTAAAATACTTATGTATGAAGATAGCTGGTTAAATTAGTATGGCCAAGACGGGCAATTTCACTAGTGACATGAATATGCTGATTTGTACCGCTATTAGTTCCGAAGTTAAACTAGGAATATCAAGTGCGCGAAACTTGATGAGATAGCTGCATTTAACTAATGCTAACAACCCACTGAACTCACATGTAATATAGAAGAAAACACGGTATAAGCTGCATCCGAGAACTCTAGAATGGAGTGTTTTAAGTGTAGTCAAGTAAGGTAAACTTAAGTCATAAATAGCTTTGTGTGCTGCTTAACACTTTTTCCCATTAATCGTCGCATTGTAGTATTCACCAATATGAAAGACAACGTACGTTCCGTATGTCATTGAATAATTGATCCACATGCAAACTCTCAATTATTTACATTAATGCATATAAATTATCGAATTAATTTATACCCACTACAGGTTACCTCATACAATGATTTGAAAATTTCTTACTGTTGTCACTCTCACTCTCGTAGCTTAGTGGCAAAAGCATTGGCGCGTAAAGCCAAGATCCCGGTTCGGGTCCCGGCGGAGGCGTAACAACAGTAACAATTTTCCCCTCATTGTATGAGGTAATCTGTAGTGGGTAGAAATTAATTCAATAATTAATATCGCATTAATGTATTTAAAATTTACCTCTTAAAAACTCTTCAAATATTTCAGTATTAATGATTAATAATACTATACATTTATTCCGACGTTCTGTGACTTAATAAGTACGTTCGTCATTTTATTGTTGTCACTTCTCGTTTCTTAGTGGCAAAAGCATTGGCGCGTAAAGCCAAGATCCCGGGTTCGAATCCCGGCGGGGGCGTAACTACAGTAACAGTTTTTTCCGTCATTGTATGAGGTAACTTGTAGTAGGTATAAATTAATTCAATAATTAATGTCGCATTGATGTATTTAAAATATACCCCTACTAAAAATTCTTCAAATATTTCATTCTCAATTATGTAAGTGGCAATTTCTATTAAACAGGTACAGTAGTAGCGTAATCCACATAAATTTAAACCGTACCAATGTCGGTGTTGCATAGCACTTCTCACATGCCAATCAGGAAAATCATTCTGTGTCATAACGTAACGTTAACCCTTGGCACACACTACTTATGCTTTTTAACACGTTCAGCATATGAAACTCTTGGTTATTTTTACGTAAAAAGTCCGTTTAAATGACAATTTCCTGGATAATATTGAAAGTAGGTCAAAGGCATAGTTTCATCGTTAATTAGACCTTTTAATCAAGAAAACCCACTGATATAAATAAGTAATACAAATACATTTAAATAAATAATCATAGTTGTTATATAAATAAGAATGATGAGAGGGGTTAGATTCGAAAATTGTAAACAAAGTTGTGGTGGTGTCCCTCAACAAGCAGAAGGCGTAAGTGAGAGAAAACATTTAATTTTATAAAAGGCAGCGAGAGATTTTGCAATAAAAGGTGATTGGCATTGGGTGGGTAGATAACGGTAGCAAATCACAAAGTACGAGATCACGCTATCTAACGGTTAGGTGAAGTCAGCGTGGCTGTGGGTTGGCACTTGAATCATAGTAGAATACTGACACAAAAAACTGCAGCTGATCCTAGACAGTTAGTCACGGAATAACTCATTAACGTATGTAATATTAATACGACTGACAATGCCACCTAAAAGAAATAAACAGAGTCAAATTCCAAAAGTAAAGGGAAATAAAATAATAGAAATGTTTAAAGATTCACCTAAGACAACTAGGGTAAAAATAAAAACGAAGAGAGCAATGCGACAAGTAACACGGGCGAAATGCCTGTTTTATTAGAAATACTAGACAAAATAAATGATCTCGCAATGCAACTTGGACAAATAAAAAATGATCATAGTGAAATAAGGATATTACTAAGAGGAATTAAAAATATGCGAGAGGATTTAGAAAAGAAAAATAAAGCTTGGGAGGAGGAATGAAATACTCTGCGAAGAGAAATTGATGAATTGAAATGGAAAGAAGATGCTAGAGAAAGAAGGGACGTGCAAAGTAATATAGTAATAAAAGTGTTTGAACCCGTTTCAGACAATTACAGGAGAGAACGGGATTCGGCTTCATTATAGTCAATTGAAGCAGTGTTGAAAACAAAAATAGTATTATGATAAATAAACATAAACTTTAGGGGAACAAGGATTTACATCCAACATGAAAGAACAAGCGCTAACAAAGACATCCATAAATAAACAAAACAGCAGAAGGAAAAACGGTAAAAATCGGCTATAAAAAACTATAATCGAAGGAACTGAATTTTCATGGCGAAATGGAAAGGGTTTAATAAAGTCAGAAGTCAATGAACATTCATGTCAAAATGAGGAGAAGGAAACTTCACTATACTATACACTATACCATACACTACACCATACACCATATTAACTACAGTCACCAACACAGGGCCGAATAGTTACAGGTGGAAGGCGTAAATATCTTCTTTTGGAACATTCATAGAAATCAAAACATATATAATTTAAAGAATTTTATAGAATATTTTAACAACTGTGGTGTTAGTGAAACTTGGCATTGTAAAGATTTAAACTTGAACTCTACACCATTTGCTAATAAATTTAAACCTATTGAATCGTTCGAACTAAAGGAAAAATCAACAGGATGGGCAACTGGTGGTTTATGTATTATTTACAATGAAAAAATTGTCAGGAAAATTTTGTATATTGGAAAAAAATGAGCCATGCATAGTAACAAATATAACAATAGGAGACTTCCCTTTTATTGCAGTTTTGACGTACTTGCGAAATGATAGCTATGAAGACATATTAGAGCTACTTTCAGAAATAGTAAAAGAAGTTATTACAGTACATCAACTACCTATTATAGTTGGCGGGGATTTCAATGGAAGGATTGATAATTCAAATCAGTTGACAGAAGAAATAATTGAAAACACGTATCTTTCCTCTATTAGATATTCTTGCGATAAGACTAGAGACAAAAACGGCACACTTTTGATTAACAACTTGGAAGAGTTGGGCATGGTAGTTCTCAACGGAAGAAGTAAATGACACTATAGAGGTGAATACAGGTTTGTCAGAGGGGTGGGATCCACAGTTATTGACATGGTTTGGACCAACTGGAACAGTTTGTTTCATATGGAGAATTTTAAAGTACTAAACGCTGGAACATACCATCACCTCCCTGTAGTAGTGACAATTCGTACAGAAACAAAAACTATACAAGTGAAGACTGATGTTCGTAACCCACATGCACCATCGCAATTAGTTATAACTTTGGACCCTGAGAATGTAGAAGAGTACAACTAAACCTTACAGGAGAAAGATACTCTGACCCCAGAGGAAACAGAGGATATCGATCACACCGGTGAAAACTTTTTTAGTCTAATTAAGGAAGCAGCCCTGCAGGTAAATATGGGAAAGCAAGTGACAATATTCAATAAACCCTGGTTTGATAAAGAATGCGCGGACAGCAGAATTAAAGTTAGGGGCAACTATAAACTTTGAATTCGGTACCGAAAGGTACAGTTGAGAAACAGCTACATCAAAACAAAACAGGATTATGCGAATCTTCTTAAAATGAGGAAAAAACTTATTTCCAAAGATGCAACTCTCAATCAAGACATTTTGGCCCTTGGTGAGGAGGCTTCAAACAAAGCAATCTTCTGAAGTTGTAATTACGCAGGCCTTTTACAATGGTGTCTTTCCACCTATAATAATCGATGAAATTTTGTTCATTGACTGCCGCCACCCCGAACCAGACAGGGAAATAACAGTGGAAGAACTAACAGCAATACTCAAAAAGCTTAAAAAGGACAAGGTACCTGGAACTGATGGAATCGCGAACGGATTTTTCATCCACCTACCATATGATTGGATTGATAAACTTTCTGGGCTGTAAAACATTGTGTTGCAAAAAGGTACAGTTCACAAGGGTTGGTCTAGCTCAGAAATAATAATGCTCTACAAGAAAGGGGATATAAGTGACCCTTTAAACTATAGAGGAATTGCGTTATATAATGCAATAGCAAAAATATTTACGGCTGTTCTAACAGAATCAATGACAGGTATAAAATAATCAAAATACTACCAGAAGCTCAAGCTGGATTCAGTAGACTAAGATCGTATGTGGACAACATTTTTATACTCGGATCGAAAATTACCCAAGGCATTAAGAGCTCAAAAAAAAAAACTCTACGCCGTATTTGTAGACTTTCAGCCTGAATTCGACTCAGTGCAACATCTAGCATTATGGCGGACGTTACACGACATAGGCCTAAGTGGATCTCTAATTAGAGTTTTGCGTTACATATACCAAGCAGCTACTACAAGAATTAAACTTAGTTAGTTCGAAACAACGGAACTAATAAACGTTACACAAGGAGTTTTACAAGGTAACACGTTAAGTCCAACTCTTTTCCCCATGCTATTATACGATATTGTAGATTTCATTATAAAAAATGGAAATTATGCGATTGAATCTAAGATGGAACTGTTGTTATCTGCAGACGATCTTGTTATTTTTGTTAGAGACATCGTGGATCTCCAGCATTATTAACTTAACACCTAAGCAAAGTATTGCGAATTTAAAAACCTAAAAGTGAATGCAAAGAAAACAAAGGTTATAATTTTTAAAAAAGGAGAAAGAAGAAAAACTGAAAACCGTATTAGGTATAAGAACAATATACTTGACGTTGTCAACCAGTTCACCTACTTGGGAATTATATGTTCATCTTCGAGGTTATTCTGTAGAGCCTGTGAACAAGCAGTAACTAAAAGTCGTGTAGCATTAGGGTCAATTTGATCCACATTTATCAAAGGAAAGTGCAATAACATGTGCATTAAAGACAAAACTTATTTAACAGGATCCTCAAACAAACATTGCTCTACGGATCGGGTATATGGGGATACAGGCAGATGGACGAAATGGAACGCATTCAAATATTCTTCTAGAGAACACTTTTGGGCCTCTCCAGACGAACGCCGGGCAACCTTGTTCGACTCGAAGTTGGTTGTTGTAAACTTGAAGTAGAAGTCATTCAAAGAGTGCTAGCGTACTGGCGTAAGAGTTTAAGAATATTAGACGACAGGTTCCCAAGGGTAGCGTATAATAAGTTGGTGGAGTTAGATGTTTTACCCAACGAAGATCGTAGGTACAATTGGGTTTCAAACTTGAAAGATAAATTAGTAAAGTATGGTTTTGCATATTTGTGGAAGGAGTAAGACGAAGTGAAAATTAGGGTAGCCATGAGGAGACTTCTGTGGCAGCAAGATGCAGACAGGGCTCAGAACTCCTCGTATAGTACAAAATATAAATTATTAAAAGAACTAGGAAACGTGAACTGCGAGAAATATCTATTATTCAACATCTCAATAAATTTTAATTTTTAGAATAATTGCACAACTAAAGCTCGCAGGAAACGAAGAAGTCACGGTGATCTACAGAGGAATATGGTATAAAATATCAGCAAAAAGTAAATGTCTGCTTTATAATTAGTATTCACTTGAAACATGCCAACATATATTCACAGAAAGTACTGAAAACGAAGCCTATAAGGATCATTATAATCTACCTTCCCCAGATTCATTAAAAATCAGTAATGTTGAACAAGTGGAGAAACTATACTACCGTTTTAGCAGTTGTCTGAAACTATGAAGTTTTGCGTTATGCGAATAGGTTTTTCTACATATACACTAAACCATAATACCGTTTAAATGTAGCAACGTCATGGAAAATATTTTAGTTTGTATTTGTATTGGATAATTCCAGAAACAAATAAATATTATTATTATTATTATTATGTAAATAAGTGTATATAGGGTAATTTAGTGTTAAACAATGTTAAATATATGGATTAAGGGTTATACAAACATATATATGATGTTTTTCAAGCATTCAATGTAAGCAAAATTACAGAAATACTTTAAATTGAACTATGAATCAGTATTGTTCCAGTTTCCGTTGTGTATTTACTTGTTTTTTGTATCTTCCAGGGTTCACATTCAAATATTAAACTTTTCTAAAATGCATTGTGTGTTGCCATAAGCTCACGTCGACGGTTTCTGAGAAAAATCAAATAGGAGTAATTCTTTGAGTAAATATTTTATTTATGCGTTAAACAGATTATCTAAAAACACTGTACTTTCACACAATAAAGTCGAACTAATTCTGTGAAAGTACAGTGTTTCTCTAAATTCCAATTATTACCAAGTACTCTCCGTAACAATTTCATCTTTATATGGTTTTCTTTGAATGTTAAATGATATCTGAGAGTTATATTGGATTGTTAGTATATATATCGTGTATAATTAACTACAATTTGACAAAAGCGTAATACTTTTAACATTATAACATATTTATAAATGTTTAGCGAAAATTTACATAGAACATTCGAAAAGTGAAATAAGAACGATTACAAGTAAGAAGCCCATTAACCATGCTTGAAGGTAAATATTTCTAGATCGACATGTTTTGATAATGAGTTGGGTTAAATGAACTATTCCTGTAATTAAAATTTAGTATTTCTTAATAAATTACGACGATAATTAAATAAGTTGTGATGTCTGTAGGTCGTAAAACATACATTTTGCTTCTTTACAACTGTATCAATCTTTATTTCTACTATGTATTACACGTATTTTAGTGAGAAGGTATCCACCATATCAATTGCATTTATTTAAATATAGACAAAAGCGCAAGAATTCGTAAGTTTCACAACATAAAATCAAATATAAACTGAAAAATAAGGTTTGGATAAGCATTTACTCATTACATACACTAATTTTTAAATTATGCACCCACTATGTGAACCACCCCTAGCCACCACTGCATCGGTTTTTAAACAGCTAAATAAAGAAAAACCATAATCGATTACTTACTAATTAAGAAATTGGTTTTGCATTTGTTATCTTGTGTATCTGTATATAAAACTATTGAACAAAAAAGTAAAATAAAATAGGTTATGTGAGCAACCGATTATTTTTCATACAGGGAAAGAAGGTGTGGCGTCCAAGAATAAAAATTACTATTGACAGAAACCTCATCTCTTTCAAGCGGAAATAACAAATATGTGCGTGGGTTGGGATGTGTGTGACTGTTTGAAGTGACAGAGCTATCGTATTTCCGCCATCATTCATTTTTTTGTTACAATTTACTGAGTGGGTACATTAATTAATTGAAATGTGACGAGTCGTTTTCATTTTCATATTTAGATATCAACCAATTACTGAAGCGCTACAATGAGCTTTTATTTTGAAAAAGGTAAAAATCCGCACAAATGATTTATTCCCTTGTGGTGGGAAACAACAATCTAATCTACAGAATGAGCCCTTACCAACCATGACCATTAGAGTATTACGTTTGGAATTAGGGCTGCCCATGTTAAACTATACTCTGAAGAATTTACCACACATTAACAGAAATTACTTTAACTTTGTCACTACTTCCTGGTTTGAATCAGATTCATTAATTAACGTCCTACACGTTTGTAATAAATATCATCCTCATTATCTAACGACTTGGAACTTCAAATTTTAATATAACTATTAAGTTAGTTATAAAACTTTGACGAATATACTTGTCCTACCTATTTAATGTTACAGCACGCAATACTGAATGATTATAGTTCAAGACAAACACGAAAAAGTAGATTTTTACAAAAAAATTGTCAAGTATGACGTGTAACATGTATCATCAAACATTGGCTTCGATGGGCTTGCGTACTTATTTCTTAACTTAGTGTCGCCTATACGTTAAACAGTTAATATTTGGGAGTGAAGGTACAATTGGAATAAACTTAGTAGTAGGGAGTTATTTCCTTCTATTGGATCATTTATTATTATAGTAAGCTTTTTAAGTTCATTTATCTCTAAACACTTAAGTAAGTTCAACTTATGATTTTTATTACATTTATGTACAATTGCAAAATTTTTCTTCTGTAATATGTTTAACAAAGTTAGAATCGTTTTTGTTCTTTATGAAACTATTTGTATGCTCCAGTATACGTTTTTGGAAATTCCTCCCCCTTTGTCCAATATAAACTTTGGGGCAAGACTCACATGTTAGTTTATAAACTCCATAGCAATTTTATTATCGAACTATTGTTAAGTCGGTTTCTTCATTAAAATTCTCAAATCATTGCACGATTATGAAAATACTCACAGTTAATTTTAATTGCAATAGCGAAACAAGAATTACCTAATCAAGAATATACTAAGAAAGATAACAAGACTTTCAATTAAAGAGTCAGTTAAGTGCTAAAATCATAACATAACTCAATTTTTCCTGACAACTTTAGTTATATAGTCAAATTGCGTTGACATACGAAAATTTGTTATTCTAGAAAACTTTTGTCGTTTCTTAACCAAAGCATTCGCTTTAAGTTTATCAAGTTTGCCATTTTCATTTTTATGTATATTATGTATGTACATGCCGGAAAAGCAGCGAAGTTGAAACTGAACAAATTACGTTGAACTGTTGCTTAACTACAAGATAAAATAAAAAGTAACACGAAGTTAGCGCCGCGAAATTCTTTCTTTTTTGACTTTTTAATTAAAGTGTGATAACTCAAACAAATGTCCTCTATATGTTAATTCCGAATATAAAATTGCTCAGTGTGTTTTTGCTTTAATAAGTTATTAATTCATTAAACATTTTGACAAAAAATAGTATTAAAAATCCGTTTATTTAACATTATTTATTTATTTATAACTCTGACATACATCCAATAGAGGTGCCGAACACATGTACATAGGAACCAGATAAATACATTATTACTTATACAAAAGATTTATAACATAGGTATATTTAATCCATTAGATTAATTAATGCAGAATTACAGCAATACTAAAAAGACTGTAAATTTAATAATATACTGTAAGAACAAATTTCAAAACATTGAAGTTTAAGATATGATTTGTTTAGATTCCATTGATTCCCACTAATCATAGAAATAATTAGAAAATATTTTTGCGCTTTGATAGGGCTAATCTTTTTTTGTTTTGATGCTATTGTTTTTCTAAGTGTTAAAATAATTAATAACTTATTATTGCTAATAGAGACGATGTATATAACGTTTATAGATTCAAATGTTATTGTTTAAATACAAAATATATAATAAAATAAATAGGACTTCATCGATTAAAATAAAAAAATGTAGACCATTTTAAACTCACCATTACCTTTATTTTTACCGGAAGTGTCTAAATTTTAAAGAAAGTTGAAGAATTCGTATTTTTTTCCCAATGATTTATGATTAAAAACTGATTTTTAATTTGTGCGATTTTTTTAGATTTCTTAAGCTCAAAAAGTGGTAAGCGATAATTCCAATTATGCAATTATGATTTACAGAAGACATTCCCGATTTCTTTTTAATTATTATCGATTTGAAAATAGAAAAAAAAATTCAGGGCGCTAACTTGTCTTTCCTGATATAAGAGTAGAATGATACACCTTATAGTACTTTTAAATAAAGAAGATACAATAAGAAAAAAGTAGATCAAATAAATAAAGTTTGGATTGTATGATAAGAAAGCACTAATTAGTAGTAGACCTACATTTATTTTCGTATGGCATTTGATGAGCAAAAATTGATGTAGTTTGTTTTTTATTATTATTATGAAACGGCGTTGTTGACACCATTGCAATTAATTAAATCAGTTAACTGCCGTAGAACTTCACTGTATACAGGACATGTTTTAGTCGAAGCTTGAACATAAAATGTACAAAAGTTTAATTTAAACCAATTGCACCACAGCGATATTGATATGGTCACAGCAGTAGTAGAGCAAATTATTTGAAAAGGTATTTGAACTGAAACGGATAATTTACGATTGAGGCAATTCATTTGGTTCTGCATCACAATTGGAACGTGATCTGCTGATTAGGACATAATCCTTGATTTATTGATCCAAGGGTACAGGTTGCGTACGGACTAAACCGAGCGGCGTGGTCTGGTACTGTAGATCATTGCTTAGCATTCGGGGGGTCACCAGTTCGAACCCGGGTCTGGCTGCTCTGTCCAAGTTTTCTGTGGTTTCCTTGGATTGTTTAGGCAAATTCTGGAGCAGTAATATTCCACAGATACTCTTTCACTTCTCTTTTGTCTTCATTTCGTCCGTCTCATCTTTCTCTCCCTAACCACACCACCCACCCATTCCCGCGATTCCTACAAGGAGGATGAAGAAGGCCTTACGCCCTGTCGAATATTTCTTATGCCTGTGATTATTAAGGAGCTGTTTCCGACAAAGTCGGGTAACTACTTTGAATTTTACGTTTTTTGTTGCCGCACTCACTTTGTTTTTTGTTCTCACGTGCATTTAATTTCTTTATGTATTATGTTGAATATATTTTAGTTGTGCTAAAATTGTATTATTTAATATACAGTCCAGACAAATAAAAATTTAAATTAATAACTTATCCCAACATCGAAGTTCAGCTGGTCGGAACAGCAAGAAGGAAAATCATCACCCGAATCAATACACACCCTACCCTTCGGCTTTCCACTACAATGTAGGTTGGAGGAACTGTCCGCCAACCAGCACGGTAGTTGGTGGGAGTGAAACACAAAAATTTTTTTTTTGGTCCTGCAATTCTCACTTAGACAGATCTGTTGTAGGTACTACCAATTATTATAAGAAACTCAATACATTTCAAGAATTATCTATACTATCATAGGGATGTGAACGATATATTAATCGGTTTTATAGGTTCAAATAGACAAATAAACCTTTTAGACCTCACAATCACTAAATTAAGTAATAAACATAACTTTTCTATTTACCACAAACCTACACATACAGACATCATAATAAGTAATAGTTCATGTCACCCCATTCAACATAAATTAGCCTTTTTTCATTGCGCACTTCATAGACTAATAAAAACACCCATGTCAAAGTCAAATTATGAAAAAGAACTGACAATAATTAAGTAAATAGCTATCAACAATAACTAGAGCACATACACAGTAGACTTGTGGCTGCAATAATTCGCCACAAAAGTTTACATTTACTTTAACATTTTATTATTCCTTTTGTATTAATTTTATATTTGAATATTTTATATTCTAAATATCTTTTCGAATTCTTTTCTGTATTCTTATCTTTTGTATTATTCTATTATTGTTATTGTGTAAATTTATCTATTATAACTTTTCTACCTAATTCATTTGTATCTGTACCTGTATATTGTGCTCTGTGTAAATACCTTTGTTACTTGTACTTTCCTATAATCCCTTTATCGTTTCAATTTTACTTACTAACCGCATGACGTTTGTGACACATCTTCTTCTTTAATTGCATTTTAATAGTACATGTCTTTCAAGTAAAAGTTTAACAATCTGTCCCTTCTTCAATTTCTTAACTCAAAATTTTCAGATTTCTTTAACTTCTAATTGGATCCCTACTTTTATCTTTCTAGTTCTTGCTTCCCCTCTAACTATCTTCCTATAATTTTTCATTTCCAAAATCTAGACCCATCCGATCTGCTCCTCAAGCCTTCTAGTCAACTTTTATTCTGTGTTTTCGATTCGTTCTATTTTTTGTTTTTTTTTTGTTTACATATGTTCATAGTTATCAAAGTGTATTATTTTATTTATTCATTTAGCAGTATATTCAACAATCAAAATTGGTGACCCAGTCAACAACTACCTAAAGTCGTGAACAACATACATATCACCAGACTCATTATTAAAAAAACTGCTCTATAAAAAAGTGATTAAGTTAATATACCCCAGTACCCATAAAAAACAGAATTACAAAACTTTAACTTATTTAGGACAACCAACCAAACGTATTTCATCTCTACTAAACAAAAATAATTGTAATGTTGCGTTCAAAACTAGCAACAATCTAACTAAATATATAAAAAAACAATAAAGACGAAACCGATATATCAAATAAATCAGGTGTTTACAAGGTACAATGTAAATCATGTAATATGTACCATATAGGAAAGACATGTAGGAATATTAAAACTAAACTAAATGAACATAAAAGATCATATGTAAATAAAAAAACATAGTCCAATTATTCATACTATCTAATTAATAACAACAACGAAGTTAATGACGATTTTTAAGCTTTACATGTCGAAAACAATAAATATTGTAACGTTGGGGGGTTCAACAATCAAAACTCGAAGACTTTTAAACAGGAACAACAATTTATTTATACTAATATTAATTAACTTTTTAAAACAATAACGAATAACTTATTACTGAACTTAACTTTACTAACAATTACACTATTTATTTATGTACAGTTACTGTCCGTATAACACTTCTCACTTTTGTAGTTATTTACTACGCGTCTCGATTTATTTCTCACATTATTTTCACGACCGTCAATTTATATCTGAACTTTTCGGCGATCGTCTTTCCACTTATATACTGTTCCGTTAAATTTCCGAAACATTCCCGAGAAACACAGAAAAGTCGGGACCATTTTATTTTTCGCCGAAACATTGAACAATTCTCCGCGAAACACAAATACGCTAACATGTCCTCAATTATTACGCTTGCAGTCACGATATACACGTCGCGGCTAAATCAATCACTCGGCCGCCACCGGCTCGCTCACATACATGGGCACTAGAACGCACACAAGCAAACGCGCACTGGTTACAGTATAAATTATCCTTATTAGAAGCTATAGAAATAAATAAATGAAAAAATACCAATTTGTTAATAAATGAAGAACTAGATGTAGGAAACTCTCCATTATTAAACATCTTTCCTACCCCTATCCCTACCCCCTGAAATACTATTTAAGGACAAAACATTGTTTAGTTATTAAGTATTATTGTACTACTTCCGAAGAAGTCACAGTGTGACGAAACAACTATCAAGTACAGTAAACGTTATTGAAATTTACAATATTGTGTTTTTTATCTAATAGTTCAAAAATTAGATACATGAAGTAAACGTAAATATAGTGAAATATCAAAATCAGCATATCGGAAGAAAAGAAAGTAGACAAAGTTATATGTATTAAGCGATGGAGTTTTATTCTGTCATTAAATATATATTTTAGTAAATACAAAAACAACTGTAATTAATATGTCTCACAGTCACATCTATTTAAAAATTGGGATTCTGCATGTAAATTGAATGTTATATTGACCATAGATCTTACAACAACAACAACACATGACAGCTTTAAACACCCCAACACGGCCTCCCATTGTTTAGTTTAATTAATCCCTTCGCATAATTGATTAAGGGAAATTATAGTACAGCATTTCAATATTAAAGCCGTGTATTAGGAATTAATGGAAATGCTTCGCACTGCATTAAAATTCCGATCACTAAAGCAATCACCCTCTTTCAACAGAACGAGTAACCAGTGATATTGTATTTTTTCATTTCCTTCTAGAATCATAAATTCGGGGTAAAAAAATAGATTAAAAGGATATGCTTGCGTGGCTTTAAGAGTGTGAGTTACTAGTTTTATTAAGAGAATTGTGTAGCATTAAATTGTTAGTAAATAATTAAAATAAATTTTCTGCATCTACAGTCGCGATGTACATAAAAATGACAAGGAGCACAGATAAGGTTGTGCCGCATCCAATGATGTAAAACTACGTTTGTTACTATTTTTTCATAGTTGTATCTGATTGTTTTTGCTACTTCGTAGTCATGAAAAACTGAATTAAGAACATTTTGTTTAAACAGATTTTTATTATATAGACTCAGCAATTGTTTCGTCAAACAAATTTAAACATTTGTATATGTATATGCTAACACATAGGGGGGGGGGACAATGTAAGTACTAAACAATACTTAACCTAGAGGAAAATTTTTAAAATCAATTTAGTCCTTTAGCGCTAAGTTTTATTTAAAGTAACTTTTAATTTCTAAACTCTCCAATAAATAAATCTAATTTGAAACGTAAAATTTTATAGTCCAAATTAATATTTTCGGATCAAGTGTTCTGTATATATAAAATTTTGATTTTTTATTGTTATAACTTGAAAAATGTTCTTTAATGCGGATTTTGAACTCTGAAGCCTTCTGTCCTATATGAACTTTATTAAAATATAAATAATTTAAGCCATAAGATCCTCAATTCAAATCCTAAGAAGTTTTACATTTATTATTAAATAAGAATTTACCTAGAAAGTTATTACTTCTAAAGGAAATACAATTATTATTTATCCGATTAATATATTATTCAGTCTTACCAAAAAATGTAAAGCTATTCTTACTTGATGATTAAATTTAAGTAAAGCTCTGTTGATTTTTTTTATTAAAGTTTGTCTACTATTATAGACGCATAACCATTTGGCACTATAGTAGGTATACATTCTTTTTAATTAGTCTGTGAACAAAAACATAAAACGCTGCTAGTTTACGTGACATAAGATAAAACTAATTGGTATGTATAAATGTATGTATGTTGAGTGATCCGTTTTCTTAAGGTTCAATAATAAATATAATATATATTAATATAAACTTGTTTTATTGTTTATTTAATCGATTAAAACAAACCAAAATATCGTCTACATACCTAAACCAGTATGTACGTATGTAATTTAACGTATAATAGAAAACAACTGAATTAAAGTCTTTAATGGAGTTTATGATACAAGGGTGGTTTGATAAATCCGTGATTTTTAAAGGAAAACATCAGTTTTTCGAAAATAAATCTTTTTATTTTTCTACATAATCTCCATTTTAGATTGATACATTTAGTCCATCGTGTTTCTAATCGTTTTATTGCCCCTAAATAATAAAATTCTTCAAGGCTCTCAAAATAAGAGTTTGTTTTTACGATAATCACTTCATTCGACCCAAATCATTTACCACCCAGCCATGTCTTCAGGTTTGGAAACAGGAAATAATCGGAGCGAGCTAAATCCGCAGAATAAGGTGGATGGCGTAGCAGTTCGTAGTACAACTGATAAAATTTTGCCATGGTACACACGTATGCACCCGTGCATTGTCCTAATGGAGCAATACTTTTTTCTTAGCTAAATGCGGTCGTTTCTGCTTCAAACGGTGTCAAATCTACCCAACAGCTATAATATTTGCCGTTGATTGATTTACATTTTTCAGCTTCTACATCAATTCGCTTTGGAAAATGACGAAAATTGGGAAGAGACCAACACAATATATTATGTGTTCTTTAAATTGTTTTTCGTGGTTTGTTAACAAATGGTTGATTTTAGGAACAAATTAGAAGAGACAAAAATGATGAGAATGGAGTAGCTACAAATTAATCAAACAAAAGCGTTTTTAACTGAATTATGAGTTATGACTTACTATTACAACAAATTGGGGAAAACTGTTGAGAATATTTATACAGTTGTAAAGACATAAAATCATAAACGAAAATCGTCACGCTTTTTATAAATTTGTCAGATTGTTACTTTTTAGTGTTATTATAATGGTCACTTTAATTACGTGAGCTGGTCAAAAAATATTGTTTTTAGTTAATTTTATGTGTATGACCTCCACACCTTGCTGGTTCTACCAGTTTAAATTTAAAGTGATATTTATTTAATCTACATTATTTGAAATTACTCAATTAAAAAATAATGGATAACGCAGCAACGTTTCACCATACGATGGATTCTTATAATAGAAGGATTGTAAGTATAATATTATATATGTCGGCGACAACAATTATACAGTCAAATTTCATGCTCTTTAAAAATGATGGTAGCCATTTTACTCTTATCTAGTTTGTTTTCTTGAGGAGATACTTACTTTTAGCCAGAATTACATGAAAGTTAACCCAATTTTCGGTTTTCTTGCTACCATATTTATGGGTTGAAACAGGTTTTATAATAAAATGGAGTACATGTGCCTCCTATCAGCGGTTAGCTCATTATTCTATTATTAAAATTTGTGGAAGTTGATCTATGTATCATTAAATCCTCTATACCGGCGCTAGGAATTCGTGGTTTTACGTAAAAATTAGCAATATTCACCCTGGCTTTGTGATTCAAATACGTCATATTCAAGTCTTAACCAAGACTGGTTGGACTTGTATCTTCACGTCGTCCTATCTTGAATAAATCTTCGCATTTCTCCAAAACTAGAATACCTTAAATCTCTATTTGAGAACAGTCATATAATCTAATATGTCTCTAACTAGACCTTATGTCTCAAAAAATGTCCTACCAACTAATCTCTCCCATACCTCCTCATTTTAACCTCTTCTATCCATGATACTCTTGATAGTCACCTATAACACCACATTTCAAATGCTTCTAGCTTTGTCTTTTTCGCCGTGTCTTCCGTTCACGTTTCGCACCCCCACAGAGCCATGTTCCAAACATACCCTTTTATTAATATTTTTCCAGTTCCTAAATTAACCGATCGCGAGCACAGAAATTATTTCTTTTTCTTATAAACGACTCTACCCTGCACTATCATTTGTTTTATATCTCTACTACTTCATCTAGGTTTTCGTCCCCAATTTTTATAGTGGCTCGAACCCTACTAAACCCCTTTACAAGTCAATATTTTTCTTTAGTTTTATTTATTTTCATTCCATGCGCCACTTCAATACCGCTTCTATTTTAAATTAGTGCTGTCGTCACAAATTTTTTCTTGTACATTATTTAGAAGAATAATATTTTCTTTTATAAATTGTTTTCTTGATTGCAATGTTATTTAATGATTTCTAGTAGTGCAAATTGAACTTAAAGAAATAGCCACCGTTAACAAATTGAAACCGCGCAAGCTAGAATAGGACATTGTCACAGTCGCCAATCAAATTTCCTATTTCAAAAGCGAGTTTCTCAAAGGTAAACCCTCGCTTAGTTTGAGACTTTCGTACGTAGCGTTACTGATTTTTTTAATCAACATTAATTGGAGGAAACAAAAAATGCCTGTTTATGCAAGAAATTTAAAACCAGGCTCGATGCAATATTTGCATTTAATTTAAACGCCACCAATGCTTATTAGCGTTTGCGTTGTCGATAAATTTTATATAACTACATCAGCTTTAATTCATTAAAACTACACTAATGAAAATGCGTTTAGTTTTAGGTAATATAAAGCAGATCAATAGAAATATTGAATTTTATTTAGCACTGTTAGCGTGATAATAATTTCTATGTATTTTTTGTGCACTTTCTGCACGGTATTGCATTTTTGATAATAAAACCACTTTAATTGCTTTATTCGTGGAAGTTAGCCTCAATTATCTTGAACTGAACCTTTACTAAATGCGTTGCCAACTTATGAAAAATACAGTTTAGCTCGCAAAATATTCTTAAAGCATTGTTCATTAGTACGTTTTCGCTAAACGAAAAACCAGTGTCCATAACATCTATTATAAATAAGAGATAACAACACATCCTCTTAAAATAACACAACAAAAGCTTTAACATGTTGAAACTGATTCATAATGATATCAAATCAAGAAAACAATAATCAAATGTTTTAAGAAATATATTGAACACTGTCACTACAATTGCTTCTTTAAAAAGAGGTTCTTTAAGTGAACCTTCTTAAGGCGAATCTTCAACTGAAGAAACTGTTATGCAGCTGTTATGCAACAGTTGTAGTGACAGAATAAAATCAAAGAGACTCACCCCTGTATATCATAAACTTCTTTATTAACAGACACGTATTTGGTCAATTTTTATTATGAGTATTTTCAACGTGGCTTTTGTGGTACACAGGAGTGATTTTATTTAATTTTATTCTATTTAGTTTAGCACAGTCTGCTTTACTATTCTATTTATAGCGACAGTGTTCAATATACGTCATGAAACCTTTAATTATAGTTTTCTTGGTATTATTATTTTTATAATCCAAGTAATACTGATCAATTTTATTTTTACCCCTATTTATAATATTCGTGAACATATCAAAGACTGTCTAGTTAATCTTGGTTGCAACTAATTAAATATATTGTGACGGACGTGTGTTTTGGGTGGAATTGACCCACGCCGATTGCAAAAATAGAGTGGAGTTTGCCCATGCCGAGTTCTAGAAAAATCGAGACAACTACTAGATCATTCGATTTGGTTTTAAGAGTAACCTAGCAACATCCATTAAACTATATAAGCGACAGCGATAGACGATTTAGGACCGTTGACGGAGAATAGTTGACAGGTGACGTAGAACAGGAGTTGACAGAAAGAGAAGTTATCGATGAAAAGTGTTTACGAGAGTTGCAAAACCGAAGTTGTGTTAAATAGTTAAGTTTTGTTGAGAGAGTTAAATATATGAGTTTAGAGCAAACCTAACAATATTATGACATAATCTCAAAAAGTAATACCAACCACTGTTACTGTATGTTAATCGGAGATTCACAGCAGCGAAGACTTTGTATCTGTACCTACGTGAAGGTGACAACAGTGGCCAAAATGAACTACGAAAGTGCCAAAAAGGGAGACCTTTTAAGGGTTAATTTGACACCAACCAAAAAAAAGTGCATCTCCTATACTGCCAGAAATATTAAATATTCAATATTGATGAGCTAGCTTAATGGAACGCTTTATGTTTTCTTAATTTATGTTTATTTGTCAATATTGTTTTAAATTTTTAATGTTGTACACCTCTTGTAGGTTAGGTTCGGTTAGGTTGCCGTGATTTGAAATTTAATTTTTCAGTGTGCATAATTTTCTTGAGCTCGTAATTCTTGATTTTGGAATCAAGTTAGCCCTTAAAAGGATCATAATTTCGGCACTATCAAAATTCATTTTGTCCGCATTGTTGTACTAGCTTCATAATTCCCATATAATTATAAAATAGTTATAATACTTACTACTAATACTAATCATAACTTTCTCCGTATTAAATACCTCAGCCAGTGGCAATGTCAGATTGCACTTCTCCATTAAGGAAATAAGCTTAATGTGTAATATGCATTGTCAAATGAACAGTAAATACTAGTTGTAAGTTGTAGTTAATCATATAAGCTTTTAGAAACGTATGTTTGAAACTAAATTCCTCATCCCTGAAATTTCACATTTTGTTAATAGTATTACTACATAGTACCTATTTGAATGCCCAATAAGGAGCCAACGTCAATGTCTATTTAGGTAGATTTTACAAAGCGTCAGTTGATTAGCTTCCTTGGAACAATCGGTATTCAGTGAAAATTATCTACTTTGAAATAAAATTATAAAGAAGTTATTTAATTTTTTAAAATCGTTTACAACAAAGTACAATTTACTTTTAACATTATAAATAATTTAGAAGTTGTTAGAACTAACAACCATAATAACTTGTGAAACTTATAAACAGTAAGATAAAAAACATTGGATGTCTGCACCTCATGCCATTCAGTATTGTTACCTGTGTAGATGCTAAATAAATTTACAAGAAGTTTTATAATTTAAAAAGTGTCCTAATTTCAATTTTAAAATTAGTACGTAATACAAGCACACATGTAATTTTCATATTTGGTGTCTGTGACTTGTTTCATTGATATAATGAATGCTATTTGTGGTGTAGTCACTTTGCAACATATTGTCGTATATTCCAGCATAGCTGTCACAAAATGTCGCCTAATAAATGCATCTATCACTGTCAAACTTAATTTATTTTTACTAATTTTCTTTAAACAACACGACAATCAATAAATTGCTCGCTCACTAAATCACTTCTTCGCTCATCGCTATTCGCCTTATAGTGACTGGATTTGTTCTAGAAAATTCTAGTCTTTTCTGGAATCTCGGCAACCTATACTTACAGGTCTTGACTTTTCACGTGGGTTGCCTACACGTAACAATATTGTGCCGATTTTTTTATCTAAATAATTCTGAATAACAACTGACCTATTTAACAACAAATTACACTGTATACACACACATATTATATTACAACAGTAACTATTCATTTAACCGTGTTTAAATTACTTGTTATATAACCGGGTTTACTTCGTATTTCCACTGTTTACTAGTTCTTGTCTTTATCGCTCTGTCTGCAGCTGTTTATTGACAACCTCTTTTATATTATCGGGAACTTTCTAGTGTTTTTCTAGAAACAACCGAGAAGCTCTCCACATTTCTCGCACTTTCATTCTTCTGCATCTTGTTATTTATCGTTAATTAAATTTATGATGCTGCGAATCAAGGGCTGTCGACTATTGATTTTTTCCCCGGAGTTTCGCTTACAACAATATTTTATAGAAAATTATGTTAGGAATATAAGAGCACATTGGAAATAATTTTGTAAACATTATTAAAACTTCTTGAGGAAGTCGTTTCGGCTATTAGACCATATCGGAGAGATACTACATATAAAAATACAGGAAGTACAATATTCATACCCAGATTACTGATATAAAATTCAATAAATATAAAACCTTAAAATCTAATTGGTCATTCGTAGTGAACTTGTTATTGTGACGGGCCCTAATTATTTCATACATTTCCAACAAATTAAGTCGTTTACATTTCGGAACATTGTGTAACAATCTTCGGCAAATCCTGCACATTTATTTAAATTTTGATAGACATTCAGTGATTATCAGCACGATTTTTTAAGGAACGTCCAGTCCAGTCCAAAGGTAAACGACTAAAAGTGTTGAAAATGTTTGAAGTAATCAGAGCTCGTTACAATAAGTTCATTACGAGTAACCAATGTGATTTTGAATTTCAATCAGTAATCTAATAAATATTGTACTTCTTGTAGTTTTATATGTAAAATCTCTTCGATAATGGCATCATAGCCAATAATTGTCAGAATATTGTACATTTTAAATAAATTCATTTTTGCAAAACTTAACCAAAGCTTTTTACTTGAGTTATCTTTTAAATTTAAAATCATGTTTCACCAAGTGCCGTGCGAATCATCGTTTCTATACTTTTAGATACTTTTAGATTGTTACCTATTTTAATTTGTATCCTTTTGTGTCTGAAGGTTAGGGAATTTTACTAAAAGTAGTAATTAATGGTTGGTTCTGCTATAAGTTACCTCGATTATGATAATATGTTTTTCTCCTAAATTATTTGCCCGAAACAAAGACCATACGTATTAATTAATTTTTATAATAATTGTTTACATTTCATTTATAATGTGGACATTAGATGATATTCGATCATCCGTAATTGAAAAATAGAGAGGAATTAATAAAACATGTCATTTTGGTCGATATCACTAAACACCAATATTTAATTGCTTTGATATTAAGAACGTTATTAGAACTAGAACAATCATAAAAAAATATGATTGGAGTTTCTTACTCTGGTATCCCCAATAACTGGAACAATTTGTAATATAATTTGATTTCTAACCAGATATTCTAAACGGTATCAAGTGTAATCTTGAAAGCTACAAAGGCAGATGATCCTTAAATTATGAAACATAGTTTTTAAATTTATTACTGTAAATAGTTTTAGGACTTTCTTTGTCATTATATAACTAATTCTATATATGGTATTGTATTTGTCCATTCCCACTGACATTTCTGTTGACTCTAGGACTGATGTTGATTCTTTCAAATCATCATTAAATTTAATTAATATTTAACCTTCACTTGTATTGTTATTAGTAAAATCAAATATACACACCATCGGGAAAAAATACAGCAACTGTTTAAAAAGAAAAGATACCTATGAGATATCTTTGTAGGCCTATTAAACATTCGACCAAATGTATTTTCCCCTACTTTGGTATCATAAATAAATTTTCAGAAACATTTGTTGACATTCCGCCTTGAGGTATATTATTTATGAAAGGAAGTAAAGTCATACGGGACGAAGTAACACAACTTTTTGATTTTGTAAAAATAGAATGGATCTACGATTAAGGTAAATATAATGAAGAAAATTTTTGGACTAGGGAAGTTTATTGGCTGTTTTTCTGGAGAAATAAGTATCTGAAAAGGTAAACCAATTTGTATAGAACTAATCAAGGTAATGGCGAACGTCTTTTTAGAAGGAAGGAGTGTGATTACTATTTTCAGGCAGATTTTCTGACCCAAATTGAGTGTGTCCAAAATATTACACGTGAAAGGGGCCATGTTAGGAACAAGAATAATTGCTGAAATTCCTGAATTAGAAATTAGTCCCAGGACCGTGAAGGGAAGATTAGTTGAAGTGAAACCCTATAGCAAACGTTTAACCAAGAAACCTTTTGTTTTTTGAAACAAATTATCATGCCAGTCTTGAATTTGCACGATGAAATTTAATTTGAGCAGTTCAAGACTGGAAAAAACTCATTTAGCGACGAAACTGAAAACTTTTAATTGTGACGGGATGAAATGTGTATTAATAATATTAAACAGTTAATACGTGATTTCATCCAAGGTATGTTACGCCAACAATAACGCACGTACTTGGTAGTGTATTTTTATGGGGCTGTTTTTCGTAGAGTTGAGTATGTCTATTACATTTTATAGGTGGGACTATGAATCTACTGGTATACTGGAACATACTCCACAATAGTATATTACCCTATGCTGAGTGGGAGATTCCTTTCAAATTTTTGTTCCAAAACACTCATCTCACTTGTTCCGGAAGGTTTAACGAAAATGGACTGAACCTCAACCCCATCTAAAACTGTAGGAAGAAGTTGAATGATTGATTTGGACCACAAGAAACCCAGAAAACAAAATTTGATTGATAAAATAACGAAGTTTAAATGAAACTGCGAATTATTAAGGCTCAAACTTTAATTTCATTAATTCAGCATCGTTGTCAAAATGTTATACAACCAACGATGAATATATTATTAATCATTAAATTAAAACTTCTGTAATATTGTTATTTCTAAAACTATCCAATCATATCATAGCCTTTACTCATCAATGCTCTGACCACTAAGCTACGAAAGGTGACAGCAGTAACAACGATGAACGTATTGGTTAAAGCTTTCGCGGCCAGTTGATGAACTGGTGTAGTCCTAAAGGCCGTCGTTGGTTGGAATTGCTTCGTAACGTTTCGCTTGCACGAGTGGCGAGCTTCTTCAGAGGTCCTTCCATCTCTGATGCTGGATGTAGACTCGTACCAGGACTACACTAGTTCACACCGAACGTACTTAAAAATTACCTCAAATTTAATTTAAAAAAAATAATTCGCAATAACGCATTGAAATTGAAAATACATTTGCTGGAATAGTTAAAAGATCTACGAAGATACCTACGGGATCTTTTTTTTAATAGTAGCGTAACTTTTGTCCGATAGTGTAGGTTAATTTTGAGAGATTGAAATATTCGTTTCAACACATAAACTAGTCGGTATATATTTAATTGCAAAAACGCACTGAAGCACGGTTTACATAGTTAATACTAACCTTTTTAATGGTTGTGAATGTATGAATTAATATGGAGTGCTTTTACTGACATACCTAGATATAAAGGGATTTCTCTTTGTTGGATCTCATGAAAACAGAGTGTTTCCTTTTTATCCGCACAATATATCGCGCTTATCAAAATTTCCCTCTTTGTAGATATGCACTTTGAGATATCACAGGCTTTGTTAGGACCAGAAACGTTAAGCTTTGTTATTGTTGTGCTCGCTATATCTCGTATCGTATGTGTATTTTTCATTTATCATTATTCTAGATATGAATGTGTATACAAACATACCTATATACTTATAGATTGTCACAATTTTACTCATTTCAAAGGAACTACTAGCAAATTTAACATTTCTTTTTAAAATTTCCATCGTGAAAAGTAGTTTTAGTAAAATTAAATTTATTAGAATACAAGCATTTTTATGATTTAGTTACGCTTTATCTTAGTGGAAGAAAATTCACTTTGTTATTTTCTCTTTTGATGGTGTCTCGACTGTAAATAGAGGAATTTTTTAGTTTATTCTGCCTATTCTTCCTAAATGATTGTGCCATCATACTTGCATTAGAATTTATAAGTAGAGCTACTATGCTTCGTTTATAAAAAAATCTGAAATTTTGTTTTATTTTTCGTAGGTTTTACATTATCATATGTAAAGAGAGGAAATGTAGTGAGACCTGGGCGACCATATCTCTTCAGAATTGCTTGCTAAATACAGATTCTAAAACAGTATAACATATGTATTTTCTCTTATCAGAAACAAAGGAAAATTGTAATTTGAACTGCAGTTTTCTTAGTCTTTAACATAACTTGAATTTTAACTTTCATTTTTATTCAAAAATAAGTGTTGAGAGCCTTAGTAGGGATTAAAATGAAACAAAATTGAGATCAGTAATTTGAATTATTAGGAATTATTTTAATAAATACAGAAATTGTCAAGTTATATTAAAATATGTTAAATCCATATAAACAGTACAGTTCAGAAGAATAATTAATTTAGAATTAAAGTTAGCTTTACGGACGAACGACGCAAGCAAGGGTTGACAGACGGCATGTTTTACAAAAAGCCGATACAGCGATGATCATTAAACGTATGCCAGATGTGGCAATCGATACGTCGATGAGTCGGTACCTTTTATGCAAACTATCCAGGGTTATGTATCATTCCCACACATACACAAGGTTGTGACAAAAGAAATTAGCGAAAAGGTTCCCACAGTAATCGAGAGCATTATAATGTTTGAATAAGAGACTCATAAGTAGTTGATATAGGGAAAGTGATAAATAGTGCGAACGAAAAGTGCAAATGAAATTAATAGGAGATTGTTAATATAAACAAGGTATAAAGTAACTTGCTTATAATGAAATATTTGAAGAATTCTTAGTTGGGGCAAATTTTAAGTATATTATTAATTATTGAATTAATTTGTACCCACTACAGATTATCTCATATTAATGAGGAAAAATTTTATTACTGCTGTCACACCCTCGCCAGCACTCGAACCCAGGATCTTTGGCTCTACGCGTCAATGCTTTTGCCACTAAGCTTAATGTTTAATAATAATATACATTGATACCGACGTTCTATGACTTAGTAAGTACGTTCGTCGTTGTTACTGTTGTCACCTTTCGTTGTTTAGTGACGTAAAGATCCCGGATAGCAGTAACAAAATTTTTCCTCATTAATATCGCATTAATATATTTAAATTCCTTATACATGTACAGGATTATGTTAACAAGACGAATATTCGACCAGAAAATTTGTTACAGTAGTAATTGCTTTCGTTTTAAAAACAAAAATAGCATGGTGTTACATAATTTTGAAATCTATATTAAATAAACATTTTTTTGGAACTTTGTTGTCCAGGTCTCTATAGTTTGTTACACACCAAAAACCATAACTTACGAAAGAAACGAGCATAATACATTTTTAAAATTTTATACCGTTGAATATTCAATTTTCTGGATTGCTTTGGGGTCCAATATATGCAGTTGGAAGACTATCCCCTACTTACGAGACACCCTTTTGAACAAACAACTATAACTTTATCATATTAGTACCTACATAATAGTTAAAAATAATGGCATATGAGGGTATTGATTGGAACCGTTACTCAAATGAGTATAGATAAAATAGAAAAGTTAAAAAATAAAGCATTTAGCCATAACGTATTGCGGCGTTATGTAGGAATGATGTGGGCACATCTGTCAACCAAATAAACGGAATTAAACTGCTTAATGAGACGCGGTTCCGAAAAGCGGCACAGATTAAATGGGACGGTTACGGACATTTCTTGATAAAAACAACCTGGAAAAAGTAACATCATTATCAATGTGAGATTTGAAACTAATCGAAAAAGCAACCGAATTAGACCTTTTCTATGTTCAGATGAAAACAAAGTTAGCATCTGATGGAAAAAGATACAGGCCAAAAAGGAAAAAAATACTAACAGGGAATTGTAGAGCAGCAAAAAATAAACTCCTAGTAATAATGTAGTCAAAATCAGAAGCGAGTTTAAGAGAGAGATTTTGTAAAGGCTACTGAAATGGCAAAGGGAGACACAACTTTTAATCAAGGATACAGTTTCACAAGTGAACAGGGGCATTGTCCACAAAGATTTCGGATTTCGATTATTTGGTTGATGTGGTTGCAGCGTACTAGCGACTGGTGAGCATGTAGTCTAACATTGATAATGGCCTTATTAGAAATGGGTGAAACATGTGTCCGCAACAAACAGTTTTAGTTGGAATTAGGCCGAGTCTCTTCTGCATTTAGTTAACTGGTGTTATTTCAGAGTTTCTGAGTCTTTCAAAGAATTTCAAAAGACGGATGTTGATAATAAACAATAAGAAACTTGTTCACATTGAGGCATTTATCACATTGATTTATAGTAAATTTAGGCAAAATACCAGTAATATGGCTAGTGATTAAATATTATGTAAGAAATTCTCTTTTATTATCTCCGACATCAAGTAAGTATTGGTTTATATAAATAAAGGAAACTATGGCTAACTAATATGAGACAAATAAGTTAAAATGGTGTAAAAACGTGGATTACCTGTCACTAACACCTGATATATTGTTTGTTTCATATTCGTATAATAAGGATAAGAAATGGAAAATGTAATTAAATAAAGTTTCACAGCCAGTATGTCGCCATGTACTGATATATTCTGCTAACTGTGCTATTTCATATGTTTGACAGGCCCTTCATAAGGTATCTACTTGTCCAACCGAATCGACGACGCCGCTTAGATTACGTGATAGACACGCAACCGTTTTAATGAAAAACATTTATGATTAATCATATCTAAATTTGCTTGATGGAAACTCATGTAGTTTTATTTTATTTTGTGAAAAATATTTAGTTCATGGTCAACAATTTAATTTAGGTTATAAAAACTGTTTCGGATTACCTTTGAAACATGAAAGGCAAGTTAGAGACATATTAGAGGCAGACATAGGAGTAAAAAGAGGCAGAGGAAGACTCAGATTAAATAATCGATCGCAAATAGTTAGGGATGTAAAATGTTCTAGTTTTGTAGAAATGCGTGTCCAACGAGTCTTTGGACTGATTTTGTAACTATGTATGTAACGTCAATATGAAAGTATCTGATCAAACTGTGGTGTCGTTTAAATTAATTTATTATACAATTAGTTTATGTTTACCCTTATGTGGTAACGTGAAATTTTGGAACAGAGCTGGTAACGTGTTATCTGACTGAAAAATTTGTCAAAACCAACAATGAAACTTAGATAATTATTTTTTAAAGTTTATGTCGATGGCACTTAGGTATATTTTGTTTTTAATATATGCATTTAAAATTAAACTGATAAAAGAAAATTGTTGGATATTAATTGTAGAATGAAACAAAAACATGCAGAATTAATTTAAAAGCCAAATGAAAATAAGATATAAAGTAAAGCTAATGTATATAACAACAAACAAAACAAAATTAAGCATATAATAAAAAAGGTACATATATTTTTTCACAAATGTTTCAGTATTTCTACGCGTTGTAAAATGTTGTATCGTTAACCGTAACGTACCGTTTCACAGACTGTTTAGAAATAAACATTAACGGAAATTTAACTCCATGGGCGCCAATTAGGTGATAAGTAGAGTATGAAGAACAGAAGTATTAAACGAAGTCAGATACTCGATGGTGTCGCAGTTTTACAACAATTTAAGTTAACTATAAATATAGGTAATGCATTGATAATAATGCTTCATAACACCTTTTTCTCATTAAAGAACGTAACGACATACTTTGTGAAAATTACTAATACAGGTTTAATACAAGGTATAAAGAAAAAGAAAGGCTTTCATTAAATGCGTTTTTTCGAAGATTAAATTATTGTCATTATTTTTGACAAACTCATTCTTTTAGTCATCTTAAATTCCATGTCGCAAGTTTCATAATTGAAATACGTTTACGTATATGCAATCATGATGAAAAAGGAATTTACTAATATAAATATTTATTCTGAATTTTACTATTTTCCTTAACTGCAGCTTAATTAATGTTTTTTCTAGACTTAATTGCCATTTTTTGAGAATTTGCATGTTTTATTAATATAATGTTTTTCAACACCAGATACGAATTTCTCACAAAGAACTTGTTGGAACGTTATTATAAGTCATAAGCATTAAAATACTTGGTAGTTAAAAAAATATATTAAGGTTTAACATTAGTTTCGATTGTTTTATCAAAAATATGACATTTAAATTTGTATAATGAAGTCGTTTTGTTACGTTACATTATTCAAAATGTTTTAAAAATTTCCCACCACGCAGACTTTTCGTATTATTTAGGTAATGTTACAGAATTGAATCAAATAGTTGAACCCATTATAGAACTTGGTTATGTAATGGCAAAAGGTATATGAATTTTTTGTTAGAAACAGACATGAAAATTTTCAAATAAAACAAGAACCCAAGCATATATTACAGTGAACAGTTTTTGTCCTGTATACTTACCGTTAAAAAACATCTGTTTACTTTTCAGTTAAGCAACCTATTAGCAGCCCAACTAGTTAAGTAAGAATGTAAGATTTAGGCAATATCTAGTTATGGCAAAATATCGCCATCTACTGATATCTGCTGCTAACTGAAGTAGGTATTTCATATGTCATACAAGGTCCTTACTAAGGTATATACATGTCAAATGAATCGACGAAGCAGGTTATATACTTAACAGACACGCAAACCAGATTAATAAGAATAATATAATTTCTTAGCCACTAATTTGTCGAAACTATCAAACATGGCTCGCGACTTCGAGCTTACTAGATCTCAAATAAGATATGAGATACTTCAGTTAACAGCAAATATCAGTAGATAGCAATATACTTCCATAACTAGATATTATATCAACTTGCATCTAAAGAGATTCTTTGATTTAGTCGATGGTTTATTAATACTGCTTATGGCGTGTTGATGAGATCTAATAAGATGGAAATTGCGATCCACATCTGGTTTCGATAAATTATTTATCAAAAACTTTTTTTAACATTGAAACATTTTACGATTACAGTTCAGTCAATAAATGTTCAGGATAATTTCCAATCCAATAATCTTATTGTTACGTCTATCTCCACATCACTATTAACCGAACATAATGTATTATTAACATAACAAGTGCAGTGTCAGAACATGAACGTTATACTTCGTGTAACAAAGATATGAAAGCTGCATGGAATTTGTAATCAGAGTTAATAGTATTAATGGTTTAAAACTATCTAAAATAATTTACTATCAACTGGAAATAATAAATGAAGAGTAGAGTCGCGAATATCATAGAATTGGAAAGAAGTCCATCAGATTAAACCCCATGTTTAAATTGTTACTTTATTTTAAAATATGTTACTACTTTTTTGATTGAAAACCTTATCAACTCCTTCCGAATACGCTCACCTCCTAATTGAGCAAATTTTCGCATTTTCCGAAAACTACAATATGCCACATCCGTAACTATATTCGAACAGTAACCTAATCTACGTCTTCCTCTGACTTCTTTATGCCTGTTTGTGCTTCTAATATGTCTTATACTAACCCTCCATATCTCAGAAGGTGCTCTACCATCCTATCTTTGCCTTCCTTCATTGACATACATAGCACCATCTGTTCTTCAACCTCCTCTAATACCTCCTCATTTATAATCTTTTTTATCCATCGCTATTGTCATCGTCTACTCATAACATCATATTTCAAACACTTCTAACTTCTTCTTTTCCGTTGCGCCCACCGTCCTCGTTTTGCATTCGTACAACATAAAAGTTACTTTCTTTTAGTAAAACTTAACGGCTTCTTGTTTATCCTCTCCAGTTTTGCCTGAATAAAGTAAATCAAATAAAAAGATAAGGTTTGATAATATATTCTACAAAATTCAAATTTCTCAAACATCAGCGAGGCAAAAATTAGTTTATAAACCTGAAGAGTTCATTACATGAGATGGTCTGAAACAGGAAGGGCCAATTAGCCTCTTAATATTTAAATTGTATGTAAACGAGGTAAGTAGGTACATAAAACAAAAACTAAAAAAGTTTTGATAAGGTAGTTATAGAGATATCGAAATTATTATTCCTAGACGATTTGAACTAACGGTGAAGCAATCTACAAGAGATCATAAATATATGGGTTATGAACGTACAACATGATACAACATGATGATAACACGAAAAATTAAATGAAGCGAGTTCCAGATATTAAATAGGGAATTATAAATCAAACTTAAAACATCACTGGATATGGCTATGAGAGAGTTGATAGATAATGGAGTATATATATATACTTTATAATTCCGTATTTAATATCTGGAACTCGCTTCATTTAATTTTTCATGTTATCGTCATATTGTATCATGTTATATGTTCATAACCTACACTCATATATTTATGATCGCTTGTAGATTGCTTCACTGTTAGCTAAAATCGTCTAGGAATAATAATTTCGATATCTCTGTAACTACCCTATCAAAACCATATATATATAAAGGAAAGTCGTATTAGTTGCACTATTTATAACTGAAGGACGGCTGAACCGATTTGGCTGAAAATTGGTGGGAAGGTAGCTTTAAACCAGGCGACGGACATAGGATACTTTTTATCCCGTTTGACCTCGTTCCCGTGTGACGTGACATAAAACGTCAAAGAGAATACAAGTCACTGTAAAACGTGGTATAACAAAAAGGAATATGACATGGAATAACAAAACGCAAATGACAGCTAAAGGTAACTTTGTCTATCGTTAAGAATGGTTGAAAATTTGATAATTATAAATTTTGTTAGAAATCAATAATCATCAGTAATTTGTATTTTCTTTGAATCATCATTAACAATGCCGCGACCAAGACGATCGAATCTTTCCCGACAAAGCCGTAATGCCAGAAGGATACGAAACATTGCAAATGAAAGGACTGAAGATCACGAAGCCGATCCAAACCTACATGATGCTGTAATTACAAATATGATTCATGGAGCGTGTGGCGCCATCAATCCCCAATCACCTTGCATGGTCGACGGCAAGTGTTCCAAACGATATCCACGGACATTAACGGCGGAGACCGTCACCGGCAATGATGGTTATCCACTGTATCGGCGTCGATCACCCGATGATAACGGTCGAACTATCACAACAAAAGTGAAAAGAATGGATTTCGTTGTCGACAACAGTTTGATTGTTCATAAATAGAATCCTAAAACTGCTTATTTATTGCCTCTAAGGCGGAACAAAGTTCGCCGGATCAGCTAGTATATATATATATATTTCAATATTTCAATATTTTTGTCTGTATCTTTTTGAAGTGTCGGATGCAAAATTAATACTTTAGTTTATGATAGAGGTTCTTTTGTAAACGTAATACTTAAATTAAATTTATCTAAAGGCCTTGTTCGAAACGACTTTCACAACAATTTCTATTGAAATTAACAATCCATAATCGCTCCATGCCTGGTAGATGCATACGGGTTTACATTAAAATTTGCTAAAACATTTACTTCAACAGCTTCATTTCCAATTATTCTTTTGTTTATATCATGTGCCAAGGAATTTCCATTTTGCGCAAATTTCTCTCATATGCCTCGAAATTTATTAGGAGACATCCGTGGTAAATAGGAAAATCGTTTGTTAAACATTCAAGAAGTTCTTATAATTTTTTTGTACTCTCTATAAAAAATAATTCACAATATCAACATGGGAGTATCTATTATTGTATTGCCATTTTATATATAGGTACATAACTATATAAACGACTTACCATATAGTAGATCGAAAATTACTCATCTTTGAATATAAGCAGCTTCTGAATTAATGGCTAGTCTTATTTATATAAGGCGTTATTTAAGACGAACATTATAAAATCAAAGAGGATTCGCACTCGATTCATTTATTTCAAAAATGGTCGAAAGGGGATGCGTATTATACGTCAGAACCATAAAGGATATGCCAGTATTCGCTTTGCGTAGTGAAACAAAAAAATACTCACTTTAGACAAATCAACTAATCCTATTTCAGAAACACTTTAAAGCGTTCTTAAAAATTTTAGCTTCCGATTCCGTCAGACTCAGAAGAAGATATTAGGTTTTGAATGGAATGGTAGAAGTAGATATATGAGAGTGTGGTTTGATCCGTGACTTTTAAGGTAAAACATCAGGCTTTCTGCAAAAAAACATTCTAATTTTCTACATAGTCTTCTGTTAGCTCGATACATTTAGCCCATCATGTTTCTAATTTTTTATTCCTTCTAAATAATAAGATTTCTCAAGGCCCCCAAAATAAGCGTTTGTCTCTACGATGACCTCTTCATTCGACCCAAATCTTTTAGTGTCCAACAATTAATTCAGGTGTGGACACAGGAGATAGTCGGAGGGGTGGATAGATCCGGAGAATAAGATGAATAGCATAGCAGTTCGTAGCCCAATTGATGAAATTTTTCCATGGTGACTACACACGTTGTCATGATGGACCAACACTTTATTCTTGGCTAAATGCGATCGTTTCTGCTTCAAAACAGTGTCAAATCTGTCCAGCAGCTCCAGCTCTAAATACTCTTTGACGTTGATCGTTTTAATTTTATCTTTTTCAAGGTAATCAATATGAATACAGCGCGTGAATCCCAGAAAACTGTGACCATGACTTTGTTGTTGTTTGAACAAACGGAGGTGTTTATGATCGATCGTGAGCATTAGCAGCACTCATCGCCCTTCGTGCCGACAGCTTTTTCATGTCCAAATATTCATACAAAATGTAATGCACTCGCTCGGTTGAAATGTCTACAGCCTTAGACAACTCACAATTCACGCACCTATAACCTTCGATCATCCAATATCATTCCGTGGCTTTTATCAACGATTTCTTTTGGGCTTTCTGCGACCTGAACGTTCAGTGTCACTTGTACTGGTGCGGCCACAACGAAACCACTCTTTAACCATTGAAATCGACGGTGCAGCGGTGCAGAGTATCCTTAGTATTATTAAACATCTCCTTGATTTCTTTAACGTATTTTTTGCGCAAAAAGTAATGCTTAATCAACCCACCTAATTTGCTTTTTTCTATTATTGTGGAAATTAACGAGGTTAGCTGCTTTCAGTGACTATCAAACGTAACCTAAACGTCAAAGCTTGCTCAAAATTTACAGTAGTCTACCGATAGGTGGTACTTAACGAAAACAGTGTTTCCATTACAGTCGCTGCGCGGATAATTCAAAAAGTCACGGACTTATCAAACTACCCTTGTATTAAAGGATACATTGTTACATAGAAATGTTTACCGACTGTGTTATTACAGGAAGGCAATAGCAGATAATAAACTACCTTCTGTGCTTTGATTGTAGTTTAGATACAATTTGCTAGGAAACAACATGATTAAAAGGATATTAGAATTATACAAATAATAGTCAAATTTTATGAATTGCTTCTACTAAGCCTGCCTTTGTATCTTGTGATCTTATGAAACTACTATAAAAGGTCTGTAGCGGAACAGAACTTGTAATATTGTAAAATGTGTAAATATAATTTTTGTAAATTTTAAATATTCTAAATTTCATTTCTATTTCAATGTATATACTTTCACTTATTATCTTGTGCATGCCTTTGTTTCCTTTCAAACCAGATACTATTGTTCAGTCACGTAGCCTCTTCGTAGAAATCTATCTTCATCTTTACCTGCATGCACCCTGTACTAATAGTTAGTTTTACCTTCAATTACTTCAACCAGACTTTTCCATTGCTTATTTCCAGGTGTTTACCGTCAGTAGACTTGTACCACTCTTACTATCACTATTTCTCCCTCTATAGAATATCCCCTCGTTCTACTAACAACCCTATGTATAAATTCTCAAAATTCTTCTATAAAAGTTAGTCTACTGTATTCTAATGTTCTCGACCTTCCTGTAAAATCGCTACTGTAGGTTTACGTTGTTACTTTGTTCTTTAATTTTAATTGCGTGTTTTCAGCTTTTGTGTTTTCTTCTTCTTGTGTATATATATTTTCTATTCGTGGTTTACTTTGTTACGTGTACATAAACTGTTATGTTTCATTAGTGCTTTATTTCTATTAGTTATTTATATAAACTTATCAAAACACTAAAGGTCTATCTACTCCCGCCATTATACAGTACAATCCTTATAGATAACCAGCATTAAAGCTTTTACGTAATAACCACCAGGTCATAAATCAAGGGCTATACCTAAATAGATTACAGTTAATAATTAAAAATTGCAAAGTATATGCATGCTTAATTCATATCAGGAAACAGTTCATAAGCGAAGTGATGAAAGTGCTTCTATCAAGTAACCTGCTTAAAATAATTGATTTCCAGTATCATCTCTAAACCTATTCCCGCAAGGATAAATTACATGAATGTTTGATCAGGAAATATTAACAGTGAATATACGAGGACTATCTCTTCCAATAAGATTTCAAGAAGGATGCATGATAAAGTTTGATGTTTACTTGCCAATACACGAGCGCTAGTATTTACCCATTTACGTTAAGTGCTCTCTGAGATATTTTCGTTACGTTTAATATTGTGTTCGGGAGGAAGCTTACCTCATATAATAAATTAAATGTAATAAAGTTACAATAAAAAGAAACCTAAAAATCAAATTATTTATACACCTAATTAGGGACACATTAAATAAAACTGAGTAAAATAAAAATATACAGACCGTACATAAAATAAAAGAGAATAAGTATAATCTATATAAACTAGTCGTGTACTAAAACGGATTTGCTGTTTGTTGATACATTCCCCATACAACTTAATAATTAGAGATTCTCTAGTAATTTTAAATAGAAACGTTCTGTAGTCCTAAAGCAGTAATATGAGATGTTACTGATTATGCTTTGTTATCGTTTCACTTCACAAACCACACCTCACGTGGACCGGTGTGGAAGTGGTTTATTTACCGGGATGGGGTCCCACAGTTCGGCCGTTCTGCTCTTTATTGATCTTTGTTGAAAGATCTTCTTTAGGGGCATCCATGGTTTGAGATATTCGCTTCACGTCTTAGTGTAAATTGGTCCAACCCGATAACCATCGTAAGTATGATTCCTTTTCACCTTTGTGATGCGATATGGTTTAATGAACTTAGGCTTCAATTTCAGTCCCGGTCCCAGTTACGTACGTTTTATTGCTACTATGTCATTCATGTTGTAATTTTTGGGTGATCGTTGTCTTAAATTGCAGCTGTTGTTATCTTTTTCTTGCATCTTCCTAATTGCTTCTTTTCTTAAATCATGTCTACCTTCTTGAATGTTCTTTGGATTTCTTCGTCGATATGCTCTTTGATTTGATGTTTTCATTTTTCTTCATTCGTGTATCAGTTATCAGTTCGAATAAGGTCAGGTTTTTGGAACGTTGATGTATAGAATTGATGATTTACTGAACTTTACTGACCACTTTATAGAATCTTCCATTTACAAGTTAAATGAAATATTAATGATGATTATATTGGTTCTTTTAATTCGTCGGTTGCTCCTTGGCAATCTCGACAATGTTTGATCAGTTATGAATGATATGTATTTTCTTCTTTCAACTTTAACTATAACATCACAAAATGCATTTTTTAAATGAAGTCTAGATGATACATTGAGACCTTACAATTTGTTAAATTGATTTTTGATCAGGGGGTGTCGACACTTTTGGAGATCCATCTTTCATCTAAACAACTACGACTTAACTTGACCACTCTAAAATACAAGGTTCTAGAGTTTCACCTTGAAGCCAAACATTCACTTGGTCGTCAACTATTTTGCGTTCATGATAAGGTAATCGTAAAGGGTTGTGGTAAATATTTAACAGTCATAGTTTACTATAATCTTCATCTATACGTCGGTGACTTTATTCTTAGCTGAGTCATATGATAATAGAGAGATACAGATTAATCAAATTTTTGTTTGTATAAACAGAATTATCGACAGTTGATTATTCACTGGCAATGTCAATCTTCATTACAGTAAACTCATCCCCAATTTTTTTAATGCGAATACCGTCTTGATTAATGATTAATTCTACTTGATCTAATAGTTCTTTCTCCAATATCAAATTAATATCTGTAGCATCAGCAAGAAGAACATATAATCTAGTAAGGAAGGAATTCCTATCAATGTCGATTATTTCTTGAAAATCACCCACTTCATAGTCTCCAAACCCAAATAGTCGTGTGTTTGTAACTTTTAGTTTCGGTAGTTCGAGTTAGCTATTGTGTTTTCTTGGAACTGGGTCCAAGAATTATTAGTAGGATAAAAATCACAAAGAAAGATTAAAAATACAAAACCTTTACTCTACTACATGGATACAATATGACTCTTACTACACGACGAACCTCCAGACGTATATCATCTTTCCACCATCGGAACCCGACACACCGCCTTTCCACCATTAATCTGGGCAAATCCTTCAAAAACACCTTAAATTCCCATAGACTCAGCAGCTATATTTATTTTTTATAATTATGTTAAGTTGACTTCCAGCTTGTTGAATTTCACTGACACTAATTAAAATATTTACAATAGCGTTATATTGTACATTGCTTACAATCGGCCAAAATTAAAACAACGACTCTCAAAAAGTTATTCTGATGTATTGTTGGCGTTTGATTTTGTTGAAAACTACACTAGTTATTAATCGTGGCTTTTAGTATGTTTGTTCATGTATAACGGAGAACCAAAAGCATTATTGATTTACTTATGACCTCTTGCCTTAATTTCTGAATAAATTTATTATTTTTGTTTGAATTCCATAATATTTATAGCACGATCTAATATCATTTTGTTGTTATGTTCATTAAAGATGTCATCTATTACATATAGAATTAAAGATTTTATTTCGATTAGCCCTCTGTTAACTAACTCCTTTATTAGTAAAAACTATTCATGTACATTTTCATCTAGGTGCATCATATGCTGTGATAGAAGTATATGCAATTCAGTACTATTTAATACACTTGATAAATCTTTACGTATAGCTTTAATAAGTGATTTTCAGGAATTTATATTCGATTCGTTCTCGACGAAATGTTTTTTCAAGCCTGTCATCGATTTTTTGCAAAAAATTCGGGCGTGTAGTTTATTCCAATCTATTATCTTCATAAAACCTCCAAATTTTTAAACCCATTTCTCCAGTGGATGCTTGCTTGTACCATCGAATAATTTAATCGATCCTTCTACATCACGATAGCTCAATACAAATGAATGAATGAAATGAATGAAATCCGCTGGTCTGAACGATGTATTAGATGGGGTTTGGATGAGAATGAAGACAAATTCGTAGGCACTGTAGTCAATATTACTTTTTGTGAACGTTTAAGGTTGTGATAAAATGCTTATAGAGTCATCAACATTTTCATCTCGTTCGTGACCGCGATTATTTGCTACGAAATCAGGAACTTCCAGTGCGGTAGAATTTTCTGGTTCAGATTCGCCGTCAATTTCTTTAGATTGTCGAATAGTTTTGAACAACACTCATAAATTATTCAGCGTGTTACAAATACTTTCGATAAAGTCGTTTTTACGACCGTTATGGTCCACAAATAAAATGTTTGAAATTGTTGTCAAGTCACTCTCAAAAATTATTTCGTCTATATATGGCATTTTTCCGGTGTATTCATTCGAGTCTTCTTCAAAATTTAAAAAAAAAGAACACGTAATTCCGGTAAACATCTGCGATTATTTCTATCCCTCTCAGATTTAAATTCGATTTTATACAGAATTTGTGTCACACGCTTCTGGGCTATACGAATATAGTCTCTCATTGAGTGTTTCTCACCTAAAAATACTATCGTTAAATAATTTCACGAAATACGAGTTGTCCACAATGTTCTTTCTACCTAATGTTATGGCATTGTATGTGTACCTCAATACGCAACGATATACACACGCTATGTCATTGCATGCACTGTCTATCTTATGCAATTTCGGTTATCTTTTTATCATTTAACTAGGGCTGATATTCAAAACAAAAGGTTTCACTGTCCAAAAACGATGAGTTTACTAAAAATTGTAATGTGTTATTCACTACAAAGTAACTTTTCTCTAGAATCCCGGTTTAGCTCCTAAAATTATAAGTGATGTTGTTGTTTAGGCACTTTTATCTTTTTCAAACACCTTCGTTGCTTAGTTCGCTATCTTTACACCCCTTAACCTAACTAATCTCATCCCACGTAGACCGGTGTGGAAGTTATTACTATACAGGGATGAAATCCTATAGTAAGAATACTTTTCAAAGTACAAACGTACATGTATATAAGCTAGCGTTATGAGAACCTAACTATCTTTCTCAAGATCTAAACCTATCCCCGTAATTATAATATAGCAAGTCTCACCTAAATACCTAAATAATATACAATATTGAAAGTAATTGATATGATCGAAACCACCAATTAGTCGAGACGTTCCGTCATAACTGCGGCTTACGTCTTCATTGACAACATAAGACTGCTTATGTTATACCTACTGTGACACCCACCCACATCGTCAATGAAGTTTCAAAGACAAGAAAGTAATACAACACATCGGAAACTTCGTTTATTCCGCAGAACAAACTAAAGCATAAGTAATCTGTCTTTGTGTTTAAAACGATTTACACATCATTATTGGTAAAACTTTGATTTATCATAAAACTGGAGAATGCCTCGAATGTAAATAAAAACAAAGTCTAAGGGTAACTTCTTGAAGTGGCTATATCCCAAAATTAAATCGTTGAAGGAGCATGTTCACTACGTACAACTAGAAACAATTATTATTGCAGTTAAGAATATGTCAATATCAATGCGTGTAGTTTGGTTTTAGGCTTATAGTGACGTAATTTTGTACTGAAATAACATGAATAAACGTGGAAAACGCTAAAATTTATGTCTGAAGCATAATGAAGGAGTGCAGCACATGGGCTCTTCTCAAAGCGTTATTCCTCTATTCTAGCAACGCTACAGAGCAATAGGTAATCATGCAAAACATCATCGCTCATTCTCAAACCATCAGATATCGTTAACAAGAAGTGTCTTCAATCAAGGGCACAGAGTTCTTTAGGCAGAGGAACACCTGCACTGGACACGAAAACAACGAACTACGATTCTATCCTCTGATGAATCGAGATTCGTAGTATGACCAAATAGTCGGAGATTGAGAGTATGGCGTCAACCTGACAACCCAAAAAGGCTGGAGATGTACTCAGGAAGTGCACAGCTACAGAGATAGAATAGTAAGGGTTTTAATGGGAATCGTATTGGGTGGAAAATAGGGGTCACTGTTTAAACTAGTTCGTCAGCGCTGAATTTTAGAGCAAAAACATTCTTCAGCCTGTAGTTGTACCATTTGTCGGAGCAGTTAGTGAAAATTTAATGCTTATAATGATACTGCCTGCTCTCAGATGACAAGGGCTCTGGAGAAGGTTTTGATATTTTATAATGGTCGGCACAATCCTTGGATCTCAATCCCATAGATGATTTGCATGACATGTTCGATAAAAGCTGTATACTGCATATGCACGGTGTCTGCAACCGTGAACAGCACCAATAGGTTCTTTCCCAGCATTGAAACCTCCTTCCACAAAATGATATACGACAACCTTATTTTGTCGATGTCTAGAAGGTTCAGAGCAGTCTTAATTGTAAGAGAGATGTAACTTTCTACTAAAAATTTAATTTTTCCTTTCTAACTAATTTGTCTCTTTTAGCTTTATCACTTATATTAATTAAGAAAATCAGTGACTTATAAGATTATTATTTTCATCTAAGTCATTTTTTTTTTTAATAGAAAAAAATTTATACCTACATGTTTGTAATCTACATTGTTTGCCAAACCAATTGAATTTGCAGAAGTATATATTTCAAACTTCTACTTATAAATATCCCTAGAAACAAAAGCATTAGTTTAATAAAAGTAATAGTAATTACGATTTACTTTAGTAAATAACAGTTACTTTCAATTTCATTATTAATGTAAATTAACTTAAATTTCCCATATCCAATTGGTACTAATAGTCATCGATACACATTGGTAATTACCCAAATATGTGGTAAAAGTGAGTAATCACGTCAAATTTGTTACATTTACCAGTCGCTATTAATGATTTCTAATTGTGTTTTTCGTTGTATAATAAGTCAGTTCGTGTTTGTGAAGTGGCGTAACTACAAAAACCCAAATAGTTTTAGTGGGGGCCCATGACTTGAAACTATTGACCTAATCCCACCTTGTTTTGTTTTATACAAAAAGAAAACTAAAAAATAAATGTCAGAGCATAAATAGAATTGTTAATATGGGCGCATCACTACAGGATGATACTAATAATTATTTATTTATTTAGAACGGGTCATGTGTATGAACAATTAAACAGTACAATACACTATATACACTTATTTGTTTTAACAATCGCTTATTTTTCTCACCACGTGTTTATCTCGCATAGGATTTTCAACTTAAATCACTGCTCTCACTACTCGTTCTCGCAGTATTAACATCAGCTATAAGCTATTTATATTATTATAAAATTTTCTCGAGTTTATCTAGAGGTTTCCGAATCTTCCCAAAACTGGTGATTTCCTTTTATATTTCACTTTTGTATGTATTGATCGTTATGCATGACTATCGCTGCCCACTCTATAGTTTTTTCCATCAAAATATAGTTACATCGAAATTATATTATATATATGTATATATTATACAGCCAGGGCAGCATTAAGTATTTGTTCAGGAATCTCTCATATTGCTTTAGTGAGTCGTTCTTGCAAATGTTCAATATTTTCTACTGACGTTTCATAAACTGCGGCTTTTAAAGTACCCTAAAGAAAAAATTCTAACGGCGTTAGAGCAGGCCATTTTAAAATGATTTGAAGTTAATGGACAACAATTCAAACAATTGTTGTAGAATAATTTTGTCATTGGTTAAGTAATTGTATTAAATTAATTTTCTTACAAGATATCAATTTTAGATGCATAGTGTTATACTTTTTTATTGAGGATTAAGCGGTTGATGTAACTGTATAAGAAAAATATGGGCTGCTATTTAAATAAAAACAGTTTTTTTTTATTTCTAGTTTATTATATTCAACACATGTTTCGCTTTGATTTTTGATTTTTTTTTTTTAATTTTTGGACGACTTAATGCCTTGCTAAAACATTAAGAACATGTCGACAAATCATTAAATACCATCAATTACTATTGAAGATAACCGCGATAAAAGTAAATGCAGCAAACGGAATAATTTAAAAAAAAAATGGGATAACTCAAAAACCGTTCAGAATAAAGGTAGAGTTGTATTATCAAATGTACCCTTATTTCTGATAAGGAATCCAGAAATGTGAAACAAATAGGGGGGTTCCTTTTAAAATAACAAAGTTGAAGTCAACTTCCAATATAACCGGAAAACTGTTAAAACTCATTCAATCAAAATTTCAAAACAATATTCCAATTCAGTCCGAAGATAGTCTAGGGGTTAGGTTAAAAACGGACACCCTGTATAATGTAGGTCTTAAAATTTCGCATCTATAAATATGGTAATGGTTTGATTAAGGTAACTCCTTCAACTATTGCCCATTTTATGCTCAATAGATAATTCCAATTAAACAATTCCAACTTTCTTGGATCATTCTGCTGTTACGACCGTAACAGGAGTTGTTAAGAACAAAATTAAAGCTGTATAAACTTCTGGAAAGGTTGTAAATAAGGCGGTGTTTTTAATTATCGAAAAATCCAAAATTTACTTAATAGAATATATTTCCTCAATCTGGTTATTAAGACATCATCGGAACGATATGAGCGAAAATGTGTCAATAAATTTTTAAGAAAATTATTTGTTCTGATATCTTAACAAGGGACACTTTTTTGCTACGGGGCCTAGAGAACTTATTTGTCCATCCTGTCTGTAGTGACGCCACTGTATTTGTATAATTATTTTATAAAAATATGTACTGAGATTAGCAAGAATAAATAACAAAACAAAAACTAAACAGGGCAATTGTTAACAGTATTGTTTCTGGTGACCATAAATTTGTTTAACGGAATATTAGGGTTACACAAACAAGTAAGAAATGAAGGTGAGTACTATAAAGTAGGTAATAATTTTTCTTTAAGTCAGTTACAAACCTAGCGTACAAGTTGTTTTAAGTACGTTATTTTTTTTTTCTATATGCGAATTATCTTTATATTATTATTTTTCGCTAAACTTATCCTAATTTGAATTGAATTTATCGGTAGTACATGTGTCTTTTAGCAAATATTATTATTTATAAATTTATAACTAATAGAAAATTATATTCAGGATCAGCATTTAATCAAAACTACCAAATGTGAATCACTATTTCAAACTTCTTTGTTCTCTTACAATTGTTTCGACGAGACCGTCATTATCAAAGAGTAAGTAAACAAACTAAATTAAAACCGGTTGGTTTTAACTTTTAATTTAGTTTGTTTACCTACTCTTTGATAATGACGGTCTCGTCGAAACAATTGTAAGAGAACAAAGAAGTTTGTAAGAGGTTCTTTTTAAGTACATTGTTGAAACTTCTCATATTATTTTTATTATTTATCATGTTTCATCAAATATGCACCAAAACTAGTAGTAATAAATATTCTTTGTTTTCGTCAGCAAGCCATAGGCAATTTTCGGCAAATACAAATGCTTCTTCTTAACGTGTCGTCTCTCATTAGGATTGTAGGAGTGAAATGCAGAGCAATATTTTTAAACAGTTTAACCATCGTAAACTCTGTAATATTCGTAATAGGAAAGTTTCGCGCTTTATAACCTGAGGCTTTCCGTTAATTTCACAGTCGTAGTTTCTTGCGTCAAGTGTTATCGGGTGACAGAGTTCTTAGTTAGACTACCGGATACACCGGATTAACGTATCGTTGGTATGTTCAAATTGAACGATACCAGACTTTGATGATAACATCTAGAGTTGTCGATTTCACCTAAGAAATGACCAGGCAATTTTCTATACCGAGAGACCGGTACCTGACTTAGGCCATTATAGAATTCAGCAAAATTAAGCATTATTCAAAGCTGCTAAACAAAATATGATAGTTACTAGGTATTAAATACCAAGAAATGAAACAATCAAAAAATAAATAATTATCTGGTGATCACATTGTAATACCTAATTGTACTGCTAAAGTGGTTACCATAACTAACACTTCTTCTTCAAATTTTAATAAACATTATTTAATTCAACATTGTACACTGAGATATTCAAGGTAGAAATGCAAGAGTACAAGAATTTTCATCTTTTGGGTTGAAACTGGCTGTGTAAAAGAAATTTTATAAAAAAAATATATTTAGTCTTCTAAAATATGCAGCAAGAAATATAATATAACACTAGACGGAGTAATAATACGTGTAAATTCATTAACCAATAAATATATTAAAAATTGGATTGATTCAGCCGTTACTCTGTGATAATTCATCTTTACCATAAATGAATAAACACTACTTTGTTTATTATCACTTTTTATTTACAAATCGAGTTATTCGTTTGACAATGAAAAGCTTTTTTGTCGAAACTATAGTCAAAAGGATTTGTAAATAAAAAGTGATGATAAACAAAGTAGTGTTTATTCATTTATCGTAATAAATATATTAATCGTAGAAATCGTTACACTAAGGAAAGTATTGAGAAAAAAGACACTGACGGTTCCAAAATAGTTTAAAAGTATTCACTGATCCCATTAGAACCCCAAGTATTGTTATCTGCAGCAAGGATCGAAGTAGAGTGGAAAATCGCTATCCGAACAATCGGTAATCCAGAAAAACTTGAACTTTTGTACTTTTACATTAGGTATCTGAATCGCTAGGGTAGCGATTATCCAGACTGCAACCGCACAAACAGTCGATCATTTATTCGTTGATTTGTTCTTGTTGAAACTAGTTAACACGGAGAATTCCCGAAATATGTGTAGGCCAATATGAGGACTATGTGACCATACAAGATGCTAACCCTAATTGAAAAACAAAACATTTTGAAGCATTTCAAAAAAATAGCGGAAGTAGAAAACATTGGATAAAAAATATGATATTGGTACGTCTACATTTTCAGATATAAAAAGCAATAAGGATAAAATCCCAATTTCGAATGACATTAATTAGGACTAATTATACCAAATTGTTTGATAATAAGAAGATATTATCAATGAATTATAAAATGATGATAAAAAATCTTAAAAATCTTATTAATTTTTAGTTAATCCAAAACAATCAGTTGCGAAAAAGAAGATAAGTAAGGTAGGTAATTTTCTTAAAATTGCCGAAACTAAGTTCAAATGTTTGGAAAACGATTTGAATGGAACACCAAACTAAAGAAAATGTATTCGGAATCTATGCGAGAGTACCATAAACTTCATCATTTGTCAAATTTAATGATCAAATAAGTTTTCTTTTTGCCGCATCTTGTGGTAATAAGAGAAATTAGCTTGGCATCGACGGACATATATTCTGCATGCGGCGAGCAAATGAGACAGATTTACTCGAGAATTTTTACTACTGACACATAAAGATCCACGCCAATCAAACAATTTGTGTGGTTCGCCACAAATAAATCTGTCTGTTTATGGAATTATGTGATGATTTGCGAGACGAATTTGCGTGACTCGTTGCCTTTTAGAAATTTCAAAACATCGCTAGCCACACCAACGTCAATTATAGCGCACAATTTGAAGTACACATAGCTTGATAATGTTACAACCTAACAAAACGAGGAAATTATTCATTTATTGCTAGTGTGAGTGCTCTATTTTATCACACAATTATAGCAAACAATAATAATAATAACCGAAACAGAAAAGATAACGGTGTTACTGAAAAAAAATGGTGATCTAGACGTATCCTGCCTTTTTCAAATTTTTATTTACCTATATATTCGGAACTTCTTATTTTTCATAAATCAGTATATGTTGCTTATGAAATCGATATAATAATTCTCATTAATTTTTGGTACACTATCTAAACAGTTGTACGTACTAATATACTATTAACACCAATCAAATGTCCACGTTTATGATGGAAAAGCATGGCTGCAAAATTGTGACTTTTACAAAGTATCTATGCATGGTTTATGATATGGCGCGCTGTTGACAATAAACACACTGATTTATATGGCATTTTTGATTGCTGCATGCAAATTGTCAATCTATGCTTAACTATTCTTTGGATAGGTAATGTAAATAAAGATATTCCATGTCTCAAACTAAACATAGTATTATATGATAGGACTGCAGCCCCTTATTTGCTTACAAGGTGCTTAGAACTATTATAAGACATGACTTTTACGTGGATGATCTAATACTAACAGCAAGCGTTAGAAGCAGTTAAAGTAGTTGAAAATGTTTGCAATAATATTGACGAAAATTGGCAATTGGCGGGATTCAAACTAGACAAATGTTTACGATCTTGATTCTTTAGGCACCAGTTTTATTATCTAGAGAGGTATAACAAACGTTAGGCACTCAATAGAATCCCAATTCAGATACACTTCATATTCAAATATATACGAAACTTTTCAAATTTCTCTGTTCAGCTGTTTTAACATTTACTACCCAATAATTTGATATGCTTGGTCTGATCAGGTTAAGGTATCAATTTAAACAATTTAAACTTTAAACAAAATTAAAATGCACTAGTCAATAGCAATCTTCAGACATGTTTGTGTCAAAATTTAAATCGAACATCACACATTATTCTATGTCTTAGAGAATGGCAATGCTGCAGGTGTTTAATTGAGATCATTAAATTTATAAAAAGAAACTATGATATTATATTTATATAACTTCATAGCTATAATATTTGTACAGATCGTGATGTTTAGATGACAATTATCGCATCTCGAGGACAAACACTCTAACCTTACCTTTTACACTCATTATATTCCATTGGGTTAACGCTGAAAAACATGAAACTTTCGTAACAGATTTTTTAGCCTCAATTTTTCTCTTCAAAATTTTAATTAACGCAGTATCGTATACATGTGAATTAATGTTCACTGCCGAATTTGTTGAAACATTTCTCATATACTTATTAAAACATGTTTTCTTCTCTTTGCTTTGATTTCCTCTCTTCCTGGTAACATCTATTGAAAAATTGACTTCTAATACCTACTTAAAAGAGTTCAAAGCTTGAATAATAATTGAATTCAGGTTTCTTCGCTATAGAATCGATAGCTGTCAGGAACGTTTATAAGGGCGACAACATTTATTTTAGATTTTTATCGTCCTACTCATAAGCCTAAAACGTCTTTTTTCGGTAATAAAAGAAACACGTTTTGGTTGCCAATTATTTATTCAATTCAGAATAACTGTATTTTTTATTTAATTTAGCATTAAATGTATTTAATGATGTATTACTAGAACTTTTTAAATGATTTAAAAAATAACCTAGTGAGCACCAAACTTGTTGAAAATTTTCTCTCCTGGTGGTGAATATTTTAGTATGGCTTTTAGGCACTGTCAGTGAGTTAATTGCCATATTCAATCTTATTATTATCACTTATGAAATTACATAAAGATTATTATCAAATGCCTCATTTTTATTGTACTAATATCTAAAACTAGAATCATACAAAACAAAATACGCACAAGACGAATGAAAAACATGGAAAGATTACTGTAATCTTTGTATTCCTCTTTAAATGACCTTTTTTGGGGTCCAAAAAAATTCGTTGAGGTTCTCGAATTAAAATTTTATTGAATCTTTCCATGTTTTTTATTTGTCTTGTTTAAAATGCAGTTTCACTAATAGTGCACCATAACAAGATTAAGTTATTTAAAACAAAAAAACAAAACTCTAACTTCGCATGGTCGATTTTGTTAACTTTTCTATAAGGTGTTGAGGATGTAAGCAAATACGTTGAAGAAAAACACGAATAAAGTATTCACGAAATGAGAATCGTTTTGAAATTTCTTCCAACATGCATCAGGACGCAAAATTACTTTTATTTTTATTAAAATAGAACGGAATCAATAGTGTATTAGTGTAGCGACCAACATCAATAGAATAAGAACACCCTGTACATAACTTCTTTATGTAAATATGTATATCTTTACAACTAACAATATTACTTCGGTATCTATTCTTCTCCTTACAAAAAATTTTATTACCTCTGTACTTTCCTATAATTCCTTGCAATATTTCTATTCTATTTATTAACTGCAAAAACGCCTGTGATTCTATACCTGTCCTAATTACTTTCTAATAGTGGGTTTCTTCGGTGTTTTGGGTTCAACGTCTTCAAGCTAGAAATTTTATCTCTCTTTTCAAAGTATGCTTTCTTACTAATTTTCTAAATAATTTTAATCTCAAAATACTAACAGTTCTAATTCGACTTTCATTTCATCAACTTATTCCCTCTTTACGGTCCAGTGCTAAATAAATGTTTGTTTTATAAAATCTAATTATTGCTAATATTGAATACGCATTAAACTATTATATTAAAATCCTTTTTCGTCTAAATATTAAGGATCCCAGATCCAACATTTGGAACGCGTCCTACAGAGTAGGCACTGCGAACCAAAAGCCAAATCCCACAACCGGTTTCGATCTATTGGGTCTCAACAGGTGGGCGCTGGCATAAAGACCTTTATTTATTTATGATAAATATAAATATTTCCTTCCAGTGTCCACCTGATGAGACCCAATAGATCTAAACCGGTTGTGGGATTTGACTTTTGGTTCGCAGTGCCTACGGTGTAGTACGCGTTCTAAATGAGGGGAATTGGAATGAACAGTGTATTTCCAAGTGAAAAAAAAACAATTTTATCTCACTTGACCATATCTAACGAGTTATTGATTTTTCAGTAACTTATGGCACCTTTACTTATTTCTTATGTGTGTAATAATGGAGATGTGAATTGCTTGATTTAAGTTATATGCATTAAAAATCAATAAGCTTTATCTATTTCTGCTTTGGTGCAAATATTTTTTCTTTTTCTTGCAATTCATATATGACTTGCAAGTAACCGCTTCCAAAATTTGACAAAATTGCATAGACGATGAAACACCTAAGATTAGTTTTATTGTACTTCTTCCCATTATAATATATTTCATCAATTGAGCTGATAGTTAATGGTGTAGTTGAATTTTTTTACCTAAGTTGATTCTAGAAAAGTAAATCATAATGTGCATGTGTCGTAGGTACTTTATACAGCAAAATTAACAATTTTCACAAAAAGGCGTATCTCACAAATGGTTTGGTTTTTGAGATAAAAGAACTTAGTATGTAACAGTGGTTCATCTTACAAAGCATTGTAACTCAAATCGCCTTTATCTTTTAGTAACCAAGCCACTATTATGTTGGTTTTGTTATTCTCACAAAGAGATCTAACTTGAGTTACAAGATTTTGTGAGGTGTTGTTTGTAGAATATTATGTAGTATGTATGGAGTTGACAGACGTAATACAGAAAAAGGAAGAAAGATAGAGTGCCAGCCAGAATAATGAAATCTAGATATAACGCTGATGGTTGGAAAAAACTAGGACACTGTATTTCGTTTAGTGATCTTATACCAATGTCCGTTCAGAAACGCAAACCATTTTTGTATTTTTTTCATGTGTTTCTTGTATTTGCGTGTTTATTTATTTATTCCAATAAAAAATGAGCGATTTGTTAGTATTGTTTCATTTCAGTTGAAAAATAGAAAATTATCAAGGAAACTGGCGTAACTCAACCCAACCTAAACCTATCTTAACGTAGTGTCTTATAAAAAGACAAAAATAATACCAAAAAAATTTCAATATTACATTGTATTGGATTTGGATTATGTTAAATTATTTTTTTTTAATTTTAGATTATCCACCTGTGTTTTTTCCCTCCCTTCTCCTCTAAAAACACTTTTTCTGTTTCACAACCTCATTCACACCTTCTCCACTCATTAGCCACTCAACCAAATACGCCTAGGCATATGAAGAAACATCTGAATGTGTCAGTTATAATTTGAGAGCATAAAAACATGGAAACAGTATTTAATATTATTGCAGTGGTTCCGAATTTTATAAAATGCGCAAATTTGCTGTACGTATTATGCCTTCGACACATACACCATAATAATCTCTTTATTTTACTTCATTTGTCTTTAGTGTATAATTACGGGCTCGTGAAGTTTTGTATTTGTAGTCCTCTGGGAAAAACATACATGGGCAACGTTTAAAAAATAGGTTAATTGCGCACATGTAAAATTGATTGGTTTGCCATCGATATTTACATGCATATGCATGTATTTTGATTGACGATTTGTTTACTCCTTTCTGTGTATATTGCTAGTTAGTAACGTATCGTGTTGTACCTATTTTTTATAGCTAGCAGTTAGACATTTAAAATTAAGTGGCTTCATTTTTGATAACTAAATTAATGATGCTTCTATTTTTGATGATTTCAACTTTAGTCGTTAGTTATTAAAAATATATTTTTTGTAGTAACTTATTGTAGAGACAGTGAGGAGCTTCTACTGAGAAGCCAATATAGTTTCCTGATGATAAGGCTCAACTGTTTTCGTTTGGCCCAAATGTGTGTCTGCCACGTCAATCGACGGTCATGATGCATTTGCGAGTATTTGATTTCTTAATATTGCGTAATCGGCCTGTTCAGAAAGATCTGCGGGCAATTCCCCTTGCGAAGAGTAAAAGTTACGTGTGCAGACTTTTCTTCGCTGATTCTCATGTGCCATGTCTTGTACCAAATATTTATTTTATTTAAATATTTCTGGAGGATAGCAGAGGCTGTTTCTGGGTCACTATAAGTAGCGCCAGTAGTTATATCGTCTATGAAGGTAGTTATTGTAATTCCAGGCATCGTAGGTAGATCGCTAGTGTATATTATGTACAACATGGGAACCACAAATATTAATATTAGAAAATTTCTTTATATTCCAGGAAAGTAATAAATCTCTACAAATGAAGGTGACATTATAGTTAGCATATTTTATGTACCGTACCTATACTTTCCAAACACTGTTTACTGTACGCAAAACACTGAAAACGTCTAAGAAAGTTGATGTACGCATTCAACGGTTATTTGCTGGTTGCTGATCGAGGTGTACGTAAAAATGTGTCTGTGACTATTAAACCTATTTTTAATTTTACTTATAAATATTAGTCTTCATTATCTTGTGAAAATGTATTACAAATTAAATGAAAACTTTAATTTTTAAAATATACACGTGTTCATTCTTGTCTAGTATGTAACCAGACAAACAGATCACCGACGAATGAGTACTGTAACGAGTACGCGCTTGCTTGTGTGCGTTCGAGTGCCCATGTATGTGAGCGAGCCGGTCGCGACCGAGTAATTGCTTTGGCCGCGACGTGTATATCGTAACTGCAATTGTGTGCGTAATAATTGAGGACATGTTAGCGTATTTGTGTTTCGCGGAGACTTGTTCAATATTTCGGCGAAAAATAAAATGATCCCGACTTTTCTGTGTTTCTCGGGAATGTTGCGGAAATTTAACCGAACAGTATATAAGCGGAAAGACGATCGCCGAAAGTAAAGATATAAATTGACGGTCGTGAAAATAATGTGAGAAATAAATCGAGACGCGTAGTAAATAACTAGAAAAGTGAAAAGTGTTATACGGAAGTAACTGTACATAAATAAATAGTGTAATTGGTAGTAAAGTTAAGTTCAGTAATAAGTTATTCGTTATTGTTTTAATAATTAATATTAGTATAAATAAATTGTTGTCCCTGTTTAAAAGTCTTCGAGTTTTGATTGTTGAACCCCCGAACGTTACAGTACATTTGTTTTCACGGTTTATTTATTGTCCTCTGGTGGTCATGGCAATAATTACGGAAACTCCAATCTACGAAATAAGAGAATATTCGTTTCTATTTAACAGTTGTATTTTTTGTTGTAGTAGTAGTAGTTTCTAATTTAACTACATCAACATGGTTATAATGCAATGATAATATGATTACCTGACATGTATCTCCAACGACACTATCAAACAAATTGTAGTTGTCAATTTCACTACTATGTATGTACTTTTTACGGAAATAAAATATGGTGTCCTACATGTTGAGAAAACAGTAAATACGTTCGCATGGGAACTCGTGGGTTTATCACTTGAGACGAAGGCGAATCTCTTCACTCGTTCTTGTGCGGATACGATACAAGACTCTGGCAAGTATCCAACTGTTTTTGTTAATTAAAACTATTTTCTCATTGGTGAGCCTTTAGTAATTAAATGAAAATACTAGTATAGCAGGTATAATAGTGTAAAAGTAAGTCCCAAAATAGCTATAGTGTTACTTCTTGAATAATTAATAATTGAATGGACAAATTAGACTAATCATTTTGTTCTGTACACTTCACAATGATATAATTTTTTTTATATTCATAAACATTTAAACAAACCAAACATGATTGTACCCTCTAGGTTAATAACATTACCTAGATAAGACATTTAACATTCTTAGAAACAAGGGGGCGTTCATCCCTATATATATTAACTTCATCCAATAATTTTGTTTAGTAATTTAAGTAACGCCTACTGATCTTCAGCGTTATTGGCAAAATTCACATTCAAACAACCATAATCGATATAATTCAATCAATAATCATTAAACATCATTCATACAAAAATCATTTTAAACACTTATACAAAAAACATTTTAAACATTGTAGCATCGCACTTATTGTAAATGTAAGTGTAGTTTTAGTTGTTATTAAATAATTAAAAGTTGAAAGGCAGTTTGACTCGCATCAATTTGAAATATTCTAGTGTCAGAAATAACGCTAGAAGTGTAAACAATTAAGTTTGCACATTTTACACAGTCGGTTCGGGTATATACCAACACACGACATGAATATACATGCATACAGCCTAGTTTCGTCCTGTTGTCCGTTTTTGTTCCGCCGTAAATATAGTTGCTTTTGCTTTGTGTAAAGAGACGACTATTCGAAATTCGGCAGGGTTATGTGGGAATGCCTTCGGCTCTGATGACAAACAACACGATGTATGGAATAGCACATTTTTGCTCGGTGGTGCGTAATTTATTATTTTCATACTTGACCTTCAGTTTAAGAATTATTTCAAAAATAATAGGAGTGTAGTGCTTGTTCCGCGATAGAATTTGCATGAATTTAGGGTATGTGAAATTATTACAAGCGGCAAGTTTTGTATAAAAGTATCTACATTATCATCAAGTACGAAAAATAGTAATATACGTATTATAAATTTAAAATAAGTGAGGTTACACAAAACACAACAAAATTCGAGCACATCCTCTTAAGTGTATCTAGCTATCATTTTACGCTGTCTAGGAATGGTGCACCAGCAGCAGCATTGACGCACACTGTGTGTTCCTTCCGCATTGTTGCATTGATTATACGCGCACTATACCAAATCTGTCGGTGTCGTACGACTTTTTAAGTGAGCTCTCAGGCCAGGAGGGGAAAGGCGAATATAAAAATTAAAATTACGTGTCACGTTTATAGGTACCCTTGTTTAGTTTGTGTTCCTTTACAATTTATTCTTTTACAAATTGATTATTCTATATCGTAAGTAAATTACTCTTGACAAAGACCTCAAAAGTCGAAACATATGTAGTGTTTCTAATAAAACTTATTATAACATCTAAAAGCATTTATTTTGTATTCAAAAAAGAAGGAATTAAAATCCTTATTCGTCTAAATTTTAAGATCAATGATCTCACATTAATCAACAGTGTAATTCAATGCCGGTAGGGGTATTAGCCCTCGGAGTAGTTGTTTCTGCTGATTCCATATTTATATTTATATTTATAATATAGCCTGTAAAGGCCTTTCTGCCAGCGCCCACCTGATGAGACCCGATAGGTAGAAACCGGTCGTGGGATGTGTCTGTTCGTTGTGCCTACTTGTTAGGACGCGTTCAAAGTGTGAGATTTTTGATCTTAAAATTTTGACGAATAAGGATTTTAATTCCTTCTTTTTTAGATGTTTTATATTTTCGTCTAGGAGTCCATCAGAATCAACAGTGTAATTCAATGCCGGTAGGGGTATTAGCCCTTGGAGTAGTTGTTTCTGTTGATTCCATATTTGAAATTATTATTTTATATCGTTGCTATGAGGAGTATTTGCATTATTATACAAATCATTACAAATTAAATTCTCGTGAGAGGGGAAAGTAGAAAAATGGTGTACGTTAAGCTAAAACAATTCCCATACAACATCTAATTAAATGCACTAATGCGTAGATGAACAAAGTGTATGGTCGAAAAAAAAATTAATAATTTCAAAAGAACATTGTTGCGTTGAATTCGAATCTGGCCTCAGATTTGCTCCATAATAATACTGAAAACAAGAAATTTTAATGCGTTCTTTAACGGCGAACCTAAATATGGCCCCACAATTACTCTAGCACAATAAGTTGTTCAAATCTCGAAAGCAAACAGGTCAAGTAAGCATCATTCGGTTATGATATTTCAAAATCTTGGAGTGCTACAGAAATTCTGAGACCAGATTCAAATTCAGCGACAATAAATACTTAAAATACTCTCTTGACGGTTTTGTCATTTTGCACTAGGTAGAGACTGATACTTTCAAAAAGGCAGAAAATACAGTTTTGGGTGTTTGAGGTTAATATACTCCGAAAACTTGATGTACTGAAGAAATTCTAACTCGTTACAAATAATGTCGGAAATAGCAACGCTGTAATGTAGGTATAGCCTACATATGACAGCATAAATATATGGATGCAGTAATATCATAGCAGCGCGCTTAAGATAGCAACTACATCCGAACCTCCTCTTTCGCTCTAGTGTGCCCTGATTGACACAGAGAGATACAGCTGGGGAAGAGAAACCTAATCATGCCGCGTTAGAGCGAGAAAGGAGGTCGAGATGTATTTCTATCTCAAGTACGTTACAATGTCGATTCATGCATTTGTTGTTTTATTTACGACAAAATTATCAAATATTAAAATCTGTAATATCTAAAGGTATATTTGAAAGTCTATATAACATTGAAAAGAAGGCAGACATTTTATGTTGATACGGATGACATGATAGATTATTGATAATGATGTCAGTGTGTGTTTCTTTATGAAAAATAGCAAAACTATGTTTATTATTCTTACGAGTGATAGTTAAGTCTAGGATAGGATTTGTTGTTATTTTTCATAAAGAGACAATTATCAATAATCTATCACGTCATCCGTATCGACATAAAATGTCTGTCTTCGACTCAATATTATATAAATATATAAATATACAGATTTTAAAAAAGAACTTAATATAATCAAACAAATTACCTTTTGTAATAACTATAAAACTGATATAATTGATAATCTACTTACTAAATTAGAATATATGGATTTTATAAAAAATGTAGACCCCCATTGTAACACTAACCAAAGAACTGTTTATGAAACTATTACATATTTAAATAACCCCTCTTAGCTTCTAGGAAAATACTTAATGAAAAATAATGTTAATGTAGCATATAAAACAGAAAATATATTGGGCAAATATATCAAAAATAACAAAAAGATAAAGTTAATAAAGGGGATAAGTCAGGGGTGTATAAATTAACTTGTAACTCTTGTAACTATATATGCATAATGATAATTTGGAAATCTTACACGTGGAAAATAAAAATCTTAGACTATCCTTATTAGAATTTCTAGAAATTAATAAGTTTAAAAATACCAAAATTAACCTCTTAATTCACCCCCCGCCTTAATTCTTAAACTATATATAAGTAGTTGAGCTTAATTTAGTTTAAATGTATTATTTCTGAAGAAGACTAAGTTAGGCGAAACAATTGTTAAGTTTATTAAAAAAAATTTGTGGAAATTTCAAGTGTTTTATTTCTTACTAAGAATTATTATTTCTAGCTCCCATTTCTTCATTCCTCCTAACTGTTTTTGTGTTCTGGTAGTTTCATTTTTATAAGTGCATTTTAATCTGTATTTTATACCACGCGAGCTAAGATTCTGCCGAACAATCACGAAATTGTTTTCTCATACTTACTTTCCTATATTTTTATTTAACATGATGAGTTTGAAAAATCGCTAGAGGCTAGCACGAGTTTTAATGAAGGTAAATATTAAAAAACAATTAAAAAGAATATCCGGCTAAATTTGAACTATAATGGCATTACACACGATTATTTAAAATGTCGGTTTGGTATATTGTAGTTAGATTAGTAACACTTCTATATGTGTGGAATCCTCAATTTCAATCTAGTACAAATTCTGTTCATGCGTATACATATGTATATTTCGTACTCGATTACTGATTGGATAAAAGTTTGAATGTGGCTACTGAGAATAGCAGAAATACCAAACCACATACGTACTCCCTAAATACATACCGTGCTAACCAATCTACAAAATGAGTACAAATATGTCGATTTAACTTTCTTGTTTTGTTCTATAAATATTTTGCCTAAACCACCTCTGAAAATGCACAGGTTCGTTTTTGTCAATAACAGTAGTAGTAATAGTACATATATTTCACGAATTGAAGACATGGTACTATAGTGTATATCTTTGATTATTAGTACATTTATATGTACATCAAAATAATTGAAAATGTTTGAGGTAATAGTCATAGTAAACAATATTATACAAAATTTAAAATTTCTAAATACGTATACAGAATTATTCAGACTGAGTGGTACGTTAGACGTTTTAGGTTCTAAAAATCTTGAAGTAGCGGTTATGAAGGATGATCTTTTTATCTAAAGTAATTTCAACTGTCTGCAATTTCCGATTATACCGAAATTTGATGTCATGTTTGTTATTTTAAATGGATTGGTATATTGCTTTGAACGAATTCGTCTGAAGCATATATAGAAATTCAATGAAACACTTTATTAACTTTCCACAATTATTTTATTCTTGACAATTGTTTCGCCACGATGTAGCTTCTTCAGAAGATACATAAATTCTTAAAACTAATGAAGACATATCTCATATATATATACCTAAATGCTTAAAATTAAAGAGGGGTGACAAATGTGAATTTAGTAAAGGGGAATTGCTTAATTCTAATTGTTCATTAAGTAATATATTACTATGTTTGTATTTGTTAATTTCCATACTTTCCAACATATTAAGTTTAAAACCTTTACATTCAGTATGCAAAATAGTAAATTCTGTATTAAAAATATGTTTTTCATTCATTACGTGTGATGAATAGTTAGAATCATTTTTGAGTTGTTTAAATGATTTAAAATGTTCATTTATTTACTCCAAAATGTTTAAAACTCTTACACGATTAGATTTCCTAAAACGTCTAATGTACCAGTCAGTTTGAATAACCCTGTATATATACGTATATATATTGTCATGATAGTTCTTATACAATAAGAGAAAACTAATATTTATATTGAAAATAGAGATTTTACTTTACATATGAACAACAAAAAACACAAAGTTTTGATAAGTTTCGAATATGTAATTCTCACCATATTATAAAAACCCAGATAAACTCCGTACTTAGACAAATTAAGCCACAGGAGTAATCATTTGGATCCTATATTTTACTTCCAGTCTTGCAAAATTTCTTTAAAACTCTTTTGAATAATTAATTCTTTAGAAAATCAAGATTCTTAACCTAAAATTTTAAAAAAATATGTTTATGTATCTGTAATTGAGCTTTTGATAAATTCTTTTTACCAAAATAGAAGGAACATTTATTTTTATCCAATTTCACTAAAAAACTTCACTTTTTAGCCTTACTTCAGTTTCAATAAAAAAGAAAAGTGTCATTACAGATTTTCAAGCTTTCCGATTGATATCAGTTTGCTTATTTTTGTTAATTAGGTTTCAGAAATTTAATTTCTAATCAAAATTTAGTTTTTTGAGAGAATTGTAAGAGAAAGTAAGTTCTAAAAACATAGTATTTTAAAAAATTTAAGAAATGAGAATTTAATGAATCCTTCACATTGTTATAAAATTTAATTTAAAGGTACTATACAGGAGAAAATAATGTAAAATGGTAGGGATTAACTTTATTTATCGATTTGTGAACTTAAAACGATGTTTTCTTTTGGATTAATTTAGAATTTTGTAAAATTATAAAATTTTTGACAGATAAACTTTAAGTCAATTTTTTTGAGTTAATATTAGAAATTTGGTATAAACATATTAGAAAGATTTTGTGTAGAATTAAAAGTAGAATGTTTTCAGATTAGAAATTTAAAAATTCATTAATCTTTTTGAAAAACTGGAAAAATTATAATTTTTATGCGGATATTTATCCAAGTTGCTGTGAAATAAAGGAGAATACTATAACTTACCGAAATCTTATGGTTCGAAACCAAAAACAGTCGAAATTTCGCCTCCGCACGGTAAAGACCGTTTCGTTAATATTTGAAAGATTGAATTAAGGAAGCAATAGTTACCTGTGATTTTAAACTAAAAATAATATCCATAAATATAAATTAAAAGGATATCACAAAATATGTGTGTTCTTCAAAAGGCTCGTTAAACTGAAATACATTAAAATAAAGAAAACTTAAATCAACGAAAAAAGTGAATTACAGATATAAAAGAGAATTAAATCAAAGTTTAAGGTTAGTTATTACCTGACAATAAGTTAACTTCTAATTTCAAAATAAATCCATAAAACTTAATATAGAACTCAAATACCATTAATAAACAGTGACCAGTGATAAAATTATGTTAATTTTAATAATGAATAACATAATTAGAAATTTTAAAATAATAGTGGATTAAAGACATTCACTCTGAAACTATTGACAATATATATATATATATATATATATATACAGAACTGGAATTAAATAATATATATTTTGATAATATCTTTCAAACAACTTGTAACATGGCATAAAGATACAAACTGGTGAAACGAGAATTGTGTGAAACGATAGGATTGGTGACAGAAAGTCTGTTTTCAAAACCATCGTTAAACAGATATCAACCGGATATTTATTAAAAAATATTTCATAAATAGATACCTAACTAATTTGCTATTTTAATACTAATAAAAGTTGGATTTCATAACTCGAGCACAGTTTTCTATGAGGAAGGAGAAACACTAACCACAAAATTTATTTTCTGTAACAAAACTGAAAAAAGACGTATACACTAAATATATAAGGGATATATAGATATCAGTCATTTCTGTATAAATTGGTTTAGTTAAAAACATTAAAAAACTGAAGACCCCATGTGATGTGTGGCACAGCACAATGAAAATCTTCCACTTTATCGATTACATTTCCTAAATTGACAAATAGCTTTCCTTCTGTATTCAATTTTATTATTCATGAATGAGTGCAGCTCTAAAGGAATCATTAACTGGTGTTATATAAAACATTGAAGAGAATTGATTCCACCTATCTTTGTGTTTCCCACACTGTTGCTTAAAGGATACTAAACTACTATTTCTAGAAGCTGATAGAATCCCCCAAGTGACTAACCTGGGATTCAAACTACACCATAAAATCGTGGATTAGGATTGCAAGAAGAATATTAAATTTAGCGAAAAAGTAAACTAAAAGAAATTATTAGTAAATGGATATTAATAAAAAAAATAATGTCATATATTGTAAATATTAAAAATAAGACACATATACTTTGTTTTATAAATGTGGAGCGTATTTGTGTTTTGTTTAATATTTAAGATGCACTATCACAAAGTAACATATAGTTAGAGTCTTTTCAATTTTTGTAATATATTTTAGTGTCTAAGCATTTTTGACGAAAAGAATATTACTTATAAAACAGAATGAGTGACTTTATGTACGAACCGTTTCTTTCAAGAATCCTGTGGATTTTACGATAATCCACAATGTATAAGGAATGTAAGCTAGAGAACGAAGATAAAATATCTGAACAAGAAAGCAAACCGAATGTATCTTCAGTCGGTCAAACAGTTCTAGTGCAACTGTAACAGAGATTTCCAGAATCAGAAAGTAAGTGATTTTCTTAGTAGGCACTTTCCTTTCAAGTGACGGTGATAAATTCCCACGGAAGATCCATTTCTCAATTGAAGACGAAACATTTGCTCACTTAAGGTATTCTATAACAATTGACTTTTAGTTTTCTAACCGGAAACAGCTTTTGCTTTTTTTCTTCTATTTTACTACAAAGAAATGTGCTTTCCTTTATTTAGCTACAAAAAATGCGGTAACTCAAATCAATTTTTATTTTATTATTCCGCGTTTTATATCTGTCTATAATATTTACTTACCATACGTAAATATCATAAGTATTTATTTACATATAATTCTGAGAAGTACCTTATTTTACCTTAAGGTTGTCATATAAAACGTTGTATTATCTGAATAAATACTAACGTTAGTAAAAAATGGTCGTGTTAGTACCGATGCTCCGATAATGCAATTTTAACGGAAAGTTTTAATTTACGAAGTTGAGTGGAAAAGTAAAAAAAGTGAATTATTATCGCTTTATATGCAAATATAATCACTGAAAAGATCAATTTTAAATGTTAATGAGGTATAAGTGATTAAATAGATTTCCTTGTTAATATAGAAATCGATTAGGAAAGTTGGGAAATCTGCATTTTAATTACTTTTTAATGAAAATACATACTTACTACGATGATTTACGAAGTGAGCAAAATTTTTCTGAAAAGGATACTTAGTTTGGAACTTTTTCATACGAGGATGAACAGTTAAAACTCGCGATGCGGGAGATTTTGTGGTCGCGGGCGCACGAATTTAACACGTGGCTGAACGCGACCGACTGAGAGGAAATATCAAACTAGAAGTTTCGTGCCACCCTAAGAGACTGCGCCAACAATGTATAACAGAATAAACTGCGCGTTGACAATATCATGGAAAAAAAATTAAATAGGTCTAGCAACGCATACTAGTTGAGATACAAAAATACATATTTGAATGTACAACAGTATGATCAGTTTGTTAGAAAACACTTAAGTTTGGCTTAGTTGGATTTGAAACAGTCACTGTATTTACATTCTAATTTGTCTTATTTTCTTAGTTCGGACAAGAACCGTTCAACAATCAATTAATTGTGGCGGAGGTTGAAGAACTAAGATTTCGAAAGCTACCGCAGCACTACTTGCGTTTGCTGGCGAGGGTTCTCGAAAACTAATTATATGAATAGTACTTTAAAGCTTATCAACTTAAATGCACTTCTATTCAAACTCAGATAAGTGTAACTCGTCGTTACATTAGTTAGACGGTATCCATGTCGTACGAATTTTAAGGGGTGCACAAATTTGATACTTATGATTAATGTTTTATTTATTATATTTTTGATAAACAGTTAAATTAATGAAAAGTTAATAATTTAATTAAGAAGAATTCAAATTAAAACTTCAAATTCGTAAGACAATTTAAAATATTATGGGGAAGAAGATAAACAGCTTAAGTTCCCTTGACCATTATTTACGATAGTTCTTGTGGACTTGTTTGGCACCTTGCAAACACTTGTATTCTATGTGTCACTGCTTTGAATTAAAAAAATATGAATTAAAATGTAGCTGAACACAACTTTAAAAAATGATATTTAGAGAGGTTGCGGTTGGGAACTTGTAAAACATTTTTAATATATTCAAAAAACAAACACACTTAAAAAAATTGGATTGATTCAGTCGTTACTTTGTAATAATTCATCTTAACATTAACTTTGTTTAATATCACTTTTTTATTTACAAATCCTTTTGACTATAGCTTCGACAAATAGCTTGTCATTGTCAAATAAATGATTCAAATTGAATGAATATAAACAGATTTGTCAAACAAATGATTCAAATTGAATGAACATAAACAGATTTACAGTGGTGTTTATATATATCTTGGAAATACCATTAATTATTAAATGTACTGAATAATACTGAGTGGTATAAATCTACCTGGTCGTTTAACAGGTTATTTTCGGAAAATTTTGATGCTTTATATACTTCTAAGGATTCTAAAATATTATGTTTAAAGCCTTTGTTTACATTATGAATAATTTTAAGATTTTCTATAGTAGAAAACTAATGGCATGTTTCTAAAAAATGGTTTGCAAAATTGGAATTATCTTGTTCGAAGGTTTTACAAACTTTATTAAGAATACTCTTACAATTGTTTTGACTTAATTAGGCCATTCTCAAAGAGTCAATTAGAAACTAACTAAAGATAAACAAACATAACTATTTATACCTCACATGTGGGTGGGGAAAGTGACCCCACTTACAATATAGGGCTATTTTGCCCTTCACACTGTTCATTTTAAATATTTTTATTTAGAAAGAAGGCGTTTTGGATTTCTAATTTTTCTAACAAATTTAACCTCTTGCTTTTAAAATTCTAAAATTATTTTCTACGTTAAAATTATGACCATTTTCAAAACAATGTTGGGAAAAACCAGCACTACATTTTTTTATCATCAATTGAATTTTTGTGTTCTTTAAACCTAATTCTAAACGATCTTCCTGTCTGCCCTATATACATAGCATCGCAGTCTGAACAATGAATTTCATACACCCCAGATTTACATAATAATTTGTGATTTTATTGTTAACTAATAATTTACCTAAATTAACTTTATTTGAACGTATGGTATTTATTCCTACTTTAGCTAATCTGTTACACATACCTGCACTAATATTCTTTTAATGAATAATGAAATGCCAATTGCTATTTTTAGAAAAACATTTACCTGAGTATATTTCCTTAATAGTATGCTTTTTGTATTTCTTAGTTAAAATTTTGTCAATAGTATCCGAATTGTACCCAAGATTAAAAAACCTTTTTTTTAATAAAAATATTAGAAATGAACAGTGTGAAGGGTACAATAGCCCTATATTTCGTGCATGTTTCCAAAAACTGTAAGTAGGGTCACTTTACCCACTCACATGTGAGGCATAAATAGTTGTTTGTTTATCTTTAGTTAGTTTCTAATTGACTCTTTGAGAATGGCCAAATTAAGCTGAAACAATTGTTAGAGTATTCTTAATAAAGTTTATAAAACCTTTGAAGAAGAGTTTTTTTTTAGTATATTTAAAAAATGAGTTTCTTGTAACAAATTGACTAAAACTAATTGAATAAATTTTAAAATTTGGAATACTTAAATAAAACTATATAATAAAACCTTGTAGGTTGAGTTGAAAATTGGAAACGGTAACTGTATAGATGAGCGGAACATCGGTCGGAAGAGGGAGAAAATGGGTTGAGGGGTTATAAACCATTTCCCAAAGTGCTAAAAGGTGCGGGCGAAGGTGTGGAGACGCATGGGGTGATGGCTAAATTAAGATAATATGTATTTTTTACAAACATTACATAATGTTTCATACAGAACGCAAAGCATAACCAACTTAATTTTTAAGTCTTATGCACTGTCATAGTAACATTAATTAAGTTGATTAGGGTGGGGGTTGTGCATAACACATGATGAAATAATAAAACGAATAAAACACTTGTTATATTTTTCACAGGTTTATTGACAAACATAACTTTGTAAATTCCCAAAGAGAAACATATTCAAACAACTCCCCTTTACTTTTGTTCTAACTAGGTAATTAAGAAATTTCCCCATCATTATTATTCACTATAAATATGTTTGCGCACATTTATATTAAATTAGTAATTCTGCTTACTCTTGATAATGACAGACCCCTATTGAAACAATTGACGAGTTCCGTCAATAAACCTGTGCAAAATATACCAAGTGTTTTATTATTTCTTAAATTGTATTTTCACAATACCTGCACCATCGAAAGTTTGAACGACATGATGAAATTTTTGTAAAAAAGTACATAATTTTTGTGAAAATCATGTTTCAACTTAATTCCGCCCTCACATAAGAACACGTTTTCAATGTTCTACGAGGATAGTCCTATTCCCCTCTACCATCTTCCATCGACCGATAGTACCCTTATCTACAAAATTACCATTTCCAATTTTCATCTCCACCCCGGAGATGTGGAGGCGATCTCCGCATCGATCTACAATATACTAGTTTAGTCTCTAAACCACCCCCTTTTTCCCTTCCCTATGGGCAAAAATTGCGTTTTATTGACACTCGTCCTTTCTCATATACCCAACTCTGAATATATAATACATTTAAGAATTTTTCAAGTTTCCTTAACTAAACAATAACATTTATTACAAAATAACATAAACAACAGTTAGCTCATTTACTGTAACAGCGCCCTTTTAAGCTTTCTAATACTAATTTTTTTGGAATATTCCATTTAATTTACATAGTTTCACCTTCGGCTGTCACATATTACATGAACGCAATCTTACAGTGTTTATAAAAAACCTACTTTTTAGTTATATTTCCTAAATTGAAGTTATTTTCAAAAAGGCAACTTGGGGTCATTTTGTACCCAACTTAGATGTTAATGAAACAGCATATTTGTTAGTGTGGCAGTGGCAGACGCAGAGTTGGCACGCTTACACGGGTATCTCTTGTTCTGTCCTCTGTCCTCCTGTCCCCGATTCAAGTTTTCCCTGATTTCCTTGAATCATTTAAATAAATTCTGGGATAGTAATATTCTTCCACATATAATATTTAATTTCCCTTCTGTGTTCATTTCTCAACATTCTATCCATAATCATCGCCTAACCAATCCCACGATTCCTAAAGATAGGACGAAGAGGGCCTTCTGCCCTACCCTCCGGAACTACGGTATCAGTATTTGTATCTGGTGGGAATGAAACAACTAAAAGTTTTTTCTTTCGAAACCTCAGCCTGATCCTGTTCACTTATCTATTCGTCCTAGCAGGAATAAATTCGTTTATATTGTGGATAATGAAATTTGCTAATTGGAAGGAGCTGGATGTGTGGCGCAAATGTTTAATGAATTTATAAAAGCACTTGATAGGAATCACGTAGTTAAATGGCATAAACTTCTACGACTCCCTGATCGTATAAAAATCAATATAAGACTTGTTTCGTTGTTGGTTTGTTTTTCCATTTTGTGAATTTCGTTAGTGATGTCAGCGACGATCGTTTCGCCTCTCGTCATTATCAAGCTGTGTGATTTGTGGTTGTTTGTTGTGGCGTATTTATACTGTTTCGTGTGGTGAGTTTGAGTGGGGTGAATATTGTGTCTGACGTATTGTTTATTTGTATGTTGATTATATTGTTGTTTATTTTTTGTTTGAATATTTCCATGTTTTCTAGGATGTTGAGTTTTTTGCTTATTGGTGCATAGTGTAATATTTGTAGTGTTTCTTCTATGGGTCCTGGGCTGTATTGGTTTTAGTTCAAATGTGTTGCGTAATTATAGTCGTTTTTCCATTCTCTGTGTGATTTTAAGTGTTCTTTGTATCTCTGGGCTATTTTTCTGCCAGTTTGTCCTATGTAGTTTTTGTCACAGGTATTACACTTGAGTTTATAGACCCCTGATTTGTTGTATTTTTCTTCTTCTTCTATCTTGTTTTTTATTTTCTTCTTTATTGTATTATTTGTTTTGTATGCTATTTTGGCAAACTCAAGTGCAATACCTGTGACAAAAACTATATAGGACAAACTGGCAGAAAAATAGTCCAGAGATACAAAGAACATTTAAAATCATACAGAGAATGGAAAAACGACTCTAATTACGCAACACATTTGCACCAAAACCAACACATCCCAGGACCCATAGAAGAAAACGCTATAAATATTACACTATGCACCAAAAAACAAAAAACTCAACATCCTAGAAAATATGGAAATATTCAAACAAAAAATAAACAACACTATAATCAACATACAAATAAACAATACGTCAGACACAATATTCACTCCACTTAAACTCACCACACTAAACAGTATAAATACGCAACAACAAACAACCAGAAATCACACAGCTTGATAATGCCGATAGGCGAAACGATCGTCGCTGACAACATTAACGAAATTCACAAAATGGAAAAACAAACCAACAACGAAATTACCCAAGTGAATTTGGAAAAAAACAAACATCCAAATATAAGACTTGTTGTACCCAGTTTGTAAGTTCACAAAAGTACTAATCTCAGAGATTAATACTTTTCATTGAACTGCCATATATAACTTTAGAAACCACCTCTGGAAAGTGCTCTTGCAAGCAGCTTCGGAAATTTCAGAAATGAAAGAAATGTAGTGTATTCGTGTGGACGGGGAATTCTAACAAAACCATTAAATGCTACTTTTGCCACGATTAGGTTAGTTTGTGTTTTCCGTCCCACCACTAGCAATATTTTCTTTAATGTTCTTTTTTGGCCGAAGTGAATAAAACTCTGTATTAAAACTGCGCATAAATTTGATTTAAACTAACTATTAAAAATGAAGAAAACGGATAATAAAATACAATGAATAACTACCGTAACTAAATTAAAAAAAACGAACCTTTTTGTGTTTCATTCCCACCAGGTACTCGTGCTGGTGGACGGGCAGTTCCTCCGACCTACACTGAAGTGCAAAGCCGGAGGGTTTTCAGCCTCTCTTCAGGAATCGTGAGAATGGGTGGGTGGTGTGGTTAGGGAGAGAAAGATGAGACGGACGAAATGAAGGCAGAAGAGAAAGATTATCTGTGGAATATTACTGCTCTAACATTCACCTAAATGACCGAAGGGAACCACAGAAAACTTGGACCAGAGCAGCCGGACTCGGATTCAAATTGGTGACCTCCCGAACCCTAAGCAATGATCTAGAGCACTAGATCACCCACTCGGTGCGTAACTAACTTAAGCTATGTGACTTAAATTTATAACTTAAAATTCCCATTACCGCCTAGAGACAAAAAAAGAAAACAGCCCCTCACCAAGCATTGGAAAAAACCTAACAGGGCAATGCACCGCCTCGACCAGTTGATTCCTAGAGTTTGCAACAAGAACCAAACAATATTAGAGTTGCATACGCCTAAAGGGTATAATAAAATCATTTGGGGGTAGTTGTGACCGTCGAAGACCTTCGTAAAATCTATCCATTGACCAAGTCGGGAATAGAATTATTTGTAAGCGGCACTACTTAAGTCATATTTTATAATACAAAAGTTACATTACATATTAGCGAACATGTTTAAAACTATGGAAATTTCTGTAATTATAATAAAAATAAACTATGCTCAATATTTGTACACCTAAATCTATTCTTATTCACAGGCTATGAAATTAGACTGAAACAGTTTGGTTAGCTTTCTGCACTTATAGAATAAATCCTTTAATTTATTAGTTATCTAACTTAGTACTTTATTTCACTTTCTATCAGTAAATTTTAGATAACAATAAAATTCACTCGGAATTAGGAAGACTAAAGTAAAATGAACGATTTCGTAATATGTACTTAAGGATATTTCAATTTATATATAAGTAGTGATTAGTTCAAAGTGAATTACTGAGTCGTACTTCCGACTTAAGCTGTTGTGTAATGAGGACTGACTTGAATAACAATTTTCCCTGAGACTCATACGAAATTCAGGCACTGTAGCATTCAGACCCAACAGTTCACGAAATACCTAGTTCATACGATAAGAGTCGATTTCTGATAGCAACTAATTTCTCCTGGGATTAAATGTATTTTAAAGAACGTTTCTGAAACGATGTGACTTACATTCACAATCGTACGATAAGTGAGCTAAACATCAAATACTTATACCTACTATAATTGCAACTGGTTTGGGAGAATTTGTATTACATGAAAGTAATAAAAATAGGTTTTAAAGTAATTCAAATTTTTAATGTGTAAATAATTACACTAACGAATAGTATTAGCATATGTATATGAACTCTTACTCCTCAGCAACAGGTATGGATGGAACTATACCAAACGTCTTGTCACGTAAATGTGTCATAAACAACTCATAAAAACAACGCTTGATATGTGTAGTATATTTTGTATCTTCGTATATCCACACAGTTAATTTTACGTCAGATCTCAAAGGAGTTCAAATTAAAAATCTCAAGGATACTCATCGGGAGAAACATTGCAAGTTACAGAAGGAAATTGGAATTATGTTCAGTAATAATATATTAAGAAACTCAACAATTGTCCATTATCAGGAATAATTACAGTACTAAAGTCAACATGTGGTATAAGAAATATTTATATACCAATTAAATTCATAGAGGTGGGGAAGAAGTATGACCCAATTATTCACAATATTTAAATTCTGACGTAAAATTGTTTTAATCTCCAGATTTTCTAGCATAGCTAAGTTTTTTTTGTTGATATCAGTATGCAGTAATTATAGATTATCTAAATTAATATAATGATTAAACAGATTAAAGTTTTATATATCCGTTTCTAAGCTATGTTTATTAATATCCTATACATGTTCTTTTAGTCTGAGTGAAACTGCTCTACCCGATTACCTTATATAACATATACGGTATCACATGCGTCACAAGATATTTAGCAAATACCACTTTTATTTTTGTCATTAACAAGAAGATTTTTAGGTGAATGGTACATTTTTCTACTGTTTTGTTAAGCCTGATCTATTTAGTTGATTTTTTCATTTATAGCTTATTCGATTAATAAGATCATTATTAATGAAACATTTGAAGAATTTTTAGTAGGAGTAAATTACCTAGCTACCTACCTACCTACACCTATCGTAGCTTACTTGCAAAAGCATTGGCGTGTAAAGCCAATGATCCCTGGTTCGAGTCCCGGCGAGGGTATGACAGCAATATCAAATTTTTCCTCATTAATATGAGGTAATCTGTAGTGGGTATAAATTAATTCAATAACTAATATCGCATTAATGTATTTTATAAGATGTAGTTACACAAATGATTCAGTTTATGAACTACTACTGAAAAATAGAACAAAAGAGACGTGGTACAATGAATAAAGCAAAGTAACATGAAATTGGAGACTCACTCCTAATAATTTAATTTATAAAATTTCATTTTACTTTACTTTAACCATACTGAGATTATTCTTATGTTAAAGTTTTTTAACCTACCTTTGCTTTTTATTTTTCATTAATTTGTCCACTAAAGAAATATTGTAGCCGTTATAGTTGGCTATTAATTTGACAGTTTTTGATATTCAATTTAATATAAATCCTTTATTGTAACTTACATCCGATAAAGGTAGTAACAATAATCTATTAACTGAAGAATAGAGAACCGCAAATTTTGTTTACCAGAGTTGGTATGAATCTCAAAAACGACTTCTCAAAGTAAACAAATTCATTTAAGTACCGCATCATTTAAAAATCTTTTAGTTAATTACAAAAATATGGTAAAGCCATGCTAAAAGGTACTATCAAACATCTTTTAAAGCATTTTATGCCGCGTACATATGACAAGCCAACAGATCAGTTTCAACCAGAATAAATGAAAATTTATACGATATTAATATAAAAAAATAGATGTAAATATAAATAATATATAATGGTGGAATCAACCGAAACAACTACTCCATATTTATATTTATATTTATAATATAGTCTGTAAAGGCCTTTCTGCCAGCGCCCACCTGATGAGACCCGATAGGTCGAAACCGGTCGTGGGATATGGCTTTCAGTTCGTTGTGCCTACTTGGTAAGACGCGTTCCAAATGTGAGATCTTTATCTTAAAATTTAGACGAATAAGAATTTTAATTCCTTTCTTATTAATATAAAAAAATAGTTTAAAAATGGGTACATCAGACCATTGTAATTTTTTAATATTGACATTAATTTACATAATCTAAAATTACTCCATACTAATATCAACAAAGGGAAAAAACTTAACTATGCTAGAAAATCGGGAGATTAAATGTTTAGTATAAGAATTTAAATATTGTGAATAATTAGATAGAATTGGGACATACTTCTTCCCCAAGCCAACTGAGCGAGCTTAATTGGTATATAAATATTCCTTACACCACACTTTCACCTTGTCAGGGTGAATCCGACACTATTCGGTCGCAACGGGCGGCCAGGTGTCTGTTGAATTTTTAATTTCCTCCACGAAAACAAAAAAAAACACATTCACTTTAATACTGTAATTACTCTTGATAATTTGCAATACCCGGAATAATTTTCGAGTTTCTTAATAAATTATTGGTGACCATTACTATGTTTTCATTATGTCAATAGAGTTCCTACGTTTAGTGTTCCTAATTATTGCACTTTACAGTCATGAATAAATTAATAAAAACGTACATGATGCAGCTGAACCGTTAAAATTGTCTAGATCTAGTTTGTTCTGCTTGTGAAGAGGGTAGTTCAAGAGACTGTGGTTATCATCTTTCATCACTGGAAAATGCATATACGGCTTCGATCTTTATGAATGCATTAGAAATCAATAAATAGTGGACGTATTTAAATCTATATATTAAAATATCCAAAAAGAATGAATTAAAATCCTTATTCGTATAGATATTATGGATCATAGATCCCACATTTGGAACATTTCCCACCAAGGCATTATCTAATTTTAATGAATCCCTTTTTGAATATGTTATCTTCGTTTATGAATCGTTTAGAATCAACAATGTAATTCAATGCCGGTATGGGTATTATCCCTAGGAGTAGTTGTTTCTGTTGATTCCATGTTTATATCTATATATTGTATATTTCCTTGATTCTCATTTGAAATTTAATCTCCAAGAGCAACAAAAGGATCGGTGGAAGAAGATAAGTATAGAACTGCTTAGCTATTTCCTTTGTTGGCCATCACCATGTGATAATTCATTAAATCTGAATTAACTAAAAGTAATTTTGTCACGAAATAGTCAGAACTTCATTAATATAAAGCTTTACTTTCCAGCTGAAAATAATGAAAAATATTTTATTATGTACAGCAAAAATGCAATGTAGTTGTAATTCTATCCCTGCAAAGAATGTTATTATTTTTGATATCTCGAGCAGACACTGAAAAATATGCAATCTTCCTTGTTACATATAGGTGCCTGCACACCTTAATGAAGATAGATTATCTGAACGCTTATCACGGCACGTAAGGAATGCTTTCTCAAAGATTAATAAATTACTTTACTAAAATTCGTGATATGGGTAAATTCCAATCTGAAACTTATTCTCGACCTATTCTTTGCGCACACTCGCTCCCTATTGCTCTAAAGAAATTTACTACTACCTGCTTAATCTTCATCTAACATTAAACGTTTTAAGCTATTCTGAATAAACACTTTTTATTAATTTTCAAGCGACAAAATACAAAAACGTAAATTTTATTGTTGCTAAAAGTTACACTTATCTATTGTCTTCTAATCCCATTAAAAATATAATTAAAAATGGGGTTATAAGTTTTCTTCTATACTATAAAAGGCTTACACACCAATAGAATTAATATTTAACAATAAGTGTGAGTCAATTTAAGAGTCTAAGTAGACATAGTTTGATATAAGAATAAATACATTCTAATTTGCTTTATTTTAAACATCAGATCAACAATTGCCTGTCGAAAACATTTACTACTTTCGAACTCCATAAACATCAAAAGTAAAGATCGATGTCTACGTATATACCTAAGTATATGTCATATTTAAAGATCGGTGTTTGTTTAATTATAGGTAAACTAAACGGTCAAATACTCTAAATAATGAAGTCGTCAATAAAATTATTCTCCTTTATTTAAGGATTAAGGATAACACAATATGTTACATCTTTTGCATTTGCATCTTATATTGCAATGGCATGTTACAAAGCCTTGGCCTTTGAAATTGAACCTGGGACCTTTGACTTTACGCGCCAACATACTGACCATTAAGCTACGAACAGTCATAGTAACAACGACGAACGTGCCTACAAAGTCGAAATTGACGTATATTACTATTAATAATTAATAAAGAAAATTTTCTAGAATTGTTTTTAGTACAGGTTAATTTCAGTATATTAATGTTGCTTATAATCCTTTAATTAATTTTTTTCTACTACAGATCAATGAAGAAAGACCGAAACAATCCTTTTGCTTTCATATCCTTATTTTCTGTTATTTTGATTAGTCATTCCTAGAATTAACTAATAATATATCAGCTTAATACCAAAACTGGTATCAATTTTTAGTATTTGAGGAAAGCGTTAGTCAATCCTAGCACAGTCCAGCTATTAATGTATATAGTAAGCTATCTAAAAATAATTTGGTAATAATAAAATGGAATTCTTACTGTAATTATGTTTGTTCAATATCGTTTTAGTGTAGTATGGTGTTATCTACTAATATTTACTGTTAACTGTAGTATTTCGTGTGTTTGACATACTGCCTGTAATACGATACCAAATCAACTAACATTTCTTTGGTGTGGTGAATAACTTATCGTGCTACGTATGGTACGCTGATAATATCTAATAAGATCACAAATGGTAATTTTGATAAATTTCTGAACAAGACCTAAGTGTTCATTATTATAATTTTGGTTTGCGTATCTATCACGTTCCGTAAGCTGCTTCGTGGATGCACTTTGTTAAGTAGATACCTTCATAAAGCTTTGCAAAGCATATGAAATACCACAGTAAGCAGTAAACATCCGTATAAGGCGACATACTGCCTGTAAGGCGATATTCTATGAACTATCTTCATTTTACAATTTCGATATTTGTTTTTTATTTTTATTGGAATTTGTCGTATCAATTTTATCTTTGAGCTGTTGTTAATTCATACTGAAATCAATTGAGTAACGGAATAAAATAAGCAAAAATATTGGTCTAGTACCTACCTTGCATTAGACACTCAAGAAAAAACGGGCAGTATATATTAAAAACCGTCAATAAAATCAAATCATTGAGATACAGGTGAAAAGTATATCTATAAACAAACTAACGAATAATTTACATTTATGTAATTGAAATGACAGTTAGATCCATCAATACGAGTACTACTGGATATATTTTGGCCATTTTGTGTTATTCCTTACGATTAATTATATGCTGTAGCGATTGCTTTAAAATAACGACTACAAAAACTAAAAACCTTTTATAAATATAAATATAAATATGGAATCAACAGAAACAACTACTTTGAGGGCTAATACCCCTACCGGCATTGAATTACACTCCTACTTGTTAGGAGGCGTTCAAAATGTGAGATCTTTAATCTTAAAATTTAGACGAATAAGGATTTTAATTCCTTTTTTTTGAATATAAAAACCTTTTCTCTAACCTTTATTAGTTAAGCTGAACGTTAAAAAAACAACTAAGCGAGTCGGTGTGAGATCTGATAACTTATTGATATACATAAACAGATAACGAGAACCTTAATCTAAAAAATCAGTTAAACAAATGAACACTACAAGACTACACAGAAAATGAACAGCCCAAGTTAACCAGAATGAAATGGCTATTACTTAGGCAAGGTAAACTCTGAAAACAACCAACTAATGAAAATGTACACAATGATGTCTCTTGTTAATAGAAAGCATGCAGAAAAGTCTATCACTAAAATCCACTCAATATTTTGAACTTCACTATTTTGCACTAGGTCCTTCGATCGCACTTATTACTTTGCTTTTCAATTAAACACTGGCCAAGGGTTCCGATGTATGAAAGCTCCTGGAAGAAGAGTTGCATCTACTGAAAAGCTGCAAGAGGAGTTGGAGATATAGTTCTCTCTCTCCTAATTGGAAAGTGGGAAGCTCCTTTTATTCACCCCTGCCTAGGTGGTGGTAGGTGAGCCCGGTACTGCCAAGGGTAGTAGTACCGAGAGAAGGTAGCCTGCCGAGGTGGGGTAGTGTTGGTCAGTCGTGGTGGTATTACGACGAGTTACGAAACTAACCGGGGTTGAACTGCTAAATGTCTTTGGCGCGGATTTCAAAGGCTATTACAGTGCCCAGTTACCTCCAATAATAATTATGACGGTATTTATATTTAATATTAAGTTATAAAGTCTTCTTATACATGGATGACAATGATGACCTTAATGACCACGACGGCCGCAACTAGGCGTGTTTTCTTGCCACTGAGAAGAGCATGAGGTGGAGGGAGAAGGAGTTTCTTTTTCTACTTCATCGTAAAGTATGCGAAACGACACTAATTATATCATATTCATAAATTTACCAAAACGATCGCAGTTCCCGCCCAATGTATTATTACCTCTATTTTTTCTACTTAATGTACATTTATTTATTTTTCACTAATTTCGTTTTCTTTCTAATTTTATGCACCTAATGGATTTGGTTATGGTTAGTTGAGGTTGCTCTTATGTTAAATTTGGTCTTCAAGTGCATTTATTATTTTCTACATGTTCATCGAAGCTCTCTGGAAGTGGTTGAATATTTCCGAATTTCCCGTGATAATTAGTGTCGCCTAAGTAAGCGAAAGCAGTGCATCACATAGGCGAATAACCTGATCATGTGTAGTTCTGTCCCAAAATCAACTAGCTGTTTCTAACCGTATTTTAGTAAACCACACAAAATAGAATGAAACATTATATAACATCACCAAATGCAATAAATTTCTACTAAAAATACAATAGAACCCACATGGCAATAGATTCCTGAGCTGACTAAATAAATTACGAAAGACGCCGACAGAAAAAAGGAAATTTCCATTTTGATGTTACAGCAGATTGTTGAAAACATATATATATATATATTTGAAAAGCAATTTTAGTAGAGAATATCTAGGCATTTTGCTTGTCAATTCTTGTTTTAGATGACAAATACAGTGGAATAAATATTTACATGGTCATGTACGACACCAAAGGAAAAACACATTTCGGAGTAAACATTCAAAGAGAGGCACCTTCCTATTATCTACTTTTGTACTGTTAACTGTTACCTCGAGCGGTTTATTTGATGAATGTTTTCCTTGTTATAAAATTCGATTCAAACGTTCTGTCACTTGGAGTATATATATAAGTAGGAATCTATCAAATACAAACATAATCCAGTTCTTTCCGTCTAACGAAAAGTATACAAGAACAGAAAAAATATTTCCAATCGATTTCCCAATCATACGTAAAATAAAATTGATTAATTTCTATCTTTTTAATGATGTTCTTATTGCTAGAAATCGATAACAAAAATGTGAATGGGAATAAAATCAAAGAAACCCAAACTACTCAGACAACTCAGCCTCGCGTTGATAATTCTCACAATATAAGTGGGTTAAACACGTACCCGAATTTTTAATTTCTTTTTGTGTGGTGTACAGGGGTGAGTCTCATTACTACAGTATCTTTTACTATCCTATTTTTAAAATGTGAAGAACCCTTACGGTTTTCATACATAGTTGAATGAGATGATATCATCTTATTTCCTATTCAGGTATAAACATATTAATAATTTTAAAATAAAACCATTTTCGACATTAAATTAATTTACGCTTTTCAAATAAATATTGTTGGCCTGGTTTTATAAATCCAGAAAACACATTATTATGTATAAATCTAGCACCGTTATGTTCATTAAATTAATTATAAATCATTCTACAAATATTAATTACACGGAAAATCCAGAGGAATAAAAACGGTTTTAGAGCTAGAATAGATATTCTTAGCAAATCACTAGACTTTCTAAATTTTCATAAATATACTTCGTATTAGGTGCAAATAGAGAGCAATGGTGTCACATTGTTTTGTTGTTATTAAGTAGTAGATAGTAAGATAATATCTATTACAGAAGTTTCCCTTAAAGTTAAAGATTTTAGGAGATTTTCCCTACAACCCTCTGCGCTTGAGAAGTTGACATTCGAAGATTATTTATTTCCATCGATTCCTTTACGCTGTACGTTTCAGTAGAGAAACTGAATTAACGAATCTTTACTTTACACTTAGATGGCGCCAGGGTGAACTTTGCACTGTCGCTTGATCACATCCTTAGAAATGAAACTCTGCCTATGGTGTGCTGATGAGATCTAATAGATCGAAATTGCGATCCACGTCTGGTAGCTTCCGATAAATTCCTTGACCAAGAACTAATTTTTGTTCTTATCATACTGATAGAACATGAGATTAAAGACATTTTGTATAGCGTATAACTTGCAATTTTTATTTCCTTCATATTTATTATCCACTTACATTTAATGCTATTCCAACAAGTGTTTCGAAAATGCTTTCCTATTTTGATTTAACATTGGCCTAGATGAAATGCCTTTTGCGAGAATAACCTAAACCATTTACTTAGCGCACTTTATATTTATCACTCTTCCACTTTTCAGGTTATTTCACTCTGTCGTAGGCATCCATTAAACGAATAAAGAATTCTCAAAAAAATGTTTCGCAAGCTAAACTAGGGATTGAGGCTTTAGCACGGGAGAGAAATAAGGTTACTAGGTCTCACTCACAGTTCTAACTTAATATAAAACACCGCTTTAGCTTTTGTTCTGCATCCTATGTAACATTTAATACCATAGCTTATTTTCAACTGTTTTCACGTTTTATAGATAGATAAAACTTTATATCTATTTGGAGGAAAATTGTTTTATTTCTCCTATCTTTGGATTTATTAAACATTGTAAAATTTGACAGATTTCCTAGTCTGTAAAGATGTTAAGTGGTAAAAATAGAATAAGAAAAACCATATTTATTTTCTTAAGTAATACAGTGATATCAAAATTTTCATAAATATCTGCTTAAGTAATAAGTACGAAGAAGTGACTATTTCTTTAATAGAATTTAAATTTTGAATGGTGCATTTATAATGAACTATGTTTTAATAACAAAGGAACTCAAAACCCAATCGTACTTTTACAAATATATTTACTCATTACTCAACAATTGTTTCTGCTAAAATAGATATTATCTATATTATAATAATTAGTTTAAAATGAAGAAAACAGAGTTTATAACGGTACACTTAGGTGTGTTTAAGAAGCACACTTTTTGTTGAGTAATTTTTTAATATGTTTATTGAAGTACGAATGCATTTTGAGTTGCTTAGATATTAAGAAATGGCTAGTTAAAATTCAAACGGTTAAAGTTAAAGCGAATTTGGCTTTTTAGTCATATTATTATCTATTGTTTTGTAGAAGAATAACACAGGAATTTCAAAAGGGCGTAATAATTTGCGATTCTTAGTCCAAGCCCAGTCTCGGAATTGGATCAACATGTCTGAATTTAAGATATGCTAACCCAAAAACCCAAAAAATGTAATTTCGACTTTTTTGCAAGTACTATAACGTGAAATAAAAACACATAACTCCAAAATTCAAATGTTGCAAGTGTGGACTTCTTTGATTTGAAATTCGGGTATCGTGAAATTTTAAGGCAATTCTGGAATTAGATTCAAGTTCGCCATTGAAAGATATATCGAAAGTGATTACCATTGTAGCGCTTTTGCTATTAACACGTCCTCTAATTTTCGACGACACGACAGTGGATAGTGAAAAAAAGAAGTAATCATTTTCCATATATTTTTGGATGCTGAACTCAAATGTAGCGTCAGAAAAACTTTATCGCAGTTTCAAGAAATCCTAGTCTTAAAACGAAACATGTCAACTTAGATTATTGGAACTTTGATATATCAAATATATTAATGCGATATTAATTATTGAATTAATTTATACTCACTACAAATTACCTCATACAATGAGGGAAAAATTGTTACTGTTGTTACACCCTCGCCGGGACTCGAACGCGGGATCTTTAGCTTTACACGCCAATGCCTTTGCCACTAAGCTACGAGAGGTGATAACAGTAACAACGAGTAAGTAAGTAAGTACGTTCTTACTAAGTCACAAAACATCGGAGTCAATGTATATTATTACTAATCATTATTAATGAAATATTTGAAGAATTTTTAGTAGGGGTAAATTTTAAATAAATTAATGCGATATTAATTATTGACTTAATTTATACCCACTACAGATTACCTCATATTAATGAGGAATAAATTATTACTGTTATCAAATGAATATGCTGGGGCTATTATGAGATCAAATTTAAATTCAGCGATAGAATATACTTCGAAAATGGCTACAACCTTGGTTGCTTTATTTATTTATTTCATATAGTAAAGCTCACAAAATAGTCAAAAACTGATATTTTTCGCATTAGAAGTTAGGATATTTCAAAATCTAGACATGCTCAGGCAATTCTGAGACTAGGTGCACAACAGCAACAAAAGACGGTGGCGAATAATTATATTCGTTCACTCGTTGGAAAATCCTATCACCAAGCTGCTACCCTGGAAGCATCTATAAACGCATTCAGATAAAACTGGCCTATGAAAACTGCTGACATAATTACTTTAACTCCCTATAGAAATAGTTTGGATCCATAATGGAGTAGAAGAGGGACGGTGACACGAATAAACCTAATGAGACGGCAGACTAATTGTCTATTTGATCCAACAAGTTAAACAAGTTGCATAAATATTTAAATAACATAAACGTAAATATCAAATTTTTTATTGAACTAGAAATTAACGGACCGCTCAACCTTTTAGATTTGGCAATTTGACACAAAGAAAATAAACATGAATTTAACATATGCCATAAACTCATACGGGTACCATAATACACTAAAATTCATTTCACCCAATGTCACATAAACTAGTAGCGTCTAGATATCCTGTTATTTGCTTTTGTACTGCAAATAATGACTTTGTGCTTTCTCTGTTTATTTTAACGTGATATGGCGGGGCGTAGCAGTAAGCTGCCTACTGATAAGGCTGCTATAAAAAACAGATATATCTATCATAATCAAGCTTTTGCTGTAGTTTGTATAATTTGTGAAAATATCTATCACAGTAGCTGTTTTGCTCATGACTACAAAGGCATCTTCGTAGTCCTAACACTTATTGGTGTGTCCTGAACACGAGGATATTAACATAACCCCAAAGGTTGATGTTTTTAAACTGTCTAATGAAGCCAAGTTACTTGTTACTTAAATTAAACTTGCGGAGAAAACAAAATCTACAAAAGATCTACACTGCACTTTGCAAAATGTGAGTGGAAATTCAAATTTAATTATAAATAATGATAAAATATAATAATATCTGAATCAAGTGATGAAAACGGGGATATTGACCTAACGGAATTAGAAAGAACAATGGGTTAAAATTCTCTCCTTAGAGAACTAAATTGCACTTAAAAAAATTAATTGTTACAAGAGTTAATAAATAAAGATAAAATAAATCGAGTCAATTTTTCTTCGATTGTAAGTAAAAATAATGCCCCTTTCAGAGTACACGTGCCTGGCATACTTGTCAAGGTCAAACAGGATAAATATATAGATGTAACATATTCAAAAAAGAAGGAATTAAAATAGATATAACTTTTGAGAGTGTCACGAAGACTATAAAAGCAAAAACTTCAGTGCCTGTTCAAGAAGTTTACAAAAACAAAGATGGGACAGTGGTCAAACAATATGTAAATAAAAATCGAGTAGAATCAATGGAAAAAGTGCTTAATATTGATTTACGAAAAAAAATTGAGGTTAAGCCCCAGGTGTTGAAAAAACAAGAATGAAAATTATTGGTATACAGAGTGATTTTATTGAGGAGGAGCTGGAAGAAGATATAAATAACAGAAATTTTAGTGATTTCGAAAATAAGGTCTGTGTTGTGCATCTGTACAAAAGCATTAATAAAAACAATGGTTTCTGTACGATAATTGAACTCGCTCCTGATTTATATTCTTTTGTAAAAAATAACAAAAACTTCCTTTATATTAGTTTCCAAAGGTGTCGTGCAATTGATAACTTAAGCATCTAAAGTGTAGTCGTACTCATCAAACAGCTGATTCTACACAGGATATGCTTAATTGTTGCTTCCACAATAATAAAAGGAAAGATAAAAGCGGTACTTCTCATTCAGCGATGGATACGGAAAAATGTGAATAGTTAAAATTTTCTATAAATAAAACTATATTAGAAACTGATTATCAAATCAAGCCATCAATATCCAAGTTTCTAGGATTTATCTATAAGAAGAGGACCAGTCCTGCTCTTCGTGTTCTAGAAGAAGAGTAGCCCAATGATAATGATATGGTCTATCAAACATTAAATAAACCTAGTAAGCCTATTGCAAAGTTAAAAAAATAATAATAGTACAATTGATAATAAAACGTAATTCTATATTCTGTTTTATTAATTTATAAAGTGTTTAACTTTACTGATGATGATAATTATGTCTGAATTAATTCATAGTAAGATAGAAAATTGAAATGCTAAGATAGGATTATCTAATGGGTTGATTATTATGCAAGTGAATTTTGGAAGTTTGGGTAACAATTTTGAAAGCCTTTTAATATTATTAAAAAGTCTAAAATGTAAACCTAGTGTATTAATATGTTGTGAAACGAGATTGTTAAAATGTGAAAATCTATATGAAATTGATGAATGTGACGATGTGGTAATGTATGTGAAAAAAAGAATTAAATTCAAGTATTGAAACAGAAACTTTTGGGAAGCTTTCAATTCTGAGTATAGGTTTTAATATTGATGTTAATACTCAGCTTAAAATTAGCGGAATTTATAGAGTTCATGACTTTTCGGTTAATGAATTTAATGATCAGTTTCTATTTTTTCTAACAACAAAATACTTGGATATACTCAAAAACATACTACAGATAAAAAAAGTAGATAAATGAAATAAAGGCAATTTATTTTAGTTGTAAGTTAGTTTACAATCTTAAAGTAATTAATTTTTTTTTAGTCCAAGTCAATTCACAAGATTTTTTTCTTCTGCGGATGGAAAAAATTATTGTATTGATGTACTTGGAATCAATCAATAATAAATATGTTGATAAACTATGTACACTTACTATTATTTTTCAATTTACACCTACGAGTTTGAATAGCGATCAGATAACTCTTTCAAAATTTTATATTGACAATTATATTAACTTTTATACACTACAAAATTAATAATTCTGTTATGCTAATACGCGTACACCTGTAGTAAATATGGTAAAGCATTTACTATTTGGATGGGTCAAATTAAATAATAGCTGGGAATCTGCAGGAACTCGATAAGTGACTTCCTTCACCACAAACTTACCCTATTCTACATCGAACTCAACCAATATAAAGCAGTGATTATTGGATGAATAAAAGTTTCGCTGATCGTTAAGAAATGCTCTTTTTCAGCGTTTTGTCGAAACTACCAGACGTGTATCGCGATTTCGAACTCATTGGTTTTTATCAGCATCAGTAGACAGTTCCGGCAGAACACCAACCAAGCTACCTGCTGCCTATAAGCAGCGTTTAATGAATAAGTACATACAGCGAAGTGACCGCCATCTTTAGATATTTGCTATTTATTGTGGAATTCAGTAATATTAAACGAAGTCTTCTCTAATAAGGATATCGATTTGGTAAACTGAATCCATGGCTAATACCTACAGATGGCCTTCGCTACGCTGTTTGTATTTATTCATCAAATGTTCTTAATAAGCAACAGGTAGGGTGGTTGATGTTTTATTAAAAACACGTTACCGCTCTCTGTAACACCATAAACGCTATTATGCGGCTCCACCACTTCCCTCCGGTCTGGAAATAAGCCACTGCGTCTGTCTTCCAAAAAAAGGGAAGCCTCTCAGCTCTCCCTCAAGCTACCGGCCCGTCTGCCTGCTCAGTTCTCTGATCAAAGTGACAGAACCAATTCTACTCTACCGATTTCTCGACCATGTGGAGCGAAACAATATTCTTGCCGAATTCCAACACGGTTTCCGCCACCGCCATGGCACCGGCTAACAATTCCTCCGTGTTTCTGAATATATTTCCGATAACCTAAATAAACGCCGCCATATCACCATACTTCTTCACGACGTTCAGCAAGCCTTCAACCGAGTATGGCACGAAGGACTTATCTCAAAATTATCGTACTCAACACCCCACATTTCCTCATGGGAGGACTTTTCTATCAGACAGAACCCATCATGTACGAGTTGGTTCTGCCCCTTTTCCTAGCAGACCAGTCACGGCCGGCGTTCCCCAAGGCTCCAACTTATCTCCCCTTCTGTTCAACCTGTTCTGCGCAGACATTCCGTCCGACTCTTCCATTCTCACTGCCCTTTATGCCGACGACATCGCCCTCATTTATTCCGCGCAAACCATCCTACAATGCTGCGTTATAATTAACAATTTTCTGCCCTCGCTTCTAAACTGATACCGGAAATGGAAACTATCCATTAATGAAACCAAATTAGAAGCAATTTTTTTCTCACGTTGACTTTGAAAACCACCCCTCATTATAGTAAACAACCACCCTATTAAATGGAGCCCTTCTGTCACGTACCTTGGCGTTGTCTTTGATATAATTCTATCCTGGTGTAAATACATTTTATCCACCCGTGGTAAGACCCTAGGTGCCTTCGTCTCACTCAACCCTTTCTTTGGAAACAACACCGTGTCTCTCCAAACTAAAATTCTCGCGTTCAACACGATCATCAGGAGTATTTGTACATATGCCACTCCGATCTAGGGCTGCGCCCCTCCTCGCCGTCTTCATCTCCTACAAGGTGCATACATGCGGATCGTTCGCTCCTCATTAAACTATTCCTGGTTCGTCAGAAATTCCCAGATTCTGAAGGAAACCTGTCTCCTATCTCTCCCCGAAGCTGTACACAGATTCGCAGCGAATCTCCGAACTTTAGTGACAGGTCACCCGAACCCGTCCATGTCGGTACTTTCTGCCATTTTTCCCAAACCAAACGATCGTTTTAGAAGGCCCTACCTTCATCTACAATGAGCTGCCACCCTTCCCGCTCACTACTAGGTTTTCTAGTTTCGCTTTTCAGCGAGAGTGCCCACCCAATCATCTGTGGTGGGCCACCGGTCTCTCAACGCATTCTCCCTCCCCACCACCCAACCTAATCCTTCTCCCACCCTTTTTTCCCGGGATGTATAACCTCCCCGGGTGAGCTTCTATCTTGAGGATGAGTTTTAGTCGGTAGGCGCTAGGGTGAATCCGACACTACCCTTTCGGGGTTATCTTTTGAAGATTTCCCCTGCTCGAGAATAATCTAAACAAAAAAACTGATGTTCTATCGGAACTGTCGATAGCATGCTAACGAGAACCAATGAGTTCAAAATCGCGATACACATCTGGCAGTTTTGACGTAACTCTAATCAAGAGCATATCTTTGTTATTGTTCTACATGCCTACCACGTAGTTAGTTACGCTATAGGTTCAGCATATGAAATCGATATCGTTATTAGAAAAGGACCTTATTTAACATTACTGAATGCCACAACAAGTAGCAAATCTACAGATAGAGTTTGCTACGCTGTCTGTATTTGTTCGTTAATGTCCATAGTTAAAAATTCATTGTAAATCTAATTTAAAATATCGGAACTGAAAATAGATAATCCTCTATCAAATATAATCCAATGAAGTATAACTAGATAGAAAATTTCACAGTGTACTTTACGCTAACGTAGTTGGGGTTTAAATAAAATGTAGCGCCTAATAGCGCCATACTGCATCATGCGTCAGCGAATCTAACATTTTTAATCAATATGTAAATTAGTTTTATTACTTTTCGTAAAATGCCAAGATTCGCTATTTTAAATTAAAATTCCGATTATACGACGATTTCCTGAATATCGAAAGTAAATTTGTAAATAAATTCATTCTTCTATGAGACGTCTCATTCGTCAACAAATTCGAGAACCACCAGCTGCATCAATTTCCATTTCTTAACATTGCATATCCATGGGCGTGAAAATATCAAGGATTGCAATAGAGCAGCCGGCTTGCACAACTCTAAGGAAACAGCAGTTTTAATTTTCAGTTATAATCCTAAATAGTACGTACCTAAAGGTATTTTTTTAAATAATAATTAAATCACATGAGTAACAGACGATATTTGTGTTCATTCTACGATAATTGAAATTTTATTATACATTATGAGAATACTACACTGCAACTGCAAAATGCATTTAATCCATGAGTGTAAGTTCATCATTGTACCTATTACGTTTGTAATGTTACCCTTTTTGCATTGTTGAAATTGTCAAAAATATTTATTTAAACTGACAGCTTCACTTATATTTGGTTGTTTGATCAGATAAAATTGATAATTATCTAATTTAAAATAAAACGGTTCACCACTTCCCTTCATTTTACAGACTTATTGACATTGCTGTTAACCTTCTATCAGCAATGGACATTGACCTCCTTAAATATCAGGATAGCGATAATATGGAAGGTTAATTTTAATTCTGATTTATTTGTATTTAGGTAATAAGCAAAGCGAAACATCAATTAAAGAAGTTTTTATTTCATAAAGAAAACAACATAAATAACATAGTGATGCAGTCTAGAAGTTTCAGTTTGTTTGTGTGTTTATTAGGCGACCCAACTAGATAGGTTTGCCCTTCGCCCAGTAATCAAATTTAACTTTGCAAGTAATTTAACGACTTATACAGCGTGGGGACCTATCTTATTTATTCATATCCATTTCTGTATAAATTCTAAGTAAATATTTTGTATAAAGTTACTAACCCCCTTGAGCATGCCTGTACTACAAACTTCTTTTCTACTGTCCTACCTTTTTCCATTTTCAGAAACAACTTTCTTTTCTTTTCTTTTCTTTCATTCACAAATAAGTCAAAATTTCTATCCCTTCGTTTCCGATCGATTGCAACGGTCAATCATAAAAATTACCGTTGCCTGATTTCTAATAGAACTGCGTCTTCTTGTCCGCTATCCTCTGTATTCTTCGAAGAAATAACTTTTACTGTTGGCATGCTAACTTTTTATTTTTCAATCAGCACTTCTTCACCGACCGCGATACATGTAACTTATTTCAACCATTGTACATATTTATCATTCTATAGTCAATTCATCTCAATTCAACTGTTTATTATTTCAATACTAACAGTTTTGTAATTAAATCACTTAAACCAACATTGATCAGTTTTCATTGATTCAACGAATTAAATCACCCGAAACACCACAACAAAATAAAAACCTCATTATTCTTCGTTTGGCATTGAACGTTTAGTTACTCTACCCATTATTATATTTACTAGGGTGATTTCGCCGATACCCAACCCCCTATTTTGGACCTTCTTAAATAGTTTAAAAATTGAATACATTCATTAGAGTGATGTTAACTCTAAACTAAGTTTTTCAATTTAAATGAATTTAGTTTCCAATTGAGGATTTGAAACATTTCAGAAGGAATTTTGGGTTCCATTTGATTTTTTTGTAAAGCACGTAACTCTGCTGAAAATTATTTAAAGAAAGTGTTAAAAGTTATACCTTTAATGAAGTCTACAGCCATTTCCAAGCCATAAGTATCCTTATCGCAGTCATCCAATATATGAGCACCTAATGTAATGTTCGGCAATATTGAGTTTAACTGATTATTAATCACATCAAGAGTGTACAGCATTGTTTCAACCGCCTGAATACCCCCTTGAGGCATTATTGGACCACACACTACTGTATCTTCGCGTTCGTGTATCATCATCAGTCCACCAACTATAATGTCACCTTCTACTAGAGCTTCTTTTTTAACCGGCCACTGCACGTCATTTGAAACTGTTGAATTGAGTTTTTTGAAAATTTTTGTAGACACTGGATTTTTGTACGGTGAAACTGTTGTTAGTTTTAAATAAACTGAAGAATTATCGGATTCTAAGGTGGCATCTTTCGTACAAGTTAGGCAAAGTGCTGTTTCATGATTATTTTTATTACTTTGCTCTTTCTGAGACTTCATTTGCATGTCATTAATAATAAATCCTTTCGAGTTCTGTGTTTTAAGAGTGAAGTTCGTGTTTGATTCTGTTAGCGCAGTTGTATTAAAAGGATTAAGTACAGAAGTGAAATCAAATGGAGTTGTAACTCGATTTACTTCCCATTCCTCAGAAGTAAAATCCAGTGATGATGTGAACTGGAAAATAAAACATATTATGTATATACATTAGATGAAAATAGTAAACGGCTATCTGAATTGTATTGAAATTCATTGAAGCATAAAGTTGTACTTTTAAATCAAACGCGCAGCTGCAGAAATTAGACTTATGTTCATGTTTTAAATAACCTAACCTCACCTAACCGAACCTAACCTAATATAACTAAACCTAACCTAACATAACCTAACCAAAGATTTAAAACACCGTTATATAATAAATGAAGGTAAGAATCTGTAGCTATATTATAAACTATAAGGTTAAATCTTTGCTTTTCTTAAATGCACAATTTCTAGATTTATAAACCCTGCAAATTGACGCTTCCAATTATTAATTTTATTTTTGTACACTAAAAAATAGAAAGTGTTAACTATAATGAATAAGAAAAGGGTATCAGAACTCCATGAAAATTCACTAATCGTAACCAAATAACACAGATAATAGGTTTTCTAAAAATTAATTGATGTATCATTATGTAATAAATTCTTAGGCTTTGTTACCCACAGTAGAAGAATAGCCACACAAAATTTAGGTCTAATTTTTTAGTTTTAAGACATTTTAATAAAATAATTAGTTTTACGACGTTATGACATTTCACCCACCTCAACTAACGCAGTAGTATTGTTATCCTCCACTGAGTTTACCATGATGTTCGTTCCATTCTCTACTGTTGTCGCGAGAAGCTTGACATCCGTTGTTGATACATCCAAATATGATTGGTTTAAGTTACTATGTATTGTGGCATTTATAGTACTGCCATTTATTGTCTGAGAAAATATTGAGTAGTCATTCTGAGGTTGATAACATTGATACATTAAAAATGATCCTTTTATCAAAAGGAAAATGATAACTTTAAACATTGTCCCTTCAGTCCAAATCAATACTGTGAGGTTAAAGGGTATTATAGCACTCCAAGGACCTACAATAAAAATAAGAATTAGAATTTATGATATCGCATCTGTACAAGGAGATTAACAACAACAATTGAGAATTTTACTTAAATTATTCAGAGCCCTGCAATAATGTACGCTTTCTAACGACTTACATATTGCAAAATATTTTCGAAACGCTGAGGAAGTTTGACAAGCGGCACTTCCATTAAAAGATACGACATTTTCAGTGCTTTGCTTTGATGGCACTAAAGAATAAAGTCAAGGACCATTAACCGAGTGTATGATGGTATTTTCGGGATTCGCAACAAGAACATGCAATCAGTACCGTGTACAATTAAATCGAATAAAACGAAAATAAATGTGTGGAAATTCAGTAGTAAATGTTAGTGAATGACGTTACAAAAAGAATAAAATTGCGAAAAGGATGGGTTAATTGACGGGTAGATTATAAGTAGAATAATAGGTGAAAACAGTGAAAATGCATCAAGAAGCTAAAGTGGCTTAATGAAGGATAAATTGTTTGAGAACAAATAGAATACAATGTAATTAACTTTAATGAACGGGCAAGTTTCCATTAATTTATCGAATGGTACCTAACGTAGAAAGTTAAAGATGATTATTTTACAAAAGAAGCGTTATTTAATATAGCTCAAGAAGATTACTAATTGCTTTGTATGATATGAGATTTGTATTTTTTTGGTCATTAATTCGTAAAAATTTTGGTTTTTAATTTTTTGTAATTATCTTAAAAACTACAAAAGAACATATCGTCATTTATTACCACACTTAATATTTATTCTACACATATTTTGCCAAACATAATATGCAACTATAAAATTCCAAAGAATCCGCTAAATATAAATTATTATTTTGGAATATACACCAGAATTGTTACCAAATTTAGAAATATGTACATGATAGTATTACCACTTGATTTCTGTTGGTCCATACTGTGACAGCGACGGATTGTTACAAAGCCGAGTTGACACGATAGAGCCCGATATTATTGATCATAAAATCATAATTCATTCGTTCGTTCGAGCATTATAAAATAAAGGACGATTTAAGTTTTCTTTAGTTTTTATTGTTTCAATTGGTTATCGCTTACATATATAAAACTAGTTGAACCCATCCAATTCACGACGGATAGATACCGCGGTAGATTGTACATAGCATTTCTGGCGTCCATTTGGTAAATCTATGCAGATCAGTTTTTGCTAGAGCAAGTTAATGTTACTTAATGTAGCTTGAATAGTATATGCAGTTGGTTTGTTGTGAAACATTTTATAAATAATGATAGGAAATAAATAATACTGCTTTTTTGTTTCACATTTGAAATTTTAATAAATCCCGACAATTGTTTCGGCTGATTTAAGACTTTCTCAAGAGAGTAACATGTTACTCACTTCAAACCGTTGGTGATTTTTAATTTGGATTAAACGACAACATTTTGGATACCGAAATTCCATTCCTTAATTAGATGTATTGGTAGTGAGGTAATTTAATAATTTTGTATCATTAGAGAAGGTAGATCCACACAATTACATTACAGATACTATAATTTAAGAGTATTTCGAAACAACTTCCATAGCAAACAATGCAAGATAGTTATTGACAAATCGTGAGTAGAAGCCTATTCTTTTTCAAAGGGTATAAAATTTTCGGGGAACGAAGTTTCAGAAGGGGATAAAACTTGGCCGGAGAGCTGTTTCGTGATGTTCTTGTTAAGTTAAGATTTGAAGATTATATGAAAATGAATACATTTAGGAAAATAATTATTAGATTTGACTTATTCACTTTTTCTATAAAGGCAAAATAAATAAAATTCACTTGGTAATTTGTTCCATAAAATGTGAGTTTATTTCACTTGATACGTATTTCGACTATTATGCTGTTAAACTGTTTAGAAACATTAGAAATTAGTAAAGCTCTTTACAGCGATAAAGATAATCTTCTAAACGAACAATTAGATTTAAGTAATTCCCCGCTGTTAAACCCATGCTTGTTTACATCTGGTCGAAATACGTATCGAGTGAAATAAACTCAAATTCTGTGGAACAAATTACCAAGTGAATTTTATTTATTTTGCCTTTATAGAAAAAGTGAATAAGTCAAATCTAATATTCATTTTCTTAAATGTACTCATTTTCATATAATCTTCAAATCTTAACTTAACAAGAACAAGTTTTATCCTCTTCTGAAGCATCGTTCCTCGAAAATTTCAAAAAGAATAGGCTATATTCTACTCAAGTTTTGTCAATAACTATTTTGCCTTGTTTGCTATCGAAGTTGTTTCGAAATACACTTAAATAATAGTATCTGTAAGGTAATTGTGTGTATCTATCTTCTCTAATGATACAAAATTATTGAGCCGACAGCAAAATCAATCTTATTTATCTTCACTTTTTAATTAAACGTTAATTTATCCAACACTTAAACAAATTTTTGTATAGGAACACACTACAATTGATTTGTTTATTTTAAACATAGACTTAACCTAAGTAACTATGATTCACTTTGGCTAATGGGATAACCAAAACCACCTAGGCTAACATGAATTTAAAATTTTTATTAAATGTACCTTCCTATCTTTCATATTTTTAAAGAAAGTGCTTTTCTGGGCGTTAATAAAATGAACGTCAAGTAAACAAGCGAAAAGTGTCTCCTGAAATGTTTTTCTAGGTAAAAGAAAACGTTTTCTTTTTACTCCTATAGTCTGTAATTTCTTTAAACATCAAACACCTTTTTACATTTAGCTTTTTGATTTCAGTATTCGTTCAAACAGAACAGTTTAAATTAGTAAATTATAAATTACGATTTCACAGTCGATTTCTCACCAGAAAAACAATTATCAACATCTAGATATCGATATATTCTTATCAAGCATCTATTTTCTTTAAACAACTACAAACGACGTAATGAACGCTATCTGTATAATTTTGCCACTAATTGATTGTGAGTTTATTAATGCTTGTCAAACGCAATATACGGCATTAACAGAACATAAGTTCATTGTCAACTATATATCGAAATTGTTAGACATGGATTGCGATTTCGAACCCTTTCGTTCTCATCAGAACTCCATAGACAGTTCTGACCATCACCGGCCATTTTAGTTCCTGCCTTGAATAAGCGTTCAACGAATATTTAGGATCGGACATGACTTTTTTAATTGCGTATTTAGAGTCTATGTATGTAACTTTTGTCAGTATTTTTTTTCCTACGATGCAAAAATAATTTTTGTGACTGCTGCAGCGTTTCGAAAAACTGGTATTCAATAAGCTTCTACGACCTTCAGGAGAAAGCATGACGTCACAAGATTGTATAATAGATAGTGAGAATGTGTTGTCAACACCGCCAATTTAAAAGCCCCACAACCAATTATTAGAATACATATGACGTCACGACATTCAGACCGATTGTTTTACATAGATAGAGTGCGAGACGGCAACGGCGGAAGATACAGTATCGAAAACATTTAATTGTTTCAGAACTACTTAAACCTTGCTTACAACACGGAAAGTATTAGCAAAATCGGCCAACAAACGGCTGATATAAACCGACTGCAAACGCAGGTTATCATAGTCACTGCAAGTCACAACACTGTGACGTCTCGCTCCTGAGAAATCGTCCCGAGCGACTCGAGAATTTATTGATATTCAAAGTAATTTTAATCAAAAATTTGATGGAAAAAATAATTTGTTCAAACCTATAGTTATATTTAGTGACTAACCCTTATAAAATAAGTAATTTCTCACTGATTTTTAATACCATATACCAACCCACTTACAGACGGTGTGGTGAACGCCATGTGTAGAAATTTTCCTATAAAGGAGCTTCTCAAACATTAATGAACTCACAATCAATTAGTGGCAAATTTCTATAGATATGTCGTTATAACAATTGTGAACTGATATCTGAATATTTTCAATGCAATAATGTTACTGAACTAAAATTAAAACTCTTAATATCTATGAATGTGTGTTTTATTGCTTTTTGTTCGTCCTTTGAATTTCGCGACCAGGCATGAAAATGACCTTCCCGCTAATGTAAAAATTGTTGGTTATATGTACTCACCAAGGGTATCTATTCTTATTAGGTTATTCCGGAACTTAAAAGTAATGACGTAGGTACGGTCATAAATTTTTTTATGTAACTCTTTCAGCGACTATTGTTATTAACACCTTCTACCAGCAGAAACATTCGAAAATATCTACTAAACAGCATCAAACAGTTCACAAAATTTATAACAATCATATAGTTTAACGTCACATACTGGTCTTTCCAATGCCGTCGCGTTTTCATAATAAGAAATGGCAGCGCATATTCTGCATTTCTTTTTCTTATGTATATTTTATACATAAATAAAATAACGACGAAAAATTCGTTTTGTTTCAACTGTTTATTATAAGAAACTCTTACAATTGTTTAGATCAACAGATTATTATTATCAAAGAGACAGCTTTAGGTAGAAATGGTAAGATTAAAACTTCTAATAAAATTCAATTGTAAGAGTTTCTTATAATAAACAGTTGAAATAAAACGATTTTTTTGTTGTTATTTTATTTATTTAACATGTTTCATTAAGACTGCACTATGAACAGCCTTTCTTATATTACACATATTTCACTTAATACGATTTAACAAAGAGAAAGCTAATTTGAAGTCTCATGCATGCGACACAACTTTTTGTGATTGTGTAGAATTAAGTCATAAATTTAGAGATTAGGGTAGGTAGATTTGTTTCCAATTTTAAATCAAGCGTGTTAAGTGCTGTTTGTGAGAATGATTATGAGAAGATGTCGTAGAATGTAAGTAAGAGCTGTGTTGAAGTATGAGCGAGGAAGAGAGTGTACGAGAGTGAGATGGATGCATGAGAAAAGGCGTAGGTTAGGGATGTTGGAGTGCGGGGTGGTGAAGGTAGTATACCCCCCTGTGGTTAGTTTTAAGTTAATAATAGCAGAGTTTCTGTAGATTTGATGAAGAAGAGACGTTGTCGCAATCTTTATTTTGTTTGTTCACTTTTTCCTTTTTTTCTTAATAAAGTTAAGTAAAGTTTTATTCCTGTGGTCTCCTGAATGCTGTAAACCCATTTTTTGAGGTACAATTAACAATATAATACACACAGTTTGTTGATATAAATTGTTTTTTGTAGTTTTCATACTATAATATCATATACCCAAATCACACACCACATCAGTTTAAAACCAAGACCTTTTGACTTTTAAAATACCTAGTAACGCATATTATAATTTAATTTTAAGTTAAAATTTACATTAATTGTAATCATTGAATCCTTGAAAACTGTTACACCTAAAGGCGTCTTTTGAATACTTCCCTTCTTCTATAAAAAAGAATGATCAGTTTTAGTATGTTTGTGCTCTTGATCATGATAGGCTGCTGTTGACGAAACAAATATTTAGGTTCCCTGAATAAATTACTGTAAAGATATCCAGGTGTTTCTTATTTGTACTTCCGATGTAATCATGTCCTTTCGCAGCCGGCAGACTATGGAAACTTTAAATAGCATAAAAACTTATTAGAAAAGAGGTGCTTCTAATCTCAACATGACAAAAATTAATTTGATGACAGTATTGAAAGGATGAATGGTGATAGAAACGCACATCTTATGATTAAATCTGAAATGATAAAATGCGAGAGAAAATCTGCATAATTGGATTGAGAAAATAAACGATTAGAGAAGAAAGATGTATCATAAATCATCCACGTTTCAAAGGAGAAAAACCTTTAATAGTTACAATCACAACATTTGTTAAATTACGAATAATCCGATGTAAAAGACTACTGTAAAAGGGAGACATTGTAAAAGTTAAATGTAAATTGTCGATTACGAAATCCTTCTTGATGAAGGTTATCCACTAGCAGCTTAAAGAATCGAACAGTTTCAAATTAATTTATTGTATTATAAACACTACATTGATTTCGTTATAATTAACAGTCGTTTCGAGGTTTAATTTTTTAAACTGTCAAACAAGAGAAAAATTTTATATCTTATTAAAACGACAATGTACCTATTATTCAAAATAAAAGACAAATGAATGACAACTATAATCCGATGATAATACGAAAATCTTCATTACCTCTTCCGCTTTTACTATTTGAGAAATTGTCCGTGACATGCAAACAGTCAAATAAATTCTAGTTTATGAGATCCAATTTATATTCAAACTTTTCTACGCTATACCTAATTGCATTCATTTATATGTCTACAATTCTGATTTGAGATAGGTTTTATTAGGTGTCCCCTGATGTTCTGTATGTCAATTACACGAAACCTTTAGGGAAGAGAATAATAAAAAGTCTAATGTGAACAGAATAAGTTAAACGAGTGCAGCTACCGCAATAGTTTTAGCATCAGTAGTGGAAGCACGTTTGCACTTAAAGAGTTCTAACATTTGCCAGAATCAGAAGTGTTTTGTGATTACTATTTTTGAATATTTGCAAATGAATACTGAGGCTGAAGAGAATTGTTTTGAAACTGTAGCGGAAAACTTGGAAAAAACCGCTTTGTATGTAAAACGGCATATCTTTTAAAAGTTAAAGGTCAAACTCTAACAATGAATTTATGATAGAGAGGAAGGCCGGCATTTTGGTGAAAGCTAAAGTTAACGAAATAATAAACATTCAGTTGCAGAAGTTATGCTGACTTTGTATATACAGTTCTTTATAATAAACAGTTAAATAACCTGATCACTGTTAAACTATATTCACTTTCTTCAGTATAATAGTTGAAACCCATTTAATTATAAAAATATAATCATGCGATGGTATTCTTTATTTACTCTACAATATTGTTTCGGCCGACACAATGAAGTGGTCTAAGGTATTCTTTATTCTAGAACGCTTTACAAATAAATATATTAAATTAAGAAAAAAAATTAGCAAATACTAACAATTAATAAATTGATCCTGGAAATATGAGTGAATGATAGCAATTATCCTGTAATTAATAAATGCAGACAGCATAGTGAAAGCCATCTATAGATTTTTGCTGCTAACTTGTGGGATTCAGTAATATTGGTTAAAGTTTGGTTAAAGTTTTCAACTAGCAATAATCGCACCTCGGATAAACCTCATTGGTTACGATATCGCCACTGCGCAAAGCTTGATTCAGTAATATTGAACAATGCCATTTTATAATGATGATAGGTATCTACTTCTTCAACTGAATCCACGGCGTAGCTACAACTACGTGGTAGGAATGTAACCAGATAGAACAAAAATAGAAATATGCTCTTGGTTAGCGTTCTGCCGAAACTTCCAGATATGTATCACGATTTCGAACTCGTTCGTTCGAATCAGCACTTCGTAGACAGTTCCGACACAACACCGACCAACCTACTTGCTGCCTATGAACAGCGATTAATAAATAAATACAGACAGCGTAGTGAACGCCATCTGTGGGTTTTTCCTTCTAATTTGTGTAATGGCATATCATTAATGATATATGAGAACTTTGTTCAATATTACTGAATCCAAATATGGGATTACCAGAAACAACCACTCTGAAGGCTTACACTGTTGATTCCGAAAGAGTCTTAGACAAAAATAACACATCCAAAGAAAGAAGGTATTAAAATCCTTGTTCTTCTGAATTGTAAGGATCAATGGTCCTACATTTGGAATGTGTCCTACCACGCAAGCACTACGAACGAAAAGTCAAATCTCACAACCGGTTTCGACTTATTGAGTCTCATCAGGTGGGCGCTGGCAGAAAGGCCTTTACAGTTTATATCATAAATATAAATATAAATACGGAATCAACAGAAACAACTACTCCGAGGACGCGTTCCAAATGTAGGATCTTTAATCCTTACAATTTAGACGAACAAGGATTTTAATGCGTTCTTTCTTTGAATATGTTATCTTCGTCTAAGAATGTTTCGGTACCAACAGTGTAATTCAATGACAGTATTACAAGTATAGGCTGTCGGAGTAGTTATTTCTGTTGATTCCATATTTATATTTATATTTATTATATTTGACGAACAAATTTCCACGAACAAGGATTTTAAAGCCTTCTTTTTTTGATATCACTGACTCCCACAAAAAGTTAAACAAGAAGATCCATTCAAGAACGCATATCAGGACATACTTGTTCAATTACCCAATAACAAAGACAACAAGGCAGCTTATGTAGGATATTATTTAATTAATAGTAATAATATTTTCCGTAATTTTTATGAATCCAATGTAATACACTGTAATATTCTAAAAATTAGGTTATTTCTTATTACAAGATCTAGAAATTAAAAATCCTCTATCTAGGTTTCCCAAAATTCACAAACCGGACTACAATAAGACCAATAGTAAATAAAGTAAGTTCTAGCGAAGAAAATTGTAAAAATACCACAAGAAAGCTGTTGCAGCTTAATACTCTATTATTCAAATTTGTTTATTTAATATTATGGTGGTGACTGATAACCAGGAGATGCTGGAAATAGTCTTTGTAATTTACCGACGACGGCAACCATCCCGCAATGATTGATGCCGCCGTGATTACTTGCTGACAAAGGGTCGGCACACATCAAAAGGCCATGGCCATGGCCACCTGCGAGCAAATGTAACAACTGCGACAATTCATACTAATATTTAAGGTAAACAGCCAGTTGCAATTTGATCCTTGATTGAGCCAGTTGACTTGGTTTCCGCGCTATCTTTTTCTTCATATACAGTCCATGCAATATATACAGTCCACCCTTTTTTATTGTAAAGTTTTAGTTAGTGTTTGTTTGTAAATTAAGTTTTTAATAAATATCATATATAAACGATCTAGTGGAGCATAACATTGCAATAAGTTCGTCAAACTACGGCGACAACAAAAGCGTAAAATTAAACAGCAGATACGCGATATAGAACTGATCGGAGATAGCTCAGAGAGTTAGAAACTTTTAGACATACAAAAACCAAAACATCACATCCCTTGACATAATAAGCATGTACATAAATGTTCCTAGAAGCAGTAAACAACAATTAAATACAAGCGCAAAAATAATGGAATGATCAAAAACGAACAGAAGAATCACTAAAACATCTAAATGTTGATAATTCGTATTGATTTGGAGGTAGGATATAAATGAAATATAATTAAAACATACAAAAGCAACTTTATATTATTCATTACTTATATTATCTAAATGTTGTACAAAAATAATAAACAAGTTTAACCCTAGACACAACATCTAACCATCCAACGCAACATAAACAAGCTGCATTAGATTTACGCTCCGCAGACCTGAATCAACACTACCAATTAAGCAAAATTTCCTTTGCGAACAGTAAAACTGTCATAATATAGCTAACAAATACACAGAAAGAAACTAAAAACTTTAAATAGCATTATGAGCAACATTACATCCCATATTGATATGTTTGCTCAATGTCGCCCTTTTCCGGCCGCTCTGTGTGGAGTAGCAAACCAAATGAATTCTCTGAGCCTTTGGCAGAGAGCGTCATGGTATGCTGAACTGGCTCAGTAGGAGGATTCTTTACACTACTGGAACTGTTCCCGCTCGGTTCAGCGTCACATTTGCTAGCATAAAGCAGCGAATTTAGGAGGGTAATTGAGCTGCAATCAGTTCATACTTTGCAGACAGGTAGACAGACAGATATAAAATACGCCTTTGCGCGAGAAAGCTGGGAAAGTCGTCTTTGTTGGATCGGCTCTTAATTTGTACCGCTACAATTTATAATGTATAGAAACAACCTATCGGCATCTTACTGTTTTTGAAGGAAATAGTACCCAAACTGTCACATAGAGCTTATAATTTAAAAAATTTGTGAAATCGTGTAAATTGTGGTTTACACCTCTAGTGTGATAACTAGCGCTAGAGAGTTAAACACGTCACTTTTTAATTATTTAATAAAAACTATATTTAAAAGCTTACAAGTACAAATGTTATTAACCTAAAAGTAATGAAAAATGATTGCACGCAGAAAATGTTTTTATCTGAATAGTTGTCTTATATGAAAGATGCTTCGATCTGCATTGATTTTAGTAGAATGAATTTTTTAAAAATATTTCTAAGTTTGTATTATTTACAGTAAAATGAGTGTTTAGACTGATGTCTGTTAGTGGTGTCTATTCATAAGGGGTGCGGTAAAGCAATGGATACGACTATCTAATATAGTAGGACAATGGGGGTCTGTATGACCCGTCTGGCAAAATAAAGCGGGCTTTCAACATACCTCGCACGTGCTCTAATAGAGCAGTATTTTGAATGAATATAATAACTTAATGATATAAGTACAATAAATATAATTGCTGCATTAAACTTAAGATTATGTTTTACTTATTGTAACTACTGTAGACAATATAAAATTATTTATCTTTTTTATTTATTCCAAAATAGTTTTGGGTTAATTTAGGAAACATGGAAGCGTAATTTAAAATTTGATTATATTTATTGTTATACATTCAACTAAATTTGCGCTACACGGAACCACAACGAGTATGGGTCGGGACTATGTTCTAGTTGTTGAAAATACAAAAAAAGTACTATGTAGGGTCCTGTAAGTAATTATGTAGTAGCTGAAATAAGTCCGCGATGCCATCAAGACGTGCGTGAAGAGGAAGTCCAGGGGTCCGTTGAGTTTCGGAATCGTCATGTGCGAGGAGTACTGGCGTTGAATGTAACCCTACCCCAAATTCCCAGATATGGATATATTCCATGAAGCCGCATACAAAACAATGTAGGACATTTTCGACTTATCTCCCAGAGTGGCTCTTGGCTCTTGACTTAATATTTCATTTAGTTTAGTTTGTTTATTTGATTTAATCATTCAGTTGATTGTTCAGTTCATGGATTCATTTATTTCATTACATAGATTATCATTAATTAAACACATACGTTTGGTTGCAAATTATTTATTAAACTACTAAATAATTTGCAACTAAAACGTGTGTGTTTCATTAATCAGTATGGACTTGCAAGAGCTGAAAACCTCATCCATTCAATATAAATTATCGATAGTTGTTTATAAATATAGGTTACGAAAAGGGAAAATAGATGTTCTAATAATTTTCGATACAACATGTGAATATGTTCTACACTATTTAAAACACTTTAGTAAACTAATCTTAAATTTGCGTCGCAGCTTTATTGAAGGTACACGTGTTGATTTTGCACGTTATGGTTGATTTTTAAATTAAAACGTAGAGCGGCTTCAAGTGGAACCGATTAATTAATTTTATCTTTTCCCTTATGACCGGTTGAATTTAGGTAGCTGTATAAAATCTAATAATTACTTTTGCGTAAATACATTATTTTTGAAAGACCTAATACTTTATTTGGGGCGTTGAAACTAAATGTTTGGAAACAACGAATGTCTCCATAGTTGAGCAACTAAATAAATCAACGTGCAATGAGCGCGGGATAAGAACTGGTGTCTCTGGTCTCGGCGATTGCTGCTGTTTGCTGATAGGGGCAGGTTCGTATGATCATTTTAGTTGATAGTTGATGTTATATTTTGAGTCTTATCTGAAAGCTTGCTTTCAGATGCTTACTTCAAGTTCACCATTATAAAATATATTTTCTCTTAAATATATGCAACTATATTACATTGAAAAACAAACATGCAAAATAAAAAAGTATTTAGGAACTAGGACTGAAAACAGTATTAAAGATAAAAAATGATAAAATCATCAGGAAAACAGAACAAACGGAAAATGTGGTAAAAATAGAATTTACAAAATATAATGCAAATCAGGCGAAGTCAACTATATTGGTCAGAGCGGAAGAAAAGTCAAAAGTGCCCCTAGAAATAGAACTAAACAGATTAAATAAATACCTACTACCACAACTCTGGCCCAATTAAAGAAACATCCAAAATACCACACATAAACGCAAGCAAATGATCATAACTGAAAAAATGGAACTTTTCAATGAAAAAGAAAATATACGGCAACAAACGTTCGAATTAGTAATGACAAACATCACATTCAACATCGACATTCAGAGTACATATTTGAAAATGTCGAGAGGTAGAACACGTGTCGCTACTTACTAATTATCGTAAGCCGTCGCGACTTAAAATTGAAGAGAGCAATTAATAAAAGTACGACACACGTTTGTTCCATATATAAGAATAACATCAGAACTCCAGACCTATGATTTTCCCCTTGTCTTAACTATCTAGGCACTCTCTATCTTCCTTAAAATTTACAATAAAGTATTGCTATACATGTTATTGTTGCAACTCGTTTGCGGCACGTCGAGGTGGCATATTTCACCTGGATTGTAAATGCCACAAACAAAGCGATTAAAAGGAATTACAAGAGAATTCGGGCATTGTTCTGGGGCTTCTAGAAAAACTGGAGATCATTCCATAAAAATATAAATAAGTGAGTAATCAACAATCAGACACAGTTCGACAATAATTAAACAGTGTACAATATTGTAGAGACAACAAACAAATGTTTCTGAATTCATTCCAGTGCTTAAATATTTTTTATTGTGACTTTAAAATATAAATGAACCCATAATACTTACAAGAATATTAATGCTATTAAATAATTATCTTATTTTTAACAGTTTTTGCTTCAAAATTTAAATTAAAAAAAAAAAAAAGAAAAAATGTTGCAGACTTTTTATCCGTAGGAATATATCGTATATTAGGATGTCTCTGGGGAAATCGGTAAAGTTCAGCACTATATATAAGATTACCTCAAAAGTTGTACCTACAACAGATCTATCTTTTAAAACTGCCATCGTGTCTGTTTCCAGTTAAGTGATAAATAAACTTCTTCCTTCGTATTTTTAACCGATTTGTCTAAGAGTAAGCTAACCAGTCGTATTACACAGGCTATAGAAAGAAAAGCGAATCTCTTCCTATTTCGCTATTCATTTGTGTAAAAAGTAAGTATTTTTTATAAAGGAATTTTTGTATTCATACTAAATTCTGACTCCGTCTTCGGCTGTTAAAATTTAATCTCCTATAGCTGGAATTCTCTAGACTTTGTTTATATGAACGACGCGATAAAGCCGTGAATAAGCGACCCTTTTTAATAAACACAGGCACTGCTCCCTTGAAAACTATATCATACAAGTCAGTCACGGAAGCCATCGATATTGAAATAAGAATAAAAGAAAATTATCTATCTGATTTTGTGAAAGTGTTTGTTTCCAAAATAGTAGTTATGCTGTTTCATTGGGTGACCAATTTTATTTTTATTAAGTAAATGTAATTTATTTAAGTCACTTATTATTAGAAGTTTTCATTGTAATATAAAATAATTGCTGACCCTTAGTGTTTGTTTTTGAGTATCATACGAGTTGACTCTTCATACTCTGGTAACTATTTATAGAGTGGTAATATGCGAATTGAACTTTAGTACTTAAGTGAATGTATGCACTGTTTACTATGGTACATAACTTTAGACTAACTGATTTATTTCCGCGAAGGTATTTCGTGAGTTGACCCTTAATACCTATTATTAGAAAATTTTCGAAATACAATATATCAATTATTATTTATTTGCTTATCGTGCTTAATTTTGAAATAGAATAAAGGAGACGTGGTACAACCAATAAAGTAAAGTAAAATGAAATTGGAGACTCACCCTTAATACCACACACTGTTTAATAAACGGACACGTGTTTCGCCCACATCTACTGTGGGCATTATCAACGCGCGACTAATTCAAAAATCGTACCAAGCTGCTGTATATATCAAAGGAGGGGGTTGAAGTGAGAAAGGCGGGAAAAAGAAGATGGGTTGAAAGGGAGCTTGAATACGTTCGATACCACCAGTCAAAATCTGAAAAAGCGCAAAAATGCTTAAAATACGACTTCAACTAATGCATGCTTCGACAACCAAGTAAAGGGAAGATGTAAAGTTAACGTAAATGTTCAATAACCGTGATCAAAATAGGTTGGAAGACCTTCAAGAGCCAAAAAATATACCTTTAAGTAAAATGCATGCTTCACTATATATACACAATATCTGGAAAGAAGGAAACTCAAGTCCGTAGGGTTCAATATCAAGTAGGTGGAAAAAGGGGAATAAAGCTTAATAACTAGGAACTGTTATCAATTAAAACTTTTGCAAGAGCTTGGATAACGCGGAATCAGGGATGGGACCTAAGTCTGAATTCATTAAATTTTGTTTATTTTTTTGGATGTTTAAATATTCCCAAACGTCAAGTTCTGACTTGCAATAGACTTCCTGATAAGTTTTAGACATTTAGGGCCTATAGGGTGATTTGTATTAAAAATATATTGGGCTACGCTTGACTTTTCATGACGGTTGAATCTGAAGTGTGCAATGTGTTCTTTATATCTTGTTGATATAGCCCGTTTTGTTTGCCCAGTATATTTCTGTTTACAGCCTTCTCAATTAATTTTGTAAATTTCTAATGCTTAATTTTTCATTAGTGGTTTAATTTGTCCCTCACACATTTCTTTTGTTGATTTGTCAGATGTGCCATCTCAGACGTCGAATTCATCATGTTATTTTATTATATTTGTTGTTATCATTATCTATTATTTGATAGAACATAATTTTTATTGATTTAGAGTAAAATTTAAATTTATGCGAAACAAGGCTCCAGAAAAAGTTGTATGGATCGTAAAATCTATATGATGATTGCCTTGAATGTGTCCTAGGTTATTTTCAAGGATATTTGGAGGTCGAATTATTTATTTGCTTTATTGTTTTATAATTTCAGCCAACTACAATGGCTACTAAATATTGAAACTGTTATCTTTGAAGTAATGCAAACATGTGTGCCAACTATATTACATTCATTTTGAAGAAAAAGGACATGTAACCAATGATTAAGACGTGATTCTTGTGACGCGCACGTGATTCGAGAAAATGGCATTCTTTATATTAAATTAGGTCTTCTAGTTTAAATAGGGGTGGTACACCAAAAACTTAATTTCGGACGTATCATTACTTCGTATATCAGGTAACTTTTGATTTAAAAGTGTACGACATTTTCCAAAAATGCGAACCTATCAGCTCATCACTCTTCAATGACGTTCATGAGTACAGATAGTGACTGGACCAAATTTATTATAAAATCGCTTGCAACAGAGAAAAGAAGATTTTAAAGTATAATCATATATTTTCACACTGTACATGTATTGTTTCATATTGTTTCAAAGTATCAGTGTCTGTTACTTTCTTATTTTCTATTTTTTAAAAGTGTAATGTTTTCTTAAAAACTGCAATTTACTCAACCTTAACATTCATTTGCTCTTTTGATCTATAGTCTGAAGTGTTTCTGTTTTTTATCTTGAGTGGATTTACAAACTGATTTACTAGTGAGGTTATGTTTACTTAAACACATGCTATTCATGTGTTTTTTCCTCTTTAACTTTTTGAGTCTCCGTCACCATGTCTGATAGCAATTTAAATCAAGCTAAAACCAAATCTACAAAATCTAACACCAGGGATGACAAAATGATTACTATCGATGACTGTCTTGCCTGTAAAAAATCAGTTAAAGAAGAAAATCGTCTGCGATGCACCAAGTGCACTCAAGCCTACCATAAAGCCTGTGCGGAGCAAAGTGGAATCAAACAAGGTATAGTTAATAAATGTTGTGGCCCTAAGTCTGGTAGAGCCTCACCGACTGCCAATTCTGCAATTAATCCGTTTGATGCTCATGCTAGCACATCGAAAACTCTAGCAGAAACTTCTCGTAATCTTCGGTCTAATGCATCAGCAATATCTGGCAGTAATAATAATCTGAATGTACCGATAGTTTCTGTTGATAATATTCAAAATCAAATTACAAAGGAATACCTTGATGAGGCTCTTGGTAGATTTACTGCTGATTTACAGAGACGTATGAAAGAGGAACTTAAGAATGGATTGGATCAATTAAAATCTGATGTTAGCACAATCAACAATAATATTTCAAAACTTGATAATAAAATTGGTGCAATCGAAGGCAATATAAAGGAAAATCAAAGGGAAATCGCTGATATAAAAACCCAATTAAACAGTGTAAAATCTCAAATCTCAAATTTGGAAAGCAAAACATCAAATGACATTGTTGATGTCAACATGCGCTGCCAGAGCATAGAGCATAAATATGAAGAAAATGATTTAGAGAGCAGGGAGCGATACATGCAAGAAGCTTATGAGAGAAACCTCAAGAGGAATAATGTACTGATCTTTGGTGTAAAAGAATTTGACAACGAAACTGATGAAAAAAACTTTATTTTTTCTCTGCTTGAGGATCCTCCATTCACTTTAAAGGAACTTAGCATTATTAGACTTGGAAGGAAAACTACTAATAAAGTTCGACCACTAAGAATGTTATTCACCTCATCTGACTATGCTCTATGGATGTTGCGCCAAAAAAATACATGGAATTCCCATGGCCTTCAATGTAAAAATGATAGGACTGAAGCTCAAAGAGCTTACCTTAAGTATATACTACAACAATTTAAAGCTAGATATGATAATAGTGAAAAAAATCTTAGAATCAAATACATCAACTCGATTCCTACAATTATTCAAGAAAAATCTAAGCATAAGCTAAAAAACCAATAAAGGGAGGATCTTTCACTGGATATTACCAAAACATACGCAGCTTTAAAAATAAATTTATCACTTTTAATAATAATATTTCCACCGCATCAACTAAATACGATTTTATTGCACTATCAGAAACATGGTTAAGTGCAAACCACGAAGACGATAATTTTGCTTTGAATTCGTACAACCTCATCAGATGTGACAGAAACACTCTTATCTCCGAGAAATCAAGAGGTGGTGGTGTCTTACTCTACTTACACAGTGACATTCAATATGAAATCCTCTTAAAATATTCTCAACACTCTGAGCAGCTTTTCGTGAGAATTGTGATTGGTGACATTGATTTAATTGTAGTTCTCGTTTATATGCCTCCGCATACCAACATGCCAAAAGGCCAATTTATCGATGAATTTCATAAGCTGAGTGTGAATCTGGACAAAGTATTTGAGACGTATGACAGTTCCACATATCTTCTCCTTGGTGATTTTAATCTGCCTGGCTATAATTGGATTTTTGATGGGAGACTTATCCATCGTGTTGGTTCCAGCCCAGCAACATCAATCAGGAAAGCAGCTGACCATCTACTTCACTGTGTCAACAAGTGTAATATTGACTATATTTTCCAAAATCATTATTTATATCACCATGACTGTAACTCGTTGGATTTAATTTTTACAAATATTAATAGCTTTAAGTGTAATCAAGCGATTGATGATCTGTGCAATGTCGATAAATATCACCCCCCCCTAGATTTCTCCTTTTTATATAATACTCCTTTGCAAGTAAATAATGAGTCCCCTTTTGTTCATTTTAATTTTAAAAAGGCAGATTACAATAATATATGCAACGATTTAAATGAAATTAATTGGAATGCAGTGTTTGAGGGAGAGCATGGTGTTGATAACCTTTTAGATAAATTTTACACTAAAATTACAGAAATTATTTCCTGTCACACTCCTCTCTCTCGTGCACATGCTAGAAGTAGTCCTCTATGGTTCAATTCTATGCTAAGAAAAGAAATTTATTGTAAAAAAATGCTTCATTCTAAATATAAGCAAACAAACTCTGATTTTTTCAAAAATAAGTTTAAAGAACAAAGGTCACATTGTCGTCTCTTAGCATCTCAACTAAAAAATAATTATATTAAACAAGTTGAAACAAACATTATTAGTAATAGTAGTAATTTCTGGCGTTATGTTAAACCTAATAATTTACAAACAACACTGTACAAAGCTTTCAAATATAACGATAAAATTTCTGATAATATTAATGAGACCTTAACTTACTTTGCTGAGCATTTCTCATCATGTTTTAATTCAGATCAAGACATGGATTTTTCTGATGATTGTCAAGATGTAAATAACGTTAGAAATAGCATTGGTATGGAGCACGTGAGCATTGAACTAGCTGATGTTGAATTCGAATTACTGAATCTAAATGAAAATCTACCGTTAGGTCCTGACGGAGTGCATGCTCTATTCCTTAAGAAAACAGCTAAATATATAGCACTACCAATTTGGATTATAATTAAAGCTTCTCAATGTTCGCGTGTTTATCCTGATGCATTTAAAAAAGGATTTATAAAACCAACATTTAAGAATGGTGATAAGTTAAAAATAAATAATTATCGTCCAATTGTTATGCAAAATATTATTGCAAAAATTTATGAAACTATAATGTATAAAAAACTATCACCATATTTTTATCAGTTTATCATTGAGGAACAGCACGGCTTTATGCCATCGCGGTCTACTGTTACAAACCTAACCTCGCAATCCACTTTCATAATTGATGCGCTAGACAAAAGAAAACAAATTGATGTTGTCTATACCGATGTGGCGAAAGCTTTTGATCAGGTTTCTCATAAGTTACTCCTGCGTAAACTTGGCTAAATATGGTTGTAAAAATGATTTACTTGAATGGTTTGCGTCATACCTGTCAAACAGGTCTCTAATAGTCAAATTAAAAAATGAATTCTCTTCACCAATATCTGTACCATCCGGCGTTCCGCAAGGTTCACATCTTGGAGCTTTACTTTTTATTATTTTTATTAATGACATCAAGGATGTCATAAAATTTTCTTACTTCCTGTTGTATGCTGATGATTTGAAATTAATCAAACTAATTGAATCAATAGAAGATTGTATTAAGCTACAAAGAGATATTGATAATGTGAATGTTTGGTTTGAGGAAAATCTTTTATGTCTAAACATTAATAAGTGTACTATTTTGACATTCACGCGCACTAATTTAAGTGAATACAATTACAAAATTAATAATAATGCATTATTAAGAGTTTTTGAGATGAGAGATCTTGGTGTTCTTTTTACTTCGAACTTTACTTTCTCTTCACACATATCAAATGTTGTAAATAAAGCCTACAAAAAATTATACTACATATTAAATAAATCTAAAGGCTTTAAAAATACTGCAACAATAATAACTCTTTACAAAGCGTACGTTAGACCTATTCTAACTTACGCATTAAATATCTGGGCTCCAAGCGTTAATAAACAATGGTATGAATTGGAGAAAATTCAACATAAATTTATTAGATTCATAGCAGCACTAGATGGAACACCAATAGATCCCTTTAATCATGATTATACTAATTACTTATCAAAATATAAAATCCCAACGATCAAATCTTTTTCTGACTACCTTGACCTTGTATTTTTACTAAAATTAAATAATGGCTTGATAGATGCAAATAACCTCAGTAAATTGATTGTACAATACCAACCAAATCGAGTTGTTAGAGAAAGAAACATGACATTCATTATTCCAAAATTACCTCCTAATCTCTGCGATCAACATCCTATCATTAGAGCAATGCTATCATTTAATGGAAAAAAAATTAATATTGACCAGAAACTTTCAATTCAAACCATAAAAAAGAAACTTCAACATCTCGCTTTATCATATTTGTAAACTTTATATCACTGTAAATACTGTAAAGACATTTTTGTATACGTACACCTGATGCAACCTATGTAAAAACTTTTGTTACATTTTACTCTAAAAGGGTCCTCCCGTTAAATAAATAAATAAATAAATAAATAAATATTAGAAGTTGATTGTAAGTTGTAGTAGTATTTTTATAGCAAAATGAACTACATGACCTACATTACGCGTGCGTTCCAAATCCGTAGTAAAAACTATTTAAAAATAGCAAAATGATCATCGAGTGATCTCTCACTGTCATTATAAACCTCATACGATCTGTATAGTTTTTTTACAACTGAATAAGTGTTGAAATACCTGTAAAACTCAAAATAAAATATAGCCTTTTATATTATGTTATCTCATTAATGATTTTTACGTCATAATTGGTCACATGCATGCAGTCATTCAAGTGAAAAGTACAATGCTTGATTTGATATTAACTTTGAACCGATAATAATTTGTTTTTGTATAAAATTTTAGGACAAATTTCATTGATTTTGTTAACTTGAAATTTATTTACGTATTTCTCTCTTTTAGTCAGCAGCAAATACGAACTTCTCCTAATAGGTAACAATCTTTTTATTGTTTAGTGTTTAATTTTTTGCCGCATAATTTTACAATTTCCATAAAAGCATTACTAATTCAATTTTTAGTTGAAATACTATTAAATGAGTGAACTACATAAAAGTGTATTTTGAAATGAATAGGTAAAGAATCAAAGAAGTTTTGTGGGCAAATTACATTTTTTATTAAATCGACTACTACTCAAACAAGTATTTGACTGCGATTTTGCTAGAATTAATAGGCCATTAGTATATTAACTGGTTACTTATAAAACAACTCATCCAGTAGTAGACTAATCATTATAGCACAAAATGATTTCATTTCAGTAAAAAACAATTAATAATTTCAATTGAATTGTCTGTTGGATAATTATGAAACATCGTTTAAATTAAATGAAAATATATATAAACAAAATGCTTTTAGATGTTTCAAATATGTTTATTAACACTCTCTACATATGTTTCGACTTCCGAAGTCTTTATTTTATCTATTACTCTTGAGAAAGACTTCGGAAGTCGAAACATATGTAGAGTGTGTTAATAAACATATTTGAAACATCTAAAAGCATTTTTTTTATATATATTTTCATTTAGTTAAAAAACAATTAACAGCAGTCCGAATATGCCACCATATAAAATAGGCTCCAGATAGTGATATGTCAAAAATATCCCCAACAAAAGATGTCATTTTTTTTAAACAATATTTAAACATTGCAATATTGTATGTATGTATGTTTTTCAAATTTATCTCGGAATTTGTAATTCCCCACGAGATAATATTTAAAGAACTTCAAGTCCTTTAAATGAAAATTTGAAACGTCTCAGTCGAAATTTTCATGCTTAATTCAGAAAATAAAATTACTAGCAATTCAAAAATAACTTTCAATATAATGTCAGATACGTCGAAAATATTTTAACATGTTTTAAAGGGACACCTACACAACTTCACCAAATCTTAACATTTATAAATAAATTACATCCAAACATAACATTCACTGTAGAAGAAGAAATATAAAATAGCATAAACTTTTAGTACCTAACAATCACAAAAAAATTACAATAAACATACTGGCACAACTATTCATTCCAAAACAATTCACTTTTTGCGACAAAAATTAGCTTCTTATCAATCTATGGTGCACAGATTAATTAATATACCAATGTCGAAAGCTAACTATAACGAAGAACTAATCTTATAAACTAAATTGCACACAACAATGGATATAATCCAAAAAGAGGTCGAATAATTTTGAATTACACCGTGAGCTAAAACAAAACTTCACATGCGTGGTATGCAGGGACTTGTGTGGGTATCGGTAATAATCACGATCAAATTAAATGAATTTCATCGTGTGGGGCATTGTTATGAACGACGGCAGTCCTTTTAATTGCAAGTAAACATAAATCAAATTTATTATTCGAATATTACGTAGACAACTGAATTTTACATTTCAAAAGTATTGCAGCCCATGCCACCACAAACAATTTTCAATTAATGTCGCATCTCTGAAAAGTAAATTCGTGGGGTTGTTAAATGTTCTAACTTGCCGCCAATTACCTGTTTTTTTTGCCCTGTATTTCTCTGATTCTATTTAAGCACGAATGTATTATAGAAATGCGAAATGGATATTATCCAAGTTACAACAATTAACAAATCGGTTCAGAGGACTATAGGGTTCTCATTAACGTTAAGAGTTTTTTAATACTTTTCTTACTAACTGAGCTACTAGATTCGCTGCATAGACTTCCAGTCTAGGGAAACTCAGAGCCTTTAGTAGACCAACCCTAGATATACAAGATAATGTTACTGAATTTAAGGTATTCTTGAAGGATTTTCTTAGATTAATCGTAGAAGGGAGGTATGTCGAATTCCGGTGATAGAAAGACGAGTGTACCGGGGTGTAGTCTGGGGGTTCGTCGCAATGACACGTGGCCTTACCATATTTAGTTGAGTTGTATTGTATCTATGTAGAGTGGAGCGTTTGTATTTTTAAATCATCATTAAAATTTAAATTTTATCGAACAATTCTTTCTTTGTCATTTTTATACGAATAATTCTTGGACCCAGTTCGGAGATAAAACAGTTACGTTTGCTTTGAACTCGTTCATTTAGTTATTTCAGCAGAAATTAACTATTTAATGCAATTTCGGTTCCGCAATTCTCGTAATAACTTTTAGTCGTAAACTACTCTTTCTGTCAACTGCCTACCGAGCGGTGTGGTCTAATGTTCTAGATCATTGTTTAGCATTCGGGAGGTCACCGGTTCGAACCCGGGTCTGACTGCTCTGGTACAAGTTTTCTGTGGTTTCCTTGGATCACTTAGAAAAATGCTGTGGCAGTAATATTCCACAGATAATTTTTCACTTCTCTTCTGCCCTCATTTCGTCCGTCTCATCTTTCTCTCCCTAACTACACCACCCACCCATTCCCACGATTCCTGCAAGGAGGCTGAAGAGGGTCTTACGTCCTAGCCTCCGGCTTTGCATTAGAGTGTAGATCGGAGGGACTGCCCGCCCACCAGCACGAGTAGCTGGTGGGAATGAAATACAAAAAATTTTTTTTCAACTGCCTGTTCTCCGTCAACTGTCCCCTACCATCTATCGCTGTCGCTTATATAGTTCTTATGGTCATTGCTAGGTTACACTCAAACCAAATGGATTAATTAATCCAATAATTCTTTCAATCTTTCTAGAACGCGGCGTGGGTAAACTTCATTCTATTTTCGCAATCGGCGAGGGTCAATTCCACCCAAAACGCTACGTCCGTTACAATAACATATAGCAGTGATATAGGTTATGTGTGTTTTAGACACTAATCTTCAAGCATACGCCGCCGTCAGCTCACTCGCGTGAGAAACTATGTACTTCGACTAATTTGGAACAAAGCAAATGAAGAACTATAATTAAAAAATATAGCAGCGTAGTTAAATTTAATGTTGGATGATTTTATTTAGGGTTCAATTATTGGAATGTTCATCGAAGGTATTATGAACACCTCCATGTTTTGCGGATGTACAACTTTATTTGCTCGTTGCACAACCTATACAGTTCCTATTAAAACAATATATATATATATATATATATATATATATATATATATATATATATATATATCATTTCCCTATGATATAGTACTATAGGGCACCTCTCAATTATTTTATTATCAATTCTGCTTTTGGTCTTGGTTGATTCACAATTTTCGCTAGTTTATCATAAGATCCCTCTTCAACTTTTATTCTATCTATCGGCCTCTTTTTGATTACGGTTATCTATTCATACAACATGATATATTGTTAACTAGCTGTGCCCGCGACTTCGTCCGCGTGGAATTTAACAGAAAGGTTATTTAAAAAAATTTAAACGAAGTCGTTGAGTTACAACCGGTAGCAATAGTCCGCTCACGCGTTCTGATCCCGCGCGACAGGCAGCCTTTGTGATACTAAGTGGCGAGAGGCGCTTTTAAAATTTTTGTCTGTCTGTCTGTCTGTCTGTCTGTTTGGACTGATTTTGACGGGACTTTCACTGACAGATAGCTAATGTAATAAGGAGTAATTTAGGCTACTTCCATTTTAGAAATTAATAATTTAATTTAGAAATTAATAACTATCTATTAATAATAATAATTAATTTCTAAAGTAAATGTAGCCTAAGTTACTCCTTATTACATTAGCTATCTGTCAGAGAATGTCCCGTCAAAATCGGTACATCCATATGAATTTAGTAAAAGGTGGTTATTTTAATATATCAAACTAACACTGCAATTTTATTTGTACGGTATAGATGTATAGATAATAGTAGGTCTATGCGCTCATTAGTAGTGAGGCTGTACAAAAGAGCATTAGAAATTGTGGGGCATATTTCTAATTTACATGTAGGATACCAACGCTCTTTAAATAACGTACTTTATTACTTGGGATAAACTAAAATAAATTACAAATATAAATATAAGAACCGGCATTAAAATTACACTGTTGATTCCTATGGACTCTTAGACGAAAATATAACATATTTAAAAAAGAAGGAATTAAAATCCTTATTCGTCTAAATTTTAAGATCAAAGATCTCACAATTGTGAACGCGTCCTAACAATGTAATTCAATGCTGGTAGGGGTATTAGCCCTCGGAGTAGTTGTTTCTGTTGATTCCATATTTATATTTATATTTATAATATAGCCTGTAAAGACCTTTCTACCAGCGCCCACCTGATGAGACCCGATAGGTCGATACCAGTAGTGGAATGTGGCTTTCGGTTCGTTGTGCCTACTTGTTAGGACGCGTTCAAAATGTGAGATCTGTGATCTTAAAATTTAAACTAATGATTTTAATTCTTTTTCGAATATAAAATAAATTAGCCCTTAATTACCTACTACAAGTAGCTTTCGAGAAACGGACACGTGTTTTGACCACTTTGAGGCTAATTAGATAATTAGGAACAAGTTTCTTTTACAAAATATAAATTATAGTTTACATGCTTACCACAGTCTACTTTATTGTTTTATTTGTTCTAAATCGCACCCCCGCACGTAATAATAAATAAGTATTATTACTATAATAATTAAGTATTTATAAAGCTTATTTCATTTATTTAGCACTAAAAGCAATATTCATATACCCCATATGAATAATTTTGTGTGTAACTGTAGATACATGTAAACTTTCATGAAGGATTAGTTGAGAATACCCTATTGTACTTATGTGCGGTTTTTTATTAATGAAACATGTTTTTTAAAATACCACTCGGGTTGAAAACTTAACTAGTGCGGTCGGTTTGGATTACTACTTTAAAGTGTTCACCGTGTACACTGATAATGTGAATTTTCATCCTTCAGACATCGTCGGATGTGACGGTATCTCGTCTTTTGTTCTTTTGGTTAAAGTATATTTGGTCTAGTGGACTGTAGTCTTTGTTGGTTTTTTATTTAAATGACTATTTACACGCACGATGTTTACACTTATTAAACTTAAACTTATAACCATCGGTATTCTAATTTATTGTATTAATTTTAACTCGGTATATATTTTGGTTTAGTTTGGATATTTTGGATATTAGTTGCGGCGGTTAGTCGGTATATTCGATATTGTTTTGGTACCTTAGTACGATCGATCTGTTTAACTGTTGTATACTTTAGTATTTATATCTTTAAAGAAAGCGACATCCCCTCAGTATGCATGTGTTGGGGTAAGTTGACTGGTCTTAAAACTGGTAATACTGAAACCCTAATAAATTCGGTATTTTCCTTATTCTAATATTATTGAACGTACACATGTTACGATTATAACCTAAGCCTACATACCTACTAAAATAAAACTGTATAAATCTATTGACATATTTATAACTGTATATAAAGGCACCGAACAGACATATTCAGAAATTTGGACAAAACGATAATTCACAAAGTCAAGTGCAAGATTGTTGTGGAAATGTCAATTAATCAAGAGAACGGGCCAGTATATAGTTTGTAAAAAGAACAGGGTGTCACTTTTCATACCTGCTTCTCTGGAACATTTAAAACTTAACGCTTTTCAAGAACCCTGAACTGCATTACTCTGCAGCTCTAATATCACGCATCAGTATTCTTAATAAGAATAGAGTTTAATGCGTGTGATTTTATTTTCGTGAGATAGAGACTGTACTGAAAATAAGTAGAATAATTTAATGTATATAGTTTGAACATTGCAAGTAATTACAGATATGAAAAAATATTTACCTTTGATTTTTGAAGAAGTAATGATGCCAGAAGATTGGGAAATTCTCTACGTTTGAAAGCATAGTAAGAATGAATAAATTAGGAATTCACAAATTTCCTTGTAACACGCGGTGAAATTCCTATTACTTTAACAAAGCAGGCGCGACACATAAATACTTTGTTTGGGGAATAGCAATTATATTTTTTCCGCCACTTTATTTTTCGGAAAAATTAGCCTCATATCCCTTAACAGCTACCCAAAATACCTTTTACAACAAATTTTCAAGTCTGTAAAAAGATTTCTGCTACTTTTAGCTAGGTTATTTGTGATTTCTTCCACTACACCCGACTAAATGAAGTTTTGGAAAACAGTTCGGTTAATGAATTATCCATTATTTAAAATATATACTGAAACCATACCACATTTCAATGGGAGCGCCGGCGTCGGTGCTTGAAACATTTATTATCTCTTGTGACTATTACTACGGAAATCGCGATGATCGATTGTCATAAACTTATCAATTTAGTGTGGTTATAGCTAAACTAGTACGCACAACTAATATATTAATCAGTAGTCGTAGTGGATTAAATACATGGACATTTATTAAATATAGTTTACGCCGAAGTTTCGAGTACTAGGGAAATTTGGGACATTTAGAACAATACCTCTTGACATTAAAATAGTCATTAGAGTTTGATTGTTAGAAGGAGATTGGCTCCAACAATTAATTCAATTTATACATATGACATTTCTCATGATAGCTAAACGGTCACTTAGTCCTACGAACTGTTACAAATGGATTACCTCTTGCTATTCAAGAGATTATAATATTTGTCCTAAAGGAATTATCTGGTAAAGAAAAATATTTTCAAACTGCTTGCAAAGCTTGACTGGCGTATATATTCAATAAATAGCAGTTTTGTAGTAAAAAACTTTTTTGTTTATTATGGATATATAGAAAGTAAGATAAGTTAGGATAGCTTTTTTTTGTTTTATTCCCAACAGCTAATAGTGCTGGTGGGCGGACAGTCCTTCCAACCTACACCATAGTGCAAAGCCAGAGGGTAGGGCGTAAGGCCCTCTTCAGCCTCCTTTCAGGAATCGTGGGAATGGGTGGGTGGTGTGGTTAGGGAGATAAGGATAAGGCAGATGAAATGAAGACAGAAGAGAAGTGAACGATTATCTGTGGAATCTTATCGACCCAGCATTTGCCTAAGTGATCCAAGGAAACCACAGAAAACTTGTACCAGAGCAACCGAACCCGTGCTTGAACCGGTGACCTCCTGAATGCTAAGCAATGGTCTAGAGCACTAGACCACGCCGCTTAGTAGTTTTGTAGTGCCAGCCGTAATCCCATCTATCAGTTAAATCCACACTGTAAAATACAGCGTCCCATCCGTCAGCTCCAAGCGGTCGTGAGTCTACAGAATTTCAACTATTTTAAAAATTTACGAAAACCCCAAACAAAAGTAGAGAAATCCTATTCGCCATAATTAAAACAAAAAAAAGCGGTACAATTCTGAAACTCCTAAAAGAAATACGTTCTTAGTTACTTATAAATGATCTTTCAAAAGTATATATTCCGTATGCGACTAAGAATTGCGAAAATTCAATACAAATGCAGATGTACAACCTCCAGACTGTATAGCAGAATCATTTTAGCCTTCCATAAGTAAATTTACAAAATATATATTCTACATAAAATCAGTGACGGTCCGTCAGATGAAGCAAGTGAGGCAGGTCTCAGTTTAAATTTTGCTTAAATAAAACCTTATTCTTAGACTATTGCTTAAGAATATGATAACAAGAAAAAACTTGGCACGTTTATTAAATGCATTTATTTTCTATTTGTTGGAACTTTTTTATATTTATATTCAACAATAAATCCAAAAAGTTTGTTTTAAAATCGATAAATATTACGTCTTCAAGCTTTTAAAATTTACGGCGCGTGCGAGTTGTGTTCCAACTTGCAACTAAGATCGCTTACCTATCTATATATACATTTGCTTATTAGAAGCACACAATCTGCACTTAAACGATTAAACGCATACATATAACAGGCGGGCTGAAAAGTTCGTAGGCTAGGTTTTTTTTTTTTTGATATAATTTGATTTTATTATTCAATACAGTTCCTTCGAGGGCGATACAAAGATTATACCGGTCATACAATTTTTCCATACCATTTTTACAATACGATTTGTCTTCAGCCTCAAAATGGGCTTCAGTTTCGGGGATTACCTCTTCATCGGTGCGAAATTTCTGTCCAGCGAGCAGCCTCTTGAGGCCTGAGAACAGAAAAAGGTCGCTGGGGGCCAGATCTGGAGAGTACGGTGGATGCGGAAACAATTGGAAGCCCAATGCATGGAATTTTGCCATCGATTTCATTGATATGTGACACAGTGCATTGTCTAGATGAAACAGCACTTTCATTTTCTTCAAATGAGGCCGCTTTTCCGCGATTTCGTCTTTTAAACGCTCCAATAACGCTGCGTAATAGTCGCTCTTTTATGGTTTTCCCCTTTTTAAGATTGCCAATGAATATTGTACCATGAGCATCCCAGAATACTGATGTCATAACCTTGCCAGCCGACTTTTGCGTCTTTTCACGCTTTGGAGTCGATTCATCACGTGCAGTCCACTCGGCTGACTGTCGCTTGGGCTCCGGTGTGAAATGATGGAGCCATGTTTTATCTATCGTCACATATCGACGCAAACGCAAAAATTCGGATTTATTACGATTGAACAGCTCCCACCTCCAAACACTGCTTAGAATCACCGAAAAGTTGTTTTTGGTCGATTGTGAGCTCACGCAGCACCCACTGTGTACAGAGCATTCGCATATCCAAATATTCATTCACGATATGACCAACACGTTCCTTTGATATCTTTAGGGTCTCAGCTATCTTAATCAACTTTACTTTACGGTTATCAAAAATTATTTTGTGGAATTTTTCGTCGGTAACAGCATCTTTGAGGCGTCCACTGCGTGCATCGTCCTCGGTGCTCATTTCGCCTAGTTTAAATTTAGCAAACCACTTTTCTACGGTTGGTTTTCCTGATGCTAAGTCCGAATAATATTTATCAAGCCAAGCCTTGGTTTCAACAGTATTTTTCTTCGGCAAAAAGCAATGCTTTGTTAACACACGAAATTCCTTTTTATTCATTTTTTCAAAGTAATAAAAGTTCAAGTCTCTTGAAGGTTAGGGCTAACTAATTTTATATTAGTAGCGCCATCTATGGGTCAGCCTACGAACTTTTCAGCCCGCGTGTTATACGGTATGTACTAAAACGCATAATCCTAATAAAAAATACAGTACATACTGTACTGTGTAGTGTACGGTGCCTTAGATAGCTCATTAAGGCGGTGACTGACATAATCTGAGCGATGTAATGTAATGCTCAAAATGAGAATTACATTACAGTACGTTAGAAGATGTAGTTTTTGCGAGCTACAAATGTTCGTTGCAAATGCTTGATTTCACAGTGCTTAGTTTGCTTAGTCGGGTTAAAAAAGAATAATTTGCAAGTTATTTGAATAGGATAATGTTTCAAAAAATTGAAGAGAAGTGGTAACAAACGATTGTCGTAAACAAATTTATTTAGAGAAAGAGGTGTCAACGGTGAAGAGACTTTACTGAATATTTTAAAAAGTTAGAAAATTAGTGGAGAGTACAGAACCTTTTCTCGCATATCTCCCACGGGTTTCGAATTATTACTTAATTTAATTGGACCAAGAATTATTAAAAAAATGCACATTTCTGAAAAACTATATCAATAAGTGGAAGGTTGGCACTAACGCTGTGCTTTTATGCATCAGGCGATTCTCTCACACACGTCCACTAGGAACAGCTTATTACTATATTAATAATAAAAGTATTAAAAGTATTTGAAGTGAACATTTCAGGACCTGCACTGATTTGTAATGTATCAGTCAAAGGGATTCGCGACAAAACCGACAGGCATACGGAGCAAGCGTTCGCACTCATTGCTCGCTTTGAGCTCACGGTTCGCTGTACTGACTAGTGAAATGCTTGAATTGTAACATGTTACATTACAGGTAAATGCTACTAGTCAGTCGCCGCCTTTAAGCGAATTTCAAATTGCCTCATTAAAGCGATCAGTCACGAAAAGAAAAGATATAGAAGCAACTAAACAACAAGCGCACAAGCGCAGTACACTATTATTGTATCAAAAAAAAAAAACGAAGGTAATAAAGTCCTTTTTCGTCTAATTACAAAGGATCACAGATCCCATATTTGGAATGCCTCCTACACAGTAAGCACAGCGCACCGAAAGGCATATCCCACGACTAGTTTAGATCTATCGGGTCTCATCAGGTGGGCGCTTCCAGAAAAGCTTTTACAAGCTATATAATAAATACAAATATGGAATCAATAGAAACAACTAATACGAGGGTTAATGCCCCTACGAGCATTGAATTACACTGTTGATTTCGAACGATAATTAGACGAAGATAACAATCCCAAAAAAAAGAAGGTAATAAAATTCTTTTTCGTCTAATTATAAAGAATCACAGTGCACCGAAAGCCATATCCCGCTATAGAAAGAATTTAGAAATGACAGTACTTTTTCAGACATTATTAATGCTACACTGTTAAGAATAAGTCATCCACAATAGCGTGGAAAGATTGATTGAGATCAAAGTTTAATTTTTATGGAATATAAAGTCATACTTGTTTAAATTGTTGATATAATTATTTTACAGTTAGAAATTTGTTTTGCAGACTTTTCTAAACTAGACTTTATAGCGCTTATCGATTCTCGAAATTTTGAAGTTTTCAGTAAAGCATTTCCCAAGAATTACCTTGCGTCTTTATTAAATGACCAAATGTGTTTGAAAAAGATCGTCGGTTAAATGAGTTATCTGTTATATATCGCGATAATCAATTTTATAATTTAGATATAAAGAGCAGCTTTGACATTCTGTACAAGGAATTTAGAAAGGTATTTACCGAGATACATAAATTATATTGTTTAATTGTAACTATTCCTTTAACAGACCTTCGCAGTAGAAAGAAAATTTTCTTGCTTAAAGAGGATAAAATCCTACCTGAGAAGAACTATGTCCCAAGAACGTATTTCTGGTTTAGCATTAATGTCTATCGAAAAAGAAAAGAAAAGTACTGAATTTTAAAACACTATAATAGATAAATTTGATAGTAATAAAAGCAAGGGTATTGATTTGTTGTATAAAACTTAAAAGAAAATTATAAGCCCACGATAAGGCGAAAAATAGGGATTTTGTATAATAGTTATTAATTTAAGCAGTAACAACAGTAATCTCACCACATTCATTTTAAAAACTATTGGCAACTATCAGACTTTTTTAGTAATTAGGATTTTCATTAATTACGGTACAGTTGGTTAATTATTAATTAGAGTTACGTGGGCGTTACTATTTTAGAAGGTGTAGGGCTGCAGGTGAGACTCCCATAAAGGTTAACACGATACCGTACTGTATGTGTATGTGTATGTATTTCAGAGGTGACGTCGAAAGCCATTCGCTTTATTTTTTTAATTCTTTTCTCAAGATAAACTTTGTCTCCCATTTTAAAGAAGTGTGCCTCACCCCTTCTTGGAGTTACGAGCCACCACTGCATAGAATTAATCATTTACCAAACTATCAATCATAGTTTTAAGAACTATCTACTATTCAATAAAATAATAATAACTAACAATAATTTTATCAAAATATGTAATTTAGTTTTTTTAATTTTCTCTCTGAACTTTCGGAACTTTTTGAGCGCAAGTTTAAATGTTATTTAATGTCATTTCGAAATAGGAATTTCAATACTGACATTTTTATTCACAAGCAATACATCTGTTACGGAATATTCTTATTGATAGGTTTAACTAACGAGAATTTATTTGACATACCTAAAACTAGACAGTGGTTAACTTACAACGCTGGCCAGAGACCCACACCAACGGTATAAAAATGAATATTATCCCAAATTACGAGGGTAAATCAAATATAAACAGTAATTTTGTAAAATAAATTTATTGGTTAATAGTATACACAAACTAAACATTTAACATTTTTCACCTGGGTGATCTACACACTTTTGCCACCGATTTGGAAGCTTGAATATTCTTTCTTCATAAAAATTTGCATTCAAATCTTTTGCGTCCAAGTGATTCTTTCAAGGGCGCGAACAAAAAACAATCACAGGGTGACAATTCTATATATATGGGCTATAAGGAGGATGCTCGAAGGTTTCCCAGCCCATTCCTTCCAATTTATTCCTTGTCAAAACTACGGTGTGCGGCCTAGCGTTGTCATGAAGGAAGATGACGTCTCGAATGGGCATATCCCGTCGTTTGTTTCAATACGCGATTTTTGTCGACTTTCGCATTTACTGTTCATTAATCGTGAAAAAAACCAATGAGTAAAGACGGTTTCCCCCTTTTCATAAACCAATCGGAATTACGAGCTAAGCTAAATAGTAAAATTACCGCTTATATTTCATTTATCCTCGAGTATACGATTCAATTTACATTGTGCTCATTTGTTTTTGTAATTACATCGCCTGCTGTAGTGACGTATGATCTTAGTAGTAGGGATGTCGGCATGCCTATAGATTCAGATTAACTACAAATTTAAATACGTAGTCTTCTCGTACACGTAAGGGTATTATTTTAGTGCCCTCTCTGTCATATACAACAGTTCACATTTATAATTTGAGGCAACATTAGATCTTTAGGTGCCTAATGGTTGTAGCATCCAAATTTGCGTGTTAAATATTTTATATTAAAAAATGAATACAGGAAATATTTTAATTGTTTATTGAATAAAAAATCGCATGTATTCGGTACGAGAATTGTGTAGGAACTGTCGTCAGTCGGCCCACCGACAACCGCTATAACACAGCCAGATAAAAATTGTTATGGCTAGCTGTCGCACAAGAACCGACAAAGGTTGATAGAAATCCGACGACTACACAATTCTCACCGATGCAACATTATACACCCAAATGTAAACTAATTGAAAAGTTCAAACCATACAGGGCGTTGTACCTACAGATCCTTTCCAAGTTTCGCATTTTGTTAAATCTGAATACTTCAACGTTATAAATTTAAAGATAATTTAACTGATCCACAAAGGTCTGTTGATGACATGACTCATTATAACGACGAACATAATGTAGTTAATTCCTATATCAAGCGGTGATTATTCACAGTACCACAAAAAAAAGTTCATAAAATCAGCAGTGGTAATGCTAAAAAAAATAATAACACTGCATGTTACATTCACTACCGTGTTTTGAGATCATTTAACCTCCAATTAAAGTACAAATAGAGGGTATCGCCTCTCTATTCTCAAACATACTGTAATTGAAAGGTACGTTCCTTACTAATTTATAAAGGTCACATAAAATTAAAAACTAGTATCGACGAAAGAGAAGTTCATTTCAAAACAAATATTCCAATCTTCTCGGAATTTAATTCAATCCATGTAACCTTTGTAATCTTTAATTTTTACGAGCTTTCCGAGGTAAATTAGGACTTGGAGACATAGTCACAATCAATGTTTCTATTGATATTTCCAACTACATACTGGTCAATGGAAACGCGCAAGTTTGCTTCTAGCTATAAGCAAACAGAAGACAATACATTTACTTTTAGTGTAAATGAGATGAATTCGTGCTATGCCCCCTGAATTAGATACTATAGCGGTGATATTATATTTAAGAAGTCAAAACAGTAGATGTTTCAACAAGATATTTTATTAATCACTCAACAATTGTTTCGACTAACAAGTCATTTTCAAGGGTACATTGACAATACTAAAGTAATATTTTAAGTAGATTTCGATTCGCCCACGTTTTAACCCTGTGTGAATTGATATTATAGTTGTAAAGTGTACAATCAATGATTCTCTTCCCTTTAAGTTGGTCCGTGATGAAAAATGATCGGCATCTAAAAATTCATAACAATACATACAACGTTTTATTAGTTCTAAAAAAGAACTTTAGTAGTCGCGTCATTTCCCAATGCAGTTTAAATTAAACAGCATCCTTTCTAAAGATAGACAAAAAATCTGCGCAAATAAAATCAAGGAGAGTTTCTAAACCAATCAATTCAACAATGAAGAAAATTTATATGTGTTATTATTTGTTTATAATGAATTTCAACCAAGTATCAGTAGACTCTATTAAGTTTATTAAAGAAGCTCCAACGAGCGTTTTGTCTACTTTTATTTATATACTCAAAATGCTTGAAAAACAGTGTGGTTCCCAAATACATCAACTTAAAAGCCAAGAACTATAGGCATACAGCCAAGATGAGGAGAAATATGGAATGGAAAAATGATTAAAAGGGGAAAAGAGTTTAGCCAAAGAGACACATAACATTTTTTTAAAAGCAATGCACAGTGAGTTAAGTTTTAAGTTACATGCAATTATTTTCAATAAGTTAGATTTTATTACTAGGTCAAAGGTAGATTATATAATTTATAATAAACATGTTAGACAAGCTACAAAACTAAAAAGTTTACTTCATAATAACAAATTAACTGATTAAGTAAATAATAGAACACATATACAGGAAAATAAACCTGAACAAAATTTCCTTAATAGATTTTATAATATGTCAAAAACTACACTTACAAAAAAAGAAATTAATCTGTATAATAGGAAAAGGCCTCAACTACAATCTACAACCTCATATTAACCAACGTAATCTAAAAATATTAGCAGTAGATAAAAAAATTGATGTATGTAGTAATAATCAGTATGTCAAACACATTGCAGCAAAATATATAAAAAATTGTTTACCCAAAGACAAGCCTGAACAACATTTAAATTACAACCCAAATGTCCTAAAATCTCTTAGCACCAAAATAAATAGTAACAATTTAATTGTAAGGCGTGCAGACAAAGGGGAAACAGTAATTGTAATTGAAAAAGATATATACATACAAAAAACAAAAAGATTTTCTAACCGATCCGAAGTATATAAAAATTAAAAATCCAACGGACAAATACCAGAAACAAGTAAAGAATGTAATTGCGAACTCTAACTTCTTTTTCCAATCAAAAAACAATAAAAAAACTAGTAAATAGTAGCCCAGAACCTCCAAAATTGTACTCTTATATAAAGTTACATAAAGACTATTAGACCAGTAGTGTCATTTGTAACAGCCCCGTCATATTTACTATCTAAATAATTAATTTCAATTTCAAATAAATACCTCAACTTTCATAACGAAGCTACTTAATAAAAAATATTATCAACATTCATTTGCCAGATAATAGGAAATTTGTCTACTTTGACGTTACAAACTTGTTTCCTTCTGTTCTCTCAAGTGAAGTGATAACAATAATTCAGAAATTATCAGAATCCAATAGTACTAACTTGGTCATTATCAATGAGATCATGTCATTACTTAATGTGTATTTAGAAAAAAAGTACTTCGAATTCGATAACGAATATTATTCTTGTGACGAAGGTCAACGATGGGTAATCCCCTGAGTCCATTATTAACAGAATTGTTTTTGTCAAATTAAGAAATTGTAATCAAAAATTTATCACATTTCAAAAATTGTTTATATTATTTCAGATATGTCGATGATGTGTTAGTTTGGTTCGTAGGTTCCAATAGACAGTTAAATAGTACGCAAACTTTAAATTTACCAGGGAAGTTTAAAACAACAACCAGATCAACTTTCTAGATCTTACCATTAGTAAAGTAAACACTAAACACAATTTTTTAATTTTGCGAAAATCAATACACACGGATATTGTAATAAATCATAAATTTTGAACTAAAACACAAATTTTTCATGAAACTTGTGTTTTATTCAAAATTATGAATATGTTCCAACGACTAGAAGTTTCTGCTCTAAAAAATAAATAATAAATCTTGCCATCCATTTCATCACAAATTAGATTCGTTTAATTGCATGTTACACAGATTACTTAACGTTCCTATGTCAAAATCAGACTTTGATAAAGAATTAAGTATCATTAAACAAATTGCTACCAATAATAATTACAAAGCCACCCTAATTGACTCGTTGCTAAAAAAAAATAACATGCAAGAAAATACTAAATTCAATGTATCCCAACACAAAAGAATAAAAATATAGGGCTTTATTTTAATTAGGCCAACCGACCAATCATATATTCTTTACTTAAAAATAATAATTATACTGCAGCTTTCAGAGCCAATAATAATCTTGGTAAATTCATTAAAAATTATAAAACCAAAACAGATAAAAATTACAAATCAGGTGTTCATAAATTGGAAAATAAATCATGTGATACGTTTTATATTGGAAAAACTATTAGAAATTTTAAGACTCAAATATCTGAACACAAAAAACATATCGAAACAAAAAATTAGAGTCTAATTATGCCAACCATTTACTTTCCCAAAATCATGAATTTAACGACAAATTAAAAATGTTGCGTTTAGAAAATAATAACTATAGATCACCATTACTAAACATATTTCCCATCCCCGCCAGTACAAATTAGTATATAAGTCAACCTGTATATAACAGTTTTTAATTTTCACGTAAAACTTATGATAAAGTCAATGTTTTGGCAAAACAATTGTCAAGTTAAATAAACCAGTTGAAATTTATATAAGTTATTATTTGTTTATAATGAAGAAAAGTATCATTTACTGTCATGGTATACAAACAATTTAAAGACACGCATTTTTATGTCAGCACTGCCTTTGGTCTTTGTCTCTGGCCAGTGTTGTAAATTAAGCGCTGCCTATATTTAGATATTCCAAATAAATGCTCCATAATTAAAGGTATTTTTCAATTTTTTAAAACTTTTTAAACAGTTTTGTTCATGAATAATGTCCATCATCTGTTTATTATTCGTATATAATACTTGTTAAATTTATACAAATTTCATGCTCACGTTTTAGGGAGTATTGGTGACTCTAGTGTTCGAATCTTTGCGTTGATGGTAAGTAATAATTAATAGATGATAAACAGTAACTAGGAACGTATTCCTTTTAAGAAAGATTTAAAGTTTTACCGTTTGTTTTAATTAAAGTAAATAAGATTTCTTTAGTTTTGTTGTGGTTTTTAAAATGTCTCCAAAATTTAAATGAGACTATTATATATATGTTGACGACCTTTACGGGCATATAAAGCTGCGAAACGGCCGGCCACTTTTCGGCCTGCTCTGGTGACGTCACGCTAAGAAAGTTTCAGACCTGTAGATTTATTACCGTCTTTTACTAATGCAACAAAGCATGTATAGTTGACCAAAAGAGTGGTTATGGCTTTGACTTCCTGAGTGCTATGTAATGCCCCCTGATGTTCCAAGTAATGAAGTAATTCGGGTGGTGTTTGTACCTCAACGGCGAGCGTTATGGTCCGTCTTAGATAATATTATTATTTGAAAGAAATTATTTATTCAAATTGTATAACAACAATATATAATAACAATATGAAGCGGATCATGATAAATGAATATTTGTTTAGCATTTATATATCTAGTAGGCATAGTTTGCCCATATATACAGGGTTGCTCATTAGTGCGTCAAAGTCCAATATAGAGTTTATTAAATGAAATTAGAGAAATTTATTTTTATGAAAATGATGCAGTATCAAAAAACGCATATTTTAAAAATAATTTGACATATACAGGGTGATCCGCTAAACCGGAGCATGTTCCAGGACAATTTTTTTAAATGGAACACCCTGTATTTATTTTGTTTTTTATAATCTACTTAAAATTCTCTTTTCAACGAACCCTTGGTTTTTAGTTTTGGATGATGCATTGTTGAGTTATTAATGAAAATGTAAAAAAAATGGTTGCGACAGAATGTGGCATATTAATTCAATGCGAGAGTATTACGATTAGTTAAGACGAAATATTTTGAAATTATGTAGCCAACAGATGTACTAACCATAAAAAGTAATTAAATAGTAATTTTATTATACAGGGTGGTTTTTACGGTGCAGTCAATTTAAAGATCTTCAAAGAGCGATTTCTCAATTTTTTCAAATGGAACACCCTGTATATTATTGAATTTTTGTAATGGTGCGTTAATTATGTTTAATTTTTGTCAATAATATCCTATACCTAAACCTCGTAATTTCAGAGATATTTTTACTTTTACATTACTACCAGCTAATTATTTATTTTTGATTTGATCTAGTGTGTTACGGGCCAGATTTAACAAGTTCAGACAAACTAAAGGTAATAAATAAGTACATAATAAGTTGAATAATGTTAAAACGTTGATGATTGTTGAGAGTTGGGTTTTGTATTAGCGAGTTTTACAACATTTATCTTCATTATTGTCATATATATATATATATAGTAAAGTACAAGTAAACATTGAAACATAAACAGTAAAATGAATTAATTAAAGTTGATTAATTAGCATATACATATAGAAGTAAAAAGTAGAATATAATATACCCTACCTCCTTAGGAAGAGTAAAGCACAATTTTAAGATGCATTAACTAAAATCTAGAAAAGTATTAAAATTATTATGTTATAAAAACTGATAAACTATGTTTAAAATGAAAAATGTTTAAGAAGTTGTAGATCTACTAGTTCTAAGTGGTGCTACAATTTGATTCGGGTTGTTAGGTACATTTTCTGTTAAAGACGATATTTCCTGAGCTTCAAAGGAAACTTTTAATATTGGTTTTGAAGTCGCTCTAGGAGTTCTCGAATAATTTTGAATATTAAAAATGTTTAAACAATTTCTACCTTCATTACAGTTACATGGTAATGTTAACACTTTAATCCTATTTCTACAACATTTACGAATTATACAACAAATTATAAGGATAATAATTAAGACAAATTTAAAAGAATATGTTACAGAATTTCGAATAAAATTGTTCCTTTTGTTCTGTAGTTGATCGAAGATATCTTTTAATCTTAGACTGGCAATTCCCATGTCTTCAAGCGATGATATTGTAGATTTATAGTTTTTCGATAAATGTGGCAAAGTAATATTTTCCATTACCTTTCGTTCTTCTTCCTCACCGCAATTTTCCACAATATTGATAGTCGGAATAAAATTTAAGGATGCAGTTTTGTTGTCATATGAATGGAAAGGAATCAGTTTAACGTCAGTACCATAACCCGTACAGTTCCTGTTTAATGTAATCATGCCAGTTTTATATAAATGAACACTTATTACAGTTTTTGCACTCACAGTTTAAAGTTAAAGTTTCTCTACCTTCGGCGATCACATATAACCATGTATTTGCTTTGTTTGTACGATGCCAAATGCTTTGTTTTAATTCAGTTATTCGAAAATCACAATATCTAAAAGGGTCTTGTTTATGATTATACAGTCCGATTTCACAAATTTCAGAGTTTAAAGTTAATCGCGCCGGTTGTTTTTGTTTACAAAGTCTTTCACTCTTGAGTATTTTACACTGCTCCAGTTCATTTTCGTCTATTGGAACAAAAAGCTGTTTGGTTTACTAATTGCGAGGTATGAAGTGCTAGGCTGGATGAAAACATATCCGTCGGATGAATCCAGTTTCGATGGCAAAGGGTTAAGTTTGAAGATGGTGAACTCTTCATAGCGCACTAATGGAATCTTTATGGCTATGACGAGATGCTCATTTACCACAACAATATCGGTGTACACGATGTCCAAGAGTAGATGATTGTTATTTGTGGAGATAAATACGGGATAACGAAGTCCAGGGGGTAAAAACGGAAGGGTTTTTGAGATTTTTAATATTAAATTGGCGGGATTAATGAAAAAAGGATGGATTTGACCTATGCGTGCCCTAATTAATTCGTTTATTAAATTTTGAATATCAGTTTGGAATTGAATGACTAATTCAGATAACAAATCGGCATGTTCTAGAAACGTGACTTTAATATCAATTTTTTGTGTTATATTTGACACTTGAGAGTAATGTTGATTCGAAAAACTTTCCGAAATTCTTTTGAACGATTTGTTCATTACGTAGCATGTTACTTCGAGTTTCATTAAACCGAATGAACGGTGCTTTGCATGACTGATGTTTGCTTGATCATTATTTCGGGCATTTCGCGTTCATTATCTGCAATTTCTGAAATGGTTTTATCATAATAAGCAGCGTCATCTGAATCTGCCGTACCAAATAAAAACCTTCCAGCAGTACCTATGAAATTAAATAAGCCGCATTCGCGTCTACGAATGAGAATGTCCATACCTTTTAGCTCTTGAGCAACAGTGATCTACGCGTTTATTTTTGTTATGATATCGTTTGTATTGGCAATGTACTTATCGTAAACAGACGATACAGTTTTCTTTACTTCGTTACAAATATTTAGTGCTCTCTTTTTGTACCTCTCGAGTCTTTTAAAATTTGCAATATACGGATATTTACTAATACGGGTCAATAATTTCCATTGGTCGTTATAAAATTGAGCAATTCCTAAATTTTCGAAATATATTCCGGGATTGTTATCAATTGTTTCTATAGCAAATGAATTTCTGGTCAAAGATCCTTCGATGAGGAAATGATAAATGTGTACAAAGATAATGAGTGGAATGAAATTCATGACCTGTAAAAGATTTATTTATTCAAAATTTGTATTTTGTAAAATTAAGAACTAGTTTTAAATAGTCTATTGTTTTATCATTCAACGTACGACTTTAATCTATTAATATGAACTGTAACATTGCTATTACCCTTTCTTATAATATAATTGAAATCTGATTGTTTACTTACTGTTTCGTAAGGTCCTATCCAAAAGGATGATAGTTTCTTTGATCGACTTCTTTTAACACTCGGATCATGCAAGAGAACCAAATCGCCTATATTAAATTTAGTAAACTGTCCAATTTTGTTTGGATAACCTTATTTTATTGCGGGCTATGCCCCATGTAAGTTGCAACTTGTATTTTATATTTTGTACATAGTTATCAAAAGTATATGGAGTATCGGGTAGTTTTTCTATTGAACTAGGTAAGATTGGTCTACGGCCATACATGAGTTAACATGGGCTATAGCTTGTAGAAGTATGGGGTGTAGTGTTATAAACAAATGTATATTGATCTAGCCTGCAGTCCCAATCAGTCTGATCTTTATTAATAAAATTTTTCAAATATTCTACTAAGCAACGATGTGATCTTTCTATTTGCCGGTTGGCTTGTGGTTGATATGAGCTAGTTTGATTTTTTTTTTAATTCTGAAAAGCTTACAAAGTTTTTGATAAATGAACTGAGTAAATTCGTTCCTTGAAACTAACGTCTCGGGAACTTTACAAATTATTTTAGATACTAAGCAATGTGCAATAATATCAGACTCTTGATTTATTATGGGACCAGCTTCGGAATAATCTATAAGATTGTCCAGGAAAGTTAATGTATATTTGTTATAAATATGGAACCAACAGAAACAACTACTCCGAGGGCTAATACACCTACAGACAAAAGATATCCAAAAAAGAAGGAATAAAAATCCATATTTGTCTAACTACCAAAGATCACAGATCACATTTGGAACGCGTCCTACTAAGTAGGTACAACGTATTCAATCGAATCAACAGTGTAATTCAATACCGGTAGGGGTATTAGCCCTTGGAGTAGTTGCCTCTGTTGGTTTCATATTTATATTTTTAATATAGCTTGAAAAGGCCTTTCTGCCAGCGCCCACCTGATAAGAGCCAATAGGTCGAAACCGGTCGTGGGATATGGCATTCGGTTCCAAATGTGGGATCTGTTATCCTTGGTAATTAGACGAATAAGGATTTTTATTCGTTTTTTTTTTTTTTAATATATTAGTTGCTGCTTTCCGTAAGTGAAAGCGGTCCGACGATATCAATAAAACACTTTTGCAATGAACAGAAAGAAGAATCTGTGATTATCATGAGAGATTTACATGAGCGCGTTATTTCTTTTACATTTGTCGAATGTTTTTATGAATGTATGAATCGTTTCATTTTCGGCCAATAATGATACTCTTTTATTCTCTTGTATGTCCTATTGAAGCCTGCATGTCCTCCCACCGGTGCCTCATGAAACTCATGAAGAATTTTATTTATTTTATCCCCTGAATATTTCGCGTGATTGTCATAAATTGTAATTTCAATAGCTGAAGTATTGCGCGAATTTCATCGAACGAAAGTGTAGCTAGAAAATATATCCTTAAGTATTACTAAACTAATGACATTATTTAAGCAAGCATTTTTGACTATTCGTAAAATTCCAGAAATCATTACCCGTTACAGTTCTGATATCTGTATTAACTAAAATTAAACTAACTATTTCTTTATTTATATTTGCTTTATAAAAGTATCTCCTAAAGACAAATTTTCCACTTCTTCAGCTGTATTACAATCATATGTTGATTCTACAGTTGATGTAATCGTGTTAATAGGGGTATTATCTTTTGCAATAAAATTGAGAATGTGAAATGAGGACGAATTAAGGATATTTCCTGATATTTCAATAACTTTAGAGTTCTGAATAACTTTCTTCCCTAAAATGTCTTTAAACTGTTCATAATTCATTGATTTTTCTATAGAATTGATCTCATGTGGGAGTCTACTAATAGCGTATGCATTAACATCCATTTTGACAGCTTTATGTAGAATTTCGTACACATATTCTTCGAGAGCTAATCTGAACCTAAGAAAACAGCTTCCGAGATCTTTTACACTGAATAACCAAACTAAGGGCTTGTGGTCAGTAACTATAGCGAATTTTCTGCAGAAAAGGTACGGACGAAAGTGTTTTGCAGCCCAAAGTATAGCTACGAGTTCCTTTTCGGTAGTGCTATAATTTATTTCCGCCATATTTAACACTCTACTAGAATAAGCTACCAATTCCAGTTTGGCTAGCATCTGTTGATAATATATTTTTTTATCGAAGTCCGGGTACTGTAATATATATATATATTGACTTTTACCCAGTTGATCGAAAATGTCCACTATAGATGGTTAAGGATAAGCATCTCCGATAGAGGTATCGTTCAGCTTGCGGTAATCTACTGTAACGTTCGGGGGTTCAACAATTAAAACTCGAAGACTTTTAAACAGGAACAACAATTTATTTATACTAATATTAATTAACTTAACTTTACTACCACCAATTACACTATTTATTTATGTACAGTTACTGTCTGTATAACACTTTTCACTTTTCCATTTATTTACTACGCGTCCCGATTTATTTCTCACATTATTTTGACGACCGTCAATTTATATCTGAACTCTTCACGACCATCAATTTATATCTACACTCTTCACGACCATCAATTTATATCTGCACTCTTCACGACCATCAATTTATATCTGAACTCTGAACTGAACTGAACTTCTGAACTGGACTGAACTCGGCGATCGTCTTTCCGCTTATATACTGTTCCGTTAAATTTCTGGAACACTCCCGAGAAACAAAGAAAAGTCGGGACCATTTTATTTTTCTCCGAAGTATCGAACAAGTTTCCGCGAAACACAAATACACTAACATGTACTCATCTATTACGCACACACCTGCAGCCATGATATACACGTCGCGCCTCGGCCGCGACCGGCTCGCTCTCATATATGGGTACTCGAACGCACATAAGCAAACACGCACTCGTTACACTACCACTAATCGCCATCTTTTCTCGCCTGAAGCATTAGGTTTGATTAGTACAAAAACAATTAGAAAATTCCATGGGGATTTGGATGGACGAATTATATTTTCATTTAACATTTTATTAATGCGTTTTTCTAATTCATTGTTCATCGACTCCGGTAAACGATAAGGTCTAAGATTTATCGGTCCTACATTTTCTTTAGTTTTTATAAAGTGGACGCCTGCATTTGTAATTGGTAACAAATCACCCTGTAGATAAAATACATCTCTATGCTCTTCTACAACCTGCAATAAAGCTTGCTTTTCTTCGATATTCAAATGATTCAACCTGAGTTCGTTTCTTAAATTTGCCAAACGATCGGAATTTATGTTTTTTGTTTCAATTGAAAATGTTGAAAGGGTTTGGTCTGAAAAATATGTTTCAAGTTCCTCTAAATCTATACAAAGCAACTGTAACTCAAGTTCGTGATTTGTAGTATTTAAAACACTCACGACATATTTGCTGTTATCAGGTTTGGTCAAGCAAGAACTGACAAAAACTTCGGACCGTAACTCAAAACGTTCAATAAATCCTTCTTTTAAAGAATTAGTAATAAAATTAACGAACTGTTCACTGCGTGTTTGCAGTCTTAAACGAAGATAAGAATTAAGCAATGGTAAAGAACAATTATAAATTTGAAATGTATTATTATCGTAGTTAATTAAGGTTCTGTTTTTTAATATAAAATCACGACCTAAAATTCCGTCCGTCGTCCTTAGGTATAACATGGAATTTGTGCCCAATAATAGAAGAGTTCGTCAGTTTAATTTGTGCTAATATAGTACTTAATATAAAAATTTCACTACCTCTTAAACCTACGACACTACTTGCATTATCAGTATTTATAAAACAATTATCATCTAAGTTTTTAAGGACTTATGTCTGCGCCATTATCAATAAACAAAATTAATCTACGATTACCACTAACATTAACCTCTAAATCTATATACATCTTTTTTAAATTGCCTTTGTCACTACTGTTTGTTGAGCAACCTATTTAAAATGTCTTGCGGGCGCCAACCGATTGCTGTTGGCTCCCGTCCACGAGTTTCCATGCATTTTATCGTCAAAAATCATTTCTGGGTGTAAAAGTGGCTGACCTATTGTTATGGTTATTAGTATCGCGTGATTGACGATTTGCTTGCGCGTATTGTCTCTTTCTACATTCATTGATGTGGTGTTCCTTATGTTTAGAGTAAGCGCAAGTTACCGTTGATAAATAAACCCTATTGGTTTCTATAATAATTATTTTCTCTGTGATTCAAATTGCTAGATGGTCGAATCGAAGAATTATTGATACATGTACCGCTGTTTTATTATCAGTGGAGAAATTATCGAAACGATTTTGTGAATAAGTTCGCTAATGCAGACTATGAATAAATCTAGAACTTTCCCTGTCTAACAACATTTCGCGTTCTTTTTGAATGGCGTAATCTACAGATAACTCGAATGCGTTTAAATTACGCGCTTCAACTAGCATTTTTAATGGCTGTTTTAATCCCAAATAAAAGTATGCGAAGTCCTAATTTTTGGAAGATATTCTATTACCTCCAGCGCAGCGTCTTCTTTACCTTCAGACGATGCAGATATAAAGGGTTCTACAATACTTTCGTAACCTACTACTGTATTCAACAACCGTTTCATTTTGTTTTTGTCTTAATAATGCTAGTTGAACTTCAAGATGTGGAATCGTACGCTTTTTGAAAATAAAAAAAATGTTTAAGATGTGTGGTTAGCGCATCCCATGAGTCAATAGATCGATATCGAGTCGCGTTTTATGCAGAGCCCGTTAATTTGATTTTAATTACATCAAATAACACACCTTCGTCTGCTAGATTACTTCGATTTTGAACTATATTAAAAATGACGGAATCAACTTTATGGCTTGTTCAAATGATATGTGATTTATATTAGCAATATTGGCACTATTAGGCATTTTGAATAGGTCAAATAAGCAGATAAAATGATAGGTAAAAAGGAAAAGAACTTGCTTTTGTTTGTCGTATTCAGTTTGTCCCTAAGACATACGAAGTGTTTGTGCTTAGTTCCGATTTTACACTCTATTTTACTGGCATGGCGCTTCCGCGCTGCCACATTACGGCATTGCATCCCCATACGTTGTGCAGTCGACATCGTTTTGGCTTAAATTGTATTTATCTATTTGTTTTAATTACTAATGTTTTCAAATAAAGTTTTGTTTATTTTTAAACTATTATTTGTGGTTTTTAACTCCTGTCAAGGAGTCGGAAAGAGAAAAATTTAATTTTTAAGAAAGAAGACGCCGTTAGCTCTTGGGTGAAACATAATTAATAATTAAATGATTAAACACTTGGAGTTGTTTCACAATTTTTTATTAGTACACTCTATGTACATTTCGCCTTATTAGGGCATCATCAGGAATATAAACAGTACACTAAAGCTAAATTATAATGTTAAGACAGTATATATCTAATTTTTGAGTCATGAACTAGTTTAGGATTTAAGAGGGGGTTGTTTCCAAAATCAAGCTGGTCATTGGTTAAAATTTTATTGTTCAAAATGGCTTTTTTATTTTAAAAATTTCATAATTATCTAAAATCTTTTCACCTCTTTTAACATTATTTTTATTAAACAAATGATTTTAATTTATACAAAGAATCCACAGGTTTGGCCACTCATTGTATCTCTCGATCTTCCTGATGAATTCCTCGACTACCTCGAAGATCTCCCTGCTGCTCTGAAGTAAACCATCCCTAGATACACACACATACACACACACACCCACACCTACACACACACCTACATACACACACACACACACACACGTATCTCTTTCAACAAAAACTAAAAACACGTAACTAGTTACACTATATACGACTGAAGAGAACCTAATCAAATCGTTGGTAGGTCGACGCTCAGAAGGAATCCAACACTACACAACCGTACAGACGGAATTTTGAAGAGTTTCTTGTTAACTTGTTAACTAGTTGCGTAGCTGTGGTTACCTACCTACCATTGTCATCTGAAATGTGAAATAGTTCTCGTTAAATTTTAAAAATGTGGAGACCTTGCGATACAAACAATGTTTAAAATCAAGAAGTTGAACAAATTCTAATAGAAGAAGGGGAGGATAGTGTTGATGGTGTGAAAGTGCATTGATATCATTTATCCGTCAGAGAAAAGGAAATTATTATGAATGTGTACATTTTCTATGCGGTGTTGAAGGTGTACACGGATCTATCACAAAAACAGGTGAAATGACGAAAGTTCCTGAATTGACAGTTAGGAAGATTGTCAATGATGATGTAAAGGTTCGTAGAGACGCAGAATAATCACCAATTTTAAGAAAGGTGCACGCTAAATCAATTCGGCGATCTATGTATGAAGCTTATGAAGGAAACGTTGTCTTAACAACAAAAATGTAACACCAAAGATGACAAATTATTTAAATAATAGTTTTTCTTGTGAGTCATCGAAGACGTTGTTAAAAGAAATAGTTTTTCGCTACAAAATAATTAATAAACTACAGGTGCTGATGGAATCGCAGCGAATTTCTGAGTGGAGATTAAAATATTTATGTGCAATAGAAAAAATTCTGAAATCAAATCGACCGGTTATATATTTGAACGAAACGTAGTACGATACTCATGATTTTGTAAGAGTAAATGTTGAATACCGCGTAGATGTGTCGCCTTCTCGTGGCAAACGCATTGTAATTTTGCACACGGGTTCTGAAGATGGATGTATTAACAAAACCTTATTGCTCTCTGCTAAAGGCATAGTTGAAGCAAAATTTTTGGAATATGGACTTCAGGAAAGTTTTTCTTCTAAATCAAATTTTATAGCTACTTGCGGTATTAAATTTAAAGAGCAGTTAAGTCATAACCGCACTATATGTTTTGGTCAACTATAATAAGAACGAAAAAGGAAATACTCTCACGTCCACATAAAAGAAGTAAACCAGAAAATAAAAAAACGATGCTATACTAAGGAATAATTCGACACAGTGATTCATTATGGTCATAGCCTTTATTAATTGGTCCGATATAAAGCAGATGCTCCAGGATAATAAAAATGATCGTTGATAATAGACTACAAAGGAATTATTGGAAAACCATCGACGGCCGTTATCCGCTACCAAATATAACATCTTATATAAGCTAGGAATGTGTCAGTGCTTCACTATACTTAATTTGTATTTAGACTTTCACCAGATTGAAATTGATCTAAGGTCGAATGAGTAAACAACAAACATCGATAATAACTATGATGTAAATATCCACGCATGCCTGTCTGTTTAAAGAACACGCCAGCTAGGTTTGAACGTGTAGTGGATAATATTCTGAAAAGTTTTCAAAACAAGCTTCATCTATATAAATGACGCTATACGATTTTGAGCTTTCGTTAAACAACGAGATAATTTCAAAACAAGCTTCATCTATATAAATGACGCTATACGATTTTGAGTTTTCGTTAAACAACGAGATAATTTTCAAAGGATTAGTAGAAAAAAATAATAACTCAGCAAGACTAAGTTACTCACAAAATATCTATATCATTTAGTTATGCTTAATGGAAGTAAATCTTATCCAAAGAAAAGTAGAATCTGCTCATATTGTCCCAATTCCTTGAATGGTAAAGGAGAAAAAAAGGATTACTTGGCTATTACCGGAGATTGATAATGTATTTTTCCAAATTATCGAAGTGTTTTACACAGCACATAAAAAAGGAGAAAACATAAAACATAACGAGAACTTTACAAAAACATTAATACCTGCAGCTCTAAGAGGGGTGTTGAACTAAGGACCTATAATAAATAACTTGCCAGTCGCCTATGACTAACGAACATTGAGCACAAGGAAACTTATTTCTAAAATGATGGGGTGGCGACTGAAGTCAGAAGAGTAGGACTACAACATTATTTACAAGAAATGCAGATGCTCTTTCTAGAATTAAATTAAACGTAAACGAATATGAGTTAATTATAGCTAATAGTGGCGGGACTTTAAACCAATATGAGTAATCATGACGTATTAGATAACATGAAAACAAGAAAAGCAATAGAAAAACTAACAACTTTTAAATAAACCAACTAAAATAAATGCATTGTCAGACATACAAATGAATTTTAAACACCAAATATAACTTTCTCACAAGGTATAACTAAACCGATATATATATTCGAATACATCCAGTAGGAAGAGTAAACGAAATCATTGGAATATCACAAAGGACCTCCAAAAATAACACGTACAACTTCATCCAAGCAACTGCCTTCCTTACTGACGTAGAAGCCATTTCAACAAAGTCACATTTTACCTTCACCTTTTAATCTCAAAACACAGTACTAGGCGCTTTTTACGATTTTCAGTTTTCATAAAAATGATCTTCATTTTACAGCAGAAACATTTTCAAGCAGTAATGCGAGTGTAGCAATGTTCTACAATACTTTGGTAGACAAGGTTAGGTGTTTGAAACAGGAAAATTCGGTCGAGGATTCCGATAATCTTATTAAATATGCAATGATAGAATACACCAACAACATACACTCCGTCACAAATTACACCACATTCAGTCAATAAGAGACCACATAGAAAATAATGCCTCTCTGTCTACGTATTACCGATACAAAAATTATGAATTAATTTATATAAAACCTTAAGGAGAATATGAAGAACCTGTATAACCAAATAAGAAATAATAATAACAAAACAAAACAAAATTTATCTACACCAAAACTGTATAGTTTTTGAGTTACCTGGAGGATTCTTAAAATAAGCAATTTCTGCATAAAAGAATATTAGGAGAATGCCGATCAAAGGAAGCTCGCCGATGGCATACCATCAGAATATTTAAATTGTACCAAAAGTGTCTATAAAGTACAAGCGTTCCATTAATTAATTAAGAGGAATTGATCGCTATAATTTACTGATTGGGAGAAATGAAGGAAATTGTCTTCCTGCATCAAGAATTTATGCATAGAGCTTTCTATAATGTCGCCGACGTCCTAACGCAAAATTTTATGAAAGTAGGGAATCGAAAGAGCCAGAAGTGTAGAAGGAAGAAGTACAAAGTAGTAAAAGAATACCCTATGGGGAAAATCAGGTTTTAGTTTTCATCAGTGTGGTGGAGCATTTCTATACAAGTACCCGTCGAGTAAGCCGTGACTTGTTGTTAATCATACTGCATTTGCAGTATACCCTGTAAAAATGAATTTCAACCCTGTCACCTATACCTGCTTCAGGAAATATCATCATAGAGGCATCAATCCTAACTAAATGAAAATAATTTCAATTTTCATTTACAAATTGGTGAAACAAATTTAGAGCAAGATCCTATTTTTTCATTTAAGTTTTTTACAAATGAAGACAGTTCAAAGAAATTTATGCTTTTTGAAGCATTAATTACTACCACCTTGCCAATTTTCACTTTACGTACTGTCACATGGTGCTTATCATTTAGAAAATTATTAAATTTTTTTATTTATTTTTAAATAGATTCAGTTTAATTAACGAAATTCGAAAGCATTATTCAAAATTTCATTATATTCACTGTTACACATTCAGATAGCTGTATTTCTACTGGACAGAACCACAACCAATGTGGGCCGTGGTAAGCTCTAGTTATTGAAAACGCAAATAAGCACATTGTACTGTTCTAGCAAGAGCGAGGATAACAATTTTCTGGTAGATTAAGTAAGTCCAAGGAGCCGTCGAGAAATCTGCGTGTGGAAGAGGTCCATGGATTCATAGAGTTTGGGTATCGTCTTACTCGAGGAGTACTGGCAATGAAAGTGACCATATCCTGAATTTCTAGAGACGGATGTGCTCCATCAAGTCGCAGACAAATCAAGTTTTCAACGTTTTCAACTTAGTATTCCAGAGTGGCCCTTTGCTATTAATATTAGATTTAGTTTAATTTATTTATTTGGTTTAGCCTTTTAACTTATTGTTTCGTTCATTGATCTATTTAGTATATTAGTAAAGTTATCGATAATGGTTTTGTAAATGTACGTTACGAGAAGGGAACATGGGTGTCTTGAAATGAAGGGGATGGATTACGGGTGTTCGATTTTACAAAGACAAAGTTATTATAGTAAAATACAATTCAATAAATTCCTTTCTAAATTTTATATCTATAAATAGTTTTAAGTTATTCATAGTCATGACTGACCACTCTGGTCAATTTTACAGCCCTACTGGCTTCTGACCCTCATCTGGGACTTCCAGTTATTACTGATAAACTATTTACGCAGAGTATCAATGAAGCGCAGTGTGTTGGTCTGTTAAACGTATATTGAAATTGATAAGTTTGAAGAAGATTATCCGATTCAACAGAGAGCAAAAAGATGACTTAAATACAAAAATACTAATACCAAAAGAGGCTTTGTAATAAAGTTGTATATACTAAACAAAGTCGATTTATAGTTGTAGCCTTTGTGACTGGTAGGTACGTTGTACCGCTTAATTGTGTATTGCATTTATGTATTTCAATGTATTTGTATTGAATAAGATATTTAAGGTAAGTTGACAATTAGTATCAGTCTTCTACACATGACGGTCGGTAGCAATTCGTTCAACTATCAATACATTTTCAAAAACAGTCGCTAGCAAGAAGTCCTGCTTTATTTCATTCTTTATATACTCGTTCGATTACATTTAGTTTTTGTCATAAGTTTAACGATAGATTTAAGTTTTGTAATTATTGTAAATATCCGAACTTTAGTGAATTAAACTTGTTTAAACCGTTATCGAGTTAATTCATTTGATGTGGTAAAGCAGTACACCAAGAAAAGCCAGCATCACGCGCTTTTTCTTACAACGGGTATGAAACGATTAGAACAATGACCGTTTAAATTCAAAGAGCAACTTGAACTTTTTCAAAAATAAAATATAAACCTGTTGGAAAACAGCAGTAAGGCAGTTAATGCGGTACCAATACAAAAAAGAGCAGCTCATTTAATAAGTAGGTACCACTAAGGTACTTAGCCAGTAGGTCTCCACGAGGAGACGTAATAAGTAAGTATATCTCAGGTCCATAGGTTTCCAAATCTTATTAATGGAGCTATATCACAGAGCATGTCTATTGGGAAGCTGTAAGGACGAGAGAAAATATGATTCAAGGAACTAGAAACACATTCGAACATGTTTTCGAAAATAAATGTTAATTACAGTCCTTAATTCACTCTTGCGGTGGATAAAAGCAAGTGTAGGCACATAGGAATTGTGGTTTTATTGGACATTTAATATAATTTTTGTTAAATAGGTCACTAACAGCCCTTTTCAACACCACGTATCTTTGTGAATTGTTTAAAATTTTTATAATTAACCTGTTAAATTGCACATTTATAAAACAATAAACCATCACTGACAAATTGTCGATCGTTTCACTAATATCTTTTATGTAGATTTTGTCAGTTATAAGAAAATGTGAGACAATTCACAAAAGAAAAAGTTCTGGTAAACAAATACAGACAGCGTAGTGAATACCATAATCGCTATTAATTTGTGGGATTCAGTAAAGTTAAACAATCTCCTTTTCAAATAAAAATATCGACTTGTTAAACTGAACCCACGGTGTAGCTAACTACTTGGTAGGCACGTAACCGGATCGAACAAAAGAGAAATATATTTGTTAAAAGCTCTGGTGTATGTATCTGTTATATCTTTTATAACCATCGAGGAAATTCTGGAAATCTATTTGGTAAGTGTTTAATGTGGCACGATTATGACTTATAACACAACACTTTAAGTAAAATTGATCAGCTTATTCTCCTTTGCAATGTTCTGACTGCTATTTTCTTTTTCTAACATGATTTTTTGTATCTGGTAAAACTAATGGCAGCGACTCGCTTCACATGATTTCTTTATTAGAAATACTTAAACACTAATAATTTCTTAAGAACATTTCTCGTTGGTTAACAGTAAAGCGTCGGTCGGCATTAAGTTCTTACTTTCTGATTGGTCAACGTTTGCGTTTCGCGTTCTGCGATTTATATCCCAGTTGGCAGTTTTTTTACAATAAGTTTCGCCTACTAATGTTATAAGAAAGATAGATATCTAATTTTGTGTATATGCTTCTTCAATTGTTCTTTTAGTATAAGAATCTTTTTAAAATCGTTTTGTTTTTATCAAGAAAATATTCTTTAAATCAAATTACTCCAAAAGATTTTATTTTATTTATTCATTTCCGAGACTCAAAGAATTTGTAATGGCGCATTGATGTGATGAACGATACCAAACACATTTTTTTCTAAATTTGTCTCATATATACATTCTTCCTTATTTACATTTAAAAGGTGAAGTCTGGCGAAAAAGCGATCTTTGGAAAGAACCCTTCCTAATTTACATAATTATCTAGTTTCATCTTTGGAACTCGTTTGAGAATTTGAAATCATACGACCTAGAATTTTTGACAAATTACTCCGCTTATGGACTAATTTTCTGCTATCGTTGCTTCGGAAAAATTGTAATTCGTAACAAAAAGTGTGATAAATAAATTCAATAAGTAAACCTATTTATTAGTTCTCTCATTTATACATAATTGTTTATTCAGATTTTATTAGAAAAAAGGATATTTTCGACTGTACTTGCCTTATTGGCTAACTGATTATAACTTACAACTTGTACTGGTAAATCAGTATGGGTAGCGTTGCTTTAATTATGGAACGTTGTTATGTTATCTATTATAAGGATAAGTGGTATTGTTTTCCCGTAGTGTGACTGTATTAAGCGATCGAGAAATATTTACTAAATTTAATTATTACAAGAATGTATTAGTACATAACAGATTGTACATGTATTGGGGATGAAGTACTTACATTTAACTAATTACCCAGGTAAACAAAATGAAGGACCAAGAAGAATAAAAATGAAGTGTGTGATTGATAAAAAAAAATATATGATAAATCTGTTTTTTCACATATGCAACAAGAAGGGTAATAATTTCCGACGTTCGGTCCGAATATGACATCAGAATTGCCTCAGCACGTCAGATTTTGAGATTTTTAATCCTAAAAACGTAAAAATGTAATCCTTTGCCTTTTTGTGAGCACTACAACGTTAAGTAAGAGATCAAAATTATTAAGGGAGTACCCATTTCCAGATATCTTTTGTAGCTGAGCTGTTATCTGTCGTCAGAATTGTCCTTGTACATCAAGGATTTGAAATATAGTAACTAAATTAAATTTAAAATAATTAAACATTTAAGTTGCTTAGCTTTACGATTATTATAACTTGAAATTTCAATGTGTTGCAGGTTCTCTAGGACCAAAATCAAGTCGACATTCAATATATGTAACATATCCAATATATGTTATATCTTCGTCTAATCATAATATCAACAGTGTAATTCAATGCCGGTAGGGGTATTAGCCCGTTCAAAATTTGAGATCATTGGTCATATAATTTATACGAATAAGGATTTTAATTCCTTCTTCTTTGGATATGTTATATCTTCGTCTAATAATACATTGGAATTAACAGTGTAATTCAATGCCGGTAGGGGTATTAGCCCTTGGAGTAGTTGTTTCTGTTGAATCCACATTTATATTTATATTCTTATATTTATAATATAGCCTGTAAAGGCATTTCTGCTAGCGCCCACCTGATGAGACCCAATAGGTCGAAACCGGTCGTGTGATATGGCTTCGGTTCGTTGTGCCTACTTTCTAGGACGCGTTCAAAATTTGAGATCATTGATCTTATAGTTTAGACGAATAAGGATTTTAATTCCTTCTTTTTTGGATATGTTATATCTTCCTATAATAATACATCGGAATCAACAGTGTAATTCAATGCCGATAGGGGTATTAGCCCTTGGAGTAGTTGTTTCTGTTGAATCCACATTTATATTTATATTCTTATATTTATAATATAGCCTGTAAAGGCATTTCTGCTAGCGCCCACCTGATGAGACCCAATAGGTCGAAACCGGTCGTGTGATATGGCTTCGGTTCGTTGTGCCTACTTTCTAGGACGCGTTCAAAATTTGAGATCATTGATCTTATAGTTTAGACGAATAAGGATTTTAATTCCTTCTTTTTTGGATATGTTATATCTTCCTATAATAATACATCGGAATCAACAGTGTAATTCAATGCCGATAGGGGTATTAGCCCTTGGAGTAGTTGTTTCTGTTGAATCCACATTTATATTTATATTCTTATATTTATAATATAGCCTGTAAAGGCATTTCTGCTAGCGCCCACCTGATGAGACCCAATAGGTCGAAACCGGTCGTGTGATATGGCTTCGGTTCGTTGTGCCTACTTTCTAGGACGCGTTCAAAATTTGAGATCATTGATCTTATAGTTTAGACGAATAAGGATTTTAATTCCTTCTTTTTTGGATATGTTATATCTTCATATAATAATACATCGGAATCAACAGTGTAATTCAATGCCGATAGGGGTATTAGCCCTTGGAGTAGTTGTTTCTGTTGAATCCACATTTATATTTATATTCTTATATTTATAATATAGCCTGTAAAGGCATTTCTGCTAGCGCCCACCTGATGAGATCCAATAGGTCGAAACCGGTCGTGTGATATGGCTTCGGTTCGTTGTGCCTACTTTCTAGGACGCGTTCAAAATTTGAGATCATTGATCTTATAGTTTAGACGAATAAGGATTTTAATTCCTTCTTTTTTGGATATGTTATATCTTCATATAATAATACATCGGAATCAACAGTGTAATTCAATGCCGATAGGGGTATTAGCCCTTGGAGTAGTTGTTTCTGTTGAATCCACATTTATATTTATATTCTTATATTTATAATATAGCCTGTAAAGGCATTTCTGCCAGCGCCCACCTGATGAGACCCAATAGGTCGAAACCGGTCGTGGGATATGGCTTCGGTTCGTTGTGCCTACTTTCTAGGACGCGTTCAAAATTTGAGATCGTTGATCTAATAATTTAGACGAATAAGGATTTTAATTCCTTCTTTTTTGGATATGTTATATCTTCATATAATAATACATCGGAATCAACAGTGTAATTCAATGCCGGTAGGGGTATTAGCCCTTGGAGTAGTTGTTTCTGTTGAATCCACATTTATATTTATATTCTTATATTTATAATACAGCCTATAAAGGCATTTCTGCCAGCGCCCACCTGATGAGACCCGATAGGTCGAAACCGGTCGCGGGAAATGGCTTCGGTTCGTTGTGCCTACTTTCTAGGACGCGTTCAAAATTTGAGATCATTGATCTTATAGTTTAGACGAATAAGGATTTTAATTCCTTCTTTTTTGGATATGTTATATCTTCGTCTAATAATATTCCTATTCCTAGATTTATTGAATATCATTAAGTCTAGAAGATACTCTATGAAAACGGAGCCTATTGTTAGAGCACGTTCCGGGTATTTTTGAAAGTCCATCTATCATAAAATTAAATAGCAGCAGATATAATTTTACACTCTAGGTCAATAACATTACCTAAAGAAAACATCAACATCGTTAGAAGGAAGGGGGTGTTTCATCCCCGTATATTTTAAACATAATTAATAATTTTGTTTAGCAATTTAAATAACGCCTACTTATCTTCAGCTTTATCAGTATTTATACCTTGGAAAGACGGCAAATTTCATATTCAAACATCCAGAATCACAATCATTACACATTCACCATTCAACATGAAAAACATTTTAAAGATTTTAGTATCGCATTTATTGTAAATACCAGTGTAATTTTAGTTGTTATTAAATAATTAAAAGTTGAAAGGCAGTTTGACTAGCATCAATTTGAACTACTCTTATGTGAGAAATAACACTAGCAGTGTGAACAATTATGTTTGCACATTTTACACATCTACCAATTATTCTTAGTAAATACTATTTACAACTTGCTTATAAAGTTTAAAGATTTTATTTTTCGTATGCTGTATAAAATAGCCGAAGACAGACCAATAACTAGGTATTAAAAAATATGTGCAAAAGTTTTCACTTCAAATGTTAGTAATATTTCCCCATTTATTGTTTGCTGATCTGGTACTGGTTTCTAGTATGCTCTTTAAGGTTATTAAAAAGATATGATATTTTTATTTCGGAAGTCAAAACTAGGGAAAATTCCATATTTAACGATATCAGTAGCATAAGGGTCTTCCTCAATGATACTAACATTCAAGGGTGTCAAAAATAATGTTTACTCACAAAAAAATATCAATTTATCTCTGGAAATTCCAATAGCCTTTAGATGTTAATAAAATTTACGAGTCATCTTATGTGATTGGAAGTAGATTTATATCTGTTTTTTATTTCTGCAATAAAACTTGGGAGTTCTTATTAAATTTTTCACCAGTATAACTTTGAAGGTAAAAGAAAATTTGCACAACTTATGCATTCACAATTTCATTAGCATAGTTTCTGCTTCTCAGCTTGGTGACAATCATCCAGAAATGTGGATCACAAAAATTTGTTTTTCTCATCCATTTGATGACCCTTTTGGGTTGGGCATTCCGAGGGAAACTCGTGAATCATTTATATGACCAATCAATATGTAATTTTCCTTAGTTTCGGCCCACTAGGTAGTGTTGAAGCTTGTAGAAACCTTCACCGTTTCCATTAAAATGTAAATTATGTTATGTACCTTAACCATAAGAAGATCACTAATATTTAGCAAAATATTTTTTATAGATGATTTCTTCAATGTCAAGTCGCATGTAAAAGTGAATGTACCTATTTAAGAAACGAACGAACAAAAATAAAAATATGTTCTTGATCAGTATTCTGTCAAAACTGCCAAACGTAGATCACAATTTGGAAGTCATTGATTCTAATTAGCACGCCGCAGACAGACCGAGAACACCAACCAATATAGCCGCTGTTTCTAAACAACGTTCAATGAATAAATTCAGATAGCGCAGTTAATGTCATCTATAAAAGTTTACACTTATTAATTACTGAATTCCACAATAACTAGCAAATTTCTACAGAAGGCGTTCAATATGCTGTCTGTATTTATTTAAAATAGAAAACTAAATTCAAAAAAGAAGGTATTAAAATCACCACTCGTCTAACTTGGATGTGTGAAGTGGTGTCATGAGTACATATCGTACTGCAGAACGTAACTTTTAAAGAAATTCCCTTTTTATTTGACGATATATAATTCGAGTGTGTAATAGACATTTAGAAATTCGATTACTTCATATAAAATTGATTATCAAACTTTTAAATTTTATTTTTACTTTTGTACTCAAAAAAACAACATGTCATTGCTAAATTTTATATCAATTGCTTACCTGCTTTAGTGCTGATAAAAGGTACACTTCATAAAACAAACCTGTATTAGTTACTAATGTCACTTTCGGTTACACTAGACTGTTTCCTGAATTCTCAATATATCGAATCTTTCAATTTATAACATTAAAACTATACGATTTTGTACAGGTGGTTGGTGGCTGTTCCATTAAATAGTTATTTTTGGAAAACACTCTATTTTGTCTTTTTGTCACATGTACTATATTATATACGTTACGTTTCTGCCTACGAATTACCAACGTTTAATCCCATGTTACAATTTTCTTTTTTCGAATATATATATTGTTGATGTTGCTATGAAAAATTGTTAGTCCATTGTAATTGTATATGAAGCTTGCTGTCCAGATGAACATGCAATCTGCTTAATAATTCATTGCAAAAAATGTATGACATATGAAAATACAGTCACGTACGGGGGAAGGCAACGAATAAGATGAATACACGGCGAGATATTCACCTCCTAATTAATAATGAAGAAAAGAATGTAGCGCTACTAAGTCTACTACTACTATTTCACCGGTGCACAGATGTGCCACTTCGTTTGATTCCTATGGGGGAATTGATGCAATATACGTACTTTGTGTTTTAAAAGTTTATTACACCGAACTATTCACAACTATATACACACTAATTTTAGTGTACGTCGTGATTGCTACTTATTTTTACGAAAACACTAAATGACTATAGATTATGATTTATTAGATGAAACTATATGTTATTAAATACTATATGTTTAGACAGATCTTGATGTGATGGGTGCTATATGTTAATGTACTAAAGTGATCTCTGCTAAAAATATTTGATGTTTGAATGGTTTGAATCTAATATGATTGAATGGTGAATGGTTATTTTAACATGCACCAACACTTGAAACAACAAAAAAAAAGGAACGGAAACGTAAACATACAAAAATGCAACATTGCAAGCTATGTGTAGGTGCATCGTCTACGTCCTGGAAATGGACCGATGGGTCAAAAGGTTACCCCCAATACATCTATCGACTAACTCTAAAAAAACATTTGGAAACGGCTATACCAAGAAGGGAAAAAATATGACACATCAAAAACCATAAATTGCTAAAGAATGGAACAGACAGCAAATGCACATGACAATACAAAAATTAGAAAAATCCGAGAAGTAAAAAATGCATGACTAATAATGCCAATATATTACAAAGACAAAAAAATAAAAAGATGAATATATGCGAACAAAGTCATTTTCAAAAATTAATATTTATAGAGTTTAAAGTAAGGTAAATTAATAAATCTATGTAGATATGTATGCAAATTGTTAATGGAGATCTCTGAACGCTCTACTTTCTCATTGATTGAATATTAAAATTGCCTGACCTAAAAGTGACTATAAATAAAGTTTATTTAAGGGGAAACTTTTATTTCACTTTAAGACCAACTTTGTTATTTTGAATTCAATATTGACAGCGATTGCTTCAATATTAACCAGTTAGGTACTTCAAAATGTATCAGAGGTGGCTTGGGGATATTTTGTACGAAACGACATGGAATAAACGAAGTTAGTCTCCTTCTTATGATAATACAAGACTTTACGATGTCGATTTTCTAAATATTATTTTCTTACATAACAGCAGAATGCTTGAAATTACATCAGACGCTAACAATGCATTACTTTGTAAACGAAGTTGTGGAGAATCAAAATTCAGGGAACGAACCTCACTTATAAGGTGTGATCAAAATCGAATCTACAGGTCTTATTTTAATATTTACCTATGTGATAATAGACAGTAAAAAATTACAAATTTTCCTTTTTTATTTTAGCCTGTTTTATACTCTTGGTAGGTAGAATTACCAAAATGAATTTTTAATAAGATTAACAGAGGACTGTGTCAGCACTAAATGGAACATATTTAATAGGACAAAAGATGAAAAACACTCGGTAAAAATGTTCCATAGATTTATTTAGAAACTCTATACGTATTTCGGCAGTTATGCCATTGACAGGAGTTTAATAACAACTAAAGCAATAAACTTAGGTGTAATATAATGGTGTGTGAGGGTTAATTACTGTTTTTTCCCATTATAAACATCTTAGGGTTCAACAGCGGTAATTGGCTTAAATCTAGTTGTTCGTTCAACAAGTTATTTTTATCGTTGCAAAGAGCTGTTTTAATTTAGAAAGTTTCTAAAGCGTTTAATTGAGTTCCTTTATTAGCAATATGTAATTTTTTTACATAATTAGCAATTATGGTTATCTTTTAATAAATGATTAACAAAATTGGAATAATCTTTTATTAATCTATAGCTTGCAATAAGCTCTTTACAACGGCTAAGGATGATCCGAACAGACTGAGCTATATAATAACATTCACACTGTTATCAATTAATTTTGTATACACCACTATTAGGCAACTATTATGCAAAGGATCTGAGTTATCTTTATCGTTGCAAGGAACTCTTTTAACTTCAAAAGTTTCTAAAGCGTTTAATTTAGTTCCATTATTAGCAAAATGTAAAATTTTTACATATTTAAGAATATCCTGATTTTGAAAATGATGATTATCTTTTAATAAATGATAAGCAATATTAGAATTCTCTTTTAATAATATATAGCTTGCAAGATGCTCTTTGCAACGGCTAAGAATGCTCCGACCAGACTGACCTATATAATAACATTCACACTGTTTACAATTAATTTTGTGTACACCACTATTATGCAAAGGATGTGATTTACACTTGAATAAATTACTTCAATACCAGTTAGAGAATTGCTTAAACTAATTGAAACAAAAATAAACAATACGTTATACGATAGCGAAGAAAAGTCAGAAATATTAAATTTACTAAACTTACGTCTTGAACAAAACTATTTCTGTTTCGATTCGGAATTTTACAAATTACGAGATGGGGTACCCATGGGATCTCCTTTGTCGCCTCTTAGCTTATATATTTATGAATGATTTAGAAAATAGAATTTTACTATCTAGTTACGCTAAAAATGTCTTTAGATGGTTTTGCTATGTGGACGATATCTTTTGTATATTCACGGGAAGAAACAGAGAATTAGATATCATTCATAAATATATCAACAACATACGCAAAACTATTACATTTACTACGGCAATGGAATCTAACAGTGAACATAATTTCCTTGATTTAACAATACGAAGGTTAAATAAACTTGAATTTAAGATCTATAGAAACCCTTCCTACACTGATACAGTAATTCCAGCGTCTTCAAACCACCCTTAGAAAACAAAATTATCAGCGTTTAATTGTTTCATACACAGATTATTAAACATTCCGCTTTCTGAAGAAAACTTTTAAATTATAAAAAACATTGCAAAAAACAATGGCTACAATACGAATATAGTTGATAAGATACTCTACAAAAAACAAAAAAAAGCTATTTTAAAGTCAATTTATCCCTACAACCCTATAAAAGAGGACCTAACTTATAGGAAAATAGTTTAAACAGTCTAAACATAACGAAACATTTAAAACGAGATAGCATAACCGCTGCTTTTTATAATAACCATACACTAAACCAAATTCTTGTTAATAACAAGTGTAAATCAGATTCTTTGCATAATAGTGGTGTATACAAAATTAATTGTAAACAGTGTGATTGTTATTATATAGATCAGTCTGGTCGGAGCATTGTTAGCCGTTGTAAAGAGCATATTGCAAGCTATAGATTAATAAAAGAGAATTCCAATTTTGTTAATCATTTATTAAAAGATAATCATCATTTTCATAATCAGGATATTCCTAATCATGTAAAAATTTTACATTTTGCTAATAAAGGAACTAAATTAAACGCGTTAGAAACTTTTGAAATTAAAACAGCTCTTTGCAACGATAAAGATAACTTGTTGAACGAACAACTAGATTTAAGCCAATCACCGCTGTTAAACCCTAAGATGTTTATTATGGGAAAAAATGGTAATTAACCCTCCTACACTGTAATATTTTACCTAAGTTTATTGCTTCAGTTGTTACTAAACTCCTGTCGATGGCATAACTGCTGAAATACGTATAGAGTTTCTGAATAAATCTATAGAACATTTTCACCGAGCGTTTTTTAATCTTTTGTCCTATAAAATGAATTTGTTAGCTTTCAGATCGTGTTTTGATATAAATCAGGTGGATGCAACAAAACGGCTGTTCAGAATAAACATTAGAAAAACAGAAATAATAGTTTTACGCTTTTCTATTAGATTTCTCTAACAATTGTTTCGACTTGTGCATCTTTGAGAGCTTATACAGAAATTAACTTAAAATTAGGAAGCGCTTATATTTATATAACTAGTACCTAGTTGGCTACACTAATTTATTTAATAATACCTAATTAGTTATCGATCCTGTTACGCATTTAAATATAGGACTATTTAGACGTTCTGTTATCTCGTTTGTTCAGAATTTCAAAATATGGGGCTATGCAAACAATCATAGCGATATTCAAATGTAAAATTTTATGCCTAATCGAACAATTTGAGTTAATAAAAACATATGACTATCGCCAGAAATGTTTGCCACATACTTTGGCATTCTGAACAACCTTTTCTTATAACCTTTTCAGTTGGATCCATAATAAACAATGCTACTGTTTAAATGAAGTTTTGTTTTTCGCATTTAGAACACCCTCTACAGTAAATTTAATTTTTAGGGAACAAGTTTTGTATGAAAAATGTATTGTTTTAATCATATAATTTGGCCAGAATAACCATATTGCGTACTTTTGCAGGTCATTTTAAACGAAGAAGAAACATTTAAATATCGCCGCGATTGTTTGTATAGCCTCTTCTTTTGGCATTCTGAACAACATTCTTTTATAACTTTTTTCCTTGAACATTCTGTGTAGTAAATTAAATTTTTCCGTTATCTGCGATCTCGTATTAAATAAAATATAGAGCAAGTTTTGTTGTAAAAAGTTAAACAAACCCATAATTTGACCACAGTGAGCATATTGCTTACTTTTATTGGTCTCTGTATATACCGAATAAAATATTAAAGACGGTAATATAAACTTAATAAAATACATAAAATTTCTGTAATTTTAACGGAAATACATATTGGTTTCAAAAAGAATTTATGATCTTTTCAATGTTTCCATCGTTACAAATATCTCTTTATTTGAAGGAGAATTTATCGGCAACAAAAAAAAACATAGGGGGATATAAGTAATTTTATTGTTTAGTTGCTGTAAATGCTTTGTTACAATGTCCTACAAAAACCAAGAGCACTGTAGTTGTTACTATTTAAATAGTTGAGTTTTGACTGTTTTTTAATATTCAATTCAAGAGGCGAAAAGATAAATAAAAGGAGATTAATGCTCCCCAGGTTACTCGGATCTCATTCCCAGCGTACATGAAATATACTTTTTTTTAGGCTTGGTAATTTTTGTTTAGTTCTATATTATTTACTGCGACAATGGAAAAATGATTATTTTATTAACAATGTGACAACGAACGCAAATAAAGTGTCTTTCGAATTTCTCACCAACTTCGTATTATTAATATTAACAAACATTTTATTATTTAATTATTTACTCTTTCAAATTTCAATTATTACTCTATAAGAAACGTATAGCATAAAAACATGATCCTGAAAGAGGAAATAATTGTGGTTCGCCTTTCTCGCTTTAACGCGGCCTAATTGATTGTCTCTTTCTTTACCAATCAAGTCGCTTTCAAGATGCGTTGGATAGAGAAAGGTAAACCGCAATTACTTCCTCTTTCAGGATGAGTGTTATTGTATTAAATGCTGTCTCTATGTTATTAACCATAATAATGTGCGTATCAAATATGTTAGCGTAGATAAATTTGTAAAGAAGATCGTCGGTACTGATGATAGGACATTCTGGAATAAGCTGAAGATTAAAATGTCTAGTAGAAGAATCCTAGAGTCGTAGATAGTATTTGGTTGTGGTATGACTAAACTCCCGTCGACTGAATCATGAATTAGTACGTTAAATTAGGTAGCGTAATGGAGAAATGCGTTAAAAGCTAAGTGCTATGTACTATCGATAGCGGTACCTATTCATCGAAACTTTAACTAGTAATAATAATTACCTGCTAAATCAATAAAAAATATTATTAATCACATTTATCAAGTAACTAAGTAATTGCTTATATATACTGGGAATTAGTAATACTAACCAGATTTATCGAATTGATCGTAACAGATACATTTGATTATGTGAAAGATATATTAAATATAAAGCATAGGTAGCAAAAAGACAGCAGAAAAGAACAATGGAAGAAAAGTAGAAAAAAAATCTTAAAAGTCAAGGCATAGGTATTTAAAGTTATGTTAAGCAAAAAATAAAGAGAAAAGATATATGGATTAAACAAATTAACAAGATCATCCAAAGGAAAACTTGAAAGAAGTACAAATTTGTTCAAGCTTTCGCGACCATCGTTGATACAGTTTTTGGCTTTCGAGCTGTCTGGCCGTCGTCGAATGAGATATCTTCCTCTCAATGTTTCGTCGACTCGCGTGGACAACATCTTCTTCCCGGGATGGTCAGTAGAAATCTACTGATCTGATCTACCGATCAGATTTCTACTGACCATCCTGGGAAAAAGACCTCCTGAAGATGTTGTCCACACGAGTCGACGAAACGTTAAAAGAATATCTCATTCGACGACAGCCAGACAGCCCGAAAGCCAAAAACTGTATCTTAAAGGAAGTAATTAATAAAATCCATAAACGCCACAGAAAATAATAGGATCACGCCAGAACTGACGGAATTACTACTACATATGAGAAAAGGTAAAATCAAAGGCAGAAGGAACTTAGAAATTAATGCAAGATTATACTGGAGGAGAAAGAGGGAAAAAAGAAATATATATTGTGCAGAAATAAAGAAGAAACAATGGAGCACATACTAAACATATGCGAAAAACCGGAACTAGACAAGTGGAGGATACAAATAAATTGAATGACCAGATCAATTAAAAATTACAAAGTAGCACGAAACATTATATATAAACAATTTAAAATATCACAGTTAGCAGTAAATATCAGTAGATGGCGATATACTGGCCATAACTACATATAAATAATTAATTAAATCAATTAATATATGGCACTAACACACATATACACACACACAGATGTTTTGTATTCAAAGACAAATTACCATTTGGAAATTAAACATTGAAAAGGAAACTAATGCATTTTTTGTATAAGTGAAGTTTAAAAATTGTTAAAATTTCAATTATTAAGAATATTATCTGTGAATTTTGTGCTGTAATGGAGAAAACTACAGTATATTTTGTCTAAACTTACCAAGAAATAATTCGATCCTTAACAAGTGGAAAGACGAATGTTACAGGTAGGTATCCGCGGAAGCGCGCATGCAAATATGAACGAATTGGCAAGAGTAGTCGACGTTCACCGGAATACTACAAAAACTTGGAAGCGCCGTTTTAAAAAGCGTTTCGCGATTCTGCGTAATGTCAAGTAACTTTGATTTAACGTACCAGTTATTCCTGCAATCGAATTATTAATGCTTAGTTTGATAAGCCTTTATACAGAACAAGTTGCTGATTTTCTCGAAACCTTTTCGTCAGTAAAAAAACTGAAAATTGAAAATCAAAATGCTGCAATTTTTATAATTTCAGGCGTACTTCTTCAGTATATATTATTAATTACACTATTTCCAGCAAATGAAGTCTCATTTTGTGACTTTATTCATATATTCAACATAAATAAGTTAAAATCAATAGAACCAATACGTTCTTTACGAAGCGAAAATCTAAACTAAGTTTTCATTCAGTTAATATAATTTAAGCTTTTTTAGATAAAACAATAAAATACTTAAATCTTGCATATTAATTGAATTATTAAACTGATTACAACAAAAGAAATTTGTTTTCTAAATGTTACATCTATATTTAAAAACAAATCCACGAAAACTACCAACAGAAGATAAAAAAGACTTGATTTGAGGTCAACCACTCGGGGAACCCTCGGAGTAAATCCATACTTATGATGTAACCATAAAATCTCTACCAATCATTTTGAAAATGGTATAATTTTTGAATAAACGCTCGAACATGTCAATCTTGTTATTTTACAACAAATGTTTTGGCCTATCAGGGTGTCCCATAAACAAGTAGTATAGATGAGTTTTCAACCGCGTAGAGGGGAATCCGAGCGAGGTGGTCGTGAATCTATTTAATTATACTATTATACCAATGTCACTACGGCAGGCAGCGAAACTGCAAAGAAAGTTCAGGGTGCAAACTGTATCGTATATTATTTGAAATAATATGCTCTTTTATATCGACACTGCCTTTGGTCATTATCTTTGACCAGCCTTATGAATCAAGCACTACTTACTTATCATGTAATACCAAATAAATACCGTCTAAAGCTTTTTGAATTTCATTTTGTAAATTATTCTCGATGTATAGAAGTTGGAAAAGTGGTCTATATCTTAAATCAAAGGTCTCATTGTTATCTATAAATGTAGAAAGGCATTTTCAATTTTTTCCTTTCTGTTTTATCAAAGAAAAATTATTATTAAATTAAAATTTATCTTATTATTCCAGCCACATAGTAGAGGGGGTTATAACAACCTGCGTTTCGGGTAAATAATACATCAGAGTATTCTTAATCAACGTTTTAAGCCCGACAGTTTTAAAAACTTTACAGAAAAACAAATTTTTTGATTTATTCAGTGAATGGTATGATCTAGAAAAATTAAGATAGGTCATCAGCTTTATGCGAATTAGGGTAATTTATTGGATGCCTTTAGGCAACCACAATGCTGTCGTAGCTATCGAACGTTTTGTATTTGGTAAGGATTATAAACAGTTTAAACATGGAACCAAATCTATTAAAATTGTCTTATTAAATGCATAGAAATTGTAGTACACTTTCTGTAAACTGAGTGGTTCAAGTAGAGTTATAAGAAGAATATTCATAAAGAGAAATAATAATATTCCTATAAACTCATTAGATAAGGCTTTTTCTAATAACTGGTTTAGACGAACAAATAGATCAAAGCATTCACATTGATAAATGATATGCAAAACAAACAAAACAAAAACAGTAAGCGGTGCTATAGCAATATGAGTAAGATGTAATCAGTTGGAATTACGAGCAGAAATTAATTTTTCATCAATTTTGGTTAACACGTACGTGCAAAATAGACAGTCAAGAACTATATAAGAAAAAGTGCGCAATAGACGTATAGAAGTGCCTACAATTTATTTTTCGTTTGAAGGTTCTTATAATGCAAGATGTTACGGAGCAATGATTTATTAGAATACGAAGAAATGCGAGTTTATTGATTGCATACATTGTTCTTTTACACAAACTTACTATGACAGAAAACGAAAAATAAATTTAAATATTCTTAAAAAACGTTTTTTCTTAAACCATTTTCAAGAATATCATGAATAATATCCGTTAATTGTTAATTGTTTGTTTATAATAGTTATTAAATTTGCACACAATTTATTATCACGTTTTAAAGAGGCTCTACAGTTGGGCGGGTTTTGAATCTTTGCATTAAGATGGTAAATAATAATTAATAAATAATAAACAGGGGTACATGGCACATATTTGTATCTAATTGTGTCGATAAACTTTTGCGAAAGTGAACACAAATATTTTAAAATGATTTACTGCGTAGGACTGACATATCTAAGTGATTATTTTGTACGTTTTTTTTACGGTTAGTTTGGTAGTTTTTCAATTTTTAATATCAAAATTTGAGACTTCTCTCTCGTGACTGCATGTCTATCTATGAAAATATTCCGAAGCAGATGTGTTCTTTGTGAAGAAAAATGTAGGTGTAGAAATTCCTATTTCGAAGTGACATAAAGAGCATTTTCTAATATGGAAAACGTAACAATTGCAGAAATGAAAATAACGCGCTCAAAATGATATAAGACCTTCTAAGAGAAAATTGAAGGGACTGAATGCGCTATTTTGATGAAATTATTATTTGTTATTAATTTTTATTTTATTAGTAGGTCGTTCTTCAAACTACGATTTTAAGGTGTTGTTCGGTAGATAGTTTATTTTGCCGCCTTGATTATAAACTCGTGAGAAATAGACATCATCATTGAGGAGTTGTGCAGACGCGATGATACATAAAAGATGGGACTGCGCGTCCACCGGTATGATTAACACCCGAAAGTTTTAGCCATTTTTAAGACCAGTCCAGTCTTATTATACTGATATGTACGTAACGGTTCCAATCGTACATATAAGCCGTCTTTCTAAAATTCTGAAAACATTTTATGTATTTACGAAACCCCTAAAGGAGACTACTGGTAGAGAAATCTTATTCACCAAAATTAAAAACAAAAATAAATTGTAAAACATTAAACTCTAATACAAGAAGTACATTTTTAGTTACTTATGAATGAGATAACGACAAAAAAAAATCCACATATAGGACTAACAATTGCAAGAACTGGACACAAAAACAAACCAAACTACAAAATATATATAGCACATAAAATTAATCATTTGCCAAAATTAACAGAAGAACACACCTGTTTTATCGTTGATAATGTTTTATTTAAATTTTTACCAACGGGGTGTACTATGTACCACAAGAAATAGAACCACGTAAATTTATCGTAATTTAAAACTTCGATGTATTGTTACACTTTTTATTTTATTAATCTACATGATGTGTTAGCAGCGAGAGCATGACTACTAATAACTGGCCGCTATCTCACTGTTATAGAACATTATCTAACCAATACATAACAAACACGTATTGACGGTATGTGCGGCTCCGACCTGAAGAGTCTCTGTTCTCTTCCAACCATCTGGAATTCGTAGAAACCAAGCCATTATTATTGTGAATAATAATGCTTGGCTGCTACAATCATAAACATTATAATCTTCCAAAATATTTGCTGTTTGTCGAGTACCATTTATTGCTAGTTACTAAACAAAATTTCGTCGGCTGCATCGCTTGTGGGTACAATGGAATCTACACGTACTCCATAACTCATTATTAAAAAAAAATTATCTATATTTTACAAATCAATCGTTAATTATCTATTTGCATTAATATTAATTATAGTTATAAGTTTGCAGTTAATTCAGTTTAAATTAAATATAGTTATCGGAGTTTTAAATTACGATAAATTTACGTGGTTCTATTTCTTGTGGTACATAGTACACCCCGTTGGTAAAAATTTAAATAAAACATTATCAACGATAAAACAGGTGTGTTCTTCTGTTAATTTTGGCAAATGATTAATTTTATGTGCTATATATATTTTGTAGTTTGGTTTGTTTTTGTGTCCAGTTCTTGCAATTGTTAGTCCTATATGTGGATTTTTTTTGTCGTTATCTCATTCATAAGTAACTAAAAATGTACTTCTTGTATTAGAGTTTAATGTTTTACAATTTATTTTTGTTTTTAATTTTGGTAAATAAGATTTCTCTACCAGTAGTCTCCTTTAGGGGTTTCGTAAATACATAAAATGTTTTCAGAATTTTAGAAAGACGGCTTATATGTACGATTGGAACCGTTACGTCCATATCAGTATAATAAGACTGGACTGGTCTTAAAAATGGCTAAAACTTTCGGGTGTTAATCATACCGGTGGACGCGCAGTCCCTCCAGTGCTAAACCGGAACATAAGACTTAAGCATCCTTTTATGAAGTGAAAGAGAAAGATGATACGGACGAAATGAAGGTAAAAGAAAAGTGAAACATTATCTGAGGAAAATATTGCGTCAGCATTTGCCTAAAATATCCAAGCAAATCACAGAAAACTTGTACTAAAGCAGACGGACCCAAAATCGAACCGGTGAACTTTAGCTTTATAGAACGGTCGGTTTCCTTTCAGCCTGCTCTTGTGACGTCACGCAAAGGAAGTTGCATGTCTGTAGCTACAAGTTAGCCTCGCTCCAAGGCCATCCGTAAAATTGAATTTTATAGTGGTAAATACTTTCAAGGTTTCATAAGTAATTTGGACTGTTAATTTTTTGAAAATTTTGTCACACCCAGAAAATCTCGTAAGAGCCACGATAGCAAATGAAAGGTTTAAATTTTTTTTTTATAAAAGTAATATATTTATATATCCGGTTGTGATACTATATATGCTCTAGTATTTAAGAGTAGCCGCCGTAGTATTGTTTTATAAAAATTAAAACAAAATTTTTTTGCTCAAGAGAGTGAGAGAGAGAGAAAGGGGATAAAATTATTGTGAAAAATTTGAAAATAAGCAGAGCAAGAAGGAGCTTTCTTCAAACACTTAGAATATATTTTCAACATTGTTTATTAATTTTACTGTAGATGTATTGCGCGGACGGTAACTTTGAATTTATTGTGCATATTTACACCTTGTGATATTAAGATCGTACAAATGTAGATCAAAAGCTTTCGCAAATTCATAATGATATGTTGTTGTATACTTGAAAGGTTTTCTTTCGTTTACAATGCTTTTATCTACCGCAAAGTTAAGTAATTCGGTATTATAATTAGAATTTGAGTGAAATGCGTAAGAACGTGAGAGTATAATGAAAATGAATTGTAATATAAGGCTATTTATTTTAATTAAAGTGCTTTTAACGTTATTCTGTTACTGTCACTACAAAACGCAACACAGGTACAACGTTGACTCTACCAAACAGCTTAACTAGTTGTAAGTATTCAAAATTTGATTCTCAAAATAATTTAATTAATTACGAAATAAGAATACATAATATATAATATAAAGCGTACGGTATAAATTCTGGTATATAGTTGTAAACAGTGGTGACTTTTGATGAAATGAATCAGGTTCTCTGCAAATGTTTATTCATCCATTTTTTGAAAGTTAATTCAATATTTAATTTAATTTAATTGCTTTTAAACCTTATACAGCTAACATCTGAAGTTAATCACTCACTTATATTTCTTAAATCAATTTTCTGTTTTTATTAGTATTGAAAAATATCTTCAAATAAAGCAAACTGTACATTAAATCCATTATCTATTATATATTTTTACTATTGTATCGAACCGAAATGGAACACACTCAGAATGTTACGACAAGTACGTACTACGTTATAACAAAGATTTCCAAATACTCAACTTATGTGTTTTCCTATCTTACACATCATCCCATTTGTACATGCACAACACCATTTAAGTACTTCTTCATCTTGATCAATTACACCGTTATATATTTGCACATGATGACAACAAGCATCAATCCATTCAACATATAACCCTTCCAGATTCCACTAATTACAGTCCATATAGACCACACGTGTTAAAATAGTGACATTCACTCTACTTTAGCAATATCTGTAGCGATCCGATTCGTAATCCCCAATCGATATGAATAAAATAAATAATATAATAGGCATACACATAGAGCACATGGAGCCTTTAACACACACGTAAGGAATTACGTCTCACATGCATTATCAATGTAGTTAGTTCGCACAAATACATCAATTTCTATTTCTTTGTCAGTTCTGATGCTCTCTTGCATATATCAATCACCCCTGGTTGTGAATGTTTAAACATAGAAGATGAAAATTGGATGCAATTTCTGAAAGTAGAGTGTTTTGTTTTACTTCTACTATTAATTACTAAAAATTATTTATAAATAAATGCTCGTTCAAAATACAATACAGTTATATTGTATTAGAAATTAAACCTAATAGAAGAAACGGAAGATACCTCTTCTAATAATTCATTTATGTAGAAGAATTATGGCTTATAAAACGTGTGACGGTAAAAGGCAAAAGTATTTTTTGTTATATAATTTCGGTTATAACGCTTTTTAAATTAATTCACATCCAATTCTTTTCCGATTAAAATTATACCGATATTGGTCTGGAATTTTTTAATTTATACTTAATTAATGGATTGAATAGAACGAACCCTTTTACATTAATTTGGAGATTGTAGTAAACAATAAATTACTGCTGCTGAAAAATAATGGAAGCTCTACCGAATTTCATTACTCCAAGCATCGTTTAAAAATGAGTTCGATCTGCCATTTTACCACGAATAGTCGTTCACGCGTATCTTTTAGAGTAACTGTATCTCCCCCGAAATAGATAGGACATCCTTGCAGGAAAATTAAAGAAAAATCATTTTCACAATTATTGTAGTCTATATATAATTATTTCATTATGTTTTGTGTCTACTAGAGAATCTTCATCATAATAAGTAAATATGGTGCATAGTTACATATATATTTACATACAGTTATTTGTTTCTGAAAATACTACTGAAACAGTGTCTACTACAATGTAAGAACATAAGCTTTTATCGCCGTAATTCATAGTAAGATTCAAATTCGAGCTAAAGAGCCGCGGTCTAGATGAACTTGTAGGTCTGGGTGTTTCGTCTACAACTGTGGCTGGGATATAAGTGGCAGTGAGTTGACAAGGTAAGCTAAGGTTCTACTTTGAAGTCTTGGCAATTACTGAGTTCAGAGTACCCCTTTTTTAAAACTTTTTGAGTGTTTCATTCCCACCACCTACTCATACTGGTGGGCGGGTAGTTCCTCCAACCTACATTGTAGTGTAAAGCCGGATAGTAAAACAAAAAAACCTCTTCAGCCTCCTTTTAGGAAGTGAAATGAAATCAAACGGACGAAACAACAAACAAGTGAAAGATTATCTGTGGAATATTACTGTCCCAGCATTTACCTAAATGATCCAAGTAAACCACAGAAAACTTGTACTAGAGCAGGCGGACTCGGAATCGAACCGGTGACCCCCGAATGCTAAGCAATGATCTAACCAAAAAACTTTTTGGTTGTTTCAATTCCACCAGCCATTCATACTGGTGAGCAGGCAGTTCCTCCGACCCACACGGTAGTGCATAACCGAGGGATTGGATATATCAAAAGGGCATGAATGAAAAAGGAAACCACGATAAATTCAACGTTTTAGGTTTTAAGTAAATAAAGGAATAGACAGTTGGTTTTCAATGTTTCAACAAGAGTTTTATTTACACTTTACAATTATTTCGGCATCTTATGCCTTCCTCAAGAGTTGCTATGGAAATGCAATTGTAGAGTGTAAATAGTGCTCTTGTTGAAACATTAAAAAGCAACTTTATTTTCCTTTATTTACATATTATCAAAATATTACATTATTACTCAACCGCATAATCGTTAGAAGTTATTTTAAGTTCTGTTCTCTTAGGTTAGGTTAAGCTAGCTCTTTATGACCTTACTATACGTTAAAATTTCAAAATAAAACAATTTTTCTTTTAAGTTTCCCTCTCTGACATTTTCGCGGATTGAAACTTTCCTTATTGTGTTCCTCTGCTGATGAGTATCTAACGATGTGCCACCCGCTCTTCTGGCGCGTGCCTTAAATACTGAACTGTAAATGTATTTTATATACTACTTCACATTTAATAGCAGTAACGCAGTTTAGAATAGAATATAACCATAGACACATTGTAACGTTAGATCAACTATTTGCTTGAACAACAACCTGAATATAATTCAGTCAATGCGAAATTATTGTTTTCTGCCAACAACTTATATTAACAATAATACAATTTATTGAATTTAGTCAGTTAATGTTCAATGGGAATATTTTTGATGCACTGATAACGACAAACAAATTTGAAATTGTTATCTGCTCTTACACCTGTTACCAAAACTTTTTTTATTTTCAAGCGTAAGTAAAAAGCCGCTGATAATGTTTGCTTCAAATCACCTAATTGGTTACACGATAAAAAATGTTTTGTGATCTTGAAAGAAAATTAAGTAAGTTACCGATAAGGTTTCTGTAATGTTAAAGTACTTAAATAAAAAACGTGATTTAATAAAACACGATGTTTTAATTTTATTTTTCTCGACGAATCATTTCGACGAGCGGTCAGTCTCAGGAGTACAATTAATACTGAATCAGTACAGTATGTACTAGGCTTAATATTACTTAAATATTAAATGAAAATATATATAAACAAAATGCTTTTAGATGTTTCAAATATGTTTATTAACATACTCTACATAAAATTCAAAAAGTGCTCCAATCACATCTGGTTTCTCAAGCAATGTAGGAAAAACAATGTCGTCCCGAAACATATGAAGATTACTTGTCACCACAAATTACAACCAGCAGAAAAAATGATAAAAGCTGCCTACAAACTCTGGTTGAATCAAGAAATCAAATTCTGGTACATAAGAAGAGACAACATCAGCCTCCATCTCAAATTGATTCAAGTGGATTTTTTCCAAAAAGAGAATGTACCACTATCACAATTCCTGGACAGACACATACGAGAAGAAGTACAAGAAATATCACAAACACATCAAAACAATCTCCATAAAAAAAATCAATCTCTTTTGAACCAAAAACTAGGCAAGATAACAACAGGTAACACAATAACAACATCTAATAAATTCCAATTTTATCCAAGACTTGTAAATCTAACTAGTACCACATTTAACGACAAAGAAAATAATTTTCTCAATTTAGGCTTAAAATTTTCACCAAATATTAATAGTCAAAGAGAATTAGAATCACTTGTAGTTAATTTAGAATTAGCATGCAAAGATTTAGATTTAATAGATAAACTAAAAATAACTCATTTAACTCAGAACCTAAAAATTCCTAAAAGTAGTACTGAAGAGAAAAACGTCATCAAAAATATTTCCAATAAACTAAAACAGAACAATTTAACTTTATGTAAAGCCGACAAGGGAAACACTATCGTTATTCTTAGCACAAATGATTATAATGAAAAGGTGAACCAACTGATAAATAACCAGGATTTTATAAAAATTAATGTTGATCCCACAAACAAATTTCAAAAAGACGTTATAACATCAATTAAAAATAACAATTTAATATTCCCAGAAAATTCTTTGTATAAATTAAAATCGATGAATCCTACAGACCCTCGTCTATACGGATTGCCCAAAATACACAAAACAGAAATACCAGTAAGGCCAGTCGTTTCATATATAAATTCTCCATCATATAAACTGTGTAAAGAACTAACAAACATCATTCCAAAAATAATCAACTTTAATCCTAAGTTTTCTATAAAAAACTCCTACGAATTCATAAATAATACAAAAAATTTACTTATACCAAGTAATGCAAAACTTATCTCTTTCGATGTTAGTAGCTTGTTTACATCAATACCTACAAGGGAACTCATAAATATCATTAAAATGTCACTAAATGAAATAGAATTAGATAACAATTAAAAATTCAACTAATAAACATAATAGAAACTTGTTTGAAACAAAATTATTTCTGCTTTAATAATAACTACTACAAACAAACCGAAGGATTAGCAATGGGCTCGCCTATTTCACCGCTATTCTCAGACATTTTTATGTCCGATTTTGAAAACAAACTATTAAATAGTAACAATAAACATAATTTAACTAATAACATATTTTACTGGGCACGCTACGTTGACGATATCTTCTGTATCTGGACAGGAACAGAAAGACAACTCAATCAATTTCTTAATTACCTCAACAAATTGAATAATAGAATTAAATTTACAATGGAAACCCAAGATGTAAATCAAGGTCTGAATTTTCTAGATGTAAACGTTAAAATTATAGATAATAAACTTCATTATGATATTTATAGGAAAAACACAAGTACTGAAACCATCATACACGCAAGATCAAAACAGTCTTGGCAAATAAAACTTTCAACTTTTCAGTTTGATTCACAGACTATTACATTTCCCATTAAGCCAACAGAATTATAAGAAAGAACTTGACATTATAAAAATTATTGCTAAGAATAACGGATATAAAACTAAATTAATTGATGAATTGATTAGAAACAAAAAGAAAAAACTTATTTTGAGCAAATTTTATAAGTGTAAACAAGAAGACAAACAATTCAAATTAATTAATTATACTAGTAATAATAACAACAAAATTTATACTGAATTAAAAAAATCAGGAATAAAAACAATTTTGATCAATAAAACTAATTTAAAAAGCATTTTAACAAACAACAAACAAAAAACCGATAAATTACAAAAAAGTGGTATATATAAGCTGAACTGTAAGGATTGTAATTCTTTTTACATTGGTCAAACAGGTCGTAATTTCAACATACGTTTAAAAGAACACGAAAAAGATATAAAAAACAAAAAGTTACCTACAGGCATAAGCCTACATTGCCTAGAAAATGGCCATAAAATCGACAGAGATAACTTCAACCTATTACATATAGAAAATAAAGGTCAACGTCTAAATATTTTAGAGCAGTTCGAAATTAAAAAAGCCTTTAGAAATAATTGTAACATAACAAATGATAAATCCGAGTTGTAAGACACACCGGTGATTGACCAATTTCTGAAGAATTACAACCCGACAAGGGTTTTCCCCTAAATAACTATACCTTTGTATAACTACCTCTAATATACTTGTACCTGTACATCTTATTACTTGCAATACCTAAATATAAATACTTTTTGACTTCTGTATAAATAACATTAAGTTACAGTTTAAATTTAGTAAATATCTATTACTCTTGAGAAAGACTTCGGAAGTCGAAACAAATATGTAGAGTGTGTTAATAAACATATTTGAAACATCTAAAAGCATTTTGTTTATATATATTTTCATTTAATTTAAACGATGTTTCATAATTATCCAACAGACAATTCAATTGAAATTACTTAAATATGCTTCGTTTGCCTAAAATACGGCTATATGGATTAACAGTATTATAGAATAAAAACGACACTTATTCGATTTGTTGTATTTCAAGAAATATATTAAAAAACTACTTTTAAAGTCTGTCTCTTCGGCGTGCTAATGAGATTCAAAAAGTTGGAAATCGCAATTCATTCGCATTAAACAGAAAACTGACCACGCCGTGGGCTCAGTTTGATGATAAGTCGATACCCTCATATGAAAAAGACCGTGCTGAAATTTAATGAATCCTGTGATGAGTAGCAAGTTCACAAAACTAATTATCAGTCAAATGGGTTGAATTCCTGGAAAAATGTACTTCATATTATACTGAACAAAACCTTATACTTAGGCCCAACCCCAAAACATGGACAGTTTTCGAATTAATGGAGGTGCAAGATTAAAAGGAAAATTATTCCTTTGAGTTTAATAATTAATTAATGCAAATTATTATATATTATTATAATTAATAGAGGCAAATAGTTATTCCAGATAGGATGAGTTTAGGAGCAGTATGGTATATACCAGAATTTGCTCCAAACTACCCTTGTATGTGACCGCAATAATAAAATGATTCGGTTTGTAGTAGGTTATTTATGACAATGCTAATTAATCTAACGTTAAAAAGTAGCATGATAACAATGTATATATCAACCCCGTGCAACTCCACTTAATCCGTCAAAATTCTCTTGATATTATGGATATCTCAACTGAATGCTAGTGCCCAGCATTACCTATGAATGTGTGTGTGTTAGAAGCGAATTCATTTCAGTTATTGTGAACATCAGGTTCGATGATTTCAACGTTAACAAAGCCAATCGCTGTATCTACATCACGAAGGACTTTAACTGAAAGATATCGTTTTTAATATTGACGTGCATATCTGAGATACAAAATAAAAGATGCAATATGCGCACATGTATCTAATGGTTTACTACCAGTTTCGAATGTACAATAATAACCTAAAATAGGAGCGTTGTCATCGTTCCTAATAATATCAGAAATTCTGAATGATGAATAAACTCTGAGGTGAATAAAACCTAGCTCATTAGTATGTTCGTCTACTTGCAAAACTTGTTCTTATTCATTATTGTCGTCTTCACATTTCTCATTTCTCTTAGCAAAACGTCCTGTATACAGGATGACGCTATGTAAACCTGATAAATTCCATAAGTTATCTGATGTAAGTATTCCGTGATCAAAAAATGGTGGAAACTTTGGCGGAGTTGTAGAACAAACTGGATAGCTCAAAGCCCAACGCCAAAACACAACACAACATGTCCGAAGAACTTTTCGGTAACAAAGTTACGTTCTTCAGGGACTGAAGAGAACTGAAACTCTCTCAATCTAGTTCTCGTCAGTCCCTGAAGAAGGTAACATCGTAACCGAAAAGTGCATCGGACATTTTGTGTCGTATTTTGGTGTTGGGGTTTAAGCTTGTTATTCAACCGTGATTTGTGAATAGTGATACTTAATGCGGTTAGTGTTCTTTGTCGTAAATTTTCCTCTTCCTCTTTTCCTACTATTACTACATTCACATCGTAAACAATATTTAGAATTTGTTGAGCTACATGTACAGTAGGTTCTGCTATTGTAATGGGATCGTGGAATGCATTGGTTAAAGCTCCTGCTATACAAAGGAACTCATTTAAAGATGGTACATGAGATGTAGCATATGTACCGGCAAAGATTTTAAAAAATATTTTCGGAAGGCCGTTTCGTGCATCTACTTTTTATTATTATACTAGCAGAAGAAGACACGACTTTCATCTAATTTGCAATATCGATTATTGATTTCACTGATAGTCTACGTATGTTATAAAAGTAATCGAAAAAAGAACGAACTAGATTTGTTAAGCAAAGGTTATAACTTTAATATTAGAACTAAATTAACCAATCTAAATTACAGAAAATTAGCAATAGAGTCTGAACTTGCACTAAAATATAGTAACCTAAATAAAAAAATCGAAATTAGACAACTCATAGAAAACAAGGTCTAACAATTTAAATTCAAATAAAGATGTGGCTACCATAAAATCTATTGAAAAAAGATTGCAGAGAATGATATTATTTTTACAAAAGCAGACAAAGGGAATGCAGTAATCGCGATTTCAAGATTAAATTATAATAACAAAGTTAAAGATTTTCTGGCTTCCATATTCCTTTACCAAAATCAAAATAGATCCAACTTTAAAATTTCAAAAAGTCTTGATATCAACATTAAATAATATTTACTATTTAACCCAAGAGTTTAACAACAAACAACTTATTTTAATGAATCCTCAACCTCCTAAACTATATGGTTTAATTAAACTCCACAAAAACCATAAGCCTGTTAGACCGGTCGTATTATTTATTCAAGCCCCAACCTCCAAATATTACTTCAAAGCTCTGCATTCAAAATAACCGCATAAAGTGCGAAGGAAAGTAAAAATTTACATTTAAAATATACAAACACAGAACGCATAAACTTATATTATTATACAGTTTTAAATAATTATTACTGTACATAGGTTTATATATCAATTACATAGTCGTGGCGCAAACAACACGCTGCAATTTTACCTGCCTTTCTCGCGGCGTAATCGACACGGAAAAAAAACGCGGCGCAAAGTACACGGCGTAAAACGCACGACACCTACAGAACGAGGGTTTGGCGATGGGAAACACACTCTGCCCTATTCTGTCAGAAATATTTATGAATAACAGTGAGGAGAAAATATCACTTAACCTGTTATTTAAAAATTGTGTTTACTGGTATAGATACGTTGATGACGTTTTGGAGTGTTATAATGGGACAACAAGACAATTAAACTGTTTATTTGAATTAATCAATAATATACATCCCCACATTAAATTTACAATGGAAATAGAGGAAAACAACAAGATTAATTTTTCAGATCACACAATTTCGAAAAATAATCATAAACATCAATTTTCAATTTTCCGAAAACCAACACGTATAGGTATTATAATGCATGACCATTCATTTCATCCCTTTTTACAAAATTATTTCACTCCATGATCCACAGATTAATAAATATCCCGTTAGATAAAAACAACTATGAAAAAGAACTTAAAATAAATAGCTGTAAAAAATGGATATTCTCCTAATGTTGTTTATAATATTCTTTCTAAAAAAATTAAAAACCAAATTACAAAAACAATTTACCCCCTTGTTTCCAATAAAAATACTAAATTTGTTTCTTTATCTCATTTAGGAAATATTTCCACAAAAACTAGCAATATTATAAAATACAATAATGATAGTTCAGTGGCATTCAAAACCAATAACTCTATAGGTTCTTTTTTAAAAAATTGTAAAGACGAAACCAAAAAATTTAAAAAACCAGTTGTTTACTTACCAGCATGTAAATATTGTGATAAAGTGTTGTTATATTTGGCAGACAGACAGACATTTTGATGGTAGAATAAAGGAACATAAAAATTATTTTTTTAAAAAACAAAAACCTCAGCTTATTCATAGCACTTAATTAATTTAGAACAAAATTTAAAATTCTTCATACTGATAATAAAAGTAGGAAACTTAATTTGTTAGAACAATTTGAAATAAATAGATATCTAAAAACGAACAGTATATTGATGATCAATTAGAGGCAAACATTTCCCCTCTCCTTAATCTAAATGTACCACCTAAGTTAGTATTTAAGTAACTGTAAGTTTATAGAATATATATACATATACACCTGATAAAGCCACAGTGTGGTGAAACAATATTGTAGTGTACAATAAATAATTTCTTCGAAACCTTTTTGTTGTATTAAATTTAAATTTTAAATTATGTTTGAGTTTTGACTAATAATTGCCGCATCAGTGAAATAAAAAAAAAGAATAAATAAAAGTTAAGCGAACAAATTTCGGATTATTTTCCGATATCTCCATTTCGCGATGAAGTAGTTATTACTTATGCGCGTGTCCTCTCTGATATTCTGCGGTGATCTTCTAGTTTCATCGCGTCTTGTTACAGCAATATGTGTATATAATGCTCTGTCATAACAAATTACACATACTATCGCACGAGGACACAAACCATTATCACAAATATAACATTGGATAACATTTCAAAATTTTAGGAAATTACAAAAACCTAAAACGTTTTTATAGCTTCTTCAAACACTGCATGAAAAAACGAAATGTAAACAGTAGGCTTTCAAGTAAAACAATACATCGATATACTAATGGTCGATGAAACTGGAAAGAGATTAAAATTTAAATTAAAATTATATGTATGAAGTGAACCTATTTTATGGTTCTTGCAAGTGTGTGTAACGCGTTACATCTTTTGACCGTTCGGTTCATGAACATAAATACCAATCACATACAAGGATGGTTTAAGGGTGAAGTCTGCTCCTAAACTCATCGTGTGTGGATTTATTATCCGCCTCAATTAAGGAGAATTAATTATTATACTGAAAAAGTGTATTTTTCTTGTTGCCAGTGGCCTGTTTTCCGTTTCAGGTTAATTTCGGAAACTGCCCATGTTTCGGGGTTGCGCCCATGAGATGCTCTGTTATTGTTTGAATATTGTGTGAAAAGCTTTTTGGCATAGTTTCAACCGATTTGACCGATTTGCCCTTGCCATTAATTTTGTGTGGGGTTCTTTCCCGAGATGGTATTAACTACGCTGTCATTGAACACTTTTGCTCATCGGATGAGAACCAAAAAGTTCCAAATCTCGATCGAGGATTGACAGAATACTGAATTTATTTTTACATTAGAATCAATTTTAGATTCCTTTCTTGTTGTTTTATAGTTACTCTTTTACTAATAAGTAGTTCATTAATGCTCTGCAACATTTTAGACACTCGTCTTTCTACAAAGAATAAGAAGATTTTTGTAATTCACATTTCTAAATAGAACGGTAGTATTATAATGGCTGAACTATAAACCACATTACATATTTGAATTTCGAAGGGTAACATAAGTATATTATACATAAAATTGCTTTTTTAATACAACTGCTTTTCTACGTTCATAAATTTCTTTTTTACGTATTGATTTTCCTTCACTTTAAAAAATAAACTGTTGTCACATAACGAAACATAATTATGTTTTGTCAACACAGATAAAGTCTCATCAATCATACAGAAAAGTGTATCTGATATCAGATCGGTATATTATTAAAATTTATGAATTATTACAAGGTAAAAAATTACAAAAAAGCAATTATCAAGACGAAACTAATTAACGACTCCAGTTTTCATCTTTAAAAATTAAAGGAGAAAAAGCTCAAGAGACACTAATATTTTAATTAAAAAAGATCATGTATAGATTAAGTGTGTTGAAATTAAATTCACCAAGCTTACTTACCATTATGATACATAATCCGAAATTTTCCAATTTTGTACTTAGATTAAGGGATTTTATTCGTTGCTAAAAGAAGTTCTTTTTGATTTTAGTGGCAATATAATAGCAGTGTCTTGATAATGAAGGATTCAAAATATCTTACGGGACAATTTAAACTAATATATTAATAAACTGTGACATAGCTGAAAGCATTGAAGATAATTTTCAAAGTATTTAACGAAATACATAGTGTTCAAGTTGCAATATTCAGTAAACTGTCAATAAAAAGGCGATTTCACACAAAGTTATTCCAAATGTACAGAAGGTATCAAAAGGTATTAATGCTAAATTCGGTTTTATTTCTTTCCCATTCATTTGAAATTTCAGCTAATCATTTTATTTTGTTTATATTGCATCTTGAACATTTCATCACCATATAGTAATTAGAATTATCATGCATTAATTTTGTTTCAATAAAAATAAAAAATATTATTAATTAGACACAAATTCGTCTGTTATATGCTCCAAATAGAATTTGAAATTTCAAGGAACCCATTTTGCTAATAAATAATTAAAAAACGTCGTATATTTCAACTTTTCCTTATCGTTACTTGACAATTGCTTCGCCAAAACATTGACTTCATCGGAAGTTTTTCTCAGAACTTAATATTATAATCTATAAATGAACTTATCTATTAGTTGAAGGGTGGTTTAATAATGGGCGGTTGCTATATTTACTTGTTCGTTTATTAATAATTTGCTATTTTTAAATTTATTAATTTATATTATTTCTAAAAGTGATAGTTTTTTACTATTGCTATCTACATATAAAATTTTGCAATTTTCATCTAATGTACGATTTTTTGTAACTAGGTGGTTGGCGTAATTCGATAACTCACTTTTGTTATTGATGTATGATCTCTAATGTTCGTTAATTCTGGTTTTAAAATTCCTAGCCGTTTCTCCCATATAAAATATTTTACATGACTTGAAGATTAATCTATACACGTGGGATGTACCTAACTTGTTTGTTTTATTTTTTTTATTTGTAATAAATCTACCTAAGCTATTATTTGTTCTATAAGCTAAGTTGTGATTATTTTTATGTAGTAAATATGAAATGTAATTTTTTGGTTTGCGTATGTATATTAGTGTGAAATACCATACAATGAAAAGAGGCTAATTTGTGTTGGAATGGGTGGCAAGATTTATTATTTATGACTAGCGTTCAGATAATTATGCATTTGCATAACTGCATATTCCAATGCATCTATAACCTATTATTTGGTTAAAGTGCATATTTTGGTTATTTGAAGTTTTATCTGCATATTTGGTAGTTAAAACTTGTTTGCAAACATAATTTATACGCTTACCAAGGTCAAATACTTACTCAACCCCCTCACGTTACTTGTGTGGCACATGGCTTACATCGAGTGGCCGAATTAGTGTGTTCCATTTACACAAATGTGAATTTCTTAATATCATCGACCAAGAAAGTATTTCTAAAAGCACCTTCTCGCGTTGCTAAGTTCAAAGAAATTGCCGGTAGCGAGATTTAACTTCCGCCATCCCCAATTGTTACAAGATGGGGCACCTGGATTGAAGCTGTAACCTATTACGCTCAACATTTTGAACTTATTGCCCGTATTATTAACGATTTCGATCCTGAGCAATCGCAGTGCGTTGAGGATACACAAAATGCATTAACAGGGAGAAGATTGCGCGAAGATTTAATTTTCATTAAATTAAATTTTAGTTGTACTTCTGACGCTATTTTGAAATTGGAAACTAAAGGACTCCGTTTAGAAAATAGTATACAGATTGTCGAAAATGTTTTTGATAAATTAAATTAATTAAAAAATAGCAGTTTTGCTAATAAACTGTCGTCAGTATTGCAAAAAAATACGGGATATCAAAATTTAAAAGACATTTGCAAGGTTTTACAATAGGAAAAAACTGATGCTGTTGCTCCTAATAATTTGAATATTACGGACGTAGTTGATTTATCATTTGCTCCTATAGTTTCCTGTGACGTGGAAAGATGTTTTTCAGAAATTAAAAATATTTTATCTGATAATCGCCGTAAATTTATATTTGAAAATTAATTACATCATGTTGTAATAAAATGTAATAGCAAAAATATGTAAATTTTTAAATAGACAAATATGACCCTTAAACTTTGTTTTATTTCAATCTAAAAAAAGACATTTAAAAGCATATTTTGTAGTTTTTTAATGTATAATTATACGAAGCCTGTTTATGACTATATCTGTACCAGTGGGTTTGTGAAAAATTGAAAAACTATGATTATTAATGAAATATTTGAATATTTTTTTAAGTAGCGGTCAATTTTAAATACATTAATGCGATATTAATTATTGAATTAACTTATACCCACTACAGATTAACTCATACAAAGAGGGTAAATTTTGTTACTGTTGTGACGCCCTCACCGGGACACGAACCCGGGACCATGGCTTTACGTGCCAATACTTTCGCCACTAAGCTACGAAAAGTGAGAACACTAACAACGACGAACGTACTTGGTAACTCACAGAACGTCTGAATCAATGTATATTGTATAACGAAATATTTGAAGATTTTTTTTTAGAAGGAGTCAATTTTAAATACATTAATGCCATATTAATTATTGAAATAATTTATCCCCACTTCAGATTACCTCGTACAATGAGAATGTTCCGGTAGGGGCGTGACAACAGTAGCAACAACTGTAGTGGGTATAAATTAATTCAATAATTAAGATCGCATTAATGTATTTACTATGATTACTGAGAATCATGCGGGTGTGTTGCTAGTCTAGTGATTTATCTAAGGAACACTTAACCCTCTTCGGTAAAAATTAATTTAACGAAGTCGATATTTTTGAATATAACGACCAAATAATTTCTATCCTTGGGCTTTGGGAAGTGATAGGACGAGCAATAACAGTTCACGCGATTTGTAGCTTTTTTAATTAAACAAAATTACACTTAAACTAATACCGAAAATAACTTATTTAATAAACGATATTTATTATTAATTAATTATATCATGAACAACGATTGGTAAATTACACTATTATAACGATACTAGACAGACTGATTCGATATTGATGATAATTGAATACTGCGAATAACAAATGTCTTCTTTGTTCAAAAAAGAAGTATCATGAATTGCGCACCAACAATTATTATTGATTCTTTTTATATTTAAATCTAAAAAATTGATTTGGTTAATTGATTCTACTTCCATAGTAAATTTTTATATTAGGGTGAAGGTTATTAATGAAATTTAGAAAATTATCCAACTGTCTCTTGGAATCTGTGAAACTAATTATAATGTCGTCATTTCATATAACATATTTTACAGCATCAGAACAATTAATTTAAATCCTTTTATTTTTTATTTATTCTAGTTAATGCCGCTGTTTTAATAGCGTTTGGCCTTCAGTGTCTTTATTCCCTTCTATGGGGTATCATTTCTAATGCTCAGCTTCGACCTCTGTTTATTTGATTTTTTGTTGTATTCCCGATAATGTGTTATCTATCAGTCATTCAACTCATTTCATTATGTTTACTTCGAAAATTGAGATTTATACGAATTTTATTGATTTTCCTTTAGAAAGATTCAAACAACGTATATTTTTTTCTTCAGAAACATTTCAGTCGTTGGTTAATTGAATCTATATAGAAAACTTTTTCAATGATTTTAATTAGCTCCACTCCTATAAATCTAACAATGAAAATTATTTTTACTCACTTCCCAAACTCAAATCCTAAAGTGCAAACGCTTTTATGATGGCAACAGAAAGTAAAGAAATGACAAATCTTTTACTTTTAACAATGACGTTGAAAATAAAAATGAATTTAGATTTTTTATTGTGTGTAGTTGGCAATTAAAAATGTTTATTCAAATTATATACATTCAGGATAATATTTACTTCATAGTCAAAACAAACGAACATGAAATACATATAAGTCGGCGTATATTTCCATTAACCACCAATTACCTACTACTAATTCATCATCTTTAATTCGTCGACTATCACTACATTTAAACGTAATGTCCACCTCTTAAACATAAGTAACACCTTCCATAACATAAATGGTGTCAAATTAATATGTACATTATATGCGTTAGTGTATTTAATTATATCACCGACAAAGTGACAAATAGAAACTAATAAATAAACACTTGGAGCAGATTTTTTGCGAAACTGCACCAAATGTTTATTACTTTCTATTCATTATGTTTCATCAAGTGTTATCGGAGAATTATTAGTTTTTTAAAGTGACACAGTTTAAAATAGCTTTCCTCGACTTTATGTCCAAAATCAATATTATACATTGAATTGAATAGCGCACCACTCAATAAAAGCGGCAAAGTAGAAAATGAAGACAGTGGTAAAAGAATAAATAAACTAAAAGTATACCCTCATTCCAGAAGCAACACAATTAAACAAAAACATTCCTAACAACAAAGGAAAACTATGCGTTCTCAATACCACACTCCTTTTGAACTTGCGGACTCTAGAAAATTCCAAAAATGTATGTTTTTAAAGCAGTAGTAGCCTTGTGGTGTTGCGGGTGATTACTTAATATTATATTTATTTAAATAAAACTTGATGATGGTTGATTGATGGTGTTTAATTTACAGACGGTTAGTAGTGAAAATGATGAAAGAATTGAAATTAATTTAATATTGAGTGGTAAAAAATGTGCAAATGGTTGTGACGAGTATTATCTGTAGCGGTCGGTGAAGAAGTGTTCAACGGTAAAGATTATTTTGGAAGCATGCCGAGGGTAGCGAAACAAGAAGCGGTAGTTTTAGTAGGGATCGGCAACGGTACTTTTTATGATTGACCGTTGCAAGCGATCGGTGACAAGGGACAGGAATTTTGGTTTGTGTATGAAAGATAGACAAGAAAAGAAATCTGTTTCTCAGAATTAAAAAAAGGCAAGACAGTAGAAAACATGTTTGAGAAAAGGCATGCTCAAGGGTGTTAGTAATTTTATACAAAATATTTACAGAAGACAATTTATACAACGTTAGGAATCTTTATGTACAATACACACATGAATATAATTACAATAGTGAGACATAAGTCCCCACAGCCACATTACAGTTCAGTATTGTTGATAATGGATTCTTAGCCGAAGAAATTGTCGACTTTTGTTACATATACTCGATGAAGCTATTTTTGTACTCTTGCCTAATATTTGCCCAATATAATAACTTTCATGATATTTGGTTATTCATACCCATTCTACCCTCAGTGTTTTGTTGAATATACTATTAAGGCTAATTTTCAGTATTATTAACTTTTGATCCGATGATTCGTTTCATTAGTCATTACTACCAATGGTTTCAGTATAGTGCGATTATGTCGCTCAACCTCTGGGCAATACGGCAGCACTCAGGTGGTGAGATACCTAAATCGCGTGCAAAATTTTGAAATGTATGGGAAATACAAGCTGTTCTTGCATAAACAATTGTCTTTATGTTGGGCAGTTAGTAACTACTCGTGCTTTTTTAATAGTACTAATCGAAAAAAAGGGTATATTGGGCGTCGGGCATATGGCTGAGGGCGTTTACATTTGGATTGGATTTCCAGACCAATATTTAATCATAAACGATTCGGTCAACGTTAATACCCAACAAGCGATGCGCATGTTAATTTCGTTATTGACGGGTGCGTGCTTTAAAATAAAAATTAAATGTGAAAGTATGGCTCATATTAATTAGATATATGTAAAATTACATTTCAGAAGGCATTATGAGATAAAAAGTTGTTATATTATTTTTAAAGATACCAGAATTAACGTTTCTCAATGCTAATGTATAGGAGCCCTTTTTACGTTTTACCACTCCGCATGAAACTACCTAACTTCCTTAAGAATTGGTACATAATTATCGTCGAATATCAAACAAAAACAGAGCAAAAAAGTACTAATTAATGTGTTATGATTTTTTTGTACATCACTTATCATTATAAACTCCACAGTGATTCACAAAATACTTGAATAAATTCTAGGATACCCAGGGTTTAATATAAAAGTTTGTCAGGGTTTTAATTATATTTTTAATAATGAACTCGAACAAGAATTCGCTTTCTACATGGTACCATAGATTTGCTAACACTAACTTATATGCATCTTGTGTTCTTCAAAAATATTTCTCCCTTTGCAAACATACAGCCCTTCCACTTCATTCAAACTGTAAAAATTGTAACATTACATAAGTAAAACATGTAGAAATTTCAAAAGTAGAATTATTGAGCATAAAAGATCATTCAACAATAAAGAAACAGACTCTAACTATGCTAACCATCTCATATGTAACAAGCATAATTTCGACGAAAATTTAAAAATTATACATGTAGAAAACATTAAACAGAAATTCTCATTTGTGAACAGAATTAAGCAGCTCCCCACATCTGAACTTGTTCCCTGATACCACCCCTTCAGCTAGTATTTAAGACCAATCATTATTAACAGTTTTAAGTTGACTACAAACTTCCGAAGAAGTTAGGCGAAACGATCGTCAAGTGATCAATAATAAAAAGTTGAAAATCATCAGTGTACTTTTATTTATTTATAACATGAATTTTAACCAAGTAATGGTAGACTCGATTTCATATAAAAACAACATTTATATAAGTTAGGGTCGCTTAGAGGCTTAAAACTCGACATTTCAATCGTTATTCAATGTACATCGTTAAGTAATCATGACGTTGCATTCATCACACGTATGAATGAATACGAGTTTCAAGGCGAACCATGGAGATTCTGTTAAAAATTTATGTGATTCTATTTTATACGATACTATTCTTCATTCCATCATCTACTAGAGTTACTTTTTATCGAAACAATTACAGTGACAGTACCTAATTGCGTTTAAAACTTAACAAATCAAAATTTTATTAAAATGATAATATAAAGTTTCAAAACATAAATGCCTCAAACGATTTATATAAAATACGAGTTTCATTAATTAGCAACAGTTACACACTTATTATTAGAGAAAGTTGTTTTAGATTGAGTTATAAATTTATATATAACATTGAAATTCTCCCAATAAGAGATGATATCAAATTAACATGACTGTTAGAATGGTCTCATATCCAAAAGGACGAGGAACATTACGCCATCTTCAAAGCAACTATTTGATCATTTAAAACTGTAAGATTTCTTTCTCGCACTAATAAGAAGAATAAAGAAAAAAGGATGATGAATTAAAATATAAGGAATTAAGTGGATTACATAGATTTCATTTTAAGAGTTAGTTTAATGAAACTGTTCATTGATACTAATATCATATAACATAGATAACCAAAAACAAGTTTTAATCCATTTGGATCAAAAATGTATGCTTTCTACTATAATAAACAAATTGAATACAGCTTGCTGTTGTAGTCCAACGTTCTTATCGCATTTCGTGGAAAATATGATAAACACATAGACAAGCCATCATTTTGACAACTTCAGCTCTTAACAGTACTATCGGATAATAGCTTCTGAACAATAGGTTATGCAGATGATATCTTCGTGGTCGTCCGAGGTCCTTTTCATAATACTCTTATAGACTTGCCCCAAAAGGAAATCACTTTCATAGAACGTTGGTGTACTAGGTCTGATCTTTTCATTATACCCAAAGAATACAGGTCGTTGTGTTCACAAGGATATACAAGTAGAGTAATATCTGCCCACTTCACGTTGGAGGGCATGAACTCCAGATACAAGTGAATGAAGTACCTCGGAGTAATTTTGTACAGTAACCTGTTCTGGAAGGACCACTTGGACTTCCGGAGAGAAAAACTCACAGTCTGCCTTTGAAAAGCAAGGAAAAGCATTGGAAGAGAGTAAGTACCATGAGTATTGAAACCCACTCTGACACGCTAGTTTGGTCTGCTAGGGTAGGACCGCCCTTAAACAGAGAAGCTGGAAGAAATGAGGGTCTTGGTGTTATTACCGGGTTGATAAGGACAACTTTTGCCGTGGCTCTGGGAATGCTCCTTAACGCAGAACGCTTCAAAGTAATCTTCCTAGCGACCGCTACAATGGTTCTCTACTGGATCAAAAACACATACAAAGAAGAGGGTCAGGCGAGACTTATCGAGTTTCCCAAAATTGTGGTCATGTAAGGCATACTTGAGATGCCCCCTGATCGCACAAATACTCTCTTTCTCTTGGACATAGTAGGGTTAGCCTCAACTCTAAAGGCCACTGGTCTTTGGAAGAAGCTTTCATACAGTGTGATGGCGACACATGGTTCACCGATGGTTCCAGAAACATCGAAAAGGATAGAATTAGAATTTAGAACCACCGAAATGGGAATAGGAATTTACTACCTTTGGGTTACTTTGTCACTTCTTTTCAGGCCGAAATAAATCGCATTACTCAATGTGTGTGGGAAACGTTGGTTAACAACACTACCAGGCGCGTAAATGTATTCACTGTGCACAAGACGCCCTTAAACTGTTTTCGAAGTCTAAGATGCTAGACAACTGTTACCAAGTCCTCAACAGACTAGCGACAATCCTGCTCGAAATCCCTGGCCACAGCGGCAATAAGGGAAACAAGTTCATGGACAACAACACCTCATAGACTCAGAATCTGTTATTGGCATCTGCGGTAGCCTAATCAATTAAGAAATTGAGATATGTACTGTTTAAGAGCTATACAGGGATTGGGTAAAAGATCCAGGAGCAGGCAAGCAAGGTCATCATCTCCACTATGAACTGCAAAAACTGGGAAAAACAAAAACAGGACGGTAGTAAAAATCCTAGCAGGCTACGGGAATTTCAGATATCACAGGAATAACTTACAAGCTATCTGTCGGTTTTGATGAGAAAGCGAAAAGTGCCATTCGCATTCTTTGCCACTGCACCGCGTTGTCTGGAAAAAGCCTCTTTGGCTCCCATACTCTAGAACCGGAAGAAATATAGATATATAGATATAGATAAATTTCGTGACGCAATCTAAATTCATATATATATATATATATATATATATATATATATTCTATAAACATTTATCGTAACGCTTATAGTAGTAATGTAATTTTTAATAAAAAGAATTAGTGCAAATTTTTTAATTTATTTCTAATTCTTAATTATTTTTCAATAGATTTTAAACAATTTCAAATAAATACAATTGAACCAGGTTATGAACTAGCTGATAATAATAATATTAATAATAATGATGATGATGATGATAATAATAATAATAAATAATTAAAAATAATTTCTAGAACGTACTGCAAAAAGATCCTCCCAAAATAACCATTCCCTTTTATAGATCGAGACAAAATTAAGGGCCTTTAAATTTTTGAAACACAAACTTGTAACAAAGTAATCTTTCAAACTTGCTTATAAATAACTCGTAGCTAACGCCTTGGGAAATTAGCCTTCCAAACCTTTTTTTTTAATATTTTCATTCGTTAAAAACTTTTTTAGTACTTAATTATCCACCCGTCGATTTCCAATAATGTCCATGCTGACAATCTTTTGCGAGTATTCGTATTTGATAAGAAAAAATAATAATGATAATTATGTACCTATGAATAACACTGTGCAGTGTGCCTCTGGTAATTAGTATTCCATATTTAATTTTTGTGAAGACTAAAAAATATTACCAACAATTAGATGATCAATTCGACTGTCGAAAGGACAATTTTAATATGGTCTATCTACATAAACGTTACGTTACGAATTCTCTCGCCATTTCCATCACTTAGTAATTGTTTTACTCTCTTGATACAAAAAATATCGATAGAAAAGGGAAACAGCGTGTACATAGGATTTGTAGATCTGGTAAACGCTTTTGAGAATGATGAATGAGAAAAGACGCTATATGCACTTAAAAATATAAAGATGAGATACAGGGACAGAAGAGTAATATATAGGTTGTATAAAGAACAACAGGTTATAGAATGTCAACAACAACGTAAGGAAGTAAATATTAGTCAGCGAATTAGACAGGGTGCATACTGCCACCGTTACTTTATAATCTACATATTGAAGATATGATTAATATTATTGAAGATAGGACAACATCGGGGATGGATATATAATGGCAAAAGGTAGCATGCTTGAATATGTGGACGATATAGCAGTATTACTAGCATCTAGTAAGGGGGAGTTAGAAACAGCCTTAAATATAAAATAAATATAAATATTAATAATACAAAAGTATTGATTTGTAAGGGAGGTGAAAGTAGAGTTAGAGCTAATATGTAACCTGGAAACGAAAAACTAGAAGAAGTCTCTGGTTCTCTATAACTAAGAAGTAGGATAAGTCAGGATAGAATAGGCGGTATAGACATAAAACTAAGGATAAGCGCAAGGTAGAGTAGCTTTTAATAAAAATTTGGTTGGAGCACGGCTCTATATGAGTGCGAAACGTGGACGATGATCACGGCGGAAAAGAAAAAGTAAGAAGCGTGGTGTTATAGACGATTGTTGAAAATACCGTGGACAGAAAAGGTTAGAAACTGTTGTGCTTTTACGTATATTTAATGAAACAAATAAGTACAAACATAGACACGATGATTATATAAGAGTCAGCAATGGATAAAGAATATAAAAGATGAAACAAAGAATAAAACATGAATGTACTTAATAATATCGCCAAACCGTTCCGCACACCACACGACCCTCCTCATACGACTACTTTCTCACTACTACTATTCACCACCGACGCGACGCACGATGTAACCCGCCACGTCATCACTAAAGCACCCGAATGGACAAACCATTACATCTAACAGAAACGAGGAGATATTAGAAAAAATAGGAAAACATAAGATGCTATAGAAGTCGATAAGGAAAAGTAGAAATATATTGGTAGGACAACTTTTGAGCCAGAAATAGAAGTAAAAAGAGGCAAAGAAGGCCTAGATTAAATTATTGTTTACATATAGTTATTGATGTAAAATTTTCTAGTTTTAGAGGGTTGCAAAGATTGACTCAGGGTAGGAAGGATTGAAGGTTCGTGTCTAACCCGTCTTCGGAGTGACGATGATGGCGCGTAATAAACTAATTTTACTAGTTGAAACTGTCCAAATTTGGAAGGTATTTTTATCGATGAGACATACTTAAATTTGAACAGTGGCCAAACCCTATACAGTAACATAATGATCCCTTGGTGCGTAGCACCTATCCCTGGTGCATACCACTTCACATATGCCTATAAGGGACACCATTCCCACTACAACCTACTCTAAACCTATGGGTCATAATACTTTACATATACCAATCAGAGAAGTCTTTCCCACCAAAACCTAATCCAAACCCATGGTGAATGGCGATAATCCTTGGTGCATAACATTTCATCTTTTCATCAAATATGTCAATCACAGAAACATACAAATACGTCCAACATTTTTTACCTAATTTTATTACCAATCTAACATTTTCAATCAACGTGTAAATCAGTTTTACTGCTTTTAGTTAAGATGAAAATATAGGCAGATTTTTAACAGAATCGCGGGCATTCAGCCACAGCATATCACAAATCCATGACTGAATTCTAATTACAACTTCTGATTAAACGACAAATATTCTAACGAGACATTTTAATAGTCCACTAAATTAAGGATGTCGTATTATCAGAGGAGATGGCAGCACCGATTTCAATTACAAATATACTTATTTAATTTATCAGCAATTTTGCACATTATTATATATGTGGTATCGGGAAACGTGTGTACAGAATTCTTTTAGTATGTAGACTTGTTATTTTTGTGTATAAGCTTTTATGTTTATGATTGTATGTATATGTATTGTATCTATTGTAACGGTACTGATGCTCCGACAAACACTTTGTCGGCGAGACCGGTACCCTTCAGTGGCAGCAGGTGCGGGGTTGTTGAGGAGTCGGCGAAAATAAAAGAGCGGCAGTCGAAGGTTGTCTGAGCATCGGTCGTCACATGCATTCTCTCTTGTAAATAAAGAAAAATACATTCACGGATCTCGACTTTTCTTCACGTTCATTATAACTACTACATATATAATGATTCTTATTGTAACGTAATGATTTTGGTTTTGTGTATTTGCAAGGACATATTTAGCGCTGTAAAGAATACTATGAGGTAGGTACGTAACTTTTACAAAATGATGATAGAAAAATATTAAAGAAATACAACGTTAAAAGATGTTCAAAATCAATTGTGGTTATTGGGTAATTTAGCCTTAACGGCACAGCATTAAAAACAATGTTTTTGTATTTGTAATGATAAATCATTACATATATATTCCAAATTACCAACGATTTGTAATATTTTGCTTTCAAGCTTTTACGGTAAATTTACTTACCTCATTCGAGTTAATTTTTTTCTTTCATTCTGGGTTTGGTAAATGAAATATCTCATAAGCATTCCAATGAACCAAATTCAATGAATTGTGAGATGAGCTTTTCCGTTCCTTCAGTACTAAAAACAGGCAAATTTTTTATAATAATATGTGGCACGAAAAGAAAAGACTTTTATACTTCACCAAATACAAATGATATATATCATTACTATAACATTAATTATATTCCGCGTATATCTAATACGACATGATTGACTTAATGATAATAATCAAAGATTTATATACCACAAAAAGCGATGTCTACCAAATAATCTTTAACACTTGTGAGGTCATTTGATTTTCTGATGATTGTATCTCAAACAATCATAAATTAGATCTTGATAATTTCAAATTATTATATTATTAACATTAAAAAAAGGAAAAAAATTAGACTTTCTCGAAATGTTAGAAATAACAAAAGCAGTAAATAAAAGTTACATCATTGATGTTGACCAAATCGATTTCACCCTGTACCCTCCTTTTAAAATCGACCTTTTATAAATAGTAATTAAGTACTGAACAACAGTACAGATTCAGTATCAACTATACCCCTGTCTCTTGAGAACGGCGTAAAATACAAAACCGTATGGTTATGTTAATAAATACAATTTGTGAAACAAAACTAAATGCTTTTATTTATTTTTTTCAAAAATAACATATTGACGAGTAGTGTTTTCTTGACTACGAATGTAAATCAAAGAAAATATATTATCGAAGTATTTAAAATTCTCGTTACATGTATTATAAGTGCAACTAACCCAGTGTTTATTCTGTTTTATTTACATCTATGCAACTATTTAAATATGATCCAACTAATGCCTAGCAAACTTTTATTTACTACTATTAATTCTCGTTTTTGCATAGTGAGCCTTCTGTAATTTCTACTTTGTCATATTGAAAATTTTACAGAAGCTATTGTAACGAACGTGTACGTGTGTGCGGTGTTTCGATTAAAGCTGACGTACCGAAGGCGGCACGTTTCATGTTGAGAAAAATCGATGCCGGAAAATACACGCTCAAGAAAATTCTGTTGTCATAACAAGTCGTTTTCTTTGTTAAGTTTGTTAGGATACACAAAAACCGAGCGCAACAATAATATAAATTGATATCAATCCAACAAACATAAATTAAACAATGTAACATTCACTTGAATATATAAATAACAAATGTTCACTTACTCAATTAATAGATGTCAATCACTATGATGATCACTCGCTAGATATTCCTGTTATCTTCCAGCACCTTTATCAAAATATAAAAGAGAAATATGTGTGAGCACTCAAGCATACATTTACTTAGCTTTTATTATGCATCCAACTCTAAATAAGGCCTTATTGCAATATAAATAAGTATGAAATAAATACATTGACCGTAGCCAATCATTGCTATAATCATCTACTTTACATTTATGATGCTGTAATCCTACTCTTGGGAAAGGGTAAGTACCCTGCTCCCACACTACCTCTGCAAGAGAGATTTCTCTGCCCAAAAACTGGACTGAGGTCATTAATGAGTTAAATAACTGTAAAACCGCATTGCACCGCTGCGCCTTCAAACCTCAGCCCTTAAATTAACAATGACTGTGTCACCGCAGCTAACAGTCTAGGTAGCGTCCCTGTATATATTTTCATTAATCACTTTTGAATCAATATAACCTATCAATCAGCATCATTTCACAAATCAATCAGTTAATTAATTATTAAAAATAAAAATGCTTGAAGTACTCAGTGAGCAAGTAACCCGAATCCAATAATTTCATATATTTGGAATAACACACTTAAACAATAAAAATGTAACAACGGCACACCCACAAAACTCAATTGTCACACACAGAATAATAATTTAACGAATGAAACTGTCCTATTGGGAATCCCCGACTAAATATAGTTCACAATGGTATCGTTGTTACTGTAAAGAAATTCACGTTCGAACTCGCGTCGATCGAAACAGTTAATATCTATTAATACAACATCGCCTTGTCTCTACTTAGTCGGCTGTTTTCTTTTTTGATCATAATACTTGTTCTGTTTTTCTTGATCTCTAGCAATTTTCTTCGCAACTTCCTGACGCAATGAAGTTAGATCGGCTACCATGTTTGGTATATCTTGTATTTCCTGTGCTAATACTAAATCGATATCTCCCCTAGGTTGATAACCGAACATTAGCTCGAAAGGTGTTTTTTCCGTGGCCTTGCTTACAGCAGCATTAATGCCTAATTGTATGATCGACACTTGTTCATCCCATAGGTGTTCTTCAGAGGCAGATGTCAAAAGGGCACTAACTATTATCCTATTGAATCGTTCGTTTTGGCCATTGGCTCTGGGAGTAGCGACAGCGTAGAATTTGAGTTTTATGTTCTTTTCCTTGCAGAAATCTCTAAATCTCTTTGATGTAAAGCAAGGTCCCTAATCACAAATAATTCTTGCTGGTAACACAAACGTAGAAATGGTTTCCAATAGGAATACAATAACATATTTTGATGCGGTAGATCTTACGGCTTTTAGCAATACATATTTTGTAAATGCCTCCACTAATGTAATTAGATACTCTTTTCCATGACGGCTCTTCGAAAATGGCCCCAAATGATCTACATGGATTGCGTAGAATGGTTCGGTGACTTTTTCTATTGGGTGCAAGAAACCTTCTTGTGGTCCAGATGTCTTTTTATTATATAAGCAGGAAATACAACATTTTATGTATTTTCCACAAATTTTCGCATACGTGGGAACCAAAAAAGTTTGCAAAGTCTTTGTAATGTCTTTTCAGCAGCAAAATGGCCTCTGACAAATTGATTAAGGCTTTCGCGGCCAGTTGATGAACTGATGTTGTCCTTCTTCGGGTGTACAGGCCGTCGTCGGTTGGAATTGCTTCCTAACGTTTCGCTAGCACGAATGGCGAGCTTCTTCAGAGGTCTATCCATTTTCGCTGTTGGTTGTAGACTGTCTACACCCGAAGAAAGACGACATCAGTTCAAAATGGCCTCTATCATCATGAGCCGCGCGAACTACTTGATTCCTCATTTCTTTGGGCAGAACCCATAATAATCCTCGTGCTGTAATTCTAAATACTCGCCCATCTCGTAAAGTATACTCCTTGTATATATGGCGTGAAAAATCATCATCTTTTCCCATCAGATATATTCTAAACTTTTTTAAGGTCTCCACCACAGCCAAGGTCTCGAGCTCAAAAGAGTGATACTTTTCTTCTGCATCAGAGGTTTGTCGACTAAAATAGGCAACAGGGTGTAATCGTCCATCCGGATGTTTTTATAGCAAGATGCCTGCGATACCAATCTTGCTGGCGTCTGTGTGTATTTCAGTTTCAAAATTGGGATTGAATAAAACAAGAATTGGTTCGTTCATTAAAGCTTCCTTCAACTTCTCAAATGCCCGTTGTTCTTTTGAAATATACTCAAGCATTTTCGAGTAATTTCATTGGGTAAATAAATATCCTCGTCTCTGGGTCACACGGACAGTTGATTTCCTGACGCGTAATATAAATATTTAAGGCGAGAAATAAAGTACATTATTATTTTTCAGATAAATAAGTAGTTTAAGTTTGTTAGTAGTGTTTGAGTGATTTAATATATAGTTGTAAATGAATAATTGTTAAATAAATAAGTGAACTGGAAATTTCGTTACACAATTTTGTAAACGTCCAGTAAACTAAAGTAACTTTGTAAACTATTCGTGTAACCTAAACAAGGAAATATTATTATTACATAATATCCTTTCTATATCAAGTAATTCATGACTAAAAATTCAGATCTTTATATCAACAATTTTGGATAATAAAGGAAATAATAATATCGGCATCTAGAAACTTAATCAAACTTTCTGACATCAGCATTTTATGGTCATTTGAAAACTTTACCGTTATAGAGGCTAAAAACTTTCAGAAGCTCATGAGATAAGTTCCGATTTTATTTCAACAACGCATAGAATCTTTTGCAAACTGCAATTTAAGTCTTTTATATTGTACGTTTACCATATCTTAAGGAGAACTCAAAGTATAAAGACGAAACTACCGTTTTCCATTTACAGGAAATTAAAATTGAGTAACGAGAAAGTCGAAATGTAACGATAATTGTTGGGTAGGACTAAAATTTGCAACTACTATTTACAACTAGTGTATACCTAGTAGGTTAGAATAAAACATAAAATTAGGCATTCATAAGCATAATATATATTATTATAATAGTTACGATACTTTCAAATTAGGCGATTCCTTTTACCAAGTTATTTCTTTTTCAAAAAGTCCGAATGCACTTGTAGTCTCTTTTAATACCTACCTTCGCTCTTATATTATTTGTTTGTGATTGCAAAAATAACTGTAATATAATATTTTCAAGGCGCTTGTTACGGCAAAATAAACATTTTTTTGTATATAGTCAGAATTTAAGTTATACTTATTAAAATTCGTATAGTTGTGTTGTATATATCGTAACGAGCCTGTATGTGTGTGTACAAGAGCGGCGGCGAGTTCCGGAAACAGATAAGACGGGTTCCTCGAATACGGTCGTCGGTCGGCGCTTTGATAGAAATACGTAAACAACAACATAATAGGAGTTCGAGAAAATACTAGAAGATCGTTCCTGATTACTCCAGAACCTTCGATACCTCTATAAATACGATGTTGTCGACGGTCAGAAATAATTTAGTTAGAAACACAGTTGCGATATACCGAGTGATATAAATAAGTGGTAATATAAATACGACATACCGAGTGATATAAATAATACATTTACCTTGTCATATAAATAAGTTGTGCATTAGTGTTTAAGTGTTATATAAATAGTGTAAAATAAATAATTATTAAATAAATAAGTTGATCTAGAAAATTCGTTACAATTGGTGTCAGGTGTGAGGTGTTCAGCCAACCGATCCCCAAAGAAGACAATATTCTAGAAGAAGAAAAATAGCAAAGAAATAAAAATGCCGAAAAAGTTGTTAGAGTTGAAAGTTGCCGAGCTGAAAAACGAACTCGAAAAGCGAGACGAAGATCCGTCTGGTAACAAGATCATCCTACAGGGGCGACTCAAGGAGGCTCTGATACGTGAGGGTTTCGATCCTGACATATGAATTTGAGGATGAACTGGACAAGAAATTAATGCAATTGGAAAGCAAATTTGAACAAAACAGTAGAAAATTGGAGAATAAATTGAAAGAAAATCTGGAAAAGAAATTGGAAAATCTGGAAGAGAAATTATAGGAAAATCTGGAAGAAAAATTAGTAGAAAATTCAAAGAAATTGGAAGAGAAACTGGCCGAAACAAAACAGGATTTTGAAGGAAAATTTCAAGAAATGGATTCAAGAATAAAATAAATGGAGGAAAAGTTCCTGGGTATGACAATGCCACAACAAATTGATAACGAAGTTAGTAGTGTAAAGCAGGAGAATGGGCACGGTGCGTCACCAAAAGCATATACGAAGCCACAATAAGGCCTCTGGACCAGCTCTACATGGTAACGCTGAGGAAATTTTAGATACCATACCACCCGAAAAGTTAAATGACTACGAACACCTTGTAAAGAAGTTAGAGATGCGGTATAGCCAGGCGCAAATGTCGAGCGTCAGTCATGTACAGCTTAGAAACCGACGTCAGAAGGCAGGGGAAAACTTACAAGAATACGAAGCCAATATCGCCCGTCAGGTCCGCCTCGCGTATCCAGGAACCCCCGACGACACTCTAGAAAAGTTGGCTGTCGACTCGTTCATCGATGGTTTAAGGGATGACGACATACAGCAGCGACTCCGACTGGACCGGCCAAGGACGCTTGCTGACACGTTGGCCCGGGCATTGGAATACGATGTCGTCAAACAGGCATCGCAACGGCAAGGCAGAGTGCGAGAGTTAAAAAAGGAACCGGATAGCCGATACGAAGACCAATTAGAAGAAATAGTTAGCAGGATAATGGGAAGACTAAATAAGAAACCGAGACCAATACGATGCTGGAACTGCGGAAAATTGGGACATGTAAGGAGCGCGTGCAAGAACGAAGAGGTTAGTCAAGAGCGCGTGCCCCGCGTTCCGGAAAACTAATCAGGGACGGCGCGGCGGGGCAAACGTCGGTCCCGGGGCATGAGGCCCCAGGTTTAATAGCACTGACTAAGACAATGAAACACCGAATTTACAGCCTATTTCTCACTGGACTCATAAACGGGAGGCAGTGTTCATTCCCTATGGACACTGGAGCTAGCAGAACAAGGCTCGGAATATTGACCAAGCCCAGTGTGCTTTTGCCAACGCAATGGAAGCTCCGTACCGCCACTGGAGAACAAGTAGTAGTCAGGGGCGAAAGTTACGTCACCATAAAAGTGGGAAAAACGTCTTTCAAACACTGCGTGTTAGTGGCAGAAATAGAGGACAATGTAATATTGGGTTTGGACGTCCTCCGAAAATATGACTTCTGCCTGAATTTCCGGAGAAAGAATGTGACGCTGAACAGCGAAACGTTCCAGTTACATGCACAAGACACTGCCATGCCACAAGTTAAAAGAATGAGTTCGGGGATGCGCAAAGTCCAAGGTATCCCGGAGGCGCTGTTAAAACTGTACAAGGAGGCGGGTGAACATCGTAACCAACCCGAACAACGTCGAATAGGGGAACTTCTCGGAAAGTACCAGGACGTGTTCGAATTGAACAACGGTAAGAAAGGGCGAACCAACATCGTCGTCCACAAAATCAACACTGGCGAAGCGCAGCCTATCCGTCAGAGACCGAGGAGACTACCACTGGCCAAAAAGGAACAGGCCGAAAGGATTATAGGCGACATGCGGAAGGACGGAATAATAGAACCATCGACCAGCTCATGGACATCACCGGTAGTTTTAGTCAAGAAGAAGGACGGATCTATACGTTTCTGCGTTGACTACCGCCAGCTAAATAACGTCACCAAGAAAGACAGCTACCCCCTGCCCCGCATCGATGATACCTTGGACACGCTTGCAGGGTCGACAATATTCTCAACGCTGACCTTAAAAGTGGATACTGGCAAGTAGACCTGGACCCTGAAGATAAAGAGAAGACGGCATTTTCAATCGGAACCGGGCTGTGGCAGTTCAAAGTGATGCCGTTCGGGTTGTGTAATGCGCCAGCCACATTTGAACGACTCATGGAGACGGTCTTGAACGGCTTGATTGGGAAGACTTGCCTGGTATATCTTGACGACATAATCGAGATCGGAAAAGATTTCGACGATCACCTGAAAAACTTGGAGGGAGTAGTTCGAAGGCTTCAAGATGTTAACCTTAAATTAAGTCCCAAGAAATGTCAGCTATTCCAAGAGTCGGTGAATTACCTGGGGCACGTAGTCACGAAGACCGGCGTTTCAGTCGATCCGCAGAAGATCACAACCGTCCAAGAATGGCCGGTACCTACCGACGTACATCAAGTTAGAAGCTTTCTTGGCCTGTGTACCTATTATCGACGCTTCGTTCCCGGATTTGCCAATATTGCCAAGCCATTGACTCGACTAACCGAGAGTAGCAGACCATTCTGTTGGGAACCGGACTGCCAAGCTGCCTTCGAAAAGTTAAAACAAGCTCTCTTTTTCACACCCGTGTTGAGTTATCCGATACCCGAGGGGAAATTTGTTCTGGACACCGACGCTAGCAATGTTGGGTTAGGCGCGGTACTCTTACAAATACAACACGGAGAAGAAAAGGTCATCGGCTATTTCAGCAAGACCCTATCCAAGCCCGAACGAAACTACTGTGTAACCCGACGTGAACTACTGGCAGTAGTAAAGAGCGTAGAGCATTTTTATAAGTACTTGTATGGAAGGAAGTTCCTGCTCCGAACAGACCATGCTGCTCTACGGTGGTTACTGAGTTTCAAGAATCCAGAGGGTCAAGTCGCGCGTTGGATAGAAAAGCTCCAAGAATACGACTTCGACATAGAACAACGAGCTGGAAATAGTCATAAGAACGCCGATGCCTTATCCAGGAGACCATGTTCCGAAAACTGCAAGCACTGCAAGCGCCTGGAGGAACATGAAGAAGTCAGGAGGATAACCGTCACGGATGAGCAATGGCATCCTGATAATATCAAGACGGAACAGGATTCTGATCCGGTCCTGAGCTTGTTCCAAACATGGAAGAATGAAGGCAGACGACCGATCTGGCAAGCCCGTGGAGGTGAAATCGTTGTGGGCCCAATGGGCCTCTATTGTTGAAGAGGATGGACTCCTGAAGCGGATAGTGGAAAACCAGAATGGTACTGAGAGCAAGCGTCAATTACTTGTACCGAAGAGTCTGGTAAAGGAAGTCTTGAAGTGCCTCCATGACGATGCTTCGGGGGGACAATTTGGCGTTAACAAGACCCTTGGAAGAGTCCGCGAGCGGTTTTACTGGGTCAACTGCAGGAAGGATGTTTAAAACTGGTGCAAGAAATGCACAACTTGTGCAGCCAGCAACGGACCACACAGACAACGGCGTGCCCCCATGCGCCAGTACAATGTTGGCAGTCCATTCGATCGAATTGCCATAGATATCGCAGGACCGTTTCCAGAGACTGATGGTGGCAATAAGTACATCTTAGTGGCAATGGACTATTTTACGAAATGGGTCGAAGCGTACGCACTCCCAAATCAGACAGCCACCACAGTAGCGGAGGAGCTTGTAAACCACCTGATCAGCCGGTTCGGCGTGCCCATGGAGCTTCATTCTGATCAGGGTCGGAATTTTGAGTCGGCCGTGTTCCAAGAAATTTGCAGGACATTGGGCATTCACAAAACCCGGACAACACCTCTGCATCCTCAATCAGACGGCATGGTAGAGCGACTGAACAGAACCATTAACAAGTACCTGTCCAAAGTGATCTCCAAACATCAGAGAGACTGTGATCGCCATCTGCCACTGTTTCTTCTGGCATATCGATCGTCGATTCACGAAACTACTGGACAAACACCAGGAAAAGTACTGTTTGGTCGGGAGCTACGGTTGCCGTGCGACTTGAAATTTGGTTGTAAACCTGGTGAGGATGCTGCTGGAGAAGACTACGTTAGCGATCTCCGACGAATACTTGACGACATTCATGAAGAAGTACGTTCCTGGATGCAGATAGCTAGCGACCGCATGAAGGACACCTACTATATACGGGCCACTGATGGAGGTTTCCAGGAGGGAGACATGGTGTGGTTATACAACCCACAGCCCCGTAAAGGTCTTTCGCCGAAGCTACAGCAGCACTGGGAAGGCCCATATACGATCGTCAAGAGAATAAATGACGTTATTTACCGGATTCGACGCACACCAAATGGGAAGCCGAAGGTTGTCCATTTTAACCGTTTGGCCCCGTATGCCGTCGACAATCACGAGGAAGCACGGATCAGGCTTATGCAACTGGAGGGTGGTACGAAGTATGTTGGAGGTCCTGTTCCGGTGGAGCCGCGTCGAAATAACGGTATACACCAACAACCCCCAACGGGATCCCGCACAGCCAAGGACGGTGGACTGCTACTTCTATATGACGACTGGGTGCCTTAAGGAACAGAAGTGCAAATACAGGCATGGTCCTTTGAAGGAGCGGCAGAGTGTGATCCGGGACGGATCACCCTTAAGGAGGGGGCAGTGTAACGAGCCTGTATGTGTGTGTACAAGAGCGGCGGCGAGTTCCGGAAACAGATAACACGGGTTCCTCGAATACGGTCGTCGGTCGGCGCTTTGATAGAAATACGTAAACAAAAACATAATAGGAGTTCGAGAAAATACTAGAAGGTCGTTCCTGATTACTCCAGAACTTCGATACCTCTATAAATACGATGTTGTCGACGGTCAGAAACAATTTAGTTAGAGACACAGTTGCGATATACCGAGTGATATAAATAAGTGGTAATATAAATACAACATACCGAGTGATATAAATAATACATTTACCTTGTCATATAAATAAGTTGTGCATTAGTGTTTAAGTGTTATATAAATAGTGTAAAATAAATAATTGTTAAATAAATAAGTTGATCTAGAAAATTCGTTACAATTGGTGTCAGGTGTGGGGTGTTCACCCAACCGATCCCTAAAGAAGAGAATTTTCTAGAAGAAGAAAAATAGCAAAGAAATAAAAATGCCGAAAAAGTTGTTAGAGTTGAAAGTTGCCGAGCTGAAAAACGAACTCGAAGAGCGAGACGAAGATCCGTCTGGTAACAAGATCATCCTACAGGGGCGACTCAAGGAGGCTCTGATACGTGAGGGTTTCGATCCTGACATATGAATTTGAGGATGAACTGGACAAGAAATTAATGCAATTGGAAAGAAAATTTGAACAAAGCAGTAGAAAATTGGAGAATAAATTGAAAGAAAATCTGGAAAAGAAATTGGAAAATCTGGAAGAGAAATTATAGGAAAATCTGGAAGAAAAATTAGTAGAAAATTCAAAGAAATTGGAAGAGAAACTGGCCGAAACAAAACAGGATTTTGAAGGAAAATTTCAAGAAATGGATTCAAGAATAAAATAAATGGAGGAAAAGTTCCTGGGTATGACAATGCCACAACAAATTGATAACGAAGTTAGTAGTGTAAAGCAGGAGAATGGGCACGGTGCGTCACCAAAAGCATATACGAAGCCACCCAAGTTCGACGGAAAAACATCATGGACCACTTTCCTTAAGAAATTTGAAACGGCCGCGAAGTCGAACGCATGGACGATGGAAAATAAGGCCTCTGAGCTCGTCTGCGCCCTACATGGTAACGCTGAGGAAATTTTAGATACCATACCTCCCGAAAAGTTAAATGACTACGAACACCTTGTAAAGAAGTTAGAGATGCGGTATGGCCAGGCGCACATGACAAGCGTCAGTCATGTACAGCTTAGAAACCGACGTCAGAAGGCAGGGGAAAGCTTACAAGAATACGAAGCCAATATCGCCCATCAGGTCCGCCTCGCGTATCCAGGAACCCCCGACGACACTCTAGAAAAGTTGGCTGTCGACTCGTTCATCGATGGTTTAAGGGATGACGACATACAGCAGCGACTCCGACTGGACCGGCCAAGGACGCTTGCTGACACGTTGGCCCGGGCATTGGAATACGATGTCGTCAAAGAGGCATCGCAACGGCAAGGCAGAGTGCGAGAGTTAAAAGAGGAACCGGATAGCCGATACGAAGACCAATTAGAAGAAATAGTTAGCAGGATAATGGGAAGACTAAATAAGAAACCGAGACCAATACGATGCTGGAACTGCGGAAAATTGGGACATGTAAGGAGCGCGTGCAAGAACGAAGAGGTTAGTCAAGAGCGCGTGCCCCGCGTTCCGGAAAACTAATCAGGGACGGCGCGGCGGGGCAAACGTCGGTCCCAGGGCATGAGGCCCCAGGTTTAATAGCACTGACTAAGACAATGAAACACCGAACTTACAGCCTATTTCTCACTGGACTCATAAACGGGAGGCAGTGTTCATTCCTTCTGGACACTGGAGCTAGCAGAACAAGGCCCGGAATATTAACCAAGCCCAGTTAGCTTTTTCCAACGCAATGGAAGCTCCGTACCGCCACTGGAGAACAAGTGGTAGTCAGGGGCGAAAGTTACGTCACCATAAAATTGGGAAAAACGTCTTTCAAACACTGCGTGTTAGTGGCAGAAATAGAGGACAATGTAATATTCGTTCCAGTTACATGCACAAGCCACTGCCATGCCACAAGTTAAAAGAATGAGTTCGGGGATGCGCAAAGTCCAAGGTAGCCCGGAGGCGCTGTTAAAACTGTACAAGGAGGCGGGTGAACATCGTAACCAACCCGAACAACGTCGAATAGGGGAACTTCTCGGAAAGTACCAGGACGTGTTCGAATTGAACAACGGTAAGAAAGGGCGAACCAACATCGTCGTCCACAAAATCAACACTGGCGAAGCGCAGCCTATCCGTCAGAGACCGAGGAGACAATGGCATCCTGATAACATCAAGACGGAACAGGATCCTGATCCGGTCCTGAGCTTGTTCCAAACATGGAAGAATGAAGGCAGACGACCGATCTGGCAAGAGATAGCCGCTAAGCCCGTGGAGGTGAAATCGTTGTGGGCCCAATTGGACACTATTGTTGAAGAGGATGGACTCCTGAAGCGGATAGTGGAAAACCAGACTGGTACTGAGAGCAAGCGTCAATTACTTGTACCGAAGAGTCTGGTAAAGGAAGTCTTGAAGTGCCTCCATGACGATGCTTCGGGGGGACATTTTGGCGTTAACAAGACCCTTGGAAGAGTCCGCGAGCGGTTTTACTGGGTCAACTGCAGGAAGGATGTTTAAAACTGGTGCAAGAAATGCACAACTTGTGCAGCCAGCAACGGACCACAAAGACAACGGCGTGCCCCCATGCGCCAGTACAATGTTGGCAGTCCATTCGAATGAATTGCCATAGATATCGCAGGACCGTTTCCAGAGACTGATGGTGGCAATAGACTATTTTACGAAATGGGTGAAGCGTACGCACTCCCAAATCAGACAGCCACCACAGTAGCGGAGGAGCTTGTAAACCACCTGATCAGCCGGTTCGGCGTGCCCATGGAGCTTCATTCTGATCAGGGTCGGAATTTTGACTCGGCCGTATTCCAAGAAATTTGCAGGACATTGGGCATTCACAGAACCTGGACAACACCTCTGCATCCTTAATCAGACGGCATGGCAGAGCGAATGAACAGGACCATTAACAAGTACCTGTCCAAAGTGATCTCCAAACATCAGAGAGACTGGGATCGCCATCTGCCACTGTTTCTTCTGGCATATCGATCATCGATTCACGAAACTACTGGACAAACACCAGCAAAAGTACTGTTTGGTCGGGACCTACGGTTGCCGTGCGACTTGAAATTTGGTTGTAAACCTGGTGAGGATGCTGCTGGAGAAGACTACGTTAGCGATCTCCGACGAAGACTTGACGACATTCACGAAGAAGTACGTTCCCGGATGCAGTTAGCTAGCGACCGCATGAAGGACACCTACTATATACGGGCCACTGATGGAGGTTTCCAGGAGGGAGACATGGTGTGGTTATACAACCCACAGCCGCGTAAAGGTCTTTCGCCGAAGCTACAGCAGCACAGGGAAGGCCCATATACGATCGTTAAGAGAATAAATGACGTTATTTACCGGATTCGACGCACACCAAATGGGAAGCCGAAGGTTGTCCATTTTAACCGTTTGGCCCCGTATGCCGGCGACAATCACGAGGAAGCACGGATCAGGCTTATGCAACTGGAGGGTGGTACGAAGTATGTTGGAGGTCCTGTTCCGGTGGAGCCGCGTCGAAATAACGGTATACACCAACAACCCCCAACGGGATCCCGCACAGCCAAGGACGGTGGACTGCTACTTCTATATGACGACTGGGTGCCTTAAGGAACAGAAGTGCAAATACAGGCATGGTCCTTTGAAGGAGCGGCAGAGTGTAATCCGGGACGGATCACCCTCAAGGAGGGGGCAGTGTAACGAGCCTGTATGTGTGTGTACAAGAGCGGCGGCGAGTTCCGGAAACAGATAAGACGGGTTCCTCGAATACGGTCGTCGGTCGGCGCTTTGATAGAAATACGTAAACAAAAACATAATAGGAGTTCGAGAAAATACTAGAAGGTCGTTCCTGATTACTCCAGAACTTCGATACCTCTATAAATACGATGTTGTCGACGGTCAGAAACAATTTAGTTAGAGACACAGTTGCGATATACCGAGTGATATAAATAAGTGGTAATATAAATACGACATACCGAGTGATATAAATAATACATTTACCTTGTCATATAAATAAGTTGTGCATTAGTGTTTAAGTGTTATATAAATAGTGTAAAATAAATAATTGTTAAATAAATAAGTTGATCTAGAAAATTCGTTACAATATTCATGTTTTTTGTAAGTTTTATCATTAAATATTCATATTTCATAGACGTACTCTAAAACATTATTATTATTATATACTTATTTATGTTCCACTTTTAGTAAATCTTTCTACAGTCAAATTCTTACTGAATTCAGGAGTTTGCACATTGCTGAAACCCCATTAGGGTTGGACATTCCAACCATTGTAATATTTCTTGTTTAGCATGCTATTAGAGTTATTGTACCGTAATGTTCTATTTCAAAACTGCATTTAATATTATTTTATTACCCTGCTACATTCCATTTGCAGTTATTTGTATTGTACTATTTTGTTCTTTCCTTCTCTCTTCATCGTCATGTCAGTTTAGGGGGAGAAAATTAATATAAGGTACTTTATTTATTTCAGTCCGTACGTAGACTAGCTGAGGGAAAAAAACTCATAAACAATAATCACTTTATGTTTATAGTTGTAAACATACACTTATAAACTTCGAGCATAATTTAATTCTGTGGTACAGCAGTACAAACGCTGACAAGTATTTTTATTCTCACGAAATAAACAGCCCTGTTATAAAAAAATGTCTACCATTAACTTTATCCTTCTTCTGGCTTTCGTGGCAGTTATTGGGTTGAAGATGTTCATCCCATCGGTTTTTGAAGTTCCTGACGTTTCGGAAATCATGCCGTTATCTTTTTGAGGAGATGTGATACTAATCGTAAGTTTAAATTTTTTGTATAAGCCAGCAATATGCTACTAGGTACTAATTGCAGAGAATATTCAGGGTTATGGATCCGTAGGTACTGGGTAAATGGTAAATGTATGAAGTCCGTCCAACTTTCGGTTCTCTCCCACGATGTGTGTACTCAGCTTTCTGACATAGGCGGTCATGTTAGTCCTCGAAAATCGTCCATCTTGAATTTGCAGAGAATCAATCATAAGCGCGTCTACTTGGAAACTCAATTTTCCATTGGCAGCTGTTCATCAATGTGGTCCCGCTTTTAAATTTAAAATTCTAAAATTGTAAGTATTATTCTTATATAAAATTAATACTTATAAGTAATGCAGTTGACATTTATTTAACGTAAACACATTCACATCCCAAAATCTGTCTATATCAACCAACAACTGCTTGTAATACTTCTTCTTATATATTTCCTCACCTGATGAAACTACGGTTTAACGAAACAATTGTAGTGCAAATAATTAAAACTGTTTGAAACTTATCAGAATTTGTTTTTTACCTCATGTTTATAATGGAGTTTAAAAAAATAAATGCCTCGACAATAATTAATTATCTGGTGAATCTACCAAAGATGAACAGATTTCGTGCTTTTTGATCGCCAGTCCACACAATTTTTCTTGCAATTCTTATTAATTTAAGAAAATCATACTTTAATTATAAATTAATAACTAAGTTAGTGTCACAATAAAACAAAATCAGGAAAGAGAAATCTGGTCTTTGTCATGTGAAGTTAGGTTTTATACTGCTTTCGTTTACACAATCTAGAATATCTTAATTTACAATGAAATATTTTTGGAGAATTTTCTAGTAGAGTTAAATTTAAATACAACAATGTAATATTAATTCATGAATTAATTTGTACCTACTGCAGATTGCCTCAAATTAATGACGAATATTCTGTAAATTAACTGAAGAATTAATTTAACATTGATATATTTGAATATGCCTCAACTAAAAAATTCTCCAAAAATATCCCATTATTAATGATTAGAAATATAAATTATTGTAACTAATTTTCTAGTTCACTTATTTATTTAATAATTATTTATTTACAACTATTTATTTAATCACTTAAACACTACTAACAAACTTAAACTACTTATTTATCTGAAAAACAATATGCACTTTATTTATACCACTTTGTATCTCGCCGTCGAATATTTGCATTACGTGTACGGAAATCAATTGTATATCTGACCCAGAGACGAGGGTATTTATTTACAGAAATAAATTACTAGAAAACACACGAATATATGTTGACCGCTTTCCAGATAATGACTTGTTATGACAGTAGAATATTCTGGAGCGTCTATTGTCCGACATCGATTTTTCTCAACATTAAACGCGCCGCCTTCGAACTGAGTCAGCGCTAATCGATACACCGCACACACGTGCATGTGTTACATCTGTAATAAGACACATCTTCACATTGTTTCATTGCCACTGTAATAAGACATTATTGCGATGCTTGCAATTCCTAGTTTTAGTTGTTATGACGAACAAGATTATTTTATAATAATTTTACGATGTATTTTGCTTATAGCTTCAGACTAGACCTAGTGTGCACGCTTTTACACTTTGTAATTTTTCTAATAAATTGAGTTATTTTTTAAAAAACATTTCCATAAAAACAGTACTCAACACATGTTCGTTACATTATATTATATACACTGATTCCGACGATTGTAACGGCTTAGTAAGTACGTTCGTCGTTCTTACTGATGTCACCTCTCGTAGCTTAGAGGTAGGCGCATTGGCGCGTAAAGCCAAAGATCCCGGGTTCGATTCTCGACGTGACAGCAGTATCAAAATTTATCCTCATTAATTTGACGTAACCTGTAGTAGGTATAAATTACTTCAATAAGTAATATTACATTGATGTATGATACTTTATAGTTTGTACCTTATTATTAATGACATATTTTTAACAAAATAGTCAGTAGTTACTACTTTTTAACTTTTTCCACCGTGTAACATTTAAGAGCTATACTTCAATTTTGTCTTATTTTAATACTTCCATACAATTTTTGACTCATCTCAAATCATGAAAAGACTGGTAATTGTGTATAATTTGATTCCAAAAATTTTACTTAAATTTGAACCTGTCTAATGAACCGATTGTGAGTAGCTTAAAAGCGGACCTTTTATTGATTATTGTTGGTGTTCGTCTTGCTCAGTGTGATCTTATATTACATCGGCATTTTATTTAAATATTTCAACATATAGTTCTGTATTGAGAAAAGCGTACCTTAAATATTACTGCAAAATTGATTTCAATAAACTAATGCTTTTATATCCATACCAAAAAAGAGTACATTGTCAGAAATACACATATAAGAAGAAATATCTCCAAACTGAAACTTGATCCAACCACTTCAAACGTTGAAAAGCTGTGAATCCACTAAAACACGAAAAACATTGAAGATGTATTCCAAATAATATTATGTCAACGAAGGCTAAATGCCACTTTCAACGAAGGTTAAACGCCACTTTAAAGTATTATTTCCATCGATGCGTGTTTTTATTGCTTTTGCTGAATTAACGCATTTTCGAATTAGGCAGATACCTTTAACGAATATTCAAAATTGGGGGAATGAAGTTATATTTTTACTTCGGAAAAATATCTCTCTTGCATATACGTTCGTGAACATATCAATAACAACATTTAAAAAATCTAGCATGTAAGGGTATGAGCTAAATTATTTATTTAAAAATCAGTTACAATATTACATTTTTTGTAAAACATTTCAAAAAATAAAATTTTATTTGAAAAACCGATTGGGCAATTTGATAGAATGGGAAATTATACATAATAAGATATTTACATAGAATTTCATCAAAATAAAAACTGTAGGCTGTAGAATTTTGTTGTACAAAAAGTATTTTTCGATCTAATTGAACAAATAAAAGTTCATTTCAAGAAATTATCCTTCCGATAATCAGTGCTTATTATTTCAAACGTGATTAGTATATTTGAAGGAGCAGTAAGTGTATGAATTTGCGTTATAGTGAAATTTTCTATGAAATCGGTTGAAGGTCTCCAATTCCTTAAATTATTAAGTTAGAAATTTGAAACATACACAGTTTACTCCTAAAATTTGGTAAAATACAAATCCAAAAATGTAAGTTAATTATAAAAAGATACACACAGGTATTGTTTCACTATTTTTATTAAAAAAACTCTAACATGTTTCAGCTATGAAGTCAGTCACAAAGAGTTAAATACAGATAATAACTAAATATAATTTTTATTTTTTTATGTTTTCGTGGAAGAGGGGAAATCTTCGAAAGACACCCAGTCGTCCGTACGACTGGGTAGTGTCGGATTCCCGAGGAAGGTGTCCTCGAACCTACCGACTAAAACCCCTCTACCTCAGGCCGTTATAGGAACTTACGTTCCTCTTCAGCCGTATGGGGTTATAGGTTTAGTTGATTGGTTTTTGATGGGACAAACCAACGGAAACAACTACTCCGAGGGCAAATACCCCTACCGGCATTGGATTACACCGTTGGTTTGAGGTTGGGATGATTCGTTGATTGAAATTGTGAAATTGATTGCATTCACGTTGAAGGATGAACTAACAGAAACAACTACTCCGAGGGCAAATATCCCTACCGGCATTGGATTACACCGTTCGTTTGAGGTTGGGTAGGTAGGTTGGTTTGTTTTGTGGTGGAAGTTGTGAAATTGATTACATTCACGCTGAAGGATAAACTAACGGAAACAACTACTCCGAGGGCAAATACCCCTACCGGCATTGGATTACACTGTTCGTTTGAGGCTAGGTTGGTTTGGTTGTTTATGGTTTTTGGTTTTTTGGGTTTTTAGGAAGTGTAAACTTGATTAGGATCACGTTGATTGCCGTTGACCGAACAACGGGCGTGTTTTGAGAAATTTGTTTGTTTTATCGAGTGTTTTAGTGAAAGTGTTTAAATGTGATCTTATGAGCTTGACAGGGTTCACGTTGATTGCCGTTGACCGGGAACAACGGGTGTGTTGAAAGTATATTAGTTTGTTTTGTTGATTGTGTTTAAGTAGAAGTGTTAATCTGTTTTTTTTGTGAACTTGACCAAGGTTCACGTCGATTACCGTTGACCGCTAACAACGGGTGTGTTGAGAGTTTTAGTTTTTTTGTTTATTGTATTTTAAGTAGAAGTTATGAAAATGTTTTGTGCGAACCCGAACAAGACACATGCTGATTGCCGTTGACGCGCTAATAATGGCGTGTTGAAAGGAGTTATTTTGTTTTGTTAGATGTGTTTTAAGAAGTATTAATATGTAGTTTTGTGAACCTAATCCGTTGGTATTGTTGGTTGAGTTTGGACTTTGGATGGGTTGGTTGGGAGATCTCCCTCTTCCTTGCCGTTGGTCGGTGGAATGTCGGAGATGTGGTTAGGTTTTGATGGTTGAGAGATCTCCCTCTTCCTTGCCGCTGGTGGGTGGAATGTCGGAGACGCTCTGGTATTGTTTCACTATTTTTATTAAAAAAACTCTAACATGTTGCGGCTATGAAGTCAGTAACAAAGAGTTAAATACAGGTAATAACTAAATATAATAAGGATGAAATTCTTTTAAATACGTATACCGCTTACTAGGTGGTAGGTAGGAGGTAATATTATTTATTTTGTGTTATACCTGTGACTGATGTTAATAAGGGGGAAACCCGAAAATCTATTTGGTCGTTCAATAACATTTTATTATTATTGTGTATTCTGGTAATTTCTAATATTTTTAGCAGATCAAGTCTTTTACTTTTATTGAGATGTGTAATAATTTAAAATTATCAGTATCCAATGTATGTTTATTTTTTACAAAATGGTTTATAAGCGTGGTATCTTTTGAATAATTAATTATTGATTTTTGATGTTCGGTTAAACGTTTTTTAATTGAATGACCAGTTTGACCCAAATATATGGCATTATACTTGATCTCATACTACCCGCTTTTTTCTGTTTTCTTGTCTTTCTTTGTTATTTACCAATAGAGAGCCCAAATTCTTTTTATTAACTACTATTGGAGTAATATTATATTTTTGTAATCTATTTGTAATTTTTGAACTTATTTGTGGTAGGTAATTAATAAAACAAAATGTCTTGTCATTTTTTATGGGTATATTGGGATAAGAATTACTAATTAATAGTTTTTTTCGTTTTTGTTTATTATTTGATCAATCAGAGAAATACTGTAACCATTGTTATTTGCTATTTGTTTCAAAGTGTTGACTTCTTTATTAAAGGAATTTTGAGATATGGACGATGTTTAAAAAATGACCAATATTAATTTTAATGTCGATCTTCACAAACCAATATTTGGAGTTCAAAAGCGATATTAAAAATTTACAGGTGGGTCCTTTAAGCTTCAGAACTTTAGATTGAGATGGTCTATAAGTTTTTTTTTTTGAAAAATTATATTAGTAATAAACTTTTATAAAGAGACAAGAAATTTCAGTTTTCTGCTTTAAACTCCGTGAAAATTGTTGTTAAACAAACTGTAATATTTTTTAAAAAATGAAAAATTATTTACGGTATAGTAAATTTCAATTATACTCCTTTTTCAGATAAAGATTAGCGTAATTATAGAATGAAATCAAATAATCAAGATTCGATTCCTAATAAGTATAATTGAAAATTTTAAAACACTAATTTCGTGAAGACAACTCGATATGACGATTTTCATAAAATATCTTCTTCCAGTTCTTCCAAACTGAAAGTGAAGTATCTAGGCAATGAGCCAACTGAATCTGAAATTGGAAAATATATAATCTTAAACGTACAGATTATTAATATATTAACTGTAAAAGTGTGTTGAATCCTTAAATGAAGGTCGTGAGTTTTATTTTATAAGGGTAGTGTGAATCAGATGGTATGATGGTATCTGTTGTGGTTGGCTTTCTATTGGATTCTCATGACGTGTTACAGATAATTGTAAATATTAAGGTTCCTTCGGATTTAATTTCTTTAGTGAATTCTACTGTTGAACCTATATAAGTAATTCTGAAAATTATCTAGCTATCTACTGGTACCTAACCGTATACGGAAGATTTCATCGACATATCTACAATAGAAATGAACATTTTTCATAAGAGGATTATTTGCCTTAAAAAGTTCGTTTTCAGAAAATGACATATATAGTTCTGCCAAAATTGGTGAGAGGGGTGATCCCATTGGGAGCTCTTCGTTTTTGGTATTTATCTGATCATTAAATTTAAAATAGGCTTGTTGTAAGCAAGTATTTATGATTACGTTTAATTCTTTGTTTTCATCGTTGGATGAACTACTCTTTTCAATAAGAACATTTAATTCAGTTCTTAACTCGGATTTTGGAATGGAAGTGAACAAACTAATGATATCAAAAGGGACAAATGTGGCATTACGTAGAATTGTTAATATGTTTGTTTTATTGACAAATTCTAAAGAGTTATTTATGGAAAAATTTCATTTATAATCCAGATTGTTAATTATTAGTTTATTCGCTAGTTGGTATAATTTGTAAGCTGGGCATTGATGTAAGAAACAATCGGTCTAAGAGGAGTATCTTTCTTGTGTATTTTAGGAAGTCCATATACTACGGTGGCCCAAGGGTTAGACTTGCGTTTCCATAAACTTAGCCTATAAGATTGGGGCAGCCTTTTAAAGGATTTATGACGTTTGTTCGAAATTTTGGCGTAGGGTCAGTTTCAGAATTAACATAACATTTCTCTTGTAAGAGGTTGCCCATTTTGTTATTGTAGCTTTCTATATCTTGAACAACCACTGTATTACCTTTGCCGGCTTTCGATATGACTAAGTTATTATCAATACATTTTTGTTTTATGTTTTTAATAGTGCACAGTTCTTCATATGAATTTGTTCTAACATTAAAATTAAAATCGTTTGCGCAGTTTTTTTATTAACTGAGAACATAGGCACTTATCGTCTATGTTGTTATCATTGACTCTACTAAAGGCTATTTCCGAATTAATACCTAATAATTGAAAGTCAGCTTTAATCGTTTTCAGCTTTGGACGGTAATTGAAACCTTTACTTAAAAGGGCTATTTTGTCTTGGTTAAAATCGGTTTTATCAAGATGATGAAGTCAGTTGCCGAATTTAAATTGACACTTCAGGTTCTGTGTTTCCATTATGTGTTCAGTGGACTATTTTTCCTTTAATTTTCTTATATTGTAGTATTGTCTCTGATGAATTTTTTGGCTAGCCTCGTTGATTTTTTCTTCAATCTCACGTAAAATATAGTCTAAATGGATCCTATGTAACCGACGGGCAAGTTATTGGTGAATATAGAACAGATATTCGTTTAGATTTTGTCTTCTAGCCTGCCATTTCCTTACTTCTTACTGAATCAGGTAGACTTCATTTCTAATATTGCTTTTCGTGCCTCGGGTGAATTGTTTTTGCACTTGAAGTTCATGAAGGAGGGTTTCAGATGGTGTTTTTGACACTGTTTTATAAACCAAATATGGTTTTTGCACATCTTTAACTTTAGGACTGTTCTCTTAAATGAGAATACTAATTTCGCGACATACGCGTGTTTAATATAATTCAAACTATCTAAGGTGCACACATGATGAAACATTTTTATTAAATCAAAAATAAACAACTTGAACGTTCCAACACAGTTTATTTTTTTAACTAAAATAGTACAGAGAAGCATGGGAAAAATTGCGGCAGAAATTTTGGGGGAAGACCGATTCGGGTTCAGTAGAAATAGGGGAACGTGTGAGGCCTTTTTAGGATTCATAAAGAAAATGATAGAAAACGGAAACAGCGTGGACATAGGATTCGTAGATCTAGAAAGAGCTAATGACAATGTTAAATGGGATGAAAGGGTAATTGTACTTAATAATATAGGGATGAGATACAGGGATAGAATAGTGATATATACTTCGTATAAAGAAGAGCAAGAAGTTATAGAATTTGGACATCAACGTACAGAAGTAAATATTAAGAAGGGAGTTAGACAAGGATACGCACTGTCACCGCTACGTTTTAATCTACATGTTGAAGATGCCATTAATATTATTAAATACAAGCAAATGATTGGCAGGGTTATGCGGATGATACAAAAGCAGTATTATTAGCACCTAGTAATGAGGAGTTAGAAAGAGTCTTAAATAAAATGAAAGCGGTATTGACAGTAGAGTATGAAATAAAAATAAAACCAAAATAGTAATACAAAAAGTAGGGTTAGAGCTCCTATAAAAAATAGGGTCCGAAAACTAGAAGTAATATCCGAATATTAAAATCTAGGAATTAAGATAAGGCAGGATCCAAAAACCTGCATAGACATAAGATAAAAAATAATGCAGGGTCGAATAGCGGTGGAAAAGAAAAAGTTAGGTGCATTTGAGATGTACTGTTGTGGACGGTTGTTGAAAATACTACGGATGGAAAAGGTTAGAAATAAGGAGGTATTAGAAAGGGTAGAAAAACGTAGAGCGCTATTGTTACATAGTGCTTCTAATATATAAAATTATATTATTTCGTTCATCAGTGTCTCTTGGTATGCGAGAGATTAGTCAGCGAAACAACTACTTTCCCTAATCGCAATGTATATTTATAATCAACTAATTAACTAAATAACTAAACGAAATCGGCAATTTACACTTAATAAAATATTAAAAGTTAGGTGCGAAGTGTAAAACTGGGAGATTATGTTGGAATAGTCCTACCTGGCTTTGTCTGCAGTTTTATGGAGTATATCCGTCTTTGGGATACCTCTAAGGTGAGTTTTTCTCGAACATGACGATTTCCCGAACTCGACGGATCCTCGGACCTCCTGTTCAAGTAGTAGTCTTCATGGCTTCGCAGACTTACCTAATCAGCTTGATAATTATTAAACCTGACTCTCTACAAGACCCTACATATTGTTTATTTTCATTTGTAAAAACTAGAACTTGGTCTCGACTCCACATTCGTTGTGGTTCCGTGGAGCGCAAATTCTGCTGAATGTATAACATAATGAAAATTTGAATAACCCGAATCTATTTTGGAATAAATTAAAAAAGAAATGTAGTTTTATAAATTATAAGCATTATGTGACACTATGGAAGTTAATAAGGAAAAGGAGAGATATATTACCAGGATACCTTTTGAGATATGAAGGGCTAGTTTATATATATATATATATATATATATATATATACCAAAATTCAGCCTACGCCTATACAATAGTAACTATTTCAAATATCTTGCACGATTTATACCAAACAGCAAACCAAGTTGACATCCGTCAATATAGATATATATACATATATAGAATATATAGACATTTACCCATATTAATAGGCTTTAAAAAATATGGGCATGACCCTCAGACTACCAACTCTGCAGCATCAGGTCGTGTTCACTACATATTTTTCTGTAGAACGAGAAAAGGTTTGTAACTGACTTGTTATATTGGTAGCAAACAGACAACAAAACAAGTTCAATAAAAGCTTTTAAAAGTACCCATCGCGTTGTACGGCTTTTTAATTAGTGTTGTGTCTGAACTATGAGATGAACGTATGTTTAATTACGGAACTTTGTTTAAAACATCCTTTTTATATTTTTATTTACGTAAAATCCCTTAGAACATAGATAATACTCCGTTTCGCATAATTCCACCAATCCACATAACGTTCTATAAAGACAAAGTCCCTGTTCGTAGTTAATAGACTTTCTTTTCTTGTAACATCAATAACCTGGCTCCGCCGAGACTTTTAGTGAAATTGGCGGTACAAGGAATTATATACGATTTCTGAGCAGCACCTAAATAGATTAAAATCCTTATAAACTAGTAGCGTTATTTCGAAAAAGTGACGCCAACTCATTTTCTGAAATTTTCTAAAAATTTTGTACATACATAAATTTGACTTCTTCTTTTATTATTAAAGGTATAGAAAATAGGTTTTTCACAAAATGTAACTATTCTGAATTCAATTGTCGGTCAAATTCGCCCCTATTTTGTGATTTTTTTCTTATTAAATTACAGGATACCAGGTTGATAGAAATACACTCTTTCTGTTAAACCGAATATTCCTAAAAATCAGTTTTTTTGCAAAAATCTCGTTATTTATAGATGAAAGAAAAAGATCATTATGTACAAAAATTTATAAATCCATTTTTCGTATGCGACGATCAGTTTCAATGAATGGAAGCAGCGTTTCCTCACAATACGTTAGCCCCTATTCAACGTAGGCTATAAGTACATAGAATAAGTGAAATTTACATTTAGTATAATAGTGAAAGTTCCAGTAAAGCGTATTTTACCCAGATTAACTTAGGATTATTAAACATCCTTAGGTAAAGTCCCCAATGTAATTGTAACTAATTAGAAGAAACTCTTTTAAGTCCATCCAATGCCGGATGCGTAATGCTAAGTATTGCATTATTCTTGTAATTGATGCTGTATCGATGGGGAAAATGTTTAACTGATCAAGTAAAATGTTAAGAATAATACTTCGTACAAGGCGAGAGCTGGAGCAAGCCACAGCGTACAACCATTTTTCATTTAACTTCAGTCGTTTGTATCAGTAATTTGGCTGAGCTCTGAGCTTTTTGTAAAAGTAGTCGAAGTAACAAATAGGATTCCAGTTGAATTGTTGGACAACAGACTGAAATATTAGTTGGCACTGTGTGGTGGATTAATATGAGAAAAAGACACGTTGAAGATTACAATTTTTTTTATTGTTTCCACAATAATTATTTCGCACAGTGGCTTCTTCAAGTGAAAGAAATTTGACAAATTCAATTCAAACTATTTGCTTAAATCCTAACTTATCAACTAGGAAGTGGGAGAACAAATACAAATACAGTGATACAACTACAAATACAATGGTACACATGTAAAGAAAAACTTACTATTATAATTTAAGTCTTTAATAATAGTGAATTGCTAACTTCAATTTAGTCATTTAGAATGTTATAATTGTAATTTAATGATTTCCAAATTTTCAAATATATTTTGTTTCCTACCTTTACAGTGTAAAATTTTGTTATTATAGTTGAAATTATGGTCGTTTTTAATTAAATGTTCTGCATAAGTAGATTTAGTAAAACAATGTTTATGTTCATTTATCCTGTCTCTGAAACTTCTTCCTGTTTGTCCTATATAAACCATGTTACAATTTCCACAATTTAGGCGTATTCAAATTTATCTCTGTTTCATCTTTATTATTGTTTATATATATACATATTTCCTAATGAATTATTAATTTTAAATGAAACTTTAGTTTTTATAAATTTTGTGATATATTTCTCTGTTATTTAATAAATGCGTACGTTAAAGAAAAATAGTTATCATTTTCTTTTAAATTTAAAACGGGATAAACTAAATTAATGACGTTTTTAGTTTGTTTTTTTTTTAATTAAATTTGAAACTAACGATGTATGGTGTACAGTGTGGTGGCCTATTTGAAGCTTTTATGAAGCAATTTATCTAAGGATATAGAATATCATTTTGTTTATCAGAGAATAGCAGTTTTATTTCGCCTCAGGCAGCAAAAGACGGTGATAAAATCAAGGGACTAAAGGGACATTATATCGTAACATACGTGCACTTCATAATTTTATACCAGTCTGAGCAGGAACACAGGTTGTATATAAAATAGGCTCTAAAATCTCGTTCTAGATCTGGTCACCGTCCGTTGCGTAGTTCAATAGTTGTAGAGGAGTACGTCATACCCGTCATCAACCCTAATAAACTTTTTCCTGTAGCGTATAAGGCTGTGCTATGATTTTTATCTTATAATCTTTATAAAGCTAATTTTACTCAGCTGTACAAAAAAGTTTGATGGCAAGTATAGTATGGTATATACCTATTACGTTCCATTGTGGATGGCTCATGTATTATTAATAAGTTCATAACATATGAGTAAAACATAGAATGGGTGATGATGGTTAATTTAAAAATTATGTTACAGGTATTATTTCAATGTCAAAATGATTAATATATGTATATATTAGACATAGTAACCATCGTTATTACTATAAAGTAGTCACTAGTTCCGAATAAGTCACTCATTGTCAGCCACGTCGCCAATAGGCCCAGTTGATTTATGTATTATTACCGGTGGACAGGGTTGAGGTGGCCCCACGGTTAGAGCCGTTGGAGAGGCGGACGGGTGACAATCTATGATACAAAAAAACAAGGAACCAAATACAGAAAACAATTCTTCAGTCTTTATTTACATGGAGGTTTATATATACATGGACTATGCGTCTTCAATTAATCTAAGCTTATACCTAACCTTACTAAGCCTTCTAACTAAACAACTACTACTACACTAAATATCAGGGCGGAGTCCAGGCACTAGGAATCACAAGGGGTTCGAGGTGACGGTCGTCGAGGAGCGGTTAACCTCGTTGGCCCAAGACGGGAGGGAGAGTTCCATGGTCGGACGCGGCTCCCAGCCGATGAGAGGAAGAACACCAAGGAGGGGGGAGTCGGCGTATTCTAGTCGGGCGAATAGGCCCCTTAGCTCGTCCTGCGCGGTGGATTCCGGATTGGAGGAGGCTCCCGCGGGACGTCTGGGGTCGGCGTGGCTCCCAAGGGGCGCTCGGCGAGCGGCGGCACGTCGGAGGCGACGGCGGCGGTCTCGAGAGTTCATTAAAGTCCGTTCGGCATGGCAACGTTGTGGTGTGCAGGACTGGTAGCTCTACTTGCTCGGTAGGGAGTTAGAGCGATTGCTACACTTGGCCAGAGGAGAGTTTCGCTTGTTCAGCGAAGACTCCCGTTTCTTTTTTTTTTTACTCTTGGCTATCGGGAAAAAATCTTCTGGAAGACATCCCGCACTGGGCTATGTGGGATGGTGCGAGATTCTTACCCGCTAAACACCCCTGTGGATTCCGCGTACCAGTCACTAGGACCTCTCCGACGGAAACTTTATATGTGCTGTTGGTAGGTACGACCCGGTCTTTTTACCCTTGGAAGGTGGCTAAAAAATGTGGTGCGCTGCCCAATAGCGCGACGAGGATCTGCATGGGGCTGCTGGCCAGATTTATAAAAAAAAAACATTGTTGTGTTTCATTCCCACCAGCTACTCGTGCTGGTGGGCGGGCAGTCCCTCCGAACTACACTATAGTGCAAAACCGGAGGGTAGGGTGTAAGGCCCTCTTCAGCCTCCTTGCAGGAATCGTAGGAATGGGTGGGTGGTGTGGTTACGGAGAGAAAGATGAGACGGATGAAATGAAGACAGTAGATAAGTGAAAGATTATCTGTGGAATATTACTGCTCCAGCACTTGCCTAAATGATCCAAGGAAACCACAGAAAACTTGGACCAGAGCAGCCGGATCCGGGTTCGAACCGGTGACCTCCCGAATGCTAAGCAGTGATCCACAGAACTAGACTACGCCGCTCAGTAGCTTTATGATCGCTGACTTGACCTTTAGAAAATCAATTTTTCCAAGAAAATCGGTCAACGAAATTATATACGCTGTGGGTTCTTTTTCGCCTCTCGTCACACTGGCGTACGATACGCCTTGTTTTGTGCTGTAATAATTTGGTTTAGACTGTGCTTATTATTTGGCTTTAATTTGTTGGATTTCACTTTCCCTTCTTTTGTTGTGGAAAGCGAGGAAACCTCTGTAACTGGCCGGGAGGGGTCCGGCGCAGTTTGCGAATTTGGCCGGTTGTTCCTTTAGTTTTAAGCATTTACTTGTCTCTTGGTAATCTCCGCATTTGACACATCTAGGGTCCATCCTGCAATTTCTTTGTACATGGCCTACCCTTTGGCACCTATGGCATTGTCCTGTTTTTCTGCCTTTTTTGTATTCTTCCAAATTGACTTGAAGATGGCAGAGAGTCACCATTTTCCTTATTTGATGGCCTAGGTCGTTTGTTGGCGCGGTTACAAGGATCAGCGGTAAGTCCTGTCCGCTTGACTTCATTCTGTGTACTTCACAACCTGTAAGGTTGATTTTGTCGAGTTCTTCTTTTATTTCATAAATTTCCAGTCGCGGCGGTAATTCTTTCACAACCAACTTTTGACGTCTATTGGTAGGGTCAGCGTGGGTGTAGTATCTAGATTTGACATTGTCCAAATGTATTTTTAGGTATTTGTGATTCGTTAAGGTTGCCGGGTATATCCTAATACCATCCTTGGTATTGTAAGCCTTGGTGATTTTAATTTTGGCCGATTCAATTTCCTCTACTAGCACTCTCCAGTCTTGTTTCCCAAACATCGTGATTGGCGGTACAATTGTTAAGTCGTTGACGGTCATTTAGTCCTGCGAAGCGGTTGCTTGTAGATTTCGGTTTTGTAATCGCAATGTTGATTATCTTGTTAATTCTCTAAGGCTGTCACAGATCTGCTCGCTTCAAAGATTTCTGGCCACTCCCATTTCTTTTTTTTTTTTTTGGGCCATTGGCTAGAGGGGAAACCTTCAAAAGGCACCACGCAATTGGTTCTATATGCGTGGTAGTGTGAGATTCTTACTCACTAAAACCCCTCGTTCTTCAAGTTCCAGTAAAATAACTTCTCCTTGAAATCTGTAACATGTAGTAAACTTTCACGTATGATTAAAAAAATAACAATTGAGAACCACAATTTGTCTGTAAAGGGGACAAATGTACGTGTGTGGGTCTGTCCATCTGAAACTGATTGGAAAAATTATAATAGAATAAATAAGGATAAATAGAAATGATCTGTAATAACAACAACAATTTGCTAATAAAATTTTAACAATAACGAAATGGTTAGTATTAGATAATTACATACTACAACGGATTAGAATGGCAAGTGTGTTAGTTCATTACCATCTTTGGACTCTTGTGCTTCCAGAGCACGTGCTCGTCGTAGTTTACCATTTCGCGTACCAGCGCGTTCTGGTGGGCTTGGCAGGTTGCAAAAGCTCTCGTTGCCATCTCTGACAGGACGTCCTTAATCCAAGGTACCTTCAAGTCCCGGTGAAGCGTCGCGTTGGAAACGAACCAAGGATCATCCGTAGCTAGCCTCAGTGCCTTGTTTTACACAACTTGAAGTTTATTCAAGTGTGTCTTGGCGGCGTATGAGAACGCTGGTGCGGCGTACGTCATTACCGGTCGAATGACCGATGTATATAGCCGTAATTTACTTCTGAGGCTGAGTTTGCTCCTGCGGTTCATTAGCGGGAACAAGAGAGACATCACTGCCGATGCGTTATGTGCACAATAGTCGGTGTGACATTTCCATGTTAAACCGCTATCTAGCTTGACACCAAGGTACTTGACGTCGGATTTCCAAGGGATAGGGCGGCCGAACAGGGTGATGTTGCGATCCGGTGTCTGTCGTCGCTTGGTGAGGAAAAGAGCGTGGCTCTTTTCCGGGTTAACCGCTATTCGCCACTTTCTGCACCACTCCTCTAGTTGGTCGGCAGCAGCCTGAAGTCGATTGCTTACCAGGTGGGGAGCAATCGACCTAGTCAGGACTGCAGTGTCGTCGGCGTAAAGGGCTAGCGTAGTATCCCTAGACGTCGGTGTGTCCGCTGTGTAGAGTGAGTACAGAAGTGGCGACAGCGGCGAACCTTGTGGGATTCCGGCCTCCATGGTGCGATCACTAGAGCGGACGTCCCCCAGTTTCACTGTGAAACTGCGATCCCGGAGGAACGACGCAATAGTTTTGACGAGAGCTGGGTGGTAACCTGCACAAAAGAGTTTATAGATTAAACCGTTGTGCCATACCTTGTCAAACACCTTCGAAACGTCGAGAAAAATCACCCCTGTTGACTGCTTCCGATTGTAGCCGGATGTAACGAACTCGACCACTCGTAGAACTTGCTGTACGGTCGAATGTTTGGCCCGAAAGCCAAACTGTTCGTCCGGCAGCGTGCTCAGTCGGGAGGTCTCGTCGCGTAGTCTGGCTAGCAGTACTCGTTCTGCGATCTTCCCCAGGACCGGTAGGAGACTAATCGGTCGATAGTTCTGAGGAAAAGTTGGCGACTTCCCTGGTTTCTGAAACATAACTACGTCTGCGGTTTTCCATTGCGGTGGAAAATACTTTAGACGTAGAATCGCGTTAGTTATATTGACAATTGACATGATGGCTTTTACCGGAAGAGCTTTAAGGGCTCGCGCTGGTATCCCGTCGGGTCCGGGAGCTTTCCTGACGTTGGTAGCTAAAAGTAGCTCCTTTATCTCCTTCGGGCTGGTTGGTTGGACGAAACCAACGTGTGCTGCCGTCAGTAGACGCCAAACATTTCGGTCCACGTGGTCGATGTGGTCGTCGTCTACGTCGTTGTCGTTCGGTCGGAAAGCGTTCTCTAGGCAGTCTGCGAACGCTTCCGCCTTTCCTATCGGAGTATACACAACTCCGCGTTCGCCGTGTATCGGTGGGATGCTGCGCGGTCCTTTCTTCAAGTTGCGTGCGAACTTCCACAGGGAACCTGAACCTGATCTATATTAGCGAGCCTTACCTGCCACCGTTCGTCCTGATGTTCTTGTAGAGCATCCTTCACTTGTCTGGTCAGTCGATACCACTCGGTCCGGTCGTCCGGGTTTCGGGTGCGCTGCCAGCGACGTCGAGTCCGATTTTTATCCCTGATCAGTTCGGAAACTGTCGCTGGGATTCAAATCGGAGCCCTAGTCGTTGTGTGGATCGAGAGACGACAGTACAGCTGTTGTTAGTGCGTCGACTGCTTCTTCGATGTCCTGTCTGGTCCGTATTACCTTGATCTTCGGGAAATTTTCCTGAAGGTGGTCGGTAAATGCGGGCCAACAGGTGGACTTTCTCTCGTACACCGTCTGGTTAGCGTCGTCTCCTATGGACAGAATAACGGGGTTGTGATCTGAGGAAAGCTCACTCACCACTGATAGCCGGAAGTCCTGGGCGACGTTCTTGAGGATGGCGATATCCAGAACGTCTGGTCGGTGCAGAGGATTCGGTGGGTAATGCGTAGGGTCCTCCGGGCCCAATACTATTACGTTCCGTGTCTGTGAAAAGTCGTACAGTACCTTACCGTTAGTGTTGGTGTTTCGACAGTTCCAAGTTGGGTGCTTATTGTAGCAACGTCGCTTGTGAAAAGGGAGTCTAGCTCCTCTTCTGACAGGTGCGGTGTAGGTGGTTTGTAGACTGCTATCAGGCGTAGGATACCCCTGGACGTCTCGACTTCTACGGCTGTGGTTTCCAGATGTTCCGGTGTTGCAACGGTAACGGGATAGTGTTTGAGCGAGAGCTTAACATAGACGGCTGTACCACCACCCTGTTCCCTCGGTCGGTACGGTACAATGCGTAGTTAGGTAACTTGGCATTTATACCTTCCCGTAGGTGGGTTTCGCTTACGAGAACAACATCACTAGAAAGCCTTTCTAGCAGCTCTAGAAGCTCAAAACGTTTCTCCCGAATACCGTTAGCATTCCAGAAGAGAACCTGTAAAGAGCACACAATTTTATTTTGTCTACCCATTAACTTACCTAGTTAAAGAGTGACACGATATCCTGTGCTCATCCCAGTAGGCGAGCCAGGATGTCCGAAGTTTGGGTAGATCCGGCGAGGGCGTTGGCGACCTTCTGGGCGACGGCTGCCACCTTCTGTAGGTCGAGTTTAGCCAGCATCTGAAGGATGCTAGCCAGGTCGGAAATCGGTGCGGACGGGGCGGGGCCTGGGAGGGTCTCGGGTGCCGTCGTCGATGGTCGCTGCGTCGTCGGCTTCGGCTTCGGTGCCGTAGCTCTGGCGTAAGACAACCCCTGGCAGTTTTGGCTGGTGGAGCCGGTGGAGCGGTCCTCTTCGTTGCCGTCGTCGCCGGCTTCGTAGGAAGTCGGGGAAACTTCGGGCAGCCTCTGTAGCTCGCTGGATGGGCACCATCGCAGTTTGCGCACTTGGCCGGGACCTCTCTCGACTTCTCGCACTCCTTCGTGAAGTGCTTGTCCCCGCACTTGACGCAGCGGGGGGTTGCCTTGCAGTGCCGCTGAGCGTGGCCGAAGCGCTGGCATCGATGGCACTGGCCAACGGTAGCCTTCTGGCGCGATGCTTCGACTGTAACACGAAGAAAACATACCGATTTAACTCTGTATACTTCCTTCGATGCGTTATCTCTCGATAGGATTACTAGAACGAGCGGAATGTGAGCCTTGATCCTAGCGCTCGTTAATCGGACCACGTTTTGGACCTTGAAGCCTTGCATCTTCAGGTCCTCTGCTACGTCGTCCGTGGCGATGTCTGTGGGGATCCCTCTCAGGACCACCTTCAGGGGCTTCTCCTCCTGTAACATAAAGGTGTGGTATTGTACTTTATGTTCGTTCAGGGTTTGTACGATACCCCTGTAGTCCTCAATGCCTTCAGGTTGGACGCTGATCCCCTCAGCGACGTTTCTGGCCTTGGTAAAGTTCAGCTTCTTGCCGGCGAACTGCTGGCACAGCTGCACCCACCTGGATTTCTCCCGGATGACGATCGGTGGGATCCGGGGTTTCTTGGGCTCAGGCTTGGACTGCTTTGACATCCGACTTCGCGAAGCCGGTACCGAACATTCGACTTCGGAATCTGACAGCTCCATGTCAGATTCGAGGTTTCCATAGGAGTTGGAAACTGGCGTAGCGTACGGTGGCGGTGTCTTGATACGAAGTGCCGACAACCTCTGGCGCTTCGTTGGGAGCTAGCAGCCGCTTCCTCTATCGCTGCGTGGTCTCCTTCGATGTCTTCCGTGCTACTACACTTGCTGCGATTTTGTTAATTAGTCTTCAAAAAGACTGAGGGTAAGTAGCTGCTTGTTGTACTCTGATAATGTCTTCTCGCTCTGCTGCTCCTGGTAGGTGTGCTCGGCTTGAAGATCGGTCGAAGAGTATATACTCCCATTTCTAGCATCCCCAAGCGTATTTATAGGGGTTGACACCGGTACTCCTACCCTTGGATGTCAGGGTAGTACTTGGAGAGGGTACACGGCGGCGTGGGGGATGCAGCGCCAGTACCGCGAGGGTGCGAGCGAGTGTTTTTTTGATGCGCTGGTCTGGGCGCACGTTAAGTGGTTCCACCGGTTGGCCGGGAGATACCTGTCTAGGCCCCGCGGTGTGCGACGACAGGCGAATTTTGTGTCTGGCGACTACCAGGTTTGTATCAGTATCACTTTGAACTTATAATTTCAGTGGTATCTAGCATATGCGTTGTGTGGAAATTTCGACGCTTATTGAGTTAGAAACGTAAAAATTAATGCACAGTTGTATCTATACCTTGTACAGAATTTCATTATTGTAAGGCCGTGGTCTAAGTGAACTATTAAGTTCAGGCGTTTCGTCGGCTATTGCGGCTCTACAGCCCGAATCTTTATTCTATGGATTACGGCCGTGAAAGCCTTTGTTCTAATATAGCTGTTAATTGTTGAAACTTACTGTCAAACATGTTGAATGCAATAAAACACACGTGAAACTGTATCGTTGTAAATAAACAAAAATTATTTGCAGCCTTAATTCACTTTTGAGCTATAAAATGCGGGAGTTTTGCAAAGAAACTATTTTTGTTAGATTTAACATTAACATTTATACGAGTATCATTTTCCATTTTTAATATTCTATTTAATTCAACTTAAAGAATGAAAAACCTATACTCTATACTATATTCAAGCAATTCCTGTAATAAATCTTGCGTACAAGTACATATTTTCTGGTTAACAAAAAAATTGACGTATGTAGAAAGGAATGTTCCCGCACACCAAAAACAAAACAAGTAATATTAATCATTCTTTGAAGGCGTTATTTACTGTTTAAAGATCGCGCACATTATACGTGCACAGGCCGGCACGGATCGGCACATCGCGGATCTACAACCTGCACAGCTTCGCACACTTGTCCAGCACAGACCAGCAACTTTATTATTATTAATAATAAATTAAAGCTGGATGTTGCAGAAAATATTTAGTTGAGTGTGCAATATGGAAGTGTGTAGTTCGGAGGAAGAAATTTTTATGTTAACGATGATGTGTGAAGAGGAGGAGTTAGAAGAGCATCAAGCTAAGAAAAAAAAAAGATTTTGGGTTCATGCTATAAGCGCAAAAAGGAAACAATGTGCTGAATTTCATAATTTGTTCCCTCAACTGAAGAGAAATGAACAAAAAACTCTCAGAAAACAAATTTTATGAGCTAACGAGCGTGTCTTACAGCTACAGAGTTTCAACCATTGCTTTTAGTGTTCCTTTATGAAATGATGTATTTATTATGCTTTTTTAAATTAATTTATTTTTTTCAGCATTACCATCAGACACTAACGCTAATTACTTAAATACGACGTTGTTTTAGTTTGTCAAACGTTTTACTTACTTTTGTATGTGAATGCAGTTTATAATTGATTATTTACAATTAACCGGAAGGAAATGCAATTTTTACATCTTGGTGTACATTTTATTATTAGTATGAACTTCTTGTAAACCCATAAAATATGGGAAGTCGCAGGATAAAACTTCTCTGCAGCTCCGCAACTCTTATGAAAAAAACACCACTGTTGCTATAATTCATGCATCTGTTAGCTCCTGCCACTTCCTACATATCCCATGTTTGGTAATTCACACATTCATCGTCAGGCCCCTCATTTCATATTCTTTTATAAAAGATTATTCTTATTCGGTATGAATATCACGTTTTGCTTATTATTTGCTGCTACTACATCCCCAGTAGCTGGCGGTTACATGTGCAGAGACTGTTAATATACTACGTATTAGTTATTATCAGTGACGTTTTTAAGCAAGTTTAGTTAGAACTACAGACGTGTTTACATAGTATTATAAAAAATAAGAGCTTGAAAATTGGCCACAAGAAATAATAATTGTGAAAAAGACTCAAGCATGAAAAGAACAGATTTGTCTACAAAAAAATCACATTTCTTAATATATAACTATAAAAAGAACATTAAACAAAAGACACATTATACCAGTAGAGAAACACAATAAAAGACATATATAATAACTACTTTGGTTGTTTGTGTCGGGAACTACACAATTTAATAAAAATGTGTGTATGTATAATGTTTACGGAAAATATATGTACAAATGATGAAATAAATTCACAGAAGAACATGTATATTAAAAAGAAGATATGTGAAATTAAATATAAAATTGTGAGGGAGATGTTATGAATTGTTAGGATATCTTAGCTTGGCCGAGTTTGAGTGACTGACTGTGACTGACTCCGTTTATCTAGGTAAATAATGTTTATTTGAATGTTTGTTATGAATCGTTAAGTTACTGGAACGAATGAAGTAGGGAAATCACTCGTGAGAATTTTAGTTTGCGTTATTCGAAGGAAGGATACCAGGAATTTAATGTGTTTAAAGTGACCGTGACAATGGTAATAGGCGTAAAAAAATGAAAATGGACAGGATGAAGAAAAAGGTCACCTTCTACTGGCGAGGGTAAATAGGTACGAGAGTGATGATTCAAATAACACCAACTATAGGTAAAATAGGAAAGGTTCGAAAACGATTTGTAAAGAGGGTACAGAGAATAGAACGAAGTTGAAAGGAGAAACTATTATGTTAAATGTAAACAAGAGAAAAGTAAAGTTTTGAAAGCATATAAGTAGATATATTTTAATAGATGTCAATAAAGGTACAAAGGAAGTAAAAATTAGAAATTCAAGAATGGAAATCTGAATAATTACACATGTGAAATGAAAAGATAAGATAAGGCATGCTTATAAAATGACACATTTACAAATGTACATAATTTAATATCAAATATACAGGCCTGGCAGAGGCGAGTAAGTAATTAATGCCACACTAATTCATAGAATTTTCAACATACCCCTTACAACAGATGATTCTAAAATAGAACTTAATGTTATAAAACAAATTGCCATTAATAACGGTTACGAAACCTCCCTAGTATCGAGGATATCCAAAAAAATTTAAAAAAACAAGGACTTTTTTGTAAATTCGGTTTCATCAATAGTAAAGTTAATAGAAAAATCACAAACTTTTTCAAAAATTTTTTTTTGTAAATTCGGTTTCATCAATAGTAAAGTTAATAGAAAAATCACAAACTCTTTTAATAATTTCAATATTCAAGTGGTTTCATCAAAAAACCAAAACCTGAAACCCTTAATTATAAATAACAAACCAAAAGCAGACACTTTATAAAAAAATGACGTTTATTCTTTAAATTGTGAACAGTGTGACGCAATATATATCGGTCAAAGTAGACGATCACTAAAAACCAGATTAAAAGAACATGTGTACTATTTAGATAATAACATAAAAAACAGGCGTTGCTGAACACTGCGTACTGAACAACCATCAATTAGATAAAGATAACATAAGATTAATCAATCACCAAGGAAAAGACTTAAAACTCAACCTCTTAGAAGATCTAGAAATTAAAAATTCGATAGTATCCAATAAGAACATAGTAAATAACCAAATTGAATTATATACGTCAAATACACTCCTACTTTTTACTAGTTTCTAAATTTCTACTTAAGACAGGCCTTTCCCCTTCATAAATATACTGTTGTTACATTGTAAGTTTAGTTGCTGTAAAACTCTTGGGAATAACCGAAACAATATTGTCGAGAATACAATAATTGTGTTGAAACGTTCAAGTTGTTTATTTCTGAATTCTTTAAATTCAATGAAACTTTAGCCCTTACAATAATTGGTATAAAATTGAATTGGGAATGGGTCCCAATTCTGAATTCGTGAGATGCATCAAGTTTAGAATTGCCAAAGACTTTTTTGATTAATTTTAGACATTTAGGACCTATGGGTGGGTTTCATAGTTCCTAAAAGTTTAAAATTAATCAAAACAGTGTTTTACAATTCAGAACTTGATGCATATAAATGTTTATAACGTATATTCAAAAAAATAAGGACCATCTTGTGATTTCAGGTTTTGGAGCCATTCCCAATTACATTTTTTTTACCAATTATGGCAAAAAGCTTAAGTTTATTTCAGGTCCTCCCATTTTCAGTAAATTTAAAATCCACAAAAATCTTCTTATTGAAATATATAAGTATCAGCAAGTACTTTTCGATACTAAAAGGATAATAATTTAGCTGTCAATAGCTGAGTAAATAATAAGTATGAACATACAATTTGAAATCCTTCAAAGGGACGCTTTGCTTTTGTGGTTACAAATACTTGTTAATCTAAATGTAACAAATACACGCCGTAAGATATTTTAATTAACAGTAAATAATGCGGTAACGTAAACATCCTAAAGGTAATTCCTGAAACAAAATGAAGATTGCCTCATTATATCTATTAGAAACAGTCAATTTAATCTCATAATAGAAATTCATGTTACATGAATGAGATAATCAGTAAACAAATTTTACACTATACTTTGACTTTGTTAATTTATTAATATATTTTCTTCAACGCTTAATTAAAAACAACTTGGCATTTAAATTAAAAAGTACTTCAATATTATTGTTTTGAATAAATACAGACAGCGCAGTGAAAGCAATCTGTAGATATTTGCTACTTATTTGCGGGATTCAGTAATATTAAACGAAGCCTAGACAAAACTTAGACAAAAGCAGGAATCAAAACGGTGACCCGCCGAATGCTATTATCCAATCCGCTAGACCACGCCGCTCGGTACATTTAAATTATAACTATTTATACAAGGGCGGGGTGTTAAAATTTTAACTCTAACTTTAAAAGTGGTGAACTGTAGGCTTCTAATTGATCATTTGCAATCAATCGTCTTCTATAGTACCTGTATTGATTTCTAACGTCTCTAATAGGTAGTATGAAGGCCTTCACGGCCGGCGCAATAGAATTATGATAACCTACCGGACTTTTGGGTCGTGGTCTATAGGCTTTTTTGTTGCCTGACGTTTCGTCAGCGGCTGCAGCTGATATCTTCAGAAGCGTTTGTGGTATGGTTCAAAAAGCCTATACACCACGACCCAAAAATCCGGTAAGTTATCATAATTCTATCTCTAAAAAGTTCAATTTTGTGAATTATACTGTATATGTACAATTTTAAAATCAGAATAAATTTATGATTAGTATTTTATGGGTGTTCAGCATAAGTTGAATCAGGTCTTTTCTTTAACTTTTAAAATGTTCTTTGATTCGTGTGAAAAACATCCTTCCCGTTTGTCCTATGTAATTTTTAATGCAGCTATCACATTTTAGTAAATAATCTCTACATATTGGTGTTTCGAAGTTTCATACTTGTTATTTAAAATATATTTGCCTAATTAATTGTTGACTTTAAAGGAGAACAAACTATTGTTAGTACGTTAAACTATTTTTCCAATTTTAAGAAAAATATTACCTAAGTAATCACAATCAATTTTTTTCGGTAGTATTTTCGAGTTCGGATAAATTAGCTGTAATGTTGTAAATTTCAATTTTTAATTTAAATGTCGAGTTAAAGTAAGCTACTGTTAAGGTCTCCTGACACCAGGCAGTCTTTTATGAATGTTTGCAGACACCAAATCAAACTCCGCACTAAATATTAAGCTCTTATTGTCTAATTTTTAATTATGTTAAGAACTGTAACAGAGTTTGAAGAGTAATCCACTTGAATTGAACTATACTAGAACCCGAATTGAACTGTCCTGTTTAAAAAAAAATTGAAAAGCTTGAAATGCCAAAAGGTTTTTCTAAGCTTCAAAGAACCCACACCCTTGCCCTCAAGACCTACACAAAGATATAATGCTACACACTAATGAGGTACATACATCCCAACCTTATTGTAGACAGGAAAAGCTCAAATAAACGATATCGTTCCTTACGAGTTTTCCTTTAACGTCTTATGAAAACAAGGGGTGACTTCACAATTCCATCGGTGTTCTCACCGAAGGAAGAATACTTTTAATCCATCAAACCCGAATAACAAGTATTATTCAAATTTACATAGTTTTGTTAAGTCAGACACGAGAATTTGATAAGATACCAAGGGTGGCATTTGGAAAAAGTCTAAATAATGAAACTAAAATCAACAATCAGATATGACATTAGATTGACAGCGTTTGTGATACAGTTTGCGTAAACAGTTTACGAGTCAGGACCCTGATTATCATTGTATCGTTAAAGTAACATTTCCTTATTTGATTTTAGTATGTGGATGCCAACTGGTCTGCCACGGGAAGAATTAATACTGACTTAATAGCCGGGCTGAAAAATTCGTAGGCTGACCCATAGATGGCGCTACTGGTATCAAATCCATATGATTTTTAATTAGCTCTAACCTTCAAATAACGCGTGTATAAATTTCACAGCTGTTGCACTCCTAGTATCTGAGTTATAGCATTTTTAGTGAAAGAACTTTTGTTACTTTGAAAAAATGGATAAAAAGGAATTTCGTATTTTAATAAATCATTGCTTTTTGGCAAAAAAAATGCTGTTGAAACCAAGGCTTGGCTTGATAAACATTATTCGGACTTTGCACCAGGAAAATCAGCCGTACAAAAGTGGTTTGTTAAATTTAAACGAGGTGAAATGAGCATTGAGGACGATGCACGCAGTGGACACCCCAAAGAGGCTGTTACCGACGAAAGCATAAAAAAAGTCCACAAAATAAATTTTGTTAACCGTAAAGTGAAGTTGATTGAGATAGCTGATTGAGATATCCTAAGGATATCAAAGGAACGTGTTGGTCATATCGTAAATGAATATTTGGATATGCGAAAGCTCTGTACAAGATGGGTGCCGCGCGATCTCACAATCGACCAAAAACAATAACGGATCGTGATTCTAAGCAGTGTTTGCAGCTGTTCAATTGTAATAAATCCGAATTTTTGCGTCGATATGTAACGATGGATGAAACATGGCTCCAAAAAAGGGGAAAAACATAAACAGCGACTATTACGTAGCGTTATTGGAGCGTTTAAAATACGAAATCGCGGAAAAGCGGCTTCATTTGAAGAAAAAGAAAGTGTTGTTTCATCAAGACAATGCACCGTGTCATAAATCTATGAAATCGATGGCAAAATTCCATGAATTGGGAGTCAAATTCTTTCGCATCCACCGTGGTCTCCAGATCTGGCCCCCAGCGACTTTATTCTGTTCTCAGACCTCCAGAGGATGCTTGTTGGACAGAAATTTCGCGCCGATGAAGAGGTAATCGTAATCGCCGAAACTGAAGCTGATTTTGAGGCTAAAGACATATCGTATTATAAAAATGGTATCGTAAAATTGTATGACCACTATAATCGTTGTATCGCCCTCGAAGGGAACTATATTGAATAATAAAATCAAATTCTATCAAAAAAAATAATTTTTTCTATGTTAGCCTCCGAACTTTTCAGTCCGCCTGTTACGATTAGGTTATAATACTTATAACACTATTATAAATTAGGGGAGTGCCTTTTGAATATTTCCGCTTCTCGAGGATAAACTAAAAACAAAAAATATGGTGTTGTGTCGGAACTGGCTACAGCATATTGATATAACCAAATAACGATACACGTTTAAAATTTTCAACTGAACGCTAACCAAGTGTATATATAATATTTATTTTTATGAAATTTACCTCCGTATTCGGGATAGCAAATATATATTATAATACATGGACTGATTGCCCAGACAGGTTGTGTTAATTCGTTGTATGCTAAATGAAGAAGCTTATTGTAGGATTGCTGATGCTTAATTAAATCCTGAATACCAAATCATTCATCCACCAACTTAAACAGAAACCCGTAGACAACTAAATAAATTTGTAAATATTTTAAATTTATTAAACAATAAGATTACTTTTACAACAGAAATACAAGAAGATAAACAACTAAATTTTATAGATTTAACCGCATACCATATAAATTGGGTTATAAAATATTTAGAAAACCTACCACGACAGATATAGTAATACCTTCAAGTTCATACCTATCACTAAATGTTAAACTTGCCTCTTTTCACAGTCTTTTACATAGAATAATAAACATTCCACTTGAAGAACAGGACTACCTTTCGGAAATAAACATTACAAAACATATCGCTCAAAATAATGGCTACAGTATAAAAACAATAAAAAAAATGCTAACCAAAAAATTCGCAAAAAAGTCCAAAATACCCTATTTAAAATAGAAAAAAAGCTCTACTAATTCTGTTAACCTTTTCTGTTCAATAAATTACATTAAAAACTCAAGCCATAAAATCAAAAACTTTCTAAATGAACAATATAACCACTACATAAATAAATAAATTTAATTTAGGCTCTGAGTTAATTAACAACTAGAAAAAGTAGATTACGAAGAAAAAAGTGGGATTTATCAACTAAATTGTCAGGACTGCGATGCCTTATACATAGGACAAACTGGCCGATGCTTAGAAGTACGATTAAAAGAACATTTAACCAATATAAAGAATAAAAAACCCACTAAGGTCTCACTGAACATTGTTTAAAAATCAACATAATATAAATATGAATAATTGTAGATTACTTTATTGCCAACCTAAAAGCAGAAAACTAACTCTACTAGAGTTCTTGGAAATAAAGAGCCTTTAACGAAAAAGAAAAATATTGTTAATAACCAAAAAGAACTGTATGTGTTAAATACCCCACTCCTCATAGATTTATAATAACTACATAATTTAAGTATATATATATATATGTTGCACAGTTTGACTTAGTATAATTGTACTCTAGTTAATGGCTACTTAGCCGAAACAATTGTCGAGTGTATCGTTACAATAAATTGTTGAAATTCATTTGTTCAATTTTACAATTTTATTAAAACAAAGCAGCTGCACATAGTAAAGGTGCGGTTTACTTAAATTTAACAGAATTTAATACACGCTTTTTTTATTCTATTCCAACTATATTTAAAAAAATATCGAGTAGGAAGAATAATAACTGAGAGTAGTACGAATATGGAGAATAGTGAAAGTGACAGTAATCTTCCTTCGACTCTCTTTCGTATAAATTTCGTACCTAATACATTATTTAAAGTGGATCCGTTTCCAAGTTTATGCTTTTTTGTTAACGTCTGCGTTACTCAAATAATTTCGTGTTTTGTTAACGACCGTGGTTTATTGGATTTTTTCAATATTTCAATAAAAAATATTGCTTTTACATTACTGGTTTCAATATTTAATGTTATTTGCACTTAAATTAATTAAATTAACTTCGCCTTTGAAGTTTTAAAGGTGTAATAAACATTGAAATAATGATCCAAAAAAAAGAAAGTATTAAAATCCTATATCGTCTAATAATCGTTCGGGATCAACAGTGTAACTCTATGCCGGTAGGGGTATTAATCCTTGGAGTAGTTGTTCCTGTTGATTCCATATTTATTAATAATGGATGTTAATATCAAAAAAATTGCTTTTTTCAGTATGACCTACTTTTTGATTAATTTAAGGATTTGAGGTGTTACAGTAAATAAATAAGAAAGGGTAGCTTTAAAATTGTTCTAGAAGGTTATCATAAAGGAAAATATATATTTCGGAAAATCGTCTAATTCTAATTATTATTATGAAAATTATGGGCAGTTTTTTATTACGAGTATAGACTTTATATAACTTTATAATGTGTTTAAAGTTCATTCAAATCGGTTAATATATTTTTGAGAAGAAAATTATTTCCTAATTTTTTGTTCTTTGTTGTCGATTTGTTCAAAATCTAAAGTAAATAGAGGTGTAAAACTTACAAGATCAATTTATCTCATTGGTAGCAATAAACTATAAAGATGATCCAGATATCCCCAAGGGCCGATTGACCATGCTTACCATCCAATGGCTATTAATGATTTATTGGATACTTAAATAGAAGTTGTAAATTTAGTTATGCTAAAATTTGGAAAATACTCTGGCCAATTAAAATTGTTTCGTCGTTAAAATTCTACGTGTTTATTTTAATCCTATTATCATATTCATTATGTAAAACTATAAACTTATATGACTTTCCTTTTGATCTATTTCCATATGACGTGTCACAGTTTTATCCAAGAGAAATATTATTATCGGAAAAATGAAACATCAGATGTAGTTTGTAAAATGATGAAGCATTTATGGAAATGATTGTACGCTAAATTGAAACAACAAAAAAACCTTTTGTACTTGAATTAGCAACTGAAACTAAACAAAAAGGAATGGATGTCGCAAAAAATTTGAATCAGTCCGGGCCGTTTAGAAATTAATATTATGAAGTTAGAATAAATTGATAATGTTTAGTTTAAGTTCAAGAAAGTTCAGACGTTTAGTATAGAGATGTTTAAATTGCAATTTCTTGATAATGTTTTACTTTGTATTTTAACTTTACCAAATTGACTTACTTATCCGAGACTGCTTAAACTAAATTATAAATGATACTAATACGTTCTGTTTTCCGACATCTGATAACACAGAGTTCGTTGCCTATGTTAACTAGCGTAATGTCTATTAATATTGCGCACCAGCATTAGATATGGCTTTCTTATTACGTAATTTGAAATTTGAAAAATATAGTCTTTTAAGGGTTTATACTTTCATTAATGAATTACTAAAACAAAAAACAAATACGCACACATGGCATCAATTAACTTTAAATTAGCATGCATATATTATAATATAATTGTTTTGATTCGCTATGAATCGTCCTGGACTGCAACTTGATGAAGTCCAGGTATTTGTGTTGAATTTTGTGGTTGAAGTAAGTTGTTGAATTAAAGTCCTTAAGCAGGGTTTTTATACATATATTTACACTTTATACAAGGATAATACTGGTAGTAACTACCGGGGAGCGTTGCGTCACGATTGAATTGTCGATTGAATATTGATTAATTGATTAGATTTGTTGTTGCTGTAAGTTGAATATAGTTGATAGGTAGATAGCTTGATGTGAATTGATATTGCTTGTTCTTTTGATCTGATCTCATGAACTCTTTTTAGAAAAAGGTTATTTATAGATTGTAGATTAAGTTGGAAAGGGATGGAGGTGTGGTTAAATTTGATGAGAACAATGATGATGGGTGTTGCAAGTGAGGAAGGTGGGTTTTGAAACTTGTTGCAGTGTATTGGTTTATGGTTATAAATGTGACAGAAATGTGATACAAATTGACGGACGTTAGGATTAGCGGATTAACAGTTAAAGCTAGAAAAAATATCGGAATTTATGGGCGATTTATAGTTGTGCAATTAGGAAAAAATTCGAAGCTAAATTGACAAAGGAAAGGAACTGGTAATAAATGAACAAAAGAGCTAAAAATCATAATTTAGAAAATCGGCGTGAAGACGTTACACATCTTGCAATGTTAATAAATCAGTTGGTGGTCCAAGGGACGCAACAATAATGCTCTCATGAAATAAGCATTAGTGACTTTTTTATTTTAGAACATTTTTTTATTTATATCAATTATGTAATGTTTGTGCTTTTATTTGAATCTAATGTGGAATAAAATGATTGTGTATTTTTTCAAGAAAACAAGTAATGTGTAGTTTTGCCCTTCGTTGATTTACATAGTAAAATAGTAATTAACCTCTTCTTTGTAGATACCATGAACATATAAGAGAAATACAGTACAGTTATACTAAGTTGTAGCTTTGCGACTCCGACAAAAATTTTACTTGTAATTTTTGATTTGAATGAACCACGACGAGGAAGAAGAAAGGAATATACAGTTTTAACTATATAAAAATTCAAAATATTTTTATATATATATTTGTGAGTTCATTAAAGAGAATAATCACTATAAGTTCTTGTTTTTAATTTGATTGAGCATGTTATGTCAACTTTTTTAAATTATTTGATGCACGGTTTTATCCCATAGAGTGGGGAATAACGCGCAAATGCACTAGTTCAGCAGAACATGTATTTTCTTTTTAGTTAATCCTCGAGGAGGCGAAATCTTCAAAAGACACCTCTCGAGGAGGGTGTCGATCGATTTTGTTATTTCCTAACACTAGCATAGTTTTCACCCCTAATTATCCCATTTTGTATTTCTCGTACAGACTGGTCATTCCATTTTACTGTTATGAGAAGGGGCACCTAATACGGGATTATTTGATGGATTTCCTTTTAAATTTGAAGATAATGCTACCAGAACTACAACATTTTAAGTTATAATTGTATTTATTATAGATGTTAAAACCTGAACTATATATATTATTTTCTTAAGTTAAAAATATTTATCAGCGTTAGTGTTACACTTTGCAACATTGTAACAGCAAATTCGAACATTCAGGTAGTAGTGACCTAGAGGATCTTCCTAGAATTTTACTGTAATTGTATATATATATAGTCATAGCTCATTGCCTGAGGCAGAGAAAGCTCGGTTGTCGATGGTCAAATGTAACCAATTCTTTTGTACACCCCCGTCACCCCCAAAACCCTAACATAGCAACTTTTATCTTCAAAAAGTCCAACGTTATCGGTTTCAGACAAAACACGCGTTTTCTTTCTTCCATCCTGTTGTCGTTTAATGTTAAGTTTATTGTTATTTGTGTTTTTCTTGTATTTATAATTTACTAAACCAATTACTATAGTGAATATAAACTCTTTTGATCGTCGCTCTAAGAAAAATATAGCTTTGCGCTATTAATCTTTCGCGAAGAGTGATTACGTATTCCTTAAGTGATAATACTTAAGCCAGCAGCACTTAATCACATATCAACAATAGACTTGTTGTGCATATAAGTATTTTGTTTGCCACTTGTATAATTGGCTTCACTATTAACACCCGACTAAAAAGAATGATAAAATAAAGTAGTCTTTAAAAAGAACAACGTTTTTCACCTAAACGTTACTTATTCTTTGCTCTGTCGATACTGGAATTAATAATTTGTTCTATTTGTTTGTTGAACTCACGTCACGTGGAAGCCAATTATATTTTTTTGCGCTCGTGTACGTGTTCCCTAAACCATGTCTAGGATGTAAACGGTAACGTAATAACACGTTTTTATTAAAATGGTTTCTCGAAAAATTCCTTTTAAGAAATAAGTCTCCACCTTGTTTGCGGAACAGACGACAAGCAGGCAACATATTATAAATCCTGAAAAAATAACTAGTTCGAAATGAATAAGAATTGCAGAGTAATTCAAGAAACATCTATATACATCTCGAAATATGTTGTTGGATTCCTGACCTCCAAACAGTAATTGAGTATCTTTGTCTATCTTCTGACACCAGGGCAGTTTTAATGAGACTATAGACTCGTTAGTTTATGGAAAACTCGGTGTGCGTTGGTGAATGTTGAAAGGTATGGTTCCCACTTGATAACAAGTTTACTTGCTGTTATTATTGATAGTAATTCCTTAATGTCGGAGATTCACAGAACTATTATCACTTTGTATGAATTAACACAATCACCAGTAATCATAGTTAACTTGTCACACGCAAATATTCCAAATTATGCTGTTCACCGACTGACGATTATTATCGCCTCAAATGAACTTATTAATGTTTCCGCTAACTAATGAATAATTAATCGCCTTGTACAACGAAAATATTTACTGAGTACCTACGGTTCTTAATTTTAACGTAGGTTAAGAACAACTAAAAATAGACTGAAATATTCAGAAAAAAAAACCTTTTTGTGTTTCATTCCCACCAGCTACTCTTGCTGGTGGGCGAGCAGTCCCTCCGACCTACACTGTAGTGCAAAGCCGGAGGATAGGGCGTAAGGTCCTCTTCAGCCTCCTTGCAGAAATCGTGGGAATGGGTGGATGGTGTGGTTAGGGAGAGAAAGATAAGACGGACGAAATGAAGACAGAAGAGAAGTGAAACATTATCTGTGGAATATTGCTGCCCCAGTTTGCCTAAGTGATCCAAGGAAACCACAGAAAACTTGGACCAGAGCAGCCGGACTCGGGTTCTAACCGGTGACCTCCCGAATGCTAAGCAATAATCTAGACCACTAGACCACGCCGCTCGGTTAATTATTCAGAAAGATCATCCCCTTTTTATACAAAAATCTTATCTAGTAATAGTGGGGGTAGCAATTACTGTCTAATAAATGATTTAGTATGTAATCTATCCCTAATATAGAATATACAACAATATGTATTTGTGAGCAAAATGATTCAAATAAATGTTATAATATTGTTGGCATATTTCAAAGTAATTGGATTGTAGATGTAGTTTGGTCCTAGAGTGAATGTGAATTCTAGTTTTACTTATAAAATTATAATAAAAGTGGTTATTTTCTTCTGTTAAACCTTTTATGGTAGTACTTGATGAAACTTATCCATACTTTTTTGATATATGTCATATTCACTGTGTGGTGAAACAATATTGTAGTGAAGCAATACAATTTTCGTGAAACTTTTTTGTTGTTTTATTTTCGTAAAAGTAAATTTTTTTCTGTTTGAACTGATTAAGTTTTCATAATATTTGTCCGACAGTTCAAGGACAACTATTTCAATATTTCTAAGATAGTGTAGGGTGTAGCCTCTAGCCTGTAATAACAATATCATTGATCTAGAGTATTGTATAGACCGAAAATCTTGAAATGAGATCCTTAAATTTAAATCTATTAACTAATATATCAATTATATTATGATTATAACTGTTGAAAAAGGACACCAGTAAAACTAAGGAGATAACCTTGTTACCGAAAAGTGCTTCGGTAGTTAAATGTCGTGTATTAGCTTTAGGGCTTCAGTTATTTATTGTGTTCTACAACACCGACAAAGATTCTAATCTTCTTTAAAGTTAATAAATACGATTATTATTAGGTATTTAGGAAACAAGCAATCAGTGACACTGAATTATTAATTACTTATAAATTATGTGTATATTATATGTTTTATTGTATGTGAATTTTTACCACCCTCCATAGTGATAGTGTCGATAATAGACCAGAATAGATTGAATCGATCTTGCTCAACAACACAATAGTCCCACAATAGAATGTATCTTTTCTATCTAAAGAAACGACTGTGTATCACTTTATGGTGATAATATGATAGTGTTCTGTAAATTCAACGTTATATTTGTTTTCGTCGTACATCAGGTATAGTCGTATAGTTAGTTATATATTATTCCCACAACCTATATTAGAATCAGTTTTCCTACAAATGCATGGATCGGGTTATAGACGATAGACCACAACTGATAGTGGCTTTTCAATCAATACAATCAAACTGTGAATCCAATAAAACAGTTCATATATTTATTAGTATTTAAAAGTGCAAAAAATTAAAAATAACAATTATTTTCAATTAACTCCTTTTATTTGGTTAATAAATCAGTTTTTATGGTCAAAGAAAAATCAATCACGACTATACGTCAGGAGCCCGTTAAAGTTGTAGTAAAGCTACCTACTCCGCAATTTATAACTGCAAAATATTTCACTGCTGTACTTACATTTAATGATATATATTTTTTGGTAGATGTTAAATTAGAGACGAGGCTTTATGTTGTTATTACCAGCTAGCAGGTACTTCAATTTAAAGGAGCAATATTGCTACATTTACTTCATAATATATTCTTAGATATCATGTAAAAATTTTGTAGCTTTTCTTTTTCTTCGCGATAATATCTGCATAAATAATTTAGTAAAAATTATAAATACACATTTGCAGTAATGTGAAATGTATTTTTGAAAGAAATTTTAAAGAAATACAAATCCATGAGAAACACAAACATATTGTCCAATGTAAAATTATATAACACTCATAAAATTTGAAAGTACAATGTAGTTTGTGTCATCGTGAATGGATATTTAAAATTTTGATTAACTTTATAATGAACTGATTCCTTTAGTTTTGTTTAAATAGTTGTCATTAGGAGAAAGAAAATTTTATGTTTGGAAATCTTTTATCAAATAGACGAACTATTTCTTCTCAACCTATGGAAATTGTTTCTTCGTTTGTTATTGCAGAATCCTTCGGAATAGTAAGATAACTACTATACAGTTTTCTACTGTTTTTCCTCATTTTGTGAAAAAGCCGAGTGGCGTCACTGTAATACTTTTCGCATATATCTAGATTACAACATCGCATTGGATTTCTGTTTCCTTTATTTATACACTTTAGAAGATGTAGTATATGGGGCGCCACTTGTATTAAATTCGTTGTTAATAAATAAGTGTTTATAGGTACCCATATTAATATTAAAAAATGACGAAGCCGTTAACTTTTGGTGAGCCATTATAACAACACCAACAAAAAAAGATAAAAGAAACTCTTGGATTAATTAGTAGATGACTTGTGGAAACATTCAATGTATAATGCCTCTCATTCGGGCACTTTCAGGAGTATTATAACGTACAAAATTTATTCCAAATACAACCTTTAAATTCTAAAGGACCGACTGAATATAATCCAAAGCTAAAGAGGATACTAAGTCTGTTAGATCAATTTTTATGTTATCTGCAACGGACGGCTTTCTTCATAGTTTACCTGTATCTATGTTATCTTGTATCCAATTCGTATCGATATACGTAGTCATTAAGTGAATAAAACCAATAACTAAAAAAATGAGAACAAAAGGTAAATGTAAATAAACATAAAATTAACAAAGAAATATATTTACCAGTGGGTAACATCGTCTTTATTTTTCATAATACCTAAAATTTTACGGAATATAGTATTTGTTAATCAAACCTTGGCAAAATTCTGGTGTAAACGAATTCCATATTTTCTTTGCATTTACTTCAGCTCCTAGATTTATTTCACTCAATTTTAAAATAATAATTTGAGAATTTTTGTTTCTTTGCTAAGAACTTTAAAACTAAAATAACAAAATTGGTATTTTACAAAATTAATAGTTTCGACTTTCACTTGATAAAAATCCATAATCTAAGGAACAAAACCACCAAACAACTAGATTTTCACAATTCTTTTTACTACTAGTAGTAATACATTTGTAATTGTTAAGTTCATTAAACAAATTTTGTGGAAATTTCTAGTGTTTTATTTCTTACTAAGTATTAAAATGAGTTTGCATCACGTGAATGTAGAAGGAATTAATCGTATTAGTAGTAAATACTCGCATGTCTGATGAAGCCACTGTTTGGCGAAACATGTTACATGATTTAATAAAAATTTGTGAAAATCTACTTGGTTGGTGTTTTTATTCCTTGATAGTTTACATTGCATATCAATTGATATTAAGTAATTTGAGACTTACAGAAAATTGTAGGATTTATTGATTTTTAATGATATCCAAAAATAAACTAAGATTTCATTCAATGAATTAACTGAAATGGGAGGGAGTTTTCATCTTCTATAATATAAAATGTTATAAACGTTATTATTAAACAACAGGTATGAAGTATCTCAGATTTTGACGACAATAACTTATAAAACCTTATAAATAACTGATAAAGCTATTTACACTTAAAGTTCAAAGTATTCATTAGTATATACATTCTACTAAATAAAAGTTTAATAACAAAATTTTTCGCTTAAATCTAATTTTCGCTCCTGAAAAGGAGTTTTAAGCGATTTTCGCTTTAAGACCTCTTACTAAGTATAATTGTGGCAAGTCAAATTTTTCACGTCCTTCTTCCTTATTACCATTACTCGTCAACAAATAAAATTTCTTTACCGGTAATAATACGTATAAAGAATAGTTTTTTACAAACCAAGCTTGCAAAATTATTGCCTTCTTTTTCTTTTTCGTTTATAAGAAAGATAATTAGTAACATACTGTTTTTATATTTAGTTCATTTTTAGGTTGCATTTTTGACCTCTATTGAATTTATTGAAATAATATTCTATCGATTTGGATTCTGTAACTTCGAGATATATATTTTACTTATTTAAGTGAATTCACGGAAAGAAGTTGACTGGCAATTTGCGGTGGATTCAACATTGGTAACATGGGGATAAAAATGCCGGCGCCTTTTATCCTCCCTGAATACCAACCAACTTCTGTTCCAAAGGTGAACTTTGTCCGAAATAGCTCGAACATAAATTATTAATGGCGTGTGGACTTGGGGGCGGTTGGTTTTCGAATGCCGCCGAGGAAAATATATGGTCTGAAATTTTCGTATTCTGACTGACGACAATGTATTTCGAGGTCGTTTGTTGCAGATTCCATTTTTCCCTTCTAATCCGCATAACTGCCACTGTTGGTTCAAATAAGTCGCAATGGTGAAGATATAAATCATTTGTTGAGACTTATCAGCCTTCGAAAGTTCATCTTGAAATAATTAAGCATGGGCTTCTTTAATTGAAAAAGTTTGAATACGTCTGTAAAAAAGAGACATGAAAATTTTCTCATCCGATTGCAAAATGTATCAATAACATATTATACAATGACACTATTTCACAATAACTACGACTTAATTTAAGGTAATTACAATTATTATACCTGTAATTAATCATAACAAATTGGCAGAAAGTTTTCTAATTTTCCTGCGACTCAGACCTAGTTTATTCCATCAATAAGCCAACATAACAGTTTAAACATTGTAGCAAAACATATGTTACAAAAATAAATAATTTGTGAAAATGTTATAAGTGATTACTTATTCGTATATATGATAGCTTAACCTTATTTTATTGCTTTCTAGTATTATCTATATGTTTAAAATTTAATGACGCTTGTCAAGTGTCTTCGAAATAATTATTAAACTTTTTTCCAGGAGATTTCACCACAGACTTTCAGTTAATATTATCTTGTGATATCAAACACCCCACATGTTAATAATAATAATGTCCTTCCGGATTCGTAATTTTCAAATGATCTATTTTGCTTTTGTTACACAGTAACTTCATCAGGCGAGATGACAAACTAACTTATAAGATATTTTACGTTACTTAAATAGGTACTAAATCTAGGGTGGGTTATGTTTTTATTTAGAATTAAGATCAAGTAAGTGTGTGTTACTGACTTCTATTTGATCATTTAAGATAATGTTACTTTTGTTATGTTTGTCAATTTCTAATATCTCAAACAAATTTATTTTTTTCCTTTATTCCATAGTTTGATGAATTTCAAATTTTTTGTCGAAACGATGATTTTCTGATATCAGGTGTTATATATAGGTGGAGTGTGTTTTCTGTTGTTGGTATGCTTTTAGGTGTTCGTTTATTCTTTCCTGAAAAGATCTACCCGTCTGTCCTATGTAGACCTTTTCACAATCTCTACATTTTAACTTGTAAACTCCTGATTTTGAGTTTTTATCTGTTTTATCTTTGTTATTTCTAATTTTGTTTCCTAAAGAATTATTTGTTTTATATGTAACTAGACTTTCACTATCTGTTTCTAATATTTTCCCAACTTTTTTAGAAATATTGCCAAAAAATGTGAGTGAGGTAAATGATTTGCATTTATTCTGTTTATTATGTGGGTGAACCAGATTTAATGTTACATGTTAATATATTCAGTTATATCTAGTATATAAGCATGTACACGGTGAGCAAATTTCGATGTTTATATAGGAAAACTCGGTAACTGCAAGATATACAAAACAATAAATGGTCCCTTCCGATTTCTCTATTTGAGATAAATTTGTTAGTATATCCCAAAATTTGCTGTCGTCTTCTATGTTCGAACTTTTACGTTCTTTGAATAACATGAAAAGTGTCTGAAAAAATTCTACCGTATATCCTTCGGTTTTGGTTAAAACTTTAAATGTAAATTACAACGAATACTGTAGATGAAATGACCTATTTTTATTTATGCCATTTTCAAACAAGCCTACAAAAAATCGGAAAAATGTGAAGTTAGGTTTTAATGAGTTAGTATCTTTGACTGAAACTACACTTTATTTATGTTTGAGTAATTAGGTAGAAATTGATGAATTACTACGTCACCCTGTCGAGACGAAACAATCTCAAAATTAAAAAATTAATAAATTAATAGTCATATTAACATTTTTATTTTCTAACTGGGTAGCATGTTTTTCACATGCTGTTGAGCAATACTAGTCAAAGAAACTAATTTATATAAATACACAACCAAAGCGATGGTGACAAAGTTGAAACAATGGTTTTTAAATTGCAGTTAATAAAAATTTCACTTCAAAATCGGAAACTTTCATCATTCGCAACTCTCGATTCACATTGAAATATATCTTTTCGTATGTTTTATACTAATATAGGGTTACTAATATTATACATTCTCTTCAAAGAGGTTAGGCTAGAGCTCTTTTACTGTAATATTAGGTCAGCCCAAAAAAGGGTAGTTTTGGAGTGTTTGTAGAGAAATATTAATTTTAAATAAATATATCTATTTAAAAAAAATACGAATCATTACAACTAAAATAAAAATATATTCTTGATGAATATTCTGTCGAAACCATCCGACATGTATCGTGATTTCCAAATCATTGGTTCTTATCAGCACGCCTCCTGCCTTTAAGTAGCATTTGATGATTAAATACAGACAGACCAGTGTATTTGTACTTATATTACTTATTATTAAACAATTTTTAAGTATCTTCTGATAGACAGCAAATAAATGAATAAATAAATAACCGTAACATTGTTATATAGAGTCTTAAAATACATCAATATAAAACATTATAAATTGCTTCCCTTTACGAGGCATGTTTTTTAAGTAAGTACGTTTGGAAATTCTGCCGTCGCACCTCTGCGGTTAGCGTTCCGGCCATGTGCACTCAGTACCTACATCTCTCACCTACGCACTGACGCCACTACAGTCTGATTCGCCCTTGTTTACGTTAATTGAGAGTCCGGGCTGTTATACGATTCCTTAGTGTTAAAGGACTAAAACCGATTAATATTCATCGTGAGATCTGTGCAGTTTACGGACAAAACATTATGAGTGATGGAATGATAAGCAATCTGCGCCGTGCAATCCAGAACAAAAGACCTGGCATGTTGAGCAAGGGCATCGTTTTGCTGCATGACAATGCCCGTCCGCATGTGTTTAATCGGACCAAAGATCTCATCACATCTTTTCATAGGGAAATTCTAGATCATCCTCCGTACAGTTCTGATCTAGCGCCCAGTGCGTACCTTGTGTTAATGCATTTGAAGAAACAACTGGACGGTCAGCGTCTTCAAGACGATGACGAAGTCAAAACAGTTGTGATGCAGTGGTTAACAGTTAACAAGTCAGGCGGCAGAGTTCTATGAGAAGGGTATTCAGAAACTGGTCAAACGTTATGACAGGTGCCTCAATATTGAAGAAAATTATGTAGAAAAGTAAATTAAGGTACAGGCTTTTATGTAAAAATAAAATAAAATAAAAATATACCTTTGCACGTTTTAATTAATTGCAATCCGGTACTTATTTAAAAACCATGCCTCGTATAAATAATTAGGTACTCTAAACGCTACAAATATGTACTTCAATTACAAAAAAAAACAAATAATGTGTCAGGGAGATCCAGAGAAAACCCTTCTGCGAAATGCGTTTCCTGGTCTGTAATTAATTAACTATCTTTTCTTATTTTCGTGCTTTTCTTAAACACCTGTGCTTTTCCGCATAGCTGATGGTAACAAGGAAGTTATTTCGGTAGGTTGTACGTTACATTAAATATAGTTTTATAGTTAAAAATAGGTTCAGTTCAGTTCCTTCAAAGGTACCTACCGAATTACTAATAGCCCTGTATAGAACGTGCACTCATTTCATGTTGCGTGGAAAACATATAACAGTTAATTCAAAATTCAATCGCCCTATACCTGTACTATAGAACATTTTTATATAAATATATGTTATTCGGACAATTTCGAATAAGAAAAGGTTGTATCATTCTTGTTGTAGCTGAATTTCTTAGGCGGGATAGATTTCCATATTCAATATATTGTTTTACGAGGGAAAAGGGTAGAGTAGAAAGATTGAAAAGTTGATTTATTTCATATATCATCTGAGGGCAAAGTCCGTCTGGCATTTTTCATGATCCCTTTTAGCGCTTGTCTGATCTGATGCTTACTACAACTGTCAAGTTCTAGACGATCAATATTCAGTCGCCAACGAAAAGCAGCAATTTTTCGCTGACACTAATCTACTGGTATATTCGGCAAAATATTGCCTTTTTTGGCGTCAGAAAGTCGATTGGTTGTAAATAATTTCAAATATAACAGACAGAAGATAACGACCATCAAAAATTTGACAATAGATGTGAGGGAATCATTAAAAATAAAATGTAGAAGAATCTGTTATTTCGGCAAATATCCCAAACCTAAAGTAAAACCTACTACTGATTTATTCCTAATCTTAGTTTATAAATACAATTAATAATAGTATTGCCTGTTTTTTTGCATATGCAGAAATAGTTTCCTCCAATCACTATTGAACTTCATCAATCAAACAAAGCCATAATGAAATAAATTACACAGAAATCTAACTTGTACATTATTGGAGACATTACAACTATTTGTTGTCTTAATGTATTTTTTATAATTTACACTAAAAAATAGGTGAAACAGACTTCTAATAATCCTATTCATCTTATGAAGGGATCGGTCACATGGGTTTTATTTTGTGCAGGTATGTAGTGAGCATTTCTTGAACTGTTCAGGTAAACTTTAGAGAACTGAACTGCAAATTTTACGAAATATTGGCACAAAATAACATGAACTGAAACTCGGAAATGATGAATAATATTACAAAAACTTGTGACTGATCGCCATCAAAGACTAAAAGCTTTAATGTACTTGTAAATGGATCAATTCTAAAAATTTCATCATTAAACACTGTTTTGGAGTTTTCCGCAAAATAGCATTTTATAAAAAATATTCGCATTTGCACTAAATGTATAAACATAGGAAGAGTATTGGCCAATTTTAAAGAGCCCTTATAGGGTATTATGAATGACCAAGAATTGAGCCAGCATTTGGGCGCCAGATAATGTATCCCGGTACAGTCATGGCAACCACGACTATTCCTTCAATAGTTGATGACTGGAACTTAACATGGGCTCAGCCATAGCAAATGATAATCGGTGGTATCAGTAGATGACGATACACTGGCAATATCGTGATGTGCATCTATATACATTTTAATGAAATAAATCAAACAACAAGCGTAATTAATCATTGTGCATCGAATATATCTAAGTTATTATCATATTAATAAAACACAGATGAGTTACTGGCAGTTTTTATTGATACCACAATAATATCATTTCGACATATACTGTCTTCAGGTGGTGAAGTAATCTAAACTTAAACTAATTACAAGTCAACTTAAATACTAAATTATAAGGGTGGGGGCAAAATTTTTAAATGTTTAGTAGAGGAGAATTGTTCAAATTTGTTTGGTCATTTAAAATTAGTCCTAATTTATTTAATTTATTTATTTCCATAGTTTCTAGTTGAATTTAATACCTTTAGCTTCAATGTAGTATCTTAGAGTTATCATTAAAGTTGTATACGTAGACTGACCATTTTTATTTTCAAAACATTTCTTGTATTCTTTTATACGATCTTTAAAAGCTCTTCCAGTCTGTCCAATGTAAGACTTGTTGCAACTACCGCAATCTAACTTATATATTCAAGATTTATTTTCTTTTTTGGTGGGGTCTTTGTTGTTTTTAATAAATTTACTTAAAGAATTATCCATTTTTAATGATACGAAAGAATCTGTAAATTTTGCAATATGTTTGCCTAGAGTGAGGGACAGACTGGAAGGGCTTTTAAAGATCGTATAAAAGAACACAAGAAATATTTTTAAAATAAAAATGATCAGTCTACTAATGCTAATCACTTACTTTCTAAGTCACACAGCTTTAATGATAACTTTAAGATACTAGATACTGGGCCTAAAGGTATTAAATTGAACTTACTAGAAATTATGGAAATAAATGAATTAAATAAATTAGGATTAATTTTAAATGACCGAACAGATTTGAACAATTCTCCTCTACTAAACACTTAAACTTTTCACCCCCACCCTTATAATGTAGTATTGAAGTCGACTTGTAATTAGTTTAACTTTATATTACTTCACCACCTGAAGAAGACATTGTATGTCGAAATAATATTATTGTGGTCTCAATAAAAACTTTCTGTAATTCATCTGTGTTTTATTAAACGTGATTATGGAGTTACAATATTTAAAGGCATCTTCGATTCGGTTTTTAAATTATTATCTTTATGGACTTTTTCCTTTCGTATTGTGCTTTAATATCCAACCTAATTTTGCTTTGTTTTTCTTTATATCGAATGATAATGCTTTGGTTTTGTTTTAAACAGTACATACCGTATAGAATGTTCGTTTCAACTGATATACACTATCTTTTACTCGGAACGTACTGTCATTAATAACAAACGGAAATATACGTTTCTTTCTACTCTCATAAATACAAGTTAAAAATACGGTTACCCATTTAGTTGCAAGGTTATGTACTGCAGCATGCATCAAATACGGTCACGCGAGTACTTGGCTTTCATTACCGAAATGACCTTCACCTCCGCCCAATCACTTCCAGGATTCGTACCTCTGCTGATGTTTGAAATTCATTTTACGATTTGTGATTAATGCAAATAAATTGTAGTAAGATTATCTATTATAGAACATTTCAAATGATACCGACAAGTTTATTGCTATTATTTTGGACTAGAGGTTATTCTTAGTGGTTATTTATGGATACAGAATAAAGGATTAATCAACAACATGAACCGCTGTGTTAATAAACGTTTATTAAATAAATATCTTGAAATTTGTCTCAATTAAGAAGTTATTATTAAGAGTATTTAAAAAGAACCTGATTAATGTAATTTCGATGAAATAAATTTACTTAAATGAAAGAAGGAATTTCATTGATAGCCATCTTTTCTAAGATGAAAATTGACGTGGTCGGTGATTACAAATTATTAATCGTAGGGACCAGTACACTTGTTTGTATTGCATTAAGACAACATATCTTGCTTCTTCTTAGTACTGCATTAATAAAAGATAGTTAAGAGTTTATTGACTTGTCTATATCTCTTTAGAGACTTAGTGTCACACAGTTTTTATTCTATAAAAATAAAATAATAGATCCATAGAAGTGTAAGAAGTAAGTAATTTCTATAAAGGAATTTTTCTATTCACACTGTAATATTCAGATCCAAATTTTGGCTGTTACTATTTAGTCTACGCTAACTCGAATTCTCCAGACATTGTTTATATGAACGGTGCGATAAGGCCCGAATATGCAGCTCTTTTATAAACAAGGGCTCTGCTCTCAGGAGAACTATCCCATATAACTCAGTCTTTCGTAAGCTATCAATATCGATTTTTATAAATTGTGTCATATTGTTCACCTGTGCTTTAATTTTCTAAAGTGTCAGTTTTTTAAATAATGGGTGAGTTGATTCATTGGGTGACCAATTTTACGATTAGATTATTTATAATTTATTTACATTATTTATTATAAATTAACATTGTAATTTAATTGAGCACTATGTGAGTTAACTCTTAGTGCTTTGTTATGATGCGAGTTGACCCTTAGTACCTGAAGTGAATGTATGAACTGTTTACAATGGTAGATAACTCTTTACTAGCTTATTGTATTTTCGTTGAGGTATTTCGCGAGTTGACGCTTAATATCTGTGGTCTGGAAATGATTGAGTTGCAAATTCATGAATTATTATCTATATTTATGTTGTTATGATTGTTATTTTGGTTTAATTGGTTGGTCACATATTGTTTTTGTTTATTTATTTCAGATAAGTCATCTCGGACCAGTCAGGCCATAAATACCTAAGTTAGTATTGTTAGTTATTTTTTTTATAATTTTTTAACAATTGTTTAATTCATGTTATATCTTAAACATTTTTATTCATTTTTTAAATTAAATTTCATCTAATTTTCGTGACTATTTTAATTTAACCGTACAGAAGAGCGTGCACAACGCAGTAACTAGTCGGCATACTTTAACCACAGTTTTATAGTTTGATTCCTTAAATGTATGGTTTTAGTCTCCAGTAAAAATTATCACGATATTCATATTGAATAAAATTAAAATTTTTATACAAGCAGACGACAACGATGGCCTTGACGGAGGCAATTTATTGTCATGTATTTGCCTAAGCGCTGTTCCTTCCATATGTAAGGCCATTACCGATGGGTTTATTTTGTTATTTTCCTTACACACTAAAGGTTTTCCAGAAAATCCCCCAAGAACAGCTGTCGTAAAATCCGCTTTACCCAATTTAGATTTCATTGGTAAATACATATTTATTGCGCAAAACCAAATCTCTGCAATTTAGCACTCATGCAAAGTAAAGCTGCAAATCTGTGTACAAACATTATGTAAAGGAAAGCTCCAGGTTATTTTATATAATCTCTGTGTGGACGTTTGCTACTGTGGCTTTGGCAATTTGTAGAAGTCGTTTAATCAATACGATTTTCAAATAGGATATATAATACAAAACGTGCCAGTGTCGATTGTTTTGCAAGGTTTGTTGGCGACCGTAAGACTCTGACCACCCTGAGAATCCTTCAAATTAATCTATGAATAACACATTTTACGGACAAAACATGAACTTGTGTAATAAATTCGCTTATAGTCAATAAAATAGAAAATTAAAAGGAAATATGAAGAAGAAAGTCGCTTGATATTGGATAGTTGCCTCATTTTTGATAAGAGTCCTTGTAATAGAAAGCACTAAAGGAATTTTCTTTATAGTAAAATGATCCTAGCCGAATCATAGCCCGACTGTTCACTGCCAGATGGCGACATAATGTTATTAGTACCTAATCATCTGTAAATTGATATAAAAAGGAAAACACTCAGCGTAAGAAATTATTATTTGACAAGAACAAACTACAATAAACCAAACAAAAATTACCACATCCAGGATTTTTTTGTTGAACCACATCATAACATAGTAGAATGATGGTTCGGGCTTGTAGGCCGTGGTCGATGTGAACGGTTTCGTACAGACATTTCGTCGGCAACAGCGGCTGACATCTTCAGTGGGTGCTGTTTTGACTATGTGGGCGAAGATTATACCTCGAAGTCTCGGCAGCGACAGTAGCTGTCGCTCACATAGTCAACACAGCACCCACTGAAGATGTCAGTCGTAGTTGCCGCGAAACGTCTGGACGAAACCGTTCAGATCAACCGCGAAACGTCTGGACGAAACCGTTCAGATCAGCCCGAACCATTATTCTACTATGAATTCCGGTAGTGAAAGCTTATGTTCTTACACATCATAACATATTCCGGTTTGAGATAGAAAGGGTGTCCTAAAATTTTCTATCCAAAATTAATGAAAACTACACTTATTAAACATTAATCATTTTCTATAAAATTTAATATTCAATTTAATTTGGTGTTAAATAAGGCATGCCTTGAGAAAAATTTAATTTAACAATGATAGTGCCTCGACAATAAAGAATAATGTCGCATACTTAAGTAGGCACAACGAACCGAAAGCCACATCTCACGACCGGTTTCGACCTATCGAGTCTCATCAGGTGGGCGCTGGCAGAAAGGCCTTTACAGGCTACATTATAAATATAAATATAAATATGGAATCAACATAAATAACTACTCCGAGGGCTAATACCCCTACCGACATTGAATTACACTGTTGATTCCGATAAACTCCTAGACGAAAATATAACATATTCAAAAAAGAAGAAGTAGTTGTTTCTGTTGATTCCATATTTATATTTATATTTATAATATAGCCTGTAAAGACCTTTCTGCCAGCGCCCACCTGATGAGACCCGATATGTCGAAACCGGTCGTGGGATGTGGCTTTCGATTCGTTGTGCTTACTTGTTAGGACGCGTTCAAAATGTGAGTTCTTTGATCTTAAAATTTAGACGAATAAGGATTTTAATTCCTTCTTTTTTGAATATAAAAAAAATTATATTGGCCAGAACCGTCTGTCCTCCTTCATGGTCAGTAACGCTAGTAACTCTCTGTGTATAAGTGACGTCATAATTAATGACTCAATAAAAAGATATTAGTCAGAGAAGAAACGATCTGGCCATTTGTTTCTCTCTCTGTCTAGCCCCTTCGGATGCGCAGAAACAAATCACCGGTCTATGTATGTATACAGAGTCATTCAAATTGAACGGTACATTAGACGTTTTTGGGAAACCAAACATGTCACAGATTTGAAAATTTGGGAGTAGTGGTTATCAAGGATGATCTATTTAACTAATATAATTTCAACTGTCGGGCACTTCGGGTTCTACCGGAAGTTGATGTCAATTTTCTTATTTCAAATGGAATGGTATATTTTTACTATAAATTCGTATAAAACATAAAATTTTAAGGTGACTTTGATAACCAATTTGTAACTTGTATGCCTACGATGAATAGATTCTGAGATAACTTAATTTATTGGAAAAAAGATTGCACCGCAACCCAAACTATAACAAATCATAACCTCCATAAAAAATGACTTACAATGTTGAAAATTTTACTCGTTATGGCCAGGTAATAAGGTTAACGTCATGCCAATGCTAAGCTTTATAGTTTGCACAGCGCGTTCAAAAAAAAATCCAAAATTTAAAAATTTCAAACACGAATAATTTCATTTTTTCAAATGACACCTAGAATATTTTATTTTGTCATTCGATTCCATTTTTCATCCTCTTTCGATCCATATGGATATTTCCCACTGTTTTATTTGAAAAATTTTGAATTTTTACTTAAAATAGCGAATTTTACTTATTTTGCCAAAACAAAAGTGTGCCATAGAGAATTGACAGCTATCGCAATAATTAAGAAATAAACAGAAAACTATTCTCGTAATTTGCATATAATACAACAATGGCCGAAAACGAAGCTGATAATGAATACTCCAATTCAGATTAAATTAATTTATTCTGTGTTTTGGAGAACCGGAAGTGCCCGACAGTTGAAATTATTTTATTTAAATAGTTCATCCTTGATAACCTTTATTCCCAACTCCCAAATTTTCAAATATGTAACATGCTTAGTTTCTCTAAAATGTCTAATGTACACTCAGTTTAAATGACCCTGTATCTATGATGCGTTGCAGTTTGAGAGCCAACCGTTGTGGTATAGTGGTCTAGATTATAAGCATTCTTATGGTCATCTGCCGTCTGCTTTGGTCCAAGTTTTTCTGTAGTTTCTTCGAATCATTTATTCCACAGATAATCTTTCTCTTCTCTTGTATTTTTATTTCGTCTGTCTCATCTTTCTGTCTCTAACCATACCAACCACCCACTCCCACAATTTCAAAAAGGAAGTTGAAGAGGGCCTTTCGACCTACCCTCCGGCACTTTGCCCGCCTACCATTTAAATAACTGACTATTAGCTAGTAGGAATGGAACACCCAAATGTGCTGTTTTGTATTTAGAGGCGTCATAATATGAGTTTGAAATGGATTTAAATGATAATGTGTATGATATAGTACTAGTTGGTAATAACAATAAATTCGGCAATATTCTTGTTTCACCTCTTCCCAATGGTCCTGTTAACTATGGCTTGTAAATTATGCATAAATAGCTATGTTGGTATGTACAATGTACATATTGTATTTTCCGATTGTTGGCACTGGTAGCTAGACTTATAAACACAGGAGGATATTCCAGCTCATAAATCAGGACTTCTGGGGATAATTGCATCCCTCCGCATATGTATTCTATTCTCTTTAGTAAGCACCACGGTTCGTTTTACCATTGATGTTTATACACATATATGTATATATAAACATGCATTTATATTTTGTCCTATTGCCAACTCATCTCATTTTTATTGCAACTTGACAATTTCATAGTAAATGTTTTGAGTTTCCTGTACTACAATTTAACGTAAGGCAGACGTTTTTTTTTTCTGTGATTTAATGGATATATTTACACATTGCATGCTAAATTTACACTATCTATGTTTGCTTTAACTAAAAAGCGTTGCGTCAGGAGATTTGATGATATTGATATAAATGACAGACAGTTGATAGGTACTTAAAAGAGAGACCGTCGAATCTGCATAAAACGGGTCGAGTATTATGCGTTTATTCGTGTAACCCATTTGGAAAAACAATTTTAGCAATTTCAAAGTTTGATGAAGATGTTGAGTGCTTTGTATTCACGAAGCATCAGAAAATTAAAGTGATTTTGGATTCACTCTGATTATAAGAAGAGTCACAATTACAGAGGCGTTGAAAATCTTCTAAAATTCCAATAAACATACAGAATGAGTCCATAAACGTTTGACGAGTTGGTGAGTGTAATTGACTTAGTAATTGAAAAGAGTTACACTAGATTTCCGAAAGCCTTTGGAGTATCAGAGCAATTGCTTACCTAAACTATATATCCGTGGTTTATTTATAAAAAAGACACAATTGGAAACGATAGCGATTCGGCGTCCGCGAAACCATCTTCAACCTATCGAATCTTAAATAAGAATGCCCGCAAGTATTCCCTCTTGTTCATCCGAAGTTCCAAAGCCATTCTTTATATTAAGTCATTGTTAATATAAACAATAAGATAAGAAATTGTAAGAAATGCTTCACAAAATTATCCATAGGCGGAGAGATCCCAGTAACGTATTACCTGAGCGGGTTCGGCACCGACATATAATATTTTTTTCAGAATAGCACAGAACGATTTGTTCTTCACTAAGGCGAGATAAAAACAATCAAGACATGGTGCCAGTTACGTGTCAAAGAAGAAAAACCGTCAAACACAATGTTATCGTTGTCAAGATATAGGACATCTCCAATGAAACTACAGGATGGCACCACGCTGGGTCAAATGTGCCGACTTTTTACTGAAGTGTCGACTGCACAAAACTGTATCAGCCCACAACTGGCTTGCTACAGGAGCTGCGAGGCATTCGCAAGAAGGAGGCCTTTGGATACAGGCCACCTACCATCACACACAAACCGACTGAACCCATAAGAAACCCTATTTGATGGAGGGTTTCCTACGCAAAGAGCAACATCGTCTGACGCGAAAAAGACCTTACCAGAGCCAACGACGATCTTTGAAAAACTTGATCTCACTTCAGGTGCAGTTGTCAACGAAACATTTCAACCTATCCGTTCACTTAGAGCACGGTCGTTTAGCCCGAACCTAAATTCTACTTGAATATACATTTCTTAGCAGAAAATTTCGTTGATTGAGATTACTGGTCGTGCAGTTTTGTGCAACTGGTTCCATAGTTTCAGTTGCTTAAATGAACAACTTGCCTTAGACTTGTTGATATTGTGTACTAAATGACGATGTTTGTTCTTTTTAAACTTACTTAATTCTCCTTGAAAACGTTTTTGTCAAAGATATTGTCCATATAGATAGGGATCTGGTGTGACCAAGATAAACGTGAAAAATGTTGAATAGTTAAACGTGAAGAAACTAGGATTGGAAACTTGTTGGTTTAGGACCATAATACACGAAGTAACTATGTTATATAAGGTGTATTCACTCCGCGATCGAATTTTGTATCATTTCGCTTATGTAAAGGATACTTTAAACATATTCCAAATAACGCCTTATCAAAGCGATATCAAAGATAATGTTAAGTTTCTTTATCTGGGATGAATGCTTACCCGATTACCTATTTTATTGAGGCTAATGGAGGTTTTAAGGTGTATGTATTGAATTCAAACATGTACTTGTAAATCCTAAAAATAATACAGCAGTAAGTTAATGCAAATATTCAGTGAGTATAATAGGATAATTACTATTAAAAAGAATACTAGCTTTAAAAAACACACTATTAAAGGATTGAAAATGCCCTGATTTGTTCAGGAGTTTATTTTCCAAGAGGTGGACTGAAAGGTCCGTGAAATGCCGAATATATGACATAATCTCGAACGTTTCGTATGGCCTGTTAGCATAGTTACATCTTTCAACTGTTAGCTGTTAAATATCACTGCGTGCATCACTGGCGTTATGACAGCTGTTTTAGTATTAGTGTACTAGTTCTGGGGAAATAGACAATGCTGAAATGCGTACTAATAGTAAGCACTTTATCTTGAAATAATCGATATTTGTTAAAGCGCAAAAAAAGCCTGAAGGGCTCTCTTCCTTCATTGTCCGTTGCTTATGGGACTACAGAAGTGTTCAAGATACACCCCGTGGTGGTGTACAAAATGTATAAAAAGTTAACATAATGGTGTTATAAGGACCCCAGGTTGAAAAGGTATGACATTTCAGAAGGTTCAAATAAGTAAAGTGCATTTTGTATGCAGAGGTAGGAATGTCTGCTAGGTGAATACTGTGGGTGCCAACTGTGGATAACAAATTAATATGTTAGTAAATTTATCATGTACATTTTAAGCGTTATCAATTAAATAATGTGGATATTATGTGCTTCTAGAATATCATATATAAAATGTGGGCCCATCGCTGATTAAACTAAGGAACAATCGAAACAGTGGCGGCACTATGGTTCTCCTCTTCCAAAGAAGTTAATGACTGTCCCATTAGCGGGAAAGGTAATCTTCGCTGTTTGTTATTGATTTTCTATAGTACAATTTGTAAATTCTTAATAATGCGATTAAGGAAAGTTTCGAAACGACTATTTTGCCAGATTATGGTTTCATCAGGTGGATGAAATACAAACTTGTATTTGACTTTTCTTTAATCGAATTATTAAAAATGGAGTTTCAACAAGTAAGTGTTAATAGAGTGAATAGTTGTAAATTCCTGCTGCAAAAAAATGAAATGTATTCTTCTTGAAATTATGAACGTACGTCATAAAATCTTACTTATTGGTAAAAATCCTCACCTGGAAAATTTTATGTACCAAGGGAATAAATTTTAATATTGTCTGTATTACATTTTTATTGAAATATATTTTTCTTATTTCTACTTCGAGACAATCCACATTAGATAAAAGAAATAGAACTACTCCTGTCTTTGCAATGTCACTACTTCTGAAACTTCAATATAATAAAGTACCGTTAATAAAATAAAAAACGAAAAAGTAAAACTTTAATAGTTCAGTTCTAATATACTAAAAATGTCCTTAATTAGATTCGAGTAAAAAGCGATTGTGGAATATATAATCCTTAAATCCTTATCTCGACTCCTCCATTGTGACGGTCGTGCAACTAGGTAATCCGTTCTAATGCACAACGGAACAACAGTTGCAAAGGCATCCTTTCATCGACTCTTTAATCTTTCTCATTTAATTATTCCCGCATTCGTCGACGTCGCCGATGACAACAATGCCTTTGAAGAACGTTGTTCTTTATCCCTTCGCTTCAAATCGTGGAAAGAATTATGGTCTACCGCCATTGCGCATCACTTAATCTTGTTGAAAGGTCTCTCGCGAGTCGTAGTCAGTTCGGGAGTTCAGGAGACTTTAGGGATTTAGAATCGGACGTCGTTAGCTCCTCTTGATCTTTTTACGTACTTAGAAATGATTCAGGTGAAATAATTGGATCTATTGCTTACTGAACTTAGAGCTTCTCAGTATATTAAAAATTAAAACTACGTTTGTGGGAATAAACTCAGACAATATACCAAAAAAATAAATAATTGAATAAAAGTACCTACCTAAATATACTATTATTTTGTTAATTTGATTTTTTTCCAGAAAATTCTTATTCGTAGCATAATTGTAGTATATTAATGTTAATTAATTATTGAATTAGTTTTAAAACATTACAGATAATCTTAAATTAATGAAGGAAAATTGTTACTACTGTACCAATATTCTGACCGGTAAGTTACGAGAGGTGACAGCAGTAACAGTAAGAGGATAAGAAATGGAATCGAATGATAAAATAAAAATGCTGGGTGCCATTTGAAGAAATGAAGTTATTCGTTTTTGAAGTTTTAAAGTTTTTTTTTTGAACGCATTGTAGAGACTATAAAGCATAGTTTTGGCATAACGTTAGTCTTATGACTTAGCTATAACTAGTAAAAATTTCAACATTCTAAGTGATTTTGTATGGAAGTTATGATTTTCTATAGTCTGGGTTGGGGTGCAATCTTTTTTCCAATAAATTAAATTATCTCAGAAACTATTCATCGTAGGCATACAAGGTGGTTATCAAAGTGAGCTTAAAGTTTTATGTTTCATACGAATTCGTCGTAAAAAATATCCCATTCCATTTGAAATAAGAAAATATAAATATGGATCAACAGAAACAACTACTCCGAGGGCTAATACCCCTACCGGCATTGAATTACACTGTTGATTCCGATGTATTCTTAGACGAAGATATAACATATTCAAAAAAGAAGGAATTAAAATCCTTATTCGTCTAAATATTAAGATTAAAGATCTCACATTTGGAACGCGTTCTACCAAGTAGGCACAGCGAACCGAAAGGCACATCCCACAACCGGTTTCAACCTATCGGGTCTCATCAGGTGGGCGCTGGCAGAAAGGCCTTTACAGGCTATATTGATTCCGATGTATTTATAATATAGCCTGTAAAGGCCTTTCTGCCAGCGCCCACCTGATGAGACCCGATAGGTCGAAACCGGTCGTGAGATGCGGCTTTCGGTTCGTTGTGCCTACTTGGTAGGACGCGTTCCAAATGTGACATCTTTGATCTTAATATTTAGACGAATAAGGATTTTAATTTCTTCTTTTTTGAATATGAAATAAGAAAGTTGGCATCAACTACCGGTATAATCATAAGTGAAATTATTTTAGTAAAATAGATCATCCTTGATCCTACTCCCAAATTTTCAAATCTGTAACATGCTTAGTTTCCCTAAAACGTCTAATGTGCCACTTAGTTTGAATGACCCTGTATATCTACTGCTAAAAATAATTTACGGATTAAAAAAGAATGATAAATTTTCTATGTGGTTTATTTGTCTTTGAAAGTACATACCCTTGATACCGGGACAAAAAGCTCTCTAGAGTAAACATAAAGGAGTTTTTGGGGAGGGTTCAATAAATGCGTGAACTGATTTTTAACGGTTCACCTAAGTTTCCAAATACCTGGAAGGCACACTTTAAGTGGGCTTGAGTTGTTCTCAAAATTGAATCCTTACATAACCCCGAGCGAACATTCGTCACTTTCGCTTCATGTTATGTATGGATGAAACTCTGCTGTAAATTAAAGTTCGATTGAAAAATGAAACCCTTTTTAAGTCATTATCTTATTATACTAAAGTATTTTTATAGAATCACAACCGAATATCATTATAGGAAATTAGCCAGATTTTGTTTCTGGATTAATTTCCATAGCTTTCGATACTTTATATTTTCTGTTCCATCATATCTAATCAATTTTTAGTTTGGATTTATTTCTATTTTGGATTTAAATTATGGTAATAAAAAATAAAGTGTATGCTGGGAGTGCGGCCCCGTATGGGCGCGAAACGTGGATGGTGGGTGCATTTGAGATGTTGTGTTATAAGCGGTTGTTGAAAATACCATAGATACAAAATGTTATTAATAAGGAGGTACTAGAAATAGTAGGAGATCAAAGGGCGTTATGGAAGTCAATAAGGCACAGGAGAGATAGATATATTGGTAAGTTACCTTTGGAGACACGAAGACCTGGTTAGAGTCGTGTTAGAGGCAGAAATGGAAGTAAAAAGAGGCAGAGGAAGGCGTGAATTAGATTACTGTTCACAAATTGTTAGGGATGAAAATGTTCTAGTTTTAGGGAAATGTGGAGATTGACTTTTTGGATAGGAAGGATTGGAGGTACGTGCCCAACCAGTCTTCGCACTGATGACTGTCTGATGAATAGAGAATGACAACAGAAACAGTTTTCCCCTATATTATAATAAAATACATAATACAGGAATGAAAAAAGGTTATATAATGAGAGGATATGCAAGCATAGAAAGAATGAAAATAAAGAAGATGAAAAGAAGTAAAGGATAAAAAAGCATAGTATAGAAATACTTTTCTATTGTCAAGGAATTACTTCCTTGGAATTTTATGTTTACTTGCATTCAGAAATAGCTTTCACTTACAACCCTCTAAATGGGTACGCAATTTATTATTCAGATGTCTTCTCTAGAGGTCTGAATTTTGCGGAAGGTACAATTTCCTCAGACATATCTATTGTATTTTGTATTTAGGGAACAAAAAGAAAATTAACCTAAATAAAAGAAATAAAGTGACGGTCCTTGTAGATAGCGTTTTAAATTTCCTCTGGAAGGATTTGTCTATTACTTTGCACTAGAATTTTTAAAACAAGCCTCGAAATAAAATGAACGAACGCTTTGTTTTGGTAGAATCTTTGTTGGTTTATATGTACTCGTGACCTCTTCCTATAAGAAATATTGCCTCTGATAAACAAGATTAATGGGTACGAAAGCAGTGGAAAGAAAATCTCGACGTGCAATAAGTATTTATGAAGGAAGTTTTGCGTTTCGCTAGTAACGATTATTTACTTATATCCATATATTTTACACTAGGAGAATTTGTTGAGAATCACATTTATGAAAGACTAAATGAAACTTGGGTATTAGTGTAACCAGTAATTGCTTCTATTATGACATAGGTGGCTCACTTTCAATGATACAATAGTTTAAAGATGCAATGGAATTGGCTTTTACTTGGTGAACGTTATTCATAATTGATTAAAACAAACACAAACTTTCACAGAAATTTATTAATGTCAATAATTGTTTCGCTAACACAGTAGCTTCTTCATGATGCAGCTTGGTTTTATTTTTGAAATTCTTCTAAAAATGTTCCACAATAAGTGCACTGAAGAAAGTTTAAAAATAAATGGTACGAAGCAAAAAAAAGTCGGTAAATTTAATTTTCTTTGGCATTTAATGATCAGGTTTCCCTTCAGGGAAGACAATAATATATTTACAATCATTTACACTAGATAAATCTGAAACACAGACTTAATGATAAAACTACTTAAACGCTAAGTTGTGTAAAATTAAAAATCATTTAGACATTAAAAACGCATTGCTGTTGTTATTTGGCTACATTTGCCAGTGCGAATTACAACATTACAAGTTATTAGTATCGGTATTAGTTTTTAAAGTGCAACTGAAAATTTACATACATAATTACTAAAATGTATTACATGTCAGTTTCTTGAATAAGTAATTAATTAAGGAATCAATTTATTTTAAACAGTGTCAATTCGAATCTCGAATTAAATTACAACTATTCTTGTACTTTTCGACAGTTAGGTAAAAATTTAAGAGGTAACAGTGAATTTTATATTAAAAATGTATTGGTGGTTAGAATTAGAAGATTTTCAGATTTTTCAGACAAACCTACACACATATATGAAAGTAGTAAATTAATTGATTATTATCAAATGTTAACAGATACATATCCAAAATTTTAAGCAACATATGTATTACATTTGTAAGAAAGGCATTGAAAATATTCCTGTTTACTGAGTATGATAACCCTAATTTTATCATAACTTACTTTTGTTCAGAGTAAGTTAATTCGTCTAAGAAATACATTAATCGACGGTAATCAGTTATTAATAATATTGAGGTGTGATCTGTGGTTATTGTATTTGGTTTATATGAATCACTCAATTATAATTCACTCGTTTGGAATAAACTGATATAGCCTCTCAGTAAATTTAATGTATCCTGAATAACTTAAGGGTATCTGCCGTTATCACTTGGTGAAACATTTTTCAAAATTGAGAAAAAATTAAAACACTTATTAATTATATAATTGCGTTACTCCTGAAGATGCCCTTATAAGGCGAAATACGTATCGAGTATTCAATAAGGTTTTAGTGAAACCCTCAGTGTTTTAATTTTTTCTCAATATCCTGAATGTTAGTTCAGTGTTGTAAAGTAAAACTTTAAATTGTCGAAACACCAAAATTCTACTTAACTTAAAATTATTCAATTTGTTTAAAAAATCAACTAACCCTTTTAAGTTTTTATTACAAGCAATTATGGTACAACTGCAATAAAACACAAACATTACAAATTTGCCTAAACTTTTTAGCGTCTACACTTTTTCATTCATCTATAAAGTAGAATAATGTAACACCAGTACATAATTAATATATATAAATGAAAGCCGAAGATACACATAGTCAAATTTTCCACGTTTCTATTATTGATTCCTGGAAATGATTTAACAATGTTAGATTAAAAAAGTTTTATTAACTGAATCGTTTTTCTATTCTGCAATTGAATTTTTAAAAAGGATACAACGGTATAGTTATTATAAATAAAATATACAGAATTTTCATGTTATATCATTTCAATTATATTACTACTAAACGGACTAACTAAGCAGTTCTAAACTTAAAGTATGCACTAATAGATACCATTAATCAAGGATAGACAGTTAATGAGGAAGTATTTGACACCGTTAGCTCATCAATACATCCTTTAATTGAATGACATTACTGATTAATTTTAGCACATTCTAATAAGTGTGTATATGGGAAAATGAATAAGGTAAAAAGCACATTTTGCACAAAGTATATTTTCGACTTAGTACCTACACGTAAAATAAATAATTAAAGTTCCATTTATATAAAACATAACCTGAAGTTTTAAAGAAGTTGTGCATTAAGGATTCTTTTAATAGTTACTTTTTATACATCATGTTGCTTCATAAACAAATAAAGGACACTCCTCATACATCTGAATATTTTTAAAAATTTTATACAATCATATAAGAAATTGTTGCAGCAGTTTAAGAATGAAATCCTTGAAATAAAATTTTCCAACATTTTTCTTACACTTTACTCTACTATTACTATTTTCTCATATTTTATTAGTCTTTTCGAGCAATTTTTGAACAGCGAACCATAGGAAAATTTGAGTGAATACTGTAGATTTTTTCATAGACTTTGTTCTCTTATATAACAATATATTTTAGTAATAAATATATTATGGTATTAAACTTTCAAACTTATGCATAATATTCGGCTAAATAGTATTTGAAACTTGCTTGCTGGTCTTCGAGAACTCTAAAGAAAATGGGAATTTTTAGTTTATGCATTTTCCATCTTATAAATGATCAGGACTATTTAAATATTCAATGGATTAATTCTACATATCAATATATAACTAGCAAACAAAACAGATTGGCACATTTTTCAGGTGGACAACAAACAAAAATTATTGGTTTTTAATGAATACTTTGAATTTAACTAAATATTTTTCAATTTTAAATATTAGAATATAATCTGCAAAACATTTAATGTATTCGGTCACCTCATAGCGATCAAACCGTAAAAAAATTGCTGGAATCAAAAACAAAATATGAGAAAATTACATTGCCTTTAATTATAGAGTATCTATGGGGATGTAAGGGGTTTATTTTGGGATCCAGTATAAGTGTTATGGGTTGACTAAACCTGTGAATATCGGGGCCGATAAACTCATTCATAACCCGCAACCCCTCTTATTTAAAGAGGTATCTCTAAGTATCACCAACCTTCACGTAGAAATTGTTATTAAACTATTGCAAGCAAAAATACAGTCAAAGGTCGATTTCCTCCTGTTCCTAGATTTACAAATTATCGACTGCGTTTAAGAAATTTAACATTTAATTATTTAACAATAAATTAACTGATAGTAATTTCATATTATTTTAATTTTTGTTTAACTATTAAGTAGAAATACGCTTCAACCCAATTTTAAATACCATATTGTAAATTGAAGTATTTTCTATTCTTGTCTTTTAATTTTACATTCATTATAAAGTTTTGATAATTTCATTAAGTAAACGATAACATTCTAGAAATAGAAAATATAAATAGGAATTATTCAGCAATTAAGTTACTTCAGTTGTATTTTTATTAACTAAATGGTAGTTTTTTTGTAACATTAAACTGAAGGCATCCATAGTTTGGCGCCATCGGTTTGACAAAAGCCTGCTAATGACGGATATCCACTTCCGCATTCGGAAACACGTTGCGATTCGATTCGCCTGCAGATAACAAATACATTCATTTGCAAGCTTCGGCTGAGCTTTTAAAGAACTGGCCAAAACGAATGAAATAAAGTCCAGCTTTCTCAATGGAGGCGGCTTTTACGCGGCGGCAGTAGAAGAGCCGTACAAGGGTAAGAGACTCTGATTAAGCAGAAAGTTGCGATTGAAAAGTAATTTCTTTTACTTTTGTGTTCCTTAAGAAAATTCGTTTTATTTGTAATTCAGTTTGAAGGCGTAACTTCCGTTGAAAGGGCCAGAAAATTTACAGAAATAAAGTTTTTACAAAATGTATTTAGGTGAAATGAATCATTAGTTAAGAGACAAATGTGAACACAAGATAAAAGATTATTTATTTCGTGAATACTACGGAAACTATTTATCAAATTTTACTGTTCCAATTTAATTAATAAAACATTGAAAGACGCTAAAAATATAACATTAATTTAAAATAAAAACGAGATTATCTCAACACGGTTTGTAATTTATTAGTCTAGGTGTCAGCATCTATCAAAACTTCTTCAAGCGTTACAACACGACTAAAATAAAAATTTAATTAGTAAAAATCAAAATAGCATCAAATTTAACGTAATTTAATTGTTTTTATTAAACTATTACAGATACGACATGCAAATGTCTACACTAATACAAAAGATTCATCGAAATATTTGACTTCCATTTTCGTAACATTGCAGATTTTGGTAAAATAAACCAACAAAATTTTGGGTATAAAATCATTTACCAGTCATATTTTATTTTTAACGATTTAATTTGCCATTACTCTAATTAAAAATTTGATATGAAACTACATGAATATGGTTATGGATACAATTTTCATCACGGTGTCTACGATAATTGAAACTCTGCAGGCGTTTAAATACGAAATAATTTAAACCGCACATTTTATGTGCCTACCTGCAAATTATTTAATTACCTTGGTCAAATGTCAACGCTACCGGAAATTATTGAAACCCTTCCAGGATCTATTCTGCATTTTATGGATTACTATATGCTCAATTGGTACGTGTTACTTACAATTATGAACAGAAGAGACATTCAAGAAGACTAAAATTGCTTAAAGTCACCCTTTTCAATCCTTCTAAATGAACGGTAAAAGACCAACTAACCAGCTTTAATAGGAAATAAAGTATTGACATCGTTTATGATCTAGGAAACCAATAAGGACATACATGGATCGATACCTTGAATGGCTAAATAATATAAAAAATCTAAAAACCATTTTCGGCTATTAAGAGTACGTTCATTAGCCGGGTAACGTAGCTTCTCTAAGTGAGTATAAGAAAATAAATTCAACTACCAACGTCAAATGTTGCTCTTAAAACGCTTATATTATTGATAGAATTTGGTTCATATGAAACAGGAAATGGTAAATTGGTAATGTCCGGGGTATACTAAACAATAAGATGGCTGAGAGAAAAACATGACCATACTTTCGCTGGCAGACTGGAATGATAGTATCGACGAACATTGATGAGTTTGAAAAATGAGATATCCCTATAATTTTTATAGATATATTGTAATAAATTATGAAAAATTAATATCACCAACTTTGTTGCGCGTTGCAATTCCGCATAATGGTTAATCATCCTTGTTAGAGTATTTTGAATTTCATTGTTAACTTAATAACAATAACAGTTGATCATTCAAGTAAAAATACTGTAGTTAGAAATTAAATTTGATTGGGAGCACTTGGTGTAGCAGTTCAGTTGGTGTAAATACTAAACTTGAACTGAGAGCGTATCTACCTGTAACCGACATAATAGAGTGGTTAGGACTTTAAATAAAAATTTAATTGAACTTAATGTTACTGACAAACAAACTTTCTTTTGAATCTCATATTTATACGAGAGAAAAATATAATTGATACTATTGGTATTTTAAAAACAAAATTTAAAGTAACACACTTGCATAGCTTCACAAATTATTTATTTATAGAACTCTATACGAATATTTCGGCTTGAGAGAATCTTCAGTTTTGTTAGTTCTAAAGGTGCCTCGTTAAAACTAGTTTATAATATTATTGTGTTGTTTAACTTGTTAATCATTACAACCCTTTGTTTTCAATAAATCTCTTTATATGAAATAGCTAAATTGTTTGGCTGCAGTCGATGGAACATTAAAAACCTTGGAAACAAAGAGTAGATCACTAAGCGAATCTGAAAAGCATATTAATATAGTAATGGCAATAATTAAATGTTCTCTATGTCTTTGATTGTATTCCGCTAGTATCTTACATTAAGAATGATTAAACTTCAAAACAAGTAAAACAAGAGAACAGAAAACACGTAGTACAAGAGTTTAACATCAAACATCTAACACTGATTTCGCCTTAAATTCTAAGCAGTTTGAGTTGGAGTGTTCATTTTCGGATATTAAAAACGATTCGTTGATAAACTATTTCTATTAAACGACACATTGTCTGTAGATAGATTCAGTTAACAGTTGGAATTTATACTCTGCTTCCAATTTTTCAACTTTTACTATTTTGTGCGTCTTTTCTTTTTTCACTTGTGTTTAATTAGGCGTTTCATATACACGTGATGGAAAAATGTACAGATTTATTGCCTTTTCATATAAAACGAAGTTGTCTGTATTCTTAAAATACAGTCCAATAGGACCGTCGAATTTTTTCTTAAAACAATTTTATCTAATTTACCTCACGTACCTAAAACCAACTTCCTAAAGGTTCTGACTTGATACTTTCAAGTTGATTTTCTTTTCCCCAAATATAGTTTGTTTTCTTAGGCAAAGACAATCTAGTATTTGTCCTGAAACATACCTCCTGAATATTTTACCTCCCTTTAAAAAATTTTTATCTAAAGGTAAAATTGAAGGATCAAACATTTGAATTAGGTTTTTGTTTATTTTTACTAAGTTATCCTTTTATTAATCTTGTAGGGAAATTTTTCTGCTCGCTACTTTCACGTAATATTTGTTTAAAGGGTTTAGACAGTTCCAATGAATTATTGTCCTTTTAGTTTTACAAAAAAAGTCGCCTATTTCTATTGATTATACACTACAGGGAAAAATTTAACCGACCGTGTACAATGTTAACAGTAATGCTTTTCAGGAGATTGTTTGATATGTAAATGCACAGTTCCGCAAGAACGTACGTACATCCATACTTCAACAGTACAAACCATAACGTGAATCCGTACAAGACAGCGACATCTATTTCTTATTTCTTACACAGAATAGCAGCCTTATTTTAATTTTAACATCGATCAAATCAACGGATAAATGTAACGTTAGAACATGTTTCACATTGTAATTTTGTGCCAGTCCATAGAACAGTTTATCAAACAAACAATGGAATAGATAGTACTAAAATTCTGTTGTAGGTCGCCGTCCGTCGTGTGCTTCGACCAATCTAGGGTACTACAAGCCCACCCTTTTGTATGAGTTATAATCGTCATCAATTCTACCAATATTGCATTTATTTGAAATACATGTTACAAAATCTTCTAGGGTCTGTTAAAGTTTTACCTGTAGTGTATATGATAGTTACTTCCAGATACTTATATCGGATGAATACAAATTGCGTCATGTTCGGAACTTCACAGTCCATTTGGTTAACACAATTTGTAAAAATAAAATACAAAAACGTTTTCCAAATATTACTATTTTATAACTGAAAATGAGTGGAATAATTGAAAAATATTCATAAAATTACCTAAAAGGCTTCTAATTGTAGAAACATACGTAACTGAAAGATAATTCTGCATTTGGTGATAATGAATAAAAGGGATGTTCTTTAAAATTAACTACCTATAGTATGTTTTGTCAGTTGTGTTATATCTCATTAGAGAAAGGTATGGTACATAAATCCAAAAACTCATTGCATTGATGAATTGGGACCAATAAACATTGCAGCGATGCAAGACGGAAATTGTACTATGTAGTTATTGTATCATAAAAAAAAGTACAGATCATACTACCTTTAATATATATTACGAATAAATTCGTATATCCTATTTATTTTAATTAATTTGCATCAAATTGTTTCACTAATGTTTATTATTCAATGGTGGATCGTCAGTTAGTATTCATGGCATTCTCACTCCATTATAATATTTCTGAAACAATTAAGGATAATATATTTTTAATATTTATTACTGTTAATTGATTTTCAAAAATAGTAATGTGCCTCTTTATAACATTAATATTATTTTCTTTATTTTCAGGAACTATTTCCAATTTGCTCCCACCGTTACATAATATGAACTGTACAAATTTTATAAGTGAGATAAAAGAGAGAATTGCTTTTTTAATGTCTCAAAGCTGACTCCATCGCATTGCTTTATCTTATTGGAAAACGTAATAAACTGATTATAACAAAATATAACTCAAAATTCCTTCATACAAGAACATTCAAAATTAATGCAATTAATAGGATTTTGTTTAAAAATGTCCCAGTGGTTAGGTTATAGTTGAAGGCTTACATGATTCGAATCATTATTGCGACATTTAAAACGTCACTTTCGGAAAATTGCATAAATTTAACATTTAACCAAATTCTTTAATAAAAGAACAAAAAGCAGAAGCAGAGTACAGTAATCACATTCTCAGAATTAATTAACAAAAAGAGGTCTACTGTTATTGATTTACATTTATGTATTGTGGATCAATTGTAGCTTATTACTATAAGTATAAATAGTATTAATAGACATGCTAATTTAACACCATGCGAGAGCAATACTTAGTAACAATTAAATATTTTACAAATGAGTAAATATTGTGTATGGATGCATACAGGTATGCATTTTATTTACATTCTATATTAGTAGATAGCTTAACAAGAAATGACATCACTCTTGAAAAGATTGCTTAAATGGGTTATTAAGTTAAACTAAAAGGCCTAAATGCTTACCTATTTTTCAAATAACTTGCTTAATTGTATTTCAGTAAATATAATGCAATCTATGACATCATACTAATCTATTAAATTATTATTTATCAGTCGTTCAAAACCACACGAAAGCAAATTTGAAAGATTGAATTTTATTACGTTAATCGTATCGGCACAATTTCAGTGTAGATAACAATAGCATTCATCATTACTAATTATAAATTTAATTGAATATTTCCGCATTAATTTTTAAATCTGTTAAAGAATTAATACAAGTTGTATAATACTGTAACACGTATTTTTTGTTATAAAAATGCTTTGTTAACTTAAAATTTGTTACAAATTGTTAAAATAGGCCTTTTAGTTAAATAACGGTAGGATTTACTGACAATATTGCTTTTGATTTTTGTAGACTCTTGTTTTATTTTCTGCCTTTTCGCACTTATTATCACATTATCACTCAACAAAGTGCAGTCATTCTTTAAAAAATAGCACCATATATTACTCGGAACTAGACTTAATTGTTTCGAAGCGGGGCGATTCGGCGAATTACAAAAACCACACTTGTCACTTACTAGTAGCAGGTTTAGAAACTAGTTGTCGTAAGCCTACTACTAGTAAGGTCTACTCAAAGGCTCGATCCATATTCGGAACATCTTCTGTCAATGTTTTTCAAGTACGTTTCTGAATAAACACTACGCGTTCGATCGTCATAACGCAATGAAGGTCGACGTATGTCCAATGCCTCCAAATCGGAAGGCCTACGCCTGCAATAACTGCAGAAAGCACACTTTAAAGTATTTTTGAATGCTTCCCGAAAGTCACGATTGAAGTAAGCGTAGATAAGCGGGTTCAGTGATGAGTTAAAGTAACCGATCCAAAACATTAAGGCAATCACGATTTCAGGAGTTTCACACCAATCACACAAAGAGGTTATCACGTACCACAGGAAGAAGGGAAGCCAGCACAAGATGAAGGCTCCCATGATTATACCTAAAGTTCGCGCGGCTTTGTGTTCACGTTTTAGTTTCATCAAGTTCCTTTCTTTAGTAGGAGTATGATGTAGATCTTGATTGACCTCGTGGAGAGTCAAATTTTTCGATGATCCACCAGAATTTGAGAGCATGTCGCCATTTGTATTATTTTGGTGTAGTAGAAGAGCATTTCCGTGACGAGTGTAGAGTTCCTTCTCTTGTCGATTCGCTTCTCTAAATATTGCTAAATACGTAAAAACCATTATAGTGCACGGTATCCAAAAGGATATACTGCTACTTATAACGGAATATGGTTTGTTTACTCGAAAATCACAGATATCAGGGTTCTGCTTCCTGAATTCCTGATGCCCTTGTGTGGTGTACCAACCTTTAAATATAGGCAAAACACTAATAAGAGCTGGGCAAACCCATGTACATACGAGCATTATGGCCACTACTCGCTTAGTCATGTTAATTGGATACCTTAACGGTTTTACAATTGCATAATATCGATCAACGCTAATACAACACAGATGTAATATGGAAGCAGTCGAAAAATACACATCCATGGCGTTCCAAAAGTCACACATAAAATACCCAAATACCCACTTTCCGTATACTTGGTTTAAAAAGTTGAAACTCATCGCAACAATGGCAACAAGCATATCGGCAAGAGCTAGAGACACTACGAAATAATTTGTTATTATTCGAAGTTTTTTATGTCGCATCACAGATACGATGACAAGCAGATTTCCTAATATTGCACTTATTATGATAGTACTCATCAAGATGATTTTGATTATAAGGAAGAAGATGTCGGTCCATTCTTGTTCCTCTTCAGTGCCGTATGTTGAACTGTTTAGAAGAATGGCGTCTGTCTCATTGAGTCTCAGCAAATTGTTATCCATAACATCTGTGATATTGTTTACAATTTAAGCTGTTTTTTTTTCAAATGCACACCATCTGAATATCTGTGAATACTGTGAGGATAATGTTTGGTGAATTTCCAACATAGTCCATCATCTCTAGTTGCTGATGGAGAGCATGTAACGCTCGAAACCTGCAACAATATCAATAGTTTAGAGGTTAATTCTCCTTACGACTAAAAACATAAAAACATATTTAATAAATAATAAACAATTTATTTAAATTAAAGAGTTCGTAAAGGATGGATGAGATACTGTAAAGGATGGTAACAGATATTTTTGTTTTGTGTTAAATGTAATATTATTATGAATTTCAGTCAATTCCGATTATATGCACATGAATTTATAGCAGACGAAGAAAACTATAAAAAATTACCTGTTTAATAACTATTACCACTTTTAGCAGAGAATTTCTTTTTATAGGAAGTTTTTATAATTAAGTGAGAGATAAATAGTTCATAAACTAAAAATAAAACATCTGATCTCTTAAAGACTGATTTTTTGTAAAACCGATCGTAGTTGAGCACCTATGCATTATTTTAAAATATAAAATGAAGTATCCCCAATCAAATGCTACGGTACTTAGATCATAGCAGAAGATAAGAAAGGTTGGATACCTTTACACTAACTTATTAAGAGACCATCGACAATTTTTTCAACAGCAGTCATTATGATTTGAAATGAGGTATGTTTGTACCAAGGGACTCTCAATAAGTTATAGGGGAGCGGGAGGTTCATTAAAAGATGGAGTCCATCGATTTCGGTCATCCTAGTGGCTAATTTTAATGATTATGATTATGTATGTTCCGTCACTGAACACGAGTATAAAGTTTATTTTGTTTAAAATTAAGTAAAATGCAATTTTATTCGTAAAAGCAAATTGTCTAATTTAATTGTATTTTGGTTAAGAACAAAAATAGAAAGAAAAGAGGATTAAACGATCGGTATTGTGTTTCACAAATTTTATTATTACAATAAATCGGACATATACGTTGAATTTTTTCCATAGGAATTTTCTACGTTTAAAACATTATTCAAATCGCACAAAGCGTCTTCGAATTACTTTGTGGGGACCTACGTCCCACTATTGTAATTGAAATATTCAGTTTTGTACATAAAAATTCTTTACTTTTGTGTAAATTATCTTGTGTAAATTCTGTGTAAATATTTTGTATAAAATTACTAACACCCTTGAGCATGCCTTTTCTCAAACATGTTTTCTACTGTCTTGCCTTTTTTAATTCTGAGAAACAGCTTTCTTTTCTTGTCTATCTTTCATACAAAAACCAAAATTCCTGTCCCTTGTCACCGATCGCTTGCAACGGTCAATCATAAAAAGTACCGTTGCCGATCCCTACTAAAACTACCGCTTCTTGTTTCGCTACCCTCGGCATGTTTCCAATAAATAACCTTTACCGTTGAATACTAACTTTCTATATTTTCAAATCAACACTTCTTCACCGACCGCTACAGATAATACTCGTCACAACCATTTGCTCATTTTTACTATTCAATATTAAATTCATTTCAATTCTTTCATCATTTGTCACCACTAACCGTATGTACAGTAAATATCATCAATCAACCATCATCAAGTTTTATTTAAATAAATATAATATTAAATAATCACCCGCAACACCACAACTTAAGCTGTACCTTTTAACAATTGTTGTCGGAAATCATCGAAAGATGAAACTTTTGTTCTCCGGAACTGTTACAGATATGTTCTTTCTATAAGAGACAAAAATGAAGCTAAGGTATGCACCTTTAAAAAAAATAATAATAATTGATGTACATACTTAAGTTCTGAACAATTGTATCTAAGGGTAGGGCTGATTTTCAAGAAAATTGATGTGTGTATCAAAAATTAGTATATTCATAGACATATCTGATCCCAAGAATCTGTGATTGCTCTATGTCCACTGAATTTTGACACCCTGTATACAACACGTTATTACAAGTAATATAAACGGTATTTTCAAATATTAAATATAAGTAGTTACTGCTTATATTAAGAGCGGTATAGGAAACTCTACTCGTTAGTTGTTGATGTTCAGCTACTTACTGTTGTATATTAAAATTTATATAATTTCCAAATACTTTAGTCTTTGCGCCTTATTCCCTTCATGTAATATTTGAAAATCCTTCGTTTATCTCTTAATGCAGTGTCGGTTATACTCGTACAATTTTTACCATCTAATATTGATTTATTATGTTCTTTTAGCCTAGGATTAATAAACGTACCCGATTGACCTATTTAATAAGCATCACATTTAATTCAGTTTAATTTACACCATCTGCCAAAAGTGCTTGACGTCTCATTTAAATATCTTACCATTTATTTTCTATTTAATATTTAACATTGAAACATTTTCAGAAACTTCAAACATCCTTATAACCTAAATTCTATATATATAAATACTGTGAAAGGTAAAATTCAAAATTCAAAACTTTTTCATCCCATATTTTCATTTGAACATTAATAATATAAACAAATATTTAAGAAAATCAAATCTCGGATCAGAATTTATTTAAACAGGTAAGATAGTTCTAATTTTTTGTTAATTGCTTCATGGATTATACAGTAAAAACTTCGGAAGAAAATATCTAAAACTTTAAAAATACAGCGAAATTGTATTTTTTTCTGGAATTTTACTCCAATCGCATTTTACATAATATTGCAGTTATTTTTAGACAAAAACAAACTTTACGTTCGGTTCACGAACACGAGTATAAAGTTTGTTTTTGTCTAAGGAATACAATTAGTCATTAAAACTAGCCAGTTGGACGACGACTTTTCGAAATCCTTCCACTCGTCTATTACTGTAAAGATACTCAAAGAATTTTTTATTTATACATTCGATGGAACAGTTATTATTATAATTTTTGCTTCTGTACAAAATCTGAGCCCTTGCCAGTTTACACAAAATTATTAATAAAAATAAGAAACAGCTTAAAAGAATCAACAGCTTGTTATATAACATTAAATATCATGATTATATAGTATATTCGATAAAGAAAATTTAAAAAAAGACATCCAAAAGAGAAGGAATAAAAATCCCGATTCATCCAACTACCAGGGATCACAGATCCCCATATTTGGAACGCGTCCTACTAAGTAGGCACGGCGAACCCAATGCCATATCCCACGACCGGTTTCGACCTTTTGGGTCTCATCAGGTGGGCGCTGGCAAAGAAGCTTTTTTAAGCTATATAAAAGATTTAAATATGGAATCAACAGAAACAGCTACTCCGAGGGCTAATATCGGCATTGAATTAAACTGTTGATTCGATTGAATATTGTTAGGCAGAAGTACAAAAGATATCTTGGATATTTCGGATATCTTTTGTATCTCTGTCTAATAATATTCAATCGAATCAACAGTGTAACTCAATGCCGATATTAGCCCTCGGAGTAGCTGTTTCTGTTGATTGAAAATTTAGTTTGTGGTCAAACATATACCAAAACTACCAGATGTGGATCGCAATTTCAATTTTATTATATTTGATCAGCATAGCATAGGTAGCATCGGTAACTTACTGACCAAACCGAAACTGTTACATAAAAAGAAAGTTGATTTAATATCACGTAATATAAGCTTCGTCGTGGATTCAGTTTGTCAAGTAGAGACCTTCGTAAGGCCTTGCAAACATATGAAATACCATCGTACTACAGTTGCATTAAGTATCAGTAGATGGTGACATATGCCTTTAATACTGTATACGAATATTAGAAACCACAATGGCTGACTGTTCTGTTTATTTAAACTCTGCACGAACTTTGCTGTAACCAATAGAATTATTTTAAAACATTAAAAACAACTATTTTTGTAAGACAATATAAATTATTGGTGAATAAAAAATGAAGTTGATGTCTGTTAAACAAAAACTTGTAGGCCAGGAAGAATTTTCAATGGCTTCACAAAAAAGATACAGAAATAAATTAAGCTGACTTTTTATAAAATCGTCTTTTGCGAGATATCAAGGAAAGAAGTGATGATCTGGTTAATTTCTCAGTATCACAGTTTTAGGTAACTTACGGAGTAAGTTCACCCCACTAATGTATCGTTGTACTTTCACTGTTTCCAAAATAGCCTTTTGTGAGTTTCAAATTGTTAATAGTCTGAATACATCGACGTACAAAAATATTAAAAGAAATGTCAAAAGCATTTTAACCGAAGACGCGCCTCTTGAATCGTACAAAGTACATAGAAAAAGCCATACGAGATGTACCTAAACCTCCAATGAGAGTTATCTCACACTTGACCTACTTTCGAAGAGTCTTAAGGTTGCAAAAATAAACATTTCTCCTTTGGAGTTTACAGTTTCGTTTACAATTAAAAAAAAAAAAACTTGAACGCAACGTTAAAAATCGCTTTCTTTAAATTGAATAATGTTGGTTAATTAAATTAAAAGAGTGGTGGATCACAAGTCTGAAATTATTATAAATTCAAAATTTTGAGTCAATTTGTCTGGAAACCTACAATCTTGTAAATTACTGTCAAGAACGCCATCAAAAGTTTACGAAACTCCATAAGTGATTAAATTAATCGTCACGTTTCTCTGGTTGATTGGTAAACATTAGAAAATACTGCATTTACTAACGAGTAATTTGGTTACTTAGATAAGACTAGATATTTGGTGTAGTGTAGAGTCTGTTGAGAATATAACAGTTTGGAAATGTAAATAATATGACAACCACGGTAGAGCAAAATTAACTGTCGACACAAATGGCACCCCTCGTTAAACACAGCGTTATATTACGAGTGCGTCTTTGAAGTAGCAATTACTGTGCCTGTCTTTTCATTATCATTGTGTAATGCTGAAGTCGTTGAATTGTCTTCTGCATAGACATCAACTTCTACGATAGATGATGGAAAATTGCAAATATGAATTTTGATCTAAATGAAACAAACACTGCTTTAGTACAATCTTTTTGTTAACCGACATACTTCTGGATTATCTGACATTGTGCGTTAATGAACTTATTTTACTAATATCCATAAAAAATAAACAAGAATACTGCAAACTTCAATGCCAAACCAAGACATTAAACGTCGGTAACAAAGTTATCTTCTTCTAAGAACTAAAAACTAACGGCAGTGTAGCCAATATATAACCAACATGAGAAGGTAACTTTGTTAACGAAAAGTACTTCGGTTTAGTGTCGTATTTGGCATTGGGTGTGAACTATTTACTGTATTCTATAAAAGAAAAGGTTCGACAATGACTTCAACAAACACTTTTTTTGTTAGCATTAAATATTTTTAGTAAATGTGTTGATTGCTAAAACTTGTTTTAAAATTGGAATAATAAACTTTATTATTAGAACAGAACAGAAGACATAAATGCACAACAGAACCGCTTAAAGACTAAGTGACGACTGATAGGGTACACAGCCAGTGTACAGTAGAACTGTAAAATACAATACGCACAAGTGCATGTTGTTAGAGAGAGAAATTTCTCCATCAAAATGTAATAATAATCAAGAGGTTCTCAGTCAGTATAGTGGCACTCATCATTAATTCATAGAATCTTATCATGTGGCACTCTTTGTTAAATGACACTATTCAGAATACAGAAAACATCGATAAAATAGTAATGAACAAATTTTAGGACGTGTAGTTCATGAGAGTAAAACACTGTTTCTAACGAATGCGACGTAATGTATTATGTATATACTGTTAATCCACATAGCTGCATTGCGCTGAACGTTATCAGTTAACTGAATAATTCAACTAGCCCAAAAATCCTCTTTCGTAATTCATTAGTTAGTTTTGAGATCTATTTTCAGGTTCCACATATTCAGTTGTAGTCAGTTCGTGTATTAAAATACCTTGAAGGTACATATTAATTTCTTTAACAATTAAAATTAATTGAACAATTGTTTGTCTATTTATATTCGAATGTCAGAAAGTCTTATGCCTGTTGAGCCACACTGATTCTATTGAAATGTTGTGTTTCAAAATACAGAAATAGATTTTATACTTTAAGTATTTTTAAATAAAGCTGCTTTCCCAAAAACTTGAACCAAGATCTAAATTAAACATTAAAATCTTCACTTGCCCATTTTGACCTTCTAACTACTGAATTTATCGGTTCTTAACGTAACTACATTAAACTGCTCGGTAAGTCCGAGGATTTATTTTGAAAGGTTTCATAAAAACACAAATTTCCCTATTCAAAAAAGAAGGAATTAAAATCCTTATTCGTCTAAATATTAAGATCTACGATTTCACATTGTCGCGTCGCGTCCTACCAAATATTAGCTTTCGGAGTTTTTATTTCTGTTGATTCCATAATTATATTTATATTTATATTTATAATATAGCATGTAAAGGCCTTTCTGCCAGCGCCCACCTGATGAAACCTGATAGGTCCAAACCGGTCGTGAGATATGGCTTTCGGTTCGTTGTGCCTACTTGGTAGGATGCGTTCCAAATGTCAGATCTTTGATCTTAAAATTTAGACGAATAAGGATTCTAATTCCTTCTTTTTTGAATATGTTATATTTTCGTCTAGGAGTCCTTTGGAATCAACACTGTAATTAAATGCCGGTAGAGGTATTAGCCCTCGGAGTAGTTGTTTCTGTTGATTCCATAGTGATATTTATATATATATATATATTCGTTGCGCAACGCTGCTATGCATCTCTTTCTAACTCATTGTGATAGCTGTTAACCAAGTGAACGCAGCAATACGACACGTCGTTTCCGTGGCCCCTAATACCCCCACTTCAAGCTCCTAACGCCCATATGCGCCTTGAATAACTATCTGGCGAGTAATTTAAAAAGACTCGTTTATATTTGACCCTCCCTCGTATTTATAATAGAGTGAGGATCACCTTTCGAAAAACTGTCCATAACTTGTTCATTTATAAAAATAAGAGTGTGCGATAAATACGGAAGGATAATATAAGTTTCCCCATCATTTTGGTATAATGTAATGTACCACAAAAGCATGTTGTGATGCTGTTAAAATAAGAAATCAAATTAAGGAACTAGTTGGTCTCTTCTTTTTATGGAAAAAAAGTTGGACCTCTAGGGGTAGGGCAAGAAGTCCTCACACTTTCCATGTTTTTCACTAGAATAAAGTCGCCGCAAATCTTAGTAATGTTGTTATCTAACGCACAATCTTCAGCCAGCCGTATTAAGTATAATGTACACTTGATGAGATAGTCCTTTCTATTTGTTTTGCTGATTTGTCGTTGCGCTCAACACATTCATTTTCCATTTTAACTTATCATCGTCATCGTACTCTTTAGTTTCATCGTCATTTTATTTCCGTCTTGCTTCCAATTATATTATTTTATCAATATACATATGGTGAATTTGGAACTCGTCGAAGATTCGCCCCTTTTCTAACTCTATCTGAAACCTACAGTACAGGGGAAACCTGGTCAAAAACTAACGTTATGATCAGTACATTGTGCACCTACTTGTCTTGGTTATACCATATTTACAGATATTCTGGTTTAACTCCGTGAAAAAGGCCCTAGTCTTTCCTTTGCGTTAACCTGAATAAATTGATTTAAGGAAACCGGACAGAGCAGTTTTACGAATTTGCATGCACATATTGTTCTGTATTTGTCCCTTTTTATCTCATCTAACCGTTGTTCGTACAACTCTCCTAAAAGGACAGGAGAGATGGACCAAGCAAAATCTATGATACGAAGCATTTAAGACCATTATTTTCCAGGCGATCTCTACCTCGAAATATTTGTTTGACTATAGTAATTTGTGAATTTCATTTAAAACTGACCCTAAACAAATTTAATTTGAAGACGAAGTATACTTCGCATCAGTGAAAGCAAAATTTGTTTCTAAATGTAAACAATTATCACAAATACCAATAGATAGACTAGTGCACATTATGTGCGACTCACGTATGTGCTTATACGTATATAAATGAATTGAGTATTGTTGTCACAATTTTTGAAATATCTCCTACTTTTCCATCTCTGTTAGCTTTACCTTAGCTGGTTAAATAATATTGATTTACTTAATATATATATTACGCCTTCTATATATATATATATATGTATATAGAAGAGCAAAGAAGCAAAGATGTGAAATAATAGGCGAGAGAGTGTATATTTTTAATTGTGATGTTGTTTGAGAATTAATTACTGAAAATAGATAGTTTCATAGTGACAGTTGTATTAATTACGCGATGTTGGTGACAGTTGTTAGCAAATACCCGACAGTATGTTATATTGATTGATATATTACTTAAGCTATATAAACATATGTGACTAAGCAAGTATTTAAATATGCTATTTCATTAAAAAAGTTTTTCCTTTTTTGGTGCGTATTCATTCTAATGAATATGAGATCGTGTTATAGTTATATTCAATAAACCACCGAAAAATGAGCATTATAGATTGGAAACTGGCACAGAGAAATATTGAAAACATACTTATTAATCACCGGGGAATGCATTGGATTGCGTTTTAGTAAACGGTTTTAAATAAACAGTTTTATGATGTTACAGAAACCTAACACGATATCTCATCCTAATAATTAATTAGAAGAAAAATAAAATCACAAAGATCCCGTAGACCTATAGGTGATTAACGTAGGGATAAAAGGTGAAGACAAGTGTTCATTACAAAGGTTACGGCAATAAGAATAAATAAGCTCTAAATCGCGATCCATGTATTAAATAGTTTTTTGATTTAAAAGATAACTCTTTTACCTTTCTCTTTCCATTTAACACTACTGAGAAATCCATCCAAAAAGTGATCTGAGATACATTACCATTTATAAAGACATTTCAGTCAAAATTTACGAACCCTTTCCTCCAGGTACGAAAAAAAAATTGCTAATAACAATAAAATAACTATTTTTCTCTACGGTCTTGCAAATGTACCTATCAACTAATCGATACCTCCTTCAGACTTATGCACGATATCGATCAATCATTCTATATATAATTACGTACTACTTATTCGTGTTACAATTCGGTTAGTTTTAAGGAGAAGTAAACTGTTGATGAATGCTTTTTACAAGAAAAGTTTGACCCCCGCCTCCTGTTGTCCTTTACATGTATAAAACAAGCACGTTTCTAGAATTTTGTTGTGTCTGTATATTTTCTTCGATTAGTCAATTTTAACTCTATCAGACAATGCAACAAATTATTAAAGTATACTTTTATGAAAAGTGTACGAATCAACGAAATTCATCATGGCAATAATGTGGACATCGAATTCCAATAGCATTTTATGTGTTTGTATGTTATATTTACATTTATTTTAATATTAAACATGCTTTGTAGGATTTTCCGATAAAACTATTTTTTTATATAGTAAGAATAAATGAGTCGAAACCTTCGTAATCCTAAGGGAAATTTAAGTTTTTCAAGGATGCTTATTAATGAAGTGTTACTTTGCTGAAAATTTTGTTCATTCGACACACGCGATTTAATCTTTATATCATCATAGTAACATGAACCATTTGGGACTGTTTATAACTCATTGCAACGAATACAAAACTCTACTCAATATTTTATTATCATTCCTGTCAATATTCCTATTTCGGCAGGTGACAGACGCTTTCATAATCAGATAATACATACAAGGGTTGTAGCGAGAGTAACATAGCCATGTTTATGGATTTTATATAAATTGACAGTTCAATTTGAATTCTATTTTTTATTCATATAAAAGTTTGAAATTTTCATTTTTGTTGTGAAATTTGGTATTAATGAAAATATACTTTACAAACAGTGCGAACATATCACTCCCTTCTCGACTCAGCTGTTACATGACCTTTGAAATTTTTTTTTTGTTTGGTTCTCTATGTGAACTCATTTTAGGCTAACAATTTGTAATAATTTGATTTTAGTGTCATGGTAAAAAGTGGTTTAGGATTTTTCACAGTTAGAATTATTACATCAAAACTACCAAAATTGGAAATCAATCTAATTTGCATGACTAATAATTGTTGACGCACATAATTTTTGAAATTTCATATTAATAATAATTATGAGCTTCTGGTTTGGTAATTTTCAAATGATTTATTTTGCTTTCGCTGCAATTGTTTCGTTACACAGTAACTTCATCAGGCGAGATGACAAACTAAGTTATAAGATATTTTACGTCACTAAAATAGGTGCTAAATCTAGGGTGGGGTATGTTTTTATTTACAATTAAGATTAAGTAAGGGTGTGTTACTAACTTCTATACGATCATTTAACGATAATTTTGTTATGTTTGTTAATTTCTAATATCTCAAACAAATTTACTTTTTGACCTTTATTAATAGTGTGAAGAATTTCAAAATTTTTGTCGAAATGATGATTTTCTGATATCAGATATTCTGCATAGGTGGAGTGAGTCTTCTGTTGTTGGTAAGCTTTTAGATGTTCGTTTATTCTTTCTTGAAAAGATCTAATCGTTTGTCCTGTGTAAAATATTTCACAATCTCCACATTTTAACTTGTAAACTCCTGATTTTGAGTTTTTATCAGTTTTATCTTTGTTATTTCCAATTTTATTTCCTAAAGAAATATTTGTTTTCAAAATTATAAATAACAGAGATAAAACAGATAATTCAAAATCAGAAGTTTACAAGTTAAAATGTGGAGATTGTGAAAAGGTTTACACAAGACAAACGAGTAGATTTTTTCAAGAAAGAATAAATGAAAACCTAAAAGCTTACCAACAACAGAAGACTCACTCCACCTATGCAGAATACCTGATATGAAATTACGATTTCAATGTTTTCATCTTCACGTGCCATCTCCTCGATGGAGATTGGCAATCATCATGGGTATTCCGAATTTGGAGGCGGCTACTTAGTTCGTTTGATATGCATCTATACTGGAGATGAATAATGACTGAGCGAATCATTCATATCAACCCTTAGAAATGAATTGCATGAATCGATTCACTGCTTACGGAATAGCTCGTTGAGGTGAGTCGTCAATGTGAATCGTGGAAACGTAGAGAAAGCAAAACCACAGTACTGTGCGCAGCGCACAAGTTTGCGACTCCTAAAATCAAACATCCTTGAGCCATTGCCGTTCAAATGAACGAATCACGACAATCAATTCCCACGAAATTGAGTTGTTTGAATTGATTCACTAGAAAGAATCGTATTGTCCACCTCTAATCCATATTACGCAGCCATAATATTCTTCTCCTTCCTTGGCTTCTCTTCTTCAGTGTACTTAATTGAAGCATGATGTATCCTTTGTTGCGTGTAATGTATCTCAGGTATTTCAGTTTCATGGTTTTAATGATATCTATAGCTTCAATACTCTATTCATTCTTCTTACGACTTCGTTGTTTGTTACGTATATTTCAGTATATCCACAATTTCAATATTTCATGTTTCTTAATAGTTGTCGCATTCATTCATTGATTGCCAGTATTTCATTGTTATTTTTAGTTTTTGAGAATGTTTTATTGATGTTTTTTGTTAGTCCATATTCATGACCACATTCAACTGTATTGTTCATAAGTCTCTGAAGATCATTAAGGTTATCTGCAAATATAACAGTATCGTCCGCCACCGTTTGTTGTTAATCGATGTTCCATTTACCTTAGTTTTTGGGAATATTGGAGTGTAAAGAATTGTTCTAAAGAGCGGTGAAATTTAATGCAATGGTGAACTATATCATTGACAATTCCAATAGTACGGGTTTTGGTTAGAACAAATTTCTCGTGAGTTTTTAATTTTAATGAAAATTTCCTATTGTTTTGTTTGTTTTTACTTGCTTAGAATGTAGTTTCACAATTGCACCAACAACTTTCAAGTTATATTTGTCAAAATTATTTTCCATTGTTATGCATGATTTTCAGTAATAAATTTCAGTTTGGTATTTTGTTTTTAGTTCCCAGCTTCAAATTCTGTTTTGTGTTCAGTCCATTATACGGTGAATAATTCTTTTCTAAACTAGTATATTTCATTTATGAATTGTATCTACAGTTAGAGTTAATTACTATACTTGTTTATAGGATGACTAAAATTTTATTCTGAAATTGGCAATTTGCTGATTTGATTATGTTATAATCTATTACCGAACAATGACATGGAGCAAATACAATGTATCAATTATAACTGTAGTAAATTTTTAAATAATAATAAAAGAAAAATACTAAATAGTAATTATGCACTTTTATTAGAAAACAGTTGGTTGAAGTAAATGTTTTTATTAATTTTATAAATAGGTAAGCGAACGGTGTACATTAAGATGCTGTTGTCAGCAGCTCATTCGGGTGCATTAGAAATACAGCCTACGTACTATCGAGAGTGATAAAAAAGTTTTTTAAGAAAATAACCTTTGACATGAAATATCTACAGAAAATGTAATATTTACATTTAACAATTTGGGACATTTTATGTAGGTACACATAATCCTTTATCAGATAAGCGACTAACAATGCAAAACTAAAATAACTACCAAATTATAGCAGATTTTAATTTGCTTCGACTTAACGGTTTTCAGTTAATGTAACTACGAGAATAATTATAGGTAATTGAAATTCCGCCTACGTCATTACTGTGATGGTCTTTAATTTTACCGAAAATTGTATCCGCCAATTTTCGAGGCGAGATCGTTTTAAAACTTGACGGTCTGTAATTATATTATCACATAGTACTTTCAAATTTTCAATAAGTTTACTTCAAAAGTACCACTAGAAGTTATTTGCTTAAATTTGGTTATTGCACGTCTGTCTTATGATTGAAGTTTTCGATAGTATCTTATTGCTACTATTTCCTCATAATATTCACATTTGTTATATGTCATCGGAAAGAGCGCAATATTCTAAGAAAAAGTTATCAATAAAATTTTGTGATTAAATCCAACAAACATGATTGAGTTATTAAGCTTCAAAGTATAGTCAATATAACCAAACAATGCGGGCATTCAACAGCCGATGAAGAGGAAGGAGATGCCCTCCGTGCTCTCCTTTCCTTGTCAGCTTCATAATTGGGTGAGGGTCACTGACTAGTTGGTGTCAGCTCCCTTTCCTCCCACTCCAGTGGCTGCTGAATGGGGGCGCTGTTTAGTAATTTTGATTATACTTTGAAGCATAATAACTCAATCATGTTGAATTTAATCATAAAATTTTATTGATAACTCTTTTCCTAGGATTGTACGCTTCTTCCGATTATATATACACCCTTCATAGAAATTCATTAATGGGTAGGTACATTTAGAATTTGTTATGTGACGTCAGTCTAAACAAGATCGTATGCATATCATGTATCATTTTTAGGTCCCTGTTAGTAATTATACATTAATAAGTTTTCCAACGAAAGTGAAAAGTAATGTCAGTCATAGATGGCGCGACTAGTATCAAATCCATATGATTTTTAGTTAGCCTTAATTTTCGAAAAACGCGCGCTGTTGCACTATTAGTATCTGAGTTATAGTATTTTTAGTGAAAGAACTTTTGTTACTTTGAAGAAATTAATAAAACGGAATTTCGTGTGTTAATAAAGCATTGCTTTTTGGCGAAAAAAAATACTGTTGAAACCAAGGCTTGGCTTGATAAACATTATTCGGACTTTGCACCAGGAAAATCAACCGTAGAAGAGTGGTTTGCTAAATTTAAACGAGACGAAATGAGCACCGAGGACGATGCACGCAGTGGACGCCCCAAAGAGGCTGTTACCGATGAAAACATCAAAAGAGTCCACAAAATAATTTTTGATATCCGTAAAGTGAAGTTGATTGAGATAGCTGAGACCCCACCCTAAAGGTATCAAAGGAACGTATTGGTCATATCGTGAACAAATATTTGGAAATGCTAAAGCTCTGTACAAAGTGGGTGCCGCGCGAGCTCACAATCGACAATCGACCAAGAACAACAACGGATCGATGATTCTAAGCACTGTTTGGAGCTATTCAATCGTAATTAATCCGAATTTTTGAGTAGATATGTGACGATGGATGAAACATGGCTTTAGTCAGTCGAGTCGGGTGACTACAAGTGATGAACGGACTCCAAAGTTTATGGCATCAGTATTCTAGGATGCTGATGATATAATATTCATTGACCATCTTAAAAAGGGGAAAACCATAAACAGCGACTATTACGTGGCGTTATTGGAGCGTTTAAAAAACGAAATCGCGGAAAAGCGGCCTCATTTGAAGAAAAAGAGAGTGCTGTTTCATCAAGATAATGCACCGTGTCACAAATCATTGCAAAATTCCATGAATTGGGCTTTGAATTGCTACCGCATCCACCGTACTCTCCAGATCTGCCCCCCAGCGACTTTTTTCTGTTCTCAGACCTCAAGAGGATTCTCGCTGGACAGAAATTTCGCGCCGATGATGAGGTAATCGTAATCGCCGAAACTGAAACCTATTTTGAGACTAAAGACAAATCGTATTATAAAAATGGTATCGAAAAATTGTATGACCGCTATAATCGTTGTATCGCGCTCGAAGGGAACTATATTGAATAATAAAATCAAATTCTATAAAATTAAAATAATAAATCTATGCTAGCCTACGAACTTTTCAGCCCGCTTGTTAAGTTCAATGTTTGCCATATACCTAGCAACAAAATTTATAATAAATATTCAAGATTTAATTGAATTCCAGTTGTATAAATTAAATCAGAAGTATAATTTAAAAATGCCAGATGTATTTTCGAGAGGTTAGACATCGTCTTCTCGTTCTACAAATAAAACGGCGCGTCGGCACGGTTCGATTTATAACCGTTTCTGTGTCACCGTGGAGAACTGGGAAACAGTTTATTTTAGCTGCATTTCTGCTGCAGCAGAAGCGCAACGAGACGGTTGGTCGGTGCAGCTCGAATCGATTTTGGAACTCTGCCAAAATATATTTAAACAGCTTCCATTATTCCAGATAAGAGTATACTAATGGGCCATTAAACGCAATATGAAGCAGATTGTCAGCGGAAGAAATCTTCCAGTTAAGTTTAAAGATGGAAGCAGGAAAACTTGAAACTATAGTCTAAATTAATACGTGAAATAATACTTTGTATGCAATTGCTTTTTTTGCAATCGTGCGTGTACCATCTATCAATTTCCTTTCGTTATTCGTGATATTGAAATTTTAAAGTCGGGAGGAAAAATAAGAATCTGTTTGAAACTTACTTAAATAAACAATTAATCAATAAAATTCCAACAAAAGAGAGATATCTACGATTTCCCTATGTAATAATATCTACAGTTGTTAAAATGGATTTGTTCAAAACGTTATTTACTATTTTTTTTTATATAGATATTTCCGTTTCTCTAGAACTTTATAAAATTAATGGATATCAAAAGGAAATAATAAGTAAATGAAATCTTTAATAAAAATGGAATATTTCCCAAGTATCTTAAGCAAGTATAAAAAGTACTTCTTATGTATTTATTTTTGTATTTAAACACTTTTTTCTTGGTATTTTTTACATGTATGGATATGGTAATACATAATACAACGAAAATAGCGAATATTCCTTCTACTTTCCTTTTTGGAGAAAAATCAGAGTAAATTAATAACAAAACTACGCCATTTAAGTATTTAGTTTCAAAATTTACGTAAGTAATAGGTACAATATAACATTAAAGACTTCATACACAGACAAGTAAATAGCATAATGAACTATAATTGCAATTTTGCGAATGGCCCTATTTTTTGGAATTCTGAATAACTTTTTTCGATTGGACCCATAATTGACTGTGTTGCCATTTTATTATTTATGAACACTCTGTATAGTAAATTTGATTTAGCTGCTATTGACGTTCTTATATAAAATAGGGAATAAGTTTTGTTTGGACTTTTTTTGTTAAAGTTATTGTATGGCGACATTGAATAAATTGCGAACTCTTTAAGCTATTTAAAACGAAAGAAAAATACATTTGAATATCGCCGCGATTTTTCTTATAGTCTCATATTTTAGCATTTTGAACAAATGTTTCCTATAATTTGTTTGAGTTGGACCCATAATTAATAGTACTGCCATTTAAATGAAATCTTCTTTTTCCATTTTTGAATTAAGATTAGCTATTACCGACGATCATATATTGAAGCAGATCAGAAGTTTTGATTAAATATTTTTTAATTAAACTTACAGTTTAGCCACAATGAGATTATTGTGATCTTTTGGTCTAGCCTGTATATCAAAATATATTTACGTATTTTTCATTCACCTGTATGTTAACAATCGACCGACCTCGTTATTCCTTATTGGTTTCAATTATTATTGACCAATATTTTCAATTATTGATACATTACTCGCTAATATTTCGAATTAGTACTTTATTATTCTTTATTATTTTTAATTATTAGCGTATTTATTTTTCTTTGATAATATCAATATTAACATATTACTGGTCAATATTTTAGCTTTTACCGCATCATTCCTTAATAATTTCAATTATTAGAATTTTATTGTTTAATTTTTTCGATGATAAAAATGTTACCCTATAATGTTTTTAATTGTTATTTAGTCCTGGACTACAAAATGAAATCAGAACGAGTATTCCATATCGAAGGAGCCATTTCATGTAAATATTTTCGAAAATGTTTTTATTCACAACTTAGTTTAGCAATTTATAAACCGATCAGTCGAAGTCAGTCCGGTCCTGCATTCAAGTCACGGTTTTGAACACAAATTCAATTTCAGAATTATTTTCTTTGTATAAGATACTTTATTCTATATTGTCTTCAACAGGAAGGATGGAATCGAAGCTGGTTTATGTCTAGAATAATATTTTGTAATCATCGAGTTTTCAGTTAAAATAACAATCAACGTTTTGACTCGATAGAGACGAGAACATTGTTTGTTTCCAAATAATAAAATTATTATTTTCGCTGTGATAAATTTTCACTATACAGGAATACAAAAATTTTAAATTAAATTGTATGCCAATAATCATTCCTACCATTAACCACAATATATCAACTAATATTATTATATGTAAATGCTTAAAATAAAGTAGATCAAAATAAATAACAGATTCTACTTCTGAATAGATTTAAAACATACAATGCTGTAGATTTTAAGAGATAAGGCGATGAATTAATTAAATTAAATGATACAATTTCTAGCGTAATTGTGAATTTTTAATAACCACACATGGTTTTCCCTCTGTTATAAATGTATACAAAATACGATATAAGCGATGTCCGCGTTATGTACAATGAATTATGGTAGACGTCAACTTTTAAACAACCTGAATTATCGGTGGCTAGTGCTGCAAAGCTGCAGAACTGCCTGAAAAATATATGTTTATGTAATAACAACATAGAGACAATTGCTACCATCTAGTGGATTTTCTTATTTACTTTTTGACGGCGCTAAAACCATGGACGGAGGAAGGGGTGACAGACTTTTGTTTCTAGAATCATAGGATTGACTTAATTTGCAATAACTAGGTGAGAGGCAGTACGAATGATGGAATACATTGAAAATATTTTAATAATGTTAGTTGAATTGCTTTTACGTTCATCAGTTTATTTGTTTCTGTGAATTCCGTATTGAAGAAGCATTCATATAAATATGTACAGCTGTATCTGTGACCATTACCTACCTGGAATCTTTTTTGTGGTAATGAGACGTACTATTTACTGTATGTTCTTCTTTCTGAAACGTTTTATAAAAGCCAAGAGTTGCAGGAAGCTTTGAAGTTGATACTACATTCCCTTGAGACATTATCAAAGTAATATGGTCGATATATTATTTTGCAGACGTCAGCTAAGAAGCAGCCATCGAACTCAACGTCGCGTGCAAAGAAGAAAGTCAAAATCACGTAACGATGGCACGTCTTATTGATTCTGGGCAATTCATGTTAAAACGTGATGGTATATCGCTTAAAAAAGATTTATGGTGACGTAATAATATAAAGCTATAACAACTAGGAAGTTCCAGAAATGAGCGATAATAACAGACAGAGAATAAGTACAATAAATAAAGCTTCTCCTGTTAAATATTTACTTTTAACGTGACCTAACCTAACGTAACCATAAATATGTTGCTTTTTCATTGGTGAAGATGAAAAAAAATACAATAAAGCAATACTCCTGTATAAATGGTTGACTATTTATCATTTACAAATAACTATAAAAATATTACAATCACCTCTCAATGATTTTCATTCTGCTCAATAATGCTTCATTTATTTTTCGTCTTAATTTTTTAAAAATAATATGGTCTTACTTTCTTTATTGAAATTGCACCAATAAATTTTTGATACAACTTTCTTGTGTGAATTTTAATGTGGAACAAATAAATGGAGATATGACAAGGAATTGATTACTAATCCTACCGTACTTCATATCGTCATAGCAAGATTGACGAAAACTCAAAGAATTATTTAAAGCGTTGTTTCAGATAGTTTATTTTGTACATTTCCATTAATTTGTCTTTAGATGTACTTGTTTCTATCATCACTTATTTATTTCGTCGATAATATTCTTCACAAGAACCTCTACCTTCCAAACATTAAGCTATTCATTGTAAAGTGGTTTCTATCTTCAGTAACAACAGCCATAATTCATTGTTCATGTCTGTATATAATTCAATCCGTAAAGACTTACTTCTACAGAAGTACACCTTAAATCTTTCGTTTATGCCAACTCCATCCAAACATAAAACTGAAGGTTGTCTAATGCACTCCCTACTCTTCTCTAAGGCCAAAGAGTATTAAATTTCCAAACTAAGCAAATAAAGATTTCGATTTTCAGTACCCTATTATATCTTGATGTTCGCTATTTTCGTTCGGTGACCCAGGTACGTAGACGTTTAAATGAGATTCAAACCTTAGCGAAGTACAATTTGTTTGCCGGAGAGGTTTATCTTCGTCATAAACGAGCTAACCGGGCTATTATCTCGTATTATCGCCAGTTTTCCACGAAAGCACATTTTGTAGTGGAACATCTGTAAAACACTAACTTTGGGATCTTTTTCTCCTTTTAACGTTAGATTTAGTCAGTTACGATCAAAGTCAATAGAAGCGAAGAAAATTAAATAATTGGAGGTACGTATATGTGTCGAGTACCGAGTGACTTGTAGTGGAATAAAACACCTTATAACACTACAAACAATGTATACAGGGTTGCTCATTAGTGCGTCAAAGTCCAATATAGACTTTATTAAATGAAATTAGAGAAATTTATTTTTATGAAAATGATGCAGTATCAAAAAACGCATATTTTAAAAATAATTTTACATATACAGGGTGATCCGCTAAACCGGAGCACGTTACAGGACACTTTTTTTAAATGGAACACCCTGTATATATTTTGTTTTTTATAATCTACTTAAAATTCTCTTTTCAACAAACCCTTAGTTTTTGGTTTTGGATGATGCATTGTTGACTTATTAATGAAAATGTAAAAAAAATGGTTGCGACAGAATTTGGCATATTAATTCAATGCGAGAGTATTACGATTAGTTAAGACGAAATATTTTGAAATTATGGAGCCAACAGATGTACTAACCATAAAAAGTAATTAAATAATAATTTTATTATACAGGGTGGTTTTAACGGTGCAGTCAAATTTAAAGATTTTCAAAGAGCGATTTCTCAATTTTTTCAAATAGAACACCCTGTATATTATTGAATTTTTGTAATGATGTGTTAATTATGTTTAATTTTTGTTAATAATATCCTATACCTAAACCTCGTAATTTCAGAGATATTTTTACTTTTACATTACTACCAGCTAATTATTTGTTTTTGATTTGATCTAGTGTGTTTATGGGTTATATTTAACAAGTTCAGACAAACTAAAAGTAATTAAATAAATAAAGGGTCTAGCATTAATTTCAGTTCAGGTTTTTTGTTTAAAGTAAATTTTGAACGTGCCTTCCATTCTGGTTGGAACACATTAGCAGCCGTGACAGAAAGGACATATTGACTTCTTGTAACATTTCATCAGAAACTTCATTAATGGCATCGATTATACGTTGTCTCATGTCGTCTGGTGTAGTTGGAGGAGTCTGGTATACAATATTTTTTATGTGGCCCCATAAAAAAAATCGAGTTTCGTCAAATCTGGCGATCTAGGCGGCCAATTGATGGAACCCCCGCGACCTATCCATCTACCTCCGAATTCTTGATTCAAGAATTCTCTGACACCTAGCGCAAAATGTGCTGGAGCACCATCGTGCTGCAGCCACATATTTTCCCTTACAACTGGAGGAACATTTTGCAGAAGCTGAGGTAAATCATGTTGCAAGAAATACAAATACTGTGCACCATTTAAACGTCCATAAAAGAAATGTGGTCCAATTATAAAGTTTCCTATAATACCACCCCAAACGTTTACCGTCCATTGTCTCTGCTTATCAACCGACCTCACTATTCTTGGATTTTCTGTTGCATAATGATGAAGATTATGACGGTTCGGGATACCATTCTGAGTAAATGTCGATTCGTCAGTAAATAACACTTTTTGGAAAAAGTTAGGTGTTATCCTTTCAATTTCCAACCCCCATTCGCAAAATGTCCTTCGAGTCTCGAAATCAGTCTCCAACAATTCTTGATGAAAGGAGATACTGTAGTCATGGTATTTATTATTTTTCAGTATCTTGCTAACAGTAGATCGTGGTATATTAATTTCTCGTGATATTTTGGTCTAACTAGTAGATGGCTCTGCAATTACTGATGACAAGATATTCAAATTTTCTTCGTCACTTGTCTTCTTTCTCCTTTCACATTTCTCGTAACTAACATTTCCCATCCTAATGAACCTTCCCTTAAGTTTTTCCAAACTTCTAACTGAAGGTTGTCTTCTGTTAGGACATCGTTGGGCATAAATTTTGTGGGTTAACAGACAATTTTGTTGAGCAGATCCCATAATGAAAATCATGTCAACGAGATCGTTTCTCTCAAACTACATAACGTTGAGTTAACTAGAAACCGTAAGAGCATGTAACATCCAAAAGCTGTGCAAAAAAAACGACACTCACTAATCAAATTTGTATAATACAACAATGACAATAATGAAGATAAAAGTTGTAAAAATCACTAATACAAAACCCAACTCTCAACAATCACCAACGTCTTAACATTATTCAACTTACTATGTACTTATTTATTACCTTTTGTTTGTCTGAACCTGTTAAATCTAGCCCGTAAGCACACTAGATCAAATCAAAAACAAATAATTAGCTGGTAGTAATGTAAAAGTAAAAATATCTCTGAAATTACGAGGTTTAGGTATAGGATATTATTGACAAAAATTAAACATAATTAACACACCATTACAAAAATTCAATAATATACAGGGTGTTCTATTTGAAAAAATTGAGAAATCGCTCTTTGAAAATCTTTAAACTTGACTGCACCGTTAAAACCACCCTGTATAATAAAATTATTATTTAATTACTTTTTATGGTTAGCACATCTGTTGGCTCCATAATTTCAAAATATTTCGTCTTAACTAATCGTAATACTCTCGCATTGAATTAATATGCCAAATTCTGTCACAACAATTTTTTTTTAATAACTCAACAATGCATCATCCAAAACCAAAAACCAAAGGTTATAAAAAGATTATAAAAAAACAAAAATTATACAGGGTGTTCCATTTAAAAAAAGTGTCCTGGAAGGTTCTCCGGTTTAGCGGATCACCCTGTATATGTCAAATTATTTTTAAAATATGCGTTTTTTGATACTGTATTATTTTCATAACCGAAAAGAGGGTTGTTGGTGAAAGGTAAATCAAAATTCATCAGGAAATCCCTGAATTTATGAATGTAATGTTTCTTTTACACTTTACTGTAAATGTTCATTTACATTAACATCTATGTCTTCGAAAAAAAATTAGGAGTACACGTAAGGGAGGAGATGTACACAAAATTACAGAATCGAGAAAATGCTGTAGGTACTTCCATTATTCGGTCCTCCTTAACCCTTAACTGGTATCCTGTTTTCCCGAAACATTACTGGTATCGTGAGGTATTTGAACACCCCAAATTAAATTTACTTCAAAAAATAAAAATTCATAAATTTTTCGAAAATGATTTTACTTTATACAATAACAAAAAAAGACTACTTTTCGGATTAACACGAATAGATAATAAAGGGGTTCAGAATCACATAAAAGCTAAATAAATAAACCTATATCTAGGTAACTTTCAAAATAACTTGAAATATACCAAAATATGGTAAGTGTTTATTGTAGGTTTATCCCCGAGGAAACACTGCTGTCTTGTATAACAAGTTAACAAATGTTTTCGTCATACTACAAAAACTGACAAGGATTCTTTGTTACAATCAATTTTCAATATTTTGTAAAATTACCAAGTTATTTCTTATTTCTCAGCGTGTTTATCTTACCAAAGTCACGTAATTATATTTCTATTTATAACTATTCTTCATCATCTGAAAAGCAATTTTTGATTTCCGATTCGGAGGCATGATCGGTGTGTTTACGGGCAGCATCACTAAAATCATCGTCCTCTTCTTTGAAGGCGTTAATACTTGTTCCTGACTAACACCTTCACCAAACCGTGCGACAAACTTTTGCAGCTTCCCAAATTTCCTATGATATTACAGGCAATGCGTCACCATTTACTGATATATATTGATATTTGTGTTATTTTATGTTTGGCAAGACTTCACTTGACAAACAGAGTCTACGATGCAATTTATATTACATAATAGGCACGCAAACCAAAGAACATTTAGTTTGTCAATTAAGGGATAAAGCACCATACCGGTGTGTGGTTCACTTCATATTTACTGTAAGTATTTTATTTACATCTGTTCAAAACTCATTACTATTCAAAGGTAGTAATAAAACTTGTATTGATGATTTATTTAATAGGATTCGATATACAAAAAAAAAATTGAAATTGTAAACAAAGACATTTTTCAAAAATTTAATATCATGCATAATTAAGAAGATTTTAAAAGTATCTTACGAAGACTGGCAATGAGAGATTCAGAAAAGCCTTCCATTTTGGTCCTTATAAAAACAGTAGTTGAGGGAATTTAGACTGACTAATTAAAATAATAACATGCTTGGAGCGACAAAACAGAAAGTTGGAAAATAATAAAATGCCCAGAGAGAATAAAAAAATACTTAAAATTCTAGATAAGGAGAAATCAGGAATGTAAATGAAATCAAAGAGTTACAAGGATAATTAACTATAGAGTACAGACTAAACATAATTTACATAAATTCTATTACAATTAATGATTAACGTCTGCGGAGAAGTCATCTTGATTGCTATATAGGTATATTATTTTTCAAATGGAAAATTTTTCTTAGCTTTACAATAAATCAGTAAAAATAGGTAACCTTGAATTTTTTTTTTAATTTTTAATTTTAAGTATTTGACAAAACGTTCCAGCACCATTTTGAATAATCAGTTTGTACTGTCTATAAGTTTAAGGAAGTTTACAACGTTCAATAACAATCATACTGCATCTAATTTGTTTTCAAACTAATAATAATGTAAAAAAGTCACACAAGAATGTTTTATGTTAACTATAATTGCCTTTTTTTAGTTTAAATTAAAAAATATATAACATATAATTTGATTACCGTTCCTATTATAAGAACAAAAATTGGCAACGCTGCAGTCATGAATTTTATGGCGTCCGAATTTCTAACCTTACATATACATGATATTACAAGCCATTAGCGTTGTCTGTGCGTAAAATTCATCTGTGCTATCGACATACAGGTGCGCGAGATTGTCAAATTCTCTGATTAGAAATGGCGGCCTGCCTAACGAAATGATTAATCTAGTCAACTTTAAAACGAAGTATTCCGTGGAACCATCGGTTACTTCACTTTCTTTGAGTTAAATAAATCGAAAATAGTACGAAGTAGATAAAAATTAGCTTTGATATATATCTTTGGAAGAACGAGTTGTTTTAACTTTCTCTGAAATTTTACACATCCTGTAAAAATAACATTAAGATAAATGGTCGATAAGTTATGTATATTTTTGTTTTAATCGATGCAAAGCTATTTATTGTATAATACATATTGAATTCAGACAAAAATCTTTGAATTGTTAAATGTTATATACCCGATTTCAGGACAAACCAGTTTTGCCTATACGCGATGGGATTAACTAGTATAGCCTAGTCCAAATTAATTTGTCCTAAGCCCGATAGGATAAACCAGTTTAGCCTAGTCCAAACTGACTTGTTCTGATATAAATAGGTGAGGTTATTGTAGTATGTAGGCTTTCACGACCGGCGTCAATCGAATTCAGATAACTTACCGGGCTTTTGGATCGTAAGTCTATAGGCTTTTTTGTTGCCTGACGTTTTGTCAGCGGCTGCGGCTGACATCTTCAGAAGCGTTTGTGGTTTGGTCGTTGTAACAGCCATATGACATTAGACGTTTTCGAGATCGAAAGCTGTTACAACGACCAAACCACCAACGCTTCTGAAGATGTCAGCCACTGACGAAACGTCAGGAAACAAAAAAGACTATAGACCACGACCCAAAAGCCCGATAAGTTATCTTAATTCGATAGGTGAGGTTAGGATAGATAGGTTTTGTGAGATGCAGCTGCAAAAAAAACTGTTCCACAAACACATGCCAGTGCAAGAAGGCAATTATACTCTGCAATTCTAAGTGCCACCAAAGCACTCCATGTAAAAAGAAATAACAATTTTAATAATTGAGATATGATTATTGCCTCTATTAAAAAAAGAAAAACTTAGTATGATTGTTTGTATTACCAATTATCCATAACTTTTAAGGACGAATAAGTATGTTTTTAATAAAAATGATCATATTTCCAATTACGAAGTATTTTATTCAGTTTATCTAGATATACTATAATGTTTACACTAGGCCACACCAGTTTATCCTAGAGTGTGCGTATTTATATTAGGACAAATCAGTTTAGACTAGGCTATACTAGTTAATCCTATCGCGTATAGCAAGAACTAGTTTACCTTAGGCAAAACTAGTTTGTCCTGAAATCGGGTTTGGCCGGTAACATATACATCCTTAACAGAAATATGTTCTCTACTAATTGTAAGTTAGAAATATTTGGGTCGGTAAGGTAATACTGTTAACTGGTGTTTGCAATTATCAGAATTAAATTATTATTGCATTATTTTATTTAAACGAAATACAATATATGAAATCACTATGAACGTAGGTTGCGACATATTATTGTGTGGTAAAGACGCAAGCAAGCAATTTTTTAATTGCCTTAAAAAATCCAAAACTGATACGAGTATTCAAGGCTTTGAAACGTTCAAAATTTTTAAATAATGGCATAAACCAGTCGAACTGCTATCATTTAAACCAATACATTAAATTATTGAAATGAAACTGTAACTTTTCGTGCGATACTGCGAGATTACATTAGTGAGTGGATGGAGAGTAAGTTCGTTGGAATTGATAAAATCTGTAGACACTATTTCTGCAAAAATACATATTTTCTTCTTATGACCATCTGCGCAAGAGGGCAGAGGCAGACAGAACTTTCAATGTATAAATTATTTGTTGCATAAACTTAGCTCAGGATAGGCAGACAGACTGACGATTTTGTGATGATGAAGATAAACTGTTTATTGCTTTCATTCTCTTAACAAAAAAGGATGGGACCTAAACTCATGTCTGCAATAAAATGATAAAGAATAAGATTTTGACTAGGTAGAGATGAAAACTATGTTGTTTCTAATTAATAAAGTTGTCATCTTCCATGTGTTACATTTTTGTTTTACAGTAATTCAAAAATTTTAATTAAAACTGTGTGCTGAATAAGTTTATAGGTGTTCAAAATGGTTTAGATCAAAATATATAAGACAATTTACTCCTAAATTGATTTAAAATACAGATTTTCTGATAAAACTATGGATTACAATAAATGGTGCAATTTGTAACGTAATTGTGGATTTCTGTGGCTCTTGTATTAAAAAGAAGGCTGGATAGTATCAGCAGACTTATAGCATAAATTATGTCAAATGATAAAAATGGACCAGGTAGTGAAACCACTTCATCTGTTCGTCAAAATTTAAAATTCATTTTATTTACACAATCAAAACGCCACAACTACACACTAAATTATAACAAACATTTCTTAAGGCTAAACTCAATATATTCCTAGCATACACCCTGTTCGCATTTTCGTATATATCCCCGATTAGGTACTTCTTCACAATGATCAATCACACCTTTAGATATTTGCAAAAAACAACGCAAATGCATACAATATACAACATACTATCCTTAAAGTTTTCGCTCTACACAGTCCTCATGGACCATAAGTGTGGCAATAAATAAATCCACTCTCCACTAATTATATTTGCATCATTCATAATTTCCACTTGAGGATTATAATATAAATAATATAATAGGCATACACCCATTGCACGTGGAGCTACTAATACAAACTCATTTTACGCCTCACATACATAATCAATAAAAAGAAAACTAGGTATTGCCACTGACAATATTACGTTTGTTTTGCACAGATGCGGAGCATAGTATGGTTGTCTGCAAAGTTTCCAACGATTATAGCTCAATTACTCACCTAAATTAGCTGCTTAATGCTAATAAGTATGGATACTGCTCCAATTAAGCATACCACGACACCCTCAGCCAAAGAATTTATTTAGTGTAATACTCCACAAATGACAGCCAGCAAAAGACGATATTCAACAAGCACACCAGCTTCGGATATCATGTAGATACTATAATATATTGTAAAATAAGAAAATACTAACCACCGAGTGGTAGTATTTGATACACAATTTTATTGTAATAAACTGACAGAATTGTTTCAGCTGCTATTCCATTATCAAAGTGAAATAAAAAATGTAAGTGGTGGTCTTTTTGTGATATTGAAAAAACAGAAATATAATAACGTAGATACTAACATGAATGTACATAAAATTACTTGTTTCTTCTTAATAGCTTCAATAACGGAGAAATCATAAAATCTGTCTGGTCATTTGTTACTTGTTTTATTACTTTATTTATTTTTAAAATTTCCAGAAGACTCAGGCGTTTGTTTTATTGCAATTGTGTAAATGTTTCAAACTATTGCAGTCTATAAAATGATTTTTGTCAATAAAATGTTCAGCCAGACCTACTTTTTTTATAATTTAAAATAGATTTTTTGTATTTGTTCAAACGTATCTTCAATGCACAACCCGTTTGACCTAAATAAATGGCTTGACAGTTACGACATTTTAATTGGTAAACTCCATTTTTATCAAGGGTGTCTTGTCAATTTTATTCTTTACTAACAAGTAACCTAAATTAGTTTTGTTTGTTGTTTTGGGGTGACGTCTAATTTCTTTAGTCTATTAGAAATGTTAGAAATATTGGGTACATAGTTTTCATGAACGAAAAGTTTCTTGTTGGGGTGACAAAAGGGTAAAATGTATGCTTTTTCTGTTTTTTGTGTATAAAGTCGTCCATCAAAGAAATGTCATAATCGTTGGTTTTCGCCAAAAGTTTAATCGTCAATACTTCTTTTTCAAAATTTCTCTTTATTTAACGGTAAATTTAGTAGCCTATGTATAAATTAATGGCAGGAACTTAATTTTATATTCTGTGACTGTCTTGAGTTCGATGGTTTCAATGTGTTTGTGGGTGTTGGTTCTTCGATAAATGTCTATATCAATATAATCTTTGAGTCTTGTTAATTTTAGATATTGGGAGGCTAGGCAACGTGAAATTTATGTTTCTAAACTGAATTAGAAAATGTCTAAATCAGAATATGAATCTACTCACATATATAGTTTATCATCAACGTAGCGAGTCGAAAAATGTACATTCTGGATTAACTTATTCTGTGATTTAAATAACTTATTTTCTAAATTAGCCATAAATATTTCGCTGAGTAAAGGTGATAAGTGAACCCGTTGGTACTCCATCTAATTGTTGATAAAATTAATTGTTAAATTTAAAATAACTTTGATTTCATACATATTTGTAGTATATATATATATATATTATAAAATAAGTTATTTAAATCACAGAATAAGTTAATCCAGAATGTACATTTTTTGACTCGCTAAACTATGTCTGTGGACAGGTTCATATTCTGATTTAGACATTTTTTTTAAATTCCTTAATCCTTTTATATCACCATTAAATTCAGTTCATATATATATATATATATATGGAAGAACTTCTGTACAAATTGATAAAAGTCATTTTACTGCTATCGAAGAAATAGTACATTAACAACGGCAAAGGATAATAATTTGTAAATGGAAGGTAAAGAAATATTTTTTAATTTATTTGTTAAGTTTAACGAGTTTTTGGTGGCATATTCTGAGTTAAAATTTAACAGATTTGGTAGGATGCTCCTTAGTTCTTTTACAAAGTTTGCAAGCGAGAGCTTGTACATAAAAAACGACTGGATGTATTGGATAGATGGTTTTGTGTATTTTAGGCATATATTTTTCTTTTTCTTCAAAAATGCTGTTACAACTTTTTAAGATAGATTTTATTTGTGTTTGACATTGATTAGTGGAATCAGATAGGTAATTATAAGAGTGTAATGGACAATCGTAAAATAGTTTCTCTTTCTTTTGTCTGGGTTTTGAAGGAACGAATTAAACAATTATTGAACCTTCACGTAAAATGTTTACGTTTCTACTACTAACTAGCCCTCTTGGATTACATAAAACGAAAATTGATGTTGTAAACATTCTTAATGTTATATACTGCATAAAGTGTTCTAATTACCATCTAATTTATATTAGATAATCTCAAAGCTCGATTAAATTTAGATTCAATAAACACAAAAACGATTATATAAATGTTTTAATAAACGATAACAACATATTCTAGAAACAGGTCCTACGTCTGACTTTAAAGGGTACAATATTTTTCATGTTGACCCTAGCTTATTCAAGAGGTTGTCCTGCGAAGTCACTTTTACAGTTAGATATGGAAAGGGCTCCATGAATTATAAAACTGATCCAGAGAATAATGCCTAATTATTATTCGTTATTTAAAAATTTAAATATGATATACTTACCGAAAAATCGTTCAAATTTTAACTCTCTTCGTAAAGTTTTATACGTGTTTTTTAATATTTTAAATACATTAATGCGATATTAATTATTGAATTAATTTATACCCACTACAGATTACCTCATAAAATAAGGGAAAAGTTTGTTACTGTTGTCACGCCCTCGTCGGGACTTTGGCTTTACGCCCCAAAGCTTTTGCCACAAAGTGGGTGTGAGTCCCGACGAGGGCGTGATAGTAGCAACAAAAAATTTTTCCTCATTATATTAGGTAATCTGTAGTGAGTAGAAATTAATTCAATAATTAATATCGCATTAATTTATATAAAATTTACCCCTACAAAAAAAATCTTCAAATAATTCATTATTAATTATTAAGTTTAATAATTGATTTTTATTTTTATTTGTATTTCATTTAGTTACTCTGTGGGATATAAATATTTTTTGTTTTTTCTCTTAACAGTTTTAAGGCCATGCATTGAATATTAGCTTATAGTTTCATAAGAATCTCTTGGGTTCTTACAATTTCATTAAAAAAATCGGTTTGAAGCATGCTATAAAAACTATTGTTACATATCCTTATCATTTTTTACATGTCTGTGTTGGAATTAACATAAAATGGATACATGCAACTTAAAGTTCAATTTTACTTACGGTTTTGTAAAAACTATATATTAATTGCAATACTAGACTTTTTTTAATTTATAATTACTATTCTAATTATGTCAAAATAAAGCAATAAATTAATAATTAAAGTTGCTCGTACGTCACCATGTATAAAATATTTTTACTGTAAGTATTTTATTATAGTATGTTTTGCACTCATGTTATTTAATCATTTCGTTTTATTTAGTGACGAATTTAAACAAATGTTAATCCTTAATTAATTTATATAAATATGAACCAGATTGTAATTTCATTTTTTCAATGTGTGAATTATCACTAATATAACTGTTTTACTTGAATTAGTTCGGAATTATACTTTCAATATAACAATTATCAGGGAGAGAATGGAAATATAATATTTTAAGTTTAACTGTAAGATGTACGAGAATCACACACCACATCAGTTTGGAAATAAGACCTTTAGACTAGAAAAGCCCCACTACTAGAGGCGAAACATCGTTGTTGAGTTTTAAAAATATAAAAATATGTACCACCCTGCCTCATTATCATAAGTGTATGTCAACAGTAACTGTGTTAAATTAAGAGTGATAACTAATTTGGAAGATATATGCGGAAGCAAATAGAAAAGAACTCGCTATAAATATCTTTGAAGAAAACGAAGGATGCGAATAAAAAAAACGTGCACCTCATTACCCTCGAAATCCTGTAAACAGTTTTCACGATTAACGAAACTACCAAAACCTGACAAGCACTGGTGTTTTGTTACCAATCGGATCATTTACCTTATGCCTTTTGTGCCTACTCTATTGGAATTTAAATAAATGAAAATGGCATTTGCCGTTTCCACTCCTATCCATAACAAAAACTCAATCAAAAATGTAATTTCCTTTTTCGTTAAAGTGTCTCTACCATTTTCTAAATAAATTCATCTCCTGTTCCATTTCCTTCAGAATGCACATAGTCATTCATGTTTATAAAAAGAAAAATATACTTCAAATTACAAACTCAATCAATTCGGAATATCATATAAAGAACGGCTACAGAAATTCCACGACAATGTCAGTTCGGTTGAGGTAAGTAACTGCGGAAGGATAAGCTGGGAATTGTGCCAGCTGCACAACAGGAATCATTACGCGTAAATGCAGACGTATTATCAACTTGCATCTGAGTAACCACTGAAATGTTCTCTACGACGTTTCAGCGTTTACGTTATTACTTCGACAATCACAAAATTTAATTTGACATTTGTATTGTGATAACAAATAAAATAAACGAGTAGATAAATTTCACAGAATTTATTCGAAAACCCGTTATATATAATTGAAGTATTTATTAAACTAAAAACAAAAAACTTAAAAATCAAGCTAAAAACATGTTATACAGTCAAGCAAACAAAAATAAATAAAGTGTTTTTTGTTCCATTAATTTAATAAAAAATGTAAGCAATAAAATTAAACTTAGTTTAAAAACATTGAATATAAAAACAGTAGAAGTTAATAAAACTAATTTAAAAATTTTACTAGGGCACAATAAAGATAAAACAGAATTTAATTGTAAAAATGGTGTCTACGAATTAAATTGTAACCAGTGCGATGCTATATACATAGGCCAGTGTGGCAGATCCTTAAACAATGGAATAAAGGAACATGTAAATAGCATAAAAAACCATGTAAATTCTACGGGCTTTTCCGAACATTGTAATATCAACGGACATACATTAAACTTAGATAACATTAAATTAATTCACGTCGGACAAAAAAGCAAAAAATTAAATTTACGCGAAAATCTAGAAAATAAAAAAGCTTTATCGGATGGAAAAAATGTAGTAAATAACCAGAAGGAATTGTGCTCAAATAATACACCCTTACTATTACCTAGAATATACAATAGCTTTATTGTGAGTTGAAATTATGATGTTCGAAAATTCCATGTAGGCTAATTAGTTGTTACAAATATGTTTATGTATGTATATTTCCAAAATCTCATATCGGCTAATTAGTTGTTACAAATACGTTTGTGTATGTATACTTGTACATATTGACAATAGGTATTTAACCGATTGGTTTTAACTTTTAATTTAGTTTGTTTACCTACTCATTGATAATGACGGTCTCGTCGAAACAATTGTAAGAGGTTTTCTTTAAATATATTGTTGAAACTTTTCATATTATTTTTATTATAATTGAAGGAATGAAAATCACTTTTAAATGTTCCAAAATATTTTATTGTAAACTCTACAATATTGTTTCGACATGACAATGTCTTTCTCAAGGGTAACAGATTTCACTTTCAGTAACGATCCGACCAATTTAACAGTTGATTATATATTAAGTGTCGACATATATGTTTCGGCCGATACGGCCATTTACTAGAGTACATACATAAAGATTATTAAAGTCTAAAAGTTAGGGTTACTATTTATACAAAACTTACACTAACTTAAACAAGAGGAGGAGGGAATTGTGGTGGACATTTCTATTTGTTATTAACAAGATTTTGTTTATTCCGTATTGCTTTTTTAATTTCTGGTGTTTCTAACAGGGAAAGTTTTCTACTTGTAGGTATGTATGTATGTAATAAACTTAAATTTAATATTTACCGTAAACCTACTACCAGCGATACAATAATTCCTTCTGATTCATATAATTTAAAACACATAAAGTTTGCTGTATTTCATAGTTTAATTTTTAGTTTAAATATCTTACCTTTATCTGAAGCGGAAGTACAGAATTAACAAATTTAAAACATTTCTACTGTTAATTCGCATAATATTAGACTTTAGCAATCTTTATGTATTTACTGTAGTAAATGGCCGCATCTGCCGAAACATATACGTCGAGTTGTATAAATAAAACACAGAATGTTGAGGATTTTCACAAATTATCCTTATTCCACGACAATTGTTTCGGTACACAGTTCCTTTTTCAAGTTGAGTGTTACTCTGACAAATATACAAAATTACGTCTTATATATACATTTAATTACGGTTGGGCTTGGTTTAGAATAGATTTAATAGTAGTGAAGAATTGAGTTCAAATTGATCATTTAATAATAAGTGGTGTAGCCTTTCATGGCCGGAGTCAACTTGGAGATTAGAGGCTTCCAGGCTTGTTGGCCATGGTCTAGTTTGGTTGAAAATTCTACCAGACGTTTCGTCATCAACTGCGGATGATATATTCAGGGGCTTGCTGTAGTCGAAGTACTCTACTTAGTTCTGCGTAGGCTTGGAGTTCGCTATGTGGTCGAAGTAGTCTGCTCGACGTCTCGCTGGCAAGTGAGCCGTGTGTGCTTTTTTTTGTTTTCGGGGAGGAGAAAAAATCTTCCAAAGACATCCAGTCGCATCACATCGTATATAGACTACAGGGAAGGTTTCCAGAAGACTAGAAAAAACAGGAAAGTTTCCCACGCCAAGGAACACATAAGTCCACTAAAGACCTCCAACACCTACGAGATTTTGGACATCGTAGTCAACAACGAACAAGAGATCCCACTTATCGTGGTAAACCACGGGGAATATTTGTTAGGTGTCTGCAAGGAGCTAAAAACCAACAACATAAAATTCAGCAATGCGACCCACAGCAGGCATGGAGACAGAGTCTACCCGCAAACCCAAGTAGACTACGACAAGATGATTCAAAACTTCAATCACACCGATACAATGTACTTCACGTACACAACGGCGACCAATCGACGAGAGAAATTCGTCGTAAGAGGTGTTCCGATGGAAATCTCAACCGACGACGCCCGCGACGACCCATTAAACATAGGGATGAATGACAGTACCGTTCATCGTATGAAATCTAAAACTAAGGATATCCCTTTGCTACTAGTTGCTGTATCAAAAGCCAGCGCGGACTCCATACTGAGAATCAACGACTGCTGCCAATTCCACGTCAGAGTGGAAAAGTACAGAAATCAACGCGGTTCGAAACAGTGCCACTACTGTCAACGCATCGGGCACGTTCAACGTAACTATAGGATGATGCCTAGGTGATTTAAGTGCGCCGAGACGCACAAATCAGCAGATTTCCCGAAAACGAAGGATAAAAAAGCTACCTGCAGAAACTGCAACGTGCCGCACCCTGCCAGCTATAGGGGCTGCCCGGAATTCACCACAGAGAAGCCTAAAAAGGACCAACAGCGCAAACCCACCCTAGAAATAAAACCAGCAACCATCAGCTACACTAAACCAGGCATATCGTACGCAGCTACCGCTGCATCGATATCAACGATCAATATAAGCCACAAAAATCCCAATACAATAGACATCCTAGAAAAGTTCGACTTAAACAACTAAATTTACAAAAACACATACGGCTGAAGAGGACCTGCCGGTCTTAGAACGGCCTGAGGGGGAGAGATTTTAGTCGGTAGAAATCCGACACTACCCAGTCGCACGGGCGGCTGGGTGTCTTTTGATGATTTCCTCTCCTCCACGAAAAAAAAAAGCACACACGGCTCACTTGTCAACAAGACACCGGGCAGAGTACTTCGACTACGTAGCGAACTCCAACGCTAGACAGCACCAAGCAGAGTACTTCAACCACACTGCCAACGGCTCAAATCACTGAAGATATCATCCGCAGTTGATGACGAAATATCTGGTAGAATTTTCAACCAAACTAGACCATGGCCAACAGGCCCGGAAACCTCTAATCTCCAAGCATTTAATAATAATTCTGAATTTGTGTTTTTTATTCTATTTATTTCTAACGACTCTAAAATGTTAAGTTTTGTCCCTTATTTTTATAATTCTATAAAAAAAATTACATAGTTTAAATAATGGCGAATAACTTTTTTATTTTAGAGTCGTTAGAAATAAATAGAATAAGAAACAAAAATTAAGAATTATTATTAAATGATCAATTACAACTTAATTCTTCGCCACTATATGTTTTAAAGCAACCTCCACCGTAATTAAATGTCTATATAAGACGTGATTTTGTTATTTGTCAGTGAAACACTCCACTTGAAAAAGGTACTGTGTACCGAAACAATTATCGTGGAAATAAAGATAATTTGTGAAAATCCTCAACATTGCGTTTTATTTATACAAAGTGATAATGAATTTTCACCAAGCAAACGCCGAATCCATTACGTATATATGTCGAATTTTAGAATAAATTCTGTGATACTTATCTACTTGTTTATTTTATTTGTTATTAAAATGCTGTTTCACAAAAGTTGCACCATTGATAATTTAAATTTTATTTGTATTGTATTCCGTTTTGGATTACTTTCGTTTGTAAGAGCATAAAGTTTATTTAATTTAATTTAATTATCCCAAAAGTCAAATATTTATTCTTTTCTGAAATTATTGTTAAACTTGTTAATACATTTATTATGCTACAAAAAAAATGCTTTTATGTATTAACCAAATGTTCAACAGAGAATACACATATGCAAATACTTTAATGTTAGTTCCGTTCAGAAAAAGAATTCCTTGCAATGAAAATTTATGTATTACATACTTGTATGAAATTAACCTGTCATATCAAACTGTAGTTTTTAATTAACTTGCGATTATCAATGGGGCAAAAGTTCGAAACCGAAACGTTAATTCTATAGTTTGCGGTGTGTATCTGTCTTGTTATAAAATCCAATCGAAACAAATGAGCTAGATATGCGTACACTAGTAATTTCAGAAACGGTTGAAGCACAAAGAGCTCAGACTATGGAAGAGCAATTAGGTTTAGTGAAGCGCGTGGAAGCGGAATATCGGTAAAATTTGTCCCTCTTTTTTGTACAGATTCTCATTTTGATAAGCGTCGCACGCTAATGGCGTTGACATTTGACAAACTGCGAGACTGTAAATCAATTTATAGAATCAGCTTGCTGGAATAGGATGACACACAAAGCGAAAACGCTGATTGATTTCATAACAAGTTCCAAGTTCGTGGCCGTTGCGTTCTGTCAACTCACTCTACTCACTCGTATCTAACTTTAGTAAAGATTCGTCTACTCTAATTGAATTTACCCAAAAAGTTTTATATTACTAGCACATCAAATTCCTTCCAATAAACCTGACCTTTGTAGTTTGTTACCTAAGCACGTATTTGAAATAATGATGTCAGTGGGGAAATGTTAAATTTGATTCAATATATAGAAGGTACTATATGGAGAACAATTGAAGTAAGGATAATATCAACTGTCCTGAATTTGAACTAATAGAAAAGTAACTTAAGATCTGTATATTTTACCTCATCTTTCTCACACCGACTTTTCGTAGTATTTGTTGTTTAAATATAGGTTATGAGCAATATTAGAAACTATGCCTCTTATATATTGACATTTTATAGATACACAAAGTACATCTAAAATTGGCACTAAAATTTTTTAATATTCACTATAATCATATGTTGATTCTTGATATTCATCGCTGTGAGAAATTGTAACTCGTACGTTACCACTTACAGTTATATTCAGCTATTTGCCAGATTTTTGTAACACAATTAAGGCTAAAGCAAACATAAATGGACTCCATTTTCAAAGCAGTGTATAACTTGTATATTTATAAAAATAAGTATATGCAAAAACTACACATAGCTAAAAATGCCTAAGCCTTAGCATTACTTTGGCTTACCGTTAACTACAAAAACACACGTTGTCATACTGTGAAAAATAACAAATCGAAACAGGAAATTCGTTCATCTCTTCTAGCAAGGAAAGGAGAGTTGAACCACTAGGGATAGGACAGGAGAACCTCATACTTTCAACGTTTTGTCTTTATAATATTGGCACGGCAAATCAAAGATAAGTTGTTACATGACGCGCAATAATCATACAGCTATATTAAGTACAATACTTATATATTTGTTTCAATCACCTTTTCTCTTTATTTTGCTATAGTCCCCCTTTATTATTATTTCATTACTCTTCGTATTATTAGGTTTTATCGTTATTGTTCATTTCAATCTTGCTTCCATTCTTCTATCAATATACACATGGGAATATAGAACTCGTGGAAGAATAGTACAGACTTTTCTGGCCCTATCTATTACTACTAGGTATAGGAGAAAACTAGTCAAAAGTCTTTTCTGACCTTATTTTTGCTTCATTGCCACTCCTTGCTTCTGTTATATTATCTTCACCAGATATTCTCGATGAGTATAGTAAAAAAACTGTACTCTTTCCAAATTTGATCCTTGAGTTTCTTGGTTGACGAAGCCTTGAGAGAGCAGTTTAACGAATTATGTTTCCCTCTTCTGCAAAACGTACTGGACATTTTTTTAATGATAATAACCTAAATCCCACCAGTTACAGATGTGATTAATGGTAGGAGAGATGGACCAAGCAATATCCAATAAATAAAATGTTTAAAGCAGTGTGTTTATGTTATATTTGCATTGTAATACGTGTTTGACTATGGTAACAAGAATTTCAATTAAAACTTGCCCTGAACATATTTAATTTGAAGTCGAAGTATTCTTCACAAAATAATGCACCTCAGTGAAAACAACTTTTGTTTCTAATTATTAAAAAAATCAGAAATAGCAACAGACTAGCGTAAACACATGCGACTCATATTTATGCCTTATGTATACAGGTTCATTCAAACTGAGTGCTACATTAAACGTTTTAGAGAAACTAAGCATGTTACAGATTTGAAAATTTGGGAATAGGGCTTATCAAGGATGATCTATTTAACTAAAATAATTTCAACTGTTGGGCACTTCCGGTTATACCGGAGGTTGATGTCAACTTTCTTATTGGTAATTTTTTTACGATGAATTCGTATGAAACATTACATTGTAGGCATACAATGAATAGTTTCTGAGATAGTTTAATTTATTGGAAAAAAGATTTCACCACAACCCAAATAGGAAATATTCAGATGGATCGAAAGAGGATAAAAAATGGAATCGAATGACAAAATAAAATATGCTAGGTGCCATTTGAAAAAATGAAGTTATTCGTGCTTAAAGTTTTTAAACATTGGATTTTTTTCAGAACGCCCTGTACAAATTATAAAGCTTAGTTTTGGCATGACGTTAACGTTAGCCTTGTGACTTGGCTATAACTAGTAAAAGATTCAACATTGTAAGTCATTTTTTATGGAAGATATTTTTTTTCCAGTTTGGGTTGCGGTGCACTCTTTTTTCTAATAAATTAAATTATCTCAGAAACCATTCATCGTAGGCATACAAGTTGGTTATGAAAGTCACCTTAAAATTTTATGTTTCATACGAATTCATCGTAAAAAATATACCAATAAGAAAGTTGAGATCAACCTCCGGTATAACTGGAAGAGTCCGACAGTTGAAATGATTTTAGTTAAATAGATCATCCTTGATAACCCCTACTCCCAACTCCCAAATTTTCAAATCTGTAACATGTTAGTTTCTCTAAAACGTCTAATGTACCACTTAGTTTGAATGACCCCGTTTAAATAAATCGAGCTTTGTCACAGTATCACAAATGATCTGTCACTTCTACTAATACATCTCTCCTAGCTTAACCATTACAAGAATATACGTACGTCATAATATAAAAGTAATGCCTGACAATTATTATACACAAAAAAAGATAAAATAAAACTAATAATGGCGAAGATTATGTCGCCTGGTTAAAAAAGTCAAAAAGAGGAAGCCATAGATCCCTGCATTATGTAAAGGTAATTGGGTAATAATGTGTACTTACTATTCGCACTGATTAATAAAAAATGAGATTGGTACCAGATTTAAAAGCGTAGTTGAAATATCAATAGTTTTGCCATCCCTTTTGTATTGCAGTAAATGCTGTAGAATCGCAAAGGAATTAGAGCGTGACCGAGTAATACCTGTGCTCTTAGAGCAAATTCCCATACCGGAAAGACCAACCATATGTTACAGTGCATACGACTATTACATCCTAAATGAAAGGAAGGAACGGTTTCTAGGCATCGCTGTGAATTTAGTTGTTAGAATATTCCATGTTATACATTGCACCTACATATATGCTTACTTTACGAATTAACGAAGCTTGCAATGTAGCTTAAAGGAAATGATGTGTCTGTTTAAGGTAAATTTTGTTCTGTAGAACACTGTAGTGTTATAAAGTAAAATCAACGTTATTGAAATCAGAATTTATAGCCAGCGGCAAACATAACCTCCTTTATTAAATGTCTCAGATTAGTTAAACCAACAAACTTTCTAACGGATTTTAGGCTTTCACGGCCGGCGTCCATTGAAGAATGTGAAAATTTACATCATTCAACCAACAAACTTTCTGTTCAAACCAAATTAATCCGTACACCATGCTAACATGAGATTGATGCTTGTTCTACCCATATCGCGTAGGTATATATATGTATATCTTAATATGTTCATATTTATTGATAAAATAATATTAATAACTTGTATATTTTGAAGCTAAATTACGCAAAGCTGTTTATAAAAGTAGGTGAATAGAACGGCAACAGACATTTAGGAATAAATCAATGCACCAAGTGCAGCGTTATTACGTTAAGAGATAGTGATGTAGAGTCGCTGAGGGTGAGAGATTATTATTAACTTAAAACAGTTGGAGAATATAGTGTGCCTCCAGACCCATAGATAATCCCTGGGCGTTCCTCAAGTAAGGAGTAAAGTCATGTGAAGATCCTTTTCCAAAAGAGTAGAATTATTCTAACACTCCTAAGCCTGTAGCTGTTGGCCAGAGGAAAAGGGTCTCCTAGATATTATATATGTATTTCCTTTCCACTATTGCAGGGCATTGGAAGATAATTTGCAGAATATAAAATATATACGTTAGGGTTTCTCTCGGGTCCCATTCTGCGTCTGTGCTTCCACAAGGTACCATCACCAGTAATAATGCGAATCACGATTCTTGACTTACTCCTGCTCAATTTGAGTATATGATTCACCTACTCCTTCCTCTTGTTTAGCATGCTGAAGGTTTTCATTGTTTCACATCCCTTGGTGTTCCTCCGCACCTCAAAAGGGCTTATTTGTGACCCATTTCTTAATCTGACTTCTGGTTCAATAAATCTTTCCTGCCTCGCTTGCTTCACTACCGAGCGGCATGTCCTAGTGGTTTAGATCATAACAAGTTTTCTGTGGTTTCCTTCATTTATGTAAATGGTGGGGCAGTAATATTCTACAGATAATCTTTCATTTCTCTTCTATTTTCATTTCACCCGACTCATCTTCTTCTTCCTAACCACCACCCACCCACTTCCTAGATTCCCGAAAGGAGGTTGGGGAGGATGTTACGCTCTGTCCTCATACTTTGCACTAGAGCGTAGCAGTTGGGAATGAAATACCCAAAATTTTCTTCTTTCTTTAACTTTCAGTACTTTTGTTACTCGTTCATTTTTTATAATGGTAATTTTACCGAAGCATTTCTTCCAATTTACAAGTAAATTGGTGAATTGTATACAGTGGTTAAATTTTATTATTAAATTTTAAGTGTATTAATCATATTTCACAATAAATGCACCACTGAAAGTTTGAATTCCGACATATTTATCAACAGTACAGTACTCAAAATGAATTCACATTAAATGAAGGACAGTAATTTTGCTGTTAATTCTGCTAATAAGACATTGGTATTAAATTACGATACTGAAATTATTTTCATCGATTGAAAGTATTGCCACGAACTGTACTTGCGGTTTGTGTCGGTTCAGTCTTAATTAACAATACCTTCCTGGAAAAGGTAATGGATATTCCCGGCCTTCCTAGATACTTCTGGATTATTTTAGCAATGATCAATAGTAACACGAAAAGGTTGTAGAACGTTCTAGAAGGAATGCTGAAAACTATAAAAGCGAGTGCACTGGGTGGACCGAGTCAGAGTTAGTTTACATTGTGCGTTGACAAGTGACAGGAGCGATAGACAGGCGAAAGTCACAGAGTAGCGACAAAAACGCGAGTATAAGTAGTGGCGAGGAATACGGCGACGGGAGAAATAAATTTACTATTATGAAAAATTGTTAAGACTAGTGTTAATCAGAACTGTAGTTAGTTTAATTTTAATTGTTAAAAAATTTCGTTGTTTTTATTCGTTTAATTGTTTTCGTGACTGAACACGTCACAGTATGTTTGCATTCTGAAGTAACAAAACGCGTAGGCAAACTTTTTCATTTCAATATTACGATATCTTATCCTGTTTGCCGAAAATCTCCTTTTTGATTGACGTTGTCTTTATTTACCTTTTCTTTATTACTATTTCTATTTGGAAAGGCATTGGGTAACTTATCTTGCTTGTCTGTAAAATTTATCAACGTCGGTCTGCTCAGTTGTTCCAGTATTTCTTATATGTGGAGAACGTGCCTTTGCCTTATTTTAGAAAATGCGAATGATAAAATATTTTCACGAAACTAGCGTGAAGCAATCGTAGCTGGAGCCGTAAAAAATTCTTATAGTGTTTACACAAACAGTGGTTACATAGACTAATACACTAAACGCAATAATACGTTATTACTTATTGTAGGTAAATTACCCAAGTGATAAGTAAAATGGGCTGCTGTAATATTATATGCTTATAGTGTTTGATAATTTTTTAATATCTACTGCAGTCGGCAAAAGTCAATTACTAAATTATGGAAAATAAATATGTGTAAGCATTAATTTTGGGTGTTGATTAATGCTTATCTAAACAGAATAAATGACTATCAAAAATATTTGTATCTACTTATTGTTAAAACAGTACCTAATAAAGAGAAAGGTTTTATGAAGTTGGCCTAATGAGGCAAGCGACAGTTAGGTTAAAGAGATGTATTGATTTTATGAGGAAAATAGGGGAGGAATTTCAAAACTTTTGTAAATTAGGCGTTCAATATTTAAATTGAGTAAATATACAGGTGACATAATCCTTCACGTCAGAAGAATCAATTACCTAGGCAGTTGTGCCAATTTAAAATATTATAAATCATTCCCGAAATAAAGTCTAAATTGACATTAAAATGGATAGCAAAACAAAAATTCAAAATACTATGAATCTTTGAATCTAAAATGCAAAAGGAACGAATCGGAATAGTATTCAGCGTGCCAGGCCTCAGTAGTTTATTCTGACAGTTACAGGACAGTTTGTATTTAATGGATGGAGAATGATCTTCATTACCAAGTTCTGTGTTATTGCTCACTTAATGTACAGAATATACACAGTACCCCTTTAAAAGTTAGTTGAAATTGCATATATTCATTAGAAAACACGAAAGCCTACTTGAAACTGAGATTTCAATATCATGCTAATATGAATCGTCTTCAAACTATAAACTAACCCATCCTTACTCCGCCCATGTTCTCTTGCATCATAGATTCAGTTTGGCAGCACAATTTAGTAGCATTATTTACCGAGCGGCGTGGTCTAGTGCTCTATACCATTGCTTAGCATTCGGGAGGTCACCGGTTCGAACCTGGGTCCGGCTGCTCTGATCCAAGTTTTCTGTGGTTTCCTTGGATTATTTAAGCAAATGCTGGGGCAGTAATATTCCACAGATAATCTTTCACTTGTCTTCTGTTTTCATTTCGTCCGTCTCATCTTTCTCTCCCTAACCACACCACCCACCCATTCCCGCGATTCCCGAAAGGAGACTGAAGAGGGACTTACGCCCTACCCTCCGGCTTTGCACTACTGTGTAGGTCGGAGGGACGGCCCGCCCACCACCACAAGTAACTGGTGGGAAAAAAAGCATTATTTAGAGACTACTAGTTGAATCCGTCCATTGTTTGGACGGATGGGTACCGCTATCGATGGTATGTAACACTTGTATTTTAACTATGGCGATCCTTCATACCACAACCGTAGGCGGGTGTCTAGCCACAGCCATATCTATGGTCCAACGACAACCCAATCAGAGCAGTGACAATTCAAGATACCTAACACATCAAAAGATTGGCCGTCAATTAAAATTACGATTAAATTGCAACATTCTGCATTTCGAAACTAAGCCTTTTAAATGCATTAATTTATACCCACTACAGATTATCTCATACAATGAGGAATAAATGTGTTACTGTTGCCACGCCCTCGCCGGGGCTCGAACCCGGGATCTTTGGCATTATGCGCCAATGCTTTTGCCACTAAGCTACGAGAAGTGACAACAGTATTAACGGCGAACGGACTTACTAAGTAACAGAACGGTGGAATTAATGTATATTTTTATTAATGGTTAATAAATATTTGAAGAATTTTTAGTAAGGGTAATATTTCAAATTTCAAATATTTCATTATTAATTATTAATAATAACATGCATTGATTCCGACGTTACTTACTAAGTACGTTCGTCGTTGTTACTGCTGTCACCTCTCGTAACTTAGTGGCAAAAGAATTGGCGCGTAAATTCAAAGATCCCGGGTTCGAGTCCCGGCGAAGGCGTGACAATAGTAACAAAATTTTACCCCATTGTATGAGGCAATCTGTAGTGGGTATAAATTAATTTAATAATTAATATCGCATTAATGTATTTAAAATTTACCCTTAATACACAATGCTTCAAATATTTCATTATTAAGTCTTTTAATTGGTCTCATTCTTTCACTAGAAGTTTTAATTGTCAGCTAATTCTGCCGACTAACCTTAAAAAATTACCTATACGCTTCCAACGTTTTTACGTAACAAATTGTTACATATCACTAGTTTAAATCGTCTAAATATTGACAGTACCAACGTTGGCACTTTACACAAACTACTTGACGAATCCTCATTTACCATAACGTACATGCGCTACCTCCATAGATACCTAGAACATTATTATACATACAGTATTATTATCATACCAGTCTATACCCACTATTCCCTCATTGTATGAGGTAATCTGTAGTGGGTATAAATTAACTCAATAATTAATATCGTATTAATGTATTTAAAATGTACTAAAAATTCGTAAACAATATTTCATTTAAATAATTCAAATTGGTATCACTTGTATTTTCAGATTAATCGGAAGATACCTCAAAATTTTGATGCGTTGGAGCAATTCTGAGGCTAGATACTAATGTAGCAAGAAAAGCTCATTTAAAAATTACCTCTCTATTGGTTGGTTAACCCTTTTACTTAACGTAGTATTGTAGTTTTACTCTCAAAACTGTCGAAATTTGTATAATTTTGTTTTTGAGGTTAGGATATCCTAAAATTGTCACGTGTTGAGGCCAAATATGTTGTCGCACATTACGTTGTAAATAACTGGTCTTTTGTTGATTTCAATATTAAATCCCGGATTTCATTGACCTGTATTATTGCTTGAATCCTAATTGTGAACATAAAATAGGTGCTCATATAAGATGTAGTTACTTTATTAATGATAACGATATTGTTGTTAATGTTGTTTGATAGAAATACTTTATCAGGGAGTCAATCAGAAGGGATGAGATTTGAATGGAATATTTACATGACATTGTATGAAAGTTTAAAGACCTTTAGATGCTAAAGAAACCCTACATTAAAATAGAGGTCATGCTGTTAGTAAGCAAAATCTGAATGTTAAAGGATTATTGGAAAGTACAAGTAATAAAGTAATTTAGACAGAGTATAATAGAAAGGGATAGACATAAAAGAATTCGAACAGAAGTATTTGAATAGATGTTTGTATAGTAGCAATGAAATAGTATAGAAGAATAGTATTGAGAATAGAAATATTTAGAAATATATTTACATACAAGAATACCAAATAATATTATAACACAAAATAATAAGCAAATACATATTTACATAAATGTGTGGCGAGTAAGATAAAGCCGCCACAACGACTTTTATGGAATGATTTACTCAATTACAGAGGGATAGAAAGATTGAGGTAGGAAAAATGTGCAAGTAATGTAATAGCGGGTACGTTGGAGTTTAATTAGCGGAAATTTACCGTTTATGCCATTATAATGCCAGTCCTTTGTTTTGTACCTATTCAATAGCAGTAATACACATATTGTTTAAACCATACGTATAAGCTGTTTGAGGGAATTATTTCAATTATCAGTCTATAGATTTTGATTCGCCGCTCCGGTGCTTTTATTTCACCTTTATTATACTTTTGTTCTTTTAAAAACACGCATTCATTTATCAGTCGTGGAATCCAGAGTTAAAATATAACCCTAAAAGGGTTTGTATATTTTTAGAGCATTATTGTGGTTGTAAAATAAAACGAACATTGCTATAGGTTTTTTTATTACTTTACCAGGAAATTCAATAAGATTCTACGAATTGTGGTGATTATTTTTATCCATTTTGCTGGTTGGTAATATTTAATTTTAAAGGGCCTGTAGCATAGCCGCTACAGTACCTCCTATGTTATAACTAAATATTTGGCTCGAGGGTATGTAGCATAGCCGGTACAGGGCGACATATAGCTATTATTATTAGGTAGACAAGCATTTTAGTCTCCAATTAATAGGTATAGACATATTTGTCATTTTTATATAATGTATTCAATTTATTGAATATAAGGAGCACGGTATTCTTTAAAATCGATTTTCTCTAAAATTGCTAAATGGTAGGTGTTACAGTTCCGGAAAATTAATGTTCTATTATTTGCCTTCAAGTAACATACATGAAAGAAAAAATTCTAGGTTATACATGGTCCATTGATTTACCATCAATGGCCCAATAATGCAATTCGATCATCCGACAACCATTGCTAACTATTAATAGGTCAGTCATCGGCTGAGACGTATGACCTGCGACTCCTATCATAGAAAACAATGTTTTCTTTTGTTATAAAAAATTAAGAGCTACTATTCAACCCATCCTTGGTTGTTTTTGGACATTAACATCAGTATTCCAAAATAGGACATTAACAATAACAATGTTTGACAGCGACTTTGTGTTAACTTACCAAATCAAGTAAAGATGTTAGCTGAGAAGCACCTGAAATAAAAAATAAACTATTAAAAAAAGCACATTAATGTGAAACTAATTTTTGAATTAATTGATACCTACTACAGATTGCTTCAAATTAATGAGGAAAAACTATTGTTACTGCTGTCACTCCTTCCCCGAGAATCGAACCCGGGATCATTGGCTTTACGCGCCAATGCTTTTGCCGCTAAGCTACGAGAGGTGACAGCAGTAACAACGGCGCACGTACTTACAAGGTCACAGAATCGTAGGAAGAAATGCATATTATTACTAATCATTAATAATATTTTTTTTATCTCTACTAAAAAGAATTCTTCAATAATATTTCATTATTATTTTAAGAAGTGTAATAATTTGAATTTTTGATTCTTAATTATAAAAAGAAAAAAATCATTTTCGAAATACATAAGGTACAGTCGGGTAATAAGGCCGGGTTAAGAAAGAATATCTTTCTATTGGCAAAACACTAACGTTTTTTACATTATCAATAAATGAAACACTAACAACTTTACTATACAACAATAAAATGCATACAAAAAGATTTTGAAAAAAAACATAAACTTTCAATGAGAAAAAATATAAAAGCATGTCTACTGGCCTTATTACCAGACCAGGCAGATTATAAGGCCACAAGCAAATCGTGAAGGCAGGTAATAAGGCCGTATGATAAAAAACAAGTTAAGGTGTGCAGTTTGGGCATACAAAATTTTCAATATCTGGAGCAGTGAATCCAACACATTCCTCATGTACCCATGTGTTACATAGGTAACAACTTCGCATGTCGGCTACGAAATCATTGTTACAAACTGAACACAACCAGGCTTCAGTTGCTGCGGCTTTACTGATGCTTGGCAAATACTTTCTAGTCGAAGTAGAAATTTTCTGTCCACTATCATTAGTAACATCCATAAATACAGCTCTTTTAACTTCTTGAGCCCTATAGCTGAGGGCTTTTCGACGTGTATTTTTATTATTATTTGCATGTCAGGTGTAACTAATATTTCAGAAAAGGAATTATTTTGAGTTCCTTTTCTAATTAGATCCGCCAATGGAATTTCATCTTTCGAATCCCATTCGTCTTTGTTTTCCGCGTTAGCTTCCGTTTGGTCTAGTACTGCACTCTGACGATGACTTATCAAGCTAAATGCAAAAGCATATTCCGGAATTGTATTTTTATTGAAGGAGTATATACCGGTTGCTCGAAACCCACTGGTGATGTTGCTAAGGGTCATACATTTATTCCATACTGGAGTAAATACATCCGCAAATCTTTCTTTATTAATCTTCTATCAGGATATTGATTCCAATAGTGAAGCAACTCCTGACCTTAGTTAGCTTCAAAACGTCGATAAACCGATTTGTCCATTGGTTGGAGTTCATGTGTGGTATTGCTGGGTAAGCACAGAAGCTCTACCCCTAAACATTCAGCTTTATCGGTAATAGTTACATCTAAATGACTAGACGCTCCGTCAAAGATTAAGACTATAGGAGAGGCAGACATAAATTTTGCAAAATGCTCCAGCCATATTAAAAACACCTCTGTCGTCATGCTGCCTTTAGGCGTCATGTGGACAACTGAACCTGCCGGTAAGCCATCCGAATAAACCCCTTTTAATCTCTGTCCTTTAAACAACACCATAGGAGGAATTACATGACCCAGTGCATTTGCGCATCCAACTATTGTCATATTTTCGCCATGTTCCGATCCTACTAAATGAACCCTCTTGGTTCCCTTTTCAGCCAGAGCACGTTGCTGGTGGTGAAGCATATGTCTGCACCCTTTTTCGTACATATTGTAGATTTTTTCGGGCCGATGCTTCAATCCAGTTTTTTCCAATAAATTGTTTAACTTATTAAAATAATCGTCAACTATAAAACGATTGAGTTTTTGAGCCCGAGCTGGATTCAGTTGCTGCGCTCTTCGCTGAGATACATTCGGGTTACGTTTTAAGAATGCCCCATACCATTCTTTGCCAGATAATTGTTTCTCTCTATTAAATTTATGTGGCACACCAAGTTTTTCACAAAATTTGTACACACTTTGACGGAGTACCTTAGCAGTAAGGGGAAAACCTCTTTGAGCAAACTTTATAATTTTTTCAACTAAATCACTTTCTTGCTGTTTATTTAAAACCGATTGTGCACCCATTACTCGTTTTTTTGATCCGGATTTAAGATGGTTTCTTAATGTACGTCGGGGAATACCACAACGTTGTGACAATGATTCTTGAGAATGTCCCCTTTGTATTAACCGAAGTGCCTCTTCCATCATCTCCTCTGTCCAATTGGCCCTGATGTTACGATTTTTCTTACCCATAACTGCACAATAACACAGTAACTATTATTTCAAATTAGGCCTTATTAAAAGTCTTAGATTCTTATGGTAAACGGCTAATGGCGATGGCCTTATTACCTGCCTAGTACATATGAACTTTTAGGGGTTAGATATACTTACCTGTTCGTGTATAGATGGAAATGATTATTTGAATCAAGAGCCTACTTCACCACAAATATCCACATGTATATAGTTATAGATTTATATATGTTACGACCAAAATTTTTACTAATCTTTCAGAAGCAAATATTATACTCTCCGTACATACGAACACCAAATTCACGAATGCGTTGCATACAAATAAGAAGGACAACATAGGACTTTATTTTTTGCTTTACTTAGATGAATTCACAGCTCTCGAAAGGTAGATAGGAAATTTTGAATTGTATAGACGACCTAAGCATCTGGCCTTATTACCCGTCCGGCCTTTTAATTTCCTTTCATTACGACATTTCAAAGTGTATACTATTTCATTCTTATCTGATCAAATCTTCTGATCAAGTTCTCACCTAGTGCTCATTTAACCTTATTGATGTATCTACTAGTTTTTGTTGACGATAAAAAATTATAAAAGACTATGATTACATTCAATATTACTACCAGGTTTATTTTCTATTATTCCTTTTAGTTAAGTAATTAGGGAGATACTAAAACAATAAAGGTTAAATGATGTAGTAACTATATTTTTACTCATGAACTATTATCATTAGTATTATTATTTAACCATCGAGCATTCTTCTATGTGTGAGCTTCAACGACATAATAATAATAAATTCATGTCGTGTCTGTCCAGCTTTGCGTGTTTTGCTTTTATTTGTTTACACTTTCAACGTGCAGCCAACAACAAGAGAGTTTCAGTTTTAATACGAAAGTACACAAAAGAGCAGATGACTCAGGAAATATAAATAGTGCCGTAAGCGTGGAGGAAACAAATTGCAATACGACTATCGATGCGACGTCCTGTAAAAAGCCTTGACGGATTACACGGATGCGACGTTTGAAAAGGAGTGATATTTTACTTAGCTTAATATCCAATGAAGGAAAGCAGCGTGAATTCGAAAGAATGGGAAACGCTGCGACTTTCATGTGTAGGAGATCCTACAAGGAATCTTCCAAAGGCTTTTTTGTAGCTATGCGAACATGGTAAAGTGCAACAATTTTTTGGTTAACAAAGAAATATTTCCATATGTATGAACATAATTGCTTGAATAATGAGATTTCAAAAGATAGCCTACATTCGTCTAACATTCAAATTTTGTTTTCTTGATAACGGAAATATTCACAGGTGGATAACTGCTAACTTTCAAATTCAAATTCAATATTTGTATAGCTACGAGTAACTTACTACAACTGGAAACGAAGGGTTTCTTTTGGTTTCTGTCTTCTTAAATGTGTATAATTTAATTATGGTCACATTTCAATTTCTTATGAAAAGCGGTGGTTAGTTTTGATACAAATTCGAGGAATCATAACATTCAAAAACTGCGTAGTATTACTAAAATTAGCTGCTTATAAATAATTAATTGTATACTTTAACTTAATCCTTGAAAATTCCGGGAATCGATACATCAACCTCTCGTACCTGCTAGTAAGTGCCGTATAAGGAAATGACAGCCAAAAATATAGCTTTAACATTGGTGACATGTGAAACTATTTTTATTTATGCCCGAACAATATAAAAATACTTTCAGTAAGCATGTTTTTTAACGAAGGCCTTAAGAAATTTATTAGTAATATTATTATTATTTCGGTAGAACTAGATTGTTATATTGTAGAGGAATGACCAAGCATGTTGTTTACTAAAAAGTATAAAATACAAAATAAAATAAATAAAAAATTCTATATCTTGTCTTATATCAGTATTAACTTAGTTATTCACTTTAGTACTAAGAATAAAAATGTCGGTTTTGTAAATGTCGATACGTTCGTGTGTGAACAAAATTCAACCAATTTGCTTTCAAATTAAATACTATACATTTAAAGCCTAGATCGTTACGTTAAATATTTAACGCTTATCGGATAAATTAATCTCACTTTTTGACATAATTACAAACATAAACTTGTTATAATCGGAACAATTCGAATGTATTCGAATATGTTTGGATCTACCCTAGGCAACTTCGGACAGAAACCGAAAATGCCTTCGCTTTTCAATTTATATTACCTGTCCTAATAGCTACTTGCACATTTGATTGCTTTTTCTTGACATCTATGAAACAGAGTGTTTCAATTAATACATCTTTATGTGTAATAATAGTTATTACGACGTTCCTATTTATCACACCATGGTTCATAGACTTATTCCTATACCACAATCAAAAGAAAAATTTGTATAATAACGGATTTCCCACTACAATCATAGACAATATTTTAAAAAATAAATTGAATATTGAGGTCAATTTATCCCATACAAAAACACGTTTATAATTATTCTAGTTTAACTTACTTTGGTAAACTTACAGAAGAAATTTCAAGAAAATTTAAAATACTCAATAACCAAACAACATTTACAACAAGCAATACCTTGAGTATCTTACTCAAAATAACAAAGATACAAGTGACAAGACATCAGGTTAAGAGCTTTATTTGCTAAACTGTGGTAGTTGCCAAAAGTTTATATTGGACAGACTGTAAGGAAGTTCAGTGAAAGAATAAAGGAACACCAAGATGTCTTTGTTAAAAATAAAAATAATTCAACCTATTCTGAATTTAAAGCCTTGCACAAGAAAAACAAGGAATATAAATTAAATCTGCTTGAATTTTTCAAAATTAACAAATTTAAGCATCTGAAACTTATCTTTAACGACCAGTTAGAGATTATCAATTCACCCTTGTTAAACATTCCCCCCTCCCCCAATTTCTTGAGTTTGTGAATATATTTTGTAAATATTTTATAATCGGTACATTTCATCATCTGATGAAGCCTATGTAAGGTGAAACGATTCGTCGTGACTTTATTAATATATTTTGTTAAAGTCTTAAAAACCTGTGTTTTATTCCTTAAATCATAATGGAGTTTAAACATGTTAGTCCCTTTTGTTGTAAATTTTCCTATTTATTATTAACTTGATAATTATTAATGTTTTCATATACGTAGACGACAATGATAGCTTTGTCGGCGGAAAGCGACATATTGCGCATGCGCGATAAATGGAGCTGCTGTTTTTCACACGTCGCGTAATCATCCGTTACCAACCCTGAAAATCTATATATTTTAGCATCAAAAATAAAAAATACATTACGTACAAACAAAACTAAATGACCAAATGGATTTTAAAAATTCTCCTCTTTAAATATTTTCCATTGGTCCTTACCTTACCTCTGCCCCCCGTGCTTATATAAAGATTCCTATGTATATATTATAGATCTTGTAAATAATTACGTCTGTTAAATCATCACTTGTTAAAAGCATTTTTTGGCGAAACAATTCTAACGTATCTACAATAAAAAAGGAATAGTATTTTGTAATCAAGTTTAGCAAGAATTTTAATGAATTTTTGTCACTGAAAAATCTATTTATTTTAGTATTTTAGTGTTTTACTGTTATGATTTATGAACATTTAATCGTCAACTTAACTGCGGATATCAAATTAACGATTACGTGCTTCTCCTTACTTATTCCTATTACCTTGTCATTGTTAATTATATGTCCGTAATGGAGTTACGACAAGTTAAAGCCTCATTATGTTATAGTGATAATTAGTTCTATACATTAATGTATTTTGACTCGAGAAATGTTTTACATCTAATGATTCGCGAAGAAAATTCTCTCAGATTCAATTACACCTACGGCCTCTTTGAGGATTATTGTATTCTAAGAAAATATCAAAACATTCCTAAATAATTACACGTCACGTTGACGTTTTCGCCATTTATTGTTATACCGTCGACAGGTTCTCGCAACCTCTGTTATTGTGTCTGTATGTAACATTAATAATTGCTCCCTGATGATGAACTTTGAACACGCGTTTAAAGTTCAACCCAACGTTTACCTAAGAGGGAGAAATAGTACAACGAAAATGCGAAGTTGAAAGCATCCCGACAAAAATATTTGAAGACTACAAACTGTCGGAACCAGATATTCGAAATCCGTATGCTGACGACTGTAAATTATTACAGATACTTCCTTCATGTACTAATATGGTAATTTATTTTATCACTTTAGCCTAGAAAACATGTTGCTTAAAATAAAGTGAGTGAATGATGAATAGAATTGAGAATGGTGGAACTAACAAATTTAAATATGTATCGATAAACAATGTATCATTTTCAGGTAAAAGCTTGCTTTTTTTATGTTTTCACAACTTGTAGAGTTTTTTATATCAATGTCTCTGGAGATGTGGTAAATGGAATTTCAAGCAATCTTGTGAAAGGGTCTCCTCCAAATTCATGAATTTTTGAATCTGTTCACCGAAAACTGTATATTTTTTGTAGACTAATAGAAAGAATCAATTTATGACATTTCTTCCTTTCAACCACAACTATTCAATGCAGACCAATGTTGTTTGTATAGTAGTATCCTTGAGTGTCCCATCGAGCACTATGGTGATTACATGTCGGTAGCTGAGGTGGTGTGGAAGATACGCTGGTTGAAAGTGGCCGACCTAAGGCATTTTCATGTTTCGACCAAAGCATTCTAAAAATTTTATTTTGAAGTTTCTACAATTTGCCAGTTTGATGTAATGATGTTCTTGTATGTTTCTAGGATGCTCCTCAGCTATAATTTATCTAATAATTCTAGAATTATACTCGTCTGGAATGTTATCGGATGAACTGGACCATCAGCACTATCATGTGTGATTGGTGGAGATTAGTCCTGATACTTCATTAGGTTATTTTCATAAACTTAGACTAATGTCTTCTAAAAACTGGGGACGCAATTCAATCACCGGCGATCATACACCCGTTTAGAATAAGAGATTCTACTAAAATGAACTGAACCAAAAGTGTAAAAGTAAATAACCTATATATATAAACGAAAAAGTTATTTAATGTCCGTTTTTATATAAAAAAAACTACACAAAAGTATTCAAACGAATCTCAGCGAAGCGGATGTTTGATCTCAGTTAATATGGAAATATAACAAGGGTCTACATAACTTATTATCATATTTTATAGAAGCAAATGATGTGTGCCTAATGACTTTAACCTTCTGGGAATGTTGTTTGGATGTTAAATAAAACTAAAAGTTAGTAAGTTTTTTAGATTTTTTAACTTTTTTATTTTACTTGGTTGCAGTAACAAATGAACAGTTGATTAGACTGTTTTATAGATAGTAATTCATCACATTAGGAAAAGAAAAAGAAACTTCTTATAGGAATGGTTATATTCCGACGATGTATGCATCCCATCAACTACATTTAGTTCTTGGACAAAAAAAATATCGAAATTACTAGATGTAGATGGTAATTTGGAGCTTATTATATTTCATCAGCACAGTATAGGTAAGCATGGTTAAATTACTAACCAAACCGAAGTCGTTCTGTAAAAGGAAGTCAATTTAGTATCGTAGTACAGTACATAGTATTATCAATAAATGGCGACATACTGGCTGTAATACGATATTAAATCAACCGTGTACATTTAACAGGCGGGCTGAAAAGTTCGTAGGCTGATCCATAGATGGTGCTACTAGTATCAAATACATATGATCTTTAGTTAGTCCTAACCCTCAAAAGACGCCTGTATAAATTTGACAGCTGTTGCACTATTAGTATCTGAGTTATATCACTTTTAGTGAAAGAACTTTTGTTACTTTAAAAAATGGATAAAAAGGAATTTCGTGTTTTAATAAGGCATTGCTTTTTAGCAAAAAAAAATACTGTTGAAACCAAGGCTTGGCTTGATAAACATTCTTTGGACTTTGCATCAGGAAAATCAACCGTAGAAAAGTGATTTGCTAAATTTAACGAGGCGAAATGGGCACCGAGGATGATGCACGCAGTGGAAGCCCCAAAGAGGCTGTTACCGACGAAAACCTAAAAAAAGTCCACAAAATAATTTTTGATAACCGTATAGTAAAATTTATTGAGATAGCTGAGACCCAATCCTAAAGATATCAAAGTAACGTGTTGGTCATATCGTGAATGAATATTTGGATATGCGAATGCTCTGTACAATGTGGGTGTCGATCGAGCCGCGAGCTCACAATCGACCAAAAACAACAACGGATCGATGTTTCTGAGCAGTGTTTGGAGCTGGGAGCTGTTCAATCGCAATATATCCGAATTTTTGCGTTTGCATCGATATGTGACGATGGATGAAACATGGCTCCATCATTTCACACCGGAGTTCAATCAACAGTCAGTCGAGTGGACTGCACGTGAGTGGAGTCGGTTATCCAAAGCGTGGAAGGACGCAAAAGTCGGCTGGCAAGGTTATGGCATCAGTATTCTGGGATGCTCATGGTATAATATCATTGACTATTTTAAAAAGGGGAAAACCATAAACAGCGACTATTACGTTACGTTCTTGGAGTGTTTAAAACACGAAATCGCGGAAAAGCGGCCTTATTTGAAGAAAAAGAAAGTGAAGAAAAGTTTCAAGACAATGCGCCGTGTCGTGAATCAATGAAATTGATGGCAAAATTCCATGAATTGGGCTTCGAATTGCTTCCGTATCCACCGTACTCTCCAGATCTGGCCCCCAGCGATTTTTTTCTGTTCTCAGACCTCAAGAGGATGCCCGCTGGACAGAAATTTCGCGCCGATGAAAAGGTATCGCCGAAACTGAAGCCTACTTTGCGGCTGAAGACAAATCGTATTATAAAAATGGTATCGAAAAATTGTCTGACCGCTATAATCGTTGTATCGCCCTCGAAGGAAACTATATTGAATAATAAAATCAAATTGCATCAAAAAGAAATATATTTTTCTATGCTAGCCTTTTCTTTTCAGCCCGCTTATTATATTTGTTGATCTGAAGTGAACACATTTGTATAGGATTATCATTGTCTTAATATATTTTCACTTTACAAATGAGTTTATTTATCCCATTCAGCATCAAGATATCTGTTACGTAGGATTTTATATTTCTAATAACCTCACCTCTTGTTAAACGGGATTGTTAAAGTAATGTTGTTCGCTCTGTAGCTATAAATAGGGAAAAAGGGAGAACATTTGAACTAAAATGTGTTACAATGTGAGCTGAATAGCGGCGCGAAACGTTACTGTTGCGATTTACGAGATAATGCAGACACGGGGACGTTTTCTATTCTGAGATTTACATGGAAGAGTACACTCGGGCAAAACTTATCAGTTCCGGCTTAGTTGCGAATCAGGCGCTTTATCGCGCAACTCACATCGGTGCTCGACACAATCCCATCGGGTGTAAACAATGCGGTGCAAAAACGAATTTGGCACGACTGAGTGAGAAACAGGACTAATTGTGTACGAGAGAGAGGATATCCTCCTGATACCGTTGCAGGATCGTTTCTTCTATTTTTCGTCGTTCGAAGACATTTAATTAAAGAAGGAAAAGAAACGGCTTCCGGTTTTATTGAATTCGAGACTTTTCTGATGGGTTAAACTGTTTCCACGAATTGCTATTGTAATTGATTCGAACGAACTCCTGAAGTTCAGACAAAACAAACTTAGTTAACACGCGCAAACAAAACAAATTAAAAATGTTCTCCATTTTCAACTACCTTTAGCTCTAACTTTCTACACTTAATCACACAATTGTTTACTACAATAAATGCTGTGCAAATTTCCTACCCATAAGGCATACGAAACAAGTTTCTTAAACTTTTCTTTTCTAAAGTGCCCTACGAAAGATTATAAGGTATGTACTATATATGAAATTTTTAAAAACCTCAGTGTACATTTCGGCACCTATTAGTGTGAAACAATTAATTCAATCTCCTGGTTGCAAATACATTTAAAAACTCATAGCATCACAATAGATACAGTGTTCTTAAATATTACATCAATCGATTCGTCCCAATTCTAACGCAGCTGACAATCTCCCCCCTTTAATTCTTCGAGTTGTAAATGAAAGGACGAGAGACAATAAAGACCTTTTTCGGCTTAGTTTGCAAAGTGCTCAGATGATAAAGATTATCTAAACACGGATAGCCCTATAAAACAAATAATTTGATGTACATATTTACTATGTATAGCAAAACTTTATGATTGTGATTATGCTCTGAAGTGCAGCTGTTTTGCATTTTGACATTTTCGTTAATTGTTGTTAGTTTTAGACTTATAATGTTCTCAGCAGTTTATTATAAAAACTAATTTATTGATTTTCCATTCCAACAAAATTGAATGATTGATGATAATTACGTAATTCATGGTAAAACATAATTTTTCTCAAATATAAATATAAATATGGAATCAACAGAAACAACTACTCCGAGGGCTAATACCCCTACCGGTATTGAATAAAGGCCTTTCTGCCAGCGCCCACCTGATGAGACCCGATAGGTCGATACCGGTCGTGGGATGTGGCTTTCGGTTCGTTGTGCCTACTTGGTAGGACGCGTTCAAAATGTGAGAGCTTTGATCTTAAAATTTAAACGAATAAGGATTTTAATTCCTTCTTTTTTGAATATGTTATATTTTCGTCTAGGAGTCCATCGGAGTAAACAGTGTAATTCAATACCGGTAGGGGTATTAGCCCTCGGAGTAGTTCTATTGAAATATTTGTTCCATACTTACGGGTAGCCAATAGTATCTAGGCACATGCTACCTCGTTTCCCTTTAGCAGACTCCTCCTCGCTAGTTTATATTCAGTCACTATATTACCCCTATGTTCATGGTCCAAAGTCGCTATTGAACAAAATATTTTTTATAAATAAATCTCTAATACAGACAAAATTGAAATGTTTGTTTCAATTAGTTGCTTTCATTGTTCATCTGTCAACCATTTGATTTCGTTTAATTAATTTTGAATTTTGAAACGAACGGTTTTCAATTAATATGGAACAGCATGGCTTTAGGCAGGGTAGATTGACCGTGACCAATCTATCAATCTATTGTAACGGTATTGCGAACGCACTGCGTGGTTATAATAAGGTAGGCTTTATCTACATCGATATTGTCAAAGCTTTCGACTCTTTGAATCACTCACTCACTTTATTTTAAAAAACTGTACACATTTGTATAAGCAACATGTTATTATCTTCGCTACATTCGTATTTGACTGGTCGTATTCAATCTGTTAAGACTAACACTTAGTGTATTGTTTAGGATCAGATACCCGTATTCTCGGATGTGCCCCAAGGTTCACGTATTGGACTGTTATTAATCTTATTATTTATTAATGACCTGTATCCGCGGTTACCTACAACCGAAATGCTTCTCTTTATTGATGATCCCAATATGTTTTACAAAGTAGTAGTAAAGTAAATGAAATTGTTCTCAATCTTGAAAAATACAGTGTACTCTCGTTTTGTACTTGCAGAAGTCAAACTTTCATTGGTTACAATATTAATGGTAGTCGTACTAAACGTGTTACTTAAACTGTTGACCTTGTTGTTTCATTTGAAGGTTCATTTACATCTAATAAGCATGTCGTTTGTGTGCTGTCTAGGACTTTTAGGTCACTGGCTTTTCTAAAACGTAATTGTAGTGGTTTCAATAATGTCTTGTTCATATTATAATTGTACAAAACACTTGTTCTTCCAACTATAATACCTATTATACAATGATCATTGTCTGCTTTATCGAATCCTGTCTGGCAATTTGCACTGTGTTTCTTTATCTAAACTATTCATGTCTTGACCAAATACTGTTTATTAAATTTAGCTCAACAAAAAATTACGTTTATTACTCTATTACACATCGTCTGGTTAGACAACGGAATTTTTTACCGAATGAAATTACAAATCAGGGGAGTGTTTCTATTTTTAATGCGTAATTAAAATCGCACTTACCTATCATTAAATTGTTAACTTTTATAAATACATCAATGCGATATTAATTATTGAATTAAAATGTACCTATTACAGATTACCTCAAATTAATATCGCATTGATGTATTTAAAATTCACCCCTACTAAAAATTCTTCAAATATTTCATTGTGAACTTTTATATTTAATTTAGTACGCGTCACATCCTACATAATTTTGTAGTAATTTTTTGAATTATATGACTAACTTGCTGTTAATAATTTTCACTTGAAATAGTATTCGTCACTACAATTATTTAAGAAGTTGAAGCACTTTAAATTTATTTCAACAAAATGCATTTTATATTCATAGAATCTTGGTGAAGTAAAATGAATTTATATGTAAATGTATGCTTTCAAGCTATGTAGTTTGCATAATGCTGGGGGTAAGTTAAGTGCCGCTACCATCGCCTAGAAGGTATTGGTATGATGGAACCCCTTTCGGTTAGATACTGGTGGAAGTATTATTAGATATTCGATGTTAAACCGAAAGCTTCTAAGTTCTCCTTTGAAAGAGGAATACAATGAGTATCTAACGAAATAAGACGTAATGTAGACGATTGCAGTGACAGATTTTAATTATGGAACTCAAGTCAATGTTTAACACATAAACTGTATTTAATTTCAGACAAATATTACGTATAAGCCGGATAGAAATGTAATAGGACATGCCATAACTTGATCGGGTATTTGTATGTGGTTCATATCAGGTATTAAAAAGGAATGCACACTTACGAAATCCCTTATCTCTCCCAATCGATCCCTGATTTCATTACCTTACTGTATCCCTTTTATGGAACCCCTTGTCTAATATTTATTTTGCGTGCGATTATGAAGGAGTTGTTTCCGACAAATTCGGGTAACTACATTGAATTTTACGTTTGTTGTTGCCGCACTCAGTGTTTTTTTGTTCGCACAGGCATTCGCAGGTGGGTTGATCGAAGCAGTCTTGATAGAGACATTGAGAGTGAAGGAGCGCTCTCCAATAAATATAAAACAATTTAATTTCTTTATGTATTATGTTGAATATATTTTAGTTGTGCTAAAATTGTGTTATTTAATATACAGTGTATTCAAAACAAGTAAAAATTTAAATTAATGAATCGAAGTTCAGCTTCCGACCAGAAATAAGGGAAACCATCACCCGAATCAATACCCGTATATCAATTTGGTAATCATATTATTTTTTATTTTAATCCTTTCATGGAATCCTATTCATTTTATAAGCCGACCCTGACACTATTGTTTTTTTAATACTTCTAGAGAACCTCTTGCTTGCTCTTATTCGATATTTAATGCTGATACTTGTCTTTAAATCGTTAAAACAAACTACCAACAAGATTTTAAGCATTAATGGGGCAGCTGAGATGCTGGATTCGGTCCGGGCCCGAACCGTGATTAGTTTCTACTCGGAATCGAAATGAATTTTACACAGGCCAACGAAATCAGGGACCGAATAAAAAAAAAGGTAGTAATTTACGATGTAATTACCACATCTAGTATCACAATGAATCAGCACATCATAAATTTTAACATATCCTCTTCGAAAAACCAAAAATCAAATAAAATTTTAGGCAGTTTTGGGACGATTAATCCGTGAAGTGAACTAAAAAACGGTCATTTCAGATGTATCTCACACATCACATCTTTGAAATATTTAAACCACAAAATCTTAATAATTAATGCCAGTTTAGCTTCTGTAAGTTTCATATTATAGTATTTCGAAATTTCAATGATAAAGGTCAATACTGGAGGCAGACTCAAAGTCGTCCTTAAAACATACATCAACAGTGATTACGATATTTTCTTTTCAACTCGCAATAGCTGTGCTATCTTGTTAAAATGCTCTCTCTTTATTGAGATAATGGAGATATAAAGAAAAGATAGTCGATATATGTGAAATTGCACAGGCAGATGAGCGGACAGACAGATAAAAACATTCTGGTTGGTTACGGAACTCTGAAAATTTGTCAATATATCCCGATTTACCAATAACTTTATTTTCAGAACTTTACCTGGTGTACATGTGTTGTAGAGCTGCAGAACCGGTAACGAAATAGATATTTATGTGTCATTGAGAACCATTTATTAAAAGTTATTAATATAGAAATTTAGGGTATCTGTGTCACATCCGACGGTGATGTGCTCGTTCAAAATCACATTTTGTCATCAGCACTGTATGAATTTTCTGTATCTTTGGTCGAGTGCTTCGCATATGCCTAACTGGACCAACAGACGGGTTCTGTGCACTACTTGAACCGTTCCCGCTCTCCTCAGCACCCACGTTTACCAACATAAAGCATCGAATTTAGATAGATAATTGAGCTGCAATTAATGCAGCCTCTGCGAGAAGGGTTGCAGTTAACGTGTCTCTTAGAGGTTGGCGAGCGTAGAACGTGATTGTGTTAATTTGAATGTTATGCTGTTTTGTAGATTTGTGTAGACATTTATTATACTAATTTGTTAAAATAAGGAGATAGTGGAAGCTGGAAGGTGTATTGTATTGATGATTGGTGTCGTCGTGTGACAATATATAACGATGTGATTTGTGATGGTAAAGACGTACCTAATCGGTAATATGTACTAATGCGCAAATTGGTAATGTGTATGCTAGGAACGCATATCAGTTTAGTCTTAGGAAATTATTGTTATAACTTAGTACGTTGTTGTTGTGTTGTGAGTCTCTTCCTTTTTGGTTTATACAATGCCGACAATGGATTTAGTTTATAGTTTGTTTCATGAGAAAAGGATTCTCAATACTCATATGAAGAAAAAGTTATTTAAAAAAATAATAGGCAACTGGCTGATTGCAATTTCGATAATCTTGAAGCGCTGGACCTATTCTAAGACCACATTGTTATATAATAAAGTAATGAATAACTACTTCTATTTTATTTTTGGCATTCGTGTAGTAATGCACATGAAAATGTAAAAAATTGCATTTTTTAGAACTTGAATTTATACTAGGTAAGGTAATTCAGAGGAGAATTCGGACTCAGCATCACAAACTACTTAGTTTACTGATTATAGGGACCGGATTATATTATACTCCCGGTTGAATATTTAACTTAATCGTAAAAACGCACATATTTCTTGGCTAAAACAGCAAAAGCTGAAAATCGAACCCTAACGGCTAATTTTATGATAGTACTTTTTGAAAGAAACTTCGGTCTTACATTTTGTAACTTTTTGTATAGAAAGTTCTTTATATTAAACAGTTGAAAGTCGCCTCGTGTTTATTTAAGATATTCTACGCACATGATTACTATATTTTCCTACATCAAACCTATTAGCCACACGGGCCTTAGAGATTTGCCACGTAAACTTAATAGAAAGTGTAAAAACATTTTGAGCAGTTAACCAGGCTTTAGACTTTTGTATCAAAATGGGCCGGGTTAACTTTTACTACAAATAATAACTACTAACATAGCACTCAAATTCAAAAACTAGCCAGTTACTTCACTTATAAAAATATTTATAGTAATCGAGGACACATGATTGTTTACGTAATAAAATGTTATATAATTGTTAATTATTGTTGGTAATTTCATGCTGATTTTCAAATAAAAGCGCTAAAAGATAAATACATTAATTCGATATTAATTATTGAATTATTTTGTACTCACTATAGATTACTTCATATTAATGAGGAAAATTTGGTACTGCTGTCATGCCCTTGCCGAGACAGCCGTAACAAATTTAGTTAGTACATATTTTCAGTTCGAATTCGAAAGTAGGAAAAGAGGTACAATTGTACCCATTTCTGGAGTTACACTTTTCTTAGAGATTTCAAATAATTAAATGCAGAAGCATGCCTAATCGATGTAACTTCTGTACGCCAAGTAAAAATAGGAAGTTTTCTATTTTGCAGATGAAATACAACTACTGAACGTTTGAAATAATAGAATTTGTGGTAATTGCTTACATATTTTCTTTATTCATTACCACATTCCTAATAATAGACTTAAATTATGCAGCTGTAGTACGGAATTCTACAATATACTATATCAATTTAAAGATAAAAACAACTGTTGTAAGCGTTTTCCGGTTCAAATTAATTTCTATTTTGTTAGAAGTAGCTTCAAATTAGGTGTTTCTAACCGAATAAAAATTAATTCGTATAGAGAAACAAGTAAAGTTTTCTTTCTATCGAAACTGCTGATTTCTGCACAGAAGAGTTTGAATGTGTTCTAAAGAACATACATAATTAGATTTATTATTTTTTCCATGTAGATATGCCTTTAAAAATGTAGCTACCTACTTTCACAGTTTCCGAAACTATATAATTAACTAAAAAAATATATTTATACAGACAATACCAATTTTCTAAGCAAGAAATTGGTAGAAAGAAATGATTTACGGCTATACGTTACAAAAGGTATACTATAAGTATGCTACTAAAATACAAGAGAAATAGAATGTCATTTGAATAAAAGAAATAACAGGAAGTTCTATTATGCTGTTTTGATATAGCAAAGATGGTGGTTTTTATATAGCTGAGTATATTTTTATGAATAGATGTTTATTGAGGATGTCACTAATTCACAACAAAATTCATAAATAAGGCCATTTCAGTTGTTATGCTTTATTTAGGACGAATTCTAACAATGGAATTCTAAATTATTATTTGACGAATATTTTAGGAATACCCTTGGCCTGGAAGACGCTCATTAACCGAGTTTTATTCCTTTAGTTGTGGAAACATAGCCGTCTTTAAACGGCCTTCTAATAAACGTCCCTTCTACACAATTCGTTTATATGACAAGAATGACTATCTCATTTACATTGATTGCTATTGTGGAAAGCGCCTTTAACAACGTTTGACTTCCATTTAAAACATCATAAGTATGGATTATAGGTAGTTATAATTATTGAATATAAATCCAATATCTAAAGCAGTTCTCATTATGTACATAGATATACAGGGTACAACTAAAGGTCTTGGCCAAACTAATGTGACCTGTGACACCAAAAGGCTTGCCACAATAAATGACCATCATTGGCCTAAAGGGAATTCTCATGCGATTAGTCAATTAAAACATCATCAGACTTCTATGAAACGTTTGGACCGACTGTATTGGTGATTGTTTGATGGTACCAAATAGAATAAATGGAAACAAGTTGCAGTTGCTGCTGGAGAAAGCAATTTTGAAAAATTTCTCTAAATGTTAATAAAGTTTACTGTTTGTTAATCGAATTGTTTTAATTGTAGTATAACTTGTTGAGTAAGTATTTTTTGATGCACCTTCATATGGACTGTTTTGACCTTTTAGTTTCATAAATCACGTTGGAGAAGTTTTAGTTATAACCTGTATATCTACTGTATTGTAACGTTCCGGGGTTCAACAATCAAAACTCGAAGACTTTTAAACGGGAACAACAATTTATTTATACTAATATTAATTAGCTTTACTACCAATTACATTATTTATTCATGTACCGTTAGTGTCTGTATAACACTTCTCACTTTTCTATTTATTTATTACGCGTCTCGATTTATTTCTCACCTTATTTTCGCGACCGTCAATTTATATCTGCACTCTGAACTCTGAACTGTCCTTGGCGATCGTCTTTCCGCTTATATACTGTTCCGTTAAATTTCCGGAACACTCCCGAGAACATAGAAAAGTCGGGACCATTTTAGTTTTCGCCGAAATATCGAACAAGTTTCCGCGAAACACAAATACACTAACATGTCCTCATTTATTACGCACACACTTGTAGTTACGATATACACGTCGAGGTTCGGCCGCTACCGGCTCGCTCACATACATGGGCACTCAAACGCACACAAGCAAACACGCACTCGTTACAGTATATTACACTCAATGTAAAAAGTTACTTTTGAGTTTCACTTTTGGACTACTTCAACTCTTGACACTAGGAGTTTATTACGTCATGGATGTATGATACTTTGAAGAAACACTACCCAAGTAGATGAATAATATGTTTAAAATAGGTCAATTTATATTTATTGATCATTTGCATAGGAATCCTAAACTACGACAACTTGTAAATTTGAGAATTTTATTCTTAATCATTAATAATGAAATATTTGAAGAATTTTTAGTAGGGGTAAATTTTAAATACAAATTAATTTAATAATTAATATAGCATTGATGAATTTTATTCTTTTAATTAATGTTACAGTCAAGTGTTTATGTGGACTAGATCTGACTCACATTTTCAATATAAGGGCAAAATAATTGTTAAAAAGTTCATTACGAATCAATTAAATACAAGTTATTCTTTCCAAATTCTGTTGGAAATGGGAAAAAATGAAAAAAGGATACATTGTTAGATATTTCATTAATTCGTATATCACAAGATTTAAAAAAGTTGAATAAACAACCCAATCATTCTCATTTAAAGATGACTTCTTGAGATATATTTTCATTATAAGTGAAATATTAAAATTTTGTTGCTTTCAACGTAGGGCAAAAGGACGTCAAAGTTAATTGCTTCAATTGTTCGGCCAGATTACAGTATATGAGTTTCAATGATAATTTGATGGAGTTATTTTTTATACTTATTGCCTATTTGAATTTATATTTCAACTAAAAGTAATTAAAAAGAACTATTTCAACATATTCTACGTGCACTCATTCTAGATTATTTTTTTAAATTGAAATGGAAACTTCCACAAGTTGTATTTCTAACATTCGTTAAAATAAACAATAGAATCTTGTTAAAACGGTTTCTAAAACACCATGAAGCTGATTAAAAACATGCAAATTGGAAGCCGAAATTTCAATAGGAGTGCAGAGGAGACAAGGAATTAATTTCAAAATTTGCATTAAAACCGTTCGGGTATTGCTTGTGGGCTTGTAAAAATAATTCTCTTTATAAATTCGAATTTAAAAATTCAAATTGTTCTACGTCTTCGTTTATGTAATAACTTAGTAATGATAAAAATAAAACGTTTAAAAAGCTTATGAATAGGCCTTTTACACACATATTTACATTTTAATAACAAACGACAGTATATCTACATAGCCTATATGAAATTAATGTTAAAAAAAACATGAAGGCATTTTAATTCATATCGGTTCAATATTTGGTCAGCTTTTAATTATTAAATTCTCATCATTTTATTTAAATATGAAAGTGGAAAAAAGAACGCACAAAGGAATCTGATAACAAAGTTCATAACAGAATTGGAAATTTATTTTACCGAAACGTGCTGATGGAATACATATTTCAAAAAGAGCCAATCAAACAAGGCCAAATTATATTTAATACGTGCTACCTTCTAAAACTTAAGATTTATGTGCAGCTTTACTAGGAAATCTGGTGTGGACGTTTTGTAATATTCCTTTGAACAACTATTAATTTAATTGGTAGCGTGTTTTTCTAAAACGTACCCATATCGTGAAATATTTAAGACGCCAAATTAAATTACAATCCAAAAATGAAAACTCGTAAATATTTCGAATAAGTGTTTAATTTATAGAATCTAATGACCATCAAAACTAGAAAACAAATAAATAAATTAATATTCATATTAAAAAGGATAGAAAATAAATAACTTTTATTAGGGTAAGGTCGTACCCCCTAAGGGAAAATTGCTGTAATTTATTATTATACTTTCCGTCTGTTGAATCTTTACTTATTAAGCCATTAACCAGTTTTTACAAACGTTTGAAAATATTTTATCAGAATAGGAATTTAAACATTTTTCAAAAAAGTACGTTCGGTACTATTTAGCAGCTCGTTGCCCAATTCTCACCTATATCCTAATTTATATAAATAAACAAAGACATAATGCTTATATTCTTATAGAATAATATCACAAAAGTTATTTATCAAATAAAACTACAAACAGGTATTTTAATGGATGATCAAACAATTAAAATTATTTTAAAACTAAAACAGAATTTCTTAAGAAATTATTTAGCATAACATATAGACAATTAATTGATTTGGATATGGTTGTTCAGACTTGTGTTTACCTGTATTCAAACTTGGGGTACATTTACCTGTTTGTATTATTGCCAACATTAATTTGGAAATTTTGATCATCATATTTACCTAGAATTCTTTGAACACGTCGTGCACCCAATATTATTTACCTGGTATTGGAGCCGACGTCTTACCTGCCTCAGCATAATTGTTAAGTACCTACCCCCATATCCCTATCGCGGTAGGGTGGTATTTAGTTTATATATATAAAAAGATTCAGAACTCGAAACAGACCAGCAATAGATTTTCAACTAAAACATCCCAACAATAATTATCATATTGAAAGATTTCTATTTGTACATATATTGTAAATAAACGTTGATTAAGTAAAGTTCGTGTTTTTGAATTTATTTGCATCGAATATCCATCATCTTTCGTGTGCTCCCTCATAGGAGATTAGAAGTGGCGCGTCAGCGCAAAACATAATAAAACAATGGTTATCACAAATATACTTCTTTATCTTACTTTGCACGTCAGCACATACGCCATGTATTCATCCCTTACATTTAATACACTGGAACATGTTCTCATTACAACCTTCATTTCGTAGTGATTATTTGGCTTTTGGTTTTTATCCGTATTAATTTTTTATGTACTCTTGTGTTAGGAAAAATAAAACGAAAGGTTCCCACAAAATTGGTATATGAATCTCTTTACAATTGTTTTGCCTAGCTTAGGTTTCTTCAGAAAAATACAATAATCCTAATAAAAAAAAAACTTTTGGGTGTTTCAATTCCAACAGCTACTCATATTGGTGGGCGGGCAGTCCCTTCAACCTACACTGTCGGAGGATAGGAATCGTGGGAGTGGGTGGGTGGAGGTTAGGGGGAGAGAGATGAGGCGGACGAAATGAAAACAGAAGAGAAGTGAAATATTACTGCCCCAGAATTTGCCTAATTGATCCAAGGAAACTACAGAAAACTTAGACCCGGAATCGAACCGGTGACCTCCCGCATACTAAGCAAATATCTAAACTACTAAACCACACTGCTCCGTATATACTTAACTAAGCTACTTGTCTTATATTAAGTAAGTAAATTTGATGATTCAAAAGGGTGTACGTATTTTTGTATTTGTTAATTTATATTAATGTGGTATCGGTAAGCGTGTGTATAGAGTTCTTTTTGTATGTAGACTTGTTACTGTAGTAGCTTTTATGATTAAGATTGTATGTATTTGTATTGTTATTGTAACGGTACTGATGCTCCGACAAACACTTTGTCGGCGAGAGCGGTACCCTTCAGGAGCAGCAGGTGCGGGGTTGTTGAGGGGTCGGCAAAAAGAAAAGAGCGGCAGTCGAAGGTTGTCTGAGCATCGGTCGGTACATGCATTCTCTCTAATTTGTAAATAATTTGTAAATAAAGAAAAATACATTCACGGATTTCGACTTTTCTTCACGTTCACTATAACTATTACATATTTTGGGGGCTCAACCGGGATATAGTGCAACGTGAGGTCGCGAACGTGAGTGTATAGTAAAGATTATTATCGATTGTGTATCACGAGTGGTTACAAAGAGTTAAGAGTTTTAAAAGAAGCAGTTATATACGAAATAGCCATGAGTGAAAATCAATGTGATGTAATGAAAATGAAGCTGACTCAGTTGCGAGAAAAACTGGAGGAATTAGGGCTTTCGGCAGAGGGAAGCAAGACGATACTACAACAGCGACTTCGAACAGTATACGATGACCACGAAGTAAATGACGATGACGACGATGATGACGATGATAAAGAAGACGTTTCTGAAGATGTTAACGAAGTTCCTGAAGCAGTGAAGACGTGTTGCCGACGTAATCAAAGAAGAAGCGAAGTAGCACTAACTTTTCGAGATGTAGAAGAATCGCTAGAAAAGTTCAGTGGTGATAAGAAGCTGAGTGTCACCAGGTGGCTGACAGATTTTGAGGAAATGGCAGAATTGTGTCAGTGGTCCGACATTCAAAAGGTAGCGTACGCAAAACGGCTTCTTACGGGGTCTGCCAAGCTGTTTGTTCGATACGAAAAGTGCGGTAAAACGTGGCCGAACTTAAAATTCGCTTTGAAAGAAGAATTCGAAGAAACCGTGGACAGTTATCAAGTTCATCGTGAATTGTCAAAGAGAAAGAAAAGAGCGGATGAAACATACCAGGAATACATTTATAAAATGCTGGAAATAGCTAGCCAGGTGGAATTAGAACCCAGAACTGTTATAAAGTACATTATCGAGGGAATTCCTGAAGATCCGGTGAACAAGACGATGTTGTATGGGGCAAAAACTATCCGTCAGCTAAAAGAGAGGTTTTCACAGTACGAAGACATGAAAAACGAAATGAAGATCAGAGGAAAAAACCAAGGCAACAGAGAAGACGGCTCGAAACACATGATAGCAGGTGATAGAAACAGATCGGCGCCTCAAAGTGCATCCAAAGTGCAACGGTGTTATAATTGTGGTGATAAAAGTCATTTAAAATTAGAGTGTCCAGCCAAACAAAAGGGCTTAAAGTGCTTCAAGTGCAATGAGTACGGCCACATTGCGATAAAGTGCACCAGTTCTACACCGAAAACAGCGATCAAGGAGACCAACAGCGTTTCTCAGAACCGTACGACAAAACACGTGAAGGAAATTTCTATAAAGGACGTTGAGCTCACCGCACTGATAGACACAGGTAGTGATCTCACATTAATTAGAACAGACGAATATGTTAGAATAGGAGCGCCGAAATTATTTAAGTCTAGTATTAAGTTTGATGGTATTGGGTCGACAGGAAATGAAACTTTGGGTGAATTTATTAGCGAGGTAGTGATAGACGATGTAGTACATAGTATTAAATTTCACGTAGTACCAGGTACAATTTTAAAGTTGGGAGTTCTTATAGGGACGGACTTTCTTAACAAGGTGAATTTGAATATTAAGGCAGGAAAAGTTGAAATATCAAAGATAGAAGTCGAGCATTCATATGATTTTAATAAACCAGAGATTTTTCATATAAATGCTATTCAGAATCAGGATGAATTAGATTTATCGAATGTAACTGATAGTGATCATCGCGCGCAGATAGAAAATTTAGTTCAAAATTATAAACCTGAGAAATCTCGAGAAGTAGGTATAAAAATAAAAATAATATTAAAAGACCACATCCCAGTTTATGCGCGCCCACGACGTTTATCTCCGCCCGAACGCAGAGAGGTAGAAGAAATTGTTAATTCGTGGATCGAAGAAGGAATCGTTCGTTCTTCGGACTCAGAATACGCGAGTCCTGTAGTATTAGTAAAAAAGAAAGATGGTTCAACCCGTATTTGCATTGACTACAGAGCTCTCAATAGAAAGATTATTAAAGACAGGTATCCTTTACCGCTGATAGAAGACCAGTTGGATCTTCTTCATGACGCAAAAGTATTCAGTACAATTGATCTCAAAAACGCTTTTTTCCATGTGTCTGTTGATGAGGAAAGTAGAAAATTTACGTCATTTGTCACTCCAAACGGCCAATACGAATTTTTAAAGGTTCCCTTCGGTTTGTGCAATTCTCCATCTGTTTTTCAGAAATTCATCAATGCGGTTTTTAAAGACATGATAGCTAAGAGAGTAGTTTTAACTTACATGGACGATTTAATTGTACTGGCTATAAATCACGAAGAGGCGTTGTTAAGGTTAAAGTCAGTTTTAGATGTTGCAGGTCAGTTTGGCCTTGTCATAAATTGGAAAAAGTGTCAATTTTTACGAGAAAAAATAGACCATTTGGGCCCGATACCATCAACAAAGAAGTCGTATAAATATATATTTGTAGTTATAGACGCTTTTTCAAAGTTTGTTTGGTTATATTCCACACGCTCTACCGATACGGCCGAGGTATTAGATCGATTAAGAAAGCAAGCAATAATTTTCGGAAATCCACGGCGAATTATTACCGACCGAGGCACAGCCTTTACATCAGGTGCTTTCGCTGATTATTGTAAAGAAGAGGGTATCGAAAATATAAAAATTACAACAGGTGTTCCAAGAAGTAACGGTCAAGTCGAACGGATTAATAGAACAATTATACCATTACTGACGAAATTAGCAGCGCCAAAACCCGACGAATGGTATAAGTATCTCTCCATTGTACAGCAGTACCTTAACGCAACTTCCAGTCGTAGTACAGGTAAAACGCCGTTTAACTTGTTATTTGGTACACACATGCGGTTAAAAGACGATCCAGAAGTTCGCAAAATGATAGAAGATGAATGGATTCAGATGTTTCAGGAGCAACGGGATCAAATCAGATTGGAAGCGAAAAGTAAGATCGCGAAAATACAAGAAGAAAACCGACGCACGTTCAACAAAAAACGTAAGAAGGCGATTTGGTTGCAATAAAGCGAACACAATTTGGTCCGGGTCTTAAACTACAGCCAAAGTATTTTGGTCCGTACCGAATTAAAAGAGTATTACGTAACGATCGTTACATAGTAGAAAAAATTGGTAATCATGAAGGGCCACGCCAAACATCTACATCAGCTGATTACTTAAAACCCTGGATTCAAAGTAGTGGAAACGATGTTTCAGAAATCAGGTCAGTTGATTATCTAAAATTATACAGTACTGACGACTCTGATATTGATCATGACATCTGAGGGCAGATGTCTCACAGGATGGCCGAATGTGGTATCGGTAAGCGTGTGTATAGAGTTCTTTTTGTATGTAGACTTGTTACTGTAGTAGCTTTTATGATTAAGATTGTATGTATTTGTATTGTTATTGTAACGGTACTGATGCTCCGACAAACACTTTGTCGGCGAGAGCGGTACCCTTCAGGTGCAGCAGGTACGGGGTTGCTGAGGGGTCGGCAAAAAGAAAAGAGCGGCAGTCGAAGGTTGTCTGAGCATCGGTCGGTACATGCATTCTCTCTAATTTGTAAATAATTTGTAAATAAAGAAAAATACATTCACGGATTTCGACTTTTCTTCACGTTCACTATAACTACTACATTAATTATATTTTTCTGCATTCCTTTTTCTATTTTAATTTGTTTCAGAGATCCAAAATAAGTTTCGTTGTACTGGTTCGATTTACATCCTCTACATAAAATCCAATAAAAAAAAAAACGAATCTTTGGTAATTGTCAAAATAACTTGAGTATTATAAAATAAAGAATGCCTTTATTGCTGGTTTATAACTGAGGAACCACTACTGTGAACAGTCTATAACAATGGCGTTCATAGTTAAAAAACTGACACGAATATATTCTCCTCTTTCGTCTTTGTTATTTTTGAAATTTATAAAGTTATTGCTTATTGAAGTTATAAGTTGTTGCTTATTTCTCAGCGTATTTGTCTGACCAAAAGAACAGGTGACTATAATAATTTTCTGTCCATTATCATTGCCAGATTTTTCATCCAATGTGGGTACTATGTATTCTTCTTCATCTTAAGAGCCGTAATCGATTTCCAATTCGTATTTATGATCGCTATCTTCACTGGCACTATCACTAAGATAATTATCCTCTTCCGGGACTTCTTTCGCACTATTATCTACACCAAACCTTGCGAGAAACCTTCGCAGCTTAATACCTCAAATTTCCAAGTCAGTATAATTTAAGTAACTTGAGTAACCCCACTGGTCACTCATTTTTTTTGAAATATACACACCACGCCATGATAAATGTATAAAAATACCTAAAATAACAAGTCACGAGCAATTGTGGGGATGTTAAAATTTCCCACGATATCATTTAAGGATTAAACTAAAAATTTGTAACGTTAAGCTCGATAATTGTTACGAACCGCAGGCACAAGGAATTATTCAATAAATAAACGAAATAGCAATGTAAAATTTAGTATGTTAGCTAGTTTGAAGACTAAATGTATTTCTATCATATGTATAATTTTAACCCTCACTAACTTTCCTATATTTTTGGCTTTATTAAGACTATACAAGGAAAAATAAAAAATATTTAGCTAACTTTTATTAAATCCTCATTAGGTATTGGAAACGAATAAAAATCGTAATGATCATTTCGTTTTCAATTTTTTTTACGAGAAATGAAATGATATTGAAATCGTTGCTAACAAGCATAATTGATTGGACCATAAAACGTAACTAGCTATTATACCTCTTCCCATTTTACAACGTTATTCAATTTTTAATGTTATTGGATTTTACTTTTCTAATTTAATATACTTTTAATTCGATCAATATTTTAGACACAAATATCTTTTCTATTTGTAAATGTTATATAATCAATTAAGTACTTCACGTATATTTAGTCAACAGTATAAATTTCTAGTATCTACGATGTGGGTATGTGGCGCTTGAGAGAGGATTGAATTTTTACGGTTTAGTACCTGCTGCATGAATAATTTGGGATATGTATATTCAAAACATGTAATCCATTTATATCCTTCGTCACAGTCTAATAATTTTCGTAGCCATGTGTTAAATTTCCCATCATAAGGTTTTCAGTTACTAAATTATTTATATTAATACCATCGTTCTTTTGTCTTTTATCTTAATAATTGTGTAATAAATACAAAGTGGGTTTAATAACGTATCTGAAATAATATCTCCCAAAAAGTTTCATTATTAGAAATTCGATAAAATTCCATTTAATATCAAACAATAAATATAAAACACAATATCAGATGTTTCGGACATAGTCCATTATCAAGAGTAAAATTCTACTAAAATTACAGAACATTTATTCTCCAAATTAACTAAATAGTAGAGGGGATCATGTTTGCCCCAACTCAACTTGATTGTTAGTTATATTTAACTTTTTGTCTAGAGCTGTTTGAATTTCTAAGTTCTTCAACATGGTTAGGTTCCTGCTCTTGTTTACGTTACTATGTAGTATTTTAACATTATTTATGTCAATAGTGTAATTAAAAGCAGAAGTAAATAGCAGATTGAATTTTCCATATTTAAAATTATATATCATAGACAACAAGTTGGAGTTCAGTATTTTCAGAAAACCGACTACTACAAATACAATTATTCCGAAAAAATCTAATCATCCAATATAAACCAAATTAATGGCATTTAATTCTTTGATTAACAGGTTGTTAAGTATACCTTTAATCATAACAAATTACAATACAGAACTAAATATAATTAAATCCATAGCTTACAACAATGGTTACAACCCCTCATTAATTAATTAAAAAGAAAAAGAAAAAGATTGTTACAAAAATGTTATATAACGATAACGCTACAACCAACATACATAAAATATATACTTCAATACATTTTATAAAACTTGTTACTTTTAAATTTATGAACCACCTTAGAGATTTAGGAATTTTTGCCATAGAAAATTGCAAACGCAACTTGCAAAGAATGTTAGTTAACAATTAAAAATAGTGGACCCAATCTTAAAAAGTGGTGTTTATCAAATAATTCCACTTACATTGGTCAAAGTGGCAGATCAATAAAAAGCCGATTAAAAGAACATTTGTATAGTATCAATAAAAAACAGCAGAAAACTGGCACTTCGGACCATTGCACTGCTTTTAATCACACTATTAACATAAATAATGTTAAAATACTATATAGTAATGTAAACAAGAGCAGGAAACTAATCATGTTAGAGAAATTAGAAATTAAAAAAGTTAACAATCAAATTGAGTTGGGGCAAACATCATCCCCTCTACTATTTATTTAATTTGGTAACTGTATAGGTATATATCCTAGGAATAAATGTTTTGTAATTTTAGTAGAATTTTACTCTTGATAACGGACTATGTCCGAAACATATGTAGAGTACATAATAAATTTAGTGAAACATCTCAAATTGTGTTTTATTTTTATTGTATGATATTAATAACCATGTTTCACAATAAATGCACCCAAGACAGTTTAAATATTATTAAAAATTATATTTATGTTATTTACCTTTATCATAGTGCATTATTATATAAACCTATGTCTTTAATTATGTATTTAAACAGTGTACTAATATGCACAATATTTTCTGAAAGCATTTGTACCAATTAAGGGCAACGACAGGAGCTCCGATTTCATTTTATTTAACGATGTTAAATTACTGTTGTTATGACTATACATGCTTCCTAATCCACTATTATTAAATGGTCAAAATTTCATTCTCTATTAACTGAAATACTATTCAATGAAAACGTACAGTACCTGTATAATTAGGTAGCATGTTGGGTTTCTTTTTGTCTTCGAATAAAGTTCAGCATATTATAGAATACTCTAAACAAATATCTTATAAAAAACATAAATTCCAAATATAAACCGAATGTAATATACTTACAAGTATATGCAGTAACTAGGATTTTATGTCCCAATAAAGTTCTCACAGTATATATTTTGCTTCCTAATATTTTTATTATCGAGTAACTGAAAGTATTACACATTGAAACAGGTCATAAAATATAAGGCGACGAATATCGCTAGACATACGATGCCTGATTGCTTGATTTTTTTTAAACTCCACATTTGTTTGTACAATCTGTCTTTAAAACAATAAGTACAATTTTATAGTAATTATTTAAAATAGCAAGGAATGATACAAAGAATGGATGCCGACCAGTGTAAGCATCCAATTTGATTACAAATTATTGAAAAATCAAAAGATTAATTCACTATAATATGTTGAAATGTTGCACTTAAGGTATTTGAAGTATTTGTAAATTATGGTTGAATAATCGAGTAGCACTTAAAGTTGTATTTGCGGAGCCGAGAATCTTCGAAGCTGTTGTTATTGATGAGATTTTTTGCTAACGGATTAGGGTGAGTTAATAGTCTATTGTTGTATTTGACGATGTGTTTTTTTATTTCTAAGTTAACTAAAGATGTTGATATTGGATTTCGAGGCTGTACACCAGAGTTGTATTCCGTACATCCATATTGGTTTTATCACTGAGCGGTAGACTTGGATTTTGTTTTCCAGGGTTAGTTCTGATTTCCTGCCCACTAACCAGTACATTTTTCGTAACACAAAGCCAAGCTGCGGTCAAGATGCATACCAAGGTATTTCACCTGGACTCTTTGAGGAATTTCAATCTCTCCGTAGAAAACGGGAGGGCATGTATCACGACGCAGAATAAAGGTTACGTGTACCGACTTGCTTTCATTGATCTTTATTCTCCATCGATCGTACCAGTCTTTGACACAATTTAGATGTTCTTGAATTATTTTAGAGGCTTCGCCAGGTATCGCGTGTGCGGCTATTAACGCAGTATCATCAGCGAATGTAGCGGTGGTAACTCTGGAAGTAGTGGGGATATCTGCAGTATATAGAAGATACAGGGTTGGAGCCAGAACACTACCTTGCGGGACTACAGCTTCAATTGGAGTTAGTTCAGAGAGATCATTTCGTACTTTGACTTGGAAATAGCGATCCGTCAAGTAGGACTCAAGCAGCAAGGCTAGCTTCCTTGGTACGTGCTTATATAATTTGCCGATTAATCCCTTGAGCCAAACTTTGTGGAAGGCTTGGGCAACGTCAAGGAAAACAGCAGAGGAGTACAATGCTTTCCGTATAACGGTAGTAATCCTGTTTACCTGTTCTATCGTTGAGTGGTGAGTTTGGAAGCCGAATTGATGCTTTGGAAGTATTTCTTTATCTGTGATTATGTTTTTTAGTCTTTTCTGGATTGCCGATTCAGCTATTTTTGAGATTATTGGGAGCAGGCTAATTGGTCTATAAGATGAGGTCAAGTTTGGGTTTTTGCTTGGTTTATTGATCAAGATAATATGAGCAATTTTTCACGTTTTGGGAAAATAGCAGAGGCGGAAGATTGCGTTAATGATTATTGCAAGGAAACGAATGGCCTTGCATGGTAGTTCCTTTATTTGTCGCCCACCGATACCATCGTGGCCAGGTGATTTTTTATTTTTTAGTCTTCGAATGTAGTGGGGAATTTCCTGTACGTTTACTTTAAAGGTTTCAGCGGTGTTATTGTCTATTGGAGCTGATTGTAGGAGGTCTTCTTCTCTGTTTTGGTTGTTAGTTGATTCCAGGGGCTTAAAGGTGTCATGTAGATGCTGTGCGAATAAATAAGCTTTTTCTTTATCTGATCTTGCCCAGTTACTGTTGCTTTGTTTGATAGGAGGTATGTGTTGAATTCGACGCTTGATTTTTTTAGTGGCCTTCCATAAAGAATAATCGGTGTCGGATTTGTAGCTTAGGTTACTTAGATAGTTTGAAATATCTTTGTTCTTGTATTGTCTAAGTGTCGTTTTTAAATTTCTTATAGCAGTGTTTAATTTATGTTTATCGAGAGCGGGGACCGAGATTGCTGCCAAGTTTTCCTTAATTTGCGTTTTTCCATAATTTTGTTGAGAATTTTTTGTTTGTTCGAATTACTATTGATAACGGGTGTGGATGCTTTTGTTGCTTGATCTATTAAAATTTCAAATGATTTGGTTGCGTTGTCAATATCTTCTCTCGATTTTAATGGAACATTACAGTTAAGATTGTATTCTATGGATTATATATATATATCTTCCAGTTTGTGTTTTTGTTAAATGAAGTAGGTTTGGTGACGGAATTCTGCAGATTGGTTGAGATATTGATGAAAACGGGCGAGTGGTCTGAAGATAGATCATAACAAGTGAGTTGATGCCATTGGTGACAGCGAAGTCGATAAGATCTGGAGTTTGATTTGGGTTCGACGGCCAGTATGTGGGTTCTCCGGTTGAGATAACTGAATAATTATTGGCTTTGATGGATAAGTTTTTGCCTTTGGAGTTAGGCGTGGTTGATCTTGATCCCCACCATTGATGTTTAGCGTTGTAATCTCCTCCTGCCAAGAATCGTGGTCCAAGTGATTTAAAGAAATTCGTGGTATCTATTTCAGAAATATTGAATTTTGGAGGACAGTAGACAGCAGAAACTATTAGTGGGCCATTTGAGTCGCTGACTATGACGCTTGTAGCCTGTAAATAGTCCTTTGAGAATTTCTCATTTTCATAGTGTTCAAGGTCGGATTTGATAATAACAGCGGTGCCACCGTGAGCTTTCTTGTCTGGGTAATTGGTAATATATACAGAGTATTTGTGAATTTTTAAATAGTTTTTATCGGTAAAGTGGGTTTCAGAAATAAGCATTATGTCTATATCCTTTTCAATTAAAAAAGCTTTTAATTCCAGATATCTTAGTGCTAGTCCGTTCGAGTTCCAAACTACAATTTTAAACGGCATTTTTATTTACGTTAGCGTTGCTGCCCAATAACGTAGTTATTAGATTTATAAGAGAGTCAATGCGCGTCATCATTTGGGCCATAAGGTCTTCGAGTTTACTTACTCGACTGGTGATATTTGAGTCGTTTGTTTTGTTTTGGTTTGAAGTTTTATTTACGTTTTCGATGTCTGTCGCGCCGGTAGAACAAGTAGCTTGGGAGTAAGAGATATCTGGATTTGTATATTTATTAAAATTTACTATTCTTTTACTATTCTGTTGATTTTGCTGCTGATTTATTATTTTCGGTCTCAACGACGGAAACATTTTTTGTTGCAACTTTTTGCGTTCTGGGCAGCCTTTATAGCTTGCGGATGATTTCCTCCACAATTTGCACATACAGCTTACTTGATTTTTCCCTTAAATGGGCACTCTTTCGTGTCGTGATGATTTGCGCACTTGACACACATTGGCACTTTAAAGCAGTATTTTTTAGTGTGACCGAACTCTTGACACTTGTAGCATTGATGTATTTCTCTTTTTTTGTAAGGAGATTCAAAGTTTATAACACAGTTCATTAGTCTATTAATTTTGAAGATATCTTTGTTGTTGTCGCTCACTGCGAGATCAATATAGAAGAGAGGTGTTGGGCTTGAGTCCCTGCTTGATGTCCGAGATTCTCGATTTCCTCTTTAAGTAATTCCTGGTCAACAGAGTAGTGCAAGTTTCTAAGTACAACTTTAAAAGGTTTATCTTGCTTCCTTTGGTATGTAAAGAATTCGTTTTTTTTTTTCCTTGAATCATTCGATTACGGGAATGAAAAGCTCCGTCTTTTGTAGTTGTACTTTAATATGATTGGTGCTGATGACCTTGAAGCTAAATTGGTCCTTGGCGATCTCATTCAGCAGGTGTAGAAGACAAATATCGGTGGTGGCTTACTGGTTGGCGTGTTGTCTTCAATATGTTGCTCATCATCATTAATGACGTCCTTATTTTCGCCGAAGAGACTGAAGGATGTTTCAGCTCCTCCCAACCAGTAGTCAGTTATAGTCGTTTATTTGGAGCTTCTTGAGAGTCAGGACTATTTCTGCCTCTTTTTTTATTATCACTCGCCAGGGTCCACCCAGAGTCGGGTTGACTCAAGGTTTGTAGAGGACCGTTATTATTTTTCATTAGCAAAAAATAAGTAGGATAATACCGCGTAATACCACGGCTTGAAAATTGTTTGCGATCGCGTATAAAACTATTCAATACACAGTTGAGCCGTTACGAAAACATAGACACGTCTGAACAACTCGACTGTCGAACTCGCACTGACGTCCAGTCAAGTAGAATCATTTATTTTGTTTTTCAAAACACCCCTCTGTTAAAAATGTTATCCCGAAATATTTGTAAACATTTAACAATACAAATTTATACTGTGTATTTTAATGAGAGATGTACATTTGCATACTTGGAACCATGTCTATTTATAAGATATTTAATTTTTTTTAAATATTTTAAAGCAATGTGTTTTTAAGGATTTTATTTTAAGTTTGAATTAAATTTTAAATTTAAAATGTTTCATCAAGTATGCACCTCATTTAGCTTATTAAGGATTTTTTTTGAAGTATATAAGAATCAAAATTAAACAAAACTAGTTTAAATTTATTAAACTAAGGTTACATTTTCTTAAAATTTATGACAGATGTAACGCTGAAGTTTCTACTGAACCACAATAAACTTGAAATGTTCTATTTAATTACTTAACCAATCTATAAGTGCTTATGGTAATCTTATGGTAATCACTTATTGGACCTTTCATATATTCTCAATCACTCCTTACCTATGATCAATTTTATCTTCAGGTAAAGTAACATTTTTCTGGGCTTTTACTCCATAACCAAAAATTGAAGTTGAATCTGGCTTGAGCAAAATACTAATGCAAACAAAATCATCGTACTGATTGTAAGGTACGAAATATAAATAGAAATGATTATATCAAAATTATATTCAATAATTATCATCTTTGTTCAAGAACAGAAAGATGCGAGGGCAACATTTTTCTAATATACAGTATGTGTATAGACGTCGTGCACGATTGCAGTGATGGGTTATGCTAGCGATGCGATGCGATTGCTTTTGCGAGCATAGCGATGCGATGCGATGCGTTGCGTTGCAGGTACATTTATTATGCGTAGATAATTTGTGTAGCAAATTATTGGGTTACTAATGTGATTATTGGTTATATTTATTTGATATATATGTATTATGTATATTGTGCGCAGTACTCGAGAAAGATCTGATTGTGTTAATACGTTATCATTGGCCATTGTGTTTATAAGAGCTCGTTGTTGAATTGTGGTTAAAGTTCCACGGCTATCTGTCAACCTAGTATTGTACAGGAGAGACACAGACATATCCGGTGATGCCTATAGTACGGTGACTTCCCTTGCGTGGGGTGGGCATGGTGCTATAGCGGCACGGGGTTAGGTTTGACCTACGCTGTTGGTCTCCAGAATGTGTGTATCCCGTCTGGAGGCGCGGGAGCGCAAACTCATGATTACAGGTATTTAATACGATTTACTGATTGACGAATTCTGCTAAACCGGCGAAGATTAATTCGCAAGTGATCTAGAGGGGCAGGGGTTACGAAGGAACCCCGGTGAGTACCTAATTACTTTATGATCTTGTCAACAGATCGGTAAGTGTTTTTATTATTTCATGTGATAACTTCCTATGAGCGAGAACACCTGTTTGTCGTTATCTCACTTTCACACAGTCGCCAGCCAGCCAAACATATTTACATTTATTCACGCACGCCTTCATCTCCCGTCTAAGTAGATAATTAATTACATTTACTATTTCCTAATTATTGGTGAGTAAATTTATCTTGATTATTCTTATTGATGTAAATGTTCTCTTAAACATTAACCAATCTGACATGAAATCAAATCGAATTAATTAATATAAAAAAAAATTCCCCCCTTACATGATCTGTTTTGAAATAAACAAACAATTGTTCATTCTGTAATTATCCAAGTTCACTAACCTTTTGATCGCTAATTCTTTTATAATTTAAATATATGCATTATTATGATCGAGGAATTTGCTTTTTAATTGAACGAGATGAAAAGGTTTTTCTCTAATATTTTGTAATAAATGATATGAAATATTTTGTACTTTTAAATACTTTTTAATCCGTGATTGAATGTCATTTAATTAATGAATGGTAGATTGCCCGGGTATTTTATTTTTTCGTATTTATACTCTGTACAAAGAGATTTTGTGTTAAAAAGACAGCAATTAAAATAATGAAGTTACGATTTTTCAGAACACGATTATCGCTCCATGTGATTATATATTTATTAGTGAAGTGTAGACCACTTACCATTTTCAAATTTCAATGTCATTACCTGGCCGGCAGCAAAACATTTCTAGCTGTATTATACATATTGTATTTTTTGCTAATTAGCTTCACGTATATATTCTGAACCTGAGTTCTCAAAATCCAACCATTCTTTAGAATCACTCATGACGACTAAAAGTAGTTTATGTTTTCCACAGGACAGGGTACTTGGGAGAACATTATGGAAATGGCTTTTGTGATGCCATTTTCGAGCCAATTGAGACACCTTTCTGTGTCATTGACAGAAAATTTTTTGCTTGAATGGAATATTTATGTTTTTTTCCAAAGTGTACATAGAACCTTGTGGAATTCATGCGAAGTTTATCTAAAAATTGAAAAAATGATAAATCCGTTTATAATCGAACTAACTGTTTCCTTAAAAATCGCTCGCATGGAATTTTCCAGAATTACTTATTGTTACTTTCAACTAATTGATTGTAATAATGTATGTGGTTTCTATTTGTTAAATACTAACGTATGTAGGAACATAGAAGATAATAGTAAACACCCGATAAAAAATTAAATTAGTATTTACGTCCGGCAAAAGCCGGAAAAGTGGAAAGAGAACTAACTGGAATATTCGTCAAAAATAAAACTGAAATTAACCGTTTACCATAATTTTAAAAAAGACACCGTTTAACCATCAAGGAACCTTACTGTTTATCACTTATAACACATTTAAATCCAATTCCTTGTTGGTATCTTTGTTGTGGTCTAAATAAATAACAAAAAAATGAAGCGAACGATGATAAAGTTTTAGTTGTTAGGAGCGAATGAGTAATTGAGTTCTCCTCTAAGTCAGTTTAATGTAGATGCTTTTCAAGCGACCTCATTAAAAGCAGCTCTTGTTTTCGGCCGTTAAGTGAGTATTTTGCGAGTCCGCGATTCTCTCCTTAAATACTCGGCTGGCTTTTATCATTCTGATCAACGTATCTCATAGAAGGTTTTAGTGCCTCGTATGTTATTGCATCTCTTTGTACAAATGTTAAAATTTTGATTAAAACGAACAATTGAAGTTTATTTTGATAAAAATTGTATAGTGTATTAATCTAATTAACTCCATTAATAACAACAAAAAAACAACACAAAGTACGTTACGAAAACTAAATATCAAATAAGCAGGTGATTTTGTGATTGAGTTAAAGAGCATAAAAAGGTTTGGAAAACAATAAAATAATTCAATTTTGGTAGAACAACTAATTATGAATAAACATAGATTTAAAGGAAATACCTCTCATTAAAAATAAATTTACTATAAATCCTAGAATTTTATAAATTAAATACAAGAATTACAGAATAGAATATAATTATTTAAATCTGTAAGATTTTAAATGATCTAACAGATTTAAATAGTCAACCATTATTAATAATTCGTAAAGATTCTGCGGGTGGATAATTGTTAAACATATTGATTAATAAAATAAGATGAATGATAAATGTTTTTGTATGTTTCAAAAGAATTTTATTCAAAACTCTACAATTGTTTCGGCATATGATGCCTTTATTACGAGTAAATACTACTCGCCTAATACGTCGATCGCCTAATCAGAGAAGAAATCACCCAGTAGATCAAGACCCACCAAGCCAAGTTACACAGAAAACTACAGTCTTTGATTTTTACTTCAACTGCATAAAATTGTGGGGATCTATGTCCCACTATTGTAATTATATTCATTTTTGTATTGTACATAAAAATTCCTTGGCTTGGTGGGTGTGCTAACAATATCACAAACATACATTCAGATTTTAAAAACAACTTAATAATAGATACCTATTTAGGTTTTTCAGATAGGTAACGATATATAATAGGTCTTATTGCGTTTGTGTTTATGTGTTTATAACTCTGTATAAGTCTGTAAATTTAGTATTTAAGACATCAGTACACCGTTGAATTTTAGTATTTACCTAGTACTCTTAATAAAGGCATCATATGTCGAAACAATTGTAGAGTTTTGAATAAACTTTTTTGAAACATACAAAAGCATTTATCATTTATCTTATTTTATTAACCATTATTAAATATACAAGTACGTCTGTAATACTATATTACTAGTTGAACCCGACCAAATTTAGACGGATAGGTGCCGTTATCGATAGATCAAAACTCTTACATTTCCATAATGGCGAGACTCCGCCGGCCGAATATTGACAGTTAAACATGCCCAACACGTTTAAAATTTCCCATTGTTGTAAAATATTGTATTTACTGCTGCATCTTTTCTTTGTCATTCTGTAATACTCTTCACCACAATTATCTGTCTTCATACCTTGTATTCACCCCCTGCAATTTATGACCTACAGCTGCTTACAACCCTATATTTTCATCATCGCCACAACTATATCTATCTCTTATTACTGCATCTTACCGCCAAATAAACCACGTGTAGCGCACCCTCACAATCATACATTGTAACACCGCACCGATTGTGGTTCATATCGCTTTTCTTTCAACTTCTTCCTGCACCTGATTTATACCAAATGCACATTTTGTAAATAGTGTTAATAAACCTGCAACTCTTTAATTAGGTTTGTCCGGACGGTTCATGTACTACCACCGCACCCTTAAGTTCACTTGTGATTTATCGAGTGCATGATACACCTATTGTTAATTAAAAATTCCGATTAAACGATAATATCCTGTATAGTGAAAGTAGACGCGTTAGTCAGGTCCATGCTTTAGTTGGATGAGTAAATGGCCAATTTATTGCAGAATATTGTACTTTCGGACGACATAACTCCACCGATATGCTATACGAGTCTACCTACGTTAAAACCATATATATTAGAAAATTATTTTATGGCAGTGGTTCTCTTCGAAACATCATATTTTCTTTTTCTGAACTACATATTGAGTTTTGATATGTATTAATATTGGATTTTATTGTTTGTTTTCTGTTTGTACCTATCTTACTTGCACCGACACATAGATTACAATGTTGCATTTTTTGTGTTTACTTTTTCCATCCGTTTTGTTTGTTTTGTTGTTTCAAGTGTCGGTGCATCGGAACCACCCCTCCTCTAGGGGCGGATCTTAAATTCATGTCAATATAAGTATTTCTACATTTCAATTCAAAGTTAAGTTAATACAGTTCAATCAGTTCATTCAAAAATTAAATTTCAACATATTAGATAAAAACATCAAACATTAGGAGAGATCATTTTTAGTACTTTTAACATATAGCACAAATCAAATGAAGATCTCAATAAACATATAGTATCAATAACATATAGTTTCACGTAATCAATCATAATCATTTAATTTTCGTAAATAAGTAGCATTCACGGGGTTCCATTAAATTAGTGTATATAGTTGTAAATAATTGGGTGTAATAAACTTTTAAAACACGAAGTCAGTTTATTGCACCGATTCCCCCATAGGAATCAAAAGAAGTGGCACGTCTGTGCACCGGTGAAATAATTTATTTCATCTACTAATAAACATATTTATTTATTTATTTACAAATTTATCAATGAGAAACCAAAGTACTAAAATGTTGAAAATACTGCAAAATGGTTCTCAAAAGTCAAAAACATATTTGCCCATAAAGCTGGTTAAATATAAATATGAATTTGAAATTATATGATGAAAAAGCAGATAATATAAAGTGGTTGAATATTTACTTCTATATTTATGTGTTTAGGTCACTAAAGTAAGGATAAACACAAGAAGAAGGTAATAAATAATCAGGAAGAAGGAAACATTGTATAAAAGACTAAATCTTACCTACTATAAAAGCTTTATGTTGTAAAAATTATTACTTATAATTTTCCAAACTTTTTGAAATCGATTTAAAACGAACAATTTATTATTGTAAAGTTTACAACTAACGAAATTATTTTGTGCTGTTTATGGTTAATGACAAGTTAAATTGCATTGTAATTAAAGATTGTTATAGTAATCTTAAGTTGATGCGTATAGAAATGTAAAAATACGTTTTTCGCTTTTCTCATTAGAGTTGGTGACAGGAAAATCGGACAACAACCCAATCGCCCAATAGCCCCATTCAGTTTAATATACAAGCTTCTAGAAAGACTTATTTACAACAGAATTGGGCCCATAATAATTGAGAGAATCCTGATTGAACTCCCTGGATTTTACCCAGAACGAAATTGCACAGACCAAATGTTGTCGTTTACGAGGTTAAGAATAAGTCCGTGACTTTTAAAGGAAAAAATCAGTTTTTCGGCAAAAAATCATTTTATTTTTCAACATTATCTTCTTTTTCTTGTAAATAGTAAGATTTATCAAAGCCCTCAAAATAAGCGTTTGCTTCCACGATGACCTCTTCATTGGACTCAAATTTTTACCACCCAGCCTTTTCTTCAGGTTTTGAAACATGAAATAGGTGGATAGATCCGAAGAATGAGGTGAATAGCGTAGCAGTTCGTAGCTCAATTGATGAAATTTTGCCATGGTGACTACACACGTTGTCCTGATAGAACAACACTTTTTTCTTGGCCAAATGCGATCGTTTCTGCTTCAAAACAGTGTCAAATCTATCTAGCAGCTGCAGCTCTGAATAATATTTGACGTTAATCGTTTTAGTTTTACCTCTTTCAAGGTAATCAATATGAGTACACCGCGTGAATCCCAGAAAACTGTGGCTATGACTTTGTTAGCCGATATACCATCTTATCCTCCTTCGGTGCACGTTCACCCGTAGAAACCCACTGTTTATATTGTTGCTTGGTTTCTGGTCTCTGGTCCCCGGTGTGGTGTGATGGATCCATGTCTCATCTGCCGTAACGAAGCGGCGCAAAAACTCGTTTGTATTGCGGCTGTACATCCCCACACACTCCTTTGAACTGGTCAAACGGAGGTATTTATGGTCGATCGTGAACAACCGCGGCACCCATCGAGCATCGTGCCGACAGCCTTTCCATGTCCAAATATTCATGCATAATGAGATGCATTCACTCAGTTGAGATGTTTACAGTCTCAGCCAACTCACGCACTTTCAACCTTTGATCACCTAATATCATTCCATGGATTTTGTCAACGATTTCTGGCGTAACGACTTCTTTTAGGCGTCCTGAACGTTCGACGTTACTTGTACTGATGCGGCCACAACGAAACTCAATAAGCCACTTTTTAACCATTGAAATCGACAGTGCAGCCCTCATAGTATTTACCGAGCCTCTCCTTGGTCTCTTTAACGGATTTTTTACAAAAAAAGTACTGCTTAATCAGCACACCAAATTCACTTTTTTCCATTATTGTGGAAATTAACGATGTTAACTGCTTTCAATGCCTGTCAGACATAAACGAAACGTCACAGCTTGCTCAAAATTAATTACAGGAATCTACCGATAGATGGCACTTAATGGAAACAGTTGCTGCGCGGGTAATTAAAAAAATCACGGACTGCATTTATAGACCTTTTGGCGGCTTATGACACCGTCTGGAGACACGGTTACGGCACAAAATCACGAGCGTGAAGATGCTCATAAAATGGGGAAATATATTGTTAAAAATGAATACTTCAAATTTATCTAATTATGCAGTTTCAGTACAATCTACATTAATTTACTAATGAATTTTCATTCACACGAATACAATCTAAATTAAGATTTTTGAAACTATTACTTTATCTAGGAATATAGTCAATTGGATGATATCTTCTATTTGGTTTGGATTATTTTAAGCTGCTATATTAAGCGTTATTATTAAATTCTCTCAGCCTTTCTGTTTTTCTGACTAAGTCACACATTGTATGAATTTAGAGGGAAAATATTCTGCACACATGAAGTCGGAGTTAAACAGCAGTCTTTAGCTGGTAATTAAATGAAAAATATTTCATTCTGTAAGCGAAACGTCATTTAAGGGGAATACACCAAAATATATATGCATAATATAAAAACAGCTAACGTGTATTCTTTTCAAAAAGTATAAATCATATAGCTTGCTCCTTTTAAATATTTATTTATTTAACATGAAACTATTTTTGTCAAAAACTCAAACATAAAATTCACTACCTTCGTGATTTTGCGCTTTATATTCCCCTATCATCCTATTAAATCTTTGGTACATGACAAATAAATAACCACATTAATATCGTTAAATTTATATCCAGAACACTTTTACATAAATTATACACACGAACGTTGTTATTTCAGTTTTTTATTAACTTTAACACCATTTGCAATTCCTCTTCCCAATCAAAGAAAACCTTTTTCAATATCCACTGTCATTCAGTGTTGTTTAAAGCGAAAAGCTGTTTGAGCAATTTAGATGGTGAAAGGTGAAAGTATATAAAAGGGAATATCCCATTTGGGGGAAACGAACAAAACCATATAAATGCTTGTTTTTGAAGTTAGTGGAGCGTGAAATGTAGCATTAGCTATCTAAATCTTTTATGTCTTTTCAGTAACACATTTTGAATTGAGAAGCAGTAAAACAAAAAATTCATTCATCGATTTTTTTATGAATGGTATAAGAATTGTTCCCTTAGCGCCTATAAAAAGAGGAGCCAATAACAACGAATTTTACAAAATGGGGGTTGCTATTTTATAAATTAATAAGAAAGATTTTAAACAGAAAATATACGTATACTTGTACAGGTACACTGTAAGTAGATTATATATTTGTATATTATTATTTGTAAACCGAATGAAATTACTTTTATAGCTACAACAAACAATATTGGATCCTGAGCTTTACGCTGAATTAAGTACCAAACCAGAGGTGACCAGAGAAAACATCAAAACAGTACAAATTCATGTTTGGATATGGTATAAATAGAATAATCAATTTTGGAATTAGAAAACTATCATAAAACTGTGTAAACAAGAATAGCAATTACCATTCTTTAATTACTAAGATCATAATTTATATTGTGTACCTTTTGTAATTAATCGACATGTAGGCCACGAAATTAGTTCATATTAATGCAACGTTACTGTTAATGTTGGATTTATATGTGTTAACATGAAGTTACATTACTTAAAAGCATCTTCAATTCAATTAAATTAACTTCAGCCTTACTTTATTCCGTGTACAAACAAAATAAAATCAATTTCAGAAGAAAATTAGTATAACTTTTAAACCGTTAATGGTATTAATCGACGCCGTTTTATTTCCAAATTATTTTTTCTTAATAGAAAAAAAAGTTATGCTGTTCTATTTAAAATTACAGAATATTAGAAATAGATTACTATTGTATACATTACCAGCTTTTACAGGCTAGATTATTTCATTAATGTCGAAAGAAATATTACTCAAACAAGTCCAAGTGATTGAAAATCTGTTGACCAGTAACTTCAGAGCATAAACAAATGAAGACAGCATTTAATACTGAAGCAGCGTCATTGAAATGGGAAATAATTCTGGACCTTCTTTCTCACTCAAACGCGATCTGATTGGCTGTCTCTTCCCTAGCCGTATCTCTCTCTACCAAAACTGTCGCGTTATAGCGAAAAAGGACGACCAGAGTTACTTCCTATTTCAATAATGCTGCTTAAAAGCTGCCTCCATGTATTTATGCTCTAAGGTAATAATAAGGTTATGACAGTCTTTTGCAAAATTGACAAAAGCTTCTCCTCTCCTCTGTTATACATGATTCAATAAAATACTAAATACAAAAGTTGTATAGAATGTGTTTTATTTTGCAACACGTCGACTTAACGATGTGTCAGTAATTTTTTGTTTGTTGTTGTTTGATATTGGTTTGATTGTGGATTTGTTTGCTTGAGATAATAATGCGATTATGAATTATTTGGAAACCCTATATAAATTTTATTAAAAACGAAACGAAACTATTAATACACTTTTTATAATATTGTTAGACTTGAGAAAATTGAAATTAGAGGATCGAATCGTATGTTTAATTGAATTGATTGAAATTGATATAAATTGAAGATTGATTGGTGGTGACTTGTAATGCGGTAATACTGTACTTCTTGTTTTTTTGATACTCGGATTTTGGTTTTTAAAGATCTAAATTGTTAAGATATAAAGGGAAAGAAGGTGTAGTTTAGATAGTTGATTGGACAATTGATTGGTTGAGTTAGATTTATGGGGGTTGAAGGAGGGTTTGTTTTTGATAGTGCACTAGCAGATGTTGTTCTAGGAATATTTGAATCTAGGATTTTTGGACAATATAGTAATAAATAAGAAATTTCGTAATTGTTTGACAGGAAATTAATGGCAGTGGAAAGAGTAATTGCAGGGCAACAAAGAAAGGATTTTTGGGTGTTTTTAAGTGAACTGTAATGAATGTAAATTATTGGCCGTAAAACAATAAAGGAATTTGTTTTGAAAAACGTGACGGACGCAACAGAATGATTTAATGAACCTATATAGTTATGTATTTGTTTTGCTATGTTAATGTTGCATAATTTGCCATTAAGTCAACTTCTATATATAAACGAGCCGATACGCTCCTTTGAGGCAATTGCTTTACTAAATTTCTTTTAGCTGGGTAATTATTACCCTTAATTCTGTGAAATAAATAATTTCTGAGATATGTCCGCCTGTTATCCCTATCCGGACGCCTTGTAATTTAGCATTCTATATAAGTTTAATTATTCTACTATTAATCCAAAGTTGGGATGCATAAACGGTTGCAAATAGATAGTTATTAAAACCGCATATATGCTATTAAGTTTAATAGTAGCTAATAATTTATGTTGTTTGTAACACTGAACTTTCCCAAAATTATAGTTGTGCTATTAGTATCATGTAGAATACAGAGTATATATTGTTGAAATACTTGTTGCTGCAACCCATGGATACATAAATTCTCTTTGCCTTTACAGAACTGCCATCAGAAGAAACACATTGGTTGAGGATTAACAAATACGCTAAAGTTATTGATAGAAACGAATATACTGCAAAATGATTTAAGAATAGCATTTCATCAGTTGTATTGTCTATACGAACCAATCCAAAAAGTAGTGGCAACAGCCAATTGAATTCACGTGTAATAGGAAAAATACTATAATACCCGAAAATTGTGTTACATCGCTTTATGTGTATACTGAACGTAAATCATAACCAACTCTGTATTAATTGTTAAAATTCTCTTCTTTAAGATATTATTGTATGAAGTAGTTGGACCCGTTCAGGTTTGGTCGATGGGCATCGCTGTTGACGGTGCACAACACTTATCGGCGGGAGTTTAGCCACAGCCACTGCTACATCTATCTATGATTTTAGGATGATTGAATATTGACATTTCAATACAATACGTCAAAACGTTAGTCACTTTTATGTAGAAATGCTGATTAAACTAAAACGTTCTGAATATCCAAAGTATGCTACTGAACTAATTTCATCTTTTATTCAAATGTTATAATTATCAGTTAATTATAGAATGTTCTATCATCTGCTATCTCAGTCGTACAGTTTTTCATTACAAGTTTGTTACCTACCACCATAGATAGTAGCACATTTTTGAATTGCCTAAAAATATAAGGTTATTGACAACATTAAATAAGTATCCCACTACTACAATTGATAATAATTTTAAACAAATATTACGAGAAGTTGTTAATGAAGATGGGATGAATCAGCAAGAAGCAAAATCGTTAATTATAGCTTACCCTCAGCCCCCAAAAATCTATGGGTTACCAAAAGTCCATAATCGACCTTATATTTCAGGCCTACAGTGTTAAGTAAATTGGGTAAATTCCTTAATAAAATTTTAGGTAGACTTAAAGGTTCGGAATTAAACAATTAATTCACTTTAACTAGTCAATAAACTAAAATATACTATAATTCCTGAAAACTATACATTAGTTATTATCATCTGATTTCAGTTTTTACCAATGTACCTACTGAATCACTTACTCATAAAGGATGAAAATACTTCAACTTATTCAGGTGAATATTTTTCATTAATAAGTTCGGAAATTTGAATGGAAAAATCATTTTAGTTCAATATTTTTCTGTTAATTATATACATAATATAAGTTGCCATGTTTCACTAAAAGAAAAAAAAACTAAAAGAATTGGAAATTTCAGCAATTGAAGTTAATAAATGTAAATTAACTAACCTATTAGTGAATAATAAAATAAAAACCGAAAAATTAACATACCGGTGTTTACCAATTAAACTGTAAAACTTGCGAAGTAATTCATTAAAACTGTCAGATGTGGATTGCGATTTAGAGCATACTATTTCACATCAGAATATTATAGGTAGTTGCGATACATCAGCGACCACCAGCGCTTGCTGATAACTACAATATTTCAAATACAAGCAAGGGCCTAAGATGGTATCTACTTCTGCCATAGAGTGCTTGTAATTAGAAAAAGGCATTTTTCATTATTCCAAAATACATTCAGTTCAATTTACGAAACACGAAAGCATTATACAAAATTATATTTACTGTTTCACACTCCGCTGAATAAGTACTATATTGAATCCTATAAAGTGCCAAGGTAAATATATCAAGTAGTTTTGTTAAGCCGTTAGGAAGTCTGGGAGAAGATGTCCAGGGATTCGTTAAGTTTGGGTGCAAGCCTATACTGAATTTTCCTCTAGAGGGAGATCTATTGGATACCAAGTCGTTGAAAGCTGCAGATTAATCAAACTTAGCTTTTAGCGTTTGATTTAGTTTAGTTTATTGATTTAGTTTAGTTTATTAATTTAGTTTGTTCACTTAGTTTATTGATTTAGGTTTAACTACCAGTTATTGTATCGATAATTGTTTTGAAAATATATATGACAAAAAGGCAAAACGATTTTTTTCTACACCAACCGAACGCCCCGTTCTACTATATGCCTCTCAAACTGAAACCTCAGTTGGCAGCAAATGTTGATGAATGGTGATATACTGCCTATGACGTGATATTACATCAGCTTCCTTTTAAAGAAAAATTTCGATTTGATTAGTGATTTATCGAAACTGCTTATGGCATGCTGATGAGAACTAATATAATTGAAATCACGACCCACGTATGATAGTTTCCGTGAATTACTGACAAAGAAGTTATTCTTTATTAATTCGGTTTGCGTTCCTGCAAAGTACATAAGCTGCGTCGCAGATTCAGTTTTTCTCAGGCCCTTGCCAAACATTTAGAATCCTACAGTTAACAGCGAATTTTGGTGGATGCCACTATACCACTCACAGATTAACGTAAATTTATTGTTGATTTTGTTGAATAATATTAAAAATATTTTCCTGATAATACTGTAATGGCCCATGAAGTTTAGATATTGAGGATATTAATTCGTCAAAGGTGTAAATAGCTATCAAAATTAGAAAATATAGTAGGATAACTTTTTTTGTATGAAAACGATAATGTTATGATCGTAACAGCTTCGAAAGATATTCAGGATAAAGCTTTTTTGATTGAAGTTGTGCGTGTATCAGCAGATTGTTGCGTGCGTGTATTTAAGCAAATGTAGATTATTTCATAGATATAATAATAAATTATACACATATTTATTTTGCATAATTACACGTTAAATATGGAACTGCAAGTCTGGTAAAATATCCCAATGTCGACTAGCAACGAAATTAAACTACACTGTTACTACAATTCCTTAATTTTTTTTTGATAACTAATGGTTAAACAGACGAAACGAATCTTGAAAAATTGAGTTGATATATGAAGATTTATATTTACATTTATATTTATATTTATATTTATATTTATATTTATATTTATATTTATATTTATATTTATATTTATATTTATATTTATATTTATATTTATATTTATATTTATATTTATATTTATATTTATATTTATATTTATATTTATATTTATATTTATATTTATATTTATATTTATATTTATATTTATATTTATATTTATATTTATATTTATATTTATATTTATATTTATATTTATATTTATATTTATATTTATATTTATATTTATATTTATATTTATATTTATATTTATATTTATATTTATATTTATATTTATATTTATATTTATATTTATATTTATATTTATATTTATATTTATATTTATATTTATATTTATATTTATATTTATATTTATATTTATATTTATATTTATATTTATATTTATATTTATATTTATATTTATATTTATATTTATATTTATATTTATATTTATATTTATATTTATATTTATATTTATATTTATATTTATATTTATATTTATATTTATATTTATGTTTATGTTTATATTATCATACAGCCTGCAAAGACCTTTCTGCCAGCGGCCCACCTGATGAGACCCAATAGGGATTTGATTTGGCTTTCGGTTCGTAGTGCCTGCTTGGTAGGATGCGTTCCAAATATGAGTTCTGTGATCTTTAATATTTAGACGAAAAATGATTTTAAAGTCTTCTTTTTTGGACATCCGCTGAAGTTAGATTAAAGTTCTACGAAGGAATAAAATAAATTCAGGTAACATTTGCAATTAAGTCTTAAAAAAGAAATATACAATAAGATTTAAATTTAATCGTGTTCTACCCTGTACCTTGCACAACTACCACAACAAAACCTATTAGCCACCCGCTGTGTGCAGGCAGAAAAATACACGGATGAAGAAATCACCTAAAGCAAATTAATAAATAATTCATTTTCTATCAGCGATGTAATTAAAGCTAAACCACTCTCTTAAATTGCTGGTTTACCATATTAATTTAAATTTGGAACAGACAGATTATGAATTTGAATGATAGCCAACACTTACTAATAATTGCATAATTAGAATATAAAATTCAATGAAACTTTTACATCTTCCTGTACACTTACATTGTAATAAGAGAAAGAAAACAAAAATTAAGACACCTAAATTATTCACCATTTAAAACAAGTCCCAAAAATAAAAATATGATAAATCGGTTTTGTTAATCATGGATTTCAATCCTTAAGTAATAATTAAATTCGTATTTCCATATTTGATTTGAAGTCGTAATAAATTCTTATAGCATAAAAACTCGGACAGTACTTAATACTATACTAAACAATTCTGGTTCGCCTTTCTCGCGGCCTGGTTAGTAAAGATAAAAATGGCTAGGGAAGAGACAGCCAATTAGACCGTTTCAAATCGTGAAAGACGGACCATAATTATTTGCTATTTCAGGAATACTGCTAAAGTATAAAACGCTGTCTCAATGTCAATCGTAACTGTAACGTTAGCATATTTGATTGAGATTTAGCAGAATGTTTTTCATAGAAGTAAGAACTGGATTTTCAATTAACTTTAATAAATTAGAAACATGAAGTTTATTGAAACTGCTTTCATTTCATGAAAAAGGTTTGGAAGTTCGAAGGTTTTGTAATTTTACAGTTTATAGTTGCACGAAATAGTTACCTAATCCTTACGTTCTTTTACAGAAACTTCTATTTACACAAAAGTTAATCAGAAAGTTTCGAGTTGATGGGCTTACAGAGCGCGGCTAGCGTGTTGCCCAAAGAGCCCTATTTTCCAATAAGTGCCGTTGCTTCGAAAGTCAGGGAGTAAAACAGATCTTTTAATGCAGATTCAGCATTCGCGTTCGCGCAACTTTCTTAACGTCCTTACAGAAGAAATATAAGTTGGATATATTGGAATATATTCTTTCTTTCGGATATATTCTGCTAGAAAAACGCTATATAACTTTTCTATATTTAGGGTTTATTTGACAGATTTTCATTAAAATTAAACTATTCTACTACATTTATATATTTGATAGTTTCGACCTTTACTTGATGAAAGTCCATCTTAATTAGAAAAAACGAAACTAAAGATTTTTACATACTTTATTTACTATTCGCAACATATGTTTCGCCAAACTTTGGCTTCCTCAGACGTGAGTACTTTCTACTTATTACAGTTACTTACTACATTTATATATGTAATAAAAACAAAAATTATTAATTAACAACATAAATGAAACTACTTGTGACATTATTATCAAACATTATTAGAAATAATTTGGAGTATTGTGGAACTCATCTAAACAGACACTAAAACCCAAAACATTTAAAAATCTAAAACGTGTTTCGACAGCAAAGGTGTCATCCTTAGTCTCACTGGTTGGACTTGAGATTCATTATTGTGTTGGAATAAGTTGATTTTCTGTATATAATGTACTCTAATTTGTTGTTTTTGAATGTAACATTTAAATCCAAAACGTTTAGGCCACTTTTGTCCCCTTGTTCCAGTGTAAATTAAATTTTATTATTTATTTTGTTTTATTTGTTGTTAACTGACTCAACTGGTATTCTATTCCGGTCCAAATACAAATTACGTGCCCAATAGCATATGTGATTAGTAAACTTATTATTTTTAAACAAATTGTTGTCAAAATTAGTCATTTAAAAGTCCTCCAATAAGGGATATATAAGACCCAATTTAAATTTTTAATTTTAGTTGTAACATTGCTCTTAATAAAAGTTTAATAAACCGAAACAATTGTAAAGTTTTTTTTTCAATACTGTTGATGCATCGAAGAGAACATCAATAATTAATACTTGAAACTTCACCTTTCTGAATACAGACTGTTTTAAACATATTGTTAGTCATAATTTGATATAGTCATATAACTAACCTTTTTGAGTGAAAACCAAATTATATGTATATATACGTATGTGTGTGCGTATGCGTGTATGTATGTAAGCAGTTTTTGTTTTCAAGTTATTTTGTCTTGTATCAACAAAAAGTGATTTTAAAGTTTATTGATTTTTAATAAGTATAAAACCTCAAACAATTACTGAATTCGTGGATGATTTTATTATGTGGTTAAAGTAAAAAAAGGAAACACTAATTAAAATAACGCCAATGTTTAAGAAGTGAGTTTTTTTCAACTTTATTCTTAATAATAGGGAACGAACCAAATGATTTTTTATTTATTTTGTGCACAGATTATAGAGGCCTCTAAAATACTCTATGGATGGTCGTAAAAAAATTGTAGAACATTAGAAAAGGAAAAATTTCATTTACGCACGACAAACGAAGATCTTTTGTTGTGTATGGAAAGAACAACTGCGAACTTATTTCATTCATTATCTTTTTTTTGTTTTCTAAGGGTAGACTTTATTGTTAAAAGACTCGTATCGAATTAAATTAATTAGTTGCTTTCGCATTACATCGAACGGAATTTCCGGCAGAACGTTCAGAGGAGTACAAATCCTTTAGTCCGAGAATTGTGTATGGTAACTAAATAAGTACGATAAGAGGAAGACAATTTCAACTTGAGCACGTCGATATTTCAGCTTCGTTCGTCGTCTGAAAACGTAAGCAGCACGTACACTCAAAATAACGACTGTAAGCGAAAAATAGATAAGGTAAAAAGCTCAGCATTATAGTTGAAATCTCCTTAATATATCGAACACTGTAGGCATAATTTTTTTCCACTTCGAACAATATATGTATGCTGTATAATGATTACAATATGTACAAGGATTATTTGCACTATATTGAAATAAACTAATTAAAAAAAATTACTTTGACAAATGTATAGTTAGTTGTACTAACATCATATTCATGATATGTTTTTGTTAATGTTATTAACTTTAAATTATTTTAATGCTGTTACTTATAAGGTACAGGGAACGTCAATATTACTGTTAAATGGCTGTAGATGCGACTGGTATAGAGGTGATACAGAGCTGCGGAACTGTCAACAAAAATAGATATGCGTTGTTGGTTTCCGGGTATTGCCGTGTCTGATGGGTTTCCATACTTGACGTTTCGCCGATCATACTGCCGGCTTCTTCAGAAGTTACTCTGAGCAATGTTGTTGTCTTGATCTGTTTCTCGTTATATACCTCAGTGTTTCATTGGTTCGCTGATTCATTGGTTCCGTTATAGGTATGCTTGACTGGTCTTGCGTAACAGTTATGGTTGATAGATTTGTTGTGCTGCTGCTCTGCTGCTGTCTCCTCATTTCACACAGTGCTAGCCTCCAAGTATTGCTGATGCGATAGCTATCTTCTCGATTGAAATTATTATTGTTCTTCATGATTTCAATAGATTCGCGTATAATTCTTGGATAGTACCGGTTTTACTCAGCAATTATTTTTACCTCCAAAGTTAATTTTGTGGTCACCTTGTTGGTATATATGTTCGGCCACAGCTGATTTATCGGTATGCTCCATTCTTGTATCTCTGTGGTGTTCTTTTATTCTGCATTGAATACCTCGGTCTGTTTGTTCAATGTAAGATTTCCCACAGGTGCATTCCAGTTTGTACACTCCTTTTGCTGACGTTTTTGGTAACCGATCTTTATTTGGACAAACAGGCCGAAGTATTCAATGCAGAATAAAAGAAGACCACAGAGATACAAGAATGGGGCATATATACACACACACACACACACACATATATATATATATATGTAAGTAATATCAAACCAATGACTCAAATTCGTTCCCTGGTTCGACCCCACCCGAGTCCTGGTGATCGTACACTAATGACGTCCTGCGCTTAAGTTGCGAATATGAGTACTTATAAAAACTATGATTCATTCTAATAAAGTGGTGAAAACTTTTATTTTGGTTTTGGCTAATTAGCCCTCTAAGTATCATATACTCTAACATCAGGAGTGGGATGGCTATCCTGAGTATCCTGTTAAATGAAAGTACTGAAAACAGTAAAGATCAGACATTTCCCAAAATGAGCACACTAACGATTGAAAACTGTGGTAGGGATCAAAATTCATGCGAGCAACATGTTCCACCAGCAAAAAAATCCAAACAGCAATGGCAAGACATATTAATTCAGCTGTAAGTACTGGTTATTTTTTTTTTATTTGTAAAAATGTTTTTCCATACAGTAAAGGCTGAAACAATCCAATATAGATAAGTTAAGATTTACAGAACACCTGCTTCTGTTTATAACGAGCTGTCACTGGCTAGCTGATCAATAAACTGCAAATTCATATTTCATGTAATACTGTAATAACACAAATAAGAAGAAATAAAAAGAATCCCTCAAGAACTATTTGAGTAATGTGATTCTTTAAATTGCTATATACGCATAAAAGAATATATATATATACGTTTTCAGTTTAGAAAAACATCAAAATCACTATCTGTGTAAAACAGGTAGCCTATACCACTCCTGACAATTTCTTTATCTCGTCTGTAAAGATCATTAAAATCGATTCAACAGTTTAGAAGATTATTCCCTACTAATTGATAGGCAGACAGACAAAATCTATCCTAGAATACACCTGATAGCATCCTCTTCATGTATGTAAAGTCATATCGAAATCGATTCAATCGTTTCGCAGATTATCCCGTACAAATAGACATGTGGAGTAAAACATAGATAGGTAGACAAAGAGATAGACAGACAAAAAGTAGCCCATTTAACTCCCGATAACCTTTTCTTCGTGTCTCTAAAGTTGTATCAAAATCGGTTTAGCTGTTTCGATGATAAATCCATGCATAAAGACAGACAAACAGAGAGACATACAGACATATAGACAAACACACAGACAAACAGAAAGAAAGTTTTTACGGGTGACATGTACCTATATGCAATTTTATACCGGTAATAGAGAATATAGAAGCAAAGCTTCTCCATTAAATTTGTTAGCAAGTAATTAGCTATTATAGTTCAACACTCCATCATAATTAAGCAAACCGCAATAGCAGTTTGCTTGCTTGTTAGGATATGATTAAAAGACCGAGAGCAATTAAGCAACAAAACAACAGTTTATCGCTGCACAACTGATTTTCTATATTGATCTAACAGAAAAGTGGTCTGAATTGACATCAGCTTTGTTACGTGCGCTTACTTACACAATTAAAATGATTGACAACGCGAGAAAAATCACACTTTACAAAAATATATCCATACATTGATTTTTAAGAAAACTGATTAAATTGGCCTTCGTATTAGATAAAATTAATACATTAAGAAATTATCACAAACATTTTATTAGAAGCTAAAGAGTAAATTTACATATTTTATTAAAAAATACGTCATATTCTACGAGGAGAAGAGGGAGTTACATATTTAACTATTGGAGAATTGTATATATTTTCAATCTCATTTAAAACAACTTGTGTATTAATGTTAATCAGGGGTTGCAGGTGCATATGTGCTGCAGAGCTGTAGAACTCACAAAAAAATAGATATTTACGTTTCTCTGCGACCCAATTACTATAGTTTATTAATATAAACATCGCGGAATAATTAATTCGGCCAGCAGGGTGGTTGTGTACACCACTGGAGTCGTGCCCTCGCCCCTCAGTACCATCATTTACTAGCGTAAAACACCCAAAAAAGTTAATACATTAAACTAATAAAGTTGGCGTCGAAACACGGGAAATCCCTATAATTTTATTTATCTGGGGTATATTCATACTACAAAATTAAGTTCTTGGTCAAGTAATTTATCGAAGCTACCAAACGTGGATCGCAATTTCGATCTCATTAGATCTCATCAGCACGCCATAGACAAATTCGATAAATTACTGACCAAATCGCTGGAGCTCGGTGTAAAGCGGATTTAAATAAAACGTCGATATGGTAGTACGTCGCCATCTACCTGCTTTTGAAATACGGCAATAGCAGCAAAAGCAGGTAGATGGCGACGTACTGCCATATCGACGTTTTATTCATACTACACTTGATCGGTACTGTACGCAAATTATATAGTGTCGTTAAATAGCGAGCGAGGTACAATTGTACATTAAGGAATTACATTCAATATCACTCATTGTAACTCATTACAATTTATCTTTATCTACTTTTGTATACTAAATTTTAAATGTATTTATGAAAGATAGCTCAAAGGAAATTGAAATAAAGTTATATATATATATATATACACACATATATATCAATTATACAAAAAATAACTACACACAGACGGGACCTAGCGTTTTCTCGAAAATCTATGATTACATTTTTAACTGATTTATTCTAACCTTTTCGATTTCACTGTATAAATATTGGCTGAAAGTTTAATTTACGAAAAAACAAGGTTTTCGGTATTACGTTCATTTCTGTACAGTGTAAATTTACTTTACCCTTGACAATTCGTGGACATGTTTCAATAATATTACCTAACTCATGTATATGTCTGCATGGCACTCTATACATGTATGTATGTCATTTATGCTAGTAACTTAATCCAATTATGCATTGAAATGAACAAGCCATGAAACCAAAATAGGTACTGGACAATTGATGTACCATATTCTACCCGCTATAATGCTGATGAAGGACACAGACAATGAGGTAAACTACATGAATGAAGGCGTAAAATTCAAAACATTTCTAAAACAATACAAATATTTAATGTGCTTTTCCAGGAAAGAAAATTTAAAAATCATCTTGTCAACATTAGTATGGAAACTGTTTTTTTTTTTTATGACTTATTCATTGACACGAAATACCATTCATAAATATGTTAATTATTTAAGCAAATTCAAATTAGTATGTTTCGCAGAGTAATAGGAATTTAAAAAATAGAAAACAATTATTTCGTATAAGATAGCAATTTATTACCTTATAATGTTGAGAATAATAAATAAAAAATTAATTAAATTAATAAAAGTTCAAATGAAAATGAAACCTATGGTTTACTAAATAATGAGTACAAAAGATCAGAAATCTTAAAAACTTTCACACACATTGATTTGACAAATCCAAGGCATTGCCTCAAAGACAGAAAATGTCGTAAATAGCAGACATATATGTGGCAGAACAAACGTCCTGCAATCCTATGAATACAATAAATGGTTTGTAGTTTTTAAAGTATGGCATAAATGGTTTTTATTCAATCTTATTTTAAAATGATGAAGATATAGATTAGAATAATATAGGATCGCTTGAGTTAGTGTGAATAGCGCTATAATCAGCGATTTTATATTCCCACCCGCTACTAATTATGTGCAAAGCCGAAGCGTAGAGAGGAAGTCCTAGTCAGCCTCATTTTTATTAACCATGGGAACAGGTGGATGGTGGTTGGGAAGAGAAATAAGATACGACGGAATGAAGATAGAAGAGAAGAGTAAGATTATCTGGAAAGTTTTATTGCCCCAGAATTTGCCCAAATGACCTAAGGAACTTAGGTCTTGGACTAGGGCAGACGGACACGAAATGCTAAGTTATGATATAAACCGCTAAACCATGCAGTTCACTTACGTCACAAATCCATAAAGGGACTATACACTATAGGTAACTAACAAGAGGGAAGTGATATTACATCTACTTAAAATGCATGGAATAGTAGTAGAATACTAGTAGAGTTGAAGATTATGACGCGTACGACAGGCTAGGCGGGGCTCGTACTCTCCTACAATGATCGAAAAATACCACGGACGGCGATAAAGGTCAAGATTTCAGTTTTACCTATATTATTGCTTGTTCAATGTTCTATTGTTGTCTCAGTTTGTTGAATTGATCACTATCCTTTTCTACTTGTGGCGAAATAAATGACGAATTCCATAAACAAAGTAAATAAATTTGTAATAAGAAATAAGAAGATAAATAGTAATATGTATATTCTATCACAGGGAAAGTTAACTTCCGCTTAAGTATAAACAGCGGTATCGTAGAGTTTCATTTCTTCCTATAATGGCCGAACAGTTTCCACAATTTTGTATATATCCATAAATTTCAAACTTATGAATGGTTTTCAAAGCCAGTACATTCTTATATAGAATTACAAGTGTGCAACTGTTTAATTATTCATTTTTTTGTTGGTTGTATAATGCTAATGCTATTTTTGAAAGACCGCAAGAAATCGGTTGAACCTGTTTATATGCAAAAAACTTTTTTTTGTTTCATTCCCACCGGCTATTGGTGCTGGTTGGCGGACAGTGCCTCCGACCTACACTGTAGTGCAAAACCGGAGAGTAGGGCGTAAGGACCTCTTCAGCCTCTTTTCAGGAATCGTGGGAATGAGTGAGTGGTGTGGTTAGGGAGAGAAAGATGAGACGGACGAAATGAAGACAGAAGAGAAATGAAAGATTATCTGTGGAATATTACTGCTCCAGCATTTACATAAATGATCCAAGGAAACCACAGAAAACTTGGACCAGAGCAGCCGGACCCGGGTTCAAACCAGTGACCTCCCGAATGCTAAGCAATGATCTAGAGCACCAGACCACGCCGCTCGGTTACACGCAAAAACGTGTAAAGCTAAATGAGGAATAGATATGTTACTGTGTAGCTTGTTCCAGCAAAGTAAGAGAATATCTACGATCCAGTACAACTGCGTCTACTGATTTCCAATCTCAGTATTAGTACTTGTTGAAGAGATTATTCTTAGCATTTTACGTAGCCGGTTAAACTTTTACCTGCAGTGTATATGTATACACGTACATCCGAGATAACGTCACAAATTTATTGTGTTGGTAAAGAATGAGGCGATACATTCCAGTCCGTAATTCGCTTTCATAGCATTAAATATTACATATACAAAGAAATACAGAATACAAATTAATACACCTAGATATTGACAAAAAGTTATACAATCCAATGCAATGCAGGCTGATCTACTTAAAGTGTAGGTAAATTGTATACCTAGTAAAGTAATACTAAATTAAATAAAATTAAATATCAAATTTTATTTAATTTAATTAGTATGTTTCACAAAAAGTGCACCTTTCAAAGTTTATGTTTTATTAAAGTAGTACTAGAAAATCGATGTCCATAAAACGAAATCAGGTAAATCAAATATCTAATCAATCGCAGCTATAGATTATAATGGCCTTTTCAATATCTACCCTTCCATTGAGTTAAAACGTAAGTGAATAGTGATAGAAATATGATAACAACTATTTTACAATAATTCGAGGTATTATACTCATAAAAACTAATAGAAGTGATATTTTATTTTTGATTAACATTAAAAATTTGAAAAACGTGCACCGAAGAGAGACATGCGAAAATGTCATTAGCGAGATAAAAGTATTTCATATACTTTTTTGAGGCTATCCGTGTTTGAGCGTATAATATAGATGTCAGAAAAGGATAAAATGAGAGTAAATATCGTTACAAAAGAGTTTATTTTATCAAAGACATACTAAAACCAAATTTCTAGGTAATAAAGCATTTGTTCGTTAAACTTTCAATAACATTAAGGCTCACTTTCCAATGTCCCACTAATAATTTAGTAAATAATAATAAAATGGAGTGGATAAATAGTTAATTATCTTTTATCATTCGTAATTACTGTTAAAAACTATGACTTTCCTTGAAAATAACTAGATACTTCTGATCAAAATTGTAATCCTAGTAACAAAAAGAAGTTGACGTATTTACTTGGGCATTGAGTACTTGGTCTAACTCTCTCGTTTAAGTTCTTAAAAAAACGAAAATTAATTTATTGGCTTTCGTTGTTTAAAATATATTTATAACAGTATTACAGAAATTGCTACTCATGTAAACAGTATAATCATTTTTGATGTTATTTAAAGGTATTTTGATTGATAAACAGTTGTGTTTAAAAATTGAATGTATTTCCATAGAAATATGTTCTTTTTGTCTTAAAATATTATATTCGTGTTGATATTAAAACCAAAACCACAACACTCAAACCAATGCTATTGCCAGTTTATAGCCATCTGCAGATATCTACTACTACCTGTAATATTCTATGTTTGGCAAGGCTCTTACAAAATTATCTACATGACAAACTGATATGTAAACCAAGCTTGTTCGTCATAATTTCTATAATTTACTTACCAGGAAGTTGTTTCTTATTAATTTCATAAAACACGAAATGAGTAAATTTATTCCGTTTGTTGAACAAACACCAAGAATTACGTGAATATTCTTTATGATTACAAAGCATTTGAGAGGGTGACTTTTTTTACTTAAAATTAAATCCAGAAAGTAGATGAAGATTCCATAACCTATATTAAAAAGTAAATGTTTTTTAAAAAACTTTCTAGGGTTCTTTCTAAAACCTGTTCATATTTATTACCTACTAGCGATCTGTGCCAACTTCGTCAGGAACAATAAAGATACAGAGTAAATAACACAGGCCAATATAGGGTAGGAAACTAAAACCAGAGGTGTTATATTATTTTCGATGTATTTGTGAATCTGACATCAATTGCCAGAGTAAGATTTTGTTTTGTGATATCATAATTTCAAATTTGAAACACACCAATTTTTTACTCTTTTGTAAGAATTACTAGATGAAGTAAAAGGTCGAAGGTATTAAGAAAGTCGTAATTTCCTTGATTATATTAGAATATGACCTCAGAATTGTTTTTATACATCAAGATCTTAAAATCAAAATGATGCAAATTTGGCTAGTTTTATTCTAACATTAGAAAAAAACAATTAAAAAGAAAGGTCGTCATTTTCAATGTACATACCAATAACCGAACTTAACTCTATAACATTAGTGTATAGGTAGTTTAATAGTTTAGGTAGGTTGCCTCTTATTTGCGTACAACCCACTTGCGTACAAATTGTTCCAAGGGTGGGCAGCAGGGAACCAGGTACCTGAGAATATCTGTTACCTTTTCCAACTTGCGTACAAATAATATATAATATTATATATATGCATGTATTTAATATGCATTTATATATAAGTATTACCTACCAACTGTTCATAATAATGATAACTTTATAATTTATTTTTTTGTAATATATTTAAAAATGAAACAAATTAGGTACATCTACATTTATTTGGTCTTCCCGGGCGGTTTTATGTTCAGTATAAGTATTTAAATATAAATGAAATTTGTTTATTATATTTAGTATGTAATTATTTAGTTACGTACTGATGATGTAACGCGCATCTCTGCTAAAAATAGATGTCAGATGTTTGTTGGCTATTTTTATTTCAATCAGTATTTCACATTATATACATTGTAGTTTATTGAATTTTTGTACGTAAGTTGGAGTAGACCACAGGTCGTTCCAGGTAGAAGCAACCTTGCTATCCACTATTATTGTTACTTGTACGCAAGTGGGACGGTTTTTGCAGTTGTACGCAAGTTGGTTGTACGCAAATAAGAGGACACGGTTTAGGTAGGTAAGTGGTTGTGCAGGTACCCTAACAGACAAGGTCTGTCTACAAGAATTCATTAAAAAGGGAAGACCTTGATTGCAAACAAGTAAACAAACTTACTAAATATACATGCCTAACTATGTTCTTCTAAAACATGTTACACCATCTTGACGTTCATGAGAAATCCTTCCTAAATTATTATTACTTCCAAGCCGTGGTATACGTACGGAGGCTTTTAATTTATTCAAAAAAAGTAATCATTTAGAAGAATGTTTGAAAATATCAATTGCTTCTATCTTTGATAAAATTTGCATTTTAAAGCTGCAGAAATATCGAGTAATATTATAAGAATTCCCACTGAAAGTAATTTCGTTTTACAAAAGGTAACTCAGAAAGTTTAGGGTTAATAAACTTTCGTTCTTTCTCATAACAATCCGGTTTATTCAAATCTTTTCAGTTTGGCGTGAAAATACCTTTCTTGAACTTCGTGAAACAATCGGAGCCAATCTGATTTGGAGTTAGGTTATTATAGTTTTCAATCTGAATAAATGCAAAAGTATTTTCACGTTGGCTCGGCTAACTTTTAATTAATGTCTAAAGTTAATGAGGTATCTGCATCGAAATCTCTTCAACGAAGTATACGTAGCGATAGGATGCGGAGTTTCTCTAAGTAAATGCAAAAGTTGGCCATGTACGGTAGAGTTCCCAGGATCATCATTTCATTAACTCGTTAAAGAAAGTTTCTAAACTTTATTTGCAAATTTTAAAATTCGGCAAGTTGGTTCGAGCGCTTAATAAACAAAAAAGGATATTTGTTTTCCGCCTCAATCTAGAAGTTGATTGGTATAATTTGAATATTATTGTTGAATTGGTACTTCTGGAACTTGACTACATTCATTGCTTGTATTTGTATTTATTTTATTAATATAAAATAATCCCTCAGAACGACTGTATTCTTCAACCAAGATTCAATTTATCCCTTGCACCTGCCTACCTTATTCGGCCCTATTTTTGACTATGCTCTTTTACTCTCTAACAGTGGCATATATGTAAAACTATCTTTACAAAAACCAATTTCGCACAAATTTAATATTTCATAGCTCTTAGTGGCGTATACCACAGCTCTTCAACTAGAATCTGAAATTTCCTATAGAAGTGGATGCATTTTGATATGGTTTCATATACCATATCAAAAATTATTTCCTGATAATTATGAGTTGTAGTTTAAGATTATTATATAAACTTTGTTCAATGTACTTACTGTGAAGCATTGAAGTGTTGATGGCATAGATAGAAGCCGCTAATGAATGTTCAGCTAGGGCTGATTTCTCAGTAAGTGTCGGCCGTGAAAACCTGTGTTCATGCATCTATATCTATTTGAAATGATTTTTTCTAATTACAATGGAAATAAAAATCTAGATGTAATAGATCCTTGAATTACATTTAAATCGCCGTTAGTTTGTTCATGTGATTTTAAATATATTTTGGTACCTCTGAATATAGTTATTTTGGTGATAGCAAGATAAAAAATAATTAGAGTAGCACTTGACAAATATATTTACAAACTGTTAGAATGAAATCTGAAGAGGAAGAGTAAACTAGTTTAAGACTTAGCAGAAGATGAAATTTATCGTAGGAAACTGAATTAGGAAGTGTTAGTGTTTTGAAAATGAAAATGTTACGAAAACTATTAGGGCGGAGCTATAAGTATTTAGATTAAGGTAGGGAACCAACTGGAAGAGAAAGAAATCTGAATAGTCTGAACATACAAAATACTGAGAAATAGATAGATAGAACATTAACCCTGACTACCGAAGACCTATCATTAAGAAGCAATTAAGGAGGGACAATAGTTATTGCCGTCATACTGTTAGTACGTGAAATTGAAATGTTAAAAGGGATTACCGGAAAGTACAAACAATAAAGTTATTTAAACGGAACACAATAGCAGGGTACAGATACAAAAGATTCAAGATTGGATATTAGGATATATATTTACATAGAAGAATAACATAAGATATGAATACAATACTTTGAAATATTTACACAGCAGGACAGTAACGGAATAATAACATAATAGAAATATATACAAAAATAAGAAATAATAAAATATTGTGGCGAGCAGGTAAGCGCAGCCACATTATTATAACGGAGCCACAATTTTAAAAAGGGCAGTGTTTTTTCGCTTTTACAAAAAAAAAAGAAAAACACGCGAAATTGTCATCGAAACTTCCTTATTTTAGAAAGATCTTGAAATCGTTCATCATCATGTTTCCGTATTATTGTTATCTATGATACTCTACATGCAGTAAATTATATTTCTTTGAAAGGGCAATTATGGTGTTTGTTCTCGTCACCGCTAAACTTTGCATTAAGTTCGCTGTGTGTTGTGAAAAAAAACAAGTTTCTTGCGTACATGCAATATAAAACGCTAATGCAAAAAATACACGTTCTTTGCAGCAGAAATGTAATAACTGAGAAAACAAAGTTTGTGTACCTACATGTAACTCATAATTATATTTCCTCACTTACATCGTTACGAGTTTACCTATCTGAATTTCGTGTTAATAAAGAAAAAATGAACGAAAACGCGATTAAACTACAAAACTTGTTAACGTTTTATTCCTCTGTATATGAAGAATCTTTGTTACAACTCTAAATGGTCGAAACAGCGAGCTGTACCGTTCTTTGTCCTCGACGCTATGAAGAGAAATTCTGCAAAATACATTTAAGCGATTGCTGTGCGAGGCAGGAAGCGGAAAATTGCATCTGCTGGTACTCTTACAACTCTAAATTATATGTATATTTTCGTGAAGCGCAAGAGAAAATGGCAACGTACGCCATTCGTCAGCTGTCCTTATTAAACTGTGAATAGAAAACCCGATTGCGATGCGAAAGAACAACTACAAAATTAATTTTAATGTGAATATCTTCCAAATCCTGCAATCCCTGCAATATTTGACAATCTCTAGTGAATACATTTGAATAAACAAAATCATTATCAGCGAATAATATAAAACTTTGTTTATTCCAAACGGATTTCAGATGTTGTTCCAGTGTAGATTGGGATGAAAGTACATGTATATCTATTTGTTTGTATTATAAATAAAAACATGTTTCGATCGACGCGAGTTCGAACGTGAAGTTCTTTACAGTAACAATGATTCCATTGTAAACTATATTTAGTCGGGGATTCCCAATAGAACAATTGCGTTCATTAAATTATTATTCTGTGTGTGACGATTGAGTTTTTCGGGTGTGCCGTTGCTACATTTTTATTGTTGAAGTGAGTTGTTCCAAATATATGAAATTATTGGATTCAGGTGAGTTGTTCACTGAGTACTGCAAGCATTTTTATTTTTAATAATTACTTAACTGATTGCTTTGTGAAATGATGCTAATTAATAATTTATATTGATTCAAAAGTAATTAATGAAAATATATACCGGGACGCTACCTAGACTGTTAGCTGCGGTGACACAGTCATTATTAATTTTAGGGGCTGAGGTTTTAGGGCGCTGCGGTGCAATGAGGACTGTAGGCTGCGGTTGTACAATTATCTATCTCATTAACGACCTCAGTCCAGTCTGTCTTGCAGAGGTACCGCGGGAGCAGGGTGCTTGCCCTTTCCCAAGAGTAGGATTACAGCATCATAAATTTAAAGCAGATGTATTTCTTTCATACTTATTTATATTGCAATAAGGCCTTATTTAGAGTTCGATGTATAATAAAAGCTAAGTAAAGGTATGCTTGAGTGCTCACACATATTTCTTTTTATATTTTGATAAAGGTGCTGGAAGATAAAAGGAATATCTAGCGAGTGATGACCATAGTGATTGATATCCATTGATTGAGTAAGTGAGCATTTGTTATTTATATATTCAAGTGAGTGTTACATTGTTCAATTTATGTTTGTTGGATTTATATCAACTTATATTATTGTTGCGCTCGGTTTTTCACATCCTAACGCAAAAGCTTCATTTAAGGTTATTCGTCTTATTATTTAAGTAATTATTGGTAAGTATTATTCTTTTAGGGATGCAATATGTTCTAGTTTTAAAGAAATGCCAAGATTGGCTCAAGATAGGAAGGAGTTCAAGTGTGTCTCTAACCAGACCTCGGACTGATGACTTTATGATGATAAGGATTTTACCTATCGTTGAATAGGTGAGATAAGGTGTATCCATACTGATTTTTATTCATAGCTCTATATTTACAATTTGTAAGACTTTTTCGTAGAACCGGAGCAAATGTCTCTTCATAGTCCCCACCTCACGCACAAGACGAGTTTTATATCTGATTGGATTGTCTTCTACATCAAATTGAATGCGAATATCCCATTTATTGTCAAATGCGTTTTCAGGCAACTTCGTGGAGTTCACGCATCATTAGATTTTAAACTTATCTCGCTTTTTGTGACACCATGTCACTTTTCAGTGGCATGAAACATTGCGTTGTTACTTGTTACGTTTTATGAACATTGGCTGAAGCAATGAATAATATACAGTAGATGCATCTTAATAATCAGAATGTCGCAAAGTTGCTCTGTCTCACAAAAATTCATAATTAACATATGTATCTTCATTCTTTTAAAAAATTCATACGCAGTCTTCATCGCTCTTGTTATTGTCTTAAAAAAATCCCTTCAGAGTCTTCTACCCTGACGCTTTCAACCAAGTTCTCATTACTTGAATGTTCTTCTTGCCTGAAGTTTTCATAATTGCGAAATCTCTCAATACCATATGGTTCATTTTCATTTCCTTCTAGTTGAGCTGCCAATGCTTTGACTTTATTCGGGACATGCCATCCATCGTATGTCATTCATCTCGTACCTTTGTTTGTAAATGAGAGCGTCGTTTTGTCTCTACCGGTCTCATCATCATCCTTTGAAAGTCCATTAAGGTCCAATTTGGCATAGAGAAATTCGAGCTCCAATCGTTCCAAAGAATCTTGCAAAACCTTATTTTTAAGTTCGCACTCCAAACGCATACGTTTTGATGTTTCGGCCAAAATGGCGGACTTGCGGATTTCGGTTTTTCTATCTTAGCTTTCAATCTGAGTTTTTCTTTTATTTTTAGATAGCTTTGATTCTTTATCACGTTGTGTTTAGGTGTTTTATTTAGGGTATTATAGTTATACTATAACTTCATCAAATTGTTTTTACTCACACTACACGCAAATCGAAGCTTTTCTCCAAAGTTTGTCAACCACAAAGTGTTAAGTAGTTAGTGTATCGATACAAAACATTTTACCACCGAAATCATGACATTAATGCCGATTTGTGTAACAGTGGAACGAAAAGTATTGAAAATAAACTGCAGATAAGTTCAGCAATGTACACTGTACATTCATCCGTCGTAGCAATTTTCATCCACGAAAGCTTGTTTCAATCAATCGAACTCTACCCTGATTGTTTACATCTTATCAATTTATTTACGAAGCTACTAATTATATTTTGAATAGTAACAGTCCTTCCTGTAAACAATATTATCGAACAGGTATTTAGGTATAGGTACAAAATTTACAATATATATACGTGTGCCTTTGGTTACAGTTTATAAGGGAAATGCATTGTTATTGTCAACTAAGCAAATTGCAGTTTTATTAACTGTTCATTAATTCTGCAAAACTTAATCATTAGGTCTTTCCAGGGTTGGTAAGATCTCCACCCTGACAACACACTACGTAGTTCTAATTGGTTTATAAATAATTTTAAGTTAGATGTTAATATTTTTAGGATGTAAGTATAATAGTTTATAATCAACATTCTCGGTAACATATAATACAACATAACATATATTCTTTCGTAAAGTATATTTTTTGCGAGTGTTTAAGATTTTATTTCTGTGCGCTGATAGTTTTAATATAGTTGTACGTTCATATAGAAGAATAGCATGGTTTAGGCATTTTTCAGTTCTAGGTATTAAAATATCGTAGTTTAAGCTTTACATTTACACAGAATGTTTCATAATTTATCATTTCAGTTTTTAAGATACATTTATCTAGCAAGTTGTTGTCTACTATTAGCTTTATACAGCGTGCCGAGTGTGTTTGTAGAACCCTTTGATTCTTAGTATCTTTCTAATAATATGTAACGACTGCGTGTTTGCTTGTGTGCGTTCGTTTGCCCATGTATGTGAGCGAGCCGGTCGCGGCTCGGCCGCGACGTGTATGTCGTGACTGCAAGTGTGTGCGTAATAAATGAGGACATGTTAGTGTATTTGTGTTTCGTGGAAACTTGTTCGATATTTCGGCGAAAAATAAAATGGTCCCGACTTTTTTATGTTTTTCGGGAGTGTTCCGGAAATTTAACGGAACAGTATATAAGCGGAAAGACGATCACCGAGTTCAGTTCAGAGTGCAGATATAAATTGATGGTCGTGAAGAGTGGGGATATAAATTGACGGTCGTGAAGAGTTCAGACATACATTGACGGTCGTGAAGAGTGGAGATATAAATTGATGGACGTGAAGAGTTCAGATATAAATTGACGGTCGTGAAAATAATATCGGAAATAAATCGAGACGGGTAGTAAATAAATAGAAAAGTGAGAAGTGTTATACAGACAGTAGCTGTACGTAAATAAATAGTGTAATTGGTAATAAAGTTATGTTAATTAATATTAGTATAAATAAATTGTTGTTTCTGTTTAAAAGTCTTCGAGTTTTGATTTTTGAACCCCCGAACGTTAGAAATGTATGTATTTGCTCTCTTCACCGTACAGACCATTCTGCCCTCCCTCCCTTCAGGAGGCTTGTATACATTTAAGTTAGTTTTCGAGTAGTACAGAAGCAACCATCGAACCATTACACATTTCGCAACGTTTTTCATATGTAACCTTTCTGTAATATTTATTATTATTATTTTTTTAATAAACTATTTCAAATGTTTGGATGAACTTTTTGAAACGAACCAACATTATTCACTAGTTATTATTTTATTTGAAATCGTGTTTTACTTCTATTGAGTGCACTGGTCCTTGGGGTATTTTTTCATGTGGTACAGCAGTACATCGACGAATATTTCATTTAAATTTAAATTTTCGTCACAACACGCAACACTGACCAATTGAATCGAGTTCTTTGAAACACTATTTTCCACTGCTCATATGATAACTAAATGGAGTTAATATCTACCATTAACACCGTTTCAAATATAGTGATAAATCAGTAATAGGCAAGTTAAATATTTAACAATGTACGAAGTGAGTAAATTTCGTACAATAAAAAGTAACTACTTTAAAATATTTAAAGCAATTCTTCAATGATAGCAGATAGATACAAATAATTGAATAGGTAAATTAACAATATTGACCTTCCCTATTATTTACGAGGAGACGTGGAAATGGCAGGGAACTCGCAACCATGTATTAGGGTGAGTGAAACCGGTAACCCGATTCACCACCCTAACTCGCTTCTGATCTACTACTAATGATTTATTAATAATGGTTGATCAACTTTTAATGAACGTGATTATTATTATTCTAAGTATTTATGTGACTGCTAATTTACCTACAAAAGCGAGTAGCTTCTAGTTAGTTAGTAATCTACCAATATCGAAAGAAGAAAAAAGTTTTAAATTCTCGCATGTAATTTTGGTGGAAGGTATTAATAAATTAAATTCAGTTTATGCAAGACGTTGATTAGGAGTGAAAGTAAACATTGTACCTACATTTACAAGGTATATAGAAAAGGCTCTCATATATAAAACTAGTTGATCCCGTCCAAATTTGGATGGATGAGTACCGCTGTCGATGTTGCTAAGCAGTTAAATGTTAATCGTGACGACATTCCACCGGCGGACGTGTAGCCACAGCCGCTGCCAGATCCTATCTATGACCCTGCTACGCGACGACCGATATTGACATTTTAATACGTCAAAACGTTCAAAATGTTGGTGGTTTCAAATTAAAAATTCCGATTAAGATTAAACGACAACGCTCTATCAGAACTATTTATAAGTTACACATATATATGGTTTTGCTATACGGTAGTATAGTAGTAGTATCAAGTGAGTATTATATTCTGACACTTGAAGGAGAGACGATGTAGCGAAACTATAGATGTGAACAATAAATATTTCTAAAAGGTTTATTTGTAATTTTTCAAAATCGATAAAAACTTTTATCAAATCAGCGAATCGGAGAATATTAAATCTTCATACGAGATAGTTCCACCAATTTGCATTACAAACCTACCTACGCTAGCACCATACATATTGGCACAAATGTATAGAAAAATAAACAAATTTGTTGTTAATAATGAAGTATTTCGGAGAATCTTTTTTAGTAGAGACCAATCTATACACACACACACATATATATATATATATATATATATATATATATATATAAATAAATAAATATATATATATATATATATATATATATATTTATAAAAGAAACTCGTGTTAGTTACACTATTTATAACTCAAGAACGGCTGAACCGATTTGACTGAAAATTGGTGGGGAGGTAGCTTAGAACCAGAAGACGGACATATGATACTTTTTATCCCGTTCGACAGCGTTCCCGTGTGACGTGACATAAAACGTCAGAAATAATACAAGTCACTATAAAACGTGGTACAACAAAAACGCATCTGACATGGAATAACAAAACGCAAATAAAAGCTAAACGTAATTTTGTCTATGGTTAAATATGGTTGAAAATTTGACGATAACTATAAATTTTGTCAGATTGCAGAACTGATTACTGCTTGCTTCCTAGCGTTTGCATTGGACCAATGACGGTGTTTGCGAGTATTGTGGCGCATTGAAGTTTTCTGGAGAAACGCCCGGATTGAGCTGCCTTAGTGAGAAAGTATTGCGTCAACATGTACGTCAAAATAGAAACGGAGCATTTAACTTTCATTAGGTTGAACCAAGCCAAACTGCGTTCTGAGGAGTATATCCATTTACGTGATTGGCACTGAAAGAGGCACTTAACCGAACGTTAAAAGATCTACGTAATGACTCGAGATGTTTTGGAGGCGCAATGATTTTACTGTCTGGCGATTTCCGCCAAACACTGCCAGTACTTTCAAGATCAACGGCTGCCGACGAAATAAACGCTTGCCTCAAATCATCGAATCTATGGCGCTATGTGAAGAAAATTCAGCTAACAACAAACATGAGAGTTGCATTGCTTAATGATACATCTGCTGAATATTTCTCTGAGCAATTGCTAAGTATCGGTAATGGTCGAGTACCTGTCGACGAATTGAGCGGATTGATTTCATTTCCTCAGAATTTCTGTAACTTTGTCTCATCGAAAAACGAACTTATCAACACAGTATTCCCAAACATCATTACTAACTACAAAAATAATGAATGGTTGAGTGAGCGAGCAATTTTAGCGGCAAAGAATAAAGATGTAGATGACCTAAATTACATAATTCAGAATGAGATCATTGGAACAATGCATTCAATAAAATCTATTGACTGTGTAACAAAATTTAATGAAGATGAAGCCACCAACTATCCAATTGAATTTTTAAACTCCCTGGATGTGCCTAAAGGTTGGCTCCGTAGTAATCATGCTTCGAAACATAAACCAACCAAAACTGTGCAACGGTACGCGTTTGGTGGTAAGTAAAATCATTAAAATACTTGATTTTTTCATTTGTATTGCCAAATAAAAAATTGAACTTAATAAAATCCAAAATCTGCTTATTTATTGCCTTTAAGACGGAACAAAGTTTGCCGAGTCAGCTAGTTTTAAATACATTAATTTAATATCAATTTCTGAATTAATTTGTACTTACTACAGATTACCTCAAATTAATGAGGAAAACCTTGTTACTGCTGTTACGCCCTCGCCAGGACTCGAAGCCGGATCTTTGGCTTTGGCAGTAACAATCACAATTGCACTTACAAAGTCAAAGAATCATCGAAATAAATGTATATAATTTAATATAAAAAGACTATCCTTAGTGAAATTTTTGTGAAACTGCATGAAACTATTGTAACTAGTGAAACGGTACCGTTGTTTTATTTCTTATTGTGATTTATTATTTAATAAATAATAATGAAATATTTCGGAGATTTGTTTTAGTAGAGGAAAATTTTAAATACTGTTCGCATTTATCTTTTCATTTTTTATTTTTGTAATTTATTGGCCTTGTTAGTCACACACTTTTACATTTTATAATAGTATATATCATATTTTTTCCCTTTTTAGTATTGCCGTTTCCTATTGTATTATTTTTTCTTTGTCTTCAAATGTGCTTCTAGAGTTTAAGTTAGTTTATAGATTTATTGGCGGTAATTTGTAGACCCATCGGTCCATTTCGAGGACGTAGATGATGCACCGACACATATATTACAATGTTGCATTTTTTGTGTTTACGTTTTCCCTCCTTTTTGTTTGTTTTGTTGTTTCGTGTGTCGGTGCATCGGAACCACCCCTCCTCTAGGAGCGGATCTTAAATTCATGTCAATATAAGTATTTCTAGAATACAGATAAAACAGTTCAATCAATTCATTCAAAAATTCAATTTCAACATATTAGATAAAAACATCAAACGTTTAGGAAAGATCATTTTTAGTACATTTAACATATAGCACAAATCAAATCAAGATCTCTATAAACGTATAGTACCAATAACATATAGTTTCACGTAATCAATCATAGTCATTTAATTTTCGTAAATAAGTAGCAATCACCACGTTCCATTAAAATTAGTGTATATAGTTGTAAATAGTTGGGTGTAATAAACAATTAATAAACACGAAGTCCGTTTATTGCACCGATTCCCCCATAGGGATCAAAGGAAGTGGTACATCTGTGCACCGGTGAAATAATTCATTTCATCAACTAATAAACAAATACATTAATATGATATTAATTTCTTAATTAATTGTACCCACTACAAATTACCTTGCCAAATTTGTAAAGCCAAAGATCCCGGGTTCGAGTCAGCAGTAATAAGTTTTTCGTCATTAATTTGAGGTAAACTGTAGTGGATACAAATTAAGTCAGAAACTAATTCCGTTGTATACATCTTCAAACCAATGCTGTAAAAATTTAATGTGGTAACAATAGTAAGGAGGCAGAACATCGATAAATTATAAAACCGTTTCCCTCTTTGCTGTATTTGGCATGCCTTGCAGTAACCGAAAAGAAATACTAACAGTTAAATTGAGACAAGAGGTGACCTCTAACATATACCCTTTTTACTCTTTGACATGACGTTACGCGATTTTATGGAACAGCTGGTCTGCCTGCTTGAATAAGCTTGACTTTGCAATTTCTTTTTTTGTCAGGGGTCGATCAAAAAACCGCAAGCAATACCTATCTGATATTCCTATCTTTCCAATATTGTTCACTTTCTTTTTACTGTCTCGGCGATTCAGTAACAGAAGATATTCATCTTTCAAAACATATACGGTTAAACAAAAAAAGTCAATTTCTATAAATTTCAAAGGAAGAATCGTTATTGCGTGATTCTACTAATACTATCACTGAAATAAAAGCAAGCAGTTATCTAAGGAAATTTAATTGTGGTTAGCATGCGAGGATATAGAATAAAATATAACGTGCTTTTAATATTGCAGCATTAAACATAGTTATTGTAAACAATGATTGTAAATAACATATATTCTGGCGTGACATTATGTTTGTATGTACAATACGTATAGATACACAGACTTTGTAAGTATTATATACAATGAATACATGAAATATAATAGTAGAATTATCCTCTTGAGAATAATGATGAAATTAATACCTAATATCAACCGTCACCTTTTTAAACACTGCTGGTTTTATATATCTATCTAATACAACTCAATATTTAACAAAAGTTATCGTCAGATCAGCGTATTAGGAAATAACTGCAAACGGTGTGATCAACACCATTTGCAGAGATTTACCACAAATTGTGAGTTCATTAATGTTTGACAAGGTCAACCCACGGCGTAGCTATCTTCCTGATAGCTACGCGAACCTAACAGAACATTAAGGTTGTAGTCTGTGAATTGTTGAAACTGTGGCGTTTTGCCACACTCACCCCTGCCAGGGCTGTAAATTTAATTATCAATATTGTACATTCGTAAATGTGTCATTTTGTAAGTATGTCTTACCTTGTCTTTTCATTTCGCATGTGTAATTCTTCAGATTTCCATTTTCTGAATTTATAATTTTTACTTCCTTTGTACCCTTATTCACATCTATTAAAATATATTTATTTCTATGCATTCTAAATTTTTCTTTTCGCTTGACTACATTTAACATTATGGTTTCTCCTTTCAATTTCGTTCTGTTCTCTGTGCCTTCTTTAAAAATCGTTTTTGAACCTTTCCTATTTTACCTTTAGTTGGTGTTATTTTAATCTTCACTCTCGAACCCATTTACCCTCGCCAATAGAAAGTGACCCTTTCCTGTATCCCATTCATTTTCACTTTTTCACGCTTGATACCGTAGTCATGGTCACTTTCCTCTTGGTAATCCCTAGTAACTTTACTACGCATAACGTCAAACTAAAATATTCAGAAACGGCTTCCCCTGCTTCTTTAATTCATTAGAATCCTTACAACCAAAACTATTCACTCAGTCACATTCAGCAAGTCAACCACAGACAATCATTCTAACCCACTCAATTTCACTCAGTCTCATCCTAACAGTCCTTAACATTTCTTTTACTGTTTTCTATCTATATTCATTCTTCCGGATTGGTTTTCCTTAATCTTTGTGTACATTTTTTTCTGTATAAATAGTGTATATAAATAAACATATGTATTCAGCAAAGTAATTTAATTGTGTCGTTCACAACCCAAACGACCAAAAAAATATTAAATGTCGATCGCGATTGCGAACTCTTATCAACACGTGTTGATGGTTCTTTAACGACAGCGAGAAGGTTGATCGGTATACTGTCGGAGCTGCCTACAACGTGTGATGGGAACCAAAGGGTTCGAAATCGCGGTCCACGTCTGGCAGTTTCGACAGATCACTGACCACAAACTTAATGTTCAGTTTAGGAAGGCGATATAGGCAAGATTGTTAGATTAGAAAACGCCTACGGTTTTCCTTTTTCGACACATCGCTCTCAAATATTTTAAACATACACCCAGATCCAGGGAGTAGAGGAATGATTTTCTTGTACCCTAAGGAAACCATTTCGATTCCGATTTCAAGTCCGATTATCATATCAGGTTTTGAATTATAGTTACATTTGATATTTCATTTCCACATAACTTACAGTTGTACTAACATGTAACAACAGTTTTCAATTTTTAATTTATACTCAACGTATTGTTGTTATAAAAATGATGCTCACTTATTACATATCAAAAACCACATAAGATATAGATTTACTTAAATGCAAGAAAAGACGTCTTTAATTGCCCAATAATATAGTGTTGAAAAACTAAACAGGTTTTTACTTGTCTCCAAGCCGTCTCATGATACCATTTCCTGGTATAACATATGTCATTTTTAGAATATTTATCTGGCGTTTCGGTTTTGTTGTACCATCATCAACTATAATTTTTCCAATATGAACTACTATATTAAATATATTATATTATTGTATACAGGGTTATTTACGCTATACGGCACGGAATATTATGGCCAAAATACGGGACTTTCAAAAAATTTAATTTTTGGGTTATATGGGGTCTACTATGGTTACTTTTTAAAATTATTTTCATATTATACAGGGTGTTCCAAATGCCCTAAAAGTATCAAAGTTATGTTTTTTTTAACGTAACCCCCTCTTTATTATTGCATTTTTGGATTGCCCGATCAAAATAAGGGTCTGTTTTGATAAGGTTTGTAATACCTAAACCTTAAGGTTTTTTAAATAATTGGAATTTTATCAAAATCTAATCTAATCTTCATGTTTCAAATACTTAAGAAGTATTTAAGTTATGTAAGCGAAATTTAGAATGAAATGTAACAATAAATCATATTTTATATTCCAATTATAATAAACTCGTCATCTTATACAGGGTGTCCAAAAATTAATACTACTTAAGTAAGAACTTTAAGGGGTTGTAACTTGATTAATTTAAATGGAACGCCTTATCTTTTAACATACCATGAAATGTATTTTTTAATTACCTATCGTTTGATATTAAAGTGATCATAAGCTATGACTTCGCGTTTTAACAGAAAAATATGAAGATGCGCATAAGAGACGCTTTTGAAAGTGTTACTCCGCAAATGTTGTCCAGAATTAGCAGTGGTTTCGAAAAAAAAAATTCCAAGTGTCTGGAAATCGATGGTCGACATTTCGAACCCCTGTTATAAACATTTTGTTTGTTTAATGTTATACCTACTTAATTAGCTGATATATGATTTAGAACATTTAATTAAAATATTTCAAATGACGCATAGAACAATTATTTAGCGTTTCCTGTAAAAACGCGAAGTCTTAGCTTATGAACACTCTAGTACCAAACGATAGGTAATTAAAAAATACATTTCATGGTATGTTAAAAAATAGGGCGTTCCATTTAAATTAATCAAATAATAAAAAGTAACCATAATAGACCCCCATATAACCCAAAAGTTAAATTTTTTGAAAGTCCCGTATTTTGGCCATAATATTCCGTGCCGTATAGCTGGAAAAACCCTGTATATTAAACATCATTTCTCGTTTTTCACAGTTACAAATACCTTCCACACAAATGTTTTATGCTTTTATTTGCGGGAAGGAGTTTTTTAAAAGGGAAATCTATAAATTACGGTCCTGAATATAATATATATCATAAATTAATTTGCAGAGGTGTGAAGCTCGAGGTCAACCGTGTCAGAAGAAGAACAAATATAATAGATCAAAATGAAATAAATGTTTCTCAATCTGTCTTAATTAGCTGTGTTTAAATCTCGTGCAGCCAGTTCGGTAAATAATATAACAAAAATTATTAATGGAATTTAAGCTCGGTTTTTTATAAAACATTTCTAATAATAATAGTAAAAAATACTTAAATGCGAATATTATATTATAATAATATAATATTAGTTTATCTGTATACTCGTGAACAAGGCTTAACAAGCCGAAACATATGTAGAGTTTAAATAAAACTTTTTGAAACATTATTCGCATTTAAGTATTTTTTACTATTATTAACAAAAATTATACGTAAATAAGGAAACTATAGAACGTATAACAGTTAACACCCGTCGTATATAGAAAGAGATAAAGAGTATTAAAATTGAGAAAAAAATAAAACACTGAGGGTTTCACTAAAACTTTATTGAATACTCGATACGTATTTCGCCTTATAAGGGCATCTTCAGGAGTAACGAAATTATACTAAGTACCAAACAGAAATACATTAATTTATAGTACATACTAAGACGGTGGGGGATGAACAATGTTTGGGTCCAATAAGGGATTGTTACCAAATTCTATTTGGTCGTTAGTAATATTTTTATTTTCTATTTTTGCTTTTTTTATTTTGATGATTTCGTATCTATCTAGTATTGGACCTCCTTTTAAATGGTGTAATAATTCTAAATTATTTATATTTATGCTGTGGTTATTTTCAGTGCATTAAATAATTTCAAACATAATTATGATAATGGTATCTCAGAGCATCAAAAAATGGAGGAAGCATGTAATAGTGTCGCGAACGAGACCTTCACGCTATAGTTAATAGTCGGCAGTCTTTGATCGGTGGCGACATTAATTTATTATATGACGAATAATAACAACAGTGATAAGAGTGGAAGAACAGTGGAGGGCTGTGTGGTTATTTCTAGAAAAGTGTACAACTTTTCCATGACAATATAAATACATTATTGGTAAACAGCTGAAGACATTTGGATATAGACAGATGTCAATAAATAGTGTAAATTCGAAGTAAACCCCGTGATATAAGTGTATATAGTGGAATTTAGTGTTAAACAAATCAGTTATTACTCAAGTTTGTTTAAATAAAAACAAGCAACTAGAAAATTCGTTAAAATATTATAGCCCTGATCCTGAAATACCAATTAATTGTGGTTCGCCTTTCTCGCTCTAACACGGCTTTATCGAATGACTTTTCTTCATCACCACCTCTCTTTACCAATCAGACAGCGTTAGAGCGAGAAAGGAGGTTTAGATGTATGTTATATTCTACCTCAAGCACGTCTTTGTAATATTATGTGCTGCCTACGTGTATTTCTCCTCTAGGGATAAAGCAGTAAAGACTGCGCTAGTTTTTTTGGCATTGAATGATATAGCAACATACAAAAAGTGTTTTCCATAAACGAATAAAAAACCGCTAAAAAGAATATTCTGTTTTTTACATTAAACAAAAGAAGACGAAAAAAAATTTTGGTAAAGCCATTTCTATTACGTACTTCTTACTAATCACTACTTCACTTTTACGAAGTCGTTCCTCCTGGGCTGCCATATTAAAGTGACATGTGCACAGAGTTAAATGTTATAAGATAAAATGAACAGTCTGGTTGTGAATAAACGATCCTAAACGTGCTTTAAGACACGCGACTAATCAGTGTGCGTCAGCCAATTTAATTTACTTAGAAACAACAACACGAAACACATTTACTAAAACGAATTCAATAAACCTGTTTTACTCCTTTGGTGTTCGTCGGTTCTATTCTATATATTTCTTCTTTCACAAGGCTATTTTATATAAATAATTGCATGTAGTACTGCGATGGTAAACGCATTCCAACAATTAGGTTTAGTAACATAACTAAACGTGGACCAGGAACCTAATTTTACCGATTACATTTCAGAAATACTTTGGAACGCTGTCACCACAGTACATCTGGATTTTAAGATATCCGAACTATAAATTCTGAAAGCATTAATATTTCTGCCATTTCGTGAGCATTTTAGAACGACACAATAACCAAAGGAGTAGCCATTTCTTAAGTAAAGATACATATTTTGTCACTGAATTAGAACCTCGCATTATAATATCTTAATTTAAACATTCACATTATGCTGATTTAGCTCGTCTAATGATTACATATTTCTCTGATTGTTTTGTCAACTCTTCATAGTTTCAAGTCTCTCGAAAAAGCATGCACTATTATGGTGGATTCAAAACAAAAACCACGAAGGTAATCATTTTCTGTATAACTTTCAAAGGCAAACTTTAATCTGGCTCCAGAGTTTCTATAAATTATTGTAATTTGAAGATACCTTAATCCCAAATCCAAATCAACCATATTAGTAACATTTGAATATTGGAGTTAAAATATCTCAAAAACTTGATGAGCTGGGACAAATATAAGGTTAGATTGTAATTTCAGAGGATACGCCTTCTCTCTTGGTTGTTTTACCTAGTCATTTTATGTAGTAATCCTCTCATAAAGGCCAAAAAACTTTTTGTGTTTTGTGACTAGGATATCATAAAATTCTTACATTCTGAGACCTGATATAGACTCAGAGTTGCAAATTACATCGTAAGTAATTGCTCTTTCGTCTTTTTTATTTTTCTATCTCTTGTTTCATTGACCTTTGAGATAAAATCAGAAAAAATGAAGTTGAAATAAAACAAAAAATAACGTCTGCTTGACCAAGAGAAATATTACTTTGTCTGTGAATAATTTTACAAATAACCCAACAAATAAATAGGGTTTTCGTAATATCAGTTTTTTCTTGACACAATTATTGGGAATACTAATAGTGAGCGTCAATGTAGCAGTATTTACATTGCAAGTATATTACTATTATAAACAAATAATGATAACAGTAACTGAATTTGACATTGCAAATATTCACAATTTAATTAGTTTGCGAAATCATCCTTTCTTTGCCAAGCATATATACAGCTATGTACGCAAGCATGTGGTAGTAATTCCTTTAATGGAAATAAATTGAACGTTGTATTGTTTTTCACTATCAAAGTCTCATCTTTTACTTTTATATGTACTAATAAACTGTTTGGTTCTAGAAATACAGGTTGTTGAAAACCAAACTACTCCTAAACGCAGAAATAAAAGAACAGAGGAATAACAAATAATGTCAAAAGAAATGTGGATTTTGTTTCAGAATCGATTACTGACAGACAACCATTTTATAAAGTAAGTAGGTAAGTCAAACGAAAATAATAATTTCCCTTACCTAAAGTTGAAGCTTGAGTTTCATATTGGCCTCTAAAGAATTGGTGTTTAATAATTAACAGTTCACCAGTTGCTTGGGTTTCTGAAACAAAACAACTACGTTAGGTACCTAAATACTTTTCTGAAATTCCTTCTTATATCGTATCGTGTTCTTGTGTTAATTCAAATAATACTAAGCTTGACTTGGCAATGAAATCACATTAATGCCCAGTGCCTAGTGAAGTTCATCATTGATGATTTTATTTACAATTTATCTCATTTGTGACTTCGTTCTGATGAAGTTCGGAATTTTAACCTGAATAGGTGCAGATAAAAATGTAATTTGTATTGCTGTTTGTAAATAGTTAGGGAAGTGGGATGTCGTAGTTTACGGTATATGTAAAGATTAGCATACGTTAGTATAGATTAGTATAAATCTTAATAATTACTTATCAGAAGTAGTTTCAAAATAATATAAAATGTTTCATATGAAACCTTGGCCTGCTGTATGAAATATTTGCAGGTTTTCAATAGTTGTAAGATGGTAATTTGTGTCTACAAAATGATTCGTAATTTGAATTATTTTTTTCCTGAGGCTGAAAGAGCGAAAATATTTATTAAAACGAATTCTAAAGGAACGTCCTGTCTGGTCTTGATAAAAAGAATCGGAACCTGTTCTTTCATATTTGTCAATCTTGTCTTTTGAATTAAAAATTAATTTCTTATAGATGTATTTGAAAACAGATTGTGATTCTTTTTATCTGGGCTAGACAGGATGTTCTTTGTGATTTCATTTTAATTAATATTTTTACCTTTAAATATCACTCAAAACTTACAAATTACTTTTTAGTTTCTAATCACTATTAAAATGGTAATAATATTGCATAGCATAGAAAGGTTTTGGATTAAAAATCGTAAAATCTTTAAAACTTTATTGAAACAAATATTGTACATTATTATACTTGCATTAGAAGAAATATTTAAACACTAATTATTTAATTTGACAATTTGTTAATAAACAATGGCATGCTATTTTAAATTGTTTTTTATTAATTAGTTTTTGAATTGTTTTTGGGTTAAAACCATTATTTTTCGCGATTATAAGAATTGTGTTCGTTTATCGGTTTAACTTTTCTTTTTAGAGTGAATGTAGGTTTTCTATAAATGTCAAAATGTATTTTATTATCAGAGTGCTCTAGGGTGAGATCTAGGAAATTTATATTATGATCTTATTTGTTTTTTAGGGTGAATTTAATGTTGGAATGAATTGTGTTAATTGAATTTAGAAATGAGTGCAATTGACGTTGTGTTCCGGTAAAGCAGGCTATGATGTCGTCTTTTGCGACAGGTGATTGAATAATTTTATTTTCTATTTGTTGCATAAAACTGTTTGCTAGTAAGGGGCTTAATGGTGAACCCATAGCTAACCCTGTTCTTTGGACGAAAAATTGTGTGTTGCATTGGAAATAATTTTGGCTTAAACACAGTTCAAATGCTTCTACAAGTTCATTTTTAACGTTTTTGTCACATTTACTTCCGTTTAGAATGTTTTTAATTAGGGGTAGACATTCTGTGACTGGAATATTGGGGAACATATTAGTGACATCAAATGAGACTAGTAGGCTATTTGGGGAAGTTTTATAGTTTCTTAATTTTTCTGTTAATTCAAATGCGTTTTTTATGCTGTGTTGTGGATTAAATTATCACAAAGTAACGGCTGAAACAATTCAATATTTAAATGTAAAATTTCAACACCGATTCAGTATTTCAAATAAAATTCCTTCATTGAAGTACTTAATCACAAATATTAAACACTTTTAGTGATCAGTATTTAAATAATACTTAAAATACCATAAAAGTATTTAAATGTGTATTCGAAACACTTTTATTTCAAAAATTTATCAAATATGATAAGAACTTGGCGTTCTTAATTAATTTAGTTGGCGTACCTATCATGCGTCGTAGATTAAGTTTGACAAGTAAACACTTTAAAGCTCTAAAATAAAACGTATGAAATACTATAGACAACAACAAAAATCAGTTGATGGCAACAAATTAGAAATATCATTAATAATGAAATATTTGAAGAATTTTTAGTAGGGGTAAATTTTAAATATATTAATGCTATATTAATCATTGAATTAATTTATACCCACTACAGATTATCTCATACAATCATGGAAAATTTACTGTTGTCACGCCCTCGCCTGGACTCGAACCCGGGACCTTTGGCTTTACACGCCAATGCTTTTGCCACTAAGGTGACAACATAACAACGACGAACGTACTTACTAAGTCACAGAACGTCGGAGGTTGTTTTAACGGAGCAGATTTCAGATAAGCAAGTCGCATACTTCTCGCTGAGTATTACCCCGTTCTAAACCATTATACGTATTTCAAATTTTTCAGTAAACTGTAGGGTCAGTAGTCAGGTGTATTCTTTCGTCTCTGTTGTGCAACTCGACAATCGGGAAAGAGAGGGAAAGCGAACGGAGAGTGACCGATAATGTATAGTAAAAGGGACAAAAAAAAGCCTGATTTCGATTCCGCCTACCATATTTACCAGGATATTTCAGATCTTCAGTTTTTTACTTGCACAAATAGTATTTAGTGGTATTTAAGGGTTGAAACTTATTTTTAATTTCAGTATTTGTGACTACCAAGTCGAAGCAATTGCCAGCGTGTTGATAAATATTATAAATAATTACTTTTATAATTTATTAAAATGTTTCATGAAGATTGCACAACCAATAGAATTTCTATTGTAAATAATACTGCCGGGGTATCAATTTTACATAAGTAGTAAGACACACTGCAATAAAGTTGTAACATATTAATGAATGTTCCACTTGAATGATATTTTTTTCCACCAAGAAAAAATACATGAATTTCTACGAAAACAATATAAGCTTTATTTGTTAACTAAATTAACCTAGACCAATAGTTTTAATAAATAAATATCAATGAATTAAGAACACAACATGCAAATAGTACACATCACACAATTTAATTCAAAATTAAAATGTTATAAATATCAAATTTCCATAATTAAAAACTAAAAAGGACTTATTCCACTATGTACAAGACTTGCATTGAAAATGTTCACATAGAAAGTGAGCAAAACACGTATCCACGTTTTCAAAAACTCTTATAATTAATTGGAGTATGTCTTTTTGGTTTTTAATTATGTCCATCACCACAATCTCTATTTTGTTTTTCAAATTTCCATAACCGCATTTAAACTGTATATAGAAAAAATATCTTATTTTATTTATACATAATACAAATCAAGAGGATAGTTACGAGTATTACAACAATTCTATACCTCGTCTACAATAAACTCTTAAATCTCTCAATTTACAACTTATCGATCTAAATGGAATGAATTAGCCCATACCTATGGTGTTCCGATGAGAACTGACAAGTTCGATATCTCTATCCGTATCTGATGGTATCCATAAATTGTTAACCAAACACATATCCAAAAGATATTAAAAAAAGAAGGAATTAAAATCCTTATTCGTCTAACTGTTAAGGATCACAGATCTCACATTTGGAAAGCGTCCTACCAAGTAGACACAGCGAACCGAAAGCTACATCCCACAACCGGTTTCGACCTATTGGGCCTCATCAGGTTGGCGCTGGCAGAAAGGCTTTTACAGGCTATACAATAAATATAAATAGAAATATCGAATCAATAGAAACAACTACTCCGAGGACTAATACCTCTACCGGCATTAAATTACACTGTTGATTCGGTTCTTAGCCCTCGGAGTAGCTGTTCCTATTGATTCCATATTTATGTTTATATTCATCATATAGCCTGTAAAAGCCTTTCTGCCAGCGCCCACCTGATGAAACTCGATAGGTCGAAAGCGGTCGTGGATATGGCTTTCGGTTCGCAGTGCCTACTTGGTAGGACGCGTTCCAAATGTGGTCCTTAATAGTTAGACGAACAAGGATTTTAATTCCTTATTTTTTGATATCTTTTGTATCGTCGTCTAACAATCTTCCCGAATCAACAATGTAATTCAATGCCGCTAGGGGTATTAGCCCTCGGAGTAGTTGTTTCTATTGATTCAAATTTATATTTATATTTAACATAATATCCTTTATCTGCAGAAAAACTTGTTAATGTGCACATTAACGACTTTCTCACACTGAGGGTGATAAATCTACGATTGTAATAACTGTGACTCTGTTACATACGCACGAAGGGTAATGATAAATTTACAAGGAAAACGTAATTGCTAATTGGCTGCGCAGATCTCAAATGACGTCATTAACACTTCTTACATATCCAGCAAGCACATTATGAGATTAACAAGCTTTGTCTGAATTAATCTAAAGTACAACTTACTTAAGAAAATAGAATTATTACTTTGAAATCTTCTTTAAATATTGAATCGACGAAGCTGTTAATTCCATAATAATATAAAACACTACACTGTGTAGTGAATTAAAATTATTGTGAGTTAGTAATAAAACTTTTACATGCTTGTATTTTATTTCTTCTTTAAACCCAAATATAAAAGATTTATGTACGGCGTAGTAGTTGTCGGATTTCGCTATTAAATACCTTGCAAATATTAAACGGTTTATACAGAGTGCGACGAATTATTCTCTTGGAGCAAAAATGATTTCTCTTCCTGGCGTCATCAGGAAGGTCCTTAAGGAATATTTATGGCCCTAGACAGGAACTTTGGCTGATTTATGATCTTAACTATATCTTATCAACTCGAATATTGAGATAATTTACGACTAAACTATTGCCTGCCTTCAGGAGTTTGCACACGACGGCGCCCCGAGTGCGGAATAAGGAAGGATGCCTAATTCCGCTTTAGTTCGTGCTATCAACCATAACTTTCGACTATTTGTAAAATTAATTCCTGCAACTTTAGTGCAAAATTTATGCATAGTTTACAATAAATTAAGAAGTACTTTAACTCATTGCTCTTTACTTCGCTAAAAGTATCTACTTTGAATTTGATTATAGTCTTTGAAATTAAAGCGACTTTCTATCAAATGAAGATGAATAAAGAATTGAACTAAATACAACAAACAGTAACAAATGTTTCGTATTGCAATTTATTATTTTTGTAGTTTTAGTTATCGTACAGCAATTTGTTTCCTTTGTAGTTTTTTGTCATAAAATCTTCGTTTATAATTTTTATTAGTATATTATTTACTTGTCAATTTATTCATAGTCACTTTCTTACGAATTAGCACGTATCTCAGTTTTTTTACTAAATTATATTATTATCCTTATTTTCTCAAAAACGTCTCCGGTATTTGTCTAGTTGTATCCACTGTAAATCGCCCTCTTTGAATTCAATTGTATGTATTGTTAAAACTGTATACCTGACGATCAAGAGTCTATCAGTTTCTTTCAAGAAGATAACAAACAGTTACAACCCTGTACCGATCTGAGCCGACAATTTACTTAAATGCATTATAAGCCTTCCTTTTATTATTATTTGAACTATATGACTCCTCATAATTTTTGCCCTAAATATTTTCCAATATTTCTGGTTTATTGGTTTATGAGGTTATTGTCGAAATCTCTTCTTCTCGCCGACAGTCGCACCAAATTCCGCTATTATCTATCCTTCTCTATCCTTATCTCCATCCCCTTCTAAAATACCAAAGATTTGACCCTGCCTTCAACCCCCACAATTTTACCACAACACTTTTCCCTTTCCACCCTTATCAATCATATTCCTCAAGAGACAATTTTCAAAAATAACCGGAACGAGTCAACACTCGATATCTTTATCGCAATACAAGTCAATCATCTGTCGTCGCGCAGATCGGTCGTCATTTACAATTATTCAACTTATTCTATAGGTATGTCAATTAAATGTTAATTTAAGTTTCATGTAAATAGTGTAAAGAAGGTATTAGTTTAAAATATATGTGCTAACCAAACAAAGACTCTAATTCAATTCATCAGCTACGATCAATTCAATCATTCAATTCAACAAATATAAAAAAAACATCCTGCACTCGGTTAAGTCATAGTGCAGGAACTACAGTTAAAACAACAACGATAAAAATTTAATTAACAACAACAACAATACTTAACAACAAAACTGGCAGGAGATGAATTATAAACAAACAGGTAGTAATTAATCGAGATCGAAATCATAATTGAAGTTATTTTAGAAAAATTAAATAGTTGTGAAGACATTTAGAGGGGAGAAATTCATTCAGATTAAGGTAGGGAACCAGTTGAAAGATAGTACAGTTGTAAGTGACTCAAGATAAGAAATAGTAGGAAAAAGAATTTAGTCCCAAACCACCGAAGAAACCCATCATTAAATAGTAATTAGGAAATAGAGAATAATATAGGAGACTGTAGTATGTAATGAATTACAAAAAGAGAGACTTCCCCCATATACCACAATCACTAATGCGGAAACGTGCTTCGCCCACTTACAATGTGGGCATTTTCAACCCAAGACTTGCGTTGGGGTAAGTCTCTCTTTTCGTAATTTAGTAATTAGAAAGGTACGAGAAATACAGACATGAAGCTGTTAGTATGCGAAATTGAATTGTTAAAGGGATTATATGAAAGTACAGCAATAAAGTTATTTTAATAGAAGACAATATAATTTTATAGGTATAAGGAACTTAGTAGAAATGTTTGAAAATATATTTAGATAGTGACAATAATAGAATAGTATTAAGAATAGAAATAATTGAAGAGACACAATGAAAACCGAAATTGAAAAGACAAACACAATAAAACTACAATTAGAAAAATCAAACAGATTATAGCAAGTAAATTCGCCACACTACTCCCAGAACATCATACAGAAATTTCCCGCACTGTTTTTATGGATATGAAGCACATATTTTAGAAATTACAGAGAATTATAAAAATGTTTAATTTTTATCAATATTATGTAAACATGTTAAGCTTAGGTTGACTACAAATGCCTCGTTTTCTCTTCTATTTTTATAAATACAACAATATCCTCTATTCAACCTTTCAATTTAATAACTTGGTTAAAATTATTTAAGGTACACCTGAAGAAGCTACTGTGTTAGCGAAAAAATTGTTCTGTATTAAATAGTTTCTGTGAATGTCTTTAGTTGTCTTGTTTTATTTACCTTTATAGTAATGAACTTTCACCAAGTAAAAGACGATATATTTCCATTTTTTCTTTAAGTTATACAGATCAACGATCAGTTTTACATAAATTACAAAATGTCACGGCAGTTGGCATTTATACTTTGCAAGTCGTAATTTATTGAATAATTTCCGTCTGTACTCACTTAATATCTTCAGTCAGGAAGTACAGCACAAAAGTATTGCTACGAGCGAGAGCCGAGGCAAAAATCAATAATTGACAGCTTTTGATTGTTTTCCTTTATTTATTATATGACAAATAACAAGATGCAGTACAAAGTAAGTGCGAGAATAGTGGAAAACTGACTGGTTGTTTCTAGAAAAACACTAGAACGTTCCACGATAATCCAAATAGATTTTTCATAAACAGCGAGGCTAATATAAAGTAAACCTAGTGATATAAATAGTTAATATAAATAATGTTAAATAAATAATCATAGGTGTTATATAAATAAGCCTGTAGTTTAGTGTTAAATAAGTCAATTAATCAAGATGGATATATAAATATAGACAACTTCGTTACAGTATTTTTGTATGGTTTTTCGTATTACAGAATCTCCCTTTGTTTCACTTATTATGCACAATATTCATCAAAGCTAGAAACGTTAATTTAAGGATACATTAATTGTGAAACATTACTAATTTATTAAAACAAGAAAACAGGAATAATGTTTTCACAAAATATTTACTATCTCGAGAATAGTGTTTCGTCTGAAATTGCCATTCTTAAGACAACATAATTGTATTATTAGAGTTTGAAATGTAGAAGCTGTTATTTATATTGGATGGTAAGGGGAGGTGGAGGGATGAGGTACAGAGTTTAAAGTTTATATAGGAAAAGTGATAAATTGGAAGTTCTAATTATAATTGATCATTAAATAAGTTAGTGTTATTATTAGTAATTACGTTAATTTCTCAGTTTTCTAACCAAAATAATTTTTCGTTATGTGAAATATCAATATGTACTTTTATTTATTTTTCAAGCTCTATTAAATTATTGAATTCCGTGCAATGAAATGCAGAGCCAGTGTTTCTATCTCCCTTCTCAGTATATTAAACATGTTCAGAAATTGGTCTTAAAAATTTCTTTCTCTCTTTCCTATATGAGAGGCGTCAAGGAATTGCAATATATTTGATATACACAATTTTTGAACTTAAATCAGCTAAATTTAAACTGTTAGATTCGGCAACTAGAAAGTTGAAATTTTTAGGAATATAAGTTTTAAATTTAAAACTAAAATTATTTATAAATTTAATAATACCAAACTTAACAGTATTGTTTATCGAAGGTGTACTGTTAGCTATTTTTTTAACTTCTATTTTAATTTTCTCTGTAAAATGTTGTTTATTAAACGTAAAATGTGCTTATTTTTTAACGCTATTTAATTATGTTTAATTCCTTATTAAAGTTTTCCATAGTGTGTGATATACTAACTAATATATGTGGTAATGAACGAAAAACTGCTAACTTAGTTTGTTATAGATGATCGGCAGGGGTTATAATATATGTAGTAGTGAGTTTCCGGAAAATGTGAAATTCAAAGTTTCCATCATCATTCATATATGATATAGATATCTAAAAAGGTAGTATTATGATTATCTTCTTTTTATATGGTAAATCAAGAAATATACGAGGGTGGATCAAATATAAACGAGCCTTTTTCAATTGCGCGCCAGACAGTTGTTCAAGGCGCATCCAGGCGTTAGGAACTAGAACTAGAAGCGGAGATATTAGGTGGCGATGAAATGCACTGAACTCCATATAGCCCAGACCTATCCCCTTACATTCAATTTTTTACTGTTATAAGAACGCGCCATCTAAACGATCTATCATTTGGGCGTATGATAAACCTTTTTTAAATAAGTATTTGATCACTTTTCGATACTTTTAAAGATCATGCGACACTTTTTATTTAACCCATCGTAAAACTGCAACTTACGATTTCACGTTGATGCGTACTTATCTATTAATAACAGGGAAGATGTACAATATGAAGCAGCATAATTCACGTCATAACCTAAAATGGCGCCAAACACTGCAAACGTCAAATTTTCCAAGAAACCTGAAATAACTCCGGAAGGATGCGTCCCAGGTTCAATTTAATGTTAATAAATTGACATTACTTGTTTATGGGGAAAAGTATAATAAAAAATAGGGTATTCCATTTACAATAACGAAGTTAGGGTGCATTTCCGGTATAACCGGAAGTCCGCCATATTTGAAAATATTTTTAGCTTATTCTACACTTAACCCCATACAACTTTTATTTGAAATATTTTTCTCTATTTTGAACTATGGGCGTATAAATAGCCGATTTCGGCTTAGTGACTCACCCTGTATATGGTATGCAAATTGATATATCGGTAATCATTTAAATGTAAATAAATATTTGTTGAGAAGGTAGCTTTGGTAGGAATACGCTTTTATATAGATATTTATAGATTTTCCCTGTAATTTTCCAGAGAGAACGGATAATTTTGATTTAGAAATTCTACGTTCGCATGGAACGTTAGACGGTTTCCGCAAAAAGGCTAAGTCAATAAATCTTATATAAAGCGCTCGCTACCAATACATGCTTGTATTTACGTTGAATCTCAGAATTCTCCATAGTCCTATCTATTGCAGTCTATAATCCCAATAGGAAATTGCATTACGTACAATACGATTGCACTTGGTAACAAGAAAAGAACATAAACTGGAAAAAATTTGGAACAAATAAAATAAGAAAATAAACATAACTTAAGAAATACGCTGTTGAATACAATAATTTCAAAGACGTACATTATTTTACTCAATTCAAATAAGAAGTAGTCTTTTAAGTAACTTTAGGGTATCTATCGTTGTTAATGTAAATACTTTGTACATCTTTGATATATGTTTGAATGGAATTTTGCCTGTGTTATTTTTAAGACTCTGTATATGCAAGGGGTGATGCTTGTTTAGTCTAGGCATTATAATGAATATTGTTTGATGCTATTCGCATCGGCTATTGACAGTAACTATTGTTCTCGAGAGGCATCATTGGCTGATGTCGGAAAAAATATGAAACACCATTCAGAGTAGATAGTTTGAAGAAAGGTTGTTGCAGTCATCAGTCAGTCTTTAGTCATTTTCGTAATTAGTTCTCGAACAATTAGAAAATACAGTTTAATAATTATAATTATCAATATTACTTCGTTATCACCCTAATTTTAAGCTAGTACAAATGTTTTATATTAAAATACTAATTAAATTCTACGGAGTGTTTTTCTTACAAAAAAAAAACATCTCAAGGTAGAAAAGATGTGACACAACGGTGCAAAGGAAAATCTTACAACTGTTATCACTTGGTGAAACACATTCCCAATGAAGAAAAGAAAGGAAATATTTGAAGGTTTCAGTAAAAGGAGGATCAATATTAGGGACATACGAGACCCTAAAAATTAAAACAGTCATAAATGAAAATAATGTAAGTACCAACTACCAAATAGATTTTGGTAACAACCCCATGCGGACCTTACTCTTTAACGTATACTATAAATTAAGTTGATTGTTGTTTGCTACTTCAGTAAAATTGTTACTCCTGATGATGTCTGTATAAGGGGAAATACGTATCAAATATAATAAATATTAGTGAAACCTTAAAATATTTTTTTTCCATTACTCTTTGAACTTGATTCACAATTTTAAAATAAATAGGTACAAACTCACTTTCTACTTTTTTCTCTTTAAAGCTCTAAATCTAAGAAACATCATTTATTTAGAAAACTCTGTAGTTATGACAATTAGTTCTTATTTATTTCAACATGACCTGAAATCAAATGAAATTATTTTAGACAGATAGAGATAACAAAAGCTATGAACATGCTAGCACCATTTTAACTCTACCGCAGGCAATATATGCGAACACTTGTGTCACACATGCAGGACTATAATCTTTTTACATCGTCAGTTACAAGATTTCGGTGAAATACCGGAATATTGAATGATGTATTTACAAAAATGTACACATAATTCTTAATTTTCGTGATGATTCCAAATGAATGAGAATAGATTAGTTAGTTTAAAGAATATACGTTTATACAAACATTAAATAATATACATAGGTACTTATATCGATGGGGTAAGCTAATCTTGAGCCAAAGAAAAAATTTTCGTGTCACGCTGACCCTAAATGTACAAAAAGTATGCAGGTGCAGTTGACTGGTCGAGCCGCCACAACATCTTCCCTATTCGGGGACGGGTGGAAAGGCCTGCGAATTTGACAATGACGACGCCATTGTCATGTCAACCGGCTCGCGGTGGCAAAAGTGCAGCTGCCACATCCTAACAATTGATCATTTATTACGTATATTAAGAGCCAATGATAAGGGCTATTAAAAACATTAGAAAGATCTTTTAGCACATACAATGATTCTATATACTTCTTTACACCAAATATTATGTTCACAAACTTTAATAATTACCTCCACAATATTTGTTTGTTATTGCCAAACATTGGCTGTTCGGATTTATCTTTTCATTTTTTGTTTGTAATTTATTGGCCTTGTCGGTCACGCATTTTTTACGTCTCAAATTTTTGTTGTATTGTCATGTGCATTTGCTGTCCGTTTCTTTCTTCTGCCATTTATGGTTTTATAATAGTATGTATCGTATTTTTTCCCTTTTTAGTATTGCCGTCTCCCATTGTATTATTTTTTCTTTGTGTTCAAATGTGCATCTAGAGTTTAAGTTAGTTTATACATTTATTGGGGGTAATTTGTTGACCCATCGGTCCATTTCGAGGACGTAGATGATGCACCGACACATAGATTACAATGTTGCACTTTTTGTATTTACGGTTTTCCATCCTTTTTGTTTGTTTTTTGTTTCAAGTGTCGGTGCATCGGAACCACCCCTCCTCTAGGGGCGGTTCTTAAATTCATATATAATACAGAAAATACAGTAAGAACAGTTCATTCAATTCAACATATTAGATAAAAATATCAAACGTTTATAAGAGATCATTTTTAGTACATATAGCAACAATTACAGCAAGATATCTATAAACGTATAGTATAAATAACATATAGTTTCAATCAATTAATCATAATCATTTAATCTTCGTAAATAAGTAGCAGTCACGACCTTCCATAAAATTAGTGTATATAGTTTGTAAATAGTTGGTTGTAATAAACAATTAAAAGACGAAGTCCGTTTATTGCACCGATTCCCCCATAGGAATCAAAAGAAGTGGCACATCTGTGCACCGATGAAATAATTCATTTCATCATCTAACTAAACATTGGCTTTTTGGGACTGAATATTAGTAATTATTATTAAATATTTCTCTACAAAAATAGTGATAGATGTAAAACTACTAATTGTAAAATCATGAACATAAATGACTGGTAGAGTAATATAGCTTGTCATACGGTGGAATTTGAAACAAATACGGAAATTGAATTTTGCTCTTTCCTTCAGTTTTCAGAAACTTTTTACTTTAATTCTGTACCTACTTCTCGTTTGTGCAGAATTTCTGACAAAATGCACTTAGGTAGTTCAAAAGCTCTAAGTCTGAATAACTTTTGAAGTAAATTAGAAAAATTGAAAGTCTACGTTTTCCAAGAAATAAACAAGGTTTATTTACTTAGGTTCTTCAAAAAGAGACCTATTCAATGTTTAAAGTTCCTTTTTAATGGGGCAACTTTATTCATTCTTAAACTCCGTTTATATAAATAGAACCAATAGCTTTCCATTACCTGTATAGTGGCTATACAGCAGCATCAGAAGAGGCGAAGAATTAAAGGTGAAAAGCTCGGCAACATGTTCATGAGATTGCCTCGGAAAGTTCAAAGAAACAAGTTTTCTTTCGCTTTACCTTAAGAAATCAATTTCCGTCGTTTCTAAGCAGCTTGATTAAATTTGCCGATAAGATTTTCAGTCATGCTGAAGTAACAAAGCGCAAATAATAAAATAGGCCGTATCCATACTTGAATTTAAAAAAAGCTTAAGGTTCTCCTTCCTATTTAATGATTCTTTAGAGGTACTTTAGGCTAAGGAAGTTGGTTTTTAACATTGAAAACAGCTATGGAACATTCTAGGAAATAATGTTTTGGAAATTCAAGAATAAGAAACTTGTGTAAGTGTGTATTAAAAGTTTATATCAGAAAAGTTCAAAGGAAACAATAGTTTCCTGTGAATATCAAAAATGCAAAAGTGGATGTCTTCGTTACGTTGTGATTACGTGACTACTAAAGTAGGCTAAGAACCACAAGTTAAAATATACATAATATATATATATATATATATATTATAAATCGGCATCAACCCACATTTTTAATTTTTCCAATCCCATTCGATAGGGTTTAAATGATTTCCCTTCCAGTGCATATATTTTCGAGTCAAGGGGTTTGGTGGCACCACGTGTTTGTGGTAACCGTAAAAATATATCTATTATTTACAAATTAACGTAAATCAGTTTTTTTATTGAATAAAAATCAATTCCGTTGTAAGACAAATAAGAATTAAAACAATATCAATGTAAAAGTGGTAAAAATCAAATACGATAGCTAACTTTAAACGGTTGCGTTTCAGTCCACTTTTATCCAAAACAATTTTCCAACACGGCATTTTAAAGGAAATTAACTTTTCTGCTTTTTTCCTTATGAAGTAATGCCTATACTTAAATCTGTTCAAAAAGTACTTAGTATGCAAAAAGTATGGATTTTTGTTACTTTGCTTACTTTTTAAATACGTCGATCGGAAACTAGATTCTCTCCAAAAAGTTTCAATTGAATTTATACGAATTTTGCTTTGTTTGCTAGATCTATGTGAAAAACTAAAGGGAGTGAATTTTTACCCCTTTATCCAAATTGCGCCCTCTAATTTAATAGCATTCCGAGGTTTTATAATCTTTATTGACTAATTGAGTGATTCACGCAATAAAACCCCTTGAACATAGCAGTTCCTTATTTCAATGTTTATATATATATATATATATATATATATATATTTAATATGTTACTAAATAATTTAAATAGCTTGTCTTTGAGCAATAAACTACTAATGAAAAAAATATTACGCTGCCTTCTAACAAAAAAGCAAAACCTATTTAATCAGATGTTTTTTAGTCTTTTAATTTCTAGAATTTACTATTTTTTAATAGAATAAAATGTCATATAACCAGACCTATGTACAGATGAGTTACTTCATTTCTATAGGATAATTGTATGTATGATTATATGTATATGTACACTGGTTTAAATATAAATAAATAAAATTAAAAAAATAAATATTGTTTGTTTATATATAACGCATTCTTTCCAAATTTTTGTGCTCTGAACTGAATAACCTATTAAAAATTTATAGCTTCAATTGTTAATAATTGTTTCTATAGGATCTCTATTGTCTATAAATGACAATAGTGTACTTTCAATTTTTTGATTTACCCTCGTATCATCCAAATGCCTAAAATTTAATTTTCTATCAATCAAAACAGAACATTAATTATTAAATTAATTGCTTTTTTATTTCTGTCATTAATTGTCCGATTTACGTAAATTTTTATGTTTGGATAATTATACCGTAAAATTCATTAAAAGACATTCGGGAGAAGTCATATCCAATTTCCACTTTAATTAAATTTTCGAGGGTATAAACCGACATTGAACGCAATTCTTAAAGTATTCTATTCTTACGACCTTAAAGCTTCGATCCTTTTTGTCCTTGGCAGTCACAATGTAAGCCATTTCAATGTCCAGAGTTATCGTCGAGAAAACTGGCACCGTTGAAGTATTTTTCTAGGACGGAAGTACTTGTTCTTATTATAACAGATAAAGAACAAGGCCGTCTATGATATTATGGACTGATGCAGCTGCATTCTTGAGAGTACTTGACCTTAATTAAAGAACGGTCTCTGCTTTACATTTTTTATTTACGTTGACGCAAGTTTTATTGTAGATATATGCATACAGGGACACTTTAATAAATACTCAAAAATCATCAGAAATAACTGCCCGACATCTCGATGAACTGTTTAGAGAGTTAGTGTACTTTTTTTTACCTCTTATCTAAATTTTATTCTTCTCAAATTAAAAAATTAATTTTTTGTCTAATTCTATTTACTTCTGTTATTTCTAAGGTTGTATTGTATTTTAAAAATTTGTTTTTGTTGTTTTGAAATAATTTTGTTAATTTCATGTACTTTTATATTATGTTGTTGCAATGTATTGAGAATAAATGTTTTTTTAAATTTTCTTTATTTAACGGCATATTAAGTAATCTATAACAATATTGTGGTTCTTTCAATTTTATTCGGTCATTGTACTAACGGCAAATTAATATATTTGAATTGGAGTTAGATATCATACGAAAGTTATTTTGGAATGTATGTAAATCATTTCTTTTAACGAAACAAAAACTGTTAGTGTCCATATTAGGGGAATTTTGTAAAGAATGACGGTCTGCTTTTTTCGTAAAATATCAGGCAGACATATTTATTCACGAAGGTTTGGAGTAAAAACAGGGAAGCAGGTCCACCGTATTTGCCGAGTTGTTTCCTATTTTATTATGGAACCCGTATTATGAGCAGTAAACAGCTTACATGGGATAGAATAAATTCCCTAAAAGGTCTGCAATATAATACTTCGACTACGAAGAGACGACTTTTTTGAAGAACTGACGATTTAGAAGCGGTAATTCTGGTCCTAAAGGATACGACGGTTAAATTACGGATTTTCTTGACTTATCTCTAAAAGGAAGGTAAAACAGTTATAGTTTTTATGAACTATACTAAAATTAAGACCACAAATAATATTTACTTGTTAAGACTGTCAAATTCAATATAAAATTTAATGGTTTAAAGTTTTTAAAAGATGGCCAATGATTTAGTTGTGAAAAGTGGGTAGGTGGCAATCCTATTATTTAAGTCATACGCACATATCCATGCTATAGAAAAGCTGCTTTTTATTTTTCAAAAACATTAAAAAACGAAAATAGTAGTGTTTATCGTTTTTCAAAAGGAAATATACAAAATATTCTTAATAATTTTTAATCCCTATTAAGAAGAAATTTGAACAAATCTCTTTTACAAGTGCTATAGTAATTCAATATTATTTTAGACAAGAACTAACAGCTTGTCGATTGCCTTCGGTTAGAGTCTCACTTGAGGTTACTTTAAATAATTAATCGGTGCAACGTCCTTGCAATAAATGCAAAACAGCACATAAGTAGATAATGAACCACTCGTAATATTTGGATTTGTTCAAGAGTTGATCGCTTTTAACAAGACTTATTTCGCTCGTACTTACTAATAAGCTATTAATTATGTCCTCAAAAACATTGAAATATGGAACTACTATGTTCAAGGGGTTTTATTGCGTGAATCACTCAATTAGTCAATAAAGATTATAAAACCTCGGAATGCTATTAAATTAGAGGGTGCAATTTGGATAAAGGGGTAAAAATTCACTCCCTTTAGTTTTTTACATAGATCTAGAAAACAAAGCAAAATTCGTATAAATTCAATTGAAACTTTTTGGAGAGAATCTAGTTTCCGATCGACGTATTTAAAAAGTAAGCAAAGTAACAAAAATCCATACTTTTTGCATACTAAGTACTTTTTGAACAGATTTAAGTATAGGCATTACTTCATAAGGAAAAAAGCAGATGTAATTAATTTCCTTTAAAATGCCGTGTTGGAAAATTGTTTTGGATAAAAGTCGACTGAAACGCAACCGTTTAAAGTTAGCTATCGTATTTGATTTTTACCACTTTTACATTGATATTGTTTTAATTCTTATTTGTCTTACAACGGAATTGATTTTTAATCAATAAAAATACTGATTTACGTTAATTTGTAAATAATAGATATATTTTCACGGTTACCACAAACACGTGGTGCCACCAAACCCCTTGACTCGAAAATATATGCACTGGAAGGGAAATCATTTAAACCCTATTGAATGGGATTGGAAAAATTAAAAATGTGGGTTGATCCCGATTTATACGAAATAAACTACTACACTACAGACTTTACTAAAAAGAATTACTTTCGAAGTAGCCGTAGTTACCACAAAAACTGCGGCTACAGGTTAGGAATTAATTATTCAATGTTTTGTAAGGAATATGTGGGTGGAAATAGTGACAATCCCCATAACGTACTTATTACAGAAAAGACATTCAATAAGAAAACATTGCTTGATGTATATAGGTAGTGGGTAAATGTAGCAATTAAAACCCGTTTCGTACAAATGAGAAAATATACGAGGATGGATCAAATATAAGCGAGCCTTTGTTCATAAAGTCTTTATTTTGAAAAGTTTCACAAAAATACAAATTTCTCTGTTTCGACATATCGCCCTATTTGTCTATACATTTTCCCCAATGCATTGGTAGTTTTTTCATCCCATTTTCATTTATATTTAGGACTAAACCGTCAGCTTCGTTCAGTTAAGGGTATCAAATTACCATATTTGTGGCGTTTATTTTGTATATATTTTCAAATTATATTTTAGAAATCGATCTCGCGACATATTTCGCAAAATATGACAGGCTAAATAGCGGGTCCGTTCCCGAATTGTCCAAAATGCGATTAGTTTTCTACGTGACCACATACAAAAATATGCTGAAAAATACTTTCATCTCGCTTTGTGTTACTGGCTTCCACCTTGTAATCCTTGATCTTTCGGCAACTCGCGCAAAAAAAAAATCCTCAGCATAAGCGTTCGTTTCGTCCACTATCAATGTGTAAAATAAATCATCTATAAGTAAATGGAAGAATTCAATACGCTTTTCACCTGGAACAGGTACGAGCAACCGTTGCTGTATGATGAAGAGAAACACGTCCATTTGGCCTTTGTTTTCCCATAAATCTGTTAAGGGCGGAGGCGCTGGGACAATTTTCACGATACATATGTAATTCTTATTGCTATGTATCATACCTTCTAAAACGTTATTTACATCGTTACCAAAAGAGGATCTCTTTACTGGTGATGGTATAAATTCGTGATCTGATTCTTGGTCTTCACTTAATGAGTTCTAGGCGTAATACTGAATTTGTTCTGAAGTAAATTTGTTTTTGTTTCGCATTTTAGGTCACCTAGAAGTTGACGAATGTGTTTCGGCATCTTCCAAAACTGATACTGTACCTTGTATTTGGTGTTATATGCTTACATATACACAAATCAACGTCCATACGCAGTCAACGTGTTAAATTAATATCATTTATCTAAATTTAAGAGAAAACATTTTAAGATGGAAATACTATTAGAACTCAAAAATATGAGGACCATTTACAATATAAATTCGATAAAACACGGTACGAGAAAAATAAATAAAATATATTTCAAATTAAACTAAATTTCCTTATTTTAGGTGGATAAATACACAATATTACAGCACAATTAATTGTTAGTTTGTTAAAAAATCATACTTTTAACCTAACCTAATAACCTGCGGTGAATTATTTGCTGTTCACTGATCCCACGATTTCGTTCTCGTCCGCAAATCCCACATTCACGAATCCCACACCACCAACGATGCCAACAAAAAAAATACATTCCTAAATTTGATATAATATTTACAACCATCCACTTTTTTTCAAACCTCGTAGCGCAAAGAATGACATTCGCGTAATTAAGGTTACTTTTTAAGAGTTATATCTTCAACTATAAAGTTTATTTCATAGTAAGTAGAGACTGACGGGTTGAAATAGTAAGGATTTTCTCGAGAATTTTAGCTTCTCTTGTAATAACCTATTGTTAGTTTCAAATGTTTCTTGTCCTCCTGCACTAATTCGTAATCTTAAACAATCTAACTAAAATTATCGTGATCGTTTCCTTCATGATGCCTTTTCGTATATATATATATATATATCAGGATAACTTATGCAGGTAAAAGTAAATATATAAACACAAAGATACCTATTTAATGGAAATTTTAATGCATAATTTTAACCTTCCTACTCTGGATGTTCCATTGTGGCGAAATTGCCTTTGTACCTATTTACATGATAAACTACTGAAGGTAGAGAAATGCAATTTTAGTGAAAAACTGCTGGGAATTCAAAATAGTTACAATCGCGAATACAATTTCATTAAATTCTTTGCTTTTGAAATTATCATTAAAAAACATTACTTTTGGGTGGCTATTTATACACTTAATATTTCCAATATAACTCTTTGATAATAGTATCATACCCGAAACGTGTAGTATCTATTCTTAAAAATAAATAAGTGAAACTTATGAATCAAGTGTTCTCATTACTTATCATATTATTAAACAACATTTCACCAAGCGATCAGTTTAACCATCATTTTGATTATTGATATTTATATTATAATTAAACTAAAGCAATGTTCTTTTCTATAATGTAGCATATATCAATTCTTTACACAGGGAGTTGGACAGTTGTGAATTAATGAAATTGTTTATAGTTATATGGATATGTGTGTTTTAGGTAAAATGTGATTATAATCCATTAAATATAGAAGGAAATTCTACAAAAATCATTGCTATATAATAGTGCTTTACGTATCTATGATATACCGTAGTAGATTTGTTACATGTTCTTGTAGAGCTGTACACCCTCACGATACAAAATTATGAAATTAATTAACTATTAAAATGTCTAATCAAAGAATGGAATTAACTCCCTAATTACATTAGATATTAAGAATGTTGCCGTTTAATCGAAATTTTTAATTGAAAATCACTAACGTTTTGACGTGTTGAAATGTCAATATTCGCTTATCGTAGAGTCATAGATCGGATATGGTACCGACTATAGCTAAATACCCGCAGACAGATTCATTAGGTGAAGATATCATTTAATAATCGATTAAGATAGTCATCTATATAGAAATTGTTGTTAAATTTACTAATGACATTCACATATAAATTAAAGTGATTGCACTGATAATGAAAAAGTGAATGTTGTTTCTCAGAACAATATACAGACGTAAAGAAACGTCCAAAAGTGTCAATTACTAACATTAATACTAACTAAACTTTAGGAGTACATTATTCATGGCAACAAACTGCTTAAAAAAATTTGGTTCTATAGACCATCATAATTAAATGATCAATGATGTTAAAGTTTTAACAGCGCCGTGTAATCGGAAATGTATAGACCTGAAGTTTGTGGGGCTCTTTTGGGTAGAGTTACTTTTAGGATTTCATTATACACGCCGCTTAAGCCTTGCGTGCCTTATCGAAGATTGCAGGTTTCGTTGATTTTTATAAAAATCATTTTACTAAGATTCCTTTTAAGCCAATTTTCTTTTAATCTAAAATTTGAGTATTTTGGAAAGATTTATTTACAGATGTTGACATTTTTGCAGTCATATATATGTTGATCATTACGTATAAATTGATTGTACTTATTTTAAATTACAAATGGATACTTTGTTACTTTAGTGTTTCGAAAACTTTAGTTGTTTTACGTGAAGGCGATTCTAATTTGGCGGAGATTTTGTGATGCTAAAGTTTCTGGTGATGAGATTGTAAGTGACTATTCTTTAGATATAAAAGTTTCAGCGTTTAAATCTAATTTATATGATAAGTCATTTTAGATTCGTACATATTAATTAATATCGTACCAATCTTTTCAAACGTTATTCACGACTGCAAACATAGCAAATATTGTTCAAAAACAGAATTGTAGTTTTAAAAATCAACTAAAGGCACCCAACATCGTCGACGCGTGTAACTATAAGGCCTTTCCAATTTTCCCGTAACATTCTAATTTTTGAATGTGTTTTATGTAGTTTTTAGTTTTCTCTATCTTTACACTTTTGTAATTTGACTCCACTCACATCGTCTCTTTAAACCTATTACACCATTCCTTAAAATAAGTAAAAATAAAAGTAATTTTAATAACTTAACTTGGTAGTCCGCCTAGAACTTTTATAACTTCATAATTTGTCCCATGCAAAACAAACGTTCATCATGGATGAAACTATTGTTAATTACTTATTTAATTGGCAAGTCTAAACTTTTTGTCAAAGACATCAAAATGATAAACTCTTAAATGATTGTGAAGAAAACAACTAAAACAATCTTGTTGAGTCATCTCCTTTTCCAGCTATTTATCATGCGACGCGACATCAACGTAACATTGGATTATTTCTGTATCTCCCAATTGACAACCTTTTATATTCGAATTTGTCATATTATCCCGTCGATGATGATGTAACAAAGAGTGCTCTCAATAAATTACTTGCTGAATTGCATTACCTACAGGGGTCGGTTCAGTATGCTCCTCCCATTGATTTCCATTTGAATTTTTTAATTTTAGTTAATTTTTATATACCTATGTGGTGTTGCGGGTGATTATTTATTATTATATATTTATTTAAATAAAACTTGATGATGGTTGATTGATGGTGTTTAATTTACAGACGGTTAGTAGTGAAAATGATAAAAGAATAGAAATGAATTTAATATTGAATGGTACAAATGAGCAAATGGTTGTGACGAGTATTATCTGTAGCGGCCGGTGAAGAAGTGTTGATTTGAAAATATAGAAAGTTAGTCTTCAACGGTAAATGTTATTTATTGGAAGCATGCCGAGGGTAGCGAAACAAGAAGCGGTAGTTTTATTAGGGATCGGCAACGGTACTTTTTATGATTGACCGTTGCAAGCGATCGGTGACCAGGGACAGGAATTTTGGATTGTGTATGAAAGATAGACAAGAAAAGAAAGCTGTTTCTCAGAATTAAAAAAGGCAAGACAGTAGAAAACATGTTTGAGAAAAGGCATGCTCAAGGGTGTTAGTAATTTTATACAAAATATTTACAGAAGACAATTTATACAACGTTAAGAATTTTTATGTACAAAAATGTTTTTACAATAGTGGGACATAAGTCCCCACAGTACCCCCCTGCTAGTGGTTTTGTTATGCAAAACCTGCTTGCAACCTGTCGGGGAAGTGAACCCTTCTTCCTGACCTAGTTTTAACAACCAGATGTTGAGGTTGGTCAGTTGCTCTGTTGTTTACTGTCGCCTCGGGGTTGAACCGATAGGGCTCTTCAGGTACCGATGGGGTGCTTTCTACGAGATCAGTCATCACGTACGCGGGTTTTAATCGGTCTATAGAAACTGTCACTTCGCGTCCGTTAATGTTTAATGTGAACGTTTTGTCCGACCTACGCACTACACTATAAGGTCCGTCGTAGGGTTGTTGCAAGATGTTCTTGGGGCTGTCGTGACGAACAAATACTTGACTTGTTGTAGCCAAGTCCTTGAAAACAAAAATCTTCTTTTGACCATGAGGAAGGGTCTGCGTCGGTGCCAAATTTCTTTGGTGGTTTCGCAATTCTTTTGCAAATTCTGGAAGACTTTCGTTATTGGGATCTGCAATTGTGGGGTCGAGGAACTCTCCTGGCAGGCGAAGTGGTTGACCATACAACATTTCCGCGGATGTGGCTTGAAGGTCATTTTTCCAGGCTGAGCGAATACCCAACAGGACTGTTGGTAGTATTTCTGTCCACCGAATGTGTTGATGGCACATAATTGATGCTTTCAGCTGGCGATGGAACCTTTCAACCATACCATTTGAAGATGGATGGTATGCTGTAGTTCGCAGATGAGTCGTACCTAGCAAACGATTTAAGTGTTTGAAAAGGTTCGACTCAAACTGTCTACCTTGGTCGGTGGTTATTCGTTTGGGAACGCCGAATCGGGAAATCCAGGTGCTGTAGAATGTTCGCGCCACCGTGGGCGCTTCCTGGTTTTCCATGGGTGTGACTTCTGGCCAGCGGGAAAAGCGGTCTACCATGGTAAGGCAGTAACGCATTCCTTCAGACGACGGCATGATGATAATATCCATATGGACATGTTCGAATCGTGATGAAGGAAGCTTGAAGTTGCCTACGGGAGCTGACACATGGCGGGAAATCTTAGAACGTTGGCATTCTAAGCAGTTGCGGGACCATTTCCTGCAGTCGCTCTTAATGGAGGGCCAGACAAATCGTTGTGTCACGAGCTTGACTGTAGCGTTGCTACCAGGATGTGACAAACGATGAACTACATCGAACGCTCGCTTACGAAGGTTCTTCGTAATAAATGGGCGGGCATTTGCAGTGGAAAAGTCGCAGAAGATAGCCATTGGGATGTTTGGCAGTTTTACCAGCTTCAATTGCAACCCTGAAGGCTTGTTCAGGTATTGCTGAAGTTCATCATCCTGTTGCTGGGCTGTGGCTAGCGCGTTGTAATCAAGAAGAGGTGCTGTAGTCTCTTCGATCCGCGATAAGGCATCTGCTACGACATTGTCTTCACCAGAAATGTGTTTGATGTCGGTTGAAAATTGACTAATGAAGTCCAAGTAGCGAAATTGACGCGGAGAGCATTGCTGACTTTTCTTCAAGAAGGCGTAGGTGATGGGTTTATGATCAGTAAATATTGTGAACGATCGACCTTCAACCATATGCCTGAAGTGTTTTACTGCTTCGTAAATAGCCAGCAGTTCTCGGTCGTATGCTGCGTACTTGGCTTCGGTTGGACTTAACTTCTTCGAAAAGAAGTCCAGGGGCTGCCATTGATTGTTCACCATCTGTTTGAGGGCGGCTCCAATGGCGAAGTCGGAAGCATCTGTGAAAATGGCGAGGGGTGCATCAGATCGGGGATGGACAAGCAACGTCGCTTGGGCGAGACTTTCCTTGCTCGATTGGAAAGCTTGGATGGCTTCTGGAGTCCAGTTTACGGGCATTTTCCCTTTTGCATTTCCCTGAAGAAGGTCGTTTAGGGGAGCTTGGATTTCTGCAGCCTTAGGCAGGAATCGCCTGAAGAAATTCAGCATTCCCAAGAACTGTCGCAACTTCTTCACGGTATCTGGACGAGGATAAGATCGGATGACCTCTACTTTCTCTGGGAGCGGAGAAGTACCAGCGCCTGACACTAGGTATCCGAGAAACTTAACTTTTGGTTGACCTAAAACACATTTTAAAGGGTTAATGACGACGCCGTACTTCTTGAGTCGTTGGAAAACGGTCTCGAGGTGGTGAATGTGTTCTTCTGGCGACGCTGACGCTACTAAAATGTCGTCAATGTAAACGTAGCAGAAGTCAAGACCTTGAAGTACTTCATCCATAAACCTTTGGAATGTTTGGGCAGCATTCCGTAAACCAAAAGTCATAAAAGGGAATTCGAAGAGGCCAAATGGAGTTGTTATGGCGGTCTTCGGAATATCTTCCTCCGCCACGGGAATTTGATTGAACGCGCGCACCAGATCTAGCGTAGAAAATATGGTTTTCCCTTGCAGATGCTGCGCGAAATCTTGAATGTGGCGGACTGGATACCTATCGGGAAGTGTCCGGGCGTTGAGAGCACGGTAATCGCCGCAGGGTCTCCATTCATCACCCTGCTTCGGTACTAAATGGAGCGGCGATGACCACGGACTTTGGGATGGTCGGGCGATGCCCAACTGCAGCAGCGCTTCGAATTCTTTCTTAGCCGCGGTGAGACGATCTGGGGCAAGTCGTCGAGGCCTTTGTGCGCATGGTGGACCTGGGGTGGTAACGATATGATGTCGTGTTGCATGGTTCACTGACGTTGGTGCTCCTTCGGGACGTGTGATTTCTGGGACCCTTTGTAGCAAAATGTGGAAGGGTGTTGACCCGGAAATCGTTTTGATACTGCAGATTTCTCCTACAACCACTTCACCATGGGAAGTGAGATGCGTGGAGAGATCTAACAGTTTTTGGTTTTTCATGTCAACCAGAAGTCCAAAATGTGCCAAAAAGTCGGCACCGATGATAGGGTTGGTAACGTCAGCTACTACAAACCTCCAGGTGAAATTCCGCCGCAGTCCAAGGTTAAGTGCCAGTGTCGTAGTCCCGTAAGTTGTAATTATTGTGCCATTCGCCGCGGAAAGTTCATATGTGGACTTAGCGCGCGGTTGAGGCAAGTGAGAGCACGGGAAAACGCACAGATCGGCACCGGTATCGACGAGGAACTTTGTATTTGTTGTTCGCTCAGTGATGAAAAGACGGCGGGATGATGTAGGGCCAGTATCGTCTGCCGTCATTAACGAGGGGCCTGGTCGTTTCCCGGTGAATCGGAAAAGAACTGGCACGGTTTCACGCACTTTCGCGCCTTCGCACCGAATTGGGAATGGTACCAGCACACATTAGTGTCGCGATGGGCACTTCGCGAACGCGAGCGCGGACGCGAACGCGACCGGGAATGAGAATACCCATGATTGAGCGGCCGCGACACTTGGTTCACCTCGAATGTCGCGATTTTTTGTAGCAATGCCGCTATTGTTTTTTCTAGGCTTTCCACCTTTGCGTCTAACGGCGACGGCACACTAACACATTTGCTACACGTTGTTTCCGAAATGTTGTACATTGCAGGATAACTCACTTAGTACTTGTCTTTAAACACTAAAAAAAGTCACTAAACTATTACACTAAGTCTGTAAAATTTTGGGCACTTAACAAAAACGACGTAAAATGTTCTGTAGGTAACGCGTGGGACAAGTGGCTGTCCAAAATCACTCCACGAACACTCACGTTTTAATTCGGGGTCACCAATTTGTGCGGGGTCACCAATCACGTCGGGGTCACCAATTTGTGGTGTTGCGGGTGATTATTTATTATTATATATTTATTTAAATAAAACTTGATGATGGTTGATTGATGGTGTTTAATTTACAGACGGTTAGTAGTGAAAATGATAAAAGAATAGAAATGAATTTAATATTGAATGGTACAAATGAGCAAATGGTTGTGACGAGTATTATCTGTAGCGGCCGGTGAAGAAGTGTTGATTTGAAAATATAGAAAGTTAGTCTTCAACGGTAAATGTTATTTATTGGAAGCATGCCGAGGGTAGCGAAACAAGAAGCGGTAGTTTTATTAGGGATCGGCAACGGTACTTTTTATGATTGACCGTTGCAAGCGATCGGTGACCAGGGACAGGAATTTTGGATTGTGTATGAAAGATAGACAAGAAAAGAAAGCTGTTTCTCAGAATTAAAAAAGGCAAGACAGTAGAAAACATGTTTGAGAAAAGGCATGCTCAAGGGTGTTAGTAATTTTATACAAAATATTTACAGAAGACAATTTATACAACGTTAAGAATTTTTATGTACAAAAATGTTTTTACAATAGTGGGACATAAGTCCCCACACCTACATATCCCAATGTTTTATCGTAGATTATTTTATAAAAATGCTATTATGGAAGTCTTTATAAAAAACAAGCAATATGGTGAATTTTAATACAATTAATCTAAATTAGTGTTTTGAATTGCTAATTTTTGAAAATACAACCAAAAATCTTATTGGAGATGTTTAAATTTGCAGTACACTTGGTTTCGGTTTACATAGATGTGTAACGAACGTGCATATGTGCGCGGTTTATCGATTAGCGCTGACGCACTCATTGATCTCGAGAGGGATTGATGGCGCACAATAGACACTCGAGAATATTCGGTTGTCATAACAAGTCATTTTCTTCGGAAAGCGGTCGAAATACATTCGCATGTCTTCTAGTAATTTCGTTCGGTAAATATATACCCTTCTCTCCAGGCCAGCGAGACAATTGATTCCGGACGCGCAAAATAAATATTCAACGGCGAGGTACAAAGTGATATAAATAAAGTGCATTATTGTTTTTTAGATAAATAAGTGGTTTAAATTTGTTAGTAGTGTTAAAATTAAATAAATAGTTGTAAATAAATAAGTGAACTAGAAAATTCATTACACATGTATTTCTACGTGTGTTCCTACCTGCATTTTCCATTTTTGTTTGAAATATGTTTTTGCAATAGTTCCACTTATCTTTGTCAAGGTGTTCATTTTGTATATTTAAATTGTATTCTGTAATTAGGCAAAAGAATTTATAGTTGGGCTAAATTTTCCGAGACAAATAGGCTGTGGAGATTCTTTTATTTTTTAGTATTTATTTCGTATGCAGTTTATCTTAAATTAGAGTTTATTTTAAGTGATTGCGCTACCGCTTATTTAATGTAACTGAGGTACACTCGAAAAGTTTAACACCATCAGAAAGTGGTGTGTGCATTCCATTCATCACCTAAGTATCATTTTGTTATTACTATATAATAACATGCTACGTATCTATGGTGCTAACGTATATAGGTAGGTTGGTAAGGTAATTTTGTGTAGCTGTTTCCTCTTGTGATATAAAATTAAGAAATTGCCGGACTATTAAAAGGTATAAAGGATCGAACTAATTTGATATTCAGGATGTTGTCGTTTAATCGGAATTTTTAATTAAAACTCACCAACGTTTTTTTAGTGTTGAACTTGCTTAATTGTGTGTGTATATGTATATATAATATTACCTAAAATACTTCATATTATAAAATTTCAAACTTATAATCATATAAAGTAATTCTTACACGAACGTTTTCTCTTACTAATTATTGCTGTATATTACACGAGTTTTTTAAAAAACTTATAATTTGACGACCGCTTCTGTGTAAGCATAAAATTCGCAAAATTGCAGTTGTCAATTTTGTGTCGTCTGAATTTATAAACTTACTTTTACTTGGTATCACATGTCATTAGCATTAAATGCATCTGTGTTATCGAAATACAGGCGCGCGATATTGCCAGATTCTCTGATTGCAGATGGCAATAGGAAATTTCAAAACGGAATATGTACAAGGTGCCTAAAAATCACTTTTTAGATTTTTTGGCAGGAAATAAATAATTTGAAAAGATCGAATTATTATAAAAAATTGAATAATTCGGTTAATTTTTTTTTATTCGAATACTATTCGCATACCACTATTATATACACAAGTGTGTATTAGTCCTTTCCTAGCAAAGGGTAATCCTTCAAGTAAATACATCAAGATAAATAGATTACCGTCAGAGTATCCACAAAGAAAAACAAAGGCTAAGAGCTTCTAACGAATGAATCATAGGCACAGAGGTAATTATATAAAAAAGAAAATAAAAAGAATTTATCGTCCAGAAAAGTAAATTACAAATAATCACAATTAGTGGACCTAATCTCATTCCTTCTTCCTAACCATTACAACAATAAAACAGGTTTCTCTTCTGTAAAATGTGGAGAATTTATTGGCAAACATCAGACTAAACATCTATCGACCTAGTAGCATTTTAGCTTTTAAGGGAAGATGGATGGAAGGCCTCAGACTGATTGTCAATTAGAAAAGGGATTTCATAATGGGCTCTTTGACCGACTTGTTTAGAGAACATGTTCACCTAAAATTAACCTTCACGTAGAAGCATTAGTGGGGCCTCCAACAAAACTAAGTGACTTTCAACCTTAACGAAAATGAAAAAAAACGCACAGGAAAGCGCTAACGGAAAGTGTAACACTAAATTATAACAAAGCAATCTTATGTATATGAAAGAAAAAAGGTGTAGCAAAATATAATGAATGGTGAAAAAGTTCACTAAACGAAAAATCGATTTTATCTTGTTATTATCTTCAATATTGAAATCTGTCATCATTATCGTCAGTTCTAAGACTGGTAAGAAACGCACCACCAATTCTTCAATATTCTTTTGTAAATTTTTAATTTATTTTTATTAATAATAGCGACTCGACTCTGCATTATTCAGTTAGTTATAACATGGAAACTCTTACAGGTGCGTAAACAAGGATCTATATATATTTATATATTTTGAAACTGGATTTTTATTTAACCCCTACTTAGCTGGGTTTACAGCAATCAGAAGACCACAGGAATAATACTTTAATTGAATTTATTAACAAAAAAAAAGGGAAACGTGAACAAATAAAATAACGTCTCTTCTTCATTAAATCAACAGAAACTTAAAACTAGCCACAAGGGGGTATGTCACCTTCACCACCCCGCACTCCTACTTCCCTAACCTACATCTTTTCTCATGCATCCATCTCACTCTCGTACACTCTCTTCCTCGCTCATACTTCAACACAGCTCTTACTTACATTCTACGACATCTGCTAATCATCATTCTCACAAACAGCACTTGACACGCTCTACTTAAAATTGGAAACTTAAATCTATCTACCCTAATCCCTAAATTTATGACTTAAGTCTACACAAACACAAAATGCTCTGTCCATTATTTATGTTACCACATACATGGAGGCAGATTTGATACAAAAGCATGGTTATTGATATAAGTAATAAATTTGGGTATCCTTTTTCGCTCTAATGCGGCCTGATTTGTAGACAGTTATGCGGCAATGGAACAATCAGCCAATCAGGCCGCTAGAAATCAAGACAGGCGATTCAGAACAGCTTTCGTATGTCAATAACAATGCTATAGTTTTAAATGTTGCCTCCATCTTTTTATACTCTAATATTCTAAAAACAAGCTGTCCGAACCATTATGGTTTTCATCACTGACTTCCTATTTTATTCTCTTTCAAACTACGTTACTACTCATTTAAAATTTGCAACAATTCACATTCTAAATAACAATTAGTTGTTGAAATCTATCTACGGTTATGCTAATTTTAAATCTTCAGAAATTCCTTCTTAAACGGTTTAAGCGGAGTCCTATTGCCCATTAATGACAATGGCGTTTAATTAATAAAACAGACATGCAGTCGTACGCATAAAGCATAATTAGGCAAATTGTAAAACGTATAAGCAAATAGCGAAATTTCACATTAAGATGGACATATTCCGACGTTTCGTTGACGTCTAGGCGTCTCATAAAACGTGACATGACACAGGTTTTAAGAATACGTTTTACTTCTCGCTCTGTTTATGCAATTTTATTGCTTGGTTAAATAAAACAGTTTACGATACATGTATTGATGATGATATTACCTCGCGGAGGGAGAAATGGAGACTAGAAGTGTAGGAATAGCCTAGTAGAAAACTAAACAATTTTTTTTAGATGAGGACGGAAGCGCAGCGGATGGAAATGAAAATTGGAAATTTTAAGAAAAGTATATAACCTAATCTAACCTAACCTAACCTAACCTAACACATCTGTAACCTAATCTAACTTAACCTAACCTATCTCAACTGTAACTTAATCTAACCTATCATAACCTAACCTAACCTAATATATCATAGCATAAAGGCTTTTGGAGCAATTTTCATTTTTTTATGGGGTTGTCTACAAAAATCACTATAAATTATTTTTGCTACAATAAATTGGGTTAGACTGGGTTAGGATTGGTTTAGTTTACGTTTATTTCTAACATAACCTAGCACAACTATAACCTAACCTAACTTCCTAACATAGTACAAAAACTTTTGGAGTAATTTTTGTCTTTCTTGTGGGACTACAGACAAAAACCATTCCAATTTTTTTACTAATTGGGACATAAAATACATTAGGCTTATTTAGGGTTAGTTTGTTTTAAGTTAGTTAATTTTTTAAATTTTTCAGTATGTTATAAATTAGCAATCCTTGAGTGATGTATCATATAGCAATAAATACATTTGCCCATACGCGTCTTGTAAAGTACCCAGACGGATAACTAGACGTCGGAATATGGCTGTCATAATGTAAAATTTTGCTATATATCTGTGCGTTTTACAATTTGCTATGTTATATTCTCGACATTATATAAAATGCCTAATTTTCATATATGTTTAGGACAAATATACTATGTGTCTAGAGGAGAAACTATAAACGGTCGTTACGGCGTATTTAAAACAGAAGAAGCAAAATATGATACATTTTCGAATTTCAAACATTGAATCTAAAATTATTATTAAAAATATTTTGCCAATTGGTACCTTTAAATAGTTTTTAGAATTAGATACTTTTTTATAGTTCTTCGTTAATAAAATTGTTCAACAGTTTATTGTAACGTTGAATGCTCTAAGTGTTCATCCAAAATTTACATAAGAAAAAAAGGATAATTTAGTTTACAAGGTAAAGATACTAATACAAGGTAGTATGTTAGAAACACAACATAACACCTATTGATATTTTTGATGATGTTCATTATTTTGTTAATAATATAGCTTCTACCCGAGATTTCGTCTTCATGCTAGTTGAGTTGTAACCAATAAATAATAATATGAGGGTGGATCAAATATAAACGAGCCTTTTTAAATTGAGTACCGGATAGTTGTTCAAGGCGCATCCGGGCGTTAGGAACTCGATGTGGGGATGTTAGGTGACGCGGAAACGACGCGTCGTTTTGCTGCATTCGCTTGGTTAATAGATCACAATGACTGAGAAAGAGGTGCATAGCAGCGTTGCGCAACGAATTATTATTCGTATTAAGTTTCTTACACGTGAAAACGTGAAACCAGCTGAAATTTTTCGCAGATTGCAAGCATAATTCAGAAATGAAACGCTTTCGTGGCCACGTGTAAAAGTTTGGTGCAAAGAATTTAATGATGGGCGTAATCGTGTCGAAAATGTAAATCATCCTCGTCGTCCGCGCACTGGAGCGGTTAACACTACACGCGTTAGAAATCTTATTGAAGTGAATCGCCACGCCACTGTGCTTTAAATATCTAGTGAACTCGGCATCTCCTATGGGAGTGTCTGCACAATCATTACGAAAAATTTAGGATTCTGAAAAGTTTCAGCTTTTTGGGTTCCAAAGTTGCTGAGTGAAGATCAAAAAGCTGCTCGAGTTCGCATCTCTCAAACACGTCTGTCTGCAGGTAAAGTTTTAGCCACGGCTTTTTGGGACTGGAGAGAGAGGGGTGCTGTTGGTCGATTTTTTGCTCGAGAGAAGAACCATTAATGCAGCCTACTATTGTCTGTGCTACTGACTTCTCAGTCAGGTAAAACTTGCTTATCGCCGAAAAAGGAGGACGCACCTCATTCGTGACGTGCTACTCTTGCACGATAACGCTAGGCCTCATACCGTAGCTTTAACGCAAGCCCAAATCGTTGAAATACACTGGACTCAGCTGGAACACCCTCCATATAGCCCAGACCTATCCCCTTGTGATTTCTACATGTTTAGGCCCCTCAAAGAATCACAAAGAGGCGAACGATTTCAGACCGATGAACAGGTGGAGGCGTTTGTGCGTAACTGGATAGACACCCGCCCTGCTTCTTTTTATAAAAAAGGGATAAAAAGACGACCAATGCTTTGGGAAAAATGTATAGACAAACAAGGAGGTTATGTGGAAAATAGAGAAATTTGTGTTTTTGTGAAACTTGTCAAAATAAATGTTTTACGAACAAGGACTCGTTTATATTTGATCCATCCTCGTATTATGATCAATGTAATAAATGCGGTGAGTATTATTTATTACCGGTACATATTAATCAAAGAGGTATGAAGAGTTATTATTAAATTAATTAATCAACGTATTTTTCAAGTTTGGTGCAATCAATACGTTTTTAAACTAGAAATTGCATGGGTACATCTTTCATGTTAGCGACCTTCGATCAGTAGAGACGAAAGTCATAGAACATTAACTTTTTGTAGAAAGTGGGATGTAACACAACAATCTAAACCGGTGGTTTATATTATATTCGTGAAAAATTATGAATGTCAGCGCACAGGCTTTGCAAGGTGACATTTGAGAGACCTGATTACTTTTTGAATAAAAAAATGTGACAAACTTCTACTTTATAATTAATGAGAAGTGCAAGTTTTCAAAAGTGATCAGTAAGCTCATAAGCTATAATTACCGTTATAAATTCCAAATAACTCATTAATATTCAATAACAACCGAGAGCTTACCTAATAAGAAAAAGTGATATCTAAGAGAAAATATTGGAGTAACAACGATGGCGCTGTCAGCAATTGTGAGTTTATTAATTGGTGGTTAACAAGATTCTTTTCTATTAAGGATATTAACATGCTAAACTGAACCTACGGCGTCGCAATTTACGTGACAGGCACCTATAGCTTACGTAATATAAGTTTTTGGTTAGTGATCTGTAGAAACCTTCAAATGCAGATCACGATATCAAATTCATTGATTCTTATCAGTACTTCGTAAACAGTTCTGACAGAACACCAAACATGCTGTAATCAAAATACCTCCTGTAGAAAATTTCCACTAATTGTAAGTTCATTAATTAGTTCGTTTCGATTATGGACGCCGTCTATAGTTTTTCGTTGAAAGCTGTTTCAAGGCAGCAAGTGAATTAGTCGGTGTTCAATCAGGACTGATGAGAAGCAAATAGTTAGAAATCGCGATCTACTCTAACAGTTTTGACAGACTACTGACTTTTTTTAAATTTACTTTATGACAATTCTGGAAAATGTACTTTCTGGATTTTTATATTGACGACTACCAATTTTATTAAAGAATAAATGTCGGTAAAAATATTTTAAACATTCTTATTCTTTTTTCTTTCAATGTTTTCCCTTTTTTGTTCATAAAATTTTTATAGAAGAGATAGTATGTAAAATAGCATCTAGTAAATATTTACGCACACATATTTAAGGTGTGATTGTGTTTTTACTTTCGTGTCCAATCCGCGTAAATCCAATTAAGTGAAAATTAACGAGGACCTCACACACTAGCTGTTTAATTAATGGATTAACGACTTACTGCACGATGATGTAGAAAAGTTTAGCGCATTTAATTACCTACAACGAAAGTAACATTTATTTTACAAAATAAAAACCTGTTTAAAAATTTATATTATTATTGAAGAAATGAAAACCGCTAAATTCATGAAGCACAAATGACACACTTGTTTCACCCCATAGAAATTAGCGAATTTTTAGTACTTTTCTTTATTTGCCAACATTAATTCACTTTGTTATATAATTAATCAATTTGTTAATAACAATTTATAATGTAATCATAAAGTAATCTCAATAAAAATATTTTGCATTTTATTTATTATTATTATGTATTATTAACTCAGTAGGAACACCTACTCAGTAATAAATTATCCATACAACTGCCTATGAGCATGATCCCCTCTAGGGCGGCTCATGAGGAAAATAAATCAAAGTAGATTTAATCTGATGCTTTCATTTTCATTTTACACATCTCTTAGCTGTAGTTTTTTAATAGACAAACAATTTTACGTTAGTTACTTGTTATAAGATTATAAGTTACTAATTTATTTTCCTAAAATAAAACTCTTAGTGTCATTAAACAGACACAGTAAACTGGCGCTTTTTAAACTTTAAACATAAAAAATTGTCTTCGATCATCAATGACTCAAAAATGGTTGAATGCAGTTGCAATAATTGCAATACTATAATATGATACCTTGAGAAAAATCGACTTTCAAGACAAATAAAAAACTGAAGGAAATAATATTTTAAAAACATGACTTAATATTTAAATATATTTTAATGCGGCTTTCTGATGAATCATTAATGATAATGGTGATGAAGATGATGATGATGATGATGATGATTTTTTTGGATTTAATAAATGCTATACATTAATTACAAGTTATTGTTGATATGTTTTGAATAGTATCCAAATACTTTCCTAGCTAGAGGGAAAGAATCCTTAAAATTTACATTGCCCAGGTTTTAACCGTATCTGAACTTACTGGTGGTCGCAATAGTACTGTAACAGACTTTATAGTTGCTTGCATTAATTAAATAATCTTCAGTAATACCTGATTTATTTAACACTAACTTACACCATATACATTTATTTAAATAACAACCATGATTATATTGTAACGAGCCTGTATGTGTGTGTACAAGAGTGGCGGCGAGTTCCGGAAACAGATAAGACGGGTTCCTCGGATACGGACGTCGGTCGGCGCTTTGATAGAAATGAGTACAACATAATAGGAGTTCGAGAAAATACTAGAAGATCGTTCCTGATTACTCCAGAACCTTCGATACCTCTATAAATATTATGTTGTCGACGGTCAAGAACAGTTACAGTTTAGTTTTAATTTAGTATAGTTTAGTAGCAGTATAGTTAGAGACACAGTTATGATATACCGAGTGATATAAATAAGTGGTAATATAAATACGACATACCGAGTGATATAAATAATACATTTACCTTGTCATATAAATAAGTTGTGCATTAGTGTTTAAGTGTTATATAAATAGTGTAAAATAAATATTTGTTTAAATAAATAAGTTGATCTAGAAAATTCGTTACAATATATTTAATTATTTTTACATCACTTATTTATGTTACCGAGTTTGCTTCGTATTTGCACTGTTTACTAATTCCAAACTATATCGGACTGTTTACGGATGTTTATCAATAACTGATTTATATTATCGTGGAACCTTCTAATGTTTTACTGGAAGCAACCATACAGCTCTCCACTATTCTCGCACTTTCTTTGTTCTCCATCTTGTTATTTGTCACATACTAAATTCGATTCGGTCGATCAAAGGATACAGACTATTGATTTTTGTCTCAGGCTTTCGCTCGCAACTGTACGTTTTCATGTGGCTTTTTGATGAGCCGTACATTCCCGAGTCCACGGCTTACAAAAACCTTTGGTTTGGATTTATCTTGGTCGTCTAGTGTTAAGTTCTTTATAAGTACTTTGCTGTGCGATCCAAGTGGGATTATTTATTTGAAGTTATACTTCTTTTTAGAATTATTATCATACATAATTATCGTTTCGGTAGAAATATATCGACTAAATAAATTTATATATAGAAGTATAACCTCTACCGTGTACACACGCCTCATTTTCTTAATGTACTTTTCGCTGAAAATGCCATTTAAAGTACATATTATTACAACTTATTTTTTCGCAATTTAATTGAATTAACATCAAGATAATTACACACTTAACGAACTTTATGCCTAGAACGTGGTTATTCACGCCCAAAACTCGGCTTTACTGTACTTTTAAGGGGAAGTTTTGCGTTAATGTAGCTGGCACTATAAGTATACTCTTTTATGGTGTAAATTAATTTCATTAATTAGTTTCTTTAATTAGCATACCGTACATGATGTGCAAACACTTAAGTTATACCTAATTAGGAACTCAAAATGATAACATAATAATTGAGTTATTATATTATACAAACTATTAAAGCACCTTTGAATTTCATTATTTGACACTGAAGAGGAAGTATGATTTTCTTTAAGTTAATATCCTCTTAGTAAAGCCTTTATGAAGTTAGTAAGGTCTTCTTTGGATTATAAATTGTGTTTAGATCGAATTTTAAGAGGTTCTCATTACTTTGTGTTTCATTTTCGCACCAACAGACGTCTTTCATAATATTAATTTATACGCCTAACGTGATAGTTGTAAATCACGTTCAAATATTACTTTATCATCGCTTGCCTGCTTAACGTATAAGTTTGAAGTTTATTTCTGCTACTAAGTGGAATTTTAAAGGATTATCCTTCATCCGTTAATTAAATATTACGAAAATAAGAACCAACAGAGTGTTTTGTTCCTATTAATTATACTGAATCATTAGTATCACAGGTATTTTACAAACATTTTACTTACTTATAATTATAATCATGTTATACAGTGTATATACACCTCCTGTTAACATTTGAACACAACTGACTCATACTTACTGTCAGCCATAAAGAATATAATTTGAAATAAAACACAACTTCGAAATACATTCACTAAAAATGTATTAACTATATTATTAATAAACTTTTAGTGAAAGTATTTCGAAGACGAGTTTTATTTGAAATTGTATTATGTTTCATGTGATAACGGCGAATGTTTTAAATTTATAAAGAATATGTTATATGTATAGGATTATAAGCCTTCATGGCCAGAATCCATCCCGAATCTTAATTCTACTATGGATATCGGTCTTTAAAGTCAACGTTCTTGTATTGAACTTACAATTGGTGCGGTTCGCACTCGGGTCCGGCTGTTCTGGTCCACGTTATCTATGGTTTTCTTGGATCATTTAGGCAAATGCTGGAGCAGTAATATTCCACAGATAATCATTCACTTCCCTTCTATCTTCATTTCGTCCATCTCACCTTACTTTCCCTAACCACACCATCCATCCATTCCTACGATTCCAGCAAGGAGGCTGAAGAGGGCCTCACGCCCTACCCTCCGGCTTTGCACTACAGTGCAGGTCGGAGGGACTGCCCGCCCACCAGCACGAGTATATGGTGGGAATGAAACACAAAAGAAGTTTTTTAAAGGGGACAGTTGGTGGCAAATTTCTACTGATGGCGTTCATCACGCCGTCTCCAGTTATCCATTGAACGCTATTTTTAAGGCAGCAAGTAAATTGGCCGGTGTTCTGCAGAAACTGTCGATTTAAATGCAATTGTGCGGAAACTGCTTTTCCTTTCATACGTTGAGTACTAATATTTTTCGGTCTTAAGGTCTACAACTGAAAACTTTGTGGTAAACAATCCTACAAACTACGTTTTTTTGCAATTTATTCCAAAACTATTGAATTGGGGCTCATTTTATTGGTATTTTTCGTTATTACACTTTCTAACTACAACTTTTTAGGTTTCGTTTTATAACAAAAAACACATTTCGTACGGATTCATACACTGTTTAAACTGTTACGCCTTCTACGACCGAGTCGGAAACTACGTATTTTTTTATTCATCATCCCCTACATGATACCGTTGTAAATCGTCGAGTTTTTCCAGTCAAAAATTATAAAACACAATTCACTTTCTGGCTAAACGTTTACTTAACCGCTAACGAAAACAGCGCTGTTTTCATAGTTGCCTAGTCGTATTCGAAAATAACATACTTTTCAGTTTGGTTGCGACATATCTAACTAATTAAATTAATTGCATCGTCATTGTTAGTTCGTAATTTAACGGAAGAAATAAATAATATGTCCTTATTATGGCTGTTAATTGTTGAATGAATTAATTGGTTATTGATTAACTATGAGATAAGAACCGTCAAGGAATACGTAATTAAAAGATGATGCAGTAGACAGAAAACACCCGATAAAATTAAATGCATTTAATTGCTTGTTGTCATTAGTATTAATGATACAACTTAAAATAAAATGTAACTTACGACTGATTTAGACACGCATTCCTATTGCTGCTTTAAATGTCGAAATGTATAGCAACGGCTGCTTCAACTACACGAAAAACTGACTTTAGTTTGTTAGTAAGGAAAATTCTAAAGCTTAATAGATGAATGTAAAATATTTTAAAGTGAAGTACTACCTAATAGCGAATCAGTTTCCATGATAGTAATACTTATATAAATACATGTATAAAGAGAAAAACAGTAAAACAATTTTAATTAAAAAAATTGTCCATTAAATATTTAAATGCATAAACTAAAAATTCCAATTTTACATAAATTAAATTCGTAGGCATAAGAAGCACTTAGACATTAGCGTATTTTACAGAATATGACATAAGCTTCAAAAACTTATTATATTATAAAACAATAAGTTTGTTCATAAAAATTTATTTTTAGTGATTAGAGAATTTAACTGAATATTTCACAGTTTTAATTAAAAGAATAAAATCCGAAATTAATTGTGTAGTATTCTGTATCCCATACAATTTTTCACAGCGTTCAAACGCCAAAAAAGATGCAGGGGAAGTCTAATAGAAAATAAAATATGAAGATTAAATTTACTTAATTGTGAGGTATCTGTAAGGGTGTCTGGGGTCAGCAAAACGGTAGACAATTTTATTTGAAGATCCTGCATACATATATGTATTAACAATGCCTGAGCCTATGAGGGACGTTCTTAATCCGTTACCTCCTTTAATAAACAATTTACAAATTACTGAATTGAAAGTACAAATCTTGCATTTATGTTCGGATTTGTTCCCTTAGGAATATCCGACCTCGCTCATTTTCAAATTAATATAAAATTGTATTAATTTTCATAAATTTTCATTTTAACATTACAGGTTTCCGAAAAGGAACATAGTTATCCAAAGAAGGTAATAAAATCATTTTCCGTCTAATTATAAAGGATCACTGATTCCACAGTAGGCACAACGCACCGAAAGCCATTTTCCCACGACCGGTTTCGACCTAGTTGAGCTAAAACAGGTCTTGTACAATAGGTGATTCATGAAGAATGACTGTTTTTCTATCGGGGACTGAAACTGTTCTTTTAATCTATTTTACCATGAAGTTGTAGCTTTTTATCTCTGCTAGAATGTAATTTTGTCTTTCTCTTTATGTTTGTAGCTATAGTCAATTTTAGGGAAACTCTAAAAGTCGGAAACAGAGCCATCAGTCTTATTGATAGAACAATGGTCGTGCAGTTGTGAATGCCATCTAAGGCCTCAATAGCAGCTATTTAATTGTGGATCCTTTACATTCCATGACGTCTCTTTGTTTTGCTGTATCAACATTATCGACATCCGTTTAAAGACTTATAAAAGGCAAACGAAACGCTCATTGACAACATTCCTAAAGCTTTCCAATGACTTCCTGTAACATATTGTACATATGTACTTTATGCCTTTTTTATCGCAACTACTTTCACCCTTGCCCATTTTTACTTTTTTAAATTTACAAGTAAACATCGCACTAATGTTGTAAGCATTTGACACTAATAAATTTTCTTACAATACGTTTTGGGTAACGAAATGTTACTTTTGTATAAGTTTTTCATCCATTGAAGGTTAGGTTGTGACTGAGAAGTTACTGTGAGTTGAAGTTAAATTAAAGCAACCTCTTCAACCAAACCTTAACCTTTAGGAGACGAAAAAAGTAAAATAAATTAAACAATAGCATTCCGTGTTGCGGGAATTATTAATCATTACGTGAAAACGTTGTTCATTTACGATAGTCGCCGTAATTTAGAATTGTGGAACCCTTTAATTTAAGTACAATTGATTAATTCTATTTTTACCTCATGAAAATTAATAGTAATTATAGATACAAATACCTAAATTCCAATTTAGGTCCAACCCACACAGAAACAGCAAAACAGACAAAAACATTTTTGTTTCAGGTTAAACCGCTCCTATTTTAGCAGCAAACATTCCAATTGAAAAAGAGGCAATATGTTTCAAGCTGTTTGTACTGACATCTGTATCCTTCGATAATGGCCTAATAGACGAAACGTACGTCAGGAAAGTTCAATAAAGTTTTGTGAAATATCCCAAAAGGTGTTTTTGTACTCACTTCACCAATTAATTGTAAAAATGTTTCACAGTGAATGCACCACAAACACCATTAATTACATTTTTATATAATTTATTGTACTGTATTTTTATCTAATTTGTATTTAAGGAATGGGCTGTAAACGAATTCGTTAAGAATATTTAATAAACTTTAACTTTAATTTTTTCCCAATGTGTTTTTGTACTCGTTTCATCTTAGGATGTTGACAGCTTAATGTTCCTCAATTTAAATTATCTACTTCTGTTTGTGCTTTCGTACTACAGAATTCCAATCTTAATTGATTTAATCTCATTCCAATTGCGTGATTGATAAGTTATTATTGTGAAATCATTTAATTCCAAGTTTCAGTAAAAACAAAGGTCGATTTACAAATGATACCGTACTGCACTAAGTATGAATAATACATACCAATTACTTTGGCGTTTTGTAGTTCAAATTTAATGGTGTTTATACTGTACTTGCACCTGATACATATGAATAAACGATACAGGTAATTTCATATGAAATCATACATAAATGTACGATCCTTTACGCGAGATGTAATCACTCTATTGCAGCAATATATGAAACATCCAATTTCAGTAGAATTACAAAATTATTCACTCGTGAAGAGTGGATCTATTTTACGTTCTCTATGAATATGTATGTATATACTTTTCATTACCTAATTTAAATTTGTCGCAATATGTAAAAAAATAAGAGGAAAATAAATGTAATCAATTTGTCCAGATAAATAACTACTGTACAAATTGTATGAATATCACAAAACGTATGAAATATAAAAAAACATTTTTGTAATTACAATTAAATTTTATTTCTCTCTGAAGTTGTTTCGCTGCACTGTAGCTTCATCAGAAGTATACATAAATACGTAATACTAATAGTTTTATTTTATAATTTTTACTTTTAAAATGTAACTGTAAATTCTTCATTAATATCATGATTACAATTAGTTAAATAGTTTAATTATTTAATTAATTGTAATCATGATTTTAGAGAATTTACAGCGTTACATTTCGAAACTAAAAATTAAAGAACATCAATTTTTGGAAATTTTAGAAATTAATAAATTTAAATGTAGTAATTTACTTATTAATGTACAAATAAACGTAAGCAGATCTCCTTTGTTAAATATCTTCTCCATTCCTATCCCCACCCCTTCAAATAGGATTTAAGAATAATTTTGTCAGTTTAGGATTAAGTATTTATGTATAGTTCTGATGAAACCCAGTGTGGCAAAACAATTGTCGATTGCAATACAATTTAGTTGAGATTTACAAAGTGTTTTAAATTTATTTTTATTTTTAGTTAATACACTTTTTTAGTGTAAAATCGAAACAAGTAATGTTTTAATTGCAAAAAACAATATATTAACAATGTTTAAAAAATACCTAACAGCTGTTGTTTGGGCCATTATTGTACTCCCTAGAACTTGCTCTACACGGTGGTATTCACGGATTGCTATTAAAAATGTTAACCAGAGTTAAATACTCTTGTACTATGATGACCGGTCCAACAGGAATAGGTAGATGTTGTCCAAAGTTAGAAAAAAGATATTTAGTTTTTCGTTTTTCAGTCCGTTGACAAATATAGTCCAATAATAAGTTCAAAATATATAATTAAATTTTCAATAAAAAAATCTTCTAAACATTATTTATGTATCGTTAATATTTTATAAAATAGTTAAATATAATATCGACTTTCACTTACTTAATTCATATTTTTATTCATTATGTAAACTTTTATAAATTGATACGTGAAATTCAGATTGGTAAATACAAAATTTGATGGAATAGGTAATTGATGTTATGTTATGTTTTAAATAAATATCATACATGTTAAATATAAGCATAACAATTAGTCATTACATATTAAACCAAAGCTGTGCCATTCGCTTATCGTCCATGTCTTTCCCTTCAATTTCACATATTGTTCTGCCTGCCACGGCTGCTTTTAACTTTTGTTTCCAATAATGTCTTAATAGTAGACGAATTTGGTATTTATCGCCCTCCACACTTTTTATTATCAAAACGTTTTACGCCGTCAATAAAAAAAGAAAATATAATTCAAATAAAGTAAAGCAGTTGCACTCTTCACGGAACTAGCGTATGTAGAAAGTGAAGTGCAGTAAAATTAAAAAAATAATAATGAAAACTGACATTACTTATGAAACACCCTCTGCCTACTTTCCTACTACATATCACTGAAAGTGAAGCAAGCGATCTTCGTAGTCCTGGTTACTAATTGCAATACTGTCGAAAGATTTTGATTTCCAATAGTACTTTCTTTGGAAGTACCTCCAGTACATACAGTGGCCGGCACGTAAGGAGATTCAGCGACGGTCAGATTGACAGGTACGTAGGCGGAGACTTTTAGCATAGCAATAAATGAAAGAGCAAATAAGAATATAGCTGGACCGAAACGTAAACTTGTCGTTCAGCGGCGCGTATCACTGAGAGAAAAAGTACTGAACACGGAACACAAGTGAATTCATTCAACTGATTTAATTACCCTAATAGGGTTTTAATGATGTATGCGAAGTAAACAATTAAAATTTCATTATCATCATGAATATGAGGAGAAAATCACGGTTATAAGTACCTAATTATGTAAATATAGGAATAATAGCTAATTTAGAGATTATTAAGTATGCATAGAAATGAGTTGTTGACAAAACTTGATAATATGAATTTTGTAGTGTCTATTTTTTAAGGTATTTGTTAGAAAACTTAGTTTGTACAATCGATCGATATATTTGTAATTTTTATATTTGGTAGTTTCGTTTATAGTTGTACGATTTGTGCATGTACCAGATAGCAAAAATAATGTTGTTTAGTCTGGGTATCAGGTTAGTAGTTGTAAGTATATTATATGTTTACAAACAACCACTTCTCTACTCTGTTAATTTGCAACTGTTTGCCACAACGATACTGAACTTTGCTGAGCAGTTATCATTCTTGCCACTGCATATCCAATGATTTATGGCTTTTGAATCTCCTTACGTGCCGGCCACTGTACTTACATTGGTTTCCAGAAGTACCTTCTCTTTTCTCTTGTACTCAACTATTTCCGAACCTAGTATCCTATGACTATACTTAAAACACACTCCGGCACCTTTTCCGTCTGCGCGTTATTCTTTTCCATCTCCTCGAAATTTCCGGCAATAGACTTCTTATATTACAAGAAACTAATAATATAACTTTAATATCTAACAATTATATATTTGCCTAACAGCACGTAATTATCTAAACTTTCACTAACTGTATCAGGCTGTACTCATCTCATATTGTTACCAACTGTTTCAAATACCATTGTCTACTTATAAGTACTATGCAGTGTAAGAACGTGACTCGATGCATTTCCATTAATATTCAGTACATGCTTTATAGTAGTTGCTTTTATTATTAATTGGTCTTATGAACGACATTCTGTCTGAACTACTTAAACTAAGCAGATCACGTCTTCAGACAGCGAATTGCTAGCAAAGCACCATGTTACAGATTGTTGAAACATCATTTAACGAAAGTACAACTAATTGCAATTTAGCATTCTGCAAGGTAGTTATAAAACCACCTAAGGGAAATGGAGTTGTGTTGAAATTGTAAGATACCATTAATAAGAAACAAAAGTGAGTAGGATGAGAGAATATATACGAAGTATCAAACAATAATAAATAAAAACAACTATGATACCATGCACTCGATAAATCTCAAGTGAACTTAAGGGTTCGGTGGTAGTACATGAAACATCCTGACAAACATAATTAAAGGGTGGCAGGTATTAAATTTTCGCTTAATACACGAATGATTTGCTTGTAACGTCTATTAACACTATTTACAAAATGTACATTGGGTATCAGTCAAGTGCAGGAAGAAGTTGAAAGAATAGCGAGATGAAACACAATCGCTGCGGTGTTACAATGTATGATTGTGAGGGTGCGTGTACACGTTGCTTATTTTGCGGCGATTTACTCAACACTGACTTAACTTAAGAGAGAAAAGAGGCGGAAGAAATAGAAAAGGAAAGACGCAGTAATAAGAGATAGTTATAGCTGTGGCGATGATGAGATATGGGGTTGTAGGCAGCTGTAGGTCATAAATTGCAGGGGGTGAATACAAGGTATAAAGGTATACAGACAGATAATTGTGGTGAAGAGTATTACAGAATGATAAACATTATTATGCTATTGGTCAGAAATTTATTGAAACTACCAGACAGGGATCGCGATTTCGCTCTTGTTAGAAGCTTATCAGCGTGCCATAGGCAGTTTCGAAAAAATTACTGACCAAGTCGAAGTGTTCCGTAAAGAACGGTTAATATAAAAATGAAATAGAGGCAATTGCTGCCATCTAGTGGATTTTAGCTGCTACAGAGGATGTCAAACTAGACAAGGTCTCACTGAGGTATTTAAACTTGTCCAGCTATATCAACAACGCGGCCTACAGAATGACAAAGAAAAGATGCAGCAGTAAATTATACACATAAACAAAAAACTAAAAGAATAGTAAAATAGTAAAAATATACAATTAATAAAACTACAGCTCTATTAATAGAAAAATACATCTACTCCTGCGTTTGTTATTTCTTTAAACAATACGGTATATGTTAGGTACCTAGTGTCTTTCTCAGAAAACTTAAGATTTAGTCGTTAGCAGGATTTAAGCCAGTTGGTTGTACAATAAGCTGATCGGATTGAAATAGGGACGACCGACAACAGTCGGATGGTGAAAATGGGGTACGTATGAATAAGTGTGGTAATAGTAATATCCACTATGGCGACGTGATACAACAGAAGTCGGAAGATGCAAACCTTAGATACGATCGACTTCCGATGCTCGTGTCAAGACGCTGCAGGCAAAACGATCGGATAGGATATTCCGTTGTCTATAGGCTACTACAATGCTAGTGAGTAATAGCGTCCATGCAAGGTGCGGAATAGAAAAAAATACTTTTTAATAAAGACCTTATATACTTTTAAAACATATAAAAACTAATATAAGTACACCACACAAATGACTCGTACGATTATCTTCACCGTAAGCAAAAGTGTTATTATCTTCTTAGAGTTAACATATGTATATGTAGATAAATTGTACTAACCTTTAGCGATGATGCTGAAATAAATGAAGACCCACTTGATTTATAACTTAATATAATAATACAAAGCAAAATTTAACTTTATAAATAATTGATTAACTCTTGCAACATGATATAAAATAATAGAAAACCGAGCACCATACTGGTCACATTACGCATTAATTGATATCAGTATCCTTTATAGATAATAGATATATAATGTATATAGGCATATGCATATATATATATCCTTTTACATACTAACACACAGATTTGCTCCAATTTATCATATTCATACAAAAGGAAGAATTCAATGTTACTTAATAGAAATAAATATAAATCCAATAACAGCTAGATTGCATACAAAACAAATTAATATATTTGAAATGTTAAAATAAATATTCTATAACTGTTGAGATAAAACATTGCAATTTTTACGGATAGGAGTATTTATAAGATATGATTTTTTTGTAAAATCCATATTGTTTCTGATTGTGTTGTATTACGAATAATTTATTATCATTAAACGAAACCCAATGCGTCACTTAACGGTTTAGAGGTTCTTCAAAAGAGAATCGCTCTAGTCAACCATAATTATGTGAAGCTCTAAACCTTTGAGCGAAACGTTCAGTTTAGTTTAATAATAATAAATTATGTATCTAGCGAAGTTAAAAAAACTTTTCATCATAACGTAGTTTTTATTACTAGAATTTCCATTTACCCACTTTTTATAGCACTTGTCAATAAAACATTATGATGTACATTGTATATTCCTGTGGTTTGAAAAATGAAAGTTTATATAATTCTTGAAGGTAAAATAAAAGTTTCGAAAAACAGGTGAATATTCATTTCTATCTGAAATATAATTAACTTTTAAAAACGAAGAAAACAAGAATTTTTGGACCGTATTACATTATTTATCAACGAATATTTAATTGAACTGCGTTTATGGTTGTGGAAGTTTCAAATAACAATGTCGCGTTTTCCGTTCAATTCAATATCCAACTCATTAAAATGTTCTTTAATAAGGCTTTTAATAATACGTTGTTTGCAGTTAAACGATTCGGTATTCGTTTTAGACCGAATGATGTAACGGGACACGTAAATAACAAATGGATTGAATACATTTCTTTATTTACTATTTGTTTTTTATTTAACTAGAAGTTTGAATTAGATTCACCAATTATGTTAAGGTAACCATTTTTGCCTGTATTTTCTTATTCCATATATGCAATTTATTTCAAATACACTCGTCAGATCTAAGTATCCTCGTTTCCCACTAATCTCAGATTCCTTTCATTTTATTTTCTACTGCTTCCAATTATTATTTATCGTTCGCTCGACTTTTGGTAGTCTTGTTTTGCTATAAAATTTAAACTGGTTCACTTTTATCTCACTTAAGAGATGAGTTCCTCAAATTGTTTGACACGATTATGTGCAATTTGCTATTTAACGATATTTATATTGTACCTGCAGTGAAGACGGTAGATAACATACTACATAAACTGCAATACCTTCTTCATTAGAAATAACTACGTTTGTGGTGTGTCTATGTCTCGGAGTCTTATAGTCAAAATATACTTCGCGTTCGCACTCAGGTTTCCTTGGTCGATTAGAGTTTGCTTGTGAAATGATGTTGTCATTCTTCGGGTGTACAGGCCGTCGTCGGTTGGAATTGCTTCCTAACGTTTCGCTAGCACGAGTGGCGAGCTTCTTCAGAGGTCTATCCATTTTCGCTGTTGGTTGTAGACTGTTCCTTTCTCCTACGCAGATGGTATTTATGCCTGTGGGTAGGGGGCGGAGCTTGTTCCGCTTCAGTAGATTTCGATGTGTCGATTGGTATGGTTCGTGCGTTCCTAAGAATTGGATTCCAGATCTGATTCAGTCTAAGGGTCTCCTCCTTCCTGTTGAAATTATCCGGGTGTTTGTGGATTTCTATGGCTTCTCTGGTCAGTCTGTTGTAATAGCCGTTGACTGATGCCAGCAAGGTGCAGCTTTCAAAGAATATTCTAAGTTCTCCGTCGTTCAATGCGTGTTCGGCTACTGCTGATTTCTCAGTCCGTCCTAGTCGGCAGCTGGCTTTATGCTCTTTGAGTCTTGTCCCTACAGATCTTTTAGTAGTTCCAATGTATACCTTGCCACAGGAACAAGGTATGCGGTAGACTCCTGAATTTGAAAGTGCATCCCTCCTGTCCTTCGCTGATCTGAAGGTTTGCTGGATTTTCTTTGTCGGCTTGAAAATAGTTCCAATGTCGTGCTTCTTCAGAACTCTGCCGATTCTGTCCGTGACTCTCGGAACAAAGGGGAGATAAGCTTGAGTGGTGGTGCGTTGTAATTCGGTTTTTTTTTTTCGGGATCTTGATGTACTTGAGCCCATTGATCTCTCGATCTCCTTTTCGTTGTAACCATTTGCTTGAAAGGCCGTCCGCAGGTGTTCCAGCTCTGCCTGCAGGTCCTCTGGTTCACAAATCCTTCGAGCTCGTTCCGTTAGCGTTCTAATTACTCCATATTTTTGAATCGGAAAAAAAAAAACCGAATTACAACGCACCACCACTCAAGCTTATCTCCCCTTTGTTCCGAGAGTCACGGACAGAATCGGCAGAGTTCTGAAGAAGCACGACATTGGAACTATTTTCAAGCCGACAAAGAAAATCCAGCAAACCTTCAGATCAGCGAAGGACAGGAGGGATGCACTTTCAAATTCAGGAGTCTACCGCATACCTTGTTCCTGTGGCAAGGTATACATTGGAACTACTAAAAGATCTGTAGGGACAAGACTCAAAGAGCATAAAGCCAGCTGCCGACTAGGACGGACTGAGAAATCAGCAGTAGCCGAACACGCATTGAACGACGGAGAACTTAGAATATTCTTTGAAAGCTGCACCTTGCTGGCATCAGTCAACGGCTATTACAACAGACTGACCAGAGAAGCCATAGAAATCCACAAACACCCGGATAATTTCAACAGGAAGGAGGAGACCCTTAGACTGAATCAGATCTGGAATCCAATTCTTAGGAACGCACGAACCATAACAATCGACACATCGAAATCTACTGAAGCGGAACAAGCTCCGCCCCCTACCCACAGGCATAAATACCATCTGCGTAGGAGAAAGGAACAGTCTACAACCAACAGCGAAAATGGATAGACCTCTGAAGAAGCTCGCCACTCGTGCTAGCGAAACGTTAGGAAGCAATTCCAACCGACGACGGCCTGTACACCCGAAGAATGACAACATCATTTCATCAACTGGCCGCGAAAGCCTTAATCAATTTGTCAGTTTGCTTGTGATTTGTCAATAACCAAAATACTGCAGCATTTCGACTTTTAGTTGGTGCATCTATTTTACATACAGTTCAGTTATTTCTCGGTGATAATAAGAATCGTCCATTCAAAGGTTAGGAATTCAAAAATATGAATTCGATATTTGCTTAGTCAGTCTTCATTGCGCAACAGTTTATTATTTTCGGAAGGAAACAATTTGTATTGGTGTAGCGGAATCGTAAAAGTTATTGTAAAAACTGTAAATGTTTATTTTGTAAATTTGTAATTTTTTCTAAATTTCCATTTCTTGTTCAATGTAAATACCTTCACTTCTTATCTTGTGCATACCTTTGTTTCCTTTCAAACCAGATTCTATTGTTCTGTCACGTAGCCTCTTCGTAAAACTTTATCTTTACCTTAACCTGTATGCACCTTGTACTAATAGCTGGTTTTACCCTCAATTACTTCAACCAAACATCTGCATTATTCATTTCCAGGTTTTTTCCTTCTGTAGACGTGTATCATCCTTATTATAACTATTTCTCGCTCTATAGAACATCCCCTCTTTCTACTAACAACCCTAGTGTATAAACTCTCTAAATTCTTTTGTCAAAACCATTCTCTATTGTGCTCTACATTTTACCTGTGAAATCACTAAAGTAAGTCTACCTTGTTTTTATATTTATTTGATTGTGTTCTGGCGTTTTTTCAATTTTTGTGTTGTTTTTTTGTATATATATTTTCTATTCGTGGTTTTTTGGTTTCGTGTATATAAACTGATTATTATCCCTTGCTTGTTTAGGCTGCAGCAATTCTTATTTCCCGACTGGCTGACACGGCGGTTCACGACAGTGTATACACTCGTTGTACATTACACGTGTATTTTATAAATTTAATAAATAGAATAAAATTTCTATTTCTTTCAATTCTTTTTAATAAGCAAAATTAAGGTGCCTTAAATACCTCAAGCACCTAAATATCTAAAACCTATTTGTGTTTTACTCCCATCAGCTACTAGTGCTGGTGGGCGAACAGTCTCCCCTACCTACATGTAAAGCCGGAGGGTAGGGCGTAAGGCCCTCTTCAGCCTCCTTTTAGGAATCGTGGAAATGGGTGGGTGGTGTGTTTAGGGAGAGAAAGATGAGACGGACGAAATGGAGACAGAAGAGAAGTGAAAGATTATCTGTGGAATATACTGCCCTAGTATTTGCCAAAGTGATCGAAGGAAACCACAGAAAACTTGGACCAGAGCAGCCGAACCTGGATACGAACCGGTGATCTCCCGAATGCACTCGACCACGTATTGTATAATATATTAAGAATTATTAAATGATTAATATTAACACCGTGTGTCATTAAAAGAAGTGCTACACGACCAAATATAAATGAAATTAAATCCAAAAACATCGGGCTCAAATTTCTCATTAAAAGTACTCTTATTATTAACTTATCCCTTAATAAACGTACTGTTGTTTTTGTAGTACAAATTATTTTATTTTACATTTAAAGTTATCATAGACTATTTTATACAGTGTATTGTAGGTAAGTAAACAACATTTAGATTTATTGTTTTCTTTGTGTGCTGTCAAATTTTGAAATCGTTAAAAGTGTGCCGCGACAAAAAAAAAGAATCACTGAGCAATGTATTCACTATTTGAATTCAAAGTCAAGTTAGTACTTCATACATACACATCAATAAAGTTCACTCTTTTCCGTTGCATTTTCTATTACCGCTTGTTCATTTATTCTATCAACCGCTTTTAATGCAAATTCTGATTCGTTTTATGCAAGAGTTGAATCGAATTCGGTCAAGCGTAAAATCTCAGTTCCTTTCTGCATTCCACCCCCATTCTAGTTCAATTTACTGTGTTTATCAAAACATCCAGCTTCTATATCAAAGTTTGTTACAGTGGTTTGTACCAATTTACCAAGGTTGCAATATTAGGAAACCCACCGCTTCTAAAATGCAAATAATGGGTATCCAATTACATAGTTCGTAATTAGTTAAAGATATAGCCTTATAAAATCATGTACTTATGTACTTTTACCACATCATAAATTGCCTCTACAATTTTATGGAGGTTAGTCCTTTAAAAATATGATACGATTTTTCTGAAATATATACATTATCGAACAAAAGTAATGCAAGTAAGTCATCCAAATATTCGACCAAATGTATTTTTCCTTAGTTTGGTATAGTATGTAAAATATAATGACACATTTTTAGAAAAAACGTTTAACATTCACTTCTTTAAATATTTTATTTAATAAAAGGGAGCAAAACTGTACGAGACACGAATAAAGCAAATTTTATGCAAAAACGAAGGGTCTACGATTAAGCACAGTTTAAAAAAAAATATGGGTTAATTAAGACTATTGGTTGTTTTCTTTATAAAGTTAAGTATTCCGAAAGGTAAACCAATTTGTAAAGAGCTAGAAACAATGGTGGTGAACGTCCTTTTAGGAGGAAAGAGTGTGACTACCATTTCCAGGCAGTTCTTGTTATCCAAATTGAGTTTATCTAGAATATCTAATGTTACAATGAAAAAGGGCAAGTAGAAAAAATCTCGAAATGAGAGCGGCATAGAAAAACTACATTCTGGATGAATAAGAGTATCAAATGACTTCCTCAAGGAGATTCGTGGATGTCACAACCAAAAATAATTCCTGAAATTCTTGAACTAGAAGTTAGCCCTAAAACTGTTCAACAAAGATTAGTTGAAATTAAACTCTATAGCAGACGTACAGCCAAGAAAATTTAGTTTCTGAAATAAATAGTCGTCCCAGTATTGAATTTGCACAACGACATTTAAATTGGACAGTTCAATACTAGATAAAATGATTTAGCAATGACTCATTATAAAAATCGCAATTCTGACGGGGTGAGGCGTGTGTATTAAGGCATCCAGTTAATACGAGATCTCACCGAATGTATGTTACACCAATAATAAAGCACGGACACAGTATTGTATCTTTATGGTTTTATTTCTCGTGAACTGCAGTAGGTCCATTACACTTTAGACGGGACTATGGATCGATTGGTACAAAGGAACACTTTCCAAAACGTTTTACTGCTCTACACTGAGTGGGAGATGTCTTTGCTATTTGTTTTGCAACAGGAGAATGATCTAAGTCATCTCAACCTTTTTTAAAACCTGTGGAAAGATGTACATTTAATAGAAAAAATTTATTGGTAACTCTTTCCTTAGAATTTCGCGTTTTATCCGATGATGTATAGACAATGTGATGGTTTTCTAACATCCTGTCTAAAATAAAATACATCAGTTAGCAGCAGATATCAGTAAATGGTGATATACTGCCATAATTAAATACTATATTAAGTTGAAGGGCTCCTTTGAATTAGTCGATGAATTATTGGGACTGCTTACGGCGTATTGATGAGCTGTAGAATGATCGAAATCGCTATCCGCGTCTAGTAGCTGTTCTTATTTTCAATTCTAAGTGCAGTTCTCGTCTTAAACATTGCGTTTTTTCATTCATAAGAACTGTAGTCGAATAGTTATGGGAAATAACCATTCTGACCTATTCAGCCCTGCTAATTATCTACTTCTAATTTTTGATACTTACTGAGACAAAAGTATTTTTTGAATTTTCAAAAAAATTTTCGTTGACCGTTTTTGATAATTCAAGTATATTACATAATAGATACTAAAATAACTCTATACGTGATTTTTTCGCTTGAATTTCTGGGTAATAAGCAGAAACAAACAATGTCTATACAATTCCTGTGACTGTTACATCGATACGCAACATAATTGGTTAATTATTTAAATTATGGGTTACATAGTAATCGATATACTTAATTAATAATTGAATCAATAAAAACGGTTTATCCTGAATCATGCAGTCTATATTAAGTAATTGTACCAAAAAAAAATGTTTTGGATGGTAAAAGGCGATTATTCTGATTCTCAACTAGCTGCGCCCACGACTTCGTCCTCAATTACTCCTTATTACATTAGCTATCTGCCAGTGAAAGTCCCGTCAATATCAGTCCAGCCGTTTCAGAGATTAGCCGGAACAAACAGACAGACAGACAAAAATTTAAAGAAATGTTATTTTAGTATATGTACCGTGTATACATCCGTATGCATTTAGTAAAAAGTAATTATTGTAATATTACAAACAGACACTCCAATTTTATTTAGATATATGTCTAGATATATAGATAAACATCTTAGCTTTACATGCTGTAACTGTTGTAATTAAGTAGTAATAAGAAACGGTTCGTTATTTTCGGGATCTCTTAAGCACCAACTAGGTACATTGATTAATTACCCAATTAATTTTCAGTTAATGCAGAGAAAATTATTTCGTAAAGTTAGATGTAATTTTGAGTGTCAAGAGCGTGTAACATACCGTCTCATCTATCGAAAACCTAGTAAGTCATCTTCAGCAATCTCTGTTCTCGATCGACTTGTTATGGGCAAAAAATACATTAGATACTGATTAATATCTCGATCAAATATGTACGTACAATCAACAAGTCAGTCGAGTCAATTGCACGATTTGGTTTCGTGGTTCATTGAAAACGTATTAAGATATTTCGTGTTTAATACACACAGTGCTAGGGAATTGGCTTTAATAAATTCATGTAAATTTGGAAATTAATGGCGTAGGTTACTTATGAGATTAACATACTTTGTATTTCATACATTACAAATATGGATACGTATTGGAGAAAATATAATTTCAACTTCGCCGTGACCATTATACAATTAAATGTTTCAAAATGGTTAGTTTGGCACTTCAAATAATTTATCGAAGCTACCAAACGTGGATCGCGATTTCGATCTTATTAGATCTCATCAGCACGCCATAGGCAGATTCGATAAATTACTGACCAAATCGCTGGAGCTCGGTATAAAGCGGCATACGCAGGTAGAAGGTGACGTACTGCCATATCAACGTTTTCTTTAAAATATTTTTTTTTAATTTTTTTCTATTATTAGAAGAACCCGATCCAACACTATGCTAACCTAACCTAATATAATATAGTGGTTTGGTTAGGGTTGGTTTAAGTTACATTAGTTTCGTTTCGTTATGGTATATAACAGTCTCGTTAGTCCTGTGATTGATGTTCTTCGAGTGTAATTTATAATTAAGGATCCTATGAAGAAGCCATTATCAAATGGGACTGCGGAGAATGAAACTTTTCACTGTCTATTAATGATTCGAAAAGGAATTTAATTTAAAAAGAAAGAGACTAGTGGAAACGAAACAAAGGCTTTTAAAAGGGGAATTCTAAAATTGGATTGATTCGAGTAAAAAGCTACATTGGAAGGTAATTATGGTCTGTTATTCGGAGAAAAGCCCCTCAATCAATGCTTCTTTAAAGATAGTGTTCCAGAAGAAAACTTTTTTATTCATTCTACAGGGTGGACTGAAAAACGTGTATCGTCATAGAAACAAAAGATGTGTTTTACGAAATTACTGAAAAGTAAAAATGAGCTTAGTTCTTCCTAATTCTTCCCCTTTTAGCTCATTTAAATATTTAACACATCTGATACCAACAAAAGTGTATGGTTGATGAAACTAATTATTAAATAAGTAGAGGAATTGAATGGAATAAAACACTCAACTTACTTATATAAATGTGTTTTTACATAAAAAGATAAACGCGAGAAAGTTACCCTTTTTTTTAATAAGTCTATATTAAATTTTCAGTCGTATTTATCCATTTGTTAATCATAATAAGAAACTAAGAAGTTATTTAGGCTTCTTTTTTGTTAACAATTAATACAAGCCAAATAAGTTAAAGAAAAATAATATTGTGGGGGTGCAACTATCGAAAAAGATGCTTACATTATAACAATATGTAAATTAAAAATTTAATCAAATTTAACTAGAAATCAGTTTTTACTCCTCTTCATTTTTGTCTCATCAATATCAGTTTAGCCGTTTCGACGATTAGCTGCTACAGACAGACAGATACATAAAAAACATTTAAGGGTTGTTTGTGTCTTAATATGATAAAAACATATAACCGTATAACCTTAAAAGCGCAGTTATTTCAATATTACATAAAGGCAGTTCAATTCAATTTATATGTTCCTAAGAAGTTCCGGTTACACGACCATTTTCAAAGTAATGAGTAGAATCTTATACTAAGTAAGTATTTCATATTTTTTAATTTACATTTTAATAAGTTACAAAAGAGGAGTTTAACAATTAACTCGAAGTGTCAGTCGTAAGTGGTTGATCTTTAAATTTAAGGATTAAAGAAAATGAATTTAATATAAAATGTTTTGGTTTTGATCGCTACATGATAATACGACAATTTTTAACACTTTGGTTTATCATGAGTAGTCCGAACATGTATCAGAAGGATTTCGAATACACTCACTAGCTAAGTAGTGAAGTGTAATATTGGGTAATAGATGCACGAAACTCATAGAATGTTTCATGAAGTAATACTATATCCGGGATACTTCTCCAATTTTTCAGAATTTCCAAGAATTTTCTAAAAGAATTCCAGATGCTCCAAAATTTTGTTGAAAATTCTGGAATATTTCAGAATGTTCTCGAAAGTTTCACTGCTTTCAATAATGTTTCCAAATGTTCACTTCAATGTGATACATTCTTACTTGGGAGCATATTCTTCATGGATTGAGTTGTGATTATATAGTGGCACCCACAGACAAATGTTTGACCGATATTCATAATGTATTAGTCAAAAATTATTCCTATAATATGTACAGATCTTTTTAGCATCACTTGTTGATATTAGGACATTTAAAATAATGTTCCGCAGTATTCGATTAACATCGTTCTATTTTTTTTATGAATTCGGATGTCCTCGGTGTTAGTCGTACTTTATTCTCTGATATATATATTTATACATAGGTATAAATAAAATTGAAGTATTTGTCTGTAATATCTATATAACTGCCTTTTTTAAAAACATATGGTCATTTGTAAGCTATTATGACACAATGGAACTCTAACAATGAAATTGTCCATCTGTATGGGTTATTCTTTGAAATTGCTGAATAGATTTTGATAGCACTTTAGAGACAGAGAGGTTGTTACGAGCGATATACGCTTGTTTTTGTCTGTCTACCAGTCTGTCTGTTTGTCTATCCATCTGTACAGGCTAATATTTAAAACGGCTGAATCTATTGTTGTGGTAATTTAGGCTTTTGAAGAGGGGATTATCAGGAGTGATATAGGCTACCTTTCTTTTACGTGGACGAAGTTGTGGGTCAAAAGTTAGTTATTAATTATACAACTCTCGCTTTAGAAAAATAACATTGAAATGACCATATCTCGTTAGTCCCTTGCTATTCGTAACTGTTTTACTTAATATATTCAAAAAAGAAGGAATTAAAATCCTTATTCGTCTAAATATTAAGATAAAAGATCTCACATTTTGAACGCGTCCTACCTACCAAGTAGGCACAACGAACTGAAAGCTATATCCCACGACCGGTTTTGACCTATCGGGTCTCATCAGGTGGGCGCTGACAGAAATGCCTTTACAGGCTATCTTATAAATATAAAAAATATAAATATAAATATGGATTCAACAGAAACAACTACTCCGAGGGCTAATACCCCTACCGGCATTGAATTACACTGTTAATTCCTTCTTTTTTGAATATGTTATATTTTCGTCTAGGAGTCCATCGGAATCAACAGTGCCGGTAGGGGTATTAGCCCTCGAACTAGTTGTTTCTGTTGAATCCATATATTTTTATATGTTTACGTAATGTTTTATTCGTTGTGCTTCCTCGTACTAACATCCACGATCCACCATTGAAAAATAGATCACGCATGAACGTGATTGAACGTGATGTGAAGTATTGCATGCAATTAACATACTAATAATAGCCATACGTTTAGTTTGAGTGGGTAAAAGCATAATATATTGGAATAGCTTCATTTTAATTAAATTGAACTTTCTCAAACGGTAACAGCTTAAATGTTTAACGATATGCTCGTCTATAACCGGGGATCGACTTCGTGGCGTCGCGTCTACATCGTACGTCTCGGAAAATGATTTAACGCGAAAATGTAGCGGAGTAGGTACATAGAAAATGATCGGTATCAATATATTGAGCAACGGAACACTGATAAATCTCCCAAGGCACATACTTATCACCTTTACGCTTACCGTCGTCCATCAAGTACTTGCTTTGTAAGTTTCTGAGGCGGATTACGTTTGGCAACTCGTTTAGACTCAATATCGACAACAAAATTCTGAAATATCGACACGAAAAATCACATACATAAATTACTTTCATATTCGTTTTACATCGATAGAAAGATATTTATAAAACGTAAATGAAATATTATATTCAGTTTTAATACGTATATGATCTAAGTATAAAATGTTGCTAGGCTAAAAGGAATTCTTGATTGTATATGAAGTTATTGGTTACATTTTTCGATTCGAGGCTTAGAATAAGCTCATCAAGACAAATAAATGCAATTGGAGTCTGTGATTAGCGGCAAACTGGTCGGATATTTTCTAAAATGAAATTGTTTAACCGTCCTAATTCCAGATGGGATAATCCTGTATTCAAACTTTCGTTTCTTAGGAGTAATAATTATTATTTTAATTCAAATAATAACACTATTGCTCTCAAATATTGCAAATACGCAAATTTATAGTATTTGACATACGTTATTTTTTAACAATTTATCCATAAATACTTGGATGTCAAACAATGAGTCGTTGGGTCAGATTGTGCTTCACCTAAAAATAATTGATTCAATTCCTAATCCGCCTACCGCGATCTATGTTTTACTATGATTTATTTGGATCGTTTAAACAGATGTTGGGATGCAATATTCCGCATATTCACTTTTGTCATCAGTTCAACCGTTTCTTCCTAATCACGACAAATAGACTCTCCTTTGCACTACAGTGTAGCCTGCCTATCAGTATCAGCATTTGGTGAGCATGAGACACCTAAAAGGTTTTCTCGCGGCGCGATGCCTCAGCTCCTATTGAGCCACCTACAGTTAGCAATTATACGTTCATTTATAATGTGAACCATGACATTTCCGAAAGGGGTGTCTGAGATTAAAGCGAAGCGCAAGTACCTGGATACTGTATCTCGGAAAATTTTTAATTACGAAACACATATGACATATGATTACCTGATGGCATTAAAACCAATATGAAAGTTATTGTACCTAGTTTAGAGGTTCAAAAAAAATGTATTAGTCTTAGAAACCAATTGAACTTCCATATGCCTTCAGAAGCTACCTCTGGAAGATGTTGATTGTCGTCTCGCAAACAGGGTTAGAAATTTCAGAAACACCTGAACTGTAACTTTCATTATGTACAGACCATTCTTACGATACCATAATATATGACCGTTGACAAAATTTAAAAATCTTTTCAATAATTGCAGCAAATATCCCAATTTTACTTTAAAATTTTAAGCTAAATAACTCTATCGCGATATAATTTGGTTATTATTGGAGTTTTAAAAGTCCAAACAGTAAAGTATTTCTCACTTCTAAAATTTTCGTTCCCCTAAAAGTTTACCGCCCTAGGTCCGGGCCTCACGAGCCCAAGCGAAAATCTTGCTCTGCATGTAGGTATGGTCATAAAGTCTGCGTAGCACTTTCAACATATGTTATCTTTGTAACTTTTAAATGCGTGAATTAATAATTAGTGTTTTAATTCACTTTATTAACGGGTGGACAGAATACCTAAAATGTTATATGGAAAGATATACCTAAAAATGTATTTTACATACAAGTTACATGTAATTACGAAAACGTAAAATGTGAAATTGAAACTTTCTGATAACACTGACAAAAATTATTAGACAATTTGGGCGGATTCGAACCTCCAAACCCCTCTGACTGAGCGCCTGAGTTTACTTAAGACCTCCATTACGTTTTTGTATTAACAACAAAAATAGTTTTAGTTTGTTAGAGTTATCTGAGTAAACCTATTTTTTCACTTCCTAAATAAACGTACATACAGTACATCAATATAAAAACCCATAATGCCACAAAACCTCTAAATTCTGTATAGAATACAAAATTTCCCTATGTGGGAAGGTAAATTGCAAAATTTACTAAGCAATAGGAAGGTTAAAGGAAACTAACAATGATTGTTTTAGCAGGTCTTATTTTTTATTTGTTTTGTATTCCTTTGGAATTGATTATTCGATGTTGTTCCCCAAAGAAAATTCCTAGACTGTTTACGAAAAGTTCAGTTTTCTTTTAAATGAAACAAAAAATTAACTATACTTCTAAAGATATTTCGTCGCATCTTCTGTGATCATTACATCTGCATACATTTGTGAAATAGTTGCGATGTAATTTCTTTACATCCTATTACACATAAATTCATTTTGCATTTATTACTACAGATCAATAAATATTAATAAAAATTTTTGCATTTTCGGCGATTCAAATTTATAATACTCCACCAAGTTGCGAAATCGTGCAGAATGAATTTCAATTGTAAATAAATCTATTCCATTAAAGCAAATCATTTTGTGTAGGGAACCATTTTCGATTAAGTTGGGACTATGCAAAGGTTCAATTTCCTTTCCTGTTCGAATAATGATTGTTGTAATGTCGTAGCTAACGAACTTCGAAGTTTTTAATCGCTCCACTTTATCAAACTCTTTCCTTATGCGCTTAGTTTTTGTCGCGTACGTGCAAATTAAACAACCCGCAAACGTGTCGAAAGCATAATTTCCTGAGAAGACGCTTAACATTAAAATGGCAGAGTTAGCAATGAATCAGGCTAATTTAGATAAAGAACTGAAAGCTATTTTCGATTGAATGTAACCTTGTTCTCTATCAGAATAAGCCATGCATGCACCAGGAAACAAAGCTAAACTTGAAATTATGTGATTCATGTGGTCGTTAATGGTAGAGTAGTCGATGCCGTAGAAAATTGCTAGATCCGTAACACGATTGCCATGTTGCTGCATGCGATTCATATTGCGACTGACGATTACGTAATCTTGAACAATGCCAACGGACGCTGACTACCTACTATTCAAGCTTTGAATAACACTTAACGCATTTTTTTTGTATTAAAATAGTCCAACTCGTTTTTTGAATTCGCTTGTGAATTCTTATGCCCCCTTCTACTCTTTTCTTTCTCCACTACTCGCGCCTTTTTTTCTCGGTCTGGGGCTTCTTTGGAAAAATCGTACGACACCGACAGATTTGGAACAATGCGCGCACAACCAATTTGTAAAGGAGGCGCGTACCACTCACACACACGTTGACTACGCCAATGGAGCTATTGCTATAGGAACCCCACACAACGTAAAATGATACTTAGACACGCTTATAAGGACGCGGTCGAATTTTGTTACGTTTTGTGCAACCTCACTTATGCAGCAAACACACACACACACACACATTTAAATATATATATCAACTTTTAGCATTTGCTATGTATCTTCCTACGTAAAGATGTTTCTGAGATAGAGACGGTAACAAAATATTTTTTATAATATTACTAAAAATGAAATAACCAGAGTAATAACAGAAATTGTAAATTGTGTTAAATGAGCAAATAATTAAAAGAAATAAAAAAGGTCACTAAACTTACCACTGAAAGTGTTTTAAGTGGACACGTATTCCGCCTACATCTAATGTGGGCATTATCAGCGCGAGACAGTCTGTGTTTAATTTTTTTAAATTGTTTAGTTAGAGCAATGTTATCGGTCAAACTCGATTTCAGGATAAACCAGTCAAATTAGACGAAGCATTGCCAATTTATTACTGAGAAATATAATTAGGTACATTTATCGGATAATATATATGTTTTGGCAATTACGCACTACCCAACTGAAAATATATGGGTGATGGTAGCATGCACACCATGAATTGTCTTACGTAACTGAACAAAATTCAATCACGGAGGGTTGATCGTTGAAGACGAAATGTTGAATACACTTAGAACAAAAATGAATCTCAAAGGTCTAGAATATATATTAAACAATGTATTTACAAGCATAAGGCTAAATCATAACTAACTCTAAGATGATACAAACTAAAAAACCTAAACTAACGAATTTGTTGCAATGGATCTCTGCCACCCTCTAGTGGTCCAATGATAACAGCAGAAGAAAAAAGGAGAAACGCCCACAAAAGTTATACATGGACTTAGAAACTTGATTATGAGACGGTCAAAATATGTGCAACGGTGGCGAATTCATGGCAACCGGAACATCTGGTGAAATTAGATCCAATATTTGTAAATGCGTTTTGGTATTTATTACCCCTTGTTGCGAAGAGCTAGCGTGGTCTTTTGTTGCCTTCATTCAGCATGCAACATCTATAAATATTGTTGGTAATTTTCTAAATCTTAAAAGGTTAAAAGGCCTAGTTCATGCACAAATTCTTAAAGCTAGAAATATAACAAATTAACGTAAAAATACAAATGTACAGTTTGTCACAACCGTAAAGTGACAATGTTTCCGCAACATTATCACTCCAAAAAAGAAGGAATTAAAATCCTTATTCGTCTAAATTGTTAATTTTGAACGCGTCCTACTAAGTAGGCACAACGAACTGAAAGCCATATCCCACGACGATCATCGATCTTAATATTTAGACGAATAAGGATTTTAATTCCTTCTTTTTTGGATTTGTTATATCTTCGTCTAAGAAAACATCGGAATCAACAGTGTAATTCTATGCTGGTAGGGGTATTAGCCCTTGGAGTAGTTGTTTCTGTTGATTCCATATTTATATTTATATTTATATTTACAATATAACTCTACCTAAAGTTAATAGTTACATTAAAAATGTCTCCATTATCGGTTGGGCAATATTTGATTCTTATTATATAATCGCTAAAGTAATCCTTCACTTTACGTTTTATAAGTTCAAAGGAAGTTGGTTCCTGAGTCTGTGTAGTCTAAATAATGGATTAGAATAAATGAATACGGCAACAAATGATACATTTAAGGCATATGATGTATCAAACGGCAGTAATGGTCTGTAAGCAGCATGGATCTGTCCAGCCTGAAGAAAGCATGTCGAAGGAATTTATGTTACAAACTTTCAAGTTTAGTGATATTGTATTCCACAGATGGTCTCCAAATGGGGGAAGCTAATATCAGAGTAGGCAGAACTAGTCTTCTGTATATATCAATAATAAATAACATATACCTTTAAATTTAAATAATGCCGTTTTTATATTTTCTAGTAACCCAAAAGCCTTTGCTATTCTGTGATCAATGTGATTGTTAAAAAAGAATCATCAATCGAAAATCATCCTAATATCGTTAAAGGCGCTAAAGACGGTAAGTGCCTAGTTTGTAGTTAAAAGACAACGGGTTCTTTCGTTTACAATAGATAGGACCGCAGTGAGATGCCAAAAAGAGGCACTAAATGAAAGAGATGTTCAGCCTTTGATTGTAACAATTCGCTTACGGTTAGTAAGATGTGATGAAAACCAAGTAAACATAGTACGTACCCCTACAGATCCATAAGTCCGCTTTAGTAGTAGTTTAGAGTAAGAAACTTTACCAAAGGCTCTGAAAAAGTCCAAATATATTGTGCCTACTTGTAATCCATGGTACAGGAAGGATGAGACTGTATTTGAAAACATAACAACATTGATGACTGTTGATTTCCCTTTTAGAAGTCAGAAATAAAATGTGGGATAACATTTACTGAGTGCAGTAAATTACTGAAATATGTTTATAATTTCTAGGAATCAGGAAATATGTCAAAACTTAACAGTTCATTAGAAATAAGAAGACACTTTTTTAGAAATATAGAAAATATCAAATCAGGTCAAAAACTGAAGCTGAAGTTCATATCATTTATGGTGTTGACAATGTAATTAAGTTTGTATGTTGTAACGGAAAAAATCGTTACTTGGTTTTTAAACGCGGCTACTATCTCAAGCGCTGGTTGGACGAGTGGGGCATTTTCCTGCTTGTCTAATTCATGTCCTTTTTTTGTATGATCAGCGTGGCTGTTCCGATGAAGGCTTTTTAATAAGTGGACTAAGGGTAGTTTTTGAACAAATAAAGTAAGTTAGTTTGTAAAACAGATTTTTGTTATTTGAGAGTAGATGCAAACCCAGCAGTGTTGTTGATTTTTTTGGTTTTTCTCATACGGGACTTACACCAAGTGTAAGTTGAGTGTTCTAGGGAATATATTTGGTTAAGGGTACATGCTTTCTCATATGGTCTATTTGTTTAGTTTTAAGTCGCGATGGACATCACTCGCAACGGTCTTTTTTCCACCTGAGATTTCATTATGATGTCAAAAAAAGAGAGAATAAAGGGTCGAGATATTAAGTAGATAAGTTTTATCAATATAGTAAAAGTCATTACCTAAAAAGGGACACATATTTCTTTAAACACCCTATTTAAATTTAATCGCAATTGTTTCTCACGTGCCAAAATATGATGAGGTACCACACGGACATGTGTAGATATTTTCAGTAAAAAACGAGGTCTTGCCGACCAAGTATTTACAATAATAAAGGAAATTATCTAAATCTGTTAAATATCTATTGTCAATACTACTCGCCTTAAGCTTGCAGGAAAATATTCAAAGGAGTTAAATATACAAAAGTTTATGTTGGTAAAAAATCTTGCCGACCAAGTATTTACAATAATAAAGGAAATTATCTAAATCTGTTAAATATCTATTGTCAATACTACTCGCCTTAAGCTTGCAGGAAAATATTCAAAGGAGTTAAATATACAAAAGTTTATGTTGGTAAAAAATATGTACAGTGTTTAATTCAGCTTAATAAGAATAATGTTTAACAGTAATATCTGCAAACCATGATTACCAAAAGATTGTTGCATAAGTCGAAGGATGTATATATCTATAGTCAAATTAATTAATTGCAACATTTGTTAAATACTTTTCCAGCTATACTTTAGTAAAACGTAGAAATACAAGTGAATATTGTATAAATTATAGTAAGGCCTTTAAAGTAAAGTGTTATTTTTGTGGAATATTCGATATGTATAAAAATAACGACATTGAATCGCAATACCTAGCGATACTGGTTAGGTAGTTTTTAATTTTTTTTTAGACCCCTCTGGAACGTATTATAAATTAATGTTAATTAGTTTCTTGCTAATTAGTTTTTAAAGATCAAATGAAGCAACACATTGTTTTTGGTGCAACGTTTGAAGCAGTTGGCAAACTAGACGTTATAGATCGTCTGAAGGGAAACAATTAGCCTTATTAGCTGTTAGTCCTAAGTCCGCATGGAAAAGGCGTAATGAGAAACTTTCCTAAAACTTAGGTTGTTAACTTATATATTAAATGAAAACAGTTCTTTCGCACAATTCGTTAAGTCACAGCCGCTTCACAATACGTATAACTGAGCGTCAGCTACCTAAATGCCAAGAATGCAATTTTTGACAATCCTCCTAAACGTTTAGATAATCGCTAACGAAGATAGTGCTGTTTACTTAGTTACCTAGTTGTATTTGGAAATGCGGAATTTTACATTCGACATATGCGAGAAAATGGTAGAAGAACAAGTTAAGGTAGAATAAAAGTAATTTTAAGTATTAGAGCCCTGTTCATAATGTATTTCTGAACACTCATCCAAATTCGGAAGGTATTTTTTTTTTCTACACCAATTTTCGACGTCTCTTCTACACTTCAGCCAATAAAACCGCTCTCGCACCTTCTCCAACGTCTTCGTCATTTCGAAGTGTCCTCCACCAACACCTCCATGGATCTCCGTCAGCACCTCGTCGACCCTGCCCTTTGGAAGAACTACCTGTCGGATTTTAGTCCCGTCAGGGCTTACCTACACTCGTTTCAGTACCCCATTCTCGATGACGAGCGAATCCCATAAGGCCCAATAACTCTTCGTGATGATACTCATGCTACTAACTTCTGCCCAGGTAAGTCGTGCTGTATCTGCCTTTTTCCATCGCAGTATCGGTCTAATTTCTTCATCATTACCTTGATCTTTCGACGGGCTGTCACTCTGCCAGTGTTCTTCGGGTTCCACAATCGTCTGACAGATCCTCGCCAAGTGGACTGGTTCTTTCTTCTCTGCGGCTATGCAGTCTAGCTGTAAATGTCCGTACTTTCCACATTCCCAACATTTGGCCGACTCTCTTTTGTCATTGATGGTGATTCTCTTCTTCAAAGCACTCTTTGATCAGCTTCGTGACATCGTTCTTGTAACCGTCGTGTTCAACAGCCGTTTGGCGTACGCGCACGTGGCTTTTAGAAGCCTGTATTGCAGCTTCGAATTCTAAAGCGAGCGCCAGTGCGTCACACGCAGTCTTATGGCAGGCCAAACGAAGAACCTGCTGTAAGTCGGTATCTCTCACGCTATCGACGAACGTCTGGACTGCTAGCTGGTCTGCAAAGTCTTGCGGAGCGGTAGGATAAGCCAATCTAACCAGACGTTCCACATTGGCTTCGAACTCTTGCAAATTTTCTGAAGTCCTCTGGTTGCGGCACTTTAGTTGGGTCAGGTACACTTGTTGCAAATTCTTGTCGGCCATATCTCATTTCGAGTCGTTCTAACAGCGCAGAGAAGTCCCGTTGTTGGTACTCTGGAATACCCTGAAGGACGTCCAATGCTTCTCCTTCTCCAGAGCTACGATCAGCGCCATTGCTTTCTCGAAATCGCTCCAACCATTTGCTTATGGTGCCGCCTCGAACTGTCGCTTGTACACAGACTAGCAAACTTTTCCGTCGATAGTCGGTAGTTTAATTCTGATCGCTTTCGCAGTTTCTTCGGGCTTTCCTCCACTAGTCGGTCTTATATTCACAAACTTCTGTCGCATATTCTCTACTTCCTTTTGTATTTCTTTTTTCAACTCATCTTTTAGCTTTTCTTGTCTCGTCTCCAATTCATCTCTTAGCTTCTCTTGTCTCGACTCCAATTTTTGTCGTACTTCTTTTAATTCTTCTTTCAGCCCTTCTTGCTCCATTTTTATTGTTTTCATTTCTTCAGTCAATTTCTGCTGACCTACCTTAATTTCTTCTTTCAGTTCTTCCTGGATAATTATTATATCTTGTTTAAGTTTTTCCTGACCTGCCTTCATTTCTTCCTAACCTGTTTTCATTTCCTCTTGGCCTGTTTTCATTTCTGCTTTGATTTCTTTCATCATTTCCATTAAAGCCTTTATTTGTTCCCCATTTTTGGTGTTTGTTTTCTGATAACTGGCATAAGGCTTCAAAATTCTTCTTCTTTTCGGACCTCTTCAACGATCTGTCTCACTAAACTTTCTTCGGGAATTTTCAATTCCCTCTCTATCCCACTCCTGACACCAAATGTGACGAAATTTATTAACAATCTTCCCGTGTCACTATTGTCTTTTTATTGATCGTTGCTAGAATATTCCAGACGTATCTTAGGTCGAAAATTTTCCTTATCTATTCCAGGAAGGTGATGTTAACTACGACTGAACCAACAAAAACCGCAAGTACAGTTCGTGAAAATACAATCAAGTATGAATGTTTCAGAAGAAAGTATTGTTTACTTTATAGAAAAAATTGATTTCTATGTTATACTATTTTGAAGTATGCTTTTTTCGTAAATAAGTTTTTAATTTTCGTAAGGTATTTGAACAAACGATAGACGTGAAGAACATATAAAGTTCACTGTTAATTATCCACAAGGCGCAAAGAAATATATTGTTACTAAATAATACAAGTTTTTTCCAATCAAGAAAGATGTAGAATATCTACGTAGCCAATATGAATGTTCGGTTCTTTGATAGTTTTGGTAAAACCTAAAGTGAGTTGGTTACTTAAAACCGTTTTTGGTAATACATCCATTCCTTTATTGTGTTACAGTTAAATTGAATGTAGTAAACTTGTATAATAGGTTTTTCCTTAGTGCATAAATACGACAGGAAGCATAGAATACTATAACAATGTGGTTGAAATAGGAAGTATATCTGGACATCCATTCTCACTCTAACGCAGCCTAATTGTTCCTCTCTTCCCTAGCTATATCTGTCTCTATCAATTAGGTCGCGTTAGAGAGCGAGAAAGGATGTCCAGATACACTTTTTATCTCAGGCACGTTGCTATATTATCATATGCTCCTCCAATGTTTCTTATCATTTTGTTAATATTATTTTACTTGCGTCGCTTTCGTGGTCCAACATTATACTGTATTCTACAGTATTCGTCTTTGATTGTAAGCGATATTTCAAAGGCGAAAAGATTCTTTTTAATGTGATCATCACTTAACCAATTAGTAGCCCGCGAAATAGGTATAATATAAAAAGATAAGGACTATAGGTCCATCATAATAAAACATAAGACATAAGTATAAAAATCCAGGACGAAAAAACAGATATGAGAGAAATTCAAAGTTAAGTGTGCTATAATGCTTTCTTTTTACGATCAGGCTTATGAATGAAATGCTACAAAAATGGCATAAATAACAAAAGACGAGTGTAAGGAGCTAGGTTTAATAAAGGAAATAAGAGTAGTAAGCAATTACGAAAAATAACGACTACCGGAAGCATATTACGCAGTATAAGATAAAGAAAGGAAATGAATAGCGTCGGTAAAACGTATTTTTGTTATGTGTGGATTGTTTTTACCTTCTATTTTCCGATCTATACACATAATACTGATTATACGTATTCTTCATTTGTATCTAGCTTGTACCCGCGACCTCTTCCGCGTGAAAATACTTCTAATTGTTTATATTAAATACAATTGCTCTAGTAAATAAATAATTTACGTATATGTATTTCTTTTCTTGTGGAAAATAATATTCTTCGAACATTCAATAATACACTACAACAGATTTGTTGCAGTGTGTCTTACAACAAATACGAAAGATATATATCACTTACAAACGACAAAAAACTATACTTAACGGTAAGATATTGTATGGTATTGTAGGAAATATAGATAGTTAATATTGATGAAGCAGCCGGATGAATATGAAACATTTTTATAATAACTATGAAAGAAAAAGCTTTGCATTATAATGCTTCAAAAAGGTTTTATTAAAGTCTACATATGTTTCGACATTTTATGTCTTTATCAAGAGTATTACAGTTAACTAGTCATATAGTATACCTGTAGTTAATTAAATTAATTAATTCTTGAAACATTATAAAGCAAAGTATTTTCTTTTCATACTTAAATATAGATAGATCGGTTGATACATTCGTAAGGCCTTGTCAAACATCAAATACCAGTTAGCGGCAAATAACGGTACAAAGTCTCACCTTTAAGTATTCTTCTTCTTTTAAATGTTTTATTTAACAGCGTTTAGTAAACCGTAGGTTTATAAGCGATGTATATCTTTCGTATTTGTTGTAGTTAAGTTGTAGTCAGACATACTGCACAAATATGTTGTAGCGTATTATTATTTAGTAATGTATCGATGTTAATAAGATCGAAATCGCGATTCACATTTGGTATTTTCGATAAATGTGTGACCAAAAACTAAATGTTCTGGTAAGATTTTGATGTTTTGGTAGATATTCTCACTTCTCCTACAACTAAGTAAGTCAAAATATTTTTCGTTAGTCGGGACGCATCCTAATACTCTAAGCAAAGTTTGCTGCAGCACGAACGAACCGCATCAAATTAACGTGAAGTACTGCATTTCCGCAAGAGGCACTTCCGTTCCAGCGTGACCGTAGAATAACCCCACTTCGTTGTCAGTAGTATCGACCAGTCACGGAACGCCAAACAAACACATTTTACCTACACACATCAATTCAACGAGGCATTAATTGACTAAACAAATATGGTTTGCAACAATGCACCATAGGACAACCGTCCACACAATAAGATTCGAATAATTTTTATTTATATACCTACATATACATATAAACATGATACACATTCCATTTACGTACAAGTATGCAGGGTTTTTCAAGTTGATGGGCTATTAGAAGTATATGAATTAGTAGAATAAATTCAATTCTGAAATTTGGGCTCCTTTTGTTATTGTTTATAAAGCTTCGTTTAAATTTCAAGTTCGATTTACATCCGGTTATACCGGAAGTAGATGTTAACTTTCTTATTTTAAATGGAAGGACAAACCTTCTTTTTACATTTTCCGATAGAAAATCTGAATTCATGCATATTTATAGGAGTTACTACCCCTGTTTGGATAACGTTCATTAAAAAGTCTGCAGGTTCTTTCTGTAATTTTTACACATTCACCATGTAAATAAAGTAAATTTAAAATATCTTGATTGCTGTAGTAGTAGTAGTAGTAATCTAAATTATTCATTGTGGATGATTTATTGCAACAATTCAATATTGTGGGTTTGGAAGACGGCATACGCTTTCTGACACTTAACAACAATTGATTGTTCAATTGTTTCGGAATCACAGCACACTGCTTTCATTAACATTATACGTATGCAGTGCAAAAAAAGCAAACTCTTCACAAATTGTAAATTTTATCAAAAAGTATAAACAAAGGTATACGTTAGTCCATATCAATAGACGCCAAATTCAATGAGGAATTCGAATCTGCAGTCAATTGCGGTCATTCCATTAAAAAAAATTGACTTATGCCCCTTTGATGTTGACAAACTTTGACCACAAAATTTGAACACCCCGTACATTTTAGTTAAAATCCACATTTTTTGTCGATAATGTGAATAGTTATAAATAAATGTTACGAGTTATAAAGCAATATCTCAAACATTAATTGAATTGGGGTTTTTTAAATGTTAACGTGTAAATGCCAAAAATTTTGAAAAAAATTAAATAACTTAAAATTCATCAATATTTTCGGGGTAGTGCCTCCTATAAAATTTGCATGAATTCAGATTTTCTATCGGAAAATGTAAAAAAAGTATGTCATACCGTACTTTCCTATAATCCCTCATAACAATTCTACTCTGTATACTAACAGCATGTCGTCTATAATTCGTACTTTTCCTAATAACAATTTTACAATAGGTTTCTTCGGTACTTTTGCTTTTCAGTATTTTATGTTATAAACCATTTCAAATTAATCTCTGCTATGACTAACAAACTCCTAGCTCTCCTCTTATCTATTTTTGTACAATATTATTTTAAAAACAACAAACAGTTCTGATTCGATCTTCCTGGTAACAACTTAAATTCTTCACTTCATTCAGTTTTATATTCATTTTTACTCCTAGTCTACATTTAAAATTTATTAGTCAACTATATATTTATTTTTGGTTCAGTGCTATTTTATTTTCTTCGTCACCTATAACATATAAACTCAAAGAGTCTAAACCTTCAATACGGAACTTATAAATAATAACTAAAACATACTAGGCTTCGAACAACTTAGTGTCATTTGCAGGATTGCATTGGTTACAGTTTACCACTCAAATTTGTTATTTTAGTATACTTTTCACTCAATCAGTTTGTAGCTTCACTCAAATGCATACATTAAGGTATAATATAGAAGTTTTGTATAAAAATTATTGGGAACAATTTTATATTACCGTGACTCTGCGTCGCAGAGCGCTGGCACCAAGCGGACACGGTTGTAAGGGGTGTGACCTTCAAAACGATCCACACGTCAGTTCCCTGTGAGCATTTGTTCAGGCTAAATTGAGTTTTTAGTGGCCCCTGTCGAGTGACTTGGTGCAATCTAAAAATGTAGCGAACGATTGAACAGCGGTACATTATAAAATTTTGTGTTGAATTGAAAAAATCTGGTACAGAGACGTTGAGCATGACTCCCCAAGTGCTCTTTAAAGATGCTCAAGAGAGTATGGATGACAAGCCCCTCGATCGGCGACTGTGGGCATTAATATCCGACGATCATGTACAACGTGATCGATTTGGCATTAATTAGATGCCAATTGAAAGTTCTTCCACCTGAAGAAGCCACTGTGTAGTTAAATAATAAATTTTTGTAACTTTCAACGTGTGTTTTAACATCTTAATTAACTGAAAATATTGCATTGCGGAAGATCTGCACGAAACTCGTCTCGAAGGTCTTGACTGTGATTATTGCCCAATCCCCTAACAGTCCCGATATGGCCCCAGATGGCCATTTTCTATTCTCAAAAGTGAGATTCTCCTTTGAAGAACACCACCATGGGACCGTAAGTGCCGTCAAAGAAGTAATCTGCTTACAAGGAAGCCTTCGAATTGCAGAAAAGCCGCTTGCAAAAGTGTATCGACCCTCAATGGGATGTTGAAGAATTTTAAGATTTTGTAGCAATATTTGAACTAAATAAATTCTTCTGATACTCAAATAAGAAGGAATTAAAATCCTTATTCGTCTAAATTTTAAGATCAAAAATCTCACATTTTGAACGCGTCCTAACAAGTAGGCACAACGAACTGAAAGCCACACCCACGACCGGTTTCGACCTATCGGGTCTCATCAGGTGGGCGCTGGCAGAAAGGCCTTTACAGGCTATATTATAAATATAAATTTATAATATCTTCTGATACTTTTTATAGAAACCCTTTAGTTGAATTTGACCACTGCTGGATAATGATGACACGCTGTGAATTTCGCTTTCTTCTCACATAAGGTTTTGCGTACGATTGTTAACAATTGTTTCACAGTGACGGTATATTTAGGCGAAGTAGGTGTAGACACTGTTTTCTAATTACTATCGATATTTATTTCTTTCGCAAGATAAATATATATTTTGTTATCATAATTCTTCGTTTAACAACAAATAAATAAATTTCGTGTAAAATAGTACCTACTGAAAACGATTGTATCTGCTTGTCGAATGTTTTGTAATGTTTTTAATAGTCCTTGTAATGACCTTAATATACGAATAGAATGAGTGAAGAGTTAGGCGACTGGCAGCCGCATCTCTGACAGCGTGAGTGTGTTGCCATGGCAATGATAACGTCAGTGGCAAATTTGTAGGCCTAGTACTCCCCACCCGTCCGTGGGTAAGGAAGAGATTGCAGCGGGTCGACCAGTCTATAACATCTGCATGCATATCAGAATTCTTAGTATATACCACTGGTATATCTTTAAGGTTCCGGACCTCAAAATTAAAAAAAAAAACTTTATAGGATCACTGTCTTGAATATCTATTGACCCATTGATTTGTCATCAAACCCTATTTGGTACGAAGGAAGATTTCAGTAGAACTAAAGCAAAAATACGAAAATTATTACTTTATCATTGCGTGCCATAAAAAACGCAAATTGTACAATGTACAGTTATTAATTTTTTTTCAGTCATCACAAGCTGTTTGATTTAAATTAAATATATACTGAAAACTATCTGCAAACATTCTATTTAATCAATGTACTTTAATTCGATTTTGCTCATTTTAGACACCCAATATGTCACGAAATACGGTATCAAATGAAGGTACATATACGTACGGTTAAATATAACCAAACGAATTGATGACTGTCACTTATCACTCCCTGTAATTGTTATCGACTACGAGAAATTACGTACTTAACTTTGATATAGAATGATTTATTTGATCACATTATGCCCTTGTATTCTGTCGATTATAATATATCACCAGTTAAATGTGATACTTTGAATTTTTGAACAAAAGATACACTTCAGCTAATTTGTCTGTTTATTTCATTGTTAGTTTGATGTTCATTTCTATTCTGAAAGCTTTTAAATTCTGTTATGCTATTCAAAAAAAAATTATTTTTGCATTATTTATAGAAGCCATTCCAAAACTATTATAGGAAAAGCAAATTACTTAATTCACAGAAAATTATTATTTACCTTTTCTGTTTTTCTACGTAATGTGCGTTGACAAAGTAACTAGAATAAGACACTGGAATAATTAACATGTAAAATGTGACTCCTTTTCTGAAAGTAGAAGAGACCGCTGGAGGCCATTTACATAAAAGCGTTTCGTGTTTTTGTTCGCAATACAAACAGCAGGCTGTAGTATTATAATTAATATAATATGTATAATTAGTTGAGTGGATCGAGTCTTATAATATTAGTTTAATTACATACAGAAAATCAGTGAAACTATAACTCCAAGTACATATAAGATAAAGACGAAACCCAAAAAGAGCTTTTGATAAATTAAAAAAATGTCGTTAAGAGTTAGTTTTGTCAGGGTGAGTAATTTTAAAGGCAGAAGATAAAACAATATATTTTCCTAGGGATAATAGTAAAGTGCGACATTTGCGATGGTTTCGGAAGCTCTTTAGAAAACGTTTGAAATAAATATTTGTTATTTAATGCGGTTATGGATTTGACGCGCTTCTGATATTCTCTCGGCACGGAACTTTTCATTTAGAGACACATTCATAGTCCAAATGATGATTAAATCTATAGGGATTTCATGTTTCCGCTAAATTTTGGTTTACAAAATCACAGTACTGGGGAATACACCTGCTGAAATACAAATAAAGTTAGATGTGGTAGAAGTGATGTTCCTAGCTGACCCCGAATATTTATCCAAGGGTCATTATTAAAAATGGCGAATATTTCTTACTAATCACAATCCTGAATTGACAGAATACCAGATAAATATAGTAAAAGTCATCTATTTCCAATTTATTATAACAAAGGTGGCATTCGACTATTCGGAAACTACACAGAAAACAAACTCATTCCGTACCGTAAATTGTAGGTGTATAAAATAAACTACTGCGGCCATCCACATCCGAAAAGCCGATTTGGCATGCATTGCAAGTAAAAAATTTTCTATAATATTGCATCTATATTATAATGCACATGTATAAAACTCAAAAACGCTCTGTCAAGCCAGAGTGAGTGACAATACACATTCGTAACAGTACAGACGATCTCCAAAAGATGTTAGAGGAATTGAGAAAAGCAGCAAACAACAGTGGTTTATGGATAAGTAGGACAATCGTGGTAGTCACACCTTCAAATCAATAGAATAAAACAAGTCGACTGCTACAACCAATGCCAGAACAATAGGTGCCGATACTTTTCATCAAATTAAGACCGGACAGATGAAATGGAGAGAACATTCGGTGATACTGTGGTACAAAGAATGACGGTATACATCAAATATATAGGATGTGTGATACAGGGTGTTGGCCTCACAAAAAAACAACCAGAGAACAAACTACACACCATTAAAATGAGAATATAGCGACGAGCTGGAGCTGTGACACTACAGGACCGTATACAAAAAATAGAGAGAGCAGACGTAGATAGTACGAACATGATATGCTTCGACAACCAAGTCATATGATAATGAAAGTGCTTGGCGTCCATCGCGTAAGAGACGAGAAAGACATCGACAGATACGGATTGTTATCGCAAGCAGAAATATAAAGACTGTGTCAGCTGAGATAATCCGAGACCAAGTACTCTAGAAGAAATTAAGAGAGCCGACTCCCAAATAATAGGATCAACGTAATAATGAAAAGGTTCCAGTAGTTTTAATTAGGTCTTATACATGTAAGGTGGGTCTTTGATAGTGGGTGTATAAAGATAATAGAAGTACGCTGAATGCACTAATGTAAAAATCCTACGCTGTTATCATTCATAGTAGCCGATTCTGGTGGACAAGATGTCCCATTGATCTTCACATTGAATGCAAAATCATGAATAGAATGTACGATCCTTCTTACACTATTTCAGGATTCACTAAAGTGGATGGATGCTATTTCTTCTGTAGTTTTATTTTACTGATTTGTAATTTTCATTTTATGACATCACTACATTTTATGTGTATGTATATATATAATACGTATGTTCTATCCTTATTCTTCTATTTTCTATTTAGGTATCCCTTTATGTTATTCTACAATTAGACTTTTATGAATCACTTCGGTTGATTTTATGCTGCTACAATAAGACAATGACTTTCAAAGGATGGAAATTCAAGGAAGGCAGATCGCTTCTGTATTTAAGCATAACAAAAGTCATTGTTGAAAAGTTTTGTAATTGTTCAAGATGCTAATTATAATGAAAGAGTATATGGAACTGCTTTATAATGCAGATAAAGATGATTGTTTGTCTTTCTAGAAGAATCATGTTTAACGTCTGTTTGTTTGCACAAATGTATTAGACTTGGACGTTTCAATGGAATTACTTTAGAATTTATAGTAATAGCATGGCCATTAAAATAGTCAGAATATAGTGACCTAATTATAAGTGCCACATAGTTTTACTTTAGATTTAGAAGTCTCTTAAAGTAAGAATATTGAATCAAGTCGTACGATTTACGGACAATCCTCAGCTAAACGTTTTTTGAACAAATTGATAAATATTACGCTGATTTGTGCCATTAAATAGAAAATCATGAAACAGATTTAACTTTTTTAATATTCCGCTATTATGAAGTAAATATGCTGTGTTTTAGTTTGGCTATTTTTGTTACCACCGTAAAAGTTAGTAAAATCGGCGTGTATCTGTCATTATTTTCTCTACTAATGTGTTCTCTCTTTATTTTGCATTACAGTTAGAGCTTTTCTTAAACTTTTCTTCTCGACTTTTACATTTCCCGCTTTCATTTCAGTAGTGGTGGCAAGATTAAGAATAACTAATTTGTTAATTGTCCATAACTTTTTTATTTTTATTTCTAAACATATTTCTTTCTTATTTAGAAACTAAATTTCAATAATGTCCATCAATTTTATTCCTTACAACGATTCAGTTTGGTAGGGAACAAGGTTTTTGTATATTTATAAAAACACATGGCTAAATTTTATTAAAGTAAATATTTAAAAATTATCCTAAAAGAATAGCTACTGACATGCAATAAATGCAATCTAAGGAAATTTTGTACCAATTGTGAGTTAATGGATGTTGCCAATATCCTCTATAATAAATAATATTTACTTGTCAAATTGAACTTGCAAAGTAGTCAATTGCGGTTAAGGCACGCAACCCGAGTAACAATGGCAGGATATATCTTTTTAGCTGCTCTGGGTAAAATAATATTTGCCGCCCTTTACAATGTCACCTTATAAGTCACGACGGCGACGGATCATTCTTAATCATTTTTAATTCAAGTCGCTTACTTTACAGCTATTTTCGTTCACTGCACCATTTCTATTTCACTTGTCTAATCTTATAAGTTGTATGCGTTCAATTCTATTACTAGAATATAATATAAATATAAATATGGAATCAACAGAAACCACAACTCCGAAATGCCTGCTTGCTGGGACGCGTTCCAAATGTGGGATCTTCGATCCTTTATATATAACAATGATTTTAATGCCCTTTTTTGGATAGAATATAATATCATGAGAATGCCAATAATACTGATATATATTTTCCTGATTTACACCTTCTGGTTTTTGTAATAACATGAAATACGTACTGGGGATCCTCCTCTTTCAAGTATATAGTTCGCTAATTACAGTTAACAACGAGTTGATAGAAATAACGAAAAAAAAATCATTGAGGATTTGCTTAAAAATTACTTTTATCAGATTAATAATCATTAAATTTGCAGTTATTATTGCTTACTGACTGAAGTTTCACTAAATACAATATCTACTACGAAAACCTAAATTAGAAATCCATTGGGTCAGATCTGATATCAGTTTTTGTGAACGCTGCTAACGACTAATGTATTTTCTTGGGTTAGAAATACTTCGATAATTCCCCTACTTCTGTCTGGATGCTTCAATTTAAATTCAGCGTTGTCAATAGCAATAATGTTACACACACCCCGTTAAGTGTTGCTATATTATCAAATTCATTACAAAATTAAACGTTAAATGATTGAACTAACCTGGGGGTGTGTTCTTTTAGTTATACCGATCATGTTTAATTATTAATCTGATACAGCTAATAACATTTTTAAATGTGTATAATTTGTAAAAATACGGGTATTGAGAAAGTTGAGCAAAACTTTTTCATGTCACCTTAAAAATCGCTGTAAATAATTCATAAAATAACAGAAGAAACACATTATATAAATAATATAAGCTATACCTGAGGTAAAGTTCAGGATTGTATCCAACATTTGTTTTAGCCGTCCTCAATTTAGATCTGGCCCAGCCGATTAATATATATTTCTTAGTCAGCATTTTATTGAAACCACCATCTGGGTTGCTTTGAAAACAAACAACTTCGAAAACGCTATCCATATTTGGTTGTTTCGGTAGCATGCTAACAAGGTGTAGGTCGTTTTATGTAGCTTTCTGTTACTTTTCAAATTCTTTGGTATAACTAACTTTTTATAAGCAAAGGTCTTGTTAGGCACACATATCCACAGTACAAATAAGATACTATGGAATATGCATACATATTTTCTTATGGGATTCACGTTCGTGTGATGCTTGTTTTGACTTCTACCTCCTTTTATCAACCAACTCGATCCGCAAGAAATATATAAATAAAGGTATTACATGTGCGTGTGTTTATACTTTTTTATAAACCATACGTACAACACACAAACTTAAAAGAAAAAAGGGCTTACCTTTTGGTAGTTGAACAAGGGGATGAAACACCTGAAAATAACAAAGTTGCTAATTAATTATATCTACAGAATCAGGGATATAATTATATTATGTTACATGTTGACATTGAGTCACAGTCCAATATATTTGTGAAGGATTTCTGGTTTTTAAATAAAAAACTGACTTCACCACGAATTTCGTATGTTTGAGGTTAGGTTAGGTTAGGTTATGCACCTCTTAAAGGTCTGATTATGTTTGGGAAGGTTGTCCTGATAGGAAAATGATAAAGAGAAAGATTCTTGTTCCTTCTTATTTTTAATAATGCAAAGTTGGATATACCACTAAAAATTTTCTTCTTCCGGTTCATACATTCAATCCGCCCTTCAATGCCAATTACTATTTGACGACATTTCGTCATATCACTTAAGTCATTTAACAATTTCATGGATAAGCAGATTACACGAACCCATATGTAACACCTCCGTATAAGTCTTCATGCATCAAATCGACCTTTAAAGAGCATATCTGATTGTTTAGGTGTTACAGAATTTACAATTCCCAGAGACGCTTTCGATGTTTCGATGTTGATTGCACCGTAGTGACAGTAGTACCTTCCATAAAATAAGGATTATGTGCATACCGTTTCTATTCGTAACCCAGAGATTAACGAACTGGCATGGTACAGTATTTATTATATTCAGTTGCTGGGCGAAGTTCCTATTAAGGAAAATTAATGGTAACCATCTTTCATTGACCAAATTTGAATCATTCTACTGTTCAATATTTTGATACTCATTTGTTATTCTTAAATTTTATAGGACCAGTTGGGTATATAAATATACGAATATCATTAATTCTCAATAGTTTTAGTTGTGGAGCTTAATTGGTTATTTTGTTTTATTTTCAGTATTTATCGCTTTGTAAGATTATTACTTTGTATGTTTTAATAACAACACCTTATTAAATCGGCTACTTTTTCATTAGATATTCTAACATGATTTTACTTATATAGATTCGTATCCCTATGTCGCAGATTTTTAGAATACTTATTGACACTTTTATGAAAAGCCTGGATGTTTTATGAAACACTTATAGATACTGAAATCAATAAACGTCATGCCGAAAGGCTGAATACTTTGGAGGTTACTTGAAAAGTCAGTATATTCCTGCCTCTTGTTAGGTGACCGAGTTCATTTCCTGTAGGTTATATAACTCTTCAAGTCAGAAACATTTTATCTTACCTAAATACCTCTGATTTAGTGTATTTTCATGCTTTACATATAGTAGGTGTATAAAATCTACTTTATATATCGTATAAACAATTTACTGTTTTGATTCTGGTCATCACTGTTTTCGAAATTTTATATTATAACAAAAATATACGCTGATGAGAACCAAGGAGTTTGAAATCACGATTGACCTTTGACAGTTTCAGGAGAATACTGACCAATAATATATCTTTAGACATCTATGTAGTGGATTCAGATTGACAACTCGATATCCTTATTAGAAAAGGACCCTGCTAGACATTATTGAACAATAACTAATCAATCCCAACCGATGGTGTTCACTACCCTGTTTGCACTTATTCATTAAATACTGATCAATAGCAGACCGTAGGTTGGTCGGATTTTAGTGATTTATTTAGAATAGGCTTACCTATTGAATATGCATTATTTCTACTTCTAGGATATTATTTGTCAAATAGCTCTAATTTTTAATAGACAAACCTTTAAAGGAGGTAACTATTAACGTTATTAGGAGCAAAATAGATTTGTGCAATAATTGAAGCAGAAAACCCATGAAAACCTTTGTGAAATCAATTGCCAATAAGATATCAGGTCATATTCAAAGCTATTTAAGCCAGAATTGGTTTCTGTTGTGTTGCTTAAGGAGTTATTCAAATGTTTACCTCGTGTCCGAAGCCCACTTTGATCGAAATTGGTAAGTTTAAGCTTACAAAGGAGCAGGAAGGTTCGCTCAGCTGAGCGCTTGCTTTTAAAGTAAATTTTGTCCGGTAAAAGGAAGCCTAGGGAGGCGTGCAGAGTAAAACGAGGAAATCCCTCTAAACAAATTGCCGTTGGCATAGATAAAGCGGCAAAGGAGACGCAATGAAGAAGGAACGCCAAGTTTGGCAAGCGGGTGCTATGATCCCATCAGTCTTTACAACTAACGTGTTACTAATTGATACAGTTAAACAAGATGGAGGTAAGAAAGGAAGGGATAAAGTGGAACGAAATCCCTCCCTAGCTATTCGCTAGATTATATGATACATTAAATGCTAAACACGCCAACCGATATGATGACTACCATAAGCAAACAAAGACTAAAATTGAGAATTATAACCTTTAAGCGGGTCTGTATACAAAATATAATGTTACCTGGAGTCACACAATGAGTGAAATGTTATATCTTCACGTTTGAAAAGAAAATAATCTAATGTAAACGCAATCGTCATTATATGTATAATAATGAGTTATTATCTATGGTGTTGGAGTAAAGGTACGTTTGTAAGGTATTCTTGTGGAGGTATACTTCACTCATGATTCAAAATTATGGAACTCTCTGACTATTAAAATGTCTAATCAAAGGATTGAGTTGTAAGGCGTCGATATGGCAGTACGTCGCCATCTGCCTTCTTTTGCTGCTATTGCCGTATTTCATAACGTTAGACAAGGCCTTATCAGGGTATCATCTTGTCTAAACTGAATCGGCGGCGCAGCTTACATACATGACAGACACGTAAAGCAAATAAATAATAACAAAATTAAGTTCTTAGTCAAGTTATTTATCGAAGCTACCAGACGTGGATTGCAAATTCAAACTTATTAGATTTCATCAGCACGCCATAGGCAGATTCGGTAAATTACTGACTAAATCGCTGGAGCCGGTATAAAGCCGATTTAAATTAGACGTTGATATGGCAAAACGTCGCCATCTACCTTCTTTTGCTGCTATTGTCGTATTTCATATGGAGTTGTGCCTAAGGCCTACTTTCGCTATTTAGAATTTTGTCATTTAATCGGAATTTTTAATTAAAAGTCACCAATCTTTTGACGTGTTGAACATGTCAATGTAGTCGTAGCGTTATGTATAGGATGTTAGATTAAAATAGGTTGAAGTATGAAGGAAAGGAATGTCTTAAATGTAAATACTATGAAAAATTGACAATGTCATTTCAAATTTAAATGGGTCATCTGATAAGGAATAAATTTGAAGTCAGAAAACTTCATTTTAAAATACATGCTAATCTTAGAAATACCTTTTTCTTTAAAACTAAAGTAATAGTTATATGTTTTCTTACATTTATTCATACAAATTGCTATAACTTTATATATGTATATCTAAAGAAATTTAAAGCTAAAAAACAAAAAGTAAATCTCTGATCCATTAATTCCTTAATATAAAAGATTACGAGATTTTTCAATATTTACTCAAGTGTTCAAATCGGGAATTGACTCTCCTACCTAAATGTTTCTCTTTATTGCTTTTTAGATATTAAAAAAATTGAATTGAAAACAACTGAAGGTATTTTTAGGTAATAAACAAGTGGAGCCAGCAACAACAACACATTACTATACAAGGTCTTCAAAAACATCACATTCGTTATATATCATTATAAAGATAGAGAAATTTTAATGAAAAGTTTGTCAACACAATCTTGTGATTAAATTCATTACTATCGAGTTAAGTTTAATCAAAATAACTAAGCAACGCACACGAACAGCACTTAGTGAATGCTGGAATGAGAGGGGAGAATATCGATGTTGACTAGCCAATAACCCCACCACTCGCTCTCCGTTGATGTATGAAGCTGTCAAGGAAAAGAGAGACTGGCTAATCAGAGTCGGCTCTCTCTCTCTCCTCCCTTCCCGGAGACCGTTTACATCTGTACGTTCGCGCTTCGTGGTTATTTTGATCATACTTTGAAGCTTCATACCTCGATAATAATGCGCTTATTATTATATTTCATTGGTAACTGTTTTCTTAGAATTTTGAGCTATTTCCAATTATATACAGCAATGCAAAGTTTTTTAAGCATCCTGTATAAACAAAATGGCAATTAATCACCAACAAGATTGCTACTACTTTCGATGTAATTTTATGGAATTTAGATGAACGGATGTAGTACGACTAAGACTATTTTTGTTATTTAAGCTTCTAAAGAGCTTGTGGATTTTTTATTCTTTTGTCTGATGTTTGTTATTATGTAGTTTATTAATATTTACATATAATTTCATAATAAAAACCGATTTCCTTATGATATCACTACATAATCTTTACTTTTAGTCATTTATGTAAAAAAAATAAACCTCTTATAAAGCGTACCTAATACTACTAAATACAATACAATCTGGTATTTCAGAATTAGGCTTTACTAGGTTCTAATGACTAAACTCATTTATCTTGATATTAACGTCAATTTTATTACTTGTGACGAATTGAAAATTTTACATTCCTCCAAGAAACTCACAAATTGTCCCACGTTTTATTTATCATAAAAATACGAGCACTTCTGTCAAGCTGTTCCTTACTTAATATAAAATATAACCAAACCTAATGTTGGATCGTGTTGTAAAAGTTCCGTATTGCGGATATATGGATTTTAAATCTGAAGTGCAATTCAATACTTCTATTTTACGACTGGCAGCAGTTACGCTACCTGCTTACCTATAAACATATACGCAATGTCGCCAGTAGTCTGTCAACTCATTTTAAAACCATGTACATATGCAAATAAAAGGAGATTTAGATTTTAAATCCCATAAAAAGTAACAAATTTCTACAGACGGCGTTCACTCGTTGTCTTCACTTGAAAACAAAAATTTACTCGTACATACTATAAAGACACCTTAACTAGTGAATCACCGAGCGGCGTGGTTTAGTGCTCTAGATCATTGCTTAGCATTCGGGAGGTCACCAGTTCCCGGGTCCAGCTGCTGTGGTCCAAGTTTTCATTGGTTCCTTGGATCATTTAGGCAAATGCTGGGGCAGTAATATTCCACAAATAATCTTTCACTTCTCTTCTGTCTTCATTTCGTCCGTCTCATCTATCTCTCCCTAACCACACCACCCACTCATTCCCACGATTCCTGCAAGGAAGCTGAAGAGGGCCTTATGCCCTACCCTCCGGCTTTGCACTACAGAGAAACTGCTCACCTACCAGCACGAGTAGCTGGCGGGAATGAAACACAAAAAAAGAAAGAAAAGTAACTAGTGAAAATGTGTTTCACCGACTTCTTTGATGTTCATTGTCAATGCGAGACAGATTTGTCCGTTAGATAGAGGATGTTTGTGGTAATTAGGTATAGGTATTTATTTCTTTATCATAGTCTTCTGTATCAATTTCTCAGCACTTTATTAAAAATTACTACTAATTAGTTAAACAGCACAAAAAAGCACTTACATTATATACATTCCTATGAAGACGGTGTAAATGCCGAACAATTGTCAGGTATTCTGAATTTATGAAACATACACCAAGTGTTTCTTGTTTTGTTTATTTAATAATTTATCTAATTACTAACTACTCGTCCCGTCTCCTCAGGAAGAAGACTTTTCATTCTCAGTATGTGAATATGTTATGTACTTTATTTTGGGAATTGTAGGACTCTCTATTTATATAGCTTAAATCTTAATACTCTGAAAACTAACAAAGTCCCATTTATTTACTTCAGTAGACGTATTTTCACAATATACGCACAAGATGGTATACCAGGAAAAATTTAAAAAACGGACTGACACCCAACATACGTCACCAACCATTTCAACGAGATCTTTCGCTATAAATCTTTCATCTCTATTAATCCAATTAATTGAAATTTCCACCTTTCCTTTTGATTTTGACTAAATTTGGATATGCAAAATTTTATATTAAAATTCTGAAGGCAATTTGTTTAATAATTTCATATAAAATTTCCACATTTCTATGAATAGATTGGAATGCATATAAATTAGCCAAGCAAAAGCTGATTCCGGATTCCAATTAAATTCGCAAACGCAGCACATTCGCCCTTACTCATTCTAATTCTTGAATTATTCCCAACCAGCGCTACTTTCACAAAGCATTCGAGAGGATTTTCTCCTTAATTCTTTTCGGCTCAAAATACCCACTCAAACAATATGCTGACTGAAAATCGGAATGCCATAATCGCAACCATAAGTAATTTTAATTTGATAATTGTAGTTCGTATTTATATGAAAGTGATATTGTGAACGAATTCAACTACCGAAAAAGGTTAAAACAAAACTATGCTAAATTGTAGATATGTAAATGTACACAATAACTGTCATTTGATGAATTAACTTAACACCAAAATTTAATCAGTTTGTGTACTCTCGTTTACAAAAACAAAACATTATTTTTGTCCGTGACTAATATAAGTTAAGACAGCAAAATACGCCAATGTCCAGTTAATACATATGCTGTTGAATGCTTATTCGTCAAATCCTTCATCGATTATTATAAACAATAGAAAACACCACACGACTCAATTCGCGTAATGATTTAGCTTTGATGTTTAACTGATGAAATTATATATTAAGTACTATAAATAACTGTTTTTATTTGCATTTCAACAATTGGTCGAATTTAACATAAAATGTTCACAAAAATTTTATCTAGATTAGCTGGGATGATAAATTATCTGAAATAGGGAATAAAATACCCAGTTATTTAAAATCTTCACTATGAATTTACCTTGGTATATTTAGTATAATTAATATATGATAATCAATACACATCCTTTATCCCTTACAATTACTTAATACTAACATTGAAGATTTTGAGAGTAAATTAAAACCATAAGTAAAACATACTTTCTTGTTTAGACGAATTTCCTATTAAGTTCTGCTGGAGATAATACCATGATGTAGCTTTATAATGTGTGCTCACCATAGAATTCGAGTAGACAAGATTATGTCAATAGAATGAAACAGAAAATGATGGTGGATTCGTTTCTTATCCTTTTGCGGTACAATCGGATGATTTTTTTCTAAAATTTCGGATTTTTTTTAAATTAAACCATGGAATAAATCGAAATGTATCGAAAGTAGATAAACAAAGGTATCGAATGACAAAATAAAATATAGTAAGTGCCATTTGAAAAAATGAAATTATTCGTGTTTGAACTTTTTAAACTTTGTTTGTTTTTTATAAGTGACTATTTATATTCGGGGGTAAAAGTGACAATACAATACTACGATTTCGTGATTCGTATTGAAATGTCTGGATATTATTTTGGTTTTATGTCAGTCAATGGTTAAAATACGAATTTACACACATAAGATATGGAAAAATGTAATAACACTCTTAAAACTTTTTGTAATATTGTCGGATAATTGTATCTAATCGTAAAATCATATTAAGATGAATTAATTGATTCTTATGAATGTTTTGAAATTAAATTTCAGTTATTAATTTAAATTAATACTTGCTCTCTTCATTCAATGATAAGTCACACATCGCCGGCGTCGCGACGCGACGGCTGTTTAGTACAAATGCATTTTGAAACCAATCGTTTTGTTTATTGTTAAATTTAAAAAGCAATGTTAAAGAAAAATATCTTCTTCTTCTTGTTATGTATAGCAGCTTTCCGTTTGATCCATTTTAATAAAAATAAATACACATTCAAATGTTACATATTTAATCTATAGAAAGGTGGTCACTTTTAATAGGGTTGTTGCGTTTTGTAGCCGTTTTGGGTCTGAAATGTTGATAGTTAATTACTTATCCTTTAAAATTTATAGCCACTTAATACACGTCACTCTTGCCTCTCAGGGCTAATTTCCTAAATCATTAATCACAGGCAACATTATAAATAGACTACATCACTTGTATATTACTACGTATGATATAGATATTTACTTGTCTGACCTGACCACGAATTTCACTTCTTTATTACAAAAAAAATTCTGGAGATGTAAAATATTTATGTTTAAAGGCGGATTTTTAACATTAATCAAGAGCAAAGGTAATAAGTTTAGACTCTCGTGTTAAGTAATTAATAATTTGATAAATAAAACTAGACAACAATAACGATAGAAACAATAACAATATAGTTAACAACAAGAAGACGGAAGGAAAATATTTTTCCAGTTGGAAGATTCAGATCGGACTCCCTAGTCAGAAGGAAAAAATAGAATGAAATCGAAATTCTGAAGTAATGGAAAGGGTAGTGGATAAGAGTAGGATGCCAATAGAGAAGTACGAAAGTGTGGAAAATTTTGAGATGAGAAATATCAAAACATATGACGAAATAGAACAACGACCCAAAACACCGAAGAAACCTATCGTAAAATTGTAATTAGGGAGGACAGCGAAGGACAGACGTCAAGCGGTTAGTAGGCGAAGTTGAAATGTTAGCCGGGATTATAGAAAAGTACAGTAGTCAAAGTTATTGGCACAGATGGACAGAATACAAAAGTTTTAGCAGATAATGTTAAGAAATATTTACATAGATACACAAAGAAATATAATACAAAAGGATATTTATACAAAAGAATATTTATACATAGAATGTTATTGTAGTTGTTAGGCTTTCACGGCCGGCGTCTATCGATGTGGTATTGTATTCCGGGCTTTTTGGCCGTGGTCCGTGGAATTTGATTCTTCCAGACGTTTCGCCGAACTTCGCTGACGGCATCTTCAGTGTTTACTGAGTTACTACTCAGTTACGACTCAGCACAGTCACCACTGAAGATGCCATCAGCGAAGTTCGACGAAACGTCTGGAAGAATCAAATTCCACGAACCACGGCCAAAAAAGGCCGGAATACAACACCACATACATAGAATGTTATACTATACAGGGTGTATCGACCGCCACATAAGTAAACAATTACATTAGTAACTAAAGTAGTACACTATTACCAACTTACATATTCCATCACAAGCTGGTACATAATGACAGATAATAATTAGGAATCTAAAATGTAAAATAATTCAAAGAAGGATGGTTTTAAAAATTTTGTAAAATAATAATTTATATTTGAGGAAAGTTCGTCAGTAATGGAGTAATTAAGAAGTCATAGTACAGTCATAAATAAACAGCTAATTATACGTATTAAGTATGCTGTGTACGAATATGCTAATTTCAATAAACTATTATTGCATAAATTGTTTATCTAAAAGGTCTAGTAGATGTAGTTCGATGGGATGATGAACTTTACCGGTATTTATTTGCTTTTCAGTATAAATAATACCATTCATATTTTCAATCGCTTCGATCCTACCATAATTGTTGTACACAAAAAGTAGTCCAATGTAAGGTAACTTTTGAAAGTTCTTAGATTCATTTTTGTATTATTTGAAGAATTTCTACATTATCCAAGATTAGTGCCTTCCATTCTTTCATACATAGGTTTCTTAGCTTACCGTTAAACAAGCATCAATTTGAAAAAGAAGTTAATGTCATTAAATCTTTAGCAATTAATAATTATTGTGATGCTTCACTGATTAACAAATTAATAAATAAAAACGTAAAAAGTTAATCCTCTGCAAATTCTATGCTGTACCCCCCATTAAACTTGACAGAAAATTCCATTTAATAAGTTTTGTACCTAATTTAAGTAAATAAGTTTGTAATCATTTAAAAAATTGTAATTTGAACACTATTTGTGTAAATAAAAATAATCTTAAGTTCATGTTAGTAAACAGTAAAGAAAAAACAAATATATTATACAAATCGGGAGTTTACAAAATAAATTGCAATGGCTGTAATTCATTCTATTTAGGTCAGACTGGTCGTTCTTTAAAAACTCGGATAGACGAGCATAAAAATCAATTATTAAAAATAACAGATTTACGGGTATAGCCCAACACTGTATAGATCTTAATTATTCTTTAGATATAGAAAATGTAAAATAATTACATCAATATAGTAAAGGTAAACGTCTTAATACGCTCGAAATATTTGAAATAAACAAAGCCAACTCATTAGGTCTTACCGTCGTTAATAATTAGATTTCGACATATCTCCCTAATTAAATGTAAACATTCAGGTAGACAGATAATCCTATTATTTAAGAAACAAATTTATGTTATATTATTTAGTAATTTAATACTCTTTGAAAATAGCGTTGTAACCGAAACGATCGTTAGAGAAATAATAAAATCTGTGAAACAAGCCAAGTGTTCTTTTTGAAATATTTTTCAAAGTTTTTATTTAATAATGTTTCACCAAGTGCCAAGCGAGTCTACTATTTCAATTATCCATTACTTTTTGCATTACTCTCAATATTCACATAAAAGTTAATTTTTTCCCTAAATGTTTATTTTAAAAAACCATAGTGACATAAGCATTCTCAGTTAAATTTACCTATTCCTTTATTACTTTTATAAAGTTTTAATTCGTAATAAAGAAATAGGACAGGAACTAAGCAGTTATTGTTATATATAAAAAAGTCCTAATATTTCAACAGCCAACTGTGTGAAACGTTGTTTAAAGAAGACGTGACTTCAGTTACAAAATAATAGATTTCTGAAGACAATTTTTCTTGACGAAAACAAAAACCAACTTTTCATGGTAAGTCTTACAAGTTTCCATTTTGTATAATGGCTGTTTACAGACAAGACAACAGTGACATATAGTAGCAATAAGAGCAACTTGAAAGTTTGATTCTAGAACGCGTGTACCTTAAAGATTAGAAAAATCAATCTTCCTTTCTTTTGGGGCGTGAAATAGCGAAAGAACCAGTTAATTTTCAAGTGGATTTATTACCTACGACAAATAGCTCTTGGGGGAGATTTTGTAATGCACCACTTTGTACGAGTAATTTTATCACAGGCAACGAAATTTTAGGTTCATCGTTAAATCGTGGTGAGATGAAATTTTAAGCTCCAAATTTATTTTCTTCACGTTCTTTAACGAAAACAAATTAATCATGCAAATTACTTGTTCGGTGGTAAGCAGAAAAATACACCACTTTCCGAAATTAACTTAATATCTAGTTGCGAACAACCTTTAAAAAACTGGTTGAATGGGGAAAGTCAGTGACCCTGTTCACAGAAAAAGAATTCATTATAGTTGACAATTGTCTTGTAAAATCAATTCTTTTCGAATAAAACATTGAAACATATCATGTTAAATAATAACTACTTTGTTTAATATTTGTGCTAGTGATATGTAGAAACTTGTTCTCAATTTTGGTTTATTGTATTTGAATCTGTATAGCTGACTTGGCTTCTACTTGGTGAATGTTTATCATGCAACTTTATACATAAAATTCAATATGAAACTTATCATTTTCACAAATATACTAAAAACTACAATAGTTGTGTCACTACATGGTGGCTTCTTCATGTGAAGTATTATACTACTTGTGTTTTATTTAAGAAGTTAAATTTCTACTTATTTTCAGTAACGCTATTTAGTAGGTGAATTCGATCGTTTGTCTATTGGAACAGATATTAATAATCTTCTACTATGTAACAACTACCATATTGTTGTAAAAACCTAATTGTAATGAAATGACATTAAAACTTCCTACTTATTTTTTTTGTATCTACCAAAATTTTATGCGTGTTTGTCTCAGAGGATCTAAATTCATTTCAAACCCAATAAAATTAAAGAAATTTGATTTCTTAAAAATTATTTCATCATGGTTACTGGATATGGTGCATTTTGCTATAAATTTTCTTATAAGTTCATTGATTCTTGTTCTATAGTCCTTATACCAACAACAATTATGAACTGGTGATGCCCTGATTCCGGTCTAAAGGATGTCGTCGGTTGGAGTTGCTTCCTAACATTTCGCTAGCACGAGTGGCGAACTTCTTCGGAGGTCATTTGATTTCCGATGCTGGATGTAGACTGCATATGAACTGACTGAAGAAGGCAATAGCGGCGAAGCCACGAGTACAACTGTTGTAAAATATTGTATAATTTACTGTTGCATCTTTTCTTTATCATTCTCTAATACTCTTCACCACAATTATCTGTCTTTGTACCATGTATTCACCCCCCCTGCAATTTATGAGCTACAGCCACCTACAATCCTATCTTCATCATCGCCACAGGTATCTCTATCTCTTATTACTGCGTCTTTCCTTTTCTATTTCTTCCGCCTCTTTTCTCCCTTAAGTTAAGTCAGTGTTAAGTAAATCGCCGACAAATAAGCAACGTGTACGCGCACCCTCACAATCATACATTGTAACACCGCAGCGATTGTGATTCATGTCGCTATTCTTTCAACTTCTTCCCGCACCTGATTGATACCAAATGTACATTTTGTAAATAGTGTCAATAGAAGTTACAAGGAAATCATTTGTGTATTAATCAAAAAATTAATACCTGCAACCCTTTAATTATGTTTGTCAGGACGTTTCATGTACTACCATCGCACTCTTAAGTTCACTTAAGATTTATCGAGTAAGGTAAACCGGGGTAAGTGTAAATTCGGGGCAACTGGAACCGGCACGTACTACTTGGAAAGAACGTCACTCATGAAGCTGCCATCAACTGGAATACATACACACTACCTCCAACAACTATAAAGAACCAACGGCCGATGTTAAAAGGCGTGAATAACGTTATTTAGCGCGGTATTCTTACAGTTGTCATTTAGAGATCGATAAACGAGGATGTGTGCTTAGTGTACTGTTCATTACTAGAGTGTAATTTTGCAGATAATTTGTACAATCATAGCAGTAAGTGTTACCTTTATAACAATTTTAGAGTGAGTAATGCTGAGACACATAGTTTTTTATTGACTGTAGTAGATATTAGTAGGGTTCCACTTACCCCGGTAAAACTCTTTAACGCGGTAAGGGGAACCCAATAGGTTCCACTTGCCCCATATTTAATTGTTTTCTTTTTTTTGCTGTTCTAACAGGACGAAAACGCATTTGTTCTGATGCAGAGGTGATAACTTCAACAGAAGCTATATCGCGACTCAAAGAAAAGGAAACTAACAGAAATACGATGAAATGGAAATATGAAAAGAAGTTGCCAAATCATCAGAATGAAGAAAGTAATGATGACAAAGAAGATGACTTGGAAAGCCTGTCAGAAGAGTCAGACAGAATTCTTCAAGACGAAATAATTGAAATTGAAGAAGACAGAGATTTTTTTACAATCATATCCAAAGATACTTCTCAAGTTAGTGTTGGGGACTGGATGACTGTAAGACTTAGCAACAAGAAGAGCATGAAAATGTTTATTGCTCAGCTCATTTACAGGGACGATGTAATCCTAGAAGTGAAATTCGCAAGAAGAATTGGCACAACATCGCAATTTCATTGGCCTGATGTTGAAGATACTAGTATTATTCAGCCTGCAGAAATTTTAAACATTTTACCACCTCCTATCTTTGATAAACGAAGAAGATTTAAATTTTCAGTTTCTTTTGATAACTACAGTATTGGATAATGTTCGTTAACTCAACTTTAATGTTAATATAAGTAAATAATATATGTATGCCAATAAAAGTTTATATTTCTCTTCATTTACACTAGCCCCGTTTCGTTTATTACAGCACTAAACGAAAATAGAGTGTTAGGTTCCACTTACCCCTCATGCAGGGGCAAGTGGAACCCTTTGGCGCTGCAAAAAAAATAATTTGCTGACTGAAGAAAAATTCATCTAGCATTACAATTCTTTTATCAGTAATAGTATATGCTGTAGTGGATTACCACCTAAAATATCAAGCCGTTTGATATATAAATTAATAAATTATGAAATGAAACAAGTTAACTTCGCAAATTCTGGGTTCCACTTATCCCGGGTTACCTTACATGAAACACCAACAGAATATCAATTTAGTTAAAAAGATGGGGACCATTACCTAGTAGAAACAGTCAAAACAAAACAAAACCTACAGTAACCATAACCTGACTTAACCCACCAAACAAGGTTACAGATATATTTCCCTTGTTTAAAATAAGCAATTATACAACCATAAATACAATTGTATCTTCACTTTAGACATATGAACTCCATAACACTCCCTTACTAGTGATAAAAATCACGAAAATTGTCTATTTTTCAGATGACTCAGTAAACGAAGACGCAAACCAGGTAAAGCGCACTTATCGGAGCGCGGCAAAAAATGTTCTTTTGATGAAATTCCAAGTAGGTTGTCGCCTTTCTCTTCGCTTCCAACAAATTAGTGCAACTCCATTACAGTCAATAAAATATAATTTTATCTTCGCACTTCACCGCTCGTCGCTACCCCAAAGTGTGCGTTGGTCTTTGATGTTGTTTTCGTCTACTAAATTTTACGATTTAGGTTGACGTCAATTTTAAGAGTGCCGACGTCTTGCAGGGTGTATCCTGGAAAGTTTCGCAAGTATGCAAGATCAGTTTTACTTATTGTAAGCTGTTTTTGTATTTAATGTTATACGTACTAAGCAAACAAATCCACAGGTATAACCTTGATAGATAGATGCCACTTGGTATGAATTTTGGTTTTAAGTCGGTTAAACTCAATCTAAACTATCTAATCTACCGTTGAAAAATGCTAGTAGTTTTGTGGACCACATTAGCAGGTCACATTAGTTTAATCGCGTTAAATAAATGGAAAAATGTAACAAGTAACTAAACAATTGATGGTACTGCAAATTTAAAAATAACTTTCAATAAAAGAAAATGAAAATATGATAAAATTAATATCAATTCCGTTCGGTCTATAATCAGCCACTCACTGAACGTTATACGTCGATTTCTGCCCTTGTTATCCGACGTATCGCCACGGTGGCGCCAGTACTAGCTTCTTTGACCTAACAAACGAAAGTTATAAATTACTATAAAGAAAAAGCATAGAAGCCATTCTATAAATAAGTTTCTTCGAAAAGTTCATTCTATGCATAATTTAAGTAGAACAGTGGCTTTTGATTTTTTTATTACTTTCATGGAGCGTTATAAATCCTACAATATATCCAAAAACCATTGTAGTAGTACACTTCGTCAAATTTCATCAACTAATAACAATCTGACGATTAATACTAGTGGCATGGTTAATTTAAAGTTAAATATGTTAGAAATACAAAATTCCAATAGGTGTAAAAGTCACTGACAACTAAAAAAGAGGTACCTGATATCTCTAGAAATATAAATCCTGACCTATTCGTTTTTAGTTAATTATGTTTTTTATTCTCATTGATAGTTCATTGATAGTAGAAATAGGAGGAAAAGAAAAAAATAAGGTATGCTCTTGGTTAGCGTTTTTTCGAAACTGCCAGGCGTGTATCACGATTTCGAACTCAGTGGTTCTCATCAGCACCCGTAGACAGTTCCAGCAGAACACCAACCAACCTACCTGCTGCCTATTTTTGTTCGTATCTACCACGCAGTTAGCTACGCCCTGGGATCAGCTTAACAAGCCGATATCCTTATTAGAAAAGGATTTTGTTTAACATTGCTGAATCCCACAAGTAAGTAGCAGTACTACAGGTGGCGTTTACCATGCTGTCTGTCCTTATTTATAAAATTTAGAGGCTTCAAACAATAAAATTTTGAAACACCAAATCGAGTTCTTTAGATTTGGAATAAACGGATCACTCATACGTAACCTTCCACAAATATAGTTTGAGAACATAAGACGCGATACCATCCACAGTTAGAAACTGACTCTCTAAACTTTTTTTGACATAATGAAACACTTTTGTACTGAGCCATTTATGTTTGTTAAATTAATATTCTTGTATGATGACTTGCGTTAGAAACAAACTGAATAGAATACGTTCGAACAATAACGAAAGGGGCAGCCTCCGATTGAATATTCTTAAGAAGCGGTTCATCACTTGGACAGTTACATACAAAAGCATATACCCAAACTTAATAAGGAATTTATGATAAATAAAACAATTTGTCAAACTTTCACACTTTTTATTGTCTTAACAATGTTTCGCCTATTTATGGCTTCATCAGAAGATATACAAGTTCTTAAACTTAAAGAAGACTAACATTACTTATATATGAAAGTACATAACTAAGGTGGGGGTGTAGGGTGTAGATTAAGTAGAGGAGAACTATTTATTTCTAATTGTTCATTGAGAAGTACATTTCTACGTTTATGTTTATTAATTGCCATTCAAGGAAATTAAGTCTATGGCCTTTACTTTCAGTATGTAAAATAGTAAAATTAGTGTTAAAATTATGTTTTGCCATAATTAAATGTGTTGCATAATGAGAATCATTTTTTAGTTGTTTAAATGACTTAAAATGTTCGTTCACTCTTTTTTCGAATGATTTCCCTGTTTGCCTAATATACAACTTATGACATGACCCACATTCTAATTTGTGTACCCCAGACATACTATTTTTAGATGATTTATCTTTATCTGTTTGACAAGTTATTTTATTTATCATAAATTAAAATGAACTTCCATCAAGTAAGAGTTGAACCAATTAATTATCTTAATAAGGAACTACAATACACCTTGCTTTTGTAAATAGGTAGATGCCAAATGAAACTAATAATGTATCTGGAATTGTGTTGTTCAACGTTGAATATTATGTCACTAAGTATCTTAGAAATTAATGATACCTCACTAAACTATTTCCAATTTTCGTTGTAAATCCTTGTTGAAATGGCTACATCATGAAAAGTAATTATTATAAAAAATTAAATGGATGCCTCTATTGTGCGTTCCAAAAACAGCGCTATTACTCTCGATATTTTTGCGAATTCACGTGATATATATATTAAAATAAACATACTCTGCAGTCGTATAATATACCTGTATATGTACGAGTATAAGACAATAATGTTGTTCATTTTTCGCACTACAATTTATTCACACAAAAACAATTCGAATGTAATTTATCAAAATAGCATTCTCCCTAGTCAATACACTTATTCTGGTGGTGCAGATGCCTATTTTCCTTCCAAAATAGGTGTGGTGGCGCTTTATGTACTTCAAATAGATGATGGTCGAAGAGAACAAAGAGTTGAACTATTGGAAGGAAATTCTAACACTTTTAAGCCTAACTTGTTATTTAAGCTGTATGGTGAACTGTATATTGACTGGTGTTGACATTTTCTTTAAAAATAGACCTCGGCGTGTGGTACAAATTACTGGATTTAGCTTTTATTCTAACAATTCGCTATAATTCGCCCTGTTGATAAAGATTGTCCTTTCCATCTACTCTTCTGGTAATGGCTCATTTAAGTCACAAAAAGCGATCACTATAACCTTCCCCGCCGATTGTCAAGTTTTGAATTTTTTCTTTCGTCGTCGGAGATCACGAATGCTCTCATTCTATACTCTGGCGCTTTAGTCTGACCCCAGGTTTGATAACTAGTGACTGTTTCGCTGGTAACTACTATCTTGTAGAGAAAAATGTTCTTGTGTGTTGTTGTGTCCTAGCAAATGGTAACACTATTGAGTTCAACTGTTACATTACCTAGTAGAATAATGGTAGCTCTAAGCAGTGTTATATACTAGCGAACTTTTCGTTGAACTAAAGTGCCTCTTTTTAGGAAAACCACTGCTTCAGATGTGATTTGGATAGTTATATAAAGTATTATCGGTTTAAAAAAATGGGTAAAATTTATTAGCTACTTACTTCAAGCTAATGTTGTGTGAAAATAACATCATTTCATAAATTGTAGAAATAAAAAATACTATAAATAAACACCATCAAGTAAAGTTTTGTTTTTACAAACTATTGTAATAGCTTATAACACTTATTCGTTTACTATAAATGAATAAACACTACTTTTTTTATTATCACTTTTTTATTTACAAATCCTTTAGTTTCGACAAAAAAGCTTGTCATTGTCAAACGAATAATTCAAATTGAATGAATATAAACACATTTGTCAAAACAAATGATTACAAATTGAATGTATGTAAACAGATGTACAGTAGTGTTGATATATAGTTTTTAGAAATACCATTAATTATTAAATGTATTGAATAGTACTGAGTGGTACAAATCTACCTGGTCATTTAACAAGTTATTTTCCGAAATTTTTGATGCTTTATATATTTCTAATGATTCTAAAATATTAAGTTTGAAGCCTTAGAATCATTAGAAATATATAAAGCATCAAAAATTTCGGAAAATAGCTTGTTAAATGACCAGGTAGATTTGTACCACTCAGTACTATTCAATACATTTAATAATTAATGGTATTTCTAAAAAATATGTATCAACACTACATTCAATTTGTAATCATTTGTTTTGACAAATCTGTTTATATTCATTCAATTTGAATTATTCGTTTGACAATGACAAGCTTTTTTGTCGAAACTATAGTCGAAAGGATTTGTAAATAAAAAAGTGATAATAAACAAAATAGTGTTTATTCATTTATAGTAGAGATGAATCATCATAGAGTAACGGCTGAATCAATCCAACGTATTCGTTTGTTCAAAACGGACAATTTTTAGTATAGATGTCCAGACTACAACGCTGAGAAATAGACAAGTGCTGTTTCTATTCAAGAGGATCTTAAATTCAGTGAAAAGTTAGGTTCAATTATTTTGGCTTGAATAGTGTTACCGCTTTCTATAACGAGACAAGCATGTTTACTTTGAGAGAACATTTTTCTTCAAGAGAGAGATTTCTGAGTGGACGGAACGAAAGAAATATTTTACCCATGGGTCTAATTTGAATCAGAGAGATTCTTACGCGCGATATAAATGTTTTGTTCGCCAGAGAGAGATGTTCTCATTCGGGCGAGAAAAATATTTTGCTAGCTCAAACTAAGCTTACGTTCTCCCGAAATACTTCAACGGTATTTCAAACTATTCTATAACAATTCAACAAATTTCGACCATAGGAGCATCAAGCACTTTATGTACTACCATCGTAACGACTTCATCGTATTAAACTGCTACGCTTTTATACTTATTAAACAAATTGAAAACTGATAACACTTTTTGCACTCCAAATTTTGTCCAGTTACAATATGTAGTAAGGAAATCATGATACAAACAAATATAACCAATAAAGAGGCAGATTATAATAACCAGAAGCACTAATAGGGTGCATTCATTTAGAAAAGGAACTACTTTTAGTTACTTATTGCGGAAATTATCACGATCACAGTAAAATGTTTCATGGTACTTTCCAAACAAAAGGAATAAAGTTCTTTCTTAGCGATCTCTCCATCATCACCATTCCGAAGACTGGCTGAACATGAACCACTACTCCTTCCGATCCTGAGCCAATCTTCTAATTTACTTAAAACTAGAACACCCCACATCCCCAACTATTTGCAAACAGTATTCTAATGTTGTTACGAATCTCTTTCGATCGCGAACATACAAGCAATTTTATTGAATTAAAAGGAACTCGGCCCTATCCTATAAATTGTTTTGTCTCTATTGTTTTTTTCTCAACCTTATTAATTTAAAAATTAATTTAAAATTGAGTGATCTAGGCTTTCATAGCCATTTTACCAAACATACAAATTTAGACCAAGACCAACGAACCCGGAAACATCAAACCTCGGTATTTTAAAATTGTTTTTAACATGTTCTTACTTGGTTGAAACTACCTAATTTCGAGAATCTACCCACTGATGATTACTAATATTACTATTATTATAACAAAATTGAGTTTTGCGGCCTTGGAATTCTTGGCTGGAGCCTTAGTACTTTATTCCACCTTAACCCTTACGGTCTCAAGGATGCTTACCGAGAGTGCTAATTTTTTGGACATCTTGGGCGATGGGTTTCCTGCACCCTACACTTTAATTGCAATGCTTGCAATCAATCAGCTTTAGGAATGAGCAGAGAGCGTGGATCGATATTTCTGTTTCCATACCACAAACGCAGCAAACAGAGCTTAAATATAAGACTAGATTGCTCCAGTCACAGCGCAGCCCTTTGCAATCTCATCCACTACCTCCTTTCTATTGATACCGCTATGAATGGGGATATAAAGTAGTGGGACCTTTCTATGGTTGCCTAAGCAGTATACAGCCATATTACTTAGAACGTGGTCAAAAAGCATCTGGGTCACTCATGCATTCTTGATAATCGTTTGATAACTACAAATGTTATATATGACGCAAGTGTTTATAAAGGCGGATATTAAATTGATAAAGAATAATTTGCAATGGTAAATATAATAAAAAACACAAAAACTTTCACAAAATTATTTAATTCAACAACATTGTTTCGCTAACACTGTAACTTCTTCAGGGTGACAATGTCACATCAATTTTTGTTGAATTAAATAATTTTGTGAAAGTTTTTGTGTTTTTATTATATTACCATAATAATTTTCACCAAGTAAAGGCTGATTCCATTTCATCATAATTTGCAATGTTGGATATGTCCATAATTCTACAAGCTCTTATTATTATTCATGTGTTTTGAAAATTTATATAATTTCTTCTAGTAATATTGAAATATAGAATTTTTAATGTATTGTAGTATTTTGAATATCTAGTCAACATCGCTCTAAAATCAGAATATTACATTTTGTTTAAAAATTTACGCAGTAGTTTATTTGAATCGATTTCGTAGTAATGTGGTCTAAACTCAAATGAGAGAATTTTACAAACTTTTAAATTAGTTATGTTTACTATCAGACTTAATTTATATCGTACAACCATTTGAAATATGATTTAATACATAAATTGGTTTAAACTACTATATGAACTGCGAACATTAATAGATGTTGAAGTAATTTAGACACCATAAAAAGAGGAACTGACGTTAATACACTTATTTACACAATCACAATACGAAGTGAGACTTCAGTTTTAGGTAGGGTTTCGCAACGCTGAATAATGCATCAAGAAAGTATTAGTTCTCAAAAGTTTTGGGAAAGGAGTAACATTCCTGTAACCGAGTTTTCTCCAACAGAGAGTTACAATTCAGTTGCATTAAAAATTTACATACCCTAGCTTACAAATATTCAACAAACAGTACTCTTAATAAGAGAAATAGTTTGGTCGGTGACTGAATTATGAAACATTATGAAATAAACAAAATATAATACTATTATTTATTATATTATATACTCTTGATAAAGGTGTTATTCACCGAAATATATGTAGAGTTTTTCTGAAATACATTTGAAACATTTAAAACAGCTTTTTTATTATTATTATATGTTGTTTAAACAGTACTCATTTGAGCCTCTTCAAGTTTTAAATGATATTTTATTTTTAAATATAATTATTTTTTACATTCCCCATAATTGCTTTTCTTTCTCAAGTAAAATCACCATCGTTCCATTCTTTAGAGCCCGCATCGACCAGTAAGAATAATGCTATAAATGCGGACATACGCCAGATTAATTTTGCCAGTTTTGGATTATAATGTCAAAATTGTATATCTTTTACTTTATTATTTATTACTGTCACTATAAATCAACTAGTCCCTAAACCTACCGTAAGAAAAAGAAATATACCCTTGTTATTCTTGGGGAATCGATGGTACCGAACGTTGCGGGTAGTTTTTAGACTTTCTAATAAATCTTTCTCTTCTATTTACACAGTTTGTTTATGTTTACCCCGCTTTTACTTTTTTCGTTATTCAACTGCTGCACTAATTTTTATAAATTACATTAACGTTAAAAAGTTTTTATTCACCAACCGTTTTTCTACTATTTATGTTAATTACAATATGATACAATAGTTAATACATTAATTAAATAATTTTATACCCACTACAGATTACCTCATACAAAAAATTGTTACTGTAGTCAGGGCCCCGTCGGGACTAGAACCCGGGATCTTTGGCTTTACGCGCCAATGCTTGTGCCACTAAGCTACGAGAGGTTTTTCATTCCTCAAAATTATAAATCATGTACATACTTAAAGTACGTATAAAAATTAACTGATACTGAACGAAAGTCATTAATGAACATTAATTTAGGAATTAGACACAATATGTATTTAATTTCTAATTTTTTTCATGGTTCATTATCTTCGGAATCCTATGAATCGTTAGTATCAACAAGTCAAGTTTCATAATAATGAACAGTTTCTCTCGAAATTTCTTCAATCAGTGTGTCTGTTTTTCTGACTTCTTTTAAGAATTACAAATAAACAAATAGTTTCTAATCAAGAAAAATATGACAAAATTAAGCAGTATGTAATTTAAGTTTTCTACTAAAAATAAAACTAAAACTATTCGAATAAAAACTTGTGAACGCCACTGCAAAAATTAAAGGTGAGACAAAATTATATAAATGTATAAATATTGTTGTCAATTTCGACATCACTGGTCGACCGGAATGGTTATGGAGATTATTGAGTGAGAGGCTTTTGTAAATTCAAAATAAAATAAGAAAGACATACTTAATGCGAAATGCTTTCGTAGTTTGTGTTTTAAACCGTCGCAAAAACGCATTAATCAAAGAACATAAACTTATGTTTCATAATTTTATTTCTAAAACTGCAAACTAAGTTTAGGCGATTAAGATTATCTTTCAGAAAGTCACAGTTTTTAAATTAAATATGTACACGATAAACAAAAGTGGTTTACTCTTTAAATAATGATTTAAAAGTTGTGCACCATCCCCTTACCTAACAGTAAACATTATTATTCTACATACAGTATGTTAATAAGAAAATGTAGAATTCATAGAGGTATTGTATTGTATTGTATTGTATGTATAAATATACAAAGAAATTTTAAATAACCAAAAATCGTTTCCATTTCTATAGCAACCGATAAGACCGAGCTTTTGTTGAATAATAAAATACCATTATCGATTTGAAGAACCAATTTAATTTTTAACCAGCTCAAAGATAAAGGACAAGTATATTCTTAATGGTACAACAGAACAACTTTGTTTAGTTTGCTTTCTATAATCTTATTAACTGCACTTGGATTGTCTTAAGGTAAGCCATTCTTTGCTTTTATTTGACGGAAAGTAGATGTTGTTTCTTAGAACTTCAATTCGTAAACTTATTTTCTGTGAATTCGTATTTCTCAGAAACTCTTTATGTACAAAGTGAATAAAATTTTAAAATAATGTTACCTAACTTTTTATTTAATAAAATGGCTTATTTTTGTTCTTTCCATTTGTCTAGTAGTTTAAGAAACCCCATATTTAAGTTGGTTGGACAATAAATTCTATATAGTGCTCATGTGTGTTTAAGATAAAATTATTTTCCACGAAATAAAGGAGTATTTGAATATAGGCTTTCGCGGCCGACGTCTTTAGAATAACTAGAATGTTCCGGGCTTTTTGGCCGTGGCTTATTGATTTTATTCCTGTGGATCTATGCGTGACTAACGGATTGTTAATGTATATCCTTATGATGACCTCTTTCTAACGAAACTTTGTAGCGAAAGGCATACTTACTGTTTGACAATTCGGGTTTTCCTACATTTCTTTAAATTACTACGTGTTTCATCTCTATTTCAACAAACTCCACATTTCCCCTGTTACTTTTTCGATCAAATCTTTTCTTTTGGTTACTGTTTAATAAATCAGCCTGCAATTTCTGTAGGACGTTGCCGATTGCGCTGTCCTAATTTGCGATGAGATTTTTTCCTCAAACACAGGTTCAATACATTTGCCCATTATTCTAGAAGCATTGTCGCTTGCTCTAGTTACAAAATTTTATTAAAATTCACTTGAAAAAAATGAAACACTTAGACCATTTTTATACGAATCGGTAAATTATCACACATATTTACATACGTTTCCAATTTTGTTATTTGTAAATTTGTTAATCATAAATAATATTGCAAACATTATTTTGTGTACCAACAATATATAATTAAAAATGAAATAACATAACACTGAAAAGTAAAATTATAAAAAGAGAATAAGCTTAAAAATATAAAAGGTACTAAAAATAAAATTATGATTTCTCCACAATCTAATTTCTATACTTTCACTATTTATAATTCTGTTATTGCAAACAGGTTCTCCGTAGCTAACAATTAACGTTTATCCTTTCTTAATATTTTCCAAGTAATAAAAAAACAGAGAATCTTGTTTAAGACAGAAAAGCTTAGTTTGTATTAAACAACATTATACTCGTAGCCCTGTATGTTAGAGTTAATAATACACAAAATAAAAACAGTTTACTTCCTGAAACACTAAAAACTACTATTGAAATGAATATGAAAATATAAAGGTTACTTGTATAAATTTCGTGACTTCAGTAGGGTTGGTAGTTATCTAATTTGAAGTGATTATGCCCAAAAAGTTACTGTTTTTATATTAAACAAGGTGCTTAAGTAAATAATGCGTTTTTAGTAGGAGGTGTTAAGAGAAAGTTTGTCTTAGTAATACACGTAAATATCACAAAATTTACTAAAATATTAACAGAATAATACATTAACTTTTCGAAATGTATTCCGTTAAAATATTCTATTAAATCATTATTTATTTTTTAGTTCGATATATTTCATCATGAGTGCATCGAAAAGAGGCTTCTCAGAAATTTTCTTTTGTGTTCCATTCATATACCACGCAAGAATTATTTGAAGACCTAAAAACCGATAGTAGATTTGAAACTGGTGTGTAATTGGATTTTTAATTGCCGTTTGCAGCGATTTTCCGAGAATGCAGCTGCTTTGTAGCGGAAGCAGGACCTGTCAGGTAACTCATACAACTTTCGAAATTAATTGTATTGCTTCGATGAAGAAAACCTTTTATTTCAAAAAGATAGAACATAACAAATAAATTGTAATCGGAGATTGTTGAAAAGACCCCAGCTGCGTCAAGTTTTCAATTAGAACAATAAAAAGCTATAAATTGGAAGGAGAACATTAACCTGTTCGTCAGGAATTTATCGAAACCACCAGATGTGGATCGCGATTTCGAACTTATTTCTCAACAGTACGCCTTTTAGAATAGGTAAGTAGTTAAATAATCACCGACCACACCCAAGTTCCTTCAGATAAGCAAGTCAGATGTCATAATAATTTTTACAAAGAAATTTCAGTACGGCGTGTTGAATAGAACTAATTAGTTCGAAATTGCAATCCTTATCTGACAGTTTCGATAAACTGATGCCAAGATCTTGTTTATTAATTTGGTTTGCGGTCCTGCGACGCATTTAAGCTGCTTCGTGGATTCAATTTAGCAAGAAGATGCTTTCGTAATGGCCTTGTCAACATATGAAATACTATAGTTAGTAGTAGATATCAGTAGAAGGAAATGTATTGCCTCGTGTTGCATGGGTAACTGGGTGTCTTTCGAAGATTTCCTCTCCTCCACAAAAAAATATGTACTGCCAAAACCATACATAAACTGGATGATTATGCCTAGATTGACAGCTACTTAAGTTAACACTGGCATTACTACGTGTTTCCAGTTAACTTATTTCAATCTAAAAAAAAGAAGGAATTAAAATCCTTTTTCGTCTAAATATTAAGGATCACAGATCCCACATTTGGAACGCGTCTTACACAGTAAGCACAGCGCACCGAAAGTCGGGTCTCATCAGGTGGGCGTTGGCAGAAATGCCTTTACAGGCTATATTATAAATATAAATATAAATATGGAATCAACAGAAACAACTACTCCGAGGGCTAATACCCCTACCGGCATTGAATTACACTGTTGATTCCGATGTATTCTTAGACGAAGATATAACATATCCAAAAAAGAAGGATCTTAATATTTAGACGAATAAGGATTTTAATTCTTTGTTTTTTGGATATGTTATGTCTTCGTCTAAGACCTTCTATGTTTTTTGGTAGTTCTCTCTTTCTTTTGGTACTTGTGGTTATAGAGAACAGAGTGAATATGCGTATGCATTTAGATTAAACTTGTTCGTAGAAAAAAAGCTTTAGTGTGACACATGAGTATGATTTGTAAGACATTTTTATCCATAAAGATAAGTACATCATGTAAAACCCCTCCTACACTGCTTATTTAACTTGATATATTCATATTAGCCTCATTTTATATTCTTGGGAGCTAACACGTTCCTTTTGCTTCTAGTTTTAAAAATTCCCACTAACGAAAAAAGTATGCGCATAGTTAAAGCGAATTTTAGTTATTCTCCACATAACCTCTGACTAATCTAACTAATAGGCGTCAAACTCTACATTTTTTAACAACAAGCATGCAGAAAAACTGTAAATGGCTAAACTTTGTCGAACATTGGAAAAGTGCATTAAATAAAGCATTACATACAGAAAACTACCTAAATGAAGTCAGATTAGAAACTTTTGAGAAATATTTAAATTAATTTAGAGAACCACAACTGGATTGTTTTTACCTATTATAACAGGGTCAGTGGTTTTGCTTCTATGAAGTGCTGGAAACAGTATTTGTTTTTATTTATTGAATTCATATTAGAAAATTTAGGAGAGAAGTGGCATTAACTATTTTTTTCGAATCCTATTTAGATAACTACAACTTAAAACACTGACCGTTGATAAATCGTTTCTTAAAAATTTTGTAATGTTTTTGTGTATTCAGAGCAAACAAGAAAATTAAACTTTCATCCGAATTAAATCTTGTTAAAAGTTTAGGCACCCACGTAATTGTCGTCAGCATAAAGTTACAACTTGTTGTGTGTTGTGTAACTTTCTTAAGTATAAATTGTTGAAAACCAAAAGTGATCTTGCAACAACTGCCTTTTTATCGTATATATATATATATATAAGAAAACATAATATCTGTTTGTATGTCCGTGACAAAGCAGCCAACCTCAAGTAAAGTTTGGTAAATGAAGTTGACTGTCACTTTGTCAACTGCGGCTGTCTCTCAAGATCAAAGGACACGGTCCCGAGGAAAATCTATTAAGCGAGTGATTTGCTGACTTTGTGTTGACGTCCTCGGTAGTGGCGGTACGCGGCAAGGCGCGACACGTCGCGTCGCGGGGAAAGGGACTTATTTAAATTTAGGCGCGCATCTACAATTAAGTCAAGCGTTCTTGGGTCCGTGAAGCAATGCAAATTACTTAATTACTGCGGTATTTGCGACACGTATCTCGGTCGGTGGAAATTGCCTCTGACGGGTTCCATGAGCGAAATTCATTACTGACATGTTTGTCTCGCGTATAATGTATAACAACCTGCACGATGCAAACATGTTCTCTTAACCATGAGAACGCTGGCATAAAATCTACATCAACCACAAACTACTATAAATTACGAACTAGTTACTGACCAAATGAGATTCCTAATACATTATAATTCACTACTATCATATTTTTTAAGCAACTCCTACAAATTTAATGGGTATTTGTTATTATCAACTAGTAGGAATTAGGAGATCCCTTCGCAAAATCGTTCTAACGTTGTTAACCTCATGGATATCGAACAGATGAAAGGGGTTACCTAAGTATTGGGGCCTCCATTCCATCACCGGAGTGCATTGGAACATAATGCGCAGCGATGTCTGATTTTCCCTCATACAGAATTTATAGTTAGGAAGTTTCCCGCGTCCCATCCTGTGTCTGAGCTTCCGCAATTTCCGTCATCAAGAATAATATATAAAACAGATTTAACATCCTACCCAGTATTCAAGTTTTTGTTCCGCCTACCCCTCCATCTCGTCGGGTTTGATGAAGGGTATTGATTGTTTCACATCTCTTGGCATTACGCCACCTTGGTATGCTTCTTTGTGACACATCCATTAATCTACGAGTTGATTACTGTGTCATAAATACCACTTGCCGGTTCTTCGTATAAAGCTCCTTTTCTTTGTTTACTTGCACATCGAGCGACATGGTCTGGTGAATTAGATCATAGCTGAGCATTCTAGAGGTCACCGGTTCAATTCCGGGACCTTCTGCTCTGGTCCATGTTTTCTGTGGTTTCATTAGATCACATAGGTAAAGGCTGGGGGAGAAATTTCCGCAGATAATCTTTCACGTATCTCTTCTCTTATTGCGTTTGCCTCATCTTTTTATCCCTAACCACCACCTACTCAGTCCCATGATTCCTAAAAGTAGGTTGAAAAGTGCCTTACTCCTACCCTTCGGGCATTACAGTTTACATCCGATGAACTGCGCTATTAACAGTATTACTAACTGATTTCACATTCACATAGGCTGGCAGCCATAGGAGGATCAGCGGTCCGACTTCAGTAAGCCGGATAAAAAAAACACTTTTTTGTGTTTCATTCCCACCAGTTACTCTTGCTGGTGGGCAGGCAGTCCCTTCGACCTACACTGTAGTGCAAAGCCAGAGGGTAGGGCGTAAGGCCCTCTTCAGTCTCCTTTCAGGAATCGTGGGAATGGGTGAGTGATGTGGTTAGAGAGAGAAAGATGAGACGGGCGAAATGAAGACAGAAGAGAAGTGAAAGGTTATCTCTGAACATTACTGCTCCAGCATTGCCTAAATAATCCAAGGAAACGACAGAAAACTTGGACCCGGGTTCGAACCGGTGACCCCCCGAATGCTAAGCAATGATCTAGAGCACTAGACAACGCCGCTCGGTCGGGATTATAGTTATGTAACAAACATACAGAACCTTGACGTGGTGATGTATGCAGTTAGTTTCTCAATATACATTACACTTATTACTTTCAAATGGGAAACAGTGATAGTTATTACTTTCTAATGGGAAACAGTTGTTCTGTAATTTACTGTTTTAAATGTATTTCCGATTTCGGCTTTGCTAATTGTGCGATGAATATCCTTACGTTGGAAAGATATTCCCGATTATTATAATAATAACAGCGTTATAATTTCTCCTGTAATTAATAACACAGTTACTAGTTACACTATAATGTAATGTTACATGATTTAGTATGTATCCTAAAAGAAGACTGAGAGGGCTTTCCGCCCTAACCTTCGGCACTACAGTGTAGGTCGAGGGGTTTGCACGATCACCAGCTTTAGTAACTAGTGGGAATAAAACACCCAAAGGTTTTTAAGTTTTAATGTAAAATTCCGCAACGATGATCAAGAATTGTTAAATAAAGTTTTTGAAATATCCAAAAATGATTTTCTACTCATTTCACCAAATAGTATTAATAATATGTTTTAAAGTGATTGCACTACAAACAGCGTTAATTTCATAAGATAATAAACTGAGTATCGAATGTTATTAGAGGTCCTAATAATAGGGACGAACAAAGTGCAGCTACATAGAATACGCGTAGAATTGCCTTTTCCACGAATCCATATGTTGATTAATCAATTTTCATTAATCAAACTTGTTTGACTGATTAAATAAGAAATCACTATTTGAAGCTGTAATTAAACCATCTACTTAAAACAAAATTTTGTTTAATGCATAGAAATAATAAGAGACTAACCGTTACACCCAGAGGAGCCACGAATATAGTGGATCGTGTTTGATTTATTAAGTCAGGTTATGGTTGCTGTAAGGTTTTTATTCATTTTAACTGTTTCTTCCAGGTAATACCTTTCTTTTCTAACGGAATTGCGCATCTAGATATATTGGTGGCTTCCGGGTGGGACGCCTAGAATATTGTCATTTCGATGCATTAACCGAAAATGGGTGGAAAAGAAGTTCTAAGAGCATCCGTCCGGTATTCTAGAGTTAATTTTTTTTTCAGGGTCATTTATTTCCACATGCTTTTTCCGGCGATTGATTTTATACTAGATTCGTTTCAAACAATTAATCATATTTACATTTTCAACCAGCTTAGGCTTCGTGTAAACTATTGAGCATTGATGCAAAACTGTATCAATTTTCACCCCTTTTGTTTCTTTTTTTGTACTTGTATATGCCCATAACAATATTTTCTGTATTTTTGGCTCACCTATGTGTGTATTTATGTCTCCTAAAAATATTTGTAGCATATTCTCTAAAAATTGTTTCAAGGGAGTCGTAGAAGTGCTGGGTATCACTTTCATTTGTTTGAAAAATTCTAAGAAATTTCAAATTGTACATTTATTTTAAAGGTCGTTTTTACGTTGGCGTTCTTTGAATTAATTGATACTTTTTTAAGTTATTTTATTCCCATTTATTTTGGTAATCTGGTTTCTTTATCAGGTAAATAATTTCTTTTGAGTTAGGTTCTTCTTACGCATAAATTCAATAGTGTATTTCTGCAGTTATTGTGAAACATTGTTAATAATTACTGAAATAAATAAAACACCAATTAGTTAATTTAAGTTAGTGCAACTTACACCAAGAATCTTAAATATTTTGCCAAATCAATCAGTTATAACAAGGCTGTAAGGTATATATATATATATATAAGTTTCTGTTTCGATTTCGAGGCTCCCCGTGCCTGCCCGCAGACATCTGGTTTTTGTTACGTAATGCGAGAACGAGTGATATGAGATCGTACATTATAGTTTTTGGGTTGTAGTAATGAAAGATTTACTTACACTAATTTATGGATTTTTGAAAACCACGTTATCTCTAATTTTCAAAGCCATAAACTAGCAAATTACCAGCTTAAGTCATAAGTTAGGAAACTTATCGTCCTATTTTCGGTTGCAGCTTTTAACTGTAACTTAAACAAACAACTATTTAGATATAAAATATTCGCACGACTAGTTTCTGAATTCGTAGGCATTGGAGGGTTATAAGAAGGTATAGGAAAGTCTGCAAGCCGCGAACTGACGTTGTGGAAAGAGTAGAATTTGAGTATAAAAGTCCCTGTGATCCACACAATGGAGACCGAGCGGCGTGGTTTAGTGCTCTAGATCATTACTTAGCAATCGAGAGGTCATCAGTTCGAATGTCGTCCGGCTGCTCTGGTCCAAGTTTTCTGTGATATCCTTGGATCATTTAAGCAAATGCTGGGGCAGTAATAATCCACAGATAATAATTCTGTCTTCCTTTAGTCTGTTTCATCTTTCTCTCCCTAACATCACCACCCACCCATTTCCACAATTCCTGAAAGGAGGTTGAAGAGGGCCTTACGGCCTCCGGATTTGCCCTACAGTGTAGATTGGAGGGACGGCCAACCCAGCAGCAAGAGTAGCTGGTGAGAATGAAATATTCAAAAGTTTTTTTTTTTCAGAACGGGGAAGTCTCTGACATTACACTTAATCAAGGTAAGGAAGAGAGAGACTTCATCTACGGTAACAGTTTGTACATTGTTGGCTTTCTATCAGCTCGATTGGCTGGACATTAGCCGATCAATCTCATGGTCGGCTCTGCTATCAGCCTGAGAGGGCTTTCTTCTGCTCGATTGGATGGACATTGATCGAGCAACCCCATAGTCGACTCTGATACGGCACAGGGTTGTTGAAGAGCGCAGTCCAACGTCCCTTGTTTTAGTCTGGTTCTCGTCCGATTCCATTGCTGTCGATACGTCCAGCCGAGTCCAGTGTCGATTGTCCTCAAAATTACCTAAACGTACATTTGACTAGACTTTCCTGAAGGTTTAGTTGGCAGAGATCTGATTAATTCAGGTTAACATGTAGTTACCGTAATAATAATAACTGCGGTATCTATTGATTATCACGTCTACTATAACCCTAAATTTCCTGAGGTCTGTAAAAGGTGCTTGTTTTCCCCGACGTAGTATCAAGGGCATTTGTGAATATATATTCTTATTAGTAAATTGGTGGTTCCGAGTTCTGTGTTTTCTTTGTTGGCACATATAGCTTGTACGGAACTCATAAAAGAGTGTGATTTTAATTAATACTATCACAACGTAAGTAAAAGGTTCTACCAATATTGACGATCACTATTATTGTCAATTTTTTTTTTTTCGATTAAATAAATATCTTCTGAAGGTTAATTTTGTTTTATTTAATTGTTGTGTGCCTATCCGGTACCCTTTTGAAGATGTTGCATCCGACTCGGGGGCAATCGGTTACAACACCCATAAATGGTGGCGACTTTGTCCGAAACACTGCTAAAGGTTTTCACTACTATTTATTTCTATTTGATAAGAGACATTACTCGTTTTTGAAAAGGTGGATAAGTACACCTTTGAATTTCACAAGCTATCAAGTTTCATATTAAACATTTTGGAAACACCTTGTGCGTTTTTAAGTATCTACTTATCTAAATGTATTCCAAAAACATTCCTTGTTATTTACATTACTACTACTCGAATAATAAGATTTTAGACTTCTTAAAAACGATCGTATTGCCAATTTTGTGGATTCAACAATAAAAATATCTCCGAAAATTAATGTTCTTACTTGTGATTATGAAATTTCTTCAATGGGCTTTAATTAGAAATAGAATTAAAGTTTAGGGATTCGCTATTTTATTCCCTTGATTAACGAATTGTTATAAACGTCTCACGTTTGACTTGCTCGAAAACCTTTGTCGGGTTGGTGAAGCAGAGAAATACCGTTTAATTCTTTCTGATGTCGAGCTTATTTCTTATGTCGAGCTCAAGGTTCAGCGTCGTCGATGAATATTTCGGAAATATGCTCCTTTTAAGCCACAGGAAAAGAATGGCTTTTGTTGTTTTTGAAATATAGCCTGAAGGAAATAAACCAGTATACAGGAAAAATAAAAATTTTACAATATTTTATTGCCAGCGACTTCTATTGATTATGATTGTTTTTTTCTGGCTCTTGATTTCTTGAAACCACATCAAGGTTCAATTAAAATAACACCAAGATAAATGTAGCTATTCCATAAATTTATTTTTTTGTTTAAGACAGAATAAATATGCAGGGACAAAAGATTAGCATGCTTTGATTTGCGGATGATATAGCACTATTAAAATGGAAACGATATTGACAAAAGAGTATAGAATAAAAATAAAACTAAAATATTGATTTGTAAAGGTGAATGTAGTGTCAGAACTAATATAAAAGTTAGAGACGAAAAACAAGAAGAGGTCGCCTATTTTAAATATCTAGGAAGTCAGATAATTCGGGATGGAAAAAGGGGCAGTGACATAAAATAGAGGATAGCGCGGGGTTGAGTCACAATCAGTTAATTTATAAATTTTAAAAACGTTATAAAGGTATGTTTCCAGCACGGCTATGTATGGGTGCAAAACGGAGGGCGCGGTAAATAGGAAGCGTTTGTGATGTGGTGTTACAAGCGGATGATGAAAATACCGTGAATAGAAAAGGTTAAAAATGAGAAGGTATTAGAAAGAAAAGGAGAAGTCTATAAGAAGGAAAGATAGATATGATGTCAGCATATCTTCTCGAGCATAAATGGTGAGTCTGAAACATGAAGGGATAGTTAGAAACATATTAGAAACCGAAATAGAAGTAAAGAGAAGCAGAGGAAGACCCAATTAGATTATGATTATCAAATAGTTAAGGATGTAGGATGTTCTTGGTTTAGGGAAATGCGAAGATTGGATCAGAATAGGAAGGCGTGGAGGTGCATGCCCAACTAGTCTTCAGACATTTTGAGAGAAAAAAGTTACATTTAGGTATCCAAGCACTTGCGGCTCCATAAAGGTTTGAATACAGGATTTGTATTTGATGTAATTGTCTTAAACTTCATTCAAGTAATCTTAATTAATAGAAAATAGTTACTTTGCTACACCAACATATTTTCTTAAATAAAATAAATAAACTCTTAAATTCCTCTTTTCAGAAATCAAACAGAAAACATTTAAATCTGGAAATTTTTGTGTGAAGTTCCACCTCTTTTGTAGTCAATTTTGGATTTGTTTTAAGACATAAGTTACTTGTTTCTATAAAAATTGGTTGTCTTTGATTGATTATATTCTTGAAAAAATAGAATCTTAAATTTATGATTTTTTCTTTATTTTGTATAAAAACAAACATAAACAATCAGTTACATATTAGCATCACTTAATAGGCTGACATTGCAATTATACATAAACTATGCTTTGCCTTTTTTAAATCATGTTGAAAATTGAAGGGCTTTTCATGTAAGTTGATTCAGCATTTACATGATTCATATTACAGTGAAGACAATGGGTGCCATGGAAATCAATAAGGAAAAGGAGATATACTATGGTAGGACACTTTCTGAGATATGAAGGAGTAGTTAAAGACATATTAGAAGCAGAAATAGGAGAAAAAGAGGCAGGGTTATGCTCGCAAATAGTTACGGATGAAGAATATTCTAATTTTAGTGAAACAAGATTGGCCCAGCATAAGAAAGAGTAGAGGTGCCTGTCCATCAGTCACCAGATGGACGGCTCTATGATGCATCACAATATCAAATAATATACAGTGCACATATAGCTTGTACGGAACTCATAAAAGAGTGTGATTTTAATTACTACTATCACAACGTAAGTAAAAGGTTCTACCAATATTGACGATCACTATTATTGTCAATTTTTTTTTTCGATTAAATAAATATCTTCTGAAGATTAATTTTGTTTTATTTAATTGTTGTATGCCTATTCGGTACCCTTTTGAAGATGTTGCATCCGACTCGGGGGCAATCGGTTACAACACCGATAAATGGTGGCGACTTTGTCCGAAACACTGGTAAACGTTTTCACTACGATTTATTTCTATTTGATAAGAGACCTTACTCTTTTTTGAAAAGGTGGAGAAGTACACATTCCTTGTTATTTACATTACTACTACTCGAATAATAAGATTTTAGACTTCTTAAAAACGATCGTATTGCCATCAGCAGTCATCAGATGGACGGCTCTATGATGCATCACAATATCAAATAATATACAGTGCACTTTTCAATTTTGTTTAAAAATTCAGTAAGTGACAAATTGCTAGAGCTAAAATCGAAACAGGTAGATAGATATACGATAATCATAAATCAAACTAAGCCTAATTTATTTTTTCAACAATGACACTGGGGACTTGTGAGCAGGTGTGTGGTCGTGTGAAGGGAGCATAACTTTGAAAGCGTTTTATCGCTTCCGCTGACGACAATTTTTTACGATGCGTCGTTTAAAATATACGACGCAACAACTTGGAATAAAAATTCCTCTAGAAACTGTAGAATATACGCACACGTTCAGAGGGCACGACTGAATGTACATATAAAATGAAACTATGAATTTTACATTAATTACATAATATAAATAATATTTGTTCACTGATAAAAACAATTGTGTGTATTGTACTGGAGGATTCATTAAAAAGTATAATATTACAGGAACTAAAGTAGTAAGTATTATAAAAATTATTGAATTACCGATAACTGATTTAATTAAATAGAGAAAGGAAATAAATAAAACTGCTTTTTTTGCACTTGAAATTTTATTAAATCTCGACAATTGTTTAGGCTGATTTAACCCATTCTCAATTGTAACAATTGAGTGTAACATCTTACGCTCTTGAGAAAGCCTTAAATCAGCCGAAACAATTGTCGAGATTTGATAAAACTTCAAGTGTGAAACAGAAAAGCAGTATTATTTATTTTCTTTCTTTATTTATAAAAGTTTCACAAAAACCCAGCTGCGTATACTATTCAAGTTAAAAATTCAATTGTTCACCTGCCGTCGCTTTCGATTTTTACTTCCACTTATTGCACCACGTAGACTTTATTTCGTTAAAGAAACCTGAATATAATACGAGTCATGTTTTTTAAATAAGTACCGTTTGGAAATTCTGCCGCCGGAGGTCTGCGGTCAGCATTCCGCGCACTGAGTACCTATATCTCTCACCTACGCACTAACGCCATTACAGTCTGATTCGCCCTTGTTTACGTTGTGTATAAGATGCCTCCGATAATCGTGAGTCCCGCCAACTGTGAAGTCCGGGCTGTCATACGATTCCTTGGTGGTAAAAGACTAAAACCGATTGATATTCATCATGAGATCTGTGCAGTTTACGGACAAAACATTATGAGTAATAAAATGGTAAGGAAATGGGTGGGAGAATTTAAAGATGGCCGCATAAATGTGCATGATGACTTCGGTTGTTAATGAAGATTTGGTGCAGAAAGTGGACGAAAAGGTGCGAGAAAACAGACGCTTTACGATTTCCTCCTTGTGTGATGATTTTCCTCAAGTTTCTCGAAGTGTTTTGCATGGCCTTGTGACTGAGCACATGAATTACCGAAAATTGTGCGCACGTTGGGTACAGAAAATGTTGACTGATGTGCACAAAACCAAACGTTTAGGAAGTGCATTGACTTTCCTTGAGCGATACCACAACGAAGGTGATGAATTCCTAAGCCAAATTGTTACGGGTGATTAAACATGGGTGCCCTACGTCACACCAGAATCAAAGCAACAGTCCATGGAACGGCGGCATTCAGATTCACCCACACAAGTGAAATTGAAGCAAACAATTTCTGCCCGGAAAACCATGTTCACAATTTTTTGGGACAGAAAAAGGAGTATTGTTTATGGAGTCTCTGCCTCGTAATGAGATAATCAATGCGGCAGCTTATTGTGAAACAATGAACAATCTGTGCCGTGCAATCCAGAACAAAAGACAAGGCATGACAATGCCCGTCCGCATGTGGCTAATCGGAATAAAGATCTCATTACATCTTTTCACTGGGAAACTCTAGATCACCCTCTGCACAGCCCTGATCTGGCGCTCAGTGACTACCATTTATTTCTGCACTTGAAGAAACATCTGGGCGGTCAGCGTCTTCAAGACGATGACAAAGTCAAAATAGTTGTGATGCAGTGGTTAACAGTCAACAAATCAGGCGGCAGAGTTCTATGAGAAGGGTATTCAAAAACTTGTCAGACGTTATGGCAAGTGCCTCAATATTGAAGGAAATTATGTAGAAAAGTAGATAAAGGTACAGGCTTTCATGTAAAAATAAAGTTATTAAGATATCTTTGCAAGTTTTTTATTAATTTCAAAACGGAACTTACTTAAAGAACATGCATCGTACATACCACGATAACATTTGAGTCTGCGGTATAGTGTTTTCATTTGGTGCAATATTGAAACGAAGCTTATTAGAGTTTAATTTTATTATATGCATTCATATGCATAATTCCCCTTATTATTTGTAGTAACATCCAAACTTGGTTAGTCATTAAAAAATATTAATTAAAGAATTCTCTCCAATGTTTCGCTCTCCTTTAAGAGTTTCCTCAGAGGTGCATGCAAATTTTAGGTAAATTTCTAATTAATGTTTTGAAATATTTCGCTGGGAGCCAAATCTGGAGAATACGGTGCGTTGTCTTGATAAAACAAAATGTTTTTCTTCTTGCCATATGCGGTGGTTTCTTTCCAATTTCGGCCTTCAATCGCTATATGATTACTATAATTCACTGTTTATGGTATTTCCCTTTTTAACAGCTGTCTTTTGACGGTTAGTACTGATTGAAAAGAGGTGAATACAATAAAACTAGCGCCATCTATGTATTAGTCCCGGGACTTTTCCTACGGATTTAAATCTACAATTACACCCAAGGTCAAACCGAGGAAATAGTATTAATGCTAAAGTGTAGTATATTCTACATATTATGTATTACTGACTGAAGCCAACGCTTATCAAGCTGTATTAAGGATTTTTAAAATATCAAACTTTAGAGCTAATAAAGGACCAAATATATATTTTTATATATTACAGTATTTCTGTAGCCATGGTGTGTTATAGGATATATTTTAAAATTTGAATTTTAATATTTTTTTTAAACGTATTTAGCATTTATTATTTATTAGTGTACATATTCAGTTAATAAGTCTACATTCAAAACTAATCATAAGTATAACAACCGGTAATATCACGTATTTGTTGAATAAATTTAAATCCATTTGTTGTGCTAATGTGCTAGCGAATGACATAAGGGTAAATCCCTCTCCCCTTTGGTATTCAGAATTTATTTTCCAGTACGGGCCTAAAGCATCTAGGTACGTTAATAATTGAAAATTTTAGAGTATCATATGACGATAATCTAAAATATAATTAAAAATATTGACCAATAATATGTTAATAATTAAAAATAGACGCTTTCAAACGTTCCATTAGAACTATAATATAAACTTTATATGCATTTCAGCATGGTATGATTATTTAATGGAGATTGTGGATCGTTTACATCAAACTATTAGTGAAATGTTTTTTAAAGCGTTTTACTTTGATATAATTGACCAATAATACGTTAATAATCGAAGATATTGAGCTATTATGTGCTAATAATTGAAAATATTGAGAAATAATATGATAACAGTTTATTTTCAAACTCTCCGATGACTGAACAGAGTCGAAACAATTGTTAGAGCTTATCTAAAAAAAATTTCTTGTTTTACTTACATAATTAAAAATATTTTATGACTAATTGATCAACTTAACCATTACTTGATGAAAATCCATCTTAAATTGAAATAAAACTACCTGAAGATTTTCACTAAAGCCTTATTTGTTAATTGAAACAAATTTCAAAACGGACGTTTCGCCAAAGTTTGTCTTCTTCAGATGGTGAGTACTTACTATGTAAGACTAAGTAAGATTTTACAATTACGATGCTGCGGAATCTATCAACGTTATTAGAAGAAATTTAACAAAATGTTCTTTAATTTATTGTTAGCTAACTACGAACTAATCGAACAAGAGAACTGGTAATTAAACATACTTATGAAACTTTTACATACTGTGTTTTTCTTCTGAATTTACATCATGTTTCACAATCCCTGCACAAAAGAAAGTCTTAATAGCATTATACTTATTAAAGATGGTTTCACTAACAAAAAGTGACATTTATTGATATTTTGATAAAAACCCCAAAATGTACAAAACTGAGGTAAACAATGGCTTATGTCCAAAGTAGAAAATAGGAGACTGTGGTAAAAGAATAATTAAATAAAGAAAGACTTACCCTAATTACCACTAACTAAATTTAATATGAGCGGACACGTGTTTCGCCCATTTCACACCTAGGCATTATTAGTCTCGCGTTGATAATGCCCACGTGTGAAGTGGGCGAAACACCTGTTCGCTCATATTGAATTTAGTTTGTGGTAATTAGAGTGAGTCTTTCTTTATTTAATTAAAGGCTTATGTGTTCAGTATTTGTAAAGGTACGTCTAAGTGTTTCCGTGTTTGATAGAGCCGGCAAAATACCTTCCATATTGAAACTATAAAAATTAGGATTTTTAGAACAGTACAGAAATTACTAACTCACAAGTCGTTTGCAACACGCTCACCAATTAGACTACTTATGCGCAGCTATAAGTTCGTAACAACGCAGTATCTTTATATATTCATATAGTATAAATGGGAACATGTCTGTATATATAACCACTCATTCTTTTAAGTTAAAAAGAAAACAGGACACCTGATATCCGACCTCATTTTTCAAACTAACGATATGTGATTTGTTACACGGAACAATGGCAGAAATTCAAATTAAAAAAATGTAACTTCTAATTCTGTACTATCTTTGTGAACTTTAATTATTCTCTGTTAGCGTTTCACGAGCATACGCAAATTTGAAAACGTAATTACTGGTACACAGAGAACGTGTTGAATGTGAAACTGGCTTAATTAGTCATGTACCTATCGCATCTCCTATAAGTATGCATCTCGAAACCATAAGCAGGGTTAACGAATATTTATTTTTTTTACTTCGAAATATTAAATTTAGTGAAGGCAAGGAATGGACCGTTTGTGATTTTGTGCTTTAACATAGTGGTTATATAATTTGAGTCTAAAGGTAAAAGGACAAGGTATAATTTAAATAAAAAGATTTTAATAATGGAATTGACTTTTAACTGATTGAATCTACCGAATGGAACCCGATTTTAATTAAAAATTGAAACTATTTATTATTTACTATCTCTTTTGTGGTGTTCTGCTGATTGCGTAAATCAACGTCCTTCTTGCATTTGACTCTGTACAATCGTTCACGTACTTTAACAAGGGTCTTGCTTACGCCGAAATGTCCTCCTGAAGAACCGTCATAAAGTAACTGCAGAACTTCCTTGATATATTAACTCGGTACGATTAGTTGTCTTCTGCTTTTAGTTTGATATTGATTGTCTACAATCCCACAACAACTTTACATCTGTCTCTTCCTACCAGGTCAGTCGTCTTCCTTGCCTTTTCAATTTTTTGAACCATTTTTAATATCGCATCAAAATCTTATTAAGACTTAACTTTTTCAGGTTTCCCTTGCTCATATGTGATAGTTATCATTCTACGCTCCCCATTATTTAAAACGTGATTTTCTAGACAAGACATTGGCATTACTCTGGCTATTTCCTATTCGATGTTCAATTTCAAAATCACATTCTTTTTGTTTTTCTATCCAACATGCTACTTGGCCCTTAGTATTCTTGAATTCAGTAAACTATTTTAGAGCGATATGGTCAGTTCCGTTCATAAAATTTCTTTAATACAAATGTTCGTACAAGCACTCCATATAGCCTACCACTATCAAAATTCTCACATGCTTACACAATAGTGCCGATTGGATTTAGATAGCGTCCTACTGAAATACTTGATTGAAATTCTTGCTCTTTTTTCCGTATTTAAGAGAGCACCGCGTCTATTCTAACATTGCTAGCGTCGGTGTCTAGAATAAATTTCCTGGTTGAATCAGGATAATAAATTAGAAATTCTGTGGGTCTTCTAAAAGGCCGATCTGTTAAAACTGTATGTCGTCGATTGTTTACTGTTTCTTAAAACAGCTGACATTTCATGGGGTTAGGTTTTATAGGGACACTCCGGAGTATTCGAAATATTTCATGTACTTGTTGAAATCATTTCCGATTACAATGTCATCGAGGTATAATGGGCAAGTCTTCCCTCAAGGCCTTCAAATGTGGTTAGTGCGTTGCATAAACCGAACCACATCACTTAAAATTGCCACAGTCCTGTTCCAATGGAAAACGGCGTCTTCTCTTTGGCCTCAGAATCCAAATTCACTTGTCAGTATTCCATTTCCAAGGTTGAATATATCGTCGACTCTACGTATGTATTTAAGGTATTGTCAATTCGCGGCAAGAAATAGCAATCTTTTTTCGTCACTTTATTTAATTAGCGATGTTCCATACAAAAACGTGTTGATCCATTCTTCTTCTTGATCTTGTCCGTGGGCCCGTCAACAGCTTTATTACGCCGTCCTTCCACATATCGCGTATGATTTTCTCTGTCTATTCCTTCCAAGTCTTTTCGGTTTATGGCAAATAGGTTGTGTTCTGCCCGTCTTTATCTTCTGAACGACATTGACTCTTCTTTTCTTTGCACATAGATGAAAAAGGTGAAGCAAACGAATTTTTGTGGCGTTGCAGGAAGAATGATTTTTAATAATCAATTTCTTCTACCAGCCTCTTTTGATCATAACAAAAAAAATTCATGTCCATTAAAATACTGCAATGAATGTATGGCTTGTACGTAATTAATTAATTACGGGAAATTTTTGAAGAAATATAGTATCTATGATAGAGTTTGCGGAGTCGGGGGAGGTATGATCATTAACACACACAGCAAAGAACTTTTGTTAAAGAAATAATTAACGCCTCGTTCAACCTCATATGATCTCAAAAGTTTAACCTTTAACGCCAATTATTTCTATGACATTTGAAATACTTTTGATCCTTTACAACGTACAGTCACGCAGATATCTAATATAACAGAGAACATATATTTGAGATAATTAAGAACAAGACGACCTATAAAACGATGGAAAGTCATTGGAATTAACCACCTCAAAAGGTATAATAGTTTGAAGAGACTGAGAAAAACATTTTTGATAACATGCGTAATTTTTAAATAATAAACCATTGTGCATCATAATGTAATTAATAATTCCTAGGCGGCTTTTCTTTCTGCAACTAATCGAGAGAAAGCACTAAATCTTCTTACATGATAATTATGCATCGGAAGTATTAGATATATGTTATAAGTACATACAGTCTGTCAAGTACTAAAAATGCTATAAAGATGGCACAGTCTGGAATATGATGCAAAAATCGAAACAACTATTAACAAATGTTTTATCAAGCGCCCTGCGCGAAATTCCTTTCGATTATGTGGTATCTTCATTTTGAGATATTTTAAACTTTTCTGAATATATAGTACTATACCTACAAATATAATAAATATTTAGAGATCGTAAATTTAATGTAGTAAATGTAGGTTCGCTATTAAATTAAATTAAACATACACATTTTTTTGTATCGAAATCTTTCTGTTTTATTGTTGATACATCACATCTAAACTTTAGTCAATATGTTACATACAAACTCCATCAACTGCTTACTTTTAGTTGTTGGTGTTAACATTAAAAGCTGAAATTCTGATTTAGGAAATGTTTGCCGTAAACTTTACGACAGCCAGCGATGACGGTCTCGTTAAGTCGTAATTTCCAGGTTGTGCAAATCGATGGACAATTGCAAACATTAAGAGCGAAGTGGACATTAAATTCATCGGCAAAGTTCTGGGGACCGAATTAAAGCAATTTATCACCGCTTTACGATTCAAAGTATGGCGAGTTGGAAGGTTATTATTTTGGCAGGAGCTAATGGCCATTCTCTATACCTACGAGGGGTGATTCAAATGCAATGATAATGAATATTGAAAACAACTATTTTGTTTTAAAATTGTATTTTCTTTTTTACATAGTCTAATTACCATCTTTCTTCTAAACGCTGAACACCTTTAGAAAAAATCTTCAGCTTGACCCTTCAAAAATTACTCTACGGTAACGATCACTTCGCACCTTCTTCAAATTTCCTGCCCGGAGCTGTTCCTCGAGTCGCGGAAAGAGGTAATAGTCACTGGCGGGTAGATTTGGAAAATAGGGTAGATGTACAAACAGTTCAGAACCTGCTTCTCTAATGGAAAACTTGGACTTTGTATGCGGATTGGTTATCTAGGTGAATCAAGACTCCTTCTTGAAGTTTACCTCGCCTCTTCTTTGTAATAACCTTCCGCATTCTGATTATTCAGATTGAGAATAGGAATAACCTGTAATAATGACGACCTACCTATATGTCTTTTAACACATAACTAGTGAGATTATAAGGAAGAAAAAGCACTTTTCTTATACATTTTTATTAATAATAGAAATATTCGATTACCGTTACTTCTGGGTCGCCCCTGGTATATATATAGAAGTTACAGCGTAACGTATCACATTACCGCAGCTGCGAACCCTTGATAAGTACGGGTTGCGATGAATTCCTCACTTCCATCAACCCAATTATTTTATTTTTAGACTTACAATCAGTTCTAAAAGGAAGAACCATTCAATATGCACAAATGTGAAAACATACATTCAAACAACAATCTAACACTTCTAAATTTAAAATACAGTACCATTATTTGCCTGGCGAAGCTGCTGTGACAATTGTTGTATTAATAAAAATATTGTGAGTGGATTTTTTTTTACTTCTAATACGGATACAGTAATAGAATTGAAAAAATTGTTATGTTTAAGTATCAATATTATTGAACTCATAATTATTATACAAAATGCCAAAAAAATTATATTGAATAAAAATAGAATAAACTGAAATAACCTTTCCATAAAAGACATTTTGAAAACAATCTAATGGAGTTTTCGTCAAGTGAATTGGTAGTGCTATGGAAGAAAAAGAAACTAGGTTCCACAGTCAAATTTAGAACAAGGCAGTCCTAACTGCGTACAACACATTAATTTGGCTTGGCAATTCATTTCCGATACCATGCCTATTGCAGCCCTAGGTTCCCTAATATGTATAAAAAGTACCTTTTTCTAAAGTGATATTAAGGGCATATATTCTTGTATATAATCTTCTGATACCAATTTCTGTATTTTGTTTGTTACATTTAATTCATATGTAATACATATAATCTGATTAATTTTATTACTAGTATAGGAATCGTAAGCATACGATGGCCTACAACTTCAACGGACAATCACAATCACTGCCAACTTTTTTTAAATTAAATTTTACAAATATAACTATAAATATAAATATGGAATCAACAGAAACAACTACTCCGAGGGCTAATACCCCTACCGGCATTGAATTACACTGTTGATTCCCATGGATTCTTAGACGAATATATAACATATTCAAAAAAGAAGGATTAAAATCCTTATTCGTCTAAATATTAAGATCAAAGATCTCACATTTGGAATACGTCCTACCAAGTAGGCACAACAAACCGAAAGCCATATCCCACGATCTTAATATTTAGACGAATAAGGATTTTAATTCCTTCTTTTTTGAATAAGTTAAATTTTACAGTTTTTATTTCGTATTAGCTACTTTTTTCCCTAATACCCTTTTGATAAGTTCGTATGTTATGCGCGACAAAACGGTATCAATATAAAGTGATAAAGAATTAAAATTATTTATTTTATTACGAAGAAGACAATCACTAATAATATTCTTGCACATAATTGCTATTTTTGCTTATTGAGCTGGGTATTCAGAATTAATGTTCGTATTTGTGACAGATCTGTACAGTCGGTTTAGTTGAACTGAAATGTGGGTAATACCTAATTATATGGAAGGTAATCAATGAATAAATAATAATCAAATAATATACGATTATAAAAGAAACCAATAAAAGTTTAAGGCAATGGTAAACAATGTTATTGTATCTAAATGATCAATAATGGCAAACAACTTACCTAATGGTCATAATACCAGGCCTATCAGCACCTTATTAGTAAAAAGTCCGGTTTACTATTGTTTGAAACCAATCCCTAAATAGTGCTTCGGAATTAATCACTACATCATTTGCCAAAATGCAGTATAGTAACTGTCTAACGAAACATGGTACAAAACTTTAGTTCAAAAACAGTCGTTCTTTGAAATACTTTGTAATACAAGTTGCACCGTTATCACGAAACTATTTTTACCTGCCGAACGAAAGTATCAAGATGATTTCAGTAAAGTATCAGGTAAATAAATAAGTTTTATTTGTATATCACTTGTAAATGAAATTAGCAATAAACGCATTACTTCTATACAAAAATTAATGAATATTCATCATTTCGACAAAATACCTATCGTTAATCATTGTGATATTTTTTTTACAAAAGTACATGATAAAATTTTTATTCGAAACAACAAAATTGTACGATAATTAAGAAACCGCGAAACTGTTACCATATTCATATATCCATTAGTGCCACTAATCTTAACTACAAAATTATTGTAAATAAATAAAATTAACAACAAAAACTGCTTTAGCCAGAGTTCAAATTAAAATAAATGTTCAAAATTCAGATTAATAGAAAGAAAATTATTATAAGAACATGGGCTTCTACGGCCGGAATCCATAGTAGAATTATTATTTTATGAAAAAAATTAAGAAGAATGTATTTGTCAAACAGTACTATTTGTTTATCTGCTACGGTTTTTTGCGATTTGCTATTTATATTTCAAAAGTTTATATTCATAGACGTCACGTATTTAATGTTGAAACAACTTTAAATGAAATTAAGCAGCATAACAATAGATCATTGTTAAAAAATCATCTACGCAACCAATTACACTTCTTACAATACTATATCTCGGCATCTGTTTCGTATTTCCACCTGTAAGGGAAGTATAAATTTATTTTAATGAACTGCTGAGGTGTTAAAAATACTTTTCTTAAAATTAGGGAAAATAAAACATTTTCCGAAGGGCTTTCAAGACTACGCAAATTCAAGAATGACTGACCAATTTGATGTTGGTGGGTTGAAAAGTGTAAAAATATTTATTAGGATACTGTAATTTTTCTATTTAATTTGAATGAGAAAAATAATTTTAGTAATCGATGTGGTGTTGTATACCGGGCTTTTTAGCCGTGGTCCGTGGAATTTAATTGTTCCAAACGTTTCACCGAACTTCGCTGACAACATCTTCAGTGGTGACTGTGCTGAGTCGTAACGCATCAGTTAACTGATGTTCGGCGAAACGTTTGGAACAATCAAATTTCACGGACCATGGACAAAAAGCCCGAAATACAACACCACGTCGATAGACGCCGGCCGTGAAAGACTAAGAACTACAGTAATTTTAGTAATATTCCTACTATCCCAATTTGAAATTTACATTCTCTAAAATGTTCTTGAATTAATAATATCTAGTTTTACTAACCACTGTTTTCTCGATTTTAGGTTTTATTCTTTCAGATTTTAATTATTTTCCTAATACTCTCCAAAGTACACTCTGTATGGAATCAAGGTAAAGTGCACAATATGCCACAACTGCGTTATCCTCTTCGACGCCAACAGTTTAACCCAAAAATAAGCAACTACGTTGATAAAAACCAAGATTTAGATGTTAGTATTAACGTAAACGCTAAACAACCACAACTATGTAATCCACAAATACCTTGCCGACAACCATACAAATGTCGTCAACCAACTGACAATCATATGTACAAAAGTGGATATAGAGAACCAGGAAGGCGCCGTATATGTTGGATGATGATTGGATGTTGCATCGAGGACATTCCTGATTACTCGACGCCACCCACCATAACAAGAACTCAAACACCATCTACTATCTGTACTGAACCTACAACACCATATATCCCGCCAACCCTACCTCCGACTACACCATATGTCCCGTCAACTGTAACTATGCCTCCGACTACAACACCATACGTCTGGACAACCATACCTACACTTCCGACTACACCATATGAGCCGTCAACCATACGTACACTACCAACTACAACACCATTTATTTGGACAACCGTACCTACACCACCCCATACACCACCGCCTGAACGTAGTACAACTCCATTAGTATGTCCACCAGAGTGCTTAAACAACACATGTCCACCAAATTGTTGTAACGTTTACCGTTTTGAACAGAACTTGATCTATTTCATATTAATGGCAAGTAATAAAGATAATGATGATTGTAACACAACAGAAGCTTCAACAATCGTAACATCACCATCAACTGTTCAAACAATTTTTGAATCTTCTACAACAATTGCTCCAACCCCTGATATTTCGTTTCCATCATTGGGTTCAGCAATTCCAACTACTTCATCAGTCGCTCCAACAACAGTTCCTACAACAGTTCCTACAACAACAGTTCCTACAACAGTTCCTCCAACAACTTCATCATCTGCATTAAAAATGAAAGTAACAGAACCAATACGGTTAAAGAGAGAAATAAATAGATATACAACAACGCAAGGGCCCATGATTCAAAAAGAAAGAGAACCTCGTATAACTGATTCTACAAATCAACCACCTGTAGATGACTTGTTGGCGCTAGACTCAATTTCAGAAGATTACAAGGAACGTTCCGCGAAAAAGGATAAATCAACTGAATGAAGAAGAAAATAGAAATTATATATAGTAAACATATAAGGAGAAATCAAATAGTCATGAAAATCGGCAAGTACCAACAAGCAAAAATAAAAATAACTCATAAGAATCTGCGGTAATTCCAGTAGCACCATCAGTATGCTCCTACATCTACTTAAAATTTTCTCGATACAATGGTATTTAGTTCGTGTTATACATACTAGAAAAGATCGTAAACCCTGTCATTACTGATTTTCTTACTGTATTACTTTTCTTATGTAGTTCCTAAAAATATAGCTAACTTTAAATGGTTAATTTACATGCTACGTATAGAGTAATAAATAATCCACTGAATGTGGGAAATAACTATCTTTTTAAATTAGCTGTCTCATTATTTAATTGAATAAATGTCTTAATATATTTCTTTAAAATTACTTTCTTTACAACTTAATTTAATACTGATTTTAAAAAGTAAAGATTTAGAAATTTCTTGAATGTCACAACATTGATTGACACATCCTCCACTTAAATATAAAAATCAATCATTATTATACGTGAAAATCAAAACTTCTGCCATGTTTTTTCGGCATTTATCGTAAAAGGAGGGTATTAAAACTTATATCATTCGAAAGGTACCGAACTATAGCTGTAAACAAATTAAAAATGATTTGTATATACACATATATATATTAAGCCTGGCTTTCTAATGCACAGTATTTTTTCTCATAAAATGAATATTACAAAATTTCTTTATTAATACTTCATTTTTTAAAAAAAAAACTATGTTGACAGTATTGAAATAAAACTGAATGTACTGTTGCGGCGATTCGTGCTTGTGCATTCTTTCAATGTTATGGGGTCCGATAATCTGAACATTTATTTACAGTAACTCAGTTAATCCGGAAATAGTTGAAATTACAATAAATTTCACTGTACTCCCGTTAAGGCAGTCTAAAAATAATTTAGAGCTCGTCCTTAACAAACTGTGGGGGCATATGTCCCACTACTTTATTTTTCAAATTCATTTTTGTAACTTCCGCTTCTGTAAACTATTTTGTATAAATTCTATATATACACGTTTTATGTTGTATAAAGTTACTAATACCCTCTAAAAACTAGTTTTCTACTGTCTTTCCGTTTTCAATTTTCAGAGATAGCTTTCTTTTCCTCTATTCATAAACAAGTCAAAAAGTACCGTTGCTTGATTTATTTTTAAAAAAGCTACCGCTTCTTGCCACGCTAACCTATGTATTTTTCGAAGAAATCATTTCCATTATTGGTATGCTAACTTTTTATTTTTGAATCAACACTTTTTCACCGACGACTGTAGATATAATTTGTTTCGACCATCGTACACATTTTTTATTCAACATTCATGAGTACCTAGAATTCTAAAGCTAAAAACATGGCGATTTCAAACAACCTATTCGTAACATTATCTGGATAGTCAATGAAAAATTTAAAAATATTTTTTCTAGTATAGTTATTGGTTCTTTACCTTTCAAATGTATAATATGTTTTTATAAGTGATTGGCGATCTAAATGATGTTACAGAATGGATGTTTGCAGGCACCATTATCGTAACTGTAAGTACTCATTATAATTCTTTTTGTTTTTGTTGTTTTTATCTTTACGATTTTTTTGTCTGTGTTACCTTATCTTTTCATAAAAGTATTACAACTAACTATTTAATCCTTTTTATGGCTTTAAAAGGAATTCCATAGTGTTGGACGAAACCTAGAAACAATTATTTATGAAAATGTTTTTTTTTACCTGAATAGTTCAGTTCTTTTTTTATGTATATTATCAGAGAGAAATAGAAATTATCCTGCCGGAATTTCTTGGCAACAACGAATTCGTAACAACTTTTTATATATTGTTACGAATGAGCAGTGTGAAGGGCATAAGAGCCCTATATTTTTAGCGCGTTGTCAGAAATTGTAATCTCCCCCACTCCCCCACTCATATTTGTAGTATATATATTGACGCATTTTTATTTTTAGTTTAGTTTCTATTTATAACTCTTTGATAATGGCCTTACAAGCCGAAACATTGTAAGAGAAATCTTATTAAATTTTTTGTAAAACCTTTACATATTGTTTGTTTGAATTTTATTATATTTTATAGACTATTGCAAAGATGAAGGATCCTCTTCAGCTTTCTTTTAGAAATTATGGGAATAGCTGGGTGTTGGTTGAAGAGACGCAGGTGAGACGAACGAAATGAAGACATAAGAGAAGTACAAGAATATCAGTGGAATATTACAGCCAGCATTAGCCTAAAGTAGTAATTATTGAGACGTTCAATTTCTGAAACTCCATATTATATGAAATTATTAATTAAGACTAAACGATCAACTAAAAATAAGTAAATCAAACCTCTTAAACCTAAGGTTGTAAATATATGTATATATATATATTGTCACCCGGCTCCAAATAATTTGCATTTACTTAAAAGAAAGACTGAATTAACTAGAGCATCCATCAAACGGCGTGGTCTAGTGTTTCAGATCACCGATTCGAATCCGGGTCTGGCTGCTCTGCCCTAAACTTTTGTGTGGTGTGCTTGGATCATTTTGGCAAATGTTGGGGCAGTAATATTTTACTGATATTTTTTTATTTCTCTTCTATCTTTCTTTCGTTCGTCTCATCTTTCTCTCCGTAATACCAGCCGCCCATTCCCACTATTCCTGAAAGGGACTGAAGAGGGCCTGACGTCCTACGTTCCGAGTAACTGGTGGGAATGAAACACCCAAAAGTTTTTTAACTAGTCTGATGAAGTTAGTGTGTAACGAAATAATTGTAACTAATAAATCTTTTGAAAACCTGTGAGTTTTTACGATTTCATTTAATTTGCCTAGATAATCGAAGGAATCCACGAAAAACATCAACCAGCCAGGCAGACGTAGATTCAATGCGCTGTCGTCGCAATGCTAAAATAGATAAACCGATGGAGTTAAAGATATACTTAGGTTCTTCAAATATTATAATTCAGCAGGTATTGGGATCGACATGGGGTCAATACCTAATAGTTAGTGGAGAAGTTACTGTTATTTTCAAATATTAACGTAAACTCACTCTGCATACACATAGACAAGCTGATTCTATCAACGTTTTCCTAATTTCAAGGATGCTAATGTAATGTTAGAACCATCCTTAAAAAAGTATTTATAATAATTATTTTTTATTTTGATCTACTTGTAAAATATTGTATAACTTACTGTTGCATCTTTTCTTTGTCCAAATGTACATTTTGTAAATAGTGTCAGTAGACGTTACAAGCAAATCATTTGTGTATTAATCAAAAATTTAATACCTGCAACCTTTTAATTAGGTTTGTCAGGACGTTTCATGTACTAGCACCGCACCCTTAAATTCACTTGAGATTTATCGAGTACATGATACACTACTTTTGAGCGATTTTTACAAAGCGTGCATGTTGGAATCACTTCTGCGTTTTTAATTACGTTGTTTCTTCTAATGTTGTACCGAATACATGTTTAGAAAAATTATAGTTTTTGTTTTTCGCGAAGGTAGATTTGTTCGGTCTTCACAATAAGCATGTTAAATTTAAGTTTTAGTTTTTAGTGTTGCAATTAGTTATAGCATGTATATTATTTATACCTTTATACAAACTGTTCCAAAAGGGTCAATATTTGTTCTTTTGTATTTCAAGTACATATTGTTTGAAAGTGTCATTCAATTCATTTAATTTACGGTAAGCTTTGTTCACTTAATGGTTTATCATTTAAGAAATCTTGATCCGTTCCGTCTTCTAGGTTTGGAACTATTGAGTGAATTATTACCCTGACCTTACCAAATGCTAGTGGATAAATTTATTGTTTTATTAGGGTACAGCTCTTCTAAGTGCGAGAGCCATATGGTACCTATTGTTAATGTGAAGGGTTGGTCACTTTCTTGGGTAAACTGCTTTTTCTAAAATTTATTGTAACTACTGTAATTTCGTATCAGTTTGTGTTAAGTAAAAGTTAAATATTGAGGGACGTACCCACTGCAAAACCTTCCAATTGAAAATTGACCACACCCTCACAGAAACTTATAAAATTAGGAGGAATGATAGAAACAGAGAGATTCTGAAGAAAGATTCTAAATAGAGATTTAAAAAGAGATTCTGACTGAACTTCCTTGTAATAAAAGTTTTAATCATTTGCTAGTTAATTAAAATTATTTAATCACACGTTCTTTTTGCCCAATTTGTACATAATTGTTAAATTGTAAATAAATAGTTAAAAAGTGCAGTTTTCGTATCCAACAAATAAACAACAAAACAACAATCGTTCGCCATTACTTTAGCATGCGACTTGAGGATACCAGAAAGATATCTTTCAAAACCCTACAACCACTTTTCCTCAAGAAACAAGATTTTAAACGATTAGTATGGCTCCTCCTACCGTTCTCAATGGGATCTTAATAATTATTTTTCGCTTCATCACAGAGTTATTACGAAATGAGATTTAGTGCAGTTGCATCAAAAGCACTCAATTTGTAGTTTGACCCATAAAACATTGTATGCAGGCAGCATGTTTCTCGTCTGATAAAAAGAAAGTAAATTGTTATTCAGTGGTGTATTCACAATTTTTTTTTGACATGGTCGTGTTTAATTGGCTGAACATTACCTGATCTTGTTAAAATGACAAGGCATCAATACAACTGTTCGCAATTTTTCCCGCTATTGAAGCGACTGGACTGAATGCGATTGTTAGAATTAAAAAGAATCAGGTCAACAACAATGAATGCAATGAACGTGTTTGTTACGTATGCATTATGCTTTACAACAAGTAAGAGGTCGAATGTTCAATGCAGATACGGATTCGCTTTGCTTTCAAAAATAATTTCGCCCATTCAAATTAACGACCTGATAGACAACATTTTACGATCCAATTAATTTTAGTGGATTCAATTTGCTCTTCGATTAAGTCAAAAGCATCAGTTCGTAGCAATTTGTTCTTCATTGACAACAAACAATTTTATAATTTACATTAGTAATTGTTTACGTATTCCTAAAGAAAATGTGATGTATAAGGCACAACCAATCTGAAATTTTTAGCATTCTTTAGTACATATAGGAAACTAATAAAACAGCGCCATATCTAAACAATGTAATGCAAATAGTTGTCATATAATCAATTAATTGTATATTACAACCTCAAACGAATCTATTAAGAATTCTTTAATGGTTTGTAAGAATAAATTAAGCTATATCATCATTTTTGTTCTTGATTGGATAGCAGATGAGTGTGATAAAATCAAATACGGTATACTAAGATTGTTCAGTAGCTGAAAAACTTATTTAAAAAATTGTTGATTATCTACGTACTTAATCGCGAATATTATTCTGTTTTCGTGCTTGTAACTTCGGGAGTGCTCGGCCCCTCCAGGGAGTGTAGCGATTGATTTTTTAAACAAGGGACATTCGATTTTAATTACTAATTACCTGTGAACGTGCGATCAGTCACGTGCGTTTAAGTATTAGTGTGGTGTTACAGCGAAAAGTTATTGAACCTTACGCTGTTATAACGCTTTATATATATTCAATTTATTTGAATATTGCAAGCGAAGCTTGTACGATATTTTTATTGCCATTGTGCATGTTACTTGAATCGAAACTTCTGATTGTTAAAAATCGAAACTGATCAGTTGTTTACGTTCCTATTAAATAAAGGGATTACGAGGGGTTTTTATGCCTTGAGCTTTTTCCCCTCAGAGCGTCGAAAGCTCAAACAGTGTTTTATTTATCAGTTTCCAATTCACACCTATACTGAATTTTGATTAAACTGAGAAACAACAAGTTCGAGCGCTGACCATGTTGGTCAGTTTTTCGATTATACAAGTATGATATACCCGTTCTTACCATGACGTAACCTAAGTGAGAGAGACAAAACTGAAAAATTTTTTGTTAACTGCGATTATCTATTACCCATCCCGGTATAGATCAATATGAAATACCCCAGACCAAAATTACTTAACCGTCAACGAAAACAGCGCTGATTTCTTAGTTTCACAAATATCCAACCTCCATTAAATCATTAAAAATAGGGGGCCAGTCATGCGTGACAGCAGTTACAAATTTTTTCTCATTAATATGAGGTAATGTGTAGTGGGTACAAATTAATTCTAAAATTAATATCATCATAATGTATTAATTTAAAATAAATAAGAAAGTGGAAGACAATCCGTCAAACATACGATATATTTTTTTGGCCAACTAAGATTCGTCAGGCCATCTTCTATTCTCTTTTAATAGATACATATACATGTTTAGAAATGTCGTATTACTTTTCCACGAAAATTCCACATGGACACATATGCATATATTAATCAAAGTGTATAGGTTTACCTTTGCTTGTAAAGTTTATTGAACAATAACACGCCCGGCAAACCAATCGTAAATAATTGCTTGTGTTAAATACAAGAGCATTAAAAAGTAGTGCTTAGTGGAAAACTCAACGGTATTGTAATTGACCTATTTAAATCCACGTGTGGGTAACTAACGCCAACGGATGTTGAAGTAAAATTTGCTCAGTACATAGCAATAATAACAATATCAGCAGTTCACTGAAATGACATAATATGAAATAGAAAACTATTTTAACATATATGCTTTAACATATAGGTTGGTTTCTTTAAAATTATTGAAAATTGAAATGGTCCAGTAATTGATTTACACCAATTAATTTTACTGAACGTAAAAGAAGAAAAAGTATTTCATGAGCCGGGAATTGAGCCCGAGCCCACCGCGTGACAAGCGAGCAGTGATTATAAATTAGTTAATTTAACAATCCAAGAAAAAAATCCTTTTTCGTCTAATTACAAAGGATCACAGATCCCACAAAGCCTTTCTGCCAGCGCCCACCTGATAAGACCCGATAGGTCGAAACCGGTCGTGGGATATGGCTTTCGGTGCGCTATGCCTACTGTGTAGGGCGCGTTCCAAATATGGGATCTGTGATCCTTTGTAATTAGACGGAAAAGGATTTTAATACCTTCTTTTTTTTTGGATTGTTATCTTCGCCTAATAATCGTTCGGAATCAACAGTGTAATTGAATGCCGGTAGGGGTATTAGCCCTCGGAGTAGTTGTTTCTACTAATTCCATATTTATATTTATTATATAGTTAATTTAAATTAAATTTTACCTGCCTTAATTGCAACATACACAAACAATGGTAGTTTTGGCACAGTACCTTTTGAACGATGTTAGTTTTATTCCTTTTATAATAAATACCGAAGGTACGTACAAGAAGTTTTGACGTTCATGTATTAATATAATAAATTACCTACTTCTTATTCAATTACGTTAGTTAGTACAGAAAGTAAAAAAGATTGTATTTACTATAAAATCATTTTAAAAGTTGATACTAAATTAGGTCTAGAGGACATTATCATCCTAAATTCATATTGCATCTGAACGTAAAAGATTGTCCAAACTAGGTGTTCCTAATTAAAAATCTCAGGTTGATCTGAAAGTGACTTTGAAAATGGCTGTTACTATCAAATTCAAAGTCACTATCATAAACCGCCTAAGCGTTATAACTCACTGAAGTATATGTAGAAAACAAAAACACAATGTACGTTTCGCCACACAGTGGCTTCTTCCGGTGCAAGAAGTAATACTCTTAAACTTAATTACAAAACCCTTATACATTAAATTATTGTAGTGGGGATCTAAACTAAAACCAACACTATAAGCTACTAACCATACAATTAATCCTAATCTATTTAATTTATTAATCTCTAGACTTTCTAATAGGTTTAACTTTAGTCCTTTATTTTCAAGATGTAAAATTTTGTAATTGTCATCAAAACTATGATTATTATCTTTCAAATGAAGCACACAAGTCGAGTTTGAGTTGTTATTTTTAAAGCTCGCTTTATGTTCTTGAATGCGTTCTTTAAGGCTTCTATCTGCTTGCCCTATATATGATTTGTCGCAGGTACCACAATTAAGTTTATACACTCCTGATTTATTGTCTTGGAGTTACAATATCTAAAAACTTCATCAATTCAATCATTGAAGTAATTTTTGCAATATATAAATTGATCTCGGGATGAGAGGTTCTTTTGGTATTATAATAGTTTTTACTTTTGTCGTCTATTGTCGAAACGTTTTCAATTAGAAACAATTAGAGTAATATTGTAAGATTGTAGAATGTTCCAACTCTTTTGGTATGTAGATATTTAGTTTTCTACTGTTATTTGGAATATGAAGGATAAAAGCATTATTTATAGTAAATACCAAATATTCTTTATTAATTTGGTTTGCATGTCTTTCACTTAATATATAGTGCGTCGTAGATTGGGTTTGTCAACTAGATAGCTTCATGGAATGCTCCAGTTAGCAGCAAATATCAGTAAATAGCGACATACTGCTTGTAATACTACATAAAATCAACTTCCTTTTATGAAACAGCTTCGTTTTGATCAATAATTTATCGATGCTACCTATGATGTATCGATGAGATGTAATAAGATCGAAATCGAGATTCACATATAATAATTTCGATAAATTTCTGACCAATTTACCAAAAGCTTTATCGTTACTAATATTATTGTTATTGTCTATTCAATATTGGGATGATCTGCTGTAATCTGAAATGGTATTTTTGAGTGTTTGTGAAATCTAATATCGAAATTTCGCCTCGTTTATCCAATATAGACGCTATAGCAATTCTCACATTTAATTCCATAAATGCTGACTCGGGAACGTCAAATTGACACGCACATTCATTTAGAGTCCTAAAGTCCTTCTAATCGGATAAAAGGTCTATTCCTAATCGTTTTAGCTCTATTTACTATATTTAATTATTCTGTGAATTAAGTGTCTCCGAAATTGCATTAGTCTTATAAAAGGATCTAGCAAAGCAATGCGTATCTCTCGTTAATTATGAATTTAATTTAATTATCCAATATTATATACGGATTTATTAACGCCACATTTTAGCATTGAATTCCTTGTGAGAATGTGTTTATTTCTACGCATTGCAGTTCAACTAGAGAATGGATAATTTTTACAATTTATTCGAAAATTCTGCAAATTCTTGGCAACGGGTTAGGACTTCGCCAACTAAATTATATTTAACAAATGCTTCAATATATTATATATACATTCTAATATTTTCTGTAAAGACCAGTCAACCTAATTTCTACTTAAAGATAGAATTTAAAAATTACTAGCTAGTGATTATGAGCCCGACAAATCTTATAGTGAATATAATTCAGATCCGTGAAATTTCTCTGAAAATTATATTAAAATTTTCTTCCTTTCTTTCATATGTAAGCTAATTTTAAAAGAACGCAGAATGTTTCAAATACATTTGAAATATTACAAAGTGGATGTAGAGCGTTTACATTGGTCAGATGTAGCGGGTCTTTTATAGCCGAATCGAGGAATATTATACAATATAACACATGGGCTGAAAATTGAAAATTGACTCTATTCATCAACGTAATCACTATCAACAGCAACATAATGATTTCACCGTCACATTTCAATACCACTTTTGTAGAACAATTTATCTTTTGCCTCAAAATAGGCCTCAGCTGCAGCTTCTCAGGATAGTCGAGTAATATTACACCACACATATCCCAAAATACCGGTGCCATAACCTTTCTAGCCGATTGTTGTATGTTACTTTCGGTCGCTTTGGACGAGGTTCACCAGTTGCTGTCCACTCAGATGACGATCGTTTTGATTCCGGAGTGAAGTCATGATGAAGTGGTCCATGTTTCATCCATTGTCACATACCGACGCAAAAATTCCGGTTTGTTACGTGTAAACATGGCCAAACACTGCTCAGAATCATCAACACATTCTAGTTTTTGGTCAACAGTGAGCAAACGCGGTACCTACTTTGAACGGAGTTGTAGCTTTCTTATAGTCAAATGCTCATATAATACATGCAATATAAAGCCAACACGTTCTTTTAATATCTTTATGATGTTAGCTAACTCACGAAACTTCACTTTTCGATCATTCATTCATTCATTATTCGATTTTTGGATTTTTTTTATGTGTTCTGGTGTTACCGCGTGATTTGGACGTCCACTGCGTTCTGCATCATCACTGTATCACATATTATTTTGTTTAGATTGTTTCCGATGGAGCGGAGTCTCCATAACGCTTTTCAAGCCATTGCTTCGCGTGAACGGTATTTTTTTCCATCAAGATGCAGTGTAAAATTAAAACTCGAAATTGTTTTTGATCGATTGTTTTGAAAATAACAAAAGTAGCTAGATAAAGTCACTTTTAGCACAACAACTAACATGTATGAATACAATATCATGAAATTTTAACTTTTGAAGGTTAGTACTAACTGAAAAAGAGGTGAATGCAATAAAACTAACGCCATCTATGTGTTAGGATCGGAAGTTTTCAGTCCATGTGTTATGTTACAAAGTTCTGCACGAAGATGGAATTTCACCAAAATTCTCATTCTAAATAAGGGTATTTTGAAGTGAAAAATTGTTTATGATATACCTGATAGACCTTTCTTTCAGATAGATGTACTGGAGAACGTTATAAATTTTATTTTTCATATCATCGCTTTCATAATTCTCTATTTTGTTTTTTCCCTATGTTTATGAATTCAATGTACAGTTTTACATACGGTTTGGCTATTTGCTATCTACTGTCATTTTGATATTTTATTGTTCACTCCATCTGTAAGACCTTGAAGAAAACGCTTACTTGGAAGTCCTGCAAGCGCCTTTATATGCTAAACGTACTGTTTGTTCATACCAATCTCCTTTTGTTCCTACCCTTTAATATATGAGCTTTTTTACATATAGATCGAATTTTACCACCCATTCTGCTGCTTTTTTTTATTAATATATACATATTAAACAATGAGTAGAAAAAGAGCATATTTCCAGATACAAATATCCTGAAGAACTCGAGCATCATTTACGTATTATCGGAATAGTATTTAAAGACTGCTAGTAATTTAAAACTTATTATGCAGACCATTGTAGTTATTAAAATGCATCTCTCATTGAAGATTAAGTAATAAAAGTAATGAAAACAAAGTACCTCAGACATAACGGATTATGAAAGTCAAGTGTAAATTACAGCCTTTATTTCATAAAATGCAAGGCTAAGGTCAAACGTTATTGACAAAACAATCAACACGTTTGAGAATATATTGCATAAATCGTCTGCTTGCTATTCTTCTGTAAGCTACAAATCGTTTCAATGCAAAATGTATTATTTCAGTGTTTCTGTATTTATGTAGATACGTATTTCTCTTCCATAGAAGTAACTTTTTAAACAACAATGAGATATCGTACTTCTAAAGTGATCTGTAACACTACATCACAACTACAGATTTTTTAAAAATCGTTTTTAAACTGAATATTAACTTTTACAGACGATACTCATAGTACTTAATGGACTACCCTAAAACGATTCCGTTAAAAAGACAAAAGCTGTTAGAATAATGTCCGATACCATAACTTGTGGTTATTTTGCATAGTTTGAAAATATGGTTTTAAGACAACCTTCCAAAAGTAGGAATAGCTAGACATTTAGAGTTTAAAAACATAACAGCATTTAGAAATGTGTTTGTTCCAAAGACTGCAGTTTTTCTGCTTAAATTGTAACTAATAAAAAGGACACAATCAATATAACTAATAACTAAAAATAATTTTACAATTCGGGAAATAATTAGATCAGACCATTTACCATAAGATATTGAATGAAAAGAGAGGATGACTCGATCGATAGATGAAAGCAACTGAATGATCGTCACAAGGTACTATAGAGGATTATAGAAATAGGGCAAGAGAAAAGACTGTGTTAATAGCTGGAATAAAATAAGAAGGTTATAAGTAATCGTTTTAAAAAGGTAAGATTTTAAAAATAGAGAAGAGATAAATAATAAAATTTAATATGATTAAGAACTGCAGACTTCTAAAAATAAAAAGAAAGTGGAAAAGCAAAGTAATAATAAGTGGAGAAAAGTATACCAAAATATACAAGATCTAAAATGGGAAATGAAAGTAATAAGTGTAAGTACTGGTTCAAAGGTAATAGAAATATATGTAGATTGTGTAGTATAAGAAATAAAAACAATCTCGTACTTCTCGTAGCTTAGTGATCAGAAAATTGGCGCGTAAAGCCAAAGGTCCCGAATTCGATTCCCAGCGAGAGCGTCACAGTAGTAACAAACTTCTTTTCAAAATATAAATATAAATATATATACCGGTAGGGGTATTAACACTCGGAATAGTTGTTTCTGTTGATTCCACATTTATATTTATATTTATATTTATAAAAGCCTTTCTACCAGCGCCCTTCTGATGAGACCGGTTGTGGGATATGGCTTTCGGTTTGTTGGGTCTACTTAGTAGGACGCGTTCCAAATGTGAGATCTTTGATCTAATATTTAGACGAATAAGGATTTTAATTCCTTTTTTTTTTTTATTTCTTTTCATTAATTTAGTAGTAAAATATTAATTCAGGGATTAATATCAACATTAATGTACAAATTTACGTTTACGTTTACCTGTAAAAGAGAAAAATAAATTAAAAAATGATCATTGTTTCATAAGTATTAAAATAATAAAAAAATAAAAGCTCAGCTGTTTTACATTAAGTTTTGATATGGTTATTTTAGCATTTATGTTAAATGTAATTGAGTAATAGTAAAATGCTATACATGAAAATCTACACGTGATTAATTTCTTAGTAGCAACTTCAAAGAAAGGAAAAGCCTTTGAAAGGAATATTTTCTCATTGAGTACTTATTCAATAATCACAAAAATTAAGATTTCTTCTTCAGACTGATATTTAAGAATAACTTCAGGAACGTTCCTGAATAAATTTTAAAGAACAGTAGCATTAAATATCTGACTCGCAATTCGCAATTTAAAGTTTAAATCAGGCAGGTTGCTACTTTTTCATAAAGTTTTCTTAACTCGCGTTAAATTTAAAAAGTTGACGGTTAAACTTTTGTCGGCAGGTGCTGAGCCGGGATGATTTGTAGACAAAGAAATGAAACTTTCACTTGAATAAAATCTAATTAAATACTCCGGAAGATAAGTTTTCATTGTTAGAGACCCTTAAATTGACAAAAACTAAGTGAAACCAAAAACATGAAAGTTTTTCATCTATAACATTTAATATGAGAAACATAATAGTGACACCATTACCAAAATGTTCTTTGAATATCATGTCACATCCAACAGAGTAGATTACACAATTCCTATTTCATATTTCAAATTATTCAAAACCGAAAAAAGAAATACGCTCGCTCTAAAAAATTCAACATTTGCGATCCGATGATGAGTGATTTTCCTTTTTATTTTTTATTTATTTAATATACCCAATTTCACGTAGAATAAGGTGAAGTACAAACGACTGCCTAGAAGAAAAAAATAGTTTATTTTTGTTAGAAAAAACAAAACTAAAGATTTTCACACACTTTATTTACTATTCGTAACAGTAGTAACTACTCATGTCTGAGGAAATCAAAGTTTGGCGAAACATATGTTATGAATAGTTATGAAAGTGTGTGAAAATTTTTAGTTTTGTTTTTATAATTAAGATGGATTTTCAAGTAATGGTCGAAACTGTCAAATGTTTAGTTTCGTAACTACAATTATTTATTAATCGAAAAATGTGTACCATTATTGTGATTATTACAACCAATAGCGATGTTCGAGTTTCATGGTTTATGTTTTAGGAAGATATTGATGGTTGTAAAAGTTATGTTAAATTAGGAAGCTAGAATGTGTGTTCTTTATATTCGGTATCAAGTTTGAGTTAATTTTTGGAGGTTAGAACACAAGAGAGCGATCGCAGCTAAAGTTGTGTCCCAGGAATATGGAGAAAATAAAGTGGCGCTGCGATGACTATGCTGTCTATATAAATGGCGGGATTTTCTGCTCAAATTTAAAATGACCTACCTACGTTTCATGTAATTTAAGAAAGTACATCGGATATTTGTTTTGAATACGTTAAGTTATGGTAATCAATTATTTTAGAAAGTAGTTTATAAAGAGTATACATTAAATTCTGCTAACCAATATATAAATTTGGTGTAACTTTGCAATACATTTACACTGATTAAATACTAATTTTTCTTTTTTTAACATATTAAGTGAAATGGGCAGCATCAGAACATGTGCAAAACCTTTAATAAAGTAAAAAAATTAAATTGATGCTGGAAAAGCAATTAATTGGATCATATAATTGTCTACAAAGTCTAAAATCTAATTAATACAAAGCTTGCGGACAGGCGAACTAACGTACTACATATGTACGTTTCCTTAGTTTAAGCTCCATGGTTGATATCATGGATATAGGGGGTACATGTTGGATTGCATATTGTGTAAATCATTATTCTCAAAAAACGTAGTTATTTAATTACAAATAAACTAGAGTAACCGTTCTCAATAATGGAACGATGCTAAATCAAATTTTCGACCAAATAAATCCCTACCTTATGAATTTATTCTTATAAAATTATACGATACTGGATTAAGCGAGCTTTAATTTTTCAGTTGAAAGTGTATGAGAAAACAAAAACTTTTTTGTGTTTCATTCCCACCAGCTACTCGTGCTGGTGAGAGGGCAGTCCCTCCAACTTACACTGTAGTGCAAAGCCGGAGGGTAGGGTAGGGTAGAAATATGAGACGGGCGAAATTAAAACAGAAGAGAAGTTAAAGATTATCTGTGGAATATTATTGCCCCAGAATTTGCCTAAGTGATCCAAGGAAACCACAGGAAACTTGGACCAGAGCAGCCGATCCCGGGTTCGAACCGGTGACCTCTCAAATGCTTAGCAATGATCTAGAGCACTATACGACGCCTCTCGGTAGTGTATGAGAATGCAGAACAGCCTTTCCCAATTTTTCCTCCAAATAGGATCTTGTAAAATCGAATTGTTTGCCCAATCCACTGTCCAATAAGTTTAGTCGAAATTCTTATCTTCCTTTTTGAGAAATAAATTACATACCAATATATGTATATATATTACATAAATAATTTAGTTATGCATTTTGTGGGGTTAAGCCTTAATGGACAAGTGAAATTTTATTTCCCGCTTTTCTTCACAAATGATATTTATAACGTTAAGGCTGGCTTGGGCTACCTAATACATAATGTACTTATTATTTCCAGACAATTTAACATTCAAGTACATAATAATGATGATATGTAAATATGATTAAAGGTTTCATAATCATGCTGTTTATCCTTCTAAGTCCGCGTTGAGAGTTAAATGTCCAAGCCACATAACGACATAAAAAATATAAATTAAGGAAACAGTTGAATTTTGCAGAGTTTCGCTACCTAAGAGACATAAAAAGTGTAACTTGAAATGAATAAGTCAAGTGCGCTTTGTCAGAGAAGAACTTTTGCGTTTTATTCTCACCATCAGATACTACTGGTGGGCGGGCAATCCCTCCGACCTAATCCATAATGCAAAGCCTTTCAAAAATCGTGAAAATGGGTGAACAGTGGCTGAGAATTGACATATAAGACGTACGGAATGAAGACAGAAAAGAAATGAAAGATTATCAATGGAATATCACTGCCCTAATATTTGTTTAAATGATTTAAGGAAGCAAACCATTCAAACATCAAACATTTTTAGCAGAGATCATTTTAGTACTTTAACATATAGCACATCACATCAAGATCTCTCTAAACATATAGTATTTAATAACATATAGTTTCATATAATAAATCATAACCTATAGTAATTTAGTATTTTCGTAAAAATAAGTAGCAATCACGGCGTACAATAAAATTAGTGTGTATACATATAGTTGTAAATAGTTTGGGTGTAATAAAATTTTAAAACACAAAGTCCGTTTATTGCATCGATTCCCCCATAGGAATCAAAAGAAGTGGCACATCTGTGCACCTGTGAAATAATTTTATTTCATCAACCAATAAACAATTATTATTCGTAATTCCTTACAATATGGCAATAATACGTATAGTCACTGCTTCTCTACTTCTGATTATTACATTAAATTATTTGCTACCTGTGATGGAACAAAACATATTGAAAACTTTTCATCAAGGAAAAGACAAACTAACGCAAACTTACACTCGTGTAGAGTGCTTGATGGAATACCGTAATCTGGGATATGTTTAGTATATTGCGCAAAAGTTTGAACTAGTAAATTTTAATCAATACGTGTATTTAATTTATATTTTACATAAATGAGTTATATAAGGTAGTGTTCTTTAACTTAAGGGCATCTGCCGTTATCACTTGGTGAAACATGATTCAAAATTATAAATTAAAATTTAAATTATATCTTACCGCAAATAATCAATTTCAATCCTAAATTTTCAATAAAAAACAGTGTGGAATTAGCTAATCAACTAACAGATTGCATTTTGCCACATAATTCTAAACTTGTCATTTGATATCGTCAACTTGTTTCCGTCCGTCCGTATCAACGAATTAAAAAATTACTTATTCCAAGAATTAAACAGCTGTGACTTAGAAGCACAATATTTAAACGAATTGAAATCTTTAATTAATATCAGTTTATCCCAAAATTATTTCACATTTAATAATAATATTTACTCCTATTTTTTAAATAAACCAGAAAAAAATATTTTTGACGACGATAATTTAAAAACCTACACAAATTTGATTCATAAATATATTAGATATGTAGATGACATTTCAGTTATTTAGACTGGCACTGAAAGACAAATAGATCAATTATTAGAAATTCTTAATAAATTAAATCAAAAAATAAATTTTACTGTAGAATTAAGTTTTAAAAGCGTAAATTTTCATGATCTTAAAATTTGTATAAATAAGGACAATAAATTATACTTCAGTATATTTAGGAAAAATACATACACAGATTGCATCATACCAAACGAATCTAATCATCCTAACAATATAAAGTTAGCTACCTTTCACTCAATGTTAAATAGGTTAGTAAACGTTCCCTTAAAACACGAAGCTTTCAGTCAAAAACTACATACTATTAAAACCATCGCAAGAAATAATGGTTATGATTCAATAATCAAGATAAAATGTTGAATAAAAAATTAAAACTATTTAGTAATAATATAATTTTTCTATTACAAATCAGACAAAGAGAATAATACTTTGCGAAAAAATCCATATTATGGTATCATTAGCGAAAAGGTAGGTAAGACACTTAGACAGTTTAATATTAATGCGGCTTATTTTAATAACTTCACTGTAGGCAAGTTTCTGGTTAACAATAAGATTACTGGAAAACCCGACACCAGATGCAACGAACACGTAAATTATGTAAAGTTCAATAAGCATGCCTCAGGGTTAGCCACTCATCTAATTGAAGATAGCCATAGCATAAATAAAAGCAATATAAAATTGTTACATCATTTAAAAGAAGGTCCAATACTAGATAGGTATGAAATTTCAGAAATATAAACAGCTAAAAAAGAAAATAAAAATATCACTAACGAGCAACTAGATTTTGGCAACAATCCCCTATTGGACCCAAACATTGTTCAACCCCCACCCTCTTAGGATGCACTATAAATTAATTCATTTGCTGTTTTTTTATTACTCCTGAAGATTCCTTTATAAGGCAAAATACGTATCGACTTTTTTAATAAAGATTTAAGTGAAATTACCATTTCAATTTTATTTTATTTAAATTTTAATTTTTAATATTGTTCTTTAATTATCAGACAAATAATTATTCTTAACATACTTAATTTATGCATCAAATAATCTTACAGGTAGTTCAAATGATTCATCTTTTTAAAACAAACTTACTGGGTAATTGTTTCTCTAAATTGGAAACCGTGAGTCAACACACCAACCAACTCTGTTCTTGGACTGTCTAAATTTGTGTTGTAATACATGGTTGTTGTCGAGACAAAGGTAGACTTTGGTCGATAATATTTCTTTTAAGAAAACTCCCTCAAGATAGTATGTACAGTTAGATATGTAAAACTGTTCCTTCCATTCAAAAGACTTTGTTGTTTACGTATCGCTTTTTATTGACGTAAAAATTTTTACAATCATATACTTGTATAACCTGTCCATGCTTATTTGGATGGGTACCGCTACTTATTGATGATGCATAGCACTTACATTTTAATCTTGGAGAGATTTCATCGGCGAGTATTTAAACACGCCTGATACGTCAACAATTCACTATCTCTAATAAAAATTCTCACTCAATGACAAGATACCGGCTACCAAAAATTGGTTGGAGATAGATCCATCGATTTACTTTACAAAACTACTTGAGATAACACTATCCATATTGACACATTGTTATATACTGAAGTGATACAGTGATCAAGGGATCAAGGGCATTTTTGCCGAGGGTACCTGCGTTTGAAAGTCACAATTTAACAACGAAAAAGTATAGTTACAAGCTAGTCTCTTCGTACAATTACTAATCATTTTCAACAAAACTTTGCTTTTTTACATAATTCACGATACATACATGCGTGCAACTAAGAAGTGTACAGTGGAAATAAACGTTTAAAAACCACTGTTCATTTATTTTCAAAAGAGAAATATCAACGAGGTTATTATTATAGTAACATGGAATATTCGTTCCTAACGATATTCATCCTACAGTGATAATAGTCCGTTTGCTGAGAGAATCCCAATGTAAAGGAAAAGGACACCTGAACTAAGAATGTCGTACTTAAGAAGTACGTTGGAATGAACAGTGGCGACACGCTATATTTCTGTAATTATAATAAACTTAATTATCTTTACAACTCTTTCAGTTTCAAACAAACAATATAATAGCAAATATTGTGGAATATTTTTATACAGAGCCTAATAACTGAGGAACAATATTCGTAGTAGGTTTCTAAAAGCATAAACGAAATCTTTTCGTATGATACTACACGATAGTATTAATGTTAATAAAATTTAAAGATTGGGTAGTCGCAAATTTATGAAACATAATGGAAATAATACTGAGAAACATATAACAGCTACTTTTTGTTATCAACTTAATGTTAATGTTAATGTTAATGTAATAATAAATTTGCAGTTGATCGTACATTGTTGAAGGATATTTTTAAAATTTTAATTAAACAATTCTAAACTAACTTACCCTTTTAAGAGAACATATTGGCGTAGTGGCCTAACAAACTGTGCAAAAGCGGGAATTGTAAATAGATGAGAATGCCTCTGAAACAAATAATTTTAATTACAATTCATGTCAGCAACTTTATTTTACTTCATTTAAAGCTATTTAATCTTCTAGCAAATACTAATAATGTTCTGATATGGTTGTATTTTTCCGTATCTATCTTACAATTTTATACATACCAACCTGAAAATTAATGCAAATCGCAGCAAGTGACATTTGTTATTTAAATTAGCGAAAAAATGATCAAAAGTAAAATCAATACAATCGAGATGCAAATCAAAAAGTAAAAATACGACTGAAGATTTCAGCGTAAATGGTTAATTAATTCAAATGAAAGCTCTTAAAGAGACGAACGGAAGAGGAACGTTAGATAAAAGAAAGCAATTAAAAGCGAGTTTGACATTCTCTTAAGTATTAACGAAATTAATGCAGAAACTGTTAAATGCTGCTCTATTTTCAAGATTTTTTGCATCTATTATACAAAATGTCAGAGTGACCGAGCTCCACTTAAGTGATATATTCAACATGGATATACAGGATGTATGTTAGATTATATATCACCGATTAAAATGATTTATTTTTTATTAAAACTGCATGACATTAATGAATATGAGATGCAGTGATGGCTCGTGGTCAATTTTTTAGGAGGGTCAAAATTACCGAATGTCTTAATTGATTTTTATTTTAAGAAAAACATGATGTCAGAGGTGTGACAGCATCTATTGGTTAAAAATAAGCACGTGTATGACAAAAAATATTAATTTACACCACAAATATATAAGTATATAACCCGATCTACAAAAAATTGCTAACGAACAAAAACCCCTCGAAAAATAGTGTATTTTCCTCGTCGCGGCTGTTGACCGAAATCTTTTCATTACACTGTTTCAGAAAGCCGTATAACACAATACAAATAAGATCGATAAAATTCAGCTGACACTCGCCTCCGTTTAAAGCTATGTGGTCATCGCTGGCTGTCAGCCCGATTTATGCCAACTGCCAACGAATGAAAATCAATAATCAAATCAGTACCGCCAAGGCGATGCAAAGTGGTGCGTCGCACCGGTGATGTTGCGGAATCAGTAAATGGGTTGAGTTTATACGCTTAGAATAGTTAGAATAAAAAGAAAATTAAAAATTTAAAAGATAATGAAAAAATACATTATTTAATTTATATCATTATTACATTTTTGTTTGTAAATATATTGGGGAGGGGGTCATTGACCTAATGAAACATTGTTGTTGTCATAGGTGAGGTTCATTGAAGATGAGAAAATATGTCAAGAACTATTATTATTATTATTTGCTAGAAATTTAGAGACAATTCAGAGATACAAAAGGAGAAACCATATTTGATACACTGAAAAAGTTTTGTGATGAAAAAGAAATTCCATTGAAGAAAACTGTATCAGCTGCTACGGATGGCACTCCGGCTATGACAGTGGTAGTATGGCATCACATTAAAAAATAAAGTTCCAAGTTCCAAATGTGCTTGCTGTACATTGCGTCATTCACAGACAACACTTGGTTGCGAGAAATTTGAGTGAACGGCTGTTTCGATCACTGCATTAATGTCATGTCGTCAAAGCAGTGAATAAAATCCGAAACAACCCTTTTAATGACAGAGTATTTAATCAGCTTTGTGTTGCTAATGATGAAGATTTCAACGGATTGCTGTTTCATACAGCAATCGCTGTGATTGGACTATCAGGAGGTACTTGTTTGACTCGATTTTACAATCTGTTTGACTTTGTGATAGATTTCTTGGAAAAAAATACACATTCTGTGTATTTCTTACGCAACAACCTCATCACATCAAACAATGATATTGCATACTTGACAGACTTGTATAAATTGTTTCATTGTTTCAATTGATATCAATCTCTAATTTCAAGGTGACGACTTGAACTTGATTAACATAAAACAAAAAATGCTGTTGCTGGTTTCGTAGCCATTTTGCTCTTACACAAGAAAAATATCAGCAGACGTGAGTTTCACGGTTTCCCTAATTTATCTTTTTTTTATTTATACTTTTTATACTTTTCGTAATCGTCCGTTTTTCTTTTCTTTAAGTTCCCCGCAGAAGCTACCTACTATGTTCAGTATATGAAAATATATAAATCATGTCAAAAAACCAATTGTCAGTAAAGAGTAATGTATAGTAAATTAATTTCTACCAAAATCCTAACCGCCAGGAAATACACAGTAACCTTTTTTAATCACTTATAAGTGATATAATGTTTAAGAATGAATAAGATATATTTTATATTCTTTCAATGTATGGCATCACCAAACTTCATACCAATGAGACTTTTACATACAAATACTTTATTTATGTTGGACCATGCTTCAGATGATTCTGATATTACATACGATAATGTAATTTGACTGCTAACACAATTAAATATGCGAATTAAAGAAATGATCAGAAGAAATTTTGGTTGTTAATGTATTTTTCTAGAATTTTTATTGGATTAAATAAACGGATGCTCCTCTGAATACTTCTTATCTATAATAATAGTATTACCCTAACAATAAATAAATAATTATAGTTTTGATGGTACCATAATATTCAGTTTTCAAGCGAAGTAGCCTTAATACATTTAATTATAAGAAAAACCTTTAGAAGCGATAGCTAATTAACATCTGAAATTCAATACAAACCAAATAATGAGATAAATCTACAGTGATATAAATAACAATTACCAGTTAAGTACTTGTATATGGAGTGTGTCTGTGTTAAATAAATTACTTATAGCGTATACGAAAATGCTGAACTTGGTACAAACTTAAAATTTGCCGCTCACACAAATAGCGGTAAGGAATGAGCAGGCACACTGACTGACTGTGGACCGTCCATCGTCTGCATTACAGAGTTTTAAGTTTTAAGCATTTATTCACTGGCGAAGATAATATTAATTTAAAATTATTTTATTTTCAAAATTCTTTTGACAATTATCTATAATAGTGGCTGCTCGCAATGGCAGAGTTTAGAGTTTTTCTGAGCTAAGTTATACATACTTCTAGGATGTGGCAAATCGTACTACTTTGATATTATATAAAGTTGGTACCTTTATACCAGAACATAAGTTCTTGATCAGTTATCTATCAGACTACCAAAGGTGGATCGTTTTATCCGACTCTTTGGTTCTCATCAGCACAACGAAGACAGTTCTAAAAAAACACCGCCCAATTTACTTGCTAGCTCAAAACAGCGTGATTTCTACAAAAGTCGTTCACCCACCACGCCATTTATGGTTATTATTCGTTACACACACACATATACATATAGAGAGAGAGAGAGAATTAAGATGATTTTCCGGGCATTTGGAAAATCATCTTAATTCTATTGACGCCGGTCGTGAAAGCCTACATACTACAATTATATATAATATATAGACAGAGAGAGAGAGAGAGAGAGAGAGAGAGAGAGAGGTTATGAAACGACTACTCCCAAATTTTAAAATCTCTAACACGCTTAATTTCCCGAAAAACGTCTAACGTACCAATCAGTTTGAATAACCCTGTATATAAGACTTATTGAATCGAATAAACATAGGTAGTAGAAAATATGTTACATTTTAAAAGAAAAATATACGCTTTGTGATCTTTAGAAATATGTTATGTGAAATAAGTTAATGCTATGTGTAATTGCCCAAATATTTACTATAAACAGTCAAGAAGTTACAATCCATTGACGCATACCTACTTAATTGGTTACATTTTCTTAATTGAGATTTATTTGTTCAACTTGTTTCATTTCTACGTAATTGTAAAAGCTCCTTTGTAGTCAATTAGGACAATCAGTAGAAGTTATATATTCCATTAACTCGGAATAAATTGATGATTAATACATCAGTCATACCCGGTTTCCAGAATAGAATACGTCATTATTAAATTCACAACCCCAACAATAAAGAAAATTAACTTATACACGATGGCGTCACGTAGAGAATTTTCAATATATTGTATTAACTAGAAACAATACACAATTATTCTTATATCTAAAGGAACATTTGCACATGGCCATGACACGAACATTATTAATAGAACAAAACATATATATGTATATGAATATATGTCTTACGACCTTGTCTTTTGGCAAAAGAACAAAATTTAATTTAGAATCTCGGTACATTTATTAATAACGTGTCGTAGGTAGGTACATTCTCATAAATATATTATATTATACATATATAACATAGTTAGGTGAATCTTGACCAAGGAAAATTAGGAGTATGGGACAAACCCTTCTGGGATCTATATAAAATATTTACAAGGTAATAAGTGTAAAATAATATAATGACAATAATATAAAAAGCATATTAAATGACATATCAAAGGAGCTTATTCGTATATGTATTGGGAAGTAAGTTAAGTTTTTTTATTCAAAAAAGAAGGAATTAAAATCATTATTCGTCTAAATATTAATATCAAAGATCTCATATTTTGAACGCGTCCTACCAAGTAGGCACAACGAACCGAAAGCCATATCCCACGACCGGCTTCGACCTATCGTATCTCATCAGGTGGGCGCTGGCAGAAAGGCCTTTACAGGCTATATTTTAAATATAAATCAACAGTGTAATTCAATGCCGGTAGGGGTATTAGCCCTCGCAGTAGTTGTTTCTGTTGATTCCATATTTATATTTATATTTATATTTATATTTATATTTATATTTATATTTATATTTATATTTATATTTATATTTATATTTATATTTATATTTATATTTATATTTATATTTATATTTATATTTATATTTATATTTATATTTATATTTATATTTATATTTATTAAATTTTCGACAATTGTTTCGGTTGACATTGACACGACTATTCACAATAAAATAATACTATTATTAAAGTATACAATGTGTGACAGACAGTTTGTTTAATCTTGGAAACTTGATTGTTAAAAATATTTTTACTTGGTATCCTTATGTAGAAGACAGGTCTGTGTCAGTTTCATTTTCTGAGCGATAACCGACAGCTCTGTGTAAGTTTCTTCTCCTGACCAGTATCCATCAAGTGTGTCTCAGCTTCCGGTTACTATTAATGTTAGTCTGTGTTAAACTTAGGTGTTGTGTTCTGTGTTTTGTGCATATTGTAGCGCACACTTCACATGTCGACTTAACTTTGTGTGAAATTAATAAAAATTGTAAGATTCAAATTAAATGTGTTTATTTTCTGGCGATATTTAATTTACGTTTATTTTTATTCATTTTGTCTTTGCTGCAGCCAAGAGTTTTAATTCATCTTGTATTGCAGTTTATTTCAGATGTATCAACGTATAATTTAGTTAATTGTATATTCAAATTTTATTGTATTGTATTGTGCATCATATTGTTATCAAGCAAGTATTATTTTTTTACGATTCTATTTATATACTTGCTTTTTACCTGCTCTGTATCTATTCCTCGCGAAACAACAATTTAATTGCTTCAGTACTTTCCTATAAGCCCTCTTAACAATTCAATTTTGTGTACTAACTGCATGCCGTCTATAATTATTACTTTTCCTAATAACAATTTTACAGTGGGTTTCTTCTGTGCTTTGTGTTTTCAGTATTTCATGTTATCGACCTTTTCATATTCATCTCTACTATGACTAATAAACTTCTAGATCCGTTCTTATCTATCTTTCTACAATCTTATTTTAAAAACAACTACAATTCTCATTCTATCTCCCTGGCATCAACTCAAATTCTTGACTTCGTTCAATTTTATATTTATTTTAACTCCTAGTTTTCATTTACTTTTTTTTGTCAATTATATATTTATTTTGGTTCAGTGTTATTTTATTTTCTTCGTTATCCATAATGTATAAACGTAATATCTAAAATTTGATGTAAATACAAGGTGTTCCTTGCGGTAACATGGTTCTTCAAAATCTGATACCTATATCTGACCAGACAGGCTATACAGACTCCCATTGTCTTGCTATTCCAGATATCGAACCGATTGATTAACCGCACGTCTCATGATAATACACCGATGACAAACATCGTCACAGCACACAATAAATACCTAAGTCATTAACAAACTTGTAAAACATAAACATAGATCAGTTTAAACATTCTGTAACCATATAACCAGTGTTACAACAATCTGTCTCTGATAAATAAATGAATCCAACAAAATTCATTCTTAACCTTAATTAAATAAAGAAAGACTCGCGAGACTCGCGTTGATAATGCCCACGTGTGAACTGGGCGAAACACGTGCCCGCTCATTTAAAATTTCGTTAGTGGTAATTAGGGTAAGTCATTCTTTATTCAATTATTCTTTTACCACAGTCTCCTATTTTCTACTTTTATTCTTAACCTTGTTCAGAGATCATTCGTTTTATTACCTTCTTTCCAACACATTCATTTGTTTTATTTGCTAGTTCAGCGTTACTATAACAGTATCAAAGAGATGCCTTTGACATCAAAGAAGCACTTGGATACAACGAATTTACTTTCAAAAATTGTTCGTTTTCTTTTGTTTAGTTTCCGATCTCTAAATGGTTGCTGCTGTAAAATCAGGAAAGATTGTGCTAGCTATGGTATGAATTGTTGGCGTCGGTGCTCACTGTAATAATTTCAAGTAGTAATACAAGTAGTTTCCTATTCTGAATGTAGTCTAAACAAATTATTGGTGTAGATACCTAAAGGTGTGAAGTTTAGAGGTCATTTTTTCATTACTATTTAGGTCAACTGGATGTATTAGCGTTTCTTGCATATTGTTTTTGATTATATTTAGATCAGAGAGCCCATGAACATATGTTATTTATTAGAAGTACTTGCATCGAAGAATATTTGCCCAACATAACACAAAAATGATCAAGTGAGGTAGGCAAAATAGGAAAATAAAATAGATCATGTATCAAGAAATATAACTGATATTTATGTCATTTCATTGTTCCTACTACTACTACTACCTACTTATCAACAGGAGGTAAAGTGCGCACTTATCAGTTATAATGTTAAAATGTATAGAATTACAGGTCGGCAAGTTTAAGGAAAGCTCTGACCTTAATGCAATATTTGCACTGAAATAAACAGAGAACGCATTCAGAGGAAAAAAGAATGACATGTAGGCGTCCATGTTCCCTATGCACAGGCAGAGATTGAAAGCGAATTATTTGTGGGGGTACGAAATATGTCCTGTCCCTATGCATCTGCGGGCATGTCAGAATTAGAGCTTTTCTTACAATATTTTTGTTGTACATAGCAGCTACATTCTCAGTCTTTGTATTAAGGAAATAAGTCTCTAAGCGATTGCTTTACATCGTTTTGTCTCGACCACTTCTTTAAATTTCATTCATTTTCCTCTTTTGAGATCCTTGCTACGTCCTTTGTACTACCTTGTACGCGTATTGCTCAGCTCTCAACTATTTTGGATCATTAATCATTAAGAGTAATTCTATTCAGATTAGTTTCAACAATTCACGAAACAAAATTAAAGGGACATAATGCAAGTTGAAATGGATTAAAAATGAGAGAAATTTATTTTTCAGAAGTACATTATTGACGTAGAAATGGAAATTGCCGAGGATGAAACTTGCATGCATTTCCTTTTTGGTATCTGTAAATTGGTTATTTAGAATGAAATACCACCATTTTCAATGATAGTCCGTTGCAGCATTCACGATTTGCCTTTGATTTACGAGAATTTTATTTGAAGTTACGACCCTTTTTATTACATGCATTTATCGTTCTAAAAACGTTCAAATCGCATTTCAAATAGGCACCTATCGGTTCTATAATACGATACAGTTAATAAAGTTTACTTTATGACAACATAAATATACTCACTTGTCGAATATACGTATAATAATAGATACTATTCATAGGTAAATTTGTACTGTTACTTACACATTAATTTTATGAGCATATGCAAAATGCATATCCAACTGAGGGCTGTAACATCAATAATTACTGATTATTTCAAATTTCATAACATATTACGGGCAGTATGTCACCATCTACTGATATTCACTAAAACTGTGGTATTTCATGTGTTTGGCAATGTCTTACGAAGGTATTTATTTGTAAAACTGAACCCACAAAGTAGCCTATGCTGTGTAATTGAAAAAAAAAACATTTAGTTCTTGGTCAAAAATTTATCGAAATTACCAGTGGATCACGATTTGCATCTGCACACCATGTAGTACTTTACCGATGTTGCCTATGGTGTACTGATAAGATCCAACAAGATCGAAATCGCGATCAGTGAAATATGTTTAAATATTTGAACAAACAAATAATTAAAATAATTGATTTTCGTTTCACGGAATATTTTGGAATTGCCGTGATATATACAAGGGTGGTTTTATAAGTCCGTGACTTTTAAAGAAAAACATCAGTTTTTCGATAAAAAATTATTTTATTTTCCTACAAGATCGAAATCGCGATCAGTGAAATATGTTTAAATATTTGAACAAACAAATAATTAAAATAATTGATTTTCGTTTCACGGAATATTTTGGAATTGCCGTGATATATACAAGGGTGGTTTTATAAGTCCGTGACTTTTAAAGAAAAACATCAGTTTTTCGATAAAAAATTATTTTATTTTCCTACAAGATCGAAATCGCGATCAGTGAAATATGTTTAAATATTTGAACAAACAAATAATTAAAATAATTGATTTTCGTTTCACGGAATATTTTGGAATTGCCGTGATATATACAAGGGTGGTTTTATAAGTCCGTGACTTTTAAAGAAAAACATCAGTTTTTCGATAAAAAATTATTTTATTTTCCTACATTCCTCCTTTTAGCTCAATACATTTAGTCCATCGTGTTTGTATTTTTTATTCCTTCTAAATAATAAGATTTCTCAAGGCCCTCAAAATAAGCGTTTGTTTCCACAGTGATCTCTTCGTCCGACCCAAATCTTTTACCGCCCAGCTGTTTCTTCAGGTTTGGAAACAGAAAATAGTCAGAAAATACCAAATCGGGAGAATAAGGTGTATAGCGTAGCAGTTCGTATCCCAATTGATAAAATTATGTCATGGTGCATAATGCACGTATATACTCGTCCATTGTCCCGATGAAGCAACACTTTTTTGACTAAATGCGATCGTTTCTGCTTCAAAAGAGTGTCAAATCTGTCCAGCAGTTTTGAATAATATTTGCCGTTGATCGTTTTACCTTTTTCGTGGTAATCAATATTAGTGGCTATGACTTTATTAGCCGATAGACCCATTTTAGCCTCTTTCAGTGCACGTTCATTCGTAGAAATCCACTGTGTCCACTGTTTCGAGTTTTGCTTGATATCTGGTCACTGGCGTGGCGTAATGAATCCATGTTTCATCTACGGTAACGAAACGGCGCAAAAACTCGTTTGGATTGCGGCTGTACATCTCCAAACACTCCTTTGAACTTGTCACACGGTGGTGTTTATGGTCGATCGTGAGCAATCGCGGCACCCATCGCTCATCGTACCGACAGATTTTCAGCTTTTTCATATCCAAATATTCATGCAAAACGTGACGCATCCTCTCAGTTGAGATGCCTACAGCCTGAACCAACTCACGCACTTTCAATCTTCGATCATCTAATATCATTCCATGGATTTTTAGTTTGTCAACGATTTCTGGCGTAACGACTTCTTTCGGTCAAATATAAACTAAACGTCGCAGCTTGTTCAAAATTTTTCAGTAGTCTATAGACAGACAACACTTAACTGAAATAGTGTTACCATTTAGCTATTGCGCGGGAAATTCAAAAAGTCACCCTCGTATTTTTTTGTTAATCATTATAGTATTTATTTAATATTTATTTAGAGTCTATTTGAGGATGGTATAATAGATTTAATGGTTCAGTTTCTAATCGGATGCAAAGAGCTCATCTAGTATTTAGTTTAAATTTAAATACAGAGTAGAAGGAATAATTCACTTAGGGCTCATAGCCTTATCTGGTTGAAATGCCAAGGTTGGCTATACTGTACTGTACGTTGTATTTTCATTAAAAATCATTGCTCCTGTAGCGAGACCAATCTTACGAAATAGTTTCAGGGCTCTGCTTCATGTAATTTTCAGAACAATTCGTTGTACTGCATAATATAGAAATTTAGCAGTATTGATTTTATTGTAGAGACCCTTCAATTAAATGAAGCCAAATTAAGACTTTTCATGCTTCACGTGCCTAGTGATCGTTAGAGACATATCAGTATTATGTATGGGAATTAATTTTACGAAATATGTTGTGAAGAAATTTCATTTCCAGGACATTATCTGTTTTTTATGTATTCCATTCATACAAGTTGTATTACGACGAGTTCCGAGTTTATTTTATGATACTACATCAGAACAAAATTAATTACACGATACGAAGTACAAAACAACATAAAATAAACCTCGTTGAAGTTGGAATAGATTTTATTTCTCTCTAAGTAGAACATGCACATTATACCGATGTGAAAACAGCTATTTAATAAATATTTCGTAAACAAAAGAATGCGGTAGTATTACCTATTATTATCAAATATAAGACGATTATTAATAGTGCATATAATTAAAGAAAAATACATTTAGTACCGGATAGTACTTATTGAAATAGTAGATCAACTAATTAGCAAGCAAATTCCGTACAGTTATTGAGAGATGGTCGACATAGTCTATTTGTTACCGGCCAAAGCCGATTTCAGGACAAACTAGTTTTGCCTAGGCTAAATTAGTTGTTCCTATACGCGATAGGATTAACTAGTACAGCCTAGTCCAATTTAATTTGTCCTAAGCCCGATAGGATAAACCAGTTTAGGCTAGTTGAAACTGATTTGTCCTGATATAAATACGCACATTCTAGAATAGACTGGTATTGCCTAGTGTAAATATTAGAGTATATCTAGGCAAACTGAATAAAATACACCGTAATTGAAAAAATAATCATTTTTATTAAAACTATAATGATTCTTCTTAAAAGTTATGGATAATTGGTAATACAAACAATCATACTACAGCAAATAATAAGTGTTTTTTTAATAGAAGCAATAATCATATCTCAATTATTAAAATTGTTATTTATTGTTTGGTGGCACTTATAATTGCAGAGTATCATTGCCTTCTTGCACTGGCATCTGTATGTGGAACAGTTTTTTTTTGCAGCTGCATCTCACAAAACCTATCTATGATAACCTAACCTATTTATATCAGGACAAATCAGTTTGGACTAACCTAAACTGGTTTATCCTGTCGGGCATAGGACAAATTAGTTTGGACTAGGCTATCCTAGTTAATCGTATGCCCTGAAATCGGGTTTGGCCGGTAACATATATGAACCATAGAACATAAATACGTGAAGACAGCATTTAATACTATAGCAGCGTTTTTGAAATGGGAAATAATTCTGGTCCTCTTTTCTCACTCTAACGCGATCTAAACGCGACCTGATTGGTAGAGAGAGATACGGCTAGGGAAGAGATCCCAAAAAGGAGGCTCAAAATTATTTCCTATTTCAATAATTCTGCTATACTTAATATTAAATGCTGTATCCATGTATTCATGCTCTAAGGTATGCTCCGATCCATATACTAATGGGCGAATGAACAACACATTGAACTAATTTGTAATATAGAGAATACAAAATAAGCCACGCCCGAGAATTTTATGTTACATAGTTTTAAGTGTAAACAAGTAGTGTGAACGTACTCCACAACTAATTTCATAGTACGCTGCATAACGTACCTTTCTTCTTAAAATAAAACGTAGATAAGACAGGAAGTCGCCATCTATCTGCTTTTTCTGCCATTGCCGTTTTTCATAACCTTAAACAAGGCCTTATTAGGGTATCACCTTGTCTAACTGAATCGGCGGCGCAGCTTATATGCATGATAGGACACGTAAGCCAAACTAACAAGAATAAAAATAAGTTCTTGGTCAAATAATTTATCGAAGCTACCAGACGTGGATCGCGATTTCGATCTTATTAGATCTCATCAGCACGCCATAGGTAGATTCGATAAATTACTGACCAAATCGCTGGAGCTGGGTATAAAGCAGATTTAAATAAAACATTTACTATCAACCATCAACGTTGATTATCAACTATCAACGTTTTATTTAAATCTACTTTATACGGAGCTCCAGCGATTTGGTCAGTAATTTATCGAATCTACCTATGGCGTGCTGATGAGATCTAATAAGATCGAAATCGCGATCCACGTCTGGTAGCTTCGATAAATTATTTGACCAAGAACTTATTTTTGTTCCTTTCTTCTTATTTGTCCATTGAATTATGAGATAGCACAACATATAGAATGTTATTTAATAATTAGTCCAAGACAATTTATAAATAATTTTACAAAGAGTACAACCATAAAAAGCTGCCATGGATCAAAATGCAACTATAACAAATTTAATACTATGTCAAATGTTCGAGAAACTTGCACAAAATCCAAATCGCCTGATTGCTATCAACAATATTTCGCATATTCCTTTTAAATAAACAGTTAGTTAAAAATTAGTTCAGGGTATTGTAATTTATCTATAATATATAATTAAAAATACATCTACGTCATAAGGCACCATCTCGAAATTCTGTTCACAGGTGAGAAATGTATTTCTAAAGAATAGTTTTGAGTATCGAGAAACAAACTAATTATAAAATTTCAAATTCTATTTTACTTTTCAACAAGTTAATTGTGTTTTTTGTTTTCCATTTTAAATTCTGACATTTTATTCCCCTATTGTGAATCAGACTTTTAGAACACTATGTCTAATTTTCAGTAATTATTCTGTCAAGAACACTCAAATACCCTAAATGATTTAGACTTTGTTCCTGAGTCAATGCTCGCAGCATAATTTTTGCGGATTTTTTCAGAACGATTACTAATCTGGCATACAAATATGTATTTTTAGAAAGTATTAAAATTCCATTGATTAAATTACAAAGGCCCACGTTTTTTGTAAACCTGTATCATTGTATTAAATATCTGCTGAATTTATTCATGCTTGAGCTTGAAACGTTTTTGTAACTGACAAAAATAAATAAGCGAGGGACAAATTCATACAATACATTTAATAGAAAATTAAAATAATCAAACTTATCAACACTATTTGTTTAGGCGCGAACTGATTTTTGTAAAAAACCATAAAACAGTGGCAAATTTCAACTTAAAGCTGCACTGTTTGTAGAACACGACGTTACACGCCAAATTAATTTTGTGTGACTAGTTAGAAATTAATTGATGAAATAAACTGCTGCAGTAACTTTAAAAACGAATTTATGTACAAAACATTACTTAATAAATGAATGAGAACAAGCAAACTGCGTTGTACAGAATCTCAAGATAACCTAACTTTCTTCGATACATTTAGTCTTTATATCTATTTACCACTGGGGTTGGTGGAACGAGGGTACAAGGGTAACCCACCATCCTGGGGCGAAACAAGCGGTCAAGAGCCGCATTACCTGCTCTGACCGGCACAAATGTTTAGAGTCATAAACCATACTATTTGTATATTTTCACATTCCAAGAAGTAAATTTGACAGTGCAAGAATTAACATCTGTTAACAACAGCATTAAAATAGAAAAATAAAAACACCCTAACTAAAATGGATACAAAACGGCTCACGTTCAAACAAACAAAAAATACATCTAATACTCAAAAGTTAATGATATAATGCTCGGTCAGAACATGTCACTCGCGAACAACCTCTTCGTACATTGGAAGCGGACACAGATTTTTTATAGTTCTTTTATACACTCCACTCTGAGTTTTTATTGTTGCGACGCGAACGATACCGTCATCTCCTGGATCTGTAGAAGTAACAGCCACATTGATGGAGGAAGATTGTCATCCTTCAAGATAACGCATTACCTGCTCTGACCAGCACAAATGTTTAGAGTCATAAACCATACTATTTGTACTATTTTCACATTCCAAGAAGTAAATTTGACAGTGCAAGAATTACAACTGTTAACAACAGCATTAAAATAGCAAAATAAAAACATCCTAACTAAATTGTATACAAAACACTGTTTATTAAACAATCTTGACGAATCGTTTTCACCTGATTCGTAAAGAATTCATAAATACATTGTTTACTTAAATGGTTTTCTTCCTATATATTTTTTAATCAGATTGTTTCAAATATATGTGCAATAGGCATTTAGCAAACTTATGGTAGTTTATAAAACGCCACGGCCTATAGAAAATGATTTGTCAAATTTTATAAATAAGTAGCAAAATTTTAAATTCTAACTGACATATTTGGACGTTTCATCATACGCCCAGGCGTTTTTGCTTATTGCATAAAGACATAGGTATTACATAACTTTAGAAATATACTTCATTTGCTGTTTCAATTTGTGTAGATTCATTGTTCGGTTAAATAAAACGATTTTTGGTAAATTATTAGATGATGAGACCGTCGCTCGAAGGGTGCAGAATCTTGTAGAACACTAAAGAAGTTTTTTTAGGTGTGGGCGGAGGGGGAGATAAAAAATGAAAATTAGCAAAAGCAAGTAACCTAAAATAATATAGTGAAAACATGAAGTGTTTTTGTCTTTTTTGTTTGACTCCAAACAAAAATTACTCCAAGAATTTTTTACAATGTTAGATTAAGTTAGGATAGGTTAGGGTTGGTTTAGGTTACGTTAATTTCATTTTAAAATTCTACGACACATAATTATATTAGGTTATAATAACTACCTTACCCATTGCATGATCGAAAAATTGTTCATAAACCTTAGTTATTCTGAAGAAGGAATTGATGGCATCAGTCATTTCACATACGAACAAACCCTGTGTATGTATATAATAGGCATATATTTGCTTTCCATTAATGGAAAAAATTATAGCTCCGAATATTCAAGTCTGCCAATTTCTACTTAATACAATCCATAGAACCGTCGGTTATTTTGTTTGCATAATGCCCGTTTCTGGAATGAATATCACTCTAGCCCCGGTCCTGATGGGATCCATCATTTTAATGAATATATCGAATGTCAATTTTTACAATTGGATATTAATGCAATTCATTGGTATGTAAGGAATGGTTTAGCATAGAATAGTAATTTCATTCGGCCAAATATTCTCACCTTTTCCTTAGACTTTACATGTAAATTTACTTACTACAGTTTGACTAAGCAAGAGACTTTGGAGTCATATTCACATTTAATATATATATAGACTAGGTATCTGTTCAATTACTAAGACTGATAAATTTTATAAAGGAAATTTTCTCATCCAAATCGTTCGAGTCATTATATTTTTCATAGACTTATCTGATATTTTCCTATGTTTCAATAATTTGGAAAGCATATTTCAATTATGAATTCGTTACTTTAAAAAGAATACATCAGAAGCATCTTCGGTGAGGAACTTATAGGATTGGCGTACGGTAAGCATTTTTTCGATAATTTTGAGCCAATTAGAACATTCTTAAATATTTCTAATATAGAATTATAATTTCAAGGTAATGACGTTATCATTGCCTACAAAGTTGTTGACAATCTTATTGATTCAAATGATTATTTATCAATTTTTGATTTGTATATTTCTAGAAAATCATTAAATCACTTTAAAATTAATAACTATAATTCTCATACACCGATTTTAATAAAATGACTCGCTATTGTCTTTGGCAATTATAAGACTTTACTGTGTAATAATTATTTAGATTGGCTTGATTTGTACAGGACTCCATTAAAATCACATCAAAATTGTTATTAACTTTTAAATAAGTATATTAACATGAAATTTTCGTCTACCACATATTTTTGTATGCGTTGGCATATTTTCTTAAAATTATTTTCTTGTATTATAGAATATTATATTTCGTATTACAGATAGTATGTCGCCATCTACTGATATTAGCTTTTAACTTACGAATTTTTGACCAAGACCTAATATTTCTTATGAATATTATACAATGTGTTTCTCCCAAAATTGAATAAATAAATAAATAGGTATCATGTAAAATAAATGCAAAAATACAGAACATTATTTATGTCTTGCGTCTTACGTGACTAAATAACAACCGAATTATTTTAGGGCGAAGGCGTCAGTAATGCAAATATATAGAGCGTTCTTCTTTAAATTAGCAGCACATCTTCGGTTTTTGTAATTTAAAATGAGTAACTTGAACTTGTGCAATGCAAATTGTGTATTAGAATCGTAGATTTATGTTAAAATGCGGTTCACGTTCTGTTTTACAAAAGCGAGCTCTAAAACTCCCGCTGTAAATTAAGGTAAATGAAACGGATTTAATAAAATCGCTCGGTGAAGGGAAATTTAAATGAAGAATTACACTCGCAGAAGTGTACTAGATTGTTCTTGTGGTCGTTGAATTGGGACTGGTAATCGCGTGTGGTATATTCGACCACAATATTTTACCAATCATAAGAAAAGCAAAGTATTGCAGCAACCGGGAATAAAACCCGGGCCGCCAGTGTGGCAGGTGAGAATTGTACCACTGAGAATGAAACCAAACGTGTGCACATTTATAACTAGCTGATTCCCGCAATTTTACCTGTCGAAACAAAACTGCACAGCATCAGATGACTAACGCAAATAATCGAAAGCTGTTGTTTACTTTACTTTATTTCTACTAGAAGTAGAAACATCCTTCCTCTTCCGTCAAGAAAATACGTCTAGTTGAGGCTGTTAAGGTAATTGTTGTCGTTTAAGTGTATGAAAATATTAATAACATCATTTTAAATTAGAATATCATGATAATTTTTGTTGGAGATAAGGCCCAAATGTCTAGGAAATAGAACTAAACAAAAGGAGTATAATTAGCTATATTATTAAGAGATTGAAAGAAGGAAATGTAGAAAAGCTGAGCTAGGAAATTTGTGAAAGACAAGTTTGTACAATTAGGGTAAAAACCAATAGTAAGAAAATTAATAACAAAAAAGGGACCAGAAAAGGTTGTCTGCTAAGCCTAGAACTTTTCAACTTATTATTTGCAAATCTGAAGACCAAATAAAGTAAGAAACAATTGTAGTAGTGGGAAACAAGAAATAAGTACGCTAATAATATCACATTGATGTGAAACAATAAACAAGGATTGAGTAATATAATAAAGAATGTAAAAATTAAATTAGAAAGAATGACTTGAATAAATAAGAACAAAAATAAGTTCTTGGTCGAGTAATTCATCGAAGCTACCAGACGTGGATCGCGATTTCGATCTCATTAGATCTCCTCAGCACGCCATAGGCAGATTCGATAAATTACTGACCAAATCGCTGGAGATCAACTGATGTTGGTGACTTTTAATTAAAAATTCCGATTAAATAACAAAATTCTAAATATCGGAAGTAGGCCTTAGGCACAACAATATGAAATACGGCAATAGCAGCAAAATAAGGTAGATGGCGACGTTCTGCCATATCAACGTCTTATTTAAATCCGCTTTACACCGAGCTCCAGCGGTTTAGTCAGTACATTATCGAATGTGCCTATGGCGTGCTGACGAGATCTAATGAGATCGAAATCGCGATCCACGTTGGTAGCTTCGATAAATTTCCTGACTGAGAACTTATTTTTGTTCTTTTTAATTTGGTTTACGTGTCCTATCACGTATATAAGCTGCGCCGTCGATTCAGTTAGACAAGATGCTACCCTAATAAGGCCTTGTCTAACGTTACGAAATACAACAATAGCAGCAAAAGCAGGAAGATGGTGATGTACTGCCATATCAACGTTTGACTTGAATAAACCTTGTTTGGGGTGAAAACGAAATAGCAAAGTGAACAAGTCAGTAAATTTATGTTATCTGATGAGAGAAAATGATAAAAGCACTATATAGAGAAGATGGCAAAGAAAACGAATGCGGTTCTCAGGAAAAGATGGTGGATTGGAAAAACACTATTTAAAAAGGATTTTGGAGAAAGGCTCACGTTGTTTGATGTTTTTAATAAAAGTGTCGTATCGTATGAAGCAGATATCTGGTGGAAAACGTTTGAAGGATGACAGAAGTTGCAAACAAAATAAATATGCAAAATAGATAATAAAGCTGGAAGAATCTATACCCACGTATTCGCCCCTATTAGAAAGGACGGTATCGAAATAAAAAAGAGGTGAAGGCAGTAAAGTTTGAGGTTTGTAAGATTGGAAAATTTGAAAATAATGATAAAAGGAAACACACAATCAACCAGAAGAGGAATAGGAATTAAATTCGTATAACAGAGAGTGTTTATGCATTTTATTATTGTTTTTTTATGTTGTGTTCACTACGTTCATGAACTGCATGCAAGTACGCGCCGCTGTGCCTTTGATGGCATCACTGTCATGAGAGCGCTATTAGCGTGAACATCTATCTGTAATGATCGATATCTGAGAGCACGTGTTTTCTTGCAGAATTGCCTGTTAATATGTAAATTATGGTTGTTATGTTTTAATAGTTCTTTAATAAATTAATGTGTTAACTAGAATTAGTGCACCTCTCGTCGTTATTTATAAACAAACACAAAATACAGTCCACTAACACGATTGCTATAACAACCCCAAAACAGAGAGGACTTTCTAATGCAGAATGGAATTTCCTTATATTAATTTCTAGTACGTAATATTAACCCTACCTGCACACTGAAATGTAAAACTTCTATGATCCCTCAGATCGATAGACTGTAAGAAAGGGAGTCTACTTAAAATAACCAAATGTTATTGAACTGAAATAATGTGCTGAAAGAAAATTCGCGTCCCTGTTTACTTAAGTTTATCGCTGTAGTCAAGCAAGTGAACTATGTCAATACTTTTCCATTCGTTTGAGCGTATCCCCTTTAATAGCTTTTGTGGGGTAAATAATAAAACGAAATATGCCAAGCACATCCTACGGCAATGCGTGCAAAGCTCACACGAAGAGAAAATTCTTTGGCGAAAGTGAAAAGAATTTTTAAATGAAGGTCGACTACGAATGCTGTTTTTTACATTGACTTATTATTAAGATCGCATATTACTTTCAAAATAAACGTGACATTAATTAATTGGTTAGAATAAACTAAATATGTCGCTGTCGAACAATTACTAAATTGATACGAATTAAATATTTCTTCGTTGTTAATCAAAAATAGATATTTGATCAATTTTATAAGTATACATATTAACAATTCAAAATTAACAATTAGTAAAAATAGGATGGCTTCACTTTTTCTCCTACTCTTAAATTTTGCGAAAATTTAAGAAGTAATTATTCATAATCGTTTTTATAAAGGTGTAGAAAAATTGTTATGATCATATCTACATGACATTACTCCTAAAAAGTCAACAGTTTCTAACTTGGCGATATTCAGTATATCTCTGAGATTATAGATTTGCAGAGCCACTTAGATGTTATCTATGCTAATTTTACAAAAGCATTTAATACACCTTGTTATGAGGATATCTTTGGTGTTTCGCAAGGATGTAATTTATGTCGGTTGTTATTATTTATTTTTTATTAATGATATGACAGACAGATTTTAAAATCTACTCATCTATTAAAGTACCATTGATTATATCAATCTGGGCATAGCCGAAGCTACCACCAAATTATACCTGACCAGAAAAGGTACAACCGATCTTGCCACTGATCAAAAAGGGTCTTTAAAAAGGTACAACCGATTGTGCCACTAATAGGTAGAAATTATTCTAATGAGAAAGGAAAATACTTTATTGATATTTTATGGTATTTATTTAACAGTAAATAATAAGGAATTATAAATACATACTTATACATATATCAGTCAACAATTTTTTCAACGTAAATATGATACATATTTTATGTAGTCGATGTTCCATATTGTTTTGTTTTTATATTTTTCACACAATTCCATGATAGTTTTCACTTAAATTCTTAAAATTGTGTTTTTAAACTTTGAATCTTGACATATGTGTCAATTTGAAATTCTTTTAACTTCTCGACAAATATATGTTATATTGATGGATGAGCTGTATAAAAAGATTCGTTAAATTTTGAGTGAAATGATTCACACCCGTTTGTCGTTTTCGTAACACAAGGACCACACTCCTTACCGCTACCTTATCAGGTAGGTGGCTACCCTTTTCTCTGGTAGTAAGATTGGTTGTTTCCTTTTAAAACCCCAATTTTGTACCAGGTAGATTTTTATTTTTAGTGGCAACTTCGGTCCCACCGCAATATTCAAACGGACCTTAACCATCGACAACAGTCTTGTGGTATGAATAATATTTTTCTAAATGTTAACAAATACAAATTTTATTAAAAATCTGTACTTTCGACAGTGCAAGCATTTCTAGCAGTTAAAAACACAAAAACACAAACGACTTCAACAAATATAAATAACAAAACACGACAATTGTTTTGGCTAAACAGCCATTATCAAGAGTACAACGGCTCTTTAGCCGAAACATATTGTCGAGTTTTGTTAAATATATTTGTTGAAGTTCTTCGTGTTTCTGTGTTTTTTAACTATTAATAATGAAATATTTACAGATGTTTTTAATAGAGGCTAATTTCAATATTATATTAATCTAAATAATTAAATTGTTACCTATTCTAGAAAAAATTAACAGCAAATTTCCAATATTGTGTTCGTGGTAACAAATTATATCGTCATAAAACTTACTTACTTAACATATCCAAAAAAGAAGGAATTAAAATCTTTATTCGTCTAAATTTTTAGATCAATGATCTCAAATTTTGAACGCGTCCTACCAAGTAGGATATGTTATATCTTCGTCTAATAATACATCGGAATCAACATTGTAATTCAATGCCGGTAGGGGTATTAGCCCTCGGAGTAGTTGTTTTTGTTGAATCCATATTTATATTTATATTCTTTTACTTACTTAAGATTTCAGTGTTATTTTTGATACCATACTTTTGTTACTGACCATGTCACCAATATAGTAAAAGAATTTTCAAAATAATATGGATTCATAGTTATAAACACCAGGTTATGTTCTAATATAAATGCAATTCAGTCACTATATTCTGCTGTAGTTAGGACAAAGCTTGAATATGCTTCTGTTATGTGTCATCGGCACTATTAATACTGTAAGACCACGGTTGAAAGAAAGAGAAGACTTTTCAAGCTTTGAACCTTTAAATTGGATGAATTTTACCCTCCGAGAAGAATTTTGTATTAACATTTTACTAACTGTTTTGGGATATTTTGTTTAGGCTCACGAAGAACCTACCTTTCAAAAATATTCCTGTGCAATTTTTACATGATGAATTATAGCGCCCTGACCTATAAAAATCAGTTTGAAGACCAGCGGTTAGCTCTAGGGTTACTTTCACATTTTATATTCAGAAATTCAATGTAAATATTATGCTTAAAGCTCCACTTTATGTTATGTATAACTACTTCAGTAAGATAATTCCATCGTGTTAGATTAATTTTGACAATTTATTTTATATTTTTTACATATTTATTACCGACTAAAAAGTAATTGTGAGTTTTTCACTAAATATTCGTTAGTTTGTTCTTTCTTTTTCATTCATCTCTGAATAATCAATTATTATTATCAATATAGTTATACTTTAATTTATCATTTTTTATCAGAAATAACACGAAAACAGAAATAAGCTCCCTTTCGACCAGCTTGTATTACCCTCATTAAAATTATGAAAATTAATAAAATTAATAGAATCGGTAAATTTTGAAGCGATGTTTCGAGGTTGGTTAAATGTAAAACCATTTTAATTAAAAGTGTATTGTATGGTGACTAAACATGATCAAATAATCCTCATATAATCTTATTAACATGAATACTGATCGATATTGCTATGTTTAGTTAAAACCTTAACATATAAATAAATATATAGGAGACTGTGGTGTAAAAATAAACAAAAAAGGGGTGTTGCCGCAACTAACCATAACACTTTAAAAACGCGGACACGTGTTTCGCTCACTTACACGTCGTAGTATTGGGGAGGGGGGGTGGATCTTGACTTTACGCCTTCATCCCGGGTTCGAGTCCCGGCGGGCCGTGACAACAGTAACAAAATATTTTCCCTCATTATATGAGGTAATCTGTAGTGGGTATAAATTAATTAAGTAATTAAAATCGCATTAATGTTTAGTTTGAGGGTTTCTCTGTAGAAACCAATTAAACACTACATAACAATAACGCAACAGTCAACATATATTTAAAATAGAATGAACATCAAGGCAGCGAACTGATTCCTCTCAGACGGAAAAAAAGAATGCTTATACAAAAGAATATTTATATATAGAATGTTATACTATACAGGGTGTATCGACCACCACAAATGTATTTAAAATTTACCCCTACTAAAAATTATTCAAATATTTCATTACAATTTTACATATTTTTCCTATTTATTTACGTAAAGAGGCAATGCAGGTCATCTAAGTCTGCGTGTTGGTCAAAAATTTGGTCCGCGGCCCCCTTTTGTTTTTTAAAATTTTCAAAATGGGTGTGTAGGAAAACTTTCCGGATGGGGAGGTTAATTTAAATTGAGAAGAATGCAATTTAATTTTAACGATAAACGAATAAACACTACTTTGTTTATTATCACTTTTTTATTTACAAATCCTTTTAACTATAGTTTCGACAAAGAAGCTTTTCATTGTCAAACGAATAATTCAAATTGAATGAATAACAGAAACACCAGGTTATGTTCTAATATAAATGCAATTCAGTTACTATATTCTGCTGTAGTTAGGACAAAGCTTGAATATGCTTTAGCTTTATCGTTAAGATGAATTATCACAGAAGCATATTCAAGCTTTGTCCTAACCAGAGCAGAATATAGTGACTGAATTGCATTTATATTAGAACATAACCTGGTGTTTCTGTTATTCATTCAATTTGAATTATTCGTTTGACAATGACAAGTTTTTTTGTCGAAACTATGGCCAAAAGGATTTGTAAATAAAAAAGTGATAATAAACAAAGTAGTGTTTATTCATTTATCGTTAAGATGAATTATCACACAGTAACGGCTGAATCAATGCAATTTCATTTGTTTAATTGCCTTGAAACATAATTTTGATTAGTAACAGATTTATTTTTAGCATAAATGAAAATTAATAATCTTTAGATTTTAATTACTAATTTTGTTTACTAAATATATTTTAGATATGTGATGGTTGAGTGCACTTATTTTGGAAAAACAAACTAAACCGTTTTGCTTGCATGACCATCTTTAATGGTTGGAAAATTATTTTAAGTAGGTACGAGTATAATTTTGAACAATGAAGAAAAAAGAGTGTTGTCGGTTCCCTTATATGGTAATCACTTTAAACGAATAATTGTTGCATTGTCACTAATGGAATTAGTTTGTCAACGAACTAGGTATTGAATGTCTATAGCCTAGAGCGAACCAGTGCTGATTGCTTGTTACGTTTGTTACATAGATTACGTTAACGCGAAACTAAACATAATTATTATAAGCCTTAACTCGAATGCTAAAAATAAGTTCTAAGAGTGTTTACATAAATTGGAGTTAATGTATTGTCCAGAATTTCGATTACTGTTTTACAGATTTGCGCTGTACGTTACTGCCTGTATTATACAACTAAGTGTCTGATGCTCTTTATACAAACTATATATCACTCCTCTATCCCCATTTATCATCCCTAAATTTTTAAGTATTTTCATTTCTAGGCAACCTATCATACGTGAAGAAGGTTCTAGGCCTATAGTATGGATTGTTGAGATTCTAGGAAGACTACAATTTTCGAGAACGTACACGCTGGAACTGTCAGCCTGTCATTATAAATATTCCTTCTAAATACGAATTAGTCTTCCCCTGATATTTTTTCCATTCTTCTTTGCACTACTTCAGTTGCGATTTTTGATTCATGAGAGATTAAGATAATTATTCTGAAATTCTAACATCTATCCGTGCCTCTCTTTTTTGGTATGGTTGTTACTCTGTTCTGTCTGTAGTCATCCGGAACATTCTGTGTCACTAGCTTAAATACATAAGCTTCAACTTTTCGGCTACATAGTTTAATATCTTAGTCTGTACTCCATCGGTACCTGATGCCTGTTACTGTTCAAATTGTTTAAACTCCGACTCTCCCAGTATTCTTTCAACCCATTCGCTATCTCTTGGTTTTTGATGACCCCTGCTTGATTTCTTATATTATCACTACTAAATCCTACTTCTTTAAAACTCATTTTATTTATATTGTAACTCTCGTCAGTATTGCCTGCTTGAAATTTTACTTCTACTTTTTTTACACCTATTGTCTATCTACTGTTCCGTAACTACCATATAGTACCTTTCGTCATCCACCCTGCTCTTATATTTCCGCCTTTCTTCTATTAATCCTACACTATCATTTGTTATCCAGGGTTTCCTAATCCCGTTATGTTTGAGGCCGAATAACTGTGAAATCTAGACACCATTTAATGCAATTTCATTCTGCCTCTACATCCCTACCATTAATTTCTCCCGCCTCTTTTAGTATTTCGTCTGTCCTTCTACCTAACATATCACGCGTATTGTTACATTTCAGTTTCTCCAAGTCAATGCGTCTCCAACCTACCTTCTCCTTTACAATTTTAAATTTAAGATTTGTTTTCGTAACTGCTAAGTCATGATTACTATTTGTATCTTACCTTGGATAGCTCCTACAGTCCATCACTTTATTTTTAAATCCTTGCTTAACGAGAATGTAATCTAACTGATTACTGATCTAATTCCCTATGTAACCTACCATTTCCCGCGTATAGCGCCTTCTAACGTAATGATTAAATAATGCATTCGCGACGGCTAACTTATGTTTATCAGAGAATTTTATCAATATATATTCCCTATCGTTTCTATTGCCTACTCCAAATGAACCTATTATTGTATCATATACGCTTCGACGTTTTCGTCACTACCAAACAGAAGTAGGCATATGGGTTAGCACTGTTACCGCTTTTATAGACGTCGAATTTAAATTGACTGTTTAGATTTGGAAATGGTTTCAGACTTTTATTATTGTTACCTGTTTTTAGTAGGGTTGCATGGCAACAATAAGTGGTAATCAGTTTAGATATTGTTACATTCGTGATAATTATTTTTCTTAGAATATTCTTTGCGGTACCGTGGTTTGTAGGGGTCCGCTCGCTTTATCTGGCCAGACGGGCTATACAGACCCGTCATTGTTCTTCTGTTCCAGATAATCGAACTTGTTTTACCGCGTGTTTGATAGTGTACCGACGAATGACATTGTTACAACGGAAGGGGATAGATATCGCCCAGCTTTTTTTATTGATCTAACTTCACTTCTGCTTCGACGATTCCAAATACATCTGTACATATTTGTACGTCATTATTAATTAGTAAAATATAGTTAAGTTCTAAAGTTTATTGGAGGTTTATCTATCACTACCTTCCCATAAAAAAAGAATTAATACTCCACGTCTTGTTAATTCTACGCGTGTGCTATTACTTAACCTGCAATAGCAATGATCCTGAGTAAATGCCTGTTATTTTACATTGACTATCTTATAGTTTTTCCATAAATAATTTTCGATGCTCTGTCCTACTTTCTTTCGGATTGCGATTCCCACCCCCGAATTACATTCCGATTCTGTACGAATTATTCCAAAGTCTTCTCCAAAAGCCTTCACCAACACCTACTATATCCATTATCCATTTCTAGCCTATCAATCTCAATTTTTAATTTTTATAAATTCCCCACTTGTCGCATCGTTCTAACATTCCACGCACCAACTCGTGAAAGATTGAATGTGCTATTAAAACTGAAATTTCACATAATGGTGACATCGTCCGAGGTAGTCTCCGCACGGAAATAAAAACGGGGGACTATTTTATCTCTATTTGATTTTATTTGTGTTTTAGTTTGTTATACTTGGATGTGATGGCCTTCCGTTATCTTCCACATCACAGTGTTGTGGATCAGATTGCTATACCAATTCCCGTAGTCTCTGCTACCCTGAGTACTGAAGGAGCTGCTGTCTTCCTTCAGGAATATACCTTTCTTCTCACTAAGGAGCCCTCCCCCTCCAACTACAGTTAAAACTGTAGTCTGACTCCGTAAATCATTGAAACCGGCAAGGCGATAACCTTCTCTAGTTTGTACACTTAATTATTAGTTTCTAGGCAAAAATTTTAATTCAATTTTTGAACAAAACAGTCTAAAAAATAACGGGTTAAGCTACAGTCAATTTTAAATAACTTCTTAGACTAGGGGGCATGCGCCAAAGATATTTAAGTAAACTACTATGCATTTCGTAGGCAATGTTAGAAGTTCTGTATAAAAAAATATTGTTACGAACTGCACTTGCGGTTTGTGTTGGTTCAGTCCTAATTAACATCACCTTCCTGGAAAAGATAATGGATATTTTCGACCTTCGAAGATACGTCTGGAATATTCTAGCAACGATCAATAAAAAACCAATAGTACCACGGGAGGGTTGTAGAATGTTCTGGAAGGAATGCTAAAAGCTATAAAAGCGAGTGCACTGGGCGCATCGATTCAGTTTGTTTACATCGTGATAAGTGAGAGGAGCGATAGACAGGCGATAGTCATAGAGTGGCGACAGTGGAACGCGAGTATAAGTAGTGGCGAAGTATACGGCGACTGGAGAAATAGATTTACTATTATGAAAAATTGTTGAGACTTGTGTTAATCAGAACTGTAGTTAATTTAATTTTAGTTGTTAACAAATTTCGTTATATTCGTTCTTTTAATTGTGTCGCAGTATAGATGAAAAGCGCTTGGTATTATTGAACGTTAACGTTCCACATTTAAGTTTCAAAATTAAACTTTACTGGATAAAATACTAATTTCAATGTAAGCGCTCTTTAAATTACCCCATAAAAATAAAATATTTCTGCACGGCCAAGATGTCGAACATAAGGGGCTTGCCGAAATTGGTGCAGTACCAATTTCACTGGCGAACCAGCTGCACCTAATGACTTTTACTATCGTGAATAGTTCAGCTACGAGACTAAAGCTGCACTTAGCGTTGCAGTTAAACACGCAAGTTACAGTAGTGTGTAAGTTGTTGAAAATTATTAAAGCGATAGTTTAATTTCATCGCGGGAAAGCTCAAGAAATCTCTTAAATATATAAATGAAAAGCTTACTCACTTTTAGAACTTTAAAGAGGAGCGACTAAACGCCATTGCAATTACAATTGATTTTTAGTTAAAATATGTCAGATAAGATACCTACCAGATTGTTATACTGTAGTTACTTATAAATGTATAAGTATAGTAGGTATGTAAGTGTGCATGTGGATCTTTATTGATTCTTGGATTCAAAATCGAAATCGAACTTTACTATGTAAAATACTTCTGTATATATATATATATATATAACAAGTCATATTGACTATACGTATATACGTATTCTGGTGTTTAATTCTAAATTACTTCTGATGGTTATTATAGTCTCCTTTGATTTGAACGGTTTTGTGTTCTACGGCTCTGTATTTTCTCTTTTCTATGTAAAAAAATATTTTTTTTGTTTTATTCCCACCAGATACTCGTGCTGGAGGGCGAGCAGTCACTCCAACTTACACTGTAGTCCTTGCAGAAATCGTAGGAATGGGTGGGTGGTGTGGCTACGGAGAGAAAGATGAGAAGAGAAGGGAAGTATTATCTGTGGAATATTACTGCCCCAGCATTTGCCTAAATGATCCAAGGAAAATACAGAAAACTGACAGAGCAGCCGGAGCTCACTCCTTCCTATCTTCAAAATTTTGCTTCCTTACTAATTACATTATAACGGTAGGTTTCACAGGTAGGTTAGGGGCAAGATCTATTTATTTTGTATGTCCAGCGTTATCAAATTTCATTCTCTACTTATCAGTTATCTATTTGATATTAATACTTTTAGCTCCTCCTTAACACAATTCTTTTTATAGAAATATTTACGCTATTTGTTACAAATGTAAGAATTATAAAGTGTTGATTGTTCACTATAATCATGTTTGATTACAACGATTACAAGCAGTTTACAATTTTAATTAGTACATATCATTAAAAATTATAACTGGTCTATTTAGCCTTTTTGAAAAAGCACTTAACCTTTGTTGGAAGTAGCTAATGATAAAGGTCACTGATATTAATTCCACAAATATACATTATGACACACTAAAATCCTAAAGTTCCACATAAAACGTTCATAAACCGAAAATTCCTTTCGATATCCAAGGTGTCATCCTTATTAAGACACGCATTATAGGTTTCTAAAAGTATTTTAGTGTTGAGTAAAACCTGAACCGATGAATTAGTAAGACCATATATGGTTAGTAAGATGTTCTTTTAAATGATCTACTTAACGAATTTCGCCTTAAACACAATGATCCTTCTTATTTGTCTATAAAAATTAATTATAACTGGAATTTACTTTATAGCCCTCTTTTTCTAACTTGTGAAATTAAGAACTAATCTTTAATGCTTCGAATTTATTATAGAAGAAAAGCGCCAATCTAAAAAGAAATATTTAAGGCTTATCCATTAAGGACGGGGCTAATGTCGAGCATAAACCACAGAGGCCAATATAGGACCTTTTTTGACGAAATAGCCTCTAAAGCTTCGCCCTTAGCGGACGACATAATTAGCAATCTTCTGAGAAAATTGACGGCTTTTTATGGAAACAAAAATAAATTTTACAAGAATGTCAAGAAATTATTATTACTGATAAGAAGGCAGCTAAAGTAAGGTTATAAATCCAAAACTATAAATTATCAATTGTTTACGTATAAAACTGAAGTAATCGAGTGTTCCTTAAGAATAGTAGTAAGAAGCATAAATGAAAATATACAAGGCTTTAAACAAAACCAACGCAATTTTCTACTTCTTAAGCACGGATCATAATAAATGTTCCGACGAAGCAAGGGTATTTGAATCAGTTTGAAACTTCGTGTCCTCCTACAAATCAAAAGTGTCTACATATAAATACAGACAGTGTAGTGAACGCCATCTGTAGAAATTTGATAATTGCTATAAGATTTAGTAATGTTCAACAAAGTTCCTTTCTAATAATTATATTGACTTGTTAAAATGGATCCACGGCGCAGATAACCACATGGTGGCCACGTGACTAATCAGAACAACAGAACAACAAGAAAAATATTGTTCTTGGTCAATATTCTGTCAAAAGTGTCATTCATTGGTTCTCATCAGTTCCTCACCAGCGCGCCGTGATGAGATCCGACATAGTTGATATCAGTTTTAGTAAAGGATCTCATTTAAAATTGCTGAATTCCGCAAAAAATAGTAAATTTTTACAGATAGCATTCACTACGCTGTTTTTATTTATTTATCTCACACCTTTTAAAGACAACAGGAAGATTGGTTGGTATTCAATGACATCTATGACAGTTTCGACTAATAATGACCAAGAACATATTTGAATTTTAGTTTAAAGTATGCATTAGATGAAAATATTTTTGAAACTATTGCATTTTTGGTTGTAACGCAACTACTTCGTTATTTTAAATGGAATACTCCGATTTTCATTGCTCTTTTGAATACCCTACTAAATTTGAAACTTGCTTTTATAATGGTGGTATATCCCTAGAGCTGATATATCACATGCCATAATTATTACTGCAAAATGAAAATTTTACTAAAAACAAAAAAGTCATTATCTTGGCGCAATCAGAAAAGTTATAATTTTCATTTTTTCCTAATGATGGCAGTAATTTCTTTAAAAAAAAGTCCTCTTTGAGGCAGATATCAATTAATACTTAAGAATATCGTCTCCTTTTACACTTTCCAATGGTATAGTCAAGGAGATATGGTAGTACTTCAAAAATATAATAGCTTTTGACGTTTTTATGAAGCCATCAATCTGAACTACAATACAATTGTTTATTCGTTTTGCGCTGATGAGCCACTTCTTTCTCCTGTGATGGAGCACCCGAAATTTAATGTTCGGAGTTAAATGTGCAAAAAACTTATTATGACGAAGAAAGGCGAGTAACTGTATTTATGAATATTTATTTACAATATGACTGCAGCTAAATATATACATAATTATTACAAGACCCTTTCTAAGATGTTCACGTTAAAAAATGCTTTTTTGTGATGCTGTACGATCTGAGTACGAATGTGTACTGACTATTCAAAACCAACCACTCTCCAGCGGAGTAGGAGAGGGTGGTGACTAATAATTGAGAAATATATGAAAATCTGATTGTAATTTACCGACGACGGCAACTATCCCGCAAAGATTGTTGCCGCCGTTATCGCATGCTTACAAAGGGTCGGCACACATCTAAAGTCAAAATGCCACCTGCAGGCAAACGCATCATTCTGAATGAACTGACAATGCATGCTAATATTTTTAAATAAACATACTCTAAATCTAAACAAAGTCTTTGAGAGAACTGAACATGCCGCCCGCCTTGAGAGAACCGAACAACAATTATGTTTCAAAATTTCGAAAGGAATCATAAGAAAAGGAGCTCTTATGTCTCTACTTTTATTAAAAAATTCATTGTTCTAACATTTTCATTTCCATTTTGTCACCGATGGTTTTAGTAAAATTTTAATTTTTAAATAATTGTGACAAAGACGTACAGAAAGTTGGGTCATTACACTTAATACAATGAAATAATGGCGTACTACCCATAAAACAGTAAATGCCACAGTTTCAAAAATATTGATGCTCTTGCCTTGTTGATGTATAACCCATTAAAAATTGATACCTCCCTTCGTCCCATATAAGCTTCTACTGGATGGATTAGATCAATCACCCTTTAGATTTATATGGGTATATGTCGGTAAAGTGTATTGAGGTCACTAGCTAACACGGACACAGTAGTTTAGCTCCACTGGGTTGCTTTTCGTGGAGCGCAATATCCAGGAACATATCCCTTTGCAAATAATTTTTGAAAAAGGTACTTTACTTTTGCCCAGTATGATATTCGTGCCTTTCATTAAATACGAGGATGGATCAAATATAAACGAGCCTTTGTTCATAAAATATTTATTTTGAAAAGTTTCACAAAAACATAAGTTTCTCCATTTTTCGACATATCCCCCTTATTTGTCTATACATTTTCCCCAACGCATTGGTAGTTTTTGCATCCCGTTTTCATAAAAAGAGGTAGGGTGGGTGATTATTAAGTTACGCACAAATGCCTCCACCTGTCCATCGATCTGAAATCGCTCGAACCCTAGTGATTCTTTGAGGGGCCCAAACATGTGGAAATGACAAATGGATAGGTCTGGGCTATATGGAAGGTGCTCCAGCTGAGTCCAGTGCGTTTACCGTTTTGGGCCTGCGTTAAAGCTGCAGTATGAGGCCTAGCGTTATCGTGCGAGAGTAACACGTCACGAATTTTACCTGACTGAGGAGTAGTTGTAGAAGTCGAAGTAGTAGGCTGCATTAATGGTTCTTCGCTCGTGAAAAAAATTGACCAACAGCACCCCTCTCCAGTCCCAAAAAACCGTGGCTAAAGCTTTGCCTGCAGACAGACGTGTTTTCGGCTTCAGCGGGTTTGATTCATCTTTGCGCCGCCACTTCATGCTTGCTCGTTATGAGAGATGCGTACTCGAGCAGCTTTTTGATCTTCACTCAGCAACTTTGGAACCCAACGAGCTGAAATTTTTCGGAATCCTAAGTTTTTCGTTATGATTGTGTGGACACTCCCATAGCTGATGTTAAGTTCACCAGATATCTGATATCTGAAGCACAGTGGCATGGCGTGGCAGTACAATAAGGTTACTAGCGCGTGCAACGTTAACCGCAGGAATGCTGGTTTGCGGACGACGAGGATGATTTAAATTTTCCGATACGAGTAATGGGCGTAAGCTCATCATTAAATTCTTTGCACCAAACTTTTACACGTAGCCACGAAAGCGTATCATTTCCGAATTGTGCTTGCCATCTGCGTAAAATTTCAGCTGGTTTCACGTTTTCACGTGTAAGAAACTTAATAATAATTAATTGTTCAGTCTTTGTGATAGCTATTAACCAAGCGAACGCAGCAATACGATGTGTCGTTTCCGTGCCACCTAATATCCACACTTCAAGTTCCTAACGCCCGGATGCGCCTTGAACAACTATTCGGCGCGTAATTTAAAAAGGCTCATTTATATTTGAATTTAAATTTTATGTACGGTCTTAAAATAAAAACAATTAAAAGACTTAGGGAGATATATACCCGATATTTTATTTCATTTATCCGCTGTTCTACTGTTGCGCAATAGTGTATTTGTAGATACAGATGTATCATAAATGTATAGAAGGAAACTTATTAACAAAGGTGACGAAAGGAGTACCACTGATACTCACAATCGCACAATACAAATTCGCTTCATGTGGGCATTGTGAAAAGTCGAATTTTCCAAGACGATATAACAATTCAGACATACGAACATTTGTCTGACAGTGGTGGTTAGGTCTCAAAAGAAATAATTTTCTTTTCATTTCGTCAAAAGAGTCGTATAGACTTGAACGTATCTGTTTGTCATATCCTTTAGTTCGCGAAAACATAAAAGAAATATCAGAGTAACAAAAGAGTTTCAATATACGTGACTGTAAAATCGCTTTTTCAGATGTTACCGATTCCATTAGAACTGAATTCCTTCGAAAAGTCGAAAACTTCTTTGAATTGCTAATTGCTTTAATAGCCGATCAAATCAATCTGCCAAACTTTTAATTAAATTAAAATATTCAGTTCAAGCAATACAAAAATTATTTGATTAAAAAATGCATTATCCGGTCGTGAAAATTTTAAAGCAGCCTATAATAACAATTTGAAGGCCTGTAGAAACAATAATAGATACTATATATTAAATTATTCATGCATATTGTATATGCTACGGGTAAAGTTAGATAAGCGAGTTAACCTAGGTTTACCCGGGTAAACTGCGTAATACCCAAGACACTTGGGTAAAGTCCAAAATATATAAACCGCGTTTTATCCGCTTTCGCTTGGTTAAAGTTGGATGTACCATAAATGACAAGGCCATTAATGTTTGAAAAATATAGAATTCTAAAACTGTATTCTCTTAAAGGTAATCTACTCACGAGTACTTATTTGTTCATACATTTCGAGTTACAAAGATTTCCAATAGCTTTATCTAACCTAACCTAACCTAACCTAACCTAACCACAAGTCCTTTTTTGACAGATTTCAGTTTTTTTGACACTCTTCACACAAGCGGAGATATAGCTTAATAACATCTTGAGTTATATGAGTCATTTATGGTATATCCAACTTTAACCAAGCGAAAGCGGATAAAACACGGTTTACCCGGGTAAAGCCCGAAACGTGTACAATTCCAAATATATTTTGGACTTTGCCCAAGAGTCTTGGGTATTACGCAGTTTGCCCGGGTAAACCTAGGTTAACTCGCTTATCTAACTTTACCCGTAACATGTATACTATGATTAATCATCATCAGCAAATCGTAAATACGAAGACTAGTTAGGTACGCATCTCCACTCCTTCCTATCTTAAATTATTTGTCGCATTTCTCTAAAACTAGACATCCTACACCCCGTAAGGTTTTGCGAATAATAATTTAATATATGTCTTTCTATGGTTCGACTTCTAATGTCTCTAATTAGCCCTTCATGTCTTAAAACCATCCTATATCTCCTTATCATTATTATTTCTATCTGAACTATAATCATCATCCGCCTATAACACCACATCTCAAATGCCTTTAACCGCACAGAGCCGTTTTCCATTCCACATTTCCACATTCACTTCTGATAATCTTCTGAAGCATAGAATTTATTTCTTTTTGTTAATGTGTATGAACTGTATTGCATTCCGAAAATAGGTGACTCCTTCTAGTATTTCGTCTCCAATTTTCATATTAGTTCCATGTTCTACTGTCAACACTGCTGTCTCTAATGCCTGTTTCCTAGATTGATAGAAATAATACTACTAAATAATCCGCAAATCTAAAAATCCTAATCTTTTGTCTCTACACATCTATTCCAAAATGCACTATTGTATAAATGCCTTTCTAATATTTACTTCTCTACGTTGCTGATCAAATTCTATAAATGTTTGGTGATTATTTTAATACAAACTATATATCACTATTCAATCCCTACATATAATAATAACTTACAATTTAGCATATCTGTATCTCAGAGCCAGACTATATTTAGTCCAGAAATTCAGTTTATCATTAAAGCAGTTTTAATGAATTAACGTTAGATGTTTCTAAATTCTTAAACAACCTTTACAGCAATCCGGGAATTAGTTCATATTTGAGTTAGCTTCATGTATATAGGAATAAGGATAGTAATGCCACTTTTAATTGGTTCCGTATTATTTTTGCTTTTTGTTACATAATATAGTTTTACATGGAGAAGAAAATCTGTTGCAGGATTTAATATACATGTTACATACAAACGAAGATGACTTGATATATTTCTAATGAACATATCACGCACAGTAAGTCCAAAAGGAAAAAAGAGATATTATCAAATCATTTACTGTAAAATGTAACAAAAACAAGTTTAGCCTTTGGTGATATATAAAAAATATATTTTTCATTTATTCATTTTCGCTTCTTTTATACTGTAAATTCTTATAATCTTATAATAGTAGCACTTACTTTAAAAGTTTCTTAAATCAATTGTAAGTCAATACTTGAGACGAATTATTAGTGTTTCTAATGTAGTAGTTTTGTCGAGATGGACTAAAGTAATATTTAAAAGGGTAACTGACTTTTTTTGTATATATAGTACCTCTACTCAAAATGCAAAAAATTAAAATAATATCTCTTTTCGCATGTATGGACGACCATGGAAATAAAAATGTACGTATGTAATTTTTAGTGTGACCTTTGTATTTAAGCAAGGACTAATACATTATAAATATATGTCAGTTGCAAGTATCTACTTTATTTTCTCATAAAAAACAAACACAAACGGCATTGTCATAACAATAGAATTCCGCTTGAACCCTTTGAATAGAGTATTCTAAAAAGTAAGCTACTAGATCTAAAATGAAAATGTGTGCATCCATAGCATTTAAATGAATATTTTGATTTGAATGTATAGGCTGGATAAGGCGCTGAAACCATACCTGTTTTGAATAATAAAACAGTATAGACCAAGTGGGCTAAAAAGCTTATTTTCAGGACAAGTCATAATGAGCACGCACAAACCGAAGGCGAATACGAATTACTGAACATATACTCTCGAAGTGTTTATTATTCACAAGGGATTCATTATGTAAAATAATGAAAGGAGTTACAGCTTTTATCTTAAAGTTCAGTCTGTCTGTCTTGGTTAATAATTAACGGTTATTGAGGGGAACTTCCTGTACAACTTTTATTTCATTTATTATGTAAACTCCTCAAAATGTACCAAAAGGAAAGTTAGAACGTTCAAACGGATAGTTTGTGTTGAAGATGAATGTTGAGAATTAAAACAAATTTATTGTGGAAAATGCACTGATTTTATTTACCTAAATTAAACCAGAGTAACTTTTACTGAGCATATACCCACAGAAGCCGCCAGTCAGACAACTCAGCCGATAGCTGACTGAATGTTAGCAATTGGTTAGTAATTTTTCGTAGCAATAAGTAGCACTATACAGATATTTTCAAGAAAATCGATTCTCAAGGGTACTTTATTCCTTATATACAATGAATTTTACTGTTTAGACAATAAGCCGTATAGCTCAGGGCGTAGTATTGTGGGCCACTCATTACTATTCAAACTAACACCATTTGTCTAAGCAAAGCTGATGATTCTTTGCCATAACTGTCCCCATATTAAGTTTCAGGCACCGAAAGGCGTGGGCTAGTGCTCTAGATCATTGCTTAGCATTCGGGAGGTCACCGGTTCGAAATTGGGTCTGGCTGCTCTGGTCCAAGTTTTCTGTGGTTTCCTTGGATCAGTTAAGCAAATGCTGAGGCAATAATATTCCACAGATAAACTTTCAATTCTCTTTTGTCTTCATTTCATCCGTCTCGCCCTACCCTCCGGCTTTGCACTACAGTGTAGGTCGGAGGGACTGCCCGCTCACCAGCACGAGTAGCAGGTGGGAATGAAACACAAAAAAGTTTTTTTCTTTTAAGTTTGAGGCGTCAACCAGTAAGTCCCGTTTCACAAGAGGCTTGAGACACGCCTTACACTCTACGCCAGAAATTGGATTGACATTGAGTTAGATGGTACCTTTGCGCCGAAAAGTGGCGTCTGCGCGAGCGTGAAATCTCGCGCACAAGCTAGCGCTTGGCCCAGATGCCTGACATAGCTACGTCGAGCGTGCGGGCTACGCATTATCATGGAACCCTTTCACATGGTACGCCCGCTGATGAGGGTTTTTCGTTTGATCATGGCATTGATCAACACAAACAATTGTTGATCTTCAAGTCTCTTTCATAAATTAGTGTCAGTCAAAATTCAGATTCTTTCAATGTTGCATCCAAATCTTCTGTTTCAATTTTTACTCAAAAGTAAAATTTACTCTTATTAATCAAAGATTGTTGTGGATTTCCGCAAATAATTTAAAAAAAATATTGGGTGTTCTCTTAGTTCAGAATAAAGAGACACAAATGTACCTTTTATCAAGTTTTGTTCCACAAAGGATTTTTCCAAAGAAATTTTCTTGTGACCTGCCCTTTTAAAATATAGTATGCAGCACTGGCAGCAACGCCTGTTACGTGTCAATTTTAACAGCCTCCATATGAACATACAACGTCTCATGCGTAACGATACTAAAGGACCAATCATAGTTACCACGACTGTAGAAATTTGCTACCTATTGTGGGATTCAGTTATATTTAACATGGTCCTTTTTTACTTAATATAGTAACTGGTTACGTGTCTACTACGTAGATAGCTATGCCATGGGTTCAGGTTAATAGTTAACGTCCTTATTAGAATAGTACCCGGTTGAACATTACTGATACCTACTGTTTTCCATGAAAACACGAGAGATATTTTCTCAATGAAATTTTGTGAATAAAAAACTCCGACGATGTTATGTACAGTTTATTCATAACAAAAAACGTATAATATTCTGACAACGATATACTGATACTGATACTGTCTCAAATTTACTAAAGCTAATTATTATAAGCAAAAACCACCACCATAGAATCTTACAAAACTAATAGAAAAAAACCCAAACAGGGTGCTTATGTGATCTGCATCAGGTACCTGTTTACAGTTTCATAAACATGAAAGTAAAGTGAGCAAGCGGTCCTACACTTCGCTACCTGCTTCTAAATATTCAATTCGAGGGTAATGAACCCTCCTTTGAAGTTATTATAATATGTACTAAATGCTGGAATGCAAACTAATATTTAACTTTATTATCTAACTTTCGGAGATTGTAATTGTACTTTATTGGGGTTGGAAATTTTGAATTTTATTTTTACCGAATCCCAATCATCTACTACTATACGTAATAAATTTCTACAAATGGCATTCACTACGCTATGAGAACCATTGAGTTCCAAATCACAATACACGTCTGGCAGTTCAGACACACTACTGATCAAGAACAAACTTTCTTTTGTTGTTTATTATTACCTTATTTCTTAATAATTGTAATTAGTGGTAGGTATTTGAGATACATTCACTTCGAAACATTTTAACAACAAATTGAAATTGGAGTACAAAAAGGCAATGGAAATAATTTCACAAACTTTATTCGCATATCTTAAAAACTTACACTGTACAATCCTGTATCTTTTGAAAGTGGCTTAACGCCTAAACGATATCGTTAAGAAATTCTGATAAAGTTTCTAAAATTATTCCCATTGTGCTTGGTACTCCTACACACACATTGTAAATGCACCCCGAATAGTATTAATTACAATAAGTTACAGTAGAAATATGCAGTACAATTCTGTATATTTCGAAAATAGCCTAACAGTTGAAACAAAATTGTTAAAAAGTTCGAATAAAACTGTTGAAATTATTTCCATTGTGTTTTGTACTCCTATTGCGATTTACAATTTTAATTTATTGTTCATTTTAAAGAGCAGCCTTTTGGAATAGAGCTGTTTGCGATACAGATAAGTTTTCCAAACCAATGACTCTTAAGAAGAGCAGGTAATTCTTTGGTTGTCATCCCGACCGATTCAGTTTGCGCAATGTATTATTAATAGAACGAAGTGCAAAGTACAGCGACGCTCATTTTCCATTGCTATTCAACTATACAATAAGCATGTTTAAATGTTTACTGACAGGGAGTTAGGTATGAAATGTGTTGAGTGAGAACCGTAAGCGTTTCGGGATAAACGATTCGAAGAGTCTTATTGTTGCTGAAGTCCTGAACTAACGTTGCTGTTCTCGCGGTTCTGAATCAGAAGGATTAGCATGGTGTCAACATAACGGCCTACTATTCAAATTCAAATAATCTCATCGTGTATTACAATTTAATGCAAAGATTAAAGGAGATTTATTAGAAATTCAACCAAATTTGAAGCCGTTTCACAACAACCCGAAATATAATTTGAAACGTGTTTAGTTTCTGTATAACAAAAATAGTAAAGTGTGTTTCTCTTAACACCTACTCAAGGAACGACTATAAGGACTTCACGCTCTTTCAAAAGCTCCTCTAAACAACTCATAAATGATTTTATGAACAATTATCGCTTATTTGTGACAAAAGAGAAAATAAACAAACGAAGACGTTAATGGCAATTCAAATATTGTAGTAATTTAAAGCTCCAAAGAAATGTTAAAACTTATTACAACAATATAGCTATTATTATGTGTAATAAATTCATGGAAGTACATGTAAAGTAAATATTTTCACCGCATTATAATAAACTAGTTGAACACTTACCTATATTATAACTTATTAAGTTATTATTTTACTTATTTCACGTGACAAAGGATTTCTAATCAACACATTATTTTTGCGCGTGTCCCAAAATTTCTAAGGCGATATGATATGGTAAATTAGGAAACTGCTCATTAAACATTTAAGATCTTTCTACTGTAATTTTATTATTTTTTATACGCGTAGTGAACAAATTCATAATATCCGCATGCTAGTAGGTACCTATTATTTTTACTATTTTATAAATATTGATAATGTTGTACTATTTGTTTCAAGCAAATAAGCTACTCAACTTGAAAGAAAAAATAAATAAAACAATTAAAAAAAAATCTAATTTAAAAACCAGCTAAGCCAGGCTTCAAAGGAATCTAAAATGTTTGATATATATTTTAATTCTGTATCCTAAGATACAATAATATGCAGGCTATTTTATTTAAAATAATACTTTAGTTAAAAATATTACGTTCAGTTATGCTGGAAGCCTTTGTTTTTATTCAATTGAGATTATATTTTAAGGTACGGCTAACAGCGCCTTTGCAAGTATCGCCTTGTATACATCTGTTATATACACATATATACAAATACGTATACTATATATCGAGAAAATTTTATTGTTTAATTCAAAATTAATTATCTAAAATAGGTTTGTATATACACTACAGGTACAGGTTTAACCGACTGTCTAAAGTTTTTTAATCCCTTTCACAAGGTCGTATCAAATTATTAACGTATGTACTTTCCTACTGCAAGCTTCTGTGTGCGACATTCGTTTCTCATTTAGCTTCGGACGTCTGTGCCGGCTATTTAGATGAGCTTTGTGGAAAAATAGTGGAAGCCACAAACAGTATTCCAGTTGAAAAGTTGAAAAATACTCTTCCACAGTGTTACAACGGACTAAGATATTGTTTGGAATTATGTGGTGATCTATTGAAGCCCCTTGTAACGTGTATTTCTTAAGGAATTGCATATTAACTCCTTTATTAGAATTATTATTTTTTCGTCGCTTATTTTGTTTCGAGCAATTTTGTATACAGATTTTAATTTTATACTAGTCCGGACAACAGTTTTTTCTAAGCGATGATACGAGGTTCGATTACTGTAAAAGTCCCGCCTGGTATATCGTATGCGACATAATGGTTATCAACCCTACCAATATGCAAGCATTTGAAATACATGTAAGTATTGTCGTTTAAACTTTTACCTATAGTGTATGCTAATATTCGTACCAAACGCAATAGACTAAGTGACTCAAAATTAGCGTTTATATGCAAGACAAAATACAAATCAAAGGTAAGATTCGCTTAATAAGAAATTATTTTGGAACGTCTAAGTTTATATCTAAAACGGTGTAAAATATGCAGCTTTTTATAAAATAGACAAAGATAAATAATAATGTAATTTGTTGTTTGCACTTATGCATTTAATGCAACATTTCTTTTTCAATGTGCGGAACAAAAGAGGCAACATCTTTGACTAAAAAGGTTAAAATAGGTGAGATTGGATTAATTACGATATTTTAATAGAAGAACACTAGTACCTTCAGTTCCTTTTATTAATAGCACATACTTTAACACAAAGTTAACTAATTTTAAGCTTGAATTATGACACTGATCATATTCCTGTCTATTACGAGTGTAGCATCACAAAAATATCTTGTCAACGGAACTAATTTTAACAAAATGTTTATAAATATATTCACGCCTACACCTATTTGAAAAACATATTCGCATAAAAATGTTCAACGCGTCATTATGTTGCTCGCGAGAGGTTAGTGAGCTGAAAAATTTGGATGGCAGTAGATACAAAACCGGTGCCAAAAATGAATTATAAAAAAATAACATTGAATTCTTTATGATATTTCATTGTATTCTTTTCAGGTACTTAAATGCTATATAACAGGTTCTATGAAGTTACAAGGAATCGTAAATATTAAATTATTCTTTTATGTGAACAAACACAGACGGAAAACTAAAACAATAATGATCCAAATTGCAGTCATTCATTTAAGGTTGTTATTGTTATTGTTCCAACAAGATCACGTGATAAGTGAATATTATAAATGGCTATTCTTAATATAAAAATCAATAAACAAACACAATTCCATATATTAAGAGGAAGTGAAATAATGGAAAAGTAAATAATTCCTCAAAAGAGGAAATTGTATTTTCTTTTACGAGCTAAGCTAACAACTTATTCCTAAACTAGTTTTACCCATCCAGGTTTGGACGAATAGGTACTGGTGTCGATGGTGCAGTGCATATACATTTTAATCATGGAGTTTCTCCATTCATAGCTTCACCTACTACCACATCATACCAGATTATTAACATTTCTTGAAAATGGACATAATAAAGTTATTCTATTTGCACTACTTAACAAGTTCTATAAAGTGAGTCCAAGCTATCCATTTACCAAAAGATAGACAATCACAAATAGGTAGTAAACGCCATGTGACGATTAATCTATTAATTTTAGGTTCACAAAAATTAATAGGGTCATTGTTAATTGGTCAGCATTTACGTGTGTACGTGGGTTCGATTCATATTTATGAACTCGCAACTACTGGTAAAGTCCCACTGGTGACATTTACTGCTTGTCAGTAATTATTTATTAAAATCGCTAGCAACTAGAAGGCTCGTATTGATGGGTATTGTATTCTGATTACTAGAGTACTGTACTTCTCTACTTAATGAAGGTATAGAATGACGAAACATTTTTGTGGTAGATTAAAATACTTTGTAATTCATAATAAAATTCAAACAAACAATATGTAAAGGTTTTACAAAAAATTTAATAAGATTTGAAACATTGTAAGAGAAATCTTATTAAATTTTTTGTAAAACCTTTACATATTGTTTGTTTGAATTTTATTATTAAAAATATTTTACAATTTCCCAACCGCGTCTTCGTTAAATATTACTTTGTAATTCAATTTCACATCTGACTCAGCATTGATTTGGTGGTAACGCTAGGCATCGTTAATTAAGGGCCCATAGTTTATGGTACGGTAAAGAATTGCAACCACAAATTTATTTATAATAACCAGTATACTGATGGATTTACTAAAGTAGGTCAATTATCGTCACTATTACAACCACACTAATTTCTTTAAAAAGTACTATTGTTTATTGGTCGCAAACATCTACATCTTTTGTTTATTCGCCGCACCTTTATGTAAACCCACCTGTTTGTTGATTACATTTTTTGTATCCGCACTACCTTATTGCAGTATAGTACTACACTTGCATTACCAAAACTTAACCAATTATTAAGCAAAACAGTGGCGCTAAGTGGCTTAATAGAAATAACTTGATACGTAGATATACGTACAGAGAAACTAATTTCTGATTTGCTTACCAACCTTACCAAGATACGGCAAGGGCAAAATCTAAACAATTGCTAATTTATTTTATAGGTCGATTTAGTACTCCAATAAGTTGTTTCTCCAGAAGTAATTTATTTATCTACATTCTTGTGTCCTTACAACAAGCCGTATCTGCAACAGTTTTAAACGAAAAGAAAGCTTTTGAATTAGCAGTACCCAGACGTATGGAATGTGAATCCTATTCGTTGACCACCACGTCCACAACTTCTCAATTCTTCTGGTTTATTCATTTAGGAGACAATAGAAACGAATGTTTGCAAAGTTAGACTTGACAAAATTGAACAGTTCTGGAACAGAATAACAAGCACTACAGACGCCTTTCCATAGGAGATTATTTTGAGAAAAGTTAATTTTAATTTTCTGCGAAAGATCTCTGTAGAAATTAAGACAGTAATCATATTCAACAATTATCGTGAGAATGGTCATGGTCAGCTTGGGAGCATGACCATTAGCAGTTTTTATGGTGATTGTGGCTTATTTAAAACTTTCATAATCAAACATAAAAATAGTAGAATGATGATTCGGGCTTATAGGCCGTGGCCAATGTGAACGGTTTCGTACAGACGTTTCGTCGGCAACTGCGGCTGACACCTTCAGTAGGTGCTGTGTCTAATATTCAAATTTTATAGTGGCAAAGTAACTATTAAAGCGGTTTCGTTTCGTTTAGCTGTAGAGATTAAACAATATATTAACGATTATTATTTTCAAAACAATGGAACAAAAACAATTTCGTATTTTGATTTTACACTGCTTCCTGATGGGAAAAAATACCGTTTAAGAGAAGCAATGGATTGAAAAGTGTTATGGAGACTTCGCTCCATCGGATACAACCGAAACTTGAACTTCAAATAACTCCCACATCCACCATTTTCTACAGATTTGGCTTCCAGCGACTATTGGCTGTTTGCAGACCTCAAAAACTGCTTGCCGGCAAGAAATTGCGCTCGAATGATGAGGTTATCGCTTTATCGCTGAAGCTGAAGCCTATTTACAATGTTATAACGGCGTTGGATTGATTGTGTTGCTCTTGGTGGAGATTACGTTGACGAATAAATCCAATTTTGAACCAAAAAAAAACGTGTTTTATTTATTAGGCCCGGAAATTGTCAGCTCATGACGTATATTCGTGAATAGTAGAAAACCTTCGGCATACCCAATTTATGATTGAGTAATTTGACTAAAAATGAAATTGAGTACGGGTAGATATTTGAATTAACACATCTTCATAAAATTTTATTGAGATAAAATAACAATTCGTTCAGTTCAACTTAATATTTTCTTCTCCTTAGGTTTATCGAGAAAACACTTTTTGTGACTGACAAAACATGTTCTGTAGTTTTTATATTGCTGCTCATCCTCATTTTCGATCTGAGAAACTGGCACACGATCATCAAATATTTGTCTGTCGATACAGCAACAATTCACTACGTGTATTTCTTTTCAGAAGAAATTCTACTCCAATAGGTAGGTACGTAGGCTTGGAGTAAGTTACGTGACGGTATTGTTGCGTTAGAAAAAACTTTTACCCAAAAGTAGAGAACGCAGATGTTTTTATTGAGGTAATAAAGGGAGATACGAGATGACGTTTTACAACTGAAAAGACAGTTTCGTTTTACCTCTTATAGCAGTAGCTGCGGTGGTATGACTTCATTTTCCACTCGCGCCACGTAATATCTCAGTTAACGTTGTTCTAACGATAACATAAAACTGTATAGAAGATACTGTGGATACTTTTTATATATACTGTTATAATAATATTAATCCCAACGGCATCGTTTATATGAGCATATATTTCTACATTATATCGTCTGTGGATCCTTTCCCTCGGATCTCTTTTACTTTTTATGAATAAAAAATGAGTTTTCACATTTACAAGATTGATAAGTATTATCCTACATTATCTCGTGAGCGAAATAGAATTGCTCTTCTTGTTTAGTGTATTTAAGCAGTATATTATCGATACGTATCTATCTAAATATTAACAACAGAGCAACCGAGTTATTATTATTTATTAAAAACAGATTTGTAGGGATAGTTTCACTGCTAGACCCTGAAACGAGCTTACTAAAAGGTCGATGAAATCAAGCATAAGTCCTATGACACACGTACATATTGCATTTCGGATACAGTATGCAAGATGTGGAATTTAGTACAGAAAATAGCAGTTGTTCGGTCTTCACAATAAGCATGTTAAATTTAAGTTTTAGTTTTAGTGTTGCAATTATTTATAGCATGTACATTATTTATGTCTTTTATACAAACTGCTCCAAAAGGGTCAACATTTGTTCTTTGGTACTTCAAGTACATTTTTTTTGGATGTGTCATTTAATTCTTTTAATTTATGGTAAGCTTTGTTCACTTAATGGTTTGTCATTTAAGAAATCTTGATTCCTTCCGTCTTGCAGATTTGAGTGAATTATTACCCGGACTTTTCCAAATGCTAGTGGATAAATTTATTGTTTTATTAGGGTACAGCTCTTCTAAGTGCGAGAGCCATATGGTACCTATTGTTAATGTGAAGGGTTGGTCACTTTCTTGGGTAAATTGCTTTTTCTAAAATTTATTCTAACTACTGTAGTTTCGTGTCAGTTTGTGTTAAGTAAAAGTTAAATATTGGGGGACGTACCCACTGCAAAACCTCCCAATTGAAAATTGACTTCATTAAAATTATTTAATCACAAGTCTTTTTGCCCAATTTTTACATAATTGTTAAATTGTAAATAAATAGTTAAAAAGTGCAGTTTTCGTTTCCAACAAACAAGCAACAAAACAACAATCGTTCGCCATTAATTTAGCGTGCGACTTGAGGATACCAGAAAGATATCTTTCAAAACCCTACAACCACACTTTTCCCCAAGAAACAGCAGTTGTTGTATCATTTAAATTAATTTTCATGTGACATAGAAGATGGACATGGAAGCAATTATTATTTTGTAGTATTTAATTAAAAATAAAAACAGAAAAGAAAAAGGACTATGGAGGTCCAACCAATGGAAGGCAAGCAAGGGAACCTTTATTTCCTGAAATGGAGAATTTCTGCAAGACTCTTCAAAATTTGTTAGGTAACATGCACCCACAACTGCTGTTTTTGTTTCTGTCCAAATATTGTGTATAGCATGTGTCCCATGGACACGAATTCGTCGAATTCGGAAACAAAGTTTATCTAGAGAAATGAACTGATAAAATTAAGCGAACGGCTTTTCACATCACCTCTGACATACCGTTCTGTGACGCGTTGAACTTTACGGAGGTCTCGCCAATAGCCTTACACCCTCTCAAATAAAAACGCCTACGTAACTTTAATTTATAATTACTCAACTATACCGTAATTATTGAAAACCCTAATTACCAAAAAAGTGTAATATTTGCCAATAATTTTTGAAACGAATGTGATGAGCTTACTGTTTTCTTAAATGAATAACTACTATTATACGAAATCCCTATTTTTCGCTTTAGTGTGCGCTTATAATTTTCTTTTAAGTTACGCCTGTCTTTATTATTACGACACTATACGTAAAATTCAGGACTTATCACAGTTAATTTAAAATTTCTCTTTCGATAAACATTAGCGCTATATCAGAAAAATGTTCTTGGGACATAGAGGTAGATTTTTCTTTACGCAAGATATTCTACTGCAACACTTGTTCAAGGAGTAGTTAAAATTAAAAAATATAATTTATATGTTCCAGTAAATACATCTCTAAATTCCTCGTAGAGAATTTTAAAATCGCTTTCTATATCTACATTATTAAGTTGATTATCGCGATATATAACTCATTTGGCAGACGGTTCTTTTAAAACACATTAGGCTAGGCATTTAACATAGACGCAATGTAATTCTTGGGAAATTTTCACTAAAAAACTTCGAGCACCGATAAGTGCTATAAATTCTAGATTAGAAAAGTCTGCAAAACGAATTTCTAACTGTATAGTAATGATATCAACAATTTCAATAGATATGACTTTATATTCCATAAAAATTGAACTCTCAACCGTGTAGCATTTCTGAAAAATTACTGTCATTTCGGAATTAAAAAAAATATCTTTATTTAAACCAACTAATAAGTATGGCTAACAGTATAACCTACATTGATAACTACTTGCACAAAGCCATTTATGAGTTTCCTACCATAACGTCCGGAAAGTTCTTCACAATACGCGATTCTGATTTGCACGTTTTTCTTGACAGATAATTTCTACGCTAGTGTAGGTCTAAAAATTGGCACCTTGTTGCTTCTTTCCCTTTTGAAAAAAGCGTTTCTAATAGAGACAACGCAATGTCGTGTTGAGGATTCATTATTTATATTATCTGTATAAAATTACGACGTACTTCCTTTACCTCAATCAGATATCAAAAAACCTACTCAATGTTCATCACCGGTGTTCCAGAACGTTGTCCTACATGTTTTACCTGATTTTTTTAACTATAGAAGTATCTACCTATAACTTGTACACTGCGTAATGCACACAATTCTGTTTTTATTTTGAAACGTTTATTTGGAAGCAAAAAGTTTAACTTTATAGGATAACAATTTAACAGTTTGGTAGCTTATATACGACTGACCCACTTGCTACCTTATATTTCTAATATACATACATAATATCTATACATGGCGTTGAAATTTATATTTGACACTCGTCAAATACTTCTGCGAAAAATAAACATAAACAAATGTTACTCTCGTTGGAGTCAACCAGAGATGTGATTATAACTAGACTGCGCCTTGTGTTTATAAAGTGATGCCATTTGGGTAGGCAACCCATTTTGCCAATTAAGGGACAGAAACGCGAGAATTATTAAGAGCGCTCGTAACTTCACTCAGAAAGTTTGAGGTAGTTGAAGTTTTGAGTGTAGTTATTTCAAATAAATGTTGTGCGACATTATTTTTCTTGTACATAAAGTTTTGTAAACACTTTTATGAACTATTTTTTGTTAAAGTAATATAAAACTAGTTAAATATTAGAACAATATGGTTACATTTTGTTGTGCATACGATTGCCGTGAAAAGAGTTCTAAAGGTTCTTCCATTTCATTTCATGTGTAAGTACAATTTAAACTAAGACACACTGATACATTTGTAATTCCTTCAAAGGTTCCTTCAGGATCCTGAATTAAAGAAAAAATGGTTGAACGCAATAAGGCGTAAAAGTTTTACACCGACAAAATATTCAGTTGTGTGTTGTTTGCAGAAAACATTTTGAAGAAAATTACTTTTTAATATCCGTGGGAAAAAGAAAATTAAAGCAAAATGCTGTATCCAGCGTTTTTGATTTTCCTTAGCATTTAATTTAAAAAGTAGGACCTCGACGCAACAAATGAAGTATTTTGTCACAGGAGCAAAGGTAAACAAGTAACTGAATGAGTAATATTAAAATAAAGGGTTAATTTAATTTTGTTCTAAAATAGGACCATAAATACGGAGTTGCCATCAATCCGGTCAACTTCAAAAGTTCATCCTGAAAGGTAAATTCTGATTTTGCTAAAAATCAGTAATGCGTTCAATTACCTATTAATTTAGTTTTTAACCATTATTATTATCGATTACGTTTTAATGTATTTTTAAATTTTTACATAACTCTAAGCAGCACGCAAGTTTAATGTAGATATTTTTAACTATTAACATTTATATTTTTGTATGTTAGATATGTTCAAAAATTTCTACTAGAGGTTTAAGTTTACTTTTGTTGCTTATTATATTTTGTGTATTATTAGTCGTAGTTCAGATTTACTTAGATACATAATTCATAAACATAAGCTTTAGGTTCTCACATATATATCTCGACATAATTTTTGTTCAATCTTATCGCTTAAAACGTTTTTCTTGTCTATCCGTCAAATTAACACCTCCCGCATATCTTTCTCCAACTTACATCTTCGCATACTTCTTTTCTTCTCATGATTAACATACTATTTTTCTAACTTTCCCAACAGAGTACAGATAATGACGACTTCACATACCTTAGATTGTTTTTACTTACGAAACATATTTTATCAAATTCAATATTGCCAACTATTATTTAAACCATAAAATCAGACTTTCTTAAATACATGTAAATAGTAGTACAGTCAATTTATATCATTTTAATCTCAGTCACCACACCTTTTTTATCAACTTCATACACCAATCATCCACACAACGAGAAATCTACTTACGTTACTAATTAACTTTATTTTCACTTATAGCACATATATTATTGTAAACAGGATTATTGTTTTTTTTAAAAAAGTTTAATTATGTTTTCAATATATTTAATTTGTATGTAAAATGCTATTGTAAATGGTTTTGCAATTCTTAAAGTCCGTAAATTTCCGTTTAGCGCATGGGAAACTTAAATACGTCTCCCTGAATGTGCTTTATTGGTTGCATACCCAAATGACATCATTTTCTAGTACAGAGAACATTGCTTACGCTCGGTCCACATTATGGTCACGTCTCTGGAGTCAACAAACCCAACGTACAATAATAACGTACCGCGCTTCAATTTTTCCTGCATCGTTTTTTCTTTTCGTGCCTGATCGGCTTCAATGATTCAACGTTGTTTTCGCCTCACAAGCTATCTACGGCATGGCACACTATACAGCACGGTATGTACAGTATTTTGTATTCAAAAATATAGGTTTTAATGCATAATGGTATTTATATAACGCACATATTCGTTTAATCGTTTAAGCGCACATTGGTGTGCCTCTAATAAGAAAGTGCATATAGCTAAGCGATCTTAGTTGCAAGTTGGAACACACAACTCGCCCGCGCCGTAAATTTTAAAAGCACGAAGATGTAAAATATCGATTTTAAAACAGACTGTTTGGAATTATGGTTGAATATAAAAATAAAAAAGTACCAACAGATGGAATATAAATGAATTTAATAAATATGCCATGGTTTTTCCTTATTATCACATTCTTTAGCAATAGTCTAAGAGTAAAGTTTTATTTTAGCAAAATTTAAACTGCGGCACTGCCTCACTTAGCTCATCTGACCGGCCGCCAGTGGTTCATACATTGTTCTTCGCGAAACTGTTTCTACTGTTACGTGCAAGTAAGCAATTACGAGAAACATGAAGATCTGTAATGTGGGTTGCCGAGATTTCAAAGAAAAGACTAGAAACTTCGAGAAACGTCATTCTAGAAGCTTCCAGAACTAATGAAGTTACTATAAATAATAATTCACGAAGTATGTCAGGGGAGTTCTAATAACCAGGCGACAGAAGGCGAAAAGCGAAGACCGAAGAAGTGAAATAGTGGGCGAGAGAGCTATAAATTGTTAATTGTGGTGTTGTTTGAGAATTAATTAGCGAAAATGAATAGTTTGATAGTGTTAGTTGTATTAATTACATGATATTGGTGACAGTTTTTAGTAAATACGCGACAGTATGAATAAGTTGTATCTAAGATGCGCGTTTCTCAGATTTCAGAAAAGACTTACATAATAATTTTGCGGATTACGCTGTTATTAAAAGCAGTAGATACTAATGATGCTAATGTCACAATCAAGTTAGAACTCTTAGATGGATAAACAGCTGATATTTTCTCCTGATTTGTTGCAATTTTACATGTTACAATATTGAAATATTTATTTAATTTGTAGGATGTAAATACGTACCTTTTTGAAGCAAAGAAATGGCGGCTCGTGGATCTTTTACATTATATACTAGCTGTGCCTGCGACTTCGTCCGTGTGGAATTTAACAAAAAAGTTATTTTTAAGATTTAAATGAAGTCTTTGAGACACAACCGTTGGCGATAGCCCGCTCGCGCGTTCTGAACCCGCGCGACAAGCAGCCTTTGTGTTATTAAGTGGCGGAAGACGCCTGACGTGATGGCGCAGCAGTGGCATGCGTGTAGGCTGCCCGCGGTACTTGATAGTACTGGACATGGCAACATTAATTTATCAAGTACCTAAATAAATAAAATAAAATAAGGAACAGCAAAATAATAATAGGTATGTATTATGTACTTCGTCTGCGCGGAATATTTATTAATTTCTAAAATAAATTATTATTTTTCCTAAAATAAAAGTAGCGTATGTTACTCTTTATTACAAATTGGTCCAGCCGTTTCAGATATTAGCCGGAACAAACAGACAGACAACCAAATTATTTTGTTATGTACCGTGTATACATCCATTAGCATTTAGTAAAAAATGGTTATTTTAATACTACAAACAGACATTACAATTTTATTTATCTGTATATATTAGATACAATGGTTGAACTTTATTCAATGATTGTTAAACATGAATCTTTAAAACATTCAAATCGGAATTTAATTCGGAATGTTGAAATATAGAAAGCATTTACATTCGAACACGTTTGATTAACAACTTTCGTGCAGAAATCTCAGACATTAAACAGCAAAAATGGTAAATGTGTTAATTATAAAAGTAAATATTAGCTCTCCATTACTACCGAAATATTACTGATTAAATAAAATTGCTGTCATTGACATTATTATTATTTCAATTTGTTTATCGATTTTATAAGCTTATTTGCCATACTAAAATCTACACTATGTGTTACAAATAAAAAGGTAGAGCTTAAGGTTTTAATTAGAATACAAATAGCATGTTTAATATTGATTCGTTTTTAGTTTTACATTTAGATTTAGACAGATTCATCGTAATCAGAAAAATTTAAAGAAAGCTAAAAATTAGTAAGTTACAAAGAATGCCTTTAACAGTGCAAAACACATAATATTAAGATGTTTTGAAAAAGCTATTTAGTATCATTAAAATATACTCTTTTAACTGCTTAATAGTAAAATTAATAATGGGGGATTGACATTGCTTTCTCTAACCTTCGAACCTTGCCAATATTATTTTTTATTGGGGTTTTAATTAATCATTCGCAGAACGACGATAGATAAGGCGGGAGCAGGAAAAGGTGACTCAAAAGAGAATTATTATTAGTACAACAAAAAATAAAGACGAAAGACGAGAATCACGTAAACTAAAGACACGAAAAGTTGACTATAAAATAAATATTTGTGGTCAAGAAAGTGTCTTGTACCAATAATTAAGTGTATATGATAATTAATTAAAATAATAGTGGTATTAAGTTTGTGACAGCAGAAAAACTCCTTTGTACTTAGTGTTAATTTTTTAATTTTATTAAATGTATTAAAATTTCGTCGAACCTTCATCTTATTGGACCCTAGGCAAACGTTTTCTTTCTAAGAAAAAGGAAAAGTATAAAATAATTATCAGATTTTAATAACAAAAGTTGAAAGGTCAAAAAGGGCGTTTTCAGGACCCCGTCAAATTTTCACGGAGCATTTGTGTTTTACTTTCTGACAATTTCTACAAGTGAAAAATATCATAAATCTCAAATACAACCTTATTGATAATTGTAATGACCGTTTGATCAATTTAAAGCAAGAAAATAAAACTATAAGTGACCTTTTCTGCCCATATTCTCATAATTACTTAACTTATGATAACACATATAATAGATATTGTAGTTGAACCGATAGTGACTTAAAATGTAAAACACATGCTATATGAACACAACAACCCATAACCCTTGCCTCTGTCTTGCATTGGAAACGCCAACCTAGTAATCGATATTCACAGTTAGTTTTAATCCATAAACTGTGTATTGGATACATGTGAACCTATGATATACATATGTTATATCAGAAAAGTACTACTTTAAATAATCGAACAACTGTTAAAAAAACAAGAAAAAGCCTATTTCTAAAAAACTGTAATCGAAATTCTTATACCATAACTAAAAATCAAACACAACAATAATATGTTATTGGTCGGTATTATAACGAAATTGTGAAACGATTCGTGATTTCGAACTCTTTGGTTGTAAGCAGCATGTCGTAGAGTGTGGACCAACCTTACTCTTGACATATAACACCGTTCAATTAATAAGTGTGGGAAAGCCATTAGTAGAAATTTCGTACTTATTGTAGGATTCAATAATGTTCAAGTAGGTCCTTCTTTAAAAACAATGTCAACCTGTCCTGATTCAAACTTTCTTTAAGAATATTCATATACCTATAATCCTATTAATATACTCTAAGAATTTGTCAAACTATCGATATCCCACTTACAAAAGGACCTCGTTGGACAGTATTGAAGTACTTACATAATAATATAGATGGTGTTCACGCGTTGTCTGCACAAAAATGCAATGTATGTCCATGGTATGGCCCTTTAGCTCCAATCATAATTCTACTAAAATAAAAATATATTCTTAACTTGTACAGATTGCCACAAAGTGAATAAAATGTTCCCCATGAAAATCTGATTGGGGGCCAAAAATGGCCTCGTCATTTAATGTAAAGAGCAAGATGGCCTTTGATTTCATGTTAATCTCTCAAACCATATCTACCATTAACTACGCCAGTAATTATAATAAATTAATTGCCAATCAGGATAATTGCCTGTTTAAGAGGAAAGTTTGCATTTATTTGCGGCGACTAACTCACTAATCACAAATGAAGCACTTCAAAATGTCAGACGAAAGGACACCAAAGCCTCGCATACATCCGGAAATACACTAACATTCTCTTTGTTGACTCTGTTGTACGATTCAATATTAGTTCAATTTCACAATGTCCAAGATGTTCCCATGAACAGTCATTGTAATTCGAGTTAATTCAATTAACATGTTTGTCACTTACATAAAATTAATAAAATGATTTTTAGGAAGCCGTTTATATAAATAAACGCCTAGTACAATTTATTTATTTAGACAAATTATGTGTTTATTATAACTAGTTTTCTTGTAAATGCTAATAATGAATGTGTCTATCAAGTATTTTATCAAAAGTATACTGCCAGCTTGAATCGTTGAACGATGTTTCGTCGTATACAGAGGTTAGCGTAGATGATTCTTTAGGCCAAAACTTTTCCTTAATCAACGAATTAAAGAGTAACTACAGGCCTAGTAAACGCAATCTGTAATAATATGCTGCTAGTTGTGAGTTAATTAATGTTTGATAAGATTATTTCGATTAGGGATACGTCAAACTTAACACAGGTGGGTCATGATTTCGAACTCTTTAGTTCGCATGAGTTGACTATTGACAGTTTCGACCAATTTATTTGCTGGTTTGTAGAAACTATGTCAACCATAGACATAGAGAATGGATTGAGCCTTTTCTATCCAATTTTATAGTAAGTAAATTGCAATGAAATACTTGTTATTGTTTCAACGTTTATTATAGAACCTCTGACATATGGTTTGACCTGACGGTCATTATCGAAGAGTATTACAAGTACTAAACTTAAAACTACATTCCAATCCTTAAATACTAATTACCTATGTGACATTAATGGGAAAACCTAAAATTATAATTCTGATAAAAGCAATGGAGTTGAATTGGTACAAAGTTCTGTTTGATTATTCACTAAAAATTTATTGTTATGAATAGCTTCCTTTATTTCTAAATTTTCTAGTAAATATGATTTTGATTTTCTATATTTTAACTTTACTAGAAAATTTAGAAATAAAAAAAGCTGTTCATAACAATAAATTTTTAGTGAATAATCAAACAGAACTTTGTACCAATTCAACTCCATTACTTTTATCAGAATTATAATTTTAGGTTTTCCCATTAATGTCACATAGGTAATTAGTATTTAAGGATTGGAATGTAGTTTTAAGTTTAGTACTTGTAATACTCTTCGATAATGACCGTCAGGTCGAAACATATGTCAGAGATTCTATAATAAACGTTGAAACAATAACAAGTATTTCATTGCAATTTATTTACAATGTTTCATCAAGATTGCACCACAAACAGTATTTCTCTATAGTAAGTAATAGCAGGAATGTGCGATAGAAACAAAATATTATTGTCTCTTAAAACTTAAGAAAATAATATTCACACTTGTCACTACAGAGCTATATAGAAAAGAGACAGGTATAGCAGCACATTCTTTTTGGCTATTTCTAGAGAATGGTCAATTTTGCGAAGCTATCGCTCAGTCCATTCTCTATGTCTATGGTTTCAACTGTGTTTTTCACCACCTTAATTAGGTTATGGTGTGAGTATTAGTTTCTTAGATTAATATACTATGCGTTATATTGGATATCTTCTTTCATAAGTATAATTAATAGTAGATTTTGCGCAGTCAATGCCCATCCAGGTAATAACTAACCTCAAATATTTGAACGCCGGTGACAGTTGCGTTCTGCACATGAAACATCCATCGCCTCCTAAAATTCTCTAAAAATGAAATCTATCAAAGCACCGCTTTTCTTAAATGTTCGAAACGACGTGTATTTGCATCATTTATCCATTTACGATAAAAAAATTAAAGAATACCAATAATTTGTTTAATATTCGATGATTTTAATAATATATAGGTATGTAAGGCTATTAAGTACACATGTGTGTGTATTTATTAGGAATTAATTTGAACTGGGAATTTTGCCAGATATCATTACTTTTACTGCTTGCTCTACTTTAAATTTTATGATACTGGAACACATTAGTGTTTTTTGGCTCGATGTTGCTATTTGGAGTATATTTTTATATACACCGTTTCCGCAATTTCTTTTAATCATGTAGCGTATCCTACTAATATACTTTTATTAGGCCTATTTGCAAAATAAATGGAAATAGATGACGAGACGCTACATATTGTGGTATTGGTGTCATGGTCCTTTATGGTTCATTTAACATGAACAGTTCTTTTAGATATTCAATTTTTATACTTTTATATATTATTGGAATTATTAGACAATATATATATATATATATATTATAACAATCCTATTTCTGGTAACTCTGAAATAATATTAACAAATATTTATTACCCTTTTTAATCCCCCTTCTCCTAGAAACAAAGGTGTACTAGTAAAGGCATACATCAAAATATGTCATGATAAGAAAACAAATCAAATTACACAAAAATAAAAATATGTTCTTGATCAGTATACCGTAGCAACAGCCAAACGTGTATCGTGTTCCGATAAAACACTAACCAACCTTTCTGCTACCCTTAAACAGCGTTCGATGAATAAATGTAGACAGCTTAGCAAAAGACATCTGTAGAAATTAGCTACTTATTGTGGGATTCAGTAATGTCTAACAAAATTCCTTTCTAATAAGGATATTGAAACGCTAATCTGAACCTACGGTGCAGCTACATACGTGGTAGACCGGTAACCCGATAGAAGAAAAAATAGCAATAAAGTCTTGGTCAGTTCTGTAGAAACCTAACGGTGTGGTCAATGCTCTAGATAATTGCTTAGCATTCGGGAGGTCATCGGTTCGAACCCGAACTCTAGTACAAGTTTTCTGTGGTTTCCTTGGATCATTTAGGCAAATGCTGGGGCAGTAATATTACACAGATAGTGTTTCACTTCTCTTCCGTCTTCAGTTTGTCCGTCTCATCTTTCTCTCCCTGAGGACACCATCCACTCATTTCCACGATTCCTGCAAGGAGGCTGAAGAGGGCCTTACGCCCTACCCTCCGGCTTTCCACTACAACGTAAATCGGAGAGACTGTGCACCCACCAGTAGTAGCTGGTAGGAATGAAACACAAAATAGGTTTTTTTTTGTAGAAACTGCCAGAAGTGTATCCCGATTTCGAACTCAGCTCAGCGTAGACAGCTCCGACAGAACACAAACGATTCTACCTCCTGTCTTCACGCAGTGTTCTATAAATAAATACGGAGTACATAATAAACGCCATCTGTACCTTATTGGTTGGTGTTGTTTCAGAGCTAACTACGGCTTGCTAATAAAAACTCTTTAGAAACGTGAATGGTGGGGGTCGCTGGCTAGTCGGAATTCGTTTACTGCACTATGCGCTCGCGCGCACTCACGCTACTTGTTTTTTTTAATCATATTTTAGCAACTTAATAACTCGATAATAATATGATTAGTCGCAAAATTTTATCAATTACTTTCTTCTGAGATTTTGGGCTATTTTCAATAATATGTAGCGAATCTGATAGTTTTCTAACACCCTGTATAAGAGCCAATAGCCTAAGCAATAAAATTAGAGTACGTCGATTAAAATCGACTGTGATATATATAGCGGAATAGTAAGTTATTGAAAAAACCGTAAATATTTATTTTGTAAATTTTTTATTTTCTAAATTTCAATTTCTAGTTCAATGTAAATACTTTCACTTCTTATCTTATGCATGCCTTTGTTTCCTTTCAAACCAATTTCTATTGTTCTATCACGTAGCCTTTTCGTAGAAATATATCTTTACTTTTACCTGTATGCATCCTGTACTAATAGCTGGTTTTACCCTCAATTACTTCAGGTTTTTTCTTTCTGTAAACTTGTATCACCCTTACTATCACTATTTCTGCCTCTATAGAACATTCCCTCTTTCTACTAACAGCCCTAGTGTATAAACTCTCTAAATTCCTTTGTCAAAAACATTATCTACTGTGCTCTACATTCTACCTGAGAAAGTACTAACGTATGTCTACCTTGTTTTTATATTAATTTGATTGTGTTCGTGTCTCTTCAACTTTTGTGTTTTTCGTCTTTTGTATGTATATTTTTTATTGTGGTTTTTGTTTCGTGTATGTAAACTGATTATGTCTTATTAGTGTTTTGTTTCTAATTTTTGTTAAATTAAACATATCAAAATGATAAATATATATTAACATATTCATAAGGCAATAATCATGCTGTAATCAAAATATTAATTTTTTTTATATAGAGATGTGTCATACATTTGTTGTTTGAAGTCCTTGATAGACACTAGGAATTATTATAGCTAGTATTACTACAACATTTTCTAATACTAATAACAGGCTACCACTAGACATAAACATAAATCATTTTCCCCTCATTTGTTAATATGAAGATCTATCTTTGTTTACGTTATGTGAGACAAATACTATTATTCATAAGAATTGCAGATATTGTGATATTTTATTAGTTCTTTCAAATAATCAATATTCGATTCGAGTAGTCTATTTTAACACTCATATTGATATTTAAATTATTTGTTTATATATGTTTTAAACCTTTGTGCTTTCACTTTAATCTAATCGCCCACCCTTTTAATTGTAGACGGTATGGTCATTCATTATATGTTTAAAATAATCCCCACGCCGATACCTACTCCACATTATTAGCGAAAACGACTCAGAAATGGTTGAATTATAAGTGGAATGAATGGCACATTAGGGAAATGAGTATCTTCGCAAATGTATACGGCAAACAACTACAAACGTATCATTTTCCTCATTCACAATAGTGGTACTACCGCGAGGTTGCGCTTAATTAGATGGATTTAACCTAAAACTGTCGTTTGCAAAGGGCCAATTTGATTTCCACACGAAACTATTAAAGATATGTGGCTTTAATTAAATATTTATAATAACTCTCCCAAAATAGCACTTTGATATGTTGAATGAAGTAAAACCAAAAACAATAGGTACTTAGTAATTCAAATTAAATTGTTCGCTTTTAATTAAATCTCACAATGGAACAGCTATTAATAGAAAAATAACTTTTACAAAAAAAAAATCAAACAAGTGAATAAAACAACCCAAACGTCATTGACACACTTTTACAAAAAATCTCATTTCTAACATTTTTCTAGTCTTCAAAAAGAATGTAAATAAAAAATTCAACGTATTAACATATTGTAACGTTCTGGGGTTCAACAATTAAAATTTGAAGACTTTTAAACAGGAACAACAATTTATTTATACTAATATTAATTAACTTTACTATCAATTACACTATTTATTTATGTACAATTACTGTCTGTATAACACTTCTCACTTTTCTATTTATTTACTATGCCTCTCGATTTATTTCTCACCTTATTTTCACGACCGTCAATTTATATCTGGACTCTTCACTACCATCAATTTATATCTGAACTCTGAACTGTCCTCGGCGATCGTCTTTCCGCTTATATACCGTTCCGTTAAATTTCCGGAATACTCCCGAGAAACATAGAAAACTCGGGACCATTTTATTTTTCGCCGAAATATCGAACAAGTTTCCGCGAAACACAAATACACTAACATGTCCTCATTTATTAGGCACACACTTGCAGTTACGATATACAAGTTGCGGCACTCGAACGCACACAAGCAAACGAGCACTCGTTACAATATATAGTTAAACCATCACTAACTATTAATAAATTTCTTATAAACAATAATACAAATGTGACTTACAAAACCAATAATAGTCTCAGCATACATATAAAAAATAAGAAAAATAAAATCGACAAATTATCAAAGTTAGGCACGTACCTACTTAATTGCGATTCTTGTTCTAAAATTTGTATAGGTTAGACGGGAAGAAATTTTAAAATTCGTTTAAACGAACACTTTAGAAGTTATAAAATCAAAAAAGTCCATTAAAATCACACCAAACATGTTGTAGAAGAAAACCACGCATTTAATTTAGATTTAAAATATTAACAAGTAGAAAACAAAAGTTAAATGTTAACATTATTTAAAACTAAAGAAATTAATAAACACAAAAATACAGATAAACTACTTAATGACCAAATAGATGTAAACTATTCGCCATTATTAAACCTATTCCCTCTCCCTAACCCTCATTCACCACTACTTATATTCAAGTAGTTTTAAACATACACTGTTCTTCTGAAGAAGACACAGGTTGTCGAAACACATGTTAAGTGTATTAAATGTAAAGTGTATTACGGGAGTGTTTACGGGATCGTGACAGATGACCTGAAAATACTAAAAGTGTCCGCTAGATGGGTTCGGGTTTCCCGACTGTTATCAGAGGATCATAAACAACATCGGTTGGAGATTTTGCAGCGACACTTCCATCAATTCCAGCAAGAGAGTGAAGCATTTTTGAATCGCATCGTCTTCTGTGACCAAACATGGGTGAATCCACTACTCGTCCGAGTCGAAGTAGGCGAGTATGTAGTGGAGAAAAAGCGACGAGAGGGGACCAATGTAAGCAAAGACGCGCTTGAAAAGGTGATGGCAACAGTGTTTTTCTTTCTCTATGATCGACGCACGATTAATGCGCATGATTGTGATCGGTCAGAAGTGTCATTCATTTGCATGACAACGCCACGCCTCATACAACCGATTCCACAAGGTAAAAATTGTATGCATTAGGCTGAGAAACGTTGGAACATCCGCCATATTTTCGACATACTTGTCCCAAGTTTACAAGAACGTTCGAAAAGTTTCAACGATGATGGCATAAAAAAGCTCTCAATCCGATGGAAAAAATGTATTTCTAGGGCGAGATACTATGTAGAAAAATATTATGTGTATCAAAGTCTAATTAAATATAATTTGAATTTTTTACTAAACCAATCCCGTTTATGTTTGTTACACTCTCGTATATGGTACAATTGCAAAAATCGTACCGTTGCTTAAATTGTACCACTCGCCTTTTTTAAAAAGTAACATTGTGCGACATACATTCAGAAAAGTTAAAACTTATTCTTGGCTTAACTAATAAGAAATATTCGTAGTATATATCCTGACTGTCTTGGAACGGGAAACTCAGGTTAAAAATTATGTTTGTTTTGATGCTAGTTAAATTATCTAAATTTTATTCATGTTGATGTTGTTGGTTGCCTAGCCTCAGAAATAGTACTTAATTTGCTTAAACCAAATCTAAACACAAATTTAGGTTAAAATTGTAATTAGTGATTTTCTTAACCAGTTTCTTAAATATGATATAGCTATATATATATGTGTATATAAATGTGCCGATCAATGCAATAATCAAGAGAAGCGTTAATGGAGGGGAACTGGCAATTCTTGAAAATAAAGAACACTTAGTTTTGGAACAATTAATTTTGAAGAAGTGGAGCAGGGATTAGTGCTTATATTTTAAGAATTGAAGAATTTCCTTTTTGGATATACGAGGGTAAATCAAATAGAAACGGTAATTTACTATTACTCGAGTGTTGTTTGGTTTATGAGGAGGGGGAAACCGGCTTAGGTAGCAGCTGCAAGGTACCTTCGTCTGTTGCACAACGCATCATCATAAAGTTTTTAACCAATGAAGGCGTTAAACCATTGGAAATTTTCACTCGTTCGAAGGCACAGTTTCGGGATGCTACACTGCTACACTGTCTCAAAATCGAGTGTTGTGTACGTTACGTGGTTCAGAGAACAGAGGATCCAAGGATGGGCGAGAACGTATCGAAAATGAAAGTCATGATCGACGCCCAAGAACAAGTCTCACAAATGACAACATCCGTGCTGTTCGAGAGCTTGATGATTGTTGAAGGTGATCACCATCAGCCGGTTAACTATTGAACAAATCTCATCAGAAGTGGGTGTGTTCAATCTATCATCACTTGATTGTGATGAACTTGGCTTTAGAAAAATTAGTGCTCGCTGGGTTAGAAGGTTGTTGACCGAAAATAAAGGAATATACATGTCAGGTCGGAGATTAGTGAAAGACCTCTGAATCAATTTCAACAGGAAGAGGAGATTTTTTGGAGCAGTATTGTCACTTGTGATGAGACGTGGGTCCACCATTACATTCAATCAAAGCCGAATCAAAAATGGCGAGTAAGAAGTGGCGAAGAAAGGATGAAGGCTGCCCTGTCAAAGTCAAAACCAAAACCCGTCTCTCAGCCGGAAAAGTGCTTGCGACTGTTTTATTTGATTTAAAGGCAAGGGGAGTTTTACTCACTGGTTTTCTTCACAATTAACGAACAGTGGATGCGGCTTACTACTCTTACAACAAAAATTGCGTATCGAAGCAAATGACGGGGTATGCCCATTCGAGACGTTATCCTCCTTTATGACAACGCCAGGCCACACACCGCAGTTTTGACAAGAAATACATTGGAAGAAATGGGCTAGGAAACGCTCAAGCCTTTATAATCCTCTTTATAGCCCTAACTTGTCATCCTGTGAGAATTTTTTGTTCGCGCCCTTGAAATAATCACTTGGAGGCAAAAGATTTGAAAGCAACGAATATGTAGTAACTTTTTATGAAGAAGGAATATTCAAGCTTCCAAATCGGTGGCAAAAGTGTGTACAGCATGGAGGTGAAAAATATTAAATGTTTAATTTGTGTGTACCATTAAGTAATAAATTTATTTTATAAAATTTTATTTATATTTTATTTACCTTCGTATTATCACAGATTAACGGAAGCTTGCCTACTACATAGTAGTTGCTAATCAACATCTTCAAAATAATTCTAAGGAGTATATCTTAATTGAGCATCAGTTTATTGTAGGAACAATATAGGTACCTTAGTAAGACCCTTATCTAACATAATAAACACTTCAGTTAGTTGTAAATATAAATAGAGGGCAACAACTGCCATAACTAGATGCTACATTAGTTTATTATGTTGAGAATGGAAAATTTGTATTTAATAAAAGCTAAAACCCTGAAGCATAATTTTAGAATTCTGAAGTATGATTTGTGAAACTGATTTCTCTAATAGTGCAGCATGCAGGCCTTTTAAAATTGATGAAAGGGGGTGTTTTAGAAGTGACTCCTTTTTGCGCAAATCTTTAATTTATTCGAACGCGTACTACCAAGTAGGCACAACGAACCAAAAGCCATATCCCACGACCGGTTAGGTCGAAAATTTATTGGTTTAAAAATTACATATTCATTTTCTAATGATTTTCAACAATATGAATAAAAATCAGATAGCGGTACAATTTATGCAACTTTTTCTTATTATTATAACTGAAATCAATTTTCACTCGATACTTTTGTCCACTAGACTTTAAAGGTACATAATCATTAGATTTAGATACTAATACCAGTAATTATTCCTCTGAGATAAACTGCATCGTAAAATGTGGAATGAGTTAGTAAAATGCGAAGTTTTATTAAAATTTGCACTTCTATATTATGAAGTACTGTATAGTACATGAAATACGTGTTCACGGTACTTAACGAACAGGTGACTAAAATGCGATAATTTATTGTATTACACAACCTCCGACATCGATAAAGTATTGGCACGGAGTCGGTTATTTATGCAGTATTTATAGTCACATAAAAGGTGCAATAAATGTGTACTTAAAAGCAATTTTTGAATCAAACGCAACCATAACTAGGAAATGAAATGTGAATTAATGTATTTTTAATTAGTAAATGTCTTAGAATTGTAATGAATGATTGTGTAAATAGTCATCTAATGATAAATCTTTGTTTTTAAACTCGAGTTGCTTCCGTTTTGACAAAATGTATTTTATAATATATTATCTGATACTGGCTTGTTTTAAATATTAATGTAACTTCAAATCCTGATTTCTAAATGAAAACAATGTAGGAATATTAGGTTACATTAAACGAGTGATATTTTACATTCATGTATACATTCAAAATTGTTGTGTTCATAGAGTGAATAAAATACAAAGTTTTTTCACTACATTATTCTCCTACGAAAACTGTTATTTCCAATATTTTTTAAATACAGTAGAAACTCAACTAACCTACATCCTCGGGACTGTGACGATTACCCAAATAGGTGGAAAACAAAACTTTTACTATAAACGTATACAGACTTATAACTACACTATAGTAACTTACTTTAAATAACAATATGTTTAAACAAACAATACAAAACAATTAATAATCCTCTTATATATTATTATAAAAGAATAATGCTGACGTGTGCTACTGTTGGTACGCGTGTGTATGGTTTGTTTCGCAAGATTAGTTACCAACAAAAACCAATTGGCGCACTAATATAATTTTTTTAAAAATAAATTAGGCTCGTCATTTTCGAAAAATTTCCATACGAGTTTTTTAAATATAACCTACCCTAACTTAACCTAACTCCAAAAATGTTCATTTCTTAAACAATTATCGGAGTGCGCCAATATTGTTTTGTGATATTGAATTAATTATATTATTTTCCTAAATTAAATCGATTGATTTCAACAACATATAGGAACGCTAAATTAGCATGCAACACTATTTATTTCGTGTATGAGATATTCTAATCCCATTAGCATTTGCAACTTAATCTAACCTAACCTACCCTAACCGCAAAAATGGCAATTTCTTAAACAATAATACAAGTGCGTAATTTTTTTTTTGTAATCGAATTTTGAGAAGCAGCACATTAGAGCAGAACACTAGCACAATTCAGTACAACTCCTCTTAGCTTTGTCGATCGTGGTCTAAGACAGTCGATATTATTGGAGATAACTTAAAAATTAGAAAAACTGTGGACCTCCACTCATTGTTTTATTTACAACCATCTTAAACGAAAGAAATGTCACAAAAATGTGGTTAACATATTTTATTGACATTTATGGCAAATTTTGATTGGGCATTTCATACGTACCTCTATTGATGAAATGCCTGATCATATCTCCATATGACGGATTCTACGATTAGATTCCGACATACAATTATATGTAGATTGTTTAGAAGTTTTTTCACTGTTAGATGGAGTGTTAAAAGAAAGAACATATTATATATAAATGCCTAAATAATTGCTTATTGCTTTTAATATAATGCAGTATATACCACGTGTATTCATTCAAGTAAGTAATTATATTATTAGCCTAAAAGTTTCATTATGTTCCGAACAAATAATCAATTCTTAATTGCCATGCAACTTTATTTATTTCGTGTGTGAGGAATTGTAATCTCTTTAGAATTTACACAAAACAAGTGCTTTCAAATGGAATAGAATCGTAAAATCATACCAAGAACTATCAAAATTCTTACATAATAAAACTTATTTTTTTTTGTTATGAATTAACATAACATATTAACATTCTGATCGACCAAAGTATGATTTGAAGGATTTTACCAAATCCTATTTATGTAAAAGTACTCTGAATAAAGGGGTATTTAATTCCCTTAGCCCCCCGTCACTGTACGTCATTGATAGTTGATGACAATAAACATTTACGAAAGGCTTCTACATGGTAAGCAAAAATGTATAGATGTGCAGCCATGCAAAAGAAATCAATCACCTCATTCCTACAACTCTGGGTAATTTGCTGGAATTCGGTTCAGAATCCTGTTCACAAATGCTTTGTAAAAGATCGCATGCACGAATTCGCGGTAAATCAGCCCATGCGAGAATGAAGATATGCGATGAACGTTAATTCCAAATAGGCAGGATGGATGACCATTCCTAAAACGCGTACATCATTCAAACAGCTTGCTATAACTCAGACAGACTTTCTTTTATAAATATTTTCACACGTTTTAAAGTTGTACATTTAATCGCAGCTTCTTGCTCTAAGAATAAAACCTTGACAATGACATATCTCTGTCTATTTTTCGACCCGACGTAATAAATCTAACTGTAAACAATGAAGTCTGCACAGTATCTATGGATGTTTGACTGTGAAGCAGAAAGAGTACATTTTCGTAATACCTAGCTTTGAGACCTTTTCCATTCGTATCTTCTAAATACTCGTAAAAGTTTATAGACATAATTCAATGCTGACGTAAGATAAATCTATTCATGTAAATTATCAAGGTGAAGCCACAAAAATGACAGACAAAAAGGACAAAAAATTAAAATCATTTTTTTAATTTTTGAAACAATCATTATTATTATGTGTTATGTGTATTACGGAAACTACCTTATAAAAGGTAAAACAGGTCATAACCTGAGCTAGATAGCGGACTTTTTCAGATATTGAGGATGTCTTCAATCACACATAAAGACGCGTCATTGAAGATGCCCTAGGAAAGTGTGGGCCACCCTAATTACTAGTTGACTAGACGAGTCAAATGTTCGGTAACAACCATATGGAGGCCACTAAAGGTAAGGTAATGATTGGGGCGGTGTCTCCTTATGTTGACCGTAGGAAGGAGTTATGCATCTTAAGCTCAGTGGTAGACAATCTGTTGACAAACCTCAGTGAGAACGGATGTCAAGTAGTCGGATAAGGATTATAGAAATAAAAATATAGGAATTTTTCACTCGTTTGAAGGCACAGTTTGGGGATGCAATACTGTCTCAGAATTGAGTGTATACGTGGGTCAGAGGACAGATAATTCAAGGATGGGCAAGAACATGTCGAAAATGAAAGTCATGGTCGACGCCCAAGAACAAGTCTCACAAATGTAACATGTGAACCGTGCTGTTCGAGAGGTCGGAGATCAGTGAATACTTCTGAATCGATTTCGACAAGAAGGGGAGTTTTTTTAGACGTATCGTCACTAATGATGAGACATGGGTCCACCACTACACTCTCGAATCAAAAATGGCGAGTAAGGAGTTTCGGAGAAAGATGAAGGCTGTCCTGTCAAAGCCAAAACTCTCTCTCAGCCAGAAAAGTGCTTGCGACTGTTTTCTGTGACTCAAGGGGTTTCACTCATAGATTTTCTTCACGATCAACGAATAGTGAATGTGGCTTATCATTGTCGGGTTGTTACAGTGGATAAAAATCGCGTATCGAAGCAAACACGGGGGAATATGTGTGCAATTGGCTGACAATACGCCCTCAAACCTTTTATAAAGAACAAATATTCAAGCTTCCAAATCGGTAGCTCGGAGGTAACTACATTGAAAAATATTAAATGTTTAGCTTGTGCGTACCATTAATCAATAAATTTATTTTACAAAATTACCGTTTATATTTGATTTACCCTCGTATAATACATTAAAATAGTAAAACAGCATTTTCCATCTAAAAGGTTTTTTTTAAATGAAAACAAAAAACTTTTACGTGCTTCATTCCCACCAGCTATAATTGCGATGGGCGGGCAGTTCCTCCTACCTACACTACAGTGCAAAAAAGGTAACTAGGGAAGAACGTTTCCCTTAACCATATTTTAAGAATCTCAGAGTGAGCGGACGGTGGTACAAAACTATAAAAAAAACATCAATCAGGACATGCGGCCCGCATTCGTACCGATGTCTTTTACTGAATGCTAAGGTATGATCAAAGTGCTATTCGACGTCGCTCGGATCGTTTTATGATACAGCGGGCACATTTCCAATGAAGAGCCATTTCTAGCATGCTACGATGCCTCTTGAAAACATGCAGTCATTTAGTGTAGTCTAGCTGAAGTACAAATTGTCTTTATATTCTATACATAAATGTTCATTAATTTTTATTGAAGGTTTGGATTGAATCGTCAGATAAAATTATATGTGGAACAAGTATTCCTTGATTCATCCAAATTCCACGTTACAGTATTTATCCTGTAAAATCTACCTGTCATGTGTGCTGCAGTTTTAATGCTTTATCAAACAGTATATCTGGGACCGTGTTTGCTAGAATTCACATATATCTACAGAAAAGGTCTTCCGCCATAACTCACAACTGCTACGCTGTATCGGATATAATTTATTCTCAAGTGATTTTATGGCTCTACCTCAACCACAACCCTTATGTTGTGTTGTCTGTGCATCCATGTCTGTGTTTGTCATACACTCGTAATTCTCCAACTCTCAGGACGCGTCCATGCATTTATTTAATATATGTGCTTTTAATATCTGTTTTATAAAATACACTAATACACAAGAGTAAATAAAGGAAAGCTTAAAACAAAATCGTATTTTAACGGAATTTCGAAATGGTCTTTATATTAAGGTATATTACATTGATAAACATGGTTGATAAAGAGGAGAATAAGAGTAAACTGGGTATTAAAAACATTAAAATAAAGCGGTATGCAATACAGGTAGGTAGTTACATTTGCAAAATGATTTTATTTAAAATCTCGATATTCTACTTTATGGAAGTTGGATACCATAATTAAGATATTTAATAAGGCAAAAACAGAAATAGAATGCCATTTTTAATTTTTGTAAACTGTTTACAATTGCTTCTCTGAATGATAAATATCTTCAGAAGAAGTAGTTTTACTGAAGTTTAATGAAGCTTGAACTCAAACATACTGACCATGAGAAAATTGTCTATAAAACGTATGTTCCATAATCAGACATTTTATTTTCTCTCTACGTTGAACGAAACTTCCTATTACCTATAGGAATTTAGCGTTTTGATAAGTTTATATGAAATAATTAAGAGAAATAAAACACTAATGAAACTTAAGAGTTTATGTATACGTAACAAGAAAACCACGAATACAAAATATATATATATATATACAAGAAAAAGAATACACAAGAAGAAGAATACACAAAAGTTGAAAACACGTAATTGAATCAAAAGCACAAAATAACAAAGTAACTTACAGAAGGTCGAGAGCAGTAGAATGCAGTAGACTGACTTTTATAGAATCATTTTGAGAATTTATACACAGGGTTGATAGTAGAAAGAGAGGCTGTTCTATAGAGGGAGAAATAGTGACAGTAAGAGTGGTACGAGTCTACAGACGGTAAACACCTGGAAATAAGCAATGGAAAAGTTTGGTTGAAGTAATTCAAGGTAAAACCAGCTATTAGTACAGGGTGCATGCAGGTAAATGTGAAGATAGATTTCTACGAAGAGGCTACGTGACTGAACAATAGTATCTGGTTTGAAAGGAAACAAAGGCATGCACAAGATAAGAAGTGAAAGTATTTACATTGAAATAGAAATGAAATTTAGAATATTTAAAATTTACAAAAATTATATTTACACATTTGACAAAATTATAAGAAAATAATGTACTGTTCCGCTACAGGAATAAAATACCCTTTTATGCTATCTATAAGTTACTCAGTTTTGCTTAAATGGACTGCGTAATCATTTAATAAATCTGTATCTTAATAGCACAAAAAGCAAACGAACGCATTAGTATAATCTATTTGGGCGGTAAATAACAACATAAACTAAATTGACTATATAGGTCACTGACTTTCTCGAATGTAACCCAGTAACCATATACTGTTGTAATATACAGGATTAGGAAAAAGTACGGAAACTCTTAAAAATCTCGGAAAAAGTGTAACACTCAAAGTTGCATGGTACGTATTAGGATACCTTAGGAAAAATCAAAGATCACGTCAAGGTCAATTGAGAATAAACATGTTTAATTCCAGAAAGCGATAGAATATATCATTTTTCGGTCAATAAGAGAAAGGCGCAAAGCTAGTCATACGAAGCTCAAAATAATAACATTCGTAATAATACCTTAATTAAGAAGAATGCGATTAAGATAAAAGTTGCAGACTTAGTGTAAAATACCTCTGCCTCTGATCTTGTCCTTGACCTTGGGTGTTTCACTATTTTAATGGCGCTACCTAGAAATTACATTTATAAGACGAAGCCGCAAAACCTTGACGATTTACGTCATAACATTACTAACGAACCTGCACTGATGCCACCAGATCCAAAGTGCTATTTTAAGCACTCAAAACACGTTACCCTATTCTGAAATTACTATAGATAACGATTTCTATAAATATCAAGTTGTTGAAGATACATTGCCATCTACTAGTATTTACTGCTAACTGTAGCATTTCATATAGTTAAAAAGGACTTTACAGAGGTTTCTAATTGTAAAAATAAATCTGGGCGTGATAACAATTCAAACCTTTTTTAACTTTTATTTTCGATTACACTATATCACACCGAGATAAACGAATCTATAATAATGAAAAGATACTTGGCACATATAATTTTCCTGTTCGTATGGTGCCAAGATAATATTTTTTTAAATAAAATAGAAAATACATTTGTTTCAATGAAGGCTAATTTTGTTTCCTAAATAAAACAAATTCATAAATAACGAACTTCATTGATAATTAGAACTAGAAATCATTCAAGTAAATTAGTGTTAAAAAGTCTTCAAACAAATTTTGTTTTGTAAATTAGTAAGAATTATTTTTACATATCTTTACAGTATTTATAAAATTTAATAATGTATTTCAACATGGCACATCATTTATGTAAGAAAATTCATATAAACTGTTGCGGTTTATGGAAACGGTTTTTTGCATTACATCCTGGTAGCGAACGTGTAAGTTAAAAATTATTTAATTCGTAAATCTACAGTAGTCGTATCAATTACAAAGGTATACAGTTAAATTCAAAAACAGTTATGAACTATATAAATTTTACAATAAAGATACTCACTTATAAGATTTATTTATGCGTTGACTCAGTCCCTTCCAAGACTTCGAGTTATAACCATCACCCATATTGACAACTCAATACTACCAAAGATGTTAGTCACAGTTGTCTACGAAACATTTGGACCCAATGGTTTATTCAGACCACAACCCGTCAGCCGGAATATTATTTCTACAATGGATTCCGACCGTCAAACCTATGTTCTTACAAATTTGTTAAGTTGTTAGAGTAAGTGTGAAAAGAATGCATGAAGTATAAAGATATTAGGGCCCTATTTAACAAATCCTACAAATTTTCCAAAATTAGAATTCAACCCTAGTGAACTACAAGAATACCGAAAGATAATAATCGATGCTACATTGTAGAGATCTGAACAGTTCGGCCGTAATCAATATGATAAATCAATACATGATTGAATAATTCATCAATCAAACACTCATAATATCGTATTACAGGCATAATGTTACCATTTACTGATATTTGCGGCAAACTGTGATATTTCAAATGCTAAGTATGGTGTGCTGATGAGATCTAATAAGACCGAAATCACGATCCATATCTGTTAATTTGCATAAATTTTTAACTAAGAAGTAAATGTTTCCCATTATATCTGTAACTCTGCGATTGCGTCTGTGTCTATTGCTAAAATTTAACGTGAAGAGCATCCAAAGTACACACAGTAAGGTAAAGCGACAAGTAACAGCACGGTTGCAACCTGCAATATATACAGATGAATTCTTACAAATGAGGAAGTAGTTTTAAAACATAAGGAAACAAAGGAAGTGAAAAACAAAGATGATCAAAAAACAACAAAGAAGAAAAATTGACTGCAGTAGAAGATTTCTAAAGTAACGTACTGTTATGTCGGTCTAGTTCACATGATGATAGTGAAAGATTTACTGATTCCATTATTTCTCAGAATGTACCTAAAGTATCATATGTATAACCAGACTGCGTAAATTCGAAATTGGTCTCATTTCTTTGGAAGATTTTTTAGGAGACAACTTAGGAACTGTCCACCAAAATACGGACGTTCCATAAAAAATATCGAGTAGAAAACAGGGGATGTTACAGTATTGAGCTGTAAGAAGTACGATAAATTGTCTACGGAATTTACACTGTAGAAAAACTATATTTCAACCATATCTCTTAAAATGATTAATGCTATTTCACCGGGGTCAATAGTTGTTGAAAAGAATATATCAATTATTTACGTTTAATTTTTGAGATCTATCGGTGTTTTCGAAAAGTAAAGGTACGTTAAAAGTACAAAATATATAAAACTAGTACTTATTAGGTCGTTATCCCTTTCTTACAGAATTTTAAGGAGCGAATTTGAATGGAGCAATTGTAAATGAAGTTAAAAATGTATCAGAACATACTACATACTATTCCTAACTTTGTTTATAATTAAAAAGTAATATACAGTAGTAAGCTATTAATACTTTAACAAAACGTAAATGAATTTATTGTTGAATTTAAATATGCAAATTCATTTAGAATTACCCCATCTGATCCATTGAACTTGGTTTGCATTAGTTTAAGTAAAAAATGTTCAATTTACCAAATTTACTTTCCAACAAAATAATTAATCAAACATTATTATTTCTATTATAAGAAAAAGCAGTGTATGTCATAAAACATGTGCAATATTATTTGAAAAGAAGTGTCGAAATTTCAAAAAAATTCTTAATTGAAATGCTTTTTATGTAACTCCCGTTTTTGGAAAAGGAATTTAAGAGATTATTTATATCGTTAAAAAAATATGTTGTTATTGCAAGCCAACTCTATTAGATCAATTATGATTACATAAATGAAGAAGTACTTAATTCAATTGATTATTACGACAATATCATCTAACAAGAAATTGTTCAATTGAACATTTATATAGCGGCAAATACTTGGATTGTCAAATTAAACTTTTTTCTCACTGCACTCTTAATCTCGTTTTGATAAACTCATTGGCTAGCTGATTGAATTAATTGAGTAATTGTGAAGTACGTTTCTCGTTTACAATGCTGTTTAATTAAAAAAATATTCTGATCGCAGTAGAAAAAGACTAAGATGGGAGGAAATTGAGGATTGTGGATCAGCTTGCATTCTGTTGTATAAGGGGTTTAGGCTAAAATGGGTTTACTTAAGTTAAGTTTTGTAAGTTTTTGCAGCATGTAATACTTCAGTTAAAAACAAATTTAAGAGCACGACCATCGCGGTATATTTTACACTAAGTCCTACAATTTCAACTTCTTGTCTTCTCGCATATTTATTACTTAAACTTCCTTTTACAGTTAATTTATTAAAACGCTGAGCTGGAGGTATGGAAACTGAGGACCTTTGAATGGTTCCGTATGTCTCTTATATCCTCCATGTCACATCATAAAAAAGCATGTACAAAGACTTTTGGAGAGTCTAATTTATTGTTAGATGGTCGAAACAGAAAATTATTTTATTTCTCTATTATAACTAAACCGACAAACAGTTACACTCACGCTCCCTTCTCTCTTTCGATTTATCTTTACTTTTGTATAAATATAAACTCAACAATTTATTTGTTCTTTTAAGTCTATAAAAATGTTTAAACAATGAATAAATTTTCATAGCTGAAAGATACAGCTAGGAGAATTTATATTTGGAAAGGGTCCAACAGAGAATTTTTTTAGTTACCATACCTTCATTAAAAACTTGATCCAGAAAATGAAAAATTCACGAAAATAACTTCGCTTTACTTATATTATTATAAATTGGCGTTACGTTAGTTATATTTAATGTTGCACTTTCTCAGAACAACTTATGAAATGTCTTCTTAGGTATCTCACCTCTGTTCTTGTTGTATGTGGTGATATTTTAGCCAAAGAATGAATAAGAACAAGGAGAGATAGAGATGGATTTGCAGGACACCATTTGAGGCTAAGAAACTAGTTAGAGACATATAAAGGCATTAAAAAGATAACCATTATTATTTATAAGTGGAACTTGAATGGTAAACGAAACAAAGTATTGTTTTTGAAATTTTACCTTTCAAATAAGTAAACTTTGACATTTTAGGAGATTTTCTTTGGTGGCTGAAAATAGTACTTTTAAACCAAAATTGTTTAAATTAATAGAGTTGATTCTTATATCAATTTTTCTTAAGAAATAAGGTAAAACTCAAATAGAAATAAGGAACGATGCGAATATAAAATATAGTTTTTAACTTTATGGATATTATGGCGTACTTTATTTAGTAGTTCAATAATAATAATTTCCAGATTAACAACATTTATATTTCATTGTCAGGAACGAGAGGCAAAATGGGATCAAAAAATCTTCTTAAGCCAGGAACGATGGTAAACTGAAATCAAGAACGTTTCTCGATTTAGGACCAAGAGGCAACTTGGAGGCAATAAAATTTTTCTATCCATAAACAAGGGGCAAGCTGGACCCAAAATAGAGGCAAAAATAGGAGTCAAAAGAGGCAGTGAAGACCTAGATAGATTGCTGTTCGAAAATAGTTTGGGACGTAAAATGATTGACTAAGGATTGGAGGGAGTGGAAGTGCGTGTCGAACCAGTCTTCAAACTGATGACAATGATGATGATCGTCTCGTTTTGTAAATAATTGAAATGACAGTTGAAAAGGTTGAAGTAGGTAAACACATCAATTTCTCGGAAAGCATGCGAGTTTAACCACAAATAATTGAAAATATCACGACGAAAATAAAAAACTGCCTTTGCAAAGACTAAGTAAATAATTGGAAATGTCGCTATATTATTAACACACTAAAATTATTAATAACCTTGAAAAAGTTCACTTTTATGAAGCATGGTACTTTAAACACGATATATTTTAATGTTTAGTTATTTACGAAGATTGTCAACTGTTTTAGGCAATGTATGTTGAATTAATTACATGAAAAATGAACTTGCTTTTACTTCAAATATTATTAAACCTTAAACTACAATGTAAAGTCTGATACAGGTACTTAATGAAATTAGACTCAAAAGAAAATAAGTATTTTCTATATTCGTCACTAATCAAATTATACAAAAAATGTAATCTCTTAGAAGAATAAATAATTTCAAACGAATACGTGCCTTCTGTAATAGATAACGTATTGTAAAACTTATTCATAAAGAATCTTTACATATTCGGATCAATATATTAAGTAGGTATTTCATTTTACGTGGTTAATAACTATTTACCTTGTAAAAATACTGTACACATAATACAACAAACTTCTGTATAAAGACTTACCAGATTTGTGTCCGTTTAATTTTCCTTTAATATTGTTAGATATTTACGCATTGTCGCAGTAGTTTTAGATTTTTCCCTTTTCTAATAAATCTTATGGTATTTTCCAATACTTGGACGGCTGTCAATGTGCGTATCGTGGTATAATCACCATTCACGTAATCACCAAAAAAATCATTAAACACATTTTTAGGTGCACACGCGCGCGCGTTTTTTGTCAACTGAACTTACAAATAAACAACGAGCGAATTGTTACTGTTCAGCGGTAGAACTATAACTACTATAAGTTCAAGCGTTGTCGCAGACCGATATTTCCGTAATATCGCGATTTCTGCTAGCAATTGCCTGGTCCACTCTGTTTAATTTTGTCCCTTGCATCTGCTGGCACTCAATTATACGGCAAATCTGATCTGAAGGTGTTCAAAAATCGAAATTATTTATTCCATCTAGACCAATATTGCGTCGTGGATCTGAAAATAAAGGAATTATTAAGTTAATACATAAATAGAGATGCACCTTAGAGTGGTTTTACCCGGTACCAGGTAACTGAGTACCCGGCAGGGACGCCATCGCTGTAAAGAATGCCATTTCGATTTTTATGTAACATGTATGTGTAAGTTGTTAACAAAATACAGCTGAAATTAATTAATCTCGTTTTAATAACAAAATAAATAAACAACTAGATGGTCTTTCGATGGGATCACCTCTATCACCATTATTTGCATAAAAACATGGTTCAGATATGTCGACGACATACTTTGCATTTGGGTAAGAACTAATAGACAATTAGAACAATTTTTAATCTGACTTAACTTAATGAATAAAAACGTTCCTAGATCTTAATCTATAAAAATTATTAACAATAAAGTTGAATATAACATCTATTGAAAAAACACCTTTACGGATACTCTTACACCACAGGACTGTAATCAAAATTCTTCAATTAAATTATCAACATTCCACAGCCTTATCCACAGACTAGTTAATTACCCCCTTATTTTAAAAAAGAATTAATAATGATAAAAACCACAGCTTACAATAATGGCTACGACCCTAAATTAGTTGATACGTTATTAAACAAGAAACAAAGAAAATCAGCTTTAAAACTAATATTTCACAACAACAAAAAAGATAGGTGGTATGGCATAAACCATTATATAAATCTCAGTGATAAATTATATAACACGTTATGCAGAAATCTAAATATCAACTTAGTTAGTTCAAACAAAACCAATTTAAAAAATATTTTCGTTAACAATAAAATAGAACAAATAGACAATTTAAAAAAAATCAGGCGTATATAGAATAAAATGTAATGATTGTGATGCAATCAATGGTCGTAACTTTGACATTAGATACAAAGAACATGTCAAATCAATTAAAAAAAACAAAAACTCCACAGGATTGTCACAACATTGTAACAAGAATGGACATTTGATAAATAAAGGAAATCTATCAATTTTACATATGTTAGATAATAGTAAAAAATTAGACCTGTTAGAAAGACTTGAAATTCAAAACAAAAATATTACCAATAACCAAATTGAGGGTTTTTCCAGCCCAATATTTAGAGAATCGTTTCCACTTACTAGATAATAAGGAATTTAATTTATTTGTGTGTGTACTAATATTTATATATATATGTATACTGTATAGTTAACTTAGGGTATAAATAATGAATATCTTTCTATAACCTTTATTAAGAGTATCAAGGTCTCCAAATTAGCGGTCCTATACAAGAAAACTTTATTGAAAGTAAAGAAATGTCCCAACCACATTTGGTTCAACAGACAGTGACTAAACTGATCCATTCATCCGGTATACATGAAAATTAAGTGCAATCACAATAGTAAAGAAGCAAAAAGTGAAATTAAATAGACTTAATTTTTTAATAATAGACATACTGTTGGCGGTACAATCTTGATGAAACATTTGAATAAATTATAAATGAAAGAGTATTTATTCATTTCAACTGTTTATTTACACAGAGTGTTGAAACTTCCGAATACTCTTTTGTTAATAATTTATTAAATTTTTAGATTCATATAATTTATATACCGTAAATACTGTTATTATTATTATATTAATACATCAACGTCAAAATATTCCAAAGTTCAGTGTTTATTATAAAAGAAGGAGAATGAAATTACATCATAGATGTACATAAAATAATAATAGTTCTGCATGTTCCCTTTTCCCAGTCGAAGGAGTAAAGAGAGGTATTGAACCGGTATTGAACCGCCGCCCGCATAGCAGACGATTGTCTTACATTTATATTAACAAATAGGTTTCTACACGGTGAAGTTCAAAAGAACGATATGTTTTGTGTGAACTACTTGCAAATAAAATTTTTGATTGTTTTTAATTGACAAAAGTTGAAGTTAATTCATTCGTATAAATGTGAACAGTACATTATTGTGATTTTGTTAAACAACCTATTAAATAAAAGCAAATTAGTCGAATTTCGACCACACACTTACACAGTGATGTTAGCCCAATAGCTGCTTAGCAAAATAAATTGCTTTTAACAAAACAAACAAACAAGAATCAAAACAACTGAAACGTGCAGATCACTGTTTTGAAATTAGACACAATTTTAAGACGTTTGACGTTTTAATTCTAATCAATTGAATTTGAGCATTTCTTGTTGTTAGAAGTTGAAATTTTTCGAGGAAAACCTATTACTGGGGAAATAATGAAAACATTCAAAAGGAAAATCTTCTTGAAAAATCGCTGATAACGTTAATTAATAAACAATTTCCCAAAATTTCTTTTAATTAGTTAAAATTTAGTTTGCTTTTCTAAAGCTTATTAAACAAATTCTATGTTATTATAAAATTGCATTACTTAACTCATACTCGGACATCCACCTAAATCCGTTGTAATCATCGAACATAGGTATTTATTATACCAAAATGAGTGGAACCCTTAGTGTTCTATAATATTTTTAGGTTATTAAATAAAATGTTAAAAGTGTTTGATATGGGGTGTTATAGATGGCTGATGAAAATACCCTGGATACGTAAGATAACAAATAAAAAGGTATTAGAATGAGGAAGGCAACAAAGAAGGCTATGGAAGTCAATAAGTAAAAGGAGACATGAATGATTTGTTAAAATTAAAAACATACTAGAAGTAGAAATAGGAGTAAAAAGAGGCTGAGGATGGCCTGGATTAACTTAGGCTTTACATAGAATTTCATCTTTACCTATACCTACATGCACCCCTTACTAATAGCTGGACTTTCCCTTAATTACTTTTCATAAAATTATATACTGGTCACTTTTACGTCTATAAACTCGTACTTTCAACTTTACTGTCAGTACTTTTCCTTCTTGAATATTCTATCTCTCTTTACTAACAATTCAGCTGCATAAATATCCTAACATTTTCATCCTACAATTAATTCTCCAGCCAACCTGCTCATGTAAGTCTATATTATTCTCTTTGTTTATATTGTTTTCATATTTTCATTGTGTTTGTATATATTTTATGTCTAGTTGCGTTTTTGCATTGTTTCGTCTTTATGTATATATTTTTTTCTTATTGTCTGTTATTTGTGCTGACCTTTTTGTTGTTAATTGCGAAATAATAGTGTTTTTTCTTACGGTATTTTAATAATACTCTACCTAAAACGCTAAAACCCTATAATGATGATTAATACACCCATGACCGTATACAGGACAACACTATATAAAATGCGTACTGTAATACATATTATGAGTATGAATTAAATGTCGATAAAGAAGCGAAACACATTTAGACGACACGTCGTCAATGATTAAGATTTTAAGTATCAATTCCAAATATGCGACAATTATATTTTTCAAATTTTGGTTCCTTTATTTACGAGGCATGTTTTTTAAGTAAGCACAGTTTTGAAATTTTGCCGCCGTAGCGCTGCGGTCAGCGTTCCGCGCATGTGCACTGAGTATCTACGTCTCTCACCTACGCACTGACGCCATTATGGTCTGATTGTTTACGTTATTTACTGGGTGTTTAAGATGCCTCCGATAATCGTGAGTTCCGCCGACTGTAAAGTCCGGGTTGTTGTAAGATTACTTAGTGTTAAAGGATTAAAACCGATTGATATATATATTGTGAAATCTGTGCAGTTTACGGACAAAGCATTATGAGTGATGGAATGGTAAGGAATCTGCGCCGTGCAATATAAAACAAAAGACGTGGCAAGTTGAGCGAGGGCATCGTTTTGATGCACGACAATGCCCGTCCTCATGTGGCTAATCGGACCAAAGATCTCATCACATCTTTTCACTGGGAAACTCTAGATCATCCTCCGTACAGCTCTTATCTGGCACTCAGTGACTACCATTTGTTCCTGCACTTGAAGAAACATTTGGGCGGTCAGCGTCCACAAGACGATGACGAAGTCGAAACAGTTGTGATGCAGTGGTTAACAGTTAACAAGTCAGGCGGCGGAGTTCCATGAGAAGGGTATTCAAAACTGGTCAAATGTTATGACGAGTGCCTCAAAATTAAAGGAAATTATGTAGAAAAGTAGATTAAGGTACAGGCTTTCATGTAAAAATAAAATTATTAAGATAGCTTCGCACGTTTTTGATTAATTTCAAAACGGTATTTAATTAAAAAACATGCCTCGTACTTTCAAAAATGTTTGAGATAAATAATCAGTAGAAGTTTTAGCGATACTATTGTTGTGTAATAACTGCGTTCGCCTCCTGGGATACAGTTATATATGAAGTTGTAAACACTGATGAATGTAATAGCATAACAAAAGCCTGAAACCTGTTAATACTTAATGATTTGGTGGAAACGGATTTAATACAAGGAAGAACACTTAGCTCTACTAACTTTAGGAAGTACCGTAATTAATTTATAAAGCGCGAGCCCGTAGCTAAACAAGACTGTAACGTATACTTCCCTTGTAGATAATAACACATTGTTGAGCAAAGGTAAACAAAACTTCTTCAAATTGTTGCACAAAGGTCGATAAATTCCTTCTTAAAGACATTGTTAAAAATTGATACTGTTCGTTGATTATTTTACAAAAACTGGCAATAGCTACATGCTTTATGTTTAACTAGTATAACCCGTTCAAACTCGGACAATGGAGCTATCGGTGGTGTGTAATTCTTTATACAACCCAATCCTCTCTCACTATAACCTAGCCTAAGCCCATAGTACATACCACTTTACATATTTCAATCAGAGAATGCTTTGCCTACAACACCTTTAAATATATAACTTAAAACAAGGAATAATATACATAAGAAACAATTACAAAGTATATTCTACGATATTAAAGGATCTACTATTATTAATGAATGAGGAATTTGCGTATGTTGTAAGGAATGTACGAGTGTTACAGATTATTTTCAAAGTAGTTCGATTGTGATAACTTGAAATACCCTATCCCTATTAGACAAATACATAAAGCTGTTGGTATTTTAAAGTAATTAGTCTGCTTATTTAAACAACAGTGCGTATATTGAAGGTAGGTCTAAGGTACAGTTCCATCCTTTCCTTAGACGTTTTGCAGAATCTCCCACGATCAGCTATCCTCCACCTTAGAAATGGCACCGTAGATAGAAATTTATTATATAGTGAGATCACGCCATTACAAATGTATATAGTTTTTATTGGTATTAACAATATAAGCGTATTAACGTCAATATGAATATCAAATTGGATACAGACGTAAGCAAAAGGACCGCAAAAAAGTGGATTTAAGTTGTTCTTTTGACAATCGATACTATAAAATATTATACGCACCGGGTAGTTGTATGCATTCCAAAGGTTGCACTTGATGTTGATTTATCTTAAAAAAGGGCAACTGCGGAAAAATTATAATTTCCCTACATTGTAATCCTAAACATTAAACTATCTGCAACTGAAATTTAAAAATCAAAGGATAAAGAAACTAATTGGTATTATAGTTTCACTAAAAGTTTAGTTAACTCTGACAATTGTTTCGACTATAAGGTCATTTTCGAAGAGTAACAGTGTTGTACTAAATTAAGTTTTACAAATAAGGTCCTTAAATACTATTGGGAATTGGTAATGACCTTCATAAGTGGAGAAATAGCAAAATATGTTATTTCGTTGATAATGGCTAGACCCCCCATGGAGGCTTTACTAATCTCTAAAATTTCCAAAGTATTTAGTCGTTTACTTTTATTGGAACTGTGGAGTAATTTAACATTATCTAATGAATGTTTATTTTTTATGAAATGTTCTGAAATTCCTGTACATTTATTACACTTGTCTATATCTTTTACATGTTCATCCAAACGTTTTTTTTAAGGCCCGGCCTGTTTGCCCAATATAAAAGGAATTACAAATTTTACACGATAATTTATAAACGCCTAATTTATCCAAATGTAATTCTTTTTACATTTAGCCATTGTCAACGAAATAACAGATTTTGCTATTTCTCCACTTATGAAAGTCATTACCAATTCCCAATAGTATTTAAGTACCTTATTTGTAAAACTTAATTTAGTACAACACTGTTACTCTTCGAAGATGACCTTATAGTCGAAACAATTGTCAGAGTTAATAAAAACATTTAGTGAAACTATACTACCAAGTGTTTTCTTTATCCTTTGATTTTCAAATTTTACAACATGTTTCACCAAGTGGTCAAGGGACACAAATATCAATTTTAATCTGTAACTGTTTTGCAAAGTTAACTCCCATCATCTTATCACTGTTTGTTCCGATAATAGCAATCATAACAAAAAACGTGAACGTAGGATATGTACGGGAACTCCTTAGCAAAATGCTTTTAAACTTTTCGATAAAGCAGTCGTCCCTCTAAATGATACTGTGGGGACCTATGTCCCACTATCTTATTTTTCGTGTTTCTTTTTGTATTTAAATTTGAACATACAAAATGACTCGCTTTTGTAAATTATTTTTTATAAATTCTATGTAAATATTTTGTATAAAGTTACTAACACCCTTGAACATGCCCTTTCTACAAAATTGTTTTCTACTATTTTGCCTTTTTCAATTCTCAGAAACAGTTTTTCTTTCAAAAATCGGATCGATTCAGCCGTTACTTTGTGATAATTCATCTTAACGATAAATGAATAAACACTACTTTGTTTATTATCACTTTTTTATTTACAAATCCTTTTGACTATAGTTTCAACAAAAAGCTTGTCAATTTGAATTATTTGTTTGACAATGACAAGCTTTTTGTTGAAACTATGGTCAAAAGGACTTGTAAATAAAAAACTGATAATAAACAATGTAGTGTTTATTCATTTATCGTTTAGCTTTTCTTTTATTTACAAACACAAAAATTATAATTTAAAAATCAGTAACTAGTATGTATTATTGTTATGTAACTTCTATTTAGACAAAATAATTCGATTTAGAGCAGAAAAGGTATTTGGATACGAATCTCATATAAAAAACAACATTTCTGTCGAAGTCATAAATTTAAATTCTTCAGTTATGATTTATTTTTAGAAACGATGACAACGTAAAAAGGTCCGAAATAGCACAGTATGTAATAAAACCTCATTAGCCGTATCTGCTTTAAGTGGATGCTATATTAAACCTGTTTCTCACAGTAATATGTGTTTCCATTTGTTTAAATCACGTTGTTTACGTAGATCAGTAAATATTCTACAACATTTAGTATAATTAAGAAACCGCGACAGTGAGATCGTATAAAAACTAATTACTTTTTCACGTGGGTATATCTAATAAAGTATTTTTTATATGATTTGTCTAATATTTTGTAGGTGGAGATTTTATAAAATTTCACACTTAATTTATTTAAAAATTAATGAAAGAATTGTACCTTTGGCGTCCGTAGAATGACTTCACCTTATTGAATCGACAGAGGAAACTAGTTTTAAACCACTACTGCCCCACTACGCTAAGCTAAGGTCTGATAGGACCAAACTTGAATTTTTCTTCTATTTTTTAACTATCTTGTAAAGCTAAACTGGCCTATATATTCAATAAACAGCAGTTTCATAGTGCCAACTGTGGTCCTATTTTTCACCTAAAAGCACATTACAAAATGTACGTCCCATGTGTTGGCTACAAATCTTAATAGTCCTATATATGTGATGTATGTATAAGATAAGATTTATAACGCAGATCGTGTCCTATCTGTCTGAGAGTTCAGATTTATAATTTGATATTCAAAAAAGAAGGAACTAAAATTCTTATTTGTCTAAATATTAAGATCAAAGATCTCACATTTGGAACGATTACTTATATTTATATTTATATTTATAATAAAGCCTGTAAAGGCCTTTCTGCCAGCGCCCACCTGATGAGACCCAATAGTTCGAAACCGGTTGTGGGATATGGCTTTCGGTTCTTTGTGCCTACTTGGTAGGACGCGTTCCAAATGTGAGATCTTTGATCTTAATATTTAGACGAATAAGGATTTTAATTCCTTCTTTTTTGAATATGTTATATCTTCGTCTAAGAGTACATCGGAATGAACAGTGTAATTGAATGCCGGTAGGGGTATTAGCCCTCGGAGTAGTTGTTTCTGTTGATTCCATACTTATATTTATATTTATAATTTGAGACAATTTTAGATCCCTTCTGGATTTTGTATTTCGTTAATTTTAATTTTTTTAGCATTTTACAGTTTTTTATTTTACAACATTAGCATTGTACTGTGAAATATAAGGTTTCTATAAAACGTATCTGCCTTGTTAAAAGTAATTCTTACACTGAACCGTTCTATCAATCAAAAGTAGTTTATGCGTTGAATTCATTACTTTCCAAACGAATTGAGATTTGGGCTAAAAGACCGTGGTCTAAATGAACGATTACGTCGCTGTCAAGAGTTCGAGGTATAACTTTTGTTCACATTGTCATCCCAATACCATCGATGATGTCAGCCGCACTTACCGACGAAAGGCACGTATATCTAATAGACCATAAAGTTCGTAGTCAAGTGATCTGTTGAAACTGTCAAATGTAGATTGCGATTAAACAGCAGCAAAGTTGGTTGGTGTTCTATCAGTGCTGTCTACGCCGTGCTGTTAAAAACTAATTATTTCGAAATCGCGATCCACGTGTGACAGTTTCGACAGATCACTGACCACGAACTTTATATTATATAGAGTACATATTGTATGGTTGAAATTGATAGTAAGAGTGTGTCAAGAAAAAATAAACATATCGCATAATCCCAGGATTGGATATCCCAAAGCGAAAAAAACACGAAATTCGACTGACTTTCGGGCATTATGACTATCTTCGAACACTCATATCTACGAGTGTCAGATTATGAAACAACCACATCTGGACAGACATTTTTAATCGTAAAAATCAAGCTCAAATTAAAGTAGAAAATGGAAGACTGTGGTAAAAGAATAATTAAATAAAGAAAGACTCACCCTAATTACCACTAACTAAATTTTATATGAGCGGACACGTGTTTCGCCCACTTAATACGTGAGCATTATCAACGCGAGACTCGTCTCGTGGGCGAAACACGTGTCCGCTCACATAAAATTTAATTAGGGTGAGTCTTTCTTTATTTAATTAAGCTCAAATTAATAAAAAATATTACCTCAATTAACAACTGCATTTCACTTTTATTGCATAAGGCTTCTTCAAGTAGCTGATGTTAGAGAATTTACTAAGTATCTTAGACTTATTTAATCCAATCAATAACAAAATTTTTTCTATTCTTGATGTTATGTTTGGTTTCGAAAAAAGTGATTTTCCGCAATTTGAAAGGGATTGTTGTAATGATGTCTTTAAAAGGGAAGAATTTAAAACTTAATTAGACGTTTTTAGTATTTTTAAACCGAGCGGCGTGGTCTAGTGCTCTAGATAATTGCTTAGCATTCGGGAGGTTACCAGTTCGAACCACGGTTCGGATGCTCTGGTCCAAGTTTTTTGTGGTTTCCATGGATCACTTAAGCAAATGCTGGGGCAGTAATATCCCACAGATAATCTTTTATTTCTCTTCTGTCTTCATTTCGTCCGTCTCATCTTTCTCTCCCTAACCACACCACTCACCCATTCCCACGATTCCTGTAGGAGGCTGAAGTGGGCCTTATGGTCTACCCTCCGGCATTGCACTACAGTGTAGGTCGGAGGGACTACCCGCCCACCAGCACGAATAGCTGGTGGGAATGAAACACAAAAACGTTTTTCTTTTTAGTGTTTTTAAATGCGTGGTATCGTTTCTTAAGGTTGTGTATTCTTGAAGAGTAGGTTAGCTGCTCTGATTTTAAACTGAAATTGGGAACCTTCCAGCCATAACTAAAGCATAAATAACTTTAAAAGTATGACCCTAGAGAGAGTCGAGAAGGATGAGCGCTGTTTTTACAATAAAAGAAAATCATAACCCTCAAAAGAAAGTTTCATAAACAATTTTTAAATGAATATTTAAAAGTAAAATTCAAATTCAAGTTGTTATGTTGGGCAACGATGCTTTCATATTGGCTTTTTTAAGGGACTACTGTTATCAGGATATTACGTAAGCAGGACAGAGGTGTTAGAAAAGAAAAATATGGTATCAAGTTGATAGCGGTATATCGCCATTTACTAATATTTACTGTTAAGGGGGTTCATGTATTGCGTAAGCAAGCTTAGGGGTTTTATCATTTGGGGGAGGGAAGGTTCGCGTAAAGTCATTGAAATTCTACTTACATAATACTTGATAGCCCCCTAACTGTAAAAAGGCCTTGTTACGATAAGCTACGACGCTTCTACTCTAACTGTCTTCCTATCATTTTCATTTCTAAAATCTACTCACTTTTAATCTGCTCTTCAAGCCTTCTACTCAACTTTTATTCTGTGTTTTCGATTCGTTCTATCTTCGATTTTTTTTGTAAATATATAATCATAGTTATCAAAGTGCATTATTTCATTTATTCATTTATCATTATATTCAACAATCAAAATTGGTGACCCAGTCAACAACTATCTAAAGTAGTGAACAACATGAAAATCACCAAAAATGCAGCAAAATATTGAGTTATACAAGTACATTACAGATTATTAACGGTAAATTACTTATTTTAACTTTTTGATTTCGCAAAAGTTGCCCTGCCAACTTGAAAGACGTCAATTACTTTGCTTTTCCATGATTTTGCAGGATATAACATAATATATATATGTGAATACTTTTGAGCCCTGAAAGAACTTTTCTGATTAGTAAAGCACTCACATAGAAAATTACATGTTTACACTTTAATTAGGATAAAAGTACAGTCAGAAATTTCATATTCTCAGGCAATAATTTATATCTATATATTACACTATTTTCGTTATATATTACATTGTGAAAAACGAGATGAGTTTTGCTAATTGGCTGTTGCCCTTATTGCCACGTCATGCGCTAGCCGTGTTGATTTAGGTTGAGTAAACACCACGAATGGACGGCATATATCTCTACTCCTCGCACGTATTTCTTTTTCGTTTTTGGGAAAATAAATTTTGTGAAGTTAAATAACGAGTGACTCCCTCATTAATTAGTATATACACTCGTCAACAGTACTAAGAATTTCTACCTAAAAAATTCTAGATGATTTTAACGTTTCAAATTCAAGCTAAAAAATAACATTTATCTTTAATAAACAACAAAATCAAATGTCACGATACCAATATCATTTATATTGACAAGAGTGATCGGATTTTGCATCTGAAACTGAATGGACAATTGGTTGGTATAAAAATCAGGACACCTGCTACAGGTTTAACTGAGTATTACCTACAAAAAATTTACCCCATGAATGAGAATAAATGCAAACTCTTCCATTGTCAATCAAGAAATATAAAATTAAAATATCCGCAATGACCAGCAAGAATCATCTTTTCTTATTACCCTGCGCTCTACCTAAATCTGTAACCATTAGGCCCAAAGCAAAATTTTATGCAGCTTGGTGACGTAACGTGACATTAGTTACGGTGAATTTTTCAGTCACGGCGAAGAACAATGGAGTTGGTGCGCAGTTTTTTCAGGAAGTTTATTACTTCAGTTTTGGGAAGGTGACGAAATAAACCATATACTTTTGAAAAATTGGGAATAACTTCTTAGAATAATTACCAATATAAGCAAAACTTCATTTATATGGTGATGCCGGCGAGAAATTGATTATTTCATTTAGATAACAAAGATAAGGAAATGAAAACAGTGGATATGCCTGCAGGGTAAACCACGAAAACAAAAATCCCGAAACTATAGTCTCTTTTCCTATGTGTTTTGTTTTTTCATAGAATTGTCCGATTTAAAAACATTTTTAGTAAAATACTGCTCAACACCAATACTCCTGAAAACATAAAATTGACCTTATTTTAAAATAATAACGTTCAGTGCAAGAAAACTATGAGAAAGTGTAACATATAATTATTGTTGTGTCAAATTTTATGAGGAGCACTTATGTACTGGAAAGATAAATGAAGAAAACACCGTTAATTTCATTTGAGAGCAGTTTTTCGCTTTATAAGAGACGTTTCATTCATGATAGGGCTGGAATTTTTTTGGATTGTATTGACAATATTTCGAAGAGTTTACTGCCAAATTTTAAAAAAATATATAGTTCCTTTCTTCTAAAGATTGTAATTAGACTAGATTATACAGAATTATTCTAACTCAGTCTAACTCTTCCAACTCCATCTAAAATAATTGCAACTGTCTGCCACTTCCGATTATTCCGGAAGTTGATATCAACCTTGTTATTTTAAATGTAATGACATATTTTTTACGACCAATTCGTATGAAGCATAAATTTATAAGGTAACATTAATAACCAATTTATACGCCTACGATGAACAGCTTCTGAGATGATTTAATTTATAAAAAAAGAATGGCTACCGCAATCTACACTATAAAAAGCCATAACTTCCTTAAAAATGACAGAGTATAGAAATTTTTACTAGTTATATTCAAATCTTAAGGTGTCATATCATGTCAAAATTAAGTTTCATAATTTTATTAAAAGTTTAAATCTTAGTTAAGTCTTAGAAGTAATTCAAGTACCCAATCATTGTTTATGCACTTGGTTCAACATATAGATATTCCTAACAATTTCTGAGAAACAAGGGGCGATACATTGAAAGGGGGGAAATGAGGCATGCAAATGGGTATTTTTAGGAGGAGGAAGGGCCTTTTCCTGATGATGAAACATAAATAAGAAAGAAGAATAATGTTAATTTATAAATAAAAACTAAATGTGCATTTCCACAATATTAATTTATAATTGGACATTTAACCGCCATGTCTGTTAAATTACCTTAACAAATTTGATGTTTCTTTTCACTCGTATGTACATAATGTATAATCAAAGAAAATATTTGAATTTCACCGTTAACAAATTACAATTAATAAATAAACTTGATGTAAAATAAAATAAGAAAATAAACTAAATATCCCGGGTACGAATCCCGTCGAGGGCGTGACAGTAGTAACATTTTGTCCTCATTGTATGAGGTAATCTGTAGTGAGTACAAATTAATTAAATAATTAATATCGCATTAATGTAAATTATAAATTGTTTCAAGACAAAATAAACCTCTTCTAAAAAACTTCAAAGGTGACAAGGGGACATTCAAAAGGGATAAATGACATCATTTGATATTTTAAATAACATATAACAAGTGACGTATATATAATCTTTCCTTCAAAATTTGTTTCTCACGTGACACGCTTTTACACATGCTGAGTCTGTGATACATTAAGAAGGAGATGTTTTGGAGGAAGTTATTATACCTACAACAAAACGATTTATTAAGTCAGGTGAGAGTCTTTTTCGTGTTTAGACTTGATTTTCAGAGGTTCTATAAATATTCAGCATTACGAATTCCAATTCCAATTCAACTTTTAAAAATGGTATATGCAAAATATCGCCTTTTAAAAAGATTTCGTTGGAAAGAAATAAAATAAACAGCACATGTATAATGCCAGGTGCAACAAATATTGTTGTGGACTCTCCTTTCATCTGATCAATAACGATCACACCTGTACCATAAACGATTTAATATTATTACACCAAATGCAACAAAATCAAAAAGTCTTAGACTGATATGAAATGTGACGTGTATATCGTAACTGCAAGTGTGTGCGTAATAAATGAGGACATGTTAGTGTATTTGTGTTTCGTGGAAACTTGTTCGATATTTCGGCGAAAAATAAAATAGTCCCGACTTTTCTATGTTTCTCGGGATTGTTCCGGAAATTTAACGGAACAGTATATAAGCGGAATGACCATCGCCGAGTTCAGAGTTCAGTTGAGATATAAATTGACGGTCGTGAAGAGTTCAGATATAAATTGATGGTCGTGAAGAGTAGATATAAATTGATGGTCGTGAAGAGTTCAGATATAAATTGATGGTCGTGAAGAGTACAGGTATAAATTAAATCTTAGATGCTAATAAAGTACGAGATTTTCATATATACGATAGAGATAAAATTAAGTCCGCCTTTTTTTTCACTGCGCCATGAAAATTTGATATATATAATCAATATATCTACATAAAAATCAAACGAATAAATTAAAACATGATGAATTGCATGTCAAAATATTGTGTACCAATTTACCTGATTGTAAGGATAGGCTTGGCAGTTTATGCTATTTCACTTAACAGTAGGGCTTAAGTTCATGGATTCAGTAAAATTTAATCCGCGCTTTCGGTAGTCCATTCCACCAACAGTTTTGATAATTTCTGTTTTCTTTAGTTTTTTCTTATTTCTCCTGATATCCTCATGATATTTTCGACATCTCAAATCATTTTATTATTTCCTTTTCATATTCTAGGATATATTCATAACTTCATAAAGTAATTTACTGTCCCTCTATGGTCCCCAATAAAATCCTCTGGTTTAGCCGTCGGAGTAAATCACCGTCATAATGGTGTAGAAAGAACTCATATTTTTGTGATATATCCCTGGATTTCCTCCAATTTCCTTGTAATCACCTAACTTTCTTTTAAAACGTTTAAAATAATGCGATTAGTTCATCAATGCTAAATATCGTAGTGTATTACATTAGACGGGTTTATTAACCTCATGAAATGTTTCTGTTAATTATTGTAGATACTATGCATTATCATGAATTTCCAGGAAATAGGCGCTTAAAGGAAAGACACCAAAGGGTGGGTTATAATTAAATTTCCATGAAGTGGAATGCTTGCTAAAACCTGTTCATAATTTCCAAATATAGTATTTTTAGACTGTCCCATATGGTTATATTAAATAGTAGGTGTTACCCGTTCGCTTCGCTGGACGTAAGATAAAATGAAATTTTGAAACACAGAACATAGAAATTTAGCATGAATGTTTCTCTTGCTAGATAGGCAAACGAAGCTTAATAAATGTCAACTCCTAAAGATAACAGAAAAATGTTTGTTTTTTAATTCTGCTTATTGAAGTGCTTTAGGATACACAATATGTTTTGCTGTTTGGTATGTTCAAGAATAAACCTAAAGGTTTTTCAACGCCTAAGTTGTATTTCTACGTGAGACGCAAGCATTTTCCAAATTTAATTTCTTTGAACAAATGCAAACAGAATGAAACTACAAACACATTCTTTCTTTGAATTAAACCATCTACGATTATATAAAATAGATTTATTGCCTTTAAGCGACATGGTTAGGAAAAAATAATTACTTTAATTGTTTCCGGAAACCCTTTACGGGAGTATACACCATAACTCACCAAAGTTTCCTCGTAATCGAAAGAATGGTGTAGGACCGAATACGACACAAATAAAATGTATATATATATTATATATGTACATAGAAGCAGTTTATTATTAACACGACATAAATGCATTACTTCTGTGTTAGCTAAGTGCACTGTATACAATGCGAGCTAATTACATAAATGAACCGCTGTTAATATTGTTTATGAACGCGACAGTTCCTCCAATAAAGATGACACAAACATATTTTTATAACAATAAGACCATCTGTTACCAGTCTCTATGATGTACATTGTAATTAATAAAAATCATAGGCGTATCCGCATTTGGTACACACGCAGTAGCATAATAATAATAATAATAATGTAATGCGACGAACAGAAAAACGTACAAAGTATAACAATGTGGATTTTGGAAAAGGTTTTTGGATAAGAAATAACTGTTTTAAAAGTAAGAATAGGAAAAATTATTAGTCAGTAATTTATCGAAACTACTAGACTACTCGTATTGGTGGGCCGGCACTTCTTCCGACCTACAGTGTAGTTCAAAGACGGAGGGTAGGGCATAAGGCCCTCTTCAGCCTCCTTGCAGGAATCGTGGATGGTGTGGTTAGGGAGAGAAAGCTGAGACGGACGAAATAAAGACAGAAGAGAAGTGAAAGATTATCTGTTTACTGCCCCAGCATGTGCCTAAATGATCCAAGGAAACCACAGAAAACTTGGACCAGAGCAGCCGGACCCGAGTTGGAACCGGTGACCTCCCGAACGCTAAGCAATGATATAGAGTACTAGACCACGCCGCTCGCTAGTCTATTGAAAATATTTACAACTATATACAAAAGCACCGAACAGCTTCCAAAAAATATACAAAAACCTAAAATCTGTTCAGACCTTCTAGTATAAAAACATGCACAGAGCATTTAATATTACACCAGTGATCCTAAAATAGTAAATATTTCTGGACCTCCTTTCTTGCTCTAACGCGGTCTGATTCGCTGTCTCTTTCCTAGCCGCATCTCCCTCTCTACAAATCACGCAGCGTTAGAACTGGAAAGAAGGCCCGGAGTTATTTGTTATTTCAGGATCGCTGCTATTATATTAAATAAGTTCTCCGCCTTTTTAGATATCCCAGGTGTCATCCTAAAATGGTGACTGTGGATTTTGGGATACCAGTGTTTCGTCACGTATGTATAAAATGCAACACAAAAAGTAGATTTTCACAGAAACATTTTATTCAAACATAACATGTAACATGTTTCGCCAAACATTGGGTTATATAATGTGGTTATACCAACAAAATCCGTTCCTCGATACAAAGTTTTGGTCCTAATAATGCTTATAAAATAAAAAACTCATTAGGAAAGTTTATATAAAACAATAATGATAAAGTAGATAAGGGACATTGCTCTGGAGTTTATAAACTAACATGTGGGTGTTGCCCTAAAGTTTATATTGAAACAAACAAGGAAGGATTTACAAAAACGTATAATACAGTATAAAACCATTTTTTTTAAAGAACGATTCTAACGAAATAACTGTTTCAAAAGTAAGAATAGGAAAAAATATTAGTCGGTAATTTATCGAAACTACCAGACTACTTGTACTGGTGGGCGGGCAGTTTATCAGACCTACAGTGTAGTTCAAAGATCGTAAGGCCTTCTTTAGCCTGCTTTCAGGAATCAAAGTGATCCAAGGAAACTACAGAAAACTTGAACCAGAACAACCGGACCTGGATTCGAACCGGTAATTTCTAATCTCTCTTAGCCATTTCTTATCGTGCCCTACTGTATTTCTTGGATATTAGTTTGTAAATTGTCTACTCGGTAGGTAGTACGTATTTGAAAAAATATATACGTAGGTACTATAACTTTTAATTTGTCTTATGCTAAGCAGTGGTACCGATCAATTAATAATTAAAACCAAAAACTATGGTAACATTTTCAGAATACCTTATATGATTGTTTAAATGCATTATATCAAAAAGGAGACGGTATTTTAAAATTGATGACTTCAATATGCCGAATATTGTTTCAAGCGTTACACCACGAACTGATGGTTTGATAAGATAAAATAGGCAAGTTGTTGAAGTGAAATGAATTAAAATTACTAATTTTACGTGTTGACATGCTAATCACTAGATATTCATAATAGTGTCATATGCTAATTCGAATTCAGTACGCTATTCGTTATGTGATTTCCTATTTAAAATTAATAGTAGAAACCATTTCTATTAGTATAAACATTTATTACCTGCATAGCCACTCTGATAGAATAAATATGGGTAGATACATGGCACACCTACTTGTTTAGTGGGGTAGGTAACTTACGAAAATTATTTACATTGGGAAATTAATTAATAAGTATTATGATAATACACTATCTTAAAAAAATCAGCAGTTGAAACAGTTTTGTAAGAAGTCATATTACAATTCATCTTTTCGTCTAGGGTGGTGCCCATTCCTTTCTTTTAATAATCAAACTCACTAACATGCAACGATACGAAAGAAAAAAATTAATTAACATACATATGCTGTAACATTGTATGTTTTTTTTGACGTCCTTGATCTTGCAACAATCATGTTAGCCCACAGAAATTGTTAAAACTATTTTAAACATTTAATAACCATTTTATTACCGGAAAACCAATTGTTTACGATTTATCGTTTTTTTTAATGTTCTGTAAATGTAATCATTTCAAATTGACAATTTACTAAAAAAGAAGCAAGTAAGAAAAATCCGTTCCATATTATTTAAAACTCCTGTAGAACATACTAAGCTGGCACTAGCTGCAAAATTAAAAATCGCCTGAACAAATACCACTTAAAAGTCATCGAAGTAAACAAAAAGAATCTTAAGTCCCTTCTTATTAACGACAAACAAAAACCAAATAAACTTTCAAAAAATGGCATTAACAAATTGAAATATAATGGTTGCGACTCTATTTATATAGGACAGACTGGCCGGGCTCTAAAAAATGGATTAGACGAACATAAAATATCAATTAAATACAATATAGTGTCGACTGGTTTTTCGGATCACTGTATAACCAATAATCACTATCTAGATGATAAAAATGTAAAACTGCTACACAATTGTGTAAAAAGTGAAAAACTAAGCCTTCTCGAAAATTTGGAAATTAAAAAAGCACTGAATAATATAAAATTAATAGTTAATAACCACACTGAATTAGAGACCAGCAATTCACCTTTACTTTTATACAAATTGTAACTGGTTTTACCAAAGTAGGTACCTGCATCTAGGAATTTCCGTATTACCTTCATCCCTCTATATTGATCGGCTACATTTCTTTAATTTTAGTAACAAATCTGTACTCTGTAATGGCCTGTTGGCCGAAACAATTGTAAGAGTTTAATAAACCTTATTGTTGAAACTTTCTTTGTGTTTTATTAAAATATTTAAAACTGTTTCATCATAATTGCACCATAGACAGTTTGAATAGTATTTAAAACCAATTACAGAAAATTTAATAATCTTTTAATAGTTTTTAAACACGATGCACTTTATTTGGTGTATTCTAGTACCAACAACGTTTCAACAATAAGTTTTACGGTAAATCTAGCCCAATTTCTTTATATACGTAAGGTAATTACAATAGTAGTTACTTATTTTTAATCATATGCACCATTGGAGGTTTCTTTACAACTGTTACTAAGTCGTTAATGCTCGTGTGGCGTTCACTCTTATTACGTTATCTTAAATATTGACAAATAGCTGATTAGTTCTGACAACAGTAAACCTTTGCGTGGGAAGAACACATCGTATTACTATGTTTTGTCCAAGAATACTAGAAGTAGGAGCAGAAACTACACAGGTACTCATATCTAAGACGCGAACCATAAGAGCGTCGCAAATTGTTCTGACCAACTCACTGCGCAGTAAAGCACTGCGCGTCTACTTTGACTCGCACTCAAGGAGCTTTTGTTTACAGTTTGTATTTCATAAGTATGGGATGCGCAATCGCTCACTGCGCAACGACTCTTGCGTTTTCTGTCATTTTCTATACTATTCAGACTAATTCGCTTCGGGTTAAGCTTTTACTCCAATCTCTAGTTTTCTTGGTTTTGCCGTTAGTCAAATAAAACCATGGCATGAGCGTGTATAAAAAATTAATTGTCTGGCATGTTCGCCTGTCAAAGATCGAAAATAGGTCACAATAGTTCCACACTTAAGAATCGATTTTTGACTGATCGGATTAATTATCTGATTAATCTAATGTTTAATTAACCTATTGTCTGTTTAATGGAGTCTTTGCTGAATCGAATATTTTTCATTAATTCTTAGACGAAAAGTAACTTTGCTGGGGCAGTAATATTTCACAGGTAGTATTTCCACTTCTCTTCTGTCTTCATTTCGTCCGTCTCATCTTTCTCTCCCTAACCACGCCACCCACCTATTCCCACGATTCCTTTAAGAGACTGAAGAGAGCCTTACGCCCTACCCTCCGGGTACTGTCTTGCCATGCATAGTGTTTTGGTTGATTTGCTTTTACCTCCTAGACATTTCAGATCAAGGAGTTTAAAAGAATATACGTTATTTGATTTATTATATTCAATAAATGTTGTGCTAATAAGTTATTCTGTTGCAGTGGAAACCCAACGAAAACAAATAGGAGATTTACATTAATTCCAAAATATTTTTTTAAATTGTTCAATAAAACAAGCACCGCTTTTTAGTGATTATCTGGTGACTAGATAAGTTAGAGTCAATAACTTTCGAAATGAGTAGAAGTACTACCAACGCGAAAATATAAGATTATCATATCTTGTTTAACTCCATCGTTTCTAAACTATTTCAATCATCAAAACTTGCGATGAACAATTTTAATCAACTGAAAATAATCAGTGCTAACTTATTGGCTTTTGATTCTATACTAGGATTTTATAATGGTGTCTTACGTCAATATGGCTAGCCAATTTTAGAAATCCAAATTTAAAAGGAGAATATTTTGAAAATCTCATTCCTTCTACATTAAATGAAATTGTATTTATTTAACTGGGTTAAATATAATTTGTATCTAACAATGAACTTTACATTACGAATATTGTTTATTTATACTCCAACGTAACAACAGTCAGTGCCAAAAGTAAAATTATTACATCCACCTTCATTATTTAGTAGTATACAGACGTAGGTTGGTTTTATGCGAGATGTTACCACAATGGTGCCTTTAGGATATCTTAAATTTAAAAAACGGTAAGAACAGAAACACTAGGTTTATTTCACTAAAAAGGTTTTAACTTGCCTTCTTTCTACCCTAACGGGTCAGTAACAGAATTTCTGTCTTGAAAATGACCCGAGAGAAGGCAAATTAAAACCTTTTTAGTGAAACAAACGTAGTGTTTTGTACTCACCGTTTTTTAAATATTTCATAATGTTTCTCAAAGAGTTCGATAGAAATTCTTTCAGTTTTATTTTTTAAATGTATATGTTAACAGTTATATGCATAACAGGTTTGAGAATCAAATTCTAAAACTATCTCCGTGTTTTGAAAATTGGAGACACTGCATACATGACATACACAAGTAGCCTGTTATAATCAGTGGCAGATCCACGTGGACACAGGGGGGATTTTTCCTCTCTTCCCCCGCTGATGAGACTCCGGAAAAGTTCTATCGAATAACCCAAAACATTCAAACCAAGCGATTTTAAACACCGAAAGCTACCCTTCGTGTTTTAATTTTTTATATGAATACAGCATAACAACACAACAATTAACATTTTTATTATACAAAAATAAAAAGCATAAGGAATACAAAGACTTATAAAGAAACAAATAATCTTTATTTCCTGCTAGAAATATTAATTGCCTGGCATTCCCGCCTGTCAAATACGATCGAAAATAGGTCACAATAGTTCCACACTTTTATTAAAGTAAGAATCGACTTTTGACTGATCGGATTAATTATTTGATTAATCGAATGTTTAGTTAATCTATTATCTGATTAATGGAGTCTTCAGTGAATCGAAAAGTTTTCATTAATTATTAGACGAAAAGTAACTAAATTTTTACTTTTCGTTTTTTATTTAAATGATGTTATAGTACAGTAGTGTGTTATGTAATTACGCAGATATATTTTAAAATAAAATAAAATACTAGAAGTTTTCTTAAAAAGCCACTTAATGAACGCTTAACAGCCCTCCAAATTTTTGAACTAAAGCAACTAATGCAAGCGATATTTCTTTTTGAGTAAATATCAGACGATAACGGGTATAGTTTGTATTGTAACATATGTCTGCTATGTCTATGATTTGCAATCTAAAATTATCATTGATTAGCTGTATATTGTTAATACGCGCTTGTCTATTTTAACAAAAGCAGTCACTATATATCATTCTGGAAAGGCCTGCTGGTATGATAACTACCACACAATACTACAGAGCACCTTTTAAAACATAAAATAAATTATAATAGCACCAAACATAGAAACATTTGCATTTACAGATCATAAACAAACAGCCATTCGTGGTCTATTATTTTGTCAATATGACAAATTGCTAAAAATAATGTATCGCTTATATGAAGTGAATAATTACGAAAATTGCGCATACTATTTGGAAGTTAATACTTTCACTAAACATTAATTAAACTATAAATGACATTATTAACAAATATTAGAATAATATAAATAGAGACTGTAAGAATGTGAGGTAAAAGAGCACACGCGCCATCTGTTTTCTGGTTTCCTACATTATAAACTTCCCATTTAATAGGAAAGTTATTGCATGTGGTCCGAAAGCAGAAATCAATTTTCAACATGCACATGAATTTATATATTAAGGTACTACAGTATTTCAGACTGACGTCAAAAGAAATATGTGTGAGTTCAGCGGCGTGGTCTAGTGCTCTAGGTCGTTGCTTAGCATTTGGGAGGTCACCAGTTCGAACCTGGATCCGGCTGCTCTGGTCCAAGTTTTCTATGATTTTCTTTCTTTTTTTCGTCCGTCTCATCTTTCTCTACGACTCCTGAAAGGAGGCTGAAGAGGGCCTTACGCCCTACCCTCCGGCATTATACTACAGTGTAGGTCGGAGGGACTGCCCGCCCACAGTAAGAGTAGCTGGTGGGAATGAAACACAAAGAAGTTTTTTTGTATTGTATCATATTATTCAATACAATTCTGTAGCTGTTTGATACTCTGAGAATGTAAATAACATTAAAATTATTATAAATCTGAAAACCCAAACAATACCACTTGCATTCGATATTTCATATTAGTGAAATTTGTTTATCAAATTCCGTCCAGCAGTTTTTTCATTTAAACAGAAAAACTAAAAAAGGTGGATTATTGAATTTCCTGAAAAAGATTTAGCGGATCTACCTACTTTGTTATCATTCCAAGCGATACATTTAAATATCACATGTTTTCGTAGTTGTTGTCAAATAAGTAAAGAATTTTTTTTTAAAAAAACTATAACTAATCAAAACTTTAAAAATCATATTAATATCTATTAATGTTAATTATACTATTCAACGATCATCATCGTACTGGTATGATGATCGTGTGGACCTAAAGGGTCGCACTCATCGTTAATTAGAAAATTCTGTTTTCTGTCAATGTCATCATTCAATTACTGGTATAACCCATCCAAATTAAGAAGGTAGCAATGTCGATGGTACATAGCACTTTACATAAGTCAATCAGGTAAACTCTTCCCCTACCATACTTTCAAATAAGTATCTTAAAACGAAGAATAACATACATAAGAAACGATCGCAAAATATATTCAGGTGAAGAATTTCATATTACTTACAACTAAGAATTTGGGTATTTTATAAAATATTTATATATTATTTGAAAGGTAGTTCAATTGTGACACTATCGTAAGATGAAATGTCCTATCCCTATTAGATGTAATTCATTATTGTATCGATTGCCGTTAAAACTGTTGGTGTTCTATAAGTAAATTTACCATTGAAATGATAACATCGTGGGTATCGAAAATAGGCTTAAGGCACAGTTCCATTCTTTTATTAGACGTTAATTGTCAGCTAAATGCGGAATGTCCCACGATCGGCTATCTTAGTTTCACAAGGATAACCTTAGCTATCTGGTACCATTAACATTATTATACAGTCAGATAATATACAAATGTACATACTCGTGACGTGAATCAAATATTACTTATTTACTTATATTTCAAACCAACGAATGTCCACTTATCTAATATATAGAGGATGGTTTATCGGGTGATTCGATCTTCCACAAATTTACATGGTACTAGCTGATTCCAGCGACTTTGCCCGAATTGTTTATTCCATTTCAGTTGACCATTCGAGAAACAACAGCTTCGTCCGATCTGCGCATGCGTCGCTTTCCACCGCTAAGACTAGCATTGTCGATTACGTATATGAAAACTTTATGAATTATTAATCAATAAGTTGATATTAAATATGAATATCATGATAACTTCTATTAGACATAAAAGAAATTCATTCATAAAAGAATATTCATCCAGTAGTTTTTGCACAATGCACCAATACAAAAACCTAGCTATCATTTTGATTATTTTGTTGAGATACAGAACCCCCGAGGCAAAATCAATGTTCGGCAGCCTTTGTGGCGAGTACCTGCAGCAGCGTCGTCAATCATTCTGAACCTGACATACGTATAACAAGACGCGATACAAACGGGAGTACGATAAAAGTGTACAACTATTTGGATACCTCTAGAACAGTCTTTCTCAAAGTGGGCGATAACGCCCCCTTATGGGCCCTAGGCGCCAACATAGGGCGGTAAAGGGCCCAGAGAAAATTGGGGGGCGATTGCTGATTTACTTCTTATTTTGAAAACTAAAACAAAAACCTAGATTATTTCGTTCTTGTTCCTGCCCAGTTTGATTGTATAGAATAAAAAATTCATCACGGATTTCGTGGGTAGCCCGTGAGAACAAGAGAACAATTTTTTGTTAAATAACGTAAATAACGCAATTTATGCAATCCTATATGAAGCGGCAGAATCATCGATAACTCTTCTCGTTCTATCTTGCTCAGTACATATTCCGTCACGTGAGTAATCGAGTTTGTGCATATTCGCCTTATTCCTATCGGTGCATGCTGTATTTGAATCCTATATAAAGGCCCGTAATGTTTCTTTCATTTTCATTAGCGGTTTTACGTGCAACTGTTAGCAAGTTCTTTATATTCGATACTTTACTCACGTATTTGAGAATACGAGACCATGTCGGAAGCAAAAACGAAGAGAGAATATACAATACAGTGCGGAATATATTAAATACGGATTTATTGAAAATCCCACAAATCCGTTTTCGCCTATGCACCTTCTTTGTCAAAAATCATTTTCGAATGAAGCGATGAAGCCTTCTAGGCTACAAGAATATGCTTCATTTGAATAAAATGCATTCAGATAAAAAAAGATAAAAACGTGGCCTATTTTTAAAACCTGGAAAAGAAGTATACAGCTTACAGCTCAGCCAACTGCTTCAAAACTTTTTTCAGCGGCTTCTAAGCAAGGACAGTTTTTATATAAATTACGATTTTGTATAATTTAGCTTGCGGTAGTGACCTTACTTCTATAAACGAAATTATATCAGAAACTAATCATTGCATCGTAGGCATAGAAGTTGGTCATCAAGTTAAAAATAATTATTTGCCTCATAGGTAAAAACAGTATCGTTAAAAGTATTATTGTTATGTCGGCATTCTTTTAAATTCACTAGTTTACATTTTATGGTAACCTACTAAACACATTGCAACATATCTCAACTTATGATAACGAAAAGTAGAAACAAAAAAAAATCCACTGTATATTTTAAATTCTTAACAATTTTTTCATCCAACTAGGGCATCTTCAGAAGACATACGATTATGTTACACTTACAAGCTGACTTGCTGACTTATACACCAACTTACATTGCTAGTGAGGTAGGTGTGGGGTGTTTTTCCACTTATTTATTGACAATTATAGATTCATACACATCTTCGATTTTATTTAAAATTTTAAAATTATTTTATTTGATATGCTTCTTAATTTCGAAAGATTCTACTTCATCTAGTTTTTTAAATTTCTCTGAGTAATGTAGTATTTCACAGTTAGAATCAATATTAAATTCGTGTTTAAAGTTTTTCATGTGATTCATGAATGTCGATTTTTCAGCATAATTTTTAATATGTTCGTTAATTCTCTCTCTAAGGGATCTCCTTGTTTGACCACTGCATAAGTACTGGCATTATATGTGTTAGAATTTAATTTATACCCTTCGCTTCTACTCATTTTTTTCTTGTTTATCTTTTCTATTGATTACATAATTTGAAAGCTTATTTGATGAATTAAATGAAATTGTAATATTCTTATTGTTACTGATTTTTTCTGCCACTTTATTTGAAATATTTCCTATATGTAATATTGATCTGTAACATTTATCGGGATTTCTGTTGCCGCTAGGAATTACGAGAGTTGATTAGGCGGCTATTAATAGAAAAGAAATTATTTTATTTTGTTTTACTTTTCATTATCATGAATTTCCATAAAGTAGAGGAAAAAACAGGCAATTATTTAAAATTATGACGTTCAATCAACCACCTTGCACTAGTATAAGTTTCTGTAATTTTTGTCACGTTGTGTTTTCCTTGTTGGAAAACTCCCATAATCTGACGAAAACTGTTAGTTACTAAGAAAAAGCGAAAAAGAAAGGAGATTACATGTAGAAATAATTTCTTCTAAAAACAGCTGAACGATGTAGATGTTAAAATAAGATTATAAAATTAATTATGCTCCAATAGACTTCTCAGTAACATGCTCTGGAATAATTTAATAGAACAATAGTTTGATTTTTACATAATTTCTTGAGGACTTGTTTTCACGTTTTGTTGGGGAATATTTTATGTGAAATACTAATTTGACGCAGGTATACTGAAAATAGTATACCCGATGTGGATTTTAATGGATATATTAATTAAAACTTTTTACTGATGTTTACGGCGTAGAATTTGTAAAACATAAGGCGGAAGAAAATTAATGTTTGTGCGGAAAAAGTGAAATCGATCCTGTTAAAATTGGGGAGGTTTACCCTAGCTTTTAAACATTCGGATGAAATATCAGCCAGGCCAACCTTTTTTATTAGAAAATGCGAGTTTATTTTAAACATTTCGGCGTTCGTTTTTTACTTTAACATGCAAAAAGGCTGTGCTGCTTCATTGTGATTTGCATTTTTATGCTGTCATCAGAATGTTAATTTTGTCGTTCGGACTTGAATTTAATTTTAATGGCTTTAGCATTGTGCGGTTGTATATTTAAATATGTTCTACGTTCCTCCATTACTTACTAACTACTGACAAGACTATCTATTTTAATAACTTGCCGAATTAGATAATGCGATGGAGACATTGGGAACATTTTTGCATTTTTATACCTAACATCTACTATATACATCGGCTGAGTGTTACTGTTTACTAATTTTAAATTCATATTGTTTGACAAAATGCCAAACAACGTTTCAGCTTCTAAAATATTTTCATTTGGCTTTTCTCTCACACTCAACACGTATAATAAAGAAATCATCTTCAACGAGATCGCTTCAGTTATTTATAGTGGTTTTAATTTTATTACAATTTTAGTGTATAACAGATCTAGAAACTTGAAACCACAATTTTTAACGTCCCGTCTAATCCTATGAGCAACAAATTGTGTCATTAAGTATTCGTATTATTTTATCACATGCATATTTATTTTAATTTTAAAAGCAAACTGTTGGTGTAATATGTAATCATAAAAACAAATACTTTTAAATTTTTCTAATTTACATGTCTGACAGAAATCAATAGTTGTTGTAGCATTATAGGATTATGAAACGGTTTTGTGCATGGTAATAACGAAATAATAAATAAATTCTCACCTCGGCTAAAGAATTAACTTTATAGAAATTAATTGCTATTGCATGACAGTTTCACAACCAATAAAAATAAATTAACGGTGCATACTGATCACAATTTCATCGATTTCATATGAGACAGCGCCATTATCATTGAATTATAACCAATTATATGTACAATAGCCTAAATATAAGCAGAAATCGTTTTCCTGCTTTTACATTCGGTAATTTCATTTGACACGTACTATTGTAGAAAGAATGAACGTAATCGTACATGCAAATTGTAAATGATTCATTAATTATTTAGCAGAGGATGAGTCTAGACAATTGCCGCAATTATAGGTTCTGAATATTCATTGGTTTGCCATGGGAATGTTAAAAGGTACAAGTAATTTCTATATGGTTTTCATGTTATACAATGGTGTACATACACACAAATAAATTAAAATAACGTATGAATAAATACAGACAGAGTAGTGAATGCTATTTGTAGAAAATTGCTTTTTACTGTAGGATTCAGTAATCTTCAACAACATCCTTTAATAATGAAAATATCGACTTGTTAACTGAACCCACGTCGTAGCTAAGTATTCTACGGCGGAGGCACGCAAATAACTACAGCAATAATAGAAACATGGTCTCGGTTAGTACTCTGTTAAAACTTCCAGACATGTTTGGCGATTTCGAACTCATTGGTTCTCTTCAGCTCTAACAGAACACCAACCAACCTGCCTGCTGCCACAGCGTTCGATGAATAAATGCATGCAGCATAGTGAAAGCGATGAATGAATGAAGATCATATAAATGTCACTGCTATGTACGTATTAAACATTAAAGAGACCGAGCGGCGTGGTCTAATACTCTAGATCAGTGATTCTCAACCTTTCCTTTATTGCGGCACACTTAACGATTTTAAAATTTGTCGGCACACAAAGAAAAAGATCAGTTTAAAAATATTTACTTATCTGTGATACACTGCGTAAAATAGTTTATGATAATAATTTTAAATGTGCGAAATAAAATAATATGTACCTACTACAAAAATAACAGTACGTTTATGAAGGGATTAATTACAAGTTAATAATAATAATACTTTTAATGCGAAATTTGATCTTCATGTTTTTTGATAATTTCTTTATATTTGGTCGTAAAAATGACAATGTGACTCTCATATCGTCTTCTACATTTAACAATCTTGATCTTTTTTAGTTTTAATGTTGATTAATGCTGAAAAACCGAGTTCACACAAATAAGATGTTGAAAATTGTAATAATATGTATAAAGCTTTTTTGGTTATCATTGGATAATCGCATCTAATGTTAATCCAAAATGAATTAACTGATTCATATGAATGTTTTAAAATTAAATCTCGATTATTGGAAAGCAAAATGAGTTCTTCCTCTTCATTTAAAGTTAAGTCAAATACAGAAGTGTCCGTTATGAGAAATGGATTGCTGGGCTTTATTCTTCCATAAGGTTATTTATTTTTGGAATCCCATCAGCTTGTCGGTTGAGTTTAAGATATTTTCATTAGGCCCTTATATACTTCAATTTATGATAAGTAAGCCAGTTTAGTGCATCATATTTTATCTTCCAACAAATGAAGAAATTATTCATAATTTTTATTTTGTTGAAAAAACATTTTCATTTCGTCTTTTAATTCCAGCACACGAAATAAAACTCTTCCTCTGGACAACCACCTTACTTCCGTATACAGTAACGAGAATTCTTACTTGGCTTTCATAGCTAGGAATAATCTACTAAATAAGCGACTTTTTAATGGTCTTGATTTTATATAAGTAACCATTTTAACACATTGTTCCAGAAATTTTTCAATTCTGATGACAAATATTTTGTAACAAGTGCTTCTCGATGCAAAAAACAATCGGTAACTAATATATATCCATCCCCATTCAGTTCTTTAACGTGTGCTACAAATCCTTTTACATGTCCAGTCATAGCTGGAGCACCATCTGTACAAATGCCAATACATGACTTCCACGAATCTTTAATTTCTTTAATATGAACTAATTATATCAAAAATATGTTTACCAGTTGTAGAATCAGGTAACTCACGACAACATAACAATTGATGAATTATATCATTTTCCTGAATAAATTTAACCAATGCAATTGATTGAGTTTTTCCTGTAATATCTGTTGTTTCGTCGATTTGTAGGGCAAAATTTGAATTTGTAAGAGTTTTTGCAGTATTTTGCTCAATATTTTGCGACATATCTGTAATTCTGCGATACGGCTGCAGCAACGCTCTCTTCTATAAACGCATGCATTTATTCCTATTGGTTTGAATAAAACGCTATGCTCTCCTCTGCGCTCTCCCTATGTTCGCCGCTTCACTATAATCCGGCACTAAGAAAGAACGCGTTGCAAAACAAATAATGAGATAATTTATTATTTTCTTTAAGGATTTAAATATCTATTCCTGTTAAAAATATTTTTCTATTTAAATCATATTATTTAATAATATTAACATTATTATATATCTAAAATTTGGCGGCACAGTGGTTGAGAATCACTGCTCTAGATCATTGCTTAACATTCGGGAGGTTACCGGTTCGAACTCGGGTCCGGCTGCTCTGGTCCAAGTTTTCGGTGGTTTCCTTGGATCAAATGAGGCAAATGCTGGGGCAGTAATATCCCACAGATAATCTTTCACTTCTCTTCTGTCTTTATTTCGTTCGTCTCATCTTTTTCTTCCTAACCACACCACCCGCCCATTCCCACGATTTCTGCAAGAAGGCTTAAGGGGCCTTAAGGCCCTACCCTCCGGCTTTGCATTACAGTGTAGGTCGGAGGGACTACCCGCCCACCAGCACGAGTAGCTGATGGGAATGAAACACAAAACAGTTTTTTTTAACATTAAAGAAGCTCTTACGACAACACAAGCCAGAGTTGGTCAGGAAACTAAGATCAGGGATGCAACTTCTGAGTTTGAAAGTTATCTCACGATGTCAAGATATTAAGATACTCTAACTTCAAAACATCAATCATACATTTTTTACACTTTTGTAAGGATTTCAATGTGACGGAAAATATTAAATCAGTTGAGACGTGTCAGTTATTGTTGGATTAGAATCTGGCATCGGAATCAAAAGGACTATTTCAACATTTTCTTTTTATTTATTCACATTTGAAGTAGAACAAATACCAATAGCTTGTCTGATATGCTATCTAAAAAGGGTGAAATATATTTGTTTTATTTTTTATTGATTTTTCATAAAATGTGAATGATTATTATTATAAGCATTTTGTTACGGCATAAATTGTTTTGTAAAGAATACAGACTAAACAGTACACGGTTACAATAACATACTAGTATTAAAAATTATTTTTGCAAAATCTACAGAATGTTACGTTGTATGGGTTATAAGAGGAATGTCTGTAAATATTACCGGTCGGTATCTTTAGTATTATTAGTATGCTAGAAAGATACCGTCTATAGCCCCATTACATTATATTAGTCAATAAAGACGTAATTGAAACATAATTTGTCGTGATTATGAGTGACAATCTGAAACGTGCAAGTGTTAATACGTCTTTGTCTAGTTCATAGTTGATTCGTACATATCAATTAACCCAAAAATCAACTGTTGCACGTTGATTCGTGCCAACTGGATAATAGTAACCATTACTGATAGGTCACGAATGCCAAAAATGAAAAATTTGCTTTCGGCATCATATTTATTAACGGTTACTTACAACTTGGTTTGTTTGTATGTATTGAATAAAACGTCCCATTGCTTAACAGAACAAAAATTTTATTTCATCCTTTTATCGATAGTTTCTGCAATATGAGTATTTGTCAAACCAGTACTTCATTTAATTTAAAGGACCTCTTACAAACTAAAAGGTCAAATTGAAAATTATTATTATTATTTTGTAATCTTTCATTGTTCTACATGTTTCTCATTGAAAAATAATATTAGGAATTTTCTAAATAAAATTTAATCTATCAATGGTGCAACTTTTGTGAAACTGCATTTTAATAATAAATAAAATAAATGAGTAGATAAGTTTCACAGATTTTATTCGAAAACTCGACATATATGTTTCGGCCTACAGTAAATACATAAAGATTACTAAGGTCTAAAACTTAGGGTTACTATTTATATAAAACTTACACTAACCTAAACAGGAGGAGGGGATAATTGTGCGTGGACATTTCTATTTGATTATTTACAAGATTTTGTTTATTTTATATTGTTTTTTTAATTTCTAGTGTTTCTAACAGGGAATTTTTTCTACTTTTAAGTATGTTCGAATGTAACACTTTTATGTTATCTATATCTAGCGTATGGTTAAGGTTTAAACAGTGTTCAACCATGCTACTCGAAGGAAGCTTTTGGTTTTAATAGCTGATAAATACTCAGATACGCGTATTTTAATAGCTCTACCGGACTGACCAACGTAAATTGCATTGCAATGAACACAATGTATTTGGTAGATTCTACCTTTTTCAGTGTGAGCTTGTCTATTGTGACCACTAACTATTTCCTTAAGATTTAAAGAACTATTTTTAATTATTTTAAAGTTAAACGTATTCTGAAATACATGTTTGAAATTCTTACTTAAGTTATTAATTTATCTAATGCTACCAAACATAGTTTTTTCTTTAACAAAGGGAAGACTGTTGTTCTAAATTTGCATCTTTCATAAAATGGAACGGCCTAATCATTTTCATTCAATAACTTTTGAAAAATATATTCTCAATGATATTCTTCTAAAAGATCTTATTGATCTGTATGCAAAACGTATAAAGTGTTACCAACGTATGCAATAAATTGTTAAGATCGAATCATCAGTTAATGCAAAAATGGAAAAAAGATAGTTTAATGCGGATTAGTAAGGTCGTTCCATTAATCGCTATAATCTTAACTCAACGGGCATAAATCACAGGTCTAGGTAAATAAAATACGTAAGATAAATGCCATTTTCTCACGTCCCTTGAGTAAGATAATTGTTGTCGGTTAGCACGCACGCCGGCGAAAACTCGGTGCCATAAATCCAAATTTCAACTGTTTTCCCTAATGGACTTCACCGCATGATGAAGTACGCATTCCTAATATCTTATGGTAGATCGTACTCCTTATTACGAGATAATATTATGTGTAAGCAAGAAAATTATATTCTTTAAAGTGTTTCTCAGTGTTTTACTATTTCTAAAACAAGGATTTTCAAGGAACTAAACTAGATGAGGTAAATATGACCATGACCTATATTTTCATTATAAGTGTATAATAGGATGTGTCCTTCACCTTTACATAAATCCCTAATACAAACATTACTCAGTTGAAGGGATCTGCGCTTTAATTATTTTAGATGTCAGCACAAACTTCAGAGTAAAAATACATGGAGAGAGCATTTAATACTGTAGCAGCGTTACTGAATTAGGAAATAATCTTGAGCCTTTTTTCTCACTCCAACGCGATCTGGTTGGATCTCAACTCCCTACCCGTATTTTTCGTTTCCAATCAGACCGTGTTAAGGTCGCGTTATCTAATATTCGCATTTCTCTGAAAATAGAATAATAATCAAATCAAGGTCTTCCTCTGCCTCCAGTTACTCCTATTTTCGCCTCTAATTTGCCTCTAACTAACCTTTCGTATCTCAGAAAATGTTCTACCAACCCATCTCTCGTTTTCATTATTGACTTTCATAGCGCTCTTTGTTCTCCTCCTATTTCTAATACCTCCTCATTTCTGACCTTTTCTATCCACAGTAATTTCATCAGTCGCCTATACATTACTGTATTTTATCTGTTACGAGTAATTTGAATGTACTATGGCCATTACTTTTTTAGATGGTTTGTATAGCCATAGCCTATGTCGATGATGTAAATGTAATATTTCATTAACATTACACTACATCTAGATATACCTAGACTTATTGAAAACAGCTTTATTACTTATTACAACTCTGCTGCGCCGATGAAAACTAAACAACTTTGAAATCGCGATCTGCACTGGGCACCATTAATAAATGTTTGATTTAGCTTACTTGTTTTTATAAATCATTTAGAAGGGTGATTTGATAAGACCGTAATTTTCATTTTCGATTTATTTTTCTACATGCCGTTGATCGTTTTACCTTTTTAAAGGTAATCACGCAAACGGCGCAAAAGCTCGTTTTGATTGCGGCTGTACATCTCCAAACACTCCTTTGAATATATCACACAGTGGTGTTTATGGTCGATCGTGAGCGATTGAGGCACTCATCGCCCATCGTGCCGACAGGTTTTCAGCTTTTTCATGTCCAAATATTCATACAAAATGTGATGCAGTCGCTCATTTGAAATACCTACAGCCTCAACCAACTCAAGCACTTTCAACCATCGATCATCTAATATAAGGTTTTTTGCGCAAAAAGTAATGCCTAATCAGCACACGAAATTCACTTCTTTTCATTGTTGTGGAAATTAACGAGGTTTGCTGCTTTCAATGGTTGTCAAATAGAAGTTGAACGTCATAGCTTACTCAAAATTTTACAGTAGTCTACCGATAGATGGCACTTAACGGAAACAGTGTTGCCGTTACAGTTACTGCGCGTGAAATTAAAAAAAGTTACGAACTTATCAAACCACCCTCGTAGATAATTTCAATATTCTCTACACATAAAATGAAGGCCGACGACTTAACATTCTCAAACAATTTGAAATTAAAAAAGCATTCACAAATAATTGTAGTATCACTAACGATAAATCCGAGTTCAAAGATACCCCAATAATTATTGAATATCTGAGAATTACAATCTAATAGATGGTTTCTCTAAAATACCTGTATTGTGCCTCAACTTTTACCTAGATACCCATAAATTTAAACCCTTTAGTAAGTAAATTACTCTTGACAAAGACTTTAAAGGTCGAAACATATGTAGTGTTTCTAATAAAATTTATTTAACATTTGTGACAGGTAAAAGTGTTTGCTTTTTAAGTGTTTAAATTTAATATTTAAAAGGTGTTTCACAATTTTCCGACCACAAACTCTATTGTAAGTATTAAACATGGATTTTTATTACCAAATAATGTTAACCTACTACCGTTGTTCATAAGTTGGGAACACTGGATACACATATCACGGTGAAATAGGTTGAGAACTTCGAAAAGTATGTCAAAGTTTATCAAAATTAATTATAATACTAAAGAAAAGACCCACAACTGCATTTGCCATAACAACAACGTGTCAAAGTCAAGGCTTATAGTTTCTCTTAACTTCAATCTAGCGGAACTCAACAATATTGTATGATTGCGACAAGCAATTGCAGTTTCCAGAGGAAAATTTTTAATCCATTATATAACACAATGAAACGCTATAGAGTTTGGTTCAGTTTATGCTGGTACAAATATCCTTTAATATAACATTTTCTGCAGTTCTGTTACAGCTAATTTTCATTTTCAGTAGAACTAAGTCCCTTTATACTAGCTTTTACACAAGATTTCTGTCCGTTTACACGAAATTTTCATTATTTCTATTTATTTCAGTATTAAATTACTTCTTGTAGTAAAACGGCTCTGCGGCTCCTGAGCGTCGGCCATTTTAGAAGTAAACTACTAGAAAAGGTGAGAGGTCACGAAAGTGTCACGGGTTAGAATGCACCTTCTGTTTCTTTACCGACACACCAAGCTTGTGATGTTATCTCTGACGTACGTAGATATATATATATAGTACGTACTATATATGGTGTGAAGAAGTGGCATAGTTGACTCTAGCATTATCTACACTAACCACAAACTCGGGTGAGTCTGTGTTGCTGTAACCTATACTGTTTTGTATCAAATTTAATTAGAGTGGTTTTGTTTTGTTATTTTTAACATTAATGTTAACAGATTTTAATTCTTACGCTTCCAAATTTACTTTCTTGGAATGTTACAATGGTGTTATAAATATTATTGTTTATGATCCTAAATATTCCTGCCGACCAGAGCAGGTAATGCAGCGCATGACCGCTTGTTCACGCCTAGATGATGGATTTCCCTTATACCCTCATCCCACCAACCCCATAGTTGTTAATAATTAGAAATACTGAATATATCAAAAAACAAGTTACCGAGCGGCGTGGTCTAGTGCTCTAGATCATTGCTTAGCATTTGGGAAGTCACCGGTTCGAACTCTCCTCCGGCTGCTCTGGTCCAAGTTTTCTGTAGTTTCCTTGGATCACTTAGGCAAATGATGGGACAGTTATATTCCACAGATAAGCTTTCACTTCTATTATGTATTCATTTTGTTCGTCTCATCTTTCTCTCCCTAACTATGGTTACCCACTCATTCCCACGATTCCTGCAAGGAGGCTGAAGAGGGCCTTACGCCCTACCCTTCAGTTTTGCACATCAGTGTAGGTCGGAGTGACTGCCCGCCCACCAGCACGAGTAGCTGGTGGGAATGAAAAACAAAAGTTTTTAATTTTTTTTAAAAACAAGTTTAGTTACTTTTGAGATTCTGTACAACAAAGCTTGGTTTGTTCTCGTTAATTATTAAGTATTTTGTACATAAATTCGTTTTATACAATAGTTACCTACTGCACGATTTTTACTTCATGATTTTATACTTGAATTAGTCACACAAATTTAATTTGGCGTGTGACGGCGTATTCTACAAAGCAGCGTGGCTTTAAGATGAATTTTGCCACTGTTTTTTTATTTAAATTAAGTCGCGCCTAAACATACATCTTTATAGTTTTAATATAATAATAAATCGGAGACGTTCGTATCAAACCAGTTGTTACCTTATTAGACCAGGCAAATTAGACAAAAAGTCAGCTCAAACTCCGACGTCGATTTTGACGGCGGGAAATTATCGTTTGGGGTTAAGGTTTAAATGGGTTAAAGTGGATTAATCGAGTTATCTTTTTTTATTCCTTACTAACTTTTGAAAGTAATAACGGATTAAAAAAATTAATTAGATTGGACCATTCGAAGCTGAGATGTCTGAGTCTGGATCGTTTCCCCTTCTTCCCCTACTCCACTTACCCAATGCTTCTTTTAAGAAATGTTTACAATCAACGAAATTTTAGACTTTCAGAACTTAAAAAATTATACGAGCTCTTTATCAATTGATAGTTAAGACTTCTGACTTTACAACCAGAAACTGATTTGCATTAAAATTTGCATTGCAAAAATAACAACAATTTTAAACAATGTGCCGTATCTTTTGAAACTTATATTCTACATAATCCAGTTTTCGCAGATATATAGTGAATTATAAGAAATCGAAACTTAGAACAATTACAACAGTTTTTCGGTCATAACTTTTTAACTAATGAACCGATTTTTACGTTAGGTTATCCTCATTAAATTTCCTGTGCATCACTGTTCTTAAAAAAAGTAACAGTTTTTCACGGAAAATGATAGAAACCAATTTCAATTTCAATTTATTTATAACACAGTTTCCCCACCACTTGTTTGTAAAGATTATAAACTTTAAAAAATACCTCAAACAACAATTTTCCGTCGTCAAAACAGACATCATACTTCTTCAGAATACGAAGTCTAATTTGCCTAGTCTATATCTAGCACTACGTCCATTATTAACAATTATTATTCTCGCGCTTTAACGTAGCACAAAAGCACCCTTGTAGAGGGTGTCTTTGTTTTAACAGTATTGGCCTTTAAGTACCCCTAGATTTTCCCACCCTTCCGAGGTGACTTAGTAATAATTATGAAGGCATAAATTCAATAGTGTCAAAAATGATAACAATAACTGAATGTTGATTTTCTTTATAATTCCAATAAACGGAGGATGCAGTACATTTTTTATTAAAGTCGCATGCATATAAACATTCGCATTTACAGAATTATTCTTATTAGCCGGTGTGGGTTCTAACTATTTCTTTTATTACTTTAATGCCACGTTAAGGCACATATATTGTATCGCATTAGATAACCATTTTACTGTACCAAATCCATTTCAGATAAACTTATGAGATCCGCACCTAGTAATTTCCATAAAATTTTAACCAAGAACTGAATGTTCTTTATTAATATTAAACATACGAAAAATTGAAAATGTTACTGCAAAGCTTTATAGTAGGTAGTAGTATCTTCTTTATTAAACTATAAAAATTATTTTACGAACATGTTATAAATCTATTGAATCATGAAACTGTGTATATACACTGTTAATAATAAATATTGGGTAAAAAGAGTTTGCAAAAATTGTCACAAATGGTATTATCGATTTTGCCAATGTTATAACATAAATTGAGGTAGGTATATTGATAAACTTCTTATTCACCTGATGATGCACTTCCATCATGTATCCCGCAACAAAAACACACCTTGTCCATCTAAAATTTGTTTATTCATTAAAATATAGTATGTTACCTTCAGTGAAATGAGTTTCAATATAGAAGACTGCTATGTAAAATACTACATTATAATTATTTGAACATAGGTACTGAATTAAGTAAAGGTGTCTGAAAGTTACTTAGAGTAACAAACAATATTTAAGGATTAAAATAAACACATAGTTGATAACCACAATTTATTAAATAAACTTGACATGTATTTCGCCAACATTGTTACTTCTTCAGAAGTACAAAATCTACGTAAAACTACCTAAGAATAGATGTCTATAAATAGGGTGGTGTCTTCATTAGAGTGAGGAAAAAGATTTAATAGTGGTGAGAGGTTTATATCTACTTGGTCATTAAGTAATATGTTAATTTCTTTAGAATCTAATAGTGTAAGTTTTAAACTTTTATTTTAAATGTGTAAAATTTTTAGATCTAAATTAAATATATGGTTATCTTCTAACACATGTTTGACATAGTTAGAATTGGTTTTGTTTTTGTTTCTATACGATCTAAAATGTTCATTCAAACAAGTTCTAAAAATTCTTCCCGTCTGACCTATATAAATTTTTGAATAAGAACCTCAATTGAGTTGATATATGCCTGGTTTTGATCATTTCTCTACTTGGTCTTTATTATTCTTTGTGTGTATGCTAAAGTTATTATTTGTTTTGTATAATACATTTATATTGTTGTCTCTGAGAAATTTATTAATTGTTAGTGATGGTTTCCCTATATATGTTAAAAGTTTGAATTTTTTATTTGTGTTGTCTTTAGTGAGTGGGAAGAAGTTTGAAATATTTTGAGTGCATGAAATGTTTTGTAAAAGATTGTCAATTATGAGCGGTTTATAATTATTGTTAATGGCAATTTGTTTAATTAGATTCAATTCTTTATTATATATAGTCTGTTTCTGACAAGGGAACTTTGATAAGTCTGTGTAACATGCTATAAAATGCTGATGGAAAAATTATGTTTATTATTTTGTATACCTATTTAAGGAGTAACACGATCTGTAGGATATCTATAATGTGTATGTTAATATTCTGTTTGTAGATTTTATAGCAATTTCAAGTAAGTGTAAATACTCTTTAAACATTTCGTCGTCTATGCTTTCTATGTATTAGTATTGAATTCTAGCGGGGGCGCAATTATGAGAACCCTTAATCTTAACACTGCGACTACCGCATTTTGTTGCCGATGCTGATCAGTACCTTAAGTGTATTTTCTTTAACTTTTGTTAAAAAGTCTAATTTTAATAGTAAACAAATGGAGTTTTTAAACAAAATAAAGCTGTTATAGAGTAAACTTACTCATCAAAAACAGAAGAAGCGTACCTTCTAATTTTGGGTTGTCGTTTGTTACCTAATAATATTTTATTCACATTCATTAAGCAACTGGTACTGAAATATGGAAGAATTGCATCTATACCGTTTTGCTTATATTTTTTGTCACTTTTTCCTCATATCACTGTAAGGAAATATGAAATGCTACCAAGAGTTAATAGGTATTGTTCTAAAGGGATGTCGCAGATCATTACGGCGCGACGAGGCGACCCGTTTGATCTGGATCGTAAATCGTCACGGGCATGACAAAATACAAGAGCACAATCTAAATGGAATTGTCGAGATATTTGCATGCTTATGGAAAAACTCGAGAACATTCCATGACAATATAAATAGGTGACAGTCGGATACAGTTCGAAATAGAAGTTACAAAAATAGTGCGAAGAAGAATAAATCCAATCAGTGATAGGGTAATACACATATACAGTGAAATAAATGAGCGGGTTATATTCGTAATATAGATAAGTGTATATAATGTATTGTAAAGTTAAATAGATTAGTTATATATTAAAGAATGTTTAAATAAATACAAGTAAGTAGAAAACATAACATAAAACAGTTATCCGGTTAGCATTTTGCATTAATTAACAAAACCAACCAAACAGAAACATATCCAGAGGATGCTGGGTTTTAGGCTAAGTGGATTTTCTTATTAGACGATGAAATATCGATCATGTATTATTACTTCGAATTTTGTCCCAAAATTTGCTTCTCATTTTATTACATATTGTAACTGTTCATAAAATCGAATTATCTTATAATCTACTTTTAAATAAATAAAATGGTCGTCAAAAACAGTAACCATAACACATAAATATAGAAACACATACCGAGTTGCTTCTTGAAATAAACTTTTTGTTGTATGAGTTTACTGGTTATTTTTTCTATGGACATTTATATTTGTTTACAAAATGTTAATGACAAATAATAAATTCTACATTGTAATTCACACTTGGCGGTTTCACCAAAATTATACTTATGAATTAATTTCGTTCTGTTTGCATTATTTGTCATATCTGATATTTTAATAAATGTATGACAAAGATTTATTTTCCCGTCACTATGTGTATTAATAGTGATTGTAAGAATTGGATTGATTCAGCCGTTACTCTGTGATAATTCATTTTTACTTTGTTTATTATCACTTTTTTATTTACAAATCCTTTTGACTATAGTTTAGACAAAAAAGCTTGTCATTGTCAAACGAATAATTCAAATTAAATGAATATAAACATATTTGTCAAAACAAATGATTACAAATTGAATTTATGTAAACAGATGTACAGTAGTATTGATATATATTTTTTAGAAATACCATTAATTAATAAATGTATTGAATAGTACTGAGTGGTACAAATCTACCTGGTCATTTAACAAGTTATTTTCCGAAATTTTTGATGCTTTATATATTTCTAATGATTCTAAAATATTAAGTTTAAAGCCTTTATTTAGATTATGAATAATTTTAAGATTTTCTATAGTAGGAAACTGATGGCCTGTTTCTAAAAAATGGTTTGCAAAATTGGAATTATCTTTTCCTAATCTAAATGATCTATAGTGTTTATTATAGCGAGTTCTAAATGACCTTCCAGTTTGGCCTAAGTAAAAGGAATCACATTCTGTACATTCTAGCTTATAGACTCCAGTTTTTTCAAAATTTTCAATTTTATCTTTTGAATTAAAAAGAATGTGTTTTAGATATGTGTTTGTCTTAAAACTAACAGTTAGATTGTTTGCAGATAGAACATTAGCGATTTTTATTGATATATTACCAAAGTACGTTTAAGATATATATTTGCATTCTTTGTTTTTTGTGTATGGGTATATAGACTGGCATGCTATTTTAAATTGTTTTTTACGTATTAAATTTTGAATTGTTCTTGGATCAAAACCATTATTTTTTGCAATTGTTAGAATTATGTTTAGTTCATGTTTTACGTTTTCGTTTGAAAGGGTGACTGAAAAAGCTCTGTGTATCATAGATTTATATGCTGAAAGTTTGTGTGAAAGAGGACGATTTGAATTATTATGAATTGTTACGTCTGTGAATGTTTATTTAAATTATTAAATTTATTTTATTAGCTGAATATTGTAGGGTGAGGTCAAGAAAATTGATTTTGTTGTTCTGTTCAATTTCTAGTGTAAATTTTATATTGGGGGGGGGGGGGTTTATACTATGTCTTGGATAAAACTGTGTTACTTCTAAGAATATTTTATTTAACTTTTTTGCTAAATTATGTACAGGGCTATTTATAAAGGAAACCACTGGTCTTATGGGGGTATTCTCTTTGTGATTTTTAATTAGACCGTAAAGTTTTGGCGGAGACGGATTCAGACAAATTAATTTATATTTCTCAAAACCGTTAAACAGATTTTTACTATTTGAAATAAATTGTCTTGTTTTTGATTGAAAAGTTTGAACTGTTCTGTTCTCATCAGCACACCGTAGACAGTTCCGATAGAACACCGACAAATTTACTTACTCTCTGAAACAATCAAGTTAAATCAATACCCTTAATCGAAAAGAATCTTGTCAATCATTAATGAACTCACAGTTGGTGGAAAATATCTACAGATGGCGTTTACTATTACCCGAAGCTTCTGCCGGATATGACGGTATCCCACCTTTTATTCATTTGATTAAATAATTGGCTCTAGTGTACTGTAGTTTTTGTTGGTTATTAATTTATACGAAAATTTACATACACGGGGATTTACACTCATCAAACCTATAGCCTATCGGTATTCTAACTTTATTAAATTACTATTTAATAATGATTATTTTAATATCTATTTATATTGGATAAATTCGAATATTATTATGAGACGGTTATTTAGATATTATATCGATATTCGATACTGTATCGGTACCTTGCCACTATCGGTCTTTAAAAGAAACTTTTTTGTGTTTCATTCCCACCAGCTACTCGTGCTGGTGGGTGGGCAGTCCCACCAATCTACACTGTAGTGCAAAGCCGGAGGGTAGGGCGTAAGGCCCTCTACAGCCTCATTGCAAGAATCATGGAAATAGGTAGGTGGTGTGGTTAGGGAGAGAAAGATGAGACGGAGGAAATGAAGACAGAAGAGAAGTGAAAGATTGTCTGTGGAATATTACTGCCTCAGAATTTGCTGATCCAAGTGAAAAACTTGGGACAGAGCAGCCGGACCCGGTTTCGAACCGGGGACCTCCCGAATGCTATGCAATGATCTAGAGCATTAGACCACGCCACTCGGTCTACAACTTTTATAAATCTGAGTATTTATAACCTTCAAATAATGCGACACCCCCTCAACATACGTCTGTTGGGGTAGGTAGATGACCTGACTGATCTTGCAACTGGTTTTGGTCCTAATAATGCTTACAAAATAAAAAACTCATTAGGAAATTTTATGTAATTTAATAATGATAAAGTCGATAAGGGATATTGCTCTGGAGTTTATAGACTAACATGTGGCTTTGCCGTAAAGTTTATATTGAAACAAACAGGGAGGGATTTACAAAAACGTATACTATAGTATAAAACCATTTTTTTAAGAACGATTCTAAGGATTTAGAGACCGTTCTAATTTTCGTAACCATTTTAGAGAAGAAGGTCACGTATTTAATAATAATTTTACATACATGTAATAAAAAATTAAAATACTTCAATGTTTAGAGATAAATTAATTAAAAAATGTAATAATAAATGATCAAATAGATGAAAATAACTCTCCTATACTAAATTTATTTTAAGTGTACCTTCACTCCCGAATGTTAATTATTTAAAGTTTAGATGACACATTGCGTTCCTCAACAAAACAGTAATCAACTTTTATAACCACACTTGGCTGAATAGGACCTAAATTAAAAGACCATATATCGGCCTGACGGGGAGAAGTTTTAGTCGGTAGGTTTGAGGACATCTTCCTCGGGAATCCGACACTACCCAGTCGCCCGCGTGACGGTGTCTTTTGAAAATTTCCTCTCCTCCCCGAAAACAAAAAAAACACTTTACGTTTAGTAGTGAGTGCTCATGTCTGGCGAAGCCAATTTATTTGGATATAAAAATTGTAAAAATCTACATCTCGCTTTTTCTCGGATTAAAGATTTTCATCAAGTTAATGTGGAAGCTGTTCAACGCATATGTAACCATTTTTTTTAATCATATTTATTCTCTACGTCTTTTATTTTATTCGAAAGATCTTTTAAGTTTCAGCAACTGTAACTATTAAATGACATTAATGACTAATGACCTTATGGTTTAAATTTTGATGTTAATCTTATCACTTTGAATGTAGGCCGCACGTGATTTACGTGCTATACACCCTCATACAAGACTTGCTGAAAAAAAAAAATAGAATACGGGTTATATCGTATTTATACCTGTTTTTCATTAAAGAGTCGCAATTCTTCTTCGAATATTTTTCATCCGATTTACTCCGCTTTCACATGAGGGTACTGACCCAGTTTCATTTTCATACGACGCAACGGACGTTGCGGGAATTAAGCCAAAAAATTCACAGCACTGACAAATTAATTGCATTTTGACATTATGAATTGAGTCAAGGTTTTAACACCTTTTTCCAGTTTTTTATGATATAGGCATACACCGAGTGTCCAAAAAGTTGTAAATCTCGAAAAATATGCTTTAAATCATGATATAAAGAAACACGCATTTGATTTTTTAAAAAGGTTATCAAATAATACCAAAATTGATTCTCTTCTCCTAACTCTTGCAAGTGGTGCAGAGTCGCACTACCCCAAAAAATACGTAACATTAATGGAAGCATTTTTTTCGATGCATGGCAGATGGTGATGTAATCGACCAAATTCAATTTTACCGTTTTTTTACAATTGAGAGCCGATTCACTAAATTCTGCAATCCAATAGCAATAAAAGTTTAGATATATTCTTTTATGTAATAAATACTTAATATTTTTAAAAAAATTAATTTAGTTTTGCAAATTTGAATTTACAGTAAAGCTTTTGTATTTATACATTAAAAATTTGATAAATAAACTACCTTTAGCGTAATCTGTATGGTAGTATTCTGTCGTCTTCACAGTACGTTTTTTGGATGAAACCCCTTGCCTCTCGCCATTGGGGTGTTTGATGCAGGTGAGTACTGCCGCTTCGGACATGAGTCCCTAATTAATAAAGGTTAAATTGCTCACCTCCAGCTACCTTACTGTGTTCCAATCGTATTCCTTATATGTTTCCATTTACTTTTTGAAGAGTTCTTTTTTGTTGTCGTGTTATTATTTCCCCTAACTCGACGATATTTACAGGTTTTGTTTCGTATACTTTGATTTTCAATATAGCCCTAGTAGAAGAATTCTACTTGAGAGGTATTAGATAAGGTTACCATGTTGACCACTCAATCCAACGAGAGCGCCCCCGGAAAGTGGCATATTGCGTACAATCAATGCAAAATAATATTGAGCCGCATCCTGCAGAAATCAGACATGTCGATGTAATTTTACCCTTGCTTCAATTTACATTAATGTTTTCGAATAGCTTATGGATTTACCAAGAAGTGACAGAGCGATGCACTACGTTCACTAACCAGACACTAACTGACTCTGCTACCCAAGGTCCTACATAGGGTAGCAACCCTTAGTAGGTAAGATAATCAACTCCTTTATTACATAAGTATGAATATCATTCACTCATAGTGATAGACGTGGGTGCTCACCTGGAGTCGGTGGATAGAAACCGAAAATAATTTCGTCGATTATTATGCCATTGTCCACAAATTGAAAAAAACCTTTTTTGTTTCATTCCAACCAGCTACTCGTGCTGGTAGGCGAGCAGTCCTCCGACCTACACTGTAGTGCAAAGTCGGAGGGTTGGGCGTAAGACCCTCTTCAGCCTCCTTTCAGGAATCGTGGGAATGGTTGGGAGGCATGGTTAGGGAGTGAAGGATGCTATGCAATGATCTAGAGCATTAGACCACGCCGCTCGGTACAAATCGAAAGATGTTTCAGTTAAAATTTACGTTGATATCTGCAACCACAAGTGGAAGTTCCTATCTAAGATTTTAATGTTACACCCTACCCTACCCACTGGGGTTGAAGTGGGGATTAATGTTGCGTATTGTTGTAGATTTTCAATCATTTCCAGAGTTGTTGACCTACAGGTATTTATCTAAATCTACCTTAAATACCACACATTCAATAATAGGTTAAATTACATACGCTGTAATGAAGCAGGAGGTTAACCGGAGTTTATTCGTGTCTTTCGTTGGTGATTGACAAACTTATTGTTAAACAAGTACCTTTTGTGTTTATGTAAACTAATAAACATTTGTCATGCACACACATTTCCGAAGGCAAATTCAAATATTTTATGTTTTATAAAGAATACTTTCTTGCATAAATTGAAAGAAATTTAATACGAAATCATAAAATTCCCTACAAATTTAAAATGATTTACGAAAACACAAAAAACAATGAATCAGTCAAAAACTAAGAACGTTAGAAATGTTGTTTCTTTGTGGAATGGTTATTTGTCAACGAGGAAACAATAAAAAGTTATTAATACTATAGGATGTTATTTACTGAAACTAATGTATAATGTGCCTTCATCAGGTAATGAAGCTACTGTGTAATGAAGAAATTGTTGTGATAAAATAAGGAATTATTGCAACTTTGTTGTTTTTATTCTGTTGCAAATCAATAAAAGTGTGCAACATCTATATTCAATCAATATTCAAAGTTTCACTTATATGTTTATGTTTATGTAAAAATTTGTAAAAGAATCTATGTATTTTACAGATAATTTTTCAAGCTTTTTTCAACTTTAATATAGTATATGTTCTCCTAGTTAAAAAAGTTGTATTCCTAACACTGTTAGTTTTTGAGTGAAGTTTATATTTTTTCACTCTAACTGACAATAAATGATTGTGGACAAATGATTGACCACAAACAACCATTACACGAATCTTTAAACTTTGTGAACCAATCTTCAATGCTTAAAAATCAACATAATGTATATTCTTTTTGAGTTAAATAAATACGAAACTCTTAGTCGATCAATTCCACAAGTAAATATTGTGTAAAATCAACTATCTGTTAGTGAATATATTATACTTCCAAATAAACGTTCGCAGAATTAATTGAAAGACTGAAGCCAATTTGAGATATATATCAAAAACGCGAGGGTCGATAACACAGGGTTATACATGGGATTTCATTTGGGCAGCGAAATTAATCGCCATGTCCTGACGGCATTTAAATCAAAATTTAACACAATACGCCTGTCCATGGTAAGCATGTTTGAGATTGATAAGCTGACATAAGCCCTTCTATAAATTTTAATTATGATTCATAATTATAAAATTGAAACACTTCCACTGGATCGTTAATTTGCTCATTATAACCACTTCATTATTAAATGTACTTTTCCGAAAATACTGTTAAGCCCTTATTGTCTTCCTGACACTAATATTTAAGGTGTAAATAACTACCTGCTTCTACCGAGCATGGTGGTCTATATCACATCTTACCATTGGTTTCCTTGAATCATTTACACAAATGATAGAACTGCGGAATAGCAGATAATATTTCACTTCTCTTTTCTTTTCATTTCGTCTGTCTGATATGTCTCCTTCTAACTACTACCCACACGTTCATACGATTCCTAAATAGAGAATGAATAAAGGCTTCTACCTTATGCTGCGGCTTTGTCAACAATATAAGTCGGCGGGACTGTCACCTAACAGCAGTAGTGGCCGGTGGGAATGGAGAAAATGTTTTTTCCCTGCTTCTATTCATTATTGGAGTACATTGGGACTATACGAAGTGAATGATCATTAATTCACTTTCATTGTACTCAATCGTAACACTGTTTAACGTTTAGCTGGCCGCAAGGGGATTCGGTGGTTTCATTAAACTTAATATAATTCTGAGGGGTTGTACAGGCGCAATGATATATAAAAACATGTACGAATGTATTGTTACACTTTTATTTAATCAACATATATGAGGTGTTAGCAGCGGGAGCGTGATTACCAAAGGCTGGTCGCTGTCTGACTGTTATTGAATTTTATCTAATCAATAGATGACTTCCTGTGCGTGTTATTTTGTATAAACATGTATTGGAGGTACGTACCATCCCGACCCGAAGAGCCTGTGTTTTCTTCCACCTATCTGGAATTCGTAGAAACCAAGTCATTATTAGTGTGAGCATAATACTTGGTTGCTAAAAATTCCATTAATAATTCATGAAACCTTCTTAATGTTGTCTTGAAGATACCTATTTTTTACAGCATTATTAATCGTAGGAGTTTGTGATTTTCAATTGAGAAATGGTCTTGGAATTACACAGGTACTTATGGGGCTGAAATGATCTGAATTTTATTTTATGCACTAGTTACTCTCAGAAATGTAGAACTATGTCAGCGGGTACGGTAAAGCTAGGAGAAATAGACTAGAATGTGTAAGCTGCAAAAACGTATACACGCGTCAATTTAATAAAGAAAATTCAAGGAACAATTAAATTTATCGCTGCAACAAAAACTGCTTCTTGACGGCAATTCGCAAAGCATAAACGAAGGCAGGGGTTACACATTTAGTACACTCGACTGACAAAATGAAAAACAAAACACGACAATTCCAAAAGCTACGTTCATAATACAATTGAAGTAGCCTTATTAGGAACTATAACTTTCGAAAAGCAGGGGAGTAAATAAATTTGAAGGAATTTTTATTACGGACAAGTTATTTATATATTTTATACAGATATTTACTTTCTCTTAGTATCCTCATGTATAAGCAATGAGTTGTTTTGAAGAGCAATTTCAACCTATTACATATTAGTGCCTTTGAGAATATATTTAAAAAGTCTGTGTATGGTTAAAAGTTCCCTTTATTTTTAGTTAGAGGACCAGGCTTTATGCTTATAGATAACAATAATCATCAGCGAAAACAAATACTGAAGATTATGTTTCTGGAACATAACAAATCTAGAAATCAGAATGTTTCTTTTTTCTTTCTAAATATTAAATATTAAAAGTGACGTGCAGCTTCGATATATTAAATGCAATGGACATCGAAGAAAAGCATGTTGATATTTACTTTCAAAATATATGATATCATTATTAATAGAAATATACGTATTTAGATTTCTGTTGACACCCAATAAATAACGATTCCAAAATGAAAAGCTTAATCAAAATAAACCAGCTCCTACGATAAATAACCGTACTTAAATAAATGTCAACGTCTTAGTTTAGCGACGATTCAATAATTTAGTAATTCAAAGCAGTTGAACACCAACAATTCTAAATTGAATATGACACAAGATTGAACTGACTTGATTTGTAAACACTGAATTAATTTAATTGCCAATTTAGAAGTCAGCAAACATAATGTTAGTCATATATTTGTACAAAATTTACACAAGAATCATAATGGACAACAAAACTCCACAAATAAGTCTTTTACGAAAAAAAAAAAACACTTTTGAGTGTTTATTCCGATCACCTGATCGACGAACTGTCCTTCCAACATACATTTTTGTAGAGAGCTGGTAGAAGGGAGTGGAAGGTTCTCATAAAGTCTCCTTGGAAAAATTGTGGGAAGTTGTGGTTTGTAGTTGGGATAGATAGATGAGACGTTCAAATTGAAGACAGAAGAAGGGCGAATTTTGTCTGTGAAATGTAACTGCCTTAAGATTTGCTTAACCGATAAAAAAATTGGAATATGACAGGAGGACTGAGAATAAAAAAAATAATGAACCGTCTCACTGTATATATTGATGTTAATGAAATTAAGTTTATTACGTAATAATTCTTCATAAAATTAGAAAAAAGAAAATTCAGATTTTCTTCTTTACTTGTTGCTTCATGTCAACGGGAAATACCCCATAGGTAGATTTTTATGGTCAGTAAATCGACAGACGGATATGCGATCATGTAAGTGTTGGATGGATAATTCCTAAAAGTAAATTGGACGTAAAATTTTGCGGCAAATATCAATTAAAATAAAAACGTTACAAGTTTCTTTGGACATTAGGAAATAATAGGCGCATAGCGATTTCATCTTACCGTACAACCGTGCCTTCATTTTATTAAAGAAAATTGTGAATGAGCTACTATGAATGAATCTACCGTAGGTATTTCTAGGTCATTTTAAACAGATTGTTTAAAATAATAAGAATATATGTATCACTAGCTGTGCCCGCGACTTCGTCCGCGTGGAACTTAACAAAAAAGTTATTGTTTAGTTTGTAAATAAAAGTAGCCTAAATTACCTCTTATTACATTAGCTATCTGCCAGTGAAAGTTCCATCAAAATCGGTCCAGCCGTTTCAGAGATTAGCTAGAGCAAACAGACAGACAGACAAATATTAAAAAAAAAATAGAAATACTGTTTGTGGTGCAATCTTGATGAAACATTGTAAATAAATTGCAATTAAATAATTGTTATTGTTTCAACGTTTATTATAGAACCTCTGACATATGTTTCGACCTGACGGTCATTATTGGGAATATGTCAGAGGTTCTATAATAAACGTTGAAACAATAACAAGTATTGCATTGCAATTTATTTATTTAAAAAGAAAATCTAAAATAAAAGTAGCCCATGTTACTCCTTATTTCAGTGAAAGTCGGTTCAGCCGTTTCAAAGATTAGCCGGAACAAACAGAGAGATAAATATTTTTAAAAAATCTAAAATAATAGTAGCCTATGTTACTCCTTATTATATTAGCTATCTTTCAGTGAAAGTCCCGTCAAAATCGGTCCAGCCGTTTCAAAGATTAGCCGGAACAAACAGACAGACATACAAAAAATGTTATTTTGGTATATGTACCGTGTAAACATACATTTACATTTAGTAAAAAGTGGTTATTTTAATATTACAAACAGACACTCCAATTTTATTTATCAGTATAGATAGAACAACATTATGCGGTACTTTAGAGTGAAACCTCTCAAGGAAAGCAATATTGGATTTGGCGATAGAGTCCAGAGCAAAATCTTGTAGATTTAAACTGGCTTAAGAATGACGTTAAATACTAAAACTTTATTGTACATATAATGCGCTTATTTTTTATATACAAGTGTTCCGTACGTTCTTGTCAAACGTTTTGCATATTTATTCTTAAACTTTCTTCTTAACATTATTCAGAATATATATTTTCTTAAAATGCTGCGGCAATTACCATATTTAATAATTTAATAGAACACTTGAATAGTACCAGTAAAGTCAATGGATAAACATACGCGTTTTCTGGGTTAATACAATATTTAACTACATGCATTATTTGTGAAACTTCATCCAACACATATTCACCGTCACTTGTTCATTTGAAATTAAATTTTGATTAAGATATTAAATGTTCACTTTTAAATATACAATGCTCGTTGTACATAAAAATTAATATTTACCTATGTCTTTAGCGGATTTATTTGTAAGCAGGAACATTTGTCTTAGTCTGAAGATTATAGCTGAAGATATCGTCACGTATTAAAAGGTAAAATTGAAATATTGAAAAGGCAAAAGTAGGATAAAGTTGTGAATAAATTGGGGCCTCATTCTCATATACTTAAATTATCACAAAACAGCAATTATGAAAACCATGATGAAACTTCATTTTATAAATAAATTTAATTTAAAATAAGTTGAAAAGATACAACAAAATGAAAGCATCATCTTCACTGTATGCGTTTGTTTCATTAAACTCAAATCCGGTAAATTAAAATAAGTATAAAAGTTCTCACAATAATTTTACTGTTTTCTTTAGAAAACTATTTATAACAGTGATCAGGTAACAAATTAACTTCAGTTGACTGCATCAGTTTTTAGATTTATTGAAAAAGCTTCTTTTTATAATTAAAAAAATATTATCGGAACAGTTAAGGTAATTCACAGTAAAAATGAGTAAAGTGTTATTAAATTTCAGATTATAATAATAAAACTCATGCACCGCATTTAGCACAGATAGGATGGCCGTTTTCTACTTGAAAAGCATTCTCCTCGATCAGTTTTTTGCATTTAAGGCATTTAAAGCATCCCTGATGCCACTTGGCATCAATTGCAAGGATTGCCAGGTCCGTAATCGGCTTTTTACATTCTTTGCACTTATCAGAAAAGTTTTCGTGGTAGTCCTTTTCACAAAAAGGGTTTCCATCCCTCTCGAAAAAGTTCTTGCCCGAAAGGGTTTGTCTGCAGATAGAACAGACGAAACAGTCTTCATGCCAAGTGGAATTAAGAGCTTTAATTATTTTGTTCTTGATGGGTAGCTTGCAGGCACTGCATTTCTTCGAATAAAGCTTAACATAGCAAGCTTCACAAAATGGATTGCCATCGTGTTGCTGGAATTTTTCATCTTTGATTGGCAGTTTACAATTTTCACAAGTAAAATGCTCCGGGTGATAGCTGTTCCCAAGGGCAATCAAGACTCTACCTTCAATAGAAGCATCGCAATTTGCGCATTTTGTCTGTGTTCCTTCCATGCTTTTTCACAGTTAGTTTGGTTGCCTTTTTGTGAAAGTAATGTTCAACGTTTTTAAACTAAATATACGTTTGACACTTCGTTTTTTCTTGTCACAGATCGAGTGGATGACTGTTTGTCAAAGAACTCGGCGAAAAATTAATAGTTCAAGTAGAGGTACGACTCTTACAATGGATAGTTTCTTTTCTTGGTTATTAAAATATAACAGCTTCGAATTTTGACAGTTGTTTGCCCCGAAAGGATATTATGATTATCATAAGTTTTTTTTTTCAGTTGCGTGTTTATTTAGTGACAACGAGCACCTACTTGATCATTACAGAAACTGTTTCCTAGATACAGAATTCTAGTGTAATAATTTGTTCATGTAAAATGGCACAAATCAAATTGGAATTAACAATTTACCAACATTAACCAAACAAACAATTATTCAATTCTGATAACAAACTCGTTAAATGCATTCAGTTCTATTGTAAATGTTGAAGATATCTTCTGCGTGCGGAAAGGTACACAAAGACAACTTGACAACTTTTTGGTATATTTAAACAATTTAAATAATAAAATCAAATTTACGAAAGAAATAGAACAAAATAACCAGCTAAACTTTCTAGATCTAACAGTTAGTAGAGACAACAATAAAATTAAATTCAAAATATACAGAAAACCAACAACAATAGATACAATTATTCCCGCTCATTCCAACCAATCTCTTCAAATTAAAATAGCTGCTTTTCACAGTTTACTACACAGGGTAATCAACATATCCCCTTCCGAGGAAGATTATAAAATAGAATTAAATGTTATAAAGGAGATTGTAACAAACAACGGGTACTCCGCCAAAAAACTCGTGCAGAAATTTTCCACAATCTCCCAAAAACAAAATCAACGAACTGATGTCCCTTAAAATTAATCAAAAAACTAGAAATAACATTAAAAATAAATTGAAACATTTTAATATACATGCCATCGAAATAAATAAAAATAACCTTAAATCAATATTGGTTAACAATAAACTAGAAATAGACAAACAAAAAAGAAATGGGGTCTACCAAATAAATTGCGAACATTGTGATGCTATTTACATAGGTCAGGGTGGTCGTTCCATTAAAACACGCTTAAAAGAACATTTGGATAGCGTAAAAAACAAAAAATACACAGCATGCCTAGCAGAACATTGTACCAGAAACATACATAGCATATATACTAGTAACTTAAAACTACTACATACTCAATCAAAAGGTAAAAAACTCACGTTGCTAGAAAATTTGGAAATACAAAATGCGATGGCATGAATTGTAAAAATTTAGTTAATAATCAAAAAGAACTAAATATATAAAACACACCATTAGTAACCACACAACTCTATTTTTTTTATATACCCCCACTTTATAATTTATTTATGTATAAATGCCCAAGTTTAACATCTTAGCCTTAGTTACTATTGTACTCTTGAAAATGACCTTTTAGAAGTCGAAACAATTGTCGAGAAATAAACAGTTTTTGTTGAAATATTTCTTTTCTTTTTATGTTTCCTTTATTAACCAAACCTTTTTTTTGCGGGATAGATTAGGGCGGGAATCTCAATTCAACAACATATTTTATATGTTCCATTCTTTTCCAAGACATCTAATTTTGGTTTAAAATTTGACAATAGAAATCTTAAATTACAATTACCATTTAAGACTAGTGTTATATTGAATATGTTTAATACATTTTTAAATTTTATCTAATAATAATTGTAACTTGTAACCATTTAGTATAATAATTTAATTTAGTATAATAATTTAATACAAGAAAGAAAAGAGAGTTTGCTATGTTATGTATCAAAGAATTTATTTAATTTATACAATAAAAAAATCTTTACAATATTGTAGAGATTAAATAAATACTTTGAAACACAAAAAAGCAAACTCTCTTTTCTTTCTTGTATTATTGTGTAAAATGTTTCATAAAACTCCTACTGCATCATTAGTAAATATTATTTAGTACAAAATTTACCCATTTTCCATTGATAATGGTCGTGTGATCGAAACTTTAAGAAAAGTATTCAGTTAGTGAAACTTTCTACGCTTTTTTATTTTACATTTACTCTGAATATCAAATGTTTTTGGACCAACTTCTTCTTTTGGGATAATTTTTTTCTATGAAACAGAATTGCTGGATGTTGGCAATTCTGCCAAGCCTACGAGACCACACCATCGATTGTACAATACTGTGTACTAATTAACTTGAAAAGTCTTATCCTTAATTTTGCTTTTCATTTCTGTAAATCAATCAATTCAATTGCATTAAAACTATTGTTTAAACACATGGAAAGGTCCGTCTGTTTTGATGGTAATATTTCATTGTACAGATGCTCTTTAAGTTAGGTAATTTATATGTCCTAAATCCTTTCCTATTTCTTCACATCCTTCTAATTTACGACCGTGAAAAATGTATTGTTCGAATCAAAATTGGTAACTTTAGAATTTTGGTTCCAAATTTATTCCTCTAACTGTCAATAGTTTTGTCGTCACTGCTGACCAGTCCCTTAAATTATACCATAAAGGCTTACTTTATAAAATTATATTCATCCTTTTATGTGCTATCTCTGTCTTCTCACCCCCTGTTACTCAACTCCACCCACATTCTCTTGTATCTTTCCCTACTCCTTATTATCGTAAGTTTATAAATATATAGTTAACTTTTAGAAAAATATTCAGAAGACTACCAACAGAAGTCTTCAGATTAAAATCGTATCAAAAATCATAAATACTTTGTACATATTCAACTGTTAAATAAATATTGTTAGTCGATTAATTTTGATTAACAAATCTTCACTGGTTATTGAGGAACTCCCCTTTGCTCCAAAATGATCGTGAAGAAAAACACCGTCTATCCGAGGATGTCTCTTTGTCGTGCAGGTTTTCTAACATAATATGTGGAATAATTTCTAATATGGCGATTTTTTCTAATATATTTACATGTTTTCCAACTGAAGCGGAATAAAAAATCATTTACTGAAAGGTCAAGTAAGTAATTAACCTTCATGTGAAAATAACTTTCTTAGCTTACAATAATAACAATCATTTACAATTAGAATTATGAAATTTACATGGCGGTATTTTTGTAGAGTTATATGTTAACAAAATGAACTAATATTTTTGGTAATTGTACTAAAACAAATAACATATGCCTATAGCAAATTATAATGATATAATGTAGGTAATATAATAATATAATAATTGGACTTTACTTGTACAAGTTACAATTACGTTTTAGGTGTATGTTCTTCAATATTCTCAAGCATCCTTACTGTTATACATAATGTCAAATAGGTAATGTTTTCAAGTTCTATCGCAGTAGGTAATTCTAGCAGAAATAATAAGTATAAGAAGTACATTTGTATTTAATATTCATTCATAATCAATATGTAGTATGACCTGACTTAAATTCCATTTAAGTAATCCTAAATACGAATGTGGGTTAACTTAAGAAATGTAAAGTTAAACCAAAATATGCAAACGCTAATTTTTACCTAATGTGGGCCCCCATTAGGTTAGCCAAATTGAAGCACGCTTAATAAATGGCTAAAGTTAGACACACTGAATTCAGCCTAAGGAGGAATAAATAATCTTAATGATATACAAAATTATTTAAACTGAAAATTATTGAGTTTATCTTTTTAATTTGTACATCTCAATACATATTTGCTTTTAATCAGCTTATTTAAACATAAACTATGCCAATACTCAATTTATTAAACGTTTCTTATAAATCTTAGATGCAGATCATAGAGTTATTAGCCCGAAGACTGGTCCTATCCTGAACCAATCTTCCCATTTCTTTAAATATAGAATTTTTTACGTCGCAAACTATTTGCGAACAGTAAACAGTAAAAATATCAAACGTCCTCAAAGAAGATAATCTTAGTGATGCTGCCAGTTGCTATTCCTTCGGGACGAACCAGCAATAAATCCTTTCATTATTTTATAACACTTCAAGTGATTTTAACAATTACCCAACAATATGTTTTTGCATTTCTCTTTTATGGAATATTTAAGCTATATATTCTGTATCTTTTGTAATATAACTATTTATTTAATTTTTGTGTTAGTTTTGATATCCTCAAGGTTATTGTGTAAAGTAAAAACTTGTTTTCATTTTTTGAAAGAAATGTAATTTGGGACCGTCAAATATCCCACGATACCATTATCATTTGTTTGGTAAAAGCGATTAAAAGTAATTTGTGGTCAATTTTTCAATTAATACAACGTTTCATCGAACAAAACTGATTGATTTGCGAAATTTCATAATATTCTGGAACAGAACTCGAGCTTTTTTGTTAGAGTGACATTGAGAAAATGCAATAACGAAGCAACACTTGTTTCGTGAAGAATAACAAATAAAATGTCAATTTATAAAAAATCATAGTTGACGTTCATTTGGAAATAATGCGAATTGATTTTTTTATATGGTGCAATCAGTATAAGATTGATGTCATATTTTACGTTAAAAAAAACATAGAATGACATACTCCGATATAAAGGTTTTACCGTCATATACTCTATATGAGGTTTATGGAAACTCTCCGATAAAAATTCCCACAGAAAAAATGCCCCTCGACAGAAAATCTCCGAAAAGTCAGTTTAACGCTAGAGTATGGGACATTTATAACTTTTACGATGCTTCTAGGCGCTTTTTTACCTACTTTAGGTTAATGCGTTGTAATAACGAGATCTATCCGTCATACCCGAATGAGCTACGAATATAGTCGAGTGCGGTTAAGGACTTGAATGAAATTAAAAGAGGAGTATTTTGACTGTTTTGATAGGCAATGTCCTCCTTTCATGATTAAATTATTGTGCTTACGACGAAGCGCCACCAAATCTGTGGCTGTACATTGTTTACAGATTGGTAGCAAGCAGTAAGACACCTTTCGTAACATATTTTTTTAATTCGCACTTTTGGAACACAATAAATACTTCAAACTCCAACGCAACAATACGTTACTGAAGTCCAATGTACTTTTCGGTAACCTTCTTCAGGAATTTTTTTCACGGTGTTCTACAGCAGCACGCCAAAGTTTCCAATTTTCTTGATACGCACTTTTCAAGAATTACTTGCGCGCATGTGTTCTTGTAGTATCAGAGAAGAAACCAAAGGAATGCCTGTATTTAACCGTGTATAGTGAAATATTGTATTATTAATATTATCTTATACCAAATTAAATATAGATATGAATCTTAACCAATCTCAGTAGCTAAAAATAGATGCAATAAAATCCTTGTTCGTCTAATATTAAGAATCTAAGATCCCACATTTGGAATGCACACACATCAAGCAGGCACTACGAACAGAAAGCCACATCCCACAACCGGTTTCGACCTATTATATATATTTATATAATTTCATTAGGTCCAAATGTGGGATCTTTGATCCTTAATATTTAGGCGAACAAGGATTTTAATGCCTTCTTTTTTGGATATTTTTCAACCCAATAGGTCGAAATTGGTTGTCGGATTTGGCTTTCAGTTCGCAGTGCCTGTTCGGATTTATCTTTTCATTTTTTGTTTGCAATTTATTGGCCTTGTCAGTCACACATTTTTTACGTCTCAAATTTTTGTTGTATTATCATGTGCATTTGCTGTCCGTTTCTTTCTTCTGCGATTTATGGTTTTATAATATTCATATTTTTTCCCTTTTTAGTATTGCCGTTTCCCATTGTATTATTTTTTCTTTGTCTTCAAATGCGCTTCTAGAGTTTAAGTTAGTTTATACATTTATTGGGGGTAATTTGTTGACCCATCGGTCCATTTCGAGGACGTAGATGATGCACCGACACATAGATTACAGTGTTGCATTTTTTTGTGTTTACGTTTTCCCTCCTTTTTGTTTGTTTTGTTGTTTCAAGTATCGGTGCATCGGAACCACCCCTCCTCTAGGGGCGGTTCTTAAATTCATATATATTTAATACAAGACAGTAAAATAGTTAAGAGAATACAATATAGATAATACAGTTAGTACAGTTCAATTCAATTCAATTCAACATATTAGATAAAAACATCAAACGTTTATAAGAGATCATTTTTAGTACATTTAACATATAGCACAAATCAAATCAAGATCTCTATAAACGTATAGTATAAATAACATATAGTTTCAATCAATTAATCATAATCATTTAATCTTCGTAAATAAGTAGCAGTCACGACGTTCCATAAAATTAGTGTATATAGTTTGTAAATAGTTGGGTGTAATAAACAATTAAAACACGAAGTCCGTTTATTGCACCGATTCCCCCATAGGAATCAAAAGAAGTGGCACATCTGTGCACCGGTGAAATAATTCATTTCATCAACTAATTAAACAGTGCCTACTGTGTAGTACGCGTTACAAATGTGGTATCTATGATCCTTATTACATAGACGAAAAATAATTTTTATGCCTTCTTTTTTGGACATATTATCTTCGTCTAAGAATCTTTCGGAATCAACAGTGTAATTCAATACCGGTAGGGGTATTAACCCTTGGAACAGTTGTTTCTGTTGATTCCATATTTATATGAATCTCATTGGTACCAACGAACCCTTAAAACATGATCCAGATACCCCTCTGAGGCCAATTTACTATTTTAATCGTCCTATGATCATTAGCAGGAATAGTAATGTAGTTGGTCTCAATACCAATCATGCAAACTAATGTAAGTTCCTTACAAACTATGTTTAGTAATATAATAATTAAATTGCACGCGACTGAAGGTCGAGAAATACGTTTTGTTTTGTGTTGTTTTTGTTTCTTTTAAATAATAAATAACTTTGCAGATTCTATTTTTCGATATACACAACTTTTATAAAACGATTTGTCATGTTTTCATTCATTTTAATGTTCGCAATATACCAAATTATGACACCACAAATGAGTTAAATAGTTTGAAAAATAGTTATCCAATGAGTCTTCCTAAATGACGTCAAAAATATAAAAATTGAATTATAAACTGCGCAATTAGGTACAATCTACTGAGAAATAGAACGATGTGACAAAATATTTCTTCTTATGTGTAAAAAACAATTAATGCGGTAAGTATTTCCCAGAACTGGCAACAGACGGTCGAAAATATGATAATTATTTTCGTTAACGCATGTAACTGACAAAATTTATAAACAAAGAGAAAATACTAATTCAGCAAAAGTCCACTAATTGTAGTAATCTAAACAATTTATCGCATTTGGTTAATTTATGGGAGTAAGTGACCAATAGTGAATACTCTATAAAGTTCCAACTGTACTGTGATGAGAAGCTTTGTTTTATGGATCATGCTAATAGTTTAACGACTACTGGTTATTCAGGGATTTATGAGCTTAGTGTAGTTCGCTAATTACCAACTACAATATAGTCATTTTCAACATTATCTGTATTTATAGTTCTCTCATATACAGCATTTTTCACACGATGGAATATTAAATTATTTATTGGAGTTTTAAAAAATTCAAAATATCACGAAACGCAATAATACTAACGATAAGTTGTTAATACCAACTGAAACGATTATGCTAATAGGTAATTTGACAAGTGGAACACTAAAAGTGACAGCTTTTCTTCCTTTATTACGACTTCTTTTAGATAATGTCACTTGTCAGTAATATGGAAAACAAACAATAACCTCGAAAATATTAAAATTACAACAGGGTCACAATATCCGGGAGACTACTGAAATCTGAAGCAGCCAGTAGTATCGGACTACTTGTGTTTACCAGATTTCCAATGACTGATTAAAAACAACCGCGGATAGATAAAGTTACATTGAGGAGGTATTCTAAACGCAGAAATAGGAGTAAAGGGAGACAGAGAAAGGTCTGGTTATATTACTGTTCGGATGTACGATGTTCTAGTTTTAGGGGAATGCGAAAACTGGCTCAGGATAGGATGGAGTGGAGGTGCGTATCCAAGAAGTCTTCGAACTGATGACCCTATAATGATGATAGCAATGCCAATATTTACTGTGAATCATTTATTGCGAAATGTGATTTATAATCAAAATCAAATAAAACAATAAATGTAATGTTTCATTAGTTGATTGATCCGATTTTAAATCATTTTCAAGAAGACATTTAATTCTGATTCTGATTTAGTTACATGTATTTTTTAAGTTTTGTCTATAAAATAATCATAGTCTGAGTACATAATTCTGAAATGGTTGTTTAACATTTTTTAGGTTTTATTGTATCTATGTATCTCTTCTAAGTATGTCAACATTTGTTTAATAAAATTGACCCCTTATAAATTTTATTTCTATCATAACATAAAAATTAGAAAACTTCTATTCAATAAACTCAATTTAGTAAATAAGCAAACGTTGGTATCCATTAGCTCCCCACCTCTCCTTTGCAACTAGCATTAATACAAATATGTTGGCACTAGTTTCAAGTTTTAGTCTAAGTACTCTTGATAACGATCACTGTCGATCGAAAAAATATTGTTGAGCTTCAATATAAATTAGTGACACTGTATTCTATTCCACAAGTTTTTTAACATTCTACTCGGTTTTATTTACAAAACCTTAATAATTATAAGATTTTTATAACCTTTCTGAATTTGCTCAAAAACAATGTACCTAATAAGTGGGTCAAATAAGTAATTGGAGTAATAATAAACCAAAGCGTATATAATATCTACACATGCATAAAGGTAAATCAAAAATAAACGGTAATTTTGTAAAATAAATTTATTGACTAATGGCGCACACAAACTAAACATTTAACATTTTTCAATGTTAATCGACGAAGCTGTTAATTCTTGTAACACCATTTAAAGTGCCGTCAATCCCGTCAACTTCAAAAGTACATCCTGAAATTCTGATTTTGATAAAACTCAGTAATGCGTTCAATTACCTATTAATTTAGTTTTTAAGCGTTATTATTTTCGCTTAGGTTTTAATGTATTTTGAAATTTTTGCATAACTCTAGGCAGCACGCAAATTGAATGTAAATATTTTTATTAATTAATATTTATATTTTTGTGTGTTAGATATATTCAAAAATTTCTGCTAAAGGATTTACTTTTCCCAACAGAGTACACATAATGAACGACTTCACATACCTTATATTTTTTTACTAACAAAAACTTACGAAACATATTTTATCAAATTCAATAGTACCAACTACTATTTAAACCATAAAATCAGACTGCAAAATACACGTAAATAGTAGTACCGTTAATATACATCATTTTAATCACAATCACATCTTTTTTATCAACTTTATACACCAATCATCCACACAACGGAAATCTACTTGCGTTACTAATTAACTTTATTTTCACTTATAGCACATATATTATTGTAAACAACAGTATTATTCTTTTTTTAAAGAAGTTTAATTATCTTTTCAATATATTTGGTTTGTATGTTAAATGCTATTGTAAATGATTTTCAATCCTCAAAGTCTGTAAATTTTCGTTTAGCGCATGGGAAACTTAAATACGTGTCCCTGAATGTGCTTTGTTGGTTGCATACCCAAATTACGTCATTTTCTAGTACAGAGAACATTACTTACGCTCGGTCCATATTATAATCACGTTTCTGACTTATACCTTATACGTTGCCACGTAGTACCACTGAAGATATCAACCGCAGTTTCCGACGATGCGTCTGGACGTAACCATTCATTTAGACCACTGCCGTTTAGCTCGAATCTGAATTCTACTATAAGTTTTATTCCCTTGCATTTATAGTAAATACCGAAGCAGTTTCAACGTTCAAAGGTAATAAAATTAATATTCATTGATTAACTACTACGGCTCGTTCGTTGTAAACGAATATATAAAGCGAACAAAATATTTAATAATATAGTAAAGCCAATCCCGTATAGATGTGTAGGAAGGTAACATGTGCAATAAAAATTCAAGCAACGAAATTTTTAACAAATGTGAAGTTTTTACCTTTTTTATATACTAACCGCTTTTATTTAATTTTGACATATTTCGCTCTGGGTATACCCATCTCATATTTCAATATATACATACCTTAAATCTTTAATATGGTTTTAGAAAGATTTATTTAGGAACTTGAGAAAACGTATATGCGGATGTTTTAAGATCATGTTGGCTCCAGTAACGAGGGATTTTAAATATTCAGCAGCCTCTCCTCTGTTTTACGATCTAAAGAATTTCAAACATTTGCGGAGCGCTCACATATACAGTACAAGCTTAAAGCGTATATTGCACATTCTCGTTAAAATTCTAAATTTATTAAAAATAATTGTATACGTCTATGTATATACATAACAGGAACTATATAAGATATTGAGAAAATTGTGCTTTCTAGAAAAGACATTTTTATATAATGTAGTATTTTTTTAATGAATGGATACATTACTTATTTACGCAAACTTTGCATATAACATTTCTTTATAAAATACGAAGTAAATTTTTTATTCAGTACGTAAGTACTTATCTGTAATACCAGTAGCCTATTTTAGGTGGATCATTCTATAATACTTTCTGCCGTAACATTCATTACCGGTAGTACATTTTAATTATTTGTCCATTTTAGAACAATCGCCTGCAAAATAATATCTTTGGAGAAAAGTTCAATATATGGAACCTGCAACTGATGACAATGATAAAGAAAAGGAAGCTTTGCGATTGACTGTGCAAATGTGGGCTACACGTTTATAAAAGCGGAAAATATTAACGAAGTACTTCACCAACTTTAATCCCACCATGGTAATTTTCAATTCAATAAGAAAAGTCTGAAACAGGAAAGAAAGTGCGAAACGGATAATTCTGGAGAAATTTGTAAAAATATCCCTTTTCGCACAATTTCTCTCCTACATATTTTTATGCATATATAGATATATAAGCAGTTATGTATACTCTTACATAGAGTGTTTGCAATTTACCGCTTGGTTATCAACATCAAATTGAAGTGGTCGCAATTTACCGTCGGCGTAATTTACAGTGGCGTGGTCGCAATTTTCCAACTAACTTGCAATAAATATTTGTAGGTACATAAATAATAATTAATAAATAGGCAGTTACAATTGAAGGCACCTCGAATAGAGTTGATTTATCAATTTAGTTTTTCCTTGTGTCACTGATAATGTAGAAAACTTTTGTGTCCCGTTACTAATTTTGAAATTGGTCAATATTTCCATTGCTGGTGCGCAGGATTGTAAATATGAATGGTATTAATAACATTATTAACTACATACTACCACTCGTTTCAAAACCAAGCCATTTGAATCATTAAAAACATTTAGCCCTTTGGGTGTATACTTATACCAATTCATCAACTGGCCGCGAAAGCCTTAGACAATTTGTCATAGCTATGCTACCTATAAAAGGCCGTAATTGCCAGATGGAGGCTCGAAATTAAACTTTATTTTAAAACTACTTTAAATCAAAGAATTTTAACCGGTTAAATTATCTGGCCCAACAATTTATACAAGAAAAAAATCCTTAAATGGTGTTTTACAATTTCACCGACAAAAACTGACAATAAAATATAAAATCCATGATAATGTTTCAGATGTTATTAAAAGATTTTTTAGTTTTTAAAATAAAAATAAGTAACCATCTAAGTCAACTTCGATAAAAAGAAATATAGATTACTATATGTATTTACGTGTTTTGCGGTTTGACTTACCTTATCTTATTACATAATAAAGCGTTTTCTTTCCCATCAGTAAAATCGATAATTTGCCGTTATTTGAATAGAGAGTATATACTTTAATCCACTTGCAAACTGGTACTGCAACAGAATAAAGAAAATATCAAATTAGAGAAAACTAAAAAGAAGAATACAATAATATCTACTAGTAGGTAACATTTACAATTAACATTTGGGTGTTTCATTCTCACCAGCTACTAATGCTGGTGGGAGGGCATTCCTCCGATTGAATACTGTAGTACAAAGGCTGAAAGCCGGACGCAAGGATTTCTTTAGCCCCTTTTTAGGAATCGCCGGAATGGATGGGTAGTGGTTAGGCAAAGATAGATGAGACGGTTGAAATGAAGACAGAAGAGAAGTGAATGATTATCTGTGGAATATTTCTGCTCCAGTACTTGCTAGATGCTAGAAATCCACAGAAGATTTAAACCAAGGTAGGCGGACCCGGAATCGAACCGGTAACCTTCCGAATGCTAAGCTATGATTTAAACTATAGATCACGCCGCTCGGTTACCAAGGGTTTACGCTAAGCGTAGCATAATTGTTAGTTGGCTTCACATCAATGTGAGAAATAGGTTTCAATAATGTTTACGTGCACTGTAGCTAGAAGAATTGTTTACTGATTTACTAATTGACGCTACTGCTGTCTCAAATTCAAAATAATGTTCTTTTTATCGTGTTATTTATATTCACCAATGATAAATGCAAGCAGTCAGTTGCGGATCCATGAGGAGTAATAGGGATGATCGCATCTCCTTTCAAGACCTGATACCGGAATTGTGTTCTCAAATGCACTCCTAAGCGATTTAAATCCTGCAACACTAAAACCTAAGTGTTTTAAACCCCTTAATCCCTTAATATAAATCATAAATATATCAATAAACTAATGACCTAAAACATAACCTAAAGAAAACTTCTGAATTGCCCCTGCTTGAGGAAATTCAGTTATGTTATAATCAAGAGGTGCAAAAATATATTGACACAGGCGCATATACAGGAGGAAGGGGCAATTAATGCAATAGCCCAGTTTACTCACGATCGAAGCACTTTACTTTGATCAATTTCAAGAATGTATAAAATGTTTAACCTTTCGGTATACCTGGCATCGTTCCATGAAATGATTAGATAATTACTGAAAAGGCGAATTATATAAAAAGACTGCGACATATACAATTAAACCAATTGAGCAACATTTCACTAAATTACATTGTTTACGCATAGTGTGACGTTAATATATAGGACCTACAATTTTATGTGAGCTCCCAACTGAACTGAACTGCACTGAACTGCTAACCAAATTGCAGTTTATTTTATTACGTGGCTTATGAACTTCGTTACAAATTTAAAATGAGCGTTCTTTATGGGTACGAAGTTATTATAAAGTTTGATTAATAATTGACGCTATAAAAACTAAAAAAAAATCCTTACAAGTTCTCGAGATGAGTTTTTAAACTTTTGAAAGCACGATGCAACAAAAACATCAAGTTAACTAAGTACAACAACTTCGTGTGATTGGAAAGCTCCCGAGGTTTATGTAAGAAGTGTCATAAAACAGTGCCATTAAAGTGTTTTCTGTCTGTAACTTTGACTTCAACCTTCAACACATGAAGGCTATCGCTGACCTTTTATTTTACGACTGCACGTTCAAAGCTTTATTTAACTTCAGCTATTATAACCTTCATTTTAAATAAGTTGATGAAAGTTAGTATACAAATTTTTGGAAAGCGTAAATTTAATCTAAGCTTAATATATACAGAATTTTACAACATTCACTATATAGGTGGTAGTTAGGGGAGGCCGGGGTAAAATAAACTTTTCGGTTATCTGAATTTCAATTATTATTCTAATAAGAGTACATGTAAACACATGGAAATAAAACTGGTAATATCTGATATCATAATGATAATAAAGAAGTCGATAATTATATTAAATTTAATTAAACCAATAGTTGTAAATAATGGCAGTCTTGCTGACAATAGTTTTGAACAAATAATTACAATGAAAATCGTTTAATTTATAATCTGGTCGTTTCTGCTGGAACGACACAATTAAATAAAAGCTCGTGTGTGTATGTAAAGATTATTATCTGTACACTATTTATATGGAAAATATATGTTCAAAAATGTAAAGTAAGCTCACTGACGAACGTACGTATATAGAAAACGACGGAGTGAGAAATCGGAACAATGAAGATATGTAAGAGATGCTAACGACTGATGATTGAGAGTTCGTAATCGATTGAGAGTGACTATTGATGACTCTGGTTGAGAATGACTGAATCTGAGTGACAACTAATTGGTTTGAAGGAAGTTTATGAATCGAATGTTATTAGAGTGGAGCCATTTCTTCGTTATTCGAAGTAATAATACCAGAAATTTAGGGAAAATGACCGTGGTTAAGATAAAACTTGTAAAAAAGTAAAAATGGACAGGATGCAGGAAAAGGTCATATTCTACTGGCGAGGATAAATAAGTACGCACGAATAATAACTAACCAAGGGTAGAGGTAATTCAAAATTTTAACGTCCATTATCTTGAATAAAATCTGTCCTTGGCGCATTTCGAGACCCAAGATATTTTGAAATACCTCTATTATTCAAAAGGTTCAAAAGGTATTTGTAAAAAAGTTAAAAAGAATAGAATGAAATTGAAAGGAAGAACTCTTCTGGTGAAAGTAAATAAACGAAACCCGAGATTTAAAATGTACATAAGTTATTAGGACTCGAAAATCAAGAATTTTTAATAAGTGCGAAGAAAGATACAAAAGAAGCAAAAGTTACAAATTCAAAAAATGGAAATCTGAAGAATTAGGCACGCGAACTAAATAGATAAGAGAAGTCGTATATACAAATGTACAAAATTGACAATAAAATATACAGCCCTGGCAGAGCAAATTTGACAATAAACGCTACAATAATGTTAATCAGGTTAATACCAACAAAATGTTTTGCTCCTTATGTTTTATTAATAGAATGTCAATGTTTGGACTGATGAGCCGTGTTGAAATGAACGATCATAAAAGAACATAATGAATATAAAGTCGATTTTACAAAAAGACAATATAGTAAGAACCAACTTAGGTACAGGTTTTTCTGACTACTCTATCATAAATGATCACTATTTAGATATAAAGTATTTCAAACTACTATCGAGCGGCGTGGTCTAGTGCTCTTGATCATTGCTTAGCATTCGGGAGGTCGCCGGTTCGAACCTAGGTCCGGCTGCTCTGGTTCAAGTTTTCTACGGTTTGCTTGGATTATTTAGGCAATTGCAGGGGCAGTAATATTCCACAGATAATCTTTCACTTCTCTTCTGTCTTCATTTCGTCCGTCTCATCTTTCTCTCCCTAACCACACCACCCGCCCATTCCCACGATTCCTGAAAGGAAGCTGAAGAGGGCCTTACGCCCTACCCTCCGGCTTAGTACTATAGTGTAGGTCGTAGGAACTGCCCGCCCACCAGACCGAATCTGGTGGGAATGAAAAACAAAAAAGTTTTTTTCTTTAAACTACTACATGATATTAATAAAGCAAAAACACATTAGGCCTCTCTGAAAAACAGCTGTTAAGAAAAACAACATAACAATGTTAATAACAATTAATGCTCAAATTGATTCCTTCCTATCGCCCTCTTAAGATCTACTTTCTAAGAAATTTAAGTATTAAACACATAATTGCATTAGAATAGATTTACTACCATAAATCAAATTGAGTTCTGTGGGCCTGAACTAAATAGAACACAAAAAAAATCTACACAAAACGCATTTCAACACCCATGGTGTTAACCTCAGTTAGAAGCTCTTTTCTTTAAAATGACCTTTCACAGTCATTAATTAACCAATGACCGAATTTCTTATTTTTTATGTACACTTGTAATTTATGAATATTATGTTATGCTATGAACAAAAAATAACAAAAATTAGTTGGCCTTAGTCCACATTTCTGATGTTTTATGATAATGGATTTGTTTCATCCCAACAAGATGAGCCTTGTTCTTGTCATTGTTTTATGTGTGAAGAACACTGAAATACTAAATCATTCATTTTTGAAATTTATTCGCAAAGTAACCAAAAATATACATTTATATATATAACTAGATTATGTCTGTTTACTAAAACCTGGCATCTCCTCATAACGTAACGATCCTGTAATTGCAACATTTCGTGTGTATTTTAGGAATACCTAGAGATCTCCAGTGTTTATTCTCTGTCAAAGTACCGTAACGTTTCGAATCATACAAAATGTCTTTTAACCCGTTTAAATACAAGAAGTGTTGAATCGTTCTAATAGAAATAAGTAAAAGCTTTATATCTCTTCACAAAGACCTTATGAGCTGTTAATATCGACGAAACAATCCAATTTAAAGAACTTACGTAATTTTCATTCCAACTACACAACATAGAGGTTTTACTACATATTGGCTTCTTCAGGATGGAGTATGTACTACTAAATAGTTTTGGTTACATGAATTTCTTAAATAGTTTCAAACTAAGAGGAAGTGTTGTGGTACAAATGTTCAAAAAAGATATAAAAGAGGAGAATTATTACATTTTGTTTAATTGTTTAATGGTAAGGATACCTAAATTTTATTTTTTTACTGATTACTATTAAACTTAATTTTAAGCTTTTGTTATTTATATTCAATATATCAAAATTGTATCCTAATTCCGTTACATAGTTTGAATAAGTAGAACTGTTCTTATGTTCTACTAATCAGGTTTGAAATATCTACCAGTTTGTCCTATATAGACTTTATGACAAGATCCACAAGTTCTTTTTATTGACTTTATCCCTATTATTGTTCATTAATTTATTAATGCAGAGTGTTATAAAGTAACTTAAGATGTATCCCTTTTACATGGCATTGTTTTTTGTGAAAGGGCCCTAAATATTTTTAATATTCTTCTTTAAGTTTTCGGCATAAAGTGTTTTTAATGCTAATTTAAATTATTTTTTTAATACTAATTTATCTATTATGTTTGAATCATAACCATTGGTGTATGCTCTTTGCTCAATGACGTTTAATTCTTTTAGTTAAAAGTCTTCGATATATGTACATTTACAAGTCTATGGACCGTACTGTAGTATATTTTTGACAACTGTCACCAATATAGCGTAACTAATACGACTGTCCCTATCAAACTATTTATTTTCACTAATTGATTCTCAAACAGCACTACAATTAACAACTTATACTTTCTCGTCTACTATTTCACTTATTCGCTTTTCGCCTTTTGTCGCCTGGTTACTAGAACTGCCACGCCGATTTCACGGAAGCTTATTCATGGCAACATCATTTGTTTTGGAAGTTTGTAGAACGACGTTTCTCGAAGTTTCTAGTCCTTTCTTTGAAATCTCGGCAACACACATTACAGATCTTCATGTTTCTCGTACATTGACTACATGTACGTAACAATATTATTTTATGTTGTATCAAACGAAAAGAAGTTTAGGTATGGTTAGATCCATATGTATGGGTTTGTGAAAGTGTGAAACTTATGGACAAAGCTAAATTTAACAAATTATTATTATTATTATTGATTTCTCCTTTTATGGTGAAATACATTGTGACGAACGTGGCGTTTTGGGTGGAATTGACCCGCGCCGATTGCAACAATTGAGTGGAGTTTGCCCATGCCGAGTTCTAGAAAAATCGAAACAACTACTATATTATTTGATTTGGTTCGAGAGTAACCTAGCAACGTCAATAAAACTATATAAGCGACAGCGATAAACGATTTAGAACAGTTGACGGAGAATAGGTGACAGATGAATGTAGAACAGGAGTTGACAGAAATCGCGGTTTATGACGAAAAGTGTTTACGAGAGTTGTAGAATCGAATTTGTGTTGAAAGAGTTAAATATACGAGTTTAGAAAAAAACGTAACATACGTTGTAATATATTCAGAAAATTTAGGAAAAAGTCAAATTGGCCCTTTGTACCTGTAAAACAAATAAGTAAGAATGTCGTCTACAAATAAATTCAAAATATGAAATTGTTTTTATAGTTTGATAATGTTAATGTATTTGCCATTTGGTAACATTTTAAACGTAAAATTTTATCGTGATATTTAGATGATACACGAACACATCGGGTCGCTTGAGAAACTATCCTTCATACATATTGCTAATTACATGGCGTATTCTTCTCGTTTGAAGTTAATTATACATTGCCTCGTGATCAAATTATTTATTATTTTAAGGGAATTTTACTTATTATTCAAAAGGATGATTATAAATAAAATGTAAATCAATGCACGGTAAATAGAAGATTATTGGAGGATTTCCAAAACATCTTAATTTTACAGATGAAAGATAAGTAGTTAACCTGAACAATGGATTGGCCACTACATATACTGCGATAATCACTTCAAGACACAAACCAAAATTAAACAGACTAACATGAAGACCCTTCCAACATGTAAAATACAAATACATGTGGTACATAATGGAACGCCACAATTTTCGAAATATTAAGAATTTTACAAAAACAAAATTGTTCTTGGTTTGTATGGTGTATCGTAATTTCGAGCTCATTGGTTCTCATCAGCACTGTAGATAGTTCTGACAGAACACCAATCAAGCTACCTGCTACTTGCTACCTTGAAACAGTGTTTGATGAACAAATACACGCTTATGTATGAATAATAAAAGCAGTACACAGATGCCGATAATGTTAAAATGAATCTCATGGTATACTTATTAATTATTTCCTTAAATTAAAGGGCACGTCATAATATTACCTACGCATACAAATCACTCTGATGTAGCAGAAAATCATAACCCATTCGAACGAAAACTTTTTGTTAACTATAAAAAAAAAATCGTCTATAAAATTTTCATTTGCAGACACGCCAAATATGTTCATGTAAAAACACTTATAAGACGAAAAACTCGATAGTAATTCCATTGTATAAATTAGAAATACTATTGAAAAATTCTTAGAAAACTAATATCTTGAAATATGTTCACAAATATAATCAGTAAATAGGCGAATTACCCTAAAAATACGGAAATTAGCAAACGATGCAAGGGTGGTTCTGGCCAAAGCTGAAAGTATTGCATGTTTCGTCTATTTGCAGCGTCTCCACGTTAATCCACCAGCTTATTGATTTTATCTGTCATTTAAAATATTTGTCGAAATATTTTCATTCATTAAAGTAAAATTGAACTGCTTTTTAGAATCAGCATTTTTATATAAATAGTTTTGGTTCATAAATATAAACTATAATCGTGAAAGGATTTGATATTTTAAAAATTGATGTTTTTTATGTTCAACTATTTTGCATGAGAGACCAGAGTACTAAATACGTAGTACCTTAATTGTTTTATGTAAAGTGAGGTACATCGTATGTTATACCAGTTAAAGAACAGTTACCTGAGTTAAAAAAATTAATGAAAAAAAGGCTACTATAAATCCACCAACGTGGACTTCCAGAATTAGAAGGAATTAAAATAAAACTATTTTCTTTATAAGGCTGAAATGGGTTTACCTTTTAAATTTGACTTTCAAATTACAACTCTATCTAGAGGTCCATAAAATTTTAATGAGAGAATTACGTGAAAATCTCTTTATTCTATTTCCGACATAACCCACTTTTAAAGCCAAGATAATATCAGTGTAGGACGACCTATGCCCTTCGAGCGGTAAACTTCGCACTGATTGTGTTTTAAAGAAGCACATATCAATTTAATGGTCCTTCAAAAGCTTTACAGTTTAGCGGTTATCTCCTCGTATGGTCTTTCTTTTGTGGATATTTCACGAGTCAGTTCCTTTATCCACTGATTTAGGATCGTCCATCGTTTGTTTAGGACCGAAGTAATCGAAAAATAAGCATAAACTCAAAAGAAGAAAGTTAATCAAGTTTACCGAAGGGTGTAGAAAAAATATTTTCCTTTTTTTACTAAAATACCAGTCTTTGTAAGGAAGAATGTTAAAGTAGACATGTCCGTTACTATTCTCAAATGATGGAAAATGAAATTATAAATAAAACTCAACGTTTAAAGTCACAAAACTATTTATTGACCACTATAGCCATTTCACCACACAGTGGCTTCTTCAGGTGAAGATATTATAAAAAAAAAACCTGAAGAAGCCACTGTGTGGTGAAATGGATATAGTGGTCAATAAATAATTTTGTGACTTTAAGTTTTATTTATAATTTCTATTATGGAGTTACAAGAACTAAAAGCTACATCGATTCAATTGATGGAAAATGAATTACCTACCGTCCATACTAATTAAATAAAATATAAATTAAAGTGACGTACTTACCTTAATACATGCATCAACGTCAACGAATAAACCTTTGGGGAAAAAGAGTAATTTTATAAATTCTGATTTTTATTAATTTCTATATTTGTGTAAATATTCCGAAACTTCAAAAATGTAAACTTTCTCCAAAATATTATCTTTTGCATGCCTTTGTTTCCTTTCACTCTATTGTCTACTTAACTACCTAAACCTATAATTCCTTCTTCATCCTTATCTGCATTCATACTTTACTAATAGCTGGACTTTCCCTTAATTACTTTTCCTAAAATTCTATACTGGTCACTTTTATGTCTATAAACTCGTGCCTTCAACGTTACTGTCAGTACTTTTCCTTTCTTCCTTTTTTACTAACAATTGCATAAATACCCTAACATTTAGATCCTAAAATTAATTCTCCAGTCAACATGCTCATTTAAGTCTATATTATTCTCCTTGTATAAATTGCTTTCTTATTTTCATTGTATGTATATATTTTGTGTCTTGTTGTGTTTTTGCATTGTTTCGTCTTTTTGTATATATTTTTTTTATTGTATGTTATTTGTGCTGACTTTTTTTATAAAGTTGTTAATTGCGAAATAATAGTATTTTTATTATGGTATTTTAATAATACTCTACCTAAAACGCTAAACCTTAATATTAAATTACAATATACCTATATTTTACCTACCAAATGTTCCTATTCATAAAAATAATCGTCATTAATTTTACATAATTTAGGCGTAAAATAGGTAATTGATACCTACAGTAGAAGATTATGTCAGATTTTATAATTATAGTTAACTTTTATACTATGCCGTGTAAATAACAGCTAACTCATTATCGCAAGATAACCCACATTCGCTTAAGATGATGATAAAGGATTTTAGCGAAAGCGACAAATTCTAAAAGCGATATAAGTATTCAAAGTTACATATAATTTCTAGAAACATATAAACTTCAACAATAACAGTTAATTGGCAAAGATAAAAGCAAAACTATTAAATATAAGCAGTAAACGTCTGCGACTAATTTACGACCTGCAAACGAGAAAATCAATGTAAGTGAAGTTAATACTCACTTAGTTGTAAATTCAATGAAACTTGGTTAAGTTAACGTTCTGTATTTAATGTAACACCACAAAATGACGCACCCAAGAGGCCCGAAGCGAAAGTATTTTACTAAAACATGAATATTCAGGAAGGAAATTTTGTCCTCTTGTAATACCACATAATTTTGACTAAATATAAAGACAGCCTCAAATCCACCAGATTAGAATTAATCTCAATATTGTTTACATTATTGAGAGAGAAATAGCAACATAATAACGAGACTAAAAACTTGAAAAACAGTAAATATGTACTAATATCTCTCACACTGAAATTATAAAAATAAAACGTAAATTCTCTGTACAGAAGCCTTTAATTAGGAACAGGTCCCTACAATTAAACCATTACTTGAGCATTAGTTGGTATCGCTTTAACCCATAAACACTAACAAACTCTTTATAATCAAACGGCCATTTCCTACTCTGGTAGGACGTCATAGAGTTGACGGCAGGCTCAAGCGTGGCTCAAGATTGGATAACCGAGTATAGTCCAACTGTACAATATTAAGGTTTCACTTCAGAGACGTGATTATAACTAGACTGCGCCTTGCGTTTATAGTGATGTCATTTGGGTAGGCAACCCATTTTGCGAATTAAGAGACAAAAACGCGAGAATTATTAAGAGCGCTCGTAACTTAACTCAGAAAGTTTGAGGCAGTTGAAGCGTTGAGTGTAGTTATTTCAAATAAATGTTGTGCGACACTACTTTCCTTGTACATAGAGTTTTGTGAACACTTTTATGAACTATTTTTTGTTAAAGTAATCTAAAACTAGTTTAATATTAGAACAATATGGTTACATACTGTTGTGCATACGGTTGCCGTGAAAAGAGTTCTAAAGGTTCTTCCATTTCATTTCATGTATAAGTACAATTTAAACACAAGACACACTGATAGATTTGTCATTTGTAATTTCTTCGAAGGTTCCTTAAGAATCGAGAATTAAAGAAAAAATGGTTGAACGCAATAAGGCGTAAAAGTTTTGCACCATAAAAATATTCATTTGTTTGCAGCAAACATTTTGAAGAAAATTACCTTTTAATATCTGTGGGAAAAAGAAAATTAAAGCGAAATTCTGTACCTATCGTTTTTGATTTTCCTCAGCATTTAATTAAAAAAGTAGTACCTCGATGCAACAAACGAAGTATAGTATTTTGGCACAGGAGCAAAAGTAAGCAAGTAATTGAATGAGTAATATTAAGATAAAGAGTTAATTTAATTTTGTTTTAAAATAGTACCATAAATACGGAGTTGCCGTCAATCCCGTCAAATTCAAAAGTACATCCTGAAAGGTAAATTCTGATTTTGCTAAAAATCAATTACCTATTAATTTAGTTTTAAACCGTTATTATTATTGCTTAGGTTTTAATGTATTTTGAAATTTTTACATAACTAGACAGCACGCAAGTTGAATATAGATATTTTTATTAATTAATATTTATATTTTTGTATGTTATATATATGCAAAAATTTCTATTAAAGGTTTAAGTTTATTTTTACTTACGTTACTAATTAACTTTATTTTCACTTATAGCACATACATTTTTGTAAACAACAGTATTATTCTTTTTTTAAAAAAGCTTAATTGTTTTCAATATATTTGATTTGTACGATAAATGCTATTGTAAATGATTTTCAATATTTAAGTCCGTAAATTTCCGTTTAGCGCATGGGAAACTTAAATACGTGTCCCTGAATGTGCTTTGTTGGTTGTATACCCAAATGTCATCATTTTCTAGTACAGAGAACACTGCTTACGCTCCGTCCATATTAACATCACGTCTCTGCTTCACATGCTAATATTGAGTCAGACCTCATCCAGTTTGTAATAACCAATACTGGCTTTTCAGGGCTATTCTAGACTATTTCTATATGATGTAAATAATTTTTATAAAGGAATTTTTCTATTCATACTAAAATACTATGACTACAGACTTCGGCTGTTACAATTTAGTCTACGCTGATTCGAATTCTTCAAACTTTGTTTATATGGACGGTGCAATAACGCCGTGAACAAGCGACCCTTTTTAATAAACACAAGTACTGCTCCCTTGAAAACCATATCATACAAGTCTGTCTTACGAAAATTGTCGACAGTAAAATAAGAACAAAATAATAGTATCTGTCTGTTTTCTGAAAGTGGTAGTATTCAAAGTAGTAGGTGAGCTGTTCCACTAGATGACCAATTTTACTTTTAATAATATGTTCGAGTTCTACGCGTGGTGACCCTTAGTACTTAAGTGAATGCATGCACTGTTTACCATGGACTAAAGAAGAGGTATTTCGCAAGTTGATCCTTAATACCCATTATTCGAAAAACACAATATATGAATTATTATGTATACGTTTATCATGTTTAATTTTGCATTAGTGGTTTAATTTGTCCTTCACATATTTCTTTTTGTTTATTTTTCAAATGTGTCATCTCATTCGTGTAAGACCATACATAATTCTAACTTACTAATATTAATTATTATCATTATTTTTATATCACAGTTGGATTAATCACATTTAATATAAAATAAGTTCTATTCATTTACATTAACATTTAAAGATTTAATTAATTCTAAATAGACCCTATATTTCTTATTCTATAGAAGCTAAAATTATCCTGAAGGTATGATTTTACCTGTTTTAAATAATGCAACAGAAACATAATGTTACAGAATATTTAGTTTCAAAATAGGATATGATTACAAATAGCCATATTAATACTGAACATTAGCTTTTGCATCAACACACCATCGTTCGTTTCGATAAATCATCGGCCAAACTAACTTGCTCCAACAGTTAGTAGTAAATATCAGGAAATGGCTATATACATTAATGCGATATCAATTATTGAATTAAATTGATCTCACTACAAATTATCTCATACAATGAGGAAAAAATTTTCACTGCTGTCACGCCCTCCTCGGGACTCGACTTTGGTTTTACGCAACAATGCTTTTACCACTAAGTTTAGTGGCGCGTAAAGCAAGAGGTTCCGGGTTTGAGTCCGGGCGAGGTCGTGACAGCAGTAACAAATTTTCCCTCATCATATGAGGTAATCTGTAGTGGGTATAAATTAATTTAATAATTAATATCGCATTAATGTATTTAAAATTTACCCCTACTAAAAATTCATCATTATTAAATAATTGTAGGTATGGATGAGTACCGAGTGATTTGTAATGTGAATAATATAAAAAAATACATTAAAACGCCTTATAACAATACAAACAATATTTATTGGTACAACCAAATGTATACATTTCAATGATAATAGTAAACTAAGATTAAGAAAATATTATCCCTAAATATATTCTAAAAAACTACCTGTAACTTATTGAAGACTATTGTACAGGGGTTGTTGAATCATCAGTTGCATACCATGCCTTAAACACGGACCATAACATCGAACTATTAAAATCTTGTCACAATTACATCCACCTAAATGTTGAGTGTATTTACATTCATAAATTTAGAGATTCTTTGGTGAATTTGGACCTGCCGTTCACCAACAACCCCCTGTTCAATAGTCTTTAATAAGTTTAGATAGTTTTTACAATATATTTAGGTATAATCTTTTCTTAATCTTAGTTTACTATTACCATTGAAAATGACTACTTCGTACTCGAAATGTATACATTTTGTTGTACCAATAAACATTGTTTATAGTGTTATAAGGCGTTTTAATCTACTTTTTATATTTCATTATTAGATGGTGATATAATTCAGTTAGTTGAAATTACATAAAACTGTTACTCACATCATACGAACACATACTAAATTTTTTATGTTCTCTCTTGCTCTCTACTCAGTCTAAATTCACGTTACTAAAAATCACTGCGCTCCTAATGCCATAATGGAAATATTTGCTTGGGTAACGTATAAGCGTACAATAATATTTTATGTTACATATACAATTAAATACCTTAATTGCGCTTACATATTTCACAATTAAAATAAACAAGATGGATGAAATGTTGCCTATGTAATTTTTATAATTGTTTGTTGCCGTGAGCTTTGTAAACCACAAATTTTCATATAGCTGTACTTTTGAACATTAGAAATTGTATTGCACTGAAAAATTCTAGAAAAAAACATTAGATAGGTTAGGTCTGTAAAGTATAATAAATTGCATGTTTACTCAATGAATAATAGAATACTGAAGGTTGTAATTTCATGATCACGCATGTTTACCTGGTAATTGCCATTATGTGATGTTTGTAAAACATGCAGATACATGATATATGAATAAGAATTTTAATTCGACAAAGAAAATACTGGCAACATACAAATATATATATATAAAGTAAGTGCATGCCATTTATAAGTATATAAATATGATATATTCAAAAATAGATTGAGTGCAACTCTAATATGATTCGAAATAAAAAAAAGATACTCATGATAATAGATGAGGCTTACAGAAAATATGTTTTAATTTTTTGCCTATTCTAAAAAAGAATTTAATTACTGTTTTTTGTACATCAATTTAGAGATTTAAATAGTTTGATTGAAATGAAATGAGTTTGATTAAATCGTCATTATTCACAAGCGGAAGTGTACTTCAATAAATTGGAAGACTTCCTTAAAAAACTAATAATCATTGTAACTGAAAATGAATTTATATTTATTATTGGCTCATTAAAATTCATCTTACATTTCAATATGCCTATGCTTCAGATGTATTGTTTATCTTCCAGTAGTATCTAACTAACATTTTTGTGAGACTTTCCAGTTACAATATGAATCATAATTAGGTATAAATTAGGTATAGTATTAACCTTACTTCGGTGTTAAATACTCAACTTCATTGAGAATTTTACTATCTACAAAATTCATTTAAGTTGACACATAAATTAACAGCAATCGAAAGGTTTAAAATATTTAATACCAAAACGGACTGAATGATTAGGTAGATGAAGAAAATGATGAAGCCACAATGTGATGAAAAAATAGTCGTGGAACTATATTAAATAAATTTCAAACTCAAAAAAGTGTAGGTATCTTTTATTTTGTTATATATATATATATATATATATATATATATATATATATATATATATATATAATGGAGATTCGGACTTAAACTTTATTGTGGTTCATTTCCATAAATTAAAGCTGCCCAACCGACCAGCACTTTGTAGCAAAGTGGTCGGTAGAGCAGAAGGTCTTTTTCAGACTCCTTTCAGGAATCGTTGGAATGGATGGATGGTGTTTATGGAGAGGCAGCCGAAACGAAAGAATTGAAGGCAATAGAAAAGTGAAATACTATTACTAAGTGGAATATTATTACCGTAGGAAGAAAATTATAAGAAATACTTCTTGTAACCTCCTTGTATTGCAGCATTTGCCTACACGAATCAAGGAAGTCAAAGAGCACAGAAAAGTGCGGGCCAAGGCAGAGAGACCTGGACTTGAACCAGTGACAATACTAGTCCGAATGCTAAGTTATGATCAAAGCATTACACAACACCGGTCGTTCCTTAGGTCTACATTCGAGAGAATTAATATGGTGAAATTATTAGTAAAGAGCCAATAAGACGAACAGCGCAGCAATAAAGTAGATATTCATAAAAATGAACAGGACAGAACTCAGATACAGTGTGTAATTAAGCGAAAATTCGCCGCTGCTATGTTAAGGAGTTCATGCAGGTACAGCTGAAGACGAATTTCCAGGCAGGTACATGTATGTAACAAGGGCATGTATAAGATTTGAACATAAATTTACACTAATATAAATTCAAGCAATATATTATATGATATGGCATCAGATAAAAAAAACTGGAAAAAAGATACTGATGATCTAGCTGTCTTCGCAAAGAACAACAATGACATACAGCATAACGTAAATATCTGGAACGAAGTCTTAAAACGAATGACAAGCGATAGAAATAAAATAATTAATAGATTCTACATTTACTTGATGGAAATTCATGACATTAGTAAATAAAAACACTGCTTAATGAATGAATGTGAATGAATTCACTGTTACCTTCCGAAGAAGCTACACATTATTGAAACAATTGTAAAGGTTTCAATAAATAAATGTGGAAATTAAGCAATGTTTTTATTTACTAAAGAAATAAAATACCTTAGAGGATATTCGACAGTAATTGTTGGCGTAGGTTCAGTCATTAAAATAATTAAGTAAAATCAAATAAGGTTATGCAGAAGAGAAAGCCAATTAGGAAAAGTTTGGGAAGCAGTTATAATCAAACAAAAAAAAAAACAAGACTAAAACCACATGAACAACTGAAAGTGATACTATGATGCAGCTTTATAAACACTCTTACAGTAATATCAAACGCCACAGTATAATGTTCAAATATCCGAGTAGTTTATCAATTACAAAGAAGCATTTATACCCACATTCGTACTAATATAACCATACACCTGAAATATTTATATTAGTAGACAAGAAAATAATATTGCCATAAACTGTTGTAAACACAGAAACATCGTAAAATATAAAGAAAACTTTTGTTTTCAAATCAAACTACCTAGCACCTTGACCTTCTCTATCTCCTGTTTGTTTTCAGCAGCAGGTGTAAGATTTTAATATGCAAATTTTATTTTGCACCCAATCGGTACGTTACACCGTTCAAATCCCCTTTGGCTAATACTCAGACTGTTTAAATAAAATATGATATATTTACAATTTACAATTTTATTCGTTCTTTTATAGTGCTTAATCTGCGAGTCTGATTGGTTACAGATTTATAAGAGGTAAATAATGATTTTACGTGGGCTACTAAATGATTATTTATTCTCCTTGAAAACATCATAATTAAACTTATAATATGAGACGGTATTTAAGGTATAAGTATTTCTATATTTTATACAGTAGAGTTATATGTTTGGTATAAACTCCTTTTATATACATATTGCTATATTGTAAATTTATAGTAGAAATAGAAGTATAAGTTATGCTTTTTAAGAAGAAGGTGAAATTAACATTGAATGTTTATTTGAAAAATAAAAACAAACTTCCATGAAGTAAAAGTAGATACATTTAATTATTCTGAGTCTTCTAATTATTTGTTTCATATTTAACACCACAAACTAATAGGAAGATGAACCTCACTTTGAAATAAATATTTTCATCTTAGGTTAATTGCATGTACCATAGGCCATGGTGCTATATTCCCATTTTAAGCTGTATGATTCTTTACCTGTGAAAGTTCCTTTTTGTCTTTTCTGTGGATAGTGAATCTTTAATGTCGCCTTGTATTATTACATTTTTTTTATATTCCTACACTTACCCATTTTATTTTAACTAAAATTATTCATAATCCATGAGAAGTAACGTAAAGTGTTTTGATTTCAACGAAAAACCTCAAAATCGAATTTTCACTTAAACAAACTGGAAGGTATAATATAAATAAATATAATATATATATTACAGGCAATTTATCTACATTTTCTGATATTTACTGGTAGCTGTGGCATTTCATATGTTTGACAAGGGCCTTTGAATTTAATAAATTGTTCTCATCAGCACTCCATATTAATAGGTAGCCACGATAAATTACTGACCAAATGAAAATTGCAGTACATCTACATCTACCTATATTTACCTTTCACTGCACCATTTTAAATATTTGATTAAAATCGCGATCCGCATGTAGTAATATCGATAAATTTCTGTCCAAGAACTAACTATTCTTTTTTAAAATTTGAGTTGGGTGCCTATCACGTAATATGAGCCACGTCGTGAATTCAGTTTGTTAAGCAGATACCTTAAATAAAAGAAATATTAAAGTTAGCAGTAAATATCAGTAGATGGCGATATACTGGCTATAATATGATTTAATATCAACTTCTTTTTACGGAACAACTTCGATTTGATCAGTAATTTATTGAAACTACCTGTGGTGTTTTGATAAGAACTATTAAGTTCGAAATCGCAATTTACATCTGGTAATTTCGATAAATTTTCTGACCAACAACTTATAGTGTTCTTATATACTAGGAAATACTTAATTACTAAAAATTGAGGAATTCAAATTCAAATTGTTAACATTTATTCTTTATGCAGGTATTTACTTATTTTATGCACCTCTAATTACTTAATAACCATCAGGAATTTCAAAAGGAATTTTTCGAACTGAAAAATATTTTTAGCTGATATTTCTCGTTGCGGTTAAGTTAAGTTAATTGGTACATAAATAGTCTTGTTTTAGGTTAGTAATTACCACAACATTATATAATTTATTTTCCATCATTAAAAGAGAAATTATTAGAAACTTGGCACTGAATTATCTATTAAACCTTAATAGTTATTCAACTGTATGATTGCATTTATTGATCCAGAAAACGATAAACTTATTAATATCCAGGTATGACACTACACCACCATCTACTGCTGTCTGCTGCCAACTAAAGTGTTTTCTATGTTTATTAATCATAGAAGGGCTTCGTGAGATGGAATAAGATCGAAATTGCGATCCACGTTTGGTGGTTTTAACAATTTTCAGTTAATACTACCTACTAGATGGCGATATCCTGCCAAAATTAGACTTATTATCAACTTTCTTTTAAAAATCTACTTTTGTTGATCAAGACTGCCTATGCCGCGCTTATGAGGTCTAATAGGATCAAAATCGAAATATATCTCTGGTAGTTCTGATAAATTACTATTTAAGGACTTAAACTGTCCTTAATAATCTTTGTATAATCTATCTTTCTCTAATGTGTGTAAAAATTAAAGTTAATTAGTTGAACAATAACATTAAAATTATTATTATTGCAATTTGCACGATTGACCTTGTAGTTCTACGAAATGCTTAAAATAGTTTTCCTATTCTTGAAATCTTTTCTGTCAATGACGGTTTTAAACGAATTTTTTTATGAAGTCATTTGCGCTTAAATTGCCTCAAATTATGGAATAATGACCATTCCGACCTTTTATTTACACTAATTACGGATGCCAGTGACTGTCGTTACACTGCAATTTTCACACGATTAGTGTGGTATATGCATGCGCAACCGTCGAAAGGTCTAGCAGTAAAATACAGCAATATACGTTTTCTAATGGTTTAGATCATAGCTTAAAATTCGGGAGGTCACTAGGTCGCTTCCGAGTCCGCCTGCTTTAGTCAAAGTTTTTTTGTGGTTAATTTAGGTAAATACTGAAGTAGTAATATTTCAGAGATAATCTTTCAGTTCTCATGTCTTCATTTCGTCTGTCATTCCCACCCTAAACACACCATCCACCCATTCCCACAATTTTTGAAAGGAGGCTGAAAAGGGCATACCCTCCGGCTTTGCAGTACACAATTTAGGCCGGAGGGACAAAAGTTTATTTTCCCGTGCATGTGCACTGCGTCACTTACCGCCGATGCCATCATTACCATCGTTATCGTTTAAAATTTTAATAATTAGTAACTTCATACCAAATAAGAATATAGTGATAATATTATTGGACATGAAGACGAAGCGTACATGAAATAAAACAAAAAAAGTAATCAAAAGTGAACCAATAGTTTCTGCATAATGCGCAAAATATTTTATCTATACAGATAAAGATAATGCAGTGTCCGTCTGCATTGACAATATGTGATAAGATGTGATTACGGCCTAAATATTGAAATAACATCGACGTACTTATGTGATTTTTCAATAGATTCAAGGTTGAAATTACTTTTGGTTTTAAATTGTAATTAGTTAAGAAAGATTGGATCCATTGGTTGAAAACAAGGGGTTATTTTGATAAGCCTTATGATCCCCAATCAACATACTCCAATTGGATTGTACCGGTTGGGGTTGCCTGTATACATATATATATATATATATATATATATGTATATAATTAATTGAATTGGCTGTTACTTGATGAAAGTTGTACATATTAACTGATATAATGACATACGCAAAACATTTCACAAATTTTTATTGTTATCACGACTATAGTTTCACTACACTCTAGCTTTTTCAAGCGATTTAGGTGTACAAAGTTGTTTACAAATTTCGGAACTTATAAATGGCTTAAACTATCAGGGTTGGTGGGGAAACAAATTTAACAGAGGTGAATAGAACTAAATAATTACAACATTAACTTACTTTTAAATGATCAAATAGAACTAAATAATTCACCTCTGTTAAATTTGTTCCCCCACCAACCCTGATAGTTTAAGCTATTTATAAGTTCCGAAATTTGTAAACAACTTTGTACACTTAAATCACTTGAAAAAGCTATAGTGTAGTGAAACCATAGTCGTGATAACAATAAAAATTTGTGAAAAGTTTTGTGTATGTCATTATATCAGTTAATATATGTATATATAGTATAGTAAAGTATAAGTAATGGCGAAGAATACAGCGACGGTAGAAATAGATTTACTAGTGTGAAAAATTGTGTAGACTTGTGTTAATCAGAACTGTAGTTAATTTAATTTTAGTTGCTAATAAATTTCGTTGTTTTCGTTCGTTTAATTGTGTTTTCGTGACTGAACACGTCACACTATAATAAACTGTTTTTGTGCTTAATTTGACTATTGTTTATGTAGTAATATGTTGAAAAGGGGAAAAAATGGAAATTGAAAACAATACCATTTATAAAAATTCAACAATTTCGTAATATAAGTTCCTTGGAAACATAGATACAGTTTGCTAATTTTCAAAATGGCATTCCTAGTTAGAGAGTGCGCTTATTAGGTTGTTGAACGTTTTATGCGGAATTTTGGGTATTAGTTTAGTAAAAATATAAATATGGAATCAACAGAAACAACATTTATTTATCGTATAGCTTGTAAAGGCCTTTCTGCTGGCGCCCACCTGATCGGACCCGATAGATCCAAACCGGTCTTGGGATTTGGCTTTCGGCACGCTGTGCTTACTGTGTAGGACGCGTTCGAAATGTGGGATCTGTGATTCTTTACAGTTAGACGAGTGGGGATTTTAATGCCTGCTTTTTTTGAATATATTAGTCTAGTGTTTTATTTAGAAGCTAAAAAAGCTAAAATGGTTAACCAATGATGGTGCTAATTACTTTAGTATAAGTTGTAAAGTAAGCATGTAAAATGTATCCACGCTTCAATTATTTATGAACAATGTATTTACGGTGAACAAAAGAATTTAATATTGCATATTCGAATGTCAGAAACTGGGTAAAGGTAAATGATCACTGCTTTTATTGTTTGGTTCAATGTCACACACGCATCGGGTAATTGTTACCATTCGTCGTGCCAGCGTGATAAGTAGTTGCTGTAATTCATAACACAATGCCAAATTTGTCGTAGCGTGAACGACACTACATGTGTTTATGTGCAGGATTGTATCCGTCGCGAGCTCTATGAACTTTACGATTCACCGATTTTCAACCGCCGGCTAAATTGCGGTAGGTAGTTCTTCGTTAAATTGAAAATTGCGTGTGAGTAGCATGATTTAATTAAATGTACACAAGTAACCGTGTTCTTTTATTGGCAGGCTGTTTTAATATTACGCTGACTTATAATGCTAAACTAACTATTTGAACTAATTGCGTTTATATTGACGTTTTATTTTCTCAGGGCGAATTCGTTGTCACTACAACCGTGGTTCTTAGTAATTAATTATGAATAGGTAGCATTATATGACACAATATTTTAAGTCAAATGAATTCTATATTTTAACGATTCATTCCACAAAAAAATTGAATTGCCTAAACCTTTACTAGCACATTATATTCAATAATTAACCTAAGGTTTCACAAACAGTGTATTCTTATTACAACAAATTTGGTGAGGAACAACAATTACCCTAACAGATGATACTCGTACAATTTTTCTCGTTTTAACACATGAGCTGAAAAGTTCCGTACCTAACACATAGATGGCGCTAGTTTTATTGCATTCTCCTCTTTTTCAGTAAGCACTAACCTTCAAAAGACAGCTGTTATAATTTCATGATATTCTATTAATTAGTTTGTGAGTTATTGAGCTTAGAATGGATCAAAAACAATTTCGTGTTTTAATAACAAATTTTCAATGGTACGTTGTGAAACATGATAATTATTAAATAATAACAAGAATTATGTTTACTAAAATTTTTTTTTGTATTGTCTACTTTAAATAATGGGTTAATACCCGAAACAATTGTCGAGTTTAATAAAAAAAATTTTTGTGAACATAACTCTTGTTATTATTCGTGTTTTAACTTTACACTGGCTTGAAAAGTGTAATGGAGACCCCGCTCCATCGAAAACAACCGAAACAAAACAAAATGTTGGTTTGCTGACATCAAACGTGGTTGTAGAGACACTGATGATACAGAACGCAGTGGACGTCAGCAGCCAAATGAGGCGGTAACACCAGAAAACAAAAAAACACAAAATCGATTGAATGAATGAAAAGTAAAATTGTGTGAGTTAGATGACATCGTAAAGATATCAAAAGAAGGTATTGGCTTTATATTGCATGAGCACTTGACTATGAGAAAGCTCTGTTCAAATTGGGTACCGCGTTTGCTCACTGTTGACCAAAAACAAGAACGTGTTGATGATTCTGAGCAGTGTTTCGCCAGTGTTTGGTTTAAACATAACAAACCAGAATTCTTGCGTCGATATATGACAATGGAGGAAATATGGTTCCATCACTTCACTCCGGAATCAAAACGATCGTCATCTGAGCAGATCGTCATCTGAGCAACTGGTGAACCTCGTCCAAAGCGCAAAAGCTCGTCAAAAGCACAACAATCGGCTGGAAAGGTTATGGCCTCGGTATTTTGGGATATGCGTGGTGTAATATTCATCGACTATCTTAAGAAGTGAAATACCATCAACAGTGAATTCTAGTAATTATATAGCGTTATTGGATCGTTTGAAGGTTGAAATTGCAAAGAAACGACCGCATACGGCAAAGGAAAAAATTTTGTTTCATCAAGACAACGCACCATATCACAAGTCAATAAAAACAATGGCGAAACTGGAAAAACATGAATTGAACTTTGAATTGCTCTCACATCCATCGTATTATCCAGATTTATCCGAGCGACTACTGGCTGTTTGCAGACCTCAACAAAATGCTCGCCGGCAAGAAATTTCGCTCGAATGAAGAGGTTATCGCTTTATCGCTGAAGCTGAGGCCTATTTGGAGGCAAAATATAAATTGTTCTACAAAAGTGTTATTTCAATGTTAGAGCGACGCTGGAATGATTGTGTTGCCCTTGATTGAGATTACGTTCATGAGTTTTCAGAGCAAGTGTAATTTAGTACGTAAATAACCAACCAATGTAAGTCATCATCATAGAACTGGTTGGACACGCACCTTCACTCCTTCTTATTAAACTTGAACATCCTTCATAATTAACTATTTGCGAACAATAATCCAATCTATTGCACTCTCTGCCTCTCTTTACTCCTATTTCTACTTCTAATGTATTTCTAAGTAATCCTTCCCACCTTCCTGGTCTCCTTATTAACTTCCATAGCGCTCTATCCTATTCACCGTGTCAACCATGTTAACACAACATCTCAAACTTTTCTAATTTTTTCTCTTCCACTCCGCCCATGGTCTACGTTTCGAACCCATAGAGATATGACATTGATTTTATGAATATTGTTTTTCGCGGTTGGTATAAGCTTCAGTAATACTGAACCGATACTAACCGAAATATGAAAAAGCGGGATTAGATAAGAACTAATTTAAATTTTAAAGAAAATACGGGGGCTTTACTGCTGTGGGCTATGTTAGGTTAGGTCAGGTGCAAATAAGTTATATATTAAATAGTTGAAGGTTTAGGTAGCATATTGTAGTATACAAAATATGAAACTCTGGATAATACCTATATACTTACTATTCAATGTAACATCTGTGGTCATGTTTTTCATTTTTATCACTTATTAACAAAGATTTTTTCAGTTTTTTCAAAAAAAAAGTTTATACTTACTCCTAATATTTGTTAGAATTTTATAATGTAGAATAAATTAACATCATCACAAAAATCCGAACAATGGTTGGTTGCGTACTTTCACTCCTTTCTATCTTGAGCCAATCTTCACATTTCTATAAAATTAGAACATATTGCATCCCTAACTATTTTCGAACAGTAAGATATTCTAGGCCTTTCTCTGCCGATCTTCCCATTTCTTATTGACTTCCATTGCGCCCTCTGTTCATCTACTCTTCCTAATAATTCCTCATTTTCAATCTTTTCAATCCACGGTATTTGCATCATACTGACTGCTATAACACTTGTTAAATGCCTATTACTTTTCTTTTCCGATGTGCACACCGCCCACGATTTTGTACAGAGCCATGCTCCAAACATACATTTTTAATATTTTTGTTGAATTTACAAATTCACAGTACGCGAACACACAAGTGATTTCTTTTTGCTAAAAGCAACTCAACCCAGCGCTAATATTATTTATGACTCTACCGCTTCTTGTATTCTCATTTATTTTACTTCCAATGTATCGAGAATCGGCAACTTGTAATAAATTTTTGTCTCCAATTTTTATATTAGCTGTAACCCTACTTTCATCTTCCTTACATAGAATACTTGTTTTATTTTTATTTATTTTCACTTCATAACTTCTCCTTGCTAAACGATATTACTGCTACATCATCTGCAAATCTAAGTATGCTAATTATTTGTCCATGTATATCTATCTCTAGAGCTGTCCTGTCTTTAATAATGTAAATGAATCTTCGATATATAGATATAAAATTAACTAACTATCTTCCCAATATTTACTTTGCGTTACTGCTCAAATTGTATTTATATAAGAACATATCGGTCTTCTGTTCGTGTATATAATCCCTACATTATTAAGTATAATATTTTCAACATTTTTTTCCGCTCCAATGCATTTTATAGATCTACGAATCCTGTGTACGTGCTCTTTCTTGTTTTTATATTTTCTCCCTACTTGTTCCAAACCCAAAATTGATGTTCCCCTGATATTTCTTTCCATCCTTTTTTTTACTCTTTTTGTGTTTCATTCCCACCAGCTGTTCGTGCTGGTGGGCGGGCAGTCTCTCCGACCTACACTGTAGTGCAGAGCCGACGGGTAGGAATCGTGGAAATGGCTGGGTGGTGTGATTAAGGGAGAGAAAGATGAGACGGACGAATTGAAGGCAGAAGAGAAGTGAAGGATTATCTGTGGAAAATTACTGCTCCAGCGTTTGCATAAAGTATGGAGGTTATTTAAAGAATAAAACGCTTAAAATAAGAAGAATGAGTTGTTTGCATGCAGAATTAACTTTGTGTAAGTAATAAAGATTGAAGGTTAAATTAAGGAAATTTATTGAAGAGTATTTGCAACGTTGATGGTAAGAAGCTGTTAGTCAGAATTTAATCAAAAAACTTTTATTATAGAAATAAAATTCATGATAAACTCGCTTCGGCGGCACTAAAATTGGTTCGAAACTAAAAAATACAAATTGTATGGATGCATCGTAACAGGGGTTAATAATATCTATTGTCGCTACATTTAATGGTTAGTGGAACAAAGACATTTTATTTTTTCTTATAGTAAAATCTATTTACTGCAAATTATCCTGGATGTCTTATTTACACTTTCTTTTTAAATGCTACTGTCGTATTTGAATTACTGTTCACTGGAAGGAAAGAAAAAAGAAGAAAGCAAAATGTTTGATTGTGGTTTTTCTCCTTTACAGGACAATAAAAGAATGATTTCTCTTTATTATTAATTTATTCAATTTCTGCCTTCAATTTTATAAATAATATTGAAGAAATGCAAAATTTTTAATTTTCTTTCTATAGTCGGCTTTTATATTCAATTTCAAAGTAAGCTCTGTTGTAAATTATAATTCTTAACTGAGGAATTTAAAACTTCAGACAATAGCTTATTGAAGCGGGGTTGCTTGTGAAGTGTAATTGCCAAAAATCATTGAATTACAGAATTTATGGTACATTTATTAATGCAACAAACAACTGCTCACAAATTCAACCAACGAAACGTGGGTTACACTTGTTACTTTGGTAATTAATTCTGGGAAAAGGAATAATTTTAAAATCATATAAATATCGTTTAAGCACTTGTGAAAACCATTTTCTATCCTTAAAATGTGAATTTTCCAAAGGAAATGAATTTTAGATTCGAGAATTTTTCAAACATTAAGAAAGTTAGAAAAAGTTGGAAAAACCTGTTGATTTCAGTAATGGGATTTTTTTTATTCACTAAATGAAAATTACGACAAATTTGTTTTGGATAATAAGGATACTTACAAGGGTATACACAAGAATACTAAGAATAAACTATAAGCTACTATTTATGTATATACCTATTACAATTTATGTAAAAGTAGGGGCAAGTATAAGTTGATAATTCTGTTTGGTTATTAATGAAGTTAATATACATTTACGACAAAATTCTCGTAAATTTTGACGTTTTTGTTTAAATGCTTGCAGAAACTCTCCGGTTGCTTTTAATTGAGTTGTTTCAATATAAGAGTTTCACAAAAATTGTTTAAGTTTTAGTTATCATACTTATTTTCTTTTAAAAACCAGTGTTTTCAAATATCTCAAGACCCTCTAATCCTATCGAATCGGAATGAAAAACACAAAATCTTATTAACAATTATCTCTAACAATTTCTGTAGAAATAAAATCAATCAGCTCCGCTGTGTAACATTAGAACGCAATTTTAACTATCGTGTTGACAAATGAGTTACGTAAAAAACATAAAATTGGTTTCGGAGGCAGCTGCTTCGTATAATTACCACCGTTTAGTTTTGCAGTAATATTATTATTACATACACATCCGCAGTTGGGAGTACGAACTAATTATGAACGCGTAATTTATTATTAACTAGCTGAACACTAAAACATTTATTCTCTTAACAATTGTTTCACTCTAGAAGGGCATCTTCAGAGGAAGTGATATTACAATTTCATACCAGACTATCTAATATTTATACAAAACTCAAGCTTGATGGGATTATACACATTTAATATTTCATTTGCTATTTTTGCATTATTTTTAATGTTTTTTAATTTCCAATGATTCTAATTTATGTAATATTTTTCCTTTTTCTTGCTTATGCATAATTTTTACGTTAGCATCTATATAAAATTCATGACAATCGTTTTTTATAAGATTCATAATAAAACTATAATAAGAATAATAAACTATAATGAAAAAAAATTATGACATAAACAAGAAAAAGGAAAAAGATTGGACATGTTAGAATCATTGGAAATTAAAAAACATATTAAAAATAATGCAATAATAGTAAATGAAATATAAAATGTACATAGTCCCATTATTACATATAAACCAGTTGAAATATAATTAAAGCTTGAGTTTTTTATAAATATTAGATAGTCTGGTATGAAATTGTAATATCACTTCTTCTGAAGGTGCCCTGATAGGGTGAAACGATTGTTAAGAGAATAAATGTTTTAGCGGAAATTTTGTTTTATTATTATTCGACATTAACTTAATTCATTCATTATGAATCCCAATTTCCATAAAGTAAAAGCTGAAACAATACATTAGCTGAACACGTCCAAGTTTGGATAGTTGAATACCGCTATCAATATTCTAAATCATTTAGATTTTAACCATAACATTCCTCCACACTGCAACCTAATTTAACTTAATGATACCGTCAGCGGGCGTTTAGCCAAAACCATCACCACATCCTATCTATGATCCATCGACGACCAAATATTGATATGTAAACACGCTCAACACTTCAAAAGATTGTTGGTTTTTAATTAAACATTTCACTTAAACGACCAACATCCTATATATTGAAAGTAGGTCATTTAATTAGTTCCATTCCTTTTTATTATGAAGTGAAGTAATTGTAGCATAGGTCGGGATTTTGTGAAAGATATTTTAAATATGAAATACAAAATAAAAAATCATAAAGATAGACTATAGACTACAATTACTGTTTCGACATAATCATGCCTTTCTCAAGAATAAGTAGAAATTATGTATTATTAAAATTTGAAATATCCATAGCATCTATTTATATATAACGAGCAATAATAGCATCTAACAAAGATGTGTTGTCAAAATTTAGTTGTTTGTTAACAAGACTTTCATTATTTTTAATGTTTATTTTTTGATAAGTATACTGCTAGTTCTAAACATTTACGGTGTTTTTTTCTTTATACGGAATTAATGAAATTATTGTTATTTGTACAGTGTGTCGCAAATACAACAGTTCGTTTTTAGTTTAATACTGACTTTTATCGAGATTCCGATTTTATTAGCAGAGATGAGATACTTCAGTTTGCAGAATAAATCAGTAGATGGCAATATACTGCCATAACTAGAGATTACGTCAATTTGCTTTTGGAGAGCTTCTTGGATTTGGTCGGTGATTCATTGAGACTGCCTATGGCGTCGTGATAAGATCTAATAACGTACTAGATTTCTAAGTCAATAAAAAGGTATAAAAATACTGCGTATCTATGTGATTTATGACTTTTATAAGTCGGTTCAGTTTAAGATTTATCACTGAATTATTTGTCTATCTATCCTATCTGTTAACATTGACAAGATTTAAAGCAAACCCGTACGTAAGTTAAATTTAAGTAAAATACAGAGTTCTCCAGAAATTAGTAAATATACAATCTCTTTAATTCAGAGATTGCCAAAAATTCTAAAATATTTCAGACGGTGTAATGTTTAGTACAACAGTTCTAATATCAAAAATATATTAAGAAAGACAAACTTCAGAAGTGGCTGTATTTTTTTGCGTAATTGATACTCTAACATCTCAAAACAGCTAAATTTTTTACTCCTCTGTTATAAAATTATTTTGTTCCATTTTGGTAATTACTAATAGCTTTTGATGAATATTTATTTTTTGCTGAAGGTTGTTCAGCTTCATGGAAAATATAACCTATCCAATGGATAGATACACTAATCTGAAACCGCATAAAAACTAAACTAAATAAGTAAAATACGTAACAGGCGGGCTGAAAAGCTCGTATGCTGACTCATAGATGGCGTTACTAGTATCAAATTCATATGATGTTTAGTTAGCCTTAACCTTCAAAAGATGTGTGTATAAATTTGACAGCTGTTGCACTATTAGTATCTGAATTATAGCATTTTCAGTGAAAGAACTTTTATTAATTTTAAAAAATGGATAAAAGGAATTTCGTGTGTTAATAAAGCATTGCTGTTTGGCGAAAAAAAATACTGTTGAAATCAAGGCTTGGCTTGATAAACATTATTGGACATTGTACCAGGAAAATCAACTTATAAAAGTGGTTAAAAATAATTTTTGATATTCATTATTTCATTCATATCCTAAAAAGAGAAAAACCATAAACAGCGACTATTCCGTAGCGTTATCGGAGCGTTTAAAAGACAAAATCGCAGAAAAGCGGCTTCATTTGAAGAAAAAGAAAGTGCTGTTTCATCAAGACAATGCACCGTGTCACAAATCAATGAAATCGATGGCAAAGTTCCATGAATTGGGCTTCGAATTGCTTCCGCATCCACCGTACTCTCCAGACCTGGGCCCCAGCGACTTTTTTCTGTTCTCAGACCTCAAGAGGATGCTCGCTGGACAGAAATTTCGCGCAGATGAGGAAATAATCACCGAAACTGAAGCCTATGTTATTTTGAGGCTAAAGACAAATCGTATAATAAAAATAGTATCGAAAAATTGTATGACCGCTATAATCGTTGTAGCGCCCTCGAAGGGATCTATATTGAATAATAAAATGAAATTCTATCAGAAAAAAGTAATAAAAACGAATTTTTCAGCCCGTCTGTTAGTTGGACAAATATTTGCACTTGCATTAGTATCTATAAAAAATACAGTCTAAAATAATTTTGTCAAATGTATTCAAAAAGACACTGATACAAATTGCTTTTCCAAAATTAATAATCAATACATCTATGCAAGACTGTCCTACGATGATAATATACGTGTCCTTTTTTCAAAATTGTTGTGGCATTAGAGGTAAATCCCTTCAATTTTATGATAGGAAGTCCTTTAGCTATATTTTCTAAAAATAATGTACTTAATAAGATTTAATTATTTTTTTAACAAAAGCGAAACCAAAATCAAAAGGATAGTAGTCATTGTATCGGATTTTATTAAACATTTAGTTGTCTTTGGTTTTTTACTTGGTGTGTTAATGTTGTTAATATTAATGTAAGATAATCCCTTTATTGATTCTTACAGTAAGTAAACAAGACAAGACTAGGTAAACGGTGAAATAAACAATTCAGTATTGAATCGATGGGTATATAAATTGCCATGAAACATGAATATTCATTTGTAATAATGAATAGGTGTGTATTTATAACCGATGGTAAACTAAAACTGCGTGTAACGTGATGGAATTGTAATTTTAAATTAAGACTATTATTTTCACTACTATAGTTTCGCTACACTGTAGCTTTTTCAAGTGAGTAATACATAGTACTGCTTAAGTTTACACAAAACATCCTATTTATAATCTAACTTAACTTAAGGTGTGGGGGTTTTATTTTGAATAAGTTTAATAATGGTGATTTAAATCTATCTGGTCGTTTAGTAATAGGTCTGGATTATAGTTTTTAATTTTATTAATTTCTAATGATTTTAGAACATTTAATTTTGTACTTTTTTCTAATACATCTAAAATTTTGATTTTAATTGAAATTGTGGTTTGCATAATTTGAATTCTGTTTATTATTTTCGTACGATTTTAAATGTTCGTTGATCCTAGTTGATACTAGTTGATACTAGGATCAACGAACATTTAAAATCGTACGAAAATAATAAACAGAATTCAAATTATGCAAACCACAATTTCAATTAAAATCAAAATTTTAGATGTATTAGAAAAAAGTACAAAATTAAATGTTCTAAAATCATTAGAAATTAATAAAATTAAAAACTATAATCCGGACCTATTACTAAACGACCAGATAGATTTAAATAATTCACCATTATTAAACTTATTCAAAATAAAACCCCCACCGCTTAAGTTAAGTTAGATTATAAATAGGATGTTTTGTGTAAACGTAAGCAGTACTATATATTACTCACTTGAAAAAGCTACAGTGTAGCGAAACTATAGTAGTGAAAATAAAAATTTTGTGAAAAGTTTAATTGTGTTTTACTTAACATGGATTCCAACTATCACCAAGTAACAGCCAACGCAATCAATCATTTAAATTAAGAGTTGAGCTATAATGTGATACACGTAAGATAAACTAAATTTCTTCACAAAATGATTTGAAAAGGAAAATTATAAAACTTTTAAAAATATGAAAGGCTTATGAATTATTAACATATATATGAGAAAAGCAAAGTATACTAAAGTGGGTTGACAAAAATAACCAATTTAATGATCCAAAACGAAAGAAAAGACAATTTTCAATTATGAATACTACAAAAGAAATTTGAAGGTACAAATGAAACTACTAAACAAGTGGACTCACATGAAAATAGTACAAGTAAACAAACGATACAGATGTTTATAACTAATTCGGTTTTTCTCTTCTAACATTGCTGCATCTTTTGACTCTTTGCCGTGGTTTCATGCGTACCTCAAGTACTTATTACTTATGTTGTCTATTTATCGATATTGTATATTTACTAAGGGATTGGATATGGTTCATTCATTCAGTGACATATGGTCACGTATTCCCTTTTTTATTCTACCTCATATTACAACACGCAAATAAGTTAGAACGTATGTCATGCATCGTTATGACTTACATTCACTCTACTTGATTAAACTTAAATCTATATTCTACATAAGATACAGTCTACCGTTACTTGATTGAGATTCATGGTAATGAAATAAGACACACACTATTGTTAAATCTCAATACAATTTTTATTTGACTTGACAATTGTTTAGTCACTGGGTGATTTCTTCTGAAATATACAAATTACTTAGCGCTAATAAATTTTTTTTGTGCTTAAGTACTACTTGAAGGTGTGGGGGTAAGAACAGGGAATATGTTAAGTAATGGGGAATAACCTACACCAACTTATTCGTTAATTAATAAGTTACTGTATTTATATTTATTTATTGTTAAATTTTCTAAAAGTGATACTTATTGGTATATGGTTTATTTTTACAATGTATAATTACGAAATCTTCATCTATGTTGTGATTGTTATTGTTTAGATGATATTTATTGTAAATATAAGAATATTTATGTCCTTTAATTCTAATTTTGAAATTTTGGCAAGTTTTTCCTATGTAAAACACAGTGCAAGATTTACAGTTAATTTTATAAATACCGCAATTATTACTTTTATCGGTTACATCATTGTTGTTCTTTACATATTTACTGTATTGTTAGTTTAAAATACTAATTTACAATCATGATTGTTGATTGATCTTGCAATATGTTTTACATAGAAAAAACTTAATGAAATTTCAAAATTAGAATTAAAGAACATAAACGAATAAGTTGATGTAGGTTATTCTCCATTATTTGACGTGTTCTCTGTTCTTACCCGCACCCCCTCAAGTAGTACTTAAACACAAAAAAATTGTATTAGCTTTAAGTAATTTGTATACTTCAGAAGAAGTCGCCCAGTGACGATACAATTGTCAAGTGAAATAATAATTATATGGAGATTTAACAAAAGTGTGTGTCTTATTTGACTGTATACTACAATTTTGAATTTAGGGACAAGAGTTTGAGATCTGTCATGATACTGCTTTTTTGTACCCAGTTTGTTACCATATTGTCGTTTTTAAAGTCCACATTCTTTTTGTATTGAAGATTTGTTATTCTAAAAATAATTCCATATTAACATTAACATGCACAACTTCGGGAGTTGGTGTTGATGTTATTAAATTAATTTCAGTATGAGAAGGTATACGGTGACCTGATATAAGTAGCATTCAAGAGGTGATAACTAAAATAATAACCAAGTTCTCTATGTACGCAGCATGAAAAAACTAACAATGTTAGTAGTTTATCACAAGTTGTGGAGCCTGAATTAAAAAAAATAAATATATTCAGATACTATAATCGTAACAGACGATTGCAGCAATATTACTATTTTTGTAGTATTCACGTAACCTTGGAAATTAATTAAGTGTATTATTACTTTTAGGAATAAATTACAAATAATTTACAGAAAGTGTGCATAATTGTCTGTAGTTTATTGCAATAACAATAGTGTTTCGCTGAAGTTTCACACTTCCGATTACATTGAAATTTAGGTATGCTGAACATGAATACCCATATAATACAGGATGTTGGGTGCGGAATGCATTTTCTCAAACACATATTAACCTAACTTAACCCCACCCTAACCTAAAACAATCTAGCAAAAAAAAATTACTTTAGGTTAGGCTTGGGTTGGGTAAAGTTACGTTAGGTCCTTTCTTTTTTTGAAGCTTGCCCACCACATGTTAAATATTATTATTCATCATGCTTAACTTCGCGACATACATATATAAACTACAACCAAACAATATTATTACTACAGTAAGCTATAAATGGTTCTAAACAATTCCGTGCACATTTTTACAATTTCAATTATCTATCCCTCACAAAAAGCACACATTTAATTAATTTCCATAAGAATATGTTAATCCTACAAAAATCACTATAATAATCTACGACAATCGCAGCATTTGAATATATTTGTACCATTTTATTTCTTTTTAATCGGATTTAAAGTTCACACAACTCCTATCAAGATTATAATTCAGTTTTGAAGTCTCATATTTAAAGTGGAAATTTTCTATATTACAAGTTAGTTCAATGTGCTGTGTTAACTCCTGCCACTTTAGAGCGTAAATACGTGAACACAGCATTTAATACTGTAGCACCGCTTTTGAAATAGGAAATAATTCTGGGCCTACTTTCTCGCTCTAACCAGGCCTGATTAGAATTTTATTTCCTACCAATCAGGTTAGGTTAGAGCGAGAAGTGAGGTCCAGAATTATTTACTATTTTAATAACTCTACTAAAAGTGAATCAAATTGATGAATGTAAACGTGTGCAAATTAATTACACTGAACTTTGATGGCCTTTTAAATTTAAATGGGTGCTTACCTCAAATAAATAATAACAGATTCATTACAACATCCAAAACTTTTGATTTCTAGGCTGATATTGACGTTTCACACATTGTTACTTCTTAATTAAAAATAGATCGGTTTTTAAAACACATACTAATAAAACGAGATAAGAAATAAAATTACCTTAAAAAAATATTTAAAATACCTATGTAATGTTTATATATAGAAACAGGATAAAATTAATAAATAATTCTTTTTTAGATAATATAGGTAAATGAAAATTTAATAAGTTGCACAATAAGTGGGCGTGTGTGTGGTTCTACTATCAGCTGATGTTCCGCTAAATCCATTATCCATACCTTAATACTTGATAAACATTTGACAACTGATTTTACATCAAGTGGTTGCTATTTATAAAGATAATATCAAACATTAACTTTGTGGTATTACTATTACTTTTTCTCTTTATTATTCAAATAAGAAAAAAACTGGTTCAACCCGTCCACGTTTGAACGCATAGGTTCCGGTATTGACGGTGCATAGAACTTTTTCGTTTTAATCATGAAGAGATTCCACCGAGAGCGGTTAAAGTTACAGTCACTGCCGCATACTATTTTAGGGATGGCAAGATAAAAATAAAAATGGGAGTAGCAGTTGACAATATATTTACAAACTGTAAGAATGAAATTTGAAGATGAAGAGTAAACTAGTTTAAGACTTATCAGAAGACAAAATTTATCGTAGGAAAACTGAATTAGGAAGTGTTAGTGTTTTGAAAATGAAAATGTTACGGAGACTATTTGGGCGAAGCTAGAAGTATTTAGATTAGGGTAGGAAACCAACTGGAAGAGAAAGAAATCTGGAAAGTCTGAACATACAAAATACTGAGAAATAGATAGATAGAACATTAATCCTGACTACCGAAGACCTACCATTAAAAAGAAATTAAGAAGGGACGATACTTATTGCCGTCATACAGTTAGTACGTGAAATTGAAATTTTAAAAGGGATTACAGGAAACTACAAGTAATAAAGCTATTTAAACAGAACACAATAGCAGGGTATAGATATAAAAGATTCAAGGTTGAATATTAGGATAGATCAAAAATAAATTCTTGGTCAAGTAATTTATCGAAGCTACCAGACCTGGATCGCCATTTCGATCTTATTAGATCTCATCAGCACGCCATAGGCAGATTCGATAAATTACTGACCAAATCGCTGGAGTTCGGTGTAAAGCGGATTTAAATAAAATGTTGATGTGACAGTACGTCGCCATCTACCTTCTTTTGCTGCTATTACCGTATTTCATAAAGATAGATATTTACATAAAAGAATAACATAACAAGATTTAAACACAATACTTTAAAATATTTACAGAGCAGGACAGTAACAGAATAATAATATAATAGAAATATATACAAAAATAAGAAATAATAAAATGTTGTGGCCACACTATCTATTACTCTACAACAAAAGACTATTGATATTTAATAATGACCAACACGATTATAGGACAACATCGTGAAAATAGAAAGTTAGTTAGTTTCATCCTTTAGTTAGACGTTTTAGTAGTCAAGTAATTCCATAATTTCTTATTATGAGAGTAGACAGCTCCACAAAATAAACTTACGAAACTATTTATCATATTAACACATAATTAATGTGGAATAAGATTTTCCCAATCTGGACGAAGAGGGCAAATTTAAAATAAAAGCTTATCTAGGACTTTTTGATTTCTTACTGATTAGAACTATTTTTAGAATCGGTGACATAATTCTAAATCCACGTTAAATGTGAGTCCACATTATCTACCGAGCTACATTCAAATCATGACTACGTTAAAAGGAAAGGCCAACTGTCTCTGTTGGAAATGTGAAGCCAAAAGAAACCGTATTAAAATGATAATTAATGAAGGTTAAACTGATAAAAAAAGATAACTAGTTTGCTAGTACTAGAGGTATTGAAATGTAAACATTTTAACGGATCTCTAAAAGTAAACGGAAGTGTGCTAGTTATTTGAGGGATTTAGTTGTTCTGTAAATTGAAAAATGTTTTAGTAGTAAATTCTAGAATAAATTTACTTGAAGTTGTTTCATTAATATATTAGGCATCAATTACTTTAAAAACATTCATACATAAAATATAGTTGTCACCAGTAGTAGTTTATTCTTTAGAGCTGTGGAGCAGCTGATAAAAATTTTCTACATAAACTATAAAACTAATGATATCTTCCTGTACTCACTGATTTATAATTAGTTTTAATTGATCATGTTGAATTTAAGCAAGTTTTGCAATAATAATAAGTATTTATAAAATAATAAATAATATTAATAATGAAATATTTGAAGAATTTTCAATGGGGGTAAATTTTAAATACATAAACGCCATATTAATTATTGAATTAATTTATACCCACTACAGTCGTTGTTACTGTTGTCACCTCTCAAGGCTTAGTGGCAAAAGCATTGGCGCGTAAAGCCAAAGATCTCGGGTTCGAGTTCCGTGTGAGGGCGTGACAACAGTAACAAATTTTTTCCTCATTGAATGAGGTAATCTGTAGTGAGTACAAATTATAATAGTTATTTTTGGCTACTGATTTAATAATATGTAATTTATTGTTATAACTAGAGTCTGCTAAAGGGAAGGAAATTAATCTATTAATTACAGAATGGAAATCTGCTAATTTCCAAGGATGATTTGAATCTGTCAATATAATTGTATCCACAAAAATAGATTTTCTAAAAATTTCGAAAATTGAATTATTGTGAGGGGACGCTAAACTACTTACGACTTAACAGAGCTATATAAACGCATGCTCAGCATATATTATCCTACTTTTTTCATATACAGGGTTGCTCATTAGTGCGTCAAAGTCCAATATAGACTTTATTAAATGAAATTAGAGAAATTTATTTTTATGAGAATTATGCAGTATCAAAAAACGCATATTTTAAAAATAATTTGACATATACAGGGTGATCCGCTAAACCGGAGCACATTCCAGGACACTTTTTTTAAATGGAACACCCTATATATTTTTTGGGCATTGTGAACAAGTTGTCCGCACTGCAAACTTGTATTTGTAGAATTGCAGTCAGCATATGCATACTACGCTTACATTATACGTATCATACATATATTGCAACTGGAAGCTCTGACAGACAGACGCAATTTAAGAACTGTCTTTCTCCCCTTTGGGATGTTTGACTCAATAGAAATCGTACAAGTACATGTGTGGTATCACAAAGGAGAAAAATAGACATAGTCTACCAACATACTAACGTAACAAAAAATTCTAAAAAAATGATTCAAACGGAACTACAGAAGTCGATTTAATTGACTGAAATGAGATTTGCGCATACGTTTTATACGGTAATAAAAACCTCCGATCAACGGAATAAAATTGAACGTTTATGTAAGTAGACGAACGTCAAAACTAAACTTGCAATGAAGGAACAAAATTTACAAAAGAATAAGTTAAGATTAAAATGTACGTATGTACACTAAAAGAGAGTGGATTTACGAGGGTGATGTTAAAAATGTACCTTTTTTCTTGTACTTATATTATTTAATTTCAATGAAAAAGTGATTGCAATGTTTACTTATTTGAAACAACGTCGATCCGACAATATGTACAAAATAACATAAATTTGAATTAAACCAAACGCATTAGAATATATTAAGGATTTGCATTTAGAAGACGCTGCAATGTTTTTGCTTCTCTCAGACTATATATAACAATATGTTACTTTACGAAATATTTTATATACCCACGATTTTAATTTAAATTCTGCTTAAATTAAGTTTATTGACTGAAATAGTCTTTTGGCCCAAATTATTAAATTTTTATAAATATTCTTACTGATCTTGTGCTAATGATTAATAGGACAGAAATTATTTTCTTTAGGGTAGCTAAGTGTGTAAGTTTCTTTTGTTACAATTTTACGTATTTTATTTTTAAACATGTTATCTATTAGAAATGTCTTATAACAATTATTATTGGCGACGTTTGATGATAATCAGTTATTTATCAATGTTTAGTTTACTTGGGGATAAATTAACTTTTGTTTATTTAAATTTTTAAACAAAAGTTTTGTAAAGAACCATCACAAAATATATTATATGTTATCAAAACAACATTATTGTACTTTTACGGATAAACTAATTAAACGCTTAACTTAGTTTAAACTCTTAATGTAGTAAGTTTATTATTAGTTTATTTAGAAGTTGCAGAACACATATAATCAAGGTGCACGCGCCAACACTATAATTGAATTAGACCCACATCGCATAATAAGAAAGTATCAAAAATGAAACATATCGTGCGCGACACTCTAACTCATTTTATTATTAACTGTAAACTGTACCTAATTTAAATTATTTACGACGATTAAAACATTAAATTAACTAACTTAATTTAAACTGAATTCTGAAGCTACTGGGAAGCTGCGTAGCTTAAAAAGCAGCCTCTATTGATAAACTTTATAGAAACTGGCGTTATAACACTAAATAAGTGCCTGATGTCAAATCTAATATATTGTAACGAGTGCGCGCTTGCTTGTGTCCGTTCGAGTGCCCATGTATGTGAGCGAGCCGGTCGCTGCCGAGTGATTGATTTGCCGCGACGTGTGTATCGTAACTGCAAGTTTGTGCGTAATGATTGAGGACATGTTAACATATTTGTGTTTCACGGAGACTTGTTCAATATTTCGGCGAAAAATAAAATGGTCCCAACTTTTTTGTGTTTTTCGGGAATGTTCCGGAAATTTAACGAAACAGTATATAAGCGGAAAGACGATCGCCGAGAGGAGTTCAGATATAAAATTGACGGTCGTGAAAATAATGAGAAATAAACCGAGACGCCTAGTAAATAAATAGAAAAGTGAGAAGTGTTATACAGACAGTAACTGTACATAAATAAATAGTGTAATTGGTAGTTAAGTTAAGTTTAGTAATAAGTTATTCGTTAGTGTTTTAAAAGTTAATTAATATTAGTATAAATAAATTGTTGTTCCTGTTTAAAAGTCTTCGAGTTTTGATTGTTGAACCCCCGAACGTTACAATATTTAAAAAATAATAAGAATAATTGTCAATGCAAGCAGACACTCCCATATTATTGGATATAGTAATGATAAATGACAAAATTAAATTAAACTGTTTATTTGAAAACTGGGTATTTAGACCTACGACCGAGTACGGTAATTTGGTCTCAACATAAACGTATGTTTACATTATATTTTTATTATTTATTAAGATGTAAATGGTAGTAGTAGTAGTAGCATAGTTGAATTACCATAGAGTCGTTCCTGCCTTACACACGTAATTAGACTAGAAATTGTCCAGTTATCAGTCAACTGATAATAGCAGTTTCCAAAACTTCAACAGTATTTTAATTAAATCACAATAAGAAATAAAACAACGGTATCGTTTCACTATTTATTTTGTCTAGCTCGACAAATTTGACACAATAATAACACCCAAAACAAACAAAACTTGCGGTATTTCACTACCTTCTCAATAAACTCATTAATATACGATTATCCACCTCAGATTTTAAATATATTGCAACCTCTGATGGATATCAACCCCTTTTAGTTGAAAAATTATTCAACAAAAAATTACAACAATAGGTATCTAGTTTACTTTACAGTAATGCCCCCCAGATTTATATTAGAATGGTGATTCGAGGTATAATCTTCAAACACGTAGACAACACAGCATCCACTGAAGTTGTCAGCTGCAGTTGCCGACGAAACGTCTGGATGAAACCGTTCACATCGACCACGGCCTACAAGTCCGAATCATTATTGTACTATGAATTCCGGCAGTGAAAGCTTATGTTCTTCAATTAGATTTGTTAACAAAATCTCCTCATGTTGATAAATGTGGGATTTACCAAATTTTTTGTAAAGATTGTAATGGCACATATATCGGTCAATCGGGAAGAGCAATTTCGAAACGCATCGCCGAACACTCCGCAGCGATAAAAAATAGAATTCGAGTGCAATGGTCGATCAGTGCATCACGAACAACCATTCTTTAGATACTAATAATTTTAAACTCATACATAGTAATATTCCTAAATCTAGAAAACTCTCTTTGTTAGAAAATTTGAAAATAAAAGAAGCCATTTTTAGTAAATAACCAAATCGAATTAACTACTTACAATTCCCCCCTCCTTTTCTACAAATTTTGACTACATGAATAGTGTTAACCTAGGGGTTTAAACTTAGTAATCATCTGTTGCTCATGTTAATGGCCGGATTACACCGAAATAAATTTGTCGAGCTAGACAAAATAAATAGTGAAACGGTACTGTTGTTTTATTTCTTATTGTGATTTAATCATGCAGTTTCACAAAAATTGGACGTAGAATAGTCTTTGTTACAGTATTTTAATTTATTTAATGGCTGCTAGATCAATATTTATACGTTACCATAATTATCTTCCTCAATCGTTACTAGATAAAGTAGGTTTTTTAAAATAGTTTGAGGAAAAGCCTGTCGGTTTATTTAATATAATTCATTTTTAACTAAAACTACTAAAAAAGAAAATGCTATCTAATTTACATAGCATTTTGCTGACTGTAACACTTATTACGTATATAGAAATCTCTATGTTGGTGATGTTATTTATTCATTTATATACATAAACGTCTTTATGTTTATAGTTGTTGCGTGAAATTAATGGCATTGTATAACAATCAGTATGACTCCATTGTTATTGTAAAAATATTAAAAACAGCAGATCTGTATGACAAAACAAAGAATGTATTAAAGCAATGAAGGATGGTGATTCTAACCATTATGCAGGTATATTGTACTGTAATTTGAAAACTATGTAAATAAAATTTCTAAGGTGTCTGATTATAAGAAGAGGAATAGATGTTAGAGGGCACCACCGGTTTGGAACAGACATTTTTTACATTTTGACTTTTCTTAGACATGAAACCTTGATGTGTCAACAAAATGTTTACCGCTACTGATCTATCTCGTTATCACTTTCTCTCACAGCAGTTATGATATATTTCGTGGTTTTCGCGATTTGAAGTGTCAGTGATAAATCACCGACCAAATATAAAACGAAGGAAGGAAGTAAGTTGATATAATATGTAGATTTGTCCGCATATCGCCATCTACTGATATCTGCTGCTAATTACTGACCAAGGACTTATAACTGTTCTACTTAACTATTGTCAAAGTATTTAATAATATAGTAGTTTTTAAATAATAAATGTTACTAAACACAGTTAACAAATTTATTAACGTATTTAGCACAATAATAAGTAAGGTACGAAGGTGTATCAAATATAAACGGGGTTGGTTTTGTAAAAAATTCGAAATATACATAATTAGATTTCGATTCATATACTATACTTCTAGATAGTCTCCCACCCTTGAAGTACATTTTACCAATAGGATTGAGAGCTTTTTATGCCATCATTGTAGAATCTCTTCGGACGTTTTTGTAGCCATTGGAGAACAAATGCTTCCACTGCATCATTCTCGTGGAAACGTTGACCTCCAAGCACTTCTTTCAGGGGACTAAAAAGAAGGAAATCACAAGTCAGCGCTATATAGCGGATTTTCCAGTGTTTCCCAGCATAATGCATCTAATTTTAGCCTTATGGCATTAGCTGTAAGGGGCCTGGCATTATCATGCGAAGTAATTACACTTCTGACCGATTGCTTCTTCCTTTTCCTTCGAAATGACAATTTCGCGGCATCCAGTAGATCACAATAATATTATACATAAATCGTACATCGAGCATGGAGAAAGTAAATAGAAAACGCACCATTTCGATTAAAAAACACTGTTTCGGTCACACTTGTCCTTGGGCGGCGCGCATCTTTCTCGTTCTTGATCTTTTCACGGCCTTCAGAAAATTCCTTGTGCCATACAAATACCCGAGTTCTTGACAGAGTGTTGTCCCCGAACTCTCCCTGCAATCGCCGCAAAATTTCGGTTGGATTCACCCAATCATTGTCCAAGAACTTAACAATAATCCGTTGCTCCTCGTATAAGCGAACAATTCAAGTAGTCGTATCAGAATGTGTAATATCCTCCACCGTCTAATCAACCACCCTGCATCCACTGCATTCGGTCTGTTTTGATATTCCTCAACAAACAGCATTTGTTATTATTTAGTCTCGACATCGTTGCGTCGGTACAGGGAATCAATTCAACGTTTATATTAACTATTTTCCACTGGTTCTTGACACTATGTGTTTATTTAAACAACGTTTTCAATAAGGTATTGTCACACAGTGCTTTAAATTTATAAAACTATATTATCCTTTCATTTACTCTAAAATATATTCGGATTAATTTATGAAACACGGAAAAGTTATTCAAAATTTCATTATATTTATTGTTATACATTCAGTGGAATCTGCGTTGCACAGGACTACAACGACCACACTTGTCATAACGTTTGACCAGTTTTTGAATACCCTTCTCATAGAACTCTGCCGCCTGACTTGTTAACCACTGTACCACAACTCTTTTGACTTCGTCATCGTATTGAAGTCGCTGACCGCCCAGATGTTTCTTCAAGTTCAGGAACAAATGGTAGTCACTGGGCGCCAGATCAGGGCTGTATGGAGGATTATATAAAGTTTCCCATTTGTTTCTTCATTAACGACCGAAGGATGCCCACTTCGTTGTTCACCATGCACATTTGTGCGGGCATCTTTAAATGCTCTCACCCACTTCCTTACCATTTTTACAGATCTCGCGATGAATATCAATCGGTTTTAGTCCTTTAGCACTAAGGAATGGTATAACAGCCCGGACTTCACAGTCGGCGGGACTCACGATTATCGGAGGCACCTTAAACACTCAGTAAACAACGTAAACAAGAGTGAATTAAAATGTAATCGCGTCAGTGCGTAGATGAGAGATGTAGGTACTCAGTGCGCATGCGCAGAACGCTGACGGTAGCGCTGCGGCGGCAGAATTTCAAAACGGTACTTACTTATTATAATATAATATTATTATAATATAATCATATATTGACTTTCATAATATATGCATAATTGTTCGCTTTACTTAAACGTAGAATAGAATTTCGCTACATATATGGAATATTTCTTTTGTATTTTTTTAGTGAAGATACTCTTTGTGACCCAGATGTCATAAAAAAGGACTTGTAACACTAGAAGAAAATTGCGTGATTGATAGGAAATTCTGTTCTCCAAGAGACGCAGAAAACCGTAGCGAATTTTCTAGACTTCTATTTATTTAAACAGCTCTGGTTTGGTACATGTACTTTATTTAATACAGAATCGCACTATATAAGTACAGTCATTTATATAACAATGGGTTATTTATATTAACGTACACTAACATCACTTCCATACATACATCTTACATCTTTCATTCACACACTGTTCAATGTCAATTTAATAAACTGCTTATTATCGACTGTGGATCTTGGTATATTAGTCACCTATTTACACAATTATCGCATATTCCTGATTACTTCCGGAAGCTTTTGCTCGCCCTAAAATTTATGACTCACGCCTATCGGTTGTCGGCTGCGACATTCTGTATATTAATTTTTCAAGGTATGACACATTTTGACGGCAATTTTGAAAAACTATGCTTTGCAGAGACTGACATGAGAAGATTATAAAAAAATTGGTAATTGTATCAAAATCTTAAGTTGGTCAAAGAAATCTATGAAATTTTGAGAAAAAAAAATTGAGGTTATTTAATGTTTATGCGTTTGTCATTTTTTTTTTTAATAAAACTACTTTTGAGTAACCTAGTAACGCAGGATCGCTAACCCTCGTATAGCTGCCGGGTCATATGGGTATAATGGACAACGCAACAAGAAAAGGGAGCTTTATAGGACCAGAACCGGCAACTGGTATCTGCAACACGGTTATCACCTCTCAGATTAACATGGTAGGTAGCAAACATACATATCAAGATGTGGAAGCATACAAAGTAGTATACAACAACCAAAGCTTTCACCAAACCAAACGAGATGGACAAAGGGGCGAAACATATACTCTCACTAAGTAGAAAAGGAGCGAAAACCGTGATAACTATTATTGCTGCTCACAACACATTACGGAAGCGTAGGTAGAGGATGGTACTCGAGGGAACCCCTCACTGTAGGTTCCTTAAGGAAGAAGGTGAGACATTGCTGCACATCTATCAATGCACCGGGTTAGAGGAAAGAAAGCACCGATATCTAAATGAACCTTTCTCTCTGGTCAACAGCTACGAGGTAAAGAGTGTTAAAAACATGCTACTAATCTGGGAGGGGAACTTTGGATGACTCGATTCAATACCTGAGGAACATCAAAAGACTACCCATGCGTTGAAGGCATACCATAAACCCCAGTTCTTTTAACTTAATAATAATGATACTCTCTGGCACCTAGAATATTTATAATTTAACCAAATCGGTTAAGAATTAAACAATTATTTTTTTTTAGAAAATTTAAAAATTAGTTCACATCCCCAGGTGATATTGATTAGTCGACTGAAAGTATTGCAGGATAAGTATATGAAAATTTCCCCCGAAAGATATTGGATCAATATTTTCAGAATACGTTGGAACTATAACATTACTAAGAATAACATCCTAAAAATTTTGATCCAATATCTTTAGGGATCAATTTTCATATGCTTATCCCTTATGCCCTTTAGCCAAATTACCTCTTTTGTTGATTATAACTATAAAAAGAAAAGGGGACGTAATCCGTGCTGGAGTACTCTTGTCATGCTTATCTGCCAACGGCCTTTATGACTTGTCATAATTCTACTGTTTACTACTATACCTAGCCCAAGACGGTGGTACGTAATATAATTTAGTTTTTTCAAGCGCAACGAATAATTCGTTTCCAAAGAAATTCTAAGCGTTAAGTAAATAATGAATCGTCTTTCGTGTGAGGATAGTGAAATGCAAAATGACAGCCCAATAGTATGAATTAGTAGAATTATTACGAACATTCGCCAGGTGTTTTGGACGACATTGACTAATAAATATCGCTAGTTCATAGCCATTACAGCGACTGAGTGAATGTTAATAAACGATATAATGAGTTAAATTGCCTGAGCAAATAAATTAATGATCGCAATTGTAAATAACAACCTAATAACTATGCATGCATTTATGTAGGAAGGTAATAAGTTAGATCAGTTTAAAAATCAAAAAATTTTCAAGTCGTCGTCAGAGCACTTATTGATACGATTTTATATTTAAAAATGTAAATAGATATAATTTTAACAAATTAACGCTCTTTTCTAATTACTCAATTTTGCAGAGTTTCTGTTATTCAACTAAACATTTTTCTTATAACACTGGAAATTAACTGCAATTATTTACGCCAATAGAGATTTTCTGTTATTAGTTCGAAACGTTTCTCTAATTTGTTTTGCCGTGGTCCATGGAATTTTTCTCTTCCAAACATTTCGTCATTTCTTGCCGACAGCATGTTCATTGATATTACGACTCAATCCCAGTCAAGTCACCACTGAAGATTCCGTTAAGAAGCATGTGTAAAAGTTAAAGAAGAAGGTGTCTTCGTCGGTCGTAAAAGCCTAAGAACCACTGTTCTAGTATTATCAAATTTAGATTAGTCAGCTGCCCATATTTACCTAGCCGTATATGAAAATGCTACATTTGCCACTTTTGGTTATAGAAAAATTTCAAAGGATTTTTATTTAGCAGAGCCTAGTAATTATTCCCGACAGACAACAATAAAAATAAAAAGGACATGTGTTATGTTCACGTTTTCAAACAATTAACAATTTTAACAGAAAGTACTTTGTAAGTACAAGGTGTTACATAATTCCGTGGACATAAAATAACTTCAGGCTCGTGGAATCAATGTAAGTCGGTTGAACACAACTCATCTATATACCAAATTGATTCGTTTAGCCGTGAGGGTAGTGCCAAAACTACACATGGTTTTAGCTTTTTATTTAATTTATGATTTTATTTATACATATTTGTGTTGTACAAATTAATATTTGCCCTTCTGTTCATATCTTCCTGATCACCTACATAATAAATAATAATGTGTTGCGTCTCAATTCAATTCATTTTGTACTTTTTTCAACGTGTGTTTTTATAATTTTCTCTGGAATTTATTATTTGCAGATAGTTCATGCCTATTTCATGATTTTATTGCTCATTGTGTCAAATTCTATTGTACATATTTTCAGTTTCATCTGTTCAATATGGATCAGCCCCCAATAATGTAAACTGCAGTTTTTCCCATTTATTATAATTCTTAGAAGCCGTATTGTATCTGGTTCCCAGATCGTGATCGTACGAGAAGTACCGGTAAACGACGTTTCTAGTACGCCCATTATTTGGAAGATCACTCCTTCTATGATATCTCTATCTTTCTTCGGTTACCAATAATTGTATCTCTATATCACCTTAAACAAAATTTATTCCGTCAAAAATCCCTTCCAAACTTCAAAACATCCCTCACACTTTTCGAAAAATAGAAAAATATCATTCGTTTTTAGCAGGGCAGTTGCAATTTTATCTTTGATAAAAACAGTCGATTCGGTTACATTAAAAAAAAGAAAATCAACATCATACTTTCTACTAATGATTTATAATTTCAAACATGATTCATCCATATTAAATTTACAAGATAACTGCATATTGTTACGTGTAGGCATATGGGAAGAAGAATCAAGGCCTATAATGTGTGTTGCCGAAATTCCAAGAAGACTAGGATTCTCTATAACGTTCGGTCTAACACTTCCTAGAAGACATTTAGTCCCTATATAATAATTTTAGCTACGAGGCGCTAGAAGGCGAATATCGATAAGAGAAGAAGTAGTTAGGGGACGAAATAGTAGTGAGAGAGGGGTTCATTATTAATAGTGGTGTTTTTTGAAGAATAATTTGCAGAAACAAATTAATTAGACAACAAGAGTTGTTTGATTACGCGATAATATTCAGGTGTAGTGCTTTTCCTAAATGTTTTGAAAATGTAAGTTTATCATCCGCACGGTCACAGGTCACTGGGAGATATTTAAAGTTTGAACAATTCGTCACAGATGTCATATTAAGGACAAGTTCAGAAAGATTTAGTTCTTTTCCATGAAATAAACTATACAGTTAGGAATCCCGGATTGTTCTGCAAATCGGTATCAATTTTATTCGAACGCGGTAATGCGGTATGAACATTACATTTACAAGTAAATAAACAGGGATTTTGTACCTTTCAGCAGGCACTAGCTATGATTAGAACAAAAGTTGTTTTTAATGAAAATACAAATATAACTAAACATTATAAAATCGCCTGTGAAGGCCTTTCTGCCAGCGGACATCTGATGAGACCCGAGGTCGAAACCGGTCGTGGGATATGGCTTTCCGTACGCTGTGCCTACTGTGTAGAACGCGTTCGAAATGTGGGATCTGTGATCCTTTATAGTTAGACGAAAAAAGGATTTTAATGCCTATTTTTTTCAATATATCTTCGTCTAAGAATCCATCGGAATCAACAGTGTAATTCAATACTGGTAGGGGTATTAGCCCTCGAAGTAGTTGTTCCTGTTGATTCCATATTTATATTTTTATGAACAAATGTTATAACTATAACTCGTTATAGGACAGGTTCAATGTATTTAAATGTAGATGTCTGGATAATTTACTTTTTAAGGAGCGTTTCCTAGTTAGGCGCTGATTGCTAGTACTCATTAAAATTATTTTCCAGTTAGGCACCAAATGAAAAGCGTAGGGGTTAACCACCCCCGTACTGCGAACTAGTAGATATGTACAGCAATAAGAAGCAAGAAATTCCCTTAGGGATTTGAGTATGTTATTACTATATAATATAGCGTCATTAATCCATACATAGAACGAAAAATGTCTGTGAATAGTTTCAAGTTCAATAAAAATTTTACTTATTTTCACCCCAAAAATTTTCAGTTTATAGAAAATTTTCAAAGACGTCAATATGAAATGCATATTATAATAAAAACTGCCAACAACTTTTCTAAAATTTTTCCACACAAAAAAAACAAGAAATTTTACAAAGCTATATTTTACAATAATATAATAAGTAGATACCTACTGAATAATTTATTAAGTAAATTTTCCACTTTTTGTGTTGTTATCTGCAGTTATTTTATAAAGAGATACAATTTATTTGTTCTTTTATTTGTGTATAAGATGTCATCCTATTGAACTTTTAAACCGTTTCCAAAAATTCGTCGATCGGGTAATTTTATTTTCATAAAAGTAAGTAAAAGCACGGCTTGGCTGGTATATCGGCGTATACTTTCACATATTACTGACAAAGTAAATAAAAACTTATTCGAGTCAAACATCTACGTGTTAATAATATTTCGAACTAATTAAAATAATAATAATTCAATTACTCCGTCCGACTGACGGTAAGGCGTAATATGGATTAAAGAATTTTCACTAAACTTACGATTAGTGATGATTTTATTAATTTTTATTCACAGGGTCAGTTTTTTTATTTTGAAGTAAACTATATGACATCCAATCTGTTGTATAACGATTATTTGTTCACAGTGTAAACTTTAAACGCGTATATTCGTCTCTAATATTTAAAGCAGTGAATGCGGTGTATTTTTGATCTTCTGTTGACAAGAAAATAAACATTTTACTTTATTGTTCAACATTAGCATATAAAGGTGTATTATGTTGTTGAATTGATTTTCAAATTGACTCCGGAATTATCTGTATAACGTTTATATGTTTGTTAGATCGTAAAATATCATCAATAAAAATCTATGAATATTTTAGAGAATGAGCGAACTTTATACAAGCAATATGCATGTATATGTATATTTGACGGTGAAGTGACTAGACCGTAGATAATTCGCAAAATAATAACTCAACAGTGATAATGAATGGTTCGTTTTTGGTATTTCCGTATTAAAGGGTTTGTAATGAAATGTAAGCAAGTTATTAGAAGTTTGGTTCTGTTCATTATTCGTAAACTGACGGATGAGTTTGACACCTACACAATACATTTCTACTAGTTATCGCGTAAGGTCAAAATTCAACCAAGTTACATTCTAATCAAATATTTGACGGTTATATAAATGAATTAACCCCAAGTTTTGTATTTGTTACTTTAAAACGATCACAAACATGAAATCGTAGATAATAGCATAAAATTGCTCCAATCGGAGCAGTTCCTTCTGCCTTAACGACAACATATACAAATTACTAGTATTTTGCGAACATCTATGGTACAGTAACTTTCGAATGATACGTAAGTTCAATTTTCCTTCTTCTAGAGGCAATATCGAAAAAGTCTACCATAAATTTCGACGTTAGTATGGTAATTAACGATATTCATTTAATTTGAGTAAGAAATAGGAATGCTGACAAATTATGTGAACTGTGGGTTCATTACTTTTTTAATTAATTATTCAAATAGTTAGTAATAATAACTATTTTATAAAAATTTGCATTTTTAAATTGTACGTCATTGCTTCTAAATTAAGAAAATTTTGTTCGTTACAAGATGTAGAGACGAAAAATATATTTAAAATGAAGCCTTCCAAAAAACTTCTCGCTGCTAACATTTCATCCACTTTATTAACACCTCATTTCCTTTTTAATATTGAAGGCTCCCATACTATGCTGTATATATTACATATTTATAAGACCAGTTCAGCTCCGGTAGTCAGAAATTTAAAAATGTTTAACATTCTTATAGTTAAATACTCATTAAAATTTTTTCAATGCAAAAAAAGGAAAATCAACAACAAAATAATTTTATAAAAAGTTGCATAAAAACAAGTCTAACATATTTTGAATAAAAAATAATGACACTTATATTATTGTACAATAGTGCATTATTATTTATACCATGTTCACATTTAAATCAACTTGTATATAACATATAGAAGGAAAGTGTTCCTTTTGTAGAAAAAAGATTTTGGTATCAGCATCACCATTATAAAGGTAGTGTTTGTACTATGAAAACTATAGTACTACACACATTGGAAAAAGTCTACAGATACCTATTTGAAAAAAATAACACAGATTTATCACACTAAACAATATTTTCGCCAAACTTTAATGACTTAAGTAATGTGACGAACATTCTGGTTCACTTGTTTATTTAACAATTATTTATTTACAACTATTTATTTAATCACTTAAAAACTACTAACAAACTTAAACTACTTATTTATCTGACAAACAATAATGCACTTTATTTATATCACTTTGTATCTCGCCGTTGAATATTTATATTACGCGTCCGGAAATCTACTGTCCCGCTGACCAGCAGACGAGGGTATATACTTACCTAGAGAAATTACTAGGAAACACGCGAATATATTTCGACCGCTTTCCAAAGAAAACGACTTGTTATTTCAACAGAAGATTCTCGAGCGCTATTGTCTGGGATCGATCGGTCTCGCTAATCGATTCATGACACACACGTACACGTTCGCTACAGTAAGTTCAATGTAAAGTTCATATGCAGCCAATGTTTGGCGAAGCGATTGTTAAATGTGTAATAAACCTGTTAAAATTTACATTAGCGTGTTATTTTTTTTTCATTTATGCAGTTCCTGAGTTACTCCTCTCAACTCTCAGTATGTATATCTATTTTGAGGCTGACACCATTCGTCGCTGATCTTTTAATCATATTCAGCCTTTCAATAGCAGTCCACTCTAATAGATATTTTGTAGATAAAAGGATTGGAAACTTGAATAGAACCCCTATTAAACAAAATGACCAATGGAGGGTATGGAGACGGATTTCAGATAGCAAAACGTAAGACCCAAAGAGGTCTGTGCATAACTTATATGTTACAGACAGATGAAGTGTGGATGTAGTTATGACAGAAGCGAACAAATCGCTTCGTAATTTAAAAAAAAAGAACGGAGATTATTGATGATCACCTGATAATGATCAGAACAGAGCTATTAATTAACTTAATTAAGCGCAGAAGCATATATGCGGCAGCTTAAAAAGTACTGACCTTTAGACCTTTCCTTCGCTAAGATTTCCTAAATTTACGACTTTAAAGAGGTCGTTGTTCCAAAGAGCAAAACACTAGAAGAAAAACTAATATTTTTTTGCTAGAGCAGGGTGTCGACATCGCCTTGACGAGAATTTTGTCAGCAAAACCGCACAATGCGGATGTCGAAAAAGCAATCAGTATTATTGAAATCAATAAAAAGGCAAAGAATGACTATTTTAACCGAAAAATTTTACGTGTAAACGTCCATTACAATATGCCTACTTTAATTGAATGGGACTCATGCACGACAATTGTATTTGGATCAACAAACGGGTGCATTGCGCTCGCGAGAAGATTGAAAAGGCAAAATAACAGCCATATTTCTAAGGAGCCATAGAGGCATCGATCAATAAAAAAGGACAAGACAGATTGGTATGAAAATAGACGCAGTGATCCACGTGAGAAAGAAATTTTAATTTTAAAAAAAATGTGAATGTCCTGAGTTTGTTTTGAACAGACTAAGTAGTAAAATTTTGACGACATATTTAAAAGGATTGATTAATAAGTCTGGTCAAAATTTAACACCAAAGTGTCGTTTTTCTTTTGTGTTGTCTGGTACGCCTATATAATACTTGTTATACTAGTCACGTCAAAAACATTTTAGCTAATAATACATAAAAACTTTATAATGTTATAAATAAGTACAGGTAGCACAATGAACGCTATCTGTAGATACTTGCTACAAATTTATAGGATTTAGTAATGTTAAACAAGGTTCTCCTGTAGTAAGGATATCGACTTGTTCAACTAAACCCACTGCGTAGCAAATATCTACAGATGGCGTTCACCACGCTGTCTGTATTTATTTAATATTCGCTGTTTATAGGATTAGATCACTTGGTGTTCTTCTCCCACCATTGAAACAAAATGGTTCCATCTACACTACAGACGAGGAAACGCTGCAATCTTCGCAGACTCTCTCTACCCCCAGTGCTCCCCCCTACCCACCCCCGGGGATCTCACCAACTTTCACCAGCGTATCAAACTCACAACTTCGTCCCCATTATCCCCGACTTCAGACACACTTCTCCCTGCGAAATCGCCCTTACTATTCGTTCTCTGAAAAGCAGAAAAGTCCTTGGATAAAATTCCCAACGGTGTTCTTAAAGTCCTCCCCCCAAAACACGTAACTGCATTCTGTAACATCGTAAACGCTATCATGCGGCTCCACTACTTTCCCGTGGTCTGGAAAGAAGCCACCGTCATTTAGCAATGTAGCCAAGTCTATACTTCTAGACCGGCTCCTTGACCACACGGAGCAAAACAATCTACTTCCCAATTTCCAACATGGCTTCGCAGACGCCATGGCACCGCCCACCAATTCCTACGGGTTTCCGAATTCATTTCGGACTAATTAAACAAGCGCAGGCATACTTCCATGTTCCTGCTTATGTTCAGCAAGCGTTCGATCGTATTTAGCACGTAGGTCTTATCTCTAAGCTCATCGCTCTCAATACCCCACACTTCCTAATCGGGGCTATCAGATCCTTCCTCTTAAATAGAACACTTCGTGTCCGCGTTGGTTCTGCTTTATCCGCTAGCAAACCCGTCACGGCCGGTGTCACCCAAGGCTCCAACCTGTCCCCTCTTCTGTACAACTTGATCTGCGCAGACATCCCATCCCACCCCACGATTCTCACGGTTCTCTACGCTAGCGACATTGCCCTGATAGACACCCACAGACAGATTCTCTACAGCTCAGTGAGAACCAACGACTTTCTGCACCAACTCCTTAATTGGTACCGAAAATGGAGAATCTCCATTAACGAGACCAAGTCGAAAGCAATATTCTTCTCTCGTAGGTTCCGACCTCGTCCCCCCCATCATCGTAAACAACCACCCCATCAAATGGAACGACTCCGTCTCCTATCTCGGTATCACCGTCGACAGAGGGTTCAAACATATTCGCACTACCCGTTCCAAGGCCCTGGGCGCCTTCAACGCACTCAAGCCCTTCTTCCAAAACAACACAGTTTCCCAGCAAACCAAAATCCGCGCGTTTAACGTGATCATCAGGAGTATTTGCTCACACGCAATTCCGACCTGGGGCGGTGCCCTCCACCATCGCCTGCGAGCACATACATGCGGATTCTTCGCTCCGCATTAAATTACCCCTGATGCGTGAGAAATTTCCAAATTCTGAAGGAAACAGATTTACTCTCACTCCCCGAAGCTGCAACCAGATTCGCGGCCAACCTCCGGACCTCAGTGTCAGGTCAGCCAAACCCATCCACTCGATACTTTCCGATTTTGCCCCTAAACCATCCGATCATTATAGAAGGCGCTGCCACCTTCTACAGTGAGCTGCCCCCCTTTGCTCAATTTTAGTTTCGCAATGAGAGCGAAGAGAAGGAACATGCCTATTCTAAGGCTGAAACGTACGTACAAGTAGACAATTACAACGGGTTCATCCACTTCGGAGAACTCGTACGTAATACAAAGACATTTGTGTTTAACAATAAATTTTTATAAAATGAAAAGTACATTATATATATAGTTATGCAAAAATTACTTACTTGTATAGAAAGATAATTTTTCGCGTACATAAATGGTCTATTCGACGTAACGAATCAAATTAAATAAGAAAATTCAAACTTGCCAAATGCAGCATTCATAGTTAACAAAAATATATAGTACCATTATAACTATAAATACCCTTTTATTGTATTTTGCTGATGCGTATTATATACTTCTTTAATAAAGTTCTGGAATATTCAATAAATAAAAAAATATATTCATATTATATTGCGTCATTCGTCATTCTTTTTTCTTGAATCGCTTGCAAATAGCAATCTTTGCCGAAAGAGTAGTTGCAACTTATTGTTGAAAGATAAAGTGATTTTAAAATAAGGTTAAGTGTTGTTTATGTATTAGTAATAATTTTTAATGAATTTATGAAGTACAAATACAAGTTTTACAATACATTTTGGTAACGTTTATTCTTAATAGTCTCTTACAATGACTACTTTAGAAACTACTTATAATTCTATAGATTCAAACAGTTACTTAAGTTATAAAAACAATATAAGTTCTTAGTCAGCAATTTATCGAACCTATCAGATGTTGATCGTGATTCAGCACGCCATAGATAATCTCGATAAATCACTGACCAAATCGAAGCAGCTTCTCGGTAATTTTTACATAAAATAATTATTATACAATCCATATTTTTATATAAAACCATCTTTAAAATGAATCGAAAATTAAGCATACCGTGCACAACATTTTTGTGCGTGTACCACAATAAAATATGTTTCGAAAAAACGTATTGAGTATAAACTTTATTCTGATAAGGGTTCTGACGAATTTTTATAAAACAAATTGTTTCTCTCAACATTTTACTTAATTAAATTTCTGCTTATCTTGCATAGCGTTGTTTATTTTTTATTATTATCTAAATCTGCACTTATTATATGTGAATTTATTTCGTAAGGAATTTTTTATCATTTAATTTTTTAAATTCGTCAAGTTTATCTGTACGAATGAACACTGCTGACCTCGCTTACCGTGTAGATGATAAAGGCTTTGACGACAATTTTGGGGAGATAAGAAAAATGTGTATTTTTTTAACGGGTGCGACCAGCGACAAAAATTATGATGTTATTTTATTTACTGGTAGATTTTAAAAACTTTTTACGATAAACATAATACATTATACCTACCTAGTGTATTCCATATATTCGTTATTGTTTTATTAATGGAGTTGTGAATGTAAAAACGTCCTAACACGTCAACGTAGGTATGCGATTTGTGCGTGACACTTAATTCAAAATAAACATTGATCTGGCAAGTAATCAAAACTTGTTGGTCCAGGGCCATAGTCAATTTGTTATAGCAGTATAAACAGAATCGAGGTAAATAGTCCACCATATTCCTTGCTATATTCAGTGACGAAGATTATCTGAATTACCATAATTTATGACAATACAGTCGAACAGGTGCCATATTTTATTATAAGATATTCTAAATATAAATGATAAAATACATACTACCTACATTCCATTCGAACATGCCTTAAATCCCTAAATGTAGGTTATACACTATACGCCATGTAAAATGCCAATAATAATCCTTTCCACAAGGTAGTAGCAAATTATTGTATTTCATAATGCGAAGTTCCACTGAAACATACGTCCAGTACAACCAACAAAAGAAAAGCTCTGGGTTAATGACGGTCACAGATACGTAGTGGTTAATACTTATTTCCTAAACCCGTAACTAATTCGCTTTCTATCAGTTCCAGTCAATAGAATATGTTTTTCCTTTATTTCTGCGCAAGTTTTGCAATACAATCTGAACTTTTTTTAAACTTCAAATACTGCACTCCCTTAATTTCCCGAGAAAACTACATCTTGTAACACTGCGACAGTCTCCAGACGTCAGTGGCGATAATTTGGAAGACTTAGTCGATGCCTAGACTGCTAAATTAATGATTAAGAAAGTCAATATAAGAACATAGGTTTTAACTTTCAGAACCCATGGCAGAATCATGATTCGAATTGAGTGACTTAGTTGCTGCCGATACTTTGAGATATAACCATTACCCACGTTGTCACTGCAGTACCACTGATGATGTCAGCTGCAGTTGCTGAGAACCGTCTAAAGCTATCCGTTTACTTAGATCACCACTCTTTAGCCGGAATCTTAATTCTACAATGGATTCTGGCAGCGAATGCGTATGTTCTACAAAATCACCATTTTGTTATTAATATTTTAAGAATATTTGTGTGCATATTTGAAGATTTTTTTGCTGTATATAATACTGTCTCTGATTAAATCATTCGATTATTGCAGGGGAGTACAAGCCTCCTCTGTCGTAAGCGTTATAATCGTTATCAACACTGCCAATATTCCATGTATTTTAAATACATATAGTAAAATTTTAATATGGTCGGTTAAACATTTACCTGTAGTGTATATGAATTCCATAGATAGATTTTTGTATGCATTTATAAGTAGTGTAATGCGCCGGCTTGAGACTCTTATATACATATTTTTTAATGTGGGTTCTTCTCGTAATGAGGAGGAAACAAGGGAAAGCTAGCGCAGTAGTGGGTAGTGGTGGTGGCAATAACTAAAGCACACTTAAATTTTAAAAATGCATATAATTGAGAACAACAATTACACGAAATAAAATAATAACATAACATAAAAAGGTAAAGTAAAAATAATTATTCATTTACTGTTAATATCAACATTTATTATAGAATAGGCATCAGATATGACCTTATTCTTTGTCTTGTAGGGTTGCGCTCATGAGGTTGGCGCGCGTCTAAATGGCAACCTTGTTCTTTCCAGGCAATTGTATTTTAGACTCACCCTTGGTGGTAATTTCCAGGCTCACTGGTATTAATGACTAGGGATCACTTACACTTATTACTATGGTTTCGATTAAAAAATAATAGGAATTGTTTTATTAAATCATTACGCTCGACACAGACCTATGCTGTCGAAAATGAGACGCTCTCTGTTCCTGCAGCCAGACCCATCAAACCCCGAATCAATACATCGATTCCCGCACGACGATGTCGCCTACCTCACTCCAACCACACACATAACGTCTATATACCAAAAATTGTACATAGAGCGTAGGACACTACAGTAGGTACGCTATTAAAGTTATCTTGTTGATTTGTATCAGTTAGTGCCCTAATTATCATTAAATAGGGCCTTCTGAAGACGTTGTTCGATGGCAGAGTTTACATAAATTACTTACGAATTTTGGAGAGAAAGGACTAATTCAATTTTAGTCAATAACCGTCGCCAAATTGGTGGGATTCAACCCAAACTTAAAAAAAAAATGTTATATTTGTATATACTTACAGCGACAGAAGTGAAGACCCCTTCCTCAGCTTATCTTTCAGTGCCAAAATTTGCATAAATTGCTTAACAATGTTCAATAAAAGCGAGTAATTTAGTTTTACACAATAGCTTATTCGATTATAATGAATTTATTTACACTGAAGGGTATGTAAGGTTAAAGGTTCTTAGTTTTGTTTTTATATAAATAAGCGTTGTTTGTTGAGCATTTAATAATTTTTCTACAATTTTAAAATATAACGATATGTATAGAAAAATATGAGTTTCTCCAACTGGTATTTAATTAGAAGTGTATTTTGTTCGTAAAATTGTAAATGTGCTATGTTTTTTATTTCTTTAGTAGAGTAAATCAACTTCATTAATATCTATTGGTACGTGCCACATTTCTTTATTCAATACATAAAAATGTTATTGTTAATGGACCGACATAAAAAAACTGATTAAAGATATACTCTTGGAATATTCATCAACCATTACATATGTTAAATTACACTACTCTTAATTTCTGTGGTTGTCTCTGCAACCAATGGTTTGGCAACCATGCTAGAAATTATTTTGTAAGAGGTACATTTTGCTACCAAATGCGATATTATAAGGGTCACGAAACGTTCATATCAGGTGTATTAACCACACCTTAATTAGCAGATTCACTTCTTTAGTTTCATTTCCTGTAATTTCTTTCAATCCTGTAAGATATAAAAGAACAAACAAATCGTGTTTAGATGTACATTACGTAAAGCGAGATAAATGTATTTCTTATGACAAAGTAAAGTAGCAACGTAACTTATGATGTTGAACTATATTCTTCCATTTTGACCTCAATTGGTTTACAAGAACAAATTAAGGATTTACACGCCCAACGAATTGTGATAAAAAGCAATTTTATCAACTAAAGCTGATGGTCTATTATATTCGTGTTAACATCTTAATAGAAGGTACAGTGCCCCGGAAATATGTTGGGTTTTTTTACAAACAGAAATAAATTAAAAATATAAATATATAAATATAAGTATGGAATCAACAGAAACAACTACTCCGAGGGCTAATACCCCTACCGGCATTGAATTACACTGTTGATTCCGATGTATTCTTAGACGAAGATATAACATATTCAAAAAAGAAGGAATTAAAATCCTTATTCATCTAAATATTAAGATCAAAGATCTCACATTTGGAACGCGTCCTACTAAGTAGGCACAACGAACCGAAAGCCATATCCCACGATCGGTTTCGACCTATCGGGTCTCATCAGGTGAGCGCCCGCAGAAATGCCTTTACAGGCTATATTAAAAATATAAAAATATAAATATAAATATGGAGTCAACAGAAACAACTACTCCAAGGGCTAATACCTCTACCGGCATTGAATTACACTGTTGATCCCGATGTATTCTTAGACGAAGATATAACATATCAATATCAACAGTATAAGTGTAATTTCTGCTAGCGCCCACCTGATGAGACCCGATAGGTCGAAACCGGTCGTGGGATATGGCTTTTAGTTCGTTGTGTCTACTTGGTAGGACGCGTTCAAAATTTGATATCTTTGATCTTAATATTTAGACGAATAGTGATTTTAATTCCTTCTTTTTTTGGATAGAAGCAAATTAATTTATCGCTATCTAGCAAATGTAATTTAATAAACTGGGTACACTTTCTTCTGATATCAGTAATAGTAACCCTACAAATCGATATAATCCTTAATTAAAAATAAAAATATCAAAAATATTGAATGTTTGTCGTTAGTGTTTCTACATTTATTTAATGCTAGCTCATACACTTTAAGATTACAGGATAATCAAATTGAAATAAAACATTCCGTTTTTGTTAGGCAGTTTTGCTTTTTTTAATGGTATTTACAATGTGATACAATTTAAAGAAATACAAAGAAACTATTTTTTTTTATGGTACAAATGCTCAGTGGTTCTATTAAATCGCTATGTTGTAGGATAGTCTCGAAAATACCCATGTTGATGATTTTATTTCGTCTTCTGCGTTTTCTCTAAATCATGAATAAAAAGTGTCATGGATATTTTTTTTAACCAAATTTTAATTTCATGCGAAGTCCAACTCCCTTTGCCACGTGTTTGAATTTGAATAATGCCTTTGTCAAATGTTTGGAAACAATCCAGACACGTGTATAATATTAATACTAAATTAATTGTAAGTCAAGGTTTGCTTATCACTCAACTATAAAAACATCAGATTTATTATTTTTTATTTTTTTATTTTTTCGATTCCTTTTTAGTGTCAATGGTATTCGACATCTTGTTGAATAAAATGCAACCATTCATTTACTTCGGTCAGAAACTTTCTCAATTGCTTATTAATACTGGCAAAAAGAAGTAGAAGAGAACCTTCTGTAATTATACGAAGTGTTCACCAATTTATGAAAAGATTTAGAAAAGATTTTCAAAAATATCCGGAACTCTTCACTCAGCAACATATTCATATAATAATTAATTATAGAGACCAAAAACCGGATTGCACAAACTGAAAGAGAAAATATGACACTGTAGTGTCAGTACACCACACAGTAGGAATAAATAACTACAGACAGCGAGGTAAACGCCATCAGTAGAAATTTGCCACTAATTTTGAATTCACTGTCTGACAAGGTCCTTTTCGATTCAAAGATTTCAACTTGTCTACATGGTAAGTATGTATACCTAATAGACCATGGTTCACTAACCAAGAAATAATGTTCCATTTCGAAGAATTTCGCAAAATTTATTCGAGTTTGTAACGATTTCGTTTCAAAAACTGCAGAATTGTACTACGGTATTACATACGGCTATTTGTATATATTTTAAGTCTGTAATAGGTAAAGAGTTGTTGGTGTTCAACTCAATTTGGTTTCTAACTAGATTAACACTACTACTATTCGATTCTTGTTGCTGTTTTACTTATATGTGTATATTTAAAGTTTTCTCATCGAATTTTGTATTGTGATACCCAATAATTTTTTAAGAAAATGTCTACTTTATAGTAATCATATCAATTTTGGACTTTGAAAACGAGTCTAATCCTATGTAATTGAAAATTGGGAGTCACAGGAATAGAGAAAGAAGAGTAGTTAGGTATCATTTCTTTTGAGAAATTAGTTTAACTATGCATAAACCTCTTGAATAGTTCACGATCTGTAAAGTTACTTCTTCTGCGAAGTAATATGTTTTAAATCCCGTATTGTCTGTATAATCATTTTGATATAATTGTTTCCACATCGCTAAAAATAATGAACAAATACGTTCTAAGAGGGACAGATTAGAATATTTTTCACTATATAATAACGTTCTATGTTTCTACGGCGCAAGTATATAGGTGGGTGTATAAGGTAATTTTATTAAGTTATATCCTCTCATTATGTAAATTCATGGTATTGGCTGACTATTAAAACGTCCAATCAAAGAATTGAACTAACTAACGCGTCTACATTCGAAACGCAGGATGTTAGCGTTTAATCAGTATTTTTAATTGAAAATCATCAACGTTTTGTTTTGGTGAACGTGTTTAAATGTCTATATTCTAATTCGATCCATTTATGAATGGAAGGGTATGGTAGTAATTGTGGCTAAACAGCTGCCGGCAGAATCATTAGGTTAAATTAGGTTATGCTATGGAGGAACGCCATGGTTAAACTGTAAACGCAGCGGCACCAATCCATCTAAACTTGGACGGGTTCAACCTGTGCGTAATTTCGACTGAAACATGAACACTGTCGGATCGTCAAATAAAAAAAGGAAAGGGCGTTTCTAAAAGCAAAGACAATCTAAACTAACTAAAGTAAGTCACTATCGTAAAATGGTGATTACTTCAACTTAACGCCATAGGTAATTAGCGTTAAATCCTAGTATGAACGTAGTTTAACACTTTACTTTTGAAACACGGTAATTAAGGCTCTTTCCGTTTTTGTTGAATATTCATGAAAACTTTGGAAGGTACACCTAATTATTTTAATAGTGAACCTGCAAAGAAATATAATAGAGATATATCTACGTTTGTTTTGACACTACGGCCTACTTATATATAATATAATTGAAGAGCTGCTCTTGTTTACTTCTTATCATTCGGCTATTTTAAGCATGTTATAGATTTAAAAGTTGCACAAGACAATATAAGTAGGAGACGGCTGGATTAAATATGTACATGGCGTTACATGTTGGAGAGGGTTGAAAAAGTGAAGAAAACGTGTTACGTGGTTTATGGATGGCCTATAGATAAACTACTGGAGGGATAAGTCAAACGTTTCTATAATGTTCTATTCCTAATCATGAAGGATAAATATACAAAATCAGTTCATACTAACAGGCGGGCTGAATGGTTCGTAGGCTGTCCCATAGATGGCGCTACTAGTATCAAATCCATATGATTTTTAGTTAGCCCTAACCTTCAAAAGACGAGTGTATAAATTTCACAACTGTTGCACTATCAGTATTTGAGTTACAGCATTTTTAGTGAAAGAACTTTTGTTACTTTGAAAAAATGGAAAAAAAGGAATTTCGTGTGTTAATAAAGCATTGCTTTTTGGCGAATAAAAATACTGTTGAAACCAAGGCTTGGTTTGATATACATTATTCGGACTTTGCACCAGGAAACTCAACCGTAGAAAAGTGGTTTGCTAAATTTAAACGAGGCGAAATGAGCACATGAACACCGAGGATGGTGCACGCAGTGGACGCCCCAAAGAGGCTGTTACCGACGAAAACATCAAAAAAGTCCACAAAATAATTTTTGATAACCGTAAAGTGAAGTTGATTGAGATGGCTGAGATCCTAAAGATATCAAAGGAACGTGTTGGTCATATCGTGAATGTGAATGAATAATTGGATATGCGAAAGCTCTGTACAAAGTGCGTGCCGCGCGAGCTCGAAATCGACAATCGACCAAAAACAACAACGGATCGATGATTCTAAGCAGTGTCTGGAGCAGTCCAATCGTAATAAATCCGAATTTTTGCACCGATATGTGACGATGGATGAAACATGGCTCCATCATTTCACACCGGAGTCCAATCGACAGTCAGCCGAGTGGACTGCACGTGATGAACCAACTCCAAAGCATGGAAAGACGCAAAAGTCGGCTAGCAAGGTTATGGCATCAGGCATCAGCATTCTGGGATGCTCATAGTATAATATTCATTGACTATCTTAAAAAGGGGAAAACCATAAACAGCGATTATTACGCAGCGTTATTGGAGCGTTTAAAAGACGAAATCGCGGAAAAGCGGCCTCATTTGAAGAAAAAGAAAGTGCTGTTTCATCAAGACAATGCACCGTGTCACAAATCAATGAAATCGATGGCAAAATTCCACGAATTGGGCTTCGAATTGCTCCGCATCCACCGTACTCTCCAGAGCTGACCCTCAGCGACTTTTTTCTGTTCTCAGACCTCAAGGGGATGCTTAGTGGACAGAAATTTCGCGCCTATGAACAGATAATCACCGAAACTGTAGCCTATTTTGAGGCTAAAGACAAATCGTATTATAAAAATGGTATGGAAAAATTGTATGGCCGCTATAATCGTTGTATCGCCCTCGAAGGGAACTATATTGAATAATAAAATCAAATTCTATAAAAAAAAGTCTTTTCTATGCTAGCCTACGAACATTTCAGCCCACCTGTTATATGTGTGGTGGTACAATATTTAAGCAATTTCCCAACCTATTGTGAACCAGTCGATGAACGTTTTCTAACATTTCAGTTGGAGTTTTGTTTGTCGCTTCTACTATTTTTGTACCAAGTTCATCCAAATTAGCGGCACAGATGTCTGAATCTGAATGAGAAATGGGTGTCGCAGTGTCGCATGTTATACTACGCCCCGGCAATGTAGGTCAGTACGTTCGTTCCAACGGAACTATATGTACTATGTTTTTTACCCAATAATTTGCTACTATAGTAGTAAGGTATACCTTGCGGAAGTAACTATCCTTAGAATTTTGCATGGTCGGTTAATCTTTTACCGGTTGTGTATGTTATCGTTAGTTAATATGTAGGATTTCAGAGCCGGCGTCTTCAGTAATACTATTAACGAAATAATTACATTTATATAACTATACTGTCAGAAATTTTATTCATTTAAATGCATATTTATATAACGTTTCATTAATTATAATTCCATCAACTTCTTCCCGGGTTTTGGCCGTATTCCTTGAAAAGTCTTTGATGCGGCAGCACCAGGAATTCTAAAGGTTGGGTGGTGGAAATTTCAGACGAATTAAACTGAAGCGAAGGGCTGAAACGTACGAGACTAACGACACGTAACCTTCTAAAATGTCTGCCGAAAGACGAAAGGGAATTCTAAGAAGCACTGACAAAAAAAGCCAGAAAAGTTTAAATGTGTAATTTGGTCCAATAGGGCGAAGGCATCATGTACAGTTTGAAGAAAGTTCCAGTAACCACAAATGCTCTAGATTAGTGGAAAAGTCTCCTCACAGTCATTACCTACTAGGCTACTCAAGCATCTTACGAACAACAATATACTTTACGTTTACTCCTGTTATTTTATGAAGTATAAAATCAAAGCCAGATAGGATTAAAAATTGTTTTAATTGTACAACCTACTATCGATGTTTACGTTGGGTATAAGGCTCTTTCAAGTGAACACAAAACCTACCCTGAAAAGGCTTTATACCCATGGTGAAACTTCAGTGATTCGGTACACAATTTATGTATCATTAGGTGATGAAATGAATTATTTCACCGGTGCACAGATGTGCCACTTCTTTTGATTCCTATGGGGGAATCGGTGCAATAAACGGACTTCGTGTTTTAATTGTTTATTACAGCCAACTATTTACAACTATATACACTAATTTTACATGAACGTCGTGACTGCTACTTATTTACGAAGACTAAATGATTATGATGGATTGATTGAACTGTGCTAACTGTAACAACTGCGTTACCTATCTTGCATTAACTATGTTGAAATACTTATATTATCATGAATTTAAGAACCGCCCCTAGAGGAGGGGTGGTTCCGATGCACCGACACTTAAAACAACAAAACAAACAAAAAAAACGTAATCACAAAAAAAATGTGTACAGTGGTAACACTGTAATCTATGTGTCGGTGCATCATCTACGTCCACGAAATGGACCGATGGGTCAACAAATTACCCCCAATAAATCTATAAACTAACTTAAACTCTAGAAGCGCATTTGAAGACAAAGAAAAAATAATATAATAGGAAACGGCAATACTGAGAAGGGAAAAAATATGATACGTACTATTATAAAACCATAAATCGCAAAAGAAAGAAACGGACAGCAAATGCACATGACAATACAACAAAAATTTGAGACGTAAAAAATGTGTGACTAACAAGGTCAATAACTTACAAACAAAAAATGAAAAGATAAATGCGAACAATTTATCTGGGTTTGAGTTTAGATGTACATCTTGAAGGATCGCTGTTTAGACTGATGTCTATTTATATTTTGTAAATTTTTTAATTACTTAGATATTTTTTTTTGTTGTGACGATGTTTGTTATCGGTATACACTCATAAAACGTGCGGTGAAACAATGGGTTCGACTATCTAGAATAATAGGACAATGGGGGTCTGTATGGCCTGTCTGCCGGGATATACTGGGAAGATCCTTATGAACCACGATACCGCAAAGAACACTTTGTATATTAATGTAAAATAAACATATTAAATTTGAATGTTACGACTTTACATAATTTCACAAAAAGCTAAATCGGCGTGTGAACTGTGCGTAACAATACGCACAAAACACCAATATTCAGCAATAATAAGTGGCACAGCTTTTAATTAAGGTTGTGCAGCAGTGAACACTAACAAGTAATAATTTGATGGAGGTTTAGTGCCTAAACGTAATAAACAATCACTTTCTTGTTATCACTGAGAGATTTATACTTTGAAAATAAATAAACAACAAAAACATTGTAAAACATGTTGTGACAAGAGAAAACCAAAGACTCTAATGAGGGTTGTGCGAATTTAATGCTTAACTAGGTAACGATGTGCCGATCACAGAGTTTTCACCGGAAGGTAATCAATTTTACACTGACCCTGGCAGACAAGCATCCATTTGCATAGTTTAACTTCCCTTGATTTCGTGGGCGGACTTTTAAAACCTTTTGTATTTGAGCGCCGTATTATTTTTAGACGTTGTTTTATAAATGAATGTCAAACTTCCACAAAAAATATTCAGCCCCTACTTTTTAAACAATTTATAACAAAAAATACGTATTCTAAGCTACGGTAGATAATATCCAATACTTTGTATAGGTTGCCTCGGTTTAGATATGCTATTAATTATAGGTTAATTTTCAGTAAAAATAAAATTAATACAATATAGGTACATTTTTTAGGCATCCAAGGACATACGGCACGTTTCTACAAAAAGTATCATATATGTCACAATTTATTTTATTTAACAAAAGAGTGAAAAAACATATATAATCTATGAAATTTAAGAGCCGTTAATTACTATTTTAAAACAATTGGTCACGAAAACCGACTACACCCTATCAAAACCTATCTGTTCCAATAATAACCATACAACATTTTCGAAAATTAGAATCAAATCAAGATACAGCCGACATTTTGCCTTTTAGTACCAAATTCTTTCAAACATAAAAATAATTGAATTGTAATCGTGGTTATAATTAAATATATACATTAAAATAACTGTTTAATAATAAATGGTAAAAATATATAAAAGAATACAAGAGCGAGCTCGCCGAGGTGGCCATGTTCAAACCGTTCTTATTCGCGCTCAGCCTTACACTGTTGCTGGATTCACTGGAAATGTCTATTCACCCGCTAGCGGTAATACAATACATATGTAGTTAGTATACATTTTGAATTTTACTTTAAGGTTGATGTCTTTGGTTTGGCTTACAATTGCTGTATAGTTGTTTCTCCCAATTTTGAACATCAGTTAGCCCGAATGGTTGACTATTCAATTCTAATTATATAATACAAGAATGTAAGCTCGAAGTTTGAAAACTTATTTGAATCTAACGTTTTTTGAAAGAAGATAAAGAGCATAAAATCTTAGATCAATACCAAATTGGCAGCAGTTGTTTCAGTTTAAACCGTTTACAGGAGAAGGGATAAATGGTTGTTGAATATTAATTCTTGGATTAATTCTTAGCGAAGCATGTAAATTTTGTCAAATTGAAACAATCAAGAACAAGGGTTAATAATTTTCTGTTATTACGTATATAGGAATGATATAAGACTAATCACCAAGTTCCTTATGCATGCTTAAGTTGATTCCCTTTTATTACGTTAATTTAGGTCATTATTCATTATTGTACAACATTTGCACTGTTTAATGAGAATGAATATCAAATATAGCTATCAACTGATATGACACTGATATAGTCATCATCATCGCCATCATCATTATCATCTATACAGATAAATAAAATTGGAGTGTCTGTTTGTACTATTAAAATAATGACTTTTTACTAAATGTATATGGATGTATACACGGTACATATACCAAAATAATTTTTTTTTAATTTTGTCGGTTTGTCTGTTTGTTCCGGCTAATCTCTGAAACGGCTGGACCGATTTTACGAGAGTTTCACTGACAGATAGCTAATGTAATGAAGCTACTTTTATTTTTAGAAATTAATTAATAATTTATTTTAGAAATTAACAACTATTCCGCGCGGATGAAATACATAATACATATATATTATTATATAGATGTTAGATATTTTAATGTGTTTGTTTAGGTACTTAATCAAATAATCAAATAAAATTATAAAATAAAGTAATGTTGCAATATCCAAGTACTGTCCAGTACCGCGCATGCCACCGCTGCGTCGTCCGTTAGGCGCCTACCTCCACTTATCCCACCAAAGACTTAATATAACAAAAGCTGCCTGTCGTTTGGGATCAGAACGCGCCAGCGGCCTATTGCTAACGGTTGTGTCTCAACGACTTCGTTTAAAATTTTAAAAATGACTTTTTTGTTAAATTCCATGCGGACGAAGTCGCGGGCACAGCTAGTTATCATTATACAATAAAGGCCAATATTCAGACATGGCGGGCATAGAAAGGCCGAAGCAATGGCTGTGCTATGCACCACCGAAAATGGCACCCATCCGTCTACATTTGAACGGATACATCCAGTAAAATAATAATTCCTTTCCTGAGGATTTAAACCACAATATGTGTCGAGTTTGCCCATGTTGTGACATTTGTTCATTGTGTTTGATGTATTTATAGATTAACCTTTTCAGAAGTGTACTATTCTAATATACCATGTCAAATTACATATAAATTAGCGACAATATCGTAAGGCACTGCTAATTGTACATTGCTTTGCACAATGCGAAAATAAGTCAAAATATCAGAAAAATTATGAAAACTAGGTCAGCTACCAAATCATTTATAATACAGCAACCATACTTTTTAATGTTCTTATATTTCTATCGTTCAAAATTATATTATTAAACCAAATACACATAACCAAGTAAGAGTTAGTAAATGTTTATTTCAAACATTACACTGATTTTATGAAATAATATTATTTTACAAATTGTAAATAAGCACAGACAGCGCAGTATACGCCTTGTGGGAAAAATTTCCACTAATTGTGGAATAACTAATGTTTAACCAAGTCAGTATAAAAACATATTCTTTCACATAGGGTTCGAGCTGAGTAGCTCAATCGCTGCAGAGACTTAAACCCTTGTCCTCATTATCACATGACTGAAGGTGTCAGCCGCAGTTGGCAACGAAACGTCTGGACACAATAGTTTATTTCGATCGGTCTTTAAGACCAAATTTTAGTATTTTTAATTTTATTTTACTTCAAGAAGGTGCTTTTCAATAAGGATATATATATATATATATCTATCCTTGTTAAACGATAATGAACCTACAACTAGTGGTTAAACTCCACAGATGGCGTTGCCTATGACATCGGTAATTATTTATTAGATTTTAACAATTTTAATTAAGAATTCTTTGGTCAATATTCTGTCGGAACTATCTATAACATACTGATGAGAACAGATTAGTTCGAAATCGTCGTCCTCGTCTGACAGTTTTGACAGAATGCTGAGCATGAACTTGGAGAATAATAAAGATAACAAATTTCGTAAACTATAAAATCAAACCACCATCTAAACATTAAGAACAACGAAGTGGGTCAAGCCCTATATAAATTTTAAACTTATGTTACCTTATTTTATTCAATTGAATCAAAATTCCTACTTAATCTGTAATATGTAGAAGACGCCATTTATATAGTAAATACGTATATAAGGAATAGTATTACAGCCCGGACTTCACAGTCGGCGGGACTCACGATTATCGGAGGCAACTTAAACACTCAGTAAACAACACAAACAAGGGAGATGTAAGAACTCAGTGCGCATGCGTGGAACGCTAACCGCGGAGCTGCGGCGGCAGAATTTCAAAACGGTACTTACTTAAAAAACATGCCTCGTATATATTGCTAAATTGCGGTAGGTATTCGTAAACGTTTAAATGTAATAAATAATTTAATTATTATTCTATTAATTTATTAATTAAAGATCGAGTTAAATCAAAACTAGGATCTGATATTTATTATAGTAAACTTTAAAATTAACATGGGTATACATAGTACAAATGTATGTAGTACATTACTAGTTCGCAATATTACATAAGTGCATAATTTGTCGGTCTGGGACAAGGACTCGATTGAAGGTAACACTATTTTTTAATACCATTTATTGTTGAAAACGTTGACAATTTTCGAAACATGATAAAAACATTTATGGATGAGAAGATATACTACCGAGGAATTTTTACACTTACTATCTACTGTTGGACAAGGATGTCGATTATAATTAAACATACAGCAATTCACAAGTCATCATATACTCTGCAATTTGTTAAATAGATGAAATTAAAATAAAACCTATCTACTCGTTTCCTTTGTTTATAAAGAACTTAATGTTCTTGGTCAATATACATATTGATGCTGCCAGACCTGGATTGCGATTTTGAACTTATTAGTTTTTATAAGTACGTCGTAGGTAGTTTCTAGAAATCATCAACCAAACTGAAACTGTTTCGCAAAAACGAGTTGATATTGTGACGTGTTCAGTCACGAAAACACAATTAAATGAACGAAAACAATGAAATTTGTTAACAACTAAAATTAAATTAACTACAGTTGTGATTAACACAGGTCTACACAATTTTTCACACTAGTAATCTATTTCTCCCGTCGCCCTATTCTTCGACACTACTTGTACTCGCCTTCCACTGTCGCCACTCTATGACTATCGCCTGTCTGTCTGTAAACAAACTGACTCGTTCCACCCAGGGCACTCACTTTTACAGTTTTCAGCATTCCTTCTAGAACGTTCTACAACATTCTCGTGTTACTGTTGTCTTTTTATTGATCGTTACTATAATATTCCAGACGTATCTAGGAAGCCGAGAATATCCATTATATTTTCCAGAAATGTGTTGTTAATTAGGACTGAATCAACACAAACCGCAAATACAGTTCATGACAATATAATATCAGGGTATATCTGTATATCGCTATACTTGCTGTTAACTGAAAATTTTCAAATATCAAGAGCCTTACAAATATATGTACATGACATGGTAAAACAAAAACTCTTGGATGTTCATTCTCATCAACTAGTACGACTAGTTGGTAGATACCCTGAAGTCCTACACTTTTCTGCTGGAGGGTAGGAAGGAATTTCCTTTTCATCTCCTTTAAGGAAACGTGGAAGTAGATAACTGGTGGTTAAGGAGAGACAGATGAGACGGTTGAAATGAACGCAAATATATGGAATATTACTGTCCCAGAATTTGCTTAATTTGTTCATACAACAACAGAAAAACTTGGGCTGCCCTGCCCCGGACCCGGAATCGAACCGGTGACCTTCCAAGTGTTAACCTATGAGCTAGGTCATTACACCACGCCACTCGATAATCTTATTAAATCTACGACACAGCTTACATACTTGCCTATCACATATATTATAAGCTGCATTGAATAATCAATTTACCAAATACCTTTGTTTCCGTGTTAGTCTCGACATCGTACTGCTCGTTGTAAGCTGCTGTGGGACACGTTTTTAATTTAACGTTTATGATCTATTATATTTACTTTTGGTAATCCGTATTTATTTCTACATAATAAATTATAAAACGTTTGTGAGTTAGTCACTGCATTTCGTATGATTTAAGCTTTTGACGGTGCAGGGTGGATGAGTCACGATGAAATACGCAATAGCACAAAAGCACGAAAAAAACCTTTAACAAGTATATTCAACAAAACTCGACAATTCTGATCAATGGATTTTATAGATAGTATTGTAAATTAAAACATAGTTCTTAGGGTGTTAAGAGACTGAAAGAAAGACATTTGCTCGATTTACAACAATGTGATAAAAGAAGCTCGCATTCAACTTATTGAAAGTGACGCCAAACTATTACGTTCGATTGTCCAAGTGATAATAGGTTAGCGTTATCAAGCAAAAATTATATTAATTCTGGCTGCTGGCGCTGTTGTCAGCCAATTTTGTTCGAGTTATCGAAGTTTGAATAATGGAAGAATTCGACGTTAATAATAATTTATTTAGTTGCATTTATTGAAATAAATATATTTACAAAAAAGTTACTAATATTTGTATCTACCAAAAAGTAAATAAATGCCTTAATTTAGTTAATTGCACAAGTCAGTCGGATGATAACGTATATGTACAAGACATATTATATTCTGCTCTCGTTGCATTGATAAAAAAATGGAAAAGTACTTAATTAAGAAAGTTTATTTTTATACATACTTATATTTAGATATAACTATCAGTTACTATCTTATCATAAAACTGGCTCAATGAGCTGAAGCTAAGCCATGCAGTTAACGGAGGTCAATGAACGATTACATTTAATTAATTTATAGTCTTTTATTAACCAAAATAAAACAAATACGACTCTATAAATACATTATTTTAAGACCACTACCGTATCATTAGGTATACTAATACATATTTATATTTCTCCGTTACGTATGAATAAAATATGATAATACTTCCACAATAGATCATTTGAGGTTTCCTGTTTTTCAGTAGCATTAAAAAAAATGTGTTAGTACGAGGTATGTTTTTTAAGTAAGTAAGTACCGTTTTAAAATTCTAGCGCTGCAGCGCTGAGGTTAGCGTTCCGCGCATACGCACTGAGTACCTACATCTCTCACCTACACCCTGAAGCCATTACAGTCTAATACTGTGAAGTCGGGGCTATTATACGATTCCTTAGTACTAAAGGGCTAAAACCGATTGATATTCATCGTGAGATCTGAGATCTGTGCAGTTTACGGACAAAACATTATGAGTGATGGAATGGTAAATAAGTGGGTGAGAGCATGCAAATATGGTTGCACAAAAGTGCATGACAATGCCCGTCTGCATGTGGCCAATCAGACCAAAAATCTCATCACACCTTTTTGCTGGGAAACTCTAGATCATCCTCCGTACAGCTCTGATCTGGCGACTAGTGTGTATAATTGTACTTAAACCATTAATATCAAGTACGTCTATCCAAATATTCTTCAGCAATTGTCAATGGTTTTGACTATAAAAAAATTAATGCCTTTTCCTCCTCCGAGTACTACATGCAACGTTACTACACTTTTATTATCTAATCCGCCTTAAATCTAATCTTCAAATGTATACTTCAACATCCTTGAACTTGTTAACAAATCTTTAAAAATGTTTCAACACATTATTTTTATAACTCTATTTTTTTGGCATACTTATAAAATGAATTAGACATTAATTTATATTGGAAAACCGTTAATTTTCAATAAACAACCGTTCAGTAATTATAATAGAAACATAATCTTTAAAACTAACAATAATTTAAGTTGTTCATTAAAATTAATAATGATAAAACAAATACAACAAAAGTGGGGTCTACAAATTAAACTGTTGTTTTTGCAATAAATTTTATATTGCCTTGATAGGGAGAAATTTTAAAACTCGGGTATATGAACATGTCAAATACTGGCTAGATAAAAAACTTAATTCAAATTATACCATCACTTTATTAGAAATCAACCATTTACCTGATTTTAGTTACGATATTCTATATGTTTCGAAATAAAGTTTAAAATTAGATTTATATACGTCACGGAGATAAATAAACATATATTTTCATCTCTTTTATTGAATGAACAAGTAGATGTGATTTTTTCTACTCTGATTAATTTGAAACCTAATTTATTTTTTAAAATTATTTATTATATTTTTCGTTTTGCATTGTATATTCTTAATTTTGAATAAAGAAGAAGAAGAAGAAGATAATAAAGAAATCAAACACTGGAATGTTCACACAGAATTGAATTTAAAATATTCTACAATATTGTTTCGACCGACGCGGTCATTCTCAAGAGTAACAAATGGATTATACTAAACTCCACAAAATGCTTAACTACTATTTATACTTAGAACTATTTGAGTAAGGGTAGTGGTAGATGGCACTTTTTACTATAGTTTGTGTAATATGAGGGGTGAATTGGATATATCAAGCTCTAATTGATTATTGACTAAATTAACCTGATTATATATAGCTTTTTGCAGTCAATAATCAATTAGAACTTAATATATCTTGAAGTAATTCACCATGGGCTCTTGGTGAAACATTATTTAAACAAAATATGAGTAAATTAAACACTTGGAGGAGTTTCACTTTATTTTATTGATTACTCTATGTACATTTCGCCTTGCTAGGGCATCATCAGGTGTATTTACAGTACTGAAGAGACTTACAATAATTTTGGTTTAAATATACCTACACATTATAATCTATTAACTTAGGGTCTAAGAGGGGGTTAATACCGAATTGTACTTGGTCGTTGGATAATATTTTGTTAGACAAAACAGCTTTATTAATTTCTAAAATTTCAAATCGCTCTAAAATTTTTCCGCCCTGTAAATGATGTAATAATTTATTGTTGTTTTTATTGCAAGTATGTTTATTGTTTATTAACTCCAAACAACAACAACATTGAAAGTTGCAAACAACAAATCTGGCGAAAAATCCCATTTTATGGTAATATAAGTATTAATCTAGGTCACAAATTAAAAGAATTTAATGTTAACCCTGCCTTTTTCAATAATTTCACCTTAAGCAAATTTCTGGTAAATAACAAATTAAATAACAAGGGCAACAACCCTGATAAAAGTGGTGTTTACGAAATTACCTGTTCTGATTTTTGACGAACACATTAGAAATGCTAAATACAATAAACATACCTCTGGACTTTCCTCTCATTTAATAAACAATAAACATACTTGCAATAAAAACAACATTAAATTATTACATCATTTACAGGGCGGAAAAATTTTAGATCGATTTGAAATTTTAGAAATTAATAAAGCTGTTTTGTCTAACAAAATATTTTCCAACGACCAAGTACAATTCGGTATTAACCCCCTCTTAGACCCTAAGTTAATAGATTATAATGTGTAGGTATATTTAAACCAAAATTATTGTAAGTCTCTTCAGTACTGTAAATACACCTGATGATGCCCTAGCAAGGCGAAATGTACATAGAGTAATCAATAAAATAAAGTGAAACTCCTCCAAGTGTTTAATTTACTCATATTTTGTTTAATATATCCAATTCACCCCTCATATTACACAAATAATATTAAAAATTGCCATCTACCACCACCCTTACTAAAATAGTTCTATGTAGAAATAGTAGTTAAGCATTATTTAGACTTTAGTATAATTGACGATTTTCATCAAGTAGAGGACTATTCCACTTTATCTACAAACTGTTAATCAAAAGAAATCAAAACAAAAGTTGTAAGACAATCAAAATGTGAATTTTACATAATTTTAGGATAAGTAGATGGTGGAGGAAAAATTTAAAACTTACTTTTGAAACGACCCTCGTATAAAAAGTAGTAGCTTCCTTAAACGGTTACGGATACAAACCGTTAGTGTCAAGGTTTAGCACAGTTGGTAATTTAATTACCAGATAAGCTTGTTAAAGAAATACACTGCCAAGAAATTACTATAACTACATAGAGTATTTGAGTACCTTTTAAATTTTATGTCTACCGTGGTAGAGTTTATTCAGTGGGAGAAGTGTGCAACAAGAAAACAAATGCGGTGGAACTTCTGTAGATATAAGAAATTAACAATCCTAAACCAAATATCGTTAAATCGAGATTAGGTCCCATAAGCCTATGAAAAAATAAAAAACTTGTACTTTATCTCTTTAATTACTTGAAGGTTAATGTTCTGCGTACAAAGAGATATGTAAATAAGAATACAGCAACGAAACACACATGTATGCTATGTAATTAATTATAGTAATAAAATCGTAGTGCCTATAGAACTTTGTTTGTCTTGTTATTGAGAGAACTAATGAATAAAATGTCCGGTATCCGCCATTAAAACGAAAAAGAATAGTTCTGCTGAAATGCGCCCTAAAGTGATACTTCGCCAAATCCGTTATCAAAAAAAAAAGTGGCGCACTAATATATTTTTATAAAAAATAAAAATCCTAGAAATGGTCATTTTTGAAAACAATATATTAATTCTGATGTTGTCCTTCTTCGGGTGTACAGGCCGTCGTCGGTTGGAATTGCTTCCTAACGTTTCGCTAGCACGAGTGGCGACCTTCTTCAGAGGTCTATCCATTTTCGCTGTTGGTTGTAGACTGTCTACAACAAGAGGTCTATCCATTTTCGCTGTTGGTTGTAGACTGTCTCGCCACTCGTGCTAGCGAAACGTTAGGAAGCAATTCCAACCGACGACGGCTTGTACACCCGAAGAAGGACAACATCAGTTCATCAACTGGCCGCGAAAGCCTTAATCAATATATTAATTCGTCAATGTGTTTTGTTGATAACGCATTTGACGAAGCAGCACATCAACACCTTTAAATATTACTTAATGTTAAAGTTGAAATCATGTAAAATTTTATTTTTTTTTCAAGATATAAAGCATCAATATTAGACTCCAGTTATAATAGGCGTCTTATTTCCTTTTCATACAACTAGGTAAATAGACAACTTTTTTGAACAGTCTAACGTGCCAGTCCATATATTTTTAAATTATTAAGTATGTGCATAAAATATATGAAATCTGGCATTTATAAGAACATGGATTAGGGATAAAGGGCTGTGGTCTAAATCAACAGTTAAGTCCAGACTTTTCGTTGGTAACTGCGGCTGACATAAGTGGTACTGCGGTCACAACTTGGGCGACTCTCGACAGACTCAGACAATATTAAGATTTTAAGGTATAACCTTCGCCCACATTATCACCGCAGCACCACTGATGATGTCAGTCGCAGTTATCGGCGAAACGTCTGGACCTAACCGTGCATTTAGGCCACCGGATCTTAATTTGAATCTGAATTATACAATCTAGTTTTTTTCTGCAAATTAGTTAAGGAGGTTAACGATGCTAAGCAGGCGATGCACGAAATGCGTCTATGTTTAAGCATAATTGTTTAGAATAACATTGCTTTGTTGAAAATATTCCGTTACGGTACTTTTAATGTTTCTCAAGCTAGCACACTTACATCACAAAATCGCAAAAGAATGTACAAAAAGATTTAGTGCATTCTTAGTGATCAAATTAAAATTTTAGTGCTCCATTCTTTACATAAAAATTAGTAATGGTTATGAGTGAGCGCTAGGGTATTACGTTTATATCAAAATTTCTTAATAAATTATTTTATTTCCTAAACTAAATACACCATAATTATATGCTTGTCGAAAACTACTACCAAAATGCGTAATTACATTCCACATTTTAAGAAATAATGAGTGAAAACAATTACAATACACTGAGTATGTAAGAACCTATTTGTGGGAGTTGTTATCGCCGCTAGGAATGCGATCTTATACCAAAAGATTGCAATGACTTTATTAGGTTTGTTTGTAATGGCCAAAATCTACCTATATCAGAAATATTTTTCAAACCTACTGATTTATTGGAACTATTTTATGGTATAGGTATGTCAGAGGCATATGTCTCATACCTCTATTTAAAAAAAAGTATTGTATTGAATTATTCTGGTGTGCTGTTTCTCAAAATTCGTTTTTAACAATGAAAAATTAGCCCATTGATGTAATTTTTTTAAAAAATGGCCGTTTTTGGATTTAGTTTAGATTAGGTTAGGGTAGGTTAGGTTAGGTTTAAATTTTAATTGGAGCACTAAAAAGAAAACACATTTTGGCAACGTCGAATCCTCTTTCTCATTTTGAGTAAGAGTGGACATCATTTTTGACACATTTACCATTTTTACATTCAATAAGTCGGTTTCTAATCGTTCTGAAAATTTACTAATGTGTTTCAAAATGAATAAAGGATGTATAGTAAAAATTTCATCAAATTATTTTGTCACATCACTAAAAAGTCTTGTCATGTATTGAAATTATTCAGTTTACATGATAATGCACGTTAGTTTTTTTATTTAATATCCCCTGAAGTATTCTTTAGTAGACCTTGAAATGTTGCAAGAATTTTTTAAATATAAATGTCCTATTATTTTTATAGTTTTTCGATGATGTTAACCTCCTGAAGCAGATAACTTAGTTATTGTGTGCTATATAGGTAAACTAGCTAATCGAAACATTAGCAACCAAACATTCAAGAAAATAGCTTTGCTTGAATAAAAATTTTGAGTGTTTAAATTAACACTTGATAATGCCGAGAGGTGAAACAGGTGTTGTTACGCAAAACAAACTAGAAGCAGTTAAAAAGATTTAATAAAGACGAAACATTATATTTAAATTAACTCTTAATCTTGTTCAAATATTATTTTTTCTCTATTCAAACAATTAAATCAAATTATATAATCAGAAGTTAGAAAATGAATTACACCTTTACCTCCCTTTATTTAGTATTCTTTTGAACAGTTTCGAAAATGTAAACATGCATATTAACGATTTTAAATAAAAGTAGTTATGGGCATCCTAAAATGGTGTTGTAATCAATTGCGCATACGAGAGTCGTTAAATAAATAAACGTAGTAATAATTATGTTAATCATTGAAGAATAATTCTATACAGTAGCATAGAGCGTTTTTTAATAAAAAGAAAAATCGTATATATAGCTTCTAAGCTTCAGATAATATTTAAAAATGAAATATTTTTCACCGCAGTCAAGACCCTATTCATACCGAGCCACGAACAAAACTCCATTTCCATGTTCTAATCCCGCACCGCCTGCTATATGTTGGTGTTTATTCAAATCTACTGTTACCAGAACCAGAGAATTGGGGAGGAAAGGTCCCAATCTGAATATAACAAACTCTTATCACTAAAACAAAAATATGTTTTTGGTCAGTGTTCTGTCGAAACACCGCGAATCGTACATCAGGTCTTTCTAGGCAGCTCCGACAAAACGCCAACCTACTTACCTGCTGCCTCTAAACAGGGTTCGATGAATAAACGCAGACAGCGTAGTAAACGCCATCTGTAGAAATTTGTTACTTATTGTGGACTCAGTAATGTTACACATGGTCCCATTCTAAGAAGGATATCGACTTATTAAATTGAACCCATTGCGTATAGTGACCAAGAACTATATTTTATTTTTGTGATATCTAGTTAAATATTACTAAATCCCACAATAAATCATAAAATTATACAGATGGCGTTCACAACGTTGCCTGTATTTATACAAACTCTTACATATCAATTTTTGTTTATGTAATTCTGAATGACAATAAAAATAATTTACAAACAGTTTAATTTGACATTAAAGTAGTGTGAAAATATTGGCTATATGTACACTGCTTGTTCGATATTCAACTAAATAATTAAAGAAAAATGGCAGAATCAGGAGAATAAAAAATAAATAAAATAAATCATTACATTTAGTGTTTGCATTGAAAATAAAAAACAGTATGTAGGTTGTTATTCAGCAATTTATCAAAACTGTAATAGATGTGATTAAATAAAGAAAGACTCACCCTAATTACCACTAACTAAATTTTATATGAGCGGACACGTGTGAAGTGGGCGAAACACGTGTCCGCTTATATAAAATTATACTATTTAAGTATTCTTTTACAACCGTCTCGTATTTTCTACTTTTTAATAGATATGGATTGCGATTTTAAATTTATTAGTTATTTTTGCTGAATACAAACACAATAAATAAGTAACAAGTGTTAGTGTGTCTCCATTTATAGACATTTGCTGCTAATTGTAGTATTATATTATATTATTTAGAAAGGAAATTTATTACAAAGGGTATCTACTTGCTAAACCGAATCATGCCTTTCACGTAGTAATATGAGCTGCGTTGTAGATTATTTAACAAGTAGATGACTTTGTAATGGATTTAAAATATTGAACTATCTATCAGGGAGTATATATTTAGCAGGGTGATATTTCATGAACAAATTCTCTTTTTAAAAATCCCCGTATCTTCAAAAAGATGTCAAGAGTGGCGTCTAATAATAAATATCACACAATGCAACCAATTAGATTGTTTGGTATATGACGTAACGTTATAAATTTCCATACTGGTCGCTTCAAACATCTAATTTAAAAGTTAATTTATATATTAACAACTAAATTGAGATGTATTTTTAAAAATAAGGAAGAATTAAAACAGTATTTCAATTTAAGTAAAACTAATAAAGTTGTGTAAGCTTTCACGGCCGGCGTCAATTAAACTATTGTAGGTTTCCGGGCTTTGTGGCCGTGTTCTATAGGCTGGATTGTTGCCTATCGTTTCGCCGACTTCTGCGGTCGGCATCTTCAGAGGCGTTGTGGACGGCGGAGTAGAGTTCTGTCGCGTAGAGTTCTCTTCGGCTGTCTGCTGTCGTGTGTGACGCAACAATCCAGCCTATAGACCACGGCCACAAAGCCGGGAAACCTACAATAGTTTAAGTAAAACTGTTAACATAATACAAAACATACGTGTTTGCAACGGGGTTACAATTTGTCCAAAACAGCTGAGAAAGACACAAAATAATATTATCTTCCCGTATATATTGATGTATAATTAATACACTTGATCACATTCAATCTACATAAATTATATAATTAACTATAAATGAGTTCATAGAGCTAGCTCTTTGCATGCTCATTTAGTAAGTTAAATAAGAACAGCTAGTAGCACCCGTGTTGGTCAAGTAGATAAACATCATTCGCAAAAATGACAATTGACATGTCATGCCATCGTACTAACGTAACAAGAAACTCTAAGATAATAGTACCATCAAAATTACAAAAATTGATATAATTGACTGAGATGAACTTTTAACATCTATCGATCAAAAGGCGTAAATGTTTGAATTATTTAAGAAGTTGGCAAATAAAAATAAGCGCAATGCATGCATTGCTCAAGTACTTGCCACATAATTACTGTAATAGTTTACCTTGCCAAGCGAAAATTAAAATAAAAGAGTAAAGCTGAAGGCAACTGGCTGGAATAAAGGTTACATAAGACAATTTTACATTAGTTAATATGTACCTACATACACTAAAACAAAGTGGATGTTGGTGAAATATTAAAAATGTACTTGAACCTTGTACATTATTTAATAGCGATAAATAACTGAATTAAAAGTTTGATCATTTGAAACAACGGCGTAAATAACACATAGGCTGAAAAGTCCCGGGCCTAACACATAGACGACGCTAGTTTTATTGAATTCACCTCTGTTTCAGTTAGTACTATCCTTCAAAAGACTGCCGATAAAATTTAATGATATTCTATTCATTAGTTTGTGAGTGATTGTGCTAAGAGTGACTTTATCTAGATACTTTTGTTATTTTCAAAACAATTGATCAAAAACAATTTCGTCTTTTAATTTTACACTGTTTCTTGATGGGAAAAATTACCGTTATTAAGTGTTATGGAGACTCCGCTCCATCGGAAACAACCGAAACAAAATAAAACGTTGGTTTGCTGACTTCAAACGTGGTCGTAGAGAAGAGACACTGATGATGCATAAAATAGTTTTGAATTATCGAAAAGTGAAATTGCGTGAGTTAGCTAACATCGTAAAGATATAAAAAGAACGTGATGGCTTTATATTGCATGAGCATTTGACTATGAGAAAGTGTTGTACTCTGTTCAATGTGGGTACCGCGAAGAACCTGTTTGTCCAAACCTGGAACCTGATGCCCCAAAGCGCCCGAAAGCACAACAATCGGCTGGAAAGGTTATGTATTTTTCTCGGTATTTTGGGATGTGCGTGGTGTAATATTCATCGACTGTCTTTAGAAGGGAAATACCACGAACCATAGTGAATATTATATAGCATTATTGGATCGTCTGAAAGCCGAAATTACAAAGAAACAACCGCATTATTAATACCGCAAATTAAAAAAAAAATGTTCCATCAAGACAACGCTCCGTATTACAAGTCAATCAAACCAATGGAAAAACTACATTAATTGAAATTGCTTTCACATCCACCGTATTTTCCAGATTAGACTCCCAGCGATTACTGGCTGTTCGCAGTTTTCAAAAAAAATGCTCGATGAAAACAAAATCGCTCGAATGAAGATGTTATCGCTGAAGATGATGCTTATTTTGAGGAAAATGATAAATTGTTCTACAAAAGTGGTATTGAAATGTTAGAGCGGCACTGGAATGGAGATTACGGTGATAAATAAAGCCAATTTTTAATAAAAAAAAAAACGTATTTTCCTTGTTAGGTCCGGGACTTTTCAGCCCATGTGTTATATGAGAAAGGTGAGATACGTGTGATCTTACGGAAAACCAATTGAGCACTGGGGACCTTAGATAATTAAAACATGAAGACAGCATTTAATACTATACCAGTGATCCTGAAATAGCAAATAATTGTGGTTCACTTTTCTCGCTTCAACCCGGCCCGATTGACTGTCTCTTCCATAGCTGTAGTTCTCTCTAGTAATCGGGACTCGTTAGAGTGAAAAAGTCGGAATAATATAACTGTTAAATAACTGTTATTTCGTATTTTAGGATCACTGCTATACTATTAAATGTTGTCTTTCTATGTTCTTGTGCTACATGCTTGGGACAGCTCAAACTCTGGAGTTGCGGCTTAATATTAATATACTAAGTTTTTTGTTTTCTAGAAGTTTTTATAACGCATAAAATCAATGAGTAGGTACTTGAGAGTTGGTATGCAATAAATATTGAACATAAGTTGTTCGTCAATCGCCAGATGTGGATGCGATTTCGAACCCTCCGATTCTCATCAGCATGCCATCAAATTTACTTGCTGCCTAGAAATTTAATTAATAAATATTTGTTTTCTCCTATTCAGCCATTTCTCGTTCGTTACGATTTAACTTAACTTTTGTGTATATAGCCTTAAATTAGTAAGTATACTGTACAGAATATACTACTAAATTATAAGAACCCAACTAAGCATAATGAAAAAGTATACAATAAATTAATTTTTCTTTAATTTCAGTTTGATTATTGACTTTGTAACATGTTTGTTAGCAACACTCAATTAAAACTATGATTAATGAAGACATTTTCCACAACGCGCCGTCACATTTACTTTATTATAAGTACAATTAACTTTAGAACAGAAGCGAAAATTGATTATATTGTCAAAGCGCTTTATAAGGCAAACTCACCTATTGATTAATTAAGTACGAATATGATGTACTATCATAATGTATACCTAGGCTTTCAGTTGATACGATTCATTTCGTTTAATCTTAAAAGGTAATCCTAATCGCTAAACATTACGTTCTTTGTAACTCTTTTTAATAAATTCTCGTTTATCCGATGATATCCCTCTGAGGTTAAGCAATTATAGTCGAGTTCTATTTGCACCAACACAACCTAATGGTTTCATTGTTTACCATCCAATAAATTTTGATAATGGAGTTCCATCATGAAACCGTCTCATTTAATCAAAAACAAAATAATAAGAAAAACTATTATGTCTGATGGTAGAAAACAATACTACAACTTGAAGGGTATAGTAAAAATACGAAGCAAAATAATACGTAAAATCCTAAATTTTCGTCAGGTTAGACTTTTTTAACGAGTGTCCATTACTTCAAAATAAAATTGTTAGCATTTAAGCAAAGAAATGATATTTATTCGAAAGGATTATTATTTTTTATTTGTTTTTTAGCGATCTAAATTTTCCTCGGAATATATTTTTAATGAATGCCCATTTCTTCAAAATAGGATCATTAGTACGGTGTAATGATTGTGAAATACTTTTATAATGAAAAGAATAATCTTACACTAAGATTTACTCCTTTTTGATAATAGCCTTCCACTGAACCGAAGTATGTACTTCCAACCAAAGGTACTGTTTTGATTTAATTCCTTTTTAGTATTCAAATTAAAGTCCATGATTTACTGAATATGTAAGCCAAATCAACAATTTTCATAATAAGGCAATTAATACCTATAATAATTAAAAATTTGCTAAACAAAAAAGTAAATGAACAAACACTAAATCTAGTATATCCATAAATTAAACCAATTTCAAAATTTAACTTAACTTATTTAGGCAATTTTTCTAGCAAAATAAGCCATTGTATTTCTAAATTCACTAATTACAAAATTTCATATAAAACTAATACGTCATTAGGAATTATTAAGAAAATAATAATAAAGATAAAACTAAAAAGAAGAAAAATCAGTAGTGTATCTACTTAACTGTGGAGATTGTGAGAAAGCATATGTGGGACAAACTGGGATATCTTTTAAAGAAGGAATAAAAGAACATTTAAACAGTCATAACAATAAAAATTAAAAAAAATCTTACGCAGAACATTTACTTGATGAAACACAATTCAATGAAAATTTCAAAGTACTACATTTTGCAAAAAAGGAATAAAACTTAATTTTTTAGCAAAATTGGAAATAAATAAATTGTGTAAAAATGGAAATATCTTGAACGAAGAGCTGGAATTTTGTAATTCACCTTTATTAAATATTTAAAACATTTTACCCCTACCCTTAATATTGTAAGTTAGTATATATAAGAGTTCTGATTGTAATTTAGTTTGTAAAATTCTTCCACCTGAAGAAGGCACTGTGTGCTGAAATAATTATTGTGTAGACAATAAAAACTTTTTGCAACCAAAAAACGTGTTTTTTTGTTTTAAACTGTGATTGAGTTGCAAGAGCTGAAGGCCTCATCTATCAAACTTATAAAGCAATTTGACTATTTAATGCAGCTTTATTTGTATATTAATAAATGGATAAAGATCGCAAACATTTCCTAGAATTATAAATTCGTTTCTTTCCTTATTCATACAGTAACAATTTTAACTCCTCTTATCTGTTTCCAGCTACCCGTTAGTCGGATTTCAGGATAAACTAGTTTCGCCTAGGTCAAATTAATTCAATCACAGTAGGCAGTGTAATTGTGTTGTTTCCTCACATTATCTACATGAGTAGTTATTTCTGAAACGATACTACGCAAATCCTTTTAATTTGGTAAATACTTTTGTTTGTAAACGTATCTTCTGTATCATTTGCTATGCTGTAGAAAAAATCACTCTGGGCTATTTACCTATCACTATAAGAAGATGTATGTTATAATTAATACCTAGATCTATTTTTTAGTATGTGTAACAGAAGGCGCACTACACATACCCATCCATTACTACACCTATGTAACTTTGAATCTCTGTAAGTATAATGTATAGATGATTCTTAATTTACTGGAAGGGGTGGGGGGCAATTTTTACTTTATTTGATGTCAAATTAGTTAATGCTTAAAAGAATATTTAAATCAATAAGATAATCAAGATAATTTTACTCGCCAATAATTAGGAAATATTAAATATAATTAATTATCTACTTAGACGGGAGATGAAGGCGGGCGTGAACAAGTGTAAATATTTTTGGCTGGCTGGCGACTGTGTAAAAGTGAGATGACGACAAACTGGTGTTCTTGTTCATAAAAAGTTATCACTTGAAATATTAATAACACTTGCCGATCTGTTGATCATAAAGTAATTAGGTACTCAGCGGGGTTCCTTCGGAACCCCTGCCCTTCTGGACTGTTTGCAAATTAATCTTCATCGGTCTAGCAGAATCCGTCAATCAGCAAATCGTATTAAATACCTGTAATCATGAGTTTGTGCTCCCGCGCCTCCAGACGGGATGCACACATTCTGGAGACCAACCTAATCTCGTGCCCCTATTGCACCATGCCCACCCCACGCAAGACAAGTCCCCATACTATCAAAATTATATTATTAAAATGCAGCAATCTGTCACTTCTGATTGTACTGGAATAGAAATAGTAGAATAAGTGCTATGTTTGTATGGAATTTTAGGAATTAGCGAAACTTTCTGGACCGAGTTTGATAATAGAAGTAAGTATATCCCAAAAATTGGTATTTGTTTGAAAAAATTGAAATGTACGTCACCATATACTGAATAGCAGATTATTTAGCTAACCTCGAAACTGGCGACGCCATATTTGATGGTTAGTTAGTTGGTACTTGCTTCTATCTGGAATTGTGTTTTTAGTGACGTAAATGCATACATAAAAATTGTTTTCTGTCATCCCTGTACCTATTTTCTGTGTTATATTAGAAATTTTGATAAAAGCGCACATAATGATGTTTTTCACTGCATTGTTGGGTATAAGGCATATGTATTTTCAAGAGCTTTTAAACAGCAGATTTCAATAGAAAGTTATGACAATAGTTCAAATTTTTTTCTGCTGTAATTAATCAGAAGAAACTACTAAAATTTTGAGTAAATGTACATATTAAAATTATAAATGTAATGTAAATAAATACAATTACTTAAATAAAAGCGACAAATTATAAATTTTCAAGATGTACTCCATTCTTGTCTAAGCACACTCGTTTATCTTTCTTTGTATTTCATCGGTTGTATTTGTAATTTGATTTGGATCTAATTCTCTGAATGTCATTTCTACCCTTTCTTCGAGTTCTAGATGTATATCCAGCTTACTTACTTTTTGCATGAACCCATAAATAGAAGTCCAATAAAAATCCTGTGGAGTTAAATTGGGTAAACAAGGGGGTCACTTCCAAGACCAGTTACTCCCAATTAAACGATCCTCGAACATACTGGTTAAGTTACTTCAATGTTTACACCATTAGTGTAGTGTGTACCTGCCCTATACACCATATACTAACAATATCTTAATACCAATAGCGAATTATTCAAAACATACACACGATTCCTCTTAATATTCCTATATACATATTTATTTACAGTACCATTGTAAATCTCAGATATGATTCTATTATCAACATTAGCGCAAACACATTGAAACCAAATTTATCCTGGAAATTAGACTCTCTAATAAGTATAACGAGGCCCAAAAGTATAGATTTCCCCGATTTACAATCCCGTTAGTCGTAAATTTAGGCTCGTCTGACCATATAATTTTGAATCATAAGTTTCAATTATATTGTAGCTATACAGACATAAAATCAGAAAATTCGGTTCTTCTTGCATCATCCTCTGTTCTAAATGCTCACAAAGTAACGTAGGAATACGGACGGAATTTATATTTCTGCAAGATTCTATAAACCAACGACAAAGATGTTCCCAAAATTTGGGGCTGCAAGAATAGAGTTCCTAAGGTTAGCGCTAAAGTAGCCCATTACATTAATTTCGTTCTTTTCATCTTCGGTTTCTGGGTCTTTGTTCCGAAACGGAGAAACTGTAGGCTGCATATTGTTTTATTCATCGAAGACAAATTTGGATACGCTTGATTGAAAAGACGACAAGTTGTCTCTACACTTTCTGACAATCTCTATAAATGAAAAATAAGTTTAAAATATCCCTAATAGAATAATGGTTCTGTCCGTTTTCAAATTTTGATAATAATGCATACCTATTACGATGAGCGATCTACAGCAATGAAAACGTCATAAACTGCGATTTTATAAAAGATTTATTTATAACAATACAACCATTAGAAACTTTTATATGAATAGACGTACAAATCAATTTTACTTTCATTAATGAAACAATATACAGGACCGAATTAAGATGATTTTCCGAGCTTTTGGGCCGTGGTCTATAGACTTTCTGGTTGCCTGAAGTTTCGTAAGCGGCTGCGACTGACATCTTCAGAAGCGGAAAATCATCATAATTCGATTGACGCCGGTCGTGAAAGCCTACATACTACTACATACTACAATTAATATACATATAAATATGTTCTATTTGAACAGAAACATATTTGGCGTATTCGAAGTTTGACATGGACGTTAAATATTAAACACCCTCTACCAATTTGCGGCACTAAAGACACAATTTGTTTATAGGCTAATACTATCTAGCTAACCACCAAATATGGCGCCGAAATTTTGGAAGTTCGAATTATTTCGAAAAATGTAAATGTGTAACCACAGTTGACCTAAAATGTTTCGCGAAATCCAAAAAGTTATAAGAAACATAGCATTCCAATTAAAATAACAAATTTGGTGACGACTTCCGGTACATCCGGAAGTGACGGATTGCTGCAAGTTCTTTAATTAAAAGTAGCGTCAGATTTTATATTGTTTCCCATATTTTTAAAACTCTACCGTTATTTTAAATTTAAAAACTTTTAACAAACGGGTTACGTAAGAACCGAATGCACCAAGTATAGGTATAGTAGATATATTTTTGAAATTAATTGGCAGAGTTTTCTTCTTATTGAGCTATAAAATTTTTTACTTTGGTTTGATTATTGTACAGTAATTTGAAATGCATTATTTAAATGATAATAACCGTAAAAATGTCTAACTGCGTTATTAAAAATTTTGTAATTTTAATACGACTTTTATGTAATTTCCCAATTCTGCAAATCAATAATCTTTTTAAACTATAAAAACTGCTAATTAATAAAATATATTCCTGTTTATTTAATTTAATTCGTGCAATTCACCACAATCAGAATTTTTAATTGAAATTTTAAGTACATAGTTATAAATTTAATAACTATCCAAATTCTGCAAAACCAACACGTGGGCCCGATTTAAACGGTTCAATTAGATATAGAAGTCAATAGTGTATGACAATTTAATGTGATGTAAATGAAAAAGTATTTTTAGTAGGTAGATTTATAAATTAATTATGGGTAAATTTTAATCACCGATGTCTAATGACATTCACACGTTCGAAATTTGTATTTTTTATGGGTTCGTTGTTGTACCTACTAAGAGCCATTTAAAATAACGAATTTTATTCAGATCCGAACCTATGTATGTTAATAAGTTGGCTATGTTAAGGTTAAACAGGTAAAAAAATAACTTATGTAAATGTCAAAGAAATACTATTAATAGTAATATTTATAAGCTGAATAGAATGATCGTCTACATAAACATTAGTCATAATTGTTAGATACATATGCATGTATCTGATTGCGTCTTTAATATGCCTATTTTTGATAATTAATACTAATTATTATTACTTATCTACTTCCGTAATATTTTTTTGGTGGTATATCCTTTGCTGGTATATTAACACACCTGAATTGACATTTAATATTTATCTATTTACTTTATAAATATTTGTATAAACTAAATTCATTAGTATGCACTATTAGCATTTTATTCTAAAGACTACTACTTAACAATACCTTTTCTGATAAACACTTCTACTTCTTAAACCAATTATACAGATTCACGTATTTATAAATGTTTAAACATCCATAACAGTTATCGTTGTTCAATTGGTTAACATATTTTAATAAATTGGCCAGACGTGGATTCAAAATTTTGATTGTTCATTCTAAAAATCGCCGATGCAAAATAAATTCCGGAATGAACCATATAAAAGATATCACGGCTGGAGACGATATCCTCTAAAGACCTTTGATCAACATTCATTATTTCGTGACCTATTTTATATCAATTTTGACACAGAGATCGAAAAAAAATCAAATTTTGGTTTTTATTATTCCTAGGGGGGGGGGGCGCATTTCCGTGGATATGTAGGATATGTAGTTAACAAGTAAACGCCTGGGGCATATCCTGTATAATGTTCTTTTTGTCAAGGTTCTACAACACTTCCTAGTTTTATGAGTGTAAAATTAACAATTTCATTGTTTGGTTCTAAAAACTTAGCGAACTGAAATGTATAAATCGAATATTCTCACGGATTTTGAAATTATGATTCCATAGATAAAATTAAGAACGTAATGTACCTAGCAAGCTTAAAATGAATTTATTGTTAAAGGGAAACGGATCCAGAAGTACATGAACGCAAACTTATTCTCATTTGTTTGAACCAACAATTTACGACAACACTCAACAATTGAGCAGAAAATACTGACGTCCTAACCATTATGGTTTTTCTTATATTGCACACTTGACCAATTGTTATTGAACTTGTCGTGATAAGAGTAAACGGAAGTAGATATATTTACCTCATAAAATACAACACTTCTAATGAAATCCTAAGTACATCCACAGGAATATTTTAGTATATACAACACTTAGAACATTCACATTAACGCACTATTAAACAGTGATAAGCAAGTTATCATTCACGCCAGCGGGCATTGTAACTAAAAATGAAGCACATTCCTTCAACAAGGCTTCTGGTAGCGAGTTCATTCAAATAAACACCTAAACTTACTTTAAAAATCCACCATAACGCACTAAACTGTTACTTTAGAATGACGAAAATCTTTTCAATGGAAACTCACTAAAGACAGCGACGCTTGGCGCCCGAAGAAGTAGCGTCGGCGTCAAAATATTACGCTCTTGTTACGTACGAGACACGAAGCGTGCAAATAGCGATCGTAGTGCGCGTGGTAGCAATGCGCGATTGTCTTGCTGTTGTGACTGTCGCGGGTGCTGCTGAGCCAACTGACACGGCGAATTTCCACAGCCTGCTACGAGCAAGCGAACAAGCGTCCGTTGAGTGCGCTTCACCGATCGCAGGCGGCATTGATCACCGCCGGATGCCGCGCCGTGCGCTGCAGGTGCGCTAGCTGCAATTCTCTTCTTCCTAAACTCCCCCACATGCACTCTTCCATACACCATTCATAACCACATTTATTGCAGAAACGTTTCCAAGAATTATGGTAATAGTCCTTCAGGCGTATTTTAAATGTCGATACATACTTGCCCAAGGAAAATAATGTAAACTAAACTCATTTTGTTCTGGTCTTATAAATAAGAAATGTGAAGTTTTTATTAGTAATCAGCGAGTGTAAGTTTTCACGATAGGCGTTTATGTTCCGTAAAGTATTTACATTCTGTTATTTGTGTACCTGCTGTGTACATAGCGCACCCTTGAAAGTGCTTGCTGCAGTTGCAGGCGAAACGTTGGAATGAAATTTCAATGGCCAATGAGCCTGAAATAGAATACTTTTTATCTTATAGTAAATGTCATTTCTAAGCTTTTAGTTTCATGTTACTATACTTAACACTATACTTACGTTGAAATAGGATATTTCTGAAAAAATTAAAAGAAAAGCTTTCTATAGACAAGAAATTGAATGCTGGTCTAGGTCACATTAGTTGCCCATAAAGTGCAAACGTTTCGAAAACATTTTATGTTGTTTCCCTGAGCTAATATAAATAGAAATAAATTAAGGAACACAGAAAAGAATAAAACTACCTACAACCACTAAACTAAACGACTGTTCTAGATAAACAACTAGAAATACAGGAAGAATATTCTGAACCGTACGTGACGTTTCTCTTTCCTCTTATTGTTTGTGTAAATTAGTCTTCATGTATCACACGTCACAGTACTACACATATATACTATTGGACAAAAGTAAAGCAACTATTTAACAATAAATAATCCCGTAGGTATCTTCGTAGTCCTTTTAAATATTGGACCAGTTGTATTTTTCCTTATTTTGTGTCATATGTAATAAAACATTCCCAGAAGTGTTAGCTGTCTATCACGACTTTGAGTATCAATTTTGTTTAATTAAAAGGAATAAAATTGCAAAAATAGTAACTTAATAATTAATAGCATACCCATTCTATGATGCGCCACTGATTGCATTAAATTTTGGGCGCTAATTGGCAGTGTCGTACAAACCTCGTTAATTTAATTTAATCAATCAAGGATTGTTTGCTTGGGAATCACGTGGTCCGAATTCAGCATTCTAACTCTTCCCGTAGGTTCTCGATATCGTTGACGATCGGTGTGATTGTGCTAGCCAATGCATAACCTGGATGACATTTACGTAAAACTACTCCTCATCAAGGCGAGGTGTGTGATTCGGATCAATGTCATATTGTAAAAGCATCTCCTAAGCAGCGTAGGGCAGCATAACGCTTTGAGGTTATGTTTCTGTAGGTACTAATCGATCTATAGCACCATTTACAAAATTTCATTCCACAAAAAACAACCCCATAAGAGTACACTACACTGTCTATGCATTATTGTTAGTTTAACATACTTTGGGTAAAAAATTGTATAAATTGAATGCTTTACACGCCTCAACCCATGAAAATTAATTTTGTAACGAAACGAGTAACTTTTATTTCCAGTCTTAAAATTTCCAATTCAAATATCTTCGTAGAGCTTCAACTCTGGCACGACAATTTCTTTCAGAATTGAGAGGTTTCTTGGCTGAACGTTTGTTGAATAGCTTAGCTTCAACTAATTTTCGTTAAGCAATTCTGGGACTAACTTCCAATTTAGGAAATTCGGCAATTATTCGTGATCCTCATATCCATGGATCTCTTTGAATTCTATTGATTCTCCTATTCGTCCAGAATCTAGTTTTTCTAGACCGTTCTGTTTTCATTCATTCATTTCATTTTTTTAGATCTATGTAAATTGATTTACCTGTTGATTTCATATTTATATTTATATTGATATTTATAATATAGCCTGTAAAAGCCTTTCTGCCAGCGCCTACCTGATGAGTCCCGATAGGTCGAAACCGGTCGTGGGATATGGCTTTCGCTTCGTTGTGCCTACTTGTTAGGACGCGTTCCAAATGTGAGATCTTTGATCTTAATATTTAGACGAATAAGGATTTTAATTCCTTCTTTTTTGAATACCTTTTTTTTAATTTGACTTAATCGTAATCCTTTTATTTTTGCACAAAATAAAAAATTTGGCTTACCATAGTTTATATAAATTATTACGTATTGATCTTATTAACGTTGAAAAGCAGTTTCGCCTATATTGTTGACTTACTAAAACCCTTTAACGTGAAAGGTTTATAATTTTCGCGGTTACCCTTTGATATTTGGGCCCTTAAATATTTGATTTTAGCATAAGAGTTTCTTTAGTTTCATCCGATAGTAATTGCCATGGAAGCTGTGATCGATCGCCCTCGGGTCGGATACGATTCTGTCACAAAAAAAGGTGCTGGACGGGTAACCAACAAATAAAACCTTCAAAAGATATTTATTTAATCGAAGAAACTTGACAGTGATAGTGATTATCAATAGTGGTAGGATCTATACTTACATTACAATAGTAGCAATGAAACCTAATTCTTTTTTAAGCTCCGTACAAGCTATATGTGATAACAAAAAAAACACACAGAAATTTGAACCACAGATTTATTAACAATTCTGCATATTCGCAAATGCCGTTGAGACCAGCTAGGGAAAACAAATACCTCAGAGAATTTAGGGTTGTAGCAGGAGTTTTACTAATAACCAAATGACTAAAGAGTAGGGTGTTGGTACAATGTCCGACATACTCAAGACCGTACGCCAATCAATTGCAGAGGTGATACTCTCACATGTTCGTCTTGACCGAGAAAGAGATAAGTCGTGCGAGATGGGGATATAACGTCAATATAGCCACACCTGCTGTATGCCCATGAACTACCTTTGGTAGGACATGCTAAATACCTATTTTCTAAGATTATCATTTATCACGGGAACATAGTATGGTTTGTTTGCGTTTGTATATATATATTTTTTGTAGGACATGACAACTTAACGAACATAGCCATGTATATCATTGTTTTTTTTTAAATGTGACAACTTAATGAGCATCGTCTCCATTATTGGTTGAGACATGCCACGCTTAGTGGACGTATTTTTTGACAATTCGGAACAACAAAGTACGACAACTTACATGGACTTCCTCCTCCTGAACCAAAAGTTCCTCAATAAAAAGTTTCGCCTTATAATTTGGACATGACAGCAACTGAATGAAAAAATAGATACACTTATTACAAAGCAAAACATTGAGATGCTTAAATCAGCTGTTAGTGGTTCGAAAGGAAACCAAGAATAGATACCTTCAAATGAAGGAATAGATACCGTCGTTATGAGCGCGGTAACTACACGTTCACCTGAATAAACAAGAGTGTAAACGAAGGAGCTTCTTCTAGAACCCTACTGGCCACACCTCCAGACCGGTCTAGTTACATGAATGTTGCGAACTTTTTAGGTGAATATGGTATTACTAAGTAAAAATTATTGTGAACCTATCCTAAAATAACTGGTCAAGCTTTTCAAGCGATAAAACGTGAGTAAACCAAATTTAAGTGCTTGTCAATCCCTACCTAATACCAGAACAGTACAGGGATAAAATTAATAATATTCACAAAGTTAAATGGACTCCAATGTATATAAGAACACATAAAAATAATTAAACATAATCTAAAAGTCCAAAACCAGTAATTAAAATCCCTTTTAGTCTATATATTAAGGATCACAGATCCCAAATTTGAGACACTTCTACTGTGTATTAGTCGTTCGGAATCAACAGTGTAATTCAATGCCGGTAGGAGTATTAGCCCTCGGAGTAGTTGTTTCTGTTGATTCCGTATTTATATTTATATTTATCATATATGGATAAGTGTCTTATACACCTTGCTTTATATGACATCGACTATGGTCAGATGTGGGATTGTCGGCGCGATTCCCTTGTTAGTGCTCTTCTCCAGCCAGGATAAATGGTGATAGCGAAAAAACGCACCAGTGGTGCAACGAGGTGTTGCGCAGTGTAATACTGACCACGACCAACGGATGGTAACAACACGAGGATCGTATATCTATCGGCATTGATCGAACATTGAGGAAAATAACAAAAAACCAATTTGAACCAGGCCAAGTTATGAACGGAATCAGATGAAACCAAATCCAGACGTTGGACTGCATCTTACGGTCTGATGTTTCGTGGAAAGTTTTAAAGGAGAAACTCGCTATCTTGAATTCTAGACAAAACTGCCGCGTCCAATCAAGCGACAATAAATACAGAGACAAACTCTCAATTCAAAGTGAAATGTCCCTCTTTCTTACCTTGCGTAGGTGGAATGTCGGAGACCTCCTCGTTCTGTCGATCTCTGGGACTTTTATACACAAAATTCTACCCTTCCCACTGTGTCAGTTCACGGTTCGTGGGCTTTCCTTTACCTTCCTAGAACTTTCGTATATCTACGAATTCAAAACATGTGGTGCGAAGATTATATCCTTTTTCAATACCTGAATTACAAATCCAGCTTTTTTACTTGTCTTTCTAAAGCATGTCTTGTCTATTCGACACCATCTCCTCCAGCTAAGATAACCCCGAAGATACCTACGAACTATCCTAGCAATCGAATATGTTGTCTCCTTTGTATGTATAATCTAACGATAACTCTCTTTCACTAGTTATCTAACATATTTCAGATATCCACTACAACCTCCAATTTTGATACAAATGTGCGGGACTTTGAGGCGCCTTAATTCGTGTATTATACATTAGTACACGAAAATACGAGGGTGAATGCAAATGTCCGTGACTTTTTGAATTTACCACGCAGTAACTGTAATGGCAACACTGCCCATTGAGTGGCATCTGCCGGTAGACTACTGTAAAATTATGAGCAAGCTGCGACGATTAGCAATCGTTTGATAGTAATTGAAAACAGCTAACCTCTTTAATTTCCACAACAATGGGAAAAAGGTTAATTTCGTGTGCTGATTAAGCATTACTTTTTACATAAAAAATCCGTTAAAGAAACTAAGGAGAGGCTTGACGAATACCATGGCGACTCTGAACCGTCAGTATCAATAGATAAAAAGTAGTTTACTGCATTTCGAAAGTCGTTACACCAGAAATAATTGACAAAATCAAAATTCATGGAATGATCGAAGGTTAAAGTGAGTGAGTTGCCTGAGGCTGTTAGGCTGTAGGAATCTCAACTGAGCGACGACTGCATAACATTTTGCATGAATATTTGGAATTGAAAAGGCTGAAAAGCTGTCGGCACGATGGGCAATGTGTGCCGGGATTGCTCACGATCGACTATAGACAGCATCGTGTGACAAGTTCAAAGAAGTGTTTGGAAATATACAGCCGCAAACTGAAGGAGTTTTTGAGCCGTTTCGTTACCGTAGGTGAAACACGGATCCATCACGCCACACCAGTGTTCAGAGACCAATCAACAATCGTGGGTACAGGCTAAGGTGGATCTATCAACTAACAAAGTCATCGCCACAGTTTTCTGGTATTCACGCGGTGCACGATGTAATTCATATTGATTACCTTGAAAAAGGTAAAATTATCAATGGCAAATATTATTCAGAGCTGCTGGACAGATTTGACACTGTTTTGAAGTAGAAACAACCAAGAAAAGAGGGTTTTCTATCAGGATATTGCACGAGTGCATACGTGTGTAGTCACCATGGCAAAATTTCATTAATTGGACTACGAACTGCTATGCCATTCCTTATTCTCCGGTTTCCAAACCGGACAAAATAGCTGGGCGGTAAAAAATTTGGGTCGAATGAAGAGGTCATCGTGGAAACAAACGCTTATTTTGAGGGCCTTAATAAATATTATTACTTAGAAGAAATAGGAAAATTAGAAACAGGATCTAAATATATCGAGCTAAAAGGAGATTATGTAGAAAAGTAAATTGATTGTTTGCCGACAAATTGATGTTTTCCTTTAAAAGTCACGTACTTATCAAACCACCCTCGTAACTTAATAGTATATAATATTTTTCTGTTTTCGTATTCAATGAATCCATATTTAAGATACAATAGTATAACACAAAACCTCACGAGAAAGAAATTCTTTACCTGGTAAAGCAGAATAAATGAACAAAATAATTCGGGATAAATTTGATTAATTAAATATCTATTAATTTAACAGAACTAACTTAAAGCGATATATAAAAAATCAACAATTTGGAATTTCTAAAATTTTTGTAACATTCGGGTGCTGGTGGTTACAAAGCTTCATCCACAAAATACTTTAATGAAGCTTCTTATATCAATATTAGTTCAAGTTGAATTATTACTTTTTTAAATTTTTTACATAACACAGTAGCTTCAAAGAATTAAAAGATTTTCCTTTAATTGGGTTTTATCCACATTTAACATCTAAATACAAATCTTTTCCATTTTAAACACTACCACTAAACACTTTTAAACACTAAACCTATACGGAAATGTTTCTTTGTCGTCCTGAGGGAGACGTATGTATATCACAATATCGGGTTCCAGAATTGATGTAGAAAATGCGTCCTTCCCTAACAATTGTGTATACAGTAATTTTGGCATTTGATAGTGACAGAAGGGGCAATAGGATAAATGATCCTATCCACGGGTTATCTTAATTAAGTTCGCCCTTGCTGTTACAAGTATCTATATTTGAAGTTACATTCCAATTTCCAATTTGTGTTACGGTGCACACTATCTGCCCTTGACAGTTGAATTCGACTTTCGGAAAAGTGGCGTCGCCTTCGGAGTTGGTAAAATGCCAACTGGCGTTCTGCAGACATCGACATTTACTTATTCAGAACGGGGGAAAAGGAACAAAAACGGAAAACGAGAAATATTTCAAAAAGGCAATAACCTCCAACTCTTGACAACTTTATTAATAAAAAAAAAAATACAGAGTAGGACAATACTACGATGTCAAATACAATAAAATAACAAATGGAATGAAATAATTAGCTTCGTTCAGTTTCAGATGGCCAGGAAATGAGCTTTTAAAATACTCGCAAATATATACTACAATACATTAAAAAGTATCAACCCTTAGCTTATTACAATGCCATACGAAGTTAGTTTTTATAGACTTTTATAAATGTAATCTACTAAATTTTAAAATATCGTGACAGAAATTTTAAAATAAAAACATAAGCTCAGCTGAATCGCCGTAGCTTTTAATTTTATAGGTATAAATGATCTGTATATGTAAAATTTCAGTTTTTGTTTTCAAAATTTCATATGCTTTAAAGAAAACATCTGCCTGTTTGTCTTATATAACCATTGTCAGAAGGTACTACAATTTATTTGGTAAGTACTCAATTTGGATTTACTAACTAAATTAGGATATTTGCAATAGAGCTTTTACTGATAAACAAGTAGATGTTTTGGAATAAAAGAGCATAAAAAACTTCTGCAAACAAAAAGTAAAATTTTATAAATGAAGATGATCTAATTAACAATGTTCATAATTTTAATGACAATTTAAAAATATTAAGCATTAAAAATAAATAAGTAAAATTGTCCTTACTAAAATGTTTTGAAATTTATAAATACAAGGCTTGCTATTTATATTTTGAGCTTAATAATGAAAAGAGTAATTTATTACCGGAGTGGCTTTATTTTTTATTTTTCGAAGTATTCTCCATGATGATCTTTTTCTCACATTTGCATGCGCTCGAATTAATTTTCGTAACACTTTCTTCACTCCGATTGAGGTATCTCCAAAATATGGTTTTTGAAAGTATCAACGGCTGCTTCAGACGCCGAAAAACTGTGACAGTCAAATAGGTGGTTGTTTCAGCCAATGTGTGGGAGCTTGCATTGTCATGATGAAGAATGATCCTTCGTTGCCACTTCCTTTTTCATGTTTGACCAAGCACTTCTGGCAAACAAATGGTTGTCTAGCATTCAGATTAGAATTCACCGTTCTACGTTGCTCTAACGGCACGGTTGCCACATGTCCAGTTATTCCGAGGAAACAGGCGATCGTTTGCTTCGATGTGTTTCGAGCTCGAGCCACTATTATCATATTTGGCTGGTCTTGGAAAACCAATACGGTGGATTGCTGTTTTGTTTGGAACTCATGTGCATAGATCCAAGATTCGTCACCTGTGTAGATGTTTTACACAGCTGTTGATTGTATTTCTTGAGCATGTTTGTTCACCAATTGACACGAGCATATTTTTCAGCTTCTGTCAAATTATGCGGGATCCAACGCGAACAAGTCTTTTTCACAGCTAAATGTTCATGCAATACTTTATTGACGCTCATCATACTAATACTCGAGGATGACTCAACCTCACGATAAGTCACAACACAATCTTGCAATATCAGATCGGGCACAGCATCAAATGTTTTCTGGCACAACAACTGATTTTGGACGGCCTTCACGACTTTCGTCCCTGAGCGAACTGCGGCCACGATTAAATTCGTTATAACAGCGTTTCACAGTGGTCAGTGATGGCGCTTCATCGCCAATAGTAAAACGAAGTTGATCAATGTACTCCTGTCTTGATAATCCACGTCGAAAGTCATACAAAATCATAACGTACGCACCCGTTATGTTTCCTGAAGCATGTTCTCTGATGTTTTATGATATAATCCATAGTGATAATCGAATAATTAACAATAAATGCTTGAAACAACTTATAAATTAAAACCCATCGTGTCATGGTTGAATCAACAATAGTTAAGAATGCGTTGTGATATTTTCTCCTTACTGCAACAAATAAGTAAAGAATTAAAACATAAAAATTGCATTGTGACCATTGTGTTCATTTTAGTGAGTGAGTAAGTATTTTGGTCAATATTTAGCAATATTAAGTAAAGTTAGAGATGAACTTGTAGGAGAAACGAACGTCGTTCGTTTGAAATATACGAGGGTAAATCAAATATAAAGGGTAATTTTGTAAAATAAATTTATTGATTAATGGTACACACAAAATAAACATTTAATATTTTCCAATGTATTACAGTTACTTCCATGCTCTAAACACTTTTGCCAACGATTTGGAAGCTTGAATATTCATTCTACAAAAAAAGTTTGAGGGCGGGTTGTCAGCTAATTGCGAATATACCCCTCTAATCTTCATTGCTTTCAAATCTATTGCCTCCAAGTGATTCTTTAAAGGGCGGGAATAAGAAATAATCAAAACTACGGTGTGTGGCCTGACGTGTGGAATTGTCATGAAGGAGGATGACGTCTCGAATGGGTATACCGCATACCCCGTCGTTTGCTTCGATACGCTATTTTTGTCGACTGTAACAACTTATTATAGTAAGCCGCATTCACTGTTCGTTGATCGTGAAAAAAATCAATGAGTAAAACGCCCCTTGAGTCAAAGAAAACAGTCGCAAGCACTTTTCCGGCTGAGAGACGGGTATTGGCTTTGACAGGGCATCATCATAATCATCATCCTCTCTTCGCTACTCCTTACTCGCCATTTTTGATTCCGGAGTGTAGTGGTGGCCCACGTCTCATTGCAAGTGACGATATGCCATACACCTAAAAAAAAAACCTCCCCTTCTTGTAAAAATCGATTCATAACCCTTTTACTGATCTCCGACCTGACCTGTTTTCGATTTTCGGTCAACAATTTTGGAACCCAGCGAGCAGTAATTTTTCTAAAGCCAAGTCCATCAGTGATAATGGAATGAACACTCCCATAGCTTTACCACCTTCTGATGAGATTTCTTCAATAGTTAACCGGCGATCACTTTCGACAAGCTCTCGAACAGCACGGATGTTTATCATTTCATTTGTGAGACTTGCTCTTGGGCGCCTGAGCGTCGATCATGACTTTCATTTTCAACACGTTCTCGCCCATCCCTGAATTATCTGTTCTCCGACCCACGTATACAATCGAATCTGAGACAGTGTAGCATCCCAAAACTGTGAAAATTGTGCCTTCAAACGAGTGAAAATTTCCGATGGTTTAACGCCTTCATTGGTTAAAAGCTATATGATGATACGTTGTGCAACAGACGAAGGTATCTTGCGCTCAGTCATGGCTGTACTGCGGACAGAACCGAGTGCAGCTGCTACCTAAGTCGGTATACCCCTTTTCATAAACCAAACAACAGTCGAGCATAGAATCCTCTAGATCGGAATTACGTACCAAGTTAAATAGTAAAAGTACCGTTTATATTTGATTTACCCTCGTATAAGCACATAGACCTATGTCAGACATGGTGTGCACTTGTCTATTGATATTTGTAACTATTTTTTGAAATTAGAAACTAAAGTTGGTTTCACGATGTGTACAATTTTGCCAAAAATTTTTCGTCCTCAAACCAAAATTTGTTTAGGACAAGTTTTAGTTGAAATTCTTAAATTACAACTATCAAACACGTGTTCCAATATAAATATAACCTAGAAACTGTGTTACAAATGCGCAATTTCATAGGTATTCCTTGGTTTAGCACACCTACCTATTAGGAGTCAGACCAGTAACAGGTAAAAGAGACAGAAAAATGTTTTTATCGTTACAAGAGATGCCCACTACGTATACACAAATGAGAAACGTAATTCGTAAAACGGCTCTTTTAAGTTCTCTTCAAGCGAAAGAATTGGGGATAAACGCAAGAGAAATTTGGAAAGACCAGGGTTTTTTTACCAAGTCCAATCAGAATATCTGGTAAAGATAGTATAATAAAAATCGATAATAACGCCAAGAAAAGCTTTGACCTATATTGTAGTAGTAGTCGCGACCACCTTCTACGAGTTCCATAACCTAGTCACAGTACATTGATAAAACAAAAGAATTGGAAGCAAGATGGAAAAAACAATAATCATAAAATCAAATAGTATGAAGAGTAACACAAAAAATAATTACAAATGCAAATGGTTTAGTGAAATGGAGAGCAATTTTGTTGATCGCAAGGAGGACTATATTAAAACAACCAGAAAAAACGGTTGAATAAAACGTGTGTTATTGTAAATAAATACATATAGCGTAGTGAACGCCATTTGTACATATTTTCTACTTATTGTTTTGGGATTCAGTTCTGCTGGAACTATCTACGTCGTGCTGATGAGCACCAATGATTTCGAAATCGCGATAAACGTCTGGCAGTTTCGGCAGAACTCTAACCAAAAGCATATCATTATTTTTGTGTATTATTGTGTTTAATGTAGCTGCATAATAATTGTACGTCTTGTAATATTTCTCAGATCTACCCCTTGTGCTTCAGCTATTTTTTTCTAGCAGAAAAGGCGGACCAGTCTTTTTTCGAGTTCATTTTTTACAGTGTGACAACGTGTATTAGTCTATGTAAACTTTTTCGGTGCACTGTTGATGAATAATAAAAATGCGAAAGAATGTTTCAACGAATATATTTCGAAAACTCGACAATTGCTTCGACCAACCGGGCTTTATCAAGAATAGTCCAATACTAAATCATACATTAGATACATGATACAAAATAATTACAGGTTAAATCATAAAGTTGGGTAAGTTGACTCATTATGGAGTACTCATTAACAGTGGAGTGTTGTTTGTCAAGATTTCAGTTCAAAAAAGGAAGGTAATCCAACTGTGTAGGACGCGTTTCAAATGTGCGATCTGTGGGATTATCTCCTTTTTTGGATTGTTATCTTTGTCTAATAATCGTTCGGAATCAACAGTGTAATTCAATGCCGGTAGGGGTATTAGCCCTCGGAGTAGTTGTTTCTGTTGATTCCATATTTATATTTATAATATCTCAGTTGTTGTAACAACTAAAGAAGATCACGAAACTAGAGAAAAGGCAACCATCACCATCATCATCTAATCCTATGTTACCAATAGCTGATTTAAGTTTTGAAGAAGATTAGTATAACTTAGAGAAACGGTTCTCAACAAAACGAAGCAAACCTTCTCAATAAGGGACTGAAATACTCTCGTACAGTATACCTCAAGCAACAAGAATTTCAGTTACTAGGTATAAACATGGAACTAACTATTAAACGGTTGGACAAAGAAGATTTAATGTTAAAAAAGCATAACTGTGCCAATATTATTAAAAAATCCTTCGAATCCATTAGTAACCATAACACTACGAAAGACTTACATATTACCTAACCATTAAACAAATATATGCTTAAGATGATCTCATTATTTATAAAGCAGACAAGGGTTACAACACAGCCATACTGTATGCAAAAGATTATTATAATAAAACACAGTCAATTCATCCTAACAATTCGAATGAAATATATATCAAAGATCCAACCACGAATTTTTAAGAAGAAGTCATCAATTTAATTAAGGATTGCCCTATTTTCATTCTTTCTTGAAATAGTTTCAAATTTAAAGTTATTAATCCAAATATATCTATACGATCTGCCTAAAAGTCATAAAAATAATAATTTGTTAAGACCTGCGGTGTCCTATATTGATGGTCCGTGTTACAAACTATGTAAATTTTCCAATCATCTTTCGACTTCACATAGTAATTTTAAGTTTAAATATTATATAAAAGATTATTTAAAATTCATCAAAAAAATCCAAAATATTAAAACTCCTAAGAACTCTTATTATCATTTGACGCCACTAGTTTGTTTAGAATTATTAACTATAGTGACTCATAATATTGAAACTAGTGTTCTAAATAATGAAGAAAAAGCAGAATTGTTAAAAATTGTAAGTGTTTGTTTAGCCAAAGCTGTTTCAATTATGGTAACAAATTTTATTTACAAAGAATGGTGTACCTATGGGTTGCCCTGCATCTCCGATTTTATCAGAAGTTTTCATGGCTCAATTTGAAAACATTCTCTTCAATAGTAATAATAATCTTTTACACAACTTTCTATTCTGATGCAAATATGTCGACGACGTGTTTGTATATGAACCGGAACACATGGGCAATTAAATAACTTTTTCTTATTCCTGAATTTCGTAAATGGAAAAATCAAATTTACCATGGAGATCGAAAAGAATACCAGAATTAACTTTTTAAATTTAAACATCTAGAAATAAGGACGGCTTTTTAAGTTTTGATATATACTGGAAACCAACTACTACTGACGTCATAATACTCGCTATCTCTGATGAATCTTTTATTATTAAAATGTCCGTGTTTCATAGTTTAATCCATAAATTGATCAAAATTCTTTTATCCGAACAGAATTACTCTAACAACTTAATATTGCAATTAATAACGGCTACAAAACGAAACTTCGCCGATAACATCCTCAATAAAAAAACTAAAAAAAAGCTAGAAATATGTTGGGTAATGTTTTAAACGTTATAAAGGAAAACCTTTGTGTGCCATTAATTTTATTAGGAATGTAAGTTCCAAAATTTCAAATAGATTAGGAAGCTTAGATTCTAATGTCTTACAAGTTAACAGATTAATGTTAGACAACATCATAATTAACAATAAACCAAAACAAGACAAATTACAAAAGAATGGAATCTACAAACTATTGTGTAAGAATTGTGACGCTATTTACATTGGACAATGTGGAAAGGATCTAAAAAATTGTGTTTGTGAACATAAGCTCTTAATAAGAAACAAAATTTCCTTAACAGGTTTTACCGAACATTGTATGAAAACAGCCACAGTCTCGACAAAGTAAATATTAAATTATTGCATAATGTGGAAAAAAGTAGAAAGCTCATACTTTTAGAACATTTAAAAATTAAATTAGCAATTTGAAATAATAATAACTTAGTAAATAATCAAACTGAAATATTGACAAATAACACCTCACTGTTAAAAACCTATTTATAATGAATATTCCATTATGAGCCAACTTCCCCAATTTTGTGTATTAACCTGTTATTAATATGTATAATGTATGTATACAGCAATTTGTTGCTTAAGGTTTGAATGTATGATTTAGTATTGCACTACTCTTGATAATGACCGGCTCATTGAATCAATTGTCGAGTTTTCGGAAAATGTTTGTTCAAACATTCTTTTGCATTTTTATTACTTATATTAGCCTGTTGTTGTGCATATTTCTATTTTTATAGATAAAAGAGTTATACAGTTTTGCACAACATGGTCCATCTATCCTCGCTCTATCTTATATGAAACTTAGTGAACAAGTAAACCTGTTAAAATTTATATTATACTTGAAAGCTGACAAATTTATTTTTAGAAGGTAAAAGTGTAAGAAGCTTGCAGATCTTATTAAGGTTTTTATTTACATTTACTACTGAAATAGGTATTTTATAGAAGGTAACAAGATCGGTATAAACTTACACAAAGTAAACTTCGAGGATTGTCACGTTTCTCGTACGAATTATTTGTAAATACGATTAAGAGCTTTCAGGGATAAGTTTAGAAGAATTGAAAAAAGACCAAGGAAATATCTTCTGAACTAACGAGGAAATCTCATTTAAAAAGTTCTTTGTTGGCAGAAATTTACTGTTGGACTGAAAAATTGCAGGAAAAAGTTTTCAGAATCCTATTATTTATACACCCGTTCCAACCCCTAAGAAAGTTTTACTTCAATAAAAACTTAAAGATTTAACAGGCCCTTCTTTGGATTAAGTAGATGTACGTATTAAATCCCGGTGCCTTCTCAGTTATTAAAAATGATTAAAGTTTCTATAGTTGACAGAAAGTTTAAAATACTGGCAGCTAGGACAAGTGAAAAATTAAGACTTATTAGAAAAATTATTTCATTCCAACAAAAGTCTTTTCCTAGTTTTCTTGAAAATTTACTGATTTAGTTAAGTCTTTAAATTAAATTAAAATAAAAGTAAAGAATTATTTAGTTGCGTGTATTACTCCATTGCCATATATTGAAAAATAAGGACTTTAATTCTTTTTTTGGATACCTTTCGTATCTTTGCCTTAGAATCTTCCCGAATCAACAGTGTAGTTGTTTCTGTTGATTCCATATTTATATTTACTAAATTATCCAGTTAACCTAAGTCACTCACTGACACACAAAAACAGGAACTAAATTAAACTAAATACATTAATGCGATATTAATTATTGAACACGGGACACGAACTCAGAAAGGGCGTGATAACAGTAACAAATTTTTCCCTCATTGTATGAGGTAATCTGTAGTGAGTATAAATTAATTCAATAATTAATATCGCATTAATGTATTTAAAATTACCCCTACTAAAAATTCTTTAAATATTTAAATTAAACTACTCGGATATATATATTGTACAAGTCAAAGCTAATTTAAACTTAATAACAATTTTGTTATCTAAACAGACGGTTTAACCTATGGTTTTGCCACGACGAACTGTGAGTGAAAATAACATTTTCAGTGGCGGTAACAAAATTATAAAAAAATATCTTATATTGGTTAAAATAGTTAAATGATTTATTCTTTATTTTTGGCAGGGTACAAATAGACAACTCCATTACCTCTTAAAACTAATTAATTGCTTTTATCAAAGTATAGAATTTACAGTCCCAAACGAGTATAGAATTTACAGTCCCAAACGTATCTAATAGATCATTAAACTTTTTATATGAACAAGAACCGAAACTCGCCCCGCTTATGATATTTTGTAGAAAACCGACTTACACTGATATACAACCACATAGTATGTTTAAACAATCACTTAAATTAACATTAACTTTCTTTCGTTCCTTTAGCCTTATAATATTTGTACTTTTTGAAATAAACCAGTATATCAAAACAAATTGGGTTAATGGTTATAGGCAGTTTTCACTTATGGACAAAATGACCAATAAAAACAGAAAAAACTAATAATGAATAAATTGTTAACCCAAACCAAGACTACAAATATATATGCCATTTCTCTTATGGTTGTTAAAAACATATCGGATTCTATATAAGTGAAGATTAAAGAAGCACAAAACAACTTCGAAAAAAGTGGAGTGCAAGTATGAAGTTAAATGCGATAATTGCGATATTGCAAGTTTTAAATACTGTATTTGCGGTTGGAAATAGGTAAAACATTCTTAATAGTATTGTAGATTTCAATGAAATGCTTAATAACGTTTAAATTGTTTTACTGTTTGTAATTGTCTTTTACAATTGTTTCCGTCTCTCGACCATTCTCAAAGAGTTATTACTACAAACTAAACTTAAAACTATTTGTACAACAATTTATAAGTAGGTGCTATTCTATGTACAAGTATATATGTGTATATTAAAAAACTAGACATAAACACAATATGTACAATCAAAAATAAATTAACTGAAAATAATAAATTCAATAAATCTGGAGTATATCAACTAAAATGTTCAGATTGCGATGCCATATACATAGGGCAGACAGGCAGAAATTTTGAAAAAAGATTAAAAGAACACGAACATTCTATTAAAACTAATAAGGACACAACAGGTTTTGCTCAACATTGCATCACAAACAAGCATAATTTTTCAAAAGAAGATTTTAAAATTTTACACACTGTCCAAAAAAGTAGAAAATTAAATTACCTCAAAAAACTAGAAATTGAAAAGGCCATACAACTAAATAAAATTATTACCAACGAGCAAACAGAAGGCCACAAAAGCACTATATATATGGCAATAATTAAATAACAATAATCCATATACATAAGGTTATAGATATACATGTATATACATGTACATATAATAGCACCTACCTATAAATTGTTGTACAAATAGTTTTAAGTTTAGTTTCTAGTAATAATTCTTTGAGAATAGTCGAGAGACCGAAACAATTGTAAGAGAAAATTACAAACAGTAAAACAATTTAAACGTTATTAAGTGTTTCACTGAAATCTACAATACTATATTGCAATTTTGCGTCAAACGGAACGATCAATAAAAAACGTCCTATTGAGCATGAACAATCAATTTCTCTTAATTCGAAAAACACACATCTGGAACAATTTGATTATAATAACTATTCCTTATATGTAATTAACTTTAAATAGCTTTATATTCAAAGGAAAGTCAAGTGGCTTTAAATTTAGCAATAGCGAGAGCCAAATAGACTTTGGGATTTCACCTCTATTACACAGATACAGGTACACAATCTTGTTGCCCAGGTCGGTTGTTTATCTATAGACTCTTTATTCTTCATTAGCAAGAGGCGTGATGTAGTGATCTAAATCATAGCTCAGTACTCGGGAGGTTACCGATTTTATTCCGGGTCCGTCTGCCCTAAAACAAGTTTTTCTGTGGTTTCTTTGGATCATTTAGGAAATACTGTAACATTCTACACATAATCTTTCTCTTCTGTCTCCTTTTCGTCCGTCTGATATTTCACTCCCTAATCACCATCCACCCATTCCCAAGATTAGCAAAAGGAGTTTGAAAAGGGTCAATTTTTTCCTTTATTGTTTGGTAGTTTGCAACAGTAATTTTCTTATAATGACTTTAAAGCCAAAACATGTCGGAGTATTCTTAAAATAAATAAGTGAAACGTATTAATCAAATATCTTATTACTCATAATATTACTAAAAATGCTTTATCAAGAGATCAGCTAAATGACAATTTTGACGATCGCATTAATTTAAATTAAATGTACATATACTTCACTGAATCCTACACACTCGTTCCTAATTAATTTTTAATTGGTACTGAAAATTGCTTTCCAAGACTCAATCTAGGAACGCATTACTCCTTGTTGACCTATTATAATAATGTGTATCTTTAAGTCTCAGTCGGACTTGACTTTTCTGTTATATTAGTCTTCGCAATTAATGCAGTCAATTTTAGGACATAATGAGGAGAGACACCTACCTTAAAAAATTGACATACATGTTAGCAGCATATAATACTATAACAGCGTGCTTGAGATAGGCAATATATCTGGACTCCCTTTCTCGTTTTAACGCGGCCTGATTGTATCTCTCTTCCACAATAGTATCTTTTTCCACCAATCAAGCTTCGTTATCGCAACAAAGAAGGTTCACATACACTTCTTACCTCAAGGACACTGCTGTAGTATTTGTATGCTGCTTTCGTGTGTTTATGATGTAACATTACGACCGATATCAATGTTGAAAATTATTTAAAAGTTATTTTAACACGTCTGGGGCAGATGGTTGTATCTTACGTATATGTGCACATGTATACATGTAGAGTATGCGCATCAAACTCAATATTTCACAGTTATGAATGAAATATACAGTATTGTCTACCTATCTCATATACTAACAAGCAATATAGTAGTATTAGGTATATATGTGATCATTGTTTTTTTTTCGGAGAAGAAGGGAAATCTTCAAAAGATACATAGTCGTCCATACGACTGGGTAGTGTTGGATTCCCTCCAAGGATGACCTACTAACTGACTCAGGTCGTTTAGATCCTATCCAGCTGCATGTGTTTGAATTGATTTAGTGATTTTTGTGTGTATTAATATAGTTTTTTTGTGCGTTATAAATGTGGTATAATGTGTGTATGTCATGTTGTGGGTTGTTTGGGGAGATCCGAATTTTGTGCCAAAAGTTTAGCTGCGAAGGGGACAAGGGACTTTTTAGGTGTTTCGTCTAAGACTTTGGGGTGAGTGGAGAAGTGTCCTTGTTGATATAGGGTTATCGCTGTAAATGACGGTTTATTAATTTGATTTGAAGGAGAAATGGTCAATTAGGAATTGGTGATTTTGAAATTGTAGTAAAGTAACTCGGAAGAATTGATCGAGTCTGCCGTTTTTGCACAGCATAGGTCTTTCTGTTATAAAGATTTTTAATTTCTAAATGGTGGTGGTTGCCGTAATTGTTTCGAATGTGTAGAGCAGTGTTTCTGAGTTACATGTTTAGACCCTACTAGGTATAACCGCTATGGTTTTATTGTATATGGATTTTTAGTGTTAGAGTTATGCTTGAATGTCCATCTTCTTTTCGGACTATTTTTACTAGTTGATATTGATGTTGTCCTTCGAATGTTGATTTGGTTTTTGTCGGGATTGAGCTTAATGCGCCATTTGTTCAGTCAAAGTTCTGGTTGTTCAATTTTCCGATTCATTATAGTGTTACATGTTTCCAAGTTTCTTCCGTTTACCAAATAAGCTGTGTCATTAGTGTATTGAACTGGTAGGCTGATGATAGTAGTGAAAGGTTAAAAAATTTCGTTTCAGTAGCTATTTTAGAGGAATTGTGCGATTACAAGGACCCCTTATGGTACGCTGGCGTTTAATATAAAAGTTCACGAGATTGTGTTTCCGATTTTGATTTGCGTCGGTCTATGTGATAAAAAAGATTCGATTACTTTGACGAAAAAAGGGTGGTAGACTGATTTTGAGTAATTTAGGTAATAACCCGTTATACCAAAGAGTGTCAAAAGCTCTCACGAACTCTAGTGCTGTTACAATGGTATAACCTCCTGCATTTATGTTCGAAATTGCCTCGGTTTGTAGTTTTAGTACAAAGTTGAAGGCACTTAGTTCCTTTCGGTATTCAGTTGGTGAGTCTGGAATGATGTTGTTGGCCTTGCAATAGTTTGTAAGACGTAGTGAGATTATCTGTTCGAGAACTGTGTTGTTGACGAGTGAAATTGGGTGGTAAGACTTCGGATCGTTATTATTTTCTTCCAATTATAGAATCATTACAAGTTGCGTCGTTTTCCATTTAATAGGGTAGTATCCCGTTGTAAATGGCCGTTAGATAGTCGATAACAGAAGAAGGAAGATTTTTTATTGTTATGTTCCTCCGGAGAGTTGTTTTCTAGTTTCGTGAATGTGTTTACGATTTTGTCTTGGGTTATGTAACGTAGGATTTCGTTTTGTTTTTCGTAAGCTACTTCTAATGCATGTTTGACTTCTCAAACAATTCGTGTGATATGTGCAACATCGTGTTTGGTCGAATGTGTCCACGGACGCGTTAACTGTTTCCTTTGGTTTTGTGTTTTTATTTTTTAACCGGTATGTGTCTTAAATTTGTTCCAAAATTGTGTGATAAGATTAATCATATCTAAATTCACTTGATGGAAATTCATTATTCACTTCATAGAATAAATCAAAAAAATTTAATTTCCACAATATTGACTCGCTAATGATGGCTGTTCTGATGGTACAGACATTGGGATTAAGATTTGATGAATCTAGATTCATCACCTGATGATGTCACTGTTTTGGCGCGAACATATGAACATATTAATGAAAAGCTGTGAATAAAATCACTTAACTACTGCACTGTTTCTAGTACATACCGTCACACGCCAATTAATTTTGTGTGACTAGTTTTATGTGTCGATGAATATGAATTGCTGGTTAGTTACTTAATAACTTTATTTACAAAATCTATACAATATCCAGGCTATATATCTCAAACGTGACTTGACTTAGTTTCTCTAAACTGTATTTATTAACTAGTTTTATTACTAAAGGATTGGTGGGATCAAGGTGTCAGGACAAAGTCAGTACATTTTAACAGGCGTCTTAGATCCTTCAAGAGAGATTAGTAATGAAAAACCTGACAATTATTCCAAGAATGCTAAATTTCAATTTTCAACGTATTAACATCTGCAAACCAGATAGCAAACAAAACTTCATATAAATATAAATATGGAATCAACGAAACAACTACTCCGAAGGCTAATACCCCTACCGGTATTGAATTACACTGTTGATTCCGATGGATTCTTAGACGAAGATATAACATATCCAAAAACACAGGGCATTAAAATCGTTTCTCGTATAAATTTTAAGGATCACAGATCTCACATTTGGAACGCGTCCTACACAGTAAGTTCAACGTACGGAAAGCCATATTCCACGACTGGTTTCGACCTATCAGGTCTCATCAGGTGGGCGCTGGCCTTTACAGGCTATATGATAAATATAAATATAAATATGGAATTAACAGAAACAACTACTCCGAGGGCTAATACCCCTACCGGTATGGAATTATATATATATATATATATATATATATATATATATATATATATATATTTATTGTAGTATGAAGGCTTTCACGACCGGCGTCAATAGAATTAAGATAACTTATCTTAATTCTATATATATATATTACTTGAAATATTTAAAAAAAACAATAAATAAACAAATTTTATAAGTGCTTTGGACATGAGAGTATTGCTATGAAGCATGCATGTTACAATGCTAATGTAGCGTTACCATTATGTGCTTATATATTCTTCCAAGCGCGGCTTTATATGAATATGACATTGATACTATTTGTTTTCATAGATCACACTACTAATTTCATGGGGATGTCGTTTTAAATCAGACGTCTGTAAAAAACTGGTAGCGCATACCGCACTCTGTTGCTTCACGTCTTAGAATGTTGCCAAGATTCAAAACCCTTTCTCATTCGATCAAAATTCGTTGGTGAATGAGGCAACAGCCTACCGATAATTGCACCAAGACTTGCCATTCAATACCGATAAAACTAACATTCTCATGTAAACGTCTATCACTAATGTTTTTCACCATATCGATTGACCTCTGCTCAAATGTCTGATCCCAATAGTTGATGTTATGTTAGTACATTATCTAGTCGCTGTAGGCATAAATATGGTTTATGATCTAAAATATTCGATATTTGAATTTGTATTTGCAATCGATTGTCTCATTTTTATGAATATTGACATTGAATAACTTTTTACGCAGCAATAATCGTTTTGTCGGTTTTTAATGTTTTCATTAAAACACTGAAATAAGGCGATTAAAATGAAAAATTGAAATATAACTTTTCAGATCACAAAAGTTTAGTATCACTAACCTAATACGTATATTATTAGAGCTATCGAGAGAATTTGGTTGTTATAGTTTCGATATAGTGTTGACGAGTGAAGTATGTCGCGCGTTGAAATCACATAGAACTGTGGCTCGTGAGATTGTTGAAACGTAGGTCAATAACTCTGAAAGTTTATGAGCAGGACTGCTAAAGGAGCAATATGCGATTATGTCCCCAGATGGCAAATAGATTGTGCTCCGCAACAGTTGAGTCCTTGGAATTGTGGTGGAAAGAGCTGAAAGCGATTGTGTTATGTATGAGCAAGGCGGTACTTCTTTTATTGAGAAGTTTGTTGTTTTCGTACATTTCGTATCATGGAATATGAATTTTATCTTTGTGTTTCTCGAAGTGCTTATATATGTATACAATACGGGTGTTGAGTGTGTAAGATAGTCTGTGTCTACGATTTCAGAGACAGGTGTTATCTGTGGAATTTTTTATGTCAGTGTTGAGTAGGACAACCGGGGATAGTCAACTACGAATGAGTGAAGTGGGGTGATATAGAGGTGCTTAAACTGACTTCGTGCACGAAATAATCTTTCATCTTAAAGAACTGGTCTGCTTGTAGGGTTACTATTTGGTCGACAATGTGTTGGATGGAAGATAAAATCGATAAATATAGGTATTTAAAAAGGATTGTGTTCAGAATAAAGATTTAGGATTCAGTTTTATAGAGTATAGTTGAGGAGTCATCGGAAAGGTCTTCGACGGCAGAGCCCATGTACTTGGTTTTGATCTTAGGGAATTATGAGATAATCCGTTTGAGAATTTTGAATAGAAAGCATGATATTTACTCTTGCAGTTCTTCAGGATGGGGAGGAGGTGCAGGATCTATGGTCGTGTTTTAGATCGCGATTGCGGTACGAAGCGTTCGCCACATTGGGGTGGTTAAACACAACTGAGGCGTAGATTTTTCAGAACATTGTGAAGCCTTTGATATGAAAATGTCAATAGCCTTAGGGCAAAAATAAATTATGCAAACAGGTTGGTTTGACGATCTCTTGCTTCGATGTATTGGTCATTCAGAGCTGTGAGGATGTCTGTCCGTGTGATATTCATAACGCCTGCATGTACAACAAAATACAAGGCAGGTTTTTCAAGTTGCGAGATCGGTTAGGTGTAAATAGTAAAGGTTTAGGTTTGTCAGATGAAATATGAATGCTCTCAGAGAGCAGATCATAGATGGATTGATGATTTTTTTATTACGGTAGGTTCTCGGGAGATTATAAGGGCCTTATTGTTTCGAAATACCGTTAAGTAAGGGAAGATTAGAGTATGTAAGATTTTGTGTGATATAGAGGTTTTTCTGGTAAGCGAATTTGTTTACTATTTTATAACGGTTCTTCTCATAGAAACGTATGATATTCTGCGAATAACGTTGAAAAGATTTGTCAAAACAGAATATACCGTTAAAGAAAATCAGGGACCCACGTGTGTATTAGGAAACAATCATAAAAAGAGACAAATAACCACATAACAAAAATGAAACTGTGGAATTTACACTGACACCGAATGACGTGCAATAAATTGAATATCATTTTGCAAATCAACGTAAAAGTAATTACGTATTTATTAAATATCGCGAAATTGATTTGTTGCTTCACAAGTTTAAAACATTTGTGGAACCGTGAAAAATCATATCTTTATATTGATTTTGTATTTTGAGTACCGACGGATTAACTTTTCCAGAAAATGCGGATTTCTTGATTTTATTTTATATATACGTTCACATTAATAAAGAAAATAAAGAAAGGAAATAAATAATACTGCTTTTTTGTTTCACACTTGAAATTTTATTTTGAGATTTAATAAAATTTCAAGTGTGGAACAAAAACGCAGTATTATTTGTTTCCTTTCTTTATTTATTAAATGTTTCACAAAAAACTAACTGCGTATACAATTCAAGTTATTAATTAATAAAGTAACATTAGAGCTAATATAAAAATTGGAAACAAAAAACGTGAAGAAGTCTCTTATATTGGATATGTGGCAAGTAAGGTAAGTCAGAATTGGAAAAGCGGTAAATACACAAAACAAAGTATAGCTCAGGGTCAAATCGCTTCTAATAAAAAGAAATCACTTCTGTACTTGCTATTGATTAATTTAAAATTGCGAATAAGATTATGTATAGTATGATTGGAAACGTGGACAATAGGTGCAGCGGAAAAGAGAACAGCTATAATTTTAGAAGTACTAGAAAGAGTGGGTGAATGGAGGGCGCTGCGGAAGTCAGTAAAGAAAATAAGAGATAGATAAGAAGGACACCTTCTAAGACATGATGAACTAGTTAGAGATATATCAGAAGCATAAATAAGAGTTGCAAAAGGCAGGGGAAGGTCTAGATTAGATTATTATTAGTTATTTAGTTATAGTTAGGGTTGTAACATGTTCTAGTTTTAGAAAAATTGAAAATTTTGCTCTAGATACGTGTCCAACCAGTCTTTGAACTGACAGCTCTATGAAGATGAAGTTTAGATTATCAAATTGTGCTTAAACAACACCAAAGTCTAAGAAAACGCTGATTATAGTCAATTTGAACTGTATTTTTTATGTAAACTGTGTCAAAACAAAATAAAATATCTTAGTGATAATTGATGTTAAACTAAAATGTATTTTAATATATGTATGTATATTATACACATTTAGACTCTCGTGTTTGGGCGATAAGAAGGGTGGATTAGATAGTATCATTTACAATAATTTATTTACACTAAGCTTTAAGTAGAAAATTTGTTCGGAACTAAACTATTACTTAAGAAAGTAATTTGTTAAAATTAATTGATTAGAAAACTGCAAAGTTGGAACTGAAAGTTTGTAAATTAAAGCAAAGGACCAATAGGAAGGTAAAGGAATATTCTGGGAATTAAATTTAGATCCTAAACCACCGAATGAATCCATCGTAAAGATGCAATCACGAACGAATAACAACTATAGACACCATGCGGTTAGTGAAGGAACTTGAAATTTAAAAAAGAACTAATTAGAGGAAAGTACAAATAATAAAGCAATTTACAAAGAGAAGATAATGTACAAATTAGGTAATTTAAAGTTTAGTGTTACTTTAACATATAGGTTGATTTGTAAACAATAGTGGTTTTTAATCCAATACTTTCGATTCTTATTTGTTTTATTATTATTATTGTTTTGTAAAGCATTTTTCCTAAGAAATTATTTAATTAAACTGCAGTCAGGAGTCTACAATATTGGTTTCGTGTCTTCAAAGAAGCATAGCTACATAATTAACTGATAATGCTTATAACCGCGTTTTAAACATTACGTGAAAGTGATTGCTGACCTTTGTTTATCATAATTTCTCAGGGCTAATTTCAGTATGAACTTTAATTAAAACTTAGTTTCGAAAATTGTGGGTATGTATTACGTGATATTATCTTTAAGTAGTCTGTGACCATATGGCTGCTGATAATGCTAACCCTTGCATTGTTGAAACCCATAGCCGTAATTACACGACGGAAAGTAACGAAACCACCAATTTAAAGTCACTCTACCATTTACGATAATTCGATCCAATTTGAAGGAAATTTCCCTAAAACTGTAATTTTTTATATAGGTACCTATCGAAATCTTGGATTACCATATGGAGACCATCTCATGATTCGAACGAAAGTAAAGAAATCCTTGGGCTACTTTGGTTAACGTTTAGTGGTCTAAAGAAATAAGAACTAAGTTTAGTTCCTCAGCAATTACAATTACATTATCATTATAGGTTTATACCGTACATATCAATTTTGGTAAAATCGTCATGGAAGGTATTAAATTATGAAAAAGCTATTCTGACTTTTTTGTTTGGACAGAATGATACCGTGTTTGGAATAAGTAGGTAATAACTGTTAATGAAATGAATGCAAATTTGCGTGCCAACGTGACATGGTGGACTGTGACATTAGACAAGCAATGACAACAACCTACAGTTGATATAAAACAAAAAATCGATCCACGTGATCTATCACGTCGCCGAAGCGGATGATATCGAATCTAGTCAATCCTCTCCAAATATGCAAATTATGCAAGAAGCAGCTAGGTTAAGTTAATCCAACTGGTTCGGAATTTTTATAAATATGAATTCTATTATTCACACTACAATATTGTTTAGAAAACAGCTTTATTACCTGCCTTGAGATTACTTCTTTTCAATAATGATGTGATAGGTCACGTGGATCGATTTTGTTTCATATCAATTACATACATATATTTTATTTCCATGTGAATTTTTATAATAAAATAGAAAGACTTGGTTCTATGCGTTAGTGAAGTCAGGGGCAAAGGCTGATATGTAATGGAATAATAGAATTTGATTAAAACTAGTTTTGGAAACTTTCGTTTATGTTTTATCTCGGAACTGGGTCCAAGAATTATTAGTATAAAAATGATAAAGAAAAAATTTATCGATAAAACTTAAACTTTAATAATGATTAAAAAAATACAAAAGCTCTACTCTACGACATGAATACAATACGACTCAACTGAAGCTGGTAAAGCCACGTGTAATTGCGACGAACCCCCAGACTACACCCCGGTACACTCGTCCTTCCACCACCGGAAGCCGACACAGCGCCTTTCCACCATTAATTGTACTTTTTACAATTTGATTTTGGTGCTCACTCTAATTTGACACCTAAAGCCATTTCCCACTGAGCGTTGTGGATTAACGATATAGATTATTCCATGGGGCATTGGTTCAATTCCGTGTTCGTCTTGGGGTATGGCTTTCCGTACGCTGTGCCTACTGTGTAGGACACGTTCGAAATGTGGGATCTGTGATCCTTGAAGTTTAGACGAAAAAGGATTTTAATGCCTTCTTTTTTGAATATGAATTCGTCTTCCTTAGTTAAATTTTTTCTGTGGTTTCCTTGAATCATTCAAGAAGAAAATGTTGGGGCAGTTATATTCACTCCACCGATAATTTTTCTGTATTAATTGCGTCTGCCTCTCCCCTATCACTACCAACCCATTTCCATGTTTCCTAAACCTAGGTTAAGGGAAGCTTTCTAACCTACCCTTTGTAGATCAAAGGGAGCGTTTGACTATCAGCTTTAGTTATCGGTAGGAATCAAGCACATAAATATTTTATTGGGATTGTCTAGGCTTGTACTAGAAGCTACATAGTAAAAAATGCATCTTTTGTTATTAGGATTATAATATAACAGAAATAAACACTTTTCGAATGGTATTTGACGAGAAATTACCTTTGACTTTTTATTAAACTAAAAAAGAGTGACAGTTTACCTGCCCTAACGTTTTATGTAATATGTATACGTATAATTTTATTATAACATTATACTTCATTGTTCCAAATCAATTATTTTACAACTTCTTTTACCACAAGATTATAATTGCTACGTGCCCAATTATATGTAGGTACATGATCAAGCTTGTCTTACGAAATAAATTAAATTAGGCTTGCTTTATGTAATTGTACATTCAATACGTTTGTTAAGAAGAGCTCATGGTTTGTCTATAATTTATTAATTAGAATACAGTTTATTTTAATTTATGTTACAAAAATTAACCGGTTTTGCCTGTTTGTGGAAATTATCATACATATGCTTTAGTAAATAGGTAAACAAAAACAAATAAGTGAGCATATAGTAGTGCTGTTCGACTTATGGCAAGAGGTCGTCTCACATCACGTATATAAATTCTTTTATAAATATTCCCATAAAAGGTACCCTTACTGTTTGGACATTTACTATCCTGATGTAGAAACTGATTTAGGGGAATCCATTACCGGCTGATAACCAGCTATTTCCATTTACTCTGCACATTCATGCAGTGGTCAGTGAACATGATAGGTTAAATAAATAATAAATCGAATGCTATAATTTTCGCTGAATATAACGGGAATGTGTAAATGTTTCACATTTACTTGTTAGTTGCAAGATAAACTTAATTTTGATGAAAAGTAAAATCAAACAAGGGAACCGTGTCCGATGGGCGCCACTTTGCAATGTAAAGCATAAAATCCCAAATAAATTGCCGTGAGGTAGTACAGCCAGTAGTTTCATATCCTATATGACAAAATCACAGCTCAAAGTTCTTAACAAAAATATCACAGGAAAATTAAAAACATTATTTAAAAAGTGAAAACACACAAAAAGTTTCAAGAGAATTTAAATAAACATCTTGAAATTTTTTGTGTGTTTTCATTTTTTAAATTATGAAGCAGTTTCGACAAGTAAAAACTTCCACAATCAACAATTTAAAAATATTATACTAAATTAACAACAAAATATCTTAATGCCCTAATATAATTGTGAATGGCGTTATCTGCACTCAACAAGTTTGCAGTAACCAAAAGACTTACTCAAAAGGTCATCAAACACAAGGGCTTCGCACAAATCCCAACTATGTAAAGGTAGGTGACAGACTCAACTCGACCAAACTCAGAATTACGAATTAACCGTGTTAAAGATTTAAAGGTTGATGAAATCTAACAAATTAGACCATGAATCGTATAATGTCTCAACTGTATGTGCAGGCCAGTTTCTATACTCAATCCATCTGACAATTCTAAACTAAAAAACTTAAAAGGATCTTCAGTCACAGAATACAAAATTATATTATAAATAACAATACTAAAGACACAATTTTAAAATATTACAAAAACTTGATATAGTAAAGTAAATAATGTTAAGTATGTTAGAATTTAACACCAAAACTTTTGACGAAAAACAAATAACTCTCAGGATAAAGGGTACGGCCGTTATAGTCTACCGAAAAGCACTAATGAGGCATGAACTCGAAGTCTGATACCAAAACAGCTTTTAATACCAAACTTTGAAAAGCTGCAATGAAAATTATGGACAATTTGTTGTTGAGACAAAAAAGTGATTATTCTGGTGAATCCTGGATTAAACAGTAATAACAAAATAGAACAATGGTAACAAAGTGTGTCACACACCAGATATATTATAGCGAATTAGACATTACGAAATAACTATGAGGCACATATTTTACATGTACATGTTATCTTAGACGAACACTTTCCACAAACATATTTGTTGCATGCATTGCAAGTATAAATCGCTCTGTTTTTGTTGCACAATCGAATTTGGCAAGATTTGCGTTCATAAGGACTTTTTTTTAGTTTTCTGGAGTACAATCCGTTGCCTGTTTTTGTTTTTGGGAGGAGGCTTCTTTTCCGCAACTATATTCACTGGAGATTTATTCGGATAATTGAAACAAAAATTGTTTTCTAGTTATATTTTCATCACAAGTCCCTTTATATAAAGTTCAAGCATTGATTGCTGCCAAGTTCAAAATATTATAAAATACCTGAAAAGACCATCTACGTGAGCCTGCTTTTACGCTATATTTGCGGGCCATTTGGTCAACTATATCTACTCCAAACTTAGTTTTATTGTAATAAGATACAGTTTCCGAACACTTTGGAATATTCAGTACAAATGTTTGGAATCGATGCAATGAATGTAAATATCAATTGATGTCCATCATTGCATAGATGATATGTAAATTATTATAAACTTTGAAACTGCTAAAGTCGTAAAAATTCTAGAACAATTACATAAATTATATCAAATTTTTAATTATGAAATTTGAAAACCGTCAAAATGACGGTCTTGGTAGTTCTAGTGCTAAACAATATTCCAGCCGGCCTGATCAAATCCGCAAGGTGCCGTATACAAAAATGGTGTTACTTACTAAAAGCAGAATAACTCACAAGGAATAAATTTTCAGCTAACACGCTTTTCCTGCAATGGAAGAAAAACATTACAATGTATCAGTGTAAATATATAAATATTGTCCATTCTGTTTTAAGTGCTGTTAAAATGTTTAATATAGACTTATCAAATATTATATCTGTTAATGTATTAATAGGCAGGTTTTGTTTACTGTCTATATTAGTCATTAGTAATTATCTTTTTCAAGATTCGTGGGTGTGTAATATGAGAAAATAGGGGTAATGTTTACTTTAAACAAGCAATCACAGCAAAACCATTAAAAAATAACAGAAGAAATGATACCCCGAGGATATATAATCTAACATAAGGGAAAATATAGTAACCTGCTGAAATGTTCAACGTGTACACTAAATTAATTAAGTAAACTTTAATAGGTGTATATGTTACAGTTAATTCTGGAAATATGTTGATATCTACTAATTAATTAAAATTGACATTTTCTAAATCCATTTGTTGTAAGAAGAAATTAAATAAATTCTTCCACATTAACTATATAAATTAATAGTATATAGATTCGGGATGTTACAATGTCTTTACCTATGAAGAAATTCCCAATAGTATTAAAAATAAATGACTTTGTACAGAGCCACTCTAATTTGACACCTGAATGCTTTACGCTAACATTTTTCGAGTCGTACAGTTTGTCGTGATATGATAATCTGCTTTTCATTCTAACGAAGTACAATCAGGAGATGTGTATGCTTTCTAAGAAGTTGGGATGATCAACAACCAGGAATATGCCATAATTAATAAACACACCTTGTCGAATAAGGGTAGTGGACTGAGCGACCCGTGATGGGTATATCATCAGCATAAAATTACCGAAAAATTAGTAGATTGTTTAGACGCGACCATTGCCGTAAAACTACAACAGTCGACGCGTTTAGGTCGCGTAGTGCGTAGGGACTCTTAAACGAAAATTTTCACATTTCTACATTCAGGTAAAATAATAAAAACACAAAATTGGTATATTTCAACACATACGTTTTTCTAGAGTATTTAGTGCTTTACATGCAACTTTGAGAAACCATACCTTTGGTGATAATTTTGAAATACTTCATGTTGTTAATAAATGCCTTAGATTATAATTATACTAGAAACATTAGAAATGAATAAATACAAATACAAAAATACACTTTTAAATGATCAAATTGATCTCAACAACTCACTGCTACCAATCTTTTTACTCACCCCGCGCCCTAATCCACTACTATATAAGACAAATGTTTAGATAAGTTTATTGTATTATCATTACTTCTGAATAAGGCTCAGTTAGGCGAAACAATTGTAAAGTGTTGAAATATACCAATTTTGACAAATTGATTAAGGCTTTCGCGGCCAGTTGATGAAATGATGTTGTCATTCTTCGGGTGTACAGGCCGTCGTCGGTTGGAATTGCTTCCTAACGTTTCGCTAGCACGAGTGGCGAGCTTCTTCAGAGGTCTACAACCAACAGCGAAAATGGATAGACCTCTGAAGAAGCTCGCCACTCGTGCTAGCGAAACGTTAGGAAGCAATTCCAACCGACGACGGCCTGTACACCCGAAGAATGACAATATCATTTTATACCAATTTTTTGGAAATTTTGTGTTTTTATTATTTTACCTAATTGTAATATATACAATTATTTTAAATAAAAGATTGTCAGAAACCAAATGTCCTATTCTTTTAGTTTCTTAGTTTTTTGTAGTATTCCGTTCAACCATCCGATTTTCACTATAGCAATAATTCACACGATAAGAGGATTATCTACGTATTTTCCATGGATTATTAATTATCTTTGGATTAGCGCACCATCCAACCTTTCACATTTGCAATAGTTGGCAAAAAAGGTGGACAAAGCATAGCACCACAATGTGTAGGAGTCTATTACGGCCCGAGATTGATTTGTTCATAAACCACGTAATTATACGCCGACGTTGTTAAACAAGGGGTCACCCTTGTTTGTGCCAGCTTCGCTTAGCTTAATTGTCATGTACTTTACAACCTATCAAGCGCTATTTCAAGTTAGCGTTTCCAAGAAATTAACGCTAAACGGTTATAGACAGGCTTAAAGCACGCATCATGATATCTATTTTAATTCCTCTTTACTATTGGTTCCGATCATTGGTTAAATTCGGTAACAAATTGACATAAAATATATGTAGATAATAAAGAGTCATTTTGATGATCTATATCTTCTGTGTTTAATCTTTCTGTATTCAAAACACAAGAATCAAAACGGAACTGCTAATATCAAAAATTTTGGACTTATAAGTTATGCTTGCCGGAGTTGAGCTCGGTACGCGACATTTACTTTTTACTATCTATAATAAAATATTCGTGCATTCTCGGATAAGCAAAGCTTGCATCATGACTCTGTTTAGTGAGATTTTTAGTGACTTTCACAACTAAATGTTTTGTGGCTGGGAATTGTATCTGCGACTAGTAAACAAAACGACCATATCATTGTAGTATTCTAATGCTATATTGCATATTTTTTATGAAATCAAGCAATTCGAAATATATTCAAAATAAATAATGCACTACTCATGAACAAAACTAACTAATAAGCCCATACAGGAACGGAGTCCTGCTAATCACAGGTACCTGGCGTTCTTGAGTGAGCTGCCATCACATGTCAAGAGTCGCAAGTCGTCCTCAAAGGCATAAAGTTGAAGTGTCTAAAGATTTAACTTTACTGGACTACTGTTGTAAACTGTGCTAATTGTAGTCGTGAATGTGTAACATATTATGCAGGCTGTGACAATTTCATTTCGTGCAAAATAAAACAAATAGAAGAAATTGTGCTGAGAATGTCTGTAGAAACCGCTTAGATACTTAAATGTTATTCTTCTTAGCTTTCCTATTAAAGAACGGTTTGTGATAATTACAAATGGATTTGATAATTTGGAGAAAATCGATAAACAACAAATGTAGAAACTATCATTAAGAATTAAAAAGGTTCGTTTATATACGAAAATATTCTTACTTCATTTCAGAAAAGATTACTATATTCTAATAAGGATTGTTCGGTCGGATAATTATGAAACATATTCTTCAAAAATATATAAGACAAAGAAAAAGCTGCTTTTTTATGTTTCAAAGGTTTCTGTTAAAATTCGACGATCGTTTCGGCTAGCGAAGCCTTTTTCAAGAGTACAAAACAAATACTGAATCTGACGGTTAAACTAGTTCTTATAAATGTAAGCTTATAAAACAAAATAATCTGTTGGGTATTGCTTTTATTATACTAATTGTAACTATTACAGCACAAGAATACGCCTCCAACTACCCCATATCTACGAATACAACGTTTTTAATGGCACGTGAATGCTTAGATCTCCTAAAAATCATCTATTAACAAATCCGTACTGATATCGGTACCCTCCATCATAATTTCCATCTCCGCAGAATCGAATGCCAGGCTACACCGCACGATATGCGCTTGATCTGAACGTTTCAATACTAATTATTGCTACTTCAACATAGCTGTCATCTCTCTGAGCATTCAGGAGTTCTCATGTCTCATCTCAATAGTGCATGATGTTAACGTGTGTTTTAAATACACAGTGGACAAACGCGTGTGCGATGTACGTACATTGAACTTAGCCTTAGTTTGTGGGATTAGTTTGCCATGTTTAATATGCACCATACCCAAGCTTTATCCAGTAAGGAAATAAAAATAATAATATAATAATAAGTAAAACTGGAAATCCATCCGTACAATTATTTGGTGATCAACAAATGCAGCGTTGTTTGGGATTTTCAAGATTGATGGTAGTAGATGGCTGGTTCACTGGACTTTGTTAAATCTGGATCAATAAAAATCGACAACGGAGACAAAATAGACTGTTTATATTTACCATATAGCCTGTAAAGGCCTTTCTGCCAGCGCCCACCTGATGAGACCCAATAAGTCGAAACCGGTTGTGGAATTTGGCTTTCAGTTCGTAGTGCCTGCTTGGTGGGACACGTTCCAAATGTGCGATCTGTGATCCTTAATATTTAGACGAACAAGGATTTTAATGCCTTATTTTTCGGATATTTCTTTCACCTCCATTCCCTGCACCTCCACCTCTTTATTTCTTAGAGAACGGTTTGCTAGTTGCGCGTTCCTAAGTTTGCTGTTTTACACGCATCCAAAGACCTTGCAGAAGTTACAGTTACAATTTTGGTAGTAACAGAACGTCCATTTCTAGATTTAGATAAAAAATTACGGTTAATGGTTGTTTTCAAACTTTGTGCCCAACGTGACATACGAGGTGTGTAAATTAATTAATGAGACTGATGTTTTGAATTTTTTTTCTTTCGATAGAATTACAATTCAATGTTGTCTCCCTCAAAATAATTCCTGCGGGAAGGCACATAGAATTGGTGGTAGTTCTTACACTCCTAATAGCAACTTGGAACTAGTATACTGGAATAACCTTCAACTGGTCGGTTACAGCTGTTTGGATATTTTCCAGTGATCTAAAATGACGCTTTTTGAATTTTAAATCTTGGGAAGGGTAAGAGTCAAATCAGGTGACCGTTTTTATGAAACTGGTGTGCGAATAAGGCGCATTGTCGCGATGCAGGACCCAATCGATGTTTGGTCTCATACACGGGACTTCATTTCAGAGTCCTTCAACAACCTCTCGGTAAAAGTGTTGACTGATTATTTGACCATAAAGAACCAACTCTTTTTGGATGATCAAAGAAGCAAAGCAGCACGATTTTGATCAGTAGTAACATGTTCCAAAAATCTTTAATTATTCTCAGTCGATTAAAATCGTTAAGTTTTTTTTAATCCTGATTTTATAATCATTTTTGAACAGATTTTTCTCATATCCAATTCATTGGTTAAAACTTTATCAACAGTGGTGAGAGCCGAAGCCCCCAGTCACTCTGACTATCAACTGATGATGTGAATTGGACTCTGTCGATATTTTCATCAATTTTTGCAGATAAAGGTTTTTGACTGCGTGGTTAACTTTCCCTCTGAAAATGCCTTAAAGCAGTGGTTCTCAAACTTATTTCGTCTACCGCCCCACTTTGGGAATCAATTATATTCTAGCGCCCCCAAAATGTTTTAACTTTGCCGTATCTAGAAAGCCACAATCGCAATCCTTGATTAAATTATAGCATGCCATATGAGTCTCATCCTGTTTACTAACTTGTCAATATTCATAAAAACTTTTATTCAAATTAAAATAAATATTTCAATTTCAATTTTAAAAATCTAATGCGAAGGATGAATCTGATGGTTTTTAATAAGTTTGTTATTATCAGGCCCGAACTTACTCAAAAACAGCCATAGGTCACTGTGTTCGATAATATGCAAACGATCAAACGATTTCTCTTTTTAGTTAGCAGCGTTGTTACAGCACTAAACCTACGTTCACAAAAATACGATGATGGGAATGCTATCAAAAATTTTTGAACAATCGAACACAATCCAGGGAACAATTGCCGTATTGCGGAATTGGTTTTTGTAGCCAAAATTCTTGGTAGCCATTTTAAATTTGATTTTAATTTCCTCCTTCGTTGTCAGTTCTATAAGTTCTGCTTTCTGAAGATACTGCGATAGTACTGCTGTTTTGACATTTGAAAAATGGTCCAACACCCAGTCCGGTATTTCCAACCTTAGAATGTCTTCGAATCGTTCTTTGGAAACACTGTGGAGGTTCTCTAAATGTTGATAATAATCAAGCAGGTTGCCGTTGTTGAGGGGTGCTGCTGATAAATTAGGGAAAGCGTGAAACTCATGTCTGCTGATATTTTCCTTGTGTAAGGACAGTTTGACTGCAAAAGCAGCAACGACATTTTTTCAAGTTCAATTCAAATTAAAATTCAAGTGGTCACGTTGAAGTTGGAGATTTATATTATTAAACAATTTATACAAGTCTGTCAAGTACACAACGCAATATCATTCTTTGATGTGATGAGGTTGCTGCGTAATTCTGTGTCTTTGTTTTCCAAGAACTCTGAACTCTATCACAGAGTCAGACAGATTGTAAAATCGAGTCAAACAAGTACCTCTCAATATCCAACGCACAGCGATAGCTGTATGAAACAGCAGTCGGTTGATATCTCATTAAAAAGGCTGTTTCGGATTTTATTCACGTCATTGATGACACGACATTGATGCACTGATTGAATTTCTCTTTCATAACAAAGCTTCTTCAGTGTATCAAATACGGTTTCTCCTTTTGTATCTCTGAATTGTCTCTAAATTTTTAGCAAAAAAGGGTTCTTCACATATTTTCTCATCATTAATAAACCTCACGTATGACAACAACAATACAACAATGCTTCATTTGTTGGTAAAGTGGACTCATTTGAATTCTCAACTGAATTGCACAATGACTCTTCAATGTTTTCCGCTATCTCATCAATTCGTCTTTGCACAGAACTATTGCTCAAAGGAATTTTTCGGATAATATCTGCCGCTGGTTTATAGAGCACATTAGTTATTTAGTTATTACTCTTTTATTGCTGGTAAAATTAACTCTTCTTCGATAGTGTAAATAGTATGTGGTTTGCCTGTTTGAGAGATTAACAAAGAGATATTATACGAAGTTCGAAGTCCGTCATCGTCTTGCTTAGAATCCCCTGAAAGAAGTTTTGATAGAGTTGGCTGTATTGTCGTCTCTTCTTTTTTACTTCCGCGATGGTTTCGTCTCCACATATACGTGACCAAAGTATCGAATTTAAGGAACTTGATCAAGAACAAGCATCGATGACTCCGCCCCCATAAACCGCTTCAACGCCTCCCAATTTTCTCTGGGCCCTTTACCGCCCCCCTGTTGTCGTCCAGCGCCCAAAAGAAAGACTACCTTAAAGCATAGAAAATAGTGCCTCCAGTGTTAGCATGTAGAACACTACTTTGTCAGTGTCATCACTTACTTTACATACCTTGTATAAGCGATAACCGAATTCATGTTAATATATAAATGTTTTTTCTCAGCTTGTCTATTATTTTACATTTTTTTACAAATATATATGTTATATTTCAAAATTGGAACAAAGACTTTTTAAAAAAATATATTTTACAAAGTGGATAACAATACTAGGTCTAGTCTAATCCTAGTATGAATACCCTAATTTTCTGAACTCCATTTATAGACATAGCGAAAATAAACATAGTCAGCAAAAGATGAGCGTTGTATGTTGCCTTAACATATATGTACATCCTAGTCTGCAATATCATTGAATTATCATTTCCACTAATAATATGCATTCATTAATTCTGAAGTTAAAAAGATAATATGAAAACCATAACTATTTTAAATTATGGAACTGCATATGAGTTGTGTATTGTGGTTAAATAAATCGTTTTACAAAACTAAATATGCGGATACGAAATTTCATTGTTATTATATGGATTAAATTATGATTGATTATTCAAAAATGGAAATTCGTTTTAACGAACACACAATAGTTTATACATTTCCAAAAATAAAATTACATAAACAAAAGAGAATTGTCACAAAAATTTCAATTATAATTGTTTAGAAACACAGTTGGTATTTTTGGCTTAAATTTGAGTTCATAGGAATTATCTTATTTACTATATTACAAATTATTTGAACGAATCAGAGTAGAATTAATAGAAATTGTTATGTATACATATATACAGGCTCATTCGAACTGAGTGGTGCATTAGACGTTTTAGAAAAATTAAGCATGTTACAGATTTGAAAATTTGGGAGTAGGGGTTACTAAGGATGGTCTATTTAACTAAAATAATTTTAACTGTCGGGCACTTTCGGTTCTATCAGAAGTTGATGTCAATTTTCTTATTTCAAATAGAATGGTATATTTTTTACGGTGAATTCGTATGAAACATAAAATTTTAAAGTAACAGTAATAACCAACTTGTATGCCTACGATGAACAGTTTCTGATATAATTTAGTTTATTGGAAAAAAGACCCAAACTATAAAAAATCATAACTTCCATAAAAAAAGACTTAGAATATTGAAATTTTTAACAGTTATAACCAAGTCATAAGGCTAATGTCATGCCAAAACTTAGCTTTACAATTTGTACAGGGCGTTCAGAAAAGAAAACAAAGTTTAAAACTTCAAACACGAATAACTTCATTTTTTCAAATGGCATATTTTTTCTTTCTATTCAATGTTTTTCCTCTTTCGATCCAGCTTGATATTTGTTACTGTTTTATTTGAAAGTTTTAAATAATTTTGGATTTTTTTTAAATAATGAATGGAAAACATCCAATGTGTCGAAGGAGGTTAAAAAAGGAATCGAATGACAAAATAAAACATGCTAAGGGCCATTTGAAAAAAATGAGGCTATTCGTGTCTGAAGTTATTAAATTTTGGATTTTCTTTTTGCTGAAAGCCCTGTACAAATTATAAAGCTTAGTTTTAGCATGACGTTAGTCTTACGAGTTGGCTATAACTAGTAAAAAATTCAATTTGGACCTAAAATTTTAAGAAGCAAGGAACAGTATAACGGCGCTTAAAAACAGGATAATTATAAAAAATAACGGAATTCATTTTACAGTGTTATCATTTTATGTACAAATTCAACAAACGCCAACATGCAAAATTATTTTTAGTGAAATAAATTATAAAACAGCACATTTTCGAAACTTCTATTCGTGATAATGTAATTAAGAGGCGCACAACTTCTAAAAACTGTTTTTGTGGTTTTTGGCTTGTCTAATGATTTGTAAAACTTTTGATGCAATGGATTTCTTTGGTAATGTAAAACTTATGATAATTGATAAAGCTCTGTCTAACAGATTTAAAGCCTTCAGTGTATTTATTCATTTGTTTATTTCATTTTTACCGGAAATACCAAGAAGGATTATACAAAAAGAAATAGAAACTGAAAATGTGAATAGTAAGATTAACGCATGCCCGATAATATAAAATAATTTACTACTTATATACAATAACTGTTTTGATAATTGTGTAACCAAAAATAAACTCGAATTAAATTATTAAAAAAAGAAGGAATTAAAATCCTTATTCGTCTAAATTTTTAAGATCAAAGATCTCACATTTTGAACGCGTCCTACCAAGTAGGCACAACGAACGGAAAGCCACATCCCACGACCGGTTTCGACCTATCGGGTCTCATCAGGTGGGCGCTGGCAGAAAGACCTTTACGCTTTCAAAATGTGAGATTTTTGATCTTAAAAATTTAGACGAATAAGGATTTTAATTCCTTCATTTTTGGATACGTTATATTTTCGTCTAGGAGTCCATCGGAATCAACAGTGTAATTCAATGCCGCTAGGAGTATTAGCCCTCGGAGTAGTTGTTTCTGTTGATTCCATATTTATATTTCGAATTAAATTCCTCCAGGAAATTGGAATTAACATTCGAGAAAGTTATTTATTGAAAATAATATTTTCCAGATATGCACCTCCTAGATGCTTGTTGACCTCAAATTTGCAAGAAGTTGCTGCCACATAAATATGGAATAGCAACCAATTCTTCTAGAACGTTGTTCGTCAAATGGTCAATTGTGGTCAGATATGGTCGACTAAACTGTCACATTTGGTGAAATCATGACCATGCAATGTTTTAATATGGCATTTTGTGGGTAATTCTGTTTATTGATATGTCCATTTATATAAAGATGGGCTTCGTCCAAAAGCAAAATGTTATTGAAACTTGTAAAGCAGTCCAACATTGTCTTAATAGAACCTCAATGTAAAAGTTAATTTCATTATTTTTCCTCTTAAAATGTAGTACTTTTTGTGCTATATAGATTTAATAAAATGGAAGTTGGACTTGGAAATACCTTAGCTGCTTAGTGGCAAACGTATTTATTATTACTTGATGGTTGTAGTTTATATGTGTTGATACGACTTACTCATACTAAATGGAATTAAAACAAAGTTTCAAAAAATATTTTTATTATTTATCACAATATTGTAGTTGTATGCAATGGAAATATGTAAACTCAATTTAATTTATGTATCTATTAATTATTACATTCTTATTAATTACAAAAATTTCTGCCTATTACTGTAATTATTTTATTTATAAGCAATTTTATGGGCGATCCTCATCGAATAGTTATTCGAAAAGGTTTTAAATCGTTTTAAAATATTTTACAGCGTATACCCTATATTTCCTTCCATTCCAATTAATTACGGAAAGGGATAGATCCCATTTCCGTTTATACTGCATAATCAACAAATCCATCCGTATGTATATGGAAGCTAACGAGCCGGTTAGTCAGCTGTGAAATGTGGAACCTAATTGCACTTTCGCGTTTGTTCGCCAATCAAATGCACATTCCGCTATTAACGACAAAATTGTACTGATGACATTCCGTCTCTTATGAAAACGGTTATCAGCTATTTCATAACAAGCTCATTAGAAACATGGGAATGTAATTTTACTTACCGCTATCTTTGCACATACAATTAGTTTGGAAATGCTTAAGGAATTTGTATGATTGATGATCGGTTGTCGAAGTATATTTGATTAATTTAGTCATCATGTATAAATGTCAAGAGAAACCGCATATGAACACCCTTGCCTAATTTGTGATGTTTATTATTCGGTTTAAATGAATACAATTAAGCAAGGATGCTGCCAATATAAGTACGTTGGATTCGAATATATTAATATCAGCAGATGGCGATATACTGTCTGTAATATGATGTTAAATATATTAAATATTACAATATTATACAGGTCAACAAAATCAGGGACTGAATAGGAAAAAAACAAAAAGGCATTCATTTACGATGTAATTTCCCACGCTGAGTCGAAATATAGCTTCAGTATTGCCTTAGCATGTGAACATTTTATGATATCCTAACCCCAGAATACAAAAATGCACCTTTTGGCCTCTTTGATAAAATTACAACGTGAAATAAAACGACAAAACAACCAAGAAAGTAACTATTTCCGAGACGTGTATATCAATTTCCCCAGTACATCAAAATTTTTAAATATTTTAATTCCAAGACTCAAATATTGCTAATTCGGCTTTTTTGGATATGAGATTGGGGGATATTCAAATTTACATATTTTGAGGAAATTCTGGAGCCAGATTCTAGTTCGTCTATAAAAAGTACATCGAAAATGATTACCTTCATTTTGTTTTCTGTTTTTATTCCGCAATCCGGTTCCCTAATCTTCGAGTACTTGAATATTGAAAGTTGAAAAACGAATTAGAAAAGAAAGTAATCATTTTAGATGTTTTATTTGTTGGTCAATTCAAAGGTGGCACCTAGTTTCAACCAAACAGACCTAATTAGGATTATTATAATTTTTAAATTGTGATATATCAAAATATGTAAAAATAAAATAACTTATAACGTTTCACCAAATTTATTATACTCCACTTAAGTTTCGGATCGATAGCGATCATTATCAAGAGTGTACTTAAACTGAAATTAAGAACTAATGCTACCAATTTATATACAAATTACAAAGGAGTAGTGGGGAGTTCAATGTATTTAATTCGGTTTGAAAGTTGCTTATGGCTTTTTCGATTCCTAGATTGTCTAGCATGGTTAATTTCCGATTGTTATTAATATTCAAGTGTAAAATTTTTGTATTTTCAATTTTGATGGAATGATTAGAATTGTTTTATTAAGTTTTTATTTTTTGAATAATAATGTTCTTTAGATCTGGTTGCAATGGCTCTCCCACTTTTTCCGATGTAAATTGCATCACAATCATTGCAATGAATTTTGTAAATACCACTTTTTGCTTAGAGTGGTTGAGATTGTTTATTTATAACTAAAAGTGTTTTTAAGTTATTTTTATTGGTTTCTATTGCTTTGAGATTAAATTTGGATAATTTATTTTTGAATTTATAGCTAACATTGTGTATGAATTTAATGGAACAAAAATAATTCAAGATGGTGAAATGACCGTGTTGGTATTGTAAATTAGACTTGTTGAGTTTTTTATTGATGAGATTATCGATGATGGTCGTCTTGTAACCATTGTTTTTAGCTATTAATTTGATAACGTTGATCTCTTTTAAATATATCGAAAATAAAATCACAAAACGATACTTTCACAAAATTTATTTGACAACAACAATTGTTTCGCTAACACAGTAGCTTCTTCAGGCTTAGTGTGGTACAAACTATAAATATTGGGTATTTATAAACAGATACAAACAGTGGGGGGAAAGAATTAAACATATAACAGGTGACAAAATACAATAAGATAAAAATATACAAAGACTAAAAATATTACAATTAATAAATTTTTTTAACAGATTAAAAAAGATTAAAATAACATAATATTGGGTAAATACCTAAAATGAGAGATGGAATAAACAAACATATAACAATAGAAAAAAAATTAATGTAACAAAAAAAAATAAAAGAATTCAATGAAATAAATATGCAATAACTAAAATAATTAAAATTATAAGTTTAAATTAATTAATGGAAAAAAGTTAACATCTTTCATTTAATAATAATCAAGAAGACTTATGTTTATTAAATTCTAATGACTCCAATAAATTTAATTTTAGGCTTTTTGTGTGTGTAAAATTTCATAATTAAAACTGGGAATATGGTTAGTTTCAATTAAATGATTGGCATAATTAGAATTTAGTTTTTTATCTATGAACGACTTATTATGTTCTGAAATTCTGGTCTTAAAATTTCTATCTGTAAGGCTAATATATTGATTTTATTTCTAAAAACACTAAGTTCTGTCCAAAATGTAGTATCAAAAATTCACTTGAATTGGTTAACTTGTTGAAAGACATAAATTTACCTAACAACTCGAAACTTATTTCCTTTGATGTTTGCAACCTTTTTCCGAGTATTCCACTAAAAGAGGTTATTTCTCTAGTTGGCAACTTATTAAAGGACAATATGGTAAATCCAGTCGTTTCATCAGAGATAATCTTATCTTTATCTACCTGTCTGGAACAAAATTACTTTCAATTCAATAATTCAAATGGCTTATGGTAAATCCTTTAAGTCTCCTGTTAGCAGAAATATTCATGGACCACATTGAAAGAAAAATAATTGATAATAATACTGACAAACTAAAATTTTTATATTAGTATCGTTATGTTGACTATGTTATAGCTTGTTTTACTGGAACGAATAGACAACTTCAATCATTTATCCAATTTATTCATAATATTCATCCTAACATAAAGTTCACCACAGAGGAAGAAGTTTGTAATAGCATTAATTTCCTAGATTTATGTATTTTTAAAGAAAACAATAGACACAAATTCAAAATATTTAGAAAACCATCACATACTGAAACTACTATACATGCAAAATCAACACACCCCATCCAATATAAATTAGCAGCCTATCACTCTATGCTTCATAGATTAGTCAATATACCCTGAAATAAAGGACATTTTGATATCGAACTTAATATAATAAAACAAATTGCAGTTAACAATGGTTATAAGGTTACATTAATAGACAAATTATTAAATCAAAAATTACAGAAAAAAGCTTTAACACTAACTTACCTTCGACAGATTCATACTCAAACCCGTTTTAGAACCTTAACTTTTATAGGTAAACCTTCTATTGTTATAAAAAAGTTTTTACAAGAACATGATATTAATGTAGCCTTAAAAACCAATGACAGTTTAAGCAGACATATTAAAAATAACAAAGACAAAACAAATAAACACAATAAATTTTTTTTGATACTATATTTTGGACAGAACTTACTGTTTTTAGAAATAAAATCAATATATTAGCCTTACAGATAGAAATTTTTTGACCAGAATTTCAGAACATAATAAGTCGTTCATTGATAAAAAACTAAATTCTAATTATGCCAATCATTTAATTGAAACTAACCATATTCCCAGTTTTAATTATGTAATTTTACACATTTCAGAAAAAAGCCTAAAATTAAATTTATTGGAGTCATTAGTCTGTTAAAATAAACATAAGTCTTCTTGATTATTATTAAATGAAAGAAGTTAACTTTTTTCCATTAATTAATTTAAACTTATAATTTTAATTATTTTAGTTATTGCATATTTATTTCACTGAATTTTTTTATTTTTTTATTGTTACATTAAATTTTTTCTATTGTTATATGTTTGTTTATTCCATCTCTCATTTTAGGTATTTACCCAATATTATGTTATTTTAATTTTTTTTAATCTGTTAAAAAAATTTTTAATTGTAATATTTTTAGTCTTTGTATATTTTTATCTTATTGTATTTTGTCCCCTGTTATATGTTTAATTCTTTCCCCCCACTGCTTCTATCTGTCTATAAATACCCAATATTTATAGTTTGTACCACACTCAACCTGAAGAAGCTACTGTGTTAGCGAAACAATTGTTGTTGTCAAATAAATTGTGTGAAAGTACCGTTTTGTGATTTTATTTTATGATAAGTAACTTTCACCAAGTAAAAGCGGATTCAATTTCCTCTTTCAATAATTATCTTTTGTTAGTGGTACATTGATTAGGCGGTTAATCATAGAATAAAACGTTGCGTCTTTTGTTTGTATTGGATGTGCTCAACATAAATTTTGTGAAACGTTATTTGTTTTATTTTATTTTTACAAGTTTCATGATGTTACAAACGTTGCACTATCGAAAGTATTTAATATTAAAATATGAATGTCCTGGGGCAACTTTAATGCTAAATTATAATTCAGCGACAAAGGACACCTCAAAGTCGCCACTCTCTCAGTTATTTTGTCCGTTTATCTCACGTAGTAGTTCCCACAAAAATATCGAAAATTTGAAGTTTTTGAAATTTGAGACTTGGATATTTTAAAACCCAGACGTTCTGTTGAAATTCCGGGTCTGTAAATATTAATAAAACAGATTAGTTACAAAATTAATTAATTTGTAAAGAAGTACAATTAGAGACAGCAAATGATAAAAGTCAACGATCGTGTTTGACACATTTTGACAGGGTTGATGTATTTATAGGAGTTAACAGAAATAATTTTGCATTGTAATGTTCTTACTAACTGCCAATATCCTGCCTTCCATAAGACTGGTACGTGGTACGTAGTCTTTTTTGAAAACAATGTAAATAACTAACAATTGTTAATAGACCATGTGTGAAATATTCAGACAAAAACCGCTTATTTAGATCATTGCACATAAAGAAGTTATACTTATTTGTCTATCTACAATATGTAGTGATATTTTGCTTGGAAAACGACATTGCTTCTTATAATTCGATTATTCAATTCCTAGTAATAATGTTTCCGTTAACCATCTTTGCTATTATTTTGATTTGTCTGATCGTCGCCATTATTAGTTGGCTTGAAAGACAAAAATCTTAGTCGACGAATCCAATGTCGTATGCCATTTATACATCGTTCAAGCAAAACTGCGGTAATATACACGATGATAACGAAAACAATAAAATATACAATAATAACAATGAGAGAGATAAGTAAAACGAATTGTATTTGATCAATTTTGGTAATGAATGACAGATAACTTTTGACACTTCGTAAACTACGCAATGAGAGAAGACAAAATTAGAATACTCTATTGAAAGTTGTAACACCACCCCTACGTTTGAATTTCGCGCCCAAACGCGTCGGGTAGTTCGTCGCATCGCCCGACTACCCTCGACGATAGAGCCACCATCGATTTCCGATAATACTGACCAACACCCCATCCAACGGAGTGGGAGCATAGAGCTCGCACCACCCTTCTTTACGTAGGGATTATTTAAGATGATGCTACCCCAGGAAACGATCCAGACCCATCAGCCTGCTCAATTCGATGAGCAAAGTGGTCGAATTGATCCTCCTTGACCGGCTCTTACACCACGTGGAGCAAAACAGCCTACTCCCTGACTTTCAGTACGGTTTCCGCAGGAAACATGGCACCGGCCACCAGCTTCTTCGCGTAAGCGAATTCATCTCAGATAACCTCAACAAGCGTCGTCACACCACCATGCTGCTTTTCGACGTCCAGCAAGTTTTCGCCCTCAACATCCCACACTTCTTAATCTGACTGCTTTTTACGCAGTCGACATTGCCCTGTTAAACTCCGGCAAAACCATTCTCCACAGTTCCGCGAGAACCAACAATTTTCTGCCCCTGTTTCTAAACTGGTATCGGAGATGGAAACTCTCCATCAACGAGACTAAATCGGAAGCAATTCTTTTTTCACACAGAATCCGGAAACCCCCCGCCATAATCGTCCACAACCGTCCCATCAAATGGACCAACTCCGTCATCTACCTAGGCGTCGTCTTCAACAGAACCCTAAACTGAAGGCGACGCATCTTGGCCACCCGAAACAAGACTGTGGACGCATACATCGCAATCGGGTCTTACTTCCGAAATAACTCCATCTCCCAACAAACTAAAATCCGTGTGTTTAACGCAATTATCAGGAGTATTTTCTCCTACGCCATTCCCGTCTGGGGCTCCGCCCTTCCCCACCGCCTACAACTTCTTCAAGGCATCTACATTCGGATTCTCCGTTCCTCATTAAACTACCCCTAGTTCGTCAGAAACATCCAAATTCTGATAGAAACCGGTTTACTTTCTCTGCCTGACGCAGCAAACACATACGTGGCAAACCTTCGGGCCTCCGTGTTAGGCCACCCAAACCCCACCATCTCGACACCCTCCAACTACGCCCCTAAACCAAACGATCACTTTAGAAGGCCTTGTCACCTCCCATCCTGAGCCGCCCTTATACGCTCAGTCCTAGTTTCGCTTTTTAGCGCGAGTGCCCACCCTTCATATCAGGGCCACCGTCTTTCGAACGTCCACTCCCCAACGCTCCCGTCCCTTCCCTTCACACAACTCTGCCCTCTCCTCAATCCACTTCCTTTTTCCAACCCCTTCACATCTTCCCCGGCGACGTTAAAACCTTCTGGTTGATAATCCCCACTCGAAGAGGGCTTTTAGTCAGTAAGAATCTGACACTACTCCCCTTCAGGGGGTGCCTATGTAAGGTTTTTCCACCTCGAGTTAAATCTAACCAAAAGAAAACAGGAAACGACAGTTGTTGGCCACTTTCCTAACAGCTCCTCTAGACTGAGCATCCTTCGGCGTCTGGTCTGCCTGAAAATTAGTAGAGACCAACGCCTGCTGCACCCTTAGGGTCAACTTTGCCTCCGGCCTATTTACGTGTATAGCTAAGCCAAATCTACTTTAGATATAGTGATAATTTGTTATGTTAAGTTTAAATATTAGTTTGTGTAATAAATCTGTTAAAATCTCTAGACATTCCTTTCTTCTAACTATTACCGCGAGTTCTTCAAAGAACGCGTAATGAAGGTATTATTCTCAACACGAATAGATAGGTATGAACAATTAACAAATTGTAATATACATATTAGTTTCTTAGTGCACAAAATTCCCTTCCCGTTTTAACGGATAAAATATTCTCTTCTACATGCAGGCTAGCTAGCAGACATTTGACTGTTTACTCGGATCAGGGGAACTTTGATCCTGATTCGCATGCGTCAGTTGTAGACATGTGTATGCATATTCAGATATGAAAAAACAGAAAATGTGATTCAAATTGCACTTATGTTGTTTTTAGAACGATCGGTTTGAATTTAGTGTTTAAGTTTCTGTATTCTTTCGAACAGTGTAGTTTATATATTTTTCATAAATGTCGTTTCTGAGATATAGACATACTAACATTAGTTTAGATGAGTAGAAGAGAGCTCTTGGTGACCCATATTCTAAATCAAAAGAAATCAATATTGAATGTACCCCTGAAGATGCCCTAATAAGGCGAAATGTACATAGAGCTATATAAATAATAAAGTGACTTTTCCAAGTGTTTTCCTTTCTTTTGACTAACATTAATTTCTTTTATAAACGTCATACAATTGGTATTTACCACTAAGTACAGTACTTAAAATGTTCGAGAATAGCCTTCAGAAGGTAATTGCTTATCTATCTTATCTGCAGGTAGCAGTAAGTACCAGTATGCTGATAGACTGATACTCACTATAAATTGTGATATACTGGCTATAACTTGATACTATATCAACTTCGTTTTAGGGAATAACTTCGATTGGGAAGTGTTGCTAATGTCTCAGTGTAGTTTTTGGTAATGGCGCTGCTGTTCCATCCCAGTTAGGAAACCCTACAATCTCCTGTTCATTTGTTTTTGTTATATATCTGAGTACTATTGTTTTTTTAAAAAATAATAAATGCACATTTACCAAACATTTACAGACCAGAAATGGTTTTCAAGTTTGTCAATTTTTTTAACAACAAAAATTATAAAGCTTGCTTACCTGCCTGAATATCCAAGAAGTATAAATCATTCGATTGTTTTCGTATTTAAGTTAACGAATAATAATTTGATATTCTAATTTTAAATATGATTTTTTTTTCACCGAGATGGTCTTGTCTGTTGTAAAATGTATTTTACCCATAAATTTAGTTAAATTTATCATCTGCCAGCAGGTAAAAGTTTAACGTTTTATTAAGTAAATGTACATTATCCATTTGGGATAATTCAGTTTCCTAAAATTAAGTACAAAGCTAACGACGAAAGTTTGTCTAGTGAATAAAAGGTTTTCAAGGTAAAAGCATGTCAAAGTTATTATTGGAAATTTGATACTTTATTTTCAATCCCGGTAAAGTATAATAAATGGGTAGTTTTTGGTTTGTGATATGCAGTGTGTATTTATGAATAAAGAGGTGTTCCAAATATTGATGTACATTTATTATTATTATTATTTCATTTTAGAAATAGAAACAATAGATTATTACTTATAATTAACTATATCCATATTTACTTGATGGAACGCTTCATTAGATGTATAACTAAACTTAACAACACAGGGTTTATTTAATGTAGAACTAGGGTGGGGTGGTGTGGGCTATATAATTTTGTTAAACGACCCCCTCCCTAGCTCTAACTTATATTCTTAAGTTTATATTCCTTATAATTTCGTTGAGTTGTCAAAAAATAATTTATATTTTAAATTAAGTATTTTTCAGAAATTAAAATTAATGGAAGTTAGTACTTCTAGAGAAAAAAATAATAATAGCAACAATTAGAAACGTTTCTGATCATCCCAAGATGTTCAATTTTGATTGTGAAAGTCACAATAATAAACGATTCATTATGACTACTACAACACTTACTTATTCTTAGTTAATTACTTATTTATCGGTCAACCAACTAATTAGCCAATTACTTTTGTATGGTTAATTGTTTTATAGTTGTTTGGGTCAAGTTACTGAACTGTTCCCTACCTGAATTATTTCTGACTCGTGTTCATTTTATAACAAGCTATTTTTAGATGCCAATGAAGCTCTAAGCGACCAAGCTACGTTAACGCTTCGTAGTTTTCTCTTAATCCTGCGGCTTAAAATATCCCATTACAAACGCTTCGCCGACTTAATGTGCGTAAATATTGCATGACGTGGTTTTCCTTAGAAAATGATGTTCCTTAAAAGTCGGAAGATGCTTTTTGCCTTCCGGTAAACAATAGGGAAACATGTAACTCTATTTAAAAATAATAGGATAAGGACAATCTTTTTATATCCCATGTTCTTTACAAAATGTATTAAATTGTATTGTATCCATTCTAACATAATATTATTAAAACGGAGTATATATGGTAAAACGATTCCAATATAAAGGAACATCCAACACAAAATTTATTACTCATAAGTGTAGGTATGACCAATTAGCGAGGTACTCAATTGATTCCGAGGGCGTACCAAAGCCGTGAGCCAAGTGGCTGGTGGCTAGGTGCCATAGATTGCAAAATATAATCCAGTAGGATTTTCAAAAAACCGACAACTACTGACACAATCATTCCGAACGATTCTAACAATCCATTACAAACTAAATTAATGACATTTCATTCTTTGATCAATAGATCGTTGAGCAGACTTATAAATCTAATAAAATAGTATGTGGAACTTAATATAATTAAATCCGTAGCGTGGATAGACCAGCTTATTAATAAGAAAAAACAAAAGGTTATTACAAAAATGTTATATAACGATATTTCTACTGCTAACACACAAGAAACGTATACATCTATACACTTTATAGAGCATGCTACTTTTCAATTTAAGAAACGCCTTAAAGATTTAGGAATTTTTGCAATAGAAAATTGTAAATGCAAGTATATAATATATAAAATATATTAGTTAAACGAAATATATTACTTGATAATAAAAACATAGTAGCGTCAATCTTTAAAAAGTGGTGTGTATCAAATTCTTTGCAAAGAATATAACGCCACTTACATTGGTCAAAGTGGCAGACCAATAAAGCCCCGATTAAAAGAACATGTGTACAGTATCAATAAAAAACTTCAAAAAACTAGCAAATCGGACCATTCAACCTCGTTCAATCATACTATAGACGTAAATAATGTTAAGAACTAAATAGAGTACATCTAGCAATGACAACAAAGGCAGAAAACTAACCATGTTAGAGAATTTGAAAATCAAAAGGGTGTGGCGATTTGATACATTTTTATTTTAAAAAAATACAATTTCTATTTGTGTTTATATTTCTGTAAATATTATTTCGTATTTGTATTTTTGTATTGTTGTCATTGTAATACAGTTTATTGTATTGTATTGTATATTATATTGTTATATAAATATTCTTTTCTTACAATTCTATTTCTATACCTGCTCTTTACCTCTCATTCTATCTTCCTGGCATCAACTCGAATTCTTAATTTCTTTCAATTTTATATTTTGTTTTGGTTTAGTGTTATTTTATTTTCTTAGTTACCTATAACGTATAAACGCAAAGAGTCCAAAAGGGCTTTCGACAAAAAGTTAAATTTAGTTAACAATCGAGTTGAGTTGGGGCAAACATCATCCCCTCTACTATTTAGTTGGATATTCAATCTGTTTAGGTGAAAAGTATAAAAAATTTGTTATGAAAACTATTTAAATGTAAATAATACAGAAATATAGTTATTTTGAAATAGATCATTTAATACAATTACAAATACAAAATGCATAATACTCAAACTGCCTACATTGAGTTAAAACATTTGAGGTCCTTATACCTACGTGATTGGAAGTCTTTCTACTGAAGTTTCATTTTTGTATTCATTAATTAATAGCGGTTTTGGCATAACTCGTGACAACTTGATTTTATATTGATTAGAAGTTGATGTTATGTTAACACCACCATAATTATTAAAGTAACTGTTTGTGATAAATGCAATTGCTATAATCAATAGTCAATTTAAAAAATACTTCAATTTCATTTAAATGTATGTATAGATTGCTCTAAAAGTCTTGCTGACCACTTACTGCTACTTGTAAACGAATCCTTGAGACTTGATCAACTTCCAGATATCTGGATGCAAGCTTTCGTCTATCCTGTTGTGGAATCTGGTGATAAGCTCCAATATAGGTACCTAGTTACCAATTACAGATCAATATCAATCAGGTGTGCCATTCCTAAACTACTAAAAAGATTGCAGGTGATAACCTGGTAAACATGTTCTCATATATAGACCTAAAGTAACGTATGGTTCTATGCATGGCAGATCTATCATATCTGATTTATTGCTCTACACGAACTTCATACACAAGGTACTTGCCAATATGTGGTCAGATAGGCTCTGTATAATTATACTGCCCTTAGTAAAAATTTTGATACCATTGACCATGAAAGACTCTTCTAGAAACAAGAATATCAGTTTTAGATCACACACCTTTAATTGTCCTAAAGCATCTTTTATGATCGATAACTAAAAGGTTTAAGGCGTATTTATTCATACATATTTCAAGGCCCTATTTGGTTCTAAATATAAAACAGCTTATATTTTTCATTAATGATATACAGAGTCTGCTATTAACTACGCACAGATGTTAACATATGCTGACGACTTACAGTTGTTTTAAATGAGAGTTTTTATGTGTTTCCCATATACGAAAAGGTTTAGTTGAATGTTATAAACTAATTCGATTATGCATTAGATTATTATAATTATTAGTTTAAATCATCTCATGATATATATATATATATATATATATATTATACATCGGAATCAACAGTGTAATTCAATGCCGGTAGGGGTATTAGCTCTCGGAGTAGTTTATATTTATATTTTTATATTTATAATATAGCCTGCAAAGGTATTTCTGCCAGCGCCCACCTGATGAGACCCGATAGGTCGAAACCGATCGTGGGATATGGCTTCGGTTCGTTGTGCCTACTTGGTAGGTAGGATTCGTTGAAAATTTGAGATCATTGATCTTAAAATTTAGACGAATAAGTATTTTAATTCCTTCTTTTTTTGGATAAATTATATTTTAAATTAAATAATAAGTTTATTTGTAATATAACGTGCCCGGCACCTCCACCATGTAGCGTAGAACAAGGAGATCGCTTAGTATAGGAGTAGCAACGTTTGTTTTCCCCCTTTTCTTGATTTATACTCAAAACAACTATCACTAAATTAAATACTAATTAGACTAAATATAAATAAATAACAAAAATGAGACGGTCCTAGCAGTCAAGTAATCAGGCTAACAAAACAGCTCTTAAGTTAAAATATAAATATAGAAGGTATTAGTTAATAATAAATTAAAGTAGTGGTACAGTGAATTATAAAAGAAAAACAAGCTCAGATATTAATAAATTGAAGGTAGGATTAGATTATAAGAGGCATAAATTGATAATTTGCAATAATAACCACTAATAAGAGGCTGGTATACGACGGGTCAGCCGGGGTCAGCCTCTTTCTGCAGTGTACAGATAAGAAATCAGCTGAAACTTCACGGTCACGCTCGAAAGTATTAAAGAACAGGCCTGTACGAAAATTTAATTAAAATCAGTTTCAACTTATGGAAATTTAAGTAGTAAAACCTAAATGGGAGCGGAAAGAGAGAATATGGAGGAAATAAAGAGAATGTTTGTGCAAATAAATTTAAAATTAACAGAGAAATCAGACAAAAATGCGGAGACAATAAGTGAATTAAAACAGGGAAATCAAAGATTAATAAATACAATTAGGAACCAGGAAGAATAATTAGAACAGGTGTAAAGGAAGTTAAGGAGAAATAATATCAAGGAAGAACAGGATCAAGTAAAAGAAAAAATACAGGTAGTACTCAGAGAAATTGGAGTAGAAATTAATCCTGTAGTAAACATAAAAGAAAGCACAAAACTGGCAACATTTAAGTCAAACAAAAAGAGACCAATCCTAGTTAAGCTACAAACATGGGACAAAAAAATTGAAGTATATAAACGAACAAAAGAACTAAAAGGAAAAGATATATGGATTAATGATGATTATACAAGAAAGATCCAGGAAGACAGGAAACTTCTGATGCCATACCTAAAATAGGTGAAACAACAAGGACATAGAGGTTATCTTAGATACAATAAGATTATCGTGAATGGTGAGATATACGAAGCAGAAGATTTTAAAAATTCCCAATATAAAGAAGATGATAACTAGCGCGAAAGGAAAAGCACGGTGAGTGAAAGATCCCCAGGGAGCGAAGCACTTAACCAACAATTGAAGAAAATCATGAGAACCGGACCAAAAAACTAATAAGAGAAAGGAGAGGGATGCACAAAGAAGATGGCGACAATGCAATAAAAAGGAAAATGATTAAAATGACAAGAAGGGGGAACAGGAAGAAAATACAATAGTAAGAATAGGGACATGGAATATAAAGACATTGCTAGCTAGAGGGCAAATGGAGGAAGTGGCTAGGGAATATAAAATAGAAATACTGGCCTTGCAGGAAATAGGTTGGAAGGGAGAAAAAATACACAATTTAGTAGGGAGGTGAAGACAAATAAGGACAGAACGGAGTAGGATTTATATATAAGCAAAAAACTAAAAAAAAAAAATGCAATAGAATTTAAGAAAATAAATGGAAGGATTTCGCGCATAAAATTAAAAAATGATATAGCCAACATTACACTCATAAATGCCTATGCGCCAATGGAGGTAGTAGCTGAGGTCGAGAAGGATGAGTATCTATGATAAAATTGGGGAGGTATGCGAAGGAGTTCCAAAACACGATACGCTCATTCTGCTAGGGGACTTCAATGCAAAGATGGGGAAAGAAGAATACTGGAAATCAATAGCTTAACAGGAAGCAGTACACAACGAAACTAACAACAACGGAGCAAGAGTAGGAAACTTGGCAATAGAATTGGAAATGTATATAGTTAGCACGAAATACCAACACCAAACACAACACAAAGTAACATAGTTAATCCCTGGTAGAAATACAGGAAATCAGATCAGATCAGATCAGACCACATATTAATAAGTAAAAACAGACAAATAATAATACATGATGTAAGATAATTCCGAGGATCAGATGTTGTGGCAGACCATATCCTAGTAATAGCGAAGCTAAAGCTATGGATGATAGGAAGAAAGAAAGAATATACAAAGGGAGAGAGGTGGAACATTAAAATGATGACAAAAAAGAAAACACATTACAAAGAAGAAGTTAATAAGCGATTAACAAAAAATCTGGAAGGTGAACGTATAGAAGAAGAATGGAGTAACATAAAAAGTTGCGTCGAAGTCGCAGGGAACAAAGTCATAGGTAAAAAAACATATAAAAAACGAACGAATTATTCGACGATGAATGCAAAGAAACAATACTAGAAAAGAAAGCTGCCAGACTAAAGTGGCTAAGAACGGGGAATATATTGGATCACAGAACATACCAAGAAATCAGAAAAAACAGCACGAAACTAATAAAAATAAAGAAAACAAAATGGCTTGAGGAAGTAATGGACACAATTGAAAAGGATAACAAAAATAATACAAAACTGTACAGATATATTAAAAACAAAGCAGGAAAATATGTACACAAATATAACTAGTATAGAGGACCTATTTTAAAGAAACATTAATAGACAGTTATAGGAATACTAATTAATAACAAAAATGAGAGAAGCATAGAGATCGACCACAGAGTGCAAGCAGGACACAAAATATATTACAAGTGTAAAAACATTATGAAAAGTAAAAGCATAAATATAAATACAAAAATGAGAGTGTATAAAGCAGCAATAAGACCGGTAGCGACCTATGGTGCAGAAACGATGAGCTTGACAAGCTTGGAACAGGAAAAACTGAGAATATTGGAAAGAAAGATCATAAGAATAATATATGGACTAAAGAAAGTTGCCGAGGATAAATACAGAAGGTTAGTGAACTCGGAAATAAAAACCTTCTTGATGGGAGAAGATATAGTAAAGATCATAAAGGTACAAAGACTCCGATGGTACGGCCACTTAAGAAATAACAGAGATGTAAAGAAAATCACAATGGAGGCCAGTTACTAGTAGAGGTAGATGAAGACCGAAAAGCAGGTGGGAAGACCAAGTAATGGAATACATAAAGAAGCTGAAAATACACGCATGGAGGGAAAATATACAGGACTGAGATGTGTGGAAGAAAGTAACACAAGAAGCAAGGACGATTAACCAGATGGAATAGGTTAGGAAGGAAGAACGTGGATTAACTCACCTCATGAAGTGAGTGTCAAATCCAAGGCATAGATGCAACAGCTACTCTAAGAAATTAAATAACTCCGGGAAGTCGTCAGGAAGACTAAGAGAAGAAGTGATCTACGTGCTTTGGAAGAGCTTATATTTATTTAAGAATTACATTCATACGTAAAGCTATCTACTCCGCTATGTACAATAAATTTACATTTATATAGTGTTACATATGAGTAGGCAATCTATGAGAAACATAAATATCTTTAATATGGGTTGCCGAGACTTCAATGAAAAAACCAGAAAATTTTAGAAGCGTCATTCTAGAAGCCCTCAGCACAAATGAGGTTACTATAAATAAGCTTCCGTAAAATCGGCGGGAGAGTTCTAACAAGCTGGCGATGAAGGCGAAATGCAAAGAGAGAAGAGTAGGCGAAAGAGTTATACATGGTTAATTGTGGTGTTGTTTCAGAATTAATTAACGAAAATAAATAGTTTGATATTGGTGACAGTTTAGGTGAATAAAGGAGGTGAGGGTATGGATATTTAGATTTCGACCAATGAAGACGTACCTACTGGTGGATGCCTTGGAATGTCGATCGTTCTTAGTATTGTAAAAGATTAAGTGCTAAGTGTAGTACATGTATCTGTGGTGCCATTTTAACGGTGAGGGATGTTAATGTCAAGTGAATATAATAAAAAAGAGAGATTTTAGAACCATATATACGCGACACTTGAGAAATGTTCGTCTCCAAGAATTCGATGCTTTTAATAAAATGAAATCATTTCTGTGCTCGCGATCGGTTAATTTAAGAACTCGAAAAATATTATTGTTGCGTTCGTCACGCCTTTTAAAAAAATCTTTTACTTTTTTACGGCCAATAATTTACTTTCGTGACAGTTCATTAAAAACATCTGTTGCTATTGTTAAGATAGAAAACACTCAAAAAACGTTGTTTTTTATTGCCCTGCAATTACTCTTTCCACTGTCATAAATTTCCTGCTACTGCTATATTGTCCAAAATCCTTGGCTTCGACTACAGTTTGATTTTTCCTAGAACAACATATGCTATTGTACATCCTCTTCTATCTTTAGGGGCCTATTCTTCTTTAAGAAACTAGCAAAAGCAGACCCTTCTTCAACCCCCACAAATTTAACTTAACCAATCAATTGTCCAATCAACCATCTAAACCACACTTTTTTCCCTTTCTGTTGTTACAATTTAGATTCTTAGGAACCAAAATCCGAGTATCGAAAAAGACTAGTACCGGTATTACTGAATTACATGAGCTATCAAAAAGGTTATCACTAATCAATCTTCAAATAACATCAATTTGAAACAATTTAATCAAACGTACGCTTCGTTTCTCTAATTTCAAATTTCTCCACCAAGTCTAAGAATATTATCAAAGTGTGTAAAAAGTTTCGTTACTTTTTTTAGTAAAGTTTATACAGTATTTCTAAATATTTCATAACCATCAATATCATATAAACCAAACCAATCCATTAACAATTCAAACATCAAACTACAAAACCAAAATTACCTGCACTCCGTTAAGTCGAGGTGCTTGTTTGAAACATGGCTCTGTATTGAGTGCAAAATGTGAACGGAAGGCATGACGGAAAAGAAAAAGTTAGAAACATTTGAAATATGGTGTGATGTAATAAGCGATTGTTGCAAATACCATGTATATAAAAAGCTATAAATGAGGAGGAATTCGAGGAAGTAGGAGAACAAAGCGCTCTGAGGAAGTCAATAAAGAAAAGGAGAGACGTTGGTAGGACACATTTTAAGATAAAAAGGGGCAGAGGACGGCATAAATTATATTACTCTTCGCAAATAGTAAATGCTATAAATAATTCTTGTTTTAAAGAAATACGAAAATTGGCTCACGATAGAAAGGATTGAAGGTGTATGTCTAACCAGTCTTCGGATTGATGACCCTATGATGATGAAAGATACATATTTTTTACTGCTAAATTTAGCATTTCCTACTTATCTCGTTTTATACTTTTCTGTATCTGTATATTAACAGAATGTACCATTTTTCTGTCCTTACTCCCTCTCTGATTGATTATAACTTTAATTTTATATTCTATTGGATGGAGGTAGATACCATTTTTATTATTAACCTGGATATGGATATTTATTTGTCGATCTCTATGTACTTCTCTTCTCCAACATAGCCAGTTCGTTTCGATTTAAGTTTCAAAACGAATCGTCAAATGAGCTGGTTGCACTAAATATGTTAATTGCACATTGTATAGTTTCTTCATTAATGCAAATACACTGTTTAGTAGTTGAATCAATCTACTATACTATAACCTAAACTAACCTAATGATTCCGTCAACGGGCATTTAGCCACAGCCACTGCCGCATTCTATGGCTGACCCTACGAAGACCGAATCAGAATGTTGAGATTTTAACACGTCAAGACGTTGGTGAAATTTAAATAAACGACAACGTTTTGGTTATCAATAGTATATCAATAACATCAACTTATTTTGGATACAACCTAAGAATAAGTGAGGTCCAGAGTAGATATCCTAGTCTTATACGCAATGAAGTCTCATAGGATTTTCGTGTACAGATCTGCGTGTGGATCCAAAGTAGGATATCGAAATCGTTAAAAATGATAACATCTTACTTTTTTGGAAAAGTCACGTTAGGGCCAAACCAGCACATTCCGAAGGTTAAAATCACGTTCCACTTATATATATTTATATGTTAGAACTAATCCATTAAAAGTTCTTACTATACATCATTCATTAAATAGGAAAAAATCACTCAAAAAGACTGAATGTTTGAGGCTTTCAACTCTTGCAACTCCATAATAATTAATAAAACATACACGTTTTGGTTGCAAATTATTTATTAAACCACTATGACCATTTCAACATACAGTGCCTTCGTCAAGTAGAAGACTAACAAAAGTTGTGAATAACAGGGAAATCATTCAAAGAAGGAATAAAAGAACATTTAACTAGTTTCAAAAAGCAAAATACACAATTAACTTATGCTGAACATCTGCAAGAAGAAAACCACACATTTAATGAAAATTTAAAAATAAACCATATAGAAAATAAGGGAATGTAACTCAATTTATTGGAAAAATTGGAGATAAATAAATTACATAATAAAGGTTTTGTTTTAAATGATCAATTAAAAGGATGTAATTCACCGGTTCTTTATATTTAAAAATCTTTAATTATATGCAATGTTCTCCCCACTCTCAGATTAGTATACCAGTATATAACAATTTTGTATCGTTAACCACATTTGTTATTCTTCTACCTGAAGAAGGCACTGTGTGTCGAAATGATTAAATATATTATAGTTGTATAATAAATAATTTGCAAACAAAACGTGCGTTTCATTAATCACTCAAAAAAATGGATTTCTTCAGTTACTAGAGAAGTATATTGTATCGGGAGAGTAAAATTACACAGTTACAAAGTTTACTTTAACTAACTTTATTGGTATAAACACCCTCTGAACGTGAGTTCGCCTGAGACTTGATAACTTATCACTAACAATGAAAACTTAAACTGAAATAACTAATTTGCGCCGGAAATGGTCAGTCGAGGTTTGACCGAAAAGAACAGGCACTAAAGTTTATAAGTTCAATACAAGGTAATACTCCCTAGTCACTACCGTTATTTTCTACTGTTTTAACGTACCAGCCAAGGCTTCCGAACACGGAAAGAGTTCCCGCCCTAGTGTTTTAGTGATTTTAATTCCTTCTTTTTTGAATATTTTATATTTTCGGCTAGAAGTCCATCGGAATCAACAGTGTAATTCAATGCCGGTAGGGGTATTAGCCCTCGGAGTAGTTGTTTCGGTTGATTCCATATTTATATTTAAAAAATACAATTTTATATAAACGTTTTATTTTTTTAATTATATCAAATTTTTGAAGACGCTAGGTATCATACTTACCATATTTACCAGGAGAACTTTATCAGCTTCAAATCAAGAAATTCTGCACAGAAAAACATTATCAGTTCTATCAGGCATACCTGACTGTTGGCGCAAGTATCACCCTGCGTATTTTTTCCTTTTATTATTATTGTGACGTGTAATTATTACCTAGTGGTGGGGATGTTGTTATACGTCGTATCTCACACTTGTTTCGTTAATTGTATTCTGCCTTTTGGCACACCATTCATTCGTGTTTGTATCTTCCTTCGTTCAATACTTATTGTTTCGGTTCTCTATGAATCGTCCTGGACTGCAACTTGATGAAGTCCAGGTATTTGTGTTAAATTTTGATTGAAGTAGCCTTTGTAATCGTTTGAATTATAGTATTTGAGCAGGTTTTATATATATATTTAAATAATTAAACACTTGGAGTTGTTTCACAATTTTTTATTAGTACACTCTATGTACATTTCTTCTTATTAGGGCATCATCAGGAGTATACTGTTTATATAAGGCGAAATGTACATAGAGTGTACTAATAAAAAAGTTGGATTGATTCAGCCGTTACTCTGTGATAATTCAAGTGTTTAATTATTTAATTATTAATTATGTTTCACCAAGAGCTAACGGCGTCTTCTTTCTTAAATATACATATATTTACACTTTTTACAACGGATAAGTCAGCTGAAGAGGACCTAATCAAACGGTTCTATAGCGGCCTGAGGGAGAAAGGTTTTAGTCGGTAAGAATCCGACATTACCTATTCGCACGAGCGAAGATTTCCTCTCCTCCTCGAAAAAAAAAAACAAAACAACGGATAATACTGGTAGCAACTAGCGGGAAGCGTTGCGTTACGATTGAGTTGTCGCTTGAATATTATGAATTGATTAGACTTGGTGGTTAATTTAAGTTGAATATAGCTGATAGATAGATAGTTTAAAATGAATTGATATTGTTTGTGATGATCTCTATTTAGAAAAAGGTTACATATAGATTTTAGAATAAGTTCGAAAGGGATAGCAGTGTGGTTAAATTTGACGAGAACAATGATGATGGGTGTATTTACCAATAAAACGTAAAATTATTAGTTACTACTTCAATCAGTAACGCTGACTAGTTCCTGAGTATCCAACTGCATTGCATGCCTTACTTCAACCTGATCGGTCACGCGAGGCATGCCTCATCAGATCCTGAACATATTCAGAGAAAAAATCTAGTCGGATAATTAATCCCATTTTTTCATTACACAATTTAATAATCAGTTAACTCCAGAATGTACTATCATCAGTAAAGTCAGCTGCATTCATGTCATATTCGTACCCACCTAGCAAGCACCATGGAAATTATCATATTATTGAGTGATGAAATTGAAATTGCCGCTGTTTATACTTCTGACACCAACCAGTCTTTTATACGTGTTTGCCGACATGAACGAATTTTTATTACCAATACACTAATACACTGTAAATAAATACTTAATTCTATGATTTTTTAATTGAAAATTTACTAAAAAAGTACAACGCGACTTACTAATACCTCTTACTGACTTACTGACTGATTGATTGACTTACTAACTTACTAACGTACTAATTAGCTGAAAGAACAAAGTTTTCTTTTTATAATGAATATCTCCCCATATTTCTAGTCCACCCTAAATTAACTTATCCCTTACAATATTATTAAAATAGTAAACTTTATTTCTAGAACGACTTCGTGACACATTTGTAAAACAGTTTCCTTAGGTGGATTAACTTAATTAGTTGAGGGAGAGAACCCCAAGTAAATCTGATAGTTTCCATTTTACATTTGGTAGCTATTTTGTACATTATTCTTAACACTAATGTTTTTCATCCCACGAAATTTTTACTCTAGTTGTGAGGGTGATAACACTCTGGAAGTACTAAATAGGGATTTAATTGACAAAATTAAAGAATCTACCTAGAGGGTGACATTCCATACATTTCTGAAGTAATTATTTTATCTGAAACTTTAGAAGAAAGGAATTTAATTATTTTGGTTCTTTTATTATGCTAAGTAAAGAAATAGGGATTTGTCACGTACAACGCACGGATTACACGAATATGCGGTACATTTGACATAAGACAACATATGGTAGGTATCTAACCCCGCTGTCGATGGTGCATACCGTTTACATTTTGACTATGGCGTTCTCCAATACCGTAATCTAACGATTCTGTCAGCCGGCGTTTAGCCACGGCTGTTCATATATGATTACGTACTGCTGGTTTATGTATTATCACTTAAGGAACACGTAATCACTATTCGCGAAAAATTAATTGCACAAAGAGTATATTTTTCTTAGAGCGACGATCAAAAGAGTTTATATTCACTATAGGAATAATTTATTAAATTATGAATACAAGGAAAACACAAATAACATTAAGCTTAACATTAAACGATAACAGGATGAATTAAGAGTGTTCGGATTTATCTTTTCATTTTTGTTTGTAATTTATTGGCCTGGTCGGTCACGCATTTTTTACGTCTCAAAATTTTGTTGTATTGTCATGTGTATTTGCTATCCGTTTCTTTCTTTGGATATTTATGGTTTTATAATAGTATGTATCATATTTTTTCCCTTTTTAGTATTTCCATCTCCCATTGTATTATTTTTTCTTTGTGTTCAAATGTGCATCTAGAGTTTAAGTTAGTTTATACATTTATTAGGGGTAATTAACCCATCGGTCCATTTCGAGGACGTAGATGATGCACCGACACATAGATTACAATGTTGCACTTTTTGTATTTACGGTTTTCCATCCTTTTTGTTTGTTTTGTTGTTTCAAGTGTCGGTGCATCGGAACCACCCCTCCTCTAGGGGCGGTTCTTAAATTCATATATAATATAGTTAACATAATACAGTAAGAACAGTTCATTCAATTCAACATATTAGATAAAAATATCAAACGTTTATAAGAGATCATCTTTAGTACGTTTTAACGTATAGCAACAATTACAGCAAGATCTTTATAAACGTATAGTATAAATAACATATAGTTCAATCAATCCATCATAATCAATTAATCTTCGTAAATAAGTAGCCTTCACGACGTTCCATAAAATTAGTGTATATAGTTTGTAAATAGTTGGGTGTAATAAACAATTAAAACACGAAGTCCGTTTATTGCACCGATTCCCCCATAGGAATCAAAAGAAGTGGCACATCTGTGCACCGATGAAATAATTCATTTCATCACCTATTTATACAAAGAGAAACGCGTGTTTTGTCCGAGACCGATAACGTTAGATTTACTTGAAGATAAAAGTTGCTATATTAGGGTTTTGGAGGTGACGGGGCTGTACAATACAACTGGTTACATTTGACCATCGACAACCGAGCTTTCTCTGCCTCAGACAACGAGCTATGACAATGTATTTACAATTATAGTAAAATTCTAGGAAGATCCTCTCGGTCACTTACTACCTGAACGTTCGAATTTGCTGTTACAAAGTTGCAAAGTGTAACACTGACACTGATAAATATTTTTACATTATGAAAATAATATGTATATATATATACATTATCACATCCTGTCTATGATCCTAGGACAACTCAATCACATAGCTGACATTTTCAACATAACAAAACGCTAGAGATATCTAAGTAAAGATTCCGTTTAAACGACAACGTCGTAGATATCGAAAGTTGGCCGCTTAGTTAGTTCTAATCTTTTATTAGAAGTTTTAATCAACAGCTAGTTGCAGAATGTCCTACCATCGGCTTTTTCATTTGTACCGATTTGGCTTGTATACCCATTTCCGTTGCTTCCATCGGTTCGTAAAACGTTGCTATGTAGTGAGATCACTCCATTACAAAAGTATTACGTACACTATGAACTATACATATAGTTATGTCCAACAACACAACCCTTTTAGGAGATAACACCCCAACAATAGGGCGACGTTTGAGTGCATCTGGAAATAACGACAAATTCCAAAGCAAAGGGATAAATAGGACCGTTCGTGAGAAACTAGGAAGTTCTATGCTTTCTTTATACTACGAATAAACTGTAGTTTGCAAAGTTTAGATTCATTAGTAAAATAAATATTTTTAAAAAGGGATCCTCGATGTCTTCAAACATAATTATTAATATATTAATATGTAGTGGGTATAAATTAATATAATTATTAATAACACATTACTGCATTTAAAATTTACCCCTACTAAAAATTCTTCTAATATTTCATTATTAATGACTAATAATAATACACATTGGTTCCGACGTTTTGTGTCTTATTAAGTACCTTCGTCGTTGTTACTGTTGTCACCTCTCGTTGCTTAGTGGCAAAAGCAATGGCGCGTAAACTCAAAGATCCCGGGTTCGGGTCCCGGCGAGGGCGTGACAACAGTAACAAATTTTTCCTCAATAATTTGAGGTAATCCGCAGTGGGTATAAATTAATACAATAATTAATATCACATTAATGTATTCATAATTATATATATTATTTGTATTACCAAGTTACAACATTACTTATTATATATGATGATAATTGCACAATTTTGATCAGTTATTACGAAAACTAAATAATTTATAAACCTATTATTGCTGAACTAGAGTTATGTTTATCTTAATTTCGCCGTAATATTTATTTCTATCTAACACTTACACTGTTTTTGTTGGGATGGTACTCAAATACTATAAATTGTGACGCACAAAGTCAATTACTGCAAAATTGTTCAAAAGGAACATCAAACCATAATTCAAAAATAGTTACGTAACAGACAACGTCGACTCGATTAATTTTAAACTGTCGAATGGTATTTATTGCATTGCTTCTCGCCGCCGGACGCGAAAACGGTCACAGATGTACATGAACCGTTTTTGGCCTTTGTTCAAATGCATGTCACGTGAATTTCGCCGATTGTTCGATAACAAATGTGAACAAAAAGAGAGTTACCAACTCACATTTCGAACTTAGTCTTTTTGGATACAAAACAAGTGCGAGTTAAAACGTGACATTTGCTTTCACCGCAATCGACATCCCCATGGTTCCCAATCAACTTCCAGAATGATTTGGCAAAAAAGGAAATATATAACGTGAAAAATGTAGTTACATTACGGGTTTAAATCGGATACTGTTCGACGTAAATGAAACATCCAAATTAAATTTTCTCCTTTTTACCCAAAAAGCTGGCGTTGCTTATATATAAAAAATAATCATTTTAAATGTTAGTCCTAGTTCATATATGTATATCTAGGTATCTTGTGCACATAATTGATAAACATAAATTTTAAGTTAATAAATCGCTAATATCTAATCCCTTAAATTTCATATCTTAAAATGTTTACTTATCATTCTGTCACTCTAAATTCATATGTTTACTGTCGCTGCTCACATCTAACCACCTAACCCATGTCAATTGGCACCTCTCGCTGTTCCTTTCTACCTTATTCCTTCTTTTCATGTTTCTTTTTTTCACATTTAACACAATATCTTTCAAACTTTTAAAAAAATATTCATATCGACTTCATACACTTCAGATCATTTATTAAACATAAAAGCTTATTCATACACCATTTATTAATCGCAAATCAATAACATAAGATTTTTTGTAAAATATTGTAAATATCATAGTGCCGTTAATATACAACATTCATAAACAAATTAATCAAATATTCTTACACCAAATATCCATACAACGAGAAATCTGCGTGTGTGACGCAACAACTCGGATATTTGATTTGAATATTGTAAATAAGGTAAAAAAGTGTGCTAAATATTAATTGTTATAAGGACATGATGTAAAGAAAAAGCGTGTAATGTTTCACCTTTTCCCGGTGTACTGCTGTACCACATTAATGAATCAAATCTCCATGTGGTTGTAAAGGTTTAATTCATAAAAAGTAAACGGATATTTACACAATAATATACAAAATTTTAACTATCGTAGAAATTAACAAAACTAACAAACTGATACTAAAAAACGAAATATAAATTTGTTACAGTTTCTTAGACCTTTAAGATGATAATAATAGAATGTGTCGGGAAGCTGCTTAAATACACATGACAAGTAAGCCGATCATCGTACCAACATCTGTGAAGAAAGATGCCTTCCTGGAAGACCAGATGAGGGTAGCAATGGTAGGGTTGTAAACTGCCCAAGCGATCAGAACGTGCACATGAGTATGTATATCGTTAATTTAAAAATGCACGGAAACTATGAAAATTTATTTATAATTTGCCCTAAATAAGTCTTTGAGGGAACCGAACACATGGTTTATCATTATATTTTCAGTATGAAGATATTACCAATGCGACATCACTAAAAAATAGTCTCGTTTTACGTGTACATCTCTTCCACCAAATTCTGTATTTCAGATCGATTTTTGATATTCCTATTTATTTATTACCACATTTGCCCTTGTTTTGCTGTTATTAAGTAGAAAATGCAAATTCAATTGTTCAGATGCAACCATCATCATCATCATGGGGTCAACAGTTCTAAGACTGGTTGGACTGCTTCCTATCTTGAGCGAATCCTTGCATTTCTCTAAAACTGGAATAGCAGTGCTGAGCATTACCACTAATTAGATATAAAACTGATTTAGTAATATAAATATTCCAATGTAGTATAAAACATAGAATTTCAAGGTGGCTTTGATGACCAACTTGTATACCTCTATGCCTACCATGAACAGTATCTGAGATAATTTAATTTATTGGAAAAAAGATTGCACTGCAACCCAAACTATAAAAAATCATAACTTCCATAAAAAATGAAATGACTTAGAATGTTGAAATTTAGTCAAGTCAATAGGCTAACGTTATGCCAAAAGTAAGCTTTATTATTTGTACAGTTAGTTCAGAAAAAAAATTCAAAGTTTAAAAACTTCAAACACGAGCAAACATTAAAATATTTTCTTTGTCATTCGTCTCCATTTTTTACTCTCTTTCGATCCATCTGGATATTTCCTACCGTTTTATTTGAAAAATTTTGAATAATTTTGGATTCTTTTAATAAAGAATGCAAAACAACCAATGTATCGAAAGAGGATGTTTTCACGGAGGGAATCCATGGTAGAATTAACATTTCGACTAAAGGGCCCTCAACAAAATGAACAATGAGGCGTTTCCTCGGCTGATGTCATCGATGGGCTACAGGTTTTGCGTTTATTAATAGTAACCAAATTAAAAGTAATGTAGTGTAGTTGCTGAAGAATTTAGCAAGACAACATTGTCAAATGACTAAATAATGAGCTTTTTCAGTAAAATTGTCATTCTATTTCACAATCAATGCCAATAAAAAGAACGACTATGTAGTAATTCATACAATCTTATTTCTACAACTCTTAATTACATAAAAGAATAATGACGTTTTTTTTTATAAAATCTCAGAGGTTTCCTGTAAATTCGTTAATTAAAAGATTGTGACTGCATGAAATTTTAATATTATTAAGGATTAACAGGCCTAAGGATGAGATGTTTTACAAGCTCTTGTGGTAATTTAAATTTTATATGAGGTTACTGAATTAATTTTCACGACAGTTACAGCAACATGAAGTAGCTCAATGGTAAACAAATTTTATTACACACCCTCTGAAAGAAAGAACCTTCTCCTTTTTATGAAGTCAGTTAAAACCCATTCGGTAAAAGGAAGCGAAACTGACGTCAATGGCGTTTAAAACGCGGTTTATTAAAAGCAAAATAAAATCACGCATGTTTTCAAATATCTCCCTATACCTCCCTCTTGGAATTAGAATTTCACCGATTGATAATAAAATTTATAAATTATAAAACAGTTACTTTTCTTTACTACAAGAAAAATGTTAGTACGCCTGTACTTCAAATCCGCAAAGCAGTTGATAAGATTCATGTGATGAGTCTCTCTGAACTGAATATGTGGTAAGCATCACCGAGTGGCGTAGTCTGGTGGTTTAGATCATTGCTTAGCTTTCTTGGGGACATCGGTTCGTTATCGTCTTCGCCACCTCTAGTCCAAGTTTCATATGGTTTCCAAGGATCATTTAGGAAAAAGCTGGGACAGTAACATTCTACAGATCATATTTCACTTCTCCTATGTTTTTATTTCATCCGTTTCATTTTTATCTCTCTAACCACCACCCAGCCACTCCTACGATTCTTCAAAGGGGGCTGAAGAGGGCTTTACACGCCCTATCCTTCGAGTTTGCACTACAGTGTAGGTCGGAGGGACTGCCCGCCCACCAGTATGAGTAGCTGGTAGGAATAAATGAACGAAATTTTGGTAAATTTACCACAAGAGCGATCGCTAATAACAACCCTAACACACATACCCCGCAGAATCACACGAAGACCTAAACAGATTATTATACCAATCACTCCCGACCTTCCTGACGATCTCCTAGACTTCTATGGTAACCTCCCTTAAATAATATACACAGATATATACGGGTTTTTCAAGTTGATGGGCTATTAGATGTATATGAATTAGTAGAACGAATTGAATTCTAAAACCTGGGTTCCTTTAGTTATTGTTTATGCCGCTTCTTTTAAAAATATTTTCAAGTTCTGTAGTTTTGATCCAAATTATTCATTGTGGATGTTTTATTGCAACAATTCAAAATTGTGAGTCTGGAAGACGGCATACGCTATCTGACACTCAACAACAATTGATTGCTCAATTGTTTCGAAATTACAGCACACTGCTTTCATTCATTAACATTATACGTATGCATTACAAAAAAGCAACATTTTCACAAAGTGTAAACTTTCTCAAAATGTACAAACAAAGGTATATCAATAGACGCCAAATTCAACGAAGAATTCGAATCTGCAGTCAAGAATGGGTTATTCTATTTAAAAAAATTGACTTATGCCCCTTTGAAGTTGACCAACTTTGACCACAAAATTTTAATATCCTGTATATTTTAGTTTAAAACCACAATTTTTATTCGATAATGTGAATAGTTATAAATAATTTTTATGAGTTATAAAGCAAAATCTCAAAAATTAAATGAATTACGGTTTTTTAAATGTTAACGTGCAAATGTCAAAGAAATTGAAAAAAATTGAATAACTCGACATTCATCAATATTTTCGGGGTAGTGCCCCCTTTAAAATATGCATGAATTCAGATTTTCTATCGGAAAATGCAAAAAAAGGGTATGCCATTCCATTTAAAATAAGAAAGTTAACATCTACGTCCGGTATAACCGGATGTAAATGGAACTTGAAAATGTTTTTAAAAGAAGTGGCATAAACAATAACCAAAGGAGCCCAAGTTTCAGAATTAAATTCGTTATGCTAATTCATATACTTCTATAGCCCATCAACTTGAAGAACCCTGTATACACACACACCGTGACACATACACACAACAGAAACACACAGAAATTCAAAATCCATAGGGCTGAAGAGAATCTCACCAAACCGTTATAAAACGCCCTGAAATGAAGGGGTTTTAATCGGTAGTCGCTGATTCCGAGTAAATCCTGCACTATTCAATTGTACTTCCCCTTTTCCACGGAAACATTAAAAAATTCAGGTGAAACGGCAATCATGGTAAAATACGTTTGCGCAATGTGCTCACTGTATATCTGTGCGTATGTGCACCTTTATCCATGTACCGTGTTATTTATTTACATCAAGGAGAGTATGTTTGAACTTTTCTCAAAATATATTGCTTTAATTTTCACACGAATATATTGTACATACAAGGACACAAAGAGTACGCACGACCACTTTGCGCAATGATAGTTTACCATGGTTATCATTTCACTTGCCCTGTCCACTCCTATGCTTTTTGGTATAAAAAAATAATGCGGCTGTGGTCGAGAGTTACTTCTCCTGTTTATTATCTTGTTACCCCAGAGACGAAATTAAGGTGCAATTTCTGTCTGAATTACCTTTTTAATACCTATTCAAGGTGTTATTATCCATACATGTTATGATTTTAACCTTGACTCCTAACACGCTTAAGTATCGAAACGTAGAATGTTGTTTTCTATCGATTTCTGAAATAAAAATTAATCGAATGTCAAAGTTCTGGCCCCGGTAAATTCGAATATAGCGTTGATTCTAACATTTTTCCCGTGAAAAAGAACATTTTCCACAATTTTTAGGTGTTTCCATACTTTTTTCTAGTCCTATATATTAAAACATATGTTAGAGCTGACAGTATAGAGCCTAGTATTGCACGAACGAATATTGATTTATACTACCTATCTTCTTAATTGTTGGTACTAGTCAAAGACATGGGAACAATAGTTTAGTAAAAATTAATCAAGAAATTAATTTTATTAAATAAATTTATTTTAAATATTATTTTATTGATTTATTTATAAATATCCAATAAAAGTTAACCCTTTAAAGGGTTTAAATTAAATCCATAGCCTTTTTATCATGTTTTTGTTTTAATTATTTATCGATTAATTTAGAATTGTAACAGTTATTAACGGCTAATTGATTTATTAAATTTAATTCTAATGCGAAATTATCTGTATCTATTGAAATGTTTATGCAGCATACAGTAGTAAGTTGATAATTTATGTTGAATGGGGTGCGAAGACTTCGTAAGAATAGTTGTGCGATAATTTTGGAGTTTATTGTTCTCTCTAATAGTACGTTAATATAATAAATTAATGCTGTTCCAGATTTTTTCTTCTATGGTAAACTTTGTATTAGGGTAAATATTGTCAATAAATTGATTAAATTAATTTAATTGTATGTTCGTTGCAATATAACAAGGTAAAACATCGTCAACAAACCTAAACCAGTATAAAAATTCTTTATATAAATTATACTCAAATATTATACGTTCATTGTGATTCATGAATGAATACAAGCTGTTGTTAAATTGAAAGTAGTTCTGTTCAAGACAGATAGATAAAGTTAAATTTATTTCTACTAGCTCATTAACATCTTTAGGTGGAATGCTTGGAAAAATATTGCAAACAATTAATTTTATAAAATTATATTTTTTCGGTGGTTAACTGATTCAGAGGAATTTTTAATATTAGGGGCGTCTGATACTTTAACTGAAGGAGAAGTTACAAAAGATACTACGGGACGAATAGAAAATTCCTTCTGCGCAATTTAATTAGTGAATGGTTTAGGTGGTTTAGGATTCATTAATGTTAATTTGTATTTTTCGTTGGTATTGAAAATTTATTCATCTGACGAAGCTTCTGTGCTAGCGAAGCAATTGTTGAATTAAATATTTTGTGAAAGTGAATTTGTTTTTCAATTTCTTCTGCGATTAACCTTCGTCAAGTAAAGGCAGATTCAATTACGAAGATTTATTCAAAAAATCAAAACTTGGTTAATAAATGTTTACTATTTGTTAAACGATATATATTGGTTATTGCTTCTTTTATGCTCACTAATTTTGTCCTTAACAACGACTATAAAAGTGCGGCTGTTTATGTTATACGAAATATCTGTTATATAGGAAGTTAATGATCTCAATTTAGGAGTCGATCATAAATCTTTCAATGATTGCAAATGATGGCCAAAAATTCTAATAACTGATATATTACGCAGTAAGACATAAAAATAGTTTAGGCCAATATAGAGACGTGACATAAACGATTAAGTGATTCAATGTAGGTACCTACATCATTGAGAACATTCAACGACTTATTAAAAAATAAATTGTAACTTTATCAACTAAATTTAAATTTGCACCAAGATACGAGGGTGGTTTGATAAGTCTTTGGTTTTTAAAGAAAACATCAGTTTTTCGGCAAAAAATCACTTTATTTTTCTACATAATCTCCTTTTAGCTCGATACATTTAGTCCATCGCGTTTCTATTTTTTAATTCCTTCTAAATAATAAGATTTCTCAAGGCCCTCAAAATAAGCGTTTGTTTCCACGATGACCTCTTCATTCGACCCAATTTTTTTTACCACCCAACCATTTCTTCAGGTTTGGAAAGAAGAAATAGTTGGAAAATTAGCCCCTTCCGACTATCTGGAGAATAAGCTGGATAGCGTAGCAGTTTGTAGCCTAATTGATGAAATTCTTCCATGGTGATTACACACGTACGAATATGCACCAGTGCATTGTCCTGATGGAACAACACTTTTTTTGGCTAGATGCGGTCGTTTCTGCTTCAAAACAGTATCAATAATGTCCAGCAGCTGTAGCCCTAAATAATATTTGCCGTTGACCGTGTTACCTTTTTCAAGGTAATCAATATGAATTACACCACGCACCTCGTGAATCCCAGTAAACTGTGGCCATGACTTTGTTAGCCGATAGACCCATCTTAGCTTTCTTTGGTGCACGTTCGACCGTATAAACCCACTATTTTGATTGTTACTTGGTCTATGGCCTCTGGTGTGGTGTGATGGATCCGTATCTCATCTACGATAACGAAACGGCGCAAAAACTCGTTTGGTTTGTGGCTCTACATCTCCAAACACTCTTATGAACTTATCACACGGTGGTGTTTATGGTCCATAGTAAGCAAACGCGGCACCTATCGCCCATCGTGCCGACAGTTTCTTTCATGTCCAAATATTCATGCATAATATGATGCACTCGCTCAGTTGAGATTCCTGCAGCCTCAGCCAACTCACGCACTTTCAACCTTCGGTTATCTAATATCATTCCATTGTCAACTATTTGTGGCGTAATGACTTCTTCTGGACTCTCTCCGACATAAACGTTCGGCGTCACTTGTACTGGTGCGGCCACAACGAAACTCAGTAAACCATTGAAATCGACGGTGCAGCGCTGCAGGGTCCCCATAGTATTTATTAAGCCTCTCCTTGGTTTCATGAACAGATTGTTTCGCAAAAGTTAACTTAAGTTAAGCATTAATGCTTAATCAGCACACGAAATTAACTTTTCCCATTATTGTGGAAATTATCGAAGTTAACTGTTTTCAATGGCTGTCAAACATAAACTGATCGTTGCAGCTTGCTCAAATTTTTACAGTATTCTACCGATAGATGGCATTTAACGAAAACAGTATTGCCATTATAGTAACAGACAAAAAGGTCTATTTCCAAAGCATTGCGTTTTGGTTTGCACGGAAATTGATCATCAAACATTTACATTGGCAAAATATATTGTCTAACGAACATCACATAACCTTAACTGATAACATAACCTAACGTAACCTTAGCTAGTATAGAGGAGGAGGCAACATTATTATCATTATGCTATCATATTGTGTACATTTGGTTCGATGTAGACCTGATAACATTTCGATTAAGAAAAATAGCATATTGAATTAATACTTCTATGGAAAGCAACAAACTTTATTAACCAAAGGTAACATTTCGAAAGTCCGGCAATTAATTGTGGACTCAAGCTATCCAGGGGTGTGTTCAAAAATGTCCCCATGTAAAAATGTGAAAAGATGCCATGGGAGTGTTTCATGTCACAGTAGAATCCAAGGAAAGCAAACTATCTGAACAACTTTGGTAGCCATATTTGCGTCTTTTTTACAATAACATTTCATTCAAAACCTTTAATGTAATAAAGGCTCATCAGAGACAAGTGCTCCCTAATGCTAACAATTTATCACACAACTTACTTCAAGTGGTTCTTGATGGTGATTCCAAAAGTGATGAAAAATTTAGTTTGAAGATTTTAAATTAAATGAAATTAGGTGCATTTCTGATGTCACAGATATATTTTGTTGTTATTTAGACTGATGTCTGTTTATATTTTGTAAATTTTTTAATGACTTAAATACTTATTTTGTTATGAAAATGTTTGTTAACGGTAGATATTCATGAGATGTGCGGTTAAACAATGGGTTCGACTCTCTAGAATAGTAGGACAATGGGGGTCTGTATGGACTGGCTGGCGAGATAGAGCGGGCAGATCCCGATGAACCACGATACTGCAAAGAACACTTTGTATATTAACATAAAATAAACATACTAAATTTGAATCTTACGACTTTACATAATTTCACAAAAAGTAAAATCGGTGTATGAATACGCACAAAACACAATTTTATATTCAGAAATAATAAGTGGTACAGCTTTTTAATTAAGGTTGTGCAGGAGTGAACAATAGAAAGTAATAACCTGATGAAGGTTCAGTGCCTAAACGTAATATACAGTTGTTATTTAATGTTTTTGAATATATTTAAATTATAGCAGTGACAGAATTTATTATTGAAGAATCTAAAGAAACGAATCCAAGTAAAAATAGTTGGAAATCTGTATATTATATCAATTATTTTTAGCACTTTCACAACGCACCTGCCACTCATTGTCTGTAAATGCACAAAAAAATTCATCACATAACCGTTCCACGTTTTTAAAATTAAAATCTACATTCCTCTCCGCAACCTACTGCTTCATAGATGCTCATACGCGCCCAATGGGATTGAGTTCGGGATGGTACGGTGGCAGTCTTTGAACGGAATGACCATGTAGCCCTAATAGTAGATCAATTTCAAATGTTTTGAAACGGGGCTTGTGCAATTGAATAATGTGGTACAACTCCACTTTCAACGTGTCTTCCGTAAAAGGTATATTCTTCTTCCGTAACCATTCCTTCATATCACCTTTGTTACATCCCATATTCGGGCATTTGTCCACTTGCACATTGTGATATGGTGCATTGTCAATCACCAACAGGGGTAATTCTGGTGCGCCCGAATGTTATCTCGCTAAACGGTCTAACAGAAGTGAGTTCTCTCCCTACTTCAAGTATTCCATCTCCCGCGCATCCCACGCGCATCCATGGGCGGGAACTTTTCACACTTGTTCCTATGTTTGCCGAGCTGTACGTATCAACGTTGACTCTGCTTGTTTTATTCGAATTTGTTTTTAAATAAAACTTTTGTGACTCCACTCTAATGGTTTTGACCTGACGAGACCCCCCGGAAGAATTGCTGGCACATGGTTAATTGGGGTAGTTCCAGGTCCTCAGTAAAATGAGAATGAGTGATGGTTGCCATAAATTCCTAGTAAGACTCAACAAAAGAAGAAATCTGTACATCACTTATACCTAATTTATTACTAAACGTTTACTAACTATACGAATGATATTTATGTAGACATATTTACAATAGGATACCAAACAAATATGTACATTAGTATCTATCCCCTGAGCACGGTAATTTGAGAGTTCCACGGAGAACAATTACCTACTTTCTGAACGCATTTAGGTAATCGTTGACCATCTTATGTATAACATTTCCGATTTTCCTGAACGTGCTTGGGGAACTTTTACTTCCATGAGTATATTTACTGCAAATATGTTATTACATATTATAGAATGAACAGTTTGAACAATACTTTCTCCAATTACTCCCACTTCTGTACTCAGATCGACTAATTTAGGAACTAGAAAAAGGTTACAGATGATCTCGTCATTTTGGACAATTAGTGAAATCATCAGAGCACCACTGCTGGTGTTAACCAGCAGGTCAGATCTGATCAATTATTGTGTCGTTGCAATTGCCAACCTATTAATACGAAAGATTACCACTTCAATTATTTATTTCCTTTAACAACACTATAGATCACGTACAACGTTTTTTGTTTTTTATTATGTATAGATCATGTATTCCTACAGATACATAACGTTGACCAGTAGATTATTTCGTGCGACTTCATGAGAGGTAAATAGTGGGTGCGGAGTACACATAGCTGTAAACATGAACACTGATCAGTAAAAATAATTACCAAAGGTTCCCGGTGCTCTCTCCGCGCGTCCACATTGCTTGTTTCGCTGTTTGCAATCAATAATTTTAATTGGATAGATTCTAGCTCTACTTTGTGATAATTAATTTTTATTATTATGATTTTTTTTATTAAAATCATCGAACTCATAAACGGTTAGTTAGAGACACATTAGAGGCAGAAAAAGTAGTAAACAGAAGCATAGGAAGGCCTAGATTACATTACTGTAAATAGTGGTTCACGATAGGAAGCAGAGGATGTGCGTGTCCAATAGAACTTTGCACTGATGACTCCATGATGATGACTTTCGAAAAATAAAAAAACGTGACAGGCTACCTAAGGAATTTTTACTCACTAATTATATGCAAATCTTTATATGTAATGTAAGAGATAATTGTAGTGCACAAAACCTATCTATTTAGTAAAACATAGGGATATATCTTTGTTAAATAAAAACTAATTTAATGGTGTTTTCTATACTGTTGCTGTTGTCACAAATATACGTTGATTGTACTCTATAAATCAGTTTATTATGCATCTTATATCACACTGACCGATGTAGATAATTTGACTTTCGTAGCTGAATTTGAATTAGAAAAAGCAAATTCCCCAATTAATAAATCATAAAAATATATACCTTCGTAAATGTCAATCAAATTTTATTTCGTTGACAATTTCGTCAAACTGTGATCAAAAGTATACAATAATACAAGTATTATTGCAAAACAATTGTCAAACAAATAACGTTTAATTTGAAATTTACTAAAGTATACTCTTTCTTATTATTATTTTTAATTAATTAAACCAACTAATTAAGTCGTCAAATATTGAAGTTCTCTCCACCATAATTTAATCTCCGTTCGTTTCGGAGAAGCAGACCTTATACTCTTTCTTAATTACTGCAAAAAATGTCGTTTCCCTTCAAAGAGTTCATTCACTACTTTAAGCAGTTATATTTTACAGGAAACTGTGCGCTGAAAATTTTCCGACAGCGTACGTACAGAAAAGCAATCAGTTAAAATCGATACTTCCGGAACTATAGCCTAAAGCAGCGAAGAGTTTTCGTGATTAAAATTTTATTTTATTTGGTAATAGTTTGAGAATATTACCGTCATGGCTTGGAGCTACATTTCTATTAATTTTCTGTATTAATACACACCCACACAACAGTTCTTTGGATGATATACCAGAGATGACAGCGTAATATGTCTTGAATCACAAATGAGACAGTTCTATTTTTACTAAACTACTATTGATTTTTAGTTTTGTTAAAGCAGACATTCTTAAAAATTAAAAATAATATGAGTAGAAGAAGTAGAAGAACGCTGAATTTTGTTGGACTAAATTATTTTAGAAATAGATTGGTTGCTCGGCACTTGATGAAACATTTTACTATTTAGTTGAAGGAGAAAACACTTGGTATACGTTTCATAAATTTTAATTAATTAATTACCGTTTACTCATCCTTTTGAAAACGACGTCACAGTCGAAACAATTGTTAAGGTTATTTTAGATAAAAAATATGAAACGTATACCAGGTGTTTTTTCTAATAATTACTAAATTATTTATTAAAATTAAACAAACTTATTTCCACCTTTTCAGGTCATTTTCAAGAGAGAAATCCTGCTACTAAAATTAAAAGAATTTACAATGGTATTTATTGGCAGTTTAAAATCAGGTACTAAGAAGTAGCTAAGTAATGAGAAAATCCAGTAATAACAGAGGTGAATTTACTGTGCACCTATCAACCTGATTATTAGCTATGCTATCTTTATTCTTAATGGCTTTCTTAATTTCTACAGCTTCTAACAAATTTAATTTAAAACTTTATTATACATTATGTAATAATTTTACTGAGTTAGTATCATATATATTATTAAATTCTAAACAATGTTAGGCTATTCTTGTTGTATTTTTGTTGTTTTTTATCAACACTATATTATTCTGTTTGTGTTCATCTAAGTCATTCTTTCTCAAAGTGTGGACGCTGGACCCAACAGGAGGGCGGTAAAGGGCCCAGAGAAAATTGGCAGGCGTTGAAGCGGTCTAGGGGGGCGATTGCTGATTTTTATTTTATTTTACAAACTAAAATCAAAACCTAGATTATTTCGTTCTTGTTTTTAGCCAGTTTTATTGTATAGACCATAGAATAAACAATTTATCACGGCATTCGTAGGTAGCCCGAGGGCAATTAAGCTTTAACAAGTTCTTGTTAAATAACGTTAATAACGGGATATGTGCAATCCTACATGAAGCGGCAGAATCATCGATACCTGTTCTATTTTTCTCAGTACAAATTCCGTCGCATGAGGTAATCGAGTTTGTGCATGTTCGTCTTATTCCTATTTCTGTCGGTGCGTGTTGTATTTTAATTCTACATATGTTAAAAGTGCGTAGTGTTTCTTTCATTTTCATTAGCGTTTTCGCGTGCAATTATTGAATTATTACAAGAATAGGCGTCATTTGAATAAAATGCATTTAGATATAAAAGATAAAAATGTGGCCTATTTTCAATACCTGGAAAACAAGTATACAGCTTACAGCTCAGCCAACTGTTTCAATACTTTTTTCAGCGGCTTCTAACCAAGATGATGACGGACTTCGAGCTTCGTATAATATCTCTTTGTTAATAACTCAAACAGGCAAACCATACGCTATTCACACTATTGGAGAAGAGTTAATTTTACCGGCATAAAAGAAGTAATAACTAAATAATTAATGTGCTCTATAAACCAGCGCCAGGGATTATCCGAGAAATTCCTTTGAGCAATACTTCAGTGCAAAAACGAATTGATGAGATGGCGGAAAATATTTAAGAGTCATTGTGATTGCACAATTGCACATCTGAAGACAAGTTAATTCTCAATTCAGTTGAGAATTCAAATGAGTCCACCCTTACCAACTAATGAAACATTGTTGTATTGTTGTTGTCATACGTGAGGTTTATTAATGATGAGAAAATATGTGAAGATATTATTTAAAGACTATTAGGAGGTACAAAAGGAGAAACCATATTTGATACTCTGAAAAAGTTTTGTGATGAAAAAGAAATTCCCTTGAACAACATTATATCAGCTGCTACGGATGGCGCTTCGGCTATGACAGTGGCAGTATGGCATCATAAAGGCTTCAGAACATACAAAAATAAAGTTGTGCTTGCTAAATGTGATTGCTGTATATTACGTTATTCATAGACAACATTTTTTTGCGAGAAATTTGAGTGAACGGCTGTTTCAATCATGTCATCATGTGCATCATGTCATCAAAGTAGTGAATAAAATCTGAAACAGCCCTTTTAATGACAGATTATTTAATCAGCTTTGTGTTGCTAACGATGAAGATTTCAACCGACCGCTCCTTCATGCAGCAATCGCTGTGCGTTGTCTATTGACAAGTACTTGTTTGATTCCATTTTACAATCTGTTTGACTCTGTGATAGAGTTCTTGGAAAACAAAGACAGAATTACGCAATAACCTCATCACATCAAATGATATCGCGTACTTGTCAGACTTGTATATATTGTTTAATGATATCAATCGCCAATTTCAAGGTGACGACTTGAATTTGATTAAAACAAAAAATGTCGTTGCTGCTCTTACACAAGTAAAATATCAGCAGACGTGAGTTTCACGCTTTCCTTAATTTATCAGCATATCAGCAGCATCCTTCAACAAGGACGATTTGCTTGATTACTGTCAACATTTAGAGAACCTCCACAGTGTTTTCAAAGAACGATTCCAAGACATTTTAAAATTAGAAATACCGGACTGGGTGTTAGATCCTTATTCAAATGTCAACACAGCAGTATTATCCCAGTTGGAAGAAAAACTTAACACATACAACTGACAACGAATGAGAAAATTAAAATCAAATTTAAAATAGCTACCAAGAATTTTGGTTACAAAAGCCAATAATTGCCATCATAATTGTTCCCTGGATTGTGGTCTATTGTTCAACGATTTTTGATTGCATTCTCATCATCGTATTTGTGTGAACATGGATTTTGTGCGGTGACAATGCCGTTAACATAATTAAAAAGTAAAATCGTTTGATGGTTTGCATGTTATGGAACGCAGAGACTTATTGCTGTTTTTGAGTAAATTCGAGCCTGATATTAACAAACTTACTAAAAACCATCAGATTCATCCTTCGCATTAGATTAGTTTGAAATTGAAATATTTATTCTAATTTGAGTAAAAGTTTTTATGAATATTGACAAAGTTGCGTTTTATTGCTCTCTTTAGAACAGTATTTAAAATGTTAGTTGTAATTGAACTCGGTAAACAGGATGAGACTCATATAGCACGCTATAATTAAATCAATGATTGCGATTGTGATTTTTAAGATGCGGTAAAGTTAAAAAATTTCGGGAGGCGCTAGAAAATAATTAATTCTCAAGGTGGGCGGTAGACGAAATAAATTTGAGAACCACTTCTCTAAGTGATGAAGAAACGCAAGACCTTGATAATATCTATCACCTACATCCATTCGTGTTTTACTTATGGTACTATCTGGCGAAAAGCCGCCACAGTTTAATATTGACCTCTGTCAACCCATTCAGATGTAGTTTCATTCCCAGTATTGATCTTGTTTCACAATAAAAGCGTTTTCGAACTTTGACTAGATCACATTTAGAAACACAAAACTATAGTTCATGTTGTTTGTGCTCAAAGACATCTACACTATTAATGGACCCATTTTTAGAATGGAATATATAATATGCCAGGGATGGTGAACCAATGGCACGCGTACCATTAATGACACGCGACACAAAATTTTGGGCACGTCACTAATCACAAAATTTATTATGTACCCAGATATGATGCAATTTGATAAACTAAATATATCATAATTCGATTGGCTGGAAATTGAATAATTTGAAATGCAGCTAATTGATTTCTAGTCTAGTTCAATATAGATTTAAAAATTTATCGGAACAAGGAAAGATTTAAAATTAATTGAATCAGAAAGATAAACAAGTAATATAAGTGAAAATGCTAACAACAAAATTTTAGAAGCATGGAATGCGTTACCACACACATTAATTTGTTTGAAGAAGTTGGCGCATGCTATTTCAACAATATTTTCGTCAACGTATGCCTGCGACTCATTATTTTCAGAGATGAATAATATTAAAAACTCGGGTTGATTGTTTCCGGGTTTGTTGGCCATGGTCCAGATTGGTATGGTTTACCAGACGTTTCGTCATCAGCTGCGGATGACATCTTCAGTGGCTTGCTGTCATCGCGGTCATAGTACCCTGCTCGTCGTTACGTTGGCTTGTGCTTGTCTGCTAGATCGAAGTGTTCTCGGTGGCGTCGCGTCGGCAAGCCTTGCGTGGTCTAGTGCTTTAGATCATTACTTAGCATTCTAGAGGTCACCGGTTCATACCCGAATACGGCTGCTCTGATCCAAGTTTTCTGTGGTTTCCTTGGATCATTTTGAAAATGCTGGAACACTAATATTCCACAGATAATCGTCCACTTCTCTTCTGTCTTCATTTCGTCCATCGTATCTTTCTCTCCCTAACCACAGCACTCACCCATTCCCATGATTTCTGCAAGGAGGCTGAAGAGGGTCTTAAGCCCTACCCTCCGGCTTTGCATTACAGTGTAGGTTGGAGGGACTGCTCGCCCATCAGCACGAGTAACTGATGGGAATGAAACAAAAAAGTTTTTTCTTCCTGAAGCAACTCAATTTTTTTTAATCTATATTAGTGAAGTTAGCATGTTTTACCAAGCGACAAACAACCGCATTAACGCTACTACTACTATGTGCTTTACTATGTAACACTTATCTTACTTCACATTCTGCTATATATAACAAATACAAATACCGTACACGTATCCACGTTTTACGCGTTCTAACTTTCAAACTGAATCTGATTTTGATTCCAATCCCGAATTCATCCCTGGATCCTTCGAAGGTGTTCCCACATTTGCCCTGAAATTAGTCTTCACGATTATAAACAATCCTTTCAAATTTTTAATAAATTTTGCAATTTTCATTTTAACTTAGTAAACAATTAGAATTAGCATGTCACAAGCGACGTTAACGATAATACATCGTACATTCAATTCAATTTAAATTCACTACTCTCGTTCTACCGCTCGTAAATAAGGTTTTTAAACCAGCTGCAATGGTAGCCTTTATGACCGCATGAAGTGCAAATTGTTTTCAATGCAATTCAGTAAAAACATAAACCATATATGTAGGTGACTACGATTGATAACGGAAATATTGGTAATAAAGTACATGTATATATATTAATGAATGTTGTTGTAGGATGCAATGACCAGGTTGGGGATTTTACAGTTTATTGAATGTTACCAACGTAACAAATGACCGACAATGCGCCTGTTTTACGCTCTATTTAAATGTCTGTCTTACTTTACCAAGGGTTCAAAGTTTATTGCAAAAGTGAACTTATAATCAGATTATAAGTAAATTAAACGAAGGTTTACTTTTAAATGTTTCAAAGGAATTTCTTGTAAAATCTCTACAATTGCTTCGGTTTATAAGATCTTTTTCAAGAGTAATGCTAACAATACTAAAATTCAAAAGTAAAATTAAGTATATATAAGGATATACTAGGTTAATGTATGTTAGTGTGAGTGATAATTAGTGGTAAAACCAAGGTATTACTATATGTTCAGATGTATTAGTGTATAATTTTGTTTATTGTATGTTCAAGTTTTATTGTGTTGTATTGTGTATCATATTGTTATCATGCAAATATTTTTTTATTACAATTCTATTTCTATACTTGCTCTTTACCTGCTCCGCATCTATTCTTCGCTTAAAGACAATTTAATTGCTTCAGTACATGCCTATAATCCCTCTTAACAATTCAACTCTGTGTACCAACTGCATGCCGTCAATAATTCTTACTTTTCCTAATAACAATTTTACAACGGGTTTCTTGGGTGCTCTTGGTTTTCAGTATTACATGTTATCGACTTTTTCAAATTCATCTCCACTATTGCTAACAAACGTCTAGCTCCCCTCTTATCCACCTTTATACAATCTTATTTTAAAAACAATTGACAGTTCTCATTCTATCTTCCTGGCATAAACTTCGTTCAATTTTATATTTATTTGAACTCCTAGTCTTCATTTATATTTTGTGTCAATTATACGTTATATTGGTTCAGTTTATATTCTTTTCTTCGTTACCTATAACGTATAAACTCAAAGAGTCTAAAAGATCTTTATTTATAAAAAAAATTATTTAAGGTATTTTTCAACAGAAGAAATAGTTTTCCACATAAGATGTTGTCACATTCCTGTGCTTATAATGTAGAAAATTATATACAGATTCGGGTTATTCAAATTTTCATTATATTAATTGTTATACGAGGCATGTTTTTTAAGTAAGTAAGTACCATTTTGAAATTAATAAAAAACATGCAATGATATCGTAATAACTTTATTTTCACATGAAAGCCTGTACTTTAATCTGTTTTTCTACATAATTTCCCTTAATACTGAAGCACTTGTCATAACGTTTGACCAGTTTTTGAATACCCCTCTCATAGAACTCTGCCGTCTGAGTCGTTAATTGTTAACCACAGTATCACAACTGCTTTGACTTCGTCATCGTCTTGAAGACGCTGACCGCCCAGATGTTTCTACAAGCGTAGGGATAAATGGTAGTCACTGGGCTGGGCGCTAAAGCGGAGCTGTACGGAGGATGATCTAGAGTTTTCCAGTGAAAAGATGTGATGAGATCTTTGGTCCGATTAGCCACATGCGGACGGAGATTGTCATGCTCATTTGTGCGGCCATCTTTAAATGCTCTCATCCACTTCCTTAGCATTCCATCACTCATAATTTTTTGTCCGTAAACTACACAGATCTCACGATAAATATCGACCGGTTTTAGTCCGTTAACACTAAGGAATCGTATAAATACCCGGACTTCATAGTCTGCGGAACTCACGCTTATCGGAGGCATCTTAAACACTTAGTAAACAACGTAAACAAGGGCTAATCAGGCTGCAATGGCGTCAGTGCGTAGGTGAGAGATGTTGGTACTCAGTACCCATTCGCGGAACTGACTGCAGCGCCGTTGCGGCAGAATTTTAAAACGGTACTTACTTAAAAAACATGCCTCGTACATTCACCGTTTCATGGAACCGTAACGAATGTGGGTCCTGGCCAAATTCAAATAAGCACTATGCGAGGTCCTAAAAGAGGCCAGGATCAATAATTATCGAGAATATTAAGTATGTCAGTAAGTCTACGTGAAGAGGAGGTCCAGGGTCCAACAAATTCGGAATATGATCTTAAGCAAGGAGTACTGGTGTTGTGTGGAAGCTATTCCGAATTCCCAGAGACGGATATACTCCATCATACCGGAGACAAAAGCAGGAAGAAGTTAATCTCCCAGTTTGAGTCTTGGCTCTTAATTTATAGCTTTTTATTTAATTTAATTTGTTTATTTCGTTTAACCATTCCTACATTCATTTATTTTTTATAATTAAGTTATCAGTAGTTGTTTATAAATATACGTCTTTAAAAACAAAATTGTTGTTTCTACGACACCTTGAGAAGGCATCACCGATACAACGTCGACGTTTTAATCAATGAATGAATGTGAAATGCAATTCTATCGTGAACAATTACTTCAAATTATTCTGATTATTAAATAATTCCAAAGTATTAAAAACAGATAAGTGTTTTGATATGCGATGCCAAAAGAATACCGAAAGGCATAATTGACACCCAAAACTTAATGCTAATCCAAAAACACTCCGAAATTAAATTGTTCGGATGTAACAGTAAAAAGTACGTTATTTATAACGTTAAAAAACACTTAAAATTAATAAAAACTGTACAAAACTCGTCTAATAATGATGAAAAATGCTAACAATTGATGAAAATTATAAATATTAAATATTCGTGATTCGATGGCGTAAATCTGCATGCTGTTTTATTCTTTCGGAAACTTAAAATTATACCTACTCAAAAGGTCGAAGAGGTTTTGTATTTTTTCCTTAGACTGCAAATACTTATTTATTTAGGTATAAGGGAAAACCGAATTATATTATCTATTTTAAAAGTTTGTCTACATTCTGTGCAGATTGCTATATGACCTGTAATAAAAGTATTGTTCAGATATTCGTGGAAGAGAGGCTAATAATAATAATATTCTACGGAAATTTGAAGTATTTGTATATATAAAAATAATTATACAGGATCTTAACAGTAAGTAATAAGAAAAACCACTTATTGTTGTAGAGTGAAGTAAGTATTAGAAATAATGAAGGATTACAAATCTGATAGAAATTTAAATTAGAAAACGATAACAAGTCAGGAATTTATGAAATAAACTGTGAATATTGTGAAGTTAAATATGTTGGACAAACGAAACGTGCTATTTTAACACGATATAAAGAACATATCGCTCATTTTAGACTAAATCGGATTGATAAGTCAACTGTTGTCCAGGATATTTTTAAAACAAACCATCCTATAGGCCCTAAATGTTTAAAACTAATTAAAGAAGTCTCTTGCAAATCTGAACTTGACGTTTGGGAAAGTTTATTTATTCAAAAGAATAAAAATAATCTCATGAATTCAGATCTTGATCCAAATTTCAATTCCGTATTGTTTCAGCTATTGCAATAGGTTTAATTGATTAACTACTCTTTAACTTATTAATATTAAGCTGTTTTACCTCCTTTTCTTCACATTTTGCGATTCCTGAAGCATACGCATTTAATATTGGCCCATTAGGCCTTGCTAACTGCGGTTAATGAACACGTTCGTTAATTGTTTTTCCCTCTTTTCCCCTGATTAGGCATGATGTAGTGAAGCATGCGTTATTTACATAATATGGTCTCATAAAGACTGTCTAGATGTATTAACGGTTATTGAAAACTCAAATTCCTTCAATATATTTCCCTACTTGTTTGTCGAAGCATACATTTGTAAAGTTATCTTTTCCATAGGCCTACAACATTGGTTTTTAAACACTTTACAAATGGCATTGAACGTATTCATGTTTTCCTCCTGTGGCGATATTTAATTTACATTTAATTTTATTTATTTTATCTATCTGTTTATATTACAATTTATTTCAGGTGGGTTGAGATGTATTTATGGTATATTCAATTTTTTTTTTATTGTATGGTGTATCATTGTAATCATGTAAATATTCTTTTCTTACAATTCTATTTCTGTACTTGCTCATTACCTGCTAACCTAATAACAATTTAAAAATGGGTTTCTTCGGTACATTTGGGTTTCCAGTATTGTATGTTATCGACCTTTTCAAATTCATCCCTACTATGACTAACAAACTTCTAGCTCCCCTCTTATCTATTTTTCTACAATATTATTTTAATAACTACAGTCGGTTCTCTTTCGATCTTCCTGGTAACAACATAAATTCTTCATTTTGTTCAATTGTATATTCATTTTTACACCTAGTCTACATTTAAATTTTAATTAGTCAATTATATATTTATTTTTGGTTCAGTAGTATTTATTTTCTTCGTCACCTGTAACATAGAACTCAAAGAGTCTAAACTCCCAACCCTTCTTCTACTTTTCACTATCTTTCCGGTCCTCAACCACCGCCCCCATAAATAGACATAATTTTAAAATGTTAGAAAGAATCGGCTGAAGAGGACCTAATCAAACGGTCTTATAACGTCCAAGGGGGAGAGGTTTTAGTCGGTAAAAATCCGACACTACCCAGTTTCATGGGCAATTGGGTGTCTTTTGAAGATCTCCTCTCCTCCCCGAAAACAAAAAAAAATTTTAGAACCAGTCTCGCGTTGATAATGCCCACGTGTGAATTGGGCGAAACACGTGTCCGCTCATTTTAAATTTAGTTAGTGGTAATTAGAGTCAGTCTTTCTTTATTTAATTATTCTTTTAACACAGTCTCCTATTTTCTACATTGATTACGAAATGAAGTTGATAAATTGCTTCACATGAACGTTTTCACATTATTCGATGGCTATGATACCACCACCGGACGTCGCGCCGATCCGATATCAGGGTACGTAAAACCTACAAAATATGTGCATACCTTTCACATGTCCGCAACGATATCATCAAACATTTTGGTCGAAACTTGTATGTATTGGATGATTATATTCGTATGTGTGTTGCGACATGTATTGGCAAAATTGAAATGATACCTGGACGAGGAGACGGCATTTTGTATATTGCATATTGGCCTCTGATAACGACATCGTTTCGTATAATGCGGACACACTTTATGCTGGTTCACTTTGATATTAGTGAATTTACCAAGAATAAATGGTAAAGTATTTGAGGAAATTCGCAATATACAACATGTAACAATAATAACAAAGCCGGGGTGCATCTATAAACTAATGTTAACAGAAGACTATAATCAACTAGAAATAACCAAGGTAAAGAATGGACCGGATTAATACAGAAAACATTAAGTTCCTTAAAATGTTAAGATGGAGGTAAAAGTCTTGGTATTTTAAAAATTAAAATTAAAAATAATTTAATAAATAAAATTCAATTTCATAAGTTACTCAGTTGTTTTTTATTTTTGTAAATAAATAAATAAGTGTGGTGTTCTCAAATGCTTTTTAAATTCATCCTAACCAACATTAGTAATCAAAGATATGCAAAAAAAGAAGTAATTAAAGTCCTTATTCGTCTAAATATTAAGATCAATGATCCCACATTTGGTTTTCGGTTCGCTGTGCCTACTTGGTAGGACGCGTTCCAAATTTGGGATCTTTGATTTTAATGTTTAGACGAATAAAGATTTTAATTCCTTCTTTGTTTGGATATCTTTTGTACCTTCGTCTAAGAATCTTCCCGAATCAATAGTGTAAGTCAATGCCGGTAGGTATTATACTTATTATACCTTGGAGTAGTTGCTTCTGTTGATTCCATATTTATTGTTGCGTCCCTTGGACCACCAACTGATTTATTATCATTGCAAGATGCATAACGTCTTCACGCTGACTTTCAAATTGCTACCAGTATTATTCGTGTATAAAGTGTAGATATATGTATAAAATACCTGCTTAAAGACTTTAATTCAAACGACTTACTTCAATCCAAAAATTCAACACAAACACCTGGACTTCATCAAGTTGCAGTCCAGGACGATTCATAACGAATCAGAACATTTATATATATATATATATATATATAGATGTAGAGAAAGGTACAATTATTTATTAATATATATATATATTAGCAATCAACTTACGTATAAAAGTATGTATATAAATAATAAATAATTGTACCTTTTTCTACATTTATGTTAGTGTTTTAGTCTTGGTAGAATGTAATAGTTTAAAAAGTCGTCATCAATCGTCATACAGAATTACGGTTTTAATGGTGAATGTTGTTAAAAATTTTGTGAAAGAGTTCTTTAGTTGTTGAATGTAAAGGTTAGGTATTTATTTTATTCCGGCCCTAGTATTTTAACCTCAACATTGCTATAATGTTAACGTCAAATGGCGTTAATCCTACTACTAGATCCTTAAAGTCAATTTATATTTTCTTTACACAATTTATAAAAGACGTCGAAAATAACGCGACTCGACAGTTTGGTTCGTGATAAATCCAGAACTGTGCTTTTTATACCGAACGCATTACATACATATAAGTAAAAGCTGCAGCTTAAGATGTGTAAAAAGGAAACAGTGTCTCGAGTGCCCGAATGACTGTAAACTTATTTCTTGTGACCGTTGAAGATATGTTACTTGTTGTAGAAGCTAAGAGCAATGGATTTACTACTACACAATCTGCCTCACTTTTTTTTGTACATCTTAGATTAAGCCATTTACTTATTTCAGCACATTTGTTTTGTTTAGATTGTAGCAATAAACGTTAATCCAACAACACTTCTGTAGTACTATTTCGCAGCAGTTAAAAAGATATTCACATTTTATGTTATTTCTTTAGAATAACCTAATAGTTTTATGAAATGGTTATTTCTGCCGTTTGTGTCATCGGATATTAAGCACTACTTAATAGTGCTTATAACTGATATTTATAGGGCGATTTCAATGTTTTATAGTATCTACAAAATTATGTATCAAAACAAAAGTTTTATTACAACCAAAAATATGGTTTTAAACTATCATTATATAGAGTCGTGATAAGCGAACGGATAGACAACAATTGACTGATCTTTTTAGAGTTCTGTCAATTCTGTACTCTAAAATTAACGTTATTTTGTTACTTTTACTCTTATGTTACTATAATATACGTTTATGTATCCATATATCGAAGATGCGATTAATATTATTAAAGACAAGGATAGCTTTAGGATTTGCAGATATCAAGGTTTCAGTGGAAGGGTCAAAATTAAGCACTTAGAGATTTCAGCAAAAGCAGATTTATTTAATGATGAAGAAAAACGTATTGAACACGCGGAATTTACCAATAGACTGTTATAGACTGCTTCTTAAAAAGCTTAACTTGCAAATACCTAAATAGTCCCAGCAGCGACCGTGAATTTAATCTTTTTATAAACAATAACAAGTTGGAGCCGCCGCGCTGGCACATTTATTATTTTTATGTTTTCCTCGAATGCTAATAATTCAACAGTAGAACATATAGCAGTATTAGCATCTAGTAGAGAGGAGTTAGAGACACCTTTAGATGATATATTGATTTGTAATAGAGGTGAAAATTGGGTTGGATCTTATATAAAATTCAAGGCGAAAAACCAGAAGAAGTCGTCGATTTTCGATATCTAGAAAGTAAAAAATTTCAGGATGGAAGAAGCGGTAGAAATATAATACAAAGGATAGCATAGGGTCATAGCTCTGCTAACGATAGCTCAATTTAGAAACTCTAAAAAGATTATTAAAGGTGTATGTTTGGAGTACGACTCTGTATGTGTGCGAAACGTGGACGGTGGGCGCGTTAGAAAAGAAAGAGTTGGAAGAGTTTGTAATGTGGTGTTATAAGGGGCTGTTGAAAATACCATGAATTGAAAACGTTTGAAATTAGAAGGTATTAGAAAGTGTAGAAAAGCAAAGGGTGCTGTGGAAATCAATAAGTGAAAGGATAGATAGGATGATAGTATACCTTTGGAAATATGAAGGACTAGTCAGATACATATTATTAACAGAAGTAGGGGTAAAGACAGGCAAAGGAAGTCTTAGAGTGGATCATTCTTGGCAAATAATTAGGGATGCAGGATGTTCCAATTAATTTTAGGGAAATGTCAGGATATTCTTAGGAAAGGAAGGAGTGGAGGTGCGTGTTTGAAATTGTACTGAAGCATTTTATTGGAAACCGCAAATTAGTAGTAGTAGAAGTAGTAATGATTTTTAACATAGAGAATAAAGTTGAAATGAGCGGAGCTAAGAACTGTAGATAATACTTGGCTTTTTATAATGATTTTTTGAATGAACGAAGGGAGTGAGAAGTAATGAGGGCACATTAATGCAAACACTGAGTGGCAAAACAACAATGTGGATGCTCTATATAATATCCGGATTTCACCCTGTTATTTAAGCTTTGTACCTTGATTATGGTACATACCTTTTATTATTCATGAATTAATTTTTTTAATGAAACTTCTTATGGGAGAGTAAACTTGTTGGAACAAGCGGAGCTAACAAAATATGTAGACATTGTTTCTGTAAATCCCCTTTTCTTTTCCTTTACTAATGACCATTTGTGTAAGCGGAGAGAGGGAGATAAACACAAAAACTTAGTTACATGGCAACTAATCAGCGTTGCGGTTTAAGCATTTCATAAAAAGATTCAGCTCTAACGTTGCCATTTTTTGACCGACGCACATTTGTTTTAACCTCTGCATTCTTCGTTTTGTACACTATAAATATTTTTTGTTTAAAAATGCAAAAAGCGCATTTTGTAGTGTAACTTATCATCCAGTGAAAGTGTCATATTAGACAACAATAACAATTATAAGCATTAAATAACACCTTAATAAACGTATTTTGACACTGAGGGATTCCTTATATAAAAATCTGTATACGTAGAAGTGAAGCTTCTGTAATATTTAGTTCGAGATTTTGCAAACTTCTATTTATATCGTATTACAAGCAGTATGTCGCTATCTATTGATATTTACTGCTAGCTGTGGTATTTTATATTGTAACGTTCGGGGGTTCAACAATCAAAACTCGAAGACTTTTAAACAGGAACAACAATTGATTTATACTAATATTAATTAACTTTACTACCAATTACACTATTTAGTTTTGCACAGTTACTGTCTGTATTACACTTTTCACTTTTCTATTTATATACTACGCGTCTCGATTTATTTCTCACATTACTTTTACGACCGTCAATTTATATCTGAACTCTTCACGACCATCAATTTATATCTGCACTCTTCACGACCATCAATTTATATCTGAACTCTTCACAACCGTCCATTTATATCTTCACTCTTCACGACCGTCAATTTATATCTGAACTCTTCACAACCGTCCATTTATATCTTCACTCTTCACGACCATCAATTTATATCTGCACCCTTCACGACCATCAATTTATATCTGCACTCTTCACGACTATCAATTTATATCTGAACTGTCCTCGGCAATCGTCTTTCCACTTATATACTGTTCCATTAAATTTATGGAACACTCCCGAGAAACATAGAAAAGTCGGGACCATTTTATTTTTCTCCGAAATATCGAACAAGTTTCCGCGAAACACAAATTCACTAACATGTCCTTATTTATTACTCACACACTTGCGGTTACGGTATATACGTCGCGGCTCGGCCGCAAGCGGCTTGTTCACATACATGGGCACTCGAACGCACACAAGCAAACACGCACACGTTACAAGACCTTACGAATATCAATAGATAGCGACATACTGCCTGTAATACTATATCAAAGCAACTTCCTTTTACGGAGCAACTTCGGTTTGGTCAGTAATTTATTGATGGTGTATTTAAGACAGTTTAAGCATTTCATAAAATGTTTCACTTCTAACACTATCAGTTTTTGATTGACGAATGGTTTTAAATTGTTAATTTCCCAGTCGATTTCTTTGTGGTGTCGATCGAAACCTACTAACAATATGATCTGAAAGAAATTTCGTAACAATTGGGCAAGCCATTCCTTTGTTTAAATGAATTGATATTAACAGACAAATACTACACCACACATATATTTCTCAAAAATAATTTAAAAATACAGTAGTGAATCATTAATAATGAAATATTTGAAGAATTTTTAGTAGGGATAAATTCTAAATACATTAAGGCGATATTAATTTCTACCCACTACAGATTACCTCATACTAATTTCTTAGAAAAAATTCCTACTGCTGTCACGCCCTCGCCGGAGCATTAATGTATTTAAAATTTACCCCTACTAAAAATTCTTCAAATATTTCATTATTAATTACTAATAATAATGTACATTGGTTCCGACTTTCGTCGTTGTTACTACTATCAACTCTTGTAGCTTAGTGGTAATAGCATTGGCGCGTAAAACCAAAGATCCCGGGTTCGAGTCCCGACGAGGGCGTGAGAACAGTAACAAATTTTTTCTTATAAATATGAAGTAATCTGTAGGGTTTACAAATTAATTCAATAGTTAATATCGTAGTAGTGTATTTACAGTTGTTTAACATAGATAGGCGTTAAAAAAGTTAGTTTTAATAAAGATCACTCTTTATCATTTTGAGAAGTTGTTTATATGTACCTCGAGGCTCACACCTGGTTTATTACATGGGGCTATTATGATATTGGCTTTATATGTATATAATAATATGTGTCTTTGTAAAGTGATACTATTGTAGATTTGTTTATATAATATCCGTCTGCATTTTCTACTCCTACATAAATTATTAATTCAAACACTTCTACACAATGAAAAAGGGTTTACTAAACTTCTAGTGCTTTAGGAAGATCTCTTCACAAAAATGTCAAGGCAACCATTAAGGAACTCAGTGAACAAAAGAATGAACTTTTTTCTTTGAATCAAAGGAACTTGTCCAGACAAATTAGAATCATTGTAACTGAAATTGGTTGAGAGGTTCATAAAAAGCCAGACGGTTACTTTATTATTATAAAAACTGAAGAAGTAGACATAGTAAGTAATTTTTCACGATACAACAATAGCTTTAGTTTAGTAACTATAGTATCATTATCTCGTATATCTTTCAGTTAAGAAAGACATGGATATTTACAGTTTATTTACAACGGCAACTGTGTTAAGGATGGTTTTCACACTGACCTATAAGTTAATAAAACGAAACGGTAATTTAATTTTGAATACTTCTCTTTTTATTAACAGATCCCATTATATGAACTTTAAAATTTAAGTATATTTGATTTCTCTTGCGGTACTTAAATTTGCATTATAATTCATGCATGCATATGTCGCCGTTTAAGAAAGAGTATTTGGATTCTAATACTACTAGTAGTACACAACCATCAAAAGACAGCTGTAAAAATTTCATAATATTCTATTCATTAGTTTGTGAGTTATTGTACTAAGAGTGACTTTATCTAGCTACTTTTGTTATTTTCAAAACAATGGATCAAAAACAATTTCGTGTTTTAATTTTACACTGCTTCTTTATGGGAAAAATACCATTCAAGCGAAATAATGGCTTGAAATGTGTTATAAAGACTCTGCACCATCGAAAACAACCGAAACAAAATAAAACGTTGGTTTGCTCACTTCAAACGTGGTCGTGGAGGCAGAGACACTGATGATGCCGAACGCAGCGGACGTCCAAATGAGGAGATAACATCAGAAAACATAAAAAAATCAACAAAATTGTTTTGAATGATCGAAAAGTGAAATTGCATGAGTTAGTTGACATTAGTCTAATTATATGATATCAAACGAACGTGTTATTGTTGTGCATTATATTGCATGAGCACTTGGCTATGAGAAAGCTCTGTTCAAATTGGGTACCGTTTTGGTCACTGTTGATCAAAAATAAGAACTTGTTGATAATTCTGAGCAGGGTTTGGCCATGTTTAAATATAACAAACTGAAATTTTTGCGCCGATATGTGACAGTGGATGAAACATGGATCCATCACTTCACTCCGGAATCAAAACGATCGTCATCTGAGTGGACAGCAACTGGTGAACCTCTTCCAAAGCGCCCGTTGAATAAAGCCAATTTTGAACAAAAAAACGTGTTTTAATTTTTAGGCCCAGGACTTTTCAGGCCATGTGTTATAGTATAATTATTTAAAAAGGTAAAATTGTTCATTGATGATAATCTGAGGTAATAGTAAGATGATTATACAAATTGGCGTATTTCCTAATGTTACTCATTCGTTAATTAAATTCATTGTGGAAAAAGGAAATAAAGAACAGTTGGAATGTGTAGATGTTTTAGTCATTAGGAATGATAGTGAGCTAGAATTTGATATTTTTGGAAAGAAAACTAACACTAATTGCTTCATCACATCTGACACTAACCCTTATTTTCAGTATAAACTGGCTGCTTTCAATTTATTCATAGTTTAAATTTTTAATCAACTTTCCTTTAAAGAATGTCGGATTTAACAAATAATCATTTTTTGTTAAGGATATTGTGATTTTCAACTTTTCCCTTTTGAAATTAAAACATTAAGTAAACTACACTTTAAGGCCTATATTAAAAATCTACACTGTGTCCAGCCCACCGCAAACTAAACAAAAATTTATAAACTGCCCTTCCATCCCATTGCATCAGAAATAGATAAAATTTGTACAAAATGTAATTACATTAGAATTTTCAAACCAAGCATTAACCTTGAAAACTTTTTAGTCCGGAATTTACGAAATCAACTGTGAAGGTCGTGAACTTATATACGTTAGGTAAAAAAACAGGCTATTTTAACAAGATATAAAGAACACATTGCTTTACATGAAATCGTATTAAGACGTCAACTGTAGCCCAGCATATTTTTAATACAAACTAATCTATGGCGCTAAATGTATAAAGCTAATCAAAGAAGTCTCTTCAAGATGTAAACTTGACGATTGGGAAAGTTTGCATATTCAAATGAATAAAATAAAAATTACCTCATGAATTCAGATTTAGGACTGATCCCTAATTCTGTCTTGTTACAACTCTCGCAAAAGGTTTAGTTGATAATTGTATTTTTAGCTAATATTAACCTTTTCTTCCTTTTAATTTTCCTGACAAGTTTTCCATTTTTGAAGCATGTATACTTACTTGCTTTTGGCTCCTATAGCCTTCTGAGTCATGCTTACTGAATACTTGCTTTACTTTGTTTCTTCCTCATTTTTTCATGTAATTTAGTTCATAAGACCATCTAATAATATTTTATAGCAATGATTATTGAACGCGGGCATCACCTTTAAATCTAATACCTTTAGTTGTTTACTGAAAGGTATATTTATTAACTTCGACTTTATTGAGCTTTTCTGACTTTTTACGAATGATATTGAACGTTTTCAAGTTCTTCTTTCCAACCCATCTTCTTTTCTACTATTGTTCTCTTAGTTGAATGTACAGATTGGGTACCAATAATTATTAACAATACCCTCATCGAATATGTATGAGATACAAATAACTAAATTTAGCATCTTTAGAACATTTGTGGACATGAGACAGTTATAGTGGTAATTAGGTCGAATCTCGAATCTCTAAATAAATATATTGGTATTTCAATACCAATCCTGGACGAACGTCTGGAACAGTCTCTTTAGCTTTATATCGACATTGAATAAACATGATTAAATTCTATAAGTTTGTAAGTTTAAAACTTAAAATTTGCTATAGTCAAAATGTGAAAAGCATTTGCTTTACAACAGCAAAGTGTTGTGGTAAATAAGTTATAAGTTCCGAAGCAAAAGTCAAGTTTCCACCTGCCTGTCTACTTAAAGTAAAATGGGATATGGCATGTACATGCAAGTTGATTGCTAATGGAATTTGTGTTCATCCGATAGTAGTCTGTACGGTGGTACGGTTGTTTACGATTATTTCCGTCGAAGTTTAAGTAGTTTGAGTGGTTGTGGAGTGCATCCTATTACTATATGCCGTACACGTGTGCCTTCAACCATCGGAGTATAAATTGGAATCGTCGAGCAACTCGCGCTGTTTTTTCAATTAGATAGCAATTTTTTTTAATCTCGATATTAAAACGGAACTCATATCAGCTAACGACATCCGTGAGTTCCAATTAAACATAACGAGATTCAGTGTTTACGTTGACGCTCTTATTTAAGCATGAGATTTTTGTCTTGAACAAAAACAAAGGTATGCTCTTGGAAAATATCTACAGAGGGCGTTCACTACCCTGTTTCTATTTATTCATCGAACGCTGTTTATAGGCGACTGATAGGTTGATTGGTGTTCTGTCGGAACTGTCCACGGTGTGCTGATGAGAACCATGGAGTTCGAAATCGCGATCCACATCACATCTGAGGGTTTCGAGAGAATACTGAGCAAGAACATACTGTCTTTTGTTCTATCTGATTACCACGATTAGATAATAATAACGATATTTAAAGTATATGATAAAGCTGGGAAAATTGGAAATGAAAAATGAAATAAATATTATAGATAAAAACCAAAAAGGACCTACCCCAATTAACAACAACACATACACATATACAAAGGTAGAAAACTTAATAACTATTGGGTGTTTCATTCCCACCAGTTACTCGTGCTGGTGGGCGGGCAGTCCCTCCGATCTACACTGTAGTGTAAAGCCGGAAGGTAGGGCGTAAGTCTGTCTTCAGCCTCCTTTCAGGAATCGTGGGAATGAGTTAGTGGTGTAGATAAGGAGAGAAAAATGAAATGGACGAAATGAAGATGGAAGAGAAGTGAAAGATTATCTGTGGAGAACGAGAATATTATTGCCCCTTCATCTGTCTAAATCAGTGATTCCCAAAGTGGTTTATATCGACCCCTAGGGGTCTATGACAACCTGCAAGGGGTCTACGTCAGCGAAAAAAAATTTGGGGGTCCATGAAATGAAAATGGGGGTCCACGATAGTGGATCTCAACACATACACTGATAGTACCTATTTACTTACATCATACTATCTTATAATATCAAAACATATACATTATTTATAAAAGACCCCTAGGGGTCTATGACAACCTGCAAGGGGTCTACGTCAGCGAAAAAAAATTTGGGGGTCCATGAAATGAAAATGGGGGTCCACGATAGTGGATCTCAACACATACACTGATAGTACCTATTTACTTACATCATACTATCTTATAATATCAAAACATATACATTATTTATAAAAGTACCTATGAAGTAAAAAATTTATTATATATGTTTATAAAATTGTGTAAGGTGTAGGATGTTGGTATTAGCCGAGGAGATTTAAGATTAACCCTTACAAAATTGACGCCAAATGTTGATAATTTATTATTAAAGCATCAGGTTCATCCTTCTCACTAAAAATATTGACTTATTGCTTATGTTATTTTATTTATAGTTTATTTTATGTTTATTTAATGTTACGTATATTTTACATAACAGATACAAAATTTTATTTTGAGTAGTTTTAATTTAAATTCAATTAATAAATGTATAAATTAACATGTGTTTTTAGTTTAAGTTTTTAACACTAAACTTCACTACAGTTAGAAAATTACAGGAAATCAATATCAGGTAAGTAGGGGGTCTACCCAACACGGAAAAACATGGCAAGGGGTCTACGACACAAAAAAGTTTGGGGAACTCTGGTCTAAATGATTCAACGAAACCATAGAAAAACTACCAGAGCAGCCGGACTCGGATTCAAACCGACGACCTTCTCAATGCTAAGTGATGATCTAAACCACTAGACTACGCCGCTCGGAATACAAAGGTTTAAAGCTAACATATTTGATGAAAAAATAACAGAAAAATGTTTCAAAAACTTTTATTAAACACTTTGCTACGTATGTTTCGCTATACAATAGCTTCTTCAGGCGAAGAATATACTAACTAGGTCTAACATACAAGTATATATACTAAAATTATCGAAAACAATTAATTCAGGTGTTTACTTGCTAAATTGAAATGATTGTAAAAAGGTGTATGTAGAATAGACAGGTAGAACATTTGATAAACGTATTTCTGAACACTACAAAAGTTTTTTAAACAAAAAAATAGATTCAACGTACGCAGAACATCTCATAAATAGTGGACATAACTTTAATAAAGAATTTAAAATATTACATATTCAAATAAAAGGGACTAAATTAAATCTTTTAGAATAATAGGAAATAAATAGGTATAATAAACGCAATATTATTTTAAATGATCAAACAGAAGTCTCAAATTCTCCATTGGTTAACAAGACTGGCAGTGAAAAGTAGGATCCAAAAGATTAATCCTGTAGCTTAATTTGTCTAAGTTTGGAGTTTATTTGGATTTTTATAATATGGTGAGAATTACGTGTTCGAAACTTAGAAAATTATCAAAACTTTGTGTATTTTGTTAATTATTTGTAAAGAGAAAGCTCTAATTTCAATATAAATATAAGTTTTCTCTTATTGTATAAGAACTATCATGACAATATATATATATATACAAAAGGCTACTTCAATCTAATCTCAACGTCAATTTTTATCAAGCAGGACTTAAATTTTGTTTTAATTTCTATATACTGTATCTTAAGTATTCTTGACAATGTTAGCATCTAGCGATAGAATTCGATGTATCTCTCTTAGTGGAGATAAATATTCAGGTAGATAGTATTTAAGAAATTAAAATTGTATTCAGTTCAAACTATCGATGGTGCAGGTATTGTGAAAATACATTTTAAGAAATAATAAAACGAATAAAACACTTGGTATATTTTTCACAGGTTTATTGACGGAACTCGACACTTACTCTTACTGTTGATAATGACAGACCTCTGTCGAAACAATTGTCGAGTTCCGTCAATAAACCTGTGAAGAATATACCAAGTGTTTTATTCGTTTTATTATTTCTTAGAATTGTATTGTTGTTTATAGAAATTAAAACAAAAATAATGTTTCCACCAATTTATTAGTCCACTTGACAATATTGTTTCGGTAATTGCTACCATTCTTAATAGTGCTTAAGATACACTATCTACAAAATGTTATTTGAATTTTAATAATAACTTTTATTTCTGATATCATCAATTACGTTTAGTTATCTTATAAATTCGGTTTTTATCATTCGTAGCAAAATTATACTTGCATACTGACTCAGTTTTTAAATTGTAGATATGTAAATACATATATTACTTAAATTTACACTACACTTGTTTATATGTGTAGCATTTTAAAAATAGCGGAGGCGAAAGACACGTTGGTTGACTTCCCGATTTCATAAAATTGATTCTCGTGCTTTTTCTTCTGGTTTGGGGTTTTCAATCGATAACAAAAGGCAGAACAAATTTTAAAAAGAATTACACCGTAAATCCCTTGGGAATCGAAAAGAAATGAAACAGAAAAATTTACTTTTACAAGGGTTTTATAAAAGAAACATCCGGAAAAGATACAGAAAGAATTTATGTATGTTAGCCCCTGCATTTTATAAATACACGAAGCGATAAAAAATACTTGATATTTGTAACATTTGAAAGACAGCACAACAATATGGTTCTTTCACCCTCGTTTCCTAAAAAAACGTATGGAACAAATTTATACCAATATAATGATGGCAGTATGTGTATTTTACTCTTATTTCATGAAAATGCTCCTAAATAGTAGAGTAGGAGTACAAAGAGGGCTATGGAAGTCATTAAGAAAAAAAAATTAAGATCTTCCAGTTTTAGAAAAATGGGAAGATTGACTCAAGATAGGAAGGAGTGGAGGTGCATTTCCAACCGTCTTCTGAATGATGACTATTATGATGATAAAAAAGTTTGTTTATACATTCTTACATGTAAAATTTACGGTAGCCTTCTGTCTGACTTGATGAGTAATTTCGTTAGTAGTTCACAATTACTTTGACGAAAATTCGCACCAAATATAATATATGCAAGTCTTATGTAATGTGACAAACTAAAGCGTCTCTTTAAAACTGATAGTCAAAAGCAGTGACGGCTGGGGGTGGTTCATATAGGGTGTGCATAATTTCAAAATCAGTAGGTAAGAAAACAAAGCATTTTTAACGTTGGATCCACAAATCCAGTCATTTTTCGGACAAATATTCAGTTTGACAACTCTTATGATGTCTTTACCTTCCACAGATTGTTTATTTTATAAAGGTAATTGAGACATCATTTGTTTAAGATTTTTCACTGTAATTAAAAAACTAAAACTACTAGCAATGGAACTCATATAATTACCGTCCATAAGTTATCACTATGGCGCTTTAGGTCGTGATCAAACGTAAGCAGTTCCTGTTCCTCAGTAGCTATATAGTATGTTGTACTGTAGACTCTCGAAATGCAGGTTTTCCCACCTCGAATGTAATGCTACTGTTTGAATGGATCAATGATCTGTCTTTGCTCATCTGAGCTTCGGCAACCGGTGGATGTGCATTTGTCGACCGAAGGGTCCGCAAACCGCAAATACGTAAACATTGCCTTAGTTTATTTTTAACTTCCCCACTCAGCCATTACCTACATTGTTTTGTTTACTTAGTCTTATTAGAGAGCCGCCGCTGGTCAAAACATTAAATTGAACAGTGATATTATTAAGAAATTTTATTGTTTCAAACACACTACGTCGAAGTATTACATGAACGTAATAGAGCAATTAACAGTGAGACACAAGACACTACCTGGAACTATAAGAATAATTACATATATATTTTTTAAAACATAAATTGGCACTACCTAAAGCGAATTCAATGCGATAAATATTTGAAATGAAGAAATCTTCAAATCAGCTCACTTTGCAGTCTTTTTAGTTTAAACAAACGGCTAAACTGAATTTGATAAATTTTATTTCAGATAATATTGAGATTAACACGTTTCGATTCTGCACGTGCCTACCCACACGTATACCTACACATCACTCTTTTCAAAAGCAGCAGTTTAAAAACATTGTTGAGTTTTTCGAAAGTAATGATTTGCAGAAAGTATCGATTTCTATTTTTGGACCTATTATAATTGGTCATGTTGGGAAGTTAATAAAAAAAATATATATCCTTGTATGAATTTAATTCTCTTGCATTTTTATATCAGTTGTACTTGCTAAGAAATTCAGGAAGATGTACTTTCTAGCAGTTAACTATAAAATCTTTAGTCGTGTACGCAATAAAAAAGTTTGCGGAAAAAATTAAAAAGATTTTCATTCATAAGGAGTTTCTTACTAGAAAACCAATGAAAATGAAAGCAGAAGCGTAATTTATGACATTCTTGAGTATTTAAAAATTTATGGAACTAGCTTACAATAAGAAAATGTAGGTATGTTTCTTATACTCACTACTACTATAGGCACAAATATGAACTGCATGAATTAAAAACAGCTTGTTGTAAAACTACAGGTAAGTCACAGTGTGATAACATAAGAATATTAAATCAAGTCCCAGAGGAAGGTAACTTTGTTGCCAAAAAGTGGTTGAGACGTTTAGTGTCGTGTTTTGGCGTTAGGGTGTTCCTATGGACTTATACTAAACCTAACACCATCACCCATAATTCTACAAATAGTTGTCAGTTAGTGTCTAGTTTGAGGTTTTTAGACGTTTCATATTTTCTAATCACATTGCATTTTGGTCAAATCTATAAACGAATTTATTTACCAACAATTAGGATCAAGCGGTCAAACAGTTCTTTTTTCGCGAAATACATACAAATGTATACTTTAATTACTATAAATATAACTACAAATATAAATATGGAATCAACAGAAACAACTACTCCGAGGGCTAAGACCCTTACCGGCATTGAATTACACTGTTGATTCCGATGGATCCTTAGACGAAGGTTTAACATATTCAAAAAAGAAGGAATTAAAATCTTTATTCGTCTAAATATTAAGATCACAGATCTCACATTTTGAACGCGTCCTACCAAGTAGGCACAACGAACCGAAAGCCATATCCCACGACCGGTTTCGACCTATCGGGTCTCATCAGGTGGGCGCTGACAGAAAGGCTTTTACAGGCTATATTATAAATATAAATGTAAAAATAAATATGGAATCAACAGAAACAACTACTCCGAGGGCTAATACCCCTACCGGTATTGAATTACACTGTTGATTGTGATGGATTCTTAGACGAAGGTATAACATATTCAAAAAAGAAGGAATTAAAATCTTTATTCGTCTAAATATTAAGATCACAGATCTTACATTTGGAACGCGTCCTACCAAGTATGGATATGGCTTTCGGTTCGTTGTGCCTACTTGGTAAGACGTGTTCCAAATGTGAGATCTTTGATCTTAATATTTAGATGAACAAGCATTTTAATTCCTTCTTTTTTGAATATTTAATTACTTATCTTCGTTATAATATAGGATTAGTTATAGATATTCATCAGCCAGTATTCACAAATTGAGTTATTGCAGCGGCTTGCAGCACTACCGAATTCATTAGAATATTTTGAATAAAATTTTTCCTCATTAATGAACATTATCGGTAGCAATAATATTACTCCATCGCTGGGGTTTCGATGAGGATATACCGATAAAATTATGGCAACATGTTTAATTCTATTAAAGATATCACTAATAATTCTGAAGGAATTATTTCAATAACCTACGAATTAAGGGAAATATTCAATCTTTGTAGGCGGAGTTTTTCACATAAAATGCAATTATATTTTTATTAATCTTTTATTAAGGATAGAAACTGCTTTATTGTTGAGATATTTTTTATAGCTTTTACACCACCTTTTTCAGATATTTATTTATAAATATCTACCAATAGCTTGAAAGCTTTTAAAAAACTAATGTCCTTTTTCCATTGATTGGTGATACCACTACAATTTAAAATTTTTAATTATTCAAGTATTTGAGACTCTAGCGAACCCTTGCCGTGGAAAAGTTCCAAATTAATTAATTGATAGATACTTCATCTTCGGTAGGTTCCTAAGTAATTAACAGTGGAAGTTTTATGTAAATACGAGTAGCTGCAAGTCGAATGCTGAAAATTCCATTTAAACGATTAAATGCAAGATCGAAGATCGTTAAGTCAACCGAGCTCAGTTTGATTTATAAATAAATAGGGTGCTATTGAATGCTTTTGTTTTGTAAACACCTGATTTATCAAGCTTCGAAACTACCTAGCAGTAGCAGCTAATAGAAACTTCAGTTCTAGTCGGAATTTATTGGTTCGTCAGACGACTTAATGGTGCAGTTAATCAATAAAAGTGCTTTTAACTTTCCAAGCCGCATTGAAAAGGATTTCGTAGGATTTTAAGATGTTGACCTATTCCATTTCTCCTCCGAAGCAGAACAAAAGCAACTCACTTTCAAAGACAAAGGCTCTTGCCACACAACACTTTGAGTTGGATGAAAAGTGAACAAATGGATTCTCTATATAACTTCTTTTGCATTTACGAAATAAAGATTTCTCGTATTTCCTACTTTTGCGAATCTTAAACCACAAATGGCGTATTCTCCGACATCTCCAGGTTTTGTGTGATGACATTAATTGAACATTATATTAGAACCACATTGTTACTTTTACAGCATTGTATAGTAGTTCACTTTAATTAAAATGATATTTTTGTTTATATGCCCACAGATTAGAAAATATTTGAACTAATCTGATTCGAAAAATGTAGGTATGCTACCTGGCTGTATTGTTACGAGCTTGCTAACCTATTGAAGCTGAGAAAAAAACTATCAATCACAAAGGTGAGTTTATTTCTCTGTACTTTAAGTTTCTATTCCTCTACTTTTGCCAGAGATGAGATTCGAATTTTCGTGAACGATTTGGAAATCCATAGCTTCTTCTGCTAGCCTAACCTGACCTGTTAACCGAACATAGATAATTAAGTTAAAAGTATTCACTATTAGGAGAATGTAAGGAAACCGTTAAGCTCGTTTTAAGGTCAACATAAGAATTTGCAGTAGGAACCTCCATTTATTATCCTTGAAATAGACAGTGCAGACGCGTAAGCATATTAGGGGTCACAATGAACCCCAAAGGTCATACCAATTTGGAATTCATGACTTTTTCATAAGATCCTAATAAATATATTGATAACGATACGATTCCGATTGAAATTGCAAAAAGAATATTTAGTCCGTAGCCTTGATTTTGACAATAGAAACTCACAGACCCTAACCCCCTTTATAAATCAGACAGACAAATATATCAACCTTAGCCTAAACTTTTCTGATACCAGAAAGGCAAATTATCTGATCGTCATCTTTTATTTCAACAGTCAGAACATAATTTCCTTTGGTAGGCCGCATTAATTCCACTACCATGGTGGAAAAATGTCTTATTTACAGCGAGAGAACCTCGGCTTATGTATATTTTGACAATTGGCTTTGTAGGAAAAGATAAGAGAAAATTATAATTGAGGACCATAGTCTGCCCTCAAACTTGAAATCGCTATTTATCATATAGGAAGTTTTTAATTTTTTTAATATTTAATTTTGTTTAAGTTATATAGGTAGAAAAACCATTATTATTTGTAATGTTTAAAATAATGAAATCATATGCGTTGAAAGGAAGAAAGGAAAAAACCAAATATATAGAAGGTAGAAGTGTTTAGTTAGACATGGAAACATTTTTGTGGCGACACTTCCTTACTTGCCACACATTTTTGTAAATATATATTTGCGTATTATTTTGTATTATCATATTATTTGGTATTCGTATATGTAAATATAATTCTAAATACTATTCTTCTATACTATTTTATTGCTACTATGCAAACATCTGTTCCATTCTTTCGTGTCTATACCTTCCTATTATACTCTGTTTAAATTACTTTATTACTTGTACTTTCTTATAAACCTTTAACATTCAGATTTCGTTTACTAAGAGCATGACGTCTATGGTCCCTGTTCCTTCTTAATTGCATTTTAATGTTGGGTGTCTTTGGCATCTAAGGGTATTCTATTCATATTTCCTTCCTTTCTGATTGGCTCCAATTAAAAATTCTTCTAGCTAATATTTTTTTCTCCAAAACTCATTACTTCCTATCAGCTCACCCTGCGTTAAACATTCCGTTTTAATTAAAGCTGTTACTGTTTCAATTGTGTTTTATTTTATTTTGGTTTTAAACTGATAAAGTATTTCTATCAAACAACATTAACAACAAAATTTTTAATAAATTTAAAAACAATTTTTAGAAAAGTTAGAAGATAAAAAATTATATAAGGAGAAGATATTTAAATAAAATATTGTGGTTATTAATGGTATTGCGGTGTTACGTGTGATTTACGATGAGATAATTGACTAAAGTACTAGTTGCTTTTGTTTATTTATAGTAATGGTTTGGAATTGAAAAATGGAATAAAATAAAAGATTAATAAAATGGTTAAAAATAAGTTGCAAAGATAGCAATAGTTAAATAAGCATTGATGCAAAAAATACGAAAGTTCAAGACAGTACAGGTTTATTCTTAGAAAGTTCCCAAAAGAAGCCAGGCAAGTAACGGTAGCTTTTGTAAGGGATCGAGCAACGGCAATTCTTATGATTGACCATTGCCAAACCATTGGAAACGAAAGAATAGATATTTTTAACTTGAAATTGTTATTGAAAAAAGAAATCTTTCTGAGAACTGAAAAAAGCAAGACAGTAGAAAACAAGATAATAAGAATGGCATACTCAAGGGTGTTAAATTTTTTATGCAAAATACGTACAATGAATAATTTACAGAACTACGCAAAAATTTTATCTTATATAGAGTAAGGCAGGAGGTCCTAAATTTTAGATCAACCGTTGAGAATTCAAATTTACATCCAACCGTGGATGTCCACTGTAAAAGGCCTCTTTATATATATAAACTACTAGAAAATAACAGTAAGACACAGGTTCCTACATTATAATTTAATATTGACTTACTGAACACAACTACTGACTGTATTATTAAATGGTTCCAAAAATCAGCTTTTACATAATAAAGAAAAGTAAATATAAATATGGAATCAACAGAAACAACAACTCCGAGGGCTAATACCCTTACCAGCATTGAATTACACTGTTGATTCCAAACAATTATTAGACGAAGATAACAACTCAAAATAAAAGAAGGTAATAAAATCCTTTTTCGTCTAATTATAAAGGATCACAGATCCCATATTTGGAACGCGTCCTACACAGTAGTCACAGCGCACAGAAAGCCATATCCCGCGACCGGTTTCGATATATCGGGTCTCATCAGGTGGGCGCTGGAAGAAAGACTTTTACAAGCTATATAATAAATATAAATATGGAATCAACAGAAACAGCTACTCCGAGGACTAATACCCCTACCGGCATTGAATTACACTGTTGATTCCGAACGATTATTAGGCGAAGATAACAATCTAAAAAAGAAGCTAATATAGTCCGTTTTCGTCTAATTACAAAGGATCACAGATCCCACATTTGGAACACGTTCTACACAGTAGACACAGCGCACCGAGAGCCATATCCCATGATGTGTAGGTCGCATTCCAAATGTGGAATCTGTTATCCCTTATAATTAGACGAAAAAGGATTTTATTACCTTTTTTTGAGTGAAGAATAGGTTTTCATTTTATAGATTATTCTTTGAAAAAAGCGAGTTCAATCAATTTAGGTTGAATTATTTATACTCGTAAATTCAATTCTCGAGGTTGGGAGACTGGCAAGCATTACCTAGCGTAACATCTTGTCTACTTAGCGTAAGGTCGATGGTCGCTTGCCTTGCCATGCGAATCTCCACCCACGAAAACTTGGTGGTTTCGTATCTTTAAGTATGATATATTATTAAAATTTTTAGTTATTTTTATTCTAAACCCTCAAAAGTATATAATCAAAATCTAAATAATCGGAGGCTAAAAATGAAAGAAATTTATTTATTTTACAATTAGTTTCTGTTTAAGTTTTGAGTAGGTAAATTTTATTTCACTAAATTGTATTTTTTGTTTCCTCGCTGATAGTTTAAACATTCCATAAAAATAAGAATATAAATATGAATATGTATTCAACAAAAACAACTACTCCGAGGGGTAATACCCCTACCGGCATTGAATTACAATGTTAATTCCGATGCATTATTAGACGAAGATATAACATATCCAAAAAAGAAGGAATTAAAATCCTTATTCGTCTAAATTTTAAGATCAATGATCTCAAATTTTGAACGCGTCCTATCAAGTAGGCACAACAAACTGAAGCCATATCCCACGACCGGTTTCGACCTATCGGGTCTCATCAGGTGGGCGCTGGCAGAAATGCCTTTACAGGCTATATTATAAATATAAGAATATAAATATAAATATGGATTCAACAAGTATATTCTCTAAGACGTATCGTGCTTTATCAATTTCGAAGTGTATTTTGGGGTTTCAATTTGGTTAACCTTGAAATGACCTTTGAGCTTGATAAAAGTTCAAAATTAAAGTTACCATCAGAATCCTCTCTTATACGTACTATCGCAATTGTGATCCATAAACCTTTTCATACCAAAATTAGACACACTAATTGTTAGGCCACCTGAAATTATTGTTAATTCTCATCACATTCTATTCATAATGAACATTTGTCAACATTAGCATACATATGAACTAGAATTGTTGAAAATATTATTCTGTTGGTGGGAAAGTGGATATGTATTCGAATAATCAACATTTATTATAGTTACTAAAACCTTTAGGACTTAACTAAAACTATTTGAATATAACAACCCACCTGAAAGTTAGCAAATCAGGAATTGCAGACATTTTAGTAATTTCATTTTATGATGTTATGCGTGTTTTGTAAAATTTCTTGAATGTATTCGCTACTCTAGATTCTATAGTTATTATTGTAAGCATACTTTTGAATATAGTTAATCATATTTGTTTCCAAAAATGACTTGTATTAAATAGAAAACTTGGAGTATATAATAAAATTGAAGTAGAATGTGAATTTTTGATAGAAAACTGTATTATAACGGGGAGAGTTGTTTTGCTATTGAAACAGTAGCAAATACTTTAATGTTACATATTCTCAACGAAAGGTAAGGGAACGTTTCTTTATAACTTCTTTTGTTATTGATAAAATCATAATCGCATACATAATTTTAGATCAGTAAAATTCGAAGGTGAATACAAAAACACTGTTGGACGAGTTTCACCTAATTTATTATAGAATTCTTTAGAAAATTGTTTCGACCGTTAAGTCATTTTTAAAAGATACATTAAATTGTATTGTAAAGGATTATATATAATGCAATTTTTCTTCAATATAGCTCATGCAAATTATATAAACATTGTGTATTGTTACTGTTACAACGAATTGCCATCAAGCAAATGCAGAATTAATTACCTAGATAGGTATATGTATATATATATATATATATATATATATACATATCAAAAAAGAAGGAATTAAAATCCTTATTCGTCTAAATATTAAGATCAAAGATCTCACATTTGGAACGCGTCCTACCAAGTAGGCACAACGAACCGAAAGACAAACCATTGTAGAATTATAAAATTCGTGGTACAAAAAATGATTCTCATACTACATTTAATCATCTACCTATAATTAAAATAAACAACCATTTGTTAATTGTTAATGAGTATATTTCTCTTGAACGCTACACAGGGGCGCATTATAAGTGAAAAGTTGGCTTTAATTTAAATTATAGTTATATCCCGAACCCTCTGGCATTTTGCCAGCATAAATTTCTCATTTAAGAGTAGAGAATGTTCCCGCAGGGCATATAATATATAACGCTACACTTGATGACCTGCTCAGTAAACACATATGGAAGAAACCGATGTTGCTGTGCAGTCTTTCAGTTTTTGCTCTCTAAAAGGCGTTCTAGAAACTGTATAAAAGCTCGCTTCTCTATATGATCGTTAAATTATTACAGGCGCAACTTTTTCTTACGATCCAACAGAAAATTTATGACCTTTTCTTAGTGCTATCATGCTCATGAAATACAAGCAAATTTGTTCTGAGAAATTGTTCCGTATAAGATCCATAAATCTATACCATATGAAGAAACAAGAAAACAGTAAATTATTTTATGGAAAGTTTTAAAGAAGTTTCAGTATCAGCTCGACAGCTCTCATTTTTATCAAAGATAAATATGAGCTATACTTAAAGATGAAAAATATCCATGAAGTGAAAACAGCAATATGATGCCTTTATCCAAAAACAGCAACTGAATCTCGTGGAGAGATGTAAAAAATCATTTTTTCATAACTTTAAATAAACAAATGACACAGTGTCAATTTGAATTCCTTTCTCCCATTCTTAGTTCAATTAAAATAAATAAAAAATATATATAGTACACAACTTACTAAGTTTGTCGATAGCTTATATTGTCATATACATATTATAGTTTGTAGTAAAATAATTTAGAACAATTTATTATTTGTCTTATTTAACATGAGTTTACTTTGTAAATACATTAAAAATATCTGCCTTCGTGAAACCAAACCTCTACCGTATGAAGAATTTTAGTAGTAAAAGTTGTTAGACACAGTGGCGGATTTACTAGTAGGCTGAGTAGTCTGGAGCCTAGGGAGGCAGATTTTAGGGGGCGGCAAATTTGGCCCAAACTTTTTTTTATCTTACAGAAAAAAAACGTTATTATATACACAAATAAACTATCTAGGATCTACTTTAAGTCAAGAAAAACTTAACGCCTTATCTCTTTTGTGCATAGAGTCAGAACTAATGAACAAGATTTCATACGACGATATAATTAATGATTTTGCGAATTAATTTAAAACTTAATTGATTTCGTTGTCACCATTAACCGGATTGTTAATAGATTATTTAATAGAAATTGTTCGTATTGTTTTTAAGCTGTAAGTGCAATAAAAAATATTTAACAAAAACAACGTTTACCGACTACACATTATTTTGTATAAGTGTGTTCATATGGTGTAAGTATTTTTAAGGCATACCTTTCCCCACCTGCTGTTTTTAGATCAACAGTATACTCTCCACTAAATCGTGGGTTGCAAAAATAATCTAGAAACTGACACAACTATCCCCTAGTTCACAATCATACTAATAACGGGAAAAGGTCGACGTAATGAGGACGATAGAACACAAATCATAAGTTGCAATTTCAGAATAAATATAATTGTGAAGTAAACTAGCGTATTGAATTTCAAAGGTCAGTAGGGGCGACAAATTTGTAAATCCGCCACTGGTTAGACAGTAATTGTTTCTTCTTTCAAATGAACTCTAGCAATACATCTCTTGTTCTTTATTTCATTTTAACATTATTACAGAACAGGACTGATAAATTATTAAGACAAGCTGTCCATCATTTTTGAAATTTTAATTTGCAACCATTCGCAAAAAAGCGATGATACATCAAGGCTGGTCTTAACTGAGGTATCCATTTATGGAATTGTACGTATTTTGGACATGTGTTTCTCCTCGGAACGATGCAGAGTTAATAAGCTCGGAAACATTTTCCCAAATATAACACTGTTCTCGACTGACGTTGATAAATGTGCGTTGGCAAAGGGGTAACTTTACAAGATTTGATTAAGCCGATTGCCCTTTGTGCTGAGCGTTTTGCTTAATTGCGAGGAACTTGTTCTAACGACGAGCCCGGACAAAAATTTCATGCAAACACAGTAAATGAATTCATTTTAGCTTGAATTAAATAAATTAATTATATTGAATAAACGATAAAAGGTTCAAACGAATTATTTTTTTGTATCAAAAATTTAACTCAATCAAGAGAACAATATGAATTTGAATAGAAGGTGGTATTAAATACAGATTTATAAAATAAACTAAACGTGAGTTTGATTAGGGTGATTTTGTAATATAACTAGATCAACCCGTTCAGGTTTGGAAAGATGGGTACAGCTGTCGATGGGGTATTTCACTCACATTTTAACCACTACATTTCTCAAATTGTTAAGTAAATACTGGCGGCAAATTATGTCAGAACCAAAGCGACCGTGGGGCCAATAATAGTCTCTCTCTGAAAATCCAACTTAAGTTAATAATATTTAGGCATATCATTACAGAGTTACAGATAACAGAAATGTATAGGCCGCACATTCGCTTTGTCCCTTTTTAGATAGAATTGTTAATTTTGTGAGGTTATTGCTCAGTTCATTCTCTATGTCTATGATGATGACCGAATATTGACATTCCAACATTCTCAACACGTCAAAACGTTGGTGATATTTAATGAAAAAAATCTAATTAAATGACAGTATCCAGGTTATCGAATTAGGGACGTAAATCAGCTTAATCTTTCAGTTAGAAATTTAAATAGTTAATAAGTAATAACTTAGTTAATCCTATAGTTTTGTATCACGAGATGAGATAACTCCACGAAATTACCATACAAACCGATCTATATGCTATCGCAGTAGATACGCAGAACATATTTATTATTATAAAAGTAACTGGAGAGTGCCTTCCGCCGTATCGACCGGATTTGCACTACAGTATAAGTTAAAGGAACTCACCGCTTACCAGCATTATTAATAACTGATAGGAATGAAATATCTATAAGTTTGTGGTAAGGGTACATACTTAAAGTAGTACTCAATAATAGTCACAGCAACCAATGAATGCGTTACTGCCAATTATGGATCAAACTTTTTAGAAAACACAAAATATGAGTAATAAAAGTATTCAATTTAATTTATTATGGCCCAAGGGATTTTTGGCGCAAACACATCGTACATTAAATTTAATGGGGATTTAATTATTTTAGAATGTTTAGCCATTTATTTGTAAAAACCGCTGTTATCTATTTTTTGAGCTGTTTAACATTACTGCAATCTAACCTAACCAAAATTAGGGGTGCGCCAAAAATTCTTATTCCATCAAGGTCAAAAAAAAGTTTAATCCCGATCGGGCGTGGCCTGTAATGGTAACTGTTCTCAGTAATTATTATTACTTACGAATATTCTATTACAGCATTAGATTCGTTTTTCGATTGACTTCCGAATAATTATGAATAATGTTTAATATAAAGCAATACTTACAACAAAACATTAACCTCAAATATTTGAAAACACTTACAAAGTTATAATAACCCTCTTAATGGTCAATTGTATTCCTGTTTCCAAATATAATATTTGAAAATATTGCTTAAATAAATACGTAATTATTATTAGGTATAAGCCGACCAAATGAATATCTAAATAGAAGTAACTTCTAACAACTGTATATAAGTGTAAACAATTCGTTTAAATACTAACGATTAGTGTTTACCAAGTTTTATTTTGCTTTTATATGCCTGTGTAATTTTTGCTCCTCAAATTTTCCGTTGAGATTTTTTTTTCATTGAACCATTAAAATCATTCTTTTACTTAGTTGTAACGACTGAATGAACGACTTCCAAATCATTAGGTACACGTCTTTTCTTTAAACTCTCTCTAACGTTGAATGCAAACAATTAATTTTCCACTGTTTCTGATAAAAAACGTTGTCTTGAGTATTTCTGTCTTGAAAACATCTTCAAAGGAAATTGCTTTTTAATACAGCAGCCGTGTAACACAACGTCGATTCTGTGTTATATTATTCGACAAAATACGGTAATAGAACCTCCACTTTAATAATATTATAAATAAAATTTTCAGAACAACTTTTTCATTACAACGCATTGTGTGGACGTAATTGGAAATTCTTTTTTTTTAATAAAAATAGTCGTTGAGATTTTTTATACTACATTATGAAAATAACATTTTACAGAAAACAGTACGTATAATAATACGTCATACGGATTTTTTAAACACTAAATGAGCATAGTAGGGATTCCACGTAAAAACTGCTCTCAAACAAAATAAAATTTCTCGCCAAATATTCGAAAGCATTTGAGTTAACAACATTTTTGATAAATTTTCAACCCAATAAGTTCATTTTAAATAAGTAATGGCGAATTGTGCAATTTCAGCTTTTCGCGTTTTCAGATTAAATAATGAGGTATTTATCCAAAATATCTGATAAAATTAATCGCGATATTTACGTTATGAGACACCGCTATGATGTTTATGTAAGAATTTGCTAAGAAAACAATTGCAGAAATTTTTTCAATATATTTTTGGATTGTTAACCGTCTTGTACAATTCTCAATTCTTTACCATAAATGTGTAATGATTTGTATTTTTCAAATTTTATAATAATGTATGGACGACACCAAAACAAGGTGGATCTGATTTTCCTTGTTACATTTAAACTATTTTACTGTCGCAGTGGCTTGATATAAGTTAAAAATAAATAAAGATGATTAATGGAATACATATTTCCTCCAGCAGGTGCAGCAGGTATAAAGCGTTCCTTGCGCGTACTTGTATCTTTTGACATGTGCAGCCATCTCTCTATTGCAGTGCGGATATTAAACTAGGTTTTTATCGGAGAAACATTGAGGAACTTTTATGTTGCTGTTGTTGTTGCCGAAAATGTTTCACAAAGTTCCTGAAATTTTCTATATGTTTCAGTAACAAATATGAATGGCATGTATTTATCGCCGGATTAATTTTTGTATAATTTGTTTTCTCCTTTGTAATTGTGGGAGCAACTTCAATCAATAAGTACTAGGAATTTGTACATATTTTTGGACATTTCCATCAGCTAAGTAAATAACCTTTTTCTAGTACGTTCAGTAGCTGCATGGCACCGTACTGTTTCTAATACTTAAGACTTTGCTTAACCGGGAACATGTGTTTAACTTTAGTCTTCTTGAATATGCCGCCGATTTCTCTGTACTCCCGTTTATGATCACAATCAGGGGAAAGGTTGAGGTACACTCTAGCGGACAATATGCGACTACTAACACTTTTAATTGCTTGAGTGGACACTAGAAGTTACGTATATTTCCTGAAAGTTTCTATTCATTGTAATAAGAAGAAATTTTAGACAACAAGATGTTCATTAATGTTCCTCCAGTGGAAACGTAGATTTAAACGAAAATGACACATTATTATATGATTAGCGTTTTCCCTCTTTTGATAGTCCTAGTGTGCTGATGTTGACGTCTTCAGTGTAATCTGTGTCCTCAATGTCTTCATTATCTGTGCCTCTTAGAATTCATTGTCATTGCATTGATAAGTCTTCATCATCTTCGTCCTCGGTCTCGATGCGAACTTCCGGTATATTTTCACATGCCTAACCATTGCCAACTCAGCTTTCCTGCAACCACATGCTTCGCTTGTTCTGTTTCACGCTGCTGTAACTCGCTAGATATTAGATTTACACAAAAAATATTTTTACAATAACATGAGGAATTTTACCTTTTTTAACTTCGGCACAATAATTTTCGTCGTTGAATCAATTTAGGTACCTTCTATTCACGATGGCGGTTCAAACGGTACAAATAAGCTCGACAATTTCAGTTTTTTTTGTCAAGGTTTACATATTAACAACATGTTTAAAAGTTATAAATTCAGTGAGGCTTTCGCGGCCGGTGTTTACTGAATCCCTTGCACATGCGGAAAAGTTTACATAGGAACTACAAAACGATCCATCAACACGAGTAAACGAACACAAGGCTAATTGTTGTCTAGGACACACCAGCAAATCCGCAGTCGCAGAACATACCATAAATAAAATAGGTCACACACTCATATTTGAAGACACCGAAGTATTAACCACCGAATCATCATACTATTTCAGGCTATACAGGGAAGCTATAGAAATTCAGAAGCACAAAAACAACTTCAACAGAATAGAGGAAGCTCTTAAAATCAATCGTGTATGGATTGCGGCACTAGAAACCACACAATCAAAGAAGACAGCCAAGTGGGAAACCAGTCAACCAGAAACCACGCCCACCGACAAACTCAGGTATAAATAGACCATTGCTTAGCATTCGGGAGGTAGCCGGTTTGAATCCGAGTCCGGCTCCTCTGTCCAAGTTTTCTGTGGTTTCTTTGGATCATTTAGGCAAATGCTGGGGAAGTCCATTTCATCTTTCTCTCCCTAACCACACTACCCACCTATTCCCACGATTCCTGCAAGGAGGCTGAAGAAGGCCTTACTCCCGATCCTTCGAATTTGCACTACGGTGTAGGTGGGAAGGGACTACCCGCTTACCAGTGGGAACAAAATACCTAAAAGTGTAAAGTTTTTTGGTAAGCAAACACGTAACACGTAGGAAAATTAATGAAGATAAGTAGATTCTAGTGGATACTGTCCATTCAAGTCCCTTTATTGTAAATGGATATAATTTTTACCTATTATTTCATGCCATTAAATTAATAGTAACAAATTTTTCGCACAGTAACTTTCACTCGCTACAATATATGTACCCTTTAGAGTACAAAAATTCGCAGTACTAATATATAATTTTCATGGTAACAACAGTAAGGTCATATTTAGAAATTTATTCACAGCATTATTAAGATTAACTAACGGTAATTCGATACATTTTACAGTAATACCAAAATAATACATTTTCAAAAAGCAAATGTATAGCGTTCTGAATATTTGGCAATGAACAGCAGTTTTTCCAAAAGAAAATATAGGTTGGGTAATGTAGGTACTCATGAGTTTATGGAAAATATAGCATTACAGCATTAAATAATGTAAACATTTGCCGACAAGCTCGGAATGTATAACTATCTGTACGAAACTGAAGCGTTAACGCCCAAACTTAAAAAAGCTGTAATACGTGCATAATGTACTGTTTTTATTGAAGAAATTTTTATTCGAGTGTAGGTATGTTTGGTACAGCTTTTACGAATGAATGGTATGGAAAGGACCAGACCGTCAACTAAATAATCTTTTAATCTTTTTAAGCGTTTGCTATTAAAAATGACAAGATAATATTTTAGATTTAACCATATTTAAAGTCTCGAATAAATTTAAATTGGTCTTCTTGTATCTTCCGATAAAGCCATAAAGTGGTGAAATAATTATCAATAATAATAGAAAGTGTAGAGATTATCAATAGTGTTTTATTGTGTTGCATTATGAATTTCCATCAAGTACGTGGAAATTCAATTAATTTTATTAAATTTAGTCTTTATATAAAACTCACTACAACAGATATTATTATCTCGTATGATCGTACCATCCTACCAAATATTTTGTTTTTAACTGTCTGATTAATTAATTATTTAATTGCCGAACATTGTATTATTTAAAACTGCCCTCTTGACATCGATAAAGTAAAAACTTTACATAGTAATTTTCCAAAACGTAAAAAATCATCACTTAAAACTTATTAGAAAAACACTAAATAATTATAGTAATCTGCTTAATAAACAACTTCAACTAGTTTCCCATAATTATCTACGAATTGTATATAAATTATAATTAGTTCCCCTCCCTTTTGTTTGGAAAACTATATATTGTTGTGACACATTTTAAATTTTCTCAACATCTTGTAATACTCTTAATAGTGGTCGCAGTGACCGAAACAGTATTGTCCAGTATAACTAAAAGCTAGTGAAACTCACTGTTTTTATTTTTCTAATTTACTAAATCAAAATTAATTTGTAGTTTACCTTTCTAGTTAAATTGAATTCTCGTAGTTTATATATAACGATAAGTCTAAAAAGTCTGTACTTTACAGTTTTGTTGTTGTGTTTCGTTTCACAAATAACAGATATAGGTACTGTACTATTTATTGAATAATTTTACTGAACGCTCTTTTTGTTGTGCAATTTGGTTACGAAACATTTTTATATTCCTATTTGCTGCACCAAAATTACTAATCGAATTATTTTACTGTCCGTACCTTTTCTTTTACTTACCACAAGAAATTTTACTGTACATTTTCCGTTGTTGCGTCTTTATCAACGTAATATTCGCTATCTGTAAAGTCGTAATTGGCAAAAAGTCAATTACTATTAGTTGTTGGTAGAACTCCTGGTAACAACATATATAAAAATCATAAAAATTGAATTCGTAAGTTCAAACAGCGCAGTGAACGCCATCTGTAGATATTTCCTACTTATTATGGAATTCAGTAATGCCCAACAAGGTCCTTTTCTAATGATGATATGGATTTATTAAACTGAACGGAGTAGCTACCTACGTGGTAGGCACATGATCAGATAAAACGAAAGTAAATATATGTTTTTGGTCAGTAATGTTGAACATTTTTGATTCCACAATAATTAGCAAGTTTATACAGATGGCGTTCACTACGTTGTATCTATTTATTAATCCAACGCTATTTAAAGGCAGCAGGTACTCTGTACTGATGAGAACCAATGAGTTCGTAATCGCTATCTACATCGACGACATATAGCAATGTGCACCTAAATACATGAAAATTTATAATTTTTTTCTTCAAACACATTATTTCCTTCAGTCAATTAATCTTTGAATTCGAAATTTTACTCATTTTTCTTACTATAGCCCTATTAATTTCATTCAATGCCAAAAATATAGAGTTTAATATGTGTGAAAATTTTATTCAATCTTGAAAAAACCATTCAAAAGTTTGAGTGAAACGTTGATTTTAGTTGTTACAATAAAATCCACTTTTGTTAGTACCCTAGAAAACAAGTAAATGAAACTGATAGACTGTAAATAGCATTCGTTGTCCAACATTTTCAAAAATTAAAAATAAAATGAGTAGAAGAAAAACAATGGGCTCCGTAATAAATTATTTATTAGAATTCGACAAATTTGTTTCCACATTTCCAGGTCATTCTCAAGAGTAAAAACTAAATATATTACAATGGTATTTATATAATGTTATTGGCAGTATAAAATCAAGTACAATGCGGTAGTTAGGTAATAACAGAGGTGAATTTACTGTGCACGTTGGATTATAAAGTATGTTATCTTCAGTCTTAATGGCTTTCTTAATTTTTAAAACTTCTAACAAATTTATTTTAAAAAAAAATTGTACACTATGTGATAATTCTACTGAGTTACTATCTAATATATTGACGCGTATTTTAAAACAACTGCCACCAATATCGCGTAATTAATACAACTATCACTACCAAAATATTTATTTTCGCTAATTAATCCTCAAACAACACCACAATTTAACAATTCATAACACTCTCGCCTACTATTTCACTTCTTCTCTCTTTGATTTTCGCATTCTGTACCGCCAATTTTACGGAAGCTTATTTATAGTAACTTCATTTGTTCTGAAACATCACTCGTAGATTGCATACCCATACATAATAATGTGACTTTAATTCTGTCGTATTTTTGTTGTTCTTTATCAAAAGTAAATGTTCATTCAATATATATTTAATAGCCCTAGCTGATAGACTTACGTATAAAACATGTAAGTGAAATAGTATTTATTCTCTGGATTTATGTATATATTTATTATATTTAACTTAATCTCTCATAATACATGATAGAACTGGGGGGTATCGCAAAGGAGCTTCTCGTTTTTATTAACTTAAATGAAAAACTCAATCTCCGACCTTCTTTTTTCCTGAATTTTCAATTATGATATCAGTCAGTGGAATTCAGATGATATCCTAGACAGAGTTGATCAAATACGACGAATTTCAATGAAGCGTCAAATTTAATGTAGGCAAATCGGGTTTACCAACGGTGAAGTACAGTTGACACATGGGGAATGAAATTCTAATTTTAGTAATAACTTTGGTTCGCCTGGCAATGAATGACAGCAATGGACATAACATCGATGCGTTCATGTGAAGTAGCAGGAACCACAGATTCAACCACATTTCAAAACGAATGCGAAATGCGCTGCAAATTTGTGAGTCAATTTCTGTTCTATCAGTTGTCTTGTTATGTGACAAGAAATTATCCCACTTTTTTTTTCTTCAATTCTAGAATTTATAAAATATGAAACAAAATACATGATAGGGGTTTAATGGAAATGGTGAAAAGGTACCTATTTCAAATAATTAAACAAATACATGAATAAATAACGAGTAACCACAAGTCGATCTTGTCAACGAATGCCTTTCCATATGCTTTATTTTATACACCTGTACATTTATACGAGGGTGGATCAAATATAAACGAGCCCTTTTAAATTGCGCCGGATAGTTGTTCAAGGCGCATACGGGCGTTAGGAACTTGAAGTGGGGATATTAGGTAGCACGGAAACGACGCGCCGTATTGCAAAGGTCGGTTGGTTAATAGCTATCACAATGAGTGAAAAAGAGGTGAATAGCAGCGTTGCGCAACTAATTATTATTAAGTTTCTTACACGTGAAAACGTGGAAACAGCTGAAATTTTGCGCAGATTACAAGCACGCTTTCGGAAATGAAGCGATCGGGTGGCCACGTGTGAAAGTTTGGTGCAAAGATTTTAACGGTGAGCTTACGCCCATTACTCGTGTCGAAAATCATAAATAATCCTCGTCGTCCGCGCACCAGCATTTCGCCGGTTAACATTGCACGCGGTAGAAACCTTATTGACGGGGACCGTCACGCCACTGTGCTTCAAATATCTGGTGAAGTCGGCATCAGCAATATAACCAAAATTCCGAAAAATTTCAGTTCACACCATTACATTCCAACATCAAAACGAACAAGCATGGAGTGGCGGCGCAAAGATGAATCAAACCCAGTGAGTCGAAAACACGTCTGCCTGCAGTTTTAACCACGGTTTTTTGGGACTGGAGAAGAGTGCTGTTGGTCGATATTTGCACGAGTGAAGAACCGTTAATGCAGCCTACTACTTCTTATTCTACAACTACTTCTCAGTCAGGTAAAACTAGTTTATGGCCGAAAATGGAGGACACTCCCCATTCGTGACGTGTTACTCTTGCACGATAAGGCTAGGCCTCATACAGCAGCTTTAACGCAGGCCCAAATCGGTGAAATGCACTGGACTCAGCTGGAGCACCCTCCGTATAGCCCAGACCTGTCCCTTTTAATTTTCCACATGTTTGGGCCCCTCAAAGAATCACTAGAAAGAGAGCGATTTCAGACCGATGAAAAGGTGAAAGCGTTTGTACGCAACTGGATAGACTTCCGCCTTGCTTCTTTTTATGAAAACGGGATTAAAAAATTACCAATGCGTTGGGAAAAATATATAGACAAACAAGGGGGATATTTGGAAAAATAGAGAAATTTGTGTTTTTGTGAAACTTTTCAAAATAAATGTTTTATGGACAAAGGCTCCTTTATATTTTATCCATCTTCGCATATGTATATATGTTATATATATGTATGCTTCAAATCCGTACTAAATAGCCTGTAATAAATAGCACAAACGAAGTGTATAAGGTATTGACATTACTTAATAAAGAGCAAAAACCGTTAGTACACTAAAAGGTTGAAAGTAATTATTATTTTACGATAAATTCGTCCATTACAATGTTATGTGACGAAACTGGTACAATACCAAAGTACCGAAAGTGCACAACGGTCCTGAATAGGGTCTAAGTTTATTTACATCAATATAGTATAATAATATAATATATGGCACTTGTTATTACTGCTATATACTTAAAATAGACTTATATACTTAGCCTAGTCTAGGAGTTACGTTACAAAATCCATACAAAGTAGCTAAACTATTAGACAGTTTGAAAAAAAGTAATATACATATAATAATTTAAAATAAGTGAGGTTGCACAAAACATAATAAAATTCATTCAATTTAAACAAGCGTTTCTTATTGTGATTTCACTCTGTGCAGGGCGCTACAGCGCACAGTCAGCACGGGCGCGTGGCGCACGCCACCTTTGCTGGATTGGTTGCGCAAGCACTATATCAAATCTGACGGTATCGTACGATTTTTCAAGAGAGCTCCATGCCGAGAAATACAAGGAATAAGGGTGGAGAATAAAAATAGTAGTGGTGGCATAAGTATTCACAAGCGCTTTCAAAAACATCTCAGTCACCTAAAAAACTGTATTCAGAAACATTATCTTCGACTATTTACTATATCGACTATTTAGAATTTTCCTAAGCACATATAGCAAAAGTTTCCATAGTAATTCGGTTACTTAATCGGAAACAACGAAACATTCTGACGGTACGTTCTCTCAGGAGTAGCGAAATCGTAATTTTTAACATTTAACCCAGAATACAAAAGTTATGGAAGTTACCTGTGCAGTAAAAGGTAAAGCTAATCCAAATCAATCTTTGAGTTTTTTCTCCAAACAGTTTCAAATTTTGTTTCGCGTGAACGAAACAAATATAATTCACGCCATCTACCTTCTTATGTGAACCTATTACACCATTTTATTATTATTACATAGTGTAACATATTACTCTCTTGAAAAAGGCTTAAATCAGCAGAAACAATTGTTGGGATTTAATAAAATTTCTAATGCGAAACAAAGAAGCAGTTTTATTTATTTCTTTTTACTTCCTTTTTTCAACTGCGAATATTATTGAAGCTACCAATAATTTACTATCGTTCACTCTTGGTTCGGAAGTAGTACAGCAAGTTTCTTAACCTCAACCTTTCCATCTGAACCTGGGTGTGTTTGGATGACTCTTCCTGTTGGCCAACAGAGAGGAGGGAGATTATCGTCTTTAATAATGACAATCGTACCTTCTTCAATATTTTGATTTCCTTTAGCCCATTTGTGGCGGACATTTAGACCATTTAATTAATACTTATGCCACCGCATACACAATGCTTGTTTCAATTTTTGCATCTTCCGCCACGATGTTAAACGATTGAATGGCATGTTGATCCAATTCCAATCTGGTAAACTGGTAATAAAATTCCCGGTCAAGATATGACCAGGAGCGAGGACAGAAGGATCGTTTGGATGACGAAAGATGGCTGGTAAGCTTTTAATTGAGGATTCCTTCAACTTCTATCATGAAAGTATTCAATTCTTTGAAAGTGAGCAGCGATTCTCCTACGACTTTTCTGATATGGTACTTAAAAGAATTCACTACAACCTCCCATAGATCCCCCAAAACGTGGAGAACGTGTTAAAATAAATTTCCACTCAATGCTTTCGGTTGTGAGAAATCTTTGTATCTATTGCTGATGTTCCTCTGAACTAATTTGTTGAAATATTTCCTTTGATAGATGATTGGCAGCAATAAAGAATATCATTATCGGAATGAATGCTATAGCATCTATCACGACGGAAAATTAATCTTCTAAGCGCTGCAATAAATACTTCACTGGCGAGGTCACTAACTACTTCTAAATGCACTTCCTTAACTGCGAGGCAAACGAATATTGCTACGTAGACCTTGATTTTCCCACGATTGCGGCACTTCTTTTCCTTGATATAGAATGGACCACAATAGTACACTGCTGTGTGGTGGAATGGTCTAGTTTACGTCACTCATTCTTTAGATAATTCTTCCATGGGCTATATCGCCGCTCCTGGATTCGGCTAGATGCATCTTACGCGTGATTCATTTCACTTCATTACGACCATACAGCATGGTTTGGTGTGCTGCCTGAAAATATTTTTCATGAACATGGCGGATGATTAAAGCTATATGCGGATGAGACTAAGGTAATATGATGTATGTTTCTGGTAGACTGAAACATTAGCATTACGCAGTCTTCCTCCCACACGTACAATTTCACTGTCATCGATGAATCAGCTGAGGTGTTTTAACTTACTGGTTACTGGAACAGTTTACTTATGTTGGAAACTATGAAGGTATTTTGGAAAATTTATAGTTCGGATAAGTTGGGTTATGCTATTTTGAGCCATCAGTAGTTCCTTGGGATTAAGTTCAGCACTGTAAAAGGTATATGGACTAAACCGCAGGCAGTGGGCAATATTCTCGTGAAGAGTGCTGACTGTTCTGAGGTTCTTTACAAAACTGTCATCTAATTGTAGAATAAAGATTCGGGCTGTAAGGTACTACCACTGAGGATGTCAGCCACAGTAGACAACGAAACGTCTGCACTTAATAATTCACTTATATTGTCATCTAATTGATAGAATTTTGTGCAAGTTGCAAAGCAAGTGAAGTTCCTTCTTTTTACGTCTTCATTTGGTGGAAAGGTGATTGGCCTCTAGAAGACCATTTTCGTATTTTAAATCCTTCGTCTCTGAAGTAAATTATTCACTTCGTTACGGATGTGTACAACCTCTTGTATAGTGTTCGCACCACTGATAAGGTCATCAACATTAATTTCTAGTTTCAGGATTTAAGAAGCTATTAAATACTTGTCCCCCTCAGCATCTGCTAAACGGGTTTAGGTACGCCTAAACCGACTGTAATAGGTTTTGATTGGTAGTTTTGAATATTTCCTATACTGTCTCTTAATATAAGTTTCTGATATTTCCTTTTGTCGGTATATTTTACAAGTCACCACAGATCGCAATCGTATGTAGTTTGAATTGCATGAAGTGGGCAAAGATGGTGTCTTGAATAAGGTTTCATTCAGAGAAATCTCTGAGGTAGACTCATATTTTCGAGGTCAACCTGTCTTCTTTGATGACGGCGTGGTGGGGGAGGTAGAAGCCTTCAGAAACAGGGGTGTTTTGATGTGAATATTTTAAATAACCCATGTAGAAATATTCCTGAATCACAGTGGAATATTCCTTCTTAAAGTTTGGTTGTTTCTTAAATCTATTTTCGAGTGTTCTTAGCCGATTGAGAGCCTGTGCACGAAATTCTCATAGTAGGTGGTTTTTGTAGTTAAACGGCAATGCCAAAATTTATCTTTCATCTGAGCATCTTGTAGTGTTAATTTGGTAGTGGATTTCGCAAGCGGCTTTTTCCTCAGATAAACGATTTATTTTGAGTGCTTCTTTGATTGCCCAAATTTTATTAAATAGCTGAAGAGCTTGCGCAGTAGTTACGTGATAATTTTTTGCCTTGAGACGCTGCTAAGTTTGTCTGTGATAGGTATTACGCAGCCGATAACCCAATAAAAATAGGTATTTTGCATAAAAAGGTCTGATCTGTCAGCGCTAGAAAATTTTATTTGCACAGGAATAAATGTTGAGAGTACTGGTTCTGCTCCAATTAGCATATCGATGTTATGTTTCCTGGCACATGGAACGTCGATTCGGCAAAATTAATATCCAACGGAAGCTTGGTTGTACTTCTGTCAATATGAGTTGATAGGTGTTTTATGGTTATTTCCGGAACGGTAAAGAGATCTAGTGCTTTCTCAAAATTACTATATCTAGATTGAATAATTGCCGTAATTTTTCATGATGTTGATGTTTGAATTTCACCGAGTTCACCAACTGCCAGACTGTATTGTTGTTTAAGCAGGCCAAGAGTATAAGTTAACCTTTGAGTAATAAGGTTGGATATAGAAGCAGTATCGAGTAGTGTCCTGCAGTAAATAGGACGCCCCTTTGTTGATAACGTTGACTAAAGCTGTGAGCATTACTTTCTCAATCTTACCTCTGATTAGCATGACCATACATGTTTAATGGTCCTCTTTGACATTTGATTTATTGAGGTGTAGGGTAATATGATGCACCTTACATACTTCAGACAGTTTCCGCTTCGGCATTCGTCAGTGTGGTGATTAGCACGTAGACAATTGAAGCAAATGTTGGGTTGTTTTACTCCACTTATGCGTTGTAGAATTGACATTCTAAGAAGGTTCTCACATCTAAACATTGGATTTTGTTTACAAATTATGTTTCCACATGGCACTAATTCATACAACGCTTTCATTCACAATCTCACAGACCACCGACGTTGAAATAGATACAGTCATTCTCCTTTAATTTAAACCCTACACTATCACAGTTTATCACCATTTAGTTAACAAACAGTCGCGGAATATTATTAGCACACCTTAGCTGGCTTCCATGCAGTTCATTTTACTAATTCAATTTACTACTTTATGCTAACAGAAGGAGGTGTAGAGGGGAGTGTTGCGAGTTTCCGAAGTAGTGCACAGAACCACCTCGAACCAGAGAACCAGATGATTAATTAATTTGGTCTATTAACGACTATTTTGCACAAGTACTTCAACATCCGGAATACTGTACATACACTTAATTATCACATTAATAAATTTCAGTAACTAGATCACAAAAAATCAAAAATATCTGATATTTTGGTAGTTGTGTAGAAATATAGCAGACACTTCTGGCTAGAGGTATAGAGCTGACATTAATGTAGTGTAAAATCCCCAGCTTTATGGTCTAGTAAAAAATTGAAAATTATAACTCAATGTAATGAAAAGATGTGATCTTTCAAAATCTTGAAATTTGGCACGAGCGAACTTCTCATAGTACCAGGACAAAATTCTTAATACATTCATTTCTAAATCTATATTCAAATCTCTATTTAGAGGTTTCTTTCATACAGTATACAACAAAAGTTTCTCAATATCTGATACCAAGTAACCTTACAAAATTCTAAAGAAAATCTGAGAGGGTGTGAGTTTTAATATAGAAAGTCTTCCGGCGGCGCTCTGATCAGAATACATCTGTTGTCCGGCGAACGTGCATCCGGCATTCTTCACGCCCTGGACGCTTTCCCTGTGACATGATGCTGACAATATCTGGTGTTTCATATAAAATGTACCCGCAATGTGCCTTCCGGCGAACGGACAGAATTTTTCTGATAAGAATTTGTAACAACGTGCGGCCAGCCCGTAAGACCACATTTTCCGATTTTTATAAATTCAATTACAGACCTTTTCTGTAACTTGAAATACATTTTTGACGATCTATATCACCAACTTTCTTCATTAATTTCTATAAATTGGACGAATGCTTCTAGAAAAAGGCGCACCATAAGAGATTCAGGCCAATACGTAGGAATGCTGAAGGCATTATTGTGTTATTAACTTAATACTCCAGTATTTTTGGTTAATAATTTAATAAAATATAATTAACAAAGTTCATGTACAAAATTAAATACAGCACGAAACAAAAACAGATTAAATATATTTACAACATATGAAACATTTGAATACAATACGAAACAATATAAAACAACAATGATAGAACTTACCGGCAGAAGATCTGGACACCAGCTGAACTAGACTAGACCGTCCTAAACTAGCAAACTTTAAAAAACTTTTGGTTGTTTCATTCGCATCAGCTACCAATACTGGTAGGCGGGCAGTCAGTCCGACCTTAACTGTAGAGTAGCCGGAGGGTAAAGCGTAAAGTCATCCTTTTAGGAATCATGGGAACGGGTGGGTGGTGGTTATGGAGAGAAAATGATATCTGTGGAATATTGCTACCCCAGCATTTGCTTAAATGATTCAAAGAAGCCACGGTAAATTTGGACTAAAGCACACGAATCTGGAATAGAACCGGTAACCTCCAGAATGCTAAGCAATGATCTAAACGACGCCACTCAGTCCTCAGATATACTTTTGGAGTATTTATAGAATAGGATTATTATTTGTAAAGAAAAGAATATTATAAAAGAAAATCACTAAAAGTAAGGTTAATAGCCTGAATGTATAGAAATATGTGGAAATGAACAGTTAGAGCAGTATAGAATTTATGGCGAGGTTATTAATGCAGGTCTAGTTGAAGATGAAATACTAAGTAGAAGTGATTGAGAGAACAATAGTATTTAGGTCAGTGGCGGCCTGTCAGATGAGGCATGTGAGACAGTGCCTCATACTATTGCTAAAGAAGTTGCTAAACAAATGTTAAAAAAAGAAAGAAACACGGAATTGGTAGAACCTTTACAATTAAAAAAAATCACAGGTCAATTAAAAACAATTCCAAACGAATAGATTAAATTTACTTTTACATCAGGCAACTAATAATATATTGAAAGTAAGATTTTTTTTGCTTCCCTCCAAGGCATTCCAGCATTTTTTCATCAATTAGCAAAACATTCGTTCGTTCTATACTCAATATTAGGAAAACATGTACCTCAAGCTAATGAAACATGGTGGTGTGGTTGCTCAAAACTTGTTGGTTTAATTGATGAATAATTATTGCCATTGACAAAAAATCGGGTTCGGATTCTAGTGCAAAAGCTAATGGTTTTGTAAAACTTTTTAATGACTTTGAATTTGCGCTATTTACGATAATTCTCCGCAAAATATTTGGAATAACCGATATAGTGTATCAAATTTTGAAAAAAAAAGGTGTCTCTAGGTATTCAATATTGCTTGTTACAGATTCGCATAGCTACATAAACAATTCGAGAACCTCGAAATGACAGTACTTTTTCAGAAATTATTAATGCTACACAGTTTAGAATTACTCATCCACAAAAACGTAGAAAGATTTTTATGAAATATAGTCATATTTTTGGAAATTATTGATAGAATTGCTTTACAGTCAGAAATTCGTTTCGCAGACTTTTCTAAACTAGAATTTATAGCAGAAGTTTTCAGTAAAGAATTTTCCAAGAATTACTTTGCGTCTTTAGGAAATGTCTACCCAAAAGTGTTTGAAAAAGATCGTCTGTCAAATGAGTTATCCGTTTTATATCGCGATTATCGATTTTATAATCTGAATATAAACAGCAGTTTTAAAATTCTGTACGAGGAATTTAGAGATGTATTTACTGAAACATATAAATTATATTGTTTAATTTTAACTATTCCTTCAACAAGCGTTGCAGTAGAAAGAAATGTTTCTTCCTTAAAATCCTACATGAGAGAAGCACTACGTCCCAAGAACATCTTTCTGGTTTAGAGATAATGTCTATAAAAAGAGAAATTTTAAATGAACTGTGCAAGTCTTGAATTTTACAACACGATAATATACAAATAAGAAAGACGGGCATATTGACTTGTTGTATAAACCTTAAAAGAGGATTATAAGCGTACGGTAAGGCGAAAAATAGGGATTTTGTATAACAGTTATTAATTTAAGTAATAATAACAGTAATCTCACCACATTTATTTCAAAACTTATTGGCAACTATTAGATTTTTTGGTAATTAGGATTTTCATTAATTACGGTATGGTTGCTTAATTATAAATTAAAGTTACGGGGGTTACTATTTTAGAGGGCATAGGGTACAGGTAAGACCCTGTAAAGCCGTTCGCTCAACTTTTTCAGTTCCTTTCTCTAGATAAACTTTGTCTCCCATTTTAAAGAAGAGTGCCTCAGCCCTTCCTGGGGTGACGAGCCGCCACTAACTTAGGTAGAAATGAAATAAAGGCATATAGATAATAAGAATTTGGAAACCTATGTTGAAATAAGATTTAAGTAAACACAAAAGAAAAAATTTATACAAGAGTTATCCGTTTTTCCGCCAAACTACTAGCTAATAAAAACATCATCATCTAATACGATCCTTACGTAATTTTGTTAGTTGGTAAACCAAAAGCCTTGGAATCAAATTGTAGAAATAGAGATTGCTTTGAATTTACATAAAGACAACGGTTTGGTAGGTTTAATTGCCTTTTATTATAATTTTCCTTTGTTTTAATCAACTGAATTACTTAGTGGCTTTCCTGTAATTGGCCTTAATTTGTATAATGTACTTATCCAGGCTCCTAATTCTACCTTTACTTAAGTATATTACTATTAGTTTATTCTTGCTTAATTTTCGTAGGTTTGTTGTACTTCCACTTTGGATGGTAGTAATATAACAAGAAATTTCAATAGCGAAACAACGTCCTAAAATTATCGCAATTAGATACTACTTTAATGTCCTTTAATATAAGAATACGGATAGGAAATTTATTTCACAATAACTTTGGAATTTACGAATATCCTTCAAATTAGTTGGCATTGTTCTCTTCTTTCCTCATCTCCCTCGATTTCACAATAAATGAGCACGAACGTAATTGTATAAAAGCAGGCTATCTTTATTCAATTATAACATTTTCCACCCAATGTGGGCTAAGGATATTTAATTAAGGCTTTTAGGGATAACGGCTATACGAAATAAGTATCGTCGATTTATTCGCCTTTTTAACATTTAAATTATTAATACTTGTGTTTATACGGACACGATACGATATAAATGTAATTATTTAAATAAATGTTTTTTAATCTTTTCGCTATGGACGTGCATTCATTTAAAAATGACAAAGGGGATCCAAACCTCTGTTATAATCATAATTTTTGCAAAATGAATGTATTATTTATTATACTCGTAAGACAATTGCAGATCTAATTTCAGACCACTGAAAATACTTAAACCGGAACTATACCCTTACCTCACAATAAATATTATTTAATCAAAATTGAAAAATAATAGTGGTTAATAATTTTCAAATGTTAAAATTCATAATTGAATCGTTCACTATTTTACAAACATCCCGAACGAACATTACAAGGTATTTCTACGGTCTATTGGCGGTGTAGATCATAACGTAGCATTCGGTAGTACGAGGTATGTTTTTTAGTAAGTACCGTTTTGAAATTAATAAAAAACGTGCAAAGATATCTTAATAGTTTTATTTTTACATGAAAGCCTGTACCTTAATCTACTTTTCTACATAATTTCCTTCAATACTGAATCACTTGTCATAACGTTTGACCAGTTTTTGAATACCCTTCCCATAGAACTCTGCCGCCTGACTTGTTAACTGTTAACCACTGCATCACAACTATTTTGACTTCGTCATCGTCTTGATGATGCTGACCGCCAAATGTTTCTTCAAGTGCAGGAACAAATGGTAGTCACTGGGCGCCACATTAGTGGTGTACGAAGGATGATCTAGAGTTTCCCAGTGAAAATATGTGATCAGATCTTTGGTCAGATTAGCCACATGCGGACGAGCATTGTCATGCAGCAAAACGATGCCCTTGCTCAACTTGCCACGTCTTTTGTTCTGGATTGCACGGCTCAGATTCCTTACCATTCCATCACTAATAATGTTTTGTCCGTAAACTGCACAGATCTTACGATGCATATCAGTCGGTTTTAGTCCTTTAGCACTAAGGAATCGTATAACAGTCCGGACTTCACAGTCGGCGGGACTCACGATTATCGAAGGTATCTTAAACACTCAATAAACAACGTAAACAAGGGCGAATCAGACAGTAATGGCGTCAGTGCGTAGCTGAGAGATGTAAGTACTCAGTGCGCATGCGCGGAACGCTGACCGCAGCGCTACGGCGGCAGGATTTCAAAACGGTACTTACTTAAAAAAACATGCCTTATATTGACATCTACTGATTCCTACCGCTAACTGATGTATTACAAATGCTTCACGTAATAGGCACGATAATCAAATTAATGGGTTTTAGTTTTTGGTCAGTAATTTATCCATCCTATCAGACTCTATTGGCGATGTTGAACTCAGCATGCCGTATACAGTTTCGTTAAATCACAGACCAAACCCAAACTGTTCCACAAAAATTAGTTAATATAGCGTTAAGGTATTCAACAATGCCGGCATCCACTGATACTTGCTACTAACTGTATTATGTCAATTGATTAACACCGGTCTTATGAAGGTATATTCACCTGTCAAACTAAATTTACAATCCGCTTAAGAAATCAAAATTTGTAAATCTTATCAGGTGAGTAACAATTTTATTCTTATAATCTGCCATTTACAACACATTTGGTATTTTATATAAAGAACTATCTCATTCTATATTTATTGCGACCATTACGTTGAGAAGAATAAAATCAATAACATCCGATCCTACCAAATTTCCGTAAAATCACTTTGTATTCGGTGATCTTCTTTGTCGTAAAAAAAAGTTTATGAGCTAGGTTTCAATTTAAGTACGCCTGTTATAGTCATTTATGTGCAATATATGACGATCTGCCAGTAGAGAATCAATGATAAAGATGAATAATGTATGTTTTTGATTTTATTAGGGTGCTACCGTTCTCCGGTTATTTGTGGCTGTTGAGTTTCATGGGGACAAAACTTTAGAATATTTCGTAAATTATTTATAGAGCCTTATCTAGGGAGAGAATATGCTACGAACGTGTTTATGGACGTCTTAAGGTATGAAAGTAATTTACGTTTCTGAATAATTTAATTTAAGAGGGCGAGTAATAAAAATACCGGAAATGTTTGTTTTTATATTGGTACCTTACACAGCAACTGGATTAGACAAGCTTGTATTACTATTTTGCGTACTGGTTCGTTACAAACCTAATCATCATCGAACCAAGCAAATGTCTTATGAAACATATATTATATAATATATAATACAATAATAGTACTACGAAGAAGTAAAATTTGTTTGTTATCTAGGCAATCTTCAATTAGCGTAAGTGGTTGGCCACTTGAATTTTACGCTGTTTTACCATGTTTTAATTCAAACTGGTACAAACTTCAAAACTTTTATTATACTGTTTACAAACCATTTAGTTGAAACTCGACTGTACCTACTTTTTCAAATAGATCAGAAATCAGCTAATTATTTAGTTAAGTGTATGAAGTATTTCGATCTACCCTCCATTTAACTTTTATTTCATACGGGAGGATTCATTTAAACTATGTTCAGTACAAATAGTTTTTCGAAATTTCATTTTCTTTTAAAGTAATGTATATTAGGAAGTAGACACAACCTAGCTGTCCCTACTCTCCCAATATCTCACGTCCCTTCTCTTCAACCGATACACTTCAATCCCTTTCCTCTCACTATAAATTTACAACCATTTAAGAGGCGTATTCGGGAGGTCACCGATTCGAATCTGAGTCTGGCTACTCTGGTCCAAGTTTTCTGTAGTTTCCTTGGATCACTTGGGCAAATGCTGGGGCAGTAATATTTCACAGATAATCTTTCACTGTTCGTCTATATTCATTTCGTTCGTCTCATCTTTCTCTCCCGAACCATACCATCCACCCACTTCCACGATTCCTGCAAGGAGGCTGAAGAGGGTCTTACGCCCTATCCTCCGGCTTTGCACTACAGTGTAGGTCGGAGGAACTGCCCGCCCACCAGCACGAGTAGCTGGTGGGAATGGAACATAAAAAGGTGAGAGGCGTCTCCCGTCCAATTTTTGCTCTTAAAAGAATGCTACCTACCTACTACCTATAAAAACGGTATACCTACATACAGACCACTACAGATTAAATGTTAAAACATTGGCATTCTAAAACAAATCGTTCAATGGTGAACGAGGAAGCGTAATTTATTGAACCGTATTCCTTCAGAGCAATTTCTTTAAGGATATTTATTTTTATAATTATTGTAGAGTTTAACCAAATTCGTTATTCTTAATGTTATATTATATTTGTGTTTTGTTTCTTCATTTTAGAATTCTGGTCTTTTGTACTTGCGACAAATGTGTTATTACAACGTATTTATTTTAATACTTAGTTTGTAGCGTAAAGTTCGAATAACTCAATCCATTATTTATTTCTTCTTCAACTGTAAAATTTTATTATCATTGTAATTATCTAGAATTTCTAAGATATTAAGTACTGTTGTAATTATTATCAATTATAATGCAAAATATGCTATCCATTACAAAATAGACAGTTAACCTACACAAACTGACAATATAATACATGTAGTATAGGAAATATTTTAAGAACACTATATATAACAAATACTTTTGTAGCTTACATTTAAAAACATTTAGCATAGTTGTAGTAGTTCAGTTAGAAAGACAGATAACGTAGCAGGTAAGCCACCGGTCTCTTGATTATAGGAGGAGGCGAGAAGAAAAAAGGTTCAGAAGTCGTGGTAGAGGTATTGTTTTGTAAATCTGTATACATATTATTTTAATTATTAAACTTTTCAATATATTTTGCATTCGTCAAAAGAATTCCACATGCATACAATATCAAACCACCCAAAATAATATAAAGAAACTTAATTAGACCACAACAACGTATATCCAACGTAGAAAAATAAATAGAAAGGTGTGTGTGTATTCATCTACAGACGGTGGAACTTTATTTTTATATTTGTTGTATAGGGTGTCTAAAACCCAAAGACATAGAGCATAAACAATTTCCTGAGATCACAGTAGTCGATTGAACTAAACCTGTATACCAAATTGATTCGTTTCTCCATGATGGAGTACCAAATATACTAAAAATAAATATTGTTTCTTCTATCAACGCTTAGCACGTTTTCAGTAACATTTACTACGTATAAGTGCCTATAAAAGTGTAATATCTGATGTACACACCTATTTTCTTAAAACATGACAAGGGTGGAAATCACCTTTTCCTTCAGATACAGTTGTTCGGAATCCTTTTGAAGGGTTGAATAAATATGTCCGTAGTTCTTTTTTCAAATGGTGCATATTCTAACCTCATCGTTTCGTCACTTATTAAAAAGTGATATTTGCAATAGTTCCGAAGAAAACAAAAAGTTCCCCCTCACAATGACGTCGATGACAAAAATTCTCAAAAAGTACAGCTTTTTTGAAGTAACTCGAAGATGTTTCTTACGGTTTGAATTAAATTTAATATGTAGACATTCCTTTGGAAATACTAGTTTCAATTTTACTGAGACACAGAAAGGGCAAAACCTACCCGCAACTTTAAGCAAATGTAGTCGTATATTATATACTTAGTACTTGTTGTGTCCGTCACGCTTTTTAAACAAATTCCTTATTTTTTTAACGGCCAATTATATACATTCGTTACAATTCACTTAAAATATCTGCTACTATTGTTAAGGTAGAAAACACCCAAAAATCCTTTCTTTATTGCCTTGCAATTACTCTTTCCACTGTCATAAATTTTCTATCAAACATTTTCGAAATTTCCTATTTATTGCTATATTGTCCAAAATCCTTGCTTTCGACGACAGTTCAATTCGTCTTAGAACAACATCTGCTAGTATACATCTTTCTCTACCTTTACTGCCCTACTCTTTTTTAAGGCACTGGGAAACACAAACCCTCCTTCAACCCCAACAAATCTAAATTTTCCAATCAATTGCCCAATCATCTGTATATATTATTATTGTAAATATATTATTACAAAGTTTATAGATAATTAGTTTCGTTTCGTTTTTAATAAAGTTAATATACTGTTTCTAAATATTGCATAATCGCATTATCATCTCAGCCAAGCAAATCAATATTGAACAACAACAAAAACCTACCGACACTTCGTTAAGTCTACGTGTTGGACAATAAAACAGTAATTCTCCAACTCATATTTTTTTTTCAGTAAATAACAGTATAGGAAAAGCAAAAGATAGTGTTAAAAACTAGGGAATAGATAAAAAAGGGGGTTTCTGTCAACACCAACAAATTTGTCTTGAGAGAGTGCTTCAGCAATGTAAGTTTAAAAGCAGTCGCATTAGGCGTTATCGAGTTATTGAAGAAAATTGAAATCAGAACACTTTAGTTTCTTATGTGCGAAACGGACAAAAATAAATAAAATCACTAGAATTTCAATTCAAAAAAGGAAAACAAAATCCAAGAATCATGGATCACATTCACCTACACAGATCGTTTATATTCAGAATAACAAAATTATTTAAAACCACGTAAGATAGCATTTAAAATAAACAACAACATTAATATATTATGTAAACTATTGAAAATTTAATTTCCGTTGAAACCGTTCTTTCTGTAATCCTATACTGCTTACGCGTTATTAATTAATTCATTTAGATATCGGTCAGCACATGCTAATCCTTATAGGATCTTAAATAACGTGTACGTACTAGTGTATTCACAAAACATTTTAATATTAATTCATTACAATATACATACATGAGCAAATATGTAATAAAAGTGCCTGGGGGAACATTGACTAATGAAACTGAATCTCTCAAAGCAAAAAGTCATCTCTTCCTTGCTGCGAAATAATCTTTTTATTGTATATTTTAAATTCGCCAGCTGAGCCGCTTTAATGAGTAATTTTTGTTTGTTTTCCACAGCAAAAAAATGGTAGATGTGAAAAGGTAATAATGACAACAAGATTTCCTACTGTGCAAGCAGTCATTTCTTTAATGGAAAGGTGGTTGTAAATGAGAGTAAGAATTGCAGAGAAAGCAACGAAATAAATTACACTCGATTACTTATGTTGACAGCGGTACCAACAAAGAATGAATTACTTCAAACAAAGCAGGCCTTATTATTAGTGAGGGTTTCGTACAGGTATAACAATGAACGCATTGTAGGCAATATCCAAGAGTAAATACGATACTAAGCTAAAATATCCACTATTTAAAAATCATAAAAGGAAAAAAAAAATTATTCATGCATCTGAAAAGAGCTTCATGATATGCAGACAAAAACGCAGAAGACAGAAATTCTAATTACAAGATTATCGAAATGCAAAAAAATCAACTGTTAAAAGTAAAAAACCGAACAAAGAAATATTTTAAGCACAAGTTCATGACAAGTTATATAAGTGAATCAGTTGTGACAAAGTTTGGATTAAATGTCACAAAACCGAAACTTGGAGACATCAACCATGTGTAAATATTTTATTGTGATGCCTGTAAGGTCAAATAGCGGTTAAGTCATCCCGTCATCTCTACACTTCTTGTCCAGGTATTTTCCGTCACTTTTGTGATATCCAAAAATGTATAAATTAAATTATTATTTCCGTATATAAGTAATAAGATTCTTATTTCGTTATTAATGAAGCTTTAATGTTAGTTTTCAATATCAGAAATAAAGTAAATATTAAAATTCGTTATATAATGTTTTTTGTTTCATTTGAATGCCTTGACTTCCTACACGTAATAATAATGTGACGTGTTCAGTCACGAAAATACAATTAAACGAACGAAAGCAACGAAATTTATTAACAACTAAAACTAAATTAAGTACAGTTCTGATTAACACAAGTCTACATAATTTTTCACACTAGTAAATCAATTTTTCCCGTCGCCGTATTCTTCGCCACTACTTGTACTCGCAGTCCAATGCCGCCATTCTATGACTATCGACTATCTATCGCTCCCGTCACTTGTCAACGCACGATGTAAACAAACTGGCTCGGTCTGCCCAGTGCACTCGATTTTACAGTTTTCAGCAACAACCTTCTTGTGTTACAATTGTCTGTTTATTGATCGTTGCTAGAATATTCCAGACGTATCTGGGAAGGCCGAGAATATCCATTATCTTTTCTAGGAAGGTGTTGCTAATTAGGATTGAATCAACACAAACCGCAAGTACAGTTCGCTACCTTAATAACTAAAAATAAATAAAGTACATTACGTTTTTGGTAAACAATTAATCTAAATTAAGAAGATAATTAGCCGAAAACTTTTGGTGAAACATTTTAAAAAATTATAGTTAGATACTAAGGTTTTGTTTACATCGATTTGCTTAAATACTAGAGTGGTTAGGTGGTAGGTACTAACTTAGGATCTAGAGGGGGGTTGTTGCAGAATTTTAGTTAGTCATTCGCTAATTGTTTGTTTTATCAAACCGATTATGTAATTTCTAAAATTTCCCCCTGTATATGGTGCAATTTAGAAATTAAAAACCGATTTCATCAAACATATAATTAGGGAATGATCAACTAGAATTTAGCAATAACCCATTCTAGATTCTACTACTTAACTAGTCTAGTATTTAAGCGAATCTATGTAAACTAAACCTTAGTATCTAAGTATAATTTTATAAAATGTTTCACCAAATGTTTTCGGCTAATTATCTTCTTAATTTAGATTAATTGTTTACCAAAAACGTAATGTTCTTTTAATAAACGATATCGATTCTTGTGTTAAACATTTTGAATTAATAAAAGGAAAGAAAAGGAAAATGCTTTTAAATGTTTCAAAAATTTGTTTTTTTTAATGAGAATCACTCTACAATTGTTTCGGGTTGTTAGCCCTTTATCAAGAGTAATGTATTACTAACGGTTACAATTAATAACAAGTCTTATATACTAGCAGCTTTAAAGTATTTGTTTACGTGTAATTAATATTATATTATATGTATACTAATAAATAACATGTAAATATATAAAATTTGTTAACATGTATGTGTGCGAACAATATTACTAATACCTAACTATTACAACTTGATAACAAAGGGAGAATACTAACCCTGTTAGAACAACTTGAAATAAAAAGAGCTTTGTCCAAAAACTGTAATATAACAAACGATCAACTAGAATTTAATGAAACTCTTGTTATTAACCAATACTTAGGTATTAGGAATATTGTTCTCACACATACATGTTAACAAATTTTATATATTTGCATGTTATTTATTAGTATATAGATTATATTATTAATACCCGTAAACAAATACTTTAAAGCTGCTAGTATATAAGACTTGTTATTAATTGTAACCGTTAGTAATACATTACTCTTGATAAAGGGCTAACAACCCGAAACAATTGTAGAGTGATTCTCATTAAAAAAAAATTGAAACATTTAAAAGTAATGTTCTTTATTTATTTTTAATTATTATTGTAGCGAACTGTACTTGCGGTTTGTGTTGGTACAGTCCTAATTAACAACACCTTCCTGGAAAAGACAATGGATATTCTCGGCCTTCCTAGATACGTCTGGAATATTCTAGGAACGATCAAGAAGACGAAATGTACATCGACTAATTTTAATAAATAAGTGAAACCTCTCCATGTGAATTTAATTCAATCAATTAATCTAATACCACCAGATGTGGATTGTTTATTAGTTCTCGTTAGCACATCATAAGTAGTTGCGATAAATCACCTAGCTAACGAAGTTGCTCCATTAAAACAAGTTGATACAACATGGTCTTGTTAGCAGTATATTACCTACCATCTACTTATATTTATTAATTGTAATTTTGTTTGTGCGCATATCACGTACGTAAACTGCGTCGTGATCAACAAGAGAGCTCGTTGTAAAACTCAAACAGCAAAATTCTTCTAACAAAGCGTATTTTAAAATTAACTTATTTAATAATTTAGTACATATTTTTATGATTGTAAGATGTAAATCTTGAGCCTTTAAATAAAAAAGTAAAGGAAGTGTCAAAATTGTTTAAAGTTAAAATCACCAACTCCCTGTACAATAATAAGTTGGCATACAGCAGAAATTCAAACTATCAATAGTTTCCATCTGATGAAACATATTTTAATAAATATAATAAATAAAACACAAGTTTTTAGATGTTTCAACAATAACTTAATGTGCTCGACAGAATTGTTTCGAGCCACATGTAGTCATTATCAAGAGTAAACAACCACTAAAATTAAAATTGCGAAAGTATATATATATATATATACATATGTACATAAACAGTCGGGATACATATCTGAAAAATTGTTTACAATGTTGTCAGTAGTAGCGGGGTGTTATTAATAACTAATTCTATTACGTAATTTGTTATGTTTTTATTTAAATTTACAGCTTTCTTAATTTCTAGATATTCCAAAAGGTTTAATTTTTTGCTTATTGAAGCCGAATGTAACAATTTGGCTTTATCTAATTTATGGTTGTTGGCTACACAATGTTCTGCCATCCTGTGCTTAAAATTTTATTCTTTATAGAGTATAAATGTTTTTTTAGCCTAATACCAATCGAATGTCCACTTTGGCCTGTGTATATCGCATTGTAATCAACACAACTTAACTAATAGACACCATTTGTTTGTAGTGGGTCTAATTTGGGTTTGTTATTTATTATAAAGAACTTAATGTTGTTTTGATTGGAGGAAGTTACTTGGATATTGAATTTTTTGAAAAAAGAGTCTATGTTGTGGTTAATTTTACTATTAATGAAGTTAAACGAACAGTACATATGATCACGTTTGGTAATAGAAGTGTTGAAAAATACAGATCTGAATTGATTGTGAATTTTCTTTTTTAGTAAAGTAGATATTAGTGAAGTTTTATAACCGTTATTTAAAGCTATGGTGTTTATTACTGCCGTCATATCGCCTAAAATGCCAATTTTCACTCTATAAAATAAAAAATGTTATAAGTAGTTCTTAAATCATATTGTAACGTTCGGGGGTTCAACAATCAAAACTCGAAGACTTTTAAATTGGAACAACAATTTATTTATACTAATGTTAATTAACTTAACTGTACTACCAATTATACTATTTATTTACGTACAGTTACTGTCTGTATAACACTTCTCACTTTTCTATTTATTTACAACGCGTCTCGATTTATTTCTCACATTACTTTCACGACCGTCAATTTATATCTGAACTCTTCACGACCGTCAATTTACATCTGAACTCTTCACCACCGTCAATTTATGTCCACACTCTTCACGACCCTCAATTTATATCTCCACTCTTCACCACTGTCAATTTATATCTGAACTCTGAACTGAACTGAACTGTCCTCGGCGATCGTCTTTCCGCTTATATACCGTTCCGTTAAATTTCCGGAACACTCCCGAGAAACATAGAAAAGTCGGGACCATTTTATTTTTCCGCGAAACACAAATACACTAACATGTACTCATTTATTACGGACACACTTGCAGTTACGATATACACGTGGAGGCTCAGCCGCGACCGGCTCGCTCACATACTTGGGTACTCGAACGCACACAAGCAAACACGCACTCGTTACAATATATTATTATAAGGTTTACTTTTTATATACGACAAGTAACAGTTTAAACAACCAAGTAAACATGCGAAGAGTAATGCGTAGTTCCACTGGAAAAGGTAATTCATAATGTAACGAGTGCGTGTTTGCTTGTGTGCGTTCGAGTGCCCATGTATGTGAGCGAGCCGGTCGCAGCCGAGCCGCGACGTGTATATCGTAACTACAAGTGTGTGCGTAATAAATGAGGACATGTTAGTGTATTTGTGTTTCACAGAAACTTGTTCGATATTTCGGCGAAAAATAAAATGGTCCCGACTTTTCTATGTTTCTCGGAAGTGTTCCGGAAATTTAACGGAACAGTATATAAGCAGAAAGACGATCGCCGAGTTCAGTTCAGTTGAGATATAAATTGATGGTCGTGAAGAGTTTAGATATAAACTGACAGTCGTGAGGAGACAGATATAAATTGAGACGCGTATTAAATAAATAGAAAAGTGAGAAGAGTTATACGGACAGTAACTGTACATAAATAAATAGTGTAATTGATAGTAATGTTAAGTTAATTAACATTAGTATAAATAAATTGTTGTTCCTGATTAAAAGTCTTCGAGTTTTGATTGTTGAACCCCCGAACGTTACAATAATCTAATGGGCTATGGCTTTGGGTTGCGAAGTGGCAAAAGTTCGTTAGTTCATTGATTTCTATCTCTTACTAAAAGCATTTGCCGTCTGGTTGTCATCGTTTACAATTTATCTATCGTTAACAGTCGAGACAATGTTTGTGAAATGTATCTACAGTATGAATGCAATGAGGCCCGCCCTTCGCACTTTTGCGGTCCGTGATATTTTGAAATACCTACACTCCCCTACGTTGTCGGAGAAAGATATTCTGAGCGACACTGCGACATCCATTTCTGATTTAACTTCAGACGTATGTGCCCATAATTTGTATGGACTTCGTGCATAATTGGGATATTGTTTGGCACAGTGTGGTGATCAATTTGTGCCGATTACAAAATCATTTTTATGAACTTACATATTATGTTATTTTAATTCGAGCTACTATTTATTTTATTGTTATTGTTATCAAAATAAATATATATTTTGTTTACGTAACTTTCTTATTTAATTTGTTTACCAGAGAATAGCCGCTTAAAGTGGCGAAAAGCAAACATGAACAAACTAAAAAAAACATTAACATGTATGAATATCGTAATTATATGCCAGTTCGAGTAATAGTATATTGCAGGATATTATTTATTGTATTAATAATAGTAAGAAATAAGGATGAACGAACACTTCCTGATATAATTCTAACTACTCGTATACGTCTTTACTCTCCGAACAACACCCTTTCACTGCCACCACACTCCCTATTCCTCATTCTAATTGACAGGTGATGCAGACCACTACAAACACATTCCTTTCCGATCCACAATAACCCGAACATATAAACACTCATACAGTACCAAATCGATATAGTATGAACACATGCATTCAAAGAAACCGACAAAACTGAAACTGAAATCTGTCCTACAATATAAAACAGGCGATAAAACAGGTAGTACTGAAAACCTATACTAGGTTTCTGTCAGTCATATTCTTTGATCATTTTAGGGGAGTACAAACCCCACCTATCGTACACGTCATAACCATCATCAACCCTACCAATATTCGATGCATTCGAAACACAAGTAATAGAATCTCCCAATATTTAGTCAAAGTTACCTGTAGTGTATACATAAATTTTACTGGCAACCCGCCCCGGGTTAGTTTGGGTGCGATTTATATCTATTGTTTATTCGTTTTGCGCTGATGCGCCACTTCTTTCTCCTGTGATGGAGCACCCGAAATTTAATGTTCGGAGTTAAATGTGCAAAAAACTTATTATGACGATGAAAGACGAGTAACTGTACTTATGAATATTTATTTACAATATTACTGCAGCTAAATATGTACACATAATTATTACAAGACCCTTTCTAAGATGTTCACGTTAAAAAATGTTTTTTTTTGATGCTGTACGATCTGAGTACGAATGTGTACTGACTATTCAAAACCAACCACTCTCCAGCGGAATAGGAGAGGGTGGTGACTAATAATTGAGAAATATATGAAAATCTGATTGTAATTTACCGACGACGGCAACCATCCCGCAAAGATTGTTGCCGCCGTTATCGCATGCTTACAAAGGATCGGCACACATCTAAAGTCAAAATGCCACCTGCAGGCAAACGCATCATTCTGAATGAACTTACAATTAATGCTAATCTTTTTAAATAAACATACTCTAAATCTAAACAAAGTCTTTGAGAGAACTGAACATGCCGCCCGCCTCGAGAGAACCGAACATCTATTATGGCTTATTTCAGCGTAGGTGCCGGAAAAGCGGCTTTTTCCTAAGACGTCGTCATTTTTTTATTTTCTTTATATTAAATATTAATGCATTATATACGTGAACCTCTCTTAAGCAATTGTCCAAATGATGATGAAAACCATTTTAGAAGCCTTATCCTAATACTGACATCAGATACGTGCGGCCAGGCGGCTTTGTTTCCTATTGTTTAGATATTTTTATTCACAAAAAAACATATATCTAACGGGTTTTTCACCTTAAATCAACAGAATCTTCAAATATTAGTTTATTCTTTTCCAATTTCGTATATATTGTAAATATTTCGATTTCCTAAAGAACTCTATTGTTTCCAGATATGAACATAACTTACCAAGCACCACCCTTATCACTGAGATAAGGGTGGGGGAGGGGAAATATTGAAGAAAAATAACAATGGGAGAAAGAACATAAACACAGGAGCTTAATAATCCCTTATTGTTATTTTAAAAGAAGTGGCTCAAGTCATTTGGTTTATTAACCGGGTGAAGATGCTAATGACCAAGCATTTATGTGATCTACTTTTCCTTATCAATATATCAAAAACTGGAGAGGCCAACTCCAATTTTTCAGTTAGAGCTGTCTGGGGCATCTTGAAGTTGATCCTTTAGGGTTAAAAAATACTGATTGATACAATTATAAAACAAAACATTGTTGAAAGTAAGTCCTAATTTGATCTAATTTGAACTACAAAATCGTTAGTCTTATGATTTACCAATAACGTGCAAAACAAGTAGAATTGCTGATATATCTAGAATGGTTTGAAACGACTCTGCTGTTTATTTTTATACGTCAACTTAGTAATAAACTTTTTATGGGCATCAATATACATCCTATCTGTTTATCGTAGCAACAAAAGGGGAATTCTCTCTAATCTAGGAATTGAAGTATTAAGTTGGATGAGCTCCAAAAACGAAGGAAATCGTAAAACCTTCCGATATTAAAAAGGCACAGTTCCACCTATGCTGTAACGACTATTGGAAGATTTATACTTTACCGACTTTTTTAGAGATACGCAAATCGTGAACAGTGTCGTCATACATTTAAACTTTTAGTTTAACTTTTCCTCTCAAGCTTTCTCCTACGAGAAAAACAGGTTAAAAGCCCCTTTTGAAAAAAATTGAGTAATAAATTGGTTCTTTATGGGAATTTTAAACCACACATGTGTAGTTCATTCACCCATTGTAATTGCGCAGGATTGCAAGAATCATATTGTAAACGTTGGAGTTTTAAACTTCAATTAAAAACATCTAGTAACATTTTGGTTTTATATTAGGCTCTAACTAAAAGGAATACTAACCTAAGTTGTTTTAGCCAATTATATTTGTATGTGCAATTTTTGTAAAAGGTGATGTTGCTATTACTTCTAGACTGTGGAAATCGTATAGATGATTAGAAAAACATATGAAACCCTTAAAATCATTTATTTCAAAAGATGTTCAGGAATGAATGTGTGACACCGGATCTCGGTAGATAACCTTGACTTTAACTATGGGATTAAGGAAACTTTAAATTTTAAATGACAATTCCCACTTTTACAGAACGGTGTGGTCTAGTGATTTGGATCATTGCTTAGCATTCAGGAGGTTTCCTATTCGATTCCGGGTCCGCTTGCTCTAATCCAAGTTTTCTGTGGCTTTCTTGGATAATAATCTTTCACATATTATCATTTAGTTCTCTTGTCTTCACTTCATCCGTCTCATTCTTCTCTCCCAAATTCTCACCCACCCATTCCCACGATTCTCGAATGGAGGCTGAAGAGGGCCATACGCCCTACACTCCGACATCCACCTTTTATCGCGATATATGAGCATATTGGGGGTTAAAATAACTCTAAAGGTGGTACAACGGTTACAATCATAAAATTCATAGTGTTGCCTGAAGATTCAGTATTTGAGAAAGACACGATTCAGCCAGAAGTTTTTATTAGTGTGAAATATCTTATAATACAATATTGCAGATTAAATCCTTAAGCTAAAAAAGTATATATGTAAGGTGGAAGAGAAGACTGTTGTATAGCATACAAATGTATTATATTCACAGGTGTTTAATTTAACCCCAATTTTCACATTTTTTTGTACAACATAAACCTGAGTCTGTTATGACTGGCGTCACGGTTTAATCCTGTGTTCTAGAATTACTGCACTCGGATACCGGAATTCCATTACACTGTTCGTTACGCGGTTGCTTAAATTGGATCATCATCCTGGTGAGGTAGACAACACGTAGAGAAATTATCAAGGTAAGATTGATAACTGAACTAAGGGATTCCTCTGCGTCTACTCTGATCATATTTAAATAACGACGAATACATCACGGTTATTAGTTAATTAATTTTTAATTATGTATTTAATTATAAATGACACTACATTATCACAACTTTACCATTATAATAGTAAAACTCAAAGTTAATTTTCACAAAGGCATACATTTAACACAATTCAGGATTGCAACAATGACTTAAATATATTGTTATACTTCTAAATAAGTCTTAATAAGACGAATGAATTGCAAGGCCATTGTTAAGGCGTTATTAATTTATAACATATTTATGTTTATTTTTTTGTTTACCTTTACAGATTGTTAATAAAAAAAGGACGTTGATGATACCCCTTTAATAATTTCAGATAATAAAATAGTAGAGGATCTAGATATTTTTAACAAATGTCACTCCAGTTTATACATGAGATTGAACAATATAAAAACTATTTGGATAATTTAATATATTGTAATTCTAATGGTATACTTGGTATAATTGAAGCCATCAAAACACATTTCCTAGGAGATATCTCAATTTCTTATCTGACCACCCCATTCAACATAATAGCAGCGTTATTGATAGGTTAGTATCTACTATAAAGGAAATTTCATTAAAACATTCTAATACCATTATCCTATCAATTTCATCTAGAAACGTTTCCATAAAAGATTACCAACTAAAATAAAAATTTAAGCACACAAATATAAGTATTTCACAATGTTCTGATATGGATAAATCAATAGTAATTCCATATGTAGACCAGTCATGAGATAAACAAAACTTATTCATAAAAAGTTTAAATTGAACAAAATATATAAACCGAACTAAAAGAGAGAATTTACAGTTGAAACAGAGAAAGATAAATTTAAAAAAATTGACCACAACAATGTTGTATATCAAAAAAAGTGTCTTTAGACTCTGTATATATTTTGTATTTTTATTGAAGGCGACGAAATTATAAGAAAATAAACAGTGACAAAATTTAATTAACACACAAGAAAAAGAAGACTATAGATTTAAATAGGAAAGTAGGAATATTAAGATGTAGATATTTTAGATATTGGAACTAGGAAGCTTCGATCAGAACTTGAGTATTTTGAATTTAAATAATTTAGGAATATTATGCAGGTGGAGCTAAGGGTTGCAGATAAAAGATGCGAACCAATGGTAAGAGAATATAATTTGGAAACGCCAATGATAGAATTTATAGAATTAACATTTTTAACCCAAATCAGCGAAGAAACCCACTATTAAAAAGTAATTATGACAGGTACAGAATCAGAATAGAAATATTGCAAGGCATTATAGGAAAGTACAGAGGTAACAAAGTAATTTGTAAAGAGAAGAATAGATAGAGTTATTTAAGTAAAAATACAAAAGACATTATTTGCATATCCACACAAAAACGTTACATATTGTCACGAATTGTACTTGCGGTTTGTGCTGGTTCAGTCCTAATTAACAACACTTTCTTGGAAAAGATAATGGATATTCTCGGCCTTACCATATACGTCTGGAATATTCTAGGAACGATCAATAAAAATACAATAGTAACAGGAGAAGGTTGTAGAACGTTCTAGAAGGAATGCTGAAAACTATAAAAGCGAGTGCACTGGGCGGACAACAACATTACTAGTTACGAATTTGTGAAAATCGTTTTTCTGTGAATTATTCTGAGTTGAATTAAAAAATTATTTAAATACAGATGCATTTAGTTCAATGAGAGGAAACATTCTTCGCGGATGGAGAATAAACGGCTACTGTACCATATAACCCTCATGGTGTTGTGGAGGTCGGTTATAGAGTAACTTTTATATGTTTGTAATTATCTATGTATATATAGAATGTTTTCGATTAGGTTGATAGTTGACAGTTGAGAGCTACGCGTCCAACTTCCGTCCTGTACTAAAACTGTCAATACGCCAAAAGAAACATACTTATCATCAAAAATAAACGAAATTGTCAAACGCTTTCCCTGAATACTTTCACTTCGTATTTATCTTTCGATACGAGTTATAAGCAAACATTTTGTTTTACTTTCGACATTCAACATTCAGTCACATAATATATTATTCCAGATATTTCTATCACATTTTATATATAGCTGTTTCTGTTTCCCATTCATGAATATTTTGCACATTTCGAATACAGTTTGAAACTTTAACACACTTGATACTGATGCGCCACGTTGAGTGCCACATAGGGAAACATTTGGTAAAAAAGTTGATATCAGTTTGACGTAAAAATAAAATCGAGGAATGGCTGGAAATATACAAGAAAATAAATAAAAATATTTTAACACGAGGTATCTACTAATTTTATTTATTGATATCAATCCAGAAAAACGCAATTAAACTTTCCACAAATTGTTTTATTTTCACTACTATAGTTTCGCTACACTGTAGCCTTTTCAAGTGAGTAATACATAGTACTGTTTAAGTTTACACAAAACATCCCATTTATAATCTAACTTAACTTAAGGGGTGGGTTTTTTATTTTGAATAAGTTTAATAATGGTGAATTATTTAATAATAGGTGCGGATTATATATTTTTTTTTGTTAATTTCTAATTTTCTAGAACATTTAATTTTGTGCTTTTTCCTAACACTTGTAAAATTTTGAAATCTTGATTGAAATTGTGGTTTTCGGCTAGTAAGTGGTTTTCATAATTTGAGTTACGTTTATTGTTTTCATACGATTTTACATTTTCGTTGATCCTAGTAATAAATGATCTGCCTGTTTCGCCTATCTAACATTTTTCACATGAACCGCAGCTTAATTTGTACACACCTGATGGTTTATATTTGTCGGTTTTACCTTTGTTGTTTTTAATTAGTTTCCTTAATTTATTTGTAGTTTTAAATGTTACGTTTATATTTTGTTTTCTCAATTTTGAAGCTACACTATCACTTAATTTTCCAATGTATGTTAAACTAAAATAATTTTTATTTTTAATTTTCGATGATGGGTAAATTAATTGAATTACTGATTATACAAATACACAAAATAGATCTAAATAATTCACCATTATTAAAGTTACTCAAAATAAAAAACCTCACCCCTTAAGTTAAGTTAGATTATAAATAGGATGTTTTGTGTTGACTTAAGCAGTACTACTCACTTGAAAAAGCTCCAGTGTAGCGAAACTACAGTAGTGAAAGTAAAAAATTTTGTGAATATTTTAATTGTACTTTACTGAAAACGGATTCAAACTTTCACCAAGTAACAGCCAACGCGATCAATCAATACAGAAAAAGTTGGGTCAAAATAAAATATAATTTTGCGACAAATGTTTGGTATTTTTGATATTAAAACCGTTGAAAATTGTTATTGTTTAATGATTGTTATCAGATTCCTTTTGAGAGGAGGCGTTGGAAAAATATATCAACACGTTTTGCAATTACTTGCCAGAAGATGTAAGTTCTTAAAATCGATATTCGTCAACGTTGGAACTTTAACAAGGAGCGTAAAATTGTTTACAAAAAAAAAACATTCCCAACAAATGTTATTAATAGCGTCGATTTCGGTTTTTTAACCTCAACACGATTTAGAGAAAGAAGAACAACATTAAATATAGCAATTAAGAAATCAATCAAATGTGAGCTTGACTCCCTCACCAAGGGTTCTGTATCTTATTAAATACATTATTGAGAATAAAAGCTTGATTTATTTAATCTATTGTATTTAAAATAATTTTGCATAGTGTTTTGTATTCCAGTCTATTGCAAATGAAATAATAAATATATGAGGTTAATTTCTAGAACTCTGTAATACAGGCAGGGGATATAGTGTTCCATTTTCGCAAATTATTTAAAATGTCTCTGGAATATACTAAGTATAAAAAGCCATGAGTAAAATTTTTGTATTCTTCATAAAACAAGATCTATAATAGTTAAAAAAATAACATTTCGGGCGGGTGCTTATTTTGTTTCCTTTTAGATTCCTGTATGAATATTTTAATGTGCTAAGCAGTGCAAATTATGTGGGTTAAGAAGATGTATTACTATGTTAAACATTCTAAAGTAGCAAAATAGAGACTGCGGTGACAGCAAAAAATAACATCAAAAGGAATTCACCCCTATTCACTACACAAGAACTTCAACGAAAGCACACGCGTTCTGCCCATCTCTTGTGTGGATATTATCAACGCGATAATAATAAAATTATAAATAATAAATAATTTATTTCAAATATCTACATATCACATTTTATTAAAAAATAGGTAGACGAACGGACAGACACGAGAGTGGCCATCGAATGGTTCGGTTTTTCCTCCGCAAGTTTGTAATAATAAAAATAATAAATTTCATAGTAAAGTATTTTTCAACATATTAGTTTCCTAAGGATGTATATAATATTTATAAATTGAAAGATTCTCCTCTGAATTGAATGTATACTATAAAATAAATTATTCTACATCAAAATTCCTTTTCTAGAAAAATCTGGGATATACGAAATTGGTTGTAAAGACTGAAATAAGAAATATGTTGGACAAACTAAACGCTCTATTTAAGTTAGCTTAATAAGCATTTCGTTCAAGTCAGGTTTGGTAGAACCGAGAAAGTAAATGTTGCCCAACGTATTTTTACTGAAGATCAAAGGAGCAATTTTACAATCTTAAATTAGTTAGAAAATTTAGAATTAATTATCTAGTTAATAGTTTTGGAAGTATGCATATGTATGGAAATAGGTTAAGCTCCCTTAACAGTCACAAAGGTCCTATCCCTAGCTTACCGCTATTTAAACTTAATTTGTTGTAAATGTAAATAAAGAATCAACAGAAACAACTACTCCGGGGACTAATACCCCTACCGGCATTGAATTACACTGTTGATTCCGATAAATTCTTAGACGAAGATATAACATATTCAAATTTAGACGAAAAAGGATTTTAATGCCTTCTTTCTTTTTTGAATATGTTAATTTGTTGTGTATTATTTTATAAAGTCAACTGAATATTGCAGATAACACTAATCCATGTTCAATGGACCATAAAATTACTCACTATTTATATTGGTTATACTGTCTTTAGTTTTTAGTTCTCTTCAGTTCCGGCAAAATGTAACCTTGTTACCGAAAAGGGCTTCGAACGCTTAATGTCGTGTTTTGTCGTTGGGTTTTGAGCGATTTACTGTGTTCTTCAATGGTTCCGTTAGGCAGATATTTGTAATCAGAGAATCTGGCATGTCAAGTGCATGCCTGCCAATAATATGATATATGATATCATATTAAAGTACAATTAGGCATTCGCTGCGATGGCTGCAGTGTTGACAATTTTCTTCTTTCAACAAAAACAGTAGTCAAATTAAACACCAAATATTCTTTCATAATACTTAAATATATTTATTTTTTAAACACTTTTGTTATAGTAAGCTATTATAATTGTCACAAAAGACTCCCATATGAAAATTTTTATTTAATTATAAGTATGAAACTTAATAAGATGCAGTTGCTTGTCGTTATATATACATCTTTAGAAGACTCGGAAGTAATTTGCAACTATAGCATCTCGCATAATTAGTTTTTTTTTTCAAGGTGCTCACCACGCGGCGTAGTCTAATGGTTTAGATCACAGCTTAGCTTGATTCTGATTTCGACTGCTCTGGCTTAAGTTTTCCATTTATGTGGTAAGAAAATTCTAGGACAGTAATATTCCATGGCTAATTTTTCACTTCTGTTCTGTCTTCATTTCCTAACCACTACCCATCCACACTCACGAATCCTGAAAGGAAGGTTGATAGGGTATTACTTCCCACCCATTAGTATTAGTATCTGGTAGTAATGAAACAACCAAAAAATCAATATTCTCATGTGTATAGAATATAGGGGGTATGATCTGCTAACTAAAATTTAAACTACAAATTTATGTCTTCATGTGAGTTCGCGTCGATTTGCTTAAAATAATACTCGATAGATAATCAGTGGTATAATCTTTAAAGTATCTGTAGAATTGCCACCTAATGGAGAATAAATCCTTACAACGTGAGTATTGCAAGGCCGTACCGAAGAATGTAATTCAATTATTGGAGAAATAATAGTGAATCAGGGAAAGATTTACTTTCCACAACCTCAAATCAATTTCTTAAAACAAAGAATACCCAAACAATAAACAATCACAGAACGTGTTCAGTTGAAGCTGTTTACCCATTACTTATACAATTTGCGTGTATTACATAGTATGTATTGCAGGTTATTTGCTAAATAGTTCGATTGTAGCGCCACTATTAAGTGAAACGTCCTACCACTATTAGATGTATTGCATTATTGGATTGATTAACGTTTAAACAAATGACAAAACTGTAGGTGACTTTTAATTGAAAATTCTAATTAAATGACAACTTCGTGAATATCTATAGTTGTCCTAAGGCACAGTTCCATCTTTTAGTTAAACGTTTGAATCAAGTAAGAGAACATATCTCCACAAAATAACCTTGTTGTGAGGGTCAATGGGATGGCCTTAACTACTGTCTTCGTGGATCGGTTGTCTCCTTTGCAAAATATGTAATATTTAGTTTTGGTGAATTCGAGTAGACCAACTATCCTCTCGTAGTCTTTTAGTGACTGAGAGTAGACCCTGACGCCGTCTCTAGTGTTGAGTGCCTTGGTGTAGCTTTACCATATAGAGCCAGTCTGTTTCGTGGTGTATTACGACTGGCGGAATCGATTGTTTATCGGAAGTTAAGGTGCGTAGAGTTACGAAAGAATTGGACATCTCTATTGTAGATGTTGTTGTGCTTGTGTTGATAGTCGATCGAAGAGTTACATACGTTTGTGGTTATAATAATAATATACCATGCGATGTGAGACGTCAACTAACAGGGAGCCGTGCCAACGTTCTGTCAGTATTGTAAGATCACTCAATTTCAAATGTATGTGTGCTAGAAACCATACATATACATTATATTAGAATTATTACTAAGTTAGAACATCATTATATAGGGATTCATTTACATATTTACTATGAATTCGAATAGCTGCAGTTGCTTATTTTGGTATGTTTCGGAGCAATAGCAAAATGCTACTCTACCACAAAATTTGTTAATTAAATTCCTGATAGTTTAATATCGAAACATGACACTAACTTTGGAAACTGAGTACGGTGTGGCTTAACAAGTGCAGAGACATTACTTGAAGTTCTGATGCAGTCTGCATACCCGGAGATAACGATCCTGTGAAGATCTGCCTGGGGCAAAAGCAAGGCTCCTTCTTTTTCTTTGTTAGTTACTGCAGGATTTACACAAGCGCTTACCATGCGAAAACGTGAGATCCGTAAGTACACTCTGATGTTTACATCCCTCGGGCTTTTAAACATTTTTTTTATCATTGGGGAACGGTTCTTTTAACTGAAGCATGAAATAAATTTCTCGTAGTGAAACGTACAAAGTACCACATCCGTGTAGTATATAAAGTAGATAAGTACAAACAATCACTATACAGATCATGTACATTAAACATAATAAAGGACCATATCATTCCCACTTAAGAATATACGTATTTTATCGCATAGATAAAGGTTTATTACTTGTCACTGTTAATTATTTATGACTATTTACTGTTGAATACTTCAACTTGTGACATTTTACGGGAAGCAGAATGAATGGTTTGCAAATATTATACGTTCCTTAATTTGAAACAATCGAAACAATCGAACAATCTGTTTGTAAGAAAGTATTGCATTATTAGGTACTGATTGATAAAAAAATTAAAAATAAAATGAAAAGAAGGTATATCATTGCCGTAACTAGGGAGCTTTCCTATGGGAGACAACCGGTGAGCTGATCAGCCGCTGTGACAATTTCAATAATTTTTGAAAAACGACAGTTTCTGAGGGTGATAAAGTAATTAATAGTATTTACTATTATATAATAATATTACAATTAATTAATAAATTAATTATATAATATATTTCTGACGACAAAAAGAACGAGAGCAGTAAATTAACTTAATTCAATACTGGCGATTTTTATACGCTGGAAAATAAGTTTTATAGAGTGGGCAGTACTCTCCCTTGCTCATCCCGCCCTACCATCGCCAATTGGTATTTTATAAACAAAATAAACGCTGAAGTGCTAGAATTACACCTTCAGCCTTTAATATTTCTAACCATGTACCCTGCCCAGTTATTTTGAAAGGTCAGGATTTCTTTTCAAAATTTTTAGTTAGAGTAAATATAATCATATCATAAATTTTGGACAGCTACAATAAATGGGGCTAATATATTCATAATTCTTGCTGAATTGCACTTTAGAAATTTCATTTTGTTGTTGCTAATATTTTATTAGAAATAATTTAAGCAGACACAGCAATACCCTTTTATTATTAATCCGAAATTACTATCAAGTGAATGTTCTCTAAAATTCAATACAACTAAATATAGGACGTAGACTAGATTGACCTATTAAATATTTTAGGTGATTAAATTTACTACAAAAATGTCTGGGTTGATTGAAAGTGTATAATTGCTATTTTCTTATTTTTATTTTTTTTATTCAAGCAAGAAATAGTAAATGAATAAAATACATTATTATAGGATAACAGCAAAATGTGCATTATACAAAAAAGGAAATTACAAACAAAAGTGGCTAAATAGCAATGAAGACCCTAGATGGAATTTGGTAAACAATCTGAAATCCTTCTTCCATACTGATGGTATTTTTTGATGATCACTTTATTTTTACAATTTTAATTTGTTTCATAAAATTTTATTTAAAAGAACCTTAACAATTGTTTCGACTATGACATCGTTTCCAAGAGGATTAGTAAACGGTAATTACTGATATTTATACCAAGTGTTTCTCTCAAATAATTAGTATGTATGTTTCATCAAGTACCGAGCAACCAATCTATTTTTTTAATTTTATCTTTTATAATTAGAGTTTCATTGAGACCTTGCTCAATTTAAATAATGATAATTTCGGGATCGTAGTCCCACCAGTAGGGAATGCATCATGTTATGGTTGAATTGTAGACCAAGCACTTAACAATGTAATTGTAACTACATAGGTAATAATAACGTTATTCCTTTACACTAACAACAAGAATTTCCCCTCATTTGGAGTGCTCGTCTTTATTTAATCCGCGATTAGCTGCTTGTATTGACTTCTGACTTATTCAACATCAAATGTAGTTTCGAGTTGTGATGAGTGTTTATATTGGCTGCAACTTCCCTGAAAGCTCGAATATGTAAGTGGAACAGGAAATAAATTCCCCGTTAGGGTTTTACAAATAGCGGTGCAGCGTCCTTGTTGAGGAATCCTATTCACCAAGTACATTAAATATTAATGACCTATTGTAAAATTCAGTACGGTAGTTGTAGATAGAAAATGGAGAAACTACTTATCGCCCCTTGACTTTTTCTAGAAATCATATTTTTAAATTTATTTTACGCTTCTATTCCGATCATACATGAAATGGTTCATTAGAAAAGGGATACAGAGCAACTGTAGATTCAATAATAGAAAAAAGAAAATAAAATGCGTTTAAATGTTTCAAAAGTTTAATGAGAACTCTACATACTCCTCGAGCAGTTATTTGAACTCCATTAACAAATTACTTTCGATAAGATAGCTACTCAAAACGTTTGTAGACTTCTCATTAATCTCTGAAATATATAAAAGAAATTTCTTTCCTTTTGTTGTATTCAAATTTTTTTAATTATTTCATCGCCGAAAAAATCTGTTCTTTTAATTATAACTGTAGACTCTTGACAAGAACATATAAAGGTTCAACCACATTTTACGACTAATGAGGCACAGGCTATTAGATCTAAAAAACTATGTCAGTTTTAACAGTGATTGGACACGCACCTCCGTTGTTTTCTATGATAATCCAATCTTCACATTTACTGAGGACTGGAACAATCTACGTCACCAACTACTTCTGGGTCTCCCTCTGCCATTCGTTATTACTGGTTCTGTTTCTAATATTTTTCTAACTAGCCCTTTATCTTGCAAAAGGTGTCTACTACTACCACCAGTCCATCTTCCCTTCTCTTCGTTGAATTTTCTGATACCTCCTCATTTATAACTTCTCCTATATACGGAATTCTCATCATTCGTCTATAACTCCATATCTTAAAAACTTTTTATTCATCCAGGTTTCTCACTAGTATATAGCCTTGTTCCAAACATACACTTTTGATAATCTTTTCAGAATTTTCAAACTAACCGTTCTCGAACACAGATTTATATTTATTCAATAGACACGTCGTTGCTCTATTCATTGTTCTTTTCCCATCCTGAGTTATTCATAGATATTGAAAATCTTCGAATTCCTCTAGATTTTCATGGTGAGCACTACATATCCCACAAAATTCATAAGCTCAAAAAAATCGAGAGTATATAAGAATATACTGTTTTTATTCTGTTTATCTTGAAGAAAATCTTCAATACCATTCTAATAACTTATTCCTCCATTTACTAAATATAATCGAATTTTTCACGGTGGCTGATTAGCTGCTTTTGATTTATTTTTAGTTGTTTTCATTGTGTTTAGAGAATCTTTATGGAGTTAGGTAGTTAAAATGTTAGGCAGGAAGCGAAGAGGAAAGGCTTAAAGTGAAAACTCAAACACATGTAAGGTATCCAATAATCATTAAAAGGAGATAGCTTAACTTTGAAAGTTTTTATTTGTTGTAGGTATCGATGTAAGCTACACCTGTAGTACCATCGAAAATTACTTCAGTGTAGAAAATTGTATTATAGCTATTGCAGTCAATTAACTAACAAATTTAATATGTGGTAGGTTTACATAGTCATACATACCATAGTACAATACGACTAACTTTTGTAATAGAAATTATTGTATTGAAGATAGTATCGTGACGGTTGACAACTAGCGATTAATTAATATTGACCATTGATCTTAGCTAAAAAAAATCCGCTTACAATTGATTCAAAAGCGTGCTTTAAACATACAATTAGAAATCAAGCAGACAGATTCTATTTACCACCGAAAGGTTGGGAAAATTCCACAAATGGGTGTATCACGATACTATAGAAAAACGAGTTGCTGTCTGCATATATTCGCAACCAAAAGGTTATTTCTTGATCGTACTGTAACGTGCTACGATGGGTAGGTTTTATATAACTTTCATTATGATACGTTCATACAGGATAACAAATGACAACAGCAAAAAAAACACAAATTTTACAAAACTAAAATAACACACTAAGTAGGTATAATAGAAGGTAATCATTCCAAACCCGCATACGCAACTCTTTCAACACTTGGAAGGGTTAAGTCTGGTACTATTTGAGTGGAGTATTTGTCATTCGTTTATTAGCCTTACTTCTTCCAATTTTCTTTTTGTCATTGATACTTAATTTAAGCATTTTGTTTTTAATTTTTGTCTCTTAAACAGGAAAGTCCGCTAGTAAGAAATATAAGTATAATTACACATTACAGAACTTTTCCTTTTAGTAACTACCCGTATTTTCATTCATTTAGCTTTTCTCTCTTTTTATTTCGATTATTCAAAATTAAATATTACTTAAAAATATACTCTTGGTTAACGTTCTGCCGAAACATCCAGATGTGTATCACGACTTCGAACTCGTTGGTTTCTATCCGAACGCTGTAGACAGTCCCGGTAGAACACCAACCAACCTGCCTGGTGTCTATAACCCAACCATGTGCATATTTTTATTTTCGTTCGATCTGGTTATGTGCCTACCACTTAGTTAGCTACGCTATAGATTCAGTTCAACAAGTCGATATCCTTATTTGAAAAGGACCTCCTTTAACTATACTCAATCCCACAAATAAGTAGCAAATATCTACAGATGGCGTTCACTACGCTGTCTGTTAGTATTTATTAATCGATATGTATAGGAAGCAGGTACGTTAGTTGGTGTTCTGCCTCCACCGCCTACAACTTCTTCAAGGAGAAGAATCCGCATGTAGGTGGGATTCTCCGTTCCGCAGTAAACTACCCCTGCTTCATCAGAAACATCCAAATTCTGAAAGAAACCGGTTTACCTTCTCTCCCTGACGCTGCAAATACATACGCGGCAAACCTTTGGGCCTCCGTGTCAGGCCACCCAAACCCCACCATCTCGACACTCTCCAACTACGCCCCAAAAGCGAACGACCGTTTTAGAAGACCTTGTCACCTTCTACCCTGAGCCGCCCTATTCGCTCAGTCCTAGTTTCGCTTTTTAGCGCGAATCTTCGAACCCTCCCCCCCAACGCCCCCGTCCCTTGCCCCACAACTCTGCCCTCTCCTCAATTCACTTCCCTATCCTAACCTCTCCGCATTTACCCCAGGGATGTTAAAACCTTCGGGTTGATAATCCCCACTCGAGGTAGGTTTTTAATCAGTAAGAATCTGACACTACACCCTTCAGGGGGTGCCTATGCAAGGTTTTCCCACCTGGAGTTAAATTTAAACAAAAAAAATGGTGCTCTGCCGGAACTGACTACAGCAAGCTGATGAGGTCCATTGAGTTCCAAATAGCGATATACGTCTGGCAGTTTTGGTAGTTTTGTTATACCTAGCTAACTAAAACTTATATTTGAAATCAAGTTCTCTATTTGAACACACAAGCATCTCAGAAGTAGTTATTTTTTGATTATGTAGACCTTATTTTACGTGCAATCGATCACACTAGTTGTTTCTTCCAATGTTTCCCCATAACCTCTAAAAAGAATAAATAACGTAGCTAAAAAAAAATTGAACTGGTTGATTATGAATACCGAAGTTATCTTGTGACTGACGAGTTTTTCCAATAAACTATAATATTCTTCTGTGTAGAATATTCACATTTACAAATAACATTCACTCAGTTGTAAGTATATTAAAAAGTAATGTAATTAAAATTACTCTACCTTGTAAATGTCATTAAAGACAAGAAATAGAGTTTGATCTCCAGTATTTTAAAGCCAAAGTGCATTACATAAACATCAACCCGGAATAATCCGGAATTTATCTCTGCCGCAACGACTAAGAATAATTGTTGTCTAAATTATGCACTCATTTTATCTCAGTTTCAAGGCGTGCAATAATCACATTTCCTGTTCCGTTCTTCTGCTTGAGATACTGCTTTTACTGCTTGCATAAATAATAGAATGAAATATTCGGGACGTTTCATCTCTAGTCGAACAAGAAAGCAATACAGCTGAAAATAAATCTAATTCACAGGAGATAAACATTTTTAAAGAATAATCCTCATTTACACCTTATTCAATACATTTCATTTTAAAATTGCAAGTGTATCATATTTGTGACTTTCTTATTAACAAATGTTAGCAATTATTCTGGGTGAACCTATAATAAATATAGTTATATTCAATCAAGAAGGATGTACATACAAAATTTATTCCCTGAACACTGAGTACATCAAATTTCGACGGCCGGCATGTCTGTCTACCTGCTTCCTTTATCCACCCGTCCGACAAGTTTTACCGTTAGGAACAACCACCACCGCCTGAGGCATATTTTGAAAACTAAACTATTCAATTTATAATTTTTCTCTCTTCCCTGTTTGTTTTTGTTTTTTGCTTTTGTTGAGCTTTCTCTGGTTCAAGTATTTTTCTTTATTTAATATTTTATTCCTTTAATTATTTTCTTATAGTAAATTCTATTTTTCATTTTTACTTCTAGTTATCATACAGACTTGCTCTTTTTTTTTAATCCTATGTTTTCGAGAATACTAAAACCTTTCCCGCAATCATTTTTTAAATTTTACCCCACTTCACTACCCCACTCTCAACCCCTCTTTTTCCCAACCCTTGCTTGGTACTGGGGTTTGTATAAATAACCGTGCTTTCCTCAGTACCAGCATCTCTGACATTCCACCGACCCACGGCAAGGAAGAGAGAGATCCTCCCAGTACCCTTTGCTGCTATTTTTTATCTTTGTTCTCACTATCTGGCTATCTCCGATATTCCACCCACAAGCGGCAAGGAAGAGAGCGCTCTAGCCAAATAGCTAAATACTTTCGCGGTTTTACCAACCACGTTTGTGTTTTTTAACTACTTTTTTCAATTTTGTATATATATATATATATATTTGTTTGTGTGTATATATATTTTGTGTGTGCTTATATAGGGAAGTATTGTAGTGTGTGTGTGAGCGTGTCTGTCTTTTTTTTTGTATATATTAATTAGTGTACTGTCTGTTTTTTTAAAAATTTCCTTTTGTATATATGTTTTTTAAATAAACAGTCTAGTTATATCAAGGAAGAGGATGTTATCAGTAATTTGTAGTACCCTCATAATATTTTCGTAAAGTTACATAAGTAGCTGAACTTGCCTGTTCATCAGATCTTACTAATAATGTTAAACGTTTACTTCATCTTCCTGTTAAGAATCGTGAGAGTGGATTGGAAAGAGACAGATAAGACGATCGAAACGAAGACATAAGAGAAGTAAAAGATTATCCGTGGAAATGATATGAGGAAACCACAGATAAACTATAGCTTCAATGCGAAATATGGGTAAGGAATGTAAATCGGTGTCCCCAACGGGTATACCAAACGTAACCGTTTGTAGAGCACATACGCGATATGCACAAAGCGCCACGTGACTGCGTTTATTTTAGTATGTTTGTTTTTCGATTTTTTCTCATGGTTATAAGTATATACAGGGTGTTTAAAAACCATCGCATTCGCTATATATCGTCGATAAAAGCGAAACAATCTAAAAAGAGAGTAATCAATAAAATTTTGCGATTAACTTCATTATTATCGAGATATCAAGCTTCACAGTTTAATTAAAATGACCAAATAGCGCACGCGTACAGTAGTAGGTGGGTGCTGGCGTAGCAAATGGGAGAGCTAGTAACCCCTACTACTAGTGTTCTCCCATTCACAACGAATGAAGCTGACAAGGAAAAGGGTGACAAGGGGAGTATAAGAAGAGGGGATCATTGTTAGTCGGAGTCGGCTCTCTCTCTTCCGCTTTTTTTCTATGATGTAATAATGTGAATGTTTGAGAAATTATGAATCACCTTCGTCCCGGCAAATCATGCATTTTAAAAATGTAGCCAATCAATAATGTACGCGCGTACTTGATAATTTAAATTCCTATACAATTTCAATTGTAATAGACAGCTTTTCTTCAATATATAAACATTTACATTCTGTTTGTACATTTGGCATTGACTTACGTTCCTTATACATATTTCGCACTCAAACTCTGATTGGTTTTAAATTCGAATCTGATCAATGAAGTTGCACTGGCTTCCAAATACATGTATGGAACTTATAAATGGGTACAGTAGATAGAGTGGCGCAGAGTGGTCTAGTGGTCAAGATAGGGAGGTCATCTATGGATTAAATTCCTAGTTCTCCTGCCCTCGTCTACGGTTTCCTGTGGTTTCCTTGCACTATTTCCACAGATAATCTTTCACTTACCTTCCTATATTCATTTTGTCTATAATATCTGCATCTTCCAAACCAATATCATATAATCAACCGGTGCTAAACAAGTTTTAAATCATTGTTACTTACAAATTTTTCTAATTAAATAAATAAAAAATAACCAGAAATGATTTTATGAGAATGTTGTGTGAGTATTTTATTTTACGTACTTCTGTTATTAATAAATGTTGGAAACTATATATGGTATTCTCAAACTCAAATAGAGAACCTTTCAGTCTAATCTTTCATTATAGTGGGGAAAACGTGCACTAGAGCAATAAACTTTAGACGACTCTAGGCAAACATAAACCAGGAGAACCCTTTTGCTTTAAATGGTAATTATGTATTTTTTTGGTTAACTCTTCCAACTGGTGTCACGGCCTTCCAAGCACACTACGCCCGATCGATATGAACGTCTCTTTGTGTAACTACGTAAATATATAGTACAAGTAGGTAAATTAGCCCAGACATCGATGCAGCAACCGAAAACTATTCCCCGGATGTAGCTTGCTATCCCACCAACCATTCACTGCTCTCATGAATTCATAATTGGAGTGGCAAGTGTCACTTAGACTCCTATACTTGTGTTTTGAACCCTTAAAGCAACGTATTTTATGCAAATAACGAAACGGATTAGGTTCCCAGCTGATAATGATATTGTAACGTTTGTTTATATTGTGACGTGTTCAGTAACGAAAACACAATTAAACGAACGAAAACAACGAAATTCATTAACAACTAAAATTAAATTAACTACAGTCCTGATTAACACAAGTCTGCTCAATTTTTCACACTAGTAAATCTATTTCTCCCGCCGCCGAATTCTTCGCCACTACTTATACTCGCGTTCCAATGCCGCCACTCTATGACTATCGCCTGTTTATCGCTCCTGTCGCTTGTCAACGCACGATGTAAACAAACTGACTCGGTCCGCCCACTGCACTCGCTTTTATAGTTTTCAGCATTTCTTCCAGAGTATTCTAAAACCTTCTAGTAGTACTATTGTCTTTTTATTGATCGTTGCTAGAATATTCCAGACGCATCCAGGAAGGTGTTGTTAATTAGCACTAAACCAACACAAACCGCAAGTACAGTTGGAAAACTGCCCCCCTCTTAGAATTGAATATCACGATCAATGCTTTGACTCTTGTAAGGAGTCAAGCGATCCAGGAGTACAACTTTCATCTTGGCCTTTGGTACTCTTTGAATACGGTATACCACGTCACTCAGCTTTCGAACTATGGTGTAAGGTCCTTCCCAGGCTCGTTGTAACTTCGGTGAGCGGCCTTTCCGGCGGACAGCGTCGTAGAGCCACACCTGGTCCCCTCCTTTGAATGCTGTACTGTTGGCTTTCCGGACGTACCTGGTATTCATACGGTCACTCTCTACTTGAATCTTGTTACAGACGGCTCTATGAATGGTATCGAGTAGTTCCTTCAGTTGCTGTGCCTAGTCGGAAGCTGAACGTCGACGAATTTCTTGATGTCCAAACAGGATGACCATAGGTAACTTCAGGTCTCTTCCAAATAAAATGCTGGCTGATGTTCTGCCAGTGGTCTCGTGGGCCGCACTTCGTTAAGCCAACAGTATGTGCTGATCCCAGTCCGTTTGGTGATCGTTAATAACCATTCTCAAATTGGTTTCCACTGTTGCGTTGAACCTTTCGACCATTCCGTCAGATTGTGGATGCAGTGGAGAGGTCCTAGTCTTCCGTACTCCTAACAGCTCACAGACTTCCGGGAATACTGCGGATTCGAAGTTCCGTCCCTGGTCAGAATGAATCTCCATCGGTACTCCATAGCGACTGATCCATTGGTTCACCAACATTTCAGCGACCGTAGTAGCTTCTTCATTTGGGATTGCGTACACGTCTGGCTATTTGCTGCAATAGGCCATTACTACTAACATGAATTCATTGCCAGCAGTTGTTATCGGGAAAGGTCCTGCTACGTCCAGGGCTATTCTTTCAAATGGGGCACCAACATTATATTGCTTCATACGCCCTCGGCTTCGAGTCTGAGGTCCCTTGGCTGACGCACACGTTGGACACTTCCTACACCAATTTTTGACGTCTCTTCCACACATCAGCCAATAAAACCGATCTTGCACCTTTTCCACGAAGTGTCCTCCACCAACACCTCCATGTACCTTGTTATGGAATGTACTATTTGGGAAATTTATTCTCTGAGCAACATCGCGACAACTTACCTGCTTTTCCCGGTGACGTAGTTGTCGCAACAACCTAAATTACCTTGCCACCTACCTGGCCTACCCCTTGCTACAACCGAATCTATACACAACAACTCTAACTATCTATTTTATTTTTTTTTTCGTTTTCAACAACATATTTATTTATTTTTTCTAGTTTACTCACTCTTTTCTTTTCCAATTTGGTTGTAGTTTCCCCTGATGTTCCTTCTTTTTTTTAAATACCTTTTCTGTATATTCTTTCTTCTTTTTTTCTGTTTTTGTTTATATTTATCCTAGAGATTCGTTTCTTTTTTCTACCCTTACGTTTTTATGTATGCCCTATCGATTCCGACAATCTGTTTTTTTATTTTTCACCGCGAAATCAGCGTTAAACAATATTGTTTTTATCACTGATTTTCGCCCTTCTCTAACCACGCCACTCTCAACCCCTCTTTTTCCTAACCCTTGCTTGGTACTGGGGTTTGTATAAATAACCGTTCTTTCCTCAGTATCAGCATCTCTGATATTCCACTCACCCATGGCAAGGAAAAGAGAGATAGTGCTTTGTATATTATTTGTATTATATTTTGTGAGTGCTTGTGTTGGGAATTATTGTATTATTGTAGTGTGTGTACGAGCGTGTCTGTATATATTTTATTTATGTATAAAAAGGTGGACTGGGAACGTGTCGTTTTTATATCAACCTCCGTCAGCACCATTTCCGGTAACCGTGGTGAAACGCAGCTTCCTATGCATGGGACGAATTCTCCACTCATTGACGATGTTCGGCCGGATTATGGTCTTTGAAGCTCTTATTTTAACATTCTTGTTGTTGACGTAGCCGTTAATGAATAAGAACTTGCTTCCGTTTAATTGGGAAACGACGATTTCTGCTAGGGCTTGGTGGGGAGAAGCCTACTTGCGCCCCTCAAAGTTGCCTGATTTTAGTTTCTCGACTGGTGTTGATCCGACCGGCATTCTTCGGCTGGGCAGTCTCGCTGTAAATGTCCGTGCTTTTCACATTCCCAGCACCTTGGTCTTCCTTTGCTTAGTCTGCAGTCTCGGGAAAAGTGACCGACCTTCCCGCATTCTCAACATTTGTACAATTCTCTCTTTTCACTGATAGTGGTTCTCTTTACACTTTCAAAGCACTCCTTGATCAGCTTTGTGACATCGTCGTGTTCAACAGCCGTATGGCGTACGCACACATGGCCTTTAGAAGCTTGCTTTTGCAGCTTCGATTTCTAAGGCATGCGCCATTGCGTCACTCGGAGTCTTAAGGCGGGCCAAAGAAAGTACTTGCTGTAAGTCGATGTCCCCGGCGAACGTCCGGACTTCTAGCTGGTCTGTGAAGTCCTGCGGAGCGGTAGGATAGGCCAATCTAACCAGACGTTCCACATCGGCTTCGAAGTGTTGCAGATATTATGATGTTCTCCGACAGTTTAGTTGGGTCTGGTACACTTGTTGCAAATGCTTGTCGCAATATCTCATTTCGAGTCGCTCTAACAGCGCAGAGAAGTCCCGTTGTTGGTACCAAAATACCAAGTATTCCAGAGAATATCCTGAAGGGGGCTAGGACCAGCGCTGTTGCTTTTCTCGAAATCGCTCCAGCCATTTGCTTCTGCCACCTCGAACTGTCGCTTGTACACAGACCAGCAAACTTTTTCGTCGAAAGTTGGTGGCTTAATTCTGATCGCTTTCGCAGTCTCTTCGGGCTTCACTTCACTAGCAGGTCTTGTATTCTTGAACTTTTGTCGCATCTTCTCTACATCGTTTTGTACTTCTTCTTTCAACTCATCTCTTAGCCTTTCTTGTCTCGTTTCCAAGTCATCTCTTTGCTTCTCTTGTCTTGCCTGCAATTCTTGTCGTACTTCTTTTAATTCTTCTTGTACTTCAATTTTTACTCCTTTCACTTCTACTCTTACTCCCTTTAACTCTTCTTTCAACCCTTCTTGATCAATTGTTATTGTTTTCATATCTTCAATCAATTTCTCCTAACCTGCCTTAACTTTTTCTTTGAGTTCTTCCTGACCTGCCTTCATTTCTTTCTGGCCTGCCTTCATTCCTTCTTCCAATTTTTCAGGAAGGTGTTGTTAATTAGGACTAAACCAACACAAACCGCAAGTATAGTTCGTGACAGTATTACAAGCGGGCATACATCGACGCTTTTATGTATACTAAATTATATATTAATAGGAGGTCTAACTAACTAATCAGCTAACCAATATAAGCTAACCTAACCTAAGTAGTAACCAATTTATGTACTGACCGTTGTATTTTAATACAAAAATTAATAGTATAAAGCAATATGTACCTAGTTAAATTAATCCGGCAAAGGAAGAATATCTGCTTGGAAAATTCATGGAATTCGGAGTTCGGAGTTCGGATAAGGATGCTTCACTATTATACTCAACAAAAACGATGACAACTTCTAACTAATTTTGTGACAGTGGTATTTACTTCTTCTGGGTATTAAACCTAATCCAATTAATAAGTAGTAAACGCAATAAATTTTCTGTTTCGCTAATAGAAACACTAAAAAGTATAATTGGGCCAAAAAAAAGTAAAATTAAAGAATATTATTATTATTAGTATTATTATTATTTGGATGAATTTAGTGCAAATGCAGTCGAAGCAACAAATAATATTTCAGTTCCTTCGAGAGTTTCAAAACAAACCGGGATATTTTTTGTAATAGTGCGGTGGTTTATTTGAGCCCCATTTAAAGTACCTAAATTATCTATTGTCTTTTTTAATTAGAAATATATTTTTTTAATGGAATTTGTACTTGTTTTGTTTACGGAATTTCATTATTTATTTTGTTTAGTAGAGAATTGCAAAAGATAAAAAACAGTGATCAAATCAGCGGACTAAAAAGAACATTAGAACATGCAATATGTCCGAGTAACACCTAATCCAACAACCGATGATACACGTGGTACTGAAATCTAATTATTAGTCGCCGTCCGTAGTATCATTCAATTATTGAAGGGTCGTACGAACCCCGTCTGTCATATGCGTCATAATCGTCTCCAACTCGGTCGTTTAAACTTTTACCTATAGTGTATATAAAACATTAAGGAAGCAGTACTAAATATGCCTATGTAGTACCATTTTTAATCACCGATTTGTTTTATGATTAAAGTTTTGTAAGATATGTAGTTACTTAAGATTCCTATGAAATTCAACAATCTTGTTGCAAACGAGCTCTTCATAATGTACATAATGTGTCGATCAATAATGATACTATACGATTGCTGTCAACTATGCATCTATGCAAAGCAATAAATTACTTATTTCAGGAAATTTAGATATGTATATACAGAATTAACCTGTGATATACGTGTAAATGTATACGATACTTGACATGACGTTTGGATCATAGAGAGAATAAATTGTGAAGACGTGTAGGTATAGAACGCTAGTAATCGAGTTCGTCAACTTAATCTGATTTGTGATCTGTTTGCTCAACAAGCATCGAGGCTGGCACAAAAGGGGATTTAGCGGAAATGAAACGAAATTATGTAGCCTGGAGCGGAGCTTTGACTTGGAGCGTTCGCTTCGACATCAGCCTCTATTAGATTTTCTTTTCGACTTCGGAGAAATGATACCCCAAAGCATGAATTTCTATATATGTTAACGAATGACCACACAAAGAAACACTAAAAGAAATCACCGCTGCTACCTATACCTATGGAGACTATTTGGTATCTAATAATCGTTTCTGTGTTTAAATTTCTTTAAGATAATATAAATTTTATTTGTTTAGTTTTAACAATTAAATATCTCTTACATTTCTTAGAATCAATTTGATCAAGCACAGTTTATTAAATCTAATACCATAATCTTTAATGAAATGATTAATGATGGAACTTTATTTATTCTAAACAATTACTTCACCATCATCAGAAGAAGTATTACTATATACAATTTAGTTCAGTCTTTCTTATATTACTAGTATGAAACAATTGTTAAGAATAAATAAAACTTCAAAAGGGGAAATTAAGACAATTTTTTATCATTAACCAATTCATTATCATTCAAATTTCCCAGTAGTAAAGGCTGAAACAGTAGACTATAATAGTTGGCCATAAACGTAATTCAAACTTTCCCCTTTGTACTGTCATGTAGACCAAGCACTTGAGAGATTGATATCTACTTCAAAGAGATTGTGCATATGTATTATACATGGATCCTTTATATTATTCATTTAATATAATATCACTATATAGAGTATTTACTAATAGTTGCACCATTAAAGTTTCTAGTACCCGCTCTCTTGACCATTAAACAAATTTCTATTCTAGTATTTAGAGATTACTGCAATCAGTTGTTCTTTAGATTCGCTCAATCAACATTTCCATTGAAATTTCACTTCACATGTAGTGTAGTTATTAATTTTGATAATAGTTTGTAAACTCAATGGGTTCTTATTGGTCCATCAAGAAACATAACCATTAATGTAGTACATGGGTGCAACCGTTCGAGATTGACAAAAATAGCTTACGACGATTAAAACACAGATGTATTTTTCAAGTTTTGGTAAGACAATATCTGGTTGCTCAAAAATGTGTTCGGGACTTCCATTATCTCTATCTCGGAATATTTGGGAACTGCTGAAAATAAGAGCAGCTAAAATATTATACACATCAACACATCAAGTCAATGGAAGTTTTTGAAAAATTTAGGATCCACTAAAATGTATAACTATCGGGGTTGGTGACGCGATAACAAGCGTAATGTAGTTAAACGTGTGAGAAGTCGCTCGCGTAAGTATTTCACGTCGAAGTCAAAAGTAGGAACTCCCTCGCCCGCACTTGCCCACAGAGTTTTCTGCTCCACTCCTCAGTGGCAAAAGAACACGCACCCTTGAGTCCGCTAAGGCCGTCTACGTCTGTGAAAATTTTAATAACTAATAACTTTATTTTATAGAGAAACATCATTCTAATTTACATTGAAAGTAAAGATCAAGTGTATAAGGAATTAATCAAAAAGAATACTAAACAAAATTAATTCAGCAGTATTGAAGTGATGTTCGCACATCGACGAGCCTAGCTATCATTTTGTTTATATATATTACAGACTGAACGTTAATAATTACATATATGACAAAACTGTAATTCCAGCTGGCGGATCAGAATATAATTTATTGTTTTTTTAATTTCACGGCCAGCCCCTCCGTGTAGTGCAAATCTGGGTAAGGCTTAAGGCACTGTTCAGCCTCCTTTCAGGAATCGTGGGAATAGGTGGGTGGTGTGGTTACGGAGAAAGATGAGACGGACGAAATGAAGACAGAAGAGATTATCTGTGGAATATTAATACCTGAGCATTTGCCTAAATGATCCAAGGAAACCACAGAAAACTTGCACCAGAGCAGCCGGACTCGGGTTCAAACCGGTAACCTCCCGAATGCTAAGCACTAGACCACGCCGCTCACGACTGCGACTAAATAAAACGTCTGTTCTGTTGCGAGTTCACAATGAATGTCATCACCCTTGAAAATTCTACCGTGGTTTGAGAGAAAACGTCGGGAGAACAATCCTACAGACAATGGCGTCTTATTAACCCAAAAAATAATCAATCCATATTCTGTCCAAAAGGTAGTTAGATTAGTAAACTTTTGAAAAGGCACAAAGAGTACAGATACATGCATAATGAAATTAATGGTTTTTTCAAGTACCATGTCAAGACGTTAGAGAAGATTTTCAAAGTATGTTCCGTCGGCAAATTCGGAACCTTCAAATCTCAACCTTCATTCTTCTCCTATTTTCATTTGACATAAAAACAACTCGAATTATATTTTACGACCCACCCGTTGAATGTTGGTGGCAAGAAGAATGAAAAGTCGAGTAAAAAATGAACAATTCGGTTTTAGTCATATGCCGAGAAAAATTGGGTGGTGATGGAAGTTTATTCGCCACGTGCTGACAATTTTATGTGATTAATGGTGTTACAGAAGTGACGCAAGTTTTCGCTTTCGCTTTCTTACGCTTCTGCAGAAGTAGGCAGGTATATGAGCGAAAAGTGACATTTGTCAAATGATATCCTTGTCTCTAACAGATGGCTTGATAAATTTATACACATACTCTTATCCACAAGTTTGTCTTAATAATAAGGAATAATATCTCTTGGAAGCGGGTGAGCAAACAAACTCAAATTCAATTGAAGTTGATAATTTTGCCGCCATTGTTTTGGTAATGTGTTTTTGTTTGGACTTTTAGACTACATTTAATCATCTATTCTTATCCAAAAAATTCCTGACATTATTCACTCGTACCCTAATGAAATATTGGAAGACATATTTTTCAAGGCGGTTTCAACATAAAGGTCTAATAGAGACGAAGGAATTTTAATTTGAAAATACTCACTTTTAAAACATAATAATATAATGGTATATTCGTAAGCAAATTGTGAAATTTTTGTTTTGTATTAGTTTCACTTTTTCTTCTCATGAAATACTAACTTTATGTTATATATTCTTAGAGAATAAGAACACGGTGAGCGAGAAAGGAGACAAAAAACAAATTTTATTTCAATTACGCTGCTGTAGTATTGTGTGCTGCCTGCTTGTCTTTATGTTATAAGTATGATGTGCTTCTGTGCATCAAGAAGTAATAAAGAGGATGAGAACTCACGGTCAGAGCATATCCTCTCTGTCTGACACTTTCACATTGGCCCGTTACTTGTGAGATCATGCAGGCAAGTGTAGTCCTGGCGTCACTGTGTGTGGAAGAGGCCAGACAACTCTACTATATATTTTTTGTGCTACTAGTACGGAATCTTCATGTATTCAACATCACTGGTCCCGGTATGTATCTACATTTTGTACGTATTGATATTTATATCACTAAATATTTGGAGGGAACCTTTACAATGTTTGATTTGTTACAGAGAGGAACGGAAATCAACATAAACTGCCAATAGCAAGTGTCAACCATAATCGATAACATTGTTTAATATTACTAAATTTTACTTACGAATATTATGACAAAAAATGTATTAAGTCAAAAAACTATAAACTAAAATTTTAAATGTGTTTGAGGTTAATTTTTACGTATATATACCGACTAAATAATATGTAAATAGAAGTAACATTCCTAACGCGTGTACATGATATGTATATTTGTAAACGGCAGGAAGGTATATGGCATCTGGGGAAGCTTCAGTCGTCAGATCGAAGTCGAGACTTTGAAAAGAAGGGAAATGTCTTATCTGTTGGATTGTCGACATCCCCATGAGACGTATTTGGCATTGATAGCGACAATAGTCGAGACGCTTAGGGGGAGGAGGGGGGCATTGAAAAGAGTCTGTTCCGAAAAGAACATTTGCGTGTTCCGGAGTTTAGTGAGACCTGAATACGCACTGCTTCTGGAAAGGTTGTGACTAAAGAGAGCGGCTTGTGCTCTAGAAAGTTCCTAGTGAGGGTGGCTACGCTGCCACCTCTGATGTTTTCACGGTACCTTCTGTAGAATGTGAAAGTTTGGGTTTCCTCCTCGAGAAAGTGTTTGAGTTCAGTCAGTTTGCCTCTAATTCTATGAGCATTACACTACACATGTATGGGTGTACGGAGGGCTATGCCTATACTGGCTTCCATCGTTTGCACGATGATCTGGAATTTTTGTTCTATAGTTGGGATTGCACTTGACACAAAAGACATTTAAGGGGGCTGCTCTTACTGCCCTAATGTGAGATTTTTGAGGGACCTTCGGAGGTTGAAGTGGTAGATGTTTTGGGGGCTACAATAGGTAGCGCGGTAGTTTTATTTACAGTTAGCACAGGATGAGTTAGCATCCTTTTTGTATATTGTCTTTGCATTTGGCTTTGACGTGGTTTGAAAGAATTTCATGCGATGGAAGCATTGAGGGTCTCCTTTGGTGATTGTTTTTGCTGGACTTTTACAGTGAGCCCGCAGAGCTTGCCAAGTTCGGAAATTGACTTGGACTTGGGGGAATATAGACAGAAACAAGTGGCCAAATTTTTCCACCTTTCGCCATTCGCCATATTTCGGATGGGTGAAACCTCTATGGGTTAATTCGGATTGGATTTCGTCCATGGATATCTCAACACTGCAGTCGTCGAGGAACGACGAGAGACGATGAAAATTTTCAACGATGTTGGGGCAGATCCTTATCGAGTCTTAGGTGTTAATTTTTCCGCCAGGCGGTGATGCCGTGGGTGTCCATGGTGTGAATAATCTTTGGCCAAAGGGACATCTGACAGATACCGATACGGGGGAGCTTTAGAGTCTTGACACGGCTGTTCAAATTCAGGCTCCGTGTCGGCGAACGACGAAAGAGAGTTTTCTCCGGCGTTTGCTGCGACACTTACCGGCTTAAATGAAGGCGACAACAGTAGCGTAAAATGGCTCTGGTTCGATGAGTTGAGTCGGCGAGGAGGACTTCTGATGGAGTGCTAGGCACTATGTCTTACACTAGCTCGCTTGCTAAAGCTATAGCATCTGCAAGGGAAATTCCTTCCAACAGTGCGGAGATAGTAATTTCAAAAATGGTTAGCTTACGGAAGTGAGAAGGTCCTTGTCTTTGCTCCAAAGAACTGTTGGTTAGTTAGGAGAAATAAATAAATGCTTACCTAGTGGTCAGCTGGGCTACTGCTGTTGTACCTGGAATGCTAATGCTTGCGAATAGAACGCTTGACTTTCGACTAGCGGCAGTAGATCGATGTATATTGTCTGGTGTTTCGTTTCTACTGGAATTGTCCGTTGGCTTCGAAGGTCAAGGGCAGAGTGTGCGAGTGGAGAACTGAAAAAGGAAACAATTTTTGGGTGTTTCATTTCCACCAAGTAATCATTCAGGTGAGCGGGCAGTCTCTTCAATGTTCACTAAATTTCAAAGCCAGATCTTAGGACATAAGGCTCTCTTCAGTCTGGTTGGGTGGTGGTTAGGGAAAGAAAGACGAGACGGAGGAAATGAAGATAGAAAGGAAGTGAACGATCATCTGCGAAATTTTACTGCCCCAAAGTTATCTAAGTGATCCAAGGATATCACAGAAAACAAGGAATCTCTGAATCGAACCAGTTACCTCCCGAATGCTAAGCAATAATCTAAACCACTAAACCACGCACCTCGGTATCAGAGCACTGCTTTTCTGTTTTTGGTTTATTCTCATGGAGGAAGAATCTTCAAAAGACACTCCCCGGAGGATTTTAAAATGTTAGGGATGGCAGTCCTAGAAGGGACTGGCGTAAGAGCAGATATTCCTGATATTCCTGAACGCATGGATTTTGGTTTGATGGAAGATTGAACTGTCGTGGAAGAAGGACTGGAAAGATATAAAGGTGCACAGGACCTTGACACGGGTGAAGCCAAGTAAGCCTTCTATAGAAGAAGACGCCAAGATAAGTTACGGAATTGCTCCATTTGATGTTATGGTTATTTACGGATATGGGAGGAAGGATTGGGTTCCTACTGGAGAGGAAAATTGCTTGAAGTGTTTCCATCTACGATACTGGTTTAGGAGCAGGAGCAGTGTAGACAACTGGTTGAGCACAGGTATTTATACAGCAGAATCGTGGGAGTGGAGTGGTGGCATCGGCATCTGATTAGCTTGTCCGGTGAACGCACAGTGTATATGGATGGCTCGTCGGTTGATCGGATGCTTTCCGCGTAGTTGCTTTTAGGACTGCTAAATGTAACCGTGAATTTATACCACGGTCAGTTAGCCCAATTCTAAATTATACAATACAAACGTCTATATCTCACAACTATCGTCTTATACAGTGAGCATGTCTGGTAATTGAACATGCTTAGAGAAGGTCTTGCATGCCAATGTATTTGATTGACGTAACGCTTGTGCACAACTGGTTGAGTACTAAAAAAGGGATTACATAGTACCTCATTGAATCCGTGACACCTACATTTATGGCCGCTAGCAATACAGAAGTGTTAAATATATGTGAAAATCACTTACATTTTAACCATGGCGTTCTGCTATCCGCTTAACCTAATGGTTCTGGCGGTAAGCGTTTAGTCACAGCTACTAGCATACATCAAGACCCTACGACCGCAGAATGTTGACAATTAAATTCGTCCGACGCGTCAAAAATTCACGATTTTTAAGTAATAACATAATTCTAAATAAATGACAAAATTCTGGATATGGAAAGCAAACGCGTTAGTTAATTCAATTCTACACTTAGACGTTGTTATAGTGAGTTAATTCCATAATTTTTTCTATCGTGGGGGAGAGGAGAAAGAACAACAAGACTACTATATAGTTTTGTTACCCTAACTATTTAGTGTAACCTGTGAGCTAACCAATAGTAACCAAGTATTTGTTGTTAGCATTGTAATGGTAAATACTACAAAACTTTGTATTTTCTATTTCAAGTCAAAAAGAAACATAATCCCTAAATGGCCGTCATCTGTCAAAACACATACGTAGGTGGAAAATATAAAGAATGATTAATTTATATTTTATTTTGGTTCTGCGATTTTATTAAATTGCTTTACTTTCTTTTGACATTTTGCAGAAATTCGATGATTAATAACTCCTGTCGCGTTTATTCGAGCTAAAAAAATTTAATTTTTCATAGTACAATCGCTTGTCAGGTGCCTACAGAGCATAATGAGAGCGACCTATATATTTACTTTATGACATGTTCTTAAGGCATTGTTCCAATTGTTTTTAATAATCGTTACATGTGTAAGCTTTTGAAAGTTGAACACAATATCTATTTTTTTACAAATCAGACTGTGTTGTGAAGGTAACTTTAAAAATTCGTGCATTAACAATGGGAGTATAATTTTTAATGGCACATTTCATTTGCAAATTACTTTTACTTCAGCTTTAAATACTTTTCCTAAAAATATTCTTTTTTTACATTTTATGCTTTTCAAATTAAACAATTTTAACAACTCATCGGAATTAAAAATGTATCAGTAAATTGTTTGTCGGCCACACACTTTATCTTTGGAAACTGCAAATGTAGCGTTATTTTTATATATAGATAAATTTGCTATATTAAAAACAATAGAATACCAACCTCTGTTATATCCAAATATCCAGTTTAACCGATTTTATTTTAAAGTTTTAATAATAATTATGAAATTATACCAAACGAACAAATGACACATTACTACTGTTACCGTGTGTATTGTGTAAACGAAAGTAAATGACTCGATAATTATAATGTACTTATAAATATATACCAGAAGCGCAATCGATTTTACGAGACCGTATTCGGTATAATTTTATCGATTTTAAACGTCTGCTATGCAACTATGCATGGATTTCTTCTCCGAAGGCTTCCCGTATGTATTCTCTCGCGAGTCTGGAAGGATGTACCAATGACCCTTTTAACAATATCTAGGGATAATAGTGGTATATAAAGTTACTGGTTACTACACGAACCCGAAATGCTGCCATTGCTAATAATGTTGGTTGTTACCAATTTCAGCCAACTGCTTTAATACAAAGCTGAAGAAATAGTAAAACTTAGGTCAGAGGTCCTATAAATATATTTTTAGCATACTGATGAGGTAAGTTGTAATTTTTTTGAGCTTTGAGCCGATGTGCTCAGTTTAAAGTAATAGTGTATATTTATTTATACTCAATGCACGTATCATAATATCTCTCAGAATTATACAATAATTATATTAACATGGACACTTTACATCAAGAATCTCAAACCCAAAGGCTAACTTGGGACAAACAGAAAAGGCTTTAGGTGGGCCGCAAGAATCAATATTAATTGAAATTTCATATAAAAGAACCAAAAAAATAATCTTTACGTCTTAACACTTCTTCTATGCAACTATCTTTCCTATTTCGTGAGAAATTTTGTTCGCAGTGATTACTTTCAAAATTGGTGCTATATGAGCCTCATTAATACTGTTTATAACAGAAGACTTATTTCCTTTAATAAGTTCTTCCATGCAAACATGGAAATATTTTTAAATCTGGATGGTAATAATTTGTAAAATTCAGGCACACTCACTTCAAAGAATTTTGCCTTCAAATTCAACCCGTACTAATTTTAGATCATCTCCATTTGGGAATTGGCTCAGCATTAGATTCAAATTATATAAAAAATCGAAGAAAATAAACAAAAAATGTCTTCCATAGAATTAAAACCAAAAAAAGGATTTTCTATGTATTTTTCATGCGATGCAGTATCATCCAAACTTTATTTGTTTATGTTGCACGTTGGGAATTGTGTCAAACAAATTACTGTTAATTATTTAACAATTGAACATTTAATCAACTTTTCTTAAAGCATTTTGTTTGTATTTTTTAAATTATCTCAACATTTTTCATCTGTCAAAAAGTCAGTAACCCAACTATTTTAGATATTATTTGTGCTTAAATATCACATTTACCTAATTGTGGTATATTTAAAATAAATGTACGCAATAAAGCGTATAATTAAAAACACCTTCAGAGAATTCTACCAGTCATATTTTTATTCTGCGTCTGTTTGTCATTTTTATTATACATTATTTTATGCCGATATATTGGACGGGCCGCAGACATGTTCGTTGCGTGGCGAATGCGACCCACAGGCCGCGAATTTGAAACGCCTGCCTTACAGTCTACGAACCTACGTATTATTGTATATGTTATAACGCCAATGCTCTATTTTTATAGTCAAAGTAAGAGAATGAAATACCTTTTCCTTTGTCAAAACATAGTAGTTGTCACATACTTCTGTGATTACGTGCACCAGTAATCATTCGCATATACAATACACATACGTGATATAATAGAACTAATTTATTTATTTTTTATTTTTATTTCCAGGTAGGCTTATAAACAATGCAGTAATGAAAAAATAATTTCATTTAACTAGCACTTTCTGGCAGTTAGCTAGAAATGTACAATATCAACCGATCTTTACTTAAAACTCTGCTGGTTATGAAATGGAATCGGCCTTTACTTGGTGAAAATTATTCATAGTAAATATAATAAAAAACAAAAACTTTCTCAAAATTATTTAATTTAACAACAATTGTTTCGCTAACACTGTAACAATTGTCAATTTGTCAACCTGAAGAAGCTACAGTGTTAGCGGAACAGTTGTTGAATTAAATAATTTTGTGAAAGTTTTTGTGTTTTTATTATATTTAATCTGCTGGTTGTTTATGCTAAAGCTATTCAATATATACATATTAAGGTTACATTCTCTTGGAGCTTTTGTTATTTCATTATTTTTTCACTAATTGTAGAATAAAAGTATGTGCAGGAAATATTGCTGATGTCATTTATATGTTAAAAGGCAAATGTACACACATACGTCTTATATAAAACTGTATTTGCTAGATGTGCATATATGAATTTATATTATACGACCACAGGCAAATTACACAAACGCATCGTATATATAATACATATCCCTGAAATGGCTGTCACAAAAGTTTGAACTACTGCAGCATATGCTGCTACTTTGGCTGTGACATTACAAAATCAGTAACAATACGCTACAGCAAAGTTTCCTTTTCCACTACTTTTGCTATAGCGACAGTTAGTCTCACATATTTTATAGTAAAAGCCGTTCCAAGAATCGTTTTAAAATAAAATAATGGACGTACTTTTATTTCTCCGATAATAAATTGTGATTATGTACAAAAGTTTTATAAATTTATCATATACGGAATTTAATAAAAAAACAGAATGATCAAGTAATACAAGGCTTTATCGATGTGCGATGTATGTATGTGTGTACGTGAAAAAGAAAGAAATAGCTTCGGTGTCAATTATAACGAGTCACCTACCTTTTCTGGTCACCGAGTGATAGAGTTATGTATGGTTAACAAATAGAGATATCTGGCTGTTGGGGACATGGTATCAATAAGACAAATGAGACGTGGCAGGATACATTACCTCGCTGATACGAAAGTCATTCGTAAATCCATGCTTATTTTTCATTGTTTAAAATAATTCTTCGGAATAGCTTTTCTGACATGGATCCTTAGCAATGTGCATTTATTAGGGATTTTATTTACTTCTCTCATTCGGTTCCCTCCAGGATAAACATGTTATCAGTTATCGATCAATCTATTTACATCTTATTCGGACATCCTGACACCATTTAAGGCGCTAGAACGAAAAATAACTTTAACAATTAACTACTAACTAATTCAAACAGAACACGTAGGCCTGTGATAGATCCTGTATTTATACAGTGACCCTAATGTTTATTCACCAAGAACAAATCTTCATAATATTGTAAATTTCAATGAAACACTCAATAACGTTTAAATTGTATTACTAGTTTGTAATTGCCTCTTACAATTGTGTCGGTCTCTCAACCATTCTCGAAGAGTTATTAATAGAAACTAAACTTAAAACTATTTGTGTAACAATTTATAGGTACTGTTATATGTAAATGTATATAAGCTTATGTATATGAATTCTTGTTATCTAATTATACAGGGCTTTTGGTGCCTTCTGTTTGCTCGTTGGGAATGTTTTTATGTAGTTGTATGGCTTTTTGAATTTCTAATTTTTCGAGGTAATTTGATTTTCTACTTTTTTGGACAGTGTGTAAAATTTTGAAATCTTCTTTTGAAAAATTATTCTTGTTTGTGATGCAATGTTGAGCAAAACCTGTTGTGTTCTTATTATTTTCAATAGAATATTCGTGTTTTTTTATTTTTTTTCAAAATTTCTGTCTGCCCTATACATATGGTATCACAATCTGAACATTTTAGTTGATATACTCCAGATCTGTTGAGTTTATTATTTTCGTTTAATTTATTGTTAGTTAGTAATTTGCCTAAAGTATTTTTTTGTACATATTGTGTTTATATCTAGTTATTAATTATGTGACAAATTTTCGGACTAAATCAAAAATCTATTTGGTCGTTCAATAAAATTTTTTATTATTGTTATTTGCTCTTGTAATTTTCCCCTTATTAAAAGTTGTTACAGGTACAGAAGATCATCACTAATAACAATCCAGGTATTTCAGTCTATTTAAGAAAAAATTTTACCCATTCTGATTTAGTTACTTTAAAACTCTTTAATAATGGCATAATAGCCGAAACATACGTTAAAGATTTTTCAAATAAAAATAGTGAAACAAAACCAAGTGTTTATTTATTTCTTGAATTTATTTTGAATAATGTTTCACCAAGAGTTAAGCCAGAACACAATTAATATTATTGATATCTTCTCCTACGAGAGCTTTGGTACGGCTCTTGAACCGGATGGCTAGTAAGAGATAGAAAGCGTTTATTAGCGGAGATAATAAAACAGCAGAAATGATCAGGAGTACAGATAATACAGCCACACATACTTATAGACATTTAAAGATATTGATAGTCGCACACCTACAAAGCGCAATATACCTCCAGACACAATTATCGGTGTCGATCGACACAGACGCAAGCTCGCTATGCTTTACAAACAAAATTAGCGTTCACAATATTCTAAGAAATTCCCTAATCAATATTTTAAACATTCAGGAATATTCAGTGAGTGTATAAATATAAGCAGTTGCGAAAGCTGAGTCAGTCTATTACAATAAGACGATCGGAAAGTAAACCGAACATCAAGAAGCGATTCAATATATTTTATTAGCTACATCCGCGAACCCCATACGGACCCTATAAACCTACATTTGCTACATTTGCTTTATTCCTAAAACTGATGTCAACGTTATTTGGGTATTTGTATACAGTAGTATGTAAATAAGTATATGATCGAACTTTTATCATTTCTTTATTAGCCAATTTAGGTATGGATCTCAAAAAAGAACCTGAGTAATTTAAACTACTATCATAACGTATGTAAGTATAAATAGAGAGCCCTACATTGTACAATCACAACCAGTTTTCATCGATTAAGTGATTAAATAGATCTTAAATTTGTAGCAATATGCACACATCGTTCTATTAAAGTGTTCCATTTTAAATTAAAAGTCAAATTAAATCAATCAGTTATAACTCAAAATAAACTGAAACCTCAACCAGTGCCCTGCGAGAGTACTTTTTTAGTCACGTCAGAAAGTAAAACGGAAGTAGCAGAAGATATCGTTAATCTTTAATCGTATCATGGAGGAAATGAAAGTCCACGATTGAGAATTTCGAAATCTCTACCGAAAATAAAAATAACAAGTAAGTAAAATGGAGAATTGTAGTATTAATAAATCTTCTGTTGCGGTTTACTTCAGAAAGTCCTTTCTTATGACGGTGTGCACTTATGCTTTCTTATCTTCGACTGTCACCCAACATTAATCATTTTCCTTAAATCGTTTTTGCCTGACGTAAATCGTAAAAGTTCCATGTATCTATTTCGCAGAATTTATCCGCTGGGAGAAGCTGAAACCTTCCTGCACAAATGTGATATACAGGGTGTAGCTGAAGGTCTTGGCCAAACTTCATCACCGTAATTTATGAAACCAAAAAGTCAAAAACATTCCTATAGATTTGTATTCGAAAATGCTTACTTAATAAGTATAAATATATAATAAACAGCTAGTAAGATTTACCATCGATTGGAGAATATGTTCATAATTATTTCCTTCAGCAACAACACAGATTACATGGACAAGTTATTGAATGTTGAACTCAAGGACTATACGAAAACTTCCTAGTTAGACAGTTATGTAGCTCTTCTACTATAAGAATAGTTGTGAAATACACAAAATTATCAGATAACCCCGTAACAAAAATCTAATGGATTGCAACCTGGAGAACAGAGTAATCACGCAACTGATCCCCTTTGCCAATTCAAGATTCTCATAATTATTGTTAAGGTATATCGTAGCAACAAGACTAACTAAGCTGAGGCACCATTATTCATAAACCATAAATGACGTCGTGTTTCCAGTGGAACGTTTTCAAGTAAGAGAAGAAGATCATTTTCAAGAAAATTTCTGCAATTTTGTCAATTTAATCTACTTCTTCAATTTCAGGTCTTGACTCTGTTTTAGTTGGGGTCGGCTCTCTTGATTATTCTTCTAAAGAGTTATCGTTTCTGGGTGATCATTGGATCGATATACTGCTAGTAGAGGTCTACTGCGGCTTTTTGGTTCCAAGTCAAGCTACAGTGAGCTTCTCTGGCATTGGTCTGATTTTGAAGCTACCTTGGATGTATTAGTTTGGCAATATGTCTAGCATTGTGACTCCTGCGGCCACCTAAGCATCTTCATTTACGTAAAGCGTATTTTATTATACTGCTGCTTCTTAATGGCACAGCAGTCTGTGTTTTTATAAACTTTAGCCTTGACGTCAATTGACACTTGATCATCGCATAGAACGCCTGTCAGGCTTCCCCATATTGCCACAAATGTGAAAAAAGAATAGATCACCAGGAATGAGAGAAAACGTTGCTGGAATATGGCTCGTAGTGATGAACTTGATATTTAACGGGTTGAGAAAATACCTATACTGTATTCATCTTAAAGAAAAGTAGCGTCATAACAAATGCATGCCGTTGATAAGGATCGAAATGGTACACAGAAGCTGAGCTTGAGAGAGTCTCATTATTATTATTATTGTTAAATACCTTACTCTTTTAGAGTAAACGAGTATGCGATAACTTCTTCTTATGGTTGTGGATGGGGTAACGGTGTTGTATGGCATTACGAGCTTTGGAGTTTTGATCATCGAAAGAACAAGAAGCTATCTACGATTACAGCTCCTACACATTTGGTATGATCAAACGCCTAAAAGAGTCACGAAGTGTAGTACCATAAACGTCGCATTTTTATGCAAAGTAGTTTCAGTCGAACTGGTTCATCAAGTCATTGATGTAACTAGCAAATCCCGGACTCCCGGCGGACTGGTGAAGAAGCGACCTCTTTGGTCTTTTTCCAGATCTGGAATATCTCCTTTTGCTTGTATTGGCCCTTGTGTAAGTTACAATTGCCTTATTTTAACGTGTTATAAACCACATGATGTGTTATTTATTAATTTTAATTGTATTTTTAACTTGTTCTAGTGGCGTCCAGTGTTTGCGTGTTATTCAAAGTTTGGTGCGAGTGTACGGAAACTGTGTATACTAGAGGTGAATCATTCAGACACAAACTCTTCTATAAGAGCGACGGATAAGTATTTTCCTTTATCCTTATATTGATTCTTTTACTCATTTCCTTTCTTTTCTCGCACTTTTGTCTTTTTCCGATTCTGTTTTTGTCTCATTCGATCCCTTGCAAGCGTTGCATAGTTGCCCGCTATTGCTCTCCTTAAATAAGGCGCGCATGCGCAGACTGATTATTTCTACTGTCTCTAGTGTGTTGTCAACCAACCTTCTTAAGTAGAAAAGCACAGCAAACTAACTAAAACAGGATTTTACGAAATTCCTAAACTTCTTACTTGAAATCACTGAAGGACTCGACTGGACCCCTTTATTTTCAATTAAAATACGATTTTATTATTTCCTTGTTTTTTCTTGTGACTTAGTTATTACAAAGAGTCAATATGGAAAGTCAAAACTAAAATAATAATAAGTTGTATATGTCACAAGCCACAGGACGGAAGTAAAATTTCCTGTGGATAAATGGTATAGTAAGTTTACAGTATTGGTACAAGTGATCATTGTGGAAATGGGGGTAACGTACCAAATCGTAAATGTTTTTCGTAACATCTTTTCAGCATTTTATTCTTCAAATGGTTGAGTCTTAAGGGCCATACAAGATGTATCACTTCAAAAATGTAAATATACAGTATATTCCACAAGTGGTTGAAGGCACTCTTTCATTTTTTTTAAAATCACTAGCAGTTTAATATTTATCCTTTATATTAAAAAATTCTAATAAAGCTCAGATTATATTACTTACAAATTGCATCAGTTCAGTTGGGTGGTATATTATTATTATTTTTATTTGCCCACATTTACTGAGCAAAGAAAGCAGGTGGTTGTCCACCATAATGAGCCTGTTACCACTATAATAAGGGTAAAACTACTGTCATAAATTCAGTTAAGACTCAGCTACAGCACCTCTGAAGAATTCGCCAACAAGAACCGTGAAACGTTAAAGATAGAACAATTTTGTGAATCATACTAAAAAAGCCCAAAACGAAGTTTACAATGAATACATATAAAGTAAAAAGTAATTTATTGGTTTTTGAGACTTTGGACAGCCAACACGTCACAAAATGAAACAATATAATTTTAAATGCAATAGATTCAAGGTGTAAAAAGTTTATACCTATAGCTGCTGTTTTTAACAACCCATAATCGCTAAGATGAAATGACGAAAATGATCATAAAATCCGTTGAATTTCAACCGTAAATCATCTGATAACGTTTTCATATCTTTTCAACTGTCGCGATAGAGCAGTATAAAAGAGTTCCCCCAAGTTTTTCTCATTTTTTTCTTACAATTTAAGCTTTTCGTTTCATTACGAGAATACGGTTGCCTTTTTATTACTTGACACCTACCGGAAACTATGTTCAAAGAAAATTTCTCACATTAACCGAAAAACGAAATAGCAACGTTCTATACATTTTTTTTATTTAACTTTAGGATAATGTTCACGTTTTTAGAAAGAGTTTCCTTAGCAACTTTAATTAAGCGATAAAACATCAATGTGTTGATGTAATTCCCATTTCTCCCAAATATTGTAGTAGAGTGAAACATCTGAACTATTCAGGCGAAAAAAAACCGTATTATTACACAATTTTCTACATTTCGCCCAACAAATTTAAGAACATTTCAATTTAGTGGTAAAATCAAAAATATGGTGACTACAAACAGTCTGTAACATTATCTGGATAGTAAATTAAAACTTCAACAAAACTGGTACGTAAGAGTGATTTACCAGAAATGAAAACAGAAAAGCCTCGGAAAAATTTACCCTTGACAGAAAATTTCCGAAAAAACCTAAAATCACCGAAAACCCTAAAATACGCGGATTTTTTTAAACTTTTACGACGCTCCTAGGACTTTGAATTAATCAATTGAAATAACACCTAACACCCGGAGGAGCCACGAAAATAGTTAAAAGCCGAATGAACATAAAAGGTAGTCAGTTGAAATTTGCTAGGTAATGTCCTCCTTTCTTCACTAAATTAGGTTTTCGGCTACATTCGTGGCCCCTCGAGGTGCTACGACCATATTTTATCATTTCCATGCATTAACCGATAGTGGGCAAAAAAGCACGAAGTCCTAAAATCTAGGAGCATTTTAACCGGGATTTTTTCCCATGGATTTTTTTCGATTAGTTTTTTCCTGGAGGAATTTTTTCTATATTCCGTAAGAGTAACAGTTATCAAAATATGTTACACAGCTGGAAAGTAAACTATATTTTAGTTGTTCTAATACGTTTGTTAGTTATTTACTCTACCATTATTCCATAAATTTAAAATGCTTCTAACAGATTATCCCTTTAGTCGGTTAAACTTTTTCCTGTAGTGTATATTGTGTATTCTAGGCACACTTTCATTTCAGAGTACACATTATCTTTTTATGTTATTTAAATTGCTGTATTTTATCCACCAATGATATTAAAATATTTCCTAGTTATTTACACATGATCATAACTTTACTCCTACAATATATTAAAAAAGAAATTAATAAACTCTATGACTACCTCTATTTTGTAATTATTTCAAAGTATATCGGTTGACGGTAATTACGTTTGTTTTCAAATATACGGTGGCAGAAATACGTTCCTGTTTCTGTGAATTTTTTTGTCTGCAAAGTAGTTGACCCAAAGGGTAGAATTTTATTGTATTTTTATATTTACCAAAAAGTTGCTTCAACAATAACTTTATGATATTTCAAAAATAATCCTATAATAAAGGTAATTGTAGCCAATAAATTTAATATAAGCCTTTATTGAAGAAATGCTAACCTTAACACAAACCTATTTTAGCAATAGTTTATGACCGTTAGATAGCAAGAAAGTCTGTATATAGTGGCACAAATACCCTTTAGCGATATTCTATAAGCCTTTACTAAGTATAATATAGTAGTGAGTATAATTATCAATTTTAGAGTATAAATAGAATTTAGAAAAATATTGCTCTAAATAAAAAACCCGGACAAAATTTCCCTGAAAAAATCTTCAAACAAATAAAGCCCTCCAAAAGAAGTGCCCCTTAAATACATTAATGCGAAATTAATTATTGAATTAATTTATACCCACTACAGATTGTCATTCCCTCGCCGAGACTCGAATCCGGGATCTTTAGCTTTACGCACCAATGCTTGTGCCACTTACCTACGACAACACTAATAAATTTTTTCCCTCATTGTATGAGATAATCTGTAGTGGGTATAAATTAATTCAATAATATTAATGTATTTAAAATTTACACCTACTAAAGATTATTCAAATATTTACATTGATTCCGACTTTCTGTGACTTATTAAGTACGTTTGTCGTTGTTGCTGTTGTCACCTGTTGTGGCTTAGTGGCAAAAACATTGGCGCGTAATGCCAAAGATCCCGGGTTCGAGTCCCGTCGAGGACATTACAGCAGTAACATATTCTTCTTCATAAATTTGAGGTAATCTGTAGTGGATATAAATTAGTTCAATAATTAATATCGAATTAATATACTTAAAATTTAATTATAAATTTTTTTATTATAAATGCCCCTTAGTTAAGTTAATGAGGAGATTAATTAGTAAAAACTAATTTTTTTTAATTACTTAATAATCCACCAAATAAGGTTATAGTTGTATACAGTTAACTCCTCTTTGATATCCTTTGACTCTTTTTTAACCATTCGACTCCTTTTTAACTTTATTCAGCATTAGACTATATTCGTGGCTACTCCGGGGTGAAGGCTCGTTTTGATGCATTAACCGGAAGTGGGTGAAAAAGCACGAAGACCTAGAACTGCCATAGAATTTACGAATGCCCGTATCTTAGAATTAATATAATTCTCCAAATATTTTCTGTCGAGAAGGCATTTTCTTATCTCTAGGGTTTTTAACCGGTTTTTTTTGCTGAAAGATTTTTCTTCGTGAACCGTTTGTATAACATATGGAAAGTGTACAATTAATACGTATGCAACTTCCAAAGAATTAATAGCGTGTTTTACGCCATTATATTAAAATAGCAGTCAGCATGTTATCCTGAATGACTCTAGTTATTCTTATGGACAGAAAAATATTTCTAAGCCAACTATTCAACTAAAATTTTCCTGTTATAAATACATATTTAGTTAATTATTTTTTGACACTATCATCGTACTACTTCTGGGTATATTCCTTTTTTAATTTCCTGTAAATAGTACACGAAAAAGATCGGTCAATATGTTCGTTGAAATGGGTAAAAAGATTTGTATTGATCGTATGATATCCGAACAGATATGAGATGACGAGAGCCAAGCTTCAATAAAGGTTGCAGGAAAGCTCAATTTGTAAGAAATTCACGTAAAAATTGCATTACTCTTGGGTGTGTAACCAGCAGCAGATTTGTTCGTATTTGTAAGTACGTATGTGTTCTATATATGCTTGTGTTTGATTCCCTTTCCGGATTCCAGTCAAAGTATTCTCGAAAGCAATACAAATTGTGTTGTCCCGAGAGAAACAACCATCTTGACAGTATCGAACTCACTTGGAATTATTTAAAGGTACCATCTTCTGATCATAATTATCGATATGAACGTGCTTTGTCTATAAAACCATATATACAGGCTGTCCCTTGGGACGTAAAGACCTATTGAAATAATCCCTACCCGTACATATATGTTTTTCGGGTTTCAGCCATTTTAAGTTATGATTTTTTTCTGCAATTATAGCATAATTTTCTATTATTTAAGTATTTCCGTTAATGAAACTGAGCCAACAGGTAAGAAGGTAGCTAATTATATGATGCGGTACTTTTAAAATCACATTTTTTTATTAATTTACTTTTGTAAAGTACAATTTAGCATATTTCTGAGTTTATCATTAACCTTGCTGGTTGAACATTGCAGTGTACATTATACAATTCCACTCCACGTACTACCACCTACTTTAGTCTGATTGGGAATAGTTACGAACTTTATAGAAAATAGTTTAATATATAATATAATTTTATATCATTAGATCAAAATTGGTGCAAAAATATTAATTTTGTAGTAAAGTTAATTACTCTGGTAACCACATCTTACAAGTATGTACTACAAATAATAAATTTATATTCGTTATTAAGTCACTCTCTATTGATGTATCTACCTTAAAGTTACGGTTTCATTTAATTTTCTCTAAAACGCATTTTAGATTATCAGTTAATACTATTTCATTACTTAAAAAAATATTTCAATTGAAAACATTTCGAATCCTAAGCCATCCTCAAAGCTGAATGTATCTAATGAATTAGTGCATGTAACCACAGCGTCACTTAATTGCCTCACTAATCAAACTATTCATCAGTTCGTCAAAGCTATGAATCAGTTCCTGCTTTAATTGAAAAGACGTGAATTCAAAGCAGTACAGTTTACAGTTAATTTCTAGAGATGTTCATCGTAACTTGGCGAGTTCTGTTTAAATCGTTGAATCTTTAAACTAATTAAGTTCATAGCAATCAAAATCCGTTTAATCGTAGGCTAGTTTGCTTCTAACACCTTTTAACTCAAACAAGCTCAAATTAATAAATCTAAGGAGCAATTCTCTATTTGTTTATATCGTCACAATAGTACAGAAATTGCGTATCAATAATGCATAAGACCAATGAACCTACAGACATGAGCGGAAGATGTAAGACTTAATTAGACAAAATATGAATACAGTAGCGAGTGGTCCCTTGTGTTCAGACCTCTGCGCAGTAGTACAGTTATGCATGTCATCTACGCAAGCGTATCGCACCTGCAAGTGACTGAACACAAAGAAAATTTCTTATTTCTGCGCATGGGTCCGAAAACAAGGACCACCCTCTCAAGGTTACGGTTTTCGACTTACTCCCCCTACTCGAGTTGAATCTCCTATCTCTAGTCTTTTTTCATAGCACCAACATTATAAATATGGTAAGATTATCCACAGCCACTACCAAAGCCTATCTACGACCGCTATGATCGAATATTGACATTTAAACACGCCCAACACACAACCTTAAAAAGTTGTACCAATTTGTTTGACACGCAATTAGTAAAGAAACTAAAAGTGGATAATCCAACTATACGAAAATTATATGGTTTACCAAAAATTCATAAAAAAGACAATGCGCCCACCTGATGAGACCCAATATGTCGAAACCGGTCGTGGGATGTGGCTTTCGGTTCGTTGTGCCTACTTGTTAGGACGCGTTCAAAATGTGAGATCTTTGATCTTAAAATTGAGACGAATAAGGATTTTAATTCCTTCTTTTCTTTAATATAGAAGTAGTTAAAAAATTAGAAAACGTCACCTTAGATGAAGGTGACAAATTGTTATCTTTAGATGTAGTGTCACTCTTTCCAAATGTTCCCCTTAATGAAACTTTTTAAAACTTTGGTTAACTGAGTTGGAACTCTCTGATATGGAGGTCAATGAATTATCATCGTTAGCAAAACTATGCATGTCACAAAATATATTTCAATTCAGGGAAAAAGTATACAAACAAACCAAAGGTACAGCTATGGGAAATCCACTTTCACCTTTGTTAGCTAATTTGTTTTCAAGTTTCTTTGAAATTAAATTAAAAAATAGTCATAAATATTTTCCAAAATTGTGGATTAGATATGTGGACGATATTTTTATTATAGTAGATAAAAAGTTCAATGTCAGTAAATGTTTTAATCACCTACGAAGAAGAACAAAATAATTCTCTTTCCTTCCTTGATTTGACAATAACAAGAAATATGAATAAGTTAACTTTTAACATTTTTAGAAAACCTACTTACACTAACAGATACATTCTTAATAGTCTTACACTGACAAAAAACATAAATTAGCAGCTTTCAATAGTTTGGTCTTTAGATTAATTAATATCCCGTTAAACGATGAAAATTTTCCAAAAAGAAAAAACTTTTATTCTAAAAACTGCTAAACAACACAATATAAATTTACAGGAAGTTAACAGAATTTTTTCAAATCAACAAAGAAGAAAGTTTTTGAAAGACAATGCTACTTTAGGAAAAATAGAAGTACATAGAATCAGACAAAAATTTAACTTTCACACCAAATTTAATGGACACATAAAGAGATTATGTAAAAAATTAGATATTGAACCTGTTTTTAGTAATAATAAATATAAATTGGGAAGTCTCTTAGGTAATCCAAAAGATAAAGACAGAAAAACTCAAAAAAATCAGGAATTTATAAAATAAACTGTTTAGATTACGAGAAAGTAGAAAGTATGTTTAACTAAACGAAATTTATCCATACGATTAAAAGAGCATTTATATCATTTAAAAAATAACAATTCTGAGAAATCTGCAGTGGCTTTTCATGCTATAAATACTGGACACTCTCTAGATAATAATATTGAACTTTTGAAATATTCTAACAATTATAGGGATCTTAGAATCTACGAACGTATATATATTCAAAAATTTAGGAATTCCCTAAAGAATTTCGATCTACCGTTTAACAATAACCCATTATTCGATGTCTTGTAATAATCCTCATGTGATTTTAGATATAAATAGATGAAATCTTGTTTTTAATTTTAGTTAATACTAACCATTGATAATGACTACTTTGTAGTCGAAATGTACATTTAGTAATTTCCAATAAATTACTTTTATAGTGTTATAAGGCTTGTTATTTCTACATTTTATTGTTTACACTATAATTCACTCGGTGATTCTTCACATATTTATCAATTGATCACGCCCAATATGTCAAAATTTTTGATTAGTAATTCCTGGATATCGAAATTTAGTTAATTGCACCATTCAGTTAAACATTTGAATGGTCAGCTAATTATAGAATGTTGTATCTTTGGACAAGACAGCTCCAACTATTTGCTTTACAAACCAACCTACTCTAGCGTCATATACGTTATATTAACACATAATATAATGCATCGGGTAACGAAATGTAAATGTGCTATGTGCTTTTTACCATATTATTGTTTTTAAGTTATTTCATATTATCCACCTTTGTATCTATATTACTTATTTCTTACTGTACTGGTCTGTATTTAAAATTTACTTGAAAATGTGTTCTTTTTGCTACCTTAATGTACTAATGGCAAGCAAAGATACAGCAGGTTTTTGGAGTATAATAGTAACGCAATTATTACGTGAATTTTAGACATATATCTGGTAGAGTCTTCTAATTACAAAACTTCCTGAAAGTTACCTGTGTTCGCATTCATACTTTGTAAGAGTATTTCTTTCGCTCACTATATACATTATGCTTTGTTACCCAAAAATACGAAGCTGAAAAATATAGGGACTTTTGCGAAACATGTTAACACTTATTTAAAAAATTGAATTAAATAATGTAGTTTCACGCAATTATTTATTTCGAAAACTCGACAACATTATTTCGATCGTTCGAGAACATTATCAAGAGTAATAATTACTCTACTCTACTACTAATTAACTAATTCGACAGTTCGTCTTCTATAATTTTATAAATATTGAAATATGATACTGCCACTAACCCGATTATAAAAATATGGAAATTTTGATAAAATTCTAATTTTAGTTGCATTAAAACTTTCGCTAGCCTCATTTGATGAGATTTTTATATCGCAGTTGTAAACAATTGCTTCGCTATGATGTTTCGTTAATGAGGTAGTTACCCTTTCAGAAGTTTATTTGGTAGAAATTGATCACTGGATATCATTTTTTAAAATATAACAGAAATACCATACGTAATTTCTTTAAACGATTAATGAACAAATACCTGTTTCAATTAGAAATAAAGTAATATGTACCGCAATGAAACTCATTCTAAATTAACGAGCAAACAACCAAAGGGGTCGTTAGAATGCAAGTGTTATCAAGCTTAAATATATTTACTGGTTAGTCAATTACTAAAACGGATACTTAATACATTTCAAATATATAATGAAGTGGGTCGATTTTAATATTTAGAATACAAGGCCATTTGAATGCCGTATTAACTAACCACATGCTAGGCAATCGACTCATGCGAGCCACTAAAAGAAGACACCTATTGGAGTAATATGGATTCAGGATGTCCTCAGGGAGGTATTCTGTCTCCCCTTATTTGGTGCCTAATGCATGATGAACTCTTAAAACGAGTTATCAGACAAATACTTTCAGGTAGTAGGCTATTCGGATGACATGGTCGTTATGGACTATGGTCAATGGGCAATCATCCTTGTAGAACGTTGGTGCACTGACCCCTCTAGTAACCCAAGGAAGACAAAAGTCGTTGTATTTACAAGAAGATACAAATGCCTTTTACAGGATCAAAAACACATACATACACATCTCTGTCTCTTCAAGAAAGGGTATATGATCAGCTTTCAAAACTGCCGAAGTGGGAGTAAGCATTCACCGACCTTGAGTCAGTTTGCCATTCCTTTTCAGGAAAGAGTAATTGCCATTAGCGAGCGCGTATATTATGCACTGATTGAAAATGTGTATTAGATGTCCAGGGGGCTTTTGGCGAAGTCAAAGCTACTAGAGGACTGTCACCAAGCTTTCAATAGACTGGTGACCCAAACCATTATGGTCCTGCTCCGGATGCCAAGCTACACTGATATAAAGTAAAACAAGCGCCGCGGGCAGCCTTGCAAAAGAAGATGCCCAAAAACTTCTCATCGGCCCAAAACCCGTTGTAAACATCTAAGCAAGACATTGCTACATGAACTACTTCAGAGCTACATAAGGACTGCGAAGGAGAAGCCAACTTCAGGCAGGCAAAGGCCTTCATTTCTTCTACAAACTGTAAGGACTAGGAAAACCAAATTCTCATACGGGGCAGGAAGAAAGCTTATGGAAATCCTAACAGGTAAATTGCGATATTACTACTAATATTAGTATATGGCATTTACTAGTTAATCCTCATTCTGAAAAAGTACAACCTGTCTTGGCAATAGTTAGTGTACAGTTCATTCAATAAAATAGTCTTCTAAACAGAATTTTGACATTGGTCGAATCGAAATTTTTCGATTATAGCGTTTGCAGCATAAATAATAATAATAACCGATGTCACAACCAACAGCTTGACCAGTAAAACAATTAACTGTGTTACATCGTTTTTTATCGTTGTAATTTTATAAAAACAAAAATTCCAATAAATCGCAATATTGTATACCTACATTTTAGAAACCGTAATGCTCAGATAGCATGTATTATGCCCTCAAAAAGCAAAGGCATTAGTTGACGTGAACCTTTCCGCACTCAAGGTCTTTCAAATGTACCCCATTGAATATTTCCCAATATGAAATTAGAATTGATAATAGAAAATCTATGACACTTGCAGTTATATCAGAGGAATAAACTTTGTAGTTTAAAAAATAAACATTGTAGCAATGAAGAAGAATAATTGCGAATTAAATCTTGGCTAGGCACTTGGTGAAACACATTTAATAAAATTAAGAAATAAAACTCTTGGTACACTTTCGTTTCACAGTTTTTATTTAGTACACTTTAACAATTGTTTCGGCTGCTAAGCCATTATCAAAGAGAATAATTAATAAATACAAAAGTAACAACAATCTTATATACCTATATAGGGGTTAGATGAACAAATTTAAGAGTGGGGAGGTCGAAAATTCAGTTTGGTTGTTTAGTACGTTATCTTGATGTTTGCAAGCTTTTTTAATTTATAAAAATTCATACAGATCTAGCCGTTTGTCTTTATTTGAATTATGCAACAATTTACAATTTTTTGTATCAATAAAAGATCGTTTGTAATGCAGTGTTCGGCTAATCTAGTGCGTTTTTTATTTTGGATGATAGCTTTTTTTATGTTCTTCTAAACGGGTTTTCAAAGAACGACCGGCTTGTCCAATATAGAAGGCGGAGCAATGTAAACACTTCAACTGGTAAACACCACTTTTTTCAAGAGTGTTTTGTTTATCTAGTTTATTGTTAACTATGAAAGAACCTGGATTATTTTTGTTTACACATATCGGGATGATGTTAGTTTTCTTTATGTTATTACAAATTTTACTAGACACTAAAGGTACAAAATTAATAAAAGCATATTGTTTACTTTGTTATTTTCAAAATCAAAAGACACAAAAAAGTTAGACATCAGCAAATTTTTTTTTATTAATCAAAGAATCTATTAATTTACTATCGTAGCCGTTATTTACTGCAAATAATTTTATAGTATTGACTTCTTTTTCAAAATTTGTCGCATTTAATGGGAGATTCAATAGGCACAACAAATGAACTGAAAGATTAACAAAACGAATAAATACACGTTCAAGGCTCGTTGTTATTTCACGGATAGTTCCTTACGGATTGCTTTGTAAACGGTAACCACACCCCGTCAATGTTTATATTAGTTGCAGGATACCAAAGGATGCTGATACATAGAAACGATTCTAGCCGCCACCATTGTCCTACACTTGCATCACATACACGCACGCAAGATCTTACAAAGAGGCCAAATACAGGGTGGCACAACATACGAATTAAGTATTTTGTACATTATCATTTAGGCTCTCGCGTCGGGTAATTAGAAAATCGTTAGTACACGAAGTTGAAATGTTAGAAGGGATTATAGGAAAGTACAGTAATAAAAATTATTGGCACAGATAGATAGAATACAAAAGAAATAGAAGATAATGTTAAGAAATATTTACATTTACAGACACAAGGAAATACAATATAAAAGAATTTTAAGAGTTGAAATATATCCACAGTTTATAAAGTTGAAGAAGAAAAGATTTTGAATAGATATTTACATTATAGAACTGAAATAATTTTTAGATCAAAGAAAAAAAAATGTTTTAGGGATGTTTGATGTTGATACGTTCTATTAACTGCCACAATCATGTGCGTGTTTGCACAATCTCAGATAGAAACGTAGGTTCATTAATTTTTCTATAATAATAACTTGCAGACAATAAGAAATTAGTAATCGTTAGTTTATTATCCATATTTTTCATAATTATTATATTATGAAGAAAATATTTCTGCACTTTTACAGGCAAATAATTTATTATTATTAAATCAAACCCAATGTTTCTCTCAAAGGTTTAGAGATTCTTCAAAAGGCAATCGTTCTATTCAATCATAACTATGTAAAGCATCAAAGCTCTTCTTTAAACAATTGTATAAAATTAAAATACTATTTTTGACTATATCACAAACTTTAGATGATTGTTGTAAAAGATAATTGTTTTTAAGCTAAACGTAAATAAGCAAAGAAAAACATTTTAAAATGTTTTATATTTAAACATTATAGGCGTAGATAATAGGATCCATCATTCGCAACAATTATCTAAAGTGTGTGATATAGCTAATAAATAGATTTTTAGTTTCATATAAATGTTTAAAGAAGGGCGTTGATGCTTCACATAATCATGTTCCAACTTGAAGAACCTCTAAACCTTTCAGCGAAACGTTGATTTTATTTTAATAATAATAATAAATTATTTTATTATTAATTCATTGTTTTCAGTTTCGAATTTAATTAACTTAAATTATTGGTATGAAAGCACAACAGTTTAAAATAATATCACGAACTGTACTTGCGGTTTGTGTTGGTGCAGTCCTAATTCCTGGAAACTATAATGGATATTCTTGACCTTCCTGGATTCATCTGGAATATTCTAGCAACGATCAATAAAAAGATAATAGTTACACGAGAAGATTGTAGAACCTTCTAGAAGGAATGCTATAAAACCGAGTGCACTGGGCGGACCGAGTCGGTTTATTTACATCGTGCGTCGAAAAGTGACAGGAGCGATAGACAGGCGATAGACGTAGAGTGGCGGCAGTTGAATGCGAGTATAAGTAGTGGCGAAGAATACGGCGGCAGGAAAAATAGATTTAGTAGTGTGAAATTTTTTATACACTAGTGTTAATCAGAACTGTAGTTAATTTAATTTTAGCTGTTAATAAATTTCAGTGTTTTCATTTGTTTAATTGTGTAGTCGTGACCGAACACGTCACATTTGGTGTCAGGAGTGGGATCGGGAGGGAACTGAAGATTTCCAAAGAAAGCCTAGCGCGACAGATCGTTGAAAAAATCCGAAGAGAAGAAGAATTTTGAATAAATGTTTTAATGGAAATGATGACAGAAATGAAAACAGGCCAAAAAGAGATAAGGGCAGGTCAGGAAAAATTGGAAGAAGGAATGAAGGTAGCCCAGGAAGAAATGAAGGCAGGTCAGGAAGAACTGAAAGAAGAAATTAAGGCACGCCAGGAGGAATTGACTGAAGATATGAAGACAATAAAAATTGAGCAAGAAGGGCTAAAAGAAGGATTAAAGGGAGTAAGAGTAAAAGTGAAAGAAGAGTTAAAACGAGTAAGAATAGAAGTGCAAGAAGAATTACAAGAAGTACGACAAGAATTCGAGGCGAGGCAAGAGATGCTATGAGATGAACTGAACACGAGACAAGAGAAGCTAAGAGATGAGTTGAAATAAGAAGTACAAAAGTAAGTAGAGAAGATGCGACAGAACTTCGAGAGTACAAGACCGGCTAGTGAAGTGAATCCCGAAGAGACTGCGAAAGCGACCAGAATTAAACTACCGACAATCGATGGAAAAGCTTGCTAGTCTGTGTACAAGCGACAGTTCGAGGTGACAGCGGAAGCAAATGGCTGGATCGATTTCGAGAAAGCAACACTGCTGTCGCAACCGGAGGACTTTTGGAAATTTTGCAAGAGTTCGAAGCCGATGTCAAACGTCCGATTAGATTGGCCTATCCTACCGCTCCGCTGTACTTCGCAGACCAGCTAGAAGTCCAGACGTTCGTCGATGGCGTGAGGGACATCGACTTACAGCAGATTCTTCGTTTGGCCCGCCATAAGACTGCGAGTGACGCACTGGCGCACGCCTTAGAATTCGAAGCTGCAAAAACAAGCTTCTAAAGGCCACGTGCGCGTACGCCAGACGACTGTTGAACACGACGATGTCACGAAGCTGATCAAGGAGTGCTTCGAAAGTGTGAAGAGAACCACCATCAGTGAAAAGAGAGAATTGGACAAATGTTGAGAATGCGGGAAGGTCAGTCACCTTTCCCGAGACTGCAGCCTAAGCAAAGGAAGACCAAGGTGCTGGGAATGTGAAAAGCAGGGACATTTACAGCGAGACTTCACAGCCGAAGAATGCCGGGCGGATCGATACCAGTCGGGAAACTAAGATCGGCCAATTTTGAGGGGCGCAAGTTGGCTGCTCCCCACCAAGCCCCACCAGAAATCGTCGTTTCCCAATTAAACGGAAGCAAGTTCTTATTCATTAACGGCTACGTCAACAACAAGAATGTTAAAATGGTGGTCGATACAAGAGCTTCAAAGACCATAATCCGCCCGAACATCGTCAATGAGTGGAGAATTCGTCCCATGCATAGGAAGCTGCGTTTCACCACGGTTACCGGAAAAGGTGCTGACGGAGGTTGATATAAAAACGACACGTTCTCAGTCCACTTGTTTATACGTAAATAAAATATATACAAAAAAAGAAAGACACGCTCGCACACACACTTCAATAATTCTCAACACAAGCACTCACAAAATATAATACAAATAATATACAAGGCACTATCTCTCTCTTCCTTGCCACAGGTGGGTGGAATATCAGAGATAGGCGACAGTGAGGATAGTGGTTAGTAGTTTTGTTAGAGATCTCACTCTTCCTTGCCGCGGGTAGGTGGTATATCAGAGATGCTGATACTGAGGAAAGCACGGTAATTTATACAAACCCCAGTACCAAGCAAGGGTTAGTGGAGTGGTTAGAGAAGGGCAAAAATCAATGATTTCGCGGTGAAAATGAAAAAACAGATAGTGGGAAACGATAGGGCATGCATAAAAACGTAAGGGTAGAAAAAAGAAACGAATCTCTAGGATAAATATAAACAAAAACAGAAAAAAAATAAAAAAGAAGAAATAATATACAAGAAAGGTATTTAAAAAAAAAGAGGAACATCAGGGGATCTACAACCAAAATGGAAAAGGAAAGAATGGGTAAACTAGAAAAAAAAAATATATTGTTGAATTGCTACAAAACAAACTTCTACAATCTGGGAAGGTGGAAAACACGGACATTTACCGCGAGACTGCAGCCGAAACCAAGGAAGACCAGGGTACTAGGAATGTGGAAAACACGGACATTTAAAGCGAGACTGCACAGCCGCAGAGAAGAAAGAACTAGTCAACCTAGCGAGGATCTGTCAGACGATTGTGGAACCCGATGAACACTGGCAGAGTGACAACCTGACGAAAGATCACGATAATGATGAAGACATTATACCGATACTGTGATGGAAAAAGGCAGGAACAGCACGACCTACCTGGGAAAAAGTTAGTAGCATGAGTACCAGCACGAAAAGTTATTGGGCCTTATGAGATTCGCTCGTCATAGAGAATTAGGTACTAAAACGATTATGGGAAAGCCCTGACGGGACTAAAATTCGGCTTCATGTAGTTCTTCCAAAGGGCATGGTCAACGAGGCGCTGACGGAGGTCCATGGACATGTTGAAGGAGGACACTTCGGAGTAACGTAGCCGTTGGAGAAGGTACGAGAGCGGTTTTATTTGCTCAAGTTTAGAAGAGACGTCGACAATTCAGTATGAAGTGTCCAACGTGTGTGTCAGCCAAGGGACCTCAGACTCGAAGCCGAGAGCGTATGAGGCAATACAATGTTGGTTCTCCATTTGAAAGAATAGCCCTGAACGTAGCAGGACCTTCCCATTAACATCTGCTGGCTATAAATACATCATAATAGTGATGGACTATTTCAGCAAATGGACCGAAGTGTAGCTACTACGGTCGCTTTAATGTTGGTGTGGAGTACCACTGGGGATTCACTCTGACCAGGGACGGAACTTCGAATCCGCAGTATTCCGGGAAATCTGTGAGCTGCTAGGAGTACGGAAGACTAGGACCACTCCACTACATCCACAATCTGACGGAATGGTCGAAATGTTCAACGCAACGCTGGAAACCAATTTGAGAATAATTGTTAACGATCACCAGACGGACTGGAATCAACACATACCTTTGCCTATCGAAGTGCGGGTCACGAGACCACTGGAAGGACACCAGCCAGCATTTTATTTCAAAGAGAGCTGAAGTTACCTATGGACATCCAGTTTAGACAGAAGATCGTCGACCTTCAGCTACCGACTATGCACAGCAACAGCAACTGGAGGAACTACTCGATACCATCCATAGAGCCGTCCGTAACAAGATGCAAGCAGAAAGTGACCGTATGAAAACCAGGTACGACCGGAAAGCCAACAGGACAGGATTCAGGCGACCAGGTGTGCCTCTATAATGCTGTCCGTCGGAAAGGCGGATGTTACAACGAGCCTCGGAGAGACCGTACTCCATAGTCCGCAAGCTGAATGACATAGTCTACCGTATTCAAAGAGGACCAAAGGCCAAGATGAAAGTTGTACTCCTGTATCGCTTGGCTCCCTACAAGGGTCAAAGCATTGATCGGGACGATCAATTCTAAGAGAACGGCAGTGTCACGAAGTGTTCTTGCGGTTTGTGTTGGTTTAGTGCTAATTAACAACACGTTCCTGGAAAAGATAATGGATATTCTCGACCTATAAAAGCGAGTGCACTGGGCGGACCGAGTCGGTTTATTTACATCGTGCGTTGACAAGTGACAGGCGATCGTCGTAGAGGGGCGGCAGTTGAATGCGAGTATAAGTAGTGGCGAAGAATACGGCGACGGACGAAATAGATTTACTAGTGTGAAAATTGTATACCCTTGTGTTAATCAGAACTGTAGTTAATTTAATTTTAGTTGTCAATAAATTTAGTTGTTTTTGTTCGTTTAATTGTCTTTTCGTGACTAAACACGTCTAATTCTCTAATTCACTAATATGTTAGTAACGCCCTTTCCGCTACAAAACACTTTCATTTGAGAAAATCGGTTGACAGTAGAGCTTCTTTTCTTAATATTATTGTTTATAACTTCATTTTAATAATTCTGTTCAGTTAAACTAAATAGTATTCAAAAAATGGAACAAAAATCGTGGAGTTATCAGCGCTTTGGTGTCTAAAAACTCTCTCTTTTACATCTTGCCTTCTACATCATTCTCTCTTCTCTACTTATCGTCAACCTATCACCCTTATGATCAACACCGAATACGTAACAACCCTCCCTTCTCACTATTATCGTCTACCCCTTCTCAGGTGTCTTCTGTTCCGTTTTGCAAACTACCCTCAATTCACCACTCGTTGTCGCAAATACACATAAAGATCGCATCAATTGATTTGAGCTAGTGTATACTTTTTGAGTTTCAGGTCTTAGTTGTTTTTGAAATTTTGTTTATTGTTCAGTGCCCATTGGGCGTAACTCTTACGTAAATTTTCAGACCTTAGTCTTAAACCACTCGTGACATATCAGTTATATTATAATGCCTATTACAGTTTGAAAAATTAAACTGCCTCAATGTTTTTAATAAAAAATACAAAAATTAAAATTACAATTTTAATATAGCATCTTCTTTAAATTTAAGTATAAATTCTTATTTTTTTAATGCATATATCGATCGATTTTCGTCAAATATTTTTATAGGAGACATACTCATTTGACAACTTTTAACGCTAGTCAAATCCTGGGCATTTTTTTCGTTTTGTAGAAATATCTGCCTATTTCATTGCTGTTTAAACGTTTTGCAAAATTTATATGCCTGGGACGCTGAAAATTGTAAGATATTTGTCAATCTACATCACCACAAGGTAACTGGACTAGATGCTGGATATAAAAATTTAGGCTTTCATAAACGGAATCCATAGTAGAATTAAGATTCGGGCTAAAGGGTCGTTACCAACAAAAAATAAGTTAGGGTTAATTATAAATGACCAAATTGACGTTAATAATTCATCTATTCTAAATCTATAAATCGTATAATTTTCACCACTACTGATTGTTATTAATCCTAGGTAACATTCTTTGTCCTTCCTCCCCTCCTTTTTTCGATTGAATTTTAGTTAGTAAGTACCTATATAAGTGATTTTGTAAATAATTTTAGTTTAGTCGTTCTTCAACCTGAAGAAGCCACGGTGTGGCGAAATGATCATTGTGATCAATAAATCATTTAAGTTATGTACATCTAATAGGTCTAAATAATTTTTTAAAACTTTTAATATCCAAAAGTCAGAAGGGTACCATTTGGCGTCGAACACTCCGTATACTGTTTTAATGAATATAATAATTTTGTAAGTAAAAAATAGATAATTTTTGTTGAACTTTAAACACTTACTAGCAGGACAAGGTCAATGTGATTTTTTGTACTTTAAATTTGGTTCAGTTCTTAATGATGCGACGTATGTGTCAAGTTGTATATAAAGAATTCTTTAACTTTTAATATAGTTACACAGGGTACGATCGTGGTGTTAATAAGACTCCAGAGCCAAAATCTTACTTACTCTTCAAATTACTCCTAACTTGGACAGACCCTTCGTTCTTACTTTTCATGGCTCCTTACCATCCAATTTTACTGACTCTTTTTGGCGTTGTCTCAACGAATAACCAATTCAAGCAACTTTTATCTTACTTATTGTATTAAGACTTATTCCAAAGCCGTCAATGGTATCTGCATGCGCTCTATTTTGCTCAAAGTTTAAAGCTGCACAGAATCATGCTAACATGTCAATTAACAATTTTGATAGATTATTCATTAACTACCTACGTTACAAATCTAACTTTAGTATGTGTGTTTGACGTTTAAAATTGTGTTTATGGTATAAATACCGTAATGCTCCCTCCTACACTTATCAAATTGAGGTTCTAATGAAAGGCTGTTTAAAGTGGGTGTAATATATATAAGGGAGTATCAACCACTGTAACAGTAGTTTCCTCAAGTTGTCAAAATTAATTTATCAATATTACATTTGGTAATTAGCTGTTGACGTCACTAAATTGAAGGTAATAGCCGGAAGCTCCAAATGAAGCATAAGTTAAACTACAAGCTAATATACGACGTAGGTGTATTGTAGAAAGTTTCATGAAGGTGATTTATTTTTGGAACACGTTCAAAATTATTCTGCTCATTTTTGATCCTGAATGATCGGTAGATAATTTCTATGACGGAATTAGTATCTGTTTAACATCAACACACAATCTGATAGCAGAAATTAAAACTAACTTAGTGGCGTCAGAATGTTAAGGGAATTCGGTACTCAAAGGAATGTTCCTCAGGGGAAAGTGATGCTCTATTTCACAATTCTCATTGCTTTTGTAATTTGCGCATAATTCTTCATTTGCTTTCAGACAAAGCGGGTTTTGTGTAGAGATGCATATAACAATGTTAAAAATGAAATGAAAAAAACCCTAAGAAGTATGCACAATTGTCAGATGCGAGTTCATGTTAAACAAAAATATTTGTAGAGGATCGAAACAAAAATTTTGAGACATAAGTAAAAGATCTGTGTGGTAGCCGTGCAGGCCCATCGAGCATGCGGATGTTTTATTTATTATACCCAATTTATTGTCTCTGTAATAACCATTTACCGGGGGTAGCTTTCTAACCAGCAGCCCCGGAGAGAAGCAGGACATTCGGTGAGAAAGCAGTCCTTTGTATTACCATCCCCATAAAATAAAAGACAATAATTATATACACAGGACGAAATGTCTGTTGAATGTGTATTACCTTCCCTTTTCTAAAATATTTTTTTGCTTTTAACACGTTCCAAGTTAAAAACTATGAATCAGAAAAAAACTTTTTTTAGCAAAAGCTGTAGCCTGATAAACAATGAACATAATAGCGAAAGTTCGATGTGCGAGAGGTAATTTGTTCAGTGGAATCCCCATAACTTTCTGAGGACTGGTATACCCTATTTCAGAGAAATTAAGTATAATGATTTTTACCTAAAAGTCTTATACAAAATGAATGGGGAAGATTCCTACAAGTCTAACGTTATTACCGTTTCTAATTATTGGGTGAAACTGTTTCTGAATATACATATACATATATGATTGTTTATTAGTTGATGAAATAAGATTATTTCACCTGTGCATAAATGTACCACTTCTTTTGATTCCTATGGGGGAATAGATGCAATAAACGGACTTTTAACTTTGTGTTTTAAAAGTTTATTACACTCAAACTATTTACAACTATATATACACTAATTTTATTGTACGCCGTGATTGCTACTTATTTTAACGAAAATACTAAATTACTATAGATTATGATTTAATATATGAAACTATATGTTATTAAATACTGTATGTTTAAAAAGTTCTTGATGTGATTGGTGATTGATGTTAATGTACTAAAAATGGTCTCTGCTAAAAATTTTTGATGTACGAATGGTTTGAATCTAATATGTCTGAATGATGAATTGATTCTACAATTGAATGTAAAAATACTTATTTTAGCATGAATTTAAGAACCGCCCCCCAGAAGAGGGGGTGGTTCCGATGCACCGACACTTGAAACAACAAAAAAAGGAAGGGAAGCTGTGTGTAGGTGCATCATCTACGTCCCGGAAATGGACCGATGGATCAAAAAATCATCTCCAATAAATTTATCGACTAGCTTAACTCTAAAAGAACACTTGGAAATAAAGAAAATATAATACAATAGGGCTAAACGGCAATACCAATAAAGGAAAAATATGACACATACAAAAACCATAAATTGCAAAAGAAAGGAACAGACAGCAAAAGCATATGACAATACAAAAATTACAATTAATCCGAGAAGTAAAAATGCATGATTAATAAGGCAAATATATTACAAAGACAAAAAATTAAAAGATGAATGTATGCAAACATCTCATCAGTTTCATAATCTAAGAAAATATGAAATCAAAACTATTCTATTCTGCTTGATGTTATATCGAAATCATTTTCGACGTCAGCTACGTCGAAACGTTAACATGCAAATCTTAAAATTCTTCTGAAACCACGAAGTAGTTTGTACTTACGAAAAGTTTAAATTAGAAAAGCAATAGAGGCTAAATTGGAACACAAAAGAACAATTTATTTGATCAGATGAAGTTTGAGACGCTTTCTCATAATATACTCTACGAAACAAGTAGTTGTATCTAAGTTTTTGAATTTAAATTGAAGTGTCTGTGCTTTTCTTCATTTAATTATGGTAGCAATCTCAATCTGCAAGTTATGAATACCTTAAATAGAGTAGATCGCCTTATCAATATATTTACTTGGAAAGAAATTGTTTATTAATGTTTGCAATTAGTCTGCCTTTGTATATCCCCAAACTCTATTTGATGAAAGTTAACAAAGTATTACACTCATTATTAATAGTTACTTCATATAAAAAATTTGGTTATTTTATTCTTTTCTAAGAAATTGAACTGTATGACACATAAATTGTTTAAATTATAGTATCAAATCAAAACTCATTTGCTGTAATGTATACTTACATTAATTAATTTTTAATTTTTTGTTTTAATCGTAAGTGAAAAGAAAAAAAAATTAAATCAAGACAAGACACGTAAAAGGGCATTATCTAGCAGCACATCTCTTCTTATTGGACCCTGCTTGAAGTGATGCTAAAGCAAAGACAACATGATTGACATGGCTATCGACGAATTATCAGTTGGAGAAGAGGTGTAGGCAAGTGACTATGAAGACGATAACCACAATGATAAAATACCGTCATCTGATGAAACTCAAAGTCTCTCCATCGTTTCCTTCCATTCTATGCATCATTTTCTAACGACTGTATAGACAATTCCAAAGGTATTCACATTTAAGGCAATTGTCATTAGTTTGAATTTAATTTCTTCCATCTGACGAAGCCACAGTATGGTTAAATAATCGTTGTGGAGTTTTTACAATAAAACGTTTTTGTAACCGAATTGTGTATTACTAGCAAGCAGTATTCACTACTTTCGAGAATGTTCTTCACTCTCTTTCAGGTGGAAACAGTATCCATTACTCTATGATATTGTACAACAAAGTCGAAACAGTTACAGAGCGATCATGAAGGCCTCAATAAATTTGTTACTCAAACCAAGGTAGTCTTGTTCTGGTCCTCGAGTCATAGTGCCATAAAGAGAAACAAGATAGCATATAATCTTGCAATAGCGGGTGCCCATCCACACCTCATTGAACATACTATGAAGAAAGCCAATATTCTTGTGGAAATCCTTACATTCCACGGAGAATTGCAATACGAGTGGATCACTGGAAAGGTGTGGTGCACTATTGGAACCGGCACCGTTCATTTGTAATATATTGCAGCATACAATATTTACTTTAGACTGAGCGACGTGGTCTAGTGCTCTAGATCATTGCTTAGTACTCGAGAGGTCACCAGTTCGAATCCGGATCCGACTGCTCTGATCCACGTTTTCATTGGTTTTCTTGGATCACTTAGGCAAATGGTGAGACAGTAATGTTCCACAAATAACCTTTCACTTTTATTCTGTCTACATTTCGTCGGTCTCATCTTTCTCTCCCTAACCATACCACCCGCCCATTCCCACGATTCCTGAAAGGAGGCTGAAGAGGGCCTTACTCCCTACCCTCCGAATTTGTACTACAGTGTATATCAAAGGGATTGCCCAACCACCAGCACGAGTAGCTGGTGGGAATGAAACACAAAAAAGTTTTTTTTAACTTTAGTTTTAAGAAATCTGTTGAAGTAGTTGTTCGATTATGTTGTTATAAGTAAGTTCCGTCCAATACAATAATGACAATGGATGTGGTTTATAGTTTATATCGTGTGAATAAATTTCTTAAGTACTTACATGAAGAAAAAGCTAATTTAAAAAACAAATGTCAGCCGTTGTCCTATATTATTACTGAGAATACAGGTACTAGGCGCGGAAAAATATTGTATACTACTAATTTAGTAGATAAAATTAAACGAACAATTATTGCATAGTCTTTGCAACAATAAAAGTCAATTATTTTCTTTTATTTGTTTACTTTTTGTTGGCGATAAAATATAGACAAAGGTAGGGGCGACAGATTTAGTCCACATGATTGAAAAAATAAAAACAAAACATGACAACTCCGAATGCCTTCATAATATAACATAATTAGCATTACTAGGAGCTAACGTTTAAACTACAGGTAAGCAAATATCTGCAGCACATTTGCTTAATTTATTACGAGCCTCCACTGCTTCGAAGTCTTCGTAACGATTCAGTCCACGACCCATCAGCTCGAATCTTAATTCTACTGTATGGATCCGGCCGTGAAAGTCTATGTTCTTATATTATATTATGTAGCGACCAACATCAATAAAATAAGAACACCCTGTATATAACTTCTTTATGTAAATATGTATAAAATGTCTTTTATTCTTACTTAAACATCTGCAGCTATTCTTCTCTTTACAACTAACAATATTACTTCGGCATCTATTCTTCTCCTTACAAATTACTTTATTACATCTGTACTTTCCTATAATCTTTTGAAATATTTCTATTCTATTTATTAACTTCAAAACGCCTGTGATACTATACCTGTCCTAATTACTTTCTAATAGTGGGTTTCTTCGGTGCTTTGGGTTCAACATCTTCAAGCTAGAAATTCTATCTCTCTTTTCAAAATTTGCTTTCTTACTAATAGTCCCCTACTTTTATTTAACAACCCTTAGCTCCGCTTTCAAGTCTAATTATTACTAATATTGAACACGCATACACCAAAATTATTTAAATATTTTGTAAGACTAAAATTTAACGGAAAAATATTTAGTTTAATTTATTCTATTAATTGAAATGCTAGCACATATTTTTTGTTACGAAATTAACGTAATTCGTATTGCAGTATTTTTATGTCACGACTAAAGTAAAATTCTGACCCGATTCGAAAGTTTTGTAGTTGTGCTCTTATTCCTTTTACCAACTGATTGTAATGAACTAGCAAATTGGGGTCTTATCTTAACCAGTTTCGTCAAATGGGTCAAGGGAGAGGGTTAATATTGTGCTGATTAGTGAGCAGTACCGAGATTACCAATTCCCGTCGGAGTAGATTTCGTTTGGGAAACTTTCATTAATCATTTTGGGAAGTTGTCCGTGTGGATATCAAGGGTAATTCTGTGAATCACTTGTTTTAATTGTATTGTAAACATCCCAATAAATATTAAATCAAGGATTGTTTGTCGTATAGTTCTTTCTTTTTAGTAACTAATGACTTGATACATTTGAAGGTGTAAAAGCCTAAAAAAAACAATAGAATGGACATTATCTTAAATTATAGGTAGTACTAACATTTATACAATAAATATTAAGGAGTTCATAAGGAAAAATACATAAACTTTACAGAAAGACTTTGTAAATTTAACAATGATTACTTGTAATAGTAAAGAATTAGATTTATTAAATAAAGGTTTATACCTAGTACCTACCTATAATATATATACATATAATAAGAACATTATTTTTAAATTAAAATTAATTTAGCAATATGTTCTAATCTAATCCTTCTAGAATGTGACAATTTAATAACAAAAATAGAAATAAGTTATAGATATCATTTAAAAAGAATTACTTAACTGTAACAGATTATATTCAAAACAAAAACTAGCTATTTCAGTACGATAGTAGCTATAAATAAAATCGCTGTTAGAGGAATGGTGGAGCAATTTTTCAGTAATGAATATTCAGACATGGTACTCGAGGACTCATCAAGCAAAAGCCAAAAACAAATTAAATGTTTATTGAAAAATTGTAAATTCTTATTTGATACATTTTAAGCTAAGGTACTAATTTCTATGAATCCTTGTCCGCCAATATTATACTCGTATGATTTGGTGACAATAAGTACAAAAAGGGAATTTGACTATTAGACCAGTGTGTCTTCTTTATTAACGCTCTGAACAAAAAATTAGCAAATGAATTGGTGTATTAAATTAACAAATATCCAAACTGTAGTTCTAGTTGTTGTATAAATAACAGCATAGAATTTGTGTAAGAAATTTCTACTTTAATGGTAAAAGACAAGTTTATAACAAAATAATGTTGTTAAAGTTATATTGCAATGAACCTGTTTTGTTCAATTCCCAAATTATAAATACCGGACAATAAGATGAAAAAAATTAATTGAAAACAATGTTACACAGTTTCTGATTGATGAAACATTGGAATGTTTGCAATTATGTTTACATGAAAATTATTTCCTGCTTGTCAATGAAATCTACAGAATGAGGGACTACCCAATAGAATGGAATTATTAACTACCGTTAGCTAACATATTTTTGCATAATTTAGAAGTAAAGATTTACTTCAGTAAGTACAGTAATAATTTAAAAAAGAATATTTTGGAAATGATACATTGACAAGATTTTGTAATTTGGAAAGGTGATTTAAATAAAGTTGAATATATTAATGAGCTACATAATATGATTAAAATGACGTTAGAAATTGAAAATAACAAATAACATAATTTCCTATATTTACCATTATCAAATTATAATAACTTATACATATGTCATCTGAAGATGCGTTTGTATGGTGAAACAATTGTTGAGATTTTTAAAATAAAATAAATAGTGGAAATTTATACATTGTTGTTAACATTACCAATTAGATAAACAATCTTTTATTAAAATTTACTACATTATTTAGGTTTTCGCAAACCTGAAAATGAAATGTCGTTTTATATTGAGGCTTGTTGCGTAAACAAACAAAATACAAAACTATTAATAATGTATACGTTTTTTCAATTTGTTTTACTGCTTTTGCAGATATTGATGTAAATATTTATTTTCTGTCTTTTTTCAACGATTGTTCAATTATCTATACAAAAAAAAACTAAATGTTTATTGATTGTGTCCTTCAGCTAACATTATGATTGATACAAAACAAAAATAGCGTAAATGTGAGTGAGTAAATGAAAAATTTGGTACATTTACATGACATGTTTTGTAATGAAATACAATTCTGCTTGTCATTCTACATAAAACTCATTATAAACGGTCCAATTTTTGATACGGGAAGGATTCAGCATTTATAAAATTCGATTTAAGAAAGTAATAATAAAATGAAAATGTGTTCTTTCAGTTTTATAAAACAAATTTCCAATACAATGATATTTTCCTAACTGAATGGTAGAAATTATAAACAGCACAAAAGGTCCCGCATGTTTATTTTGTTATTAATTGAAAATTATTCGTTTCCGTACAAAAATTGAGATTTTCTTTCTAAAAATATTATTATGTGCCTCTCTGTAGTTATATAAATAATACAAGTATGTAGGTTCTAAAGACAAAGTTTCATACAATGTCACCCACTGCTTCCTCTACCTTTCTTGTATATTACGTAATATACTACGTATTTTTATAATTTTGAAACGAAGTGAAATAGTTGATGGAAAAACTTTCTATTAGTTTTCTCCTTGATTAGAATTACTATCTTCTCTTGCTCAAACCAGACCAGCTAATTAGTAATTAAAAGTTGTAAATTTGTAGATCATTTTTGCTTAACCAACATTTTTGAACGTTAGAGTTGATACTTATATTAAATTTAAAATAAAAAAGACAAAACAAATGTATTATTTAAGCAATCTCTTTTACATCGTCTTGCTTCGGCTACTCACTACTCAGTAATTACAGTTTTTGAACTTTCAGCAAGTGCACCTACTTTTTAATTATACACAAATACGTACTTTTCAGTTTAAGAAGATGCAAATTTTCTAACTTGCAGTTTTTCTAAAAAAGGAACCAGTCGTTAGTCTTTGAAATAAAAATATTGTAACAAGCTGAGGATACAGCGAGTTCTCGGTTGTAGCGACCAAAGTTTAAAAGTCCATGAACACTTCCTATTATATGCATGTTTTTTATACGGTTGTAATGAGTAGTCTACAACGTGCGCTTGCATTTGGAATAAAACTACGACGGTAAAAAATTTGCTTTATATAGGTATACTCCGAAATTAAATAATTTGATGTATTATGAATTAAAATAATCAAAGGAACAACTATATTTCATACAATCATATTCGTAATGCAAATAGGTGGAGCTCTCTTGTCCGAAAATCCAATGCTCTGCAATTAGCTGAACATTTAGTCGTCTAGTTAGGGGATACAAGTAAGTAGATTTTGGTATTCAGGAAGTTGTCATTTTTTTTAGAATTTTTAATTAGAATTCGTGAATTTTTGACATATCGGGAATGCTTAAATATCAATATTCGAATATAGCGGTCGTAGGTATGCTGTGGCTCAATACCTGCAAGCAAAATCTCGTCATGATAGGACGAGTATCCCGCAGACTTCTACGCTTTGTGTTGCTGTTTTTGTTTTAAGGTATTTCGGACGGCATGAAAGGAATAAATAGAATTTTAAAGATATGTACATGATTGAAAATAAGAGAGTTGAAAGTATAATGTATATTATACATCTTTTTAATGAATGAAATAAATCACACTACCGATGAGTTTAATTACTATCTAAAGTTAATTGTATTTTTATCAAAACACATGTTTTGAACAAGTTCCTCAACATGAAAAGAAAGCGTAAGTGCACTCTAATCTTTCTCTTACTTACTCACTTATTCTGTAGTCTACAAAGACTATTTCAATGCGATGTTGCCATATTTCTCACTACCTTTTAAACTGATTAAGATAGTATTCTTTTACGATATTAATATTATTAACAAGTAATTTTTGTTCTATAAGGTTAATCGTATTGAAATATCAAATGAATTAAATACAATTTGATTTTACCTGTAATAGTTATTTTACTGTAGAAATGTCAAGTATATCAATATTAAAAATTTTAGACAATTACTGTTTTTTTAACCCAATTTTAATTTCTAATGATTTCAATGTTAAATAACTCGTAACGTATGCAGTAAAACACTTGAAACCCGTAACATAATTTGTGTTAAATCGACTATTCTTTCGATTAGTGTATAAAGAAAGAAATGTCATGTTTGAAACAGTTACCATCCGAAATAAATTAAGAAATATAAACCGATTTATAGCAACGATTATACCCAAATGAATAACGAAACGATGAATTTGACGAACGAAATAAACAAATCGTCTTTTGGCATGAATAAACTCGACTGTATGGTGCATTTTTGCACAGAAAACAAACAGCCTCATTTGCTTGATGCACCATAACAGTGAGCTAATCATCCAACCGTATTCGCATTTTTCTTCCATGGCACCAGTTTACGAAAAAATACGAACGAATCTGAATCAACTGTGTTGCCTGGGAGGGCTGGATCGATCGTAAGTTGGCCAAGTGCTCATCTAAAGTTTCATTTTCCACTGTGAGCAGTGGAATGCATGCGAACTTACATTTACGAAACTCCAATGAAAAAGAATTCCTTGCGTACGTACGTATCAAGTATTTTTGTTGCCCGTCGATGTATCGTTGTAAAACAATACCTTATGATGATACTTGGCACATATATCTAAAAATATGCAAACACAGCAGAAACATGAAATTGTTTATATATGTGAATGTGAATACATTTTAAATGATTGTAACTTTGTGTATTATTAGTTACCTATACATATTTAATAAAGCATTTCGCAAAAGTGAAACTTTTATAGGGTATTTTATAACTAATGTTACAGTTGTATATTTGCTAACATAAATTGGTTTAATTAATAGAATCCTGACCTTTCATCGAAAAAATATATCATTATGGTCATCACTTCAATATTTTTTCCAAACTATGAATTAAATTATTTATTAACGTTCTGTAACATATAAGTCGGTTAATAGGTTATAAAAATTCTATATGTCAAGTAATATAGGAATTAATGCCAAATCAAGACCAAAAAATTTTTGAACCGTTCAACGAAACTGTTAATATATTCTATGTATTCTTACTAATCGAAACTTTGAATAAGAAATTAACGATTAGAGAATACACATGTGTTAGATTGTAAATGAATGCCAAAACTCGAAGGTAGTTAACGACACTCAACTTCTTTTGGTAATGAATAAAAAAGAAAACACGTTAGATTGAGCTTTGTTTTTATTCTGTTCCGGCATACTGCTTTGGTTCTCTCTATCTCTCTCTCTCTCTTACCGTCTGTTTTTTGAGTAGTATAAATGTAATATTAGTGTAAATGTAAGTTGAAAATAAAAGTATATATTAGAACTGGGAAGTGCATCAAGGTCTCTATGTTGATTCAACTGGACAAGTTTAAATACCTCAGTGAGGCCTTGTCCAGTTTAATATCTTCTGAAGCAGCTAAAATCCACTAGATGGCAACAATTGCCTCTACGTTATTATTTTATTAACTTTTCTTTATGGAACATTAGAACATGGACAGTAATTTATCGAGACTGCCTATGGCATACTGATAAGCTTCTAATAAGAGCGAAATCGCGATCCGTGTCTGGTGGTCTCGATAAATTTCTGACCAAAAACATAATAATTGTTTTTGAATTTTAATATTGTTTTTCGAGTTTATAAAATAACCGATCACATGGACAGACGTGATTTATTTTTATTAAAAGCGAATCGGCCCTTGCGCAATCCTTTATTTAATGTCTCTACAGCTTTTTTCATCCTGGCTTGTCTTACTTCCAAGATATAATATAACTATTGATATAATATTTTTGGGAAGAAAAGATTGCAGCAGGTTAAGTGCAGACAATGTGTGAACGCCATCTATTGAAACTGCTTAATACTTATTGTGAAGTTCAATAATGTTGATTTATTAACCATGTTTGTATTATTTCTTCTCCAGAAGTATATTTAATGACGATTATCGTACCGTAACCTTAACACTCAGTAAAAAACAAACTCTTCAAATTGCAAACCTGCCACAATGTTATGATGATAATTTTTATCGCTATATAATAATGTTTTAACATAGTAATATTAATAATACATAGGGAGACTTATTTACCTTGAGACCATGAAATATTTTGATTAGATGTCATTATTTTGGAAAATATTTTAGATAAATGATATATGCCTTTGAAGGGAAAATCAGTCGGTGGCTTTTTGTATGACCTTGACCTCGACATTCAAAGTCATATGCAGTTCAAGTATTTTTTTTTAATGAGAATACATATTTTTGGCCCCAGAAATGGAAAGGACGGAAAATTTTATAAACGGAAACATCTTTGCAGTTGATTTTCTCTAGTTTTTCAATCCTTATTGATATGAAATTAGGAATAGTTAAACATTCGAAATATCTTGATTGAAAATTGAAAATCTCATTATTTTGAAAAATTTATATACAAGAGTTGTATGTTCTCAAAGGAGTAATGTGATTTTGACCTTCGTTGTTCTTAAAATCTCATGAATCTATACTGCAAACTTAAAAGCATATTAATTTCAAGGGTATTTTCAATTACAATTTTTTTTCGCTCTTTCCATTTCTGATATCACAAATATACATTCCCATTTAAAAAAGTTACTTGACCTGCAAATCAGACACTTATGATCACTAGTTGATTCCTTCTTTGAAAGCATACAACTTTTCTGGATAATTTTTTCTATAATAGTAAGACCCAATCAACATACCTCATTTTCTCAGATATGTGACTCACCCTATATATATCTTCTCACCATACGTAGGATAATGTTTTACGTATCTGTAGTGCCAGATTAATAAGTTTATCTTTTGAAGCTTAGATATCTAGCTGATCGTAGGGCATTCTGCAACTATCTGACTATAAAAACGTCCAATTAAGGTATGGAACTCTGTCTTAGGCCTACTTTCAATATCCATAGTGTTGTCATTTAAACGGAATATTTATTTAAAGACACGGACAGCTTCACGTGTTGAGCGTGTATAAACGTTAATCAATAAAAAAAATCGTTATATTAGCAGAGGTGGGACGTCTCAGTTAACAGTGGTGTTACAATCGAAATACCTTGAAATTACGTTACAATTCATCTTTTATATGATGAGGATTTTCCGGGCTGACGAGCCGTGGTCGAGTGAAGTACCTCTTACTTCCAAACGTTTCGTTCGAAACTGCGTCGAACATCTTCAGTGGAGACGATGACTTCTAAGAATTCTTCTCAGAGGTTCAGACGCTCCGTCTTAGAAGTCATCGTCTGCACTGAAGATGTTCGGCGCAGTTTCGAACGAAACGTTTGGAAGTAAGAGGTACTCCACTCGACCACGGCTCGTCAGCCAGGAAAATCCTCATCATATGGACTCCGGCCGGGAAAGCCTTCAAACATACTTTAATTCATATTTTACAAAATATATAAATTATTAATGCAGAAGTAATAGTAAATCGTTCATCTGAATATATTTTGCGATTGTTTCGTCTGTACGATGATGGATCAAATATAAACGAGCCTTTGTTCATAAAACATTTATTTTAAAAAGTTTCACCAAAACACAAATTTCTCTGTCTTTCGTCATATCCTCCTTATTTGTCTATATATTTTTCCCAACGCATTAGTAGCTTTCTCATCCCGTTTGTATAAAAAGAAGCAGAGCTGGTATCTATCCAGTTGCGCACAAACGCCTCCACCTGTTCATCGATCTGAAATCGCTCCTCCTTTTTCGACGATAAGCAAGTTTTACCTGACTGAGAAGTCAGCAGTACAGACAGTAGTAGGATGCATTAATAGTTCCTCGTTTGTGCAAAAAATCGACCAACAGCACCCCTCTCCAGTACCAAAAAACCGTGGCTAAAGCTTTGCCTGCAGACAGACGTGTTTTCGACTTGCGTGCTCGTTTTGATGTTGGAGTGTAATGGTATACCCACGTCTCATCGCAGGTTACAATTTTGTGCAAAGAAATTTTACCATCCTCTCTAAATCGAGTGAGAAGCGCCTGAGAGATGCGAACTCGAGAAGCTTTTTGATCTTCACTCAGCAACATTGGAACATAACGAGCTGAAATTTTTCGGAATCCCAAGTTTTTCGTTATGATTGTGTGATACTCTCATAGCTGATGCTGAGTTCACCAGATATCTGAAGCACAGTGGCGTGGCGTGGCGACCCCCTTCAATAAGGTTTCTAACGCGTGCAATGTTAATCGGCGAAATGCTGGTGAGCGGACAACGAGGATGATTTTGCATATTCGACACTATTACGCCCATCGTTAAATTCTTTGCACCAAGCTTTCAAACGTGGCTACGAAAGCGTTTCATTTCCAAATTGTGCTTGCAATCTACGCAAAATTTCAGCTGATTTCACGTTTTCACATGTAATAATAATTCGTTGGGCAAGGCTGCTGTGCACCTCTTTCTCACTCATTGTGATAGCTATTAACGTATTAACCAAGCGACCGCAGTAGTACGACACATCGTTTCCGTGCCACCTAATATCCCCACTTCAAGTTCCTGACTCCCGGATGCGCCTTGAATAATTATCCAGCACACAAAGGCTCGTTTATATTTGATCCACCCTCGTATATAATTTGTAGGTATGAATGTTATAGATGGTAACTTGTGGTAGGGAAAGGATTCCCTAATTGGTATGTGTGAAGTGCTTTCCACCAGGTTAACTGCTATGGATTAAGGGCTATATAGTGCCACCACAAATTGAAGATAAATATATAATGGGCAAGTATATAAGAAAAGGGTAGCAAATACCCGTAATCATAGCCGGCAAATCGAGTTGGTACATACTGCTGTTGTGTGGACACTAACTGCCCTTTGATTATATACTTTCCCGTTATGCATTTACCTCAAATTTGTGGTTGCACTACAGTTAAGTTATGGTAATGTAACCACCCGCACCCGGGTACTACAAAGTTATAAGAAATCCCAAACGTTTACTTATAGGCCATTCTTAAGTTAATAAATAAAATAAATAAATCAATTTTATTTATTACATAATGTTTCGCAATAAATGCACTGTGGATAGTTTATATTTCATTTTCAAGTTGGTACTGTTTGAATTAATTGATACTTTAATTTATTTTATTCCCATTAATTTTGGTAATGTGTTTTCTCTTTATATATTAGCTTTTTCTTATGCATATAAATTTTAAATAATTGCTAAATTAATCTGTCATCAGAAGGATATCATACATTTTAAATTACTTTGTCGTGTTTGCTAATCAAGATAATGACATTTCACTTCCGATCTAGAATCGATACTTAATGTTTTAATCGAAATGAATTTTTGGGATTGTAGTAGTAAAGGGATTTACTTATACTAATTTATGATGATGTAGTGTTGTGTGTGTAGTTTAGGTATGATATTTTCGTTGTCGAATCGATGTCACAGTGATTTTTTAAAACCATGCTATCCCTAATATTCAAATTAGCAAAATTAGCAAATTTAAAGCCTAAGTTATAGATTATGAATCTTATTTTCAGTTATAGCTTTTAACTGCAACTTAAGCAAAGAAATTTTAGCGAGCCGCGAACTGGGGCAGTGGAAAGGGTGAATTTTGAGTATATAAGTCCCTGCGATCCACAAGAAAGTCGATACCCTAGTTTCGCTTTTTTAGCGTGAGTGCCCACCCTACATATTAGTGGTGGGTCACCGACTCTTCGTACCCACCCCTCCATTGCTCCCGCCCCCTCCCCCATAAATTTGCCCCCTCCTCAATCCACTTCCCTATCCCTACCTTTCCGCATCTACCCTGGGGATGTTAAAACCTTCGGGTTGTTAATCCCCACTCGAGGTGGGTTTTTAGTCAGTAAGAATCTGACACTACCCCCCCCCCTTCTGGGGGTGCCTATGCAATGTTTTCCCACCCCGAGTTAAATCTAAACAAAAAAAAGAACAAGAAAGTCGCAGACATTCTACCTACCCAAGGCAAGGAAGACATATGTTTCATCTCAGATAAAGAGTTTGTACATTGTTGGCTGTCTATTAGCTCGATTATATGGACATTGATCGATCAACCCCATGGTCGGCTCTACCATGAGTCTGAGATGGCGTTTTCTTATACTTATTTTACTACACAAGGATGTTGAAGAGTGCAGTCCAACGTCTCTTGTTTTGGTCTGGTTCTCGTCCATCTCCGTTGCTGTCGACACATCCAGCTGAGTCCAGTGTTGATTGTCCCAGGTGCCATTATCATCCCCGTAGTCGTTGGATGCCCAAAGTGTCTGCCTATTTTTCTTCCGTTGGTATGTCTATTCCGTCTCCGTCTCTGGTTGCCCTGAGAAAATCATACCGCCCAATCCCACATTACGTCCGTGGTTGTCGCTGTTACCATTCGTCTTTTCTTGAGCTGATGTTCGACGGAATATAAACCAAGGTGCATACAACCACTTGCCCACATTAGGGTTGATTTTGGTAATTTGATATTTTTCTTTACACTCAGAATTTATGGTCATAATAATATATCACTGTTGACTAGCTTACATAGTTGCCACCGTTTTAATTGACTTTTAGTTTCCTTCTATTTATTATTGTTTGATACAGATATTTTGTTGCTATTTTTAAGTTTGTGTTAATTAAGTCCACATTGGACTGCTTTTAATATTTTTAATATTATTCATTTTGTCCCTATACTATTCTGGTATTAGGTAGGTGATTGACAAACACTATAATTTATCAAATTGATTTAGGCTTTCGCGGCCAGTTGATGAACTGGTGTTGTCCTTCTTCGGGTGTACAGGCCGTCGTTGGTTGGAATTGCTTCCTAACGTTTCGCTAGCGCGAGTGGCGAGCTTCTTCAGAGGTCTATCCATTTTCGCTGTTGGTCGTACGACCCAAAGAAGGACAACACCAGTACTATAATTTGTTTTTATCATGTTTTATGGCTTGAGAAACTTGACCAGTTGTATTTGTACTCTGATTAATTCAAGTCCACGTGTAATTACCGTAATAATAATACCAGTTGTTTCTATAAACCATAAACTGTCTTTGGTACACTTATTGTGAAACAGATTAATGACAATTAAAACAAAAGTAACATTACTTTTGTTTTAATTATCATTAAAGATAACAGTGGTATCTATTCTTTCAGTTGAAGGTATTTGCTCTTGGTTGTTTTTCGAGCCAGTAACAGCTGTATTGACCATCCAAAAACTAACAGGTGTGTCTTTTTAATTATTAGTTAAGTAGTTTGACAGTGAGAGTGGTATTAATAACGCGATATTGGTTGAAAATACGCGACAGTACCTATATTACCCAATTGCCATTTAGAGATACTTAACACTTTAGTTGAACTAGGTCTGGGTGGGATTACCGAGTTATATGGGAACTGATATAGGTAATCAGTCAATAAAAAACAATGACATAATATACGATTATAAAATAAACCAATAAAATTTTAAGACAATAGTAAGCAATGTTATTATATCTGAATGATCGATAATGGCAAAATAACTTACTTAATGATCATAATACAAGGTCTTTCAGCACCTTATTAGTAAAAAGTCCAGTTTCCTATTGTTTAAAAGCAATCCCTAAATAGTGTTTCGAAATTACTCTTTGTATCATTTGTCAAAATGCAGTACAGTACCTAACCGTCTAACGAAACATGCCACAAAACTTGAGTGCAAAAACAATCGCTATTTCCATTGCTTTGTAACCGTTAACACGAGAATAATTTCTCCTGCCGAATAAAACTATCAAGATGATTTCGGTAAAGTATCAGGTAAATAAATAAGATAATTAGATTGTATTTTTAAAAAGGGTCTAATTTGAACGAGCAACATTATTTTAACATTTTTTTAAATAATTTAATTCGAAATTTATATTTAATAGATTGTTCGTGAATTAATAATATGAATTTTTAGTACTGTACTTATCACTGTTTTTTCGATTTTAGGTTTTATCCTTTCAGATTATTTTATCAATATTCTCCAAAGTACACTCTTTATGGAATCTAGGTAAAGTGCAGAACTTATCACACCTTCAATTTCCCCTTTCGCACCACCACTTTAATCCAAAAACCAGTAAATATCATAATAGACACGGATATGCAGACAATAATTTTCACGTAAACACTCAACCACCACAACCATGTAATCCAAAAATACCTTGCAGACAACCATACAAATGTCATCATCCAACTGAAAATCATATTTACAATCTCAATAGACATGGATATAGAGAACCAGAGAATCGTCGTGTATGTTGGACGATGTTTGCATGTTGTATCGAAGATATTCCTCCTTCAAGGCATGAATTCTCAACACCACCGTCCCCAACTATAAAACCTCGACCACCACCCACCAGACCTACCAAACATACACCACCGCCTAAACGACCACCGTCTACACAACGAACGTCTATACCAACACATGAACATACTATACCAGCAATAATTACTAATCCAGAAACAACTACTCCACTATGTGTGTCGCAAACCCCACCTACACCTCCACCCATAGAATCGCTTACAACACCTCCTATACCACCGCCTATATTTGTTACAACTCCACCGGCTCAATACGGAACAACGCCTTCAAAATGTGTAGGAAGTTGTAACATATACTCATTTGAACAGAACTTGATCTATTTCATATTACTGGCAAATAAAGAAAAAGCAGAAGAATGCTCAAGTACTACAATGAAACCGGAATCAACGACAAATGCACAAGAAAGTACAACAGGGAGATTAGAATCAACGACAACAGAAAGAACTACAACAACAAAGGTGTCAAATGTGTCAAGAGAAGAAGATGCTCTTGTGGATGATTCTACAGATCAACTACCTGTAGATGATTCATCAGTTCCAGACTCTATTACAGAAGGTAGCGAGGAAGGTTCTGAAAATGACGATCAACCGACTTCAAATGAAGAAAATGAGGAAGAATCAACTACCGAAAATGAACCAACGATAAGTCCAGAAGAAACATGAGTATTCCACAATATTCTTTAAAAAAAATCTCGGTATAATAACAGTTAGTTCCCATTACACATATTTAATTAATTCTAGGTGAATATGTGGAACATAATGTTACTGATTATTTTATTGCATTATTATCTTTACATAGTTACTAAAAATATGCCTAATGTTAAATGGTTAATTGTCATTCTACACCCAAAATAATAAATAGTCCACTGAATGTAGGAAATGATTATCTTCTTAAATTAGGAGTATAATACACTACTTAATTAACCAAATATCTTAATATATGCTTGTAAATACTACTTTTTATTAGTAATTGATCATTTAATTTAAAATTAATTGTAAAAATAAAGATTCAGAAAGCTATCAAATGACACCACGGCGATTGACTTCTCCCATATATCATGTTATCCTAATTTCTATTTATTTTTCTCCTTTTCGTCTCAAATATAAACATATATAGTGTTAATTATTAAATTCGTCACTTGTTGGAACTTATTCATGATGAAGAGATATACTAGTAAAATAGATTCATGAATTTTATTAATTGGTATTGATATAATAATAAGATAAAGGCATTTGTTGCCATCTAGTGGATTTTAACTGCTACAGAAGATATTAAATATCTCAGTGAGGCCTTGTAGCAGTTAAAATCCACTAGATGGCAACAATTGTCTCCATCTTATTATTATATTAACTGTTTTTTATGGAACATTACAGCTTGGTCAGTAACTTATCGAGACTGCTTATGGCACGCTGATGAGCTTCTAATAAGAGCGAAATCGCGATCCGTATCTGATGGTCTCCATAAATTTCTAGCCAAAAACATAATAATTGTTTTTGGTATTGGTACATATATTTCGCCATGCTATAGCTTTTTTATGTGACGATTATATGTTACCACTGACCTGATAGGCGTGTCATTTTTGTGAAGTTAGGAGCTAGAGGGTTCATTAACGTTAAACGATTCTTAAAAAAATAGTCAAGTAAAATCTTTAAGATTATTTAAGACTAATTCAAGTTGCTTTTAAAATTTGGCTGTGGGATCGAATAGAGGTTCTTCAAACTCATTGTCTTTTTCTTTTATAAAATCTAATACTTTGTTGTTATAATTAGTATTTAAAAAGCTATAATTGTATTTCCATTATAGGCTTTTGTGAAAATAATATAATTATCTGCAACCTTCACTTCTGAATTATGTTTTTTATGTTAATACTCCTGAGGATGCCCTAAGAAGGCGAAATAAATGTACATATATATTTAGTGAAACTTCTTCAAGTGTACTCAGTATTATTATTTGTTTAACATTTTTATTAAAAATGCAACTCAGATTATTTCCTTTAAAGTTGGTAGACATTACATTTCTCAATGCTAATGTGTAGGAATTCTTACCTTTCAACTTCTTAACTGAAAGGATTAATGTACGTGCTGTTGAAAAAATAAGCTTAAACTGTTTTAATTTATTTCCTATACTAGTACTTATGCTACCTTAAAACAGGATTTTTATCCATAAGTTGTTATTTTAATATGTAATTTTCTTGATAGATTAAATAAGATGATTAAAATTTACTTTCAACTTTTTGGATAACATTTTACAGTATCAATGATAGGTGGGTCGTATACATTATTATTAACGCCTATACTTTTTATAATATTGATTTCTTTCTTATTGTTATCTTTACTTAATGGTATTCTAAGGAGTCTGTTAATAATAACAAATAAACTGTGATTTATATAAAAAAAAAACATTTTATGATTGCATTATACTATCTTCTTCAAACCACCCTCTTAGTATAAAGTTATCCAGTTTCCAGACAATGCTAAAAATAGACTCCAGAACATCATACTGAGGCGTCTAATTTCACACTCGCCCCTGCTAAGGGTATAAATTTGATTTTCAAATTTGCATATACTGTAAATATGTCTTTTCTTGTCTTTCTATCTTCCATGTCTAATTTTATGTATTTCTGTTTCGTTGCATAGTTTTATTTCGCGTACCTAATTCTTCAGATTTTAATTCTTTTTAGCTCTTTCACAAATCCTTTCTGAACCTTTTCTATTGTACCCTTAGTTGGTGTCCTTCGAATCTTCACACTCCCGCCCATTTAATCTCCCCAATAGAAACTGACCCTTTTGTACATCTGCTCCATTTTCACTTTTACGTCTATTATCTTCGTCAGGGTCACTTTAACTAAAATTTTCAAAAATGGTTATCTTACTTCTTTCATTCCTGTAACATCAGTTTCATAAAAATCCTTTGAACTAGAATTTTTTACCTACTCTAACTCAATTAGTCAAACGAAGTCAGTCATACTTAGGTAGTCAATCTCATCGAGTTAAACTTACTCAGTCAACATCATGAATTCGACCTCAATCAATCATCTTAACTATTTGATTAACACTTAATATTTTCTGCTTATCTTCCTTCTTCTGCGAGTTATTTCATCTTTGTATACAATTACCCCTCATAGATGGTGTACAGAATAAACTTTACGTAAGCACGCGTATTTCTTTTATTGTGCTGTTCCATCATACTAACGACAAAAATACAAAACAGGAGATCAAAAAGTCTTAACTGCTGCGCAAATTCATGACAGTGATTTAACTACTCGCAATAAAAGAATCCTTTTGTGACATTGACATTAAAAGAATGGCAGCTTAAAGGCGGCAGTCGAAACCCTGAAAATTTTAAAAATACAAAACTGCCATTAATTTCTTCTTAACGTAGCGGTACTCTTGCAGTTATTTACTGCGATTCCTGTAACTATATAATAGCGACTATATCACAAAATCATTAAGGAAATCATAAAATCGAAATTTTAGTAGACGAGATAGTGGACATGTTTTGTAAACTTAACTCTTGATTCTAAATCCGCCACTGGATTGACATCACATTTAAAAAATATATTTAAGTTTTTTTATACATTGTATGTAAAACTGAGGTGTTATTGTTGATCATCATACTAGGGTCATCAGTCGAAGACTGGTTGAACACACACTTCTACACCTTCCCTTATTGAGTCAATTCTTCTTTAAAATTAGAATATTTTATATTCCTAACTATTTGCGAACAGTAATCTAACCTGGGCTTTCCTCTGCCTCTTTTCACTCCTATTTCTGCTTTTAATATATTTCTAACTAGCAATTTATGTCTCAATAGGTCTCCTGCCAATATATCTATATCTCCTTTACTTTACTGAATTTCATAGAGCCATTTGTTCTCCTACTCCTTTTAATACCTCTTCATTTTTAAGCCTTTCTATCTATATATAGATATATATAGAAATATAATGAAAAATAATAATATTAATATTGTAATATAACATAATATAAGTATATATACGTATATAGCATCATTCCAACTGTGTGGTACATTAGACGTTTTAAGAAAATTAGGCATTTTACAGATTTGAAAATTTGGGAGAAGGGGTTATCAAGGCTGATCTTCTATTTAACTAAAATAATTTCTATTGTCGGGCACTTCCGGTTATACCGGAAGTTAAAGTCAACTCTCTTATTTTGAATGGAATGGTATATTTTTTACGATGAATTCGTATGAAACATAAAATTTTATGGTGACTTTGATAACCAACTTGAATGCCTATATGCCTACGATGAATAGTTTCTGAGATAATTTAATTTATTGGAAAAAAGATTGCACCGCAACCCAAACTATAAAGAATCATAACATCCATAAAAGATGATCTAGAATGTTGAAATTTTTACTAGTTATAACCAAGTCATAAGGCTAACGTTAACGTCATGCCAAAACTAAATTTTATAATTTATACAGGGCGTTCATTAAAAAAAATCCAATGTTTAAAAATTTCAAACAGGAATAACTTGATTTTTTAAATGGCACCTAACATATTTTATTTTGTCATTCGATTCTATTTTTTATCCTGTTTCGATCCATTTGGATATTTCCTACTGTTTTATTTGAACAGTTTTGAATAATTTAGTATTTTTTTAAATAAAGCATGAAAAATATCCAATGTACCGAAAGAGAATAAAAAATGAATTCGAATGACAATATAAAATATGCTAGGTGCCATTTGAAAAAATGAAGTTATTCGTCTTTCAAATTCTTAAATTAAGGATTTTTTTCTGAACGCCCTATACAAATTAAAAAACTTAGTTTTGGCATGACGTTAGTCTTATGACTTGGTTATAACTAGTAAAAATTTCAACATCATAAGTCATCATTTATGAATTTTTATAGTTTGGGTTGGGGTGCAATCTTTTTTCCAATAAATTAAATTACCTCAGAAACTATCGTAGGTATACATGTTACAAGTTAGTTATCAAAGTCACCTTAAACTTTCATAGGGATTTATCGTAAAAATATACCATTCCATTTAAAATAAGAAAGTTGACATCAACTTCCGGGATAACCGGAAGTGCCCGACAGTTGAAATTATTTTAGTTAAATGGATCATCCTTGATAACCCCTACTCCCAAATTTTAAAATCTGTAACTTGCTTAATTTCCCTAAAACGTCTCATGTACCACTTAGTTTGAATGACCTTGTATGGCTTATAACACCACATTTCGAACGTCTCTGCCTTTTTTTTCTCCGTCGCACCCACTGTTCACGTTTCGCATCCAAACATACACCCTCCCGTATTGAGCCAATCTTTGTATTTTTCTAAAACTAGAATATTTTACATCCTTAACTATTTGCGAACAGTAATCTAATCTAGGCCTTCCTCTGTCTCTTTTTACTCCTATTTCTGCCTCGAATATTATAACTAGCCCTTAATGTCTCAATAGGTGTCCTACCAATTTATCTCACCTTCTCATTATTGACTTCCATAGACCTCTTTGTTGTTATTTACAACGGTTTCTTATAACAATACATCTCAAACGCTTCTAATTTCTTCTTTTCCGCAGCGCCCAACAGAAATAGAATTTATATGTTAAATTCGTAGCAATTTTTAACATTTGGAATTATTAATGTATTGTGTGAATACTACTGTTAATCATTTATAAATTGTATCGCTTTCTATTTTACTACCAATTCACCTATAATATCACCATACGTGTGTATATTTCAATCGAAACATAATCTTCCTCGTATATCATCTGATTATTTTGTAAAATTACATTACTGAGTAGTTATGAATGGTTCATTCGTTTGCAGTCGGAAATTATTCATAGCATCATTTGGAACCCTAAATTAGAAATAAATTTATTACAGTATCTGAAGAGATAACTTAAACTAGTCCAATAAATACTTCACAACTTACCCAACATTGTCAAAATGAGGAAGGTTGCAGAAGGTAAATTCTCTTCGTATCAATGTTAATTTTTAATATGTTTTCAAAGGTAATGAAAATTTATTTGCCAACCCACTGCACGAGGAAATGTTCAAAACTGACGTACATGAATTTGTAATTATATGTCACATTTCTTTGACCCATTTCTAAAAGTTACACATAGCTGTAAATGATTAATTTATAAAACAGCTCCGTTTTCATACGTTCCAATTTTTACAAAATTAGGTTACTCGCAAGTTGTCGCAATAAAAGGTCTTGCTTAAATTAAAAGATTTTCAAAAAAGAAGGAATTAAAATCCTTATTCGTCTAAATTTTAAGATCAAAGATTTTGAACGCGTCCTACCAAGTAGGCACAACGAATCGAAAGCCACATCTCATGACCGGTTTCTACCTATCGGGTCTCATCAGGTGGGCGCTGGCAGAAAGGCCCTTACAGGCTATATTATAAATATAAATATAAATATAAATATAAATATAAATATAAATATAAATATAAATATAAATATAAATATAAATATAAATATAAATATAAATATAAATATAAATATAAATATAAATATAAATATAAATATAAATATAAATATAAATATAAATATAAATATAAATATAAATATAAATATAAATATAAATATAAATATAAATATAAATATAAATATAAATATAAATATAAATATAAATATGATGAGACCCGATAGGTCGAAACCGGCCGTGGGATGTGGCTTTCGGTTCATTGTGCCTACTTGGTAGGACGCGTTCAAAATCTTTGATCTTAAAATTTAGACGAATAAGGATTTTAATTCCTTCGTTTTTGAATATGTTATATTTTCGTCTAGGACTCCATCGGAATCAACAGTGTAATTCAATTCCGGTAGGGGTATTAACCCTCGGAGTAGTTGTTTCTGTTGATTCCATATTTATATTTATATTTCAAATATTTTCGTTTATGAAATTCTAATATAACTTAAACTACTTAAGGCGCATTTTTTGTAAAACAGTATTTTTAATTACAAATATATAGAAAATAAGAACAGAAATAAGCTTGAACAAAAGTCTTGACATTTGTTGGAGTAATTTTTTATATTTTTTTCGTTAAACCTTCTCGAAGTAATATTTAACGAAGACGCGGTTGGGAAATTGTAAAACATTTTTATTAATAAAATTCAAACAAACAATATGTAAAGGTTTTACAAAAAATTTAATAAGATTTCTCTTACAATGTTTCGGCTTGTAAGGCCATTATCAAAGAGTTATAAATAGAAACTGGAAACTTCTCGAAGTGTTCGATATAAACCTAGTGAAGATTTCTTGTTGTTTTCTTTCTTTTAATATTTGAATTTTATAAATTTAATTTAAGTGTAGTAAATTAAGAATATCACGGGCTTTAAGCTGTTTACGGAAAAATGTGACAAACTAGTACACCAGCTTAAATAGACATTTTGTTATCAAAATTTTTAGCAGTGAGTATACCACCATGTAAATAAAATTTCAGAGAGAAAAATATCAAAATAGCCCCAAAAAATAAGTTCTGCTTTAAACAATCCTTAACATTGCAATTTGCAATTTTGTCTCGATTTTCTCATTTACTATGAAAACTTTTAAATTAACTGTAATACTTCACTAAGATAATATTTAGAGAACTGCAAGACCTTTATAATAAAAATTGAAACATCGCAATCGGAACTGTTTCCATCGAAGAAAATGTCATACTAATAAAACGTTTCTAGTGATTATTGTGCACAATAAGCGAGCCAACGAAGAATTCTATCAGACACAGTTTTTACGCGATTGCAGTTACAATATTATGCTTCCTTTAAATACACTTGGAAAAACATATGCAAGCATTACTGCATTACCACTTGCTTCCCACTCGGATTGCTGATAAAAAATTTGACTGAAATGAAATGCTCTAGTGTTACAATAGCTGGGCATACAGTTACAGCTCCTTCACTTTTCTCAAAATGGGAAATAAAGAAAAGGGAGATTTAGAATAGTGAAAGCGCAATCAGTTGCTTCTACATACTTAACATGAAATCTACATTGTAAATTATTCTTGAAAAATAAACTCAATAAATGTTTATACGATATACATATATAAAATATCACTCTTAGAATTATTTAGGCCGAACGGCTAATATAAGAATTAAATGTTCTTAATTAAGTTTGCTTGCGTAATATAAGCTACATGGTAGACTAAATTTATCAAATAGATACCTATGTTAGATAGAACCTCACCAAAAATGAAATAATACAGTTAGCAGTAAATATCAGTAGATGGGGATATACTGCCTGTAACATGATATTTGTATTATTCTACTAATATCGGCGAGAGAGGCGACACTATGAGAACGGCATTATTTTACAATTTTATTTATTAATTCATCAGAATCAGATATCGTATATAATTTTTCAAAAACGCGTTCAACATAATTTTTAGAAAGTATGTAGTAAATAGTAGTAAATAGTATATATTTGCGCACTTTAATATTAATCGAGCGTTATCAAAATGCATACTGTGTGTGTGTATAAATGAATGATTTCGATTTTGTTAATGTATATGTTGTAGGTATAAATTATGAGTTTTCTTATTAATGACGGAAAAGAATAATTACTTCATACATGTGCAATTTATTTATGTTGATTACTCAGCTTCCGACCCAAAACGATAAAAAGTTCCCCGAGCTTTAATACATGACGTAGACAAGATTTATACGTGCGTTACAAATAGCCTTAATAAAGATGGATGAGATTTATATGTTTTGTAATGTCTCTGGAATAAAGTTAAATTCAGACATATTAGTACGGGTATTGGTAAATGGTTTTACCCAAATCAATTTCTAAAATAAAGTTAATGCATAATAAAACATTAATTTCGAATTATAAAAGCATGACCTTTATTAAACGTTGCATCTCCTAGTCGTATAAGACGGGAGTAAGTAGGTGATTTGTATTTATTGTTTTTTCGATTTAATTTTGAGATCCCCTAAACTCAATTTCCAAAAAATACAAATCTTGACTTTTTTATAAATACTGCTATTTGAAATAGATAATCCAAATAGCTGAGAGAGTGGTTAGTGATAAAGTAATCTTTAATCGCTGTAACAGAGCTTTGCCCCATCGCATCTAGATTTAAAAAGATCTTAACCTCCAAATCCGAATGAAACCATTTCGGTTTGTTTGGTTTTAAGAATAGCATAGGGCCAGATTTTCATCGAAGAATTAATCGAAAATGATTACTTACCCTGTACAAAACAAGAAGGTATTAGAGTCCTTTTTCGCCTAATTATAAAGGATTCTTTTTGAGGGATATTTTTACCTCTAGACCACTATTATGAACCGCTTAAAAGAAAATCGGAAAACAGGATAAGTAAATATAAATATGGAATCAACAGGAACAACTACTTCGAGGACTAATACCCCTACCGGCATTAAATTGCACTGTTGATTCCGAACGATTATTAGACGAAGATTACAATCCCAAAGAAGAAGGTATTAAAATCCTTTTTCATCTAATTATGAAGGATTACAGATCCCCATTTGGAATGCGTCCTACACAGTAGGCACAGCGCACCGAAAGCCATATCCCACGACCGGTTTCGACCTATCGGGTCTCATTAGGTGGGCGCTGGCAGAAGGGCTTTACAGGCTATATTATAAATATAAATAAAATATAAGTATGGAATCAACAGAAACAACTACTCCAAGGGCTAATACCCCTACCGGCATTGAATTACACTTTTGATTCCGATGGACTCCTAGACGAAAATATAACATATTTAAAAAAGAAGGAATTAAAATCCTTATTCGTAGATCTCACATTTTGAACGCGTCCTAACAAATAGGCACAACGAACCGAAAGCCATGTCCCACGACAGGTTTCGACCTATCGGGTCTCATCAGGTGGGCGCTGGCAGAAGGGCTTTTACAAGCCATACAATTTATTTATATTTATATTTATTGTATAGCTTGTAAAAGCCTTTCTGTCAGCGCCCACCTGATGAGACCCGATATGTCGAAACCGGTTGTGGGATATGGCTTTCTGGCGCTGTACCTACTGTGTAGAACGCATTCCAAATGAGGGATCTGTAATCCTTTATAATTAGATGAAAAAGGATTTTAATACCTTCTTTTTTTGGATTGTAATCTTCATCTAAGAATACATCGGAATCAACAATGTAATTCAATGCCGGTAGGGGTATTAGCCCTCGGAGTAGTTGTTTCTGTTGATTCCATATTTATATTTACTTACCCTGTTTTCTGATTTTCTTTTGAGCGGTTCATAATAATGGTCTGGAGGTAAAAAGATCCCTCAAAAAGGGGTCACGAAGAGGGTAATCATTTTCGATATATTTTTCGATGGCAAATTCGAATTAGTCTCCAGAATTACCATAGTACATTTCAATTTCCTTATATGAAAAATGAAAGCCAAATTAGAATCGCTTTTATTTTTTTATTAAGATAGCTACTTTGAACTGTTGATATGCCTATGAAATTATGAAATCGTATTTAGACTCAGCGTACAAACTACGACGTAAATAGCTGGCCTATTGAAGTTTTAATTTTCAATCCCTGTTTTCATAGTTATAGATGGCTATTGTATTTTACATTATAAAAATGAATTCAGAACCTTCCAAAATCTTACTAGCAGAATTATTAAAACTTCATATTTGAATATTGTTTGGTTTTTGTTATTTTGATACCAAATTTCAAATATAAAGCATAAGTACTTAAATTCGAATGTAAATTTAATTTATTACTGATACCTATCATCAACTTTAATTTGGTTTTAAATTGCATGTATTTTGTAATAAATGGCAGGTATTCACAGTTTTATTAGAAATTCTTCAATAAAAATCATACATTTCAATGTAAAACATGTAATGTTGAATTATTTTTAAACTGTAAGCATTGTTAGTCAATGAAATCTGCGTTTATGACCACTGGTTTTCCAACGAGTCTTGTTTATACGACTCATTGAAATAATATTCTAATTAATTTTTAGCGCAATGTTATTTTTGAATAAACAGAAGTATTTTATGAGTTGCTTACTAATGTAACGAATCGTAGTCGTTAATATGTGGGCACAGAGAGAGAACTAAAAAAAGTAAAATAATGATGTAGGAAAATATTTGTAAACAAAATTAGACGTTCTTCAAAAAATTACGTCTACTTTTTTTAATGTATCTAATTTTAGTGCTTTACTTATAAATTATACAGATTAACGAAATCAGGGAGTGAAAAGTATAAAAGAAAATAGCAGTCACTTTCGATGTAATTTTTGACGCTATGTCCAAATGTAGCCTCAGAATTGTCTCAGTACATCAGGATGTCCTAACTAAAAGCTCAAACAATGCAATTTTTGTCCTTTTTGACAATATTACAACGTAACATAGAATGACACCACAACCAATAAAGTAGCCACTTTCGAGGTATCTTTTGTGGCTGAATTGGAATTTCCCTTCAAATTTGCTCCAAAACATCAAGATTTTGGGATACGTTAACTCCAAATGTAGCTGATTTGGCTTTTACGTTTTGTCTTCAACACGCCAGAATATTGCACGCTCTTTAAAGTGCCCTCTTGGTTTCGAGAGCATAGAGAGTTGAAAAAAAAATCACAAAAAAGTAATCGTTGCTGATGTACTTTTTGATGACAAACTTAAATATGACCTTAGAAAAGCTTTAGAACTTTGCAGTTTCGAGAAATCCTAATCTTATAACCAAAATTGCCAAATTAGCATCATTCGAATTTTTTAAATTAAGATATATATCTATCTATATATATATATATATATAGTCTAAATATCTTCGAGCAATTTCTTCATTGCTTTATTCTTTTATTTCACGTGCTAATGCTGACAATAGAAATTGAAGTTTTTAAATTTTAGGTTAACATATCTCAAAATTTAGACAAGCTGTCACAATTTTTATACCATATTCGGAATAATCATTGCAAAGTATGTCGGAAATATACCTTTGACCTCAGCTTTCTGATGTTATAAAGAGCACATTATTAATGTTAGAAATCTCTACAAGAATTAAAACAGTATTTTATGCTTCCATTTCTGAAAGAGGATTAAGTACTCTGAAATTATTTTTCTTTTGAACAACTGTAAACGAGTAGTTTTGCATTTTGGCATCAAACACAAACGGAAATAAATTTGATAAAGTGTTGTTGGCAACTCGCTCGAGCAAGAATGAGCACAAAAACTTTTGAATTATATCTAACATTCCTCTTCAAATTTCTAGTGTAACCGCACATTGTTTCCATTTATTCATACATTCGCCTACTCTTCCCATCCGAAAGTTAAATAGACCAACAATGTAGTATTATATTTAGCATTTAATTCTACGTATAAGTACTTGTTTACAATTGAAAACAAATATAATTTAACGATAAATGAATAAACACTACCTTGTTTATTATTACTTTTTTATTTACAAATCCTTTTGACTATAGCTTTTCGGTTCTTGTAAAAGTTTCTACATAAAGTTATAATTTGCATTAACATCGCCCTTTTAACCTTCAATAACTAGACTAAATTGTATAGTTAATAATAATTCTAATAAGTCATTTTTGGACCACTTTGAGCTCGGAAAGAAAATATAATTTTAGGTCTGAATTAACTTTTATAATAAATTATAAGTATATGGACAGGAATGATAATACCTTTCGTATTCAAGAAAAGCACAGAAAAAATATCTCAAACATAGATACTATATTTCTTATTTTTGAATAAATAGCTACCAATAATTAATAAAAGAAACTCAACAAAATGATTTCTGGCCTATGCATGCGTTTTACAATATCTGGTTTTTCAGTATGTCGCCATCTGTTGATATCTACTGCTAGCTGAAATATTTCATATGTTAAACAAGGAGCTTACTAACGTATCTATTTGGCCAATTGAATCGACGACGCAGCTTATATATGTGATAGCCACGTATATAAAATTAATAAGAACGCTTGGACGTCCTTTTAAAGAGAATTCTGTACTTTGCAATTCAAAATATTTCGATAGTTTTCCTGCTAGTAACAAGTCATTAGTCCTTTTGTCCTTCTAAGTTATTATTTTCTTTTCATATCATAGGTTAAATTACTTTAACCTAAGCAAACCTAGCTTATCTTACAGAATGAAAGACAATTATAGCAGAAAGCAGTTTAGGCTAGCACAAATCAATTTGTCCTAACTGCTTTATTTGGATTTCAGAATAAACCAGTTTGGACTATGTCAAACTGATTTATATAAGATATTATCGTCCTTTCGATAAAATAGTTTCGCCTAGTGAAAACGTGTTTATCCTGAAACCGAGTTTGGGTGCTAACACAATTATTTAAGTACTATAAAACGTATTCAATTCCGCTTTAAAATAATTCCTACTCTTTTGAGCTCAATATAACACAAAAAGGACCTTCATCAACTTGTGCTCTTTATGATTGTCGTTTATGAAATTCCAAACTTGGTTGTTATATAGAAAATTTTAGTATTCGCAATCCTCTTTGTTCAAATATCGATTTTCCAAACTATAAGAATAATATTTCTATCAATACTAATTATTACTTTTTTCCCTTATATATTCCTTAATTGATTATAATATAAATTAAAATTTAAATATAAATTTCGGATTTCGAAAGTTATTGAGAAGCGATTCCTAAATCTTTAATAAGAGTTTCGGGACACATGACGGATGTCTGGAAGTTTTTAGCAAATTGCTTTGGAAGAAAATGTTCGAGAGATGTTTCTTTAATTTAATTTATACTGACAGATAATAAGTTATTCATATTCACAAACTTGGAAAGTCAGCTTAAGTTATTATTCTAAAGGTACCTAACTGATCAAGTTAGGTAAGTGTCTTTAGTTAAATTGTCTCGTACAATTTACATAAATCTTCTGTAATCTTACGTACTTATAAATTCCTACAAGTTATCAAATTATGTAATTTTAATTTTAAATAACAACAAAAGTTGCCCTTACGACATTTGAAATGAACGCCCATTTTATTAATATCATATTACAGCCCGTATGTCGCCATCTACCAATATTTGCTGCTATCTGTAGTATTTTATATGTTTGACAAGGCCTTACGAAGATATAAACTGAATCTACGACGTGGTTTATACCACCTGATACACACGTCAACTAACTTAATCAAGAATATTTAGTTCATTGTTCATCAAAATTAATAAATGTGGATCGCAATTTCAAACTCAGTATACAATATGTGGCTTCGATAAATCACTGACCAATCTGAAGTTGTTCTATTAAAGGAAGTTGATATAATATACGAGGCATGTTTTTTAAGTAAGTACCGTTTCGAAATTCTGGTGCCACAGCGCTGAGGTCAGCGTTATGCGCATGCGCACTGAGTACCTGCATCTCTCAACTACGCACTGACGCCATTACAGTCTGATTCGCCCTTGTTTACGTTGTCAACTGAGTGTTTAAGGTGATATAATATATATATGTAATAAGTTCGAAATCGCGATCCACATCTGTTTATTCTGATATATATGTCTTACCAAGAACTAAAAGTTTTTAACCATTTTATTAATTCTTTGTTTCGTTAGTTACAGGCATGTCAAAAAATCGAAAATCGCTTGGGGTCATGCATTTTGCTGAATTTTTTTTCTGGACTACTTTGGACCTGTAGAGACAAAAAATGACAAAAAAAACATGCCTTGATTTTGTGGGACATTCTTGGATAGAAACGCAACTTTGTAGTCGTTCGATTGAAAAATCATAACTCAAAACCAAACATGTCTAGCATAACGCCGTTTGGACTCAAGATGTGGGTAACTGCAAAAAATTGGGAATAAGCTACCTATCGCTCCTACCGAGGTATAGTCCTCCCAACTTGGCAGAAATCAAAATCGCGTAACTCGCTTGGTACAATGGCAAGGAATGATTGTTTTTATCTATAAATAATAATATCTAGCGGCATATCTAGACATTGGTTCAAAAATAAACTGGTTCAACTTAGTCGTTATATAATGTTATATGTATCTACGGTGCTAGCGTATAAATAAATTTTGTGAAGCTGTCCAAGATATTACTTGACAAACACCAACGTTTTGACGTTTTGAGCTTGTTTGGTCATCGCAGGGTCATAGATGGGGTGTAGTAATGTCTTCAAATAGGTTCAATTTGCTTATGGTGTGTAACAACGCCAAGTGTAAGTGCCATGTACCATCGACAGTGGTACCAATCGGTCTAAACTTGAACGGGTTTAACTAGTATTTAATATTCCACATATTGCCTGGTTGGGATAGGAGCATACACTGAATGATTTATTTCAGTTATAATTCATAATAGTAACCCTTATTTCCTACATGGAGAGCACAACCACTGACCTAACCTTGAAACAATTACAAGCTGTTGCTGTAATTCAGGAAGATGTCAATGTTAAATAAACAATAATTCAATACACAATGGCGTTAAATTCTGTTGTTGACAAGTTCACCCTGAATTTTACATAAAGACAATGGTACATCACAAGATTGCTCCACAATCTAATGAATATTTCGTCTAGAGAATTGGTATCGAGCCTGCTAACAATAATATTTAACCACCTAAAAGGGTCTAGTGCTATTTAAATCGAGATTAATAATGAAATGGGTAACAAATCTTGATCTCGAATTGACGGAATAAGCTACGAAAGGGGATACTTCCCTTTAATAACCAACATGATATCAAGATGGAAGACAATCCCATATTACTATTAAGAAAAATTAGTACAACATATTATTAAAGAAGTAAAAACCAAGCAAAAGGAAAGTTTCATCAAATTTTATTAGAAAAATGCTAACAAGTTTCGGTCAACGCGACCATTTTCAAAACAGTAGAGTACAACAAATACTAAAATCTTAAAACTAAAACAGCTCTATATATAACGAGAGATTAGCTAAAATCTATCTTATTTCGAAGACTTATTATTTAATTCCAATAACAATTTAGTTAATAACTTATTTACCTGGAAACGATATGTCGATGACGTGTTTTGTATATGGAAAGGCACAGGTAGGCAATTAGATAAATTCCTAATTGTCTTAAATAGTATCGACAGACAAAAACATCCAATTTACCATAGAAAAACAAGTCGACAACAGCATTAATTTCTTAGATTTGAATATTTCTAAATCTGATAACAAATTAATTTTACAAATTTATTGAAAACCCTCTTGTACTGATACAATTATTTCGGTTGATTCAAACCATCCGAAACAGACCAAACTTGGCGTGTTCCATTCTTTTCTAAACAGGCTTTTAAATATTCCATTATTTGATTTTAATGTCAAAAAAGAACTTAATATTATTAAGCATATTGCAGTAAATAATGGTTTCGAACACCTTAATGTTGATAAACTCTTACGCTCGAAACAAAGAAAAATCGTTTGTAGGCTTTTATATAACCCTTGTACAAATATAACTTCAACAAAAAACAAAATTTACTCGTCTGTGAAATTTATCAACAATGTTAGTTACAAATTCAAACATAGGTTAAATAAACTGAATGTAACTCTCATTGAAAACAATCAGTGCAATTTGAAATTCTTACTATCTAAATTTAAACCTGCAGTTAATAAATTAGAAAAAAGTGAAATTTATAGAATTGAGTGTAATAATTGTGATGCCCTTTACATTGGGCAGAGCGGGAGAGCTATAAACAGAAGTATAAAAGAACATATTTATAGTATTACTTAAAAAGACAATAAAACCGGCTTCTCAGAGCATTGTACCTCCTTTAACTACACTTTAGACGAGGAAAATGTAGTAGTTTTACGTAGTAATATTAACAAAAGTAGAAAGATGTTTGTTCTAGAAAGCTTGGAAATCAAAAAAGCTCTCTCGCACAACCAAAATATTGTAAATAACCAATTAGAGTTATGTTACACTGACTCCCTACTTATTGTGGCTAATCTCTAGTTATATATAGAGTTGTTTTAGTTTTAGTATTTGTTGTACTCTACTCCTTTGAAAATGGTCGCGTTGACCGAAACTAATAAAATTTGGTGAAACTTTCCTTTTGTTTGTTTTTTACTTCATTAAGTATGTTTCACAACAGTTGCACCCCAAAAAGTGTTAAGTTAACAAATTAATAGGTATGTTACAAAAAAAATTGTACGCTAAGGTTATACACCGTGTTGGTAGGAAGTTCTGATGATAATACAATCAATTAAATTAGAAGAGACTATTAAATAAAAATTAAATTCATGTTATCTCTTCTAAATTAACAAAGCGGCAGTCTTACGTACTTTATAATAATATTCAAATATCAGTTCCATTTAATATTGCCCTTCCAGAACGTCAAAACTCAAAGTTAAATCTTCGCATACCGAGCTACAAGATAGCTATCGCTGTCTACAATACTGATTTAACTTATCAAACTCCCTTTAGAAGATTTCCCATAGAAAGAAAGTTTTATATTTTTTTCAACTGATTTGTTTACGAACTTTAAGTTAATAAAGTTATATTATTTAGATGATTTTTATTTAAGCGAGAGTTTACATTCGTGTTCCCAAGAAAGCATTAAAAACTGTTAATCAATTTATCGAATAAAACAAATAACCAGGTCACATATGAAAGTTGCTCTTGATACGTTTTAATTAAATTTTTGTCAAACTAAGACAATAAAGAGGTATGTTTTTTTAAAATTATTAACTCGTCTGAAATTTTATATTTAGGGTTATTTTAACGGAAACTTCAACTTTTTATTTATGAAATCCCTGGAAAATGGGGAGTTTTCAATCTAGAAACCGTAAAGCATGTCAATTTAATGATGTATTAAATATTATAATAAACTGAAGAAGGTTACTACATATATAGGTAATGTTTTTCTGTATATACTTTCTAAAGCATGTCAAAAAGTATTAATTTAATTTTATTGAAACAATCGATACAAAATATAAACACCCATGTTTATTTTAGCGATGGACGGACTGTAACAGTAAATTTTATGAATACTACACCTGAATTTTATTACTCTCCTTTTAGCATCGTAAATTGTTTAGTGGAAGATAAAATTTTCTTTGCGTCCTGAAAACTGAGTCTTAGTTACGAGGAAATTAAACTTTTCAGTGGTTTCCTTAGTTATTGCAGGTTGTAAACAGGAATCTTCGTTTAATGGAATCTCATTCAATTAACACTTATTAAATACCCAGTGGCGAATTAATACTAATAATGGCCCAGGGGGACTTTTAAATTGTATTTAATTGTCCTAACGGTCAACAAGATGATTTAAATATCCCTATAAATGAGTTAACATCGATATTCGATCATTCAGGACTGTTCTGATATAAATGGGTACCTGACTGACTTTCTTGTTTCTTGTTACTCATCAGAAGGATCCGATATGGTTGACATTGAAATGTGGACAACACACAACATGACGCGGTTCTAGAACTCTAGGAAACTTGATCCCTTCTAAATGAAATTAACTAGTGAGCGATACGTTTTAAGGAAATTTGCACAAATGAAAATTTATTATTATTATTATTTGCTGGTAACTTGTGTTCCTCATAAGAGTGCTACATACACTCACTCTAGAGGAGTTACAGTGTTGCTATCCTATTTCAAAATTTTCATTTTGTCTTCGTTATAGCTTCAAAATAACGGACGCAGAACAAGTCCGCCACCCACCTTATTTCAAACCAAGCCAAGAACTTATCTTAGCTCATTATAAGTAGTTTGATTTCATTGAAAAGATCAAAACAGGGTGATTAAGAGAAGTTTTCGTGAGTAGTTACAAAATTTATTACCACATTTTGGACCTGTAGGACATAATTAAGCATTCTGATGATGATTAGTGTTAGAATTAGAAAATAAGTATTCTGTATAAAAATAAGAAATAAAAGTACTTACCCAAATTTCCCGATTTTTCACTTCATCTATAATTTCCCTACAAAAAGATAGAAGCAAAAATAAAAAATAATTCAAAAATACACTTGATAACTAGAACTAGAAAAATATGCCTAAAATTTAAAAAATTAGTATATAGATCTTTTAAATGAAAAACTAAGCAAATTATACGTTCTTAAAAGTTAAAAATTGAAGAAAAATGTATTTAAATGTAAAATTGTAACGATTAGGAACTTTCTTACTATCAAAAAAATAATAATAAACAAATAAAATTGCAAATAAATGTCTCAAACAGTTTATATTAGAAACTCTACATATGTTTCGGCTTATTAAGTCTTGTTCACTAGTAAACAAATGCAATACTAAACATTAATGTAACTTTTTTGTGTTTCATTCCCACCAACTACTCGTGCTGGTGGGCGGAAGTCCCTCCGACAAAGCCGGAGGGTAGGGCGTAAGGCCCTCTCCAGCATCCTTACAGGAATCGTGGAAAAGGGTGGGTGGTGTGGTTAGGGAGAGAAAGATGAGACGGATGAAATGAAGAAAGCGAAAGATTATCTGTGGAATATTACTGCTCCAGCATTTGCCTAAATGATCCAAGGAAACCACAGAAAACTTGGACTAGAACAGCCGGACCCAGGTTAGAACCGGTTACCTCCCGAATGCTAAGCAATGATCTAGAGCACTAGACAACGCCGCTCGGTAATATTAATGTCACAGTACAAAATATTTATACTTGGAACAGGGGTGTTTAACCATTGCTTGTTGGAAAACCCAAGTAATAATCTATAACAGGGTATTTCTTAAATTCCAATTGGTCATTTGTAATACTTTGTTTAATGTTTTTGTAATATTTTATTTATGACCAACTGGAATTTACAAATACCCTGTTATCGATTATTACTTGGGTTTTCCAACAAACAGTGGTTGAACACTCCTGTTCCAGGTATAAATATATTGTACTGTAACATTAATATTTAGTATTGCATTTGCACATGATTAATCCTCAATTAGTGCAATAAAAAAATAAAAACAAAAACGTTGCTTTCACCCTATGGATCGTTGTAAATAATTGATTTTTTCTTGTTTTCTGGAAGCTGCTCAGGGCACATACATACACACAAAATAAATAACCACATAGCTCTTCTCACTCTTGACATATATATGTTCTTAGTATTTTTAGTTGTCGTTAATATCGTACATCGTTGGTATTTCCTCCTTCAGACCTTTGTCAAAGCGCTTCGTCGTCATGGTTCAAGTGTCCGTTTCGATTCAAAGATTGTCTCTCGTGTGGGCTAGATGGGCGATTTCTTTTAAAGAATCAACACTGAAAAATAGAACACACGAATTTAACGACTATTCTACAATAAATTACTTGGTTGCATATATACAGGGTGTAGTTAGTGTCTTTAATCAATAAAACTGAGCAAAACGTATACTAAAACGCTATATTTAAAAGCTTTAGGGTTGTTAAACTAAACCTGTTGATCAAGGTAAAAACTTATGTTAGAAAGAAAATTTCAATAATATTACGAAAGAACTATTTGGTGCATGCATCTTGCTCAGCTCCAGCAACCATTGTAAAAGGATAAAAGTGAAAAAGCGATGAGAGTAGAGTAAATATACATATACAAAAATAGTTTTAAAAGTTATATTACGTCATAACGACATTACAGAAAGTGATTAAGAAATACAAGCCATAAAAACCATAATTACTTCAAAGTATGATTTTTAACTTAAAAGAAAAGCTAACGAAGTCAAATTTTGGTCAGTGTGAATTTAAAATTTGTTTTTTTAAAAAAAATACCAAATTTATATTTAACATAGATGGCATACATCCATATGAAAAAACATTAAACCAAAAATAAGACAGTAATAACAAGAATGTACATGAATAAAAGGATATAGCTCCCATGATCTTTGAATTGTGAATCTAGTCGAAGGTGAAATATATGTAATGTGTAGGTATGCTTCGTAACGACTACTAACAAAAAACCTTCAGATTTATAGTTTCTTCTAGGGTCATGAAATGCATGTCTAAAAAGACAGCATCATACGATATTGCATCTCTGCTTGGTTTAAAGGGGACAAAAAAATTATGGCAATAGCCTTGCAGTTTGTAATTATTGATCTATAATACACTTTACAATCGCAGATCAGTCGCAGAGAATACTTTACATAGTTGCTAAAATTTCCAATACGCAACAATATACTTAATTAAATTGCACTCTACATATTATAATAAACTTGTATTGATTTGGTGTATGAATATAGCGATAATGCGATAACATCATTAATATGTTCCGAATAATATAGATCTAGAACAATGAAGTGCTTTAATTATAACGTGCCTATCTACTCATTAGATTAAACCTTCGTGCAATTATTATATTTACATTACATTTGTGGTATTCGTACATGAGCTATAACATTTCTATACTTTTAATGTATATGTTATTTAATTTCTTACAATTGAAATTGCTGAGGTCGATGCTAAAACAGAATAATCTTATAAAATAGTAATTATCATAGATTCATGTACTGCTTTGTGGCCATTAGTTGAAGGGATTTATCAGATAATGCTCGAATACTGTAAAACATCACACACTTCGTTGGATCGAATAATTACATTCTTTAATAGCTTTTAATGAAAGCTACAAAGTACCTCAAAGGTAACAACAATGAGCAATAAAAAAGAAAGCTCTTAATCCGAAGGATTATGAAAAGGAAATAAGCAGGGAATTGCAGGTTGTAAGTTAATTTTCTCTATAAGCATTTGAATTTTCAAGTTTTTTTATTGACAAGTGAACAAGAGAAAACATTTAGCAAATTTCTAATAAAACTGTTAAAAACATGGCAGATGTTTCTACAAAAATAGTTATAGTAAATTGACTTGATTTTCACAAATAAATTATTCATTCACCAATAAGAAATAATACTAAAGAGAAGGTTGTTTTAAAACAATTCGGTATTCTCCAAATTTACTGAAGATTTGTATAAGATATAACAGGTAGGTATTAACTGAATATTGTTCATTGTATGACTTAAGAAGCAATTCATAGAGGAACTCGCAAGTTGTGCCCACTTCTCCAAGCGTGGTAATACCATCGAATAAGCAATACTAGTTTCGCATATTCTGTTTTCATGTAATTGAATAAAGCATTTTTATGGGGAAATCAAAATAATATACATTTCATGATTATACCAATGATGTAACCGCAATGTTTGATGTTTGCTACTTGGAATTCATGTTTTTCTACATCCTCTTTAGGAAAAACACTGAGGCAGTAAAACTCCACAGATAATATTTCATTTCCCGTCTGTATTCATTTCGTCCATCTCTTCTGTTTCTCCCTAACCATCACTCATCCATTCCCAAAGGGGGCCTTCCGCCATATCCTCCGGATTTGCATTACATTGTAGGTTGACGGGACGGTCCACACATCAGCATTCATAGTTGATGGGAATGAAGTACCCAAAAGTTTTTTATCACGCGGAAAGCTCGCATTCAATTCTAGGCCGATATGATATTATTTTAATTTTATACTTTATGCACATCTGTGGTATAGTACCTATCGAATATCCATATAAGTTTCATTCCGTTACTCTTATGGTAAATACTACCGAAAGAAACGACAAACTTCGACGGTCACATATTGATTTAATGATTTTCACGTATATCTAACCATTTGCCTACCGTATAAACTAACCAAACAGAAATTTATAAATACTGAGATCTCGAACTAAAAACTTATTTTTGTCAAAATATAATATATGGAATATTTCTAAGGGGTAGTGTAGCTTCATACTAGTCGATGAACTTTTAGAATCGCTTCAGTATTTCCAAAGATTCCCCCCTGTATATACAAATAGACATACAAACAGACACCTCTTTGTAATGTTAGTGCAGATATGGCTTTTCTTCATTTCTAAATATTCCAATAGGTTTGTTTTGATATGCCTTTATTCTTTTGTTTTCTATTTAGTCTTTAATTCCAATGTGTGAATCATATTTGGATTCAGAACCAAATATAATAAACTGAACTGCTAAGTCAAATTAGCATGGTAGCAACTTTCATTAAAAATATTATTATATGGATGTCTAATTGTATAACTCATGTCAAGGGAAAAAAATCTATGTCGAAAATATTAGTACAACACGATGTAACGAATTTAAATTAACCTGAATATTATTGATTTGGGCATCACTTTTGTGCCGGATCATTGAACCAGCCACATGTGAATTAAGGTCCGAAGGACTAAACTGTAGGCGCATAGTGCAGGTCTTCCCACAGGTGGACCTGTCCCTCTGCGCTTAATCAGGAGATCGATGGTGATAGTGAAGTTATATTTGGAAGAAATAGATGAAATGTTAGTTATTTACATAATGCAAGGTAACATTCAATAGTCGAATATTGACTACATGCGATACAAGTATCTATAAACATGACTTCATAATAATTTCTTTTCTTCTTATGAGGTACAAGATTATCTACTGATTTTATTTATTTTCCTTTTCTTCTTTTTTAACTTTTAAATTAGAAAAGACTCAAAGGAAATAACTTAATAGTTTTGGATGAGTGCGAGTTTGTTGATTATCCTTAGACAAACTAACACTAGATATATATTCACCAGGCACAATTATGAGAGCAGAATTGTTTTGCTGAGTTATTTATAACATGACAGTTTATCGAAAATTGTTTTACTGAAATATAAATCCAATCTTCCTGCAATTGGCATGAGCTTTTAGGAACGTTCGAATTTGTTGTTATGGAATATTTGGTGTCAATTTAAACAGATAATGAGAAACAATCAACAAATATAATAACTATAGGTAATAATATCCAGCTCTGACAGCTAATTTCTGGAACTTTAATTGAATTCCTGTTATGGCTAAGCTTTATTTCATTTCGAAAACCGTGCAAATATCTATTTCAAACAGAAGAAAATTAAACTTCGGAAATAATGAGAATTTATAATCGGTGAATTGGAATCCAAATTGGTTCCTAAAAATATTTCTGATGGAAATTTCGAAAGCATCTTTATTTGTTTGTTTGGAACAGTTTTTTAAAAGTTAATCAGATACTGAAATGTTAGGGGCCGCACCTGTACGTTGATTTCGTTCAATTATTCTTTTAATCTTACTAAAACCGAAAATTATGATGGATAGGGCCATCCAGAGAATAGAAGATACAATGAAGCAGGTGGGTGTTACGGCAAATACAACATTTTGTCTTCTGAAGAAAACATTAGCGATATTACTTAATCCCCTTTTCCTAATTTCTGAGGATATAGAGGTCGGCAAGTTTAAGAATAGCTTCCACCGTAATACATTCGAAGCGAAAAGGATGATAGGTATGCGCCCACGTTCTATGCACCGGAAGTGATTGAAAGCGAATTATTTACATGAGTAGGAGACAAATATTGTCCACTTTACATCTAGAGCTTTCCCTACGCTGATTGTACCGTACTGGGTGAATTTTGTTGACTTCGTAAGTATATGCACATGAATTTAGTCAATGTAATTGTTTCATAATTTTAATACTACTTGCGGTGCACTTATTGTGAAACATGTTAAAAACAATATAGCTAAAACACAATGGAATGTTTCACCAATTTATTGAAATAAACTCAACAAATATTTCGGTCATAGACCATTATCAAGAGTACATAAAATTTTACTAAAATTTAAAACTTACTCCTGTATAGTTTAGATTTGAACATACAATTCACTATTGAAAAAGAAAACAACAGTTTAAATTTCTTAGACCTTAATATCTCCAAAATTAATAATAAACTAGACTTCAACATATACAGAAAATCAACAAACACAGACACAATCATTCCATCAGATTCATGCCACCCGATACAAACAAAATATGCAGCATTTCACTCTTTTATAAATCGTTTATTAAACGTACCTCTTAACGAAAAGAATTATCTTAACGAAGTAGACACAATCAAATTAATCGCAAAACACAACGGTTATAGTCCTAATATTGTAGATAGACTAATTTCACGAAAAAAGAACACACTTGTATCTAAATCAATTTACATGAACATTTCAAAATCATCAGTTTACCGTTTCACTTCAATAAATTTCATTAACAAAATTAGTATTAAATTTAAAAACAAATTAAAAAGTCTAGGAATTCGTGCAATATAAACAAATAACAGAAACCTTATGTTTGTGTAAGTTTTAAATTTTAGTAAAATTTTATGTACTCTTGATAATGGTCTATGACCGAAACAATTGTTATTATATTATAATAATTGCTGGTTATTATTAATTATAACCCGACTAGATTTTTTCTTTCTGAATATGATTAAGATCTGCTCAAGCATGCCTCACGCGCCTGATTAGGATGATGTAGGCATTAAGCGCAGGTGAATGCTGAGGAACTAATCAGGACTGCTTGACGTACAACTGATTATGTTATCCTGCTCAGAATTTCCTGATTTGGAACAAGTAGTAGGGTTCTCCTGATAAATATCCTGCGTTTTCAAAAACTTGATATAATTAGAAAAAGAGTAATGCGTTTATATCGAATGGTATTTTTATTTATTACATAATGAAATGAGATTTATATCTAATATATAACTTACTAACATATTGTAACGAGTGCGTGTTTGCTTGTGTGCGTTCGAGTGCCCATGTATGTGAGCGAGCCGGTCGAGGCCGAGCCGCAACGTGTATATCGTAACTGCAAGTGTGTGCGTAATAAATGAGGACCTGTTAATGTATTTACGTTTCAAGGAAACTTGTTCAATATTTCGGCGAAAAATAAAATGGTTCCGACTTTTCTAGGTTTCTCGGGAGTGTTCCGGAAATTTAACGGAACAGTATATAAGCGGAAAGACGATCGCCGAGTTCAGTTCAGTTCAGTTCAGAGTGCAGATATAAATTGACGATCGTGAAATAATGTAAATAAATAGAAAAGTGAGATGTTATACGGACAGTAACTGTACATAAATAAATAGTGTAATTGGTGGTAGTAAAGTTATGTTAATTAATATTAGTATAAATAAATTGTTGTTCCTGTTTAAAAGTCTTCGAGTTTTGATTGTTGAACCCCCGAACGTTACAATATTATGTAAATGGTATCGAAATTCTCTTTGACATTACCAATCTTTTGCGTTGCAAAGTATATGTAGATGACAACTCTTTTAAAACAATTTTGTCCTTCAAAGGATTATCTAGATTTAGTTTCACAATTAAATGTATATAGTGATTTTTATATATATTTTCGCTGAATTATATCTGTGGTGCAGAGTTCGTTCACAAGCTGTTGATAATAAGTCCAAAATGTTACAACATACAGTTGTAGAAAGCTGCAGTTTTGCGAATACATTTTATATACCTGTTAGGATTCGCTATGAATCGTCCTGGACTGCAACTTGATGAAGTCCAGGTAATTGTGCTGTTAACCATGATTGAAGTAGCATTTGTTAGTTGAATCGAATTAACGTTGTTGAGCAGTTTTTATTTACATATATTTACACTTTTTACAATTTATTGTTGCAGCGTATTGGTGTGTATGGTTATAAATGTGACAGAAATTTGATACAAACTGCGGTACGTTAGGATTAGGAAGTTGACAGTTACAGCTAGAAAAATTATTGGAATTTATGGGCGATTTATGGTAGTGCAATTAGGAAAGGATTCGAGAGTAAATTAACAAAGGAAAGAAACTGGTAATAAATGAACAAAGAAGCTAAAAATCACAATTTATAAAATCAGCGTGAAAACGTTACGCATCTTGCAATAATAATAAAGCAGTTGGTGGTCCAAGGGACGCAACAATACCATTTTAATTACTATATTAAACAACAGCAAAAACTTAACGTGTATTAATAGTATCACAGAAAGGTCAATAAATCACAATTAGCATATACTTACTTATGTTCAATTTTCTGGGTTTGGTTTTTCCCGCCGAATTTGTCATTTAATTTTCAACAAAGCCCTCGACAACCTGCTCTTCGATGGATAGTAAAGCAATCAGTCTAGCAATAGACACATTATTCTTATAAACTCATATTAGCTTTAACCTTTCAATTTTTTATTAGATTCACTAGTTCTTCTGGTCTTATTCTACAGGAGGGAGGGAGACGCTTTAACTGTACGCACATTCTGTAAATATGCGTTTGTAAACCTTATCGAATTAACTTTTTAGTACAATGAACAATTCTTAAACATAAACGTTAATTTACCCGATTTGTTTATTAACATTAAAAAGATCTATAATTTTTTAAAGATTTAGACATCCTACTTTTGTCTATTCACACACCTGAATAGGAAATCCTCATGAGACCTTAGTTCGTATTATTTCATATTAGATTATCTTACTCTGGGTCTAACTTGTTCATGATACTCTTAGTGGCACGCTTTACCAACGGGACCCTGATATATTCTTAAGGGCGCTACAAGTAAATTCTACTCGCAAATCATTACAATCACAATTAGTTAAAATATAAATACATTTTTTGAGGATTCATCAAACTAACTGATTATTGTTTATTGGGAAATGTAATTAACTCAATTTTAATGTCACTTTATATGTAAAATAATCTTTTCAAGTGACAAGTAGGCACTGCATTTGTAATTATAATGCTCATTTTCACCGAGTATTTTTTCATCTTTTGTCCTTATAATACTTATTTAATTTAGATGCGGTGTGCATGAAAAATATTTAACTTTGTGAGTATTTCTTGTGAAGTATGAGGCTAATGTATTGATACTGAAGCAAACATATAATTTCGTTGTTGGTTTGTTTTTCCATTTTGTGAATTTCGTTAATGTTGTCAGCGACGATCGTTTCGCCTCTCGCCATTATCAAGCTGTGATTTGTGGTTGTTTGTTGTGGCGTATTTATACTGTTTCATGTGGTGAGTTTGAGTGAGGTGAATATTGTGTCTGGCGTATTGTTTATTTGTATGTTGATTATATTGTTGTTTATTTTTTGTTTGAATATTTCCATGTTTTCTAGGATGTTGAGTTTTTGCTTTTTGGTGTATAGTGTAATATTTGTGGTTTCTTCTATGGGTCTTGGGCTGTGTTGGTTTTGGTGCAAATGTGTTGCGTAATTAGAGTCGTTTTTCCATTCTCTGTATGATTTTAAGTGTTCTTTGTATCGCTGGGCTATTTTTCTGCCAGTTTGTCCTATGTAGTTTTTGTCACAGGTATTACACTTGAGTTTGTAGACCCCTGATTTGGAGCGACGGACGGTGATGCCATTATTGTCCATGGCACGAATAATTTTCGGCCAAAGGGACTTTTGGCGGATGATGATAGGGGAGGGGAGCTTTGATGTCCTGACTGGGCTTTTCCGAATCGGACTCCAATTCAGAAACTGGGAAGAAGAAGATGAAAAAAATGGGGTTCGCCTTCTGCGTTTGTTGCGGCGCTTGCCGACTTCGGCGAAGTCGACAGCGCCAGAGGATGGTGTCTCAAGAGCCGTTAAAGGGAGTTGAGGGAGTTGGTGGCATGTCCTCAGACATGGGGGTGGGGGAAGCGACTTCCGTGTGAGAACGAACGAATTCTCTTAGTAGGGTGAGATTTTCCTGTAGCTCCTTTATCAGAGCTACAGCGTCGGGGAGGAAGAGTCCCTCCAAGAGTGCGGGTCTCTTGGGGGCGGATATTTTAATTCGGACTACTAACCAGTCAAAAATACTGGTGTGAATCCTCCGGGCGGGGAAAGAAGTTGGTATGTATGGATGTGTTTGATTGTTTAATTAGAGGGAGGGGTCGTTGAGTGTAAGAAGTGTTAATTACTGTGTACTATGTGTATTTAATCTGAGGAGTTGTGTAAGGTTGTGTAAATTCAGGGGGACCTTGCGTGCTCAGTCCCCAAGAATTGATGGTGAGTACAATGGTATACTTACCTAGAAAAACTGCTGGGCACGATAGCTTCAAAGGATGCAACAGAATCACGAGTAGGACCGTGCGAAAAGTCGATGACGAGAAATGGCGACGACGACCTCGACGATGATAAATTACTTACCAAGTAGAAATATTCCGTAAAGAACAGTTAATGTAATAACAACATAGAGGCAATTGCTGCCATCTAGTGGATTTTAACCGCTACAGAAGATATCAAACTAGACAAGGCTTCACGGAGGTATTTAAACTTGTCCAGCTAACATACGTGAATTCACGTAAAGCTTAACAATAACAATTGTGGAGGTCAACGCCACATAAATTCATATACTTTTATTGCCCTTCAGGAAATGTAAATAAGGTGACCTTTAGATTTTATATCTATGTAAATATGCTTAAAATTATTTTGTATTCTATTTCTTTGTGTCTCTGTGTCTGTGTAAATATATATTAATATTATATTCTAAATATTTTGTATTTCATCTATCTGTACCAATAATTTTTATTACTGTACATTTCCATAATCCCTGATAACATTTCTACTTCGCGTACTAACCGCATGACGTTTGTCCTTTGCTGTCCTCCCTAATTGCAATTTTATGATGGGGCTCATCGGTGCTCTATTTCTTGATATTTCTCCTCTCAAAAATTTTCATGCTTTTGTACTTCTCTATTGGGACCCTACTCTTATCTACTACCCTTTCTCTTACCTCACAATTTCGATTTCATTCTTTTCTTCCCTCTAAGTAATCGGTTCTTATCTTACTTCGCTGCCTTCATGTTCATTCTATTTTCATTGTTGTTGCTAAGTGTGTACATATATGTTGATTGTTGCGTTGTTGTTATTTAGTGTTTGATTGAGTTGTACATAAAGACCCTCACAAACTAAATAATTATTGTGCTTTTGGTCAGAAATTTCGAATTTCCGAACTTTACCGAAATTTCTGAAGATCATCTCATCGACAGGAGTATTATTGCGTAATAAAGTAACTATTAGAGATGGTTGCTTAAATAATAGAGCTGGGTATTAACTTAGGGTCTAAGAGGGGGTGTTACCAAAATCTAACTGATCATTCGTTAAGATTATGTTAAGCGAAATTGCTTTTTTAATTTCCAACATTTCATATCAGTCTAAGATTTTTTGATTTTGTTGTATTTGGTGTAATATTTTTTAATTCTTTTATGGAACAGATGTGATTGTTATTGATCAGATGAAGGAGAATCCAGAACAATGTTTGTTGTACTTGGCATTATACATGTGCTCTTTGTAGCGGATGGTAATTCAACTTTTGGACTTCCATATGTATATATAATTAAATTTTGTGATAACTGTCTCTTGTACATATAAGGTCTATACTTAGGCCGATGATAAAAGTTTCATAATACTTAAGTATTCCTTATTCTTATTAAAAACGAATTTGATGTTATTTATGGCCAGTACCATATAAAGTGCATACCCCCACTACAAAATTCACAGATGCAGACGTCACAAATATATTTTTGGTTCACGTCGATCCATCGACCGTAGCTGCTCTAGGGGCTTTGAATAAAGGTATTAGTAAAAATATTGTCTTATCAGTGTCAGATAATTGACATGCTGATTTACCGGCAAGTATCACGGTCATAGCTGTCGGTCGATGGAGTAATTAAATGTAACGGGAACCTTGGCACATTTAAACAAACAAGAACATAAAACTCATGAGAGTCATAATATGGCGGCCATTAAACGTCGAAAACAATTTAACGATGATTTTTAAAAGTGGACATGATGGTGGGGTGTAATACTTCAATAAATGTACTTAATACCATTTGTTTTAGGAAATTTTACACTTAGTTAATGGTAAGTATAATAATGTTCTTGTGGCCGAAAATTTTCATAACGTTTTACAGAACAAGCCAGTATTTCTATGATGTTCAGTAGATTTATTTCATGGCAAAGAAGTAGGCTTTTCTTAATTCATCGCCAGCTGCATGTGTTTGCATCTCCATTTCCATATACAGTAGTTTATCGTCTTAGGTACGCCCCTCATAATGACATCATGTGAGAAAGATGTAGGAGTTGTAGTTATTATTACTTTTATTTGCATGAAAGCGTTAATGTATCTCATTCATTGTCGTTATGATTTTCTTTTATTTATGAAAAGACAGCAACTCTCTAGAATAAACACTACATCGCATGTATTTAAACAACGAAATAAAATCGTAATAGAAGGGTAACATTTTCGTATAATCCCCTTTATAATTAAAACTCTTAAGACATTTTCCTTTTACAAATATAACATAATCTTATTTACAGAAACTGCTCTTAAACATCTAAAGATTCTAATAAGCCACCGAGCCTTAATTTATCAAAAGGTGTATAACAAATTTGCAGAGAAATTTGCGCTTCAAATTGATGACAGAGGAAACAGAGGAATCGTGGAGTATCACTGTAAAATAATTTGGCTGCAATGGAAACGAGTTCGTTAGTGTAAGCTTGCACTTCGTAAGCATCTTAACTCAGATAATTGTTTCAATGGCGGCACATTTAAGTGCTTCTACTTAAGTTGATACCCTGTAATGAGATTTTCCCTTGTGCACTTATCATTGCATTTTCAGAATAATCTCACAGAAATACGTCTAAAATAGAAACTAAATTTGTTATATTTTGCCAGTTCAATAGTCATAATGTAACTTACGGTAATTACGAAACAGTATTTAGTTATAGAATACATATATTGATAGCTAATACCATAAGTTTGTAAATTGTTTTTATTTGAGGTAGAATTAAGGCGATATGTCTCAACTACGATACGAAAATAGTTTTGTATCGTTTAAAAACGTACAAATTTTTGTGATTAATATACAAACATGTGAATAAAATATCGGAAGATAAAAATAAAATAATAATGGAGCTTCGAATTAAATAAAGTAAAAACACAAAAAGTTTTATTGGTTACACGATATATGTTTCACTACTTAATAGGTACAAGCTCCTTTATTTATAAATTTACATCAATTAGTTAGGGGGTGAAAGGTTTTCAGTTGACCATACATTAAATAGGGATGAATATTTTAATTATAGTTGGTCATTTACCGATATATTTTCGTCTTTATGTTTATTTATCTCCACAGTTTCTAAAAGTTTTACTTTGTTACTTTCCGTAAGCAATATTAAGAATTTTTAATTCACATTGTGTTTATCTATAATTAAATGTGTTGTATCAGTTTTTAGTTTTTCTTTTTAATGTATTTATGTGCTCTTTATTGAGTTTACCAAAAAAAATGATCTCCCTGATTATCAAATGTAAAATGATTTATAAAAACTTTTTATTTCCACAAGTTAATTCATATATTATATATTATATTTATTATTTTTGGTATTAATTAATATCTTTGTGTTCTATCCATGGAGATAACGCAGAAATAAATAACATCAAACGGTAAAAATATATGATTGAATAAAAACTGAATTGAAAACTAGGAAGTGAAACAAGTTTAATGAAGATTTAAACGAATATAGAATTTGAACTATTATTAAAATATATTTTGAACTCGAAGTAAAAAGCGTTGATCGAAAAAAACTGTCATTAAAATAAAGTTAAAAAGAAATAAGCACTATAGGCTTCTTACAGTTAGTACACATAGATGAAAAATTAAAAGAGTTTATAGGAAAATACGGAGGCAATTAAGTTGTTTGTAAAGAGAAGAATAGATACAGAGCAGGTAAAGAGAGACTATAGAAATGCCATTATCAGCAGTAACATTTACATAAAATTACTTTTTAATATAAAAATAAATAAGAAATATGTAAAAATTCAATCGCCAAAATTTTATCTTTATCATTTTTAATTTGTTTGCTATATATATTGCTAGTTTTAATTGCTGTAGATCCCATGCAGTGATAAAAATTAATTAAAGTAAAAAATGAAAGATTTAACGAAAATTATTTGTGTTGTGGCGGTCAACGACATATGAATTCATATACTTTTATTGCCCTTCAGGAAATGCAAATAAGGTGATCTTCAAATTTTATATCTATGTAAATATGTGCAAATTTTTTTAGTATTATATTTCTTTGTGTCTCTGTGTCTGTGTAAATATTTATCAATATTATATTCTAAATATTGTGTATTCTATCTATCTGTGCCAATTACTTCTATTACTGTCCTTTCCTACAATCCCTCCTAACATTTCAACTTTGCATACTAACCGCATGACGTCTGTACTTCGCTGTCCTCCCTAATTGCTATTTTGTGATGGGGTTCTTCGGTGATTTGGGTCGTTATTCTATTTGTATAATTAGGTGATGAAATGAATTATTTCACCGGTGCACAGATGTGCCACTTCTTTTGATTCCTATGGGGGAATCGGTGCAATAAACGGACTTCGTGTTTTATTGTTTATTACACCAAACTATTTACAACTATATACACTAATTTTACATGAACGTCGTGACTGCTACTTATTTACGAAGATTAAATGATTATGATTGGTTGATTGATTGAACTATATGTTATTGATACTATACGTTTATAGAGATCTTGCTGTAATTGTTGCTATATGTTAAAATGTACTAAAAATGATCTCTCCTAAACGTTTGATGTTTTTATATAATTTTTGAATGAATGAATTGATTGAACTGATCTTACTGTAACAACTATGTTATCTATATTACTATGTTTTTAAGAACCGCCCCTAGAGGAGGGGTGGTTCCGATGCACCGACACTTGAAACAACAAAACAAACAAAAAGGAGGGAAAACGTAAACACAAAAAAATGCAACACTGTAATCTATGTGTCGGTGCATCATCTACGTCCTCGAAATGGACCGATGGGTCAACAAATTACCCCCAATAAATCTATAAACTAACTTAAACTCTAGATGCACATTTGAACACAAAGAAAAAATAATACAATAGGAAACGGCAATAAGAAAAAGGGAAAAAATATGATGCATACTATTATAAAACCATAAATCGCAGAAGAAAGAAACGGACAGCAAATGCACATGACAATACAACAAAAATTTGAGAAGTAAAAAATGTGTGACTGACAAGGCCAATAAATTACAAACAAAAAAATGAAAAGATAAATCCGAACACTATTTATTGATATTTCTCATCTCAAAAATTCCCATGCTTTCGTACTTCTATACTGGTACCCTACTCTTATCTAGTACCATTTCTCTTACTTCACAACTTAGACTTTCTTTTCTTTTTTTCTTTTCCTCTCAGAAACCAGTTCTTATCTTGCTTCGCTACCTTCGAGTCTGTTTTCCAACATTGCATTTCAATTTTCTAATTTTCTTTTTGTTATTTGTTGTTGCCATTATTTAGTGTTTAATTTCTGTTATCCACAAAAACCCTCACAAACTAAAGCGTTATGATTCATAATTTATAATGAATTTCTGCCAAATAGACGTAGATTTAAATAACAAAATTTAATAAAAGACGAAGTAAAAAAAGAAAATTCAAATGGTACACAGAAAGAAAAGTTTGCAGCAGAAGAAACTAAATGCAATACGAGAAAGTAAAAGGATCAAGTCGAGAAGAAATAATTATAGAGCTGAGAACCAACTTACATAAACTTAGCAAAAATAAAAACAATACAAAAGGTACAATCGGTAAATCATTCCAAATCTCTTTAAAATCCTAAGTTTTATTAATTGCTGTTTCTGTTAATTTTATAGTCAAACTTAATTTTATTAAATTATATAGAAAACTAGATTTACAGATAAATGATGTTAAATTTCCTTAAAAGCGTATCCACCAAAAAGAAACACCGTGTAACTTCATGTTAATTTTCTTAATGTAAAATTTTTAATGAAGCAATCCATTTCTTGGCTTCACTGGCCCTTAAAAGCGGCATAATTTAATACTCAGAAGACGTAACAGACAACTTCCTTTGAATATTTAATGAAATAACAGATGCACTTAACGGCAACGCATTTTGTAGTTAACAGTGGCGCCTGTAATCAACTATTCTCATTTACAAGTACCGATGCAGAGTTCTGTTGATAACACACCCTGTTCATTTTCTGCAGTCCACATTGAACATCTTTTACAATTAGAGTCACCCTTCTTAAATGATTTTTTAACCAGAAAAATGAAAAACTGACCACGTATAAATATAAAGAGAATCTGATGTAGATCGTATTTATAATTCCATACAAATCAGAATTCCTAAAGTTATATATAATACTTAAAAAAAGTAGTTTCACATTTAAATTAAAACCTCTAACAATTGTTTCGTTAACACAGTAGCTTCTTCAGGTTAGTTTGGTAATGCATATGATGTAATGTATACATTACCAAACTAACCTGAACCAAAAATGTAACGAATAATTTTAATAAAAGAATCAATTTCCTATCTAGATCTTAACATAAAAATTGTTAACAATAAATTAGAGTTTACCATTTATAGAAAGGCAACAACCACGGATTGTATTATTAATGCAATGTCAAATCAATCACACCAAATCAAAATAGCAGCATTTAATAGTTACATTTATTAAACTACCCGCTAAACAGTGATTATTACAAACAAGAACTACAAACAATTAAAATTATAGCTTCTGAGAACGGTTACAATCCCATTGTAGTTGATAATATGATTAGAAAAATGAAAAGGAGATTAATAAATCAAAAATTTTATTCAACTATTCATAATAATGAAATAACGAATTATTGGTTCATTAATTACGTTCCCACTTAGAGTAATAAAATTTGTAAAAAACTTAATGCTTTGGGTCAAAACACTATTTCGGTTAATAAGTATAACTAAATTTTTAGTCAATAATAAACAAAAACAATCGTTTATGAACAAAAGTGGCGTGTATAAAATTAACTGTTTAAATTGCGATGCCTTTTACTTAGGCCAGTCGAGTAGAAAGTTATCGATAAGACTAAAATAACATGTTAGGGACATTAATGATAAGAAAACATCTACAGGCTTTAGCACCCACTGTGTAGAAAACAACCATAATTTGGATATTGATAGTATTAAATTATTACATGCTGAAAGGAAAAGAAAAAGACTCAACTTATTAGAAGAATTAGAAATTAACAAAGCTTTTAAACGAAACGGTAACATCACAAACTTACAGTCACATTTTCGAAATAACTTATTATTACATACATATTTGGATTTTCCATTAATAAACACACAATAGGTTGTCCAATTGCCGGTCTGTATTTTATATCATACACCTGTATTTGTTTATTTTATTTTAGCTTACATTTATAGGACTTCAACCCGTCACATTCTGTACTTGTTTTGTACTCTTGAAAAAGGCTTCGCTAGCCGAAACGATCGTCGAGTTCTAATAAAAACGCTTTTTCTTTGTCTTATATATTTTTGAAGAATTTTAATTTAATAAATTATTGTGGAAACATTACCAATAAAATATGTAATAATTTATACAAATTAGAAGTAAATACTATAGCAGTTAATAAATAAATAAAACAGAAGAAAAGTTTCAAAAATAGTTTAATTGTTCACCATCTTCATCTGAAGAAGCCAATGTTTTGGTGAAACAATTGTTGCGAACAATTAAAATATTTTTGAAACTTTTCTTGTTTTATTAATTTGACATGGAGTTTCAACAAGCAAGGCCTACTACCATTCATTAGTTAATAAATATAATTTAGGTAGCTTGTTTATCAATAATTTAAAAAAATGGAACTGCTACAAAAAGCAGGCATTTATAAGTTATCTTGCAATAGTTGTAATGCGTCTTATATTGGCCAGACTGGCAGGAACTTTAGAATTCGATTAAATGAACATAAGAAATCCATTTTAAATCAAATACATAACACAGGGTTAGCGACTCATTGCATAAATAATAACCATTTTATCAATTCGGACAGTATCAAAATTTTGCACAATGAAAGAAAAGGGAATTTGGACTTTCTAGAATACTTTGTATAAAAAAAAGCAATAAAAATGAATTAAAATATAACTAATGACCAACTTAACTTTGCAAGTACGCCTTTATGAGACACTAGACTAGAAGCAGGGTAATCTGGTATTTCCTGATAATTATAATTATTATTTACTTGGACTTTCTGCAATTACACTCACACAAATACTTGTTATTGATAGTAAAAATTTATATATAGATGATAAGTACGACCTAAAATTAATTCTGTTACTCTTGAAAAATACATTGTATGTAGAAACAATGTTGTAGAGTTTACAAAAAAAATTGAATCATTTAAAAGTGATTTTCATTCCTTTAATTATAATAATTCTCATCTTTGTGAGTTTTATGGAGAACTGTAGTTACTAAAATTAGATAAAACCATTAATTCAACTTTTGAAGAATTCTATTAATTTTTTCATAGTACAGAATGGAAAACTTCGATGTTTGTATAGGACGACGCGATAACTAAAGTGATTTCGTTTAAGAAAATGTAATTAGTGGATTCAAAACCTTGCTATCGTCTTTTGTTTTCGTGTTTACACAAAAGTTCAAAATTTCCATACATTGGTTTTTGGGCACTTTTTTGTACAAAATACACTACCTTTGGAAATATTAAAAACACTAATGCATTTTCTATTTTTAACATAAAGTTGCATATTTTTAAATGGAAGCATTCGTCATCTTAATGTGCGTGGATTAATTTGCATATTCATAATTAACTCCATTTCATCTTAAACCTATAATATTTATTATAAATACTTTAGGCCGTGACTGATGAGGTTTTCTATTATTCTCGCAAAAATAGATCTATGAGGTTTTCTTCTTTTAGAATAACTATTGAAAATGACATTGTATAGATTTAAGATGAAATAGAGTTAAATATGAAAATGCAAATTAATACCAGGCACTTCAAAATGACAAACTGGTGATCATTGCCTTTTAGATAACCAACGCCTACTAGAAATCAATAAAAAGATGAAAGAGGTAAACTACGAAAATATTATCTTCGTTATTAAATTCTTACGCATCGAGGACGACCCCGTGTGTTATATAAGTGTGAAAAGTAATTTTTTTAATATTTTTAATTAAATAACAACCATTTAAAATATCATAAAAAACACTATTATTTCGCAATTAACAACTTTACAAAAAGCACAAATAATAGACAATAAAAAAAATATATACAAACAGACGAAACAATCCAAAAACACAACAAGGCACAAAATATATACACACAATGAAAATAAGAAAGCAATTTAAAAAAGAGAACAGTATAGACTTACACGAACAGATTAGCTGTGTCAAATGAACATAAAAGTTTTATTTTAATTTTATAAACCACCAAGATGTGGACTTGCAACCAAAACTGGAAATTTTCAACTTTAGTTTATAATCCGCAAACAAACGAAAACAGCAAGTTTTTGAGAACACCACAGCAATTGTTTCAAAAAGCGAAATAGAGAATATTCCATTAATTGTATGTATATCTTATAGTTACCGAATTGTCTATACAAACTTCGAAATTTATCCACCCTATACAGTATTCCTATTCAGTAAGTTCAATTTGTATTTCATTAGCTCTTCTTGTATTAAACTTCACAAATGAATACTAACACTTTGTGATACCGTTTCAATAAAATAAATTAATAGAATTAGTAACAGTTAATATAATGCGTCCAATTAATATTTGATCCCCATACCTATTTGTTATTTAGTCGTCGCCATCGCTCAAAAGTTAACTTTAAACACTTTTTTGATTTACTACCCTTCTTGAATTTACGGTACAGTTAGAATAACAAAAACCAAGTAAACTAACAGAGAATTACAAGTTACAAGGTTCCAAAACCGCAGGAATGTCTGCACCCCTTTGATAAGTACTCAAAACGTGGATTTGCTTCGACTAACTACCTTCAAGTAGCATGCTAGACGACTTAGCTGCCACTTCATTCCGTTAAACAGCGCCGAGCAGTTATTTGTGATAAATGAATTCTAGAAGGTTTGTCCGTGTTCGAGAAAAGGCAACGGTTCTACTGAACTTCTTAGACTCATAAAACTTCTCTTATTCCGTCTGTGTGGAAAGTAATACACCCTGTTACGTCAAATTTGCTACGTTAACCATCGCATATATGAAACATATCTCAGGTAAAGAGTAGAATTCATATATATTTGTTCTTAAGATCTACGAAAATGCTCCTGCTACTTAATGACACGTTCTTGTACTTGCACTCATAAACAGCGGTGCTACGTGAATATTAATTATGAATTATAGTTTTACTTTAGCGGTGTACGAATAATAGAAATCATGAAATAATTCATTGCAAATGGAAAATTTTAAACATTTGTAACGACCATCATCCACTAGAACACTGCACATATACTCGTTGTGTAAATATGTAAATAATATCTTTGTATTTCTACTTCAATTCCTCTGTCTATTATTCTCTACAAATAACCTTATTACCCCTATACTTTCCCGTAATCCTTTGCAATATTTCTGTCCTGTTACTAACTGCATAACGCCTGTGTACCTGTTTAATTACTTTTTATTAGTGGGTTTCTTCGGTGATTTGGGTTCAACGTTTTAATTTTATAAATTCCATCTTCGGCATTTCCAAATTATATTTTCGTGCTATTGGCTCTCTACTTTTATCTACAATCCTTAGCTCCACCTTCATAATCTTCCTAAATAATTTAAATTGAAAATAACTTAATTGTAATTCAACCTTCGTTTACTTTTCTCTTTTTATTCTCTGACAGTATCCAATAAATTTTTGTTTTATTCAATCTTATTCTTAATCGAACACGTATAGAATCAAACATTGTTTCGTAATTTCCAGAATTCTTCTTAATACAAGGGATTTGTTGTGATGGAGTCAAATATATTTATGTGTTCTGTTTCCATGACGTACAAGCGTCCGAGGAAATCTCGATGCCTGCGGTTAGTGAGCATGAAATAGTCATGAAAAAATGTGAGTCGCTTTTTGTACATTTTCAACATAAAGGGCTGGTTTCTGTGCTATCGTAGTTCTTTGTGTCCTACGAGTCTTCCACAGCCTTTGCTGTTTTCCTGCAGAAACTGGGGATTTGTACTTCGCAGTCTTTGCAACTTGTAAGGGAAATTGCTTGCCTGCACCCAGATTGAATTTCTCAGTTGCTTGGTTGATAAAACTGCAACCAACATAAGCCAACTGCCGGCCCCGATCATTATTAGTAACTAAGTACATTGTTATTAAAGACATTTAAATAAATTTTAGAGTGAAGTTTATTATATAAAAAATAATGAAGTACAATAATTAAAAAAAAAAGTGAAAAATATTTCAAAATGAACACTAAGTGCCAAGTGAGTCTACTATTTTAATTATTGTACAATAATTGTTATAAAATAAATTTTAATAGTTATCGTTTAATACTATTGCTTCAGTTTTTCCCATTGAAAAATTCTTATATTTCTAATCTAGTACTGATTCGATTAAGCCATTACTAACAAAGTTTGCTTTAAAAAAAAGCTTTAAAATGTCTTGTGCACTGCTACCTCTTCACAGTATTTTTAGCTAACATTTTTTTTAACAGAATATATAGCCATCAATTACAATTAAAGGTTTACCTTTTTCGCTTGAAAAACTTTTAGCTTCCATTATCTTGTTATACTGTCAAATTTCGAAACAAACCCCAATAAAGCCTGAACACTGAAAAATTATCAGCTTTACTTACTACTTATCTACATAAATATTATTTGGTTATTATGAAAAACTGCAAAGTAACACAAATGAGAAAAGTCAAAAATTTTAACTAATACAACTTATCATTTAACAGAATTAAGATCCCACTTTGTTGTTCCGTAGTCATCTACTTTCGCTCGTTATTTTCAAATTTAAGAACAAACGCTGCAGTGTGTTTGGATTCGTAAGACCTTCATTTACTAGTGACATAGTTTTAATGTTAATAAAATTCCGTATAACTGCTATTTCTTTTCACATTTTGAGATAAATAGATGTTAGCTTCTAGACTTTTGAACGGTAGTGTAGGTACGTAAGATCATGTATGAGCAATGGCTAATAACAGTAACGTCTTACTGACGAAAGGCATTTATGTTGTCGATATACACTCACTCTCCCGATAATTCGTTTAAAATTGATTGACACGATTATGTCTTCCAAATAATACATCTCGAGGACATATAAAACTTCGTTAATACCATGATAATTTGCATTTTGGTATAGTTATTTTTTTTTGTTATTCTATACTATATAGTGTTAATTATAGAAATATAAATCGAAAATATTGTATTATACAATTTTATCGAATAATGTTGGCATATTTTAAAAAAAAAACGTTTAAAATTGCTAATGATAGAAATAAATACACAGCTAAGTTTGGAAATCCAGCAGTATCGATAAATTCAGATAGGAATTAAAGAGGGGAGATCTGAGAGAACATATCAGGTGCCTCTATTTGATACGTACTCATAAAATCGCCGACGTCATCAAATGTTTAGCAAGGGCTACTGACGTATATCTTCCTCCGAATTCCTTCTAATTTTTTCATATACGAAAACTGTTGTGTATTTAATTACATAGTAATTAATAAATAATCAATACCACGTGATCAAAGACATCGTACAGATACTTCTTACTTTTTTTATCTAGGCGCGTTTACTAAATATAGCCGACGTTACATGACAAGAACTCGTCCCCAACTCATCACTCCTATGTATAACTCATCCTTGAGGAGGGGAAATCTTCTAAAAACCGAGCGGCGTGGTCTAGTGCTCTAGATCATTGCTTAGCATTCGGGAGGTCACCGGTTCGAACCCGGGTGCGGCTACTCTGGTCCAAGCTTTCTATGGTTTCCTTGGATCATTTAGGCAAATGCTGGAGCAGTAATTTTACACAGATTTCTTCTCTTCTGTCTTCATTTCGTCCGTCTCATCTTCATCTCCCTAACCACACCACCCATCCATTCCCCCGATTCCTGCAAGGAGGCTGAAGAGGGCCTTACGCCCTACCCGGCGCTGCACTACAGTGTAGGTCGGAGGGACTGTCCGTACCTCTTGAAATGTAGATTATAATCAATTTAGGTTACCCCGATTTGTCATATATGATAGGTATTTATTTTGCTTTAATTGTATTCCAAATTATGCGTTAAGGAGCACGTTTGTGTTGTAGACAATTAGGTTCCGCAGTGGTTTGCTAGGGCGATACATAGGCTTTACATAGGGGGGTTGGTTATACATAATTGTGACGGTGTTAGGGGTGTGTTATTGTGCTTTAATAGATTATAATTAGTAAAAATGCTACCAAGAGTCGCATGGGACCATTTAGATGAGCTGTTACCGAATCGCTGGGTAAGCCGAACAAATCAAATTAAATGGCCAGCGCGATCGCCCAATTGAAAACTTTTCTTAACGGAGCATTTGACAAACCGGGTCTACATGAACGGGCTTCTAAACTAAGTTGGGCTACTGTACTGTATTGAAATGGAGATTTAATTAATTACGCGAAAAATCCTAACAAACGTTTAGTATCCTGTTGTGAGCCGATTCCATCTCCAAACTGTAAACTTTTTTGCTTCAACTCTTAAAATAAAAGCTACATCAATTAAATGTACGTCTCTTTACGAAAATAAAATTCTTTCACAAATCAAGAAAAACTACTTGTAAAAGCGTCTCGTAAATACTTCAGAGCTTTTGTTGTTGTTTCAAACTTTTCTAAAACAATAAATATCAAGGGTGCTGTCTACTTTTATTCTGTAGTGGAACAGTACATTATTTTCTTATAATTTTGTCAAATGTGTAAATAGTATTTTTGTAAATTTTAAATATTCTAAATTTCATTTCTATTTCAATGTAAATACTTTCACTTCTTATCTTGTGAATGCCTTTGTTTCCTTTCAAACCAGATAATATTGTTCACCTTTACCTGCATGCACCCTGTACTAATAGCTGGTTTTACTTTCAATTACTTCAACCAAACTTTTCCATTGCTTATTTCCAGGTGTTTACCGTCTGTAGACTCGTACCACTCTTACTATCACTATTTCTCCCTCTATAGAACAGCCTCTCTTTCTACTAATAACCCTGTGTATAGATCCTCAAAATTATTCTATAAAAGTTCAGAGCATCTCCGACATTTCACCCACCAGCGGCAAGGAAGAGGGAGATCTCTCAACCATCAAAACCTAACCACATCTCCGACATTCCACCGACCAACGGCAAGGAAGAGGGAGATCTCCCAACCTACCCATCCAAAGCCCAAACTCAATTAACAATACAAACGGATTAGGTTCACAAAACTACATATTAATACTTCTTAAAACACATCTAACAAAACAAAATAACTCCTTTCAACACGCCGTTGTTAGCGCGTCAACGGCAATCAGCATGTGTCTTGTTCGGGTTCGCACAAAACATTTTCAGAACTTCTACTTAAAACACAATAAACAAAAAAAAACTAAAACTCTCAACACACCCGTTGTTAGCGGTCAACGGTAATCGACGTGAACCTTGGTCAAGTTCACAAAAAAAAACAGATTAACACTTCTACTTAAACACAATCAACAAAACAAACTAATATACTTTCAACGTGAACCCTGTCAAGCTCATAAGATCACATTTAAACACTTTTACTAAAACACTCGACAAAACAAACAAATTCCCAAAACACGCCCGTTGTTCGGTCAACGGCAATCAACGTGATCCTAATCAAGTTTACACTTCCTAAAAACCCAAAAAACCATAAACAACCAAACAACCTAGCCTCAAACGAACAGTGTAATCCAATGCCGGTAGGGGTATTTGCCCTCGAAGTAGTTGTTTCCGTTAGTTTATCCTTCAGCGTGAATTTAATCAATTTCACAACTTCCACCACAAAACAAACCAACCTACCTACCCAACTTCAAACGAACGGTCTAATCCAATGCCGGTAGGGGTATTTGCCCTCGGAGTAGTTGTTTCCGTTAGTTCATCCTTCAACGTGAATGCAATCAATTTCACAATTTCCATCAACAAATCATCCCAACCTCAAACCAACGGTGTAATCCAATGCCGGTAGGGGTATTTGCCCTCGGAGTAGTTGTTTCCGTTGGTTTGTCCCATCAAAAACCAATCAACTAAACCTATAACTCCATACGGCTGAAGAGGAACGTAAGTTCCTATAAGGGCCTGAGGTAGAAGGGTTTTAGTCGGTAGGTCCGAGGACACCTTCCTCGGGAATCCGACACTATCCAGTCGTACGGACGGCTGGGTGTCTTTCGAAGATTTCCCCTCTTCCACGAAAACATAAAAAAAAAAAACTATAAAAGTTAGTCTACTACATTCTACAGCTCTCGACTATTCTGTGATAACGCTTCTGTAAGTTACTTTGTTATTTTGTGCTTTTGATTCAATTACGTGTTTTCTTCATCTATTCGTGGTTTTCTTGTTACGTGTACATAAACATTTGAGTTTCATTAGTGTTTTATTTCTCTTGATTATTTCATATAAAAATATCAAAACGCTAAAATTCTATTGACGACCGTGAAAGCTGAAAGTAATGAGTTGAGATATTTGAAAGTGTCATTATCTTCCTCGGTATTATTGACGCAGGAGATTTCTTAGTAGTACTACACCTATAACGTTTTTCCATTTATGTGCGTTTTTATTGTGAAGGATACAACATAAAAAGTAACTGTGGTGTTGCAGGTGATTTATTAATGTATTTAAATAAAACCTATAACTGTTGAGTTATGTGATTTAATGTACAGACTGTTAGTGATAAAATAATGAACGGATGAAGTGAGATGAATTGAATACTGAAACGAAACATGGGTGCAATGATTGAAACAAGTAATATCTGTTGCGATCGGTAAAGAAGTGTCAAAAATATAAAGTTAGCATGCAAACAGTAAAAGTTATTTCTTGGAAAAATGCAGAAGGTAGCGAGGCCAGAAGCGATAGTTTTATTAAGGATCGGGCAACGGTACTTTTTATGATTGACCGTTGCAGGCGATCGGTAACGAAGGGATAGAAATTATGATTTGTGTGTGAATAAAAGAAAAGAAAAGAAAAGAAAACTGTTTTTGAGAATTGAAAAAGACAAGACAGTAGAAAACAAGTTTGTAGAACAAGCATGCTCAAGGGGGTTAGTAACTTTATACAAAATATTTACATATAGTTTATACAAGACAATTTAAACAAACGCGAGGTACAGTTTAAAATTACAAATTTAAATATAAAAATGAACACGAAAAATAAGATAGTGGGACATTGGTCCCACATAACAAAAATCTTTCGTTTGTTCTTAAACATATTTTATATGAAATAAAACAGTTCTGCAAGAACAGAAAATCGCTTTATCAAATCACTACATAATAATGTCGTATATATCTATGGAGCATAGAGTAAATATTGGTTCGTAAGATAATTTTGTGAAGCTGTCTCCTCTCATGATACAAAAATAGGGAATTACTAAAACGTCTTATTAAAGGATATTTTGACTTGTTAATCACGTTGAAATGTCAATATTTGGTCATCGTAAGGTCGTAGATAGGATTAAGTAGTGACTAAACGCCCGCCGATGGAAATATTTGGTTAAATTATGTTGCGGTACTTATCCATGCAACTAGTGATTAGATAAATGGCTTTAACAAACGTTTTAATTTACATCGTCAAGGCAAATAGAAATCAAATGATATAGTAAATACGTATGTTAGATAATATAGATTTCTTAATTTGTTTTCTTATACAGGGTCATTCAAACTGAGTGGTACATTAGACGTTTTAGGGAAACGAAGCATGTTACAGATTTGAAAATTTGGGAGTAGGGGTTATCAAGGATGATCTATTTAACTAAAATAATTTCAACTGTCGGGCACTTCCAATTATACCGGTAGTAGCTGATGTCAACTTTCTTGCTTTAAATAAAATGGTATATTTTTACGATGAATTCGTATGAAACATAAAATTTTAAGGTGACTTTGATAACCAACTTGTATGTCTACGATGAGTAGAGAGATAAATTAATTTATTGAAAAAAAGATTGCGCCGCGACCCAAACCATAAAAAATGACTTAGAAAGTTGAAATTTTTACTAGTCATGTCAAAACTAAACTTTATGATTTGTACAGGGCGTTCAGAAAAAAAATTCAAAGTTTGAAAACATCAAAGACGAATAACTTCATTTTCTCAAATAGCACTTAGCATATTTTATTTTGTCATTCGATTTCATTTTTTTTCCTCTTAGGAAATACTAAGCATAAAGCTTAGTTTCAACATTCTAAGTCATTTTTTATGGAAGTTGTGATTTTTTATAGTTCGCGGTGCAATCTTTTTAATAAATAAATTAAATTATCTCAGAAACTACTCATCGTAAGCATGCATGTTGGTCATCAAAGTCACTTTAAAATTTTAGGTTTCATACGAATTCATCGTAAAAAATATACTATTCCATTGAAACAACAAGAATGTTGACATCAACTTCCGGTATAACCGGAAGTGTCCGAGAAATGAAATTATTATATTTAAATAGATCATCCTTGATAACCCCTACTCCCAAATTTTCAAATCAATAGCATCCTTAGTTTCCCTGAAACGTCTAATGTACCACTCAGTTTGGATGACCCTCTATGTGTTCCTAGTTGGTGGTATCGACCGACTACATACAATATAATCTATATCTCACGATTAGCAGTGATAACTTTCAAATTTCTACTAAAGTGCCGATCAAAGAATAAACTAAAGAAACAACTTCCACCCATTTCTTTACTTTTACGAGCAGTTAAATTGATTGTTTTGTGGCTACAAAAAACTCCACATAGCTAGATTACCAAACGTCATCACTAACCTTAGTTAACAACTCTAAAAGCATCAAAATAAAGTTTTCTCTGCCACCGAACAAGTAATTACCGTAAATTCCACTCAAGGAGCAACTATAACCCTATATTTGTTGACTATTCGTTTTCCATTAAAAGAGTGAGCGCGCTAAATTTAAAGTGTAGGTAATGAGATCAAAAAAATATTTTTATTAGTACACTTATGCCTCCGCTCGACCTGCGTGTTACGAAACTTCCATAGCACAAAAACTCCAAGGAAAAGATTGATATTATACTTTATCAATTATAAACAAACGAAAATCATCTTTCTTACATACAATTTGAAAAGAGTTTACTTTTAGTGCCCTCCTAATGATACTGTATATCTAAAGTTACCTACGAGATATCAAAGGGTCCTGATTCTGAAAACAGTTCAGACTCTGTATAAACATTTCCTTTTATATTTTTCATCCACTTAGGTATCTTGTTACTTACCTAATATTATTTTTAGAGCGGGAACTGATACATGTTGTAAAATAAAATACACCCAGTTTCAAGAAAATTATATTGATTCATCATAATCATACGACTGTGTGGTGTTTTGTATTTTTGAATAATACCTAACATTAATTTTGTTTTACATTACTTAGGTAATTTTATTGAGATGAATGAAGCCTGTGTTATTATCTATTATGAGATAAATGCTTGTTTGATTGTATTTTATTTTCTTCCTGACCTCTAACACCGAATAACAACCAAGGTGGATTTTCAATAAAACAAATTCGATTAGGTACACATTGAAATAACTAATATAAAATTTCCTCTATAAAACATTCAGGAAATTCTTAACAATGAAAATTAGAAGCAGAAGTAGGAGTAAAAAGAGGCAGAAAAAGCCTAGGATATATTAGAAAGAGAGAGATACATTGGTCTTCTGAGACATGAAGGGTTAGTTAGAGACATATTAAAAGTAAGAAGGCCTAGATGAGATTACTGTTCCCAAATTGTTAAGAATTTAAGTTATTCTAGTATCAGAGAGATAAGAAGATTGGCGCAGAATAGGAAAGAGTGGAACTGGGTGTCCAATTAGTCCAATAGGACTGACAACTCTATGATGATAATGAACTTTAAAATTGAGTTGAAGATACTCAAGACAATTACTTAATCCTTAATTGTCATCCTTATATGCGCAATTCCCGATTAGTCAAAAAATACAACAAGTAACAGACACACATATAATTCATATTATTTCTCTCATTAACAAAGAACACTTACCTCTGCTCTAGACATACAAGATCAATTGAAAACAAAAAACCAAACATCTTAATCCACCTCTATCCCTCCAAATACTTCCAACTATTCCAAATACTGTCTGATAATTTAACTCAATTATCCTTTTATACTCGATGATTTCAAGTCTGCACTCGATCCATATAAAACTTCAGAATCAAGTGGTCATCTGTGTATTCTCATAAAAAACACTATCCGATAAAAGCTTGGAAGTTTTACTCAGTAAATTCAATTACATATGATCTAACAACATCTTTCCATAGATTTGAAAATTAGTCGCATTGATACCAATAGTGAGAAATATTTCTGCGCTGTGTAACTAAAAATTCTTGGGGAAATAGTTAACAAAACATTGTGCTGGCTTCTAAAATGTGCAAAGTGGGTTCTCACATACCTAAAATTGATTAAGAAAGTTTCACTCTATTATTCAGCACAAGCCACAACTCCGAGGATTCGTTCAAGAAATCTTTAGGAGAATGCCAATTAACAGGCGGGCTGAAAGTTCGCAGGTTGACCAATGGATGGCGCTACTATTACCAAATCCGTATGATTTTTAGTTAGCCTTAACCTTCAAATACGCGTGTATAAATTTGACAGCGGTTGCACTATTAGTATCTGCGTTATAGCATTTTTAGTGAAAGAACTTTTGTTACCTTGAAAATATGGATAAAAAAAGAATTTCGGTGTTAATAAAGCATTGCTTTTTGGCTTACTGGCGAAAAAAATACTCGGACTTTGTACCAGGAAAATCAACCGTTCTGATAACCTTAAAGTGAAGTTGATTGAGATAGCTGACACCCGACCCTAAAGATACCAAAGGAACGTGTTGGTCATGGCCATATCGTGAATGAATATTTGGATATGCGAAAGCTCTGTACAAAGTGGGTGCCGCGCGAGCTCACAATCGACCAAAAACAACAACGGATCGATGATTCTAAGCAGTGTTTGGAGCTGTTCAGTCGTAATAATTCGGAATTTTTGCGTCGATACGTGACGATGGATGAAACATGGCTCCATCATTTCACACCGAAGTCCAATCGACTGTCAGTCGAGTGGACTGCACGTGATGAACCGACTCCAAAACGTGAAAAGACGAAAAAGTCGGCTGGCAAGGTTATGGCATCAGTATTCTGGGATGCTCATGGTATAATTTTCATTAACTATCTTAACATAGCGTTATTGGAGCGTTTAAATCGCGGAAAAGCGGCCTCATTAGAAGAAAAAGAAAATGCTGTTTCATCAAGACAATGCACCGTGTCCCAAATCAATGAAATTAATGGCAAAATTCTATGAGTTAGGCTTCGAATTGCTTCCGCACCCACCGTACTCTCCAAATCTGGCCCCAATGACTTTCTTCTGTTCTCACACCTCAAGAGGATGCTCACTGGACAGAAATTTCGCACCGATGAAGAGGTAATCGCCGAAACTGAAGACAAAGAGTATTATAAAAATGGTATCGAAAAATTTTATTACCGCTATAATCGTTGTATCGTCCTCGAAGAGAACTATATTGCATTATAAAATCAAATTCTATCAAAAAAAAATAATTTTTTCTATGCTAGCCTACGAACTTTTGAGCCTGCCTGTTATTTATATACTTTATTATTTTATTTTCTGCATATTGTGATGTTTTTACATCAACATAATAACCACACAAAGTATCACTTCCACATCCGACCCCATCCGCAGAAAAAAAAAACTATTGACTTTAAAACCTATGAGTAGAAAACAGCACATAAGTAGTCTGTGTTTCTATTATAATAATATTTGTGATTCTTTGTAGCCTTTGAAGAAGACTGAAAACTTTGGTGGTGTTATAAAACATAGTAAATATTTCATACCTCACCACCAAAACACGACACTAAACGTCCGAAGCACTTTTCGGTAAATATGTTACATTCTTCAGGACTGAGAGAACTGTAGCCTTGATAAGGCATTTCAATAATAGGCGAAATGTCGGTCTCAGTTTCTTAAATTAACACTTTTTTGTACTTATCCTCTCTTAGATTTTACCGTATAATTTCTACTGACCTACATGTTCTTGAACACGCAACAACCAAAAACTTAACTCCATCCAATATCTTCGGATTCCTGTTCCATAAAATGATTTGAAATTATACAGATTACACTTAAACATTCAAATTATTCAAATGATTATATAGTAAAATAATATACTAGTAGTAATAAAACCAAACAGTCGACGTAGCTCAAAATAAATAAATTAGAAACGTATAAATATATACGTATATGTTAACTCAATATACAACGCTCATCTTTTGCTGACTATGTATTTTTGCTATTATTTATAAAATACTTTCATAATTGTAAAATAGTTATTGTAGCTTTAGACTAGACTTAGTATTCTTATATACTTTCTAAAATAAACTTTTTTAAAAAGTCTTTATTCGAATTTTGGAATATAACATATATATACAACAGTCTTACTAGTGCCTGACCTACAGTTTATAGTTTCCCCCTTTTTAATGTTTTTCTGCTTGACCAACCATCAATGAATTTTATTTTTAATAAAATGTTCACATGAAATTCGTCTAATAAAATTAAACAAGCGAATATAAAATGTTATACATTTTTGTAACTTGATTAGTGGATTTAATTACTTGGGCCTCTCAAGGCTCATTATACTGATTTATTTATTAGATGAGGGTTTCCAGGAGCGTTCTATTATACGTGTCAAGTTCCCGAATATTTCTACAAACTGCACTTTGAAGATAATTGGAAAATGCGAAAATTGAAGTCATATCTCTTCTTTCCCGTTACCTCTTCCTGGCTTCCGGGGTATTTTAAGCATACAAATTACTTTTTGAAAGGATTCAAAAGAGATGTTATCCTCTGCAAAAGATGTCTTAATAAATCAGTTGAATGTTCGGGTATGAAAAACAGGAATTCCTTTGAAAATATTTATCTTGTAGTAAGGGAGTCGCTCTGATAGCAGTAATACTAAATGGAACGCAGTTAAAGGATTTACTTTTAACGAAAGAATAACTTCGTTTAGATGTACTTATGTCGGACAAATTCCAATTTTTCATTGCATAAAGGTATTTATTGGTAAAATGTTCATAAATAAAACTGAGTCAGAATTGTTACAGTACATGTAAAAGGATAGTGGACAATTGGTTAAAATAAATTTTTCGTGATAACTCATGAAGACAAAGCTAAATTTTATCGTTTATTTCTAATGATCTCTTACAATTATTAGAATTATATTAGGAAGCGGTATTGACAGTAGAGCATGAAGAGCTAATATAAAAATTGGTTTACAAAATAAAGAATAATAAATAACTAAATTTTATTCTAACTGACCGAACCGATGTTGTCCCGTAAAAAGAAATTGGTTTAATTGTTTTTCTACTACTTTCAAATCACATCCCAAACTTTTGCTTTTACACTAATAAATATTTAAATGAAACTCTTGGAATTGATCCACTATTTTTGATTGATTACTCAATATGCATATTTCGCCTTCTTAGGGCATCTTCAGGAGTACAACCAAATACTATCTTCAGGAGTACAACTAAATACTAAACTTTAGTATTTAGTTGTACTCCTGAAGATGCCCTAAGAAGGCGAAATATGCATATTGAGGAGTAATCAATAAAAAATAGTGAATCAATTCCAAGAGTTTCACGTAGATATTTATTAGTGTAATTTAAAATGATTCACCAATTAACCATGAACGGTGTCATCATTTTTTAATATTTTTCTTTTACATTGCGTTCACCGTCCACGTTTCACACCCATACAAAGCTGTGTTCCAAACATTCGCATTCAACAATCTTCTTCGAATTTCTAACAATTTATTTGTTAATTTGCCATTCAATCTAACGCTATCCTTTGTTCTCTAGTGCTTTTTCCATCCTGATATTTATTACTTTCTACTCCCTCCTATAGAATGGTAATACTGCTATATCATCATAATTGTATGAATAGCCTCTTCAATATTTATTTTTGTTTTTTTTTCACATTCTTGTCTATTTAATTTATGATAGAAATATTTAATTTGTTAATTTGTAAGTACGTGTTCAACAATACACTGTTAGTACCTACTGTGTAATATTGCAGTAAATCAAATTCTCTAACAAGAAAATTTCATACATATAATTAAAATCAATGGAGACATGTGAATGTGACACGAACGAGAATAGCAACTGAACTATAAAAAAGATCAAGATCTCTCAAAAGAAAGTTTGGTGGTGACAAAACTTCTTCAACAGGTTTTCTCCTAGGTTGGATATACAATTACTTAGCATTAAAATCAAAATGTTTATTGAAAATGTGTACGACATTAACTGGTTTTAGTAGTACAATTATTGCATCTAATATTTATATATGTATATGTATGCCAACTTTAGTTAAAATAAATTTAATATGCAGCTCGATCTGAATATATTAATAATGTTTGAACTTCTGCTATTGGGTACTTCTAATTTGTGTTAATATAAACATCCATATTCAGTGTAATTGATGTTATGTATGTTCTCAAAAGCCGGCGATTCCAGGATCTTCCTACATTACATTTAAATGAAAGCAATGATATATATATACATACACATATGTACATTTGTACATTAATCTTTCAACCAAAAACAGAATATTAATCTTTAACTCCAATTTAAGTGTAAATTTGTGCTATTCGTGAAATATCAATATCCAATGAAAAATGAAAAAAATTAAATAAATAAAAAAACAACTTGGAAATTTTAATTAATTTTTTTTATTTGTTTCGCCAAACTTTTGCTTCCTCAGATGATGAGTACTTAAATACCACGTAGTTTTCATTGTATTCAGTTTTAATTTGCCAGTCATAAATCACTTCAATATCCACTTTCAATGCAATTGTTTAAGGGATTTTGGAAACATATGCGTAAATTTAATATCAGTTAATCATATTGACTACTATAATTTCGTTACAAGCATCATTTTATACTTTCATTTTACATTAGTATGTTTAGCTGAAAAGGACCGACTCCATCGGTCCTAGAACGGCTTGAGGTAGAGGGGTTTTAGTCGGTAGGTCCGAAGACACCTTCCTCGGGAATCCGACACTATCCAGTCATACGGACGGCTGGGTGTCTTTCGAAGATTTCCCCTCTTCCACGAAAACATAAAAAAAAAGTATGACGACACATGTCTAACTTCCCCTTGGTGATATCCCACATGTAATTGTCCGGCGCGTATGCGGCAAGCTAAGTGGAGGGATAGCATATGATTAACGTACGGAGAACTCTGTATAAACTCATATATACAGATTTAAAGTGGTTTATGTACGGGAAATATTTTTTATGTAAAGTACCGTTTTGAAATTCTGCCGCCGCAGCGCTGCGGTCAGCGTTCCGCGCATGCGGACTGAGCACCTACAGCTCTTACTTAGCATTGACGCCATTACAGTCTGATTCGCCCTTGTTTACATTGTTTACTGAGTGTTTAAGATGCCTCCGATAATCGTGAGTCCCGCCGACTGTGAAGTCCAGACTGTTATACGATTCCTTAGTGCTAAAGGAATAAAACCAATTGATATTCACCGTGAGATCTGAGATCTGTGCAGTTTACGGACAAAAAATTATGAGTGATGGAATAGTAAGGAATCTGCACCGTGCAATCCAGAACAAAAGACGTGGCATGTTGAGGAAGGGCATCCTTTTGCTGCATGACAATGCCTGTCCGCATGTGGCACATCGGACCAATGATCTAATCAGATACTTTTACTGAGAAACTCTAGATCATCCTACGTACAGCACTGATCTGGCACCCAGTGACTACCATTTGTTTCTGCGCTTGCAGAAACATCTGGGCGGTCAGCGTCTTCAAGACGATGACGAAGTCAAAACAGTTATGATGCAGTGGTTAACAAGTCAGGCGGCAGAGTTCTATGAGAGTTCTATGAGAAGAGTATTCAAAAACTAGTCCAACCTTACCACAAGTGCCTCAATATTGAAGGAAATTATGTAGAAGAGTAGATGAAGGTACAGGCTTTCATTTAAAAATAAAATTATTAAGATATCTTTACACGTTTTTTTATGAACTTCAAAACGGTACTTACTTAAAAAATATGCCTCGTATTTTGCAGCTCCGCAGTTACTAGAAACGGTAGGGAACTCGCGTAAAGACGTAAACCGCGCATTAGCTATTTCATCACAAAAAAATTTGAATCGCTTCTGGTTCTATCTTTTTAACCTACTATTTAATTTAGATGTAGGTACCTACTTACCTGAAATAACAACCGGTATGCATACTGCGTTCGAATCATACATCTTTTTCTTTGCTGTAAAACCGTAGTAATTAAACTTACTCTATTTCATCACTAGTAAGAACAGTATAACATCTTGAATAGTAATTTATCGAAACTACTAGATGCAATTTCGATCTTATTAAATTTCATTAGCACCCCATAGGCAGATTCGATAAATCACCGACAAAACCAAAGCAACTCATCAAAGGCAAGTTGATATAATATCTAGTTCTGGCAGTATACGGCCATCTACAGATTTCTACTGCTAACTGATATATTTTACATATAGGCAAGACAAATGGGCAACTTTTTATCTGTGTTTTAAGATCTCTCAGTTTTAATGATTACGCTTAGAATGGGTTAGACGTTCATGAGAGATATATTTATCAAATCTAAAATTGCTGTCCAATTTTAAGTGCTTTTTCCTAATTAAAGGGTAATATCATCAATATTGTGGCACTTCTTCAGTTGATGAAACTGCTAGATGTCTGGATCTTACCTAAGTGATATAATTTTTTATCTTGATTGATTAAATGTCACGAACTGTACTTAAAAACTATTTAAAGGAATGCGTATTAATCACAAGCTTTATCCTACAATACTTTCAATTCAGATTTTTTGTACAATATTGAAGATCTCAAGAAGGAATAAAAAGAGAAAGTTGTAAACTTACATATAATTTATTACCTAATATTAATATAAATAAGTATTTTTATACAATACATAGAAATAAGATGTAGGTTCAAGCTAAACACAGAACCTATTAAATACGTTATAAAAGAAGCGTGATTAGGTATATTTCCTAGGAAGTATTTGCATTCAAATACTCTAATAGTCTCATAGAATAATAGTAATAATCATAACACTTTATTTCTTTGCATGCCTTATATGATTTTGCAAATTGCTCCTTTTACATTTATATACTTTTTGACAACAATTCTCTTGAAAATGCAAACTCCAACATTTTTTTTTTCTTTCCTTCCTTGTTACTTCTATAAACCTTCCTTTATATTATATTTAAATCTATTTTATCTCTTAACATTGCCTCTACTACTTTAAAGAACACATCATTTCTCGCACAGTTCCCCTCCTAATTTTGCAATAATTAACTCTCTCATATCATCATCCGCCCTTTCCCTCCTCCATTCACTCATGAACAATCTTGCCTTATCTTTTTGAATCATTATTGCAACTTTGTAAAATAACAAGTGGTATAACGTCTCTAGCCTTCCTTCACATAATCTACAGATCCATTTACTATAACCGTTTTTAAGAGCCCTTCCTAAATTGAAGGAACTTATCCTGGCCCAGATCTCGTTAAATTCTTCAGTTTTTTTACCCTTATCTAAACACTTTGCCCCCTTTATTTCCGGAATAGTTTTCTATATAAACTACTATACGTAAAATTAACTATCGCTTCCCATTTCTTATCTACCTCTCTATCCCACCATCTATTTAACCCTTCTCCGATTTTGCTAATAATTTCGGCCACTCCCCTTCTCTCGCATATCATTTGTTAGACTTCCGTTACTTCCATCCCCTGTACTACTTCCCACACGTTCTGACCTCGCTTTGACGGTTTATTATTTATGATTGTTCTCATTTCTTCTACTGGACATATATTTGACCACCTATGATCTTCCATCCTCAACACATTCTTGTATTTAAACGCTCTGTCTCTTGGTGTAAACTCAATGCTGATTACGCCTAATTCCCTAACGTAATTTTACAGTATATCGTTTGTACCCTACTCATACTTCCTAATTTGCTCCATCTCCACACTTCTACACCATATAAGGCTACAGCTCCAACAATAGAATTCATTAGTAGCATACTATCTTCCCTTCACTTCTACCAGCTCTCTTAATAATTCCGCATGTAGAATTTGCTGCTTTTTGAATCTTTCCTGTCATCCTTCCTATGTGCTTTTTCACGCTATTATTTATTGTACAGAAATCCGAATACTTAAATTGATTTACACTTTCAATAGTCTTGCCCTTAAAATTCCACTTTTCGCCCACTTTTTTAAATACCATAATCTTATTTTTTCCAGTGTTTGCTATTAACTTGTTTTCTTCAACATATCTCTTTAACGTTTTCAGCATTTTATCTAACTCATTTGCAATTTCAGCAATTATTGCAATACTATCTGCATAATTCAATGCTTATATTTTGCCTATCACCTTGCCAACTTCTTCTTTTCGTACCCATTTATCATCAATATCGTCGATAAATATATCAAATAGCATGGAGCTTAATGTACACCTCTATCTTACTCCTGTATTAGCATAGAACTCCGCCGATACTTTGTCATTGACTTGTATCTCCGCAATTCTCTGCCTGTGAATTTCTCTAATTATTAAATGCATGCTGACTCTAATTAAGAACTTCTAAACCTTATCTAACGATATGTTTCCGTCTACCGTGTTGAAAGCAATTTAAAAATATATGAATGCGACATACATTACCTGTCTTAACTTTCTACCTATTATTTATTATCAAAAGTAGCTCAAACGCGCTTCCAAATCCTGCCTGGCTTTCGATTTTTGTTTTTCTATCAACCCACTAACTAATCCTATTTGTTAAAATGTTTGTCAATACTTTATATCCTATATCCAATGTGATACCCTTCTGTAGTTCTCCGGATTATCTTCACATCCGTTGTTAAATATAGATGCTATCCTCGCTCTGCCCTATCACTCCGGTAATTTGCCATCCCTCTAGAATTTGATTAATTTTCTTTTCAAAATTTTACCATACTCGTCATTCACAGCTTTCACACATTCTATGTAAATTCCTCCCTCTCCTATCTCTTTTCCATTTGACATTCTTCCCAATTTAATTTATTCATCTATTCTTTTGTCTTCTGAACGTATGCTTATCCCACTTCCCCCTCCCATGGTTTCTCTCTTGTAATTGCACTTATATCTCCCCTCGTTGCCATGTTTAGTTACCCCCTGACATGGTCAACCCATTTTTCCTTTAGGATTTCCTCTATTACCGCTTGTTTTCTATTTGTTCTAAACTGGCGTTACACCATTCTGTTGTCCTCTTATTTATTTAATGCCTCCCACCTTTCTTCTATTAATCTTTGTGTCCCTTCCATTATTTCTCGTGTTAACCTATTTCTACAATTATTCAACTCCGCCTTTTGCTGTCTACAACCCTGATCACTTAGCCAGTTCTTCAGTAACAACTTCATTTCTTGCCGTAGTTGTCTTCACTTTTCAGCAACATTAATAATATTACTAGTTATATCCCGTCCTATCATTATTCGCCCCTCTTTCAACCTCTTCGTCATGCCTGCATCTTCCAAATTATATTATTAATATCCTCCCATACATCCTCTAATTCATTTTTTACTACTCTCCTCATTATTGTATTTCTATTTACTTCTTTAAATTTTATTTCCTTATTATTATACCACACAATTGTTTTCCTCTTTTCCCTAATCCCTATTTTGACACTCCCCTTCTCTCTCAGCTCTTTCCATTTATTCTTATCAATAAAGAACATAACCGGCATATGATGAGATTCGATTTTCGGATTAACCTCTCAATACTTTACGATATTTTTATTCTTTTTTTTACCGTTAACATTAAGTCTATCACTGATCCCTAGAAAGTTTCGTCCCCGTCCACGTACGCTATTTTACCATCTTCATCCCCCCTTACTCTACCATTAAGTAATACTAAACTCTTACCGTTTTCATTTATTATGTTACCTTGCGATTTTCTAGCTATCTGCAATATTCCTTCTTCGTCCATTCCACCGAACATTTGCCACCCTTGCATTCATGTCTCCACATAAAAATATCATATTTATTCATGTTTTCTTCTAACACTTCTCTTGTCTTATTCTTACTTTTTACTAAAGCTACGTTATTATATATAGTAACGATACAAATACTTCGTTTTAATTTTACACCAGTCCGTACTCCCACTCTTCCACGCACTATCCCTCCACTATAGTATTTTTATCCCTACAATTTGCTTCCCCCCCTTTTCCAGCATCTTTTAGACCAATATTTAAACTCTAAACTTAAACTACACACTGCCTGTTTGGCTTTCTCTTTATCTATCCATGTTAATTGCAGAATCACCGTGTCATACTTTCTTAAGAATTCACTTATGTCCTCAAATTTCTTGACTCCGCGAGTATTCCAAAACATCACATTATATTTCCTTTCTTCACTCGGGGATTGATTCAGTAATTTAGACTCCTTTTCATTGAACTTTGTACATTCCCCATTTATATTTATCCTTAGATATTTTACCTTGACGCTATCGCCATTCATCTTTGTATTTCAATTTCCCTCTTTGTATGGTCATCATCAATCCACAAATTAGTACCTTTCAAATCTGTTTTTTCTTTCATTATTTTAATTTTTATTTCCAAACTTTATTTTTCCAAATTTTGTCCTTTCTTGTTTTTTTTTTTTGATTCTGAACTTTTCTAAAAGCGTTTGTGTTAGTCCTTCTTTCTCCATCATTTCCTCTGCATCAACACATCCTATTAGAATATTTTTTCTACTCTCCCTTTTTTCTTTTAATTCGTAATTTAGGTGATCGTCTGCCAGAAAAACAGGCTCTTTTGCTAAAATTACTTTTACGTTTTTGTGGTTCTTGTCCTCCGCATTCAAGTTTGGCCCCCTCTTCTGATCGCTCTTGGTCTTAACCACATTTATCTTCTGTTTTTGTGACCTTTGGCGTCCTTCGCTTTGCTGATAAGAACTGTATTCTTTTTTGGTCATAGCTTCAGTACTTCTCACTTCCTTATTTATCTTACTACTTTTCAATTGTAACGATTGAGCGGTAGGGTAATTATGAAACATTATAGAAATAAATGAAAAAATCAATTAAGAAAAATGCTTTTTAATGTTTCAGGCAAGTATCTACTGTTATACTCTTGATAAAGGCAATAACCTGCCGAAACATATGTAGAGTTTTATTAAACTTGCCTGAAACATTAAAAAGCATTTTTCGTAATTGATTCTTTCATTTATTACTATTTTTCGCTTTTTTCATCTACTCATGTTTGAAGTATGCCAATCTTTTTCAATAAATCATTTTCCTCTCTCTCCCATTTTTCCTTTTTGTAGTACATCATTATTTCTTCCTCTAATTTTTTGACTATGCCTTTTACCAGTTTGTATTTCCCATTTTTTTCTCTCAAATTTTTCAATCCTTTCTTTCAACTTTAGGTACTTTTCACCAATGAACTCTCAATTGACCCTCTTCTTGCCTGCTTTCTATCTGCGGCCTATCGTCATCAACGTCTCTAACGTAGACCTCTTTATCATTCGTTGTTGGGTCATCTATGCTTTGTGTGCCCCCTCCTACCCGTCTCTAACATTGTATGACCTTTTGTGACCTTCTTTTGGGGAATGTACTAGTCTAATATTCCAAGTTGGGCTACGTGTTATAGAGTCTAATATGCTTCCTTCTCCTTTATTTACACAACTTACTTTCTTTGCTGGGCGTCCCGGCTTTCTTTTAATAACCTCCTTTTCTCCCTCCATAACCTCCAAATTATTTCTACGTACTTTTCTCTATCAATATTCTTGCAATTTATTCCAATAGTATTAATACATTCTTTAAGTGCTTATAACATAGATAATACATAAACTTTTTCAGTAGAAACAAACAACAAACCCTGCAATTAAACCAAACTTTGCTTTGCTATGTTAAACTAACCTGTTGTCTTTTTTAATACCAAACTTAGAATTACACATACGAAAATCAGTAAATTCACTTGGTATTTAATGATCCGTTTGGGTCAAAATTTTACAATATGCTAGTGTTGCAGTGGTGTTTCGTACATTGAACACTAAACTAATAAGAGTATCTTCTCGTATTTATTGGTTAACAATTAGTTATTTTAGGGCCACGTTGAATCTATATATAACTTTTATGTAATCAACTATACATTTGTTCTCTCTGTTTGCGCAGCTTACGCTATTCTTTTCCTTAAAAACAAAAAAACCTTTTGGATGTTACATCTGCTACTAATTACAGGAGTTGTTATAATAATGACTGCAATTAGACATGTCCATATAATTTGTATGGTTACCAACACTGGATTAATGTGCGTGTATGTGGACATTTATATTATTTAGAAGTGTGGCAAATTACTGAAAATGAACGCAATGAATTCTGTGTATTTGCAAAAAAATAAATTTGTTCGTTTGTTTTGCCAAAAGAAAATTAAAATAAAAAAACTGGGTACACAAGCGCCAAAATTAACTTTACAACTGAACAACTGAAGGCAACTAGCCGGAACAAAAGTTACAAAAGACAATTTAACATCAATATGTAGATACACTAAAATATATAGACGAATGTGTAAGTGGAAAAAACGTAGTACTATGTCTTCCTTGTATTTTATTTAATTTCAATGAAAAAGTAATTGAAAAGTTTGTTCATACAAGAAATGATTGTGTTAATGAAAACGGTCACACTGTTGTGATTGAAACGTCGACTTAGAATGTAATGGATTGACATACTACTGAATGGATTAATCTAAAATAAAAAATAATTTTTTATTCATTATTTTTTTAAAATTAATTTAAAAACAATTATATAATTTTGATTTTACGGACGTACCTATTAAGAACTTGAAACAGTTCAAACTCTGATGTTGTCGCTAAACGTTAATATGGTAAGTTAATTAGTTTTCCGAACGCAGATAATCAATGAGCCCGATATTGTAGCGTTTAAAAATCCACAGAAATTTCAATGTACAGGGGGTGTATCAAATATAAAAAATATAAAAAATTCGGAATATATTTAATTAGACATCGATACATATACTATTTTTATATATAGGCTCCCGCCTTAAAAATACATTTTCCCCATCGGTTTGAGAGAATTTTTATGTCATCATCATAGAAACTCTTCGGACGTTCTTGTAACTATTGGAGTACAAATGCTTTCACTGCGTAGTTCTCGTGGAAACGTTGGCTTCCATGCGCTTCTTTCAGAGGCCCAAAAAGATGAGTCACGAGGGAACAAGTCCGGGCTATATGGCAGATGTTCCAGCGTTTTCCAGCTTAATGCATCAAATTTTTGCTTTGTAGCATTGGCCGTATAAGGCCATTGTCTTGCAAAAGAATGACACTACTGACCGATTGCTTCTTCCTCTTGCTTCAAAATGACAATTTCGCGGCACCCAGTAGATCTCAATAGTATTGCGCATTAATCATGCATCGATCATGGAGAAAGTCAACGCAAAAGACACCTTGCCAATCAAAAAACATTGTTGCCAATTAATTACCTTTCTGACCGACAAGCGCGTCTTTATGTTCATTGGTTACCTCTCGCCGCTTTTTCTCCATTTCATACTCACCTGTTTCGATTCGGGCGTATAGTGATTCACGTGCACCCATGTTTCATCACAGGTGACGATGCAATTCAAAAATGCTTCATCATCTTGCTAGAATCGATTGAACTGTCGCTGTTAAATTTCCAATCGATGTTGCTTGTGATCCTCCGATAACAATCGGGGAACCCGAACCCATCTACCCAACTCCACTTTGCGTATTTTCAGGTCATCTGTCACGATCCCGTGGATGCTTCCGTAACCGATTTTCCATAGAGTTATGCGTCGATTTCCATCAGTGAGATTTCGGACCGCCTCAGTGTTGGCTTCGGTCACACTTGTCCTTGGGCGGCGAACATGGCTCTCGTTTTCGACCTTTTCACAGCCTTCAGAGAATTCCTTGTGCCATGCAAACACCCGAGTTCTTGTCCGCGAACAGTGCCTGTAATCGTCGCAAAATTTTGGTTATATTCACCCCTCCTTGGCCAAAAAACTTAATAATAATCCGTTACTCCACGGAAACTCGAGCAAATTGCGGTGGTTTTCCCATTTCCCTAGCGATGCAGGTCGTATTCGCTTCTACTACTACCAGGGCACTGACCTCTACATTATTTAAAAAAAAAATCAGTCCCGTTTATATTTAATACACCCTCGTATCATGATATTATTTGTAGCTTTATTGACTATATGCCCTAAAATATAAGTTTAAATTGGTCTAATTTTTGACCTGGATATTGAGTAGATCATAATTTCTATTCTAATATAAATTTATTTTATTTCACTACGATGCTTGGACCCAACTAGAACAATTTAAATGTGTTGCCTGTGATGATTCCCCCCTAAATCAAAAAGACCTTTCTTAATTGGAAATTTCTTTGTATTCTATTTTAATTTATATTTTTATAAATCAAGAAGACTGGAAACTTTGACAGTTTTGTAGAACATAGTACACGGCTCAAACCCCAACGCCAAAAGAAGACACTAAACGTCCGAAGTACGTTCCAGTAGCAATATTACCTTCTTCACGGTCTGAAGAGAACTAAAGGCAGTGTAACCACTATAAATACTGACTAAAGTCATGGTCCAGTGAACATGTCTTAGTCTAACCTGCACTATTCAGTGGACCTTACAAAATAATAACAAAATAGATTAAGTTAAACTAAATAGCGGAGAACTAGAGATAGGACCTTTGTTACTGTTAAAAGAGCTTAATCTATTTTTATAAATGTACATACTTTCAAACTTATCAAGGGAGTAATTATTTATAATTTCCTTAATTAATTTAAGAAGTGATTTGTTAATAAACAAAAGGTGCTTGACAGTTAAAATTTGTAAGCAATTAGAAGTAAAGCCCGCTAAACTTATTATTCAAGATTCATTTTTTTGCGAATGAATACCTACGCTTACATGCGAAAAAACACCTTGAATGAATGTCATCTTCTTCTGAAGCTTAATAAAAAGTTTCATAAGCCAACGTCTAAAATAACAATTTATTGCAACCTCATCTAAAAATACGAATATTTAGCGGAAGTCACTGTCAAGTAATTTTGAAGTAGTTTATGAAACATTGGCCTTTTTGTTCATTTATTATTTTGTTTCAAAATAAAAAAAGGGAAATCCTTTTCTGTCATTTTGAAAATTCAAATTCCACTCATATAGTAATGGTCAAGGAAGTTATGCATATAGGTATCTGAATTAAATAAATGTGAAACAAAATACCAAATATGTTTTATTCGACTTATTATTTAAAAATGTTTAACTACGAAATAAGCAACCGCTCAACGTCACTTATTAAAAATAAAGTGTTTGCTCGTTTTATTCATTTAAGTATTTGAATTTGATAATTAATTGTACAAATGTATTGAGATGTTGTGTTAAAGGCGGCTGTTGAAAATTTCGAGGCTAAAAATGGTTAGAAATAAGGAGGTACTAGAAATAGTAGGAGAACAAGCTGTTACAGTGTTTTTATTGAAGATAGGAAAAATTGGAAGTGTATGTCCACCCAGTCTTTGGAATAATTCCTCTATGATCATCCTACCTTAAAGCAGATGTTAAATACATGCAGGAAGCATGCAATACTATAGCAGCGTACTTAGGATAATGTAATGTATCTTATCAAAGGTTGTATGATCGTCATCTATATCACCTACGTTGTTCAAAGCCATCAGCTGTTGTCTAATGAATATACTGTCTACTAACGTAAATTGGGAGAACGATGCTGAAGTTTCATGTTTTAAAATAAATAAATAAAAAACGAGCAATATGTCACACCTAACTTTATTAAAAACATCTTGAAAAACGACCAGGAAAATATGATTTTTAATAAAACAAATAAAAGTGCCAAGCTCAGCGTAGGACTCAAGTAGGGAATGAGCATTGCAGAGAAACCCACATTCTTAGACCTAAAAATCAAAAAAGTGTAGCTTAATTTGTTTGTAAAGTATACTAAAACTGAATTTCAAGTTCTGTGAATATATACATTGCAATTATTTAAAACTGAAGAATGGTTGCTTTAATTAATACCATTAGTACCAGAAGGTACTTAGGTCCCATAATACGGAAGGCAACCCAGCTATAAGTTGAGATTTTAGAGCACAATCTGGGCCTCACATAATAATAAAAAAATTATTAAAAATACAACACAGTAAATGTAAAATAAACATACCACAAATAAATATAAAATTTCTCTACAAGGGAGAAAACGTTCTTAACATACCCGGTAGATTAACAAAGAACACGGCCCTGAAGGTTGGAAAAGGTGAAAATCACAAAAGAACTGCTACACATCAGCGACTTAGTTAAATGCATAAATACAATTTCAAATCAAACAAAATATGGCAAAAAAATTATAACATCATACAGATTAATATAAAGTAAATTTGAATAAAAGTGAAATACAACATTATAAGTACTATTCAAAAACATAAAAATAAAAATATATAAAAGTTAAACAATTAATTACCTTTAAATAACACAATAACACCTAGAACACGAACTGCATATTTGTAGCACTGCACATCTTCTACTTACCACTTAAGAATATCTCTGGGGATTCCTGAATTCGTGTGAAAACAGTTCCCACTTAAAAAATGATTTATAGTAATTAGGGAAGTATTACTTTATTTAAATTGACGCCATATTACGGATATGTATCTGGATAGTCGTATCTTTCATTCTTTCTATATCAATCAGGCAGCGTTAGAGCGGGAAAGTATGTCCAGATTCACTTGCTATCTCAAGCACGCTGTTATATTATTTTGTATGCTGATTCCATGTATTTATGTTCGAGATATTCCACTCCATTGATATTTGAAATGTGCGAACTGTTCATAACTTCTCCCTCAACCTGATATTACAGAACACATACTATTTTTTCGCTCTTGAGAACGTATTTGACGTCCCAATAAAAATTGTGCTCCAACTCGATTGCTTGTTTAAATTCCTTAATAATATTTGTAATATGAGTTGTTACTTACAGAGGTTTTGCGTTCATCCTAGCTGAATCTTAAAAATATTATTTTAGGTGTTTCTCCTTTTGTTGCTCTATTGTTTGCACTATATTTCATTTCATAACGACTTAGCGTTTTTCACCTAAGATTTCCGGGAGAGCACGAGAAGTCGGGTGGGTTTCGTACTTTGACCATAGACTTAGTACGGGTTCCTCACCTTATGCACCACTTTTCGTTGAATCGGACGGGGCGTGATTCGGCCTTTTTAGGACATCCTCTTTCAGCTTACAAAAAGCCTCTTTGTACCCATCGAACACAGATTTTAGGAAAACTAGTTGCTTAATATGGTATCCTGCTCGTTCTTCAGATATACTTAACTGATTAGAGACGCATTCCTGGATGCTTTTCCGGTCGTTTTGAATAAAATCTACTAAAATCAAACCTATATAGGGACTGTTTTGTATCCAATTTAGTTAGGGTGTTTTATTTTGCAATTTAATGCTGATGTTAGCAAATGTTAGTCCTTGTACTGTCAAATTTACTTCTTGGAATGTTAAAATAGTACAAATAGTATGGTTTATGACTCTAAACATTCGTGCCGGCCAAAGCAGGTAATGCGGCTCTTGACCGCTTGTTTCCTTGGATCATTTAGGCAAATACTGAAGCAGTAATATTCCACAGTTAATATTTTACTTCTCGTCTGTCTTCATTTAGTCCGTCTCATCTTTCTCTTCCATACCACACCACCCACACATTCCCACGATTCCTGCAAGGAGGCTGAAGAGGGCCTTACGCCCTACCCTCCGGCTTTGCACTGCAGTATAGGTCGGAGGGACTGCACGAGTAGCTAGTGGCAATGAAACACAAAAAAGTTAGTTTTATGTTAAGTTAAGAAAAATAAATTACTTTGAGATTCTGTACAACGCAGCTTGGTTGTTCTCATTTATTTACTCATTTTTAAAATTACTGCAGCATTATTTCATCAATTCATTTCCAACTAGTTACACAAAATTAATTTAGCGTGCGACGGCGTGTTCTATAATACATTGCAGCTTTAAATTGAATTTTGCCACTGCTTTATGGTTTTTTACAAAAATCAGTTCGCACCTAAACAGGTGCCATGGAGAATATGGACAAGGAGTCCAATCTTCATGAGTATTCATATAATAAATCTGACCCGAAAATTATTTTTAATGTAATGGTTCTAAAAACAGCCACTAGTCACGCTGATTACATAGTGTACCAAGAGAAATTAGCAGCATATAAGTTGCGAGAAGTTAGTAAGTCACTGCATTCAAATAACCATTTTGCTACATACTATTGATTTGTTTACATATAAATTTATTTTTTAATACTTTTAATAACACATTTAAATACTCATACCGACAATTTCCCTATCTACGTTCTCTGGCCGCCAATTCTTTTTTGGATAATTTGAACTCCGCATCTATTTTCCTCGTGCTGCATATATGGGCATCGACATGACGTCGCAGTTTTGTAGAAAATAATTTTAGTCCCATTATTTGTGTGTAAAACTTTTTAGCCGTCCCTCGTAATATTAAATAGTATTTTAAATGTTTAGTGAAAAAATCTACGATTAAGTCATATTATCTCAGAAGATGTAGTTTGTTTATCTCACTTCTAAAGATTGTTTTATAAGGATTATTAGTTGAACAGTATGAATTCCTGTTGTATAATATGCAATTGTCAATCAAAATTACTCAATTTGTCCATGTGTAGTTACCTTTGGTTGCGCCGGTTTTGATGCAATTCTCAAATCAACTTGGGTTTCTTCCTGAAATTAGCGTGATCTCAAATCAGGTGGACAGTAACATTTGCATGCATAATGCCTTTTACACTAACAAGCGGCTAAAGTACCCTTACTCTGTCCCATATTTCCTGAGTAAATTTTAGATGAGCTCGCTCCCACACAAAAGAGTATAATTAAGCTCCAGTTCACAATGAGATTTATTTTCAGATAACAATAGAGCAAAGGCATATTATCTCGATGAAAAAATGAATGAGGAGACGTATATTTGCAGTTCATGCAATTTTGCCTAGGCGATAGGCGTTGCTGTAACTTTATTTCATGATATTTGATCAGTAAAATACAGATTGAGATTGCAACTTATAACATTTTGGAGAACAAATCCAAAATACCGACAAAGTAAAGGAATAAGTATTACGTATTTTAAGCCCTCAGAAAGGGTGTAAAATATATAAAATCTAAAAAATACACATTGTTTTTACAAATAACTTATCTTTGTCGAATTATTCGTTTTAATCCTTAATCATGGAGAAACACAATAAATACAATTTGTTAACGCATTATCAATTTTTTAAAAACAAACAAACAGACAGCTTATATCTTTGTAATGGAAATGGAAATGAAAAAGAAAATAAACATTCTATGGCAATTTTTCCTGGCGTTTCGCTTTTATTTTACCATCACTTCAATTTTTCAAATACGGACGAATTATTAAGTTTATTGTCCGACAATTATTGTCATGATGTAGTTAGCACATATCCATACATAAATGTTTGCTGTCTTTATTTATGTAAAAGATCATTTCAAAGGAAAGAAGTATTAGATGGGATATACAGTTTATGATTTCTTCATTTATTAATATTTTTTAAAATTTATTTTAAAAATAACTAGAAAATATTAGATAAACAACAGTATGGTTGAATTTAACTTACATACAATACTTACAAGAAAAACAGTGTCAAAGTAATTGAAACAAATGAACAATTTCGTTTACTTTAATTTATTATTTATTCTTCTTCTGACGTTGTTAAACATCTCAGTATCAGTACGATGGCAAATTAATTTATGATAAATGGGTATCACATCCAAGACAGAATGCAATATTTTCTTTTTTAAAATGCTCTGTATGTGTGGTACATTCAGCGATCTTGAAAAGCGTTGTTTGATAATCAGGTTCATATTATTAAAAATTACGTTTATGATCGTAAAACAAAAATGAAATGGCTGACGACGCCCGATAGACAACAAAATCTTGCCATAAAAAGTTTACTTTTCAATACCTTTACAAATAAACTAAATAACTATAGATGTAAAATATCTCGGCTATAAGAAAGAAACCTAAATATTCTTTTAATTTGATGAGTCCCTATAAAATAACACTCGATTAGTTTTACCACGAATTTGATCAACTTTTGATTTGTATTTCAAAATAAGATCCAATAGTAAAACCGTAGAAATACATATTACATAAAAATCTAATTTGAATGTAGACATCTTCGCGGCATCTACTTTAATTATCCATTAATTTATATTTAAAATTGGTACTATGGAGACATCTAGTGTGATGAACTCTAGTAAATTAGAGTATTTAGTAGTTTCCTAGCAATGAATAATTAGTAACGACGAAATTTACGTAGGGCGGGTCCAGAATGTTTGTTATGAACTGTTGTGGTTATAAATTATGATTTTAACAAATAGGTGATTATTTAAAAATGTTTTACACGATTAAAAGGCAGAAAATGCCTTCTTTAATTTTATTTTTCTTGTATATGGGCTTTTGCGGTAAGTTATTATTATGCCTATCTTTATTTAAAATATTTTAGTGAAAATTATATAGGTTACAATTGCATTCAAAAAATTAAAAATTCGCAAATATTTTCAGTTCTTCTATGTAATTGTGATTGTAATATTCCTACTATAATGAGGGGATCATGGTTTTCTTGGGAAAATGGGCAAAATACAGAAACAGAAATCAATGCAAATACCATGACTCGAAAAGGAACTTGTGTTGCTATAAAGAATGAGTACTACACAAATTATACTACAGTTTTTAAAAAGGACACGTGTTATACCTGCATTAAATTCCTTGTCCGAACTGTTAATGTTTTAGAGAAAATGGAAAGTAAGTAATGGGAATTGAATGTATGAATTTTGATTTCACATTGACCTATTTTAGCCCCTTGCCAGAACATACCTGAATCAGAATTTACACTAGAGCGTGTTTGTAGTGCCCTTTTGGCAGATCAGCAGCTTGTTACTTTATTCTCTGAGAACTATGTACCTGTTAATTGTCGTTCTTCATTGGAAGGTGTCTGGAATTTTGCGTATCAAAATAGATTTAAATTTACTGGTGAATGCTCTCATCCTGATGCACAAATTCGATCATGCCAGACTGCTGGATCCCAATTTTTAATTACCAATCAAAAGTTCAATATTACTTATAAAAAATGTGATGGAATGAGTGGGACTTTTGATGGCCGTAATATAATAATTATGTCAAATAAGAAAATAGAGCACTAATTATTTTTTTACAGTTGTTGAATACAGTTGTTTAGGAGATTGGTTTGTTGACAAAAATCATTATTTTGCTGTTGCAAATACAAAGGAGTCTCGTAAAGATGAAAAATACAGGTGTTTCCTTAAAAATCGTGATGATGATCTGTACATAGGTGTATCTATAACAGCAGAATGTAATACACTAAAAACTGTGGAGAAAAGTCCAGAAAGGTTGCATGTAACACCTGGTAAGTTAATTGTTTTTTATATGACCTCTTTTTTCCTTTTGTTGCATTACATAGAAGTCTCAATATTTTGATGTTTTTAGTACTTTACAAATATTTTAATTTTTAGTGAAGGCAGAAGTTGTAGAACCAGGTTGCCGTTTGCCTCAAAACTTTTCTGGTGATTGGATCAACACTGCAAATATTGATGCTGATATTTTTATAAATGAAACACACATTATTGAAACTTGGTACCCTGATGAAGGTCGTTACCGAAGAACCATCTATGTTTGTAGAGAACAGAGAGATACAAGAGTAATGATGGCTAGACTAACAGTTGATGGGTGGTAAGTTTTATTTTATTTATCCCTTCAAAAATATTTGTTCTATCCACCAATAATATAGATAAGAAACAGAATCTAGTCTCACCGCCGCATTGTTTACAATTATGTTTTGTCAGATATTTGATTTTGTTTAATTACCTAATTGACGATCATAAAATTACTATTTATTCAGGTCGTATAAGTTTTTGTTTCATTTAATGGTACATATGATTCATTATAGTATTGTACATAGAGTCTACTACCTTTGTATCTATTTTTAAATGCTAAAGTGATCTTTTCAATTATTATTGTTGATAAAGATTAAAAAAATATTTATATTGCTACTTTAAAAATTAGCTTTTGAATCGTAATAATAGAGTATAAACGAAATTGTCCACATACATATGAGCACGTAATGGAGATGACTCATATTTGCTATTTTTTACTTCATTAATTAAAACATTGAATAAGAATGAAGATGAAAAAGCATAATGTTACTTACATAGGTGCTTCTTGCTCAAATATCTGTTTGATCAGTTGAACTTTAAATGTTATTAAGCCTTGTATTTTGCCACTTTAAAGCGAACCAGTAATATTCCTTATTTCAAATGTGTATCATTTAGATGTCACATGCCTCAAATATATAAAAGTGGAAATAGATTGTTTGTTCAGTTTTTGATTAAATATTTTGAGTAACTGGTTGAATACACACACTTTACGTTAACATTACTTTACCTGTAATTAAAAAAACTTGTCTTTTACTTATAATAGTTATAGTGTAATTTTTTGTTTTCAGTCAGAAAGATTATGTTTGTTTTGATTTTGTTCCACAACACCACAACATAATACGTTATAGAAAGGGAATCGCTGTAATTAAAGACAATTTCCACACAGTATGTTCATGGGTACAATTTCCAAATAAAGAGAAGTGGAAATATGATCTTTATCTGAAGAAAAATCCAACGGCAGTACGTTGTCCTGTTGCAGGGAAGTTTAATTTTACTCAAAAAGGCGACGTGCCATTCGAAACGAGAATATTGGGTGGTGTAACATTAAGTCCTAGACCAAACACATACTGTAAGCAGAATATATCTGACTTTTCTGTATGCGATGAAGACCAAAAGGAGGTGGCAATTGATGAAAATTATTGCTTATCTGTAGACTATTTGGGTAGACCAGTTGATATTTACAGTAAGTACAGAGAAAAAGTATTTTAGTAGTATTAAGCACTTTCTCGAATAGAACAATATTTCTTGCCCAGCATTGTTCTACTTAATTCATCTGTGGGCCTTAATGAAGTCACCTATGCTGTTGATTCATTTGAATAAGTAGATAATCTCATTTAGGAAGGATGCTATTAGATGTTAATGAACTGGAAAATAATTATGTATTATCATAAACATTACAATTGAGACCGTTGTGTGCCTTTTTGTTTGTTGAAATTTTTGATACAGTTTTTTTTAAATTTTGTTTCCAGGTGATCCTGACTATAGAATGAAATGCATAGGATATTGGAAGGAAAATTTAAAATCATATTTAATCACTTATGATGAGTTAGATCCATTTTCAAAATATAGATGTTGGGTCTATCAACGAGCAGATTTAAATAGAGTGCTTATGTCTCAAGGTAGTTTGGTGATTTTAATTATCTTTCGTATATCATTTTCCTATAAACGTTTTTATAGCTCTTGGACCTTATTGTGATTTGAAACAAGATGTTATTTCATGGAACTATACCGAGGGTGCTGCAGTAGCCATAGCTATGCAGGAATATGAAAGGGAACGTAAGTAAATAATTTCTTTCGTGTATTTCAATATATATATGCTTGGGGCGTTATACTTTACTGTGTTTTCTGCCCTTTTTAACATCAGTTAAAAACAATTATTAACGATTTTAAACTTTCACGAGGATCACCAGTTATTATACCTACCTATTATTATTAATATTTTCGGGTTTCAGATGTGTGGGTTAAATCAGGTATTCCCTGAGCTAATGAGCTGTAAATCTCACGAAACGTTGGCATCAAAATAAAACCTACACAACTGAAACTCAAAAAGATCAGTACTAATACAATGAGTATTTAAAACATTTTTTACCTAGGGTTTCCTTAATCGATTAGCTAAACTAATTGAATTTCTTATTTTTTGCAAGTCAAAAGCATTTTTTCGTTAGAATTATTTTTTATTTCCCAATTTTTATTTTATTTTTTTGCGAAAAAAAATCTCCAGAAGCACTACTTATTTATATATATTAATAAAAAATAATGCTCATTTAAATTGTTATTGTTTTGATAGTATTAGAAATGCTATTCAGAGAAACCTTTTACCATAATTTCCGAAAAAAATATTTATAATAATGGAAATTGTTTACAAACAACAATTCTAAGTGACTGATGATAAGTCAAATTAAAAAAGATTGATAGTTGAGTTTTTTTAAAAACAAAGTATTGTGATTTATCTTTGTTAACTCTCTTAATCACTACTACATTAGTAAAGAAAACAATCCTATTATTTCAATTGTCATGTCAAAACGTTTTATAGATAGAAAGTTTCACTAAGACACAATCATTCGGGATGATTCTAAACACAGATAATTTGTACACATACAAGTACTGTCGTGCAGATTGCTATCCCAAGTGCAAGTCTATTAATTTTCCTAATAATTCAACTATTAGTAATAATTTACATTTCTTAAATAGGTGATAGATGTCCGATGCATTTTGATGATGGCTCAAATCCTTGGATTGAATCAGATAATACAATAAAAATATTCAATTTCGGATACATTACTGGTACTTCTTGTAATGTGCCATCAATTCAAAGTTACCTTATCGTAATTGTGACGTTAGTTTTAATTAACTTTCGTTAATTTTTTGTTGCATAATATGACGTATATAGAGTTAATTAAGTAGCCACGAATCTCATTTATGAGTAGCGTTATATATATTTTTATTTTGTATATCTAAAGAATCTCAGCCCCATTTCTTTCAAATGAATATAAAATAAATTATTTTTAAGATAACGTAGTCTGTTAGGTTAATTATATTATTTACGTTTCAACTTATACTATTCCAGTAAGTAAATACTTATTGTTTTATATTTATATTTTTACATATATCGTATATATGTGCGTGAATGTATATATATTTCATTAACTTTATTGGTTGAAGTACAAACAGTGACCTTAAAAAAAAAGTTGCTACAGCTTTTAAAAGAGGACTTTTACTTGAAGTAATTTACAGTGCCTTCAATGTAGCCAATTTATGATGTACAATGTAATGTATTTTTTTTTGCATTTATGAACGGTGTGAATGCGCGATGTATTAATATATTATAGATTAATTTTATTTTAGACGTAGTTTGTACATTGTATATTTTCGAATTTTTAATATTGCATCCGTCCATTTTTAGATGAAAAAAAATAAAAATAGCATTTTTTGTATTTTATTTAAGAGGGAATATTTTGTATGTAATTTTAAGTTGTAATTTACGCACATTATGCCAAATAAAAATATTAAGTAAAATGTGTAAAAATTTACCGAAATGTTTGTCATTTTCAAAGCATTGTATTATTATTATTATCAGGGTTTAGTCTTCAAAAGCAGGGATGGTCTCTTGGCTTTCCCCATGCTGTTGCTGGTTTGTCTACGCCCCAATAGTAGCTTCCCCAAAGGAAAATATCCTTTGGGTGTCGCAAGTAGTAACGTCTTCCGCTTCTAGAGCATGGCAGCCGAAAAGACACCTTCTTCCAGACAACGCGAGGCAGTGTCAGAGGATGTGGATGGCACTTTCCACTTCCTCTACACGAAATCGATATATGGGACTGGAAGTTAGTTTAGTTAGTTAGCCGCCGATCTTACTTAATTAGGCTACCGCAATTATCAACGACATGTTTTGGGCCGATGAGATGTTGTTGTGCACCTGCTTTTGCTAGGTGGTCGGTGAACACCTTTTCTTTCGTGCCCCTGGGGCCTGGAATCCAGAGCGAGGCTACCTTGGTTTGGGTCGCTAATCTGTTGAGGATTTGATGATAGTTCTCTAATAGCTTCGACTTCATCGAAAACACTCTGAGGGCGTTCAGTGAACTTATGCAATCAGTGTATATGTATACGCACCGGTAGTGTTATTGGCTAACGTTGCCCAGGCATATCGGCTAATGGAAATTATTTCCGCCTAAAAAGGAGTTGCCAACAAACCTAAAGGTAGTGAATGTGTACTACCATTTCAATGGTTGTAAATGCCGAAGCGGTGGCTGATCGTTTCGATAGTTTATAACTGCCGGCCTTGTAATCCTTTTATTCTCTGTGTAGATCTTTCTTTTTCAAAACCGTGTCACGAATGAATCTAGTTCCTAGTTTTCGATCTAAGCTTCTTCCAGACATTGTTCTACCAACAAACACGACCTTTGGTACACAACGATTTGGTGGGCTAGTTCATAGCGAACTACGCACATATTATTTGGTTAAACTGATGACTAGCATCCAAGGGTGAAAACATCTCTGATATTCAGATATTTTAGTAGATCGGTGCCCCTTGAATTGGTGTCTGTGCTACCTCACACCGTGTGATAGGAGTTCGCGTAGCAACCTTTAAATGAAAGGTACGTTGTTGTGACAATAACTCACCGATCTGCGCATCTTCGGGGAAAGCTTTCCTCAGTATCGGAGGGGAGGTAGACGCGATTGTCACCTTTCCTGTGCCCTCGAATGGCACTGAGACAACTACCAGATCTCCAGTAGGGAAGTAGCACTCACATCTTCTGTTAGAAGCATGCAAACGGGATATCTGAAGGTTCTTGGATTAGAGTGATGGCTGTACGTACCTTGGTTATGTCTCTGTACCACTGCTCTCTTAGCTGCTTCAGGGCCGTTCTCTTCCCGATGCGTCACTTTAAAGGTGATACGACCAAAGTCGTAGATCGCCTAGCACGACCAGCGTCCTCGCAAGGAATTTGGGTATCAACACCACTAGGTAAAATCCTCCCTGACGAATTGCCGAACCGCACATCAGGAGGTTGCTCTAAACGTAGATTTAAAATCCTAAAAACGTTTGTGAACAGTGGCTGATCTTTCTTGGGGACCCGAGGTTCTCACCTTGTAGTAGTAGGAGGCCTCATTACCTCCACGCAAGTATGAGGAAGCTAAAGGACCCCGAGTATCTGGAGGCAAAGCGTCGTGTGAGAAGCAGCTGTCGGGCATAAGCGAAGGTCCGGCATCACCCATCCGTGCGTGCGTGCGTGCGTGCATGCAAGTCGCATGAAGTAGCCAGCACCTAGCTTGTAAACATGCAGTAAGCCCGCAAATGTGGACGGCATACATTAGGACTTGCATTACCCCCACGCCTAGCCGTCGATAAGGAAGCAATCTCGGTGACACCACCGACACCAGTGGCAACCGTATGGGAAGTTCGATAGGGTGCAAGAGCCGCTGACGTCCTCTCCCTGCGTCCATGTCCTATACACCTAGTACCTCCTGACAAGGCGTGCAATCAGACGGGGTCACGGCGTTGAAGTTAACTTGACCCATTTGAGGGGTTATGAGTGATAAACGTGGAGATGAGGTGAACGAATGTTCGCACATTGTAGATTAGAATGTTCATCCTGGCCGTTTAGGGGGGTGCATACATGTGAGGCGATGATAGAGTCGAGGCATTAATAAATTTTTGCTCGAGCTAGTCAGGAGGCTAAAGGTTGTTCCGTAACTTAGCGACGAGTGCTCCGGAGTAGCCGATGTCCATCAGTCTGCCTATACCGGTACTTCGTGGGCGGGGGTGTCCAGGAGTCTAGCTTCAGTTGCCCCGCAAATTGGTGTCGTACTTGAGGGGCATTCGATTGATAGCTCCTTTCTTAATACTACCTCAGGGTAGGCTGCATTTACCACTACGACGGTCAGCGGGTGATGCAGTATTCGATGAGTGGCTAGTTGAGCCCATCGACCTCTATATATGAAGTCTCAGGGGTGGGCGCTGTAGTAGGGATTTTTCCCGTTTCTTTGTTTTCCATGAGCATCCCACGATTGGTGTGAGAAATAATAGTTCGCCCCTACAAAGCCCCGCATGCAGAGGTAAGGCTAAATACTAGAGGAGGTCGCCCAGTACCCTTGAGGCACCGTTTACTACTGCTCAAAATCCTAAGCGGCCTCTCTAATACGTTTGGCACGGTACACATAACACCGTCGGTTTGAGGATGGTAGTTACTTATTCCGTTGAACCACCATTCTGAGTGGGGAGCTGCTTTTTAATCGCTGCTAATGTTCGCCGCTTCTTTTATACACTTGCTTCCGGCCAATGACATTCATTCATCCATCATCAGTCCGGGAGAGGCCTTGAGGGATTCACATTCTGCAGCACCAAATTACCAAGATTAAGCAAGACAATGAACGCTGTACCTAAAAACCTTCCTGAACAACACCTGATTTTGTCCGCGCCAGAGTCAATGAAAATTCTACCTATTTTCCTAGCTTTTGTATGTGTTCAGTTCAGCGAACGCAGTAATTTTAGGTGAAATAAAAGAATTAACAGGATTATACGGATAATTACAAACCAACACAATCGCCGAAATTGTATAATAAATAAAATATACCGGCCTACGTTAATTATCATTTAATCATTTTTCAAAAACCATTTTTACTTCTAAAAAGACATTTTTACGGGAGGAAGCCGTTAAATAAACAAAATATATTGATTAAGGAGCAAATTAACGACTTACGAGGGTAAATCAAATATAAACCGTAATTTTGTAAAATAAATTTATTGATTAATGCTACACACAAAGTAAACATTTAATATTTTCAATGTAGTCACCTCCGTGCTCTACACACGTTTGCCACCGATTTGAAAGCTTGAATATTCCTTCTTCATAAAAAGTTTGAGGGCGAATTTTCAGCCAATTGCGCACATACTCCTATACTTCTTCATTGCTTTCAATTATTTTGTCTCCAAGTAATTCTTTTAAGGGCCCGAACAAAAAATAATCACAGGGTGACAAGTCCGGGCTATAAGGAGGATTATAGAGGCTCGAGGGTTTCCCAGCCCATTTCTTCTAATTTATTCCTTGTTAAAACTGCGATATATGGCCTGGCGTTGTCATGAAGGACGATGACGTATATAATAAGCATACCCTGTCGTTACTACGCGAATAGTAAACAACTCAGAATAGTAAACCGCATTCACTTGATCGTGAAGAAAATCAATGAGTAAAACTCAAACAAACCCTTCAGTCAAAGAAAACAGTTGCAAGCACTTCTCCGGCTGAGAGACGGGTTTTGGCTTTGACAGGGAGCCTTGATCATTTCTTCGCCACTCCTTACTTGCCATTTTTGATTCGGTATTGATTGAGTGTAGTGTTGGACCCACGTCCCATCACAAGCGACAATACGCCATACGCCTCAAAAAAACTCCCTTTATCAAAATCGATTCAGAAGTTTTTCACTGACCTCCGACCTGACCTATTTTTGATTTTTGGTCAACAACCTTGAAACCCAGCGAGCACTATTTTTTCTAAAGCCAAGTTCATCAGTCATGATGATTTGAACACTCCCATAGCTATAGCTGATACCCACTTCTGATGAGATTTGTTCAATGGTTAATCGGCTGATGGTGATCACCATCGACAAGCTCTCTAACAGCACGGATGTTGTCACTTGTGAGACTTATTCTTGGGCGTCGATCATGACTTTCATTTTCGACACGTTCTCGCCCATCTATATAATCTCTGTTTTCTCTAACCCATGTATACAGACAGTGTAGCTTGTGTAGCATCCCCAAACTGTGCCTTTAAATGAGTGAAAATTTCCGATGATTTAACGCCTTCATTGGTTAAAAACTTTATGATGATGCGTTGGTGTTGTGCAACAGACGAAGATACCTTGCGCTCAGTCATGGCTGTACTGCGGACAGAACCGAGCGCAGATGTGGCCTAAGCCGGCTTCCCCCTCCTCATAAACCAAACAACACACGAGGATCGAATCCTCTAGATCGGAATTACTTGCTATGCTAAATAGTGAAATTACCGTTTATATTGATTTATCCTCGTATTTTAATAGTGCTGTCTGACATTGCAAGTTTCAAAATGCTTACTAAAGATGAAATATTATTTTTAGATATAATTTAATCAAGTTATTCTCGGAAAAATAAATCTGTATCAATACTTTTTATATGCATCAATCGAAAATAGCTGGAAATAGAAGAATGCGACATCCTGCTGATACATTAAAAGTACAAGAAGATTGTGTTCGCGAAATTTGCCCATTGTTGCATATTATACCAAGAATTTTTTCCAACTCTGCAATTTAAATGAAACAAGTGGAGTACAACTTTGTCGATATTAAGATATTTAACTTCGGTCAACAATAACAGAACATTGAGTAATCGGATTAGCTCTATTAAATATACATTTTGAAATAGAGTTAAAGCTTAATGGGAACATAGATTAGATTTTGTTTTATAAAATGAAGATTTTATCAAAAATATATTGTGTTTTCATTAACAAACAATATACCTATTCTGAATAAAAATTATCTTGGTTAATCTTTTATTGAAGCTGCCAAACATTTATCGTGTTTTCGATCAACCAGTCTCCCTGCTGCCTTTAAAGAGAGTTTGATGAATAAATACCTTCAGCTTACTGAATACCATCTATAGAAATTTGATACTTATTGTGGTATTCAGTAATGTTTAACAAAGTTATTTTCTAATAACTATATCGAAGCTAAATTCATGGCGTAGCTAACTACGTGGTAGGTACGTAATCAGATAGAATAAAAATAAAAATTTGGTTAGTACTAACCAGTACACTGGCTTTATTTATTCAACATACTTCTTTTTTGATAAATTAAATAACGTATTTTTTTAAACATTATTGCAAAAGAGATGGATGGCCCGGTTAGAGATGTGTGCACTGGTGTATCCACTATAAAACCTTTTCAGCAGGTTGTCGAAAACACAATCTCATAGTAAGTTGCCTTTTTTTCGTCGACCGTCTATTTATCATGCCACCCCCGCCCCGACCCTAAAGAAGCCTTCCGGGCCCGTCCCTACTATGCATTGCTACCATGCTTTTCTTAAATTAACTGGAGAGTCTTTGTTGCTCTTAATAATGATTATCAGGAATTACAAACCTCATTGCTTGCTGTACTCGACTCGGTTAATTTGGTTTTATAAATGGACGTCTATTTGTGGTTACCTACTTCAAGGTATTTCCGGGAACTCCACGACTTACATGTGGGTGGCTTACTCGTTGCTCGTCTTAAGAATCTCGTTTCTTAATCTCCAAACGTTTTGTTTTTTGATTCACCTTATTATCTTTAATAATAAAGCAGATATACCATGATTAAATAAAATTTCTATTAGAACTCAAAGTATGATACGCAAAACAACAATTAGAAATGTTTAATTATTGTTAATGTTTTTTAATTTTTACAAAAAAATATACATCATGGAAAGCCTCTTACCTCTTCTGGTTTTCTTGTGTTCTTGCTGAAATTTTATTAACAATTGTAGGTTTCGATTAAGCTTAATTATTGTGTATCTGTTTTATTAATAGAGATAATAAGGCGAATCAAAAAATAAAATGTTCGAAACAAAAAATGAGGCTATGGCATGATGTTAACAGATTGATTTATCTGCAAATTTCAGTTAAAAAACTATCATTATTCGTACATTCATTCTTATATTACCAAAACCGAAATTTCAAGTGCACCGTCTTTACAAAGTTAAGAGGCTAAAATTGGAAAAAAGGTAGTAAAAATCGGATTAGTGGTTTGCGAATAAATTTATGTCAATTTTTAGTGATCCGATAATTTTGACGCAAAGTGTATTTAATACAAACTATTGTTAAGACAACAAAAATGTGTGTACATGATGATACCAATTTGTATGACTTAACTGCGTAATTTTTGCTAAAAAGAGATAAATACATTTAAGTTCTTACTGTAATAATACCTATGTTAATAACAATAGAAATCAAATATAGTTTACAAAATTTTTAATGAACACTTACAGTGTTTCGACTTATTAGGCCATTATCATAGAAAATTTATTTTAACTAACATTTTGTCTAGATTCTATCTTGGAATTTAGTGTTGTAACTTTATTTTTTATTTGCCGTAGAGTATGCCTTTATATTAATATTTTAACTGATCGAAACTTAATTTTTGATCTAGATCGAGCGGCCTTTCTAACATCGTTATCCGTCTGTAATGAAATAATTTTGTTAATGCTTTCTTGTTGTTGTTTTGAGGTAGGTAATCTCAATAATTATTTAATCGTTCATAAAAAAAATTGTATTTTTTTTTTCTGAATAACATATGATTAATAAATTTCAAAGGTTTTTCGTTAGCATGTTATTTGCTAATAAAAATAATAAAATATTCTTGTAAAACGTTTAATTGCACAAGTGTATTCACATTATGAAACTTATTCGAGACATCAAATTAAATTTTACATTATCAACATTAAGGAATAGGTATACATATACATATATCGGTAAGTATGTACGCGAACATTAATACTAATTACGCTAAATGGTAACATCAAAAAATTTCTTATAGTAAAAATAATCTACTTTACATCACTTACTGATTGTTACCTATATTTTACATAAATACGTTCATACAAACACTAATTGCAGGTATATAAATTGACTAGACTAAAAATGCTAAATATAAAATAAAAAAGGACGGGCTTATGGGCTAAGACTTTATGGTACTATCTTTTACTTGAGATCCCTAGTAGTTTATAAGTTTATAATGAATAGTGAACCATAAAAACTTTCCTCCTTTACATAGCAAAAAAATATAATAGGAATGCAATACTTTTTCATTCTATGGGCATTATTTTAAGTTATGTATTACTTATTATGTACAACATTTAGCGACTAACGTAGAAAAAATTGAAAGTGCTCATTACACGTGTATTAAACGTATTAATATGGCAGTACAGTTTCTAATACAATTAGCAACCCAGAAAGTAGTTTAATAATTTATACTTGATATTGTACATCTGGTTTGATCATGAGCATTGTTTTTATTTCAGCTTTTTGCCAATAAAAGAAGAATAATAACATATTTATTGTTTCCAATAATACCAAGTCTACCATATATCTATCTACTTACCCATAAAATTTGCAAATTATTTATGAATTTCATAAAATCGTCCATCATTAGGTTTACATTATTTTAAGACAATACATAATTTTACGAACAATTGTTTTTGTATTTATGCATTTCCGTAAATTAAAAAATATATTTTCCAGTTCTTTTTTCAGTTTTATCTTAAGGCTATTTAGGTTACTGTTTATTCTAGGAGTCTGTCTAAAATAAAATATACATTTGTATGATTAAATCACAGCCCGTACAAACTTAAATAAGTAGGTAGTTTTTATCATGGTTTTGTTAACATTTATTTTCTATTGGTAGGGTAACGTCAAGGCATCAACTATTAAATAAACAATCTTTTTTCAAGTAGAGACTGGTTAGTAACAATTCAGCCCTACTCATTTTTATTTATTTAATACATAATTACTAACAAATCCTACTTAAATGCAATTTTTCTATTAATTTAGATTTTACTAATTAAATGGAATCTATACCTTGTTAGAAACCTGAAATCAGTTTATAACAAAATACATCGACAGTCTGAGGTGCACGTCCTTGATCTTTTTTTTATTTCTTTTTCGTATATAAAAAATATTGTTAAACTTCTGACTTATGAGAACATTTCGATTTTAACGAAGAAATAAAGCATAAACTGCAAAATTGTACACTTTTTAAATGCTAAATAAGAATCCAATCTATTATTGTGATCTTACCTTTAAAGCTATCAAAATAATAAATAATTTTAATTTGTGTAACTTACTAAAAAAATAAAAACAAAATGACAAATATCTGCAATTTATGCCAAAATTGTATCATTTGAAATACTGGGTCTTACGATATTATCAAGAATGTTGCGATTTTAACAAACATGCTTACATGTCTGAACCTAGAATATGGAGCTTTATTGTTTTATGAAACTAAAATAGAAGGCTTCTATTTCAATTCTATAAATTAAACTTGATTTTTTTTAACTTTGATTTAACTCAAACGTAAGGCAACCCAGGATTCCCCGTTATATCTACACTTTGAACTTTACGCTTTTTTCTAAAACTTGAGGTTTTTAGAGATTTTCGTATTTCAGAAACAATAAGCAAATTATGGCTTCGTTGATCAGAGGTTTTTTATTCGATTTCGATTTATCGGAATCATTACAATAAATACAATGATGTTCTGAAAGTTGTTAATTTCTAGCAGCATATAGGAATGTAATGAACTGAACTTGAATCAGAAATATAACAACAAAATAAAAAACATAGGAATATTGTTTATAAAATAGATATTAAAGGTAGACAGCAGTGATATTGTGTATTTTGCGTTGGCGTAGCTAGGGAATTTTCCTAGAGGGAGCAGCCGATAAGCTGAACAGTCACCGTGATAATTTCAATAATATATGGTAGACGGGAGTTTTCGGGGATAATAAAATAATTTTACGAGGAATGGTATTGATTCTTTGATCTTCATTACATTTTCACTCTACACCCGTGGTGGAGGCGTAGGGGATGCAGGTGAAAATTGAATATTGGAAAAGAAGCTAAGGTTACCTAACCCAATCCTAAACTAACTTAAGTAGGTAAAGTTAGGTTAGGCTTTAGGATTTTTCACCCCATTCCTCCGCCTCAAGCTCCCTACCCTCTCCTCAAAACACTTTTAGTGACAAGTGTACAAGGGGATCGCTGTCAACTTCACTACCTCTATTTCCCTCCGACCATCAAGTAGCTTATACACATAATTATCATCCCTTCTACCTCTACATCTGTTAGCCAAGTAATTGCAACAAGTATGTACTGTAGTTGCCCTTCCTTAACATCCCACGGAGTGAAAATGGAAACAATCACTGTATCTTTTTTCAAGATAAAAAGAATGAAAACAGTATATTTCTGTAATCCTAACGATTTTTATAGAATGGGCAATGAGTTTTGTAGGGTAGGCGGTATCCACCCTTATCCCCTCCCTCAACTACACCTATGCTATCTAGGTACCTTGTTTCGTTATAATAATATAGAGATATTGTATGTTTGCCTTTCCCGTCTATAGCAGACTTATTTACTTACATCTTTCTCAGTTCATTGTCACAGTGGCCTATAGGATTTGTTTGTAGTCTATGTGTAACATTTTTTGTCTGTATATCATTTTATTTTTCATAAAGCACGCCTTAATACTTTGGGGTATTTGAACTAATCCGTTTATTCGCCAAGTTTATTTCTGTTTGCTGTTTATTCATATAAATATACAACCAATCTTCAGTTAAATTTATAGATACAATTGACTTATGAGACTTCTCTTATCCAATTTCCACTCCACATTATTTTTACTGCGATGTACTCTATCGATCAGGACATAAGAATAAGACAAGCTTTTTAAAATTGTACTAGACGATTTACATTATAGTATGTTATAATAATGAATTGTTGGTATCTGGAGCCTCCTGTAAAACTAATAATAGGTAGGAAATGTATGCTAATAATTACATTAAAAGATAAAGAAAGCTCCAATAGCATAGGATTTTCCTTTTCGGACTCTTTACTATGTATAAAATGTTGAAATAAAAACCTTAATATCCAAAGGAATCATTTTGATTTTATTTTTTCTGTTCAAAAATGGTCGATAAAAATAAAGTATATGGTTTGCATTCCGAAACTTTCCTAACATTGTTGTTAATCTGCATTGTTTCTAAATTGTGTCAACCTTCGTAGTTTTTCCTGTGTTTTTATTTGTTGAACATTAAAATATTAAACAATATCGGACTTGTTTTTTCTTCCTATTCAGCAAAAATTAACTACGGATGGATATATGCAAAAAAAAACGATTCTTGTAGTACCATCTTTTAATTTCTAAAATATCATCCAAAAGTAACCATTTTTTCCAAATTATTTTAGAAATGAGCTATTATTTTTTATGAAGTAAATTTACTTGTATGTGGTGTATCAATACTAGAAAACGGAATCTAAAAACAGTGTTACCGTTTCTGCGAATAATATTATTATTTCTTGTCAACGTAATACACTTAAAGGAACGAAAACGAAGGCTATGTATTTGCCGTTTTGTTTGTTTTTAACACTGCGAGTTGGACTGCAAATGCGTTTTCTTGTAGTCTTTTTGCAACGTCTCGTCGCGTTGTTACCACGGAGGAAACTTTGAATAAAAAGTATGTGTCGTAAATTGTAGTATAACATCGACATCACCATCATGTGAACGTAAAAAATAAAAATCTGTCAATATAAGAAAAATAGAGAGTATTTCCAAAATATCGAAACAACAAAAGAATACAGAAGTAATTCGCCATGGACTCTTGGTGAAACATTATTTAAACAAAGTATGAGTAAATTAAACACTTGGAGGAGTTTCACTTTATTTTATTATTATTTATTACTCTATGTACATTTCGCCTTGCTAGGGCATCATCAGGAGTATTTACAGTACAGTACTGTACCCTCTATAGAACAGCCTCTCTTTCTACTAACAACCCTGTGTATAAATTCTCAAAATTATTCTATAAAAGTTAGTCTACTGCATTCTACTGTTCTCGTCCTTCCTGTGATAACGCTACTGTAAGTTACTTTGTTATTTTGTGCTTTTGATTTAATTAAGTGTTTTCAACTTTTGTCTATTCTTCTTCTTGTATATATATATTTTTTTTTTTCTATTCGTGGTTTTATTGTTACGTGTACATAAACTCTTAAGTTTCATTAGTGTTTTATTTCTCTTAATCATTTCATATAAATTTATTAAAACGCTAAATACAGCTAGAGTTTTGAATGTGCTATAGTAATTTTGGAAATTTATTCGAATTCGCCTTCGAAAAATACATGAAAACTGATTCCTTCCTTGCGTTTTACTCTTATCAACCGCAGTTGTAGTGGCCTCTTTATCGAGGGATCTTTCGATTTTCAGACCCCTAATATAGAGAGCCTAAAGAAGAATCAGAAAAGTAGGTAACCATTTTCGATAAATTATTCACTGTCAAACGCGGAAGTGACTTCAGAGTTACCATAACACATTGAAATTTATAAATATCCTAATCTCAAAATCATCCAAACCAAATTAGGATAATTCAGTTTTTTGTTAAAATATTTCAAAATCTAAATTTTCTGAGCTAACTCTGAGAGTAAATTTTAGTTCAGCAATCAAATATTGATGAGAGGTAAGTGCTGTCATGGTTATTTTGTTTTTTATTTCCTGTAATAATGCTAAAATAAGGTTAACTAAACGTTTACTCGTGTATTTAAGGTTGTTTTTTTTAATTGACAATATTTACTATTAGTTCCAAGCAAGTGTTTAGTAAAGACTTTTATAATTGGTAACCCGTGCCTTTTGAGTAAAAGCTGCCTGCCCCAAACAATTTTACACATAGTTAAAGCCTTGTCGAAGTGTCGTAATTGTTTGAAGTCTGGAGTTTTCGTCAAAAAACAAATTGGTTTTCTTTATCTAATCATTCATTAAACTTAAATGGAATCATTTGTGAAATTATTCTACTAACAAAATAAATAATTTTAAGTGACTATATTATTTAAAATTATGGAAAAATTTCATTCTGTTAATGTATTAATTCCATGTAATGTTTTCTTTTATTTCCAAGTGCCAATATTGTCTAGAATTTTGCTTTTCAAAAAATGGTACCACGTCAATCAGATACAAGTGTGTAAATAAAAACCGGTAAGTTAATGTTGTTTTAGTAGGGAAAATAACAATTTCTTATTATTTTGAATATTCTATCATTAAAAAAAATACATTTTTACATGCATTTTACTTTTTTTGCAATCCCTTAAGTTTGTAGGAAATGATGCAGAATATAACCAACAACAACAAAATATCTAAATTTAAAATTAATTCAAATTGAAATTAATATTAAAAGACGTTCTTTCTTACCACATCTATCTCAAAAATCTCTAATATTACTCATTACTCAAACGGCAAATAGCAGTGACATAATTACGAAATAGGGAGCTCCAGATAATTTTTTTAGTGAGTGTGCATAATCTGAAAATGTTGAACCTATGTTATACTAATCCCATCAAGTTTGTTCTATACAAAATACTATTGAAAATTTAAAAATTAAAGTCAAAGCATAAATAATTATTTGATTATCATCACATCATTACAGGATGATATCGTATTCAGTATTTCCATGTGATGATACACGTATATTAAGATCACATTTTATCAAAATTCAAAATTTATAATATAAGTTTGAACAAATTTATATACTTCTTATACTATTAAACATTAGACTCAATTGATAATCATTGAAATACCTGCGCGTTTTGTAGATTACACGAAAGAATTATGAGAATAGATTAAGAACTAAAATTGATCTGTGGAAAAATCTCTAATTAATATCAGAGTGAATTTTTAACTCCTCCGAAATTCAATTTCAACCTTAACCGAATTATATTTTGTGTATTTGGTTTCGGGCTTTCTTGTCACCGTAATTGGTCGGTATACATAGAAAACGATCATAATGAATATAATTACTGGTCAGGTTAAGTTTGGTTAGGTTAGTTTGCCCTGATATACCACGGAGTCCTAGATAACTTGTCTGTCCAACCCGTCGTTACTTACGCCACTAACAAATAGTAATTGTAAAAATAATAATGTACAAAATTATTAAAAAGATGACAGGTATTAGGTATTTATTAAATATTATTAATGCAACAACTTTGCAATAACAACAAAACCAAAGAAACAATTTCGTTATCCACACATCCTGCAGTTCGTGAAAACTTTTACGGATGTCGCCCGTTTTATTTTTATTTGATCGTGACGTTTTCTAAAAATATAGTAAAACTCCAGTTTTTAATATAAAATTTTTGCTATAATTTGTTAAATTCTAATGATTGACTCCATGTAATTTATTGTAATGCTTGAAATGTTTGTTTCCTTCTTTCTTATTTGTGTTGAACGAGAACGTCAGCTCTTCTTTGTTTTGAAAAATGTTTACACGTAAGTCTCCAAAAAGCCAGTCTGAAATCAGGTGCGTAAAACGCGTAAATAAAAGGATTAATAGCGGAATTAAGCCATCCCAACCAGGTGAAATAGGGCATAACTGGACTTTCATTTATTTCAGTACTAGGCAGAAAAGGCGTTAAAATATAATATACAAAAAACGGTAACCAACAAATTATAAAGCCACCGACGACAATGCTAAGAGTTTGGGCTGTTTTAGTTTCTCTTCTTATGGAAGATACTCTTCCCGTCGTCTCTAAATTTATGGCGGTTGCAATGTCGTAGTTAAATGATGATGGTCTGGAACGACCGAAATTCCCACTTGCGGTCGAATAGAAACTCGCAACCCTTGTAGGACCAGCGGATTCCACTGATGCCGAATAACTTACCCTTAGGGGGCGTTTCGATTGCTGAGGTGTCTTTTGTTTCTCTTTTGATGTAACATTATTCAAGGCTTCTGAGCAAAGGCTGAAAAAGAAATATATTTTAACATTAAAGAAAACCCACTCACCGTAAAACCAAAGGAATGAAAATAAAATTAATCTATCTCTTTGTGATTTCCGACTTTTTAGTTTTCAAAAGATTTAATTGTTACATTCAAATTCAATTATCAATTTTTCGTTAAAATGAAGAAGCAATCTTATTTCTACAATTTTTTGGATTCAACTGTTTAACACCACGACAAGAATTTGCAATAAAATATTTATAGGAAGCCTACCATTGCGGATACTACGAGGATTGATCAAATATAAATGAGCCTTTGTTCATAAAATATTTATTTTGAATAGTTTCACAAAAACACAAATTTCTCTATTTTTCTATTTTTCTACATTTTTCCCAACGCATTGGTAGTCTTTTCATCCCGTTTTCATAAAAAGAAACAGGGCGGGTGTCTATCCAGTTGCGCACAAACGCCTTCACCTGTTCATTGGTCTGAAATTGCTCGTCTCCTAGTGATTCTTTGAGGGGCCCAAACACGTGGAAATCATATGGGGATGTCTGCGCTATATGGAGAGTGTTCCAACTGAGTCCAGGGCATTTCACCGATTTGGGCCTGCGTTAAAGCTGCGATATGATCCTAGCATTATCGTGCAAGAGTAGCACTTCACGAATGGGGTGCGTCCTCTTTTTTTAGCGATAAGCAAGTTTTACCTGACTGAGAAGTCAGTAGTACGGAGAGTAGTAGGCTGCATTAATGGTTCTTCGCTCGTGCAGAAAATCGACCAACAGCATCCCGCTCCAGTACCAAAAAAACGTGGCTAAAGTTTTGCCTGCAGACAGACGTGTTTTCGGTTTCACTGGGTTTGATTCATCTTTGCGCCGCCACTCCATGCTTGCTCGATTGGGGTTGGAGTGTAATGGTGTACATACGTCTCATCGCAGGTTACAATTTTGTGCAAAAGAAATTCACCTTCCTATCTAAATCGAGTGAGAAGCGCCTGTGAGATGCGAAATCGAGCAGCTTTTTAATCTTCACTCAGCAACTTTGGACACCAGATATCTCAAGCACAGTCGCGTGGCGGTCTCCTCCAATAAGGTTTCTAAGGGGTGCAATGTTAATCGGCGAAATGATGGTGCGCAGACGATGAGGATGATTTACATTATCGGCATGATTAAGCCAATCATTGCACCAAACTATTACACGTGGCCACGAAAGCGTTTCATTTCCGAATTGTGCTTGCAATCAGCGCAATATTTCAGCTGGTTTCACGTTTTCACATGTAAGAAACATAATAATAATTCGTTGCGCAACGCTGCTATGCATCTCTTTCTCACTCATTGTGATAGCTATTAACCAAGCGAACACAGCAATACGACGCGTCGTTTCTGTGCCACCTAATATACCCACTTCAAGTTCCTAACGCCCGGATGCAACATTTATCCGGCGCGCAATTTAAAAAGGCTCGTTTATATTTGATCCACCTTCGTATTACCCGCTAATTCGAGTCATTCTTACAAATCTACGCTTGCTGTTTCCTTACAGCCTTCTTCATAGACCTGTGAACACACCACTCAAAAAAGACGATTTCGAAAGAGAATTAAATATAATTTACCATATAGCATTAAACAACGGATACAAAGTTTCACTCATAACTAACTTATTAAATAAAAAAATTTACGATAAATCTTTCAATTTTTCAATAATTCCACCCCAAGCGTAAACAAATATTTTGCTCTTTTAACTTTATTAACAGTACAATAAACTAAACCATAAGCCCTTTTTTCAAAAAAAATAATATCGAGGTAGTTTCTTCTAATCATAAGAACATTAAGTCCTTCATTGTAAATAATAAACCTAAATTAAACCCCGTTATAGATAGGTCAAGGTGGACGCCCAATTGGACATGATTTAAAGAGCATGTTTATTTTATAAAACAATTGAGGTATGGTGGAACATTGTATACTCAACACCCATAAATAGATTAAGCCAAATTATTACACTTTGTTTCAATCAATCAAAAATTAAGATTGCTGTATAGTGAATCTACAGCAAGTCATATTAACATTTAGAATTTATAACTTCAGAACTTTCAACTCCCAATTTCATTTATGGAAAAAGAATATAGCGGATCCACGAAAAAGCTTCCGAATATTTTTGATTAACTATTTAAAAGGAATTCCCAACATTTTTTTTAATTAAACATTGTTTCGATTTTAGAAAACAAACAACAAAAAATGGAGTCAACATTAAAGTTTATCTATAATATCAAAATTCGTATCGTTTGTCTGATTCTAACGGGTGCAGATTTAAATTATGGGCCAAATTCCTATCTTATTTAAAATTTAGATTTTACAGACGATTCCTGCACACTTTTTCATGTGGAAGTCTCATTTTATTAATTTTATCAAAACTTTTGTATTTATAAAGTTAGTGTAGGAACATCGTAATTAACTACACCATATATTTTTGCGATTGAATGGTCGGCGTGTTTAAAACTAATAAAAATCACTTTTTACAGGTGACAAATTTTCTGTTTATAAATTTTAAAATCAATGTTATTCAAAGTAGTAGTCTGGTTTTGCAGTCTTTAATGTGTCTGTAATGGTTCAGAAGAAAAACACAGTATGGAAAAATTTCACCAATACCATACTGTGCTTTTCCTCTGAATTTACATCAAGCTTTACAATCCCTTCACAAAAGAAAGTCTTAATAGCGTTTTTTTTTTAATTGTTGTTTACCCAATTAATCATCGAAGAAAGCAAAGAAATGATCAGTTTGTATTCGTTCTAACAAACAAAGTTTAAACAAACATTAAATAATAGAGAATTCATTAAGGAAGAAAAGAAAAAACACTTAATTCAATATATAACCAAGAACGTCTTGGTAAAAGTATTTCGGAGCTTTCCTTTACATGTAACAATATACTACTATCCTGGCTTTTATCAACTACATAGAAAACACTATTTAAATACTGCTGTATTACTGCCTCCTTACAATTCGTTATGAGTTATCAAAAAGTTTGCGAGATCACTGTTTGTTGTACAGTTTTTCAAAATAATAAAAATTGAAAAAAAAATCGGAATTTGAACAAATATTAAATAGAATATTATTATCAAAAAAAATTTAGTTTTCATCTTACCCTGACTCAGGAAAGAACCAGACTAACAATCGATTTTCCTTTCGTTCGAAAGCTTTTTATCAAAAGTTACACATAAAGCTGAATAAACCTTTTGAAAAAAGTAAGTTAGTTTGACACGTTTCCTTCTTGGTGACGGTAGAAATACCAACAGTCGATAAAAAGGGAATAAGAATGAGAACGCTTGAATTATCTTTGTCAATAATATGTACCACATTCTTTGAAGGTGAGTTGAATGTATAATTACAAATTAAACATAACGAAGCACATAATATTCTATTGAAAGTGGTTATTAAGTTTATAATTTTACAAGGAAGTATTAACTAGGTAGAGGGACCTAGCCAACTTCTTTACATGGGTCAATGGTGGGCTTCACCGATGCAGATTTTAAGCTTCATTTTAATTACCCAAGACGCATTGAAATTAAAGAATTTCTTAAACTGATGTTTATTTTCTCACAGACACACTTTGTTGTTTTTTCACAAATATATTTAGTAATTTCCTAGAATATTGTTATGATCTTGTGATCGTTATCAATGAGTACTTCGAGTTCTCTAATGTCTTCCTAATAAGTTTAATAGATTCTGCGGTTGGATATTTGTAAAACATTTTAATAAACCGAAAGAAAACACACTGGTTTTTTCGAATTACAAATTTATTATAAGATGATCTCTTACAATTGTTTCGACTGCGAAGTCATTCTCAAAGAGTTCGTACAGAAACTAACTTAAAATTAAATTGTGCTGACTATTTATAGGTAGTTATCTTTATTGATCTAGAAAACCCGAGTGGTTGTTATGTCTGTGATGGATTTAAATATATGACTGTTTAGACCTTCTTTTAATTCATTGGTGATATTTAAATTTTAGTTAATAGCTTATTGTATTGGTCAAACAGGACGTAATTTCAACATACACCTTAAAGAACACAAACAATCTATTACCGACAATAAAATTTCTGCAGGCCTTTCTCAACATTGTATTTCATTAAAACATACTATTAATGATGAATGCTTATCAATTATCCATCTAGAAAATAAAGGCTACAAATTAAATTATCCCGAAAAACTTGAAATATTAACCAAAATTTAAATATGAATATATAATACCAATAAATTTACAGAAGGTCTAAATAGTCCTAAATTTAAATCCATCACGGGCATAACAAGCACCCAGGTTTCCTAGATCAATAAAGATAACTACCTATACATAGTCAGCACAATATATTTTAAGTTATTTTCTGTACGCACTCTTTGAGAATGACTTCGCAGTGGAAACAATTGTAAGAGACCATCTTATAATAAATTTTGTAAATCGAAAAAACCAGTGTGTTTTCTTTCGGTCTTCATAATGGTTGTATTTAGCGTTCTCTAAGTACTCTTTGATAACGATCGTAGGATCGAAACAATATTGTAAGAAATTACTAAATATATTTGTGAAAAAGCAAGAAAGTGCATTTCTGTGTATTGTTATTATAATGTTTCACAATCACCCAACCGCAAAATCCGTTGAGTTTATTTTCTCTCCTGTTGCACATATTACTTTTTACCACCCCTCGGCCAGGAACTACAATAGTTTTGGAGAAAAAGTTAATAATTTCTGCCAAGTAAGACTAAAAGGTGGTGTACTTCGGGGATGATATATGATGAGTAATTAATAATACAAATTCATATATAACACAAGTACGCTAGAATTACTGAGTTTATTAAGTTACTAATTTTTCAAAAGATGCTTTTTGTTTATTCAATAGTTAATTTTTCTACTACTACTATTAAATAAGATGACAAAGCTTTATAATTGCCCAGTCCTTATTTGTTGTAAATAGGGCTTCACTATTCTATTCCTTTCGGCTATTAAATATAACTTATTTCGTGATACGCTTTAGTGACTAGATTTAATATTAGATGAAGTTAATGAAACAAAGCAAAGGTGAGGATTACATCATCAGCCATTTTAGCAATTGAAAATCAGGAACGTAAACGAAAAGTTTTGGTAGTATTTTTTATACGATTCTATCAGTTTGCTGATTTTAGGTGATTATTTCATATTATCAACTACAAGAAAAAAATAAAGTATTACCAAATTATACGATTTAAAATGCAATTATTTCAGTCAGTTGTTTCCATTCTATCCTCAGCATCTTTAATTGCAGACAACATAAGAATATTTCTTTCGGAAGGATGTTTAATCCCGATTTACTTTTCTTTCTGAATTAATTGCTGTTTATTATTAATTATGAAAAATTAATTTTTCTACTAAAATATGAATGAAATTTTCCAAAAGAAATAATTTATTCCAATTGAACACATAGAACTTTTAGAAGGTTTTCTGTTTTATTTATTGAATTTGTTATTGTATATCCATCCTTGGTTGCAAATTGACTTCCTGTTTTTGTCAGCGATACTGTTACTGTACATATAAGTTTTATAATCAATATCAGTGGCGTAAGTGTGTATTTCAAAGATATCTTTTACACTGTCATCGCTTTTTTGTTATATTTTGTGTCATTTAAAGACTTCACCGCTTCTATTATGATATTATTGTTCGAAGTTTTAGCTGCTGTCACTTTATTTGAAGACATTTTATTCAATTGTAACGAGCAAGAAACTTAACAGAAGTGGACGAAGTTGATAAAACCTACAAAAAATATATTCTGCATGAAAAATTGATGATGTTTGTCCATCAATCTTTCCGAAATGAAATACTTATGTTGTAAATAATTTAGATATTCTTGATACTTTTAACCATTGGGTCTTTTTGTCATGAATTATGAAATAATAGTTTATGGTTTGGAATGTAAACTATCACGACGCAATAATGTAGTTGAGAAAAGGACCAGGTGTAGAAAATAAAAACCTATAGGGACTTTCAAATTAGTTGTTGGACAGTATTCCTTACACTTACTTAGTACAATTAAAGTCACTTTTAAATTGATTAAACATTTCTTTAGTTAAATAGTATGCCTATTTTTGTACAATCATGTACTGCCCATGAACATTTTATTATAGATAACTGAATCATTCATTGCATGTTTTATGAATAATAATAACGATGGTATTTAATTATTGATACAATAAATATTTATTATATAAGAAGAAAAATCAAGTAGCAATACGTAAACCTACGTATTAGGGGGTGTAGTTGAAGCTAATAAACAAGCACAGAAAAAGAAAGCAAGAATACCTAAACAAATTTCGTCTAACATTTCAGAAAACAAATGAATGGAGTTGTGCCCTATAGAAAATAAAGACTATAACAAAGAGACAAAAATAAAGGAAATGAGATATAAAGCAAAAACATTATAGATGCCATACAGAAAATGAAAAAGGAAAATAGCGGAAAAGATAAAATACAAAATGAAGCTTGGATCTAGGGAAAGGAAATAATGAAGCACAAAGTATTAGAAAAGTTGTAAATGATATATGGAATTAACAACTGCTGTCAGAGGAATAAAAAAGAAAATAAAAAATACGAATCCCATACACGAAAAAGAAAAACAAAAAATTCAAAGAAATTACAGTAATGGACGTTGGTTACAAAAGTTATTTTGAAATAATAAGTAAAAGATTGGATGATGAAGAAGCAGGAAAGGAAGGATGAGCAATGCTCAGTTTGACTACAGGATAGATAAACCATTAGTGGTAATAGTTTATTTCACCAGAACAAAATTAAAAAGAGAGAGGTGACGTATTTTTGCACTTTGTAGAAATAAAGGGACTTTTAGCAGATTAAAAATAAACATGAAATGGAAGAATTTAGAAGAACTAGATGTGACCAAGAAATTGAGAGATGGAATAAGACTTATAAGGACTATAAATAAAATAGTGAGAGTAGGAGTAAGACAGGGGGGTCGATTTAGAATACTACTATTTAACGTAGAAAGGATTCATTACAGGTAAAGGGAAAATATGGTCAGTTTTATAAGCGGATGCTATAGTATTGATGGCAAACAATGAAAAGGAGTTGCTGGCACAATCAATAAATTATAACGGCTCATTAAACACCGATGATTAGAACTAAATATGAAGAAGACAAAAAGAATAACAGTGAAAAAATCTGGAAAGAGAAAAAAGTGAAGACGAAAAAATCGAAGAAGTTAAAGAATTGAATTACTTATTTGGGATACATGATACGACTAAAAGCGATGCAGACTCTCGGACGCATATGGGGCATAAGGGAAATATATCTTAAGGATTCCAGAGATAATAATGTTCTGTTTTAGAATATTAGTAGAAACCATCTGCAAGATAGGCATACTTATACAGAACTGTTGGTTGCCTATCACAGTTTTCCAGACTGCATTATCATTTTGATTAATTTTGCAATCGCACGATACGAAGTTTTCATTGTGGATAAACCAGAGAAACCGCAATTCATTGTTGAACATAATATACTTCATTGTACAGACACACGTTTTAAAACTATACAAGTAAAAGTCGTATTAAAAATCTCTTAGTAACATGAATGAGGCACATTAGTAAATCTGTATGTTAATGTACAAATCATACATACAATAGGTTCCTTGTATTTTGCAACTAACAGTCACTTATTGAATGTAAACTAATTAAAGTGCATTAAACAGTAGTCCTGTTCATTTAAACGGTTTAGTATTAGTTAATTTCATATTTAGATTTGTTCGGTTTACAAATACGGTTTAGCTATAACTCTTTTTACAACTTTTCGGAACGACACGGCGATTTGATTAGAATAGTTATCCAAAAATAGCTTACATTCCCACAGTCGATGAGATACATCAACACATTTCAATTCTGTTACATGCTTTCGTATTATGTATTTTAAATACATTTTTATGGAAACAATTATTTTCACAAACAAAAAATTTGTGTCTAAACATGTAACATGTTTTAATAAAATTTGTGAAAAATACTTGTTTAATAATAGTTACTGCTAACTGTGGTAATTCAATTGTTTAACAGTTAGCAGCCAATATTCAGAGATGGCGACATGCTGTCTGTAATACGGAATTATATCAACTTCCTTTTACAGAACAACTTCGATCAATTTTTGATCAAGAACTGAAAGTTCTTAGTATATTTCGGGTTTCGCATTTTGGTTAAGATCAAGGCTGCGAAACCAGTATTTATAATTATTTAAAAAAGTTGACAGCTTTGTAGTTTTGTAAATTTTTGTTCCAGGAATCACAACGCGTCATTCTTATTAACCTTCACACGCCACTATACTTTTTTTAAACTATGATCTGTTTAAATACACAATATACAGGGTTGCTCATTAGTGCGTCAAAGTCCAATATAGACTTTATTAAATGAAATTAGAGAAATTTATTTTTATGAAAATGATGGAGCATCAAAAAATGCATATTTTAAAAATAATTTGGCATATACAGGGTGATCCGCTAAACCGGATTACGTTCCAGGACAATTTTTTTAAATGGAGCATCCTGTATAGTTTTTGTTTTTTATAATCTACTTAAAATTCTCTCTTCAACGATCTCTTGGTTTTTGGTTTTGGATGATGCATTGTTGAGTTATTAATGAAAATGTAAAAAAAATGGTTGCGGTAGAATTTGGCATATTAATTCAATGCGAGAGTATTACGATTAGTTAAGACGAAATATTTTGAAGTTATGTAGCCAACAGATGTACTAACCATAAAAAGTAATTAAATAATAATTTTATTATACAGGGTGGTTTTTACGGTGCAGTCAATTTAAACATTTTCAAAGAGCGATTTCTCAATTTTTTCAAATGGAACACCCTGTATATTATTGAATTTTTGTAATGGTGCGTTAATTATGTTTAATTTTTGTTAATAATATCCTATACTTAAACCTCGTAATTTCAGAGATATTTTTACTTTTACATTACTACCAGCTAATTATTTGTTTTTGATTTGATCTAGTGTGCTTACGGGCCAGATTTAACAAGTTCAGACAAACAAAAAGTAATTAAATAAATAAAGGGTCTAGCATTAATTTCTTTCAGGTTTTTTGTTTAAAGTAAATTTTCAAAGTGCCTTCCATTCTGGTTGGAACAAATTAGCAGCCGTGACAGAAAGGACCTATTATCTTCTTGTAACATTTCATCGGAAACTTTATTCAAGGCATCGATTATACGTTGTCTTATGTCGTCTGGTGTAGTTGGAGGAGTTTGGTATACAATATTTTTTATGTGGCCCCATAGAAAAAAATCGAGTTTCGTCAAATCTGGCGATCTAGGTGGCCAATTGATGGTACCCCCGCGACCTATCCATCTAAAGATAAAAGTTGTAAAAATCACTAATACAAAACCCAACTCTCAACAATCACCAAAGTCTTAACATTATTAAACTTATTATGTACTTATTTATTACCTTTTGTTTGTCTGAAATTACGAGGTTTAGGTATAGGATATTATTAACAAAAATTAAACATAATTAACGCACCATTACAAAAATTCAATAATATACAGGGTGTTCCATTTGAAAAAATTGAGAAATCGCTCTTTGAAAATCTTTAAATCGACTGCACCGTAAAAAAACCCTGTATAATAAAATTATTATTTAATTACTTTTTATGGTTAGTACATCTGTTGGCTACGTAACTTCGTATTAACTAATCGTTATACTCTCGCATTGAATTAATATGCCAAATTCTGTCGCAACCATTTTTTTTACATTTTCATTAATAACTCAACAATGCATCATCCAAAACCAAAAACCAAGGGATCGTTGAAAAGAGAATTTTAAGTAGATTATAAAAAACAAAAACTATACAGGATGCTCCATTTAAAAAAATTGTCCTGGAACGTAATCCGGTTTAGCGGATCACCCTGTATATGCCAAATTATTTTTAAAATATGCGTTTTTTGATACTGCATCATTTTCATAAAAATAAATTTCTCTAATTTCATTCAATAAAGTCTATATTGGACTTTGACGCACCAATGAGCAACCCTGTATAAAGTCATCACATTAAATTACACCTTACATTTAGTATAAATATGAAAATGAATCAGAAATTACAATTTTGCTATAACACCTGTAAAAATGCAGTACTACCTTCTGCGTATGGATCGCGTTGATTATTTCTGTTAGTGATAGCATAAACATGTCGGCTCAGCTAAGTGTTTGCACCAATGATAAAGAACGAAATTCATTGAAAACTTTCAACACACTATGCGGACAGTGTCTTGACACGTAAAAGTGCTTTTTCATGGTTCAAACAGTATCAAAATGGTCGGACTAGAGTGACACATGGAAAGAAAGTCTCCTGTTAACGTTCACTACGGACCCAAAGACTGAGCAAGCTAAAGAAATTATTTTAACAAATAGGCGAGTTACGATCAATGCAATAATGTTGCGTCTTCTTCGAATATAAGTTGTTGGGTTTGTGTACTTTGGCAAAATACAAATAAATGGTTAATACTAGTATGAAGGCTTTCGTGGTCTATATGCTTTTTTGTTGCCTGACGTTTCGTCAGCGACTGCGGCTGACATCTTCAGAAGCGTTTGTTAAACAATTGAATTACCACAGTTAGTAGGAACTATTATTAGATAGCGACATACTAGCTGTATAGTCAGGCAACAAAAAAGCCTATAGACCACGACCCAAAAGCCCGGTAAGTTATCATAATAAATGGTTATTACGACTTCTGTATTTTGCTTTGTACCTAAATTAATTAGACGCAAACGATGGTTTTAATGTATATTGACTACGTATTTACAAATTATAACGTCTTCTCGCTACAGGAATCAGAATCATACTATTTTTAACTATTATATACAAGGACTTATAGACTACGGGTTTGAAGTTTGGGGGGTGTGCGGATGGAATTTTTGTTACTGGAAAGGACTGATAGTGCAAGCTTACATACTAGTGTTCTCAGAAGATCAGGTACAGAAAACGCATTTTGCGCACATCTGGAACTGTTCAGTCCGGAACACTATTACCAAATTATCCATAATGAACACGGTTTCCATAAAGTTTCCGCTCGATGGGTATCGAGACAGTTCACTGAGGAATACTCAACCGTTTGTAACGGAAAAATCGTTACTTGTTTTTTTCTTTAAACTCGGATACTGTCTCAAGTTCTGATGACTCATGGTTAGACGAGTGGAGCATTTTCCTGCTCGTCTAATTCATGTCCTTTTTTGCATGAAAAATTATACACGTTGGGACAGGAAGGGATTGCCTTGCCCATGTCGTGGACCACCGTGCGACGGTTCCGATGAAGACTTGACCAAGCCACATTGTAATAAATAGACAGACTAAGAGCATTCTTGTAAAAAGTATAGCATTTGGTTTGAATTAATAAATTAAATTAGTAAAACAGATTGTTGTTATTAGAGAGTGGAAGCAAGCCCAGCAGTGTTGTTGCTTTTTTTGTTCTTCTTCATATGGGACTTGCAGCAAGGGTAAGTTGAGAGTTTTGCGTAAATATTTGTGTTAAGGGTGCATGGTTTGTCATATAATTCATTATCGTGATAACATTTTTTAGTTTTAAGTTGCGATGGACATTAACGTAACGTAAGACTTCAAAAAAAAAAGAGAATAAAGAGTCGAGTTGTACGTTCCAACAGAAAATGCGACTCATTTTTGACCAGAATAGTCAGCGGTGATAATTAATGATGAAACGTAGATTAATTATTATATGAGGCAGAATCCAAACGACAGAGTACGGAGTGGATACACCCCGCAACACCAAAGATAAAAAAATGAAGACTCTGCCAACTAACTATGCTAACTCTTATTTGGGTGCATTTGTTGTATATGAAATGGCAAAAGGAACAACTATCAAAAAAGAGTTTTACAGTGAATTGATGCAAAAAAATATTAATCCAGAAATTCGGAGCAAACGATGAGGTCTGTTAACAAAGAAAGTGTTGCTGTTGCATAACAACGCCTGCCAACATATAGCTCAACACAGTGTTGACTATAACAATAAATCGTGCTTGAGGAGCTGGAACAACCACCCTACAGTACAAATCTTGTCCCCACCGACTTTTATTTCTTTGGGTCAAAGACGAAAATCTTGGTAGGAATAAGCAAGCTTTCCAACTGCCAAATAAAGTGCATTGGAAAAGAAGGAAATTATGTCTTAATATAAAATATATATATATATCGAAACATCATTTCTTTGTAAATACATTTTACAATGCAGTAGCCTCGTACATTGGCTTTACAATATTTAATTTAAACCATACAAACAATTACTTTTGAAGCATTTTTATATCTATTTGATATTGATCTTCTCAATGTTATTGTCTTTTTCTCTCTTACTGTATTACATATCACCTTCCTTCTTTAAGAATACTATGGACTCATATACTCTCCACAAATGTTTATATAATAATATTTAATGGGTAGTTATTCTTTTATCATTTTAACATTTTTCAATTTCATATGTTTCGATAAAAATAACAATAATAAATAAAACTTTATTTAGTTTATAGCTACAGAAATTGAAAAATATAATTTTAATTAATTCAAATATAAATTATATAATTTACACGGCATTACATTTAATTTAAGAAAGTTTTCTATATTCATTGTTAAATTGTTGAGTCTTATTTCCGCCAGAAGTTCTTTCCCATCTGTGTAATCACCAAGCTATTAACTTAATTAAACTACCCTCATATACAGCCTACTAAAGCGTTTTTATTGTAGTCGTTATGGTGGCAAACTCCAACATTAAAATTTGTTACCATTTAATATTGTGGGTAACTCTAACATTAATTCTATTCTAATGGTTTCCTACCATTTTCATCTATCGGAATTTATTCTTCCAAAATCTTGCTAAACTTTTTCTACATTTTATCTACAGTTAGTCGAGTCTCTTAGCTTTTCTTGATTCGATGCAAAAGTTTTTATCCAACTAGTTCTTATTCCTTGTTATTTTATTATTATTATAGCTGTTAGTTACATTTTTTTGTAGTAATAACGTATTAGAATTCAGATTCATTAATTTCCACAAACAATAAAACGAAAATACATTGAAGGAACTCTCACTATTTTTTTTTTTTTTCGAGAATTATTATGGTTTAGTTAATAGTTTGTAGTCAGTTACCAATAACTAACAAAATGAGATTAATCATTTCTAATTCCTTGCAACTATTTTTCAATAGTTCATCATTTAAGCAAGTTCAATAATTGCATAGGCTTTGTTACACAATAGAAAATGGAACATTTAATGGAATGGTCATGTGTTATTTTTTGAATTAGGATGCATAATTTTTATTCAGGTTTCATTGGAATATTAGCTCGAATTAATCAACAAGCACTACCGATGGAAATGGGCTCGTTTGGTGACCACATATTTTTTACGTGAATCTGTCCGATAAATTAATCTTTTAATCGATACTGGATAAAAACCATACGTTCCACAAAAAAAATATCATTCGACTTGAATTTTCATTTTCTATCGCGTATTGTAAAGCTTATCTGTATACGCCATTTTTGAGACACCTTGTGTATTCGGTGATACTCCTGAGATTAAGACCATTCAAATGATCAAACAAACAAAACCATCGATTTTCTTTTAAAACATTAAAATAAAGAGTAAAAAAAATCTGTTCAGATGTTGATAATATTACTTAAACCATGTACTGTACAAAAGTCTAATATCCAATGGAATATCTCTTGAGTCTAAAGCTACACCGGCTCACGCGACAACTAGCCGCGCCCCTCGAGCGAGTAATATAAATATTGATACAGACGCGACAGCTGTCACATATGACATTAGACGTTTTCGAGATCGAAAGCTGTTGACCATACCACAAACGCTTCTGAAGATGTCAGCCGCAGCCGCTGACGAAACGTCAGGCAATAAAAAAGCCTATAGACCACATCATCATAATTTTATTGACGCCGGTCGTGAAAGCCTTCATCCTACTTCCTGTAATCTCTTTACGTTGAGACCTCTAGTTTTTGAGTCACAGTTGCAGAAAAATTTTCGCACTTGGTTCTCGAGCTCATCCCATAGATGCTTTAAGCAGGACTTTGTTGGCTTTTGAAAAATATGCTGGGTGTTATATAATGTCTATAGTTGAACAGTCCAGACTATATATCTGGTAGTGGGAAGTAATAATTCTCGAGAAAAAACTTTCTTTTTACGCTAGCGTTTAAATTTTCATTCATAAGTTTAATTATAACATAGTTATAACCATAACAAACGTCGCATAAGTCATGGCACAGTATTAAGAATCCGTGAAAGTATTTCGAATACAATTGAAAAATTTAGTATTGTATTGTATTTTGTATGTATGTATATATATATATATATACATACAGTTTAAGAACATGCTCAAATATTTTAAATATTGAGAAGTTTAGTTTGTAAGTCATAGTTGCAGGAATTGCATTTCGCAATTGAACAATAAGTTTTTCATGTTTGCCTTGCTACTTATGGTGCGTTTTCGCAGTTGTCTTTCGAGCTCATCTCATTAGTGTTTCAGGCATGAGGCTTAAAGTAGAACTTTAAGCCGACATTTGAAACACATACACACTCGAATAATGTAAGCCCACCGCATGCTTGGGATCGTTATCCTGTTGGAAATAATAATTCTCATAAAAATACATTTTTTCCATGCTACCTCAAATTTTTTTAAAATATTTAAGTAGACATGCTGGTTCATGATACCATTAATTATTAGAAGATAACCCCCCTCCCGCAGTCATCACGAAGCCCCTTATCATAACGTAACGGTAGCGGATGATTTCACGATTTTCATATATATCCCTATTCTCTTGTTCTGATTACACTCTTACCTCTTTCATTACTTTTCCAGGCGACTTTGTCATTTTCTTTAGTGTTTTCTTAAACTTCAGCATTTAGTAGGTGTGTATGAAATTGTTGTTGTCGGCTAAACTATTTTGGGTTAAACGTTGAACCGTGTTCTACCACAATTATTACTGGCAAGTGTATTTTACATGTTGAGAATTAAAGTGGTTTGTATTTTCTAAAATGTTGATTCATTCGTATTTCTATCAAGTCGTTTCGGGTGTGGGAGAAAGAAGAGGACGTAGGAAGGAAGTATTTAAAGAATAGTGGGTGGGTAACGCAATATATAATTAGAAATTTTAAACTTTGCTGTTGAAATTAGTTTAATGAAGATGTTTACTTTACGGTGGCTTCCAGTTCTACCGCAAATTGATTTCTTGATTATTTTAAGTCCGTTATTTTTTATTTCAATGTTGAAACCTGTTTATTTCTAAACGTTTAAAAACTAAAAAATCTCCAAAAGTACCGGAAGTACTTACGTAATGGAAATATTTTAATTAATTGGATCAGATTACACTACCTATCATTAGAACACTTTCGTAAAAATTACACAGTTCAATGAAATCAGAGGTTGAAATGAAACTACGGAATCAATGAAATCAGTTTTTTTCCACAGCATGGAAGCGTTTTAAGATATGCCAAGTACAATAATAATAAAATACAAATTTTGGCCTTTTTGAGGGCAATTATTACTACGTGAAGTAAAGAGACAGAACAACTACAGTAGTAATTTCCAAAGTAATTTTTGTCGTTGAATCAGAAGCTAAGCCCGTAATTGCTTTAGGACATCAATATTTTGAAATAATACATTGATTTCAAATAGAAATGATGCTAATTTCGCTTATTTTGCTTTAGATAAATATATCTCGAAATTTAAATGTGTTAGAGCTATTACTAATTCTGAAAACATACTCGTATTCGGAGTTTTCTCTTTTCAAGACGCCATTGTAGTGATATCTATTTCCAGGATCTTTCGAAGTCTAGATGTGCTGGCCAACTTGAGGTTGGATTCCGATTTAGCCATCAAATATTGGTTATCTAATACCCACATTCCAATACAGCAAGATTTAGTTCGATCGTTACCCTTAGTAGTTCACCTACTCGCCCGAGGTAGGGCGCCACCCGTAGTCCAGCGCTCCCGCGTACGAGTTACTTCTGCCACGGTTGAGCAACCCACGCAACCCCTACTTTACGAACGAAATAAAAAGAGCATCCCGTGCTTGAAACGAACGGCGTAATTTAGTGGTTTAGAACATTTCTTAGCATTTAAAAGGTCATCGGTTCGATTCCGTGTCCGTTTGCTCTAGTCCAAGTTGTCTGTGCTTTCCTTAGATCATTTAGGAAGATATTGGTGTACTAATCTTGCATTGATAATATTTCACTTCTCTCTTGTCTTCAATCGTCTGTCTCATCTATCTCTCCGTAAAAACCACCAACCCACTGCCACGATTCCTGAAAGGAGTCCGAAGAGAGCCTTATGCCCTACTCTTCGACTTTGTACTACGGTGTAGGTCGGAGAGACTGCTCGCCCATCAGTATGAATAATTGGTCTGAATGAAACACCTAAAAGTTAGTTCTTGAAACGAAACCAAACGGCGTAGTGTAGTGGTTTAGATTGCTTAACTTAGAGGAGGTCATTGGTTCTATTCGAAGCCGAAGAGGGTTTTTTCGTTCCACCCACCATCTTTGCACTACAGTGTATGTCGGAGGGATTTCCCACTCACCAGCCTGAGTATTTGGCGAGAGTGAAACACCAGCAAGTTTAAAGTTTTTCTCGAAACGAATGAAATCACTCATAAGAGCTTTTCCTTAGTTCGAATCCTAGAGCTGACATTCCGGAACTTTCCCTCTGGAAACCTTTTGTTTTGATAGTGTTAATAAGAAACACAGGCGGATCACCTTTTTCTATTGATTCCAATTTTTTCACTGAATATATTTTAGTTCTGTATTTTAATAAACTTTATTCCGAAGTAATGCATTATGTTACCTTACAGTCCGAAATGACAACTCTCTTTGCTATTTTGTCTTTTTATTTTATGTAGTATAATGTTCACAAAAGGATCAAAAATTGCATTTTAGGATTTGAGGTTACGATATCTCGAAATGTTATTCAGGTAATTCGTCTGTACTTAGCATCACCAGCTACGTCGGAAATAACATCTCTAGTCTTAGTTTCCTGATCTATCCATGTTATTACCATTATCGTTACCTCGTTAAATGAGATGTATTAAGTTGTTGGCTCTACATGGAACATTTTTAAATAATCTCTTTTAACCTTTGTAACTCCTGCCGATGGCATAACAGCCTTAGTAGAGTATATAAACTCAAATTTATGGAACGCACCAAGTTTCATTGTTTTAATTATATACTTTTATAACCTAGTTAGTTTTATTTCCAAATGTATATTTCTTTGAGATGGCATTATTAATTGCAATCATAATTTTTCTAACGGTAAAAATAAATTAAAAACTACCTTGATGATCAGATACTATTTTGATAGGTATATGAAGCAAAATTCTACATGACTAAACCACTACTTTTCGTTTCGTTTCTGTTTTAATATTCATCCAATAAACCAAATTTCATATCAATTACGTCTCTGCTCTTTAAATTTCAGAGTGAAATACAGATACCTACATACATAGGTGTTAAATTACGTTGAATTGGTAAAGCGCATTTAATACAATTACTGCCTCGGGCAGATTTACGAGCACACATGCCATATATTTATCACTGTCAGAGAAAACCTAGAGATAGTTTAAAATTTTATTCGTAATGATGATACATGTGTGGTTTTAGCTCTACGATTCGCATATAATCTTTGCAAATTGCAATCAAGTCCTTCATATTTTGGTAATCGGTTGAATCTGCTAAATTTGACACCAAATTCATGAAAATAGGTATAATTTGGTCCAAATTAAAAATTCTAACCAGGTTTTACATTGAAAAGTTAATTTCCAACAAACTAAAAAAATAAAGGAGAATCACAATGTTATAACTTGACTAATTTTATACAATGCAATTTTGGAACCATAACCATAGTTTAAAATTTCAATACGCAGATACAGTTTCATTTTCTTTTAACTTATTTAAACCTGTTAAATTTCTCAACTTAACTGTGCTTGCAAAAACATCAACTATGTACCTCATTAGTTTATTTTATTTACATTTTACCAGAAAAATTCACGATACAGCATGGCACAACCCAAAAACACGATAACGTTGATCACAAAATGGTTTAACAGAAAGCCGACATTTCGTATACATCGTTATATAGAAAGATATTTACTGCTAATTGTGGTATTTCATACATTTGACAAGGTCATACGAAGCAGTATCGTGAATTCAGTTTGTCAAGTAGATGCCTTCGTAAGGCCTGGCTAAACATATGAAACACCACAATTAACAGTAGATATCAGTCGATGGCGATATACTGCCTGTAATACAATATTAATTTAACTTACTTTTATGGAACAGCTTTGATTTGGTTAGTAATTATATTAATACAACCTATGGTGTGCTTATGAGATTTAATAAAATCTAAATGGCGATTCACATCTGGTAATTTCGATAAATCTTTGACCAAAAATTAAACGATCTTAATTGGTTTCGTATACACCTTTTGCTGAAAGTGTAGTTTAAGATAATCACCAAAGATTATTATTAATTGTAATAATAGCAATTTAAAATTAATTTACGCAAGTGGACATTGAGGAACTTATATTTCTGTACTCTTTAATATTACTTGTCCATCAAGTTTACTATTTGTTGTTACACTTTTTAGTAAAAATATAAGAAGTAGAAAGGAAATAAATAATCTCATCTCCAATTACCACAAACACGTTTAAATAATGAACACGTATTTCGCCGACTACTTTTCCTATAGGCATTAAAAACTCGAGACCGTTCAGTCTCGAGTTGATTTATTCTGTTTCATGTTAGAATTTTGAGTAACTTTCTTTTGAATCCCCATCTAAGATTAAAAAAGTTGTAGGTAATCTGTCTACCTACGCATTTTTTTAACCACCTCGTTCAACGGTTTCCCTCTGCTCACTAAAAAAAAGAAGAAACTTGTATTTGTAAATTATGAATTTTATTTATTGTAGTGACTTTTTTTCTTCTTCTTGCGTTTATATCAATGGTGGGTCTAAGGATTGGGCTATGGAGCTGTAGCCCCCCAGACTCGGCCTTTAATTGAATGTATGTATGCATGAAACACTAAACACCCTTAGGTACATATAGTTTTAACCAGGTTAGTTGCATAAAAGAATAAATGACTGAAAACGCCCGAGTAACACACAGACAGACATCCTTTATATGGATTATATGATCTCTTCTCTGACTTCTAGATTTAAGGGAGAATTTTTGAAAATTATGACCCTGGAGGTACTTCTAAGACTACATCATACAAAATAGTCAATCCAAAAAATTTTAACTATTGAGCAAATTTACGATAGTGACTTAACTAGTCTTAGGAAAACAGAACTGAAATCCGAAATCCATTTGTGGCGCCAGTATTGCCAGAACGGCCCAAATAGCAATCGAACCGTTACAAATTTTAAAACCAAAAAAGCTGTCATTCATTTTTCATTAATGTTGTAATACTGTCTCAGCTATTTGCTACGATTCCTGTCACTTCAGCCGCAACACAAGGCCCTCACAATAAGCGTTTGTTTCCACTATGCCCTCTTTACTAGATCCGAATCTTTTAACGCCAAGCCATATTTTCAGGTTTGGATACAGTCGGAGGGGGCTAAATCCGGACAATAAGGTGGATGGCGTAGAAGTTCGTATCCCAATCGATGACATTTTTCCATGGTGACTACATACGTACGAGTATATACTCGTCATTTGTCCTGATGGAACATCACTTTATTCTTGGCTAAATGCGGTTGTTTCTGCTTCAAACCAGTATCAAATCTGTCCAGCAGCAGTATCGTTTTATCTTTTCCAAGGTAATCAATATGAATTACACCGTGCATCGCGTGAAATCCAGAAAACTGTGGCCATGACTTTGTTAATCGATAGACCCATCATAGTCTTCTTTGGTGCACGTTCGCCCATATAAATCCACTGTTTCAATTGTTGCTTGGTCTATGGCCTCTGATGTGGCGTGATGGAAAACGGCGCAAAACTCGTTTGAATTGAGGCTATCCATCTCCAGAAACTCCTTTGAACTAGTCACACGGTAGTATTTATGGTCGATCGTGAGCAATCGCGGTACCCATCGCCCATCGTACAGACAGCTTTTTCATTTCCAAATATTCATACAAAATTTGCACTCGCTTAGTTGAGATGCCTACGGCCCTACAGCTTCAGCCAACTCACGTACTTTTAACCTTCGATCATCGATCATTCCATGGATATTGTCAACTATTTCTGGCGTAACGACTTCTTTTGGGCGTCCTCAACGTTCGGCGTCACTTGTACTGGTGCAGTCACAACGAAACTCAGTCAACCAGTTCAAATGGACGCTGCAGTGCTGCAAAGTCCCTATAGTATTTATCAAGTCTCTCTTTGGTTTCTTTAACGGATTGCGTAAAAAGTAATGCTTAATCAGTACACGAAGTTCGCTTTTTTTCATTATAGCTGCTTTCAATGGCTGTCAAACATAAACTAAACGTCGTAGCTTGCTCAAAATTTTACAGTAGTTAGTAGATGGCACTTAAAGAAATAGTGTTCCCATTACAGTGGGAAAATTCAAAAAGTCACGGACTTATTAAACCACCCTCGTATCATTAAAAATGAATAGTTTCACTCTAAATTATGTTTAAGGACAATGAATTACTGAAAATCAATGTACTTAATGTTACTTAATTTCGTATCGGATGCTCAAGCGGAATTATTTGTGTAGAATACTTCAATATTCAAATTGTTTACTGCAACCCTTCCCAATTATAAATCTCTAGGTCTGTCACTGATTTGTGTTGAAAACCTCTAAACTTTATATCAATACGCTTATTCAAAAGATCAACAGCCAAGGTTTAAAATGTTATGCTTATTGCAACATTATTGATTAATTTGATAAAAATGCGAATTAACGGTTTATTTTCATGTCACACCTATTCACAGAATTACGGGAAATCATTCATTTTCAATCAGACAGCATGACATTGGATGCACGATAATTTCTGGTATAAATAAAACAAATTGCTGCAAATGTCGAATGCCACGTCAATCTATACAAATTATGTGCATAGGATAGAAATAATACTTCACTAATTGCATTCAAATTATTACAACAATAAATTGCACTGATTGAGGATCCGCCTGATCTGAATAATAAATTATGTACAGAGAAAAAAACGTGAAAATGGGTAGGATAAAGCTAGGAGAGATGAACTAGTAGAAGAGGCGGGCTATTCGTGATATTTCCGTATTTGTGCCGGAAAAAAAATTGAGTGTTTCATTCCCACTAGCTATTCATACCAGTGGGCGGGCAGTCCCACCGAACTACAGTGTAGTGAAAAGGAATAAGGTGGATGGTCGTTAAAGAGAGAAAAAGGAGATAGGCGAATTGATGACAGAAGAGACGTGAAAGATTATCTGTGGAATAGAATATTACTGCCCCATCATTTGCCTAAGTGATCCAAGAATTCACAGAAAATTTGAACCAGAGCAGACGAAACCGGATACTTGTGACGGCAATGCTCAATTCGTTTAAGTTTACAGTCGCATGTGGTATCCACTATTCTGCTATTTGTGATTATCTTTTAGGATGAGGAAGAAATGTTGCTTGCACTGAAATTGACACTTTTATGAAGAATATAAATACACTGGCTGACACTGACACATAAGACGTTCTGTATTCAGAGACGAAGGTAAATATAAATATAAGTATAGAATTAACAGAAACAAATACCTCGAGGGCTAATATCCCTACTGACATTGAATTACACTGTTGATTCCGATGGATTCTTAGACGAAGATATAACATATTCAAAAAAAGAAGGCATTAAAATCCCCAACCCGATAGGTCGAAACCGGTCTTGGGAGATGGTTTTTGGTACGCTGTGCCTACTGTGTAGGACGCGCTCGAAATGTGGGATCTGTGATGCTTTATAGTTATACGAGTGGAGATTTTAATGCCTTCTTTTTTTGAATAAAGACACGATGGTACTTGTGACAGATAGACGTATGCCTCTGTTCATCGTAATGAATTCGTCGTTCTACAGATCCTTACTAACAATATAGAATTGTCAAACACTTATTTCTATGTAAATATAACCAACAAATAATTATCTAATTTCGTGGATATTCCCTGCCCTTTTAGAGTGTTAGGTCAGCAGTGGGTAGGTGAGAGACACACGAATAAGAAACGCAATTCGTAAACCTGTTCTAATACCTAGTTCGCTTTTCACCAGATCCATTCAGAATGTCTAGTAAGGATGGGATAACAAAAATAAGAAGAGGCAATGAACTGAAAATAACGCTATAGAGAGCTTTTGACTACTTTTTCCTTATACTTTATACCAGTAGATAGAGATCGAGAGAAAAGTCCGTGTAAATATTCTTGTCAAATAATACGAAGATGTGAAGGTGTTAGCAATTGAATGAAACATACATTGTGTTTAATGGCAACATCATGCTTGTACGTCTTATAAAATTTCTCACATTTGCGGCACCAATATAATTGTTGGTTAAAACAATTTTATTTATAATAAACAATTACAAATAGCTTCACACTGACAAAACGGCGAGTACAAGTAAGTTTTAATTAAATTTGAAAGCAATTCAGGTATATAACAGTTATCGTTCTTAAATCTAGATATTGTGTTTATATTGGATATATTTTATAATTCTAGTTTATTTTTAATGAAAAAGGTGTTTACCAATGACTTTTTTGTGCTAACGTTACACGAGCGGGCTAGTATAATAAAGAGGAAAAGTGTACCCGTTTGTTAGTAATGGGGTAATCTCAGAAACTACTGAAGCGATTTCAATTTTCTTTTTATTCGATAAACGATACCATCCTATTGGACGTAGTCTATTCACTATCCCTACGACAAATTTTATCCCAAAAGTGGAAAAAGAAGAATTTCAGTTAGGAATGAAGTTTAATATATCCTGAAGGGCGAAATTTGAATGGTTGTGCAATTTTCGACGCGAAATTTTAGAAAACTTTTTTACGGAAAATCAATTGTTTATCTTTTTTTTTAAATATTAGACGATATTTAAAGTGTAATAAGATAAGTTGTAGCTGACAATATAGAAAGCTTCACGAGCTAAAACAAGATGAAAAAATCTTAGAAAAAAAAATTCATAAATTGGAAATTCGGTCGTACGCCTTTTTCAGGACAAGTTATGTAAATTTTTGTAAATTAAATAGTTAAAAGTCGCTTTGTATTTTATTTCATATGATCTACGCACATTATCACTATTACGTCAAACTTATTAGCCGTACGCCTCTTACAGCTTTGCCAGAGGTATTCCCTCGTAAACTGAAAGAAAAGTTTGAAGAAATTTTGAACAATAAACCAGGCTTTGAACGTTTGTATCAAATTGATAGTTTTATTAATGGTACGAGTGAACTTTTGCCTGAAACTATAAGTAGTAACACAGCAGCAAAATTCTAATAGGTACTGCCCAGTTACCTCAATCCTAAAACAATTTTGAGTGATCGATGACATATGATATGTATACGTTTACAAAAGTCATTTTGTCATCAGTCCGAAGATTGGTTTGAAATGCACCTCCACTCCTTCCTATAATGAGTCAATCTTCGAATTTCTCTAATGGTACAACGTTTTAGATCTAGGGACTACTTGCGAACAGTTAGTTATCCTACTATTTCTAATGTACAATGAAAATAAATACCACGAAATACAAACAAATGAAAAATAATTATATAAAAGGCGAATAGAAAATACAAAAAATATGAAACACAAGTAACAAAATGAAAGAAAAAGAACAACAGTAAATACAACGAAATATGAAATGAAATAATACAAATAATATAAGCGAAAATAAACTTACAAGTATAGCGAAATATAGTAGCTAACAAACTGACCAGATAAAACAAAAAACTTTTGGATGTTTCGTTCCTACCAAGTACTCGTACTGGTGGACGGGCAGTTATTCCAACCTACACTGTAGTGCAAAGCTGAATGATACGGCAAAGGTCCTCTTGAACCTCCTATCAGGAATTGCGGGAACGGGTGGGTGGTGTGGTTAGGGAGAGAAAGAAAAGACGAACGAAATGAATACATAATAGAAGTGAAAGCTTATCTGTGGAATACTACTGTCCCAGCATTTGCCTAAGTGATCCAAGGAATCCACAGAAAACTTGGACCAGAGCAACTGGACCCGGATTCGAACCGGTGACCTCCCCAATGCTAAGCAATGACCTAGAGCACTAGACCACGCCACCTATTTACAAGATAGGGTTGATAGTAAAATGGCTATTCTACAAAGAAAAGTACTAAACGTAAAAGTGATGAATGTAGTTTATAGAAATACGTAGAATGGAGTAGTTAGGACAGTGTAGAATTCAAGAGAAAGCTATTAAGTGTAAAACTAGCTACTAGTAAGGGTAGGTAGAGGTAAGTGATAGTAATAACGGAATAATACAATTTGCATTAAAGGGAAACAATGGCATGTACAAGATACGAAGTTGAGTCTACATTAAAATAAATTTAAAACTACTTACAAAAACAAAATTAAGAATACTTAAAACGCAAATGTCTAAAATTATTTTTTTCCGCTACAACCGCCTCATTTTTAATCTTTTCTATTCAAGTGTTTTTACATGTCTACTACTTTTTGTATCCTGAATATCAAAAATCAGCGACTTTTTCATTTTTTCAATTTTTATAATAACTCTAACACTACTTTCGCCTCCCTTACAAATCAGTAGTTTTGTTTTATCTTTATTTATTTTCATTCCATGCTATACTATCAAAAGGATCAAAAAGTTAAATAATTGTTAATGGTTGTCGGTAATCTATTAATTCTACGATGATTTAAAATTAGTTAAATAATTATAATTGTACTCTTGAAGATGGTCTAAAACCAAAACAATTGTTGAGCTTGAATTAATAAATTGGTGAAACATCTCTTTGAGTTTTTGTTAATATTGATAAAATTTGCTAATTTTATATTATTTAATGTTGTATATTTTAGCGCATTTTTGCATCTATACTATAGACTTTTTATGTTGGAAATAATCCGGTCTCTAAAAGAACGTATTAAAAAAGTTTTATAAAGCATTTTAGTTACCCAAGTATTAAACGTCTACTGTTAATACGAGGGTGGATAAAATATAAACGAGCCTTTTTAAATTGCGTGCCGGATAGTTGTTCAAGGCGCATCTGCCTGTTAGGAAGTTGAAGTGGGGATATTAGGTGGCACGGAAACGACACGTCGTATTGCTGCGTTCACTTAATTAATAGCAATCACAATGAGTGAAAAAGTGGTGCATAACAGCGCTGCGCAACGAATTATTATTCGTATTGTTTCTTACACGTGAAAACGTGAAACCAGCTGAAATTTTGCGCAGATTGGAAGCACACTTCGGAAATGAAACGCTTTCGTGGCCGCGTGTAAAACTTTGGTGCAAAGAATTTAACGATGGGCGTAATAGTGTCGAATATGCAAAATCATCCTCGTTGTCCGCGCACCAGCATTTCGCCTATTAACATTGCACGCGTTAGAAACCTTATTGAAGGGGGCCGCCACGCCACGCCACTGTGCTTCAGATATCTGGTGAACTCAGCATCAGCTATGAGAGTATCACACAATCATAACGAAAAACTTGGGATTCCGAAAAATTTCAGCTCGTTATGTTCCAAAGTTGCTGAGTGAAGATCAAAAAGCTGCTTGAGTTCGCATCTCTCAGACGCTTCTCATTCAATTTAGAGATAAAGGTGAATTTTTTTTGCACCAAATTGTAACCTGCGATGAGACGTGGATACACCATTACACTCCAACATCAAAACGAGCAAGTATGGAGTGGCGGCGGAAAGATGAATCAAACTCAGTGAAGCTGAAAACACTCTGTGTGCAGGCAAAGATTTAGTCACGGTTTTTTTGGGACTGGAGAGGGGTACTGTTGGTCGATTTTTTGCACTAGCGAATAACCATTAATGCAGCGTACTACTGTCTGTACTACTGACTTCTTACTCAAGTTAAACTTGCTTATCGCCAAAAAAGGAGGACGCATCCCATTCGTGACGTACTACTCTTGCACGATAACGCTAGGTTTCATACCGCAGCTTTAACGCAGGCCCAAATCGGTGAAATGCATCGGACTCAACTGGAACACCCTCCATATACACATGCAGTGTATTCATGCTAGTTATTTCCATCGCTTGTAATAGTAATTCAAGTTCTCTTTTTATTAATTCTAAAGAAATTTACCTATCTACAAACAGTAAAATATTAATGCTGTACGTACACTTTTTGTATTCATGTTTAGAAAATTGAAGAGGTAAGGATGGTTTCAATTTTCACAATTTAATTTTTTTTAAGGACAAAGGTATGCGACCTCGAGATGCCCGCCATCAGTGTCCTGTAACAACAAACTCTCTACAAATTAATATTACCTGTTGAGATTTGCTCATACGTTTTACTGTTGTTCATGTTTTGGAAGGTCACAAAATTTCAGAAATAATATAAAACCATTTTTTTTTGTTTTAAGGGTGGGTCTGTTTAATTAACATGCGGATGTACCTAGAATCCTAGAAGTGTTAGTGTGCTAAAATGTGTAAAATTTCTCTTCATTTCGACTTTTTCGTAGTCTAGTTAAAATCTACAAATCCTGGAACTAAATAACGAGATCAGTCTACTGTTTAATAGTGTGAGTGGAGAAATGTTACGCAAATTGAGCAAACTTTTTTACCCACATAGTTGTACCTTCCTCGTCTAATTAAAGCTTTCCGAAAAAGTTGAATCGATCTCCTGAATTTGCAGTTTATAATTCCATGCCTCCTGTCTGACCTCAATATTATGCAGAATTTTCATTTCGATTTCATAAAGTCATTAGCGGTTTTTTCGTATGACAGAGTTTTTATAAATGCGAATTCTGAGCTCCGCGAGCCATATTACTGTGATTTCATTTATATAAAATTTGTGAGGCAAATTATGATAAGACATAAGCACCCTTGTACTAACAACATATTATTTGTTATTACAAATATACATATACATCGGTACCTGTTCTGTTTTGGATCACATTTTGTTTTTTTTGTATTATTAACTTGTTAAATTTCAAGTCCATAAAATTATTTTCCGATTTATCCAGATGAAACTAGCAACACGCATATGGTGAGATTTTTTAGAATAGACACTGGCACCGAAAAAATTAAAATGAATCAGGCACTTTCGAGTTTTAACATACAATTATATTTTTTTAATAAGAATCATACTTGGCTATGCTTTAGTTAAAAAGGTAAATTTCCTCTTTTCAAATATATTATATATTATATATATATATATATATATATATATCCATTATCTTTTCCAGGAAGGTATTGTTAATTAGGACTGACCCAACACAAATCGCAAGTACAATCCGTGACAATATATCAAAAATCATCCAGAATGTACGCAAACTCATAAATTTATTTTTGCAAGAATAAAAGGAAACCTCATCAACCATGGGGATTGGGAGTGCATAACAAATTCTTCCAGCAAGATGGCGCACCTCCTCATAATATCAGAGCCGTATCGGAATCATTAAACACCAATTTAGGAAATAATTGGATGGGAAGTGATGGATCAGTGAGGTGGCCTCCACGACCACCCTACTTAACGCCATTGGATTTCGCCTTTTGGGGGAACATTAATGGTAAATTATACAAGAAAACCAGTAACGATTTTAAGAAACTAAGATGAAATTTCATAGGGTGTATAAATCCAGTTTCAAATATTTATAGTCATTATGCTGTTCAGAGTATTACGACGATATCTAATTTATGTATTGAGAATAACGCTCAACAGTTTGAATATTTACTTCAAGAAGTTTGAAATTGTATTAATTATCATTACTAATTATTTGTTTAGTTAAAATTTCCATTATATATATATATATATATATATATATATATATTCTTTCTGGAAATTCTTCAGGTTGATAATTATTATATTATCAACCTGAAGAAGCTAGAGTGTTAGCAAAACAATTGTTGTTGGTCAATAATGCTGATGTATTTTTTTAAATTTATTGTTTTTAATTTCTACGATGATTATCAACGTTTACCAGGTAAAGGTCGATTCTATCTAATCCTCTGGAACTATTAAAATATGTCTCGGATGTCACATTATTTCTAATAACGAATTCCAACAAGTAATTTTCGTACTTTTCGTAAAATATTTTGTAGGTTTAAAATGAAATAGAATTAATTATGAAAATGCAAATTAATACCATCCACTTTAAAACGACATACGAGTATGACTGTAATGTAGTTAACCGACCCCTTCTAGAAAGTAACATCAAAAGTACAAAGGTAACATTCGAAAAGATTATTTTTCTTGTTAAATGCGAAAAATACATTGAATGCGATCCTACATATAATATATATTTGAAAAGAGGAAAAAATCATCTTTTTTAACTAAAGCGTAGCCAACTAGGATTCCTATTGAAAAAAATACCACTACATGTTAAAACTCGAAAATGCTTTATTTTTTATTTTTCTGACGCCACGGTGTTGTAAGTAATAAAGATGCCTAAATAATATAAAGGTTGTTTTTGACTTCAAATAACCAAGATATGAACAGACAAGTTTTTGAATACACCAATAAATGTTCCTCAAAAAAAGAAGATGAATGATAAATCATACATTGAAACTTGCCCACACTGTACCTATTCAAAAAGTAAATACACAAATAAAACGACGTTTCTCCAGCAATATCGCAACATCGGCGGCGAAATATCGATTTTTAAGGACATTGAACATTCGTCTCTAATACTTCTTCATATAGGTACTAGTATAGTAGTGTTGAAACTCCAAAAAATATATTACAGAATGTAACCATTTTATACGTTACAATTACGAACTCACTCGTTCGGGAGGCTTTCGGAAAAAATACATATATTAACTATATTAAACAGTGTAAAAAGATTTGATAATTATTATTGTATTTGTTATATATGACTCTTTCGTAATAAAGATAAACGTGTGTTATCAATGAATAAAACTATGTCAAAGTGTAAATATTTTTTTGATGTATCTAGCAACACCTTATCAAAATAAAAAGGCAAACCCCCATTTATGTTACAAAATTATACATTATCGTTTTGTAATTTAAACGTGTGTTTGCCTTTTCCAATTAAATATTTTTAGGATTTATTTTAAACTGTTCTACAAGAAGCTTTTAGAATAGAATAGAATTTTGTAAGTGAATAATATCCTTGAAATTCATACTGTTACAATGAAACGTAGTAATTTAATCAAATAACAAAATTTGTTTTTAATTTCTAATTAATCTTAGGTAAGATAGACAAATTTACTTTGAATCAATAATTATATATTTGCAAACGTCTAGTATGTCTCTCAACAGCGAATATAAATATTTACTGGATGTGGATAAAATATATTTAAACAATTTATATCATGTCCTGAGCACCATTGTTATTATCATCTTAAGAGTATTACACTTTATGGACGCAAAAATCCTTCAAACGGAAGTTTTTCTGCAGAATGATATAATTTTACTTTACTGCCGTCCAAATTAAAGGATCACATCAATCTCTCGATCAAAAATTGCTTTAATCTGAATTAACTCTCCGAAATGAGTAGCAACATTGATTTCAAGAACTCATTCACGGAGAAAATCGATAGCTTTCTAGACAAAATTAGTCAGGTTAAATGATGATATCGCGAAGAATATGAAAGCTTATTACAAGATCTTATTGGAGTGCAAGAATAAATCCCATAGTAGAGGCATTAAAGGCGGGTATTTCTCATCAAATTCTTAAATTTCCGTTTGGATTTCATCATAAGCTTTTGTACTGAGGAAATCAGTTTCCATCGCAGAAATTAGAAATTTCACTATATGAGATCTTCCATATTTTTAATAAATTAAATAACAAATTGTTTCAGCAAATATTTATTAGTCACTTAACAATTATTCAAGAGTAACTATGAAGCTATTCATAACTATAGTTATAGTTACTCTTGCTAATAAGATAATTCCCGAAACAATTGTCGAGTGATTAATAAAAATTTGATGAAAACATTTAGTCGAAAACAAAAGATTTGAATGCTTAAAAGAAATTAATATAAAAAAGTGACATTGAAAGAACAGGAATCTTGCCTAAAACTAATTTATGAAAGAGACTCGAAAAATAACAATTGTTTGTACTGATCTGTGCCATGATCAAACGTAAAACTGGCAACTCATAAAGTCGTTTTGCGCTTATCGGTGCGCGCTCCATGTGAAAGGACCCAGGCGTTCGGGCTAAGCGCTACCCCGCGCGTGAAATTTCGCTTTCGAACACATTTCGTTCCCATCTGAAAGGTACGATCTAACTCAATGCCAATCGAGTTCCTAGCGTAGGAGGTATCCACCGCCTCGTGTGAAACAGGACTAATATTAAAACAACTTTCCAGAAACAACGAGCGTATAATAAGAAATTTCGTTTACTGAAAAAATAAACTCACCTGGTACATTTTATAACATTTTCTTCTTCTGAAGATCCTCGTTCCGTCTCCGATTCTTCTTTACAACCGACCAGTTTTTGGGATCTCTGAAAAATAAAAGGACAACATCAGAAATTTTCCATACTTTTAAATGATACACTCGTTAAGTAGATAACAAAAGTTTAGACAACTAAAAAGAAAAATCAAACGTGGTAAACAGATGGCGGTCATGTAGATCAATGAATCCTCATGAGGTAAAGGGAGGTCAAATAAGTTTTGAAGTTCTCTTTTAAAATTAAGGATTTTATTGTAGGTTTACCAAATGGATTATATTATATTAACTATGTACGCAAGTGTAAGCTTTCATGGCCGGCGTGTTTGTTATTATGAGTATCCAGTTTCTGGCTTGTGGTTGTTATCTATGAAAATCTCTTTAAATTTCAAAAAAACAAAATAAGAAACATCCGAATATATCGGAAGAGGATAAAAAAGGACCAAATGACAAAATAAAATACAGTAGGCACCATTTGAAAAAATGATGTTATTCTTGTATGATGTTTTTAACTTTGTTGTTTTTTTTTTGAACGCTTTGTTAAAATTATGAAGCTTAATTTGGGCATGACGTTAACCTTAAGACTTGACTATAACTAGTAAAAATTTTCATTTTCAATTCATTTTTTATGGAAGTTATGATTTTTTATAGTTTGGGTTGCGATAGCGATCTTTATTCTATAAATTAGATTATCTCAGAAATTATTTATCGTAGGCATACAAGTTGCTTATCATGGTCACCTTAAAATTTTATACTTCACTCAAATTCGTCGTAAAAATACAACCGGAAGTGGCAGACAGTTGAAATTATTTTAGATGAAAAGGTCAGCCTTGATAACTCCTACTTTCTAATTATCTCTAACACGCTTAGTTCTCCTAAAACGTTTAATGTACCAGTCAGTTTCAATAACCCTGCGTATGTAACGAAACCCAAGCTGCATTTGAAATCATAGTGGGTAAGCAGTGAACAGTCAATAAGATTAAGGGCAACTGTACGGGCACGAGACAAAAAGACAAACGCAAGAGAATGTAGCTAAAGATCATTCACAAGTACGTGGATATAGATGAAAAATAATTCATATTCCATAAAGGATTATGTACACGGAATGCCCTATTTACGTTCAGTCTATTAATTCAGAGATATTTGGACAATAATGAAAACATATCAGCATGTTTCATATATAACGATTTCGATAAAGACCGCCATGAGAAATTTATATATTTTTAGATTTATGATTAAACAGATAGACTACAATGACCTTCAAATCATATCGAATATAAATTTACAAACAACGAGCAAAAGTAGGCATAATGAACAAACATTAGAGGAAATCGAAAATAGACGAGGGTGAGACAGGGTTGTGTATTATCGTCACTCTTCTTTTAAGCATACTTTGAAGAAATAATGAAGAAGACTCTCGAGGGAGAAGCAGCCGACATAAAGGTAAATGGAACATCAATGAACAATATCAGATACGTGGACGATACTGTTATATTGGCAGACAACTTTGAATATCTTGAGAGAATGACGATTAAAATGGTTAATTATTGCCAAGAATGTGGGCTACTAATAAACATTAAAAAAAATGAAGTTTATGAAGTCATCAGAAATTCAAACTAACAATGAAAGACGGATAATCAATGACAAGTGGAAAATTATAGTTATCTTGACATAATATTCAATTATTCATACGACTACTCTAAAGAAATTAAAATATGAATTGAAAAAGTACGAATAAACTTCAATAAAGAGAGAAAGCTACTATATACGATGGATTTAAATTTAGACTTAATAATTAGACTGGTAAGGTGCTAAATTGTCGCGGCGCTACTATTGGACAATGAATGAGACATAATTAAGAAACTTGATACATTATAACTAGAAAACTGCAAAACTTGGGACATATTAGACGTGGAGAAAGATGTACCATGCTTCAATTAATTATACAAGAAAAATTCAAGGTAAAAGAAGGGTAGGAATGATGAATTGATGAATATCAAACTAACAGCCGCCTTCAAAGTCAAAATTATTGCCAATTTCCGCCGCGCAGATTGCACTTGAAGAAGGAGTAGGAACACCACCCATCCCCCTAAGAGGCTTCATTCCCACGTCTATAATCACACTCTGTACTCCGTTCCTATGTATTTATATGTTCATAGTGGTAGCAGCATACGAGACAAAACGTTGGGAAAAGATTTCCAAATGTAATGGCCAGAAAGACCAAATGCCTATACTCATTATATGAAACATACGCTATATAGTTTACAGTAATGATGTTTTAGAGATGTAAAACCCACTTAATTAAAAAGACCAGATTCAATTGATTTCCAGAAGAATAAGGCGAAGAGATGTTAATAGAGATTTGATAATAATAATTATTTAGAGAATGTTTAAAATATGGTGCACAGAACTGAAAAGGACGATACTGTTCGTTACTACCTATATATAACTTAGCGGAAATGGATTGTAAGTCGTTATGTCTCGTTTTTCAATTGAAAAATTAACAGCTTGGCAAAACGTGTGTTCTAAAAGAAAAGCGAGTGCGTTACAAGCGTGCCCCTGCATCTGGTATTTTCCCACAACAGAGTATTCTCGTGGCAAGCTTCGTTTCAGAGCGTACAACTAGTTTATGCTCTTAATTTATTAAACTCTTCTATCCTAAGTTAAAAAGAAAAACATAAACTGTCAGTTTGCTTACAAATGGTTCTTCCTACAACATGTGATTTGCATAACGGAAAGCGGCTAATGACGAAAATTAATTTAGCGGAAACTACTAAATTAAACATATTGCAGTGACGTTGACGTACAGAAACAACTAATGAATTTCTTGTTATACATTATAACAAGAAAAAGTAGGTGGTTATGACGAAATTAAATTTTCTATTTTATACTTCATCGATAAGTCACTCACGCTATCATGCTATTTCATTGTATCACCTTATATGTGTTTCATTCCGATTGACTACTAATGCTGGTATGTTGGCAGTCCCTCCAACTTACACTAGTGCAAAGTTAAAGGGCAGGCTGAGCCTTCTTTTAGGAATTGTGAGAATGGGTGGGTAACTAACTAACTAATCAAAAAGTTCGATATGTCCGCCATAATCAATGGTAGCGCTTCCGTACTCTAGTCCCCTTATCAGGTTGATTGACGTATCGGTCTCTTCCTTTTCTCTTTCAAATAGAATGCGAGTATTTTGTAATGTGACTTTATATTATTTGATAACTTAATCTCTGGCTGAAGCGTAACAAAACAGAAATAATCATCCCTTCTAAAACAAATTTCAAACTCCGTAGCCATCTTAACTAGTTAGTTAGTGATGGTGCTTAACACTAACACACGTATCCACCATAACTGCCAAAATGAAATATCAAACATGAGCTAAAATAATTTACATCTCTTATCTTGAGCATTAGACTGTTATGCAGACCAAGACATTAGCAGTGTAACGGCTACACCAATCAGAATAGAAGGCTGCTCGTACAGTAGTATTAAATAAAATAAATTGGGGTTAGAGAAGACGTTATTTAGTGTGCAGTACACTTATTGAGAAGCCGTCACTTCCTTTTACCTTCTGCGAGATTAAAATCTCCGATTAGTATCTTACTCTTTCTTTCAGCTTTAGTTTTAATTATATGTAGATTTTGGGGTCTATTTTTACATTTCCGTCCGAAAATTTATATTAACGTTTTAAGGTTTCATTCTAAAAGGTAAATCTTATTCATCGTTACGAAATTTTATAATACTGCCGTCCTTGCAAAGTATTTGAAATAAAAGTATTTGAAATATTTATTTAAGTACTGATGACTAAAAGTATTCAATATTTGTATTTAAACTCTTCAATGAAGGTATTTTATTTAAAATACTGGGTCGGTACTGAAATACTAGGTTTGACATTATAAGACTTAGAAAAGTGGACAAGTTATTATTTTTCTATATACGTCTACCTTCAACTTAGTTGTTTTTAAAAAAAATTTCAAATTAGTTAAGTAGTATTTATACAAGGGTGGTATGATAAGTTCGTGATATTTTAAAGGAAAACATCAGTTTTTTGGGAAGAAACGTTTTATTTTTCTACATAATCTCCTTTTAGCTCGATACATTTAGTCCATCGTTTTTCTAATTTTTTATTCCTTCTAAATAATAAATAATACTTACGTCAGTCGCTCAAAATAAGCGTTTGCTTCCACTATAACCTCTTCATTCGAAATATTTTACCGCCCAACCATTTCTACAGGTTTATTTGAATTCAATTCAATAATTAATATCGAATTAATGTATTTAAAATTTACCTCTACTAAAAATTTTCAAATACTTCGTTTTACACAAATATGCGTATCGTCCTAAAACAAGCATTGCCTCTTCTTTCCTTTAATAATTATTCAAAATCAAAGGTGTACAACTCTAACCATCTAATTCTTCTTATAAGTGAAAACGACTCCTACTTTTCGTGGATTTAATGTATATTATTTTCATAAAAATACGAATATTAGTATAAATAGAAGTAAAGACCTAAAGAGTATTTGAAAGTTTCAACTATTTATTTAATCACTCTGACAAATGTTTCAACCTGGCGGTCATTAACGAAGAATAATTTACAAATACTGAAATTAAAAACTAATTATATCCCTTAAATACCAAAAGTCCGTGATGTCATGGGAAAACCTAAATATACATAACTAATATCTACCTATAGGTCCGACAATAATAATGGTGTATGATTTGAACAAAGTTCCAACTGGTTATTGATTGAAAATTTATTGTTGCGTAATGCTTTTTTAATTTAAAAAAATTTCAAGTAACTTTAATAGATGATTTAAACCAAAACATAGGTACTAAAACTCTGTAAAGCATATCTGGCTCAAAACTAATATTAGTATTTGCAGTAAAATTTCAGGAGGATATTAGATCTATAAATAGCTACATTGATTTTCCATTAATTTTATTACAACAAAGTTTCTGTTACCTAAGTAGATACTTCAACTGAAAAAATGTGTGGTTTTTATATTAATATTTGGTATCTACATATATATTTAAATACAGAAATTAATGCAGTCTAATGGAAAAATATTTTTTTTAGCTCAATAATACATTTTTGTTTAAATGCATTCGCAACTTAAATATTTAAGGGCCTAAGTCAGAGGTATCCTCTGTCATTATTTTTTATTTTCGATTTGATAATTATTATGATTTCATTAAAAAGGACATATCTTGTAAACTATTGTGTCTTTTGTAAGGTAAAGCAAAACAATAAAGATAATTTTCACTCAAAATGAGTTTTATTAATTTATTAAATCCTATAATGCTGTGTCTATAGGCCAAACTGGAGAACCTATTAGAAGATGTATCGCTGAACATTTACAATTGATTAACAAAATACAAAATCACTTTCTGGATACTGACAAAATTCTACACTGTAATACCTCAAAAAAGTAAAAACCATGTTTAAAGCAAATTAAAATCTAAAAACGTAATATATTCAAGCATACTGTTAGCTAACAATCAATTAGATGTTAGTATTTTCTTAAATATGGCGTCTATCGGCCGAAACGAATTGCAGATTGAGAATGAACTAAAACTAAATAATAAGAGAGTACCGAGTGACTTGTAGTGTGAATAATATAAAAAATAGATTAAAACGCCTTATAACACTACAAAAAATGTCTATTGGTACAACCAAATGTTACATTTCGACTACGAAGTAGTCATTTTCAATGGTAATAGTAAACCAAGATTAAAAAAAGATTATACCTAAATATATTCTAAAAACTACCTGTAACTTATTGAAGACTATTGAACAAGGGCTTGTTGGTGAACGGCAGGTCAAAATTCATCAAGGAATCCTGTTGTGGAGCTATCTCTTTTCATGATACAAAATTATCTAAATATTAAAACTTCTAACCAAAGGATGGAACTAACTAATGCAAATACTTTCTATAATCGAGGATGTCATTTTATCGGAATTTTTAATTATAAATCGCCGTTTTGACGTATTGTGCGTGCTTAAAAATGAATAGTCGTTGGGTGACAGATACCAGGTCTAGTGCTCTAGATCATTGCTTAGCATTCGGGAGGTCACCGGTTCGAAATCGAGTCCGCCTGCTCTGGTTCAAGTTTTCTGTGGTTTCCTCGGATCATTTAGGCAAATACTGGGGCAGTAATATTCCACAGATAATCTATCACTTCCTTTCTGTCTTCATTTCATCCGTCTCATCTTTGTCTCCCTAATTGCACCACCCACCCATTCCCACGATTCCTGCAAGGAAGCTGGAGAGGGCCTTACGCCCTACCCTCTGGATTTGCACTACAGTGTAACTCGGAGGGACCCACCAGCACGAAAAAATGGTGTGAATGAAACACAAAAAAGAAGAAGCGATAGATAAGATGTGTCTAAACATCCGCCGACGTAATCATTAGGTTAAATTAGTTGCGGTATGGAGAACCGCCACGGTTAAAATATGGTGATAAATAGTTATATTATTTTACAAAATGTGAAACAAAGTTTATTATGTATAGATTTTATTTTGTAGATGTTTCTCTTTGTTGTTTACGTTAATAACCAATGTGTAATTAAACAATTTTGTTTTGCGCATTTCTATGAAAACTACTTATTTTACATTACGTCGTGAATGTTTTCCATTTACGAATATGTAGTAACATGTTAACTTATTCTTGCTCCAAATTCCAAAAACAAAAATTCTAATACGTTGCGTGGCAATCTATGGTTTTAATCGTGAAAGGTAAGGGTTGATAATTAAATGTAATAGGTCACTCCCTTGTTTTCGAAAGCAACATTCGTATTTTCCTGGTTTACACTAGGGACATAAACGCCGAATAAGAGCGTTTTCACAACTATCAAATTAACTTTTACTTTTTAATTTCATCCATTGCGACTTCTGATCATTTAGCTGATCTATTTTTCGATGAAAAGGTTATTAATCACAAATCCAAGTTTTTATGTGCAAATTTATTTTTATGTCCTTTTCTTACACACCTAATGAGTTCTTTTTAATTAGAATAAAATAAACGCATGGATGAATAAAAATGGCTTGTTATTACATTTTTTTAATGGTATTGAAACAAACAATGATTAGGAAATATGAAAAAAAGCTACTCCAGAACTGAATCTGGTCGTAAACCTTTAGGTTGTTAGGGTTGTCAGGACAATATTACATCGCTTGTTCAACCCGTTCAAGTTTAGGTGCATGGGTACATAACACTTAATTTTAACCATGGCGTTCCTCCATACCAACATCTAATCTAATTTAATTAATGACTCCGTCGGCGGGTCTTTAGTCACAACCACTACCACATCCTATCCATGACCCTACGACCACCGAATTTTGACATTTAAGCACTCCCAAAACGAAAAACGTTGGTAATTCTCAATTAAGAATTCTTATTTAATTAGACGTCTTGATAGTCAGATATTCCATAATTTGGTATCATAAGAATCTTTTCTCATAAAATTAACTTATAAACCTCCCTATCTACTAACACCACAGATACGTAGAACATTATTATATAGTGAACATCATCATTTAAGACCAATTACTTAAAAAATAATTAATATGTATCCATACAATTAGGGTGGTAAAAGTCTCCCTAATAGGTAATTATCATTTAAAACGCTATCAATTAGCACGAATAAACACTTTTTAGGGATCGCTCATGAATTTTAACAATTCTAAATAGTAAAAATCATTTCTTTTGTTATTTCTTTTCTTTTTCGATTTTTTTTTGTTACAGAAGACGTTTATATATGCAAGTTAATCTGCCTCCCAAAATTTCAAATCGGAATGTGAATGTGAAGTAGCTCGAGAATTTTGAATATTTTTTATTCGACTTTCTTCAAATAGCAATATTAAGATATAAGAGCCTACCAATACAGGTGTAAATTTTCATTTAAATCGATATTATGGTGCTACATTAAATAATTTTTATCTCTTTAATTTATTTCAATCAATTTTTCTGTTCAACTTTTCGACTTCTAAACTTAAATGAAGTTCTATTAACTAAATTTCAATACCTTTCACTTACAGATCCTCCGAGCTCTCTAAATCGAATTTAACAGACGCTAACAAACTTCAACGAGAAATAAAACTCAAAGTGAAATACTACTTGAACTATGAAATTTTCAAATCAAACTCATCCTTCTTCATTATTAAAAATTAAACTGAACGTATTACAAACATAAGCTGTTGGTACTATATTCTCTTCGTTTATAGATAACAAAACTTAAATAAGTAAAATATGGTGAAGTTTGCATACATGTTAGCAAAGGTACCGTCTCAATGATAGTAAAATTTGTGTAGTTTACATATTATAAAATTTTAATTATTAGGTCAATCATTTTGGAAATCAATAGACTGCGATTCTGATTGCCTACGAATCGATGTAACTAAGATTGATCAAAATTGGTTAGACAGTACTGATCATAATAAATATTAAATAATAATTATTATTACCACGGCGGACGTGGGTGAGTCGCGTTTTGTTACTCCGCCTGATATAAAGTTGGAAAGTTGCAATTTTCAGTGCTGTAAAAGAACTAGTAGTACCATATTCTGTTTGATGTGTGGTAAAGTTTATAATTTGTTCATTCAGTTGTTTTCAAAGGGATTTCAATCAAAATTATTCAGTAAAAATTCGGTTATCTGTTGCATGGACTGTGATACAACCTAGCTCAAGGATATCAACATAGATACAGAAACCAACATTGGTATTTTAAAAATCGTAATAAAAATCCTAGTTCTAGATAAAAATAATTTAATTTCCGAAATTAATAATTTAAAAGTGAAATCAATGCGTTTAGTGACATAAATAGAAAAAAAAACTAACTTGTGCACACACTGTCGACATATTTAAAAGCATAATCATAAAACAAAAGCCACATATGTGCATTCTGTTATAGTTCAAACTAATAAAGTAGAAAATATTGGTAAGATAGTTAGATGTAGCAAGTTTAGTGATATTAATGAGACTCGGAAAATTTTAAGTTCAGCTACTAATAGTGATACTACTGTGCAGATAGAAAAAAGATGAAACCAAAAGATTAAAAATTGTTAATGTTAACTACGAAATGAAAAAAGAAGAATCCGCATCGAAGTGAAGTGAAGATATCAGGAAACGAAATGGACTACATGACAGTGAGGATTATTTTGAAATTGTTTATCAATTTCTGGGTAAAACAATGGAAATGTTGTTGCTGAGGTTAACTCAATAACTTATGCAAAGATAATAAAATATGGTAAATTATATGCTGGTGTAAATAGATCTGTTTCCTATGATGATTTTAACTTGAACATATGCTTTAACTGCTCTAAATACGGTCACAACAATGCTAAATGCAGATCCAAAATAGTGTGTAGCTATTGTGGTGAAGAGCATTCGAGCAAAGACTGTGCAAACAAAACTAAAGATAAGTGCTTTAACTGCATACATTTTACTAAAAAATACAATTAAAAATAGATCATGTGACCATTCTGCTGGGGACAGGACCTCATGCCAAACTTATGCAACTCTACTGAGCTGAGAAATTATTCACTTAACAGACTGTTGACTGAGAAAGAAAGGAGAACAAGTAAGAGTCTCTTGATTAAGCATAGTATTAATAGGTAAGTTAGATATTTTTGACGATTTATGTAAAGATCTAGTTATTCCTGAGATAGTGTGATGTGATGAATCTCAAGCTTTCAATAAGATGGTTAATTTTAATGATAATCTAGTTATGCATTTAAATATAAGAAGTATTGAAGCTAATTTTGAAAGACTTGAAATTCTTTTTGAAAGCTGGAGTGTCAAACCTTTTTATATTTGTTGTTCTAAAACATGGAACATTAAACAGTGCAATTTTTATAAACTTCCTGGGTACAAACAGTATCCTAAATAGGGCAGATGGTGTGATCATATATATCAAGGAGGAAATTATAGAAGAAACTAATATTTTTACGGTTGGCAATTTAAATGTATTAAATTCATGTATGAAAATAAGCAATTGTAGTGATGTAGTAATTTTAGCAGTTTATAGCTCTCATAGTATGACTAAGAACGATTTTATCAATAATTTAAAAATCTTTTTAAATGAAATGAAAAATCATAAAAATCATTTGATTATAGGTGATTTTAATATTGATATCCTTCATTACGAAAATTATTTTCAAGAATATCTGAATAACTTGTTAGAAATGTATTTTATATTTGCTTTTCAAAATATAACAAGACCCGGTATTGATAATACCGGTGGTTCGTGTATTGATAATATTTTCTATAAAACGGAGGGTTTGATTACAAGATCTTTTACAATTAAGAGCTCTTATACTGATCATTACACTTTATTTGTGATCATTAACAGAGAGATGAAGAAGGATACTAAAGATATTAATAGTTCATTCATAGACTACAATATGTTATGGGTCAATGCTAGTTATTGTAATTGGGAAGTAATTTTTTCCATAAACGATTCTAACCTAGCGATAAAAAAAGGAAAATTTGGATAACTAATGAATTATGTAGAAGGAAAGAAAAATTGCATCAAGAATATATGAAAGATAAGAATAACCTAAATAAAAAAAATATATATAAAGAGTTTAATACTAAGCTTAATAAAATAATTCACGAGACTAAAGCTAAGTTTGAAAGAAATAATAATGTGGGAGTTTATAAACAACAAATTTAGTAATAAAACTAAGAAACAGACTAATATAAAGTGCATAACAAATAATAAAAATTTAAAAATTACTGATAATAATCAAATAGCCAATGTAACGAATAATTTCAAAATATAACAATGCCTATTTTGAATTCTAAAACTATATTTATCAAACTAATTAATGCAATTGAAATAGATAATATAATACAAAAATTCGCAAATAAAAAGGGTGGGGTTGATAATATTAGTACCAAGACACTGAAAGTTATTTCTCCTTTTAATATTGAACCTTTGAGTCTCATTTTCAACATATGCATTAAAAAAGTTATTTGGTCTGACGCAATTAAAGCTGCTTATATAATCCCTGCACACAAAGGAGGTAGTAAAACAGTTATGACTAATTATCGACCCATTTCATTAATTTCTAATAGGTTTTTGAAAAACTAATGTAGTCAAGAATTTTTCATTTTGTCAATAAATATAAAATTCTATCAGGTAAACAATTTGGTTTCAGAAAAAAATATAGGAACAAGAGATGCTCTTAACTACATCTCAAACATCATTTATAATAATCTAGATAGAAGTAAACCTACACTCGTAGCGTTTTTGGACTTAGCTAAGGCATTTGATACAGTTGATCATGAAATTAAATCAACGCTTTTCGTGGTGAAATCACCGTGAAACATGTTTGATTATTAATTAAGGTATAATGAGTACAAAAATTACCATTACTTTATCTTATGATTATGGCTTAACAGCCAAAACGATTTCGTTAAGAATATTTCATAAAAGTTTGTGAAATTTTACCCAACGTGTTTTTGCACTCACTATATCTTAATTAACGATCATGAAATATTAATTAATAAATTGTACTATCTTGAATTAAGAGAAGCTAATGCACTAATAAAAAGTTACTTAGAAAACAGAAAGTAAAGGGTTAGAGCTAATGATTGCTTTAGTGAGAATATGAGTATTTATATGGGTGTGCCACAAGGCAACATTCTTGGTCCTTTAATGTTCATTCTTTACATTAACGATTTATTTAAAGCTATCCAGAACGATTCAGTTATAGCATACGCTGATGATACTGAATTAATATCATCTGATGGTACTTGGAAATATGCAGTCAAGAATCTTAATAAATCTCTTGAGGTAGTGGCTAATTGGTTAGCTCTTAACAGATTATCATTTAATATCAATAAAACTGTGTACGTTACATTTGGAAACTATTTTGATAGTGTTCCTGACTTAGTTGAGTTGAAAAGCAATAAGAGAACATTATAAAGAGTTGAATACACTAAATATCTAGACTTCATTTTTTATTTTAACGTCAAATGGAATAAACACATTGATTATGTTCTGAGAAAAACTAAATACCTAGTTTTTGTTTTTATAAATTACCAAAAAACCATGAACCAAGAGTTGTTACTAATGATTTACCACGCCTTCTTTTAAAGTCTGATTAACTATGGGATAATAGCATGGGGTGCTGTTTAAAATAACTGCATTGTACGTTTACAATCATTCCAAAACCGAGTACTAAAAATTATATATAGCAATAACTCTAAAAAGAGTAAGTATCCGTTGAATATTGAAGGTCCTTTCGAATGGGAATCTTTAATCGATCATTATGACTCCCTTAAATATATATATATAAGAACTCGATGAGTATAACGAGAAATAAGAGTATTAATATACTTAAATACTCCAAAAGAATAAGTGACAAAAACAGTTATGTGAGAGCTATTAAAGTGTACAATTTATTACCACAGGGAATGCAAATATTAGAGTTTAATAAAAAGATGTTAAGATCGAAATTTAAAATAAGGTTACAGAATCAAAGCATTGAATCATAATTATTTATTTTTGTTAAATTTTTATTGATCTTTTAGAATTTTTTAGTTTTAATAATAGTTTTGTAGTTGCCAGTCCGCGTACAAAGAATTCTTCTCTCTGCGGATACGTTGTTGTAATTATATACATTGTTTTATTACTATGTATAATTATTATTTGTATTATTTTTACTGATTAATACTAATAATAATAATACTCAAGGAGGTATAGTCAACACCTTCTGTAGAGATTTGCCACTGAGTTCATTAATGTTTGACAAGGTCCTTTTTAATTTTAAAATATCTAGTTGTCAAAATAAACATACGGAGTAGCTATCTCAAAGGCATTGGAATATACACGGACTGAGTATAATGTGTAATTTTAGATGAGTGGTGAAGACTCTCAGGGGACGGATGGTGCCTATCCAGTTGGCCGTAGACAGAATAGAGCACAGTTTAATTAAGTTTATAAATTAATTAAAGTGAGGGGTTGTACAGATGTAATTGTATAAAAAGATGTACGAATGTATTTTTACACTTTTATTTAATCCAACTTACAACATAAATGAGGTGATAGCAGCGGGAGCATGATTACAAAGACTGGTCACTACAGACTAGATTTTTTTGTGCTTCATTCCCACCAGCTACTCGTGCTAATGGGCGGTCAGTCCCTCCGACCTAGAGTATGGAAAGTTGGAGTATAGGGCGTAAGGCCCTTTTCAACCTCCTTTCTGGAGGTATCGTGGGAATGGGTGAGTGGGTTAGGTAGAGAAAGATGAGACGGACGAAATGAAGACAGAAGAGAAGTGAAAGAGTATCTACGGAATATTACTGTCACGGCATTTGCCTAAATGATCCAAGGAAACTACAGAAAACTTGCACTAGAGCAGTCGGACCCGAGTTCGTCCGCGATTTTTTTCCTATTTTCACGTATGTGTTAACCAAAATTTTTAATTACACCTTAGACCTGTTGTTATAGCACCGTTTACTGTATTTTTGTTTTGTTTGTTTTGTATGTTATTCATAATATGAATGTTTTGATCTGTTTATTCGTCTGAGCCATTTATTAGGAATAACCTTACGTAATGAATTTAGAGGAACATTGTCTCTTCTCTTTATTAAGACTTTTCATATAACTACTTGAACCAGTAAATTTGTAGAATATATATTGTTATTTCTATGGATTTCTATAGGATAATTTTAATAAATGCGATTGATTTAAACTGTTTATAACCCTTACAAAATACAAAACTTTCGATACCTACAGACAGCGTAGTATTTGCTTAATGGCACCCAATAAATTACCTTATGTTAATTCTTCTGTACCATGCTGTTCATTCGTTGATTAGAATACTCTGAGCTAGCACTTACTCAAGGCGGAGGTTTTAACTCACTGTTATGCGGTTGATATTTATAAAATAAACTTTAATTTTTTTTTCAAATGAAACACAAATGTAAAAGAAAATCGACAAAAGTGCTCCGTACGTATAATACAGATAATAATTAGACCTTTGACTTACGATGTCGATCACTTTTCCATCTTTTATACATTGAGGGTAATTTATAAAATGAAATTAAAAAAAATATCATATACTTAAAAACTACTGGTACGGGGTTTTAAAGAAATTGCACAATCCAACACGTGAAAACCAATTGTGTTTCACTGAATCGCAGGCGTGTGTAATGCGTACATAGTAAACGTCTTCTGTAGAGGTTTGCCAGTAACTGTGAGTTCATTATCGTTCGACAAGATCCTTACGAATTTAAGAACATCGACTTTCCAAACTAAACCCACGGCGTAGTTGTCTACATGATAGACACACAATTAGCTCAAATCTCTACAAAAGGCTTACACCTCGCCGTCTATAGTTATTTGTTGAAGTATGTTTAATAAACAGTAGCAAATAGATTGGCTGATAAGAACCAAAGAGTCCGACATCGCGATCCACATCTGACGGTTTCGATAGATCACAAAAACTAAGGTTCCTTGTTAGCATATGGAGTCCAAGAACCTTAAGGCAAATAATGTTAGTGTGTATGTTTCTAGAAGATTCTTATAAAAGTTACACTTAAATTTTTATAATGTACCTAACATAAATCAGAAAAAACAAATTGATTTTGTCTATTTCATTATCTCTTACGCAAACTGAAGCAGGTGGTAGGATCTAAAAAAAGCGTTAAAAACTGGGAAAATAGAAGAAGATCGTAGAAATTTTTGCGAATCTTTACCAAGTACTGATAGGATCTCTAAATAAAGTTATTAACAAGAAGTTGCACAAAAAGTATTAGAATAACGCAAAGGTCCCATATATCTTATAAGTAGCAAATTCAGTTAAGTAAGGACGTAGAGCCAGGTGGAAGTGGGTAGCCGTCTAGTGAACACGAAGTTTGAACATCGGATTCCGTATGAAGAACATTACCTGTTTTAATTTGAGTTTTACTAACTCTATTGAAGAATAACTGACTAAACCCACGGATTAGTACTTGACCATATATTCCTGACACAATGACCAGGATACAACAAATAATTTGCTGTAGTTCGTTTTACCTGCGGAGAAGTGTTTACTCAACGAGTCAACTAATTACATAAGATCAAGTCACTGGATCTAATTTTAATTCATCTTATATTTTATTTCGTTATGTTGATTTTCTGTAAAAGTAGTTATACACTAAATAACTTTGTTTTAATAAAATTCCTTAATAGCTTTGTTACCGAGCCCCGAGCTTCATTTAAACTTCGAGCCTTCCACAACAACCAACTACTTGGTAGTTGTTCAATTATTACAATTAGCAGTTACAGCACTTGTATAGCCTTTAACATTATTATTAAAAAGCCCCACAGACAAAGACATTTTCATTTATGTGAAAAGTAATTTCAGCTATTCTTTTTATTTTGTTTGTCGATAAAGAAACGTATGTAATGTACCTACCCTGATACGTATATAATTCGTCAATTAATTATTCATATTTATACAAATATTAATTATATTTTAGGAAATACATGTATTATTAAACAAGTTGTCTGTGTGACAAGTTTCAGCAATTGTAACTTGATATCTCTGTTTTTTTTACAGCTATGACTGAGCGCAAGGTACCTTCGTTTGTTGAACAAAGCATCATCATGAAGTTTTTAACCAATGAAACCGTTAACGTTAAACCATCGGAAAATTTTACTCGTTTGAAGGCACAGCATAGGGATGCTACATGCTACACTGTTTCAGAATCGAGTGTATGCGTGAGTCACGAATTGAGAGAATTCAGGGATGGGCGAGAACGTGTCGAAAATGAGTCATGATCGACGATGATCGACGCCCAAGAACAAGTCCGTGCTGTTCGAGAGCTTGTTGAAGGTGATCACCATCAGCCGGTTAACTATTGAACAAATCTCATCAGAAGTGGTATGTGGGTATCAGCTATAGCAATGGGAGTGTTGAATCCGTCATCATTTGATCATGATGAACTTGGTTTTAGAAAAATTAGTTCTCGCTGGGTTCCAAACTTGACCGAAAATAAGCGAACAAGCAGGTCAGGTCGGAGATCAGTGAAAGACTTTTGAATCGATTTCGACAAGAAGGGGAGGTTTTCTGAGTCGTATAGTCACTAATAATCGCTTATCTCGCGTTGATAATGCCCACGTGTGAAGTGGGCGAAACACGTGTCCGCTCATATTAAATTTAGTTAACGATAATTAGGGTGAGTCTTTCTTTATTTAATTATTCTTTTACCATAGTCTCCTATTTTCTACTTTGTTTAGTTTATGTGTACCATTAATCAATAAATTTATTTTAAAAAATTACCGTTTATATTTGATAGTCCTTACGTTCCGGCATTTTTTCTATGCAGTATGAGCTACTACTAACTGATAATTGCAAATATATCAACAATATTACTACTGCAGTAGTACGATTTGACTAGTTTAATTACTTATATACCGAATGTTCTGATAGTGCACAACCACTTCTTTTCAAAATAGTATTATATGTTAGTTCTGCTTAAGCACTCTTTTGAACTTCAAATTATGGTCGTTTTTAATTAAATTTAAACGATAATTTAAAAATTTTACACTTAGAAAACAAATGTAGGAAACTAAATATAAAATAAAAGTAGTAATTCACCATTATTAAACATTTAAATTAGACTAGTAAATTATTCTTTATATGTGTATCATTATATTCCCACTTCTTGGTTGATAGGTTAATGTTTAAGCAGAATTTATATTTGGTTTGTCAAATTTCTTCCACCTGAAGAATCCACTGTGTGACGAAATAATTATTGTGGAAACAATAAAATTTTTTGTAACTTTCAGCGTGTATTTATCTTATTTTAATTTAGGTGTATTTGATTCGCAAATTCAATCCAAAATTTGAAATACATGTAATAATGGATAGGAACTGAATTTAGTGTAGTGACTGACTTAATAAACGGATTTTAAACTTCAATTTTTATTTTTGTACCGTTTGGAATCTATCTTAAATTCAACTGTACCAAATATGTTTAAATGTTTCTTTAAGAACCCACGCAGTATTTGTAATGATAAAAGTGGACCTATAAACATTCTGAAGGACAAATGATTTTAGAGTTTAAATAACTATTTCCGAATAAACACTTTAAAATGTAATACTAATAATAACCAAACACGTACAGATATACCGATAAATTAAAAACCACTATACTTTTTCTTAATATCACTTTATTGTTAGCAAGAGGCTGCTACTATAGTTTCGACAAATATTGTCATTATCAAACGACTCAAAATTATTAATCTAAACAAAAAATACTTTTGCGAGTTCCATTCTCACCAGTTATGAATTCTGGTAGGAAAGCAGTCCCTCCAATGTACACTATAGTGCAAAACCGAAGGGTAGAGTGGAAGGTTCTCTTAAGCCTTCCTTTAGGAGTCGTGAAAACAATTGATACAGTCGAAACAAAGATATAAGAGAAGTATTTTCCAAAATAATTCTACGAAGCCGAAGAAAATTCTGGACCGTGAACCAGATACAGGTATTTGTACCTAAGGTAGGTAATTGCACCGATAATTTCTTATTTGGAAATTTTAATTTCCCTTTTCTTAACGTCGTGAAAACCATTTCATTTCTATTGTTCTTTATGAGTTCAAAGGTCCTCGCCTTCTTTTACGCATTTACACCCTCTCCTTCCTGGGGTTTGTTACATCTTCAGAACTTCCCTGATATATTGTTCCACTCTATCTTTTGCGCAAAACAACCTGGACTTCGTGGTGTTTACTCTTACTTCTGAAATCTCGAAATTCTGTCTTTAATTCTCTACATACGGCCATTTGAGTAAAATTATTCTAGTCTTAAAAAAAATTAAGTTTCTTAATTCGCCCAGTGGTTCTTCTGTTTAAAAAAATCCATTGGTCTTTTAATGTTTTTTCAAGTCTAATTTCAATTCACGGTGCAACGGTCGACTTTCTGGCGCCTCCTCCATTTTCCTAGCTTACCTGTAGCTCATATTTCTCTTAGGTCAGCATTTTGGCAACATATCCCTTATCCATTATGATATCAAAGATGAGTCTAGTTACCAGAACGACGAGATCAGTCTTCGTACTAGTAGTAGAGGGGAATACTTCTGCCTTTAAAACAAAAACTAAACATCCTTCTGATTCTTGTGCTTCTACTCCTCAGTGGAGATTATGATCCCCTACACTTTGACGTAACGACTGCGGCAAAAGTTTTGAATCAGGGAGTGGCCTATTAAAACACGCAAATATTTGCGGAGTAATTTTTTTACGAACACTTTCGCAACCTATACTAGCATGCGCTTGCAAGTGCGCATGAACCCCAGCCAGGAGTATATCGAAGACGTTAAAGACCTTCTCCAAAAACTGTTTTCGAAAAGTTAACCGAAATTGAAGCAAGGGCTAAACAAAGCCAGCCATTTGTTAAAGTTATAGCGCTCGCTACTGATTTAACAAAACGCCGAATCTGCCATGAAAGTGAGAAACCCGAGTATGCACAATATCTTGAACGTGCTAAGGAGGTCATTCAACTTCCAAAAATCTCTGCAAATACTATTGGCAGTTCATCATTTACCTTTTTTCTCAATCACCTATGACCTTCATCAATCCGCTCTTATGCCTTCCACTCTATACACAGGTCCTTCAGCGGCTTCTAATACCGAGAGGCCATCGAAAACTCTCCTGCTTCTTTTTACATTAGGTTTTATATATTCTTTCTATCTCCCAAACATTTTTGTATTCAGCCCTCACAGTTTATTTCGTAAATTCCGGATATGTGATGATTTTATAATTTATATTTTGTGTTTCCTAAAAATTTTTCAAGTGTATTGTTTGTTTTGAAAATTCTAATAAAACGTAATGGGACGCAAGGATATGCAATGTTTATTTTGTGGTGAACTGGACATAGTTCGGAATTTTTAACATAGGCCTTGAATTGTATTGTTCTTAACGTTCTATTATAAATGACAATTCTTTGTTAAATTATTTAATGGGATAAACAAATGCCAGATAATTTATGTTAAAAATAATCATTAGAATCAGATGTAATGAACCGGTTAGTGTTCGTTTTTTTTCTGAATACATTTGAAAACACTAATTATTATTTTTATCAAAAGCAGAGAAAAAAATCTGAATTAAAGTAACAGATGGCGAGTTAAACTCCTTTGTTGAAAACAGTGCATTTATGAGTAAATATCTACCTGAAGGTTAAATCGATTAAAATAATTGACTTGGTGAAACGTTTTGAAAATAAAGAATATAATACAAAAACACTTGGTAGTTCGCAGATTTATTAAAATCTGACGACAGTCGTTTCGGCTATTATGCCATTATCAAAAGAGTACAAAATAATTTCATGATAAGTTGAGCTTAAATACTAGATTTACATGATGGACTTTAAGAGTGGGGATACATTAAAATCGAGTTGGTCATTGGTTAGTAATTTCTTGTTCTTAAGGGCTTTACTAATTTCAAAAATTTCTAGTAAGTTTAGCAGTTTGCTTTTTTTACAGTTATGGATTAATTTAATGTTATCAATATCTAAATTGTGATTGTTTGTAATGCAATGTTCAGCGAAGCCAGTACAAGGGTTTTTGGTTAAAATTGATTTTTGATGTTCACGTATTCTTAGTTGTAAAGTTCTACCAGTTTGTCCAATGTAACTTGCTGGTATATTTCTTTTAAATTTAAATCTGGTTACAAAAATTTAATATTTTAAATTAATTGTCTTATTTTGATATATATAATCTGCTGCTTCGTGGTTACAGTTAAAGTCCAATAAAAAAGATTAGTAGGTACAACACTTTTCTCAAAGATAATTATACTCAAGTGTATGAATAGGTAAATGCTTGCAATATTTTTTATGATAATATTAATAATTGTTGTATGTAGCTACGGTTATAATTTGTTTGGCTGTTGATGGAGAGAATATACAAATAGCGTAGCTTTAATATAAAACGAGAATGTTACAATTCCAACAGGTACGGTAGGAATTTACGATTAAACGAAGATTATCATATAAAATGCATTTACTATTTGACATTCATAAACCGGATAATTTACATAAAGTTTTTTTTAATAATATTATTTTCATGTGTATTTTTTGATTAAAAAGAAGACGTTCCAAAAATGAGCGAGACTATAGTGTGCATTCCTTTCTACGTTAATCTAAACAAACTTAGTCGGATTAGATTCTACCTACTTTATGTATGTTATGCGATTGGTGATTGGCAAGGGGGAATCGACTCTCTTCCGATACGAAAAAAGTACCTGTTAAAAGTTATTAGTTTGTGAACAGTTCAAAAGTGAATTTGTAATTTGTGAGTATTTTATTAGAGCTGTGATTGTTATTTTCTATCTGATTTTCTTGTAATCAGATTGAGTCATTCACAGAGTATTTCAAGCATGCTCAGTAATTAATTAACTGATTAAATATAAATATAAATATAAATATGGAATCAACAGAAACAACTACTACGAGGGCTAATAAACCTACCGGCATTGAATTACACTGTTGATTCCGATGTATTCTTAGACGAAGATATAACATGTTTAAAAAAGAAGGAATTAAAATCCTTATTCCTCACGACCGGTTTCGACCTGTAAAGGCCTTTCTGCCACCGCCCACCTGATGAGACCCGATAATATGCGTAAATTTAAAAGTAGTTATTGAGTTGTATAGGGATGCTACATAGACAGTTAAGCTGCGGTGACAGTCATTATTAGGATCCGTTTTAATGCACTGCGGTGCGTTGGGAACTGTGGGCTGCTGTCGTACAGTTATCTAAATCATAATTGACTTCTGTTCAGTATGGACAAAAAATCTATATTGGAGAGGTACTGCGGGAGTAGTGTAATTGCCATCCCTCACAGATATAAGGTAGTAAATACGCTGAGGTGAATGTATTTCTTTTACATGTTTAATTTAATTTAAATAAGGCCATATGTGTTTTTGTAAATATTGTCTTTGGCAGAGAGATATCTGATGATACTGAGCGATCATCTTCTCAGTGGTTACATTACTCTTGACATTCATTGATTATGTATGTGATCATTTGTTTATTACTTTCTTTTGCAACAATTAAGGGACTATTACGCTTTGAAACAACGTTTGACCATCCATCTAACTGATAATATTTTGCATTACATTTGTTCCGCACTCCTGTGATGCTACGTTTATGACTTAGGGGTCGTCCATCAATCACTGGTGATACGTGGTGAGGTTTAAGATTAACCCCCCCCCCCCAAATCACTTGTATTTTTTTTAGTAGAAAGTATCTTACAAATTTTAGAATATATCTTTAAATACGAATAAGTATAATATAATTTAATTCTGGAAAATTAACGGCCGTGATAAAAATGTCCAGACAGACATTAATATTGCAAGTTGTTTCGGTTCAGAAATCGCGCGTTCAAAAAAAAAATAAATACACGTAGTATCTCACTATACCCTCCTACCCCTTGTAATATTTCGTTATTTTTTCCAAACCCCCTCCGCCCCTTTCGAGCCTCACGTGAATAATGGACGATCCCTTACGTAGTTATAATATCTATTTAACATTCTGTTAATATAATCGTTTGAGAAATTCTGCTATTAACAAATTAAAGCATCCGATATCTATATTTACCACCACTCCTTATACAATAACTGTTTGTGTCATCCATTTCTATTAAATCGTCCTCTTATGTTTTCCTTTAATATACAACGATTGACAATTGAGACTAGAATACCCCTAGCTCGTGGCTTCAATTAATTCGAGAGAAACATTGTAATTTTATTAAGTTAAGGTTAAGATTTAGTTTAATATATACATATAATATAAATAAGTACTTACCACTGTTCTATTATCAATTTGTGCTAAATGATTATGTCGCCTAGCAATGACGCAGGATATTCGCAGATAAACGTAAAGCATCACAACCATTGGTATGAAGAATGATCCCATGGCGGAAAATATAACGTACCCTGTATTCCTGTTGTACCTACAGGTTTGGTCTTTGTGCCTGCCTCTTTCGTACCTGAACAAAAAAAAACAAATTATACTATTGTTGCGAGCGAAAGTCCGATGCAAAAATCAATAGCTGGCTGCAATACTATTTCGATTTTTCTAGAAAAATGCTAAAACTTTCCATGATAATATAAATAGGTGACTGATAGACATTTAGGAACAATTTGACTATAGAGGTAGTCTCAAAACACTGTGGACGTAACGTAAAGCAAGCATAGGTTCCTGGGGCTAGTTTTTGTTTTTTACGTATCTTAGCAAAATTGATAAGCATATCAAAAATTTCAATCTTCCGATGAAGAGTAGAGTCGGGATATTTTTTAACCCTGTCGAATATTAATAAAATTGATGTGTACATCTTAAATTAATACATTCGTAGACATATCTACATACTAAATTTTATTGAAATCGTACGGCGTGTGTCTGAGTAATCGAAGAAAAACGAAATCTTTTTGGTACCTTTAGCAGTCTCTCACGGGCATACAAATCAATTTGGTATACAGTTAGTTGAGTTCGATTCAACCGACTTATTTTTAATCTAGGAATGTATATGAAGTTTTGAGACACCCTGTGGACAAATTCTATAAAACAGTGCATACCCTGTGATATGAATGAGTACTATAAATGCAGTTACAAAATAAACGACTGTTGTAATATAATTGTTTAAATAAATACAAGCTACAAGAAAATTTGTTAGACTATTTTTATGTAACAACCTGATTAAAATTAATTCAATTCACGCGTAAGCTTACTTTTCGACACAATTCACGTTAGTAAAATTTGTACATAGTAGTGTGTTTTCTTTAATTAATTGCTTCTTCTATTTTAGATCGTGTTAGAATCAGTTATACGCGCGGCTTACGCTGGTTCGTACAGCCTCCCTCTGAATCTTGAATAGATCACTTGAAAACGTCAACCGAGAACGTATTGTTACTTCAACAATAACTTACTATGTTATACAGAGTGTCAGATACTTATTTCATAAAACAAAGAGCAAGAAACCATGAAGGATGGCGTTACTAAGCAAAATCCGGACTAAGGAATTAATACGAGGCATGCTTTTTAAGTAAGTATCGTTTTTAAATTCTGCCGGCGGAGCACTAGGGTCAGTTTTCCGCGCATACGCACTGAGTACCTACAGCCCTTACCTACGCAAAGACGCCATTACAGTCTGATTCGCCCTTGTTCACGTTGTTTACTAAGTGTTTAAGATGCCTCGATAATCGTGAAGTCCGGGCTATTATACGATTCCTTAGTGCTAAAGGACTAAAACCGATTGATATTTATCGTGAGATCTGTGCAGCTTACAGACAAAACATTATGAGTGATGGAATGGTAAGAAAGTGGGCAAGAGCATTTAAAGATGACCGCACAAACGTGTATGACAACGCCCGTCCGCATGTGGCTAATCGAACCAAAGATTTCATCATATATCTTCACTGGGAAACTCTAGATCATCCTCTATACAGCCCTGATCTAGCGCTCAGTGACTACCATTTATTCCTGCACTTGAAGAAACATCTGGGCGGTCAAATCAAATCAAACCAGTTGTGATGCAGTGGTATAACAGTTAACAAGTCAGGCGGCAGAGTTCTATGAGAGTTGTATGAAAAGGGTATTCAAAAACTGGTCACTGGTGAAACGTTATGACAAGTGCCTCAATATTGAAGGAAATTATGTAGAAAAGTAGATTAAGGTACAGGCTTTCAAGTAGAAATAAAATTATTAAGATATCTTTACTCTTTTTTTATTAATTTCAAGACGGTACTTACTTATAGAAACATGCCTTGTATTATCAACAATAATTACTTCAACATACCTAAATTATACAAAACAACACTGTTCCTGATAGTTATGCTTTATTTTATACTGATATAAAGCAGTATACATGAAATTAATTGAAAATTCAAGTTACCTTTTAAAGTGCAGAATTAATAACAAGTTGCATACTATGAATGCTTGTCTAAGCTGAAGATATCCCATTTTTTATAAACATTTTTGAACCACATCTGATAACCAGAGGCCCATAGTATTTAGTAGGCCGATACTATTTTTAATATTTACAGAGTATGAAAATTTGTTAGTTTCATTCATCTCTGTGTAAATTCGATTGCAAAGAATTAATGTGTGATTGGTTAATTGTTTAAACCATTCGTAAACAGTGCTTCATAATTGAAGAATAAAATAAAAAACTTGTTTCAAAAAATGGCTTAATTGCACAACAATTGTTTCGCTTAACATAGGCTTCATCAAGTGATGATGTTACAAACTACTTTATTACAGGATCTGCTTTATATACACAAAATAACTGACAAAGAAGTGGGGGTAAATACAAATTAAATGAAAATATTTAATAAGGGCGAATTGTTGAGATCTACTTGATCGTTTAAAGCTAGCTTTTTTTTGTAATAACGATCGATTTCTACGTTTTATAAATAATTTAATTTTAGGCCCTTATTCTGTACATGTAATATCTTATCTTAAGTTAAATTTATGGTCTTCAATTAGCAAATGTTCCGCATACTTTGAGTCTGACTTTTTATTATTATAACTAGCTAAACGTTCTTTAATACGAGTATCGAATGCCCTGCCTGTCTGTCCTAAGTATACTTTATTGCAGTCTAAACAACTTATAAGATAAACTCCTGATTTCATAGTTTTAAGAGTTTTACATTTATTATTTAAAATAAACTTACTAAGGGAGTTGTCAGTTCTGAATGCTATCATCCTGTTGTTAGTTTGATTTTCCTATTATTGTGGAAATACTACCCAAATAAGTAAGAGTAACATATTTTCCTTCTATCCTAGTTTTAACTGCGGGGTAGATTTTATTTAAAATTAATTGTTGGATTTTTTGTTTAAAATATTATATATATTATATATTAGGGGAATAACCATTATTATGTGCAATTGAGTAGATTCTTTTTAATTCTAAATCATAATGTTCTGAATTTAAGGGTACGTTTGTAAGTCTATGAATACAACTATAAGTGGCTGCTAATTTGTGTACCATAGGGTGAAAAGTTTGGCATTTATTATACAATTCGTGTGGGTAGGTTTGTGAAAAATATTAAAAGTATGTGTATCCTCTTTGTATGCAATTGTTAAATCTAAAAAATTGATTGACTTATTATCTTCTAATTCCAAGGTAAATTTGATGTTTGGATTTAAATTATTGATATATTCAAAAAACATATTTAACTGCCTATTTGTACCATTAAAATACACAATTATATTATCTACGTACCTATGGTAATATGAAAATTTTTTGAACAAGGGATGAAGTTTAATTTTATTTTCTAGATCATCCATAAAAATCTAACTAATAATAATGCTAACAGAAGGCTTAACGGGTTACCCATAGCTAAACAATTTAGTTGAATATAAAATTTTTGATTAAATAAGGCGTAATTTTGGTTTAAACAAATATCTAGTAAATTAATAATGTCATGAGAAATACAAGGATTGGTACTACCCTTATTTAGTTTATTCTTGATTATATCAATAACCTCCCGTAGATGTATACTTGTTAGTAACATTGAATGATAATAATTTGATATTATTATTTAAGTTAATGTCTGAAACTTTGTTAATAAGATCTAATGAGTTTTTAATTGCAAACGTGGATTTAAATTTTGTATATTTTGAAATACTATGTATTAGGAATTTTGATAATTTAGCACATGGTGATTGTAGATAAGCCACTACTGGTCTAATAGGTTTATCTAGTTTGTGTAATTTGATTAAGCCATACAATTTTAGAGCCATTGAGTTCATTAATGTTACATATTTTTTGGTTCTGTCGTCTTATATGGAATTAGAATTATTTAGGACTGTTTTTAATTGTTTTTTATACTTGACCGTTGGATCAGATTTAAGTTCTTTGAAAGAATTAGTATTTAAAAACTCTAACACATTATTATTGTAATATATGCTGGGAATAGCTATGATCGTATTGCCTTTACCAGCTTTAGTGAATATTAGGTCATTGTCTGCCGATTTGGCTAAAATGTTTTTTACGATATGACTTTTGATGATATTTTTCAGTTTATATTTATCTCCTAAGTCCTTATTAGATAATACTAGTTCTGTTTCTACTCCTAATTTTTCAAGATGGCTCTTTTTAATTTGCGGTTTTAACTTAAATTTTATTCCATTTGATGGTTGAAACTGATACTTGGTTTAGGACGTTGGTGAAGCTAGATTTGACAAAAAATCAATAATATATCTTGGTTTGTCTTGTCTTTAAAATTAATATAATATTAAGAACAAAATACTTTTACAAATTTTAACTACAATAGCAAGATGAATAAACCAAGATACTTAAATTATTAAAACCATTTGTTCAAGACCTTGAGAAGCAGCGTAGTTAACCGAATGTGAAATCCGCTCTGCTAGAGCCTTTTTATTTCTCGGTTAGGAAAAGTGCTAATAAATTGAATTCCACCGTACACCGTATCACAATAATAGCCGCGAAAAACTCATTTAGAAAATTATGAAGCACAGCCCGTCCCTTTCTTCTCGCTTTCCAAGCATAAATCCAAAAACCATTAAAGTAAATTTGATAAACACAATTGGGAATCCTATATATTTTTTAAAATAAGTTTCTGGTCTCGATACGGGTCCTTTAACAGGAGAATCCCATATCTGTAAGTGTTGCTGGAATGTCAGACAACTCTGAATAAATGGTATTGGCTCATACGAGTTTTTAGGACTACCGGCGATGCAAAAAGAAAGCAAAAGCACGATGTTGCGAGACCCTCTATCCCGGCCAATCCAATTTTTATTTTTTAAGATTGAAGTTCTGAGAACTCAGTTATTCAAAAATATAATCTAGAAAACGGAAGGTCAAAATTATGGAAGCAAAGCATTAAAATTATTATTTTAATAAAAAAGAATTCTAAATTGTATGCTCATATATATATATATATATATATATATATATATATGTATTCTTAACAACATGAAATAAGTAGAGAGTCTACACAAATTAATTCTACTTGATTATTGACTAACTCCATATTTTGTGCAAGGGCTCTTTTAACCTCTAATGTTTCGAGGAGAGACAATTTCCTACTTTTACTAATGCCACTGTGAAGAACAACAATATTGTCCACATCTAAGTGGTGATTTAAGGAAACACATTGTTCAGCAAAGACCGTTTTTTATCTTTGTTCTCTGAATTCCTTGAATGTTCTTCAATTCTGATGTTAATAGCTTTACAACTTTGTCCTATGTAACGGGTATTGGAAGTGTTGCAACATATTTTATATATATCACTTTTTTCCAAAATATCTAATTTTAGTTTAAATTTTGACAAAATCGAACTTAAATTGTAATTATTATTTTTCGTTAAGGTTACATTGTATTTGTTAAAAATATTCTTAAATTTAAGACTGAAATTATTTATAAATTTGATGGACGTAAACGTTTTATTTATTATAAAATTTCAATTTAAGTATGTTTCACAATAGTTACAGCCTATGTTACGTTATTTTATTAATATATTGTGAAAAATTTAGTATTGTCTCGATTTGCAGCAACTCGAAATTGATCCCTGACTTCGTTTAGATATTATCAATAGGACATTATTCACAGTCACAATTGTAATTTTCTTAATCTTTGTCTAAAATAAACTTATTATTTCTTAAGTAATATTAATTGTATGAATCGTTTGAGCGATTGTCAATCGAGATATTTATAATGAAAATTCCCGTTATTTATGTTCATTGCCTCTCTCGATCATATTCGATTGATATATTTTCAAAATTTGTAAGTCAGTGGCGTATGGTAATATCTTTATTTGGGGAGTAGGAACAGTAAAAACTGTTGTAAATATACGCGTATCTTAGAGATAGCCTATAGATATGCTTATATGGAGCTGTTTCCACACAGCTGAACTCCAGATACTATATTTGGATTCAAAATTTCTGCACCTCGCCTCTCCAACGATATATTTTGTATCTGAAATATAGACACTACATTACTTTATATGGAATTGTTCAGACTTGTATACACTTTCAAACGATTACGCTAAAAATCATGTTCGTACGTGGCAATTTTATGAAAGGAAGAAAAGGGGCGTACGGTTTTCGACAATAAAAAGTTTATTGGTTCGGTGGAGTCGAATATGAGTCTATGGGACACATTCCATAAACACTATTCAGATAAAAAGTAAAAAAAGGAACAGTGCTTGATACATGTTACACAAAAAACTTTGAAGTGCCTTGCAGCCGTTCTCTATATAATAAACTAAAGATTCCTTGTTTACCCTTAACTCTTCTGTTAGATGGAACCATACTCCTCATGTCTCATCTGTTTTTTCTTTTCATTAAATACTTCTACGTCCATCTTCTACTCCACTGTATGCGCAAATGAATTTGGATGCGAGTAACAGATACAGCAGTCAGTATTTTCTTTACTAAATTCCGGATTCAGAATCTAGCATACTATATCCGATATACAGCATCTACGAGTGTCAGAGGCCTAATGGTAACATCCTTTTAAGTTTATAAATAGGAAACTATTTTATTATTAAATTGATGTATAAAAAGTCGCTGCTGTAAAAAACATATTTTTTTAAAAATGTTTTCCAGATTTACATATCATGTGCAGAATGAGTAAAACTTAATTAATTCAAAACTGAATGGTATACTTTATCCAGATAAATGGGGTTAAGAAACGTCGATATTCTCTTATCCACAGAATAAGATTTTAAGCACAATTTTTTTTAAAATTAAATTAAATTTGCGTTTATGGTTTTATCAATTATAAGAAGAATTATTTTTTTTACAGCAACCATACCTTTTCAAGAATTTCTTTTCTTAATAAAAATAATAACAAGAAAGTTTTCCTTTTGTAGAAGACTTAAGCAAAAATGACAAAAATTAAAAAACCACTTCAACATAATAAATATTAATACAACTGAAGCATTTAAATATAGCATCAGGATAGACGTGGTTTACTATCCTGGAATTTTCGAAGTGGAATTCTGTAATATAATTTTACAGTTGCATACGGAATGAATAATGAAGTAGATTCAAAGTTCTGAAATAATAATTTTAGAGACGATACAAGTTTGAAGAGAATATTAGTTTAAACAGATTTACATCCATACTTAGATAACTAATGGTATGCTCAAAATCAACTATTCACTTGAATTTTAAAAAAGTAATATCCAAAATTTTTATCTTGACACGTTTAAGATCGATTCAAGATGAGAAAACTTTCAACATATCTTCTTGTTAAAATGGCAGCGCTATATCTATTCCTTTCCTAATAATATGTTGATGGCATATTGAATGTGAATAAATCGAACATTGATCGATCATGAGAAATCAGAAAATATTTCTTACCCTAAATAACCACTACGAAACTATACATGATGGATTACTACTGCCTCCTTAAGGAGAACAAGTGGAATCATTTCAAAAACTACCTAGATATATACTGACCAAGTTTAAACGGATAGTACTGCTGCTATTGGCGTATAGCACTTATATTTTAACCATGGCGTCACAACCTGGCGATTAAAGGACAACTTCCTAGATGTAATAAGTTAGTTCCATGAATTTATTAGAAGCTTTAATGGTCAACTAATTCCAGATGTCCTGTCATCAGCTGACTTAGATACACCGATTTCCTTTACAAACTTACATACGCTAACGCCATGGACATTAGCACTTGTTATATGGTGACTAGTTGAACTTTAGAGCTTAAATACATGGAGACAGTTTTACATCGGCATTACTGAGATGGGAAATAATTTTAGGCCTCCTTTTTCGCTCTAACCCGGCTTGTTTAGATCTCCCTTCTCTAGCCGTATCTTTTTCTACCAATTATGCCGTGTTAGAGCGAGAAAGGAGATCCAGAATTATTTCCTATTTCAATAACGCTGCTATAGTTTTGAATTCTGTTTTCACGTATTTATACTGTAAGAGTCGAACCTATTCAATTTGGATATTTTGCCCATGGCGTTCCTCCATACTCTAACCTAATGGTTCCGTCGGCAACCGTTTATCCACAGCCATTACCACATTCTAACTAGGACTCCATGATAACCAAATTTTAATATTTAAATTTCTTTGCTTAAATTCCGATTAAATAAAAACATTCTGGATATAGAAATTTGACTAGTTTTATCCCTTAATTGATTCTTTAAATGATGTTCTAGCGACCAACGTCAACTACAACACCGTGTAGATAATGTCGTTGTCTAATAAGTAATTCTTTTATGTATATTTCTTTGTGTATTTATGTAAATATGTCTCAACAAAAGCTTCTAAAGCTTTTGTATTTCTATCCATCTGTGCCAATAACTTTTATTACTGTAATTTCCTATAATCCCTACTAACATTTCAACTTCGCGTACTAACCGCATGACGTTTGTTCTTCGCTGTCCTTCCTAATTCCTTTTTAATAGTGGGTCTCTTCGGTGATTTGGGGTTATTCAAATTCTAAATTCTTTAGTTCTTATCTTACTTCGCTACCTTCGAGTCGATTTTCATTACATCTCAATTTTTTTTTGTACTCTTCATTTTCGTTTGTAAATATACGTTTTTATTTGTTGTTGCCGTTATTTAGTGATTAATTGAATTCTACGTAAAAACCCTCACAAACTAAAATGTCAGCCCTACCGTAACCTAACCTATATCATTTATTTTACAAGGTACAATAATAAGACGAACCTATAATTACAGATTGATGCCAGTGCAATTGTTTGGTTACAATAGCAACAAAGTTAATTGTTGTCGAAGGTTACGAAATTTTTATTGACCCCTATACACCTTTCATGCTATGAAGAATTTGGTATTAGTTGTATCAAAACAGGATTCCATCCTAAAAACAGAATGCAGAAAGCTAGATAGTAACAATCACCTAGTCTATATTTTCAATACTGCTATAATGCACAGTTCCCGTAGAGTAAAAGTGAATATTCGTTGCTTAATAATCTTGTAGGCTGGCTAATTAATATCTGATAAATGATGTACATGACTTTATTTAAAATATTATACTAAATTTAATTTAAATATTAGCTACAAATCTTGATATATCTTAATATAAATTGTATGTAACGGCTTTCTGACGTTGAATCTTCTCATACATGAAATAAAAGGGAGTAGTATGTGTTAAAGTTATTTCATAATAGTATTCCCCTTTGAATTCCCTTTAATTATACCTCGTTCCGTGGTTTCTGTAATTAAATTAATTTTGGAGGGTAAATTGGACAAAAACATCTTTAAGATCGAGTGAAGTGATACAAGAGGAATTATGTTCCCAACGTTAACAAGTATCTAATTAACGCCAACTATTTTAGTATCTAAATTGTTTGTATTTCTGTGTTTAACATTCCTTAAGTTGAAACTTGTTTCGATGTTTCAAAATTATTAAGGAATTCTCCTTGATATTTTAAAAGAGTATTAGATGAGAGGTCCTTACATTTTTTATATAGATACTACTATTTATAAAATCGAAAAATATTTTTAAAATCGTACGTTTGGAGCACGCATCTGCACAGGTAGAAAAGAAAATGTAGTTTTATACGAGAATGATGCAAATACCGTTGGTAGATAATGTTAGAAATGAGAAGATACTAAAAGCAGTTGGAGTACAGAACTCTATGGCAGTCAGTAAAAAAAGGAAAGATAGGATGGTAGGGCACCATATTATTATTTTCATTTTGAAAATTAGATATGCTATATAGAAAATAGGAGACTGTGGTAAAAGAATAATTAAATAAAGAAAGTCTTATAAATGAGCGGACACGTGTTTCGCCCTTTTCACATTTGAGCATATCAGTCTCGCGTTAATAATGCCCACGTGTGAAGTGGGTGGTGTCCGCTCATTTTAAATTTAGTTAGTGGTAATTAGGGTCAGTATTTCTTTATTTAATTAGATATGCTATGTTAGGTACATTTCAGAAATAGTAGTCAAGTGCCGTTTCATATGAGGCGTACAACGAGCGACTCCAACAATAACAATTGTTTGCACTGATCCGTACCAATTCAAACGAAAACTGGCAACTCAACAAGTCCTTTCGTACTTATCAGCGCACACCCCATGTGAAAGGACCCATTAGGATGTGTGGCCTGTACGTTGAACGTAGCTATGCTAGGCGTATGGGCCAACCGTTACGCCGCGTGTTGCACATTTTCCGTTCCCATCTGAAATGCACCATGTAACTCAATTCATATCGAGTTCCTGACGTAGGAAGTAGGACGCGCCCTACACTTCATGTGAAAACTTAACGGTCATCTAGCCATCCTAAAAAGCGCTCACATCATTTGCTTTTTTAATAATAATAGTTCTTTTTAGGTTTTGGTAACCAAGAATCATTAAATAAATAAAGACTCATCCTAATTACCACCAACTAAATTATATATGAGCGGTCACGTGTTTCGCCCACTTCACACGTTAGCATCATCAACGCGAGACTCTCGTCAGAGACAGAATAATTAAATAAAGAAAGACTCACCCTAATTACCACTAACTAAATTTAAAATGAGTGGACGCGTGTTTCGCCCACTTCCCCCGTAAACATCATCAACGCGAGACTCGTCAGAGACAGAATAATTAAATAAAGAAAGACTCACCCTAATTACCACCAACTAAATTGTATATGAGCTAACACGTGTTATGCCCACTTCACACGTGAGCATCATCAACGCGAGACTCTCGTCAGAGACAGAATAATTAAATAAAGAAAGACTCACCCTAATTACCACTAACTAAATTTAAAATGAGTGGACACGTGTTTCGCCCACTTCACCCGTAAACATCATCAACGCGAGACTCTCGTCAGAGACAGAATATTTAAATAAAGAAAGACTCACCCAAATTACCACCAACTAAATTTTTTATGAGCTAACACGTGTTATGCCCACTTCACATGTGACCATCATCAACGCGGGACTCTCGTCAGAGACAGAATAATTAAATAAAGAAAGACTCACCCTAATTACCACTAACTAAATTTAAAATGAGCGGACACGTGTTTCGCCCACTTCACACGTGAGCATCATCAACGCGAGACTTTCGTCAGAGACAGAATAATTGAATAAAGAAAGACTCATCCTAATTACCACTAACTAAATTTTATATGAGCTAACACGTGTTATGCCCACTTCACATGTGAGCATCATCAACGCGGTACTCTCGTCAGAGACAGAATAATTAATTAAAGAAAGACTCATCCTAATTACCACTAACTAAATTTAAAATAAGCGGACACGTGTTTCGCCCACTGCACACGTGGGCATCATCAACGCGAGACTGATCACAGTCTCCTATTTTCAACCAAAAATCGCATAAAATAAATTAAACGCTTTCCTTCGATTATATTTCCAGAACATTTTTAGAGTAGGAGTAAGGAAGTAAAACACATATAAACAATATGTGTGTACATTGTATACCATGTTGGGTAGGTAGATACTTTACGTTCCCTTCAATCATTTCATTTTAACGACAACAACGTGTAAACTCACTTGATCGAGGCCGTCTTAAATTATCTACATGTAGGTACTTCGTGTAACATGTATACATACGTATATACGCAGCTAATAACCTGCAAATTACTAAAGGTTCGAACAAATATTTACCTTCACGAATTATTGACTTTCGCCAGGCGAGTTATATCATCCATAAAAAGTATCTCTGGGATAAAATGAAATTCTATTCGTTACATATCGTTTCTCGATAACCATTTCCATTCCTTGAATTAGTCAATAAATTAAACGGAAAACAGAATCTATCGTGGTTGCCTTTGTTAGGATTGCATGACAACGATGAGTATCACAATTCAATTATACACGATATCAATTTCAAGTGTTCTCACCATTGCTACCTCGGAAACGGTAAAAGTTACAACATCGGTTAAATTAGACAAAATGGGTAGCTCTTAAAGACCATTCCTAATTTGTTTACAGTGTTGCCAAATTTTATTTAGTTAGATCTTAGAAATAACAACAAATAAAAAAATCCTGAAGATGGATATTTTACATCAAAACGTCAAAAAATATGATCATATGAGGTTTCGTTGTATACGTAATAAAATACGCTTCCAAATTTAAAAAAAAAATCCAGGTCCGTATTTAAAAAAATAAACTTACTAGTTGTATCTCTAAAACCGCACACGGTACAAAAGAACAAATAAATTTATCTTATAGCCGACCAAATATTAACTAGTTTTTGTTAAAAAGATTTCCTTCTATCTTGTTTTATTTTGAAGTTATTTTAATTTGAAGTTTTAGACAATTTTTAGAAAAACCCCTGTACATCAGAAACTAAATAAAATTTGACAACACTGTAAACAAATTGACAAAGGCCCTTAAAAACTGTCCATTTTGTCTAATTTAACTGATGTAACTCTTACCGTTTCCGAGATAGCAATAGTGAGAACACTTCATATTACGAAGGCATCTTTTGAGTATGCAGGTGGAATATGAAATTTATTATTATTATTATTATTTAATATCGTATTAAAGGCAGTATGTCGACATCTACTGATACTGCCAAGTATGGTATCTCATATTTGACAAGATCTTACGAAGATATCTATTTAACAAACTGAATCCATGATACAGCTTATATTACGTGATAGGCACGCAAACCAAATTAATAAAGAACATTTCGTTCTTTGTCAAAATTTATCGAAATTACCAGATGTAGACAGATTTCGATCTTATTTGATTTCCTCAGCACACTATAGATATTTAATCAGAAACCGCAAAATTCACTGCCCGCAGGATGTAATGATTGCAAATAGGACGATACCTGACCTTAACCATTCATTTTATGATAGAGACAAAGGTCGATAGCCGCTACGTTTATGAAATAAAAATACGGAGATGAAGAATAGGACAGTTGGACATTCAGTCGCACCATAGGTTTCTTTTTATGTGTATTTTGGTCTAATGAAAATCGTTTCATATTTACTTTCTACAGTTCTACAGACTTGATCACTATGGCCTATACTATTGTTGTGACAATTACGAAGGTGATTGGTGTATGACTGATTAATGATTCAACTCGTTAATACAATATTCTTTAGTGCCTATTATCGAGATATTTATATTTATATAAATAATTATTTATATTATATAGTCAGTATTACGTTCCTAATACGTAGTTAGTGCCCCTCTTTGCCAGCAAAAACTTTTTTTCAGTTCAATTAGATTTGTCAACAATTTTAGTATATATTTTAAATCTCTCCTTCAGAAAAAATTCAATTGCAGAATTATTGAAAACGGCTCCGTTAACCTTGGTGCAGCTGGTGAACCACAAAGGAAATACTCTCGATACTGATAAATGTGGGATTTACCAAATTCTTTGTAAAGATTGTAATGCCACATATATCGGTCAATCGGGAAGAGCAATTTCAAAGCGCATCGCCGAACACTACGCAGCGATAAAAAAATAAAAATAAAAAATGTAATTCGAGTGGCATGGCCGAACATTGCATCACGCACAACCACTCTTTAGATACTAATAATTTTAAACTTATATATAGAAATATTCATAAATCTAGAAAACTCTCTCTGCTAGAAAATTTAGAAATCAAAAATGCAGTTTCCAATAATATTAATTTGGTGAATAACCAAATTGAATTAACTACCTACAATTCCCCTCTCATTTTCTTCAACTTTTGACCACATAGATAGTGGTAACGTAAGGGCTTAAACTTAGTAATCATCTGTTGCTCTTGTTAATGGCCGGATTGCGCCGAAACAAATTTGTCGAGCTAGACTAAATAAATAGTGATACAGTACCGTTGTTTTATTTCATATTGTGATTTAATCATGCAGTTTCACAAAAATTGCACTAAGAATATACTTGGTAGTTAGCTACGCCTGAATTCAGTTTATCAAGTTGATATCCTTATTATTGTTGTTATGTTAGAGCTATCTACGACGTGCTGATTAATTAATACGTTACCATTTGTGTGACGAATTAGTTAAAATGCAAATAACAGATGCGCAAAATTGCAGTGTTTACAAGTAACAAAACTGCTAAAATTAGTTTTAGAATGCATTACAGAACAAACAAAATGTTAGATAAGATAGGTATTATCTATATTACAAAATCTGTCTACTTTCAATATGAATTTATAAATTATGCTTGCATTTGTATAAAAACCATTTGATTATTTTACAGCCTAGATAAATAACACACATCTTCGACAGTATTAGTAGGTACGATGCATGTTTTACTCTTGTATGCATTTCACATGAGCCACGTCTTTGTTACCTTCTAATTGTATTTTCTTTGTATTACAAGGGTATTTTGATAAGTTCGTGACTTTTAAATGAAAACGTTAGTTTTTCGGAAAAAAAAAACATTTTATTTTTCTACATAATCTCCTTTAGCTCGATACATTTAGTCCATCGTTTTTCTATTTTCTTATTCCTTCTAAATAATGAGATTTCTCAAGGCAATCAAAATAAGCATTTATTTTCACGATGACCTCTTCATTCGACCCAAATCTTTTACTGCTCAACCATTTCGTCAGGTTTGGAAACAGAAAATAGTTGGAGGGGGCTAAATCCAAAGAATAAGTTGGATGGCGTAGCAGTTCGTAGCCCAATTGATGAAATTTTGCCATGGTGACTACATACATACAAGTATGCACCAATGCATTGTCCTGATGGAATAACACCTTTTTGTGGCTAAATTCGGTCATTTTTATTCAGAACAGTTTTAACTGTCCAGCAGCTGTAGCTCTGAATAATATTTGTCATTGATCGTTGATTGTTTTACCTTTTACAAGGTAATCAATGAGAATTACATGACGTGAATTCCAGAAAACTGTGGAAATGTTGTTGTTAGCCGATAGACCTGGATATACCATAGACGTTCACTCATAGAAACACACTGTTTCGATTGTTGCATGGTCTCTGGTGTGACGTGATGGATCCATATCTCATCTACGGTAACGAGCAAAAACTCGTTTGGATTGGAACTGTACATCTCCAAACACTGATGGTCGATCGTGATCAATCGCGGCACCCATCGTGCCTATACCTTTTTCATACAAAATTTGATGCACTCAGCCAACTCACGCACTTTCATCTTTCGATTGTCTAACATCATTCCATGGATTTTGTCAACGATTTCTGTCGTAACGACTTCTTTTGGGCGACCTTAACGTTTGGCAACACTTGCTCTGGTGCGGCCACAACGAAACTCAGTCAACCACTTATTTATCAAGCCTCTCCTTGTTTTTTTGACGGATTTTTTGCGCAAAAAGTAATGCTTAATCAGCACACGAAATTCACTTTTTTTCGTTATTATGAAAATTAACGAAGCAAGCTGTTTTCAATGGCTATCAAAAATAAACTAAACGACGCAGTTTGCTCAAAAATTTACAGTAGTCTACCGATAGATGGCACTTAACGGAAATAGTATTGCCATTACAGTTACTGCGCGGGAAATTCAAAAAGTCACGAACTTATCACACCACCGTCGAATATTGATGGGTTGTATGATCGTCATTTATATCACCTACGTTTTTCAAGGCCATCGGCTGGTATCATAACGAATATACTGGTTACTGACGTAAATTGGGTAAACGATGTTGGAGTTTCATGTTTTTATTTAAATAAAAGACAAGGAATATGTCACACCTAACTTTGTTAAATATATAAAAATTACCAGGAAAAATGCAGTAAATTAAGATTCTTAATAAAACAAATAAAGGTACAAACCTAAAACTCACGATGGGAAAGAGCATGGCAAAGAATCTCAAATCCATAGTGCTACAAATCAAGGAAGTGTAGCATAAATATCTATCTAAAACTTATCAAAGCTGAATTCCAAGTTCTATGAACATCTACCTTGGACGAATCATATACGCACATACAATTAAATATAATAAAATATACACACGATAAATAAATGTTTAATTCGTAAACAGTTGTGAATACTCCCAGATAATTACTCTACATGGGAGAAAATATTAATAGATTCAACAAGGCTGAAAACATTCTGAACGTACAGTACACATACGAATATATGGGGACTCCCGACTTCCTATGCGTCATTGCGTTGCGTCGTTGGTTGGTACTTAAGGTACAAAACATCCATCTTAAGTAATTACTTGCAGTACTTCAGGAAGTATTAGGTTATTTAAATTAGCGCTAGAGGACGCTGGAGGACGCTAGATCACGGTTAGTACTAAACAATACAATAGAGACGTAAGTGGCCTAAACTGAACTAGAGCTCCCTATTCTATAACTTGGGTAAGTGGAATGCCAGAGATGGTAATACTGGAAAAAAGGATTGTAGGTTTTTCATTGCCACCAGCTACTGATGCTGATGGGTGAGCTGTATCCCTGACTTGACACTGTAGTTCATAGCCGAAAAGTAGAACCGCTTTAGCCTCCCTTTTTTGAGAATTGTGGGAATGGGAAATAAAAATAGAAGGTAAGTAAAAGATTTTCTATTAGTATTACCTTAGCATTTGCCAAATAATCCAAGAAAAGTATAGAAAAAGGAGTACCCGGAATTGAATAGGTGATTTCCGGAATGCTAAGCTTTATCTAGAGATCTAGCCTAAACTATATCAATCCACTTTGAAGTAAAGAAACAGCGTTTGTGTTCAATTCCCATCAGTAAATAATGCTGATGGAGCGGCAGCCCCTCCAACTTACACTATAGTGCAAAAACAGAGGGTAGGGAGAATGGTCCTTTTCAGAAACCTATCAAGATATAGTGAATAGGTGGATGGTGATCACTGATTAGGGAATGATTGACGGAAGGGGCGAAATGGAAACAGTTAACATATTTTAAATAAAATATCCTGTATTAGTGTAATAGTAGCCACATTTGATTGTTAAAAAATATTTAACATGTATCGTTATATATCATTCCAAAAGGAATCGCGTTATATTTTTTACAAGTTTCAGAAAAACACTTACAGAAATAAAGTAAGTGATATAAACGTACCAGGAAATGAAATGATGTTGTCTTTAAAAGCAGAGACTCCAACTTCTCGAGAACGTCTCTAATTATTTCGATGCTACGAACGTAACCTTACGGAAAAAGTAAATTTCATCAGCCAGCATCTAACACTGACAATTTATACGAGTTGTGAATGCAGATAGAGAAGCATTTTCATTTACAGTTTCGTTGCCATTCCGTTAAACAACAATTATCAGACAAGCAAGCTTCTGCACTACAATCGTGGACGTACACAATTTGACTGCGCATTTTTATGGAGAAGTTCTTATGCAGAATGGAGCAGTATTGCCCAAATATTTAGCACATTAAAACGGAGTTATTTTCCGTTTCTGAAGTTAATAACTTTTGCCTACATATTTAAACACAATATGCAATTGTAACTGTTTCTTCTTTTTAACGTTTAAACACGGAATTAATTCGATATTTCGTCGTGGATGCCTTCGTAAGGCCTTGTCAAACAAATGAAGTATCACAGTAACCAATAAATATCAGTAGATGACGATATACTGCCTGTAATATGATATTATTTCAATTTATTTTTAAAGAACTTTAGTTTGTGACGGTTTTACGTAGAACTGAATTAAACACTATATAACGGCAACAACAAATAACAATGTATATTTACAAACGGAAATGAAGAGTATAAAAAAATGGAGATGTAATGAAAATCGACTTGAAGATAGCGAAGTAAGATAAGAACCAAAGAATTTAGAATTTGAATAATTTAAGAAAATTATGAAGGTGGAGCTAAGGACTGTAGATAAAAAAGGGAACCGATGGTAAGAGAATATGATTTGGGAATGACGAAGATAGAATTTATAGAATTAAGACGTTAAACCCAAATCACCGAAGAGACCTACTATTAAAAAGCAATTAGGAAGGACAGCGAAGTACAGGCGCCATGCGGTTAGTACGCGAAGTTGAAATTTTAGTAGGGATTTTAAGAAAGTACAGTAATAAAAGTTATTGTCACAGATGGATAGAAATACAAAAGCTTTAGAAGATATTGTTGAAAAATATTTACATAAATACACAAAAGATTTATTTTTTTACACAACGACATTATCCACAGGGTGTTGTAGTTGACGTTGGTCGCTACAGAACAATTTCGATTTGATCAGTGATTTATCGGAGCTACCTATGATGTACTGATGAGAATTAATCCAAATCCGGTACCTGTATACAAACTCTTTACAGTGTAGAGTCTACAGTAACTAGAAAAAAATATATTCACTACTAATTTCGTAGAATAAAAGTGAGTTTGGAAATTCAATTGGTGAAACATATTCGATTAATTCATTCATGATATAGATGAAACCATTACATTCTAAGTGGACGTTCCGGTACAACTTTGTAAACCTTTTTATTAAATACTATCTTTTCTACAGAAATAATAAAATGTGCTTAAAATTTGCAATCGGAGCAATAACGGAGCATTAGCGCGGAAAGCCAAAGGTCCCGGGTTCGATTTCCGGCAAGGACGTGACAGCAGTAATAAAATTTTCCTCATTAATTTGAAATAATCTGTAATATGTAACAATTATTTAAAAAATTAATATCACATAATGTATTTTCTTATATTTTGTTTCCTGGTCCAATTTAGCAGTACTGTAACGAGTGCGCGCTTGCTTGTGTGCGGTCGCGGCAGAGTGATTGATTTGGCCGCGACGTGTATATCGTAACTGCAAGTACGTGCGTAATAATTGAGGACATGTTAGCGTATTTGTGTTTCGCGGAGACTTGTTCAATATTTCGGCGAAAAATAAAATAAATGGTCCCGACTTTTCAGTGTTTCTCGGGAATTTAACGAAACAGTATATAAGCGGAAAGACGATCGCCGAGGGTAGTTCAGATATAAAGTGACGGTAGTGAAAATAATGTCAGAAATAAATCGAGACGCGTAGTAAATAAATAGAAAAGTGAGAAGTGTTATACAGACAGTAACTGTAAATAAATAAATAGTGTAATTGGTGGTAAAGTTAAGTTTAGTAATAAGTTATTCGTTAGTGTTTTAAAAGTTAATAAATATTAGTATAAATAAATTGTTGTTCCTGTTTAAAAGTCTTCGAGTTTTAATTGTTGAACCCCCGAACGTTACAGTACCTTCCCAATATATACCATGGTTATGATCGTAAATATGTTTTAAGATAACTGCATCTGGCTTAGCCATGATTGTACTGTTGTCTTCCCTAGTTTTGGTTTTCAGATATCTCTTTGTTTGGTCCACATATGAATAATTAGAGGTATTTGAGTTACGCTTAATTTGATTTTCAATATTGGTGTTGTCAATTTTTTCCCTGTTTTAGTTACATAATTTCATCTACTAATATTCTAGTAGTATATTGTCAAACGCCATTGACCATACAAATATATAATACTATTTAAACTTTGTTCGGTGCACTTTTTGTGAAATATTCTTCTAAAGGAGTATGAAATTAAACTAAACACTGGAAGGTTTCACTTCTTAAAGACTTTATTTTTCAACAATATTGTTTCAGCCAATAGGCCATTCCCAAGAGATAATACTCCTTTAAATTTATAATACTTTAACGACATACATTTATTTATATAACACGTTTATAGTCATTTCCATGATTTTTTCGGTCTCCTATTGGACTTTTGCAGGACATTACCAACTGCTTACTTTCGTTTTCACTTGGGAGCAGCCGTCATTATTCATTCATGTGTGGTTCATCTTTATGCAGTTTATCTACCTGAATTACAACAGGAACGACTATCGGTCGACGACGTAAGGGCTAAAAGAATCGAGAAGGAGGTTTCTGGAATTCAGTAGTTGATTTCATTAAACCTAACGGTAGTTGCATTGTCTAACCAAAGTCCGCAAACGTCGCATCTCGTATTTCTACAGAAATATACGGCCTCATATAAAGTCTTGTAGTGTTTGTTGGTTTTCGTTATTGAATGAATATGTCTCGCTGGTCTCCCTTTCGCATTACGGTAGAGAACTGGATAAAAAATTACCCAAATTTAATATTTAACGGGGCAGAATTAAGGCCAAAAATATGTGGAAACCTTATACTATAGTACGATTTATTCTCGTATTATAAAACGCAGGTTGTGGAACATGTACAAAGAGTAAACAATATTTTACTCTTTCGCCAGTTTATTTACTAGGTATTAGGACCTATTGCTGAACGTGTAAAGAAACAATTTGATACTTATAAATATAAATATGGAATCAACAGAAATAATTACTCCAAGGGCTAATACTGATTAATTTTTGATAATAACTGTGCAATGTTATCAATGCTTAATTTTTTATGATTTTCGGCAGCTGTCTCAAGACTCGCACTTAAAACTCTTTCAATGGCAATAGCTTCCAAGCGTTGTTTCTTTTGATTGGGACCTTCACGAAAAAATTGATTACTTTTACTTAAATATGATGGAGCTCCAGGAAAAATGCAAGGAACTGCATTTTCTTTTAATTTTGGCTTTTTCAAATCAACTGTTAAAATATTACCTGTTTTCCAATCAACTTCTGAAATAGTGTAAACAATATCGGTTACCTGGAAGTAAAGATGGCAGACTAAAAAATGCTCCGATATTATAAAATTTTCTGGGTGTATTGCACCTAACCACCTTTTACGAAGATCTTCAACTTTGGGAAACTTGAAGATATGAACTTTACGTCTTATTTGTTTCATAATTGCTGCTGCAATTTGGTACACAACACTTGTTCACCATGCTCGATGTTATAATTATTATAATAAACGATACACTGAAAATATTACCGGTGTCTCAGTATGATCACTAAATATTGCAAAATTACACAATAATTTTTTCGATTTTGCTAATACTTTCCGTGTTGTAAGCAAGGTTTAAGTAACTCTGAAACGTCATACGTATTCTGATATTTTGCTGGGAGGCTTGATTAAAGGAGGTGTTTAGTATCGTTAAAATTCAATTAAAGTTTTGCTACTGTTAATAGAGTGAGGATAACCTGTTGATTTATAAGATCGTCAATGAAATTAATAGGGTGCTGATGTATTAGTTTCCTATTGTTTAATCACCCCCATAAACTGATACATTTGCAAAACAGCTTAGTTTGTTTTGAATCATTATTATTCATGTTATAAACTTTAGTATCCTTTTACTTTACAGCTTTTTATTGTTTGGAACCGTCTGGATTATTATTAGGTTATTGATTTACTATTATTTTGAAACGTTCTATAAATGTTTGTATAATTAAAGAAACCGTTTAAATATTAACGAAGTCGATATTCAAAAATATCGCGATCAATAAACTTAACACTGTGGGGGGTACAACTATTGTGAAACATATTTAAATATAAGAAAGTAAATAAGACAACGTAGAATGTTCCACCGATTTAATATATATCCTAACTAGTTGCGGTCACACGACCATTATCAATACAGTAACATTTTTTATGTCCAAGTGCTGGTTAGATAAGACACAACGTTCTGAAAAGCCCGTTTTGGTGTCCTTTTTGTCTATACTTTTTACATGTTCAGATATTCTAACGTTGATTGCCCTACCACTTTGTCCAATATAGCAAGCATCGCAACTGTTATAATGTATTTTATAAATGCCACTTTTATCCAATACATTTGGTTTTAGTGTGGTTTTTGAAAGTGTTAATCTTAAGTTGCACTTGTTATTTTCGACAGGTTTTACATTCCATTTGTTAAATACACTTTTAAACTTAAGTTAATGTTATTAATAAAATTACATTTTATTATTTACAATTGAAGACGACATACTGTTATAAAGAAGCCAAGAATAGATTTTCTTCTGTCTTTTACTAAGTAGGTTGTCTATTATCCTTGGATTGAATCCATTGTTCACAGTGGTGTGTTTAATAATATTAAATTCTAAGTTAAAGTCAGAGACGGATAAAGGTATACTTAAAAGGCGATTTATTAATAAATGGAAAACAGCTAAATTGTTTGTATGGGATGATTAGAATCTACAGAAATGGTGGTGTCTGTATGAGTAGGTTTCCTATATATTTTAAAGTTCAATATATTGTTTGAATTAGTGATTGTTCAACAATAAGTACTATAAACAGAATAATGGACTCCCTATGGGGTCACGGAGCGTATACTCCATACTGGTATCAGAAAAAGCAAACAATTGTCACTCTTAGAATCGGTAGAGACTAAACAAGCCCTGTCCCAAAATCTTAATTTAGTCAATAACCATATGGAGTTAGATTTTGTAAACTACATACTTATTTTAGGCAATTAAGTAAAGTATATATATATTGTCGTACTAGCTTTTAAAATTTAGTATACGATTTTACTCTAATCCCTAATCTTTTGATAGTGGTCGTGTGACCTAAACTAGTTAGGATATATATTAAATCAGTGAAACATTCTACGTTGTTTTATTTACTTTTGTATAATATCGCGTTCATTTGCTTGTTGTCAGTTAACATTAAACATCTACTTTCATATTGTCAATATATCGTTGATCATAATCTTAAGGTATTAATACAATACAGATGAAGCTGCTAATCCTTTTCCGATCATAGTACTTTTTACATAACGATATACTGTCTATCAGTTTTCAAATACAAATATCACATTATCCATTGCAATTTCAATGAAAGTGATTTAAGTCCTTTTTGTAGATTACTTACTTTTTCATCTTCCGAAAAATTATTACAACCCCTGCAGGTCAATTTTTACTTTTGACTGTTGCTTGGTTGACACTTTTATACTAGCTTCATAATGGTTTAAAATCTCCCTTTACTAGACATAGGGTTGGTGGATACCACTAAAGTTTTATCTTAGTTTTTGATTGTTAATTATCGCACCCGATATAATGGCGAATCAGTTCTGCAGATTGATTGGTAAACTCATTGTGAAACATGATAACGAATCAAAATTAATAAAAATCACTTGGCTAAGTTTTCACAAATTTTATTAAAAAAAGAACTAATCTACTCTGTACTCTTGATAATGGCCTTTGGCCGAAACATATGTTGAGTTCTTTTTTCAATAAAATTTGTGAAAACTTAGCCAAGTGATTTTTATTAATAATGGCGAATAATGGTGCAAAATAAAAAATACAAAAAGGAGACGTAATTTAGCAAAAGTTATTTCAAACAACAACATTTAGATTAATCATAATTTGACAGTAACATGTAATACTATGAGGTCAAGCGCAAAATGAGACGCAGCTCGGTGATGTGACGTGGCGTGAGTCAGGTTGCAATTTTGTAAACCACGAAAACACTTGCAAGCGCATTAGATGGTATTGCAGCGCCACATGACGCAGTTTATGTTCACCGGTATGTCGCAGGTTTTAAAGTCACGACGTCTCTTTATATGTACTCTAGTTCAATTAAGACTTTTATAAGAAATTAACGAACTCTCATTGTTTTCTTGCAATCGAACAATATTATCTTAAAATAAGGCGAATTTTATCCTAATATATGTGTGCAGGAATATTTATGTTGTGCAATATTTTATTTAAAATATTTTTAAACTGGTTAATTATACGCAGAAAATTGTAGGAAATGAAATTATAACTTTTTTTCGTTATTTCCCCTGTAGGTATAGTCTACATATTTTCATATATTGACTTTTATTCTCAAAATCAAATAATTCTTTTCCGTTGCTATGGGCAGTACGACGCCGTCTACCTGTTTTTGCTGCTATTAACGTATTTCATAACGTTATACAAGACCTTATCAGGGTATCATCTTGTCTAACTGAATCGACGGCGCAGCTCATATACCTGATAGAATACATAAACCAAATTAATAAGAACAAAAATAAGTTCGCGGTCAAGTAATTTATCGAAGTTACCAAACGTAGATTTCAATTTCTATCTTATCAGATGCCATCAGCACGCCGTAAGCAGATTCTATAAATTACTGACCAATTCGCTGGAGCTCGGTGTAAAGAGGTGTTTAAATCCGACCTCCAGCGATTTGGTCAGTAATTTATCGAATCTACCTATGGCGTGCTGATGCAATTTAATAAGATCGAAATCGCGATCCACGTCTGATAGCTTCAATAAATTATTGGACCAAGAACTTATTTTTGTTTTTATTAATTCTTTTCCTGCTGCCGGAGTCACCGTATAGTACATTTTTGGGTACTTTTCCAAATTATAAGAGGGTGTTACATCCACGATGAGGCTGGGAACTCTTTTGGTTTGTATTGGTAATCCTTCAAAGAAGTTATTTCCAAATTTTTAAGGGTAGCTACAGTAATAAACTGCGTGAAAAAACTACGATCCACCTGCGATATTCGTTACCGTGACTAACGTCATGTGACGTCACCAAACTGAGTCTCATTTTGTGCTGGGCCTTAGTTCTTATCGGTACATGTAATGTAGGCTTAGAAAAACAATAAAACACTTGTAATTTCCATAAAACTATTTATTGCACTTAACATTTGTTTCACCACGATGTGGCTTCTTCAGAAATATACTTAACATGACGAAGACAATTTACTGTATTTATACGAATACATTAAGTAATTAAGAATGGGCTTTTGTGTGGATGCAAATTCAATAGCGGAGAATTGCTTAAGTCTAATCGGTCATTCAGTAATAGATTATTAGTTTTATATTTATTAATTTCCATGGTTTCTAAGATATTTAATTTATAACCTTAACTTTCTGTATGAAGAATTATTAATATTTTTTTTAATTTGAGTCAGGAGCATTTATACAACGTCTATATTAAATCCTACAGTAACGGACAATAGGGACCAATGTAATATATAAAATGGTACAGCAAATCGATGGTTCTATCTCGTTCGAAAATACAATATTCTCTAATTAACTGACCATTTCTACTTTTGGTATCTAGGATGTTGTCGTTTAATCTGACTTTTTAATTTTTTCTACAAATTTCCAACTTTGGAGGGGTCAACTAGTACATACAATAAATCTGTAAGCCTTTCTTGTCTGTTCAATGGAAATATTTAGAAAGAGACATAATTACGGGTATAAAGTATAATTGAAGCAAACAAAAGAAAAGAAATGGTCTTACCCCAGACTAGCTACAACACTTTTTGCAAATGCGTACACATGTTTTGCGTTGAAAATGCTCACGATTAGTAAGTGAGCGAAACACGTGTAGGTACGCATTTGCAAAAAGTGTTGTGGTTAGTTTGGGGTAAGACCATTTCTTTTATTTTGTTTATTTCAATCACCACAGTCTCCTCTTATATTTATTTTTATAATTCAAGCATTTTTGGAATTATCTGTTTGTCTATTTCGTAAGAATTAATCGCTTAAAAACAACGGAGGCTTCAGAAAAATTTGGGGCTCAACTTGATACAGTATTTAATTTCAATTTCATCGCAATAGGCTTAAAAGGAAACAATTACACCGTCCTTATCCTATTTGTAAACGGTTCAATGTACATATCATGTTTCTGAATTGACCGCAAGGTTTCCATATTAAAGGAAATTTAGTTTTGCAGAACATTCCTCTATTTATGTTTAATACTTGATTTATTGTAATAAGATTCTCTCCAAAGTGGCATTTGTTATTTCTACGTTCGTGGTTGCGGTAAATGTTAAATATTCTAAATCGAAAGGCCCTTGTGTAATGACTGAATAAAAGGCAATTTCTATATTAAACTTTACACTGATTTAGATAGAGAATTGCCAACACAACTTTCACAAGATCTACTAATTTGCACAAATCATTTTAAGTATCCCTTCGTTCCATGAATCAGTTCGAAATACCCAGTCAATATTTTTTTTAATTACGAATCCAACCTTGATTTTAATTTGATTTTCAGCAACATTGAAAAACTCCTTTAGTATGAGTGAAAATTCTGAGGGTCTAAATTAATGCAAGATATCATTACAGAAGTCACCATTTTGAGAATCCTTAACTAAATACGACACATATGTCCTTATATTATATCAAATAATAATAAAACTGTTTTTTGCCGTACTATATATAGCTTCCTACGTCTACAATAACGTTATTTTTAGAAATTATCTATTGTTTTTTCTTTTTGTTGAATGTTATCTTTATACGTGTAAGTTAAAATTATTTTTATTTTTTTGCTATTTCAATAATAGGTATCATTCATTACACTTTTGTATTAGAATACAAATAAAAAGCTGCTATATATGTAAACAGTGTAAATAAACATATGATACTTAAAAAACAATGAGAATATACCCATCATTAGAGAAATGATCAAACGGTTGAAGGTTATATATTAACGTTTTCTATATACAACTGTTAGCAAGAGTGAATAGTTCCTAAGTAGAATAAGGTACTTTGATCGTTTGGGTGTTTAAAAACGACACAATAATATAATGCGATCGGGTGCGGTAAATGTTACCCACTCATTTTAGGCAATTAAGTAAAGCTTAATATGTGCACTATGAACAGTTATATACACGGATGAAGAATAAAGAAGAGCAAGTAGAAAATATGATGTATTAGGACTTGGTTGGTTGAATAGGTTTAGATGTGTTGACTGAGTTAGAGTGATTCTGAGTGACGCTAGTGACTGACTGACTGTCTGTGACTGACCAACTCTCCAATATCTTCCGTTTAAAGGGTTTTTATTAATCGAATCGAAAAGATTAAAGAAGTAGGGGAACCATTTCTAAGGATTTTAGTTTGACGTCATTTGAAGTAAGGAAACCAGGAATTTAGGGAATGTAAGCGTGACGAAGGTAATTGGTGTAAAAAGTGAAATTTGGACCGGATGCAGAGAAGGGTCACTTTCTAATAACGAGGGAACATGGATGAGAGTGTGACTCCAACAAAGGGTACATTAGGAAAGGTTCGAAAGGGATTTGTAAAAAAGTTAAAAATGATAGAATGAAACAACATGAAGAAACTATTATGTTAAAAAATACAAAGGAAAGGTGAAATTTTAAATGGATTAGATAGATATTATTCATGGTTATGAAGAAGGGTACAAAAGAAATAGAAGTTATAAATTCAAGAAATAGAAATGCGAAGGATTAGACATGCGAAATAAAGATGCATTACGAAACAGAAATCGTAAAATTAGAGATGGAATATACAATGACATATTTACACAATATACAAAATTTGCAACTTAAATTTAAAACTCTGGAAGATGCGAGTTTGGCAATAAACGACACAGTACCATCTAAAATAATATTATTAAAATTTTCTTAACAAATAAATAAAATGGGAGACTCACCCGTATTACCACAAACACAATTTTACACGCAGACACGTGTTAACGTGTTGATAATGCCCACGTTTAGACTGAGCGAAACACGTGTCCGCTCAGTAAAATTTTGTTAGTGGTAATTGGGGTGAGTCTCCTATTTTATTTAAGTTTTAATTTACCACTGTCCCCTTTCCGCTATTTTTTATTGGTCTAACAATTCACAATGTAACTATTCATTGCATTACAATCCGCACTAAATGGTTAGTTACCCGCCAATGAAAGCAACACTGTTTTCTTCATTGTCTTGCCGTATTAGAAAATTCAGATATTTTATATTGGCTGCAACAAATACATTTTGTCCCGGCTACAGTTTCCCTGTAGATATTTAATTTTTTTAATGCTATTCACATATAACTGTTGTTAAAATTACTGGCTTTTATAGAGGTAAAAATGGTGGAGTCAAACATAAACTATGTTATTATTATTGTTTTGTCCGAATGAACTACTTGTAGTTTTGCTTACCATTAGCGTTTTAATTTTACCCATTTCCATTACAATAACGCACGGTTACCATAACGAATTCTAAAAGTAATTTATAGGGTAATAATTTTGCTCTAAGAACAGAAAAAGCAATAACATTTGCATATATACATCTAAGAATTAATTTTAAATAGGTACTAATTTCTTTATTTCGTATTATAGACATAGAAAAATGCGGTATCGTGAAGATTACAAACAAAACACTAAAAATATCTCCATTTGCAGTAATAACCATATATTTTCAATTATTTTATTTACAACATCCTGTTTTCTGACTGATTTTCAATTTACATAAAATTGATATAACTAATAAATAATGCAACTGTTTCTCGCATTAATTCGTATAGTTGTTTATTTTTTTAGCCACTAACGGCAATTATATTAAGAATAACACGTGATGGAGTTGTCATTACTTGCATTTAAATGTGGGTTTGGCATTGTTTTCTTTTATTTTACTAACCTTATAACCTTATCATTATTATTGTTACTATTAATGAGATTCTGCTGTCCCAGTTTATGAAGTGCCGAGGCTTTTAGGGGCTCTAGCGATGAGTAGGACCGCAGGGGTTTCTTAATTAAACAGTCGCAGAACAACAATATAAAATACGAAAGCAGAAAAAGGCGCAGCTCAAATAAGAATAATTATCAATATAAAAAAGAGACGAAAGACAATAAAGACGTAAACTAAAGACGCGGAGAGTTGACTATTAAAGAAAGACGACAATACAGAAGACGTGTGGTCAAGGGAGTGTCTTGTACCAATGATTGAGTGTATATGAAGATTAATTAAAACAATAGCGGTAATAAATTTGTACATAAGTGTTTATTTTTATTAAACGTATAAAAATTTTCTCGGACCTTCATTTTATTGGACCTTAGGCAAACGTTTTCATTTAAAGAAAAATGAATAAATGAAATAGGAAGCAAATAAGCGAAGAAAAGATTCAAATTTAATTTATTGACACAACTATTGTTTCACCAATACATTGGCTTCTTCAGGTGAAGATGAGTCTTATAAACAGTTACAAATGGCAGCTTATATATAAAAGGTAAAGACTAAATAAAGTGAGAATAAAGCGGGGGCATTAAATTTTTGAAAATATATTTAACAATGGAGACCTATTGACTTCAATTTGGTCGTTAAGCAAAACATTTAATTTATTATATTTATTAATATACAAACTTTCTGTTAGATTGAGCTTAATACTTTCTGGTAATTCTTTTAAAATTGTGAAATTATCATTGAAAGAGTGTTTTTCTAACAACAAATGTTCCGCGTAGGTAGAATCCATTTTTTCATTGGTGTAGCTACGTTTGTGTTCACGAATCCAATAAATGAAAGATCTTCCAGTCTGTCCTACGTAGACTTGGTTACAGTCACTACATTCAAGCAAATAAACTCCGTGTTTTGAAGATTTATCAGTATTATCTTTGTTATGTTTAACAAATTTAGATAAAGTATTACTGGTTTTGAAGAAGTAATTAGATTATGTGATTTAAACAGCCGACAGAAATAAAAGCTACATAACAGCTTTAGTTTCTATTTATGATTATATATACCTATACGGCTTGCATTTTACGGACAAATATTTTAATCCTTTTGGTCAGTATTGAAATATGAAGGATCAGTATTTAAATCGAAGAGGTCAGTGTTTAAAACCATATGGTCTAACTCACTGAAGTATTCTAGTTAACTAACCTAACCTAATACAATCTAACCATTAATTAATTACATTTTAATCGTTCTTTATTTATACTGACCGTACAGTATTTTTATACTGGGCGTATTTTTATTCTCACAGTGAGGTGCTTTATACTAGTCATTTCAATAATAAAACAGTTACCAACAGTTGACTTATATACTGACCAAGAAGAATTAAAATATTGTATTTATTTCATTCAAGCGTACACAGACTTTTAACTTCACCTTTATCAACTACAGATTATAACATAGAACTAAATCATATTTACCAAATAGCTGCCAACAATGATTACAACAAGACACTAGTTAATAATTTATTAAAGAAAAAGCTTGAAAAACAAATCTTAAACTTAGTTACTGCACATTCCAAACCAATCTCAAAATATTCGTCATTAACTTTTATAGGAAATATTTCAAAAAAAAATATGTGAAAGGAGCAAAAATTTCGTTCAAAACAAATAGTTCTATAGGAAACATTATAAAAACTAATAATGATGAAACAAATAAAACTGAAAAATCGGGAATTTATTTACTTGTGTGAAAGTTGCGAAAAATCGTATATAGGACAAACTGGATGACCATTTAAAGAGAGAATTAAAGAACATTTAAGCAGTTTTAACAAACAAAACACTACATCTACCTATGCTGAACACCTGCAAGTACAAAAACATACTTGTGACAAAAATTTTTAAATCCTTCATACAGAAAACCAAGGAATGAAACTTAATCTGTTGGAAAGATTAGAAATAAATAAACTCTATAAAATAGGTTTGGCTCTTAACGACTAATTAGAAGTATGTAATTCACCTTTATTAAATATTTAATAAATTTTAAGTATCTTCCCAACATGTACCCCTACCCTTAGATGAGTAAGTTAGTATATAAGGACTTGCATTATAAAAATATATTTGTAAATATTCTACCTGAAGAAGGCACTGTGTGCCGAAATGATCATAGTAGTGAAAATAAAAATATTTTGCAACCAAAACGAGTTTGTTTTAATAGTTAAGAATTCAAATAATGACTGTGGGCACTTAAATATTAACCATTTAATTTGTTACCCTTATGTACGTATTATTAAACATTGATGTAAATCAAGCACCTTACATTTCTTTACGCTTTATGAAGTTAAGAATCACTTTATAAAAAATGGTTAATGTGTATCGTTCGTCGTTTTGAAGTATATAATGATTAACTGATGTCCTTCTTCGGGTGTACAGGCCGTCGTCGGTTGGAATTGCTTCCTAACGTTTCGCTAGCACGAGTGGCGAGCTTCTTCAGAGGTCTATCCATTTTCGCTGTTGGTTGTAGACTGTTCCTTTCTCCTATGCAGATGGTATTTATGCCTGTGGATAGGGGGCGGAGCTTGTTCCGCTTCAGTAGATTTCGATGTGTCGATTGGTATGGTTCGTGCGTTCCTAAGAATTGGATTCCAGATCTGATTCAGTCTAAGGGTCTCCTCCTTCCTGTTGAAATTATCCGGGTGTTTGTGGATTTCTATGGCTTCTCTGGTCAGTCTGTTGTAATAGCCGTTGACTGATGCCAGCAAGGTGCAGCTTTCAAAGAATATTTTGTGTTCTCCGTCGTTCAATGTGTGTTCGGCTACTGCTGATTTCCCAGTCTGTCCTAGTCGGCAGCTGGCTTTATGCTCTTTGAGTCTTGTCCCTACAGATCTTTTAGTAGTTCCAATGTATACCTTGCCACAGGAACAGGGTATGCGGTAGACTCCTGAATTTGAAAGTGCGTCCCTCCTGTCCTTCGCTTCAGATCTGCGTAGGAGAAAGGAACAGTCTACAACCAACAGCGAAAATGGATAGACCTCTGAAGAAGTTCGCCACTCGTGCTAGCGAAACGTTAGGAAGCAATTCCAACCGACGACGGCCTGTACACCCGAAGAAGGACAACATCAGATCATCAACTGGCCGCGAAAGCCTTAATCAAATTATATAATGATTTTCCACAAGTTATAGTTCTAGTTGCACTATACATTTGATAATGTGTTACGGGTAGGCAACCTACTGTGAAGTATAAAGATCTTTAGTCCGGGTTGCCGAGATTTCAATGAAAAGACTTGGAACTTCGACAACGTTATTCTGGAACCTTCTTGAACAAATCAAGTTACGAGTACTATAAATAAGCTGCCGCGAAGTCGGCGAGGGAAGTTATAATAACGAGGCGATAGAAGCCGAATAACAAAGAGCGATGAAGTGGTATAGTAGGCGAGAGAGTTATAAATTAGTTTTGGTGTTGTTCAAGAATTAATTAGCGAAAATAAATAGTTTAATATTGATAGTTGTATTACTTACGCGATAGTTTTGTGACAGTTGTTTGGAAATACGCGACAATACTTATTAATAACAGAATAAGGTAAAGGACAAGAGGTATTTTTTTTTATTAAAGCAGTATCATGTTCAGTATTTCAATTGTGAATAGTGCTGATGGTTTTAAAAGATGATGCATTAACTTTTACCGTTTCTTGTTCCATGGTAATGGTGCTTGTTATACAAAGAATAGTTTATCGTATTACTTTTAAATTGATTTAGATGTGACACTGGAAAGGCCAGTGGATGGTCTAAATTATTAAACCGAATAAAAATTTAATGTTCTTAGGTCTGAAAATTGAAGATATTCGCAACAAACAAACAACTTATGGATTGGTCTTCTGCAGTTAATTAAGCCTCCGATTATTTATGCATACCTATTGCATTAAAAAGCTGCCCTACTGGCATTTGGTCATGACATATTTTACAGAGCCTATAGGCATTACATTAATACGTTGTTGTATGAAAAATCACAGGCAAGCAGTACAATCCATGTTCATGAATATTGCCAAGTTCCTTTTCATTTAATCATTTGTATCTACTTGACAAATTAAACTCATGGAGTGGCTAACTGCTGTTAATGCACACAAACTGAATGAAATAGAACCACATTTATTGGACAGCATTTTATCAAAACTATGCATAAATTAAAATATGGTCTTACTCAGTGTTATGTCGAAACAGCACGAAGTAAACACCTCCGACAGAACACTAATCAACGGCCTACCTGATACCTTTAGACAGTGTTCCATAAATATATAAAAACAGCGTAGTGAACGCCATCTGTACAAATTTGCGACTTATTGTGGGATTCACTAATGGTCAATAAACTTCTTTTCTAATAGGGATATCGATTTGTACAGCTGGTTATGTACCTATCATGCAACAGGCGAGCTAAATGGTTCTTAGGCTGACTCATAGATAGCACTACTAGTAACAAATTCATTTAATTTTTAGTTAGCCCTAACCTTCAAAAGACGCTTGTATAAATTTGACAGCTGTTGCACTATTAATATCTGAGTTATAGCATTTTTAGTGAAAGAACTTTTGTTACTTTGAAAAAATGGATAAAAAAAAATTTCGTGTGTTAATAAAGCATTGCTTTTTGGCGAAAAAAAATACTGTTGAAACCAAGGCTTGACATGATAAACATTATTTGGAATTTGAACCAGGAAAATCAACCGTAGAAAAATGTGCTGCTAAATATAAACGAAGCACGCAGTGGACGCCCCAAATAGGCTGTTACCGACGAAAACATCAAAAAAGTCCACAAAATAATTTTTGATAACCGTAGAGTAAAGTTGATTGAGATAGCTGAGTCCCAACCATAAAGTTGGTCATATCGTGAGCGCGAGCTCACAATCAATCAAAAACAACAATGGATCGATGATTATAAGCAGTGTTTGAAGCTGTTCAATTGTAATAAATCCGAATTTCTGCGTTTGCGTCGATATGTGACGATGGATGAAACATGGCTCCATTATTTCACACCGTAGTCCAATCGACAGTCAGTCGAATCGAGTGGACTGCACGTGATGAACCGACTCCAAAGCGTGGAAAGACGCAAAAGTCGGCTGACTAGGTTATGGCATTAGTATTCTGGGATCTGGAATGCTCATCGTATAATATTTATTGACTATCTTAAAAAGGGGAAAACCATAAACAGCGACTATTACGTAGCGTTATTGGAGTGTTTAAAAGACGAAATCGCGGAAAAGCGGCCTCATTTGAAGAAAAAGAAAGTGCTGTTTCATCAAGACAATGCACCGAATCACAAATCAATGAAATCGATGGCAAAATTCCACCGTACTCTCCTTATCTGGCCCCCGAGACATTTTTCTATTCTCAAACCTCAAGCGGGTGCTCGCTGGACATAAATTTCGCGCTGATGAAGAGGTAATCGCCGAAACTGAAGCCTAACATATTTTGAGGCTAAAGACAAATCGTATTATAAAAATGGTATGGAAAAATTGTATGACCGCTATAATCATTAATCGTTGTATCGCCCTCGAAGGGAACTACATTGAAAAATAAAATCAAATTCTACCAAAAAAAAAATTTTTTTCTATGCTAGCCTACGAACTTTTCAACCCGCCTGTTAGATAATTACGCCGTGGGTTCAATTTAACAAGTCGATATCAGTATTAGAAGTGAAATTTGTTGAACATTACTGAATCCCAGAATAAGTAGGAAATTTCTGCAATGCTATCTGTATTTATTCATTGTACCATAGGTAGTTTCGACAAATACCGACCAAACCCAAATTACTTCGATAAGGAAGGTGTTCAACTAATTAACCAACTGTACGTATTTGGTGCTAGTAGCGCACTGATGAGAACCAACTAAATTGAAATCACATTTAACATTTCATAGTTTCAATAAATTTTTGACAAAGATATTTATAAAATTTCCTATAAATTTCATTTCATTTTTCATAAAACAGAAATATTGCTAAAATTAATACGAATATGCATAATACAAACAATCAAATCAGTTGTCTTAGAATACTTGTTGACTTTAAAAGTTCAAAAACTATTTATTCGGATATAAAGGCAAAAATTTATACCAGTATAAACCTCTTAAATGGAAAAGATATTTGTGGTAACATTCTTTATGCCTTATTCAGCTTAACTAAACCTGAGTTCCATCACATTTTTGACGTGAAAATGTCTTCAAGTTGGATACGAGGTAGCATCCAAAATTTTGAGTGACATAAAAACGATGAACTCCGATACTACCAGTACTGAAAGATTACGAGTTGGAAAACAGAAGAAGGAATAACGTTCGAAAGCTTGCAAGGGATAAGCATAATAATAGACAGCTCGTCACACTATGGTTAAAAGAAGCGCTGAATTTTTATCATCATTTTGATACGTTTTGAATACATTAGAATTATTCGATTGACTTTTGATTGAAAGAAGCTAGAGTGCGCGTTATGATGTCAATCAATGGTTTTAGTTAGAATTGTAGCGAACCCAGTTGTGAAATCACAGGCATTTACTCAGGATCCTTGCTATTGCAGGTTGAGGAAGGGCACACGCGTTGAATTAAGAAGATGTGGAGAATTAATTCTTTTTTTTATGGAAAGGTAGTGATAATAAACTTCCAGTGAAGTTTAGAACTTAACTATATTTTACAATTAACAATAAGTTCGATTATCTGGAACAACAGGACAATGGGAGGTCTATATAGCCCGTCTGGCCAGATAAAGCAAGCGGACCCCGACGAACCACGGTACCGCAAAGAATATTCTAAGAAGAGAATAATCGTCACGAATATAACAACATCTAAACTATTTTACCACTTGTTGTTGCCATGCAACTCTACTAAAAAAAGGTAATAATAATAAAAGTCTGAAACTATTTACAAATCTAAAGACCAGTTTTATATGTTAAGTGAAACCTGCTACTGGGAAGTAGAATTATAGTATGTGCGTTTAGTAGTTTAGTAGAAGCTTTAGCTTTTGGTTTGGGGTATGTAACAGTTGTTGTGGGGTAGAGGGTAGGTGTATGAGGACAGCCTAGGAGGAAAGTATGTATGGCCAGAGATATAACGAATTAATAAGGATCAAATAAAGATTGCGAATTTACCATCACCGAGTTTTCCCAATAAGTGTTAAAACTAGTAGAGTGACCAATCTACTTTTCAATTAATTACGGTCTGAAGAAGAAAGCGGCCCATAATGCTATGTATGCTACCTACCTTTAGTTTGTGATTTTATTTTGTCACAATTAATAATGCATCTTTTATAATTATATCGGATGGTTTATATTTCTAATAATAGAGCAAATAATAAATACAGACAGCGTAGTGCACGCTATTTGTACAGCATACTTATTTTTAGATTGATTCATTTATTGTTCTGTTGGATATGCGTGCTTTGAAACGCAGATGATTGCGCCGTGGATTCAGTTTGACAAGTTGATATCTTTAATTAAAAAAGTACTTTGTTGAACATACCACAATCCTACAATAAGTATGCAAATATCCACAGTTGCGTCTACTGTGCAGTCTGCACTTATTCCTTGAACGTTGTTTAACGGCAGCAAGTACCTAGATTGGACGTGCTCCGTCGACGCTGGCTCCCGTGTGCTGATAAGAAACAAATAATTCGAAATCGCGACCCACGTCTAATAGTTTTGACAGAATACTGGCGATAAATTTATTGTAATAGAACAAAGCTTTCACAATTAGAGATTACGACACAATGTATTATACAGGGTTTTTCAAGTTGATGGGCTATTAGAAGTATACGAATTAGTAGAATGAATTCAATTCTGAAACTTGGGCTCTTTTGGTTATTGTTTATGCCGCTTCTTTTAAAAATATTTTCAAGTTCGATTTACACCCGGTTATTGCAACAATTCAAAATTGTGGGTCTGGAAGATGTTACGCTTTCTGACACTTAACAACAATTGATTGTTCAATTGTTTCGAAATTACAGAACACTGCTTTCATTAACATTACACGTATACAGTGCAAAAAAGCAACATTTTCACAAATTTTAAATTTTCTCAAAAAGTATAAACAAAGGTATACGATAGTCCAATATCAATAGACGCCAAATTCAATGAGAAATTCGAATATGCAGTCAAAAATGGGTCATTCCATTAAAAAAAAAAACCTATGCCCCTTTGAAGTTGATCAATCTTGACCACAAAATTTGAACACTCTGTACATTTTAGTTAAATACCACTTTTTTTTTTTGATAACGTGAAGTTATAAATAATTGTTACGAGTTATAAAGCAAAATCTCAAACATTAATTGATATACGGTTTTTTAAATGTTAACGTGCAAATGTCAAAAAATTTCAGATAATTAAATAACTCAAAATCCATCAATATTTTCGGGGTAGTGCCTCCCATAGAATATGCATCAATTCAGATTTTATATCGGAAAATGTAAAAAAGTATGTCATTCTATTTAAAATAAGAATGTTAACATCTACCGCCGGTATAACCGGATGTAGATCGAACTTGAAAACATTTTTAAAAGAAGCGGCATAAACAATAACCAAATGAGCCCAAGTTTCAGAATTGAATTAATTCTACTAATTCCTATACTTCTAATAGCCCATCAACTTGAAAAACCCTGTATATATTTCAATAAAGCATTATATTTGAGTTGTTATAGTGAAGCGATGTTATGTTGAAATTAATAAGAGACATATCAAAGTTGTTATTTTTAAGAGTTAATACGGATAAAAAATATAATAACTTGATTAGACCACTACAAGCTAAGATGTTGATCGCACTGCATCAGCACAGAGTTTCGATCGTTCCTTTTTCTTCCCCCACAATGCCGATTTGAAGATACAATCTTTCAAAGCAACTTTAGACTTTAAGAACTTATTAAATTAAAAGGACTCTTTTATCAGTTGTTAGTTAAGAATTTCAAGAAGTGTTTACTACCTTCAGAAACTTATTTGTATTAAAATTCACTGATAACGTAGCATTTCATGGAAACAATTTTAAACAATGTATCGTATCTCTTGAAATGTTGATGCTATGTAACACAATTTCAGGAGGTATACGATGTGCCTACGTGTCTATATTATCGATATATTGGCTTGTAGAAAACTATTATTGTGTTTAGTTATAAACAATCGAAGAATACAACAATTAAAATAGTTTTCGATTATAACGTTTTTACTAATTGACCCCTCACTGTGTAGCTTCCTTTGTCTTTTGCATCTTCTGTCATCACTTTTCCACAAATAATACTTTTACACTATTGATAGTATAACCTGGAACTTATTGAAACTTATCCATAATGTAACCAACAGTGTGACTAAATTGAACGTGGTCGTCAGCGACATTCATTTTACAAAGCCCTTTTTATACCTTAGTTAGAAAAAGTGCTGATCAATTAATTAATTCAACCACACAATCATAATAATACCCGCGAAAAACTAATTTATAAAATTAAGAAACAAAGCTCGTTTTTTTCTTCTTGTTTTCCACATATAACACACAAAATGTTTGAATAGATCTGATAAATAGAATTGAGAATCTCATATATTTTTTTAAATAATTTTCTGGGCTGGATACGAGTCCTTTGGCTGGGGATCCCCGTAACTGTTAGTGTAGCCACAGTGCCAGATTGTTTTATTTGTGATTGTAGTTGTATCTCTGATTCTAATCCATTAATGCTGATATTAATTTTTGAATATTTTTTTTGTACTACAGATTACCTCAACATAATGAGGAAAAATTTATGGTGGCCTAGTGGTCAGAGCATGATTCGATTCCCGGTGAGGACATAACAGCAGTAACAAATTCTATATATCATTAATTTGAAGTAATTTCAGTAGGAAAAACGTATTCAAAAATGAATATCAACATTAATGTAATAAAACTAACCTCTACTGAAAATTAAGTGATGTAGGCTTTCATGGGCGGAGTCAACTTGGAGATTAAAGGTTTCTGGGCTTGTTGGCCGTGGTCTAGTTTGGATGAAAATTCTACCAGACGTTTCGTCATCAACTGCGGATGACATCTTCAGTGGTTTGCCGTCGGCTGTATGTTCGAAGTACTCTGTTCAGTGCTGCGTAGGCTTAGAGTTCGCTGCATGATCGAAGCCTACGTAGAACCGAATACAGTACTTCGATCACACATCCGACGCAAAGCCACTGACGATGCCATCCGCAGCTGATGACGAAACGTCTAGTAGAATTTTCAACCAAACTAGATCATGGTCAACAAGCCCGGAAACCTCTAATCTCCAACTCTACTAAAAAGTTCTCTAAAAATGTTTCATTGCTAGCTCTGATTACTACCAACCCTGATCTTTTAATATATTATTTAACTTACCAGCCAAATATAGGAGGGCATGTGATGAGTACTGAGCTGCACCAAACTACCAAAATCATGCCGAAAGCAAGCCGTTTCGATCTTCTTCTTCTTGAATAAGTTAACGGTTGCGTCACTGCTAAATATCTGTCCACACTTATTGCACATAAACTTAGAATCGATGCCGTGCATAACAGTATATCCAGCGACACCCATATGTCACACAGTAACCATCCGAACACCCACGATCCTAAAATAAAAAGGTTTCTATTTAATTTACAAGTTATTTAATTGTTTATAGGGGAAATGTTTAGTGATATATTACAACACGGAAAAGAATGACAGAATAGCTTCATTAAACTTTTAATCCAATTAAAAAGTCCACAATTTTCATCACACTAACAAGAGCAACTGCGACCAAATTTAAAAAGGCGTAGTCTATTGTGTTGGGTACACGGCTGGTGCTGATTTGACACATGACAACAGGTGCATTTTCATTTTATCATCACGTTATTTTTGTTGAAATGGGGTAGATTCACGAGGTTTTACTCACTAAGGTGCAAAAAGGTGAATCAAAGTTCGAGAAAAGTTACACTTAAGAGTACAATACAGTCGCGAAAAAAAATATGCGGAATTTCAAGATTTTCTCAAAAATTGCAGCTAATATACACTACCGAATATGGGATTAGATACATGGTACCTGCGTTAATAGCATAGAGAGAGATATATTCGGTTAAATGGTGAAAGCAATGGTGAAATTATTGAAAAGAAATCGGAAAACGTCAATTTTGAAATTGTGGTATAACATTTATGTTTTTGGCATTATCGAAAAACTGTTTGCACATTTTTTTCTTAACTATTTAAAGGAACGTCATATTCGATTTTCATTCATTGGTGTTGTGGTATTACGTAAGAGTACTGAAAGACTATGTACTCTCTGTTTATAACTTTCCGGAGCATATTATTAAAAAATCATTAAAAAATCTACTGCTACTACTTCGATAATCCATACGAAAAACTTCACGGGAAAAACTTTGTGTTGTAAAATAGCAACATTCTTTACTGTAGTATATTACATGATTTCAATATCCTTGAAAATATCAGTCAATCTCAAAACTCAGCCTTTTTGAATAGTAATATTTTCCAATACACATTCATTTTCTCCACTCAACATATTTTCCTGTAAATAAATTCATCTACGTCTCCCTTCAATAAAGAATCACACAATCGCCCACATTATTATATTAATTATAATAAAAGCTTTAATAGACTTTAAACATTAAAATATAATTTTAAACTCATTTCACAGAAACGTCATAATGTTCGATTTTAGCAAACTTCGTCAATTTTAAACAGTACCTGGATTTGGTAAAATTATGTGCAAAATTCTAAATATTTAGATCATAAATATATGTAATAATATACATAAAATAATACGAAGGATAGCAACACTGTAACTCCTCTAGAGTGAGTGTATGCAACACTCTTATGAGGAACACAAGTTACCAGAAAATAATAAATAAATAAATAAATAAATGAATAAATAAATACAAAGGTCTTTACTGTTTAATTGTGTCGTAAACTCTCCGTCGTTCAATACTTTTTAAACGAAACTACGGAGATATTTTGCCGCCATATGTAATTTGATTGCCTCCTTGTTGGCTAACTGTGGCTTAATCTCTGCAATACACACATCTCTGGCTTTTACTGAATATATTTTCCAAAACAACAGACTGTTTCAACGGACTATTTAATAAAGTACACTACAATTGTTCCGATTAAAAAGCCAGTGCTAATAGTTTAGACAATACTACGATTACTCTCCGAACTCTCTGTACTATTGATACCGATTAGTTAGTCGAAACAATTACTGAGTATTTTATTCAATCATACTAACGTAACAAGAAATCGTACAATGTTGTTTGTAACGAAATTGCAGAAGTCGATGGAATTGACTGAGATGATATTTGCGTTTTCTATCTACAAAAACCCCCAAAACCGGAAGTTTAAGTGATTAAGAAAGTGGAAAATTAGAAGTAAATACAAAAAATACTGTTGCAGATATGCAACAAAATAAATTGAAATAAAATAATTAAGTAGGCGAATGCCAAAACTGAATTTGTAATTGAAGACAACTAACAGGAACAAAAGTTAGAAAACACAATTTAACATTAACATACACACTAGAAATGGTGGATGGATGTATAAATGTGTTGCTAAAAAGGTAATTTTCTGTTTTCGTTGTTGTATAGGATAAATATTGTTTGGATAAACTCTGGTGTTTTCGCTTAACGGTAATATGGTAAGTGTATAATTAGTTGATGAAATGAATTATTTCACCGGTGCACAGATGTGCCACTTCTTTTGATTCCTATGGGGGAATCGGTGCAATAAACGGACTTCGTGCTTTAATTGTTTATTACACCCAACTATTTACAACTATATACACTAATTTTACATGAACGTGACTGCTACTTATTTACGAAAGATTAAATGATTATGATGGATTTGTTTGAAACTGTATGTTATTTATACTATACATTTATAGAGATCTTGATTTGATTTGTGCTATATGTTAAATGTACTAAAAATGATCTCTTCTAAACGTTTGATGGTTTTATCTAATATGTTGAAATTGAATGGATTGAACTGTATTAACTGTAACAACTGTGTTATCTATATTGTATTAACTATGTTGTCTATACTTATATTATCATGAATTTAAGAACCGCTCCTACAGGAGGGGTGGTTCCGATGCACCGACACTTGAAACAACAAAACAAACAAAAAGGAGGGAAAACGTAAACACAAAAAAATGCAACATTGTAATCTATGTCGGTGCATCATCTACGTCCTCGAAATGGACCGATGGGTCAACAAATTACCCCCAATAAATCTATAAACTAACCTAAACTCTAGAAGCACATTTGAAGACAAAGAAAAAATAATACAATAGGAAACAGCAATACTAAAAAGGGAAAAAATATGATACATACTATTATAAAACCATAAATCGCAAAAGAAAGAAACGGACAGCAAATGCACATGACAATACAACAAAAATTTGAGACGTAAGAAATGTGTGACTGACAAGGTCAATAACTTACAAACAAAAAATGAAAAGATAAATGCGAACAGTAAGTAAGAACAGCAACCATAATTCCATAGCATGTACTGACTTTTCCAACGTTAAGTGTTGTTGGGTGAGACTTTAGTTTTGATTATGACGAGATCGACCAGCCGAATTAAACTTTGAACGAACAACAAATTCCACTAGATTTTATTTCGCAAAAATGTTGATGTTAATTCATTTGTATATTCAATTTGTTCTTCTATGAAATTAAAATAACTTTGGTACTATATTATTTATTAAGTTGTAATGTGAGTAATGGTACCTTGACTACCGAATGGAAACAGTTTATACATTTTCCAATATTTTCAATAAAAGTAAACATCATTGCGAAATTAATCTTTTGAATAATTTAATTTCAAAAACTCAAAAAATGTTTATTTGGGCAATAGAAATAGCCTCTTCTACAAGCTAACCTCGTTAATTTTGCGAGAGAACTAATACGATTAGCAATAAATGGTAGATATGTTACGGGTAATGTTAAACCTAGTAAACCTAGGTTTACTCGGGTAAACTGCGTAATACCCAAGACTCTTAGGTAAAGTCCATAATATATTTGGGGTTTCGGGCTTTACCCGGGTAAACCGCGTTTTATCCGCTTTCGCTTGGTTAAAGTTGGATGTACCATAATCATTCAGTAAATTGATATTATTTCTAGGTTTATAATATACCAAATGTACGTACTTTTCAGATAACTATTAGTATAATTTTAGGATAAGTCAGACAGAAGTCAGAATCAATATAATCAAAATTTTGAATTTTTTTGTTGACTAATATACAAGCATGGCTTTATAAAAGTTTGAACTTCGTTATAGTTTTCAGAGTAACTTTTCAGGAAATATTTTGGGAAACATTAAGTGTGCATGTATAAAGGACAACTGTACCTGCTTTTTATTAATTATAATATTAAGAGGCGAATTCATATTTGTCTATGCTAATTAGACCGCCGACATTCCACACCGCACATAATGGGTTCGAGGACATCTATTTAGCATAAGAAACGACTTGAATGAAATGTTATCATCCTCAAGTTACAAAGCTATTTCAGTTTATTTATAAACGATAATTAATTATTGTATTACTTGTTATGATTGCAATATTTTAAACCTATCTCATTTTATTCTATCCTACTTTATGAACCCGGCGCACGAGCTGTACAATTCATGAAGTAGGTTTTTTGGTCAGTCATCACCAAAGCCACACTTTTCAATATATTTAAATAAAACTACCTAACTGAGAATAACTTAGATACCTACATTCTATACACTGATGATCGTCTTATAACAGCTAAAAAACTTATATAATTGTGCAGCTATATTGTTTTTGAAAGCTCTTTTGACTATCTGTACTTAAAATGGAACTAAATAGACCTAAAGTTGTGTATGTTTGCGTGGGTTACCCTACAGGTCATTTATTACAAGTGGATACCCGCGTTAAGATAGGGAGACCCGCTACTTAAATATATAGTAATTCATAATGTAGGAATCTACATTTATCGAGGACTAATTCAATTTGTCATCTACGAACGAACTTAGTAAATTGTATACAATACATAGATTATTAATTGTATATACCTCTTGTAGGAAACATTTACAAGGGTACATATTTAGAGATAAGTAATTTGTTCACAAAAGTTTCCAATAGCTAGTATAACATACATCATCTCTGCTATTTCTATTCTATAATGCTATTCATTTTAACAAATTTCGTAATCGCCTTAGAAGATAATTAAACGCTAAAATTGACACTGGGTGGCAGAGTAATAAGAAAATTATTTACCAAACCCAAAATTCTTGTTATGTAAAAAAATTAAAAAAAAGAACTATTTACAAAAAGGCAAGATAAATTAGAACAAATATTAAATTTTATGGTCAGTTCGTTCACATTTCCAGCAGCAGCAGAATTTCAAAACGATACTTATTAAGTACACTGTTAAAAACCTAGTCGTTACAGGATTCTATTCTTATTGTCAGGTTTTCAAAAAACAGAAACAGAACACTTATTATTTTGCTACGTTATTCCATCCGTCTAACTGTATGTCACAATCATTCTGAGAAACAGAGCATTGGTTAGCATTTGAGTTGTTTACATCCATGGGAAAAGGAAAAATATGCAGACGTTGAAAAATTTTGCTGGAATTTTAACGGTTGATTGAATTTTGTATTTTGTTAGAAACACGACCAAGCGCAAAATGCACCCTTATATTTCAGTCGAAAGCTTTGTTCAATACAAGCCCTTTTGTTATTGGCATTTCAAATATTCGCTCAGTTCAATTACTGTCCCAAAGCATTCGAAGTTAACCTAAATAATTTTCTATTTATTTCGTCTCGAGCTAGTATCATCCGATTTCCGAAACACAAAGCCTTTTTCTGTTACAGAATCATCTCTTAGTGCCCTTTATATACAGGCTTATTCAAACTGATTGGTACGTTAGACGTTTTAGGAAAACTAAGCATGTAAGACATTTGAAAATTTGGGAGTGAGGGTTATGAATGATAATCCTTTTACCTAAAATAGTTTCAAATGCATGTCATTTACGGTTATACCGGAAACTAATGTCAACTTTCTTATTTTTAATAGAATGGTGTATTTTTTAAGACGAATTTGTATGAATCATAACATTTTAATATAATTTTGATAACCAAATTATATGCCTACAATGAATAGTTAGATATAATTAGAGATACGAAGGTGTATCAAATATAAACGGGATTGGTTAACTAAAAAATTCGAACTATATTTAATTAGACCTTGATACATATATTATTTTTCTACATAGTTTCCCGCTCTACAAATACACTTTTTCCAACGGATTGAGAGATTTTTTATGCCATCATCGTAGAAACTCTTACGACGTTCTTGTAACTATTGTAGCACAAATGCTTCTACTGCGTCTTTCTAGTAGAAACGTTGGCCGCCAAGCGCTGCTTTCAGGGGTCCAAAAATATGGCAGTCACCAGAGAGTTATGCGTTAATTTCCCTCAATGAAATTTCGGCCGCCTCAACCTTGGCTTCGGTCATGGCCTTCAGAATTTTTTTTGTCTATTGTAAACACCTGAGTTCTTGACAAGGTGTTGTCCCCGAAGTGTGCCTGTAATCGACGCAAAATTTCGGTTGGATTCACCTTCTTCTTGGCCTAAAACGTAATTATAATCCGTTGCTCCACGGATACATATTTTTCTACCTCGTTCATTGTTTATTTTCGTATTAAAGCGACTCGAGCAAATTGCGGTTGGTTCTCCCTATTTCCTAGCGGTACAGGTCATCCTCGAATATACTACTACCAGGTCACTGACCTCTCCGTAATTTAAAGAAACATCAATCCCGTTTCTATTTAATGCACCCTCGTAATTTAATTTATAGAAAAAAAGATCGCTACCGCAACCCAAACTATAAGAACCTCCATGAAAAATGACCTAAAGCGTTAAATGTTAAAATTAAGCTTCATAATTTATAGAAGGAGTTCCGAACGAAATATCAAAATTTAAAAACATTAAATATAATAACGAATAACTTCATTTTTTCAAATAGCGCTTACCATGTTTTATGTTGTTATTCGGTTCCCTTCTTTATTCTCTTTCGATAAATTTGGATATATCCCTTTGTTTTATTTGAAAGAAAACCAAAATTATTAAAACATTTTAAATAAAATAACATGATACATCCGAACTTACCGAAAGAGAAAAAAGAGAACCTTCTGAGAAATAAGATATGGTAGGTGCCATCTGAAAAAATAAAGTTGGTTATCAAAATCACCGTAGAATTTGGTTGTTCATACGAATCGTCGTAAAGAAATATGCCGTTCCATTTAAACTAACAAAATTGACATCAACTTTCGGATGTGGCACAAACTTGAAATTATTTTAGATAAAAAGATCATTCTTAATAACCCCCACTGCCAAATTTTTAAATCTCTAACACGCTTAGTTTTCCTAAAACGTCTAATGTACCACTCAGTTTGAATAACCCTGTATAGTGTGTTTTATTTTTTACAAAAAGTTTTGTCATCATTCTATTTGTCAGCAAAGCATGAGACCTTATCATATTATAGAGAGTATGTCACCATCTACTGATATTTACTGCAAATTGTGGTATTCACACTTTTTACCAAGAACTAAATGTTCAACTGGTGTTGTCCTTCTTCGGGTGTACAGGATGTCGTCGGTTGGAATTGCTTCAACTGGCCGCGAAAGCCTTAATCAACTAAATGTTCCTTGTATGATTTGATTTGCGTGCCCATCATGTAATATAAGCTGCATCGCAGATTCAGTTTGTCAAGGAGATATCTTCGTAATTCCTTTGTCAAATATATGAAATACAATAGTTATCAGTAAATATCAGTAGATGGCGATATACTGCGTGTAACATGATTTAATATCAACTTCCATTTACGAAACCGCTTCGGGTTGTCAGGAATTCATCGATGCTTCTTTAAAGACATTCTAGACACCTCCTCGATTTAAATGCCAACCCGAATATTGAATATTGAAGAATAGGTTGTACTTGAATCTCTTTATTTCAATTGTTGTCAACATAAAAAAAACGTTACCTTATCAAAAAGTATGGTAAGAAAAAAATAAATACAACTAGGTTTAATCAACAATCTAATGCCGTAAAGATCGATCTTAAGGGTATCTAACAAAAACATTAATAAACTATTGATAAAGTGGATAGTGCGTGATTTATAAATTACAGATTTGTTTTTCTGATTTTGTTTTTATATTTACTTACGTTTTGATTTAATTCTTTCTTAAATTAATTTTATTGTGAATATTAATTAATTTTATAATAATTTTTTCAATATTCATTTCTTTATACATAATTTCTAATAATATTAAAATTGTTTTCTCAGCGATCCTGTGCACAGTTGTATTTCTTTTGTTCTTATGTATTTTTGTAAACTGTCTTATGATGAATTTGTAGTTGTTTTGACTAATGTATGTCTTAGTTTGTCAATAATCTCAACTTTTCAGGATAATTTATTAGGATAATGATTAAATTAATTTAAATAATTTTCTTTTCTTTGTAATATTTCTGTAACATTAATTAAAAAAAAAACTTATCTACTGCTGATTACTTAATGATCGCCTAAATTAAATTGTAAAGTGGTTTTTAGCCAAGTTCCACATTCGAAGCAAAGCATTTAAATCTCTACACACCTTTCTAAAAAAAACCCACTTTTATATGGTACTACATGAAATTGGTAAAACATATCGCATAACAGGTAGCTTGATCTAATTGTAAATGTGGGATGTTGTAATAAAAAAAAAGGAATTAATGATACTAAAATAAAAATTCCTTTGGCAGTCTCTACACAATGGGGATGGCACTATCAAATTCAACCGATTGGGGCGTCAGCTACATAACCACCAAGGTCTGTGGATATCAGTTTGTTGTAGTGTGGTTTGGATAGGTTTAATTGAAGTAATAAATCATTGATAGTGTCGATATAGTATGTTTACCAGTATTTAGTTTATATAATTTTTATATTATCAAGGGGCATGGAATTGTATTTTATTCTATTTGAAGGAAAATACAAATTAACTCCAAGTTACATTACTTAGGTGGGTATTTTTAAACCTACTACTGTCTACAGGAAGTTTCTCATGTGTGTGTCTCCATTCACGTGATATTTTTATAAATATATTTGGGTCAGATCAGGAAAGCCAAGTCCACAATATAAGTACGATTAAATTGAATGAGAAAGTTGACTAGAATTAGAGTATTTTACAATTCTTTTTAAATAATACAAAATTTAAACATAAACAATTTTTGTACACCACAGATAAGTGTTTAACCGGCCATAGGGAGATTCTATTACATATATTTCAAATGTATGGAAGTCTTGTAGTCCCCTACAATGATTGAACGATATGACAAAGAACGAGATTTCAGTAATAATTGCCTGCATCATCGCTTGTTAGATGTGCTGTTACTTGGACTGGCACAAAATTACGATGAATATACATGTTCTAATGCTCTTGTAGTTCGTTGATTTAGTCAGTGCATTTTTGGCACTTGAGGCGAAATAAAACTGCTGTTTTCTGTAGCATACGTAAGGATTACGTTTTGATGCACCTAAATTAAAAGCTTAGCGTATTTCTGCTGCATAATCTGGATTCACTACGCGCCTGACTTTAGTTGGGTAACTACAATACAAAGTATTTACAATGAAACTCCAGGGACCCAGTATTTTCCTTTCATATACTTATAGATCGTCGACATACCTGTACTATTTAAAACAAGGAAGATGAATAAAATGAGATTTTTAACATTCGACGCTGAAACAAAATCTCTTTTACGTTTCACTTTTCGTATAAGGGCCGCCGCCAGTTATACAACTCAGCCGATAGCTGGCTAATTAATGATTAGCAATGGTTGGTCGATGATCGAATTGCATTATTGAGCCACTCATGTTATATCAGTAGCCTGTGCATACCTCAGTTTTTTTTGTTCATATTATGGCACTTGAAGGTCAGTTGTAATGTGCACCATTCAACCGTTTTCGAGAAAATCTATTCTAAAGAATGCAGTGCGCTTTATATACAATAAAAAGTAATAATTTAACTATAAGCCTCGTAGCTCAAGGAGTACCATTCTGGGCTTGTAGTCGCAATATCGCTGGTTCAATCGACACTTCCATTAATTCCGTTTTAACCACTGGGCGAATTCTATTTGCCCATGTTGGGCCAATAAACTTCTGCTATAGCTACTGGGCCCAGATTAGATTGTAGGTATCAACCATTACCCAATGTTGGCCCAATCCTTGCTTGTTTATAAAAACTTATTAGGGTTATTCAGGCAAAATTCTAGTCTACATACTTTTACTAGCCATGTTCCCTATTGATATACTCATTTTATTACAGAGGGTTAGTCAGTATATATCTGTCTGTGCATTAGGAATTTTATTAAAGAGTATAGGATTGTATTTTCTTTTTATTCCAGTAATTTATTATGGATATTGCCCATGTAAAATAATTCTGCTATACTATTGAGTAGCGTTCGTGACAGTTTAATTTATTTTATGCTTTAATTTCTGTACTTACCCGTAAGATGAGATGCCACCGCTAAGGGCATTACAAATACTGCAACGAGCCAATCTGCTAATGACAGTGAAAGAACAAAGCAGTTTGTTACAGTTCGCAGCCTTCTGGTGGTCAAAACAGCGAGGATTACAAGTGTATTCCCTATTACTGTCACAATAATGACAATACTTAGTAATGCAACTAAAGACAACTCTTGTATCTGTCTGCTTACGGATTGGGCAACGACAGACGAATTTATAAACGATGCTGACTGGTTTATGCTGTTGATAATCTCTGACATCACTGGTCATTTCTGTAAATAAAAAAAGTATTACAACAAGCTCATTTAAACCCCAATGGAAGTATAATAAGACAGAGCGAAATTTACCGCTAAAATATTGTATTCTTTAATAGGGTGTTTTGAGAAGGTCATTAAAAGAATGTTATGGGCAGTAAATTTTTGTCCTTTGTTCCATAAATAGTCCAACCTACACCGCTGTCTTTTCTTCGCTTTCGTAATAGCAATATTTTTAGCTCTTTCATTTCCGCTCTTGACATGATTTAGGGGATTTTGAATGCTCATTACTTGATACGCTTTTATAATCCTATTTTATAAAAGCCCCAAGCATAGGATTATAGGTATTATCGTTCGTTATTGTTTGCTTTAACAAAGCTCTTTGCTTTTCTAGATAAAAATAAGTAATGGGCATTTCATTTTCTAGATAGTAATACTTTTTCATGAAGGTAAATAATAATGATCTATATATATATATATGTACAGAGTGAGCAACTTTTGATGTTTGTATAAGAAAACTCGGTAAATAAATGAGATACAAAAAGAATGAATTGTACCTTCTCGGTCCCGAAGATAAATTTATTGGTATATTTAAAAACTTGTTGTCGTCTTTTTATTTCGAGTTATAAACAAATGTTGAAAGTTTCAAGTTTTAGCAAGAGGTATTTTTTCCCACTTTTCAAATGTACATAATATGTTTCATAATACATTTCGTAGTTTACCCATTGCATTTTTATAATTAACTCCATTTCATCCTAAACCTATGCAATGTTTTACCAAAATTACGAAAAATACGACATGTTAGATTGGTTTATTCAAATTAATAACAATGTGATATGGAATCCTAAACATATTTCAATAGTTATCCAAAAGGAATACAATCTCATAAATCTATTTTTGCGATAGAGGAAACATCATCTGCAACCAACCAACAGCGATAGTTGGAATTTAAGTTGTGATATAATTTAAGTTCAGCACGATTAATTCTTTCCTAGTAATGTTGTTTCGACAGATAAAGCCTTGACTAGACATCACGAGTGTTACTAGTGCGATAGCTACCCTCGTCCTACCGTCGACGTTCGATCTCAAGAATAGTTTAGTTTCAATATTCGGTTCGCTGTAGTAGCCAATGGTGTTTTACCTTAACACATATATCAAGAAAATACAAAGATCCAACAGTACTATGAAATCCTAAATCAGCATATTATTGAAAATATACGAAAAATCTACCACTAGCTGAAGCAAGTAACACATTCTTCTATAGATTAAAAGTATTTGCCGTTAACTCTTGGAGAAACATGATTATTAATATAATAAAATTAGTAATAAAACACTTGAAGAGTTTCATTTATTTATTTACTTTGCTCTATGCGTATTTCGCCGTGTTACGGCATCATCAGGAGCTTATATTAAACTACAGTGTTTCTTAGTATCTATTCAATTTATATCACCTACTTACTTACTTTAGGGGTGGGGTTGTTTAAACCAAATCTGCACTTAACAGGGGGTTGTTACCTATTTGGTCGTTTGCTAGTTTTTTACTATATTTTGTAGCTTTTTCTTATAATAAAGAAATAGCAAACGACCAAATAGACTTTGGTAACAACCCTCTGTTAAGTCCAGATTTAGTTTAAACAACTCCACCCCTAAAGTAAGTAAGTAGGTAATATATATTGAATAGATACCAAGAAACACTGTAGTTTAATATAAGCTCCTGATCATGCCTTAACATGGCGAAATACGTATAGAGCAAAGTAAGTATTCGTCTAGTAAGGTGGCGCACGTCCTCACAATATCAAAGCCGCTTTGGAATGGTTTAACACGAATTTTGGAAATAATTGATTGGAAAATAACGGACCAGTGAGGTGGCCTCCATGATGAACGGACTTCGCCATTGTATTTCTTCTTTTGAGTGCACATTAAAGATAAATCATACAAGAACACAAATGACGATTTGAACGAACTAAGACAAAATTTCATAGGCTATCATGACAAGATCTAATTTATGTATTGAGAATAACAGTCATGAGTTCGAATAATTTTTTGATCTTCTACTAATTATCATGTAGCGAAAAATCTTAATTGTAAATATTTTTATTTTAAATATTTTTAATCTTATTTTTGTAAATAGCTTCTGATTTCAATCGCGAAAATTTCTTATCTTGTGTGTGCCTTTGTTTCCTTTTCATGTACATTGTATTGTTCCCTTATCACTATTACTTACATCTACCTAGAATTTCTCCTTTCACCTATACTTGCATGCACCCCTTACTAATAGCTGCTTTTACCCTTAATTGCTTTCTCTTGAAATCTGTACTGTCCTAATACAATGTACGAACACATAACAACTATACCGATTCCTACACGTATTAGCAACCTCCAAATCAAATTCACTAGAAGAACCATCGATAGCAACAACTCCATATTGACCAAAACACATAAACACCTCGCAGAATCATACGAAAACCTAAACCAAAAATCCATTTCCCCAAGCCAAACTATTGGCAATCACTTCCGACCTTCCTGACGATTTCGTCAATTATTTCGATAATCTCCCTAACTCCCTTAAAAAATATCAACTAATACACACAGCACACACACAAACATAATCATTTAAAATTTATAATGTCATACGGCCAAACAGGACTTAATTAAACGATCCTAGAACGACCTGACGTAGGGGGGGTTTAGTCGGTAAGTCCGAGGACATCTTTCTCGAGAATCTGACATTAGCCAGTCGTACGGACGGCACTTTAAATGTGAGCGAAACATGTGTCCGTTTTTCAAAATTGTTTATGGTATTAGGGGTAAATCTCTTCAATTTTATTATATAAATACAAATTTAAAATTATGAACGGGCGGTCACTGTCATACAGATGACTGAGGCTTACTAGAAGTCAATATAAATAACACAAAAGAGAAAACTACAAAAATAATATTTTTATTATTAAATGCTTAAGCGTCAAATCCACCTCCAAATACTATATATATTATTCAAAAAAGGAAAAATTTATCTTTTTAACTAAAACATGGCCAAATATGTAATACAATTTGTTAATACTCGAAAATACATTATTTTTTCTGACACTACTGTATTTTACAAAATAAAAGTGCCTAAAAAAAATGTAACAGTTGCTTTTTTATAATTTTAAAAACAACCAAGGTATGGACATGTATCCAAAACTTGAAATTTTCAACTTTTCCTTGTAACTAGAAAACAAAAGACGATAGCAAGTTTTGAATACACCAATAAATTTCTCTCAAGAAATGACATCGAGACGGTCATTCATTTTTGTGTATCTCTTCTAGTTGCTGAGTTATCCTATACAATCGTCGAAATTTGACGACCCTGTACATAGGAACGAAAATATTACATAGACTAAGTAAAATTTGAACTTTTGAATTTAGTGCTTACCTATTAAAAATTAAGTTACTGTTATCTTAATTGAGACTCCAAATTACATTGATTATAAATTATAAAACTGAACTATGTTACTATTTCACCTATGTGTAGAGGGTACTAGAACTATTTTCACAAAGAGCTTATTGATTAATAAACATTTGGATTTTAATTACATCGCGAGATTCAATTTTAATGACTTCTAGTATTCAACCCTGAAAAACCAAAATCCATAATTACATAGACGGTAAATAAATAATGAAATATTTGAAGAATTCTTAGTAGGGGTAAATGTGTAATACATTAATGTGATATTGATTATTGAATTAATTTGTACCCACTACAGATTACCTTATATTAATGAGGAAAAATTTGTTACTGCTGTCACAATCTCGCCGGGACTCGAACACGAAATCATTAGCTTTACGAGCCAATGCTTTTGCCACTAAGCTATAGTTGATAATGTTTTAAGTAACCTATGTAATGACCTTAACATACATAATATATGTCCCTGTGAAGAGTTTGGCTCGGGGCTACTGCAAGTATCTAAAGGAATAAGAACATATTCAAGAAATGCTATGAGCCAAGAGCGGATATTATGAATTAATGACAATTTTATAGGACATTATTGATAAGTATTGTGTACGAGTCTGTGCGTATATTTTTACTGACATGAGTCTGGAGGATACTTATAGTATGCCTAGGTTTAACTCGAATTGTCTAAATGGTTCGACACATATTCTAAAGGATATTCGAAATCATGCTGTACGTAATTCTATGTTTGGATTTCCTCGGTTTATTGCAACCCTTCATCTATTTATAAAGGCACAAGCCGCCACTGATCCCTTCCTAATTTACCGATCGTTTTCCTTTCGTAGATAAAGGAAAACCACTCCCAGTTCGGAGCCCACATGAAACTATTAGTTCCTTGTGCTAATTTCATACTAATCATATAAGCACACCATTAATAAATCCGTTGCTATTCAACAAGAGAATCTAATCTAGCAATTTTTAGAATTGTTGGAGAGAACAATTATTTTCGTTAATTCCATTGTAGGGGCGTTTGTAGTGTAAATTGCATTTTGCTAGTTCCATAAGAATGTTTTTTCTAATCTATATGCGTATGTAAACATTTCACCATAAATTGTCAACACATTGCGATGGTTTCCTTTCTAGCCAACGAACTGTTTGTGCACTTACGAAATAACCTGCAGCGTTATTAGTCAAATTATTCTACTCTGTTCAATTCATTAATCTTGTTAATAGAATAATTGATTGTATCCTTTTACTTCATTATTCAAACGTACACATTTGAAGATCTCCTTCCATGTATCATTTAAGAATTATGAGCATGACTAATTATAAATGTTCTTTCAAACTAAACAGTAAAATTTTTGCGCATTAAAGTTCTAAAAACTAAACAACGTTGTAAAATGTTCTGTTATTTTTATTTGCAAATTTCCAATTGTGAAATAATTTCAATAAGGCAGATAACTATATATATTGACGATTGTACATACGTATTTAAGGAATGAGCAAACCTAATTCCACAATTTCGGTTTTAGAAACAATTGGAAACAAGCTTTTATTTACCTTGAACTGCTAAAAACGCTTAATATTTATATGGCTAATTTGAATCGGTTAATTACAACGCGCTTTTATAGAACCAAGTTGTTATTGTAAGGAAAAAACTATTTTTAACTTTTTAGAGGATCTCAAGGTTAAATAAGAACTTGTTCTTAAAAAATATGTTTTTTAGTTTAATTTGTTGATTAAATTTTAGTTGTCTTTTTTATAATTATTATTAAATGATAAAATCTTTATCGTACAACGTGCCTTCAGACGCATGAGCAATCATTTGGCGTCAATCAGATACCGAATCGAGTCATCCAAGATCTTGTACCAAAAGAGTAGAATTCTTCTAATGCTTTTAACTTTAGAGCTATTAACCGGGGGCAAGAGGTGACCTAGGCGATTTTTTCTCCATACACTATCGAAAGTTAGAATTTCTCTGATTCCCATCCTGTGCAAGGTATCACGGTTTTTGCGTCATTCCTACTCAATTCTAGTTGCACAGTCCTCTATGATTTATCTTGCTTAGCTTAATGAAGGATTAGTTATACTACATTCCTTAGTGTTGCTCCACACCTCGATATGCATATTTAAAGCACAGCTTTCAATCTCAGAAATGATTACCATGTTGGAGACACTAGTCCTGGTTCTGTAAATCCCATAAAGCTCTCCTTCCTTGCTTGCCCTTGCCCTTCACTACTAGTTATTTATTTAATTTATTGATATTTACATACATTGTGTTGTACGAATAAATCTTTACACATTTTCATGACCACCACACAACTATGTACCATCATCACATCCGAGACCATCTGGGTACAAATAACTATTGACCTTTACACTCTACCCTGAGCCGAAAACTTGTTGGTTTTATATCGTAAAATTAAAAAATCTGAACTTGGTACTAAATTTTCCTCTTAGAAAAATACATATACCGTTTTAGTGGAATACGTGTTATTGTTTGTGATAATACCTAACTAACAAAGAAATGTGTTACACAGATTAGCAAATTTAATACTATACGTTGTTAGTGAATTGTACTTGAAACGTAAACGATTTATACATTACAAAAATAAAATAAAATTAGTTCTACGACATTGGTACAAAAATATATATTTTTAGAAAACTAGTTTTCTTTGCAATAAGTCCAATATCTACACATAATTACACATTCAGTTTCAATAGTTTAGATTTACCTTAAACGTCTTTCATCGTTGCATGTTTATGATATTCAATGAAAAATCGCTCAGAGGCTTTTCGTTAAGTACCGTATGAACACATTATGGTTTATTTTGCCTACGGAGTGTGTAAATATTGACATTTCGTTTACATAATATTATATGAATATATTATAAGCAGTGTCAGGTAATTAAAATTTGTATATGATGATAAAGCACAATAAATTTTAAAAATAATTAATCCAAACAAACGAATGCTGTGAATTTCAAATTTTTTGTTCAAACTAATAGCCATACGATACCTTCAGTTAAATGATTTTCCATTACGTATTCTAAAAATATACTATTTATTCTAACATTGCTTAATTGTAGAAGAAGTTTTACCTTTTGCCTATTCGTTGATCAAAAAAACCTTTACATACAAAACATGACTCATATTCATTGGCGTAGCTACGGAGTTTTTCTAAGGGGGGTGGTCAGCAAATCAGCCTCCATGACAATTTTTATAATTTTTGATTTTTCTTCTTGATCTACTGCGCCACAACTTTTCCACCCCCAAACACTGTTTAGGGTTGTACAATGTTATTGCTACGATCTCTACCCTCTCTAGCCCCCTCCGACCCCACGTTTCAGCACCAACTAATTCCTACAGTGGTTGGCTTAGGTTAGGTTAGGGTACTTTAGGATGAAAATGTAAACAATTTTCGAGTATTGTTATCAAGGTAAAAAGAGTGAAAACGGTATGTTTATATATCCTATCGATTTTTCTAGTGTGGTGGGTTGTGACCTTCCTTTCCCCCTCCCCTAACTACGTCTATCCTTATTTAACACTTTTTCGTTCTATTAATTCCAAGTTTCATAGAAAAGCAAGCAAATTGTAATTTATTATATTAGTAGGTATTTAAAGGTAAATTTAATTTTTATGCTTCTTATTTCCTCTGATCAGGTGACATCGTAAAAATGGCTGGTTCGGAATAAATTTACGAATTTTCATTTTAAATAGTAAGTAAACTTTATTGAACATCTACAAACGAGTCTCAAATTGAGTAGTACCAGAAAGGAACATTTCAAATTTGGCTGTTGTACCTATTTTTGATGAACTGGCACGGCTGAAGTAAATCAATAAGAAAAATTAACAATGAGACTGGGCTTTTAACTGATTACGGCATTTTTCTCTTTGCTCTATTAGAGAGGAAAATCCGATTCAGTTGACGGAAATTCTTTAATGGAAAATCCAATTATCTAAAATAATGGAAATAGAAAAATGCATTTTTTAACGGAGGATAGAATGCAAACTTTTGCATTAAAAATCTAATGAATAGTGTTTAGTGTTATTATTAATTATACACCTAATTTGTGTTAAGTTAACCGAATTATAAAAAAACATATCTTTCTTTTTCTTGGAAATTTAAATGGCAAGAACTATTATACTTCTACTGCTTGCTAACCGCTGCCCTTTACCTTAATCAATCTTCAATAAGTACCCATGTTAGTGTTATATTCTATTTTTCACTTCTAAATGTGTATGCTAATTAATCAAATTTAATTAATTCGTTTTACTGTTTATGTTTCAAGGTTTACTTATACTTTTACTAATATTGTTACCTATTTACATTTATCTACATATAATTTTATATTAAATATTTGTTTCGTAATCTTAACAATTTAAACTAAAAGAACTTATTTTGTATTTTTTTGTACGGCAAGAAAAAAGTCAAACTTCGTTCACTTGGTGCAATAAAACTTGCTACGTACTTGAAACTTTTCGGAGAAACACCCTTAACGATGCTTTCTCTAGTGTCACTATAAAAGGCCCAGGTAGCTGAGCGGCGTGATGCAGTGCTCTAGATCATTGCTTAGCATTCGGGAGGTCACCAGTTCGAACCTGGGTTCGGCTTCTCTGGTCCAAATTTTCTGTGGTTTCCTTGGATAATTTAGGCAAATGCTGGGGAGTAATATTCCACGGATAATCTTTCACTTCTCTTCTTTCTTCATTTCGTCAGTCTCATAATTCTTTACCTAACCACACCACCCACCAATTCCCACCATTTCTGAAAGGAGACTGAAGATGGCCTTACGCCCTACCCTCCGGCTTTGCACTGCAATGTAGGTCGGAGGAACTGACCGCCCATCAGCACGAGTAGCTGATGGGAATGAATCACAATAAAATAAAAAATATATTTTTAGGGAGAACATTTCTTGCTTCGGTTTTAAACGTTACCATTTCTTTTCCAAATCTTTCATAAGTTTTATAAGTTTTTTAACATAAGCTTTTTATATGTTGGTTTATTAGTTTATCATAAGTAGTTTATGCTAGGGATAATTATACTTAATCAAATGATTAAAATAGAACACAATTGGTAGGTTTCACAATATAGATATATTAGAAAATCTCTAACACGTGTTTCGGTGGTTACACCATTATTAATATTTGTTGTGAAACCTACCTTTAATCATTTGATTATTTAAATATGTATGACCAAGTGCCCAGCGAAATATCACTCACTACTATAATTATTGTTATTATTAAACTTTTGTTTTTAATACTCGTGCTAGGGTTTTCTTGTGTGAACATGATTGTGTGCGTGTACATATCCCAAAATTAAGAACGCAGGATACAACATTACCAATGAAGACGTAGTCTCCTATTAGGTCCATATACTTTTCTCAACCAACAAGCCAAAAAATACGAAAGAAAAAACTCTCCAAAATACGTTTCTGTCTCGGCGCTAACTTCATTTTAACTATTTTTTTTTTCTGCGAGCCATGTTTTCAAGTTAGGAAACAAAACGAATTCGCAGGATGCCAGTTGAAGCAAGTAAAGGTGGATTCGGAAGCAATGTGTAGCGAAGTTCGTGCAATTTGGCCGCTACAATTAAAGATGAATGTGCGTTTCTGCTTCAATCTCTTATTGAATCTGTCTCATGACTCTCTGTAGTACTACCCTGTGATTATTTTTTTCTTTCTGCAGAAAGTCCATGAGAATTATTCCATTGGAATCTCACAAAATCGTGTCCATAATGGATCTGCTTTTGCATTCTTCAAAGCAGATTCACTCGGGAAAATTAATTGTTTTGTCTGTCTCTTGGTATCTGGCGTGTAGTAATGTGTCCAGATTTCATCAACGGATACTCTTCTCACACCTATCTTTTCCTTTGAAATCTTTGTTGCCCTTCCGTACGAGACACTAATGGCTCAGCTATACTTCGCGCACTTTCGTTCGGCGAACAGCGACAATCATGTTATGGATCTTTTCGACAATTTCCCTGGTAACCACGTCTGATGGGCATCCTAATCGTTATTTATGGAAAACAGTTGTTTGTAAAACCACTATGTCATGGTTTTCATAGATAGTGAAGGATCCCCATAGTCGGCATCCACCTTCACCTTTGTTTCTTCACGTTTTTACATAAAATAAAAAATGAATTACGTATCGAATCTTTTTCCATTTAATCGATAAATACAAAACACGAATGATAGAGCTGGTTGTCAACAAAAGCTAACATATGTATTAATCTAAAATCTTGGCATCGTTTAACAGACTTTAGATTCTTTGAGTTATTTGTTATGGGTGACGAAGAAAATAAAGCACTGAACCAGAAATAAATTTATAATTAACTGATAAAATTGAATGAAGACTAGAAGTAAAAATGAATATACAAATGAACGAAGTGAAGAACTTATGTTGTAACCAGGAAGATCGAAAGAGAACTGATTGTAGTTATTAAAATAATATTGTAGAAAAATAGATAAGAGGGGAGCTAGAAGTTTATTAATCATAGTAGGGATAAATTTGAAAAGGTAGATGACATACAATATTGAAAACCCAAATGTACCGAAGAAACCCATTGTAAAATTGTTATTAGGAAGAGTAAGAATTATAGACGGCATGCTGTTAGTATACAGAGTTGAATTGTTAAGCGGGATTATAGGAAAATACTGAAGCAATTAAATTCTCGTTAAGTGAAGAATAGGTACAGAATAGGTAAAGAGCAAGTACAGAAATAGATTTGGAAGAACGGAATATTTACAGGCACGATATAACATACAATACAAACAATAAAATTTACAAAAACACAATATCTACAGAAATATAAATATATTTGAAAAATAAAAACTATTAATTCGCCACAGGACTATAAGTACACGATAGTAATGAAAATTTATTTACCACCGCCATGTTATCAAACACAGGTACTTATTGATCAGCCCTCGTATATTAGTAATAATACCTGTGCAAAAATTATCTGAAGTATCTTAATTGGGATATTTTATTTAGAATTAATAAATAAAATCAAGTTTTATAATGAAAAATAGGAATAAGATAGGAGAGGTGTTGGACCAGAAAATGTGAATTACAAAAATCGTTTTGCACGAGAAAACCATACCGCATTGATTCCGGTTACTATCATGAAAAGATGTGTTCTCATGTATATAGAGCTTCTTCATGTGATACATACGTTCTCATATAGTTTACTGCTATAAATAAAAATGTAAAGTGCGCCAATCCACAGTAAAGCCACGAATGTTGTGCACGCTTTCACATAACGGAGATTTATTGTCACTGTCGAGGAAACCTACATACTGCTGTTTGTACATGTTGCCTGAGTAACCTTTGAAAAATATTTTCGGGAAAATTTTTGAAACAAAAAAGGGACTCAATATTCCAAGTGGTACTATATCTTCGAATTGGAACAATAGTGTCGGAAAATTTGAAAATATTTAAGAAAAACATATTTTTCATTTCTTTTCCTTAATATAGAATAATTCAGAAGTCAGAGCCAAAGAGGATATAAAGTTGTTTATTTTAGATTTATAAAACAACTAGAAGCGAAATGTTGGATGTTGGTTTTTTAATTTAAAATAAAAAACTTTATATCGTCCTTGCTTTATAGAAATTTAATTAATCAAACCTATAAGATTGAGGTACCTCTAATATGTCTCACATTAGTTAACATAGTGTTGTCTTAAAAAGGGTGATTCTCAATTAATAAAGACATTTTAATGTAGATACCTATTTTAAAAAGGCTCTCAATTTAATCGAATATTGTTCCATACAATTCTCTTAATTTCCTTCATAATGTAAATGGTCTAGCTATGTTTATAGTCCAATATAAATATTATTACTCCAAACTTGAAAAATCCTTCTTTATTTTTAACCTATAACGGATCCCCCAAAATGTACTAATTATTTGAAGAGAACAAAAACTTAGGTATTTTCAATTTCAAATGCTTTTTTTTTAACAGAACGTCGTACATTATCCTGCTTTATATATTCTATTTTTTCTCGTACAGGGTCGCAAAACTGCCAAAAACACCAGATATTTATGTGGGATCAAACAATGAAACCAACGATTCGATGATTTAATATAAAATTTAATTGGCAATAAAACAAGCACAAAAACGGAATTAACAAATAAATATAAAATAACTGATGATAAAAAAGAATTCAAATAAAAATAAATTAAAAACACCCTCAACCACGTCTACACACTCAGGCATCTAGCTCTCCACCCGTTCACACGACGACTACTCTTATAGGGTGGTCTGCACATATCGATCGCGCGATGCACATGCATTCGTAACCCTTACCCTCTGTTCATTCCATCTCACTGTCGCTCTTGCACTCGCTATTTCCTCTCACACTTGCTGAAACAGTGTTTCAATTTCTATAGTTCACACTTGCATTCCTACATTTACGTATTTTTGCGACCTAATTTCTAAAATTTATTAACATAGAAATTTACTGTATCTACACAACACCCGTAGCTGATGTGCTTCTGTAAAATTGATTTTTTCCGGCCTATCTGCATCGAGTAGTAGACTAAATGAATGTCTTTGATCGAGCATGTCACGGTGTCCTTAACTGTGCCACAGGAGTCACTTTGTGCATTATTTTCACCGGCACTGCTTTCTTCAGCACTCACATTTACTGGCATAAAGCAGAGAATTTAAACGAGTAAGAGAGCTGCATAAAAGTCATTGAAGATCTATTAAAGTGCGCATGGACAACACCGCAACTTAGCAACACCTCCTTTAATAAAGCCACACAACAAAACATCAGAATACGTATGACGTCACAATAAAAAGGCTGTTTGTTTTACATTAGATGGTGTTAATAACAAAACGTTTGAGAGTGCTCGTTTAAAATTTACCGAAAAGAAAAACAGAAAATTGGCCACGTTAGTTAATAAACCGAAGTAAAAATGGTGTATCCAAATTAAGTCATATTAAAAGTACAAATAACAGTAAACACATCATATATTTAATTCCAACACATTCTTAAATAGGTTTTCATTTAATTTTACATTTACACGTCGATTTGAACATATATACGCCTGTCTAAATTTGCATTTATATACTTCTAACTAATTCAAATGTACTTCTATATCAACTTAAGTACTCGTATATTTGCCATTGTACGTTAATACAATCAATAGCATTTCCAATTTGTTTTAAATGTGTGGTTTCAACGAAATTTTCGTTGGTTTTAAAGTGGTTACATCTTTTGGTGTACACGTCATTACTACTCGTTTATTTGTCTTCGACAATTTAAGGTATTTATTTCCAGTTTATATTTATCTGTAAAATATGGGACTAGGGCTACTGGCGAGACCCCCATCACAATAGGTCAACGTACCGAAGAAGTGATACCTCAAAAGTGGTGTGGAAATCACAATCTTTCGTTTCTTTCTCCATTAAAAGTAATTAATATTACTGTCGTAGAACTATCTAAACTCAACAAATTGTTATACATGTGTCTTTTTTACATTGGTTGGAGATTAAAACATAATTTTAAACGTTATATTTTTCATTTCTATTCCGATCCGTGATGCTTTTACTTGTATGTGAACGTATCGTTTAAGTATCGGTGTCTCACGTCAGCCTGAATTGACTGACGTCATATTTTGGTTGTCGGGTTTTGTAAAGGAGGTGTTGATCTTAGTGCGTTGTTAACTATTGTTAACTAAGCATAAGCTATGTACAGAAAATAATTAAAATAAACAAAACACGAGGTTACTGTATTTTATGATTCTTGATGGGTGGATCTCGCAATCGAGACATCACTATGTTTAGTTTTGGATCATGCCTCTCTCCTCTGTTTATAATTACTCATAATTATAACTTACAATAATAAAAACCACAATTAGAGCAGTAAGAAAATGTATGATAGGTAACATACAGCAGTCTGACTATTGTACGCATCATTTGTTTTGATTAATAAAAATTAATAATAATAAAAAAATTTAGTTTTGATTAGAAGTTCGATGTGGTTTTGTGTAGTGATTTATCATATTAGGTAATAGCATTTATAAACTGCGATAGATGCTCTCAATTCTTATATGAAAGAAAAATTTATTTAATAATAATAATAAAAATATCGTTAGTGTTTGTCGCAGAAAATATATAAGCGTTGATTTAATAGATTATTTTCTTCGAGAAGCAACTGGATTTGTTGGTGCAATAAAAAACGCATTCATTTTGGCAACGATAGGGGTGACTGAGTTTTGGTTTTACGAAGGATCGTAGGATTGAATGAACGTTCGGAAGCATGTGCAGAACACCCATTTCATTTCAACACGAACCGCCACTGACCACAAACACACTTTAAGCATCGGATACGCATTTCGCCTACTTTTAAATTGACATTATTAAACACGAGGTAAAGCCCATATAAGTAGACGAAACACATGTCTACAAGTGTTTTCAGCTTTATCAGTTTTTTACAAAACGTCTAATAAGTCACTCATTAATTATGTAAAGATACGAGTGAGAGGGATTAAAAACCTATATTTACGTAAGAAGTGGTATCTTTGGAAGACTCAGCGGCGCGTGGCCTAATGGATCCTAGTTTTTTATGGTTTCCATGAATCACTTAGGGAAATGATTAATTTCGTCCATCTCATCTTACTTTCCTTAAATACCACTCACCCACTCCTACGATTCCTGACTGCTCGCTCACCAGTATGAGTAGCTGGTTGGAATGAAACACCCAAAACTTTTTTTTGTCTCTAGGGTGTATGCGTAACTCGAGCTGAGTAGCACGAATTCTGAAAAATTACCTTGAAACTTGTTTTGCTCGTTCCATTGATTGTATAAGTGAAAACTAACCTTTAATGTAGAGAAATAGACGGTAAACCGTTGGGGGTTTATATAGAAAACTTGAATTAAGTATAAGTACAAGCACAGTATAAATATATACAGTTTTGCACTCCTTTTGCGTATTGTTATGACTTCTTTAGAAGGACAGAGAAGTAACCTATTTTCTGTGGGTGAAAAATACCTGTCCTATCACTTTTGAAAGGCTTGACTTTAAAAACATTGCTAGTAATTCATATTTCTACGTTTGATAGTGAAGCTGCTATTTAAATATCAATCATTTTTTTCATGTAAGAGAGAGAAAGGTGAATGACAAATTCTTATCATTTCTTATGAAGGGGGAGGGAGGACAAACATAGAGGAATGTAATAATTACAATTTGTGAAAGACACCTATCTTGAATAGTTTAGTGTAACGAAAAAGGTGCTAAGCGTTTATACAATTCCACAAATTAATTCACTGATTCATTTAACTTTTATTCTCGTTTGGTCGTTTAGTATTGGGAACAACACAATTAAATAAATATGCGTGTGTGTATAAAGTTTATTTTACGTACACTATTTATAAATATACAATATATGTACAAATGATAAAGTAAACTCACGAAATAATGTATATACAAAACGGCGAAGAATGAAGATATCTAAAATTAAATAGGAAATAGTGAGAGAGATGTTAAGGACTATTAGGATGACTGAGTGTGATTGAGTTTGTCTAAGCAAATCTCACTTAGTTTGAAAAGTTTTTATAAATCGAACATTGGAATGAAAGAAGTAAATGAATCATTTCTGAGAATTTTAGTTTATCATTATTCGAAGTGAAAATGGCCAGGATGCAGAATTGGGGGACTACTGGTGAGGGTAAATGGACACAATCGTGAAGTTTCTAAAAACCCCAACTAAAGGTACAATAAGAATGGATGGAAAAAGTTTTGTAAAGAAGTTAAAAAGAATAGACAAATTTTGAAAGAAGCAATTATTCTGCTAAAAGTAAATAAAGGAAAAGTGAAATTTGGAATGTACAGATATAATTGAGTAAGATTTGAATATAGAGATTATTTAATAGGTCTGATGAAATGTACGAAAGAAAGTTAGCAAATGCAAATATTCAAGGAATAGAAGTCTGTAGAATTAGACAAGGGAAATAAAAGTTATTACGAAACAGAAACACATAAAATTAGACACAAAACATAAAAACTCACAAAAAGTCGTATATACCAGTTAAAACGTTTACACAAAATGTATAAAATTAACCCATAAATTTACGACAATAGCAGAGGCGAGTGTGGCAATAAACGTCACACTCGAAATGAAAGTGAGAGGTGTTATACATATTTTATGTTAACGGTCCTACAGATGATAGAGTATTGTGGATACAAAATGAATTTGAAATTAAAATTTTACACATATATTATTGTTATTATTTGCACAAATAATGTTCTACAATGTACTGTTTAGCTGTGTGTAAATACATCTGATTTGGTCATTTTATTCCCGAAAACCACAGAATACCAACATTACTTGCATAACCCTTTAGTCCGTTGAATTACCAAATTACCAACTATGCGATTCCACCGCTGAACCAATAATGCGAATTATTACAGTAGGAAGCAATTATCTTCGTGGTTTTCAGGAAATATGTTCTGTACGATAATTGTAATCTCAATGAATTTCATGTCAGTTTTCTTTTTCGGTATATGGGATATCGTAATAAAAACTTTATATAGGAAAAAAGCAAAAGATATGCTATAGATATAGTTTGTTAATTAGTAATTAATTTAACAAATATATAAGGAAAAGTCGTACAAAATCAACCTTAACAAAAATTTAAATCTTTTGTGCATTGTTTGAACATTACTCAATTTAATAATGAAATATTGTTTACGACTTTTTAGTAGGGGTAAATTTTAAATACATTAATACGATTTAATTATTGAATTAATTTATACCCACTACAGATTACCTCATACAAAAAAATTTGTTGCTGGTTTTCCCTCATTGTATGAGGTAATCTGTAGTGGGTATAAATTAATTCAATAATTAATATCGTATTAATGTATTTAATTACTCAATTTTCTAGTTGATTTTTAATCTCAAAAAAAGTTCATTATGACAAATTAAGGAAAATGTTACCCATAATACTTGGTAAAAAATTAAATCAGTAGATGGGGATAGGATAGGAATCCCATTTTTGTCTTTCGGTTTATGTAATAAAAGGCAATCATAATAATACAAATACACTTCTATTTTTTTAAAATTAACATAAGGTATTGTTTTTACGTCTTCGACCTCACTTGTACGAACTGAAGTATAGCAGTACTGTGTTATGTTGTGTTGTGTTGTGTGGTGTCGTGTTGGGTTGTATGCACATATCCGATACTCGTATATTACAAGCAGCGCTCCCGAGAACGACGAATTCAGTACGTTGTAGACATATAACATATACGTCGGACTCTCACAAGTACCTTTTGTCTTATACGCGTATCTGGGATTTCAGCATGCTTATAGAAAATCTCACCGTATTTTGCGTACAATGGGCAGAGTATTAAAAAAGCGTAAAACCGTTGGCAATATAGAAGTACAAATGGAATATATGGTTGTATTATACGTAAAACATGAAACTGGAAGTTGCGTTGCCAGTTTTTTTGTTCTGGATTATCCTTTATTATCAAAACGCCCCGATAAAAAATAGCGCAAGGAAAGCAGTGACGGTGAGAGCTTTTTATACTTTATTGTTCCTTAAAAATACTTTGTACATTCGGATTAGAGTATATATACCAAAGGTATTCATTGTTATGGAAATGTTTTTAAGAATTTCACGTTTATACCAAGCCGTACCTAACAAACATTAAATTCTAAACAGTTTAATTAGCAAATAAGTTTATCGCGTACAAAATGTATTCCCTATCGGCTAATTTTGGATAATGGGTAACATGTGGGTGCTCGCACCTACTGTTAATTCTATCATCACAATGTATCCCAACAAAGGACCTCAAATTTAATAGCTTTTAAGGCTTGTATACAAGTATATTGCTAACATGTATTTTCCTGAATCCTAAACGAGAAATTTTTCAAACATTCATTGACCCCTACATTTAGCAAACATTATCAATAAGGAAATTAATTATACATATAAATCATAATGTGCAATAGAATTGGAGTGGATACCGAGATAAATAAAAAGAATTAGTAAATATTAAAAAAAAAACTCATCAGTCGCCTTCAATGTTAGTACTAAAAAGCAGTAGAAGTGTTTGTTTACTTTAATTTTAGCAGTGACAATGTTTAATTTATATTACAAATAAATGCTCAAGTACATTACATCATTCATAAAACAAACTTCATTAATAAAAAATATGATGCCCCAAAAATATTTCGATAAGTATACCACAAAATTCTTTCCAAAAAATTACATATTTGAAAAGTCGGCAATGTGTATTTGTAAAGTATAAATTAATTACATTTGGTTGCAATAAAGTATTTCTAGTACTCTAAATAACCATTAATGTAATTCAATCATTAATTGTTGAATATTTTAAGTATATAATTATCAATTGATATTGACTAGTATTTATTTATGACCATATGGGGTCCTCTGCTGATATCTATCTTATGCTAATTGAAGTATTTGGTATGTTTGGCAAGGGCCTTACGAAGGTAGCTACTTGTCCAACTGAATCGACGGTGCAGTTTATATACGTGATATCAGCGTAAAACAATGTACTAACCAAAAATTTATACTGACTTTATTATTTACTTCTTTACGCCACCTATTTGAATTTTAAAGATCCACTAGTTCCTGATTAGCAAGTTGTGGAAACTACCATTATATGTACTGGTTTAGCAGCACTTACTAGGTATATATAATAAATAGCATATATAATATACATATATTACAAATTTAAAATTATAGTCAACGTGGTTGCAAAAATAGCTCTTCAAGTTCAAATTTTATAATTTTTAAAAATCATAGCTTTATGTTGATAACTTTGTAAAATGTCTGAAGTTTTATATACTGTAAGTATTTTTAACAGACCACTGACGTTTCAAATTTATAAAATATTAGTTAACACTGTAGCTATACTTCTACCCCCAAAAGAGTATTTAGTATTCCTAATCAACTCAAAAAGGTGCTTATGCCATAGTTTAATAAAATAAATTCAAAAATTTCCGGAAAAGATATCTTAGCGAAAGTCTTTCACTTTTATTATAAAAAAAAACAAGATTGGAAAAAAAATATGGAGGAATTTAAGTTCATTCATAGAATACTAATTTCGCCGCTAATCATTGATAAATTATTTTACATTAACATTACCTTAAAAAAGAAATTTATCCCCGTGCCTCTTTAAACTTCACTGAGATGAGTTTTCCAGATTTTAAAGTCATGTTTTAGATAGAATTGCACATTCACATTCGTAACGTTTCGAGCGATTTTCACAGCGTATCAGACGTAACTAATTAAGAAAGTCGATACACGCGAACACAATTAGGACGCGCAAAACAGAACTAATGACAGTTTATAAGCTGCCAGCTTGCAAATTCAATAAAAAGTTTTGTTTGTTTGTTTAAATGATTTAATTTTAGCTGTTTAACACTTAGTACGTTCCTTTAAACTCGTCTGACCACAGTCAGAAATTTAATTATAATCTTTACGATCCGCGAGATCACATGGGACACATGTTTTCTTGTTTAACTAATCGCGAGCGCATGGCATCTGCCATAACTAATAACTATTATACCAGACATTAGATTTTCAAAAGTTAAAGCACTTATCTCCAGATATTTTTTCCAGATTTGAATAAAACTTTATTATGTATTAGAGTTCTGTTAAATATAATTTATGATGTAAAAATTATTTTTGTAACTTTTTAAAGTTGAAAATAATTTGACTGGATATTCAAACGTACCCTGTAATTCCTTGGAAACAATTCTAGTTATGATAAAAATTCTTTCGAATTCATATTTAGTTATTTGTTAAAGACATGTCACCTTACTATACTATTAAAATAACAAGTTTTGTTGCATTTTTGAATAGTCTTAGTTATGTAGTTTTTAAATCATGATTGCAACTTGCAATTACCCTAAGGTAACAAGGGAAACATTAAGATAAAACGCTAAAAGCAAAATTTCTATAACTAATATCTAACAAAGAATAAATACAGACATCCTTATGAATGTCATATATAAACAATTGCTACTTATTGTTCCACAAGGTCCTTTTATAATACGGATATCAACTAGATAAACTAAACCCAAGGTGTAGCTACCCAACATACATGATAGGCATGTGGCCAGATAGAATAGAAATAAGTGTGTTCTTGGGCAATATTCTGTAAAAACTGCCTGTATCGTGATTTCGCTATGAATTCAATTTAATAAGTCAATCTCCTTATTAGAAAAGGACCTTACTACTATTACTGAATCCACAATAAGTAGCAGAAATTTCTACAGATGGAGTTCACAAATCTGCCTGTATTTATTCATGTAACGCTGTTTAAAGGCAGGTAGGTCGGTCGCATGTATGATGGTCTCCCCGACGCTGCAAATACATACGCGGTAAAACTTCGGGCCTCGGTGTCAGACCATCCAAACCCCACCATCTCGACACTATCCAACTATGCCCCAAAACTAAACGACCGCTTTAGAAGGCCTTATCAACTTCTACCCTGAGCCGCCCTTATTCGCTCAGTCCCAGTTTCCCTTTTTAGTGCGAATGCCCACCCTTCATATGAGAGGGGGGCCACCGACTCTTCGAACGCCCCCCCCCCAACGCTTCCATCCACAACTCTGCCCTCTCTTCAATCCACTTCCCTATCCCAACCTCTCCGCATCTACCCTGGTGATGTTAAAACCTTCTGGTTGATAATCCCCACTCGAGGTGGGTTTTTAGTTAATAGTAATCTGACACTATCCCCCTTCAGGGGGTGCTTATGTAAGGTTTTCCCACCTTGAGTTAAATTTAAATTTATTTTGGTCGATGTTCTGACACGTCTGTCTACGAGGTGTTGATAAGAACCAAAGAGTTAGAAATAACGATATACGTTTGACAGATTTGATAAAATATTAATCAAAAACAAATGTCTAGCATTTGAATTCAACTTTGGATTTCACATATTAGCGCGATTATAGTTAATATGAATTAGCGCATACTTGATGGAAGCCCAACATTTCAAATTGAAAACAAAAACACAGTTGTAACTTCCACAATTTATTTAATACACTTAACACGTGTTTCGACACACTGTGTCTTCTTCAGAACTAGAGTTTATACATGAATTTGTATGTAAATATTTAATGTTATATTTATTTAACGAATAATCTAAGTTAATTCAGTAGAAGGTCAGTCCACTCGAGTTTGTATTTTCTGTTTTGAGAATTTTCCGCCATTAATAACCATTATCTTTTGTCTATTTTGAAAATCATTTAGTGAAACTTTCAGTTTGTTTTTATTCGCTTTCTTTAAATGGGAAGCAGTAATCGTAACTTTATGTATTTTGCGCCTTGGATCAAACGGCGAAATGTTGTGTATTGCATATTGTTTAAATGATTCTTCAAGTTTTAATGAATCATAAACAGACAGAAGACAAATCCAATCATCTTATAGTGGTAAACTGGTAACAGACCAATCTAGAAACATTTGTTGTATGAAAGCCAGTGTAAATATTTACATACATATTTCGATTAATCTGATTCTTAATGAAGCATATGATAATAATAAAAATGAAACAATCGAACTTTTTTTAAGAACGTACAGTACGTGTATAGTTAACCTACAAAGGGGAATTTGATGCTGTATTAATACGTAAGTTACTTCTGTATGGTTAAATTTGTAGCTGTCTATTGGACTACCTCACGATTAGTTTTAGGTTTTATTTTCTTTTGGCGGATATTCACTGCATTCATTTATAATTAATTTCAGAAATATGCACATGTGACTACGGCTGTTTAGCTCAAATATTAATTGCATTAATCTTTAAATATTAAAGGTACTCATTAAGTTTAGGACTTTAATAACTGGTATGGCAACAAAATCAAATGAAGTTCTGTAGATTTCAACTAAATAAAGCACAAAACTCTCAAATTCTACATAAATCCGATTTAAAACCTAACCTAAGTTTCAACACCCAGTTAGTGACTAAATTAATCTAAATCGTCCAGTACAACGAATTTTAATAAAAAATAATAGACAATATCACTGCAGAATTAAACTATAGAAAAAAATAGCAAAAGTGTTCTAAATCTACAAATTCAAAATCAAGAAAATAGAAAATACTGTAACGTATTCATTCACACACGGTTTCTAAATTTGTTGCGGTAAAAGGCAGTTTAAAGTCCGTCAAATAGTTTACGATGACTTCAAAGTAAACCAAAAGATTTACAGTAAAAAATCGTGATAATAATCAAGAAATAGATTCCAGTTGTTTAAATTTAATTATAATCGTCGATAATTCTTTTTTCTAAACGCTTACGAATGTACTGAAATACACAAAAATAGGAAAATCTAATGAACTCATAGGGTGCTGCTATTCCAAATTCAGATTTCATAGGTTATTAACGAATAACGTCGAGGCATGCATTCAAAAGTTTCAGTTAGTTTCTGTGAGTATTGAACAGCTTCACCAGATAGGTTTGCCCTTCGCCCACTAATCATGACAACGAATTTTATTCTACTGGTAGTTTAATGACTCATACCCTACAATTAGCTTCACTGGTGTGAGCTCTCTCAAACCCCCTACATCAATATGAACTCCTCTTTCACAAAAATAAACAGTCTCGCATTAATAATGCCCACGTTTGAAGTGGACTCATTTCTAACATCGATCTTATAAACAGCATTTAATTCTTGGCCAAAAAATTATCGAAATCACCAGATGTGGACTGTAAAGCTGTCCCGTAAAAGGAAATTGATTTAATATCGTATTAAAGGTAGTATTTCGCCATCTATTGATATTTACTGCAAACTATGATATTTCATATGTTTGACAAGGTCTTACGAAGATATCTACTTGCAAAACTGAAACCATAACAGCTTATGTTACGTGAAAGGCACCTAAACCAAATTAATCACTTTAACTGCCCCTTACGGAAAAGCTTCGGTTTGGTTAGTAATTTATCGATGTTACCAATAGTGTGCTGATGAGTTCAATTATAACGAAATCGCGATCGACATCTGGTAATTTAGATAATTTTTCACCTAGAACTAAGTGTTCTTTATTAATTTGGTTTGCAAGCCTATCACGTAATATAAGCTGTGTGGTGGATTCAGTTTGTCAAATAGAAGACTTCGTAAGCCCCTTGTCAGATATAAAATATCACAGTTAGCAGTAAATATCAGTAGATGGCGACATATTGCCTGTATCATGATATTAAACGAAATCTAATTTTTTTAGTTGGTTTTGTGTGCTAATCCAAGAAAAAACCTTCGTATATAACTTCTTTACTATAAGCAACGAATACGGTTTTAGCGACGTAAATTTCATCCTGTAAATTTTTTTCCATACAGATATAACGACATCGCGGTGGTTAAAGCAGGCTTTTTTGTTCGGACTCGATGGTCTGCATAAGTTTATCAACACTACGTACTGTATATAATAAACAGTTTTTTTTTACCGAGGATTTCCCTAATCAAAGTCTACTGTTGCTAATAACAAAATGTCATCGGCACGTCTGGCAAACTATTTGAGCCGGAAAACACAACCTGAGTTTAAATTTAGCTTTAGTTTTGTTTTATTGTTCAGTTATTGTAATAGAAGTTGCAGCAATGTCGAAATGAAAGTGCTTATTTTATTCATTAAATTATGATTTGCATATTTATTTGTATGTATTTTATGTGTCTGTTTTTATTTTATGAACTGAATACGCATATATTAAAAAATAAAGACGAAATAAAGCACTTGGTAACTTTTTCACAGGTTCATTGACAAACTCGACAATTGTTTCAACAGGGATCTGTCATTATCAAGAGTAAACAGAATTACCAAATGTATAAATGTAAACAAACCTATTTGTAGATAGAAGATAATAATGGGCATGTTTCTTAGTTACCTAGTTTATGCAATAATAATTGTGAGTTATTATATTTGTAGTTACAATATTATGTTTAATAAAACTTATACAGTTTGTGGTGCACTCGTTGTGAAACATTTTATTAAATCAATAAAATTAGAAGCAACAAAAGCAATGTTGGACCATTTTCACTTGAATTTATTATAGAATTCTTTACAAATTTGTTTCGACTGTTACGTCATTTTCAAAAGATACATGAAATTGTATTAAAGTTAAATAAGGTTATCAAGTTATTTATAGAAACATCTACTTATTTGGGAATACCTACAATTAAGAGGGGCGGTATTATTACTGAGAATTTCGGTTTAGATGTTAACCAAGGGTAAATTTTGATGTAGATTTACTGGAAAATAAGTGAAAAGTGTAATTTCGCTAGTGTCCTTAACAATTACAAATTGTACGTATAATTAAGAAATAATTAAATTTAGGGTCTAATAAAGAAAGATTAGAAATATTGGAAGATAATAATTCTTTACTATCTTCTGGTAATAACTGAAAATAAAATCACTAATTTTACGCATTCTACTTTTATGAAAAATGAAATATTTAAAGTGAATCCGTCAGTAAACTCAACAATATAGCATTTAAGGAACCTCAATAAGAAGAAACCATCAAATTAGATGACTCCGTAAAGCTGCATCTAGTCGTTCATCTAATGTATCTTTCTACAATTGGCATAATAGAAATCATACTTATCATGACTATAACACTGCCCTTTGCATATAAGAAATGGCGCCTGATACTCAGCAAGATAAAAGAAGACCAATTAAAAGAGGAGTCCATTCCGATGAACTTAAAAAAAAACCTTCTTGTGTTTCATTCCCACCAGCTACTCGTGCTGGTGGACGGCCAGTACCTCCGACCCACACTGTAGTGCAAAGCCGGAGGGTAGGGCGTAAGACCCTTTTCAGTTTCCTTTCAGAAATCGTGGGAATGGGTAGGTGGTGTGGTTAGGGAGAGAAAGATGAGACGGACGAAATGAAGACAGAAGAGAAGTAAAAGGTGATCTGTGAAATATTGCTGTCCCTGCATTTGCCTATTTAATCCAAGAAAACCACAGAAAGCTTGGACCGACCGGTTTCGAACCGGTAGCCTCCCGAATTCTAAGCAATGTTCTAGAGCACTAGACCACGCCGCTCGGTTCCGATGAACAACTTATCAAAACTCTACCCAACATTATTTAATGCGCCTCATGACAAGGACGTTTTATTTTACGGAAGGAGCAGTCATATCCACCAATAATGTTAACGCTAACATTCCTCGAGCGTAGAACGACGCTTAAGTGCATTCCGCGATAACACAAAATTCCTGAACAAATTGATAAATAGGGCTGCCTAATAACAAAATCAGCCAGTTCCATACTTTCTTTAAACTATTTCTCTAACTATAGTTTGTAAAGTGCAGGACTCATTTGTATCTTAATAAATAGATATTTTTAAAAACACATTTTTGTTATCTTCAAACATAACTATATGCACAGAAAATAAATGCATAACTTACTTGTGTGGCGTAATTTTTGGTCGATTATAACGACTCAATTTCGTCACTTCGTTCGCTGTCATTATAACCAGATTTTATGCTCTGACTAAATAGGTAATTGTTTTTTATATTTTAATTATCTGATGACATAACGACATAAAATTGAAAATCGAAATGGAAAATATATTTTCGAATTTAAGGAAGAAAAGATAGCCTTTGATTTATAGAATATTTTCCGTGCATTATTTAAATGAATTTAAAATTTTAATGTAATTGGAACTCCAACTAACAACACCAACATATGGTGATTTCATATCCTTTGATTTCCTTGAATTGTTTTCGCGTTCAAACGCGATGTTTGTTTTTTCTCTGAGAAAAAGACAAATAGTACTAAAATCTATAAAAATGTTTACATACTGTCAGTTTAATTGCACTGCCTAGCCATAAAAGCAGCTGCTAACCAACAAGATTCTTACATACAATATTTTTAATTTTTTGAGTACTGTGACGTTTTACACAATGACGCTCAGACTCTTTCAAGATTCAGTTAACTATTTGTAATTCGATAATTTGTATAATTATTAGTAACGCACAAACGTACATAAACATAAACTATAAAATTGGTTATACAACTAATATCATCTCGTAGGTCTATTCTTGTTTTTGCTTGTCATTATACGCACTTTATAACAAATACATAAACCATGAATTAATTACAATGAGCAATAAAACACATGTATTTTGCGTTGTAATCAAATAAATCCAAGTTTAAAATAAATAAATTCACTATAAACAAATGCAACAACCTTGACAATAAATCCATCGATCAAAACGGGTAGCCTACAATTTGATGTTGACATAGGTGTACCCAGCTGTTGGCCTAGGGGGACCAAATTTTAAAAAGATTAGGTACTAAGTAATTAATAATAATAAAGATAATAATAATAATAATAATAATAATTTAAAATCGATATTCCCGGATCTTCTGCAAATATGTTTAAAACAGCTTCTGTGAAGGAATCACCCAAACTATATATTATACGTTTCTACATACACTGAGCATATTTGGCCTTTCTTCCACCATTGCTGATGTCAGCCAGGTTTATACTCCCTTGAGAGTACTAAATTATCTCTTAATGATAGCCGTAGTATAAGGCATTTCATGTAAAATAACTGGGCTTGTCGTAATGTTAAGAAAAAAGTTTATGCGTGTTGAATTACGTCATTTATCTCGTTTCAAGATTCGAGATTCTCCTTATTAAAAAAAAAAAAACATTTTTTCTAGCTTAACAAAACCTATAAATTATTCCCTATTATGTTTTTCCTTATGGTCGAAAAATCTGATAGCTTTTGATAGTTGCTCTTTTCCCGATATATCAAATAATTCATTCTGTAGGCACTTGCATGATTGCATCGTCGACTAAATTTTCTTTAAATGGGACATATATTTAAAATTCCATTTTAATTTTATATTTTTTGAGACGTGTACTGAGCATTTTTATATCCTTTCCAAAATTTTTCCATCGCCAAAATCAATTACCATCTTTTTATTTTATAGATAAATATGTATATATAAATAATACCTGCATAATATTTTAATTTATCTACACACTAACTAAATACCGTAAATTAAATTCGATGATAATAATAATGTAAACACCGATTTATTCTAATAATCATAAATCTACAACAATTTGTTTTATTACTCCTGGTCCTTTTGAAGTTCTTGGCAATTCACGAAAACGCATGACAAAACGACTTTGCTCATCTAGGGACTTTTCTTGTTCACAATCAAACTGGTAACTGTCCTATTCTATGGTCCAGACAACGCCGTTTGATAATTCTATACGTATAGTATTATATATTCTTTTATATTCTTTAATATGCTGATAGATGTTTTTATATACAATACCAGGCCTTTTGGCGGCAGTTTGTTACGCCTTCTTGGATGATGGTTATAGCGACATCTTAAAACATTGCCGGCAACACGGTTTATTATCGATACAATGGATTAAATACTGTTGCAATGCAAAATTATTAATGTTAGCTTATAATGACTGATAGTACCTACACCTTTACTACACCGAGCGGAGTGGTCTTTCGGTATTTTCCTTGGCTCATTTATGCAAATGCTGGCAACAGATAAATTTTCACGTCTCTTCTGCCTTTAATTCTTCTCTCCCGAACCATACATCTATCTATTTCCACGATTCCTAAAAGGAAGCTGAAAAGAACCTGCTGCTCTACCCTCCAGATTTTTACCATAGTGTTGGTCGGAGGGAATGCCTGCTATCATTAGTAGTTGGTGATAATGAAATCCTAAAAGGTTTTCTTTGGTTTGATTTAAGAGGATTGCTTCTCATTAAAATATCTTGTTGTTTATTTATAAACAACGGTTTAGTTGTAGAGTTCACTATTTGAAATATTATTCATATATTGGGCAAATTTACACTTTAAAAATTATTTTCTATCTTATCATAGCAACTCTTAAAGGAAAAGCAGGTATTGTTCAGAGGAATGACTGTTAAAATAAATTTGTAAGTACCGACAGCGTAGTAAGCTCCATCTGTAGAAAATTTCAACTTATTGTAGATTCAAAATGTTCAGCACTGGAGATTATTAATTCCAACAAGCAACTGAAAAGCGCTCAGCAAGGGGAATGCAATTTTGTACTTTTGCAGTACACGTTACAATGTTGTAGTGGTTTGTATAGAATGACTCTCGGTTTAAGAGACCCAAATCTAATGATTGTTAAATACGACAGTTCCTACTATATAATACAGAGTACAGATAGCTTAAGAGCTTAATTAATTCTCCATTGAATACGATGATTAAAGCCTCAGAGACTGAATCGCGACCTAAGTGTAGTCCTCTCATTATGAATAGGTACATTTTATACACCCTTGTATGGAACACATTAACTACTGCGTACAAAAGAAATATTCGTTATAAACGGAGAGATGGTGAGTAAAAGTTGCTTTTTGTTGAAGTCACACGATTTAAAATTATCTTTAGTGAATCTAAATACTAAAAAACTGAAAAGGTCGTGGTAGAAAAAAGAAGACTGTGATAAAATAGTATTAAATAAAATGAGACTCACCTCCAATTACCACTAAATTTTCACTAATTGCAGACACGTGTTTCCCCCACTTCTATTATAGGCATTATCAACGCGAGCTAATGCCCGCAGTAGAAGTGGGTGAAACACGATTCCGCAATTAGTGAAGTTTCAGTAGTAATTAGGGAAGAGTCTCATTTTATTTAATAAAAGGGTCGCGTGATTTTTATTAAAAAATTGTACTAAAAAGTGTACGAAAACTATCAGGTTTAAAGAGACTAATCAGAAACGATTTTGGATTAATGCTATTGTTGTAAAATATTGTATAATCTACTGCTGCATATTTTCTTTGTCATTCTCTAATACTCTTCACCACAATTATCTATCTTTGTCCCTTGTAGTCCCCCCCTGTAATTTATGACTTACAACTACCTACTACCCTAATCTTCATCATCGACACAGCTATCTCTATCTATTATTACTGCGTCTTTCCTTTTCTATTTCTTCCGCCTCTTTTCTCCCTTAAGTTAAGTCAGTGTTAAGTAAATCGCTGCCAAATAAACCACGTGTACGCGCACCCTCACAATCTTACATTGTAACACCGCGCCGATTGTGTTTCATCTCGCTATTTCTTCAACTTCTTCCTGCACCTGATTGATACCAAATGTACTGCAGCGACCAACATCAATAGAATAAGAACACCCTGTAAATCTTTATGTAAATATGTATAAAATGTCTTTAATTATTACTTAAATGTCTGCATCTATTCTTCTCTTTACAACTAACAATATTACTTCGGCATCTATTCTTCTCCTTACAATTTACCTCTGTACTTTCCTATAATCCCTTACAATATTTCTATTCCATTTATTAACTGCAAAACGCCTGTGATTCTGTATCTGTCCTAATTACTTTCTAATAGTGGGTTTCTTCGGTGCTTTGGGTTGAACATCTTCAACCTAGAAATTTTATCCCTCTTTTCACTCTCTTCAATGTATGCTTTCTTACTAACAGTCCCCTACTTTTATTTAACAACCCTTAGCTCCGCCTTCATAAATTTCCTAAATTATTTTAAATTCAAAATAGTAACAGTTCTGATTCAACTTTCATTTCATCAACTTATTTCTTCTTTACGGTCCAGTGTTAAATAAGTGTTTGTTTTATAAAATTTAATTATTGCTAATATTGAACACGGGAACACCAAAGTACATTTTGAAAATAGTGTTAATAGACGTTACAAGCAAATCATTTTTGTATTAATCAAAAATTTAATACCTGCAACCCTTTAATTAGGTTTGTCAGGACGTTTCATGTACTACCACCGCACCCTTAAGTTCACTTAAGGTTTATCGAGTGCATGATACAGTTATTTTTGTACTTTGTACTACTATGCCCAACCGAATGAAAGCACATTGGTCTGAGTTTAGAGAACATAGGAAGCAAGCTTTTATAGTTTAGCAGAATTTATTTAACAAATTCTAATTTATATTTATCATCTTGCATATGACCTGCTCAATTGTAAATATATATATATATATACATATTAGTAGATACATACCCTGATTCCAAATAATCTTTGTATAGACTAGTGCCCGACAAATTTCGATTATGTATCAAGTTATTGAAAAACACATTTTCTCTACATTTTCCATTAAATCAATTCTATTTGCAAATGAATGCATGCTGCTTACAATGCAAGTTGTAAAGTAAGCACCTTTGCAAACGTAATTTGCGCCGGATGCAGTTTTATATGGTTACGACTAATTTTACGATCGAATTATTCTCTGTTGGTCTTAAAATTATACAGAGACTACAGACTAAGTGGGCATTAATAAACCTGTTAGTTACACGAAGCCATATGACATGTATACATACGTATATAAAGGTGTATACTTATACTTACAGTCTGAATACGCAATTACACGAAACTCTTTGATTTTTAATTAAACGTTGTAAAGCAAAATTTGTGTTATTTTATGTTGTTGTTTATCTCAAATTAAATTTTATTGTCATCATCATAGAATCATCACTCACATTTACTTTCACTTCATCCTATTCAGAGCAAATCTGCACATTTTCCTGAAACTAGAGCACTCTTCATCCCTAGTCCAACCGTAACCTACTGTAGGTCATTACCTGCCCCCCTTTACTCTTATTTCTGCTCATAATATGTCTCTAATTACACTTCATGTCTCAGATGTCCTAGCATCCTATCTCTCCCTTTCCTTATTGGCTTCCATCGCACCCCTTGTTTTCCTAATAATTTTAATACATTTTCATTTTAACTTTTTCTATCCACGTTATTTGCATCAGTAGCCCATAAGACCACCTCTCAAATATTTCTAATTTTGTCCGCGGTCGACGGTACAAAGCCGTGCTCCAGACATACAGTTTTAATAATCTTTGGCGGTCAACGTCACATAAATTCGTATTCTTTTATTTCCTTTCAGGAAATGTAAATAATGTTACCTTCAAATTTTACATCTAGGTAAATATATTCAAAATTCTTTTGTATTAAATTTCTTTGTGTAATCATTTCTTAACATACTATTCCAAATCTTTTGTAATATATTTACCTGTGCCAATAACTTTTATTACTGCACTTTCCTATAATCCTTTATAACATTTTAATTTCGCGTATTAACCGCATGACGTCTCTACCTTGATTTCCTCCTTAATTGTATTTTACATTAATATGACACGGCTTATATAAACACAAGAACCCTTATAAATACCATCAAGATGTCAAGGCTTATTGGGTTGTATTTATTATACAAAAAATGAATTATATTTTTGTCTAGACGTGCAGTCAATCCGATACAATTGATATCCTACTTCCATCTACTCGTACTACCCCTTCTCTTACTTCACAATTTTGACTTCACTTCTTTTTTCGCGGTCAGTAATGAGTTCTTATCTTACTTCGCTACCTTCGAGTCTGTTTTCTAATATTGAATTTCCATTTTTTATAATATTCGTTTCCGTTGCTAAGTTTGTAAATATACGTTGTTATTTGTTGCTATCGTTATTTAGTTTTTAATTTCGGTTATCCATAATGTTACGGCACAATAAACATTTTTTTGTATATAGTTAGAATTTAAGTTGTACATTTTAAAATTCGTATAGTTGTGTTGTATATATTCATGTTTTTTGTAAGTTTTATCATTTAATATTCATATTTTTTATTATTTGTACATTTATTTTAGTTCCACCTTTAGTAAATCTTAATACAATTTCTACTATCAAATTCTACCTGAATTCCAAGTATTATAGTGTTTCTTATTTTGCATGGTACTTAAGGTTATTATACCGTAATGTTCTATTTCAGAACTGCATTTAATAGTATTTTATTACCCTGCTACATTCCATTTGCAGTTATTTGTATTGTACGATCTTGTACTTTTCTTCTCTCTTCATCGTCATGTCTTATTGTAACCAGTTCAGGGGGAGAAAATTAATATAAGGTACTTTATAACATTTCAAGAGACAGTCCGTATGTAGACTAGCTGAGGGAACCTCATAAACAATAATCACTTTATCTTTACAGTTGTAAATATATACTTATAAACTTCTATAGTTTCTTTTTGTGTGTTCAACTGTAAACATTGGTCCTTCGAAAATAATTTAATTGTGTGCTACAGTAGTACAAACGCTGACTCTTAAAACCATTATTAATAGCAATTCTTTTTATGATATTCAGCTCAATGTTAAAAATTTCAGTAGATAACGGAAAGGTTATTAATCTTTCTTAGAATGAGTTGTAAGCAGCTAATTTTGTTCTTATGGGGTGATTTCTATTTAGTGATATATCTACTTTTAAATTCTATTATTGAATATTATCAAGATAGCCTACAATGGAGTTTAGAGCGTCTGCTGTCTAAACTCCCTGCTTCACCTCTATCTTTCACTATTCTATTTTTCTTCTCCCAACCGATCATCCTTTTCATCTACACTAGAGGTGCTTCACCTTACATTTTAAACTATACCTATACTGCCGTGCTTACCTTAAAAGTAGTATTTCCATATTTTAGATTGATATTAATAGCTTCGTACACAATAATTTGAAATTTTGTTTCAACACGATAATAGTTTATCATTACAGACAGTTATTATAACACGCCACATTTGTACTTCATTGGCTTTTATTAAGTTCGCGATGAAATTTGAAAGCATTCTTATTACCTGAAATAACGAACTTTTACCTGCGTTAGCTTATACACTTCATTTCATTTTATGAGCTCTTCGCCTCCGAAATGTATTCAGAAATTTTATTCTACTGGCATTTCTGCGTCCTTTTTCTCTTTCCTTTTTCTACAATTGTCAACCATATTTTATGAAACTTTTAGAAATATTTTACCAGTTTCTCTTTCATAAAAAAATTCAATGATTTCTCTTCAGTGGCATACGAAAACATGATATTATAAAGATATAATGAGGTTTTGATGCTATTAGACGCATTCATGGTAACAAAATTGTATTTGAAAAGAAGATAGTAAGGCGGATTATCGAATATTACTAATTTAAATATGCATGAGAAGGCCGATCTTGCCTTAAATCGTCCAATTTTTGACTATGTGTTCGATTGTTTCGATTTCATTTCATGTGTTACGTGTTTTACCAGGAACTGAAGCAAATTGGAAAAAATTGCACCTACCGTAAGAGAGTTCATCAAAATATGTTCCAATCGTTTATTTTTGATAGAATTTAACATAACCATAATATATTTTAAATCAGGGAAATATTATCTGATAATGGAGTTTTAGATTATTTCCGTTTTATCAGAAACGATTTTTATGCTGAATATACCTTTTCATAATGGTTAGCAATAACAAAAAACACAATTTGTTTATAATCTGCCTACAGAATTGCCACAACCGATCTGGATTTTGAAATGTGTTAACCTAATAACATATATATGGTACTTGCGAAATAGAAGTTCGATTCCTTCTGGTGAATCGATTCAAACGAATCAATTCCATAAAAAGAATCGATTCTCATGATTCGTTCATTTGAACAAAAATGGCTCGAGGATGTTTCAGTTTAGGAGTTGTAAACTTATGAGCTGCGCTGATTGCTGTGGCGGTGGTATTCTCCACAATACCACAATTCATTATGACAATTCATTTGAACGAGCTACACCAGCACCGCCAATACAAAGCCTCACAACCAATTATTAGACTACGTATGACGTCACAGAAAAAGGCCGATTGTTTTAAATTCGATAGAGCGCGAGACGGTGCCGGCGGGAGATACTGTATCGAAAACGTTTAATTGCTTCAGAGCTACTTAAACCTTGCTTACAATACGGAAAGTATTAGCAAAATCGAAGCTGGTGCAAATTAAAAGTGTTGTATAATTTTGCAATATATAGTTATCATACTGAGACACTGGGAATATTATCAGTGTATCGTTTATTTTAATAATTATAACATCGAGCATGGTGAACAAGTGTTATGTACCAAATTGCTGCAGCAATTATGAAACAAATAAAACTAAAGTTCAAGTTTCCCAAAGTTGAAGATCTTCGTAAAAGGTGGTTAAGTGCAATACACCGAGAAAACTTTATAATATCGGAGCATTCTGTCGTTTGCCATCTTCACTTCCAGGTAACCGATATTGCTTACACTATTTTAGAAGTTTATTGGAAAACAGGTAAGATTGTAACAGTTGTTTTGAATAAGCCAAAATTGAAATAAAATGCAGTTCCTTGGATTTTGCCCGGAGCTCCATCATATTTAAGTAAAAGTAGTCAATTTTCTCGTGAAGGTTCCAATCAAAAGAAGTAACGCTTAGAAGCTATTGCCATTGAAATAGGTCTAGGTGCGAGTCTTGAGACAACTTCCGAAAATCATAAAAAATTAAGCGTTGATAACATTGAACAGTTATTATCAAAAATTAATCAGATCGATAAAGCTGATGGTTGGGACACCATAAAAAAACGATTCAGTAATGTTCTGTTATTTCAATTGAATTGTCTGTTGGATAATTATGAAACATCGTTTAAATTAAATGAAAATATATGTAAACAAAATGCTTTTAGATGTTTCAAATATGTTTATTAACACACTCTACATATTTTTCGACTTCCGAAGTCTTTCTCAAGAGTAATAGATATTTACTAAATTTAAACTGTAACTTAACGTTATTTATACAAAAGTCAAAAAGTATTTATAGTTAGGTATTGCAAGTAATAAGATGTACAGGTACAAGTATATTAGAGGTAGTTATACAAAGATATAGCTATTTAGGAAAAAACCCTTGTCGGGTTGTAACTCTTCAGAAATTGGTCAATCACTGGTGTGTCTTTGAACTCGGATTTATCATTTGTTATGTTACAATTATTTCTAAAGGCTTTTTTAATTTCGAACTGCTCAAAAATATTTAGACGTTGACCTTTATTTTCTATATGTAATAGGTTGAAGTTATCTCTGTCGATTTTATGGCCATTTTCTAGGCAATGTAGGCTTATGCCTGTAGGTATTGATGTAAACAAGCTACTAACATCGAAAGAGATAAGTTTTGCATTACTTGGTATAAGTAATTTTTTTGTATTATTTATGAATTTGGCGTCAAATTTTTGAATCTGAGAAAAAGTTAAGCGTGTTCAGTATCATGGAGCTTTCATTAAATTTAGACAAAAGATAATATTAAAATTACTAATTTCAATTGCGACTTTGATTTAGCTTCCAGTTCAACCTTTGAAAACACGTTTCAGAACATTACATGTTTTAATAATATAGAGGTTTCTGAAAATAACATCGAAAATATTAAATCTGATATTCCAGTTTAAACTTTTATTGCGGGTTGCGCATGTCATTCCGTTTTAAAGAAGTTACCTTGTGATATCTGTAAATATTTTTTAACCATTTCTAAAGAACTTGTGATAACCAACGCTGACATAATTTCCAATAGTTTAATTCTCAGTAATGATAGAGGATTACTAAAATATCCAACTAAAATGTGTGTGTGGATTGTTATGTATTCTTTTATAATTTTACAAAAATTATTGGCTAACAAAATATTTAAGGAACATTCAAATCAGCGGACTGTCGCTCATAATTTTATAATGAATCAAATTACCCACCGTGATGAAATTATGTTACAAATCAATCCATGTACCCAACATTATTTAGTAGACTTTTGGGAAAAAATAGTTTTCATTTTAATTAACATAACTTTTAACAATTATTGTTAATAGCAAAACGTTTGAGAGTGCTCGTTTAAAACTTACCGAAAAGAAAAACAGAAAATTGGCCACGTTATTTAATGAACCCAAGTAAAAATAACGTATCCAAATTAAGTCACATTAAAAGTACAAATAGCAATAAACACATCATGTATTTAATTCCAATACTTTTTTAAATAGGTTTTCTAAAATTTAAGGTAATTTATTAAATTTATTTCCAGTTTATAGTTATTTATAAAACATGGGAGTAGGGCTACTGGCGAGAGCCCATCGTGACAGGTCAACGCACCGAGGAAGTGGTGGTGTGGAAATCACAATCTTTTATTTCTCCATTAAAAGTAATTATTTTTACTGTCATGGACAATCTAAATGTATGTATTTTACATTATTTGGAGGTTAAAACATAATTTGAAACGTTATATTATTCAATTATATTCCGATCTGCGATATTTTACTTGTATGTGAACGTATCGCTTAAGTATCGGTGTCTCACGTCGGCCGGAACTGACTGACGTCATACTTTGGTTGTCAGGCTTTGTAGAGGAAGTGTTGGCTACATTGTAAGCAGTGAATCGATTCATACGATTCTTTTTTAAGAGTTGTTCACGTGAACGATTCGTCAAATTATTGCCCACCTTTATTACTAAATGCTAGCCTACAAGAACTTCAATTTTTTTGCATGCATCTATTCCTCGATATGACAGGAGTTTTAGTCACGTACGCGTGATCCGTCTAGCCAGTCGTCTTGTACTATTTTTTGGTGAAGATAGAATGTAAAGACGTTTCATTTGACAAATGGTACATGTGTTATTATCGTACTAAGCCGCATTATATTTCATGGTCACTAAATAAGACGCTATTTCAAAATTTAGCTTTCGTTCTGATGCTAATAGTTTTAAAAATTTTACCAAGTTTTTTCCCCACATTAATTATTGTTGAGTCTAACCAAATATCGACGATTAATATACGTTCAATGAAACCAAAGAGAACCTTTGAAAGAGAGATAAAGAACAGTGGTGAGGTGGCAGTCGGACGAGTGAGGTTCCTTCAAGACAGTTAATATTGTATAATACTATGGAATTAGTTTTTGTGTATACAATATGCAATTGAACTGTTTTTGTTGTTATTGTTGGAAATGTAAGGCCTTTAAAAGTTTAGGGTAAACGATCAACGTGTCGTTATGAACATTGGTGGTTTATAAAGCTTTTGAAATACTCAGGTTATGCACCGCTAGATATTCCTGGCGGAATTGCGTTTAATGAAAGAAATCCACTCCTTGTAAAGGAGAGAAGTCTCAGCACAAAGATATATAATACAATGATAAGCATTAGTAGCGATCTATGTATACATGAAATCCATAGTATGCCTGGCAATTCAACTGACTGCTATGTAAAGCTGGTAGGAGTAAATAGGTGTAAAGTAAGGCAATTCCAGTAATTAGGTATCGAGTATCGGTACTCCCGAAGTATCGATAATATTCTAGGTATCTAAAGTGTTTTATGTTGAGTGAATTAAATAATTAAACTATCTCAATGGATGTACTGCTGTACCACTTTAAATAAAACTCGGAGGACCTATATATTTTATCGCCAAGAATAGACCATTTATTGTTGTTGAGTGCCAAAAAACAGAGCGGAACTTTTATTGTCGAGTCCCGAAAAGCCAAAGCAGAACTATTGTTGTTACAATACAAAAATTAGGATTAATGGTTATCGAAAATAATAAATTAAATTTAAAAACCATGTTAGTAAATCATAAAAAGAAGACTAAGCCAATGGAAGGAAGTGGAATTTACCAACTGGCTTGTAACACATGTACTGATATCTACATAGGTCAGTCTGGTAGATCTATTTCTACTAGAATAAAAGGACATGTAAATAACATCGGGAAAAAGTGTCAAAAAACAGGGATCTCAGAGCATTTTACGGTAAATAAACGCAAAATCAATTCTCCGCTCAAACATACCGAAAAGTAGAAAATTAACCATACTCGAGAACCTTGAGATCAAAAAGGCTTTATTCAAAAAATGTAACGTAGTAAGTAATCAATTAGAAATAGGCAATTTGTCATTCCGACTATTATTTAGTGATTTACAATAATTCTCTCTATATATAAACATGTAACCTCATTTGTAGTTCAGTAAAATGTAATACTCTTGATAATGGGCTATGACCGAAACATGTCGAGTTATCGATTGTTGTGTTATTTTGTATTGTTGTTGAATCCCGAAAAGTCAAAATGGAATTGACTTATTTTTTTTTACAAACAAGTATATATTGTATGTTATAGTAAAAATTGTTGTCTAGGATTGTCGACAGTCAACGTCGATATTTACAAAGAGTGTTATTATAAGATATAAGATTTTAGATAGATGGATTTGTTTAGTCTATGAGCATATCGAGATTTGATACATAACTGCCAACACCAGCCTAAATTAATATATATACACAAAGCAACGGCAATAGTCTCTTGTACCGAAATAGAAAGTATCGATTTATCGAAGGAATCGAAGAATGGAGGTATGGAAAGTCTCAAAAGTATTAAGGCATGGGAAGTATCGAGATGTTCAGATATCAAAAGTGTTGAAGTCTCAAAAGTGTTAAAAGTATTTATGAAAACGACAGTAGTGTACTTTGCACTAGTAGTGTAAGTGAATGTATGATAATGGAATAGATAGGAGACTAGGATTATTAGCTAAGGTAAAAGGTAAGGAAGGCGCTAGGACTAGATACTAGGTACATGTGCAAATTTATATATAAATCGATGATACCATCTTCAAATATCGGTACTTTTCCCAGTCCTTGTGTATATATATTATTATAATCGGTGATGAGTAAATTAATTAGATGAAATAAATCATCATAAAATCTCTCCAACGTTTGTATTTTAATTGTAGTAAATACTCTCATCAGACTTGGCTCATAGTACACGTTTTTACACTTAGTAACTTTTTCAAATAAATTCTGTTGATTTTTAAAGATACTTTTTCATAAAAATAGTACCAATGGCTCATGCACCTGCGTAAACACTACTTCCTAATTATTATTAAGTATAATACAAGCAATAATTTTAATCTTCATATATATATATATATTATGCATCCTAAAATGCTTTGAACAAATGTTTTAACTCGTTCTAAATTTCCCATTCTTTATTTTTCGGTCCTATCACCTTACAGTTTATTTCATACGTAAACAGTTTGTTCTGTAAAGGAAGGTAATACATCTGGCCGTTTGAAAGATATAAATCAGTGGTTGAAGCAGTCATAATTCCTAAAAATAGAAATTTCAAACAATAATATGAGTGGGTTAGTTAAGTTTAGAATATTTTTTATTAGTTTCATATTTTTTATTTCAACACTCGGAATATGTTTTCGGCGATGACAAACTAACATTACAAATTTATTTATTTAGATACCTCAAAACGAAAGTTCCGTTATCTAGCAGCAATTGTTTGAAATATTTAGCGTAAAAAGCTGAACATCTGCATAAGCATACAATGTTTAATTAAATATTTACAATAGTTTAAGTACCAACACCACTTATAAGTTTTTGTGCTGTATTTCACAATTTAGTATTTTTTCGTAATATACTAGTGAGATAAATTAAATATTCTGGGGCCCATTTATGTCTTTATTTTTATTAAATTACTCATATATCAGTGTTGTGTTCTATAGACAGTTGACAATTAGTAAAATTTATAGTCGTGTATATATGAAGCCGTAACGTTGTAAATAGTGTAAACAAATAATCGATTGTTGAATTGGTCGAATCCTTGTGAAACATTGTTTTAATATTGAAGGAATGAAAATCACTTTTAAATGTTTCAAAATATTTTATTGTAAACTCTACAATATAGTTGCGACATTACAAGTCTTTCTCAAGAGTAACAGATTTAGTAAATTTCAGGTATTAAAAAAAAAATTTTTTGTGTTTCATTCCCACCAACTTCTTGTGCTGGTGGGCGGGCAGTTCCTCCGACCTACACTGTAGTGCAAAGCCGTAGGGTAGGGCCTAAGTCCTCTTCAGCCTCCTTGCAGGAATCGTGGGAATGGGTGGGTGGTGTGGTTAGGGAAAGAAAGATGAGATGAACGAAATGAAGACAGAAGAGAAGTGAAAGATTATCTGTGGAGTAGAGTATTACTGCTCCAGCATTTGCCTAAATGATCCAAGTAAACCACAGAAAACTTGGACCAGAGCAGCCGGACCCGGGTTCGAACCGGTGATCTCCTGAATGTTTAGCAATGATATAGAGCACTAGACCACGCCGCTCGGTCTGCTGCCTATAAATTGCGATTGATAAATAAATACAGACATCGTAGTGGACGCCATCTGTAGATGTTCGCTACTTATTTGTTTAGTTTCAAGTAGATATCCTTATTTGAAGAAGAACTTGTTTAACATTACTGAATCCCATAAATGAGTAGCAAATATCTACAGATGGTGTTCACTAGGCTGTCTGTACTTATTTATACTTCTGTGAGTAATATGTTTAACTTTTTACTTGATTAATCTATAAATTATTTTTATACAAACTAATAAAAAAATATTAGTTAATTTAATTATCGCAGATACTGTTTTACAATATAAAAGTGTGCGACGATTTTATAGCTTCCAAAGGTTTTCTTAATTGCACCAGTTTGTTATGGCAAGTTAAATTGAACCGAGCACTTTAATTAGAACATTAAGTCGCGACTTAAATTTTATGGAAGTCGTTTGCGGTCTCAAGAAAGGACGTGTAAAGGGACTATAGATTTCCTGCTTCTTCTGTTAATAACAAGATAGTGCTTAATCGATGTATTGTCTTGATTGAGAAGAGAAGCGGGTTACTTAAAATACGGCCAATAAAATGGCGCAGTTCGAAGACAGCTTAGAGGAAATGTGCAAGGTCAGGAACTACTATTTTTATCCATTTCCGGACCTGATATATCAGCGTTGTCAGCATTTCCAAGTTAATTTATCTTTCTTTAAATTTACATCTAATGTCCTATGGCGAACGAAGGTATAAAAATTGGAGAAAGAGAAATGCAAAAAATCCACCATTAACATACTTGTTATTAGTTCAGTATTTTTTGCTAATAAGTTAGTACGCTAGTTTATCACTGTTTTGGAATGTTTAATGGATATAGTAATATTGAGATCAAAAATTTTAAAATTTACATAGCTACACATTTACAGATCTTAAGGGTCAAAGTAACAAAAAATGCTATGCATTCAGTAGTACAATAGATTAGATGATCACATACAATATAGTAGATGCCATGGACATTTGCCATTAAAAGTGGGCACGCATACTAAACAGAACTAAACGTTTTTATCAGTATTGTGTGGAAATGGTCAGATGTGGATTGTGATTTCGGGATTATTTTTTCTCATCAGTACACAGATGGTGCGGTAAACATCCTATGTGGACATTTACTACTAACTGTGGGATTAATTGATGTTAAATGATGTCAAATCTCCATAGGTATTAGCCTTGCTTTTAACTAGCATCAGCTTCGATTATAGAATGTCATGCTGATTAAAAAAAAAATGTTCTAAATCGCGATCCACGTCTGACAATTTAGGGCTTAGAGTATAAAATCACGGAGACAGCATCATACGCTGGAGCATTCCCGAATAGGAAATAATTTTGTTTTTAGTTGTTATTTCAGTTGTTATTTCAGGAACACTGTTATAGTATTACATGCTGTCCCCATATATTTATGCCCTAAGGTATAGACAGAACATTGACTAAGAATTTATTTTTCCGTATGGTGGCTAATACGCACACCTTAAATTAAAATTAAATGAAGTAATCAATGTGTATTATATGCCCATTTATTCATTAAATATGTAGATAGACACTTTCTTAATATTTTTTAAATAAACAATTATTTGCATTAAATAAAACAGCAGAATTATGAGTAACTTTCTTAACTATAACGATATCTATATGACGTACTTTATATAAAATACCAAAAATATCGACGTTCCTAGTAAAGTTCTCTATAACTGAGGAGTAATACAATAATCTACATAATTACATGTACCTAACCTAACCTAACCTAACCTAACCTAACCTAATCTAACTAGTAACAATAAATAACTTGAAAATACTAGTGCAATGCTCATTAATAGAGTACATATACTAATCAATAAGAAAAGAATGCTTTTGTGCTAAGACCACATTATTTATCGAAAGAATATTCGTGGCGTAAAATGAAGAAAATTATTACTTTGTATTATACGTGCTTAAAAACTGCCCTGATTTAAAACCCGAAAATATCAAACGCCGTTTAGGAATCCCGAGAGAATATTTATTACTTTAGTTACCACCAGCAAAATTTTTTCTTCATCCAAATGAACAAAACATGTCTATTACGCATAACCACTTCCTCGCATTCGAAGGGTAAATCAAAATGTAAACGGTAATTTTATAAAATAAATTTATTGATTAATGGTACACACAAACTAAACATTTAACATTTTTCAATGTAGTCACCTCCGTGCTCTACAAACTTTTGCCACCGATTTGGAAGCTTGAATATTCCTTCTTCATAAAAAATTTGAGGGCGAGTTGTCAGCCAATTCCGCACATACTCACATACTCCTTTGCTTCTTCATTGAATTCAAATATTTTGCCTCCAAGTTATTCTTTCAAGGGCGCGAACAAAAACTAATCACAGGATGACAAGTCAGAGTAATTAATGATGCTCGAGGGTTTCCCAGCCTATTTCTTCGATACGCGATTTTTGTCGACTGTAGACTATAACACGTCAGAATAGTAAACCGCATTCACTGTTCGTTGATCGTTAAGAAAAGCAGTGAGTAAAAATCCCCTTGAGTCAAGGAAAACAGTCGCAAGCATTTTTCCGCCTGAGAGACGAGTTATGGCTTTGACAGGGACAGGGCAGCCTTCATCCTTTCGTCGCCACTCCTTGCTCGCCATTTTTGATTCGAGAGTGTAGTGACGATACATCTAAAAAACTCCCCTTCTTGTCGAAATCGATCCAGAAGTCTTTCACTGATCTCCGACCTGGCCTGTTTTTGATTTTCGGTCAAGCTTTTGAATACTTCCATTCGTTCTAATGCTGGGGCCACCAACTGAGTCTCCAACACTTAAGGTACCTTTTCCCCTTGTCAACCGGGTCTAGATGTTCTGGTCCACTTTTTTCTGTGATTTCCTTGGATCATTTAGACAAATGCTAGGGCAGTAAGATTAAATCCACAGATAATCTTTTACTTCTCTTCTGTCTCTCATCTCACCTCTCTCCCTAACCACAATCTACGCATTCCAACAATTCCTGAAAGGAGGCTGAAGAGGGCCTTAGGCCCAACTCTCCGGCTTTGCACTACAATGTAGGTCGGAGAGACTGCCCGCCCACCAGCACGAGTAGCTGGTGGGAATGCAACACCCAAAAGTTATTTCCTTGTCAACAGATACGAGGTTAAGAAAGGGAAAGGATTATTAGATGACCCGACTCAGTACCTGAGTGACGCAGTCCTAAACATCATCACACTGTACTCTTTCTTTTTAATAATTAGAATACCATTCCAATCATAACTTAACCTTCAATAATTGATCACATTATCTGTAATGTATAATAGTATATTAATAATACATCTCCTTTATAGAGGTATATCTGTTTTGTGTGGATCAACCTCCTTGGAGGAGAAATATATCTTTTAGATTTACCATTAGTTCACGAAAACTATAAAATAATTTTCAATGCATCCGTAAAAACGTCAAATTATAAAAATAGGCAATATCATCATAAATATATCTCAATAGAAAATATTATTCATCCAGAAAAATCGCTTGCATAAACAGAGGAATATTTGAGCTAATCCACAAGTAGTTTACTGCTTCATATTTTACTATACCGACTGGTAATGTTTTACATAATTTGTTTTACTACCTAATTTAAAAAAAGGTTTAGATGTTGATATAAAATTAACATGTTGCTCGTTGAGTTTTTTCGCACATCTTTGCTTATCCAATGTTCAATAGCAGATCATATAACTATTTGTGTGTTTCATCTTTTAATTAATTTTCTTCACTGGTTATAAAATAACAAACTATGATTAAACCGTACGAATTTATAGATATCCAAACAACATTTGATCTTATCAAGGTGTTAATCAAATTTTTTAAGAAAGTTGATTAACCTCAAGAACCGAATAACATTACTATTAGTATTTCATATGATTACCACGGTGAAATATTTTTGCCTATATGTATTTCATCTGGATATCTCCTACTGTTTTATTTGAAAATTTTCGAATAATTTTGGATTTTTTTTAAATGAAGAATGGAAAACATCCAATGTATCGAAAGAGGTTCAAAAATGGAATCGCGTGACAAAATAAAATATGCTAGGTGCCATTTGAAAAAATTAAGTTATTCGTGTTTGAAGATTTTAAACTTTGTTTTTTTTCTGAACGCCCTGTACAAATTATAAAGCTTAGTTTTAGCATGACGTTAACGTTGCCTTGTGACTTGGCTATAACTAGTAAATATCTAATTTCAAAATTCTAAGTCATTTTTATGGAAGTTACTATTTCTTATAGTTTGGGTTGCGGTGCAATTTTTTTTTCCAATAAATTAAATTATCTCAGAAACTGTTCATCGTAGGCATACAAGTTGGTTGGTTATCAAAGTTACCTTAAAATAACGTAATAATGTAAGAAAGTTGATAAGTGCCCAATAGTTGAAATTATTTCACTCCCAAATTTTCAAATCTGTAACATGCATAGTTTCCCTAAAACGTCTAATGTACCACTCAGTTTCAATGACCCTGTATCTAATATATATTTATCTTTGTAAATAGGAAATGAATTTTAATTTCTGTCCTACGCTTTTGCTTATTAGTAACTGCTTTTAGCGTAGTTCAGGGAAATTGACGCAGCCTGTTTTATAAGAAGCTATTGATATTGTATTCTTAGCTGTGATTATAACAAGTGTATTATGCAAATTATTAAGTTGAAAAAATAAATAGATTAAAATTCCGTCTGAAATATATCTTCCTTCATTTCTTATACGTTGTCAAACAAAAATCAGTAATTTAGTAACAATTTAAGACAATCGGGAAGGTGCTTTACTATTAATGTATCATACACATTTTCCATACAAACAAACATTCTCTTGCACACGCAGGATGTTAGTTCTTTCCACTTTTACCTTCGTTCAAACAGGCATTAATACATTTCTATGGTTTGAGAATATCGGACCTCCTATTACAAAAAGTGGTACACTCATTTATATCGCATATAATATAGATTTTATTTCCCAGTTCAAACCTGAGAAATAATACGCTTATATTCGAATATATAAAAGAGTAATAAGTATGATAATCATTAGTAAGGCGTTGGAATATCGAATTTGGCGTCCCCTATTTTCATGTTCAAATATATTTAAAGTTTATCTATTATATTAATTATATTTTCTAAATTATCGTAAATCGAATTGAATCCCATAATAAATAGCACATTTTTACAGGTAGCGTACACTACGCTATCTGTACTTATCCATTGATGCTGTTTAATGCTAACACGTAGGCTGGTCGGTGTTCTGTCGGAGTGCTGACGAGCACCAAAAAGTTTGAAATCGCGGTCCTCGTCTGACACCTTTGTAGAATACTAACGACTAAGAACTTATTTCTTCAAAAGATAGGATAACTAAAAACAGTTAAGTAGGTAATAATCTCTCGTTTTAACATACCACAAAGTCAATAAGCTTAAAAACACCGTATACAAGGATGTCTTTAACATTATTAGACTTTGAGTGCCCCTCGAGCCTCCTAAACGTCCGAGCAGGTTAAAAAATAATTATGATAATACAAACAAAGTGGCGTCGAATATTAAAACAATATCTGAACGATGTCATTCTTTCTAATTTCTACAAGCGCACGCCACTGTTAAATTTATAATCGAAATTATATTATTATTAGAATAATTAATTAGAAGTGGCCGGTGTATATTCTAATTAATACGTTGTAAAATTATATGTATAAACATATGACGTTCAAAGTATATTGCAGTACAGTACTCCTTCCTGTCTTGAACCAATCTTCGCATTTACCTAAACCTAGAAGATCTCTACATCCCTAACTGATTGTGGACAGTAATTTAATATAGGCCTCTCTTTGCTCACATGTCTCTAATTAACCCTTAATGCCTAAGAAGGTGCTCTATTATCCTATCGCCCCTTTTCCTTATTAACTTGCATAAGCCTCCTATGTTCAAATACCCTTTCCTTCCTAATACATCCCCATTTGTACCCTTATTTACCCGTATTTTCATTATCGCCTACAACAAGACATGCATTTAAAAATCAGATGAATTAAAATTCCAACAAAAGAAAACACATTAAACTTAAAGTGACTTAATACCATATTATAAATGTATAGGTACCTATAAAGCAGTTGCTTGACTAACCAATTAACAGATAACGCACAGTCTAAACCAGTGAACCTAAAGATTTGAAATTTGAAAGAAACTTTTGTTGAATAGTGTTGGAGTGAACTAGAAAAAGGTCTTATTCCATTCCTAAACTACGCATCACTGAAATTGGTACCGTCCAAATTTAGATGGGTTATATTAGTCACTATACAAAATAATGCTATGCGTTTATGGTGCTGGTCTGTAAAGGAAATCGGTTCAGCTGAGATACATGATGATAGGATATTCTGAAAGTAGCTGACAATTAAAACGTCTAATGAAAAAATGAATCTAACTAAATGATCTAGTTTCGATATCCAGGATGTCATTTAATGTATTTTTTTTATTGAAAATCACCAATCTTTTGACGTGTTGAGCTTACTTATATGTCAACACTCAATAGTTGTAGGTTAAATGTATGGAGGAACGCTATAAGTACTGTGCACATCGACAATGGCACCTATTAGTCCAAATCTAGACAGTTCCAACTATTAAAATAGTCCTTTTATAAATTTATTTAAGTAATTGATTGAATAAATTACTTTGCACGTGAAAACAATCAATCTTGTATTGGATATAAGTCTAAAAAATTTTACTGGAACTTTATAAATAAAAAGCATCATATACGCAGAGTGACTAAGGGATGAGATATTTGTTATTCTCAATTCGTTACTGTACAAGAAATCAAAAATCCGGCACGCAAAGTTACTGAATTTTGCCTGTTTGTGTTTATGTCCTTAGTTTATAGAGATAGATAATGTTCTTTTGAAGCTTTTAAGAGCCCGAGTGTCGTGGTCTAATACTTAGGTCAGTGATTCTCAACCTTTTTTTTGTTGCGGCACATATTTAACGATTTCAAAATTTGGCGGCACACAAAGAAAAAGATAAAAATTATTTACTTACTACAACACACTGCATAAATAGTTTATGACAAACATTTTAAATATACGAAATAAACTAATATATACTACAATAATAACTAAACGTTTATTAAGGGATTAATTACAAGCTAATAATAAAAATATTTTTAATGCGAAATTTGAGATTGATGTTTTTTGATAATTTCATTTATATTTGGTCGTAAAAATGACAATGCTACTCTCATATCGTCTTCTACATTTAACAATCTTGATCTTTTTTTAGTTTTAATGTTGGCTAATGCTGAAAATCCGAATTCACACAAATAAGATGTGGAAAATTTTGTACGCAGAAGTGGCAAGTGTGCGCCGACTTGAGACATATTCCTATTGCTATGCACGCCGCTTCATCATAATTTGGCACTAAGAAAAAACGCGTTGCAAAGCAAATAATAAAATAATTTATTTTTTTGTGGATTTAAATATATATTCATGTTAAAAATATTTTTCTTTTTAAATGATTGTGGGAAAAACTAATTTGTAGGCACAATAAAACTCGTAATTTCAAAGTAACTTTTCTTTACTGACTGACCATAGTTAAAAACTCTACTATTCTCTATTACTCCTAGTCTTTTACATCCACAGAGTAGCAACGTCACTCCAATGTCGCCGACACCAAAGATTGCTCTTCGTAATCTCGATCTGTATAAAATGTTGCCAACATGATATAATTTAATAATATTAACATTATTATATATTTCCAAAATTTGGCGGCACACTTTTGAAATTTGGCGGCACACAAAAGTGCCGCGGCACAGTGGTTGAGAATCACTGCTCTAGATCATTGCTTAGCATTCAAGAGGTCATCTATTCATATCCGGGTTCGGCTGCTCTAGTCCAAGTTTTCTGTGATTTCCTTGGATCACTTAAACAAACGCCGGGGCAGTAATATTCCACAGATTACCTTTCAGGTCTCTTTTGTATTCATTTCGTCCATCTATGATTCCAGAAAGGAGAGTTAAGAGGGCCTTATGCCCTACACCCCAGCTTTGCACTACAGTGTAGGTCTGAGGGACTGCCCGCCTACCGGCACGAGTAGCTGGTGAAAATGAAACACCCAAAATAATTTTTAAGGTCCCGTTGACTCCTAGAATTTCCGGGCTTTCTGATAGTACCAATTCGGCTCTGACTTATTGTACTTTTATTTGCACGAATTATCTTTACATCTAAAACATTTGTATGCAAACGAAACAAATATTTTCGGTTATTTATGTTAAGAATTATAGTAATAAGTCGAATGATACAAAATAAGCATTTTCATCACGTTCATTTAAGAACTCTGCGAATTTATTTACGCTACTATTATACTTACTACGTACATGCACCTCCAAAAATAATCCCCTGTTTCCGTTTCAGTTTTACGCAAAAACTTCAGCCTGTGCAATACCCTGACTTTAAAAATAAACATTTCATTATCAATAACTTCTTCAAACATACACAATCAAAATATCTCTCACTATTCCTTTGCTATTGTTTTGATAAGTTTAAAATCAAATATGAAATGTTAATTTACGCCAACCTTGCACGGAATAAAAAATGAACCATCACTTTTTTGAAGTTTGCCATTGAACAACTTTTAAAAATAGTAATTTACTATGTACTTGTTTCTAATTTTAACATCTAAATAAGATTTGTAATTGTGTAGGTTTATATCCCGTGTTAGTGCGATAAATTATAAATAATAAATAATAAAATAAATGCATACTGCATACATGAACATGATTTTCAAACTCACCAAATTGTTTCATATATTTAAAATCATTTTTGTAATCAAAGGCTCTTTTGAGTTTTGCCGCATCTAGAGTTGTCTAATTTTTTATTAAAAATTAGTAACAATTTTGAAATGGAAAAACAGATTAACAAATGCATTTGGGATCAATTGTTTTTTATTATCTGTGGACATTTAAAACTGAAGTATCTTGAACATAAATAAATAACTTTTCTCCCTTTTAAATTCATACAAACTAATTTTAAAACTTATCGTTGTAATCGGTAGTTTTAAAATTTGTATTGTGAATTATTTACAATGTTTGAGAAAAGCATTTTACTTTTATATGCGTTTATTTAAAAACATTGTTCGGAAGAAGCATACCAGTGATACAATGAAATTCATAAACAACCTATGTTTTCTCATTAGGTGTAAATTTTTACTTATGTGCTATAAATAAACGTATATAACAGAATTTCTCCTAATGCTAAATAGCCGTTTCTCTACAAACTGGAGAAATTTTCTTTGGAAATTGTCCCAGTAACTTTTCTACGTAAATATTGAACAAATATAATTAGTATATTCAAAAAAGAAGGAATTAAAATCATTATTCGTCTAAATTTTAAGATCAAAGATCTTACATTTTGAACGCGTCCTACCAAGTAGGCACAACGAACCGAAAGCCAAATCCCACTAGAGGTTTCGACCTATTGGGTCTAATCAGGTGGGCGCTGGCAGAAAGGCCTTTACAGGCTATATTATAAATATAAATATAAATATAAATATAAATATAAATATAAATATAAATATAAATATAAATATAAATATAAATATAAATATAAATATAAATATAAATATAAATATAAATATAAATATAAATATAAATATAAATATAAATATAAATATAAATATAAATATAAATATAAATATAAATATAAATATAAATATAAATATAAATATAAATATAAATATAAATATAAATATAAATATAAATACAAATATAAATATAAATATAAATATAAATATAAATATAAATATAAATATAAATATAAATATAAATATAAATATAAATATAAATATAAATATGGAATCAACAGAAACAACTACTCCGAGGGCTAATACCGGTAGGGGTATTGGTCCTCGGAGTAGTTGTTTTGTTGATTCCATATTTATATTTATATTTAAAATATAATTGGTTAAATAGACCCCTATATGGTTGATGCTAAACAGCAAGAGAACCAATTTTTTTAAAAAATACAACGGGGAGGACTTTCAAACAAAGACTCAATGAACATATAAAAAACTACGCAGGGAAATCTACTTTTATGAACCATATTAAGAGCAAGAAATTTGATGAAAATAATGATTTTAAAATTCTACACTGTTTAGATAAAAGTAAAAAACTTGACATTGTAGAATCACTAGAAATTAAAAAACATATTCAACAACAACAACATTAAATGAAATAGAAAACACTTATGATTCAATTATTTTAAATAAAATTGTAAAATGTTCGACCCCCTCCACAACTCGTTAGATTAATTTCACAGATGTATATATATAAGAACTTTGTACTTATATGTCTTCTAATGATGCCCATGTTGGGTGAAACAATTGTAAAGATTTTTGAATAAACAGTGGAAAAGTTAATTACGTATTTTATTATGTTATCAAGTTTAACAATTTTTTTACATATTTTAGGAATTATTGGGAATTTTCTAAAAGAACTGTATAATATTGTTACGTTTTTGCTCTAAACTCAATTATTAAACTCTCCCAACAAAACTTAACTATTTAACACAACTTCGGTTTTACAACTCTCGTCAACATTTTTAGTCAATAGCTTCTCTTTCTGTCAACTGCCAGTTCTCTGTCACCTGTCAACTATTCTCCGTCAACTGTCCTAAATCGTCAATCGCTGTCGCTTATATATTTTAATGGACGTTGCTAGGTTACTCTCGAACCAAATCGAATGATCTAGTAGTTGTCTTGATTTTTCTAGAACTCGGCATGGACAAACTCCACTCAATTTTTTGCAATCGGCGTGGGTCAATTCCACCCAAAACGCCACGTCCGTCACGATATAAATGAAACCTCGATTTTTTTCACAAAATAATATCTTTATTTATTCATTTAATATGGATATTTTGTCATTTCATTTACAGTAAAATTATGTTGCTTCAATACCATCTAATGGAACGATCGCCAGTCCCTGGTACCCATTATTGTTTTTTGTTGTTTTAAATGTTTTGGTTGCATATCACTGAGTCGTTTCAAATATGATGGCAAGTATTGTTTTTAATTGAAAAAAACGTAATGATTTGTGGATTTTATGATACCATAACATTCAGTCAAATTAGATAGTCCCCTATATAGTACGGACGACATTCAAATATATGAAATTATAAGAACATAGGCTTTCACGGCCGGAATTCTTAATTGACTTGAGATGTACGCTAAAGGACCGTGGTCGAAATGAACAGTTGAATTAGTCACTGCCAGGACTTCGAGGTACAACCTTTGCCCGCATTGTCACCGCAGTACAACTGAAGATGTCAGCCGCAATTGCTGACAAGACGTTTGGATTTAACAGATCATTTAGATCACGGCCCTTTAGCCCAAATCTGGATTCTACTATACGCAAATGCGAAAAACATCCTCGTTTGAATTTCTAGTTGGGATGGGTACAAGCAAAATTGAAATGAATTTGCATCTCATAATCGAAAATAATGTAGTTTTTTTCTTTTTCAAAATAAAAAGTTTTCAGATGAAAACTGTTTGTTAAATATTTATTTCAAAACAATCCGTGTTTGTATTCCTTTATACAAGTTTAAAATCGTTCCTTTTCTGTATATCATTACGCAAATCTTTCCTGTTTGCCAGAAAACAAGGAAAATATACAACACATTGCTTTCGAAAATGCATTTATAGAGCTAAAATTTTTGGATAATAAACGAGCTCATTCCTTCACGATATTCAGTATTTACCCTAAAGAGTTCAATTTGTAAGTATTCTTCGTTGATAGAGTTACTACATTCACTTTTACCATTAGAAAAATCGTCACGATTCAAAAAGTACAGATTAAAAATATATTATTTACATATAATTCATTCGTCTGTTAAAACCGTTAACTTGTTTGTTTCTGTTGTTATTCTTATACTATATAAATGTTACTATTGACTAAATTCCTTCATCTCTTCTTTTCCTGTGTCAACTACTTTTCCTGTTGTAACGTCATACCACTCCTATCTCTAAGAGTTTCTGGTTTTCCTTTTAATTATTCCAATTTCCCATACTTTCCTTACTTTTCTCTGTTTAAGGAGAGAGAATGATGCTAGTTCTGTGAAGACGTGTCTGTGTGTGCCTCTAAAAATCTTGATCTTTCTCTGCTTCACACCTCAGTATAATAGTTATGAGTGTATTTAAGTGTTTTCCTAAGAATTCAACATATAACAAAGCATATCCAAGAGGGAAAATCAACCTTCCATCTTAGATTTTTTTTAATAAACGAATTTCTGCCAAGATGATATTCACACGTTCCCAAATTGAAGATATACAATGTATCCTTGAGAAATCTCTAAAAAGTTTTGTGTCTGATAAGAATTTTTTGAATACCATAGCAGTCAGCGTAGCTGATATCGTTGACCTCAACCTGAAAAAAAACATTCGAAGAACAAAACAAAATAGTAACTGAATTACAACGTAGAGTTGATACACTGGAAATATAAAATGATGAGTTTTTGAAGGAGAATGGGCGTGTTAATTCTGAAGTTGATAACATGCAGGAGTATTCCAGAAGAAATAAGTTACGTATTTTTGGAGTAAAAGAACGAAATAGAGAAGATACTGACCAAATTATACTTGATATTATTAAGGAAAAACTTAACATCAAATTAGATCAATCCAGTATAGAACGATCACATCGTATTAGATTTAATGAAGGGCAAGGATCTCATCTTGTTAAGTTTCTTAGTTATCGGGATCGTCGGCAGATTTTCGATAATAAAAAAATACTGAAAGGTTCAGGTGTAACTTTCAAAGAAGATTCTTAAATTCACAGTGACAAATTTTTCTAAGGAAAACGTATGGACGAGAGACGGTGCAATTGTAATTAAATAAAACAATAAAAAATATTTTGTTAAAAGTTTAGCAAAGATACAAAGTATTCCGTAAATAATTTTTGGCACACTAGGTATATTTATTTTACTTCCTTTTTTCTATACTCTTTTGTTTGTTGTCATCTATGAGTTATTTGCATTGCTAATATATTCTAGATTTAAATTTATTTATTTTCGTTTTTCTCTTGATATAGTGAGACAGAACTAGTATTCACTGTAATTTTGTTTTAGTTAATATGATTTATTATTTTATATATCATATCTAGATAATTTTTAATAACAAATGAGAAGTGCATTTATAACACTCGCACATTTAAATGTTAGGTCAATTATTCCTAAATTTGTACAAGTTGAGCAACTTCTAATTGAAACACAGTATGACACTTTGGTACTCTCTGAAACTTGATTGAACAATATTATACCGTCTAGCTTGATACAAATAAATGGTTACACTTTTTTAAAATAATTCCCTCAGATAATGATATCGAACACCTTTGGGTATTAATAAAAAGTTGTAAAAAATTGTTAGCCTGCGGGGTAGTTTACAGACCAGATAACTTTGACTCTAATTACTACACTTCATTCTTTAATATATTTGATAATAGTCTCGATAATATTATGCCTTTAGCGGATGTTTTAGTTTGCTTAGGAGATTTTAATATTAATTTACTTGATCACAATTCTCCAGGTGTAGTGTTTATGACAAACTATTTAGATCAGGTAGGATTAGTACAGATGATTGATGAACCAACAAGGACAACGTTTAAGTCGTTAACTCTTATTGATCACTTACTGGTAAGTCACCAAGATTTACTTAAACATTCTGCTGTTCTTCCTATGAATGGATTGTCGGATCACGATGTGAAATATATTTAGCACGAGAAGAAAAACAACCAATTTTTTGTTATCATAGGGACTTTAAAAATCTCAATGACCAACAATTTCAGTCATTTGAGATCAATTCCGTGGAGGAACTTATATACAAGCTTGTAATAGTGAAAAAGAAAATATCTCCAAGGTCAAATGTTAATAAATAAAAATGTATGGAAGTATTTGAAAGATATTGATATTTGCAACAAAAAAAAACGGATATTATTTTTTTCCTCTTAATCTACTAGATCCAGAAGTGATACATAATCATTTTCTTAATAGCAACACAGCTACTTCAGCCGACAAAAACTTGGTTGAATACTATTCTAAAAATATAAAAGTCAACATAAATGATGAACCCAGATTTCGTCCTATTACAGAAGAAGAACTCGTGAACGTTATATTTTCAATTAAAACAAATGCCGGTGGTCATGACGGTATTAGTATTAGGATCATACGTTTGTGTTGTCCTTTTATTTTACCTTTTTTATGACATGCTATTAATTATTCTAAAGAAAGTGAGGGTTTTCCGGAAATGTGGAAATATGCCAAAATTCAACCAATTCCTAAGGTACTGAGCTCTCAAAGTTTGAATGATTTACGCACAATCACCATATTACCTTGTCTATCTAAAATTTTGGAAAAATCCATTGAATTTCAGTTACGGGAATTTATAAGTCTGTATAAAATTTTACCTGAACTCCAGTTAGGATTTAGGCCAAACTATAGCTGTACTACAGCACTCACTAAAATAGTTGATGATATACTCAGAGCTTCTGATAAAGGATATTTAATAATCCTAGTGCTACTTGACTACAGCGAAGCATTCGATACAATAGATCATAATCTTTTAATATCCATACTTCATTACATAGGTTTCTCCGTAAATGCAATAAGTTTACTACAAAGTGTCGTTTCTAATCATTGTCAATCTGTTTATGTTGAAGGACTAATCTCATCAGCCTTGCCAGTAATTCATGGTGTACCGCAAGCTTCAATTTTAGGGCATTTGTTTTTTGCTATTTATACTTTCAATCTATCTGCAATTACAAAATTATACGGACCTCATTTCTGCGCTGATGACACGAAATTGTACATTATCTTTCCTCCAGGCCAAAAAAATGAAGTCTGCAATAAAATTAATAAGGATCTATCGTGCTTGCTAGAAATGTCAACTAGGTATTCTTTGTGTTTAAATCCGTCTAAATCATCTTCTATTTGGGAAAACAAAAGCTAGATTATGTTATAAAGAACATGTAAGTATAAAAGTAGTTGAACAAAAACTCGAACTACAAAAAAAAGTAAAAAACTTAGGTGTCATCATAGATGAGCATTTGAGATTTTCAGAACATGTTGTGTTCAAAATGCTTTTCTGTCTTTAAAAGAAATTTTTCGCTCGAGACAGTGTTTAACTCAAGAAAGAAAAAAATTATTGTTACTTTTCGTACAGACGTACATAATTCAAATCTAAGGTTTAGAAATTTTTTATCACCATCTACATTTAAAACTTCTCTCTTCAAACGATCATTAACCTACAATGTTGTAAAAATATACAATGCCTTAGATTTGGATTATAAAAGTTTGTCTACATCTAAGTTTAAGGTAGTATTAAGAAATGCACTGCTCAATAGATAGTTATATGTTATGTTAAGTTGTCTCGATGGCTTAGCAGCTCTTGTAACTCTTTTGTAACTCAATAACCCCAACAAAGCGATTACTAAGATGGTAGCACTCTTTCTCTCTTTTAGAAATAAGTCTTTTTATTATTTTTTTTTGTTTTTTACGGTGAAGTAGAGCAGTCCTTATTTTTTTTAAGTGACCGTTTGTAGGAATACTCCTTTTTTATGTGTTTGTTTAAAATATTGTATAATCTGTCCTACAATCGAGACGTTATTATTATTATTATTATTATTATTATTATTATTATCCATTGTCTGTCATATTCTTTTTGGAATTACTGATAATACACATTTCCAAACCGAACATGGGTACAGGTCTATATATTAATTTGAATACGTCTATTTTTGATTTTGTGGAGAACTAACTGACTAACAAATTATATATAACTGTTTTCAATAAAGAGAAATGACAAAAACAGTAATGACTATTCTCTGCAATTTGCGCTTGTCAACTTAACTGTTCCGATCTTACGAGATCATTTTCAAGAGTACAGACAATTTGTAGTCATCTAAAATCAAAATATTTTGTTGAAATTAACACATATGCATTTTCTTCGTTTTAACGTATTGTTACGGGTAGGCAATCTACGAGAAACATCAAGATCTGTAGTGTGGGTTGCTGAAGTCGGCCATGTCACTTCTAATAACGAGTCGATAGAAAACGAATAGCGAAGAGCGAAGAAATGATATAACAGGCGAGAGAGTTATAAATTACTAATTGTGGCGTTTTTCAAGAGTTAATTAGCAAAAATAAACAATTTGACAGTAACATTGTATTAATTACGCGATAGTTTTGTGAAACTTGTTTGGAAATACGCGACATTATGTTTCCACAAAAAGTATACTATTGATAGTTTGAATTGAAACACCGGAAAGTCAAAATAACATGCAATGACTAGGATAGAATTGTTTTATTAAAATAATGGTGATCTAGCAATAACCAAGAGCCCCATGAATTACACAGCCCTGGACACTTACCTACTCAGAGTGGCCAATGGCACAGAAGGCCCAGTTGATTCATAGAAATGTACAAAAAGCATTCAAATCAAACAGTAATAACACGTGCTGCATGTTAGATAAGATGAAAAAAGATTAAAATGGACAAGATCAGATAATGTTAAATTATTCACTGTAATATTCATTAATTATTAATTTTTCAATCTTGTTAACTTATTACTTTTACTTTCCATAAAAAAGTTTATTTGAAACTTGTGAAGTTAATTTATTCTTTCAAGTAAATCATCTTAACTCTGTTCTCCCTCAATTCGAATAAATCTCTCGCCTTTTACTAAAAATTTTCGTGGAGTGGAACAACTCCAATGAGCTTATAAGAAAATTTTTGGAGGGTTGATCCTAACGGATTGAATTATGTTAATTCCCTTATAATATTTTAATAATAATAAAATATGGAAATAATTCGAGAATAAAATCGAAAATGTACATACTTGCGTTTAAGAGGTTTCCCGCTCTTTGCAGCAACAAATAAATTAATTTAATGTGTCTTACTCTTTGCGTAGTTTCTTGACATACCATAAACATACCAAGCGTAAAGTTTCCAGAGAAAGTCATAGGGGTTTTTATTAAAGAAAAAACATTAGACTCATTCTTCTTTAAATACAGTTGGATAAATATTATTTTTATGGCCCCAATATTTCTTTTTCTTTAATTTTACTTTTATTTGTTACAGCTTTTGTACGCTTTCACCTTGGATCATTCAGGTTGAGAAGTAACATTCCACAGAGAATCTGTCTTCTCTGTCTCTCCATAACCACAACTCACCCTCCCCCACAATTCCAAAGGAAGCTAAATAAGGCATCCGCATTACCCTCCGGCACTACAGTGTAGGTCGGAGGAACTGCCCGCTCATCAATATTAATAGTTGGTGGGAATGAACGTTTTTTTCCTTATGTAAGTAATTAATTTTAAAAATAACCGGTTTGCTATCCCAAACATTAAACAGTTAATGTAATTGAATAGACGAGGCTTTTAGCTCTTGTCACTCCATATTGACAGTTTAAACAATAAAACACAGTTTTAGGTTACAAAATATTTATTTTAGATCACAATGACCATTTCAACTTACAAAGTCTTCTTCAGGTGAAGTATAATAAACCAAAACTAAACAGTGCTACCTTATATACTAAATTATAACTACGTGCAGGAGAGGGGATTTATAAATTAAATGTTAAGTAGAGGAAAATTGCAAAACTCTATTTGGTCGTTTAAGGCACACCCTTTTTTACATAGTTTGTTGATTTCCATTTTTTCTAAAAATGTCAATTTTAAGCTTTTATTTTCTAAATGAATAATTTTGAAATTTTTGTTAAAGTTATGCTTGAACTCATGAAGATGTTCGGCGTAGGTTGATCTTGAATTGTTGTTTTTAAAACTAGATATAGTTTCTTTGATCCTTTCTTTAAAAGATCTCCCTATTTGTCCCACGTACGCTTTATTGCAATCACCACAGTTAAAAATATTCATAACAACCACGTATTTTCTATATTTCATAAAGAATCACAAACAGATACGATAATTTATTCAAAATCGTTTCATCCTTTATCACATAAGTTGTCCTTTTTCCATTCTAGCCTTCATGGACTATTAAATGTACCATTATCAAATCTCGATTATAAAACAGAAGTGAACAGATTGCTCTAAACAACGGCTACAGTATTTATTAACTTGGTAACTAACTTATTAAAGAACAAATTACATAAACAAATATGAAATTCAGTGTACCCCAATATAAAACCTAAATCAATACCTGTATACAAATCAATTACTTTCTCAAGCAACATTTCAAACAACTTGAGCAAATATATTTCGAAACATACAGAAAACAAAATTTCATTTAAAACTAATAATAATTTGAGTAATATCATAAAAAACAATAAGGATAAAACAGATAAAGTTCTAAAATCAGGTGTTTACCTTCTTAACTGTGGTGATTGCGATAAAGCGTACGTTGGACAAACAGGGAGATCTTTTAAAGAATAGATCAAAGAACATATATCTAGTTCTAAAAACAACAATTCAAAATCAACCTACCTATCTTCATGTGTTCAAGCATAACTTTAACGAAAATTTCTAAATTCTTCATTTAGAAAATAAAAGCTTAAAATTGACATTTTTAGAAAAAATGGAAATCAACAAATTATGTAAAAAAGGGTGTGCTTTAAACGACCAAATAGAGTTTTGCAATTCTCCTTTACTTAACATTGAATTTATAAATCCCCTCTTCTGCACGTTGTTATAATTTAGTAGATAAGGTAGCACTGTTTAGTTTTGATTTATTATACTTCACCTGAAGAAGACTTCATAAAAATTGGATTGATGCAGCCGTTACTCTGTGATAATTCATCTTAACGATAAATGAATAAACACTACTTTGTTTATTATCACTTGTTATTTACAAATCCTTTTGCTATAGTTTCGACAAAAAAGCTTGTCATTGTCAAACGAATAATTCAAATTGAATGAATATAAACAGATTTGTCAAAACAAATGATTACAAATTGAATGAAAAAAACAGCTGTTCAGTAGTGTTGATATATAGTTTTTATAAATACCATTAATTAAGTTGAAATGGTCATTGTGATCTAAAATAAATATTTTGTAATCTAAAACTTTGTGCTTTATTGTTTATACAGTTAATGTAAGACAAAAAATTATGTAGACGTGTGCAATGATTTAGACTGAAACTCGACCATACGATTCATCCTTGTAACATACACCTTCCATTTCTTCCAGCGACATGAATATTTTTAATTTGCGCGTTCGCAATTGTTTGTCGTTTGTTAATTTAATTGATTGCTAATATAAGTGAAAGTGACTAGCAATATATCTGTCGTGCAGAGAAGATTAACTTTATTAATTACGCTTTATTGGATTTTAAGTGTTTCTTATTAATTTTAAGTTGACATTCCATCTGTATGAACCACGAGCCTCCGCTACTACATAGGATCTTTTTTCGGTTTATATCTCAACCATATCGTAGAATGGATATTTCAAAGCTTCATTTCCTAATAATTTTGGTCCTAATTATTTCTAAACTTTCACTTCAACAAATAAGTCAGTAATTACAGCTTGGGGTATTGTTTGAACTTAGTTGAAATCGAAGTTTTGCTATTCTTTTTCTTTTATTGGCCATTCTTCCTTACCTCGTTAAAACTTTGTTGTAACGACAAACTTAAACAAAGCCCTGCTTTCATTACTATCTTTTTAATAAGAATTTCCATATTCTGTCAATCATTTTAATTAGCAAAATAACTCTAAGACGAAAGAAAATATAAGCGTGATAGAAAAATATATAATAATTGCTAATCCCAAGCGAATCATACGAGATTTATGTGCATAATAATTTATTTAAAGACAACAACAAATCAGTAAATATACTGCCGATAAGTAATTTGCATTTAAAATCAGATAATTAATTTTTTTTTGAGTTGTGGTTTACTAAAAGTAAGGCCGGATTGATACATGATCCTTTAATACCCAAAATTAAAAGGACTAACCAAAAGATTGATTGGTCAAAAAATATTAAATTTAGGGATCCGTTTTAAATAGTGATAGCCTTTAAATTTTTATTTTCTTTTCAATTGAGGATTTTGACTTAACAATAACTACTGACAAACTCCACAACAAGTTGATATAATGAAATATAGATTCGGCTCTTGCATTCAAAGATTATTGGTTTTTCTTCTTAGATACTGTGCACCTGTGCTGATCCAACACGAAATGTAGGATTTATAGTGTCCCATTTTATGATACAATATCTACAAACTATCAAGAATCGATTTATTCCTCAAAAGCTTTTTCAAATACGAATAAAATCCCTTTTTCCACTTTTTCTGCGAAAGAGGTTCTTTAAAATCATCGAATTCTGTTAAAATACTATTTGTAACGATAAATTCCAATTCAGTCACGAATATGCTCTTTATCCTTTTTTGCATAGCACTTTGCTCTAAAATGTTATTTCCTGAATAACATAATTCGAACGATAAAGCGGAAACAGTGTGGAATTTCCGGTAACCTACTCACAGGTCCAGAGATAAAACGTGTATCGATCTTTTCTATATACAGGATGTGAAATCTCCAAGTGGTTTTCAAATTTTACTCACTTGATGGTCGGCTTTAGCAACGTACGGCATGATACCGGCTAGAAAAGATGACGAGGCGAGTAGAAAAGTTTTTAGGTTACTTCATAGTTTTACTATATTTAAAATCCTCATCGAGGGGAGATTTCTACCGTCGTTTCATCTCCCAGGAAACTAAACATGTATAAAAATAACGAAACTCTGTGGAATCAAAAATTAATTTATTGGTGTTTTTTTGTTTTCGCACTTCACCCGATCAGGAGAAAGATTCTACTTTCTCCTCGCTATACAGTTCGAAAGCCGAATCCGCCTGGTTAGTAAGGAAGAAAGAATTGTATCCCTTTTTTATTTTACTAACAGCATAATCGATAAAAGCAATTAGCAATCCCAAAATTATGAACGAAACAGTAGGTTTGTTACACAACTGAGCGAAGGTAATTAATTAAAAAAGAAATAATATCATCCCCTTTTTTTACTTATTTATTGATCTGTGCTTATACTCGAATTTACCTAGAGTTATAAAAGTAACAGTCCTTGCTTATTCTGTTAGAGGTCACAATCCATTGTACAGAGTTTACAAATTCTTTTCGTAGCTCTTCATTGTTTTTTAGGTATAATATATTTATTACCACTAAAACTTTTTTGTAATTCAGAAATTATCAACGCGAAACGAAACGTTTTGGTGGTAATTAGGGTGAATCTCCTTTTAATTTTTTTATTTGTTTACCACGGTCTCCAATTTCAACAATGGATAGTGAGTACAAAGCAAATAAATTAACATAATTCTATTTAAAATATTTTTTTCTATTTGAAAATAGTATTTCACGAAGAGAAGTAGTTTTACAAATAGTACTTGAATAAAGCATTGCCACTAATTGCATTATGCATAACCAAGTGCGTAGTAACTAATCTTCAACTTTTAATTTAAAATTTTCGTTTTCGCCAAAAAGTTAAAATTAAATTTATTGTATTGAAAGATAGATATGTATACTAAAGTATTAAGAGAATTTTAATATTCCTTAATTTGACACTCCGTCTATGGAAATACCGACTAATTAATATTCGTAAAATTAGGTTTACTGTTTTATTTTTTAATTTGTGAAAACGTAACTATTGAAAATTTGATTTACCATTTTTTATTAAGGTAATTTCAAAGCTGAATTGTTTTTTTTATTAAAAAAAATTCTTTAACTAATATTACCTCAGTATTCAAATAATTCAGGAGATTTGACGTCGTTTATCAATTAATACTTTTATATAATGTGATTTTAAATGAATTTACTTTGATTTACTTATTGCTTGTTGCTATTAATTTTGTTGATGATAAGTCTTTAATTTGATTTTGAATCGCAACTTCGATATTGATTATGTAATTTATTAATTTTCAAAAGCCATTACGCATCAGACATGAGCAAGGTTAATGAGCGAATAAATATGCCCTATTGAATTCGATCGTCCCTGTTTCATCAACTACTAGTTAACCGACTCTTCATTATCTGCATATTTTGGTGCTAATTTGTCGACTTTATGTGTGAACGCCATCCACAGAATTTTGCTACTTAATTGTAGGATTCAATAAGGTTCAACAGTGTCCTCTTCTAATAAGGATATCTATTTGTCAAGAACATATGTTTGTTCTATTTGGTTACGTGCTTGTTACGTACCTTTTATTGAATATTACTGAATACCAAAACAAGTAGCAAAGCTGTACGGCGCGGCGTGCTGATGAAAAACAAGTTTAAAATCGCAATACACGTTTGACAGTTTCAACAAAATACTGACCAAGGAAATATTTTTATTAATTTTGGTTAAATCATTTTATGAACTGAACAAAGAAACGTGGTGGAGGCTGATAACACCATGAGTATAGCATATGGCTAGATACTATTGGCTAACCGTAACCATGGAAGATAAGTTACAAAACAACTGGTTTAATAAAATCAGGAAAAAGTACCGATGTGCATTGCAATAAGTAGTATAGTTTTAAAATAGGAGAAAATATTAGACATAAAACTCAGGATGCTTTTGAATTCATCATAACTAAGCAATGAAGAGCCAATAAGATTTAGACACAACTGTATCGGCACCACATATCCCCTGAGAGACTTCATAATGAAACTTTATGATCCGTCCCTATATATTCATAAGTCTATGGACTGTCAGCGTGGTGCTAGGAGAGAGAGAGAACGGTGTCGAGAAGACCCCTGTTACAGTGTTTCTTTAGTTAGACAGTCTCGTTCACAACACAGTAGGAACAATTTGTTTGCGTCTTATTAGAGAAGCACAGCAAGAGAGGGTATCTACGGATGTTCTAATTCATTCCTGGAATCATAGTAGAGTACAGAGTTAACTGAGAATAGCGCTCTCTATTCTTATATGACTATAACACGTAGATATTTAATAAAGATATTTAACAGAGAACATCTACAAGTTTTCCCCAGCAGATACTGCGGGAGCTTTTCCAGAAATTTACTTTTAATATCTGTTTGCCGCGTTCTCATTCGTTTTCTTTTCCGAGGTGATTTAGACTCCGATATTTTAAATATTTAATTTCTTTACTTACAATAACCTTAAATTTGATTCAAATTGCGAGATACATAGATTAGTAATGAGTGAATTAAATATCGAATAATAACACTAAAACATTTATCCTCCTAACAATTGCTTCACCCTACAAGGGCATCTTCAGAATAAGAATAAGTGATATTACAATTTCATACTTTCTTTTGTTTCATTCACACTAGCTACTCGTGCTGGTGGGCGGGCAGTCCCTCCGACCTATACTATAGTGTAAAGCCTGAGGGTAGGGTGTAAGGCCCTCTTCAGTCTCCTTGCAGGCAACTGAGGAATGGGTGGGTGGTGTATTTAGGTAGAGAAAGATGAGACTGTCGAAATGAAGATAGCAGAGAAGTGAAAGATTATCTGTGGAATATTACTGCCCCAGAATTTTCCTAAAGCCACAGAAAACTTGCAGGCTCAATAGGCCAAAATAATTGTAGAGTTTATACAAATAAAGTAATAAATTGAGCATTTAACAGGTCTCTTATTTATATAATTTAAAAAATGTTTTACAAAGAACCAACACAAGTTTCTTTAACAATTATTTATAATGTTTATTTCCTAGAACACTGGTACAACGAACCTTGTTTTGTTTGTGCATCCGAGGTGCACATTTATAATGCACACTTTATTGCACTTGGGATTTAAAAATTTATTATCACAGAATCCCAACAATATTAATTCCTTAAAGCTGTTTCCAGCATCACTGCGACCAAATGTTATTTTTCAAATGGGTATAATCACCAATATTTACTAGGTTACATTATATTTAACCCTAAAACAGCCCAGCGATAGCCTACGTTACAGAAAATACCCTTTGAATTCAATTCGCCCATGAACTTGCATCTGTAGAGAACTTAGATAATATTATACCTGAAGCAACTTTACGATAAAGAAAACAACTTCCCAGCTAAGTGCATTAAAATTCGTAAATGTAAATATGATACAAATTGTGTTATAAGTATATAAGAGTGCAAAATGAGCTATTTTAAAAATTTCAAACTGTCATGAAAAACTCTTATATTTCTTATATATAATATGTTAAAAATCATGTTTCTATGGCAATACGCAGTTCATATCTATTGAAAGACTAGACGTAATCCTTTACGTAAAACATGGGCTGAAGAGTCCCAGGCCTAACAAAGAAAACTCGTTTTTTTTTTGGTCAAAATTGGCTTTATTCATCAACGTAATCTCCATCAAGAGCAACACAATAATTCAAGCGCCATTCAAAAATTTCAATACCACTTTTGTATCTCAATTAAGAGCAACACAATTATTCCACCGCGGCTCCAAAATTTCAATACCACTTTTGTAGAATAATTTATATTTTATCTTAAAATAGGCCGCAGTTTCAGCGATAAAGCTATAACCTCTTCATTTGAGAGAAATTTCTTGCCGGCGAGCATTTTTTTGAGGTCTGCGAACAGCCAGTAGTCGCTGGTAGTAGTCTCCAAATCTGTAGAATACGGTGGATGTAGGAGCAATTTGAAGTTCAGTTCATGTAGTTTTGCCATTGTTTTGATTAACTGTGATACGGTGCGTTGTCTTGATAAAACATTTTTTTTCTTTTCCGTATGCGGTTGTTTCTTTGCAATTTCGGTCTTCAAACGCTCCAATGACGCTAATAACGCTATATAATATTCACTGTTGATAGTATTTCCCTTCTCAAGATAGTCGATGAATATTACACCACGCACATCACATTCCAAAATACCGAGGTCATAACCTTTCCAGCCGATTGTTGTGCTTTCAGGCGTTTTGGACGAGGTTCACCAGTTTCTGTCCACTTGTCCACCCAGATAACGATCGTTTTGATTTCGGAGTGAAGTGATGAATCCATGTTCCGTCCATTGTCGACATCGATATATCGACGCAAAAATTCCGGTTTGTTAGTTTAAACATGCCCAAGCACCAAACACTGCTCAGAATCATCAACACGTTCTTGTTTTTGGTCAACAGTGAGCAAAAACGGTACCCACTTTGAACAAAGCTTTAGGTTTCTCATAGTCAAATGCTCATACAACATAACATAAGGCCAACACGTTCCTTTGATATCTTTACGATGTCAGGTAACTCACGCAATTTCACTTTTCGATCATTCAAAACGATTTTGTGGATTTTTTTTATGTTTTCTGCTGTTACCGCCTCCTTTGGACGTCCATTGACGCATCATCAGTGTCTCTATGTTACGACCACGCTTGAAGTCAGTAAACCAACGTTTTATTTTGTTTCGGTTGTTTCCGATGGAGCGGAGTCTCCATAACACTTTTCCACTTTTCAAGCCATTGCTTCTCTTGAACGATATTTTTTCCCATCAAGAAGTGTAAAATTAAAACACGAAATTGTTTCTGATCCATTGTTTTGAAAATAACAAAAGTAGCTAGATAAACTCACTCATAGCCCAATAACTCACAAACTAATGAATAGAATATCATGAGATGTTAACAGCTGTCTTTTGAAGGTTAGTACTACCTGAAAAAGAGGTGAATTCAATAAAACTAGCGCCATCTATGTGTTAGGTCCGGGACTCTTCCGCCCGTGTGTTATGATTTGATGTTGCGTGCACTGTCGCTTTCTTTAAACTTAACATAATAAATTATTATCCTCTGGTGTAAAGATTACACATTTGAAACAATAGGAAAAGTGAATGTTTTGTTTTCTTTAAAGCGAAATTGTTTTAACAAGAAAAAAAAAGACGTTCTTAAATGTTCTCCATTATTCATTGTCAAGGTAATAACCTGACGAAGGACTGGTACTAACATCTGGAAATCAAAGTTCCCCCTTAAAAAGATCTGAGACTGATCTCAATTTCAGATTTCCCGAAGAAGTCAAACTGAGGTGAATTTCAGATTTCAGACCTTTGGAAGAATGGAATTACTTGATTGAATGAAATGATGAAATGTCGTTAACCTTGTGGCGGGAGTTTTCATGAGAGATACATACAAAGCACAACTAATAAATGATAATACTCAGAAATTAAATTTAATTCAATAATTAAAACGATTTCAAATTAACATTATAACAAATGGTTGTTGATAAGACTGAGGTTGATCGCGGCCGACGTTTTTGAAACCACTATGATGGCTATGGAATTTTCCTGCGTAATTAACGGAGTTCATTTTATTTCGGGAGGTCACAGGCGTCTCAGTACCAGTATCAGAATTTTCTCAGAATTTATTAATTTTTACAATTGTCGATTTCTTTAAGCCATCTCAATAGACAAAATTTCACTGAGTTAAAATAACATTAACATAAAAATGCTTTACCCCAATTTTAAGGCAAGTTATTTATAAATTCTACGGAAGCAAAAATGTAATCTCGTCATATAGAAACCAAAATAGCATAATATTTAAAAATGTGTTTCATCTACTCGTTATTATGTTCTAATTTTTTACCAAAAAAGGTATTTTAAGCTAATTACGAATTTTTGTAGTTTGTAATTAAAATGTATTTATTGTTTTATCATTTTTATAACACCTTTTGCAACGAACCTCGGTTACAACGAACTGGTAGTTCTAGATCCCTTGGGATTCTTGGAGTATAAGTACATGGAGACAGCATTTAATGCTATAGTAGAGTTATTGAAATAGGAAATAATTTTGGACTTTATTTCTCGCTCTAACGCCGCCTGATTTCATGTCTTTCTACCAATCAAGTCGCGTTAGAGCAAGAAAGAAAACCCAGAATTTCTTATTTCAATAACGCTACTGTAGTATTAAATGCTGTCTAAATGCTATAAGTTGGCATTCAATACTACCTATATTAACTGAATTAGACATGTCATTTTACTATTACAATTATGTTTGTTATTGCTGAAAATTAATTATCTGTTCTCAAATTAAAATTTCTTAAAGGTAACAAATATATTTTATTGTGTACAGTAAATCATGAATGTATATATCAATATCTCCTTAGAATAGAACCTACATAAATTGAGTGTGTAACCATAAATAACTGAAAAACGATTAAGTATGTTCATGTACAGGTATTTGAAGCATAACAACTTTATGACAACTGTGTATCAAATTTATGTATTCCTACATACACACGTAGACATCTCAGTGCTAATAAGTCTCTCGAGGGAAATTAGTATACAATTCAACCATAAAGCTTTAGAGCACCACCGAGAGATTTAGCTGTACATTTTAGGTACGTATGAACGTGTATTGCTTAGTTAATATTTAGTTTTGAGAGTAACTCAAACGATTAAATATTTAGTTACAACCACATACGATTGGATACTGTATGAGTAAGCAGAGTTTGCATTTGCAATTTATGAGCTACCCTTTACCGTTCTATAAAGTTCAGCTGAAACGATTTTCTGTTTATTTGCATCTAATATAAATATGAAATATAAAACTTATCCTGGTTGAAAGGTAATAATTCCTGAAATTCATAGAGGTTATTACTACTACTTCTGTCTTATTCAGGGACCGGTTTTGGCTGATTAACCGACTGACGTATGAATTAACTAAAATTAAAAAAACAGTATTTTATTGTATCTAAAAAAGAAGACATTTAAATATTTGGTCGTCTAAATATTAAGAATCAAAGATCCCACATTTGGAACGCATGCCAGCAAGCAGGCACTACGAACCGAAAGCCAAATCCCACAATCGGTTTCGACCAATTGGGTCTCATTAGGTGGGCGCTGGCAGAAAGGCCTTTGCAGGCTGTATGATAAAATAAAATGATGGTTGAAATAAATAATTTGTGGTATGCGTTCAAAATGCTTTCTTTCACGATTTTAATGCCTTCTTTTTTGGATATCTTTGTCTAAAAAGTTTTCGTTATCAATAGTGTAATTCAATACTGGTAAGGGTATTAGCCCTCGGAGTAGTTGTTTCTGATGATTCCATATTTATATTTAGAATTTTATTGCGTGTTAATTCCATCAGATAATGACAGTGTACCACCGACCTATTGCTTTACCGATATAACGCGACATAAACCTAGAGACACTCTCCTAGAGACTACCTAACTTTAACGCTAATTACCTTTGAGTGAACCTCGACCTTACCATCCGTTGAAGCAGGTTAAGCAATAATCTCATGAAGACATGAACTCAGTGGTGCCGAAAATGATAATAATATCTTAAAGATAGACACACTTTATAATTTATGTAAGCTGTAAATGCAGGTTGTCGCGTCCTACCCCACTCCGTTAATAAATAGTTAGCATTTATAAAATTATTCTCAGTGGCCGCTATAAGGCCCAACAATCTCTTTCTAGGAACATACGACCGCCCCACTTTTATTCCTTTTGTACAACGTTAAAGAGCGAGTACTGCACACTGTAGTACAAAGTGGTATCTAGGGCGGAAGGCCATTCTCAATCTCCGTTAAAAATCATATGAATGGGTGGATAGAGGTATTTAAGCGATGGTTTTCTATGATAGTGGTGCCGTAATAGAGCGACTGAAATGGAACGTTGTCTTTGTATTTTGTAAACGTAGTGTTTGTTAGGTAGCGGTAGTATGTACATTTTATTTTAGACAATTTATTTATGATTGTATCATTTATTTACTTTAAACATGTCGAGAAGGTCATTAGCCTAGGAAATGTTATAAATTTCTGAACATAAACAATATTACCGGCAGCTCTTATATTCAACATTGCAAATTGAAATATTGAAACCAACATTAATTACCTGAAGTGTAATAACAATTTAAACAAATTAGCCATTACAATACAAACATTTTCTAAGGGTATTTGAACGATTTGTTTAATACAGTGTAACGTTCTCAAAGTTTGCATCTGTAGCCAACGCTATAACGACCGCTTTATTATGGAACCGCTACCCTAGAAAACCGTAGCTTTAGGGAAGAATGACGAGACGGACGAGGACAACAAAAGAGTGAAAGCAGAATATTACTACCCCTACATTTACTTTAACTATGCTGTGATTTAAAACTGGACCACGCCACATAACTACTGCAATTTACCTAGTAGTAGTCCTTTTATAACACAATACGAATTTTTAGCTACACCTCTATCAAAATTTGTATTGAAAATCTTATTATATCGCAAATAAGTTTAAGCCAAACAAAGGTATAGCATCATTAGCACCACATAAAGAGGATACTCAAAAGACTTCATCATTATTAACTAAACAGAATTTAGTTCTTTAATAATTAAATAGTAGTTATTTAGCTTCACCAGTTATACTCTCTCAAGAAGAATGGAACGGGACAATTAAGGAATTGACTGATACATCCTAATTTCTCTATAACCGTCCTTTCTGAAATATTTCATAATGTCGCAACACGTTTAACATAAGTAAGTGTGTATTTAAATGAGAATTACATATATGTACGATATATACAGGTTCATTCAAACTGAGTGGTACATTGAACGTCTTACGGAAACTAAGAATGTTACAGATTTGAAAATTTGGGAGTTGGAAGTAGCGGTTATCAAGGATGATCCATTTACCTAAAATTATTTTAACTGTCGGGCACTTCCGGTTATACCGGAAGTTGATGTCAACCTTCTTATTTTAAATGGAATTGTATATTTTTTACGATAAATTCGTATGAAACATATAATTTTAAGGTGACTTTTATATCCAACTTGTATGCTTACGATGAATAGCTTCTGAGATAATTTAATTTATTGGAAAAAAGATTACACCGCAACCCAAACTATAAAAAATAATTAATTCCACAAAAAATGACTTAGAATGTTTAAATTTTTACTTGCATGTTTTATTTTGTCATTCGATTCCTTTTTGTATCCTCTTTCGATCCATCTGGATATTTCCTACTGTTTTATTTGAAAATCTTTGAATAATTTTGGATTTTATTTAATAAAGAATGGAAAACATCCAGTGTATCGAAACAGGATAAAAAACGGAATCGAATGACCAAATAAAATATGCTAGGTGCCGTTTGAAAAAAAATGAAGTTATTCCTGTTTGAAGTTTTTAAACTTTTTTGGACAGCCTGTACAAATTATTGTAGCGATCTATATATGTATATTATATAAATTGTTTTGTATAAATTTTATGTAATTATTTTGTATAAAGTTACTAACATCCTTGAGCGGCGTGTTCTAGTGCTCTATATCATTGCTTAGCATTCGGGTCCGGCTGCTCTGGTCTAAGTTTTCTGTGGTTTCCTTGGATCATTTAGGCAAATGCTGGGGCAGTAATATTCCACAGATAATCTTTCACTTCTCTTCTGTCTTCATTTCGTCCGTCTCATCTTTCTCTCCCTAACCACACCTCCCACCCATTCCCATGATTCTTGAAAGGAGGCTGAAGAGGTCCTTACGCCCTACCCTCCGGCTTTGCACTATAGTGTAGGTCAGAGGGACTGCCCGCCCACCAGCACGAGTAGCTGGTGGTAATGAAACAGAAAAAGGTCTAAAAGTCTTGAGCATACCTTTTCTACAAATTTGTATTCTACTGTCTTGCCGTTTTCAATTCACAGAAACAGCTTTCTTTTCTTTCATTCACAAGTGAAAATTTCTATCTCTTCGTTGCCGATCGCCTGCAACGGTCAACCATAAAAAGTACCGTTGCCCGATCCCTAATAAAAACTACCACTTCTTGTCTCGCTACCTTCTGCATTGTTCCGAAAAATAACCTTTACTGTTTGCATGCTAATTTTCTATTTTTCGAATAAGACTTCTTCTCCGACCGCGTCAAAGATTGCACACGTTTCTTTCATTCAGGTTCAATTCATCCCTTCATCTCTTTTTCATTACTAACAGTTTATAAAATTAAATCATATTAATTAACGATCATATGCTTTTCTTTTAAATATAATATTAGTAGACATCAAAAACACTGTATTATAAAGCTTAGTTCTAGCATGACGTTGGCCTTATGACTTGGCTATAACTAGTAAACATTCCAAGTAATTTTTCATGGAGGTTATGATTTTTTATAGTTTGGATTGCGGTGCAATCTTTTTTCCAATAAATTAAATTATCTCAGAAACTATTCATCGTAAGCATACAAGTTGGATATCAAAGTCAAAGTCATTCCATTTAAAATAAGAAAGTTGACATCAACTTCCGATATAACCGGAAGTACCCGACAGTTGAAATTATTTTAGTTAAATAGATCATCCTTGATAGCCCCTACTCTCAACTCCCAAATTTTCAAATCTGTAACATGCTTAGTGTCCCTAAAACGTGTAATGTACCACTTAGCTTGAATGACCCCTATCGCATGCAGTTAACTATAGCAAAAACTCAGGGTACATTAAACCTTCACTCACAATCTACGATTCGATTCCTAGACTCCTCAGCTAGTACGCAAAATTAAGCGACGTCTACTAAATAACAACTTCTATACTTTTCACACTTTTGATAAATATTAATAGTTTGTACTTCTGATGTGTTTACGTTAAGGAAATATTGATAATGAGTACTTAAAAACTATTGTTTCTCTATATACCATGTAGAACGATTAAGTGAACAATTTTCTTGAGAACTCCTTAAGTTACCATTTTTATAACAAGAACATACGTTCTGTGCCCCTTGTAACTTATTGATCTTACAATTGAATGAAACTTTCACAGCCGTTGTGTAGATAATTGAATCCTCTATAAAATTATGTTGAACAAATCTTTTAATTTTTTTTTATTTTCCATCTAATATTTGATTGTTTCAGCCTTAAAATTAAGGACAAAGATAAATGTATGTTAAGTTTACTATGTTCCGCTTTTCTTTCTTTTGCACTGGACAACTTTTTTAGTCGAAGATCCCTAACTGCTACAGTTGGTGTACCATTTTTTAATGATAATTAATTTTCTTCAAAAAAGAGTGTTCTCTTATTATATCTGACATTGATTTTGAATTAAATGGCTCGAGCGGCACTTAAAGCCAGGAAGAGGTACCTCTTCTTTAATGACAATCAAGAGGTTGGTTGCGGACAATTTACCTGACTTCATTATCTTTTCATTTAGACGAAAGAAAAAGAAGTTGTTGGGAAGTCGTCTCAACTAAAAGGCACTAAGTAAGGACGAATAGTGCGGTTCACAAATGAACTTAATGATAAAAGCAATATTAACTAACTATTAATAATTGCTACACTTGTAACATTTTCAGAATTTTCCTACGTGGAAAATTTATTATCCATTAACAAGTGCCACTCAAAACATTACGGATCGAATGGGTACAACAAAATAGAGATAAGAATAAATAAATAAAAATAGGAGACTCACGCCTATTACCAGTAACACATTTTTACTGAGCGGACACATGTTTCGCCCAATTCAAACACGGGCATTATCAAGTCTCGCGTTGATAGTGGGGAAACACGTTTTTACAGATATTTTCACATTGGTCGCGAGCTGATCAGCGTGAAATGACTTTCTGAGTAGCCAGTTCTCCGTTTGTTCATAACACTGACCAATAGGAACAGTTGTTCGAGTCTCAGCCAAACTTCAGTTTCTTTCTATGTCACCTTTTTATAATAGTTTCTTTCAAGCATTAAAATCTTTTGTTTCTATTATTATATATTTAAGAAGTGTTATATTGTACCCAAAAGTTAATAATAATCTTATAATGAATAATGCTGTAATAAATCTAATGAGGTTTTTATATAATCGTTCCTCTCAAGTATCCAAAGTTTTTTTTTTCGGATTTTTATTGCATCCAATAATGTAATATATAATTTCAAGTAATTTTACATATAGTTCATCAAAAATCACTGTCATCCGAAAACAATTGAATAAATTTATTGGGTAGGTACTCCCTTAGTTCAGCATAATGGGTCACAAATCAAGTTTTTAAAAATTTTTTGCTTTACGATAAGATGCACCCGTCGTAAAATATAGTATACAGTAATTAAAATACTCCACATTAAATAATTATTTACATTCATATTCTTGAATTTTAATTAACAAAAATGTTCTTATTCTTATATATATATATATTTATTTATTTATACTACTCGGATATGACTGCTTGGCAAAAGAATTTTAACTACAATGACGTAACATTTTTAAATTTGGTATATGTATTCCACAAAAATTTAGATTGGGACCTTTCTTTGTTAGATGTTTTTGAAAGAACGTCATGAACAACAAGCGAGTTATTTAGTTTAACTTCGAACAATGTCCTCTCGATTCATAAGTAATAGCCGTCTTTCAGAGAGTTACGAACTTTTAAAAGATTTATGGCATTCTCATCGACAACTTCTTTCCTGTCGACGTCGGTTGCTTTTGGGATGTTCGTATTTGTTTTAAATTTCCATTTTCGATTCAGATGCCTGTTTGTTTACCTTCACTATTTCACTTCCACCATATTACTTATAAAGTTTGCATTAAAACTTTACAACACGTTTTGAAATAATTGACAGATTCTCGCCAAAATTTCTTCCAATAACAAACACAACAGCTTTATCATTACGTACTGATTATTGTTAGTAGTGGTTAATTAAATGTACCATTGCTGCTCCTCAATCTATTCCTCTCCTCTACTGCTGCATTACTCCTCAATCTCACTATTTCCTCCCTACAAATTCAACTCTGTCCTTTCGGCATTTAAACCATTCCACTTTCACTTCTCTTCTGTGTTAATTTAATACGTCTCATCTGTCTCTCTCAATCCACCACCCACTCATCCCCACAATTTAAAAGGAAATTGAAGAGGGCCTTCCTTTAAAACGTCATTTCTATTCGATATTCCACTCACAGGACAAGTAAGTGGGATAGCCGTTAAAACCTCCAAAAAGGACCTGACCTCAAACCGCTTTGCCAATAGCAGCTCTCTGCAAAACGCAAGGGTGGTTATCGAGTATTATTATTGTCATCTCGTTTTACTTCTTAAGTATTTAATTGCGTATGACTTAGTTTAGTGTACTTTTGTACTGATATAACTTGTATGTGTGTAGAAACTAGTACAGTAAACAGAGACATATTGAGAAATAACGTAGAAAGTTTCACCAAGTTAATAATTTCCCTATCATGCTTCGGTCACACGACCATTGGCAAAGGAAAAAGAGTAAAATCAGTCAGTATTGATATATCATCATCATATATTATTGAATATATAAAATATGTTGTAAAAACTGCAATGGGTGTTACATTGTGCAGAGTGGTAGGGCCATCAATATTAGCGTTTCAGGACATTTAATGAAATATAGACAAAATACATACAAAAGTTTTTCAGAACACTGCATCACTTTAGATCATCCATAGAGTTATTAGTAGTCAAAAATTGACTTTCTTGGAAACTCTAGAAATTAAGAAAGCTCTCGCCCAAAACCACAATTTAGTGAATAACGAAATTGAGTTATGTTTTGCGAACTCCTCACTCATTTTATGTATTTATGAGTACTGTCGCATTAAAGAATATGTAGCAAAACACTTAAAATAACTTTCATTTAGTAGAGATTAATATTCGGTAATCTCTTGGTGAAATATTTTAATAGTTAAAAAGTAAAAAACACTTGGTAATTGTTTCATAAAAAAATTATTGGATTTCTCTAACAATTGTTTCGGTTATTACACCATATTTAAAGAGTTACTTATCAACTAAAGGTACATTTCCAGGTAAATCTATTTATACTTAACCTATTGTAGTTTCAAAAGGGGGGAATTTCCAAATTCTATTTGGTCGTTAGTCATCTGAAGACCATTTAATAACGCTGTATTTATCTCGGCTATTTCAAGGAGGTTAACCTCCTCCTTAATTATAAATAGATTTACCTGGAAATGTACCTTTAGTTGATAAGTAACTCTTTGAAAATGGTGTAATATTCGAAACAATTGTTAAAGAAATCCAATAATCTTTTTGTGAAACAATTACCAAGTTTTTTTAACTTTTTAACTAACTTTCATTTATTTAATATAATAATGTAATAGGAGGAGCCTTAAGACTCTTTCTGAAGGTGACGTAGCTGGTTGAAATAAATTTGTTATTTGTTAAGTATTATAATAAATCAGTGAAAGTTATTTTAAGTGTTTTATTACACATTAAGATGATCAACTTTCATATTGTAGAGGCCAATTTAACCAAATTTTTCAAATACTGTCGCACTAGCTGTAAACACTATTCTTTGATAATGGTCGTGTGACCGAAACTTGTTACGAAAATTATTAAATTGGTATTTTTACCATTTACAAATAGTAGTGTTTTTTAATGTGAAGCAATTACTGTTAGAAAAAGACAAAGAAAGGTATGTACCTATCTCTGCAATTTTAAATCTGTGGATCATGTAATAGGTACTATACGATGTACAATATATATGCATATACGTAAGCGTTATAATAGTGGACAATAAAGAATAAAGGTAGGTATATACATATTATACTGCGGTGTATATGTACTGGGGAAATGAATATTCAATATTCGTATTCATAGAAACGCAAATGTTTCAAAATAAATGCCAAGCGATTACTGCAATTTGAATAATTATTACTGTTTCACCTTCTAAAACCTTGCCTATTAGCATGCATCCCAACGAACGGATTATTAAAAGGAAATAAAGGTAGATTTTCAAAATACTATTTTCATGAAATAAACAAAGACAATTATAATTCTGGTAAACAAAGATTTCCAATTAATATTCTAGGCAGGTATTAATAGATTACTTAACTTAACACATGACCTGAAAAGTCCCGGGCCTAACACATAGATGGCGATACTTTTATTGCATTCACCTCTTTTTCAGTTAGTACTAACCTTCAAAAGACAGTTGTTAAAATTTCATGATATTCTGTTTATTAGTTTGTGAGTTATTGTACTAAGAGTGACTTTATCTAGCTACTTTTGTTATTTTCAAAACAATGGATCAAAAACAATTTCGTGTTTTAATTTTACACTTCTTCCTAATGGGAACAAATACCGTTCAAGTGAAGCAATGGCAAAACAATGAAAAGTGTTATGGAGACTCCGCTCCATCGGAAACAACCGAAACGAACTGCTGACTTCAAACATGGTCGTAGAGACAGAGACACTGATGATGCAGAATACAGTGGACGTCCAAATGAGGCGGTACAAAAAACACCAGAAAACATAAAAAAAACACAAAATCGGTTTCAATGATCGAAAAGGAAAAGGTAAAGCTGTTTCAAAGTGGGTACCGTGTTTGCTCACTGTTGACCAAAAACAAGAACGTGTTGATGATTCCGAGCAGTGTTTGGTGTTTATCCATGTTTAAACGTAACAAACCGGAATTTTTGCTTCGATATGTCGATGTCGAATATCGATGGAACATGGATCCATCATCCATCACTTCACTCCGGAATCAAAACGATAGTTATCTGAGTGGACAAGTGGACAGAAACTGGTGAACCTCGTCCAAAACACCTGAAAGCACAACAATAGGCTGGAAAGGTTATGGCCTCGGTATTTTGAGATGTGATGTGCGTGGTGTAATATTCATCGACTATCTTGAGAAGGGAAATACTATCAACAGTGAATATTATATAGCGTTATTAGCGTTATTGGAGCGTTTGAAAACCGAAACAGCAAAGAAACAACCGCATACGGAAAAGAAAAAAAAAAATGTTTCATCAAGACAACGCACCGTGTCACAGTCAATCAAAACAATGGCAAAACTACATGAACTGAACTTCAAATTGCTCCTACATCCACCGTATTCTACAGATTTGGAGACTACTACCAGCGACTACTGGCTGTTCGCAGACCTCAAAAAAATGCTCGCCGGCAAGAAATTTCTCTAGAATGAAGAGGTTATAGCTTTATCGCTGAAACTGAGGCCTATTTTAAGATAAAATATAAATTATTCTACAAAAGTGGTATTGAAATGTTGGAGCCGCGGTGGAATAATTGTGTTGCTCTTAATTGAGATCGCGTTGATGAATAAAGCCAATTGTGAACAAAAAAACGTGTTTCCTTTGTTAGGCCCGGGACTTATCAGCCCATCTGTTATTTAAAAATCATTAAGTGAAAAAGAACAGGATACAACTAGAATCTACGTCGAAAAAATTATCGGAGAAACAGCGGAAACAATCCAACTAGAAATAAGTTTTTATTTAAACGTTTTAACTTTATCCTTGGCTGTTAGTTATAAGAAGAAAATAAAAATGATAGTGAAATACATATTAATAACTTGAAGTACATATATAAAGTTTCTCATTTGTTCGTTAAAATTTTTGCCACCACACTTTTCAGTTTTTCGAGGCTAATTTTTTTGAAATATATTTGAGGAATTCGATGACACAAAATCGGCCTGCAGTCCTTACCATTATTTCAATTATATATTACGTAGCTCATTCAATAGATTAATGTGCTTTAATTATAAATTTGTCTTAGAAAAAGTCGCAAACAATCATTTTTAATACTCCACGTATAATCTTTTAAGGCATTTATGTACCTTAGTTTATCATCATTAGTAATTTGTCCCCTTTATGTTTTGTAACTTTTATAAAGCTTCTAATACAACATTTGAACGTCTAAGTTTATTTGTTTATAACTTTTATAAATTTCTCGTCAATTATCAGACACTTTTGACTCAAATACTTCACACAAGAGATAACGGCCTCGCAAGGGTTTGCCGCCCGTCTCGCCAGAACTAATTAAAATAACATACTTTCTAAATGTTTGTATTGAACGCTAATTGATTGAGTTTCCTTACTTCAAATAAAAATAGCACTACTTGATTAAATGTTACATTTCCTTTTATATGTGTCGTCAGTAAATGACGGCTCGTGAATATATTCCATGGAGTAGGACAGTAGGTAAATTAAAACAAAATTAACTACCTACTGTTTAAACGTAAAAAAATCACCATGTAATTTTTATTTATATATATATGGGGTAATTTTAGACTCTTTACCTTATTTGTAATATCAATCCTTGATAATGTAACCTACAACTGCTATGTTTTGTTCAAACGAAACACTGTAAATTTAAAATTCCGCTAGAGACATCCAACAGCGATAATTTAGATTAAATTTTATTACATTCACCGTCAAATACGCAATTTTTAAATGTTTTCTGTACTTTTTAATATCGTTTTCCTGTCCATACACGTTTGTAGTTTAACACTATCCACATCTTCTCTGTAAATATATGATTCCGGTAATCGTGAGTCCGAGCTGTTATACTATTCCTTAGTGCTAAAGGACTAAAACCGATTGATATTCATCGTAAGATCTGTGAAGTTTACGGACAAAACATTATGAGTGATGGAATGGTAAGGAATCTGCGCCGTGCAATCCAGAACAAAAGACGTGGCAAGTTGAGCAAGGGCATCGTTTTGCTGCATGACAATGCCCGTCCGCATGTATCTAATCGGACCAAAGATCTCATCACATCTTTTCACTAGGAAACTCTAGATCAGCCTCCGTACAACCCTGATCTGGCGCCCAGTGACTACCATTTGTTCCTGCACTTGAAGAAACATCTGGGCGGTCAGCCTTCAAGACGATGACGAAGTCAAAACAGTTGTGATGCACTGGTGAAGTGAACAAGTCAGGCGGCAGAGTTCTATGAGAAGGATATTCAAAAACTAGTCAAACGTTATGACAAGTGCCTCAAAAGTGAAGGAAATTATGTAGAGAAATAGATTAAGGTACAGGCTTTCATGTAAAAATAAAACTATTAAGATATCTTTGCACGGTTTTTATTAATTTCAAAACGGTACTTACTTAAAAAAAACGTGCCTCGTATATCATGTTCCCTACTTTAAGTAAGTGATATTGGTAAATAAAATGATACTGTATCTCGCCGAGAATTTCTATTACTTAATAATTCTTAAAGGACATTAAGTTCTTGGTCAGTAATTCATCTCACCTACCTGACGTTGATCGCGATTTCGAACATATTGGGTACTTATCAGCACGCCATAGGCAATTTCGATAAATCACAACCAGACCAAAATTGCGCCTTAAAAGCAAGTTGATATACGTAATATCGAGTTATAGGCAGTATATCTACTGAAATTTACTATTAACTATAGTATTCTAAATGTTTGACAAGGGTCTTAATAATGTATCTAATTGTCAAACCGAATCTACGACGTAACTTTAATAATTAATTAAATAAGTAATGGTAATGAATAATGTATCTTCCCACATAGAGTAATTTTGTACCCTATTTCAAATTTACAAGCTTCCTGGCATTAAAAATTTTATTTTTGATGTATTGTACTTTTAAAAAAAAATTAAAAAGGATACTAAGTCAGATAACTTTAATAAACCAAAAGTATTTCTGTTATTAATATACGAACCTCCCTGAATTCTTAGTAACTAAACTACACTAATCCTTGCAATGGCCACATATCTTGGTTTTGTTAGAATGCTCTGCACACACGAAAAACTTACATTTATTGCATTTTGTAAATTTCACAACCTGCTTGCGAGAGCACAATGAACATCTTCCAACGGTAGCTTCTGAAGGGATATAGAAGAACTGATCTCTAAGATTACTACTTTTCTTTTTAAATTTGGTCTAGCAACTCTCATATTGATTTAATGCGATCAGGTATGATTCGTAATTAACTGCTTTCATAAATCCAGTAAATACATGAGCTGCACATCCACCAGAAGCATTAGCTTCACTTACTAGGGCGTCAGAAGAAAAACTTCAACTTTGGGTGTTTTATATCCAACAGTTACGATACTGGTAGACGATCATTTTGATTAAAATGATTTTGAAAATTGATAAATTCTCGAGCCTTTCGGAATGACCTCTGAGTAGCGTGACGTCACAGTGTTGGTGGAACATCAGCGACTACGGTTAGCCTGCGTTGTGCGTTCAGCGGTCGATTTTTATCGCCGTTTGATTATGTTCAATTTATGTAATACTTATTAAATATCTGTTACAGTATTATGAAGAATGTTTTTGTTAGTTTACAGTAGTTTTAAAATTTATACAAATTTTATTATGATGTCTTTTATTAGGCATACTTTGATGTTGATTTACTAAGTATAAACAATTTTATTTGACCAATAATTGTAATTGCCGCAAACAATAAACCTTTACAGGTACCCTGTGTGTAAGCATTGTCAAATTTTGTACAATAAATTTATATAATATTCTTAGCACTAAATGGGCGTATCCACATTTATTTTTCAAAGAGCCGCATATACCCTGTACACATGAATCTGGGACAGTTGCGGACCTGTACATTTGTGGACCTCACCCTAATTAACGAATTTATTTGCAAGTGTGGTTCAGATAGAAACATCTTTGCTGAGACATTTGCGGACCCATTACTTCTTATTATATACAGAATTACGTAATATGTGTTATTGTACATACAATACAATATACACAGATCTATCCCCATATAAACAATTTAATAGCACAACTAACCTAACTTAACCTAACTAAAGAGGTCCGCAAACGTCTCACCACAGATGGTTCTACCTGAACCGTAAATAAATACGATAATTAGGGTGAGGTCCGCAAATGTCCAAGGTACGGAATTGTCCCGATATCGAACACGTTACAATTATTTCAATAGGTGAATTTTTTATACCCGCGACAAAACGCCCAAAATATATACAATGCTTCTTATAAAAACACATCTGACGCTACTTATACTAACTGATCATTAGTAAAGGTAATTCTAATGTTGTGATAAACGTTAAATATTCGTTTTTTGTAATATGGCCAATAAAATTTAGTGTGCACTTGTTAAGGCTGTCTCGGGTAATTTGCCTAAAATAGACATATTTATGGTGTAACGGATCTATTTGTATTATGAATTGCACGGCTTAATAGCAAAAAACAGCTTTATCCGTGTGTTTTGTATTCTCGCAGTTATGTGCCTATAAAACCAACAATAGCTCATTTTCGAAGTCGGAATTTTGACGACTACGCTAACAGTGAATACTTCATTAACTGCGGCGGCCGCAACACGTTCTCGCGTTTTGAATCCCGACATTTTCCGAAACGCTGTAACGGTTTCAAAAATAATTTTTGGACCGTAGGAAAAAAATATTATTCACAAAGTCGTATAATTAGGTTCCAAATAAGCAATTAAATAATCATGTTCCAACCCAATTAAACTAGCGACCTCTGATATACTAAGAGTTGATCTAGACCAATAGATCATGCCGTATTTGTCATAGGCCTATTTATATATCAATCAGAACAGGATAATACCTGTCTGAACTTGCAATCCTTGCCTCTTCTACTGTCGCACTGACAACAAAGTGGTACACAATCTGACCTCATTTACTGTTCGACTGACATCCAAATAGAGTACAAAATAACTCCTAAGTGTCTTTTTGAAAAATAACTTCATTCGAGATATGTTGCTAAAAAGTAATGTAACTATGGCATACACACTAAAAGATTGTGTTCTTGAACTATTTGAGAGCAGAAGGTAAAATTATTTCTACTGAATGAAAGTTGGGGTACAGAATTACTCAGCCTAGGAATGTTAAAACAAACAAAATCATAATTTCTTGAAAAAGTCTGAATAAAAAACAATTATAAAAATTTGTAGATAAAATCATATTGTATAATCTTGAATATACAAAAATTTTAATAATCCTTTCCTGAATGCCTCCGATATAATTACACGAACTTAATTTGATTAATAAACAGATTTTCGAATAAGAATAAAATATTTAAAACAAAAAGATATCTTTTGCTTTTAGAAATAACAAATGAAATAGTTGCTGCATAAGGACACAATGTATACGTTTTTTAAAGTGCCTTTTCAAGTTAATGTTCCAATAGAAAATTGTTTCTATTAATCGTATATCGTCTCATATTTGTAAGACCCTGTAGGCTAAGTTCTGTTATACTTTCTGATATCAAAAAAATTAACATATAGCTGCGCAATACCTTAAAATTATTTTATGAAAAGTTTAATTTCGAGAAAAAAAAATGAAAATTGAGAGTTTTAAATAGTTGCTGCTTCTTAACTGATAACAAATAATATAGCATATATTGTTTTGAGCATCTATTGATTTTTAAGCTATTCCTTTTTTACTATAAATAATCAGATTTAAATCTTATTTATGTATTTTCTAATTCAAACGCAACCAGATTCTTGATGTTCACAATATTAATATGGCACCTATTCAAAAAACAAATAAGAAAAGTGATCATTCTATTTAAAATAACGAAGTAATTGTGCACTTCCGTTAGTTCCACAAATGCTACCGTTTTGAAAAGTTAAGTAAAATCTTCATTAAACAGATTTCTTTGTTGATTTATAGAAGTGTACCAACTTTCAACCCGATATCTCTTTTCGTTCTTGATAAGTTTCTAATGAACGGTATAAACCAATCACCACGTATATTTAGAAAAATGTCTAACTTTGGTAATGCAGATGCTTTATTCGGGTTAGTTAATCATTTAAAGGGTGGATACGAAGTTATTTAGAAAAGCTTCATGGGAAAGAAGCAGCTGAGAACTGGGAATTACAAATCAGTGCTTTCGATAATCCTTGAACTGGAAAGTTGCTTTATGTTCAGGAAAACTAAAACCAATGCGTTTCCGAAAACCATAGACCACGGGAAATTTAGCATACAAATTATTTATTATTTCGCAGAAGTAGATACCTATATCATTCACTCACGATGTATATTTTGATACCCCAATTAATCATTTACCTATGCATATATCTATGTATATTAATTGTAGTGAATTTGTTTAGCTAGTTCACTCCTGCAAAAGACGATCACTTCTCTAAAGTTTTTACTGGACCTCTACTGGGAAGCATTGGGTTTAATGGCTGTAGCGAATAAATAAAAGTGAACTAATGAAGGGCAGGTTGATTATTTAGATCAATAAAAAATCAACACCGGGTAGTTATTTATAGATATTGAGATATAGAATTTGCAGAATTTCACAAGGAATTGATTAGTTTATTTTTATTCGTTGCGCCAGGTATCTAATCCATTAGTTAAAAACAGTTTCCCAAATTTGCCATACTCATGACCGTATACGATCATATTGCCATTTATACAGGAATACATATAGTATATAGCTGATACCGAACGGCGTCGTCTAGTGCTCTTGATCATAGCTTAGAATTCGGGAGGTCACCGGTTCGAATCCGGGTCCGGCTGCTCTGGCCCACGTTTTCTGTGGTTTCCTTGGATCACTTACGCAAATTCTGGGGCAGTAATATTCCATAGATAATCTTTCACTTCTCTTCTGTCTTCATTTCGTCCATCTCATCTTTCTCTCCCTAACCACACCATCCACCCATTCCCAAATTCTTGCAAGGAAACTTAAGAGGGCTTTACACCTTACCTCTCGGCTTTGCACTACAGTGTAGGTCGGAGAGACTGCCCACCCACCAACACGAGTAGCTGGTGGGAATGAAACACACAAAATTTTTTTTGGTACTTACTTATTTGTTGTATATTTAATGAATTCCACTGTCTTTTAGACTTGCAAACTTATGAGGGATGTCCTCATAATATGGTTGTTTTTTTTTTCATGCTTACTAGACCTAACATAATTATCGAATTGTACCAAACATTGAAGTGCATCACCCTTGTGTAAAGCAAGTGTGAGTAAATATGAAAAATGGCAAAATTATGGTGAACGAGAGAGAAAGAGACTGTCATATAATCGGTTACTTCACTCTCACTCGCCATTGCGCCATGTGAAATTTATTTATTATTTCTATGCATGTAAAAATTTCCTAACAAAGAGTAAAATCGTTAATTTCAAGAAATAGCTCCATCGTTTTTGCAAATATGATAATTCGATAAGTTTGGAAAATGTCCTATATTTCCGGCAACGCTGGTCGATAATTAAACTTTAAGGACCAAGCAACACTAACTAATAATTATTTTTGGGTTAAAATAAGGCTGAAGATAAAAACTTCTCTTGGCTTATCGTATATCTTAAATTCGTTTTTCTTCTTTTAGAGAGGTGCGGCGGCCACGAGAATAGCTCTTCACTTGAGCAATTATTACGTACAGTAAGGCCATTATATGGTCGACTTAAAACATTAGATAACTCTATGAGCAGATACATTAATTTCATATACCGCTTCACACGAATTTCTGTCATTTTTGAAAAATAAAAAATAATTATAACCGAAATTACATATATTAATTTTGTGAGCGAAATGTTCCCGAGACTAACCAGAAAATTAGTAAAAGGTCCCTTTAGTTACTTTACCTACATATTCGCCACTAGACGAAAGTGGTCTTAAAATACATCAATAATTATTGAATTAATACAGACTACCTCAAATTAATGAGAAAAAATTTGTTACTGTTGTCACGTCCTCGCCAGGAGTCGAACCCGGGTTTTAACTCTACTAAAAATTCTTCAAAAAAATTTCATTAATAGTAGTTTTAAAAGTTTAATATGCTGGATTTCCAACGAAGGTTGTACGTATCCTTGTACAATACTCCTTAAACAGATACATTTTCTCCCTAGCACAATTTGGCTTAAGGACATCTACATCTATATTCGTATATGTGTATGCTATCTGCGCCTTGTTAAAGGAAATGGCTCTACGAATACATTTTACCTCACTTTTACTTTATAATATGTCATACAATCAACTAAATATTCTAAAATATTAGCCACATTAAAATAATCTTATTTACATGAAGGATTGCTTAAGAGAAATTAATCTCAATTTACCTAGCGCAAGAGTAACGCATAACGGTTTTACTTTTAAAGCTATCCTGAGGCGTATTTGAAATATAAACTGTAATTTCCTATTGATAAATATTTATTCTAGTTAATCCACTAGAAAATAGTGAATACGTTAGACGAAAGGTCGCAGGAAGTTAACAAATAAAATTACGTAAATTTTCAGCATTAACTTCGGATGTTGATCAACCCAATGGTACAGTTTCCTTTGCTGGTTAGTCATATCCACGTTATGTTAACAGAAGATCAGTAGATTCGGACATGTAAATACATCGTTGCCGCCCCCGTCATCAAAATCCATCCAAAATTTTTTGCGTAATGTACGCACTTCAGCGGACATAGCTATCATTTTGTTTACATAAATTAGACATGTCAACAGAATCAGGGATTTGTAATGAAAACAAACAAAGGGCAGTCATTAATAACGTAATTTGAAACACTAACTTCAGAAATGACTCAACACGTTAGGATTTGAGATATCCTATCCACAAATATAGAAATACAACTTTGGTCCATTTGAGAGAAATACTACTTGAAGAAAGAGGACAAAACAACTAATAAAATATTTATTTCCAAAATAGTTTTTATTAGTAGGTATCCGACCTTACAATTGCCACAGCAGATCAAGATTTTGGAGAATCTTAATCTGAAAATACAAATCTTATTAATTTGAATATGCTAGGATAATTCTGGAAAAATGTTCGATCTCGCTGAATAATACATCGACGATTAGCTTCCTCGTATACTTATCTTTTCAATCCATCATTGTAATGTCCTCTTTTTCAAGAGATATTTCGATTTCCAGGCCACTAGTATGATGAGCTTAAAAAAGTATCAGAAAATAAGGCATCTTGGATGTATTCTTCGACGGCGTATTCGAATTTGGCCTTTAAGTTGCGCCAATCATTTTATCTTTATCAACTTTCTATAACAGTGCTCTCGAAGAAGAAACAGCTTTCGAAAATGAGAATCTTACCATGATGCATTGAAAGGAAAAATACGAATGGGAGAATTATTTTCGATGTATTTTTTAAGGGCGAACCCGAATCTGGTTTCAGAATGGTTCTAGCACATTGAAATTTCGAGATATCCTTATCTTAAAACTAATCAAGCCGAATTAGTATTATATGTAATTTGAGGTAAAGATCTGAGACCAAATTCTGATTCAGCAATCAATGGTTGGTAGGACATAATAATAATTTTGTTTTTTTATTTCTGATACTAATACTCACAATATAGTTAAAAATTGAATTATTTGTAATTTGAAGTTTGATATTTAGGGATATGGACCTGTCGAGGCAATTCTAAGACCAAACTTGGACAAACTACGTCGGAAGTGGCCTTAGTTTCCTGATCCATGTAGACCTATATTATTAGTGATGTTACATCAGTAATACCTCTCTCTTAATTTTAAAATTATTATAGCTATCTGAGTGTAGCATAATTATATTTCGAAATTAACAAAAAAAATAAATGTCTTACTTACTCGATTATAAAATTATAAAAAATGGAAATGAGCATGTGCCCCGGTGATACTTTACTTTATACCGCTATTACATTGAATTAAGATCACTTATATCACTAGAGTAGAATAGATTCATTAAAATTGAATAGGGGTACCTTGAGTAACAAACAAACCCTGGGTTACGTTTCACGAAAAGAATTATTTATTCTTCTCTACAATATTGAAGAAATTTGAATTACTAAATTTCTTAAAAACTTACATAGACCAAAATTATTTCAAATTTGAAGACAATTATTTTAAACAAAATAATGGACTACCTACGGGTTCTCCTTTATCACCCCTCCTTGCAGAAACTTTTATGGCCTCTTTTGAAAATTCACTTTTTAAACATAACTCGGAACTTATCAAGCTTGTTACCCTTTGGAGACGTTATGTTGATGACATTTTTTATATTTGGAAGGGAAGTTTAAGACAATTAAACAACTTTCTCAAATTATTAAATTCCATAGATTCGAACATTCAATTGACGACGGAAATTAAAACAGACAATAAGTTAAACTTTTTGTATCTTACTTTAATCAAAAATAACAAAGAAATTATGTTTGAAATTTATAGGAAACCTACGACCACTGATACGGTAATTCCCTTTGACTCCAACCAAACTTTTAACATCCAAATGGCAGCTTTTAATAGTGTTTTACACAGGTTAATAATGTTACCCCTTTCTAAAACCAACTTTGAAAAAAAATTGAAAATTATAAAACGGATATAATCCCAACCTAATTGACAAAATGTTAAAAAATAAACAACGTAAGCTCATTGAAATTGAACTGTACAACGGTCTCCTTCCTTATTTAATTCCTGAATATAAGAAAAATGCCTTTATTAACTATGTAAGAGACGTCGGATACAAAATTAAACACCTTCTAAACAAGTTGCATATTACACCAATTTTAGTCAACAAAATTAATTTAAAAGTCTGTTAGTTAACAACAGAAATAAAACAAATTCAATAGATAAAAGCGGCATTTACAAATTGTAATGTAAAGATTGCACAGCCTTTTACCTAGGACAGACAGGTAGAGCCATAAAAACTCGGCTTAAAGAACTTCTGCTTTCCTTACGGAATAAAAAGAATAATACAGGAATAGCTCAACATTGCTTAGATTTCAAACACAATTTAGACACTAATTCGATTGTACTTTTACATTCTGCACAATAAGGACGTAAATTGAGTTGGCTCGAATCTTTGACCCATTGCTTATTTTCATCCGTTTGTATAAGTCTGTTACATTATTTATATCTTTAGTAACACCATAGCTCTTGAGAATGACTCGTAAGGGTTGAAATAATATTGTAGAGAAGAATAAATAAATTTTTTCGTGAAACGTAACCCAGTGTTTGTTTGCTACTCAAAATACCCATATCCAATTTTATTTAAAATGTTTCACAAAGAATGAGATACGGAATCTATCAACTTTAGATTCATTAAATTTCAAGGCGAAGTTTTAGATAGTACCGTTTGGTTTTGCCGTCACAAATTAATATTCTAAGTCACATCAAAATCTATAATAGTTGCTAGATATATGCTAAAGGAAACAAATATAAATTACATTAATATTTCGAAGGTGATTGTGGGGCTAACAACATCTCTGTGTAATTGTAACAAAATGAACAAAGGCAATCATACGAGGTACATGCTGTAACAAATTATTAAAACTGTTCAAAACTAGCAGTCATATAAGTGTTCGAGCACATAATTCCTAAATGTCTCGTGATAAAAGATGTAGTATTAAGTATTTAAGAAGACATTCCATAAATTCTTGAATGTTAGATAAATGGCTTCGCTATTGTAGCCCTTTTAGTTACAATTTATCATTTTATATGTGACAGTTGGCATTGTTTCTTATATCACTTTAAACTTCAGGTAGAATAATTCCCACAATTTAACAGAGCTGTAAAAGTCATGTCATTCGAAGGGCAGAAAAATAGTTGTGACTATTATTTGCGTTACAGAAATTATTAATAGACTGATGTCCTTTTAGTCTATACGTATACAAATATAAACCTAATAATAAATAAATAATAATTATTATAAGATACTATCCGTAATTATTCACATTATAGCGAAATAAAAGATTATTTTTGCGGACTTTGAATAATACTATTCGAAACTAATACCGATTTCAATAAAAGCTCTTGTATGCATTGAGTACTAGTAAATAACCACCATATATGAAGAAGAAAAGAAAAATCTTAATACAAGGCTAGGTACAATGTCTTCGAATATGTCATTGTAGTACTTCAACGCAATGGTACTCACTTTTAGATTTAATTTTTTTTAAAATTTCACAATTGTAACGTTATATTAGTAAATACTATTGTTGTTTATCTCTTGATTAAACATTTTTCTAAAAATAAAATTGATAGAGGGAAGAAAACACTTCGTTTTGTTTCACAAGTTATTTATTCACTTAACGTTATCAATTCGGCATTTACGCCATTATCAAATGATTATTACAGTTATTACTAAATGTATGTTGTAGTTTTTGTGTTTAAATAGTAGTCTTAGTAGGTTGATTTTAAGGGGGGAGGGAGAGTAAAATCAATTTGGTCATTAGTAACTATGTGTTTTTATTTATAGCTTTGGAAATCTCTGACATTTCGAGTAGGTCTAATTTTTTCCGTTTATTAATGTTATGCAATAGTTTGAGATTATCAGTATCTAAATGATGGTTGTTTAAGATTCAACGATTAGAGAATCGTGTGAGGTATTACGAGGGAGGTTCAATAAGTACTCGTGTTAGAAATAAATACACCATTTTGTTAAAAAAAATATATATTTTTCTACATACTCCCCTTTTAGAAAGATACACTTCTCCCAACGTTCCTGCCATTTTTTTACCCCTCCAAAAAATAGAATTCGTCGAACTCTCCAAAATACCCTCCTTCCTCGTTTGAGCTAATTTTTTTCTCAGGAGCCATTTCTTCATGTTAGGGAACAAGAAGAAGTCGTAGGGAGCCAGATCGGGTGAATACGGGGAGTGCGGTAGCAGTTCATAACGCAATTCATGCAGTTTGCGACGAGAACTCCGGATAAATGTGCTGGTGCGTTATCGTGGTGAAAAAGCACCTTCTTTTTCGCCAAATGCGGCCGTGACTCCTTTAATTTTTTTGTCGAAGCGGTCCAATAACTCACTGTAGTATTGTCCAGTGATCGTTCTTCCTTTTTCTAAAAAATCCATGAAGATGACGCCCTTCGCATCCCAAAAAATCGTCGCCATGACCTTTCCGGCCGATGGGGTCGTCTTCACCTTCTTTGGAGCATATTCACCGGGAGAAATCCATTGTTTATGTTGCTTGGTTTCTGGTGTGTAGTGATGAATCCAGGTTTCATCAACGGTGACAACTCGATGCAAAAAGTCCTTCGGATCTCGCTTAAATTGCTTCAAAGTTAACAGCCGCATCCGCTTGTTGTCCACCCTGAGCAATCGCGGCACCCGTCGGGCTGACAATTCTTTTCATCGCCAACTTATCATATAAAATATTAATTGCTATTCCGGTCGACACACCTATGGTCTTTGCTATTTTGCGCACTTCCGTTTGTCGATCAGCGAGAATCATGTCGTGGACTTTTTCAATGATTTACTTGGTAACCACGTCTGCCGAGCGTCCTGATCGCTCCTCATCAAAAACAGATATTCGCCCACGTATAAATTCGTTGAACCAATATCTAACTGTGGTCATAGATGGCGAAGTGTTCCCATAAAGAGTATCCAGACTTTGCTTTTATCACCTTGCATTTTTTCCCATCCACGAACAAAAAACGAATTACTGAACGATATTACTCTTTTTTGATCTTAGCAAAAATCGCGAAATACGTCTCACTCGAATGAAATTTATTTTGGCGTTGTTTGATGGATGGTAGCATACGATGATAACACCAACTTCCCTCAGGAACGTCCTCTATCTTCAAACACGGGTACTTATTGAACCGCCCTTGTATGTCAGTAAAAGTAGGTTTCCTGTAAATATCTAAACTAATTTTGTTATCAAAGGAATTTTGTTATATTGAAAGGGTAATTTCTAGGAAATTTAAATAATCATTCATTTCAATTTCTACTGTAAATTAAATATGTTTGTATGACGCATTTAAGTGATTTAGAAATAATTCTGTTTGTCTATCTGTGCCTGTCTCGATGAAAAGGATGTCATCAACATACCTGCCCTAATAAAGTACATTCTTAATTAGAACTTTCTTAGGATTAAATAATGTGGCTCCAAGTTAGACATAAATATTTCACTAAGTAGCGGAGACAAAGAAGATCTTGTTGTTAAATTTAAAATAGCTTTGACCAATACATATATTTATGGCTTGTAGTAATTCATATTTTTGGTTATTATTTAAGTTACAATTACCCACAAGTGTTTTTCATGGTGGTGGGAATGGACGGAAAGAGATTTACTATGTCAAATTAATTTAACGTTAGATGGTATTGACAAATCTTTTAATTCATTAACTAAATTTAAGATTTTGATTGAAAGTTTGTTAACTTCTAACTAAGTATGACATGGACTACATTTTGATGAAATCGCAGCATCAAATTAATTTGAAGGAAACTATATCAAATTTGAACCAGTAGTTTATTTATTTACATAAAAATACTTTAAAAAAGTGAATTTTAGGAGCAAATAAAAATAGCATGTGATATACTATTTTGGAATCTGTATTAACACGTTCGGTACTCATGGCGCCTATTAGCGCCACAGCGTGTCATGCATCAGTGCACATTGCGCCTATAGAAGCCGGCAACGTATTAATTTCGTTATTATGAAATTATGGCTAAGCGTAAGTAAATTAATTTTAGTGAGCATGTTGTGAACGACTTCTGAATTGGTAATTTAATATGTATGGTATATGTTTCAAAGGAATCTCGATTTGTACAATTGTAATATGGAAAATAGTGTGACTGGTTCCTCAAATACGAAAAACTTACCTTTAGAAATCCTAACCAAAATTAATAACAAATACTAAGCTTTATTACTGAAACTGTCTCCACAGTGTGGCTAACCTAACCTAACCTAACCTAACCTAACCTAACCGAACCTAACCAAACCTAACCTAACCTAACCTAACTAAAATTAATAACAAATACTAAGTTTTATTACTGAAACTGTCTCCATAGTGTGGCTCCGATAGTCCTGAATCGGAAAACCTTAACTATCGTGCCTAAAAGTTCCATACAACCAAAATCACTAAACGCTCTGTATAACATATTGTAGTGGGTATTAATCAAAGTCTGCTATGAAATAGATCAATAATGAGCTAACACCGATGGCACACCTGATATACACCCACTCGACGATCAGGATAACCATAGTTTTTTTCCACAACATAAAGTAAAACCTTAACAGAAAATGAACAAAACAAATGTTATATTTAAATTTTAAACTAAAGTCGCAGTAGTTACTTATAAATTCTAAAGTAACACAACTGTATAAAATACTACTGCAAAGCGCAATTTAAAAGATTCTTTCATTTATAACTGAAGCTCCGAAGAGACCGACCAGGGTTGTCAAAGTCTAAATAAATCGGAAACAGTGGAACCTTGTACTCCATAACACTTAAAACGTTATGTACCATGCAAAATTAGTAGAGATAAAATATATTACACTCAAAAAGGGCATTGTTGAATAGTCAAACTTTAATGCAAACCAACATAAGCGTATAAAGCATCATTGTATAAAATGTATGGGTTTTCATCTTTTGTGGTTGCATATGCCGAAATTTTAATAACAGTAGAACATCTTGTAGCTATATAGGCCAACTTACTGTAGTTGTCAGTACAAAAGAAATGCATCATTCTTTAAAACTTGGGGTATTAAAAGTTTAAGTTTTAAACTTACTGCATAGTAGAGATCAAAAGATATTCTAAATTGAAAAATAACTTCACAATAGACTAACATCCGCTAAACTTTCTTAAAGATACTTAATAATAAACGTCCTAAAAAAACTGCATTTTTAAGGAAGTAAGGTAAACAATTTCTAGTTTTAAATACTAAATACATACAACAGAGAAAACTAAATTGAACGAATAAAAAAGTACTTATATACAAATTAAGTTTCACAACCGGAATCCATAATTGAATTAGCATTCAGGTTGGTGAGAGGTGGTCAAAATAAATTCAGCAACTGTGGCTGACATCTTCAGTGGATACAAAAAAAAACTTTTTTGTGTTTCATTCCCACCAGCTACTTGTGCTGGTGCGCGGGAAGTCCCTCCGACCTACATTGTAGTGCAAAGCCGGAGGGTAAGGCGTAAGGCCCTCTTCAGCCTCCTTGAAGGAATCATGGGAATGGGTGGGTAGTCTGGTTAAGGAGAGGAAGATGAGACGGACGAAATGAAGACAGGAGAGAAGTGAAAGATTATCTGTGGAATATTACTGCCGCAGCATTTGCCTTTATTTCAAAATTTTAATCTGCAAGGGCAATTGTGAAGCCAGTTTTTAATTAAGTAATAACACCTCGAAAATGACTAATCTCTTAAGTGTTGTGAGTTTTTACTTCAGGTACTAATTCTCTTCACCAAAACTTGCATTTGTTGAGTTCTGAGGTTAGAATATCTGAAAATCTTGAGGTCATATGACAATTCTGAGACCGGGCTCAGCGTCGCATGTTACAGCGGAAATGGTTACCTTTTTGTTTAGTTTCTTCTTAACCCCTTATTTTGTCGAATTGTGATTTGATCATTTCTATATATGGATGTATTTCTAAGGTTCTTCAATTTCTAATATTTCCGATAGTAATAAGAGAAGTAGTTTGGTTGTGACTGAATTATGAAACATTATGAAATAAACAAAATATAATAAAAAACGCTTTTAAATGTTTCAAGTGTATATTATAAAAGCTCTACGTATGTTTCGATGGTCCATTTAAAAGCGTTTTTTATTATATTTTGTTTATTTCTAATAGATTTAATCTTTTATTTTTGAGAATGTGTTACCTAACTCATTGTTTTGTACTGTGTCGGAAATCTAAACGTGTTTTATGTCTGCTGATCTTTATGGTATTTTATATTTTCTCTATATGTATGTTTTTTGGGTAACATTTCTTCCGGCTTATCTAACATGTACCTAATGCTTGGTAGTTTCTAGAAGTTATTTTAAGCTCCGGTTCTCTTCAAAATTTATGTTTCCTCGTTATTGTTTACTAATAATAGTTCTAAATTACATTTGTTTACCGAAATTTTTCTAAATGGTAACAGATTTTATTAATAGTTTTGTCCCAGAAATTAATTTAATTTTATTGAAAGCTTTAATTCAGGGCGCATTTTCTCCATAAATAATTTTATATTTAACTTTTTGGACTATTATATGAAACTTTTGAATGGTAGACTTCAGTAGCAACAGGTTGTAATTTGGATCCGAAACTTTATCTATTTGTTTCTATGGTTTGTAGCTCACGTGTTGGCAATATACTACATTACTAATTAATAATTGTTAGTGTAGTTCAATGCGGCACAAACTTAAATTAATGAGCTCTACTTCGTTGTAAAAAGTATAACACATAGACGTTTATTTTTAGGAATTTTGTATTTTTAATAAAAGTGGACAACAGCAACAACATTTATTATTTATTATCAATCAATCAAGTTTATTAGTTTTTAAACCAAATATACTTTTGGGTGTTTTATTAGCACCAGTTATCCATACTGTTTAGCAGTAAGTTCCTCTGACTTACACTGTGGTGCTATGTGGAATATTACTGCCCAGCATTTACCCGAATAACAAAACAAACTACAGAAGACTTAAACCAGAACAGGCGGAACCAGAATCGAACCGGTGACTACCCTAAAACTTAAACAACTTCGGTATGTAAATAGGATGAGCGGATTGGATAAGTCCTTTCCTAAATATTATGGATGACAATGTATTTTTGGCCATTACTAATAGAGGTGGTTGTAGTACACACAATAGTAAGCATTTTGACAATTTGGCACAGTTTCCAGTAAATGATTAAGATTTTACGGGAAATAAAATATTATAAAGCTTTGGGTCCTTCTGGGATTTTCTGCATTTTTTCTGTCCTAATATTTAGCACAGGGCCATCCATAAGAGCTTTTTTAACCGTTGGGTACAATGAAACCCTTCTCGAAAATCGAAACAATGTTTCTGATGCTCAACGAACTTATTATTAAAAAAAAAAAAACTGAAATTGAAAACTACATTTTGAATGAAATGGATTAAAGAAAGAGTCCCGAACAGTGTCGGATGTCGAAACCATCCGTCTGTTTAAAACAAAGAAATGTTGGTATATTCATATCAATAATTCAAAAAGTCAACGTTGTTTAAACAACATTATTCCGGATCGTTTTTAATCTTTCAATGGGGTGTTCACTCATCACTGTCTGTAATTAAGCCGAATGCAAGTAAAAAGCTCCAAACGTGTGTGACGCACATGATATTCAGACGTACTCCCCTGCTGATATTTATTGTGTTTATGACCCGAAAATACTCACGATCAAACACAAAAAAGAACGGAAAGAAAAATGGAAAAACAAGCAAAAATATCGTATAATTAATGATGTGTTTAATCAGTCATCACACACGGCAGAAAAAGGCAACAGCTTTCTTTTGCGCTATACACCCATATTTCGTTTTTAATAATTCACACATGACCCTAATAATTATATTAATAGTGTACACTTAATTGTTTGCGGTATATTGTTAGACTAGTTGAACCCGTCCAAATTTCGACGGATGGGTACTGTTTGGTATTGTAAATATTTTCTGCTTAAATTTCTTTTGTATAGTTAGTATAAGTTTAGTCATAAATAGATATAGGTTGTGTACATATTTCTTCTTCTGCTGAGTCATAATGGGACTTTTATGGCACCAATTCACTAATTCGCATTTTACCGACGACCTAATAATATCACCAATTAACCACTTGCTGGCTATTTTCTGGGGGTAGTTTCAGATCAATGTGTTCTCGATGGTTGCAGATCATTCGAAAGAATAATAATAACCACTAAGGCGGAATCGCAAAAGTCTCATTTAAGATCAAACTAATACGAAAGAAATGCCAGTAGTTGTTTCTGTTGATTCCATATTTATATTTATATTTATCATATAACCTGTAAAGGCTTTTCTGCCAGTGTACACCTAATGAGATTTGGCTTTCCGTTTTGCAGTGCCTAAATGGTAGAACGCGTTCCAAATGTGGGATCTGTGATCCTTAATATTTAAACGAAAAAGGATTTTAATGCCTTCTTTTTTTAAAAAGCAAAACTATAACACGAGGCTGGGCTCAAGATACTGCCTCACTGAACAGGTACCGTTATCGATACATTTTAATAATAACAAGACATCACCGGCAGTCCTTTAGCCACAGCGTACCTTTAACCACTATGAATGAATGTTGACATTTTAACGCCCCCGACACATCAAAACTTTCGTGATTTTTAATTAAAAATTCTGATTGAACAGAAACATCCTGGTTATTGAAAGTATGCGCATTAGTCAGTTCCAACTTTTAGTTAGATGTTTTAATAGTCAGATAATTTTATAATTTTATTTCATAAAAGGACATGGCTCCACAAACTAATTTTATAAACTTACCGATACGCTGATACCGCAGATACGTAAAACATTAATATATAGTTATTACGTATACATTAATGCGATATTAATTATTGAATCAATTTGTACCCACTACAGATTACCTCATACAATGTTATTATATTTGACATACATACCGTAACCTAATGGTTCCGTAGGCGGGTGTTTAGTTACAGCCACTGAGAACAGAACATAGACACTTGCTCAATATGTCAAGAGATGAGCGATTTTTAATTAAAAGTTCTAATTAAAAATCAGAATCACCTTTGTCTGCCTGTCACATATATTTCTTTAAATGAGTAATTGTTTTACTTTACTTGCGACTACTCTACTTGTTAATAAAAAATACTGATTTTGTCGATAGATATAGAATATATGGCCGCAGTGCTGAAACGTGACGTCACTACTGGGAGACCTACGGCTGTTCCACTTAGCTCTTTCCTAGCGTTCTGTTGCGTTTTTGCTAAAAGTATAAATAAATTAAGGCCTCCTATTTAAACGGAGTTACTGGATATGAACTAGATTCTTAAACGCACCCTCACTTGTTTTCTTGTTTAGGTACCTATACACAAAGTTTCATAACAGGCATCAACCGCTGTTTTAAAGATGAATTATCAGTACCGTAATCGTTACTTCTGAGAAACATCAATCCCTTTTTAAAAATCACACCGGTCTATTACAATTTTCATCTTCTTGTTTCAATATTTTCTTTGAAACGATCGCTGCTCCTCATACGACTGTTTTCATTAAATTTTATGAAAAATAATTCAAGCAATAACGTCACGTTTTTTATGAGTCATGTATGATAAACCCCCTCGAATTAGTTTTTTTTTATAAGAGTAAGTTATTTTTTTAAGAAGATTCACATTTTATCAAATTAGACGATGCGTATGAACAATTACAAAGTAAATGTAAATACTTGGATACCTTCAAATACAAGTGCAAAGTTAACAACACATTTTGAATTATTAAGATTAGAACATTACTGCTCTACCAATAGATGCCATTCTTTGTTTTTTAATTGGTACTTTTATCGAATACAACGCTTCTACTTATTTATCTACTAAAAAATGCGCTTAAATGTTAAAAATAAATAAGTAACATTTTTGAATTTACAAACTCAACAAATACATAAATTATCTTACTACAAAAAAAATATTTTTAGTCAGTACTCTGTCGAAAAATCCATATTTGGGTCACGATTTCGAACTCATGGTTCTCATCAGCACGCCGTAAGCAGCTCCTACAGAACACAGACTAATCTACTTGCTGACGTTAAACATCTTTCATTGAATAAGTGCAGACAGTGTCGTGAATGCTATCTGTAGAAATTTTCAAATTCTCTTATATTATATCTTAATTTTGATGGAGTTGAATCATTTATTATGTTTTCTCTTTTCCTCATTAAAACATCCATCTAAAGTTTTATATGTATCGTTTCTTATATATCAGGGTTTCCTTCAATTCAAAAAGGACTTTGCTGTAAACTCACCAGACCCATTATTTTTCATTAGCTGTGATAAATAACAATACTTTACGGGAAGATGAACAAAGAAAACTTAGAAATAAAAGCATTTCATTGAATTGACTTTTCGTTTTAATTGTTCAGAAATTTGCCATGAAATTTCGTACTTTTAATAAATCATTGCACGCAATGAATCCACTTCCTTAACCAGATATTTTGCTAACTTCAAGAAGAGTAATTAAGTAAAAAAAGCCATTCATTCGTTTGCTTCAGTTAATCATCGGTTCGTTATTAGAAATTCCTAAATCTTATTTTAATGTTTTATTGAGAATAACCATGGACAAACCATTTAATATTTTTAATTCGGAATAGTAATTATTCTCAACCATGTGGCGAAAGCTAACTTAGGCTAAGTGAACAACTTTTTTGAAAAACGATTGCCATCCCTATTCAATCCTGTATTCTACTGTGATGCCACGATTGACAGAAAACACTGCGTAGAAGAATTCTATTGCTCTCCTCCTCTAATTAGACGAGAATGCGCAGTTGTCGATATAGGGATAATAGAATTAGACGAGACATCGGAAATAAGTAATGTTAATAGAAAGAAATATGAAATAAAAACGCATCAATTGTCTTTTTTTATTTTATGTATGTGCGCATGTGGTAGATATTCAGCTGTGCCTGCCAATTAGGAGCGTTACTAAACAACGATAGAGAGAGTACCACTATTTTTTATCTCACATTACACCGCTATTTACAGAACTGCTTGGGATTTGCCTACTCTATTATGTTATCTCTATAGTTGTCGAGGAAGTCTCTGGAAGAGGATAGGAAGCGCGCATTTTAATATTCATGATTTGGGGTTGTAATGAATCAGTTTCTTGTCATAGTCTCAATACTATAATTTGTCTAAACTGAGTGAAATTATAGCTTAGGTACCTACTTACCATCAATAGATTTCCACTTTTCATTGAAATCCCGCATTATGAATATCTACGTCTTATTAATTCCTTTGGAAGACGGAAAAGTTTTCGGACAAAAATGTGTTCTTACAAATAGCTATATATAAACGCAGATAAGCTAGTTAAGGTTACCATCTTCTATACATTCTGCATACTGAATAAGTTTTTATCTTGAACTAGTTACGGTCTTATGTAAACTTCCGTATATGCAATCAGAATTTGATACCTTTTATGAATACGTAGTAGAACCGATTGAATGCCAAATTAATATCACAGCTTTGTAGCATTAAAGAAGATAAAATATGGCAAAAACGTTCAGTGTAATATACTGAATTCAACATTATTGTATCGGTAAAAGAAATAATACAAAATACAATTTCATTTTGCTCTTAATGGTATAAAATCATCTTTATTTACTGGGAAATGTGAAACGTTGGTACGACACACTTTATATTAGTCTCGACAATGATGATGAAAATTGTAAAATTCTCAAAAAATGCTAGTACAGATACCAACAGTTCTATATCAGTAAAAAAGGAATTTAATTTTGAATTGCTAGATGTTAGAAAAAATATGATGTTCCAATTAAAATAAATAGTTATTTCTATTTGACATTGTACGCAATGATATCGATAAATTTTACAATATTTAAATAGCATGTACAATGTAAAATGGTACTTCTAAATGATAGGCTCTTCGTTCCAGATAGGAAATGAAAAAATTACATCCCTCTAAGTGCTTTCGGTTGGGATATTTCCAAAACACCGCCAAACTTTACAAAAGTTAATTTTGCCCAATAATGTGCAGTAACTTTAGAACAGTGCAGCAATCTTCATCCAATATAAGATTAACAAGTTGATATTTTTTTTATAGAGAGTTCAAAAAAGCATTAGTATATAGGGGTTCCATTTAAAATAACGAATTTAGGGTACATTTCTGGTAAAACTGGATGTCTGCCATATTTGAAAATATTGTTATGTTATTAAATAGTTCATTTTGCACAACTATTATTCCAAACTTTTTATTTACGTATATTTCATACCGATTTCGCCTTAGTGACTCACCTTGCTTATTGGACTATACAAAATACTAAAATTTCAAGGAAATCATAGGTGTAGGTAGTAATCGGAACATTTACCGATTTCACTATTGCGAGGTATGTTTTTTATGTAAGCACCGTTTTGAAATTCTGCCGCCGGAGAGCTGCGATCAGCGTGCCGCGCATGCGCACTGAGTACCTACATCTCTCACCTACGCACTGACATCATTACAGTCTGATTCGCCCTTGTTGTTTACTGAGTGTTTAAGATGCCTCCTATATTCGTGAGTCCCGCCGACTGCGAAGTCCGGGCTGTTAAACCTTTCCTTAGTGCTAAAGGACTAAAACCGATTGATATTCATCCTAAGATCTGTGCAGTTTACGGACAAAACATTATGATTAATGGAATGGTAAGGAAGTGGGTGAGAGCATTTAAAGATGTAGCTAATCGAACTAAAGATCTCATCACATCTTTTCACTGGGAAACTCTAGATCATCCTCCGTACAGCGCTGATCTGGCGCCCAGTGACTACCATTTGTTCCTGCACTTGAAGAAACATCTGGGCGGTCAGCGTATTCAAGACGATGACGAAGTCAAAACAGTTGTGATGCAGTGGTGGTGATGCAAGTCAGGCGGCAGAGTTCTATGAGAAGGGTTTTCAAAAACTGGTCAAACATTATGACAAGTACCTCAACAGTGAAGGAAATTATGTAGAAAAATAGATTAAAATACAGGCTTTCATGTAAAAATAAAATTATTAAGGTATCTTTGCACATTTTTTATTAATTTCAAAACGGTAGTTACTTATAAGAAATGCCTCATATTTGAAATTTAAACAGTTAAACTTACCTACTATATCCGCAATGTATCCACATGATGATCGTATCAATTGCGTCAAAACATAAAAATTGTGGATCAAACAGTTTTTTTTTTAATTTTTAAACTTGAATATTATTATTATTCAACACCTTTCTGCTAACATTTAATATTTTGATTTCAATTAGCAGTTCAGTATAGTATTGTTTGGCTTTATATGTTACACATAGCTTCTGTATTTAATTCATTATACTGATACAAATGATTGTGTAATACGTATTTAATGCTCTACCTACACCATCGACACTAAAACAATAAACACAACCCATCGTTTACCATCTAACTTAACCTGTACCCCACCCTTAAGCAGAAAAATAAAAGGTTGTATTATAAACAAATTCATTGCGTCCCGATGAGCGGTCTCGTTATTAGCAAAAGTTCCTGTGATTATAATAAAGACGAATATGATATTTTAAGTACTTCACATTAACTAATTTTATTAAGATATTAATTTTAATTATTCAAATACGGTCCTCAGTCAATAAACAACAGCTGTCCCGCTCTTAAAAAACTTTTGTCTTCGATTAACTTTCAATTTCTTGGTTTGGTTTATGTTTTGTGTACTTTTAATTGATCAAAATTTTACGTTAGCTTGTTCTAGAAAATAGGGGCTTATATGTTCCAGTGGAACTGCTCATTGTGATACCCAATAATTTGCTACTGCATTGCTAAAGGGATCATTCTCAGCATTTTACAGGGTACCTACATTAAACTTTTACATATAGTGGATGTATCAAATTAATGGTGCAATAGATGTAGTGAATATTTTTCTGTAATCACTACTTGGCTGAGTCGTAGATCAAATAAACAGTTGGAGAAAGTGTAAAATAACTTTGTTGAATTTTAATTGAAATAAACACAACGACCTCCCCTATAAAACGTATTTTAAAATAAATAGTAAGGTAAAGAAAACACTCGGTAGTTTCACAATATTTATTCAAATTGAGTCCTTGACAACAGTCGTTTCGGTTGTTACACCAATGTATACTAACTATTAATTACTACATCTATGTTTTAAATACTAGGGTTTATGCTAGCTCTTAAAAGTGGGGATAAATGGAATTCTGTCTGGTCATTTATTACTAATTTGTTATTATTCATTTCGACCATTTCTAGTAAATTTAACAATCTGCCCTATGTGTGGTGAATTAATTTGATATTATCTTGGTTTAACGTATGATTGTTTACAATACAATGTTCTGCGAAGCCGCTAAAAAGATTTTTTTTGTGAAATTGATTTAAGATGTTCTTTCATCCTAACTCCTAGAGCTATACCAGTCTGTCCTGTATAAATAGCTGGGAAATTTTTACAAGATATTTGGTACACCCCACTCTTTTTTAACAGTTCCGTTTTTTCTTTGTTATTCAGTAATAACGTACTTAAATTTATTTTATTCACACTTATATTATATTTATTTTTAATTTTGTTAATTTATTACTTATACTATTGGTTAAATTTGGAATGTAATTAATGTAATGGTAACGTGTTTTATCTTTTGTGCTTGGCATGGTATAAAAATGTTTTAGAAGTAATTTCTTTTGTTTTTTCTTTATAAGAATGTCTATAATGTTTTCATTATACCCAATATTTCTGGCTAAAGTTTTTAATATAAGAATTGAATTTCTTTATTAAAGTTATATTTGTTTAGAGGTAAAGTTAATAATCTGTGCATGAATCAGTGGAACGTACTAAGTTTAATATTTAATGATTGTTTGGATTTGAAATGTGGTATAGTATCAGTGTAAGTAGGTTTTCGATTTTGTTATTTTTCCTAGTGAGATTTAAATCTAAAAAGTTTAAGGTACCTGATATGTATGTATATTATTATACAATATAATAATTATTATATAATGTTATATATATATATATATATATAATTATATATATAATTATTATAGATTATTAATATTATATAATTATACATAGACATCAAATTTACATACTAATTAGAAAATTCAGGTACCTTAAACTTTTTAGATTTATTTTATATTCATGACTATTCTGTGACTTGATAAGTACGATCGTCCTTGTTACTGCCGTGACCTCTCGCAGCTTAGTGATAATAGGATAATGCTAAAGATTCCGGGTTCAAGTTCTGGTGACAGCATAACAGCAGTAACAAATTTTTCATCATTAATTGGAGGTAATCTGTAGTGAGTACAAATTAATTCAAAAATGAAATATCATATTGAAATATTCTTAAGTTTCTACGCTAACATCTGACAATAATTTCTTCTTCTTCTACCTACTCTGATTCCCAAATTTAAGTTACACTACGTTAGCCTACACAAAACGATACTTTTAAAATTAAGTTAGTGTCGTGATATTTACAAATTTTTCTGTCACCACATACATAAAAAATATTTTACACCGATTAGTGGAAACTTTGTATTAAAATACAATTATCTTGCTAAAAACTTTATTAGATTTAATTTTATCTTTTATATTTTAGTCTATTTTGTATTGTCATAAAAACCACATACAGTTGTAAAATTTGAATTCAATAGGGTAATTTAAAGTGGGTTATTATGAGTAACCATTTAAAAGATTTAATTGTTAGACAGGGGCGAACGTAAATAAAATCAATATAAATATGGAGTCAATAGAAATAACTACACCGAGGGCTAATACCCCTAGCGGCATTGAATTTCAGTTTTGATTCCAAACCTTCTTTTTTTGGATTGGTAAATAAAATCGTTCAAAGAGGCACAAAAAATGTAGCAAATATCCGTACATAATATTTCATTAAATCTCTGAAACATTTTTTTAGAAATTATTAACTATTTTCATTACGAAGTAAAAGCTTTTCGCTTAAACCAAATTCAAGGTCCAGAAAATTATTACGAAAAATTCCAGGCATTTATATCAAAGTTAAATTTATATAAGGTGAATATTATATTTACAATCAAGTAGTTGCCTGTGAATTTCAAAAAGCTCTCTCAAAGAAACTAAAAGCTTTGTAAAACTAAAATTTAATTTGTTGCGATATTTTAAATACTATTGACATTTCTATGCTAGTAGGTAATATGATTCGGCTTTAGTAATGTATATATTTGAGTAAATAATAGTCAATATTTTTCAATAATTAGAGTGCAATAAGCATAAAATATAAGTTGAGTAAAGGTGTGTATAACACTAGTACCAGGGTATTCGTTTAAGTTGATACTCTTTAAACTAATTGTTTTTTTATTAATTGAATTTATTCCAAATTGTTTCAGTAATCTATTCTTATTTATCATGTAAGTGATTTCTTTTCAGTTAGGGTTTTATTATGTTATTGCAATTTAAATATCGTATAAATTAATATGAAATACGAATATTACGTAATGTTTTAAATACTTTTTTGTGTGCTAATAAGTAAGACAGAGACAAATCCACCTTAATATGCACTTTTTCATAAATTTGTAACTTAGAGTAACAACTGTGTCAGTGTTTTAGCATTCATCTGATTTCTGCTATCACTCGTTAAAGCGAGTTATAGAGTATAGAATGGAGCCAGAAATTCTTCGCCATTAGATTGACCGCTTGGTATCTTCTGTTTGTTTTGAACAAGGGGTAGATCGCCGGACGTGAGACTACCCGCATTAGGAAAACGAGTAACGAATGCAAATCTGTAACTTAGGTACTGGTGTAGAACAGAATCTACGCACCACATGTTTTGAATTCAATAACCTCATGAGAGTTGAAGAGTCGCGAACTGGGGCAGTGAAAATAGTATGTTTTGAGTATAAAATTTCTAGGAGTGGCACAGTCTGAAATCGAGTGGCGTGGTCTATAGTGGTTGAGATCATAGCTTCGCAATCGGAGGGTCACCGGTTCGATTCCGGGTCGGCCTGCCCTAGCACATGTTATCAATTTTTTCCTTAAATCATTTAGGTAAGTACTGGTGCATTTATGTTTCATGAATAATCTTTCATTTAACTTCTGTCTTCATGTTTGTCTCTCCCTAACCACCACCCACCCTCTCCCACGATTCCTAAGAAGGAGGCTCTACTTTCTAAGGCTTCGACATTTCACTTACTCAAGGCAAGAAAGAGGGAAGTTTCACATATCAATTTGAAGACCCTTTCTGCTTGAGTGGCTGTGGCGATGATTGATCAAATTCTTGATCGACTCTGTATTACAGTCTCAGATAGTTTCTTCACGTAGCCTAAATAGAAAAATAAGCGTAGCCAAACCCCGTTGTACTGATTTAACGTGACGCTAGGCTGTTAAAAAGTGCAGTAAGGTTTGTTGGTTTGGTCAAGTTTTCACCTAATTCCGTCGTTATCGACACCATCCCCATAGTCAGTGGGAGCCCCAAGATGTCTGCCTTTTCTTACTTATTGTAACGAGTGCGCATTTGCTTGTGTGCGTTCGAATGTCAATGTATGTGAGCGAGCCGGTCGCGACGAATGTATCGTAACTGCAAGTGTGTACGTAATAATTGAGGACATGTTAGTGTGTTTGCGTTTCGCGGAGACTTGTTCAATATTTCGGCGAAAAATAAAATGGTCCCGACTTTTCTATGTTTCTCGGGAGTGTTCCGGAAATTTAACGGAACAGTATATAAGCGGAAAGACGATCGCCGATGACAGTTCAGATATAAATTGACGGTGGTGAAGAGTGCAGATATAAATTGACGGTCGTGAAGAATTCAGATATAAATGAATGGAAGTGAAGAGTTCAGATATAAATTGATGGTCGTGAAGAGTTCAGATATAAATTGACGGTCGTGAAAATAATGTGAAAAATAAATCGAGACGCGTAGTAAACAAATAGAAAAGTGAGAATTGTTATACAGATAGTAACTGTACATAAATAAATAGTGTAATTGGGAGTAAAGTTAAGTTTAATAAGAAGTTATTCGTTAGTGTTTTAAAAGTTAGTTAATATTAGTATAAATAGATTGTTGTTCCTGTTTAAAAGTCTTCGAGTTTTGATTGTTGAACCCCCGAACGTTACAGTATGCTACGTGTTTATATTGTATTTTTGATGGGATCTTAGATACATATAAGTAAATCCTAAAAAGCGTTTAACAACACAACTATTGAAGAATACTATGTAAAAGAAAGTTAAAAAGTTGCTTCGTTTGTAGTTGGAACGCCCATCATGAGTTTGCCAGAGGTCAAGTTTTTAAAAATTTAAAATTATGCATATTACTCGAAGACCGTCGTTTTTTTTTTTTTGTAAAAACGTCAAGTTCATTTTTTGAGAGTTGCCTTGGTCTCTCATATACTGTTGAATGGAGACATTTATTACATTTATAAGAAGGTTTTAGCCTTTAACCAATTTCGTAGGTATGTAATTCCTTTTATTAAACGTAACAACCTTAATCAGTGTTATATTCATAACAGTTATTATTTTCTTGATTTCCGCATTATCAGGCCAAACAGGCTATACAGAGCCCCATTGTCCTGCTATTCCAGATAGTCAGTCGAACCTATTGTTTATGATAATATACCGATGATAAACATCGTTTTAACAAAATAGAAAAAACATCTAAGTAATTAACAAGTTTACAAAACCCAGAAAGCAGATTTCAACAGATCACCGAACAGTAAACATCAAGATTTTCCTTCGTACATAATAGATTGTAGAAGAGTAAATAATTACTGTAACTAATGCTGTTTGTGGTGCATTCACTGTATAACATTTTTACAATTAATTGGTGAAGTGAGTACAAAAACACCTTTTGGGATATTTCACAAAACTTAATTGAACTTTCCTGACGTACGTTTCGGCTATTAGGCCATTATCGAAGAATACAGATGTTTGTACTGTTCAATAAAGTTTTGTGAAATATCCCAAAAGGTGTTTTTGTACTCATTTCACCGATTAATTGTAAATAATTAATTTAAAATCAATGTTTTTATCTTTAACTTCAACGTCAATTCATAATTAAACTATCAGGTGTTTCTAAAACCCAGGAAATCTGAGAGCACGTAAGCAATTATTATAAAGAATCAAAATATTTAAATTGTGAAAAATCTCCCCACGCTTTCAATTTTGTTTATTTTTCATTTAAACGTACAATTAAAGATAATTATAAAGTAATAATAATAACGAAACTTGGTTTGTTCTTCTATTCCTACGATTTGTAAACTTTACAATTAAACTTAAATGATTTGCGTTTGTCTTAGCAGAACTAATAGGGTTTGAATTAACTACCATTAAATCTAAAGGCAGCTCTCTCTAAAAATCCTTTTCAAGCCGACAAATTTCATTACATATATTATTATTACTTGATGAATTAACTAACGGTAAGCCAATGAAATATAATATTGAGCAGATAGAGTTAATCTCAACTGTTAAACTGTTTTAATCGTTTAATTTTTGTTGTTTGCTATCACATTTTCTTAACAAACATGATATAATGCCAGTTTAACGGCGGAAAAATAACAGTATGCTAATCAAATATTTACCCATCTGTGAGTGATTACTGTAATCAGCCACTAATCAGCGATAAAACGGTAAGTTATTTAATTGAACAAATACGGTGTCGTTCAGGTAAACACTTTTAATCTTTCATCATAATAAATAAAAAATTGCCACAGTGACAGAGTATCAACTGTTTGTTAGCATTAGTCTTTATTAAATTTTCTATTCTCACACTCTCCCACGTATTACCTATTTCTTTTACGTACACAAGGATTTAACGGTTTAGGTCGCTTAAGCTAATTGAGATACAATTTTTATGAAATACCATATTAAATTCAGTTAATTACAGAAAAAGTCAACACGACAAATTTACTATATTTTAATCGAAAACCTCAAAAGGTTTGCTGCTACAGAAGAAACTAGTAAAATCAAGAACAAACCAAAATTTGACAAATTGATTAAGGCTTTCGCGGCCAGTTGACGAACTGATGTTGTCCTTCTTCGGGTGTACAGGCCGTCGTCGGTTGGAATTGCTTCCTAAGAAGAAGCTCGCCACTCGTGCTAGCGAAACGTTAGGAAGCAATTCCAACCGACGACGGCCTGTACACCCGAAGAAGGACAACATCAGTTCAAACTAAAATTTCTCTCTATTATAATATATAAAAGAGGGGCAACTATAAACTATTGTAAGAAGTACCTAAGTAATTTCTATAAACGATTTTTTCTGTTCACACTGTAATATTCAGATACAACTTTTGGCTGTTACTATTTAGTCAACGTTAACTCGAATTCTCCAGACTTTGTTTATAAGAACGGTGCGATAAGGCCCGAATATGCAACTCTTTTATAAACACGAGCTTTGCTCTCCGGAGAACTATCGCATATAAGTCAGTCTTTCGTAAACTATCCATATTGATATTTAAAAATTGTGTGATATTGTTCATCTGTGCTTTAATTTTCTAAAGTGTCAGTGTTTTCAAATAATAGGTGAGTTGATTCACTGGATGACCAATTTTACTATTAAATTATTTATAATTTATTTACTTTATTTATTACAAATTGCAATTTAATTGAGCACTATGCGAGTTGAACCTTAGTGCTTTGCTTTTGAGTATGATGCGGGTTGACCCTTCATACTCTGCCAGTTGTTATAGAGTGGGTACTATGCGAGTTGACCCTTGGTACCTGAAATGAATGCATATACTGTTTATCATGGTAGATAACTCTTTACTAGCTTATTATATTTCCGTTGAGGTATTTCGCAAGTTGACTCTTAGTAGCTGTGATCTGGAAATTATTGAGTAGCAAATGCATGATTGCGATTTTGGTTTAATTGGTTGCTCACACACAATCCAAAATTCCTGTCCCTTGTCACCGATCGCTTGCAACGGTCAATCATAAAAAGTACCGTTGCCGATCCCTACTAAAACTACCGCTTCTTGTTTCGCTACCCTCGTCATGCTTCCAAAATAACCTTTACCGTTAAACACTTCTTCACCGACCGCTACAGATAATACTCGTTACAACCATTTGCTCATTTTTACTATTCAATATTAAATTCATTCAATTCTTTCATCATTTTTCACCACTAACCGTATGTACAGTAAATTTCATCAATCAACCATCATCAAGTTTTATTTAAATAAATATAATATTAAATAATCACCCGCAACACCACAATTCATATATTTTTATTCATTTTTAAATTAAATTTCATTTACTACTGGAGTGAATATATCATAGATTAATGTTCGGGAGGACGTCGGTTCGATTGCGGGTCCACTTGCCATGGTTACATGGCCGGCGAAAGGGCATTGTTATATCTGTAGGTAGTACTACCCATTCTCGAATAGGAGGTGGTCACCCACACGGAAAGCTTTTGGAAATTCTATATTACACACCTATATTCTGGACATGTTCTTGACGAATTCTCAATACCACGTTTATATGGAAATACCACGAGTGCACACAGCTATTATAAATAAAGTTATTATGCTTTTGGACAGAAATTTATCTCCTGTAGCGGCTAAAATCCACTAGATGGCAGCAATTGCCTTTTTGTTGTTATTATACAGCTATTATCATATCGAAATATTCAACAAAGATCTTCAGCACTCAGAGCTTTATGTTGTTGATTGGTATCAAAAAGTAGAAATTGTTTCAGACGTTATGTATGATTATTGAGATTGAAATTTGTAATGAAATAGCTGAAAAATTTGAAATTGAAAATACATAATCATGGTTTAAATTTAGCCGAAAAAGAATTTTAATGCCTTCTTTTTTTGAATATTATTTAAATCTTCTGAAGATTATCACAGAAAAATGTATTGCGAGATTGTCGACCAAGTAAATTCATTTTTGATAATTCGATTCGGCATGGATTCAGCTAGATTCTATTCTTTAGAATTGTGATAATGGCAGGTGGAACAAAGTCAAGAAAATCAAAGTTTTCATAAAAACAATTTCGACGGCTCTCAACTTCAAGAAGATATAAAAAAAAATTAGTTTTAAAAGGAGAGGGGCAAACAATTTCGATACTATCCTCATGTTTTTCACATTGCTCCAGAATTCATGCGGTTATTTCGATTGATAATAACAATATTGAAATCTTCATGTGAAAATTTCAGTTTTCTATTTTATCAAAAACTAGATAAGGTCAACGAAATGGCAAAATCGACTTAATCATGTAGCAATTTTACATTCTTATCCGGATTTAGTTAATAAACTTTATTTGGAGGTTTAAATAAATAATTTTATTGTTTGCAATTTTGTCGAGACAAAAAATTTCGTGAAACTTGTTTTTCTTCTTTTCTCTTTGATTTCAAGTGTTTCACAAAAAGTGCACAATATAAAGTTTAACTTTGTTTTATGCCTCTACCGCTTTTTCCATCCTGACTTATCTGAGTTCTTAGATATCAAAATTCGGCAACTTAGTCTAGTATTTCGTCTACAATTTTTGTATTGTCTCTCACCATACTTTCACATTTCTTATATACCAATATTAACTATCAATATCGCTTCCATTTTATTTAAGGCTGTCTCTAACACTAAGTACATCCTGTAAAAAATGTAAGCATTTAAAGAAAAATTTATAAACCTTATGAAATTCTTATTCTTATTCTTGAAAATAAGAAAAGGATCCAAAGCGGAACTTTTGTGTAATCACTGATAAAAAATATAACTGCCCAATCATAATACGCTTTGCCAGCAGCAAGTACTATGAAATTCTAGTAAAGGATATCTACACCTTTGTTGGTTATTTTCTCATTAATTAATTTCGTATCACAGTATTAAAATTTATTATTATTTAATCGTAAATGACTCTGAAATTTCATTAAGTGATAGCTAGCAATGTAAATAACAGATAAGTTAGATTGTTTAAAAGAATTATTCAATAAAACACAATCAATAATTTCAATAGTTTTGTAAAACAAAGGGTAAAGTTCGTTGTAAGTAAAAATCAAACAGTTTTAAACTATATGATTTAATTAAAATAGCACTTATAATTAATCGTGTGATGAAAGTGATGTGGAAATTTGAAAATGAAAACAATGTTTTTGTTTAGACGTACTGGAGTTAAAATTTTGAGAGAATGAGAATTTAGTGATCTGTAATGGCAATAAATTTAGCTTATTTTTCAATTCGCGAAATCGCATTCATCTGAGAAACATCTGAATGCTAATATTAGACATTTTAATACCATTCATACAGATATTTGTACAACTGTATTATGCCCTAACAATAAAATTTTCTTTCACAAGAAGATCAAAGAACGTAGTGATTAGATTAGTCAAATACAAATAAAATCAATGAGGCTTTTACTTGTAACTCCATTTTGAAAAACATACGTAGTTACGAAAACTGATGAAATATCCACAATAATTATTTCGCCACACTATAGTTTATTCAGACGGAAGAATTAATAAACTTAACTTCGATAAATCTATGTTTGTAATAGCTAAATGTTCCGTATAGGTAGAGTTATGTTTAAACTTTAAGAAGAAAGATTTGAAAATAATAATAGAAAGCCGATGGATAATCGATCCAGTGCGGTGGTCAATACGAATCAGGGGATTGGTGGGTAGTAGAAGAATGAATTATTTTCTGTGGAAAAGTATTGTCCCAAAATTTTCCTACACGATGAAGATCACAAACAAAAATAAACAACAATAGTGCAGATTTTGTAGTTTAATCATTTTTTTTGTGTTGTTTTCATTTTCAAATTTCCACATCACTTTCATCACACGATTAATTATAAGTGCTATTTTAATTAAATCATATAGTTTAAAACTGTTTGATTTATACTTACAACGAACTTTACCCTTTGTTTTATAAAACTATTGAAATTATTGATTGTGTTTTATTGAATAATTCTTTTAAACAATCTAACTTATCTGTTATTTACATTGCTAGCTATCACTTAATGAAATTTCAGAGTCATTTACGATTAAATAATAATAAATTTTAATACTGTGATACGAAATTAATTAATGAGAAAATAACCAACAAAGGTGTAGATATCTTTTACTAGAATTTCATATTACTTGCTTTGGATCCTTTTCTTATTTTCAAGAATAAGAATAAGAATTTCATAAGGTTTATAAATTTTTCTTTAAATGTTTACATTTTTTACAGGATGTACTTAGTGTTAGAGACAGCCTTAAATAAAATGGAAGCGATATTGATAGTTAATATTGGTATATAAGAAATGTGAAAGTAGGGTGAGAGACAATACAAAAATTGTAGACGAAATATTAGACGAAGTTGCCGAATTTTGATATCTAAGAACTCAGATAAGTCAGAATGGAAAAAGCGGTAGAGGCATAAAACAAAGTTAAACTTTATATTGTGCACTTTTCGTGAAACACTTGAAATCAAAGAGAAAAGAAGAAAAACAAATAAGTTTCACGAAATTTTTATTGTCTCGACAAAATTGTTTCGGTCGATTCGACCATTAACTAGAGAATACAAAAGATTACTAAATATGTAAAATGTGTTCAAACAATTTATACTATTAAATTACAAGAAACGTGGTGGGGAGGATAAGTTATAATTTATACAACATCAAAGGGGAATTATGGGATACTAATTCTAGTTGGTTCTTTACAAGATTACATTTATTACGAACAGCTTTTCTTATTTTTAAATTTTCAAGGAGAGACAGTTTCCTGCTTTTTGGGATGTTACAATGTAAAATTTTTATCTTATCCAAATCTGTATGATGATTATTAGTAATGCAATGTTCAGAAAAACCACATTTGCTATCCTTTTTGTTAATGGCATTTTTTAATAGACCTGCCACTCTGTCCAATATAGCATCGCACGAATTACAACCTAAACGATAAACACCACTTTTTTTTAAGGCATCGATGGTTTTATTTTTACATAATATGGATTTTGAACTAACTGGACTATTATTTATTATTATTAAGACCAATTAATTTAAAATCCTTATTATGTAAAAATAAAACCATTGATGCCTTAAAAAAACGTAGTGTTTATCGTTTAGGTTGTAATTCGTTCAATGCTTTTTTCATATTGGACAAAGTGGCAAGTCTATTAAAAAACGCATTTCCGAACATAATAACGCCATTAACAAAAAGGATAGCAAATGTGGTTTTTCTGAACACTGCATTACTAATAATCATCATCTAGACTTGGATAAGATGAAAAATTTACATTGTAACATCCCAAAAAGCAGGAAAATTTAGAAATAAGAAAAGCTGTTCATAATAAATGTAATCTTGTAAATAACCAACTAGAATTAGTATCCCATAATCTCCCTTTGATTTTGTATAAATTATAACTTATCCTTCCCACCACGTTTCTTATAATTTAATAGTATAAATTGTTTGAACACATTTTACATATTTATAATAATAATATTTTGTATTCTCTAGTTAATGGTTAATGAATCGACCGAAACAATATTATCGAGGCAATAAAAATTTCGTGAAACTTATTTATACTTCTTCTTTTCTCTTTGACATAAAATAAAGAATAACGTAGGGTCGAGTAGCTTTCATAAAAAACAAATGACTTCTATACTCGCAATTTGCTAATTTAGAAACTGGAACAAGACTGGTGCATGTTGTAGATCGTGCACAATTTACACAATTTAAAAATATACCTAACTCAGTGATTAGTAATTGTCAATTAATATAACACTACACATGCAGTATCTCATCCATAATTACACTTAATCTGCGTATTTATCCCATAATTCTGCACCATTAACATGCCTGCTGATATCCCAATGGCATTAATTTCAACAATACGATTTCGCCGTTACGGTATGTGTTTCCGACAAAAATTAAATTTGTTGATCCACGGCCAATGTACAACATCAATCGTTATCTGACAATATGTTAGTTACAACAGATATAAATTTTGTACAGTCTGTCGATTTGTAATAGATCTGTCGAATCATAAAAATGACATATGCTAATGAGTCATAATTATTTATTTACCAATACCATCTAAAAAGGAGTGATATGCGATATATATTGCAGGTCAGATAATTGCCTACAAATGATTTAGGAAAAAATACCCTAGAAAATAGTGAACTGACTTAATGTATAATTGGAAAGTTACCAAATTTATTAAGTACCAGACAATTATATTTACAAGCGTCCCACAAAAGAATAAACTGATTAAACTTTAAATAAGGGCAATCCTTTCAACACCTACATAAACGCATAAGGTAAATGAAACGAAGTAATACTGTAAAAATTGTCATAATATATACGTATGTATATCCATATATATACGTCGTATTATTTAATTTAATTTAGCCTCTAATTGAGGATTGGTTGTCGAAATGCTTTTTAGATATCTAAAGTTCATCTTTGCATATTTACGGAGGTGTTTTGATAAGTCCGTGACTTTTAAGGGAAAACATTAGTTTTTCGGCAAAAAATAATTTTCTACATAATCTTCTTTTAGCTCGATACATTTAATTCATCATGTTTCTAATTTTGGATTGCGGCTCTACATGTCCAAACACTCCTTTGAACTTGTCACACGGTGGTGTTTATGGTCGATCATGAGCAATCGCGGCACCCATCGCCCATCGTGCCGACAGCTTTAATATCCAAATATTAATGTAAAATGTAATGCACTTGCTCAGTTGAGATACTTACAGCCTCAGACAACTCACAACTCAAGCACTTTTAACCTTCCATCATCTAATATCATTCTATGGACTTTGTCAACGATTTCTGGCCTAACGATTTCTTTTGGACTTTCTGCGACCTGAACGTTCGGCGTCACTTGTACTGATGCGGCCACAGTTAAATTTAGTAAACTATTTTTTAACCATTGAAATCGACGGTGCAGGGGTGCAAGAGTCCATATAGTAATTTTCAAACCTCTCCTTAGTTTCTTTAACGGATTTTTACAGAAAAAGTAATGCTTAATCAGCACATGAAATTTACTTGTTTCCATTATTGTGGAATTTAACGAGGTTAGCTGCTGTAAATGGCAGTCAAACATCAAAATTGTACAGTAGTCTGCCGATTGATGGCACTTAATGGAAATCGTATTACCATTACAGTTACTGCGCGAGAAATTCAAAAAGTCACGGATTTATCAAACCACCCTCGTACATTGATCATTCATTTTCTATTCTTTATTTTTCTAAAATTTCCAATTAGTTGTAGTACTTAATATATTCAAGTTGTATTATATTCTTACTATTATGGTTGAGTCTCTTGTACTTACATTTCCTTAATTACCGGATACCCTTTTAGTGTTAAGTGTTAGTTGATAGATTCTTTAGATGTCATTTATTTAAACATGCAGTACAGTTTTGTATTTGTGACAATCCATCGACATAAATCTTACGCGTTTTGTGCTTTATTTGCATTTTTCTCCCTTTGTTTGATCATCGAAGCATCGGTACCAACCCCTGGGGTCGGATCCTAAATTTTGACTTTTTTGTTTTATTCACTTAACTTACAATTTTTAGACAAAAATTAGACAGAAATCACTTATAGACAGACATTATCGTATAATATCGTAATCATAAAGGCAAATATTAATTTCTCATGAAACATAATGCTTTAAATTCAACATATTGTTTAAAATCAGTACTATAGTTAATTAGGAATGGTTCATATCATTCGCGACGTATGGTAGTATTTGTAGTTGTAAATATGTGCATACTGGATGTAATATGATTATAATATAATATAATATAATATAATATAATATAATATAATATAATATAATATAATATAATATAATATAATATAATATAATATAAAAGAAGTAGCACATTTGTTCACCAGTGAATTTATTAATTTTGCCACCAAAATATAAACATTTATATGTGAAATTTTGTTTTTTGGTGTTGTATTTAGAAGCCATTAAAAGAAAACTGTGCTCACTAATGCTCAATTTAAAGTTCGCTTGCATTCACCGAAACTTTTGTTCAAATTGCAACTAAGCAATGTGAGGAAGCACAAAGTTTTAATTGCAATTTCAGAGTCAAATCACCATTGCCAGAAACAGTATCGTAACAGCAGCCGAATGTTAAGAATAAAAGCTTTTCTTTAATAGGTCACAAAATTTTGCTTCTAATTCTGAATAAATCCACTATTTATCATTGTAGCGAAGAAAACAGTTTTAGATATTGAAAATTATTAGACATATTTTATTTTCTAATGCATGTATCAAATTTAAATTCAGCTTCAAATCCCATGCATGCATTTAATTTCTTTGTACCTACATTCTTCTATTTCCTCTACCTGAAAATTCATGTTTATTTATACTTGCATGCACCCCTTACTAGTAGCTGATTTTTTCTTCAATAAGTTTATCAATAATTCTATACCGTTGTCATCACCTTTTCTGACTGTATCTTTCCATCTAGAATATTATGTCTATTTACCAACAATTCTGTCCTGTAAATACCCCAAAAAGCTCCAATCCAAAACCAATCTACAGTCTAATCCGTTTCTACTATACTACCTACTAATATACGTTTGGATCTTGCACTACGCGATAGAGAGGTGACACTATGTACGAATATTGGTCAGACCCATGTCTTTATTTTAGGAAGTGGGGACACCTTGGGCCATGCAACCGAGCCCTTATACAAATGGTTGCCCAGCTTTCAAGGGCAAAACGTTGCACTCAGCACACTGAGCTTCACAAGGAACGACGCTCAAATTACACCCGAAACCTCCCCTAGCCGTACGGCCTTACTATTCGAAAGGTGGTTTAGCGAGACGGAAGGGGGAATGAGAGTGGGCAATACCCGTGACGAACCAAGTCTATCGGTACCTACTGGAACCATCAATACAATTAAATCATAAAAAAATATGATGTTGAAATGACATTTGTGTTAGTCACGCGAACATAGTTTTTATATGGAGATTAGAGGTTTCCGGGCTTCTTGGATGTGGTCTAGATTGGTTAAAAATTCTACCAGACGTTTCATCATCAACTGCGGATGACATCTTCAGTGGCTTGCCGTCGGTTGTGTGGTCGAAGTACTGGCTTGAAAAGCCTACATCACTTAATAGTTTTTATAGTTGAAGGAACTAAACTAATCATATTTATTCAAACCAGTGGCGTAGTAATTATACTATAACTATAACTATAAATCATTACCAGCGTGCTCAATTTAAAGTTAATCATAAATACACAAACACTATTGTTAATTTCCACAGTTGTTATTGTTCATAACAATTGTTTCGACGCTTTGCGGCTTCGTCAGTAGATACAAAGATACTTCTGAGGAAGTCGCAAAGCGAAAATAATTGTTAAGAACAATAAAAACTGTGGAAATTAACAATAGTGTTTGTGTATTTATGTTTAATATGAATTTCCATCAAGTAATTGCAGATTCGATTAATTAACTATATTAAAGTTAATCACTCTGTTTATACAAAAAACCGGAAAATTTTCAATTTGAGAAATAGAAAAAGAACTTGTCTAATCACCTTTATTGTAACTCACTATTTCCTGTACTTCTATTGTTTGATTGCAAGCATAACTTTTAGAAAATTTATAAAAGAAAGAAACGGGGTGGCGCATTAAAACAAAGTTATCGGTTCCGACAGACTCAGTTTTAGCCAACCCTTAAACCCCATCCAGAAGAAATGAAGAAATAAAAGATATATTAATAGAAAATGACTGGAATTGTAATACTTAATTTTTAAATATAAAAATGAAAAATCATGGGCGTCACTTTATAGAAGCAAACAACTGAAACGTACAAATAAATTACCTCGGTATAAGCGCAACTGGTGGTTCCTGAATTTATCTGATAAAATGACAGCTGGAAGTTCCCAACGAAAATAAAACATTAAAATTAAAAGTTTGAATAATTTTACAAGGCCCCAAAATAACTAAAAACACCTTATTCAAATGACGATTTTAAAGTTTCACTAGATGCGCACAAGGGACATGTCGGTAGGTCTATAATATCACTTAGTGAATAACCGCAATTTGGCTGAAGTGGTCAATTGAGATCCTAAATATTCACGGTCCAGAATTTATACTCAAAACTAGGTATCTCAGCCGCAGGAATTATTTATTCACAACCATTTTCATGAGTAAAAGACAGACCCATTCTAATTCTTCATCCCAAAAACTCATGAACAACCAACATTCCTCTTGAAGATCCTAACTGATTCACCTTACGGGGCTCATTTTAAACACAAGTAATAGCAAATAATAATGAATTATTATAAAACTGACACCTAAAATTCAATTTTTATTAAAATGAGTCAGTAATTTGCAACCAAATATTACAGAACTTAATTAACAAGGAAATTTATTTCTAATACCACGACTGTCTCAAAAAGTTATGGAAATGTTACTTGATCAATAATTTAAAAAGTTATCTAATTTAAAAAGAAGGAAGAGTACATGAAATAGCGATTTAGCCCAGTCTTAGTCTGTATCATATTCGAAGCATGTCTTATAAAAATACACACGTTGTGTATCAGATACCGAGTGTTCGGTTCTTCAAAGAAACACAGTTATTTTTAGGACAGCAACTCTATATCTGCAAAATATTTATAATTTAGTGCAATTTTTCATGATAATAAATTGTTAGAATTTGAAGTTATTCATACTAATGCTCGCCTACTTGGGCCTGTTTACAACCATGGCTGATTGCAACCCCTGTCTCGGTTCTAGGTAATTTCTGCAACCAATACCGGCACAATGATAGATGTGCATGTAGTTTTGTATTTCCTTTATTTAAGTACATTTCAACCAGTTTAGAAACAGACGTCAAAGATTCACCCTTCAATTACAATCTACGTATTTTTTCGTCGCTTCATTTAAGTAATTTTTAATTAAATATATATTTTAGTCATTCGTTTAGTTTTAGTTATTTGTGTTTAGTTTCACGACAAATTAGTTTATAATTATTTGTATATATCCGCTTTTTATTAGTGAATTAAATTCCTTAAAACAATTTAAGGAATTGACGTTCATTTGATGTGGTACAGCAGTACACCGGAAGAGTATCACAATTCGCACTTTTCGTTATATAAACACCGAGTTTCAGAAATTCTAAATTAAAAAAAAATAACTTTGATAATTATTAAAAGACAATTAAAATATAACAGATCATTTGCTCACAAATTTTTACTCAACGTTATTTGATATCAAGCCTGAATAGAAAGTGTTGTTTGAATAACGCCGGCCGTGAAAGCCTAAGCCTTTTCGTACTTATCTTTGTTTGCACTTTGAGCAAAAACCCAGAAATCAGTAATGGTATCTCTCAGATTAAAATCTCAAATGAGTTCAAAGTCCACCTAGATAGCTTGACCAATAAGCATTTCTTCTAGAGAAAAACAGGAATTCTCCAACAAATCCAAACAGCAACAATATAACGCAACAAATCTCAGATCAATAATAATTACATTATTGGAATGAAATAAATGAGCAAACAAAGTATACCAATTAAATAATATTTTTACTAGTAACGAGTTTTACGAAAAACAGAAATCGTTACAACCTCGAAATAAAGTTTTATGCATTCAATAATAATATAATTTGATCTTGGTTATGTGTTTTTAATTTTTTATTGTTTTTCTGAATATATACACTGTTAGTTTAAGTATGAATGTTATATTTATTAATGCTGAATTGCATTTATTTTATATTCACTTTTATAATGTAATGTTGACATTAGTCTTCGAATAATCGCTTAAAACTATGAATGATATAAATAAACACAGATTTTCACAGTCTCTAGAGTGTAGTCTGAGGATAATGGGTGTCGAAACGCGATTTAGCTGTTTGAACGTTTTTATATGGAATTTTCGGTTTTAATGCTTCATTTGCTTTTAATACACAAGATTATAACCATAATACTTTCATTTTGTTTAACTAGAACGTTTTTTAATATTCGAACTGAGAAGAGATACCTGCTCAAAATAGCTCCACGTTGAAAAAGCTTTAGAGAATTTTCATAATAAGGCGTATTAAAAGAATTCCATTATGAACATATCTGAATACCTTTTGATTGAATGGAAAAACAAATGAAGTCAAGAAAAGGCCTCCTGATCAAAAATATTCTTTGAATGTATGTATACTTTATTAGAATAATAATTTATGTATATCCTCCAAGTGCTTTTGATATAATAATTTTACGATTTGAAATTCATTTACTGGAAGACTTTTTCCTTCCTTTTTATTTGTTTTTTTTACGAAATATGTAGCCCAATTGTGAAGAAATATTTCAATTAATTAAATTTTTCCTCTAAATTCACTGTTAGTGTATAAAATAATAAAGACGTTTTAGTGTCCCAAATACATATTTTAATAAAGGACATTAGTTTTTGACAAAAAAATTGTCGATAGTACCAGATGTTGATTGCGATTTCGATTTTATTAGATCTCATCAGCACACCATCGGTAGCATCAATAAATAACTGACCAGACCAAAGTCCTTCCATGAAAGAAAGTTGATGTAAAATCGTATTAGAGACAGTATGTCGCCATCTACTGATATTTACTGCTAACTGTGGTTTTTCATATGTTTCACAAGGCATTCTGACTTAAGATATAAAGCCAATAGACTGATTAAGAAATAAATACAGGTAGCTGGTAAATGCCATCTGTAGGTATTTGACATTAACTATCTTCAATTTAACATACAGATAATATAATTAAAATAGACAAGTCATCGGAAATTTGTTATGTTAATAGAGAGAAACAGAAAATTAAGATATATTATCTACCGTATCTGCTAATTAGGGGTGCTATTAAACAAAGGTAGATAGATTATCACTACTTCTCTTCTCACATATCACCTATGATGTTGCTATCAGCGCGATAAACCACAAATACATCATCTTCATAAGGTCGTCAGTTAGAAAACTGGTTTTAATTTTCGCATTCCCCTAAAACTAGAACATCTAACATATCTAACTATTTTCTAACAGCCTAATCTTTATCACGACTGAAGACCTAATCCAACAATCCTAGAATGGCCCTAGGTGGAGGGGGTTTAGTTGATAGGGTGTCTTATGAAGATTTCCATGAAACCACTGATGAAATGTCAGCATTATGCATTTTTTACACAAATATAATTAAAAATCTGTAAGAATAATGTAAAATGTCTAGACTGATTTATCATCGTCAAGCCCAAATCGCCTTAGCTAGAAAGAAGAAATTTGGACGGTATGTTTCCTTTGTTACAGAAAAGGGGTTTTGCACATTGAGCCTCTAAGGGGCTAAAAAAGAATAAAACATATTTTTACAAATACCTTAAAAAGTACTTATCAGCTTTTGCATTACGGTCAGAGCATTCCTTAAACTTGCCGACCGACCTCTATATGGTTAAGTACCTTAATGGACAATAATTGAGGAAGCCTGCGCTTGCATACATTAGCAAAACGATTTCAAATTTCATACTTGATAATACATAACATAAAGGTATTTTTAGTTTTTCGATTAAAATGACTTGCTGTTTATTGAGATACCTTCGATTTAATGGAACGCTTTAAAATAACCAACAAACACTGACTAACTTTTAATTCATATTTCCATCGCATCAAAACGTCGCACCCTTCCATCACACGTCATTAAGAAAATTACTAACAAAGGACGGGTGTTTCCAATTGACCTAATTTCAATTAGTTTCTTTCGCAATCGTCTACTGTAGCAAAGTCATAGAGGTACGGCTGTTTTGCAGACTTGTTCTGTCATTATACTATTATTATTCCTTCAATACATCATCATAACATCATAATCATTTTTATAGTCGAAATCGAAACTAAATTTGTATTTTTTAGAAATCCGATTCGTGTTAATTATTTGTATATTATCATTGAGTAAAGGTAAATTTAAATAATTGATTTTAAATTCCCTAAAGCAATTTTGTAAATACGCAAATTTAAAGTCAACACTTAAGTTCCGTCATACAATATACCTATATAAATTCTAAATCAGTGATGACCCCTACTCAGGACACATTAGATATTAGTTTTTAGATTAATTTTAGTAAGTAGTGTATTAGTATTGTTATAGTTGTTTTCTTGATTGTGATAGTTCATATTTGGATTTAGATAGTAAGAATGCAAAATTGTCGTTCTTTCGCACTAAATGTGTAATTTATTTTTTTTTAATACTAAAGTCGTTAACTACATCTGCTACCCAGAACGTTCGAGGATGCAGGCCAGGTAGCGCGATCCGAGTACACAGGTTCAGACTTGTTCCTTCACCCTCGTCCCACCTTCCCCGCAATAGTAGAACAAATGACAAGATATTTGCGAGGGACAAGTCAGTTAAATTCTGAACGAGATAAGTGACACTTTGTCAGAATATTTGATCGTTGCATTTCTCGATTCTAAAAAGTTCCCACCGCGTTTTTATTACCCATTTAGTTTCGTTGTTAATATTAAATAGTTTTACGATAATTATTTTCAATATAGATTAAAAACTAGTGAAATAAATTATTTATATTTCAACTTCGAAAGTTTTATTCACGCCGCAAAACATACTGAGAAAATACCGCTCTTGATATTCACGGCTAACCCCTGTTAATTAATAAAAGCAAATAGGTGCACATTGGTGCATATAGAAAATAACAGTTTCTGTTAATAGAGGAATCAATAAAATTTCATTAAAACAATTAATCAAAAGGCACCATTGGGTTATTTCACATTCTGGCTTTACATTCTAAGAACTTGATGGATTGAAGGATGTAGCTTTTTCGGCAGTATTTGCGCATCGGCTACGCTCGTAAATGTAATGTGTAACGACGCTTGAAGTAAAATATGATTTTTGGAACTGAATATCTTATGTACATTATATAGAAGTAAAGTGATTAATGTAGATATGCAACTACAAATAGTAGTATTTTATACGTAGCCTTTGATTTTTACATAAACTTTGTTGACATTAACTATCGCAGAAAGACATCGCAATTATTTTGATAATCTAATCTTGGTACAAAATAATAATGTTCTATACACTTCACAAACATATAAATAGTTATTATATTCTAAAACATTTAAGCAGACATATGATTAAGTTTATTTATTATTAGATCTATTGAATATCATTAAGTTTACAAGATACTCTATGAAAACGGAGCCTATTGTTAGAGTACGTTCCGGGTAGTTTTGAAAGTCCGTCTTTCATAAAATTAAATAGCACCAGATATAATTTTTCCCTCACCCAACGGCGTGTCTAGTGCTCTAGATCATTGCTTAGAATTCGAGAGGTCACTGATTCGAACCCGGGTCTAAGTTTTCTGTGGTTTCTTTGGATCATTTAGGCAAATGCTCGAGCAGTAATATTCCACAGATAGTCTTTCACTTCTCTTCTGTCTTCATTTAGTCCGTCTCATCTTTCTCTCCCTAACCACACCACCCACCCACTCCCACGATTAGGATGGGATGGGGAAAATACCGTTCAAGCGAAGCAATGGCTTGAAAAGTGGAAAAGTGTTATGGAGACTCCGCTCCATCAGAAACAACCGAAACAAAATAAAACGTTAGTTTACTGGCTTTAAACGTAGTCGTAATATAGAGACACTGATGATGCAGAACGCAATGGACGTCCAAATGAGGCGGTAATACCAGAAAATCACCACCATCAAAAAAATTCACAAAATCGTTTTGAATGATCGAAAAATAAAATTGCGTGAGTTAGCTGACATCGTAAAGATATCAAAGGTACGTGTTGGCTTTATGTTATGTTACATGAGAATTTGACTATGAGAAAGCTAAAGCTCTGTTCAAAGTGGATGCCGCGTTTGCTCACTGTTAACCAAAAAAAAGAACGTGTTTATGAATATGAGCATTGTTTGGTGTTTGACCATGTTTAAACGTAACAAACCGGAATTTTTGCGTCGATATGTCGTTGTCGACAATGGATGAAACATGAATTCATCACTTCACTCCGGAATCAAAACGATCGTCATCTGAGTAGACAAGTGACAGCAACTGGTGAACCTCTTCCAAAGCGCCCGAAAGCACAACAATCGGGTCAACCAACAACAAAGTTATGACCTCGGTATATTGGGATGTGCGTGGTGTAATATCCATCGACTATCTTGAGAAGGGAAATACCATCAACAGTGAAAATTATGTAGCTTTATTAGCGTCATTGGAGCGTTTGAAGTCCGCAAAATTGAAATTTCAACGAAACAACTGCATATGGCAAAGAAAAATAAATTATTTCATCAAGACAACGCATCGTGTCATAAGTCAATCAAAACAATGGCAAAGTTACATAAATTGTACTTTTAATTGCTCCCACATCTCCATACCACCGTATTCTCCAGATTTGGCTCTCATCGACTACTGGCTGTTCGTAGACTTCAAAAAAATGCTCGCTCGAGCGAAATTTCTCTCTAATGAAGAGGTAATCGCTGAAGCTGAGGATAAAGATAAATTGTTGTACAAAAGTGGTATTGAAATGTTAGAGCGGCGTTGGAATGATTGTGTTGCTCTTGATGGAGATTACATTGATGAATAAAGCCAATGTTGAAGAAAAAGAAACGTGATTTCTTTGTTAGGGCCGGGAGTTTTCAGCCCATGTGTTATCCCCGTAGTTTCGGCGGAGAATTTATGAATTAATTGAACAATTATAAGTAGAAATGACCTTTTGTCATAAAAATTACTCCTTTTTGTAAAGTAATAATATTATTTAGCATAAATTTATGTATAATTTGAACCATTAGGTGATTCATGTACTAATTAAAATTAACGAATTTTGTTAAAATCGAACATTTTAACGTTTCTCTGAAGCGAATATAAAATTATATTTTCTCTTAAAGTATCTGTTAAAATTAATATAATAATGTAGGTGATTATGGACATTTAAAGAAATTTTGTATTGAAGAGAAACGTAGATGAATCCATATTACGTTGTTTAATCGGGTGATTTGTCATAATATTGAAGGTATGCAAAATGTAAACCATTGTATTTACACAGATTTCATAAAACGTTCATGTATGAAAAACTACACACAGACCAAACAAACCCTAAGTGATATCTACTTAGACTACAACGATCTATAAACATAAATTAAGGAATGGAATATTGCTATAATGAAAATCAAAGTAAATGTTTGTCAATAGAATATGTAAATTTAAATATCATAGAAATGATTCTTTTTATTTTTCCAGTTTAAATTTAGTAAACAATGTACAGGCTCATACCTTTCAAAAAGTTTTCGTATATTCTATAAAATTCAGGGAGTCTCCCAGAGAATTATTTTTACGAAAAAAAGTTATTTACACATCGAGCAATATGATATGTATGGATCGTCGAGATACACAGTTTTCTGTTAAGTTAAGCGTCTGTAGAATATTTGTATGCGTCAAAAGGGTGAATATCGATAATATATCTGTGGATGTCAGCTTGTAGATTGTGACAGCTATTCATGTGTATTCCTTTTCACTTTAACGTTCTTAATTTTGATTCACCGAACTGTGATTTCCCTCAAAAGCTTCAGTTCATTTATTCTTTCTCTAAAAAAATGTAAATCACCTACATTTCATCATAGGGAACCATGCCCTTAACTATGATCCTACGACGACAGAATGTTGAAATTTAGACACTATCAATACATCAAACGTTTGGTAATTTTTAATTAATAATTTCGATTGAATAGCGGTATCCGAATTATGGAAAGTAACCCATTTAGTTAATTCCGTCCTTTAGTTAGTCGTTTTAATGGTCAGCCAATTCCGCAATGTCCTCTCATCAGCTACTTCAGCTGCACCCATTACCTTTATAAAGCTACCTACGCTAATACCATGGTTATTACATCTACAGTGTTAATAATGGCATTTAGAAAAAATCCGAATGTCTACACGTGTTCGCCATTAAACAGGATGTTACCGTTGTGTGATCCATTTGTTCCTTTTGTTTTGCTCGATTTTGACCACTGCTTATTTTTTAGTAACAATTAGTGCAAGTGTGATCCATAAATTCTCTCAACACAATAACATTTCGAAATATCATCTCACAAAGACAAGAATTTGGCACCTTTGCTTTTGGGATTAAAATATCTTTATATTTAAATACGCTAGGGTATTCTAGAACTAAATGTGAATTCACCATTAATAATAACTATTCACCTTCCTTGTTTTGGTCCACCACAGTAGTGATCCCGAAAATAGAAGTGCTCTCAAAAATGAGAACTCCACTTTAGAAGGTTAGAGGAAGAACAGAACGTAATCATTTTCGATGTCTTTTTCAATTCCAATCTAATAACAACATAAAAATTCGAAATATCGTACTGTCAGAAACAAACATGCTAAGTTAGTATCATTTGAATTTTGAGGTCATATTCAAATTCGGCTACAAAAAATACGTTAGAAACGATTACCTTCTTGGTTTTCTTTTCCTTTTACTCCACGTGGTAGAAAAACCTGCATTTGAAAAAGAAAAGTGTGTGTACTCATGCTAACGCGGTACAAGTGATACTTCGATTACGTATTCATTTATTACACGGTGATACGAACTCGCTCCAACAGCAAACAGTGGCGACCACCGAGACCAGAAACACCAGTTCGCATACTGCACTAGTACTCTAGCCACGTGCTCGCTAACTTTATACTGTCGAATATTAATTAGCTGTGCGCATGCAATTTCCGTTCTCTACTAAAAGTTTACTCTCAATGCTTCAAAGCAAGTGTAACTTCGAACAAAGACAGATCGATCTCTTCATACACCAAACTCGTAATACGTAAATTCCTACACAATCGCCCTTTCTGAAAACAACAATATAGAAACAGTGGTTATTATAATAATGTAAAATTATTTGAGATTCGTTTTTCAAATATGTTAAATCGTCTAGTTAAAAATATTTAACAAAACTACATCTGTACACTGACCTTTCATTTTCTTAATTTAAGTTGTATTGAACAGATATAGAATTATTGAAGTTCAATGTAAATTAAACAGAAAGTGTTCACACAAGCGTTTCACCAAACTACAACAAAAGTTTTATTATATTGTCAACTTCAGCGAAGAAAGTTACTTGGTAAAGTCTTGCAAATTATGTACTTAACTCGCCACTCTCAAGCTCTTCATAAAATTCAAACTTTTGCTTCCTTTTATTTAGGGAACATCGAGTAATAAATGTTTCGTTATCAACGAACGGAGTTACAATTATACAACCATTATAAAGTATTAAAATGAATTTGTACATTAGTTTCATTGGGCCAAACTGGTACGGTATGTCTATTCTTCCGTAAATAATAATTATGGAGACCACTGAAGTTTCATTTCTGAAACTATTTTCTGAAATGACTTCCTCGTTCAATTTTATTTAAATTATCTAAATTAGTTAGGAAGGAATCAGAAAACAATGAAATTAAAAAAAACTTATTTGGAACATATTCAAAAAAGAAGGAATTAAAATTATCCTTCTAAATTTTAAGATCAAAGATCTCACATTTTGAACATGTGACTTTCGTGTGACATGGTAGGATGCGTTCAAAATGTGAGATCTTTGATCTTAAAATTTAGACGAATAAGGATTTTAATTCCTTCTTTTTTGAATATGTTATATATATTTTCGTCTAGGAGTACATCGGAATCAACAGTGTAATTTAATGCCGGTAGAGGTATTACCCCTCAGAGTAGTTGTTTCTCTTGATTCCATATTTATATTTATAATATAGCCTGTAAAGGCCTTTCTGCCAGCGCCCACGTGATGAGACCCGATAGGTCAAAACCGGTCGTGGGATGTGGCTTTCGGTTCGTTGTGCCTACTTGGTAGGACGCGTTCAAAATGTGAGATCTTTGATCTTACAATTTAGACGAATAAGGATTTTAATTCTTTCTTTTTTGAATATGTTATATATATTTTCGTCTAGGGGTACATCGGAATCAACAGTGTAATTCAATGCCGGTAGGGGTATTAGCCCTCTGAGTAGTTGTTTCTGTTGATTCCATATTTATATTTATAACTTATTTGGAAGTTTACTTCTCCAATAAATTTATTCAAATTAGATTTACTTTGGATACCTTCATCAGCTAAAGATTTGTGCTAGCTATAAATCAAAGACTCTGAGTAATGTTAAGCATAATTGGGACACCGAATGTAGTGTGCTTATTGTTTGCATTTTTTCCGTATTCGTAACCACTTTTATTTCTTCATCAATTTAATTTATAAATATAAATATGGAATCAACATAAACTACTACTCTGAAGGTTAATACCACTACCGGAATTGAATTGCACTGTTGATTCCGATGGATTATTAGATGAAGATAACAATTTAAAAAAAAGGAAGTAATAAAATCCGATACGATAGGTCGAAACCGGTCGTGGGATATGGCTTTCGGTGCGCTGTACCCACTGTGTAGGACGCGCTCCAAATGTGAGATCTATGATCCTTTATAATTAGACGAAAAAGGATTTTATTACCTCCTTCTTTCGGATAATTGAATTTATTACAATGTTACAAGAAGTAGGATCAGGTGTAAGCAGAAATGTACAGAAATTTCAAGGTTTATCTGAAACATCTTACATGTCTTTTACGGCCAATAAATAGGATAGAAACTTGAATTCTTGTTTAGATTAGTAATAAGCGAACATAGCACCAAAGACAAAATTTGTGAAAATTGGAATATCGTAAGCAAATAAACAGGGAAAGTAATTGAACCATAACGTAGGCACTTTTAGCGAGTAAGAAATAAAAAAAAAATATTTCATATGTCTATCACAGCTATTTATATTAAAGTTAATCGATTTTGTAACATATTCACTGTAAAACAAATACATATAATAAAATTAAAGCTAAAAATAAAAATTGTGACTATTTGTGCCTAAAAATAGAAGCTGAAGTGCCGGGATTGGTTAGAAAAATCGGAAGTTAATCAGAAGCAGATGTGAGTTTTCTAATTTTTGGTACCGAATATAAAATTTGATATTATCTAAAGTTTAGATTATACAATATTTTGCACCAATGCTTGATTTGTGACTCGTACACATTTCCAGAAAAAAAAATCAAAAAGACACGTGTTGCGTCCAATTTTATTGCAGTCATTATCATTATAAGTGGGCAAAATAAATCACACAAATCGAAGATGTTGAGATAAGACTGAAAAAGAATTCAGCGTGTAACAGAGGTTATTCTCACAAAGCATCGTAAATCAAGCCGCCTTTATTTTCTAGTAATCAAGCCATCGTTTCTTTTTTTCGTATTTCATTCTGTTCTTATTATTATTTGCATAAAAATATCTAACATGAGTTTTCTAGAATATTATGTCCGATGTACTATGAAGTAAATCATCTTTTGCACATCGAAACTTGCATAGGCAAATGCTATGAGGTGTACGTTACATCCCGCAGTTATGTAGCATTAACAGGCGGGCTGAAAAGTCCGTAGGCTAGCATAGAAAAAATTATTTTTTGATAGAATTTGATTTTATTATTCAATGTAGTTCGAGGGCGATATAACGATTATAGCGATCATACAATTTTTCGATGCCATTTTTATAATACGATTTGTCTTTAGCCTCAAAATAGTAGGCTTCAGTTTCGGCGATTACCTCTTCATCGACGCTAAATTTCTGTCTAGCGAACATCCTATTGAGGTCTGAGAATAGATAAAGTCGCTGGGGGCCAGATCTGGAGAGTACGGTGGATGCGGAAGTAATTCGAAGCCCAATTCATGAAATTTTGCCATCGATTTCATTGATTTGTGATACAGTGGATTGTTTTGATGAATCAGCACTTTCTTTTTCTTCAAATGAGGCCACTTTTTCGCGATTTCGTTTTTAAACGCTCCAATAACGCTACGTAATATTAGCTGTTTACGGTTTTCCCCTTTTTAAGATAATCAATGAATATTATACTATGAGCATCCCAGAACACTGATTCCATAACCTTGCCAGCCGGCTCTTGCATCTCTCCACGCTTTGGAGTCGGTTCATCACGTGCAGTCCACTCGCGTCTTTTTAAGGTTAGGGCTAACTATAAATCGTATGGATTTGATACTAGTAGCGCCATCTATGGGTCAGCCTACGAAGTTTTCATCCCGCCTGTTACGTTAGAGGGTACGTGAAGTATTTTAGGATGGACGCGCTCATATTATGGAAATACGCCATAGAAAACATTGTTGCTTCGAAAGAATTAATGTTCCTAGATAAAATTTTCATATGAACCCACGACAAATCTATTACGCAAATAGGTAGTACAGTGATAAAATAGTCACGACTGAATGTGACTGTTTTAGTGAGAAATCAGATCATCAGAATACATTTCATTGAGTCGAATTAAGAGAGGGTTGTAGCGTTAAACGAGAAGAAAGACGAAAGTGTTTCCTCAGGATATTTAACTTTAGCTTAAATCAAGGCTAATGTTTTGAACTAATACGCGAGTAAGGATTTAATGGGAGCTAGAGGGAATCGAATACTGATAATTATGGGCCGTTTTATAATTCCGATGCTAATCCTTATAAAGCTACTTCTGAAGTTAAACAATGTAAGAGATAAGTATTCAGTTTTAATACGCTCTGTTTGATTTTATTACGCTACGATCACTTCCTATGAAATTCCAATTGCGACAATTGTGGAAAAGGATGAACAAATATACATTCAAACATCAATCCATCAGTACACGCTATAAAAGGAAGTAAAAAGGAAGGCGAAACGTGTTAATAAATAAACATTATGTAAAACTCTTGGTAAATCCAGGAAACTGTACTATCCGGAATCATGTAATGTAGATGCAATGATGATGGTTGCAAAAAGTTAAAGCGACTTTGTTCTACAATCGACGATTTGTAAAAGTTAGACATTTTCAATTAATACTATACCCCAGAATATGGTTGGATACTATCTTTCAATGAATAGTAATCGTGTGCCTGTTTGTAAGACTTTTTTTTTAATAGATTGAGTTCTTCAGAAAATGTGGCAAGAAGTGCAATTCAAAAACTGACTCACTTAAGTGTTTTTCAGTGGACAGAAGAAGTGGTCGTCAGAAGCCGTTATTGCAAGGTGTAAGTCGTGAAAATCATTGATTAATATTTAAGGAACGAAAGATTTCATTTTTGTGCAAAACAACTGATTATTTTTGTTTACACTTATGCTAACACCAAATTTCACACGATTAACAACTAGATTATCTTAACCTACACTAAAATATTAAAGGAGTTTTTTTGTATTTGGGGTCCGTGAACACTCGCGATAAATCAGACTTGACGACACAGTAACTAGACCACAGCTAGTTCTACCTTGCGACCCTTGCGAATAGCATCAAGGTTAAAGGCTCGTTGCTTCGAAGTTACTACCTTCTCAGTTCGGCTTCGTTCCAGGCTTGGAGGGCTACTTAGGCAAAGGCGCATCCTTTTCTAATTAAAAACTTTTTGTGTTTCATTCCCACCAGCTACTCGTGCTGGTGGACGGGCAGTCCCTCTGACCTACACTGTAGTGCAAAGCCGGAGGGTAGAGCATAAGGTCCTCTTCAGCCTCCTTACTGGAATCGTGGGAATGGGTGGGTGGTGTGGTCAGGGAGAGAAAGATAAGACGGACGAATTGAAGACAGAACAGAAGTGAAAGATTATCTGTGGAATATTACTGCCCCAGCATTTTCCTATATGATCCAAGGAAACCATAAAAAGCTTAGACCAGAGCAGCCGCACCTGGGTTCGTACTGGTGACCTCCCAAATGCTAAGTAATGATCTAGAGCACTAGACCACGCCGCTCGATTTTTCTAATGGTGGTGCAGCTGCTTTTATAGGATGGTTCTGGAGAGATGGTAGCGGTTCTCCCACTTCAGCCTGGCGAACGGGGTGCTACCGGCGAGACGAATCTACGTGGCACGGCCTGATACTACGGGGTAGGAAGCGCGCGTCGCGTTTTACAAAGGAATCAAATCCTTCGTAGCAATATTGAGAATTTTTATACGTTTCTTGTTGCTGTTTTTTAATCCAAATTATGCAATAACTTTAAAACGCTCCCCTGACAAATAATAAAAAATGAGTTGTACCCGATTTTTAAGTAGATTTGTGGTATATAGGGTGTGAATCCCTTTGATATTATTTTATTTACTTACAACAGCCTCCTTTAATATTATTTCTTTGTCATATTAACGTCGTCACGACTGCAGAATTTGAACGGTTCCAAGTACATATTTAGATTGTTGTTAATTTGTTATTCATTATACGACGGTGGTTTGATGCGTCCGTGGCTTTTTGAAATTCCCGCGTAGTAACTGTAAGGCAACACTGCTTCCGTTAAGTGTCATCTATCGGTAGTCTACTGTAAAAATTTGAGCAAGCTGCGACGTTTAGTTAATGTTTTACAGCTATTGAAAGCAACTAACCTCGTTAATTGCCACAATAATGGAAAAAAAGCGAATTTCGTATGCTGATTAAGCATTACTTTTTGCGAACAAAATCCGTTAAAGAAACCAAATGTAATTCATTTTGATTACCTTGAAAATGGTGAAATGATCAACGGGAAATATTATTCATAGCTGCAGCTGCTGGACAGATTTGAGGCTGTTTTGAAGCAAAAAAAACCGCGTTTAGCTAGCAAAAAGTGTTGTTTCATCAATACAATGCACAGGTGCATGCGTGTGTGATCACCATAGCAAAAGTTCATCAATTGGGATACAAACTGCTACGCCATCCGTATTTAGCTCCTCTGACTATTTCCTGTTTCCAAACCTGAAGAAATGGCTGCCGGGGGGTAAATGATTTGGGAATTAAAAAAATAAGAAACACAAAGGACTATCGAGTTAAAATTAGATTATGTAGAATAATAAAATGATTTTTTGCCGAAAATCTAATGTTGCCCTTTAAAAGTTTTAAGATTAAGCCACCCTCGTAATATATTAAATCGACAAGCTGTTGTTTTATGTGAACAAATATTTCAATATTTTTTTTATTTGAATTAAATAACAAATACAAGGCAAACAGAAAAGTGTATTTTTAACATCATTCCCGTTTTGAAAGATTGTTACTAAGATACTTTTATACCATATGATGAAATACATTCAACAGTGATTTCAGCTTAGTGTATATATTAGAAAATTACTTTAGGCTTTTAAATTCGGTTTTATTTTTGACAAGTTTGCATATTAATGACACAGAGATAAGTGTGTACATCTCTATTGTGTGAATGTTGACTAAGAGTAGATGAAGTAAAAATGAAGTGGTTAGGTGTACATTTTCATAATATTCAATTCCTTTGGCGGTTATTTTGTGATGATTCATCTTTTAGATAAAATAGAAACAACAGTTACATTGTTTACCATCACATTATTAAGTTAAGTAATAATAAACAATGTAACTTGTAACAGTCAAATTTATTTTATGTAAGTGCAGTGGAAAAAATTTAATTTTTCAATTTTTATTTTAAATATTATTAATTTTATTAGTTAAAACGGAAGAAAAATACTTGGTTATGTTTCTTACAATTGCTTCGGTTTTTACACCATTTTCAAAGAGTTTATACTTATCGCGAGTCGAAAATTTCATATCTTGATCATTGCTTAGCATTCGGGAGATCACAGGACCTAATTCGGGTCCGACTACTCTGGTCCAAGTTTGCTGTGGTTTCCTTGGATCACTTAGGCAAATTCTGGGGCAGCAACATCCAATAGATAATGTTTCACTTCTCTTCTATGTTTGTTTCGTCCGTCTCATCCTTCTCTCCCTAACCACTAGTCACCCACTCATACGATTCCTAAAAGGAGGCTGAAAAGGGCCTAACGCCCTACTCTCCGGCTTTGCACTACAGTATAAGTCGGAGGGACTGCGCGCCCAACAGCATAGCTGGTGGGAATGAAACACCCAAAAGGTTTTTAAGTTCTTCATATCTTGATAATAGCACGGTCCTATAACGGCCTGAAGTATAGGGGACAGCTGGGTATCTTTCGAAGATTTCCCTTCATCTCCGAAAACAAAAAAAAATAAAAACAAAAAGGTCTACAACCTACTCCAGAACTCATTCAGCACAACTTAACTAAGAAGTCATTTCTACCTTATTCAAATTTATATTTTATTACCTCACTGTTATGTTACTGACTTATTCTTGCTTCTATTTATTACTTGTGTTCCTATTTCATTTGTATCTTTTGTATATATATATATATATATATATATATTATTTACTTAATATATATATATATATTATTTGTTTATTTACGTTATATTTAACATTTTTTTGTTGTACACTAGTTGTTATCTGTTTTTGTTGATGTTTTTGTTCTTAGTTAGTATTAAGGTAATAATAACAATTAACAGACGCTAAATAAGCATTCATTGCATTTATTTTTAATTTGTCACATTCTTAAATCACCGAAACTTATACTTTCAGGCACATTATTGAAGGATTATAGTAGGCACACAAAATGTGTATATACGCAAATTATGTGCATATTTGTAATTTCCTTGTAAACATCATTATACAATAAATAGAAAAAACGTAGTGAACGGCATCTCTAGAAATTAGCTAATTATTGTCAGATTCAAAAATATTCAACAAGGTGTTTTTCTAATAAACTACGGCGTAACTAACGACTTGGTAGGCACGTAATCAGATACATAAAGAAAATTAAAATATATTCTGGTCAGTATTCAGTCGAAACTGCAGACATGTATAGCCGTTTTAAACTCACTGGTTCTCATCAGCACGCCATAGATAGCTCCGACAGAACACCGATCGACCTACCTCCTGCCTTTAAACAGCTTTACATGAATAGATGCAGGCAACGTTGTGTCAAAACCTTCATTAGGAAAGGACCTTCTTAAACATTACTGAACCCTACAATAAATATCAAACGTCAACAGATGGCGCTTATTACGCTGTCTGTATTTATTCATGGAATGTTGTTTAAAGGCATCAGGTAGGTTGGTTGTTGGTATTCCGTCGGAGCTGTCTACGGCGTTCTAATGGGAACCAATGAGTTCGTAACCGCGATACATGTCTGGCAGTTTCAACAAAATACTGACCAACAAAATTGTTTTATTTTTTACTAATTTCAGAATTTTCTATTATTTCAGAATAATAACGTTGTATGTCCCTTTTTTTTTCTTACTAATATTCGATCTTTCTCCGTTTCCTAGCATATTTATAAGAGCTTACTGAAGGACTACCCATCACAAGTAGGATTATTGGCAAGCATGATTCTATATTTTAAATAAATGTATACCATTTGATATTTATGTCCCTTATAATATTTTACGATTTCCTACAAATAATACTTAAATGTTCTATCCTGAACCAATCTTCGCCTTTCACTAAAACTAGAACATCTTACATACTTACTTACTTGCGAACAGTAATCCAATATAATCCTTACTATGTCTCATTTTACTCCTATTTACGCTTCTAGTATTGCTCTTACTACTTTAATGTGAAATTAATTTTTGTATTAATTTTAACCTTCTACAGATTACCTCAAATTAACTAAAAAGGTTGTTACTCCTGTTATGCCCTTATAATAATATCAATCGCATTTTCGATATATAAATTACAAAATAGTGGTTACAGTGTCCATCCCTGTGCAACTGCCTTCTTTACTTCTCTACGTTGCTGTTCAAATTCTATAACTACGTGTTGTTCCTAATACAAACTATATACGAGGCATGTTTTTTAAGTAAATACTGTTTTGAAATTCTGCCGTCGCAGCGTTGCGGTCAGCGTTCTGCGCATGCGCACTGGGTATCTACATCTCTCACCTACGCACTAACGCCATTACACTCTGATTCGTCCTTGTTTACGATGTTTACTGAGTGTTTGACATGCCTCCGATAATCGTGAGTCCCGCCGACTGTGAAGTCCGGGCTGTTATACGATTCCTTAGTGCTAAAGGACTAAAACTGATTGATATTCATCGTGAGAACTGTGCAGTTCACGGACAAAACATTATGAGTAATGGAATGGTAAGGAAGTGGGTGAGAGCATTTAAAGATGGCCGCACAAATGTGCAATATTGAACAACGAAGTGGGCGTCCTTCGGTAGTTAATGAAGATTTGGTGTAGAAAGTGGACGAAAAGGTGCGAGAAACAGACACTTTGCGATTTCCCCCTTGTGTGATGACTTTCGTCAAGTGGTTAACAAGTCAGGCAGCGGGATTCTAAGAGAAGGGTATTCAAACACTGGTCAAACGTTATAACAAGTGCCTCAATATTGAAGGAAATTATGTAGAAAAGTAGACTAAAATACAGGCTTTCATGTAAAAATAAAATTATTAAGGTACCTCTGCACATTTTTTTATTAATTTCAAAACGGTACTTACTATCCCTGTATCTCATCCCTGTATTTATGCGCATATTTATATTAACGTCTTTTTCCTATTTAACATTACCAAAACCTTTTTTAGATCTAGGAATCCCATGTACACGCTCTTTCTCTTTTCTATCGATTCCTATACTATTACTCGTAAAGGTAACATAGCTTATATCGTATTTTTTTATATGACAGGGAAGTTCGATGCAATATATAAAATATTTATTAACTCAGAAAAATGTACAGCACTCTTGTAAACACTTATGCAGTCGGGGGGCACTTATTTATTAAACATAATAGTAAGAAAACTCTTAAAAACTAGTGAAATGTTGAACATTTATTGGTGAACGTTAGAGATGATCTTAATTCATCCTACCACTCAAATCAAACATTCAACACAAAAAGTTGAAATATATATATAACTGCCAGAATCGGAATGTCGTAGATAGCTTCGACAGAACACCGACTAAACTACCTGCTGCCTTTAAACAGAGTTCGGTGAATTTAAGTGCAGCAGGTAGATTTGTTGGTATTTAGCCGGAATTATCTGTGGCGTGCTGATAAGAACTAATGATTTCGAAATCGCGATCCACGTTTTGTAGTTTCGACAGAATGCTACCCTAGTGCAAGTTGTTGTTTTTGGTCTATGTGGTTACGTGCCTATCACGTAGTTAGCTTCGCCGTGGGTTAATTTTCTCTAATTATTATCCTTATTAGTTGTTGAACATTACTGAAACTCACAATATGTAGCAAATTCACTACGCTGTAGGCAGTATTACAAAATGAATAACGTTACTCATTGTGATTAATGATGAATTAGCTTCTATGATTTAATACCAGTTGTGCTTTATTCTACAGAAAAGTATATTTAAAAAATATATAAATTAAATGACAAAAGGGATATTCTTTTCATTTATACTCGTCGTGCTCGAAACGGAAGTCGGATATCAAAGGATAAAAGGCCTCGGGTTATTTCTACGTATGTTCTATCTAAAGTTTCCTGTCTTGTTGAAAGTTGCGGAAGTTTGGCGAAACAAGGCTGGAATATTTGGTAAAAGCATTTTACAAAAAGGAAATTATGAAGAACCGTTAATGCTCAAGAAGTACCCTTTTCTATCAAAATGAAGAAATGACTACACATGAGTGGGTACTCACTGACATTTTTAATCGAATGCTACCAAACAGTTTCACTAGAGATTGAAAAATCTAACTTTCGCTTGGTTAATTACATTCTTTCAAATATTGTATTACTAAAGTCTTGTTTTCTATTTTTAACGTTAAGTTAACGTTGCAGAACAATTGTAAAAAATTTTGAAAGTTAGTAAGTTCATATTTAATATTTTAAAATAAAATAAAAGGCAAATACCTACTTTTATCCGCAGTTTATTGAAATGATGAAATGTAGATCGAGATTTCGAACTTATTAGTTCTCACCAGCACACTATAAGTAAGTTTATTCATACCAAGTAACTATCAGGATATCGCCAGCTATAATTATTTACAACTAACTGAAGTATTTTATTATATTTAACAAGGCCTTACCAAGGTATGTACATACCAAACTGAATCTACGATAGGTAAATACATTATAGGCAACTGAGGCAAATTGATACTTCTAGTTAAACATTATGAAATATGCACTACAGTTAGCGTTAAATATCTATAGATGGCCAGTGACCTGATTTAATCATCATAGTTTTATTTTGATGAGGTTTTTATATAATACATTTTTTTCAGAAGCTAAAAACCACATGTTTGAATTCGCTTGTGAGTTCCTATGCCCCTACTCGTTTCTCTCTCTCTACTCCTCGCGCCGTTCCTCTCTCGGCCTGGGGGCTTTCTTGAAAAACCGTGCGACACCGACTAGTTTGGTATAGTGCGTGCGAACCGATGCGGCAAATGAGGCGCGCGCCACACGCACGCTCCTACTACGCAATTGGAGCTGCTGCTGCTGCAGCGTCCCTACACAGCGTAAAATGACAGACACGCTTATTAGAAGGCACTTTAATATTGTGTTAATTATGTGTTGTGTAAGATCACTTATTTTAAATTCATAATATGTATATTACTGTTTCGCACTTTTTAATAATCTAGCTACTTTTAAAGAAACTTGCTGTTTGTAATAATTCCACATACTCCAAACGAAAGCGAATTCTATCGTGTGACTATCACTGCACTTGTCTTGTTAATGTATAAAAATTTCTTAAACTACACTCTAAAAATACAAATGTATTTATATAGTAAAGTTTGGTAACTCAGTGTAATCGGGAATTCATTCGATTTTTTTATAGTATTATTACGTAATTGCGCATCACTCACTCTTTGTACCCAATTGTATCAAAAAAGAGGTCAAATTTCTTTAATTGTATTAATCTATTTATTCCAGGGGGTTTTGATTTTTGTTACGATTAGTTTTATTCTATTAGTTAAAAGATTTAATTATTAAATCCGGAACACTGTATTTATTTCTTTATTATGAACCAAAAAATTGGAAAGGTAAGCAAGTTTTGCAAACAATTTGTATATAATGTACTTTCTGTTTAGGTAATAATTCCATCTTTTATGTTCAACCATTTAAGTATATATGTAAATTTCTATTCACTACATTTATTTTGAAAGAGTGACAAAGAAACATCGACGTGAATTTCGAAAAGAAAGGTGGGCAGATTCTATTGTAAATTCTTTTCGTCAAAAAAAAATTGAATGACCTTTTATTCGTATTGAAGTCACTGTGGCATATTAGTTCGTCAATTCCCAAAAAGCACAGATTTAGGATTCTATTTTTAACAAGAAGATTACAATGTACAATCATAACAGATACTACGTTCATATTTTCGAGGAAATTCACTTTTATTTTTTGTAATTTTACAAAAAGAGTAAACAATCTGTGACTGTTGTAAACAATGAAATCAATATCTTCTACAGCAAATTATTAACGGATTATAAAATTAGGGAGTTTATCGCATACTCATACTGTGTTACATAAACTACTTTTGGTGTAATTTTTGTGAAATTGCGTGGTTAAATCAGAAGAAAATCATACAAATGATAATATTTTAATATATATTTTTTTAAGCTCAACAAATTTGTTTCGGCACATTCGTCATTGACAGGAGGATACAGGTGATTACTAAAATTTAAAACCAAGCAACAAATACTATTCATCTAACATCAAATTATGAAAAAGCACGATTAACCAATTTAATTATTGACTAATCTAATATTATTAAAAAACTTACCTTTCTTTCAAAACTTTGATAAAGACAATTTTATATATTTTGGGATTTTAGAATGTAAAATATTAATATCTTGAGTGACCTAGCTCAATAGACCAGTCGGTCAACCCACTGGAATACTTTTTTGGTTGTAATAGCCGAAGAATGTTCTGAAAAACGCTTTGAGGTTGCCCTACGTAATCGTCCAATGTATGTAGCATCACTTATACTACAAAAAAATGACAAATTTCATCTATATTAGACTGGGGAACATATACATTATAATTACTTAACATAGAATTCAAATTAACATAATCCAGTAAGGAAGAAACATCTTTTAATTTTTTTATTTAACAATCTATAAATAACAAGGAGAGGAGAGTAACCACGCAATACGTTTAATTGTTAACAAGTCGGTGGAGCTATCTCGTATGAGAAAACAATATTTTGCATTTACCTGACCGTTTAAGCTAATTAACGTGCATTCATTCGATATTCAAAATAATTAGAATTTTTAATTTAAATATTAAATTTTAGATGAGTCAGTCCCTTTAAATTTGAATATTCAGTCAGAGCGGTCATTAACTGCCAGTAGCAGTACTTTGGATAGACGCCCGCTTACAGAATCTCGCCATGATTAAAATTCAATTGCTACTTCTGTCGATAACGATATGCAACCGTTAACATATGAACGGGTTCAACTAGTATGGCTATGGATAGGTTTGTAAAGTAATCTTATAGAGTTATTACTTCTTACGACATAAAATTCAAAGATTCAAACTTTATTAAGAATACTCCTACAATCGTTTCGGCTTAATTAGGCCATTTTCAAAGAGTCGATTAGGAATTAACTAAAGATAAACAAATATAACTGTTTATACCTCACATGTGGGTGGGGGAAGTGACCCCACTTACAGTTTTTGGAAACATGCACGAAATATACGGTTATTGTGCCATTCACACTGATCATTTTTAATATTTTTATTTAGAAAAAAGGCTTTTTGGATTTCGAATTTTTCTAACAAACTTAATCTGTTGCTTGTATTAAGGATATCCAAAATTCTGAAGTTATTTTCTACGTTAAAATTATGACCATTTACAAAACAATGTTGGGAAAAATCAGTACTACATCTTTTATTATCAATTGACCTTTTTTTGTTCCTTAAACCTAATTCTAAACGATCTTCCTGTCTGCCCTATATACATCATTTTGAGGTTAACTTTAAATTTAAATTACAGACTTCCCTAATGAATAATGTAATTAAGTGGATTAGATATGTTGATGACATATTTTGTGTCTGGAAAGGTACTAGAAGACAGTTTTTTAACATATTTAAAACTCTATTAACAGAAAAATTCAATTTTCGCTTGAGATAGAATCCCAAAATTCCTTAAACATTTTAGACTTGACAATTACACGTAATAACAATACCTTAGATTTCAATATATTTAGAAAAAATACATTCTCAGACGCTATCATTCCAGCTCACTCAAACCAAAATTTCAACATAAAAATGTCAACATTCAACAGTTTGATACATAGGCTTATTTCACTATCTCTTAAATAACAACAATATAAAAATGAAGTTGATATATTAAAAACAATAGCATGTAATAATGGGTATAATCCGGATCCTATTGACAAAATATTAACTAAGAAATACAAAAAACATACTATTAAGGAAATATACTCAGGTAAATGTTTTGCTAAAAATAGAAATTGGCATTTCATTAATCATTACAAAAATATTAGTGCAGGTACGTGTAAAAGATTAGCTAAAATATGAATGAATACCTTATGTTCAAATAAAGTTAATTTAGGTAATAAAATTACAAATTCCGACAAACAATGTAAATCTGGGGTGTATGAAATTCATTGTTCAGACTGCGATGCTATGTATATAGGGCAGACAGGAAGATCGTTTAATATTAGGTTTAAAGAACACAAAAAGTCAATCGATGATAAAAAATGTAGTACTGGCTTTTCCCAACATTGTTTTGAAAATGGTCATAATTTTAACGTAGAAAATAATTACAGAATTTTACGTATCCTTAATAAGCAAAAGCCTAAATTTGTTAGAAAAATTAGAAATCCAAAAAGTCTTTTTTCTAAATAAAAATATTAAAGATGAACACGTGAGGTGTGAATAGTTATGTTTGTATATTTTTAGTTACCGAGCGGCGTGGTCTAGTGCTCTAGATCATTGCTTAGCATTCGGGAGGTCACCGGTTCGAACTCGGGTCCGGCTGCTCTGGTCCAAGTTTTCTGTGGTTTCCTTGGATCATTTAAGCAAATGCTGGAGCAGTAATATTCCACAGGTAATCTTTCACTTCTCTTCTGTCTTCATTTCGTCCGCCTCATCTTTCTCTCCCTAACCACACCACCCACCCATTCCCACGATTTCTGAAAAGAGGCTGAAAAGGACTTTACGCCCTACCCTCCGGCTTTGCACTGTAGTCTAGGTCGGAGGGACTGTCCGTCCACCAGCACGAGTAGCTGGTGGGAATGAAGCACAAAAAAGTTTTTTTTCTTTAGTTACTTTCTAATTGACTCTTTGAGAATGGCTTAATTAATCCGAAATAATTGTAAGAGTATTCTTAATAAAGTTTGTAAAACCTTTGAACAAGTGTGCTTGTTTGTTCCCAATCGCAACCTCTCTAAATATTATTACCCATCCATTCAAACTTAGACGAATTCAACCGATTTCGCTAGTTCCAGTAAGTTTACTTTCAACGCCAATACACACTAGCGCAGCTTCGTTGTATCGAATAAAGGTTTTCATCTCAATAAGTAGTGCCTATTTTGTTTAAAGTAAATTATTCTAAATGAAAGAATACGCTGTAAACCGTTTGAAAAATACGTTCAATACAATTAATTTTACTTTATACCTATCACTGTTTTATAATTTTAAACCTAACCTAATTTGATCTGTAATAAAATCTACCATTTTAGACAGAATGAAAAAAAGGCAAACATTTGTGTTTGTGCTGGGCAAATTATCTAACTGAATTTGTAATAATGTTGTTGCTGTTTATATATGTGTATGAGTATGAAAAGTATTGCATTAATGCAGTGGTCTTGCTATAAGTGTACTTGTCAAGTTTTTCCAAGATGTTAGTAAAATTTTTAGTTAGTGCAACAATAATATAATTTTAGTTTAGTTATACCTTCATCAACAAACCCGGCTAAAAGACATTTTCATGGCCTACTCCAGAAAATAAAAAAACGTTAACTTTTCAAAGAACTCCAAATTAATGCGCTGTAAGAAGAAACGCAAAGGAAATAGTATTGAGCAAAAAAAGGTAGGTAAAGAAAACAATCTTCTCAGATTCCAATTCCAAAACTTTTTCTCACACCGCAAAAAAACTATAACAATATATTAGTTAAAGTAATATTCCACCCCAAAAAGTATACACCAATATTATAATCTTCAGACCGATATTTATTAAACCTAGAAATTTGCTGAAAAAAATTATTAGTAGAATGCAGAAGCTGGCTAAAGGGCCGTGATGTGAATGAACAGTTACATCCAGACGTTTCGTTGGCAACTGCAGCTGAGTTCTTCAGTGGTACTGCGGTGATAACGTTCGAGGTTAAACCTTCGCAGTACCACTAAATAATAATAATGTAGTTATTTTTTCAATAAGATTTTATTTCTCTTTATTGTTTTGTTTGTCTAATTCCTAAATTGGAGTATTAACAACCCCTTTGATACGCATTGAAATTCACTGGAATGCCTTTCTCCAAATAGTTTCCAAATTGTTAAAAGTTAATTACTAGTAAAATCACCAATATTTATTAACATTACGAAAAGTTAAGAGACAAAAACGCTATAAAATACAGCAGAACTATCATTCTTAAAATGAAGATTTTTGTCTTCTTTATTAAGGAAACATCGTTTAGATGTTTATCTTTATATCATATTTTATTTGAAATCTATATATTTATTTTGTATATTTCCAACGTTAAATAAATAATAAAACAACTTATATATATTTTTAATTATACCAGTAACGATTCAACTATAACTATTTGTAATTAGTCCTAATAACAAATTTCATCTGTAAACTTGCTGTTGAGGTTTCAGTAAAACGTAATATTTATATAAATTTATCATTTATTGACAATTAAAACAAATCTATTTTGGGTCGTTTCCACAGTAAAGTTTGTAAGTAGCCACAAAATGTAATGCCAGCAATTTGTTTGCCAAGTATTGAAAGCATTAATTACATTTTGGTTAAAATATACTTGTATATTTCCAGCGATATAAATAAATAAATCAAAACGACTGTAGTTGAAAACTGATCTCTTTGGAATGACAATTAAGAATATAATGCAGACAAAATTTCTTTATGCAATAATCTCTATTTTTAGCTAAACATATATTCTAAAATTTCGATAATAATGAAAGCAGTATTACTTTTTGGTATTTCTGAATAATTAGTCAATCTGCAAAACAGAAAGCTATAGCGTAGTATAATTCACTAAATAATTTGTAAATTTTTTCACTTTATCTTTTATTAGTTTACATTATAAATTAATTTTTAAATGTTTTCCCTGTATTTGTTATAAAAACGTACTTGAGGAACTTGGCATACTGCAAGTGACGCAAAGTTGTTTAAATGTATCAAAGAAGCATCAAAATAGCACTCTCCGAAATGAAATTTAGAAATTATTAATATTATAGTATATAACTTACCCTTGTTTCAAACTCCTAATACATAGTTACACATTATTCGACACAATTCAAAAACTCCGATAAAGCAGTCTATATCAGTTTATTTTATTATTTTCCTCCCAAAAATGAAGACAGTTATGTTCAAAAACTCCGTTTAAGTTATTTTCGCGGAAACAACAGTTGATATTCAAACACATGCGCCTAGGAAAAGAGTTGACGGTCGACTGAGACGCCAGTTGCGGCGCCACATCGCGTCGCGACGCCTTGGACACTCCGTTTACCACGTAACATCGACCAAACTGATAACGTTCAGGACAGGTAACGTTATGGAAATTGCAAACTAATTTTTCAGAATTGAAAACGCGTAGGTGTAAGAATACGTCTACACGAATACGATATTCATGTACACACATATATATGTTTCTATATATATATATATATATACTATGTATACGGCACTTTTAGGAGGTTTTCACTTCCTAAAGTAAATTTGTCATTACATAGTTTATAGCAGTATTATCAGTATATAATAAGGAAATGGTAGAGATAGCATTAAACCTTGTATAACATTTAAAATGTGTGGGCGGAAGTAACCTAACCTTATTTAATGCTAGTCTAACCTAACCTAACTTAATCTAATACAAGTTACCTTCTATTCGAATATAATACAATGCAATACGATAATCACGGTTAATTTTCAAATTCGAAAAGATTGTTAGACGTGTATGTGGACGATGGGCCCGACGGAAAAGGAAAAGTTGGAAACGTTCGAGATGTGATGTTATAGAAGCACTGTGTAACTACAACCGAGCGGCGTGGTCTAGTGCTCTAGATTATTGCTTAGCATCCGGGAGGTGACCGGTTCGAAACCAGGTTCGGCTGCTTTGGTCCAAGTTTTCTGTAGTTTCATTAGACCATTTAGGCAAATACTGGGGCAGTAATATTCTATTCCACAGAGAATCTTTCACTTCTCTTCTTTCTTCATTTCGCCCGTCTCATCTTTCTCTCCCTAACCACATCACCCACTCATTCCCACGATTCCTGCAAGGAGGCTGAAGAGGACCTTACGCCCTACCCTTCGGCTTTGCATATCAGTGTAGGTCGGAGGGACTGCCTGCCCACCAGCATGAGTAGCTGGTGGGAATGAAACACAAAAAAATTTTTTTTGTAAAAATACCATGTATAGAAAATATCAGAAATGAGAAGGTATTAGAAAATGTAGGAATTCAATAAAGAAAAGGGGAAATGGAATGGTAGGCACCTTCTGGGACATTGGCTAGATAGGGAAGTGTGGGATAAGTGCGAATACTTAAAGGAGGACTGAAATAAATCAAAATCAGCTAAAGATACAAATATGGGTTATTGATTACAGTAAACTTAAACTATTACCCACAGCGCGTGAAGTAGTCACAAAAACGGTTTAATTCGTCACAAAAATCACAATTGAACCCCTCGATGCGCTTCCACCATTCATTATCTAAACTTTATTTTATTGGCTATGGACATAATTTTGATTTAAGAAGCAAGTTCATACAGTTATCGAATGTGTTTCAGAAACTAAGTTGTACGTTATAAAATATCGCCATTTTTCTGTAGGTACATTTACATTGCAGAGAAGCCAATAAATGCCAAAATAATTAAAAAACATAAACTGGTAATCTTTTAATTGTTTAGGATTAGTTACAATTCAAAAAGAAGACATTGAAATCATTTTTCGTCTATATATTAAGGATCACAGATCCCATATTTGGAACGAGTCCTACACAGTAGGTATTGCGAACCGAAAATCATATCCCACAACTGGTTTCGACTTATTGGGTCTCATTAGGTGGGCGCTGGTAGAAAGGCCTTTACAGACTATATGATAAATATAAGTATAAATATGGAGTAAACAAAAACAACTACTCCGAGGGCTAGGTTGAGTTATTTCTGTTGATTCCATATTTATATTTATTATATAGCCTGTAAAGGCCTTTCTGTCAGCACCCACCTGATGAGACCCGATAGGTCGAAACCGGTCGTAGGATATGGCTTTCGGTTCGTTGTGCCTACTTGGTAGGACACTTTCAATATGTGAGATCTTTGATCCTTAATATATAGACGAAAAAGGATTTTAATGTTTCCTTTTTTGGATATGTTATCTTCTTCTAAGAATTTTTCGGAGTTAACAGTGTAATTCAATGCCGGTAGGCGTATTAGCCCTCGGAGTAGTTGTATCTGTTGACTCCATATTTATATTTAATTACAAGTATCGAAGTTACCCGACTCAAATAGTCCGCCACATAATTTTGCAATTTTATGACGTTGGTTTTAGTCCCTAAATATAACACTAAAGCATTATGACTTGTTACCATCATCTGTGGTACATGCCGCAATCTTACCTGCCTTTTCTTGAATATCTAATTTAATAACAATATTATTTAAATTAAAACGAGTTCTATGTACCATGAAGTAAGTACTCTGCATCCTGTAAATGTTAACTTAGGATTATAAAGGTTGTCCTAATTGGTATGTTATAACTGCTATGCACCAATGACTTCAAACCCAAGAGTAGGGTTGCAGAAGTATCGAAAATTTGTTGTTTTCTCGATCTGCTCCTTAATTTGATTACTAAATGTTATAAGTTTTTCAGGTCATTCTTACCTTAAGAGGAGTCATACAAGACTATGTGCCGAAGGAGCTCCACTTTTAATGAATTACCTATGATTTCGTTAAAGCGTTAACTACCTATTTTGGAGAACGGTGCATATGAAAACCCTAATGAAATAACACAGTTACCTCTACTGTAATGTGATGGGACTGCATACGTCAATTAGGCTATGCTAATCCTCTAGTTGTAAGTAAATTAACGATGCCAACTGTCATATACAACTCAATCCCTACGGTATATTAGTTTCTTTACGCAACCAATTTACCTAAAAAATGTGTTTAAAGACATTGCCTTACGTTCACAGAATCAGTTACTATGCGGTTAGTGTTACCGTTGGTATAAAAGAGCGGGGAAAAAATTATTATGATGGTCAACTTGTACTCACCATGGCGGCTTAAATAGTACCTCTTGTTTAACTTTCGAAAATTAGAAAACTATTATTCGATTACTAAATGGCTCATCCTGCGATTGCTATAGTAAAAGTACATATTTTAAGGAAGACAGCCATGAGAAGTGAAGAGAATGTCAAGCAAAGAAACGAAGTTTGTGACTAGAAAATAATATCATGATATTTAAAGGTACGATGGGGGGGGGGGGGGAAGGACATCAGCAGAAGAATATACCGTATGGAGAAATTGAGACTAACGCGTTAATGGATTAAATAAAGAAATGGCGTCAAGCTGCAGCTCACTAGGTGATTGTAATAATAAAGAGAAACAGAGCGTTGAGTTCCAGATACGGACAAAAAAAACAATAGCTGGGCCAAGAGACCTGCTCTGCGTGCTATCGGGGCCATGCCCGCTTCCGTTAGTACCACTATTTGCTATCATAAAGCAGCGAATTCATAGGGTTAATTGAGCTGCTTTCAATGGAGACTTTACATAAGTTCCACCTCTGCGCGAGAAATGCCTGATGATGGATGTGTACGAATTAACGAATGGAGTAGTATATATACTAGAAATAGAAATAGGTTCACTCTCAAGAAATCATTGCAATGTAGTTGTTGTGACGTTACGTGTGTTCACTGTTCGGTTAGGTACAATCTGACAATGGATTTAGTTTTCTTCATGCAAAGAAATCTGAAGTCCGTCAATTTATTCCAAAATCCGATCACTTTTACAATCCTGTACAGAAACACCAACAAGTTGTAAATCTGCACCTCTGTCACTTTTGACCATTTATCACTCTTTTCTTTTATTTAAACTACACCCTCATCCCTTTCCATCTTATCAACTAGTGCTGAAATTATCCTTCTTTTTAAAAAATAGATATTTCAACGAATTCAACAAGTTTCAAGATTTAAATCAAGAAGTTAATATCAAGAATTCAACGCTCAAGTTCAGTTCGAGTTATATCTATCAAAAGTCACTTCAACAACATCACAATTATGTATAAACTATCATTATCTAATCAAAGAAACACAATATATCAATATATGTATATAGTGTAAATAACAGATATGCTGAAAAGTCCCGGGCCTCACAAAGAAAACACGTTTCTTTTTTTTCAAAATTGGCTTTATTCATCAACGTAATCTCCATTAAGAGAAACACAATCATTCCAGCGCCGCCCTAACATTTCAATACCACTTTTTATTTTTTTCAAAATAGGCCTCCGCTTCAGCGATAACCTCTTCATTCGAGAGAAATTTCGCTCGAGCGAGCATTTTTTTGAGGTCTGCGAACAGCCAGTAATCGCTGGGAGCCAAATCTGGAGCATACGGTGGTATGGAGATGTGGGAGCAATTCGAAGTTCAATTAATGTAGCTTTGCCAGTTTTGCCATTGTTTGGATTGACTTGCCATATGCGGTCGATTTTGTGGATTTTTAATGTTTTCTAGTGTTACCGCCTCATTTGGACGTCAACTGCGTACTGCATCATCAGTCTCTCTGTCTCTACGACCACGTTTGAAGTCAGCAAACCAACATTTTATTTTGTTTCGGTTGTTTCCGATGGAGAGTAGTTTCCACTTTTGAAACCATTGCTTCGCTTGAACGGTCTTTTTTCCCATCAAAAAGCAGTGTAAAATTAATACACGAAATTGTTTTGATCCATTGTTTTGAAAATAACAAAAGTAGCTAGATAAAGTCACTCTTAGCACAATAATTCACAAACTAATGAATAGAATATCATGAAATTTTAACAGCTGTCTTTAGAATGTTAGTACTAACTGAAAAAGAGGTAAATACAGTAAAACTAGCGCTATCTATTTGTTAGGTCCTGGACTTTTCTGTCCATATCTTACATGTATAAAACGAACGACCGATTAATTATAACTTGCATCAACATCTAAACAACAATAAAATAATCACCTGGCCTACATTAAGTTGTAGTCCAGGGCAACTCAAAACATTAGTTGCATTAGTTGATACACCACACCTACTACACGTTGGATATATATATATATATATACATCTCATAAATTGTCTACATTACATATTATGGAATCTAAGAAGCTTACGAAACTTTTTGAAGTATGGACTTTTGACGTTCTGTGCAGGTTCTTTTTTATATTTTTTCAGTATTTTGAAGCTTTACATACGTACAAGAAACGCTAATGGCAATCCACTAAACCACATTTTTAATCTACACCTGCATTAGCTCTGTTTTTGTTGCATATAGGAAATATTGAGGTAAGAAAGACAAAAGTTGTTTTTAAATTATAGATAGACAGTATTCATAATTCAACACTTTAAAATAAGATTTTCCTCCACACCTAAAGAGATTTAGGTTCGCGTTACTAAAAAAACTATAATAAATATAAGCCCTCCTGTAATATACGTTATCTAAAACAAAATAAACATTACATGCTCTCTGACTATATAAACCATTAGCGTATATTTTAATTGACCAATCATAAGTTATTATTGATTTTATCATGTACTGGCTATTGCTCAAAGCTTTGCTCGCACGTAGAATATTAATTGTTGAGAAACCTTAATAATATCGTATCATAAATATAGTTTAAGATGTCTGGTTAAAGCAGTACTTAAAGATTCCCATCCAACTAGACTCGAATTGCGCTTAAAGAAAGTCCGTTTATCATATATTTCCAAACATTTTTTCTATTTCAATTAATTCGGGAGTTCGAAAAGAAACTATTTACCCGTCTTGTGGAATACTTTTCCCAACACCTCTCTATTTCTATCCTTTTCTGTAAACGGTATTTTTAACACCACACCTCGAATGCTTCTAACTTTTTTTTTTCGTCCACACTTTACACCCATAAAGATCCGTGCTCCAAACATCACTTTTAACAATATTTTTCGAAAATATAAATATGGAATCAACAGAAACAACTACTCCGAGGGCTAATACCCCTACCGGCATTGAATTACAGTGTTGATTCCGATGGATTCTTAGACAAAGATATAACATATTCAAAAAGAGAAGTCATTAAAATCCCCACTCGTCTAACTAAAAAGGATCACAGATCCCACATTTCGAACGCGTTCTTCACAGTAGGCACAGCGTACCGAAAGCCATAGTAGTTGTTTCTGTTGATTCCATATTTATATTTTTATTTATAATATAGCCTGTAAAGGCCTATCTGCCAGCGCCCACCTGATGAGACCGAATAGGTCGAAACCAGTCGTGGGATATGGCTTTCGGTACGCTGTGCCTACTGTGAAGGACGCGTTCGAAATGTGATCCTTTTTAGTTAGACGAGTGGGGATTTTAATTTCCAGGTCGGTATATACATATAATATACTTACATATAATATATTTGCAAATAATTAATTAGGAAGCATCCCATTTCATTCTCTCTAAAAGGGGTATATGTAGAGAGTGCGTCGCGGTCAGTTTACTCCTTATAAAAATTGCGCCTGGCAGGAAATTACCATTCTACTCTAGTGAGTTGTATTTCCTGGAAACAAATTCGGAGCACTTTACAAATAGGAGAAAATAAATTATTCACACCCTTTTATCACAATTAATTTATTCATATATAAACCGACAGAAAAAGAAGAAAAAATAAAAATGCATTTATCCCCTAATATTGTTCAGAATAAATTAGTACATACAATATCAAGATGCATGTTAAGTGAGTGCACAAGAAAATAATTAATTTTTGTAAAGATAAAGAAACGATAAGAACAAAAATAAATGATAAGTTTTCGTGTGCAGTAATTAATTATACCGGACACGCAATTGACTGTACATACCAAGGCACTAAGGGGGCAACCGACGCGATATTCAATTAACCTTTAAATTAAACTACTACAACTATGAATGACACTTCTACAGCAGCTGATAAGACTGTTTAAAAAGATAGACGCTGTTTTATTGATGATATTCTCCTGAACATCGATCTATAATTGATACAATCATGAAACAGAAATTTAATTTCCTTAAAGTCCCTGGTAGATGGATTACTCGCCTGCTTTCCAAAAACCACAAATAACATTTAATTTTAATGTGTAATTTTGAAGAATCTATTCATTTATTGTGATGTGAGATGAGACTGGGCTCACCGTTACTAATCCCAAAACAAAGCGGTCTTTAGAACTTATGGCTAGTTTTTCCTAGGATCCTTCAGGCATTTTATTGGTTGACTATCTAGAGCCTGGTACTACGATTAATGCATATAAATACTGAACAAAAATAAAAATAAAACTATTAGCAAAAAAATGTCGTGACTAGTGTCCCTACATTTAAAAGGAAGCCTAGATGGCAAGCACTTCGGTACCAATGAGCAGCTCAAGATAGCTATCATTCCATTGCTTTGGAAAATGGACACGCTTTCTTTAGGGAAGGTTCGCAACACTAGGTGTACATAATGTTTTAAAATAGAAACCGACAATGTAGAAAAATAATTTGGAAAAATATAATAAAACCATGTACATATCTTGGAAACTTGTTTTCGTTTCTTTTCAAGATAAGGAAACATACTTTTCGGATGACCGTCGTATAACCACAATATGTAATATACAGTATTGATAGTAGATCATTGAATAAAAATAAATAAAAATAAAACGAAAACATTAATCTGTAATGGAGGTGAAAGTAGGTTTAGAGGAATTACAGAAATTGTAGACGAAAAACTACAAGTCGCCGGTTTTCGATATCTAGAATACATAAAACAAATGATAGCATAGGGTCAAGTCTCCTTCAACAAATAGTAAGCACGGCTCTGTGTTATTGAAAAACGTGAACAGTTAATAAAATAGATAAGGTTATAAATGAAAGGGTAATAGAAAGAGCAGGAGAACAAAGGGCACTATTGAAGTGAATTAACAAAAGGACAGATAGGTTAGTAGGACACCTTCTGAGACATGAAGGGCTAGTTAGAGACATATTAGAGGCAGAAATAGGAGTAAAAGGAGGCAGATGAAAGCCTAAATTATATTACTGTTCGCAAATAGTTAGGGATTAAAGAATTTCTAGTTTCAGAGAAATGCGAATTTTGGCTCCGGATAGGAATAGGTGGAGGTCCGTACCCAACCAGTCTTCGACTTTGACAATTCTATGATAACGACAAAAGATAGTCAGTTCTGCATTAGAATATTTTCTTTATTAGTTTAACTGCTTTTAAACGTATTTGTTTTACCAACTGATACGTATTTTGTCATAACTTTATACCTGCATTGATTTTCAAATTTGTTTTTATTTAATGTTCTTTACATATACATCTGAAGAATGACTGCTCCATTAAAATGAATCATAATTATACACCGGTAGAAGGAATGCTTTTTTGTTTTGTCAATAATTGCCCAAACAAGAGGGGGGAGTTTAATCTTAAAATTCTGCTTGATTGATTTTTAATCTAAATTCGAAATGAAGTCGTTTATGTTTACTATACTTAAAGTTAAAAGTTTTAAATTAACAGTGATCATTTACTTCGGTAAACATCTATTCCCAATATCAGGAATTTTTATTTTCAAATATCGAATAATAACATCTCCTGGGCAACTGGAAATTGAATCTTTATATTTTTATTATTATATTTTGCATCGTATGGAACATGTTTTCAGTTTAAAACTTTTTGATTGTTTTCAGTAGAAATTTATTTGACAAAATACACAACAAACGATTTCGAAAGAATATCTGAAGAAATTATTTTTAACATTGCTAAATCGTTAAATCTTCGTGGCTAAAAATTCAACCAATTGTAGCGGTAATAATACCCTTGTATTTAATATAAAATCCTTATATCCTGAACGGATTCACTCCTCAAGGCATCTTTTAATTTCAAATGCAAATTTCTAAACGTGGAGTATGCAAATTCTAAAAATGCTTAGTTTAAATCTAAAGCTTTGTTGCAGGTAGTTACTGGCTCTCCATAAATAAAAACGTAAAAGCTAATCGAAAGACGTCTACTTCAAGTCGCTTTAAAAATACTACAATTAATCTTAGTAGAGTTGGGGAATACATATTCTACTATTTTTTCTGCATATAAGCTAACACGAAAAACCATAAATTTATGAAATAAACATTATTATGCTTTTATTCAGAAATTTATCGAAACTACCAGATACGGATCGCGATTTCGCTCTTGTTAGAGGCTCATCAGCGTGCCAAGTCGAAGTATTCCGTAAAGAACGGTTAATATAAAAATGAAAAAAAAATCATAATTTATGAAATGTAAATATTTTTAGAAAGAAGACAAATTTGTAATTGAAAACATTATAAGCATCCAAAAGCAGTATTAACATTAAAACAGTTGAATATTTACAGTACAACACCTGCAATACACTTGCAAAGTAATCATTAAACACCCTAACAAATAACAGACAAATTGAAGATGAAATGATCTTCAGTTGGAAAATGCGATCGATCAAAATTAATTACTTTAGTTATAACTTTGGTATAACACACGATAGGTAAAATTTGGTTCGGCTTCACTTAATTAAATTATGTGTTTCCCTTTGTAGGATTTATATCGCGAATTAGTTAAAAAAGATAACATGAAGTAGAGGACATCAAAAACTGTATATAAACCTGTCATATAAGTAGAAACGTTGCTTGTGGTGATATCGGTAGACGTGATAAATGCCTGGCCATTGCTCTATTCACGTGATTACGATTATTACAGATTTTGAAATATGCACAACAATTTAAAATCATACTTCTAATTGTGCTCTTCGGCGTCAAACTCAGACATAAAAATTCATAATAATTAAATCGTTATAGCATTTGTAAGTCATTTTATATCACTAAATAGGAACTGTTTCAATCTTTTTTCGATGTCGTGAATAATCGTCACCATGATAAATTTTCGTTAAATAAACAATTATTAAAGAAACATCCACGAGGTTGTTTCGATAACTCTTTGATCTTGAGGTCATTTTCCTTGCTGCTTCTACTGACACTACCTATTTCCCCATTTATTCTTGCATAAATATATAATGCTAACCGTAGTATTTAAAAAGTTTCATAAGGGACTTGAGACAAAAGTATCTACTTGCCATACCGAATCTACGACACAATTTTTATACGTAATAGATACGCATACCAATTTAAAAAGAAACATTAAGTTCTTAATAAGTAATTAATCGATACTGCCAGACGTGGATCACTATTTCAAACGTGTTAATTTTTGAGAAATCAACAAAAAAGAACAGTAGATGTTTCAACAAGATTTTTTATTATTCATTCGACAATTGTTTCAAATAACAAGTCATTTTCAAGAATACATTGGCAATACTAAAGATACATTATAATTTCTTGAGATTTTAAAAATTTGTTAAAATTAGTCATATTTTGAATTTGACAGTAAATTTTATTCTCAAACTGAAGGCCTTCCCATGGGATCACCTTTTTCATCTATATTGGCTGAAATATTCATAAATGATTTTGAAGAAAAATTATTCAATAATCATCTAGCTAAAAACATCCATTTCTACTGCAGATATGTAGATGATACATTTTGTATTTGGAGAGGTAGTAGAATACAGTTTTTTTAAATATTTTAAATTCTATCAATAGCAAAATCTCATTTACGAAAGAAATTGAAGCTAATGGCCTATTAAATTTCCTGGACTTAAATATCTCTTGTAATAATAATAAGTTAAAATACAATATTTACAGAAAGCCAACAACTGACACCATTATTGCGGCTTGCTCTAACCAATCATTCAGAAACAAATTATCAACTTTTCATAGCCTATTTCATAGATTAATCGATATTCCTTTAGATGAACAAAACTATCAAACATAATTAAATATTAAACGGTTACAATGATACTTTAATTACTAATATTTTGAATAAAAAAACTCAGAAACAAACTATTACAATATTAATTTAGTGATTATTCCTCTAATAATAAAAATAATGTCAGCTTTTATTCTATTGATTATGTACAACAATCTAGTTCTAAAATAGTAAAAAGACTTAGTAAATTCAATATTAATGCAATAGAGATCAATAAAAACAATTTAGGAACTTTTCTAATAAATAACAAACGTAAATTAAGCAAAAGGCCAAAAGAATGGCGTTTACCAAATAAATTGCAACGATTGTAATGCTATCATATACTTAGGTCAAACTGGGTGTTCTTTAGACACCCGTTTAAAAGAACATATAAATAAAATAAAGAATACAGGTCTCTCAGTACATTGTTTTAATGAAAACCATAATGTAAATGTCAATATTGAGTTAATACACACTCAACATAGGGGCAAGAAATTAACTTTATTGGAATTTCTTGAAATTAAGAATGCCCAGAAACTAAACAAAAACATCGTTAATAATCATACAGAATTGTTTGTTCAGAATACACCTCTCTTATTAAACTTGTAATAATTATGGGAAATTTTATGTATGTACGTTAATTAGGTTTTCGCTTTTAGAATAGGCATTTACTCTTCAAAATGACTTATTAGTTGAAACGATTGTCGAGTTAATAATAAAAAATCTTGTTTAAACATCTACTGTTCTTTTTTTTATTTCTCAAAAATTAAACATGTTTCATCACAACACCACCATGGTTACTTTTAGTGTTAATTTTCATCACCACAGTGTAGGTAATTTTGACCGAACGGCGTTGTCGAACTGTTTGGATCATAGCACAGCATTCGGTTCGATTCCGGATCAGCGTTCTTTTGTTCAAGTTTTTCTTCAACTTTCTTGGATCATTTAGCATTTGACTTTTGTTTTGTTCTCATTTCATTCGACTGATCTGTCTCTCAGCAATAACCATTCACCCATACTCACGATTTACAAAAGAATGTTCAAGGCAGCTTTTGCGCCCGATCCTCTGGTCCTTGTAAAAAGGTGTAATCGAAACGACTGCATGTCCATAAATAAAACACGCAAAAAATTTGTGATAAATCATCGGTTAAAAAGAAGTTGTTCCATAAAAGCAAGTAAGTTAGTACACTATAATCTCACTAATTTATGCCACCCCGTTCCTGAGAACCGCTGGACTAGCGAAATTGCCGGATTACCGAAAATTATTTAAATAATTCAGTCTTCGATCCACACCATCTGCTATTCTATTGTTACTATTGTAAACTGTACCTACATAGTTCATAGATATGCGATGCAGTTCGTAGAAATATTTCACCGCACCATAAGTAAATTTGGGGCCGGATCACCGGTTGTAGATTGTAGTAGCCCGTACAACTTCGAAATCGCAATCAACATCATCGTATAAGCTGTTTCGTAGATTCATTTTGGCCAGTACTTGCTTTCGTAAGAACTTTGTCACTAATACAAAGTACTACAGTTAGCAGTAAAAATCAGTAGATGTATATTGCCATCTAGCAATAATTTGATATTATTCGATTGTGGAAACTTTCACTTGTTGAAACTGATCCATAATTTTTAAAAAATAATAACACAAAAAAGTTTCAAGAGTTTTAATATATTTAACATGTAGACACTACAATTGAGGTGAAGAAGCTGTGGTACAGCGAAACAATTGTAGTGTCTACATGTTAAATATATTAAAACTCTTGAAACTTTTCTGTGTTATTATTTTTTAAAAATTTGATATTAATCAATTTGGTCTTATGCAGCAACTTCGGTTTGGGTACTGATTTATTGAAACTACCTATTGTGTGCTGATGATAATTAATAAGTTCAAAATTGCGATCGATATCTTGTAGTTTCTATAAATTGCTGACTAATAAAGTTATTTTTATAAACAATTATTTTAGTTGTTTAATTTGAATTCCTAGTAGTAATGTTTTTACTGTTCGGTTTAAGAATTAGGTACCTGATAATAATAATAAGTTTCTTCCAAATTTTACGACAGCTATCTCTAAAGAAAGTCCAATTAAGAAGAAAATAATGGATCGTTGTATTATTGATACTAGAAAGATATTTTATGTATCTAAAGCACATCGTCAGCTTATGCATTTAATAGGAGAATGTTTAAATTTAAGTTTCATTGTTCGGCAGTCAGCTTTGAAAAAATCGTATAGCCTTAGGGTACGTAAGAAAAGCAGTGCTTTAAATACCGTTCAGTCAAAAAGATTTATTTTTCTAGATTTCGTCAAGCCATAAAAAGGGAAATAGAAAGTGTGAAAGATATCCTGTCGTAAATGTCTCTAGAACGCTGGGAAGGGGAAGAAAAAGAAGAAGATTCAGTACCTATCTTGATCACCTTTTAAATGTTCTTAAAATGTGCTTGCGATTATCGATATCTATCAGAATCGGCTTCTTGCAACTTGGCCTTCCCAGGGTATGTTAAAATCAGTAGTTAATTATACCGACACGTTTATACAATGATTTCATTAAAAACAAAAAGATTAATGCACCACTCGATTCTTTATAGAGTCCTAAAGCATAATTTTCCTACAGTTTTTTTAACGAAAACGTGCAACTAATGGTTTAAAAAATTATGGAATTAAAAATCGCATTTGTGGACACAAATTAGTAAAAGTAAATTGTTTGTATATCTGGTGGCGTTTTGCATACGCCTCTCTATCACTTAATTATTATTTTATTAACTCTATTTCTATGGTACTAGCGTATAGGCAGTTTATCTTGTGGAGCTATTTTCTCTCACGATAATACATTGTGGAATTATATGAATTAAGAAGTTTAAATAAATAATGGAACTAACAATAACGCGCCTACTTTCGATATCTGAAATGTTGTCGTTTAATCGGAATTTTTGACGTGTCTTGCATGTTTAAATGTCAATATTTGAGCAAACCGGTCATAAATAGGCTATGGTAGTGATTCCCATCGTTGCTATTGTAACGTTCGGGGGTTCAACAATTAAAACTCGAAGACTTTAAAACAGGAACAACAATTTATTTACACTAATATTAATTAACTTTTAAAACACTAACTAATAACTTATTACTAAACTTAACTACCACCAATTACACTATTTATTTATGTACAGTTACTGTCTGTATAACACTTCTTACTTTTCTATTTATTTACTACGCGTCTCGATTTATTTCTGACATTATTATCACGACCGTCAATTTATATCTGAACTCCTCCTCGGCGATCGTCTTTCCGCTTATATACGTTAAATTTCCGGAACATTCCCGAGAAATACAGAAAAGTCGGGACCATTTTATTTTTCGCCGAAATATTGAACAAGTCTCCGCGAAACACAAATACGCTAACATGTACTCAATTATTACGCACACACTTGCAGTTACGATATACAAGTCGCAGCCAAATCAATCACTCGGCCGCGATCTGCTCGCTCACATACATGGGCACTCGAACGCACACAAGCAAGCGCGCACTCGTTACACTATGTATCTACGATAGCGGTAACCATCTGTCCAAATTTGGACAGGTTCAACTAGCCTTGTTATAATAGTCTTCAGATGCCTGCAATTAAATTACTAAATTATTTATATGAAAACTTCTTATACATTATCTACTTTAAAGGTCATCCATCTCAAATATTTTAATTATACTTATGTTTATAGAGTATTATTATTTTACCTACCTTCCATCCACACATTCGAAGCAATTAGACGAAGAAAAAAATTAGACAATTAGTAAAAAGGTTTAAATCTCCGTTTTCTGTTTTCATGTTTGGAAATATAAAATTTTGACCACCCTGCAGTAATTACAAAAAACGTTCAACTTGTATTCATACTTACAGCTTCCACTAAGTTACTCCACGAAAGATAAAATATGTTTTAATTAATGGTTATTCTTTGATTACTTCTATTTGTAATTGTATCTAGAAAGATACCAAATCTTAAATAATTTGGAGAATTCATTTTCACGGCTTATACTTACAAACTTAAAACAAGCAAATTGAGAGCCCTTCAAAAAGATTAAAAGTTGAAAATAGCTTAGTTAGAAAGGAAAGAGAAAAACAGTCTTACTATCTTAACTTGCCGTCTAAAATTTTCATTTTTAATCTAATACTTATAAAAATTGGATTGATTCAGCCGTTACTTTGTGATAATTCATCTTAATTATAAATGAATAAACACTACTTTGTTTATTATCACTTTTTTAAGATGAAGATAGGTTTTACAGAAAGTAGTATTTCAGGGAATTTCCGAAAAGATGCTAATAAAGATGTTTATTAGCATAAAATTCTGTATTACGGTACCATCAGTGCACAGGTAGGTAAAATTTTAAGAAACAGTAATAACAATGCAGCATTCCTTAATAATAATACCGTGGGGAATATAGATAATAATAAAATGACTGGAAAAAAAAACGAAATTTATAAAATAAAATATTTAGACTGTAGTACGTTTTATATAGGAAAATCTAAAAGAAATAATAAGATATAACATTTGAAGAATACCAAAAACCATGTAAAGTAGTGTTTATTCATTTATCGTTAATACTTATAAAGTTCACGTGATACGTGTTTTTACTTATTATAACCGTTCAGTTTATAAAATTTTCTAGTTCACTTATTTATTTAACAGTTATTTATTTGCAACTATTTATTTAATCACTTAAACACTACTAAAAAACTTAAACTACTTATTTATCTGACAAACAATAATGAACTTTATTTATATCACTTTGTATCTCGCCGTTGAATATTTATATTACGAGTCCGGAAATCAACTGTCTCGCTGACCTGGAGACGAGGGTATATATTTACCGAAAGAAATTACTAGAAAACGAGAAAATATTTCGACCGCATTACAGAGAAAACAACTTGTAATTTCAACAGAATATTCTCGAGCGTCTATTGTCCGGCATCGATCATCGATCGGTCCCAACATGAAACGCGCCGCCTTCGGGTGAGTCAGCGCTAATCAAATCACCCACACACGCATACGTTCGCTACAGTATTTAAAAAAGACCAAATACTTGGAAAAACACACGTTAAAAGTTATTTTATTTTTATTGTTGCCACAATATTAATTCGCCACACAGTGGCTTCTTCAGGTGGAAGAACATTGACAAACCAAATACAAATTATCTGCTTAAATACTACCTTATCAATTACGAAGTGGGAGAACAAATACATATACATACAATAGGAAAATATATCACAAAATTTACAAAAACAAAAGTTTCATTTAAAACTAATAATTTATTAGGTAATATAATAAAAAATAATAAAGATAAAACAGAGACAGATTTGAAATCCGGAATTTACCGCTTAAATTGTGGGGATTGTAACATGGCTTATATAAGACAAATAGGAAGAAGTTTTAGATGTATGATGAATCAACATAAACATAGTTTTATTAATAAAAATACTCAATCTACTTATGCATAAATTTAATTAAAAGCAACCACAACAAATTTTTGCACTATTTCACTTTCTTATTTAAATATATACCCAATACCTATTTCGCTTTTTTAGGGCATCTTCAGGAGCTAAATACAGACTAAATAATATTAGTTCTATTTATAATATCTACTTCTACGTTTATATTAAATCTAGAATTAACAAGGAATTTTTTCTAAAATCTATTTGATCATTTTGGTATTCTTGAAATCTTATATCTATATTTCTTTTAAATTTTCCTATATAAAGCGTACTACAGTCTAAATATTTTATTTTATTAACTCCAGATTTTTCTTCGTTTTTTTTCCAGTCATTTTATTATTATATATATTCCCCACGGTATGATTATTAAGAAATGCTGCATTATTATTACTGTTTCTTAAAATTGTACCTACCTGTGCACTAATGCTACCGTAATACATTCGGGACATTCCTTACTACTTTCTGTAAAACCTATCTTTATCTTTCGTTTTTTATAATGTCGTTTGTAAATATTAGGATTATATCCGTTATTTGTTGCAATTGTTTTAATAATTTCAATATCCGTATCAAAGTTAAATTTGTTTTGTAAAATGTACAACAATTTATTTATTATTTTGTGATATGCTGCTAATTTTCTATTTTGTGTGTGAAATGTATTATTTGAAATGGAATCTGTAAATTTCTTTTCTGTATATTTTAAATTGTAATTGATTGTTGTTATTTAGTGAAATATTTAGGTCCCAAAAATTTATATTGTTATATCCTATTTTGACCGTAAACTGTACGTTTTTATTTTTATCATCATCCACAAAATAATACCAACTATGGATGTTGTTAGGTGTCCTTATTCTCTCTTTTTCAAACATGTTCAGAAAATAATTTAAATAGAAAGGTGACAATACTGATCCCAGAGGCACACCATCGTTTTGTTTATGAATACTAATTCGATGAGTTCCTGTTTGTATTCTTTTGTATTGTTAATTTTTAAAATGTTTCCTGGTAAGATTTTTCTTAATTCATTTACAGGAATAGACGGAAACAGGTTTACTACATCAACAGTATCTATTGAAAATTCATACTTATCCATAACTGACTAATTTCAATTACTAAGCATGAATTTTTTTACTAGATCATGCCTAGAATACCCAATTACCCATATACATCTCAAAGATTCGAGGATAGTGACTTATCTGATAGCGAGAGTTTGAATCGCTTACAACGTCAACCCTTGATTACAACGCAACCGATACCACGTGCAATCGTTCGACCTTTTTCTGCATTGGCCAGTTATCAACCCCGCTTACCACCGAGACCACTATCTCGAAGAAATCGCCCTCTTAATAACATTAGTTATGGACAAATGCCTGTTGCTTCGCGAACAAATTCAGATGTTAAGGAAATTTATAGAAGAAAATCGATACAACAGTCCGTACAGGATGATTACGCCCAAGAAGATTACGATAGTATAGAGTAAGATTCGGCAAAAAGCTATATGAAATTTATTAATTAAGAGAAAAAAAAAAAAACAAACACTATGGAAAGTTTCACCAAATTTTATTAGAAAAACCTAACAAGTTTCGGTTTGCGACCATTCTAAAGGAATACAATAAATCATACGATATTATGCATATTATATTAAAGTTGAGATAAAATCTCTAAAAAAGTTCACCACCTTTTCTGGTCTGTTTTGCTACTATAAAAATATTTTGGAGAATCTTTAGATGCAGCTTGAGAATTGTTAGTGAATATAGTTGTTATAAGTACCATTTACCGTGTTTTCATATATTTTTTATATCATTAACAGACAATGTTTCTACCAATCTCCACACCTTTATCCACTACAATCGAAGAAATCCTTCTATTCCACATCCCCAACAAATCCAGTAAACTACCCTCAACAAAATTGCATGTCTCCCATGGATAACGACAATACAATAGGGCAAGTTTGTTTCGACAATGAACAACTTCCATCAGCAGATTACAAAATTATACCGCATAAACCTTGCAGTAGAAATTCTCTTACGAGAATTCCATCTGGTACGGGTCTGAACGCGGTAAAAGCAAATCCCAAAAGGTTTCCAGTTAGTGCGAAGGCACCACGGTGAGTTCCTTTTAGTAACATATGTAGTTTAACAAAGGACGAGTATCAATGAAGCCGGCGGTTAGGCGAAGGGTTAGGTTAGGTTAGGAGAGACTTTATAGAACAGTACAATAGTTAAGTTAGATTAAGTTCGGTTGGTTTAGGTTAATAAGGCTTAATTTCCACCCCTAAAGGATGGTTATGAAATGGGTGGGATAAATGGAGAAGACTTTAGGAATACTAGATAAGTTAGTTGAGGGACGAGACGTGGAAGTGCATGGATGAAGGTGAAAATTGAAAATAAATTAAGATTAGAAAAACACACGTTGAAAGTTGCAACTCTTTTTTATTGTTGCCACAATATTATTTCGCCACACAGTGGCTTCTTCAGATGGAAGAAATTTGACAAACCAAATACAAATTATCTGCTTAAATGCTACCTTATCAACTACGAAGTGGGAGAACAAATACAAATATAATGATACAACTACCAATACAATGATACACATACAATAAAATTTACAAAAAGGTAAAGTTTCATTTAAAACTAATAATTTCTTAGGTAATATAATAAGAAATAATCAAGGTAAAACAGAGATAGATTAAAAATCAGCAATTTACAGCTTAAATTGTGGGGATTGTAACATGGCTTATATAGGACAAACATGAAGAAGTTTCAGAGATAGGATAAATCAACATAAACATAGTTTTCTTAATAAAAATACTAAATCTACTTATGCACAACATTTAATTAAAAACAACCATAATTTAAACGATAATTTTAAAATTTTACACTTAGAAAATAAAGGTAGGAAACTAAATTTATTAGAAAATTTGGAAATCAATAAATTACATTCTAAATAATTTTTAAATTATTCTACCTTGTGCACGATGAAATGTTCCTACAAACATTTGTTTAATGTTCTACAAGGTCTTTCCCATCTAACCCATTCCTTTTCCCTTTGTTCCCTTCGGGACGGAAATTGAGCCTTATTCATCCTTTGTTTCTTCTTCTACGTAAAGCTTATTTATTTCTACGTAAATTACTGATTACATTGATAATAGCATTATTTAATAAACGATAGTCTTCTTAATCCACTGATTAATAATACAAACTATAAAATGTATTATATTCAAAAAAGAAGAGATTAAAATCCTTATTCACAGAAAGGACTTTACAGGCTATATATTTATATTTATATTTATATTAGAATATAGCCTGTAAAGGCCTTTCTGCCAGTGCCCACCTGATGAGACCCGATAGGTCGAAACCGGTCGTGGCAAATGGCTTTCTTTTCGTTGTGCCTACTTGGTAGGACGCATTCCAAATGTGAGATCTTTGATCTTAATTTTTAGACGAATAAGGATTTTAATTCCTTCTATTTCTTCGTCTAAGAATCCATCGGAATCAACAGTGTAATTCAATGCCGGTATAAGGGCTAATACCCCCCTCGGAGTAGTTGTTTCTGCTGATTCCATATTTATATTTATATTTATAAAATGTATTATTTAGTTTCTTTAAGAAGACTTCATCAGCAACTGCTTGTAAAGTGGCATCAAATAATTTCACTCAGCCAATAAATCAGAACAACACTGACCCACATGAAGAAAAAGAACAAAAAGGTGGACAATTACCTCCCCTTACTAAGAACAAGGTATTACTAGAAAGACATCATAGTTTGCCCGTTAATAAAGGCGATAAAGTAACACGTCCCGTCACTGCTCCACCAAAAAACAACGCTTCCGTAAGGAGTAATAGGATAGAATCTGTTTTAAAACGTTATGAAGAAATGGTTCATGGGATGGGAAGCAATCACAAAATAAAATCATTTGAAACACTTACAAACGGAAACAATGAAAAGACGTATTTACCATCAAGTCCCAATAAATCTCAGGTAAAAGGTGTTTCAATTTCATTTAATTTCGTAAATTACACAAAATTTACTTTAATTATTAATGATAATAAATCAGGAACGTGGGCAAACCCAACAAGAAAAAATTAATCCTGAGCGAGTTCAAGTCAACCAAAAACAGTCACCTCGCGCAGTAAGCAGTCCAATATCTTCCTCTCCAAAGAATGATTCGGCACCAACTGTTCTTCAAACAATGTTACAAGAACTCATGCAAAAGGGGTGTGTCAATAAAATTCCAGAAAATTTATTAAAAACTGAAACAGGTAGTAATCTAGCTGTGGCTAAGAAGTTAGATGAAGAGAGTAACAAGTTTAGTTCAAGAATTATTGGTGATAGTATTACTGTCGACGATTCTAAGGTACTTTTTATTACGAGTAAATAAGTTTTTCATAATTTTAAGAATACTTCCTCTCACATTTTAGCATAATAACTAACATCCCATTTCATTAGCTATTGGGGAACAGTAATCTAATTTATGTCTTCCTCTGGCACTCTTCTGTTTCTGCTCCTAACATGTCTCTAACTAGTCCTTCTTGTCTTAAAAGGTATCCTACCATTCTATCTCTCCTTGTATGAAAAATATATAAATGTCCAAAAGATCCTTGAATATTGTGGTATCAAAGATCAACTGTAGGTAGGCATACGGAAATTTTTCACATTATCGTTTATATGCACATAAAAAATAATTCGTCGAAGAAAGTTGTTGTCTTTATAAAGATGCTTTCATTTTTGTAAGGTTAGTATAGCCATACAATTAATGCGTGGATAACTCTTACGCTTAGACTTTCTCAGTGACAAAACAAAATAAATGTGCTACCTTCAAACTATCAAATTTTCAGTTATTATTGCTTAAATAATTACAAATTATATATAAATACAGAAGATTAATTCTTATTGTTTAGTGGGGTATGTAGAAAGTAATTTATATGAGATGGAGTCTACTGATAAAAAATAAAAAACTATTTTTGTAAATCTTAATTAACTTTTATTGCACTCGACAATTATTTCGCCACACTGTGTTTTCATTAGAAGTATACATAAAGACTTAATCCAAATGTTTCTTTTTATGTTTTCGGGGAAGAGGGGAAATCTTCGATACGTCCGTACGACTAGGTAGTGGAGGATGCCCTCTAAGCGAGGACCTACCAACTAAAACCCCTCTACCTCGAGCCGTTCTAGGACCGTTTCATTAGGTCTTTTTAAGCCATCCTAAGGTGACAAAATTGTTCTTAAATACTATTGGAAGGGGTGGGGTCATTACCTACATCTATTATTTCATTAACAGAACATTGTAGGTATCCTGCTGATTTTTTTCTTGTTTTAATCATTGCCATGTATAATTGATACTCTAATTATTCATAAATCACAAAATCTTTATACTTTAAATTATTACATCCCGTCTACGTTAGAAAAATATTCATAAGGTGTGGAGACTAGTAATCATATATAGTAAATAACTGTATTAGATTAGTATATAACGCATTTGGTAGAATTAAGTACAATTAATAACAAGTATTCATACACCATACAAATAGCATATTTGTATTTGTGGTGTGTATATACAGTAATTAATATAACTAATGTGTCATAGAGTAACTATAAAAAAGGATCTTGGCTTACAATAGCATTCGTATTTGTCTTATTTATTTAATAGTCCTGGCACAATATATGCTCGACAATGCTTTTCTGCTTTTTTAATTGTAAACAAACAAACACAAGTAATGTTTCAAGAATAATGTTTGTTGTAAAAAACCACTACAATATTGTTTCACCACACTGTGGCACCATCAGGTGATGATCATCACGCTTACAAGCTTCAACATTAAAAACTATTTTAATTCTTCTCTTCAGGACAGCACATGGGCAAAAAAAATTAAATTTTTGTTATTCTGAAAAAGGCAACCGGTACTCGAATCCGTCAATTTAAGTCCTTCAAAAAATCCTTTATGGAGTTTAAATCCAGAGACTGATGTGGATAATTTAACTATTTGGGCAGTTTTACTTTCACACTATTTAACATTAAAGATAGTATACTTGATATTATTATCTTGTAGTAACATCTAAGCATCTCATCACACTATACGTTGAACTTATGGAAACAAATTATGACGCAAAATCTCCATTTATCCTTATTATCCACAACTCCACTAATAAAAGTTACATACTCCATGTTGCTTTTACACCAATCGCCCACCCCACCATTTCCATTATTCAAAATCGCTGTCTTCGTATGTTTTAACAAACGTCAAACATTTTTGAGTATTTTGAACTAAGCAGTCAATGGCGTGGTGTCTTTCCTTGATAGTCTATATCGTATGGAACAGTCGGAATATTTTCCTAATATTACAGGCGGGCTAAAAAGTTCGTAGGCTAGCACAGAAAAAAATATTATTTTTTGATATAATTTAATTTTATTATTCAATATAGTTCCCTTCGAGGGCGATACAACGATTATAGCGATCACACAATTTTTCGATGCTATTTTTATAATACGATTTGTCTTTAGCCTCAAAATAGGCTTCAGTTTCAGCGATTACCTCTTCATCGACGCGAAGTTTTTGTCCAGCGAGCATCTTCTTGAGGTCTGAGAACAGAAAAAGTCGCTGGGTGTCAGATCTGGAGAGTACGGTGGATGCGGATACAACTCGAAGCCCAATTCATGGAATTTTGCCATCGATTTCATTGCTTTGTGACACGGTGCATTGTCTTGATGAAACAGTACTTTCTTTTTCTTCAAATGAGGCCGCTTTTCCGCGATTTCGTCTTTTAAATGCTCCAATAATGCTACGTAATAGTCGCTGTTTATGGTTTTCCCCTTTTTAAGATAGTCAATGAATTTTATACCATGAGCATTCCAGAATACCTTGCCAGCCGACTTTTGCGTCTTTCCACGCTTTGAAGTCGGTTCATCACGTGCAGTCCACTCTACTCGACTGTCGATTGGACTCCGGTGTGAAATGATGGAACCATGTTTCATCCATCGTCACATATCGACGCAAACGCAAAAATTCGGATTTATTACGATTGAACAGCTCCCAGCTCCAAACACTGCTTAGAATCATCGATCCATTGTTGTTTTTGGTCGATTGTGAGCTCGCGCGGCACCCACTTTGACACCCACACAGAGCTTTCGCATATCCAAATATTCATTTAGGGTATGACCAACACATTCCCTTGATATCTTTTCCACGGTTGATTTTCCTGGTGCAAAGTCCGATTAATGTTTATCAAGCCAAGCCTTGGTTTCAACAGTGTTTTTTTTTCGGCAAAAAGCAATGCTTTATTAACACACGAAATTCCTTTTTATCCGTTTTTTCAAAATAACAAAAGTTCTTTCACTAAAAATGCTACAGCTCAGATACTAATAGTGCAACAGCTGTGAAATTTATATACACGTCTTTTGAAGGTTAGGGATAACTAAAAATCATATGGATTTGATACTGGTAGCGTCATCTATGGGTCAGCCTACGAACTTTTCAGCCCGCCTGTTACGATCATTCACACACTTAATGGATGTTTTGCTACAGTGCACTTAATTCAATTCAATTATATGGATACAACTGTACATGCTTTAACACCTTAACCTATTACACCCCTACGCAAGTATTTGTTACTAGTTTAAATAAGGTGGAATTACTTGTTTGAAATCAGGGCAACTTAAAGTAACAATGACATAGTGAGTTTAAATAGGACTATCTTTTCTTGTATCACGTTTATACAAATTACTAGAGACCTCATTTTCTTTCATTTTATTGCAGATACCAAAAAGTATTAACTACCAAGAAATGCAAGAGAGCATGAAGAAAGCATCCGTTGTTTTTCAAATGGGAGAGCCGGGTACAAACAGTACAAGTAAGGAAATTCAAGTTCCTTCTTCTCCTCGCCTTAGAGTTAGTCCACCGAGTATCGTTACCCAACAAACTAATCCGTTAAGTCATAATACAAAGATCAACCCCATTGAAAACTATTCCATGGAACTGCACCGCTCCAAGAGTTACATTGTTAATTTAATCGACAGGGCCTTAAGCAAAGAACTTGGAACAGTCCCGGATGACAGAATTAATTGTTGCAGTTCAAGTTCCAAAGGCGTGAGTAGTTACAAAACCTTATTGTCGCATATTTCCTTACTAAACGGACAGTTTTAATGAACCAATCTACCCACACTTTTTTCCGTCAACGCTTTATATAATTTCTCCCCCATTTTCCCAACAAAAGGGATTAACGCAGCATTTCCTACGTAAACTGCATTACCATAATATGAACGTGGTTACACGCATAAATAGATTCAAAAACCAAACGTGCATTACTTTGGCGAGTACCTAATAATGTGCAGTTACTTTGAATGCTGCCCAATCATTTAAAATAAGAATCTTTCATGTGCATTGCCTTAAAGAACTATTACACGTGAACATAAACATCAATTTACTTCTAACACCTTCTGCTAACATGTTTATAATTTATATTTTTTCTTCTTCCACTATATTAACAAATGAAATTAGTTCAATTGAAATACTGCGCTCCCTACATATTAAACGAACTCAGAGGGCTTTGTCCTCCCTTGAGATCGTCAGTTCGGTGAAATGGTGATTACTGGGGGCATTTTTAATGCAACTTTTTCGAAATATGAATATTCTAGGGCTGGGCAAGTTATCCGGTTAATGGATTTATAAGTTGATTAATAACCGATAAAGATATTTCGCAGAGTACTAGCTGATTTTATTTATTTATTACGAATTTACCTTAGTGACGTGCTTTACTGTATTTCTCTGGGTAAATTTTGATTATGCACACAAATACGTTTGCAAATGCTTATTATTCAAGAATTTTTAACACCAACTAACCTATGTAAAGTATTTAGTGCTTAATTTTTACTAAAAATATGAATTTCAGCAAAGTAACAGTGACCCAAAGAGTTTAATGGAAATGATTGAAAAGCACACAAAGAAAACGGAACCCAAAGATTTTTCGTTAGATCTGTGTAATACTTTCAGCGAATCGCGTACAACTAATGAAGCTGCTCATACTTTAGAGGTAACAAAGGAAGATTGCATGTGTCCTTGTTCCGGTTCACATGGTAAGTTACAATTGTATACAGGTTTAAATGCAGATTAACTACAAATTCGGCAAACTTTTAAATCCATGTTCAGTTTTTATAATGTTATTGTGTAAAAATTCCATATTGAAAATATTGATTTTTTTTTAAATTTAATTTCAATTAATATTTTAGAATAAATTGGGTCAGGTTAGGTTACAGTAGGTTTGGTTAGGTTAGGTAAAATTATTCTTCTCTGACTTTACTGCATGCGAGAATACTAGAAACAGCATAAAACTTATTTTAAACACTTTCCTGTGTCATATTTTTGAACAGTGAAAGTTCCCTAATGGTGGGCTTTCCATTTATATATCGCCACCTCTGGTAAGCATGTCCTCAATATTGTAGTAGTTTAGAATCTGTTACGTTAGGGTAGGATAGATTAGGTTAGGTTAAGGGTAGGTTAGGTTAGGGGTAGGTTAGGTTAGGTTAGTCTCTTATATATGTATTTATTATATGTAAAATTTCAAAAATAGAATAATTTCTGTATGACGTTTCCGCGTATGTAAACTTCGCTCATGTTCCTCTACTTATAACATTTCCAACTATATGTGACGCAACCTTCGGGCACGTGCCTTAAATAACTGGAATTTAGAAAAATTAGTTATGCTGTATAAAAAAATAGGAAAATATTTTACAAAACCATTTTGATCGACGCAATATTAAATTAAAACAACTACTTTTTTCATTTTACCCCACAATGTGTAAATACTAATGATAATACTATTTTTAAATTGTTTCCTAATTTTCAGGAGAGGAACCTAATTACATTAAACAACTGAAGCAATTGAGATGGGGCCACTTGAAACATATTCAACGAGAAGTAAGACGCTTAGCTGATTTGGAACGATTTTTGGATTCTTGTAGTAATTACGAATAAATTATCCTGAATTTATACGTAATCAAAATAGAGTTTATTACAAAAAATAAATATTTTACAAAAATTGCATTTATTTACAAAAAAAAAATAAACACATCGATGGTGTGTAAAAATAAATTAAAAACTCAACAATATTATTTTTATCCATATAACAGTCATTGATGTTTAGATCAGTCAATTTTTGTTTGAGAAAATTGGTTTTTGATGCTAAACGCCTTTATCGTTTGCATTATCTTCATAAATTAATGGTATGTACTTGACACCAGGTTTCTCCTCGTACACAGGCAAATCTATAAAAATAGGGGGTATGGCTTTCTTTTCCCATTCATTTACTGGTAGCTCTTTCACAGTACCACGCTTGAAAGAAGCCGAAGTTTGACTTTTTTTAGAGATTTTTTGAATGTGAGAGTATGGGGTAGTTGTAGGTTCCGGTGGGGGTGTTGTATATTTGCTGGTAGTAGAGCTTGTAGTGGGAGCAGTCTTAGTGGTAGGAATTGCCGTTGTGATGGACGTTGTTGATGGCAATGTGGTTGTAGTGGTAGGAGCCATTGTAGTTGTAGTGGTTGTAGTGGTAGTTGTAGTTGTAGTTGTAGTTGTGTGTTTCCTTAGTACCGGAAGAAGCCTCGTAGTCAACGAATTTTTGCCACTATCTTTAAAGACTTCAAATTTTGCTTCCCTTTCACTTTTTGACGTATGAACCTCCGCTTTTTCGTTTCTTATAAATGGAACATATTTCGTAGTTGATTCCGCTGGAGATATAAAATTCCGAATAATTTTCGGTGCATTTGTACTAATCAGGGGGAATAGCGTTTCCCGTGCGTATTTCTCCGCTTGCTCAAACATTCTTGCCAGTCTTTGAGGTAAAATTTGTACTGTCATCGAAATAATATTCAGGCCATTTGTCTCCTGCTTTTTTCTCTCATTTGGTGGAGAATCGTGCCTTTTCCACTTCTCATCTCTTTTTTGGCCATATGTTGGGGACCATGTACTCGTAGATTCTTCTTCATAAAAGTCATATACCACCTCTTTTTTCTTGCCAGGATTTGTCAGCTTTTGTATAAACGATTCGGATTCTGTGGTGGATTGAAATTTTTTCGATTTAGCCGAAGAAGGGTTGAGAATAGGTTCCGTTATTTCTACTTTATCCTTTCCTATATCATGAGATCTGCCGATTTTGCTTGCATGAGGTTTCAGTATAGGTTCCACAATTTCTCTAACTATTTCAGTCACTTGATTGTCATCTGTAGAATTAGAAGATGTAACCGGTAATTTCACTACTCGCGTATTTAAAGCTCTACTGCTTTCACGTTCCGTGTCTAAATGATTGTCTTTTTGAGGATTATCTAGGAAAGGCAAATTAAATATTTCCATTGCATCCCTAAATGATACTTTTCGGCCGACATTTTTAACTGCTTCATTTCCTATTCTAATTACTGGTGTGGGAACGAACTTGGGTTTCTGAGGTTCATCGTTTTCTTTGATATCGTACACTCGATCTTTTATTGTTTCGTACTTTTCGTTTTCTTTAGAATTTGGTTCATTGCATTCACCAGGAAATAGCGGAAGCAGTACTGGAACGCCACTTTCCAAGGTCAACCCTTTTTTGCACACCGACAAACTAAAAGTTAAATACGACATGCTTATTGTTAGATTTTGAAGATAGCAAAATCGTTTTATAAATAAATACCTTAAACCCACGCTGTCACTTAGAACTATCCTATCTATTCTCCATTGACTTAACCCTGAAGATAACCAACCGCTATAAGCTACATATAGAACCTCTATTTTAACAAATTCTGAAAGGATGGGATGGGGAACTATAATCCTTGATAAAGGTTCCCCTGCAACCATTTCTTCATCGTCTTTTCTAAAATAGAAGTAATCATTATGTGAACGATTTTCATACACATTTCAAGTAACTTACTTTGTCATAACAAACGTTTCGTTTATTGACGCCTCTCCAACCAAAGTAATCTGTATTTTACCATAATTTATTATTGGTAGTGGTGTTTTGGTTGTATCAATTCGTAAAAGATACTGGTGAGCTAAAATAGATTATTTAAAAATAAACACCAATCGTGAATAATTGATTACAAAATTTACCACAAAAGGGTTCTTCATCTCTAGTGACCAGATATAATTGCCCACGACCTATTGCTCTGTCAGCGTAATAACCCATATTACCACAATTCCTAAACATTAAAAAATACTTTGTATAATTTAGTAACATTATAAGTTAAGTTGGCTATACCTTTCTTCCGTACAGGGGAAGCATTTTCCCGCCAAGAAGTCTTCATAAGAGGAGCATGGGAATGCAGGAAAATGACATTTGGGAGAAACAGAATCCGTGAAGAATTTATATGCCCTCCTGTGGTTACATAATGATCTTCCTTCTATTGCAGAAGCTGCCGAAAAACACAAGTTTTAAATATGGATTTCTAACAACATTCATTCGTCATTCTTCTTTTGTACAAAATATACATTTAACCCTTATAAACTTTACATATTTTTATACAACATTAAGTAGCGACTTACAACATTATTTAAATATTGCGACTCAGTCAGTTATTCAAAGACATACTGCACCTGAACATATTCATCTTTCATACTGCCTCATGTCACAACGGTCAAATAAGCTGAAATATGTTTATATTTTCGGTATAACCTGCAAGTTTAATGTACTTGTATAATTAGATGATGAAATGAATTATTTCATCGGTGCACAGATGTGCCACTTCTTTTGATTCCTATGGGGGAATCGGTGCAATAAACGGACTTCGTGTTTTAATTGTTTATTACACCCAACTATTTACAAACTATATACACTAATTTTATGGAACGTCGTGAAGGCTACTTATTTACGAAGATTAATTGATTATGATGGATTGATTGAACTATATGTTATTGCTACTTTACGTTTATAGAGATCTTGCTGTAATTGTTGCTATATGTTATATGTACTAAAGATGATCTCTCCTAAACGTCTAATTTTTGAATGAATGAATTGATTGAACTGATCGAACTGTATTGTCAACTATCTGTGTTATCTATACTATGAATTTAAGAACCGCCCCTAGAGGAGGGGTGGTTCCGATGCACCGACACTTGAAATAACAAAACAAACAAAAAGGATGAAAAACCGTAAATACAAAAAATGCTACATTGCAATCCATGTGTCGGCGCATCATCCACGTCCTCGAAATGGACCGACGGGTCAACAAATTACCCCCAATAAATGTATAAACCAACCTAAACTCTAGATGCACATTTGAACACAAAGAAAAAATAATACAATGGGAGACGGCAATACTAAAAAGGGAAAAAATATGATACGTACTATTATAAAACCATAAATAGCAAAAGAAAGAAACGGATAGCAAATGCACATGACAATACAACAAAATTTTGAGACGTAAAAAGAAATGCGTGACCGACAAGACCAATAAATTACAAACAAAAATGAAAAGTTAAATCCGAACAGTACTGTTGCCTTTACTTTTTGGATTAGCTCCTATAAATTATCTCGATGACGTAAACAAATTTCCTCAATAATTTTATTAGATAAATTTTTAATAATTAATTGAAGAACCAGTACATGTGAATATATATGTAATTATAATTTTGATTGGATAATAATTAATAATTCACAGCGTATCCAACTATTTTTTTAAATATCAGCATAAATCTATTTCTGACTTACACCAAATAATGTCGCTCACTGCTCCAACGAAAAGATTTGTACATCCTTTTTGAACTCTACCCCCGTTGGGGTAAAAATCCACATGACCCATGGGTTGCCAGGACCCAAGTCCCCCTAAAATAAGGTTTTCACCATTGCTGTGTATGACATCTACGAATTTGGCATCTGCTTGATCTAGACGAGCCCTTGGATCTTGTAGTTCGAAAAGGGGACCAGCAGGATCTAATCCTTTTTGAGATAAAAAATAAAACGTGTATTTCAACTATAAAGAAGGTATAACATATTCAAAAAAAGAAGGCATTAAAATCATTTTTCGTCTAAATTTCACGGAACACAGATCCCACATTTCAAACGCGTCCTACACAGTAGGCACAGCGTACCGAAAGCCATATCCCACGACCGATTATATCTTCGTCTAAGAATCCATCGGAATCAACAGTGTAATTCAATGCTGGTAGGGGTATTAGCCCTCGGTGTAGTTGTATCTGTTGATTCCATATTTATATTTATAAATAAGGTGTAATTACCAAAATTTTCAGGATTTTAAACAGTTAGCTCCTATTCAAACAACGATAAGTTAATCCAGTAAATATTTAGCACCCTGTATAACAATACTGGAACCAATTACAAGTTAAAGTCGGACGAATTCTTTTTTCTTATATTTTTCAAAGGACAACGGAAATAAAATGAAGTATGGTTTTGATGTTTTTTGCATTTGGTTCAGGGACGTGCCTGAAGCGAAATGTGCAAAGTGACTGCGTACGGTGTAGGTAGGTATGTAGGTAGTGTAAAGGAGAAAATATCTTTGTTAGCGGTTTATATTCTGCATACCAGTTATTCTGCTCAAGTTTCCCAACTCAGAACCTGCAAATCCTGCTACATGAGCCCCCAAACTAAATCCAATCAAATGCATAGTATCCTCCTTTAACATCACGTTGTCGATAAGTCCCTTTAAAAGCATAGACAGCTGCTTCCCTACTAAACGAGTATTTGCAGCAGCTTTCACATAGTTCGGAAGTTCTGCTCCATTAGCCCAGTCTACGCATATAATATTTGTTTCTTCCTGAAACACATTGAGCGTTGACTATACTATAATTATGAATAAATACTTAAAACAATTTACAACTATTACAGAGAAATAATGATACATGCTATAACAACTATTACTATGTAAATAACTACCATAATGAGTAATAAATAACACATAATCGATAACCGCTAATAATAACCAATTATGGCTAAAACGTTTCTTGATTCGTTTGCTATTTTATACAAAGCGATTTACCAGAACCGTTACTATATATATTTCCATTATGTATCTATATATATATTTACTTATATGGGTTGTCGGATATGCTATTTCTAACTAAAATAATATCGATCCCATTCAACTTCCGATTATACCAAAACATGCCATGGGCATCCCCTTCCTTTTCTGTGTTTCATTCCCACCAGCTACTCGTGCTGATGGGCAGGCAGTCCCTCCGACCTAAACTGCAGTTCAAAGCCGGAGGGTAGGGCGTAAGGCCTTCTTCAGCCTCCTTGCAGGAATCGTGGGAATGGGTGGGTGGTGTGGTTAGGGAGAGAAAGATGAGACGGACGAAATGAAGATAGAAGAGAAGTGAAGGATTATCTGTGGAATATTACTGCCGCAGCATTTGCCTAAATGATCCACAGAAACCACAGAAAACTTGGACCAGAGCAGCCGGACTCGGATTCGAACCGATGACCTCCCGAATGCTAAGCAATGATCTAGAACATTAGACCACGCCGCTCGGTACCATTGGCATTAATACCTTATCTATATACAAACCAAAGTAATGGAAATACAAATTTAATTTTAAAATTCTACGATCTATTTTAATTTTTCTCCCACCTTTACTGATACTAGTTCCACTTTTTTGACATGTCATAACTTTAATAACAAATATGAAACTAGTTAGGAGCTGTCTATAAATTATACAACCCATAATTCATCCGTATTTTAGTTTCAAGCTTGAATTCAGAAAACAAAACACACTTTTTAATTTCTAACAATAAGGTACTTTTAAATAAACATTTACAACTTATAGTCAACATTAGAATGTATATCACATTTCTAAACAAAGGATATTTACTTATAGGAAACTAGAATTATTCTGGAAATGCTGTGTACCGTATATGATTCTTGATTCTAACATCCATACGAAACGCAAACCTTGACCTCCCTCCCTCCTCCTAACAGATCAGTACCCCCAGGCTGAACAACCCTCCAGCGACCCCCCAATTTTTATTACATAGTTTATGGGCAGCCTCTTATCCTAACACTGTTTCCAATAAAAAATGCATATTACATGGAATAATACCAAAGCTATCAAGTAATTTAGCTGTTTTCTTGGTATTTGGTATACTCTTAACACTTTTTAATTATATACCAGATCCGGAAAATCACTCGGAATGTAGCTACTACAATAATTGGTTTATTATTTTTCTTATAGTAAAAACAAATCTTTTTTAGATAAATTTTTCTGTTACATTCCTGATGGAGTCACTAGAAAAGCATCTAACAAAAAGCATTGAGTAGTTAAAAAGAACTTTGCACTTGTAATTCATCCCATATTAAATATTACGTAAATAGTCGTTCCCAATTTCCTCAAGAATTCATCTATTTAATTCTGCTTTAATGCACAAAGATACTACATACCCTTTGCTCTAATCAAATTAGATAGTACAATGATATCCATATGCCGTAGCAAAATTAGGCATTTTTTAAAACGCCCAAATTGTAAATTATAATTGGCATACTTATCTTTTCATACGCCTAGGCTGGTTGGGTAAGGTTAGATTAGTAGAATTATGATAACTTACCAGGCTTTTTGGGTTGTGGTCTATAGGCTTCTGAAAATAGCCGCAGCAGCTGACGAAACGTCAGGCAACAAAAAAGCCTATAGAACACGACCCGAAAGCCCGGCAAGTTATCATAATTCTATTGACGCCGGTCGTGAAAGCCTTCATACTACTATTAAGGTTAGGTTAGGTTGGTCTAGGTTAGGTTACGTTAGCATAATTTTAAAATTTTCTATTTTTCACTTCCACCCTTGCGAACTGTGTCTTCCGCACACACCTAAACTTGTTTTACAAGGTCTCCACCCTCCCAACATATTTTCCCCTCCGAACAACGCTTATTCATAACCGTTTAATTAAACCAAATAATAAAAATACACGAATACAAAACAGGAAATAAAATATTTATAAAATAACGTAAAATTTATCTCATGTTACAATAAATCTAAACGCCCATATTGAATAATACTATTATTATTCTACGTTACAATTTAATCTAAATGCTCCTATAATTTCCGTTTATGGAACGTAATTGTTTCAATCTATTCGAAATAATAAACGTGGCAATTAATTAGAAATTGGAAAGGTGATATGTAAACGAACAGAATTAATTATTGTATTCGTGTTTCTCGTTTATAAGATTTTTTTTGCATAAAATTCAATTAGCAAATATGTCAAGGAAATGGCGTGTTCCAGAAAATCCTTTATGAGTACGCATTTCATAATATAAAAGAAATGGCTGACGATTTTTATCTGACAAATTAATAGTGCTAAACATGTATTGTATGAATTATAACTTTCATGAGTAATTGGATCCCAACAGAGTTCCATTTAAATATTCCTTCAGTCATATGTTAAAAACAATATCAAACAAATAAAACCCATTTTCTCTGAAAATATTGTAAATGCTTGTAAATTTTACAGATTAAGGGCTTTTAATCATTTTAAATTATTATTTGTATATTTTTTTGTTAATCTAAAAAACACCATAACGTTTAATTTTTGAGATAAATAATACATGGAGCGGCAATATTGTTTAGTATTATTAAGAATACAACATTTAGGATTTATACAGTTCAAGAGCATTACTATTATTAAATTTATGTGTTTGTAATATTACTACTAATACGATAAATAATTGTCTTTAATCTTTTCCTCCGACAATATTTGGTACCCACAACATAATTTTAATTAAAAATTATTTGTAATACCAAAAACGAAATAAAACTGTCGAAAGGATTTTAATTTCGTAAATTAGACTGATTTGTACTAAAATCCCTTCATAAAGATGTTAATTGTATATTAAGAAGAATCAACATTGTAAAGGATGTCCAGTTAAAAATAATTTTCTCTAAATAAGTCCATATAGCGAGATAAGCGCTAACTGTATAAATTTTCCACAAAATTTGAGGTTGGAGTATAGTATTTAGGGCGATGCCATGGGGGTAATACCACAATGAAAAGCCTATGAGTAGTGATACACATTGTTAGGGGTCGCAATCCTCCTAATCAAAAGAGATATGTCATTTTGCCATTGAAGGTGTACGAAATTGATTGGTTAGACTGGTTAGGTTGGGGTAGGTTAGGTCAGGTCAGATTAGGCTTCCGATATCTGTGACTCAAACTAATTTAATCCTCTACTCACGGGTTCCCATCGAAGTGTCACACCTTGCAGTGGCCATTGCCCCAAATACGGTACTACAGTCGTTTGTAATAATGATATCCCTCCTATATGTATCTAAATAACTATTTATTTAACTTACATTAGCAAGTAAGGCACTTCGCATTTCATATACCCATATATGGCTACAATGGCTTCCAAATCCATGAATAATCACTTTCGTTGGAAGACTCGCGTTGAAACCTTGCTTCGCCCATTCAAATGCTGCAGAAAAGTTACCGAACGGTATTTCAAGGTGTGGAGTGCTGCTTCGTTTACGACTATTGTGACTGGGGTACATTAAAAATTTTGTACTTATTTCTTCCGGTGTACTAGGCAACATATCGAGATATTCGAAAGGACCTGATGATTCGAAGCACCCCAAGTCGGGATAACAAACGCTAGGTTCCTCTCGTTTCTTCCTAAAAAAAAAAGAAAGAGCACGATTGAATAAAACTACATACAAGAATGAAATGAATATCCAAGATGAGTAAAATACAGCAAACACGCCCTTGTAAAATAAACAGTTACAAGTAATAGTTTGACATCAAGTGCAAAAGGATGCTAATTAATTAATGCCAAAAAAATTTAGTCGAATCTCTAACATAGTCCCTCTTAGATAGCCCTTAGGATGTTTTAGCAGTGAGAAAGTCCGCTCCGCTGTGGCTAAAGTCACAAGATTCATAGCAAACAATTGCAACAGTATCGCAACGTTAGGAAAAAATAAATGGCAATTTTTGATTTAAAAGTTTCCATGGCTTCGATTGACATTAGAGCCGTTTTGAGTTCAGCATTATCGCAATGGCGATGACACAAAAGGATTTCAGTTCTTCAACTAGTTAAATCACTATCGTAAATTAGCACAGCAGTTAAAATTTCTTTTATCGGCAAAAACAAAACGTATGTACCTAATCAGTTTTAATGTTGGTGCATATGCGCCCACCCAAAACAAAGGTCATGTAAGATACCCTACTGCTTCTAATGAAATAACTGTGACTACGTCCAAATGTTTCCGGCGCAAAAATATAATTAGTCAAATAAAACACACTATGGTAAGTTTTACCAACTTTATTATTGTTCTCGACAATATTGTAAATTATTAATTAAATTAAATACTAACAATAAAAACCCACTTATTAAATTTATTCATTCGATAATGAGAACATAGCTCGAAACAAAATTGTCGAGAACAATAATAAAGTTGGTGAAACTTACCATTGTGTGGTTTATGTTTAGACCATGTTTAACAATAAATGCACCTCTATAGTTTAAAAGCAAATATATACGACCAATAGGCGGTAATATGACTGGCTATATCTTTTTTTTTAATGATCAGATCGTGATTGATTTCAACTCACAGACCGTTTAAAAGATTGTCGGAAAAGTTAGGAATATCTAGGAAACAGACATACTTAAACTAATGGTGAGCTTAGTTGAGTACAAGCTCGTCTAAATAATGGACCGAAAACTTTTCAGAAATTTAATTAGTTATAAATATTAAGTGTCTATTACTTAAATTAATTAAACAAAAAAACTGAAATAAATAAACCAAGATTAAGAATTCTTAGATTGATTCAGGTTATTGAAAAATCTCTATGTAGATTTTTAGGGCATCATAGTTTTGTTGTGTGTGCTAGCTTCCAAACCTTAGTTGATCATTTTTAATATTTTGTTTACTGCGACGGCTGTTTTTTATAATTCCATACCTGTCTAGAATTCTGCTCCCTTTTTGTCGGTCTAATTTGTTACTAACGCTAAAACGTGATTTTTATATACAGAATGCTCATTGTTACCAAACTATAAGATTAACAAAAAAATGTTCTCAAACAAAATTTGTTCCGTATTTTAATACAATGTTGCCAGTAACGGCTAATTTAACTTACTGTACACGGTGTTCAAAAAACAAAAAGGTAGGTTTCCTTTAAATAGCAACGCTGCTAATTATGGGTTCAATCGAAATAGTTATGGGATAAACTTGTTCAGAGTACCAAAATATGTGACTATGCTAAATATTGTGGCTATTTTTAGATATAAAGTTTTATACCTAATTATACAATTTAAAACATATGACTGTCGCCGAAAATTTTTGCAAGGCACCATATTTTGGAATTTTAAGCAACATTTTTGGTTGGATCCATAACTGACAGTGTTCATATTTAAACGAAACTTTTTTCATAGTAAATAAAACAAACACTGTTTAATGGTTACAAATAATTATTATTATCACGATAATTATTTCGACATCACAGTGTCTTCTTCAGGTGAAGTCTAATTAGACTATTAAACAGTGTTTGTTTTATTTACTATTTAAAATGGAGTTACAAGAGTTAAAAGCCTCATCTATACAATTTTTGGAAACTTTTTTCTTTGTTTCTTGGACACTCTGCAGATTAACATAAATTTAGCCTATAATTACCTTATATTGAAATATATATGGAATTAGTTGTTTGAAAACATTTTTTGTTAAACATGTAGTTTGGCCACAATGAGCATATTGCGAACTTTTTGCGCTATTTTAAACGGAAAAAAAAAACATTTGAATGTCGCCGACAATTTTTGCAAGGCCTCGTATTTTAACATTCCGAATAACTTTTTTCTATAATTTTTTGTGATTTTCTATAACTTTTTTGTAATTGACAGTATTCCTATTTAAATGAAACTTTTCTCTTCGTTTCTTGAACACCCTGTAGATCAACATAAATTTGTCTTTTACAGGCTATCATACATTAAAATAAGTATTGTTAAAAAACATTTTTTCTTAAACTTATACTTTGCACACAATGATCATATTGCGAACTTTTTGGGCCATTTTAAACAAAGAAAAAAACTTTGAATATCGCCGCGTTTTCTTGCATGGGCTCATTGTGTGACATTCTAAACTACATTTTTGAGTGGATCCATAATTAAAAGCGTTTAAACGAAACCTCCTTTTTTCGTTTCTTAAACACCATATATGGTAAATTAATAATAATAAAATATTGCGTACATTTTGTGTCGCCCTATATACTACAGACAGTGTGATTTTCATATTCGATACATTATACATGTTCTAAGAAACAAATCGTAATGGCGCTCTGAAGAAATGTAATACACGCCGTACATTTTGCATCTAATTTGTAGAAACGTTTAATTCAAGTAGGTACTGTAAAATATAATTTATCCCCAACAGGTTCCATGAAAAGGTTCTATTATTTTGTTAATATACCTAGCTAATCATTTCTCAAAAATTCTTTGTAATATTTAACTTTTTCAATTACAATTACTGTAGTAGTATTTTACTGATCTGTCATAATTTAAATTTTGGAAAAGCCAATTTACTTAAAATTTCAGTGAAAATTTAATCAAAAAATTTTTTAAATTATTCGGATTTAATATAATACAAGTTACCTGCAAATAATAAACAAATTAAAATAATTAACGTCTATCTTTTGTTATTACCTGTCGTGCTCATGTTTTCTGGAGTTTTGCTTCTTTTGCCATTCATTCATAGAAGTCCATATTGCTCTATAAATTTCAATATCGTTTCGTTCATCCAATTCCTCCAAAACTGGGCTTGCCCATAGTCCGCCTTCAACTGCAACAAAAGAAAATTGATTAAGAAAACTGGTAGAATGATATTTATATCAACTAAATAACTATACTAACTAAATAAATAATTATTTTCGAAATAAGTCAACTAAAAGTTAAAAAGTTTTAAATAGTATTTAAATACTTACTGGAAAATATAGAAAAATTTTAGCATAAAACAACCATTTGCAAAAAGCATTCCTGTTAAGTAACTCTCAATGATATAGGTTAATTTTATACAACTAATTATATATTTCTAATAACTCTCCTTAATAATTCAATTCAAACAGCATACGTCAAGTATAAGCTCAATTTAATGATTTAATATTCTGTGGCATTCACTAACTTAAAAGAGGTATTTATTCAGAATGTATTTTTAGTATAAATAAAATTAAACTAACTTAATTTCAACTTGCTATTTATATGAAATGGTCTTTCAGAAAAATATCAGGTACATGGACATTAGTGTGGTTGCGCAAGTATTCCTTTCTTGGTACAAAAGTAACCTTTAATTTCTGTTAATTGCCTTCTGACAATTTCCGTCAAAAATATAAGTAAAATTTCATTAAACTCTAGCGACCTATGTCCGTTACTCAAGTCGTGGTAAAGCTAGGGAATAAACAAAATAGTTTTTCTTATATCCAACCACTTGGTCAATGTATGCCACCGCCCCGTCAATAAACCAACTACTTGATTTATAAATATGGAGAATTGAGAACTCAATGATAGTGTAGCTTTCTATTAGTCGAAGAATTTTTAGAAGTAGTTCTAGAGATTACCCTTTGCATACAAATAAACTACAAGGAAATTTCATCTTTTCATAATATTAATATGATTATATTGTTACAAGCGTCTAATGGGAGGCAAAAGTCATATATTCGCGATATGTAATTACATCTAATGTCTGTTTTTCCGTAATTATTCCATCTGCTAACTTATCGTATGAAGAAAGTTTTCAAATATCTACTAATTTTAGACGAAGAAAGAACAAATAAAATCTAATGAGTGTTAGTATACATTCAAATTAACACATGACCACTACATGCTTGTCAAATTGTCCTATTTACACCTGAGTCCACGCCCAGTTTCGATTTTTTAATCTTGGCAAAGTTCAAGAACCTTTAATTACTTGCACCTCATTTACCAAGCTTATGTTACAGTAACTTGAAGTAAGTGTGATTAATTTTTGTATCTTATCCTCCTTTGTTTGCTAGAAATAGAGAAGGATTGATTGAAACAACAATTTAGAATGAACATAAAAATTATTTCAATTATGATGTACTAGAATATTCAAAGTCATTAATATGTATTTCATTATTTCGCTTACATTCCCCAAGGAATTTCACAACGTCAAAAAAAACAAAACTATATTAATATAATTGATTGTATCTGCCGTTACTTTATGGAAATACAACAAACACACTTGTTCAAAGGTTTTACAAACATTATTAAGAATACTCTTACATTTGTTTCGGCTTAATTAGGCCATTCTCAAAGAGTCAATTAGAAACTAACTAAAGATAAACAAACGTAACTATTTATACCTCACATGTGGATGAGGGAAGTAATCCCATTTACAGTTTTTGGAAACATGCACGAAATGTAGGGCTATTGTGCCCTTTAATATTTTTATTTAAAAAAAAGGCTTTTTGGATTTCTAATTTTTCTAACAAATTAAATATTTTGCTTTTATTAATTAACAAAACAGATAGTTTATTACTTAATAATGAATTTTGTTGTTTAAAGTCGGACCCTACAAACATTTATCAAAAGAAACTAAAAAATGTCATAGATAATTGTAACCATTTATTTGATCCATACACAAAGTATTTTCTCATCAACATGAATCCACAAACCCCCATTTTGCATGGACTTCCAAAACCCCATAAAATAAACAACCCTATCAGACCAGTAGTTTCATATATTAATACATTCCCTAATGAATAATGTAGTTAAGATGATTAGATATCTTGATGACATATTTTGTGTGTGGAAAGGTACTAGGAGACAATTTTTTAACATATTTAAACTATAACTGAAAACTACAATTTACGCTTGAGATTGAATCCCAAAATTCCTTAAACATTTTAGACTTGACAATAACACGTAATGACAATACCTTAAATTTCAATATATTTAGAAAAAATACATTCTCAGGTGCTACCATTCCGGCTCACTCAAACCAAAATTTCAACATAAAAATGTTAACATTCAACAGTTTGATACATAGACTTATTTCACTCCCTCTTAAAGAACAACAATATAAAAACGAAGTTGATATATTAAAAACAATAGCATGTAATAATGGGTACAATCCGGATACTATTGACAAAATATTAACTAAGAAATACAAAAAAACATACTATTAAGGAAATATACTCAGGTAAATGTTTTGCTAAAAATAGCAATTGGCATTTCATTAATCATTACAAAAATATTAGTGCAGGTATGTGTAAAAGATTAGCTAAAATAGGAATTAATGCCATATGTTCAAATAAAGTTAATTTAGGTAAATTATTAGTTAACAATAAAATTACAAATTTTCTACAAACTATGTAAATCTGGGGTGTATGAAATTCATTGTTCAGACTGCGATGTTACGTATATTGGTCAGACAGGCAGATCGTTTAGAATTAGGTTTAAAGAACACAAAAAGTCAATCGATGATAAAAAATGTAGTACTGGTTTTTCCCAACATTGTTTTGAAAATGGTTATAATTTTACCGTAGAAAATAATTTCAGAATTTTACATATCCCTAATAAAAGCCAAAGATTAAATTTGTTAGAAAAATTAGAAATCCAAAAAGCTTTTTTCTAAATAAAAATATTAAAAATGAACAGTGTGAAGGGCACAATAGCCCTATATTTCGTGATTGTTTCCGAAAACTGTAAGTGGGGTTACTTCCCCCACCCACATGTGAGGTATAAATAAATAGTCATGTTTGATTATCTTTAGTTAGTTTCTAATTGACCCTTTGAGAATGGCCTAATTAAGCCGAATCAATTGTAAGAGTCTTCTTAATAAAGTTTGTAAAACCTTTGAACAAGTATGTTTGTTTTTTGAATATATTAAAAATGTTTTACAAATTTCCAACCGCAACCTCTCTAAATATTGTATTAATACGTGAACGTCAAAGTTTGTAGTACGTTTTTTCGGTATTTCTTCTAAAAGGAGGGAAAGAAACATATAATTAGAAAGGTACTGTGTCATAGATGTGCACAAAATATAAATCATTTGTATATTAAGGCAGGCGAGTATCTCATATATTAATAAGCTACCCTAAGCAGATCCGTACACATCCAAATATATACGAACTGTTTTTAATATTTGTGATTATTCTAAAGTGACAAAAGTCGAGCCTAATTCATGAAATGAACATTATTTTGATTTCCCCATACAAAACGCTAACCAATTAAATAAAACAAACTGGTTGAAATTCAACACGCTGCACTGTATATAAATCAATACTTCAAAACTTGTGAACCACCAATATCCTAATAAGACGAACAAAAATGGTTTTCGCTGTATTTTACCAACGTAAAAAGAAATACTTAAAATAAAACACAATATGGATAGTTTCATCAATTTTATTTTCTAATCTGACAATATTGTTTCAGTCCAAAGAAATAATTATCAAAATTAAAACTTACAGTAAACATACTTATACCTAAAATCTACATAGGAGGAATGGAGTTGAGTCGGTGTACATTTCTATTTGATTTTTAACCAAAACCTGCTTTTTGTGTAACAAGTTTTGAACTTTAAAATTTCAACAATCAAATTGAAATGTACAGCGAGTCAACCCCACTCCTCCCATGTGTATTGTAGGCATAAATATGTTTACTGTAACTTTTAATTTCAGTAACACAATTACTCTTGATAATGGTCCCTTTGGACCGAAATATGCTAAATATAAACTAAAATACAAATATATCCTGTTGTGTCCCTGAAATATAGTAATTACGAGAAAGTTTTATAATTAGGGTCCTTCCTTGGTGGTCAAGGCTTAGGAGCCTCAAATTAAAACAATTCATTGATCCAATCACTTTACTTCTTTTTACATTACAATTGCTATTAACTATTAACTTACGTACGAAAATTTTATGTTCAAGATGTAAGAGTATAGTAATTTAGTAATAACAAAAGTAAAAAAGTTCGAATGTCATTAAATAATCATAAATCAACGAAAGACCTCTGACTCCCTCACATTCATAAATTGTTGTTTCCTTTTTCAATGTCAGACGGTAGAAAAAGCCTTTAAAAGAGGGAATATAGTCCGTGCTACACGTGTGACTGAACGGCAAAGTCACTGGATTTTTGAATGACGGATACAGCATTTTCAATCCTTCCTTTATAAACACCCGTTACAGTACCGTTAACTAAGGGTATACTTCACCCGACTTCATAGATGCCTCCAAAAAATCTTCATTTCGCCCGTCTCATTTGTTTCTCCCCCGCCACCATCCACTCATTCCGACAAATTCTAAAAGGAATCTGAATATGGCCTTCCGCCTTACCCTCCAGCGTTGCACTACAGTGTAAATCGGAAAGACTGACCGCTCACCAGTACGAGTAGCTGGTATGAATGAAACACCCTAATGTTTTCGTTTTTAGTTCTATAACAATACTGATCAGTTTGAAATTATCTTTACACTAGTATGTATCAAATGTAAATGTTGTCGTAGGGTCACGTAATCCGGTTTCGGAATAAAGCATAAAGGAAACTTATTTAGAAAAGCTTATGAAATGAATCTCGTAATTTTATGCAACCGCAAACTAAATGTTGTGTCTTCATTAAAGCACCAGACTTTACTTAATCAACCTTACCCTAACCTAATTTAACATAATTGAGTATGAGCTTCATTGGTCAAACAAAACAAAGAAAATTATTTCTAGAGGAATCTTATATACAGATAAAAGGTACAAAGCAGATAATTCTCTCACAGGCTTAGAAAGTAACTTAGAAAATAATATATTACTTAGCAAACATCTTATTATTATCTTCATCATTACAAGGCCATCAGTCCGATGAATTTTTGAACATGCACCTCCAACGCCTCTGTCCCTCTTTACTCTGTTTTCTAATTTAATAAAATAACAATAAATACAAGAATTAGTGGAAGGAGGAAAGAAGAAAAGTAATAAGTGGAAGCATAAGTGTATAAAGAAGTTGAATTGTAAGATTAGAAAATATGAGTAACAATAAGGAAGAACAAAAAGTAGAAATAAGAAGATGATATTGGTATATAATTATATAACCTATAATTACCCGTTTCATAGAACGATAAAAATCATTTGGTTCTTATTTTTTAATTTTTTATCTATATAGTATAATAAAAATCATCATATATTTTTAAGTAAATCCGTCTTCACAAGTCCGAACATTCATTTTTTATTTCATGTGGTGCAATTACTACATTTCTTCATTATGAATCTGTGTTTAGCTCCTGAAAATGCCCTTTACAATAAAGTGAAACAGTTAACTAATATACTTATTAGTGTGACCTTATTCTGCACTAAAATTAAATTTATATTTCACTTAATGTATTCAATCCAAATTTCTAGCGAACTTCTCAAATTGGCCCCACTCCACGTACATAATGTGAAAATGCCTATTTTAACATAGGTATGCCTCTTATCTTAAATTATCCGTTTGATAGTAATCTATTTCTATTCTAAAAAAAATGGATTGTTTTAGCCGTCTTGGGTAATGATTCTTGATCAAGGAACTACAAACCCGAACATATGAAGACGAAATTGATTTAACTACATTGATGAGGATGTTTAAGATCTTATATAAATATAGTATATGAATGAAGAATTAAAACAATGATAAAGTGATTATTAACATTTTTATTAATGAAAATTAACAATAAAACGTATTACCGGTGTAAGATAATGACATTTACCTGGCGATTTTAATTTAATAAGCTGCGCTAAGACTAATATAACGATTTCCTCATAAACAATTATTTACACACAATGATCACTGCATCACACTAACACTCAAAATATCTATCTGTAAGTAATCCACAGCGCAAGCAAACACGTAATGATTTATTTACAAGAAACAAATGATGCACCACAACAAACGCGTCGGATCTTGTCACCAATTTTTTCGCTCCCATTGGTCATTGTCACGTGCGAACGGCACGCACCATTCGCCGGTCCCGCCCAATTTTTTTCTTCTCTCAACTTGTGTTACATTCGCATCTGCATGAACATCCGCATTGATTATTGAGGATGCGGATGCAGATGTCCAAATTTATGCGGAAGCTCCGTATTTGCGGATGCGGATGCGAATATTCGTAAGATCCCTTTTCTCGCTACAGACGGAGGCTCACTATCTATAATGTATTCATTGCCTGGCCGAGTCCCGGGTCGTTCTGTCTCTTCGTCTCACCCTCTTAAAGCCGATTCACACATATAGGACCGGGCGACGACTATGCTACAACTATGTCCTTTCACTTCAAATAAAAGCAACGGTCATTCTACTAAATATACGTGGTACTACCGTTTTTAATTCACAAAAAAGGGATTGGACGACGACTATCTTACGACCAGGCTGCGCTGTCGTCGCTTTTAGAGCGACATGCGACCAATAAATAGGCGCACTGTTAGTGCACGACACAGTCATTCATGTGAGTATTGCAATAGAATCATGCATGTACTATGCATATACTATACATATATGAGATTAAAGGTTTTCCCACAATTTTCCGGTATTGTAATCCATTCAATACTTATGACAATTCATTTACACAAAAGTAAGTAACACTTTATGAATTTCACAATTTTATTGAATAGATTTAACGATATTTATTCGCTACGGTGTTGCTTCGAGTTTATTGTATTTTCCGAAGAGGCCACACCGTGCCGCAACAATATTTTGAAGTTTATTTAATAAAGTTCTTATTTGTATATAATATGGAATTTAATGAACTAAGAGTAGATAAATTTAACCATAAATCGATTATCTTACTAAAAATTATCGTATGTAAGGTGTGATAAAAATAAACAATGCAACACTGATTATTTCAATAAAAAATTATGTAGTTGAAGGAAATAGTGTTGCTAGTGCATTTAAAATAGAATAAAATAGAATATGAAGTCAAAAGGGACATAGAGTACATGGTCAGGGAAATATTGTAATAAATTAACGGATATTTCGGATGTACTTTAAATTGGATAAATAATAAGAGACATACTGTTTACAGAGAACAAAAATTTTGTTTATATTTTTAACATATCTAATTATTACTTATTTGTAATCCGAACCGAGTCATAAAAGCAGATTTCAAAACACAACCCCGACACAGTCGTCGCCCAGTTCCAAGTGTGTGAATTGACACGACTTTAAGCAGTATTTATAACACAGTCGCAACCTAGTCATAACATGGTAGTTCGCTCGGTCCCATATGTGAGAATCAGCCTTTTGACACCCATTAAAAGAACCTCATCAACCCTGTTATAGATCAGTAACCTAATCGTTTTACAAGTACCATTATCCATTTTCACCTATCTGTCTGTTTCCATAGTAAATCATAACTAAAACAGGTTCTTGATATCACAATAATAAATCATAACGGAAACATTCGTAATATGTAACCATGCCTTTCTGCAATTTTCCACACACTAACTTTGCATTTTACCACATATATATATAGATACAAAGGTCAGCGAATGAAACATTGCACTACGGATTAGCAAGCTGTAAAAGCAGTATTCATGTATCTAGTCGTAGAGAAATAATTAAATTAATTGTACGGAATTTGAATGCTGTATATAGGTATGTAAGTAGGTACATACCGGCGGTTAGAGTTAAAGTGTGCTCACATTAATGGATACACAAACACGAAATAAGAACACCGTAATGATTAGGTAGCTAATACATGTTATTTTGAAATAATAATTATCGTAATCGTGTCTATACATACATACACTACAAGTAATATTTTAACCGACAATGGGGAGATTCTACTATTTACACGGAATATTAAATTGATGATGATCGATGGACGGCGAGTTTTCGGTTCAATTTCACCTCTTACTAAAAACATTAAGCTTCTGGTTGTTGTCGTTTACAGTTTATCAATCATTAAATGTTGAGTCAATGTTTTTAAAACGTACAATATGAATAAGGTAAACACGGATTTTGTGGCCTATGAGATTTTAAAAAACTTCTACCATCTGTAGTGGAACCAGTAGGAAATAAAACTCTTCAAAGGTTTAATTGTTTATTAACTAAACTGTCTATTAACTAATTACAATTAATAACACACAAAATAGCAACTATTGAATTTATTGAACGAAACGGCGAGATTTAGACGAATTTTAACTTGCAACTACGAACTGAGAACTCCCCTCCTGTGCATCCTCCAGGTCTTTTAATAGTCTTAATTTTGACGTCACAGTGATAAAGTTCAGAGCCATTAGTTTACACTTCTCAAGAACATCGTTAGCATGTTTACATTCTTATAGAATTCGAAATACCCTTAAGTATATTTATTTAGATTGAGAAGCAATGTTTGTCTATCCTATGGCAACTGATTTTAATAACAATACAATTTTCTGACAAATCTATGTGTAACAAATAATATTTTATTAACAATATCTCATTGCTATTTCCAATTCAAAACAGAGCAAATATAAGAATCTTAAAACTACAAAGATAACAAGTTACATTTGTTGAAACTTATCACGTAGACAACTTAAAATAAAATATAATTAATAATTGCATATGTATTATACATCTTCTATCATCGCTTGTTGAAAGTTCAGTTACTTGGATTGACATACTATGTGCATACATGTTCTAAGGTTCTTTTTGGTCCATTGATTTGATCAGTGCGAAATAATACTGATATTCTTATTAATAACGAAGTCTCTGGACTCGTAGTCATCCCGTCCAATAGGCCAATGCATTTATAATAGCAAAACATTTCTTACTCACTTATTCTAATCGTAACTAGAACTTCTATTGATGGTTTTGTGGTCTATTTAATTCACTTTTACCTTTTCTCATTCAAGGTTGTATTTTTTGTTAGTCAACAAAAAATAGGTCCTCACTGATCATAAGGTAGCCTAGAAAACGAGTTGATGAATTTGCCTTGTAATGCGTCTGTCCATTTTCATTTTTCAAGGTCAATGCTAATGGTTACTGTATACTTACTGACTGTTGTTGACAGCATCAAATTAAGTAAAGCAAGTAGGCCAATGAAAGTCGTCTGATATTTTTCTGAACGCTCTACCTATTGAATCTTCGTGTCACTTTCACATCTCATGTATCAGTTTCTTGAAGAAAATAAGTAATCGATTAGTTCCACTTTTAACAAAATAGATACAACTTTGTTTTTGTGATTTGCAATTTTAGGACCCACTATTTACTTCGATTAATTTAATTTTGCAAAGTTGCATTTTTGTTGAGTATCAAGGTATATTTCGAAAGCGCCTAAGATTCAGTTCACTTACTTTAGCCACTGTTTTACAAGACAGTTAATTAATGTAATTATACGACACTCACATTTCAAGCTGAATATAGTATATAATAATGAAAGCTAGTTATTTCTACCTTCAAAAGTTTAGATACGCCCATGTCGACAAACTTTATGAGAAAAAAGCTTAGAAATTCCGCAAAAATTAGCTACACCCACGAGACCGTCATTAAAGCTCTAGTATAAACCAGAATAAAATTCTATGTCACAATCATATTTTTTATTTGACGTATTTTTTACGTCCTAGTTAAATGAAATTAAAGTTTGTTTTCAAGTATTCTCCCGTCAGTCTTGACAAAACTTTAAGTATCTGCTAAAAACTGTTCAAAGTGATTTCATCACAAATTCGTTAAAAGTTATTAAATAACAGTTCAAATCCAATTAGTCATTGGCTTTCAAGTCTCACCTCAGAATGCCACAGAACAATTTTTTTACAAATATTGCGCTAATCAACCACTTTTTATTTTTGAGGAAACCATCTAGTTCAAATCATTATTGTTTATCATTTACACTTCTGATCCCAATAACTTTAATTTATTAACAGTATTAACTATATATGTACCTATACCTTCATATATTGACGGCGCGGTGCAAAAAAAACTTATTTTATCGCTCTCGTATATATGAAAATCTATTACTTTATTATGATTTAAAAACTCCCTTAAAAAAGTAGTACGATTAAACACTAAACACCTTTAAGAGATAGCTGATTAATTCTAAAAATGTGAAAAGTAGCAAAAGAACAGTTTTGGTATTACTACACTTTTTATTTCCTGTTACAGCAAATTATTTATTTTTATTTTTATACAATTATGTTATGTTGTCTTTTATTATAAAATGAAGACATTTTTTTAACATAGGTAAATCTATCAATTTTTCTTTCGAGGGCTAATACCCCTACCGGCATTGAATTACAATGTTGATTCCGATGGATTCTTAGACGAAGATACAACATATTCAAAAAAAGAAGGCATTAAAATCCTTTTTCGTCTAAATTTTAATGATCACAGGTCCGACTTCTCGAACGCGTCCTACACAGTAGGCACAGTGTACCGAAAGCCATATCCCACGCGCACAAACAGCCATAGTCACCGGTAATTAAGCCCGCGCTTTCAGTAGTGTTTTTATTTGCCTTCTGCGCTTATAGTATTATATTTTTCCATTCAATTATACTACAAGGCAAGTGCATCTATGTTCCTCTTTTACTCCTGCTTCTGCTTCCAATTTTGTAATCGAATGAACATAGATTCTATTAAAACATGCGTTACACTTTTAAGCTGTTCAATGCCAATAGGGGTATTAGCTCTCGGAATAGTTGTTTCTGTTGATTCCATATTTATATTTACAGTTATATTTATAATATAACCTGTAAAGGCCTTTCTGCCAGCGCCCACCTGATGAGACCCGATAGGTCGAAACCGGTCGTGGGATATAGCTTTCGGTTCGTTGTGCCTACTTGATAGGACGCGTTCCAAATGTGAGATCTTTGATCTTAATATTTAGACGAATACAGATTTTAATTCCTTCTTTTTTACATATGTTATATCTTCGTCTAAGAATAAATCGGGATCAACAGTGTAATTCAATGCCGGTAGTGGTATTATCCCTTGAAGTAGTTGTCTCTGTTGACTCCATATTTATATTTATATTTATATTAATAACGTATCAAATTTTATTCTCTATAAAGAAAGTCCCATAAGCCTACCCTATAAAATCCACAATTTGAAGGATATAGATGATTAATGTATTTGAATATGGAACTAAATAAAATTAAACTTAAAAACGTTTTATTCAAGCTCACCTACACTTTATAATTTACGTAATATGCAAATGATTGAGAAGAAAATGTTGGTAGCTAGAGTTTAGTAGCGCGAAGCTGATCCTAAAAACAAAGCATAGAATAAAAGGTAAGCTGGTATTCACCTCTCAGAGAAAACAAAACAAACTTCAAGCATCATCAGGAAAAGTCAGGTTGAGCACCTGTTAGTATACTCAAGATTAGCTTTTGTTAAGTTTTTCGGAAGCAATTCCAGTTTTGTTACAGTATCGTTGAGGATTAATTTGAAAAGTAAGGAAAGCGTCAGTTTGTAAAAATACAGCTTTTTATAGATCGATTTGTCTCTTCAATTATTGAATAACCCTCGTATAAAAACCGACCTTTTTTAAATTTTGATAAATAAGTGTTGGTGTTAACAAGTTGATATTACCAGTACACAAACATAGTACTTTAATGAATAATATCGTAGTTTTTAAAACAAATCTTATGAACTACAACAATTGCAATCTATTTCAACTTTGAATCGTATTTTCGAACATGTTAACATCGTGATAACAGACAATTTACACAAATTACACAAGTTCGCATTGTTTTATGAGAAAACTTCACCCACTGCTTTATATTACGTGTTGGAACAAAATCTATGTCTAACATAATCCTTTCTACCTAGTGGAAACCAATAAAAAATATATTTAATGTGAAATAACAAGTTAAGAGTAACCATAAACATTCTACAGATAAAAATTAAATCCATTCTAGCTACAAATAATCGGTTATACTTTCAAAAGCGGTGGCGGCTATCCAGGTAAAGTAGGTGAATAGCCTCTTCATCTGTTTTCTGGATAATATCGAGATTTATTTTTCGAACAAAATCAAAATAATTTCTGTTTTTCCTCTTACAATAAATGAACAAATTTCGTTTAAAATAATTTTAATCGACTTATAAAAATTTTAGACTTATACTCAAACTATTTTATCATGTTTCATATTAGTCGGTTGGTAATTTTGGGGACAAAACTGTAAAGTTACCGATACGTTTACTATTTGCAGTTTCATGTTTTTGGGCTGTTTTAGTTTTTTACCTGTAAACTGTCTTAATAAACTGTTAAAAATAACGTAGAATAAAACACAACGTTATTTCACTAATTTTTATTGAACTCGACAATATTGTTTCGATCGTCAGCGATTATTCTCAAGAGTACTTAATCTTAATGAGAATGATGGCTGACGATCGAAACAATATTGTCGAGTTCAGTAAAAAATAGTAAAATAACATTGTATTTTATTCTACGTTATTTTTAACAGTTTATAGAATGTTTCACAAACGTTGCACTATCGAAAGTTTATATCTTAATAAATACCAGTTTAAAAACTATTCTTTGAAAAATAAATATCGTAGTGTAAATAAATAAGATTAATATATCCAAAAAAGAAGGAATTAAAATCCTTATTCGTCTCAATTTTAAAATCAATGATCTCAAATTTTGAACGCATTGATAACGTAGACGAATAAGGATTTTAATTCCTTCTTTTTTGGATATATTATATCTTCATCTTCGTCTAATAATACATCGGAATCAACAGTGTAATTGAATGCCGGTAGGAGTATTAGCCCTCGGAGTAGTTGTTTCTGTTGAATCCATATTTATAATTATATTTTTATATTTATAAATAAGATTAATGTTACTTTTTTGGTAAAAGTTCGATGCACGACGTCGTGTGAATCCTACGTATATAATGTTGTCAATTAATGAGAAATTTTAATTAAATGTCATCAATGTTTTGACATATTGAGCATGCTTAATTGTTAATATTTGATTGTGGTAGGATCATCGATGGGATGTGGAAGCAACTGTGGCTAAACGCTAGTCAACGGAATCTCGCCAATATTAAAATTTAAGAGTGCTATACAGAACCGATATAGGTACTTATTCATCAATTTTGGAAGGATCTAACTTGTAATTACATTAATACGTGAACGTTAAAATTTCTAATACGTTTTCCTTTTCAGATTTATTATAAAAAGAGGGAAATAAATCTTATATCATTTGATGTGTGCCATAGATGTGCACAAAATAAATACAATTCATAAATGTTCTGTTAAAGGAGGTAAAATTTAATTTGAAAAAGAAATAAAAGTATAATATCAGTCGAGAATGGAAACCAGGTCGCCCGCATGGCAAACGAACATTAATTATAAACAAACACACGGTTGTGTTCATTCGCATGACACGCGGGCAGCGAGGGTTCAATCCCCAGCTGATGCAATACTTTTTTTGTTACGCTAGGTAAATACATTGGTCGAATTTCGACCACATACGATTTTTAATATAATTAAGAGCCAGTTGTGATGAAACAGGGATTCCAAAAAGTTGCCTAAAATTTATATAAAAATTGGTACAAACTTCCTGGTTCATAAAGTTTTCAGTAAATTCATAAAACTGTATTATCAAAAATATGAGCTTAAAGACCAAACATACCTACTTTTAAAATAAATCATATGAGAAGGGAATAGAGCAGTAAAGACGGATTTATTACCATTGCTGTCTATAATAAGAACGAATCATCCAAGGAAAATTAAAATAAATTTGTCTTCCTGTTATATTAATAACGTTTTTTACAGTTAGGAACAAATGGTAATTCCTGTACCGCACTTATATAACTCCATAACAGCCATATCATTTGGAGGTAGACAGTAGTTGGATATCCTGAAACGGTCTCGCTCACATAGAAATATAATCCACTGGATTATAGCTAAAAAACTAATTCCGGTAGAAAATTAATTCGATTCAGCTCTACCAGTTTACACACTCCAATGGTAAATTACTTTTGTTGAAACATTATGTTGACTGGTCTATAGTCAATTGAACAATAGAGTCCGTCACAAATTTCCAAATTAAAACTTACTATTAACGACTACAAGCCTGCAACATCAACAATAACAAAGGAATGATTGTCTTTGAATAGTTTGAAAGTTTTTGACTTTCTCTTAGTAATTATTTTTTGAAAATTTGTTTACCAATTCATATCATGTTTTATACATCTAACATATATTATACTCACTAAAATGCAATTATTACAAAAAATTGATTAATAAATTATTAAAGTTTCCTCATTGTGAACAATCTAAATAAAGAATACAAAAAATATTTGATAGAAAAAAAAAACTATGAACATCGCCTACTTTATTTAAAATACTAATTAATTCCAAATAAGTTAAAACGAATCTCTTGTAAAATTTTTACACATTTGTATGTATATGTTTCGTTATTTGTTGAAATTCGTTAAAACAGGGCTGGTATATCAATAATTACCACTCAAATTAAAATCAGTTTTAGATCATCTCGAGTAAGACGTTAAAACACCGCCAGATTTAAAACACGAGAACATTTCGAAAAACCTCTGTATTGCCTTTTATTATTAATACTATGTTTAAAACTTTAGATACCATAAATAGCTGAAAATATACTAAAACGACGAATTCCTCTCATGGGCGACTGGTGTATATGGTATATCCCTAATTATTTAAGGAGATAAACAAGAATTCATTTGACAGCACTAATCACTGTAGGGATAGTGTCCAGTCGATTTTCCAATACCTTTGTGTTAACAGAACTTATTTAAATTGTATAAAAAACTTTTCTGCAACAAAGTATTGATTGATTCGGAGTGTAGCTTAATTACCTGATGATCGTTGAATCAACTTATTTAGGTAAAATAAAAAGGTTAAATAATTTAGGAATCATTATTATATGTTCTAATAAAACAAATTTAGGCAAAATTCTAATTAATAATAAAATCTCAACAACAGACAAACTTCAAAAGTCAGGTGTCTATGAGATTTAATGTTCAAACTGCGATGGTATCTATGTAGGACAGACAGGTACATACTTTGAAACTAGACTTAAGGAGCATAAAAAGTCTATTATTAATAAAAAATGTAACACTGGTTTTGCCCAACATTGTTTTGTAAATAATTATAACTTTAGTGAAGATAATTTTAAGATTTTGCATTGTATAAATAAATGTAAAAGATTAAACCTGTTAGAGAAATTATAAATTCAAAATGCCTTTTTTTATAATAAAAATATTACAAATGAACAATGTAAAGTACATAAAAGTCCTATATTTTTAGCCCGGTTTCAATAATACGATTTGTTTTTACCCCCATTTACTTAAATATGTGTACATAATAACGTTTCTTTAGATTAAGTTAGTTTCTACTCAACACTTTGATAATGGACTGATAAGCCGAAACAGTGTAACACAAGTCTTATTAAAAATTTTGTAAAACCTTACAACAGTGTTTGAGTGAGCATTTACTGAACACCTGCTTCGTTTCATCAGGATCCGCTATACACAGTACACAGTGAACAAGTATGTGTGAGTACGCCAGTACTAAGAGCCGACAGGTTTGTGTTACACAATCACATTTTTTATCAGGTAGGTATGAAGCAAAATGAATAGGAAATATACAAAAATGAGGTAAAATTGTTTCGAACAATGGTTATAATCTATAAATAGTAAATTTTGGTCGTATTTTCTAAAGCATACAGGATGACTCACATAGTAACTGCCACTTTCTCTTACATGATGTAAACCTCTTTCATATTTAACAAAGAAAATTAGTTTTAATTTAGCGGCATTGTATTTTTTCCTTAAGACTTTAATGTTGGTGTTTCAACACATGTAAGCATACATTCATATTTTAATGAAATGTGTCGAAATTTGAGAAATAAGCGAAGTCGTGGTTGGTGGCACTTAATAATAATTTAATTTAGAATTGAATAAAATGAGTATTCTTTTATAGCGTTGATGCTTTTATAAATATTACGTTAATAATAAATTTTCGAAAGCCTTTATATCAGGATTGTTTAATAGCATAATAAAACGCCGTAAAATTATTGATAAAGAATTTTTCGTCTTACAAATTCGAAATCCAAGTGGTAGGTGTGCTAAACAACAAAAACTTTAGTACAATTTAACAATTATTCACATAATGACTAAACGAAAATACTAAATGTTTATTATCTTTAAAATTTGCTTACTAAAATTAAATTTAAGTTCTTTTGCAATTATTTTAAACATCCATGTAACAAAATGCTGTTGAAATGCTAACGTTCAGGATAATTTGTGTAGGAATATATATGTACGCGGGGTTGTTAGAAGAACCACCCTCATTTTAACACATTCTCATTCTCTCAGTCTACCTTTCGTAAGAAGAAACACCTCACAAATTCAAAAAATTATAAAGTAATATTCGCCTCATTATAAATTGAAGACAAACCTGCAAAATTGACACAATAGAAGGGATAATAAATTTTTAAAAGCAACTCCATTTAAGTAGTATTGTTTATTTATATATTTTATAGTATTTATTATGTGGTTATATAAAATTAAATTTCTTACTACTTGATATTTTCATAAACCCTTATCTTATGCAGTGCCTGAACCATTCGAGAAGTAAAATACTGCAAAAGATAAGACGTAACGACAAAGAATTATGGACTGCAATTCCAGTATATCTCATCTTCTTTTACTGGCAAACTAAGCTTGTGATATTATTTTAAACGTACATTTACATGCAATACATGGCGTAACGACATGCCAGGATTTATTGGAATACTATATCCATAGTAACTCAAGCGAGCTTAATTTACTCTAATCTATATTTTCGTTACCTTTAAATAAGATTTAATATCAAGTTATGGCAGCGTATCGCGATACTAATACTGAAGCATTTCATTTGTTAGACGAGGGTCTTACTCAGATATATGCTTGTCCAGCTGAATCGACGATGCAGCTGATGGGCACATAAACCAAATTAATAATAACAGTTTGATAGACCCTCGATCTACTCTCTGTATTTCGCCGCCTTCTTTCAGTGTATGATAAACAAAAACAATTATGTTTTTGGTCAGAAATTTAACGTGCAAATGTCAAAAAATTAAAAAAAAATTAAATAACTCAAAATCTATCAATGTTTTCGGGTTAGTGCCACCTATAAAATATGCATCAATTCAGATTTTATATCGGAAAATGTAAAAAAAGTATGTCATTACGTTTAAAATAAGAAAGTTAACATCTACTTCCGGTATAACGGGATGTAAATCGAACTTGAAAATATTTTTAAAAGAAGCGGCATAAACAATGACCAAACGAGCCCATGTTTCAGAATTGAATTCATTCTACTAATTTATGTACTTCTAATAGCCCATCAACTTGAAAAACCATACATATGTAATTTGGAGGGGGTAATCAAAAGTCTATTGACAGGTGTTGATAAAATTTTGTTATTTGTTGACGATGTTTTCTTCTTTAATTTCAAATTGTTCTAAGAAGTCTAAACGTGTTTCCTTTAAGATTGTGTATTAATTCTACTTTTTCTGTTTCTATGTCATGTTTATCATTGATACAATGGGTTGCTAAGTCAGAAGAATGTTTTCGGTAAATGATAGATCTCTTATGTTCAGTAATTTTTGTTTTTAAGCTTTGTCCTGTTTGACCACTATGTCAATTGCGTTACAATTTTGACAGATAAGTTTATATACCTTGGATTTAAAGAGTTTGTTATTTTTTTCTTTTTTGTTGTATGAGAGTAAAATTCTTAAATTACATTTACCAACAGTGATTATATCTAATGTCTAATTTTTGAGATTGTTACATATTTTAATGGAAGTATTTCCGCAAGTTACAAGTTTTTGGCTCCTTTATAAATGTATATACATTCTTAATAATTCTTTGTTTTTCTTTTTTCTTAATTATTCTAACTATTAATTGCTCTTTGTGACCGCTATTTTTTATACTTTGTTTTATCGTCCTTATTTCTTTGTTAAAGTTGTCTTTGTTTCATAGAATGTTGAATAGTCTATGAATTAGACTTTTAAAAACTAATAATTATATTTGTACTGATTGATTAGAATCTAAAGGTATTATTTCGTCAGTAAGTGCATGTAGGTTTTCTATATATATTAAAATCATTTTCTTTTCCTACCTTTGAGACCTCGACATCTAAGAAATTAATTGTATTCTTTCATTTATTGAATTTAGAAGTTCTAAAAATTGAGTTAGGTGATGCAAAACATGTCGTCTACATATCGAATCCATTTATACACATATTTAAATAAGTTATTACTTTTTTTAATAGATATTAATCAAAGTGATAAGGGAGAAACAGCTGAACCCATTAGACGACCATTGGTTTCATTGTTAATGTTATTATTGAATTTAAAATAATTTTGTGTGATACGATGACCTTGTACCTGAGGGTCGTAACATTAGTGCAGTAAGTGGTAGTAACAGTTAGTTACAGTTTTGTAAATTTTTAAGTTTATGTATCGAAGTAGTTCACGTATAGACTCGCTGGAGTAAACAGCTACTCTACTAAGACAATAATTGATTAATTTTCATTTTTTTCACTTTATTCATAATTTGTCTAATTCGTAGTTATATCTTAGTTTTTTTTAATTTAAAACTTAATCATGTACGGTTTAAATTTGCATAAAGGTGATTTTCTTTCATATAGTACATAGTACCTCCCATTGATTTCAGTTTACTGTAAAAACAACGTAATAAGCGACAAAACAATAACAGTACAAATTCTTAGTGAGTAATTTATCGAATTTTGCAGACGTATGTAGAGATTTCAATTTTACTAGATATCATCAACACACCATACGCATAGGCAGCCTCGATAAATTACCTACCAAATCGAAGGTGCTCTTAAAAAAACAATCGAGACGATTATGTGTACGTAGTGGAGATGACGTCACTATATTAGGGAATTATCATATATTTCGATTAATACGTTCTAAGATCTGTTTGGAATATGCTATTATATTTGGTGTGTGTAGGTCTGCAAAGCCACCAACAGCCACCAAACACCCGTTTAGAATAAGGGAGAATGTACTAGTATGTTCTCGGACTACATTTGTTTTTGCAACACATTTACTAATTTAACAAGTATTTAATATAAAAAAACGTATGTATGGTTAATTACTGTACTGTGTGAATGAACAATAAAAATATGAATGAAGATAAAAATATATCTCAATGACTCCACAAGTTTAAAAGAAATATGACAAATTATAAGAAACAAAAACAGAAAATCCAGGTCTTCTACATTAGACATAGAAAAAACACTGCACAAATGTGCCAAAAAGAAACCTAGTGAAGCGAATTATCCTCAGCTAGTATAAAATAAATTTATGTTTCTTTCCTATGAATATAAATGAGGACATGTTTCTATCCCCTTTATTTCCAGCTGCCATCGAATGTGTGGGTACCTGAAAGTCTTGCGTTAAGTACATAAGCATACTTGACCCTGACGATAACAATAATAATAGAATGATAGTAGATATCTATTTGCTACCACAATTACTGCACCAAATTTCTTAAGTCAAATATAATCATCGCATTTTCATTTCTCTGGAGTCTAGAACCTGCCTCTCCTCAGACAATAGAATTCCAATAGATACTTCCTATTGATTTCACTGGAAGTTACTCAAACATTTGTCAGTCGGAAATGTCGCCTGCCAAATGATACGGCAAAATGGAACTCGAACAATAGTTCCTTAATTAAAATCCTGTCAAGTGTCTGATCCGATAAAAACAACGCAACAGATAAATTAACGGATAAACATCATAAACGGTTGCTTCATTAGATCAAAACCAATTTCACGCAACTGCCGTGTGCCTGTTGTTTCAATCAATTCTTTATTAAGTGCTTTTACCAACAAGTTTTATCTTATATAATACTTAAAAATTCCCACACTCTTAACTTCCTCTACACAGAACCGTCAAAAAAGTTTGAACGCAGCCATGCAAATAGAATCAGATTTTGCAAAACTTTTAGTTCAATCAAAATGAAATAAAACTCAAAGTCATAAACATAGATAACGACACAAAACTAGTCCTCTAATGCTTATTTATTTATTCTAGTTATTTTGTACGGATTTATGAGTTAGCTGCTTTTAATTTGGTTTCAAAGTAAGGCTACGTTCAGATAGACGCGGTGTAACGCGCGATGATGAGAATAAATCCGTTCAGACAGAAATAATTACCGCGTGTAAGATGTCAACAATTCATTATTGAAATTGTCACCCTCCTTTTATTTTGACAGGTACGCGACGTGCGGACAAGCACGTCTACGCGAGTAACGAGATCTCAGTGTTACTGTCATTATTTACACTGGAGCAGTAATATTCTACATATAATATTTCACTTTGCTTTTGTTTTCACTTCATCTGTCTCATCTGTCTCACCAGAACAACCATCTACTAGGGTGGGTCGAAAAATGATTTTTTAGAGTATCGAATTCTAATATGTCTCATAAATTGCATATTTGCATGCTAATTCTTCGAAAAATAATAAAAATCATAATTTTAGTCCTTTTGCGAAAACTCGAAAACTAGCACCAGTTTTTTAAATACAATATTCTGGTTATAAGGCAACTAAAATAATGTATTTAGTTAGTATTACAAGCCAAAATATTTTCTCTGCATATTTTGAGTTTCAAAAAAAAGTATGGTGTTTGTTTCTCATTTCTATAAACTTAAGCCCTTTGCGCCAACTGAAGGTGCGATTTTTTAATAAAATTTCTAATAATTAACATGCAAATACGCAACATTTGAGTCCTAAAAGGAGACTGGAGACGGCCTTCTGCCCAACATTCCAGCTTTGTACTAGGTCAGAGTAATTATCTACACTCCAGAATTAATAGTTAGCAGTTAATGTAGATACGTAAAACATCAACATCATCATGATTTTTGTGTTTATCTTAACTTTAAACATTTGCCATTGGGAGTTTGATTAATAATTAGGTATAATTAATTAAAGGGTACTGATTTTACTTTGGGCACAAACACTTTGCAAATTTCTCCACAAATAAATTATTTTATAAATCCGATTCTTAATGTTACCTTGTGATTAACTGAAATTTACATTTCACGTTATTATATTTAATGTACTGTTACATATGGACTCTCTCAAGCTTAATGTTAGAATGCTATTCCTGTATCTACTCTTAAACAAATTTATAATATAATCAATAATAATGTATTTAAAACATTTATGAAAAAAGTCGTTGGCTAGAAAAATGTAGTAATACAAATTTGGTAATAACGGATACGGAAACTTCTCATTTGTTAAAGACCTAATTTCCATACGAAACCGTTTCCTTGACAAAATGTAATTCTTTTGAAATTTCCTATTTCAGTTCAAATTTACAACATTTGATGGCGAAAAATATCAGTTTATCTATTGCAAATAAACCATTGTTCTTCACAAAACATAATGTATCCTTGTTACTGTACAATCTTTTAGTTTCACAATATGCGCTTTTTTCAATTAGGATCTAGTATTATATGTTAATAAATCACGATGTTGTATGTAATAAGATGTTTTCATCTAGAAACAAATTCAATGACCATAACAAAAAGAAACAAACTACAACTAAAGGTACATATAAAATGTATATAGTAGGTACTAATTATAAATCACTACAGGTACTGCCGATTCGCCAAGGAAGCACAAGTTATAAAAAATAATCAACAAATTGTTAAATTGAAACACTTGGCAAACATTAATTTAACAATTTAATATTTAAAAATGTTTCACCAAGTGCCCAGCGACACAACTATTTCAAATCAGAAAAGTTTATTATTGTTATTTTATTCCACGAAGTACCTATTTCCTATACTTCTTCTTTTTAAGGCCAATACGCACTTTATGGAAGCGACGAGCGACAAACCGCGGAGCAAAATCTAAAGAAACATAAACGAAAAAGAATTTTAGTTTTTCGGATGAGAAAGATGTGTCACATTGAAAAACATGAGTTACAATGTCATTATTAATAACCGAACAAAAACACTATTATTTACAACAAGCAATTATATAACAAATACAAAATATGAAATAACCATCACAACTCCGTACCAGTGATAAACATTACGAAAATTGCGTGTATTGTAGGCGATCCAGGAAACGGACACGCAACCTTTCGCCGAAAAGTGGTCGCTAGTTATTAGAGCGCAGTGAGAAATATTGTCATCGAACAATTCCAAACTGGTCGCCACTCTTCGCTACCCCAAAATGCACGTTGGCTTTTAATGTTATTTTCGTCCACATAATCGTACATTTCAGGTTTTATGTTGACGATAATGTTGCAAGTGGCGAAACTAACCAATTGACTTAATGAAACTAACATCTCTCCATGTCACCTACATGTATTAGCATTTAAGGATAAGTTACATGAGTCTAGATGTGTGTACCGTGGTAGCGATTAGATATGGGGTGATCACGCGTAAGTCGTGCGTACTGGCGATCGGATGATTGTAAGACAGACAAGGATGTGCTCCCGGGTAGATAACAGGTGTGTCGGGCCAGAAGTGGACCGCTAATCCCTGTGTGCTGTTCCCATAAAGCAACTTAAAAGGAAACGTTTTCTGTTGTCATCAAGAAAGAGTTGATAACTGGTCATTATTGGGGTGACTCAAGATCATTTTATACCCGATAACCAGACGGGTTATCGTCAGCGTACCATCCTGTCGAGGACTTTTTGACACACATAGCATGCCTTAGAGATTTTTCACTCCAGAGGGCGCGTTTCTGTCTTTTATCAGTCATATTTTGGAGCCTACTTAAAAATTACAATTTAAAAATAAGACCCGCAAAGCGTTTAATCAAACCGGGAATGGGCTTTAATCTAACCATTTGTGTACATTTTAGTTTATAAGATATTAAGTAACGAAGAAAACAGAAGACGGGGGATAATGTTTGAAGTAATCGGTATTGGTACTAACAACGCTAACAACGCACGGGTGTTGAGGTTGTACTGTTGCTTTTCAGCAAAATAAGAATATATTTATCATTGCCACCTATGTAAATTAAATACAAACACTCTAGGGAGACGATTTATGGTGATTGTTGGATTCTTTTGACGTCGAAATGGTGAAAAGAAGCGATTAAATACAGAATAAAATGTTTATTGTAAGAAACACCAAAATGAAATTATATGAACATAAATTACACTCTCGGAAAATAAAACATAAATCTAGAATAAACTAAAACGTAAAATACACAGAACCCCGATAAAACCAAGTCTCTCAACAACCGCGTCTCTTTAAACACTGCTTATTGCACATGTCTACTACCCAAGTACCAACCCCTTTTCACCCTCTATAGGTACGTCCGTCCGAATCAATAAAATCTGTATGCACGAACATATCACATGTATAATAACTATATATCTATTTGAGACAGTTATAGACTGGATACAGATTTCTCTAACTGCCAAAATATTATGAGTGAGCCTTATTTTCGAGCAGGCCTTACACAACTTGAATTTTATGTTGAAAACAAATTCACCAAACCTTAATTTGTTGTGAGGCTTTATTGAAAATAATTTGTAAATGCTGTTATAGAAATAAGCTTCTCTTCTCAAAATTTAACGCAATGATTTGATATTATCAATGATGTACCAACATTTTGCAATTAATTTATATCGAACCAACTTCAATAGTCGGAAACCTGCATAAAAGTTTTCTCCTAATTTTCAGAATAAGGTTGACAAATTATCGATGAATTAAATTAAAACTAGTTAGAGTAATTATGCCGTGTAATAGCATAAAATTTAATTAATATTGGAATATGTCAAGTAAGATATGTGATACCTTCATCACGCACTTTTGTACACCTATAACACCTGCATATATTGCACCATTACTTTGAATTGTATAACCATACCATATTACTCTTTCTAACATACGCTCAGCAAATGGTATTTATAAATCATGTAGCATCGTAATTTACATTTAGGAAATATAAGCATGGTGAAAGGGCGACTGTTGAGTATTTGTAAGTGTGTGTGTCGTAGTTTAAGAAATTCTAGTAAGTAAGTCATATTTTCTGTTTAAGTTTTAAGCTAGTTTGTAAGTAATTTCTAAGAAAGACACCGAGTCGCACCCCAAGACCTAGGTAGTCGGGGTAGAAGGGCAGAAGCCGTTAAGCGATACAAATGTCAAGACGTTTGTGTAAATAATTGTTTTCAATCATTAAATATTTTACAGTTGCCGTCTACTTTTATTTTGATAAAACGAAGCCCTTGCACTAAATTCATTGCTCTCTCTCGTTCAATACCAACAGTAGTAACTTGAATAAAAAGAGATACTACAATCAATCAATCAACAAGTAATGGTACATAAAAGAATAATCATCATCTACTTGGAATAATCAATCATTACTTCCACCTTTTTTGAATATTTCTTTTAACTGATTATAACTTGCAATTAGTCCTACAAAACGTGCTATTATATTTACCTAAATTAAAAAATGAAATGTAAAAAAGTTCCCTAGTTCGTCAAGAATTCACATGTCCTGATACAAACGATCAGAATACTTCTCCCAATAAAAAACTCTAATATATAACAGGCGGACCTAATGAACCGTGGTTATATACTCGTACCTATATCAGAAATCAGCATTTCAGCACGGCAGTAGAATATTTTCTACTGATTCTTCAACCGTTACACAACTTATAACTTAATATTCTGTCCAATACATTTCTACCGAATCAACATGTAATAGAAGAATGTGTATTTCTAGATTGCGGTTGAATTTAAATCTTCGAAAATACATGTATGTATGCACAGAACTCCAAAAACCTACAGAGAAAAAGGTAGCAATCAATCATTATATAAATCAAAGTTAGTTACTCAAACAGCATGCGCTCAGAACCATCCATTTATCTTTAAATAACAAATACTGGAAGATGTTGCATCGAATCAGAAAACGGAATTAAACAATAAGAATCTTATAATTTAAATATATTTAAAAAAAATCAGGCGTATACAGAATAAAATCTAATGATTGTGATGCAATCTATATTGGAAAAACCGGTCGTAACTTTGATATTAGATACTAAGAACATGTCAAATCAATTAAAGAAAACAAAAATTCCACAGGATTGTCACAACATTGTAACAAAAATGGACATTTGATAAATAAAGACAATGAATTGAAATTCAAAAAGCTTTACATTATAACAAAAATATTACCATTGACCAAATTGAGGGTTTTTCCAGACCAATATTTAGAACATCGTTTCCACTTACTAGATAATAAGGAATTTAATGTATTTGTTTATCTACTAATTTTTATATATATATGTTAACTTAGGGTATAAATAATGAATATCTTTACTTTCAATTTAGTTCGTGTATGACCTCTTCGAAAACGATTGAAAAATCGAAACAATTGTTAGTCTTCTAATAAAAACTTTGTGAAAATTAAACCCAGTGTTTTCATTTACATCTATTATAATTTTCTTTCACAATCATCCTACCGCATCATTTATAAACCTTATTAAGAATCTTAGATAATAGAAAATAGAGACTGAGGTAAAGAAACAAATTAAAAAGTTTCGCCCTACAGGGGCATCTTCAGAAGTCAACTGACATTCGGTAACTTATCTATATTTATACTTTGTAGTCTTAGGGTTAATTGGAGGGGGTACATTCTACTATTTTATATAATATTATGGATTCGTAAACGTTTTTTGTTTCATTTAATGTTAATTCTCGGTTTTGGTTTAACTGTTTTTTGGTTTCCAAAGATTCTAATATGTCTAACTTTTTGTGTTTATTTGAGCAATGCAAAATTTTGAAATTATCATTTGTATTGAATTCATGATGTTTATTATTTATATAGTTCATAAAGGCTGATTTTTCTGCATAGTTTTTATATGTTCGTTTAGTCTTTCTTTGAATGTCCTCCCTATCTGTTCGATATATGTTGCATTGTATGTATTGCAATTTAATTTATATGCACCACACTTGTTTATTTTTCCGTTCTGTTTTTATAACAAAAATAAAAATGATCAATATTCTGTTTGTCAGCCTATACAGCTACACCTTGGGTTTAGTTCAACAACCCAATATTATTATTCGAAAAGAACCTTGTTAAACATTATTGAAACCCCCAATTAAGTAACAAATTTCTGTAAATAGCATTCAGTACGCTATCTGTATATATTCTGTAATACTTTTTTTACCTCAGAATGATCCAAAACGTGATCAAACGGGTACTTTTTAGTCTCCCCCAGTCTGAAACTTGATGTGAAAAAATACGCCGCCCCGTCCTTGACTAATTAAACATTTCTTTCTTTTTAGCTTTTCGGTCCAAAGCATAATTATAGCCTAGAAGTCAAAACAAGTGACAAAAGATATTCGCTCTGATTCATTCGTTAATTAATTTAATTATTTATTAGGTAAATATAACAACTAAAAATATGTTCTCAAGTTTTGTAATGCTTATCACTATATAATAATGGACTAATTTCAATGGTGCTAGCGTAGTCTCGTTTGTATACCAAATTGGTGGAGCTATCTCATCCAAAATTACAACTAGTAATTTTTTATAATCTTCTAATTTATTAAATTATTTATAATCTGATAAAGTCCAGTACATATTTACCGGCTTAAATAATCATCTACAGCGATTAAATACATACAATTGGAAAAAAAATTGGATTTGTGATAATTCATCTTAACGATAAATGAATAAACACTACTTTGTTTATTACCACTTTTTTATTTACAAATCCTTTTGACTATAGTTTCGACAAATAGCTTGTCATTGTCAAACAAATAATTCAAATTGAATGAATATAAACAGATGTACAGTAGTGTTTATATATATATTTTTAATACCATTAATTATTAAATATACTGAATAATACTGAGTGCCTTTATTTAGATTATGAATAATTTTAAGATTTTCTATAGTCGGAAACTGGTGACCTGTTTTTAAAATATGGTTTGCAAAATTGGAATTATATTTTCCTAATCTAAATGATCGAAAGTGCTCGTTAAAACGAGTTCTAAATGACCTTCCAGTAAACGGAATCACATTCTGTACATTCTAGCTTATAGACTCCAGGTTTTTCAAACTTGTCAGTTTTATCTTTTGAATTAAAAATAATGTGTTTGTCTTAAAACTAACTGTTAGATTGTTTGCATATAGAACATTAGCGATTTTTATTGAAATATTACCAAAGTACGCCGAAGATATGTATTTGCATTCTTTGTTTTTTATGTATATAGACTGGCATACTATTTTAAATTGTTTTTGGTGTTGTTTTCTTAAAAACATGAAAATTAATAAAAATTTATTTATCAGAACAAAGAGAGAACTTATTATTTGCTTAGATTAATTTTTACTATAAAGGAACACCTACAGCATTAATGTGTTGGTGTTATTTTCGTGTGGAAATTACCTTTTAAAAATTATTTCAGAAAGCAAAATCCTTTCCAAAATATAATTTAATAATGGTATAATTGTTTTTTGCTGTTAATTGAATAAACAATCTTCTAGAAGGTGAAAAAGTTTCCACTACGGTTTTATGTAACTTTAAATATTCAAGAAGTGGGAAATATAAATATTTTAAAATATTAGAGAACACAAATTTCATTCAATTTTTTTGTTACATTTGCTAGTACCTAAAAGGCACGTACATAGTTTTTTACCTATAATTTGAAGCATTTTGTGAAGACTAAGCAGCAAGTTTTATACATTATTATACCAATCTTTAATTGAACTTAACACTTTTTGGGGTGCAACTATTGTGAAACATAGTTAATGAAGCATAAAACAAAACAATAGGAAGTTTCACCAAATTTTATTAGAAAACCAAACAAGCTTTAAAAGGAATAGAGTAAAACAAGTACTAAAATCTTAAAACTAAAACAGCTCTATATATATATATATATATATAACTAGAAATTAGCCATTCTAAGAGGGAAATCGATAAAACATAATATATCTTTACTTATCAATGAATAAACAATTAATCGAATCATTGTAATCGTTTAGTTAATATAGAATTGTCAGCAGTTAAATCTATTCAAAACAAATGCAAACTGCATAAACTTATAATTACAAAAGCAGGCAAGGGGAACAGGGTTGTCATTTTAGATATTGCTACTTACAACAATAAATTACTTTCACTTTTGGATAACTCCTTTTCTATATTAAAATCAGATCCCATTAAAGAATTTCAAAAAGCTGTCTACAAAATAATATCTTCCAATTGTTGGTTGAATAAATCTTAATCATTCAACCCCCATATTATACGGCCTGTCCAAAATACACAAATACGATACCCCTCTTCGACCAGTGGTTTCTTATATGAATACTCCGTGTAATTAAATTATGTCGTTTTGTGAACAAAATTTTATTAAATGACCTCGATTGCCATTCTATTTTCTCGGTAAAAAATTCCCAAATATTCTCGAGACTTCATACGAATTGTATTCTAGTTTCTTTTGATGTGAAAAGTTTATTTACTTCCATCCCAATACCAAATTTAATTTATGTCCTAAAAACCAAAATTAATAATAACAGTAACATCAGGAAAACACAAGGCTCTGACTCAGTGACATTGCAGGAATTATGTATTAACCAAAATTATATTATGTTCAACAACAAACATTATATATAGAATGAGGGACTTCCCTGTACTAGTCGAAACATATATCTTATTTCGATGACTTATTATTTAATTCCATTAACAATTTAGTCAATAACGTATTTACCTGGAAACATTATGTCCATGACGTGTTTTGCATTTGGAAAAGCACAGATAGGCAATTAGATAAATTTCTAATTTTCCTAAATAGTATTGACAAAAACATCCAATTTATCATAGAAAAGCAAGTGAACAACAGCATTAATTTCTTAGATTTGAATATTTCTAAATCTGATAATAAAATAACTTTCGAAATTTACAGAAAACCCTCTTACACTGATAAAAATATTCCGGCTGATTAAAACCATCCGAAACAGACTAAGCTTTCCGTGTTCCATTCTTTGTTAAATAGGCTTTTAAATATTTCGTTATCTGATTTTTATTTCAAAAAAGAATTTAATATCATTAAGCATGTTGCAGTAAATAATACGTTCCAAACAAAGAAAAATTACTTGAAGGCATTTATACAATCCTTGTAATGGCATATTTTCAACCAAAAAACAAAATTTATTCGTCTGTGAAATTTATTAACACCGTTAGTCATAAATTTAAACATGTATTAAATAAATTTAATGTAACTCTGATTGAAAACAATCAGTGCAATTTGAAATTCTTGTTATCTAAATTTAAACCTATAGTTGGCAAATTATAAAAAGTGGTATTTATAGAATTAAGTGAAATATTTGTGATGCCCTTTACATTGGGCAGAGTGGGAGAGCTATAAACGTAAGAATAAAAGAACATATTTATAGTATTAGTAAAAAAGATTAAAAAAACTGGTTTCTCGGAGCATTGCACCTACTTTAACTATAATTTAGACGAAGAAATTGTAGTAGTTTGAAATAACAACATTAACAGAAGTAGAAAATTATCTCTTCTAGAAAGCTTGGAAATCAAAAAAGCTCTCTCCCGCAACCAAAATATTCTAAACAATCAATTAGAGTTAAGTTTCATTGATTCCCCACTTATTATGGCTAATTTCTAGTTATATATGGAGCTGTTTTATTTTATTCCTTTGAAAATGATCGTGTTTACCGAAACTTGTTAGGTTTTGTAATAAAATTGGTGATACTTCCCATTGTGTTTGTTTTATACTTCAATTTTTAATTTTTATTTTCTAGATTAGTTCAATTGATAATAAATATGTGACCCTAATATTTTAATGAGAGAAAACAGGTTAGCGAATGTCATTAACAGTCATTATCCACTTCGCACTTCTAATTTAATTAAGAAATCTATTTTTTTTACAGTGTAGAACTTTGGTGCATACCGGCCAAAATTTTTTATTCACAGGTTTGATAGAAAATATTCCTTCAGTCAATTATACCATTGATGTATTTGTAGATTACCTATTGGTGTTAAATACACTAATTTGTGAAACCACTGAAATTATTAAAACATTGGTTTACATATCTGATTGCTTAAAAGGCTTTTACGGGTAATGCAAACAATGAAGTTCATGATTTCGGGTTTGCACCGTCCCAGTAAGACAGTAGATTCCGACGTTTCGTCTTCTACCACACGGTAAATTCAACCCACACATACTTAAACAGAGATATCACCCAAAAAAATTGATAATCGTTAAATTTCACTCTAAAAATATTGATCTCAGTAATCGACTCTCGTTTGAAAAAATGATAATTATGGAAGATTATTGATTTCTCTAAGAGTAACATAAAGACTTTTTTAAATTAGGGCAATGCTAGGAGAGAGAGTCTAGTAAGAGCTATAGACTGATAAACATTTCGTCCTCAAATTAATTTGTCTACTGGTTGTTTTCAGTTTTAATTGAAATTACCGTTGTCAAATATATTCAGATGTAAATATAATCTATTAGAAACATTGGTCCAAATGCTTCATTTCATTGATATTGCTTGGTCCGTGCGAATATATATAACATTTTTAATAACAAATGTAAGAATACTGTTAAAACTTTATGTGTACTTTTTTATCAGTTTGAACGTGTGAGCGATGGGGTTCCCGATCGGCTAGGTGGAATAAGTTAGTTGCCTAATAGCGCTCATTAAGTTAAGAAGTGTAAAGCAGCAACAATAATAATGAACGGTTAAATCTGATTAACCTAGTCCTTCATTTCTACAAAAAAAGAAAGGTGGGTGGAAATCAATGTTTGCAGTCCATTTAACAATTCCAGGAATAAATTTCTACCTAAATTCTAACTAACAAAAACAACAAATGTTTTAACGCAAATTTTATTATCTCGACAGTATCAGGAGTTAAGTACATACCAATTCTAGGCTGGTTTCAGCGATTTTTAAATACCTAAGATACAATTTACATAATATTGAAGCATAAGCTCTGAAATTGTAGGTTAGAAAGTAATAAAGGTGTGTTGTTCATTGTCAGTAGTGTTTTGATTACATACAAAATTATATTTTAAATATTTTTGTATTTTTAATATCTCGACAAAATTTAATTTTTTGTATTTCCTTTAAGAATAAAAAAATTTTGTAATCAAAATCAATTTCATAATTTTTGGGTTCGCAATTGTCCGACACCCTATCATGTACCTATGTATCAGTAGGTATTACTGTTTAAGTCATGTTGATATTAAATGTTCATTTTAACTAGTTTCAAATGTTCGGCCACTCTGCCTGATGTAAGTTGTATCGTAATCTTCACGGTTTATTTGATACGCACCACATGTTTACTTGTTGAATAAATACAGACAGCGCAATGAACGCTATGCAGTATAGTTACTACTCTAGATAATTAGATATTTAGCCGAAACAATTGTAGAGTAATTTTTTAATATATTTGTTGAAGTAAATTTGTGGTTTGAGTTCCTTAATTATTAAATACAATTGTTATAACCAATAGATAATTAAAAAGGTAGTAGTCTGGATTACTTCTGAAAATCTCTTCTTCATGCTTTATTTTATACACTTTACAATTCCACAGTAATACAAAGTATTCCCTCTGAAGAAGTCTAAGTTAAGCGAAACAATTATGAAGTGTATAATATTTTACAAGTTTGTGGGAACTTTTTGTTTTATGTTTCCATAAAACTTAAAATGGCTTTCTATCAAGTCAGTATAGAAAGAATTAATCTTCTTCGTGTCTGTAAATTTCCATCGAAATCAGTTCAGGAGTTCTGAAGATAAACCTGGACAGACCGATAGGCAGACGTACAAACAATTTTTTTTAAGAATCTTTTATATCATAGTAGGATACAAATAACCATATGAAGTTACGAAAAGCAATTATTTCGATTTTACACACAAACACATCAATTTTGTTTACCTTGCATGTATAGTTTTATGTATAATCGCAATATTACTTTTCCATAATACATAACTTTTGCTATTGATATTATACTTTACATTCATAGGGACGATACATTTAATCAACATAGAGCGAAAACTGATGTAAGGAATCACGAGAATTAGAATTACATTTATTAATTTAAAATCTTTCCAACTAAAATAATTTCAACTTTCTTACTTAGACTCATTTATTTTAAATGAAACATCAAAGTTTTATTACAAAACTAAATTCCTCAATGTCGCTTTGATGAAACAATAGCGCCTATGCCTGTAATAACCAATTTGTAAAATACTGATATTTCTATGAAATTAACAAAGTATAGTTTCTAATTTTTTTTTTTCGTATTTCAGAATGATAGTAACAACTCTTATTAACATTGAATTCTGTTTCTCTCTCGAAATTACAGTTTTTAAAAAATATACGGAAATTAGTAATTCCTTCTTCTTTTTAAATTGGAACCCTCATTAGCATAAAACCATTGAGTTGAGTAAATTAAAGGTAATGTGGAAAGATAATAAACTAAATTTTAAAAATTAACTAACTAATCGACTAATGAAATAATTCGTGGACATCTGGAGATATAACAGAGTAAGTCTGAAAACGTTTCTCTTCTCCCTAAAAAATTAGGGTATCGTACATATCAAACAGCGATCGAAGCCTACGAAAAAGCCGAGTCGGCTTCAGTATTGTAGGGATGGAGGAGAGGGTGGGTAAGAGAAGCTTCCTCCTAATAGAAAGGCGCGAAAGCAAAAAAATAATAAAAAGTCCTTCCCTTTAATTGGAGAACATAGACACAAAAAATCGATTTTTGGGGTTATTCCATAAACTTTTGCTATTTTTAATACCTAATTAGTAACATACAGCATGATTGATGGCACGGACGAGGAAGAGAAGGGAGAGGAAAAATGGGGTAGGAAAAATTACCCTCTCCGTAAAAAAACGTATTTTTTTTTAGTTTGTGTTGGTTTTTACGAAAAACAACATTTAGATACTAAATAACAACAACACAACAATCTATATATTTATAAACTTAACAATGACCAACAATGAAAATAAAAATGGAAACGCGATAATAGCAAAGTGAACTTGAAGGCAGCGAAGCAGGATATGAACTGATTACTCAGAAGAAAGAAAAGAATGAAATCGAAACTGTGAGGTAAGAGAAAGGGTAGTAGATAAAAGTAGAGTACCAATAGAGAAGTACAAAAGCATGGAAATTTTTGAGACGAGAAATATCAAGAAATAGAATCAAGACCCAAATCACCGAAGAAACCCATCGTAAAATTGCAATTAGGGGGGACAGGGAAGTACCAATGTCATGCGGTTAGTACGTGAAGTTCAAATATTAGCAGAGATTATAGGAAAGTACAGTAATAAAAGTAATTTCCACAGATAGATTAAATACAGAAGATTTAGAATAAAATAGTAAGAAATATTTACACAAAATAAATTTGAACATAATTACGTAGCTTTAAAATTTGAAAAAAGATTTTGAATTGAGTAGAATAAATATTTGAATGCTGTTATTAACCAAAAAAATATGAAATAAAATAAAATTGTATTATTAAAATATATTAAAAACTGTTTTTTCATTTACCATATTTTATGTAGTTTAGGTTGTGCTAGGGGATAGTTTCCTGATTCCCACATTTAATAGAATAAGCTTAAATACTGATTTCGGGGAGAGGTTTTCTTACCCTAGTCCCCCGCCAGGATACTAATTAAGTATTAAAAATAGCAAAATTTTGTGGAATAACCTCAAATATAGATTTTTTTTTGTTTCTAAATCAACCCGTTAATGAGAAGCTTTTCCTACACTCCCTCTCCTTCCGCTGACCACTTACATATCCGCAATCATGCCGTACTGAAGAAGGTAATAATATTGATAACTCTTTAAGCCTTGCAAAATATACGTATAAAACAACTTTCATACACCTATACTTGTATTGAGTTAATTATTGTTCCATTAAATACTTACGCAATATCGTTACCTTGTTTTCATTCATTTCATATTGGATACGTATGTTATATACCGACTGGTTCAATAATTATATAATAATTTAGTTTAACATTATACTTAAAATTATTTATTATATAATTCAAAATAGAAATATGCAAACGTTACATCATGTTTGATACTTTAGCCTTTACTAAAGAAATATTGTTATGAAAAACTGCTTACATTACTATGTACATAACACGTCTAAAAATCAACTGAACCAATACAAAGTAGTAAAATTGCTTTAATGTAATAAACACCTAAACGTCTAAGCGATTATATTGTAAATGTAATTTAATAAATTATTTAACTGAGGATGGTAACTTTTTAATAAGCTCTTTTTAGAAATACCATCTACACATATTAATTACTATCTTCATTTGTAGATAAATTATTGTATCAACTGTAGGTTTTCCTTTTATAATTCTTCAAATGTACTGTCACATAGTTTTTAGTTACTTATTTTATTCTTTCATATATACAGATTTTTGAGTTTACATTAATGCAATTATTCGCTCATGTTTAGTTGTTTTTAATATTGGACGTCCCTCGGTAGTACATATTCTTACCACTTGTTCACTACTTTTATGTAAATCAATAATTTACACAGTTACACAACAGTTGCAAGTTACATCTCAAACAAATCACACGCATTCATTCAATCAAATAAATTAATAAATTTATACTCCGTTCATTACCTCACTCATTCCTACAATTATCACATACTGCTATGTATGATATGTCACAACAAATATGTGCTTTCTATAATTAAGTAGGCAATTACCAGAAATAAGTAACAAAACTATTTTGCCTAGTGACTAAGACATTTTGTATGTCTTTCGGAATGCCAAAAAAAAGTTATAAAGCGACCCCAAAACAGAAATTTAGGTAGTTCTAGCTTAGAGTCCAAGTTGTAATTTAAATGTAACTTTTAGTTCAACAATAAAGTTCTCTAATAAAGTTAGACTCTTTTCCTCGCGATTCTAATTCAATGGTGATTATAAAAAAGTATAATTATCATTAGATTCGTTTAAGAGACTATTATAAAGGACCCGCTAAGTGAATATCTAATATTCGCGAGTAGATAAAGGGTTTCCTGTGGAAAACACTCTGCTTCCGGAGTTATCCAAAGAGGAAGGAAGATCTACCACGGACACAAGTTTATTTTCGAACCATAAACGAAGTTCCATCGTAACAATACATATGTACAAGGTTAAAATAAGGTGTTAATAAATAAACAAAAAAAAGAGATTTATTGCTTCAATACAAAGCAAACTAAATGGGATACAAGGGGATACAAAGCGAGGAAATAGCAGCGACATCATCCCAAACAGTAACTATATTTTTATTGTTCAGGCCAGGTTAAGCATTTATAGTAATAAGTACCAATTACATAATCGGGACTATCTAAGGGGTATTCAACGCCAAATAATATGCCTTGTGACCTTTTGTATTGTGTGGTACCAACTGAATAAAAGTCTCACGTAAATTGTCATACATTCACCGTAAACTGATCGTTCGATATCGATTTTTCAAAAATTTACTGTTTGAATTTTCAATTTCATTTTTTTCTACGTTTGTCTTGATTTGCACTTTCTGAAAAATGCATAAAACGCCGTGGTCTGAATGAACAGTCGTTGCCAATTTCTCGAGGTATAACCTGTCACCGCAGTATCACTGAAGATATCAGCCGCAGTCGACGAAACGCTTGGGAAAACATTAAAAGTTCATAACTCTACAAGAAACTATTTACCCACAATCAGACTAACCTCAAAAGTAGCAAAATCCTGTAAAATATCAATGATATATATATATACTCACATATGTATTTAGCCGATATATATAATAAGTATGAGTTTATTTAAACAATTTACATGGAATCGTGAATAACGCCTCCACCAACGCGTGAACACCGAGGCGATCTAGCTCCTCGACAACATGTATCTGCAAGAAGACTCAAAAGAGTGAAGCCTTTTAAACTAGTTAAATGATTATGTCAGTTCAAAAACAAACATTGTGTTGTCCTTTGTTTACACGTTATTTTATTGTAATTGAGTTAGCAGACCCTAAGGTACAATAAATAGTAAGACCTTAGTTATTATTAAGTTAGGTTAGAACAAAATTACTTATTGATTACTTAACGATGAGATTGTAATATTAGTGAATACCCTTAAACAAAAAAAAATTAAAAAATAATGTATTACATTTTTACGTATAAAATTATCCCCAAATATTTGAAAACACTTTCAAACTTTTATTTTACAGTTTTTTGCACTAATAAAATTTTCACGATACAATATAAATAAAATAAACTAATTATGAAAACTGTGTTTATGATTGTAGTTGAAAGGTTACGTTGTAGTTTTCCTCCTAAAATTTAACTCTTACTACCCCGAAAGAAGTATAACTTCAGAAAATAAATAAAAAGCGATCGATAATTACATTGCAAAAAACGGTTTTTAATATTTAAATAAAATTAAAAAAAATACTAAAAAGGTATTTTAGAATTCTGTACGTATTTTTTACAGAAAATATAGATCAAGGCGAACATTTAAAAAAAAAGAACATTGAGATAGGTCAATATTTGAAGAAGTTGCAGGCACTTGAAGTATAAAAAGCTAAACTTTTAATAAAACGATATCTCAGGAACGGTTTAAGATCGAGGTCTGAAAATTTATTTGAGAATTATGTTCAATGGGTATAAAAAATTAATAAATTCAAAATCAAAAGTCTAGGGTAAACGATTTGGCGTGAAATACTTCCCAGTACAAGGAATAATTAATTTACAACATACCCTCAAGTAGCCTTACATTAAGGGCGAAACATCTGTCTAGTTTGCTATAATAAGATACTTATTTTCACCCTTAACTTGGCTTTGATTTATATAATAATATCCTGCGAAGAGGATTAATAATTCTTCGAGTTCAAACAATTAATCAATGTTTACACGAAATTTTATCTTTAAAAAAATATAATGCTGCATCTGCAAATCAAAAATACACCTGCAGATTGATTTAATGGAATTGAATGAATTTTATGCACCATTTAACTTCGCTTTCAAAATAGGAAACGCTACATTTAGAACTAGTAACGATTTAAATTGTGAAAGTAATTTTGCAGCTCTAAATCCTTCAGCAAAATGCATATTTTAAACAATTTATAATTTAACATACCAAATCAAAAAAACGCTATTCTTCGCACTTCGCTTAATTACAATTATATTTCTAACTCGGTAGTTATTTATGCCGAAATAAAAATATGCATCACTAAACAAGTATGTATCTATACATATTTAATAATACATTGATAAATTAGGTAGTTTTAGAAATGCGTTAATAAACACACAATTATATCAGAAAGTTAAGATGACAAAGTTTTAATTATTTTTGAAAGTTAATTTGTGTTTTTACGCTAAATTTGTAGTATAAATCGTAAATCAACGAAGCAGCTACAATTAAAGTAACTTTATACATTGTTTATGTGTTAAATTTATACCGCAAAATTAACGATTTAATGGTTTACATTTTTCCCACACTACTTGGTTAACTAACCAGATTTAGCGCTCCATTATTTTAAATTAAACAAAACAACTTTAAATCTAGGTTTTAGAGACCTACAAAACCAATTTCCTAGCGAGCTCTTTACGTGGGAAATGCTTGTTGCAGTTATGTGGACGTTAAAATTTCAATTATAGTCAATGTAAAGTCACCTAAACACATAAACTAGACTGTATAATATAAATGAAAATGAAAGTAGAAATATCATTGTAAACTTTCATATAGTCTAAAATCATTCGATCGTAGAAAACTGCACGTAAGTAACTACTCAAGAACAGAAACATTCTCCAAAACTGAATATTTAAATTTGCTTCTTATAACGAAAAATCCTATAAACAAATAATAGTAATTAATATTTACTTCTTTAGCAATAAGGCCTTGAAAAACCGAATCAATAACGCAACTTGTATTACGTGAGAGGCATGCAAACCAAAAAATTAATGATAAACATTTAGTTCTTGGTCAAAAACCTATCGAAATTACCAGATGTGGATTGCGATTTCGGTCTTATTAGATCTCATCAGCAACAATGAATTACTGATCAAACCGAAGAAAGAGTTGATTTAATATCGTATTAAAGGTAGTATGTCGCTATCTACTGATATTTAATAACAGAGTTAGCAGTAAACATCTGCAGATGGCAACATTCTTCCTGTAATACAATAATAAATCAATTTCCTTTTACGGAACTGCTTCGAACATAACGGTTCATTTTTGAAAAACTTATTAATATATATATATATATATATATATATATATATATATATATTAATATATCCATCTTGACATTCGCTACTGTTTTATTTGAAATTTTTTGAATAATTTTGGATTCTTTTTTAAATAAAGAATGGAAAACATCCAATGTATCGAAAGTGGATAAAAAATTGAATCAAATGACAAAATAAAATATGCTAGGTGCTGTTTGAAAAAATGAACTTATTCGTGTTTTAAGTTTTTAAACTTTGGATTTTTTCCTGAACGCCCTGTACAAATTATAAAGCTTAGTTTTGGCATGACGTTAGCCTTATGACTTGGCAATAACTAGTAAAAATTTGAACATTCTAAGTCATTTTTTATGAAAGTTATGATTTTTTATAGTTTGAGTTGCGGTGCAATCTTTTTTCCAATAATTTAAATTATCTCAGAAACTATTCATCGTAGGCATATAAGTTTGTTATCAAAGTCACCTTAAAATTTTATGTTTTATACGAATTCATCGTAAAAAATATACCATTATTTTAGTTAAATAGATCATCTGATGTACCACTCAGTTTAAATGACCCTGTATATACCGGATTATTTTAAAAGCCAGAACAAGCACTTAGTAGTTTGGATTGTCTATGGTTTATTTTTAAAAGAAGATATTATTAGTACAGGACAACACACGGTGAATGAATTAATAATCGCAAGGATACACTCACCTCTCTTCTTCGCAAAGCTATGTCTAGTTGACGAATGTCCACCCCGAGTCTTAACTCACCCAAGAAAAAAGGCAGCTTAACTTACACACTTAAAACTAAAATTCTAAACCTATATCTGACATACACACAGATACACAATATCACATATACAACAGAGAGTAGCATAGAACTTTAAATGTTTCTATACACCATTACTGATCTTTAACCCCCATTGGGAGTGAATTTCCATAAATCCCTTTTTAGCAAAGAAAAGCAATCCTTCAAAGAGCATCAAAGCCAGAATAGAACGAAAAAAAAAAGTTAATTTAATAAACGTTTCGCCTTTTGGTGCAAAATTTTGTTAAGGCTACACAGCATCACAAAAGGGTTTTAAAATTAATTCAAATTATTTTTCAGCGGATGATACCGAATGTGAAAATGGTGCATGCTGTACTTATTATTAAGATGGAAAAACATTAATTCGTTCAACTAGAAATCTATAGATAAAATAATAAAGAAACAAAATGTTTGAGATCAAACCGAAATTTAATTCAATGTCAAACATATGACATTAATAATAAATAATAAATACACATCTGGTAAATACACAACGGTTTCGATAAATTAATGATTTAGAAAAATTAATGCTACATAAACTATTATTAAAGCTGATAATATTTATAAGCATATTTCTAAACAAGAATAATAATGCGTGTGCATTGAAAGAATGCATATTTTAGTATAGTTCGACTTATTATTGACAATTTACGTAACCATTAAATATTATATATATTTTATAACCTATAAAAGACAATTATTTATCATAGTACTAATTGCTGTTTAATTAAATACTTAGTTACATTCCCGTTTCTTACCTGATCCAAACTTGTCATTCGGGCATAAACAAATAGTAACTAGTATAACGGTTCCTGTCTTTGCCCAATCGTAGCGCTTGATATATTTAAAAAAAACGCTTTTTTTGTGTTTCATTCCCACCAGCTACTCGTGCTCGTGAGCGGGCAGTCCTTCCAACTTACACTGCAGTGCAAAGCCGGAGGATAGGGAGTAAGGCCCTCTTCATCCTATTTTCAGGAATCGTGGGAATGGGTGGGTGGTGTGGTTAGGGAGAGAAAGATGAGACGAACGAAATGAAGACAGAAGAGAAGTGAAAGATTATCTGTGGAATATTACTGCCCCAACATTTGCCTAAATGATCCAAGGAAGCCACAGAAAACTTGGACCAGAGCAGCCAGAACCGGGTTCGAACCGGTGACTTCCCGAATGCTAACCAATTATCTAGAGCACTAGACCACGCCGCTCGGTGCTTGATATATTTCTAAATACAAATTTATTTGTTGATCTTATTTAAAGTTTTAAACGTAATAATTTTCAGAATTTGTTTTTATTGTGTGGTAAAGTAAATATATTGATTGTGAATGCAAAAAGAGTGTTTGTTAAAGCTCTTTTAGGAAGTACAAATATACGAATTAAAATTATCAGGTATATCGTTATCCTGTCCTGACAAGATGAGCAACTAGGTTAAACTGTGTCTCTTTATGTAAGAATTTCTAAAAAAATTAAAACTGTAATTGTGAACTTGATTTTTCCAAGAAGGTGGACATTACTAATAACTGTAAAGATATTTAAAATAATTCATTTTTATATAATAAACAATTTTGTTTTCTATCGAAATATATTAACTATTATAATAAAATACATGTGCTTACGTGAATCCTTTTTCGTATTTTAAGTGATTTAAAATAAACTCTACTCATAATATATACATATTTTTTTAATCAAAAATAGCTAAAGAATTTTAAACAAAACAAAATACATCATAATTGATCTAGCATTACTTGAAAGAATCAAACTTTTACACAAAAATGTTATATCGTGCTTAATTGCTTAAAAAAATAATTGTGCTAATTAATTTTATTAAAAACTAGTTGCCAAAGAAATGAAACGTTTTCGAAATTCCGCGATTCATTTCCCGGAAATCATGGTAGTTTTTGTTACAAGATAACAGATAAATTGAAAAGAACAAGTACGTAAATAGCAGAGGCCACACTATGTTATAGATTACGCGTTTTCAGTTACACACCATTGATTTTAACTACCAACAACATCTACTTCGAACGTCGAAGTCGTAAACACCATGCTCGTACAATCTCGAAAACAACAAAATTTAATGGCATTGCTTTCCACTTCTGTCAGACAATATTAATCAGATATAGGACACTACATAGTTTCAAACTAATCTGTTTCAATTCACACTAATTTATCAACAAGCTTGTTCAATTTATCTCGTGAAAAATCAATCGATTTTGAATCAAATAGAAAGAGCATCCAGAATACAAAATTCACTGCCTTGTTAAAACACCGTAAAAACTATCTACGATTACAATAGTTACTATTTTCTATGACATTGAATTAATTAACGAATTGTAGTTCATTTTCTTTCTTAAACTAAGGAAAATAATAAGCTTTTTAAAAAATACGTGCCTTTTTTATTTATAATAGTTTACGTTACAGATTATCATTGTCATGAATAGGGATACTTCTTTTAATCTCTTAAAGTGTTTCGGAAGAAACAAGACCATCAGTTGCAAACGTATTTGGTGAAAATGAAACTACAAGCCTTTACAAGCTAATTGTCAGATAGGCAAATTTCTCGAAAACTGCGAATTTAAAATTTCTGGGAACATCAACAATCTAACTTTTTTCATTTGTTGTTTCCATTACACATCGTCCCTTCTTATGATATCGTAAGCGTAATCAATCGTGTAAACAAAAAAATAACAGAAATCTATTTGCAATGTGTAACTGTCCCTGTATTATAAATATATAAATATTCGTGTAGACATGTAGACACTAGAATTGTTTCGCTGTACCACAGCTTATTCAGGTGAAATCTTCATTAAAACTCTTGAAACTTTTTTGTGTTATTATTTTTTAAAAATTATAAATATATAATTATGAGACTTTTTCTAGCAGAGCATGAACATTTAACTTCTAAGAGTGTTTCTGAAAAAGAAGACATCAAGAGAAACAACTAGAAATTATTTTTGGATTTATCAATTAATATACCTAGCTGTTGAGCAGTTAAACCAAACACTTCTTTAAAAAAATCTGCCTTCTTCTTTATGAAGGCTATACCGAAGTGTACTACTGCTGCCATCAAAACCTGAATAAGGTATAATACTTTTATAGTGTTTTCAGTAGATGTGTTTGGTCTCATTTTTCATATTTTAACAAATTTTTTCACTGTTAGTCTCATATATAACATATGTCTCGGCTTCTACCGCTTATTACAAAAATACTGTTGTCTTATTTTAATTTCTAAATCTACTATGTCGATATTTGACACTTTTCCATGAATTGCAATTCTGAAATATTTAGACATCTGCTGTTTTATCCGAATTTATTTCCATGACGGTGGCATAATCATCAATCTCTGAATTCTATCTACGATTGGAACACCGGACCAGATATACAACGAAAACAGTTATTATTTTAGTTATTTTGCTTTTTTTCCATTCGATTCACTATTACCCATGAAATTAAAATAATTAACGAATTATAATTCGTTTTCTTTCTTTTGTAGACCAATCGGTGCCAATAAATGATGTGAATAATAAGCTTTAATTTATGTTGGAAAAAATACAACCGTTAAGGTGCTTCGAATGCATATAATTTAATAATAGTAAAAAATACTTAAATCCGAATAATGTTTCAACAAGTTTTATTTAAACTCTACATATGTTTCGGCTTGTTAAGTCTTGTTCACGAGTATACAGATAAATACTAATACTGTTATTCTGACAATAAACCAAATATGGTTTGAACACTTCTTAAACATTAGTAGGCATCGTCTGTATAATACCGATAATTTTGCGTAAGTATTTTTTACTATTATTATTAGAATTGTTTCATAAAAAACCGAGCTTAAATTCCATTAAGCATATAATTTAATAAAATTTTGACCATGATTTTTATAATAATAATCCGAAATTATTTTACAATTTCAAAGTGATTGAGTAAATAAGGTTCACATTTTCTTTTATACTTATTTACAGAGTTTGTAAAATCCGGAACTTTTGAAGTAACAATCAGTGGCATTTTAAAATAAATTGAGCACATTTTGCTTCTTCGGATTTTCAATGTTACAACCGTTACATTATTCATTTTTACAAGGCTGAGGACTATTCGTTATTGCTCCATTTATGCGTAAGGAAAATCAAAATACCTACTACAATAGGGTTGGGAAAATTTTATTTTATATATTTTTATACCAACGTCAAACTGCACCCACGACAAGTCGATATCTTTATTAAAAGAAGAAAACCTTGTTGAACATTACTGAATGTCTCTATAAATAGCAAATTTCTACAGATGGCCATCACTACATTGGCCAATTAATATAAATATCTATCTAATTATTTACTTACCAAAAACAACTACTCCAATTAGCAGTGCAACAGTAATTGGGACAAATGAACAGGACACCATGATTTAAAGTCACTTAAAATCATTCTTTAATTTCTCGCATTTTTACATCGAGTTTGTCACATGTTTTTAGGATGTTGTACAACTTAAGTATACATTGTCAAGGTTCTATATATATTTCACAACGCCTTCTTCTTATTTGGTAAACGAATATGTGTCTCTGGGCCAACCGTCACCTGAAACAAGTAAAAAGTAAACATTAAGAGCGTGAGAAATAATTTCGTTTTAATTACTTAGTACTAAAAGATTAACAAGAAGAATAGCAGATCCACGTTCTATGAGTAGTGACAAAAATTACAATACATGTACATTCTCAAGTTTATACAAGTACGCTTTACTTTTGGTATGTTTTAAAATATATAACAACTTAGTAATTAAAACTTTTCATGACGTTCTATACATAAGTTATTTCTGATGTTAATCATAGACCTATAATGCTTTTTATTGTAAACTAGCTTTTACTTTGCAACTTAATTCGACTGAAAAAAGGTAGCCTAGATCGGTCCTGATAACTTCCTCTTCACGTGTGTAAAACTTCATCGACATCGATTTAGCTGTTCCAAAGATAAAGCCGTACAGACATACAGACAACAGGAAAGCATTTTTTAATGTAGTTTGTGTCTTAATAACATAAATATTTATATGTTATAAGAAAACTATAAGTTCTTCGTCGGAAATTTATCGAAATTATTAGGCGTTGATCGCGATTTTATTCTTATTAGATCTTATTAGGACTCCATAGACCTAGGTATAACGAGTCTCTGTAAATAAACGACAAAATCGAAGGAGCTCTTTAGGGGGTTATATCTGTTTAGACCCCAAAAAAGAGGCCTTTTTTCTTTTATTTTTTTATGAACTCGTTTTTACATTATCATATACATATGATATATGAATCGATTACACAACTCTCCGGGAATGTGAAAAACATTTTATTGATGCAAATTTACAAAATGGCTGTTCGTAAATAAAGAAAACTCAAGATTTTAAAGTATCTCTGCGACACGCAGTAGTAGTTCCCTGTATCGCCATTTGAAAGCATAATTTTTTTTTTTTTTTCATAAACTACAAGAGTTTTGATAGTGAAGTATACACGATTTTAGTTTTTTCGCAAAATGGCGATCGTTTAAACAAAAAATTACATTTTCGACGAAAAAATCGACTTTGTTTATATATTTTTTTTTCTTGTTTATCGATCGTTAATATCGTGTGTACTTCACTAGATAATCAAATGAAGAAGCTATAGTTACAATTTCAAGTCAATCGGATGAAAACTCTTCGAGTTATACTGCGTTCCGATTATAAAAACATGGTTTCGAGAAAAACGTTTGAAAACGTACTCCGAGTCGTGTTCAAAAGAATGACGATTTTGGTTCGTCGTCGCGTTGAATAGTTATATTTAGTGCCTTTGTGGCCATCGTATCACTCATAATTTAGACTTTTAATAAATTATAAATGCAAAATAACAACGTCAAACGCAAAGTAAACACATAACTACAACTCGAACTGCAGCGTGCAGCTAATTGACGAAAGCTATAGTCTAGGATAGTAGATTTGATTTTCAGAACATTTCTGTTTTCTTTTTCATACTTGGACGTTATTGATTATGAATCTAGGGATGTTTTGGAGCAATTTTAGTCAATAAAAAAATTTTTAAGAAAAATTCCAAACAGATTAATCCCTTAAAAGCAATTTGATCTAATATCTAGTTATGGTAGTACATTTCCATTTGCTCATATCTGCTGCTAACTGAAGAATTTCATATGTTAGACGAGGGCCTTACTCGTGTATCTTCTTTTCCAACTGAAACGATCACGCAGCTGATATACGTAACAGACACGTATCCCAAATTAATAAGGACAGTATATGTTCTTGGTCTGTAATTTATCGAAACTAACCGTAGCTCGCAAATTCGATACTATTAAACCTCATCAGGATTCCATAGGTATAGGCAATCTCGATAAACCACTGTATGAGTAAGCTGGTATAATATCTTTTTATGACAGTATATGGATCTCTACCGATATCTGCTGTGCTACAAATAACCATATGAACTTGAAAAACGGTATTTATTTTATTCGATATTACAGACAGACACTTCAATTTTATTTATTTATGTATATATTTATAAATTATCAAAGAAAACTAAAATTTTCTTACTTTGAAAAAGCATACTCCGATTACTTACACAATCGAAAAAAAAAACGATCAAGAGCAAATTGACTTCTCAGACTGAAAATTTCATAACAAAGAAGTACATTTTTCTTATTTGTCTGCATTTATCAATTTTTGGTAAGTAAGTATTTCTTGTATAAGTACATATTGAATCAGATATTCTTACTTAACGTACTTTGGAAACAATATATCATGCGAAATTATGGACAAAATTAACTGGTCTATAGTGCATTAATTTATTCCTCCTTACTTAATACATAAAACGGAAACTAATTATAAATCAGCCCCACAATAATTATCTAGATTATAATTCAATTCAATTAAACAATCAAATGTATGCCTATCTATGATTACTGATTGTTTACTATTTTGTGCCCAGTACCAAGTAGTGTGTCAGGAAGAAGTGTCTGAAGGACATTGAAGTCAGACATTGTCATTTAGGGATAATGAACTTTGTTATTTATTGTTTTAAATTAAATCTTAAAATATATTGAGTTGACTTTCTGCTGATTTTATAAGTCAATTACAGAACATTAAAATTGAGCGAACACACAGGCTTATTCACAAATTTTCATAAACTGATACTAAATTATATATATGTATAATAAAATTGGCGTACATTATTACTGTATAATAATACTTCTAAATAACCTGTCCGTTCCTAACGTATTTTATGTTTAATACTATTTTGCTAGAGGAACACGCTACAACATTTTCATTACTTATAGTTCCATAGAGAAAATACCTTTTTTTTGTTAAATTGTGAAAAAGATACAAAAACGATTTAAAATTAAAACCGCAACTACAAGGTTATTTTTTATGTAGAATTTAAACCAGAATAAAAGTTGGATTAAAAATACTTAACCACAAGACACAACAATCGAGACCTGTGTTGTATACAGATATATAGTAAATTAGAAAACACGTTTTCGCAAATTATTAAAAATAATGTTGAATAGAAAATATATAATATTAGTTAATGATCAATAATAAATGGTTAAACAACCTTAATATACAAACGGATTTCATAACTTTTAATTTTAACATATCCGCATAAATATTCAAATACAACAAAGGAGTAAAATTACTTATATAGGCTTAAAAGCTGTCGTTGATGATAATAATAAAGGTAACATATATTCAAATGAAATAACAAGCAGGAACTGAAAATGAAAAATATGAGAGTGAATAAGACCCAGTCTAAAAGTAATTAATTAATTAAAAAATAACAATAATTATAATTTTAACTGAACATTGGGTAAGATGGAATGAAAATAGTTCCTATTTATCTATTGATATCAAATTATTCTTGATTTCCTGACTGCTTATTTAAAAGTTATAATTTATTTTCCAGCGTGGGGGTCATTAATTAAAACAATGTTATTAATTCATATGTAACGTATTAGTTTATTCAACCATCATCAGACTATAACTAAATACAAAAATGTAGTTCTAAACCACATATAGTCTGATGATGATTGAATAAACCGAAACGTTACAAATGAATTAACAACATTGTTTTAATTAATGACCGCCACCCTGGAAAATAAATTATAAATCTATTGATATTTACCGTTAACTGAAGTATTTGATATGTTAAACAAGAACCTTACTAAGGTATCTACTTGTTTAACTGATTGGCCGACGCAGCTTATATACGTGACCAAATTAATAACAACACTATAAGTATCTAGTTAGTGATTTGATGAAACTACTAAACAAGGAAAACGACTTCGATATTATAAGAACTTATTAGGAATTCATAGGCATAGGCATGAGCAGTCTCGATAAATAACCAACCAAATCTAAGGTGTTCTTTAAAATCAAGTTAATTTAATTTCTAATTATGACAGTATGTCGCTATCTACCAATATTTGTTATTTCGTAGGCTAGCATAGAAAAAATGTTTCTTCCATCGTCAGATATAGACGCAAAAATTCGGATTTATTACGATTGAACATCTTCCAGCTCCAAACACTGCTTAGAATCATTAATCCGTTGTTGTTTTTGGTCGATTGTGAGCTCGCGCGGCACCCACTTTGTACAGAGCTTTCGTATTTCCAAATGTTCATTCACGATATGACCGTTCCTCTGATATCTTTAGGGTCTCAGCTATCTCAATCGACTTCACTTTACAGTTATCAAAAATTATTTTGTGGAATTTTTTTATGTTTTCGTCGGTAACAGCATCGTTGGGGCATCCACTGCGTGCATCGTCCTCGGTGCTCATTTCGCCTCGTTTAAATTTAGCAAACCACTTTTCTACGGTTGATTTTCCTGGTGCAAAGTCCGAATAATGTTTATCAGGCCATGCCTTGGTTTCAACAGTATTTTTTTTCGCCAAAAAGCAATGCTTTATTAACACACGAAATAAGTAAGAAAAATTATTTCACTAAAAATGCTATAACTCAGATACTAATAGTGCAACAGATGTCAAATGTATACACGCGTCTTTTGAAGGTTAGGGCTAACTAAAAATCATATGCATTTGATACTAATAGCGCCATCTATGGGTCAGCCTACGAACTTTTCAGCCCGCCTGTTATTTCATTTGTTAGGAAAGGACTTTACTTACGTATCTTGTCTGACGCAGCTTATAAACCTACGTGATACACACATAGTTCATATGAACAGTGTAAGTTCTTGGTCAGTAATTTATCAAAACTAAATTACTTCTACTTCAATTAGCATTAGATGGCGAGATACTGCCATAAGTAGGTATTATATTAACTTACCATTCCTTCTATTTATTCAGTGATTCAGTGATCCAGGTTGCTGATATCTATTTCGTACTGATGAGATCTAATAAAATCGAAATCGAAAACCACATCTTGTGGTATCGATAAATCACTGACTAAGAATATTTATTCTTCATATAAAATAATACGACATATTCAGAGCAACTATTTAATTCAAATAAATAGACAAAACAATGCGAAATCCTCCCTCTATACAAAACAACGGTCAAACCTTAACAAAGCGACTACTAAACATTACTTTTAAAGGTTTCGATTCATCCATTGTTTCTATAGAAGCTGTTAAATATGCTAAAACTTATTTCATGTTTAGTTAAATTATTACGATTTTGTTACGTAACTGACTCCTTAAAAGCTAACAGCTAATCCAAAACTTCATTAACTGTATCTTTTGCTTTTTAGGTTTAGGAAATACAATACATACAATTTCTAAATGGGGCCTATATCTTTTGCATGTCATTAACATGTTAATGAAAACGAAAACAAATCGTTTGTTATATACGTGCAATGTACGACTGTAAAGTTCATAATTACTAAGTGCATTATTGCAATAGGACAGCATGAACATATTGTAATAATTTCTAAATTCAATCTTTCCAATGAAGAAAACTAAATTTAGGAGTGGAAAAGTTGAACTTAAGCAAAAAGGCTTGATTTTACAGTCGATTCAAATGAAATATAAGAGGAAATGTAAATTAAATCAAATTCTCATAATTATGTAATAGAAATGGATTTAATTGTATGATTAATTATTAAATTATCCACATCATTTTTCTGTTGTTAGTGTTATAAATTTTGCATATATAACGAAATATTGAGAATGGTGATTAACAATAATGTTTTATTCAAATACATGGAAGCAAACAGAATAAAACTTAAACCAATTTGGAACCCCAGGTAGGTTACATACGTGTCACATAGATAGGCTACGCCGTGGGTTCAGTTTAGCATGTCAATATCCTTATTAAAAAAAGACATTGTTGAACATTATTGGAGCCCACAATAAGTACCCAATTCCTACAGATGGCGTTCATAACGGTGTATACACTATTTATTGAACGCTCTTTAACGGCAGCAAGTGTTCTCTCGGGGCTTTCTATACCTTATCGGGGTTATTCTATCATTCCTATCGGACAGAACGCTTCGTGTCCGCGTTGGCTCTGCCTTATCGCCCAGCAAACCCGTTACGGCCGGTGTCCCTCAAGACTCCAAATTATCGCCCCTTCTGTTAAATCTTTACGGCGCCGACATTGCCCTTATAAATTCTAGCAAAACCATTGTCTATTGCACCGCTAGAATCAACACTACTACTAAATTGGTACCGTAGATAGAAACTCTCCATTAACGAAGCCAAATCGGAAGCAGTTTTGTTCTCCCGTAGGAACTGAACCCCTTCTCCCATCTCCGTAAATAACCACAACATCAAATGGAGTAATTCCGTTACTTATCTTAGCGTGATCTTCGACAGAAGGCTCACTTGGCGACAACAAATACAAAGCACTCGTGCTGAAGCCCTGGGCGACTTTATTTCTCTCAAGCCCTTCTTCCACGACAGTTCAATCTCCCATCAAGCCAGAATCCGTGCGTTCAACGCAATTATCAGTAGCATCTGCTTCTACACTATTCCTTTGCTCCGCACTCGACTACCCCTGGTTCGTCAGAAACTCTCAAATTCTGAAGGAAACCGGCCTACCTTCGCTCCCCGAAGCTGCAATCAAACTCGCGTCAAATCTCCAGGTCTCAGTGTCCCGTCACCCAAATCCGTCTATCTTGGCACTTTCCGACTTAAACAGAACGACCGCTTCAGAAAACCTTGTCACCTTCTACTCTGAACTGTCACATTATGCTCAATCCTAGTTTTGCTTTTTTAGCGCGAGTGTCCACCCAACACATCTAAGGTGGGCCACCATCACCCTCCTCCCCATACTCCCCATCGCCCCCACCACAACAAATCAATTTCCCGTTCCCAAGTATCCCAGGGATGCATAACCTTCGGGTTGATCTTCCTTCTCGAGGAGGGGTTTTGGTCGGTAGACGACTCGGCGAATCCGACACTACCCCATTAAAAACAAAAAAGGAGGTTTCTACAGCAAAGGCGTGCTCATGAGAACTAAAGCGTTAGAAATCACGATCCATGTCTGTTGGTTACAACGAATCACTGACCAAGAACACATTTGTGTTTTACCTTATGAAAAGATTTATTTTGTGTCTTAAACCGTTCCAGTGGACTTATGATGTTGTGATTACCTTCTTTACTTCAATTGAAATATATAATGGCAATAACCTCAACGTTACTATCGGTAAGATCGGAAATAGTAATCGATAGATAACAGTTTAGATATAGATGGTTACATAATTATATTTTACCAGCCGTAAACGTGAAAACTGTCTGTATCTTAACGAATGGTCATTGCATTTTTATATTTGGTTTCGCTTCCTTGTTCCGATATCTTTAACTGTCCTACAAAATCGGTTCTCCTTTCCAAATGTCTTTACTTTATAGACTTCCTATTGATATGAATTTATGTGACACTTTCTTTCTCCTTTCCATTCAGACAAAGGTACATAGCGTTCTAAAACGTACTTCCATTTTATAATAGTCAATTAATAATGCATAAGATGACTACGAAGAATTCATTTGAAAATGCCCTGGTTTCCTAAGTTGTTATATAGTGATGTGGCTGTATGTGTAAATTATTAATAAAATGGTATGTTAAAAATGAAATAGAGGCAATTGCTGCCATCTAGTGAATTTTAGCTGCTACAGAGGATGTCAAACTAGACAAGGCCTCACTGAGGTATTTAAACTTGTCCAGCTATATCAACAACGCAGCCTACATACATGAATACACGCCTTGGTCAGTAATTTATCGAAACTGCCTATGGCACGCTGATGAGCTTCTAACAAGAGCGAAATCGCGATCCGTGTCTGGTAGTTTCGATAAATTTCTGACCAAAAGCATAATAATGTTTATTAAATGGTATATTGTTCAGACGAAGATACAACAAATTCATCAAGTCGAATATACAGCGTGTCTCAGGATTCTATGTAGGTATATACAGTAACCACAGGTTCCTGGGATAAGAATAAATCAATTCAATCGAACTTATCTATTTACTATGTTTTTCGTTTGCCCGTCAGAGGGTGCCAAACAAAAAAAAATGTTTTTTCTAAAATTACTCAAAAACATTCAGTACTATTTTAGTAAAATTTGATAGGTAGATATGTCTATCAAAGCTATAATTTCTGATGTAGGATAAGTAGTTATGTCAATTATTTGTTTTGCAGAGACACCTTAGCTTCATTTTTTCTCATATTGGAAATCATGCCTGTATCAGTTGCGAAGAAAAAATTCTTTAAGTGTACTGTTTTCTCGAAATAAATCGGAGACGCTTAGTGCAATTAAATATAATGATAATAATAATTTGATATGTAGACATTCCTATGGAGGTACTTGTTTTTGTTATGCAGCTACCCCACCCATAAACAAATTTAGTCGTAATTTACATTTTGGGTAGTTTTATTACTCTAATAAGTTTCGTTTCAAAGATTGCTTTTTACACCTATATTTGTTATCTTTCTTTTAACCGATCTGCAACATTTTTGGAAGAAAATAGATCTTTTGAATGAGCAGTACATAAGGATTGGGATATGACAGGAAGCACTTATTCGTTGACCATTACGCTTACCAGATTTCAATATTTTTCATGTGGGAAGTAAGGAAAACAAAAGTCTACGAAGTTCTCAGGCTTTTACGGCCGTATGTTGATTTTTCTTAACTGATAAAGTTTGGGAGCGAGTTACATTTTTATACCAGGATCGTTGCAGTGGTTAGTTTTCCGCTTCGATGCATTCATGTCATGATTGGTTTGTCTTCGGATTGTGGTACATTGTTTATTCTTTAGTGCTGGTATCCAAGCTTTGTTTATGTTTAACCCATCGTCTCTGTTAATGATGTTAGGGTGTTGTTCTATTTCCAGAGCTTCACGTCTAACTAAATTGTAGAATCCGAACGTTCTGATAAGGGTTGTTGTATTGTTGAATTGAATGGTGTGACCTTTTTCAAGCGCATGTTGGGCTATCGCTGATTTTTCAGGTTGTAGTAGTCTGATTACTCGTTCATATTCGTTTTTTCGTGTCAGTATGCTGCGCTGCGACATTCCAATATAGTTCTTGCCACACTCACAAGGTATCCGGTAATCACCTGGTATCAGTAGTCGATTCAGAAGGTCTTTTACTGGTCGCAGTTTATCCCGAATAAAAAGGGTAACTCGCTCCCAAACTTTATCAGTTACGACCAAGCAATTGTCAAGTCACTACTGAACATGCCGTCAGCAAAACACAGCGAAACGTCTGGAAAAGAAAAATTCCATGGACCACGGCAAAACAGCCTGGAAGAATACACTGTATCAAAAGTCTACAAAGTTAGAATTGACAATATTAAACGATTATAAAACTGGATCCAAAATACTTTACAAGATGAGCTTATTTTGATAAGAGTTCATTTCAATTTGTTACGTCGCCATATCGATTAGCTCTCTACAGAAGTCAAGACGTTAGATATATTGGTCATTTATTGTGAGAACTATTTTTTTTATCCAAAACTTTTGCAGATACGGATTTTTATTGACAGACAAAAAATGTAGATATGGAAAGTACCTTTCGAGAAAATTTTATTGGAGGCATAAATCGACCCCAAACATTAATTATGACCCAATTTGTTTAAGGGTGGGAGTGTTTTTCTCCCTTGTCGAATATTAATAAAATTGATAAGCATATCAAAAATTGATATCTCCATAAGAGTGTCTACAATTAAATATTATTGAATATTTCATATTAAGTGTAAAAGGAAATATATTGGTGCTTTCAAATATTTTTTTTGTAACGTAAAGCACATGCACCAATTAAATTTTTTTACTCGATTTTTACAATCGAATTGAATAACTAAATAGTGAACAAAACTAATTACTTGAATATTTTCAAAGGTAGTTACTGCAGGACTTACGATTTACAATAATTATATACTAAATAAAAACAAAATGGTCAAAATTGTTGCTTGGAGCAAATTAATTAATCCATTACACAATAAAAATGCCAAAGTTTTGAACAATTTAATTTGAACAACATCAACATAATGAGGTAGGCTTTTCAACGATAATAGTGTTTCGTGTGAAGAATCGTTTAAAATTAAGAAGCAGAACTAACAATACAAAAAGTACTTCTTGAAGGATGCTTTTTGCAATGTGATTGTGTAACTAAATAACGAGCGTATTTTTACTTAATGACTCTTTGTATTCGTGTAGCTGATGGAAAAAATGATCACAGGTAACGAACTAATTATTAATGATTAGCAACACTACACTCCTGATTTTTCCATTTCCTAAATTGAAAAGCGCAAGCAATCTCAACCAGATAGTGCAAGCCATCAGTAACATTTCAAACTGACACACAATTATATAATTATAAACTATAAGACATTAACACGGAATTATTATATCCACCGAAATACAATCAATTACTTTCGTAATCGTGTCTATTGCATTGGTTTCCAAATTTAGAAAACTTAATTATTGCTTGTACTGTTATTAATACTTTTTTTGCACAAAATTGGAAAAACTATTTTATTTATCAAATTTAAAATTGTTGTAATGAAAATATCGTGGGCTAATGTTGATATATACTCAATTCAAACGATAGTAACTGATTGTCAGGTACAAAGAAGAATAAATATAAAAAATGAGAAAAAAACATGAAGTATGTATTTTTGTATATAAAAGTGACTTGTGAGGATATACTAAAGTTTGAAAAATTAATTCGCTAGAAACTATACAAATGTTTTTGTATTTTAAAAATACAGATTTAAATTTCAACCACTAAACTGAAGATCACCATTTAACAGTTAAAATGCACACTTTTTTGTATTTTTTTTCAAACTTATGGATATGTTCCAACAACTAGAAGCTTCTATTCTAAAAAGTACATATTTATATATTTTAAACGAAGTATAGGATTCTGGTTTTGCACCTCATCAGTTTATCTGTTGGCAACATCCTGTTCTCATTAGAAGACGACATGTTTAGGGCTGTTTCCAGATTATTGATAAATTATATGAGAAATGATGGATAATTTGAATCAAAAGAACTGACGACATGAAGATGTTTATAGGTCTCATCGATTATAGTAGATTTTAGTGCGTAATTCACGGTTGGCTTCAAAAGTTTCATTGTATTATGTGTGTAGTATAGTTCCTCATAGTTGAGATGGGGCGGGGTCTTAAAGGTCTCAGGGGTTTCTTTTATTCTTCACCGAGCGGCGTTGTATAGTGGCTTCCACCTGCTCTGGTCCAAGTTTTCTGTGGTTTCCTTGGATCATTTAGCAAATGCGGGGTAGTAATACTCGACAGATAATCTTTCAATGCTCTACTGTCTTCATTTCGTTCGTCTAATCTTTCTCTCCGTAACCACACCACCCACCCATTCCTATGATTCCTGAAGAGAGCCTTACGCCCTACCCTTCAGCTTTGCACTACAGTGTAGGCCAGAGGAACTACGCCTCTTTCTTGATTCTTCAATCGTGGAACTTGATCGTTCAAGAAGGAACTTTTATACCTGAAAATATATCTCGATCGCTCTGTTTCACTAATGTATGCACGGTCGCATGAACGGGTATTCCCGTAAGTACTTTCACCTTTCAACGCCACGAGATACTTTATCGTGGTAAGGTTGGTGGAAAATGATTGGAAGGAAATTTGTTAAATATAGTAAAATTATTGGTAAGTGTGTCCATGTTTGAACTGCCGTTCACCAACTATAAATATAACTACCAAAAAGCAATAAATGCCTATTGTTCCCCATTTGCAGCCAGTTCTTCCGTTTTAAATGACCATCTGCATCCAACGAATTCTAAATGTATCCCGTGTGGTTGAAAACGAAACGTCGGCAACAGAATATCCTGAATTTCAGTGTAAACAACATCGGCAGAAGCCAACGCAGTTCTACCAATTGAAACAATAATAGACTGTAATATCAATTAAATTATCAAGTGAAAAAGAATAGTTATAATTAAAACCACCCGGTAGTTATATTTCTGGTAAAAGCGCAAACTAATACATCATTTTTTCATTCTAAAAGCTACGATTACATTTAATAAAACAGATGAGTTACAGAAATTTTTTATTGATACCAAAATAATATTATTTCAACATACAATGTCTTCTTTAGACTAATTACAAGTCGACTTAAATGCTAAATTATAAGGGTGGGGTGGAAAGTTTAAATGTTTAGTAGAAAAATTAATCTTAATTTATTTAATTTGTTTATTTCCATTGTTTCTAGTAAGTTCAATTTAATACCTTTAGCTTCAGTATGTAGTATCATAAAGTTATCATTAAAGTTATGTGTGTTAGAAATTAAGTGATTAGCGTAAGTAGACAGTTTTCAAAACAATTCTTGTGTTCTTTTATACGATCTTTGAAAGCTCTTCCAGAGTGTCCAATGTAAGATTTGCTGCAACTACCGCAATCTACCTTATAAATTCCAGATTTATATTCTGTTTTGGTGGGGTCTTTGTTTTTTTTTAATAAATTTGCTAAAGAATTATCCGTTTTAAATGATACGAAGGAGTCTGTAAAATTTGCAATATGTTTGCCTAGAGTGAGGAAAATATTACCTTGATATGTTAGCAAGTTAAAAAGTGATTTATTTTTTACTGTCGGGGTGTAAACTAAGTTTTTTATTCAGTGAGTTTGTGACCATTGAAGTTGTGTAGCCGTTATTGATTGCAATAATATTTATTCTATTTATTCTGCGATTATTTTGAGGAGTTCTTACAATCAAGAATCAAAATATCTGAGTTATCTCCAGTGCAGTTTTTTTTATTTGTCTTCACTTAATACGAAAGAGCTGTCAAGAACGAAGATAATAAAATGAATTTATTCATAAAACGTTTCCCATTTAAAAATGTCTAATAGTTTAATTGTTCAATTAGATTTTTTCACACTGGGAATGCCAGAAACAATTAAATTCGTAGTTGACGTCAATAGAAAGTAAAGTGGAGTGAAAAGTTACGAAACCATTTGCATTATTTAAGAGGCGTTGAAGAAAGAGTGTCAGCTCAGGCCTGACGACTATGCACACGTTCGAGGCTTTTTGGTGCAATCGACAACTTTAACGTTAAATTAGGTAACTCCGACGATCGAACAAACGAAAAAGGTGAAATCAGAGAAAAGTACGTGAACATATAAGACGGTGACCGGGTAACCGTCATTTCTTACTTCAAATATGCATATCTATTCTACTTTCAAACTTTTTCTAAACAAACCAAAGTAAAGTAGTACTTTTTGGCTTGCGGAATTCACAAGTTATTTGTATGTACTCTACAGCCACAAGGCAAACAAGCCAACAAGAGTCTGTAATCAGATATCGTTAGAAGCTGTGGAAGTTTTTACCATGACCTTCTTTATTAACTACATTTTCAACTTACTCTTACAACTAGTTACAACAGAGTAAGACATCCGAATTCCTATTTTGTATCTCAGTAAGTATATTTGTATAGTAGAAAATGGAGACAGTGGGACCACTAACACTTTCACAGCGGTCGCATACTTCATACTTCGATTGTGAGCACTGTCAACGCTAATTATTTTTATACAACTATAATTAATATGACATTTTTAAAATCACTTTGAAGTTTAAGCATCTACTCATAATTCCACTGTACTGCAGAAACCCGACAATAAGCGTGTTAATTACCATTACTATCAAATACGCTCAAAGCATATTAATCCTTTTCAGGAAAATTATTACAATCATTATAACACTAGAAAATATTTGCATAAAATAGCTGATGTTTATCTCACGCTTCAATTATCATGTAACTTTTAGAAAATCTATTGCTATTAATTAATTATAAAACCACTCCTAATGGAGAATGTGTATTGAACTCATCAAATCTGCTCAGTTTGAGTCTTTTATTAATTTGTAATGATTCCGCGGTCAGGTAATTATGAAACACATTAATTAATAAAAGTAATAGACAAAAAGGTTGTGAATAACTTAAGGATATCTGCCGTTATCACTTGGTGAAACATTTTTCAAAATTGAGAAAAAAATTAAAACACTGAGGGTTTCACTAAAACTTTATTGAATACTCGATACGTATTTCGCCTTATAAGGGCATCTTCAGGAGTAACGAAATTATATTAAGTACCAAACAGAAATACATTCTAAGAGGGTGGGGGATGAACAATGTTTGGGTCCAATAAGGGATTGTTACCAAATTCTATTTGGTCGTTAGTAATATTTTTATTTTCTATTTTTGCTTTTTTTTGTTTGAAAAAGTTCGATGATCATCGAAATAAAAAAGCAAAAATAGAAAATAAAAATATTACTAACGACCAAATAGAATTTGGTAACAATCCCTTATTGGACCCAAACATTGTTCATCCCCCACCCTCTTAGTATGTACTATAAATTAATGTATTTCTGTTTGGTACTTAGTATAATTTCGTTATTCCTGAAGATGCCCTTATAAGGCGAAATACGTATCGAGTATTCAATAAAGTTTCAGTGAAACCCTCAGTGTTTTTTTCTCAATTTTGAAAAAGGTTGTTTCTTTATGTTTTAAAAAGTTTTTTAGACTCTACAATGTAGATTATTTATCATACTCCTAATAAAGGTATAATATTCCGAAACAATTGTAGTGTTTAATAAACATTTTCAAACATAAAAAAGCAACCTTTTAATCGTTTACTTTTATTAATGTCCACCAATTGCCTTTCTATTTACCCCAATAGATTTACACTATAGTCCGTTTAGTTTCATTTTGCCGGTTTTGGATTCTAAAATGAAAATAGTAAATATTTTACTACTATCTTTTATTACTGATACAATAAGTCAACTAGCCCCTACCTCTACACCTACCGCAAGTAAAACAAGAATACCCTTGGTACATTGCAGGCACTGAGAGCTGCAGGTACTTTTTAAGGATTTTACATCTTTTTTTTTTTTATTTACACAGTTTGTATGAGTTTGTCTGGCTTTTACGTTTTTGTTGTACTGCTGCATGAATATTTATAAATTACAGCGTCATTTACAAGTTATTATTAGCACACCTACTTTTATTTTTACAAAAGTTTTCAAAACATTTTTTTGTACTTATGTATGTCAGTTACAAGGGAATACAATACATAAAATTATATTTCATTTCTCAAAAATATAATTTATGTACCTATACGTAACTAGAGAACAATATATTAACTGATTTTGAAATAACGTCACTCATAAAAAAAACCATTAGAAATTAAGTACAAAATGTATTCAATAGTTTTCATAGTTCTTCATCTTCATAATCTGATGAATTGTTAATATTTATGATTAAATGTTCACAAATAAAAACAATTTTTCAAGTTAAATTTTCTTTAATCAGTGTTTCTCGTTTTCTAACTTTCTTTTAGCAATGCCACGTAAATATTGAATTAACAAAACAAAAAAAAATAAAATTAACAATGTGTACTTTTAATTTTCTAAGAAAAGGAAAACTTAAATTATTCAAATAAAAACATGTACATCCCAAAGTAATTCATAATAAATTATGCAGCAGAAGTAGAACAAAAATAAAAACGAGACAAACGCATAAACTGTATAAATAAAAGAGAAAGATGTAAAAACTTTAAAAACTGCTTGCAGCGTTCGGTACCTCTGACTCGCCAAGAAGGATAAGGGTATCCATCTCCTTCTGTCGGTACAGTAGGTAGGGGTTAGTTGATTTATTATCCCAGTACGTAAAATAATAATAAAATATTTACAATTTTGACTTTATAATCTAAAACCGGCAAAATTAAACTAAACAGACTACAGTTATAATATTAATATATAATATTATATAATTATAATAATTAATTGAATTTACATTTACTTGATGGAAATTCATTGTAAAATTAGAAAATAATATAACACTTGTAATTTCCATAAAATTATTTATTTCACTTGATATATGTTTCACCACGATGTGGCTTCTTCAGAAGTTACATATATACTTAAAGTGACGAAGACAATTTTCTGTATTTATATTTATATATTAAGCAGTAGTACAAATTAGTAAAAACCCACCCTTAACTACTACAGTAATTTTCAAATTTCAATGTATTTCTCAACGATAGACTCGAATCTGTCCCCGTAATTAAAGTATCGAGATATCTTGATCTCAAAATCGGACAAGCCAATCTATCATCATTCCGATTTTGAGGTTAAGATACATCAAAATATTGTTTTACTGTAGCAATTCTGAGACCATACTCGGACTCGACAACAAAAGATACGTAAGAGATGACTACTTTATTGGTTATTTTGTCCGTTTACTCCACAAAGCAGTGCTTTTAAAAAAGCCTAAAAGTGCATTTTCTAAATTTTGAGATTATGATACCTCGAAATTCTGAAGTTCATATTACACCGAATGTGACTTTTAGATTTTGATTTCCTGATCGTCCGTCTGCTCTAGTCCAAGTTTTCTGTGGTTTCCTTTGATCATTTAGGCAAATGCTGGGGCAGTAATATTCCACAGATAATCTTTCACTTCTCTTTTGTCTTCATTTCGTCCGTCTCATCTTTCTCTCCCTAACCACACCACCCACCCATTCCCCCGAGACCTGAAAGGAGGCTGAAGTGGGCTTTACGCCCTACCCTCCGACTTTGCACTACATTGTAGGCCGGAGGAACTGCCCGCCGGCCAGCACGATAGCTGATGGAATGAAACACAAAAAAGTTTTTTTTTTGGTCACTAAGTATATTTGTAACTGCTGAAGAAGCCACATCGTAGTGAAACATATATCAAATGAAATAAATAATTTCTAATTATAATAATAACCCGGTTTACTCTCGCTGTATTAACTTGTAAAAGAAAAGAGCTAATGAAATACCATAAGATCAGTTTTTATCTAGAAATGTACACACATACATTCTTCTCTATCGTGTGCAAGTTTTTTGATATTGTCGCATTCAGTATTTTTTGTATGCATGCAGCTGGAAAGGTTTCAAGAAATTTGCGCTTTTAATTCAGTTAATTGTTCCAATGTAGCGCTTAATTTTTGATGTTATTATAAATGACCTTACTGTACAAATGATGTCATTATGTTTATTAAAAAACTTTCCTTATTACATTAGCACTAATTAACTTTTGATTGTACTTACAAAGCTCTTATCTTTTATTAAGTCTATGTACATTATTCTAGTAGGTTTTATACAAAAATAAGGTGAAGTTTTCAACATACACTTTTTAATTGTTTTAAATCACAAGTACGATTAAATGTAAATACCTAACCTACATGGAATTTATCATTTCAAAGGAAACCAGTGTTGAAAATGAATCTACACAAGGTGTTATGGAAATTACAGCACTTTGTGAAATATTTGGACTCATGTACTGTAGTAATTTTACAATCTCATACGTATTTTCATTGAATTTCAATAAATACTAAGTAAACCACTTAAATTGTAGGCTTTATAGGTTTTTGAAGCCTTAGCTTGTTGAAACTGGTTCATAATTAAACAAAACTCAAAAAGTATCAAGAAAATTTTGTTTCGCTAGTACTTAATTATACGAAATAGAATAATTTTTGTTTAAAATTGTAAAATATGACGTGAGAGGCATAATATGTGTTATGATGTTCGATTATATAATAAATTCGAAGTTCTTGTTGATTTTAGATATAAAATCTTGGGGGCCTATTTACTGATTAGAAATATGAAAGATGTTTCTGACTTTTTAGGTTGCTTTTAAACTAATGTTTCAATTAAAAAAATATATTACCTAAATCACCAACAAAGTGCACATTTTTGCCATAAAATTGAAAAGAGCACATATAAAAAATGTATCGAAAACAAATTTTGTAATTATTCATTGTGTATTCGCGCATTACGAGCGTTAGTTCAACAATTCGTGAGTATATCTAACAGAAAATTTTCCTCAAATCACTGACCAAAGACTTATGTTCAGTATTACTTTATAAACAAATAATATTTTCGTAGTTATTTCGAAATATTTTACATTGAAGTTATTTGCTCGATACCACCTGCTGACAATTATTGCACAATTTTTTCACTGTCTAGCCTGATTGTATCCATTCGAACATGATAACATTATCATATTAATTTTATTATTAAATGTGAAAGCACCCCAGTTAAGGCCTTTCTATTTGTTACATTCTGAAATTTAACTAGAAAAAATATAACTGTCTAATCTAATCATACACGTAATACGTAATCAATATTCGCTTCCTATTCAATATCTACACAGAGTATATAAATTTTAGAAAGTTATTGGAAACATGCATTAATCTTAGATAGTATATTTATATAAGGTGTCTGTGCACTGTGTTGCGCAATTATTTATTTATAAATCGAAAATTAAAGTCACTCCAAATAATTTTTCAAATTTCTAAGAAGGCAACAATTAAGAAAATGTACATACAAAATTTTAGAAAATGTAGAAAAAAAAATCAGTTAATAGTCGCAAATCTTAAATATAACCCTTTTATATTTTCTACCCAGTGCATTATTTTAATAGAAATAAAAATTATATTAAATGTTTACTGCGACATACATGATTTACTAAAATATGTATATAGACTGTACTAAGGTTGGTGAAGATAAAGCAAGCTACGCGACGTTCAGCAATTCCGAAACAGAACTGCACAGTGTGCAGCACACTGCACAGCATCGGTCGTCCTGAACAGAACTACTAGACGAAGACCCAGAAACGGATTTTGAATTGTCATTTCAATTTACACACTAGGTCTTTATACCTGCCGAACAATAAAAGTCTATTCTGACATTTTCCTGCGGCTAAGATATGCTCCCTTTAAAATAATGAAGAGTGTGAGAAATAAATTTCGATTTATTTAAAGTAACACTCTTGAAAGTTTCAGGAGATTACATTCGATAGTGTTCTCTATTTATAACAATTATTGCCAGAACATTTTCCGACTCCTAAATATCGACAAGACACACACACACAATATATATATATGTAATCATTTGTGTTATTTCATTACTTGAAAATTTGACGGAATAAATAAAATATACAGAATTCCGTCACTAACTACCTGCCAGAGTAAAAAACGTTCCCATGTGGAGAAAAATAAGTAAAAGGAATGAATTAACATAAGAAAAGTGAGACACTATCTGCGGAATATTACTGCCCCAAGATTTGCCTAAGTAGTCCTAGGAAACCACAAAGGAGCTTGGACTAGGGCAAGCGGATTCGGAACTGAATTTATGACGCAGCTTGTTGTTTATTTACGCGACAGGCACATAAACTACTTAAACAAAAGAGATTAAGTTTTAAGTCGTAATTTTATTGAAACTTGCAAATTAAGAAATATCCGAACACAGTGGACCAGCAACAGCCGATAACATGAAGCCCTTCTTGCAGCAATTGTTGAGTAATGTGAGTCATTGCTGAGTCACTGCTATAAACAATGTTGACATCAACTTCCTGTATAACCGGAAGTGGCAAATAGTTGAAATAACATAAAAAGATCATCCTTGACAACCCCTCCTCCCTTATTTCAAATTTTTAACACGCTTAGTTTTCCTAAAATGTCTAATGCACCACTCAGTTTGAATAACTTTGTATATGTAATAATATTAATTATTATTATTATTATTATTGATGTAACATTCAATAATTATTATTTTTATTCAGCTACTGGACAAGTGACTGTGGACTTCAAGGGTTAATTGGTTATTATTCTGTACCACACATTGGGTAATAAATGAAACGAGAATGTGTCTATTAATTTTGCAAATAATCAAGCGTGTTACATACTTTTCCTACAACGCAGTATATGTTCGTATAAGATCAAATGCACGTCTTTGATTTATACCTTGACAACAGTTAATAGCGTGACTACCATTTAAAGGGTTGTTGTTATAAGCAATTTGTCATTTTTATTTGTCGTATGATTAGCTATAATTGCTGCAATTCGCACTTCACCTTGGACATTCCGAAAGAAGGCCAAGTAAAGTCGTTTCACTCCCAAAGGATATCTATAAATACCTACAAAACGATGAGTGCTTGATCGCTATAATTAGTTTGTGCAATTAATAAACTAATTTATATTCTTCTCTCCGAGAATTTTATTCACGAGAAAACTATTAAAGATTTAGTATGTATCAGGTAGATTCTTAACTAGCAAAAATACATAAACACTTATAAATTTTGATTTAATATAAGCTTTCGAATAATAACATAGAGGTAATTGTTGCCATCTAGTGGATTTTAGCTGCTACAGAAGATATTAAAATCCACTAGATTGCAACAATTGCCTCTATGTTATTATTATATTAACTGTTCTTTACGGAACATTACAGCTTGGTCAGTAATTTATCGAAACTGCCTATGGCACGCTGATGAGCTTCTAATAAGAGCGAAATCGCGATCCGTGTCTGGTGGTCTCGATAAATTTCTGGCCAAGAACATTATAAGTGTTTTTGATAAACTTTCGAAGTATGAAAAAGTCATAATTGCATGTACAATTAAGGAACTCAAATTATCACGAGTGAAACTTGATAACACGAATTTTTAATATTTTTTAAACTCTACAGTCGAACTTATAAACAATTATTCATAGAAATGTAGGTACAGAAAGCATTGGAGTAAAGCGACAATCATATGTCGTACGGATTGGTTTATTTTAACCAGTGACAAACTTACTTGCTGCTCTACTCAACATCGAAAAAAAAAACTTTTAGGTTTTTCATTCCGACTAGCTACAAATATTGGCGGGCGGGCAGTTCTTCCAGCCTATACTGTAGGCCCTCTTAAGCCTTCCATTAGAAATATTACGAGTGGTAAGTGGAGGTGGTGGAAAGAGAGATGAGACGAACAAAATGAAGACAGAAAAAAAGTGGAACCTTGCTGCATTAGCATTTATCTAAATAAACAATGGAAACCACAGAACAGGTGGACCAGGAGTCGAATCAGTGACCTCCCGAATGTTGAACTATGACATAGACGACTAGCTCACGCCACTCGGTGCAATTGCGGAAGAAAGTGGCTTTCATAGACACCAGCAAATTTTGGTGCGCTATGGATAAATCTTTTATTACCATTTCATCAGATTTTGTACTATTATTTTATGAGTTTATCAATTTGTGTTCTGTATTCCTTATATCAACAATAACTGTTTTCTTATTCCATTCCACGAAGTACCAACTTCCTATACTTCTCCTTCTCTTAGAGGCCAATGCACATTTTGTGAAAGCGAAGAGTGACAAAGCGCAGAGAAAAGATCTCAAGCAATATTAATGGAAAATAATTTTAGTAGGTAAGATGCATTCTCGATGAAAAAGGTACGTATCATAATATAGAAAACATAAGTTACAATATCATTATTAATAACCGAACAAAATGGTAATTCATATTCGATACTTAAAATACTCTGATTATATTATATAACAAATACAATGTATGAAATTACCATAACAGCTGCCTGCCAGTTATAAATATCACGAAAATCACGTGAATTGTAGGCGATCCAGGAAACGAACAACCAACTTTTCGCCTAAAATTGATTGTCAGTTATAGGGCACTTATCGGAGTGCGGCGAAAAATATTTCCAATGAATAATTCCAAGCAGGTCGCCGCATTTCTCCTCACTGCTCTTCGCATCCCCAAAATGCACATTGGCCTTTATTGTTTTTTTCATCCACATAATCATATATTTCACGTTCTATGTTAATGTTAATGTTGCGAGTGCCGATGTCACGCCATATGTCTGCTTTTTTTAATAATTTAAATCACGCGTAAATTTCAAAATTAACCAATTGATTTAAAACAGCTTAATATTATCCGGGTTATCTATATCAGAGAGTAAGATATAAAAACTTTTCAATTCTCAGAAAAAGAATACTGGCACCAGCTGCTCGGGTTCTATTTCCGACCGGTACAATAAATTTTTTGTTGTTCTCAATTTATCTTTATTTATTTTTCACATTTTTTTTATATTTCTGATTCACACGTCATAGCACTTTAGATAGTTAGTCTGCTCGCAGTTACTGTTTAACAAGACAACACCCTTAAAGAAACTTTGTTAAACATTGAGAATACTACAAATTGACAATATTTGACCATCGATAGTCATGTAGTGCCTTCTTAGTATTATTTCATTTTCTAAGTTATATAATACATCTTGTGTTAGTCGGTCGTTTGTAGGAATAACCTACAATGCGCTTATGACAAGCTAGAAGTCGAGTTCAATATAAATCCCATCACTTTATAATGCAGCACAATCCTCAAAAGAGGTTTGTTCGTATGAGCTGTCTAACTAGCGAATACAAACTTTTTCTACATGAAACTCTGAACTAAGATATTATATTACCATATTCATTGGTTTACAATCTATGCTAATTATGCAATCAACCATATATGTATATGAGACTACAAAACTAGCTCTCCGTATGCTCAACATATACGATCATATTCTTACTTATTACATTTAAACAAACAGTAATAGGCGCTACATATACGCGCCTGTTAAGGCTTAACGGCGCTGCAATAGAAACAGCTAACATCATGCGCGATGGAAAAATGCATGTGGAATATTACCAATGACACAAACAGACATACCCTGACATAACACTAAGGTAACGAGAAACTCTAAAATTATTCTTGCAACGAAATTACAGAAGGCGATGTACTAATTAGCCGATTGCGAGATAAAATTGCTTATATATGTTGTATGATTACAAACACCTTCGATTGATATGGGTGAATGTGGCATTTAATAAGTGATATAAGCTTGTGACAAATTAGAAATGTTTACTAATTTGAAATATATAAAAAGTCCCTGTATATATGTATCATTACATTTTTTAAATTATCCTTTTTAAATAGACACGCATTAGATTAAACCTAGAGGACTTGGAAATTTCCTCCACATGATTGCCTTTGTTGGATAATTAGTTATTCGAGGTAGAAATGTGTCTACACTTAATTTTAGCCAAGTTTCTGAAAAATGTATTTCACTATGTTTTAACAAACTTTCTTGTATAATGAGATGACAATATTTATAGAAATTTGTTATACAATACAATTTATTTGTTAATAATGATGTGAAATCATTACAGATAGATGCAGTTTGTGGTTTATGAAGTTTCTTAAGAAGCAAACAGCTTCTTCCACAAATTACGACAGAATAGAGTAATATGACGCAAAAGAATGCAAAAAAACAGATAATTATGAATTTGCTACATTAGAACAATATCTATGTCCCCACAAAGCGATTAATTATTTCTATTTTTAGTCTTTAATCCATTATCCTATTCAGTAAGTAGCTGTAATGATGTAATTCGTTTTAGTTGAAGGAAACATAAATTGCACCAATTCTGATAAATGAAAAACTTTACTAAATCATTTCGTTATTACCTTCCCTCCTTCTTCTTAATTACCGTTCTTAATACACGACTAAAAAGTAATAAATGCCTTCCAAATTACTAAGCTTATTATACTATATATCTTGTGTAATATGATTAATAGCATCATATGAAGGGTGCGTCTCAACAACCTTAACCTATTAGACAACAGAAAATCATCATTGAAATTTAAGATATATTACACCTACGAATAATAAGGCCCAGAATAAAACAGAAACACCAAATTAATTTTTTGAATTCTAGAACGCACATAAAATGCGAGATGTACATTGACGGTCTTGTTACATAGTAGACAAAGAAGTGATAATGTTATCTATTAGAGAGTGTCAAAATCTACTCGAAAACAAATCCGAGGATGCGAGCCAATATCAAAATAGTGTACACAAAACATGTCGGATTGCCCTAATTTCTTATTGAACTTCAAACTGTTTTTAAATTCATTTCTCTTTCACAATTAAATTCTTATCCAGCATGATTGACGACGTGCTTAGAACCTTGTTCGTATCTGAACTCCTAATATTTCCTTGTTATTTCCTTTGAAATTTTCTGCTATTCCTGATATCTCGTATTTCCAGCATCTTATGATATCCACCGATTTTCTTCTGATATTATAAGATATCATTTGAAGTATAGACAGAAAATATAATCAGTGGTTTACCGATAGAAGAATTCTAAGCACTTTCTATGTGGTATTTCATTACCAAATAAACGCCATAATATAATAATACTACTCCTTACAGGAAAGGGTGCTAAAGTTTGATCCTACGCAGTTAGTTATAAAACGAAAGACCTTTAAAAAATATTTAGAAATATGCGGTATATCATATCTGCTTTTATAAATTTAAACACTAATGCACTTAAGCGAAGAACGATATACTATACTTCTCATATTACGAGGCATATTTTTTAAGTAAGTACCGTTTTGAAATTAATAAAAAACGTTCAAAGATATCGTAGTAATTTTATTTTTACATGAAAGCCTGTACCTCAATCAACTTTTCTACATAATTTCCTTCAATATTGAGGCACTTGTCATAACGTTTGACTAGTGACCAGTTTTTGAATACCCTTCTCATAGAACTCTGCCGCCTGACTTGTTAACCACTGCACCACAACTATTTTGACTTCGTCATTATCGTGAAGACGCTGACCGCTGTTTCTTCAAGTGCAGGAACAAATGGTAGTCAGTGGGCGCCAAATTAGGGCTGTACGGGGGATGATCTATAGTTGCCCAGTGAAAATATGTGATGAGATCTTTGGTCCGATTAGCCACGTGCGGACGGGCATTGTCATGCACATTTGCGCAGCCATCTTTAAATGCTCTCACCCACTTCCTTACCATTCCATCACTCATAACGTTTTGTCCGTAAACTGCACAGATCTTACGATGAATACTAATCGGTTTTAGCACTAAGGAATCGTATAACAGCCTGGACTTTACATTCGGCGGGACTCACGATTATCGAGGCATTTTAAACACTCAGTAGACAACGGAAACAAGGGCCAATCAGACTGCAATAGCGTCAGTGCGTAGGTGAGAGATAGTGCACATGCGCGGAACACTGACCACAGCGCTGCTGCGGCAGAATTTCAAAACTGCTGTATTTTTTTAAGTATGTACTGTTTAGCTGTTTAGATTGTTTTAATCACAAAACAATACGTCTTTGAATCTCATTCGGTCAAAAGTACATGTGTGGGTTAAAACGTCTCTCTTAGTTGCTTTAATAACTGTGTACATACAGTGTTTCTAAATCAGTCAAGTAATAAAGTATAAAAACCAAGAACGCAAGCTCCATTACTTCAATTTATGAATATGACTATTGTTCCAATAATTTACTAAAAATGTTTCTTTTACGTCTACAGCTATTTAAAGTTAGAATTAAGTAATATATAGTTAACAAACTGAAGCCGTGTGAATAATGAAAACTTTAGAATTTGCTAGTTATTGTTAAAATCTCTCTGTAGAATCAAGCAACTATTGCTGCAATCTAATTAAAATTTGCAAGAAGCAAGACATCTGCTAAGTAATAATTAACTTGGTGTCTAATTAGTAAAATAGGAATCGGACCGTTACCGTTATTATATAGCGTTTTGTTTTAGTTTGTAAGAATGTCAAAAGTTTGCAGAAATCCAAAGAGTTTTCTTCAAATTACTTTATATTAAATTAGAAACATAGCTTGAGATGAAATGAAACACATGGTTTATTTTACAATGTCAATTTTAATTAATAATCTTTTTTATTTTAAATATACTACTTTTAATGTAATCAAACATTTCGATTATAAAACGAGTAATTTATTTAGGTGTGTGTGATGTTTTTTTATCTAGGTTAGAGGGGGTACAAGAAGTAGAAACAACAGAGTATAAAACCATGGAGACAACATTTAATATTATAGCCGTGATCCCGAAATACCAATTAATTGTGGTTCGCCTTTCTCTCTTTTTTCCCTTTTTCCCTAGTATCTCTATTTACCAATCAGGTCGCGTTTAGGCCGCGTTAGAGAGAGAATATCAAACCACAATTATTTCCTATTTCTAGTCTACTATAGTATTCAATGCTGTTTTCGTATTTTTACGCTCTAAGGTATGAACGAACCCAGATTGTAAAGCTGTTTCGCCATTATTATTATTTTTTTTGTGTAAAATCTAAGGATGTAAAGTTGTACAGTTTAATTAAATAATCACTTTAGGATGTAAAATTCCAAACGCGAGTTGTATTTTATTTATCGAATAGCGAGTACAAGTTATTCTGAAAATATGTTGCCTGTCACATAAAGCTAATTGAGCCCATTTAATAAGCGACGTATAATTAATGTACTATAAAAAACATTAAATAAACATTCAACGACAATTCCAAAATAAAGAAAATAATATTCACATTAAACGGTATCACTTCATGTAAATTTCCATTTTAAAACCTTAATCTAATAAGTAATTTATGATCACCTTTTACATTTTTTAATCGCTAGTCATAATCGTTTTAAAACCACTTTAATTAATTAATATTGTTACGTTTGCTCTAAACTCTTTTATTTAACTTTCTCAATAAAACTTAACTATTTAACACAACTTCGGTTATAAAATTCTCGTAAACACTTTTCATCGAAAACCTCTCTTTCTGTCAACTGCCTTTTCTCCGTCACCTGTTAATTATTCTCCATTAACTGTCCTATCTGATGGACGTTGCTAGGTTACTCTCGAACCAAATCGAATGATCTAGTAGTTATCTCGATTTTTCTAGAACGCGACATGGGCAAACTCTACTCTATTTTTGCAATCGGCGCGGGTCAATTCCATCCAAAACGCCACGTCCGTCACAATATGTATCAATACTAGAATTAAAAATTCATAATCATCAAGAATCAGCTTGCAACGCATATAAATAAATATTAAAAATCATAATGATAACTATATAATAATATTCTACGTGTTATTCTATAATGCTAGCGTATGAGTAGGTTTGTAAAGTAATTTTGTGGAGCTATCTCCTCTCATGATTCAAAATTATAGGACTACCTGAGTATTAAATCGTCTAACTAAATGATAGAACTAACTAGAGCGCCTACTTTGGATATCCGGATGTCGTGGTTCATCACATTTTAACATGTAGGGCTTGTTTAAATGTCAATATTCGGCCGTTGTAGAGACATAGATAGGATTTTGCAGTAACTGTGGGTATACGCAATATAGCAGAATCTCGCTATGATCAAACTGTAACTCGTATGCACCATCGATATCGTACATATATACTCATGTGATGTTTATCACATTGACACGTAATGTTCCAAGTTCCATAAAGTTCAAATTTTACAAATATAGTAATTAGTAAACCCTTAAAACTTCATTGCTATTTAAACGACTTGTCCATTGATGATCAATTAATAAATAAATAAACAAGCAGAATATCTAAATAGGTGATCACAATAATTATAGCTTTTTATTTCTTAGTTTTTACTGTATCACTACTGCAAACCAGTACAGGTACACTAATAAAGTAACACTTCAAAAATAAGAACCAAAAGGTTTATTGAATTTAATTCCTACCAGCTAAAGTGGTGGGTCCTCTTCTAGTTCCTTCAGTAATTGTGAGAACGAGATGATGACATAAGAAAGAGTGAGAGGCTATGTGTGGAATATTACTACTCTAACATTTAATTAAATGATCCTACATTTCCCCCAAATAACTTGGACCAAGAAAAATGGCCCCGAAATCCAACAGGTGCTGTTCCGAATAGTGAGCAACCAGTCGGCCAGTTTTCTGATCCTATTAAGCCCAACCAATAGAAGATCCTGGTTTTAATTCATTGATCTACAAAAGTTAAATGGGAATAACATAAATGTATAAAAGTGCACGGAGAAGGCTATGTTCAAATGGACGCGTGTCATGCGCATGTGTAGAAATAAACATCAGCACCATTATTTAAATGTTCAGATGAAGCGCGTACCTGAGAAAGATGGAGAATATAATGGACGGTGGCGACTTCAATAGAGATTTGTATGCGGTAATCGCTCCCGTGTGTACTTTGCCTTAAACGGTTACTGATCAGTGATATCACTGCTCTGTATTACCGTAGTATCGTACGAGTTATACAGAGACAATAGTAGCCTATAGAGGACCCTGACACGTAGATATACCACTTATACATATGGAGTTGTTCATTCGCAACTGAGCTGTAGATACAGTATCCAGGTTAAAAATCCTGTCGACTCTCCAGTCAATGACGACAAACTTTGTATCGGAACTGTTCAAAATTACATACACTTGCAAATAATGGCGCAAAAAGTCATGTTAGTATCATCATGAGCGTACCGTTTTCTATTAGTTTGGTGGAGCGGAATGGGTGTCATTAGAACACATTCCATAAACAATATTCAGATAGAAACAAACAAAAGCAGCAATGCTGGACGGGTGCATGTTTACCCAACAACTTTTGAAGACTTTTACAGAAATTCTCCATTTTTTGTTATACACTACAAAAAATGATTTCTTACATGTCCATATTCTACATCATTGTACACGCAAGTGTATTTGGATCTGAGCATCAGATACAACAGTCCCTATTTTCTGTAATAAATTCTGTATCTCACATACTGTATGCAAAAATACAGCATGTACGTGTGATAGAGATCTAAAAGTTCATTCATTCGATTTTGCTTCGAATTCCGTCTTTCTCAAAAATGCTTTTAATTAGGTATATTTGTACTTTCGATTAAATATATTAATTGAAACTACTATCAACTGCTTTTAGAGGCCATATAACCGATACAAAACATCCAAAAACGAAGGCATTAAAATTCTTGTTCGTTTAAATATTAAGGATCAAAGATCCCGCATTTGGAACGCTTCCTACCAAGCAGGCACTACGAACCGAAAGCCAAATTCCACAACTGGTTTCGATCTATTGGGTCTCATCAGGTGGCGGCTGGTGGAAAGCTCTTTATTTATATTTTTCATATAGCTTGTAAAGACCATTTTGCCAGCTCCCACATGAAGAGACCCAATAGGTTAGGTGATTTCGGTTCGTAGTACCTGCTTGGTGGGACTCGTTCCAAATGTGGGATCATTGATCCTTAATATTTAGACGAACAAGGATTTTAATTCCTTCTTTTTTGGAAATGTTCTGTTCATCTAAGAAATTTTCGGAATCAACAGTGTAATTCAATGCCGGTAGGGGTAGCCCTCCGAATAGTTATTGATTCCATATTTATATTAACGATACAAAATATTTTAAAAAATAATTATTTTTTCGACATTTCGGAATTAAAACACAAAACATGGTAGACAGTTTAAGTAAGGAGACAATTTTCGGCCTTTAGAAATTATTTAAAAAAGTAATTAGAGATCCTTGCTTCCCACTCTCATAGTTTTTAACGTACATCCACAAAGTTACGTTCAAAATTCCAAATAGTTTTTTAATTTAGATTCTTAGAATTGACACCTTTTACTTGTCTAAAATCTATAGTTGCCCTATACCTATTTTATATGAACCACTATTTAAATAAATGAAAATATGTTAGACATTTTATCTCACTTTGTTCAATAGAAGTGGAACAAAATTGAATGAAATTTGATCCAGCGAAATGCGAATAACCAAATTTCTTCATACATACGGACACTCACGTGGGCGATGCAAGCGCAACATGTACTAATTTGAAACACGAATAGAACTGTAGGGGTCAGCTAAACTATAATTAAAACGCGACTGATTTCTTGTGACAGACGAAATATTTTGTGTCGCCTAATTGGTTACCTTCCTTAATGTGAAAGCTTTATCAATAAGACGGCCACGCCCTGAAAAAAGACTGCATAATAAGCACCATAGAAAAATAGTGCGCGCCTCACCCACATAAAAACATTACTGAAGTGAAACCTATACAATAGAAAGTAACCAGCGGTATGTCGCCATCTACAGATATTTACTGCTAACTGTAGTATTGAATAGTATTTGAGAAAGTCTTACAAACTAATCAGTATAAATTTCTAAACAAGAACTTTGTTTTGGTAGTGGCGCACTACCCAACTTAAAATGTATTTGTGTAAGTATGTAACTGAACAAAATTCAATCACGGAGGATTGATATTGAATACACTTAGACACAAAATGAATAGCAAGAGTCTAGAATATATATTATACAAAGAATTTACAAGTGGATGGCTTAATCATAACTCACACTAAAAGAATACAAACTGAAAAACTTAAACTACGAATTTGCTTCAATGGTTCCCTGCCACCCTGTAGTGGTCCAATGAAAAGGACAGATTCAAAAAAAGGAAACGCCCAAAGACATGGACTTAAAAACTAAATTATGAGAAAGTTAAAAATATCTGCAACGGTGGCGAATTTCTGGGAACCGGAACATTTGGAAAATTACAACAACATTATAACAATGTTTACAGATGTTGCATACTGAGTGAAGGCAACAAAAGACCAAAAAGGGTAATAAATACCAAAACGGATTTACAACTATTGGAGCCAACTTCACCTGATGTTGAAAGGTTTTATGGCCTAGTTCATGCACACAACTCTTAAAGATATATAACAATGCAGTGTATTCTTCCGGGCTGTTTTGCCGTAGTCCATGGATTTTTTTTTTCAATAATTAGGACCAAGCACTTGCCAAGTCGCCACTGAAGATACCGTCAGCAAAGCACGGCGAAACGTCTGGAAAAGAAAAATTCCATGGACCACGGCAAAACAGCCCGGAAGAATACACCGCATCAACATACGCCGGCCGTGAAAGTCTGAGAACTACAGAGCTATAACAAATTCATGTATAAATACAAATGTACAGTTTGTCACAAACCGGAATGTGACAATGTTTCCGCAACAAACTTAATGTTCTTTATTCTATAGAAATATAAACTGCGAACCATCTGAAATTTACGTATGCAATCTAGTGCTAAAAATTACACAACACACTAAAAATTTGATAATACGAAAAAGGTCAAAATAATTATTTTCTGTTAGTAATACAAGAAAACCAAATGGGTACAATATCTTAGTGAGGATAACACCTTGGTTGTTGAAACTCGTTTAGCTCTTTAAATGTTTTATATGTAATTTTGGTGTTGTCCTTCTTCGGGCGTACAGGCCGTCGTCGATTGGAATTGCGTCCTAACGTTTCGCTAGCGCGAGTGGCGAGCTTCTTCAGAGGTCTATCCATTTTCGCTGTTGGTCTACGACCAGACTGTTGGCCAGGAATCGCACCTGATGTGCACTTTAATCTGCTATACTTAGTTAATGAATTTAAAGCAATTATTTTTTAATATTCTACTTTGTAGCCTCCGCATTGTACTCTATAGCTATTTGCTAACAAAAGGCAATGAGCTGCATTCAACGCAGCTAATTGGTGTATGTACAAATTCTGTACAAGATAGCTTTATGTTCAAAGATTATCTACTTGTTGCATCTCTTTTTTACTGAGCATTTTGAAAAATGTTGTTTTCCAATGATAACTACTTGTCTAGCTTACCCCACAATTGAAAATGATCGCCTTGGAACAGAGCTATCAACTATTTAATTAAATTGTGCATTACCGCCATTGAATTTTTTAACCCAAAAGAACTTAAAATTAAATTAAATTACTTTAGAGAAATAAAATTAAGAATCACGACCTTACTCCGAAATTGAATGTCCCAAAATCCCATTTGCATAAATCCGCGTCATTTCATCACGTGGTACCACTGATGAACAGTAATTAAGTACTACCTTGTTTCTTGTAATGTATATGAGTTTTGGTTAGCTTGTTTGGACTTTGTGTAGCCTCCAAAAACAAAATTTAGTAATCACTAAAGAAAATCATTATTTTTACATTTGTAATAAACAAGATTGGAGTTTATTGATACTCGATTGAGATCCAACTCTCAATTAGACTTCATTGCACTCGACAATTGTTTCGCCACGCTGTGCCTCCATCAGAAATTTATATAAACACTTAATCGTAAAGTGACAAAATTGTCCTTAAAAATTATTTGAAGAAGTGGGGACAGGGATGGGAAAGATATTTGACAAAGAAGAACTGCCTACGTCTATTTTTTCATTAATAAGTAAATTACTATGTTTAAATTTATTGATTTCTAAACTTTCTAATTAATACCGATAATAAATAAATAAATAAATAAAACACTGGAATGTTTACACAGAATTGTATTTAAAATACTCTACATTATTGTTTCGACCGACGCGGTCATTCTCAAGAGTAACAAATGGATTATACTAAAGTCTAAAGAATGCTTAACTACTATTTATACTTAGAACTATTTGAGTAAGGGTGGTGGTAGATGGCAATTTTTACTATAGTTTGTGTAATATGAGGGGTGAATTGGATATATTAAGTTCTAATTGATTGTTGACTAAATTAACCTGGTTATTTATAGCTTTTTTAATTTCTAGACTCTCCAATAAAGATAGTTTCCTGCTTTTTGATATGTTTGGATGTAAAATTTTTAACTTTTTAATGTCTATCGAGTGGTTATTTATTGAACAATGTTCTGCGAGACCTGTCTTGTTTTCGTTTTTATTAATGGCGCATACGTGTTCTGATATGCGTTTTTTAATTAATTTAATTAATATTTTATAATTTTTATTTTCAAAATGTAACATTGTTATATATATAGCAAGTACCTACCCCAGTACGAGAGTACCCTTTTTCTAATAAAAATAATCATAGCAGTCTCTGCAGAAAAATCCAGGTATACCGCTTCGTCACGTTGTCAACGCAGTATCCACTGATGATGTGAGCCTCAGTTGTCGGAGAAACGTCTGAACTTAATCGTTCATTTCGAGTACGGCCCATCAGCCCGAATCTTAATTCAACTAATTATTTCCGAGTGTTTTACTTCTTTCCAGTTCGGAATTATTCACTAGTCTCTTCCCTTTTAAGCTCGTCCAATCAACTTATATTGGTGAATTTCCTCACATGCAAACTCACGAATATACAGGGTCATTCAAACTGAGTGGTACATTAGATGTTTTAGGGAAACTAAGCATGTTACACATTTCAAAATTTGAGAGTAGGAATTATCAAGGATAATCTATTTAACTAAAATAATTTCAACTGTCGGAAACTTCCGGTTATACCGGAAGTTGATGACAACTTTCTTAGATTGCACCGCAACACAAACTTAAAAATCATAACTTCCATAAAAAATGAAATGACTTACAATGTTGAAATTTTTAGTAGTTATAGTCAAGTCATAAGGCTAACATCATGCCAAAACTACTCTTTATAACTTGTACAGGGCGTTCAGAAAAAAAAACAAAGGTTAAAAACTTCAAACACGAATAACTTCATGTTTTCAAATGGCACCTAGCATATTTTATTTTGTCATTCGATTCCATTTTTATTATCTATCGATACATTGGATGTTTTCCATTCTTTATTAAAAAAAACAAAATTATTCAAAAATTTTTAAATAAAACAGTAGGAAATATCCAGATGGATCAAATGATGATAAAAATGGAATCAAATTACAAAATCAAAAAAGCTAAGTGCCATTTGAAAAAATGACGTTATTGGTGTTGGAGGTTTTTACACTTTGGATTTTTTTTCTGAACGCCCTATACAAATTATAAAGCATAGTTCTGGCATGACGTTAACCTTATGACTTGACTATAACTAGTAAAAATTTCAACATTGTAAGTCATTTCATTTTTTATAGAAGTTATGATTTTTTATAGTTTGGGTTTCGGTGCAATCTTGTTTCCAATAAATTAAATTATCTCAGAAACTATTTATTCATCGTAGGCATACAAGTTACAAGTTGGTTATCAAAGTCACCTTAAAAGTGTATGTTTCATATGAATTCAACGTAAAAAATATACCATTCCATTTAAAATAAGAAAAGTTGACATCAACTTCCGATATAATCGGAAGTGTCCGACAGTCGAAATTATTTTAGTTAAGTAGATCATCCTTGATACTCCCAAATTTTCAAATCTGAACATGCTTAGTTTCCCTAAAACGTCTAATGTACCACTTTGTTTGAATGACCCTATATATATTTGGACTTAAAAGGCACGATGTCTAATTTTTAAATTTATCAATTTTATAAAGATTTCTATAGTTTAGCTATAGCGTTTTTTATTCTTCTTTCTCTTCTTTCTCACAAAAATAACAATTTTGTGCAACCACAAAATAAAATTACTACTACTTCTCCCTTGTTTTTACAATTAGTGGTCTGCTTTAATTTCAATGCTTCGCAGTTGTTTTCTAAATTGTATTAGGCACCTAAAAAAATCGAACACATTGCTTTTGTTCCGGTTTGATAATTTAAACTTTAATAATTTATTATCTTCGATTCCTACGTAGCCGCACCATCATGGGTGTAGGATGCGAACATTTTTTTTTAAAGTTGGAACAAAAGAATGCACGCTGCAGGACAGCTGTTAGCTGTAAGCGTTTTCTTTCAGATCTGGAACAGAATACTGAATAGGTAGAAAGCTGTGTCAAGAACACATTCAAGTGTTTTATGTGTAGACGCTATCTACCGTTTTTTTGTGTTAAGCTGCGCGTGAGATTGACATTGACTGCCTAATTCCATTGCATACAATCACCGTTAACCATATAGGTACTGTTATAATGTTGAAATTTCGACATATTCTTGGGGTTTGACGAGCTATATAATTACTATAGTAATTAACTATTTTCTAGTTTACAAGCGTTACTAATAATAAATTTTTATATTCGTTTTCATTTATTTATTGTCCCTAAGTTATACACCTCATAAATACGTATTTCATAATTCATTATTTTAATTTGATTCGAATATATATACTTTTTATACATATACAATTCACCGAAAGCTTTTGGTTTATTATTTTTCTAAATATTACTGGATATTTTTACTTTTCCTAGCACTGTAAATTACAAATAACTACTTTTAAAATGTCAGAGAGACAGTTAACTCCCTGAACTCTTCACACCATACTTTTTACTACCCCCTATTTAATCTATATCAGTGGTTTCGGAGGGTTAGGTTGCGACCCCTAAGGAGTAGCTTATTCAGGAAAGTTTCCCAATCAGTCACTTAAAATAATGTAAACGTTATCGGGTATATTTTTTATAAATTTCCTTTTAAAACTATATTTCTAGATATGATATTTATTAAAGAAAATTCAAAAGCCAATGCAAATTGATATAGATATTAGCCCACATCAATATAACAGGTACTCCTGTTTCTCATTGATTAATATTTCGAATCGCGGATTTGTTTTTGCCACGCTCATGATTAATCGTTTTCTAAATTTAGACGGTTTCTCTGTTTGCCTTTTATTTGTGCTTTTGGCGGAAACGTAAAGTCGCACAAAACAAGTAGGAGGTGGAAACTGAATCAAATACTTCAAGGCTTCTGTCGTTAATCCTAGGTATTCGTTCTATATTTAGCCGAAAAGTATTCATATATAAAAACTTGACTTCCATCAATAATATTTTCAACAATTTTCTTTTTAAGTTAATTTCTCAACTCACTCCTTCTACAGTTGTATTTAAAACAGGGTTTACAACAAGTGCCCGATCTAGGATTTAGAATTGAGGGTGGGGGTACAGTAAAAATATTGATTGTTGTCTTTCATGTCATCAATGTAACATAAAAAATTATAGACAATCAATTCCGTCTAGGAATATAATCTTATATTGAGTAACATTATGTACATTGATTTTCAGTAATTGACTATCGTTAAACATAATCTAGAGAAATATCATTCATTTTTACAGTTTTTCGAAATATAATATGTATTCATCAATCTTTCATGCATCATGTTGGTGAAAATTAGAAGCCCAATCCAAAGTTTCGATGTATAAAGATTTACATTTACAAAACGAGTCTACTATCTCTTCTACAGAAGTTTCAACTTCCTTGTGAATATTGAGTCATGCTAAACCATTTAGTCAAATCTTTAATAAAACGACATTCTCAGATAGCTCTTAAAACCACTTTGCAATGCAAAAATTCACTCCGCTGTGAATGAAGCAACAGAAACTGTATCAAATAACTGAAAGAGTAACGTACAGCTCCGGTAGCTCCTCCCTAGATCCGCCACTGGTTTACACTCACTCCACCTTTGACCATTGTCTCCTCTTTTTATAAAACAAAAATGCACCAAGTGAGAAAGAGCGAAGGAGAGGAGTAACGGGAATATTTTTAATCCTATGAGGGTTGGGTTAAGAAAAAGACTGAAAACCACTGCTCTATCCTATTATTCGAATATAACTGAATAATTTCGTCTATTTTTTATTTACGTACCAAAAATCAAAATTATTGGACATATTAATCAAGAATATGTAAACGTCATAAAAGAGATGACAACAGGTTTATCAATTTAGGTCATAATTTAGATACCTACACGGTAACAATTATTATGCTTTTGGTCAGACATTTATCGAAACTGCCAGACACGGATCGCGATTTCGCTCTTGTTAGAAGCTTATCAGAGTGCCATAGGCAGTCTCGATAAATTACTGACCAAGTCGAAATATTCTGTAAAGAACGGTTAATATAAAAACAACATAGAGGCAATTGCTGCCATCTAGTGGATTTAAGCCGCTATAGAAGATGTCAAACTAGACAAGGCCTCACAGAGGTATTTAAACATGTCCAGCTAAATGAACAACGCAGCCTACATACGTGAATTCACGTAAAGCTTAACAATAATAATTATTATGCTTTTGGTCAGAAATTTATCGAGACTGCCTATGGCACGCTTATGAGCTTCTAACAAGAGCGAAATCGCGATCCGTGTCTGACAGTTTCGAGTAGGATTTACTACAGAAACAGATTTATGGTAACAAAGAAAGTAGGTAGAATATGATACTGAAAGACAGGAGCGGCTCCTCCATAAGGTCATTTGGTCAATGACCCCCCCAATATATTTCCAAACAAAAGTATAATAATGATATAAATTAAATAATATATTTTTTCATTATATTTTAAATTTGGAAATTTCCTTTTTATCCTAACTATTCTAAGCGTATAAACTCCACCCATTTACTGAGTACGCAACATCGCCGGCTCGACGAACCACTTTGCATCTCCTTGGTGGTACTGATTTGATTATTGATTTTCATTCGTTGGCAGTTGGCATAAACCGGGTTTGGCTGCCAGCGATGACCGCATTGCTTTAAACGGAAGCGAGTGTTAGCCGAGTTTTCCCGATCTAATTTGTATTGTGTTATACGGCTTTCTGAAGTAGTATAATGGCAAGGTCTGGGTCAACAGCCGCGGTGAAGAAAATACAGTATTTTTAGAGGTGTTTTTGTTATATATTTGTGGTTTAAATTAATATTTTTGTCATATATGTGCTTATTTTTAATCAATAGTTGCTGTCACACCTCGGACTTCATGTTTTTCTTGAAATAAAAATTAGTTAAGACATTTTGAGAATTGACAATTTTGACCCTCCCGAAAAATTGACTACGAGCCGCCACTGCCGAAACGACGAGTTTATAATAACGCTAAATCAAATTGACTGATGAACCTGAAGAATAAAACACTTTTTAATTAACGGATATGATTTATTGCCTTATACATTTTATTTCTGTTTCTTATAATTTCTGAAAGTCTACCTGGTACGGGTCTTTGAAATATTATTTTTTGTTACGATTTCCTGTACGTAATAAGAATTCGATACAATAACGGATTGCATAATCAAAACATTATCTAATTATGATAGGTATCAATCTCGTTCAACTATATTCATAAATTTTACACCAACTGCTTATGGTTGTACTTATAACTGATTATATTTCTAACATAAACAAAAACGACAAACCGAATCCTTAACGTATTCGTGTTTCGATTGTTTCATATAAAACATCTAACATGTCATTAGGCAACTTGATTTTTTATCATTAATAAAAAAAATTCCATTTACAAAACTCATTACCATAATTATGATTGTTAAATAATCTGTTCCTGTTAAAAGTTTTTATTACATCTAGAATATCGTCTGCTTCATGCTTAAATAGTTTTAAATAAAGTAAACACTACCAAAATATCAGGAATAAACGTACATATTTAGAAATTAACTAATTTATAAATTTTCAAGTATGTCGTATTTGGATATACGCTATACGGCACGGAATATTATGACCAAAATACGAGACTTTCAAAAAGTTTGACTTTTGGGTTATATGGGGGTCTATTATGGTTACTTTTTAAAATTATTTTCATATTAAACCTTAAGGTTTAGGTATTATAAACCTTATCAAAGCAGACCCTTATTTTTATCGGACAATCCAAAAATAATACAAGGGGTTTCATTAAAGAAAACACAATTTTGATACTTTTAGGGCATTTGGAACACCCTGTAAAATATGAAAATAATTTTAAAAAGTAATCATAATAGACCCACATATAACCCAAAAGTTAAACTTTTTGAAAGTCTCGTATTTTGGCCATAATATTCCGTGCCGTCTAGCGTGAATAACCCTGTATAAAAGTTTTAGAAGATTGGGGCTTTTGCAAAACTGGCAAAATTCTATAAATTGCTTTGTAAGTATTGGTTACTCAGATGACAAGCACAACACTTCTCTTTGTCTTAGATTGTAATTTAAAAAAGTATCCACGCACCCTCCAAAATAAATTTTAAGAGTATTTCACTCACGACTTCATCAACAAATAACAGCCTTTGGACGTCTACTTCTTATAGAATACCTTTTTCCGACGACTTCTTACACACAGACCACTAAAATACCTACTGGTTCCCTACAATCACTAAATTTTTGTATCATTTGTTTGAGTAAACCGATTGCGATGAAGTAAAAACTAAATGTTAATTAAACTTAAACCCTATTAGATACTGCTTACTGCTACCACTTGTCCTGTATGTTCTCAATTTTTATGTACCTGCTTAGACGAAAAAGTTACAATTGTATTATATGCATGTTTTGAATAATATTAATTGTAATCTAATGCCCACAGTAACTTTCAATTTATTATATTGTAAGTCCAAATACCTTTCCTAATTAAGCTTACTTTGTTAATTAGTACCTGTAGCTGTGCAATAGGTATACAACTAACATAATCGAAACGTGAGTAAATCATTATCACTTTCACTAAATTTATAGAATTCTCTTCACGTTTTTTCCGTCAAAAATAAATAAATACTGACTTTCAATATACATACTTGCCTCAAAATTTACGACTAAGGAAATTCTTTCGGTTCGTGAGTGACTTAAAGGGAGAAATAGTCAGGAACAAACTGTTAACACACAAACTGTCACTTGCCAAAGCTCCCTAAAATTGTATTTATCGAATCACTGGAGAATTTATCGAACGTACACCTGATAATTCGAGTCGTCACTCTCAGAAACCGCTATTCGCACACGTTCACCTCGATCACAACCGCCACAGTCACTATACTGAGGATTACCATCGTACCAACTCGGTAAAAGAGAGTGTGGTAGGTTGTACCGTCTGCCCTACTAAAAGACAGTCAGTCGTTGGACAGAAGGAGTAGAAGTTACTGTCTTCACTGTATTATTTCGTTCGACTTATTGGAGCCGACACCAGTCTCTCTTTTATTATTGTTATGGTACTGAAGGTGCAATTGTGTTTAATTTCCGCAGTTGCTAATTTCCATCCTTCAACCGACAGACAATCTGCTAAGCTGCTCAGATAACGGTTTATTATTATTATTCTTAACACAACCAGGAAACACTTTTCGCATAAAGTACTACTTACTGTACTGTTCTAACAGATGGATCAATTGGTCGACTTCTTTATAAACATTCGATAACGTCACCTGTTACTTCATGGATATTCGCAATAAATTGAGAAGATCATGATTACTTTTTATCTAATAAGCTTAATAAATCTGTTATAGAAAGATAATTAGTGGTTGATTTCATTAGAAGAAGTCACTCCTTTTTCAAGTACCAAAGAAAAGTACAAAATTTCGCTCCAGGAAGAACCGAAAATATGATGACTGGTGTTTTCCACAACAATCTTTGATACATTCAGCAACTCGCCTTGGTCAATAATTTTTCGGAACTACCTATAGTGTCCTGATGAGAACTAATAAATGGAAATTACGATCCACGTTTTGTAGTTTTGATAAATTACTTCCCAGGAATTTCATGTCTTTCAAACATTTGGTATTAAATTGTTCCAAATCTCTCGTAAAACATTAGTTGGCTGTGAATATGTACCACTCCAGCGGTCTTCATTTTCGTACAATTATGGATTTTCTTGAAGTACTGAAGTATCAAGTATACAACCCCGAAAGACTAACCAAACCATGGATCTATTTCTACCATCAATCCTTCAGTTCTGTCCTCAATAACATTTCAATCAATTTTTTATTAAATTCTAGCGTAAAAAACAAATTCTTACCAATTGAGAAGATATTATTTGAAAACAAAAAGATACATATTAAAAAATAAAAACGCTCTCAAATTTATGATAGAGTATTCGCCAAAGTCAAAGCTGTTAGAAGACTGCTACCATGCCCTAGACCAACTAGCGACCCAAATCAAGGTAACTCTTGCTCTGGGCTAGTGGCGAGCTTTCAGAAGATCTTGCAAGAGCGGGTACCCAGTAATGGCTCCTCATTGCGATAGCCTCAAGAAATTGCGAGATAGGCGGCTCGAAAGCTACACTGGGCTGAGAAATACGACCAAGATGTCCGCATGCAAAGGTCGTCATCTTCCCTACAACTCTAGAGGCACGGAATCTGCGATACCACAAGAGAAATCTAGAATTCACTACCAGTATTTCTTTTCGTTTCTATTATGAAGAAATGGAAAATGCTTCCATATCGTCTGTCACTATCTCTAGCTGTCTGGAAATATGCGCGGTTGACACTTTTTTGGATGTCATGTGCTAGGGAGAAGATGTCACCGCCTCCTTTGAGCCATATGCGAAATCGGTGACGTAAAGGGAACACCTGTATTTTTGAGGTCTGAATAAACCTAAATCCGAACAATAATAATATTTTAGTTTGTGAGGGTTTTTACATAGAACTCAACTAATCACTAAATAACAGCAACAACAAATAACAACGTATATTTCCAAACGGAAATGAAGAGTATAAAAAAATGGAGATGTAATGAAAATCGACTGGAAGGTAGCGAAATAAGATAAGAACTAAAGAATTTAGAATTTGGATAATTTAAGAAAATTATGAAGGTGGAGCTAAGGGTTTTAGATAAAAGAAGGGAACCAATGGTAAGAGAATATGATTTGAAAATGACGAAGATAGAATTTATAGAATTAAGACGTTGAACCCAAATCACCGAAGAGACCCACTATTAAAAAGCAATTAGGAAGGACAGAGAAGAACAGACGTCATAGGGTTAGTAAGCGAAGTTGAAATAGTAGGGATTACAGGAAAATACAGTAATAAAAGTTATTGGCACAGATGGCTAAAAAATACAAAAGCTTTAGAAGATATTGTTGAGAAATATTTACATAAATACACAAATAAATGTACACAAAATAATTACTTATTTACATAACGACATTATCTACAGGGTGTTGTAGTTGACGTTGGTCGCTACAATATGATATTCATCTTTACATGACTGTTAATATTAGGTGCTCAAGTTCGTTAAAACAATAATTTTGTAGTAAATAATATAAAATAGTTTTCGTCTATTATATCGTGAATTTTATGTATCTGTTGACAGTAGATTTAAAATCATATGGCATTATCTATCTCCTAGAAAATTCAGTATATATATATACATATTACTATAAAATCCAATATCAATATGTGGATTTAATGATGCAATAAATGCGTAACAATTTTTGATATATTTTTGACAACTATAACCTGAACAGCAATCATTACGTTTATTGCTTTATAAACATTAAAATACCGTTATTATTTTTAATTAATTTTTTTCCGTTCTCCAAACAGTGTTAAAATAGTATTAAAACGTTTGTCTTATGAATCAAGGTAATTATATTCTTTTTTTAATAAAATAGCAGAACGTTTAAGTAATGAACTACACGTTCTGGCACAAACAACCTTGATTGAGATTGCTTAATGTCAAATGCTAATAGTAAGCTCTTCGGTAAATAACAGTATTAACAAATATAAAGGCATAGAGACATAGTTTTCATGTACATTAGGATGATTGCGTATGATGTGACATAGAAAACAAGGTTTTTCTCGTTTATCGGTATAATTTTTAGATAGTTATATTAGAAGTTCCAATTTTATGTATTTATAACTAGCTATAGCCTATGGCTACACTCCAAAACCGGGTAAACCCTACCTTAATTTATTCCCAAAAATCCGTAATCTATTTCAATAAGAACCAATTCATATAAATAGACAAAAAATCCTAATTACTTAGAAGGGTCTCAAAGGGAAACTGATGCGTTTATAAATCGGTTGCTTTATCATTTTAATGTAGGCGAAAGTAAATTTACGATTACGTATCTGTATATAAATAAAATCTTGTAGATGCAAATATTTTAAATACACAATTTTTTATGTGAAAATTATAGCAGTTTTTAAAAAAATTCAGAGAAGTCGTTTTCAAGTTCTGATCTAATTTATTTAATCAGTACAAGTTTGTTTGCATATTGTCGGAACATTGAAAGTTCTCGAGTTAAACAATGCAGATACCGTTCTATATTTTGGAGTACAATTTATTTTACTTCTTTTTACGCAGTTCGTTATAATACCCGTTCCTTAAAACTCCATTGTTTGTCAGAGTTGAAAAATTTAATAAAGTAAGAATAAGACAAATTAAGAAAAAGACAAATTGATCCCTTCAACCGGTAACATTACATTAGGGGTTTGAAAACTTGTATTTTGAGCGTGTTCAATGTCATACAATACCTAACAACTCAGTTGCTCAGCAAGAGTTTTAGTTTGCTCACTACCTCCATCGAAATAGTGACAAATTGTGTACTAAGTGAACATTGCAGTTCTTTGAATTCACGAATAGTTTAACTTTAAAAAGAACACATGAGATAATAATATTAAATAAATAAATATAAATATAAATATGGAATCAACAGAAACAACTACTCTAAGGGCTAATATCCCTATCAGCCTTGAATTACACTGTTGAATCCGATGGACTCCTAGACGAAAATATGACATATTCAAAAAAGAAAGAATTAAAATCCTTATTCGTCTAAATTTTATGATCAAAGATCTCACATTTTGAACGCGTCCTAACAAGTAGGTACAACGAACCGAACGCCACATCCCACAACCGGTTTCGACCTATCGGGTCTCATTAGGTGGGCGCTGGCAGAAAGGCCTTTACAGGCTATAGTACAAATATAAATATAAATAAATAATCCCAAACAGTCGCGTGAGGTCAACAAAACCTGGGGTCAAAGAAAAAATAAACAATAACCTTGTTATATTCGACATAATATGTGATGCTGAATATAAAAGTAGCATCAAAATTGCTTCAAAATTGCTATAAAACCATAAAAACACACTTACATGATTTTTTAAGAGCTTTACACAGAGTAAAAGGACAAGTCAACCAAGAAAGTGGTCAACACTGACGTATTTTTTATCGCCAGATTACTCCAGCAGATCGACATTTTGAAATATCTCAATCTCAAAACCGAAATACTGCTAATTTGGCTTGTTTTTTTATAGTTAGTACAAACAATGCTGATTCTTACCGTAGTGGAAATAACTACAGACGACGCGGTGTTATGAACGTCACCTGTAAAATCTTAGCACTAATTGTTGGCTAATTAATGCTTGACGAGGTCCTATTCATTTAGGGATATCGATTTGTCTAACCAAATCCGTAGCATAGCGATATATGTGATCGGTAAGTTGCTCAGTTATCTGTGGTTAGACGTGGATCACGATTTCCAACTCTTTGGTCTGTACTTATTCGTTTAACGCTGTTTCAAGGTAGCAAGCAAACTGGTCGGTGTTCTATCTGAACTATCTACGAAGTGCTGATAAGAACGAGTTTGAAATCATAATTCACGTCTGATGGTTTCGACAGGTTTCTGATCCAGAACTTATGTTCTATTACTTTAATGGATTAAAAAGAAAAATAATACTTAATTTTCAAATTTAAATGTATTTCTCAACGATAAACTCGAATCTGTCCCCGTAATTAAAGTATCGAGATATCTTGATCTCAAAATCGGACAAGCCAATCTATCATCATTCCGATTTTGAGGTTAAGATACATCAAAATATTGTTTTACTGTAGCAATTCTGATAACATACTCGGACTCGACAACAAAAGATACGTAAGAGATGACTACTTTATTGGTTGTTTTGTCCTTTTACTCCACAAAGCAGTGCTTTTAAAAAAGCCTAAAAGTGCATTTTGTAAATTTTTAAATTATGATACCTCGAAATTCTGAAGTTCATATTACCCCGAATGTGACTTTTAGATTTTGATTTTCTGAACGTCCGTCTGCTCTGGTCCAAGTTTTCTGTGGTTTCTTTGGATCATTTAGGCAAATGCTAGGGCAGTAATATTCCACAAATAATCTTTCACTTTTCTTCTGTCTTCATTTCGTTTGTCTCATCTTTCCCACATCACCCACCCATTCTCACGATTCCTGAAAGGATGCTGAAGAGGGTCTTACGCCCCACCCTACAACTTTGCACTACAGTGTAGGTCGGAGGGACTACCCGCCCACTAGCACGAGTAGCTGGTGGGAATGAAACACCCAAAAAGAGGAGAAGAAGAGTATGTTCCCCGATGATTGTCAATATGATTTTTTTAAATAATTTTTTTTTATATTTTACAAAAAATTCAGTGTATTTTGTTTCTATAACTGATTTATACAAAACAAGTAATTTAATGCCTCTTATCACTTTAATGTGTCAGATTAAGAGAAGCTTTTTAAATTAAATAATTTTTTCTATAAGTGTCGCTGCTTATTTAATCTAACACAATTATGTCATGGTCAAATATTTAATTGGATCAGCACTCACAACAATCTCAATATTGTAGTTAAAACTTTACATGCACTGTAGATCATGTGATTCGTGTCAGTTCCTTTTATGGTATCGACCCAACAATTTAATGTGTAAATTATGGCAATTTAAGAATTTAACACATTACATAGAAACAATTTTTTTTTGTTTTTCTCCATTATTTATTTACAATCTGTTTTTACATAACATTAAGTAAATAGTTCTAAATTTATAATAATATAAAAAATAAAATAAACAAAAAAGGGAAAAGAACATGAAGACACTTTGCCATTGTTCCGTGTCTTTAGGATAAAATCATAGTAATCTAAATTATACGACTATTGCAATAATATATTAAATTTCTATGTAATATATTTGAATTTATTGAATCTTGAGGTTCTTCTTTCGTTGACTAGTAGGTTGGTAGCTTCAATGTTAGGATGATTTGCAATCCGGTTTGTATAGGAGTTTGTTGTAGCAGTAATTTCTTCGTAAATGTACTTTATCTGCAGATCTTTGTGAATAATTTCGTTTGGAACATACCAAGGACGTTAACTATGCTTCGTAATACTTTGTTTTGGATGCGTTGAAGAATTTCGATGTTTGAGTTTGATGCCGTACCAAATAATTGTAGACCGTATGTCCATACGGGTTTTATAATACATTGATATATGAGTATCTTATTGTGTATAGATAACTGGGATTTCCTACCAAGGAGCCAGTACATTTTTTTAAACATCAAATCCATTTGTAATCGTTTTTTTCCAGATATGTTCCCTCCAGGTCAGTCTTCTGTCCAGATGGATACCAAGATATTTTGTGCAGTTGCTTTGAGGTATTGGAATGTTATTAAGAAATACAGGAGGGCACGTCTGTCTTTTCTTAGTAAAAGTTATCTGAGTTGATTTTTTCTCATTGACGGTTATTCTCCATGTATTTAGCCATTTTTCAACGCTTACTAAGTAAATTTGCATATTAAGCGATGCAAGCACGTGATTCGAGTGACTAGTTGAGAGAGCTTTGTCGTCAGCAAAAGTTGACACGAGTATATTTGGAGCAACTGGAAAGTCTGCTGTGTAAGGGAGGTACAGAGTTGGCCCCAGTACACTACCCTGTGGGACTCCTGCATTGATGCTGAACGGTTGCGACAGGCTGTTGTTTATTTTTATTTGAAATGTTCTATTGCTGATAAAAGATTTGATTATCGAGTATAAGTTGGATGGAAGAATTTCACGCAGTTTGTAGAGCAAGCCCTCGTGCCACACTTTGTCAAATGCTTGAGCAACATCAAGAAAAACTGTGTTGCAGTAGCTATTCTCTTCGAACGAATTTATAATTTTTTGAGTCACTCTGTTGACTTGCTCGATCGTGGTGTTTTTCTCTGAAGCCAAATTGGTGATTTGGCAAAATATTTTTACTCATTATTATGTCCTGAAGCCTTTCTTTGATCAATTTTTCGGACATTTTTGAGAAAATAGGAAGAAGGCTTATGGGCCTGTATAATGATACCAATTTTGCTGGCTTGCCTGGTTTTGGTATGAGAATTATCGACGTATTTTTCCAGCTCGTTGGAAAATATTTTAGACGTGCACTTGCATTAAAAATTATCGTAAGTAATCGAATAACTTTATTTAATAAGTTTTTAATCATTAAAACTGTTATTTTATCGTTGAATTTAAGAATTTAACACATTACATGGAAACAATAAAAGCACTTTATTTAAAATTGTTGGTGATTAATTAAATTTAGGAATTTATTTTGCCGAATTCGTGGTGTTTTGTACTTTTTGAAAAGATAAAGCTTCTATATTAATAACCAAAGTCTAGAGAATAGAATTGTTCATTATACAATTACAACATTACTTAAGTAATCGTCATTAATATTATAATACAAAAAAGACTAATTTTAAAGATTCAAAAATAAGTATATATAGTAATAAATAAATTACAAAGGGACTCACCTTGATTACCACTAAAACTATTTTAGTAGTAATAAGGGTGAGTCTCTTTTTGATTTATTTATTCTTATACCACAGTCTTCAATTTCTACTATACATAGTATTATTTTTTATAGACTATTTATCTACAGCAGGTATACAGAAGTTCTCCAACATGAGTCAAGTTTTGAGGCTCACAAGCCTACCAATGTTTATACATTGAAAAAGTGAGAATTTATATAAGCCTAACGCTTATATGAATGAAATAATTTCAACTTTTAAAACAATCAACTTAGAATCGCAGATAATAGCATAACAATTTTACAATTGAACCAATTCGTACGTTTTCGGATGTGTTCGGCTCTGCCGTAATCAGCTTCGAGCAGAAAAAAATGTTGACCTGATACACAGGCGATCTAGGCTTTATTCATGGGTGATACAATAACTTTTTTTACTTTGTTTACCTGCCTTAATGACTAGCTATATGAATAATTTTTATTTTGTGCACATCTATAGATATACAACCACAGTATATATAAGTTCCATTTCCCTCCCTTATAATAAATATCGAAATAGTGTACCAGAAATTTTGTTGTTCACGTATTAATACCGGTATCAATTAAATTAATGAATTTACTTATAAATAAAATTGTTTATGGTTCCAATTTAGCCATTTAAGCTCTATTTAAAACTGAAGTAATATTTACCACAAACGTCAAAATCGTCGAAAAAGAAATATTGTGAAGACAAAGAGACAAAATTCAAGTAAGATTCATCCATGAGCCCAAAAATATGATAATGTATATATAGAACACTAAATATGAAAAGACAAAATTCGGTATCGCATGGACTTAACAGCAATAGGCATTAAATTTTCTCTGAAACAACTTTTAACAGTGAGACCATTGCAACAGATGGGGCCTTGATTGGGACAAACCAGATAGAACCCTTCTATTTCTACTTCGTGCTCGCTTTTTAAATAAAAACTAATTTTATTAGTTAAATCGATAGCTTAAGCTATAAAGTTTCAATTATTTCACACATATCTCGCAAAGGTGACGTATATAAGTACATACGTGAAAGCTGCACTACTCTTAAGTGCCTTCTTCGAAATAATTAGCCGTAATATATCTTTCCTTATTTCCTATTTTCTATTGTGTATTTAACAAATAAAATTTGAAAGTGAGCGGAAATCTTAAGGACGGACTTCTTTAATTTCTACTTATCGTTAGACCGCATCCGTCACTGATCGAGGTTAATGTATTGTGTTGGACGTGTCGACGCTTTCAAAAATGTAATAAATATTCATTAAAGCGAAGAACACAGGCGTACACGTATCTACATGTTTACCTATGTAAAATGTCTAAATGATTGTTTAGGTAATTGTTACGAAATTACATTGGAAATTACGGAAGTGAAGATGTAAGACAATCTTCTATTTTGCATTCCAGGACCGTCGTACTTTACCAGGCAATTTTATAGTAAAAGTTAGTTAAGTATATTTTAAAATAAAAAATTATATTTCACGACAAATTAAGTTACACAATTAATGAAAAGCTTTGTAGTTACTATTATACTTTTTACAAATAAAAGTCTACAGGGATTAAATCTGGTGAATTCTCGGTTTGATTCGATAACGTTCATTAAAAAGTCTGCAAATTATTTTTGTAATTTTTCCACATTCACCATGTAATTAAAATAATTTTAAAATATATTGATTGCTGTAGTTTTGATCAAAATCTTTCATTGTCGATGCTTTATTGCAACAATTCTCAAAATTGTGGGTCTGGAAGACGGCATACGCTTTCTGACACTTAACAACAATTGATTGTTCAATTGTTTCGAAATCACAGCACACTGCTTTCATTAAAATTATACGTATGCAGTGCAAAAAAGCAAGATCCTCACAAATTGTAAATTTTCTCAAAAAATATAAACAAAGATATACGTTAGTCCCATATCAATAGACGCCAAATTCAATGAGGAATTTGAATGTGCAGATAAAAATGGGTCATTCCATTTAAAAGATTGACTGATGCCCCTTTGAAGTTGACCAAATTTGACCACACAATTTGAACACCCTGTACATTTTAGTTAAAAACCACAATTTTTTTTCGATAATGTGAATAGTTATAAATAATTTTTACGAATTATGAAGCAAAATTTCAAAAATTCATTGAATTACGGTTTTTTTAAATGTCAACATGCAAATGTCAAAAATTTTAAAAAAAAATTAAATAACTCAAAATCTATCAATATTTTCGGAATAGTGTCTCCTATAAAATATACATGAATTCAGATTTTATATCGAAAAGTGTAAAAAAAGCATGTCGTTCCATTCAAAATAAGAAAATCCGGTATAACCGGATGGAAATCGAACTTGAAAATATTCTTAAAAAAAGCGGCATAAACAATAATCAAAGTTTCAGAATTGAATTCGTTCTACTAATTCATATACTTCTAATATCCCATCAACTTGAAAAATCCTGTATAAGTTTAATTTGGGCACAATTTCCCTGGATCTTTGTTAAACATAGAATGTTTCGAAATAATATCGAGTTATGCAGAGTCCCTAGAAATACAGACCTTCGCCACTCAGCAGGTTACCTCGGATATGTTGATCAACATAATGGCGGAACCGATTGTTAAGTTACTTCGATCGGCGCGGTTGGAAGCACATTTGAAAAGTCATCTCACATACTTATTAGTTGTTTCAATATACCATAACATTTGACAACACATAACGGAACTTATCATTACTGTCTGGAGAGGAAGTGAAAACGAGCAACAGCAGAGATAACAATAGCGGCAGCCATTTTGTTGACACATCAGGAATCGTAGCCAGACTCTGTATTTCTAGTGACTCTAAAGTTATTACCAGTATAGCACCATCTACTTATATGTGCTGCTAACCATAGTATGTGAAATTTTTGACAAGGGTCTACTTATCAAACTAAATCTACGACGCAGCATATATAGATAAGACCTAAACAAAATTAATAGACAACATTAAGTTCTTGGTTAGTAGTTTATCGAACACTTATCAGACGTGGATCCCAATTTAGAACTTATTAGTTGTCATCAGTACGCTATAGACATTTCGAACTTTTCGTGGGAATGGGTGGGTGGTGTGGTTAGGGAGAGAAAGATGAAACGGACGAAATGAAGGCAGAAGAGAAGTAATAGTTTATCTCTGGAATATTTCTGCTCCAGTATTTGCCTGAATAATTCAAGAAAAACAACAAAAACAAAGTGTAAAACAATCTGTTCTTATCAGCTTACATTACAAGTTAGTACCATGAACATATACAAATTCGTAAAAGTTCCGTACCTTCCAGAAAGAGACAAACTATATTAGTTCAGAGCTGTATACCCCCTTCTACTTTCAGTGACGCCAGTGACGGTTCCTGCCTGTGTAACGTCACAACTAATGCGATATTGAGGAAATGTCATACAAAAAGGATACGTTCTAATCGATTGTTATCCTCTCTTTCTGCTCATTTTTAATGCGCAGAAGCACACCAGTGAACCGTTACTTTTTAGATTGATTCGTAGAAATTACCTCAATAACGTAAACAAAATTTAACAATAATTTCACAGTATATTGTTTACTAACTACTATGTTATAGAGTTACACCGTACAATATTGAAATTTAATGTTTATCTATTATAATAAAATATTAAAAGATAATATATTGATTTACAATAAGTTTTTGTATCAAGACATGATCTGCTACACATCGTATTTTATTTTATAATTCAAAACTAAGTTAATCCGCTACTGTTTTGTATTTTCACCGTGAATAGGTGAAATGAAATAGCCAAACCGGAAAGATGGACAAACTTGTTCCAACAACTTTCTTCGAGATAAAATTACTTCGAATGGTTGTATTCAACATTGAAACAAAGATATGAACGTACTGTAGCAGTGGTCAGTAAATAAATCGTTGGTTTCTAGAAAAATTACCACTTTCTCGACGCTATGTTCTTACACTCACAGTTTGTTAAAGTGTACACAGTACACAATGACTTTAATACAAAAGGAAAATATAAGAAACGTCTTAAACAGTTCGACGTAACGAGATTACATAAAACTGGACTGTATTGTGTTAATTTAATTATTTAGCGTGAGTAGTGTCTAATGAAAATAACAGGCGTTTAATGTTGCTTTGGTTAAGCCGACAATTAAGTAAATTTACAGCCGAAAATTAATGATAAAAATAAGTCTAATAATTGGTCTTAAATTATTTAATTAGTTAAAGAGAGGACTAATAAGTAGAATATAATTTATTTCATTATATTATTCGTGGAAATCAGACATAAATGTCACCACAACATATTCATTGTACTCTCTGGTATATACGAGGATAAATCAAATATAAACGGTAATTTTACTATTTATCTTAACACGTAATTCCGATTTAGAGGATTCGATGCTCGAGTGTTGTTTGATTTATGAAGAGGAGGAAACCGGTTTAGGTAGCAGCTGCGCTCGGTTCTGTCCGCAGTACAGCCATGACTGAGCGCAAGGTACCTTCGTCTGTTGCACAACACCAACGCATCATCATAAAGTTTTTAACCAATGAAGGCGTTAAACCATCGGAAATTTTCACTCGTTTGAAGGCACAGTTTGGGAGTTTGGGGATATGCTACACTGTCTCAGAATCGGGTGTATTCGTGGGTCAGAAAACAGAGAATTCAGGGATGGGCGAGAACGTATCGAAAATGAAAGTCATGATCAACACCCAAGAACAAGTCTCACAAATGACAACATCCGTGCTATTCGAGAGCTTGTTGAAGGTGATCACCATCAACCGATTATCTATTGAACAAATCTCATTAGAAGTGGGTATCAGCAATGGGAGCGTTCAATCCATCATCACTTGATTGTGATAAACTTGGCTTTAGAAAAATTAGTGCTCGCTGAGTTCCAAGGTTGTTGAGCTTCTACGAAAATCAAAAACAGGCCAGGTCGGAGATCAGTGAAAGAATCGAATCTGAATCGATTTCGACAAGAAGGGGAATTTTTTTTTAGGCGTATCGTCACTTGTGATGAGTTTCTAAGATAATTTGGTTTACGGAAAAAAAGATCGCTACCGCAACCCAAACTATAAAAACTTGTAATTTCCATAAAAAATGACTTAGAGTGTTGAAATTTTACTAGTTATAGTCAAGTCATACCAACATTAAGCTTCATGATTTATATAAGGCGTTCAGAAAAAATAAATTAAAAACTTCAAACACGAATACTTTCATTTTTTCAAATAGCACTTACCGTATTTTATTATATCATTTGGTTCCTTTTTATATCCTCTTTCGATACATTCGGACATTTCTTGTTGTTTTATTTAAAAAAACTCCAAAATTATTCAAAAATTTTGAAATAAAACAATAATAAACATCCGAATGTGTCTAAAGAGGATAAAAAAGGAATAGAATCACAGAATAAACTATAACTTGACTCTAAGTCATTTTTTATGGAAATTATGATTCTTTATAGTTTGGGTTGCGGTAGGGATCTTTTTCCTGTAAATTAAATTATCTCAAAAACTATTCATCGTAGGTTATCGAAGTCACCTTAAAATTTTATACTTTATACGAATTCGTCGTAAAAAATATACAATTCGATTTTAAATAGCAAAGTTGACATTAACTTGTAGTATAACCGAAAGTGGCAGACAGTTGAAATAATTTTAGAAAAAAAAAATATCATCCTTGTTGACCCCTACTCCAATATTTTCAAATCTCTAACAAGCTTAGTTTTCCTAAAATGTTTAATGTAAAAATCAGTTTGAATAACTCTATATATGATACCACAGTAAGGAAAAATACATTTGGTCGAATATTTAAAAGGCCTACAAGGATTTACCTACGGGTTGTTTTTTTGGTTTGCTGTTGTCCAATAGTATAAAAATTAGAAGAAAATTTTGTTTCGCGTTAAGAAACTTTTAATAACCCAACTCACACCTGGTAGTTTCCTTGTCATTGTATAACTTTATTAATATATATACATAACCACGCAAATTTCACTTTTAAGGGAATGTACAAAATAAAAGCCGTGAGAATTGTTCATAAGAAGTAAATTTAAAATGTTTTGCCTACTCTATATTTTTATGATCAATTAAACGAAAGTGAAAAACAGGCAGTCAACACCTGCTATAATCACAATTTCGTCTTTAAATTCGTTTGCTTCTGAAGCTGGAAACTTTAGTAGCGTAACTGACCGCACTTTTTTTAATGTTTACATAACACGACTGAAGAGAAAACCCACTGCTCGGTGCATTCAGATAATAAAAAAGCAAAAACGTTCATGATCGGTGGCCATATTCATTACAAGGTACATATAAAATTAATGAAAAACGTTGGTTAGTTTATTATAAATTAAAAGGTTGCCGGTTTTTAATGGTGAGAAGATTATTATATAACGGACGTTTAACGGCCTCACAAAAATTTCAAGGAAAGGTGAATGTATCATTGTAAACAATAAAATACAAACAAAACAATACGTACCCTTATATTTATCTAAACAATTAATCTTTTCGATAAGAATGAAAAAGAGATTAATACTCACCTTTGTTGTAAACGACCTTAAAGTATTTGCGAAGGACATTTTTTTATAAATAATTAACAAATACATATGTGAAAACCACTTATTTATTATTCTGTACACTAATTGGTGCAGTTGTGAAATAGAAAATTTTTTAAAATTTTTAAAAAAATTAATGAAAACGTAATACGCGTCTGCAAAATAAATGAGTTATATTTGTAGTAGTAATTTAATTTATAAATAAATTTTATATATCTAATAAATAGCCACTTCCGGCTATATCGGAAATTGGTTTCTCTACATTATATTTTTATTTTTATACTTATTTTAATGAAAAAGTACAGGAATACTATTTCTCAATTTTGCCAAGAATGTGAAATCCTAAAATTGTTTAATATTTTGTTCAATGCAACAATAAGTGGCCGATTTTTTATTTAAGTCACTACGGACGCTCCACAGTTTACAATAAATATTCAATGTAAGCTCTTTTTACAGATGCCTTTCATTAATATTACATATATAACCATTACAAAAAGAAAAAATAATAACAATAAGTAATGTTTGGTAATAAAAACACTAGTAACAAAACAATATTTTTTTAAATAAACTAATGCGATTCATAAACACCACTTTTTGAAGAAACTTCAAATGAAAATCTGCCAAAGCCATAAAAACTCGCATCAGTGAACACGAAAAGGATTGAGAAACAACTTAAATCAACGGGTTTAGCAGAGCATTGCATTGATAACAAACACGCACTAGATTTAGATAACATTAAAATTCTTCATTTTAAAAACAAAAATAATGTTTAACCTCTAGAAAAACTTGAAATTGAAAAGGCTCTAAAAGACTAAACAACCAAAAAGAATTATATTCAAACCCCACCCCTCTGTTATCATCGGATCTGTGACGTCACCATGGTTTAAGCTATTTAGGGATTGTACATATTTTGTCTATTCAGTGCTGTAGTAAATACTCTTTGATAATGACCCTTAGGTCGAAACAATTGTAAGAGAAATCTTCAAATATATGTTGAATCCAAAAGTTCTGTTTTTCTTATTAGTTTATTTAGTCATTATGTTTCTTCAAGATTGCACGATTTATGATGGCTTCTTCATGTGGAAGAAATCTTAATATTTTGCAAAATATTGCTTAAATACTAGTGGAGTGAGTAAATTTTGAGAGATTGGTGGGGTTGCTGTAACTAATTAAAATTAAGTAAATACATTTTAATTTTGTGTTTAATTGAAATATCTGCCAGTTTGTCCGACGTAAACTTTGTTGAAATCATCACATCTAACATATAAGGTCTTGATTTCTACCCTTTTGTTATTTTTAATGAAAATAGTAAGATAATTATTAATTTTAAATGAAAAAGTAATTTTATTGTTTTTTTTGTATTTTTTTGCTTATTCTTGATGATACATTTCCTAGATAGGTAACCGAACTATATCTTTTTAATGTTATGTTATTTGAAATAGGGTAAATTAAACTGAAAGTTTTCTTTTGCATTTTTTTGTTTAGGAAATTTTGGATTAACTGTATGAAATAAAATTAGTGCACCACTCCACTAGTAATTTTGGCAATATTTTGGAAAATTCTATTGATAATTCTCCCACAACGTATAACGAAACAACTATAATGTTTTACATTAAAAAAATATTTTTTTGAAACTCATGTGTTACTTTACTGTCGGTACAGAGTTTCAAAAAGTATCGCCGACAGCTACAATTTTTTTTAATAAGTAATCTTATATTCCATTTTTATAGAAGGAAAAAAATGATAATCATCTCATTTGAAAAATTAAATTAAATATTAAAGACAATGAAGAAGCTGAGGCATTCACAGCCAGCGTTGATCGACGTGAGTTCTTTGTCAGGGTTTGATGACCGTGATCCTTGGGCGAATCCTTGGTTGGTAGGAACCACTAATCCCAGAATAAACACAAGCAGGAAAGAACATGAACGGCACCACAAACTACTACAACCGGAAAAATCATCAGTGGCAGAGCACGAATTGAAAAAAGAACACACAATCTTGTTCTATAAAACAAAGGTCTTGGCCAACACTAAGAACTACTATGCAAGACTACAAAGGGAAGTAATAGAAATACAAAAGCATTCCAACAGCTTCAGTAAAAAAGAAGAAAGTTTAAAAATAAACAAAATATCGATACCCATCCTAAAAACAATTGACGTCAAACCCCAACGACAACAGGAGGTCATGTGCAACCAAGCAGCGAAGGACACTATGCCCTCGTTGCATTCCCTAAGGATGCCAGCCAAAGCACCTAGCGAAACGTCGGATACTACTCTCCATCCAAGGAGGAGAACCAATCCTGGACCACGGTTATCAAAACCGGTAAACGAACTCACGTCGATTAAAGACATTCATTTAAGTTCTTTATAAAATGATTCCTTTAATGTATATAGTTTTTAATGAAACGATTATGGTTGTCACAATAATTCGAAGCTATTACAGTTTTCCTCGTCATAATTTGCTGTTTCTACAAATATCAAAAATAATTATTTACATTAATGTTGATACTAATTTTTGAATATTTTTTTACAGACTTTTCAACAGATTACCTCAAATTAATGAGAAAAATTAGGAATGTGCGTTAAACATGCAATACAACAAGATTTCTTACCTATAAATACATTTCTAACTGTGTGCACTACATTATAGTATTTTCTAACGACAGCGATAATTCTACTTTTCCAGTCACATTCCGTTAAAATAGGTGCAGCATTTGATACAGAATAGTGAGCTGTTTTATATGCATGTTTTATATAATAAATGATACTAATTGATTACGGTAAATCGTTATAATGTAACCACAAGTAACGGTTCTTGGTAAGGGAGTCATGCATCTGGTATTATTTTATAACACAAGTCACCACGTTTTAAACAAAAATAAACTTCGAATTAGTTCATTTGTAAATTACTTAATATAAATGGTGATCAATTATATTTGATACTTACCTTACATTTATTACTGTAATTGTAGAGCAATAAGGATCCAAATTAGAGTGCGCCTTTGCAAAACCATTATATCACCAATGAATAACCTCTACTTGTTTTTGTTTTCAAATACCCACCATTTTTCAATAGCACTGCCACCACAGTTGAAAAAAAGAATCAGAAAATAAAGTAATAATTACATAAAAAAGTGGAATTAAGCAGAAATGTTGCTTCACAAATTGGTTAAATAACATTTTTGTTTATTTCCGCCTTTTTAAGTTATTAATAATATTTTTCACAAACGTTGCACTATTGAAAGTCTTAATTGAAGCTAATCACTTTGGGTGTTTCACTTCTAGCAGGAAGGTGGAATCCTAATCTAAAAATCACACATATCCAATTAGCATTATTCGGATCTTGACGTTACAATATATTAAAATCTTAATGTGCTGGAACAACTCTATGCTCATATCTTAATTCGTTGATAAAAGATACTTCGCAAATGGTTATACTATTGGTTATTTTGTCCTTTTAGGATATCCCAAAATCCAAAAACACTGCGGAAATTGTGAGGCCAAATTCTGTCTTGGCATCTCAAACTACGTTGGAAATGGTATCATGGGCCATAATTGAGCTGTGTAATTAATCATCACACTGTATTGTTTATTTGTTGAAGAAACACGTTTGGTACAATTTGTTCTATCTTTTCCTGATCGTCAGTCTTTTGTTCCTATTGCTAGATTTTATTTATTGAAGGTAACGGTTAACAATCTGTCAAAATGTATGTGTTTAGTGCGGTTTTGGGCTAATAATGATATAATTTTGTATCGAATTAGCATGAATAAACGTGGACAAAGATAGATACAATGACATACATAACCAGTTGTGATGATTTAGGCTGGTCTGAAGCAAAATGAAATGGCATGGTGTTTAGGTACTTCTCAAGGCGTTACTTCTTGATTATGGGAACGTTATAGAGCGACAGATACCCCTGCAAAACATCATCCAGGTAGATCGTAAGCTACAACTGCCATACAAAATCGGTACCTTGCCTTTCAAACTCACAGGTATGATTCAATAACTACTTCTGAATAAAGAGCACGTTTATATAACGTTTTGGTTCATCCCTAAAACCAGCAGATGTTCGTTTACACGAAGTGAATATTTACTCTAAGAGCTCTCTCAAAGTATTGCCACGAAATTGGGAAAATCGGGAGCACAGAATTGTATATACAAAATAAGGGACTTCCAATGGGCATGGCTCTATCCCCATTATTAGCCGATATATTTATGCATAATTTAGAATTAAAAATACACGATAGCAAAGATAAAAATAAAATTTTATAAACGTTACGTAGACAATAGTTTTATAATTTGGGAAGGTAGTTTAGAAGAACTTAAGAAATTTCTAGAGTATGTTAACAAATTACACAACAGAATTAAATTTACGCTAGAAAAGGAGGACAATAATAGACTAAGCTTTTTAGATCTGACCTTAACTAAAAGTAACAACAAAATTGATATCTCAATTTTTAGAAAACCGTCGTAGACAGACGCAATAATACACAAAACTCATGTCATCCTACACAACATAAGCTAGCAGCCTTTCACAGTATGATAAACCGTTTACTAAACTTACCACTTTCAGACACAAATTACAGAATAGAATTAGCAACTATAAAGTAAATAGCGATTAACAATGGATACACAGCAAAACTAATAGATGACTTAATCAATAACAAAAAGAAATTAATATGTTATAAATCAGTTTATACCAATAATTTTAAACCTTTAAAAAGTAATTACAAGTCAATCTTATATATAGGTAATGTCACGAACAAAATTTCCCATAAACTAAAAAACAATAACTTTAAAGAAGCATTTAAAACAGATAATAACTTATCAAAATATTTAATCAATAACAAAGATAGAACCGAAAAAATGAACAAATGTGGTGTATATAAATTAAACTGTAATACATGCAACACAACATATATAAGACAGACAGGGAGGACATTCAAAAAAAGATTGAACGAACATATAAAAAACTATGCAGATAAATCGGCTTTTATGAAATATATAAACAGTAAAAAACACGAATTCAGTACAAACGATAATTTTAAAAATTTACATTGTTCAAATAAAGGCAAAAAATTAGACATACTAGAATCCTTTGAGATCAAAAAGCATATAAACCAAAATAGAGAATTAACTTTAAATGAAATAGAAAACGTTTATGAATCCACAATGCTAAATAAAATAGTAGAATGTACCCCCTCCAATTAACCCTAAGACTAGTATAAATTTAGAATAGTTATCTAACGTAACCAGTTGTCTTCTGAAGATGCCCTTGTAGGGTGAAACAATTGTCAAGATTGAAAATAAACAGTGGAAAAATCAAATTGAGTATTATTTAGTGTTTCCTTTAATATGTTTTTCCATAAAGTAAAGGCCGAAACAATAGATTATTTGATCACAGCATTGTTTGAGTAGAGGAACTCTTGCAACGGAGTTTTTATCAGCTCTGAACGTTATATCGTTAATATACTTCATCCTGCAGTTGTACCATTTGTCGGAACAGTTGACGGAAATTTTATGCTTACATATGTTAATCACACATGGTCGGCACAATCCTCGGATCTCAATCCTGTATGTGTGGGGCATACTCCAGAGAAGCTACCTGCCACGTATGGTTCTCAATCGTGAGCAGCACCAACAGCTTCTTTCGTAGTATTGGAACCTTCTTCCATAAGTGGATATAGACAACCTTATGCAAAGGAGATGCAACTTTTTAGTAAAACTTCAATTTTTCTTTTATAACTAATGTTTACGTTCAATGTTATCGTTTATGTTAATTAATAAAATTAGTAGCTTCTACGATTATTATTTTCATTTAAATTACTTTTTTAATAAATTTAGCCAACTTTTAGGTGTGTGTGTTTACGTTATCTATAATTTTTTCAAAAAAATTGAATTTAAAAAGTAAAATAAATCAAACTAGATTCAAAAATTAACATAATGTTTCTAAATAAACCTAAATTTTGTTGATGTATATATAAAGCTTGTATGAATAAAAGTGACAAATATAAATGGTTACTTTTTGACTATGAAAACATGACTAGAAAGCGAGTAAATGTAGACCAAAATTGCATTCAGATTATAGATACGTAAATGTATGTATTATGATATATATATATGTATGCATAAATTAAAAGTTATCGTTACGCACTATAGATATACTTTAAATCATAAATGGAAAATAAAAATCTAAAGGAATGCAACTCTCACCTTCACTTTCATATAATTAGTATTCAAAACGGTTAAACAGACCAAATTCTGTTTTATGTGGCAACATGCGATTTGTCTATATCTATGGACGAGTCCAACAGGTTTGCTTTAACGCATCTATGCTATAACATATATGTGTACAGTTACTTATTACATTATGATAGACAATGGAAACGATATTTTATTGAAGTAAAAAGAATGCCTTGAAATCTTTTCATTTCTATTCCTGTTTTTTACATTAATTAAATACATAAACTTCAAGGTAAAATCTCTATGGTACAACATCTATAAGCCGTCTATTCGTGCTGTTATCTGCTTTAACATTAAATACTAAATAAAAATAAAATTTATTTGTTTCTTTTTTATTCGTTCCAAATGATTTATAAATTAGTTTTGGGCATAAGAAAATTTCTTCTAAAGACTTGTATATCTGTAAATTATGCAAATTAGACAAAAAATCAGCCCAAACCGTAAAAAAGTCCGATGTCGGTACAGGGCCGTAGCCAGCCCATGATATCAGGGGGGGGGGGGGGCTGAGGGACCTTTTGGGTGGACGCAATTAAAATAATTGGAAAGACTCAAAACAGTTGTAATTTTCGCATTTTTGTCATTAAAATTTCGCATTAACTCAAACAAAGCAATATTCTTTGTATAAACTTTTTCAAACGCCAAATGAATTAAATTAGCTTGTCGTTGGTACTTCATAGACATTCTTTGGGGTCTGTTGATGGTTAATCCGTGTAAGTACCGAAAATGCTGACTCGCAAACAACTGTACTACATCCAAAGGTACGGCAAGTCGCTAAAAGCTTGTAGGTGTCCTCAAATGCAGTTCGTTGATTATAAATTTCATCGAACATGTCGTCACGACACAGTATCTACAGATAAATGTAAATATATTCATAATCCTACCTTTTTGTGATTGTCATATTAATACATGACTCCTTCCTTGTTGAAGTAATAATCATGTCCGTTGTCTCAGCCAATAATCGATCTTGTCGTAGTAACGATCGCTCCTATTCCGTCCCGTTCGAGCCGAAAGCTAATGAAGATTGGGGCATTGGCGCAAAGGCAACTGTTATTACAGTGAGTTGGAGACCGCCACAAACGCGTAATATGTAACAAAACCGGCGTAAACAGATTACTTCGCATAGACAAACAAGAGGCGGATGCGGCGACGGATGGATCTGCTTCTTTTTAATACAAATTCGATGCGGAAATTTCGAAAATTCTCAAATATCCTATAAATGCCGGCTGTTGACTAAGGGGGGGGCTGAGATCCTTCTAGAGGGGGCTCAGCCCCCTGGAGCCACCGTAGCTACGGCCCTGTGTCGGTATTAGCGGAAGCAATTTGTTGCTTGAAGTATTGTTTAAGGTCTCCTATCCTTAGAAGCTATCGAAGTGGTGCGGAAAATTTGTTATAAACAAATTAGAAACGCGAAATTAATTTATCTCAATTTTCCGTGAAAAGTATTATTATTTATGAACAGTTATGCAGAGGAATGTTGTAGATAATAAAAGAACCCTTCAGAATGATGTGTGAAACGTAAATATCGGTCCATTTGTTAAAAAAGTTTGACTGAAAACTATTGTAATTGTTGTAATTTTTGATTGGAGCAAGAAGGGTAAACGATTCAAACTCAGTATCCACCGAAAATGAGGTAAATCAATGTCGCCGCTCTAATTTGGTTAAACAATCTTTCCGCACCACTTTGATAGCTTCTATGGATGGGAGGCCTTAAACAATACCTCAAACAATAATTCTCCATCGTCAAAGCGGACATCGAACTTTTTCAAAGTAAAAAGTTTAATTTACCTGGTCTAATAACGTAAAAAAGATTTTAGAACAATTTAGTTAAAACGAAAATGAATATTTTATTTGGGAATGAATATCTAGAAGGAGCGTCTTTTAGAGAATTAAATTCTATACAAAAAAGGTCATTAGCACTAAACAACATTTCAAACATTTGGTGCTCAGACCATTTTTGTAAGAAATTCAATTTTCTACATATTTTCTATAAAAATTTCTTTTACACCAGTGTATGTTTTATAAATTACTTTTACCCTAAGTAAAACATTCATCTTTTCCATATTATTTAAATGGGTACAAAACTTAGCAATATTGAAATTCTGGGAAATGTTTCTTATGCCCTAACACTGATGTACTTATTGGCTAATGAGGACAAAAGAAAAATAAACCACGCCATTAATGGATTTATAACAAAGCCTATGACATCACCACAATGGGAGCACCACAAAAGGAGATCATTTTTTCTTTTTAGAACTATTTCGGTTATTAAAACTTCTTAATAAAAAATTGTATTTGTACAGGACCTATAGCATTTATGATCACTTCATTAGTCATTATTATTATTATTAAAGAGGTTAAGGCTTATTTAGATCTTAAAAGCACATTTGTTCCCTTGGCATTCCTTTTTTAGTTACCGATTCCGCTTACACCTCAAAGGAAGTTTCCTATAAGACGAGCATTCTTTAGGCGTCGAGAACAGTGACGTGATTATAACTAGACTGCGCCTTGCGTTTATAAAGTGATACCATTTGGGTAGGCAACACATTTTGCGAATGATGGGACAGAAACGCGAGAATTATTAAGAACGCTCGTAATATCACTCAGAAAGTTTGAGGCAGTTGAAGTGTTAAGTGTAGTTATTTCAAATAAATATTGTGCGATACTATTCTTCTTGTACATAGGGTTTTGTGAACACTTTTATGAACTATTTTTTGTTAAAGTAATATACAGCTAGTTTAATATTACAACAATATGGTTACACATTTTTGTGCATACGGTTGGCGTGAAAAGAGTTCTAAAGGTTCTTCCATTTCATTTCATGTGTAAGTATAATTTAAACATAAAACACACTGATACATTTGTAATTTCTTCGAAGGTTCCCTAAGGGTCCTGAATTAAAGAAAAAATTGTTTGTGTATTCTAAGTCGTAGTTTAGATTTACTTAGATACATAATTCATAAACATAAGTTTTAGGTTTTCACATATAACATATATCTATACTTAATGTTTGTTCAATCTTATCGCTTAAAACGTTTTCCTTGTCTATCCGTCACCCTAAATTCATATGTCTACTGTTGTCTGCTTATTATACCTAACCACCTACCCATGTCAATTGACACCTTATCACACCATATTTTTCTCTAATTTACTTCTTCTCATACTTCTTTTCTTCTCATGATTGACATACTATTTTTCTATCTTTCCCAACAGAGTACACATAATAAACGACTTCACATACCTTAGATTTTTTTACTAACAAAAACTTACGAAACATATTTTATCAAATTCAATATTACCAACTATTATTTAAACCATAAAATCAAACTTTGTAAAATACATGTAAATAGTAGTACCGTTAATATACATCATTTTAATCACAGTCATCACATCTTTTTTATCAACTTCATACACCAATCATTCACACAACGAGAAATCTACTTGCGTTACTAATTAACTTTATTTTCACTTATAGCACATATATTATTGTAAACAACAGTATTATTATTTTTTTAAAGAAGTTTAATTATGTTTTCAATATATTTGGTTTGTATGTTAAATGCCATTGTAAATGATTTTCAATCTTTAAAGTCCGTAAATTTCCATTTAGCGCATAGGAAACTTAAATATGTCCCTGAATGTGCATTGTTGGTTGCATATCCAAAGTACATCATTTTCTAGTACAGAGAATATTGCTTACGCTCGGTCCATATTATAATCACGTCTCTGGTCGAGAATGATGACGTCTTCCGCTTCTAGAGTATGGCAGCCAAAAATAGGGCGCCTGCATTCATACAACAGAGGATGTGGAACTACTTTCCACTTATCAGAGAAACGTCAGGAAAAACTGGTAGTTGTTCCTGAGGTATCGCAGTTCTATATGGCCTATAAGGATTGCTACAATTTTTATGCAGAGGCTGAGAAATTGTTCTTTCCAGTCTCTGCAGTTTGTAAGGGAGATGAAGGTCTTTGCTTGCTTACATCCTGGCTATTCCTGTTTTCCAGTTCCTGCATAGCTCTGAAGCGCCCATCTCGCAATTTACTGCTTGATGTGCTTACTGCAAACACCTACGGCGGGCATTCGCTTTCGCCAAGTCGTCTTCAAACTCGTTTTCCTTCATGCAACTAGGTATGGCCCGGCACCCAGACAAAGACTACCTTGGTCTGGTAAGCGTTCACTGGCAATCTTCTATCAACTACAGTTTTGTAGAATACCCTCTAAGGGCATTCGCACTTCAGCAGTTATAAATACTAAAATATAGCTTTACCCACTCCTTTAATAAATCCTCGAATATAAAGACACTAACAGTAGACCACCATTTAGGGCAAGAGACCAAAGGCTGAGTTTCAGTGCTCGAAAAAGTATAAATATTTGGAAACTCTGAAAAAAGGTGCTTCATTTAATTTTAAATTTAGAGTATATTTTGGAATAAATTAAATTAGGCTAGGTTAGGTTATATTAGATTAGGTTACATTAGATTCTTGATGCACATTAAATATTAGAAGTAGATTAAACATTTTGTCTTCAACTACTATTTTGTATACGTCACGTTATCCCAAAACCCCCCTCCACCATTGTCACACTTCGTCACCCTCCACCACTCGCAACATGATATAATATATGCACAGCCCTTTGAAAATTAATGTTTACATTTTTAAAGTTTACGATAGAATAAATTTAATCAGTTGAAGTTTAATGCATACCGTATTTATTATTTTATTATTTTCTGAGCAACTTGACATGAAAAAATTACATACAGAAAAAATATGTATAAATATAAATAGCAAATAATTTGAACGCTTATGTTGCAACAATTGGTACCACCAAAAGCATTAAGATTCTTTTATGGACAAACTCGCATGCATTTAATAAGTGAGTATTAAATTTTACTCATATGTCGCTAAATATTCTCTTTTTCAAAAACATCGTAACAAATACGTATGGGCGTTCTGACGTAAAATTGGCATACGACTTGAATTTTGTTCCAGCAGACTAAACTTTCCGTAATATAATTTAATTAATTCAATTACGATAGGTACCATGATTTTTGGTATTCAACACGAAAACGCAGAACGTGACTTAAACCTTTGAAAGTTTACGTAATTATTAAAAACACAGCGTGCTGTAACCCTGTATAAAAGTCTTCTAAAATAAATTACTTGTAACGTTATCAGTTTAATTTATTGTATGTATTACGACTAATCTGGAAACTTATCGGGTTTGTATGTAAAAATACATTATCTAAAACAATGGAACTAAATATTTTACTGATAATAATCAAAAGGAAATATTTATTTGAACGTAACAAAAAAAAATAGCTTTTGCAAATGTTTTATAAATCTCCTAACATTTATAGATAATTTATAAATACTTTACAACATACATAGAAATTTTTAAATAAATTACTCTGATCAAAAATATTGTTTTTTAAGGCCTACTTTATTATTTAACGTTGATGATAGATAGGTTTTTATACCTTCAGGGACTTATATTACATGGAATCTTTGTAGAATTACCCCTCACGGATAACTAAACCAAAATCTCAAATTATTTTTTTAATCGAATTTAAATCGGTTAAAAAGTAACATTTGTATAAATGGCGCGTGACAATGTTTACTTCTGCATTTCCAAGAAGTACGGGTATATATCATTAATATTAAAATTTGTGTAAGATATTTAAACTGTATAGGTTTGCTGAAGTATTAGACGTGATAATAACTGAATATCATGAATTTAAAAAGTTATTTAAACAGAGTAAATAAAAAAATCAATAAAATAAATCAAATTAGACATTGTGGTAACATAACAAATTAATGCGAAAAGTGATTTTCTTCAAAAAGTTTGTTTTAATATAATACCTACACCAGTTGTCACAAATACAAAAGAACAAAGTTCATATAATGGAAAACGAAAACACCAACTCAACATTGGTAACGAGTTTGGTCAAACTCTACATAAATTTCAGTACCTACATCATTTTTATATAATTGTCCATTTAATAATAAATAACCGCAGGGCGGTGGTGAATTTTATCAGATTTTTAAGTTTTTATATATTGTAAATCTGATTGTAGTTAGATAAAAGAGTGCAGTTGAATATTTAAGATAAGTATGGGTTGCATAAACTCAGTTTTGTCTTATTGTCTGTGTCATATGGTTAGTTATTCAATGTCAATTCAGCTTCAGCTAGTAAAATGCATAACACAAACGTGTAATATTGTACTATAAAAAGCTATGAAGAAGTTACATGGATTACATAAATTAATGAAGTTATTAGTCAGATCACAAGCTCAAACTTTTGTATATTATAGATTAAAAAGATGTAATATATAAGAGCGAAAACTTAACCTATTTAACGGTAAAGTGTAAAATATTATCTATGTGTAAAATGTTTACTTATAATGGTAGAAAAGGCGTTTTATCTTTTACAAAGTTTTTATCGTTCGTAATTATTGTGATGTTTTTAGTTACTGTTGTATTAACATTTATTGTGCTCACGAGTGGTACGTTATAGAATATTTTTTATAAAAATAATCTCATTATTTCTTTATTTCAGAGAATTGTGGTTGTGTGAACCAACAAACATCATTTTGTCCCAATTCTTATCCAAAATTAACAAACAATAAGGTTTTATCACATAATTTAGCAGTATTAGTTCCATTTAGAGACAGATTTGATGAGCTGTTAACTTTTGTGCCATATATGACAAATTTTTTAGATGCTCAAGGCATTCAATACAGTATTTTCATTTTAAATCAAGTTGATAATTACCGATTTAATAGGGCTTCACTTATTAATGTGGGGTACTTGTATACAATGGCAGACTATGACTATATAGCAATGCATGATGTTGACTTGTTACCTATAAATACAAATTTAAGTTATGCATACCCAGCAACACAACCCTTTCATGTTGCAGCCCCCAGTTTACATCCTAGATATCATTATGACAGTTTTATAGGAGGAATCTTATTAATTAATAAGTAAGTAGTAACCACTACTTATATCATCATAATTTATTGTTTTTATTTATAGGGAACAGTTTAAGTTAGTAAATGGTATGTCAAACAAATACTGGGGATGGGGTTTAGAAGATGATGAGTTTTTTGTAAGATTAAAAGATGCAAATTTAAACATTACAAGGCCTGTTAATATTACCACAGGAATAAATAATACCTTTAGGTACTTAAAATATTTTTAAATTCTACATTTTTTACGAACTATGTTGAGTATAATTAGCCAAAAAATTAGAATGCTCATCTGTATACATGGATTTCTCTACAATATTTTGTCTGATGGCATAATTTTCAAGAGCTTATACAGGATATCTAACTAGGGTGACTATCCCTCTGGAAATTCGTGCTTAAATTTTAAGTCCATATAGAATCATAAAATTGAATAAAGTGTCCAGAATTTACATCAAAATAAATCATGCATGCCCATCATGATCCCCATCAGACAAGCACTTGTTGCAAGACAAAAACTTTCTGAGACAAATTGATAGTTGCAAAAGTAAGGTACATTCAGCACCATTAAATCAAAACATATCTAAGAAAAAAGGAAAAGACTGTAAATGTGTAGGGATACCAATATTCTTTGTGTGAGTCTAGTTGATGTGTTATGTTACCCATGAATGAAAGGACTTTGTATTTGTGTTTTGTTTTGATATTTTATAATCAGTGATTATTTTCAATATTATTATATATACATACTCCTAAGCCTATATTTTAGGCATTTTCACACAAACATGAATAACTGGTAAAAGAAAATTTCTAAATCTCTTGTAGAGAATTAAATTTCCTACAAAAAATATCCTTAGAACACCCATGAGATTTCAAACAAAAAATTGTACAAGCTATACACGTTTGAGTTTTTTTACATGATAGTTGAATGGATAACAAACTTTGTTTACGTCATTTACAAGTTTACCATATATCTAACCTGCAACTTTTATACAAAAAGTAAATGATTGGAGATCAGCTTCTTATATTACTGTCTAAATTCATAACTGATTTACAAACAATTGGGCGCCGCCCCCTCTAAATTATATTAATAATAATAATATTAAAGTATAAATATTATTATATGTGGCTTGGGAATATCTATAAATACCTGAACAATTTTTCACTTTATTCTAATAACCATCTTTTATGAAAAACATTACGTATCTCAAAACTCCTGTTTTTGATATGTTCTATATTACGAGCTTTGATAACTTTTACACTTTGTCCTATGTAAGTTGCAATTACTATTATCAATGTTTGTAATTCGTAGGGTGCTATTTAATCTCATCTAACAGATCATGCTGGTGAAATATTGTTTTATTGTAATTGTTTATTTATTGATAAAATTTTGCCGAGTGTATAAGAAAAGATAATTATTTCTTCTTGTAGACATGTGCATAACAAAACTCATAGGAAAAGAGATACCATAAAGTGCTACAATCAACGAAATGTAACAAGAAGGAGAGATAGACAAACTGGTTTACATGATGTGAAATATAAAATTACTAAAGTTCATAAATTAATACTGGATAATTATCCTGTAACTGTTGTAAATATTGAATTAAAATGCAACAGAACTGTTACTCCATGGTGTGATTGCAGCAATGCAACAGAAAGTAGTGTAAATAAAAAAACGTGACTATTGTAAGCATATAGTTAATTTCATAATTTATGAGGATGCAGACTTTTTCTACGGTTGCTTGTACTTATTTCAAACCTGTTAAATAATGACATTAAATAAAATTGTTGTTTATGTTATATATAAATAATAAATTGTTTTTGTTTGCGGATTATATTAAAAAAAAACTTTTTATGTGCCACTTGTAATTAGAACACATGTATATGAAATAAAATATCTTTATTTATCAAAAAATGAACAACTAGCTGTTCTAACAAATATAAATACATCACAGATTTTAAAAAATAAGTACAAATATTTATTTATACACACATAAAACGTTTATAACATAATAGAAGCTAATACCCCTGTATAAAATAATCGTCGAAAAACAACAATAAATATTTTAAACTTCTTGTTTCTGTATACAACTAAAAGTAGATTAGAAAATATGATTATATCGTTTTTTTAAATAAAAATAAGTAAAGATAACAAGTAATAATTTGAAAACCATATTGGAATATCAAGTTGTTTTCCCGTTATAACAGGTATGCCAAAAAGTGAAATTTTCTATCCTATTGGTTACTGAAGGTTGGTGTACAAAAAATTCAAAGGAATATTCGATTAAAAGAATCAAACTGATGTTTGATTGTTGTCAACAGAGGAATTCCTTATCACTATTATTAATTGGATCATAGCCATGATGTTTTCAGACTACTTGTTTCAGTCCATATCGGGATACAAGGGACATCTTTTATGGCTACTAAAAATGTTGGATGGACAAGACCACAATTCATGACTTCTAAGCATGTTATATAATTTGCAACGATTTTTTTGACGCTTAAAGAAGTTATAGTGAACGAGTCTCTTCACTTTTCGAGCATACCTCATATTACGAAAAATGTATATATATTCTACACAGTAGCGTAATTTGCATAGGAAACTAAAAACCTAATTTAAGTACTGGTGAAATGAAATGTGACAAATAAAAAAAATATTTACACCATTTTTATGATCTATCCATTTCAGCTACTGTTGGATAATTGCACCTACTTTTTAACTTAGTACCCCATCAATTAAGACATAGGTATCATCACCATTTTTATGCAAAGAGAAACCAACATCACAGCTACAGGCATGCAGGACGTTTCAAAGATGCCTGAAAAGAAAATACCATGCAATAATAATAGTAAATGTGGCTGTAAATCAGTTTGCACATGCAACATGACTTGAAAAAGTATATAAAGTAGTGCAAAGAAGACATGTATACATTTACATTCCTTTTATATTTTAGTTCAATCTTGGATTTCCTAAAAACAATTTCTACTCTATTCACTGAGTCTAGACTCTCAAACTCATAATTAATAATGACATAAAATGGTGATGGACAAAAATAAAGCTTTTGTAGAGCCTAATGTGGTCACATAAATTAACACTCTGCTTGAGAAGCACTGTTCCTAACGAATTTAAAATACAAAAAACTGCAAAATAATTTGGTACTACATATGATATGCATGCATAATTAATTTACAAGAACAGAAGTAGTGAAAGCATTACACTTATTCAAGCATAAAATTAAATTTAACAGTTGTTTGTTTCTTTTTTTCAATAATAATTTTCATTAAATAAAAAAGGAATGTGCAAGGTGTAATAAACATTTATAAAATATCGGCTTTTATTTTAAACGATTGTTTCAAAATCGCTTATGACTTGAATACCATGATTTGTGAAAATAAACTTTATCAAATTTTCATCGCAATTTTTGGAAGCCTTAAGGTCCATGTGCGACTCACTGGTGTGTAAGTGCCCCTTATTTTGTTCTTTGGTGCTTGCATTGAAATCCATGCAACTTTTAGAAGCTGAAATTTGCCTTTTTTTGCCATCACATACCTTTCCCGTATTGCTTTTTATCACTTTATGTTTATCAGATTCCTCTGCAATTACTTTAACTGCTTGACCAGGTCTTTTCAAACTGTTGCTCAAAATATTATCCATTGTATCAATGGATAGGTACTTATTGTTGTTGTTAAGCAATTGAGAATTAAATAGAGCAGTACCACAAATAGCAGCACACCTGTTACTCACTGGACTTCTAGATTCCATTGTAGTGTCAGAAGGTGATGGTGTAAGAAAAATTGTAGACTGTTGCAATGATGGGAACTCAATATACTTACTGTTTATATCCAACAGAAAAGATGCAGTAAAAGAAATAAAGTTAATTTAGAACAATAAATTTGTCATTTTTTTTAAACCAATTTTCTTTTCACTTAAATACAAAAAAGCTTAAAGTAAAACTTACTCTGCTTTTGATCCATATAAACCATTATTATGAATGTAATTGATCACAGCATCGGGAACTAAATATTTTACAGATTCAGACCTTCTCAAAGCTCTCCTTATTCTTGTAGAACTAATTTCATTTCTTATCCACTCTGTCACAATTATAATATTGGTCTAAAATATTAAGTATTAGCAGGCTACATTTACTGAGATCAATTTAGATTCATTACCATATATCTTGTTAACAAATCTGACTCATAAATAAATTTGAGTGGATTGCTGTTTTCCCTGGTAATTACAACTAAACCATGCTGGCCCACAATTGCTTCAATCTAATTGTAACATATAACTTAATTGAGTAAAAATAAAACTCATACTTAACACAACTTACATCTTCTTCATGCCAAAGATTAGGAACTGCAAAAGATTCCAAAAGATCTCCTCCACATAAAAGTTTAACCTGAACAGGACCAGTGCACTGTTTTTTTATATTTTCAGGAATCCACTTTAAGTCATCTTCATTTATGTTATTTATATTGTCTGAACTTAATACTGAATTCAAGGTATTCTTCAATATAGTTTCAACGTATCAAAATTTTAGATAAATACAATGTCAAATTAAACCTTACCTGGTGATGCTGAAGTACCAAACGAGTTCGATTCCAGTTATCTTGTCTACATTCCCAGTCTGATACTTTTACCCAGTTTGATGTTGATAAAGCAAGTCTTAACATTTCCAAGCGATATGTAGACGACTCTAGTCCGCTTTTACCATAAGAATCGTGAGTTGGTGATATTAAACCCCCTATGACTACATAGTTTCCTAAACGATGTAAGTGGTCACGAGCAATCTCTATAAAGTCATTTTAAAAAATCAAACATTAAATAAAATAAAAATACAAACCAAACATTCGTAGATGCATGTTTGTTGGAGGATTAAAACTTCCACAAGCTAATAAAACCACTTTTGTGGGATGCATTTTGCTTCTGGTATTCGGTTATTGGCGTGCAAATACACGTAACTATTACATGAACAAATAGTAGAATATAAAAAAAGCATTTATTACATTTTATACCTTGCTTTTCGTTTTGACGTTTATTTACTTATTTTTCTGTTGTGGCTGTGGTCACTTAAATCATGATTACAATTTTTGTAACATATATAAAGTAGTGAAACGGTATGTTTATATAATGAACTTACCAAACTCAAATACCAGTGACAGGATTGTCACTCTATGACTTTATGATCTGGTCTGGTCAAGACCTATGTGCAGTGCATATCTATGGAGTACTAATGGCTGATGGCTGTAGCCAAGTCAGCGTTGAAGTTTTGCAGTTAAATTTTTAATTTGTCAATTTTGATCTTTGCTTTTTCATCAACTGACTGTAATACTATAATTTAATCGAAATGGAAAATTTATTTAGCATGTGGAAAGTTCGTGAAATTGCTGATAAAGTGTAAGTAAAAGATTTGGCATTGATATGTACTTTGCCAGATGTCAGATTAGACTTTCGATTTTATGTTTTTATTTCTTTTTTTGCTTAACTTTATAACTATTTCAAGCCCAAGATATTATTTTAGTAATAGTATAAAAATGTTATTTTAGAACAAATGTTGTTATGAACTATACGGAAATAGAAGCGAAAGTACGAGAGGCGACAAATGATGAACCTTGGGGTCCTACTGGTCAAATTATGCAAGAACTTGCACACGCAACCTTTACTTACGAACATTTTCCAGAAGTTATGTCGATGTTGTGGAAAAGAATGTTACAAGACAGCAAACAACATTGGAGAAGATCATATAAGGTAAATATTAATTTTCTTATATCATAAACAATATAACTAATGTATCATTATTGTAGGCTTTATTGTTGCTGAACTACTTAATTAAAAATGGTTCTGAGAGAGTAGTTACTTCGGCTCGAGAACATATTTATGATTTACGATCTTTAGAAAATTATACATCTATTGATGACTTGGGGAAAGATCAAGGTATCAATATTCGTCACAAAGTTCGAGAGCTGATTGATTTTATACAGGACGATGATAAACTAAGAGAGGAACGTAAAAAAGCCAAGAAAAATAAAGATAAATTTATTGGAATGAGCTCAGACACAATGGGCATGAAATTGAGTAAGTTGTGTAACAATTTATAATTTCAATAAGTTCAACTAGATTTAATTGTAATGTATATTTTATCATAGTAATCAGTGAAGGTGCACACTACTCTTAATTATACAGCAATAGTAAATTCAAACATTGTAGCATTTCTATTGTTCTAAAAGAATTATGTGTAGCTGATTAGCCAGTGTTTCTACATAACTGTTGCATTATTCAATTAAATGTAATTTGACCTATTATTTTGAAAAAATTACAGGTGACAGGTGGGATGAGAGAGCATACAACAAAGAATACAGTGAAAGGGATCGAGACAGGGATTGGAGTAATGGTAACAGCACATATCGCTATAAAGATCGTTCCTATGATGATGATTATGAAGCAGAGAGAGAAGAAAGTGATACAGAAACGAATCAGAATTATCGTAAATATAAAGATACTGAGAGCATTGGAAGTCCAACGTCGCCAGAAAAAAAAGTTAATATAAATATTAATCCTGCTGGTGTGAAATCCCCCACAAAAACTGCAAAACCAATAAAAAAGGTAGATTTGGGAGCAGCAGCTAATTTTGCTAGAGAAGAAAGTCAGAAAGTTAGCACAAAAGTTGCAGATAGTAATCTTCTTAATGATGATTTTGATCCTCGTGCAGAGGAGAATTCTAACAATAAATCAACCGAGTTTGGAGATTTTGAATCCGTTTTTGGATCAAATACAACGGTTAAGCAAAACAATGATGATTTTGCAGATTTTTCTGCTTTTACCACACAAAACAATGCCCAAACACTTTCTAAGGCTAACCAGAATATTTTACAAAACACTGCAACTGGTTTTCCTACTTCTGGCTTTACTCAAACAGCTATCAGTTTAAATCAACCACAACCAGGTCTTATACAACCCCCAAGTGGTCTCATCCCTCCCCCTGGTGGAGTTATTCAATCAACAGGGAGTATAATTCAACCACCTGGATTAACTCAACCAGGACTTGTTTCCATTCAACCTGCCTCTCTGCCAAATTTTGTTAATTCGAGCAATCATTTACAACAGACAGGTCTTCAAAACTCATCCAATGCTGATCTTCTTGGAGATATTTCAGGGTTTAGTTCACTTAGTCTGCATAATACTACAAACACGACTGCTTTGAATCTTATGGATGAATTTGCTTCAGGTTTGTATTCTCCTTTATTTATTTTCTCTTAAATCGGCGATTTACACTTTACATTTTTTCTATTACATAGTTAATAAGCATTTTTTATTAAGTTCTGTTTTATAACATTTTCACCAGAAAAAGTTTTTTTTTAAACAGAATCCACTGAAAAAAGTATTTGCAAGCCAGTTTTGTCTTAAAATAACGCTACATGATCGAGTATATCGGATACAACGTTTAATCTAACATTTATCAAGTACCTTCATTTATTTTCCACTTTAATGTTTTCTCACATATTTGTAATATAATTTTATGCTTGATTGTATTATAAGGTTAACAAGCGGTAGAAATGGTTTTTAAAATTCGCTGTGCAATATTGATTTGTACGGTTAAACTTTTTCCGATAAAATACGTCTTAATTTTTTGTTTATTGAAATGAATTGAAATATATCAATTTAATTCCCGTAAATTCAAATTAAGTTTCCTGTTTTCTAAAAAAGCACTTAGTGTAACTTAAAAAGCGGGAAACTCATTTGAGATTTCCCGTTTCAGAAAAATCGAATATAGAAGTGAGTGAAAACGCAAGTGTAGGAAATACTAGCTATCCACCTATTACTGAAATTGTTACATTGGACTCAGCAACTCAAAACGCTTTAGATTGTCTGAAGGCAATTGACAAAATAACTTCGCAGAGGGATGTTGACGAAATTTTAATACATTTGTATCATTTGTCCGAATTTTTACCAGGTCCCTTGACCGTTCAAAAACTCTTGAAGTTCGACCAATCTCCTATTGACTGGGAACTTTACGTAGACAAAGCTTATGGACGTATATTGGAAGCTTTGATTTATAAATTTGACAGTAATTTTCCTTATCATGAGGGTAAAATTTATACAAGTGTTGAAAGAATTTTCATTGTGGAAAATCAGTATTTCTTTCATGAAAGCTTGACTATTTTGGCAAGAAAATTAAAAGCAACATCTGCTCAAGTTACTACAACAATTTTAGATTTATTGAAGAAGTTACTGAAAAGTGAGGCGCTATTTGCAACTACTGTAAACAACTGTTTCAATCAGGAAGATAACAGAATTATGAAAGAAGATCAGCGCACAAAGTGGGAAAATTCTGTTCAAATACTAATATCTCTCCCCGGCAGAGTGGCTAATGTTACTGAAGGAAAATTACCAGAATTTTTTTATGTTAATAACTATAGTTACAATTTAATTTATAATGTTTTGAAAACAATAGCTTTTTTCACAAAGATAAATTGTGACAAATTGAACCTGCAAAAGAAAACAGATTTTTCATTTATAGGAGTTTTATTAAGTAAAATATGTATTCATTTAAATGAATCGCTCAAATCGTCAAGTCTTATTGATTTTATAAATGCAGTTTCTGCTTTCCCAAAGTCAAATATTATGGAAGTAGTATTGTCTAAAATGAATCGATCAGCTATAGAAAAATTTGCAGTGATAGCTTTACAAAACATCCCTTATACTAGTTACAACATAGGTAAAATTTTGAGTGTGAAATTAATGGAAAACAAAGATTGGAAATATATTTTATGTACCAAAATTCCCTTACTTTCTCTTTATACCGAAAATGACTTAAATATAATGTACAATTTAACATCATATCTTGCAAATGTTTCTGGAACTGATTTAAATAAACTTCTTATTAATTTGATTACAACGTGGTCTGATAAATCTGCAATCAACCATACTAGTGTTGAACAACACATTTATATCACAAAATTTATTGTAATTATTGTAAAAACATTAGCCGTGACAGGTTCATTAAAGTCTGGTGAAACTAGTATTAAAGAAAGTATGTATTTGGGGATTCCCCTACATCTTGAATGTCCAATAAACACCATAAGAGCTATAGGGATGGTTACAGCGGAAATAGTTCTCAATTCTTTGTGTAAAAGTACAATAGATGAAGATAACATTAAACTTGAATTTGACTACAGTAAGTTACAAAATAGTGAAAAACGAATCATAGACGAAATAAGAAACTTAACAGCGGTAGATTATGTAACATGCTCTTTAGTTGATAGAGATTATAACGCTGATGAAGTAATTATGAAAATAATTGCGAAAGTTAACTCAGATATACCAGCTGAAAAGTGCGAGTACACACCACCGGAGAGAAGGTTGAGGATAAAGCCTCCAGTTAAAAACCCCAGTAATGAAGTTGTTACTGAAGGAATAACAAAAAATACGATAATAAATGTAATTAGCAGCGAAGATTTTGATCTTGATTCTGATGATGATTTAGAGCCCTATGACTTATCAAACGACGTAAAAACAACAACCAAGTCTCCTGCTTATTTGAGAGACTTACGTGATGGACTTCTAGAAACAGATGATTCTGAAATATTCATCGCTAGTTTAGAAAGCTGCGAAAAACTTATAATATCGCAGCTACCAAACGATGATGCGTCCATTGGTCTTGAACTTTTGCAAATTTTGATTTCATTGGGACAGAAATTTTATGTAGAAAATTTTGACGCGTTAGTGTTCCAAAGTTGTGTTACTATAACTTGTGTTTATCCCAGTTTTTACGCCGAATATTTATGTAAAGAATTTCACGCAAATGCTGGTACATATTCTATCAGTCATCGAATTCTTTTACTGGATATTCTAAAAACCGCAGCACAAACTTTGTCTCAATTAAACCCTGCAAAAACCGCAGCGAGTCGTCAATTGAAATCTGCAAAACAAGGAAAAACTGAGGCTGAGATGGCAGCAGAAATAATCCGCCAACGATTGGAAAGTAAAACCAAACGTTTTGTACATCATAATCACTATACTTTTGAACAGATTAACAAATTTTCTGAATGTGCTGGATCCTTTTTCTTCCCTTTACTGCATGCTTACGGCAACTCACCTTTTGTAAATTTTACACCAAAATATGATAACGATTATATTTTATTGATTCATTTTTTGGACACCTTAGCTGCGATAATGTGGGCAGCTCAAAATTGCCCTATAGCTCCACGAATGGCAAAAGAATTATTCAATTTGTCTTGGGCACTGCGGTACCACAATGAAATCCGAGTTCGTATGGCTAACTTAAATTTGCTTGCCAGTGCAATTATGAGTGTTTCTAAAACAATTTTACAAGCACAATTTTTGAGTGAACTACTGGAATTCAGGCTATGGCTAGCAAACCTATTAAGTCCCAATATTCAGAGAGGAGAACCAAATTCAGAATGTAGATTACTAGCTGCAAATGCCATTGCTTTGATAGAAAACGTCTTAAAAGTTGATGATACTGATGTGAATAATTAAAAGTTGTAAATTCTTTAATTGTTAAGTAATAAGTAAAATTGAAGTAACACTAAGTTACTTTTATCTCTTATTTTATATGGTTTTAATAAAGAATCACATTATTCTAAGTTTATTGATAATTTTTGTTATTTTTATTAGTTTTAAGGTGCGTTAAGACTAAATGAGCGCATGCCTTTCTCATCCAAAATTTTAATATTGTTCTCTTTAGTTGATCACTTATATTTAAACAAATCGTAAGGCCAATGTTCCGGTAGAATTATTCTTGAATGTTAAAAATGTATTTTAAACAATTATTAACAAAAATATACTGTCTCCCGAAACTTCACTAGTGGACAAAGAACTGTAATAATTTCATAATTTAAATCAATAAACACCTTTAGTTTATATAATAATTAATTTACATACTGACAGTCTAAACGCACCGTTTGTCTGTAATAATTATTGAAACTATTCTAACTACCTTTTCTTTTTAATAAATGTAGGTCCAGTTTTTCATCCCACATCACCAGTTGCACAACCCTTGCAGCCTTTGTCTTCCAACACTTGTAAAACTGAACAAGATAATTATGCAACTAATAGTAAACCGTCTAGTGTTGGTCCGACATGGTCAAACTCGGGTAATCTTAAAATCGATTTGGACAATCTCCTAGGCAATAAAACCACAAAAACTAGTGCGCCTAGCATGAATCAATTAAAAAGCACACCCACCAGTCCTTCCAATCACCCTAGGACTGTAAACGCAAACCAAAATAGTATTACTAGTCCGGGCATTGTCCCACCAATAAATTTAAATAATCAAATATTTCAAGCTACTCCATTGAATGGAAGTAACAATAATCAGTTCTTTGCGGCTTTTAAATAAAATTCTATTTTTTTTGTTTAACGTTATACAAAAGGAAGTCGGACTGATAATTACTTAAAAGTCGATTGAAAGTAATGTAATTATGATTTTTTTTTTCTAAATTAAAAGGTAGTTTTTTTTTGTTAAAGAAATAGTTTAAGCACATCTATTTTGTAATAGCGTAAATTCTGATGACTCATGTCACAATAATATAACATTTCGTACTATATGCAATAAATATGTGTTAGTTTATTTTATAAGTTTTGAAAACGTAAATATTTTGATCCATACTTATTATTTTGAGACGTATTATGTGGTAAATTTATTATTAAGAATTTACAATAAAAATGTACTGTATAAAGTAGCAAATAATAATTTGTAAAGGCAGCGAGTCGTTTAAATTAGTAACGATATGATAGTAATGTATTGATGTATTTTAAATCGGTCTTCTCAAATATGATCCAAAGGTTGTACTTTTAAGTTGGCACTTGTTGTAAATTACTGCAAAATGCTCACAGGCGGTGCTGGGATTCTATTATTATTATGTTAATATATTATGAAAGTATTTAATATTAATGCAAATAGTTTATTGTGATTGTGTTGCTTAAAAATATTTAAAATTCTTTTATTGCTTCTAGGCACTTATTTTAATCGAAGTCTTACGTACAATTCCCAAACTAATTTTTAATTTAGTTTTTACCCTACGAATTGTAAACAGGATTCGTTTTAAGCGTGATGTTTTCGATAGAAAATATTAAATTGTTTTTGTTTCGAGAAGGAAATGGAAGACGAGAACTGTGTAATGTGCCTTATACTTTACCAGCAAAAAATATCAAGTACATAAATTAAAAAATGTTACATGTAATAGTTAAAATAATTTCATACATTCCAGTTGTAATCTTAAACATAAACTTGTCAAAAAGTGCTTATGTTTTAAAGTTATAAAAAAGTAACAAATAAAGAAATATTCCTTTTAAAAGTATTTTATTAATTAATGAAACAGTGAAAATAATAAAGGATAGCATATTTATCAAATTATAAAAATACATAATTGAAAACTTCTTACAGAAAAAGAAGTTTTATATATTCATTTTGCCCTAAGTAAGCATACTTACTAAAATATATTTAAAATCTTGAATAAGGTTAAAATTGTTTCTTTTTTCTTGAAAATTAATTTTAAAGTACAATTTAATTAAACAATAAGAACTAATCATAGAAAAAATAACTCAGAAAATCTGGAACAAGTCATAAAGTCAAATACTAATCTGCCTCTTCTTCCAATTGTTTCTTCTTCTTTTTCTTCTTTTTAGGAGGTTCGCCTATTACTTCATTTTCTTCAATTGTTCCATTTTGATCCGTTTCCCCATTTTCAACCTTTCGCTTTTTCTTTTTCTTTTTCTTCTTTTCAACTTTTGCCGTAGCATCTTGGACTCTTTCCATTTCTTCTAATGCTTCCTTCATGACTTCGATATTTTTTTTCGGTATTTCCCCTGTTTCGTAAAATTTTAAACGGTCTTCAACTTGTTGGCGTAGTTTTTCCCCATAAACATTTGTTTGAATATCAGTAAAACAATCAATACGAGACGCAATTGAACATTTGTTAGCCAAATAACGTGAAATTCTACCTTTGTTTTTCATTCCAGCTCTTCCAATAAACGTAGAATTAAAAAGGAGACCATACTTTGGAGTATTTCCTAAAATATAAAAATTCTAATACAAAAATTTCACCTTGTAAAGTAAATACTACCTCTAGTTTTTAATGCTCTGAAAAGAGCCTTTTCTGCTCCTAAAATCTGCACAGTGGATGCAGGATATTTTGCTAAATTAGTCAGAGAACCAGCATGTGCAATTAATCTTGCGCCAACCTGCTCCCCAATTAAAGAAGCCAGATTTGGAGCAATATCACTCATCTTAGTTTTCAAATATTCTGCTAACTCTTTGCGATAATCAGCAAGATTAATAACACGTTTGGCAAACATTTCAATATTCATCAGATCAACTATGCTTATATCCATGCCCATACTGGATCTTGACGCATCCAAGATTGCTTGTGCTTTAGATGAATCCATTACAATTTCTTCTAAACTGTCAAGTGATTCTTCTGAAAGCTCTTTTCTATTTTTAATAAATGACACAAGTTTGGCATAAGTGTAGTTTTCAGGAACAATCTTTACAAGTTCTGGAAAATGATAAGAATACCATTCCCTAAAACATAGACCTATATTATGCAGTTATTTAAAAGTAAAAATTTAGCACTAACCTTATTCTCATTGAAAAGGTGTTTATGTCCTTATCTAATTGATCCAGCAAAGCTATTGACTGAATAATCATATTGTCAACACGATGAACATTAAATTTAACCTTAGCTCTGGAATATGAATGTCCCAAACCAAGCTGTGCAACAGCTGAACTTTGTGCACTAAATCCTTTAACTAACTTATGGAAATGATGTCTAATTCCTAAAAAATAACTTATAGAAATAATTATGTACAACTTTTCAGCTGCATATATTACCCCTAATTATTTCTGGCACAACTCCAATGTGTGTGCAGGTTAATCCTAAAGTTTCTGCAATTGCAGCCCCTAATTTGGGATCACTAACTCCTACAGTGGATTTGCTCTTCTTTCCACCCTTAGGTATCGTTATATCCAAAAAATGCTGTAAGTCCTCTGTCAAGATGCCTTCTGATATAGCATTGATATTTTCTAGTGCAGCAACTGCTGTTTTAAATGGTGAAAAGCCAATCAATTTGACAACGCTATTGAATCTACTTAGGTCTGTAACAGAGGCCTCAACTTGGGGCAGAAACATGCCAATTTCTTCAAATTCTTTGACTTGAAAAACAGCGTACCCAGCCGCATGTTCATAAACCACGTATAAGTTAGACTACAAAATGCGAAACGAAAAATTGATTTTAATGGTTTAGCAAATAAAATTAACATACCATGTTATAAAACTTATCCAGTTATGCATACACTGAAATTAATAATATGCCACGAGGTTTCTTATTAAAAATAACCTCAATAAAACAACAAAACATAACATACAACCACCATATAACATATAACGCAACATAACCTATTAACCATGAGGTATTCTCGGTTACTTGACAAATAGTTGATACATATTCCGTTGGATGGCGCTGAATGCTATTTTAGTACGTTGTAAAATGAGTTGCATAATAGCAGAAGCATTTTGTAGCAAAAATCATTTTTTGACGCTGGATACATTTTTTTCTGTATGTATGTTGTATGGTCACTATTTGATCAAGTCAACATAATCTTGATCTATACTAATTAACTCTAAAATTCTATTTTGATTATAAAAATGTGGTTATCGTTGTTACCAATTATTATAAATAGTCATTTGTTTATTACTGCCTGTTCAGTGCCTTTCGTGTTTTTACTGGAATTCGTTTTCGGAACAGACTGTAAAAAGAAAGTATTTCCTTTGACATTGATTAATAGTGCTATTTCCTTATATTCTTATCCAATACGTATCCTATTGAAAAAAGAATCTTATTGATGTATTTTTATTCTTTTACAGTTTGATTAGAAAAGCGGTTAATTAGCTTTCCTTGTCGATTTCTGCTGTAATCTCACTAATGAATAAGATTGTATTGAAGATTATTTCCATACTATTGAAATATCGTAGACTCGTGCAGGTAAGTTGATTAAGATTTGTGTTTAAAAACTGTCATGACTATTAAATTCTACATACATTTTTATGTACTTTTGGTTAACTTTTTAAGAAGTTTTAAAGAATTAGAGATTGATCCTATTACTGTAGATAAAATAAATTCCCTAGTATTGTAAAAATGTAATTGATGAATAATATAGACTGTTATATATTTCTTCATGGAAAATGATTAAGAAGCATAAAAAAGGCTTCTTTGTTAAATAAAAATATATAGAGTTCCATAATTTTTATCCATTATCATAAACATTTTGCTTAGTTGATTAATGCTTTTAGTTAATGCGTTTTGTTCTTTCTGTTATAGCATAATAACTGTTGATTGAAAATACATTAATAGGTTTATCATGCTTCCACTAAAGCAAGAAATCATCTACAATGGTGCTCAGCCCTTCTGCGCCTCTTTTGTTATCATGTTATTCAACTAGGAGGATTATGCATTTCATGAAGGTAGGATGCTAATTTATAAAAGTTTTAAAGTAAGTCGAAAATGTATCCGCACGCGAATTTTTCGTCACACAAATTTTTACATATTTTTATTTAGTTGCATTCTAAACCAATCTATGCACTTCCTAATCTTCAAAGGCCTGTTAGTCCGCGGGAGATTTTTTTGGATATTAGATGACTACATATTGGAATCAATGTATGTACATATGTATGTAGATAATTTAAAATATTAGTTTTGTATAAACAAGAATGTCAAGTTGCGTTAAATCTAAAAATTGGTAATTTCTTTTTAGTTAATGAACATTGTCGACCACATCTAATATATATATATATTGTATATACCAATTAATTATCAACTGTAATGCCCGTTTCTTAAATTACTAATCAATATAAAATTTCATAAAACTTTTTTTTTTAATAATCGCGAGTATTCCACAGTTATAATAAAATAACTAAAAAAAAAGTAAAATCCCATGACACAAATAACGAATAAACATGTACGTAAGGCTCGAAGAGCGAATCACGGTCACACGACGCATACTTTTTCCTGAAAGTAGCGGCTCGCGAAACATTAATTGCATGTATGTATGTGTTGCAAATCAGAAATTAATGAGTCAAAATATGTATACACTTTTTCTGCATATTTTTCATTAATTAATAATTTGTATCTTTATTTCCGTTTGTAATCAAAAATTATTACATTCACTTGATAATTCGCACATTTTAACATTTTCTTCATTTTTGGAAGTTAAAATTAAGTCAGAAATTTATCAAGTAGATATTGTATTAAGGATTTTTATGTTTGTCGTCACTAAATAAAATGTACTTTCTCTATTCCAACCGTTATTTGTAAGCTGATTTATATACACTTTTTTACACAGTTTTTGTCTTTTAATAATCACAAAATAATTAATAAAACAATAAATCTAATATAATAAATACAACCCCATTTTTGATCGGAAATATGTTGTAGGTGTATGTATGTAAGCTATGAACAATTAACTTCTTCCTTTTTAATGGAGCACTAAGTATCAAAATGCAATAAAATAGTTGTGGATCTACTCCATGTATGTTAGTACTCGTACTCTTGTAGTTCTCATTGAGAATGGCCAAAAGGTTGAAACACGTGTAAGAAATTGTTAATAAATTTTGTGAAAACGTTTCTGGTTTAATTTTAAACAATTTAATATTATTCAAAATGTTTCACATTGAACCTACCGCAGAAACAATTCGAATTATTAAAAACATAGTTGAAGACTATTTATGAGCATTTAAAAAATGGAATTTTTGGGGGAAGATACGTATATTAACTGTTATAAGATTATAATTTTTTGGAGTTTAGTGGGTTGTCTATGTAAATTTGAATTGATTTAATTACAATAGATAGAAAATGGGGAGGCGCTGTACTGTATATAAAAATAGATCAATAATGTAATCGGGCATATGGTTATTATTAGAAATGGTGACAGATATGATACAGTATGAATAGAAATTTGTGAACAATTCACTTTCTCGATTTTAATAAAACATGTTTAAAAGTACATGGTACATAATCAGCATACGAAAATCATTATGATTATGTAAAGCGAGTATCTTTGTATTTCTTTGGTATTTTCCCATTTTGGGCGTTGCAACTCGAGCGTCATCAATTTTACCTGAAATGGTTTCAACTCGGGCGTCGTGCAAAACACAGGAATAATAAGTTCCCGTTTGGTGCGTTTTGTCGATTGCAATTTAGTACACTGCGGGTGGTGGCCTGTTATTGGATTAGACATGCATTTTTTGTCAATCTTGAGTTTTATCTCATTATTATTTCTTATTGAACTGCACTCCTCTGTGGTGCATTATGATGGTTAGGTTAGGTTGTTGTTAAGCTGTTTTGTTGCAAAAAGTTAAAAACACGTCAATTTTGCATCAGCAAAGTTGCCAGTCCTAAGCCTGAATAAAGTGCGAAGGAAGGTTTTACATAATATATGTGATATGTAAACAGAACGAGATGGTTAAATTGTTATATTACATAACTGACAAGGCTGATGACAATGACGCCCGAGTTGGGAACTTTTTTTGTTAACGCTCGAGTTGCAACGCACGAAAATGAATAAATCATTTCTTTTTGAGTGTTCACCCAATATGCTCTTTTTTGTGTTTTGTACTGTACAGTGTAGCTATTCTTTTCACATGTACACATATGTTTTACTGATATACCGGTTAAAAAATGCGGACAAAAAACGTTGTTAGTGCTTTTTGAGCTCATGTGGTTCTTGTTTTTATTAAACTTTCCGTTATTAAAAAAACTATCATATGAAAATATAATAAAAACCTAGTTCATGGATAACATATAATTTAAAAAATATATAGGTATGCTAACGTGTAGAGTACAGAATTAAGAAAAAATGTTTCATTATTGTTATGAATAGTATGAATTAAATACTTTTCAGTTGGAACTATGTATATTGGTAATGGTAAAAGCTAAAATGAACCTTTTTTGATGTTTTAAACATAATTAACTGTTTTACGGTTGACAATCCTTCTATTTAAAATCAAGAAAAATTTCATATATTAGGCGCTGTAACAAAAAACATGTTTTGTTAAAACTAACCATGGACGTATTGAGTTGAAACGTATTAGTAAGTATTTTAAACAAAGTAAATAATAAATAAAAAACATTTTTTTCGTTCTCTTCCTTTATGTATCGCAGTAACTATTCATTTTAGAGAAAAATAAAACAGCAATAAAAGTTTTGTAATTCAATTTTAGATAAGAAAACACAAGCAATTTTGTAAATTTGTTTCGAATCCTTATGTTATATCTAGGACCTTCATACCTAACCACGAAAACTTTTTAATGTGATAAATAATCACACGAAATTTCATCAAAATCGTCTTTATAGTTTTTGCGCAATAATATTGCAATTTAAGATTTACAAAAAAGATTGTAAATTTTCAAAATTATGCCGAAACTAGTCTTTAGATTATTGAAAAATTAATGACATATAAAATTTAAAATGTAATTTAAAAAATTAAAATCTGTTAATTAGGAGACCCTAGGGAATTGTTTAATGATTTGTCAAATTGTTTTGCTTATAAACAAGTGAAATAATTTTCACTTTTTAAGTATATTTTGAAAGTACAATTATGATGATTTGTTTATTAGGTCCAAAGTTATTATTGATCGAAGGTGAACTCTATTTAAAACAAACCTATATAGGGTGAAATTAAAATAGTCAGGAAAATTAAATGAAATTTAATTAAAAAAATAATAATAAAAATATATGAGATAAAATATGAACTATGTAATTATTAAAAAATTATAAAAAAGTAACTAACAATACTAAATTAGGAATTTATGGCCTGATTGGTCCGAGATGATTTATCTGAAATAAATAAACAAAAACACTATGTGAGCTACCAATTAAACCAAAATCACAATCATAACGACATAAATATAAATAATAATTCATGAATTTGCAACTCGATCATTTTCAGATCACAGATATTAAGGGTCAACTCGCGAAATACCTCAACTTAGTAATTATGGTAAATTTATTTCCAAACAGGTACGGGCGAAAGTGTTTTACACCCCATACGACGGCTAAGCATTTACGTTCTCTTGTGGTATAGCGTGTTTCGGCAGGGTTTAGAGTTCTGCTGGCATAAGCTATGAGTAGATAATTTTTAAGAGGTCCTTAAGATAGTATTACACCGATAGCATATTTACTAGCATCTACTGTTAAGAAAAAGTTGTCTGTGAAGTCAGAATATTGTAAGATACGTGCGTGCGTCAAATCATGTTTTAGCGTTTCGAATGCTTATTGACATTCATTTGTCCATTGAAATGTAGAGTTTTTTCGTAAAAGTAGTGTCAGGGCGTTAGCTTTTTTAGCATAATTAGGAATAAATTTGCGGTAATATCCGCTGAGTCCTAAAAATCCACGTACTTGTTTTTGAGTTTTTGGTACTGGAAAACTATTGACGGCTGAAATTTTTTCATATTTTGCTTGATACCTACATATAATGCGACCTAAGAAGCTAGTTTCCTTACGAAGTAACTCAGACTTGTCTAATTATATTTTTAAATTGTGGGATTTTAGTCGTGTTCGAAAATGAGTAAATTTATATTAGTTGTGTAACTGGCGACATCTACTGTATAGTGACACCGTTGTGTGCGTGACTGAATAGATTGACGATTAGAACGAATATGGCCGTTGCCGTGCACGCACGCTCGCGTCGTGTCTCTCTGGATAAGTAGAGGAGCTTTACGAATTTTTATTAATCGTTGTTCATTATATTAAATAAACATATTAATTTGTTAATCCTTCTTCCTCGCCACACTTGGTCCGTGGTTATTGTGTTCTAATTTTTTTCTTGATTTTTCACGTGCATGGAAAAGCATGGAAAAGTTGCTACGAGTGAAAGTGTTTATCCAACGGTAAAAAGTGTTAGAAAAGTTTTTGTGAAAGTGATAAAGGATATATTGATTCTTGAAAGGTATATTTCTCTCTCAGCAAAGAACAATCGAAAAGAGAAGAAACCAAGATGGCGGATGAAGTGAAAATTCCTGTGTTTGATGAAAAAATTATTTTCTACAATATGAAATTTTATTGGAACATCTGAAATATTTGTTTTAATTGTTCCTTCAGAAAAAAAAGATTGACCATTTATGCCATGTAATTCTGTTTGATCTGTTCTATCAATTTCTGGTAAATTATTTAAACTTTGTAATAAATTAACTGAAGCTCATGTATCTACGAGTAATTCTAAATTTTTATGAAATAACCTTACTTTTTATTAAAAGCAGTCCTTCATTTGACTTAATGTTAAAAAGTGACGTTCTTATCAAATTATTTTTTTGGATTATTGGAGAGTCTATTAATCTTCGGACTCGGTGCTCTCTTCTTGCGCCTCCGTGAATAAGTTTAAATTTTGTAATGGAGTATTTAATGAACTAGATATTTCTTCGCAATCATCATTTGAGCAAATTTCTGCCAACAATTAAATTACTTTTTGCTTCTTTTACTTAAAAGACGAAACTAATGTGACCAGGTTTTTTACAATGATCGAAAATAATTAATTTTGAGTCTTTTTTGTTCAAGAGGAGTTTTAAATGCGTTAAAGAAATACCATTTTCACCTCCGTTAAATACATGTAAATTATTTAATAACGTAGTAAAAATTGAATCAGAAATCGTATTGGTAGTGGTGGGAGTTTCAGATTGTTCATTTGGCGAAGACATGATAAAATAATTTAAAGCACTGGATACAATCAAAACTACTCACCAGATAATTAGGTAAAAATATGCTCGTATTATAAGCACTAACCCTTCGATAACTCTTAATCGAACTATTACATGAAAAAAAAAGGATTAAGCGTTTAAATAGACTATTAAAGAGCTAAACCGAGTAGGTACAAAACCATACTTAGAACTAACTTTTACAATTGCTAATTGTCCACTTATACCACTAATATGGGTCATTAACTACTAATAACGTGAGGGGAAAAATATAGTGATATTTATAGAACCTAACAATCCATAGAACACTAATATTTCCTGTGTTAATTTGTTACTACGAAATCATTAATAGTGAAGAGAAACTTTGTTTATTGATTTTTAAAATATTCGTGTTAGGGACTTTGATATAAACAAATTACGAATTATTGATAATAGTAACAATAAATTAAAAAAGCGTAAATACTTAATACATTCAATTATGAGCAATTTGTTCATGCAAAAATTGCTTAGGGAGTTTTTACTAATATTTTCAATAATTATTAGTAAGGAAGTTTACTTAAACAAAATCGCATTTTTAACTTTTGGAATAAATAGGTTCAAGGTAAATACTTCAAAATTTCAACTGTGGCGTATTGCTCCAGAAAATTAGATAATAGCTTTTTTTAATGTTTCAAGGGATTATTTGAGGAATTCATTAATAATACTAATTTCTTTTTAGTGTTTAGTTTTGTTCAGTAGTGCGATAAATGTGGTGTGGTGTACTTGGATTATTTTATTGTTGTTAATTTATTAATACTTTATAGTGCCGATTATTATTGTTTTTCAACTTGGAATTTGTTACAAACAGAGAAAATTCGCTCTTAATGTAATAATATTGTAATCTATTTTTATGGAATAATTGTTTAATGTTAGTTTTAGGTATAAATTTGAATTTACTAGTTTAATAAACATCAAAGCTTATTTCTTGAACAAGCCAAATTCGTTCATTATTTTTATGTTCTCTTGCATCAACGATCTGCTTTGACTTTTTCCTAATTCTATTGAATAATCCAAAGTCGATACATAAATATTTTATTTTAATTATTTTACTAGTGATGTTTACATTTTATTCTTATACCTCAATTTTTGTGTATTGTGCGTGTTCAAACCTGCCATGAGTATTTCTGACAAGCTGTTCTTAAATGTATTTTATCTTCGTGGGATTTTTTGGCCCATCTCAGCCACGTTATCCACCTTGTTTGTCAAACTATGACGAGAAAGGCTACCGTGGATTTGACTACGATTTCCAGTGAGAAGTTCGATTGGCCGACTACCCTTAAGCTACAGTTGACTGGATTATCAATGGCCTACTACTGTAGTACGTTCCTTCCTGCAGTCAGTTAGCTGATTCTTTCACTATTAACTTCTGTGCCTTTGGAACAGTAGACTCTGCACTTAACTAAGGTGAGAATAAATTAAGTTAATTAAAAATTTCACGTCACTAATCTGTTACCACCCTATCTGTTTCAGATCGCCGGTGGAGAAGACAAAGAAGACCGTAGTTAGAATGCTTCTTTATTTAAATTGTTTTGCATGTTATTGAGTTCAATTTATTATAATTCATTTTTTGTTTTGCATATTAATTAGTTCATTTTAATTGAATTCACATTTTGTTTTGCATGTTATTAAGTTCATTTTATTTTAATTAATTTTTTGTTTTGTATATTATTTAGTTCATTTTAATTGAATTCGTTTTTATTTTGCGTTTTCTTTTTATTTGCATGTTTCATGCTTACCTCTTCGCTTTGCTTACTGCACATTCTTACTATATTGCTTCGCATTTACACTACGACGTCCACATGATTCAACGTTTCGTTATCGTGTTCAATTCTCTTCTCAGCTTTGTGGGCCGAGGGAGGGCCTCCCCGAACGAATCCCCTTAGCCTTAGCTTTTTAGTTGTTCTTTGAAAGTGTCTTAGATGCTTTCCGTGGTCTTCACTAGTGTTACTTCATTTCAGACGGGGTACAGTGAGTTATCTGGAATAGGAGGAATAGCCGACTGCCCAGCTTATTTCGTCGAATTCTGTCCGATCTTTTCTACCAATCTATTAGTTTTTGTCGTTAGTCCTGCTTAATGCTCTATTCGCTTTCAGATAATATGGTATTTCCTATGAAGACTGAAGACATCGTTTTTTTTTTATATTGTATATACTTTGAAATTTTGTTCATTTGTTTTCTTGTCATTCTCTTACAGGTATTTTATTTTGTACTGTATATTAATATAATCGTACTTTAGGCGATAGCTAAAACTTTTCCAAATTGATTTTTGGCATAATTGTGAAAAGGAAATTTTAAATTCCATTAGTAATTTTAATCATTAGAAGTAATTTGGGTGGATAGGGTGGCTATAAGGGGAGATGCGGAGGCCACAGTGTTAGGGCGCCTTTTTGTCCAAAATATTGTTCATAATGTTATTGTATTTAGAATAAAATCTTGTTTAAATGTATTTATTATTGATTGATAGCGTTATGGTAACATGTATATGATTAAATAGTGTAAATAAATGATTTGTTTTGAATAAATAGGTGTATCAATAAATAAATGTATCTTTTTGCATAGTAATTAGAATATGTATTCTAAAGTTATTTAAAATACATATATTTGTTCTACTTTATGTAGATTACTCATCTAATTACTAAATAAATCAAAATTATCGCTTATATTTATTCTACTGCATGTCCATTACTGATCTAGTTAATAAATAAATCCAAATTATTGCTATTTTTCTTGGTAAAAGTAGAATAACGTAGTCAGTTACTTTCTCTTTTGAAAACTATTGATCCGACTAATAAATTATTTTTCGAAATATAACTCCTTGGACTTATGCTCTCCTGATACAAATTTAATAAGTTTATATTCACATACGAGGTCAAGAAATAGTTTGACAAAAAATTGGAAAAATCGAATTTTGTTTGTCAAACTATTTGTTGATCAGACCTCGTATATTAACACAACAAACATTTTGAAAAAAAATCCAAATTTGTATCAGGAGAGCATAAGTTGCTTTGGATTAATTTATCGAATTTTAATTGAACATCTTATAAATCGCTAAGTCAAAAATTTCGAACTAGCATAAATAAGTCGGTAATTTTATCAATGCACTTCACTTAATGCCTTCTTTATTTAAATACCTTATTGAATTTAATGCGTTGATTAATGAGAAAACAAAACAATTTCTAATCTTAAAATTTTTATTAAAAATCACTTAACAAAATACAATATAATTATTTAATCATGTTTATATTTACATAAAACTATTAATAGATTAATTGATTTATTTAATACAAAATATATTGGATACAATGTAGGTTGATTTACAAACAATACAGATAGTATAATTAACTTCAAATACAAATTGACAAGAGTTTACTACAATTAAATGCAATAAATATTTATATTTTAACTGTTATATTAATATTTGAATACTATTTTTGGTATAAAAAGGCCCCCTAACACTGTGGCCTCTGCATCTCCCCTTATAGCCACCCTATCCACCCAAATTACTTCTAATGATTAAAATTACTAATGGAATTTAAAATTTCCTTTTCACAATTATGCCAAAAAATCAATTTGGAAAAGTTTTAGCTATCGCCTAAAGTACCATTATATTAATATAACAGTTTATACAGTACAAAATAAAATACCTGTAAGAGAAAGACAAGAAAACAAATGGTAGAAAAGATCGGACAGATTTCGACGAAATAAGCTGGGCAGTCGGCTATTCCTCCTATTCCAGATAACCCACTGTACCCCGTCTGAAATGAAGTAACACTAGTGGAGACCACGGAAAGCGTCTAAGACACTTTCAAAGAACAACTAAAAAGCTAAGGCTAAGGGGATTAGTTCGGGGAGGCACTCCCTCGGCCCACAAAGCTGAGAAGAGAATTGAACACGATAACGAAACGTTGAATCATGTGGACGTCGTAGTGTAAATGCGAAGCAATATAGCAAGAATGTGCAGTAAGCAACGCGAAGAGGTAAGCAAGAGACATGCAAAATAAAAAAGTGATAAAAACATGCTAAATGAAATATGAATTATCATGTAACGTAATCAAATTAAAAAAAATACGCACAAAATATGTACAAATAACTGAATAAATAAATAGCATGCAAAATAAAAGATTGATTCAAATAAAAAACACCCAAAATAAAATATGGATTTAAACGAAATAAAAAAAACAACGAAACGTGTAAAATTAATTAAAATAAAATGAATAAAATAGCATGCAATGTAAAAATAATGGAGCATTCTAACTACGGTCTTCTTTGTCTTCTCCACCGGTGACCTGAAACAGATAGGGTGGTAACAGATTAGTAACGTGAAAATTTGAATTAACTTTTAATTTATTCTCACCTTAGTTAAGTGCAGAATCTGCTGTTAATAGTAAAAGAATCAGCTAACTGAGTGCAGGAATGAACGTACCACAGTTGTAAACCATTTATAATCCATTCAACTGTAGCTCAAGAGTACTCGGCCAATCACTAGAACTTCTCACTGAAAAACATCATCGTCAAATCCACGGTAGTCTTTCTCGTCATCAAGGTGGAAGACGTGGCTCAGAAGGGCCAAAAAATCCCACGAAGATAAAACTACATTTAAGAATAGGTTGTCAGAAATAATCATGGCAGATTTGAACACGTACAATACACAAAAATCGAGGTATAAGAATAAAATAAATGTAACAATAACTAGTAAAACAATTAAAATAAAATATTTATGTATTTTTAATCGACTTTGGATTGTTCAATAGAATTAAGAAAAAGTCAAAGCAGATCGTTGATGCAAGAGAACATAAAAATAATGAACGAATTTTCTTTAGGCCTGTTCAAGAAATAACGTTTGATGCTTATTAAACTAGTAAATTCCAACTAATAACTAAAACTAACATAAAACAATTATCCAATAAAATATATTTCAATATTATTATATTAAGAGCGAATTTTCTCTGTTTGTAACAAATTCCAAGTTGAAAAACAATAATAATCGGCACTATAAAATATTAATAAATTAACAACAATAAAATAATTCAAGAAGCACACCACACCACATTTATCGCACTACTGAACAAAACTAAACACTAAAAAGAAATCAGTATTAATAATGAATTTCTCAAATAATCCCTTGAAACATTAACAAAAGCTTTTATCCATTTTTCTGGAACAATACGTCACAGTTGGAATTTTGAAGTATTTACCCTAAACATATTTATTGCAAAAGTTAAAAATGCGATATTGTTTAAGAAAAATTCCTTACTAGTAATTATTGAAAACGTTAGTAAAAACTCCCTAAGCAATTTTTGCATGAACAAATTGCTCAAAATTTAATGTATGAAGTATTTACACTTTCTTAATTTATTGTTACTATTATTAATAATACGTAATTTGTTTATATCAAAGTCCTTACCACGATCTTTTTAAAAATCAATAAACAAAGTATCTCTAAGCTATTAATCTATCTGCAAAATCACACATATATAGAAATTCAAACTACTTACTAATTGTTTGGGATCGTTTAACAAACTCAAGTCCCACAGATATTCGTAAATGATTTTTCTTACCTTCTGGAGCTACAAGCTCCTCAGATCTCCAACAGGTAACCAATTCCATGTTAAAAGCAATTCCTTCTTCAGCAACAGACTGGACGCTGTGATTTTTATATTCAGGGGAGAAAAAGGCATTTCTAACACCCTTCCTACAAGCTAAACGGACAATAAAATAAGATCATTATTTTCATAATAAACAAAAATAGGCAATTATGACATCAGTTATAAAACTGGCTGTGACATTGCGAAATTCAAGAATTCATGTCACAGGCAATATTTTATTTCTCATATAAGATTCACATTACATATATAGGACTTCAAAATTAATATGTGCATTATTTGTCGAAAGAAATTGTAGCAATAATACTGAATGTAAAGAGAGGAATTTCTGAAAGTGTCGAGAGTATTTGATAATAAATAAACATGAACATAAATAATTAAGGAAATTTAAAACTTGTGAGTAATACATTCCTTTCAACTTTACCTTTAATAACTGCAATAATTATTTTACAAATCGATTAAGAAATATTCTATTCTAAACTATTAAGCTATCTCCAAAATCACACGTATACAGAAATTCAAACTACTTACTAATTGTTTGGGATCGTTTAACAAACTCAAGTCCCATAAATATTCGTAAATGATTTTTCTTACCTTCTGGAGCTATAAGCTCCTCAGATCTCCAACAGGTAACCAATTCCATGTCAAAAGCAATTCCTTCTTCAGCAACAGACTGAACGTTGTGATCCTTATATCCAAGGGAGAAAAAGGCATTTCCAACACCCTTCTTTCAAGCTAAACGGACAATAAAATAAGAACATTATTTTCATTAAGAACAAAGATAGGCAATTATGACATCAGTTATAAAACTGGCTGTGACATTGTGCAATTCAAGAATTAATAATGTCGCAGGCAATATTTTATTTCTCATATAAGATTTATATTACATACATAGGACTCCAAAATTATGTCCATTATTTGTCTAACGAAATTACTGTAAGAAAACCGAATGTAAAGAGATAAATTTCTGAAAGTGTCGAGAGTATTTAATAATAAACAAACTTAAACATAAATAATTAAAGAAATTTAAAACTTGTAAGTAAATACATTATCCTTTCAACTTTACCTTTAATAATTATAATTAGTATTTTACAAATCGATTAAGAAAAATTCTTTTCCGAACTATTCAGCTATTTGCCAAAACACACTACTAATTGATTGGGATCATTTAACGAATAAATTCAAGTCCCAAAAATATTGATAAACGATTTTTCTTACCTTCTGGTCGTACAAACTCCTAATGTGTCCAAAAGGTAACCAATTCCATAAACTTTCTACAACTGTTTCATTAGCAGTAGACTTCGCGTTGTTATCGCATCTTTATCCTTATTTACGAGGGGAAAAGGAAACCGTCACGACCTCTGACGTTAATTTTCGTTCTTCGGAACTATAAACATTTGTTTGAAATTTTTCAAATATAACTACAACGCAACGGAATCTTTACATAAAAAATTAACAATAACCCTTCTTCCTAACTAATTAATCCTTAACGAACAAACTCATAACACTACTATTATTAATGATCGCTTAATTTTAAACTAAAGCCCACAGATTCTTAAAGTTTCTTCTTACTTTCTTCTTTGTTGTAGCACCCATGGAGTTACTAATATATCACATTGTAGCCATTGTATACGTTTTTACGGAATAAAAAAGGAACCTGATATCTACGATTTGTATCCAATATCCCAAATAGCGTGTCCAAAGGAATTCTCTTCATAATTTTAATATTTTTATGTAGACCATGTCCATACCCTTTTGGTATTATGAAGTCTGTAAAAAACAAAACATATTTTAATTGGTATATAACAACTCCATACTTATTTCATTTAAATAAACTTATATTTAATGTGGTAAGTAACATTTCCTTCATTCACTTTACAAAACCGTTTAAGAAGTTGATCCAGGTTGTTTCAAAAAAATTATAACACGTACCTATGTATTTATTTCAAAGTCATCTTACCTCACGACAATAAGACGCTTTATGACTTAGGAGGAAAATACAGTACAGAAGTTGAACTGTTGGTGGTAGAATTCATTCGGCATAGGCAGGAATAAATGCTTTCCCTAGTGTATCTCTGAAAATAAAAAACAAATAAATATCAAAAACAATAATTTTATAAAACAAAAAAGGCTAATGAATGAAAACAATTATTTAACACCAAAAAGTAACACAATTAAGTTAATCCATACAACCGATTTGTTCATACAGAACTGATGGCTATTATTTTCCACAAAATCGATCAATATAAACGAATTTTCAAGCATTTTCTAGACTATCAAATATGGCGCTTAGCTATAATCCGATATCCCAATCAAAAAATACATACCACATACATATAAAACTGTAATTGCGGAATCTATTGTGATATAATTTTTAAATGTACTATCACTTTTTTCATTTTTCTTAACCGAAAATACAGATAAAATATCACCACAAACAACCACAAAGCGTAGACACGATAGACAAACTAAGCAGCGAGCAAGAGGGAAGTGCTTCATTGACCACGTCATTGACTAAATTAACGAACATCATAAGTATGACTTTCTTTTGTTCAAATATCGTTGGTTGTAGTAAACGCCGATTTAAAAAATATATAGATGGAATCTAAATACATACATTTAAACCAATTATCACGATAATTAGATAAAACAAAATATTTTCGTATTTTAATGATCACATAAGTGCAATTGATAACGACATTAACCGAACATTACCGAAATTGACGGAAGTATCTAGACTGGCGCGAGATATTTGAAACTTAAATGAAATTAGAAGGTTATAGGGGAATACGCTCTGTTAAAAACCCCTCCCAGAAAGTCTTCATTTTGATTTATCGATGTACGATTAAAATTTGCCATGTTTCAACCCCCAAGGGGGGTGAGAAATTATTTACAAAGAATCGAAATAAATTCGTATCTTTCGAATGGTCGAACCGATTAGGTTAAAATTTTGATATGTTTCGGATATCACTGTATTGCATTTGAGAAATAATTACCTGTTTGGAAAAAGATTTAATACCACAAGAAAGCAATCTTTTTGAGTATGCAAATCACAATTTCGATAATTTATGTTGTGCGTATAACGAACTCTCATATTGCATACTGTTTGTATACAAGAATGCATAAGAATTTTTTAGCGAAATTGTTAATTTGCGAATTTTTGCGATAAATCGGAACAACTTTTTTCAGAATAAAATTGGTTTGTAAATATAAAACAAATGCGGTGTAAAATTGACAATAAACAATTTACATACTAAATGAAACTGTAACAGAACGGTGATCTTAACCAACTTTTTTCAGTGCACAAAATTATTTTTTCAAACATTTATACACTAAATATGCAAAATACATAAATGTATATAATTTTAGACCGTATAACAGCGAATATTGCGTTTACGCACGGTGACGTAACAATGACAAATTTACTTTGGAAACGTTGATTGGTAACCGAACGAGAACACGAGAAACCTTGTTATAGCGCGTTCAATCAGCACCGCCAATATTAAGGCCTCACAACCAATAATTAGAATACGTATGACGTCACAACAAAAAGGCGATTGTTTTACATTCGATAGTTTCAGAGCTACTTAAACCTTGCTTAAAACACGGAAAGTATTAGCAAAATCGAAGCTGGTGCAAATTAAATTGTGTAATTTTGCAATATTTAGTGATCATACTGAGATACTGGGAATATTAACAGTGTATCGTTTATTTTAATAATTATAACGTCGAGCATGGTGAACAAGTGTTGTGTACCAAATTGCTGCAGCAATTATGAAACAAATAAAACTAAAGTTCAAGTTTCCCAAAGTTGAAGATCTTCGTAAAAGGTGGTTAAGTGCAATACACCGAGAAAACTTTATAATATCGGAGCATTCTGTCATCTGCCATCTTCACTTCCAGGTAACCGATATTGTTTACACTATTTCAGAAGTTGATTGAAAAACAGGTAAGATTGTAACAGTTGATTTGAAAATGTCAAAATTAAAAGAAAATGCAGTTCCTTGCATTTTGCCCAGAGCTCCATCATATTTAAGTAAAAGTAGTCAACTTTTTCCTGAAGGTCCCAATTAAAAGAAACAACGCTTGGAAGCTATTTCCATTGAAAAAACTCTAGGTGCGAGTTTTGAGACAACATCCGAAAATCATAAAAAATTAAGCATTGATAACTGAACAGTTATTATCAAAAATTAATCAGGTTGATAAAGCTGATGGTTTGCGATGCCATAAAAAAAAAACGATTCAGTAATGTTATGTTATTTCGATCTTAATAAAACGCCTCACGATATATGTTACCTACATAGTAATTGATAATTCACTGACAGTTTCTGTATATAGGAATGGTATTTTAGCAGTTTTTGAAAATTTACCCGTGCATGTAAATAGTATAACTGAAATAGATTATATTATACATCAATGTGCAACAATTATTAAAGGTGATAACTGCTCCACCGACTTTAAAAAAAATATTGTAAATAATATACCACATTTACTAGCTTTCTTGATAATACCGAAGATAACAGCAATAGTAAAGCTATATGATTCATAAAGTCATAGATACAGTTATTTACGCAATGTAAACCCCATCATGAACTTGAATCAGAACATTTAATTATCTCATCAATTTTACATAATATTTCTCCGCGTTGTTACAAATTCTTAAGGCTTACTGGTATACTTACATTGCTGCATTCAAACGCTCTAAAAAATTTATGCTCCAACACCAATGTTGATCCTTGTTGTTCAACTTTCTTGTCATATATTAGAGAAACCGTCATTGCAGACTTAAGAACTTCGCGTTACACTGATGTAAAGGAGGCAATTTCATTGGAATGTCCTCAAATCAGTCAAATTTGGCTACAACTGCTCATACTTTTATGATTCAAGGTATTATATCAAAATATAAAGACAAATTAACCGCAAAACCGTTATTTGAAATAATTAAAATTATAGTCACAGGTCTTGAACAAATTGGTTTTTCTGTTATTGCAATAATAACTGATAATAATAGTATCAATAGGAAGGCTGTATCACATTTTGTGAATCCTGCTCAACCAAGCATAGTTTATCCAAATCTAAGCAATCCTAACAAGCCATTTTTTTTAATGATTCAGTTCACATATTCAAATGTATAAGAAATAATTGGATTAATTTAAAAAATCATCGCTTAACGTTTTGTTTTCCAGATTTTGATAATTTTGAAAAGGATCGATATGCCTCTTTTCAGTCTATACGGGAATTATATAACATCGAAAACAGGAAATTAATAAAGTATGGATATGGTCTAACTCTAAAGGCTTTATCGCCTTCGGTTTTAGAAAGACAAAACGTTAAACGTATTGCTCAGATATTCAGCGATAACATACACCATGCTTTGTTGGAGCTAGGTAAATCTAACGATATCGATAATTTTAGGATTTTAGTCTCCGCGATCCTATGCGAACTAGGTATAATATACATACAATAGCGCACATACTCCTCTACTTCAGTGCTTTCAAATGTTTTGCCTCCAAGTGATTCTTTCAAGGACGAGAACAAAAAATAATCACAGGGTGACAAGTCAGGGCTATAATGATGATAAAATGATGCTCGAGGGGTTCCCAGCCAATTTCTTCCAATTTATTCCTTGTCAAAACTGCGGTGTGTGGCCTGGCGTTGTCATGAAGGAGGATGACTTCTCGAATGGGCATACCGTCGTTTGTTTCGATACGCGATTTTTGTTGACTGTAGACTGTAATAACTCAGAATAGTAAGTCGTCTTCACTGTTCGTTGACCGTAAAGAAAATCAATGAGTAAAACTCCCCTTGAGTCAAAGAAAACAAGCACTTTTGCAGCTGAGAGACGGGTTTTGGCTTTGACAGGAACAGGGCAGCCTTTATCATTTCTTCGCCACTCATTATTCGCCATTTTTGATTCGGTGTTGATTGAGTGTAGTGGTGGACTCACGTCTCATCACAAGTGACGATACGCTTCAAAAAACCTCCCAAAAAGCATCAAAAATTTCGGAAAATAATTTGTTAAATGACCATGTAGAATTGTACCACTCAGTACTATTCAATACATTTAATAATTAATGGTATTTCTAAAAAATATATATCAACACTACTGTACATCTGTTTACATTCATTCAATTTGTAATCATTTGTTTTGACAAATCTGTTTATATTCATTCAATTTGAATTATTCGTTTGACAATGACAAGCTTTTTTGTCGAAACTATAGTCAAAAGGATTTGTAAATAAAAAGTGATAATAAACAAAGTAGTGTTTATTCATTTATCGTATATTCGCGTGTTTTCTAGTAATAATATTGTAGAAAATTGCAACTAAGTTACTCATATTTCTTATAGATAGCCGGATATCTGCTTATAATTTTAGTAGCTATTCCATACTATTGTAATATCGTAGACCTTTTGTACTTACGGGCAAAAATGCGTAAAAATAATCACTTTTAGACCTTTAAATGTAATTTCCTGAGGAATTATTCACAGTATTGGGATCTGATATATGGCACAGACGTAAATTAAGGTGGTGGTCTACTGGTACTACACTAAAATTAAAAAACAATTGTCTTGGTCTACGTTCCACTATGGACTTCTCATTCTGATCTTTCTCTCTATAAGGATGCCTTAACGCATATTATTCAAAATCACGCATTTAACGTGTTGATAATGGACGATTTAAATTATCTCACTACAGTTACAGAATGAGTGCGGGTGCAATTTGGTACTCAAAAAAAAAAACTTCAATATATAAATACGACAAAAAAAAATAATGAATTCTATTCCGCAAAATGAATTTACGCATAAATTTTTCACGATCAATTCCATTACCAATATCATTATGAATATGCAAAATTGCAATATTATTTAGTGTTGTTTGGTTCATTGTTGATCGCAGGTAACTTTCAAGACGTTTTAACAAAAAAAAATTTAATTCATTCGTGCATGAAGAAAATTAGGGTACAACAATACCAATTGCCCAATTTTTGTATCGGCCACTTAGAAAAAAAATAACATCGTAAAATTCGACAATTGACTTCAAATTTTTTTCAGCATCTATAGCAAAATCGTCGAAAAGTTTAAAAATAGTATTAGCATCCGTGTTAAACCATTCCCGTAGTGGTACAATCACTTGATAGAAAACTCTTTAGGAGTTGCGAAATCACGATTTTTGACATTTGACTTTTTTCCTGTGTAATGGAAAGTCCGTAGGCTAACTTAGTTGTATGATTTTCCTTTGCACAGTTGTGCCACTTCTTTTCTACCTTAAGATGTTTTCTTGTAAGAAAAACATTTCACAGAATTTAATTAATTTTTTAATATAAAAATAATTATACTAGCTTAAAATTAGGGTGATAACGGAGGAAATATTGATAATGGTTTACTACAAAAGTGATGATTATGATTACTAAACAATATTTGATAATTATTTGAGAACTAATTTATTAAATAATTAAAGCACGACGAGTATCTATCAAGTTGCGCACAAACGCTTCCACCTGTTCATCGGTCCGAAATCGCTCGCCTCCTAGTGATTCTTTGAGGGGCCCAAACATGTGAAAACCACAAGGGGATAGGTCTAGGCCATATGGAGGGTATTCCAACTGAGTCCAGTGCATTTCACCGATTTGGACCTGCGTTAAAGCTGCAGTATATGGCCTGGCATTATCGTGCAAGAGCAACACGTTATGAATGGGGTGCGTCCTCCTTTTTCGGCGAAAAGCAAGTTTTACGTGACTGAGAAGTCAGTAGTACAGACAGTAGTAGACTGCATTAATGGCTCTTCGGTCGTGCAAAAAATCGACCAACAGCACCCTTCTCCACTCCCAAAAAACCGTGGCTAAAACATTGCCTGTAGACAGATGTGTTTTCGGCTTCACTGGGTTTGATTCACCTTTGCGCCGCCACTCCATGCTTGCTCGTTTTGATGTTGGAGTGTAATGTTGTACCCACGTCTCATCGCAGGTAACAATTTTGTGCACAAAAATTTCACCTTCCTCTCTAAATCGAGTGAGAAGCGCATGAGAGAAGCAAACTCGAGTAGCTCTTTGATTTTCACTCAGCAACTTTGGAACCCAACGAGTTGAAATTTTTCGAAATCCCAAGTTTTTCGTTATGATTGTGTGCACACTCCCATAGCTGATGCCGAGATCACCGGATATCTGAAGCACAGTGGCGTGTCGTCGCGGTCCCCTTCAATAAGGTTTCTAACGCGTGCAATGTTAACCGGCGAAGTGCTGGTGCGCGGACGACGAGGATGATTTACATTTTCGACATGATTACGATAACTTTTACACGTGGCCACAAAAGCGTTTCATTTCCGAATTTTGCTTGCAATCTGCGCAAAATTTCAGCTGGTTTCACGTTTTCACGTGTAAGAAACTTAATTATAATTTGTCGCGCAACGCTACCTCTTTCTCACTCATTGTGATAGCTATTAACCAAGCGAATGCAGCAATACGACGCGTCGTTTCCATGCCCCCTAATATGACCACTTCAAGTTCCTAACACCCGGATGCGTCTTGAACAACCATCTAGAGCACAATTTAAAAAGGCTCGTTTATATTTGATACACTCTTGTATATATCTGGAAATACTGTACTTGATAGATTGAACCGTTCAGCTTAGCATGGCAGTAAAAAGCTAATGACAAAACACGGGTATCTAACTATAGACCTATAGCTATCATCTGCTCTTTTGCGAAGGATTTTAAATGTTTGTATAGAAAACTGTCAGTCTATGTCACCCATATAGCATATACTCATTAACATGGTTTCATGTTAGACGATCACCAATTATTAACCTGACCCCTTTCACGCAGTAGTTATACGAGTTAATTGGAACTCAGGAACAAGCTGATGTAATATAATCCGACATCGCCAAAGTTATCGGTAAGTTGAAACTGCCCTTTGAAGTCCTATTTGCTAAACAGATCTTATACAGTAATCTACAAACTCCAGTGTTTATCATGCAATGCCAGGTGTTCCTCAAGAATCGAATCTTGGCCCACTTCCTTCAACATTTTATTTCTACTTCATTAGTTTTGTTGAGACCCTGTATAGTTATTTTTATTCTATGTACAAAATACAAATACTTCAAATTTCGGTATATTATTATTATTATTATCCTCATTCACGACGAATATCTGAACAATAACTTTATTACAGATCATATGTGTTGCGGCTTAATACTCTTTTGTTCAAATTTGTTTATTTAATATTATGGTAATGACTGATAACCAGGAGATGCTGGAAATAATCTTTGTAATTTACCGACGACGGCAAGCATCCCGCAATGATTGTTGCCGCCGCTGACAAAGCGTCAGCACACATCAAAAGGCCATGGGGCCACCTGCGAGCAAATGTAACAAATGCGACAATTCTTACTAATATTTAAAGTAAACAGAGAGTTGCAATTTGATCCTTGATTGAACCAGTCGATTTGGTTTCTTTTTTCTTCATATACAGTCCACGCAATATATACAGTCCACCCTCTCTTTTTGAAAAGTTTTAGTTAGTGTTTGTTTGTAAATTAAGTTTTTAATAAATATCATATATAAACGATCTAGTGGAGTCATTTATTAGAACAATTTTTGTGAGCAAAACAAGTTCGTCAAACTACGACGACAACAATATGGCAATTGGCACAGAATGTAGACAAACTGTTAAAATAGGTAATATAATTCGATTTTCCCTTATACCTAAATAAGCAAGCATTTGCAGTCGAAGGGAAAAATACAAAACCTGTTCGACCTTTTGAGTAGGTATAATTTTAAGTTTCTGAATGAATAAAACAGCATTCAGATTTACGCTGTTGAATCATGAACATTTAACCATTATAATTTTCATCAATTGTTAGCATTTCTTATTAACATAAGACGAGTTTTGTTAATTTTTTCAAGTTTTAAGTGTTTTTAAAGTTATAAATAGTTCTTTTTACTGTTACGTCCGAACTATTTTTATTTCCGAGTATTTTCTAATTGTACCCCTGTAAACCTTCCACGAAAATTGCAGTAAACTTTAACTTTTTACTCTAACTGTTAACCTAATGTCCTAACGTCCGTCAATTTATTCCAAAATCCGATCACATTTACAATCCTGTAAAGACACAGTAACAAGTTCTAAATCTCCACCTCCGTCACTTTTGACCATTCGTCACTCTTCTCTTTTATCTAAACCACACCCCCACCCCTTTCCATCTTACCAACTAGTGCATAAATTATCCTTCTTTTCAAAAAAAAGGAGTTCAACAAGTTCAATAAGCAGTTAAAAATCAAGAAGTCAATATTCAAGTTCAGTTCGAGTTAAATCTATCAAAAGTCACTTCAACAATATCACAATTATCTACCAACTAACATTACCTAATCAACGAAACGCAATACCCTCTCGGCAAAGGTTGTTTGTAAATATATGCATAAACAAACAACCGAGTTGAATTATAACATCGATTTACCATTGATCAACATTTAAACAATAATATAATAATTACCAGGACAACTCAAAACACTAATATTACTATATTTTTAATTGCCTTTTACACAAACCACTAACGGTAAAAACTTATTATACAATAGATACTAAAATGTTTCAAGGTCATTCATTTAAACAACTCAATTATACTATTACGTAGGTACTATTAGTATTAATATTTCGAGAGTACAATTCTACAATTGTAGAATCGTTTGAGTACATGAGTTAGAAACATTCTAATGGGTTTCTCTTCAATTTAAATTTATTAACAAAATGTTTCATAAAGAACGACCTCAAAATATATTACACATAAAACGTTTAACGTTTTTGTTTACTCATCATTCTTAAAATTTATTTAATCATACCTTCTGCAAGCAATAATTGTAATTATCTTACCAAATAAACATTATTTTGGATTGCGAAACAATTTAATATTTTCAAAAAAGAAGGAATTAAAATCCTTATTCCCCTAAATTTTAAGATCAAAGATCTCACATTTTGAACGAGTCCTACCAAGTAGGCACAACGAACCGAAAGCCACATCCCACGACCGGTTTCGACCTATCGGGTCTCATCAGGTGGGCGCCGGCAGAAAGGCCTGTACAGGATATATTATAAATATACATATAAATATAAAAAATGGAATCAACAGAAACAACTACTCCGAGGGATAATACCCCTACCGGCATTGAATTACACTGTTGATTCCTATGGATTCTTAGACGAAGATATAACATATTCAAAAAAGAAGGAATTAAAATCCTTATTCGTGTAAATATTTATCTTTATATGTATATTTATAATATATCCTGTAAAGGCCTTTTTGCTAGTGCCCACCTGATGAGACCCGATAGGTCGAAACCGGTCGTCGGATATGGCTTTCGGTTCGTTGTGCCTACTTGGTAGGACGCGTTCCAAATGTGAGATCTTAATATTCAGACGAGTATTAGCCCTCGGAGTAGTTGTTTCTGTTGATTCCATATTTATATTTATATGTATATTTATAATTTGTTTCCTTAGTAATTTGGTTGCAATTTTCAAGTAGTTACAACCCAATTTGGCATCATTGTACCTTATTTTAATAATAATTAATACAACTTTACTTAAAGGCAATAACTTCAACTATCTAAATACTTCGATAATAACCTAACATATTTTTTTATAACAATGAATGAAATCAAATGGGTGCACTGTACGTGAAGTATACCCAATTAAAACAAACCGTCATTATCAGTGAACACCAGCGGTTGTAAATTACGTGTGCGCAGGAATGTGTAAATTGCGAGCAACGAGCAACTGTCGGCATACTGGTATAGCACCAGCCCTCTCACGAACTTTTTCGAAACACAGCGTTCATAACTTTTTCCAATTACGAATTTTCAATGAATTCATAAAAATAGACGTCACTTTGCAACGCTGTTTCTAGCAAGTTCTCAAAGCACAGAACATACATTTTCTGGACTCGCAAATAAAATTTCATTGTAATTGATGGTGGAAACTTTCACTTGTTGAAACACAGAAAACATAATTAAAGAATTAGAAATACACTTGGTTTCAAAATATTACAATTGTAGACACTACAATTGTTTAAGCATGTGATGAAATCATCACACCTGATGAAGGAAATGTTTGCTGAAACAATTGTAGTGTCTACAAATATAATATTTTGAAACCAAGTGTATTTTTAATTTTTTAATTAAAATTTCATTGTCAAAAACGGCACGAAATTATAAATTTTCAATAAATTCATAAAAACAGACAACAGTAGCTCAAAATTAATCAACCGAATAAAAAAAAAACAATAACACCCAACTCAGTTAAGTTAGCGCACGCAACTAAAGGACGCGTCCTATCATTTGATAGATTATGAGTATAGGAACATAAAGGAGGATGTTTCAAAATATCATGTTTAGAAACTGAAAAAAAAAAATTAATTACTGTTTTTTAGCATATATGTAGCATCGTAATTTACGTCTAGGAGGTATAAGCATGGTGAAGGGGCGACTGTTGAGTATTTGTGTGTATGTCTGTTGTAGATTAAGAAATTCCAGTATGTTAAGTCAAGCCAGATGTTTTCTTTTTAAATTTTGAGCTAGTTTGTAAGTAGTTTCTGCGAAAGATACCAGGTCGCACCACAAGTGTACATAATTGTTTCAATAATTAAATATTTTACAGTTGCCGTGTACTTTTATTTTCATAAAACGAAGGCCTTGCATTAAATTTATCGCTCTCTCTTGTTCAATACCAACAGTTAGTAACTTAAATAAAAAGAGATACTACATATATTTGCAGAGGTGTTGTCCGAGTTTTATGGATGCCCAATATCTTACACACATCCTGGAACACGGCTGACTCAAAGTTGCGACCCTGATCCAAATGAAGCTCGATGGGTACCCCAAATCGACTAATTAGTTGGGTAACAAGTACCACCGCTACCTTGGTGGCCGTCTGATTGGGTAGGGTATATGCTTCAACCCACTTCGTGAAATAATCCATCACCACTACGGTGTACTTGTTACCGCCATTGGTTTCCGGGATACTGGCGTATAGGGGCTCGTTGTCACCCTTGTGGTCCTTTACTGGCTGCGCTAGTTGTATACTTCTTACACCAGTCTTCCACGTCCTTTCCACAGTTGACCCAGTAAAATCGTTTACAAACTCTTCCAAGGGTCTTGCTAACACCAAAATGCCCTCCCGAAGAACCGTCATGTAAGCATCGGAGGACCTCTTTTACCAGGCTTCTCGGTATAAGCAGCTAACGTCTGCTCTCAGTTCCATCTGGTCATCTGTGATAGTCATCCTTTTGACTACTTCATGCTCCTCCACGCGGTTACAATGTTTGCAATCGTCGAAACATGGTCTTCAGGATAAGGCACCGGCATTCTTATGGCTATTTGCACGTTTTATATTAAAGTTATACTCCTGGGGCTTTTTCATCCAACGGGCTACTTGACCTTCAGGATTTTTGAAATTGAGCAATCATTTCAGAGCGGCATGATCCGTTCGGAACAAAAATTTTCTTCCATTTAGATATTTGTAAAAATGCTCCACGCTCTTTACCACGGCCAACAGCTTCCTTCTGGTTACACAGTAGTCCTGTTTGGGCTTGGATAGAGATTTGTTGAAATAGACGATAACTTTTTCTTCTTGTTGTATTTAAAAAAGCACCGAACGTAACCCAACATTGCTAGCATCGGTGTCCAGAACAAACGTCCCGTCTGGCATGGGATAACTTAACACGGGTGTGAAAACAAAAGCCTCCTTTAAATTTTCAAACGCAGCTTGGCAGTTCGATTCCCAACAGAAGGGGCTGTTATTTTCTGTAAATCGCGATAGGAGTTTTGCTATATTAGCAAATCCAGGAACGAAGCATCTGTAATACCTAGACAGCCCAAAGAAGCTGCGAACTTGATGTACATCAGTAGGTATGTACCACTCCTCTTCAGCTGTTATCTTCTGGGGTCAACTGAAACGCCGGTCTTCCAAACTACGTGCCCCAGGTAGTTGACTGTTTCCTACAATAACTGTCATTTCTTGAGATTCAGTCTAAGACTGACATTTTGAAGCCCCCGGAACACTTCCTCTAAGTTCTTCATGTTATTGCGGAAATCTTTTCTGATCACTATGATATCGTCTAGGTATACTAAGCATGTCCTTCCAATTAAGCAGCCCAAAATCGTCTCCGTATGTCGTTCAAATGTTGCTGGCGCATTACATAAACCGAACGGCATCACTTTGAACTGCCGCAATCCTGTCCCAAAGGAGAATGCTGTCTTTTCTTTGGCTTCCAGATCCAAGTCCACCTGCTATTATCCATTTTTAAGGGTGATATAATACACTATTGTTATATCGAAATATTATTCTGTAAACATCAACACCGACTCTCGTACGTTCATTCTAGGAAGATTGACAACTAGCCGCCGGTTTTTTCCATGACGTCACTACCTCTAATAACCTCGTTCAAAAATACCTGTCCTACCCCTTGCTACAACCAAACTCATGCACAACTACTCGTTTCTATCTATTTTAAATTTACACTTATTTATTTATTTTAATCTTTTATTTTTCTCAATAATTCTTTCTTTATTTTCTTGCCCTTATTGATTGTAGTACTCTCTCTAACTATTCCTTTCTTCTTTATTGTTTTCTTCACTGTTTCTTTAGTTTTTTCTCCGCTTTATTTTCCAATTCTGTTATTTTTTATCTTAAAACTACGATTCTTTTTCCTAATCCTATGTTCTCATGCATGCTCTATCATTTGCTGTTATCTGTTTTTTCATTTTCCACCACGAAATCAACTTTAAAAACCAAATCTTTTTTTTTTATAATTCTGCCCTTCTCGCGCTACCCCACCTTCAACCCCTCTTTTTTTCCGAACCCTTGTTCAGTACTGAGATGGTATAAATAATCATGCCAGTCGCCCCGACAGCAACATCATCACAAAAATCTTACGCCAAGGCAGTAAGTTCCGCCCCTCTCCCCCCCACTCCTTCGGCAACAAAGCCAACTCCAGCACTGGAGCTACAACTCGCCGCCATTGCCACTGCCATGCAAACGATGGCGACTAGCCTTGCCGCCGTTATAAATCAAATCTCCAATGCCTAAATCAACCCAATCAAACAACCTTAGAATTGTCACCTGGAATGCTCGTAGCATCAAAGGCAAAATGACAGAACTCGAAAGCTACCTCGAGGAAATGTCAATCGGTGTTGCCTGCATCACCGAAACCCATCTCACACATAATGTGAAACTATTCGTCCCCAACTTCACGTCCTACAGAAAGGACCGCGAAAATTCAAAGGGCGGCGGTGTAGCCATCCTTGTTAGGAATTCAATAAAACACAAGCCGCTCTCTCTGGCCACAAACCCCCTTGAGGCAGTGGGCATCGAGATTTCACTAACTTCCGGTCCACCCCTCAGAGTCATCTCCCTTTACTCCCCACCGTATGATCAATCATTTTCAGATCTCCCATCGCTTTTCCCGCCTAACGCTCCGACAATAATAGCCGAAGACCTCAATGCTAAACACGTCTCTTGGGGATGTCGGCTAAACAATAAAAATGGCATTTCCCTTCTTGCCAAAGCTCTCGACTTCAATTTAACGATTGAAGCTCCCCCGACCCAACGTTCTTTCACACGAACGACAACTTACTTCCGGACATTCTTGACATTTTTGTTACGAAAAATGTCTCACTTTCCGCCGATCCCGTCGTCCTCGACGCTCTAAGCTCGGATCACCTCCCTGCCCTAATAGAAGTAGGCTCCCCAATCTACAACCCCCCAATCTCGGCAACTTCGCTAGACTGGGTACACCTTCGCTATACCCTGGAAAAATCTTCCTTTAAGTGCACACAAATTCGCACAACAGCGGAACTGGATGAAGCCGTAAATCTCCTATCAAACGAGATTATCGGCGCCATCGAGATCTCCAGCTCCTCCCACCCCCTCCGCCCCCGAGAGAAAACCCTTCCCGCAGACATTCTTGACCTTCTCAAGAGGAAGAACAAGACCCGCCGTCTGTGGCACAAAAACCACGACCCCACACAACGAGCCGAACTAAACGCCCTCCAGCGAGAACTCAAAACCCGTCTTACCGAGTTCCGCAGCGACGCCTTTGAAGGGTACATCGCTGAAGCAGAAACTCACCCCAAGAGCACTTGGAAAGTAATCCGCTCTCTTTGAAACAGAGCTCCAAATCTCCCGCCGTTAAAGCAAAACGGCGCTGTCTACACTTCGGACGAAGAAAAAGCTGCAATATTCGCAGACTCTCTCTGCTCCCCACTTCCCAGCCCTGTGTTTCTGGCCGATTTCCATGAGCAAACCAAAGCGACCGCCCAAAACTTCGCCCCTTCTGCCCCCGACTTCAGGCATACATCGCCAAACGAAATAGCCGTCACAATCCGTTCTCTAAAGAGGAGAAAAGCCCCTGGCACCGATAGCATTCCCAACGGCGTCCTAAAAGTCCTGCCACGAAAGTATCTCACCGCACTGTGCAACATCACAAACGCTATCATGCGGCTCCACTACTTCCCGACGGCTTGGAAAGAAGCCACCGTCATCTGCCTCCCCAAGAAAGGAAAGCCCCTGAGCTCTCCGTCTAGCTACAGGCCCATCAGCCTGCTCAGTTCGTTGAGTAAAGTAGCCGAATCCATTCTCCTAACCCTGCTTCTTGAGCATGTGGATAATAACAACCTCATTCCCGATTTCCAATATGGCTTTCGTAGGCAACACGGCACAGGCCATCAACTTCTGCGGGTATCTGAACACATAGCCGAAAACTTAAACAAACGCCGCCATACATCCATGCTACTTCTTGACGTAAGGCAAGCCTTCGACCGGGTCTGGCACGAAGGACTCATCTCTAAACTCATTTGCCTTAACACCCCTCACTATTTAATCGGGGTTATCCGTTCATTTCTCTCCGACAGAACCCTTCGTGTTCGCGTCGGCTCCGCCATTTCGTCCAGCACCAGTCACGGCTGGCGTCCCCCAAGGCTCCAAACTATCGCCCTTATTATTCAATATTTTCTGCGCTGACATGCCATGTCACCTTTCGATCGTCACCGCACTTTATGCTGATGACATCGCACTCGTCAATTCTAGCCAAACTATAGCCCACTGTACCGCTAGAATCAACGCTTTCCTGCCCCTGCTCCTAAACTGGTATCAGAGATGGAAACTTTCCATCAACGAAGCCAAGTCGGAAGCAATCTTCTTCTCGCGGAGGAACCGTACACCTCCGCCCATCACTATAAACAACCACCCCATCAAATGGAGCAACTCAATCACCTACCTCGGAGTCGTGTTCGACAGGAGACTTACATGGCGTAAACACATGTAAGCCACCCGCGCAAAGGCCCTGGGCGCCTTTATTTCACTCAAGCCCTTCTTCCAAAATAGGTTCATCTCCGACCAAACTAAAATTCGTGCGTTCAACGCAATAATCAGGAGCATATGCTCCTACGCCATCCCAATTTGGGGCTGCCAACCCCGTCGACTCAAAACCCTTCAAGGCACTTACATGCGGATCCTTCGCTCCGCATTAGGCTACCCCTGGTTCGTCAGAAATTTCCAAATTCTGAAAGAAACCGGGCTCCCTTCACTTACCGAGGCTGCAAACAAATTCGCAGCAAATCTTAGGGCCTCAGTCTCAGGCCACCCAAACCCATCCATCTCATCACTTTCCAACTTCGCCCCGAAAGCTACCGACCGCTTCAGAAGGCCTTGTCACCTTCTACACTGAGCCGTTACTCCCGCTCAAATTCTAGCTTCGCTATTTAGCGCGAGCACCCATCCAATATTTGAGATGGGTCACCTGACAATTCTACACCTCCCCAATCCCCCCCAAGACCTCAAACAACCCACTTCCCGATCCCAACCTCCCCAGGGATGAAAAACCTTCGGGTTGCACTCCCTTCTCGAGGAGGGGTTTTAGTCGGTAAGAATCCGACACTACCCCCCACCTTCGGGTGATTTCCCCTCCTCGAGGTTAAAAACTAAATTAAAAAAAAATTAAAAAAATAGTACCGGCACGACAGTCGAGTTCGTTCCGTCGTCTCGACAATATAAGTCCCACAGCTAAGTCTTACGCACCCGATAGAAGCCCGTAGATTCTACGATTTCTTCGCAGTAGACCCACCGCTAGATTAGTCGTCTCTCGCATTTATTACCTGCTACAGGTATAAGGCAAGTTCACCGTTTTTACGTGCTTTTCAGTGCGTAACTTCAAGGCTACGAACCGGCAGTTTACTTTTTATGATTTAGATAGACGTAAATTAAAAACTACTCAAATTTATTTATTCTTCAAATGCTTTTAAAGGAACATCCGATTGGTATTATATTAAAAACAAAGTGAAATAACCCAAAAACTAATGAACAAAAAGCAGTCCAGGCCGACTAAAAATATTAAACGCTGAATTCTATAATTTGTCAAATTGATTGGCTACTACATATGCGATTATTGTCTACTAACTACTACGCACATATATTGTTAACTAAATTTAATTTATTAATAGCAGCACTTACTGAAACGAATAAGATATGTTGAACTGAATAAAAAAAGTTCAGTATTTAGCATTACATTGAATAAATCTACTGTCTTAATATGTACGTATTTAAAATACTTAATACGTTTTATCTCAATACGTTCAGGGTTAGTTTTAATAAAATATGTTTTTTGTTACAGCACTTAATGTACAACACTGTTACTCTTCGAAAATGACCTTACTAGTCGAAACAATTGTCAGAGTTAATAAAAACTTTTAGTGAAACTATAACGCCAAGTGTTTTCTTTATCCTTTGATTTTCAAATTGTACCTACGTAGTTTTTCTTGATTTTAAGTAAAAGGATTGTCAACCGTAAAACTTTAAAACAATTATTTTATTAACATCAACAAAGGTTTATTTTAGCTTTTACCGTTACCATTATAGTTCCAAAGGGAAAGTACTTACTTTCTACATTCCATCAGCAATAACAATAATGAAACACTTTTCTTAATGCTATAGGCTACACGTTAGCATACGATTTTTTGTTTCTAATTATATGTTAAGCACATATTATTTTTCTTTTTACGAATCACTATATTTTATTAAAAGTGCCTTTTTGTTCATGAACTAGGTCTTTATTATACTTTCATAGGATGGGGTGTCTTTAAAAACGGAAATTTTAATAAAAACAACAGCCACATTAACTCAAAAAGCATGTTAGTGCGTTTTTTGTCCGCATGCTTTAACAGATATATCAGTAAAACATATTTGTAAGTTTGAATAAAATAGGTACACTGTACAGTACAAAACACAAAAAAGAGCAGATCAGCTGAACACTCAAAAAGAAATACAACAATACTCGCTCTACATAACCTGTATAAAGAAATCATAATTATTTTCGTATGCTGATTATGTATGAAAATTGAGAAAGTTAATTGTTTATAAATTTCCATTCGTACTATAACATCCTTGTCACCATTTCTAAAAATAACCATACGCCCGATTATATTATTGATACATCTTTATGTACTCTTATAATTAAATAAATTCAAATTTTCATAGGCAACCCATTAAACTCCAAAAATTATAATCTGCCGAGTAGTAGTTAACTCACATCTCTTAAAAAAAACTCCATTTTAAAAACGAGTATTCAAAATGTTCATAAATAATCTTCAACTGTACGTTTTTAATATAGGTAGAGTACATCCATAACTATTTTATTGCATTTTGATACTTTGTGCTCCATTAATAAGGGAAAAGTTAATTTTTAAAAGCTTACAAACATACACCTACAACGTATTTCTGATAAAAAATGGGTTTTATTTATTATTCATATTTTAGTAATTATATTGAGATCGTTGAAAAACGAAGACTATGTAAAAAAATGTATCGAATGCAGTTTTAGAATAGCGGTTAGAATAAAGAAAGTAAACTGTTAAGTGATAAAAAACAAATGATTTGTCTATAAATTTGAATGATTACGAACATTTTTACTCAGTTGGTACCAATTGTGACAGTGATTCGCTTTTAATTCATTATGTACATGTTTATCTGTTATTCATTTTATGCGATTTTACTTTTTTTAGTTACTTTATTATAAATATGGAATACTCGCGATGATTTTAAAAAACGTTTTCATGCAATTTTATTTTGATTAGAAATTTAAGAAATAGGCAGTAGAGTTGATAACTAATTTGTATGCATATTGATTGGGTGTGGTTGATATTGTTCATTCACTAGAAAGAAATTTCCAATTTTTAAATTTAATTCAATTTGATATCTTATTTTATAGAAAACTAATATTTTATATTTTAAATTATCTACATACATATGTACATATATTGATTCTAATATAGTCACCAATTATACAAAAAAAATCACCCGCGGAACTGTTGAGGTTCTTTAAGATTAAGTATGATGGAAGTGCTTGGATATTTTGGGATGTAGCTAAATAGAACTGTGTAAAACTTCGCGTTCACATACATTTTCGACGTATTTTGAAACTTTTACAAAGTAGCATCCTACCTTCATTATATATATATAATCCTTCCAGTTGAATAACGCAATACCAAAAAGGGTGCAGGAATAAGGGCAGAACATTGTTGTAAATGATTTCTTGTTTTAGTGAAAGCATGACAAACCTGTCAATATTTTCAATCAACAGTGAAGCTATAACAGAAAGAAGAAAATAAATTAACTAAATATATTAATCAAATAAGCAGAACATTTATAAGAATGGATGAAAATTATGACTTTTTATTTTGTAAAACGGTTACTCTAAAAATTATCAAAGAAGCGTTTTTATGATTCTGAATCATTTTCAATGAACAAATACATAATTTGTATTATTCATCAATTACTTTTATACAATGCCAGGGAATTTATTTTATGTATAGTATCAAAATCAATTTCTAATTCTTAACTTATTTAAACTTCTTAAAAGGTTGATCAAAAGTATATGAAAATGTATGTGGAATTTAAAGTTGTTTCAATATTATAGAAATAATCTTCAATATAGTCTTATTGATGAGTGAGACAGCAGAAAGCGAATTAACTACTTTTCTAATCAAACTGTAAAAACAGAATAATACATCAATAGGATAGAAATTGGAGAAGAATCTAAATAAAAAAGACATTCACAATTTATTAAACAATGTTAAGGCAAATACCTGGGCTCTTCCTTTTTACAGCCTGTTCCGAAAACGAATTGCAATAAAAACACGAAAGTCATTTTAAACATACAGTAACAAAAAATTATTATTTATAATAACTGATAACAACGATAACCACAGTTTTACTTTACTTTGATAACGATCATAACATTGGACCGCACCAACAACTATGCACTCAACAGATGATTTTTATGATAAAATTCATAATCACTTCATAATGAACCAAGATCAGTATACAGCACCACCCGACGGGGTACGTATGAACTATTTAACATGTTGTAGAGTAAACACCCTATGTGTCAGACGCTAGTTGCACCTGCAAATACATTACTTTTTATTGATACTCAACAGATGTCACAATTAGATTAAGATTTAAAAAAATGTTAAAATAACATAATTTATAAATAATTATAATTTATGTTTTACTCTACGTTCTTATAATTGAAGATTGAATTGATTAAGCGTTTCGTATACAAAATATAACTAATAAATGATAGATCCTCCTTTTTAAAAATACGAAAACTACTCAAAAACCTATGATTATATTCTAATACGTTTTTTATAGATCATATTAAGTACTTTTATATAGGCTTTTTAAATCTAGTAAGTTTTCTTATTATTTAAAATAAGAGAGATTATTTATTGTTATTAATTGGTATCTACCGAAATAATATTTCAATAGTTCGAGAAAACTCGGGTATTTCCGTAAGTAGTACGGCTCATGTTTGTAAAAACCGATAAAAATGGCGGACACATTGGATTTCATTATGGCACGATTCGTCTTCTGACCGTCATACGGAGGAGTATGTACGTCATTTTTTAGTAAGTTCTGTGGACATATTATAGAAGTGATCTCAAAAGCTGGCAAATTTGAAACTAATAAGAAGTGAATACGTTTGTGAGTACAATTTTTAATCATTTATACTTAATTTAACATTTAATCGAAAATTAACGGCGATGGCTTCTCCCCTGCTTGAACGTGTTGCACTAAAATGCGCATGTGCAAGTGAAGTGCGGGAGAGAATTTTGCATGTTTTATTTTTTTGATTTGCCTTTAGTTGGTAAAAGAAATTAAATTTAAGACGGCTATATATATTTAAATTTTCGAAAAATTGAAATCTGTTTACAAATCTGTCATAACCTAATTTTAAATTGCTTAGTTTTACTAATTACTATAAATCGTAAATTAACGAATTAAAACATTATTTTTAATTTTTGTAATTAGGTTTATATAATTGTACAATAATTTTGATAGGTCAGCGAGAACAATGTCTTCTCAAGTGCAAGCTCAAACATTTGAGCATAATTCAAATTCGAAATCATTTAAAAACCATCGTAAAGATTCCGAAACTTCGAAAAAGAAACAAAAAAATGTTAAAAGTGGTAGAAAACGACTTAAAAGTTTTTCATCAAATTCAAATATTAAACTAAAAAGTATGAGACCAGTTTTACCTACTCGATTTTTACTCGGTGGTAATATAAACGATCCCTTAAATTTAAATAGTCTACAAGATGAGGAAGTTAACAGGGCTATGAACGCGGTCACTCCGAAGTCTTCCCCTGTTCCTACCCCACCACGACGAAAAGCTCAAATAGAGGTAATAATACCTCCTAACATAAACGATCCTTTGAATCTCATTAATTGCGAAAACGATGATGAATATGAACAACAATTATGTTCACCTTTGAAAAAGGGGCGCAAAAAACGTACTAGAAAAAAGAGAACAACTTCTGGAACATCGGAAGTTGCTGATGCTGATACCAGTGGCTGTTCTGAAGCTAGAACTCCTGAAAGTAATCAGGATTCAGCTAAAATTCCAGAGGAATGTAGTGATAGTAAAGTCGAGCAAAAGCCCGTTAATCTCGAATTACAATTGACGAAAAAAGACAATAAATGTAAAAGAAAATCGGAAGATCATAAGGATACTGTTAAGAAGACAAAATATAATGCAATGGATAAAATTGTTAGTCCTGTTGTTCCACAACCAGGTTCCTGGTTGAAACGAAATAACAGCAGAGTGAGTACTTTAACTCGAACTATGCAGCATCGAGGACAAAATAATAAAGATGTCAAATTACCCCAATTTAAAGGCAAAGATCGCGCTTTTCAATATGGAAATTATAATAGGTAATTCAATATTCTTACGTTCCTTTATTCAATTTAAACATTAATCTGTCTTTTTTTTTTAATTTTTAAGGTACTATGGTTACAGAAATCAACATAGCGAAGTTGATTTGAGGCTTAAATGTTTCATGTATCATCATGATTTGTTTGAGGGAAAAGATATTTTAGATATTGGTTGTAATATAGGGCATATAACGCTTTCAGTGGCCAGAGATTTAAAGTCCAAGAGTATCGTTGGTATCGATATTGATAGGAAGTTGATTGAGATAGCACGTAAAAACGTTAAGCACTACGTGAAAAGTTCTCAATCGCCGCCACATGACGGCAAAGAGCCTGGTGAAGGATATTCAAAAAGTAGTGAGTTTTTTCCCATTTCCATGCCTATATTATATGGGCCTATTGATATTCCAGGCTTTACAAAGGAGGAAAAAGGCTACGGATTTCCTAATAATGTAACATTCAAGCATGTAAGTTGTTTATTTTGATTAGTGTTAGCTTTATTTAAATTTAATTTAAATATCTTTTAGGGTAATTACGTATTGGACGACGACGCGCTGTTATCTGTAGAACAACCCCAATTCGACGTTATTTTATGTTTGAGCATCACTAAATGGATACACTTAAACTGGGGTGATTCTGGTTTAAAACAGGCCTTTCGAAGGATGTACGCTCAACTTCGGCCGGGTGGAAAACTTATTTTAGAACCCCAAAATTGGGCCAGTTATAAATCTAAAAAGAAGCTCACGGTATGATTTTTTTTTGTTTTTCTTAAACGCTTATTAATATGACGAAAACAGTCTAATGTTATCTCAATTGTTTTTTTTTTATTGCAGGAGTGCATATACAACAATTACAACTCGATTCAATTTTTTCCTGAAAACTTCACGCAATATTTACTATCACCGGAGGTTGGTTTTGCCAAAAGTGAAATTTTGGGCTTTCCTCAACACCAAGCAAGGGGTTTTCAGCGTCCCATTCAGATGTTTACTAAAAGCACAATGTTTCCCAGTGAAAGGTCAGACGGTTCCATGAGCTGCCACTATTCTAGCACGAAACTTTGCTATACCAACATAAGATCTGTCGAATCGAATAACGCGACGCCGAAATCTAACATCGCCGATTCCGAAAAACTAGAAAATTCCTCGTCTCCTTTTGTATATGATAACAGAAGTACTATTGAAGGTGACGATAAAATAAAAACGACCGTTGGAGTGAACAAATGTGACATTAATTTACGAGTGTTAGATGAGACTTAAAACTTTCCTGTTACTTAACAACTTGTTTTGTATATACACTCGTTTTTTTTTTGTATATACTGAAAATAAAAATGTATTATTTAAGTTACATCTAGGCGTAAAGTAATGTAAGATTGTTTAAGTATTAAATTTTTCATTATATTTGTCACATGTTTGTGTAAGTGTTTTATTTCTATTAAATTTGTTTTTTCACTCTTAAGCACACTTCATATGTTTCAGTTTCAACTGAATTTCTCTAAAAAAAGCATATAAAATAAAATATTACTATATTGTGATATTTAATAAAATACAGCAGTTCTGTTGCTTACTAATTTAGTTTATTCACGAAAAATAACTAAATAATAACAACCAAAATTTTCTCATTTTTGCACGTGTGAGAACCCCTTTTTACGACCTTTTGACGTATAAATTGCGTCATCAATATAAATTTGTCTAATCTAAAAAAAAATTACAGACTAAAAATAGAGATCAATTTTTTTTTGGTACATTTAGTAGAATATTAATTTTATTAGTATGTATAATATTTATGAATATTAAAACGGCATTTGTGAATACTAATGCACTAATGAAATTTAAAAAATGTTACCCCAATTTACCACAACATTTTTTTATTATTTATTATTTCCATGCCAGTCTCCTTTTCTTTACTAGTGCACTAAGATCTTTATTTATCAAACAATAATAATATTCCTTTATATGTAGAAATATTCTAATAGAATAGAATAATAAATAGGTAAAATGGGGACGTTAACCTTGTAGAACACCAAACAGGTGTATTTGGTGAAATCGAAGGAGTGAGGGCGTAGATGGTGGTGAAAAATCAAAAATTTCAAAAACAATCTCATGTAACTTAACCTAATCAAACATGATAAAAAAAATTATGAAGTAATTTTTGTCTGGACTCTACAAAGAGGAATTGTGCATAAGTTACAGTTAAGTTATATTATTTTATTTTTAGATTTTTAATCTCCACTCTTTACGCCCCGCACCACCTAAAAACTCCTTTTTAGCATTATACAATGTCATCTGCCTTCTTCACCCCTCCCATTGACGGCCCCTTCATCTACACAATTACTAACATTTTCAATTTTCACTACACCCCTTCGCCTTCACGTGCCTGCTCCCAATTAAAAAAATTGGTGTACAGTTTTATATTTGCTTTAGACCTTCAAATATTGAGAAATTCAATGTAAGTTTTAGACTTAACAGCTTATTGTAGTTCTAACGTTTTCAATCATAAAATTAGGATTAAAATTCGTGCAAGCCGTATTATAATTGCATAATTATACATGCATACACAGGTTTAGTAAAGCATTATCAGTTGTAAATACTTGTTTGTACAAATTACTTTATGGTCGATTCAAATAAATTAGAAATTAACCAGTTGATGAGTTAATGCCTAAATAAAACGGTTACCAATAGGTGTTATTTATTTAAATACTAAATTGCTTTTTCAAATTTTAAAGTACATAAATTTAAAATTGTTAAAAAAAACAAAGTCTAATTCTACAAAAATTTTATTCAAAATGTTCTATGTATTAACCTTTATACAAAGCAAATATGGAATGGAATTGTATTAAAATTCGAAGAACTGTTGGCAGTTTCAATAATATATAATGATTAACTTCGATACCATATACTTTTAAAGTTGAAATGTTCTGTGCTTGTTTTCTTTTATATAAATACTTGCTTAGGCACTACAACTTTTATTTATCTATTCTAACTAATTGAAACCTTTCAATAGTTCCTTGAGCTATAAAAAACTGTTTTACGTATGCATTTATAACAAGAAAGGAAGAACAAGTTTATAATTTAACATCTCATCGTAGGAATATCCACACATCAAAATTTGTTAACCCCTTTTTTATACATATTTACCAAAAGTATCTTTAAACTATTTAACTTCTCAAGGAACCAATGTAAGTACATATAAAATTAGAAAATTATATTTCCTTTTTTTTTTGTTCTCCCCAATAATATATTGTTAACAATTGATTTTCTTTATAAAAAGTAAATTGCTTATTTACTTAAGATATTGATTTATTAGTTACAATTTTTTTAAATGTTTCGATATTTTATTTTCTTTGTTATGATAAGGGCATTGTTAAAAGAAGCGATCTTTTAAACGCTCTTAAATAAATGCAAGGTGTTATGAAAATATAAAAAAAAAACTACATCTTCCTATTTGTTGCGAAACTGTAAGATACGTTCGTTGATTTTAATTTTTGATCCGATGCGTAAATATTTAGCAATTAAAAATCAAAAATTAATCAATACTAAATTACATTATTTATCGGAATAAATACTTGGGGCTTGGGTACTTCCCGAGAATTTACTGATATATTATTCTATGTTTTTATAATTTTACTTAATAATTACATATATGTATACGTTAGATAAGAAATTTCTTCTCTAAGGTATAAAACCAATCAAATTTTTAATAATATTTAAAAGAAAATTTATTTTAGCGTTGCCCTTATCATAGTTGGTTTTTACAATTTCCAAATACATAATTGTTAATAATATTTTTAAAAAACTATATATTTTAGTGTTGCCCTTACCATAGTTGGATTTTACAATCTTCAATTACATAACATAAATACGATTACTTTTAAGATGTAAAATTAGGGAGCCTTTTTTTAAAACTAGCTGATGACAACAATATGAGCGAGAAATTAAGAATTACTTACTCTGGCAGTGTAGTGATGAGAAAAGCGTGCCTTATATCTGTTATTTGTTTTATTAATTTTTAATAGCTATGCATTTGTATAAATACTTGTAATAAAATATTTCTAGTTTTACTGATATTGTTGATTGTTTATTATTAACCATAGGAATGTACAATTTATTATGGTATATTGTGAGGGTGGAAGTAAATTGTACCTAATTATTTCTTGTTATTTTGTCTGACCAGCAGATTTAACAAGTAAATCTAATAAAGTACGTTTAATGATTCTATTTTCAATAAAAATGAAGATAAAGTTCTATCTTCTTTATGTTTCTATCGACAGTGGAACTTTAAGGGATAAATATACATAAAACTAAACCTATAATAGAAGAAATTGATACCCATGTTAAATTATGTTGAAGATAAATATTGGAAGTTCCTTTCAAATCTCTTCATAGGTTGGGTTATTTGCAATAATTCGTATAATTCTAACGTTTGTTATAAGAGATTCATTTCAAATTTAATTGCTTAAAAAAATAGAAGAACTGGGCTAATAAGGGCCGTTTTTGGTATGTTTGTTAGATATGTAGTGTTATACGTGAAACAATAGTTTTCGTGTAAGGTACATAAAGCCAGTAGAGATTATTCCCGAAATTTCTGCTCGATATAGGTACAATATAAGCACATACATGACTCGGATATGGTGTGCATTAGTCTTTTATTTTTCTAGTTATTTTTTAGAATTAGAAGCAACAGTTGCTTTCACTGATATGCATAATTTTATGAAAAAAATTGTTTAGAGTATGATTTTTAATCTTTCGAGGGCGCACATATTGTGAAACATGATTAACACAATTAAAGAAAATAAAACAATAAAAAAGTTTATAATTTAATTTGGTGAAACATTCTTCATTGTTTTATTTTCTTTAATTGTCTTTAGAGCACGTTTTAATTAAAGTTTATAAATTACCATTATCAAACACGTATTCCGATGGAAATATAACATGGAAATAATGATCTAAACTTTTTATTTCAGGAATACCGTTTGATATATCTCTTTTATCTTTTTAGGCAGCTAATAACGGGTAAGAGAGAAGGACATAAGTTTTTATCGTAACAATAAAATAATCAGTATGTATATGTCACAGGTAAAGTTAGATAAGCGAGTAAACTTAGGTTTACCTGGGTAAACTGCGTAATACCCAAGACCCAAAGTCCAAAATATATTTGGAATTGTACACGTTTCGGGTTTTACCAGGGTAAACTGCGTTTTATCCGCATTCGCTTGGTTAAAGTTGGATGTACCATAAATGACTCATATAACTCAAGATGTTATTAAGCTATATCTGCGCTTGTGTGAACGATGTCAAAAAAACTGAAATTTGTGAAAAAAGGACTTGTGGTTAGGTTAGGTTAGGTTAGGTAAAGCTATTGGAAATTTTTGTCACAGCAGCTTGTCTTGTTTGAACAAATAAGTACTCGTGAGTAGATTACCTTTAAGAGAATACAGTTTTAGAATTCTAATTTTTATTTGTAAAATGTGTTTTTTGAATTAAATATGTTTTTCAAACATTAATGGCCTTGTCATTTATGGTACATCCAACTTTAACATAGCGAAAGCGGATAAAACGCGGTTTACTCGAGTAAAGCCCGAAACGTGTACAATTCCAAATATATTTTGGACTTTGGGTCTTGGGTATTACGCAGTTTACCCGGGTAAACCTAAGTTTACTCGTTTATCTCACTTTGCCCGTAACATTTACACTACACACGAAAGAGAAGCGTTATTTGTAAAACTGCTTTGTCAAGTCATTAACTAAAATACTCAGAGATCAAAACGAAAGAAATTTGAAGACTATGATCCATCCAGATTATTAGGTAAAGATAGGATAACAAAAGCAATGACAAAAGTAATGTAGTACCCCTTGTAATTCATATCTTAAAAAGTCCAAAAGCTCAAAAAATTGTAACAAACTGTCAAAAATGCTATCAGTTCAGTATGTAATATTGTTTACTTTACTTGTACAAAAACGGCATTTATCGGTCCAATTCGTTTTGATTATTACATTTTGTAATAATAAAATAAATTTTATTACTAACCACAGTATAAATTTTAAAGTTTTATTTCAAAAAAATGTGTAATATTATTCGAAAAATTGTAATATAATAAAAATTTGAATAATTTGTAAACATAAGGTATTAATTTATATTTGTGGGAAACCGTTTAGATTTTTTATTTAGTTTGTTCATATAGCATACTACATTTCAATGGAATCGCCCATTAAGGCATTGGATAATAAAAATTTGTTAAATCCATGATTATTATAGCAAATAAAAATATGTTTTTTAAAGATACGTTTTCGTATGTTGTTTTTGTGAATTTTTACGTATACTGGTTACCTTCATACAGCTACTTTTTATTCAAAACTGACGCTTAATACTTCGAAAGCGGGCTTAAAATCGTTGTCTTCAAAATCCGATTCGTCTGATTCTTCGAACTCTTCGTCGAATAAATCTGTATTATCATCAATTACAATCGTTTGCGATTTTATTTGCTATTCTTCTAATAATTCCCAAAGCATAAGGCCCGCGTCGGTTCCACCAACGGTTACGACGTTTCGATCGTTGAAGAGAAACCGTACGCAAGCGATCTGTCCACTGAAATAAACGTTAAATGTGCACATGAATGTAATCTACAGTTTTAAAAAATGTTTTCATTTACCTGTAAACCTTTTCTTCGTGATATTCGGCCTTTGGATTTATACAAGGGTATCTGAAAAGTCGGACATAGCCGTCCATATCTCCAGCAATCAAGAGATCATGGGCGGCTGAACGATTTGTCGTACTAATTACTGAAGTCATAGGATAAAACCGATTACTCCAGATGCCTGCAATTAAACATATAACTAATTATAAGATGGCTTTTTTAATTTTTTAACAAATCATCATAAACACATCAGTACATAGTTACAAGAATTGTTATTAACCTTTATCACTATTAGATAACATTGGGGATAGTCGGGAATCTGATCCTTAAATAAAACTAATTTAAACGTAAAAAAACACGAAAAATGTTTCACATTAATTTATTTTTGATAACTCGGCAATTGTGTCTATCGAACTGCGATCATTTTCAAGAGTAATTACACTAAAATTTAAAACTAATGTCAACATATTTATATGTATCTACAATTTACATAGGAGGAGTGGGGAGCTAGTAGACTTTAATTCTATTTGACCATTGAATAAATATAAATTGTTAAATAAGGTATTTTCGTCTAGAAGTAATTGTAACTGTATAGGTGGGTTTCCTATAAATATTGAAGGTTGATTTTTTCTTATCCGAATGTTTAATTTCTATGTCCAAAAAGTGTAAAGTTCTGTTGATTTCTTCTTCAACTGTAAATTTGATATTATGGTCTAGGAAATTTATAAAATTTTTGAAAGCGGTTAATTGTCTTTTGGTTCCTGACTATATACAGAACACGTCGTTAACATAACGATGCCAAACAACTGTTACTAATAAGTGCATTTCTGGAATTGAATAAATTATGTTCTAAATGACCCATGATAATTTCCGCTAATATCGGTGACTAGCTCCCTATTCCTCCTATGTAAATTGTAGATGCATATAAATATGTTGACATTAGTTTTAAATTTTAGTGTAATTACTCTTGAAAATAATCGCAGTTCGATCGAAACAATTGTCGAGTTATCGAAAATAAATTAATGTGAAACATTTTATGTGTTTTTTACGTTTAAATTACTTTTATGAATCATGTTTCACAAACGTTGCACTATCGAATCTCTTAATTGGATCCTTAAATACTGAATTCCAATAGTAATACATACAGCGAGTGTCATTTGTCAATCAAGAATAAAGTAAATGTTTCAAATTAATTGAATTGTTTTTCTGTAACAATAAATATCTACGTCCTGATATTTATATTTTTTTAAGATAGCTTAACAGAGCATTATTCAAATGTAAGTGTTACATATAGGTAACGAACTAATAGTTTAAACGAAAGACTAGAAGACAGGTAAATATACAAAAATTGTAAGTGAAAGGCTGGATCTGTGTCCGAATTAATCAGACACTTCTTAGTCAATTTTCTTATCAAAACTAATTAACAAAGTGGAGATACAGAACAAGAATTATCAAGAAAAACTAATAAATTCGAAATCGCGATCCACGTCTGGTACTTTCAATAAATTTATAACCTATTTGTTAATGTCCTTTTTTTCTAGTTTCAGAATTCGGAATAAAGAATACAAGAATTAAGTTTTACCTGATATCAAATATCCTACACACGAATTGTGTGTGTGCCATTTTACATCCTTCATTGCAATGGGACTCTTTTCTGGAGATAATGATTTGATATCCCCTAAAAAGAAATAATGTCATGATTGATAAATTGATTGAGTCTGTTATCATGAAAGGTAATGGTTTCGAAAATGGATCTTTAATAGAAAATCTCCTGAAGACATACAGTAGTAAAACGTCAAAGAACTACTTCTTCAAGATATAGTATATATTATTCTCGCTCTTTAATGTGGCATAAGAGCAATAAACTTCAAGGTATAGGTACCGGCACGTAAGGAGATTCAGCGACGGTCAGACTGACAGGTAGGTAGGCGGAGACTTTTAAATTAAAGAGCCAATAAGAATCTAGCTGAACCGAAACGTCAACTTGTAGTTCAGCGGCGCGTATTACCGAGAGAAAAAGTACTAAACACGGAACACAAGTGAATTCATTCAACTGATTTACTTACTTTCTGACGTACCCGCGTGAATCATAATTAACCGACGATCTTTGAAGATCTTTGAAAAAAGCTCCTTATTACTTTTGTCGACCCAACTTTTCCCTGCCGTATGACCTGTATGTATATAAGATTAATCTAAATATACAATAGGACGATCTTGTTGTCGAAAATATTTTATTCTTTCTAAATAATTGATACGAAGTTGCCTCACATTGGATTTTTCTGTAAGTAAACGTCTCTCATTTTGCGCTTTACCCCATTTAAATCCCAGCTTCTTAACAATTTTTTAAAGGATTTTTCGCTGCCACTCCAGTTGAAGTCCTCTTGTAGTTTTTTTTGCAGAGCATCTATCGTCACGCGACACGCGTTGGTCAGATGGAAGTTGTATATCATATTTCTGATATCACCCACTTCAAAATTTTCATTTTCCACATCAGTTAGTGTATACGTTTCCGTTTATATAAGGTTTCTCCGACAAATGCAGGTTTTCCACTGCTCGCTGCATCATTGGCTTCTTTCACAATTCTTGAAATACTTGCAACAGATACACCTGTTGCTTGGGAAACTTCCTTTTTTATTTCACCCATAATATTTACAGGACCTTCCACTCTGTCAGTTCTTAAATTGACCATAAACGAAAACACATTGTAGACCACTTCCTTTGTCTGATTAATCAGTATTTTGCTCTACCCAAGATTACTCATTTCGAACACAATTTACAAACAACCACTTCTTTACTCTGTTAATTTGCAACTGTTTGCCACTACGCTACTGAAATTTGCTGAGCAGTTATCATTCTGCCTACCGGTCGATGAACCTCGCCCTAAAGGGGATAGACTTTTCCACTGCGCATCCGATGGTTTATGGCTTTTGAATCTCCTTACGTGCCGGCCACTGTACATTTGTAGAAGATGTCTTTAATGCTAAATGGCCCTATACCTTTCCACCCTTCCGAGCTGATTCAGCAATAACTATGAAAGTGTACGAAAATGATAACAATATCTCAACGATAAAATTCCTTTTATTTCCTGTAGTCTGTGAATGCTTGTCATTGTCTTTTATAAATCGCAAGCGACTGGTAAGCAATCGCATTTATAGCATTATTCTTAATATCCGGTGTAGGCTCTAACTGTTGTTTTTTTCAACGTCCATCGTAGTATTATCGATTTTAGGATTTTATTACCTTTGTGCCACGTTAAACAGCGAGTACTGTATCTACTGTAAAACCTCTGGTCATTTACTTCACTGTCAATAGTACAACTTATCAATTTATTTTTCGTCCCTTCTTAACCAACATTTATATTATATTCTCTTATTCAATATTCTAATTATAAATTAATTGTTAAGTACTTACAAAAAGCTAAGTCGTAATCGGCTGTAACAGTTTGTAGGTAATTACTATCTGAACTCCAGTCTAGTTGCATTAGAGGTTGAGATCCACGAATTTTGTTCGATTTTTTGTATGAGAAGCCGTCTCTGCTTACTCTAAAGAGATAGATACTACCATTTTGTGAAGCAATTGCGATTAAATCACCAGCTAAAAATAATAGAAATTTATCATGTTCTTTTATTGTAATATTTAATTTTTTCATTTGCGTTGTAAACAACTTACTTATGTACGATGAGATTTTTACTTGACATAAAATTTTTATTTTGTGTGTTTACAGAATGTATGAAATTACCTTGAGAACTAAATAAGAAAATAATTTGAAGTCGTAAAAACTCACAGGTTTCAGTTTCAAAAGATTATTATTATTTCGTTAAGTTCAGTAACTTCATCAGGCTAGATGACATACTAACTTTAGTTAATTCAGTTTTCTACTGAAGTAGATACAAATTATCTGGTGACAATATATATGTTTACAACTTCAGGTTTAAGAGAGATGATTTACTTATTTCTAGTTGATTGTTTAAGATTGTATTATTGCGATTATGCTTATTTATTTCTAATGTTTCGAACAGATTCAATTTTTGAGCTTTATCGATACAATGCAAAATTTTTGTTTGTTTTCATTTTCAATACCTAATCTTGGTAGCTTGTTCGAAACTACTACTAAAATAAAGAATTTTAAGATTTGAATTGACGATGAATTTGAATATTATGACTCCATTTAGAGACAGAATATAGGAACACAAAAAATAGTAGAATGTAGGCTTTCACGGCCGGTGTCCATATTTGAAATATTTTCCGGGTTAAGTTGCCGTGGTGTAGGCTGGTTGATGATACCAAACGTTTCGTCTTCTGCTGCGGAAGACATCCTCAGTGGCGTGGTCGAAGCGTTCTCAACGAAGATGATCGACGAATGCGCTCGTGCTCAAAAAACAATTTTTGTATTTCACTCCCACCAGTTACTCGTGCTGATGGGCGGGAAGTCCCTCCGACCTACACTGTAGTGCAAAGCCGGAGGATAAGGCGTAAAGCCCTCTTCAGTCTCCTTTAAGGAATCGTAGGAATGGATAGGTGGTGTGGTTAGGGACAGAAAGATGAGATGGACGAAATGAAGACAGAAGAGAAATGAAAGATTATCTGTGGAATATTACTGCTCCAGAATTTGCCTAAATGATCCAAGGAAACCACAGAAAACTTAAACCAAAGCAGCCGGACCTGGGTTCGAACCAGTGATTTCCCGAATGCTAAGCAATGATCTAAAGCCATAGACCACGCCGCTCGTGCTCTTTTTTTTCGTTTCTTGTTTATTTTCGAGGAGGGGAATTCTTCAAAAGACACCCCTCAAAGAGAGGGGTAGTGTCGGATTCGTCGAGGCGCCTATCGACTAAAACCCCTCCTCGACAAGGGAGATCAACCTGAAGGTTATGCATCCCTGGAATGATTGGGAACGGAAATAGATTTGTTGTGGTGGGAGGGATGGGTATTTTAGGGAGAAGGGTGACGGTGGTGTACCTTAGATGGGTTGGGTGGACACTCGCGCTAGAAAAGCTTGCATTTGGACGGCGGTGGTACGGGAAGGGATGTGTCTGTAAACACGTTACTATTGTGTAGTACTAGATAGAAATCACAAAAAGACAGAAATTTAAAAACACAAAAGTACTGACCACAACAACACGCTATTACCCTCGTTTGCATCGTGAAGCAATTGAAATTTATAAACACCAGTATAATTCAACAAAATAGGAAGAAGAACTTATGCTGGCAAGAACATGGTAGAGTCCGATGAATTTAATTTTTTCGGTTTTGTATTATAAAGTCAAAATTGTAAATCTTTTACTTTATATTTATTACTGGCGCAATAAATTAACTAGCCCCAATGCCTTCCGTAAGAAAGAGAAGGACAGCCCCATCATTTTTTATGAGGATGAGAGTGATGAAGATAGTATTTCAATTCTGCTAATTTTTGCTCTACTTTTATAGTTTGCGTATGTTAGTCTCGCTTTTCGTTTTCGTACTAATGTTTCATTAATTTTCACAAATTACAGTGGCGTTTATAATTTCTTATTCGGATAGCATAAGTTTTTATTTTATTGAAAACTAAAATTACACATAAGACAAATTTTGTAATATTTTTCTTGTTTTGGCGATTAACTGTTTATTTAGAATTGTTAAGTAGGTACTTGAAACTTTTTCCTTTGCAATTACGTTATCGTAGACATAATATGATAGATCTTCTTCGTATTTGTATCATTATGTCGTTAAAATTAGGATATCGTTAAATTATAAAATTCGGTAATTTAAAACTAATCAAGAGATCTAATCTTAGAGGTCGATTTAAATATATTTCATTCTAAATCTGCCTTTCGAGTGTTCACATGTATTTCTGCTGCGCTATAAAAAATTATTGTTGTTCTCTTTGTTATTGTTTGCATATTTTCTCGTTACTTTTTGAAGTTGAAAAATGCCACATTTAAATAAACAAGCACAATAGATCGTCTTGAAGCTGATTGATTATTTTACACAAGAGAAAAATAACGGTGGACCTCTACTTCCAGTTAGTAGTGTCCAAGAAAGGGTTGCTGCAGCTATCGGTATTACAGCGAGAACAGTGAGAAAAAATCTGACAAAAAATAAGTACGGAAATATAAAAAGCGAATCCCGAGTTTGAATAAAGAAAAAACTGTTGATTTGGATGATAACATTAAACATGAGGTGAGGGAAGTGGTTTATAATATGTACGAAAAAAAAAGCGTTAACTCTGAAAACTTTACAGAGAAATTTAAGTGAAAACATATTTTAGAGGCGTCAACTGGTTCTTTATGTATTTTACATAAAGAAATCGGGTTCAAATTAAAGAAAATAAATGAGGAACGTAAGACTGAAAAGAGCGTTTTTTTTAATTATGAATACTTGAAATTCCCAAATTCCTAAAAAGTGGGTTTACTTGGATGAAACATGGATATTTGCAAGGGGTGCCAGCAAACATACATGGCAAAACGGCACTGTAAAAAGTGTACGAAATACAAATAGCGAAGGTAGACGCTTCATGATTGTTCATGCGGGAAACGAAGACGGTTTTATCTCTGACAGCGGCCTTATCTTTTCGACCAAATCGAAAAGTGCAGATTACAACAATATGAATTCAGAAAATTTTCAGAAATGGTTCATCGAATTGTTGAAGAAATTGGAGGAGCCTTCAATTATACTTTTGGACAACACGTCTTACCATTCGAGGGTTTCCGAACAACCTCTGTCCCGATGGAATAAGAAGTAGTTACAGGAGTGGCTACAACAAAAAAAAATTCAATACGAGAAAATATCAACGCACGTTGAACTGTTCTCGCTTTGCTAAAAACACTTAGGGAAAAAGAGTACGTAGTTGATACGATGGCGTTGCAGTAGGGACATGAGGTTCTTAGTCTTCCCCCTTATCATTTTCAATATAATTCCATTGAAATGATTTGGAGGATAGCTAAAAACTTTTATGACAAGCATATGGGACGGAATGGTTTGGAGACGAAAACGTGTTTGCGATGTGGAAGGAAGCATTGGAAACAATCACGGCAGAGACGTGGAAAAAATGTGTTAATAAAACAGAAACACTCATTAGTGATTATTTTGCAAGAAAAATTCGTTTCGAATGTGAACCTTTAATTTTAAACATTGACAAATCGTCAGATTCTGAAGATGACTAATTTTGAGAATATATTAGGCATTATCAGACGTCCCTTATTTTTATCACACTACAATTTTAATTTTTTTATATATATTTATATAGGTATTTTTTGTAAATTTGTCGTTATAGTTTAATCGAACTATGTCACTGAAATTCTTGTATTTCCAAATTGTCTGTAATGATATTGTCTTTCGTAAAAGGTACATACTTGTGCAGTAAATAAATAAATAGACAACTTCCAATCAAAATAAATAAATGTATAAATAATTGTCAATTAAAATTTTGTACTTTTCTGGGTTTGTTTTTTTTCATGACTATCTTTTAATATTATAATTACGTATGGATGAGAAATTAATAACTTTAATTACTTACTGTAATGAACACAAACATTTTTTTGAAACTCTGTGGCTGTGGAAATGGTTGTAGTGTCACTGAATTTAATTTAAATAAGTGAAAAAAATTGAGCATTTCTTTAAATTAAATTATGTGAATAAAAACTTGTGAACGCCACTGTAGTTTATAAATGTTCAATCAACAGTAGTACAGCAAAATAATAAAAGAAACAACTCTACAAATTTTAAACATAGAAGAGAAAGATGCGACAACATTATAAATGGTACCTGCACCGCTCATTACCTCCTACTCGCCAAGAAGGACAAGTGTATCCTTCTCTTTCTTGTAGTAAGTATAGGGGTGAATTAATTTATTGTGCCAATAATAAATAATAAAGTAAAAGATTTACAATTTTGACTTTATAATACAAAACCGGAAAAATTAAATTGAACGGACTCTACCATGTTCTTGCCAGCTTAAGTCCTTCTTCATTTTTTGTTGAATTTTTACTGGTGTTTATAAATTTCAATTGCTTCACGATGTAAACGAGGGTAATAGCGTGTTGTTGTGGTCAGTACTTTTGTGTTTTTAAAAAGAATTTTATAGTCATCTTGAAGTAAGGCATCCTTTGATACGCCAGATTTATTTACTTATTCTTATTCTTATTCTCTTGTGTTCGTCAAGCCTGGTAGTAATTTTACTTTTAGTGGTACCAACGTAATACAATTACAAGGAATTCTGTATACCCCATAATTACTAAAGGGGTTGCAGCTGTCTTTGGTTAACAGCAGAGTATCACTTATTTTTCTTGTTGGTAGGTAAACCGCACGGATGTTATATTTCCTCAATAGTTTTGCTATTCAAAAACACAAAAATGCTGACCACAACAACACGCTATTAGCCTGGTTTGCATCGTGAAGCAATTGAAATTTATAAACACCAGTATAATTTCAACAAAAAAGGAAGAAGTACTTAAGCTGGCAAGAACATTGTATTCAGTACTACATTATTGAAAGGTTTTACAGACGCGCCCCATCCTGCACCACCGCCATCCAAATGCAAGCGCGCATCAGCAGCACAAGACGAAACGTTTCGTATCATCAACCAGCCTAGACCACAGCAACTTAGTCCGAAAAATATTTCAAATATGAACACAAAACAGTTTAAATTTATTAGGATCTCTCGAAATCAATACATTAAATAAACTAGGAAGAATCCTAAATAACCAAAGTCATGTAGGTTAACAATTTACCCTTGTAAAATATTTAGTTCCCACTCAGAAATTCTTTTTAATTCCACATTTTTTAGGCAATTTGTTAATATCAATAGAATGTAGATATTCACAGCCGGTGTTAACAGATGCATTATTATCCGAGCTGAGTTGCCGTAGTACAATTTGGTTAAAGGTACCGGACGTTTCATCTTCTGTTGTAGAAGTCATCTTCCTTGGCGTAGTCAAAGTCTTCTTGGTGGAGCTTTAGGGACTAGTGCCTTCCAACTTCCACTGCAGAAGGTGAAACATCTGGTACTTTGTGGTACAAATTAGACAACGGCAACTCAGGTCAGATATTCTTCAAGTGAAGAAGGCATTGCGTGTGGAAATACGTAATTATTGTGGTTCAATAAAAATTTCTGTAACGTAGCTAGTTTTTAATCTAGAACACTAATCGTAATGTATGTATGTTTAGCATAAAAATTTGAACTTGAATTGGTATCTGTTTTCTTTAAATATAGTCAAAATTAGATTTAATGGACTACGAATTCTTTTAGTTGCAGACACTATGTACTTAATTAAGCGTCATACGTTATATAAAAACTAAATAATTATAACTTACAGGGATTATAACCAACGCTGTTAAGGGGAGAGCCGCAAACTCTAACTGTCACAACGGAAGTTCCTGTTTCTGCGTTTATAATTAGTAAATGTCCTTCGGTACTGCCTGCAGCCAAAGCCATTCCAAATGGATGAAAAGTCAATGAAATACATTCGTATCCCACCTAAAATTCGTATGAGAATAATTTCATACTAAGAAAACGATAATATAAAAACTAACATGAGTTGTCCAAATTAATTTGTGTTTTCGCCAAAGAGCAATAATTTTATCGTGTCCAGCAGTAGCGAAAACTTCGTCATCCGGATGTACTGCTAATCCCCATAGTTGGCGACTATGTCCAAATACAATCTGCAATTCAATCAAAATTTATTTGAAAATATCAAATACAAATGGAAGAGTTTCAATTATTTATTAAGAAGGCGAAATGTATATAGAGTAATTTTAATAAATATGCTAAACTTTTCCATGTGTATTTAATTCAATCAATTTTATAAAATGTTTTACCAAGAGTTTTCGGCTAATTATCTTCTTAAAATAAATTTTGTTCGATACTGTTTAGGAAGATTTATTACACAAAAACAATAAAAGAAATAACCAAAAATAGATTATTTTAAAGAGATCGTTAACAACATAATCGTAATAAAAGGATTGTTTTTGCCCCGCTCCACCACTATCGAAACAGAAAACTAACCTTTACTGTTACATTCAATTTAAACTTTGTTTTAAAAATAGTCTTTGAAAAAAACACCTGTGATGAACGAGGGTTTTCCGTGAATGTTCATTATTGAATCAACTGAAATATTATTATAAAAATCAAAGCTAAATTGGAAATAAAATACTTTATTATGTAATGTTTCTGTAAGAAAGTGTTTTATAGTACCAGTACTGCTATAATAAAGTGTCCCTAATGTGGCCTTGACTTTTATAACAATATTCTGAAAAGGGGAAGAAACGGAAATTGAATCAGATATCCAAATTAACATAACATTTGACATTGACACATAAATGGACTTGATTGCTTTGAAATTGTGTAAGAGGCATATAAAACTTAATAAAAACATCTCTAAACAAAAACACACAAGACTTCTTTCTGAACTGTAATCAATCAACCATTTTCATGACACATTCAACAAAACTTCAGATCCATCCTACATGTAGCACCGGTCAACGTGAATCAGAAATGTAAAACCAAAGAAGTCATTACCGAGACAGTTTGCAAGGAGACTGACTTCAAAATTGTCTCAACACGTCACAATTTCAAGAAATATTAACCCCAGAACATAGCCTCAGAGATTTTTAAAAATATTAACCCCAAAATCAGAATGATACCTACTAATTTGGCTAGTTTGATTTTGAGATTAGGATATTTATAGATTTCAATGTGTTAGGGCAACTCTGGGACCAGATTCGAGTTCACCGTCGAAGAATTCATCGAAAGTGATTACTTTATTGTTTGATTCTATTTTTAGTTCTTCATGGTAGTGATTTATAAATCGAAAGATCCTTCAAAATAGAGGGTTCTACAAAAATTTAATGGCGGGTTGAAAGAAAAACACATGGAAGGTTATCAGTTTCGATGTTCGATGTACTTTACGAAGGTAAATTCAAACGATAACGATACACAAAAACTCATTTCACTCGATGCAACACAAATTAGCTGCTTATAACAGTATGACACATAGACTTCTAAGTATCCCTATGTCAAAAGATAATTATAATAAAGAGTTAAATATAATTAAACAAAGAGACTAAATACAACTGTATTACATATCTTGGACCATTTACGAATAAAATAGTCAATTATTTACAGAAATGTGGTCTGAATATTACATTTAAGACGAATTCTTCATTAGGCAGTATTATAAAAAATAATAAAGATAAAGTTATAAAATAAAACCAATCAGGAGTTTATAAGTAAACATGTCGGTCTTGCCAAAAAAAATACATAGGACAAACAGGGAGAATCTTTAAAAAACGTTTGTCTGAACATAACAATAGCTGTCGTGGTTGGTTTTCGGACTATCTGGCCGTCGTTGGTTGAGACTTGTAGTTCTCGACGTTTCGTCACCTCGCGTGGGTAACATCTTCAGGAAATATTCTTCGCTGGACAGTCGGTGGAAATATCTCTAGCGAAGAAGATCTCCTGAAGATGTTACCCACGCGAGGTGACGAAACGTCGAGAACTACAAGTCTCAACCAACGACGGCCAGATAGCCCGAAAACCAATCACGACATTCTTGTTGGGCAAGAAAGCTTGAACCATAAAAATTGTTATACAATAAATAACACAGATTCTACTTATGCCAACCATGTCACTATAGAGAGACATCAATTTAATGACAAATTGGACATTTTACATATAGAAAGTAAGGGAATTAAATTAACACTATTAGAAGCTTTGGAAATTATTAATTACAAAAACTAGATATTTAATGAACGACCAAACAGAATGCAATAATTCCCTCCTCTTAAATTTATTATAAAGACCATCTTAGTATATAAGTACTTTTATTGTTAAATATCTCTAGTAATAAATACTCCCTGTCTCAAGAAGCTAATATTATTAGCGAAATGATAGTCACGTGTGTAAATAAAATTGTGAAAGTCAATGCCTTTGTTTTATTTATGAATTCAAATCTGTCTCTAGAATCGCCCGAGTGCTTTCAAATTTCGAGATATCCTAATCTCAAAATATAACAAGCCAAATTAGCATTACTGGTATCTTGAGATTAAGATACTTCAAATTGTTGATGTGCTGACGCAATTCTGTAGCGACTCTAATTCAGCAACAAAAGCTATTTTGGAAGTAACTACTCCGTTAGCTGATTTGTCTTTTACTTTAAGTAGTATTGCTCTTAAAAAGACTAAAATAATGTTTTTTTGTTATTGGGATATTTTAGAATCCTGACGTGCTGAAGCAATTCTGAGTCCGGGTTCGGACTCGATATCGTAAATTACATCGGTAATAACCACTCTTTCGCTTTTTTTTTAACGCTCAATTTAGTTGACCTGTGAATTGCTATAATAAAGTGTTTTTGCCACCAACTTGGCTTTGATTTTCATAATAACACTAATTTGAACGTAGGAAGACATAGAAAGTGAAAAATAGTTTGACGAGTCTTACTTGATTAAACCTTCTTTGCATGGACCCTTCCAATATATTATTTTTAGTTGTTCCAACGTAAATGTTTCCATCATTTCTTCCAGGTCTTTGAGGATAAATGGATCGAATTCCTCCAGCTGATTCAGGCAACTAAAATATGTTATTAAGTTAAGTAGTTTATAGCAAATATTTAAATTACAACAACCTTTGTATCTGTAATACGTTTATAATTTTGCAGAGAATCCCATGCAGCGATTCTTCTATCTTTTTCCCCTCCCGATAGTAACGTCCCCTCAGACAACATAATCAGAGAGCTTACGCCTTTATTATGAGCCTAAATTAAATAATTACTTTAATGCTAAATATTAATTAATTAAGTATGTACTTATTGCTTACCTCGTATTCCATTCTTACAAAGTATGCTCCATCACTGTCTACACTATAAACGGTAATAAATCCATCACTATCTGCTGTTATAACATCGCCGTCTTGTTCGAACTGGAGGCTGGTGATTACGGTTCGTGAAGGCTGAAACGTTGGCTAAATTAAAAAGTTGTAATAGTAATATAAAAATATGTAAATTTAATATAATCGGAAGATGGATCGTGTTGTTGTCTCTTACCGGTTTTATGATATCGGTTCTTTCAAAGAACCCATCCTTTCTTCTATTCCAAAAAGTCAAATGTCCCTTGCCATGCGTTATCAGTAGGTTGTCATCCAAAGGATGAAATGCTGCTCCTGTTAGTTCTTCTTGTAACGTCTTAAAATAACAACGATCACATATGAATAAAACTGACGTTTATTTAAATCTGATACAATTTTGTCTACCGTAAATAACTAAAAATTAATGATTAATGGGTATTAAATAAGGAGAAAATAATTTTGAAACTACTGAACGGATTCTGAAAATTATTTGACCAATAGAAAGTTACACTTTCCTTGAGCAAATTGTATTTTGATTAAATTACGTTTTCAGTTCGAAATCTCCATGTTTATAAATTAAGTCGAAAAAAAGCGAAGACCAAATGATTGGAAATACGAGAAAATCATTATATTTACACGCAAACATCGAAACTTCTGGTACACGTTTTCGGTATATATTATAAAAGGAGGGGAATGACACTTATATCATTGTGCCATAAATGTTCACAAAATGAAAATAATTTGGGTATGTTGTTTTTAAATCAAGTAAAAAGGTAAAAAACATGTTGCATCAGCTGTGAACCGAGTTGGGGTCGCCTTCTTGGCAGATAAGGAACGGTTTTTGGCCGAACCTGACCAGGGCAGATCCGAAGACATACGAATTGATCCAATTGCAACAATTTTATGACATTGTCTATGTTATGTTTGTGATTGTTTTAAAGTACCAAACACAAAAGTTAATTTATCCATATGAGCGTTGAATGTATACCATTTGATCAGAAAGCACGTTGATCGAATTTCGAACACACGCGATAACTAGTATTATTTATTCTATAGTTTTATCATGCTCGGCGAGGAAAGCACAGGTTGCTAGTGCAGGCAGTCAGGAGGCACTACAAAATTTGTAATATTAAAAACATTAAGTAAATTAAACAAATTCTGTTGAGTTTCAAAAAGTTTTAATAATTTGCACTGTAATTGTTTCGCTTCATCAGGTGACGAAATACTTGTAATATTGAAACCGATTTTTCCAAAAGGTTAATAATTTAGGTACCCTCTGTTAGAATATACTCAGGGATCGGTTTTTTATAACATGGAATAAAATTATAAATATATATATTAATATAAATATGGAATCAACAGAAACAACTACTCCGAGGGATAATACCCCCACCAGCATTGAATTACATTGTTGATTTCGAAACATTATTAGACGAAGATATAACATTCAAAACAGAAGGAATTAAAATCCTTATTCGTCTAAATATTAGGATCAAATGTGAGGTCTTTGATCTTAATATTTAGACGAATAAGGATTTTAATTCCTTATTTTTTGAATATGGAATAAAATTATTCAAATCAAAATGTTCTATACTAGCAGCGTCAGCTATTCGCAGCTCATCTTATCTGTATGCCTATAGATGTAGCAAGAACTAAATATTTAGTCCACTAACAATAAGTTCAGGTATAAAGAAAAAAGGGAATTTATAAAAATATAAGTAATTTTCTTAAATATTTAAAACCATACTATATACGTAAGATCATCATTAAATCATCTTTTGTTAATTTCTTAAAACCCAAAAAGTTAAAAGATATAAAATGAAGGAAAGTCATCCGAAATTTTAGCTTTATGACAAAAGTATTTTATATATAATTATGCTAAATTTTAATTTGCATAGTACCTTACATGATGTAAATAGGTACACTTTATTAGTAACTTCGCACGTGATTCAACAAGGCTGCAATTTGTTTTATTATGGACATTAGCCTAAGAATATTTTTATGATTTTCCTATTTCAATGAGATGTTAATAAATAAATCTGTTTATTAAATTTTATGGCAACATAAGGATCGTTATTGGTCTCATTGAATGGATTTCTTTCTAGCATGGAACTTTACGATTATTACATTATGAAATATTTACACATAATTTATTTTACAAATTTCTGCCTAGTAATGACAATGTAAACTACCAATTTACAACAATCTTATTAAGACGTCAAAACATTTAGATTTATCTCTTTGATTATTATCGTAACACTTCAGTAAGTAGAATAAAGGGCTGCTTCAATATCCGTTTATACACAAAAAGAACTTTTAAGCAAGGCAATTACGCGCATGCAAAATGTAGCGGTTATTATGCAGATGATTTAGCCGCTAACGTCTACAAAAGGTAAAATTATGTATTATTAATGAGTAGTTAATAACAGCCTATTAACAAAGTATGCCATAAAACATTTGACGCAAAATAAAAAATAATAATGGTTATTACCGCAACTTTCCCGAGTAGGTGTCCCCATTGCCACTGCCAAACTGATAAAATACTTTCCCTACCGGCGTCCACAGCCATCACGTAACTTCCTCCGTTCTGAAATTAACGTTTTCAATGTACTTAATCGCTTCGACGCTAATTTCTTTTTGTACTATCAAACATACGAACAATGTTATATCACGTTCTTACCAATTGGGAAAATGCAACAGCCGAAACTCCGCCTTCGAATTCCCCCATGCCGAAAACGTACAATGTCTGAAGCGTTTCAGTACTCCATATTCGGATATGAGCTTGAGTTTTCCTACTTCTTCCGGCTCTTTGCCCACTTGCAACCATTTCTCGGGAAGGATGCAGATCCATACTAAAAAATAAGGTTTATCGGCTGCTATTCCTATTACCTACTAGTGCTAATGGGAATATCAAAACATTTTATCGTTTTAACTTTTCCTAAGATCCAGCACTTGTAGTTGTAATAAAAAATGCAGAATCAAATATTTGAAGAATTATATTATATTCAAACTGAGTGATACGTTAGACCTTTTAAGAAAACTAAGCATGTAAAAGACTTAAAAACTTGGAAGGATGATCTTTTTATCTAGAATAATTTCAATTGTCTACCACTTCCGGTTACACCAGAAGTTGACGTTAACTTCGTTATTTTAATAAGAGAAATAGTTTGGTTGGTGACTGAATTATGAAACATTATGAAATAAACAAAATATAATAAAAAACGCTTTTAAATGTTTCAAATGGATATTAGAAAAACCCTACATATGTTTCGGTGGATAACACCTTTATCAAGAGCATATGAGATAATACTAAAATTTAAAACATGTTCAGGTCTAATACATCTACGGAGGGTTGTTAATAAGGGAAATATCCAAATACAGGTCTAATACAGAAGTGTCTTTAAAATCTAGCTGGTCGTTCGTTATATTTAATTTTTGAAGTAAAGCTCTTTTTATTTCCAATTGTTCTAATAATGTCAATCTAGTGTCTGTTTTCTGAATGTATCTAATAGTTTTAAATTATCTATATTTGAATTATGATTGAAGTCTAAACAATGCGCTCTAATGCCTGTGGATCTTTTTAAGTTTTCTATACTTTTTACAAAAAAGATCCACAGGCATTAGCGCACATTGTTTTGACTTCAATCATAATTTAAAAATTGATAATTTAAAACTATTACATTAAGAAAACAAAGACATTAGATTGACATTATTAGAACAATTAGAAATAAAGAGAGCTTAGTTCAAAAATTAAATATAAGCTAGATTTTAAAGACATTCCTGTATTAGACCTGTATTTGGGTATTTCCCATATTAACAACCCTCCGTAAATATATAAGACCTGAACATGTTTTTAAATTTTAGTATTATCTTATATACTCTTGATGATAAAGGTGTTATTCACCGAAACAAATGTAGAGTTTTTCTAATATACATTTGAAACATTTAAAAGCGTTTTTTTATTATATTTTGTTTGTTTCGTTATTTAAATTGAACGGTATATTTTTCAAAATGAATTCGTATTAAGCATAAAATTTTAAGGACACTGTGATAACCAACTTGTATACCCACGATGAATAGTTTCTGAGGTAATTTAATTTATAGAAAAAAGATCCCTATCGCAACCCAAACTATAAAAAACTTCCATAAAACATGACTTAAAGTGTTTAAATTTCTAATTGTTATAGTCTAGTCTTAAGGCTAATGTCATACCAAAATTAAACTTCATAATTTATACAGAGTTTTCAGAAGAAAAAAACAAAGTTTTAAAATTTCAAACACGAATAACTTCATTTTTTGAAATATCACCTACCGTATTTTATTTTATCACTCGATTGCTTTTTTATCCTCTTTCGATACATTCGGATGTTTCCCATTGTTGTATTTAAAAAAAAAACTCCAAAATTATTCAAAAATTTTCAAATAAAACTACAGGAAACATATATTTTGCATTGGTATAAAGTAAGGATTGTTTCTTGGTGTGGTAGGAGTCAAACCCTTTTAGTGTTTTCTGATGAAATTGTCAGCACAATAGTATATTAATTGAACATTAAATCTAATAATACGTCTATGGAATGCCTATTCATATAGTATTATGTTTAATATCGTTAAATACAAGTAACACAGCATTGGTTTTGTTATCTTTTTATCTACTTTCAGCTGTCTCTGCCTTTTAACTCCAGACCCCTTGAATTTTCCTCCTGAGTACGTGTCTGTTTTTTATTGTACTTTTGCTTAATGGTGCGGTTATTAACAATTAATAATGATAGAACAGTTAAAGCTCAGGCTCCTTGCTTCCATAAAAATTCGCTCCGTCATTAATATCCCTATAAGTTTCTTACAGCAATTCTTCGTTATTTACCCTTTTTCTGCACACCTACTCATTCTAATATTATATGTTAGAAATACTGTACATGCCAAAATTAGATACATTAGATTATATTTGAAATAGTTAACTCACTGGGCACTTAGTGAAACACCATTATTTACAGACATGGTAATAAAGGTAAAATACTTATCGATATTCACAAAGAGAAATTATTATTCGATCTCTAACAATTGTTTTGGATGTTGCACCATTACAAACAGTATCTACATAATGTATTCATTTATAATGAAGTAACGGCCGAAACAGTTTTTAGAAATTAAAGAACATTATCGCTTTTTTGTAATACTCGCCAAATGGTTTGCATTTATTAGCGCACATTAATTACTATTTGTTTTTCAAAAACAGAATTTAGAGTAAATTACAAAAAGAGAGACTTACCCCTATATACCACAAACAATCACTAATGCGGACACGTGTTTCGCCCACTTACAATGTGGGCATTTTCAACGCAAGACAGCATCTTGCCCACATTAGTATATAGGGGTAAGTCTCTATTTTTGTAATTTATTAGATACCACAGTCTCCTTTATTATTCTCTATTTAGAATTTAGAATAGCTGTTTCGAACAGCGAAATGTTTGTAATGGCAAATCCACTTAGGCCACGCCTTCGCAACAATACAGACCCTGAAAGCCTAAGAGAAAATCTATAATTCTTTTAGTTTTTGGTATTTCAGTTTTATTTTTATCACCTACTGAACTCAGCTTCTTATTTCTATTTATAGTTCCTCCGTGTCACAAAATATGAATATAAAATATAACAGTAATGGTTGCTTACCACATAATATCTTCGGTATGGTCAGAATAATGTCTTTGTGTTTCCTCATCCCTGTCATACATTATAGCTATTGCTGCTACGTAATAGAGAAGTTCACCCGTAGGCAGAACCCACAAGTTCTTTCTGGAGTCAGTTCCACGATAACCGTAACTAATATTTATTAAGAAAAAACAATCTTATTTCGGATTTAATGTCTTACAATTTACACTGCTTTAAATTATATCGTACACAACAGGTAGACATATCAAAAAGCGAATCAATGCAAAGAAAACGTATATGCAAAAAAATAAATAAAACAACGATACCGAAAGAAGTTGTTGATTTTATGGATCTTGATTTCCCGTTCAGTGTTTGATATGACGACGTTTCGTCACCAGTTACACAGAACAGTTGTTTTGCATTAAGTGAACCTTGAAGATGTCCCGTGGAATTGGTGACGAAACCCAATTATTATTGAACACCCTCAGAAAAATAATGACATTTTAATTACATAAATATTTATTTTTTCAGCATAAGTAAAATAAAATCCTTTTTTAATTATTATTAATATAAAATAAAATTAATAAATTAATTAAATTAAAAGTAAAAATTGGATTGATTCAGCCGTTACTTTGTGATAATTCATCTTAATGATAAATGAATAAACACTACTTTGTTTATTATCACTTTTTTATTTACAAATCCTTTTGACTATAGTTTCGACAAATAGCTTGTCATTGTCGAAACTATAGTCAAAAGGTTGTAAATAAGAAAGTGATAATAAACAAAGTAGTGTTTATTCATTTATCGTTAAATTAAAAGTGTCTGATTTTTGATATGTAGAAAGAAAGACTTGTCGGGATGAAAAATCGATACAGAGTAGCTTTTAATAAAAAGAAAACAAAAGACGCTTTGAGACATGTCGAAATAATTAGAGACGTAGTACATGCAGATATAGAAGTAAAAAGGGGCAGAGGAAGATTTAAATTAGATTACTATTCGCAAATAGTTAGGGATGTAAAATGTTCATGTTATATGTTAGTTTAAGGGATATACGAAAATTGGCTCAAGATAATAGGAAGGAACGGAGGTGCGTGTCTAACCCGTCTTCAGACTAATGACTCTCTATAAAGATTAATATTCTAAAAATGTTTCTATGTACTCTTGATAGACCTAAATAGTCGAAAAAGTATTATTAAAAAAAAAATTTTCTGAAATATTATAAAGCATTTTATTTTATTTATGCTTAAGTATTTATAAAATGTTTCACAAGAACATTAGCTAGTTAGCTTTTATTGTGCCAATTACCGATTTTGTTGTATTTCACAATTAATATAGGTACAGAATAGTTATTTGTATTATTTTATTGCATTTATTTTATTTGTATTTAAGAACATTGATTTGATATTGTATCGAATTTGTCATTTACTTGTAAAGTAAAATAAAAGCAAAAAATGTGGAATGTGATAATAGAAGCAGTGTCTATGCGTGGATGTGTTGTATAAATGGTAAATTAAAACCAGCTGTGATAGAATAAATCAATTTATTAAAACTATCAATTGAAGTAAATAAGTAACATATAACAAATAAGTGCATAAAAACAAATAAACAAAAGGGTTATTAAAAAAACGAAAAAAATAAAAAACAATAATACTGAATGCAGTTATTATTACTCTTTGATTACCAGGTTAATTACTACCTATGCCATTAAAAGAGGCCGTTAAAACGAATCCTACAACTTTACGTACTCAAAGTACTTTTTTCTGAATAGTGTTTATTCTTGAAAGACATGAAAGTGGCATATTTTTAGCGCTTTTATTGAATCTTGCATCAAGGCGCACCCTTAATGCTTTCGATAAGCGTAACATGCAACCGATAGAAAAATCTGCATAATGCTGATTGCGAGTAAGTGTAGTAAAAATGATGAATTTTTAAAGGATACACCCATTCCAATTGCATTTTCCTGTCGGGTGGTGTGTTATCGGCTGGAGCATGATGGATAGGTGGGTAAAAAGTCCTTCGCAGTCCTTTAATCGTGATTCGAGCTGGTTCTTCTTTTAAAACTTCTAAAAGAGTATAATCTAAAAACAGAAATCCACTAATTCATAAACGAAATGATTCGGTTAATAAATCATTTATAATATCTGTTTATGATTAAAGCAGTTATCAATATTTAGTAGACATCACACTAAAATTTATGTTGTCCAAATGAAGTCAAGTCAAAACTTCTTTAAAATGATAAATTATTAAAATGAAGTAATTTCTTATAGAATTATCTTGGTATGTGATTGTTAATATGTCTGTCATAATTAGTTTTTCGGATATAAGTCTTCACAAAAACACGGGAGTACCTAAGGAATCGATTGTAGTTGTTCGAAAAATTCGTTATTTTATAAAATTTTGCTTAATATTTGTTTAGTATATGAGAGTTTTCATGTAGAACTCAATTAATCACTAAATAACGGCAGCAACAGATAACAACGTATATTTAAAAACGGAAATTAAGAGTATAAAAAAATGGAGATGTAATGAAAATCGACTCGACGGTAGCGAAGTAAGATAATAACTAAAGAATTTAGAATTTTGAATAATTTAAGAAAATTGTTTAATTAGGTGATGAAATGAATTATTTCATCGGTGCACAGATGTGCCACTTCTTTTGATTCCTATGGGGGAATCGGTGCAATAAACGGACTTCGTGTTTTAATTGTTTATTACACCCAACTATTTACAACTATATACACTAATTTTACATGAACGTCGTGACTGCTACTTATTTACGAAGATTAAATGCTTATGATTACTTGATTGAAACTATATGTTATTTATACTATACGTTTATAGAGATATTGATTTGATTTGTGCTATATGTAAAATGTACTAAAAATGATCTCTCCTAAACGTTTGATGTTTTTATCTAATATGTTGAAATTGAATTGATTGAACTGATCTTACTGTAACAACTGCGTTATCTATACTGTCTTAACTATTTTGTGAATTGAATTGTAGAAATACTTATATTCTTATGAATTTAAGAACCGCCCCTACAGGAGGGGTGGTTCCGATGCACCGACACTTGAAACAACAAAACAAATAAAAAGGAGGGAAAACGTAAACACAAAAAATGCAATATTGTAATCTGTGTCGGTGCATCATCTACGTCCTCGAAATGGACCGATGGGTCAACAAATTACCCCCAATAAATCTATAAACTAACTTAAACTCTAGATGCACATTTGAACACAAAGAAAAAATAATACAATAGGAAACGGCAATACTAAAAAAAGGGAAAAAATATGATACATACTATTATAAAACCATAAATCGCAGAAGAAAGAAACGGACAGCAAATGCATATGACAATACAACAAAAATTTGAGAAGTAAAAAATGTGTGACTGACAAGGCCAATAAATTACAAACAAAAAATGAAAAGATAAATCCGAACAAAAATTATGAAGGGTTGTAGATAAAAGAAGGGAACCGATGGTAAGAGAATATGATTTGGGAATGACGAAGATAGAATTTATAGAATTAATACGTTGAACTCAAATCACAGAAGAGATTTACTATTAAAAAGCAATTAGGAAGGACAGCGAAGAACAAACATCATGCAGTTAGTACTCGAAGTTGAAATGTTGAAATGGATAGAAATACAAGAGCATTAGAAGATATTATTGAGAAATATTTACATAAATACACAAAGAAATATCCACAAAAGATTTACTTATTTACACAACGACTTTATCTAAAGGGTGTTGTAGTTGGTCGCTACAATTGTACCATTCGTATCAATTGTGGAAGCATGTGAAGGAATTTGTAGTCTATGAATTTTACACGTCTACATTATTTTGAAAATCAATATTTGACCATACTTCTAGACTTAAACCTTTTATTATTGAACACTGAAATACATTACTGCTAAAGTAACATTAAATTTGACGAAGCGAATCTATAATTCAAAGAAAATTAGGATACAATTTACATACCGTTACTTCTTATAATTTCACTTTCTGGAGCGTACAAAGCTCGTGGTCTACTTTTACTCCTTGCTCTTCTTTGTTTACTCATATCTTCCACTAAAGCTGTTTGGGCAATTCGAGACCTGGCCCGTCGTGGTGACATCACTACAGCATTTATTCCAGTTCCTATATAAAAAGTGTCGACATCGGCAAATTCATTCCTCAATTGCGAAAAGCTTCTCACTTCTTGCCCTGATACAGTGTACATTTTTTTGGCACCTGTTATCTTTAATACTTGACCTAGATCCTCAACCACTTCTTCGAATGGTTGAGTCGTTCGAAGATTCAGAAGAACCCTACACTAAAAATTCACGACACTTATACTCTACAGCATATCACTTTTAAGAAATTTAGATAATCGTAAAGGAAATATTGATTGAAAATTGATGTTTTTTGTAGGGCTGCAGCAGGAGACAAGAATATAATTCAAACTATCAATAGTGACCATTTGATGAAACATATTTTAATAAATGTAATAAATAAAACACACTGATTGTTTACTCTTGATAATGACCACATGTGGGTGGAAACAATATTGTCAAGTGCATTAAATTATTGTTGAAACATCCAAAAACTTGTGTTTTATTTATTACACTTATTGACAAGAATATATCAATCTTGTCTTAAAAATTAAGACAATATCAACAACAAAATACACTCATATGACAAACAAGATATTATTAAAATGAACAAGTCGAGAAAATTATCCTGTCAAGACTTGCTCAATATCTTGAGTATATCTCGTTCTAGAATTGGGGTACCGGTAATACAAAAAGTGAACAAAGTCACGATTGGATGAGAGACCTTTTTAGCTTTTGAATAAATTATTATTTTTGAAAACTGAAATTGTAAGATCTCGTATATCATTTGATTAGGTAAACATTTAATATGAAAATTAAAAAGTCCAAATTCTTACTTTTTAATAGAAATTTAACAAAATCCTAAATTGTATGCTTATGTATATAACCTTATAAGTTGCATTCATATGTATATATAAATACTCCTATATGTAGACGTATATATACCTATATAACAGGTACTATTAATATTACATATTAAAAAAAGAAGAAATTAAAATCCCTATTCGTCTAAATATTTATTTATTAGTTGCTTCGGTTGACCCCATATTTATATGTATCATATAGCCTGCAAATGCCTTTCTGCTAACTCTCACCTGATGAGACCGATAGGTCGAAACCGGTCGTGGGATATGGCTTTCGGTTCATTTTGCCTACTTGGTAGGAAGCGTTCTAAATGTGAGATCTTTGATCTTAATATTTAGACGAATAGGGATTTTAATTCCTTCTTTTTTTAAATATGTTATATCTTCGTCTAAGAATCCATCGGAATCAACAGTAGTTTTTTCTGTTGATTCCATATTTATACTTATATATACTATTGATATTATTGGAGCATATTTTCTTATATTTTTATATTATTTACATTTAAAATATTGATATTTTAGATATTTAAAGACGAGATTAGGATATCTGTAGGTAAAACTAAAATAAATCAAGAAAATATCGAGATCACGTATACAAGAATAATCACGAACAAGACAAGATTGGAATTTTCATTATTTATCGATAACAAGATAAAATTTAATTTATTTCATATTTAAATTTCCTGTTGCGCCGTAGTTTTTCACCTGTTTTTCAGTTCTCCGACTTTCTAGGGAATTCAGTGGTAAAAGATTTGCTACAATAACACAAAAACCTCGAGAAAACTGAAAATGTTCAGATTATGTATGATTGGTTTCAAAATTCTCTTTTTTCAATAAATAATTAGGTCAACAAAAACACTTGGTGGTATGATCTTTAAATTTGAGTTTATTTACTCAATGCTCATTTCAGCTGTTATACCATTGACAGGAATTATAGACGTAAACTAAATCGAATAACAATAAATTTCAGGTATAGGTCTTAATTATTATCGTTGGGATTTCTAGTATCGAATAATGAAAGGTTCAATAAAGTGCTTAAGTCTAGTTTTTCATTGTTAGGGCATCACCATTGCGATAGAAAACCTTTTTAATCAAAAACTTAATAACTATTGAAACATAGAGATATTTATAATTTCTTACTATTTGATTTAGTTTACGTCTGTAACTCCTGTTAATGGCCTAACAGCCGAAACGGGCATCGAGTAAATAAACTCAAATATATGGAATCACTGACTGTTTTTATTGTTTTAATTATTTATTTAATTAGAATGTTCCACTTTTATTATTTTGGACCATTGTAAGTAAAAGATTAGCAAAGTTTGTGGGTCCAAAAACAGGTGATTTTTTCTGTTAGCGAACAGGATGGTTTTCTAAAGTGGCAGTTTTACCTGGATTGTGTGATCCAAGTTATTAATTATCCTAATTACTCGGCCAGAACTGGGCTTAATCCCACTAGTTCCAGCTGTGGGAGGTTCAATGTCGGTAATGGAAGCCTTTCTGCTGGTAGCTTTACTCCAACCTTGCCCACCGGGGGCAGCATACCAAATTCCGTTCTTTTTCCCATAACTCGCAGGCTACAAAAACGTAGTTGATTTCATTTCATTATATAATTTCACCTAGTCTCTATTAAATAAAGTTGCCGTAAACGTAATGGATTTTCTAAAGCGGTAATAGAGCCTTTTGTGCTACATAAACTTATTAAATAAGGAAAACGATTATTTCGCCGGTCTTTATTGATACGTCACTGCGATATTATAAAGAGAACGTAGTTCTGATATGTATATAAACATTTAATGGTAACTGTTAGTATTTTAATGAATTCAAAAAGTTTATGAGTACTAAATGCCAAATACCTGGAAGTGTTACAAACGAAACGAATAAATATTTATTTTTCTTAGTAATTTATGTCTTGCTCTGATTACAATGTAGGAAACGTGGTTTTTCCCAATGACACATATTCTTTTGTTTCAATTTAAGTGGTAGACAATAATCAATCTAATGAATATAAAAAAACTTAACAGTGTCACTGATAAAATTGTTATTGGGTGTGGTGGCTGTAAAGGTGCTCCTGTAACGGTTTTCGTGGTGTATAATAATTATTAAAATCGTGAAATTGTTTTTCTAACTCTTATTAAAAACTACTTACCCACATGTCAAGTTTTATAATAGTCGGTTGAATGCCATTATGATTTTAGAAAGAAAGTTAACTATTTTTCTACATTATCAGGATAAGCGCGAAAATAAAAGGACCGTCTTTCTTACCATGGCTGGCAGAGATACCACCACGAAGGGTGTTGATTCGTCTTCGGCGGTGAAATCAATCATGACTTCATAACAATAAGAAACCAGTTTAAAAACGTGGGTAGACCCGAACTTCGCGGCTAAAACGATTTTTCCGGCTAACCACGAAATGTTTTCCAATTACAATCGGGAAAACTGCATGCTTTCTGCAATTGGTCTGTACTAGTGAACGCAAAGACGTGTTGTGACACGTAAGATCTTGAGAATGATAAATAAAACATGATTAGTCTACATTTATGCAGAGTGGGGGTCTCAAGGTCGCCTGTACTTGGGGGTTGACAGGTGGGGGTTTGATCGGCCCGGCGAACTGAGAATTAGGTTATCAAAATGGGGCAAAAGTAAACTCTACCTTTTAATAACACAGTCGAACCTAATAGTGAGGTAATGCATTCAGGAAATACATAATGCATATTAAATGTATGTTTGTAGTTGTTTCATTATACGAATTGAATTGAAAAATTAACATGTTTATAAATATGGAGAACAAAATAATTAATTATATTCATAAAATATATCAGTCGCTATAATCGACAAAGAAAAGAAACATAATGTGTGTAGAATTACTTGCAATTCAAGAGAAAATTACATGCGCTAGGAATTTGTTTCGGGATGGTGAATCTTGAAATCCACAACGCTTCTTGTTTGTTTTCCTTCTGAACTGTTTGTTGGTGTGTCTTACTAATTTAATATTAGAACGATATAAACCTTTCCCTTGAAGCAAACCTTAAAAATATCAGGTTTACAAATAGAACTTATTTAAATAGCCGATGCTACTGAATTTTTTTTTATCAATGTGAAAGACGTTATGTGATTTTTGAATTTAACAACTGGAACAGCTTTGAGTTCTCACTTCAAGATTATGTAGAATCAGATAAATGTAGTTTACGTTTCTATTTGAATAAAAATATTAAAGTATAATATTGTTGCCAAATGCTACGATTACCGTCTTTAATTTCTCAATTTTTTTTAATTATAAACCAAGAAGGACAGATTCTTTAAAACGTTTAGTCAGAAAATTGAAAATTTTCCAGAATTTTAATTTACTTCTTAAAACGAACAAGTTTCACTAAATATTATAATGACTCAACAATACTGTTTCGGCCAGTGCGGCCATTATCAAGAGTAAAATACAGATTACTGAAGAAAACAAATTATGTTTGAATAATATATAGTAAACCTAAAGAGAGGGGGACTGGTTACAATTTGTATAAAATTAGGGGTGAATTGTGTGATACTAATTCTAACTGGTTGTTAACTAAGTTACAACTCTTGTGTAATGCTTTTTTAATTTCCAAATTTTCCAAAAGCGACATTTTTCTACTTTTCGGAATATCGGTATGTGAGATTTTTATGTTGTCTAAGTCTAAAAGGTGATCATTAGAAACTGCTTAGCTAAAGGTGTGGAAAACGGGCACCAAACCAATAATAAAAAAGAGTGGAAATTATCCAAAGTTATAAAACATGTTATAGACATTCCAGCAAAGAACTAATGTCGGAAGTAATTAAAAGACCTTTTATGTTCAAGTCCTTGTTGCCCTTCGATCTCCGCTAATGGATTCATTAAATTAATAGATGAAAAACAGCAAATATAGTGAAAGAGTGGGGCTAGTTTGTTTTTCTGTTAAGTGTTTTGACATTGATCCTTTTGCATGTTATGGAGAAGCAAATTATGTGCATATATTATCGACGGCCGATGATAAGAAAAATGCGAATCGATCGCCCTAATCCCTTAGTCTGTATACATAGAAACAGATTCGAGTATATGCCACCTAATATCTAGTACACAGGGAGGTCCGTACTTTTGGGATAGGGGTGGACATCGTAACTTAACCGTTACAAAGGTGTATTAATTATGGCACCTGTTTTATGCAAATGAATAATTAGAAATTTAAATTTCATTTTTGCTTTGTGTGTACAAACTTGGAAATAAGTATGACACGCAGCACGCTCGTTAGCATCGTATGCCAGTCGCACGACCGTTTAAAGGTAAGAAACGTTGTAAATTAATTGCAACCAACAGTATTGAAAGAGAGTGAAATAAGTAATTAAAATTAATAATATTTAGTTCTTGGTCGAAAAGTCGAAATCACCAGATATAGGTCGCGATTTCGATCTTATTAAATATCATTAGCACACCATCAGTTGTTCCTTAAAAGAATGTTGATATAAAATCGTGTTATAACCAATATGTTGCCATCTACTGATATTTACTACTAACTGTGGTATTTCACATATTGCAATCTTAGACTTCTACAAAAACATAAGACCAAGACCACAACCACACTTGCATTAACTATAGACAGACATAATCTACAAGGCTTAATTAAAAGCAAAGCCTGGCTGCAAGAATCTATTGTAGAAAAAACAAATCTGAGTACTTCAATATGGTTAAAGATAAGGTCCAATTAGTATCAATACCGCCATGGTCACAATTTCAATATATTTTAGAAAAATGTGCTTCAATTTTTTCAAAACGCTAATCTTCATTCTCATTAATCAATTAAGTGATTAGACAGCTTATCAATCGATTATTACTGAATAATTAAAAATTAAATATTACGATTAATTAACTAATTAAAACGAGTCCACTGTCTCTTCTACCGAAATTTGGCTTTCCTTGTGAATGTTTTCTAATGCTAAATCATTCAGTTATTTTACTGATATAATCGCTTTTAATTACTAATAAACTGTTTAAGGTGCAAATATTGTGAAAAGTTGTAAATATAAAAACAACAAAATACTACTACACTCTATTAGTTATAAATACAAACATAAACTACAAAAATTTGTTATAACTGCAGTCGAAAATAATAGTATTACCTTAAGACACCTGTTAGTAAATAATAAAAAGAAAATGAAACCACCGGAAAAAAGTGGAATTTATCAATTATCCTGCAACTCCTGTAATGCCATATACATAGGTCAATCAGGTAGATCGATATCCACTCGTGTAAAAGAACATGTTTATAATATAAAGAATAATAGTTTAAAAACAGGAACCTCAGAACACTGTACCTTTATCAAACATAATATCGATGTAAATAATGTCAAAATCTTACATACCAATATTGTTAAAAGTAAAAAATGTTAGAAAACTTAGAAATTCAAAAGGCGATCAATTTTAAATTAAACATTGTTAACAACCAGTTAGAATTAGGACAAATCTCCTCCCCACTACTATTAAGTCAGCTACCATAGTATAAATTTTAACTTAGCACTTAATTATTTTAGTATTAATTTTACTCTTGATAATGGGATAATTCCCGAAACATATGTCGAGTAATAAAAGTTTGGTGAACATAAATATTTTGTTGTTTTTATAATCGCTTTTAGATAGCTTTTCTAAATTCTCCCTTTCCTAAATCCGCTTTTATCAATATTAATATCAATATCGACTATTATAATAAAATTTTAACAATAAAATTGATGTAGAAATTTTGAACATGTTTGAATAGTATTCGCAGTTCTTTTTTGTGAAACATTTTATAAATGTGTTTTTTGTTTCACACTTGAAGTAGTCTTATTTATTTCCTTTCCTTATTAAACATGTGTTTTGATGCTTCTTGGAGCAGTAAATTACTTCAATTTTAAAAAAACTTATTAATTAGTAATTACATATACGATTAAAAAATGAACAGAAGAAATTACTTATATTGAACAAGGAATAAAAAGGTGTAAATAAATATTGCAAATAGCTCCACTTTCATCATTTCTAATAATCAATAAGGAAACTTACCCACAAACATACTTATATAAATTGCCAGAGTGTAGTTGTGTTAAACTATAAACAAAAGGTTAAAAGAACTTCGATGTATAAAATCAATTAGCTTAATAAAGTATTTGAAGGACTTCTATAGAACTACGTGACGTACGAAATATTGAAGAAACATCGATAATATAGTAATTAACAAGAAATTTAACTTATCATTCACCTAAGTGAGTTAAATAAGAATAAAAGCTGGCCACACTAGTAAGTATTTTATTCTTTCAATAGTCACTTAAGAGATTAAGACTAATAAATATACACTGCAAGTACGAAATAATAAATTTTAATTTTTGTTATAAGATCATTACTAAACTGAAATACAAATAAGTACATTCATTGTGCAACATTCCTTCTTGTGACTTTCAGTATGTAACACCCTTTTTGTTTAACGAAATATTTTTGTAAGAACCATTTATAAGCTAAGAACATAAGCTTTCACAGCTGGAATTCATAGTAGAATGATGATTTGGACTTGTGACTCCAGTCACTGCCCAGACTTCGAGGTATAATATTCGCACACGTAGTCAACACAGCACTCACTGAAGGTGTCAGCCGCAGTTGTCGACGAAACGTCTGAACGAAACCGTTCACATCGACCACGGCCTACAAGCCCGAATCATCATTCTACCATTAATAAGCTGTTCGGATTCTGATAATCCCCTTTCTTTACTAAGTAATTTTTGGCAAAAAGCAGCACTTATGGAAACTATTCAGACAGGGATACACGAAGGGAGCAATGAGTGTAGTTTCCTCCTCTGACTCGCTACCAAAGTACTTTATTTTGACGAATTTAAAAAATTTGAAATCGTCGTAAGGACATCACTAGTTTAACATTTAACATCCACATTATGTACGTACTTACTTCTTTTATTTTCATTTTGTATGTGGTGTTATTTCATTCATTATTTTTAAAACAGACAAATAGAGCATAACCGCAAAAATAAAAAAACAAAATAACCCTTAAGTGAAATCCTGTATCTGCGCCTGAATGTATTTTAGATCGAATAACTCTTTTAATATTTTAAACCAAAAGTTATGATCGGTTGGCTCCAATACTATACGGTTTACCTAAAATTCATAAAAAAGGCATAAAAGGTAGTCTCTGATAGCAGCGCACCATTGTACAAACATTGAAAAAGTTTGTCAGTTATTACCAGAAACTGTTAATTTTGTGAATAAATATTCTGTTAAAAATTAATAGATTAATAGATAAAACCTCAACTTCAATGTTGCTTAATAAGCGAAATTAGTTCATTTTAACGTAAAAACTTTATTCACACCAGTTTCTTTTGACAATTTAAACATATCACACACAATTTTATATATAATTCAGAAGCTAACGCCAGGATAAAAAACAACTAAAAGTAACGATTCAATTATTCTAAAAGAAAGCTACTTCAGAAATAGAATCCCACAACAAACTAAATTTAGAAGTTTTATAAATAGATACTTAATTAAATTTTAATGTTTTTTCGCAAACTAATACCTGCACTGATAAAGTAATTCCCAATGACTCAAATCAATCAATACATAGACTTTTGAAATTTCCATTAAACATTTAAAACCTTAATAAATGAGTGATGGATACAATGATACCTTAATAGGTAAAGCTCATTAAAAAAAACAAAGCAAAAAATTACAACAAGAATTTATTTATTAAAACAACAAACCAAACAGAATAATTTCATTATGGTAATACCTTCAACAAAATGTGTAAAATAACGAACAAATTAAAAATTACGACAATTAGTGTTAATAAAAACAAATAAGGGCTCCTTTTAGTTAACAACAAACAAATTAACATAAACAAAATAAAAATACAAAAACAACTGTGACAATTGCCATGCTTTCTAAGTTAACCAAAGTGGCAGAAGCATAGAAATAGCATTACTAAACACAACATCAATCAATGTAGAGATGTATCGGAAGAATGTATAGAGAACGCAAACGTTTAGTTGTTACATCAAGAAAAAAACGGGTGTTGTTATTATCTGTTCATTTCCTTTAAAACTACACTCTCTTCAATTACTTTCTTAAGTTAATTTGAAACACTTCATATCACAACACTTCATATTTCACAATATCATATGTATTATAATTAGGTATTTTGACTCTAATAGAATGCGACGTACTGATTTGATTGTTTGAATTTCTTCTTCTTCCACAAAACATCGCATGAGAACGAAGTGTTAAACTGAAGACAGTTTTTATAAGACGAGAACATGTGATATCCTTTATTGCTATAATATACATAGCCGGGAGATATTTAAAGAGATTTGTAAATGTTAAGAATGATCTTAAAAGATCGTAAGATTGTATTGAAATACATTAAGTATACACATTTTGCATCAGCAAAATATAAAGAGACTGGTGGAAAGACAATGACTTTACCACAAGAAGTCAGACGGAATACAATAGTAGATTGTTTAAAAAGATTCATATCTGATATATGTCTAAATATGTCGTTGCTATTAATTCAGATATCACATCCAGAGTTAATAATTTAGAATTGAAAATGAATGCACAAAATCTATCCAAGAAACTTAAAAATATTGAAATCACCCTCGATGTTTCGAAAAATGCATTTCATCTTGTACTATTGGGGAAGTGACACAATCATGGACAAACTTCAAGAACAAATTCGAGGAGGTAGATGGTGCTCATGAATATTCCCTGAGTGATCTACAATAGTTTAATAGTCGATTTAATATAGCAATTATCACTGTTCATTATACAGCCAATTTACTGCACCCAAAATTTAGAAGTAAGGACCTTACATATGAAATCGTTTCGGATTTATTAACGTACATCCAAACCTATCGCAAAATAGCGTTGCATGACATCATAAAATATAGGGGTGTGACAATCCCCTTCCATACCTTTTTGATTAAAGATCATGTAATAAGCAGCATCAGCGTGACTATTATTTAAGTCACTAATCCATCTTAAAACAATGGATTTAGTAATTCAGTTTCATTCAGCTGTAGCACCAAATGCAGGAGTCGAGAGAGTCTTTTCCACGTTTCGTTTTATTCATATTTATGTACGGAAGAGATTGGGTACAGAAAAAGCTGCAACTTTAATCGCTATTGTCCAAGATTTAAGTAGAAATAAATAAAATTGATTTCGTATGCTACGTATAATTAAAACTCTTACTCTAGCTGAATGAATTTAAATAATTTTTAATTGTTATGTTTTTTGTTTTAAATATAGTTTAGAACACTGTTTAATACACTTTAGTTTAAAACATGTATTATTAATATTGTGTCTTAGACAGTGTTTAAAACACGTGTTTTAAAACACTTCGTTTTAAACTTGCCAATCCTGGTAGCAGCTATACAAGTATATTTTAATGTGGTGAATGCGATGGGTACATTTTTTAAATTAAACAGTAACAAATAATTTTAACCACTTCTTTTATTGGTATGGTATTGTTTTTAAATTAATCAATGAAAAAGTTATATAATAGGCTTATGTTCAATAAAAAAAGTACGGGAAATAAATAATTGTCTAATTCTATGGAACAAAAAAGTGTTTGGTACTATTTTAATAAGAAGTTTGATGATGATTTTTATAAAAAAAAAACTTTAGTACATCAACAACAATTCCGTAAGTGTTGGGAGTATAATACAACTTCCAAAATAATCTTATTGTCAATGTCTTTCGAAAATATCACGAAAAATATTTTATATTATATATGCATATGCAAACTCTTACATAATGCCCACCTGGATTTAGTTTGGTCCTACAATCGTTATTGGACAATAATTTTATTATATTGTATTAATTAAACGTTATTACTATATATTTTATTGAATTACATAAAAAGTGAGTCTCTTTATCTTATCTTATCATATTGATAGGTGATTGTAGGCTTTCATGGTTGGCGTCTGATATATGTGAGTAATTGTCCGGGCCGTGAATCACAGCCCATCAGCCGGACTTCAACTCATCTTATTGTATTGCTGTTATAATTTTTATACAATATTAATACATGAACGTCAAAGATCCTGGTACGTTTTTCCGGAATTTATTACAAAATTATTAAATATTATTTTATTCGAAAGAAAATGCGCCATAAATGTACACAAACTAAAAATCCGTTGTATATATTGCCATTAAGGTAGTTAAAAAAGTAAAAATATGTAGGCATCAGCCTATAAACGAACGCGGACCGCCCGCGTGCCATGCGAGTATCTTATACGAGGCATGTTTTTTAAGTAAGTACTGTTTTGAAATTAATAAAAAACGTGCAAATATCTTAATAGTTTTATTTTTACATGAAAGCCTGCACCTTAATCTACTTTTCTACATAATTTCCTTTAACACTGAGGCACTTGTCATAACGTTTGACCAGTGACCAGTTTTTGAATACCCTTCTCATAGAATTCTGCCGTCTGACTTGGTAACTGTTAACCACTGCATCACAACTGTTTTGACTTCGTCATCGTCTTGAAGATGCTGACCGCCCAGATATTTCTTCAAATGCAGGAACAAATGGTAGTCACTGGGCGCCAGATCAGGGCTATACGGAGAATGATTTATAGTTTCCCAGTGAAAAGATGTGATGAGATCTTTAGTCCGATTAGCCACATCTTTAAATGCTCTCACCCACTTCCTTACCATTCCTTCACTCATATTGTTTTGTCCGTGAATTGCACAGATCTCAGAATGAATATCTTTCGGTTTTAGTCCTTCAGCACTAAGGAAAGGCATAACAGCCCGGATTTCGCAGTCGGCGGGACTCACGAATATCGGACGCATCTTAAACACTCAGTAAACAACGTAAACAAGGGCGAATCATACTGTAATGGCGTCAGTGCGTAGGTGAGAGATGTAGGTACTTAGTGCGCATACGCGGAACGCTGACCGCAGCGCTGCGGCGGCAGAATTTCAAAAGGGTACTTACTTAAAAAAACTTGCCTCGTATATTAAGAAGCTGCCCAGGGCATATCTGAACACATCCAAATACGTAGACTGTTCCCATTGTAACAATTTTGTTTGTGATTATTTTAAAGTGTCAAAAGTAGCGGTTAATTCATTGGTATAGTATAAACGTTAAATGTACCTATGATATTTTGAATTCCCCATAAAAAACGCTTCAACCAATTAAATGAAAACAAAACTGGTGGAAGTTCGATCAGATACTACTTTTTGTTTTACTGCTAACTGTGCACATTCCATAAAACTTCGCAAGTTGGCACTTTCGCAAAGCTAAGTCTCTTTTCATTGTGCACTTCTTTAGAATATTTTTTATGGATTACTTATATGAAATAAAAACTACTTTAATAATGAAATATTTGCAGAAATTTTAGAAGGGGTAAATTTTAAATACATTTATATCTTTGAAATTTGTCCCAATTATACCTCCCCAATTCATTTAAACATTTTGTGAGTTTTAAATACATTCATGCGATATTAATTATCGAATTAATTTATACCCACCACAAATTCGAGTCCTTGTGGGGGCGTGACAACAGTAACAAAATTTTCCCTCATTGTATGAGATAATCTGTAGTGGGTATAAATTAATTCAATAATTAATATCGCATTAATGAATTTAAAAACTACTTTGCTTTTTATCACTTATTTATCTTTCCTAAGCATCTATATTTATTTATCGTATAGTTTTATGTACATGGTTTATAGTTTAATACAAATATTAATACCTTCATGTTGTAAAAACACATGCCAGTTGCGAATAATGCAATAAGCAACTACAATTTCTTTACGAGCATCATTTTCAAGCAATTCAAGAATATGAATGAAATATTGAATAAAAATAAAATACGAAATATTCTCCGGACTAAATTGCAATGATCTATGTTAATATGGTTTGAAGTACCAAACGTTTTGTCTTCTACTGCGGAAGAAGAAGACGTGGCTTTATTTTATACTATTTATAATGAAAACTGATCACAAACTGGAAGTTAACTCAGTAAATTTGTTAGTGAATCTTTACCTGTAACCAACTGCATTATCCAACATGTTAATATATCTATATACGCGGTATGTTTTTTAAGTAAGTACCCTTCTGAAAAAAACGTGCAAAGATATCTTAATAATTTTATTTTTACATGAAATTCTGTACCTTAATCTACTTTCCTTCAATATTGAGGCACTTGTCATAACGTTTAACCAGTTTTTGAATACCCTTCTCATAGAATTCTGCCGACTGACTTGTTAACCACTGCATCACAACTCTTTTGACTTTGTCATCGTCTCGAAGACGTTGACCGCCCCGATATTTCTTCAAATGCAGGAAAAAATGGTAGTCACTGCGCGCTAGATCAGGGCTGTACGGAGGATGATCTAGAGTTTCCCAGTGAAAAGATGTGATGAGATCTTTAGTCCGATTAGCCACATGCGGACGGGCATTGTCATGCACACTTGTGTGGCCATCTTTAAATGCTCTCACTGATTTCCTTACCATTCCATCACTCATAATATTTTGAATATCAATCGGTTTTAGTCCTTTAGTCTTAAGGAATCGTATAACAGCCCGGACTTCACAGTCGGCGAGATACACGATATCGGAACCATCTTAATCTCAGTAAACAAAGTGTCAGTGCGTAGGTGCGAAACGCTGACCGCAGCGCTGCGGCGGCAGGATTTCAAAACGCTACTTACTTAAAAAACATGCCTCGTATACCTGTATATGTAAATTTCTGACATGACATTGTTTAACGAACATATTATTTTTCAAGACTTATCGTTCATATGGGTACATTTTACATAAACCGATATACATTTTTCACTCGTGCATGAGAAAAAAGCATAACTTATTATTATTGATCACGTTTCCGTGTCATTTATCCTAACTAAAATTTTTAAAATAACTAAACGTATAACGAACTCTATGGAAATGGATAATAAATGCATCAGATTAGCGTACGTTTACGTAATAATATGTACTTATGTGGAAAGTAACCAAGATAATAGCTATATAAAGCGCTTGGTAACTGAAATAAAAAATTATCTTCTTTATTAATATCTGCTACGTGCAGTTATATCAGGGACGGATTAAGCCATGTAGAGGCCCCTAGGCAATTCACGATATGTCTTTAGGTAGTATTTAAACCTAATACAAACACCAATTTTTAATGACTAGGCACTAATGAATGTACGTCATTTATTAAAACAAAACTATTTAATAGACACGTAATGTAATCTAATTCAATTTATGCAATAGTTGCAAATGATGGTTATAGTAAAATTATAGCATTGATTTATTAATTAATTAACTGTAAATCAGCATATTACATTTGTGGACTGTGGCGGTAGATACACCGTATAATATAACATTCTATGATCAAATTCATTTGTATAAATATTCTTTTGTATTATATTTCTTTGTGTATCTATGTAAATATTTCTTCAAATTATTTTCTAAAACGTTTGTATTCTATCCATCTGTGCCAATAACTTTTATTACTGTACTTTCCAATAATCTTGGCTAACATTTCAACTTCGCGTACTACCGCATGACGTCTGTCCTTCGCTGTCCTCCCTAATTACGGTTTTACGATAGGTTTCTCCGGTGATTTGGGTGGTTGCTCTATTTGGTCATATTTCTCATCTCAAAATTTTCCATATTTTCGTACTTCTCTATTGGCACCCTACTCTTATCTACTACCCTTTCCTTTACTTCATAATTTCGATTTCATTCTATTTTTTCCTTCTGACCAGACAGTCCGAGCTGAATCTTCCGCTTCTTAACAATCATTTCCTTCCATCTTCTTGTTGTTAAATATATTGTTGTTGTTGCGATCGTTATTGTTGTCTAGTTTCATTTATCAACTTACTAATTACCTGACACGAGAGTCTAAACATTAAATAATCAATTATATCTTCGAAACATAAAATTCCTCAGTTTTTTTATGAATTCTTTCAATATATCTTCAAAGTCGATTTTCTTCAATAGATATTCAATATCAATAGCCATTATTGCAGGTACATTCAAACGTTTTTGGGTCATTGACGATAGAAGGTAGTTTTTTGAAAAGCATCAGTCACCAAATCTCAATTTATATGATTTCCCTGCAGGCACTATTTTTGCTTTTCCCTCGTCGTGTCGTTTAATTGTGAGATGAAGTACTTAAAGTGCACCATTTCTTCACAAACTCAATCTCTTCGAAACTTTTTACAAATCTCTTTAATTTCACCATCAGGCTTTATAGATGAAGCAACCAAAAATCCATAAAGAGAATTTATTTCCCGGTAACCTGGGCGCTGCAACAATTCTGTAAGTAATACAGTCAAGTATGTTTCAGTTTTTAACTTTTTCTTTCCTTTGAGCACAGCATCTTCTGCACATCCACTATCACAGGGCTTTTTCCATAACGCAGGCTCGGTGCGTCAGTTTTCTGATTTTGCCTTCTATTTAAACATTTCCGTGATAGCGACAGTCCAATTTCTGTGTCTGCTATAATGTTAAGCTTATAACAAGTCACTAATGTAAAATAGTTTGTCTATTAAAAAAAATAAACCTAAAAATTTGGAAAACGAAAACGAAAGCAATAAATTAAAACTACTCTGATTAATTTTTCTCACGAACCGCGGGTCTGCTAGGTAGTGCCGTATTGCCTAAGAATCGACTCGTCTAGTTACGACGAAGCCTTGGAATGCACAACTGGCATATGACCAAGACGTTTTTCTTTTTTCGAATTTTGATCGCATTCATTGAAATATTTAAAAAGAAACTAACGTAATATAATCAACCCTAACCTAAGATGACTTAATCTAATATGGTATACATATTTTGGAGATATTTTTTTCCGTAACTCCGATCCTATAGTTACACTAATATTCGATTTTCACAGCAAGACGACAGACAAACAATTACACATTAAAAGGTTAATACAATTTTATAATAACATGAAGATTATTCATCCACTTTTAACATATTAAATTTTCTAGATCCCTGAGAGAATACCTAATAAATTAAAATTATCAGAGATTTGCGCAGCGAATTATCCCTTTGAATGCAAATGAACTATTATATTACTTATTTCTTTAGAAACAATTTCATTCCGACACATGTTTAATTATTAACAAGATGAAATGCTCTAAAATATCTGAAATAAAGACAATTAAAACGTAAAGCACCGTCATTTGTTTGTAAATCGTACCTACACATTCCAGACGTTTTAATCGTGAATTTTGTTAAAACCTTAGAACATAAAAACCAATAGACAACATTCGATACTATACCGGTGATTCTGAAATAACAAATAATTGTTACTCGCCATTCTCGCTCTAATGCGGATTGATCTTTTCTGTCTCTTCCCTGCTCTATCTCTCCCTACCAATCAGATGGTGTTAAAGCGAGAAAGTCCGACCACAATTGTTTCCTATTTCAGGATCATTGTTATAGTATTGAATGCTGTCTGCAGGTTTTTATGCTCTAAGATTAAAACGAAATTATTATACTAAACAGTTGATTTGAAACTGAATACATCTAAAAGTATGATGTATATACAGGGTTATTAATACTGAGTGGTACATTAAATGTTTTAGGAAAACTAAGCGTGCTGGAGATTTAAAAATTTATGGGTGATCAAGAATATATTGTTATCTAAAATAATTTCAATTGTCCGCCACTTCCGGTTTTACCGGAAGTTAATGTCACCTTTAAATGAATGTGTATATTTTTTTACGACGAATTCGTATGAAACATAAAATTTTAAAGATGAAATAGAGGCAATTGCTGCCATCTAGTGGATTTTAGCTGCTACAGAGGATGTCAAACTAGACATATAAAATTTTAAGATAACTTATATCATCAACTTATATGCTTACCATGAGATCGCTACCGCAACCCGAACTATAAAAGATTATAAAATCTATAAAACATAACTTAGAGTCTTGAAATTTCTACTAGTTATGGTCTAATCTAAATATGGTCATGTTAAATTAATTCATAATTCATGGTAGGCATGTAGTTGGTGATCACAGTCAACTTCAAATTTTATGCTTCACACGAATTCGTCGTAAAAAGTACATTCATCCATTTAAAACAACAAAGTTGACATCAACTTCTGATACAACCGGAAGGGCCACACAGTTGAAATTATTTTAGGAAAAAATATCATCCTTGATAATCCATAGTCCTAAATTTATAAATCTGTAACACTCTTAGTTTTCCTAAAACGTTTAATGTAACACCCTATGTAGAGACACCAAAAATAAAATATATTTTCATAGAGGATTTTCTTTATTATGAGATAAATTCACAAATTTTTGACTAATTAGAATAACTTCATTGTGACAGGCTCGTAAATAGTACAGTAATGGGTAAAAGGATGCAGTTTAAAAAAATAATTTGATTAAATTTATCAATAATTATTTAATATACTTGTTATCTTTAATGTACATGTAGAGCACAGTGTACCGCAGAAATAGATAAACGGTATAAAAAAGATTGTTACGACAACACTTAATTGTAATGAAGTTTGATCGAATTAATTATAACCGACAATTAATAAAACTGAAAATTTTACATTAACTAAACTATTAACTATAATATGTATGTTAGATTTTTGCATAGGTAGCAATAAAGAATGCAATGTTAAATACACAATATGTAGGTAATTTAAAGATCAAAAATTGCAGATAATTTCTTTAGGATGTTTGTATTTACATATATGATTGAAATGGCCCTCTATCAAGGTCAATAAGGCATTAATGTCTTGTAGCCAAACATCATTCATGCAACACGCTACATTTTAATTCGGGAACGGCAAATTTTCGTATTAGGCTTGATTGGATCCCGGCCAGCCATTCAATTCAATCAAGAAACGAGTATAGAAGAGAAACCTGCAGTAGACTGTTTAACTTCTGAATATTGATCTGAATAAAGTATATAAGTATTAAGAAATATTGCAAAAGAATAGTAACAACTTGAGAAATAACAGTTTATGAAAAGGATATACATTTATACAGCTATTACAACTCATTTAAACTTCGTTGTTGTGTTACGGTTGATTCAACGATAATCTTTTGTGACTAGAAATAAAAACCACAATAATTATTTCGGCTTTCGGGTGGAGGAGTTAATATTAATTAATAAACCTAACCTAACCTAACCTAACCTATCGAAAATAAAGAAATTAAATTAATTCCAAATAATCAAATCGATGTAATCAACTTACCCATGTTAAATTGTTATTTAATTATGTTATTAGTTTAAGTTAATATTACTTCTCCACCCGGAGAAGACGCCGCGTCATGTGCCAAAATATTTATCATAATTCAATGAAACGTTCTCAAACTTTAACTTTGTGTCTTCTGTGTTATTATTATTAAGAATTTAAAAAGTAAATATCTATTCTACGAGGGTGGATCAAATATAAACGAGCGTTTTTAAATTACGCGCCGGATAGTTGTTCAAGGCGCATCGGGGCGTTAGGAACTTCAAGTGGGGATATTAGGTGGAACGGAAACGACGCATCGTATTGCTGCGTTCGCATGGCTAATAGTGGTTAATAGCTATCACAATGAGTGAGAAAGAGGTGCATACGAATTATTATTAAGTTTCTTACACGTGAAAACGTGAAACCAGCTGAAATTTTGCGAAGATTGCAAGCACAATTCGGAAAAGAATTTAACGATAGCCGTAATCGTGTCGAAAATCTAAAAAATCCTCGACGTCCTAGCACCAGCAATTCGCCGGTTAACATTTCACGCGTTAGGTTAGGTTAGGTTATTGAATGGGACCAGCACACCACTATGCTTCACATATCTGGTGAACTCGGCATCAGCTATGGGAGTGTCCACACAATTATAACAAAAAACTTGGGATTCCAAAAAATTTCAGCTCGTTGGGTTCCAAAGTTGCTTAGTGAAGATCAAAACGCATCTCTCAAGCGCTTCTCACTCGATTTAGAGAGAAGGGTAAATTTTGTTTGCACACAATTGTAAAATGCGATGAGACGTGGGTACACCATTACACTCCAACATCAAAACGAACAAGCATGGAGTGACGGTGAAAAGATGAATCAAACCCAGTGAAGCCAAAAACACGTTTGTTTGCAGGCAAAGCTTTAGCCACGGCTTTTTGGGACTGGAGAGGGGTGCTGTTGGTCGATTTTTTGCACGAGCGAAGAACTATTAATGCAGCCTACTACTGTAACCTTCTCAGTCAGGTAAAACTTGCTTATCGCCGAAAAAGGAGGTCGCACCCCATTCGTGACGTGTTACTCTTGCACGATAGGCCTCATACCGCAGCTTTAACACAGGCCCAAATCGGTGAAATGAACTGGACTTAGCTGGAACACCCTCCACATAGGCCAGATCTAGCCCCTTGTGATTTCCACATATTTGAGCCCCTCAAACAATAACTAGGAGGCGAGCGATTTCAGACTAATGAACAGGTGAAGACGTTTGTGTGCAACTGGATAGACACCCGTCCTGCTTCTTTTTATGAAAATGGGATGATAAAACTACCAATGCATTACGAAAAATGTATAGACAAACAAGGGATATGTCGAAAAATAGAAAAACTTGTGTTTTTGTGAAACTTTTCAAAATAAACGTTTTATAAACAAAAGATTGTTTATATTTGATCCATCCTTGTACAATATCGTAAAAAATTGATTATGAGGTAAACCAAACTGGATCGAAGGGATTCTAATTTGTTGCTTTCGCTGTTATTGTTTTATATGCTTTTGTTGGATAATTAGTCCATGAAAAATTACGTGTCCTCTAGAATAATACTTTAAACAAATCAGTATCTTACAGAAAAAAACAAACACTGCTGGTGGTGGTCAATATTCTGTCGAAACTATCAGATGTTCATTGCAACATCGAACTCTTCATTTTTCTTCACAACACAGTTCTTTCTTGGGTTTGATAAAGAAAAGGACATTTTTTTACATTATTAAATACCGACATAAGTGGAAAATTCATACAGATGGCGTTCATTACGGCGTCTTTACTTATTAGTTGAACGTTGTTTAATACCAGCACATTGTTGGTTGGTTGCTGTTCTGTCTAAGGCTTGCTGACGGAAACCGAAGAGTTCGAAATCGCGATTCAGTTTCGACAGAATACTGACCACCACAAGAATTGTTTGTTCTACTTCATTTCGTTCCTATCACATAGATCGCTACGCCGTGGGTTCAGTTTGACAAGTCGATATCTTTTTCTAATGAATCATTTATATTAAATTAAAGGAACTGCTGGTTTATACTAATAATGTAATCCTTGTTGTGTTTGAGGTGTGGGTAATATAAATAGTAGTTAATAGCTCATATTTCATTTTATAGTAACTTATTGAGAAAAATATCAAAGTGCTTGAACTATTCGAATCAATCCGATTCATTATGTATCAAAAAAGTGAGTATTTTTTAAATACTGATTTTATTATTTGTAATTTGTATTCCACTATAGCCTGCATCCATATCAAAACAGGTTGATTGAATGATAAGTTTACTTTGTAATTTACCTGTTCTGTTCTAAAAATTGGTGGTTCAGAGAAAAAATTAATAGTTAATAGAGTTGATTTATAGACTAAGAACAAAAAAATAGGTAATTAGACGGATATTTTCATGTCGAATGACCCCAATGTGGCCTCTCATTAATGCAAAAATAGTGTTATTAAAAAGTACAACAGTCCGCAATTTCTGTATCAATTATTCTCTCGGTTGTATCAGAACATCGGCGTTTATATTTAATACTCAGAAAAGTCCGCACCGCTCTATACCCACTTAATGGTGTATATGTAGAAGGAAGTATATTAAAAATGTTTGCGTGTAACGTTTTCACGCACAGGTACCTTTTTCCCGGCTTTGTAAAAAAAACAGATTTGCATACATATTAAACGCAGTTAACGGGAAATCACAACTGACCTACATGTGCATACTTTATACCATATTATATTCTTATCGAACGATAGCAGCATTTAAATAATTCTTTCTAAAATAATTTGGAGGTACCAGGAATATCTAATCATGTGTATATCCACTATACAGAGTGTCTCAGAACTTCGTGTACCTAGAGTAACCACGGGTTCCTGAGATCAAAATGGGTCTATTGATACGAACATAGCTACATTTCAAATTGAATCTTTTGCCCCGAAAGTACTAATTTTTGATTTAAATGACAATTTTCTTAAAATACGACAAAGACAATAATCACCCCTACCCTTAGCTATATCTAATTGTTTAGAACTTGAATGGTTGGATGGTTGAATAAGAACGTTAATTTTTTTTAAATGGTAATAGGTACATACCTTCCCTTCATTTTTCGTTTTGTTGAAAAATCATATATTCAACAGTACCAGAAGGAAAAAAAATCCTCTATCGGTGTTTTCAATGATTTCTGACAATTTAAAAAAAATAGTTTTTTTGAAATAGAACCAAGACGATTTATCAAGTTCTAAGATACGGCAATGGTAAAAATTATCTCCACCCTTAAGCAAATTTGGTTGTAATTTATTTTTAGGAGTCATTTATTACTCTTATATGTTTTTTATCAAAAGGTGCTTCTCCTACGTATATTCTTCATATGTGGGAATTGGAAGAAGTATTTAGGTGACAAATCATGGATGTATGGAGCGTATCCCATCAATTCGACGTTTTGGCCCGTCAAATAGGTAGTTGTTTCAGCCAATGTGTGAGAGCTTGCATTGTCATAATGAAGAAAGATCCTTTGTTGCCGTTTCTTTTTTCGGGTTTAATCAAGCACTTCTGGAAAACAAATGGTTGTGTACAATTCAGAATTCACCGTTGCTCTAACGGCACGGTTGCCACATGTCCAGTTATTCCGAAGATACAGGCAATCATTTGCTTCCAATCACTTTTATCGGATTTGGCTCGTCTTGGAAGACTCATACGATAGATGACTGTTTTGTTTCAGGCTCATATGCATAGATCCAAGACTCGTCTCCTGTGTAGATGTTAGATTGTATTTATTGAGTATTTTTTTTCACCAGTTGAAGCAAATCTTCTTCAGCTAAATGTTAATGCAATATCGTATTGATTGTTGTCATACTAATGCCCAAGGATGACTCAATATCACGATAAGTTACATGACAACCTTGCAATATCAGTTCGCTCACAGCGTCAATGTTTTCTGGCACAACAACTGATTTTGGACGACCTTCACGACTTTCATCCCTGAGAGAACTGCGGCCACGATTAAATTCGTTATACCAGCGTTTCACAGTGGCCACTGATAGGGCTTCATTGCCAAAAGTCGAAGTAAGTTGATCGTTGCACCCTGCACTCCTGTCTTCATAATACACGTCGAAAGTCTTAAAAAAACATTGCACGCAAATGTTTACGAATTAATTCCATTTTTTCTTGAGACAAAATTTTCAAGACACTGTAAATAACACAGGTTGTGCTCAAATGACAAAACGTTCTAAAGAAGGTTAGCAATTAGCAAAGTTAGATGGCGCCTGTAAACTCTTAGGATTGCCAAGGCTCAAATATATAAATACCTAGTAACCCTCGTAGGAGTAATAAATCGACCTTAAAAATAAATTACGACCAAATTTGCTTAACGGTGGGCGTAGTTTTTGTCCTTGTATTTTAGTAAAATTGATAAATATATCGAAAATAAGTAATTCCATAGGAATGTCTACGTATCAAATTTTATTTAAATCGTATTAAGCGTCTTCGAGTTATTAAAAAAAGCTGCACTTTTTATGAGTTGTCGGAAATAATTGATTAAGAAAACTTTTTTTCTCTGAAACTGTTGCGCATATGCTTTTTTTTAAATAAAAGACATAAAATGAAGGTAAAGTATGTATCGCCTTTCAAAAAAACAAAAACTGATGTACTTATTTAACCCTTCAAAAAAGTTATCAATAATTATAGAAAAGGATAGGGGTGGTTTTTATTCTTGTCGAATTTAAGGAAAATTGATGTAGACAACAGAAATTAATACATTAGTAAATATATGCACCTATTAAATTTTATTCAAATCGTATTATTTTTAAATAATTGAAGAAAAAACTATTTTTTCATGGTAGTTTCGGCACCCTCTCATGGGCAAACGAATCAATTTGGTATATAAATAAGTTCGGTTCAATCGATTTATTTTGATGCCAGGATCGGTAGTTTCTTCATATACTTGGAGTTTTGAGACACCCTGTATGTTAGTACGTATGAAAGCTTGAGTGTGTATGCGTGTGTGGATTTATAGTTGTCATTGAAGTTGAGAGCGGTAAAAAGTATTTCATGATTATGGCATTTTTATTACACAATAACCGTTTTCTGGTTTTATTTAGCACCTTTGAATGTTTGTAGGTCTCCGTAAAATTTAATTGTATTCTATATATACATTAGGTAGTTATATTTAATGACTAGATATTACTTTCTTGTTGACATCCACATTTGGATTTCAACATCGTTGGAAGGTAAAATTTTATACTTATACAATGGCAATGAAAAACATTAATAAAAAGATTAATAAAAATTTACCATAACCCTAAACTGTTTTAAATATGTAGAATTAATTTCGTACTTTATCTAAAAGATGTTTCGGTAAAATAACTTTTGAGTTTAAACAAATGGTAACCGGGTGCAAAACAAAATAAACAAACACAATAAATAAATAAAATAGGAGATATTGTATTGATGAGGCTTTTTAACTCTTGCAATACCATAATAACTATTAAAACAAACTCGTTTTAGTTGCAAAATGTTTTTATTTTCACAACTATGATCATGTCGGCACACAGTGCCTTTATCAGGTAGAAGATTTATAATATTGGAAAGATACTTAAAGTTTATTAAATATTTAATAAAGGTGAATTGCATACTTCTAATTGGTCGGTTAGAGCCAAACATTTTTTATAGAGTTTAATTATTTCTAATCTAATTTAATTTTTCAATGTAGACTGTTTATGAAATTGAAAAAAGTCGTTAATTGCTTGTCCGTACCTTGAAAAATATTAATATGTCGTCTACATATCTATAATAATATAGGCAGTTTTTAAAATAATAAAATTAACTTTACTCAATTTCATTTTCCTTTTTTTCGTATATAGGACAAACTGGATGACCATTTAAAGAGAGAATTAATGAATATTTAAGCAGTTTTAACATACATAATACTAAATCTACCTATGCTGAACATCTGCAAGAACAAAAACAAACTTTTGACGAAAATTTTAAAATCCTTCATACAGAAAACAAAGGAATGAAACTTAATCTGTTGGACAGATAGAAATAAATAAGCTCTATAAAAAAGGTTTGACTCTTAACGACCAATTAAAAGTATGTAATTCTCCTTTATTAAATATTTAATAAATTTTAAGTATCTTCCCAACATGTGCCCCTACCCTTAGATGAGTAAGTTAGTATATAAGGATTTGCATTGTAAAAATATATCTGTAAATCATCTACCTGCCGAAATGATCATAGCAGTGAAAATAAAAATATTTTGCAACCAAAACGAGTTTGTTTTAATAGTTAAAAATAGGAGACCCACCCCAATTACCAACGCGAGACTCAATATCCTTTTCTCTATTTTAAGCAAAACAAAGCAGAAAAAAGTATTTCTTTCAGTTTAAATTAATGGTTCAAGGGCAAGGCTTCTAACAAATGTAAGTAAAATTAAGGATAACGTTTTTTAATTTATATCCGCATTCTTATATAAATGAAAATATAAACAAATACGTAATGCAAAAATATAGGTAACAATATTATACCCGTCGAAAGCAACTAAGATATGCAGAGAATTATTGAAGGTGTTTCAGGAGAATTTTTAAAAAATAGCAGTATTTTGTTAAAAACCCGATTATGACTATTCTACTATTTTACCATGTAGCTAATTTGACTAATTGTATATGTTAATCTCGATTTTAACTAGAATCCGATGTAGATTTTGTTCATATGATTATGTCGAAAGTGCATCATCGTATAGCTATTTAAAATATCAACAAAAAAAATTAATCGAGTATCGATGATATTAAAAAAGCAAACAACTTTTAATCAATTGATTAAACTTTGGCAATTCTATGCAGATATTTGATGATTATTTGCATTGTTGATTGTGGAAGCCTTTACTTGTTGAAACTGATTCATAATTTAAAAAATGAAAACACACAAAAAGTTTCAGGATGTTTATTTAAATTCACTACAATTGTTTCGCTTAACTTAATCTTCTTCAGGTAAAGATACAACAAAAAATAGTTATATGTAATTTAAAACAGATAATTCGTTAGACAAATGTATTTTAAATAACAAATGTAAAACAGCTAATAATTCAAAATCAAGTGTTTCTTTATTAAGTTGTTTCAACTGTGAAAACGTTTATATAGGGCAAACTGATCGTTCTTTTGACATTCGTATTCGCGAACATTATAAAAGTTTCATAAATAAAAAAACCGACTCGGCTTACGCAGAACATTTACTTACTAATGGCCATAATTTTAACATAGATTTCAAAATTTTACATATTCATAATAAAAGTAAAAAATTAGATTTACTAGAAGGTTTAGAAATGAATCGACACAATAAAGATAATAAAATATTAAACGACCAATTAGACGTTAGAAGTTCTTCATTATTAAATTTTAATGTCTGATTCCCCCACCATAATATGTATAACTAATAATACGTAGTAACTAATCATAAATTTTGTTATATCTTCACCTGAAGAAGCTTCAGTTAAGCGAAACAATTGTAGTGAATTTAAATAAACATCTTGAAACTTTTTATGTGTTTTCATTTTTTAAATTATTATTTGTAAAGTTAAGGATTGGGTGTGAACAGAAAAAGGAATTACACTGGAGATTTCTTTATAATAATAAATAATAAGCAGATGGTACATGAAGACGGATATTATAATAAATTAATCTTTTTGAAAGAATTTCAATTACATCTACAATGATACTGTTATTTATTTTGATTAATTTTACAATTTTTAAAACACAGCATCTTATAAACAAAACACCATTCGAAACATTTTTCTAAACCAGGAATTAGTCCAGTATTTAAAACCAATATATGTTAGGTTGGTTTAACCCGAATCTAGATGAGTTTACCTTTCTAACAGTGAAAGTGTTTTTAATGTCGACAGTTCATTAGTATAACCACACATAAAAATCCGGTTCTTAATATTAATTGATATAAATTTATTAATCCGTTACATGCTTTACAGATATTCTAATTCGAAGTTTAAAGTGAATAATAAAATTGTTACAAAAACTTCCAATATTTTTCACGGTAAGTATTAGTATGTAATTGAGTACTTATATCCTTTGTTAAAAGCAAAAATATTACCATAATTTTTACGAGATGAATGATGTACATAAACTATAGGTAAGATTTTGATTATTAATCTAGCGAATGGATTTTTTGGTCGGTAAGAAAAATGGTTTTAAGACTATACAATGTCCACTTCGCAGATATCGATTCTCGTTAATTATATATGCAAACACTAGTCCGTTCCACTTTCGCTATATACACCCCGTCATCAAGTGATTACTATCCCTTAATAATACGTACATATTATTATGCGAGTTCGCAAATGTTGTTGTTTATATTATCGAACGCATTTAATTACTCGACTGCAACAGTTTCATGGTGCGTAAAATGGTGCATGACTTATCTGAAGTAGTTATTTTTTAAGTTCACGTGGCCCATACTGACCGCAATCACGACAACCGGCTCAGGGGTGGCAATATAAAAACAAACCCCTATTTGATTCTCGAAAAAGATTAATTCATTCGCTTTGACTGAATTACATTGGCCTCAAATAACACTTTTGCGTCTAAATGGAACTGCCCGGGCCCCAGGGCTTTACTGTGTGTATTATTTTCAAATTGAATCATGGGGCTGTTAGGGCGAAACATTTGATTTTGTATCTTACCAAGTATTTAGGATATCTTTGGGTGAAATCAGTAATTAACCCCCGAAATGAGAGCTTTCACGATTATGAAACAGAAAACCTCTACAATAATGTTTTTTTTTTAGTATATTTATAAAACAAGACATTTATTCAAACAAAAGGGGTGCAAAGTAACGAAGTGAAATACTAAATTTAAATATTTATTTTTATGGAATTAATGTGATTGCTGCTCTAAAAATAAAATAATAGATTTTGAAAATTTTTACTTGGCTCTTTTTTTCAAGTTTTATATGATTTAAGTTCATTTTAATGGTCTTTTTACTGGCGAATTCAAGTCGATAGTTGAATATAATTTTACAACCTTGCTCTTAGTAGATACGACACCTCTTAATATATAGGATATAAAATATTGTTATTTTTCTCTTCTGGAAAGCATTCTAAATCTCGTAATCAACTTATTGTTTTTAAACACACTGTAATACAACTTCTCGTTTTTTTATTCCATTTGAAATTTAATGAATATACGAAGTAAAAGATCGTATATTCAGTTTATTAGAAGAAGAAGCAGTAATTAAAATTTTAATAGACTTCTAGAATCAGATTCGTTGCTACGTACCACACATGTAGAGGTTGTGATTAAGCGTTAATTAGTGAACTTGACGCATACAACGCCATCTTCAGTTTGTAACACTTTCCAAAATTATGAAGTAAAAACCAAAACAACCACACAATATTATTTACATCTTTAAGTTGTTAATTTTAATTGTCTTACCTTAAAGGTTTTATAAGAAGACACGACATAGGATGCTCCATCTTCTAGTTCCTCTAATCTAAATTTCCTGTCTCCATCCATCGAGAAGATGTGCCTAGCTCCTCTTGGAAGGTCCATTCTCAAAGAAAGTTTATCGAGGAGAGCTTCCAAACTTCCAATATCCCTTCCTGGTTTAAATCTAAATTCGACTCCTGGAAAAAAAGGGTCCCCATTCTTGTAGAAAACAACTCTGATAGCTCTCCAGTAGGACAGATTTCCGTAACGACTCGTGGCGATTTCTATTTTACTTTTGGGCCTCGGTGGCGGTGGTACCATTGAAGATGCATCACTGGCATTGTCGCCCATGACGTTGGCAGATGAACCACCGACAGGGCTGGAAGGCCTGGTGGATGCAGTTTGCCGCCAGAAACCTCCTCCGCTACCCCCGTTTACTGCGCGAACTGGCGCGCGGTCATCTTCGTAGTCCTCGTCGTCGCTGTCCGGTTTGACGGACTTTGGAGTGGTCTTTCCGACAGTGTCCGAGGCACTGTGGGAGTTCGCAGCTTTGTCGTGACGGGGCGTTGGAGACGCGCTTTTCTCCAATCCATTGCTAACACCAGCGCCCCCGACTACTCCTTGCAACTCGTCCTCGTTCTGGTCAAAGTCCTGCATCTGGGTGTTGGAATGTGGCAAGGGAGCAGGAAGAGGAAGCTGGAAGAAATATGAATTGCAGAATGAAACAAAATACCGCTTACGGTAAATACTAACTAGGAAATACACACAAAACCGCTTGATTTTGGTGGAGTCTTTTATTAAGCTAACATATGTCATAACATGGAAGAGATAGTCAATCATCATAAAAAAATAAGCTACTAAAAATTATATACATTTATAATTTATTGCCTAAAGATTTTAAAGAACTAAATATGTGAAATTTCGTAATTTTTCCATTTTTGAATTAATAAGTCCTATCAGAAGCATTGTTCAGTTAATTAAAATATTTCAATTGGATAATTTTCTTACAATATTGTATTGTTTTAAGACTAAAAAATGTTGAGAAAATAATAAAAAGACACTTTCTTTAGGAATAGAATTGGATGTTGCTTATTTCTTAACAGTGTTTGTAGAGAAGGAATTAACTTTTTATTTATAAATATATTCATGTATACAAATTAAGCATTGATAGTGAAATACGTTAAATAACACAAATTAATTAAAAACAATTTAGGAAATATATGTAACCAAAACATTTTGTAAAAGTCTGCGAATGTGAAAATCCCCATCTGACTTTTTTGAAATAAATTATTTGAATAGTTTGATTCATACGTTAGAACTTTTATTATTGTTAAGACCTATTTCATAGACAATGTGGGGGTTGGTCATATTGCTCAACTTTTAAAAAATAAAAAATCTTGTGTATAATGATGACATAAAGTCGGTTTGAAAAAACACGTGTTCAAATAAACAAAAACAATAAACTTACCATACTTTTAAATTTTCATAAGCACCATAAACTTAATAAATAGGTATCACATTAGTTTCAGTCACTGGCTCACATTCGTATTAACATTAATCAATAGATACTACTACGTCGGTTATGAGCGATATATAACCTCGCTGTGCCTACGAAAATGAACAAATGTGACCTCCAACAAAAGCCACACAGTCCATTGGGCGTGAAAATTTGAATTTTCCCCGTAGTGCGGCTTCTAAACGGCGACGCTGATGAACTAACTGAACTTGTTGCGTCGTCCTGATAGAGTATTGACTCCTGGGTTTGGCGAACTACAGTCGATATCAGAGAAGTCGCGTTGCCATTGGTTGGATGAAGGGGTGAGAAAGATGTCACTGACCAATGAGAATAATGCAAAATACTTCAGTTTGGGCCGTATCTGACGCGACTCACGACGCTAATAAGCCCCTTGTATTTTCCCAAACAACACCCTTGCAACCACAAACATGTCACCTTATATTCGATTGGTTCGTTTCCGGATAACTTCATCCAGATCCTTATCGGAAGCACAACCCCCGTTTATAGATCTACGCACTTACAACTCGCGGAATTGACTGAAGAAGGGAGCACGCGATTTGATTGAATTAATTATTTTATTACGGGTGTCAGGTTACATAAGGCAACAAACTACTTATCATTAATTTAAACAATCAACCTTGTCTTTATGATCTAATCCTTGGCATTGAAAGGGAAAATCAATTCCTTACTAGAAAATATTTTTTATTTTGTGATTCTAAGGGCTCACTTTTTACTTTCCTTACTAAAGTTATTTACGTATGCAAATAATGTTATTTATTTTCATATTTCGTTTTTCATTATTTTTCCATTTTTCAAAGAAGTAAAGTTGATACAACAATTCTATAAAAGTATGAAATCAAGAAAGACCCACCTACATGAAATTACAACGAATATAACTCACACTAATACCAAGAAACAATCTTCCTTAAACAAAGGATACAAACAAATCGTTATTGTGTTTGAAAGCTGGAATGTGGTGCGAGTTGCGTAATTACAAGGCAAATTACTTACCTGGTAGTTTACCTGGAAAATCAGATATTTTTGAAGAAATTGGCACGAAAACGAAGAGGGAACTCACAAAGAAAACTTTATATAGGTTAACGTATAATTACTATACTTGTAACAATATAATCGGAGCGGTACAAACACAAGATGTCTTAATTTTTTGCGATTGAATGGTGTTGTGTTCGGCGTTTTCACCATTTCCGTCTCTCGAACTGAATCGGTCATTTCGAATGTTGCTATTTATAACCAAATCTACGCAGTTAGTTGACTAGTTGAATAATATTGTATGAAAAAAGGTAATATGAAAGAATAAACCATAATTTACTTTTTAGCTTAAAACTTCGTGATTTTACGTAGCACACCGCACATGAACATGAAACAGCAAGTCACGAATTAAGCGTTTATAACACGCACGCAAAGTGTGTTAAGTCTGTATTTTAATAAGAAAGAAATTAACGGACGTTGAATTCGTTTTCTTTGTTTTTAGATAAAAGATATAAGAAATTATCAATGAATAGTTGAAAAAATCATACGAACCCTGCTTCATTGCGGTCAGCCCAAGTATGTTCTCCTATGGAAATACCTCGTTTTAAAGGGAAATTTATTAAGATTAATACACTTTTACTACAAATCTAAAAATAATAGTACCCTACAAACTAAAGTGTACAAATGTTTTATAAATATAAAACGTTTTAACAGTACATAAAGAAATCAAAAGTACATTTATAATTTAAAAGATAGTTTTATTTCTATTTAAACTTTGTTCTGTGCAACTTTTGTGAAACATATTGAATACCGATAATAAAGAAATTTACATGGCAAATTTTGAAGAATGTCTATTTAAACTGGAAAACCCTATAGTTAAAAATATATTCAAATGGTTCAGATACGTCGACGATGTCATCTGTTTCTGGAATGGTACCAATCAGCCTGTATGTGTGTGTACAAGAGCGGCGGCGAGTTTCGGAAACAGATAAGACGGGTTCCTCCAATACGGTCGTCGGTCGGCGCTGTGATAACAATGAATAAACAACAACATAATAGGAGTTCGAGAAAATACCAGAAGGTCGTTCCTGATTACTCCAGAACCTTCGATACCTCTATAAATACGATGTTGTCGACGGTCAGTGAACAGTATAGTTAGAGACACAGTTTAGTTTAGAGTTTACAGTTAACAGTTTAGTTTTAAAGTACACAGTTACAGTTTAGAGTTGATAGTAGAATGGTAATATAAATATACCGAGTGATATAAATAGTGCATTTACCTTGTCATATAAATAAGTGGTAATATAAATACGATATACCGAGTGATATAAATAACACATTTTTCTTGTCATATAAATAAGTTGTTGCGTTAGTGTTTAAGTGTTAAGTAGCGTGTAAGTGTTAAATAAATTATTGGAAATAAATATTCGTTAAATAAATAAGTTGATCTAGAAAATTCGTTACAATTTTAAATTCACTAAATGGTAACCTTCAATTCACGATAGAAAAAGAAATAAATAATAGTATCAATTTTCTAGACATAACGCTCACTAAATCCAATCGTAATTGCATTTTTAATATTTTTAGAAAACCGACTACTACAGATGTTGTTATTCCTGCTAACTCACACCACCCGACCCAAACAAAACATGCAGTTTTCCATTGCTGGATACATAGACTCATTAATATACCACTCACCGATAATGATTTCAACAATGAACTCAACACCAAGTGTGATATTTTTATCTGAAACAATTTCAACTGTCTGCCACATCCTGTTATACTGAAAGTTGATATCAAAATTGTTATTTTAAACGGAATGGTATATTTTTTACGACGAATTCATATAAAACATAACCAACTTGAATGCCTATGATGAAAAAAGGATTGCTATCACAATACAAGCCATAAATAATCATTACTTTTATAAAAACTGACTTAGAGTATTGAAATTTATATTATTTATGTTCAAGTCTTAAAGTTAATGTCATGCCAAAATTAAGTTTCATAATTTATACAGAGTTTTGAGAAAAAACAAAGTTTGAAAACTTTACTTAATTCCTGGCATCCTTACTTCAAATAACGCCAAACTAAAATCCTCAGAATTAGTTCCCCTACTTCTTTCATTCCAACAACATTCGATTCATAAAAACCTTTCAAACCAAAAACTGGCCAGTCACAATCACCCATTCTCGATCAAAGAGTCTCAGTCACAAGTATTTTTTATATATCTTCATTCTTCCATTTTCTCACTCCGCTGTTTTGTATATATATTCTTCTATTAGTTTAGTTCACGTTTATTTTCCATATAAATGATGTAAACTTTACTTAGGTATTAGAAAGATTAGGAGAACAAACGACTCTATGAAAGTCAATAGGGGAAAGAAGAGATAGATTAGTAGGATACCATTTGAGACAAGAAAAACTAGTTAAAGACATATTAAAAGCAGAAATAGGAGTAAATAGAGGCAGAGGAAGGCCTAAATCAGATTACTGTTCACAAATAGTTAGGGATGTAAAATGTTTATGTCTATTTTTAGGGAAATGCGAAAATGGGCCCAAGATAGGAAGGACCGAAGGTGCGTGCCTATCGAATCTGTCTTCGAACTGATGACTCTATGATGATGATAATAAAATTTTCACAAACTCTCATTTATTTAATTATATCATTACAAACCAACCGACTAGTGAACGAATAACGATTTCTAGGACTTTTGTAAGGAAAATTACCTTAACATACGAGGCATGTTTTTAAGTAGGTAACATTTTGAAATTAATAAAAAACGTGCAAAGATATCTTAATAATTTTATTTTTACATAAAAGCCTGTACCTTAATCTACTTTTTTACATAATTTACTTCAATATTGAGGCACTTGTCACAACGTTTGACCTGTTTTTGAATACCCTTCTCATAGAACTCTGCCGCCTGACTTGTATACCCGCCACCACTGCATCACAACTCTTGACTTCGTCAACGTCTCGAAGACGCTGACCGCCCAGATGTTTCTTCAAGTGCAGGAACAAATGGTAGTCACTGGGCTGGGCGCCAGATCAGGGCTCTACGGAGGATGATCTAGAGTTTCCCAATGATAAGGTGTGATGAGATCTTTGGTCCGATTAGCCACATGCGGACGGGCATTGTCATGCATATTTGTGCGGCCATCTTTAAATGCTCGCACCCACTTCCTTACCATTCCATCACTCATAATGTTTTGTCCGTAAACTACACAGATCTTACGATGTATATCAATCGGTTTTAGTCCTTTAGCACTAAGGAATCGTATAATATCACAGTCGGCGGGACTCACGATTATCGGAGGCATCTTAAACACTCAGTAAACAACGTAAACAAGGGCGAATCAGACTGTAATGGCGTCAGTGCGTAGGTGCAGGGCTGCGGTAGCAGAATTTCAAAACGGTACTTACTTAAATATATACATTAGGTAGTAAATTTACAAAATGTTTTTGTTCAAGTCCATTCTTAATTTTGTGCTCATAAAATAAAAATTAATAAATATCTATTTTTAATCACCAGTTTACAATATCATATAAAATGAAAAACAAAAACGCTTTTGCTTCATTTGATGAATTTAAATGTATATTTTTAATCCAACCGCCGTGTACGTTTAGGTATTGTGGTAATGAGTTGCACGAATAATGATGGACTCCGGTGACCCTTATTACCTTGTAAAAAAATTGAACACAGGAAATTAGATTTTTATGCAAATTACGGCTCAACTCGAATATTGTCGACATTATTCAAATTTAATTTAATCAACCTTACACATGTTCTATAATAAAAAAATAAGGTAAATACCAGAACAACGTCGATATTTCTTGTATTTTACATATCAATAATAGAGCGTAATATATCGAATTTATAAAATATAATTTTCAAGACACTTAGACAACATAAAGTTTAAAATAATACATCTATTACCTATTCTTTGTTTTCTGGCATCTTATTCTCATCAAAAGCATAACCGTGAAATTAATTTGTAATAAATAATAAATTTGTATATGATGGTCTCTTTTACAACAAATCGGTCTTCAGTTCTTTAGCCCCTATTAAATTTTCATATAAAAATTAGGTTTTACTTTCTTATCGTGATAAATAGCGTACATTACATTGCATAAAATTCACAAAAGTATCAGAAATGGCCTTAAATCGAGGTTTTCATTCATAAGCTCACATACGTAGATTGATTGAACAATTAGTAAGATCATCAATGATATTTCAATTCATAGCCATAAAAACTATTGAATTGAGAACTCGGACTCTAGATTACTCAATTATAAACATTTACTTAGTACTAACGTGGCTATTTAGTCATTTTATATTAATATACCAAACTATAAATGTGGAATCCACAGAAACAACTACTCTGATGACTAATATCTCTACCGGCATTTAATTACACTGTTGATTCCGAAAGGTTCTTAGACGAAGATAATATCCAAAAGAGAAGATATTAAAATCTTTGTTCACCTAAATATTATGGATCACATTAATGTGGGATATTTGATCCATAATATTTAGACGAACAAAGATTTTAATGCCTTTTTTTGGACATGTTATCTTCGTGTAAGAACCTTTCGGTATCAACAGTGTAATTCAATGCCGGTAGGAGTATTATCCCTTGGAGTATTTGTTTCTATTGATTCCATACTTACCACATACTTACCATACTAAACCTCTCTAATCTGTGATACTTACATTTATCATATAGGCTATAATGGCCTTTCTGCTTGGTGAGACGCGTTCCAAATGTGTGATCTTTGATCTTAAATATTTAGATGAACAAGGATTACATTCTTCTTTGTATATATATATATATATATATATATATATAATGAAAAACATGTGAAGCTCAAGTTTTAAAAAATCGTTACGCTTTCTTTATATTGCAACAAAAAGTAGAAAACCTACTCTAATGTAACTGTACATTTTTAAACCTGTAACTTTTAAGTGGAAACTTAATTAGATAGGAACTGGAAGTGGGTCTAAAAGGTTCGTGTAAACAAATCAGTAGAGTAAGTTAAGTATAAGCACTATCCCTCTAGCAACCATTTCCATACTTGAATGGGTGTGATTAGAATTTTAAATTAGTGATTTATTATTAGATATTTTTTAATTATTTACCTGACTCATGTAATATAAGTTCGTGCTAGATAAAATAAATTATGAAACGATTGTGTTTTTTACTTTGTGTAATTGTTATAAGTTACAAGATAATTGTTAAATTATAAGTACAGTTGGCATTAATTATTCTTAAAAAAAAATTGACAAATTATATACATACTATATGTTATTCACGTATTGTTTTGTATCTTTGGTGATTCAGTTAATTCTTGTAACCGTATTTTTTCTCCGATTCTCTTTTGATGTGTCTATATTATTTTTTACGAAGATAGCTTAGAAAAGGTTTTGTATGTTTCATACACAGACTTACACTGATTTAAAAAAACTGATATCTTTGTTTCTAAGGGCATTTATGTAATATGTAAATTATTTTATAAAAGTGATTCTCAATAAATCGGAGTTATGCCAAAAAATATTTAGATGTTCCCTAATATGGATTAAGATTTGCCGTAAAATTAACAAGGGAGCGAACAGCTTACGTGGTTGACTTTGTTTTTATTTAGCAATTCTTTCGCCTTTTTGAAGTATACTTTTGAGATGCTAGACCTTTACTTGATGAAAATCCATATTAAATACGAATAAGTAAACACATTAAGCTTTTCACAATTGTTTTATTTATAACGTATTTTTCGCCACAACATTGGCTTCTTCAGACTCTTACGTAGTAAGTATTTGATCTGCCTGAAGAAGCCAATGTTGTGGCGAAACATATGTTATAAATAAAAAATCTTAATGTGTTTACTTATTCGTATCTTTTCTTGTCACTTCTGGTCTGTTTGTGTACGGACCTTGACTTTGAATTGAGAATTATTGGATTATTCGAGCTTATTGTTCCATTATGAAATATAGCTAAATAATAATTTTATTTAAGTACGAAAAAATAAGAAATTGTGAAAAAGTATTTTGAATTATTTGCTAATCAATTTTATTTATCCTCCTCTAGTTTTTAAAAACTAATTATCTTACTAGATAATTACTTGGAAATTTTTTATAAGTTAGAAGGGGATTTTTGAAACTCCGTGTTTGTAATGAAAAACCAAACAAATTAATTAATTAATATCACTACATACATATAACTTCTGGTTATACCGGAAGTTGATGTCAACTATGTTATTTTCAATAGAATGGTAAATATTTTTACGACGAATTCGTATGAAACATAAAATTCTAAGGTTACTTTGATACCCAACTTGTATGCCTACGATGAATATTTTCTGAGTTAATTTAATTTATACCACAACCCAAACTATAAAAAAATCATAACTTCCATAAAAAATAACTTGTAGTGTTGAAATTATTATTAGTTAAAGTAAAATTTTAAGGCTAACGTCATGCAAAAATTAAGCTTTATAATATGTATAAGGCGTTCAGAAAAAGAAAACAAAGTTTAAAAACTTGAAACATGAATAACATCATTTTTTAAATAGCACCTACCATATTTTATTTTATTTTTTATCCTGTTTTGATACATTCGGATATATTCCATTGTCTTATTTGAAAAAAAAATTCAGCATTATTCAAAAAAATCACAGTTAAAAATATCATCATTGATAACCCGTACTTCCAAATTTTCAAATCCCCAACATGCTTAATTTTTCTAAAACCTTTAATGTACCACTCAGTTTTAATAACCCTGTATATTATAAAAACTTAATTTTTAATGATTAATTAGACCTAAGCAATACTCCACTTTTAAATTAAAAACTGTAAATATTTGTCCTACCTCCTTCTTTCAGTTCATTAAACCACTAATTACCATGGACCTGATTCTTTGATAAAAAACACTTCCTAATGTATTTGTGTTTATAGCAAAGCAATTATAAACACACTTGTTTTGTTTTTGATAGGTGGGTACCTAAGCATAATTTGGGTCAGTAAGGAGCAGGGAAACTATTGACGCTAATTTGGCGAAGGGGGTTGATGTAGTAGTGTGCTGGTCAGCATTATGATATCGAACGTTTCACTGCTACCGGACGAGAACTTGACAGGGAGGTCACGCAAACTTTTTCAATAATAATTCCGCAAACTTATACCAACCAGTAAAAAAGAATAAATATGTTAACTGGCATTTCACTGCGAACGTTCGTTCTTAAGATTTGATTTATTCATTTTGTGTTACGTAACATTTTTTTTTCTTCTTAACGCTACGTCGAATTAATGTACTTAATCAAACGTTCACGCCACTCTCATTATCTTTAATTTGAGTTGTACTTTAATGCTGTCAGTATTTTATGTTTATTATTTTTTTAAATGTTCATTTTATTTGCTATATAATTTCAGTATACGTTTTAATGAGTTAATCAAATAGGTTTTTAATTTTCAATACGCAAGCAATTCGATTTGATTTTTTATTGCAAAAATGCATATACGAAAATATGGCGTCTATACACAGTAACAATTATGTAGTCATTCAAGAAGTGAACTCAAGAAATAAGTATTGTTCAAATAATGAATGTTTTTACTATTTTCGGACTTTAATGCTTTACCTACCTCACAGAAAATATGTACATTTTCATTAATAATGAAATATTTGAAGAATTTTTGGTGGGGGTAAATTTTAAATACATTAATGCGATATTAATTATTGAATTAATTTATACCCACTACAGATTACCTCATATTAATGAGGAAAATTTCTTTACTGCTGTCACGCCCTCGCCGGTACTCGAATCCGGGATCTTTGGCTTTACACACCAATTTTTAGTGGTAAAAGTATACATACACATACGTATGTATGTATGTAGATGTTCCGATTGTACTAATTTTATGATGTCATCTATGATTTTATGTTTGTGAGAAACATTGAAAATGAAATAGAGGCAATTGCTGCCATCTAGTGGATTTTAGCTGCTACAGAGGATGTCAAACTAGACAAGGCCTCATTGAGGTATTTAAACTTGTCGACAACGTAGCCTACATACGTGAATACACGTAAAGCTTAATAATAAACATTATTATGCTTTTGGTCAGAAATTTATCGAAACTACCAGACACGGATCGCGATTTCGCTCTTGTTAGAAGCTCATCATCGAAACTGCCTATGGCACGCTGATGAGCTTCTAACAAGAGCGAAATCGCGTTCCATGTCTGGTAGTTTCCATAAATTTCTGACCAAAAGCATAATAATGTTTATTATTAAACATTGAGGTTTATTTTATTCCTTCGTATAAGCAGCGAATACAATAAGCAGGGAATGTATACTATTGCATTGTTACTACCAGTTTAAATTATTTTTTGAAATTATTTTAATTTATAAATACAAACGAAAATACATCTAAACATTTTGGAAATACTATATGCACATATTTTAATTTGATACCATTTATTATAATTAGCATATTTTTCTTAATAAAATATCAAACTATTGTTTCCATTTCTATTTTAAAATGGTTTAAAAAATATTATTTTCTATTAGTATTGTCTTTAGACATGCTGCCTTCATTATTTTTTTTATGCACCTATTTAATAAAACAAAAATTCATGTTCATTGTGGGTTTTATTTTAATAAAACGATGTTAAACAATTATATGACGAACATAATACTGTGTCTATTTTGATTATTCATTTTTTACAATAGCCACAATTTGATCCAATATAGATGTATCACAATTATTTTTCTTGAACTGTTTTTTGGAATTTTTAGTTCTAATATCTGAATAGCACTCTTCAGTACCTCTTAATTTACTAATAAAGCAATTATTTTCAGAATTATTTACACTATATTTGCTATCACCCAAATCAGCTTTTTTTATTTCAACACCATTTAATTTGTTACTAGAATGTCTTTTTTTACTTTTTTTGTAATTTGAATTTTTACTTTTAACATCAAGCTTTACACCATTTTCATAGTTACTACTATCTGACTTTTTTGCTCTCTTAATAAGGGTAATGTTATTTTCAACAATTCCTCTAAACGGAATCATGTTTGTACTTTTCTTTCTGTGTGATTTCTTTCCTTTATTATCTTCTTCAAATATGTGTTCAACAGTACCCTTTAAATTATTTACATTGTCTCTATTTTTGTGTTCTATTTTTAGTATATCTTCTAAATTACCGTTCATACATTTAGGTGGTTCTTGTTCATGTTTATTTCCGTTCCTATTTAAAATTGAATTATTGCCACACTTTTCCAAATCCGAACACTCGTTTTGGTTTAAAAAAGTAAATGTTTTCTTTAAGAGTCTGTTCTTCAACTTTTCTTTCTCTGAACTGACTTTCAGTGCATCAATTGTAATGGTACTGCTATTAGTAAATTTTGTTTTTGCAGCATTAGTCGATTCTTTATCAACAGATACTATTTGTTCATCTTTTTGAGACTTTATGGAATTGTATTTTTCAGTTAGAACTTCATTTTCTGGGTATTTATGTTTTAGTACTGCCTTTTCTGGCTTCATATCCAGTAAAATTATGTCACCATTAGTTTCATTAATATCAGTATTGATTAATTTTCTTTTCTTTTTCTTTGTTTTTAACTTGCTGTTATGATGATTAATATTTGATACAAATTCATCTTTGTCTTCTTTCTCTTCAATATATCCAGATGACTGCGTTTCCTTGAACATTTTTTTTAGTTTTTTTGTTTTCTTATGTTCTCGATCATCATCTATATAACGCTTTTCCTTTTGTTTAATATTAGTTAAGTATTCTTTTTCTTTTATAGATTCTAAAGAATTTTGTATAATAAACTCAACATTTTTACTACCGTTACCATTTTCATCATTTATTATTTCTGAAATTCTCTTATTTGCATTACTAACATTGACGATTTCATTACTTAGATTATCGTAAACTAGATAAGGATTCAGTTTTTCAACGTTTTCTCTAGTAATAATTTCCCTTTTAACTTTTTTTATTGATCTTTTCTTTTTTCTTAACACTGATTGAAAACAACTGTTTTTTCTATTACTTAGTTCACCTGCATTTGAAAGTTTACTCTCCTTTACTTCGTGCATTTTCACCACTTTTACGTGATTTTCATTCTTTTGCGTAAATAATGTTTTATTGTCTTTACTATAATGCGGATTTACCTCTCCGTCGTTTATTTTTTCAAAAACTGCAACAAAAAAGCCATTGGTGAGGTCTTTTTCGGGTCTGCTGTAAAGACAGTTTTTGCCAATATCTGCGTATTTAGAGGAACCAAAGTTAACCCAAGGACCCTTTAGTAACTTTTTAGCAGACATCAATTTAAAGTTATAAGTAGAAGAAAGGATATCTTTAACCACTTCTTCATTTTCTTCAGGATGTATTGAACATGTTGAATAGACTATCCTTTTGGCATTGTGAAAGTGTCGCATACAATGCTTTAAAAGTAAAATTTGAATACCTTGAAGCTTTTTCAATCTTTCATTTTCAACAGATGTTTCGCCTATACGATCCAACATTCCTGAAATTAAATATATAATTAAAAAAATTGCCACTCGGCTAAAAGGTGCTTATATAAGGAAGACAATGATTACTCCTACTTTGTTACTGCTCTTCTAAAACTCCTGAATAAACTTTAATCAATTCAGCGAAGAAATTTAAGACAATAAATCAATCAAATTAATTGTCCGGGCTTATAGAATTTATAGAATACAACAAGATTAATAAAAATAATATACGAAAACCATACCTGATCCAGAACAAGACGGATCAACGAGAATGTATTGGACATTTGGAAAATCGCTTCCATTTAGATTCATTAAATCTTTGTGGACAGTTTGAGCGCAAGTTGCTCCAGACTTCTCAACAAATAACCTTAACTCCTGAAACCTGTTCTGATTTCTATCAACAGCATATAGAGTTCCTTCATTTTTCATAAGAGATGCTAGTAGAGTTGTTTTCATACCGGGGGCAGCGCATGCATCTAACACCACACTACCCGGAGGTGGATTAAGAAGATAAGCAGGAATACAACTAGCCTTAAAAAATATTGCTTAAATTATTTCTGTCAGTAACAAATAATAATAAAGAATGTCTTACTTTGTCCTGCAAAAGAATTAAGCCGTTTAGGTAAGCTTTATGATCAAAAAATTTACAACTGGGATGAAAAAGTAAAAGTTCATCAAAGTGTATATCAGACATAAAATCGTATTCTTGAAGAGAGGAAGCTTCTAACAAAAAATTTTGATAATCATTTTTATTCTTTAATTTTTTGTAAGTGTACCCTTCCTCTATAAATGCTGATATGGCATCAGAAACACAAACTTTTAATGTATTGACACGTACATACTTAGGTGCATTAACTAAAATGAAAAATTAAAATTTACTTCTAAATAATACTAGAAAATAGGCAATACTAAAGATACAGACACCATTTCATGTATATGTATGGTTGCTTTTTACTATTTTTGTAATTATTAGTATTGCATTTGTCATTAAATAAGCTGCATTAAAAAATTTGTAATTAAAAGAAATTTACATTGACTTTTTTATTTATAAAAACAACTGAAACCTCCTTAGTTCTCTTTATTAGTAAAAAGTGAAAAAGAAATACAGTTCTTGAACATTTACTTTTTTTGTATGTATTTTGTATGAAGATATAATTTACAATTCTTTAATTTTTACATAAAGTATTGGTTTGATGCAAACCTTGATTACTGCTGCTACAAATATCTTTTATATCTAAACTAAAATAAACTAACTTAAATTATTTTGAGAATGTTTAGTCCTGCTTTAAATTTAGGTCTGACTTTGAAGAAGTTTTTTCAATAACATTTCCATCACTATCATATTCATCTTCATGATAAGCTTTGTACGCATATGCAGCAATAATTAAATTAACAGTAATTACACTTGCAATAACTGAATATACATTATTATTATAACCATCAATATTGAAAATTTCTTTAAGAGAGTATTTAGTTCCAAAAAATACAACAAATGGCAATGTAAACATTAAAACACTATAGAAAAGCAACCATCCCAATACTTTCATGGCATCTTTGGTTTCATTCGAAATTAAAGGTTCTGGATAGTTGTTAGTTTCCATTATGAAAGTTGCAAGTCAGCTCCCAATAATAATCTGTAATTTCAAAGAAATATTTAAAAATAAATACCTGTTTTTTCAGTAGTAGGTATGTTGCTCTCTGCAATTGATAGAAGTTTTTGAAGTTTTTGTTTATGTGATATAATTGTTACAAATGTTGTAGATTTTATATCTGGCAAATGTTTTTTACCCCACAATAACTCAGTAATTAATACATAAATTAACCACGGATTTTTTGTTGTAATATTTTCTAATTTGGCATGAGTTATTAAAAATTTTATCTGTTCAAAATGTTTGAAAACTTCATTTACAAGAGCATACAATCCCATGATATTCTGAAATTTAAAAATTACAATTAAAATCTGGTTATTACATCGTTTATAATTTTTACTCACAGGGTGTTGCTTTGAATATATCAACTGCTTTATACTAGCACCATTTTCTTGTATTTTTTTAACATAATCGGCTGCTACTTTATAAAATCGAGGTGTTTTATTAACAAACATTGTAATTGTTTACCTTTTTCGTAAATCCTTGTATTAATAAATGATAAAATTATTCACTAAAGTAAGAATAAAAGTAGGTTGTTATAACCATGTTATGGGTTATATTTCGTAGGTTAGAAACTATTTGACGTTTAATCATATGCTTTTTTATGTGGCTCTTTGTAGCAAAAGTGAAAATGTCAGCAAAAAAAATTTATATTAATGTTTTATTATCTAGCTCAATTAGTTACAATATTTTATAAAATCGTTCTTGCGGTTTTCGAATTTACAAGTACGTTTTGAATTAAGATAAATTACATGAAAAAAAAATCGTTTTACAGATTTGCAAGGGCGTTATTTAACCACCATTATCACTCCTTTTTTTACACTTCAAAACAAGAATGTTATTTGTTTATGTCAAAAGATTTATGCAGATTTATGGTTAATAGTGGTCAAACGTCAATCTATTTGTTTATTTTGTTATTTGCCACAATTTATTAGTAGTACATTAATAAATCTATTCTTGAAATTATTTTTATGAACTCTTGAGACTAATTGCTGGAAAGCAGAGTGGGGTAAGTAAGAGATAAATAAAAAATTCAATTATCTTATTTGTTGTTTTCAGAAACATTAAAATGTTACTAGTTACGTAGTATTCCATCGGTTTAATCTTTATCGCAATGGTTCCAACACCTAAGGAATTTACCTACGAGTTTTGGCTAACTGGCCCAACAGACTTCACTGTTGTAACTTGCCTAATGCCCAATGGAGTTTGTATATTATTGGACGTTAGTCACAATGCAACCCTTGCAGAAATTAAAGAAGTAAATTATTGTTATTTTGTATTGTATTGCTAATTTATGTGATCATACTGCAATTAATTCTGCTAACAAAATTGTATTTTTTGATATAAATTTTAAGATATGTACAATCCCATAATATGTTGTAAATGATGTGTGTATTAACTTTTTATAGGAACTATGGGAAGAGGCAGCTAAATATCCACTTGTTGGCATGTTACATGACATGTCTGTGTATGTCTTTGTATATGTTAATAGTATGTCTGAGTTGGAGCGGATTACTGATGAGAATAGAAGACTGTGTGATGTCAGACCAACAGGTGCTACTTTAAAACTAACTGAGTGTCATGCTGATAAAGCTGAACATCAGTTAAATGTGCAAATTAGTCACCTTATAGGAAAAAGTAAGTTAAGTATAACAGCTAATTGAAACATCAACAAAATAATTTCTCTTGTTACACAGGATTACAGGAGTTTGATGCATTAAGTAGTGCTGAAATAAATGACTTTCGGTTTAAAATGCGTAAATTAGGAGACGAAATTGCCTATGAGCGTTCAAAACAGACTTGGCAAGAAAGACTGCATTATCAATTTCCTCCTAGATTAGCCCAGGGTGATATAAATTGCAATGGACCCATCGTGCTAATTTCAAAATTTGAAAATATTGATGTAGGTAAAGTAAGAGAGTCAGTTTTAAAATATTTAGCCTTTGATATTTTAGACTAGTTTTACATTTTGTGTATCTTGTGATACAACTCCCAGCAAATTGTTAGAAATAATTTTAAATAAAAAAGGGAATATTCTGAACATCAGAGAAAAGCCATGTGATTATATTTTGAAAGTTTGTGGCCGTGATGAATTTCTTATGGGGGATTATCAGTTAATTCAATTTCAGTACATACAGGATGCATTGAATAGAGATATAACTCCAGTATTAGTTACAATACCAATAGATAGTGTACCAGGTAAGTCATTTTACTTTGTTACTTAGTTTTGGCTAGTTATACATATATATCCGCATTAGTAATTATTTTGATTTTCTTATTATTTGTATACAATAATACAGTATTTCTTTTTATTACAATGCTTGTTTAGAAAAGCATTTTAAAGTTTTAGAAAAAGTTGAATTGAGACCTTAAATTACTTAATGTTAATTTTTAACTTCTTTTTAGTTCAGATAAATATTGATAAGGAGTGTTTGGATAATTTTGAAAAGAAAAATCGTCCTTCTTTTTCAACAAACACTTTACGCAACAAAAAAGGTAAATCAGCGTCTTGGAACATCGTTGAAAATTTACGTGTAACTATATGCACTGTTAGCGGTCTTAACTGTGATACCAAACGTAACGTTGAAGTATGTCTGCTTTTTAATACTAAACAAAGATAACTAATTTTAATTTTACCATTTTTTATTAGATAGGGATCCAAGTAGGTTTATTCCATGGGGGTAAATCTTTGTGTGAGCCCATTAGAACCCCTGAAAACAATGTTAATGATAGGTGTGAGTGCGTTTTTGATCACACATTGACTTTTAGCATCCAGGTGTGCAATATCCCAAAGAATGGAAAATTATGTTTTGTTGTATATGAAGCCTCGAAAAGTGGAAAGGGAGGAAAGACGAAGAAAATTAAAGAGTCCTCTAAGGTATGTTTATAACACTTACTTTTATTAACATATCAATACGAAAGAAGATAGGTAAAATCATATCTTGTATCCGAGCTTGAGTTAAGCTCATTACTAAGGTGATTTACCAGTTCTACAAATTCTGTCCATAACTACTATAATTATTTTTTATTTTTTAATTCGCTTTAAATTAAAAACTTATTTAATTCTTTAAACAGTTATTTTACTTTTTATTCATATTTCAACATAAAGCATGTAATTGCTAGATGAACAGTTTTGGTTTTGTGTTAGCTTTTTTTTGCTTCTTTTGTATTCATTCTTGTTATTTTTATCTAAACTATTTATTTTATCTAGGAATTATTTTGGAACCCAATTGCATGGGCCAATACTACTGTTTATGACTTTAAAAATCAATTGAAGACTGGAGCAATGACTTTATATATGTGGACTTATGCTGAAGACACTCTTAATGAGGATGCTTTTCATCCCTTAGGGACAGTTGTTAGCAATCCTAATACTAAATATGCTACAGCACTTACGCTTGTTTTTGACAGGTAACTTGTATAAACATTTATTATTGGAGGAATTTTTATCTGTTATTTCAGTTATGGACAAGAACAAATCATAACATTTCCGTCTGTGGATTTTATGAGAAAATACGCTAATGAAAACATTTTGGATTCGGACGCTACATTAAATATTTCAAGGGTTGAAATACAATATTTACAAAAGACTGTGCTTGAAAATGATTCTTTATATGAAACACACGATCAGGTAAATTATATTTAGGAGACTTTGTTTCAAATAAGTTTGAAAATCGATCGTATGTACTATGTATCATAACATAATCTTTCAGGATAGGAAAAAAATTTGGAGTTTACGACGCTATTGGATGATAAATCATCCTGATATTTTACCAAAGTTGTTACTCTGCATAGATTGGGATGATAAAAAAGTCTTTGGTGAAGTATCTGCGCTATTAAAAGATTGGCCTGATTTACCTGTTGAAAAGGCTTTGGAATTATTAGATTATGCTTATTCTGATCAGGAGGTTAGAAGATTTGCTGTTAAATGTCTTGATAATTTAAGGTAACTAAATAGTGTTCTTATTAAAATACTATTAGCGTATATTATGTTAATGTACCATTTTATTTTAGCGACGAAGATTTACTTTTGTACTTGTTGCAATTAGTTCAGGCCCTTAAACATGAACTGTATTTGGACTGTGATTTAGTGAATTTTTTACTGAAGAGGGCCCTAAATAACCAAAAAATTGGGCATTACCTTTTTTGGCATTTAAGGTGAGTTACCATACATTTTATTAATACACGAGTTAATTATTTTTATTCTTCAGTAATGAAAATAATTTTTGACAATAAAATAAATTTGTTAATACTAATTCTTTTACAATTTTGCTTAATTATTTGTAGATCAGAAATGCAGGTGCCTTCTGTGTCGGTTCGTTTCGGTCTAATTCTAGAGGCATACTGTAGAGGAAGTCAAGAACATTTAACGGCATTGGGTAAACAATTGGAATGTTTAGAAAGGTTGAAGAAATGCAGCGAATGTGTCAGGAGTCGTAAGGACAAAGACAAGGCTAGAGCAGCACTTTTAGAAGATCTGCAGCAACCTCATTGTATTGATGCGATGAGTAACATTAGAAATCCTTTAGATCCGAGTTTTCGATGTGGTAAAATGAGGTTGGGAAAACTTTTTTAACAATAAAATTTCAAATTATGGTATTTTAATTTAATTTTTTTTATTAGGATAGAAAAATGTAAAGTGATGGATAGTAAAATGAAACCTCTGTGGGTTGTTTTTGAAAATTCGGATACTTTCGGAGACGATATTTATTTAATATTTAAAAACGGTGATGATCTTAGGCAAGATATGTTAACCCTTCAGATGATAAGGATTATGGACAAATTGTGGAAACAAGAAGGCCTAGATTTGAGGTAAATTGTTCTACATAAAACCCATTTTGTGCTCATTATTATTAAAATTATGCTGCGGTTAAAACAACTTTTTTGTTTTATCAAACAAATAATTTCTGCATATTTTTTAGGATGAATCCTTACAACTGCATATCCCTAGAGTATAGGGTAGGAATGATAGAAGTTGTTCTGAATGCTGAAACAATTGCAAATATTCAGAAGGAAAAGGGCATGTTTACAGCTACTTCTGCCTTTAGAAAAGGATCTCTTTTAGGTACAATTTGATTAACAGTTTATAGGTAATGATGTAAATTGAATATATTTGCAGCTTGGTTAAAAGATCATAATAGATCAGAAGCGGCGTTAAAGAAAGCTATAAACGAATTTACGCTTTCTTGTGCTGGATATTGTGTGGCCACATACGTTTTAGGGGTTGCCGATAGACATTCAGATAATATAATGGTCAAAACTTCAGGTCAGGTAAGTCTATTAAGGATTGTTATGGTGTTTTATATAACTACTAAGTAAACTTGTTTTAATAAGTAAATGGTCGAGACACGTAATAAGTTTAATATTTTGATCTTGTTCTACATATTTGTATATTATGTATAACGTATTTATTTCACACACTTTTCTGTTTTTAGCTGTTCCATGTGGATTTCGGTCATATATTGGGTCACTTCAAAGAAAAGTTCGGTTTCAAACGAGAAAGGGTACCCTTCGTTTTGACTCACGACTTTGTTCAGGTCATAAGTAAAGGACAAAGGAATGCACTGGAATTCAAAGTATTTCAGGAATATTGTGAGAGAGTACGTCGTTTATATTTTTCTTATTGGTTTTATTTTCTACCAAGAGTAGATATATTTATTATTCGTAATGTTGCAGGCGTTTATGATACTACGAAAACATGGAGGTCTTATAATGTCACTTTGTGCTATGATGATTTCTACAGGACTTCCTGAACTTAGTTCTGAAAAGGACTTAAATTATTTGCGTGAAACATTGGTAATATTTTTTCCAGTTAATTTTGTGTTCCTTTATAATTATTCGGGGTTTTGTACTGAAGTAAGACAAAACGAAAGTTCACCCTTATCTCCAAATTGTAAAGATAAAATTTTGAAGTTGTCGTATAGACAGATATTTTTATAAATAATACATTTACTTTTATTTTATTTTAAAACATCTGTTCAAATATTAACGAGTAACTACAGATGGCGCGGCAGGGTGAACGCTATCTGTAGATATTTGTCACTAATTCTGAGTTCATTAATTTTCGATTAAGGATATCGATTTTTTAAACTGAATCCACGGTGTAGCAGTCTACTTGATACGCACGTGCACCTAACATAACTATCAGATACTACGCCGCGTGCTCAGTTTGATAAGTCGATAAACCTAAAATATTAATGAACTCAGCTGTGGCTATTGGTTATATACGCTGCGGTGTGCTGATGACAATCATTGATATTCTGTTCAAATATAAATTCTTATACAAATTGCTCTTAATTAACTAGAAAAAAGTAATGAAATTTATCCCCATTTAATCAATTTAAGTAATTCATAAGTTGTATTTGTTCAATAGTAAGGTATATTATTGTGTTTTAATAGGTTCTTTCAAAGTCTGACGAGGAGGCAATTGCTCATTTTAAATCGAAGTTTGATGAAGCTTTATCAAATTCGTGGAAAACTTCGGTAAATTGGGCGACTCATAATTTAGCGAAAAACAACAAGGCTTAAATAATTTAAATGTAAATTGTATCTAAAAAGTGCCAATGTTTTGTATATATAACTGAATTTAATTTTATATAAAATGCGTAGTATAGATAATGAAAATGTTTTGTACATATTTGAACTGACCATTTTTTTAAATGAGTTATATCAAAGAATTGAACCGTTATTTCTTATGGTATTTACTTATATCACCAATAATAATTTGAATCAATTTTTCCAAAAAGCCAACAAAAATAATGAGGGGCATGTTTTCTTATTAATGTAAGTCTAGTTTTATTATACATTTAAATTACGTATTGGAATTATTTGGAAATTTATATATATAATTATATTGAATCTGTGTGTATATATTGAAAAATATTACTAGTCAAACTTAAATTAATTAGTAAAAAAATAAATAAACAATAAGAAATAATAGTTCTACTTTGGTCGTTACTAAATGTAATTTAAAATGCATATGATAAGGTAACGTACAATGTTATTTAAATTTAAATTATTAATGAGTAATTTGATATTTTGTAAAATAAGGTGTAAGACTAGACTTTCTGATACTTATTATAAATTTTTGTCCGTTGTATTTTTTTTTGGTTGAATATTCTACATGTTTTTTTTGTAAAGCAAATACATAATAATAAAATAATGATAAGTCTACTTCTTATATTATTTCATATACTATAATATTTTATTATAAGTACCTTAAAAACAAATCCATAATTAAAGGCTAAGTATAATTTAAAATAACAAGAATAGATATTTAATATAAGAACATAAGCTTTCACGGCCGGAATTCATAGTAGAATGATGGTTCGGGCTTGTAGGCAGTGGTCGATTTGAACGGTTTCGTTAGCAACTGCGGCTGACATCCTCAGTGGGTGCTGCGTTGACTACGCGCTCTAAGATTATACCTCGAAGTCTCGGCAGCGATTGACATGATAATAACAGAAAATAAAACGGTTCAAGTGCAGATCGAACATACTGAGTTCCGTCCTACGGAAGACCTTAATAAGTATACAATTGTAACCAATGATCTTCAAACAAAAAAAATAAATAAAATTTGATATTATTTTTGAAATTTTTAAAACATGAAAAGAATTGTACCTGGATCATGATATGCCATTAAATCAAATACTTCTGCCGTTTTTAAAACAAATCTAGTTAAATAGGAATTTTTTCGAATTTAGATTAAGAATTCTCATCATGTAAAGGAAAACCCAGATTTGAATTCAAACAGAAAATCCGATTTTAATGTTTTATTTTGAAAATTCAACATACTACTCCAGGCTAATCCCAGGTTTTGACCATGGTGTAAAGTTTATATAAACGAAGCTATTCAAAAATGCAATAAAACGTAATTATCCTGATGTAATGAAGGGCATTTTTAAAATAAAGCACTAAAACCAGATTTTCCATTACAAACAACGTTTCAATTCAAATCTGAATTTCCACAACAGGATGATTATAGTCAACGAAAGAATTTCCAAGTTAACTATATATTTGTGAGGTGGCACCAGTTCGGTATTTAATGACATTTTATGATACAGTCTAATTTCCTATTAATATTCAAAAATAACTTTTACAGCATAAATAACCATTAATAGAGGTCTAAGAAATGACCACATTATTCTATTAGTGCCCAATCCATCTCCCAAAAATCAAATCGTAGTAGTTTCCGAGAAAAAAGTCTCAAATTAAAAATGGAAAAAGGAATATGCAGATGCAATACATTCCGCATCTAAATCTCTCATCCTTGGGAGATTAGTAGTTCAGCAAACGGTCAATACTTTTCCAAAAACAAATCCCAAATCCTAATAGTTTCTGAGGAAAAAATTATCAAAAAATCCCAAGTGGTAGCATTTTCTCAGAATAAACGTTTAAAAAATAAATAAAAACGGGAATAAAATTTGTCATCTTTGAGAAAACAGTAGTGGTATATGTAGCCACTACTTTTATCAATTATCAAATACCAAGTGCAGCAGTTTCTGAGAAAATCATTATTAAAGAAAATTAAAAAAAAAAAACGAAATAATCTTTTTTTGGAACGTATCGCAACAAAATTTGTTATCTTTAGGAAAGCAGTAGTGGTATATGTGGCCAAGGAGTTTCTGAGGAAAAAAAATCAAATTAATACCTATAAAAAGATTATATAATTTTTCGAAATTTGTTACACCTATAATCTCTATTCTTAAAAAAATAAATAATCGAAAACTATGACACCTCAATCTTTTGTCTTTGGAGATCGGCAGGTATATAAGTTAACACAGAATATGTTAGCCGAAGTTGTCGACACACGTCTAAACCTAACGGTTTAGTTAGACCAAGGCCCTTCAGCCCGAATCTACTGTTTAGTGCTACCGTGGAAGCTTTTGTATACTGTCGCCAATATCGAGCAATTAATATAACTATCATTATCAAACTATTTATTTTCGCTAGTTAATGCTCAAACAATACCACAATTAACAATAATAACTCTTTCGCGTACTATTCCACTTCTCTCTGCTTTCCACTTTCTATCGCCTACTTGTTAGAACTCTCTCTCGCTGATTTCGCGGAAGCTTATTTATGGTAACTTCGTTTGTTCTGAAAGCTTCTAGAATAACGTTTCTATAAGTTTCTAATATTTTCTTTGAAATCTCGGCAACCCACATTATAGATCATTATATTGCTCGTAAATTGCCTACTCGCATGTAACAATACCAAACATTATTCGAACTTTAAATTGAGATATACAATAACCTGAATTTAATTCAGTGACAAAAGGTACCTCGAACTGGCTACTCTCTTGGCAATTTTGCCGTTTTTGCCCAATAATTACAAAAATTCTTTCAATAAATTGTTTAATATTATAACGTATAAAAGAGAAGATTTGAATTAGATAATTAGTTTTTTTTTATAAAAAAATTAAGCAATCACATTTGAAAATGCGGCAAAAAAAAAACATTTCTACTGGAAAGACATCGACCAACGAAGATAATGAAAAAGTAAAATGAGAGTAATATTCTTTTTTTTGATAGAATAAGTAGGTTCAAGAAAATAATTTACATATATAGATAGATATTCTTTATTTACTTCACTTTATCGAGTATAAGGAAATAGAAAGAAAAAACATGATTTTATATTATTTTGCGACATATTTTTAAATCTACATAAATCCAAAGAAAATAAAAGTAACAATCTCTTCAAAATTAGTAATTATTCATTTTATTTAACGTTTACTCTAAAATTAAAAACAGAACGTTTTTTAGGAAAACCTGTTTATTGAATTTAATAAAATTTTCGCATTAAACAGAATAATATAGTTTTCATTTACTGCATCCTTAAGTTCGTTTATTTATTTTCACATGAAAATCATGGGATTTCTTTTCTTTACTGACTAAAAATTTGAATGATATTTCTCATTTTTCAGATTGTCTGTATAATGAGATTTAATCAATTATATTATAAACAAGTTAAATAAATTGAAAGATGTTATATCCATAACCGATATACCGAATTAATGATGCAAAAGATGAAAATTAATTATCAATATCTACTGTTTGGTGTAAAATAAAATAATTTTGCTTATTTTTTTCTATTTAATTTATTTTCTATTGCTGGTATAAAATACCTAGGAATTAAAATTTGCATGTCTGAAGTAACGAAGCCAACTTGTGTCGTTTGTAACATTATCTTCGTCATATTATTACGCAAACCTTTGGTGCGAACATAATGCTCTACAAGTACGACAAGCTTTGGGAAATGTAATCTTCGCGTAAAGCCCCGACAACAGCACGGGGTCCCACGGGTGCTCGACCATAAGGCCGAAACGTTTTCTACACTACAACCATGTAACGTAACGTTCCTTTATGTGCGTGTTTCCTTTGTACAATATTGTTAATGTGATGCGTTCTCGTAAAGCCATCATCTATCATTATCATTATAATTGTTATCACTATTACAAAACAAGAGACGTCGGTAAAGAGCGAGACGATTATACAAGAACGATGTGTTTGAATTAGATAATTAGTCTTATAAGTGTCGCGTATATCATGCCATTAACATTTCCTTACTGCAATTGTTTTCTTATCTAGGTACAACCGTTTTAATATATTTATACCATAGTGAAAAGTGTTGTAAAAAAATGGAAGGAGACGAAAAGTTACCATTAATTAATTTGCAAGAGATAGTAGGAAGATATTCCAGCATTGAAGTAAGTGAAATGAAATAGTAATTTAGATTTAGATTTAGATGGTACTTTTCAGTTCTTAATTTGAATATATTTTTTTAAATAGAAAAATAAAAAACTAAACTGCACGAACAAATCGTTATTGTCCTTTTGTTTTTATAATAATTGATTATCAGGAAAGTGAGTCATCAAAGTTGTCAATTACAAGAAATAAAACAATAATATTACTATAAATAAAATCACTCGTGGCATGGACAAAATAAAACCATATGGAAGGTAGAGATTCCAAATGGAAATTAATTGTTTCAACGAAAATATGTGAGGACAAAAATTGTGTATTGTTAGCAATAGGAAAACCTGTATTTAAATGTGTAGTAAATTAAAGTAGATACGTATTGATACCAAATTTCAAACTAGAAGAGTTCAGTAAAATACATGTAAATAGTTTCAAGGAACAGTTTATTCATAAGATATACCTACCACTCGTGAATATTTTATTTAAATTAGATAAAGTTCTTTATCTTGAAAGGCAGAAACGGAGTAACTAGGACCGATGTGTATCTGTGTAGTTTAGAACTTTGCGGTACAAGATTTAATCAGCGTATTTGCTAACAAAACGTCCGCCACTTTAAAAAGTTCCGGTGGAGTTTCGCGAATGAAAGGAGATGAGAAACAATTCCTAATCAAATTAAACTGAGTCCTAGTCGGTTGTAGGACAGTGAAAAAATAGTAACCTTATTTACTTAATTCCCATCGAACTCGACAACCTTTCGTTTGAAAAGAGTTATATCGTACATATATTATCATGCAGTCATTAGCGGCGAAAATGAAATATTAAATGGGTTAAATTTTATATTATAAAATAAGGTATTAAAATAACATTACGTCTGAGTCACAAATTTATCGAAACTACCAGAAGTGGATATTGATTTACAATTTAATAGTTCTCATCAGCATGCAATAGGCAGTTTGGATAAATCGTCGACCAAAAAATTTTAGTGGCAGAAAATAAGCCTGTTTCAGTTTAAATCTCTAAGTAGTAAAAATTGGAGTCAGAACTTATCGAGCGGCGTGGTCTAGTGCTCTTGATCATTGCTTAGCATTGGGGAGGTCACCGGTTCAAACTCGGGTCCGGCTGCTCTGGTCCAAGTTTTCTGTGGTTTCATTGGATCATTTATTTAGGCAAATGCTGGGGCAGTAACTATTCCACAGATAATCTTTTACTTCTTTTCTGTCTTCATTTTGTCCGTCTCATCTTTCTCTCCCTAACCCACCACCCATCCATTCCCACGATTCCTGAAAGAAGGCTGAAGGGGGCCTTACGCCCTACCCCCCGGCTTTGCACTACAGGGTAGGTCGGAGGGACTGCTCGCCCACAAGCACGAGTAGCTGGTGTGAATAAAACACAAAAAAAGTTTGTTGTTTTAGAACTTATTGAAATAGTGAAATTTTTATCCGTCAATTAAACAATTTTGACCGATCATAAATTAAATAGAAAATTATAAAAAGTCGATGATTGCAAATTGATTTTCAATTTGTGTAAAGTAAATAATGATGCTATACCCATATTTTACACATTCAAAGTCCAAAATTTCCTAATATAGCCCATTGTGAAGACAAAAACGAAAATTATAAACTGTTGGTTTGGTTTTACATAGCTGAATAAATATAAACAGCGTAGTGAACGCCATCTAAAGAAATTTTCTACTTACTGTGTGATTCAGTGATGTTCAACAAGGTCCTTTTCCAATCTTTTCCAAGGAAATCGTCTTGTTAAATTGGACTAACTGTATGGAAGGCACGTAATCAGATAGAACAAAAATAAAAGTATGTTTTTGGTCATTATTTTGTTGAAATCCACTGGTTCTCATCAGCGCGCTATACTCAGTTCCGACAGAACACCGACCAACCTACCGGCTGCCTTTAAATAGCGATCGATGAGTAAATACAGAAAAGTAACAAATTTCTACAGATGGGGTTGACTATGCTGTCTGTTTTTATTCATCACATGGTGTTTAAAAGGCAGCAAGTAGGTTGGTCAGCGTTTTGAAGGATCTGAGCACAGCGTGCTGATGAAAACTAATGTGTAACAATCCACGTCTGCCAGTTTCGACAAAATACTGACCAAGAACATATTTATTATCATTGTATAACGTTACCATTTAACAAAATTATTCGAAAATTACAATTTAACAATTTATACGTAATTATTGTATTTTTATACTTACCTACTCGGTTTTTCTGGTTGTTCATTTTCTTCATAAGGATATTTAACTTTCTGCACTTACCCCTTCTATTTACTAAGTACGTCACGTTTGACTCCTTCTGTATATTAATTTTACACGCAATTGCTTCACGATATTCAAAAATAAGAAGTCATTTTAAGAAAAGTTAGTACATTTCGGATGGTATAAGCCCTCTCATAAACCCATTAGAAAACATGAACCGTATATTGTAATTGTAGTTTCCTATCGTTGAAAATTCTGGTTGTTTAAATCTATGTACTCGAAAATCTGAGAAAGACAACGATGTTAGCAAAAAAGTAAATAAATCACGATCACTACCGTTTTTGAGTGCAGCGCGTTTCCACAACGGCGTCGTGTACAGCATTCCGGGATACTCCCGACTACTTTCCTTCATCTGGGTAATGAGTTTATATAACATATGTCGTATGCATATAGCACAATTTGGCATTTTATAAAACGTCGAAACTTCTTTTAGAAAATGACTTGGCAAATTGTAAAACGTACAAATAAGTAGTGAAACTTTATATAATAAAAATTATTATGCTTTTGGTCAGAAATTTATCAAAACCACCAGACACGGATCGCGATTTCGCTCTTGTTAAAAGCTCACTACTACGCCATAGGCAGTCTCAATAAATCACTGACCAAGTCGAAATATTCCATAAAGAACAGTTAATATAATAACAACATAAAGGCAATTGCTGCATTCTAGTGGATTTTAGCTGCTACAAAAGAAATTTTATATTATGACTGACATATTCGAACGTTTTGTCATATGACTACAAGATCATCTCCACCCTCTGAGTGACATTCCCATCATCTAGTTATTTACCCAAAACCGTTTTAGTTAACCAAAGAATTAAAGTATATAAATTTAAAGCAGGAAATACAAAACATTTCTAAAATAATGTATAATCCAACATATGTCATGTTGCAATAAACCTAAGCGTCCATGTGCGTTTTGTAAAACACCTAGACGTATTACATCTAAATATAGTTTCATAATGTGAAACTTCGCTATTAATTTGTACGTTTAATAATTTATAAAGTCATTTTTTAAAGGTGTCAGCATGTGATAAAATGCCTAATGTTGCTGTATACCAATTACATGACATATATACACTGTCGGAAAAAAGGAAAGCAATTGTAAAACAATTCCCGTAAGTATCTTCGTAGGTTTTTTAAGTATTTGACCAAATGTGTTTTTCCTTACTTTGGTATCATATGGTCAATCTAATAAAATTTCATCAATGTTGCATCATTGTCAAAAGGTTATACCCAACAATGGATATACTGTTAATTATTAAATAAATACTTTTATAACATTGCTATTTTACTATCTCACCGTATTTGTTTTTTCTTGTCAAGTCAAATAAAACGTCGCTATTTACCTTCTTTTACTGCTATTGCCCTATTTAAAAGCTTAAAAAAGTTATTTTTGTCTGATTTAACTCCCTTTCATTAAATAAAATATTTAAAGACATACATATCAACCAATATTTCTGAAAATATTTTATTATATTTTACATATAATATCAACACAAGGAAAAATAAATAAAAAGAAAAAAAGACTAACCTCAATTAACCAACCTACTTTTTAGAATGCGGATGCGTATTTCGCTTAGTTACTTTGCGAGTATTTTCAACGCAAGACCAAAAGGAAAAATAGATTTGATCAAATGGGATCTACTTTTTATGTTACTTTACTTTTATCCGATAGTGTATGTATTTGAAACGATAACTTCGACGAATAAAAGGATTCCGTAGCATTCCACAATACTCAAAAGTTTAGATTTATAGGTACTACACAATTACGATACGATAAATTAAAAAAATAAAATAAAAACACATTTTGTCATCTTTGGGAAAGCACTAGTTCTATATATGACCAATAGTTTTCCTAAAGACCAGTCCCAAGTCCTAGCAGTTTCTGAGAAAAAATTATCAAAAAATAAAGAAAAAAATAAAACGAACAATTTTATTTTTGGGAATAATGTATTGCATAAAAATCTGTCATCTATGGGAAGGCAAGCACATGTGCTGCATGTGGCCAATAGTTTTCCCAAAGGCCAAGTCCCAAGTTCCAGTACCTTCTGAGAGAAAAATACCCAAAAAAAAAATTAAATAAACGGAATAATTTCTTTTTCAGAATGTATTTCACCTAAATTCGTCATTTGTGCTTCTGAGAAAAACAATACCAAATTTCTCAGCTTTTTGGTTTATAATTTGGTTTAAAACTACTAAAACAATGAAAAACGTTTCTATATGCATATCTAATATATTCGCTCCTAATGTTTCTTAATCAGATTGTTAAGGATTTAAACTTTTTGTAATTACGTTACTGTTTTCTAAATACGATTAAACGATAAAAACAGCAAGTCTTTACCAGCCCAAGTCTCAAGAGAGAAGGAAGAAAATAAAAAGGGAAGAAAAGAAAAACATTTAATTAAAAATAACGACAAACCCCGTTTGATGTCATAAAGCCACTGCTGCTTTATGAGTTAAAACGTTTTAGAAAATGCAAATATTTCTCTTCTTAAACGAAATGTTAATATATTCAGTATCATCCTGTTTTAAATAAAAATAAAAATACGAGGATGAAGTATAATTATAAAAGTAAACGAAAATTAAGAAAAAAACATGGGCATACCAATTATTTTTTTAAAAATAGCGTTTTATTTGCCTAAATTATCGAAACCAAACGAGAATTAAATTATTTTGGCAACTTTTTGTAGGAAAGGTTTGTAATGACAAAAAAGCGTATTTGTATTCAAAAGCTCGTTGAATTCATTCTTATTGATAATTTAAGATGAGAAATATGTAAAAAAATAAATTCTAGAGTGTGCCGTACAAAACCGTTGGTCAAGTTTTTATTACACTCCCATTACAAATGTTATTAAAATTAAGTTAGATACAAAAACATCAAACACAACTTCTTTAGTTTAGCTTGTAGGAAGTAAATTTGAAAGGTGAATACTTTTTCTTAATTAAACATTAAAAAAGGGATTTCTTTAAAACAAAAATTACCTTTTCTTTAAAAATGTTTGGACTTTTTTATAGCAATAGCGCCGGTCAAATTCGGTGGTCAATTTTTTGTACACCCCAATTATAAGAGTTATTGTTTTATTGTTAATTATTATTAATATTATCATATTACAAGCAGTGGATCGTCATCTACTGATATTTACTGATTTTTGTTTTTCATGTTTGATAAGACCTTATGAAGGTATTTACTTGACAAACTGAATCCTCGAAGCAGTTTATATTACGTGATAGATGCGCAAACTAAATTAATAAAGACATTTAGCTCTTAGTCAAAAATTTATCGAAATTATCCGATGTTTATCGCGATTTCGATCTTATTAGACCTTATCAGCACACTATAGGTATCATGGATTAATTTTTGACTAAACCGAAGTTATTTCGTGAAAAGAACCTGAAATAATATCGTATCATAGGCAGAGTATTATTATCTTATTTATCGATGAATAGTTATGGTAATCTAATGGTGTTTAATAAGATCGAAGACTGTCTCTAACGCCTCTCTACAAGACGCTAATACTGCTATATTATCCGTAAAATCAAGCATGCCCATCTTTTGCCCCTGTATATCTACCCTTGAAGTTTCCTTGCTTTTTAAAATATTAATTGCATCTTCAATATATAGATTTAAAAGTAGCGGTGACAGTGAACATCTCTGTTCAACTGTCTTCTTAATATTTACTTACTTATTGTTTAATTAGGTGATGAAATGGATTATTTCATCGGTGCACAGATGTGCCACTTCTTTTGATTCCTATGGGGGAATCGGTGCAATAAACTGACTTCGTGTTTTAATTGTTTATTACACCCAACTATTTACAAACTATATACACTAATTTTATGGAACGTCGTGAAGCCTACTTATTTACGAAGATTAATTGATTATGATAGATTGATTGAACTATATGTTATTGCTAGTTTATAGAGATCTTGCTGTAATTGTTGCTATATGTTAAAATATACTAAAAATGATCTCTTATAAACGTTTTGTTTTTATCTAATGTGAATGAATGAATTGATTGGAACTGATCTAACTGTATTAAGTTAACTATACTATATATGAATTTAAGAACCGCCCCTAGAGGAGGGGTGGTTCCGATGCACCGACACTTGAAATAACAAAACAAACAAAAAGGATGGAAAACCGTAAATACAAAAAATGCAACATTGTAATCTATGTGTCGGTGCATCATCTACGTCCTCGAAATGGACCGATGGGACAAATTACCCCCAATAAATGTATAAACTAACTTAACTCTAGATGCACATTTGAACACAAAGAAAAAATAATACAATGGGAGACGGCAATACTAAAAAGGGAAAAAATACGATACATACTATTATAAAACCATAAATGGCAGAAGAAATAAACGGACAGCAAATGCACATGATAACACAATAAAAATTTTGAGACGTAAAAAAAAAAAATGCGTGACCGACAAGACCAATAAATTACAAACAAAAAATGAAAAGTTAAATCCGAACACTTCTACAACCGTTGTTTTTTATACAAACTATATATCACTCTTCTATTCCTGTATGTAATTCCCATATTTTTAAGTTCACTTAGCATCTTACCCTATTTAATATTGTCGAAAGCTTTTTCTAGATCTTCGAATCCTATGTGTACGCTCTTTCTGTTTTCTGTCGTTTTTTTTCTCGCATCTATCCGTACCTCTCTTTCATGGTATGGAGTTCTATTCTATCTCTACTCCCCTATTTTTAGTTTTTCCCGCTTCCATTAGTATCTCGTTTGTCCTTTTACCTATCCTACGTTATATCACGAGTATTTTAGTTTGAAATTGTTTCCTACCTTCCCTCTCATGATTTTTTTTAAGTTGATCAATAACTTCTATTGTAAGTACAATATAATTCATGTATCCTACTTAAACAATTTAATAAGGTAAACCATATAAGATTCGTCATTTTATTGTTTTCCTTTTCTAGAGCAATAATGGCGATAATGTGCTGGTTCGATTTAAAGACTTGGGATCCCGGGAATCAGATGAATTACCTATAGAGATATCTAGAAGGTCGTCTCATTCAAATCGAATCACTTACACATGGAGTGAGTTAAACGTATTTTCCGAAAGAACAACATCATCAAGGTTACTGTCATTTCGTCGAACCCAAGAAAATAGAGATTTAAGGAAACATATTTTAAAAAATGGTGCATATCAGAAATTTTATTTAATATGCAAAACTGTTTTAAGGCTTTTACAAATAGTATTTACCATATAAAATTTCAAATTATGTATATGTTATAGCCAAAGGTTAATCTGAATATTATTTATCTAGCCATTATATAGAAAACATACACCCAATTTAGATAAACTGATTGTTTGAGCCAAAAATAATCAAGTAATCTAGTTATTTTTCAAAATATCTAGCAAGACTTGGATAAAGTAATAAAAACTATTCGGTAAAATCCCAATTTATAATATTCTGATTGCGGAAAGCATTTCTTCACATAGTTTTTAAACTCCGAAAAACAAGAAACTAACCCAACCTAACCCAATCCTAATATTCCCTAACTTTGTTTTTATTTTTTTTATTAGTTTAAGTTAGGATGGTAATAGGTTAGGTTAGAATATTTTTTATAATTTTTTATCAGTCTTCTGCGTTTTATTATCTTATCCAAGTTTTATTAGATACATTGTAAAATACTCAGATTATTTGATTAATTAATTAAATAAGAACATAACGCGAGGAGAGGGCTTGTGCAGCATTATTCAATATGTTGTGAGTTTAGTAACACAATGGAGGGGTGTTTTAGTGCGCTAAATGTCATATTGTAGACTGAAAAAATATTTTTTCATTTGATTTCAATTTTTTAGTATATTTTGGAATTAATTAGGTTAGGTTACGTTAAGTTAGGTTAGGTTAGGTTAGGTTAGGTTAGGTTAGATTACGTTGGATTAGGCTTCATAGTTATGGATTAACCTTTAATAGTGAGCTTTCCAATTATATGTCTCAAGCCTCTGGTGAGAATGCCCTAAATACTGAACAGCCACCAGTTCAGGATTTACTATAGGTACTTCAGGTTATATCAGGTTAAGTTTGATTAGATTAGGTTAGGTTAGGGTAGATTAATTAGATTGAGTTAGGTTAAGAACAGGCTAGTTTCCTATGACCTCACTATATGTAAAACTATTTGAATAATAATAAGTTGTTTTTTAATTTTCTTCTATGGCATATTTGCGTATTGAAACTTCCCCTATTGTCTTCTCTAGGCACGACCAATGCAATAATATGACACGAACTTTTTGAAAGCAAATGAATATAAATAAATACTAACCGCACCCAATACTTTCTCAATAATCATTTTGTCTATGTATATGGATATTATATAAAATCGTTGGATAGTATAAACAATATTTGGATTAATTAGTTTCACTGTAATATATATAACAGGTATTAATTTAGTTACTTCAGAATATATTGGTTTCGTTAAACCTAGAATCATAATAATTTAACAATATTTTACGCTTTACAGGTAGAAGTAAAGAATTAGGAAGTTGAAAATATAAAACTATATTATTTTTACATTAATTGTATTCAAATCATAAATGAAATAGTCAGTTTTTAAAATACCTACAATTTTATACTCAAATACCAAAACCGATCACATCATTTTGTAGCTTTTCAATTACATTCACGATGCAAAATTCGTGTTGTGAATTGCGAAAATAAATACAATCCATTTTGGTAAAGTCAAAAAGACAATATTGAGAAAATTGATCGCGAGGTGTCTACGTATTTTATGCAACTCGTTGTCAAAACTACAAAATTTACAAAAAAAATTGATTGATTCAGCCGTTACTTTGTGATAATTCATCTTAACGATAAATGAATAAACACTACTTTGTTTATTATCACTTTTTTATTTACAAATCCTTTTGACTATAGTTTCGACAAATAGCTTGTCATTGTCAAACAAATGATTCAAATGAATAAATATAAACAGATTTGTCAAAACAAATGATTACAAATTGAATGAATATAAACAGATCTACAGTAGTGTTTATATATATTTTTTGGAAATACCATTAATTATTAAATGTATTGAATAGTACTGAGTGGTACAAATCTACCTGGTCATTTAACAAGTTATTTTCCGAAATTTTTGATGCTTTATATACTTCTAAGGATTCTAAAATATTAAGTTTAAAGCCTTTATTCAGATTATGAATAATTTTAAGATTTTCTATAGTAGGAAACTGATGGCCTGTTTCTAAAATATGGTTTGCAAAATTGGAATTATCTTTTCCTAACCTAAATGATCTAAAGTGTTCGTTATAACGAGTTCTAAATGACCTTCCAGTTTGGCCTAAGTAAAAGGAATCACATTCTGTACATTCTAGCTTATAGACTCCAGTTTTTTCAAATTTGTCAGTTTTATCTTCTGAATTAAAAAGTATGTGTTTTAAATATGAGTTTGTCTTAAAACTAACAGTTAGATTGTTTGCAGATAGAACATTAGCGATTTTTATTGATATATTACCAAAATACGTTAAAGATATGTATTTGGATAAAAAACAAAAAATTCAAAACAAGGTAGTGTTTATTCATTTATCGTTACAAAATTTACATTGAATTAAAAATATATTTTTCTTTATATTTTATATTTTTTTACAAAATTGCTAAATGAAGGAATGTACCTAGATAAATATTTTTTTGGATCTACAAAATTCCAAAGCATGTTTTCCGTTTAAAATTAATCTGTTCGATCTATTTATTCAATGGTCAGTGTTAAAAAATAATACGTTAACTTTACTTTACTTTAGTTGAAAGTTTGCATTATCTATATTTTCTAAATTTTCTTAGGAATGGCCTTGAACAATGCGACTAGGTTTTTCTTGCAAGACTTTTGCAATTTTAAATTTTATGAAGTTTGTAATTATATGACCAATTTACATTTATTACCTACATGATTAGTACATAAGTATCATATTAAAATAGCAATGAATCATTAAAATTAGTTAATGGGGTAGCATATCCTGGTGAAATATTAGCAATAATGGGTGCCAGTGGTGTCGGAAAGAGTACATTATTAAACGCACTCACATTTCGGACGTCTTCACAACTTTTCGCATCAGGATTGAGATGTCTCAATGGTGTACCAGTAAATTCGTGTATATTAACGAGTCAGTCTGCATACGTACAACAGGATGACCTTTTTATTGGGTGTCTTACGGTGAAAGAACATCTAATATTTCAAGTAAGTGTTGATTTGAGGCCTGCAAGAAATTGATATCTCGACAATGTCGTTTGGAATTTAAAGATTTCGTGCTGTTGTATCACGCAATGAACAAGCTCCAATGGCAATACGTGCATGCACTATCAGATATAGAATATTTACCACAGTGGTCCTGATTTCAAAACATTATACCTTACCTGTTATTTCAAATGAGATCTGATTGAATATTAAAAATAAATAATTGCGGGTCGTGAGAAAACATATTTGTTCTAATTTCCAATCAGTATGGAAACACTTTTTGTCCATCGAAACATTACATTTTACTACTATTTTGAAGCATCATTTTGATTTGTTAGTTCCACACTGCCCAGTTCCTTTTGTGCACTTATCTTTAATGTTTTAAAATGATTTTTATGTTTCATTAAAACGTGCATTGCATAAGGAAGAAAATAATCTTCTAAAAGTTCTATCTGATATCTTAATAAAAAATAAAACTAAATGTTGACTTCCATAAATTATATTAAAAATACTTAACAATTGTTTCGCCTTAATAAGGCTACATCAGATGTATAACTGATAAAACTTAATTAGGATACGAAACATATATATTTAGGGTTACAGTGGTGGCGATGGTTTTGCGAAGTTAAGTAAATGTGAGTTATTGATGTCAATTTGGTAGTTTATAAGAAGTGTAGTATTTTTGTATTTATTTATTTCGATTGTTTCTACAAGAGAAAGTTTATAGCTTTTGTTTTCCAAAATGTCAAAATATTCATTTAAGTTATGTTTTTCATCTAACAAGTGTTTCGCGTAATTTGAATCAGGTTCCTTACGTTCAAATGATTTTTTATGCTCATGAATTCGTATTTTTAATGTGTGAACAGTCCATTCAATATTGACTTTACTGCTGATTTACAATTTAATTTGTAAACAACTGATAGATTTCCTTTGCCGGACTTATCTTTATTATTCTTAATATTTTTATTTAAAGTATTTGTTGTATAAAAATTTTCCAAGTCGTTAGAAGCACTACCTATGAACGGTATCATTTTATAAATATTATTTTTAATTTTAGTACGTACCTTCATTCTTAATAAATTGTTTAAACTGTAATTTGGTTAATAACATATCTATAATACAAACATTACAGTTATTCCTATCATAATATTTAATTCTTTATTAAAATCTGAAACTCTTTTTGATATTATTTAATCACACCTTATGCTGAAAAGAATGACAAAAACGATTGTTAATAATAATGTCTGTATGCGTTGGTTTGTTAAAAATAGCGAAGTTATGTCTGAGAAATTTAATTTTTGATTTAATTCGGTCTCTATAGTAAATTAATATTAGTGTGTACCTTATTTAGTTGGTTTACCGAGCGGCGTGATCTAGTGCTCTAAATCACTGCATGGTATTCGGGAAGTCACTGGTTCGAATTCGGGTCCGGCTACTCTGGTCCAAGTTTTCTGAGATTTCCTTAGATCTCTTCTTTTTCTTCTGTCTTCATTTCGTCTATCTCATCTTTCTCTCCCTAACCACACCACCTACCCATTCTCACGATTCCTGAAAGGAGGCTGAAGAGAGCCTTACGCCCTACCCTCCGGCTTTGCACTACAGTGTAGCTCGGAGGGACTGCCCGTCCACCAGTGGGAATAAAACACCCAAGAGACTTTTTTAAGCTTTTTAGTTGGTTAAAGAAAATATTCAATAGTCTATCTGCACCTAAGAAGAAAACTAAAATATTGTCATCATAGCAATGATAATTTAGACATTTACTGAATAATTGGAATTTGTTACTGAAAGTATTTTCCAAGTATGTAGTATATAAACAGCTCAGCTAATAACGGGCTTAATGGGTCTCCCACACCTTCATTACTTTTAAAAATATTATTATTGAATTGGAAATAATTTTGACTTATGTATATAGATAGCAATTGTAAAATTTCTTTACAAATAACATGTTTTCAATTATTTTGAGTATCTCTCTTGGTGGCATGGAAGAAAAAAGGTTTTTTTATAGCGAATGATAAAAAACTGCATTGCTCTAGTAAATTAACATTTTTAATTTTGTTTATTAATTGTTTGGAGTTTTTTATTGTAAATGGTTTTCAGAAGGGCGATATTTGTTTAAAACATGAATAAAATGTTTGGATTACGATTTAGAAATAATGAACTGTCAACCCACAAAACTGTACAGTTTTCTAAAACTACATAAAAACTATTCACTTATCATTTAGTTTTATTTTTTATTAAACTATGAGTTTCCATCAAGCAAAATTATTTATTATTAGTCTAGGTGATATCTTTGTACATTATTTTTTTATGGTGACAACACATGCTTCTTTAATTTTTTTTGTTATATGGGCTCTCGTCCGAATGGATAACCACATATCTAAGGAACAAAGAAAAAATAGAGTGGATGAAGTAATCAATGAGGTACGTGAATGTCGAATTTATAACTTCAATTTATTCGTCAAAATCCATCTTGTATATATCAAAGACATTTCAGTTCCGTGTTGAACTTTAAGAACCTTTTCAGACAAAACAGGAAATTAAATTTACTGATATTACAAATGAATCTTTTAAGTATTAGCAGTAAAAGTTTGTTTTGCAGCTCGGACTGAGAAATTGCGAGAACACTCCGATAGGTATTCCCGGTCGTTTAAAGGGAATATCAGGTGGTGAAATGCGACGACTCTCGTTCGCCTCGGAAGTTCTCACGGATCCATCGTTAATGTTCTGCGATGAACCAACTTCCGGATTGGACTCTTTTATGGCATTAAACGTAATGCAAGTGTTAAAAGGATTGGCAAAAAAAGGAAAGACAATTCTGTGTACTATCCATCAGCCGTCCTCTGATTTGTATTCTATGTTTGACAGTCTTCTATTTATGGCAGAAGGGAGAGTCGCCTTTTTGGGAACCCCCGATCAAGCAGATGTTTTCTTTTCGGAGTAAGAATTTGAAGTGTACTTTATAAATGTTTTGCTTTTCTGGTTTACTTATCCCAAAAATATTAAATCAGCAATTCGAAAAAAGGAGATGGGACTTCATTAAGAAGGATTATGGAGATCAATTTAAAGAAATGATTTAAAGTTTAATTTTCGGAGTTTCCTTAAAATTTTACTAATTTATAAAAAATTAAAATGCAGTACGGGGACTACTTAAAGGCATTAAATTTTACTTAAAAAATACTTTTAAAAAAACAAAATTGAAAAGGTTTGTAGGTGCTTATTAGTCTGTTATTTTTAATCTTAGAGCATACGTATATGGAGGCAGCATCTAATACTATATCAGAGTAATTGAAACAGGAAATAATTTTGGGCCTCCTTTCCCGCTCTAACGCAGCTTGATTGGTAGAGAGAGGTACGGTTAGGGAAGAGAAATCCAGCCAGGCTACATTGGAGCGAGAAAAAAGGCTCAGAATTATTTCCTATTTCAATAACGCTGCTGCAGTATTAAATGCTGTCTCCATGAATGTATGCTCTAATTTTTATATATTTAATAATGCGATTAAGTTTCAGTTAAAAAAAACTTTATATGGTTTAAACGAATAATTATATACGACATGGTGAATGCTATCTACAGATTTTCTACTAGTTCCAAATTCATTAACGTTTGACAAAATTCTTTTCGATTAAGGAAATTGACTTGTCAAATTGAACCCACAGATTAACAGTCTCATGTAATGAACACATATATCTAAAATAACATAAGTCCCTGGTCAGTTATTTTTTGAAAACTAAGCATGTACAGGTATTTTTCGCTCTTTTTGGCTTTGACAGGGCAGTCATGAAGACTGCCTTTGTTCGCCACTCCGTCCTCGCCTTTTTTGATTCGGTGTTGATTGAGTGTAGTGGTGGACCCACGTCTCATCACAAGTGACGATACGCTTGAAAAAAACTCCCTTTCTTGTCGAAATCGATTCAGAAATCTTTCATTGATCTCCGACCTGACCTGTTTTTGATTTTTGGTCAACAACCTTGGAACCCAGCGCGCACTAATTCTTCTAAAGTCAAGTTCACCAGTGATGATGAATTAAACACTCCCATAGCTGATACCCATTTGACCCACCTCTGATGAGATTTGTTCAATAGTTAACCGACGATCACCTTTAACAAGCTCTCAAACAGCATGAATGTCGCTCGGTTGTCATTTGTGACACTTGTTTTTGAGCGTAGATCATTACTTTCATTTTCGACACGTTCTCGCCCATCCCTGAATTCTCTGTTCTCTGACCCACGTATACACCCGATTCTGAGACAGTGTAGCATCCCCAAACTGTGCCTTCCTTCAAACGAGTGAAAATTTCCGATGGTTTAACGTTTAACGCCTTCATTGGTTAAAAACTTTATAATGATGCCTTGGCGTTGTTTAACATCGGAATTACGTGCTAAGCTAAATAGTAAAATTACCCTTTATATTTAATTTATCCCCGGATGATAGGGGTCCTAGAGTTGTAACTCGAAATACAATTTTTCCTTTTACTTTTAAACATATTATTATAAAAATCAAAATTAAATTGGGAGCAAAAAACACATCATTGTCGCAAGCAACACCTACGTTTCGCCTTTACTAGAGGCTAGAGGTGTAAGGCTTCTTCAGGATATGTATAAGCACAATAAGGGCGAAGCTTAGATATTATTTGCGATAATAATATGTATTTTGTCTTGAATTTAAAAATAAATTATTTAATTCAAGAAAAGACACAATCTTACTTTAAAAAAAACTATCAGTTTTACGATTTTAATTTTTAATTTACGTTAATAATAAATCTAAATTTATATAATCGAGATAATTAAACCTTTTTGTAGAAAAGTCTCCTAGACCCATTCGTTTCATCTCCTTTTTCTGTTATTTCTACTAGTTCTCGTATATAACGATGTGGTATAAGAACAACGGCTTCTGTGCCATTAAATACATTAATATAAAGGATGTAAATATAACAAATGGTATTAAAATGTTGGCTTACGTAAAATACGACACCGTAAAACGCAGACTCTTGTTTAATATTTAAATTATTATTATAAAGAGTCTTTATGCAACTTTTATGAATATGTATCGATTCTTTCTGTTGCTTGAATATTTCAATTTTTTTAATGTATATTATTTCGTATTATGATAATCGAGATATTTGTTCCTCACAGTTACCTCTCAATTCATTTATTTTGTTCAACATAATCTAGAAAAACTCCAATATTGTCAGTGCAACCATCTTAAATTCCTACGTTCTTGTATTTCAATAATTTTTCTATAAAAATAGACTAGTCGTGTAAAGGGAAAGGGGTTAAAATTATGCACCATTGTATTACTACCCTTTAAAAAGGTTTTTATTTTTACTTTCAAAACATTTAAACTACTTTTTAATATACCGCCATTGTTTATTGAATGTTGGCTGTTATCGTATTCGTATTGTATTATTGTAATCAGGCTTATCGAGAGCCCATGTTTGGCTAAATTTACTTTAAAACTTTTACCAGTTCAGTGCAGTTACTATAAAACGAAATTTCGGACAACAACAACCATTACCATCTATAATGTGTAAATGTGAAAAGCGGCTTCGAAGTTGTTGTTCTTTGTGCTCGTTTTTGTTTTGTGATATGGTTCTGGTCAAGGATAAATCGAGCATACTCGCAGTTGATTTATAGGTTGGAGGCCCCGTGTCCTTATAACTTCAATCCGGCAGATTATTACGTTCAACTGTTGGCAGTAGAACCGGGCCGAGAGGAGTCCTGTAAACAAGCTATTACCATGATTTGCGACAGATTCGACCAGTCAGAAAATGGCGTTAAAATCACTCTCGAAGCAGCTACTGTGGTAGGCAACTTTAAGCTTTACATATCGTAAATGTATTGTAGTACTATTTAAGATTGATGCAATAATTGATAGCATATTTTCAACATTAAAATAGTACTTTGACTTGGCGAAAATATAATTGCCATTTAAGGATGTATATAACATCCAATAACTTACTATGCAGTATTACTTAATTTATTTTCAAACTTATAATCATACAAAACATTTCGTACAAGAATGTTTTCTGTTAATTATAATAACCATCTATTATTGCACTTTTTAATAAAGCAATAACCAAACATTGTTAAAAGAATATTTAATATTTAATTTGATTACCGCTTCTGTTGTAAGAATAAAATTGGTAACGTTACAGTCATAATGTGCAAACTGTTTGATTTAATCGATACAGAACAATTTAATTTATAATATATTTAGAATTCACACAAACATCTTTGAATTGATAAATGTTATATACGTCCTTAAAAAGACTAATTTCAACTTTGTCACGATGATGACACAAGTGATAATTAACATTTTAAAATGGTTAGTTACGGCTTTAACATTGCTAACATTACACTGAATTGTTTTTTCCTTAAAATGACTAGTTGTAACTTTAATTTTACCAACCTTAAACTAAAATATTAAACCAAATACTTTTGCTTTAAAACTACGAACTTGCTTAAAATACATATTTTGCTTTTTATCTTCTCTAGTTTCTACAACGTATCTTAATGTAATTTAAAGGAATAACTATTCATTTTATAAAATTTGAAAACCAAAGGATAAAGAAAACACTTGGTATTATAGTTTCACTAAAAGTTTTTATTAACTCTGACAATTGTTTCGATTATAAAGTCACTTTCGAAGAGTAACAACAAATGCACTTTGTCTGTTAAAGAACCTTTTCGGGTAAAAGTTCTGATATCCGTCAATTTCCGAGTATACTACCATGTAAAGTAGGTTCCAGGGAACAAAATTTCAATAATGGCCCAAACGAATGTTTTTAAACAATGTTTAAACATTGCAACTTATAATTCTGTCCAGTTTTTCGCATTTATCTCTTAAATTATCAGTATTTGTAATTCCCCAATGAGACCATATGTAGAATTGCAAGACATTTAAAATAAAATTTAAAATGCCGTCTACCAAAAAAAAAATTCCTTAAATTGTAAAGTTCATAATTTCAATAATTTAATGCTTCCAGCATTGGCCTTTAGGGAAAATATAGTGATTATTAAGTACAATAAGTACGCTAAGAGACTTTTTGCACAATTGCAATAACTACAAAAATGTTTGTTCGAATGTCTGGAAAAGCAGGGGCGGTGATGAGAGGAAGGACGAAAGCGGCGGAGATGCAATGTTTGAATATGTTTTTGATTACTTATTAGTATTTATAGAAAAAAGTAAGTCCCTATATATTTTTCGTTAAATTTTAAACAGTAATAAACTGTTACAAAATTTGGTATACGTTAATTGGGGGATGTAGAGGTATCAATTGTACAAAACCTATTCGGTTAAAATAATCTCCTATCGAACGTTTCATATTTTATGTTAGAAGTCTTCTAATTCTTTACAATTTATTTCATGGAGCACTGCGATTAATATGATAGTTTCCGAAATAAATGTAGAAAACGAGACAAAATTGTATTGCAATGTTTAAACATTATTTAAAAAACTGACAACATTTTTGGGACCATTTCTGATATTCTATCCCTTAGAACCTACTATACATGGTGGTACACTCGGATTGTTGTTAAAAGTTTCGACCAAAATCAAATACCTTCGTGGTATAATAAGTGGGTTATTGTATTAATGAACATAATTGTAGCCTAACACAGAGAGAATGTGTAAATAAAAGACTGAACATCTTCTGTCGCGATTTGTACTTTCCTCATTATTATTTATTACATGCCGATCAGATGATAACTTATTAAAAGATCTCATCAAAGCTAACAGAACGATGAAAGAATCGCAATTCAATTTGTTATCATAAAAAGTCCATTGTCATGAGAACCGTTTCGTTTTCTTTTTTTGTTCTGTTACGTATTTTATTTTTCTCAACAAAGCTTTTAATTTTTATGAATATACTACCATTGTTTTGTAGATTAAATCATCAGCTTCTGATATATCGTCTTATTTTGTCAATGGAAAAATGAAAAGGTCCGCTATTTATAAAGTTAACTGGTGGAGGCAATTCACTGCAGTTTTATGGAGATCATGGTTGAGTGTTATTAAAGAACCCCTTATTATAAAAGTCAGAATGCTGCAAAATTTAGTGAGTAAAAGATATTTTTGTATACTAAATATGATGTTTGTATGTAATCAACGTTAAGTATGTTGTAGATTATCATTTTAAAATACGCGGGGTGTTTTAAATAAGATTTAAAATCCAACTTTACGTCTCTCTATATCGATACAAAAGTATTTTTAGAAAAGTTCACTACTTTAGTTTTTGTTAAATTCTAAAGGGTATTTATAATTGCTTTTAATTTTTCAATATGTTATAAAAAGTAATTATCGAAGTATTGATATTAACACAATTTAAAGAATTTGAACTGACAGAAACTGAATGGATTGTCAATGATGCTTTCAGACATGTTCTTGCAAGACTTTTTAATTACTTGACTTGTATATACATATATAAATGTGATGAATTTCTGGTAGAAAACTACATATCCTGAAATTGTTACTAAGGTTACTTCAACTACTACAATAACACTAATAATAATGACCTTCCCATTTGGTAAGTTGTGATTTATTTTGCTTTCGCTACAATAGTTTCGTTACACAGTAACTTCATCAGGCGAGATGACAAACTAACTTCTAAGATATTTTAAGTTACTTAAATAGGTGCTAATTCTAGGGTGGGGTATGTTTTTATTTACAATTAAGATTAAGTAAAGGTGTGTAACTAACTTCTATTTGATCGTTTAAGATAATGTTAATTTTGTTATGTTCTTTTATTTCTAATATATCAAACGAATTTAATTTTTGACCTTTATTAATAGTGTGAAGGATTTTAAAATTTTTGTCTAAATGATGATTTTCTGATATCAGGTGTTCTGCATAGGTGGTGTCTTCTGTTGTTGGTAAGCTTTTAGATGTTGGTTTATTAAAAAATTACCAAATCGGAAGGAAATTATTATTATTAATATGGAATTTCAAAAATTAAGTGCCCCAACAATTATTAGTTTATTACAATAATATTCGATTTCGAGCTCAGTATGGTTATCAACCCAGCTCTTTTTGAACAATACATGCCCTTGGGGGGTGAGGGGGCTGGTCGGATGGTGCCCGACAGCGCCGAGGTCTAATGTACACGAAGGGTCACACATTAGTACAATGTCGAAGTAACCATGTAGTGCAATATACCATTAAAATAATAAAATATCTTTTATTTTGACGATAAAATTTATTAAAAGGGTCGTATTTAACAAAAATTCCAATACAAAATCAACTATTTATTATTCATAGCTACCATTTCAATTTACAATTTCTATAAAAAATATTAAATACGTTCTAACCATGGTTATAATCCAATTTCTCGAGCTGTTCTTTCCTTGAATCAATTCTGTAAAAATTAATATTTTTGCGATATCATTTTCTGTAGATAAAGTATAAAGACGTGACAATATATCTTGTGTTATCATCTTATGCATAAATAAATAAAGATATACATATTTTTGGAGAATGAATACTTCTGGCGGAGGTGCCGGAGCGCATATCGTTTCTGCTCTAGACTTGCGATGCTTAACCTTTCGGTAAGACATCCTTTATTAGCTAACAAACTGAACATTTCCGCTTTGCCTCCAAATTATTCGTCAGGATGCCTTCTTCTATGAGACCGCTTGCAGATCGTGTTAGTATCACAAATTAATTCAATTAAAAGTATAGGTGTATTCTTGGAGAAACATTTTGATATACTTTAATAATAAAATTCAAAGTTTTGGTGGTGCAAGTATTATGAAACATATTTAGTAAATTAGAAAAAATCTACAAGAATGTTTACATAAATTTTATTATATTATCTACTATATTGTTTGGGCCAATTCGGCCATTATCAAGAGTACAAATAGGTTACTATTATTACTATAACTTATTTCTACTCTTGATAATGGCCGAATCGGCCGAAACAATATTGTAGAGAATATAATAAAATTTGTGTCAACATTCTTGTGGATTTTTTCTAGTTTATACTTTAATAAGACAACACCCAAAATCTACTGAATATCGGGATTTATCTTGTTTTTTAATAAAAAAACCAGACAAAACGTCTCTGCAGGTAATTTATTGCTTAACAATTGTTTCGAACCTAAACGATCATTTTCAAGAGTACAACAGGTTACTAACCTGTAGTTAGTAACTACACTCTTGAAAATGACCTGCAGAAACGTTTTGTCTGTTTTTTTATTAAAAAAACAAGATAAATCCCGATCTCCAGGATCAGACCGTTAAGTTGATCCGTATTGCATTAAAAAGACAAGATCATACATTATGAAAATCTTGTCTGATTCGGATTTAAATCTGAACAAATTTCCAATCGGGTGGCTGGCTTCAGTATCACAACATGAACAGGTGATAAATATATTTACTAAGAAGACAAAATTCTAACGTATACCTACGTCTATTATAATCGTTTCATTGTTTTATCTGTTGTTCATTTTTTTCTTATATTTTGTCGTGAAAATTACGACCATACAGGCTCGGATGACCATGTTTTTGTATGTTTTCAGATTTTTATCTGTGAATGTGTACTAGTAATTTTAATTAGGCGTAGGCGTTTTTTTTGTTGCTAATTTTACTTACTTGATAATGTATTTTCATACTTTTTATGGAACTCCATGCTCTACGAAAACGGCCCTTTTTATTTTTTCCTATCTACATAGCTTAGTTTTCTCAAAAAACGCAAGGAAAGATCAATGCATGAGATATTTTCTACAATTGCCTCCACACATCTCTTAATCTTGAACAGAACTATTTTATAGTGACCCATTTCAAATTGTCATAAACACATCACTACCCGTTTACCGTTTACAAGAACCATTATTAACCTGTCCAAGTAGATTACGTAGGTCGAATTAAGTACTCAGTTGGGATTAACCAGGATAGTCGGGAATCCGATCCTTAAATACTGAATTCCAATCAAATATGATATATATAACGACATTCATTTGTCAATCAAGAATGAAATGTATACCTGTTTTTGTTTCACTTTTTGGTAAGACAGACTAACTGCATTATTCAAAAGAAGGTATTACATATGAACAACAAACTAATATTTTATTAAACTTTTCTTTGGATGAACTTTCTAGAGGACAGGTAAATCTTGCAAAATTGACTTCCTCGCTAGAGAATACCAAAATCCACACCCGTTTTTAGGGGGGTTGAAATTGGTTGTATAATAGTTGAACCCATCATAACTTCGATGGACGGGGATCGATGGTGCATAGCATTTACATTTTAATTATGACGAGATTCTGCCGGCGGGTGTGTAGTCACTTTGTCATTACTACATCCACTATCACAGGCTATCTATGACCTCTATAGTTCTATGAAAATTGACATTTAAAAACGATATCGAAAAGGCACGTGTGTTAGTTAGTTATATCTTTATGGGATAAAAATATGGAGGTAGCAGCGTGCTTGAGATATTTTGAGATCTTTCTTTCTCTCTCTCACATACAAATATACACATTCAGACACACACATACATATATATGTATATATGTGTATAGATATATTCCTTTGGGTTTTATCCCTTAATCAAATGTTTAAAGACCGATTCTCCCATGTGGGACCGGGCGTCGACCGTGCTGCAACCATGTTATAAAGACCGCTTAAAGTCGTGTCAATTCACACTTGTGGGTTTGGGCAGCGACCGTGTCGGAGTTGTGTTTTGAAATTATCTTTTGCGGCTTCGCTCGGAAGTAATAATTTGATACATTAAAAAGCAAACTATTTTTCCTTTGTAAACGGTATTTCTTTTATTATTTATCAAGTTTCTGTATTTCCGAAGTTTTAGTTAATTTGTTACTCTATTTTCCTTGCCATATAGTGCATGTCTCTCTCGATTTAATTTCCTGTCTTATTCTATTTTCAAGCTACTAGCTTACTGAAATAATCAACTTGTCATTGTTTACTTTTATTATACCTTACCAACGATAATTTATAAATTTATAGTAAGATAAACGATAAAATTACCTACACTTACTTGATTAAATTCCATGCCATATACAAATACGAATTTTATTAAATAAACTGCAAAATATTGTTGCGTTATCGTACGTTACAATGTATTAGAAACCACACTGTAGCGAATAAATATTGTCAAGTTTATTCAATAAAATTGTGATATTCATAAAGTGCTGTAAATATATTATAATTATTAAAGGGATTGTTGAGTATCGCGGGTGTGTCGCTTGTCTAGCTTGTACTAAGGGACACTTAAACCCTCTTTGAAAAAACAATTAATTTTCCGAAGTCGATATTCTAATGATATATACAGCGACTGATTGTTTAATTTCGCTTCTGCTACAGAATGAGTTTATACTAGCAATAATAACTGTGTCTTGAATTTACGATTTTTAATAAAACATATCTATATACAACTTATAACTACTAACACCGATAACGAGAAAACAACTGGTAATATGTGAGATATATAACTTAGGATAAGAGACGAACAAAACGAGAAATGATTCTTACTACTTACTTACTAGCTTAAATATACCTGGGATCTACTTGGGAACCTACAGGGGTAGAGGGTGGTTGATAGGGTGTTGGTGACCTTAGGCTATTGTTAGTTACTACGTGACAAAATAATGAACAAGTTGTGTTATTCTAAAATAACACATCTGGCAAACAGAAGTTGAATTTTCGTATTTTACTAGTTTAAAAGTACCTAAAAAATAAGTGTCCCTTACGCAGAAAAAGAGTTCACATATACTGCGCACCAACAGGGATTACAATACTGGAAAAACCTTTTATCTCATACAATAGTACGTGGAATGTGCATAGTACATGGACGTTCTATTGCAATTCACACATACATGCCGCTTTATAAGCGACCGCAGCATTACCGGGTCCTAAGACAGTCGTTGCCCAGTCCCATATCTGATAATCGGCTTTGGTTTACAAACTTACCCATGCTAGCACCATAGATAGCACATTATTATATAGTGAAGTGATGATGTTGATGATGATTGGACTATAAGACACAAGGTTTCTATCGGTCTTGGTTAATTGTTGATGTTACACAAAAACATTTTCTAGGTACAATTTCCTGTTATAATAATATAGAAATAATAGCAAAACAGATATGGCAACGAACGATATAGGCGTTTGGTTTTAGGAGAAGTAAATTTTCAAACTGTGAAACGTTTTCGTTGCTATATTATTCTATAATTATTACTACATTTATAAAAGGAAATCCTATGTAAAATATGCTTTTACGTAACATACTGATTACTTGGCCTGATTAGTATCTTTCATTATGTAAACACTCCTACAGATATATTTTAATTAGTGCGCCCCTTAAGTTCCTTCTTATCTTCCTAATACTGCTAATGTACGGAAGGAAATTAGTATTAGGTGAATTAGAAATTAACTTGCGTTAGTTATTTTATTCATGAATACAAAGTGCTTCTGCTAGATAGTCTTTATTTAGTTTTAATAGTAATAAAGTAATGTAACGAATTTTCTAGATCAACTTATTTATTTAAACAATTATTTATTTTACACTATTTATATAACACTTATACGCTACTTAACACTTAAACTCTAATGCAACAACTTATTTATATGACCGGGTAAATGTGTTATTTATATCACTCAGTATATCGTATTTATATTACCATTCTACTATCAACTGTAAACTATAAACCGTGACGGTGTACTAAACTAAACTAAACTGTAACTGTTCTTGACCGTCGACAACATAATATTTATAGACGTATCGAAGGTTCTGGAGTAATCAGGAACGATCTTCTAGTATTTTCTCGAACTCCTATTATGTTGTTGTTTACGTATTTCTATCAAAGCGCCGACCGACGACCGTATTCGAGGAACCCGTCTTAACTCGCCGCCGCTCTTTTACACACACATACAAGCTCGTTACAGAAAGAACTAAAGTTAAAGTTATCACAATATGTAGAACATTCCTTACCAAAATAGTAAAAATAGAGATATTGCTGTTAATCAAAAATCAAAATATATTAGGTATTAGTTCTTTACAACTGTACGGGGTGAACAACTATGTGTTTACGTATGTATGTGTTACGGGTAAAGTTAGATAAGCGAGTTAACCTAGGTTTACCCAAGACTCTTGGGTAAACCTCGGTTTACTCGCTTATCTAATTTTACCCATAACAAATGTTTCAGTAGAATAATTTTGTGACTAATAGAGTTAAGAATGGATAATAGGATCTCGAAGTGAAAATTCCTCGCTTTCCTATTTAGTTTTCCGGAATTCACAAAAAATTAAATTTTTAGAATAATAGAAATGCAATTATCGGTAATATAATTATGAAACACGCTTTCAAAGTATAGATACACTTTTTAATAGAATATAGTAGAGACGAATTAGCGATAGCACTAACAGCAGAGCATGGAATTAAATTAACTAAAAAAAAACAAAAATATTGGTGGTGATGTGAACGGATCTGTATTTTTCGTAAAATCAATGGATTGTGAAATTGAAACATAATAGATATACACAGATCAGAGAAAGGTACGAGCTGCATAACCTCCAAAAATGGCGTCGGTAGTTTCAATAATTTTTTATTTAGCATGGCGATGCAATATTCGATTATTTCAGGAATGTTGAAATATCTCGAAAGCTACTAATTTTTGAGATAGAGTTTTATTACTAAAATTGATCTAATAATGTTCGCTGAATCCAAAAATATTATGAAAATCATGGCATTCCACGTTGACTTCCCATTACAGTTGGAAGTGGCCGATGACCGCAAGTATTTTAATAAGAAACGGCGTGAGGCATTACGTTATTTACCACATTTTTAAAATTCTACCGGTATTTTAAATTTAAAAACTGGAAATCCCTGTGTATATGTATATTTATACATTTGTTTGATACGCCCCGAAAAGAATAGTGATATCTTGACTAAAATTATTGTTTTTTAAATATAAATATAAATACAAATATAAATATAAATATGGAATCAACAGAAACAACTACTCCGAGAGCTAATACCCCTACCGGCATTGAATAACACTGTTGATTCCGATGGATTCTTAGACGAAGATATAACATATCCAAAAAAAGAAGGAATTAAAATCCTTATTCGTCTAGATATTAAGATCAAAGATCTCACATTTGGAACGCGTCCTACCAAGTAGGCACAACGAACCGAAAGCCATATCCTGCGACCGGTTTCGACATATCGGGTCTCATCAGGTGGGCGCTGGCAGAAAGGCCTTTACAGGCTATACTATAAATATAAATATAAATACGGAATCAACAGAAACAACTACTCCGAGGGCTATTACCCCACTGGATTTTAATTCATCCTTTTTTGAATATGTTATTGTTTTTTATTTTTGCTCACATTTTTCGAGTAGGTATATAAGCTAGGGAAATATTTCGTTTTAATTGTTTCAGCTAATAGCTTGTGTGACAAGCGTAATATTTTTCCATCAAAACTACGACGAAGAAGGGGTTACAAATATTAACGGAGTATTGTATATATTCATAATCAATATGACATTTCAAAATGTTTTTGCTGTGATAACGGTAAGTACTTAGTTATGGTATTTTTACAAGAAAGTTAAATTTTTGTATTCGTAGGTATTTTGTTCAGAATTGCCTATATTCTTGCGAGAAAATAAAAACGGTATGTACCGTACGGACGTGTACTTTCTATGCAAGACCTTGGCAGAAATGCCCTTATTTACGTTTATTCCCGTTATATTTACCGGAATTTGCTATTTTCTTATTGGACTGAATCCGCAGCTGCCGAGGTTCTTTATTACAGTTGGAACACTTGTTCTCGTTGTTAATGCCGTTATTAGTTTTGGTAAGAAATAGCGTCTCCTTCTCTCCCTCATACATTAAACATTCCCAACTTTGCACCCGTTTTATTAACTTGGATTACTTTAAGTTTAGTGAAATTCTCGGATAGACTTGTATTATTCTATAAGATTTATAGAAAACGTAACGTTAATAAAATATGAAGGAAGCGACTGAAAATTACTTAATTCTGTATTTAAAGGAATACTTTATTGTATTTTATAGGTTACCTTATATCTTGTTTATCATCTTCTACTGCAATGGCGCTATCTTTAGGACCTCCATTGATTGTTCCTTTTGTTATTTTTGGTGGATTTTTGCTAAATATCGGGTGAGTATTAACCGTTTAAGACATTAACATAAAAATAATTTAATATTATATTACAAATGCTTAGTATTTTATTTTATGTATTTAACAGGGTACAGCTTTTCTACAAGTTTTGTGCATTAAACCCTATAAATTAGACTTTTTATTCTAAAAAATCTGATGTCGGTCTTGATGATGATAAATTGTTGTTTGAGGAATTAGTTCCATCTTTACAAACAAGAAGAAGTGTGGGGAAACTTGGTTATACACAACTTAAGTGGTAAAATTGATTTCTTTTAGTTTCCGAAAAAGTATCACTTTGTATAATCGACGCATAAAAAGGTTGTATAGAATACAAAAATACAAAATGAAGTATCAAATATAAAGATCGGTCAATTAGTTGAAAACGTATGACCGAAAGCTACTCTAATTATCGTAATTTTCGATTTTTAATAGTTAAGCAAAATAATAGCTTTCTACAAAACAATATATTGATAAGAAAATTTAATTGTTGGTCAAAAATTTATCAAAATTACTGTAAGTGGATCGCGTTATCGGTCTAGAAGTAAATATCGCTAGATACCTAGGTACAGTAGCCGGCACGTAAGGAGATTCAAAAGCCATAAATCATCGGATGCGCAGTGGCAAAGTCTAGCCCCTTTAGGGCGGGGTTAATCGGCCGGTAGGCAGAATGACAACTGCTCAGCAAGGTTCAGTAGCGTAGTGGAAAATAGTTGCAAACTAACAGAGTAGAGAAGGAGTTGTTAGGGTAAGTAAATCAGTTGAATGAATTCACTTGTGTTTCGTGTTCAGTACTTTCTCTCTCTCAGTGATACGCGCCGCTGAACTACAAGTTGACGTTTCGGTCCAGCTATCTATATTCTTATCGGCTCTTTCATTTATTGCTATGCTAAAAGTCTCCGCCTACCTACCTGTCAAAATCTGACCGTCGCTGAATATCCTTCCGTGCCGGCCACTGTACATTGTGTTACGGTCTGATTTCATTTTGTAGTTATTACGATGTAGTAATATTAAGTATAGTTTACATTGTCATGATTATAAGAATTCCTGTAAGACGCAACATAGCTGCTATAGTTATCAAATGTTTATTATTACAAATATCACCGTGTTGGTGTCCTTAAAAGTATTTACAATGCCGACATAGTCACAACAGAGAGATTCTATGAAGGCTTCGTCGGTCACAGTTAAGTTAGTTACATTTTGTCGTTCACCCTATCCATTTGCATTTTTCTGTCGCTATTTTTATCAATCCGTCGTACCGTTTTCATGTTGTCTATTCATTCTCATTTTTGTAGGTGTTATAAATAAAATTTGTACATAGTTTTTTATTCGGAATTTTTGTTCACTTCTGTCATACAAAAAAACATTCTGAGAAAATACTGCTCATGAAACACGAGCAAACACACTGGACATCTACAAAAGCTGAATTACCTAGGATCAATCAGAATCGGCACACTGTTTAGAATTGTTGTTAGTTAGTCAATTTTAATTATTTACAGCTTTATTGTTCAATACTGTTAATAAAAAGTAATAATTTTCACGGAAAAACCTTAAACGAAACCTCAAACAACAATCTCCATCCGTCAGAATCGATATCGATCTTTTTTAAAGTTTAGAGCGATCTTTTGTTAAATTTATCCTATCTACATTTGAACTCTTAATAACCTTGATTTTTCTTATATTATCAAACAGAAAACAAACTTTAAATATGCAATAGTCAGAGATTATATGTATAATAAATAAAAAGTTTTCCAAAAGATGGGGAATTCAGGGGTAAAGATATTTTCCCATCAAAACTTACTCCTCACTATATTCTTCGAAGTAATCTTTCTTAGATTGTGTTTTATATACAGTGATCTTAGAGTTTTGCCCATGTGTCCATGCTTTCATTAAAGTTGCGATTCTGTGTGGATCTCCTCAGTCACATTAAATCGGAAATAACAAAATCACAGAGGGCAAGGTCAAGCATATGAGTCGGGTGCGGAATAATAAGAATGTTTTTGAATGTTGGAGATTGTAGAACAGGAAGAGATATGTGAGCTAGAGGGTTGTCATGATAGAGCAATTAATTTTCTTCTTTTTGCTTGTACGGACGTTATCGTTAAACAATTTATTGTGACTGATTTGGGGATGTCCCATTGCTGCCTGCGAAAATATTTTACCTGAAATTGTGGCATTGCTGCCCGCCGACCTTTATGTCTATTAATGTTGGTGGCATTGCTGCTCTAACAAAACGACAATTTTAGCGTCACAAATTATGGATTCAATTGAGTTGGTTGAAAGTGCTCGGGGTAAACAACAAATTGTGTTAGAAGGTTACGGAACATTCAAAAGTTACTGTAGTTCTCAAGCTTTCACGGCCGGCGTATGTTGATGCAGTGTATTCTTCCAGGCTGTTTTACCGTGGTCCATGGAATTTTTCTTTTCCAGACGTTTCGCCGTGCTTTTCTGGCGGCATCTTCTCTTCAGTGGTGACTTGGAAAATTACTGATGAGTTACGACCAAGCACTTGCCATGTCACCACTGAAGATGCCGTCAGCAAAGCACCCCGAAACGTCTGGAAAAGAAAACATCCATGGGCCACGGCAAAACAGCCCGGAAAAATACACTGCATCAACATACAAATGTTGTTCTAATCTTTTCGATCAACTTTACACTCTTCACATCGATCTGAAAAGCACAGAAAATTACACGAATGTGCGTCCGGCTATATATGCATTATTACCAAATAGAAAAAAAGATACGTACAAGAGACTGTTCGAATTGATAAAAAGTAGAGTTCCAACGTTTAGTCCAAAATATTTGAAAATTGATTTTGAACTAACCACAATTTTGGCTTGCAGAGAAGTTTTTGCTAATACATCATTAAAAGGCTGTAACTTTCATTTCAAACAGTGTTTATAAGAGCTCTAGGTTTTCGCCTTGTGTGTATATGCCTTTCTACATGTATCAAAATGTTACATAACTTCGGTATTTATTTGTATGCAAAAATATTTACTTGTTAAATTATTATTATTATCAAATAAATAGGGACGCGGGCCGCAATACCACTATATAATCTCTGTTTCAATCTGGCGGGCAGCAATGGGACTAAGTCACTGATTTTATTAAAATGGTAGGACTACAACTTTTCATAACTTAAGTTATTTAAATAGGTTACCTTCGACTAAATAAAAATAAACTTGATACGTGTATTGCTAGTATCCTTAGAGTATTTGTAATTATTTATTATTTTATTAGAAGATATAATATAAAGATATAGGGACAGGCGGTAATAGGAAAAAATTAAATGAGCTGTACTTATCTTAAACAGAAAAAACAAACCTCTCAAACTATAAAGAATGGTTAAATATAACTAAAGGTAATTCGAGTAGTTCTTGAGCTCCTTTCTTCTTCTGATTTGGTACAGACGAACATGAACATTTTTATATATGTCTATCTATATATGTATAAAGGACAGGAATTGATATTTGTACTTTACAGATCTATTCCCATATATCTGAAATGGTTCTCGTATATTTCATGGTTTCGTTATGGTAACGAAGCACTTCTTATAAATCAATGGGCAGGAGTTGAGATAAATTGTAGAAATGATACCATGATGTGTCCTAAGAATGGTCATATAATATTGGAAATGTATGGATTCTCAGAGGTAACACTTGTGTTAGACCTAATTAACAGGCGGGCTAAAAAGTTCGTAGGCTAGGATAGAAAAAAATATTTTTTTGATAGAATTTGATTTCATTATTCAATATAGTTCCCTTCGAGGGAGATACAACGATTATAGCAGTCATACAAATTTTCGATACCATTTTTATAATACGATTTGTCTGTAGCCTCAAAATAAGCTTCAGTTTCGGCGATTATCTCTTCATTGGCGCGAAATTTCTGTCTAGCGAGCATCCTCTTGAAGTCTGAGAACAGACAAAAATCACAAAGTCGGTGGGGACCAGATCTGGAGAGTAAGGTGGATGCAGAAGCAATTCGAAGCCCAATTCATGGAATTTTGTCATCGATTTCATTGATTTATGACATGGTGTATTGTCTTGATGAAACAGCACTTCCTTTTTCTTTAAATAACGCTACGTAATAATCGCTGTTTATGGTTTTCCCCTTTTTGGAATAGTCGATAGTCAATGAATATTATACCATGAGCATCCCAGAATACTGATGCAATAACCTTGCCAGCCGACTTTTGCGTCTTTCCATGCTTTGGAGTTGGTTCATCACGTGCAGTCCACTCGGCTGACTGTCGATTGGACTCCGATGTGAAGTGATGGAGCCATGTTTCATCCATCGTCACATTTGGACGCAAAAATTCGAATTTATTACGATCGATCCGTTGTTGTTTTTGTCGATTGAGCTCGCGGCTCGCGCAGCACCCACGTTGTACAGAGCTTTCACATTTCCAAATATTCATTCACGATATGACCAACACGTTCCTTTGATATCTTTAGTGTCCGGTCTCAATCAACTTCACTTTACGGTTATCAAAAACTATTTTGTCAACTTTTTTGATGTTTTCATCGGTAACCGCCTCTTTGGGGCGTCCACTCCGTGCATCGTCCTCGGTGCTCATTTCTCCTCGTTTAAATTTAGCAAATCACTTTTCTACGGTTGATTTTTCTGGTGCAAAGTCCGAATAATGTTTATCAAGCCAAGTCTTGGTTCCAACAGTATTTTTTTTTCTCCAATAAGCAATGCTTTATTAACACACGAAATTCCTATTTATCCATTTTTTCAAACAAAAGTTCCTTCACTAAAAATGCTATAATTCAGATACTAATAGTGCAACAGCTGTCAAATTTATACACCCGTCTTTTGAAGGTAGAGCTAACTAAAAATCATATCGATTTGATACTACTAGCGCCTTCTATTGTTCAGCCTACGAACCTTTGAGTCCGCTTGTTATACTTCAATTACTTACTTATTAAAAAAAAACAACAAACAACTGTACTTAAACGATGTTTTATAACATTTCAGATTGATTTTTCCGTTGACTTATATTCACTTCTGGCACTTGCAGTGGGTTTTCGTGTTTTAGGATTTTTCGTATTATTACTTAAAACATATAAAGATGAGCGATAATTTCTTGCACTGGGATTATATGTAATTAGTAATTTTTAGTACCTAGCTGAATCGTTATAAACTATAGACCAAAGACTGTAATATATAAACAGTATGCAATTAACGCACCTTTAAATGACACTAACCAAAATAACATGTACTAATACATTGACAAAAATGTATATTAATTATTGTAAAAGTATAACTAATAAAATTTATTAAAAGAATCATATTTTTGTTTTACAATAAACTTCAGGATCCAGAGGCTGACAGGTGTATTTATACCTTTTGGCTTAAGAAGTGTTTCAATAAAAAGATTGTGAAGATCTTCAAGGGTATTATTTTAATTTTAGAAATACTGTTGGCGGTGCAATCTTGATGAAACATTTTCTATAGACTATGGACCACAGCCCACAAGCCCGGAAAATCTTCTTAATTCTGATGACGCCGGCCGTGAATGCCTACGTACTACAGTTATTTTCAATAAATAATAAATAAAAGAATTTCTGGAAGATCCAACACTCCGGCAACTGTTTCGACCTGGCAGTCATTAACGAAGAGCAATTACAAATACTGAAATTAGATTTAAATTACATCCCTTAAATACTAGGTGGTCCTTGATGTCATAGGAAAATCTAAAATTCTACATACATTAATACTTATAGATTCAATAATAATAAAGACGTATGGGACGAACAAAGCTCCATTTGATTATTAACTAGATGTTTATTGTTATATAATGCCTTTTTAGTATCTAAATTTTCCAATAACAATAAAATATGGTTTTTATTTTCTGTATGAAGAACTTTTACATTGTTTATATCTACTTCATGATTTTTATTTACACAATATTCTGAGAAACCCGTTGAATATTTTCCATTTTTTTATACTATAGATGTGTTCACTAACACGATTTTTTATGGCCTTAGCGTATTTCCCGAAATATACGGCATCACAATTTCTACAGTGCAGTTGGTAAATTCCACTTTTATTTGTTTGTCTGATTTCTGATTGTTATTAACTAAAAATGAGCCTGTATTGTTTTTATTTATTTCAATTGTATTTATTTTTACTTTATGTAGTCTGTTTTTAATCTTGCTACTTACATTATTTATGTAATTAACAGCACACAAAGTTCTTCAGTTGTGTTTTGAAAAACAGAAGTTAACAAAGTTGTAGCTTGATTTCTAATTTTTTTATTTAATAAGTGTTTTTTTTAAACCCATTTGCCCATTTGCTACAGCAATATGTTTATAATTGATTGAAAGTTTATCGCATTCGTTGTGAAACATTTTGAAAAAACACTTTTATAGAGGTTTGAGTAACAAAAACGATGGGTTTTGTTTCACTAAAAAATACTGTACTGTAACATCTTATCTCTCTTGAGAATGACCCTTGCTGGTCGAAACAATATTGTTGAGAACAATAAATAAAAAAAAATTTTTAGTGAACCAGAACCCATCGTTATTGTTATTCATACCTCTATAAAAGCAATATGTTTGATGGTTCCTAATTCCTAAGTTAAAATTGTGTGTAGGCATTGGTATATTTACCAGTCTATAAATGTGACTTATTGAGATAAAGTTAAACAAACTGCTTTTAGAAGTTTCAATTATGTTTATTAACACACTCTACATATGTTTCGACCTGTGAAGTCTTTTTGAAGACGTTTTCAAGACTTCACAGGTCGAAACACATGTAGAGTGTGTTAATAAACATAATTGAAACATCTAAAAGCAGTTTGTTTAACTTTATCTCATTAATTTTAAACGATGTTTCACAAATTTCCTACCGCGGAATCCATTGAAATTATGAATGTGACTATGGAAATCTGATAATTTAATTTTTAAACACTGATTAGCAGATGAATGTATTGAATTAATTGTCGTTGTTGGCTTTCTGTAGATTTTAATATTTATTTCTTCTTTTAAACGAAAAACGGTTAGATCTAAAAAGTTTAGTGTTAACTTAACTTAACTTCTGTTTCTTTCATGAACTTTATATTACTACTTAATGAATGAATGAATTTAAATGATTTAAGAAACTATCTAGTTGCCTGGAAGTACCAGTCTATACACAGAAAACGTCATGTACATAACGGCACCTAAAGTTTACATTTTTTAATAGAATTATATCGAATAACATTTTTTTAAAGTGCGACATGTGCATTTCCGAATGAATTGGCGATAGTGGTGAACCCATAGGAAGACCATCTTTTTACACATAGAACACATTTTTAACGTTCAAATAGCTTTGTTTAACACAAATATTAAATATATTTTATAATTAAATTTTCCACATATGCGAGAGTTGACAACAAGCGATTTTATCTTTCAAGAAAAAAATTATAAACATGCAATGTTAACGTTAAGCCACAACTCCAGAGCTTGAACTGTTCCAAGCATTTAATTGATTTTTCCCTAGAAGTACAATCATGTTATTTTTTATATATTGTTGGCAGGCTGTTTTTTCATGTGAACAAATGTTGGGTTTAGACATTCAAGCTATTATGTAAGTGTGTATTGAACAGTTTTGAGACGAACGTTTTTGATAGTGCTGAAGTAGTCATGAATCCTTGTGAGAGTGGCACAGAAAAAATAAAAAAGAGCCACTTAGTTTTGGCTAAAAAATAAATACAGATAATTCTTTTATAACCAAAAGAAAGAATGTCTAAATAATTTTTGTTCATTTATTGTGTTATACAACACTGCCAATGTTTCCAGTTTCCTTCAATTCATTCTGAATGAAGCTCAACTCAACATTAAAACACTTAATTGCTTACAGAAATACCATTTTGTGTAGCACAACAGCAAACATTTCAATTACTTTTTTATTAATCAAAAATAAAAATATGTTCTTGGTCAGTTTTCTGAAACTGCTAGATTTGTTCTCAACAGTGTGCTGTAGACAGTTCCCACAGAACACTACACACACAGAAGCCTATGGAATTTGTACAGTTCGGAAGGTGTGTTCCTTAAATCTTTAGACGGTTTTTTATCCTGGGTTTGCTTGGTTTAATTTATAGGGTGTCCATGATGAATTTACGTGAGTCCGTTTTTCGAATATGTGGAGCAGCTATTGCCTGGATCAGTAGGTTTTTATAATTTTTGATTGAGTTTTGTAAGTTTTCGGTCCTTTTTTGTATTATCTGGTCCAAGTGGGGTAAATTTAGGTCTCTGTAGAGTTGCTGGTTCGAGATGTAGTATGATGAATTTGTGATTTTTCTTACCGTTCAGTTTATTTGATCCATTAGCTGATTCAGCTGGGTGTTGTTGCAATTTCTCCATATTGGGCATCCGTATGTGATTGTTCGTTATTAGTATAGTTTTAACCACTTATAGCTTGTGCCTTAATTGAAGTTTACTTTTCTTATTGAGGAGGGTGTGCAGTTGGTAGAATTTTCGCTTATGGCTCTTGATGATGCTGTTTGTATATGAAGTGTAGGTGACGTGTTTGTCTATAGTGATTCCAAGGTAGTTGGTTTCGTTTTGCCAGTTGATTGTTTGGTTATCGATTTTGATTTTAGGTGGGTTCTTATGTCTTCTTCTTTTTTTGGAGAAAATAATCGCGACAGTTTTGTCTGTGTTTAGGATCATTCTCCAGCGTTGTAGCTATTTTATTACGGTGTCCATACCGTTTTCTGGTATTTTGGTGATTGTTTCTAGCCTTCTGTTTACGTGCGTTGCGTAGATCGCCGTGTCATCTGCGAATTGTGCTATTTTGGACTTGTTGGGAAAGTCGGCCATGTAGAGATTGAAAAGTAACGGGCCTAGTACTGAACCTTGTGAGACTCCTGCTGCTACAGGACGTACGGTTGTGTGATAGTTTCCAATCCGTATGTAGAAACTTCTTTTGTGTAGATAACTTCAGATGGTTTGCATTAGGTACCCTGGGAGTTGGAATTTAATCATTTTTAGAAGTAGTTCTTCATGCCATATTTTGTCAAAGACCTTTTCGAAGTCCAAGAATATGGCTTCGGTTGGGCGGGTCAGATTGAAGCTGTGTATTATGTCTTCGTAAAGTCTGGTTACTTGGTAGATCATCCTAATGTATTGAAAGAGGATATGAAAAGGAATAGTTCTTAAACTTTGTTCTTTTTTTCTGAACGCCCAGCATAAATTATCATAAATTATTATATATATATAAGCTTAATTTTGACATGACGTTAGCCTTAAATCTTGACTATAACTGGTAAAAATTTCAACAGTCTAGGTCATTTTTATGGATGATTTTTCTATAAATTAAATTATCTCAGAAAATATTCATGGTATGCATACAACTTAGTTATCAGTCATTTTAAAATTTCAGACTTCATACGAATTCGTCGTAAAAAATAACAAAGCCAACATCAACTTCCGGTATAACTGGATGTGACAGACAGTTGAAATTATTTTAGATCAAAATATCATCCTTGATAGCTCTACTTCCAATTTTTCAAATATCTAACACGTTTAGTTTTCCTAAAACGTCTAATGTAGTTTGGATAACCCTTCATATAAAATTATAGGGTGTCGCCTAGAAGGTGTATGAAAATCGTGTTAAAAAGCTACCATGTCGTCGAAAACGTTCTTCAGATGAAAACCACCAAGAAAAACTTGTACATTCACATTATTATTTTTTTTAATTGTGCAAGTTTCGTTATATATAAAAACGATTTACCTGGGTGATCATTCAAGTCAGTTTTATTACATTATTTATACAAATGTTTTTCTTTCCTATTCAGGAAATTTAGATATCTCTTAGATTGTATCGATGTAAATAAAAATCAGGATAGCTACGACGTCAGTTTAATTTAAAAATAAATAATAATATCAAAATCATTATATATTTTTCGCAATTGGAACTTATAATGTGAATTTCTGAAGTAAATTTAAGTAAATTTCAATCTATCATTTTTATATATGCATAAAGAGTTGAAAGTTTCGAACTTTTAATCATTGAAAACGTTTTTACAAACTACCTATTGGGTGTGAACATGAAAATGTTCAAAGTTAATTGTATTTTCTTGTAAATCATTAATTGGTAAATAAAATTCAGTTTAACTTTAATTTGTCCAACTAACAACGCTTAAATTGTCTTGTTTAAAACATGTGCATGTTTTAACCAATTTAACGATTGGAATTGAAACTATATAGGTAAAAGTTGTTTTTAACTAGCGCGAATTGAAACGAGAGAATTTTATTATCATATACCAATAAAACAAACCGCGGTAATAGAGAATTCGATTATTTAGTCGTGCAATTTTATCCGAGTTCTGTAACAGAGAAGTTACAATATCCCGTAGCTCCCTCCTTCTTTATGGTAAGCAGATCAAAGGTATTCAGTTACAACCAAGAGGTTCTCAAGCAGGTAAATAAAAAACATAATTGTTGAAGGGTTTCTATTCGTAAACAAGAATAATCGAGAGACTTCATTGTCTGTAAAACGTTGTATTATTCAGATTATTTTCTACAGTGTAAATATTTAAACAAAGATTAGAATAATTTGTATCTAACATTGTTCCTAATTTATGTTTAACATCACAATGTGAATGAACTTATAAATATATTATAATTGAATTTCAAAAATTTTGATTAGTGTAGCTTAATAAGTATAAGTGTGCTGCAATACATGTGAAAACTGACTAAAGGTGTCTCAGCAATAAGTTTTCCTTCTGAATAAGGTAAGTACCTAACTACAATCAAAACAATTACAATACTATGCAGAGTATATATATGAAGTTATATTGAATAAACAACACAAGCAAGTGATATAATTATTTACCAAACTGGTAAATACAGATAATATAAAATTAAAATACTACTAGACATTGAAATTTCGCTTAAGTCTTGGTGAAACATTTTTAATAGTTAAAAACAAAATAGACAAAAAAATATTTATTAGGTTCTCTAACAATTGTTGCGGTTTTTACACCATTTTCAAAGGGTTGACACTTATCGACTAAAGGTACGATTTCAGGTAAATCTATTTATACTTAAACTATTGTAATTTTAGTAGGGAGGAATTTCCAAATTCTATTTGATTATTTGTTATGGGAAGACCATTCAATAAAACTGTATTTATCTTATTTATCTTTAGGAGGTTAAGCCGTTTACCTTTATTTTGATAATGAATAATGTTTGCACTCTTGGAATCCAGTGAATGATTGAGAGTTATGCAATTTCTGTACACTTTTACCATTTTTTATAGATCTATAGTGCTCTTCTAAGCATTTTTTGAGGACTCTACCTGTTTGTCCGATATAAAAGGCTTCGCAATTTTTACAATTGATTCGGTATACACCGTTTTTATTTAAAATATCCGTTTTTTGTTTATTAATCACAAGTATTTTTCCCAAATTATTTTTGTTGGCGGATATAGAAGATAGTTTTAATTTTTTTAACTTATTGCACATATTATCGGATATTTTTATCATATTTAGAAAATCAAATTTTTTCTTCAAACACCCATTAACCAAACACGTCTTTCACTGGACGAGATACATTGATGATATTTTTTGCATTTGGACTGGTAAAAGAAGAAATCGAATCGTTCCAAAATTTTATTAATTCCTTTAATACCAACATTATTTTTATCTATTTACCCTAGAATTAGAAAATAGTAATTCTTGAAACAATTTTTGGACATTGTCATTACAAAAATCTAAGATTATTTATAATTTAATATTTTCAGAAAATCCACTTTTACTGACACTCTAATACATGTTAATCCCAATCAATCAAAAAACGTTAAATTAAATTAATTCAATTGTTTTGTCCACCGTTTACTCACAAGTCCGTTAAAAAAAACAATTTTGAAAAAGAAGTTTCAGTCTTAAAAGTACTAGCAAAATATAATGGTTATGATGAAAATCTAATAGAACAACTCATACATAAAAACGCACAAAATTAACTCTTAAAAAACTCCACTCAGCTTCAAATGAAAAAGATATCAACCACAGTAATAATAAAAAATTCTGTTACATAAACTTTGTACCAAAAATATCCGATAAAAATTGCAATAGGTTAAAAAAATAATAATAATATAATGAGGGAAAAATACTTGTGATTAATAAACAAAAAACGGATATTTTAAATAAAAACGGTGTATACCGAATCAATTGCAAAAATTGCCTTTTATATTGGACAAATAGGTAGGGCCCTTAAAAAACGCTTAGAAGAGCACCATAGATCTAAAACAAATGGTAAAAAGTGTACAGAGATTATATAACTCTCAACCATTCACTGGATTCCAAGAGTGCAAACATTCTTCATTATCAAAATGAAGGTAAACGGATTAACCTCCTCGAAATAACCGAGATAAATTCAGCTTTTATGAATGGTCTTCCCATAACAAATGACCAAATATAATTTAGAAATTCCCCCCTAAAAACCAAAACAATTGTTGGAGAATCTAATAAATATTCGTGAAACAAGTACCAAGTGTTTGTGTTTATTGTTTTTAACTAATAAAATACTACTGTTTCGTTTTCTTGAAAAAATTGTATTCCGTTTGCTGAATTAAAACGTAAAAGTAAATAGAATGTATTAATTGTATTAACACACCATTCCAACTTAGTTAGGGCTTCCTGGTCATTGTCTCTTTCGAATTTGTGGTCTATATCCTTGAAGGGTTGTAATTTTGATCCAAAACACGTATTTGTGAAACGCCAAGTAGCAATAGTCTTTTAAGGTCACGACGCGAACCAACGGTGGCGGTCCAAACGTCTGAACCGAAATATTTTACAGTACCTACATTAATAGTCCCAGGATACGTTGCATTTTAATTTTTTTGCAAGTGTGGTAAATCAAAAAATAATAATAAATTTAATTAATTAAATTAAATTGTGCTATTTAAAATCAGTCAGTCAAAATCGCGAGCAAGCAAAATTAGAAAACTTTCAGCTTTACAAAAAGAATTAAAAATTATAGGGCATATTATTATCTGGCAACGAAAAAGTTTTCTTTCACCACGACAACATATCTGCATATGCGTCGTTAGTCGCAACAGCAAATTTGGTGGAACAATAGTGCAAAGTACTTCCTGTCTTACCCTATTCTCTTGATTTGGCGCCTTTTGACTATCTTTTATTATTACATACGAAAAATGGTTCAGTAGAGGGAGAAAAAAGTTCAACCAATAAGAAGATCGTGATCACCTTTTCATAGTTCTGGAAAACGCACTTACATAGCTGAAGTTAAATAACGTTAAAAAATAAAACAAATGTAGCAGAAAATACATTTTTTCATTTGAAAGTCTGATTAACTTAGTAAATAATCCCCGGCAGGGTTAAGAAAAATTATGAAAATCCCCAAAATCTCAAATCGGAGTTACAGTGTAAATAATACAGGGAAATCGAATGGTGGCCTTGACTTTCATTTTAGACAAAGGTCTAAATTCATTCCAAGCTAAACATAAAAATGAAAATCACCACTCGTTCCAGAAATAGAAAGGACAACATATTCTATATTTAGAGACGTAATAAATTAGGAGTCAAAGTGATCAGTAGGAGTTATACTAAGGCCAAATTCATCACATTCTTCTAAATATTTTATGACGCAGTATTTAAGAAGGATACGATAAAGACAGAAAGAGTAGACTCCTTCAACTTTTCACTCAAGGAGGTCAAAGTTGGGAAGTACATTCTTTTGTTTACAATGAGATAATCTTTATTTATGTGAACTCTGACCGTTGTAGGAAAATATCAAGGTGGAATACCTTGCCATTCTGCACTGTGACGAAGCTAAAGTTCGCAGGGTAATTTGCCTCTTTATTGTGTAACAAGTTTAGGCTAAAGTGGTTGTGATTTTCAACTTAAAATCAAGAGTAAGGATAAGACTACCGTGAGATATGTTGCTCGTGTAACTGCTGCAATTTCTGTTTTGAATCGTATACATCTCAAATTTGGGTTAAGGTATTAATAAAAATATCAATGTTTTGATTTAAAAATTAAAAACACAAAAAAAATTCAAGATGTTTAGTTAAATTCACTACAATTGTTTCGCTTAGCTTAAGCTTCTTCAGGTGAAGATATAACAAAATTTATGATTAGTTACTACGTATATAAACCTACATATTATGGTGGGGGAATCAGACATTAAAATTTAATAATGGAGAACTTCTAACGTCTAATTGGTCGTTTAATATTTTATTATCTTTATTGTGTCGATTAATTTCTAAACCTTCTAGTAAATCTGATTTTTTACTTATATTATGAATATGTAAAATTTTGAAATCTATGTTAAAATTATGGCCATTAGTAAGTAAACGTTCTGCGTAAGCCGAGTAGGTTTTTTTATTTATGAAACTTTTATAATGTTTACGAATATGAATGTCAAAAGAACGACCAGTTCTATATAAACGTCTTCACAGTTGGAACAACTTAATAAGTAAACACCTGATTTTGAATTATTAGATGTTTTACATTTGTTATTTAAAATACATTTGCCTAACGAATTATCTGTTTTAACGAATGTTCAATTTGATAAAAAAGAATCAGCTTTGTTAGAAAATTTTAAAATTCATTAATTGACATCCTTAGCAAAAACTATACTTAAAATTAGAAAAAAAAACTGTGTGGCCCGAGGTCAAATTTTCATCTGCAATGTGGCTCGACTATCAAAATATTTGCCCACCCCCGAATTAGACGTTAGAAGTTCTCCATTATTAAATGTTAATGTCTGATTCCCCCACCATTATATATAGGAATATATATGAAGTAGCTAATCGTAAATTTTGTTATATCTTCACCTGAAGAAGCTTAAGTTAAGCGAAACAATTGTAGTGAATTTAAAAAACATCTTGAAACTTTTTGTGTGTTTTCATTTTTTAAATTATGAATCAGTTTCAACCAGTAAAGGCTTCCACAATCAACAATGTTCTGATCCTTAAAATTTTATGCTTCATACGAATTCGTCGTAAAAATATACAATTCCATTTAAAATAACAAAGTTAACATTAACTTCCAGCACAATCGGCAGTCGCCAACACTTGAAATTATTTTAGATAAAAGGATAATCGTTGGTAACCCCTATTCGCAAATTATCAAATCTCTAACCCGCTTAGTTTTCTTAATACGTGTAATGTACTTCTCAGTTTGAATAACTTTGTGCTCTATCGATTTCCGGGATAAGAAATGGTGTTCTCACTTGAAAATTTTAGGTTTACTTTGAAGTGGCCTTGGACCTTGATCAGAAGTCAAGGTGAAGGTCATTATCGGTCTCCCAAATGTGTTCAGTGCAACTTTTATTCTTACGAGAACTTGAGGGGTTTCTATGCTTTATCGTAGCTCTTCCAGCTGCATGTAGGTATAAAGAATAAGAATCTGTTATAATTTGATCGACTGTAATAAAATATAAATAATTGTTTTAAAAGAATTACTCGCTTGCTGTACTTACTTAATTAATCGTTCAGTTTTGTTAAGAAACGCGTCATTTATTACTCCTAATTTATTTGTTGGTTGAGCTTCCAAAGACGATTTTAGGTGTCATCAATTTGATTGATTATCCCATGCAAAATTAGATCTTGAGTGGAGGCAGGTGTTCATCACTTTTCGTTAAGAATGTTATTCCAAACTACTCTTATTTTCTGCACCAGATTTGATAAGCATTTGGTTTTTAACTTGCAGGTGTATGGGCTGTTTGAGATATTTACACTTAAAATAAATTTTTAAGTAATGGAAGACCAAAGGAGCTCTACACATTCAGAGGTATGCCTAATTAATTTTATACCTAATGAATAAAAAATACTTTTTCGAATTTCGCAGTTTATTGTTTCGCTACACTGTAGCTTCTTCGGAAGTTATATCTAAACTTAGGGCTGTATTTGTTTTTATTTATTTCTAATTCTTCTAATAATTTTAGTCTATATGAATTATTTTCTGCATGTATTATTCTAAAATCTTTATTAAACGTATGTTTATTATCATTTAAGTGTTTTGCATAATTGGAATCTGCTTTATTGTTATTATAAGATCTGTAATGTTCATTGATTCTGATTTTAAAGTTTCTAGCTGTTTTACCAATATAGAAACGAACATTACAGATCTTATAATAACAATAACGCAGATTACAATTATGCACAACACTTAAACGATAATAAAAATACGTTTAAATACGTTAAATAAATAAAAACAAATACAGCCCTAATATTATTAATGAACAAACTGAAGTCAACAATTCTCCATTACTAAAATTATTTCATTTCCCACCCCCTCCTGGAACGGTTAGAATATAAGCGAATAATATTTGTAATAGCATAAGTTTAGATATAACTTCCGAAGAAGCTACAGTGTAGCGAAACAATATTGTCAAGTGATAAACAATAAACTGTGAAATTCGAAAAAGTGTTTTTATTTATTAGGTATATAATGGAATTTCATCAAGTATCAGTAGATACAATCAATTTTATTATAATTAATTTTAATTTAATATTGAAAACGTTAAATTTAATAAAAACGCTAATTTTCTTTGTATTTTACTTTTTATTTTAACTAAAAGGGAATATTAATTAGAAACATAATTGGGTTCGCTATCAGATTAATTTTTCTTTGTCCAAATATTTTTTTTTCGCATGTTTAGGGCTCTACTACAGAATCTTCTCCCCTTTTCGGACGAAGTTATACCTATTGGTCACCAGTTGAAGAAGGGGTGACTTTATCATGGAGAGATCTGAACGTGTACGTGTTATTGAAACGAAAGGACCAGCCGTATAAAAGGATAATTAATAATGGTAATATTTTATCGGACAATCATTTCCCGGTAACTAATTAACGATTCTGTTTTGTATTTTGTTTGTAATTAGTTTCAGGAGCTGTAAGGGCTGGAAGTTTGGTTGCACTCATGGGCTCCAGGTAGTCCTATTGATTATTTTATCATTTACATGTTTTGTAATTCGCTGGAGGTTATAAAAAACAAAAGAGTAATAATTTCCGACGTAACTCGAGTCCGAATCTAGCCCCAGAATTGCCTCAACTGGTCAGGATTTTGAGATATCGTAACTTCAAAACCCAAAAATGCAATTATCTGCCATTTTGTAAGTCATGTTGTAAGAAGGTCAAACCATTAAAATAGTAGTCGCTTTCGAGGCATCTTTTATAATAGAATTGCAGTGAACTCAAATGTGGCTTCGCGGAAGCTCAAGCACATTGAAATTTGGCCATATTCTAATCTTAAAACTAAACAATCCTGTTTCTTGAGGAAGAGTGTATGTAAGGTTTTGAAAGATATCTTTCTGGTATCCTCAAGTCGTGCGCTAAATTAATAGCGAACGATTGTAGTTTTGTTGTTTGTTGGATACGAAAACTGCACTTTTTAACTATTTATTTACAATATTAATAATTATGAATACGATATTAATTATTGAATTGATTTATATCCACTACAGATTACCTCATACAATGAGGGAAATTCTTTATTTCCTGTCTATTGTTCCTCCTAATTATATAACTTTCTTTGAGGGTGTTGCCAATTTCCAATTGGGAGATTTTGCAGTGGGTACGTCCCCCGATATTTAAATTTTTACTTAATACAAACTGACACGAAACTACAGTGATGACAATAAATTTTAGGGAAAGCAATTTACCCAAGACAGTGACCACCCTTGATAATAACAATAGGTACCATGGAACAATAGAGACGAGGTGGCTCTCGTACTTAGAAGAGCTGTACCATAAAAACAATAAATTTCTCTCCACTAGCATTTGGAAAGGTCTGGGTAATAATTCACATAAAAATTACAAACCTGCAAGACGGAACGAATCAAAATTTCTTAAATTACAAACCATTAAATGATTGTGAATACCGAACAAATCCTAATTGTAATAACTTCAATTTTGGGAGTATTATCAATGTATATGTCAAAATGTTGATGTGCGAAGCATATGCATATATATATACTATTTCAGCGCTAAAAGATACTTCAGAAGTGACAAGTCTCCAAATTGTTTCAACCTTGTACTTCATGCAGCAATGCTTCCAAAAAGACAAAAAATTGTAATTTTTGAATTTTGAGGTTAAGATTTAGCGTTGGAAACTACCTCGAAAATAACATCTCTGGCCTTAATTTCGTGATCAATAACAATTATTATGCTTTTGGTCAGAAATTTATCGAAACTGCCAGACACCGATCGCGATTTCCCTCTTGTTAGAAACTCATCAGCGTGCGATCCGTGTCTGGCAGTTTCGATAAATTTCTGACCAAAAGCATAATAATTGTTATGGTTAAGCTTTACGTAAATTCACGTATGTAGGCTGCGTAGTTGATTTAGCTGGACAAGTTTAAATACTCTGTGAGGCTTTGTCTAGTTTGATATCTTCTGTAGCGGCTAAAATCCACTAGATGGCAGCAATTGCCTCTATGTTGTTATTCGTGATCCATGTTGACCTGCGTTTTAGTTAATAGATTGAAGTGATTACTTCTTTGAATGATGAAAATATTTATTAGAACAGGAACATAATATTTCTTTTTTTTTACATAAGTGTATGTTAAAAATACTTATAACTGTTTCACCAAAAATTGACTTTCTTCAACATAAGTAGTTTAAAATTTTAATTGCTACAATGATCCTTAAAGGAGTACAAGTACAAAAGGGTGGTGCAAATACCATACATATTTAATTATATAATTATGTTTTTAATCTTAAAATACTATAAAGTTTATTTGCTAAATTTCCAAATTGTTTTTGAACTGTGGGATTTTCTGTAGAATAAATCAGGTCTACTTTCGTAAATCATGTTGTAAAAAAGAACTAATAATGTAAATAATAAGCAACTTGGATGTTGTATATTTAGAAATTAAAAAAACCAAATTAATTTTAACAGAAAACCTAAACATTAACCAGGATAAACAAATATGCATCTAGTATTGCACCACAAATTGCATCTAGGAAAACCAATACTTGGCGAAACAGTTCTTACCTATTATCAAAAAATATTAATATTAACGACTTTATTTCTGTTTAAAAAAAAACTTAAAATTAATTCTATCAAATTCCTTTTTCATTGTAGCTTTGTTACTTTAAAAACTAAAATTTTATTAAAATAATAGACATGTATAAAAAATTTATAGATTCATTAGTTTTCTTGAGGGAAATATAATAATCACAAAAGCTGTAGTAGAATTAAGATTCGGGCTAAAGCGCTGTGGTCTAAATGAACGATTAGGTCCAGACGTTTCGTCGGCAACTGCGGCTGACATCAGTGGTACTGCGTTGACAAAGTGGGCGAATGTTATACCTGGAAATCTTAATTCTACTATCTGACCGTTAACGATATGCTCTTAGATTAAACTCAAAAACTTTTAGTGGAGCTGGAAAGACGTCTTTGATGACAGCATTGGCATACAGGAGTGCTGGTAGTAATTAGTTTTTGTTATAACTTATTTAATATCCAGTTTGTTTTAGACCAAACAGTTGTTGAAGGTGATGTACTAGTAAATGGTCGACCAATGGGAGATTATATGCGCCACATCAGCGGATTTATGCATCAAGTAGATCTTTTTATCGATCATTTAACTGTCTCTGAACATCTTCACATCATGGTAAGTTTTTAAAGTTTATAATATTAACTGTACAAAAAATTATTTCACAAAAATGAAAACAAACGTTTAACTTCGCCACGCAGAGGCTTATTCAGGTAGATGGAATAGTGTAGGGGAAGTCACAATGTGGCGAAATAATTGTTTTGACAACAATTAAATTAAAAAAGATGCTTGATAAAAAATAATTACTAATTATATTCAAAAAAGAAGGACAATACTTATTCGTTTAAAATATTAAGATCAAAGATCTCACATTTGGAACGCGTCCTATCAAGTAGGCACAACGAACCGAAAGCCATCGGAATCAACAGTGTAATTCAATGCCGGTAGGGGTATTAGTCCTGGGAGTAGTTGTTTCTGTTGATTCAATATTTATATTTATATTTATACTTATAATATAGCCTGTAAAGGCTTTTCTGCCAGCGCCCACCTGATGAGACCCGATAGGTCGAAACCGGTCGTGGGATATGGCTTTCGGTTCGTTGTGCCGACTTGGTAGGACGCGTTCCAAATGTGAGATCTTTGATCTTAATATTTTAGATGAATAAGGATTTTAATTCCCTCTTTTTTGAATATTTTATATTTTCGTCTAAGAATCCACCGGAATCAACAGTGTAATTCAATGCCGGTAGGGGTATTAGTCTTCAGAGTGGTTATTTATATTAAAATTTATAATAACTAATTAGTAAAATAAAACAAAAATCACTGTGTATGTTTCTATTTTTCACAAATTTGAAAACGGCGTAATAACCGAAGGGTTTTGAATAAATTTATGAAACATACACCAAATATTTTTTTAATTTTTTTAATTAAATGCATTTTGTAACTTAAATAATGTTTTCTTTATTATTATGCAGTTATAAGATTTGAAGGCTTTTTCGATTCAAATGAAGATTTTAGAATCATGTTAAGCATGGTAAATGTTAAAACTATTGAAGCGTTTTATCAGTATAAAGTGACGATGTAATCACTATTGTTTAGCTTCATGCATTTTTATAATGACTTAATAAATATGGAAATTTCTCATTTACTATTTTGTCGAAAAATGTTTCCTTTACCCTTATTTTATCTGATGCAGTTCATTCAACAATCTCTTTATACAGGGTCATTCAAACGGAGTGGTACATTAGACGTTTTACGGAAACTAAACATGTATCAAGGACGATAAATTTAACTAAAATAATTTCAACTGTTGGGTTATACCGGAAGTTGATGTAAACTTTCTTATTTCAAATGGAATGGTATATTTTTTACGACGAATTCGTATAAATCATAAATCCATCTGAATATTTTCTACTGCTTTATTTGAAAATTTTTGAATAATTTTTATTTTGTTTTTAAATAAAGAATGGAAAAGAATCTATAAAAAGGAATCAAATGATAAAATAAAATATGTTAGGTGCCATTTGAAAAAATGAAGTTATTCGTGTTTGAAGTTTTAATTTTGGATTTTTTTTTCTGAACGCCCTGTATAAATTATAACCTTAGTTTTGGCAGGACGTTAGCCTTATGAATTGGATATAACTAGTAAAAATTTCAACACTCTAAGTCGTTTTTTATGGAAGTTATTATTTTTTATAGTTTGGGTTGCAGTGCAATCTTTTTCCAATAAATTAAATTATCGCAGAAACTATTCATCGTAGGCATAGAAGTTGATTATCAAAGTCACCATAAAATTTTATGTTCCATACGAAATTCATCGTAAAAAATATACCCTTCTATTTAAAATAAGAAAGTTGACATCAACTTCAACATCAACAGTATAACCGGAAATGTCCGACAGTTCAAATTATTTTAGTTAAATAGATCATTCTTGATACTTCCAAATTTTCAAATCTGTAACATGCTTAGTTCCCCTAAACGTCTAATGTACTCAGTTTGAATGACCCTGTATATAGATACATATACACTACAGGTAAATATTTAACTGATAGAGATATTCCATTACATCTGTTACATGTATTTCAAATAAAAAAAATGAACTCCCTAGCAATTATTTTATAAGGGGCTTAGCTAGACCTTTACACTCTGTCAAATAGTATCCCAGTCTGTTGTAAAAAGGAAATGAGTTGACGAGTGTTTTCCAACATTTCAACTGAAATATTGTTTGTTACTTCGATTATTTTTACACGAAGCTCTTCCAAATAACCTTCACAGATATCTGAAATAAAATATTAAATGGTCGGTTAAACATGTATTTGTAGTGTATAGTTACAATAAAGAAACTACAAATAGTGTGTTTTCTGTAACAAATAAAAAATAAACCCATATCAATGTTAAATACTACTAATGTGTTGTTACCCTATATTTTAACCGTGAAAGGTTTTTTTATTGAATTGGGCCTTAGCTGAATTTTAGTATCTTCTTTTATTGAACTCTTCAGTAAAAATCAATATGACCTCGGCATGGTCTATGTGTTGGAAACCAAAAATATAATATTATGATGACGACATGCATTAAGGAATGAGTGTATGTGTGTCAAGCTTTTTCTTGAAGTTATGATGATAATTAGATGGTTAATATCAACCCGAAGGACTTTTTTACAGGCTCGTTTAAGATTGGATCGTAGAACGACTTCTCAAGAAAGGAAACAAAGAGTGTTAGAAATAATGAGAAATCTGAGTTTGCTTAAGTGTAGACGTAGTAAAATATCTACGATATCTGGAGGAGAGAAAAAGCGTTTGTCGTTTGCAACTGAGGTATAAGATTACAATTTTCTTTTAATAGATGTTGCAGTCGAAGTCAAAAGATTAATGATGCTTTTTATAAAATAAGTTTGCGATTCTGATACTTTTAGGTCAGTTTGAACCTAGCAACCAATATTTATGATTTTTCGATCAATATATTTTGATACCCCATAACGGTTTCTTGAAACTTTTTGGTAAAAAGTTTGTATTTATAATTATACATTCAAATTTTACTGAGTTTCATTCATTCATTCACTTTCAAAACCTCTTTGGTCTTGTTGTGCATTGTAACTGTAAAACAACTGTTTTACATTTGAGCTTAATTGTAATAGAAACGTCTGATTCCAGTTGCATTCCTTTTTCAAAGGTCTTCTGCATTTAGGTGATTACTCAATTATAGGAAAAGTAAATTAATAGTATTTGAAAATGTATTTTAGTAATTACAGAAAATTAAAAATGTTAACAAAATTGGGTCCACATATAGTTTTAACACGTCCTTATATTTTCAATCGTAAAATTTTGGAATTACTATATCTGACATTTCTAAAGTAGAGTTCGAATTACAAATATTTTATGTTGAAGCTAAAGTTAGGAAATAACAAGGAAAAATTTTGTTTTACAAATCTAAATCAAATCTTACAATTTTAAATTACAATCGATCTAGCTGCTTACTGATCCACCCCTATTATTCTGTGATGAACCCACCACCGGTTTGGATTCCTATTCAGCTCAAAAGCTAGTTGCTATGATGAATTTAATGGCTTCGTCTGGAAAAACTATCGTTTGCACAATACATCAACCATCTTCTCAGATATTTAAAATGTTCAGTCAAGTCATTCTATTGACACGTGGACGAATAGCTTATATGGGGACCACGACAAAAGCAGCAGAATTTTTTGAAAGGTATAGACGTTCAGTGAGAATTCATTCACTTTTAGTAACAAATATTTATTTGAAAAGAAGGAATTAAAATCCTTATTCGGTCGTGGGATATGGCTTTGGTTCGTTGTGCCTACTCGGTGGGACGCGTTCCAAATGTGACACTTTTGATCTTAATATTTAGACGAATAAGGATTTTAATTCCTTCTTTTTTGAATATGTTATATCTTCGTCTAAGATTACATCGGAATCAACAGTGTAATTCAATGCTGGTACGGGTATTAGCCCTCGGAGTAGTTGTTTCTGTTGATTCCATATTTATATTTATATTTATTGACGTTCTTATTTTCGTTTCTTTGTCACGCTGTTTTAATTTTAGTGACTAATTTACTTAAATGTTAAATTATTAAGTTAGTAGGTAATGAAGCCGGTCTGTTTCAAAGAAAACGCACTTTGAAAGCGAATAGTGGTTTGATCACTTAGCTTTAATGAAGTAGAGTAAACAATGTATTTGAATAGACCAGCAAGCATAATTATTCCCTTTTGTTTTAGTTTGGGTTACCGTATCCCGGCTAACTACAATCCAGCCGACTTCTACATTAGGTCTCTCGCAATTCTACCGGGCTCTGAAGATTCCTGCAAACAGGCCATTAAGACAATTTGTGACCACTTCGCAGTAAGCGATTTCGCTAAAGAAATTGATGTTATAGTCCAGTACGAATTTCACATGGCTCGAACGATGCAGGTGTTTTAAAATCCACTATGTTTTATCCTGTTGAAATAATTGTAACTTTGTTTGGTTTTAGATACCGACCCTTATTACAAAATCTCGTTCGTAAGTATAAAATATCAGCAGTTTGTTACAATATATGCAATAGTGGGTGATTTCCTTTGAAAAAAGCAATTAATTGGTTTACCTAAGACTCCAACAAACTAAATATTACATATTTAAAAAATAGAAGTACACACATGCTATACATATAAATATAATGCGTATTAATACTGTTGCACCCCCACCCTCCCTAGGCCAAAATTTGGATACGGCCTTAACATAACAAGTATTTCTTGACCGATATCTTCTTTATTCACTTTCGGTTTTTGCAATATTTTCCTTAACTTAGGTATTATATTATTCTTACGTCATTGTTTTTGTGGGTATTCAACGACTCTACCAGATAGGTTTGTCCTTCGCCCATTAGTCAAGGCAAATTTTATTTTATAGGTTTGAAAAGGTTTGTAGTATACAGGGGCGAGTCTCTCTATTTTACCACATCTCCTTTACTATTCTGTTTTATAGGTGATTTAACGAAGTATGTATACATAATATACAGTTCATTCTTCTTTTTTGGTTCCGAAAGGCATTTAAACGCTTTTATGTGGAATTTTGGGTTTTAGTGTTTAATTCAGCTCACAAAACTCCATTTGATTTTCTTATTCAGGCTTCTCCTTTATTTTTACTAAAAATGATTTTTTTTTCGGATTTTATTTGGTTCAATATTTATGATTACTTTTTAACTGTTTCTGAGTATTTAATTCCTGTTCCCTTCAGTATACCTTCTATTTTATTCATAATACGTAAGATGTGTTTCCATAAACAAAATTGTTTCAAGCGTCGTCCATGTTTTTTTAGATTTCACTGTTATTATAAAAGTTTCATTTTAAATAGTATAATTTTGTTGATTGCTTATATCATTTACCACTAACCCTGGATATTTAAATTTGTTGGTAGTTTATATTCCATTTTCCATTATCTCCATCTACATTCCTTCAACTATGTAAATACCTCATCAAGTATCATATTTTTTGTTTATTTCTCACCTAGGTACTTGTTTTCATGTGATTTTTTCTCGTAAGTAGCCACTGTTCGCTTGTTTAAGAATGAATTATAAATTTCCGGCATTATTAATGACTGCGACGTAGAGATTTATCAATTCATTATTTCCATTTTGTTATTTTGGGATATTTTTGTTTAAATTAAATTTTTATTGGAGGAGGATTAAAAAGGCTGGGTATTACTACCTTGAAATAACCACACAACAATTTCTTTACTTTCTGACAGTCTGTATAAATAAAACGCTGAAACGTATCATACATATGTAAAGTATACATCAGGATTGAGATATCTTACCCTCAATACTCAAATCTTTTCCTTTTCGTGGGAACTACTACGTGAAATAAATAGTCAAATAGATATACTAAGAGCGTAGTAATTTCTGAGGTATCCTTTATCGCTAAATTATAATTGCATTGTCCCTTATACCTACATCAAGATTTTTAAAAATATTAGCACTAAAATCTAAATTATGCTGATTTGGCTTGTTCAGGCTCAAAATTAGAAAATTTCGAAAATTCAACTGTACTTGAATTTAGCTCCGTAAATGCCCTACCATCTTGAAATATAAAACTAAATTGGTCAAGTTTGCATCATTTGGATTTTGGGGTTAATTTATTTTAAAAATCATGATGTGCAAGGGCAATTATATTATTTAATAATTCAGCGATAAAAAGTAGCTTAGAAACTTTTATTTTCTTAATTGTTTTGACCTTTTATTTGACGTAGCACCTAATGCTCGCAAAAGACAAAGAATTGCATTTTTTGAGTTTTGAGGTTAGGATGTCTCAAAATTCAAACCTGCTAAAGGCAAATTCGGACTTGTCGCAAGTTATTTTGGAAATGGTTACCTTTTTAAAGATGATTTGAATTTCAATGAAACGTTATTAATTTACATTAAAATTCAATTCATCCATATTAATATGTTTCATCTACCGGGCACCACCAAAAGCGTTTTTTCTACGTTTTTGTTTAAATCCTGATTTTGCTCTACTGTATTACCATTGATAATTGTAACGACCATTGAATAAATTTATATCAGCTACGGATGAAAGTTTTAAGAGAATTCCGCCTTAGATAGCTGTACTTTATAATTAAGGTGCAAAAAAATTAAGAAGAGTTTATTTTGGGTGCAAGGGTCACATTTACAATATTTCTCGCTGGTGGATACTAACAGAAAGAGGGAAAACTAGACCCATTAAAATTGGACTGGAGCTAAAAACGGCCTTGTTGATCCTCCCTCTTTCGAAAAAAATAATGTGGTGGTTCATAAACCTTCCGAAAACCCATATTTAAGAATTGATAGTTTCAGAAAAGCTCCATTCTGTTGGACAAAATTAACCTGGCTGACGTATCGATATCTCTTAGAAATCGTAAGGAGACCAACGACTCATCTACTACGAATCTTGCATAAAATGGTAAGGGACGTATTTAATCGGTATTTCACTTGAAACATCTACGGTTATGCTGTTCCTATATTTTATCTATTTTCAGGGTTTAGCGCTAGTTATAGCGCTCTGTTTCGTAGGAACGATAAATTTAAATCAAGGAGGTATTCAGGCGACTCAGGGGATACTTTTCACGCTTGTAACGGAAAACACGTTCACTCCTATGTACTCGGTTCTTGAAATGTTTCCACTTGACAGGCTCTTGTTTCATAGAGAATATAAGTCTGGCCTGTATTCCCCTTGGACTTATTACATGTCTAAAGTACTTGCAATGGTAAGACAGATAAAAAAGACCTAATAAATGCCCGAATGTTCGATTCTGTTCGGTGTCAATTTACTTACATTCCATTTCACTATTTTGTTTACAAAATAAAAAAACACTTAACATACGGTCTAAATTCATGTACGGGTTAATTAATTGCCACACTTCTTTTATAATTACATTTCGAGATTGTTACTGAAATTATGAAACAAAAACATTTCTAGAGTGAGTGTACTGTGACACTTATAAGTGTAACAATTAAATAAAATTAGTAAATGTGTAAAAAGAAGTGCCGCCCCCGGGTGGGCTCGAACCACCAACCTTTCGGTTAACAGCCGAACGCGCTAGCCGATTGCGCCACGGAGGCAACTTATCTTACGGCTTCTATATAGGTCTATTAAAGTCAAAACAAAATATATCTATATAAAGATTGTATATTTAAGATATATTTGAAATGGTTACTATAAAATTTGTTCATTCAAATACTGATTGTGTGTTTTTAAATATTTTCTTATTGGATAGTTGATTTTCAGTTACCAGGACTTATAATGGATCCAATTTTATTTGTATCAGTGGCGTACACAATTGCTGGACTAAGGCAAGATAATAATTCCTTTTCGTTGACATTGTTCGTCACAATTATAACTATGAACGTGGCCACTGCTTGCGGTATTTACCTTCTTTTCTTCAGTTCTTAGCGTTTCGTTAAAACTAATTATGGTGATTTTTGTAGGTTTAATGTTTTCTAATGCATTTGAATCAGTACCATCTGCGTTTTCATTTTTAGTTCCTTTTGATTATATTTTAATGATTACTTCGGGAATTTTTATAAAATTAAGGTCAGTTGTTTTGCAAAAAAGTGTTCAAATTAAATATTATATACTTTTCCTCTTAGTACTCTTCCAGTGATATTATCTTGGACTAAATATATTTCTTGGATAATGTACTCTATGGAGTCATTGAGCATTATACAATGGAAAGGAATACATAATATAAGTAAACGGTTGATATTTTTTAGTTTGCCTCTTGTAATTTTAAAACTTTTAGGTTGTGAATATATAAACTCGGAAATACCCTGTACAACAGAAGGCAGTGAGGTTCTAGACAGATTTAGTTTTTCACAAAATAATTTACTTCGAGACATAATCAGTATGATAGTCATTTGCATAGTTTTTCACTTATTAGCATTATTTTTCTTGTGGAGACAAATCCGAAAATAAATATCGATTCTTGCTTAATTTTTTTTTTCTTAAATGTTTATTATGATTTTAGCTGATCAATGAACAAATAGCAATTATGTAAAGAAGCAAGTATAATACTTGCACTAAACAATAATACTACTGATAATAAAATTTCTTTCTATTTGTGCAATTTTAATTTTTTAATAAGCTCCTTACGGGAAAATTTAACCGAAAGTCTATGGTTATGTCGTTTAACTGCGCTTGTTAGACTTGCGCAATAGTTCAAGTACGAGCTGTCATGGAATTTGTTTGACACTGTTTAATGTTTGCGATAAAAATATCGCGATTTTAAAAGAATTTATCGGTAACGAATACATCGAACTAATAAATACGATTGCTTAGGGATGTGGTTTGTTGTAAATCAGTCAAATTCCGTTTGACATGTTATTTTTGTGTTATAATCGCTGAAACAATTTCACTTGCCCAAAATAGACCTGAAGAACACCTGTGTTTATCAGAGGTAAGTTAATTATTTTACTACTTGGTAGATTGTATTAAAAATTTAAAAGTACAATTGTCAACATCTTACTATTATATTAAATTATTCCTCGGATGTGTTAGTTTAGTAATTAACTTTTATTATATCCAATTTTAAATGCATAATAATCATAATCAATTTATAAAATAGAATTATATTTACTATTTATCTACAAAATATATTGTTTATAACTGGGGGATGATCTAGCTTGTAATTGTACAAGTAAATAAGTGTTGTTTGGAAAACAGGAATTTGGTTGGCATGTAGCCAAACTAAAAGAAGTATAGAATAACAAATGGATAGTAGGTTTTATCTAGGTAGTTACTTCCTTTTGTGTTAAAGTACTCGCCTATTTAAAAGAATATTTTAATGGACGCATAGGTACATTTCCTGATAATTATAATTTATTATATAATTACTTAGTATGTGACTTTTTATGAACTTTTTTAACAACATAATTAAAAAAAATCTATTATTACCATATAATTATTTATTTACTTGTAGCTCAATTTTGTTGGTTGATTGTTTGTTTTCTAGAATATGTAAAGGTTCAACCTTTGATTATCTTGTTTAGTAGTTGTTCATTCATATAAAACAGTTTATCATAGGAAACTATATGCTTACTTCAGTTGAGTGTTAATTGAAACGAAAGGTAGATTTCAATACCTATTTAAGGGTGCTTATTTGATGAGATAGTTGGGTATGAAGATTAATGAGTATTCTCAAAAATTGGGGAAATTTTGCCTTTCCTTAATCCTTGATGTACCAAATGATTGCTAATGATAAGACGATTTTTATTCTTCGAAAGTATCGAGTTGAGTCTAATTTATAACAGTTTTTAGTTTCCGTACCCAAAGGGTAAAACGGGACCCTATTACTAAGACTCCACTCACAGATGGTGTATTTCTATTGCCGCTATAACAACAAGTACTAAACACAGAAAAAAATAAATATTTAAGGGGCTCCTTAATGGTACGGAACCCTTCGTGAGCGAGTCCGACTTGCACTTCGCCGGTTTTGTTTTTATTTATGAAAAATATGAAATACGGTTAAGCATATTTTCGAAATTACAGATGGTATTGTGAAAAGTGATCATTCAGTGTATTTTTGGAATTTGTTGATTATGAATGTAAAATTCAAAATGGACATACATTCTTAAAAATGTAAAATTCATAATAGGGCATCCAATATGGCGGTCGATATCTCATTCTCATGCACAAAACCACAAAATTTGAGTGCTAAACCTAAAAAGTACTCAAGCTACTCAAGGGTTTCTGAGATTTTTAAATTTCGTATTATTGATAGCAGTGTGCAACCCATTCTTCAAATATAAAAAATTCAAAAGTACACATTTAACATGGCTGCCTAATTCTCACTATTTTATGCAAAATAAGTAACAATTCGTCGCAAATGATTCATGAAATGTTACTGTTCCAAGGTTTTTTGAAATATTGTAATCTTTTTAATCTGTGTCACATTTGTACATTTGTTTATAGGACGACCTTTATGTATCAATGTTCATTAATTTTTGGGACAGCTTCTTCAAAATTTTTGTTATAGTGGTTCTTTTAATTTTTTTTTATCACATAGGTACTTCTATTTTTAAGATAACCTATATCCAATTTTTTTGCAACTTTGTACTTATATATCTTCTTTGCGGTTTCCTAATAAGCCTTTCTTTTTGAAACTTTCTCTTAGACTTTTTTTTTATATACTTTTTAGTGGGTAATTTATTTCATTCTAATTTATCGTAGCCTTTCACGGCCGGTATTGAACAAATTGTTTGGTTTAATGATATGGAACGTACTGAAGATGCCATCTCATATGAATAGCGAAACATTTGCAGCGAAGCAAGTCTATCCAGAAACTTAACCTGATAGCTTATTTTGGTTCAGTTGGGTAGACTTTTTCGTATATGTAAATTTAACAAAATTAAACATTACCTAATTTTAAACAGATTGAAGTATTAAAGAGAAGTATTAAATAGTGTTTTCTTGTGATTTAAGTTAGAATGCTATTTATAATGGAAACTACTTGTTTGTTTCTATAGTATCTATTTATTCGCTTTATCTTATCATTTCTACTGAGAAAGTTACTAATTTTTCACTTTTAATATACTAGTATTAGTTTTTAATGACGTGTATTACACCTTTAAATTGGAGTTTCTATTGTAAACACCAATTTGCATTTATTTTTATTTTTTGAATGGATACTTTTTTTCACATTGAAAACTTGTAAGTCAGTATCTTCAGGGCCGGACTGGTGAGGTCAAACCGAACAAATAAAAGTAAGGGCCAAAGCTAATGAACAAATAAATATTAACAATAATTGATAGGCAAACAAATAATCAGAACGGCATAAATTACTTTGGTTAGCTGCCCCTCGCATTATGCAGCTAAAAAGGCTTTGGATGTATAAGGTTTTGGGGTTTCAAAGATGAGGTTTAAAACGCTTAGTTTATAGGGTTCTAAATGCTGGAGTTATAGGGTTTAAAACATTTACTAGTCCGGCCTGCAGTATATTTATGTCTTTGTTTAAAGTATACCTTATAAAAAATGGTCAAGTATTTGTATTTTGATTCTAATAACCAAGAAAGATATTTTTTTAGAAAAAAAAAATCGCTTAACAGGTTTTACGCAGAATAGATAATCAATTATTCATGTAGTCTTATATTTTATTTCCTTTTCTAGGAATCCAATTTACGTCATTTTAGAATATTTGCTTGACAGGTTTTTAAATTATGATTTTTTATTAATTTTAAATGATGTTAGATAATTCCGTAATCCAGACGGTTTATTTTTAAAACATCCGTGTATTCATAACACTCGAACATATCGATTTTGCGATCAGTTTAGAAATTGATACCTTGCTCGCATTCGTTCAACGGTTTTGGTTCATTCATTCATAAGTACTGTGTGACGTAATAGGTAACGTTCTCGCATGTATTACAACTTTTCAAGTTTTCACTTCAGTCATTTATAGTTGAGAATGGAACTTGTCGACCTATTCACTCGGATGCAAACTCGGACGTCATATTCGAATGCAAAAGTCAACTCGCATCGCGACGCCAGACGTCGTTGCCTCTATCAACCTGTTCTGTCCTTTTCCTCCTGAGGAAGATGAATCGTTTCTCTAACTGCAACCGAAAACTATAATAACAAATGTAATTTTTCTTAACTGTCGCAAATCGCTGTCGGTTTTCCAAACTACCTAAACGGCTCGTTTAATTTTTGTACCATTTTTGTCTATATATATATATAAACGTACAGCACCCTTAATGATCCCAAGTCGGGATGAGTCTCTTATGAAATATTTATTAAGGAGGTGGTAATAATTTATAGATGACAGGAGTAGCGTTAAAACATTATGTTAGGGAAGTATGAAAACAGTAATAACAACATTCAAGAAAAAACGTGACTTAATCTAGTTTGGCTATGTGTTTTCAAAAAGTATTATTATTTTAATATAAAGGAAACAAATAAATGCAAAAAAACAGCTGATTTTAAGGATGTATATGTTACCGGCCAAACTAGTTTTGCGTAGGCTAAACCAGTTCTTCCTATACGCGATAGGATTAACTAGTATAGCCTAGTCCAAACTAATTTGTCCTAAGCCCCATAGGATAAACCGGTTTAGGCTAGTCCAAACTGATTTTTGTCCTGATATAAATTCGCACACTCTAGGATAAACTGTTGAAAAAATCATCATTTTTATTAAAACCATAATAACGATAAATGAATAAACACTACTTTGTTTATTATCACTTTTTTATTTAAAAATCCTTTTGACTATAGTTTCGACAAAAAAGCTTATCATTGTCAAATAAATAATTCAAATTGAATGAATATAAACAGATGTACAGTACTGTTTATATATATTTTTTGGAAATACCATTAATTATTAAATGTATTGAATAGTACTAAGTGGTACAAATCTATCTGGTCGTTTAACAGGTTATTTTCCGAAATTTTTGATGCTTTATATACTTCTAAGGATTCTAAAATATTAAGTTTAAAGCCTTTATTTAGATTATGAATAATTTTAAGATTTTCTATAGTAGGAAACTGATGGCCTGTTTCTAAAATATGGTTTGCAAAATTGGAATTATCTTTTCCTAATCTAAATTATCTAAAGTGTTCATTATAACGAGTTCTAAATGATCTTCCAGTTTGGCGTAAGTAAAAGGAATCACATTCTGTACATTGTAGCTTATAGATTCCTGTTTTTTTCAAATTTGTCAGTTTTATCTTTTGAATTAGAAAGTATGTGTTTTAAATATGTGTTTGTCTTAAAACTAACTGTTAGGTTGTTAGCGATTTTTATTGAAATATTACCAAAGTACGTCAAAGATATGTATTTGCATTCTTTGTTTTTTATGTATGGGTATATAGATTGGCATGCTATTTTAAATTGTTTTTTACGTATTAAATTTTGAATTGCTCTTGGAACAAAACCATTATTTTTTGCAATTGTTACAATTATGTTTAGTTCATGTTTTAATTTTTCGTTTGATTTATATGCTGAAAGTTTGTGTGAAAGAGGGTGATTTGAATTATTATGAATTGTTACGTCTGTGAATGTTGGTTTTCTGTAAATATCAAAATTTATTTTATTATCTGAATATTGTAGGGTGAGGTCAAGAAAATTGATTTTCTTGTTCTGTTCAATTTCTAGCGTAAATTTTATATTGGGGTGAATATTATTAATACAATTTAAAAAGGAGTGTAATTGTCGGTGTGTTCCTGAAAAACACGCTATAACATCATCCACATGCCTATACCAAAATTTTAAATAAAATTATGCAATCAACATTAGCGAATAAACACATTAAATTGCAGATGCCTAGACCATAGAGATAACAGAATAAAGTAGGCAACTTCCATGCAGTCCTGTAACTAGCGGTGTTATGTGAGATGAAAAATAGTGGTACTCTCTCTATCTTTGTTTAGTAACGCTCCTAATTGGCAGGTACAGCTGACTATCTACCTTATATACGCACATGCATTAAATAAAAAGTGTCAGACGACTGCATCATTTTTATTTTCTGTTTCCTTACACTGACAACACATTTTTAGTGGCTTGTTTACTACTAAGGCTTGATAGACTGAAACAATTATAAATTTTGCTTAAACGAAGATTTAAAAGCAATTGTGTTTTTGTATCACAAAGAACCGACATTATAATCTGTAAGTATAAATAATATCAAAAGTAAACGCCCGCCAACGGAATCAATAGGTTAAAATGTTAGTGCTATGCACTATCGACAACGGTGGTCATTCGTCCAAACTTTGATGGGTTCAACTAGTCTCTAAATAACTAGGTTTCGAGTTTAATTGTTGTAAAACTTTCTTATGCAATAATATTTCTTATTTGGGTTTAATTGACCTACCCAAACGATTGATTGTTTTTAATTCCTGCGAACCAGTATTAACACATGGGCTGAAAAGTCTCGGGCCTAACAAAGAAAACACGTTTTTTTTTGTTCAAAATTAGCTTTATTCGTCAGCGTAATATCCATCAAAAACAATACAATCATTCCAGCGCCACTCTAACATTTCAACACCACTTTTGTAGAACAATTTATCTTTTGCCTCAAAATAGGCCTCAGCTTCAGCGATAAAGCGATAACCTCTTCATTCGAGCGAAATTTCTTGCCGGCGAGCATTGTTTTGTGGTCTGCGAACAGCGAATATCCAGTAGTCGCTGGGAGCCAAATCTGGTGGTGGTTGGTGGCGGTGGATGTGGAAGTAATTCGAAGTTCAATTCATGTAGTTTTGCCATTGTTTTGATTGACTTGTGACACAGTGCGTTGTCTTGATGAAATAATTTTTTTTCTTTGCCCTATGCGGTCGTTTGTTTGTTTCAATTTTGCGGCCCTCAAACGCTCCAATCACGAACATCCTAAAATACCGAGGCCATAACATTTCCAGCCGATTGTTGTGCTTTCGGGCGACTTGAACGAGGTTCACCAGTTGCTGTCCACTCAGTTGACGATCGTTTTGATTCCGGAGTGAAGTTATGGACTGCTCAGAATCATCAACACGTTTTTGTTTTTGGTAAGCAACAGAACAGTGAGCAAACACGGCACCCACATTGCTCATGCAATATGAAGCTAACACGTACTTTTGAAACGATATTTTTACAATGTCAGCTAACACGCAATTTCACTTTTCGATCATTCAATACGATTTTGTGATTTTTTTGATGTTTTTTTAGTGTCACCACCTCATTTGGACGTCCACCGCGTTCTGCATCATCAGTGTCTCTACGGCCACGTTTGAAGCAACGTTTCAGCAAACCCACGTTTTATTTTGTTTCAGTTGTTTCCGATGGAGCGGAGTCTTCATAACACATTTCAAGCCATTACTTCGCTTGAACGGTATTTTTTCCCATGAAGAAGCGGTGTAAAATTAAAACATGAAGTTGTTTTTAATCCATTTTTTTGAAAATAATAAAAGTAGCTAGATAAAGTCACTCTTAGCACAATAACTCACAAACTAATGCATAGAATATCATGAAATTTTAACAGCTGTCTTTTGAAAGTTAGTACTAACTGAAAAAGAGGCGAATGGAATAACACTAGCGCCATCTATGTGTTAGGCCCGGGACTTTTCAGCCCATTTCTTAAATAAAACCAAAAGTAAACGCCCGCCAACGGAATCAATAGGTTAAAATGTTAGTGCTATGCACTATCGACAACGGTGCCCATTCGTCCAAAAGTTTAATTGTTGTAAAACTTCCTTATGCAATAAGATTCCTTATTTGGGTCTAATCGACTTACACATTTTTTTTACAAACGATTGATTACTTTTAATTTTCGCGAACCAGTATTATATGAGCTTGACTTGTCAACAAAACATTGGGAATTTTATTTTCTATTAATCCGTGAAGGGTACCAGGTACAAGTTTCGTTTTATAACACGTATTTGCCAATGGCATTGGTTACTATTGATTGAATTGTTTTCCATTCACTGTGTGCCGACTTGTCAGACTAATAAACTCCTTCCTAAATTGTCGGGCTTATTGGATTTCTATTTTGATAAGCAGTTGTTTTACTGTGTCGTGAATTAATTTTATCAATATACCTATAATGTATACGAAACAGGGAATAATTCGGTTTTTGACGTGGTTGACACATTTATAAGTAATATATCGAAAGATGGGCCACATTAAAAAATAAAAGGTATGGATAACAGAATAGAAACAAATAAAATCTTAATTAAGCTTCCACTTTAGATGACAATATGGTGTTGAAATAATTCTTGTGTTAATTGAATTATTTGTAACTGCAAAACTCGTTGTTTTATTTGTTTAAATTGCGTTACACGAGTTAAAAGCCTCATTTATAAAAAACAGGATGGAGTTGAGAATTAGGGTTTGTATGCAAGAAAAATCCATTCTAAAAGTAAGATGCTGTCCAGGTGGGCAAAGCTTAGGGAAGAATGTGTTATATAAACTATAAACAAAAAATAATAAATAATAAATATAAATTAAAAAAACTCACGAAACAAGTATATTAGGTGGGAATTTTTGTGACGGGGAGTTAAAAACCTTTAAATAACATTTCCTTATATGTGAAATTGATATATGTATATATATATATATGTATATTTTATGTAGATTAGACAATGCACTAGCCAGATTGTATAAAGGGGTGACAAATTTTACTTTTGTCTAATCTTGCTACATCTTTACACGTCTAGCATTCCTTTACGCAAATGAATCTATAAACTTATTAATGTTCGTTGGTAATGTACAGTATATCGTTAGAGTTATACCCATATTGGGAAAACCTTTCTACAAGTTATGTTGCAACAAGAGTGCACATGTCTTATCGTTGCTTCTGATTACAAGTGGATCTTGCTTTTTAAAGCAGAAATCAATTGCGTTTAAGTCTTTGGAAAATTTTCAGGATAGATAAGCTTAATTTTATTGCAGATGTTCAGTAAAAAGTTCTTCACACTTTCTACCCTTATTTCTATTTTTGTTTACAAAACAGTTGAGTAGTGTTCTTGATTAGTCCTCGCAGATTTCGTCGTGTTGCCTATTCTTTTTGTAAATTCGTTTATTCAATTGCTAATATTCCATTGTGTTTATTTTGTTTCTTACAAGATTCCAGTTAGAACATGCATCAGTTTTTTAAAAAACTTCTAAAAAAAATCTTAGGTAGTGTGGTTAGGGAGAGAAAGATGAGATGGACGGAATGAAGACAGAAGAGAAGTGAATTATCTGTGGAATATTACTGCTCCAGCATTTGCCTAAATGATCCAAGGAAACCACAGAAAACTTGGACCAGAGCAGCCAGACCCGGGTTCGAATCGGTGACCTCCCGAATGCTAAGCAATGATCTAGAGCACTAGACCACGCCGCTCGGTAAAAAAAAAAAAGTATTTTATACCCAATAGCTTTTAATACAGGTGGGAGGGCAGGCTCTCTGACTTACACTGTAGTGCTGCAGGGCAGGCTGGAGGGTCCTCTTCAGCCTCCTTTTAGGAATCGTGTGAGTGACACATGCCTGAATGATCAATGGAAACGACAAGGAAAACTTGGATCAGGGTGAGCGCACCCGGGATCGAACCAGTGACCTTTCGAATATTAAGCTAGGATCTAGATCACTAGACCACACCGCTCGGTGCATAGTGCATGCTGCACAACACGCAGCACGCAGATGCCTTGGTGTGCTCCCTCTCCCGGCTTTTGATTTTGAACGTTACTTAATAACGCATAAATAGCTTTGTAGTAAAACTGTTACTTATTAGATCTCATTAACACATCGTCATAAACTAATAATTTGTAGCAAATGGCTACAGATGGTGCGTAATACACTGTTTGTGGTTATTGAAATAGTTGTGTAGGGTGAAATTAAAATAGTCAAGAAAATTAAATGAAATTTAATAAAAATGAATAATAATATATGATATGAACTAATTGTTAAATAATTATAGAAAAAAATAACTAACAATGCTAAATTAGGAATTTATGGCCTGACTGGTCCGAGATGACTTATCTGAAATAAATAAACAAAAAAAAAATATATGAGCAACCAATTAAATCAAAATTACAACGACATAACTATAAATAATAATTCATGAATTTGCAACTCAATCATTTCCAGATCACAGGTATTAAGAATCAACTCACGAAATACCTCAATGTAAATACAATAAGCTAGTAAAGAGTTATCTACCATGGTAAACAGTGCATGCATTCACTTCAGGTACTAAGGGTCAACTCGCATAGTACCCAGTCTATAACAACTAGCAGAGTATGAAGGGTCAATCGGATCATACTCAAAAACAAATCACTAAGAGTCAACTCGCATAGTACTCAATTAAATTTCAATATTAATTTATAATAAATAAAGTAAATAAATTATAAATAATTTAATAGTAAAATTGGTCATCCAGTCAATCAACTCATCTATAATTTTAAAAACTGACACTAGATAATTAAAGCACAGATGAACAATATGACACAATTTTTAAATATCGATAATGATAGCTTACGAAAGACTGACTTATATGGGATAAATAGTAGTATGAAGGCTTTCACGACCGTCAATAGAATTATAATTACTTATCGGGCTTTTGGGTCGTGGTCTATAGGCTTTTTTGTTGCCTGACGTTTCGTCATCGGCTGCGGCTGACATCTTCAGAAGCGTTTGTGGTCAGGTAACAGAAAAGCCTGTAGACCACGATCCAAAAGCCCGGTAAGTTATCATAATTCTATTTTATATGGGATAGTTCTCCCGAGAGCAGAGCCCGTGTTTATAAAAGAGCTGCATCTTCGGGCCTTATCGTACCGTTCATATAAACAAAGTCTGGAGAATTCGAATTAGCGTAGACTAAATAGTTTCAGCCAAAAGTTGGATCTGAATATTACAGTGTGAATAGAAAAATTCCGTTATAGAAGTTACTTGCTTCTTACAGTTGTATCTGATTTTCAGAGATTTATAAACTTATCGTAAATATACAAACATGTCTGTTGTCTTTGTCTTTCATCTTTGAATAGGTGAAGATCAACCAACCCTTAAGGATGTTGTGTCATGTTTATAATCAGTATACCGACCCAGTAGGTTGAGTTAGACAAATCAACATATTGTCACTTTGCGGTGTTGGTGTTGTTGTTTATCGTTAATAGAACAACACGTAGATGAGGAAGCTGGGAGACACGGTAACACGCCGATAGGCGCGTATACGCTCCTAGTGACGACGACGCCGTTATGCCGACGTTGGAGGCAACGGTGATAGATGACACTAATTATTACGGGATCGTGTTTATTAGTAATTAACCATTAATATTCCGCATATAGCCATGCTGCGTTGGTCGTGTACCGTTTCTAGAATCCCAAACATTGAACGCTACCCCCACACGTGAACATGACTTTTTTGTTTGAAACAAGTTGGATAAAGGGTCGGCACGCACTAATGTTAAAATGTCATGTATTACGCATAGTTTGTAAAATAGTTTCTCAGTAAACTAGTAAAAATAATATTTTATGTTAACACGTGTTACAGGTAGTTTGAGGTGAGTGGATTTTTTTTTAATTTTGTAGTTTGTATTACTGCACGTAACAGATGTTCCTCTTGAACAGTAAAATAAAATAAAACACAAATTTCCACTTATAATTTTATTTAATTCTTGACAATTGTTTCACCCTACCTGGGCATCTTCAGAAGTAGTTTTGACCTCGTTTGATGTTAAGGATAAAATATGTCAATAATTAGTACAGTACCTTATAACATGAACAATATGTACTTAGAAAAAATTAACCTCAACTATTTAAAAAAAGTTTTAAAAATTATGACACAGATACAGTTAGTTGAGAGTTGATAGTTGTTGTTGACAGTTAGTTGAATTATAAATTGGTGTAATAACAACATAGAGGCAATTGTTACCATCTAATGGATTTTAGCTGCTACAAAAGATATCAAACTAGACAAGGCCTCACAGAGGTATTGAAACTTGTCCAGTTAAATCAACAACGCAGCCTACACACGTGAATTCACGTGAAGTTTAATAATGACAATTATTGTGCTTTTAGTCAGAAATTTATCGAAATTGCCAAACACGGATCGCGATTTCGCCCTTGTTAGAAGCTCATTAGCGTGCCATAGGCAGTGTCCATAAATTACTGACAAGACGAAATGTTCCGTAAAGATCAGTTAATATAGTACCAACATAGAGACAATTGCTGCTTATGGTACGCTGATGAGTTTCTAACAAGAGGTAAATCGCGAACGGTGTCTGGCAGTTTTGATGAAAAGCATAATAATTGTTATTATAAATTGGTGTAATTGAAAAGTAAACAAAAGGTCTATGGAAGAGTCTCATAGTTATGCATTGTGCTTCTTTTTCCCTACACTGGTTACTTGCTCTTAGAAATTAACTGTTCGCATGACGGAACATGTTTGATACAGCGGAAGCCCTAAGACAGATCTTTTACGGCTTCGTCCTTTTGCTACCGCTGTGAATTTCCTTTCAGTAACGTGAAGGTATTTAGAAAGGGGTACGAAAGCCACACTGGGAAACGACGCGGCGGATGTTCAGGACGTTGTATGGCATGGGCTAGAGCCGAAATTAAAATGGTCATTAAAAAGAGTTAGGGTCCTGTGTGTCGTACACTTCGCCGGCTACCGATAATTAATCAGGATTACATGGGATTTCTGAGCCTACTATAAGCGTATGTACGGTCTTTATATACACAGGTAACCCCTCGTGTTTAACGCTAATACTAGACCGCCGAGCGGTGCGGCGCGTCGCGGCGCGATGCAATTGTCTATAATAAATTATTGACGACGAGATAAAACGCTAATTGCGCATCGCAAAATAATACGACACCGTAGAGATATGCATTGTTCCCGGTTTGCGCTCCAGGTGACTCACAGCAGCTGTTTTCAAGAGAATTAACGTGTGGAAAAGCGCACGGTAACGACGTTTTAAATGTCGCCGTTTCTCACTTGATTGATGGTTATACATACATAGATACGAATGTATATGTAGGTGTACCTACTCGGTTCTATTCAGGGTCGTATGTGTGAGAAAATTGAAATGGGCACAGTACCAGTTAGATTTTTTATTTTTCGTTTTCGAGAACAAAATCGGCGTATTGAACTTGTTGATGATGATTATTTGAAGCTTAATTGCACTGGGAGCCTGTGTATCATCATAATTTCATAAAATGTATTTTTTCGAATGTAAATGATGTAGGGATTATATAACGATAATCCGTAAAGTAGTTAACGACTTCAAAATCGGAATTATCGAAGAAGTAAAGATGGTGTGAAATATTAATGATTTTTACGGCCGAACTTGGCATAATATTTTTTCCAGTTTCCGAAGTCGAGATGTCATTTAAGAGGCATCAGATTGTCAAAGTGGTAGAAGCGGGCGCGCCGATCTGAAACGAATGTTGTGACATCCACTCAGTTTTTCTCCATCAATCCGACCGACCCTTTAATCCTCGTCCCGGTCCTATAATAATCCCTAATCTGTGACATCCATCAACAACTTGGAAAGTTATTTTCCCAGCTCGTCGAGAACCATCCGATTTAATGTGCGAAGATAAAACCTAAATTTCATTTTACGAGTGAATTACTGCCCTTTTTTTTGCCAACAAATTATTGGTCGTTAGCTTATTGTTGTGGCGGTGCTTCTGTTTGTTATCGACTTTATGACGACCATAACTAAGGTTAATGTATAATCGAAGGTAATTATAATTGTGTCTTGTAACATAGGTACCTATTCTATAGGATCATATGTTGTGATCCGATTGTAAATTAACATTAGATACTTTATCAGACAACTAGACGCTGTGTTATATAAAAAGTTCACATTATAGGAAATGGCTGGTTATAACTTAATGTAGTTTGGTCATGTTGTTGTTTAAAAAACGACACAATAAAAGAATGCGATGAGGTGCAAATAAAGTTTAATATGTACACTATGAATAGGATGAAGAATAAAGAACAAGTAGAAAAGAAGATGTAGTAATAAGGACTTGATGATTAAGTAAGTTTTGGTGTGTTGGCTGAGTTAGAGTGATTCTGAGTGACTGACTATTTGTGACTGACCAACTGATTGACTGTTTGTGACCGTTAGTGACTAACTAACTGTGTGTGGCTGACTAACTGTGATTGACTGTTAGATCAACTGACCTCTAATGTTCTGTTTAAAGGGTTTTTATAAAATCGTATGTTAAGAAAATGAAAGAAGTAGGGGAACCGTTTCTAAGGATTTTAGTTTGGTGTTATTCAAAGTGACCGTGATGACGGTAATTGGCGTAAAAAGTGAAATGTGGACCGGATGCAGAAAAGGGTCACTTTCTACTGGCGAGGGTAAATGGGTGAAAGCGTGACAATTCGAATAACACCAACTAAGGGTACAATAGGAAAAGTTCGAAAAGAATTTGTAAAGAAGTTAAAAAGAACAGAATGAAATTGAATAAAAAAAGTATTATGTTAAAAATACAAAAGAAATGTGTAATTTGAAATGTATAGAGATAGTAATTATATGATTGTAAAGAAGAGTGCACAAGAAATAAAAGATATAAATTGAAGAAATAGAAATGTGAAGGATTAGACATGTGAAATAAAGATATGTAAAGAAACAGAAATAGTAAAATTAGATACGGAATGTACAATTGCATATTTACAGAATATACAAAATTGACAAATTAAATTTACAACCATGGAAGTGGCGAGTGTGGCAATAAACGCCACAGTAGATTAAGTTCATTCCAATTTCTAGTGTATTGATTGTGAAACATTTTTAATAATACAAGTCAAATAAAAAAAATTGGTATAAGTTTCACGAAATTTATTGTCAGTGATATGTATTTCGACTACCATTAGGTCATTACCATACAATACAAGCCATACTAAAACTAAAAGGTTAGAAGGACCTGTATCTAAAGACTGAACAAGTCAGATAGGGAAAACCGTATACCATATATTACTAATATTAAGTGGTGAGTTTGTTGTGAGCAATTCTGTTTGGTCATTAACTATAAATTTGTTTTTGTATGTTGATTTTCTTATTTCTAAATGTTCCAATAAATTTAATTTCCTACTTTTTTTATGAATTTTTGTTGTCTAAGCTATGATTATATTTTTTACAATGTTCTACTAAACATGTGCTACATTTATTCTTATTATAGAATACCCATGTTCTTTCAACCTGATTTTTACAGACCGTCCTGATTGAGCTATGTATCTATATATAGCTTGACAGTTTTGCAACTAGTTTGGTAGATGCAACTATTATTTAATTTTTGTTTTATTATTAACTAATACCTTACTTAGATTGAATCTAACAGGTGGGCTGAAAAGTTCGTAGACTAGCATAGAAAAAAATATTTTTGATAGAATTTGATTTTAGTATTCAATATTTCAATTTTTCGATACCATTTTTATAATACGATTTGTATTTAGCCTCAAAATATGTTTTCAGTTTCGGCGATTACCTCTTCATTGTCGCGAAATTTCTGTCCAGCGAGCATCCTCTTGAGGTCTGAGAACACGAAAAAGTTGCTGGGGTCAGATCTGGAGAGTACGGTGGATGCGGAAGCAATTCGAAGTCCAATTCATGGAATTTTGCCATTGATTTCATTGATTTGTGATACGGTGCATCGTCTTGATGAAACAACACTTTCTTTTTCTTCAAATGAGCCGCTTTTCCGCGATTTCGTCTTTTAAACGCTCCAATAACGCTACGTAATAGTCACTGTTTATGGTTTTCATGAGCATCCCAGAATACTGATGCCATAACCTTACCAGCCGACTTTTGCGTCTTTCCACTCTTTGGAGTCGGTTCATCATGTGCAGTCCACTCGACTGACGTCTGACTATCGATTGGACTCCGGCGTGAAATGATGGTGCCATGTTTCATCCATCGTCACATATCGACGCAAAAATTCGGATTTATTACGATTGAACAGCTCCAAACACTGCTTAGAATCATCGATCTGCTGTTGTTTTTAGTCGATTGTGAGCTCGCGGCTCGCGCAGCACCCACATTATACAGAGCTTTCGCATATCCAAATATTTATTCACGATATGACCATGACCAACACGTTCCTTTGATATCTTTAGGGTCGGGTTTCAGCTAACTCAATCAACTTCACTTTACGGTTATCAAAAATTGTTTTGTGGACTTTTTGATGTTTTCGTCGGTAAGAGCCTCTTTGGGGCGTCCACTGCGTGCATCGTCCTCGGTGCTCATTTCGCCTCGTTTAAATTTAGCAAACCACTTTTCTACGGTTGAATTTCCTGGTGCAAAGTCCGAATAATGTTTATCAAGCCAAGCCTTGGTTTCAACAGTATTTTGTTCGCCAAAAAGCCAAAAAGCATTGCTTTATTAACACACGGAACTCCTTTTTATCCATTTTTTTCAAAGTAAAAAAGTTCTTTCATTAAAAATGCTATAATTCAGATGTTAATAGTACAACAGCTGTCAAATTTATACACGTGATGGTTAGGGCTAACTAAAAATCATATGGATTTGATACTAGTAGTGCCATCTGTGGGTCAGCCTACGAATTTCTCAGCCCGCCTGTTATTTATTTCATGTGCTGTAATGTCTTATCTTTTTAGTTTACGTGATATATGGCAGCTGATGTCATTAATAAAATTAATAGAGCAAAGTTGTTTTTAATTAGTACTTATGGAAGGAGAAAGAATTATAAAGTAGATTTTTGTTTTTGTTTTTGTATTAGAATCTTTCAACAAGCTTATCAGAATAATCATTATTACTATTTTTTAAACATTTTCTAATTCTAAGTTGAACTTTTCTTTATTTAGTGGTACATTAACTAGTCTAAACAAGAATGAATGAAATACAGGATGTTTTATTTTTGTAGACTGAATAGACCAATCAGGGATTATAGTATTTATAGACGTTATTTTTCTGGAGATGTTGAAATGTAATATGTTATTTATTGTACTTATTGATAAATCTAGGAAATATAAGTAATTATCTTTTTCTTCTTCTAAGGTGAGTTGGATATTTTTATTAAAATAATTTAATAGAGTAAGGAAATTGTCGAGTTACATATCTATACCATGTGAGGATATTATTGCTTAGTTGAATAACCTGTTTTCGAAAGCTGCCATAAAAATATCTGCTAGGATTAGGGATCAGGGTAAACCGCAATAAATTTTGTGAAACATGTTTTTATTTAATTTGTATTAAATCTAAATTGTTTAATATATAGATTGCTCGAAAATTAACCCGATTACTGTTATATAAGTGTGTATCATTTGATGATATATTATTATATATATATATTTTATTTTAATCTGTCTTTCTTGCAATTAATTGGTATTTTAATAAACCAAATTCGATTTACGCCATGACGAGGGCAACGTGTCGAGTCACCGCGAGCTAGTTGTCCCGAAACCGAAGACATACAAAGCGAAGGTGTCTAAAACCACTAAGTAACACTAGTAACATTTTGTGACCAGAGACTTTTCGTTTGAAATTTATGATTCCATCTTTCGTTCTTAATTAGACTAAAAAGTTACCGTTGCTTCAATTTAACTTTTAGTTTTAGTTTAATAGTTTTGTTTTATTTCATATATAGTTTTATTCTTAATTAGAGTCGTTAAAAATCTTAGAGCATAAGTATATCAAGATCCCATTTAATACTACAGCAGCATTATTGAATTAGAGAATAACTTCTAGGCTAAATGTTGTCTCTTGCTATCGTGATTTTACAAGAGATGGTGTTAACAATGCTCGGTGAGCGGTTCAATATGATTTTGATATGATTTTAAATTGAAGATTTCTCTTGGTAGACTTATGAATACTTCTCTTAAAGTTAACTTTACATACATAAACTTACGATGATATGGAGTAGGGAAAGGTACAAAAGAATGTGGGTGGAGTTCAGTAACAGGGGGTGAGAAGACAGAGATAGCATATAAAAAGATAGATATGATTTTAGAAAGTAAGTCACGGTATAATTTGACGACGAAACCCTTGACAGTTAAAGTAATAAATTTAGAGCCGAAATGTCGGTGTCGGAAGCCTCTACAAGATTATAAAATTACCAATTTTGATTCGAACAATACATATTTCACGGTTTAAATTAAAAGGATGTGAAGAAATAGGAAAGGATTTAGGACACTTAAATTACCTAACATAAAGAACATTTATTCTGCCATTCTGTCGACCAACCTAACCTAACCTGCTGAGTAGTTAGACTCTGTATTTCTAGGGACCATACTCCTAATGTACTTATTGGGATCGATTAAGGAACAAAACATGACTTGTTAAAATTTATTGTTCTTCCATAAATTCACGGTATATATTTAAAATAAGTGATATGTCAGCGAATTCGACGTTACCTTCATAATCAGGTGGTCGTTCATGTGACCTTTCTCGGTGCCATCAGAAACGTAATAACCCAGCAGTGGGACTGCCGGACATAAAATTTATATTCATTGCATTCGTAAATCGGACTTAACCGCAATCGTCACGGCGACGTCGTCGACAGCGTAATGTCGCGTCGCGTCGCGTCGAACGGAACGAGCGTCATCGTTGTCGTCGCCAATCGCCGCCTGACGGTCGATATGCTAACTAAGGCTAAGGCCGCTAACACAGCAGCAGCACCAGTGACTAATGGCACCAGCTCCTCCCATAATCGGTTCTTGCTGAAATTTAGCTGATCTATCGTAAGTATTTAGGGTAACGAGCGAGGATTGTACTATTTATTAGATGGAAGCATCGTTAGACCTTTCGTTTGTTCGAGTCGAGTCGATTCGCCGCGTCGATGCCGCGTGGATACTTAATTCTGATGCCTCGTCGTCCCATTGATCGTTTCTTTCGTTTATTACCTAACATTTGCATGATGGGAATCAGAATTTTTCCTGTAGCTTTTTTAAGACTATGCAATAAAAATATTAGGGCTTCGGTTAATAGGTATTGGTGATACAACAGGGTCAGGTCAACTCAGTAAAAGGTCGAGGTTAATTTAGTTAGATGTTTAGATTGCTGTAGAAAGTTGTGATAGTACGAAATGTTATTTGACCAAAAACATCGTCTCTCTATGATTGAATTTGAAATTTTCCGAACTGTTTAAAACGCACTCACTTTTAAATTACTAATTTTATAATACGAGGCATGTTTTTTAAGTAAGTACCGTTTTGAAATTCTGCCGCCGTAGTGCTGCGGTAAGCGTTTCTCGCATACGAACTAAGTACCTACATCTCTCACCTATGCACTGACGCCATTACAGTTTGATTCGCCCTTGTTTACGTTGTTTACTGAGGGTTTAAGATGTCTTCGATAATCGTGAGTCCCGCCGACTCTGAAGTCCGGAGTCCGGACTGTTATACGATTCCTTAGTGCTAAAGGACTAAAAACATTATGAGTTATGGAATGGTAAGGAAGTGGGTGAGAGCATTTAAAGATGGCCGCACAAATGTGATGACAATGCCCGTTTGCATGTGGCTAATCGGACCAAAGACCTCATTACATTTTTTTCACTGAGAAACTCTAAATCATCCTCCGTACAGCCATTTGTTCTTGCACTTGAAGAAACACTTGGGCGGTCAGTGCCTTCAAGACGATGACGAAGTCAAAACACTTGTGATGCAGTGGTGAAGTGAATAAGTGAGGCGGCAGAGTTCAATGAGAAGGGCATTCAAAAAGTAGTCTAACGTTATGACAAGTGCCTCAGTATTGAAGGAAATTATGTAGAAAAGTAGATTAAGGTACAGGCTTTCATGTAAAAATAAAATTATTAAGATATCTTTGCACGTTTTTATTAATTTCAAAACGGTACTTACTTAAAAAACATGCCTCGTATATTGTACCGTCCAAACTCAAAGTATTTGTTTTATTATTGTATTTGTTCTATAATTTGCCAATATTGAGGCGAGTTTTCTTTCTCTATTACTTGATGATTCGATTACTTGGAGTAATCGATGATTCATAGAAACTTTTAGTAGTTATAGCACTCGTCGATTATTGGAACTGGGTAATTTTAGTATTTCTTTCGTCACTTCCTAATACTGAATCCATTTCCTGCAATTTGCTTAAACTATTACTAAATGAAATTTCATCATGACATACATTTGTCGGGGGTTTGTTTTTTATATACTTGAACCAATGTTTATATAGTATAATAGTTTTACTATTAACCTTATTAGCTATGTGATAATAATGAATCGAAGTTTTTCTTCACTTCAATACTAGTACAGTATGCGTTCGGTAATTCGGCACGTCCAATAGTTACAATTACAATAATTACAACTCAAAATTCCTACTCTATAAATTCAGGTTAGCGCAATAAAGTTAAACATGGTGATGATATACAATATATTATCAATCTTAATTCATAATCATAGAATCCTCAATCTAAAGACTGGTTTTACACGGACCTCCACTTCTTATCCTGAGCAAATCTTCGCATATCTCTAAAATATGAACACCTTACATCTATTAATGATTAACAAATTCATTAATTATTTAAAAAATGTAAGTGAACAAAATTTTGATTTCGACGTTATTAGATCCTATCAACACGCCATCAGCATTTTTGATAAATCATTGATCAAATCGAAAGCGCCCTTTAAGGGCAAGTTGAGATAATATGTAATTGGTAGGGATTTACTAAGGTATCTGCTTGTCTAACTCGATCGAAAACTCAGCTTATATGCCTGATGGTTACGTAAACCAAATTATAGTAATATGAACAGTTTAAGTTCTTGATCGATAATTTATCAAAATAACCAGACGTCTCGTAAACTACTTCTACTTCTACTTCAGTTAGCAGCATATATCAGCAGATGGCGATATACTGCTGCAACCAGATATTAAACCAAATTGCCAATTTTTTTATATATATATTTATGTATGAACATAATTAGGATTTATATCTACACAGATAAATAAAATTGTAATGTCTGTTTGTAATATTAAAATAACCACTTCTTACTAAATGCATATGGATGTATACACGGTACATATACCAAAATAACATTTTTTACAATTTTTCTGTTTTGTTTGAACCGATTTTGATATATATATAAATTAGGAAATTAATAGCCTAAGCTATAAATTAGGAAACTTATCGTCTTATTTTCGATTGTAGCTTTTAACTGTAACTGAAGCGAAGACATATTAGTAAAGAAAATCTTCGCACCACTGGCTTCTGAATTTGTAGGTATAGGAGGGTTGTAGGAAGGAAAAGGGAAGTCCGCGAGCTCCGCACTGGCGCAGTGGAAAGGATATAATTTTTGGTATAAAAGTCCCTGTGATTCACAGAACGAACAAGTTTCTGACATTCCAACTACCCAAGGCATTGAAGAGAGAGATTTCATATAAGGTAGAGAGTTTGTACAGTCTGGACTTTCTATCAGCTCGATAGGTTGGACATTAATCGATCAACCCTATGGTCGGCTCTGCTGTCAGTCTGAGGTAGTGTTACTACACAAGGTTGTTGAAGAGTGCAGTCCAACGTCCCTTGTTTTGGTCTGGTTCTCGTCTAATTCTCTAACTGTTGCTGCCGACACATCCAGCGGAGTCCATTGTCGATTGTTCGTGGTGCCGTTATCATCCCTGTAGTCGTTGGAAGCCCAAAGTGTCCGCTTCTTGTTAATATTATTCACTTTATCCCTGTACTGTTCTGGTATTAGGTTTGAGCAGTTGTTTTAGGATAGGTTCACAATAATTTTGGTATATTTACCTCAAAATTTCGCAAACGCAGATGTAACTAGACCGGCCAGAAGGTTTATCCGGCAGGGGTCTAGAAGGAACTTCCACGTTTGAAGTCTCATTAATTTAGGTGAACGTGAAGTTGTCGTAATAATAATAATAGAGGTATCTATTCCTTCAGTTGAATGTATCTGTCCTTGGTTGTCTTTCGAACCGCTGACAGCTGTATTGAACATCTCAAGACTCTGTCTTTGTAATAGGTGTGTCTATTTTATTATTCATTTATAGTTTCGTTAAAATCTTAAGGCGAAACTCTCTATTGAAGAACTTCTGTTTCAGGAGGAGGAAGTCTATGTAAGTTGTCGTACTGTGTTGTTCTGAATTGATTGTCATAAAAACAGAGACGATGTTTACTAATGGTGTCATATCTCGCAAAACATGTATGAAGGCCAATTTCATTATGTTGACATGTCTGCTATACAAAATTCAAGTTTTGAATGCGTGTTAATGACCAAATCAAAGTTTTCTTTTCGAACTTCGGTCGCTTGTATTCGAACATTAAAAAAAAACTTACTTAAGGAGACCAATCCTGAACTAATGTGACATATTCAAAATATTTTACAAAAACATTTCGGAGTGATTTCTGTTTATTTTTTTATAAAAAGTCGAATATTGGAACTATAAGATTAGGGCTCTAGAGAAAAATCACTTTAAAAGTTTTTTTTATGTTAGATTAGGGTAGGTTAAGTTAGGGTTGGGTTTTTTAATAATCTATTTTTCACATTATTTCCGTTATTCAGTCTATTAACCATTGACACAAAGTAGGACTGGTATAGTGTCGAACTTGTAATTGTTTGTCTGCCTGTCTGTTTGTGGTACCGTAGTTTCAAAGGATGGTCATTAGTAATGTTTGATGAAAATTGGTTTAGCCGTATCCAAGATTTTTAGCTGTAATCATAGTTTTCAGTCGGGATCTCAGACATATTTATTTACAAGTTATTAATTTAATTTGAAATCTATCACCTGAAGTTATAGCTTAATGTAACTTGAATTGTTATTATTTGGAACTTTTAGAGAAAAGAAAGTTAGGGTGTAATTTTTATAATAAAATATGTCGATATATTTTTGTTTCAAAAGTTTTGTCTTTATGTTGGTGTTCCATTTTACTTGAAATACCATTTAATTTGGTTTCGCTTTTCCCAAACTTCTGCTAGCAACATCACCCCATTTTGTGTCCCATTTGCATGGTAATAACTGAAAACTTGATGTTTATTAAGCAAACTCCACGAAATTTCCTCGTTCATCTGACTTAATGACACTTTGTTTTGTTTGTTTGTTTTGTTATTATCTGTTACTCATGATGAAAGGGTACAACATGGTGAACATGTGCGTTGTGAAACTCATTTAGTTACTTCCACCTAAACATGCACGTATATTTGCCCAGATTACTGAAAGCTTGATAAACGTTAATTTTATATACATACTTAGTAAAGGCCTTATTTTGAAATTCTCTTACAAATCGTTAAATGAGAAATAAACCAGCAGTTTGCTTTAATAAAATCAAATAAAAGTGCTTCTTGATATTTCACTTCTTAGTAAGGCACTAAATATATGAGTATTATGATCTGCCATTTTGTGTCCTGGCCATAGATAATAGATTCTGTCTGACCCTTAGCTAACGCACTATTTATTTAATGATCTATTATCTATGATATCTATTTTCATGGTCCTCGCAAAATGGGGAACATGATGGTGATTTCCTACCACGAAAAGCTAACTAACAATGGAAAATTCATTTTTTTACCGATTGAAATAAAACATCCAGTTTTCATTTTAATTTAAATTGGAAGTTATTACTAAGTATACGTAGTTTTATATGGAACACTTCTAAATGCAACGCAGTTGGACTCGTCATTTGTTGCTATCATGTCTATTGGTAGGACACAAAATGGTGGATGATAATTCCATGTGTTCAATACTCTGGTTTTAGTATTGTTGAATAAATACAGACATCGTAGTGAATGACATCTGTAGAAATTTGCCATTTATCGTGGGATTCAGTAATATTCAACAAGGTCCTGTTCTAAAAGATATTAATTTGTCAAACTAATTTTACAGCGTAGCTAAAATAATAATAAAAATACCATATTCAAAAAAGAAGGAATTAAAATCCTTATTCGTCTAAATTTTAAGATCAAAGATGTCACATTTTGAACGCGTCCTACCGAGTAGGCACAACGAACTGAAAGCCACATCCCACGACCGGTTTCGACCTATCGGGTTTCATAAATATAAATATGGAATCAACAGAAACAACTACTCCGAGGGCTAATACCCCTACCGGCATTGAATTACACTGTTGTTAGGACGCGTTCCAAATGTGAGATCTTTGATCTTAAAATTTAGACGAATAAGGATTTTAATTCCTTCTTTTTTGAATATGTTATATCTTCGTCTAAGAATACATCGGAATCAACAGTGTAATTCAATGCCGGTAGGGGTATTAGCCCTCGGAGTAGTTGTTTCTGTTGATTCCATACGTATATTAATAAAAATACGTTATTGCTCAATATTCGGACGAAACTGTCAAACATAAATCGTGATTTCGAACTCATTGATTCTCGTTAACACTTGTAGACAGCTCCGACAACAGAACACCGACTAGCCTACCTGCGTCCATTGAACAGCGTTCGATGAATAAATACAGATAATGCATCCAGTGAGTTTGACAAGTCAATATTCTTATTAGAAGAGGATCTTGATCAGCATTACAGAATCCTACAATAAAAGTCGTAAATTTCTATAGATGGCGTTCACTACGCTGTCGGTATTAATTAATGGAGCGCTGTTTAAGGTTGATCGGCGTTCTATTGTCGGAGTTGTCTGCGGACTGCTGATGAGTATCAATGAGTTCGAAATCGCGATCCATGCTTAACCTTTTCGATAGAATATCGACCAAAAACATATTTTAATTTTTGTTTTAGTATTGTTCAACTTGATGGTCTTCTTTAATTAAAAGATAATATAAGCAAGGATCGTTACGCCATAAAACAAAGTTAAAAAAAGACAAATTTCTTACATTGCATTCAGAAAATATGTACTCATTCGCTTCTTTTTAAAATTCTGCAACGATTTTTTTTTGTAAATATTCCAAACCGATGTCATTATACTATGCAGTACGCCTATTTATTAAGCGTTTAAAAATTCTCAAATTGTCCTAAACATGTTTGAATAAAACTGTTTAAACGACATAGGACTCTAGGAAAAGTTTTAAGCTAGGTTTGGTTTATGGTTCTTAAAGTTAACTTTAAAAGTGAATGCTAACCTTTTCTAAGTACTAAAAGTTGCATAATTAAAATGAAGTTGCTTAATATATTTCTGTAGCATTTTAAGGAGACTTTTCCGAGTTCAAGATGGCTTATTTTTTTAAATACAAATTTTACTTTATACAAACTACTTGACTGTTATTTGCGCGCTTTAACTTGGCATAAAAGCGCTAAACTTAATGGAACTCTTCAAGATGGTGTCTTAAAGCTATTATCTTTTGAGTGCCAGCAGACGCTCCTACCTATCTGAACGGGTTGAGCAATAATTATTATCAAGACATTCGATTTCGTGGACGTAGCGGACAAGCAAAACTCTTAATTTTTGTGGACAACCAAGGGAAGGTAATTAGATTGTCATAAATAGGTTGTTATTAATTATTTTAATTACTTTTTTAATAAAAAGTAATAATACTTTATTTAGTGAGTGTTGGCATTCACGACCGTCGTCTTATTGCAACAAGTATTGTTTTTCGGACTCATTGGTCGTTGTCTATCGAATTTTCTTCCCAACGTTTCGCATGCATCTGCGCCAGGCATCCTTAAGAGGTTGAAGGCGGTCATCTCGGTCGAAGTACTCTGGTCGGTTACGCTGTGATAAGTGACGATTCAGGTGTATGTTATATTTGCACAGCACAACTGACCAGATTAGTTCGACCGAGACGACTTCCTTCAAAACCTTGAGAATGCCTACTGCAGATGCAGGCATAACGTCGCGAAGAAATTTGGATGGACAACGATTAGTAAGCCCGAAAAACAATACATGTTGGAATACATTATTTACGTATTGGATTTTTGTGGTGATTATTGTATTTTTTGGGGCTCCAGAAAAAAATTCACTCCAAAAAAAAAATTCACTCCAAAAAAAAATTAGTATGATGGATTAGGTTAGGTTAAGGTTGGTTTAAGGGACTCTATTTAATTTTTCAAATTTGCAGTCGTTTTATAATAACCACGCTTATTGCAAAATAATCGGTAGGGTGACATTATGTTGTAATAAGTCAAAGCGCCCGTACGCATTTTGTAAAGCGTTTAGGCGAATGACAAAATATCATAACAATGCAATATTTTGATAATGACTTGTATATATTACAATTTGCAACGTCATTAAATAAATAAAATAGGAGATTCCCCCAATTACCACTACTCGATACGACTGCGTTTATAATGTCCACGTTTGAAGTGGGCGAAACACGTGTCCGCTCAGTAAATTTTGTTAGAGGTAATTGGGGTGAGTCTCCTATTTTATTTATTTATTAATTTACCAGAGTCTCCTTTTCTCTATTTTGCCATGTCATTCTCTAAAGGCCTGGGCAATTTATGAAATGCCTAATTTTGCCATATGCCTACAACATCGTTTTCATTTTTGTATTCTTTTTATTAGCTGTCGCATAGGTACGTTTATATATAGCTTGATTGTTTTAAAATGTTGTATTTATTATTTTGATTTGATAATCTGATTGCTTTCGAAATCGAATAGTACGACTTTATTTCGAATTCAGTAATATAGTCAAGAACAAATAATATCTCATTTCTCAACTACAAACGGTATTCACATAATATAAATTAATTAACTAAGTTCTTGTACGCATAGCCGACGATTCAAAATTAGTTGTCCGCATCGTCGGCCCACGTAACCGTACATTCAGTGGCGTCAAAAGTGGGGAGTTGATGCCGTCGGTCTGGTCGTTGAGCAGGGTTCCTAATTTTTTATATTATATATTTCAAGATTCTCCAATAATGTTAACTTATAGCTCTTATTTTCTAAATGAATAATTTCAATACAGTTGTTGAACATATGACATTCTTCTGTGACATGGTTTGCATAGGTGGAATCTGTCTTATTCTTTATATAGCTGTTTTTGTGTTCAGATAGACGTTTATTGAAATTCCTACCTGTCTGTCCGATATATACTTTAAGGCATGACCCCACAGGTCAACTTATAAACTCTAAAACACCTAAACTTGTCAGTTTTATCTTTGTTATTTTTTATTAATCTTCTTATGGAGAAATTAGTTTTTTAGGCCGTATTAATTCCACTTTGTTGTAAATAATGATGATTAGATAGAAAGACCGTGTATTATAAAATATAGTGCCTATTCGATATACACTTTGAAAATCACAATCCAAAGCAGTCACGGTCAAAGGAGTATAAATATGTAACAAGAAGCCACCAAAGACGTCAAACGATTTATTTGAACCAGCCAACAGTAATATTTATTATGTCGTTGTTATTAAAGTCATGCTTTAATTTATTTATTATTTATTATTGTAAGATGTGGGTAAGTTCTAGCAAAAACCTAACTCTGATGCATTGAATATTACAGACACGAAGAAATGTTTAATAATTCAGAGTGGTGACTATATTCCCGTAAAAGTTTTCGAAATTTGTGCATTTCATAGGTTAGGAAATGATAAACGACATGGTGAAAGATCTCAGGGTGTTATCTGTGACCTTGGTTATTATTTTAGTAATTATATAGTATTGTTTTTTTTAAATATTATTTTAATTGATAATAAAACATCGATTTGGTAAATATTCATATAGAATATCTATTATTATATTATACCAAATAGGTATTTTGTTAATAATCGTGATAAATTTTCATGAAGTAAATGTGGATTGACATTATTTATATAGTTTTCGTATTATTTATGTTTTAAATTTAATTAATAGAGTTAGCAGTGCACCTTGACTAGATAATAAAGGTGACGTCTTTTCTTCTATTTCCTAGTCAGTCGTGACGGAAGCCAAAGAAAAGAAATAATCAACCATTCATGTAATCAGATTTACATATGTTCGTTTAAATGGTTGCCAGTCAGTTGCCTCCTAGCTTCCTACGTTATTGTAATACTTTTTGTGAATGAGTGTTATATTTTGATTAATAAGCTAACTATTGATTCTCAGCAGACTGTCAAACATTCAAAGTTAATTTGTTCTTGGTTACTTCTTTTGAATCGAACTAGGTGGTTGGGTAAGTTGGCCAAGCAATTTAACAGCGTTTATAATTTTTTAATTAACAAATTTATAAAAAAATACGGATATATAGGGGTTTTCAAGATAATGGGCTATTAGAAGCATATGAACTAGTGGTATGAATTCAATTCTGAAACTTGGGCCCATTTGGTTATTGTTTATGTCTCTTCTTTTAAAAATATTTTCAAGTTCGATTTACATCCGGTTATACCGGAAGTAGATGTTAACTTTCTTATTTTAAATGGAATGACATACTTTCTTTTACATTTTCCGATAGAAACTCTGAATTTATGCATATTTTATACGAGGCACTACCCCGAAAATATTGATGGATTTTGAGTTATTTAATTTTTTGACATTTGCACGTTAACATTTAAAAAACCGTAATTCAATAATTTTCTGAGATTTTGCTTTATAACTCGTAACAATTATTTATAACTATTAAGATTATCGACAAAAAATGTGGTGTTTAACTAAAATGTACAGGGTGTTCAAATTTGTGGTTAAAGTTGTATAACTTCAAAGGGGCATAAGTCAATTTTTTTTAATGGAATGACCCATTTTTGCCTGCATATTCGAATTCCTCAATGAATTTGGCGTCTATTGACATGGGACTATCGTATACCTTTGTTTATACTTCTTAAGAAAATCTAGAATTTGTGAAAATGTTGATTTTTTGCACTGCATACGTGTAATATTATTGAAAGTAGTGTGCTGTGATTTCGAAACAATTGAACAATCAATTGTTGTTAAGTGTCAGAAGGCGTATGCAGTCTTCCAGATCCACAATTTTGGATTGTTTAAATTCTACTAATTCATATACTATTAACTTGAAAACCCCCGCATATTGATATCTGCACCATCACGTATACAAAATATATAAAATTGAACTTTGCTTTCTTTTATAGTAAGTATTTCAATTATACAATCATATTTATATTTTGGGGTATCCCCAAAAACGTAAGTGCCAATTTTTTAGCGTTTTTGGTTATTACTTCATACAAATATATAAAGTTGTTTGATGTTTTTCATGTTCTAATTTTTTGAATTATATTCAAAATCACCATGGACTGTAAGCAACATTAGTATGATAATAAAAAAAAACAATAAAGTATATGTTTTACACAGTAATAAAAATATTCGTTGTTTACAAACTCACCGAGACCTTAAGTTTTTGAGAATCTGAATTAAATTTCGCAAAGAATATTTTGAATTCATAACATTTAGATTAAACAAAAATGACCAACGAATGAAAATAAATATTAATTACACAGGAAACTAAGACCAGAAAAATTATTTCCAACGAACATTGTTATGCTGATTCGGAATTGGCTTCAAAATTGTCATACCACGTCTGCGTTTTGAGATATTCTAACCTCAAATTCAACAATTTTTGACGCTCTTGTAGGCGTTACTGCATGAAATAAATTGACAAAACAACCAAGTTAGTTGCTGAGTTAGAATCAGGATTCAGAATTGCCTTAGCGTATACAGATTTTGATTTGTCTGATTTTAAAATTAGAATGATGTTAATTTGGCTTGTTTGATACTGAAATTAGAATTGTTCAAAACTGCAATGTACAAAAGTTTTTCTGGGGCTACATTTAAGTTGATCATCAATGAATACATGGAAGATAATTTCTTTCTTTTCACTCTATAGGTTGAATACAGAAAATACAACAAGAGAAATCATTTTCAATGTATTTTTCAAAGGAAAACTCGAATCTGACTCCAGAATTACCGTAGAAAATCGGACTTTTAATTTATCTTAATCTCAAATCCAAACAAAAAAATTAGCAACATGCATTTTGGAGTTAAAAAATTTCAAAATCCTCATGTGTTTGGGAAACTATGAGGCCAGATTCTAATTCGGCGACAAAAGGTACTCCGTAAATGGCTACCATCTTAGTTATTTCGTCCATTCATTTCCCGTTGTAATTCTCTTATAAAGGCTAAAAATGGTATATTTTGAGATTTAAAATTTTGACGTGCTCAGGAAATACGTAAATTACGTCGTAAATGACATCCCATTGATTTTTTCATTTGTAAGCTCTCATTTCGTTGACTAGTGTTATAGATTGAGGTTAAAATTCTATCTCGATGATTTGTTTAATAGAATTTATTTTGTATTTTGGAATGAAAATTATCTTTTCAATGAAAAAAGACTTAAAAGTCAGAAGTCACACTCATAATTTTGTTGTTTAAATGAATGCTTTGTGTCTTACAAGATAATAATATCTTGAATTCAATTTTATTATTACACAAATCCATTACTGCTCCTTGTTTTTGAGGTGTTATTATAAGACACAAAGATAAAATGTTGCAAAAATTATTTATTTATAGCAACTAAGATTTATGTTTCAAATACATTAATACGATATTAATTGTTGAATTAATTTATACCCACTACAGATTACTTCATATAATGAGGGAAAAATTTGTCACGCCCCCGCTGGGACTAGAACCCGGGATCTTTGGCTTTACGCGCCAATGCTTTTGCCACTAAGCTACGAGAGGTGACAACAGTAACAATGACGAACGTACTTACTAAGTCACAGAACGTCGGAAACAATGTATAATTCAGTAATTAATATCGCATTAATATATTTAAAATTTACCTCTACTAAAAATTCTTCAAATATTTCATTATTTATGTTTCGCTTTTCAATGTAGATAGCAAGTTACTGATATTATTTGTGCGCATGTGGTTTCGGATATGGGACCGATACATATTGTGACGTATTCAGTCACAAAAACACAATTAAACGAACGAAAACAACGAAATGTATTGACAACTAAAATTAGATTAACTACAGTTCTGATTAACACAAGTCTACACAATTTTTCACATTATTAAATCTATCTCTCCCGTCGCCGTATTCTTCGCCACTACTTATACTCGCGTTCCACTGTTGCCACTCTATGACTATCGCCTGTCTATTGCTCCTGTCACTTGTCAACACACGATGTAAACAAAACTGACTCGATCCGCCCAGTGCACTCGCTTTATAGATTTCAGCATTCCATCTAGAGCGTTCTGCAACCTTCTTGTGTTACTATTGTCTTTATATTGATCGTTGTTAGAATATTCCAGATGTATCTAAGAAGGCCGAGAATATCCATTATGTTTTCCAGGAATGTATTGTTAATTAGGAGTGAACCAACACAAACCGCAAGTACAGTTCCTGACAATATTTTTATAGGTAACATATATTGATCTAAACAGTAAAATTATGCATGTGATTTCTACTTTTGGGTCATTATTATTATTATATATTTTTTTAATTGTTTACCCTTTGGATGTAACTTCCCCAAAAATTTTCAGATCTTAATCTTAAACCACTCGTGAGATATCAATTTTTGAAAAATTTATTAATATAACTGTGCGATAAATTGAGCTATCTCAATGTTCTTTTGTTTAAAATGTTCATTTTGATTTCTACTTTGTATAAGTAGTACTTATATAAATTTTAATTAATCTTTTTTATTTCAATTTGACTAAAATATTTTTTTATTTTCAGTGTATATATTTGCAACTTCGAAGACCACTTCAATCGTGAGCAAATTATTCCTTATGTAATTATGAATTCTTTTTTCTTTTGTAGAAATACTTACTTATTTTCCTTTTGTTCAAAACTTTTGCAAAATCAATATTCCTAGGACGTTGAAAATGTTAAGGTCCTTTTCAACCTAAATTATGACAAGGAACACTTTGGAATGAATGTTTAATGGCTCTTGTGATTCCAGGAAAATCAATTTTCCAAAAAATTTCAAATAATAATCTCATTGTTCACTCTGGTAACATTAAGGGTGGCAGTAAATAAAAGGGAAAAAATCGGAATAAAAAGTTATAAACCTCGTAACTACCTATTATAAGGATTTATTTTCTCACTGTTGGATTAGTCTTGAAAGTAGGCAATTGAGTAACACTTGTATTTGTATTTTTTGTAGAATTCAAGGAAAACATTAAAACAATGAACATTATCGAGATAGCTCAATTTGTGAATAAGTTATAGATGTTTAAAATAAAAAAGGCAAAATTTTTGAAACATTGGTATTGATTTGAAAATGGTCTGAAAATTTTTTTGAGTGTTACAATCAATGGATGCTGAACAATAAAAATAAATAAAAGTCAAAGGGTGTTCGATTTGGTATGGAATATCTCACGTATAAAACAACAAATTAAATATATATATATATAATAAAAAACGGTGTTAACACCTAGAGGTCCCATTTAAAAAGTTTATGCAAATGTTTATAGAGTTTTGTAGATAAAGAGAATTAATTATAAGAGTTTATGAACCGACACAGACGTTTGCTTTCTCTTTTGGGTGTAAATTTTATAATTTTATTAACTTTTTAACGTGTTAACTTATTGAAGTTCGCCGGTATTATAATTATATATTATATTAATGAAAAAGTTGTTTTGGTTAATAATGTAGTCCATCTATTAACGTTGTTTTATTTTTATACTATAGCTATTGGTGTTGTGCTGTAGTAAAGTTCTTGCAACAGTTAGGTAGGGAATTTTATGCTTGTGCTTTCCTTCTCCACATAATTTTTATTAGCTATGTAAACTTTTCCCACAAAAAAATAATACGCTGTTAGACGAGTGAGATTAAAAATGCGTTTGCTGTTGAAGTTCGTAAAGAAAGTGGACTGTGAAGGAAGTGAAAAGTTTCAAAAGATAATTAACAACTTCCTTTTGACTGTAAAATCGACAGCCATTGTGAGCGCCCGTTCGTGTACACAGGAAACGTTTATCGAAAGAATTGCACCCTCTCTTCCCCTCCGTCCTTTTGTAATGGCCGGGTTTTTGCTTTATTAAAAGTAGCGACGACGATGACGGCAATGGCACGGCGACGACGGTGAGACGTTGGCGTCGGTATAACAGCCTCCGTCGTCGTGATATCGCCCCCGCTGCCGGTCCTTGATTTATGCTTATCCTTTGAGAATGTTAACGTCGACAGATTGACAGGCCGGAGTTCTACGTCCAGATTAAGGATAACTATGAATAACGTCAGGCCGAGCACCGTTGGATACATGACTGGTTAATCTGAGGTCATGTGTACTAATTATCCCTGCCTTCTGATCATGAATTCCGCCATTAGAACACCACACTAAATCATTTAATGCTAATGTTCATCTAGTCCTAGGATTATAAGGATCCTTTCGGTGTACCGCGGTGTTGTATGTTACTTAAGCGCCGTATTCGATCGGGAAGGTCAGAATTGTCCCATCCAAGTATTTGACATACATACAGGGTCACTTCAAAATTTGGTAATCGTCACAAGGACATCGGTTTTTTGTTTTTACTTATTTACCACTTCGAATAAAACAACACTATTTCCTTATTATAGTTTATGTACACGATATTTACAACACTTAATATTTACATAAACGTACTTACTAATTGTCTAATAAATTGGTTTTTATTGTTTGTTAAATACTTGGTATATAATTGTCAGTAATTGGTTTATCCAAATTTTTGTTATTGTTATTAGGGCAGGTGGTCGACCTTACTGGTCGTAAATTACCGAGCCCTCAACAAATGCATTTCGGTTACTGGTAGATTGCAAATTGGTATTATAAAATAAATTGCCGATGGGATAACGGTTACTTACAAAATTTCCTAAAACAATCTTAAACTTAATGTTTAAACTTTTGGGTGTTTCATTCCCATCAGCGATGCTGGTGGGCGGGCAGTTCCTCCGACCTACACTGTAGTGCAAAGCCGGAGGGTAGGGTGTAAGGCCCTCTTCAGCCTCCTTTCAGGAATCATGGGAATGTGTGGGTGGTGTATGTAAAGAGAGATAGATGAGACGAACGAAATAAAGAAGTGAAAGATTATCTGTGGAATATTACAGCCCCAGAATTTGCCTAAATGATCCAAGAAAACCACAAAAAACTTGGACCACAGCAGCCGGACCCGGATTCGAATCGGTGACCTCCCGAATATTAAGCAATGATCACAGTTATGTACAATAAATAGCAGAACCGAACAGACAATCACTGGTTTAATACCATGTTATGCATTTACCTACTTCAAACGAAATTGTTTTTTCTTTTTGTATTTCTTACCTATTTTTATTTTGTTTTTATTTTAAGACCGATAAATAGAGCATTCTTTAAAATTCAAATGCAAGTATTTTATGGATAATAAACTAATATTTAATTTGTTAGAAGGAATTTATTGGTACATAAATAAAATCCCTCTACTCCCTAAACGAAATCTTATGTTCGTGCCTACATACATGTAACAGTAATTACTGCTTTCCATATGCTCTATTTGTTATAGTTCTGTGTTTATCTGAAATTTTGCTTCAAAAAATTGTGGTTACATATACATAGGTCTTAATAATAATTGACCTGTAGAATTTAAATAAAATTTTCTTTGTTTTCTTTTTATTTTTTTAATTAACATTTTGTAGAAATATTTGTTGTTATTCTCTTTCTCTTTTGCTGTTTTTAGTAGCGAGGAAGGAGGTCCAGATACACTTTCTGTCTCGAGGACACTGTTATACTACACAGTGTACCTACATTCAATTTTCTTCACAACTATCAACTATCCCCCTTCTTCCTACTCGCGGTTATGGTGTTAGATAGCCTTTGATTTCCTATTGATAGTACGAGAGTTTGGTAGCAGTATTTGTGTATAAACGGGAATGGATGCTGTTATATTGTAGCATATATAAGCATAACTGTGTATGTCTAAGTAAGAGAGACCCAACTTTAAGTACGAGGCATGTATTTTAAGTAAGTAGCGTTTTGAAATTTTGCCGCTGCGGTTAGCGTTCCGCGCATGCGCATTGAGTACATACATCTCTCATATACACACTGAAGCCATTGCAGTCTGATTTTACCTTGTTTACGTTGTTTATTGAGTGTTTAAGATGCCTCCAATAATCGTGAGTCCCGTCGATTGTGAAGTCCGGGCTGTTATACGATTCCTTAGTGCTAAAGGACTAAAACCGATCGATATTCATCGTGAGATTTGTCTAGTTTTCGGACAAAACATTATGAGTGACGGAATGGTAAGGAAGTGAGTCAGAGCATTCAAAGATGTGAATGAAGATTTGGTGCAGCCATCCTTGTGTGATGACTTTCCTCAAGTTTTTCGCAGTGTTTTGTATGGCATTGTGTGTGACCGAGCACATGAATTACCGAAAATTGTGCGCAGTGCATTGACTTTCCTTGAGCGGTACCACAACGAAGGTGATGATTTCTTAAGCCAAATTGTTACGGTTGATGAAATATAGGTCGTCTACGTCACACCAGAATCAAAGCAACAGTCCATGGAATGGCGGCATTCAGATTCACCCAGACAAGTGAAGCTTAAGCAAACAATTTATGCCCGGAAAAGCATGTGGCCTATTGGACCAAAAATCTTATCACATCTTTTCACTGGGAAACTCTAGATCATCCTCCGTATAGCCCTGATCTGGTGCCCAGCGACTACCATTTGTTCCTGCACTTGAGGAAACATCTGGGCGGTCAGCGTCTTCAAGACGATGGATGACGAAGTCAAAACAGTTCTGATGCAGTGGTGAAGTGAACAAGTCAGGCGGCAGAGTTCTATGAGAAGGGTACTTAAAAACTGGTAAAACTTTATGACAAGTGCCTCAATATTTAAGGAAATTATGTAGAAAAGTAGATTAAGGTACAGGCTTTCATGTAAAAATAAAATTATTAACATATCTTTGCACGTTTTTTATTAATTTCAAAACGGCACTTAAAAAACATGCCTCGTATTACAGAGCTTGTTAGTCTTTATTTTATAAATGAATAATTTTATTAAAAGAACTGCTTTATTTAATTTTCAAAGGAAAAGCAAGATTGCGCATGGTTACCCCGGGGGTTAGAACTAAAATTTCATATCAGCACATAATTAGGGTAGACTTGCCTTTCAGCATATTTATTTACAGATCAAACATTGCTTACAGATCCTACTTTGATATTCCTTATTTATATTTAAGAAACATTTATCTTATGAAGTAGGTAATCACATTGACATTGATAATTTGTTCGTTAACTCAATAACGACAATTTGGGTTAAAGGGAGCTTCTTTTCAATAGGCATAATTTCAAAATAAAACACTGTATATTTAACATATCCCGCGACAAAAGTGTTAGTAATAAGTGAAAGATTATTTACTTATTAATCACTTTTTGAAACAACGGTGGCACAGCTTATCCATTAACTACTGTAAATGGTACGATTTAGACGCAGATACGAATTAGGCGAGTCCACCCTGCGTGTTTTATATATTCCGCTTCCATTGTTTCAATGGAATTGTCTTTTTTTATGAAACAACGAAATTATATCGCTTGAGAAGTTTAATTTTCATTTCACCGAAATTATATCACTTGAAATGTGTTCACTTTTTTGCTTGCATTATAATGCTCATTTTTTTGTTTTACTCTAAATGTTTCAGTTGAGAAGTTAGGCTTTGTTTCACTTGAATCGTTTCTTTTTTTTTTGTTTTACCCAAATTTCATCTGAATAACTGCACCTTTGTTTGGTTTATTGTGGTGTTCAATATTGAGTTGTTTTGTTTCCCCTTTGTTTTATTCACATTATTTCACAAAAATTGATCAAATTCCTAGACCTTGTAATTGATTTGAAATATAATACGAACACTTTTAGGATTGCGTATGGACCAATTATTCAACGATGTATGGAACGTATTCTACCTTTCGTATTTATTTTATTCCTTCTTTTAGGACAACTTGTACAATTTTCTGGTGTATATAGTTTGGATCGTATTTTCCGAAAGAATAAGTTAGTCCAATGTGTTATTGTCATTATTTTTCGAATTGTCTCGTACGGACTTTAATAGATGAGTAGTCATAAAAATGACATAGAGGCAATTGCTGCCATCTAGCGGATTTTAGCTGCTACAGAAGATGTCAAACTAAACAAGGCCTCATTGAAGTATTTAAACTTGTTCAGCTATATCAACAACGCAGTCTACATACGTGAATACACGTAAAGCTTAATAATAAACATTATTATGCTTTTGGTCAGAAATTTATCGAAACTACCAGACACGGATCGCGATTTCGCTCTTGTTAGAAGCTCATCAGCGTACCATGGACAGTTTCGACAAATTACTGACCAAGTCAAAGTGATCCGTAAAGAACGGTTAATATAAAAATGAAATAGAGGCAATTGCTGCCATCTAGCGGATTTTAGCTGCTACAGAGGATGTCAAACTAGACAAGGCCTCACTGAGGTATTTAAACTTGTTCAGCTATATCAACAACGCAGTCTACATACGTGAATACACGTAAAGCTTAATGATAAACATTATTATGCTTTTGGTCAGAAATTTATCGAAACTACCAGACACGGATCGCGATTTCGCTCTTGTTAGAAGCTCATCAGCGTGCACAGTCAGTTTCGACAAATTACTGACCAAGTCGAATAGTTGATATAGCTGGACAAGTTTAAATACCTCTGTGAGGCCTTGTCTAGTTTGGCATCCTCTGCAGCGGCTAAAAACAACTAGATGGCAGCAATTGCTTCTATGTCATTTTTATAGTAACCGTTCTTTACGGAACATTTCGACTTGGTCAGTAATTTATCGAAACTGCCTATGGCACGCTGATGAGCTTCTAACAAGAGCGAAATCGCGATCCGTGTCTGGTAGTTTCGATAAATTTCTGACCAAAAGCATAATAATGGTTATGAGTAGTCATTTAACATTTTTTATACGCTATATACTTTGAAATACTTAAAATTCCACTTTATCGTTAAATCCGAAAGCGTTTTAGACGAAACTGGTGCAATTTCAGTTATCTGTGTACTGTACCTTTTTGTATTATATTAATACTGTAGAAATGACTATTTTCATGGCCTTTTACGTTACTTTTTTGGCCTTTTACATGTTTATCTTCATGCCTTTGAAGTAGCAAGGTAGAATATTTAGATTCATTGTTAAAGGAAACGTTGCCTTTTTTTATACGTAACGTATCTATGATGCGAAACGTTAAAAAGCTCATTGCGTCCTTTGCGTCGCTTTTTTTACCTGTTCAGCTCCGGCGGCAAATAGAGCGTCACGTAGCGTCGGTTGTGGCAACAACAGTAGCAATTTCACTTGTAAAAATACTACCGAAACGTGTCGCTTTGTGCCTATTGCATCGCTGTTGTGATTATTTTTTGTCTTTTTTGTACTATGCCGTTTCTGCGAGACATTTGGCGTGCATTTTAGAAAACAGTGACAGCTTTTTGTAACCAACTGTGTACAGTAAAGCCGCACAATACGATGTTTGTTCAACAAACAATTTACGTGAACTGCGATACACACACAAAACTCCATTACTTTATTAAACCGGAACTCTATAGTCAAAGCTTCTTTTTTGTTGCGTTTTTAATGTAGATTCAAATAAAGAAATTTAAAATATTTACAAAATAAAAACACACAAAGCTTTAAAGAAATATGTATATTTTATTCACGACAATATTGTTTCACCACACAGTGGCGTCATCAGGTGATGAATCTGAATATATTATTGATAACTATAAATATAAATATGGAATCAACAGAAACAACTACTCCGAGGGCTAATACCCCTACCGGCATTGAATTACACTGTTGATTTCGATGGATTCTTAGACGAAGATATAATATAATGCCGGTAGGGATATTAGCTCTCGAAGTAGTTGTTTCTGTTGATTCCATATTTATATTTATATTTATAATATAGCCTGTAAAGGCCTTTCTGCCAGCGCCCACCTGATGAGACTCGATAGGTCGAAAAACCGGTCGTGGGATGTGTCTTTCGGTTCGTTGTGCCTACTTGGTAGGACGCGTCCAAAATGTGAGATCTTTGATCTTAAAATTTAGACGAATAAGGATTTTAATTCCTTCGTTTTTGAATATATTATTGATAACATTTTAATTAGTATTTTTCGCTCTTTCGTATTATATATAGCGAATGAGATGTTTTTTTAACAGTCAATATTTTAATACAAAGTTGTTAGATTGTTTGGGCAAAGCTTATAAGGGAAAAGCAATTTTTCATATGTGGGGACCCATGTCCCACTATTTTATTTTTCATATTCATTTATGTATATAAATTTGAAGATAATAATAGCTGATTTTGTAAAAATTCTATGTAAATATTTTCTATAAAGTTGCTAACACCCCTGAGCATGCCTCTTCTACAAACTTGTTTTCTACTATCTCGCCTTTTTCAATTCTCAGAAACCGCTTTCTTTTCTTTCATTCACCAACACAAACAAGTCATAATTCATACCCTTTTGTTGCCGGTCGCCTGCAACGGTCAATCATAAAAAGTACCGTTGCCCGATCCCTAATAAAATTACCGCTTCTTGTCTCGCCACCATCCGTATTAGTAAGGTTCACTGTTTGTATGCTAATTTTATATTTTTGTATCAGCACTTTTTCACCGACTGCGATAGATACAATTTGTTTCGACCACTGTGCACATTTTTCATTTAATTCAACTCAATTTATTCTTTTACTTTTTTAATACTAACAGTTCTGTAAATACATCACATAAACCAAAATTCACCAGTTATCATCAAATCAACGTTACACTACACATAACATATTTTTTAAAATCTTTATATTAAAAAATATAGAGTTGTTTGCTGTTACCACAGTCCTCTTCACCTTCTCTGATATTTAATGTAAGCATTATAAGGAAACGTAGACAAAAGCGTTTCTTTAAAAGTTGCGTTGTGCGCCTTTGAAAATTCACCATTTCATCTAAGAAATGAAATATCTTGAGCCTTGGAGAATTATACTTTGTGAGTTTGGGACTATATTGGGTCGCGCCAATATAATTTTGATACACAAACGTTTCAAAATGATTAAGTAGAAGCCATTTTGGTTAGTTTTTCAAAATTGCTAATGACTTTTCTTTGGATTCCAAAAAAATAGTGATAATTTTTGCTCAATCATCATATAACGTAGGTAACTTAAATTGTAATATATGGAACGTACTTGTTAGTTTGCGATTGAATGCCAAAACTTGAATTTAGTAAATTGACAGTCGGCTTTTCTTGGTGATATGACGGTAATAAATAAAAAACACATTGGATATTAAAAACAAGAACAAATACATTAACAAGTATGTGGTGTGACTCAAAGATTGGTAGACGAATATGCGATATATAAAATTGATTTGATTACAAGAACAGATATAGGTGTTAACAAAACGAAAACCTAAATTGTAATCCCAGAGTAAAATTTAGACACTACTATTTCCAAAATTTATGTTAGAAGAGATGTCTCTTTTCAGGTAGCGGTGGTATATATCATAAAAATTAATATGCAGGAATTTCGAAAGTCGCTGACAATTTCTAGAAAACAGTTTCAAATAACTTATGGAAGACGACAAGAAATATATATTTTCATAACTCCATCTTTCTAAATAACTAATGGTTTTTGCCTTTACTTTATGGAAATTAGGAATCATATTGAATCAAATAATTGAGTGAAACACACTATATATACATTAACAGGTTACATGAACGTATAAAATTCACTTTAGAAATAGAAAACAACGATAAAATTAACTTCCTATATTTAACTTTAACCAAAAAGGATAATAAAATAGATATATCAGTATTCCGAAAGTCAACGTTATCAAATTGTTTAATTAATAAAAAATCAAATCATCCCAATCAACATAAATTAGCCGCATTTCATAGCATAAACCCATAGGCTACTAAATTTACCTTTGAATAATGAAAACTTTAATATTGAGAAAAAATACTATAAAACATATAGCAGTGAACAACGGAGACTCTGCACAATTAATTGATGACTTAATAAATAAAAAACAAAAAGTAAAAAACCACCGATAAGCCTATATAGTAAAACATAAGATAGTAGAAGACAATAACTATAAATCTATTTTATATATAGGAAATACCTCCAATTTAGTAGCTAAAAAAATTAAAGATAACAATAATTTTCAAATATCATTCAAAACTGCAAATACTCTATCCAAGTATTTTTTTAATTAATAGCAAAGACAAAAACGAAAAAATAAATTCAAATGGAGTGTATATGTTTAATTGCAATAGTTGCAATGCAATATGCATAGGATAAACCGGAAGAGCTTTCAAAGAAAGAATTCAAGAACATGTGAAAAATAATAAGGAAAATTCATCATTCATGAACCATGTTAATAATAAAAAACAAAAATTTAATTTAGAAGAAAATTTCAATATTTTACATCAAGAGAAGAAAGATAAAAAACTAGAGGTTTTGGATACCTTACAAATCAAAAAACACACGAAAATTATCAACTTAATATTATTAAATGAAATCGAAAATCTATATAGCTCAATAATTATAGATAAAATAGTAGATGCATCCCCATAAAGATTGTAATAGTATTTAAGAAATAGTGTAAGCAAATTTGTATCAATACTTCTTCTGAAGATGCCCTTGTAGGGTGAAACGACGTAAAAGTTTAATAAATGTATTAAGTGGAAATTAAGTATGTTTCACTCAATTATTTGATCCAACCTTCCAATTGTTAAATTTCGATTTTGTGTGTCAAGCACTACTTAACTTCATAGACGAGTAAGTTGATAGACAGCGATGATGTAATTTTGTAGATGTTGGTAGGAAGCGTTAAAGGTCGTAATTGTTGGTAACATTTTAAGTTTTCAACATTAGTAAAGGTAAAGGTAACTGAACAAAGTAGAAGTTACTTTAAGCGTTTTCAACTCTGACTAGTTATAATGTAGGAGCATTTTATGTAAACAGGAATTTTCGCGGTCCGTATATGACGATGTGTATGAAATATGTGAGTAATGTATTTTGAAGTTTCGTCGGGGGATGAACTTGTTCAGTTTTTACTGGGTCCGTTCATTTATCACTTTAATGTATGCAGGGTGACAACGCTACCAGTGTTAAGCCACTTCCATTTCTTTCTAACATGTGCAATCATCATTTATTCCACGGCAAGATTGATCTATTTCGGTGCCGTTGTGGCTGCGGCTGCTTGGGCCTACTCATAAAAGAAACTTTTGTCGTTTACTCTCTTGCGTGCAGGGAAAAAAGCAAATGACACGAAAATATGAGACTTTAAAAATAAAGAGAACGCTCCTTAAGGCTTAAGCTTTTAGATCTTTTATTTTGCAGTAGAATACATGAGTAATAAGTCACCCGCTCTCAGCGTCGGATTAAGCCATGTAGAGTTAGTTCCCTAGGCAATGCATGTCTTCGGGCCCCTGTCTCCTTGGGTAGTATTTAGTATATTTGATTTTCATCAATTTAGTTATTGACCATAATGCAGGTAACGCCGGGGCGTTGGTTTTCTATTTTGCCATTTATTTATATAACATTTCCTAGGCAACGACAATACAGTTTTATTTATTAAGAACTCTACAGTTTCTCTCGTTTCTACTTTGTGACTAATCACGATGATAATAATAAATAAAATACAATTATATTCAAAAAAGAAGGAATTAAAATCCTTATTCGTCTAAATATTAAGATCCAAGATCTCACATTTGGAACGCGTCCTACCAAATAGGCACAACGAACCGAAAGCCATATCATACGACCGATTTCGACCTATCGGGTCTCAGACGAATAAGGATTTTAATTCCTTCTTTTTTGAATAAGTTATATCTTCGTCTAAGAATCCATCTGAATCAACAGTGTAATTCAATGCCGGTAGGGGTATTAGCCCTCGGAGTAGTTGTTTCCGTTGATTTCATATTTATATTTATTTATACAATACAATACAATTAGTTTGCACATTCCCTAAATTTATTTCAACTGGAAATTTTCAACAGTACTAACTAATACTAAGTACAGCATATTTTTATATATCTTCAATTCCCCAGCAGGGGTTGTGTACATTTTGTGGGTATACATTTGTAGAAAAAGCAATATAAACATGGATACGACAATAATTAAATCATTAATGACAAAAATAAAGGAGGACAATCTAGTGTTCACTAACTAAGGCAGATAAGGGTTCAACTATCATTATACTACTTACAAATAAGTACCTATATCCAAAAAAAAAAAAAAAATATTCATAAAGAAAATCTAAAAACCTTAAATAAGGACCCTACCGATAAATATCAGAAAAACATTAAATAAATCCTAAAATAGAATAATTTAATCTTTTCGGATAAACAAAAATTAAGTCTCGTAAAAATGAACCACTCATTACCACAGTTGTATGGGTTAATAAAACTACATAAAGAGGACCAACCAACAAGACCATAAGTAGAATATATGAAAGGCCCAGCATATAATTTATATGAACAACTAAATCATATTATTAGAAATACACTTCATTGGAAAAGTAAATATAGTATAAATAACTCAGCTACGTTGTTTAATAAGTTAAAGCATATAAATTTACAAAATAATGAGAACTGGTCTCGTTTGATGTAAGTAATATATTTTCAATATACCGCCAAAAGAATGAATAATTATTATTTCATCGTTACTACATAAAAAAAGACTGTCGCTAGGCATAAAACAAGATGTTGAAATATATTTAGAATTAGTTTTAGATTAAAGTCGTTTTAATAACACTTTCTATGAACAAAACAAGCTAGCTAGCTAAGGTAAACCTAATTAGTCCATTATTAGCTGATATACAGGGTCATTAAAACTGTGTGGTACATTAGACGTTTTAAGGAAACTAAGGATGTTACAGATTTGAAAATTTGGGAGTAGGGGTTATCAAGGATGATCTATTTAACTAGAATAATTTCAACTGTCGGGCACTTTCGGTTATACCGGAAGTTGATGTCAACTTTCTTATTTTAAATGGAATGGTATATTTCTTACGATGAATTCGTATGGAACATAAAAATTGAAGGTTACTTTGATGACCAACTTGTATGCCTACGATGAATAGTTTCTGAGATAATTTAATTTATTGGGTTACGGTGTAATCATCGTAACCCAAACTATCAAAAGCCTTCCATAAAATATGACTTAGAATGTTGAAATTTTTACTAGTTATAGCCAAGTTATAAGGCTAACGTCATGCCAAAACTAATATTTATAATTTATACAGGGCGTTCAGAAAAAAAATCCAAAGTATAAAAACATCAAACGCGAATAACTTCATTTTTTTAAATGGCACCTAGTATATTTTATTTTGTTATTCGATTGCATTTTTTATCCTCTTTCGATACATTGGGTGTTTTCTAGTCTTTATTTAAAAAAAAGTTTCAAGATTCAAAAATTTTCAAATAAAACAGGAAATATTCACACCCAAATTTTCAAAAATGTAACATGCTTAGTTTCCCTAAAACGTTTGATGTAGCACTCAGTTTGAATGGCCCTGTATTTATGTATAATTTAGAAGAGAAATTGTTAACCTCTAAGAATTCAAAACTAATTACTTTCTGGTATTGCTATGTAGACGATATTATTGTAGGATTCAAAGTGTCCAATAGACAAATACACAATTTCCTAAATCATTTGAACACACTACATGACAATTTTAAATTCACTGTTGAAATTGAAAAAGACAACAGTATTATATTTTTGGATTTACAATTAACTAAGGTAAACAACAAACTAGTTTTTGACATTTACAGAAAGCAATACATAATTCATCAAACCACCAAATAAGCCACAAACTACCATTGTTTAATTCTATATTACATAGAGCCCTTACTATACCCCTATCGGAAACAGTCTTCAGAATAGAAATAAATATCGTAAATGAAATTGTAAAAACAATGGAATTACTAGCAAACTAATCGATAAACTATTAGATAAGTTACAAAACAAACAAGCAATTAATAAAGTCTACCTCAGAATAAAAAATAAGGGCATAAAATATAAAACAATCACACACTTCGGTGAAATTTCACAAAAAATAGGAAATATTATTTAAAAAAAGAGCTGGATAACGTAGACATAGCTTTTAGGCCTCACAAAAAATTAGGTAACCTATTATTCAGAAAATATAAATATAAATACAGAAAAATGACAAATCAGGAGTATATAAACTAATGAAAGTCCTGTAATGGTGTGTATTTAGGACAAACTGATAAAAAACTCAAAACGAGAGTTAAAGAACCTTTGCGGACCACATCTACAGTAATAATCATAAATTTGACAATATAATCATACCAATTCATTACGAAACTAAAGATAAAAAACTAGATTTTCTAGAATCCCTGCAAATTTTTAGATACAATAAAATCCAAAACATAAAGTTATTAAATGACCTTAAATACACTCCACTCTAAAAATGTATACCCACAAAATGTAAACAGCCACTCCCCTCGGGGAATTGAAGGTAGATATAAATATGCTGTACTTAGTATTAGTTAATACTGATGAAAATAACTTTCTAAGTTGAATTAAGTGTTTTTTTAAATTATATTTATTATAATACAGTTTTATGTGTCTGTATAATGTTTGTATAATTAGGTGGATGAAATGAATCATTTCATCGGTGCACAGATGTGCCACTTCTTTTGATTCCTGTGGGGGAATCGGTGCAATAAACGGACTTCGTGTTTTAATTGTTTATTACACCCAACTATTTACAAACTATATACACTAATTTTATGGAACGTCGTGAAGGCTACTTATTTACGAAGATTAAATTATTATGATTGATTGATTGAACTATATGTTATTGCTACTATACGTTTATAGAGATCTTGCTGTAATTGTTGCTATATGTTTTATATGTACTAAAGATGATCACTTATAAACGTTTGATATTTTTATCTAATATGTTGAATTGAATGAACTGATCTAACTGTATTAAGTTAACTATACTATATATGAATTTAAGAACCGCCCCTAGAGGAGGGGTGGTTCCGATGCACCGACACTTGAAACAACAAAACAAACAAAAAGGATGGAAAACCGTAAATACAAAAAATGCAACATTGTAATCAATGTGTCGGTGCATCATCTACGTCCTCGAAATGGACCGATGGGTCAAGAAATTACCCCCAATAAATGTATAAACCAACCTAAACTCTAGATGCACATTTGAACACAAAGAAAAAATAATACAATGGGAGACGGCAATACTAAAAAGGGAAAACATATGCTACATACTATTATAATACCATAAATGGCAGAAGAAAGAAACGGACAGCAAATGCACATGATAACACAACAAAAATTTGAGACGTAAAAAATGCGTGACCGACAAGGCCAATAAATTACAAACAAAAATGAAAAGATAAATCCGAACAATGTTATTGCGTCTTATTTCAAAGAAATAAGTACGTACCTGTAAGCTTAAAACGAGTCACTAATTTAAAACAAAACTAAAACATTTGTAAAACGAAAACGAAAGTATCTACTTAAAACTACTTTTGCCTACGTTGTCTGTTCTACGCGGAAGCGAGGTATGGACGTTAAATCTTTAAAAAGTTAATTTTACTACCTAAATGTGTAAGGCGTTTCATTAAATAATTAGTTTTTTAATTATTTAAAAAGAAAATAGTTTCATTCATTCATAAATTTTTGCTGGATCGAGATGGAATTATGTTGACAACTGGATAAGAAATGCTTCTGGATTGCAATCCCAAGCCTTAATAGCGTTTAAAGCTTTTTGCTGCTGAACACTGTCAAAAAAGTTTGTGAAGTAATTTGTAGTAAAATGTGAAATGTACTAAAGCGATGTAAAATTGAATTTGATTGTTCGGAATGCAATATGCAACCGTCGCGTCAATAAATCAGTTCTCATACACATAATAGAGAAGAATCAAGTATTGATTCATTTAGGTTTTCCGTTCCCTTCAGAATGAAAGACTGATGAACATAATTTGGAGCAGACGAAGGTGAATTTTTCAAAGATCCTTTCTTTCTCTTTTAACTTCTTCCTCCCATTCTTCACTCTTTCCTTCGGCTTCACATAAATAAGAAATAACTTCGTGCTTATACATGAGGTTCTGATATTATTTGGCTTCGGTCGCTTCCAGCCAATCGGATGGTTCTTTGGCAACGTCGTTGTCGGTCGGTTGTGATGCGAAAAATACTATCTTATTTAACACGCCATTTCGTCCGACACGTCAACGAAGAGAAGAGAGCAAACGACTTTTCGGGTGACAAGTTCGAAAAAGCTGCGTCTTAGAGCCCTGCCAAATGGGACAAACGAACTGAAATACGAACATGAGCGTCTCGCCGTGGTCGACGCCGACTAGGACATCTTACACATATATACTACCGGAGCACTTCACTTTTTCACCGACTTGAAAAGATGTTGTTAAAGTAAAATACTTCCTTATAAAATAATACTTCTTAAATCATGATTACAAAGCAGTGCATAGAGAAAATTATTCGGAATTAATTTTCTTCCCATAAATATGCTAATATTACTATACATATAAGGGCGGAATTTTATTTGTTTTTTATAGTTTCTTGGTGAAATTGCTGAAACTGAACTTTTTGTTTCGTCGGTACGGCGATATTAAAAAATATATGTGCCTATATGTAAAAGCGAATATTTCGAGAGTCATTGAATGTCCTTTTTTTATTTGATTGATTTTATGCTTTTATTTTTGGATATTTTTATGGTTACAGTTGTAAATTTTATATGTTCTGTCGCTATTTTATGTGTGTAAAACAATATCCTGAAAAACTGATTTCATACTATCTAAATGTACCTATACAGGGGTTTCCAAGTTGATGGGCTATTAAATGTATATGAATTAGTAGAATGAATTCAATTCTGAAAATCGGGCTCCTTTAGTTATTGTTTATGCCGCTTCTTTTAAAAATATTTTCAAGTTCGATTTACATCCGGTTATACCGGAAGTAGATGTTAACTTTCTTATTTTAAATGGAATGACATACCTTTTTTTACATTTTCCGATAAAAAATCTGAATTCATGTATATTTTATAGGAGGCACTATCCCGAAAATATTGTTGGATTTTGAGTTATTTATTTTTTTTCAAATTTTTTGACATTTTCACGTTAACATTTAAAAAACCGTAATTTAATTAATTTTTGAGATTTTGCTTTATAGCTCGTAACAATTATTTATTACTATTCACATTATCGAAAAACAATTGTGCTGTTTAACTAAATGTACAGGGTGTTCAAATTTTGTTGTCACATTTGTTCAACTTCAAAGTGGCATAAGTCAATTTTGTTTAATAGAATGACCATTTTTGACCGCATATTCGAATTCTTCATTGAATTTGGCGTCTATTGATATGGGACTATCGTATTCCTTTGTTTATACTCTTTGAGAAAATTTACAATTTGTGAAAATGTTGCTTTCTTGCACTGCATACGTGTAATGTCAATGAAAGCAATGTGCTGTGATTTCGAAACAATTGAACAATCAATTGTTGTTAAGTGTCAGAAAGCGTATGCCATCTTCCAGACCAACAATTTTGAATTGTTGCAATAAAGCATTTTTTTTTTCGATAATGCGATCAGTTATACATAATTATTACGAGTTATAAAGCAAAATTTCAAAAATTAATTGAATTACGGTTTTTTAAATGTTAACTTGCAAATGTCAAAAAAAAAATTAAATTAACTCAAAATCCATAAATATTTTCCTATAAAATATGCATTAATTCAGATTTTCTATCGGAAAATGTAAAAAAAGTATGTCATTGCGTTTAAAATAAGAAAGTTAACATATACTTCTGGTATAACCGGATGTAAACCGAACTTGAAAATATTTTTAAAAGAAGCGGCATAAACAATAACCAAATGAGCCCAAGTTTCAGAATTGAATTCATTCTACTAATTCATATACTTCTAATAACCCATCAATTTGAAAAACCCTGTATACTTACATACTTTTTTAAATATTTGAAGTGTTAACTTGTTTTTACAAACAGGTAATACGAATCTCAACATTAATTGCCTGAAGGGCTGTTCATCATCATCAGTGGCAAATAATAAAATAATTAATCGATCCTTTCAGAAGCGTTAGACGGGTTCGGTTATTAAATATCCTGCAGCAGTTCCAACTCTAACAGTTCCCGTCAAAAGCCGAAGTTTACAACCGAGTTTACAAGAGAAAGCATCGATCATCGCTCCGGATCAAGACAATACAATCCCACGTCTCGTACAGGAAACGATGAGGACAGAGATAACTCGTCGAATATAACAATACGCTTCTAAGAATAATAGGGAATTTGTCAAGATACAACGGAAATAAGTTAAGTGTTTCCGAAACACAAGACATATTCGTCTCAATACAATATAAACACAGTCGCATCTTGGGGAGATCGGTTTCTTTTAAAACAAAGGTGACAGACAATAAAACGTAATAAATTTCAAAAATTGAATTTACACTCAATACTCCTGATACTTGAATTTCAGGAAAGTGTTATTATGATAGGTAATATGAGAAACGATTATTCCTTTTAGTTATTTTTACTCCTTAGCATTTTATGTATATATATATATATAACAGGCGGGCTGAAAAGTTCGTTGGCTAGCATAGAAAAAAAATTTTTTTTTTTGATAGAATTTGATTTTATTATTCAATATAGTTCCCTTTGAGGGCGATACAACGATTATAGCGACATACACTTTTTCGATACCATTTTTATAATACGATTTGTCTTTAACCTCAAAATAGGCTTCAGTTTCGGTGATTACGATTACCTCATCGGCACGAAATTTCTGTCCAGCGAGCATCCTCTTGAGGTCTGAGAACAGAAAAAAGTGACTGGGGGCCATATCTGGAAAGTACGGTGGATGCGGAAGCAATTTGAAGCCCAATTCATGGAATTTTGCCATCGATTTCATTGATTTGTGACACGGTGCATTGTCTTGATGAAACAGCACTTTCTTTTTCTTCAAATGTGGCCGCTTTTCCGCGATTTCATCTCTTAAACGCTCCAATAACGGTACGTAATAGTCGCTGTTCACTTTACGGTTATCAAAAACTATTTTGTAGACTTTTTGATGTTTTCGTCGGTAACAGCCTCTTTGGGGCGTCCACTGCGTGCATCGTCCTCGATGCTCATTTCGCCTCGTTTAAATTTAGCAAACCACTTTTCTACGGTTGATTTTCCTGGTGCAATATATGTTAATAATGTGATACGTGTCTATGGTGTTAGTGTATGCATAGAAAGGTTTTTAAGGTTATTTTGTTATGCTGATGACGTGACATTTTAGAATTAGCTGACGATTAAAACGTCTAATAAGGGAATTAAACTAATTAATTGCCTTAATTTTAATATCTAGGATGTTGTCATTTTATCTGAATTTTTAATTAATAGTCACTAATTTTTGACGTGTTAAGTATGTTTAAATGTCAATATTCTGTGGCTGTGGCTGAACTCTAGCCGACGGAGACGGAATCATTAGGTTAAAATAGGTTGCGGTAGGGAGGATGTGCTCGTCAACTGTACGAATTCGTCCAAACCTGGACCGGTTCAATTGGTCGTGAAATAATGATTTTAGATTTTGATTCATAAATTTGCACAATTTTTTGGTAGAACTGAGTATAAGCAGATTTATGGAGTTTTTCAAGAACAAAATACAAGAGAACAAAAAACTAATCGGAGTCACTGGTTGTCGCCTCCCTAGACGCCGACTCTGACGACGACGTCTACGCGGTGTCAGACGGCAATAACGGAACAGAGAACTTAACTAACAACCAAGACCAGAAACAAATTATGAGACAAAACTATTCTTCAGCTACGCTGGTCCCATTAGTGTAAGCTCTTATAGTGGCACTAAAAGCATAATTAAAACTTGAAATGTGTGTTTAACTACTGAGACAAAGCCGCACTTAGAAATGAGAGGACCTTTCGCTTGTTTCTACTAAGAACACGGAGTGTTCAAAGCGCCCTTATTTATCACTCCTGTTTGTCTTCGCCGTTTTACATTCGGCAGTAAATTACCATCGCGTTATTCAAGCATGTATGAAAATAGGGATACTGTCCAATTTGTGTGTTTAAAAATTTCAAAACTGAAAGTAAAAATATTATTTTCACAAAAGCTTCTGGTCGTTAATAACCTATGATAAGCAAATCTGCTTTTGAGTTTAGATTTATAATCTAGAAGCCGATGGCATCAGAAGTTCAGAAGTTGATTTGAGAAATTCTAGTGATAACAAGCCAGGTATGACTAGTTAGAATAATTATAATTACTGTTACAATTTTTGCCTTAAATGTGTTACTACTATCTTAGTCTAAAGGGTGGAGAGAAATTTCTACAATTTTGTCTAAAATTATTGAATTGTGGATATATTCAATTTTATTAAGAATTCTTGTGTTATTTTTAATATGTTTTTTAATTTTCCAAAGTTTCTAAAATGTCTAGTTTTTTACTTTTATTATGTTTGCGTAAAATTTTGAAAGTTTGCTCCAAATTAAATTCATGTTTGTTGTCTTCAATATGGTTCATGAATGTTGATTTTTTATTGTAGTTCTTAATATGTTCTTGAGTTCTTTCTTTGAGAACTACAATAAAAAATTAACACCTATGAACCACATTGAAGACAACAATCATGAATTTAATTTATAACAAAATTTAAAAATTTTGCACAAACATAATAAAAGTAAAAAACTGGACATTTTAGAAACTTTGGAAATTAAAAAACATATTAAAAATAACACAAGAATTCTTAATGAAATTGAATATATCCACAATTCAATAATTTTAGACAAGATAGTAGAAATTTCTCCCCACCCTTTAGATTAAGATAGTAATAATACATATAAGGCAAAAATTGTAACATTCGATGTAAATACTTGTCCTAATAGGGTGAAACAATTCTAAAGAAAAATAAAATGTTAGTGGGAATTGTGTTTTATTAATTTTAAATTTCAATATGTATTTAAATTCCCATAAAGTAGAGGCTGATACAATTAAACATTGGTACCTGTTCAAAGGAATTCAACTTTTTAATTCGATCACTTAAAATAAACATTCAATTTAGGAATTACCTATAATTTTTGCTATATGTATAAATTTTAGTGCTATTTAAGTCGTCATTATTTCTGAAGAACGCCTAACTTGAACTAGAACTAGGATACTGCAGGTGGATGGGTTTAATGGCGTATAATTAAACGTGACTTTATCTCACGATTGCTGGGGTAAACGACAGTCTGGAAAAAACATTAGCGAAGATAGCAGCTGTCAAAATTTTCAACTCAGACGGGCTTTCATATGCAACAATTAATCACAAATTCAACCATGAGAGTTATTACCAACATGTTAAACTCTACATTATTACATTCAGTGGCTTTCAATTTTGGCGTAAATAGAAGATTTGGCAGAAATCATCTGCGGGTGCGCTTTAAGCGGAAATGGTCTAAAATTCAATCGCTAGACAATGCTCTCCCGAGTTACGTCTTATGCTACCTACAACCTACAATTACGAACATTGAATTCAATTCTTATTTCAATGAAATATTAACTATTAAAGACGAGGAAGGGAAATTTGGTAAAGCCAAGCATTTTTCAATAAGGAACAGTTCTAATGATCCAAACATTCAATTGAAATAGTACTGGCTTGGACAAACCTGAAAGTACTTGGATTAAACTAAACCATTTGAGGGTTCTGGGTTTCACTTCTAGTTAAGCTAGCACATTTAAAGTTGGACTGAAGGAAGATTTGTGGAACAAACTCAGGAAATAATCTAAAAATCACCATATTCAAATTATCAAAAAAAATTTTTTTTTAACTTTTATTGTATTGTCGCTTGGCATGCGGGAGATTGTATAAGGGGGGAATTTTTTTTATTCGATTTGATGTCAGATTGGTTAATGTTTAAAAGAACATTTAAATCAATAAGAATAATCAAGATAATCTTACTCACCAATAATTAGGAAATAGTAAATATAATTAATTATCTACTTAGACGGGAGATGAAGGCGTGCGTGATCAAATGTAATTATATTTGGCTGGCTGGCAACTGTGTAAAAGTGAGATGACGACAAACACGCATTCTGGCTCATAGGAAGTTATCACATGAAATAATAAAAACACTTACCGATCTGTTGACAAGATCATAAAATAATTAGATACTCACCGGGGTTCCCTAGGAACCCTTGCCTGTCTTCATCGGTCTAGCAGAATCCGTCAATCAGAAAATCGTATTAAATACCTGTAATCATGAGTTTGCGCTCCCGGACCTCCAAACGGGATACACACATTCTGGAGACCAACAGGGTAGGTCAAACCTAACCCCGTGCCGCTATAGCACCATGCCCATCCCATTCAAGGCAAGTCAACGTATTATAGGCATCACCGGAGATATCTGTGTCTCTCCTGTACAATACTCGAGAAAGATCTGATTGTGTTAATTGCAAAAAATTACCACACAAATTATCTACGCATAATAAATGCACCTGTAACGCAACGCATCGCATCGCTACGCTTGCAAAAGCAGCCGCATCGCGTCGCTAACAAAACTCGCCACTGCAATCGTGCACGACGTCTATACACATACTGTATATTAGAAAAATGTTGCCCTCGCATGTTTCTATGCCATCGTATGTCATTCGTCACCCTTAGATAACATTAAAAAAAACACGTGGGGATGCTAGTCGCCAGCCTTTACGACGTTAAATATGAGATTCAGTGAAAAGCAAATACAAAGATGATAATTATTGAATATAATTTTGATATAATCATTTCTATTTATATTTCGTACCTTACAGTTGGTCAACAAACATCTATCTTCCCTTTTCGTAACGTATATTTGTAGACAACTGTTGATAACTTATTTAATAAAAATAAATAAATAAATGATCTGAACAGTACCTATATGAATCGATCAAATAAACAAATTAAATTAAATGAAATTGTAAAAATCAAGAGCCAATAGCTAAACTGGAAGATTAAGTCGGAAAAGTCCTATCTTCTTTTGTCTGTGGTTTTATGGAGTATATGTGTCTCTTGGAATTCGGGATAGGCTTGCACTCAACGCCACTACTCCTCGCACATGACAATTTTCCGATCTCGACGGACCCCTGTACCTCCTTTTCACGCATACTTTTTTATGGCTTCGCGGACTTACTTAATCTCCAAGATAATTCTTTACCCTGGCTTTTTATAGGACCCCACATAGCGCTTTTTCGAATTTTCAACGACTTGTCATGACCCACATTCGTTATGGTTCCGTAAAACGCAAATTTAGCTGAAAATATAACAATAAATATAATGAAATTTTGAATAACGCTTCCGTGTTTTGTAAATTAACACGAATCTGTTTTATAATGAACGAAAAAGTAGTATAACTATATGACATTAAATTAAATAATGTATGTGGAAAATTCGTACTTGGCTAATTTTTTACTTTTAAATTTGGTTCTGTTACTGGTGACTTTTATATATTACTACATGTACGAAAAAGGTAAAAGTCATATGCATTTCTCACCGAGTTACAAAATCTACGACGCTTTCAGTTTAGTAAGAAGGTACCTTGTTAAACACTATGAAATACACCAGTTAGCAGTGTGTAGAGTGAAACTTACTTGATATTAATTGTCTTTCTTGCATGGAGCAACTATGGTTTGGTCTGTGACATCGAAATTTAACCTCTTACTTTTGTTGGTTACAGGTGCAATATCATAGTCTACGTTTATTTGGTGATTATTTTTTAGTAACTGTTCTGCATTACCGAAGTCTACAAGTTAAAATGGGGGGACTGCAAAAAATTATGTTGGACATACTAAAAGAACATTCAAACTACGCATAACTGAACATATATAGATTCCTGATTTCAAAAACAGACACCAGTTATGCATAACATTTACTGAAAAATAATCATAACTTTAACCTAGACTATATTTTACATGTAATCAACAAAAGAATGTGGTTAAATTTGTTAGAATCTTTAGAGATAAATAAACATACATACATAAAATGTAATATTCTATTAAATGACCAGTATTGGGGCGCGAACTAATTTTTGTGAAAAAGACAGTGCCAAAATTCACCTTAAAGTTGCACTGCTTCGTAGAAGATGCCGTCACACACCAAATTAATTTTGTGTGACTAGTTCAAATATGAAATCATGAAATAAAAATGCTGCAGTAACAATAAACGAATTTATGTACAAAAATACTTAATAATTAACGAGAACAAACCAAGCTATGTTGTACAAAGTCTCAAAGGTAACTTGTCTGTTAAGATGTTTAAAGAATTAATGAAGGCTAAGCTATTTGCTTAGCAAACATTATAATATAAGTGGTTTTAATATAGTTAACTCCTGCTCTGGTCGGCACAAATATTCAGGGTTACAAACCATAATATTTGTAATACTATTGTAACATTCCAAGAAAGGAAATTTAGAAGTGCAAAAGTTGACATCTGCCAACAATAACATTAAAAGTAACAATATAATACTACCCTAACTAAATTGGATACAAAAAAACCAGTTAGAGATAAATAACGTACCATTATTAAACATTAATTTCCCAGTTCCTTAATATAGTTGTAATAAGCCGAATTGGTCATCTATTTAATTTAATCTAATTTAACCATTCACCTGATAAAGCCACAATGTGGCGAAATTATAGTCGTGGAATAATATTAAGTAAATTTTGAAACTCAAAAAGTGCGCTTTTTTTAAATTTATGTTAAAATGTTTCAACACGTATCAACCTCTACAAATCAAAATTAATGAAAGTACAATGTAATCCTTTGGGAATATTTCACAAACTTTATAAAAAAATATTCTTTACGATACCGTTTTTGTTTTTGTACTTACATTACTGCTTTATAGTGAATGCACAGCGAACAGCATTAATTAAAGTTAATGTTTTTTACTTAATTAGTTTGCGTGCCTGCATTGACAAGCATGTACCTTTGCAAGGCCTTGCCAAACACTACGAAATATTACAGATAGCAGTAAATATGTATAGATCGCGATATATTGGCACCTACTTAATTAAATAGTAACTTTTGAGATTGGGATTAGAGATTTTTAGCTATTTGATATATATAAATTGAAATAACAGAATTATCTTAATGAACAAAAAATCTACACCTGCAGGTTAGTAAAGGCGACCCTTGGTTCACCAACTGCTTTATTATCATTGCAAGATGCGTAACGTTTTTACGCTGACCTTCTAAATTCTGATTTTTCGTGTCCTCTTATTTGCGTACATCCAACTTGCGTACAACTGCAAAAACCGTCCCACTTGCGTACAAGTAATAATAATAGTGGGTAGCAAGGTTGATTCTACCTGGAACGACCTGTGGTCTACTCCAACTTGCGTACAAAAATTCAATAAACTACAATGTATATAATGTGAAATACTGATTGAAATAAAAATAGCCAACAAACATCTGACATCTATTTTTAGCAGAGATTACATTATCAGTAGGTAACTAAATAATTACATACTAAATATAATAAACAAATTTCATTTATATTTAAATACTTAATAAATTATAAAGTTATCATTATTATGTACAGTTGGTAGGTAATACTTATATATAAATGCATATTGAATTCATGCATATATATAATATTATATATTATTTGTACGCAAGTTGGAAAAGGTTACAGATATTCTCAGGTACCTGGTTCCATGCTGCCCACCCTTGGAAGAATTTGTACGCAAGTGAGACATGTACGCAAGTGGGTTGTACGCAAATAAGAGGCAGCCCTGATTTTTAGCTCCTTCGTTCATTTATTTTTGTCAATTTAGTCTCGAATCCTTTCCTAATTGCACTACTATAATTCGCCCGTAAATTCCAATATTTTTTCTAGTTGTAACTGTCAACCCTCTAATACTAACGTCCGTCAATTTGTGTCAAATTTCAGTCACATTTATAACCATACACCAATACGCTACAACAAGTTTCAAATCCCACCTTACTCACTTTTAACACCCATTATCATTGTTATCATCAAATTTTACCACACCTCCATCCCTTTCCAACTTATTCTAAAATCTATAAATAACCGTTTTCTAAAAAGAAATCATCATAAGCAATATCAATTCATATTAAACTATCTATCAGCTATATTCAACTTTTATCAACCACCAAGTCTAATCAATTAATAATATTTAAGCGACAACTTAATATTTAGGCAATGCTTCCCGGTAGCTGCTACCAGTATTATCCTTTGTAAAAAGTGTAAATATATGTATATAAAATTTGCTCAAAATCTTTAATTCAAACGACTTACAAACGCTACTTCAATCAAGATTCAATACAAATACCTGGACTCCATCAAGTTGTAGTTCAGGACGATTCATAGCGAATCAAAACAAAATATATTTTTTATCTAGAATAAAATCAAAGACTCGCCACTATACATTACACCACAAACATTTTAAAAAATACGGACACGTGTTTCGCTTATGTTGACAATATACAATAGAACTGAGTGAAACACGTGTCTGTGTTTTTCAAAATGTTTGTGGTATAGTGTATAGTGGCGAGTCTTTGATATTATTCTATTTAATTACTATAGTCTCCTTTACTATTCTATTCGTTAAATCTAGTTAAAATGTCTCTTTTCTATTTTCCGGTATACATATAGCCGTCGGACAATCTGAGCAATTAATTTTATAGACTCCTATGAAGAATTTCGGGTTTGTCAGTTTATCAATTAATTGTAGTATGTAGGCTTTCACGAAGGAAAAGTGATGTAACGAGCCACAGAGAATAACGTAAAAATTAACTTCTATAATGTAGATATCGATCTTTTTTAGTTGATTATCGTTTCTTACTTTTGTGTCATGCAGTCCTCTTAAAGAATTATCTGGTATGCTGGCCTGGTGAAAAGCACGCCTGTGGCAAAATGGAAATAATGTAGCCCTTGACTGTTTAGAAGTTATTATACACAAAAAAACCCATTTTGATAGTTCCACCAATTTATTCAGACTCGACAATATTGTTTCGGTCTCAAAAAAATTATCAGGAGTACTTGTGTTACTAATTTTAAAACCTACGAATATAGCTATTTATAATTACAATCTATATAGGAGATGTGGGGTTGAGTCGGAGTATATATATATATATAACGTAATTCTAATTAACTAACTAAGTTAACTAATTAAGAGTGGGGAAGAAAAACTACCTAGTTCTAATTGGTTATTTACTATATATAAGTTACTTCTTATGGCCCTTTTTATTTCTAGACTTTCTAGCGTTGATAGTTTTTTGCTTTTATTAACGTTCGTATGTAACAATTTTACATTATCTTAACTGATTTTATGTTTATAATGGGTACGGTGTTCAGAAATGCCTGTTTTTTCGGATTTTTTATTAACATCGTACACATGTTCTTTTAATCTGGTAGAAATAGCATTACAAGTATCACACGAAAATTGGTAAATACCACACTTATCTAATTGTTTATTCTTTCTCTTGTTGTTGACTATAAGATTCTTTAATGTAAGGGTTATTTTCGACTGCTGTAAGGCCTAGTTTCCGTAAATGAACCTTAAACTTATGGCTAACATGATTAACAAAATGTAAAGATAGAAATTCTTTTTTAGAATTAACACCGAGACTATTATTATGTACAAGTTTTTTTAACTTGTTTACTTACTTTGTATTTAGTTAATTTATCTACTAGGGAAGTATTGTAGCTATTATTTTTTGCAATTAGTTTAATAATATTTTGTTCTTTATTATAACTTAACTCCGATAAATGTAGTGTTAGTAATCTATTTATTATACAATGAAAGAATGCTAATTTTGTTTGTCACGGATGGTTTGAATTCGCCGGGATTATAGTGTTCGTGTATGTAGGTTTTCTGAAAAACTCAAAATTTAGCTTATTATTTGAACTCGTTACTGTTAAATCCAGGAAGATTAAGCTTCTGTTTGTTTCTTTTACAATAGTAAAATTTAAATTAGCGTCTATGGAATTTAAGAATATTAAAAGTAAATCTAGTTGTCTAGTGGTTCCTTTCCAAATGCAAAGTATGTCATCTATATATCGTTTCTAGGTAAATATATATGCTCAATGAGTAAGTCTTTGGAGTTAAATAGTTGTTGTTCAAAATAGGACATATATATTTCAGAAAGGATCGGCGTAAGAGGTGACCTCACGGGGAGTCCATCGTTCTGTTTGTAATATTTATTATTGAATTCAAAGTAATTTTGACTTGGACATAATTCCACCAATTTACGCAAATCTTTACCTTCTTTATTATCTAAAATACTGTCTTCTATAAAGTTTTTGAGAATTTTAATTAATTTAGATACGGAAATAGATGTGAAAAGACTTGAAACGTCAAACGATACTAGAATAGAGTTAGCAGGGATGTTCAGTGTTTTAATTTTATTTGTAAAATTTAAAGAACTTTTTACACAATATGCAGAGTAACATGTAAAACTTTTTATTAGAACAGAATTAACGAATCGACATAATTCATAACAGAGGACCTTAATATACGAAACTACGGGACGCATGGGTTTGTTATTTTTATGAATTTTGGAAAGGTCGTACAAAATAGGGGTCGAGGGATTTAATTTTTTAAATTTATAAGGATCCGTAAAAACTTCTTAACACTGTTCTCTTTATAAACATAAAATTAATTTAGATAATGTAAAATTGTTACACACGAACGTTAAGAAAAACAAAAAACTATCAACGCTATATATATATATATATATATATATATATATATATATATATGTATATATAACATTTGTTACACATTTACTTTAGTATTGTATTACACGTGATAATCGGCAAAGTCCGAAACAATTGTCGAGTTTCAAATAAATAAATTGGTGAACATTACTTCGTTTCTCTCTCATCGTTTATTCAACAATGTTTCACAAAAAGTGCACTGTAGATAGTGTGAATTCAATAATTATTTCGTTAACTTAAAGGTTTTTTTTTTAATAAAATTCTGTCAACTTGGTGAAACTATATAAATTATGTTTTGTTAGTGATTTTACATAATACTTCACAATCCTTACACCAAAGATAGTTTTAATAGTTATTTTCTATCTTCTATTAAGCTACATTCATTTTTAATAATGTACATAAATAAATGTCCTTTATTGTTAGACGTTCTATTTCTAGTACTCTTTTAATGTATTGTAAATTCTGATCAATAAATTGTTCTGATAATATATCGTTGGTTAAGAAATTTACGTACATTAAGTTATTTATCCCGTATCTCATAGGTAACTCTTACATGCCTCCCGATCTTTTTTACCTTGCTTTTAAATTAAACCATACAGTTGATAATGTATAATTAAATATTTGAAGAATTTTTAGTAGGGGTAGATTTTAAATAATATTGATTATTGAATTAATTTATACCCACTACAGATTGCCTCATACAATAAGGGAAAAATTGTTACTGTTATCACCTCTCGTAGCTTAGTGGCAATAGCATTAGCGTGTAAAGCCATGATCACGGGTTCGTGTCCCGGCAGAGGCGTGACAACAGTAACAAATTTTTCCCTCATTGCATGAGGTAATCTGTAGTGCGTATAAATTAATTCAATAATTAATGTTGAAATTTTTTCAATTTTATTAAGAATTCTTGTGTTATTTTTAATCTGTTTTTTAATTTATAAAGTTTCAAAAATGTCTAGTTATTTACTTTTATTGTGTTTGTGTACAATTTTGAAATTTTGTTCTAAATTAAAATCATGTTTGTTGTCTTTGTCTTGTTGTGGTTCATGAATGTTGATTTTTTATTGTGATTCTTAATGTGTTCTTGAGTTCTTTCTTTGAGAACTACAATAAAAAATTAACATTCATGAACCACATTGAAGACAACAAACATGAATTTAATTTAGAACAAAATTTCAAAATTTTACACAAACATAATAAAAGTAAAAAACTAGACTAGCGGGAAGTTTATAAGTCTATATAAATAAGAGTGAAAGGCAGCTAATTTAACTTGTTGGGGCTGATTAGATTTGGCATTTATAATTGTGTCTGTATAAGTTGGTTTTCTATGTTTCTTATAGCCTAGTTTATTGTCTATAAGGGTAACATTTATGTCTAAAAAGTTGACTTATAAACTTCCCGCTTAGTAAAAACAATTACAACATAGAATTAGAAACGATTAAATGTATAGCAAAAAACAATGGTTACAACCCTTCAATAATAGACAAGATATTAAATAAAATGAAGAGGAATCTTATTACTAAACAATTATATGCAGGAATCAACAAATTAAATTGTAATTATAATTTCATTAACTTTTGCGGCAAAAACAGTCAAAAAATTTCTAACCATTTTAACAAATTAGGAATAAAAACCATTACCGTAAATAAATCTAATTTAGGAAAACTGCTAAGTAATAATAAACAAAAAACTAATGTATTAAACAAAAGTGGCGTTTATAAAATAAACTGTAAAGATTGCGATGCGCTCTATTTAGGACGAACGGGGAGAAGTCTAGAATTACGAACAAAAGAACATGTAAAAAGTATTAAAGACCAACGAAAATGTACAGGTATAAGCACCCATTGTATTGAAACAAAACATGAATTAAACATATATAACGTAAAATTGTTGCATGCAGATAATAAAGGAAAAAGGTTGACATATTTAGAGCAATTAGAAATTAAGAAAGCAATACAAGAGAATGTAAACATAACCAATGATCAAATAGACTTCAAACAAACAATTGTAATAGACCAATACCTTGGCTTTACCACTAATTATCACTCACACTAACATACATTAACCTACTATATATAAGGAGCAATTTTACTTTTTAATTTTAGTATTGTTAACATTACTCTTGAAAAAGGTCTTATAAACCGAAACAATTGTAGAGATTTTACAAGAAATTCCTTTGAAACATTTAAAAGAAGACCTTCGTTTAATTTACTTATTTCAAAATGTTTCACAACAATATCACCAGTGAATCCATTCTTATTATTAAAATTTCAATATGTATTTAAATTTCCAAAAAGTGGAGGCTGATATAATTAATTATTCAATAATTAATATCGCATTAATGGATTTGATAATTTATAGTTATCTTTTTATAAGTTGTATAAGTAAAGCAGCATGAAATGCGGAAGAATGTACACATAGAAGCCCAAGTAATGATAAGAGTTCAATGAAAAATATATCGGTGTAAGCTGTCTTTTCTAGCTAGAGCCAGAACGTATTGCCCTGGTCGTATGTTGTCTTTCCGACTTTCCATGATTCATTTTAAAGGTCCGTTGAGAATACTAGCTAATAGCAACAAAACTAAAGATAACGTCAATACTCTTCAGGTTTTGCTGGCTGTCTACAAAGTGACTTCCCTGCTTGCATCTCCGCTCCATTCTGGCTCAGATCACACGTTAAAATAAGACAGAATAAGTAAAACAAAAGATGGAATACCTAAAGAAAATAAAAACGAAACGGATCCGACAAAACAAAAGTAAATGCGCCAGTACTGGAAAGGTTCAGGAAGGAACAGTGCTTATTCTATTTCAAAACATAACAAATTACGCATTCGTTTGTTTTTCAACAATAAATTCTAAAAATTAATCAACTGAATGTCTCCGGATAAGAAGAATTAGAGAAAGAGGATGTTGTGCCAAAAGAGATGTTCGCCCCATAAGCTCCTTCTCTTTTCTTGGCTTCTTCGCTTGGCTGACGTGCAGGCATGCTATAAATTAGGCATAAAGGCCGAGTGACGTCAGCACGTCGTGAACCGAATTTCCGTGACGCTGAGGAATCAACAATATTTGGAGTTAGACTAAATTGCCCATCGCGGTTTTCTGTATCGCCGCAAAGCATTAAAATATATTACATTACCTTCCAAAAAAATCGCTACAGTAAAAAAAAATGTCTGAAGTTGGTTGCGATACGAAGATTGCACGTTATTACCTGCAACTATATATTTTTTGAGCAGATGTAATCCTGGGCAGAATATTTTGGAAGTTACATTGTTTAAAAAATTCCATTTTGTAGTACAATTGAGAACATCATCAGTAGTCCTGTGATTTAGTCGTTGCCAATACTTCGAAGTATAATCTGCGTCCATATTGTTATCGTAGTACCACTGAACACGGTAAACAGCCGTAGTTGCCGACGAAACGTCTGGACAAAACCGTTCATTTGGACTGCGTCCCTTTAGCACCAATTTTAATGCTACTGTGGATTCCGGCCGTGAATGCCTATTGAGGAACTTTACAAAATTGTTTCTTAGACTACACTTTTATTCACAAAAACGTGTAAGGTTACTTATCAAAAAACACTCAAGTCGTAATTATTAGTATTGTTATTATTAGGATTTAGGTTTATTTAAATTCCAAAAGCGCTGGTGGTCCCTCGCATTCCCCATGTAATCACTGATTCGTCTACGTCCCAAGTTCTTCGTGACCTGTTAGCATTTCCACAAGGGTCTTGGCTTTCTTCCTGCCGAAACTGAAAATTTGTTTTTCCTAGTCTTCGCAGTTTGTAGCGAAGATGAAGGTTATTGATAGTGGAAAGCTGGGCATACTTAGCAAAAAGTAAAAACACAGTTCCAAATATATATTTATTGTAGATACACAACAATTGTCTCAGCACATCAGATGCATGATAATTTTACAACTTTTTTTACAGTCTGAAAGTAATTGTTTTGATACCTAGACATAACCTAAGAGGGGGTAAGAAATAATAATAAAAGTTATTTAATAACATTGAATTTTTACACTCTAATTGGTCGGTTAAAACCAAGCTTTTATTTTCCCATATACAATTTGGTAATCTAAATTAAACTTATGAATATAATTGTGTTGATGTTCAGCATGGGCTGAATATAATTTGTTTTGAGTACAACTTATATAGTGTTCTTGAATACGATTTTTAAATCATCTCCCAGTTTGTCCAAAATATAGTTCATTACAGTCCAAATATCTTAACTTATACACGCCTGAGTTCAGTTCTTTATTTAGTATACGTTTACCTAATGAGTTGTTGGTTTTAAATGCAAGTGAACTATTGTTAATATGTTGAACTACTAATATTAATGGACCTGTTAGCTATGTATGTGAGGCAACAATTTTCAGGTTTGATTATAAAACATAAAACTTTGAAATGTGCCGTCTGTTGTGGTATAAATAAATAAGTGTAAGTCATCACGCACCTGATGAAACCAGTGTCTGGTGAAATAATTATTGTGTACCTACAATTAATATATATTTGAAACGTTGTGCCTTAAATTTTTGGGGAGATGAAGTCCTCTGCCTGCCTGCGTCTGGTTCTGTTTCCCAATTCCTATGCAACTTTGAAGGCGATGATAGGAAACTATAGAAAAACTTGAACGAAGGATCTAATCATTACATCATGTCTCTCATCAGTAAACCTCTACATATTTCGCCTAGCTCCCCTAAAACTTGTGCTCTTTTTGTACACCAAAGCAACTACAGTAGAATCTCATTAATCCAGTCTTCGGTCATGTGGCACTGCCAGTAATCCGTTTTATTATTACTTTTACGTATTTCGTCCGTCGATTCAGTCCTATATATCGGTTCGGGAATTCTTATTAAGTGCGGTGAAATATTTTTACCATCTGGACCGCATGTATAACAACTTTGTACGTATAGTTTACAATCGTCACAATAAAATAGAAGGTGGGGTCGGATCGAATACTGAAAACTTAGGAACGTTGTAGTTTGTTTTCTACAGTATAACGTAAAAATAAAATAAACAAAGGAAATAAATAAGACGTGATTCAAGTGTAAAACAAAAAGCAATCTTATTTATTTCCTTTCTTTATTTATAAAATGTTTCACAAAAAAACAACTGCGAATACTATTCACGCTAGTAAAAATAGAAGTTTGCATTTACTTGTGCTTTTTTAAATATTAGGTGTACAAATATGAAAGTTCGTTTTACTTTATCTAATATTTTTTTGTGAATAAACCTGTTTTTTTAACTTGTGTTTGTATCTATATTGTAGAGTGTTTAAAGCGCTATCTAATGCTTCTTGAATTTTTAATAAAGGTTTGCATATAAAATTTTAAGACAATTTTATAAATGACGACAGAATTGCTAAAAAAGAACATTTGCGGGAAGTGCTTTTGTTCATGTTTAATTGGAAGAAGAATACCGTTGAAGCTCACAAAATGATTTCTGAAGTTTATGGTGAAGATGCGATTACTGCTAGAACCTGTCAAAAATGGTTTATGAGATTCAAAGAAGGCAATTTTGACCTGAGCAACAAGGCCCGCGGTAGACCACCGAAGCAATTTGAATACCATGATTTGCAAGCCTTGCTCGATGAAGATGATGCCCAAACGCAGCAACAATTAGCTGACGCGTTAGGTGTGACGCAGCAAACAATTTCTAACCGTTTGAATGACATGAGCAAGATCCAGAAGGAAGGACGATGGGTGCCGCATGAACTGACTGAACGCCAGCAAGAATTTCGAAGAACGATGTGTGAACTTTTGTTTGAACGGCAACACGCAAGTCATTCATGCATGGAATCATCACTGGTAACGAGTTGTGGATCTATTTCGATAATCCAAAACGAAAGAGATCATGGACGGACCCAGGAGAGACGCCAAAGTTGACTCCGAAGCCCAACATCCATGGAAAGAAGGTGTTACTCTGCATATGGTGGGATCAGAAGGGTATTTTGTATTACGAACTTCTCAAACCTGGTGAAACAGTTACGGCAGCTCGTTTGAAGATCAATTAATCAATCTGAACCGAGAAGTTGAAGCAAAACGACCAGAATGGACCACAAGACACGAGTGCCCGATATTGCTTCACGACAACGCCAGACCTCATGTTGCAGAACCGGTCAGAAACACCATAAAAGACCTGAAATGGGAAGTCTTACCCCACCCGCCCTACACTCCTGATATCGCTCCGTCCGATTATCACTTGTTTCGGTCGATGGCTCACGGATTGGCGGAGCAAAAGTTTACAAAACATGAACAAGTTAAAAAATGGCTCGATGAATGGATTGCATTGAAACAGCCGAAATTCTTTTTTGATGGAATCCATAAGTTGCCCATAAATTGGAACAATGTTGTTGTTAATAATAGTCATTATTGTTAATAAAAGTTTACTTGAAAATTTTTTGGAAATTTAATTTTTTGAATCGTAAAAAAACGAACTTTCATATTTGTACACCTAATAATAATTCGGTAATCGGATTAAGGAGATTCTATTGTAGTTGTGGATATTCTTTTCATTATTCTATGAAGCTACTGTATAGCGAAACAATTTGCATCGATAGTGTTTTATTAATTTTTTGATGAATATATGATTAAATTAAGTTCTTCGTAAGTTTTATGAGCATATCCGATCGATTTTATCATATCCCTTGTGAAATTCACATTAAATAGACAGAAGGTCGGTTTAAATGGTATCTTCTTAATTGCATTAGGACTGTTTTAACATCTGAAACGGGAGTTAAAAGGGATTTTTTTAATACAAAAATATGTATGTTGGTACGTACATTTCTCGGTAGATTTTCCGATGTCGATGCCGCTCAGAAATGCGTTTAATATTCTAAAAGCGTGGCGCAAAAACTGTGCCGGGGTTTTTTTACGTCAAATGCGATATGCTAATATTACATAGGCCATGCATGAAAACTGTAAACAACCCCTTTCGTTCTCGGAATGAGGTCGATTTTATCCGGTTCTACGCTTTCCACCCTTCATGCTTTTTGATTGTGCTCGTTCCTAGTGTTATTTGATCATAACTGCTGATGTTTTATAGTACGTACGTTACGCACATACGTATTTGTGTGTGCATACATAGGTACACGTAAATTTACGTGCGCATACTTACACGCACTCATAAACGTTTTGCATTACACTTAACGGGATATGGATGGACAATGGGAACAAAGGTTAAAGGTACATTTACTGTGTCAATCAAAAATCATCGAAATTGTTCGGATTTTTTGTAAATTGTAGTAGTTTTTGAATGCAAACGATAATTTGTGGTTTACAAAGTTCAATTTTTTAAATTATGAGTGGAAAACTACCTGAACATGAATTTTCTAGGGCTATAATCGTGTTCATATCCGGTTTTCTTTAGTTCATACAGAGCTGCGTGGTCTAGTGCTCTAGATCATTGGTTAGCATTCGGGAGGTCACCTGTTTGAACCCGGGTCTGGCTGCTCTGGTCCAAGTTTTCTGTGGCTTCCTTGGATCACTTAGGCAAATGCTGGCAGTAATATTTATTCCACAGATAATCTTTCACTTCTCTTCTGTCTTCATTTCGTCCGTCTCACCTTTCCCTCCCTAACCACACCACCCATTCCCATGATTCCTGCAAGGAGGCTGAAGAGGGCCTTACGCTTACTACAGTGTAGGTCTGAGGGACTGCCCGCCCACCAGCACGAGTAGCTGGTGGGAATGAAACACAAAAAAGTTTTTTTCTTGGTTTATAAGTATAAGGTACTAGGAATTCCATTAATACAAATATTTCATTCACAACTGAAAAAGAATCAAATTTATTTACTTAAAATTGCTTTAACTAAAGAATGGAGTAAATTAAAATTCAACATTTTTCGAAAACTAACTACCATAGATCATACAGTATTTCTTAGTATTAGTGGTACACATACCCCCGACCTGAAGAATCCGTGTATGTGACATTAATGTAAGATATAAAAAATAAATATATATAGGACAGATGGGTAGATCTTTTCAAGAAAGAATAAACGAACACCTAAAAGCTTACCAACAACAGAAGACACACTACACCTATGCAGAACACCTGATATCAGAAAATCATCATTTCAACAAAAAATTTGAAATTCTTCACACTATTAATAAAGGTCAAAAATTAAATTTGTTTGAGATATTAGAAATTAACAAACATAACAAAAGTAACATTATCTTAAATGATCAAATAGAAGTTAGTAACACACCCTTACTTAATCTTAATTGTAAATAGAAACATACCCCACCCTAGATTTAGTACCTATTTAAGTAACGTAAAATATCCTATAAGTTGGTTTGTCATCTCGCCTGATGAAGTTATTGTGTGACGAAACAATTGTAGCAAAAGCAAAATAAATCATTTGAAAATTAGGAAACCGGAAGGTCATCATTATTATTAATATGAAATTTTGAAAATTAAGTGCCTCAACAATTATTAGTTTATTAATTTATGTAAGAATTTCCAATCATTTGGTTTTCAGAGAAATACAGTAGCGGTTGGTTGTGAGATGGTAATATTTGGCTATTAGATACGGCTACAATTCGGGAAGATATCCGGCTTAAAAGCAGCAAATAGGACAAATCGATTCAGATACTATAAACGCCATAGAAGATTGTAGTGGTATTAATCAAATGTGTTAATTTAAGGCATAAATTGTTAATAATTTGGCCAATGTATGCAGATTTGTATAGAATTGTTATTAGTTGATTACAGTAACAGTATTGTCTCACTGAAGTTACACACTTCTGAATACCTTGAGCAAAAATTTATGACATAGAATATGTTGGGCTTCGAAAAGACCTAAACTTGGGTTAGGTCAGGCTATTTGTTTTTTCGAAACTCAAAGACTGTGTGGTAAAATGCTTTCCGCGTCAAACATGTCAAACTCCATGACATACTAAAAGTGTAAGGTAAAGTATGCAACTTAAGCGACATGATATTGTTACTATAAACGAATCTAAACAATTCTGCGTACCTTGTCTAAATTATCAATACTTTTTGCTTAAAGGGTATAGGTATGTTAATGCTACAAAAAGCTTAATATAATCATCTACGATGCTTGTGGTATCTGAATCTATTTGTCCTTTTCAATTTCTTTTGTCGGGCTCCAGGTTCACACAACTGAGTTCCGTCCGATGTCGAGTTCGTCTGCGTTTTTCTGTAATTTCGTTGGATCGTGTAGGCAAATGCAGGAGCAGTAATAGATAGTCTTTCACTCTTCTACTTTATCTCATCTTTCTCATCTATCAACTTCTAACTGCCTCCACCCACTCATTGCCACGATTCCCAAAGGAGGCTGAATCCACCACACTGTACTAAGGTTAAGGTCGGTGGAACAGCTCACCCACCAGCATCAGTTGGGAATAATGAAACAAAATAAAGCTTCTAGTTTTTAGTGTAACCCAATTACTTGGTTAGCGGAGCTCTGTCTGGGTTTGGCTGGTGATTATTTTCATTTTACAATAGATTTAGACGTCAGCATAGTTCAGTACTTCTTTTGTAAAGTACTCTTATTCAACCTTAAAGGAAGTTCTTTAGAACATACCATTGTTTGTCTTTTTTTTTCGTTTTGTTTTTCCCCTTAATTTACTATTTACATATTATGTGATTTTCTACTATTCTTTTCAATTAGTTTCATCAGGAGAAATAACTACTCCGTCTAATTTATCCTACTGATTTTGTCCGCTGGTGTTTAGCCACTGCCTGTACCTCGTCATATTGGTTGTCTCTTATTTACGTACAACCCACTTGCGTACATGTCTCACTTGCGTACAAATTCTTCCAAGGGTGGGCAGCATGGAACCAGATACCTGAGAATATCTGTAACCTTTTCCATCTTGCGTACAAATAATATATAATATTATATATATGCATGTATTTAATATGCATTTATATATAAGTATACCTACCAACTGTACATAATAATCGAAACATTTTAATGTCTGCTTTTTCTGCTTTTTGTATCAGACACTTGATTACGTTTTTCAGTCTCGTATTATTTGGATCACTAAATAATTTATTGATGGCAGAATTATGACCCTCCGCTCCATTATTTGTTCGATGACACTCGTTGTTGCAGTTCCACATTTTTATCGCAATGTTTGTGTTTTCAATCCACTGACTAACGAAGTTATTTCAATCAGTATTTCACATTATATACATTGTAGTTTATTGAATTTTTGTACGCAAGTTGGAGTAGACCACAGGTCGTTTCAGGTAGAAGCAACCTTGCTACCTACTATTATTATTACTTGTACGCAAGTGGGATGGTTTTTGCATTTGTATGCAAGTTGGATGTACGCAAATAAGAGGACACGCGTCATATTGATGATGACACTAGAATAGCCATTAACGTTGTAATGTTGCCAAATATAGCTGGTTTGTAAGGGGCGGGAGAAATTAATAAAAACAAGGGACTAAATGGTGGTGAAATATCAAGGTACGACTATGTAAAATGTATTTCTTATAAAAATATCGTTAGTTAAGTTAATATTATGTATCTGGTATAAAGTATATACAGTAAATATTGTTTTTTGTTACAACATTCCATTAGAAAATTTACTTGTTTACCTACCTACTAATCTAACCTAACCGAACCTACCTACTGCTTCAAAAAGAACTCAAATCCCTACAGATATTTTAAAAGAAAGCTGGGAACATGGCTTGTGCTCAATTCGGGTGTTTATTTAAACACATGCAGGTAAGAAAATCTTTGTGCTCAATTCAGGCGTCCGTTTGTGCTCAGTTCATGCTTATTAATCGTTTTTGTGCTCAATTCAAGTGCACCGATATCGATATGACCTTACGATGACCGAGTATTGACATTTCAAAACGTTAGTTAGTTTTAAGTAAATATTCCGATTAAGCAACGACATCCTGAATATCTTAAGTAGGTTATTCAGTTAGTCTTATTCTTTATTTAGACGTTCTAATAAAAATCAGTTAAATACAGAGTGTCCTATCATCTTTATATCAATCGCACACTTTTCCATTACAAGCCTATACATACGCTAGCACCATAGATATTAGATCATTATATATAGTGACTATGTTGATTGATTCATTCATTTATTGTACCAGCAGGCAAATGGCCTTTAAAGTTTAAAAAAAATTATAACTAAATAGATTTTCAATAAAAGGTAACAAAAAATTTTAAAATATCAATTTTAGTGTAGACAAACATTTTTAAATATTTAAATTTTTAAGGAAGGTGAAAACAGTAAGCTCTTTTATATTTAGGGGTGCCAAATTCCATTTTCTTATTAGCCTGTGTACAACAGAATTAAGAATATAATTTACATTACAATTGGATTCAATAAGTTTACTGACGAAAATTCCTTCAATATCTCCAGAGCCAATGCGATCCACGAATACCCTTCTGACAAACAGCCTCTCATAATAATTATGCATACATTTTATTGTGTGAATCATTGGATTACATCAGTTATGTTTTATTTTTGTTGCAGGTTGATAAAAACAACAGTTACAAAAATGGAAAAGGAAATCAGTAAATAGCTATTCCGATGGCCAATTTAAAAATTTATAATTTAGGTAAGTAATATTTTTTTTCGGTATAAAATTTAGTTCGAAAGTATGGGTTATACGTTATTAAATATATATACAGGGTTATTCACGCTATACGGCACGGAATATTATGGCCAAAATACGGGACTTTCAAAAAATTTAACTTTTGGGTTATATGGGGGTCTATTATGGTTACTTTTTAAAATTATTTTCATATTATAGAGGGTGTTCCAAATGCCCTAAAAGTATCAAAATTATGTTTTTTTTAAATGTAACCCCCTCTATATTATTGCATTTTTGGATTTTCCGATAAAAATAAGGGTCTTAGCTTATGAATACTCTAATATCAAACGATAGGTAATTAAAAAATACATTTCATGGTATGTTAAAAAATAAGGCGTTCCATTTAAATTAATCAAGTTACAACCCCATAAAGTTCTTACTTAAGTAGTATTATTTTTTGGACACCCTGTATAAGGTGACGAGTTTATTATAATTGGGATATAAAATATGATCTATTGTTACATTTCATTCTAAATTTCGCTTACATAACTTAAATACATCTTAAGTATTTGAAACATGAAAATTATATTAGATTTTGATGAAATTCCAATTATTTAAAAAACCTTAAGGTTTAGGTATTACAAACCTTATTAAAACAGACCCTTATTTTTATCGGAAAAATCCAAAAATGCAATAATATACAGGGGGTTACATTAAAAAAAACATAACATTGATACTTTTAGGGCATTCGGAACACCCTGTATAATATGAAAATAATTTAAAAAAGTAACCATAATAGACCCCCATATAACCCAAAAGTTAAATTTTTTGAAAGTCCCGTATTTTGGCCATAATATTCCGTGCCGTATAGCGTGAATAATCCTTTATATGTATATATATTGAATATGTTGTTTAAACGTAATATTTTCGAAAAAGAACGGAATCTGTTTTACGCTGGATCGGTCTCATAGTTTCAATTTTTTTTTATTTTCCAAGTGGTTGTCTCTATTTTTTAGATTGCACTGAACGGAAATTATAAAAATGTTTGTGACGGGAAATGATTATTATATTGCCTATTCGTTACAATTAAATTTCGTTATTTTTGGAGTAATATGATGGATGAACATGAACTTGTTTTTTTTTGAAGTCAGCATTTTTTTATTGTATGTCGAAATTGTATAGTATCGTGTTTAATAAATACATTAATCCATTTTGTGCAGATATGTATCTGTAACTTATTCATTTGTATGCGTTTCCAATCTCGTGTCGGAGATAAATTGGAAATCTAGTGAACGCAGACGGTTTAGTGCATGCGCTAGGCAGTCACTATCCATCAGGCCGCTATTTTATTTACGTATTTCTGTCGGGATTTCGCCCTTATTGCGTTATTGTACACATCTCTCGCGACGTCGGAAATAGCTAGGCTTGACACTTTGCATTTATGTTCGCCTCACATCATCTGAACCTTCACATCTACTGTGATTGCACAATCCTTCACCTATTCACCTTCACCCAAGGGGTCCTATGGTTTTCTGATGCGAACGGCTTTTATTTAATTTTGAATAAGAAAATGGTTTATTTCTTAAATTCGTTAAATGCTAAATACCGTATTTAACAATTTAATTTTACTGATATAATTTAAGTATAACTCAATTAAGGCAAATTACTGAACTCAAATTTTCTCAGATCATCAAAACTCCTACTGCATTCGCGCCTGGTGAGGTGGCTCTATAACTGTTATATGATATATTTCAGGTTTTAAAACCACTTCAACGTGAAAATTTTAGTTAAAGCGTCAGTGATAAAATAATTTACAGGTCGGAAACTAGAATAGTTGATACGATTTGGATAATGCTTTCGAATTTTGGACTCGAGAAAGACTCATAAAGAGTGTTCGTAATTACATCCACAGATTCTAAAATAATACAGCGAATTATAATTTTGATACAAACACACAACAACGTAACCTAAGTGAGACAACCTTTGAGGTTAAAGCATTAACTTTAACAAAATTTGTTTTTGCTCGAATTTTATCAGCAACTCAGTACTGTTACGATTACCTTAGTACCTTAAATTATTTGAAGTTCAGTACCAATCTTATTGAACCATTAAGTATGGTGATCTGGATGGCTAGGTAAACTGAATGGTATTCCCGGAAGACAATAAATACTGTATAATTCGGATATGACGGTGTTGAATAGACTTATCGTATCAATATCTCTTCACAGTCGACTTACTGTAATCATCTTTTAAATTGTAGTTTGCCACACCGCATACCATGATTTATGGTTTTCGAATCTCGATAGTTGATGGGACATAGCTGCATATAGGTATCAATACTTTGGTGACGCCTTACCTTTATGTCGTTACTAGTTTCTACTATTTTTGATATAAAACTCACTTTGTGTTCTAAGTATTTTATCAAATTTTATGGCTGTAGAAAAGATGAAGGAACAAGAATCCGTTTGTTTGTAACAGATCATCGAGAAAGCCGGAAAAGAGATTAAGAAAAAGGTAAAACCGGTGGGATGTTATGGCACGTCATGTCGTGACGGCACCAACGTAAAAGCACCACGACATCGACGTCGACGTCGACGAACGACCACCGTTTGTAACAAACCGAACGTTGCAATTTTTGCAGAAACGTGCCGTCCATTCGAAAAATTCCGTCACTCCCGTACATTCTTTTCGTCGACAATTGGAATCTTTCGACTGGCTTGAGGTCAATCATTTTAAATTTAAATTGTTGCGGAATGCCACGTGCTTACAATTTTATGCCTGGCACGGGGGTAGAATGGGAGTGGAACATCCACTTTTATCAATCGTACACTGCTGGAAGGTCCTTCCGACAAATTAGAGAGGATGGATGGTGGGTCGGGGTGCGGCGTGGTGGCCAGGAGGTGAAGAGTGCGGGCGTCTCTGCTCTTGCGGTTACAATTAGCTAATAATAAAGAGGACCGACATGACCAATTACATATATGCGAATTTTAATTAAAGACGACGAGGGCTTTCAAAGTAATAGTGACATTGCGTGATGCATATGTATGTATATGCATGTGGACGTAACAACACATGACGAAAACCCAAAAAAGGAGAATTATTCAAATTTTTGAGAGAATAGTAGACATGTATCATTATTTGGAATGTGTAAAGAATTGTACTTTTGTTTCAAAACGCACCTAATTATTTATTGCTTACAGATTTTTATAATGGTTGAATACTTTACAGGCCATTGTCGTATTAGGGGCTGGTAATGAGTTAATTAACTGCTACCTAGAATATACTCCGAAATGCAACTTAGAGAAAGCATAATCGTTTTAAATAATTAATTAATTTTCAATTACGCTAACAAAATAACGATTAAATGTGACAATAATTTAATATAAAATTGTAAATAAATTGATTCCCGAATAACTGTAATGCTATTGCAATTACATTGTATGATGTTTTGTTCATGAAGCTTGGATATTTATGTGCCTCAAGTTTAATTTATGACGAAGGGGAAACCGACTTAGGTAGCAGCCGCGCTCGGTTTTGTCCACAGTACAGCCATGATTGAGCGCAAGGTACCTTCGTCTGTTGCACAAAGTTTATAACCAATGAAGACGTTAAACCATTGGAAATTTTCACTCGTTTGATGGAAGGCACAGTTTGGGAATGCTACATGATACACTGTCTCAGAATCGAATGTATACGTGGGTCATGAAAGTGATGATCGACGATGATCGACGCTCAAGTCTCACATATGACAATATCCTTACTGTTCGAGAGCTTGTTGAAGGTGATCATCGTCAGCCGGTTAACTACTTAACAAATCTAATCAGAAGTGGGTATGTGAGCATCAGCTATGGGAGTGTTCAACCCATCAGCATTCATCACTGATGAACTTGGCATTAGAAAAATTAATGCTCGCTGGGTTTAAAGGTTGTTGACCGAAAATCAAAAACAGGTCAGGTTGGAGATCAGTGAAAGACTTCTGAATCGATTTCGACAAGAAGGGCAGGTTTTCTTGAGGCCTATCGTCACTTGTGATGAGACGTAGGTCCACCACTACACTCCCGAATCATTCAATCAAAAATGGCGAGTAAGGAGTGGCAAAGAGAAGATGAAGGCTGCCCTGTCAAACCCAAAATCCGTCTTTCAGCCAAAAAAGTGTTTGCGACTGTTCTGTTTTGTTGTTTTATTCAAAGGGAGTTTTACTCATTGATTTTCTTCACGATAACCGAACAATGAATGCGGCTTGCCATTCTGAGTTGTTACAGTCGACAAAAATCGCAAATCGTATCGAAGCAAACGACGGGGTTTGTCCATTCGAGACGTCATCCTCCTTCATGACAACGCCAGGCCACACACCATAGTTTTGACAAGGAATAAATTGGAAGAAATAGGCTGTGAAACCCTCGATAATCCTTCTTATAGCCCTGACTTGTCACCCTATGATTATTTTTTGTTCCGCCCATGAAAGAATCACTTGTAGGAAAAATATTTGAAAGCAATGAAGTAAAGGAGTATATGCGCAATTGGCCCTCAAACTTTTTATGAACAAGGAATATTCAAGTTTCCAAATCGGTGGCAAAAGTGTGTAAAGCACGGAGGTGACTACATTGGAAAATGTTAAATGTTTAGTTTGTGTGTACTATTAATCAATAAATTTATTTTACAAAATTACCTTTATATTTGATTTACCCTCGTATATATTTCGAGATCATTTCCTATTTTAAAGATTAGCTTGTAACTTGCAACGCTAAAAGCGATTTTATTCTTTTGATCCTGTCTATAGCTTATAAACTGTTCAATTTTGATGTCTTCCTTTATTAGTTTAAACGCCTACAATTGTATAAGTATTCTAGGTATTTCTGATGAAAATCGAAATAACTATTCCCAAAATATTCTCAACAACTCTGAACGTGGTTTGATGATGGAAATGATAATAGTTGGTATAGTTATATAGAAATAAAAAATAATAAATAAAAAAAGATGCTGTGTAGTTATATATATGCGTTAAAAATCATAATATTTACATATTTATTTATCTGGTATATACATGATAATAATTACGTATTTATTGAAACAATATTTTTTATTACATATTTAAATAATTGTTACGGTCCAGTGCTGCCTCTACTACTGAACAGTGGCGACCGCCGACACCAGAGTCACCAGATGTGATCTCGCTCAGTAACTCTAGCGACACTCTTGCTATCTTACAGGCCTGCTGCTAACTTAATATTGTCGACTTTTCGGTACATGTGCGCGCGCATTCAAAAATTCTACTATCAACGATCGAAAAGAAGTATAACTTCAATAATTACTTTTAAAAAGTATAAAGTTATTTGTTACCTAACAAAAATCGTTTATAATTTTAGAGACTCACGAATCTAACAAAGAAATAACCTCCGCCCCTCCTTTCGTACATGTAGGTGTGTATATGTTTATCAAGCTCATTAAACAGGGATAGGCTTCGTGCGAAATCCTCTTTAGTAGAAGTTGGTCGATTAAATAATTTTTCGAAAGTTGTGTGTCGTGTATAAGGGTGAATTGATTAGCCACCGTATTAGGAAACTATTTAGGGAAATTCGTGACGACCACCCTAACAAAAACGTAAACGAAACAGGCAGCGGCATTGCGCGGCGCGTCGCGATGCTACACTCCGCGACGTACCGGCGGGCGTTTGGAGGAATTAAGTTATAAAGTTACCTATAAAACAATAGCTTCCAACCACGGCAAGGTACACTTGTTTGCGGCACAAGTTGCTGAATCTGTTACACTAATTAACGTTCTATTGACTGGCTTAATTATTAGAGTTGGCCGAGACGATCTCCGTACCAACCCCATGTCGTGTTAGTGGGTTACAAATGGCACCCACCGGTCCCGATTCTACAGCTACACAACAACAACTTCCAACGACGAGAATTTATTAATTGCGCGTTATTCTTTTCATAATTACTGCCGGAAGCGGGTGTGGATGTTTGAGGATAATAATACGACCTAATAATTTTCTTAAATTGCGCTCTCGTTTCGTTTTCCCTATCACGCGTACGGAAATAAGTATTATAATTTTTTGCTACAAAAACTAGACGAACTAAAAACGCCTGATACCGTCATCGCTAATGAGAAATTACTGTTAGTACCCCTCTAATGCGACATGTAGAAAGAATATATGTTTAATGAATTTTGATGGCTTATGAGCTATACGTACTCATCGCCGTTTCGCTAAGGTAATTTTCAGGTAACTTCACCCGATTGTCATTAACGTCGCAACTTAATGAACATTATAAAAGGACAACGCAGGAAAAGTACGAATTTTTGCTAATCCATAAAAATTAGGCAGTATTATGCCTAACTATAAAACCAAAAAATAATTGTATAACTATAATTAATTCACTTTAAGACAATTACAGCTACCAAAATAAAGATATGGTCTTGGTTAGCGTCCTGTCGAAGCTGCCAGACGTGTATCCGCCATTTCGAACTCGTTGGTTCTCATGAGTATGCTTATAAGCAGCGTTTGATTAATAATTATAGACAGCGTAGTGAACGCCATCTGTCGATATTTGCTGCTTGCTACGTACCTACCACGTAGTTTTAGTTACGTAATTTATAATGAAATAAAATTTAGTATGAAGTAAATTAATAAATATAAATATAAATATGGAATCAACAGAAACAACTACTCCCTACCGGTAGGGGTATTAGCCCTCGGAGTAGTTGTTTCTGTTGATTCCATATTTATATTTATAATACTTTGATCTTAATATTTAGACGAATAAGGATTTTAATTCCTTCTTTTTTGAATAAGTAAATTAATATTCATTGGACAATTTATGAGTATATATAGCTTTAGGTCATTCGCAAATAATAGAAAATTTGATAATTTAAACATTAACATCTTTTATGAAAACAAGGGGCTTTAGTATAGTACGGTATGACAGTGGGTACATTAGGGTACGAAGGGATGAGGGCTGATGAAAAGTTTATTTCTAGTGGAAGGAAATGCGAATACAAACAAAAAAAAATTGATTGTTTAATTTATTCGGTTATTTCATAAAATTTTGCTACTTTAATACATGATATCCTGGTTGGAGGAGAAGGGAATAGGAAAACGCTAAAACATCTCATTTTTCAGAAATAAAATAATAGTAGTAGTAGTAAAAGAAACAACTCTGTTGATTTAAAACTAATCTTTTTAACGGAGAGGGAAGATTTTACTGTTCCCATATTTCTCATCCCTCCCATCCTGTAGTCTATATCATTCTGTAGGATACTAAATATGTATTAACATAAAAAAAATTTGTACAATCATTTCAAAACAAAAAATGTGTTCTTTTGGCTTCCGCACCACCCCCATTAGGAGGGAGCTTTTTCTACACTCTCTCCTTCCTTTGCTTCTTCTGTACCCGCCATCATGCCGTAATTTACCTACTAAAGCCAACCAAAAGAAGCAAAAACGCCACCGGCGGAAGTGACATAAATACATAGGTTTTAATTTTGGCAATTTGATCATTATATATTAAATAGATAATAAAAAACATTTCTGGGCCTTCGTAACACTACTTTTTATTTTTCATAATGTTTAAGTTGCCAAAACGAACTAAATTAACTTTTATTTACACTTATACGTATATTCAATTCATCTATGTTTTTCTTTCGTTTCCCAGAATTCTCGTTCTTGTTTGCTGTCTTGAGATCGGTATACGTAGCGCCCGTCGCGTATGTGTTTGTGTGTGCGTGTGTGTGTGTGATCGAAACGAACAAAATGAGATTCCTTTTGAAAGCAGGAACAAAAGCGTGACTTTAAGAACCTATTGAGAAATTCGACTGATGTAGACAAATATTCCAAGTGTTCACACAACCTGTCACAGAAAAGCGAATTGAAAGAGCACAGAAATTGGTCGAAGTCGTTCAGTCGTACTTTTCGAAAACGGGCAGCAAAATTCTCTTGCCTGCTTTTACTCCTAACTGCTATGTACGTTCTATGTAAAGTTTATTGGACTGGATCGGTACATTGATCTCACCTTGATAATTTAAAAGATTTAAAACATAATGGGATAATATTGAAGTATATATTTACTACAACAACTACTTACAGAATTTTTCACGTGAGCATATGGAATATTGAGTTTTAGAAATACGTACTCAATTCTGCATAGGAAGTAAAATAATTACAAGGCTCGAGTTGCTCGAGTAATTAGTCTGGATAGTCTTTCATGCCACATGGCCAATCTATAACTCTCATAACGTCTAACCTTTTTCAGCATTTCACACCTCAAATGTTTGGGGCGTAGGCACCGCATAAGAAGTTTTAAAATACATTAAAAATGTATGCTGCATTATTAGACAAATGCCTATCAGCTTTTCATACATTAGCTTAAATGGTGTGCTTTGAACGATGGATATTGAAATAGATAATAATCGAACATTGGTTACAATTATATCTGTTTAACATGCTCGTGAATCGACAAAAGGTGCAATGAAATGTTTTATTTTTAAATTCTAATGTATAGCATTTTTAATATATGTATCTGTCTACAATGAAGAAGTATATCTTCGGTCCTTTTAATTAAAAGTATGATTGATTTAAAAATTAAATTATCGCGTGATGCCCAACCGGTTTTTAAGATCTTAGTATTGTTTGGGTTAAACTTAAACATTTATGATAAAAGGGGAGAGATGAGATTGAAAAAATCAAAGATTTTGTTTTTTTTTTCAATAAAGAACTCATGGAATGGGTATTAGAACGAGTAGTAGAACAAAGGGTGCTATGGAAGTCAATAAGGAAAAGAAGAGATAGATTTGTAGGACACCTTTTGTGATATGAAGGGCTAGTTAGAGTAATTAGAGGCATAAATACGGTTTTAGTTTTAGAGAAATGCGTAGATAGGTAGAATATACGGGAAGGAGTGAAAGTGCGTGTGTAAGATAAGATCGATGTGATCTGTTTGTTTTTTTGGTTGGGTTCAGTTCCTGGTAATGCTTGCTAATTTGGCACAGTTAAAACAATTACGTAGCTAGTCGGAAATTGTCTCATACCTACTGATTTGACATCGTTTACCATATATCATCTATCTTATATTGGCCTACTTAAATTCTTTTAATAAAATTAGTCTATAAAAATATGACATTCATTGTGTAAAGTTCCCGAATTCTTATTATTTGTTAATCTTATAATTGTACGTTTCTATTAGAAAGCCAGCTGATTCCCGCGACTTCAGATAAATACATAGAAACAGCATTTAATACTTTAGCAAGATTATTTATTGAAATAGGAAATAATTCTTGCTCTTACGCGGTCTGATTAGACCTCTTTCCCTAAGGATTGGATCTGTCTTCTCTAACCATATTTCTCTCAGAAGTATTTCCTATTTTAGTAGTTCTACTGTATTATTAAATGCTTTCTTCAGGTCCTTATGCTTAAAGATTCCTTCTGAGAAAGAGACGTGACGAGAAACAGCAGCTCTCTCTTCCACGCATGCGTACTGCGTTGGTCTTCCCGCGAAAAAAAGTTGGATTCTTCCTTTATAATTCAATTTTGAAATGAATAAAATATACGATAATTGAATTGATAATTAATGTGTTTTGAAAATCGGTCGTGACAAGCAATATCAAATTTGCCAATGTTCGATAGGTATCGTCAGGTGATATATAAAGGGAAGTAATTTCGAATAACATAACCATCCCTTAATTTACAATGGTGCAAACCGGTTCGCAGATAGGGCAATTTATGGTCACATGAAGCAAGCAATCGATGTTCCCAACGACCGACACTGTTACCGATAAGTCTAAATGGGTAAATTTGCCGAAGCCTCCGGTGATGGCCTCATGATTAAGAATCTCCCCCTATGCAAATAATTCAAACATCGACCGTTTTATATACGACGGTGCTTTTGCCACCCCTTTCACCAATATCGTTCATTATGCGAAATATTAGATATACTGTAATTCTACTAATTACGAAGGATTATGCAAGAATTATCTAATTAATATTTCATTTCGTAATACTACTAACATATAACTAATACACATTTTTGATGTGGTTACACAATCACCATAGGTGCGTCAAGATCCTTTATTTAAATATCCGAAGTTTTTCAAAAAATTGAAGCATCTTTCTATTGTAATTTTACTGAAGATATCTTTTAAAATTTCTAAAACTTTTGTTGCAGAAAGTTAAAATTTTATGGTCGTCTTATTTAAGATGTTATTAATGTGTGGGGCTCACTAACTAATGACAAATTGATTAAGGCTTTCGCGGCCAGTTGAACTACTGTAGTCCTTATTCTATCAGCAGTCTACGCTAGCTGTATATTGTACCATAAGTTTTGCGTTATTTTTGTCGAGTATTTAATTCGGTTATGACTGTTTATGTTTTATTTATACTATATATTTTATACACGATACACATAAAATATTTGGCTACAATTTTCTGTTACGTACCTGTACAAAAAGTTCAAACGATACTTCCTGCTTTATAATCTAGAAAGGATTTACTGCAAATTTCATCAACTAATAATATATATTTTTTATTGTTCGACTATAACTTAAATAGTTTTTTCGCATAGCTAAAATACATATTCTTTTCTTCCAGTGTAGAGTCAGTCAGCAATGAACTGCAAATATATTTTACTGTATGTGGATGTAGTAATATAGACACACCAAAATGTCTGAAGTATTTGTAAGCATGTGGATATTGTTTGAATGATGGAGGCTAAAATCATAGTATTATTTGAATAACGATATCTTAACTTGTTTAATTATTGTAATTTCAGTTGCTCAGATTTAAAAGCTAAAGCAGATTTTTTTTTCAAAACTGTCTTCTCTCTCATTTGACTCTTTTGACACCAATGAATCTAATAAACTTGAAATGTGGCTTAAAATACTTTTATTTTTACTGCGTTTTTCAGGCTCATTTTCTTCAAAGATTTTTTTTATATTAAATAACAAATCCTTTACTTCATTAATATTATTAGAGGTAAAAGGAGTATTCGAATCAGATTTAAGGTCATTTTGAAGGATGTCTGTTTTGCTGCAATACCAAAATGTTTCTACCTTTAAATCAGAATTTATTAATACCGAATTTGTTATTACAGGACCAGGAGAACATTTTAATTTAAACAATGTAACTTTTTCTAAATTACTAATCTTAAACTAGCATTTGGGTAACTGAAACGAGTTAAAGTTAAAAAAGTCAAAATACTCTTTAAAATTGAAGTACGAAAATGGTAAAATAAAATTCGAGGTTCAATTTTCCACTGATTTATTTAACAACTTAACAATTGTTTCACCCAACATGGGTATCTTCAGAATACATAATGATGCCCATGTTGGGTAAAACAATTGTTAAGTCGTTAAATAAATCAGTCGAAAATTGAACCTCGAATTTTATTTTATTTTTGTTTGAATCATGATTTTCCATAATGTAATGGCTGAATTAATTATTTTTTTTACGAAAATGGTTTTTGATTTGTCTGAAACTCGGTTTTAGTATTTTTAATCACTTTTACAAAAATTCATTTTCAAGTTCGTGGAGTTTTTCATCAGGACTGGGTCGTAATTTAAGAGTTTTTGATAAATAAGAATAGTTGGAGAGCTGAGTAGGGCATCGCGAATTTTTAAACTTACAGTTATATTTTCACCGGATTTTGAATCTATTGCTGTTGAACAATTTATAATATTGTTTTGTTTACTGTATTGAATGTCCCTGCGAATAGCCCTTACCCATTTAGCAGACAGAAAATGCTGGATCCGTTGGAAAACGAAACGCGTGCTCCTTTGGTTCATTTTTGTAATTTCCGCGATATCCCGGTACACAACAGGAATACGGTATATTAAATATATTTATTCCTACCATCTATTAATACTAGTGGGTGGGCAGTTCCTACGACCTGTACTGTAGTGCTGGAGAGTAGACCGAAAAGACCTCTTCAGCCTCCTAGGAATCGTAGGAATTGGTGGGTGGTGGTTTGAGAGAGACAGAAATGAAAACAGAAGAAAAGTGAAAGATTATCTGTGGAATATTACTGCCCCAGCATTTGCCTATATGATCTAACAAAACCACTTAAAAACTTGTTCAAGGGCAGGTAAACCTGGAATCGAACCGGTGATCTAATTTACGATTTAAACTACTGGATCACACCGCTCACTGAAATTCTTGGTACAACGTATATCTGCAAATACTAATTTGAACAACGAATGGTGGGGATGGTAACATTTAAAATAAATTTAAAGGTGATCAGCTGTTTACACCGGTTTGATCGTTAAGTATTAAAATTATTTTATTTTAATTCATTGATTTCTAAACATTCAGGTAAATTTAATTTTGTTTATTTGTATGTAGCGTGTGTAGAATCTTCTTTTCTCTTTAGGTAACTATTTTTGTGTTCTATTAGGCGTGTTTTGAAGTTCCTGTCTGTTAGGCCTGCATAAAATCTTGGACGAAATGAACGAGGTAGTTTAAAGTCCCCTAAATTAAAATTTTAAAAATAATGTTACCTGAATTGAAATCCCAATAAAAGTCATTCCTACGAGAATACAATCAGCCCTAATGGTTAGGATAGATACCTCATACACGGCCATACAGTTTCCTTTGCCTTTTGAAATAGCCTATTCAAAATTTTGATGTGATAATTTAGCTGTCGTGTTCGTTGTAACGGGGTGAAGGGGTGGTCGATTGTAATATAAATAGTATACCAAATAAAACTTGAGAGAGAATAGATAAATTGGATAAAAGTTATTTCTTTAGTAGTTTAAAATTGACCTTTTGAGAATTGTGGCGACATTTTGAATAATTGATGAGAAATTTAAATTCGTAGTAGCAATATCCGTTAGAACAGCTGTGTCAACTGGCCGTTCATTGTTTCTCTCTGGTCACGCGCCACCAGAGATCCACAGTTCACGACGAATTATTAACATTCGAAAAGACGGAAGTCAGTTATTGCCTGTCTCCCGATTCCTCTAACAAAACATGTTCATCACGGACAGAAGTTTGTAAAGCCGCAGTTCTCAAACCCAGTGTGCCAAATCCAGGCCTAGTCAAACTAACTATGGTGAAGGCGACCCGAACGGTTTATCCTGTTAGCCATCTGTTATCACTCTCCCATCTTTGTTGTGCTTGCTTTCTAAACAACGACGGTTGTTTAATTTGTTCGAGGGTGGTTTAATTAGATTTAAGTAAAACATTTTACTTTGTAAGCAAATCAAATCACGAAAACAGTTGACGAATTGGACCTTATGAATTGAATTATTTCCCAGTTATTTTTATATATTATTTAATCAAAAATATATAAAACAAAGAAAAAGCTGGTCTTTTATGTTTCAGGCAGTTGTTTCTTTGTCTTATATATTTTTGAAGAATATATTTCATAATTATCCAAGTTATTATTTAATCGACAATATTTGATTAAAAATTATTATATATCGACTAAGACAATAAACAGAATTCTATATAATGAATGAATAAACACTACTTTGTTTATTATCACTTTTTTATTTACAAATCCTTTTGACTAAGATAAAGTGGAATCGGCCTTAACTTGATGAAGGTCAATCATAATAGAGAAATAATACAAACCATACACTTCCATAAATCGATTCTTTAGCACAGTAACTTCTTCAGGCTAATATGGTACAACATTATTATTTGGGGATAGTTATACATAAAACAGGTACAAAGGCCAGCAGTGGAGGTAGTATTAAAGTTTATACGAGAAAATAGTTTGAAAGTTAACACAGTTCACATTGGTGTATATAATACTCTTAATAATATGAATATCAGTATACTAGTATTACCCATGCAAATTTGGATATCGATTTTATCTAAATGGCACAGCACCCTACTGTAATTTTACGATTAATAATTTTCATTAGAAAAAGTCACAAAATATATTCAGTTGAATGATTTGCTATTATTCCTAAATAAATAACTTTCGTAATATATGTATTGTTGGTTATTTGCAAGGTAGTTCGATTGTAATACCACTGTTAAATGAAACGTCCCACCTCCATCAGACGTAATGCGTTATCGTATCAATTGACGTCAAAACACGCTCAAAACGTGAAACTGTTGGTGTTTTTAACTAAATATTCGATTTAAATGACAACATTGTGTATATTGAAAGTAGGCCATTGCCTCAATTTCATCCTTTAGTTGGACATTTGAATCGTCAGGTAGTTGCAGAATGTCCCACGACCAGCTATCTCAGCTTCACGAGATAACCTTACGACTCTGGCAACATAGAAACGTAAAACATTATTATGTAGTCAGATCGTTCCATTACGATTGTATATACACTATTAACGATAGATGTGTTTTGTTAGTATTGCTACATTATTATCAATTATATACTGACCGTTACGTATACTGGTCATTTTAGTAATAAAATACTGAATATCCAATGTTGACTTATATACTGATAAAAAGGGATTAAAATACTGACCTTATGGTTTTGCTTGTAAGACTATAACGTGGTATAATTTTCTGACTGACAAAAAGCATTTAACAAAAAACAACTGGAGTTTTTGAAGCAACTTTATCCGTTTACCCAACTGATTCGGGATTTTGCTTTTTACAAGCTTTTTCACCGTACCTGGATTAGGATGTGTTGACAGCGAGAGCTGATGGTGTTCTAGGGAAAGGTTCTGTAGGATTTTCTGACACTTCCTGCATTTAGCTTTAAAACATTTTTTATCATTTATGTTAAATAAACATGTAAAGAACCAGTTTCCTAAAGGTACAAATGTTGTATTCAAGTTCGAATTTTTATCAAGAGTAATTATACTAACTTAGAATATAATTGCTCTTGATAATGGCCGCAGTCCGATCGAAACAATATTGTCGAAAATAAATATTGGTGAAACATTAGTCGTTGTTTTTCTACGTTTTTAATTTAATCTGAAGATTGGTTGGACACGCATATTCACTCCTTCCTATCTTAGCATTTCCCTTAATTTAGAACTATTTAAGGAGAGTAATCTAATTTAGGCTTCCTCTACCGCTTTTTACTTCTTTTTCTGCCTCTAAAATATCTCTACTAGTTCTTGATGTCCCAAAAGGTGTCCTACCAATCTATCTCTCCTTTTCGTTATTGACTCCCGCTATAGCGCCAATTGTTTCTCCACTCTTTCTAATACCTCCTTATTTTTGACCTTTTCTATGCATGGCATTTTCAATAACCGCCCATAACACCACATGTCAAACTCTGCCTAAAAGAAATGAATAAATTCTTGGTGCTAAAAAAGTAAGAAATTGTTTTGGTTATTGCTGATTTAAACAATACTTGGCTTTTTTCGTAGCAGATCTAGTTTTTGGTATACAGGCTTCTGGCATCTCTAAATAGAAAATAAAAGAACTAAATTAACTTTACCAGAAGCTTTAGAGATTAATAATTACAAAAAGTATTTTACTGAATGACCAAATTGAATGTAATAATTCCCCTCTCTTAAACTTGTTATAGACTATTTATTGTATATGAGAACTTTTACTGTAATATATCTTTAGTATCAAATACTCCTACATTGAAGAAGTCAATGTTTTGGCGAAATGATCGTCACTAGTGACAATAAAGTTGTGCAAATCTACACTCAAGCGTTTTATTAATTATGTTAATTTTTGATTTTACACCGAAACTTTACCTAGAAACATTAAAATATATGGCACCAAAATGGCTTTTGGTTAGTGAATCAATAGTATCTCACCATCAGCCACAAAGCTGTCAAGTAATTGACAGCCGAAACAATTGTAAGAGTTTTAATAAATCTTTTGTGAAACATAGTCAAGTGTATTAATTTATGAAATGAATTTAGAAGATGGATTTATGGAATGTTGCGCCTAAATTATTCAAGGAAATCACAAAAATCTTGAATATGACCCTTTGGTAGTCAGTTATAATAAAGGTTGTAGTGAATGTCACAAAGGGTTACAAAAATGTTTCGTAAACCATGCACCAGACGTATACTAAATTGAATAATTTCGACCTTAACTTGATGAAAATTCATTAGAAACAGAAAAAACAAATTCATATTTGTTTTCACAAACTTTATTAAATCGTAAAGTCTATTTCGCCAAACTTTAGCTTATTCAAAAGAGAGTACTTACTACCAAATATGCATTGTACATTGGATGTTTAAATAGTTTACAATAGAAGTTGTGGATGATCAAAATAAACTTATCCATCATTATCATCCACCACCCTTACTGTAAACCATTTAAACACCCAATATTCAATAAATATTCAGTAATAATTTTACTCGTCTGAAGAAGCCAAAGTTTGGCGAAACATATCTTACTATTTAATAAAGTTTGTGAAAATCTACTGAATTTGTTTTTTCAGTTCATGTTCTAAGTGTTAAGTAACTAATTCGGATCTAGTAGACACTGTTTTACAAATTCATGTGAACTCTGGGCTTTTTTTTTACTTAACTTGTTTTGACTACAATTGAACGAGTGGAGTATAGAGTAGATAAGTAAATTTTATCTTGACGAAATGTAGAACGAGAATGTTGGTATCTATCGTTTTGAGTAGCGTAACGTTCCGTTCCAAAAGGAACACACAGCTTAATTTCACGTACACAAGAGGAACAAATCTTAATTATGACTCTCAACAGTGCACTACATTGTCTGACTCCTGTAATTCACAATTTCCTAATGAGCCCCGTGTTAATATAATTAAAATCCAGCTTGTTGCGAATTAGGAACAACCTAAGATTTAAACTGATGCGTTCCTGGTGCAGCCAGCTTGGCTCCAGATAATGTTACCGGGTTTGATGTTCGCCCGAAGGAGAGCGTCGAGAAGGCGTACTCGACACGGCGGCGCGCACTATAATCCTACTATTTAAAGTTGACTGCGACGTGCTGGGATGCGATGGGATGGATTTAGAAAACAGGAAGGCGCTTTTCCAAAAGCATTATCTAATATTTTATTAACGGAGGAAATGTAGCACGGCTGATGTGTGATTAGAACGTATCTTACTGTCAAGAAGTTTTAATAAATAATTATAAAGTTGCCTTATTCGTACGTAACTGAATACTGACGAACGTTGTTTTTTTTTGTTCATCTGAAAACATCCGTTTAGAAGGCATTCATCTTTTTTCTCATGAAATACCGGCCTGCAAGTTCTATCAATATACTTACTACTAAATCTACTACTTACGTCCGTCCATCTCATGGGAACAGATTGGAGACATATGTAAGAACAGTAATTTATGTTTCATCTCACGGCCAGAGAATTTCTTATATATATACAGTGGCACATCGACATACTAGTTTAATTCGTTCTGTAACCTTGCTCGTATCTCAAATTTCTCGTATTTCAAAGCAATTTTCCCCATTGAAATTAATTGAAATGACATTAATCCATTCCAGTTCCCAAAAAACCACCTCAGTTGTTTTGGTAAGTGTTTTTGAATAAGAAAAATGTATTTACAAGAAGAAAAATTTATTTATAAATAACAAATACATATTCTATAAAAACATAATAAAAGAAAAAGTGAAGTACCCTCCTCTATCTCTGGCTCCTCTTCAAAACTAATTTTTCGTTGAATCACTCTATGCTGCTGCGAATGTAGATCGTGCAACTTCTCGGTCACTGATACTTCGGGTTCCAATCCTTCGAAGGCCCTTTCAACTACAGCCTCAGGCCACAGCTTCTTTCATGCAGAGGTTAAGGTCCTCGTTGTAACACCCAGCCAGGCCTGATCAATAATTTTTAGGCATATACGATGTTAAAGTGATCCTTCTAGAACTCTCGAAGGGTAAGGTATGTGTTCTCTGTCACCTCAAAGCAGCCCCGAAAAATGGTGTACAACTTTTTAAAATTAGAAATCACCTGCTGATCGATGGGCTGCAGGATAGGAGTGGTGTTGGGTGGTAGGTAAATTTATAAAACCTTTATAAACTTGAACTCTTCAAGTAAATCATCTTCGAGATTTGGTGGGTGAGCAGGGGCATTGTAGAGGACGAGAAGAGCTTGCATGGGTAGATTGTTTTCCTGTGGATATTTTTTAACAGAAGAGCCAAACACCAGATTTATCAACTCCACAAAGAATTTTCTGGTGAATCAAGCCTTCGGATTTGCCCTCCATATAACTTGCTGCTTTTCTTTTAAAATCTTATGTGACTTAAAGGCTCTGGGATTTTCCGAATGGTATACTAGCAGATGCTTGATTTTGGAGTCGCCACTCGCATTGTCCGAAAAGTGCATCGTCTTCTCCTCTGCCGTTATGTAAAAAGTCCTATTCAACATCCTTTTCCAGAAAAGCCCTGTCTCGTCACAGGTGAAGACTTGCTGGGGAATGTATCCTTTGGCTTCTATCAGTTCCAAAAACGTTTTGATGCAAACCTCAGCTGCCTTTACATCCGAACTTGCTGCCTCACCATGCCTGACGACGGAGTGAATGCCGGTCCTTTTCCTAAAGTTGCCAAATCAGCCCCGACTGGCTTTAAACGAGTCTTCTGATTTCTCGTTTGTGGAAGTGTGTGGGATCTCAAATCACCGTTAATCGCTTATGCTTTCTCACATATGATGCTTAGTGTTAAGGTTCCTCCTTGAAGCTGCTTCTCTGTCACCCACACCATCAGTAGTTTCTCCATCTTTTCGTGGAGAGAGGTCCGGAGCTTAGAAAATATTGCAATGCCCTTAGCTGGCGTTATACCTTTTATCAACTCCTTCTGTTTAAGCACAGTACATATCATTGATGTGCTACTCCCGTACATCCTCGCCAAGTCAATTACTCGCACACCTTGCTCATATTTGTCTATCTATCTATCACTCTTTAATTCAATAGACATCATCTTTTTCTTCGAACCCATGGTTATAAAAATAAGTGTGATAATGTTTTGTAAATGTACAAAAAGCAAAAAACGCGAACCCAACTTATCAAAAATGCTTCGAAAACGAAGGAAACAAGCACACAGACTCAAAAATATAATATCGCTCGCTCGCTTGCTCGGCGGCTCGTATCTCAAAACATTCGTATATTAAAGCACTAGTATACCGAGGTACCACTGTATATAGGACACCTTACGTCAATTGTAATATAGTAGTACTAATTAAGTGTAACGATTTGATAAGTAAAAAGTTAGTTTCAATATTGGTCTCGTTAGAACATTTGAAGAGATTTATTTTGTACTAGTTGAACAGGTCCAAATAACGGATGAGCATCGTTATCGATGGTGCGTTAGCACAATGTAATCATGGCAATCCTGCATCCCACAATCTAATGTAATCCCTTGGTACATATTACTTATCCTTTGTGCATAGCACTTCGTCTACGCCAATCAGTGGAATATTTCCCACTATAACCGAACCTAAACCCTTTCTGTGTAGCACTTCAAATGTGCCAAGAAATAAAACATACAAATACAGCCATTATATTTTCTATCTAAAATTATTGTACTACAAATTAACCGTATTATTACCAACCTAAAATTTTTAATTATGATATTTATTGCTTTTCGTTTCAATGAAAATATTGGAGGATTTGAACGCAATTGCATTAATTCTTACAATAGGTAATTCCGCAGGCGGATGTTTAGCTACGACCCAACCTATATCTATGACCGAATATAAATAAGGAATCCACAAAAAAAAACTATTTTGAAGGCTAACATACCTACCGGCATTGAATTACGCTGTTGATTCCGAATGATTCCTAGACGTAGATAACATATCCAAAAAAGAAGCCATTAAAATCATTGTTCATCTAAATGTTCTCATCATCTGATGAGACCCAATAGATCGAAACCGGTTGTGGATTTGGTTTTCGGTTCGTAGTGCCTGCTTGGTGGAACATATTTTAATGCCATCTTTTTTGAATATTATTGAGGTATAAGCACCCCCGACAGGTCAAAAATTCATGATTTTTGGCTAATAACTGCGATTAAACGACATCAAACTGGATATCGGAAGTGCGTTAGCTCTTTTTCATATTTTATGCAAAGTCGACAATAAGAACAATTATAATAGTCATGACAGCTGCAAATATTACCATATTTTGCATTCTGCCCCTAGTTATACGAATATGAGAAAAAATAAGCCAAAATGTTGTGAAAAGGTGGCCTATTCCATAAGAGTGGTGTTTGGGGTGACATTTTGACTGGATTTTTTTTTCATACAACTATTACATATCTATTTCTCAACTTTATTTTGCCACGTTAATCTTTATCTATGCTATAACATATGTTATTTCGAATAAATTGTTTTAAATAAATAATAGGAGTAGGTATATTGTGGTGGAAAATTGTAGGGAAATGTGTACAATTTGAAATAGGATTCACAAACGCCGTCGGTTCTGAGAAATTAAAGGAAATCAGAGACAAAATAAATAAGAAGAGGAAACGTAAGCATCTAAATCGGACGGGCGTGTGCTTCGAAGATGACAAGACGCGATATCCGCCACTTGAGCAGGCTTTTGGCCTGAAAAGTAAAAGGTTGCTTCGAACGAATGTTCTCTTAGATAAACTCGCTCGAATTGAAATACTTACGTGGATGGTTTTGAATTCACGATTGCGTTTCCTTTATTGCATTCGGATGCATTGTATTTTGCGCCACATTATTTTCCTCAGAAATGTATTTACTAGATCTCAAATGGATTTTTTCTCATATTATGAACTAGAACTGAAAATATACTAAATATAGTATTTAAATTGCTTTAGGTTTTGCTATCTAACCAATTTGGAGAAGGTGTTTATAATGTTAAAATATTTGAAAACGTAATTAATTCGTAAACCAATTGAATGTTCTGATTTCTACGACTATATTGATTCAAAAATGAATTCAGTTCTAATGAGTTGTTTTTTATTTTTCAGATTCCTCTCAACATTCCACGCTGTATTTCCTACCATACTTGTAAAGGTTAGTTAGTTTAACTATTAATTTTAATTCTTATTTTTGTTAATTCATTTTGATACTTTTAAATCATATCTATGCTGGCGGATTAATAATTAATTTCGACAATTGTGAATTTGTTAATGTGTATTCTTGACTTCTATATGTACTTGCTACTACAACAAATGCACTTAAAATATGTTACATACAATTTTATATAAATACCAGGATAAGGATCGAATGTTCAGATCCGCTAGAGATTTTATTTATTGAGTTGTCGTTTCTATAATCTAAATTATATCGGTTCGGCCATGAGCGACTCTTAAGAAAAATAAAAAATATGATAGAAAAACAATTTCAAGGTACCTTGGTCAAATAGCTAGAGTTCATGTTCTCTATGCTAGAACGCATCAAGTGTAAAATCAAATATTTTAAGACTGGTTAAACACATACTTCCACTCCATCACATCGCATTTCTCTGAAATTAGAATATCCTACATTTGCGAACAGTATTCTAATCAAGGTCTTCCTCTGCTACTTTTTACTCCTATTTCTGTTTTTAATATGTCTTTAATTAACCCCTCGTATCTCAGAAGGTGTCCTACCAACTCTACTTATTGACTTCCATTGCTATACTTGCATTCTTCAAATATTGGAAGGTTTTGGAGGTTATTTTGTGATTTAATCGGGAAGATGAAATATCATCCATAAATATTATGTAAAGTACAGAACTCTTATGCCATTATACACAAAATAAAGTATTCTTCAAACATTAACGTATTTATTAATAAAAAAATTATTTAATGGTATTTTCCAAAAAAAAAATATTTTATTTTGAACTTATATTTAAAGATTTGAACAGTAAAACTAAAAGAAATCGAACTGGAAAATTTAGAGAATTTATTTATTTTCCATGCTTAATAGTTTAAAGAAGAAGGTTAACAAAAATTGTTTTAGGGATTATTCTTCCCCAACATCAACTTGATAAATCAAAAACTACACTATGAATAGCAATTGAATTGATTGTTTATAAGATATCTATTTTATGTTGGCCCCTAACCTCATCCTTAAATTGGTTTCTTCAGAGCCCTAAGTCCTTGAATGAAGCAGAGAACTCATGTAGGTTTGTACAAAAAGGTCAGGGCTTTTTGTGCAACAAACTAAATCCAATTTCTATAAATCTTGTTGCGATTATTTACACTTTCTACCTGTCTTCATTTCTAATCATCTAATCAACAGTAGCCTACAAGACCACATTCTCAAACGCTTCTAAGTTTTCTTTTCCTCTGCATCTACCGTTCATGTTTCGCACCCGTACAGAGCGGAGTTCCAAACATTTACTTTTAAGAATCTTTTGTGTTCCTAAATTAACCAATTGCGAGCACAGAAGTGATCTCTTTTTGTTAAAAGCGGCTCGACCTTGCGCCGTCCTTTATTTTATGTCCACTTTTCCTATTCTTACCTCACTTCATAGATATCAAAAATCAGCGATTTCTAGTTTTAGTTAATTGCGATGATTGGCTCAGTATAGGAAGGAGTGGAGGTGACAATGATTAAAATTTAAGAAAATATTAAAAATTAATTCTGTAGTAACTGTAAAATATTCTATTATATTTTATTTTACTTTTACTTTCACCTAGTTGCATAGGATCACGCCTCAGGGGGGGGGGGGGTCCGATACGGGATACTTATGTATTTTCATTAAAACGTCCTATCCACTATTAAATGGTTACCTATGACGCAAATATACGAGGCGTGTTTTTTAAGTAAGCATCGTTTTGAAATTAATAAGAAACGTGCAAAGATATCTTAATAATTTTATTTTTACATGAAAGCCTGTACCTTAATCTACTTTTCTAAATAATTTTCTTCAATATTGAGCACTTGTCATAACGTTTGACCAGTGATCAGTTTTTGAATACCCTTCTCATAGAACTCTTCCGCCTGACTTGTTCACTTCACCACTGCATCACAAATGTTTTGACTTCGTCATCGTCTTGAAGACGCTACGTTGACCGTCTAGATGTTTCTTCAAGTGCAGGAACAAATGGTACCCACTGGGTGCCAGATTAGGACTGTACGGTGGATGATTTCCCAGTGGAAAGATGTGATGAGATCTTTGGTCCGATTAGCCACATGTGGACGGGCATTGTCATGCATGTTTGTGCGGCCATCTTTAAATGCTCTCACCCACCTCCTTACCATTCTATCACTCATAATGTGTTGTCCGTAAACTGCACAGATCTCACGATGAATATCAATCGGTTTTAGTCATTTAGCACTAAGAAATCGTATAACAGCCCGGAGTTCACAATCGGCGGGATTCACGATTATCGGAGGGTTCTTAAACACTCAGTAAACAACGTAAACAAGGGCGAATCAGACTGTAATGGCGTCAGTGCGTAGATGAGGGATGTAGGTACTCAGTGCGCATGCGCGGAACGCTGACATTAGCGCTGCGGCGTCAGTTTCAAAACGGTACTTACTTAAAAAACATGCCTCGTAGAAGCCAAGGAAAACTTGCCTGCCTCTCGATTGATGAATATATGCAAGCAATGTGAGGGTTAAACAGTTGATGTCTTATCGGTTTTCTAATTTCTAATGTTGTCGTACTTTTAGTATTTTTTCTTGTGTATGTTAAAACGGTTGAAGCATCTGCTTCGTCGTTTTTTGGCAATTAAGTTATTTTGACTCAAAATCGGTAACAATTAAATTTATGGGTCTATTATCTATCGTCTTGAATATTTTCACTCGGGTAAACATATTTATACTACAAGGCATTCGTTTAATTTAGAGCTTTTTGGGTACTAATTCCTTCGAAAACGTTTTTTATAATTATCCCGATGTTTCGTAAGAAGCTGAGTAGGAATGGTTATTTTGGGATTTGATAAAAAGTAAACTGCGAATAAATGAACAATCATTGGACAGTGTTTGTCTTAGTAAAGTGCTGTATAAGTGTAATTTTGTTAATACTTCACCAAGAAAAAACCTAAAAATTTGCGTTTAATGTAATTTCCTGGGGTGTTTTTATCAAGTTTCAAAAGTGTTGAAGCTTAGGTTGTACAAAATTTAAAAAACACTTCATCAAGGAAGTCCTACAAAGTTGCAATGATAATAACGTGCTAAGAAACAGTTGTCTTTACAATTGTATATAGATAAATAATAAATTGTATTGAATAGTACTGAGTGGTCCAAATCTACCTGGTCATTTTTTTGATGCTTTATATATTTCTAATGATTCTAAAATATTTAAGTTTAAAGCCTTTTTTTAGATTATAAATAATTTTAAGATTTTCTATAGCAGGAAACTGATGGCCTGTTTCTAAAATATGGTTTGCAAAATTCACCCCAATATAAAATTTACGCTAGAAATTGAACAGAACAAGAAAATCAATTTTCTTGACCTCACCCTACAATATTCAGATAATAAAAAAGATTTTGATATTTACAGAAAACCAACATTCACAGACGTAACAATTCATAATAGTTCAAATCACCCTCTCTCACACAAACTTTCAGCATATAAATCTATGATACACAGAGCTTTTTTAGTCCCCCTTTCAAACGAAAAATTAAAACATGAACTAAACATAATTCTAACAATTGCAAAAAATAATGGTTTTGATCCAAGAACAATTCAAAATTTAATACGTAAAAAACAATTTAAAATAGCATGCCAGTCTATATACCCATACACAAAAAACAAAGAATGCAAATACTTATCATTGACGTACTTTGGTAATATTTCAATAAAAATCGCTAATGTTCAATCTGCAAACAACTGTTAGTTTTAAGACAAACACATACTTTTTAATTCAAAAGATAAAACTGACAAATTTTAAAAAACAGGAGTCTATAAGCTATAATGTACAGAATGTGATTCCTTTTACTTAGGCCAAACTGGAAGGTCATTTAGAACTCGTTATAGTGAACACTTTAGATCATTTAGATTAGGAAAAGATAATTTCAATTTTTAAAACCATATTTTAGAAACAGGCCATCAGTTTCCTACTATAGAAAATCTTAAAATTATTCATAATCTAAATAAAGGCTTTAAACTTAATATTTTAGAATCATTAGAAATATATAAAGCATCAAAAATTTCGGAAAATAACTTGTTAAAGGACCAGGTAGATTTGTACCATTCAGTACTATTCAATACATTTAATAATTAATGGTATTTCTAAAATATATATATCAACACTACTGTACATCTGTTTACATTCATTCAATTTGTAATCATTTGTTTTGACAAATCTGTTTATATTCATTCAATTTGAATTATTCTTTTGAAAATGACAAGCTTTTTTATCGAAACTATAGTCAAAAGGATTTGTAAATAAAAAGTGATAATAAACAATGTAGTGTTTATTAATTTATCGTTAAAACGTTCAAAGTTGAAATTTGGCGTTTCGGAGTTCGCTCAGAATATTTTTCGAAATTCAACTTCTGCAGTTGTAAAATGCAGCTGAGGGATTGTATAGGAATAGAGCGAAGTTTATTTATGATTATTTTAGCAATATTATCTTAAGAATTGAAGGAATTGAAATCACTTTTAAATGTTTCAAAATATTTTATTGTAAATCTGTTACCCTTGAGAAAGGCATTGTTATGTCGAAACAATATTGTAGAGTTTACAATAAATTATTTTGAAACACTTAAAAGTGATTTTAATTCCTTCAATTATTAAAATAATGTTTCACAAGGATCCAACCGGTGCAACAATTGATTATATATTATCTTAAGATTCATCAAAATAAAAATGAATGTGATCTTTCTCAATCAATGTAGATCGAATTTAACCTATGCAGTGTGTATGCTATTGTTTGGAGTTTCTTAACGAAATTTACTATTTATAATTTTCATTCTTCCAAATATTTTGTTCTTGTAAGGCGAGGGACAGTTAGGTAGACGGCCCTTCTAGGAAGGCCTGTAGATACATCGGTATCGAATGAATGTTGTGTTTTATTGGGTTATATATATAAAAAAGGAAATATTACTTATATAAGGGTTGTTAAATATATTAGTGGGCGTTAGTTTTAGTCAATTTTATGACTAAAAAGATCCTTTATTTTGCTGTATTATTGAGGTCCACATAAGTAGTTTTGGAAGTCCCGCCTTGCAAGTATTAAATGACTTAGATTTTGAAGGAGTAATCACGAATAACAGCATTTATCAGACCCTTTTTATTGTTAATTTAATCATAAGTTAGAATATAAGGACTGTTTCACTCCCTAAATAGAGCGCTGTGATCTAGTAGTTTAGATCAGTGCTTAGTGATTTTGTGGTAGTAAAATTCAACAGATAATCTTCCACTTCTCTTCTATGTTCATTTCGTCCGTCTCATCTGTTTCTCCCTAACCACCGCTCACCCGCTCCCACGATTCCTGAAAGGAGGTGTTCGGTAGATAGTTTATTTTGCCGCCTTTGATTATAAATTCGTGAGAAATAGACAAATCATAAACATTATAAATTCCAAATTATTGCTGTTTGTCACGCATCATTTATTGCTAGTTAATAACCAAAATTTCCACCGGCTGCATCCCTTGTGGGTACAACGACTGTATACCTGAGGGTTGCGACGTGGCTAACTAACTATCATAGTGACTACTAAGTTTTGTATATATTTAATTTATGTAAAATTTAGACAGTTCTCGTATAGATTCGCTGGAATCTACATTTATTCCATAAAACTCATTATTAAGTAATTTTTATCTATATTTTACAAATCAATCGTTAATTATCTTTTTGCATTAATATTAGTTATATTTATAAGTTTGAATTTAATTCAGTTTATATTAGAGATGGTTATCGGAGTTTTAAATTACGATAAATTTACGTGGTTTTATTTCATCTGGCTATATACCCCGTTAGTAAAAATTTAAATAAAATCATAAACATTATAAATTCCAAATTATTGCTGTTTGTCACGCATCATTTATTGCTAGTTAATAACCAAAATTTCCACCGGCTGCATCCCTTGTGGGTACAACGACTGTATACCTGAGGGTTGCGACGTGGCTAACTAACTATCATAGTGACTACTAAGTTTTGTATATATTTAATTTATGTAAAATTTAGACAGTTCTCGTATAGATTCGCTGGAATCTACATTTATTCCATAAAACTCATTATTAAGTAATTTTTATCTATATTTTACAAATCAATCGTTAATTATCTTTTTGCATTAATATTAGTTATATTTATAAGTTTGAATTTAATTCAGTTTATATTAGAGATGGTTATCGGAGTTTTAAATTACGATAAATTTACGTGGTTTTATTTCATCTGGCTATATACCCCGTTAGTAAAAATTTAAATAAAATCATAAACATTATAAATTCCAAATTATTGCTGTTTGTCACGCATCATTTATTGCTAGTTAATAACCAAAATTTCCACCGGCTGCATCCCTTGTGGGTACAACGACTGTATACCTGAGGGTTGCGACGTGGCTAACTAACTATCATAGTGACTACTAAGTTTTGTATATATTTAATTTATGTAAAATTTAGACAGTTCTCGTATAGATTCGCTGGAATCTACATTTATTCCATAAAACTCATTATTAAGTAATTTTTATCTATATTTTACAAATCAATCGTTAATTATCTTTTTGCATTAATATTAGTTATATTTATAAGTTTGAATTTAATTCAGTTTATATTAGAGGTGGTTATCGGAGTTTTAAATTACGATAAATTTACGTGGTTTTATTTCATCTGGCTATATACCCCGTTAGTAAAAATTTAAATAAAATCATAAACATTATAAATTCCAAATTATTGCTGTTTGTCACGCATCATTTATTGCTAGTTAATAACCAAAATTTCCACCGGCTGCATCCCTTGTGGGTACAACGACTGTATACCTGAGGGTTGCGACGTGGCTAACTAACTATCATAGTGACTACTAAGTTTTGTATATATTTAATTTATGTAAAATTTAGACAGTTCTCGTATAGATTCGCTGGAATCTACATTTATTCCATAAAACTCATTATTAAGTAATTTTTATCTATATTTTACAAATCAATCGTTAATTATCTTTTTGCATTAATATTAGTTATATTTATAAGTTTGAATTTAATTCAGTTTATATTAGAGATGGTTATCGGAGTTTTAAATTACGATAAATTTACGTGGTTTTATTTCATCTGGCTATATACCCCGTTAGTAAAAATTTAAATAAAATCATAAACATTATAAATTCCAAATTATTGCTGTTTGTCACGCATCATTTATTGCTAGTTAATAACCAAAATTTCCACCGGCTGCATCCCTTGTGGGTACAACAACTGTATACCTGAGGGTTGCGACGTGGCTAACTAACTATCATAGTGACTACTAAGTTTTGTATATATTTAATTTATGTAAAATTTAGACAGTTCTCGTATAGATTCGCTGGAATCTACATTTATTCCATAAGACTCATTATTAAGTAATTTTTATCTATATTTTACAAATCAATCGTTAATTATCTTTTTGCATTAATATTAGTTATATTTATAAGTTTGAATTTAATTCAGTTTATATTAGAGATGGTTATCGGAGTTTTAAATTACGATAAATTTACGTGGTTTTATTTCATCTGGCTATATACCCCGTTAGTAAAAATTTAAATAAAATCATAAACATTATAAATTCCAAATTATTGCTGTTTGTCACGCATCATTTATTGCTAGTTAATAACCAAAATTTCCACCGGCTGCATCCCTTGTGGGTACAACGACTGTATACCTGAGGGTTGCGACGTGGCTAACTAACTATCATAGTGACTACTAAGTTTTGTATATATTTAATTTATGTAAAATTTAGACAGTTCTCGTATAGATTCGCTGGAATCTACATTTATTCCATAAAACTCATTATTAAGTAATTTTTATCTATATTTTACAAATCAATCGTTAATTATCTTTTTGCATTAATATTAGTTATATTTATAAGTTTGAATTTAATTCAGTTTATATTAGAGATGGTTATCGGAGTTTTAAATTACGATAAATTTACGTGGTTTTATTTCATCTGGCTATATACCCCGTTAGTAAAAATTTAAATAAAATCATAAACATTATAAATTCCAAATTATTGCTGTTTGTCACGCATCATTTATTGCTAGTTAATAACCAAAATTTCCACCGGCTGCATCCCTTGTGGGTACAACGACTGTATACCTGAGGGTTGCGACGTGGCTAACTAACTATCATAGTGACTACTAAGTTTTGTATATATTTAATTTATGTAAAATTTAGACAGTTCTCGTATAGATTCGCTGGAATCTACATTTATTCCATAAAACTCATTATTAAGTAATTTTTATCTATATTTTACAAATCAATCGTTAATTATCTTTTTGCATTAATATTAGTTATATTTATAAGTTTGAATTTAATTCAGTTTATATTAGAGATGGTTATCGGAGTTTTAAATTACGATAAATTTACGTGGTTTTATTTCATCTGGCTATATACCCCGTTAGTAAAAATTTAAATAAAATCATAAACATTATAAATTCCAAATTATTGCTGTTTGTCACGCATCATTTATTGCTAGTTAATAACCAAAATTTCCACCGGCTGCATCCCTTGTGGGTACAACGACTGTATACCTGAGGGTTGCGACGTGGCTAACTAACTATCATAGTGACTACTAAGTTTTGTATATATTTAATTTATGTAAAATTTAGACAGTTCTCGTATAGATTCGCTGGAATCTACATTTATTCCATAAAACTCATTATTAAGTAATTTTTATCTATATTTTACAAATCAATCGTTAATTATCTTTTTGCATTAATATTAGTTATATTTATAAGTTTGAATTTAATTCAGTTTATATTAGAGATGGTTATCGGAGTTTTAAATTACGATAAATTTACGTGGTTTTATTTCATCTGGCTATATACCCCGTTAGTAAAAATTTAAATAAAATCATAAACATTATAAATTCCAAATTATTGCTGTTTGTCACGCATCATTTATTGCTAGTTAATAACCAAAATTTCCACCGGCTGCATCCCTTGTGGGTACAACGACTGTATACCTGAGGGTTGCGACGTGGCTAACTAACTATCATAGTGACTACTAAGTTTTGTATATATTTAATTTATGTAAAATTTAGACAGTTCTCGTATAGATTCGCTGGAATCTACATTTATTCCATAAAACTCATTATTAAGTAATTTTTATCTATATTTTACAAATCAATCGTTAATTATCTTTTTGCATTAATATTAGTTATATTTATAAGTTTGAATTTAATTCAGTTTATATTAGAGATGGTTATCGGAGTTTTAAATTACGATAAATTTACGTGGTTTTATTTCATCTGGCTATATACCCCGTTAGTAAAAATTTAAATAAAATCATAAACATTATAAATTCCAAATTATTGCTGTTTGTCACGCATCATTTATTGCTAGTTAATAACCAAAATTTCCACCGGCTGCATCCCTTGTGGGTACAACGACTGTATACCTGAGGGTTGCGACGTGGCTAACTAACTATCATAGTGACTACTAAGTTTTGTATATATTTAATTTATGTAAAATTTAGACAGTTCTCGTATAGATTCGCTGGAATCTACATTTATTCCATAAGACTCATTATTAAGTAATTTTTATCTATATTTTACAAATCAATCGTTAATTATCTTTTTGCATTAATATTAGTTATATTTATAAGTTTGAATTTAATTCAGTTTATATTAGAGATGGTTATCGGAGTTTTAAATTACGATAAATTTACGTGGTTTTATTTCATCTGGATATATACCCCGTTAGTAAAAATTTAAATAAAGCATTATCAACGATAAAACAAGAGGGTTTTACACCCTACCATCCGAATTTGCACTACAGTGTAAGTCGCAGAGACTGCCCGCCCATCACTACGACTAACTGTTGGGAACAAAACACCCAAAAAGTTTATGACAGGCTAAATAGATACACTAACATTTTTATTAATAAATACATTAGCTTCACCTTTGAGTTTTCTTTTATATTGTATATACAAATGAGTTTTATTAAATATAGTTTTAATCAGTTATCTGCTAGAGTTACCATTTTAGTACCATCCAACCCAAATTAACCACAATGTCTTATTAATTTAACACGTGTACAGCGTGTTCAGTGTATGATAACTTCTCGAGTAGCTACCTAAGATTTTACAGCTATGTTCTTTCACTGAGTTTTTATGTAATAGGGGGGGGGGGTTGAATTGTGCTCGAAATGATTCATGTAATACACACACTAGCGGTGTCGCCAGTTTTCTCCGAATTTGTTTAAAATTATGGTACGCAATGTTATTTACGCGTTATTTGACCTGTCAATGTAAAAATGCTTAATTTTATTTTACAGGCAATATAATGCCTGTAATTTGATATTATATAAGCTTCCTTTTACAAAGCAACTTCAGTTTGATCAGTGATTTATCAACGCCTCATAAATTTCTGATCAAAACTAAATAAATATAAATATAAATATGGAATCAATAGAAACAACTACTCCGAGGGCTAATACCCCTACCAGCATTGAATTACACTGTTGATTCCGATGGATTCTTAGACGAAAATATAATATATTCAAAAAAGAAAGAATTAAAATCCTTATTCGTCTAAAATATTAAGATCAAAAATCTCACATTTGGAACGCGTCCTATCAAGTAGGCACAACGAACCGAAAGCCATATCCCACGACCGGTTTCGACCTATCGGGTCTCATCAGGTGGTCATTGGCAGAAATGCCTTTACAGGCTATATTATAAATATAAATATAAGTATAAATATGGAATCAACAGAAACAACTACTCCGAGGGCTAATACCCCTACCGGCATTGAATTACACTGTTGATTCCGTTGTATTCTTAGACGAAGATATAACATATATACTTGGTAGGACGCGTTCAAATTTTGAGATCTTTGATCTTAATATTTAGACGAATAAGGATTTTAATTCCTTCTTTTTTGGATATGTTATATCTTCGTTGAAGAATACATCGAAATCAACAGTGTAATTCAATGCCGGTAGATTTATTAGCCCTCGGAATAGTTGTTTCTGTTGATTCCATATTTATATTTATATTTATAATACAGCCTGTAAATGCCTTTCTGCCAGCGCCCACCTGATGAGACCCGATAGGTCGAAACCGGTTGTGGGATATGGCTTTCGGTTCGTTGTGCCTACTTGGAAGGACGCGTTCCAAATGTGAGATCTTTAATCTTAATATTTAGACGAATAAGGATTTTAATTCATTCTTTTTTGAATATGTCAAAAACTAAATGCTTTTTTATTAAATACTTAATAGTTGGAATAACTTCATTTTATTCGGTTGGATTTGGTTTTATTCTACATAATTACAATTTTTTGTCTACCACTGCTTCTCGTGTTTTAAAATTTCGTTACGGATCGTCGCACTTTATTTCGTTTAAGATTTTTAATTCTGCGAACGTTCAATGAATTTTTATTTGGTGTGTAAAGTAGCAGTCAAATGTTTGTCTATATACATTTGGGGTTTGCGATTATCCCTCCGATTTATTTAATTTTTCAGGGGCACGTAATGAAATCTTTGGGTACCTATAGCAAATGTAGATTAGGGTCCAGAGCAGAGCAGCAATTTTCTGTCGAATAATTAAATTTATTTTAGTTCCGCCATTTCCAAACGGCTGTAATAGGACGGAAAGTCTTTTGAAAACTAGGTTACGCCGCAATTTATTTCGAATACACTTACCTCGTCGACTTGACGGTGGTGCAGCGTCGGCCGCCGAGGCCGGTTGAAAGTTGAATTGCTCAACTGTGCGTTATTTCTGGAATAACTCAAGGTTCATTTCAACATCCGAAATGTTTTGACAAAGTGCACCAGCCGTGGGGTTAGTAAAACGGAAATGCGAACATATGCCCTCAGTTCCGCTCGTTAAATGAGAAAAAACAAGTCGCAAATTCATCTGCGAACAGTACAAAATTGTTTCTTGTTGTTGTTATAGAAAACAGTTGGAACTCGGAACGGTCTTTTGCTGCATTTTAACTTTCATCAGGAGAACGGCACTTGGTTGAGACAAAACAACAAAATGTTGATGAGTGCCTTACACGTTTCGTTGCCCTTGTTATCTTTCCAGCTAAATTAATTACGTCAATTTTTTGGTAGTGGTATATCGTTGAAAATACATCCTCAAAGTAATGAACTTCAATTTTAATATTCCACATGTTTCCCTATGTTTAAGATGAATGTGCTAATTTATTATTCTTGTAGAACGTCCTTAAGATAATTTAAATATTGATGATGTATTTGTTTTCAATTAGATATTATTATTCCGATTCGTTTGCTAATAATATTCACGAATGTATCCCAAGGGCGTATTAAATTCAGTTAGTTCTCAATGTATCACGAAAGTTTATATTATTAAAACAATTTTATTTTACTCGAGATGGTCGAAACAATATTATAGAAGCGAAGAAACTTTTTAGTGAAACAATCCAACTGATTTTCCTTTTCTCGTTAAAATTTTATTTTTTTAATTAATATTGTATTGTAATTTTGTACAAATAATGAGGCCTCAAACCAGTAAAATAATCCAGTCAAAAATCTGTCTCCATTTTTTTTGCTCCAGTTGACCTATTCGGAGCACAAGGGAGGTCCGATTGCCTGTTATTATCGGAGAGTTTCCTCGAGGTGCAAATTTCTTAGCAACCCGAAGACCTGAAATCCATGAAAAATGCACTCTATTTCTGTTGATTAATTCAACAAAAACCTTTTTACCCGGAAGAATATTTGTTTTATTGTTTTATTATTTAGTCTAACCATTGGACTGTGATGTCTTGGTGAAACATCATTAAACTTGCAAAATTAAGTAATAACAAATTTGTTTCACTATAATTTATTATTAACATATACTCGATACGTATTTCGCCTTCTTAAGGCATCTCCAGGAGTTTTAATTTCAACTGAAATAAATTATAGTGAAACAAATTTTCCAAGTTTTTACTTACTTTTTGATGTTTCTTTTGTTGTTTGTTTGGTTTAGACGAATTGGAGTTTGTAATTTAATTAAACGTACCTAATACAGTACTAACTCAGGTGTTTTTTAGAATTCCCTCTGATTGTGAGATCGGTCAAACCTCTGGAGAAAAGGAACTTTATTTAAATGAGTCTACAAACATTAAGGGTAAATAAGACAATACCAAGATGTTATACATTTATTGATATCTTGATCATTTAAATGTAAATTAACCTGATACAAATATATTTTATACATCAGCATTTGATTTACCATTTGAGTTACTTTCTAATTAAAGATAAGAATAAATTAGAAAAACTCGACATATGTTTCGACCGGGCGGTCTTTATCAAGGGTAGATTAATACTAAATTATACATTAAACGTTCAAACCTTAAATAGTAAATTGCAGTTTATATACATGAGACAAGTTAATATACATTAATTGGGGAAATTGACTCATTAGGAACTTTTCACCATAAATCGGTTATTAAGAGTGGGGTGTTGTTTGTCAATATTTCAATTTGATTATTCACCATGTTGTTTTTATTTGAAATTGCTAATTTGATTTCTAAATGCTCCAAGAGTGTTAGCTTTCTAGATTTTTCTGAATTATGTAATAATTTAATATTTTCTTTATCAATATTATGATTATGTTGAACAGAATGTTCAGCAAAACCTGTTGAGCAAGTTTTGTTTTTGATTGAGCGCTCATGTTCACAAATACGATTTTTTAGAGCCCTATCACATTGTCCAATGTAAATGGCGTCACAATCCTTGTACGATAATTTGTAGATTCCGATTTTTTGTAATTTGTCTTGTTTTGGTTTATTATTAAGTGTGATATTGCCTAATTTTAATCTATTGATTTCTAACACCTTAAAATCTAAGCTTGTTAATCTATTTGAAATTTTGGAGCTTATATTTTTAATAAAATTTATGGCACAAAACCACTAACCAACAGCTTTTGTTATTTGTTTTTTATTTAGGATATTATGAACAACTTCAGTTTTGTAGTCGTTATTTATAGCAATATGTTTGATAATGTTAAGTTCTTTAGAGAAGTTTTGTTCAAATAAAGGAATGTTGACTAACTTGTGGATCAAACTATGAAAAACGGACATTTTAATATTAAAAGATTGATTAGAGGTAGCCGGGATTGTGACGTCAGTGGTGGTTGGTTTCCGGTATATGTCGAAAATTAAAAAGCCGTCCTTATTCTTAGAGATATTTAGATCTAAAAAGTTAATACTAGTGTTCTCTCGATCTCCATAGTAAATTTATTTTTTTTCATTTATGGAATTCAGGAATGAGAAAAAATATTTAATTGCATATGTGTTCCAGTCCATATACAGAAAATGTCATCGAAATATCTGCACCAAAACAAAATGTTGTGTAAAAGATTATCATTGCTATTGAAAAGGTTGTTTTCAAAATGATCCATGAAAATTTCTTAATGAGTCAATTTCCCAAATTAATGTATATTAACTTGTTTTTAACTTGTCTCATATATGTAAACTGCAATTTGCTATTTAAGGTTTGAACGTTTAATGTATAATTTAGTATTAATCTACTCTTGATCGAAACAAATGTCGAGTTTTTCGAAATAGATTCGTTGAAACATTCTTTTGTCTTTTATTCTTATCTTTAATTAATTATGTTTCATCAACAGTACACCGAAAACAGTTTACTTTCTTAAGACTATTATGTTTTTCGAGACATAGTCTATTTATTGTTTCATATGAATGTAAGTATGTATTTCCGTACGTCTATATTCATCCGTGGTTTCACATCATCGGTTTAAATAAGGTTGGATGCGTTTTCAAATAAATGATGTGAAAATTGAATTGGCCGAGATATTTCGGGCGTTTTCTGGACTTTTCTGTTTTTGTTGATAAACAATGGCCGCATTCGGATCAAGTTAGAAAGTTAGTTTAAAGGAAGTTCCGCCGAGAGTTTTGTGTTTAAATAACGGGACAGCCACCCCCGCGTTATTACCGGTCCTAAATCGTCTGGAAGCAGTGGGAATATTGTCCAAGTTGCATGCTTCCACCACGATAAATAAAACACTACATTTACTAGACGGCACCATAAATTTCATAAATGCTCGGCCCCCGGTAGCAAAAAATCCAACTTGCTCCGTCGAGCACAAGTTCGAATTACACAAGTTTACGCTGACCGCTTTACTTACTTGATTCTTGGCTGCTCCCTTTTACTTGTATTATACTGGTATGTAAACTCGCCCGATTCTCTTCCCAAGCTTAGGGTAGTTTGCATTCTGATTCGGACCCCCGGTGTGCTACTATGCCTTCCACCGCACAATCGGAATCATAAGAGATACGCGAGTTTAGAAATTATCTGGTCCATGGGCATAAACTGGATCGGCATGGAATGAAGGAAAACAACAATTATGCTACATATAGGGATCTTGGTACTTTACATTTATTGAATTTTCCACACACTGTTTTTTATGATTATTATTTCTTCATGAATGCTGTAGTGATACGCTTAAGTTCATTAAATAGAAAGGTGGAGAGGTGCAAACCTCATTAAGATTATTTATATCATGTTGTCTACGATTGAGTAAAGTTGTGTTTTACGCGTATATTTGAAGAAAGAAAATCTCAGTAAATGATAAAAGAGGCTCAATAGGGGATATCCGGAATAGTCAACTCTCGAAGAGTGTTCTCAATTTGATGGAAAGATCATAATCACGATTGTTTTGGGATACGGAGGGTATCTGCTGATGTACTAAATAGCTAAAAATAACGTGTAAAAGAGATAAAACTAAGTAGTGGTTGAAAGGGCTATGATAACAAAATTAATTAATTTTCACAACCAACTTTTTGAGATATTATATGATCTGCAGGTTTGCACATTTTTGTATGTTAGTTTGTCGAAAGTACCGGAAATGAATCGTAATTTGGAGCTTGTTAGTTTTCATCAGTATTCGGAAGGACTTCGGTCCGAATTTGAGTCCGCCAGCCCTGAACGAAGTTTTCCTTAGTTTATTTCTGGCAAATACTGGCGCAATATTATTCGACAGATAATCATTCACTTCTCTTATGTCTTTATTTCGTTCGTCTTGTCTCATTTTCTTCTCCTCAACTACCACCACCCATCCGTCTCAACGATTCTAAACCGACACAGAAAAGAACCTAAAAAAAACTTTTTTGTGTTTCATTCCCACCAGCTACTCGTGCTGGTAGGCGAACAGTCCCTCCGACCAACAATGTAGTGCAAAGCCGGAGGGTAGGGCGTAATTCCCTGTTCAGCCTCCTTTCAGGAATCGTGGGAATGGGTGAGTAGTGTGGTTAGGGAGAGAAGGCTGAGACGGACGAAATGAAGACAGAAGAGAAGTGAAAGATTATCTGTGGAATAATACTGTCCCAGCATTTGCCTAAGTGATCCAAGGAAACCACAGAAAACCTGGACCAGAGCAGTCGGACCCAGGTTCGAACCGTTTACCTCCCGAATGCTAAACAATGATCTAGAGTACTAGACCACGCCGGTTATTGAGAAGGACCTGCTTTGCCCCTACTTTAAATTACTGTGTGGGACGATGTAACAGCCCATCTATCAGCATTAGTAGTTGATGGGAATGAACTACCCAAAAGTTATGTTATAAGCATTCCATGAGCAATTTCAATAAAACGCGGGTCAAATGGAAGCTACTGTTATCAACTAAATTAATGAACAATGTTATAATAGTACGACATACAATTGTAACTTTATTGTATTTAATAAATTTATTTTTTATTAAGGAGTAGCTGATTCCAACGTGGTTTATTCCTTCTGGTGCAACCAAACAACACGACATGCAGCTGACGGTATAGAAACAGCAATTCCCCCTCTTACATTGCCGCCGTCAAGGCTATCGTTGTCTTCAATAATAATTAACAAATTGATTTTCAATTCAATAGGAATAACAATTATTATGCTTTTGGTCAGAAATTTATCAAAACTGCTAGACACGGATCGCGATTTCGCTCTTGTTAGAAACTCATCAGCGTGCCATAGGCAGTCTCGATAAATTACTGTTTTTTTTTTTTTTTTTTTTATTTAGTGTTTAACCTCGAGGAGGGGAAATCTTCATAGACACCCCCGAAGATAGAGAAGGGAGTGCAACCCGAAGGTTTTTCATCCCTGGGGAGGTTGGGATCGGGAAGTGGGTTGTTTGAGGTGTTGGGGGGGATAGGGGAGGGGGTGTAAGAATTGTCAGGTGACCCATCTCGAATATTGGATGGGTACTCGCGCTAAATAGCGAAGCTAGAATTTGAGCGGGATTAACGGCTCAGTGTAGAAGGTGGCAAGGCCTTCTGAAGCGGTCGGTAGCTTTCGGGGCGAAGTTGGAAAGTGATGAGATGGACGGGTTTGGGTGGCCTGAGACTGAGGCCCTGAGATTTGCTGCGAATTTGTTTGCAGCGTCGGTAAGTGAAGGGAGCCCAGTTTCTTTCAGAATTTGGAAATTTCTGACGAACCAGGGGTAGCCTAATGCGGAGCGAAGGATCCGCATGTAAGTGCCTTGAAGGGTTTTGAGTCGACGGGGTTGGCAGCCCCAAATTGGAATGGCGTAGGAGCATATGCTCCTGATTATTGCGTTGAACGCACGAATTTTAATTTGGTCGGAGATGAACCTATTTTGGAAGAAGGGCTTGAGTGAAATAAAGGCGCCCATGGCCTTTGCGCGGGTGGCTTGCATGTGTTTACGCCATGTAAGTCTCCTGTCGAACACGACGCCGAGGTAGGTGATTGAGTTGCTCCATTTGATGGGGTGGTTGTTTATAGTGATGGGCGGAGGTGTGCGGTTCCTCCGCGAGAAGAAGATTGCTTCCGACTTGGCTTCGTTGATGGAAAGTTTCCATCTCTGATACCAGTTTAGGAGCAGGGGCAGGAAGGCGTTGATTCTAGCGGTACAGTGGGCTATAGTTTGGCTAGAATTGACGAGTGCGATGTCATCAGCATAAAGTGCGGTGACGATCGAAGGGTGACTTGGCATGTCAGCGCAGAAAATATTGAATAGTAAGGGCGATAGTTTGGAGCCTTGGGGGACGCCTGCCGTGACTGGTTTGCTGGACGAAATGGCGGAGCCGACGCGAACACGAAGGGTTCTGTCGGAGAGAAATGAACGGATAACCCCGATTAGATAGTGAGGGGTATTAAGGCTGATGAGTTTAGAGATGAGTCCTTCGTGCCAGACCCGGTCGAAGGCTTGGCTTACGTCAAGAAGTAGCATGGATGTGTGGCGGCGTTTGTTTAAGTTTTCGGCTATGTGTTCAGACACGCGCAGAAGTTGATGGCCTGTGCCGTGATGCCTACGAAAGCCATATTGGAAATCGGGAATGATGTTGTTATTATCCACATGCTCGAGAAGCCGGGTTAGGAGGATGGATTCGGCTACTTTACTCAACGAACTGAGCAGGCTGATGGGCCTGTAGCTGGACGGAGAGCTCAGGGGCTTTCCTTTCTTGGGGAGGCAGATGACGGTGGCTTCTTTCCAAGCCGTCGGGAAGTAGTGGAGCCGCATGATAGCGTTTGTGATGTTGCACAGTGCGGTGAGATGCTTTCGTGGCAGGACTTTTAGGACGCCGTTGGGAATGCTATCGGCGCCAGGGGCTTTTCTCCTCTTTAGAGAACGGATAGTGACGGCTATTTCGTTTGGCGATGTATGCCTGAAGTCGGGGGCAGAGGGGACGAAGTTTTGGGCGGTCGCAATGGTTTGCTCATGGAAATCAGCCAGAAACCCAGGGCTGGGAAGTGGGGAGCACTGGGAACAGAGAGAGTCTGCGAATATTGCAGCTTTTTCTTCGTCCGAAGTGTAGACAGCGCCGTTTTGCTTTAACGGCGGGAGATTTGGAGCTCTGTTTCGAAGAGAACGGATTACTTTCCAAGTGCTCTTGGGGTGAGTTTCTGCTTCAGCGATGTACCCTTCAAAGGCGTCGCTGCGGAACTCGGTGAGACGGGTTTTGAGTTCACGCTGAAGGGCGTTAAGTTCGGCTCGTTGTATGGGGTCGTGGTATTTGTGCCACAGACGGCGGGTCTTGTTCTTCCTCTTGAGAAGGTCAAGAATGTCTGCGGGAAGGGTTTTCTCTCGGGGGCGGAGGGGATGGGAGGAGCTGGAGATCTGGATGGCGCCGATAATCTCGTTTGATAGGAGAATTACGGCTTCATCCAGTTCCGCTGTTGTGCGAATTTGTGTGCACTTAAAGGAAGATCTTTCCAGGGTATAGCAAAGGTGTAGCCAGTCTAGCGAAGTTGCCGAGATTGGGGGGTTGTAGATTGGGGAGCCTACTTCTATTAGGACAGGGAGGTGATCCGAGTTTAGGGCGTCGAGGACGACGGGATCGGCGGAAAGTGAGACATTTTTCGTAACAAAAATGTCAAGAATGTCCGGGAGAAAGTTGTCGTTCGTGTGAAAGAACGTTGGGTCGGGGGGAGCTTCAATCGTTAAATTGAAGTCGAGAGCTTTGGCAAGAAGGGAAATGCCATTTTTATTGTTTAGCCGACATCCCCAAGAGACGTGTTTGGCGTTGAGGTCTCCGGCTATTATTGTCGGAGCGTTAGGCGAGAAAAGGGACGGTAGATCTGAAAATGATTGATCATACGGTGGGGAGTAAAGGGAGATGACTCTGAGGGGTGAACCGGAAGTTAGTGAAATTTCGATGCCCACTGCCTCAAGGGGGTTTGTGGCCAGAGAGAGCGGCTTGTGTTTTATTGAATTCCTAACAAGGATGGCTACACCGCCGCCCTTTGAATTTTCGCGGTCCTTTCTGTAGGACGTGAAGTTGGGGACGAATAGTTTCACGTTATGTGTGAGATGGGTTTCGGTGATGCAGGCAACACCGATTGACATTTCCTCGAGGAAGCTTTCGAGTTCTGTCATTTTGCCTTTAATGCTACGAGCATTCCAGGTGACAATTCTTAGGTTGTTTGATTGGGTTGATTTAGGCATTGGAAATTTGATTTATGACGGCGGCAAGGCTAGTCGCCATCGTTTGCATGGCGGTGGCGATGGCGGCGAGTTGCAGCTCCAGTGCTGGGGCTGGAGTTGGCTTTGTTGCCGAAAAAGTGGGGGGGAGAGGGGCGGAACTTACTGCCTTGGCGTAAGATTTTTGGGATGATGTTGCTGTCGGGGCGACTGTGGGCCGGCTGGCCGGTTGTGCCCTTTTAGGAGCAGCTTGGGCGGGAGTGGATGTGGATTTGATGTTTGAGGTTCTCTTTGGAACCTTGGGGCAGCCACGATATGTGGCCCGGTGGTTCCCCTTGCAATTTGCGCAGGAGGGGGTGGCGTCCTTTTTTTCCTTGGACTTGCATTCGGCCGTAATATGGTTGCGGCCGCAGAATGCGCAGACCCAAGCTGCATGGCAGTAGTTAGCCGTATGAAAGAATTTCATGCAACGGCGGCATTGAGGAACTTCCTTGGAAGCTCTCTTAGGCTCAACTTTAATGTTGAGCCCGTTGATTTTACCAAGGTTGAAAATTTCCTTGGATTTGGGGCAGTTTTCTAGCCGGACGGAGACTAAGGGCCAGATTTTACCGTCTTTCGACATGCGAAAGACGCCTTTGATGTTGAAGCCTTTGTGGCTCAATTCTGACTGTATTTCGTCAGTTGTGGTGTCTTCAGAGACTCCACGTAGGACCACGTGTAGGTCTCTGTCTTGACGAAGCTGATTGGTTGAAAATTCAACCTTGGCTTCGTCGAGGAAGGTAGTAAGACGGCGAAAGTCGTCGATGGTGCTGGGGTAGACGCGGATGGCGTCCTTGGTGCTGATTACCCGTCGGGCAGAAACGCCATGGCTGTCCATGGCACGGTTAATTTTCGACCAAAGAGCTTTTTGGCGAATGGATATTGGTGGAGGGGCCTTGCCGCCAGTTGGAGTTTGCTCGGATTCAGAATCCGAGCTTGAAGAATTCGACGAAGATGTCATGAAAGGAGTCTGTCTCCTTCGTTTTGGTCGGCGCTTGCCGGCTAGAGAGAAGCCGGCGTCGTCGTGAGGGGAAGAGTGGGGGGCGAGAGCCATGGGAGTGGGGGCGGCGATTGAAGTGCTGGGCACTTCAGTGTCCTCAGACATGGGAGTGGTTTGGGCGTCATTGGTCAAACGTTCAATGAGCCGCTGTAGGTCTTTCGCCAAAGCTATGGCGTCCGCGAGGGTGAGACCCTCCAAGAGAGCGGAGCTCTTGGGGGCAGCCATTTTGGAAATGGCTGGGAATAAAAATTTCTAGGGGCTTAATTCCTTGTTACAAATTATGTAGGTATTAATTAAGGTGCTTGTTAGTTAGTTTGAGGGGGGGAGGGGGTATAATTCAGAGGGACCTTGCGTACTCAGTCCCTAAGAATTGTTGGTTAGTAAACAATAAGTATACTTACCTAGTTACGGCTGGGCTGTTTCTCGCGAGACCGATCTCTAATCGGTCCGTGTAGATTCTTCGGACCTGTTTCTCGTCTGTGGTTGGTCGTCTACTTCGTCGGTCGGTGTGGTTTTGTTGTCGGCTCGGTTGAAGTTCGAATGCCTTGCTGAATAGTAGGTGCGGCTGGCGGTTCAATGGCAGTTATTGCTAGTGGTAGCGGTTAAAGTACTCTGTGAATGCGCTTTGATACGTCTGAAACGTTCAAAGTACGGTCGTCGAGTGCCGATAAATTACTGACCAAGTCGAAATGTTCCGCAAAGAACAGTTAATATAATAACAACATAGAGGCAATTGCTGCCATCTAATGGATTTGCTACAGATGATATCAAACTAGACAAGGCCTTACAGAGGTGTTTAAACTTGTCCAGCTAAATTAACAACGCAGCTTACATACGTGAATTCACGTAGAGCTTAACAGTAACTTTATTGGTATTTAAGAAATTCCTTTTTTATTAAGGAGTAGCTGATTACACGTGGTTTATTCCTTCTGGTGCAAGCAAACAACACGACGTACAGTTGACGGTATGGAAACAGCAACTCGCCTTTCTTACTTTGCTGCCGTCAAGGCCATTGTTGTCATCAATAATAATTAATAATTTGATTTTCAATTAAATAGGAATAACAATTATTATGCTTTTGGTCAGATATTTATCGAAACTGCTAGACACGGATCGCGATTTCGCTCTTGTTAGAAACTCATCAGCGTGCTATAAGCAGTCTCGATAAATTACTGACCAAGTCGAAATGTTCCGCAAAAAACAGTTAATATAATAACAACATAGAGGCAATTGCTGCCATCTTATGGATTTGCTACAGAAGATATCAAACTAGACAAACCCTCACAGAGGTATTTAAAATTGTCCAGCTAAATCAACATAAATTTCTGACTAAAAGCATAATAATTGTTTTCCTATTTAATTGAAAATCAAATTATTAATTATTATTGATGACAACAATGGCCTTGACGGCAGCAAAGTAAGAGAGGGAGTTGCTGTTTCTATACCGTCAACTGTAGGTCGTGTTGTTTGCTTGCACCAGAAGGAATAAACCACGTGGGAATCAGCTACTCCTTAATAAATAAGGAATTTCTTATATATCAATAAATTTACAAGTTACTGTTGTTACTAAGCTCTACGTGAATTCACGTATGTAAGCTGTGTTGTTGATTTAACTGGACAAGTTTAAATACCTTAGTGAGGCCTTGTCTAGTTTGATATCTTCTGTAGCGGCTAAAGTCCATTAGATTGCAGCAATTGCTGCTGTTGTTATTAAATAGGAATACTGTGATTTATTGTATTATATATACATACAGACCAAGCGTCTATGGAATAAACAAAGAAAACGATGATCAACCCTATCAAATAGTTACCCAGCTATCATTTTATTTATATAAGTAACTGCTTGTTGTTTAGTTTGCTAGACGAAACGAGTTCTTCTTAAACTTTATTTCTATCAGAATAAAGACGCGGTCGAATTCATCGTTCTCCTTCAGGTCCAGTTAACGAGATTACCAACGTAATGAACAAGAATCCATTTAATAGGTCGAGCTTGCAATCGTCGCTTTGATCTTTAATATAATATTTATTTCTTCTAAAAATCCATCCCACTGAATTAATCCTTAAGGAACGTGATATAGAACAGTTTTATTCAAGAAAAACTTTAAGAAAACGTAATGGCTAAGTGGCTGTAAGAGTAGTGACGGCAATGCACAAGTGGTCTGGGAATTCGGAATTCGGGTAATGTCGCGGACAGCGGACGACAGCGTAATTGGAGTTTATATTATTAACGCCCTGTTTTCTGCGGTGGATGGCAAAAGTGTTAATGGAACATTCTCGAAAAAAACTCGCTTATATTCGTTCCTTGTCGTACGACATCGTCATCGCCTTCGAATTTGTTGGCCCACGGCTACTTGCTTCTTTCCTTGTCCTTGTTCTCCGTCCGCACTTTGCGATGCGATGCGATGCGATGCGACTGAGTTGCTCGTTCAGCGCTTCTGAAGTATCTCTTCCTAAACACACAAGGCACGAAATAGCTCGTTCGCCGAGTCAAGTCCGGCTATAAAGACTTCGTTTTGAAGAAGGCGGACGGCAACTTTCTAATGAAACCTCTCTTTATATTTTCTACCGAATGTTGTTCATTTTTTACTTTGTAATAACATGAACTCCTCGGTAAGGTAATTGACATTAATGATCTTTCAAAATGAGTTAAAGTTAGACATAGAAAATGCCATAGTAAGTTTGAAAGTGAATAAAAAGAAACAGCGTTATAAAAATAACTAACTAATTATTTTGCAGTTCGTAAATGTTCTGCAAACTACCAGCAAGTAAAATAACAAACATGTAATGTATTATTAGTTTATATTTTTACTTTTTATTTTACATATGCTCACCATGATGTTGGTCTGCTAAGAGTTTTTAACTTATACGATAAAGAAGAAAACTTATTTTGTCTCACTGTAGGTGATGTAATTAGCTGTGGAAATAAAAAAAAAATCTTTTTTGAGTGCATTACACAAATAGGTAAATACTAAAGAAACATTTTCCGTTTCAAATTTATTAAAAATTATTTTGAATTAAGTGAATAATATAAAAAATAGACTATTCACCTAGAGGCTAATATGGTAAATATGTGGGCACTTTATTGTTGAAATGGTTATACTTCGCCAAAAATATTTAGAAAATATAGTAATTTATTATTATATGATATACTTAGCTTGCTGTGCTCTCTAGTTGTCAGTCTGCCACTAATCTTTCAAGTTAATTTTGAATCAACTCCTGTTATCTGAATACACTGAAATTTTGCACGTTGGTATCTACAGTGGCCGGCACTTAAGGAGATTCAGCGACGGTCAGATGGACAGGTAGCTAGGTGGAAACTTTTAGCATAGCAATAAATGAAAGAGCCAATAAGAATATAGTTGGACCGAAGCGTCAACTTGTAGTTCAGCGGCGCATATCACTGAGAGAAAAAGTACTGAACACGGAACACAAATGAATTCATTCAACTGATTTACTTATCCTAACAACCCTTTCTCTACTCTGTTAATTTGCAACTATTTGCCTCTACGCTACTGAACCTTGCAGAACAGTTATCATTCTGCCTACCGGTCGATTATCCCTGCCCTAAAGGAGCTAAGCTTTGCTAGTGGCTTTTGAATCTTCTTAGATGCCGGGCACTGTACATATAGTTCTGATGGCAATTTATATAGATATAAGTGTCTGTTCGTGTATACTTGCTCTTCTTCACAAATATTCACTACTGTCGTCCCCCCACCTTCCTTGCAATTACAGTTGTTGTTAGCTCTTGATTACCCATTAATAATGGGAGAGTTTGGTAGCATCTATGCGTAGGAGAGAGTAGGCGGTGAAGAAACGGAACATAAACTTAACTCATGTATAAGATAAGGAGATCCGGGCAACGCCAGGAATTACTGCTAATATAAAATTTACTTTTCAGTTTTTTAAATAACAATTTATGTTAGTTAATTAGGAAACTTTTCCTCTTTTAAATATAAAATAAGAACTTAGTAGTTGAGCGTACATAAAACTGCTGTAACTTCTTATATATTATACAAATACTTTATTTATAAATATTTTACTTCTATAATTGATTAGACTGAAAAGTATAAAATAAAATAAATGTTAATTTAAACGCAGTTATTTTTAACTGAACTGGAACTCTTTTAGTTTTCATCAGCATGCCACCGAGCGGCGTGGTCTAGTGCTCTAGATTATTGCTTAGTATTTGAATCCAGGTCCGGCTGCTCTGGTCCGAGTTTTCTGCGGTTTCCTTGGATCACTTAGGCAAACGCTGGGGCAGTAATATACCCACCCGTTCCCACGATTCCTGTAAGGAGACTGAAGAGGGCCTTACACCCTACCCCTCGGCTTTGTACTACAGTGTAGGTCGGAGGAACTACCCGCCGACCAGCACGAGTAGCTGGTGGGAATGAAACACAAAAAAAAAATTTTATTAGCACGCCATCGTTAGTTCCAATAGAACACCTACACAATTTACTTGCTGTCTTGAAATATCACTAATTAATTCACGTATAGTGGCTAACTTCTACAGATGGTGTTCATCACATAGTGTGTAGTCAGTATTTGTTGAACGGTGTTGCAAGTAAATTGGAACCTTAAAGCATAAATACAAGAATGAAATGTACAATACTGTATTTGGATATGTTTTCTCGCTCTAACGCGGCCTGATTAATAGAGAAAGAAACAGCTGTGGGAGATAGATCAATCAGCCTGCGTTAGAGCTGGAAGGGATGCCCATATTCGTACACTTCCCTGGTTGGGTCCCTCTTCACCTTGACCAATCATAACGTTAGATATTTGCACACGACGCAACGATACCAAACATCAATACATAAAACAAACAACTCTTACACTGGTGCACGGAACCACCCTGCTGGCCCAGTTAAGCATTCCCTAACACGCTCAACCAAAGACTCAGAGAATTCGTTTGGATTGCCAATCCGTGTAGAACAACCGGTAAAAGACGATTTTACGCAATCACATTAGTATCGAAAAAGGTGCAGATATACTAAATTATTATATTAATAAATTTTAGTAATTAGGTAATAAATAATACATAAATATCTGAAATTTCTGATAGTTCTGCAGTTCTACTTGGTAACTTACTATAAACTAATATTTTTGTAGTAACATAAATGCTTGGTCTGACGTATAAAACGCCTAATTTACTCACGTAAAGCTCATTGTTTATGCATTTTATTATTGATTTTTATGTTGTGTTCACTACGTCCATGAACTGCATGCAAGTACGCGGGGCTGTGCCTTTGGTGGCATCACTATCATGAGAGCGCTATTAGCGTGAACATCTATCTATAATGATCGATATCTGAGAGCACGTGTTTAATAGTAGAATTGCCGGTAAAATGTGATTTATAGTTGTTATGTCTTTTAACAGTCCTTTAATAAATTAATGTGTCGACGTTATTTATAAACAAACACAAAAATACAATCCACTAACACGATTGCTACAACAACCCCAAAACATTATTTCTATATAACTTGGAAGCATCAATACGTTCTGTATATAACAATACGTTTATGAAGGAGTTAATTTACTTCCACTCAAAAGTCAACTATTCGCATTTAAATATCTTTTCCTTGTCTTTAAAACAATTGCTTTTTATGCTCTTTATATTATGTAGTTGTGTTTTTTATTCTTAATGTTTAAATCTTCGAATAAGGTAATTGTGTTATTATAATTGTACTATATTACCGAGCTGATATTCGCTACATATCATCTCGTATATACTCAGGATGAAGCAATGGACTTTGTAGAACCAAAATGATTACTCTTGCTTTGTTTAATAACCCGTTATGTGCAGATTTCCTTTATTACTTTTTAAAACTTATTCAAACTGAATAAATGTACCCGACACGAGAGCGCCTACTCGTTTTGAAGATAAAAACAGTTCTCTCTCATTCTGTTCGAACTATTTTGCCTGTTGTCTGCACCCTCCTTGAACCTTCCTCCGCTACCCCTTGTCTTACAAGTTAAAACAAAACAGACACGTCAAACGCCTGCACTTCAGTACGAAAACGGCTCAAGAAACAATTGGCAGGTATAATCCCAAATATCCTTAAATGTAGGTAGATTTTTTGAAAAGTAACAGACAACAGCTCAACAACAATTTTAAACATCTTTGAGTTAGGAAATCTGAACAATAATAACACCTTTTCCAGATAATTACGTATTTACAAATGCAAAACTTATAACTTCATATTTTTTTAAATAGATGTAGTCGCTATTACATTAGTAGCAACTACTAATTCTTGATTGCTATTACTATTACTTTAAATAATTCTAAAGGAATGCCATTTGACACCGTGTGCGTATTTCATTTCATTCACTATACTTTCCCCTTCTTTTAAACGTCTTCAATCAAATGTAATCCAGCAGGACTATAAATTCCTTTCAAACCAAAAAAAGACGTTCGAACTCAGTAATTGTATCATTCAGCCGGTGTTTTCTTTATAAATACCTACCGAATTCCCTTTTCGAGTTGACGTAGCATTAAAAAACAATTTCAGAAATGTTTTCTATTTGACTTCGATTCTCGGTCGGGTTCAATTACGAAAAAAGCGGCAGTCAGTCGATCGGGTTGCGAGCCATCTATATCTTGTGACCTACATTTAAAGAGGCTACGAACGTTAACTTAGCAGCTTCCCCTCGGTCCTACCGGATATTAATTTTTTGGCAGACTCGTGGTCTTTCGGGGCTCGAATTTAATAAATCATCGGCATAAATTTTGCCCGCCCATAATAACCAACGTGACTTTTATCAAAAGGGGGAAATGAGGGCGTATCTTTTTTCAGCAAAATGATGCGATCTTAAGTTGACGTTTGAGAACAACAATAACTAATATGATTAATTAATAGTTAGGTGTGTCAATTAGTTATTGTAATTTAAATAATTGCTTAATATTTTGATATCAACCAACCTCTATATATATATATATATATATGTTGTGATTATTATTTTTACTATTCGGACACGTTTTGAATGACGGAAGTCGATGTTGTCGTAGTGATGTTTTTAGAATTATAGATAATTGTTATCAAAGTCAGGTTTTAGATAATCGCGTATATTGGGTGTCTCACTCCAAAAAATTGCATCATTAGTAAAATTTAAAGGATAGTAAAATCATTAAATAAAGTTGTAGGAGCGTTTCAAACAGTTATACTAGGCAAACTAGGCTTTGTATTCTAAAATAGTCTGATGTCGATTTTGAAGGCGGTAAAGTTGTTGTTTGATGTATTGTTTAAAGTCTCTCGTCATTAGAAAATGGGAAAGTGGTAAGAAAACTTAATTATACAAAAATTAAACCGCAGTAATAGATTTATTTTGGTCTAGAAAATATACCGTACACGAAGATGTGAGGTCTTTGATTTTAATATTTAGATGACTAATGATTTTAATTCCTTCTTTTTTTGGATATGTTTTGTATCTTCGGCTATGAATCTTCCCGAATCAAAAGTATAATTCAATGCCGGTAGGGGTATTACCTTGGTAGGACGCGTTCCAAATGTGGGATCTTTGATCTTAATATTTAGACGACTAAGGATTTTAATTTCTTCTTTTTTTTGGATATCTTTTGTATCTTCGTCTAAGAATCTTCCCGAATCAACAGTGTAGTTCAATGTCGGTAGGGATTTTAGCCCTCGGTGTAATTGTTTCTATTGATCCCATATTTATATTTATAATAAATGTAAAATTAACAATGATATGTGTTCCGGAGTTTATAAATTAACTTGTGGGTCATGTCAAAAACTATATTTGATTAGACTGGCTGGAACTTCACAAAATGTCAGTTAGAGCACAATGATACATAAAAAGTATGTCAGATTCTACTTACCCAAATACATCACAGAAGAAGACCGTCTATTTAATAAAATAACCTGGAATTATTTGTTGCGATTTGTATATATATTGTAAATTGTATAAATTTTATATAAATATTTTGTATAATTTTTTTTTGAGCATGCCTTTTCTACAAATTTGTATTCTACTGTCTTGCCTTTTTCAATTCACAGAAATGGCTTTCTTTTGTTTTCTTTCATTCACAAGTTAAAATTTCTATCCCTTCGTTGCCGATCGCCTGCAACGGTCAATCATAAAAAGTACCGTTGCCCGATCCTTAATAAAACTATCGCTTCTGGCCTCGCTACCTTCTGCATTTTTCCAAGAAATAACATTTACTGTTTGCATGCTGACTTTCTATTTTTGGATAACCCTTCTTTTCCGACTGTGACAGTTTTTCATTTAGTATTCAATTCATTCATTCATCTTTTTCACTACTAACAGTCTGTAAAATTAAATCATGTAAATCAACGATCATAAGTTTTCTTTAAATATAATATTAATAAATCACCCAAAAGCACTGAAATTTACATTTAGTTAATAATAGATATATCGATTAACGTCATTAGAAATTTTTTAAATAAATGAACATAAAAGATTGTGTATTCTACTCAACGAGTAAACAGAAGATAAAAATTTGCCACTCTTAAATTTATTTTGATCATATACTACTATTTTTTAAAGCTCAATGTTCAAAGTGTATTTAGTAGTAATTAGTCTCATCTTAATAAACCAACGTTTGTCGAAACATGCGTTACAATTTAATAAAGTTTATGAGAATCTTCTGAATTTATATTTACGTTCAAAATAATAGTTTTTCTGCAAAACAATATATTGATTGTAAAGATACCTACGTACATTGTATACCTGCGAAACTTGTATTTGGTAGTACCAGTATTGAAAGAGATACGATGGTTTTGTTTAAAATTGTTATTATGTTTGCAATGCTGCGACGTGAATGAATTTAATACAAATAAGTTTCTGAAGATCGCAAACTCTTCTTAGAAGTTTCAACTATCGGCTGATAAAAGAGCCCCCATTATTTAGTAGATCTTAAGGAATTAAATTGCATTGAATGATTTTGTACATTTCCTCCAACTGGAATTGGGTACATGAGTGGTCCAATCGAGTTAATCTTCTTTTAATTCGTTATTGTTTTCAAAAGTTCTTTTAACAATATTAAAAGTTTTGTCTGGAAAAATGAAAACGAACCCTATACACAATCACGCACACATATTTTGTGAAAATAGTGGTTTTATTTTTAATATTTTTCACATTGTTATAATTCTGTAAATCTTGTCTAATCACTTAATGAAACATTTTTTTATAAGAATTGAACCAAACAGCTTAATCATTACCTGACTGGTAACCAGAATTTTTACGTTGAAAACAATTTCCTTAATTATAAGAAAATAATGACTATCAATAAATTTAATAGTTTTATCATTAATGCTTCGATATTATTTGGCATTTAAATTAATAATGGTATTTTTAAATTAATTATGACAACTTTTGTTCGTTAAAACTTATTTAAATTATTGAACTACATAATAATCTTTTATCCCACTCCGTTTTTGTTTACCGGCTTTGTGGCTGATAGGATAGGCTTCTGAAAATTATTGTTTTCTTATATCATACGCTTTTAGTTGAAACTATGCGTGAGCTTTAAACGTAGATATAGATTATGGGGTTGGTCGCGTTATCTGTCTTTATACTCGAGCTCTTTGAAAGGGAAGCTCTAGTCTAGATCTTTCGGTCAGGGTCACTAAGCACCTAATATTCCCCGAGCCCCGCGAGTGTAATAATTTCTTCACTATGTAAAACGCACCTTTGATGTAAACCGGCGGCGAAATTACAAAACAGAGACGAAGGTTGTGGGGGAGATATGGGTGAAGCGACGTAATTGGGGACGAGAGGGGTGGACGGTAGAAGTTCGAGGGCGCGGTAGAAGGACGGAAGATCGGCTTCATGTGAATAATGGTATGAAAGATGGAATTTGGCGAACGGCCAAAACGCCACTGGCTGCCCGTGGTCCTCCACACCACCTATAACGTCCCTTCAGGACTGTGGAATTTCTGGACATTATTAAAAACTTGCCGCTTAGCTAAATTATTTAAAAAAAGATTTATACAACGAGCTCCGGAACGCGAAAACAAATGAGCGGTTAATTTAGCCACTTTTTAGGCTATTCTTAAAAGGCCAAGTGCAATATATACTGTCCTTTATTTGCGTGTTTACTGCATTGTTCAACTTTTACCATGTAATTGGTGAAAATAATTAAAAAGCCAGCTATTTTGTTTTTCGTGCTGAGAATGTCGTTGTTGCAAATTCCTTGGGAAGAATCTACGGTATTTACTTGTTTTTATGATTTTTGATGTCAAAATATCTATAACTAGTAGTTTGTGAAATTCAGAGACGAAAGGCGACTATGCCAATTAATGTGCTGTTCCTTACACTCTTCATCTACGAAACACCCCGCAGCTTCCTAGGTAATCCAATGAATTCAGGTATGGTCTTTATAAAGGTCACTCGGAGTTATTGGTAAAGTTCGGAGTATGATGCTCTAGCTATACAATTCTAGTGTTGTTTTCGCTTTATGGATTAGTGTTGAAAGCACTGATTGCCTCTCGGCCAAACATTCTTTCATTGATCTTCGAACAGGTAAAAAAACAAATAAAAACAATATTTGATAAGAATTACGATTAGATTATTTTTAATAGATGTAAACCCTAAAAATTTACCCCTACTTTATTTCTCGGTGTTGTCTTCGGATAATAGATTTATTATTCACAAAAAAATAATAAAGTTTCCTAACTCAAATCGGCGTATTTATTTTTCAAAAAAAAAAATTATTCGTAGACTTAAGTACTTTACCTGATATCTTAATATCTAATTAAACTGTTTTATACTCCGATATAAAACAAAGGATAGAGCAGTGTCGAGTAGCATTTAATAAAAAGGAATCACTTCTGCACTACGTAAAGCAAAAGAAGTAGTGTCTGATGACATACTACGGCCCAGATACTAAATTACATAGATAGGCGTGAAGCAGATACAGGAAGTTCGGGCTTAAAGGTTATGAGTAATTCCAAGTAACTCAAACTGAATCTAGCTTTAGGTACGAAGTTTTAATTTAAGTTCGTACAAATATCACTATTTCATTATTTTTGCCTTTTATCAGAACTAGAATAGTTTGGCCTGTGTATCAAACACTAGATCAGTTACGAAAAAAGCTTAAGAATTGTTTAAATCAGCCATATACAAAATCAGTTATTTCCTTTTTGACACTAAGAATTTATTAATTTTTTTGGGCAGAGTTTAAGATGTGGTGTTATAGGTAGTTGTTGAAGGAGGTATTAGAAATAGTAGGAGAACAAAGGACAAAGTCAATAAGGAAAAGGAGAGATAGATTGGTAGGATACCTTTTGAGACATGAAGAGCTAGTTAGAGACATTTTATTGGCAGAAAAAGAGCAAAAAGGGGTAGAGTACAGGCTTGATTATATTACTGTTCTAGTTTTAGAGAAATATGAACATTAGATCAGGATAGGAAGGAGTCGATGTGCGTTGGTTGATGACTCTATGATGATGGTTAACATCCAAAAACGCACATGAATTTAAACATGTTTCACAAACGTTGCACTATTGAATCTCTTAATATAATTTTGATTGAATAAGTAAAATTATTTATACTTTTGGGTTCTCTGAGAATATATATTGCCGAATAGACCCACTTATCTAAGGGTGTTGAAATGACGTTAAATAGATGTACAAGAACGGACCCAGCTTGTGGCTTTGGATGAAGCATAAATATTTTAGCTTAAAATTTGGTACCTGTGTGTAAAGTATTATTATTGTTCGTTTGAATTCTACGTATTCTGTGTGTCATTTTTATCATCATCTATATCTTTATTTGTCATCGTTATCTATACTTATTACAAAGTTTATTTTTAAATACAAAATATGCAAATGTAAATCAGTAGTAACGTCTTTCATTATTTGTTTAGAAGAAAGTTAAGGTTTGCGATTTGTTTAATTTTTATTGACTTCCCAGAACATCGATTTCGGTTTTCCTGTTTTACATTTGACCCTGAACTAGGAACATCTTAAAACTTTTCAACTATCTATCTTGTTGCCGTTATAGAAAGGTTGCTTGCGTCCCATCCGTTGTATTGGTAAATTTTTATGCAATATTTAATGAACTATTTTCGGGAATCGCGAAAACTTGTCCTATATAGGTATTCTCAAAACAAAACAAGGTTTGTTAACTCTGAATAATAATGATTTGAAACGAGATGCGCGTTTTTTTTTTACTTCTTTAGAAAGTTGGGTCGATGAGAAGATTGAGTGTAGTTTGCATGCAGATTCAAGTAGAAATATATCAAAACGAAGGCGGAATAGGTCTGCGCGCTCTTTAATGTAAAATAAACAAGACTTGAAAATCAGTTAAGCGTATGGCAATTACACACAAACAATCCACCGCAGTTTCGTCTCCATCCTAATCGCTTATGCATCCCCATAATTTGCATAAAACCGGTGGTATTAAGCTGGAATAAAGTTAATTATGTTGGAACCGGGTCGCGCATCCTACTCTAACGGTGTATGCATTTTCGTTGTGGTATAAATGCACTTATATGTATGTGTGTGTGTGTGTGTGTGTGTGTGTGCGAAAACACGGTAGCTGTTAAATAGTCATCTAGTTTATACGTTCTATGCTGCTTTGGCTCCGTCGAACAATAAAAAATGCATTAAAAAACATTTACCTTTTTATTGGCAAAAGAAATGGAAGGATGACGCTTATACAACAAGGGCTCACTTGTTTTCATAATATGAATGCTGGTATAAACTAGCATTGCTGCCATCTATTGAATACATTTTTTTGGTTTCTGGAATTTTTAAATAAAAGATGACTATTTATTTATCTGGAAGTTACAATCCTACCAAGATTTAGATGTACAACAACAGATTTCATGTCTTCCAGTAGAAAATTCTCTAAAGTTTTAACCGTAACCATTGTCGTATCAGAAGTAGCTATTTATTTGTCTGCACAATAAAAGCCACTATTTTAATATCAATAATATATAATAATATGTATAAATTTTATTGATACAGTATTTACTAATGAAATAATTGCTAGTGAAAATATTTGGTTCTAGTTCCGAAAACCGGAGTCGTCCGATTATAGTTGTTGACGTGGATCAGGATGTTAAGACTAGAAATGTCATTTGCGACGTATTTTGCAACTTATTCCGAATTACCACAACGCGTCTGAATTATAAGATACCCTAACCTAAAATTTCAAGAACTTCAATTTTGACAATCAAGAGACTAGCCATTAAAAATGTATCTTTTGTCACTGAGTTAGAATCCTGCTTCAGAATATTTTTATTATTTTTTCAACTTTTCGTAGTCGTGTCCTCCAAAATAAGAGTGCACTAAAAAAGACACTACAATGGCGTGTTGGAAACAGAAAATACAATGAGGGTCTTTTCGTTTTAATATATTGAAATTTCATGGTACCCTATTCTCAAATTCAAAAAAAAAACAAATTAGCAATATTTTAATTTCAGAGTTACTATACGTCAGAATCATGATATTTTCGGGAAATTTGGAAGCAAAGATTCAAATTCAGAAACAAATGATACGTCGGAAATCTCTTGGTTGTTTACGATACAATCTTCTCAAAACTGCAGTTTTTATGTTTTGGTGTTAGGATTTCTTAAAATCCTGAGACAGTTCTTAGGCTATATTACGTTGTAAATGAGCGCAGTTTCGCGTTTTTCATTTTTGATCGCTGACTTCGTTGACCTGCATAATTTTTAAATGTTCAGTAAGATGATACCCACCTAAAACTACTTCTGGTGGCTCTAACCAGACGAGTAAAATATTTGTGCACTTCTTAAAGGTTTAGTTATGATGTGGATGGTTGCTCTGATTTGAAATTTGTTCAATTCTAGGTGGTATTGTATAGGTGTTTTGACCTATGATGAATATTTTGATCCACAATTTTCGGCGTTCCTGGTTGTCCAAAAAATGCTGGTTTCAGCATTCTTGTAGTTAATGCCGAGAGGTCGTCGAATCTTACAATCAGATAGATTAAAATCAGCTCTACGATTTAATTTTAAATAAGTGAAACTTGTCCAACCATAAAAACAAAATAAATATAAATATAAATACAAATATGGAATCAACAGAAACAACTACTCCGAGGGCTAATACTCCTACTGGCATGGAATTACACTGTTGATTCCGTTGATTCTTAGACGAAGACATAACATATTTAAAAAAGAAGGCATTAAAATTCTTTTTCGTCTAAATTTCAAGGAAAAAAAAACAAAATACTTCAATTATTAATTCAATGAAAAAATTTAACTCCTACTTGAGTGACCAAAAATTCTTTATGGTAAAAGTAAAGGATTTTAATTTTGTTTAAGAAAAATCATGCCCGTGGATGTTCATAAAAGTCAAATTAGGCATGTGATGATGACGACATGTAATTTTAAACACGATAATTCTTTTATTTTCGTGCCAAAATCATGAATTTAAATAATCACTAGTCAATTACAAATTTAATTACTTCTTAAGAAATCAGTTTAAGCGTAACGTTTACTTAATACGTTGATATCAACAAGGTTAATAGAAATATTAGATTTTAAAAGGGGTTTCGTTTTTATCCACCGCATTTTAAAAGCTGTTTTCTTTTTCTGTTTGGGGAGAACTTCAACGCGAAAATACTTATATGTCTCGTCAACAAGATCGGAAAATTCAGAACGAATGGTTAAAATTGGGAAAGCTGTTAAAGAAGAAGCCCGTAACCGAGTATTTACTCAGCCAAGCTATGCATGAAACGGTGAAGTGGCAATAACCGTGTGGGAGTCGCTATTTTGAACCGATCACATCGAAGGACAGTCGTTCGGTGTAATGGCACCGGCTATCGACGAAATTCCATCTTATATAAAAGCTATACTATATTCCGAGTTGTCGGGGGTTCATATTCGTTGATTTTTATTTTTGCCAATCCATTTGTAAGATTATTTCTGTTATTTTAAAGAGGAGTTGCATTCGATATAAATTGCTAACGCTTCCTGTATAGTTTTCTAGTTCGGTCTCAATTCGAAGACGAATCAAATAAAATTATCTTTTAAAATATAAGCGGTGGAATTTTTTATTCTGTTTTTTGTTACTAACCATTTCATTAGATAAACATTTGAATGATGAGAATTTAACTTATTTAGTATGATGATTTTTATAGTTCCTTTGTTATGCGTATTATCTAATACTATACTTAATAATAAATACTTTAATGTCAGTTCGTAGTTAATATCTACAGACACATTGTTTAATTAGATGATGAAATGAATTATTTCACCGGTGCACAGATGTGCCACTTCTTTTGATTCCTATGGGGGAATCGGTGCAATAAACGGACTTCGTGTTTTAATTGTTTATTACACCCAACTATTTACAAACTATATACACTAATTTTATGGAACGTCGTGAAGGCTACTTATTTACGAAGATTAATTGATTATGATGGATTGATTGAACTATATGTTATTAATACTTCTTTGAATGATAGGAACGGTGATGATGATTTCAATTGTAGCACTACACGACGTATCACTTGCAATTAGTGGAATTGTTATTACGAATGCACTTTACATCCGGCTCGAAGGACCATGTTAAATTAGTAGCATTCACGACGTTCAATTAAATTAGTGTATATAGTTGTAAATAGTTGGGTGTAATAAACAATTAAAACACGAAGTCCGTTTATTGCACCGATTCCCCCATAGGAATCAAAAGAAGTGGCACATCTGTGCACCGGTGAAATAATTTATTTCATCAACTAATTTAACAGTACGAGAAACAACAGCTCCTTGTCCTGCGCCTGCGCATTGCGTCGTTTGACGCCGTCAAGGCCATCTCTGTCGCCCACATGTATGAAAACTTTAATAATTAACAATAACTTGATATTAAATTAAATAGTAATATTGTGTTATTTTTTATTGGACACAAGGCTAAGCGTCTAAAAGAAAATAAAAGTGACACCAAAGCTTATGACTAATTTACAATTAAATGTTAAACTCATTATAAGAAACATGTTAGTTATCTTGTATTGTTTTCCTTTCAATTGTGTGATATTTTGTTTAATCATTGATTCCAGTTTGACCACTGGTATGAATTTACATTATTTACAGTGAATTGTAAATTGTACTTCATATGATGTAGGAATGCCTGAAATGCAGTGAATTTGACATGCATTTTTATCGAAATTGAAATAATCAGTTCGGGTGTGTTTGTTTTGTCATGGTGTTCTCTTTTGTTTTTGTTTATAATGAGGCGATATAATAGCTAGCTAGGTTATGGATAAGCCCTGGTGGTTACCTACGGTTATTCAGAAATTAAAATTGTGTAAAAATAAAAAGCAGGAAACAATAAATTTGGCTTGAACCCAATCCTACCGCATCCGATTTGTTTATTTAACGTTCAAATAAACCGGCCTATAACGTGCACATAATGGGAAACTAACACGTTCGTTTGTTTAGCTACACGGTCATTTAAAGTTGAAATTATTGGATCCGCACCGAACGAACGTTGCGTCCGTTGGCTGTTGTAAAATCGTTTTAAAATCAGCAATAACCGCAGGCAAGAATCAAATCGCTCTAAAGCCTTTCGGCCGGATTCACGTGATTGGTAAAAATTGGAGTCGTGTTGTTGTCATCATCAGTGTTGTTGTTATTGGTTGCTAGTATTTGTTAGTCGATTAAAATCGACTGGGATTACAAATATTACCGTATTAAAAGAACGAGCTCTAAAAAACGAGATTCGCTTTTATTATTCGGAGCTGCTTTTAATTAACTATTGTTCAAACAAAAATAATTACCTACGCGTTTATTTCAAATTCTTGATTAATGTATTTTACGATTTTTTTGTAGTTTATTAGACAGATAAAAGTAAAATTTATATGGGAAAGTTCTCCTTAATAATTTAAATAATCGTTTAATTTAACAATGTGGATTGTGAAAGGTAAGTCGCATTTATAGCTAAGATATCTTCGAATAAAGGAATGGTTTGTGGTTATGCGGTTGAAAGGAAGGGAGGGCCATTTATATGAAAAGTTTCTATTTCTAGAGTCGAAGGTGTTAAAGTTGTCAAAATTTCTTTTCTTATTCAACTCGTATTAAGGGCAAATTGAGATGTGTTTTACCATTTTCTAAATATTCAACTTGCGAGTGGTGAAGTTTTTTAATTAAAATTCTAATTCTCATGAATTGAATATTTTCCAAGGTTCCTGTTTTAAAATATAAAATGACAATTATGTTATCATTTTTATTCATTCGATTTGGAGAATGACCAAGTTTTTAATAAAAATTCCAAAGGAACCTCAAGGATCGAAAATGTTATAGTTGTGAAATTTGGTTTTTACGTTATTCTTTAAAAACAAAATGAAACACGATCTATCATTTCTCAAAAATACAAATTATGGAGTGACAAAGGTGTTTTAAATAAAAATTCCTAGGTTAAAAAGGGTATCAAATCTATGATGTTGAGATTATTCTACACCACAAATTATACCCGTTTGAAGCCGCAGATAAACGATGGGTTTTAGGAAAACTGATGAAGGCCAACTTCCATAACTATTAGGTTGTAGTTGAAGAGAACATATCTGGTTGTAAAATATAATTTTAGTTTATGTATTTAAAAACTGAATGCTCACTTTGACGCAGAAGAGATTATTAAATACTTAAAAGATAAGATCAATGGTATGAGACTAGCTTCTAAAGTGTGAATGATAGACATTTACTGTTTATTTCAAAATATTTTGTATATTTTTTTGTATGTATAACGGGGATAATATTGCATATAGAAACGCCACAAACTGGTTGATAATTGTATCATTTTTATTAATCATTTGTTTAAAAAGGTATATTTTTTAATTACAGGTTCTGTTTAATTTTCCGACCCTTCAGGGCATGAAATCGATCAAATGCAAAAACCGAACGGTCAGTTGGTACTCACCTCCACTACGTCTACAGCGGATGGCTCCTCATTATCCACCGAATCTAATAGCAATGTGATCCTTTTGAGGAGTTCTAAGCTTCTCGACCATAGTCACATCCTTCTAAGGACCGACAATGTTAGTTTCGAAAAAACCGATATCGTTTTGGAAAGCAATAGTGCGGGCGAGGGTAAAGTTGGGCAGTTAATCGTAAATCAACGAGATCTCGCTAAAGGGGTCGTGTTCCATTCGATCAAAAGGCTCGGTAACGGTGCCCCATTTTTATTACTTAGCGGTGATGATAGTGCTAGTGGACATATACTTATACATACCAGTGAAGAACCTGTGAAAAGTGGCAAAGTTGTGAAAATTGAAACATCGGATGAGATCACGGTCGAGAAGGCACACGATGAAGTTGAACTGGTTGGACGAAATCTCCCTATTGGATCAGGTCAGTAGATATTTTGCGTACGTTTTAAGTTCATTTTGGAAAATAGGTTTCACGAAAATTGTATTGTTTCAATACAATATTGTTTCACCACACAGTGGCATCATCAGGTGATGAATATAACAAACTAGACTTAACTTATTCTATTTATATACAATAAAGGGGTGGAGGTTAATTTTTACAATTTATTACAATTTAAATTAAGTAAAGGGGAACTATTGCCTTCTAACTGATCATTTAAAATTATTCCTTTTTTCTCAAATCTATTTATTTCCAGTTGTTCTAGTAAATTTAATTTGAAAGATTTGTTTTGCCTATGTAAAATTTTATAATTTAAATTAAAGTTGTGGTTATTTTCTATAAGATGTTGTGCATATGTAGAATCTACTTTTTTATTATTGAAGCTACTAAAATGTTCATTTATGCGGGTCTCAAATTTCCCACCAGTCTGATCGACGTACACTTTAGGACAGTCTTTACAAGTCAATAAATAAACTCCTGAACGTAAATGTTTAGGAGTTTTACATTTATTATTTATGATATATATTGCTAAAGTGTTATTAGTTCTGAAGCTAATAAAACTATTGTTGATATTTTTAACAATATTACTCACTTTTAGTGAAATATAACCAAAATAGGAAAAACAATCGAAACTATTCGGTTTAGTTTTTATTGTGGGGTAGATACTTTTTGTAGTTTAACTTTTTTGTTTAATATTTGATTTACTAGTGAAATTCTGTATCCGTTGTTAACTGCAATTTTATAAATTCTGTTTAATTCGGTTTGGAAATCATTATTAGACATTGGTACTATTACTAAACGATGTTTAAAAGAGTTAAAGGCAGCTAGCTTATGTGATATAGGAAGAAAGGAATGTGCATGTATGATGGTATCTGTATGGGTAGGTTTATGAGATATGTTAAATTTATGTTGAGAGTTAACACGAGTGATAGTTAGATCTAGAAAGTTTAGGGAATTATTTATCTCTAGTTCTATAGTAAATTTAATGTATTCAAAAAAGAAGAAATTAAAATCCTTATTCGTCTAAATTCTAAGATCAAAGATCTCACATTTTTAACGTGTCCTAACAAGTAGGCACAACGAACCGAAAGCCCTCGGAGTAGTTGTTTCTGTTGATTCCATATTTATATTTATATTTATATTTGTAAATTTAATGTTTTTATGCAAACTGTATAAATAATTATGAAAAGTTGATAACTGTCTATTAGTACCGTTGAAACAGACTAATATGTCATCGACATATCTGAAATAATATATGCAGTTTTTGAATAATAGATGAACTTTGATTTTGTTCTTAATGAAAAATTCTGCTAAAATAGGGCTTAGAGGATTACCCATGGCTAGACCATCTTCTTGGAAGTAAAAATTATTATCAAATTGTAGGTAGTTTTGGTTGATACAAATTTATAATAATCCCATTAAATCATTGTGTGTTACTGGGTTGGTATTCCCCTCGATTAGCTTGTTGTTAATTATACTGAGGACTTCCTGCGGTGGAATACTAGCAAATATGTTAGTTATATCGAAAGATTACATTTTACAATTATTCCGTAAATTAATTTTGGAAATTGTGTCTATTGGTTCTGTTGAATTATTGATAGCAAAATTGGAATAGAAGTTTGTATATTTTATTGAAACTTTTTTGTTGTTTTATTTTCGTTAAAGTATGAACAAGTTTCATCAAGTACTAGCTACTACCATAAAAAATAGGTATTAATTAGAAATGGCTTCAAGGCTGTCTTTTTGTATGGGTTATTCTCTTCTATTTCAAATTTATACAGAGTCTGTCCGGTAAGTAAGGAAAATATATTTTTTAAGAAATATTCTTTCAAGAATAAGTTATAAACATAATAATAAACATTTAGGTCATGGTAAAACTCTATCGAAATTACCAGATGTAGATCGCAAATTCGCTCATACTAGATAATAATTTATACAAAAACACCTGCGTTGTGGATTAAGTTTGTCAAGTAGATAATTCGGTAGGGCCTTATCACGCATGCGAAACACTATAGTTGACCAAAAGAATAAATTAAGTGAAATTTCCAAGTGTTGTGTTTTAATTGTTATTTTTATTTTAAATGTAATATGTTTCACCAAGTGACAACGGCAAATACCTTCAATTTATTAAAGTTACAAACTTTTGAAACTCTTCAAAGTAATTCACATGAGCGTTGGTACACTTTTTTCAGTAACTCTACTATGCACGTTACGCGTGCAGGAAGGCGTTTTCGGGGGCATTTGTTATGACAGTTTGAATCGCTTCAATTGTCCCAAAACAACTTTTTTTTAGGGTTCTGTTGATCCTGGGGAACAAAAAAAGTCAGTTGGGGTAAGGTCCGGATTGTACAGGGGCTGCAGCAGTGTTGCCACGTTGTTCTTGGCCAGAACTTCCTGGAGATGCAGAGCAGTGTGGGTGGAAACGTTGTCTTGGTGGAGCATTCTACTGGCAACGATCTCCCCTCCCGTGTGCATGATCCTTTTTCTAAAGTCCCTTCAGCACATAAACGTAGTAGTCAACGTACAGTGTCTGTCCTTGAAAGACAAACACTCCTTGTGAAACACACCCTTGGCGTCGAAAAAGAAAACGAGCATTGTTTTCACCTTGGACTTGCAAGGCAAGATTCTTGTCGCTTGTTCCATAAAGTTTGATGGCGTTCTGGATTTTGAGCGAGTCTATTATCGCAGATGGTGGCACAGGTAGTAAATTGCGGTACACTGAAACAACGGTCCTGACGTTAACAGATTTCGGAGCAGACTGAGCTTGGTAGCAGTGTATAACTGAAGCCTCCTCTCACCTAACCCAATTAGTCTGGAAGCCATACGACCATCAAAATCGCAGAAAAAAGCCATTTGCCGTAAATACTTACTGGAGAGACCCTATATTAACTCGTCATGAGTTCGTTGTCCGGGTTTGATGACCGTGGTCCAGGATTGGCTCTCCTCCCTGGTTGGAGAGTAGAATCCGACGTTTCGCTAGCTGCTTTGGCATCTTCAGACAATGTAACGAGGGTGCTGCGGTTGAGCTGAGACCAGTTATCAAACCGAGACAACGAACTCATGTCGATCAACGCTGGCCATGAAAGCCTCCGCCTTTTCATCTAAATTAAGTACTAATACGCTACTTCGCTTGCGTATGTATATTATCTACTCGATTTTTTTCAATTTCGATTATTAAATCATATAAAAAAAGAAAATGAACAAAAATTTGGAGTCGGTTTCTTTTCACTCGCCACAATCTCACAAACTAAGTTTTTTTTCTCGTTTAAGGTTCAATACACCTGTTGTTATGATAAGCATGCTTGCCGGTCAGTCTCCCTTCTTCTTAAACAGGCGTAGATATTGTTTCTAAACTTAAAATTGTATTAGTTTCTATGATATTTTTCGTCTTATCTTTTGTGCTAAAATTGTTAGTGTTCGTTTTGTGCTTACTGTTTTAATACGCGCTCGAAAATCTAATTTGGGGCACCCTTACACTCACAAAATTTGTTTAACTTATCCCTTCTTACTCTCTAAAGTAGATCACAGGGAAAGCTGCTTTAATTCAATTGGTTAAAGAAGTTAGCTGCTTTAATTCAATTGGTTAATTTTAACACCACATTGTGCCAATTTTATTCGTTTAAGTTTACCGCTTGATTTAAATTATCGAAAAAAGACGTAACGATGGAGTGGCATCGGCATTCGCAACATTAACGGCGACATAAAACTTGAAATGTATTGTTATGTGGACGAAAGCAACATTAAAGGCCAACGCACACTATGGGGAAGCGAAGAGCGCCGAGGAGAAACACGGTGACCTATTTGGAATTATTTGTTGAGAATATTTTTATTATTGGGCTATAACTGACGACCAATTTTCGGTTAGAGGTTGCGTGTTTGTTTCCTGGATCCCCTAAAATGCACGTAGTTTTCGTGATGTTTACAACTGGCAGGGAACTGTTTTGGCGATTTCATATTTTGTATTTGTTATATAATTGCTTGTTGTAAATAAGATTGTTTTATGTATCGAGTATAAATTGCCATTTTCTTCGGATATTAATAAGGATATTGTAGCTCATGTTTTTTAATATGACACACCTTTTTCATCTGAATACACCTTGCCTACAATTTTTTTTCTCATTTACGTTGCTTGAAATGTTTGCTCTGCGCTTCGTCGCCCTTCGCTTCCTCGAAATGTGAATTGGCCTCCAATAGAAGGAGAAATATAGGAATTAGGTACTTCGTGGAATGGAATAAAAATGCTATTCCTGGTATATGGTATATACAACAAGAATCGATGAACTTATCAGATAATTTAGATAAATGCATCATTAAATAGGTAACTATCATGAAGATTTATCCTTAAGGAACCAAATTTTTGTCTAGTTTATAATGATAGAAATCAAACAAACACTGTTGTAAGGTTTTACAAAAGTTTTTAAGACTTGTCTTGTCAACACTGTTTCGGCTTATCAGGCCATTATCAATGAGTTGAGGAGAAACTAACTTAATCTAAAGAAACGTCACTATATATACATATTTAAGTAAGTGGGGGTAAAAACAAATCATATTATTGAAACCGGGCTAAAAATATAGGACTTTTATGTCCTTAACATTGTTCATTTGTAATATTTTTATTATGAAAAGAGGAATTTTGAATTTCTAATTTCTCTAACAGGTTTAATCTTTTACTTTTATTTATACAATGCAAAATCTTAAAATTATCTTCACTAAAGTTATGATTATTTACAAAACAATGTTGGGAAAAACCAGTATTACATTTTTTATCAATAATAGACTTTTTATGCGCTTTAATTCAGTAAAACTAGACTTATAGGATCTACCTGTCTGTCCTACATAGATTGCATCGCAGTCTGAACATTGAATCTTATCGACACCTGATTTTTGTGTTTGTCTGTTGTTGAGATTTTATTATTAATTAGAATTTTGCCTAAATTTGTTTTATTAGAACATATACTATTGATACCTAACTTATTTAACCTTTTGCAAATTGGTGTGCTTATATTTTTATAATGATTTATAAAGGTCCAGTTTATGCGTTCTTTATCGAAACTTTTTCCATAATATATATGATTAAGTCTATAATTTTTAAGTTTTTTAGCCAAAATTTTATCTGCTATGTTAGGGTTGTAGCCGTTGTTAGATGCGATGACTTAGTAACTGTATTTCTTTTTTATAATTTTCATCAGTTAGTGGAAGAGAAATAAGTCTATTAATCAAGCTATTAAAAGTTGACATTTTAATATTATAATTTTGGTTTGAAGAGGCTGGGATAATTACATCTGAAAAGGTGTTTTTCCTGCAAATGTTGAATTCTAAAGTGCCATTTTTACGTGTTATTGACAAATCTAAAAAGTTTAAAGTATTATGTGATTCTATCTCAACTTTAAATTGTATTTTTGTATTGATGGAATTTATATACAAGAGGAAATTTTGTAATTGTCTTCTGGTACTTATCCAAATACAGAATGTGTCGCTGACATATCTGATCCACTTAAAAACATCATTTATTAAGGAAGTTTGGGTATTAAATAAATAATTCTTATGAAATTGGTCTTTAATTTGAGAGGCTTCGAAAAGAATTCAAATTTAGTAAGGTAGGTGCGCACTATACATGCACAAAAATTTACTGGTAACAATAAAAATTCGATAATACTGATTGTTTAATTATCTCATTGTTCTCAGAAGCGTATTTACTAATCTTGAAAGCAAATACCGCGATTTAACGGCTTTAAAAATAGTTTTAGGTCAGCGTTTATTTTTTTTTATAACACTCGATGTAAAAGCATTCGGTTTTATGACCCAGGAAAATATGAATGGAGCCAAGCATAAAACGTCCCACATTCTTGTTTCTTGCTTCCTATACCAATTAGATTACATATTTTGTTAGATACTTTTTTGTTTTTAAATGTTTCTAGTTCAAAATACTTAGCATAATCTGGTGTTCTGTTGGTATATTAATAAACTATACAAGAAGTGATCTAGGGGAACTAATTTTATTTTAAATAGAAAAATTGGTATTATTTTCTCCATTAAACTAAATTAGATTGAAGGCCAAAAATGTTTTAGCCAATTATTTCTTATACCTATATATTTACACACGATTCTCCAGAAACATGTAATGCATATATCTTCCATTACGTTGACACTTTGGTTATGATCACTGTTTGACAGTGAACTGTGTTACTGTTCAGATTTTAAGGCCGTCATCTTGAAGTCCGATTATTTGAGATTGAAGATGAGCGTTAGTGAAACGATTGCTATATTTCATAGCATAGCAGCAAAAGCAGGTAGATGGCGACGTACTGCCATATCGACGTTTTATTTGAATCCGCTTTACACCGAGCTCCAACGATTTGGTCAGTAATTTATCGAATCTGCATATAGCGTGCTGATGAGATCTAATAAGATCGAAATCGCGATCCACGGCTGGTAGCTTCGGTAAATTACTTGACCAAGAACTTACTTTTGTTCTGATTAATAATTCATTCAGGCACCGGTCACAACCCTTAAACAGAAACATTTCCTTACATTATATTGTAAATAGAAAAGGTTTAGGATATTATTGTATCATATTTAAGATAATCAATGACGATTTTGCTATTTCTTAATTTATGTGATTATTGATTAAAGTTATGCTTTCCTTCTCTTTCTATCAGATACGGTACTTATATGCCAAATGTATTTTTGGTATGTTATAGTATTGAAAATAGCACAAACGAAAGAAACTGCTAATACAAATACGTAAGCATTTAAATAATCACAACACAAATTTGGAGTTAGCTTTCTAGGGTTTGCCAGAATCCATTGTGTTCGTCGAGACACTAATTTCGCTATGTGGATGAACCCGAGAAATCACGACGGTTGGTGGTAAATTTTTTTCGCTCAATAAGCTTTTACGGACTTTGAACTTAAGATATAAATGTCGCAGCCAATCTGAAAAATCTGGCATTTCCAAATATATCCAGAAAACTAACACAACAGCGTTATATTCGTTAGTGGTATGTAATTCAGTGACTTATTGTATTGTAAATAGCGTCTATTAACGTCACACTAATAGGTTAATAATGTTTTAATAGTTTGTAAAAATAAATAAAGATTCGGGCTGTAGGGCCATGGTCTAAGTGAACTATAAGATCAGGCGTTTCGTTGGCTACTGCGACTGACATCCTCAGTGGTAGTGCTGGGTTGACAGTCTGCTATCTGGACTTAATAATCCACTTAGACCACGGCCCTACAGCCTGAATCTGCATTCTGCTATAAATTGATAGTTTTTAATTAAAGTGAATTTTGTGGTGAACAGTGTATTAATTTAATATTCTGATTTACACCAAACAGCGCTATTATTTTGAGTTAGTTTTTAGTATTTGAACATGCCACAATAAATATAAAATTTCATAAAGTAACGCGAAAGTAAGCAAATAAGTACTGAAGACACGCGTTAAAGAGACGGAAAAATTAAAATGGCGCCGAGTGCGCAGTGGACTGTACTGTACTGGGGGTGATTCTCCGCCCCACTTTAAGCAAATAAATAACCCATAGCGGCGATGCAAATCAGTACTTTGTCAGTTATTAGTAAATTATACGATAGAATGGTTCCTATTTTAATCCTTAATCTAGGAATTAAGTTGATCATTTATCAGATTCGTTTATGTATACTTTAAACAATTTCTGTGTTAGAAATGAAACGGTCCAGAACAAATAACCGCATCATTATCTTGCTACCTTGAATAAGTCAGGTAATGTCTTGTAATAAAACGTGTGTATACCTTCCTGCTGGTTTTCTCATGATGTAAACACGTTTCGATTTATACAGGTCGTAATCCATTACCCTCATAATTGTTCATTGCATATACGTGGATCTATACATAGTACTTACATCCTTGTTCCAATCTTGTAGGAATGATTTTTTTTGTTTATATTATTCTCGAGGAGGGGAAATCTTCAGAAGACACCCCCGAGGGGGTAGTGTCGGATTCACCGTAGTGCCTACCAAGACCCCTCCTCGAGATGGAAGCTCAACCCAAAGGGTATACATCCCGGGGAATGGCATATGTACAAGTACTCCTGATGATAGCGTTGAACGCGCGGATTTTTGTACATGGAGACACGGAGTTGTTTGTAAAGAAGGGTTTATGGGCAATAAAGGCACCTAGGGCTTTGTTTTGGGTTGATATGATTTGTTTACGCCAGGTTAGCGTTCTGTCGAAGACAATGCCGAGCTACGTGACGGAGGGGCTCTATTTGATGGGGTGGTTGTTTACCATGACGAAGGATGGTTTTCGAAGCCTACGTGAGAAGAAGATTGCTTCTGATTTGGTCTCGTTAATGGAGGGTTTCCATTTCCGGTAGCAGTTTAGAAGCGGGGGCAGAAATTCGTTAATTCTGGCGAAGCTTTGTAGGATGGTTTTCCCGGAATTAATAAGGGCGATGTCGTCGGCTTAAAGGGCAGTGAGCATGTAGGGATCGGACGGAATGTCTGCGCAGAACAGGTTGAACAAAAGGGGAGATAGCTTGGAGCCTTGGGGAATGCCGACCGTGTAAGAATGATTTATTACTTATGAAGTAACAATAAAAATAAACTATGAAAGTACCATGAAATGGCATTATGTCGCCATTTACTGTTATTTGCTGCTAACTGTAGTATTTGAAACGTTTGACAAGGGCTTTACGAAGGTATCTACATATCAGACTGGATCCATGACGCAGCTTATATACGTGATAAGCATGTAAACCAAATTAATAAGAACAGTATAAGTTAGCAGTGAATTGTCGAAACAACCAGACGCGGAACTCATCAGCACACCGTAGGCAGCTTGAAATATTAGTTACCAGAAAGTATCTGTAGATGGCGATATGCTATCATACCTTGACATTTGGGTTTTAGTTTTATCATATTCAAATTTTCCACCAGGAATTGTTCCAGAAATAGAAAATTATACAGACTTTTCCTTGTGTACCTATAATAGATAAAATTCATCTCAAACTGTTGGAGGTTGTTCGAAAACTTTCTATAAAGTTTGTTACTAATTCCTTTTTTTTCTGATATTCTTCGATTTGGTTTTTTATAACGGCCAACATCAATGTGAAATGTGAATTTTGATTCATTTGCTCATTAGAGGTAGTATTAACTTCTTCACTAATTATTTTTGTACCTTTTATTGGCCTCCAAAACTAACCATTTAATCACTATCTAAAAAGTCGTCTTTTTATGTCTCCTACTGAGTGACAGGTTTTTTTTTGTGATTACAATAGTCATGGTGATCACTTTTCAATATTTATAGGATTATTTTCAAGGGATAACGGCACCATAAAATAATTTTTATTTGTTCTTTACTTATTACATTTCTTCAACATTCAATTTCTCTAACATTTAGTTCTTGGTCAAAAATTTATCGAAATTACCATATGCGATCTAATAAGATCGCATATGGTAATATAGCTTTGATATATTGCTGACCAAACTAAAGTTGCTCCATGGAAGTTGATTTAATGTCGTGTTTTGGGCAGTATTTATCTAGTGATACTTACTGATAACTATGGTATTTCATTTGTTTGACAAAAATTAATAAAAAGTATGTTGTTCGTGGTGAAAAAAATTATTATACGTATTTCTATCTTGTTTCATCTCATCAGCACACTGTAGGTTTTTTTCTGGAACAACATCGGTTTGGTTAGTAATTTATCGAAGCTATCTATGGCCAACTGTATGCTGAACCGCATATGTATAATTTTGATAAATATTTGATAAAGAACTAAATTTTGTTGAATAATTTGATTTGCGCGCCTATCACATCATATAAACTGCACCGTGGATTCAATTTGTCAAGTGGTTACCTTCGTAAGGCCCTCCTCAAACTAATGAAATAGTAAAATAGATGACAATGTAATCATTTAATTTCTAACATGTCAATAAATTTTATATATACTAAAGCAAATACTAGCAACTTAGCCTTGCCATTAAAAAATGGTTCTGCTGAAATGTGCTAGCGTTGTACTCTATTGGGCTGCTTCCTAAACGTTGTGTTAGGTTATGTTATGAAAAGTCATCGCACATCCAAAGCGAATCATTTAATGTACAAAATATAATTTTAGAATCGAAAATCACAGGCGAGATTTCCTAAATCGTATGTAGTCAGTCTGTGTTAAATATCGAAAAGATTTAGACAAGTAATTGAATCTGAAATGTGAATATTTGAAACAGCGACGACCGCATACCCATATTATGTGAGTTGAAGTTCTTCTAGAACAATACGATCTTCCAGTTATGGAGTTCGATTTGCCATGCATTAGAAACACCGAGTGACTATTATATCCCTTAGTAATAAAACGCTTTCGCTGCTATTCCGTGAAACGGACCGAGGCGTAGTTTCACTGGGTCTCATAGATATATTATTCAGCAAATGGATATTTGGCAGAGTACATTGCCTTGTCATGCTCGCAATCGAAATTGAACTGAGACATTATCTAGATCTGAGAAAATTCGGATATTTAAGTTGCTGTAGACGAAATAACAGAGGAAGACTGCTATGCGTTTTGAAAATGGAAAGGGATGCATTTATACGGGGATGTGTGCATTTATTTGCATATAAGACACTCGCTTGCTTTTTAAATGTACGGTTATGGGCTACTGATCGATGTTCGGATTTAATAAAAAGGTCGATTTGGCCATAAAGCCTTTTTTTGCTTCCCTGGGCAAGAATTTTATGAGAGCGATCCGGCAGTAAAGAAAGCCCACGGGCCATTTTAATACATTGCTTTATATTCACTTATCTACGACAGCTATTCGTAATGGCATCGATGCAGTAATTCCTTCTAATTGAGTACAGACTACAGAAACATCTTACGGTTTTATCTAGAGTTCTTATCTGGATTTTACCCAACAATTCCACATTCAGTTAGATTTAATAAGTTACAGACAGTTGATAAATAATATTAAATAATTATGTTAAAAAATGTTTGTCCTCATCCCTGTTTTTCTTTCTTTAACTGCAACAACAGTCTCTTATTTGGCTAACAACTGACCATCTCATTTTGAAGCGGTTACCTTGAAAACCTGTACTTTCGAAGCATGCGAATGGGTCTTAAATATATGGCGATTGCATATTTAATCTTTATATAATAATTATATACATTCAATTTATATAGTTTTATTAAATTATCAGTTTATAAATACTCTTATTTGGAATCTGCGCATATGATTTTATGAATAGTTGTTTTTGCTACGATCCAAACGCCCATTCAAAACGCTTCTGTCTTTAGCGAAAGGACGTGACGTCAAAAGACGAGTTGCGTTCACCAACTCCGAAAATGAGCAGTAATTGGCGTTATGTGCCTAACTGTGAGAACACAATAAGAAAAGCATTGGAAAAACTGAATTTTTAGTACTTTTGAGAGAAGGGAAGATAAAGAAGTAGTTTAATGTTCGCTCTTACTTTATCTTATGTCCAATTTATAATACAAATAGGCTTGTTCCTTTTCAAATAATCTACTCCTTGTTCACTAAATGCTCTCGTGTCGATGTGTAAAATATGTTCAAAAAGAAAAGAAACACATTTCTGTTACGTCGATCAAAAGTATATATGAAAAAACCGAGTGCCAGCTCAGCGTTTCGCATTATTTTCGGCGTTGAATTTGTAGTTTCTCGAATATGCAAGCACCGTAAATATGTCTATTTTAGGCCAATTATCTGAGTTAGTCTTAACAAATCCAGGCTGAATTTCATTGATACACATTCTTATTATCGATCGGCATAATATATAACTACCCACCAGTAGTCATTTGTGAATTATTGGACGTCATACCGAGTTTTGTTATTAAATGTATTTAGTCTTGTATTTTAAAATGTTTATCTCAACACTTGCTATGTTTACGTCACATAAGTTTCGTAGGATAGATGACAAGACTGGAGATGAGAAGACGTGTATGAAATTCACTTTATTGCTATTATTGGAATAATTTTAATTTTGTAATGGGATATGGGCAGAAATGACTTAGTTCTAAGAATTTCATATAAATTTGAAGATGTTGGCACACGGGGTGCCTGCAAAAGTTTACTGTTTGTAGCAATTACAATTATTCATCAACTAATGCTGTTTATTACTGACCAAATTAACGGAAAGATTCAAAACGTGGCTAACAATAGAATCCCTTCAATATGTCAAAATAAAATTTGTACAAGTTTATCAATTACTGCAAAATAACAATGAACAGAAAAGCAAGATTTTTCATAATACCGCAACACATAATTAATTAATCATTGCATATTACAAATATTGATCACAATCCAACGTGTGATAAAAATGGACTGCTAAACGCAAGCTGCATGTAACAACAGTGTGACGACACCATACTGGGTAGCTATCCCGAAGTGGTTTAAGAATTTATCGATTTTGGAAGTCATTTTTATCTAAAACTCATGGTAATTTTATTGTAACGGTATGGTTAGCTCTATTACACATTGATTTTCGATGTCTCAACCCAAATCCACCTTTACCTGCTTCGTACATATATTTTCTCATTAAAAGGTAGCGTTATTACCTGTTTGATTTTCTCCAATCCTTTTTATTGTTTCAGCATTACTTACTAATAACATTATGTCTTATATTTTAGTTCATTTTTACGATAATGATGAGTAGTCTTTGGGTGAAGCGTTGGACACACATTTCCAACTGAGAGATAACCAACCGAGGGAGAAAAACTCATTCATTCAATATCATTCCCAAACATTTGATTCCGATTGTGTAAGCCTGGATTATTTTGTTGAATAAATTACCGCTTTCATTCATTCATATATTCAGGGATAGAACTTTTACTATCGGTATAGTAGCTGTTTTACCCTCACATGAATATAAATAAAAAAATTGTTTGATAATTCTACTAAAATACAAAAATAAAATTGAAAAATCCTGACTGGGAAAAATTGGCCCATAAAAATCAAAAATAATATAAAAATGGTGAATGTACGTTTTCGGCATTCCTGGGATCGACATTTGTTTGTAGTGACAAATGCAAGATAAATAGGGCCTTTTTTGCAACGCATCAAAATTTTCCACAAAAAATAAGATGATAGAAATTCTAACTATGAATATACATTTACAAATAAAAATTTGAAAAATTCAATGTCATATCTGGAGTCATCAATACAATATGATAATTCTCATCGATTACTGTATTTGTTTATAGGTGTGTGAATATTCACGTTTAATGGCACTGTTTTTATTTTTTGTAAAAGTTTGTTATTTCTTCTATACTATTAATTTTAAAATGTTCATTTTTATAATTTAGATATAAGTACCTCCAGCATTTCCATGTGTTCTAATAGTTTATCAACAATAAGCAATAATATGCATACCTACGATGTGATTATTTTATCCATAAAAATGAGTTTTTTGTAATAATAACCTGTTGACTAACAAGGAAAGACTGAAAAGATTGAAAAATATTGCCTTTCCATTTCAAAATTAGATTTTAAACTGATATTCTTATGTAAAGAAATTCACCCACTTAATTCAACTATGTTTAATTTTTGTAATTAAATTTTTTACCAAACTAATCCTGTTTACGGCCGTGGGTCTAATTAAATTAATTAATTAAAGGATGCCTAAATGGTTGAATTAGTCCATATGCGCTATATCAATGATGACACTGTATGTACTATCACGATAATTATAGAAATTTTTATGTTCTAAAAAAATGGACCCATCCAGTTTTCGGGTTAGTTTAGTGTCTGGGAGGACTTTCCAATAAGGGTTTTCCAAAACTGTTGTTTGTTTTTTTTTTAGCAAAAATGCGTTTTGTGGCGAAGATATAGAGCTATAAATATCCAACATACTTTATTGATAATAACATGATATGTAACAGTGTTGACGTCGGCACGGTTGTCGCAAACAAATATGCAATTTCGATGTCGGAACAAGTCCGTTTGTTCGGGTCTGATATTCATGCACAACTATAATTAGCGCACGTAACTAATTAGTAGCTTCCAATTAAATTCAATTATCAATTAAAACTGCTCTTTCCAATAACGTCTACATGTGGATGTGCTATTACGATTATTGTGCCCTAGGCACTTTAACCTGCGAAATTAAACCAAAGTGTGATTGAAAAAAACAATTGAATTGCACTTAACGGAAATGCAATGCAAATAAATAAAAGCCCCACATTTATTTATACAACGATAAGTACGTTAGCTTCTAATTGTAGTATGTAGGCTTTCACGACCGGCGTCAATCGAATTAAGATAATTTACCGAAAGCTGCTAAAACGGCCAAACCACAAACGCTTCTGAAGATGTCAGCCGCAGCCGCTGACGAAACGTCAGGGAACCAAAAAGCCTATAGACCACGGCCCAAAAGCCTGGTAAATTATCTTAATACGATAGCTTCTGTTAAAAATCTGATTTGTTGTACAAAAATGTTTAATCTCGTTTCACATATGGTCCAGGATGCGCCCTACTCCCTACGCCAGAAACTCATTTGGCCTGACGTAGCCACGACGAGCATACGGGCCACACCTACTTATGGGTCCTTTCACATGTAGCGCACACTGATTAGCGTGAAAGGACCTGCTGAGTTGCCAGTTTTCTGTTTGGTCATATCACTGATCAGTACGAATAATTGTTCTTTGAGTCTTTCAAAAATTTGTTTCAGTCAAAGTTCAGTTTCTTCCAATATCACGTTTTCATACTAATTTCTTTTAAGCATCAAAATCTTTTGCTTGGATTTTTTAAGAATGGTTTCATTGTACCCGAAAGTAAAAAATACTCTTATTATAGATGACACTATAATAAATCTAATTAGTTTTTCACAGTTATAAATATATATTTTTATGCATTGTTTCTTTCAAGCATTCAAAAGTTTTGTTTCGATTTTTTAAGGAAGGTTGCATTGCATTAATAATCAAAAGTCGCTGTTGACATCCGAAACTAGTTTTAAAAAAATTGTTCAGCATTCCCTTAGTTCACAATAAAGGGTCACAAATGAACCTTCAATCAATTTTTGTTCCACGAAGGGATGTATTTATAGACGTTTCTTTTTTTCCATCGTTTTAAAATATAGAATGCAGCAGTAGGAACGACGCCCGAAGTTCTTATTTGAACGTCAATTTCAACAGCGTCAACCACAATAACGCCCTACATCTTACGCCTCATACATAACGAGTCTTACAGTTTGGTCTTAATATAGCCTATTGTGAACAGTTCCAACTGTTATTTAACAACTAGATTATTACATAATTGCAGACAGCACATTAAACGCCATCTGTGTAAATTTGCCAATAATTAAGGGTTCGTTATGCTTTTGAGTTTATATAAACGGAAACCATTATCGCTTTGCTTATCTCTAAACATCTGAAAGAAGCACACCTACTTTAGGCATCGAAGTATATATTTGACATTTTTTTTTTATATACACGAAGTCGATAAACCTACAGAGTGCTACATACAAAAGGAAACCTATAGGGCAACTCCAGATTCTTTATATCAAAATAATCAATAATACGGTTCCCCTTAATAAACACTACGAAAAAATCATGCGTAAAAAATGAACGGTTTTAAATCTGAAAGTTCAATAAATTTTTTATCGATAATTAAAAAGATATTAAATTAATTAAGAGTGGTTAATTATATTTTTAATAATAATTTCTAAAGGATATTAGTAAATTCCCTTAGACCAATAGTGAAGTTTATAGTTTTGGTTTATATTGTTTTATTTTGCTGTGAATAATTGATAGAAAATACTTTGTTGGCATCACTAAAAGCATCCGTTTCAAATTTGTAGTACATGGTTACACAGTTGTTAAGCATTCATTTTGATTCAGGGTCTGTGCGCCCTGGTTTAAGTTTTTATGGTGTTTTTTTAGCATATTTAGACAAATATTGGAGTAGTAATATTTCGCAGTTAATTCTTAATCAATCTCAACTGTATTTCCAGAACCATCACATACCCATTTCCAAGATTTTTAATAGGAAGCTCGAGAGGGCTTTCTGTACTAACCTTCAGCTTTGGACTCGAGAGACTACCCGCTCGCCAATTCGCTGGCGAGATTGAAACACGCAAACGTTTGGGTTACAAAGAATGGCATAGAACGTTTGGATAATAAAAAATTCAAAATTAGTTTTACAATATAGCGTGTATTATACTAAGGAAAACTTATAGAGTGAAGAAGAAATATTGTATTAATTAAAATCTCTCCTGCTACATGAATTTTTCTAACAAAATTAGTAACTTTATGTTATAGTTTTTCAAATATTGCAAAAAGATTACCTTTTACAATTTTACACCTACAATACCTAAGGTAGATTTAGATTAATGACTGGAATCTGACTTATTCCTTATACCTAACCATGCTATGCTCTATGAGTATATTTTAATTATACAGTATACTGAGCCAAGTCTTTATGCAACACGTATGTGTTTTTTAACGAACACGGAATCAATTAAGTAGTAAGCGAGGACCATCAGTAGATAGGTATGTATGTCAGAAATAAGAGTAGAATCCACTGATAGATGGTTTTCATGATTCCTCGAGAGAGATGAAGATATCTCGGCTGTGGAGATATCTCGTCTGACGATACAATATTCTGCAAGTAGCTGACAATTCAAATATTTAACTAAATATAAATATGGAATCAACTGAAACAACTATTAGACGAAGACAACAATCCAAAAAATAAGGTATTAAAATCGTTCGTCTAATTATAAAGGATCACAGATCCCACATTTGGAACGCTTCCTACACAGTAGGCACAGCGCACCGAAAGCCATATCCCACGACCACTTTCGACCTATCGGGTCTCATCAGGTAAGCGTTGGAAGAAAGGAATGAACCAAAATTCAATGCCGGTAGAGGTATTAGCCCTCGGAGTAGTTGTTTCGGTTGATTCCATATTTATATTTATTATATAGCTTGCAAAAGCCTTTCTGCCAAGGCCCACCTGATGTGAACCGTGGATATGGATTTCGGTGCGCTGTGCCTACTGTGTAGGACGCGTTCCAAATGTGGGATATGTGATCCTTTATAATTAGATGAAAAAGGATTTTAATACATTATTTTTTTGTATCTAATTAAATGATGTTTTTCCGATATTCAGGATTTTGTTGTCTAATCGGACTTTTTAATTAAAAATTGCAAACGTTTTGACGTGTTAATTGTATTTTAACGTCAAAGTTCGGTCATCATAGTTAAGATGCAGTACTGACTGTGGCTAAATGCCGTCAGCGTAATCTCGTCATGATTAAATTGTAAGTGGTATCCAAATTTAGACGAGTTCAACAACTAATGTAATAATGTTAATTAATAATTACTCAAATCAATAAAATAAGTGAAACTCCTCCAAGTGTTTAATTTACTCATATTTTGTTTAAATAATGTTTCACCAAGAGTCCATGGCGAATTACTTCCGTAATAATGTTAGTTGTACGATGATAGACCATGCGATTATTTAACCTCTTTCAGACTTTCCAAAAGAAAGATGCTAGTAACATTGGCGTATGACACAGACTGTCATTTTATCCTAATTATAATTTGTTTTTTATGAAAGAAGTACATGTCTTTATCACAATAATCAGCAACTACTTTCTTAGATTTTGCACTAGAAATGCAAATTCGTCTAAATTACGGTGGTTTCTTTTGTAGGTCTTTGGAGAAATAATTCTGCTCATAGATTTCCTTAAACTTCTTCATTTCTTTCAACTACCTTAATTAGAAGTAGAAAAGATGTTATGTTATCTGCTTTAGTATTTTTGCACTGATGGTTTAATAAGCTTCCGATGGAACAAATTGTAAAGACGGCTGGCTATCTCCAATTTTCGTGGAACTATTAAAAATGAAAAACGCCAAGAGGAAACATTGTCGAGGTACGTAATATTAACTTCCGGAGCCATCCGTTTTCCGTGTTGCTGCTGTAATTGAATTTCACACGGAATGAACGCAAATAAAACGATTACAAAAATATCAGAGAACATCTGACAAGATAATGAGTCGCCCGTGAAAAATGATGCGAATTAGCCGAAACAAGAAATAATAAATAGAATATGAGACCACTTAACGATCTACCTACCCTACTATTATTAAAAACACTTTTGGTGCATCGTAACGACCGAACATTTTATGGGGCAGTTAAATTCGGACAACGGTTTACCAAAATTGCACTTAACTGTTGATTTACGTACTGTTATTGTTTCCTTCCCGTTTTATATAGCTCACAACTAGACCAATAAAAACAGATTTACGTGGGTCAGACGCAAAAACTGGGCTCATTTTGTAGCCAGGAAAGCACCACCTCAAATTGAATTCACTCCAACCTCCTTTTTCTTAAATAATAATGTTGGACTAGTATTATTTATAAAGTAAACAAATTTGAATAAAGCGGAATACATGCATCACCGCAACATCGCTCGCAGTGGCTTTCGCACGATGTTTATATATATTTATGCTTGCGGGAGCTTAAGTTTATCGTATTCATTTTCGCAACTCGAACAAAGAGGAAATATGCAAGAGTGAAACAGGTTTAAGGGTAAATAGAAATGGAGAGAGGAAGGAAGACCGGAAAGTATCAAAACATACACACCGTTCTATTGTGAAGTCCATATGCGGAGTGAGTTACGAAAAGGAATGTTCCACGATTGCACATAAATAACAAAGAATTCGGTTATTTGTTCAATCATTCCACAGTGGAGTGAAAGACGATACTCTACTTGCAAATGAAAAAGCCAGAGATATAGGAGAACATATGGGACGAATTTTTAACGAAAATTGTAGCAACCTTGGAATTCGCAGACTATGATTTTACCTATGATAAATATTAAATATTGAAACATAAGTGTCATTGTATAAGAGCACAGTACAGGTGATACTAAATATATAATACTTTTTTGCGTATTTCATTTTCAACAGTAGGAGCAGCCCTTCCAATCTACGTTCTAACACAAAGCCGAAGGATAAGGCGGAAGATCCTCCTCTGTCTCCTTTTAGAAATCATAGAAATGGATAAGTGGTACTTTAAGTAAGTATCACAGGTCGACAACTTCATTTATTTACCCGGTTGTGGAATTTTCGTGCCGCATAATAAAGTATATTTGAGTGCACTCCATTAAATTCGAATTTGAAATTTCCTAAAATCAAATATGCCTTTGGTCTCTATCACATTTTCATTTTAATAAAAACTTCTTAAAAAGAAAGAAAAAAGAAAACACTTGGCTAAGATTTATAAATGTTTATTAAAATAACCTCTAACAATATTGTTTCGGCTGTTATGCCATTCTCAATACACATACATAGTATGTCTTGATTACTCTTTGAGAATGGCATAACAACCGAAACAATATTGTTAGAGGTTATTTTAATAAACATTTGTGAAGCTTAGCCATGTGTTTTCACGTTTCTTTCTCTTTAAGAAGTTATTAATTATGTTTCACCATGTGCCGTGCGAACTTTCAACTTCCCAAATAATTATATTTTGTATTTATCGTATTTTACATAGACGCAATATTTACCTATTAGACATATATAGCACACATCTTATTATTAAAATTGAGTGGTAGCTTATTTAAAGAATAGATTAGTTTTAGGGATAGAGTGTAACAATCTCCCTTTAACCAACATGTTAAATTGTAAATATTTTGATTACTTTGTATAATACATTTTAATTAATTTTCAACGAATTTTAATCACAAAGGAGAAAAAAATGCGATAGTGATTAATTAGCAAAAATTGACTTCACACCCATCTCACGAAATGAAGACAGAAGATAAGTGAAAAATCGTATGTGGAAAATTACTACCCCAGCATTTTCCTAAATGATTCAGGTAAACCGTACAAAAACTTGGATCAGACTAGGTGGACCGGTGTTCTGAATGCTACGTAATAATATATAAAAGGCCAATATTTATGAAGCAGCTATTAAGTATAAGTTCAGAGAAAACCATTTGTTGAAATGAGTGAAAGGGGTTGGGAAGGTTGAGAAATGAATTTATCTGATCATTTGTTCAATGTTTATTTTTATGCACAGCTTTTCTAATTTCCAAATTTTCTAGTAGATTGAATTTTTCAAAATTTTTTGGCAAATCGTAGTATTTGCGATCTTCTAAGATAGAGAGATCCGCGAAAACATTTTCAACTTGTTTGTTTTTCCTTGTATAAAGAGTATCACAATCCATACAGTAGAATTGGTATATGCTCCATTTGTCTTATTTGTTTGCTTATGGGTTACTGTTTATTACAAAAGCACCAAAATTTATTTTGTTTATAACTGTAGCGTTTGTATCTTTATTATTGAGGATAACTTTGAAAAAAATAAAAATAGCGAAAAACTCACCTAATCCAAAACTCAAGAAGCTGTTCGTAAAAATAAACGTTTAACGAATGACCAGATCATTCTTCCAACAGTTCCTTGATATTGCATTAATCAAGTTTATACTTCTTGTATAAATAGCTGCCTTTTGTGTCATATTCATTCAACTAAGCAGCGTGGTCTAGCAGTCTGGATCATAGCTTAGCATTTGGGAGAACACCGGTTGATTCCATGTCCGACTGCTCTGATCTGTCGTTTCCTTGCATCGTTTGGGCAAATGTTGAGGCAATAATATTCCGCATATAATCTTTCACTTCTCTTCCGTCTACATTTCGTCTCTTTGATCTTTATCTCTCCAACCACCACCCACCCATTCCCACGATTCCTAAAATCCCCCAACTTAGCGCTACAGTATCTGTCGGAGTTACTACCCGCCACTAGCATTAGTAGCAGGTGAGAATTGAACAGGCAATTTTCAGTACTAGTCGAACCCGTTCAAGTAGAGTACGGTAGAGTACCGCTATCCATGGTACATGGCAATTACATTTTAACCATAGCATTCCTTCATACCTATATTTTAACCTATTCATTTCGTCAAAAGATATTGACGCCACATCCTATCTATGACCCTACGACGACTGAAAATCCTGCATATCGAAATTTTCAGTTTCATTTTCTGATTTATGCATTCAGTTATTATAATCTTATATCATAAGCTTTATTATGATGATACTGTAGTTATATTATTATTAAACTCTTTGATAATGATGTTTTAGTTGAAAAAAGTTTCAATAAAACACAAATAAAATTGTAGAATGTAGGCTTTCACGACTAGCGTCAATCGAATTAAGATAACTAACCGGCTTTTGGGTCGTAGTCTATAGGCTTTTTTGTTGCCTGACGTTTCGTCAGCGGCTGCGGCTGACATCTTCAGAAGCGTTTGTGGTTTGGTCTTTGATACAGACGCGACAGCTGTCACATATGACATTAGACGTTTTCGAGATCGAAAGCTGTTACAAAAACCAAACCACAAACGCTTCTGAAGATGTCAGCCGCAGCCGCTGACGAAACGTCAGACAACAAAAAAGCCTATAGACCACGAACCAAAAGCCCGGTAAGTTATCTTAATACAAATAAAATGTTTACGATTTATTCTAACCTCGACAATTGTTTTCGGGCATATTCTTGAGAATGATATTCGTACTAAAGTTAAGGTATGAAGATTACATGTTTATATACAACTACAGATCACTAAGTAACAGTGGGAATGAAGTGTGTCCTAGCTAGTTGGTTATTTACAATATTTAATTTGTTGTGTAGACCTTTCTTTATTTCTAAGTTTTCCAACATAGTTAATTTTTTACTTTTTGTAGTATTAAAGCAAAATGAATACATTTCAAAAATGTTTTCTTTACTAGACGATTGTTATGTAATTTTATCAACCGATCGGATGAAAACCTTCCAAAAACAATTATGTAACATATTAACTTGAAATAACAGCTGGATAAAAGCAGAAGAGGAGTATAAATTCAAGAACTTAAATCCATCTGCCCCAATGTTGTACGGCCTTCCTAAAATACACAAAAATGACATACCGATGAGACCAGCAGTATCTTACTTTCAAGCTCCAGCATATAAATTATGTCGTCATATTAACTCTATTATCCTCAGTTTCTTTCAATGCTATTCCAAACATAGTGTAAAAAATTCTTTAGACCTTGTCAATAAAATTAAATCTTTAGATATCCCGGACAATGCTGTTTTAGTCTCCTTCGATGTCTTGAGTCTTTTCACATCTGTCTCTGTTATAAAGTTATTAGACATTATTAAAAACTTAATTTCATTAAGTAATCTAAACAAAAAAGAATTTGAACATCTGTTAATTTTATTGGAATTATGTTTGAACCAAAATTACTTTGAATTTCAAAACAAATTTTATAAACAAAAGGATGGACTCCCCTTTCACCTATATTAGCAGAGATATACATGGCCAATTTCTAAAACACATTATTCAATTCCAGTAACAATTTCATTAACCTTATCTTTAGTTGGCATCGGTATGTTGACGATATTTTCTGTATTTGGAAAGGCACAAACAGATAATTAGATCTTTTCTTAAACTATTTGAATTCCATTGACATTAACTTAAATTTTACAATTGAAAAAGAAGAAAACAACAGTTTAAATTTTCTCGATTTACAGTTAAAAAGGTTGAATAAAAAACTAATTTTCGATATCTTCAGAAAACCTACAGACACAGACACGATTATCCCTATAGAATCAAATCACCCTTGGAATATAAAACTTGCTCTATTACATAGCATGGATAAATAGATTAATTAATTTGCCTTTATCTGAGACTAGCTACAATATAGAATTGAATGTAAAAACTATAGCCATAAATAATGGATATAATGTTAAATTAGTAGATAAATTAATCAACAGTAAAAAACTTAAATCAGTCAGAAAACTTTTATTCAAGGATGATCTGAGTATTCTAACAACAAAAATTTTGTGTCCTTACATTATATTAATTCTGTTAGTAATGCGTATAGAAATGGGCTACATAAACTAGGATTAACATTAAAAATTTTACTAGTAAATAATAAAAAGAAAACAGACCCCGTGGAAAAAAGTGGTGGTTATGTGTTACCCTGTAAGTCATGCGATGCAATTTATATTGGACAATCAGGCAGAGCAATTTCAGTAAGAATAAAAGAAGATGTATATAGCATAAATAAAAATAGCTTAGAAACAGGAATAGCCGAACATTGTACCTTATTTAAACACAACATAGACACTAGCAATGTAAAAATCTTATATTCTAATACTACAAAAAGTAAAAAATTAACTATGTTAACTAACTGTGAAAACATAGAAATAAAGAAAGGTCTACACAACAAATTAAATATTGTAAATAACCAACCAGAACTAGGACACCCTTCATCCTCAATGTTACTTAGTGATCTGTAGTTGTATATAACCTTAACTTTAATACGAATACTCTTGAATATGGGCAATGCCCAAAACAATTGTCGAGGTTAGAATAAATCGTGAACATTTTATTTGTGTTTTATTGAATGTTATAATTATGTTTCACAAAATGTGCACCGTCGAAAGTTTAAATTTAATGAAAGAAGTTTGTCAGATTCTAGTAAAACAAAATTAATAATGAGTGAAACTCTAGTATTATTCTTTCCATTCTATTTTATAAGACAGACACATTATTTGGTGTTATTTGTTATTGTTTTCAATTTCCCGGATATTATCCATGTTTTCAATTCGCTGCTCGATATTTTTCTTATGTTTCTATAACTAGAAAGATTTAAACCATCAGTACCAACGATTGGGATCGGTATAGTACATCTAATTTCTCGTAAACAAAGATCGGAAAGTTAGTGCAAGAACAGCAAACGGAATTCGAAAGTTTGGATTTCGCTTCAGCCGTTGCTATTTGTTATTTTGCCGGAACAACTCCAACAACTGGCCGAAACAACTCGGAGAATGCCGCCGTTTCTTATTTATCCACCCTTTACACATTCCTTAAAACTAGTCTCGGATTTTTCTTTTCAACTTTTCCAAATAAAGTCTTTCATCATTCTTTAAAGTTTTCGTTTGTCTTTAATTTGAATTTCAAATAAAAAGAGACACGCTTTATGCTGCGAATAAAAACAGTCTTCCTCGACATTCTTCCTTTTGTCTCTGTTGTTCGCGAAAAACCGCTTAATGACTTTTAAAAGAAGAAAGAATATTAACTTTTTTTTTATCAAACGAATTAATGTGTTTTCACAAACAATGGAAACCATTCAGATAAAAATTAAAAATGTTTTACGTATATTATCTATCATAAATATTGGTGGTTAAAAAACGGAAAAGCTAGGAGATTACCAGCGCTTTAGGTTACATTATTTATACATATTATGACGTGTTTAGTCACGAAAACACAATTAAATGAATGAAAACAACGAAATTTATTAACAACTAAAATTAAATTAACTACAGTTCTGATTGACACAAGTCTACGCAATTCTTCACACCATTAAATCTATTTCTCCCGTCGCCGTATCTTCGCCATTACTTATATTCGTGTTACACTGCCGCCACTCTATAACTATCGCCTGTCTATCGCTCCTGTCACTTGTCAACGCACGATATAAACTAACTATGACTCGCTCCGTCCAGTGCACTCGCTTTTATAGTTTTCAGAATTCCTTCTAGAACGTTCAACTACAACCTTCTCGTGTTACTATTGTCTTTTTATTTATTGATCGTTGCTAGAATATTCCGGATGTATCTAGGAAGGCCAAGAATATCCATTATATTTTCCAGGTAGGTGTTGTTAATTAGGACTGAACAAACACAAACTGCAAGTACAGTTTGTGACAATATAATAATGTTCTAACTTAGTAACACTAATAATAAATATTGTGGTTCCTAGCGTACCTATTTTTAATGGAGTGATATCATTCTTGAATTAATTTGTATCCACTACAGATTACCTCAAATTAATGAGGAAAAAATATTTACTGCTATCACGTCCTCTCTGGGACTCGAACCCGGGATCTTTGGATTTACGCGCCAATAGTCCTACCACTAAGCTACGAAATGTGATTTATTATAAGGTTCATCTTATCTATGGAGGTGACGCAGATGAATATGTGAACCAAATTGGTAGGACATTCTGCAACAATCTGACTATTAAAACGTCTAGTATGAGAATGAATCTAACTGAGTAGCTTACTTTCGAAATCCAGGTAACCTTTTGACCTGATGAGCGTGTTTAATAGCCAATTTTCGGTCGCTGTAGGGTCATAGATAGGATGTGGTTGTAGCTGTGCCGACGGAATCATTAGATTAATGTTAGGTTAGAGTATGGAGGAACACCATGATTAAAATGTAAGTGCTGTGTACTAAATACTAAGATTAGGTTATGATGGTTCAAGGACTCAAACTTTTTCGTTGAAAAATTCCGGGACCTTTACGTTGATACACGGCATGGGTATGTACCTTCGATTTACGGAAACACTAAATACAAAACTTTCTAAATTTTTTCACATTTTGTAAAAAGACGAAATATATCGAAGAAGAATAACGCACTGGAATAGTTCCATCAAATTAATTTTTATTATTATTACAAAAACTGCACCATAGAAAGTTTAAATTTTATTCAAACCGTTGGTTTAACAAAATTGGTGCTATTATATAGGAATACGTCACTTTAATGAAAAATCTAAATCTTATGCAAATCACTTTTGTTTCAACAAAAATTGATTAAAACATCAGGTCTCTCCGAATTTTATTAACCTTAAGCGTAGAAATATATCAAAAGAAGCTAAAGAACCTATTTCCATGACTACTAAGACTTGACTCCAACTAGAAATAAAGAAATGGAACCTAAGAAGACATTTAAAAGAACTTAAATAAAACGTACAATGTAAAATGTTTACGAATGTATTGTAAATACTCTACAATTGTTTCAGGCATTTCCCATTATCAAGTGTAACTAATGCCCGAAACAATTGTCGAGGATTTAGAATAAATTCGCGAAAATGTTACACTGTATGTTTTATTTAATTTAAAACTATGTTTCACAAAAACTGCACCTTGGAAAGTTTATATTAGATTTAGGAGAACATTTTAAATTCATCCATTTTGAACTAGCACATGATTTACTAATCGTTGAAATCAAAATATTGCTTTATATAATTAGTAGTAAATTATAGGTCTTAATTTTATAGTTAATATTAATTTTTTCGCAAATATAAATATCTCAATAAGAGTTCGCTAACATAGGTTCTTTACTAATAATAATTATAGCATGAGGATAAAGTGTTGGTTGGGAGGGTTTGCAAAGGTGGGGGTGGCGGCCAAGCTCGTACAAAACGGTATCGTTTCCCATCCCTTCCAACCGTCCACCATCGGCGTGCAAGCTGACGAGCAAAAAAGCGTAATTAAAGTTGCTTGTTGTTCGTTATCGTGAGTTAGTTTTTATAACTCCCGATGCTTTATATTTCACGCTCTCATTTTTGCGCCATCCGTTCCATCCAGCCCCGTGTTCCCCGAACGCCCCCGTCGGCGGTTAAAGGACGTCGAAGGGCAGTGGCAGGGCGGCCATGTGGGGGTGGTTTGGATTCGAATAAGGGGCAATTGCCTGGTACAAGTTGTCACTCTGCCTGTGCCATCGGCAGCGCGTCCTTCCTTCAGCACATCGTTACCCTCGGGCTTTTGTTTCATTTCCGCTAATTTGGAGCACGCAAGTCGCAGTCGGCACGGTCTTTTTCAAGATAAATTCCTGCCCTTCTAGCATCACGCAGGCATCGTCATCCGTGACGACACCACTCGGCAGGATTCATTTATCTTTCGCGATGTAGTTTGAGTTGTTAACTCTCGATGCACACAATCACAAGCCGAATCATTTCCATAGTAGATGAAGCTTTTAACTCGAGTCTTCCGGGCCCTAGGAAATAACATTAAGAAACTTTCGGAGAAATGGCAATCGCATAGCAATTCAACTAACTCGGTTTGTAGAAATAGGCACGGTAACCACTATGATTTAAATATTGTATTATTTAATATATATATATATATATATATATGTGTTATATATATAAATAATCCTGTAAGTTAGTTCTATTTCTAGAGCGAATAAATGGTGGTAAGGTCTTTATTTGGCCCAAGCAGATATCAAACTTTGAAATGTGAAATAATATTTGTAATTTTGTAATCTACAGAGTAATGGTATTGCAATATACTTGCAGCTTCACGGCTAGCGGGTTTCTAGTCGATTTCGAATTTCTTATGAATCTTTGAATTTATATATAAATGTTATTTAATAAACTAAACTTTTTCGTAATAGTTATTACAAAGTTTTATACCTAATTTCCTTTGTGACCGACAATCATCAAATAGGCAACCTGTCTCGACTAATTGTATGTTGTAATCTTTTTCTTAACTCTTCTTTTGCAAAAATTTCCGCCACATTTTATATGCCCTCATTCATACTTTAGCATTTTAATTAACAAGGAACCTTCCCAATTTGGGAAACCTTGCATTCATTATCATCAAGAGGATTGATATTCGGGAAATATAGTTTTACTTGTTTGAATAAAAATTAAAAAAGATCATAATCAAATGAACAAAACTTTAGAAAAACTAAGTTTTTTTCTTCAATAAAGAAATGATAACTGATATAACTGAAAAATAGAAGGCAGCATCTAGACTTCCAAATGCATATGTGTCGAATTTGAAAGGGTTGACCATTATTTCTTATCTAATCTTACATAATACTTTAGTTTGTTATACGTAGGTACTACTTTTTTAAAGGATTTTTTTGTTTATTTTGTTTTCTAATACGAATTTTTATTTATATATAATGCATATAAAGTTTCTCCAAATCAGAACATGATTAAAACAATGTATACTAGGAAGTTGTAGTTCTCTCTTATTTTGAAATTATAAAACATTTTTTATTTCATTTGTTTTTGTTAAAATCATTATCGAAGAGGGGAAATCTTCAAAAGACACTCCCGATAGGGAGGGTAGTGTCGGATTCACCGTAGCGCCTACCGACTAAAACCCCTCGGGATGAGAGCTCAACCCGGAGGTTATATATTCCGGGATAAAAGGGTGGGAGTAGGATTAGGTTAGGTGGTGGGGATGGAAGAAGCATTGGTAGATCGATGGCCCACCACAGATGGTTGGGTGGGCACTCAAGCTGAAAAGCGAAACTCGAAAAGTTATTTCAAAATGCATTTTATTTGTATTTATACTACTACTGATTTAAAGGTTCATAACATGTGATGGCCTATAAACTCTCGAAAAAGGTGAATACTGAGGTCAAGCTTTTTTTTTAGGGTTTCACACCTAAAGACAATGGGACTCTATTGCTTAGCCTACGAATTTTTCACACATTATATTTTGTTGTGACATATGAATCTTTATATATAATTTATAATATAGCCTGTAAAAGCCTTTCTGTCAGGGCCCACCTGAGGACGCCCGATAGGTCGAAACCGGTCGTGGGATATGGCTTTTGGTTCGTTGTGCCTACTTAGTAGGACGGGTTCCAAATGTGAGATCTTTGATCTTAATATTTAGACGAATAAGGATTTTAATTCTTTCTTTTTTGAATATGTTATATCTTCGTCTAAGAATACATCGGAATCAACAGTGTAATTCAATGCCGGTAGGGGTATTAGCCCTCGGAGTAGTTGTTGCTGTTGATTCCTTATTTATATTTCCTTTGTATTTTTAACCTAATAGTTTTTCCTTTCAATTTCACTCTATTCTTTTTAACTTCTTTACAAATCCCTCTCGAACCTTTCCTATTGCACCCTTGGTTGGAGTTATTCAAATCGTCACGCTCTCACCCATTTACCCTCACCAGTAGAAAGTGACCAGTTTTCTGCATCCAATCCAAATTTCTCTCTTTTACGCCAATTACTATTGTAATGAACACATTCCCTAAATTCCTAGTATCCTTACTTCGAATAACGCCAAACTAAAATCGATAGAAACGGTTCCTCTACTTCTTTCATTCTTTTAACATACTATTTATAAAATTCAGAAAAACGAAAAATATTAGGTCAGTCACTCACCGTCACTTTAACTCAATCAACACACCTAAACTTACTCAATCAATCAAGTCCTTATTACCACATCTTATTTTCTACTTGTTTTTCTTTATTCTTCGTCCGTGTATATAACTGTTCATGGTGTACGTATTAAACTTTAATTACACACGCACGCATTCTTTTATTGTGCCGTTTTAACACACCCAAACGACCAAACTTTTATAACATTTGTGGTACGGAAACCTTAGTTTTTTTTCCGATTATATTTAATGGTAACGAGGTTGCTAGCACAAAACAAAATAAAAGTGCAGGTGGGCTCAAGTAAGGGTCTTATTGCCAGCTTCTTATTTTTCATAGAATTTTTTATCATGTGTTTTTTCCGACCTATATAGTAATTTTTTTGCATCATCCGGGACCACACGACGGTAGTAAAGTTTTTTCTGGAGTTTACGTGTCTATGTATTGTGTGTATACAGCGCTGAATTATTTGGCACGATCTTGGTGCCATTTATTACCCCCGGCTAAATTAATAAGTTATGGTTTTGCTCAACAACGTCCCGTAAATTATACCGAACTCGGTAGCTGCGCTGTGCATTTTCGCAGTAGACGCACGACTCGGCTTTCTACGACACTTGTGTTTGTTTGCACTCAGATTTACAGTTTCTCACAAAATTTGACGCGACTTTTGCCTATTTTTGTAAATCGTCACTATCGAATTTCTAGTCTAAAAACATTATTTGACTGTAAATTTGCCAAAACTGGTAACTGGAAACAGACAAAAGAATCGATTTTTTAATTGCCCGGATAAAAGTATTCCAAATAGCCTTTAATTAAATTCCCAACTGATTACATTCTAAAGTCTATGTAGTGTTTCAATTGGCACAGTGGATTACTATTAGTTACAATGCAATACAAATTATGTCCTCAGATCACTGTGCTGAAGAGACTTCTTCTTTCGTCAATTTATGAGAGATTCGTGGAATTAAAATCTCGACCTCTATATATATTGCGAACATTAAACTGAATATTCGAATAAATACTTGTTTATTATATTATGGTACGAAAAATACGTATATGTTTTTTACGTAAACAATAAATGAATTGTAGATATTTTTATTGACTATAATACAGACGGTAAATGAAATACGTTTAAAGAAGGGTTGCTATAAATGAAATAATACATTAAAACTCTTCCTTGTGGAATCAGAAGTATCGATTACTATTATTATACTGCGTAGGTACTATGGCTCCTTTCATAAAAGGAATCAATTCTTGCAATGAGTTCATTTGAACGACGATGTTCCAATTTATTAATCGGAAACTTGTGTGCTTTGTTTAGTTCTGTGGCGGTGATCTCGTATTTTTCTCGATTCCACGATTCACCCAATTTAAACGAGCTATTCGCTATGAGTGAAGCCATGGTAGGGGAAATTAAGTCGACTGACGCGTTCGCAGTGGTTACTTTAGGCGTTACAGGAGGTTATTATTACTAAAATTGTAAACAAGTACACGTGAAAGTATTTATTTTGTTTCAATTTTAATAAATTTAAAAAAAATGAGACACCAGAATTGCTGTGTTGTGAATTGTAAAAATACCAGCAGAAAAAGTAAATGCAAATTTTATAAATTTCCGAGTGCTGAGTGGAAAATAAATCAACGGAATCAGTGGATAGCTGCACTTGGAAGGCTGAAGTAAGTAGTACCATAACCCTAATTTTATCAATGGCAATAATTCGGAGAATTGCAAGTCTGAACAATTTTATAATAACAGTTTAATAATAATTAATATTTTTTTAGTTTCTGTAATGAAAAAATCAAATATATAAATGTTTAAATTTTAATATTTAAAAAATTATATGATTTAAAAAAAAGCAGACAAACATATATTTTTGGAAATAAAAGAAATCTATGAACGATAAAACTTTCTAAATTAAAAAATCAAATTACGGATAAATTATCGAATTTGTTAAATGTGCTTTTTTTAATAATTTTTGGTTTACTATTTACTATAATATTCAAAAAATTAATTAATGTCTGCAAGATTTTACAATCATTGAAATTTTAAATTATCTCACTGAAAAAAAAATCATTTTGCAATTAGTTTATTTAATACTGTGCTAAGAGTTTGTTGACACGTAATTTTGTAGCGCTTATGGATCACCGTGGGTTCCCAAGCCATATTATTGCATTTGTAGTGATCATTTTATTGGAGGTAAAAAATCTGCAGAGGCGTTAAGTCCTCTGGCTACATCCCAACTATATTTAATTAAACAAATATTTATTTCTTCCATTGAGAAAACTATTTATTTATTTTTACTTATTTATTTTTCATTTTGATTTTTTTCTTAGTATTATTTTTTGATTTTGATATACATTTCAAGCAACTTATAACCTAATGTTTACTGCATTCTTTTTTATTTTTTATCATTATACTTACTTGTTGTTGGTTGGTTCAACTAAAACTGAAATAATCTAAAATTGTCACATATTTTTTTATGTCGATTGTTTAAAAATATTATTTGTAATATTTTTCTGTTTCTTGCTATTAACGCTATTGACATACGTATAAAAACATACTCTGACACCCTCCCGTAGTTCATATTTTTACCGCGAGCAGTGAATCGATTCATGCGATTCTTCTTTGAGAGTCGATCCTAGTAACGATTCGTTGTATCCCTGTCGACCTTTACTACATATATTACCTTCTTCGAACAACTCACTCTGAATAAAACCAAACCTGCGCGATTTGCCGTAACCTACATAAACGCACCGAAAATCAGTCACACACACAAGTCACACAAATTCTTGGATCGCTTATTTATATTTACTAATGTATTTACACAGTTTCAACCCTACCCGTCATTACTAAATACAGAGAGTAAACATGAGTTTTCAAGTTCCAAGACTTTTACAAACGATTACGACATAAAATCAAATTGAAGCAGCAAATTTATAATTTATTTAGGTAGTAACATTTTCAACAGTTTATTAGAAAATTAAGCAAAGCTGTTAGGCGATATATGGTTTCAAAACAGATACAAGGCCTATATGGGGAATGACGACAGACCCTATAAACGGGCCAATACTGATCGATTCTGTCGCAATAAAAGAAAACCGAATGATAACTTCATTGAGAGCTTGCCAAAGATCCTTGATTTATAATTGCTGATCAAGATTGATTCGATATTGAATAACAATACCGTCAATGCTTTAATCACTGTACGGTAAAAGAATATTATTTTTTTTTTTAATAAAATCGCCATTTCGATGCCTTTTACTTCATATCCTCCATCTATTTGCGGAGCCTACCCATTTAGCAAATTGCTTTGATATCTTCATGCGCACCTCCAGTTGAAATCAAACATACAAGCCCCTCAAAGTCTCCGATTTTAAAATGAGCGCGCTATACATTACGAAAAATTGAAAGGGCTAATACTGAAGGACATGTTCAATTGTTTTTCTTTTTAATATCTAAACGTTTAAATATTTACTGTAATTTTCAAACAACTAATAAAAAAGGAATGCTGTTTTCCACATCATGTTCAATTGTTTTTCTTTTTAATATCTAAACGTTTAAATATTTACTGTAATTTTCAAACAACTAATAAAAAAGGAATGCTGTTTTCCACATCATCATCACCACAAAGTCGTCAGTTCGATGACCAATTGAACACGCACCTCCACTAGAATATCCAACATGCGAACAGTAATCTTATCTAGGTGTTGCTCTGCCTGTCTTTAGTCCTTTTCTACTTCTAATATGTCCTTATCTCATTTCTCGAAAGGTGTCCTACCACTCTATCTTTCTTTTTTCTTATTAACTTCCAAAGCGTCCTATGTTCTCCCACTGTTTGCAATACCCCATCATTTCTAACCTTTTCTTTCTACGATATTTGTCTCGTCCACATCTCAAAGACTTCTAATTTTCTCTTTTCCACAGTGCCCACCATCCACGTTTTACATCCATAATTCGAACAATCTTTTTCGAATATCCAAATCAACCGTTCACGAGTGATCTCTTTTTGATAAAAGTTACTTAGCCCTGCGCTATCCTTTGTTTTATGTCTCCACCGCTTTTTCCATCCTGAGTTATCTGAACTAAATATCGAAAATCTTCGTCTCCAATTTTTATATTAGCCCTAGAAACGTACGGACCGATGGTAAAGAAATCAGTGTTGAACTTTAAAGACAGGGAGTATTGAGTTAAAATTGGAATTACCAACATCAGAAAGCCAATGTTTAGTTGCTCAATGTTGATCCAGGCTTGATTGTATTGTACATGAGGGAGGGGTCAAGATTACCTATTGTTCTTGTCCAGCACTGCATTCAAACAAGTTTTTTTCCAAATCTGTTTTCGGAATTTCCAGATTTTTGAAAAGGTATTCAGTATTTGAGAAGAAGGCGCTATAGTTCTGATAGGTTTCGGTGCGATTTCTAGTGTAGTAACTTGTGAGAAACTGTTCATGTATGTATGTTCACATGTGTCACAACGTATCTTGTGAAGGGCAGCAAGTAAGTACCGTAGCAACCCATGCATATGTCTGTACATGTGTGTGTACATAAATTTCCGAATGAAAAATACACGAAGCCGAGCCAGCTTTAAACAATGTGCTGATATTTTCTTGGCGTCGCGTCCGAACAATCTCAGTTATTCACTTTTGAATTGTGTTCCTGCTGCTATATTATCACCAATACCGAACGGACGCATTTACAATTTGTTTCGATCGCTTGACATGCTTTTTCAAACGTTTTATCTTTACAAAACCTTCGCAGTATTTTCCTTCACAGACATTTATTGTTGTTTGAACGATTGTTTTGAACTTCCTTAATGAACGATAAGTAAATCTGTCTGTCCTTTTCTGACCATTGGAGTAAACGAATTGATAAGACTTGGTTAAAATCATCAGCTTTTTTACATAATTATTCAACCAAAATGCAATAGGAATTTGGTCATTCATTTGTGTGGTGGAACGACAAAAAAAAACAAATATGCGTGTTTACGTAAAGTTTATTCTGAACGCCATTCATTCGTAAGGGGTGTTTATATAGACATATATGAAGTAAATTTCGGAAGTATGAAGTAGAAAATACGAAGTGTTAATAAGGACTTGATTAATTGAGTAAGTTGATTAGAGTAAGTGTGTTTTACTGCCTGATTCTTACTGAGTGATTTAATTCTTACTGAGTGACTAATTTAATAATTCTCGTTTAAAGGGTTTTTATGAAACGAAATATTTAAGGAATGAAATAAGTAGGGTAATCAATTCTGAGGATTGTGGTTTGGCGTTATTTGAAGTATGGGTAACAAGAATTTAGGGAAAGTGATCGTGACGTAGGTAATTGGCGTAAAAATGTGAAAATAGACCGGATGTAGAAAAGGGTCACTTTCTACTGGCGAGGGTAAATGGGTCAGAGCGTGAAGATTCGAATAACACCAACTAAGGGTACAATAGGAAAAGTTCGAAATAGATTTGTAAAGAAGTTAAAAAGAATAGAGTGAAATTGAAAGGAGAAACTATTAGGTTAAAAATACAAAGGAAAAGTGAAATTTGAAGTGTATAGAGATAGATATTATTTGTCGATGTGACGAAGAGTACAAAAGAAATAAAAGTTACAAAATAAAAAATGGAAATGTAAATAATTATACACGCGAAGTAAAAATGAACAACGAAACAGAAATACATATGGAATATAAAAAAAAAAAACATTTACAAAATATAAACAAAATGTACAAAAATGACTTATTAAATTTACAGCCCTAGCAGTCGCGAGTTTACTTACGCTAAAGGGGTTGACTGACAATCAGTGGAAAATTTCATACTTATAGTGCAGAAAGAATATGTGTAAGATTCATGGCTTAAATAAAATAATCTAACATGGTTAATAATTGTCGTTAATGATACCGGCACAGTCTAGTCTGTACGAAACAATCCAGAAAATAATAGCCATACTCTATTGAATTACAAAAAGACATACTTACCCCTATATACCGCAAACAATCACTAATGCGGACACGTGTTTCGCCCACTTACAATGTGGGCATTTTCAACGCAAGACTGGCTCTTTAAGATTTAAAATTAGATTATTTATACTAAAACTAAAGTTCAGGTTAATGAAAATGGGTGGACCCTATCAAATTAACCAATCAAAAACCTGAAACAACAAGGGGAAGAGGGTGATTAGTAATAGTAGGAGCGGGACAGGTTGGAAACGTGAATAAGTTTAATACCGTAAGAAAACGATTTTATGATGAACCAAAATAATGTTAGTCAAACATTTTCTAACGCATGCTTCGACAAACACGTAAAAGGAACTGAAACAAGTTACGCACATGTTCAATAACCATAATAAGTAGCTTAGATAGATAAAAATATACACGCTTCACGATACGTGACAAAAACAGAGAGAGAGGAAAAAGTGGGTTCTATAATCAACTAAATCTCTTGCAATAACTGGAATAAACTAGAATTAGGAATGGGTCCTAAATCTGATTTCATAAGAAGGTCTTTGTTCCTTTGAATATATACACTTTCATAAGCATCTATTTCCAATTCGCAAGAGACTTCGTTGATAAGCTTAAAACTATTAGGGCCTATGGGATGACTAGTATCAAAAATATGTTGGGCAACACTTGATTTTTCTTTTCAGTTTAGTCTAAAATGAGAAATATGTTCTTCATTATCTAGTAGAGATTGCACGTTTCGTTTGACCAACATATTTGAGATTGCAACCCTCACAATTAATTTCATAAATTCCAGACTTGAGTTCACTATTTAATTTATCTTTAGAACTTCCTAAGATGTTTTTAAGGCTATTGCTGGTTTTGAAAATTCTTGTAAAACCGAATTTTTTATTAAATTTATCAATTACGGATGGAATACGATGGAAAGGTAATTTGAAATATTTTGGTTTAATGTCAGATGAAGCTAGTAGTATACTCTCTATTGAGCTCACTTGTTATATTGAAAGTACGCTACGGCCGATAAAATTTGTAGGTTACGTCGTTTGATCAATTGGGGAAATGTAGGTTATAACTGACATTGTATGCTGCATGACATACGTTCCAGCATCGATATATATATAATACGTGTCGTATGTCGTTGCATAATTAGTCCACAAGTAATCTTTCAATAATTCTAGTCTGCATCCGATTGATATATAAATTTTAGAGGATAAAAACGAAAGTGACAGTGTTATCTGTCGGTCCAGCTGTCAAGGGTCCCTAATTTCTAAATAAAATGAAAACAAAAGAGTCCTTGATTATGATGATGATGATGGTTAATTTTAAACAGATGGTGTTCACTACGCTGTTTGTACTTATTTAAAGTAGAAACTTTGTTACATAATAAACTGGCCATTATTTGTGTCTTAAATTACTCGTAACATGTATTACTACAAACAGTAACAGCTGTTAAATATAATGTCGTAAAAAAGTGGCAACGAATGGTACAAAACAGTTAGCGCACGAGTTCGAACCTCAACCGAGGCAGTTTTATTTATAAATTTTCAACCCGTTTTTTTTATACGCATGCAAGGCATTGTATTCTAATTGTTTTCATTAAACTTTCCGAAATACAGTACGCCTATGCCATTGACGCTTCATAATAGCGAACGGGCTATCCTGATTATAGCATCAGGTCATGATGATCGAATAATTACATTGTGTTATTGTTAGACATTACATAGTACATACAGGTAGAAATTTATAATGCAATAGGCCAGACAGAAATGGTTCAAAATCGACTTGCATGTTTTAACTATAGTATAACTAGCTCACAAGCAATAAATTATCTATTCGTTTCGTCTATTCACTGAATTAGTACTAATTTCTTTATTAAAATTCAAGAAATTTGTCAATTAGTTTGCACAAAGTCTTTGTGTAACAAGCGAGCCTTAGTTTGTTAAATGACATAAGAATCAAACTGAGATCTACACTATTAGTAAGTAAACTTAATTGTATTAAAAGTTTTAACAAAATCTTGCACAGTTATTCAACTTCGATAATCGAAACTTTTGATAATCTATTTAAGTACTAATTGTGTAGAGTGGTGACTGAACTGAATCTTCAGCTTAAATTCGTAAAATTTGAGTGATGTTCCAAACCAAGCTTTGAGGCAATAATTATTAAGAAACAAGTGTAGATAGTAGTATAATCTCAAATTTATTTATATTTTATAGTGACAATAAAAACAGCGTATTCGTATATGAATATTTTCTACAATTTATATTTAACTTCTTTTGATTTTACTTCAGCAGTTCAGCTTCAGGTGATGCTACAAGTCACGAAAACACTAACTAATTGTTATTTTGACATTAAGTCATAGTACACACCTTATCGTCATCAATTAATTGAAAAAAATCTAAGACTTATGAAGAAGCAAACATTGATATATATTTCTGTGAATGTGCTTACTGAACATTCTGAATGTTAGTATCAAGGTACGTATTGGCCGGTTCCTAGTAGGGATGATCTTGTATAACACCAAAAAAGTTTTGGAAAGATGGAGCTGAAAATCGAATATGGCAAAAGAATCTAATCTAATAAGATCTATCATAATTAAAAAAAATGGAATTAAATTTTCTGGTGGGCCCAAATGTATTCTTCTTCTTTTATATATTCGAGTTTTCACCTCCACGCCCCTGTCTCTACCTCCGATCATATGTCCCTTCATCTAGACAATTACCAAAATTTCCAATTAATTTATTAAGTAATGATTCCTTATTTAATTAAAAATTAGTAGCTTTTCGATTACCTATGCATTGAAATCTTGGTTTGCGCCCAATTTCAACATGTAGGTGTCTTCTAAATAGAAGTTAAGTAAGCTCTAAAACATAAATTTAATATACTTCCAATTTGGTTTTAAAAACATCTTGTTATTGGATACTTTAGGGGTTTCCTTTAATGACGTTCAATAAGCTTCACGTAGGTGTATATCGTGTATATTAATTCGCGTTGTAATTTTAGCTACTTAAGACGATACTTTATTTGTTTCTTTTTCCGAAAAATAGAACATCTCAACAACATTCTATTATTAACAGTAATCTAATTTAGATCTTCTTACTTTTTTTACTCGTTATTATGCTCCTCATACGTCTCTAACTACCCCTTTATGTCTCAGAGGATGTCCTACCATCCTATATCTCCTTTTAGTTATTGTCTTTCAAAGTGCTCTCTGTTCTACTTTTTCCTGTACCTCCTCTTTTTTAACCATTTTTCAGTGCCCACCTTCCACGTTTTGCATCCATACAGAGTAGTGCTCCAAACATACACTTTAACAATATTTTCGAATTTCCACATTAACCGTTCGTGAGCATAGAATTATTAGGAGGTCACTGGTTCGAACCCGGGTCTGGCTGCTCTGGCCCAAGTTTTCTGTGGTTTCCTTGGATCATTTAGGCAAATGCTGGGGCAGTAATATTCCACAGATAATCTTTCACTTCTCTTCTGTCTTCATTTCGTCCGTCTCAACTTTCTCTCCCTAACCACACCACCCACCCATTCCCACGATTCCTGAAAGGAGGCTGAAGAGGGCTTTACGCCCTATCCTTCGGTTTTGCACTACAGTGTAGGTTGGAGGGATTGTCCAGCCCCCAGCACCAGTAGCTGGCGGGAATGAAACAAAAAAATAAAATAAAAAGGAACAGAATTATTTCTTTTTGTTAAAAGAGACTTGACCCTATGCTATTCTGCCGTTTTTTCTATTTTAACATGTCTGACCTATTTAGCGAAAATCGGCAACGTTTTCAACTTTTAGTTTTGTTTTATTAATTTATTTTCATTCCATACTGTTTAGTTAGTACTGTTTCCATTTTATTTACGACTGTATCTTACTTCTCCTTACTAAATGCTAATACAGCTGTATCCACAGAGATAATAGGATAGACTAGGTGAGTCTTAAGCAGCCTCTCTATCTTTGTTTGGCAACGCTCCTAATTGGCAGACACAGCCGCCTATCTATTGCGAATGCTTAAAATAAAAGGAGATAGGTGACGTATCTTCATTTTCTGTTTCTTTCTATTGACATAACATATTTCCAATGACTTGCCTATTATTGTTCTTGTATATCTCAGTTTAAAAGCTGTCTTGTTTTCAATAATAGATGGTATTAATCGCATTGTCGATATATGGATTAAAGAGCTTAACTCCTTTGCTAACACTTTTCTATCCCTGGTATTTCATCCCTATATTTTTTAATATTTTTTATTTGATATTGTCGAACGCTTTTTTTTAGATCTTCGCATCCTGTATAAGCGCTTTTTCTTTTTTCCATCGTTTTCTCTACTACTACCCGTAAAGCTAAAATTACCTCACGTGTTCCCCTATTCCTTCTAAACCCGAATTGTAAGAAACGATATCTTTTATAAAATATGTAGCTGTTTAGATATTCGTTTTTAATACTCAACTAACTCAATTTTAATAGCTTTAGTTTTTGCCAGCAGTAAATTTTAAGCTTGAAGCATTTGCAGCCAGATATTTTTAGATTGATATCTAAACTGCTATCGATCGTTCTGGGGTTTAGTTGCAGTGCCCTTTTTTTTAACAAAAAAGGAAACAAGTCGAGCAAGCAAGCGTGCTACTGTTCAGTTAGAAGGTCATAATAAATAAGGCTGTAGTCACCCACGAAAACTAGCACTTCGTTAAATTAAACTCTGACACGATGCCGCACAACGTCGCCAGCGGCTACAGCTACCTACGGCCTAGGTCTTGCATTTTTAAGTTGGTTCTTGTTTTACCCCCTTATTCAACTGAAAATTATTTAACGTCAAGCGAGTCCGGCCGAATGTTTTTTGTCGAATTAGAAAAGGTTTAAATAAGACTAACGGGACCGTTTCTCTTTTGACAGTTGCAATTAAAGTTTAGCAGTTGCATGAAACAGTAAGTTGCTTGTCCTCCCCTTGAATTATGGCATTCCTTGCGTTGCGAATTTATTTCAGTCTCCTCGAAAATTTAATATAATGTTATGGTTGCATGCAATTATTTATTACGCGGATATTTTAAACCTCTTTTGTCCTATTCGCGACAATTAGAATGTTTTAAAACAATGGATAAATATTATCCACTAAAAAATATTTAATCATAATTGACAGTAGTATTTACAAACATGGAATTTAGATGTAAAAGGATTTTAGTGTAGGAACCTATTAATAAAGCATTTTCATTTGCATCTATCTCCTTATATGTAAATGTATTTTGTGTGTTTTAGGGGGCCAATTATGTAATCTAAATTAAACAATATTTATACCTATGTGATTGTTTCGATAAGTTACTCACGAAGAAATTGACGTTCTTTATTAACTTTAGTTGGCGTGCCTGTCAGGTACATAATCTACGTCGTGGATTCAGTTTGGCAAGCAGATATCTTCAAAAGGCCCTTTTTATTTGTATATTTATAATTTGAAGTAGAATATTTTACTAAAATTTTTGAGTTATCTATTTAGTAACTTAAAAATCTTTCCAGTGGTGCCTATTCATGTGTAATATTTTCAGGATAATCCTGAGATTTATTTCTCTCGCCAAATAAGTAATATTTATTGTCTGACAATAAATTAAGAAATTTCTTGTAAAAACGTAGGTATATAATATCATTATATCTGATTAAAGCCCGTTTCATTATTTTAAATAGCCTTCATGGCCTTAATATACCTCTGCCATCGCAAACGGATTGTCAGCAGTGATGTCAGCGGAAAATTCGCAGGCCTAGCGTTCCCCACTCTTCCTCAAGTAGGGAAGAGGTCGCGACGGCTGGACAACTCTACTGCAGTGTTTGCTGGTAGTGACAAATGAAATGAAAGAATAAAATATTTAGCGAGTGTTGTTTTTCCCGTTTTTTTTTTTGCAATTCTTCAGGTATCTTTGAAGATATAAGCCGCCACGGAATTTTACCGTTTTGGCTGAGATGACCTGCTTTACAATTTTCGTAATAACAAATTATCTCGTATGTCTGTACACGTCTTTCTTTATAAAAACTATACCCTGTACAAAAAATCTTTGTATTGCATGTCATCCAAAATACAATCTAGAGAGAAAAAAAAACATTTTGTCGCGTGTATGTCCAGTTATATTCACAACTTTGTCACGACACAAAACACCTTAAATATAGGTTTAATCGGTCTCCAACTGGCTTGTAAACTGACGATTAAATTATTACTTCCTAATCTAGAGACACGAAAATTTTTAAAAGCTGCAGAAGTCAATTCCGAGGATTGTTAGAATAATGATCCATATGAAAATGTTTCGATTTTAATTGTGTATGGACTGGGAAACGTAAATGCAAATTCATTTAAATGTATACATTAGATAGAGACGTTCTTCAACATACACTTTTAATATAATTAATTAAAACTACATTTACTTGAGGGAAATTCATTATAAAATAAGAAAATAACACTTGTAATTTCCATTAAATTATTTATTTCATATGTTTCACCACGATGTGGTTTCTTCAGAAGTTACAAGACAATTTTCTGTATTTATACTTATACATTAAGTAGTTAAGGGTGGGTTTTTGTGTGGATACAAATTCAATAGCGGAGAATTGCTTATGTCTAATTGGTCATTAAGTAATAGATTAGTATTTTTTTATTTATTAATTTTCATGGTTTCTAATAGATTTCATTTATAACTTTTACTTTCAGTATATAGAATTTTAAAATCTGAATTTAAATTAAATAAATAATTTTATGGAAATTACAGGTGTTACATTATTTTCTAATTTTACACTTTTAATATTCTCAATCATCATCATCATAAGATCGTCACTATGAAAACCAATTGGGCACGCACCTTCAGTTCTTCCTATTCTCAGACAATCTTTCCATTTCCCCAAACCTTAACTATTTCCGAACAATTATCTTATGGAATTCTTACAATTTTCTTCTCTACTTCTCTTTCTGCTTCTAATATGTCTGTAACTATCCCTTCATGTCTCGGAAGGTGTTCTTCGAACCTATATTTCTTTTTTTGTTAACTATCATAGAGTCCTTTCTCCTACTCTTTCTAATACCCAATCATTTCTAACTTTTCATACAGTATTTTCATCTTCCTTCTGTAACGCCACGTTTTAAGCGCTTCTAATTTTTCTTTCCCCCGTGCTCCTCCAAACATACACATTTAATAATCTGTTATTCATTTCTTTGTTTTATGAACCTACTAATATTTCTATCCTGGAAATGTTCAATAAATTATCACAATATTTAATACTGTGTGTGAGTACATGCAATTATGTGTTGTTATTTACAGTTATTTCTCATTAACTTGGGTCTTATTGGGTATACTTTGTATTTTATGAAATCAAAGAAAATCCGATGGTGTCTTCTATTCATACATAAAGTTATATCAATCTGCCTGCCTGGTTTTTTAAACAACCAATAGTTACATATCGGTGTAAGAAAGAAATCATACAAATAGTATAAAAATATACTTTTATTGCAGCTGTAGTAGGTAGAATTTCAATTATTCCTTTGTCCTTTAGGATTACTTTTCAAAAACATATTTGATATGTTTTCTTGTGGCTTACGAAAATTCCTTGTAGCTTTAGAAAATCCGGAGTTTACTAAATCCAAACACGAACAGAATTTGACAGCAATCCGGTAAAAGGTCCTGTCGACATCAAATCCAGCAAAACAGTTCGCAACTTCAAAGAGCCACTGAAACTCATTTCAACGTTCGCGTAGTAGGATCACGTTTTTCACTTTTTTATTATTCCCACGTTTATAATGTTAATGGGAGGTTTGGGTCGTTTCGGGAAATACTTTTCAACGGTTTTCTTTACAACGGAAAGCTCGAGAGGATGATGATTTTCGCGAAAGGTGGTTCAATGTAACGCGAATCCGTCTACCCCAAGCGGTTTACAGGATGTGCCTTCTTCGATTATATATTAGAAATAAATTACCATTGTAAACGATAACAAATCAAGATGATGAGACGATTTCAGATAAAGAACGTTTTTTGAATAAAGAATGTTATAAATGTTTCTCATTTATCAGTTCTTGAAAGTAAGATAGCATTCTAATTTCAACATTCAAAGAAGACATATTTTGTAATGATTGTTGAATAATTCCTTAAAGCCGTTTTATGTATCCCAAATTAGTCTTTTGATGTCAAAGGTTAGAGTAAGGTTGATGCTTAAATTGCTCACATCGCCTTTAAAACAAAACAGTCCTGCGTCAGAAATTCGTCCAAGAATTAATAATCTGCACACAAAATTCTTGTGTTTAACAGTAAGTTTCTAAATTACTAATTATTCTAATTATTTTATTGTCCATAACTGTATTTTACTACGATTAGGGTAGTTCTGTTTGATGTTGAAATGAAATTAAATAAGGTTTCTAAATTACGAATTGATATACTTTAATCACTAGACTACTTATATTTATACAATCTGTCTTAAATTCCTTTGGTAAATCGTTATTGAGTTTAGACAATAATATACCCTACAGGTAAAACTTTAAACAACCGTAGGAAGATTCTGTAAATGCATGGAATATTGGTAGGGTTGATGACGACTATGACAGCCAGATTTTGGTGCTAGTTATACCATCGCTTGTTAGATATGTTGTTCCTCGAACTGGCATAAAATTACAATTTATGTGCATGTTCTAACGTTCTTTTTAGTCCGTTGAATTGATCATTGTTTTTTGCCACCTGAGCCGAAAAAAGCCTGCAATTCTCTGATAAACAAAATTAATATTAATTTTAATGAAAATAATTAAAAAATTAATGATAATAAGAGGAATATAAAAATAGATAATAGAATTTACAGGAATCGGTTGATTCTTAAACCAAAACGCAAACTACTCTCTAGAGTAGTACTATTTAATAATTTGTCGTTTTATAGGTTGTGTAATCGTGCATTTTAAAGGAGTACGTATTTTTGAAATGCCCCGAGAAGTCAGTTTTAAATATACTTACGAGAAGAGACAAAGTTCATATAAATTTCCGGCACAGAATCTGAAGCTAAATGAGAAATAAGAGTCGCAGTACCCCACCCTGTAACTTGCTCCGGCAAAGGAGGTAATACGTATGTTCCAGCGGAACTGCGCATTGTAGTACCCTATAATTTGCTGCTACCTAATGGAAGGGATTATTCTAGAATTTTACATGGTCGGTTAAACTTTTACCTGTAGTGTATATGCTGGATAATTTGATAATTTTGTATAGATGTTAATTGTTTCATGAGTTGAAATTGGTTCTCCTTATCGAGCAATATTTTGGTCAATCTCTCACAGATGCTATTCTATTTAGTTCAAAAATTGAAAATAAAAAACAGAAAGTTTCAATTTTTGAATGAATCATGCAGTTTCACAAAAATTGCACCAAAAATAGCTTAAGCTATTCTGTTTGTTGATTCTAAATTTAAGAACAGTGTTTCTTTGGACTTTTTAGGTCGTTCACTCGAAAATGGCTACAAGGGTAGTTTTATGTTATAAATAAAATTAACCCATTAGGATTCAGATGATTTTACCGAAGTGTCGGTATTTTATTTTTGTTGTTTGATATTTGATTTGATTGAGGATTTGATTGGCTGAGATGCTAATGCGATTATGAATTATTTAGAAGCACTATGTAAACTTTATTAAAAACGAAACGAAACTATTTGCACACTTTGATAATATTGTTAGACTTGTGGAGAAAATTGAAATAGGAGGAGCGAAGAGTACGTTTAATTGAATTGATTGAAATTGATATTATTTGATGATATTTGATTTCTGATGATTTGCAATTCGGTAATACTTGTCCACTTTTTGATACTCGGATTTTGGTTTTTAAAAATCGAAATTGTTAAGATAGAAAGGGAAAAAGGTGTGGTTTAGACAGTTGATTGGTTAAGTTAGATTTGTGGGGAGTTAAAGCATGGTTTGTTTTTGCTAGTGAATTAAACAAAGAATAGGACAGTAAGATAAAAAAGAATGTACATTAGCAGATGTTGTTCTAGGAAATATTTTAACTGTCGTCGAAGGCAAGGATTTTTGACAAAATAGCAATAAATAAGAAATTTCTAAAATATTTGACAGGAAATTTATGACAGTGGAAAAAGTAATTGTAGGACAATAAAAAAAGATTTTTGAGTGTTTTCTATCTTAGCAATAGTAGCAGATATTTCAAGTAAACTGTAACGAATGTAAATTATTGGCCGTAAAAAAAACAAAGGAATTTATAAGAACAGAAACAAGTTCTTGGTCAAGTAATTTATCGAAGCTACTAGACGTTATGAAGTACAGCAATAGCAGCAAAAGCAGGTAGATGGCGATGTACTGCCATGCAATGTTTTATAAAGGAGTTTGTTTTAAAAAGCATGACGGGCGCAACAATAGTAGTGACCTAAAAAACGATGACAGACAAGTTCAAATAGACCATGATTATAATAGTAACGACAGCATTATCGATAAGGACAATGTTCTAGACTCTTTAGATGGGGAACAATACGATGAAGATCTTCAAGAAGTACGGGGGTAGAACCTGACAGAAAATAAAGCTCGTGTTCTAGAACTTCTCGGCTAAAATATGTATTAATAAAGTATGAATTTAAGGAAAGATTTATTTGTAATCCGGGATAGTATCGTTAAAATGCATAGTCGGTTTGGTTTTCGATAACTTCTACCGAATGTAAAAAGTTTATACATTTTCCAATGCTTTTAACAAAGTAAACATTATTGCGAAATTAATATTTTGAATAATTTTATTTTAAAAAGAGGGCTACATGGGTAACATCAAAAATAGCCCAAACAAAAATTTTCAGTTGTTTTAAACAATGAAAACCATCAGAGAAATTATAATGCCCCAATCAGGTAACATTTAGAGAATTACATGATCTTTAAAATAAAATTTGATACATCTCGATCGAAGCTATTGTCACTGATAAAAGCGTGAAAAATCTCTAAAAAAAGTGATTGTTCAAAAATTTATAACTTCACTAATTTAACGTTTCTAACTAGTCGTTATGGTGCACAACTGACAACTTTTGTTTTGGATCACTTTTGATATTTTACCCTATGGAACCTCCTTTATACGGTGGTATACTCAGTTTTCAATTAAAATTTTTGACATCAAAAAATATATTTAGATTAACATATAAGAGCTGTAAAATTGTAAACTACATCGTTTTAAATGTAGTCAGGTGGGGTAAACGTTAGTAATTACCATAACTCATAACAAGCCATCCCAATTATTTTCGTTTTATAATATAAGTACGAAAGATATAATACGTTCCCTGTATTGTTGATTAAATGGTTTATATGCAATATCTCATTATTGTTATTATTTATACACTGCAGATAAAAGTTTAACCGACCATGTAAAATACTAAGAATAGAACCTTTCATAAGGTATTAGCAAATTATTGAGCATCACAGTATGAAGTTCCACTAGAACGTACGTCGTACTCTTCTACTCTACCGGAGCAAACTATAGTAGCGACACTGCAGAGTCCATTTCTTGGACGTCTGTCAAGGTAACTTAGATAACCTTTGTGTTAAAATAGTCGTAACGACAAACAATAATCCAGTTAAAATGTTGAAAAAGAATTGTCGAGACATACGACAAGCTAGGATATTGTTTGGCACAGTGTGATGGTCTATCTAAGCCCCATATAAACTGATTTTTAAGAACTTATCTATTAACTTATTTTTGATTAGAATTTTTGTTTATTTTCCTGTTATTTTTATTAGAATCATTATTTATTTTGTTTACCAGAGAATAGCTTAGCAGGTTTATTTCGCCTCAGGCAGTAAAAAACAGTGATCAAATCAGCGGACTAAAAGGAGCATTTAGACATGTATACACATCGTAATTTTGTCCGAGTAACAGCCAATCCAAGGAGCTATGGTAGTGCTGAAAAATTATTTAGACTCGCCGTCTGTCGTATCGTTCAGTTATTGTATCATTCAGTATACGGTAGTACAAGCCTCAGGTCATTATCGTCATCAATAATACCAATATCCCATGCATTTGAATTATATGTAATATTGTGATAAATTTTTCTATGGTCGGTTAAACTTTTACCTATAGTGTATACGTTTGTGTGAACCCTGTGAAACAAAAGTTCATCGTTTGGGAGAATTGCACCCACCGTCCAGTCTCTGGGACCTAATCCCCTTCACATGGCTGACTCATCGATCCATCCTCATTTTGGATCCCATACAAAAATGACGCCACAATGATGAGCACCTCCGGACAATATAACCCCTTGAAATCTTGACAAGGATTAAACGTTAATGTCAAAACAAACTAGTACAGAGAACAGGTAGGATATAGTATTTATAATGTCAACGATTTGAGTAAAACTTGGTTATGTTTAGTTCGTAATATGCTCAGTTTAATTTACAATGATATCAGGTACCTATGAGAAATAAGATACAACCAGAATTTTGGGAAGATTTCAATTATGAATTATAAATTGGTTCTTTCAATTAAAATATAAATATAATGATAATGACTATATTCATATCAATCAGTCTTCTCAGTATACTTTATATTTTAACGAATTTCCAACCTTTTAGTATTAAGATTTTTACCTGAAACTAACTTTTATCAATATGTTAATTAAGTAAACTGTACTGTAGCTTTCTATTAGTTGAAGAATTTTTAGAATCGGTTCGGTAGTTGCAGAGATTATCCGTTACATACAAATAAACAAACAAAATTTACCTCTATTATATTAGAGTAAATTTATATTTTCTTTAAATTTAATTTAATAAAAGCACTTAACACGTGAAACAGTAACTAACGTTGCTGTTTTGCAAAAAGAAAAGGGATAAGGATAAGGCGATGAAACCCACGGATATATATATTGTGAAACTTATCCAACAGTGTTTTTGTATTCATTTCTTATTTTATTCATAATTATAGCTTTTCGGCAAAAAAATCATTTTCTTTTCTACATAATCTGGTTTTAGCTCGATACATTGAATCCATGGTGTTTTTAATTTTTTTATTCCTTCTAAATAAAAAGGTTTCTCAAGGCCCCAAGACCCTCAAAATAACCGTTTGTTTCATGATGGCCTCTTCATTCGACCCAAATCTTTTACCGCCCAGCCATTTCTTCAGGTTTGGAAACAGGAAATAGTCCGAGGGGGCTAAATCTAGAGAATAAGGTGGATGGTGTAGCAGTGACCACACTCGTATGAACCCGTGCATTGTACTGATGTTACAACACCTTTTTATTTTATACATCATTTGGATTGCAGCTCTACATCTCCAAAAAATCCTTTGAATTTGTCACACGGTGGTATTTATGGTCGATCATGAGCAATCGCGGCACCCATCGTGCCGACAGCTTTTTCATGTCCAAATATTCATGCAAAATGTGATACACTCAGCCAACTCACGCACTTTCAACCCTCGATCATCTAATATCATTACATGGATTTTATCAACGGTGGCGTAACTACTTCTTTTGGACTGTCTTCGACCTGAACGTTCAGCGTCACTTATACTGGTGCGGCTACAACGAAACTCAGTAAACCACTTTTTAACCATTGAAATCGACAGTGCAGCGATGCAGAGTCCCCATAGTATTTATCAAGCCTCTCCTTGGTTTCTTGAACAGATTTTATCGGAAAAAGCAATACATAATCAGCACACGAAATTAGCTTTTTTCTATTATTGTGGAAATTAACGAGGTTAGCTGCTTTCAATGGCTGTCAAACATAACCTAAACATCACAATGCCATTACAATTACAGCGCGGGAAATTCAAAAAGTTACAGACTTATCAAACTGCCCTCATACCTTTCGACTTTGGAGAAAGCACGTCATTAAAAAGGACAGGGCTTATATTCACATATCCCTTACGAGTGTAACACATGTCCCTTACGGGTGCGTGCATCACAAAACTATGCTATAATCGCATGTACCTTACAGATATATCGCACATCCCTTCATTAAATGATGCTATAATCGCATATAACTTACGGGTATGACGCATATCCCTTGAGGCCACCCTTTCACAAAACGATGCGATTTTCACATATTCCTTACGGGTGGCCGCATCACAAAATGATGTGTATATTTTTTGCTAATTAACGGTACAGAGGTTGGAGGATAAATTGTACCATATTGTTTGTTCTGCAAGGCAAATTTACTGTGATTTTTTAAATGAAATAGATAGATTAATTAATAAAATAAATGCAAGCATTTACGAAGAATAGAGATTCATGCTACGTATAATGAAGGTTCGTAACAAACAATTATCCTGGAGAGCTCGTTCTGTTCGTTCTTCCTTTTTGGATGCTTGCCAATCGACCTGCTCCGCTGTCTTTAACAACTTCGTGCATTTCAATGACCGTCTGAATTTGTCGACGAGACAGCTTAACTTCTCTATGAAAATTAATTCGCGCTGCTTGCTCCCAATGTAGAGACTAATGAAAAAATGAAACTGCTAAATTAAAAGCAGCTCACGAATTTATTTCATTTACTAGAGTTCATTATGCATGCATAAAAAATATATTTACGTATTGGTAATTGTCAGTATTAACATGAATATTTTCAGGGGTTATGACAAAATATATTACAAACGTTTTATAAAATACAGTTTGTGTATTCTATATATAGAGAGGGTGATTGATATAAACCGTTAATTAGAAGTGCTATGCTTCTAGATAGAAAGGGATCTATTTAATTATAATAAAAATATTTTCGAAACTGTGGCATCCTCGGTTCCACTGAAAATGCACCATTATTTCATTATTTTAATCTAGTTAGACCCTCCAAATTTGGACGATAACTTATACTCCTTAATGGTAAAAATGAGTAGTTGTCATGACGACGAAAATCTAAGTCATTTAGAAACAGTGATGTAAGGGGAACGTAAGAAAGATACTTTTCTGATTTCTCAAGAATTTTGTATGATTAATGAGCATTTCCTATTATTTATTTATTAATCCTATTGCTAAACTGATTCTGATTATTGTAAATGTCCGAAATAATTAATAAATACTTGTAAATTTGATAAGTAAACATATAAATTAATCACTCTTAGCAGATGTTGAGTTAATTATTAATATTTACTCTGTGAGGCCTTGTCTAGTTTGATATCTTCTGTAGCGGCTAAAATCCACTAGATGGCAGCAATTGCCTCCATGTTGTTATTATATTGACTGTTCTTTACGGAACATTTCGACTTGGTCAGTAATTTATCGAGCCTATGGCACGCCGATGAGCTTCTAACAAGAGCGAAATCACGATCCGTATCTGGTAGTTTCGATAAATTTCTGACCAAAAGCATAATAATTATTATTGAAATAATTTATTTACATTATTACGCCAAATAAAAATATTCATCTTCTAACTAATTAAGAGATTCAATAATAGATTAAACTAACAAATTGATCTCTAATCAGTTGATTAATTTAATACAGTATTACAGGCAATATGTCGCCATCTACTGATAGTGTTTAGTTTGTGAAGTAAAGGCTTTGTCAAACTAACGAAATACCACAGTTAGCAGTAAAAATCAATAGATGGCGACATACTGCCTGCAATACGATTTTAACTTAACTTCATCTTACGAAACAACTTCGGTTCGATCAGTAATTTATTTATGACATCTATGGTGTGCTGATGAAATCTAAGGAGGTCGAAATCGCGATCTACAACTGGTAGTTTCGATAAACTTTCGATCACGAACTAAATATTCTCTGTTAAGTCGTTTAATTGTTGTGAACGAGTAAACATTGACGATCTTTTTAATTTATTATAAGGACAATAACTGAAAATCACGAAAATACAATGAGTACCTCAATTATATTTGAATGCGTTAATTAAGTTGTTGATGTTATTCTAATACATTTTTTTTTGTTTCAGGTAAGATTCCTAATCGGTTTATCATAGTGAGGATGCTTTTCAGTTCATGTGGAACAGGTAATCCTTTTGTTATTTATTTCGCACGGATACACCAGTTATAAAGATAAAATCTGTATATTATCAAAATGGCACAGAAATGGTTTGTATACTCAACCATTTCATTAGAACCATACACGTAGAATGCGTTTACAGAGGCTACGGTAAAAATGTATCAATCTTCTGATAATAATAAGTGCTTTTTGAATCGTCATAATTTAGTTTGCTATTTATCAAATAGTAGTAGTGATGTGCGAATAGTACTCGAACTGAACGTCCGTTTATTCGATTTATTCGGCTTTTTCGAACCATTCGATTTCCTTTCTAAATTTTCTTTCCTGTGAAAGACGCCCTCTACGAGCCATATAACGATCAACCAGTCGATGTTATTTGCCGTTACCTAGTAACGATTCAGTTCAATTCACATTTTATTCATTTATTCATTGTTGAGTAAAAGATAAAATTTATTGATGTTTGTTATTAATTATTACTTTATTGACTGACAAATGAATAGGTGCTACTAATGAAAAATATTTAAAAAAAACAATAATTTGAAAAACTGGTGTTGTCCTTCTTCGGGTGTACAGGCCGGCGTCGGTTGGAATTGCTTCCTAACGTTTTGCTAGCGCGAGTGGCGAGCTTCTTCAGAGGTCTTTCCATTTTCGCTGTTGGTCGTAGATTGAAAAAGATTTGAAAAACCGAATAATTCGAAAAACAAAATTATTATTCGAAATTTCAATATATTCGTCATTGCGAATAATTCGCACAGCCCTAAATAGTAAATCTTAAAGGTGAGTAATACAAAAAAAACTACAATAAATGAGCGACACCGAATGTGCTCCTTACATGGAGAATAGTAAAGTTTGAGTACAACGCGATAAGCAAATGAATACTCATTTGCGTAGTCTGAACATATCTTCACACATAATTTATTCAGTCATAAAATCCTTTTACAACAGAACACGATGTATTAGGGGTTGCGTTCAACATTAACATAAGTAAAACATGTAACAGGTTGTGTGCAGTTTTGTCCTGAATTCTGCATTAACGTTCTGATCGAACGAACAGTAGAAAAAAACTGTTTAGCTTTCTGTTCGAAGTCCAACAATAATTCATTATCTAAATAAAATACAATTTAAAATTGGTAAATTTTCCACTGATTTATTGTTAATTGCCTTTGCAATTGTTAAAAAGAAAGCAGTGGAAGATTTACCAATTTGAAATTGTTTTTCATTTAATTAATTAAATAATATGATTTTTCATAAAGTAATGGTAGATACAATCAATTATTAGAACAATTTTTGTGCTATTGAATCTTTAAAAGTTAAAAACACAATCATATCATGTAAAAAGAAAAACCAAACCTAACCTAACCCTAACCTTATCTAACCTAACCTAATTATAGTTTATCCGAGGTTTTCCTATTAAATTAGATTAGGTTAAGTTAGGTTTGGTTAGGAGAAACATGAAGATCTGCAATGCGGGTTGCCGAGATTTCAAATAACAAACTAGAAACTTCGAAAAACGTCATTCTAGGAGCTTCCAGAACAAACGAAGTTACTGTAAATAAACTTCCGTGAAATCTACGGGACAGTTCTAATAACCAGGCGACAGAAGGCAAAAAGCGAAGAGCGAAGAAGTGAAATAGTAGGCGAGAGAGTTATAAATTGTTAAATTGTGGTGTTGTTTGAGAATTAATTAGTGAAAATAAATAGTTTGATAGTGACAGTTGTTAACAAATACGCGACAGTATTAATTGGTTAGGATATCCTACATACTGACGCAAAGAAAATAGTTTCAGTAATTTGAGAATAAGTTTTGTTTTTGTGTAATTGTATAACACGATGGTTAATAAAGCTGACAACACATTTCGACGTCATCCCTCGGCAACTCTGGTTTTGACATATAATCAGCAGAACAATAAGGAACAGAGGGTGTTGCCGTTCGCCTGATCGTAGTCATGATATGAATTTTGACAGATTATGTATAATGTTGATACAGGTACAAAAAATAGGTAATTGAATCTAATACCGTTACATAATGCAAAGTTATAATAGTAATTAGAACACCGATTCGATTCGATTCGATAATAAAAGAACAAATTAACCAATAATAATCGCTTCTTACAATAAGCTAAGAATTATCTTCCCTTAAAGAAGATACAGTATAATAATACACAATGTTGGCCAAATACCTGCATGCTGTGTACTATGTACCATACACCCAAATCTGCCCATAATGACAAGAAGATACGTACTTTAATAGAATTGCTCTAACGGGAAAATAATTATGTTTTTACATTAATGTATTAATTGTTGAACGTGTGTATGTATGTTTATTCGTAAAGTAACTTCTATGATGTAAAGTACATCTTGTGATTATTCGTTTGTTGGTTGTAAAAGCTCTAAAAAGCTAAAAGAAATATTCACGAGCATCTGTCTCACTTTGTAGCCCGAATGGTGATACGAACAGAAATTGCATATGTAGCCGTAAATCAATTCTCCCTTTACACATTGCTTTCGAAAATATGGGTAGAGAACTTTTGTGACAATCCTTGAATTATCTGGTTGAGATGACCGTTTTTCCTTCAATATAAAATTTGAGGAATAGCTTACGGTCCTCAACAAAGTATGTACCCATTTACCCATTATAAGCACTATGGTGAAATAGAAGTTATGAAATATCAGTTTTTTAGAGCTTCACCAAACGATTGTCACGTCTCAACGTAAATATAGTTTTATAGACTAAACCTGAATATTCACTGATCGTATGATCAAATTTCCCAGATATTTTTAAGGCATGTAGGTAGTGAGTTCCCTTGACGTGGATCTAGAAATAGACGGTGTAGAATAATTATAAGTGGCCATATAATTAAAAAAATAAAACACTTGATAAATTTCATCATTATCATCGAGCGGCGTGGTCTAGTGCTCTAGATCATTGTTTAGTATTCGGGAGCTCACTGGTTCGAACCCGGGTCCGGCTGCTCTGGCCCAAGTTTTCTGTGGTTTCACTTTGTATCATGTATTCGATAAATCTCAAGGAACTTAAGGATGGGGTGGTAGTACATGAAACGTCCTGACAAACCTAATTAAAGGGTTGCAGGTATTAATACATAAATGAGTTGCTTGTAACGTGTATTCACACTATTTACAAGATGTACATTTGGTATCCATAAGGTGTGGGAAGAAGTTGAAGGAATGGCGGGATGATTCACAATCGGTGCGGTTGTACAATGTATGATTGTGGGGGTGCGCGTACACGTGGTTTATCTGGCGGCGATTTACTTAACATTGACTCAACTTAAAAGAGAAAAGAGGCGGAAGAAATAGAAAAGGAAAGACGCAGTAATACGAGATAGAGATAGCTGTGACGATGATGAAGATACAGTATTGTAGACAGTTGTAGGTCATAAATTACAGAGGGTAAATACAAGGTGTAAAGACAGATAATTATGGTGAAGAGGATTACAGAATGACAAAGAAAATATGCAGCAGTAAATTATACAATATTTTACAACACACTTCTCTTCTGTCTCATTTCGTCCGTCTCATCCTTCTCTCCCTAACCACACCATCCACCCATTACCACGATTCCAGCAAGGAGGCTGAAGAGTGCCTTACGCCCTACCCTCCGGCTTTACACTACAGTGTAGGTCGGAGGGACTGCCCGCCCACCAGCACGAGTAGCTGGTGAGAATGAAACACAAAAAAGTTTTTTTAATTTTTTTATCATAGTTTGGTCAATCCAAAGACTGGTTGTACTGTATAGACTCCATAGACGTATATAACAGACTACGCATTCAAGAGGAGATGTTGTCCCCAACATAGGTGTGGTAGGGAGAGCAACTGTGTCATTCTCTCTCTTTCTAACATCATGTGTTCTCACTCTTGTCAGGGGAGGGGGTAAGAAAGAAGAGTGGGGATGTGGTATCGAGAGAGTATCTATCGTATCGACAGCATACATGATATCCGAAGAAACTAAAAATAAATAAAATGTGAATTGGAACACATTGAAATGGTTGCTACCTGTTGTGTGTGTCATCTGACTCAAGGAGAATAAGTAAATGTTTCTTTCCACGTGTAAAATTTATTTTACTATTGTCAAGAGGTTATGTTTATGTAAACAGTAAAACAAAAAATAATATATTTTTTAATCACAATAATTGATTTATCATTTTGATTACGTTTATCGCCCCATCACTGCTTAAATAGGTTTTATTTTTTATTTAAAAACTAACCACATATATGGTGTCGATAAGAGAGATACTCTCTCGATACCACATCCCCACTCTTCTTACTTACACTCCATGATGTGAGTGAGAACATATGATGTTAGAAAGAGAGTGAATATCCGAGTTGCTCTCCCCACCACACCTATGTTGGCGACAACATCTCTGCTCAATATAGTCTAGGTCTTTGCTTGAATGCGCAGTCTATTATATTCGTCTATGATAGATACAGACCTCCACTCCACTCCTTCATCTTCTAAGTCATTTATTTCATTTCCGAAGAAAAAACGTTTTTAATTATTTGTGAACAGTAATCCTATATAGGGTTTCCTCTGCTTGTCTTTTCCCCAGTTTCTGGCTTCTAATATTTCTCTAAGTAACCCTTATTACCTGAGAAGGTGTCCAATTATTCTATCTCTCCTATCCTTGCTTATTGACTTCTGTAACGCCTGTCGTTCCTCTACTCTTTCCAATACCCCTTCATTGGCCAACCTCTTCTATCCACGGTGTTGTCTGTTGTGGGCACGGACGTAGTAATTGCGTCCGTGCTTTCAGGGTTCCTGAGTTTTAGAAACACCTAATAGTTCAATTGCGAATTGACGTTGAAGTTAAAAATAAAAACTGATTTTAAATTAATTATTTACTATTCTACGATCTATTATGTACAAAGGAAAACCTTGATGTTTACTGTTCGGTGCTCTGTTGAAATCTGCTTTCTATCTTTGGTAAATTTGTTGACTTAGGTGTTTTTGTTTGAATGTTCGATGTAGTGGTATCCCACCGAAGATTGTTTCGGTTAAGTTTTGATAAAAATGGAATTCTTTTCTATATGCACTTTATTTTACACTATTTACACTTATTTGAATTTTTGTTTGCTTGATTTAATTGAGTTATATTGATTATGATTATGAATGTTTAATGATTGTGATTCTGGATGTTTGAATATTGAACTTGCCGTCTTTCCAAGGTATAAATACTGAAAACGCTGAAGATCGGTAGGCGTTACTTAAATTGCTAAACAAAATTATTGGATGATGTTTAAATATATAGAAATGAAACGCCTTCTTGATTCCAAGAATGTTGATGTCTTGTCTAGGTAACGTTATTGACTTAGAGGGTAAACGTGCTCCCCCAATAGGCTCTGTTTCCATAGAATATCTTGTAAACTTAACGATATTCAATAAATCTAATAATAAAGTTAATCCTAGGTTTGATTAAATGTGTATTAATATAAAAAATATTTATATGTTTGTGAAGTATACAGAATACGGCCCAAATATATTTTTGGAACTTTAAAAAACGGATTTACAATTGAAGACACAAAAGATTCTTCTACATAAAAGAGAACAATTACGAACTAAACTTAACAGATATATACAAACAAATATATGAAACAATTATTTTTAATATTTACACGTAGCTACTTAACAGTTTTTTATTTTCGTTATGACGATGTTTTACATCGGTATATTATCATAAAGCGCGCGGTTAAACAATAGGTTCGACTTTCTGGAATAGCAGGACAATGGAGGTCTGTATAGTCTATTTGACCTGATAAAGCAGGCAGATCCTGACGGACCACGCTACCCAAAAGAACATTCCCAGAAGATAATAATTGTTATGAATATAACACACGCTATTTCACTGATGCGGCAATTATTTGTTGAAACTCAAACATACTTTAAAATTTAAATTTAATAATACAAAAAGGTTTCGAAGAAATTATTTATTGTACTGTGGTTTCATCAGGTGTGGTGAAACAATATTGTAGTGTACAGTAAACAATTTCTTCGAAACCTTTTTGTTTTATTAAATTTAAATTTTAAATAACACACAGTATTTTTACTATTCTCCCACATCTTTATTTTATTCCATACTCTTCTATCACTGCTGCTTTCATATTATTTAAGGCTGTGTTTTATTTCCTGCCTGCTCTTACAATATTCACAATTTAAAATTTAACATTGCTTTTCATAACCACCAGATTTTCTAAGCATCTTGCTAATATACCGCCTTCTAACATAATGACCAAATAAAGTGTTCGCCACAGTTTCTTATCTGTGTAAAGTCTACATTTTCAGTTTTACCCCAGGAAGATTGTGGGAAACTACTCACAAAACTCTAAATGAATACATGTCCGCTATGGTCTTGGTTGATTTCTTCTTGACGAAAATTTGGTATGAGATGTATATGTTACGGGTAAAGTTAGATAAGCGAGTAAACCTAGGTTTACCCGGGTAAACTGCGTAATATCCAAGACTCTTGGGTAAAGTCCAAAATATATTTGGAATTGTACACGTTTCGGGTTTTACCCGGGTGAATCGCGTTTTATCCGCTTAGGCTTGGTTAAAGTTGGATGTACCATAAATGACTCATATAACTCGAGATGTTATTAAGCTATATCTGCGCTTGTGTGATGGGTGTCAAAAAAAGACTGAAATCTGTCAAAAGAGGACTTGTGGTTAGGTTAGGTTAGGTTATGTTAGGTAAAGCTATTGGAAATATTTGCAACTCGAAATGTCACAGCAGCTTGTCTTGTTTAAACAAATAACTATTCGTGAGTAGATTACCTTTAAGAGAATACAGTTTTAGAACGCTAATTTTTATTTGTAAAATGTGTTTCTTGAATTAAATATGTTTTTCAAATATTAATGGCCTTGTCATTTATGGTACATCCAACTTTAACCAAGCGAAAGCAGATAAAACGCAGTTTACCCGGGTAAAGACCGAAACGTGTACAATTCCAAATATATTTTGGACTTTACCCAAGAGTCTTGGGTATTACGCAGTTTACCCGGATAAACCTAGGTTTACTAGCTTATCTAACTTTTCCCGTAACATATACATATGAGATTGTTGTAGATTTATTTTACAAAAATTTGATTTCTGATTTTAATGAACTAGTTTACTCTTTCAATTCCACCGCGTCCAGAAAAATAATTGAATAATTTAAATCATTTACCAAGTGTTATTGTCATTCTAAACCCGTGGTTATTTAATGCGAATAGCCATGAAATGCGGTAAAGTAAAGAGGATTGGTATTCCGATGCAGGATAATTAGTGCCTGAGCTTTCGCTCTACGTACTACTGCAGCGGTTAAAAGTTCGCGTTTAGAGAATGCCGTTTATGAGTAACTGCTATTGGTAAGGTAAGGTAAGGTTGGTAAGTAGATATGTTCCTATGTGGTGGTCGTGGCCGTCGAAAACGATAGCATGACGGCAAAGAATTATGGTTAAAAGGAACATGGTACACAATAATGAGAAGGCTTATTCTCTCTTTCTCGGCAATTTTAGCAAGGCACGGAAATGTGTTTCCATTACTCTTTCCTAATTACTATTATTGCATATTATACGTATTAGACATTATTAAGTCAATAAAAGCGCCGCATTTATGAATAATTAAACAATTACCCGGTTGCTAGTCGGGCCACTCCTCCGCCTCTTTTCTTGTCATTTTCTCCCGGTATATAACGATTTGCATAGAATATAAATATGTACGTAATAAGGCGGGCTGCAAATTGACCTAACACTGCTATTTTGTCAGGACTAAATGTAACTCAAAGAAAAAAGCTTTGACGGTGTAACATACTACGCGAGCTAATTTTGTATTCAAATTGCTAAAATAAACACAACAATAGAGCGGCGTTAACCTGTCTATAAATAAGAGTGCTCTGAATATTTTCACGTTTTTACGTTTGGTTTGACCTACATATGTATAAGATTCAATGTTTTGTGATTTAAATATTTTCTTTATTGTTTATTACAGTTTATAGGAAACCCTAAACAGTACAAAATTGATAATTAATCAGTTTATTAATTGGAATAAATGGACCAATTGTTTTTGTTCTTTTGATAATATCAGCAACAATATCATTTTCTTTCCAAGATGATAGCCATGAGGCTACGGGGGATGTAAGTAATTAATAAAAAATGGAAGAAAAAAAAGTTTTTTTTCTTTGATAATCTAAGTTTGACGGTTTGGAAATACGAGGTTCTTAACGTATTACCTAGCCTGGAGATAACTATTGAATTTTAGCCGATATTTATATGTCACATTTTTAAGATACCTTGTTTACGTCTGACAATAAACTCATTTCGAACGTACTTTACTATTTCAGGTACGTAGATGACGTGTTCTTGATTTGGAAAGGCACCATATGACAACACGAACTATTCCATAATTTTTTAAATACAATAGATCCCAATATTAAGTTTACGTCTGAATTGGAACATAATAAAAGCTGAAATTATTTAGATCTAACAATCTCACATAAAAATAACAAAATTTATTTTAATATATACCAGAAACCTACTACCAACCAAGCCAACCTATTTCTACAAAACTTGCTTCTTTCCACGCCTTCATCAACAGATTACTAACTATACCGCTATCAAAATAAAATTACATTAAAGAATATAAAAACAATAGCTACAAATAACGGTTATAGTTCCAAAACCATAGACAAAATTGTTTCTAAAAAATCTTTCAAACTACCCAGAAAACTTATATAATGACAGTTTTTCAACTAAAAATAAATAAATCACAAAAACTTACTGCACTTTACCTTTTATAAAGAATGTTAGTTTTATGTATAAGAATAGATTTAAAAAAAATCAATTTGCATGCTTCTGAAGTTAACAAACGAAGCCTTACAAATATATTCGAAAATTCAAAAACAAAAACATTCCTTTCTTAAAAGTGGAATTTATAAAAAATTTACAACCAACGTGACGCAACTTACATAGGGAAAAGTGGACGAGCTTTACGGTATAGAGTGAACGAACACATTTACTATATTAATTAAAAAAACACAAAAAACGGCTTTTCTGTGTATTGCATAAATAATAATCATTCTTTTAATTTAACAAAAACCAAAATTTTACACAACAATATTAACATAGGGAAAAAAACTTTCATTATTTGAAAATCCAGAAATTAAAAAATCACTACATAAAAACCAGTTATTAGTAAACAATCAAATTGAAATGTACAATAACTCAATCCCAATCCTCCTATGTAGATTTTAGGTATAAATATATATATGTTTACTATAAGTTTTAGTTTTAGTAATCCAATTAGCCTTTGTAATTATTGTCGAGTTACAAAAAATAAATTGGTGAATTCCTAGTGAATCATTATTAACTATTACTCATCGCATCAAAAATCCCTTCATTACATCCTATATAATTTTCAAAAGATGCAATTCGAAAACTATCGGTATCAGATAAAATATTAGAGCAAACTGTTTTCCGTTCTGGAATATTACAAGGCTATTCAAATTTACCATTTCTCGATGTTCCTTTTCAACTGGTTATTTTACTATCTATCTACATGCCTTTCTTTTCAATAGTGTAGGTATTTTTATTGGAAAAGGCTTTTATCAGAATGAAATGACTTTTTACGATTGACCTGATAACTGTATGAGTATTATTTCTCGAGATATAGACGCATCCACGGGGTTTTCTTAGGTATCGGATATTGAATGCAAACTAAAAGATATTTTTAGACCACCAGTCGAGGAATCTTTTGTCTATTTAAATAGTTATTCTAATTTTAATGAAACTATTAATTAAAAATGTTGTTTCCTTTAAATTATTTTAATTGAACCTTCTCAAATAAATATTTTGCTTATTGTCTGTTAACTCTGTTTGAAAATTACTTATCAAAACGACCATAACAAAAAAACATTGGAAACAACATTTGGGAATGTTTAGGTAGCATCCTTTCAGTGTAAATTACTATCGGACTAATCAAGGCTACAGTTAGACGTTCAGGCCAAGAAGGGTTAAGAAAAAATATATGGTTTAAATTTTTTTGCATCAGCATCTAGTAGGGAGGATTTAGAGATAACCTTAAATAAAATGGAAGCGATGTTGGCCAGTAAAGCATAGAATGAAAATATATAAAAGTAAAACGAAAATACAGTGTTAAAGCCAGTATAAGAATTGGAGACGAAAAGTCGTTGATTTTCGATATGTAAGAAGTAATATGAATCAGGATTAAATCTCTTCTGTGCTCAGGATTAATTAATTTAGAAACTCTAAAAAGATTGTTAAAAGTGGATGCTTATAGTACGGCTCTGTGTGGGTTCGAAACGTGGATGGGGGTGTGACGGAAATGTCAAAACTTGATGTGCTGATAAAGACGACTGGTGAAAATACCGGGTATACAAAAGGTCAGATATGAGGAGGTCAAAGAGCAAAACAAAGGATACTTTGGAAGTCAATAAGGAAAAGGAGAGATAGGTTGGTAGGACATCTTTTGAGACAAGAAGGGCTTATTAGAGACATATTAGTAGCAAAAATAGGAGTAAAAAGGGGTACAGGAAGATCTAGTTTAGTTTAGTTTACTATTAGCAAATAGTTAGGGATGGAAATAAAATGTTCTAGTTTGAGAGAAATACAAAGATTAGCTCAAGATAGGAAGAAGAGTGGAGGTGTGTGTCCTAACAGTCTTGCGACAAACGACTCTATAATGATGAATGTTAAGAAAATATAAAAACATGGTAACACACCTCTTTGTCTACCGCAATTCCAATATTTTTGGAGGTTAAGAAGTGTCCTAGATGCTGACACTATTGCCAAATTACATCTAAAGGAAGTTAGATAAAACATAAGCGATAATCTTCTCATACGAATCCCTATTCTAGGAGAACTTTGGTTATAAAATGCGAAACATTTCGAAAATTAAAAGCAATTCCAGCATGAAATGTCTTCTATGTTACTTTAATTTAAAAGTCTATCTCATGCAATAGGTACATTCGTTTTTACGATCCAAAACTAATTCAATCGATAGACATATAATACATACACAGATGGAGATAGTAAATATGTACCTATGAGCTTGGGAGCGGCAGGGTTCGACAAATTTGTTGCAAGCGGAGATCTTATTAATCACGTTAACGTAAATACGTAGATGACATCCGCGTATAGAGTGAGTGTGCATTTTAGTTCGTTAAGCAAAGCAACGAATGTCATTTTGGTAAACTCGATGTCTGGAAATGTAACAGCAAAGTGTGCAAGAGTCGAACCGAGTCGAGTCGAGTCGAGTCAACGGGGGCAATTACGGTTAGCCAACTTTAGTCCTTTAATAGTTTCGATACTTAGTCGAATGGCACATAAACGGCATCTCTATTGTTATTAGGCAGCAGTAAATGTGCGATACGATCAAGTGTAGCCTTTTTACAACCGGAAATTGAATAGGCAAATGCATTCCTTTGCGAACCTAACGTTACATTATGTTAATACTAATGTTATTTTTCGTGTGTGTAAAAAATGCCATAGTTTAACATACGAAATTACTAGAATATCGTTTAACTGGGTATAGATTTCATTTTTTAAGGCCAATAAAAAACGCACTTTAAAATTTTAAGTAACGGTAGATAAGTACATGGTTTTTTATTGTTGAAAAGTAATTTGAACGTTAACGAAAGGGGCAGGTACACACTAAATCCTTATTTTTTGTTTATAAAATTGTTGCCATTTTACCGCAAAATATTGAAAATAATATTATTGCTTTAAAATGTGCAACAGGTACTTTCTGGAAGACTCTAAATCCATCTGGTAACAAGAAATTTACAAATAATTAAAATAAGAGACTCACCCCAATTACCACTAACACAATTTTACTGAAATACAAATAAAACACCAAGTTTTATGTTACAAACTGATTTATTGACCACAATGTTCATTTCGCCACACCGTGACTTCTTAATACTCGATACAATTCAATTACGTACATTATTTATTTATTATTAAATTTACAAATTCCACGATTTCGTTCGAAACTAATAATTCTTTAGGAGAATTCTGATACACAACAAAGATCCTACCAATAAAAACATCAAATCAGGGGTTTATAAACTACAATGTGATACTTGCAACAAGAGAGCCTTTAAGGATAGGATCTCTGAACATATGAATAGTTTCATTAAAAGATCTTCCCATTCTACTTACGCAGAACATTTATTATCAGAGGCACATCAATTTAATGAAAATTTCAAGACTGTACATATTGAAAAGAAAGGCACAAAATTAAATCTATTAAAGTGTTTAAAAATAAATAAATTAAATAAGTTAGGATTAATTATAAATGACCAAATTGACGTTAATAATTCACCTCTTCTAAATTTATCAATCCTACAATTTTCACCACTACTAAATGTTATTAATCCTTGGTAATATTCTTTGTCCCTTCTCCTTTCCTTTTTTCGATTTAATTTTAGTTAGTAGGTACGTATATAAGTGATTTTGTAAATAATTTTAGTTTAGTCATTCTCCCACCTGAAAAAGCCACGGTGTGGCGAAATGATCATTGTGGTCAATAAATCATTTTGTAACTTAAAACTTGGTGTTTTATTTGTATTTGTGAATATGGAGTTACAACAATTAAAAGCTTCCTTAATTGAACAATTTTACTGAGCGGACAGATGTTTCGCCCACTTCAACACGAGACTGGTTGGTTCAACCAGTCTTGCGTTGATAATACCCACGTTTGAAGTGGGAGAAACATGTGTCCGCTCAGTAAAATTGTGTCAGTGGTAATTGTGGTGAGTCTGTTATTTTATTTATTTATTAATTTACCAGTCTCCTTTTCTCTATTTTTAAGAAATTGACAATTCAATATTTTATGAAACTTCACTTATTGCAGTGGTTGAATTTAAAATTCAACTATATACTTATTACTCTAGAACATCTAAAATATGCAGATACCCTTCTTTCATTGACAATAATGGTTTCACAGATATACTCCTGCCATATTATTATAAATTTATCATCAATATTTATTTAATAGGATTGTGTTTCTTATATAATCGTCCAACCATAAATATCATCCTCTTTTTATATGTGTATTCAAAGATCAGGAAATTTAGTTATTTATTTTACATTGATTAATATGCTTTAAACTTTGAGTGGTGCACGGATGATAAAGCATGTTTTAATAATTGAGGAACTCAAAATACAATCGGACTTCAACAAATATATTTAAAAATTACTCAACAATTGTTTCGGCTAAATGGCCATTATCTACTAGAGTGCAACTATCCAAAATTTAAAATGCGGAAATGCGAAAATACAGTTTATATAAGTACACTTACAAACATATTAAAGGTTTGAAAAGAGTGGCGGAAGCAGAATTATTTTCGGTTGTTTAGAATCTTTTTTCAGTTACAGCCTTTTTAATTTCTAAAAATTCCAGTTTCTACCATTGAATTAGTTGGTTATAAAAATGAAAACTTCAACAAAGTACAACTAAATACTGAAAAGAACAACTTTATTTATACCGTTACGGAAAAAGAATTGCAATTTTATTCATAAGAATTCCATCCTATCCAAAATAGATATAGAAAATCAACTGTTTTTCTTTATTACTCAGTAGGATAGTAATTAGGTGATATTTGGATGTATACGTATAATTTGTGAAATGTCAGAACAAAGGAAAGACAAAGAATAATTACTTGATGCCGTAACCCATTTGTACACCCCGTTGTTAGGTGTTGTGATTTTGGAAGATAGTTAAATAATGGCGTAACTGCGTTTAATTAAAAGTCTTTGCTAATGTGTTTGTTATTAAAACGAAGAAGCTTTTTCTCATCTCTAAATGATGGATTATTTTCATTAAAGCCATCTTTGTATTGTTAGGTGATCATTTTTGTTGCACGATTCAAAAAGATTAAATATTTTGTTTACAAATTACTTATAGTACCGTAATGCAACTAAAACGACCAATAAATCTTTTGAAGCATTAGTACAAGCGTACGTTGGCATCACAGAAAATAATCTAAAAATAAATTCCTGTATCAAAATAACAAAATTTCTACCTAATAAGAAGTTGATGCAAAAATAGAAATACATGTTACATAAAAAACAAAATTATTAATCGCTAAAAATATGTGCAAAAGTGCATATGTGAAATCTTTTCTGCCACCCTCTTAAGTAATTCGAGCAAACAACAAATCCAATAAATGCAACGAGCAACACAATTGTTTTTAAACTAATTGGTACGTAGGTGAATTATCTCGTTTTATGGGATCCTTAGCAAGTTAAACAATTAAAAAAATCTGCATAAATGAGCCATAGCGCTGCAAGGAATATATGGCAAACTTCTAAGACTATTTTTGAAATACTCTGTTTTGAATAATTAATTAAGGGTACCTATATGTTACATAACGTCAAATAACATATTGTATCTAATTAATTTTCAAGATTATTGTTATATTTAAAAAATCATACTGGAATCTCTCCTGCTAATTATTATTGCCTTCTATCTTAGTTCTTTTCAATAAGTTATAATTAATTATTATTAAAAGAATGTTTAACATTTAATAACAATTATTATGCTTTTGGTCAGAAATTTATCGAAACTACCAGACACGGATCGCGATTTCGCTCTTGTTAGAAGCTCATCAGCATGCCACAGGTAGTCTCGACAAATTACTGATCAAGTCGAAATGTTCCGTAAAGAGCAGTTAATATAATAACAACATAGAGGCAATTGCTGCAATCTAATGGATTTTAGCCGCTACAGAAGATATCAAACTAGACAAGGCCTCACAGACGTTTTTAAACTTGTCCAGCTAAATCAACAACGCAGCCTACATACGTGAATTCACGTAAAGCTTAATAATAACAATTATTATGCTTTTGGTCAGAAATTTATCGAAACCGCCAGACACAGATCGCGATTTAACATTTAATTTGACTACTGTTTCTGGTGTAAGAATAAAATTGACAACATTACAGTCAGCACTGTTGTGGAGTCTAAATTTGTATGATATCACATGTTATTAGCGCTGTCCATTCATAAAATACATCTTTTATTATCGATATTATCGACACGCGATATTTCCAGATTCTCTGATTGTAAATGACAGTCTAATGGAACAATTGAGATGATCAATTTCAAAACAAATTATTTCCGTGGAACAGTTGGTTGCCCCACATTATTTTGAGTTTAAAAAATCATTTAAAACATCGTACGAAGTAAGTAGAAATCAGTTTTTAAATCTTTGGAAAAAAATTCTAAATTTTTAACTTTCTCTAAAATTTGGACACAGTAAAAGTACCATTAAGGTAGTGGTGACTTTAAAATATTTTTTTTCGGTTAAATGGTCAGTAAGGCATGTATTATTTGTTTTAGTCGATGCAAAACAATTTATTTTATAATATATTTTGAATTCCGACGAAACTATTTGTATTGGTAAATGTTAATTACATCCTTAAATAAAAACGGGTGTATCTCAATACTGTTGTTAATCTTAACTGTCATACATTTTCTAAAAGTGGTACTTTTTTGTTGCAATTTAGGAGCCAACTAAAGCTATTATTACCCAGGTAACCAATCGTCCTCCTTTGGAGAGTGCAGTCCTACCTATCCTTTTCGAAATTTTCAAACTGTAACGAGCCTGTATGTGTGTGTACAAGAGCGGCGGCGAGTTCCGGAAACAGATAAGACGGGTTCCTCGAATACGGTCGTCGGTCGGCGCTTTGATAGAAATAAGTAAACAACAACATAATAGGAGTTCGAGAAAATACTAGAAGATCGTTCCTGATTACTCCAGAACCTTCGATACCTCTATAAATATTATGTTGTCGACGGTCAAGAACAGTTTAGTTACAGTTACAGTTTAGTACACCGTCACGGTTTATAGTTGATAATAGAATGGTAATATAAATACGATATACCGAGTGATATAAATAAGTGGTAATATAAATACGATATACTGAGTAATATAAATAACACATCTACCTTGTCATATAAATAAGTGGTTGCATTAGTGTTTAAGTGTTTTAAGTAGTGTGTAAGTGTAAAATAAATAATTCTTTAAATAAATAAGTTGATCTAGAAAATTCGTTACAAAACGAATCTGTTAATCTCTGTATTCAGACGGTACATTTGGAAAAGACGCGATTTTAAAACGCATGCGCAGCGCATAGGAGAACATCATGTTTAACTTAATTGTTAATGATTTCTGGACAAGCGAAAAATAAAAATTAAATAATCGTAATCTAGCTGCTTAACTTAAATTAAAATTCAATAGGAAGGATATTTCTTGCTCCAAAATTTCTAATGTATTCTTAGAAAGTGATATACATATATTGACAAAAAAGTGTTCATTCAATGGAAAAATACTATTTAATTATAGGATAACTTAGATCGGTGCAATCTTGTTGCAACATATTTCAAAAAAGCAAAACTACAGCACTAGTGGTGTTTCAACTATATTTGTAAATACATACCTCTTACATATGACAAATTGATTAAGGCTTTCGCGGCCAGTTGATGAATTGGTGTTTTCCTTCTTCAGGTGTACAGGGCGTCGTCGGTTGGAATTTCTTCCTAACGTTTCGCTAGCGCGAGTGGAGAGATTCTTCAGAGGTCTAGCCATTTTTGCTGTTGGTCGTAGACTGTTCGTTTCTCCTACGCAGATGTTATTTATAGCTGTGGGTAGGGAGCGGAGCTTGTTCCACTTCAGTAGATTTTGATGTATCGATCGGTATGGTTCGTGTGTTTCTAAGAATTTGGTTCCAGATCTGATTGAGTCTGAGGAAGGAGGAGACCCCTACACTGTAGTGCAAAGCCGGAGGTTAAGGTGTAAGGCCCTCTTCAGCCTCCTTGCAGGAATCGTGGGAATGAGTGGTTGGTGTGGTTAGGGAGAGAAAGATGAGATTTTCTGATATCAGGTGTTCTGCATAGGTGTAGTGTGTCTTCTGTTGTTGGTAAGCTTTTAGGTGTTCGTTTATTCTTTCTTGAAAAGATCTACCCGTCTGTCCTATATATATATATATATATATATATATATATATATATATATATGTATATATATTTATTATTTATATCTTATAATAATGTCACATACACGGATTCTTCAGGTCGGGGGTATGTGTACCACCAATACTAAGAAATACAGGTAGGTAGCTGTATGATCCGTTATAGTTAGTTTTCGAAAAATGTTGAACTTTAATTTACTCGATTCTATAGTTAAAGAAACTTTAAGTAAATTAATTCTAATGTACGATTCTTTTTCAGTTGTTAATGAAATATTTGTATTAATAGAATTCCTAGTACCTTATACTTATAAACTAAGACAAAAAACTTTTTTGTGTTTCATTCCCACCAGCTACTAGTGCTGGTGGGCGGGCAGTTACTCCTACCTATACTGTAGTACAAAGCCGGAGGGTAAGGTGTAAGGCCCTCTTCAGCCTCCTTGCAGGAATCGTGGGAATGAGTGGTTGGTGTGGTTAGGGAGAGAAAGATGAGATGGACCCAATGAAGACAGAAGAGAAGTGAAAGATAATCTGTGGAATATTACTGCCCCAGCATTTGCCTAAGTGATCCAAGGAAACCACAGAAAACTTGGACCAGAGCAGCCGGACCCGGGTATGTATGCAGACCGATCTTGACAAGCAGTACGAATGCAAAAAGCAAAAACAAGCAAAACATGAGAATCGGGATCATAAGCTCGAACCGGAACACGACAAGGTGGACACAGCTTTATACTCTACTTCTTGCTACATTTTGTGTAAAAATTGATTAAAATACATTCGAATAAAAAGAACGATGAAGCAGTTTCTTTTATCATGTCCTCAGTACCACTATTAAATAAATTGATTGAATGATACGGTGAATGTGTGAAAAGCTACGATTATTTTTACGATAACGTTTGAAGTTTTAAAGTTACTTATTTGTACCAGTAAACAGCGTTCCGTTACGGTATGCCATTATAAATTGGAAAGTCGTTTTGAGTTTACAAATCGTCGCACCCATTCATGCATAAAATTCAGTAGCAGTTCAAGGTATCTACTACGTTCCATGCATGTTTCAAAGTATAATGCTGAGAGCCTCAACGAGAACAACGCAATTACGGCGAATAAATTGTAGCGTCTCCGCGGAGTAGTACACTTTCATGTAGATATACCTAGATAGGTACCCATATGATAGGTACGCTAGTTTTTTTCATTTTTCTAATCTCTTTCCCTTTATCTCAGAAATCACCTTTCTTATGCGAAGTCGTGAATTCTTGCCCGAAATATCGACGAATAAGGATTTAAGTTGATAAGTTATTCTTGATAATGGTCATATTAACCGAAACAATATTGTAGAATCAGTAAATAAATTGGTGAAATATTCCAAACGTTTATTTTATTTAATTTTACGGTGAATAAAAATGCACCCCCGAATATTTAATATGAAACAGTCAATTAATTAAATACATTAATGACTGTAAGCAAAACTTAAAATTTCATTGGTATCAAGTTCTTCGTTAGTGTTCCGTCGAAACTTTAGAGGTGAATTGTGAATTTAAACTCGTTGGTTCTCATCAGCAGCGTACTAATTAGAACCAATGAGTTCGAAATCCCAATCCTCGTGTAATAGCTTTGACAGATCATCATAGGTTAGCCGCGGTAGGTCTGGCGGACCTTAAATCTGATATAATACTGTTTGACAATGTATTCCATCGAAATTCGACATAAAATATGTCATATTGATTGATATATTAGTCATGGTATACACATATAATTAACAATATATTTAAACATGCTAATTGAAAATTTGATACTTTTTGAGGTTATTACTTATTTTAATGAATATGAGGCCGTGTTATATAATCAATAAACCAGAGAAAAACAAAACAGAAACCATACTAGCGTAACCGGGACTGATACATGAACCCGTTTTCTTTAGGTATAAGTAATCGGGAAACTCCTATAAGTATTGGAGTGCGCTTTGATAAACCATTCTGGTTGTCATAGAAACACGAAATTTCAATCCAAAAAAAGAAGGTATTAAAATCCTTTTTCGTGTAATTATAAAGGATCACAGATCCCACATTTGGAACGCGTCCTACACAGTAGGCACAGCGTACCGAAAGTCATATCCCACGACTGGTTTCGACCTATCAAGTCTCAGCATGTGGGGGCTGGCAGAAAGGCTTTTACAAGCTAAATAATAAATATAAATATGGAATCAACAGAAACAGACGAAGATAACAGTTATCGTTCAGAATCAACAGTGTAATTCAATGCCGGTAGGGGTATTAAACCTGGAAGCAGTACTTTCTGTTGATTCCATATTTATATTTACGATGGTTAATTCTAATCATTAAATACGAGAAAAACAATTGCATCGTAGGTCCCATGGACTTATGAAGATGGTAAAAAATTTCTTTCGCTTTATTATTAACGATTTTTCCACTCAGTAACTCAATGGCAAAATCGTTAATAATAAAGAGATATTCACATCCACTGCAAATATCTAGATAATTTATAAATGCCTTTCGGTTATTCTCTATTAGGGTACCGTTGAACATGAAATAACGAAACTTAAAGAAGAAAAATAAAAGCTGTGTCTTTGATAGTTTCTGTAGAGAGTATAATTTACCAAGTAGACACCTTCGTAAGGCCTCGTATAATATACGATATACCAAGTTTAGCAGTAAATATCAGTAGATGGCGATGTATTGTCTGTAATACGATTTTATACAAACTTCCTTTTTGGTCAGTAATTTATCGATGTTGTATCTATACGGTGTGTTGATGATAACTTATAAGTAATTTAAATAAAAAAAATTACTAACCGGGAACTAACACTATTCGTCTTAATGAAAATTTGATTCTCTAATTATACTTTAACTAACAAACACCATCACTCTAATTCTGACCTGTGTGTTTAGGACAATTGCCTATTCTTTTTTGATGCTGAGTCAGGTCACACAGTTTGTAGTGAGACACAAATTATAGAAGTACTTTATAAAATCAATTGGTTTGCCACAACGGTTTATTACGTCAGAATTATTTGTAGCAATAGTAATACTATAGAACAACATCCTCATTTCAAAGCTATTAATTACACCTGAAACAAGGGCCTACTCATACACATATACCACACGGTCATCATAATTGAGACCGTTTATGTATGTCTTGGAGTATAAATTTATGGTCTCAACACACAATACTGTACCTACACAATATTTTAAAGCAATTCACTATTGTAAAGTAGTCTGTACGTTACACGTCCATTAAATAATTAATGTGGATGCAACTAATTGTAATTTGTATTATGAAAAAAATGATAACAAATGGATTTATCGATTTTTTTACAAGATTTACAAATTGAACTCATCTGGTCAACGTCTTAAACCACATTGCCTTACAAAATTAGCTTAAACTTAAAAGTGACCCCGTAAATGGTGGAGGGTGACATGGTCTATGTGTGACCGAACAACTTTATCTTCTTGACAAATATACCTGAGGGGCAAAAAATGTCTAAAAATAGATACAAACTAGTATATGAATGTCTAAACTAAGAAACGGAAATAATATTAAGTGAAATACGAAAATTTGTGAAATTATAACTACGAAATAATATGAAACATTAAAATGAAGCTAAATAAACAAATAAAAAGGATTCTAATTGAAATAAATATATACAATGGTGTTGTACAACTGTACAACTATTATTGCAACACCATACTCCTTAATTACGTCACAGTTTTGGTTGTAATACTAAATGAGCATTTACTGTGTTATTGTGGATAAGATTAAGTTTTCCCGGTTTTATTAAAAGCGCAAGAAGTGCAATTTGGTAACGTTTTATAGCGGCAGTTTCCTCGCTTTGTATTTGAATTCATTCTACCAATTTTAAGAAGTAATTTCACCTGTGCAATTCGGTCCCAAATCGTATAAATCCATTTAAGAGCGAAAATCCACTGCAAGTGTCGTCGTTCTCGGGTTCTTTTCTCGGGCTCTTCTTTCCGGCTACGCCACGCGGGGCAAGTGTCCCGGGGATTACTCCGATTTAGAAAACGAAGCTAACCACCGACGACGACGACGACGGTCGTCGCGGCGTGGTTTCGGCTCTTACACGCCAGCATCGTGCTTAATCACAGCGCTTAGTTTTCACGACGCTTTTTAAAGATGGATACGCTGTTGCTAGAAAAATTAAAAAAACAGTTGGTATCACAAAAGCTATTAAACTTCTCCTTTGCACGAACTCATTTATATTACCTACATTTTACGAACACTACAGTGGTCTTAAAATTTAGACGAATAAGGATTTTAATTTTTTCTTTTTTGAATATGTTATATTTTCGTCTAGGAGTCCATCGGAATCAACAGTGTAATTCAATGCCCGTAGGGGTATTATCCCTCGTAGTAGTTGTTTCTGTTGATTTCATATTTATATTTATATTTATAATATAGCCTGTAAAGGCCTTTCTGCCAGCGCCCACCTGATGAGACCCGATAAGTCGAAACCGGTCGTGGGATATGGCTTTCGGTTCGTTGTGCCTACTTGGTAGGACGCGTTCAAAATGTGAGATATTTGATCTTAAAATTTAGACGAATAAGGATTTTAATTCCTTCTTTTTTGAATAAAACAAATCAATTAATTTACTGATTTAATCTTCTGTATTTAAGTCATTGAAGCAAATTACGTCAAAACCTATTAGATATAAAATCCCTATTTAACATTGTACTCTGCTGTGAGGCTAGAAATGAGAGAAAACGGTGCAAGAGTGGGCTCGCTTTCTTCCTTTAATAAGAAGAGCTTGCCTGACAGCAGCCTCTGACATCACACTAACAGCCCTCTTGTGTGCTCTATTCTTATGTTTCTATGTCAAATCCTCTCGAGAAGCACAATTGTTGTATAGCAATGAAAAAATCATCAGTGAATGGATTCAATTTACTTATTCCAAAAATATAGAAAATACAGGTAAGTTGCAAAACCAAAATTGTGAAGAAGTAACTAAATAAACAAAAACTAAATAGAAAGACACTTCATATCAGTAAACTAATCTATACATCTATACACCTATACGCATAAATAAAATTGGAGTCTCTGTTTGTAGTTTTAAACTAACCACTTTTTACTAAATGCATGTGGATGTATGCACGGTACATATACCAAAATATTTTTTTATTTTTTTTTTCTGTCTGTTTCAGCTAATCTCTGAAACTCCCCATTACATTAGCTATCTGCCAGTGAAAGTCACGTCAAAATCGGTCCAGCCGCTTCAGAGATTAGCCGGAACAAACAGATAGACAGACAGAGAAAAATTGTAAAACGCCTTCCGCCACTTAATATCACAAAGGCTGCCTATCGCGCGAGCTCAGAACGCGCGATCGGGCTACTGCTAACGGTTGTGTCTCAACGACTTCGTTTAAAATTTTAAAAACAACTTTTTTGATAAATTCCACGCGGACGAAGTCCAGGGCACAGCTAGTTATAAAAATAAAATAGAACGTAGTGGTAATATTAAGATAGTAAAATTACTTCAAAATAGTAATACTAAACAAACAACTAGCACATACCTGTTTAACACCACTTAGAGGTTGCGATCTTGGAGTATAAGTACATGGAGGCATGGAGATTGGATATGTATTTGGACCTCCTTTCTCACTCTAACGTGGCCTGATTGGTTCTCTCTTCCCTAGCCGTATCTCTTACCAATCAGGTCGCGTTAGAACGAGAAAGGAGGTCCAGATACACTTCCTGTCTCAAGCACGCTGTTACAATGTTATATGCTACCTCCATGCTTTTATTCTCTAAAGTTGCAGTAGACCACTATTATAAACCGCCATAATTAGATGTATTAACTTGCTTTTAATGAATTCCATCAACCTAGTCGGTGATTTATCGAGACTACCTACAGTGTGCTGATGAGATCTAATAAGGTCTATATACCAGCTTGGATTTGGAGCCCTTTCAATTTGGTCGATGATTTGTCGAGAGGCATGCTGATGAAATCTAATAACAGTGAAATTACGATCCATGCCTGGTAGTTTCCATAAAACAATGACTAAGAACATATACTGTTCTTATTAATTTGGTTTGCTTGCCTATTACATACCTTTAATCGATTCAGTTGAATAGATACATTCTTGAGTAAAGATCTTGTCTATCATATGAATTAGTTCAGTTCAGCAGAAAGCAGCACTTTCATAACTAGAAATAAGATGTTTTTTATACCCCTATTTAAATTATAGGCGTTTTTATACAAATTAACTCTATTATTCAACTACGACGTTTGTACTTAAAAGAACCGTCTTTCGTCTGATATTTATTGAAATCCCTAATTATTAGTTAAAACTTTAAAACAGACCAAAAAAGCAAAAACAACAAAAACAATTGTTAAATAACAGACATAGCAGCAACCTTGTATTTTACTATTAGAACTGCCAATGGTTTAATGCAGAAAATAACCATTAAGTTTTTATTTCAATATTAGTATTAATTTGGTAGTAGTGGGTATTTTTTTTTTAATTGAGTTTATATTTGATTTTTTTGTGTTATTGTGTATTCAATGTGTTAGTTTCAGGTTAGGTTAAGTTAGATAAGTGGTGTGGGTACTATTTATGATATAACTAATCTTTGGAAATTTTCTGCAAATCTTATAGCAAAAACGTTGAATTTCGTAACCTTAAAAATTTGACAAATATAAATATCTAAATCTATTATTATGTGAAGTTTGTTGGCGAATTTTCTTATTTTCGAATATTAGTGCTCTATCACAGTCACTCAAAGTTAAAATATATATTTACGTTTTCCTAGTTATAATCCAGATTTACTTTTTCGTAATTAGTAATTTTGATAATAACGGTTGTAGCATCGGTGGATTCTATTATTTTATCAAGAAGGAATAAGATACTTATCCACAGTTTCCCCCATTCTGGCTACGTGTCTTAGCAGAGATAAAAAAGGGAGAGATTATAAGAAAACAGTAGAGAATCTTTTGTAGTAGTAGATACCAGTCGTGGTTGTAAGGGCGCGTGACTCGATTACCTTGCCATTATATCACGATCCGGCAGACATGTAATCTTACGGTGGCCGCCGACTCTCCCATTACCCACCTGCGGATTGCTGCTCTGTTCGTTCCCCATTGAATCGTCGTTGCGTCGACGTCGACCGCCACGACGCCTTTGCTCTGCCTGTTCCGGTACTATGGCTCTCGACCAATTTATAATCCGCCGTTAACCAGATTGTTATACAAACTAGCGCCCCGGTTTATTTTAAACTTACTTCACTTATCCATTCATCTTAGCTTGGAAAATTGGCCCCACTGTGCAATTTTCCGTAACGGCTTGGTGCCGTTACTAATGCTGGAGTCCGCGCTAGGGGTGGTACCCTATCGCTACAAGACATACTCGTTTCACCCCATTGTTCCCTAATGAATATGTAGGGAAATTGGATACCGGCTCTTCTCTAGATACAAATATGTATAATATCTATGCGGTTGGTTGGATACCGGTTAACTTTATAAATGCGAATTATTGTTCACAAAACTCGGCTCGTTCGTTGTGTTTTAGTTACATTCAATTTTCGATGTATAATTGCTCTACATTTTCGAGTTTACTACAATTCAGAATACATAAACATGGAACATTTACTGAGCATGGTTTACAAAATGTATGCGGATGCATATAGAGGATAATGAATAGAAACAGTAAGGGGTTGTTCATATAATACGTCATTGTGTTTTTACCACTTTCAATCACATCTCATACCCCCTTCTCCCCTTGTCACGTCTCGCATACATTTCCACGTTTTTGTTAATGGTTCATTATTTTTTAAAGCTAGTATTATTTTTAACAGCATCTTACGAACAATTTGAGCTAATGTCATACGGGAACAGTACCGGAATATTATATAGGCATCTAGATAATTGTCTAGGGCTGCGTCGTGTGTGAGAGAAATTATTCAAAGCAGTTTTGATTTGATTTATTTCGTTTTACAACTTTTTACAATTTGACACCAGACTTGTTATAAGCTTACTATTTACTTATTTATCTAAAATAAAATTCAATGGCAGTTAAACAAACACAGAAAATTGTCCTGTCGCTACCTCAGAAACAAAACTGGTAGCCCTGGCCTGCATTATCGCCAATACAGTGATGACGATCAGCGTATGCGAAAAAGGATAATGGATGTGAAGAAGACGCTGTGCTCAGACGAAAACAAAAGTTTATAATTGAAACATTTTTGACTGAATTCTGTGCAGAACTGTTGCAGCGCCCAGGTTATCGGGGAATTAATTCTCTATTTGGATTTTGGGTAGCTTTCGCAACAAAGTTTGACGATGAAATTAAAGAGGCTTGTGAAAAACTGAGATGAAATGGTAAACTTAAAGTACTTCATCTCACAATTAGACGACGACGTGACGCTGAAAATGAAAACATAGTAGAGAAATCATATAGACTAATATAATTAATTGTATCTTGGCTCACTTGATGAAAATTAATAGTTAACGTTGCAGGAATACACGCAATACATACTTCTGATGAAGCTACAGTGTTGCGAAACATATGTTAAGTTAATAATAAAATAGTGAAAATTAAAAATGTGCATATAGACTAATGTTTGGTAATATGTCTCAATCAACATTTCCAAGGACAATGACATCCTTGCAAATATACAGAAATCGGAATCTTACAAATGCAACTGGCGGACGAAGCTTTTCAAAATGAATACTTATACCTTCGATCATCAATGGCACAAATCCGTTTGAATGCACTTACATAAATTGCCATTCAATATAATGAATTAAATAAAATCGACTTTCAAGATATATTGAAATAATTCATCAGCAAAAACTGAGAAAAGTCAATGTTTTGAAAACGCGATGAAACATTTAAATGGTTTATAATACGGTTTTCTGACTTGACTTGATTGATGATGATAATTATTTACAGTTAATCAAGAAATAATTCATTGTTATAATTTTACTACAATCATCATTTACAAGTAGTGCATAAATTGAGTTACACTAAATATTTTTCGTTTTAATAAATGACATCCTTTCAGTAGTGCCTAGATATTAAAAGTTGGTGTTGGTATGAGGTTTAAATACTACCTAGAAACCTCAAGGGAGAGAGACCCTGAAACTTGCATTGCCTAGGGGCCTTTACACAGCTTAATTTGGTCCTATACAGGAAAAGTGGACATTAAAATTAAATAGGTAACCTTTAGAGAACACTTTTGTTATGAATTTATTAGTGATCATTTTGCAATGGCAATTTCACGCCAATTTATTTGAACACAAAAAATAACAAGAACGAATACTGAACTAGCTTAATATGTCTTTGAGATTTTCATATATTCAAACATACAACTAATGACAATAAAAATAGCGATTTCATATTTTTAAGTTAATGTGTAATTGTATTTATTGTATATTTGGTTGTTATATTCATTCTGTTCCATTCTATTTTTAAATTATCTGCTCTGTACTTATTCTTCTCTTTGTAGCTAACCTTATTGTTTGTTGCTAAGAACAATGTTATGTGTCAAATCTGAAGTATTCTTTTGTTCGATTCTGCATACGCTAATATTGCAATTGTTTTTTTGTTTCTGGTGGCACCTGTCTAAATATTTTCTGTGCGATTCGTTATCGGTCTGGGAAATGTAGATCGTTTCGCTGAAATGTGTCTGGTCAGGTCTTTTACATGGATTATTTGCGTAGCTATTTTCAACGTGCAACCTATGTTGCCCTCCATCCCTACAGGGTACCTTATAGATCAAGGCATACTGCAGTCATCCTAAAAACTTTTTTAGGGTCTAGATTATAGCTTAGTATTCGGAAGGACATTTGGCCCAAGTTTTTCTTTATTTCCTTAGATGATTTAGTCAAATGCTGGGCCACTAATATTCTATAGATGATTTTTCAGGTTTCTTCTATTTCCATTTCGTCTGCTTCAACTTCCTCTCCCCAACCACCACTCACCCATTTCCATTTCCACCATCCTAAAAAAAGGCTGAAAATGATCATTTGCATTACAGAGTATGACAGAGAGACTGCCCGGCCACCAGCATTAATTGTTAGTGAAAACAACACCCAAAAAGTTGTTTAGTCAGCACAGACACTTTTATTCTTGTTAAAGTAGTGTTACATTCATTCCATCATCATGTTAGTTAAATATGTAGTTCCTATATCGTTCTCCTACCATTTAAACACAATGTAATTCGGGAGAACACCTGTTCCATCCCAGGTCTGTCTGTCCCATTCTCTGATTTCCTTATAATATTTAGACAAATATTTTACTTCCCTTCTGTCTTCATTTGGTAGCTGGTAATTAAATAACTGCCTGAGATTTTAACCTATTTCTTTCAGAGTACTATACTATTCACGATTACATTCCGCCTGAACGTTTAGTGACGACTCCCTTTATGAAAACAGCGCCATTTTCTTAGTTGCCTAGATGTATTAGAAAATGCGATGATTAAATTGGCTGCGACAATAATATTTAGTGCTTTATAGAAATCGTGTTTCCAAAATGGTGTGTTGTACAGAACTTGACGGTATTACATTTGAACTAATATAAACCTTACCACCTCCTCGTCTAGAGTGTACATTAACACAGAAAGGAGGTAAGTTAGTAGTACCAAAGTAAAGGCATATAAACACGGAACTCATATACTCACTTTTACAGCGTAAGCTAATATATTCATGGGCTTCTAGTTACCGTGAGGCGATGCACTGACGGCATTGCTGCCGATATGACTGTAGAAAGTGCATAGTTAGAAAATATCGTGCGGAAGTGGTCAACCTTGATAAGACGTAATGTTGAATTGTTAAGGTAATGGCTGTCAGAGAGTGCTGTCGAAAATTAAGGTGCTGTACGCAAGAACCGATAAGATTTATTGAAAAAGGCACGAAAATTGGGTCTTTTGTAAATGGCCACCGAAACGATTCCTAATCCTTGCTTTGCGTTATATTACCCCTTACAAAGAACACGATTGCAATTTATACATTTTCTTCATATATGCCTTGGTTTATAAAACGATAATTAACCGTAATTTTCATAAGAACTAAAAATAATAATTGCAACATTTCAATATTAACATATTGCTGTTGATATCTTTAGGAAACGTACTCATTTCATTTTTCATGCAGTTGTCCCATCCAAATCAGTTAATTACATTTCTAAATCAACTAACAATATTTGTAATCGCTTAATAAAGCACGACATTATACAATTTGTGTTAATAACATATAACAATCCGAAGTTATTACTGTTAAACAATAAGGAACAGACAGACATTTTAGATAAATGAGGTATATATAAATAAGCTTGTTAAAAATTGTAATTGTTTCTGTATTAGTCAGACAGGCCGTACATTAAAAACTAGATTAGACGAACATGTTAAATCCATTGAAAATGAAACACTTGTACTGCAATTTAATAGAAAATAAACACTCAGTATCTATATACTGACAATTTATTTTAATTATTAGAAATCACAAAAGTCATCTTGAGGAGTAATCCGATTGTAAATGGACAAAAATATTTCAATATTTCTTCCCTATTAATGGTCGTTATCTGTCATATACATAAATGCACTTTTTAGTAGCATTATAATAATAATACTCTTTGAGAATAGCATAACAGCCGAAACAATTTCCTTTTTGTGGTTAATGATTTTAATTATTTTTATACATTTGTATTGCTTCTTGATACACGTAAGAACTTATTAAATATAAGGAAGCAGAAATTCTTGAAAAGTATACCTCAAATTTGCATATATACTGTGTTGCGTCTCTCACGCCTTTTAAAACAAATTTCTTTATTTTCTTATGACCAATAATTTGCATTCGTTACAGTTCACTCAAAATATTTGCTACTATTTTTAAGGTAGAAAACACCGAAAAAATCCTTTTTTTGTTGCCCTGCAATTACTTTTATCACTGTCTTAAATTTCATGTTAAACATTTTCAAAATTTCTTATTTATTGCTATAATGTCCAAAATCCTTGCCTCCGACGACAGTTAAATTTTTCCTAGAACAACATCTGCTAGCATACATCTTTCTCTATCTTTACTGCCCTATTCTTTTTAAGGCACTAGCGAAAACAAACCATCCTTCAACTCCCACAAATCTAACCTAACCAATCAATTGTCCAATCAAATGTCTAAACCACACCTTTTTCCCCTTTCTATCTTAACAATTTAGATCTGTAAAGTATCAAAAAGAGCAAAAGTATTACCGAATTACAAGTCATCGGCAATCAATCTTTAATTTATATCAATTATAATCAATTTAATCAAACGTAGGCTTCGCTCCTCTAATTTCAATTTTCTCCACAAGTGTAACAATATTTTCAAAGTATATAAATAGTTTCGTTTCGTTTTTAATAAAATTTATATAATGCTTCTAAATAATTCATAATCGCATTATCATCTCAGCCAAACAAATCCTCAATCAAACAACAAAAAGAAAACTACCGACACTTCGTTTAGTAGACGTGCAGGACAAATAAAACGCTATGACTGTTAAATTATCGGTCGGAACAGTACAGTGTAAAATAAAAATGTGATCTGTTTTAATTGAGTAAAATCACATTAATATATTACATATTAAAAAAAAAGGAATTAAAATCCTTAGTCGTCTAAACATTAAGATCAAAGTCTCACATTTGGAACGCATCCTACCAAGTAGGCACAACGAACCGAAAGCCATATCCCACTACCGGTTTCGATCTATCGGGTCTCATCAGGTGGGCGCTGGCAGAAAGGCCTTTACATGCTATATTATATATCCGAGGGATAATACCCCTACCGGAGTAGTTGTTTCTGTTGATTCCATATTTATATTTATATTTATATTAATATATTACTTTATTTTCTTACTTCTAAAATCTGAGAGTCTGTAACTTTTACTAACGGTAAATTTTGATCAATGTTTCTGGTAATGTATTGTAACGAGCCTGTATGTGTGTGTACAAGGCGGCGGCGAGTTCCGGAAACAGATAAGACGGGTTCCTCGAATACGGTCGTTGGTCGGCGCTTTGATAAAAATAAGTAAACAACAACATAATAGGAGTTCGAGAAAATACTAGAAGATCGTTCCTGATTACTCCAGAACCTTCGATACCTCTATAAATATTATGTTGTCGACGGTCAAGAACAGTTTAGTTTAGTATAGTTTAGTAGCAGTATAGTTAGAGACACAGTTTAGTACACCGTCACGGTTTATAGTTGATAGTAGAATGGTAATATAAATACGATATACCGAGTGATATAAATAAGTGGTAATATAAATACGATATACTGAGTGATATAAATAATACATTTACCTTGTCATATAAATAAGTTGTTGCATTAGTGTTTAAGTGTTTTAAGTAGTGTGTAAGTGTAAAATAAACAATTGTTTAAATAAATAAGTTGATCTAGAAAATTCGTTACAGTATAATAGCTCTATTAAAATAGAATATTTAGACCCTATCCTACCAAAACTATAATTTTATTTTCAATTATTTCCTTAAATAAGGTTCTGTAGGTCTTTAAAATACCTACAGACTCTCGCACACTTGTAATACATTTTCAGAAAGTTACATTTTATCGATGTGATCATCAAATCTGCCCCTAGAATTTCATCAAAGTACAGTATTTTCAGATTGTATTAAATGGCTATTTTTCGATGACACGTAACGTCCATAAACATGTAAGTACGCTAACTTCTAACGAGATGATGAAAGGGGTAAATGTTTTACTTTATTCCCTTGGCATTGTAATGCGAAGAGGTTTACGACGAACGGAGTTAGTTACCTTGCTAACAACTAACGAGTTTTATCTAAGGGTACATAGAAATAAAAACAAAGTGTCTATTTGTAATATCGGTATAACTGCTCTTTTTAGTTTACGTAGTTATTTGTATGCTATTAAAGATAAGACACGAACGACCCTTAATTTTTTTTGTCTGTGTGTCTGTTCGTAGTAATCTGTGCTAATGTTCAAAACGGCTAAATCGATCTCGATGAAACTTTACAGACAAGAAAAGGAGGCTGTCAGGAATTATCTAGGCTACATTTGTTATCATGAGCATTATAATGTGTTAATGATAATATATACAATGTAGTGTTATATAATTCAAAATGTTTAATATAATTTTATGAAAAATTTAATAGATGAGGCTTTTATTTCTTCAAAACAAATTAAGATGAGAAAAACACGTTGTTTCCCCAATAATTATTTCGCCACACAGTGGCTTCTTCAGGTGGAGGAAATTTCTTCAATTTTGTAACTTTCAACGTGTTTTTTTTTTCATTTTAATTTATAATTTTATGTGCTACCAATAAGAGTTTAAATCGGGATTTCAATGTCTCTAACTTGCAAATTTTCGAAATTCCTATATTTAATACAATTCACCCTCCATTTTACCCTTTTTGCATTCATGTTTCAAATAGATACACTTCTTTATTTCCATCCGAGAGTGTAAATATAAATTATTAACTTTCAGCTTTTTTTCGATATATTATAAAAATCAAAACTAATTAAAAGTTAGATAGCCGAAACGTTGATTATGGTTTACATGTCTCTTATCATTAACTATTAGATATACAATCGTCCATCTCCATTTTGAATTTCGAAAAATTCATCGTTTGTGAGTATCGTGAGATACAACTTGTAAATTTGTTACTTCTGAAGAAGCCATGGCGAAACATATGTCAAGCTAACAATAAAATTGTGGAAATTACAAATGTTTTTATATTATTTTTACAATGGAATTGTATCAAGTAAAAGTAGATTCAATTAATCATAGAAACATACATAATTTCAGACTTATAGACTTTATGGTTTACGAAATTTTGTGGCGAATCTGTCAGTGATGGTATTTGATTTTTATCTATGTAGATAACATGGTCATCAAAAGCTCTTTAGAGATTACAAAGAAGTGAACGTAATTTAGGCATAGCATAATTTGTAGTCTAAAAACATATCTAACCTAAAATCAGGTATACATCTACTTATCTTCCATTTATAAATATTTTAATGTAATTTAGTTGATTAAATTTCATTTACTTTGACTTTATATAACTTACATTATTTTGATCTCATGTTCTTGCCACGACTGTATCCCTCTAGCGACGTGTTTTTGCATGTCCCTGTTGTACGTCGTTTGTAAATATTTCGTGATTTAATTACCTGATGGATGTGTTGTATGCTACATAATTCATTACTAATGTGGAAGTTCTAGTGTACGCGTGCAGTACATTAACTACTTAGTCCATTATAAACGCAGCAAGATCATTTAATATCGATTGGCAACGAGCTACGGCCAGTAGGTATAAACGGAATCTGTGATAAGCCTCTCCTTCGCTTACCACAATCTAATTCGAAATGCTATATTGCAATTTCCGTAACCTACATTTCGACTAATTTTATATGAAACTGTTATTTATATTGGTAGATATTTTATCACAAATAAAACAAATACAATTCCACTTTAAATCACTTTTATTCTTTACAGTTGTTTCACTTACACATAAGCATCTTCAGAAGAAGGATTAATTGTAACTAAGTCTAGATTGTTTTTCTATATTTATATCCGTATTTACCGGTAGGGGAAGAAGTTGACAAATTTTGCTATTAGGAGGATGTATGTATATTTTCTATTTCGTTCAGCACTGGGTTGTTTTCGTTTTTTATATGTCTTTTTATTTCCATTGTTTCTAATGTCTAACTTTTTTCCTTTTTCTTTTATATCTAACATTTATAAATTGTCTTCTATATTAAATTTGTGCTTATTGTCTGTTACATGGTTCATAAATGTTGATTTCCTATTATAATTATTCACATGCTCATTAACCCTTTCTTTAAACGTTCTACCAATCTGACCAATGTATAATGCTATGCAGGTACCACATTTTAGTTTATAAACACACACTTTAACGTTTTTGTTGTTTTATCCTTTATGTTATTAATATATTTAAGCAAATTATTCTTTAATTAATTTAATCTACATTTACTTGATGGAAATTCATTGTAAAGTTAGAAAATAATGTAACACTTATAATTTCCATAAAATTATTTATTTCACTTAATGTAAATATACTTGATGAAGTATATTTTATAGAAATTAAAAGTGTTATATTATTTTCTAAAACTATTATTCGTTTTAAAGGAAAGAAAAACATTGAAAGAAAAACAAATCAATCAAATCGATTTATCAAGCTGTCTGATTTGTGGTTATTTGTTGTGACGTATTTATACTATTTCGTGTGATAAGTTTAAATGGTGTGAATATTGTATTGTTTATTTGTATGTTGATTATGTTATTTATTTTTTGTTGAATATCATCCACCAAAAAGCGTAAAGTAACGGGAATAACAGAAAAAAACAGTACAAAACATTCACCAAAAAAATCAAAAAAACATCAATAAAAAAAAATACAAGAAGAAAAAGAAAAATGGGCCACATTCACATACTTCGGACCCCATACATACCAAATAATAAAATACTTCAAAAAATAGGCCAGAATAGCCTACAAAATGAACAACACAATTAAAAAAGGAAATAAAAAACAAGATAGAAGAAGACGATAAATACAATAAATCAGGAATCTATAAACTCAAGTGCAATACATGTGAAAAAAACTACATAGGACAATCCGGCCGAAAAATAGCCCAGAGATACAAAGAACACATAAAATATTACATAGAATGGAAAAATAACTCTAACTACGCAACATATTTACATCAAAATCAACACAGCCCGGGACCCATACAAGAACGCCCCAAAAATAAAAAACTTAACATCCTCGAAAATATGGAAATACCTATACAAACAAAAAATAAACAACAACATATCAACATACAAATAAACAATACATCGGTCACAACATTCACTCCACTCAAACTGATCACACGAAATAGTATAAATACGCCACAACAAATAACCGCAAATCAGACAGCTTGATAATGTCGAGAGGTGAAACGATCGTCGCTGACAAACACAACAAAATTCCCAACATGGTACACCAAACAAACAACGAAAACAGAATAAAATCGTTAAATGAAATACAACAGAAATATTTAAATAAATAGTTTTACTCTACTAATTAATAATAGAATTATAACCAAAGACTAAACAATATATTTAATCATTGGTATAGTAGTAAACAATAAGAAGACAATACCTGATGTCCAGTAGATTCGGTAACCTCAGTCGTTTCTGAAATCGATTGTGATCAGCATTGGATTCGGTCCACCTATTATGAGGTGTGACGTTTATTATCCGTACCAGATCATACATCACCAAAATCTAATCCAATCCGGATATAAATCTGAACAAATTTCTAGTCGGGGTATTAATCAGTTGGCAACTTTACGAACAGAACTGCAAGGTTACCGTTACATTTTCCATTTGACATTTATGTTTGTTGTTGTATTTAGTCATTTTTTTTAGTTTTAACAATCTGATGTGATTTTTTTTGTTAAAGTTGACTCACTCTACTCAATTCTTTCTTTTATTACACTACCGCTGTTTCTATTTATCTGATTTTCCAGATATCCAAAGTCGGCGACTTCTTTCAGTGTTTGTCTTTAATTTTTATATTAGTTCTAACCATACCTCCCTTGTATACCAATACCTTTCTTTATATTAGTTCCATACTCTTTTATCAATACCACTACCGTTTTATTTAAAGCTGTATTCGATTCATCATTGCTAAATGCTAATACTGCTATATCGTTTGAAAGTCTAAGCATGCTGTATTTTCCCCCATGTATGTTATATCTAACCCTACTATAAGTATGCCCTGTCTTTAATAAAGTGAATAGATTTTGCTCATGACTCAATTTTTCAACGTTTCCTTTATAATATACGTGGTTATTAAGTTATTACCCATTTTATTATTACTAATATACCTCGGATTTCAATCGTATGGGTTTTATTTAGTGTGGGCGTTTCGTGAACTTTATAGTTCATTACTTCAGTTCAGGTTTGGCCTAAAGAAAAAGTGAGCCTTAAAATTCACGAACCATCGGCACAAAATAAAAGCCACACAACTGAAACCCGAAAAAGACCAATAGTATACGAGGACTAACTGATCCATATGAAAGCTTAAAATCGTTATGTAAACTGATCAGCATGTAAGCGCGAACTCGTATAAGTTAATGCATTAAAAGAAAAGGTGGTGTAAGTATACTGTTATGATTGTTTTTATTACCTAACTCATAATTAAAAAAAAAACTTTCTTTGACGTTTACTCTTAATAAGCTTTAGTCAAAGGACGTTAACGTGTTAATTTATTGTAATGTAATTGTCGTTATATGTAATTTATTTATAGATCTGATCCGTATGCATATCCTTATGTAATATGCTTTGTTAAAACTTTTATAAGGAATTCAGAAGTGCACCTTTGATTGGAACTATCTATTTAATAATTAAAAAAAAGAAGGTAATAAAATCGTTTTTCATCTAATTATAAAGGATCCCACATTTGGAACGCGTCCTACACAGTAGGCATAGCGCATAGAAAGCCATATCCAGTCGTGACTGGTTTCGAACGGTTTCGACCTATGGGGTCTCATCAGAAAGACTTTACAAGCTATATAATAAATATAAATATGGAATCAACAGAAACAACTACTCTGAGGGCTGATACCCCTACCGGCATTGAATTATACTGTTGATTCCGATGGATTCTTAGACGAAGATCCTTAGATCCAAATGTGAGATCTGTGATCCTTTATAATTAGACGAAAAAGGATGTTGTTACCTTCTTTTTTTGGATTGTTATCTTTGTCTAAGAATCCATCGGAATCAACAGTGTAATTCAATGCCCTCGGAGTAGTTGTTTCTATTGATTCCATATTTATATGTATTCAATATTCTGATCTCACCTCGTGAACGAAATCTCGCGTTTTTCCTGAATCCGACTTAAATACGTAAATTCTATTTCACTACAAAGTATATTACTTAGGTAGTAAACAACAAAACCTGATCCATAGTAGATTCGATAATCTTATCCGCTTCTGAAAACATTATTTAATCAAGATCTGCTCCGTTCCAGTTGGAAGCCTAACAATTCCTAAATAACTTCATGATGAATTGATGCCTTTGTTCACTATGAACTAGATTTAACTATCTTCCGATGAAAGTAATAATTGGAAATTGCTGAATATTGTAATTTTAAAATGTACTTCCTATATTTATCAACCATATACCTATGCACCTGCCAATGCAATGTACAAAAGGAAGGACAAAGGATGTTAAAAATAATAAATAGATAATGGGTTTATAAAAAGATTTAAGGTTTCCTCAGTTTGCATTTGCTTCGTATTCTTTATTCGAATTCAGAATCGGTATTCTTAGAAGGCATGTTGATGATGACGTTCTTTTGTTAACGAATATTCAAATCGAATTAAACGGATTCGCTCGAAGAATGTAAAAGTAGTTTGTGTAGTAGCTAGACTGCTTCTGCTACGTTGTCTAATTCGACTCGAGACTCAATTAACTGTCTGTTTGATCTTAATCCTATTAATATCCCTTTTTGTTCCTGGAAAAGACGTCCTGACGACTACAGAAAATTCCCCTGTCATACCTGCCCATTCGGTTCCCCTCCCCTCCTCTATAACCACCCATCCACGGTCTTTTTGCTGCAGCATTAAAAAAATATCACGCCATTTGCATTCTAATTGGAAGAAAAGTTCGTCCGTAGCATGAATTACTGGTTGTCTGGAAAAATCTCGGCGACGAGACTGGAATTTAAGAAACGGATTAAGCAGCTTTAGTTCACGATACCGGAATGAATAAAAAAATTAGGACGTTAAAGCTGGCCATTGTGGCTTTAAAGTAGTTTATTTAAACGAACAAGAAACAATCCATGCTTGTCACGCCATCAGTTTTCAAATAAAGGTAAAGTAGAAAAGTACATACCATCGAAGATAAAGTCTCGACAAATTAGAAAAAAAAATGTCAGGATTCTTTTGCTAGGATAGTTGACACACATTCAAAGGAAAGAAACAGATTTAGCTAATTAATAAGATGAGTATAACTCGTCCAAATTTAAACAGTATTGATGTCAGTGGTGCACAGCACATATAGGTGGTGCAGATTACTTTACGCGATCCAATCACCATTCCCTCTCATAACATAACCTTGCCTATTGATAGTGGAAAATAAGAATCTGTGTTATGGAATGTACTATTTACGAAATTTATTCTCTGAATAACATCGCGACAACTTACCTGCTTATCCCGGTGACGTAGTTGTCGCAAAAACCTAAATTACCTTGCTGCCTACTTGGCCTACCCCTTGCTACAACCGAATCTATGCACAACAACTCTATCTATTTTATTTTTTTTTCGTTTTCAACAACATATTTATTTATTTTTTCTAGTTTACTCACTCTTTTCTTTTCCAATTTGGTTGTAGTTTCCCCTGATGTTCCTCCTTTTTTTAAATACCTTTCTTGTATATCATTTATTCTTTTTTTAAATGTTTTTTTTCTGTTTTTGTTTATATTTATCCTAGAGTTTCGTTTCTTTTTTCTACCCTAACATTTTTATGCATTCCCTATCGTTACCCGCTACCTGTTTTTTCATTTTTCACCGCGAAATCAGCGTTAAAAACAATATTGTTTTTATCATTGATTTTTGCCCTTCTCTAACCACCCCACTTTCAACCCCTCTTTTTCCCAACCCTTGCTTGGTACTGGGATTTGTATAAATAACCGTGTTTTCCTTAGTACCAGCATCTCTGTAATTCCACCCACCCGCGGCAAGGAAGAGAGAGATAGAGCTTGTATATTATCTGTATTATATATATTTTGTGTGTGCTTGTTTATGGAAGTATTGTGGTATGTGTGTGAGCTTGTCTGTTTTTTTTTCTGTATATATTTATTTAGTGTCAGAGCTTGTCCGTCTTTTTTTGTATATATTTATTTAGGGTATTTATTAACGCATGAGCTTATAAGTCCTGTTAATTCTTTTTTTGTATATATATGTTTTTTTTTTGTAATAAATTTAGTGGACCAGAACGTTCGTTTTATAACAACTGTGGTAAAAGAATAATTAAATAAAGGAAGACTCACCTAATTATCACTAACTTAATTTAATATGAGCGGATACGTGTTTCGCCCACTTCTGCTAGCGTCGATAATGCCCACGTGTGAAGTGGGCGAAACACGTGTCCGCTCATATTAAATTTAGTTAGAGTGAGTCTTTCTTTATTTAATTGCCCCTTGATGTATAGAATATAATATGTATATGTATAGTACCAAATAGGGAATCTATCGTCTTTAAATTGAGAATTTTCATATTATAATAAATATATCTACATTATGAATTACGTTACCTGACACTTCCTACCCCTATTAAACGTATCACATTATTAATTTAGAAATTATTAAATATAGCTTTTAAAATCTAAAATCGACCGAATATACAGATCCATCCTTTAGTTAGATGTATTCATCGTCAGCTAGTTTCAGAATATTCCACGATTATGAGATCCACAAGATAATCTTACGAAACTGGCACCATAGATACGTACAACATTATTATAAAGTGAGATCACTCCATTACAATGGACGTACGTTAGGAATTCTAGATATATATTATGAGTATTACTAATTGAAAGTTATAATATTATTTTATTATTATATAGTGATAATATTTTTTTGCTTCCGATTATTGGTAGCTAAAATCTATTATGGGTTAGTTTGCGGTTGTATGGTGTGTCATAGTAATAGATTCTCTTATTTATTAACATAAGTATTGTATTTTTCTCATTTTAATCTTTTGTTGTGGAGAATTCTGTTTAGTTATAAACTATGAATTTGTTTTAATATATTGCTTTTTTTATTTCTAAATTTTCATGTAAATTTAATTTTCTACTTTTTTATGAACGTGAATTACTTTTACATTATTTGTATCTATATTGTATTTATATTTGGTGCAATTTTCGGCTGGACCTGTAGGTACAACATTTGTTGGGATACACATGTTCTTTCAACCTAGTTTTTACTGGCCGTCCCAATTGACCTATACATAGTGTGGCAGATTTGACAATTGATCTGGTAGATCTCACTGTTATTAATTTTTTCAGTTTTTTTATTTATTACTAACTAATAATTTACTTTTTTAAGTTTTTGTTTTAATTTAAGTTATTAAAATTGGTTTCACAATTCGTGCACGCTGAATTTAACTAATCTTCTAATTGTAGTATGTAGGCTCGAATTAAGATAATTTACCGGGCTTTTGGGCCGTGGTTCATAGGCAACCAAAAAGCCTTTTATTTTTTTATTATCTTAATTTAATTTTCTAATTTTTTTAACTTATAATTTTTTCTGCCCCTTCATTCCCTATAGATTTTGAAAAACAAAACAAAAGATTTAGGTTATTTTTTTTACAAAGAGTTTGTGAATATATTTGTTGTCAGTTTATTATTTATGTTTTGCTTTTTATCAAATTAGTTAAACTGAGGTAAATATTTTTACTTATCGGTCTTCAGTTTTTAGATGTTTATTTTATGCGCAAACTCATAAATTCAAACATTGTCAATTTTTTATCATGGAACACGATTCAGGAGCTGTAGAAGATGGATGAAAGAAGCAATTTCGTGTTCGCTGGTTAAACGAAAATGAACATTTGCATTTTATAAAACAATTTAACGGAAAGCAACAACTGAATTGTAGAGGAATTCGGTTACTCGATACGTTCAGATGGTTCCATTCGTGACTTGCCTTTTTACCAAGTGTTATCGTTTTGTCAATGTTTTTGCAACTCTACACCTTTCGCATGTCTAACTGACTCACTTACGTATAATCGATAAGGTACTTTGTCCATTACATAAAGCACTATAACAATCCTAAACTCGGATCGATTAACGAAATCAAGAAAAATCATATTTTATTGATAAAGAGTTACTTTGGAAGCGTTGTTTAAAATTGAAGAGATATTGAATACACGCACGCAATGTTTAAATACAAAAGATTAATATTTAGACGAATAAGGATTTTAATTCCTTCTTTTTTGAATATGTTATATTTTCGTCTAGAAGTCCATCGGAGTTAACAGTGTAATTCAATGCCGGTAGGGGTATTAGCCCTCAGAGTAGTTGTTTCTGTAGATTCCATATTTATATTTATATTTATATTTACAAAAGATTATTTTATTTATTGTAAAACCACAATAATTATTTCGGCGATACAGCGGCTTCTTCACGTGGAAGAGTGGAAGAGTAATATATCTTAAAACTAGGGTACAATCAGACCTATATATTATAATAAATTAAATTAGGAGTAGTTGTAGAAGTTGAAGGGAGCATATTAAAAATTAATGTTCAATAACGGTGATTTATTTAAGTCTAGTGAATCATTTAATATAATACCTTTTTTGTTTAATTTGTTGATTTATATACTTTCCAATAAATTTAATTTGCGATCTTTATTTTTAAAATGTAATATTTTATAATTGTTAAAATTATGATTGTTTGTTATTAAATGTTTAGCATAAGTTTATTTTGTGTTTCGGTTTTCATAACCTTTTCTGTGTTCTTTTATTCTCTCCCGAAATGTTCTATCAGTCTGACCAATGTATGCCTTGTCACAATCACCACATTGAAATAAATAAACACCAGATTTTAATTCTTTTTAGTTTCATCTCTGCTATTTTTTATGATTTTGTTAAGGGAATTACTAATTTTAAAGGAAACAGAACTATTAGTGAAATTTTTAATAAGCTTACTTAATTTGGCTGAAAATTTTCCTAGATATGATATACTATTATACTATGTGAGTTTGTTATTTTAAGAATTGGTAACTAAAATTCAATGTTTGTTTATTTAATTTGTTTAAAAAATATTTTACAACGAATAATTGTATCCCTTGTTGTGAGCAATCTGGTTAATTCTGCTTAATTAATAGTTTGTAGGAAATTGGGTGGCACAAATTTAAGTGTACGATGGTATCGGTGTGAGTATTTTGATAATATATTGAGAAAGTGTGTTTATTAAGAACATTTTTAATAGTTAGATTAAAAAGCTTTTAGTTTTCTTCAGTTGTCATGGTAAATTTATTTTTTGGGTGTATATTGGATACATATATACTTTGATAATTGGTTGTTTGAGCCTGTATAACAAATGTCGTAAATATATCAGTAGTAATTATAACATTCCTTGAAGGGTATGTTATTACTTATTTTTGTTTCTAATCTATTCATGAAGATTTCAGCAAGTAATGAACTCGTAAAAGGTATTTTCAGATAATTTTTCTTGAGGCAAATTTCCAAACACTTGACCAATTCATTAATTTTTACAGGATTCACCAGATTGCCCAATAATGGCATTTCTACTAATTTTATAACTTCTTGTGGTGGAATGCTTGCAAGCAAGTTACATACATCGAAAGACGCAAATTTACTTTTATGCGGTATTTTTAAATTGGAAATATTTCTGAGTTCGAATGAGTTTTTTTAAGAAAGAGATGGTTTGTAACAAGTTCATTTTTTAATTTCAGTAAGTAAGAGATTCTGTAACGAAGTGAGCAAATTTTGTATCGATATATGATAGGTATATAATAATGTTCTAACTTAGTAATACTAATAATATATTTCTATGGTTTCTAGCATACGTATATTCGTAATGGAGTAATCTCAGTACGTAATAACGTTCTATGTATCCATAAAGGTAGCTTAGATAGGTACACGGAGATAGGGAATGGACTAAGTCGTAGTCTCGCAAAAGTGACTGTTCTATAAAAACAAACAAAGCGTAATAATAAACATTATTATGCTTTTGGTCAGAAATTTATCGAAATTACCCGACACGGATCGCGATTTAGCTCTTGTTACAAGCTCATCAGCGTGCCATAGGCAGTTTTCATAAATTACTGACCAAGTCGAAGTGTCTGGTAGTTTCGATAAATTTCTGACCAAAAGCATAATAATGTTTATTATTAAGCTTTACGTGTATTCACGTTGTTGATATAGCTGGACAAGTTTAAATACCTCAGTGAGGCCTTGTTTAGTTTGACGTCCTCTGTAGCAGCTAAAATCCACTAGATGGCAGCAATTGCCTCTATTTCATTTTTACAAACAAAGCGAGTGTACGGCCATGCCTGTCTCTTTTCTGTGTAGCTCTGTAATGATAAGTGAAAAAGTAATTTTCTTAAGTTATAATCCTAGAAATAAACAACTACTGACCGCACGTTCGCATTTTTTCTCTCACACGTTGCTGCCAATATTTACTATACAGTTTGATATGAAAGGCTCAGTTCATTCTCTATATCTATGGATAGATATGTAACATAAGCCCGATGGGTGCGAATTAGCTGACGATTAAAAAGTTTAATTAAAGAACGAAACTAATTAAATAGCCTAAATGTCGTTTCGTACAAATTGTAACTTAAAAGTCACCAACGTTTTGACGTGTTGGATATGTTGAAATGTTAATATTCTGATTCGGTTTTCATTTGATCTTAAATTAGAAGTGGTAGTGGCTGTAGCTAAACGCCCGCCGACAGAATCATTAGGTTATATTACATTGCGATGTGGATGAACGGGATTGTTGAAATGTTAGTGCTATCTATGTACTAAGGACTATTGTATTGAGATGCCTCCTCCGCTTGGCATGCGAGATGTTAGTCAACAAATCAACTATTTTCTCTTTTTGTAGCGTATGTTTATAAACAACCTTTAGTACTTAATTAATATAATAATGACGTAGAGGCAATTGCTGCCATCTAGTGGATTTTAGCCGCTACAAAAGATGTCAAACTAGACAAGGCCTCACTGAGGTATTTAAACATGTCCAGCTATATCCACAACGCAGCCTGCATACGTGAATACACGTAAAGCTTAATAATAATTATTATGCTTTTGGTCAGAAATTAATTGTTACTATTAAGCTTTACGTGTATTCACGTATGTAGGCTGCGTTGTTGATATAGCTGGACAAGTTTAAATACCTCAGTGAGGCCTTGTCTAGTTTGACATCTTCTGTAGCGGCTAAAATCCACTAGATGGCAGCAATTGCCTCTATGTCATTATTATATTAACCGTTCTTTACGGAACATTTCGACTTGGTCAGTAATTTATCGAAAGTTTCAATAAATTTCTGACCAAAAGCATAATAATTGTTATACTTAATTAATACAAATGAATAAATAAATGAACTGAACAATAACTAAATGAATAAATCAAATAAACAAATTAAACTAAATTAAACTACTTATTATTCTGGGCAACAAAATGGGCCGTTTAAAATTATAAAAGTTAGGTAGGTTTAGCTTTAGCTTTAGTTAATTAGGCTAATACTGTACATATTATGACGAAGGTGTCTAACTTTTATACCTTTAAACACCCCCGTTTTGTTTGCACAAAACTGCCAGTCCTAAGCCTGGTTAAATTGTGAAGGAAAGTTGAAAATATTATTCAACTGAATGCATAAACTAAATAGACAATTTTAAACAAATTCGTTATACATAGGCTTACATATTTATTAAATTGTCGTGGCGCTACGGTCACGCAAAAGTTTCGCGGCTCTATGGGAACGGCGCTGCGGGGACTCACTCAAAAAATAAACAATGATATAATAAACTTTGTTAAAGAATTACAAAATATAACTTAAATGCGATCTGTGCAAATAAAAGCAGTTTCATCTCACTCTTGGTCAACAACAAAATAAGAACTGACATAAAATATATATGTCAATGTAATTGTAAAGACTGTAATTTGTTTTATATTGGTCAGACTTGACGGGCCCTAAAAGACCGAATTGACGAACATGCCAGATCCACCTTAAAAAATAACAAATTCACGGGAATAGCAGAACGTTCTATAACAATTATGCATTAGACACACAAAATTTTAAATTTTTATACAATGTCAATAAAAGTTAACGTTTAAACCATCTGAAATTTTTAGCAATTAGCAGGGCTCGCTACCTGACTCAACCGATTGTAAACGATCAAGTTGAATTGAATTTTTCTCCTTTATTGAAATTCATACTTTCAATATCTTAAACATAATTCAAATTTTAGTATTCAATTTGTATTCCTTGAAACTGCTGTAAATCCTGAAACAATTGTTAGTTCTTATGATTGATTAAATATATGTCATTTGTCTAATTTAATTTGTCGAAATGTTCAAAGATTCCATCTCTAAACGAAAGTGTAAAACCTTTACGTTGACTAGTATCAAAAAAGTATGAATTTTACAATTATAATAGGTATTCAATGTTGTCAATACCCGTGGTAGTTGACTTAGGAAATTTGGTTTTTGTAGAATGATTACGATTTATGAGTATTAAACGTTAGATATGACAGGTAAAATGCAGCACTTTAATTAATGCAAAAGAAATGCGTTATTTCAATTAATGACAGACCAATGACCGCAATATTTACGATGTAATAATTAATGAATGTGCATCATGTACTGCGAACATAATTTTGTTTCCGTTGGCTAATCAGGAAATTAAAAATAAACATATTACGCTTAATTACACCAACAATAAATTAAATGTCGAATCACTTCAGCTGTTTCCATTTGTTCGCTAATATTTTATGCATTTAGTGTGATTAATAGTCATTCTCGACAAATACCGAATTCGAAATGTATGTACTAGTATTTAATTTTACAATTCTACTACTACAATGTACGTATATACTTACATAAATTTATGAATAAATTATTACATCTAATACAGGGAGTTCAGTTATTTAATAATAATAAAATTGTGTCGACAAAACGTTTTGATTTTTTTAAACTCCCAGGGCCTCATAGAGTTTGAAATAAAAAAAGTATTCTCAAAGTTTCAAGTTTTTATCTTAATATTAACCTGTGCCGAAAAGAAAGTTGTAATATACATAAATGTCCTATTTGAATAACAGGGTGTTTTCGGAATGGAATAATCAATTTTTTGTTCCGTCCAAAGTAACTGTTCAAAAAAGCTTGAAAACATCGAACTTATAACAGTAAAAAATTCCGATAAATGACTACTATTATGAGGTTAAACTAAAATTTTCGAACAGTTGTTTTGAAAAAATGATTATTCGATACCAATACATATATATACGATTCCTTTATTATATTATAACAAAATTACAAGATAACTTTTGACGTGAGTTACCTATAATATCAAAAGGTCGCAGGGTCAATTTATTTTCTTTCTTCAACGGTAATGAAATGAAAGCGATGTAATTTAAAGTCACCATAAATATTTATCATTTTTGGTTGGTTTCAGGCTTATATTTTAAATTACCTATTCATGATTTTTTCCCTGACTACTTATAATATTATGGTAATAATAATAAAATGATTTTTGATGATACAACTGAAAAGAAACGCGAAAATAATTCACGTTTTCCAGCTTCACGAGAAATAAGCGCTTTAGAATTCCGGACGGGAATTCTTCTACTTTCTTTTTCATGTTCTCGGATTGGTAAATTGTTTTTATTTTTAATTATATCTTCAAAACAGTAGAGGGATTAACGTGTTTCAAAACTTCCAAAAGAATCGAAATATATACTTTTTATACAACACTATCTGAATACTGGAAATACATTTTTAAGAAAATCCAAACGATTTGTTGCAATAGTAGATGAACGAGGATAAGAAATGAAATGTGCATTTTTATTTTTATGTTCAACGTGTCACATAAAAATAAGAGCATTTGGTAAATGCGTTTTCAGCAACTTCCAGAGAAAAATAAATTTTATGACCAAATCTGATCCTCAATGAATTTAAATGCGTAGTTGCAATTTTTCGGAAACAGAGGAATAATTTTTTTCTTACACTTATGTATAGCATATTAACTTACTATAATTTCTTAAAAAGAAAATATTTAAAATGTGTGAGTGGAATATGATATCTTTCAACTAAATTAATGGTAAATAAAATAACTTTATTTATGTATTTCCGTAACTCTTACTTGCCAGTGAAATTTCTTTTCGACAATTGTGTCGTAACTTCATTCGCAAAATTATGTTTCTTTTTTATCTTTTTTATAACTAAAGCTTTGAGTTTCCTTTCTGAGGAATTTATACTGTATTCTCAAAATACATTGTTATATGAAACTACATAAACTGTCTTAATATTGCATTACAGCCAGTATGTCGCCACCTAATGACATAAACTGTCAACTGTGGTATTTCATATGTTTAACAAGGCCTTACGAATGCATTTCCTTGACAAACTGAATCTACAACGCAGCTTATATAACGTGATAGGCATGCAAACAAAATTAATAAAAAATACTTAGTTCTTGGTAATGCATCCATTTACGGAACAACTGCGATTTGGTCAGTGGTCAGTCATGGTGTGCTAATACGATCACAATTGCCATCCAAATCTAATAATATCGGTAAATATTTTCCAAGAACTAAATTTTCTTTATATAAATTATGTTTGTATATGTTGGGCGCAATTTCACAAAATGGCAATTAGCCAACCAATGGACATCTCGTTACGATCAAATTTAAACTTTGAAATTGTACACTAATTGATACGATGCGGTTGTTGGTCACTTGGTGAAACATTTTGAAAAATAAAGAATATAATACAAGAACACTTGGTAGATTCACAGGTCTATTAAAAAACTTGACGATAGTCGTTTCGGCTGTTATGCCATTATCAAAAGAGTACAATATAATACTAAATAATTACATGATAAGTTGAGCTTAAATACTAGATTTACATAATGGATTTTAGGAGTGGGGATACATTAAAATCGAGTTGATCATTGGTTAGCAATTTCTTTAATGGCTTTATTAATTTCAAAAATTTCTAGTATGTTTAACAATTTGCGTTTTTTACAATTATGGATTAATTTAATGTTATCAATATATAAATTGTGATTGTTTGTAATGCAATGTTCAGCGAAGCCAGCCAGTACAAGAGTTTTTGGTTAAAATTGATTTTTGATGTTCACGTATTCTTAGTTGTAAGGCTCTACCAGTTTGTCCAATGTAAATTGCTTGGCAATTTTTACAATTAATTTGATAAACACCACTTTTCTTTGACATATAATTATAAACACCCAGTATTAGGAATCCGAACTAGCAAATGACCAGTGTTCTTTTAGAACTGGAAAGTTGGAGGTAAAAGTTCAATATTGAAAAAGAGACTCATCTCACTCAACTATCACCGTATCTACCATAGTAAAAAATGTTTTTGGAGTAATTTTTATCTAGAGCTCCAATTATGTACTTCTGCCAACATTGGGGTTTTCACAAAATTTATTCGAAAGTATTTTGTACTTTTTAAGATTATGTAAGTTAGGTTAGGATTGGGTGAGGTTACGTTAGTTTCTTGCTAAACAAAAAACAATGCTCTTTGGTCATATGCTAGTTGCGCATTTCTAAGGTTTGGTCATAGCGAGATACATTCGTGGAATTGGTTGAACAATATAACAAATGGCGGTTTTTCGATTTTGCACCTAACAAGTAGAAGATACTTAATGAGTCCATGCTAATCTTTGTTCAAATTTATTTTTATTTTAAGTCTTATACGGAATAGGGTGTATTTGATTGCAACCTAAATGTTGAAAACTTTTGATGTGGTGATTCCTCCTATTCTACTGTCTTAAACGATAAATCTTATACTAATTATACCTACCTTTAATTGGAGAAAATAAATGGCAATTGTATAAGTATTTAGTGTGCGTATAGACGAAACGAGAGTGAGAACACACAACGTGATAAAATATTTTGTAAATTTACAAAAACGCCAGATACCTAGAAGATTATGTGAGGTTCGTGGTTACTTAAATATTTCTATTTGAAAAGCTGATTGCTTTCTTCTTTTGAAAGTTTTAGATTTTCTACCAAAACGACTAAACATTCCAAGAAATTGTAGCTTATCTCAAATGAACGGTTACCCCTTTTTTTTCTAGCGTGACTGGGCTAAAAGAGGGTGAATTAGTGTATGCTCGCAAATTTTAAGTCAACCTTAATTATTTCATCTGATATTTTTCTATTAAAAATGCAAAGTTATTCGTTTTGGTTTCATAAATTACCAAAATACTACATTCGTTAGGCGATTCTTTATATACCGTCATTTTAAATGTTACTGCATTATTAAATTATATGAAAATTCAAATTATTATTTTATATTTACATAATTTTTAGAGTACATGTTTGTATTTACATTTTTGTAAGACTTTATTAACCGAGTAATTGCTACAAAATAAATTACCATTAATTAAAATTTTTCAACTTAAATGTGTTAAAATTAATATTGAATGGCGCAAACGAATAAAACATAAGAAATTCAATTGGTGTACTGCGTACATACTCAGCTAGACATAGAGTCATCTTCAGTTAGATGAAGGGTTTTAGGTTTTTAAACGTTTTGTTGAATTTCGGGTATTACTATTTATTTACAATTTATAATTTTTAAAAGATTATGTTTCGATCTTTGTCAAGAGGTTTTTTATTCCTATAGAATATATATTGTAGTAATATAATTTTAATATGGTGAGGATTTTTAAAAACAAATAAATGATAATATTTGTGTTAAAATTGTTGAAATGTTAGGCGCCAGGTACCTTTACGATATCAATTAAATTAAATATTAAATTGAGAAAATTAATACGTTTATTGAATAAAAACAAAATATTAGAAACAAGAAAACTCTTTTCTCAGAAGTTCTTTAAACAAAAAAAATTATACAAATTATCTTAAATAAATAAAGAAGATTAATGCTAGTAAAATTTGTTTAATAAATCCAGAAGGTGTATTTTTTTAATGCAAAATAAATGAATTGAATTTTAAGAAAAAGAAAAAATATATAGAAGTTAACAAATATGGATGCAGCTTTTTGAATAAATTTCACAATAACAAAAATAAAACAAAAAACTATCTAAATTAAGTAAATTTCTGAAACCTAATTAACAACAATAAGCAAACTGATATCAATCGGAAAGCTTGAAAATCTACAATGATTTTCAAATCACTTTTTTTTAATTGTAACTGAAATAAGACTAAAAAGTGAAGTCTTTCAGTGACATTGAGTAAAATTAAACGTTCCATCTATTTTGGTAAAAAGAATTTATCAAAAGTTCAAATTATAAACATAAACATAAATTAAGTTAAGAATTTTGATTCTCCAAAGAATTAATCATTAAAGACAGTTTTAAATAAATTTTACAAGACTGGAAGTGGCTTAATTTGTCTAAGTATGGAGTTTATCTGGGTTTTTATAATGTGGTGAGAATTACATGTTCGAAAATTATCAAAACTTTGTGTATTTTGTTATTCATATGTAAAGTAAAAGCTCTAATTTCAATATAAATATAAGTTTTCTCTTATTGTATAAGAACTATCATGACAATATATTATATATATTTATAAAATGTGTAACAAGAAGATATACAATGACACAGTGAGATTTATTAAAACAGACAAACTGAAGAAATTTTACAAAACTGGAATCAACAAATATGATTCATAGACTATAATTAAATACAAATTCGTTCTATTGGTGCGCAATAAAAAACGAACTAACAAATGTAACTGCCTTTTCTTAAAATTGAAATTCCAGATGTTGAGATTCTTATATGCTTATTTAAAAGTAATTGTCGCCTCTTTTTTCCTGTAATTTCTTGCTGATGTCCATACTCATAGTTCCTTTAAAAATTAAATAAAATAAATAGGAAATAGTTATGAATTAAAAGTCAAAGCTTCGGTGGGAAGATGATGAATCGTGCGCAGACGCGCGGCGCCTTGGAAGCACACGTCTTTTCCTGTTTCCGAGCGCGACGCCAGTCGTCGGGACGCTGTTGGTGAAGCCGGTCGTGCCCGTCATCGTAGTCAACCACGTGTCCCGAATGATCCTTGAACTTCGTTTGCGATGACTTGCTTTCTACCCTTTTTGTATTGTCCATTTTATTTCGGAAGTATAGACTGTGACAGACTTGTTCACGACTGTAAAAGTTAATGGAATCCGGATTTAAAGAGTCGTTACTTTTCGTTGTGAAAGTAGTTTCTAAAAAAGGCTGATTATGACGTGGTGTTACAAAGGCTTACCGGTCTAGCTCTTGTGTTCTGGTAGGAATTATTTAATTTAAAGGGATTATTTTTGCACAGTAATTGGTTCAACTAATATAATCGTGTTTTCTCTAATCATAAACTAATGCTTATTGAACATTTACAGTAACTTTTCTACTATGTCAATCAAAAGCAACTAGGATTTTAAATTTAATAGTTTCAACGTTTCGTCACCACAAGGTATATTGTGATTTTCTCATCAACTAAAGCAATAATAATAAATTATGTTAAGAATGATTACTGGTAGAAGTTGTTTCACGTTGTTATTAATATGTTTTAAGCTACCTAATTCTCGATGTTTATGAAATTTTTTAGTTATTTCCTAAATAATAAAAGTTCTTCATCGACAACGCATTTCTGACATTTTCTAGTAGCTTTCAGAAATTTATGTTTTTAAAAGTATTCTTGCCATATAAAAAAATTCTCTAATTAGAACAGTCATTGAGTAATAAAATTTATAACAATAATTACTTTACAAAGTTTATCAAAGTCATGTTCATTATTTTTTGCAAAATCTGTATCGCTTTTAATTTTCTACAAACAACCAACCATTCCTTATTTTAATGAAGAGTTAATATTTCTTAGGATTTTCACCTTGTCTATTTATTCTTTTCTATTTTGGATGTTGTTAGTACAACTGTTACATTTGCGCTCTACCTTAAATCATTCTACCTAATTTTATCCACAGTACTTCTTAGAAATTCCACTTCATTTGTTAATGTTTGAGTTTAGCGTAAACTGGAATTCGGGAAAGTAATCTTCCTCACTACACAATTTCTTATAACCATCTACTCATCATTTTTAAAGAAATTTGAATCATACAAATTATACAAGAAAAGTATTTCGGTATTGTTGTTTTTTAAAGATATTTTTATAGTAAGTAAATACTGTCTTATGGAATCTGGTTTAGGGGTTAAGTGAAATGGAGGAGCCGGTAAAATACCTGTTAGTTTTTGATTTGAGAAACTTTCTTAAACTTCAAAAGAGAAACTAAATAAGAGAATGGAAAAAGTTTCACCAATTGTTTATTGTACTCGAGAATATCGTTTCGATCTACGTGATCATTATCAAGAGTATTACTAATTACTGAGTAAAATGTTTCACAGTAAGTGCACCCTAGAAGGTTTTAATTTTTTAAACATGTTAGTTTTGATTATAAGAACCCACCAAACGTTAAGATATGTAACCGAAAAGAAAATAAAGTTAAATATAATGTAAACTATTTATAACACAACTCAAGGAACGAAGCGTGTTTTCGTTATTAAAAGGAAAACACAGAATTTTACGAATGCAATTTTTAATGCTTGACAAATAAAATTATTTGCCCTTCTTGTCATGATCACTGCTGTTAATTTAGAAACTTGAAAAAGATTACTAAAAGTGTATATTTGTAGCACGGCTCTGGTAAGGGTGTAAAGTGTGAATGGTGGTCACGACGGAAAAGAAAAAGTTAAAAACGTCTAAGGTGTCTATGATGTGATGGTATATACGGCTGTTGAAAATACCATGTACGTAAGGTTAGAGCAAGATAAACTATAGGAGTCAATAAGGAAAAGGAGAAGTAACATACGATGATAGGACATATTTTGAAACATATTAGAAGCAGAAATAGGAGTAAACATAAGCAGAGGAAGGCCTAGATTAAATTTTTATTAGCGAATTGGCAGGGTTGTAAGATGTTATAATTTTAAGGAAATGCAAAGTTTGATTCATGATAGGAAGTAGTGGAGGTCCAGCGGTGTCCACAAGTCTTCGGACTGATGACCTTATGATTAGAAGCAGAAATAGGAGTAAACATAAGCAGAGGAAGACCTAGATTAAATTTTTATTAGCGAATTGGCAGGGTTGTAAGATGTTATAATTTTAAAGAAATGCAAAGTTTGATTCATGATAGGAAGTAGTGGAAGTCCAGCGGTGTCCACAAGTCTTCGGACTGATGAACTTATGATTAGAAGCAGAAATAGGAGTAAACATAAGCAGAGGAAGACCTAGATTAAATTTTTATTAGCGAATTGGCAGGGTTGTAAGTTGTTATAATTTTAAAGAAATGCAAAGTTTGATTCATGATAGGAAATAGTGGAGGTCCACAAGTCTTCGGACTGAGGACCTTATGATAATAACCATGGCCACCATTTAAATATTCCGCACTATGTTGTTAGAATAACTGTTGTGTGTACATTGTATTTTGATCAAAATTTTCTAATTCAATTCATCACCTTTTTGCCATTAGTGGTTTCATTTACCTGTTCGGTAATTATTGCAAAGGGCCCTAATTAACCTTACCCATAATCATTTTTATAATGTGAACTTGGCATTTGTAAAATATTAGTAGGACACCATAGGTAGCGTTTGGTAAAGTTTACACGTACAGGGGATAAAATTATTTTTTAATTGTCACCCGCAGAATATTTTAAGTTCAATAAAGTTATAAACGACACGTCGCTCGTAATGTATATTTATTTATTTATGTTATATAAAAACAGTTGATATACAAGTAGATTTATGTTCCCAGAATGACCAGCAAACAATTGCATAATGAGAAATTAACAGTAATTTCCAATTGTATTTTATTGGCTTTATAAAATTTTTGGAACAGTTTAATTACAAACGTAAACTACTAAAACTCTATTTAACACATACGTAATTTCGGCTCTTTAACGAGCTACAAAACTGAACCATAAGTAGTTTTATGTGTAATATCAGCAAATAATATACATATGTGTAATGTTTTTTTTTTTGATATTCAATTAAAAATTCCGATGAAACGATAACATTCTGGATATGGAATATAAACCATTTAGTTAAATTAATTATTTTATAGAACGTTTTAATTGTCAGCTAATTCCAGAATGTCCTATTATCTAGTATCTAAACTCATACAAGAACACGGCTAGAAATTAGTTCAGAAGATGAACAAACCCTAATCATCGAAAATACAACCACAAAACGATACTTTCACAAAATTTATTTGACAACAATTGTTTCCCAATTTTAATTATGAAATTTTACACATTTCGGAAAAAGGCCCAAAATTAAATTTATTGAAGCCATTCGAAATTAATAAACGTAAGTCTTCTTTATTATTATTAATGGACAATTAGATGTTAACTTTTCTCCATTAATTAATTTAAACTTATAATTTTAATTATTTTAGTTATTGCATACTTGTTTCATTGAATTTTTTCTATTGGTATAAGTTTGTTTATTCCATCTCTCATTTTAGGTATTTACCTAATATTGTTATTTTAATCTTTTTTAATCTGTTAAAAAAAAATTTGATTGTAATATTTTTAGTCTTTATATATTTTTATCTTATTGTATTTTGTCACCTGTTATATATTTAATTCTTTCCCCCCACTGTTTCTATCTGTCTATAAATACCCAATATTTATAGTTTGTACCACACTCAACCTGAAGAAGGTACTGTGTTAGCGAAACAATTGTTGTTGTCAAATAAATTTTGTGAAAGTATCGTTTTGTGATTTTATTTTTGATGATGAGTAACTTTCACCAAGTAAAAGCCGATTCAATTTCATCTTAAATCCTAGTCAGATACTCGACTATACGACAATTCTAATCAGGGTACAGTACGGCATTCCTTACTTTGTATTCAATATTTTGATGTCAACTATCAAACGAAATCTCGTGTTTGCCTGATATTGGCGATATACGTAAATTCTATTGTACTATAAAATATATTACTTAAATTTTGGTTATTTGGGAAATTATCCGTTATATATTTATTCATTGGCAGAGTAGTAAACAATATCAGGACAGAACCTGATCCCTAGTAGATTCGAAAAAAAATGATTTAATACACGGTGTGATGTTTATTTTCCGTACTCGATTATATATCACGAAAATCTGATCCAATCCGAATTTAAATGTGAACAAATTTCCAGTTGGGAAATCAATTGGAGACTAGTTAAAGCACTAAAACCTAAAATTCCGCAAAAAAGGTTTAGAAACCTAAAACGGGGATGTCCCATTGCTGCCTGCGAAAATATTTTACTTGAAATTGTGGCAATTCTGCCCGCCGACCTTTATGTCTAAAATGTTGGTGGTATTGCTGCCCGCCAACTTTGTTACCCTCATAATTAATTTGAATTCGTAATTAGGTATTATAATGCATATGTAATAATTCTTATAAACGTAGTACATATTCGTAACATATAAAAGAATTTGACAAAACGACAATTTTAACGTCACAAATTATGGATTCGATTGAGTTGGTTGAAAGTGCTTGGGGTAAACAACAAATTGCGGTAGAAGGTTACGGAACATTCAAAAATTGTTTTAATCTTGGCCTGCAGAGAACTATTGCCTAATATATTATTACAAGGCTGTAACTTTCATTTCAAACAGTGTTTATGAGAGCCCTAGGTTTTCGCCTTGTGTGTATATGTCTTTCTACATGTATCAAAATGTTACATAAATTCGGTATTTATTTGTATGCAAAAATATTTACTTGTTAAATTATTATTATTATCAATCAAATACGGACGCGGGCAGCAATGCAACTGTTTCAAGGCGCGGGCAGCAATGGGACGGGCAGCAATGGGACCCTAAAACGCATTTCGATACTCAATTTGCCATCTTGAATTTGATGCTAATGTTTTGTTTGGAATTTTGGGTTTTACTAATTTATTACAGCTCCATATAATAACTAACGCTACCTACGCTAATACCATATATATTGATCGTGATCCTGATTCTTTTTTTAATAAGAAAAGGGCAGTACGAATATTTTGAAATTAGTTGGGTGGGTCGGTACCACGTTAGAGTATTTGTATTTTATGAAACATATTTTATGCCACTTTTATATAGAAACTAATTCAGTAGCTATTCCAAGATGATCCCAGATATTTCTCGATGACGAGAAACTTATTCATTTGTAATGTTGGATATATTTTTTTTTTTAGTGATATAGGTTGATACCTAACAAAGAACTTGTTAATAACATCCATTAAATTACAAACAGTTAAAATTTAGACAAGCTGGGCACAAATAAGAATATACGAGAAATAAACGAATAAGAAACATACATTTTTTTAGAAAAAACGTTCAAAATTATGAATGATAGAATATACACATATATTTTAAAGAAACAACTGTTACAGAATTAAAGAACGTAATTTTAATAAATAGCTTCATTAAATCAACTAAAAGTTATACCCAATTTTGGGAATCCAACGGTACCGACAAAATTTGGGTACAAATCAAACGATAGAATTTGAATAACACACATGTCTAAAATTGGTACATTAAAATCGTGGTTGAAATAATCAAATGTTTAGTGAACTTTGTAGCATCTTTCCGTATGCATTCTGGTCAAAGATCATGTATGTTGTTTAATACACAATACATTTTGAGTTTAGCTATTAATATGTATTATTTAGTTACTCATGTGGAAGATTAAAATAAAATTTTATTATCAAAATTGACATTTTTGTTTCAGTATTCTGTCGTACTTTATATAAACAAATCCACTCTCATATCTGAAACCTGGAATTGCACGCAACATTCTCGGTTATGTTTTTTTACTTTAATATACATAATTACGTATAATCCTACTAATAATTAAGTTATTGTTTTATTGGGCTTTCATGGAACGGTTTAAACAATGCGGTTTTTTAAGGAAATAATAATAATTAGTTCTGCGTCATATGCAATAAAAAATAAAAATGCATTTAGTATTGAGCAGCTTTAAAAGGTAATTTGTTTCTTTGGTCGTTAAAAGTTATTGGTCGTAAATAAACCTCAATGAAAAACGCAAACTTTTGTTATTTATGGTTTTATAAATCTATATATAATAGATTGTTTGTTCAATTATGATTTTGCAAAAATGAACGTATTAAAGTTGCAGTTTTATATTTTGGATCCTTATTAAAAAATAATAATTGCGTACTTTGCTGACCAGTAAGGTTTGTACTAAAGTCACTATTGTATTATTATGAAGACCAGTTGAACCCGTCCAAATTTTGATAAACTCACAAAAGAAATATCAAAAGAATTAAAAAAACACAATATCCAAACAGCATTTAAAACAAACGATAGTTTGAGTAACTTACTTAATAATAACAAAGATGCAGGTGACAAGACGTCGGGTTCAGGGGTTTATTTGCTAAACTGTGGGAGTTGTTAAAAGGTTTATATTGGACAGACTGGAAGTAAGTTCAGCGAAAGGTTAAAAGAACACCAAGATGCCTTTGTTAAAAACAAATATACATCAACATTTTCTAACCATCTAATTGAGGAAAAGCATTTACCCAATTTTGAATTTAGTCTTGCACAAGGAAAACAAGAGATATAAATTAAATCTTGAATTTTTCGAAATTAACAAATATAATCATCTGAAACGTATTCTTAACGACCAGTTAGAGATTAAACATTTTTCTCCCCACTTCTTATGTTTGTGTACATATTTTGTAAATGTCTTACGTTCGGTTGATTTAATCACCTGATGACGCTATTGTAAGGTGAAACGATTCATCGTGATTTTATATAATATATTTTATTAAACTCTTAAAACATCTGTGTTTTTTTATTTCTTAAGTTTTAGTAGTCAGGCAATTCCATAAACTTGTATCATGAGATGAGATATTTCCACCAAAATACCTTAAAACCTTACCTACACGTTAGCACCATAGATATGTAGAACATTATTATATAGTAATACGTTAACATAAGGCATATTTTTAATACGGATCACGAATTATAAAATGAACTTAATCCTTTAATCGAGGGCACTTGAAAATGAAGATAAATAAATAATTATTCATTCTATCTCCTCTCACAGACTACTTACGATAGAAAATTGAAAACGTTTTTGGTTGATAATTACATCTCTAACGTAATCTAAACTGGGTGAAAAAAAATAAAGGGTTGCATGAAAACAAAGGCTTGTTCAATGGGCGCAAACTTTTGCTTGAATGTGATCAACAACTTTTGCGTGTTCGCTGAGCTAGGAAAAATTGGCTAATAGCAGTTTTGTTTTACAAACAGAATGAGGTTAATTCCACGTAAATTGTTGCACCGCAAAAACGCACTCTACTAGGTACGTAGCATAAACAATACAAGCTCTAAACCCTTTTTGCGAGCAATTTAAATTCAAAAATTGACTGCGTTATCACATCGTAGAATTATATGGAAACTGTTTCTCACTGGTAACATGCACTCATAATACATAACCTCTAAAGGTACATAGGCATTGCCTTAATGGGGTAAGATCTGCATAAATTAAAAAAATAATAATACTATAATGTATCAGTAAGTACGTCTATTGAAGTTTATTATCATAAAAAAATATTAAGCAAGCATACATTCAACAGAAAAAAAATATTACTAATATTTATCTGTTGATTATTTCATTCGCTCGCTGATTTGAGTTTGGGACTAGATTTCTCATGGTTTATCATACACTTTTTGCATTTATTAATCTTTAAAGGCCTTGAAGGTTAACATAAGAGTCAATGTAGAAGCCGCCATTAGATGTTCGGAGAAAACTTTGCATGAAACTTTTTTTTTCCTGGGTACAAAGAGATTTTGAATTCAAAAACAAAGAAGAATAAAAGCTTTATGTTTTACTCACTCTTCATTCAATGTTTATATAAATATACATGTACACTTATCTCCAAACATACATTAGATATCAGAACTTTTAAAGGAGAACTCAAACTACTAACGTATAGCATATGGCATAAGCAAAACTTAAAAACAAAAAGGATTTTTTTAAATGTACTGGTTATTTTTTAATTTAGTATGTTCAACTCCGAACCTAGAAGCATGTCTGTAAACGGTTATGGTTGGTAAAATAAAATCAAAGGAGACTCACGTTTGTTCATCACATAAAAACTTTAACGAGCAGACACGTGTTTCGCCCACTTCTTATGTAAGCATTATCAACGTGAAACGTAATGCCTACATAAGATTTGGGCAAAACACGTGTCCGCTCGTCAACGTTTTTGTGTGGTGAACAGGGGTGAGTCTATTTGATTTCAATATTACTATTGTCACCTTTCATAGCTTAGTGGCAAAAGCCCGGCGAGGGCGTGACAATAGTAACAAATTTTATTTTATTTAACCACCACAGTCTATATTTTGTACTTTGTTTATAGTTAGGTTTGGGCAAATACTCAAAGATAAACTACCTGCTGTAATTCATAAATTCGTGTTTGTAGTGAATCAGAAATAGAATGAAATTGAACGAAACAAATATGTCATAACATCTTAGGATTGGTCGTTTCTGCATGACTGAGTTCAAAGGTGAGCTATGTTTATTGTCGCGAAACGTCTAAATCAATAACTAGTAAAAAACTTTTCGTCCAGATTTTGAGCGATTTGAGCGATATAAAATAGACTTAAACCTATTGCATATGGTCCTTCGCCGTGGATATTATTAGCAACCCTTGATTAACTGTTTTATGTTATGGCGGTATATGAATTGAATTCCATGACAACTAAGCATATTTTATGCTTAATAAAAACCGTCAACCGCGTCCTACAAGTAAATTAAGCCTAAATTATTCAGGTGAATAAATTAGACTTACAAGCTTTCTTTGGGTTTTTTTATTGCTTAAATACTCCGACGCTGCGTTTTAAAGAAAACAGTAGAGTAAGGGAGAAAATTTACTACACAATAAATCCTCCTTGTGTTCCACTTTTATGTGTGAATTATACGATCGATTAGTTGTAGCCAATGTACTTATCAATTGTTTGCGTTTATTTTGTCGCAAGAAAAATAAGCAATTTAAATGAAATATTTCCACCTCTATGAATTTAAGATTTGATGTACATAAAACAAGGCATGTGATTTTTGGTACCTTTTCTCTAATTATTTTATAATTTTTAATTACTAAATTATCACCACGACATGTAATTTACAGAAGGCTTTACTACCAACAAACATGGCAACGTCTTTTTTCCTTTGAAACTACTTTCACAACAAGTTATTTTTGTTTTTGAATAGAATACACAATACAGCGTATGTCTTGGTAAAAATATTATCGTGACATTCATACAAAAGGTATTGTAAGAAATAATTTGGAGATAAATATGCATCACCTGGTAATATTCCCAGCTGTAATACGTGTGTCGGTAAATGTTGTTAATATGACGCCGTTGTCGTGGACATTAGGTGGTTGTGGGATGATTAAGTTTAGTAATAACGTTCGTTAGAAAAGCGTTTTCACAGTGGCGGGGTTCAGACAGCAGCAACAGCACGGTGGTGCCCACGGTCATCACCACGTGCTCTACCATGGACCCATGTTGGGTTATCAAGGACGAAACATTGACAATTCCCATCACCACATCGCAGGAATGGCTGTACATTCAGTTATTCCCTTAAATGCAAGTAAGTACCATAAACATGCCTGATCACAAAGAATTATACTTTTAGACTTAAACTATCGTAGACGTATTCTTGGAAAAACATTTTAATAAAGAAAATATAAACAAAAATGTTGCTGCAGGTAGTAATTGTATTAAATACTCGAAAATTGTTTCGAATCTAATCGGTCATTTTCAAGAGAACAAAAATTTAAACTTTGTTTCTCTTTATCTTCATATAATCAATCCTTTATTTAAATTAGCAAATAACCAATTTCCCTTTGAAAATGTTCACATTATGAATTAAATAATTATTTGTTTGTTATTATTGTTACTACTTTCAATCATAAATTATATATTTTTCTAATTCATTAGGTTACTTTTAATCAATTTTCAATTGTTTGTTTATTATTTAGTGTATCTTTTGAAGAATCGATAAGGCAATGTAAATGCCATTTTTGCAGCAGAAATATTTTTGTTTGCGAATTCTTTTGGATTCTGATTAATAATAGTACAAACACTGAACACAATTGATCAACTAATATATAATTAATTATACTTTGAAAGTTATACAATGCTATGGTGGAGGGATATGATCTAAAATTAGGTTTAGTAATGGGGAGTTTCTTATGCCCAATCGGTTACTTGAAATCAAATTTTATTTTTGAAGGATATACCTTTTATGACCAATATAATTTTTTTCGAAGTTGCTACAACAAGGTAAATATCTGAATTAGAATATTTAGGTGGTTTACATTTATTTCTTAAAATAATAATAATTTTGCCTAGAGAATTTATTTGTTTTATAAGAAATGCAACTGTTATGAATATAAATATGTGTATTCTTTCGCGGCCGTTGTCTTTTAAAACTATTTTTGAGCAGGGGGTTTTCTGGCCATTATCTCTGGAAACCTCATCCCGACGTTTCGCCTACTGCTGCGGCAAGCATTCTCAAGAGTGGCGTGGTGGTCATCTCGGTTGGTCCACCACCCCATCCTTGAGAATTCCTGCTGCAGCAGCAGTTGCATGTTTTTTCCTAAATATCTAATAATACACTTGATACTATTAAATTTGTTTTTTAAGATGGGGAAAAATTATTATCGGTTTTGTTTTTTAATTTCCTATTCAAAGAATTATCAATTTCACTAAGCGGATTTCCTTTGTTGTCTTCAGTTTTATGAATTCTTTCTAACTCTAAATTGCACTGGTATATATTTCGTGATTATCAAATTGTGAAGACAATAATTAAATGCTGCATAGATCACAATCGTAGAACAACTAACGTAAGATTTAAAGATTTTACACATAAAATTTCATAGAGTTACAATGGACGTTGTATCTATTGAATTTTCAGAAAGTAGATATTATTTTATACAATATAATATATATAGTCACACACACACATATATCTGTTGTTTTTCAGTTTTTTTACAATAACACATCGTCGAATAAATAATAAAAATTGTATGTTAACTTTAAAAGTAACGACAACAGGTGTATGCTAAGTTAATTTACTTCGTTTATAAAATTAGTCACGTCTTCAATTACAAAATAACTAGTATATACTTGTAGTGTTCGCTGGTTGATGCTAATAATAGTTGAGGTAAAGTGGTCATTGTTTTTATTATATACAATATACATATATTCAAATGCGAAACTACCGTCTGCGTCCGGGGGATCTAGTGTTTAATTTTATATGTCAGTATTATGTTGGCATGATCTTGTTCCTCCCACGTACCTACAAATGCATTTAATAATACGCATGCATTATGGAACTTGATTTTTTAATATTTGTATTGCTTGGAACTACTTTCAGTGTAAAATTTAGAGATTGTTTTATTAGAGGTAATCGGCAGAGAATAAAAATTAACTCACATTAATTTATTACGTTTAGTGTGTTAATTACTATAATCATAATTCCTCAAAAACTTTGCAGCGATAATTATTGGTATATAATTAAACTCATACAATGACTCAGCAAATCCAGGTGAATATTTTTCTTCATTTTATCGATTATCTTCTTCTTTAATCTGACTAACCTTAGACCATAAAACATGGAGACAGCATTTAATACTATAGCAGTGATCCTGAAATAGAAAGTAATTATGGTCCAACTTTCTCGCTCTAACGAGGCCTGATTGACTGTCCCTTCGCTAGCCGTATCTCTCTCTACCAATTAGATCGCCTTCAAGCAGCGTTAGAGCGAGAAAGTCAAGTCGCAATTCTTTCCATTTCAGGATCACTTCTATAGTACAGTATTAATATTCATGTCTGCATGTCTATATGCTCTAAGTGATCGACTGATTCATTAAAACGGAGCCGAAGTTGTTGAAGCTAAAAGCATTAAATTTGGACAATAGCTTTCAGCAAGAAAGGATAAGTTGAAGGAGTGGGGTTCCTAATAATAATTCGACCAACTTACTTTCTAATTAAATAATATACATTTCACGCTTATATTATTGATTTAACTACAGCTTTTGTGTTTGGCACTTTAAAACAATCACAAACATAAAATCATTACAATCGGAACAGTTCGTACATATCCGCATGTTTTAGGATCTGCTTGGGGTATCTTCAGACAGAAACTGTTGCTTGCCTAATCTGCGGGCGTCCCGGGTTCAGCTCACGGTTGATGCAAAAGTTTCTTTTACTTTTTTATCAGTCAACCTACACGAATGATTTTTATTTTGTGCAGATTTATGGCAGAGTAACGTTCTGATTAATGTGGCATTCCCCTCTTTATAATAAATACCAAATACGAGGGTAAATCAAATATAAACGGTAATTTTGTAAAATGAATTTTTGATTAATAGTACACCCAAATTAAACATTTAACATTTTCCAATATAGTCACCTCCGTGCTCTACACACATTTGCCACCGATTTGGAAGCTTGAATATGTATTCTTCATAAAAAGTCTGAGGGCGAGTTGTCAGACAATTGCGCACATAATTCTCTACTTCTACATTGCTTTCAAATCTTTTACCTCCAAGTAACTGTTTCAAGGGCACGAACAAAAAATAATCACAAGGTGATTAGTGATTAGTCAGGGCTATAAGGAGGATTTAAAGGCTCGAGAGTTTCCCAACCCATTTCTTCCAAATTATTCCTTGTCAAAACTGCGGTGTGTGGCCTAGCGTGTGGCGTTGTCATGAAGGAGGATGACGTCTCTAATGGGTATACTTTATCCCTTGCTTCGATACCCAATTTTTGTTGACTGTAACAACTTAGTGCACAAATAGTAAGCCGCATTCACTTTTCGTTGATCGTGAAGAAAATCAATGAATAAAACTCCCCTTGAGTCAAAGAATACAGTTGCAAGCACTTTTCCGGCTGAGAGACGAGTTTTGGCTTTGACAGGGCACCATCATCTTCATCATCCTTTCTTCGCCACTCCTTACTCGTCATTTTTGATCCGGGAGTGTAGTGGTGGATCAGTGAACACTCCCATATCTGACACCCATACACCCACTTCTAATGAGATTTGTTCAATAGTTAACCGACTGATAGTGATCACCTTCAAGAAGCTCTCGAACCGCACGGATGTTGTCATTTGTGACACTTGTTCTTTGGCGTCGACTTTCATTTTCAACGCGTTCTCATTCATCCCTGAATTCTCTGACCCACGTATACACTCGGTTCTGAGACAGTGTAGCACCCCCCCACGGTGCCTTCAAACGAGTGAAAATTTCAGATGGTTTACCGCTTCATTGATTGCAACAGACTGTATAGAAGGTACGTTGCACTCGGTCAGGAATGTACTGCGGACAGAACCGAGTGCAGCTGCTATCTAAGCCGATTTCTCCCTGCTCATTAACCAAACAACACTCGAGCATCGAATTCTCTAGATCGGAATTACGTGCTAAGCTAAATAGTAAAATTACCGTTTATATTTGATTTACCCTCGTATGTGTATCAGATGTTTCTACGTTTACGTACATATATTATGATATATGTTTAATATTGAAATATGAGAAGCAATAAACGTTCATTCTTTATCAGCAATTAAAATTTGAAGCAGAAGACATGGGTCGTATAATTTTTTAGATGAAGTATAATTTAGTTATTATTTAAATAATTAAAAAAAAAACTGGATTACAAAGTAACAATTTGCAGTAAATGAATTGTTAAAGTTAAGAAACATCTTTCGCACCCTTAAAATAGTTTTTAATATTTTATTTAAAGCAAAATGGAAGTTTTGGATTGTTTGAATGTGTTTCTGCTTTGTTTCATTTTTTTAATTAATGTCAGTCCTTTTGTGTAAATTGCCACCATTATTAACAATATCATCGTAATAATATAATCAAATTGATTCAGTTGTAGCTGTAATCAAAAATATTTTAATAGCCTTTTAAATGGTTGGCCCATTTTGATTAAAGTTTATTTCGTGCAATAAATTTGAACGTTATTGTGCATTATTTCTGTAATTCCAATCATTATTGTCGAGCGAACAAAATAGCACCTAATCAGGTTTAGAAATATATCCTGTAATGTATAATTTGTGAGTGTAAGTGTATATGTGTGGATGGTTGCAATCGTTGCAGAATTTATTGGACCGATAAATCAAAACTATTATAACTGCTGACTTGATAGATTCTTGCTAGATGTTGTTCGAAACGCGGTCATTCAGACTATTCGGAAAAATATTTGTCACTTCTTTCTAGAGTTTTCTGTAATATATGAACGACAGAGTTGCCATCGAGCTACCATTTCCTTCTGGACTTTTTCCTCATCCGCTATTCATAATCCTCGAACCGTGTCCTGCCCCTGCCCTCTCAGATGCACTTTTTTGTGACGCGCCAAATCCGTTGTTAGAATTACAAAATGTTGAATTAAAATCGCTAATGAGAAACACAGGCACACCGTTGTTTTCTTACTATAAAAATGTTCTAGGCATTCTTTTTGTGAAGATACAAAACCCTAACCTTTTATCTAGGAGATTATTACAAAAGGAATTCAAAAAAGACATATGACGATAAAAATGTTGAATCGACTCCAGAGAGATATTTGAATCATTTTTCTAGGGTATGTTACTACTAATGAGATACGTTTTAAAAAACAGAAAATACTTTTTTTTCAAAAACGTCAACCGATTTGAATTAAATTTCAACACAATATTAAGGTACATAACGACTATACTAGGAAAAAATAACAATTCATAATCTTCATAATAATCATTAGAAACAGAAAGGAAGCTTTTTCGGCTTTTATTTTATTATTTAATATGGCGTGCTTTTTTAATCACTTCAATTAATCAATCAATCAATTCAATAATCAATTAATAGACACAAATAAGTACTGAAAAAAATATTTACGGGAAAAATTGCTTGTTTCAAATAATTATTATGAAAATTATGAAGTCTTGCACTTACTAATGCATGTCTACAGTCTTATCCACATTTTATTCAAATCGGGTAAGCCGTTTTTAAGAAAAGATATACTATCTGATTTTTCCTTTTTTTCTATTAAGATTCACTATAAATAATAGAGACATGAAACTTGCAGGATTAACGTATCCCATTAGCAGAAATATATCCTAAAAAATAATCTAGATATTCCTCTGCGCCGATCCACCATTCTTATAATCCTATGGCCTTTAATGGATTGTCCTACGAGGATGTAAGCATGGCGTTGCTATTTGTATTTTCAAAATAATTAAAAGAAAATATGTGAAAAAATAAAATTATCATCCATCTATTCCCACCGGAATATTTTCTGTAGGAAGCTGCATGAGGAAATTTATTAATTTATATATAAACTGCCACCATTTGACGGAAATTAATTGATAATTAAAATTATACTAATAAATACAAAATTATGTGTTGTGTGTACGCAACGGTCGCACTGATTGGAAAATAAACGTTTCACCTAGACCGTAATGAATTCAATTATTTTTCTTTTGCGACTTGAAAACAAAAGCAGCAGGTAGTTTGTTTCGCGATGTAATTGGAAAGAACCTGGTTGACCCTTCTTCCAACGAGCACAGTTGTAAAATTTTAATTAAAATTAAAAATGGCATCAAAGAAATTCGCTTGCTAGAATGTCTCGTAGATTATGTTTACAAAAAATTCGTTACATTTACTTCTAGTCGTAAATTAAACTTAATTATATTTTCTTTCTGCAAGAGTGGCAATTCGTTTTAAAGTAAATTGGTATACAATTGCGTAAACGGATTTTTTTCTGGTATTTTACCCTTAACTTTTAATTATGCCAAGTTGTATTGTAAACGCAGATTCCCACTAACTTTTCGTAAAGAAAACTTGTCAGGGGATGACTGAAAGTAAAAAATTAGTTTCCTGCAAATAAAAGATTATGGCGAGCTAAATGTAAAATAATTATGATTAATTTAAAATTAAATTTATATTTTAAAATATCTGATCACTTATAGTCGCACTTCTGATGAAGCGTTAGTAACGCAAAACAATTGTGAAGTTAGTAGAATGATGATTCGGACTTGTAGGCCGTGGTCGATGTGAACGGTTTCGTCCAGACGTTTCGTCGGCAACTGCGGCTGACATCTTCAGTGGGTGCTGTGTTGACTGACTGAGTCTCTGCCGAGACTTCGAGGTATAATTTTCGCACACGTAGTCAACACACCAACTGAAGATGTCAGCCGCAGTTACCGACGAAACGTCTGGGCGAAACCGTTCACATCGACCACGGCCTACAAGCCCGAATCATCATTCTACTATAAATTCCGGCCGTGAAAGCTTATGTTCTTAAATTGTAAGGTTTACTTAATAAATTGTGGAAACAAACAGTGAGTGTTATTTTATTATTAAAATTATTAAATTCGGATACAATATTTTACTATTACTGCTGAGATTGGTACATGGTTATATAATCAACTATAATCTGATTTAAACCACCAAAAACTATTGATTTGTACTTACAAGACCTAAAATAGATTAAATAAACATTATAATTACTATGCCTAACTATAAAAAATGCATTGCACTAATGATAAAATCATATAATTTGTAGAGGTCTATAGAGGAATTAACATACTTCAAAACAATTACAAACAACTTTAAACAAATACATAGCCTTTAAATATTGCCTGAAAAGTATGTCAGTAATATAATGAGCTTAGATCACAAAACATGGAGACAGCATTTAATAAATACAATGGTAGTGATCCTGAAACAGGAAATAATTGTGGTTCAACTTTCTCGCTCTAGCACAGCCTGAACTCGGCCTGATTGGTAGAAAGGGATACGGCTAGGGAAGTAACAGCCAATCAGGCCGCGTTAGAGCGAGAAAGAAGATCCAAATGATTTCTTATATGAATAACTTACTCCGTTATAGTATTAAATGCTGTATCCATGCTTTTATGTTCGTAGGTAGGAAGAAATCAATTCAAATCATACTCTAACATAAGTGATAGTTTTGTCAAGCTATTTGAAAGTTCTAACCATCAAATTTAAAAAGAAATTTACAAAAAGTCATGTGTAATTAATACTGCAATTTGCAATTATTGATTCATTTATTAAATAAAAATATATGTGTATTTGTAAGCATACTTTTTAAAGTTGAGACTTGTTATTTTTTAAAGCACAAGCAATCCATAATAATATTAAAATAATAATAATAAATAAAACAAAGATGTTTACAGATTATAATTTTCCTAAAAAATCGACACGAAAGCGGGAATTGAACTCCACCCGTTTAAAAGAAAGTACCCTTAACATTACGCTACTTCGGGATAAACGTTAATTGATTGTGTAGTATATGAAGGAAGCCTTATACTTTTGTCACGTAATATTGCCACATAGACTTAAGAATTAACGATTTTCATTTTTTTTCCCTTTATTTGCCCTATAAGACCTTTCTTCGTGCCAAATTTCAAGATTCTACATCGACGACAATGATACTATCAATTTTAATGAATAGCACTATTGTATCAAAATTTGCTTTTTACGTTGTTTATTCCGTTAGAAGTATTTTTTTTATAGGACTATGGAGCCATAAACCCTAGTGTTTTATATTAATTTCAACGTGACATTTCTATCTAGTCATTGTCTTAACTGACAAACGCACAGCAAAATTTCGACCAAGGATTTCGCATTTCTATTTTAAGGTATCGAACCCAAAACATATAATCATTTCTATTATGTTTACCAACATTTATGGGGAAAACAGATTGTTACAATATTTTTTGTTGCTTTAAAGAATTTTACCCTTATCTATTTAACATTGAATTTTATTACTAGATTACTAGGTTAGTAAACACCGTCCGCAGAAATTTGACATTATTTGTGAGTTAAATAATGTTTCAGTTAAGGATATCGACTTGTCAAACTAAACTCATGGCGTAGCTGCTATTCTTATTAGAAAATTTGTTGAACATTATTGAACCTCATAAAGGTGGTAAATACTTACAGATAGCATTCAGTACGCTCTCTGTACTTATTCATTAAACGCCGGTAGATTGATCACCAAGCGGCATGGTCTAGTGCTCTAGATCAGTACTGAGCATTCGGGAGTTCACTGATTCGAATCCGCGTCCGGCTGCTATGGTCCAAGTTTCCTGTGGTTTCCTTGGGCCACTTAGGTAAATTCCAGGACAGTAATATTCCACAGACAATCTTTCACTTCTCTTCTGTCTTCACTTCGTCCGTCTCATATTTCTCTCCCTAACCACACCACCTACCCATTCCCATAGTTCCTGAAAAGAGGGTGAAGAGAGCCTTACGCCCTACCCTCAGGCTTTACACTACAGTGTAGGTCGGAGGGACTGACCGCACACCAGCACTAGTAGCTAGTGGAAATGAAACACTCAAAAAGTTTAAAGTTTAAAGGGTGTTCTATTCTATCTACCCTGTGCTAATAAAAACAAAAGATATAGATATTGCGATCTACATTTTACGGTTTCAACAAAATACTGACCACGAACATATTTCTATTGTTGTTTTATTAACTCAACCGTACATCGACATTCTGAAAGCTTCAATTTTATTTTTTATTAAATATTTATGTGTTGATATTTGAAATTCAATTGGCTGATCAAAGAACGTAAATTGAACACATATCAGTGTTGTTACATTAATAGTGTGACAGGATGAATAGCCTTTAATAGTGGCTTTTAGTTCCATTGAAAAACGGCGCCAACATCTGGTTTGATTTTAGTGACATAACCGGGTTATTACGAAACTATGAGAATTTCTTCTTTTTGACGAGGTAATTTGTATAATGCATTGCAAGGTTGTGACATTAACGACTGAAGCTAATACATGCTTTTAGAAGAATAAAGAAATAAGTTCAGTTATTATTCGCTAAAAATAAATAAACGGGCATATGTAAGCACACCGTTTAGATCAGCATTGTTGTAAAAATAGTTTGATGAATATTCTAATTTTAATGTTAATGATAAAAGCATATTTGATATCAAACGCGATCCAGGTAAATTAATAATGATAATAACTAATAATAATAGTAGTCAAAATTATGTTCTTGTCTACCATGGTAAAAGAGTGCATGCACTTTCAAATAAAAATAATTAATGAAGACGCTGAGATTGTTTCACAAATTTAATAAAACTCGGATACACATGGACGTTTTCACAAAATACTTATTGTCTCGAAAATATTGTTTAGAATATTCTCAAGCGTACGGAAACTATTTATGCCGGATTGTAAGTGATAGTGGAGGGTGTTTACAGGATTAAAGTTTACAACAGTATAAATGTGAAATTGGAAGTATATAATTCTAATCTATTATTAACTATGTGTTATTAGTGGCTTTTGTAATTATAAGTTTTCCAAGATATTTTTCTGTTTTGAAAAATGTTATAATGTATTTTTTTTAGTTATCAAAGTATTAAAAGTTATTGAAAGTCGTAAAATGTTCTTCTAAACCAGTAGTTGGTCTTTCTTGTTAATATAATAGACGTGTTCGGAGATACGTTTGTGGCCTCTGCTAGGGTTGTAAATTAAATTGTCAATTTTGTGTATTTTGTAAATATGTCTTTTTCTATATTCCATGTCTAATCCCTCACATTTCTATTTCTTGAAATTATAACTTTTTTTTCTTTTGTACTCTGTCATATCCATAAATAATACTCATCTTTCCTTTGTATTTTTAACCTAATAGTTTCTTCTTTCAATTTTATTATAGTCTTTTTAACTTCTTTACAAATCATTTTCGAACCTTTTCTATTGTACCCTTAGTTGGTGTTATTCGAATCTTCACGATCTCGCCCATTTATCCTCGCCAGTAGAAAGTGACCTTTTTCTATATGCGGTCCATTTTCACTTTTTTACGCCAATCACTTTCGTCATGGTTACTTTCCCTAAATTCCTGGTATTCATTCTTCAAATATCGCCAAACTAAAGTCCTGAGAAACGGTTCCACTACATCTCTCATTCTTTTAACATACTGTTTATAAAAACCCTTTGAAAGAGAATTATCAGGTCAGTCTCTAACTCAGTCAATCTCATCCAGTTAAACTCAATCAATCAAGTCCTCATTCGCTTCTTATCTTCTACTTTTCTTCATTCTACTGGAAGTTTCTTCATCTTGTATATATCTACCTCTTATAAATAGTGTACATAATAAACTGTGTCGTTTCAAAACACCAATCGACCTACTGATACCTACTTCCTTTGCTCTTTTCTATATAAGAGGTGTCACAGGAACTGTAGCATATTTTTTATAGATAAATTAGCTAGTATACCATTCATCGCTATGAATTTTAATAATAAGTTGAACATAATTAAGCATATAATGTTCAAAACTGAAAACAAATTACTTTAATAGATGATAACATTTTAAAGGGAAAATTAAAATGAAATGTTACAAACTTACTTTACAGCACACCTTTCATCAACAACAGTGTCAAATTTGGTAGCACTCAATTCATTAATAATTTTAACAGCTATCTTCTTAAAAACTTAAACTTTCTAAAGAGTATTTTCTTTCGGGTTTCTTGGCCATTGTCCATGGATATTTCTTCCCTTTTCGATGGTTTACTCGTGGTCGTCTTGATCGCAGTACTCTGGTGCGCTGTGTTATGGTTACCGCAAACGAAAAGGAAAGAAATTTCCATGGACAACGGCCAACAAGCCCGAAAGAAAATATTTTTGGAACATAAACGCTAGCGATGAAACCTTACACTCACTGATTAAACTTTCTAGTTTCTGAAACTAATAGTTTAAAAGTAAATGTATAGTAAACAATAAACATAGAATAATTAACCTTATAATTGTGATTGTATTTTGAAAATATAGAAAAGGCAATACACAAGTCCTTGAACTTTTTAGACTTAACTATTACAAAAAATATACATACCTTATCAATGAAATTTACAGAAAAACTACATACACAGACATATCACCACATGTAAGTTCAAAATAAAAAAAAATTACATTACAACATTTCTCAAAATACGAAATTTTCCTTCATAAATTTATAAATTAAAAAAGGTACTAATAATAACATAAATTTAGTTTATAATCAATTTGAATTAGATACTTCCAATTCATCACTCATCTTACATAAAATTGAATCCAGTACACCCTTTTCCTTCCACTTACAATCCAATATTAATAGTTGTTTCTACATTTTAAACTCTAGTAATATTATGTGAAGACAGTCCTGTATTTTAATATTTACCAAATCAGTGTTCAGGAGGGTATTGTTTCCGAGGTCAGGTCAAGTTAATAGTTAGTTATTTTTTTTTTATATGAAATTACTTTTAATTTCTAAAACTTCGTAATTATCTACCAGTACCTCCTCTCTTTGTTGTAATAATATTTTTACCTTGTTTATGTCAAAGAAATAGTTGTTGTTAATGCAATGTATAGCTAGAAATGCGTGATGTGATTGTTTTATTTTACGTTTCTTAATATACATACCCTTGTATCAGTAAATTATTATAATAAAGTAATAAAATATTTGGTGTAATGTTGTCTGTTTAAGTTTTTAACCAAATTTTTACTTGCTTTTTGAATGTTTTGTACCGAACAATGCTAGTGCAATTTTCCAGCTTATCCGGATTTCTTGTTTCATTATTAAATATGCACGAATGATAAATTTGAAATAGTCAAGCATTTAGTAGATATTTGTACTCCGATATAGGTACCTATATGAAGAAAGACATAATTTAAGAAGTATACCACAAATACAGCTCTCAATTTAAAATATGTTGTAGTACTAATTGTGCTACCTTCATTAAACAAAAGACCATAGCAGATCTGTGCTACAAGTTAAAAAAGAAAATGCGGATTAAATAAAACATTTAAAACTTCGTGTTATTCCCACCAGAAGGAGTCCAATCTAAAAAAACTATAATATATATATATATATAATATTCTATTTCAAATGCTTATTTCTAAATATTAATTTCTATTAGCGTTTTGGTATATTTGAAACCTATTTTTCATGTTCAAAAAATTTAATGCAAAGCACATGGCTTATTGTTAGTGTCCGATATAGTCGAGCCAAGTTGAGTTATCCCATCACATCATAGTGCCAAAATCCTGATTCATTAATACGATTTGACTCAATTCCGACGGGAGCATATTACTGTTTATTGCAATGATTGAGTTGTAATTGTTGTAAGCAAATTGTTAATTTAAAATTTGAAATACAACGTTGAAGAAATATATACGTGAAAGTATTTATTAGTAAAAAAAAAATGAATTAAAATCCTTATTCGTCTAAATATTAAGATCAAAGATCACACATTTGGAATGCGTCCTTCCAAGTAGGCACAACGAACCGAAAGCCGTATCCCACGACCGGTTTCGACCTATCAACAGTGTAATTCAATGCCGGTAGGGGTATTAGCCCTCGAAGTAGTTGTTTCTGTTGATTCCATATTTATATTTATATTTGTATTGAAAGTATTTGTCTACTTCTGATGAAGCTACAGTGTAGCGAAACATATTTAGTGTAATAATAAATTAGTGAAAATTAAAAATGTGTATTTCCTCAACGTTGACTATTAATTTTCATCAAGTTAACCAAGATACAATTAATTATATTTGAAATACAGTTTCCATATAGAGGTAACAAAATTAATGTACATACGTTTTTTGATATTAAATAACAGAATTGTTGTAATTAATAAGATTAATAAGTAATAAACGTTTACGAATTGGTGCCTCTTTTACATTAGTGAATAATATGAAAACACGTTTTCGTATTACAATCGGAAAGCAGTAATAATTCGATAATGGTATGCTATAATTCTTCTCATAGAACGCAATCTAGTGTATTTCCGAACGACACGGAAAGCTCGGAATGAAAATCCACTATTTTTTCCTTTATTGAGGCAATCAAACATTTTTACGACTTTTGACATGAATCATTACTCTATTTAGTCATACACTACATAAACCCGATAAAAGTTGTTCTGGCTCTGGTTCTCTTTCAGCTTTAATAATACGTGCGCTGGTTTATTCGGTCCAAATGAAATAATTGCCGAATATTTCATTTAAAGCGGATGTTTTTATAACCATTCTCACCTTGTTTCCCTTTAATTTGGCTGCAATAGAGGAAATACCCTTTTTTGCGTACTTACTTATTTGTTTATTTCTCATTATCAGTTATTTATAGAAACAAAACTGGGCTATTACTCGACAATTTATAGTATTATTTAAGTATCTACTAGTTGAACCCGTTCAGGTTTGGTATCGACTTACAACTTACGTTATAACCTGGGCATTCCTTCGTACCGCAATCTAACTTAACCGAATGATTCTGTCGGCGGGAGTTTAGCCACTGCTTTACTATTGTGGCGACTTACTTGCCATAATCTTTTGTTTGATTTTTATAATTGTAGTTTTATTGTGTTTGTCTTTTCACATATTGTTTGTTTTTATTATTTTGTAAATATTTCAATAGTTCTTTTTAATTTCGGTTTTCCATTATTCAAATATTCCTATTCTTTATATATTTTCAAACATATTTACTAAATTTCTTCAACAGCTTCACGTCTATATTTCTCGTACCTTCCTACTTTATTTAATGATGGGGTTCTTCGGTGATTTGGGACTACGTTCTTTTTCTTAGTGTTTATTGTCTTGAGTAGTTTACTACTGTACTATCTTCCATTCGGTTCTTACCTTGATCTGAATAATTTTCTCCCCTCCAAACTGTCTGCATAACTATTTAATTTTCTAAAATAACTTCACTTATGATTTCGACCTCGGTTAATTACTACCTGTTTCTTTATAATTCATCTCCTGCCAGTTTGTTGTTAACTGTAATTGTTGTTAATTAAATTGTTATCGGTTTTAGTGCTTGTTTTATTTAGTTCAATTCTTTATTCATCTTCATTTTATACAAAGTCGCTTTAATTTCAAAGACAATAATTAAAATCCAAACTCTATCATATTCTATCATCTAACATACTGAATCCAATTTCCAAATTTATAATTATATAAAAAATTTCATACAGGAGTGTTTTCTGTTAACCATAATTGCTATATATTATAGAAGTTTTGAAAAGAAAATTATAATTAAATATTACTAAAAACATTTAATGTGACTACCGTTTCTATTACAAGAAAAGAATTGGCAACATTGCAGTCATCGCAACGAATTTCTTACCTTAGTTTTTCATGACATCACGTCATGAGGAAAAGGCATATGTATCATCGACATGCAGGCGCGCGACATTGCCGGATTCTCTAATTGCAAATGGCTGTTTAACAGAACGATTGATCTAATTAATTTCAAGCCGAAATATATTGCCCCAGAATTATCGATTGTCCACCTTTTTTTGGATTTAAAAAAATCGCAAATTGACGAAATTACAAAAAAAAAAACAGTTTTTAAATTATAAATCTTTGGAAGATCATTACAAATTTTTCAATTTTCTGTAAAATATAAAATTGTAACATTTTCGGTAAAAATGACTACGTTAATGGAAACTTTATAGTTACTTTTGTCCGCAAATAATCGGTAAGGTATATTTTTATTTTGTTTTAAAAATTATGATTAAATACAATTAGGTTACTTAATTAGTTCCGTTGTTTTATTAGACGTTTTAATCATCAGCTAATTCTGCAATGTCCGATCATCAGCTACAACAGCTGCACCGATTTCCTTTACAAACCAATCCGCTAGCACCATGTTATATAGTTATGTTGATGATAATGTTACTACTTATTAAGTATTTACACGAAGTAAATAAAATTTCGAATTAATTTAGCATTTACTGCAAGCTAATTGAACTTGTGAATCAATAGTACATTATCATTAAGTACGAAAATATCTGGCAGTCGTCAGGTGTTTGATAAAATTTCTTAAGTTTATTTAGGTATAATTTAATGCCAATTCTATTATCAATTTTTTCAGTTTATGATACAGTTACAAAATGCCTTCGTAGCTTGAACTGATCAAGAAAGACCCAAAATGTACCGACTGTTCAGAAGAAATGTCATCCGTGGGTAGCTTCGACTTCAAATAAATAATCTTTTCAAGAAGTTCTTTGTGTTTTTTATTCTCCTTGTGGCATTTATTGCCACGCTCCCCTCTGCCAGGGCTGTAAATTAAATTGTCAATTTTGTATATTTTGTAAATATGTCTTTTCTTGTCTTTCTACTTTCCATGTCTCATTTTATGTATTTATATATCTTGAATTTATGACTTTTATTTCTTTTGTACTTTTCGTCACATCCATAAATAATATCTATCTCTATATATTTCAAATTTCACTTTTCCTTTGTATTTTTAACCTAATAGTTTCTTCTTTCAATCTAATTTTATTCTTTTTAACTTCTTTACAGATCCTTTTCGAACCTTTCCTATTACACCCTTAGTTGATGTTATGTTATTCGAATCTTCACGCTGTCACCCATTTACCATAGCCAGTAGAAAGTGGCCTTTTTCTACATCCGCTAATTTTCACTTTTTTACGCCAATTAACTTCGTCACGGTCACTTTCCTTAAATTCCTGATATCCTTACTTCGAATAACGCCAAACTAAAATCCTCAGAAACGGTTATCCTATTTCTTTCATTTCTTTGACATTCGTTTCATAAAAACCCTTTAAATTAGATTTTTAAGGACAGTCACTCACTGTCACTCTAACTCAGTCAATCTCATCCAGTTAAACTCAATCGATTAAGTCCTCATTCGCTTCTTATCTTCTACTTTTCTTTATTCTACAGCAAGATACTCCATCTTGTATATAACTACGCGTTATAAATAGCGTACATATTAATCTTTACACACCATTTTTCTTTCATTGTATCGTTACAAGACACCGAACGACTAAATCTTTTTTGGAGATTAGATTTAACGGTTTTCGAATCATTTAGTATAATAAAATAGTAGTAGTAGTAGTAAACAGATTTAGGTTCAAATGTCACCAACTTATTTTTTGCTTTTTACTCAAGAAGTATGCCATTCTATTTAAAGTAATGAAGTTTGTATCTACTTCCGCTAAAATCGGAAATAGTGCAATGTTTTGTTTATATTTTAATTCAATTGAGCACAATCGAAAAGATTAAAAAATATATATTTTCGCTTGTAACTTCATTCCCAAAATATGTAATAGGTCGCCAAAGCAGTAACCTATATGTACCAAATTAAAAATAGGATATCTGCCGTTATCACTTGGTGAAACATATTCCCAATGAAAAAACATTGTATTTAAAGGTTTCACTAATACTTATTATACCCGATATAACAGCCGGGCTGAAAAGTTCGTAGGTTAGCACAGAAAAAATTATTTTTTTTTTGATAGAATTTGATTTTATTATTCAATATAGTTCCCTTCGAGGGCCATACAATGATTATAGCTGTCATACAATTTTTCGATACCATTTTTATAATACAATTTGTCTTTAGCCTCAAAATAGGCTTCAGTTTCGGCGATTACCTCTTCATCGGCGTGAAATTTCTGTCCAGCCAGCATCCTCTGGAGGTCTGAGAACAGAAAAAGTCGCTGGGGGTCAGATATGGAGAGCACGGTGGATGCGGAAGCAATTCGAAGCCCAATTCATGGAATTTTGCCATCGATTTCATTGATTTGTGACACGGTGCATTGTCTTGATGAAACAGCACTTCTTTCTTCAAATGAGGACGTTTTTCTGCGATTTCGTCCTTTAAACGCTCCAATAACGCTACGTAATAGTCGCTGTTTATGGTTTTCCCCGTTTTAAGATAATCAATGAATGATGCCATAACCTTGCCAGCCAACTTTTGCGTCTTTCCACGCTTTGGAGTCGGTTCATTACGTGTTTCATCCATCGTCACATATTGAAGCAAAAATTTGGATTTATTACGATTGAATAGCTCCAAACACTGCCTAGAATCATCGATCCGTTATTGTTTTTGGTGGATTGTGAGCTCGCGGCACCCTGTTCGTACAGAGCTTTCGCATATCCTAATATTCCTTCACGATATGACCAACACGTTCCTTTGATATCTTTAGGGTCGGGTCTGAGCTATCTCAATCACCTTCACTTTATGGTTATCAAAAATAATTTTGTGCTTATTGGTGCTCATTTCGCCTCGTTTAAATTTAGCAAACCACTTTCTACGGTTGATTTTCCTGGTGCAAAGTCGGAATAATGTTTATCAAGCCAAGCCTTGGCTTCAACACTGTTTTTTTTTCGCCAAAAAACAATGCTTTATTAACACACGAAATTCCTTTTTATCCATTTTTTCAATGTAACAAAAGTTCTTTCACTAAAAATGCTATAACTCAGATACTAATAGTGCAACAGCTGTCGAATTTATACACGCGTCTTTTGAAAGATAGGGCTAACTAAAAATCATGGATTTGATACTAGTAGCGCGATCTATGCGTCAGCCTACGAACTATTCAGCCTGCCTGTTACGTGTATTTCTCATTATAAGGACGATTTTACTGAGTCAAATATTATGTTCCTTTTTTCCAATCATTAATTGTTATTTATGGATGCGTAGCATCTTTTATATAAATTATTAATAAAATTTTGTATTTATATACAGATTTTAATATTCAGGATCAATACGGTGTTGCGGACACTTTTGATGGTAATCTTGTGCATCTAAAAAAGTTTCTTTAATATCATATACCCTTAAAATATGTATATATCGTATTTTATAGGACAAAAGAAAAAGGAACAGACATATTTTAGTCTGGAGTAAGCAGGTTTGTGTAATAAAAAAACACTGCCGAGTCGCTTTATTTATAAAAACGTTTATTACCAATAGAAACACATTCAGTGCAGCCACGCACTTCCAAAAATATAAAATACATGTTTTATGTTTATTGTTGATTTATATTTAGAAATTAAAACCAACTTGTGTTTACCAACAGGTTTACTTTTTAAAAATATAATGTAATGAGTCCTTTGCAAATTGATATTTTGATGGGTTCGTATTTCTCTCTTGCAAGAGGTTTGTTGTTGCGTTTTTACAACCAATTATTTACTTTCGTTACGTATCATTAAAAATATCCGATGCTGTTGTTAAGATAGAACACACCAAAAAACCCTTTTTTCCCAGGAATTCTCTTTCCACTATAAGAAATTTCCTGTCAAACATCGAATTTTTTTATTTATTGTCATATTGTCCGAAACCCTCGCCTTCGACGACAGTTAAATTTTTCCCAGAACGACATCCTGTAGTGAACATCCTTCTCTTCCTTTACTTTCCTATTCTTTCTCTAAAGCACCAGTAAAACAAACACTCCCTCCCTCAACTTCCACAAATCTAACTTAACCAAATAATTGCTTTATCAACTATCTAAACCAAACCTTTTTCCCATTCTATCTTAACATGATTAAAAATCAAAACTTGAGTATCGAAAAAAAGTAAGTGTTTTTTTGTGAAAACAAAAACACTTGAAAAGCAACTTTCATAATTTATAGTTATTAAAAGCTTGACAAATTGTTTCGACCTACAAAGTCATCCTCGGAAAAAGTAACTATAACTAAGGTGTACAAATTATTTTGAATCTTATATAGTACTTAAATATTATATTAAGGTGGTAGTAGCAAATGTTTTGCACATAGCTTTACAATTGGGGAACCGTAGACGTTCTCAATCTCGTTTATAATATTTTCTAGTCTAGCATTTAGATGTTTCTTAATTTTTTATCTTTATCGTTTACATGCAAAATTTTAACATTTTCTTTATTGTCCAAGGTGTGTCCCATTTATATACTCTTTCTTTAAAAGTTCTGCCTGTTTGGCCTATATAGACTACATTGCATGAATCACAGAATAATTTATATACTCCATAATTGTGTTTTATCTTACCTACAATTTTTAAAATTAAACAGATTATTTATTGCCTTAAATGCAATTTTAACGTTTTCAATTCTTAATACGTTTGCTATTTTTAAAGAAGAAGAACCTCGAAAAGTTAATATGCTAAATTGATTGTTTTTTATAGGTACATTAGGATAAATAAAATTATAGCATAATTTATGTTGTTTTTTACAAATTAAATCATCTATGAGTTTAGTGTCAAAGCCGTTATTGTAAGCAATCTGCTTTAGAATTGTTACTTCAAATAAAAATAATTTCATATGGTAAAGGCCAATTCAGTCACCCGTAGAAGTATTGCAAGTTATCAAAAGACCGAGTCAAAAAACAGCCACTTAACAATCAAATTATCATCAAGTATCAAAAACTAAATCATCAAATATCAATCTTCGAACAATATCAATTTCAATCAATTTTATCAAATGTAGGCTTCTCTCGTCTAATATCAAATTTCTCGCCAAGTCCAACACTTTTATTAGAGTGTGTAAATAGTTTCGTTTTTTAAATATAATAAAGTTTATATAGTGTAAAGAAGAAAAAAAAATGTTTTTTAATGTTTCAAATGTTTAATGGATTCTTCTACTGTATTGTTTCGACTTATTAGGTTTTCTTTTAAAGTACATAGGAATTATACTGCTTTCCTGCAACTGTTTCGCCATTCTGAGCGGATGGCATCTTCAGTACCTACATTCCGTAACATAGTCAGCGACAGAATGAATTATCTATTAACAACATATACTAATCGTTAAAATTGCCCAAGTATAACAAAAAATGAGAATATAGACATCTTTAGTTGATACTAAAATTTAAAAATGTGCACTCTTCGTTTCAAAAAAAAAAATTACAAGTTTGTATTGTACCCTATATTGAATGTACGAGGGTAAATCAAATATAAGCGGTAATTTTACTATTTAGCTTAGCACGTAATTCCGATCTAGAGAATTCGATGCTCGAGTGTTGTTTGGTTTATGAGGAGGGGAAAATCGGCTTAGATAGCAGCTGCACTCGGTTCTGTCCGCAGTACAGCCCGCAAAGTACCTTCTCTACCGTCTGTTGCACAACGCATATCATAAAGTTTTTAACCAATGAAGGCGGTTAGGTTAAACCATCCGAAATTTTAACTCGTTTGAATGCACAGTTTGGGGATGCTACGTGCTACACTGTCTCAGAATCGAGTGTATACGTGGGTCAGAGAACAGAGAATTGAGGGATGGGCGAGAACGTATAGAAAAGGAAAGTCATGATCGATGCCCAAGAACAAGTCTCACAAATGACAACATCCGTGCTGTTTGAGAGCTTGTTGCAGGTGATCTCTATCAGTCGCTTAACTATTGAACAAATCATATCAGAAGTGGGTGTCAGCAATTGGAATGTTCAATCCATCATCACTGATGAACTTGGTTTTAGAAATATTAGTGCTCGCTGGGTTTCATGTTTGTTGACTGAAAATCATAAACAACAAACAAACAAATCGGAGATCAGTGAATGACTTCTGAATAGATTTCCACAAAAAGGGGTTTTGAGGTGTATCGTCACTTGTGATGAGACGTGGGTCCACCACTGCACTCCTGCATAGAATTTGCAAGAATGGCGAGTAAGGAGCGGCGAAGAAAGAATGAAGGCTGCCATAGCTGCCCTGTCAAAGCCAAAATCCGTCTCTCAGCCAGAAAAGTGCTTGCGACTGTTTTATTTGACTCAAGGGGAGCTTTACTCATTGATTTTCTTCACGATCAACGAACAGTGAATGCGGCTTACTATTTTGAGTTGTTATGATATTACAGTCGACAAAAATCGTGTATCGAAGCGAACGACAAACAACGCCACACGCCAGGCCACACACCGCAGTTTTGACAAGGAATAAATTGAAAGAAATGGGCTGGAAAACACTCGAGCCTCTATAATCCTCCTTACAACTCTGACTAATCACTAATCACTCTGTGATTATTTTTTGTTCGAACCTTTGAAAGAATCACTTGGAGGCAAAAGATTTGTTAGCAATGAAGAAGTAGAGGAGATGTGCGCAATTGTCTGACAACTCGCCCTCAAACTTTTTACGAAGAATAAATATTCAAGCTTCCAAATCGGTGACCCTCGTATTTGTGTAGAATGTAATTTTTAATAAGTCTATAAAACAAAGCAAATTACGAGTAATAAATTATAAACTACGAGAGCAGGTATTATAATACTACGTGTACCATATTTGCTTAGTTAAATGAGTTGAAAAAAAAAATGTAAGTCACCCTTACATACACGATCCGTCCTTCTCTCCCATCACGCTTCGCCTTCAAATTAGTTGAGCTCTTTTGTTAGTTGGATGTATGTAGGTTGATTGTGCGACAAAGTTTTCGTTATCTTTTCACGTTATTGTACATTGCATTAGGGGTGGAAATTAATTTACGTAAATAAATTACGAAATATCCAACACTCTACATTGTTTTGTCATTTATCTGTATACACAATCGGAACGCGGGACGCGTGGGGGGTAAAATGCAAGTCAAAGTATGTACACGCATTATAATGTATCCTGATTGCTAACCTTATAAATTATTTTAATAGACTGCGTAAACGTTGCGTAATTTACCTTTGACATACATATATACAAATATACGCAAGTACGTGTGCGTTTTTACGGAAAATGCAGTAAATTGACGCAGAAAAATAATCGATTCGTTCGAGATTTCTTTTACATGTTATACAATGTTAATAATTTCCATTACTACTTATTTTAACAAAGATATAAAACCAACAAAACTGTAACGATCTTATTAAAACTTACGATTTTCCCATTCAAATACATTTGTATTTTAGCATACAATTCAATATCTACACTGATAAAACTAAATTCCCAGATTAGAAATATTTTAAGCAAAATAGAAGATTTTTGTAATTCTTGTGAGAATTAGATAAAAACTTAGTTTAAATTACGAAAAACACATTTATTGCGGGATATTCTTTCGGATATATTTTGTGTTGATATTCATTGTATAAAATATGACAATTCATTAGTTGTTATACAAAAAATAAAATAAAAGTATGGTCTTGCTGGTTAGCGCTCTGTTGAAACTGTCAGACGTGTATCGCGATTTCGAACTCTTTGGTTCTCATCAGCACGCGTAGACACCGTACTGAGCGCCATCGGTAGATATTTGCTACAAATTTGTGGGATTGGATAATGTTTGAAAAAGTCCTTTTCTAATAAGAAATTCGACTTGTTACACTGAACCCACAGCTGATAAATAGGAAACTGCTGATCGTATCGGGCAATTTTGTTTCTGATGTTTTATTAAGGGATACAGTTCTGGGACTTTTGGATTAATTAAAATTAATTTATGTTTATCTGATTCACTAAAAATGATATGATAGTTATATACGAATTTTTTAATTAATAACTGATATCTGTAGGTAGAATTTGATTTTAGAATACGAACATTATTTTTAAATAATTACCGTTTTAAAATTAAAATTTTATTTTTACAAGAAAGCCTACTATTCTACATCTACTTTTCTACATAATTTTCTTCTATATTGAGGCACTTGTCATAACGTTTGAACAGTTTTTGAATACCCTTCTCATAGACCTCTGCCGCACTTCACCACTACATCTTGAAGACGCTGACCGCCCAGATGTTTCTACAAGTGCAGGAACAAATGGTAGTCACTGGGCGCCAGCTCAGAGCTGTACGGATAATGAATTAGAGTTTCCCAGTAAAAAGATGTGATGAGATCTTTGTCCTGATTAACCACATGCGGACGGCCATTATCATGCAGCAAAACGATGCCCGTGCTCAACTTGTAACGTCTTTTGTTCTGGATTGCACAGCGCAGATTATTCATTGTCTCACAATAAGCTACCACATTTATTGTATCATTACGAGGCAGAAACTCCATAAGCAATGCTCCTTTTCTGTCCCAAAAAACAGTGAACATGATTTTCCGGGCAGAAATTGTTTGCTTAAATCTTACTTGTCTGGGTGAATCTGAATGCCGCCACTCCATGGAATGTTGCTTTGATTCTGGTGTGACGTATGCCACCCATGTTTCATCACCCCTAACAATTTGGCTTAACAAATCATCACCTTCGTTGTGGTACCGCTCAAGGAAAGTCAATAGACTGCCTAAACGTTTGGTTTTGTGCACATCCGTCAACATTTTCGGTACCCAATGTGCGCACAGTTTTCAGTAATTCAAGTACTCGGTCACAATGCCATACAAAACATTGCGAGAAACTTGAGGAAAATCATCACACAAGGAGGAAATCGTAGAGCGTCTGTTTTCTCACATCTTTTCATCCAGTTTCTATACCAAATAACGACCGAATAACACCCACTTCGTTGTTCATCATGCACATTTGTGCGGCCATCTTTAAATGCTCTCAACCACTTCCTTACACCATTCCATTACTCATAATGTTTTGTCGGTAAACTGCACAGATCTCACGATGAATATCAATCGGTTTTAGTCCTTTAGCACTAAGGAATCGTATAACAGCCCGGACTTCACAGTCAGCGGCACTCACGATTATTGGAGGCATCTTAAACACTCAGTAAACAACGTAAACAAGGGCGAATTAGAATGTAATGGCGTCAGTGCGTAAATAAGAGATGAAGGTATTCAGTGCGCATGCACGGAGCGCTTTAATAACGTAAGTGTTATGCATTGTCGATAACGGTACCCTTCCGTCCAAATTTGGACGGATTTAACCAGTTAATAATAATACACATTTCTGAATATACTAAATAACAAATTAATACAATATATAGATAGCTACGAGAATTTTAAGTAGTTTTTATATTTTGTAGAGGTTTTCTCAACAAATTTTAATGTGATATTTTTTTGAAGGCATTCTTTTTATTAGAAAGTTTTTAATTGTGGACAGGTTTTCGAGTCTAACTTTAAACGGTTCTATTATCATATCCGTGTTCAAGCAGCCTGTAAAATTTCCCTAAGAATTCTGTTGAATTTCCTAGATGTTCCTCTAGCTCAATACTCTATGTAATTTTTGTTTCATATTATTATCGAAAGTGTACACGAGTGTCAATTTTTAAATGGAAGAGGCTTCTGTCCTTTGTTGTATGCTGTTTGCTTTGTGTATCTGGTATCGATAAAAGGGACGGCGAGCAGGCAAAATAAGGCGATTCAGTTTTGTGTCGTCGACAAAGAATTTCCTCCTCTGTCGTTTGCATACAGATCAAGCGTGCTTTGCCCAGCTATTTCGTAAAACTAGAAAACGACTACGTCGACGGCCGTCGTAGTTTATATTGTATATCCTGGAAACATTCAGGTAATTCGAAACTAAAAGGGGCACCTACAGCAACGTGTCTTCTTAATTTACAGTCATTTACATATCAGCTCACTCGATCCGTTCTCGTGTGAGAGTGCAGATATATGTTGGGACATGTTCCTATACAATTTTGTTAGATACTACCAGCACTTAAAATCTACTATGTTAATCCTTTTTAAAACCTGTTTACAAACTCTACTCAGTTTCTCTTTCCGTTTTAGTCTTCCTTTATAAATTTTGATGGCTGTTTAAAACACGTTTCCTTTCAAACTTATTCAAATTATTTTCTCAATTTCAACCTAAACGGTTCTATCCATTTTATTTGAATTACTAGAATTAAAAATAACAATGTCAATTTATTTTTATGATAGCACGCAAATTTCGTTTATTTAGTCTTAGATAAGTACCCCCATTATGACATTACAAAGATACTTCAAGCATGACATATGCGACTGGCATCTTCTTACAGAAATATACCGCCATCTACAGATATCTGCTGCTAACTGAAGTAGTTCATTTCTAATACGAGATATCTATTTGTCCAACTCAATCGACGACGTAATAAATATTAGAAAATGACAATTTATTGTTATAACTAAATATTATATCAATTTGCTATCAAAGAGCTCCTTTGATTTGATTTGGTCGGTGATTTATTGAAATTGCCCATGGTGTGCTGATGAGATGTAATATGATCGAAATCACGGTCCACGTCTGATAGTTTTGATCATTTACTGACTAAAAACATATACTGCTCTTATTAATTTTGTTAACGCGCCCATTACGTATACGTATAAGCTGGGCCTTTGATTCAGTCAGACAAGCAGATAGCTTCGTAAAGCCCTTGTGTAACATATAAAATGCTTTAGTTTGCAGCAGATTTGAGTACATAGCGGTAATATATTGCCATAAATAGTTCCTTTTATTTGGTCGATGATTTACCGAGATTTTCTATAGCGTGCTGATGAGATCTAATAAAATTGAAATCGCGATCCACGTCTGATAGTTTCAATAAACGACTGGTCAAGAATTTATACTGTTTTTAGTAATATAACTAGTTTTTAATTTCGACTGACAGCTTGTAGGTACTTTATATTGACAATTAGTATGCAAATTTAAAATAATCGTCGTTATCATTTGATGAAACATAATACAATTTGAAATAAAACACGTCTTCGAAATACTTTTTACTTTAGTATAATTATTTACTCCTGATGATGTCCTTATAAAGCGAAAACGTATATAGTAAAAGTATTTCGAAGTCGTGTTTTATTTCAAATTAGTATGTATATTATACCTTAATATTCAATAAATATGCAATTTTAATAATCTCTTCAATCATAATCATTTAACACCGTCTTTTATGTATAAATCTGCTTAGTTATTAGAAGTTTATAGGGGGCGAAAAGAATAATGCATCTAAAACTTCGCATAAAAGGTATTCTTTATTCGAAATTTAATTCAGTCAACTCTACAATTAAAAAAACATGTCGGAAACTGTGTCATTTTCGGTTCACTTTTCCTGTTCCTTTAGACAGACGTTTTAATAACCAGTTAATTCCATAATAATAAAACTTAAACTGTTTTTGGTAGAACTTTTGTGAAACTGCATGATTTCAAGCATTCAGTAAAAAAAAGAATACAAGGAAATTACTGTATATACTGTGACGGACTTGGCATTTTGGGTGGAATTAACCCGCGCCGCTTGCAAAAATAGAGTGGAATTTGCCCATGTCGAGTTCTAGAAAAATCGAGATAACTACTAGATCATTCGATTTGGTTCGAGTGTAACCTAGCAACTTTCATCAAACTATATAAGCGACAGCGATAGACGATTTAGAACAGTTGACGGAGAATAGTTTACAAGTTACGTAGAACAGGAGTTGACAGAAATAGAAGTTATCGACGAAAAGTGTTTACGAGAGTTGTAGGACCGAAGTTGCGTTAAATAGTTAAGTTTTGTTAAGAGAGTTCAATAAACGGGTTTAGAGCCAAAATGCAACAATACTAAATAAACAGATAGTTATTCTATTGTTGTTATTTCAAAAAAGATTCAATTGACACATTATTGAGAGTGGCTATCATAAAGATAGTATTCCTCATTTTAATAAATGTGGAGTATACAAAATTTTCTGCAATTCATGTGATGCTAAATACATTGGACAGTCTGGCAGGGCTATATCTATACGCGTAGGGGAACATCTGTCTGCGATAAAAAATATAAAAAGCAATTCCACTGGGTTTGCTGAACATTGTGTAAATTAGATCATTCTTTTACCATCAATACTGTAAAGATTTTACACACCAGCATACCTAGGTCTAGGAAACTATCACTTCTAGAAAACCTAGAAATTAAAAAAGCCTTAATAAATAAATGTAATTCAATAAATGACTAAACAGAGTTGTCATCTTACAATAACCCACTACTACTGTATAAACTTCAGATTATATAAATATTACTAAGTAGGCTTAAGCTTCAGTAATATTTTATATTCTTGTAAATGGCCGCATTGGCCGAAATAAATTTGTCGATTGAATATTAAATTGTGTAAAATTTTCCTTGTTTTCTTTTCTTTTTTTCCATAATAATGTATTATGAATGGAAATCGTTCTACAGATTTACCTTACGAGCTTACCCATATAGGAATACATTTAATTATAAATAAACGTGATATACATCATGACAGACAATGTATGTATTAATGTCTCATGCGTTTCCAAATAAAGCTCCCTTCATTTATCGGAAAGTATTTATTATCGTTTGATTAGAAAACTTGGTACACTGATATTTTTCCATCAGATTTCACTGAAATATAAATTAAATAAATCACATCTAAAGAAATGTTAGCTAGAAGTGCTATCCTCGGAAGTATTTCTCTCGAGATTTTCATCAAAGGAAAGCCGAGAGAGGCTGCGGTCAGACGGCATCTTTAATGTAAACTTTGAAAAGAAGAATTCCAAAACGACGTTGAATGAATGAAAGGATCTCTATAGGAAAACGTAAAAAGGAATTTTATATATGTATTAAATTGTTCGGCTTTGATTGAAAAATATGTTATCCGTAAAAGTTTTTGGAGGAAAGAGCTTGTAACAAGATATACTATATGTTACACTATATAAAATACACCTGCCTAAAGGCTTACGTTGTATGTATTGAATGTATCTATGAATCACTTCTCAACGAGCAATTAATGTTCTTTTCTAAGAAATCGGTATTTATTACAGAAGAAAACTTGGCAAATAACCGCTTTGAAGTATTTTTTATAAAAATAATTTATTTTATTTTTAAACCATTTTAGAGTGTCGCACTTCAAAAGGGAAAATTAGTCTAATGAGATTACTCACGTGTACTTCTATTAGCCTCTCTATCATTAAAATCATTTATTCTAGATAATTTTTGAAAATGTATAAAAGTTTCGATGAATATTAGTATTGTTCAGACCTCTTACAATTATATTGTACACTGTACTGTTGAAAATGACCCGTTGGCCGAAACAATTGTAACAAATTTGAGTAACAAAATTTTCTTTGAAACTATTATATTTTCTTTATAAATTATATAAAATATGTCATCAGAATTGCACCGACGACAGCCTAAATACTATTCAATCTATATCCTGAGTCTATGTATATGTAAACCATACAAATAAAATAAAAAACACAGGAGGATTCACAATTTGAACTCGGAAGAATTTGTTTTAGCTGATATGACCATTAACGAGAATTAATGTACAAAGATTACTAAAGTCTAGACAGTTACTATTGATAATAACGGTTAGAATTTATATATAAGTAGAGGGAGTTATAACTTGCCAATTCTATTGGGTTGATAACTAAATTATGTTTAATATAAGATAAACTGTTTATGGTGCAATCTTGATGAAACATCTTTAATAGAAACACAAAAAAATACAAAATTGTAAACTATTTCAACTATTTATTTAAAAAAAAAGAAACTCTAACAATTGTTTCGACCAATTGGTCATTATCAAAGAGACATTTAAGAAGATGTGCTAGGTTAAAATTAAATTACAACGTATATATATGTATATGCCTGGCTATGGTTATAGATAACAACCTAATTAGGAAATACCTCTCATTAGAGTGAGGGCAATAACAGGGGTGTGTTATAAGAATAAATTTCAGTTTGATTCTTTACTAAATATTCTCTTTTGTTTCTTAATGCTTTTTTAATTTCTAAGTTTTCTAATAAATTTAATAATTTACCTTTACTTTGAAAATGAAGAACCCTGGTATTGTCCTCATCCAATGTATGATTTACGCAATGTTCCGAGAAACCTGCATTACATACTTTGTTTTTTATAGAATGGCTGTGTTCACAAATACGGCTTTTTATAGCCCTTCCCGACTGACCAATATATTTAGCATTACAATTTTTACAACTTAATTTATAAATTCCACTTTTTGAAAATTTATCTAAGACTTCCAATTGGTCGAAACAATTGTTAGAGTTTTTTTTTTTTTTAATAAATAGTTGAAACAGCATACAATTTTGTATTTTTTTGTGTTTCTATTAAATTATTTTTATTTGATAAAGCTTTTAATTTCCAGGTTCTCTAAAAGCTTTGAAATGTCTATATCTACCTGACTGACTAATATATATAGCGTCGCATGAATTACAAAAAAATTGGTAGATGCCATCTTTTGACAAGAGGGAATATGTTCTGTATGATTTTGCAACATATTTTTCAGATTTAAAGAGCCGCTTTCAGTAATATTACAGTTGAATTGTTTTTGAAGGAAATAATTTAAATGGTTGATAAATTGAATTTTACGATAAAAGATTGCTTCGACGACCCTTGTTAAATAATAATTTAGAAACCTGTTTTTTTATTTTTTTATTTTTTTATTCAACCATTGGTGATGGCGACATATTTTATTATTTTTACTTCTATGTTAAAATCTATTGTTGATAAGGGTATGTTGAGTAAACGATGTAAAACACAATGACATACGGCATATTTTGTTTGATTTGGATGAGAAGAACTAAATGGAATAATTGTATCAGTGGTGGTTGATTTTGAAAGATGTTAAAATGAAATTTATTGGCACCTTTAGATACCAAAACATCAACAACATTCAAATAGGTGATTGAGTTGGCCTTTACCTGATGAAAGTTGATCTTCATGATGAATTATTAAAACAATAAAACACGTTTAAACATTCACGAAACTTTCTTAAACTTGCTTTGCAATACTGTTTCACCTCACAGAGGCATCTTCAGAAGCTGAAGTATGTTACTCAAGAAAATTAATACTATTGTTCGATTCTTTTCTAATCGAGAACGAAAAATTTAGAAAACGAAACAAAAGCGCAAGAAATTTATCTGTCGGTCTGTACCTTTCCATTCACAAAGGATATCGTCTACATACTTGTGCCAGATATGAATATATTTCATCAGTGGATTTTCCAAATTGAACAGTTTATTTTCAAAATCAGCCATAAACACCTCCGTCAACGCGTGTTTTTTATTTTATTTGTTTGGTTTAGTCGTGCAGTTTCACAAACAATGTACCAAGAATAGTTTAAGATTGACCAAGTGTATGCAGTAGTAAACCATATTAACTTGCATATTTTCCACTACAACTATTTCTATGAAACATTAATACGGCACCAATTTTAGTGCTGCGTAACGGTAGCTATATTTTTGAAAAATCTCAGCTGCATTTCTGTAAAATTATCAAGTGACAGGGTTTCTGAAGGATTACCTAATCTTTACAGAAGGAACTACAGCTATGATTTTGGAATTTATTATTTTTAATTAATGCGTAATTTTCCTTTATACCTTTTTTAGAAATATGGTACGGCAATTTGCCTGGGCAAATTAGACTCCCATTTGACTAGTTTTCATTTTTATTTGTATCATCATCAAAAATCGAATCTCCGACGCTCCTAAGTTTGACTAATCAATCCCCAGGTCTGACAAGAACAGCTGCTTAAGTCCACAACTATTCCTAGGAAACGAAACTTAATTTAATAAAGTCGGAGTTTGACTAGCCAGTCCCAAGATCCGATACAGGAGTGTGTTTAGACTCATAATAAAACTTTTTTCGGATTTTAATGTTTGTTGCTTTAAAATTATAAAAAGGGATTAGTTATAATTAGAATAATTCAATATTGTTTTACTATTATGACAATTATTGACAAAAACGTTACTTTTTATTTTGGAATGTTTATATCAGATAATCTCGTCAAATATAAGATGGAGTCTATGGATACTTGATTGAAATTTACAATAAAATAAGTATTAAACTATTGTAAATTTTAGTTAACGTTTATTGCACTTGACAATTGTTTCGTCACACTGTGACTTCATCGGAAGTAATCCTATATTACTTGTATGTACTTGTATGAATTACTGTATTACTTCCTACTGTTACTTCACAGTGTGACCAAACAATTTTCAAGTGCAAAAAACGTTAATTATTATCTCAATATTCTCATATGAAATAAACAATCCAAATTTTCAGTCACATCACAGTTTTGTTTACAGATCTTTAAGCTTAGACACCCGCAAGTACTAATGTGGAATGAGGAACGAATTAATTCGAAGAGAGCTGGGATAACATGCCAAAATCAATTTAAACATGTAAACAAGTGTAGCATAAATCGACCTTTAACTGCCTCATTTCAGTCGTCAGAAATTAGAATCTATTTCGGAAGACGTTGGTCAAACCTAGGATAGACGCGTCATTCCGCAGAAGTGATAGATACTTATCGAACATTGACTGTAACATTGAGCATGGTTATAGGAATCCATTATTTAATTTTAATGTAATTTATGAATTTGTTAACAATCACTAACGAACAGATTCTAGGTATCCCATTGAAATCATTCATATGAATAAAACTGATTCTCAAGAAAACAAATAATTCTCCTGCAAAAATGCCTGTTTTATATTAGTTATATTTAAACTTATTACAGTTGAAAAATTTTGTTTTTTTTTGTAGTTAAATTTATTGACCCAGAAGGGACCATATACGTTACAGTATTTGTTAAAATTGATGTACTATTCTTTACAAAAAAAAAACATATAATCAATTATATATAGACATTATTTTAATTTCATCAATTAGAATTAAACTAAACTTAAAAATTAGTTTGCTGCACCATCACGTTCGAGTCAATGTCTACATTTATAAGTCGTAAAAATCACAACCTCTTGTCACAATTAAATAATGTCGTTTACAAACGTAAAAAGAACTCCTTGTTGACGTGTCTTTTGTAGTCGTACAATATAAATATAAATTAAGGAATCCTACTTAAAATATACATTCTTATACCTATGCAATTGTATTAAAAAAAATTGTTACATTAATTATTTTATCAATTTCTAAACATTTTTTGTCGTTTTTACGATGTGCCCATATGTCTTCTCTTCTCCCGAGTTTAGGTTTATTTAAAATAAATAATCATTCAGACTGGCGAATGTGCTGTGTTTATTATTGTTAAGATGGTTTTGTATTCTCAAAGGATCCAGGAAAAGAAGTGGTTACATGCAGAACGGCCAAAGGTATTGCTTTCTATGAATACTAGTCATAATTTAGATGGGCTATATTTCTGCTACTAAATATATTACGTTTCTCATGTGCCGATCCCATAATAAAGAATTAAAAATTAACAACTAACCTTTAAATAACACGATATGATATCGAAAAGAACAGAATTTAACTGCCATTTGCAATGTGTATAACTATCGACTTCACCTCAGTGAAGTTTTGCGTTATATCGCGAAATTTTGCCAAATGTAATAAATTAATGTTTCGTCTGCAACAAAAACAAGAAAATGCGTTAAAAGGTCATAGAATTCGTTATAATAACGCAAATTAAACGTCCCATTTTAGGAGATTGTCGTTGAAGACCAATAATGGCCCTAATTTAATGGCTATTTTAGTATTAGGTATAAAGCTTAGGCGTAATTGATTCTGTTCAACTAGGTACAATTATTTTATTCCCAAATATCTCTCGTTAAGCGGATAAGTAATTACAAAAATCATAAAAATAAAGCAACATGTGCGGAGCAGCAAAACCAAACCGAACCGAACCGAACTGAAGTAGAGGAAGGTCGTTAATAATTCGTTGCATAAAACTAAATTTAATTTTTAATGATTCGACCAGGCGCGGCGTCCTCGTCGGAAACGTGAAAATCTGTCTCCGCGACGTGCGTTTTTTAGCACGCCATAAACTGAAATGACGCCATATAAGCCGGGAGCGTGGAGCCCGCGGATCTAAAGTCGTCAAAGTGCCCGCCCACCAATAAGGGCTGTATTTCACGGCGGCGACGGAGCCCTTCCAACATTTGTCAATACGGTTTATAGCCACTTTTCCGGTGCAGGATCAGGGAATGCTGCCCATTAATTTATAGCGGAGAGAAACGACGCGACGCGACGCGACACGGCGTTGCCCCGAATGCCTCGCGCTGGTCAACCAAATATCTACACGTACGGGTACATGTGTGTCTATGTATATACCACTGACCTATAAATTACGGGATACCTACCGTTCTTATACGAATTTTCCGTTATAGGGTCACTTACCTAAAGGGATGTTAGTTTTTGGTCCTTGTTTCTATCCGACATACCGCATATCCCTTTCTTCTAGCATCTTTTTCAAAAATAGACATATGTCGTGTTTTAATTAATTTCTGAACCATAATATAATATGTTAACTTCTGTACTCGCTTTAGATTAATTTAGAAACTTGAGGAAGAATATATATTTAGAGCACGGCTCTGTAGGAATATGAAATATGGACAGTGGACGCGGTGGAAAAGAAACTGTTAGAAGTGTTAATATGTAGTTTTAGAAAACAGAGGGTAATGTACATTAAAACAAACAGCTCGTGTTGTATTTGTTTTTATTTTCTTTTATTTTACTCTACTAACCGAATGTCTGTTTTTCTCAGGGGCTGCTGGTTAGAGAGCTACCCCCGGTAAATGGTTATTGCAGAGACAATTGGGGATCATAAATAATATGCCTGCACGCTCGATAGGCCTGCACGGCTGCCATGCAGATCTTTTACTTATGTCCCAAAATATTTGTTTCGGTCCTCTACAATGGTATTATACAGGACCTTCGCTAAGATTTTCAGACCCAACGTAAACACCTGCTTTCTCCAAAATTGCTTTTTTAGTAATAGTCAGTTTCTGTCGAAACTTCTGGGTATAACCTTTGAATTCTACCTACTACAGGTTTAGAATTATTTTGAAGTTTGCTTTACTTACTCCTTACAATCCGTATCTTGTATTTTATGCTAATGCAATGACAGTTATTCGTATAGTTAATTTGTCAGTTTATCTTGAATGAGGCATTTATTAAGATTATTAATAAATTCGAAATTTATGGTGGATCTGTATTCACTACACTGTTTATACTTTGATATTTTTTGGGTTGAAATCGAGGCAGTTAGTGCAAATTACGATGTCAAAATGATTTTTCTCACCTCAGGGGTAGAGTATGCGTTTTTTAAAATGTTCTCATGTATCCTCCTAGATCTAATCTGTAGTTAAACACAACAGCAAACAGCTTAACATAAGTTATTTCAGCGTTTCTCCTTGCATATGGTTACATTAAAACCTTTTCACCTTCCTCAATGATTTCAAGCATTTGACTGAAGCGTATGTCTGTGGAGCCGTCTAAACGGAGGGCACCAGAGTCTCAACCACTCTGCTCTCACCAACTGGAAACCTGGAGTTTTCGACGTGATTTGCCAAGAAATATTGATAAAAAATGAATTAGAAAAATGCTTGATCCTTTAATTAATAAACAAGTGACTTGTCCCCCCCCTCCTTAAAACTGTAGCGGAACAGTAAATTATTTTCTTGTATTGTAAAATGTGTAAATATTATTTTTGTAAATTTTATATTTCACTTCTTATCTTGTGCATGCCTTTGCTTCCTTTCAAACCAGATACTACTGTTCAATCACGTAGCCTCTTCGTAGAAATCTATCTTCACCTTTACCTGCATGCACCCTGGTTTTATCTTCAATTACTTCAACCAAACTTTTCCATTGTTTATTTCCAGGTGTTTACCGTTTGTAGACTTGTACCACCCTTACTATCACTATTTCTCCCTCTATAGAACAGCCCCTCTTTCTACTAACAACCCTGTGTATAAATTCTCAAAATTCTTCTATAAAAGTTAGTCTACTGTATTCTACTGTTCTCGACCTTCCTGCGATATCGCCACTGTAAGTTTACTTTGTAATTTTTGGCTTTTATTTTAATTACGTGTTTCCAACTATTGTGTTTTCTTCTTCGTGTGGTTTTCTTTGTTACGAGTACATAAACTGTTATGTTTCATTAGTGTTTTATTTCTATTAGTTATTCATATAAATGTATCAAAACGTTAAAAAACTGTAGGTACGAAAAAACAATTATGATTATTAACTATGAGACAATCGGATCAAGAGATTCATAGCTAACTTGCTTTTTGACATACGTATCTAAAAGGATTCTAACTTTGTGTTGCTTTTCATTCCAAAATTTTTTCATGCAGTTTTCCTTTTCATTTGGTTGCAAAGAACGTAACGTTAAACAGGCTACCGCGCGGTGACTTTCAAGCGTCCATTAATTTATGGCGATACGGCGCTATCGCTAGCCACGGCTACTCGGATGTTTCACGTTGGTCAACCAAATATGCGAACGTGTTACATTCCTGCCCAATAAATTATGTCATGACTTAGTGGCGCGTGGATTTGTCGGCAGAGCCGTACGTTTTTCGGAAACAAAACTAATGGGTCCGCAATGAAATTTACCTCGAGCCGGTAGATTTAGATTTATGTAAGCCCCTACTACTAGGTGTTGGTTATGGTGAAGTATAGTTTACAAAAAAAACTATAAATTTTAAATAACTGTCATAGATAAATCAAACAAGAAGTTTGTAAGAAATATACGAGGTGTGATAAAAAAGTAATAAGTACTTTCCTTAACGATGCATTTATTCCAAAGTTGATTCTATGATTGGAAGGATCTCTGGATGATTTTCTTGGGGAAACTACTTTATCCTAGCCCTCACAATGTCGAATATGTTGTCAAAACGTTTTCCTATTAGCATTGTTTTGATTAGTAGGAAACACTAAAAGTTAAATTCTACTAAAATCCAGACAGTAAGGTGGATGTAGGCAGACGGCAATTTTTTTTCGACCAGAAATTGACGGATCAGATCTTAGGTATTGTAGGACGCGTTGTCGTGATGAAGGAGGAATTCAATATCCTTCTGTTCGCCATCCAAAACTCTGAGAACAAATTTCATACGAGATGTTCAGTTCTTCGGTAACTTTAAACTCAAAAACTTTTTTGCGTTTCATTCCCACCTACTCGTGCTGGTGGGCGGACAGTCCCTCTGACCTACACTGGTGTGCAAAGCCAAAGGGTAGGGCGTAAGGCCCTCTTCAGCCTCCTTGCAGGAATCGTGGGAATAGGTGGGTGGTGTGGTTATGGAGAAAACGCAAAATTTCAGCTGGTTTCACGTTTTCACGTTACTAATAATTCGTTGCGTAACTCTTCTATGCATCTATTGTTCACTAATTGTGATAGCAAGCGAACGCAGCTATACGACCAGTCGTTTCCGTGCCACCTAATATGCCCACTTCTAGTTTCTAACGCCCAGATGCGCCTTGAACAACTATCCGGCGCGCAATTTAAAAGGCTCTTTTATATTTGATCTACCCTCGTAATTTAAACTCTAACACAAGCAACAACGAAGAGAATTCAATCTAAAGAATCACAGCAGAGTCTACAATCGTATCACACATAATTCGATTCAATCATAGAGCTGTTTTTAATTTTAGTATGTCAGTTTTGAAATCAAAGTCTTCATTTTTTAACTGGTTTATTACATTATTAATTTGGCGTATAACGTGAGAATAGCAGAAAGAAATCTTTCACCATTTTATATATTTCTCACAACTAAAAACATGGTGGAAATCTTAAATTCCAGTTGGTCGGTATAAATTTGTTAGAGTTCCGGTAACTGACCCTACTTAACGGTAATATTTCAAGTTTGTTTAACTATTGGCTTTTATTAATATTGTAAAATATTTATGCGTTTGCGTCATTTTTACTTTCAACCTATATTATAAAATTCTGTACACGTCGTATTTTATAGTTATAAACGCTGTGAATTTTGATTTCTACTGTGCTCACACCGATCGTGTGAATTTCATTCCTTCTTCCACTCCGAAAGCACCCGTTTCACATTAGCATCGTGGCTTGGAATTGCAAAGAGATATTGGCATATTTTGAGAAGATTTACCTTTCTTTATTGTTCTTCTGTTTTTTTTTTTTTTTAACAGTAACTATATTCATTTGTTCTTCTAAGTCTTTAGCTTTCCACTTATCGGACATTTCATATATAATAAACGATTTTACGAGTAAGTACATAAATTCTTCATACACATCTGCTACTGTACCTTTTTAATTTGAATATTCTGTAATTCTTTCTGTTTATTGCCATTGGGAAACATCGTTTAAAATCATCCAAGCCAAAATTTCAATTTTTGTTATTGGTTCAGTCCACCGTTCGAAAACGGATAGGATGCTAAATAAATTTCTCGTTGCTTTGTCAAATGTTTCGGATTGACTTGTGTTTAAACATTCATTCTTAAGTTTGTTATGCAGTGATCTTGTTTTTTTTTATAAAAACTTATTTATTAAACTGTTTCTTTGTTTCTCTAGAACATTTTCACCTCAAATATAATAATCACTGATTTTTCACTTTTTATCTTCAGAAATACCTAACTGTGCGGGCGGTTAATCGCAGCCAGCAGTTGCAGCATCGTTCTCACCTCGATCAGTCGTGTACGAATCGTACATGCTTGTCTAACTGCTAAATAGAGAGACGAACGTATGGCAGCTCTATACTACGAGGTCAGGGTTACCTACGCATCAAAAATATTAATTATTAACTCAACATGTGCAATGTACATAATATTATTATATTGCAGTTCTATATTAGATAGTAGCTTTCTTTTAATTCAATGATAATAGCTTTATATTTAAAACTACATTAAAGCTTTATGAAAATTCAGAGGAACGTAAGAGTGGGTGTTGCGTCCCTTAGACCACCAACTGCTTTGTTATTCTGATTTTTAGCTCCTTTGTTCATTTATTACCAGTTCCTTTCCTTTGTCAATTTAGTCTCGAATCCTTTCCTAATTGCACTACCATAAATTGCCCATAAATTCCAATAATTTTTCTAGCTGTAACTGTCAACTCCCTAATCCTAACGTCCGTCAATTTGTATCAAATTTCTGTCACGTTTATAACCATACACCAATACGCTACAACAAGTTTCAAATCCCACCTTCCTCACTTTTAACACCCATCATCATTGTTCTCATCAAATTTAACCACACCTCCATCCCTTTCCAACTTACTCTAAAATCTATAAATAACCTTTTTCTAAAAAGAGATCATAACAAGCAATATGAATTCAGATTAAACTGTCTATCTATCAGCTATATTCAACTTAATCAACCACCAAGTCAATTAATAATATTCAAGCGACAACTCAATCCTGACGCAACGCTTCCCGGTAGTTGCTACCAGTATTATACGTTGTACAAAGTGTAAATATATGTATATCAAACCTGACCAAAGACTTTAATTCAAACGACTTACAAACGCTACTTCAATCAAGATTCAACACAAATACCTGTACATCACCAAGTTGCAGTCCAGGACGATTCATAGCGAATCATAACAGTGGGTATCAAACGAAAACTTTTCTAAATACACGACGTTATTAACACAAACGAAATTTTTTCAATTTTGAAACGAAGTTCAGTATCGATGTTTGAGAGTTTACAAAACGAAAAATCTGCTAATTTTATGGGCCCGTTTCGGAGGAATTTAGAAAAGCGTTCCGAACTGGATGATATGCGGTAGTGAATACGCGACCAATTAGTCACAATTTGTCCGAGTCAAGCGTATGGACCAATCGAACGTCAAACTGTTAATGTGAGTAATTAACTTGGCGTGTTAAAAAAATTACAGCTGCCGTCAACATTGGCGACGGTCGCCTACCACCACCCGCGCCGCGGGCATCCTAACCATCGTCGCGTCGCGTCGCGTCGCGCTGTAACCGTAGCCGTCGGTCGCGGCGTAAACGAAAGAAAACAAAACGAAGCGCCGACCGTTCAGCAATAAAGAGCTTCGACACAGACATAAAAAACTGCCGAACCGTTAAACATCAATGCTAGTAACATCGTTGCCGTATACATGTATGCGATTCGATAGCCAGACGACACAGATACACAGACAGACACATACACATATATGCATGCACCCGAACTATGACCGTGCCCTTCGTCAATTCATTGCGAGAATAAAATAAATTTGTTATTTTCTACTGTGAAAAGTAGGAGTGGTTGGCTTCGTCTTTATTTTATTGTCTAATTTGTTCCTTTTTGCAACTTTTGCCTATAGATACACTAAAGTAGATTTGTACATAAAAATAATAATCAGCCTCTCAAAGTAGAAAATAGGAGACTGTGGTAAAAGAATAATTAAATAAAGAAAGACTCACCCTAATTACCACTAACTAAAGAAGTCGTTACGCCAGAAATCGTTGGCAAAATCCATGGAATTATATTACATGATCGAATGTTGAAAGTGCGTGAGTTGACTGAGGCTGTAGGTATCTAAACTAAGCAGGTGCGTCACATTTTACATGAATATTTGGACATGAAAATTCTGTCGGCACGATGGCTGCCGCGATTGCTCACGATCAACCATAAACACCACCGTGTGACAAGTTCAAACGAGTATTTGGAAATATACAGCTGCAATCCAAAAAGGTCGTTTCGGTAGCGTAGATAAGAGATGGATGCATCATACCACATCAGAGATCAAGCAACAATCACAATAGTTGGTTTCTAGGGGTGAACGTGAACTCTGATGTGGCATGATGTATCCATCTCTCATCTACGCAACAATCAAAATAGTTGGTTTCTAGGGGTGAACGTGAATCGAAGAAGTCTAAGCTTGGTCTATCGGCTAACAAAGTCATGGTCACAGTTTTCTGGGATTCACGCGGTGTAATTCATATTAATTACTAACGGCAAATATTATTCAGAGCTGCTGGACATATTTGACACTGTTTTGAAGCAGAAATAACCGTATTTAGTCAAGAAAAAGGTGTTCCATCAGTATAGTGCATGAGTTCATATGTTGTCTTCATTGCAAACCTTTTTCTCATAGCCATTATTTAATATGCTTACATATTTTGATCATCAAAAAGACTTCTCGATATTCGAACGGAAAGAAGAAATACATATATAATAATATCATGACCCTATCAACAAAATTCCATTGAAGACGTTACTAGAAATACTTTCGAATAAAAAGGTTGTTATCTGGTAATGCAACACCATTACGGATAGTGTAAATTTAAGCTTGCAATCGTTGTAAAAATTATATGCGAAACTTCTTAATTAAGTTCTTAATAATTGAGGAAAATTGGCGTGACTTTAAAGAGTGCTTTTTTTCTAATGTGACACACGCAGACTATTATATTTATTATGTGTGCGTACTGACTGTTATTATAAAGAAGTTCTAAGCACGCAAGCAAAAACAAGACATACAATATCTGCAATTTGTCGTACTAAAACTAACCCCTCGAAAATTAAAGATGGCGAAACGAATTCCTGTTTAATAGTGTCTTTCTTGCTTACTTTTTGTAGGGTACGATAGTGGGAATGCGTGTATGTCTATATGTATTATGTTTTGCACAGGTGTCTGAAAGTGAGCGGATGGAAAAAAACTTTTTTCTGTTTCTTTCCCACCAACTACTCGTACTGGTGGGCGGGTAGTCCCTCCAACCTACACTGCAGTGCAAATCCGGAGGGTAGGGCGTAAGGCCCTCTTCAGTCTCCTTGCAGGAATCGTGGGAATGGGTGGGTGGTGTGGTTAGGGAGAGAAAGATAAGACGGATGAAATTAAGACAGAAGAAAAGTGAAAGATTATCTGTTGAATATTACTGCCCCAACATTTGCCTAAGTGATCCAAGGAAACCACAGAAAACTTGGACCAGAGCAGCCGGTGACCTCCCGAATGCTAATCAATGATCTAGAGCACTAGACCACGCCGCTCGATGAGCGGATGGGCTTTATGTATCATTCTGATTGGACGAATGTGATAACGTGATGGGTAAGGAGTGACTGAGAGGGTGAGAGGGTGAAAGCGAACAAGACAGTGCATTTATAGGTAGAAATATAAGAAATAAATTAGGAGTTTATGTTGTGCTAAGGTTGTCTTCTTCATTTTTTACTCTATTAAATATTTTAAAAATATCCTGGTAAAAATTTATGTAACTCCTCATCATTCTTCATTTTAAATTAAATTCTGAATGTACTATATACAACTATGTTAATTAGAAAAACAAAAAAATCCGAATGTATAGAAAGAAAATGACAACTGCACTCAACCAATTTTTGTTGCCTGTTAAACTTTGAATGTCTTTGACTGTATGTTATTATCTTGTTTCCATCTTTATAGTTTCCTTTTTTTTATGTGCATAGCACATAACGCATAGACATCGCTTGCTGAGTAGAGTAAACAGCGATCCAAAACGTTTTAAAAGGTCATAACAGGTGACCACGAGGGTAATACGACGTGGAAACCATGACCTAATCATCCCATTTACAATTACTTGAAAAATCAAGACTGAAAAGAATTGGACAAATTCGATCAAATGTGACGGTTTTTCTCACTTTGATTCTAATGGTGTACTGTACCATAAGTTCCTACCATATAGTTATGTGGTCAATAAGGAATACTATTTGGAAGTCATGTGCCATTTGAGCGAAGCAATCTAACGAAAACTACCAGAATTGTGACAAAAACACTCGTGGAAATTGCATGACGATGACACTCCAATTCACAACTCACTGATTCGTATTTTTTTTTAAACAACACCGTTTTGTTGCTTCTGCCACCGTATTCAGTGGACATAGTCTCCTGCTACTTTTTTGTATTCCCTAGATTGAGGAGAACCACGAAACAACAACGTTTTGCCAACATTGACATAAAAACAGATTCGCTGAAGTAGTTGAAAGCCATATCGAAAAGTGAATTACAGAAGTGCTTTCATGATTTGAAAAAGCGTTAGCACAGGTGTCTTATATCTGTGGGGGATTACATTGAAGGGAAAAAAAATGATGTTGGTCTATAAATAAATTTCCTGTAAGAAAAACGAAAATTTCCGTTACATTTAAAAATACTCGTATATGATTTGGATGTATCTCCTACTAATTCACATTTGTTCTGCAATTTTGCTGTTTCTATTTCCATTACAAGTATAAAGTGATATATCGATAAAAACATTTGTGTTGATTAAAACATTTTTTAAACGTCAATGATATGAAATATTTGATATATATATATATACGTTGACGTAAACGGTAAGTTAATTTCACTTTTAACTCGCTTTAAAATTTTCAAACGGAAAACTAGAATAGAAAGTCTGACTTTCGCATTGAAGGTTGAAAAAGTAATTTTACAGAAATTTCTGGATTGCTGTTAGTTTTCTATGGGAATTACCTACGTTTTTTTCTATTCCCAAAATGTATAGGGTCTGTTATAATTGAAAAAGGGAAGAATTCCATTAAAGGGATGTGAATTGTCTCTGGTCATGTTTTCGCCATTTATTGACCGACGACAACTGGTGAGTAAATAAGTATATTATTAGAGTTCCGGAATGGTTGAGCAAAGATACCGCCGGTGCCGATGGCGTCTTCTCTGTGTTGGACCGAATTATAGGATTTTGTTGTTTGTTCGTGAACAGTCTGTTCGAGCTGCATCGAACTCGACTGAACTGGCGCTAGTAGGGCCCGTTATTGTTGTACGAGTTTCGTCCCTTATTTCCTAATTGATGCGTGACGCGTGACTAGCCTTCTTGTTCCGTTTCCTTTTCTTTATTTCTTCTTTCGAAGACTGTTTTTCCGAGACAGTTCGAATAAACAAGAAGCAGTTCTTTTAATAAACTTCTGGCGCTATTGGTTTTTTTCATTTTTGTTTTCTTCTAACTACCTCCTGCAGAATAATAATCGACACGTACATAATAGATTTTGTATAAAATGACTACTTTTTAGATTGACATTCATCGATCTAAAATTCCATATCACAGTATTTATGAATCGTAGGACAAAAATTTTATTTGGCATGTTTGTAACATTGTTTAGAATATTTAAATAGTCAAAATATTACCATTGCTTAAAAAAACATTCAAAAGATCAATAAGTGAAATAAATAACGAAAGCTGGGTTTTTAAACTAAAAGACAATAACGGCCATCCATCATCCAACACAGTCTACCCCATAAAAACTAAGAAAAAATTGTTTCTAGTTTTGAAAAGATTTCGTAAAAAGGAAAATGTGTTCTATTTTGAATATGTCAAATATGATAGTATATTATTGTCTATTTTTTCGTTTTTCATTCCGTAAAAAAGCATAAGTGATAAGTGAAATTGCAACAATATTGTCCATTATTGATAGATAAATTTAAAACTATCCACCTCACTTAGTCTGATTACCCTTGGATAAGCCACAGTTGTATTTTTCTTATGTATTGTTGTTATTTTTATTTATTCATGGCTTAGAACATCGAAACATGGATATAGCACTTAATACTATAGCAGTGGTCCTGAAATAGGAAATAATTGTGGTCCGACCATCTCGCTCTAACGCAGACGGATTGGCAAAGAGGGATACGGCTAGGGACGAGACAGCCAATCAGGTCGTCAGAGAGACGAACTACAATTATTTGCTATTTCATGACCACTGGTATTGTATTAAATGCTGTCCTTATTTTTTTATGCTCTATAGTTCATAGTGATTCCCAGAAGAGTCTCGCATTGGTGACAGTTTAGACTCGGCTGTCTCGTCCTCATCATTCATAAAGACTATCATACCGGTCTATATTTCACGATACAATAAGCAGCGACTATACAAGAATAACACCGATATATTAACAGAACTATTTGCTATAGGTACTATTATTTCAAATATATTTGGTTTCTTATTTTTGAAACAGAATATATGTAGATCTTAGCAAATACCTTTTTTGTATTAATTTAGACAACGCGAGATTTAAGAGTCTCACACGAGACGAATCGAGTCATAAAGTTGCGGGATGAGACTCGTTACGAAATTTGCGAGACAAGACGTTGTTTCTAATATTCTATGTAGTTTCGTAGTTTTCAAGTGTAAAAAAACTTACTCGAAACAATTGTCGAGTTCGATCAATAAATTAGTGAAAGGTTACCAAGTGTGTTTGCTTCTAATTAATTTTGAATTTATTAATACAAAGTGTAATAGACTAAATACTCTACAGAGAGGATTAGAGAAGTATAATTTGGAAAATATGTGAAAGGCCACAACATGTAATAGATGCTGTTATCAATTGGTAAATCTTGGAATATACGTACTAAAATGGATTAGTAAAACTAAAAAAATTGAATAGTCCTTAATGCCGTAGTTTTTCGGAGTTTTACTATCAATTTTTATAAACCGTCGAATTGTAAAGTTACATTTGTAATACATTGCTAATTTTTATATTACTGGTTTATAAATTAATCGTAAGCTGTTAAATAGTTCGAATTATTAAAAGAAACATTCAAACTTAACAATTTCATTGAAAAAATATGGGTTATAATAGGATTACAAGTTGCGCGTTCAAAAATCAACAACTTAAGACAGAAATTTTAACAAAACTAAATTACTTAAATATTCTAAGGTTACAATATTTATTTCAGTATTAAACACTCAGGTAAAGTCGTTATTGGTTAGAATGTCCGGCTTTTTACTAACACCACAAAGGGTCAAACCGTGTCTACAGTTTGGTACATTTTGCAAACAGTCCATCTGATTATTTCTACTTGATTGTTTCTAAGAGTATTAACCTATATCTAATAGCAATATTGTTTATTAGTTGATGAAATAAATTATTTCACCGGTGCACGGATGTACCACTTCTTATGATTCGTATGGGGGAATCGATGCAATAAACGGATTTTGTGTTTTAAAAATTTATTACACCCAAACTATTTACAACTGTATACACATTAATTTTATTGTACGCCGTGATTGCTACTTATTTTTACGAAAATAATAAATGACTATAGATTATGATTTATTATATGAAACTATATGTTATTAAATACTATATATTTAGAGATATCTTTATGTGATTGGTGCTATACGTTAGTTAATGTACTAAAATGATCTCTGCTAAAAATGTTTGATGTTTGAATGGTTTGAATCTAATATGACTGAATGATGAATTTATTCTGCCATTGAGTGTAAAAATACTTATTTTAACATGAATTTAAGAACCGCCCCCCAGAATATGGGGTGGTTCCGATGCACCGACACTTGAAACAACAAAAAAAAAGGAAGGGAAACGTAAACATACAAAAATGCAACATTGCAAGCTATGTGTCGGTGCATCATCTACGTCCTGGAAATAGACCGATGGGTCAAAAAATTACCCCCAATAAATTTATCGACTAACTTAACTCTAAAAGAATATTTGGAAACAAATAAAATTTAATACAATAGGGCTAAACGTCAATACCAAGAAAGGAAAAAATATGACACATACAAAAACCAGAAATTTCAAAAGAAAAGAACAGACAACAAATGCACATGACAATACAAAAATTACAAAAATCCGAGAAGTAAAAAATGCATGACTAATAAGGCTAACATATTACAAAGACAAAAAATTAAAAGATGAATATATGCAAACGAATATCTTATATAGATATAGTTGGAACATAAACTGAAAATGAATTATATACTAAACATAAAATCAGAAATAATAGTAAGCAACAAAGTATTGCTTATGAATAGCGGACGTGTGTTGGCATTTATTGTTTGCAGAAATCCGACCGAACCCAATTAGAAGAGGAAACCACTGAAAATTTCTATTTTTCTATTCTTGATAATTATCTGCAACGTTCATGCGCTTTTGTGAACTCCGGCTGTATAATCCTATTAAGAGTCGTGGTGGATATACATTTAAATATAATGTCAAGATAAACTAAGATAATACTCTGAGTTTGCCAAGTTAGCGCCTATTCTACCCGAGTTTTCCGCTACAAACAGCGAAAGAAGTCCAACTGTAAAGAAGCTTATAAGCATGAGCATATACATACTTAGTTAATAAGCTGAGGTCTTGGATCTCGACGCAATATAACGCGACAGAAAGTTTTAAGTGCGGTTGATTTTAATTGCTTTCTGCACTCGTTTCCGTGTTTTACTCGTATTGCTGCAATAATGACATAAGCTAAGGGAAAGAGAGACCTATCGTTACTAATTTCTCCTGAAACTCTAAATATAATAAATGCAAGTATTTGGAAGCCAAAGCATTTTTCGGTATATCTAATAAGTTCAGTTCAGTGGTTTTAAAATAAAACCATAAGAAACATATTCAAAAAAGAAGGAATTAAAATCCTTATTCGTCTAAATATTAAGGCCAAAGATCTCACATTTGGAACGCGTCCTACCAAGTAGGCACAACGAACCGAAAGCCATATCCCACGATCGGTATTTATATTTATATTTATAATATAGCTTGTAAAGGTATTTCTGCCAGCGCCCACCTGATGAGACCCGATAGGTCGAAAACGGTCGTGGGATATGTCTTACCGTACGCTGTGCCCACTGTATAGGACGCATTCGTTCGAAATGTGGGATCTGTGATCCTTAAAATTTAGACGAAAAAGGATTTTAATTCCTTCTTTTTTGAATATGTTATATCTTCGTCTAATAATTGTTTGGAATCAACAGTGTAATTCAATGCCGGTAGGGGTATTAGACCTCGGAGTAGTTGTTTCTGGTGATTCCATATGTATATTTATATTTATAACCACAAGAAAATTGTATCACAATTCCAAGAACAATTTTAAGGACCTAATTATTAACATATTGGTGGACAAAGTGTAATTATTAGGAATTATATTATGAAGACAAACACATTATAATTAATCATATCTTGGCTTACTTGATGAAAATTAATTAACACTTTAGAAGGAAAACACATTTTTAATTTTCACTGGTTTATTGTTTACTTAACAATTGTTTCGCTAATACTTTAGCTTCATCAGAAGTAGACTTATACTTAATTAACAAACGAAAATATGTCTAATTTATACCTAAGTTAGGGTTCGAACTACTACTGGGGAGGGGGAATAAGTTTAACAACGGTGAATTGTTTAGATCTTGAAAGTACTTGAAACTATGGAAATAAATAAATTTAAAAAAACAGATTTGCTTTTAAATGATCAGTTAGATCTAAACAATTCACCGTTGTTAAACTTATTCCCCCTCCCCAGTAGTAGTTCGAACCCTAACTTAGGTATAAATTAGACATATTTTCGTTTGTTAATTAAGTATAAGTCTACTTCTGATGAAGCTAAAGTATTAGCGAAACAATTGTTAAGTAAACAATAAACCAGTGAAAATTAAAAATGTGTTTTCCTTCTAAACAAACACATTAATTAAGACGTTGATATGGCAGTACGTCGCGATCTACCTTCTTTTGCTTCTATTGCCGTACTTCACGATCCAAGCCTGGTAGCTTCGATAAATTACTTGACCAAGAACTTAATTTTGTTTTTATTAAATATTAATAAATTAATTTATTTATTTATTGAAGCACATATGGGCTAAAGCCCATTTGATACCAAATATTTAAGAAAGTTTGATAGGTGTATTGTTTAATACAATAAAGCATTGGTGCAAGTAGTAGCATAAACATTTATAACTAAATAAACAAAATTAGAAGTATAAAATAAAAAAAAAACAAAATAATAGTTTAGAAATTATTATAGCTATTAATGAACGCATCATATTTTCTTTAGAAAGAAATATTTGACTCTCAACTTAAACTGATGATATGAATCAGTAAACCAACCCTCCGTCAGACCATTAGAACTACCTTTAGAAGGAATTCTATTAATTAATGACTTATGAACTAATGCTGAGTTGGAATTGGGTACTAGCCTGAAGAGTAATAAAGCATCATGATAATTTCGCTCTCCTCGAAGTACTGCAGATTTGGAACCATAATTTTAAAATTAAAATAAATTAACAACTTTTCAGTACAAGTTAAAAGCAAAAAAAATGAGTACTATTTATTGACATTATGGTACCTCGCATTTGACGCCACACTTTGCCTAAAAATTATAATATTTTGTATATGCAAAATGGTATGACAATAACTGATACAGTGATTTGTAACCCTCTAGAGAACACTCTTTTATATTTGCTTTTACAATACGAGCAGTAACTGGACACACTAGCAATAAGCGCATATGAGTGATTGACAGTTTCTTTTATAGATAACAAATAAGTACAAAGTTAAAGATGTATATAAGCCTAAATAGGGGGGAAAAACCATCATAAATTGGTTAACAGAAGTGGACTATTGTTCGATAATATTTTAGTTTAAATATTGACTGTATTATCATACCTTGCAATTGCTAATTTGATTTCTAAAATTTCTAGAAGGTTACGTTTTCTACTTTTTTCAACGTTGTGAATTAATTGAATATTATTGATATCAACAATTTATTCCAATGAACCGAGCGGAGTGGTCTAGTGCTCTAGATCATTGCCTAGCATTCGGAAGGTCACCGGTTCGAACTCGGGTTCGGCTGCTCTGTTTCAAGTTTTCTGTGGGGGCAGTAATATTCCACAGATAAACTGTCACTTCTCTTCTGTCTTCATTTCGGCCGTCTCATCTTTCTCTCCCTAACCACAGCACCTACCCAATCCCACGATTCCTGCAAGGAGGCTGAAGAGGGCCTTACGCCTTACCCTCCGGCTTTGCACTACAGTGTAGGTAGGAATAAGAATGGTCTGACGACGTTTAATACCAAGTGTAACACCTTGTATAAGAACATAAGCTTTCACGGCCGGAATTCATAGTAGAATAATGGTTCGGGCTTGTAGGCCGTGGTCAATTTGAACGGTTTCGTCATTAGGTGCTGCGTTGACTACGCGGGCGAAGGTTATACCTCGAAGTCTCGGCAGCGACTGACTGTCTGGACGAAAACGTTCAAATCGACCACGGCCTACAAGCCCGAACCATCATTCTACTATGTAACACCTTGATTAGATAATTATTTTATTGTAACTTGTAACATTAAATCCAATGCAATGTTAAGTCGTTATTTTGCTCCTGAGCTAACAACATCATTTTATTTAATATGTAAAATTGTAACGGCTTCTTTCCCTCAACAACATCTTTTAATAAAGTAAATCTTTTTAAAAAGTGACTTTTGAGTGGAAGTAAATTAACTCCTTCATAAACGTATTCTTATGTACAGAACGTAGTGATGCTTCCAAGTTATATAGAAATAATATATAACCGTATTTATGTAGGTGCTCTTTAAATGCTACTATGCATTACTTGTGTAAGTACTCTTTTGATAACAGTATAAAAACTGGAACGATATCGTCAAGATCTAAAATAAAATTTTGAAAAACCACGAGTTTCTTTTGTTAATCGTATATTGGATTCGTTTTAGATTTCTGTTGACCGTTTTCTTATTTGGGCAATTTGAAAGAAGAATTGTCGATTTCAAACAAAAGGCGTCGATTTTTGTTTTTCGAAACATTCAAAAATAAACTTGATGGCCGTTATAGGTTATAGATGTCTTTGCGGAGACTGGTCGTTTGCCGGTACAAAGATTTCGTCCAGAATACGATATAAATCTGGTTTATATCTTCGACGTATACGACCAACAAACGGACATCGGAACGAAACCCGGATCTTCGTTTTCAAGGAAAGAGAGAAAAGGAAGAACGACTCGGCTACCACTCGCGACTGCAAAAACCATGAGCCGGCCATAAATCAGAGATCCTGAAGTGGCCGATAAATAAGGTCGCCAATAGCGACGTTTCTTCTCGTTGCTATCACATACACATTCGTAACCGACGCCAACGTCATCGTGGCTGACGGTCGTTTGAGTGTCTTAAAAGTAACATCAGCAGATTGATGTGTCGAACGCACAGGGATGTGTGCCATGTCCAATCGACGACTTATGTACAAATCGACGTTAATCAGAAGGTGAATCGAACAAATTGGAAAGAACGCGTCGGGTCAAGATTACTCTCCCAAGGCCTTTCCGGAACGATTTCATTAGCTACGATTCGTATTGATCTTAAACGCTTTAAAGATATTAGGGAGAGTGGCTCGTAATCATCCCCTTGAACTTTAAGTAACTTTCACTATTAGCCTATGTAGGAAGCAAAAATTCATGATTCTAATAATAATTTATCTACCCAAATAATAACTACACTGTAAAACGAAATCACTTCCATAATTTTATTAAAAGACATGTTGCATAGGTAATAAGTATTCTTTATAACTTTTAAATATAAAAACAAACACAGGTTAAAATTTCAACAGATTTAATTAATATCACTTAACAATTGTTTCGATAAACTTCATAAGCTTCATCAGAAGTTTATAAATAACTTGTTTTAACCTGTGTTTGTTTTTATTCTTCAAAGTTAATATGAATTTGAACCAAGTAACGATAAACTCAATTATAAATATTCTTTTTAATATCTGTAGGTACGTGTTACATTTAGTCGTTTGTTTTTATTTCATATTCTTCGTTTTTGTTTCCTTTCATTATATTATATGTACCAAGCAGGAGCAAAAGGTCTCCTTATTATTCGGAGACAATAAGTCATTTAGCTTTTCTAAAAAAGACGTTATCTCCTACTATATTTCGAATTCTACGTACCGTTTGCGGCCGAGTTAACATCTGAATATAAATTTAAAAGTTTAGCTGTATAGCTTTCATTTTTTTTTCAGCCTCATAAATTTTTTTCCAGTTCCGCGCAACGCTCTGGGATAAAATTATAATGAGAAAACTCGAAACTTTTCTAGATTACAATTTTCGGCCCATCGTATTTGCGATTATAGGTGGTTGGACTCGGAAAGTAAAAGGTCGTTGGCCATAGATTCAGTAGTATTCAAATTTTCTTTAACCTGCATTGGTAGCTTATTTTTCCCGGCCATTTTCTTGCTTGTTATGTAAAGAAATTTGTAGTTTTAGCAAACTTTTTCAGATATTTAATATTTGTAAAATTCCGAAATTATGGGAAAAATATTCTCAATACCTATATTCATCAATAAAAAACATCACTGCATAATAATGTGGTAATATCTGTGGCTCTAGCGTGCGTATAGGTAGTTTTATGAGATGAGAAAGCTGATGATACGACATTTTGGAATTAGTTGACTATTAAAACGTATTTTTTTCCCGGATGTTGTCGTTTAATTGGAATTTATAATTAAAAGTCAGCAATATTTTGACATGTTAAAATGTAAATATTCTGATACGATTGTCATAAGGTCATAGGTAGGATGTGGTACTGTCTAAATGCCCAACCATGGAATCGGTAGGTTGCGGTATGGATGTATAAAATAAAACCTAAGTGCAATTCACTATCAACGACGGTACAATCCATTCGAATTTGGACGAATTTTACTATTATAATGATTCACACGTTATTATTAAATAAATTATATAAAAAATGTGTTTTTTCTAATAGGGTTCAGTCAAATATTTTTGTTTTGAAAACTATCAAAGAATAGAGGTCACTTTAGAATATTTACAACCTCAAGATTTCGATGTGAACACATTTGCTTTGTTCAAAACAGCATATAACTATTTCTTGTTACTCTTGAATTTCCATTTGCATGTAAGCGTTATAACATCGTCGAGGAAAATGTAGCTGGAAGTGTCAAACATTGGAGAATGTTCCGCCATATTTTATTCGTTACCTGGCAGACATAATGTCAAATAGATATGGAACGTTTTAAATCCAATTTTTGACCAAACCTTACAAAGAATCAGGTTTACATAAATGTATGAAAATGACAAAATTAACTTTCAGCAGTGACATCACGTTTTCGCTGATTGTATGTTCTGCAATCTGCCAGAAAAGAACTCATCAAGGATGACATCTAAAATAGTTTCAACTGTCTACCACCGGAAATTGATGTCAACGTTGTTATTTTAAATGGAATAGTAAAGTTTTTACGACAAATTCTTTAACTTTTAGGTGTTTCGTTCGCAATAGGCACTAATACTGGTGGTGGGGAAGTCTCTTTGGTAAAAATACAATTTAGTGAGTCAAATATTTATTAGACACTGTTAATGTATTTTAAATTTGAATAATTTAGGAAAATTATGAAGGTGGAGATAAAAGAAAGGAATCAATGGTATGAGAATATGATTTGGTAATGACGAAGATAGAATTTATAGAATTAAGACGTTGAACCCAAATCACCGAAGAAACGAACTATTAAAAAGCAATTAGGAAGGACAGCGAAGTACAGGCGTCATGCGGTTAGTACGCGAAGTTGAAATTTTAGTAGGGATTTTAGGAAAATACAGTAATAAAAGTTATTGGCACAGATGGATATAATATAAAAGCTTTAAAAGATAAGGTTGAGAAATGTTTAACATACAAAGAACTATAATACAAAAGATTTACATATTTACACAACGACATTATATATACAGGGTGTTCTAGTTGATGTTGGCCGCTACAATTTCAATCACTGTTTCATTGAAAAGTAAATAATGCCTTTACAAGGAAGATATCACACTTGCATACGCCCTGTTTTATTAGTATACATTTTAATTTCGCTTTTATAACTTTTATTTTGGCTAATTACCTTCAGTTATAAATTTAATTCTGACCCCTATCTACCCAGTTATTTTAATATAATTTAACAATCAAGGTGATTTTATTGCAAATATGCAACAGTATTAATTGCACAAACATAAAAATTTGTTACTGCCAGACATGTACCGCGATTTCGAACTAATTGGCTCTCAGCAGCACGCTGTTCCAGTAGAACACGAACCAACCAACCTATCTGCATCCTATAAACAACGATTGATAAATAAATACAGACAACGTTGTGAACACCATCTATAGATATTTGCTACTTACAAGTCAATATCCTTATTAGAAAAGGACTCTGTTTAGCATTACTGAAACCCACAATAAGTAGAGAATATCTACAGATGACTAGCATAGATTCAAAATAGTAGTCAATCAGAACTAATTGTAAAGTAATGCATACGGAAAATCGTATCATTAGTGTTGTCTTTTAGATTGTACACAAAATTTGTGATGATGGATTGGCATACTCGTTCGTTTCTGAATATTTATTTACAGTAATTAAATTTATAAACAAAACACTTAATATTTAATAAACAAAAAAGGCCATTAATTATGCTTGGCGGACTGTATTGTAATTGCAACTCTCACGTCTACTGATTTTACAGAGAATCACAATTTGTTTTACAAAGGGTAAGGGACGTTTTGGGTGGAGTTAGGAAAGATTTTTGGTGGTTTAATTTTGTTGATGGTGATATGAAAATCCGATAATTGGTGACTGAAAACAGATAGTAGTACAGTGGTAGGGAATAGAAAATAAAAAATGTATTCCTAAAGCCCAAACTTGCCGCTGTAAATGCAACCAAAACGAGATTATAAAAATAAGATAAACATCGCACTATTTCAATGAGCAAAAAGTAAAATTGATCGAATTAGTTTAGTGTTATATTTATTTATTTCTATCACTTTCAAACACCCCAAGGGGTAATTACATGCAAATGTACTTACAGCTAATAACTATCAACTAGGTAATTACTACTACAAATAGGTGAATTGTATATTACAAAGCATGTTCCTGAACAGGCTTGTATTGCCGTTAAAAACGTCTATATGATAGTGCCTAATGAATAAATTACATTGCCGAAGGATAGAATTCAAAAGAGAACAACTATTTTTGTCAACAATGAATATTTCTAAGTTAATTCTAAGATGTCATTTTGGTACCCTAATTCTTATATATTCTATTAAGGAACAATTTCCATATTTAATGTTATTTAATATGTCATATACAAAGATTATCGTCTATGTAGGAGGGTGTTAATTTTAAAACTGGCTAGCATTGCACTGTAGGACACCAAATAGGGGTAACATTTATTTTTCTTATAATAGAGGTGTCGAAGGTACTTCTTTTCTACACGTTCAATAAGGTCAATATTAGTTTGTGTTTGAGGCGCCCATATTATTGAAGCATATTCTAAATGAGACCTAACTAGTGCATTAAATAATATAATTATAATAAATCCAAGCGTTTTAAAGGCATTATTAACAATATTATGATGGTCTTAATTAAATTTTATATCCAAAAAAGAAGGAATTAAAATCCTTATTCGTCTAAATTTTACGATCAAAGATCTCACATTTTGAACGCGTCCTACAAAGTAGGCACAACGAACCGAATCAACAGTGTAATTCAATGCCGGTAGGGGTATTAGCCCTCGGAGTAGTTGTTTCTATTTATTCCATATTTATAATTAAATTTTAAGTTAGGATGCATATATATGCCAAGATCCACAAGATTAATACAATCCTTTCTTTGAAGAGGTTTGCTCTCTATATAATATGTATAACATATAGAATTTATCTTACGAGTGTAGGTCATTGCATAACATTTATTTATATTAAGAAACATATTATTCTTATGAAACCACTGGGCCACAGAGTTTAAGCCATTTTGAAGTTGAATGTGGCCTCTTTTAGAAGAAATAACTTCTAACATTTTGATGTCATCTGCAAATAGTAGACATTCAAAAAACCGAATAACCTTTGGCAAACTATTTATGAAGATGGTAAATAGTATGGGCCCAAGATTACTGCCTTGAGGAACACCAGATGTTGCTATATACTACTCAGATTTATAATTACCAATTTTTACACATTGTGTTCTACATGTTACATATGATTTTAAAAGCAGATATACATATTTAGAGAAATTATGTTCAAACAATCTATCCAGAAAGATCTGATGATTCACTTTGTCTGTCAAAAGCCTTAGCACAATCAATAAGTAAAAAGCAATTGCGTTCTGCAACTCTTTTGGACAAACCACCACTGACTGTCAAATTTATGTGGTTGGTAGTGAAAAAATAGGTAGACGGCACTAGTGGCTTTCGCAAATACGGAACGGATGGCATCAGATGAATGTGTGAACTCGTGGTCTGAATAATTGATAGGCGTACGCCAAAGAGCAGATGGTGTCACCACCATTAGGACTCCGGTGCTGCCACTGAATGCAACGTGGAAGAAGACTGTCGCCAAGTGGCAGTACTTTACCTATTCCTCCTCCCACCAGCCATCACATTTCATTCTGTCAACCAGGTCCTAGAAAAATTTGCTCTTGCAATCCTGCACGTTCCACGTGTATGTAAAGTTTCGTCAAAAGATTTATATTTCCGAACAAGTCACATTAAACCACATTAGGAGGGAAGTAGTATAATTTTGCGACCATATGCACTATATATCGTGTCTAATTTGTTAGCGGTAAGTTAGTAAATTATTACTGTAGAGAAATGCCATGAAACAATGTATAAAGTGGTAGAACGACCTGAAACCAGGCTGGAAACAGGTACAGTTAGATCTTTAATTTGATAACTTTATACCAACGGGTAATATTAAAACAGTATTGTTAATCGTCTATGCGTGCTTTCCGGATTTATTCGAGAAAACGAAATGTTTTTAGTTGATATTTATAAAAATGTAAGTTTTTTATACTTATATGCAAAGCATAGAGTATTAATGGCATGATGGGTTTCATGAGTAGAGATTCGTAATAAATGTTGACTAAATTTATTTTCATCGTTTACCAAGCTTTTGTCCCCTTGTCGCAAATTATATTCCAATATACGAGACATGTTTTTTTAACTAAGTACCGTTTCGAAATTAATAAAAAAAGTACAAAGATATTTTAATAATTTTATTTTTACACGAACGCTTGTAACTTAATCTACTTCTCTACATAATTTCCTTCAATTTTTGTCATAACGTTTGACGAGTTTTTGAATACCCTTTTCATATAATTCTGTCACCTGACTTGTTAACTGTTAACGACTGCATCACAACTATTTTGACTTCGTCGTCGTCTTGAAGACGTTGACAGCCCAGATGTTTCTTCAAGTGCAGAAACAAATGGTAGTCACTTGGCGCCAGATCAGGGCTGTACGGAGGATAATCTAGAGTTTTCCTGTGAAAAGATGCGAGAGATCGTTGGTCCGGTTAGCCACATGTGGACGGGCATTGTCGTGCAGCAAAACGATGCCCTTGTTCAACACAGTGTGTATTCGCGGAACGCTGACCGCAGCGCTGTGGCGGGAGAATTTCAAAACAGTACTTACTTAAAAAACATGCCTCGTACTTTAGTATTATATGAAAGTGATGAGAGCTCTTGAAATAATGTTTTCCGTAGTTTTTAACAAATTAATTTTCAGATTATTATTCCTTAGATTATATTATTATCTTGATTTTAAAAGTAGAGCTTTAAGTAGTTTCATCCTTAGTTAGAGGCTTAACTGATCAGCTCATTGTAGATCATTATATCTTCAGAATGGATAGCTCCAATGGTTTGCTTTACAAACTTAGCTACGCTAGCACCGCAGATATTAACAGATTCTTATATTGCAATCTAGAGCATCTATATAAATCTACCCCTACCTCATGCTATTATTGTTTCGTGATAGGGAGGAGTAAAGGTGGATGTCCAACGAATCTTCGGACTGACGACCTTATAATGCTAATGATAACCTCTACGTTTGTGCATCACGCATTAGTTTTGATATTAGCGTATAAATTATTGTTCATTTTAGTGCAGTTCAAAAGGAAAATCTGTTTTTAAATATAAATTTTGCCAATAAAAAGTTTTCGTTTTTTCGGTGGACGAAGGACGAAGAGAACATGTATGACATTCGAATGTCCCTATTAAAACAAGCACACCGTTCTGTTTTGCATTTGAAAATTTTTAGGCATTGTGTACCGCATGTACGAACGTGACACATGAGTATAACTACAAACAATAATTACTTTACCGCTAATTACTCGACTCATGGTCGCTGCTTTATGTCCTGTAGGTCAAAAAAAAAACTACAACGTTTCCATTCGTAATGGTGACAATTTCGGAAGCACCCAATTTTATTTGTTCCAGTCGTTGTTAAAATAATTATTCAAAGTTCATTACAAAAAGCATTAGCCCCGAGTTATAACATACAATGCAATTGGTTCTTCATACGTTATAATAGTTTTTACTTATTTCTTATATTATGTCGTAGAGTTATAATAAAAATTGCGATTCCATGAAATTCCTAAGGAAGATTAACAATTGACCAGAAATATGAAATCTCAATTTGATATTGCCATTTCCCTAAAGAAATTAAGTGATTTAGTAAAATCCTTTCCTTTTCTTATTTATAACGCCTTTTTTATTTTGTCGTATTCATTGGAGGTATTGGCACCCAATAGCAACAATTTTATCTTAAGTTGAATAAACATTCGGCCAGATCGCACGTTAAGGACCATGGCAAGGAGAATAAAGATATCGCATCGGCAATATAGCGGCGACCTGGTATGGCATGGACATACAATAACTACCACAGCACCTACAAACCTTTCTACTGAAGCGGCGATTATGTAGAAAAGTAGACGAATGTTCAACCTACTAAATAGTGTAATATTGTCATCTGAAAATGCCCTTGTAGGGTAAAAAAATTGTTCAGGTTTTTAAATATAAAAAGTGGAAATGATTAGTTTGTTTTTTTAATAAGTTTGTTTAATTATATAAAACGGTATATCAATTACTTTAAGATCCTGTTTATGAAAAACAGGATATTTTGTTTTTGTGATTACTCTTACGTGAAAATTTTTCAAAATTTAATTGTTAGTTTATTTGGGGAGTTTGTATTGACTATATCCGCTTTCCTACAACTAAACTTACGTATAAATTAACACTAAGAAATGTGTGACAAATGCCGCTATTGGACATTACCCCCTCAGGAATATGTTATTATTTAACACTTGCAAGGCGGGGATTCCAGAACTCAATATCTTCATTACACTGGAAAATTTGTACCTCAACACAATGAACTTTCGCTAATATTTGATTTTTGCTTTTTATACCCAAATAAAACACAATCTTCCTTCGATGCCGATGCATCTACAGACCTTCCTAGAAGAGTTATCTACCTTAACAACCCTCGCCTTGCAATATTAAAACATTTGGGAGTAGGAAATAGCCAAAAAAGAAGGCATTAAAATCCTTGTTCGTTTAAATATTAAGGATCAAAGATCCCATATCTGGAACGCGTTCCACCAAGCAGACACTAAAAAACCGAAAGCCAAATCGCACAACCGGTTTCGACCTATTCGGTCTCATCAGAGAGGCGCTGGCAGAAAGGTCTTTATAGGCTATATGATAAATATAAATATGGAAACAACAAAAACAACTACTCCGAAGGCTAATACCCCTACCGGCATTGAATCACACTGTTGATTCCGATGGATTCTTAGATGAAGATATAACAATTCAAAAATGAAGGCATTAAGATCCTTGTTCGCGTAAATATTACCCATATTTATATTTATTAGTTCGTTATGACAATGTCAGAAGTAATCTTCTCCAAGGGTGTAAATGGTCTTCGGTCCAAAACTTTGCATGTTTCCAATTATTCCAAAATGAGTTTCCTTCAGCTGTAGTTTTAGTCCAGGAAAAAATTATATGAGGCTACAAAAGGGCTGTCGGGTGTCTGTTTAAGCGTTGAAGTACAGTTTTATATCAAATACGAATGGTATTGTATAATAAGAAGCGTTATTGTAGAAGAATGTTCCAGGAAATGCAGGTAAATGTTTTGATCCAGTGTGCAACCCTATGGAATAATCTTCTTACGAACAATGCCTTTAAAAATAAAAGAAAAAAGGAATTAAAATACTTATTCGTCTAAACATTAAGATCAAAGATCTCACATTTAGAACGCGTTCTACTAAGTAGGCACAACGAACCGAAAGCCATATCTCACGACCGGTTTCGACCTTTCGGGTCTTTATAGGCTATGTGACAAATATAAATAGGAAAAGGAAATAGTATAAGTACCTACAATAAATTCCGTTTAAAAAGTATTTGCAACTCCCCACACTTATTTAGTCTGTGAATTAGGTAAATTTTGTCCATATCATTGTTCGACTTAACATTTTAGAAATGTGAGCAGAATAATCGAAAATTGCATTTACGTATAGATGTATTCTAAATATTGAACATATGAATGCAAGTGCATATACAGTCGTCGTCCAATTATTTTATAATATTGTACAAGTACTTAACATAAAGCTGTCACGGAAATGACACATCAACCCTATGGTAGTTCGTATGACTTCTCAATAGTTTCTAAAGCTGCTGGTTCTTGTTCGCGTTTCCTCAAATATTCATTTAAGCGGCAACGAAAACGTTATTCACTTACGAAGGCGATTTCAATGGAATATATATCATAATTCCGAGGACAGCAGCGGACGCGGGAGTCGCGACGACGGACGCAGCGCTAACTGAACGCTGTAATTACTTTCCACAAGAACTCCGAGTATCAGCTGATCATCGTCGGAATATGTAAGTACGAACTATGAAATATGCAACGCCATGTTTGATTTTTTTTGCGCAATTAAATTATTTTACAAGATTTGAAGCTTTACACTCCTGTGATACAAAAGTATATAATCCTGCCATAAAAATCACTTTGACCTTTACATATCGTTGAAATTCACATGAGAAGTCATGACTAAAGGAACATACAACTTTAGTTCAGAGTTTTTAGCAAAAGGTCTTACTTTTCAAGTTAATATAATACCTTGATTTTCAGAAAACGGTCCATATTTTGACCTCGGTTTCTGTGCATATTGGACCTTTTGATCCAGATATCATGAAATATGACACATCACATTCCCACTAATTTTGATCGAGACTCAAAACCCATAAGGTTTGTGCAGGGTTCTTTGGTTATTTTAATCTTTATAATCAATTTTTAAATAATGTCATTTGTTATTTCACCCATTTTTTATATAAATTGTTGATTTTCCGTGGTTACAACTATGACACCTAGGACAAGAGTTTAAGTTACATCTTAAATTCCATTGAAAAATGATTGGTTAATTAACTAATTTTCTATTCATTTAGTCCAACAGAAATACAATGTAGAAATAGGTTTTTGTATCTATGAACTAAAATGATTAATTAAAATTAAATAGATAAATATGATCAATAATTATCCTTATTAAAAAAAATCATTAAACTTAATAATAAAAATTCCTTCAGTTTTTTTTAAATAATAAATTACAAATAACATTGTGTTTGGTATGTTTCAATTGCTTAATAAATATCAATTGTTTCTGCTGGGCAGTCACTATCGAAGTATTTGCAATGACTCTTCTGTTTGGAGTTGTAAGTAAATAGTTTTCAAACGGAATTTATGCTACATTTGTTTTGTCATTCTTCCCAATATTTCGATCTTGCAAAGCGAGGGTAATTAGGGAGATAGACCTTCTAGTAGTTTAAGTCCTCTCCCTTTGTGCTCTGTGTGTAGTAGTTTTCCATTGCTAACGGAAACTTTTATATGATTGTTCAATCTTTCTTTATATTTATAGGACAGACAGGGAGGACATTCAGAGAAAGATTGAACGAACATATAAAAAACTATGCAGATAAATCGGCTTTTATGAACCATATAAATAATAAAAAACACGAATTCAATACAAACGATAATTTTTAAATTTTAAATTGCTCAAATAAAGGCAAAAATTAGACATAATATAATCCTTTGAGATCAAAAAGCAGTAAAACCAAAATAGAGAATTAACTTTAAATGAAATAGAAAACGTTTATGAATCCACAATACTAAATAAAATAGTAGAATGTACCCCCTCTAATTAACCCTAAGACTAGTATAAATTTAGAATAGTTATCTAACGTAACCAGTTGTCTTCTGATGATGCCCTTGTAGGGTGAAACAATTGTCAAGATTGAAAATAAACAGTGGAAAAATCAAATTCAGTTTTATTTAGTGTTTTCATTAACATGTTTTTCCATAATGTAAACAATAGATTATTTACAGTTCTGTTGTATATTTAATGTTTATAGATCATACAATGCATTAATATTGTCTAATATTTCTTTTGCGTGCGATTATTAAGGAGTTGTTTCCGACAAATTCGGGTAACTACTTTGATTTTTACGTTTGCTGTTGCCGTACTCAGCAGGTGGGTTGTTCGAAGAAGTCTTGATAGAGACATTGAAGGTGATGGAGCGCTCTTCAATGAATAGAAAAGAATTTAATTTCTTTATGTATAATATCGTGTTGAATATATTTTAGTTGTGCTAAAATTGTGTTATTTAGTATGCAGTCTACTCAAGACAAGTAACAATCTAAATTTATAACTTATCTCAACATCGAAGTTCAGCAAGAAGGGAAACCATCACCCGAATCAATACAAATATTAATATATTATTGAGAATTGTGCAAGAAAATCAGAGATTTGTGTATACGTTTTAAGGTTTTTATATTATTTTTATATTACGTATACGACCATGATAAACAGAAAAAAAAGCAAATTATTAGCCATTACATAGAAGGACACGTTTTACATTACATAGAAAATAAATTCGAATTTTACGAGTTGTGTTTTATGCGCTTTTATCCAGTACCGGCAGGTGGTTAATCTGTAGCAGTTAGGCGTTGCAATTGCCGCTTTTATGCAAATTTGTAACAAGATGATTTATACTTTACTTGGAACTTGATGGAACATAAAGCAGCAAAGCACACAGTAGCTCTATGACGCTTGCCGCGGAAATTTTAACATAACTGAATTCATTAATGTTTAATAGCTGTTGCAAACAGCAGTATAAAAGTTCTCTAATCAGTAAATCTGCATTTAACTATGTTTGTCACCGAACCTCCGCCCTATCAAAATTGAACAACGATATTTATATATTATACAATAAATATATGTATCTATCCAGGAAATCTGTAGATAATCTGCCTAATTACACTGTGTGAAATTAATTTTTATATATACGTCTGCCAGGAAAATAATAAAATCTATTTATAAATTGAAATTCTAGAGCTTTTATTGTAACATTAAATTTATGTCTAGCAGACCCAAAAAATTTTTAATAGTAAATTCAGTTTTCTGTTTATAGAAATATATAAACAATGAAGACAATCGTGTTTTTTTAGCTTTTATTAAATGTATTTTTTTCTCCCATTGAAAGTTAAATTTATTAAGGAAGTTTTCTCTGATTAAACTTCAAATCAGGGCAACTTTTCCAACCATAACTTAACCCTCAAGAGGTGCATAACTCCAACAAATAAGCTGTCAAGATTTATAAGTCATTAACTATAGTGTGGGTTGTGACAGAAAAAAAAACCTGCTGCACAGCTTACAGTCGGGTAATAAATTCATGGTTTAGGCGGAAAGTTCTGTTAAATTTCATTTAGGAATGGGACAGTGGGTGGTGATAGTTAAGAAGAGATAGACGAGAAGGACGGTATGGAAAAAAATATCATCTAATATTTACTGCATCAGCATTTGCTTGCTCACTCAAAGGAAACCATAGAAAAGCTCAAGAATGTGTTGTATTCCTGGCAACGTCAGTTTTCTACTTAAAAACTTGATATCAATCAGGAATATGTATCTATTCCATTGTTTGCTGGCTTTTAATGAAATTTAAAAATTGTAGTTAAAAATTATTTAAGAATAAACACACTAGTATGAGTTTAACTAAAATCTTTATTGTATCATTTTGAACACAGGGTCATTGTCAAAGAGCAGAGAGGAATGTAATTGTACTCTATTCACGTTAAAGACAAGTATCATCAAGTGAAATGAGAAAGTAAAACCGTTGCGATGAGCTGGACTAGACAGGGTCGCATTAGAAACAGTTCATATAAGTACCAATATTTTGGAAAATAATTTAGTGTTTTAAATGAACAGGTGCACTGATAAGTTCGCACCTGTCCTAAATTATTTGCCGTACCAACCCTATCTAAATCGGAAGGTCAACCTTATTTTCATAGTTTTTGCTTGGTACCTCTTTTATGTTCATTTGTCCTGCTTTTTGTGGTACGATTCTTCTGACCAATATGAACAGCATAGCATGTTTTACAATTTATTTGATGGATTTCGTTTATCTAATTTGTCACTTTTATTAAATTTATTACTTTCGGTAGCATTTAAATTTAATTACGTTTATGAATACTCTTTAACAATTGACTGCTTGGTTGAAAATAATTCGTACAATATAATAATGATTTTAATGAAACTGACACAAGCCTATTTAATAAAAATAAATTTTTAAGTGTTACTTAAATGTTTCACAAACAATGCACCAAATATAATCTAAATATTACAGGTTGTGTTTCGGATGCGAAATGTTTATTATTCAATATCGTGAAACTTGACAAATAATAGTAGAGAAAACGATAAAAAAGATATCGTAGTTGCTCTATAACAAGATTTTGAAAATATTAAATGGGAATACGCTAAAAATACTTAAAAATGTAGGTAGATGAAATAAACTTGTGTAGGACGCTTTCGAAATGTTGGATCTCTGATCCTTGAAATTTAGACGAAAAAGGATTATAATGCCTTCTTTTTTAAAAAAAAGCGTTTTTTTGTTTGTTGTGAATACTGTATCAGTGTATTGGCACCTGTATGCATTCAGAAAAAACTCAATGCTTTCTAGATAATTCCTGTTCCGTAAAATATAAATAAACACCTCATCAATTGTCGCTGTCAATTATTCGCGTTCGTTTGTTTCCAGAATAAATTTCAGCGGAAAGTAGAGATAAAGTACTCCTCAAACTTTAGTTCAACTAGTTGAGCTTTCTTCCGTTCACAGTGGATTAAGTAATTAATTATTGTTGAAATGCATTTAAACATCCGAAGATAAAAAGTTTAAAACTTTCCAACCCGAAGTATCAACACAGACTGAGAAATTAAGATTAATTAACAAGGATAAAATTACTAAATAAACTATAAAGAACAAAAGGACAACTCAAATTGAAGTATTCATTCTTCTTTGTTTCTTCCATATATCTACGTTGTTAAGAGAATTGTTAAAAAATCTTTTTAATCGTAAATATTTAAAAAACATAAAAATATACAAAAAGAAGGAACTAAAATCCTTATTCGTCTAAATATTAGTAAGTAGGCACAACGAACCGAAAGCCATACCCACGACCGGTTTCGACCTATTGGGTCTCTTCAGATGGGCGCTGGAAGAAAGGCCTTTACAGGCTATATTATAAATATAAATATGAAATCAACAGAAAAAACTACTCCGAGAGCTAATACCCATACCAGCATTGAATTACACATAATATGTTATATCTTCGTCTAAGAATCCATCGGAATCAACAGTGTAAAGATGAAACACTAAAAAAGAACTCATGTGGAGTTTATAATTATAAATTAAATTACAACACGTGTAACCCATTATATATCGGTCAAACCAGTAGATCATTTAAGGAAAGAGCAAAAGAGCGTATTAAAAGTTATAATAAAAATCAGACTGAAATAATCGTTAAGAAAAATAAATAGGTTTCAAAAGTGGAAAATAATAATTTCTCTCTCAGTTAGCCATTTTATTATTCGTTTGAATTTCGTTGAACTAAAGGCTGAAACAATAGATTATTTAAAATTTTTAGGGAATTTTTAACTAGAGTATATTTTAATTAAAAATATGTAATAGGTAGGTACTTCAGTTGTTACGTATCTTAATAACAGTGATTAACAACAAGAACTTCCTTAACATACTTTGTGGATATCCCGGGAGCGAGTGAACTCACTCGCAATCCCATCTGCCACTGATGAGAACGGATTATTATTTGTCGAAGAGAGATTAGAATATTTGCAACCCAAGCAAGTAGTTGCAAACCCTAATGCTATTACTGATCTGAAGTTCTATAGTTTCCAACATTAATTGCACGATATACATATCCAGCCATGTTATTTCGGGAATGTTATTAAGTAATGGAAATAAAAATTTTGGCACTTAAAATCGACTGAACGAGAAAAGACATAATAGTTTTATGCGTAAACTACTACGTGAAAATCAAGCCTATTCTTAACTTCAAATTGATTAAGATTTAAATATGCGATAGAAGTGGATCATTTCAATTTGAGATTTGCTAACATTTCTGGTCAGAGTTAGACAATCCCACTTGAATGTCCTGCTACTTAGATTTAAAGGCCATAAATTACACTTTGTGAAGTGGCAAACTACAACCCTTAAAACTGACTACAGTGGATTAGCTGTAATGAAATATCGTTATACAAGGGCTGATCAGTAACGGCCAGTAACATACCCGAATTTTTAGAATACTTTTTCTCCTTCATGCATAGTTTCTTTTGGGAACAGCAGCACATTTTAGTTTTCTTGATTTAATACACTCTGGTATGCTACTGAATCACAATTGGTTGTTTTTTTTTCTTATGAAAAATAATTTATCCCGTTTGGGATAAATGGACTCTTTTAAAACACAACTAAATAATCAATATCAAACTAAATAATTGAATACAAAATAAATAACCCAATATAAATTTAACAATTGAGCACAAATGGAATAATCAAATATGGACTACTTAATCATAAATGAACCAAATAACATTTAACCATTTTCTAAGCCATTTGATTGATTGTTTCCTGTCTTTTTTAAATATCAAGACTGATTTTGCTTAAATCTGATTTTCTTAAAGAAGCATTTTAGAAAATGTAACATCTTATTCATCTGTCTCTCTCTCTGTTTCTGCTATTATTGTCAGATCGTCAGATGCCATGGTAAATTGCTTCTTCAGTTTTTCTATCAACATACCTCCTTCCTGCATTTTCCTTTATATTAATCTACATATTTCTGAAACAACCATATCGTGATCTGTTTTTCTATTCAGAATTATTCTCTTAATTCTTCTCTTCACATTTGACTATCTTAAGAGACGAACATCCAGCAGTTTCATAATGAAAACAGTTTCAATTACCGATACAAAGAAGCGTCAGAGATAGCTTCTGTTTTGTTTTTGTTCTGATTTTATTAATAAGTACCTTTTACCCTGCGACTTATCCTGTGTGAAGAAAATATCCTAGATCACTCCTGAGAACCTCCTTTATGTCAGTAAAATCCCATCGATATCGATTCAGCCGTTTCGATGTTTAACCCGTACAAACAAATAAACAGACCAAAATAGCTTTAATGGTCCTTTGTGCTTTATAACATACAAATAATCATTTGACATTAAAAAAGAAATTATTTTGACATTAGCGACAGACATGGATGGTGCTTGGCATACATTCTAGTCGTGGCGAGATTCCACCGACGGTCATTTAGCCACAACGATTGTCATCCTATATATAACCCTACGACGACAGAATTTTGACATTTAATCACGTCCTATACATTAAATCGTTATGGTGGTTCTTAGTTAAAAATCAAAGGACAACATGCTAAGCATCGCGTGTTATTTAGTTCTATCCTTTATATAGACGTTTTATTGGTCAGGTAATTCCATAATCTTGTTCTTGTATTATGAGGGGAGATAGCTCCACAAAATTACCTTACAAACCTACCTATACGCTAGCATCATTATTATATAGTGATGAGGATAAGGGTGATACATACCTATTTCACGTTACACATATATTTGCTTCCTTGTTCACCACTTACGTGTATATTTATGCCTTCAGATTATGTTAACATAAGTTGAGAGATTATCAAGTGGGCTATAAACGTACGGTTGGTTATTAATTAATGTTGCGATGAATCTGTTCGTATTGCAAGGAGAGAGAGGAAGAAATATGTTGCACGCCTGTCAGTGATATATGAATTATTGTTTCAGACGGAGAACCCATCAAACTACCGGAAAATCTGGAGAGCTTACCGCGAGCAGACCATTTTCCCACACAAAGGCACCGTTGGAACACTAACGAGGTGAGTTTTCAATGGTTTTAATAGCATTTAATTATTCTCTAATGTTTACCGTAAAGCCTTTTCTAAAATTAAATAAAAACGTAGAAAAACAGCGAATAATGTTTAGCCAATATTTATTTTCGAAAACTCGACAATATTGTTTCGATCGGACTGCGATCATTAGCAAGAGTAATTATACTAGGATAATTACTTATTAATTAATTATCAATTATTATTATTAATTAATTGATTATACTTGTTAATAATTATAATTATTTAAATAATTAATAATAAAGTATAATTACTCTTGATAATGATCGCAGTCCGATCGAAACAATACACACGTACATAACACACAGTCTACAATTATATAAAGAAAAACACAAAGTTTCAGTTTCAAAAAACACTTTATTGTAGATACACAACAATTGTTTCAACACAGTGTCTTCATCAGGAGTGATGAATAGTGATGAAGACACTGTGTCGAAACAATTGTTGTGTGTCTACAATAAAGTGTTTTTTGAAACTGAAACTTTATGTTTTTCTTTCTATAATTGTAGACTGTGTGTTATATTTGTGTGTATCGTTTCGATCGGACTGCGATCATTAGCAAGAGTAATTATACTAGGATAATTACTTATTAATTAATTATCAATTATTATTATTAATTAATTGATTATACTTGTTAATAATTATAATTATTTAAATAATTAATAATAAAGTATAATTACTCTTGATAATGATCGCAGTCCGATCGAAACAATACACACGTACATAACACACAGTCTACAATTATAGAAAGAAAAACACAAAGTTTCAGTTTCAAAAAACACTTTATTGTAGATACACAACAATTGTTTCAACACAGTGTCTTCATCAGGAGTGATGAATAGTGATGAAGACACTGTGTCGAAACAATTGTTGTGTGTCTACAATAAAGTGTTTTTTGAAACTGAAACTTTATGTTTTTCTTTCTATAATTGTAGACTGTGTGCTATTTACGTAAAGTATTCTGTATTTCATACTGCTTCATATTACGGGGAGCAAATGGGCGAAGAATTACAGTCGTTTTATATCATCAAGTGACACCTGTCAGGTTTTTAACGGATATAACTGGAGCCAAATAAAAGCATTAGGTTTGAATTAGGTTTCCGGCAAGTTTGATTTTATGTCCATTTAAAAGTCAAAATACTCTTCAATATTATTGCTGTGCGGTATTTCCACCAAAAATTGGGATGGGATGGGTTGGGTGTTCGCTCGCTCTAAAAAAGCTAAATAAGAATGTGAAAATATGCACTAACTTATATGTTCAACCACTTTTGTTATGCGGCACTAGGTAGCTTAATGTCTACCTAGTCGACTCTTAACGTTGCAAGTAGTCTCTGAACCTGAACCAGATAGTGTGAAAAGCTTTGTTTATCGTATGTAAGAGCTTCGACAACGCATCATTTTTGCATGTTCGAATACGTCGTTGCCTCCAGAATAAATTGAAACCTTCAGTTACACTCCTCCAGTTTTTTTAATCTTTTTAAGACTATTCTATTTGTATCTCGTCTCAGCATCATTGTGATTACAAACATGCGCATTACCACTTCCTTTGAACAGACATGTAAGAGTTGTGCAACAGACGAAGGTAACTTGCGCTCAAACAGAACCCAGCGCAGCTGCCACCTAAGCCGGTTTCCCCTCCTCATAAACCAAACAACACTCGAGCATCGAATCATCTAGATCGGAATTACGCGCTATGCTAAACAGTAAAATTACCTTTTATATTTGATTTAGCCTCGTAAATCAACGCTCCATTACTCACCAAGTGTCGAGCGGCGGGGTCTAATACATTAGATCATAGCTTAGCAATCCATGTCTGCACTAGGGCACGCGGTTTTCTGTGGTTTCCGTGAATCATTTAGGCAAATGCTGGGGTATAAACATTTCACATTTAATCTTTTACTTCTTTTCTCTCTTCATTTCGTCCGTCTCATTTATCTCTTCCTAAACACCACACTCACCCATCCCCACAATCCCTAAAAGGAGGCTGAAGAGGGCCTTCTGCCCTACCCTTCGGCTTGGCACTTCAGTGTAGGTCAAAGGGACTGCCCGTCAGCATCAGTAGCTGGTGAGAATGAAACATCCAAAAAATTTAAAATAATCATCAGATTTCTATCAGATCAGGTGAAGTCTAATAATCGGAAGAGGCCTTTGGGTCTTCATTTCGGAACGCTCTTGGAATTATTCGCACTTCGTTCATTGATGATAAAAGGTGCGCATTGAAGTATAACAGTGAGGATGTATAATCTGCAAAATTTAGTCTAAACATCTAGGAGAACATACTTTCTGTTTAATTCAGAAAGACGTAGTAGTTTTGAAATTACGTATATTATTGGTTCATAGATTTTCGAAGTTCCCATTCCCACCGTGACATCACTTCACGACGCTCCGGACTCAAATATATCACACCGTTACGACTGGCCGCTGCGTATAAGTAGTTTCGCGCTGTTCGATCACTATTTTATAAATAAAGTTTTTTTCGGTGATACAGTTTGACTCTCAATTTTTTTTCTAATTGCAAGCTACAAACCTTCTCCAAATTCCTGTTAATTTTATTGCTATAACTGTCAACCGTATGACCCTAGCCTCTGTTAATTTAGTCTAAAAAATATTCAATTACTTTTAGAACTCTGTAAAATTTTCACCAACAAATTTCAAATCGTAAACTACAATTACAAACTATACTATCAGGTTATAATTTATGTGTCAGTTTTGATCAAATTTATTGCATTTTTAAATAAGTTTCCATTATTTTTAACTCTTAACTAATAGTGCAATTTTTTATTACACAAGTAACATCGCGGGGTGAAAATCTATCGCAAATGGAAAAACGATAAATGAAAACCTTGGAGCGGATGATGTAAAGAATTTTTTATATTGACGTAAAAAGTAGTCTATTTAGTAATATTTACAATTAAAAAAACGCAGTTATCGTAATTAGAAACCCTTGAATACAGAAAACTTGCAATTTCTGTCCCTTCTATGAAAATCGTAAAAGTAATAAATAGGAACAAAAGAATTTGAACTAATCGGACACAGGTAAATTGATTTATGTCAGGTAACCACTTTAAACAAAAATGTAAATGTTATTATTATGTAATTAGAAACCAAAAATCAGACCTATTTTTAATTATTGGGCAAAAACTGTACATTCTTGTACAGCGGAAATGGTTGATTTTTACGCGCCACGCATCCTTAGGGTTCAAGGACATAAAAGAATAAGCAGGTATGTGAACTAGAAAAACTATTTACATTTTTCAAAAACAACCCCGCGATACCAGTTAATGGTGAATAATATTGCAATCTTTACCACCAAAAAAATAACATAATAATTTTCAGATAAATTACGTATATTTAATTTTAAAGTTCTGAATATTTTAGATCCTTCCACTGCACAGAATATCTACAGGTTAATTTAATAATAATTGGAGTTTTATAGATGCAAGTCAATTACCACTTATTTTAATGGAAATATAATCACTAATTTATGGTCTTTCATCGTGATGATATAAATATAACAGTAATGCATGCCAACTAATAAAAACCATCAGCTTTTGTAATTCGCTTCTTGTGCCTTGAATCAATTTAGGAATGCTTTGAAATTACTTGCTTGAAAACTTGAACCAATTCCATACGGAAAGTGTATTTCATGTTTAATCCTTTGTCGTTTCCTTCCATCGCATCGCATGAGTCATATCTCTCATCGTGGAAGAGGACAATATTCGTTATCAGGGTATGTGCTAGTGTTTCAGAGTCCCTTTAAATACTCGGGTTCATAAAGCTCATCGAGTCTGTACTCTACACATATCTGCACGATCGTACCGTATATGTACATATGTATTTGTTAGTCGGCGTGACAGCCAGACAGTAAACGCGGTGCTGCTATTGCTTACCCCATATTCCAAGGACTGAGTTATGCTTTCATATGCATACATTACAACCAAGTTTGGGCAAACTATGTAATTTCACTAAATAAACAATAAAACGTATCAGATGGATGTCTGAAAGCACGTATTACGTATATTATGTAATATCTACTGATACGTATATATCTTTATAGTAAGGAGTAGATAGAGGATAGTCGGAATCTAGTTATCAATCTCATCTCATTCAGAATTCTGAGAGAGATCACATGAGAAGGACGCGACGACGGGCGTCGCGTAACATTGCTTGCCTGCATTTCTCTATGAAATTATCTGCAATTCATAACGCGCGCTCCAGCCGACATTAAACTACTTAAAACTAATTATGCCCGTGAGAAGTTGTTTGTTGAGCTGTCTAACTTGCGCGAATAAGTGAACTTCTTCTGCGAATCGAGTCGAGCGGCACTAAAACATTTTTCACCTGGTTGAATAAATGAAAGAAAAAAAGAAAAAAGTCCATTTCTCCGTTCCGGAGCATACTTTTCAACTTTTTTCATATCCACTAACTTTCTTACAAAATAAGTTTTTCTGTTACGGAACACTATTGAGTGGGATTTATTCAAATCCAAATAAATTCAAAAACAGTTCAGTTTTAAGAGACTAATAAAATATTTTCTGAATTCACACGATTGTGGTTAAGAACTTATTGTTAAATTCAATGGTATGGAAATTACAAAATCAAATGTGAGAAATCGGGGTCGGTCCGGGTATTTATGGTGTAATGATGCAAATTAAAATAGAAAATAAAACATTTTATAGAATGTCGCTTTTATTTATGTTAACACCTTCATTGTTAAAGTTCCTTTTACGAGAACGACAACTTAATATGCAGGATGGCCACAGACTGAGAAAACTGGGAATTATCTTCAGTAGTACTGCGCTAGCAACGTGGGCGAAGGTTATACCTAGAAGTTTACTCAGCGTTCACTAGAGTAGCCAATCATATGCCGACATTGCCATACCACTCCCACCATTCCGCAGTATAAATATCAGTGCTCAGCCGGCTCTCCATTCAGTCGCTGCAAAGGCTTCGAGGTATAACGTTCGTCCACGTTATAGTCATAGTGTCATTGAATATGTTAACCACAGTTGCCGACTAACCAACCATTCATTTAGACCGCGGCTCTTGATTAATTAATCTAAAATATAATCAAAACTTTAAATATTTTAATCATATGATTGAATAAAATAAATTAGCGATAAATATAACAAATTTTTCTGAAAAACCAGGAATTATCAGGGAAATTTAAAATAAAATCTTTCAGCAACCCTGGTATGCTGTAACTCATATAATAGTTTTGGATTTCACGCCCATATATTTTTGTTGTCACGAATATTATAAACAACAATTTCGGAGACAATTTGTCGATGTCATTTTTTTTTAAATATGTGAACTTGTATGTTAACTTTAATTTAAAGTTTCCCATTTAAACAAAACGTAATAGCTTTAATTAATAGCGGTAAATTAATTATAGGATCTAATTCAAATATAGGTGAATAGTTTCACTCCAATAATAGCTATGGGAATTATTTCCACCGTGGATATGCACATTTCGTGCGTTTTCAGAATCAATCGTCGTAATTCATAAAGTGATTAATTACACCCTAAATTCGTTTCGTGCACATTCATATCTATCGTATGTAATACGTATGTATGAAACCGGCGCGGCGGTGATGCACACGTTTTCAATCAAATTAGTTCATTTATTAAATCCTTGAAGGGTAGTGAATGTTTTACGTATTTGTGTTTTGATTGTACAGATGCGTTGCATTCAAGCATATTGATTATTAATGTTTTAGGTTGCCGGAATAGTATTTAATTACAGTGATTTTTCAACACATACACATAATACATGGGTGATTCTTAACAATGTGAAAAATTTACTGTTTCAGCCTAAAATCACATAAATTACTTTAATGAATATTTATATTTCAATGTATTAAGAAATCATTAATGTATTTTGAATGTTTAGAAACACTCCCCTACAAAAATAGTTGTTATTGACTTATGTTAATTAATTACAATATTAGATGACAAATTATCATTTCCTAATAAAAACTTATTTAAACTATATTTTGAGTATTTAAATTTATTTAAGGTTAAGATTTTATGAGCAGTTTTTCTGTATCAATTTGATATTATGCGCAGCAACGATAGATGTATTAATGCATGTACTTAAGGTTAACAACTTGAAGTTTGCTCTGTTATGGTCAAAAGCACCCTCGTCCTATTTTGCTTCATGTTAAATGCACTTTTGGTGGAGAAGCAGGGACAAATTCACAACGGTTGACAATCCCTTTGTGCCAATAATTTCTCATAATTTTAATCACTTTATAAATTTGGAATCATCAGAAATAACTACTCCGAGGGCTAATACCCCTACCGGCCTTGGATTACACTTTTTATTCCGATGTATTTTTAGACGAAGATATAAAATATTCAAAAAAAGAGGGAATTAAAATCTTTATTCGTCTAAATATTAAGATCAAAGAACTCACATTTTGAACGTGTCCTACCAACAACGAACCGAAAGCCCACGACCGGTTTCGCCCACCTGATGGGACCCGATCGGTCGAAACCGGTCGTGGGATATGGCTTTCGGTTCGTTGTGCCCACTTGGTAGGATGCGTTCCAAATGTGAGATCTTTGATCTTAATATTTAAACGTATAAGGATTTCGGGTCCTTTTTTTAATATGTTAAGCACTTTATTTTTTTATTAGTATGTCGTTTTAAACTAAATGCTAAGTAACATTTTTTAGCAGCAAGATAATGTATATGGTCAATACCGGTATCAATGACTGACGTTTCCAGACAATTACGACATGTTTCCATAATGTTGTGAGTAACGTCAAATTATTCAGCTCTATTTTGACTGATTAGATAAGTCTTATAAATATGACAAACAACTTTCAACCCTTAGTAATTGCCGTTTACTCATCCTTTTGAAAACGACGTAATAGTCGAAACAATTGTTAAGGTTCTTTTAAATAAAATTTTATAAAATTTATACCAAGTGTTTCTTTCAACTAATTAGTAAATGTTTCATCAAGTGCCGAACAACCAAGCTTTTTCTAAAAGAGATATCTTTATTAGTTGTACGGCTAGACAATTCTTCTTCTTCCGAATTACAACATATCAACATTCGTGTTAGTTGTCCTTAGTCGACTTAACGAAGTGTAGGTGGTTTTCTTTTTTGTTGTTTGATATTTGATTTGATTATGGATTGGTTTGGCTGTGATAATATGGATGATTATTAATTATTTAGAAACACTATATAAACTTTACTAAAAAAGAAACGAAACCATTTATACACCTTGAAAATATTATTAGACTTGGTGGAGAAATTTGAAATTAAAAAAAGAAATCGTAGGTTTGATTGAATTGATTGAAATTGATATTATTTGATGATTGATTGGTGATCACTTGTCATTGGGTAATACTTGTACAATTACTTGGACAATTGCTTGGTTGAGTTAGATTTGTGGGTGTTGAAGGAGTGTTTGTTTTCGCCAGTGAAAAGGATGTACCCTAGCAGATGTTGTTTCAGGAAAAATTTAACCGACGTCGAAAATAGGAATTTTGGACAATATAGCAATAAGTAATAAAATTTGAAAATATTTGACAGGAAATTTATGTCAGTTTTGGCTGTTTTCTTCTTAACAGTAGTAGCAGATATTTTAAGTGAACTGTAACGAATGTAAATTATTGGCCGTAAAAAAAATAAAGGAATTTGTTTTAGAAGGCGTAACGGACGCAACAATTCGATTACTTATTAGCTCGCATAATGAGTAGTCTAAGTCGATAGTTTACCGCTTACTGAAAGATACGATATGTACATAGCGAAGCTCAGATCAAAATATTTGTTGAGTCCTAAATATGGGACCTCCGAAATTTTTCTTATTTTGCGTAACAAGCAGTGGCTTGTCTGCAAATGTGCATTTATTTTATTTAGTTGTTTCCCTAATACCATGGGATAATAATAATTTTAACTGTTCACAATAATATATTGCAAAAGTAATTCTTGCTACGAAACACTGTTGTTATACTGTTCTATATATCATAACATTACGCACATTTAGCTATAGAAATATTGATTTAGAGGAACCATTATTGAAGTTTTTTGAACGAACGTAAATAGTAACTAAAAATATTTTGTAAAATTATAGAATAAAGGAAATTTATTTAAAACAACGTGAAGCATTAAATTGAATTCTTACATATAAGGGGAAAGGTGAATGTTAAGTATGCTTACACTAAAGTTTTGGTTTGTTTTGTCTAACGAGCGGGGGGGGGCAGTGTTAAGTAAAAGCTGAAACGTTGTTTACGTCACTGTGTTCGCCACAGTGGCACATAACCAGGCCGAGAAGTCGGTGCCGGGCGGGAGCTCTTTAGCTCTTTTCCCTTCATCCGGAGTAATTAAAACCGTTTCAATTAAAGAGAAACATAGCTCAAAGATAATAACGCGGCCTAAAATAGTGGCCCGAGGGAGTTGTTTTGCTGGAATAAGAGATGCCGGGTAAGACAATACGCCCGAAAATGCAAACAACGCCAACTGCCTCGTTTTATATCAATGTTTATGCTAATAAAGAGCAACATTCGTTTTTATTGCAAACTGTGTTATGGTTTTCTCTGTTATTTGAACTCACTCAAAAACGAAAGTAATGTAACAGGTGACGCCGACTGAAACCAAGGGTTTTTATGTATATAGTGCATGTAACATGCGTTGTAATATTCTATTAAGGATACCTAAACATTTTAGTTACTAAATACTACTTACTAAATATTATTAGTCATGGCAGAGTTGTCACATTCGTCTGATAATTTTTCAATTTTTCTTTTACAATAATTATTGCAAAGCAGAGTACAAACATTTATTAATGGACTCGACAATTTTGTTTCGGACGATGCGGCCATTGACAAGAGTATACAAAAGATTACTAATGTTAAAACCTACCTAATGCTATTTATATTTACAGTTTATGTAAAAGTACTGGGGAATTGTAAGTCGATAACTCTGTTTGGTTATTAACTAATATTAATTATTTGTTAGCTTTTACTGCTCGCTCGTTGTGTTAGAACAAGTCGTTTGTCTTTTTATATTTCGGTTTATAATATCTGTGTTTGGTGAAGCATATGGTTAGTATAAATTCCTATTTTTGACTAAGCATTAATGGTATTTTTGAACTTATTCTTTTTTGATTAGTCATATTCATGGTTTCCTAAGTTTTACGCCGTTACTTTCTCATGCTACATTAACACCATCTTTCTTCTTCCCTCCTATTATTTATTTTTATCCATTTATTATTTATTGTTTTTAGTCCTATCCAGTTTTGCTAAATATAGACATACAATTATTGTAGGTTAGTGCAATTAGACGTTTCAGAACACGAGAACCAGTCTTGCGTTGAAAATTCCTACATAAGTGTAATGCACTTCTGGTTATCAGCAAAGAATTGAAAACTGTTTTGATAGCACTACTTTATTTATTAACTTTACAGTTATACCTTAACACTAACCTTAAGTTTGAAGTTAACAATAATGAATAATTTGATTAGTAATTTAGTATGACTTAACGAAATAGAAAATTTAGTATATTGATTGGTTATAGAACTGTGTCTGAATTGTACTGTCTGTACTACGTTGCCCAGGATAATTTATTACTTAGGTTTGTGACGTATTTGGCAAAATTCACTTTCTCATGCTAACAATTAATAATAGAAAATATTTGTAAGAACAAAGATAAGTTTTTGGTCAAATAATTTTCCGAAACTACCAGACGTGGGTCGCGATTTCGATCTTATTAGATCTCATCAGGACGTCATAGGCAAATCGCTGGAGCTCGGTATAAAGCAGATTTAAATAAAACGTTGATATGGCAGTACGTCGCCATCTACCTGCATTTGCTGCTATTGCCGTTTTTCATAACGTTAAACAAGGCCTTATCAGGGTATCATCTTGTCTAAACTGAATCGGCGGCGCAGCTTATATACGTGATAGGACACGTAAACCAAATTAATAAGAATAAATAAGTTCTTGGTCAAATAATTTATCTGAGCTACCAGACGTGGATCGCGATTTCGATCTTATTAGATCTCATCAGCGCGCCATAGGCAGATTCGATAAATTACTGATCAAATCGCTGGAGCTCGGTATAAAGCAGATTTAAATAAAACGTTGATATGACAGTACGTCGCCATCTACCTGCTTTTGCTGCTATTGCCGTATTTCAAAATGTTTTGGTCAGTAATTTATCTTATCTACCTATGGCGTGCTGATGAGATCTAATAAGATCGATGATACCCTAATAAGGCCTTGTTTAACGTTATGAAAAACGGCAATAGCAGGGAAAACATATAGATGGCGATGTACTGCCATACCAACGTTTTAGAAAATATTTCTATTATTTGTGTTTCTCAAGAGAACCGTAATTTGGAAAGTCTGGACATTATCTATTATGTTAATTGCTATTTTATCAAAACTTAATAACTGCGAAATGTGGTAAATAATTGTCTATCAATTTCCTGAACAATATTTAAGAACAGTTTGATAAAATATTAAGGTTATGAATACAGAGTGTTACGACTTATAATAGTTATGGGTGGGTACATTACATAAGAAACGGGTAAAACATGTATCCGCCAATAAAATTTATTGTATCCTGGTAGTTATGTATTAGGTATTATAGTAAAGTAAAGTGTAACTTGCAATGCTCATTTTAAAAGAGTGATTGCAATGGCGACATTAAGTCTTTATGTTTGGGTAAATGAACTTAACCGGAATATTTTGATGCTCCACATAACTAAATTTCTTTTGTCTTCATTCGTGATGAATAAATAAATGAAGCAAATAATTTAATTTATATTTGTGTGTATCTCAATCTTGCGTTGAAAATGCTCACAACGTGTAAGTGAGCGTTTTATTTGGGTAAGACCTTTTCTTTTTTGTTTATATTCTATGTATGTATATTTTCCATTATTCCTCCTTGCGTAATGCACAGCGGGACGTACGTACGTATTAATAAAATTGTATAGGTCGCAATCCTGCACGCCTTATTTATATTCCATTTGCTTTGTAAACAAAGTTAATTTGGCTGCCATGTCGCGCGTTCACCCCCTGAAGCTGCCTAAAACACCACACACACACACACACACACATGCATACTGTGTTGCCGTAGCCGTGCACTTTATAAATCATTTCATTTAATGTTACCCTTTCTACAGTCATTCCCCTCGTAATCGTACTTACACATACACAAATACAGATGGGGACGTAAATTTGCGACACACATTCATTCATGCGTATTAATTTTCGCTGTATCCACTACACGGAAGTAATATTTTCTGGAGAGCTAATTTGTTCCGTCCGTTTAAAGTGGAACATACTGAAGTGAAATTGGTGTTGTAAAGGTGATGATAGGTCATGAGTAGTTTACTGCCTACTTATCTATAAAATACGTATATGGTGTTACGATATAAACTTATGTCCGTGTTCCTTCCTGTATTGGATAACTCCGCAAGCAGAGTGTTTCCACAATAATTAAGACAAAACGCACAAAAAACTAACGAAACCAAACCATTCACTTAGTGAGCCCCTTTATAATTTTGTATTAACGGAAAGTACGCGATTCTAACAGTAATAATATTTCAGTATTATATCCAAAAAAGAAGGAATTAAAATCCTTATTCGTCTAAATTTTAAGATCAAAGATATCACATTTTGAACGCGTCCTACCAAGTAGGCACAACGAACCGAAAGGCACTTCCCACGACCGGTTTCGACCTATAATATAGCCTGTAAGGCCTTTCTGTCAGCGCCCACCTGATGAGACCCGATAGGTCGAAACCGGTCGTGGGAAGTGCCTTTCGGTTCGTTGTGCCTACTTGGTAGGACGCGTTCAAAATGTGATATCTTTAATCTTAAAATTTAGACGAATAAGGATTTTAATTCCTTTTTTTTTAGATATGTTATATTTTCGTCTAGGAGTCCATCGGAATCAACAGTGTAATCCAATGCCGGTAGGGGTATTAGTCCTCGGAGTAGTTGTTTCTGTAGATTCCATATTTATATTTTTCTCAGTATTATTACCACTTCACTATAATGCAAGAAAACTCGGTTGAAACTTATTTGAACTTTATTCTAGCATCAGCTACAAGTCAACTGTCAACTTTTTCGTGTGAGGGCACATTTATCTCTTTTGGCAAAAAGGGTGTTTTACTTTTTTCCTAAAGGCATGCAAAATATCTTTGTCACTAACGATAATGGCATTATTTATTTGCCGGAAAAGAAATGTTTTAGATACTAAGTCACTCCGAAATTGACGTAGAAAGTAAATGTTTGTAGTTACTTACATGCCATACTTAACAATGGGTATGTTGGGCCAACGGAATACCACCTTCATTATCCCAAGTATTCAACTGTTGATCTTCACTGATTTGTGACGGTTACAACTTTTTCCAGTACGCGACATTGTGATTATATGACCGGACGTTGACTTCCAAGCGTCTGGGTGATTAAAGACAACTTCCTTTAAATTGAATCGACAAGTCTTTAATTTCTTATAACTTCATAATAACACAACAAACAAATGCAATGTTTAGTTCATTTATTAGTTTATTTCAATATATTGTATTTGTATGTTAATATAAAAATTATGTATCTTTGATAATGGCCTAACAGCCGAAAGGTCGTCAGAAGATTTCAATAAACTTTGTGAAACCTATCCAGTGAGTTTTTGTATCCATTAACCAAAATCTATTAAAATAAGTTCCGAAGTTTGTATGGTGAATTTATTGTTTTCACTAAACTTTAGTGAAATACAGTCAAGTGTTTGATTCAATTTTGTTAATATTAAAATGTTTCTCAGTAAATACACCATGAATAGCATTAATTACATAATAATATATATTATTCTTGCTCCTGAAGATATGCCACTGTGTTGGCGAAGTAATTATTGTGGTTTTATAATAAATAAAAAAATTGCAACCATATTCTTTCCTTATTAATCATTATTTCTATTCCTTTAATTATTTTTTCTTCATTTTCCGTCTCGCAATAATTAATTATTTTTGTCTTGACTTTGGTAAAGTTATTTTTCTCCTTCATTCTGTTTGTCATGTTGCTGGTCTATTTAGGTTAAGCTAACAAGCGTAACACGGAACAACAGGTTTGTATTTAACAGTAAATCTTCGACGAATAAAAAAACGATAATTTAAATGTAGCGGAACAGTACATTATTATCTTATAATTTTGCCAAATGTGTAAATAGTATTTTTGTAAATTTTAAATATTCTAAATTTCATTTCTATTTCAATGTAAATACTTTCACTTCTTATCTTGTGCATGCCTTTGTTTCCTTTCAAACCAAATACTATTGTTCAGTCACGTAGCCTCTTCGTAGAAATCTATCTTCACCTTTACCTGCATGCACCCTGTACTAATAGCTGGTTTTACCTTCAATTACTTCAACCAAACTTTTCCATTGCTTATTTCCAGGTGTTTACCGTCTGTAAACTCGTACCACTCTTACTATCACTATTTCTCCCTCTATAGAACAGCCTCTCTTTCTACTAACAACCCTGTGTATAAATTCCCAAAATTATTCTATAAAAGTTAGTCTACTACATTCTACAGCTCTCGACCATTCTGTGATAACGCTTCTTTTTCTTGTTACGTGTACATAAACATTTGAGTTTCATTAGTGTTTTATTTCTCTTGATTAGTTCATATAAACTTATCAAAACGCTAAATAAATATTTTTTAATATTAAAAATCCTATTTATATTCAAACAAGAATTTTCTATCTGCTCATTGTTATAAGAAGCAGCCTTTGTGAACATCTTCTTTAGTCGATTTATGGAGGTCGGAAATAATTACAAAAATAATAAACTGAACGAACTATGAAATGCGTTCAAAAACGCCAAACCATTAAAAGATGAAAGCGTTGCTTTTAAGCATTTAACTACTCTAGAAACATTGAATATTTATGTACCGAACAGAATGATTGACTGCCAAAATTTTACATGTGCAAATTTGTTATGTACATGCGTACAAAGACATTTATAATATAATGGCAATTCTTAAAGTTTTTTGCCTGGTGTGACCCATTCATATGTGTATCATGTCATGTATCCCTCTTTGACAAGGAGATTTTCCGCATACACAAAGAGATTTTCCCAGAGCAATAGATTTCATTGAGTAGAAAGTGAGAAAACTTAAAGGTAATATTCATTTTATTTTAATTTAAGTCGTCATTTCAAACATTGCATCCGTATTTTTATGTGTCAATTGCAGTAGGTAATTGAGAAAGCTGAAAAATTGCAATTTTGACAATTGCATTTAGAGTAACACATTGAATACATTTTTTACATAAAAAGAACAATAACAGTGTATGTTTAGAGCACGGCTCTAAATAGGTGCGAAACTTGGATGGTGGACACAGTGGAAAAGAAAAATTTAGAAGTGTTTGAGATTTTGGTATTAGCGGGGCCGTTATACGTTTGGACCTTGTTCTTCGTGATAGATAGATGTCACTTAGTACGAATGTTGGTCAGACCCATATCGTCATCTTAAGAAGTGGGGGGCACATTGGGCCTTCCGACAGGCCCCCTACTTCTTAAAATAATGGTATGGGTCTTATTGAGATTAGAAATAAATTGTTGGTGCGCAGTTTACAATAATTCCTTTTAATAGGAAATATAAATACAAACCAATTTTATTTGGGTATTTCCAAATGTTGCCGATATCATTCCGGCAACAAGGGGTCTTTATTGGGATACCTTCTTGGGGTCTTTAGCAGGTATAAATAAGTTTAAGTTTTCCAAATACGTCTATTAAATGAGTAATGTAGATGTTTGTAAATAGTGCAAAAATAAAAATTAAAACTACACTTTTCTGTTTATGTTCAGAAATAATAAGTGGCACAGCTTTTAATTAAGGTTGTGCAGCAGTAAACACTAACAAGTAATAACTTGATGAAGGTTCAGTTCCTAAACGTAATAAACAGGTCTGACCAACATTCGTTATACATGGATTCGTCACTTACGAAGGTAGAAAAGGTTGAAAATGTAAATTAATAAAAATTAGAAAGAAGAGGAGAACAATAAGAGCGCTATAGTCAAGGAAAAGGAGAGATAGGATGGTAGGACAACTTCTGAGAGATGAAGGGTTAGTTAAAGACATATTATAAGCAGAAATAGCAGTAAAGAGAGACAGAGGAAGGCCTAGATTAGGCCACTGTTACATATAGTTAGGGATGTAGGATGCTCTAGTTTTGAGGAAATGTGAAGATTGGCTCAGGATAGGAAGGACTGAAGATGCGTGCTGAACTGGTCTTCGAACTAACGAGACCCTGTGATCAAAATGATGTTTCCGTTAATGTCGCATCATAAAAACTCCTACAAATACGAAAACAATCATTTTATTGAAAGCAGGTAGTTAGCTTAAATTGTGCATACACGTTCAGTTTTTTTTTTTAATTAACAATTAACGTCAGTTAATTTGGAAGAAAAAAATCGCTGAATTCAAAATGAGAACTTAATAACTGTACTCACAGAAAACTATTTTTCTATCAGTACCGACATTTATTGATACGCTCCTATTCAGGACTCTTGCAATAGATAGTAGGTTTACGTTTTTTACAGGAAACACGTTTTATTATTATCTCTTACCTATAGAAATCTCTTATTTATAAATATGTTGCTTAGTATAGAGAGATTATACTAAAAAGTATAAAAGAAAATAATTCTTAAAAATTCTTTTAGAAACATTTTTTTTTATATATTTTCAAATGAACTAAAACGTAAAAAATAATTATTAAAATAGTTATGTACAGAATTTGCAGCACTTAAAATGTGAACGCCATGGTAATGAACTTTACTAAAATGAATTAATTTTTTTTTTAATCAATTTTAATATAGCTCATAACTATTATCAGCTTTAAAATTTAGTACATTAGGAAATAGAAATAATTTCGTTGTTACAGAGTTATAGATAATGAAAAAATGTAAATACTATATTTTTTATGAATCCTATTCTAACGTATACTACACTGGAATGGGACCCTTGCATTTCTATATACTAATCTAAATTCCAACAATTCAAATTGACCATAAGATAAGAATCATGAACTGTTTCTTATTTATTATGATAATACTATTTATTCAATACAAAACAATCCTCCAAGTATTTCTTTATTAATACTTTAGACGTTTTGAGTTTATATGTTATAGGTGACGAAGAAAATAAAATAGCACTGAATCAAAAATAAATATATAATTGACTAATAAATTTAAATTTAGACTAGGAGTAAAAATTAATATAAAATTAAATGAAGTAAAGAATTTAAGTTGTTGCAAGGAAGATCGAATGAGAACTGTTTCTTGTGTTTAAAATAATATTGTAGCAAAATAGATAAGAGGGGAGCTAGAAGTTTGTTAGTCATAGTAGGGATGAGTTTGAAAAGGTCGCTAACATACGATACTGAAAGTACCGAAGAAACCCATTGTAAAATTGTTATAAGGAAAGGTATGAATTATAGACGGCATGCTGTTAGTATACAGAGTTGAATTGTTATGAGGAATTATAAGAAAGTACTGAAGCAAAAGAATAGATAAAGAGCAAGTATAGAAATACAATTGTAAAATAAGAATATTTACATGATAACAATATGATACACTATACAATAAATTTTGAATATACCATAACTACATTACATCCTAATACACCTGAAATAAATTATAATATATATATATATATATAAACAGACTAAAAATTGTCGGCTGCGGCAAAGATTAAATAAGTAAATATAAATGTAAATTAAATATAGCCACAATACTATTTATGTATTTTCTGAAACTTTATTATATATTATCTATGTGAGTTGTTAAATTGTTATTGTGTCCTTACTTCACAGTTAAGAGACTTTGTTTTGTGTGTTTTGGCGACTCTTCCATAAAGTTAAGAAAACTTTGGCTCATTATATTAAATATATATATTGTGATCGAAAAAGCAGGTCTTGAAAGTGAAAGGAATCCAAGTTGGTGTGGCAGCACGTAATCCGATTCGAAACGTCGAAAAGGCGAACTGCTAATAACACTTCGATAACTCAATTATTCATCTGGCGGTGAAGTTATTTGTACGCCTTATTCTTCGTCGACGGCGCTGGTGTGCGTCGCTACGACCCGTTCGACCGACCGAGTGACGACACGTCGCGTCGCCGTCGGTTTGAATATTATTCTTCAATGGCTCTTATCTCTTTACGACTGATTAGTCGTGTCTTTAATCGCGCTTGTCACTGTATAAATCACATTCATAAAAACGTTTCCGCTCTTTTGAACACGGCCCAAAGATACTTGAAAGCGCTTCGTTTTCTTCTTTTTTTTTTCGACGTATTTCTGTGAAATTGATAAATGTCATAACCGACTTTCTTTTTCGACGTTTTCAAAAGAACTGCTTTATCGGAAAGATAAAATGATATCGAAAATCCTGTAGAAATTATGACAACCACCGATCGTTAATCATCGCAACTCAAGTGGCTTTCTTATTTTTAAATTTTAAAATCACTTACATATGTATATGCATGTGTTAGTTATTCAGAGAAGCATATATGAGAAGAGTCAGTAAAGAGACTTCAGTCTTTTAGTTTTTGACATTGCACAAATTTAATAAGTGGTGAAATATAAAAAAAAGTCTTTTAAACATAATTTCTGTTGATTTGTTTTTTAAAATGAGATGAAATCATAGTTGTTTCACTGAAATATGTAATTGTGTATTTATAGTATAGCCAATGATGTGCTGTATTGACTGATTGTGTATTAATAATGGTTCGCCAGAAATAGCATAGACAATTTGTTTTTGCTAACACTAATACTTGATATATGCAGCAGGTTTTAAATAAGTGAAACAGTATTCAATTTCAAGTATCTAAAATAATGTACATACATAGTAAAACAGTTATGTGAAATAGTAGTGCTCTCTGGTATTTGCTTATACAATTCAAGGAAATCGTACAGTAAGAAGACAACTTTTGGATTACTACTACTCGTGGACGGTGAGTTCTACAGTGTAGTGCAAAGCCGGAGGATAAGGGGGAATATTATCTTCAACCTCCTTTTTATAAATTGTGGGAGTGTATGGGTGGGTAATGGATTAAAGAGTGACGGATGAGAAGAACCAAGTGAACTCAGAAGAGAAGTGACAGACTATCTGTGAAATATTACTGCCCCAGAATTTTTCTAAATTTTCCAAGGAAACCATAGAAAGCTTGGAATGGATCAGGTGGATTCGGAATCGAACCGGTGGCCTACCGAATACTAAATTATGGTCTAGACTATTAGACCATGCCGCTCGGTACATTACGAGGCGCCATAACGGTCTAGTTTGGAAGAAAGACTTTGAGTCTCCTGTACACCAAAATAATAGTAGGATGCCTGTCAGCTACCTGGTGGTTCAAAGTGTCAAAGGACTTGGAGCGATAAATTAAATGAGAAAACAACCCAGGACGAGAGTGTCTTAGCGCATAAAAACAGGGACAGCCATTTGTCCTGAAATAATAGAATAAGTAAAGAGAAAGAAGAAGAAGTTCATAACAAAATTATTATGCCCACCATCAGATAATCCTTATATCTGATAGTCATGTCTTGTTACTGGAATAAATCATAAATCATTCAAGTCTTGGTGACACTCATTCTTGTCATTTTGTGTTACCCTGTAGGTTTTCTTCAAGCAAAATATAAGAAAAGTAACGGAATATTCAAAAATACTCCCAATTTGACTTTTTTTATATGTTGGTGCGTTGATTACTCCGCAATTTGGCGATCAATTAGCATGATTCTGTTTTACTTAAAGTGGAAACTTTCAAATTGGTTCTGTTTAAATTTTATCAAAATTGGTTCAGTGTTTTTTTCTTAATAAATTAATAAAACATAGTTGAGTTTTGTTCGTCAACAGACTCAACTTATCATGCGATAAATATTATGCTATAATAAACAATTACCCCTTACAAAATGTGATATAAGTAACATATTAAAAAAAAAAATCAAAACCGACCTCCAAAAACCGTGTGATACAGAAAAAGTGAATAATTACAGACAGCGTAGTAAAAGGCACCTACAGAAGTTTTCTATTTATTGTGGGATTCATTAATATTTAACAAGGTCCTTTTGACTGAGACTGACACTGACTCGACTCTTAGTTTTATTATGCTTTAACCCAGTTTAGTGATTGAATCATAGCAGAAGGGGACCATTGCCTTAGTCAAAACGTTTCTGCGATTTCATTGGATTGTATAAGCAAATGTTGGTATTAAATAGTATTCCAGAGGTAATCTTTCAGGATTCATCTCTCCCACGTCGTTTATCTCTCCCCAACCACTATCACTCGCCCATTTCCACGGTTCATAAAGGAAATTGAATGGGGCTTTCCGCACTAGTTACCACTATGGACCACAATTTATGTCGGTTGCACAGCTCACCTATTAAGGATTAGCTGGTGAGAAAGAACCACCAAATTTTTTCTCCAGTTTCAACCACGTTCTTAATATAACGGGGGTAGAGGTTTGAACCTTGTAAGCGTCCTCGTTGTCTATGTGCGTGACTTATACTCGTAGCCCATAAACTCGTTGGTAACTCTTTAAAAAATAAGTGTCTCTTTAGTGTTACGATAAGAAGTATTCTTGTATAACCGAATTTAAGAGAAGACACTAGGTTTCAAAAATATTTAATTGTCCTCAACAATTGTTCCGCAATACAATGGCTGTTTCAGGTGGAAGAATAATACAAAGATAAAGTAACAAAATATTATTATATAGTTACAGTATATGTAAAATGAATTGGTAAGGGTAGGGAAACATTAAAATTTGGAATTGAGATTTAATAGAGCAGAATTTTAGTTTCAATTTGGTCATTGAAATTATGTTTAATGTAGTATATTGATTAATAAACATGCTCTCAATAAGGTTTAGTTTAACACCTTTGTTTAATGTGCTTAATATTTTGAATTGTTCGTCAGATTAATGTTTTTCAGCTATCAGAAGCGTCAAATTAATGTTTTTCAACTATCAGATGTTTAGCATAGGCAGAGTCAGTTTTTTCAAGTTATAACTTCATTGATGTTCGTTTATCCGTTGTTTAAAAGATCTTTTAGTTTGTCCGATGTACTCCTTGTTACAATCTCCACATATTAATAGGTACTACACTCCTGATTGTGACGTTTTATCAGTATTGTGTTTGTTGTTTTTAATAAAATTAAAAATAATATTATTTGTTTTGAAGAAAGCCATGATCTTTGACTTTTTTAATAATTTACTAATCTTTTGCGAAATTTGACCCATATAGGTAAGCGAACAAAAATAGTTAGTTTCTTGTGGTTTGTTCATTGAATAAATTAAACTTGCGATTTTATTTTCAAGTTTTTCGTTTAGTAACTTTTTAATTCTTCTTTATTTGGTGGATAATTATTTAGCCTGTGAAGTATTGAATAAAATGAAGCTAGTTTATGTATGATTGATTGGATGAAATGATTTTGCATGTAAAAGTGTACCTGTATGTATGTTTATTTTCATTGTATACCAGTTACAGGTTTTTACAACGTTCTCCACTACAATGCTACCTTAATTAAAACCTATAATTATACTAATACTACATTTTCTAATATCTAACACATTAGGGTATCTTAACTATTGCATTTTCTATTCCCTATACAAGCTCCCGAATCCTGTGTTTTCTCTTATTGCTTTTTCTACAATTCTAGAATATTCGCACAAATTCCCACACACATCTCCTTTTAAGCTATTTACAATTAACTCTTGCATATCATTCTCAATTCGCTCGCTTTTCCATTTACTATAAAGGTCTTTATATCCTCGCTTTGAATTTTTAATGCTTCGCTACAGCAGAGTAAATGTGCAAGTGTTGTTGCAATCCTTATATCCCTTCTTATACGCCCTTCCTATGTTCCCACATCTTAATCTTGCCCATACCTCCTTGTCATCTTTGTTTCTGGTCAACCGGTTTAAATATTCTGCTCCCAACCTTTCCGGGACCAGTTCCCTATACAACATCTTTATTATACGACGATTCTAAAATTTCTTCCCTTTCTTTATCTAATTGGTTCCCCCACCATCTGTCTAATTTATCTTTAAGTAACTCATAAATCCCCTCTCCTCTCCTTTCTTCCCAAATTACTCTACATATTTCCGTAGCCCCTATCTCCGCAAGCACTTCATGCATTCTCAGTCCCCATTTCGATGGTTTATTGTTCAAGATAGTCCTCATTTCTTCTAACAAGCAAATCTTTGGCCATCTGTCGTCTGGCATTCCCAAAACATCCTTGACATACCTAAATGCTCGTTCCCTCACCGTGTACTCTAAATCTACTATGCCTAATTCACTCCTCCAAATATACTTTTTTTTTGGCTTTTTTGTCGAAGCTATAGTCAAAAGGATTTGTAAATAAAAAAGTGATAATAAACAAAGTAGTGTTTATTCATTTATCGTAAAGATGAATTATCACAGAGCAACGGCTGAATCAATCCAATTTTTATTACAATATCTGCCCTGTACTTTTCGCATGTTATCAACCTTACACCATCCCCACACTAAAAGTGTACCTGTATGTATTTTATTATTTTCTTGTTTTATTATAGTTGTTATATAATACTTCGCATTGTTCATCCATCGCCAGCGTAGGCAAATTGAAATGACTGTATTGTCGTTGGAGGTAACGTAAGTGTATTTATTTTAAGCCGATGCGTTTTGCTAGTAATTTCATTGCCCGATAATTACTTAACAGTTATCTAAATAACCCGTGTTTATTGTTCGCTTTGGTATGTTAATTTACCAATAATTACATTTGGTGCGAATGCAACGATTTGTCTCTGTTTACGGTAAATGGGAGCATCATCCCATCGTTGTTAATTAAATTGTAACGTACCGAAACGGCCGCAGCTGTATCAACATATCAAATGAAATTTAACGGCTTCATAACCTTCCACGATGCCTTCGACAACACCCAAGAAATAATAATAACCACTGTTCTACTACTGTGTTATTATTTTAGCAATAAAATTTCCTTTAAAATTTGGCTTTGTTTTCAAGCACACTCCTAAATAAAATTTACACAGTCGGTACTATGGTATCTAACTAAATATTTTACAAATAACATCGTGTTGTCTCTTGTCAGTTTAAAAAGGCGATGTCCGCAATAAAAACCTGAAATAAGCGGTCATCTGACCTGATAACCTTCATCGTTGATGTTATTGTGACAATTCTCTCTGTAAAAGACACCCTTCTTGCTGGTCATTCTGACAGGAATATGTAGAGGATCGTTTTATATTTTAGGATGTGTGAGATGAGGTTGTGTAATGGCTCTCTTTTACTCGAAGGTTACGCAAATGAAGTTCATCACTTAAACTATTGTAGCTATGTAACGTGTTTCATGTCATGTAGTGTTTGAAAGAGATTATTCGTGAGGGTTTCTAATGTATCATTCACAAGATATCAGTAATTGTGTCGCCGTTGATATTATTTATTTATTTTAAATTATTTGTTTAAAAATTAATTAATAATTAGTATTTAACAAATACTCCCCCTATAAATATTATAAGGAACACAATATATATATATATATAGGCTGAATTAAGGAGCCGGTTTTTGGAAGCCTAATTTTCTAGTTTCTACGGCATTCGTCCATTCTGAAATGCAATAGTGCCTTTTATAGTCGACGATCTAGTTTCCTATAGCACTCCTGTTTTCAGTATTTAGTTTTTTTGGTGTATTATACACCCTGTATAATATTTTATGTTCAAATTCCTTTGTATCATATTTCTTTGTGTATCTATGTAAATATTTCTTAACATTATCTTCTAAAGCTTTTGTATTCTATCCATCTGTGCCAATAATTTTTATTACTGTCTGTCGTCTGTTTTTCGCTGTCCTCCCTAATTACAATTTTATGATAGGGTTCTTCGGTGATTTGGTTCGTTGCTCTATTTCGTCATATTTCTGGTCTCAAAATTTTCCATGCTTTCGTACTTCTCTATTGGCACCCTATACTCTTATCTACTACCCTTTCCCTTACCTCACAGTTTCGATTTCATTCTTTTTTTCCCTCTGAGAGTAATCAGTTCTTATCTTACTTCGCTGTCTTCATGTTCATTCTGTTTTCATTGTTGTTGTTAATTGTGTAAATATATGTTGATTGTTGCGTTATTGTTATTTAGTGTTAATTGGTTTCTACAGAGAAACCTTCAAACTAAACTGGAAACATTTTTTAACAGTATTAACAATTCTTCTTCTAACACGAATATACCTCTGGTGTTGTTCGATAATTCTGATTCCAATAGTGCCTCTGGTACTTGATTATTCTAAGAACATTTTCGGACGGCACGTCACGTCGCGTCGGCTGAACTTTTTTTCACTCATCCATATTAAAGGTTTTACGGGATCCTACTATTGATAATTTTATCACGATCTGCCTTCGTCATAGTTTGATCTATTGCAAACTAAATAAAAAATATATAAGGATAACAATACAATTTTGAGGATTGTTAAATAAAAGCTCGTTTTGTACCTGCTTGTGTTTATTTGCAAACCACTTCACGTACTTGGTACCTCATCGATCTGGTAACCCCTTAGGGTCTCTTCTCTTCCCAATGGAAGCTTTTAAGAACTCCTTCAAGTTAACGAGGTGAGCTGACCTTAGGTTCGAGACTATCCAAACCCTCAGGAACATTCTAGATTCAAAATCAGGGGCTGATATGAATCAGTTGCCCCGCCGATACAGACTCCTAGTTCGGCGGGCTATCAACCTTCTGCCCTCGTGATTTTGACACCAACTGGTAACAGAATAGTCGAAGCCCTTAGGCCTTTAGCGACTTTCTTTTCCCGTATCTAACCTAACCGAACATTAAGCAGACTTGTAGCTTGTTCGAGCAGTGCGCTTCGTATTAACTCTGCCTTTACCGGTGTAGATAATCCTTCTAATAACTTTTCTTCCTTAGAGCATAAATACATGAAAATGGTATTTAATATTATAGCAGAAATAGAAAAGAATTCTGGGCCTCCTTTCTTGCTCTAACGCTGTCTTATTGGCTGTTTCTTTCCCTAGTAGTATCTTTCTCTGCCAGTCAAGCCGCGTTAAATTGGGTTTCAATAACGCTGATATGGTATTAAATGGTATCTCCATGTATTTATGGTCTAAGATTAGATTTTTTTTAATCTCACGCAGCTTCTGTGGTATTTGGTACGAGTTGATAAACCAATAAAATGCAATCGAAATATCGCATCATCCGTGCTGGGCAGCTGCTTTAAATTTCCTTCCAGATGCCCCAAGTTCCCGATATGGATATTGAGACCCCACCGCGTCGAGGGGGTGCCTAGGGTGAGAAACTATTTATTACAGCAGCGTCCAGTTTGTTTTAAATTTTAGTTGTAAATGTACCATATGTGGAATTAACAAAATTTAGAAAAATCCCAACAGGCATTTCACCATCTAAACTCGTCCTTTCAAAACCCGTGCACTTCTTATTAGAATTTTTAGTTTCATTTTATATCATAGTTCTGTTAGTGCGTTTGTTTTCAACGTTGATGTGTTCACCGTACAAAAAAAGCATTCTCTCCAGGAATTTAGGGTACTTCTGTTTTATATTCTTTACATAATATTTATCACTTCGGTAGCATAAGCATAAAAAGTATTGATAAAACTATTTTGCAACTGAAATTTTAACGATGTAAGAAGCGAAATAAAGTAGCTTGCATGTGGATAATCATTAAAAAAATTCCCGAGATAACGGTACATTTTTCCACGAGTTGATATAACATTACGTTGCCGAGCTTTTTGAGTATTGCGCGAATACGTTTGTTCGATAATTAAGGATTTTTCGCGGTCTAATTATTACTTTGATAGCACCCAGTTTTACAAAACCACTTACAACTTTGGAATGTTCATGTGAACTAAGCATATGGTGTGCTGAGCGTGGAGTAGATGGGCGCTAAAAAAACATTTTACGGCTACGTACTGACGCTTAACACAGATAGAAACAAGGGCAATGAGGTTTGAGTAAGAGGTAAAATATTATACCCACTCATAAAACAGAAAGTAACGACTAATAACGAAAATATAGTTGATTTAATGTGAATGGAAGTGCAGTAAAATATTGTGTTTATTATCCTAGTGGCAGGAACAGTAGGAAGTTTGGAATATATATGTATAGCATTAAAATAACAAGGAGCATCACATAAATGAGTACACCCTTAGTATGTGTTAGACCTTGATATAGTTCTCTCCCATTGAATATTATTTCATTTGTTGATGTTCTAATTTGATAGTATCGAGTTTTGAAACTTGTACTCTAAATACGTTTCCCTATTCTTATACATTTACATAAATGTTTGAATATTTCTTGAAACACTACCAGATGCCGAAAGGAATATTTCTTAATGAGGGTGTACCGAATTTCGCAAAGGGGTTGACTTCATTGTCTTTTTCGTGTCATGTCTCCATTTTCTCATAAAATGGCGTCAGTGTATACGAAGATACAAATTTTGTTAAAAGCAAATCCAAATTCATATTCTACTATATGATATTTATAAAATATCAGTTATTAAGTATGTTTTTAAAGTTCAGTTCTTGAAAAGTGATAGGTAGATTATTCTTCATCCATAGAAAATGAGACTTATCTATTCTTCTAAGGAAGTGATAAATGTTGTAAGGTGCGGTATGCAATGTGGGAATGAGTGGGAAAGTGTGATTAAGGTGAGAAAGATGAGACGAACGAAATGAAGACAGAAGAGAAGTGAAATATTACCTGTGGAATATTACTGCCCCAGCATTTACCTAAATGATCCAAGGAAACCACAGAAAACTTGTACCAGAGCAGCCGGACCCGGTTTCGAACCGGCGATCTTCCGAATGCTAAGCAATTATCTAGAGCACTAGACGACACCGCTCGGTATCTGTAGTTATTTGTTAAATGGTCTTTCAAAGCAGTAAATAAATTGGTCCGGTGTTCTGTACTGATGACAACCAGAGTTCAAAATCGCGATCCACGTCTGACGGTTTCGACAGATTACTGGACAATAGAAATAGACAATACGATTCTTTCTAGTGAATCGATTCAATCGATTCTTTTTTAAAAGTAGTTCGAATGAAAGATTTGTTTAGCCATTGCCCACCACTACTGACGATGTACTTATGTTATGTAACATTAATAGTTCTCAAAAGAAAGGAGAACACTTGGAATAGTCACTTTATTATTTAGATAGCTCTATGTTCATTTCGCCTTATTAGGGCATCTTCAGGAGTACATTCAATACTAAAGTTACATCAGTGATTACAGTACTTATAACTAAAATAATATGGAGGGGATGGAATATTTAACCTAATCTTAAGTTTAGTAAGGGGTTTATACCAATGTCTATTTGTTCGTTAACAAGAAATTTATTATTAGATATTGCTTTATAAATTTCAACTATTTCATATCTATCTAGTATTGGACTGCCTTGAATGTTTTTTAATAATTTTAAATTTTCTATTTTTATTGAATGGTTATTGTCAATTACATGACTAGCTAGACCGGAGTTGTGTTTTTTGTAAGTAATGTAAGCATTATGTTCAGTGAAACGTGTTTGTATTTTTCGTTTTGATTTGCCTATATAAATTGCCTCGCAATTATTGCAAGAAATTTCATAAATACCACTATTTTCTAATTGATTTCTTTTTGGACGAAGTTTGTTATTGACCAGCATTTTGCCTAACGTGAGATTATTGAAATATGCGGGTTTTATGTTGTTATCTAAATAATAAAGTGACTTTTCCAAGTGTTTTCCTTTCTTTTGATTTACTATATGGGTCACCAAGAGCTCTCGGCTACTTATCTAAATTATTAATGGTTCTGTTATAGATTTTTTTGCCATAGATAACAACAGCATGTTATGAGAACTGAAAAAATCGAAATCGAAGTCGAAATCTAAACCCGGTGATTTTAAGAAACTTCTAATCATGAAATTAATTTTCTCAATTGTCACGTTATATGTGAGGTACCTATATTAGTTTATTATTAGCGGTACAGTAACAGTATCTGGAGTTGGCTACCGAACAAATGTCTACTTTGGTGTCGTCGCCGTTCGTTATATGTTACGAGACGCTTATAGTAGAATGGATTCGCAGAACGAGTTATCCTGGTTTGTTCGCTTGGCCAAACAAGGATTAGCGTACGATAGTCGATGAAGCGACCAGACTGGCCGGTCGATTGCTAATCTAAGTGCGAACACTAACAACACATCCCCACACGTACACATACAAGCATACATATGTCCAAATGCACAGGAACACGTACAATGAGCGATTGTAAATCGTCGATCGAATTGATTACCGCGCGTCGCATTTAAGTGCTACAAGCTTTAACACTACCGACACCATTAAGCATCGAATGCTGGGCTACACATTTATTCAAATAACGATGATCCCATATATTTTGTTTTGTTTAGGAAATGACACACATCTGTTCGCCAACATTTCCATTTCCGATAAAAGTGCTACTGGTTGTCGGTTCGCTTGACAGTTTAAAGGGCTTTTCCGGTCTTCGTATTATACAGGGTGAGTCACTAAGCCGAAATCGGCGATTTATACGCGCATAGTTCAAAATTGAGAAAAATATTTCAAATAAAAGTTGTATGGAGTTAAGTGTAGAATAACGTAAAATATTTTCAAATATAGCGGACTTCCGGTTATACCGGAAATGCACCCTAACTTCGTTATTTTAAATGGAATACCCTACTTTTGATTATACTTTTGAATTCCCCAAAAAAAAAAAAATGTCAATTCTTTCAAGCTCAAACCGCGAATTATGCATTGTATTTGCCTCTAAATTGCCCAAACCCAAAGTATAAACCATTTCTATTAATAATAAATTGTTTCGAATACTTTTTACGTTTTATTTTGGTATAGGTATATATTATTACTATTTTCACAATTAAGTTAGTTATTTGGCATTAAAACTTCTGCATCTACTTCTACGCCCTAACTCAACAATTAATAAACTGACATTTCTTCGAAAAAACAAAACAAAATCGCCAAACATTGAAGCGGCCAACGTGATAACGCGATTTTATTGAAAATTAAAAAGAAATGCAAATTTCTCAAAAACTACTGCTCACAGATACCAACACCACTATATCAGTCGAAAGGAAATTTAATTTTGCATTATATTATGTGAGAAAAAATATGGCATTCCATTAAAAAAAAAAATAGTTATCCCTGTTTGAATTTGTGAATATTGTCATGGATAAATTTTATACTATTGATAATGAATGTGTCTATCTAATACCTGTAGATGATAGGCAATTTCTTCCAGAAACGGAATGTGAAAACCGCAACCCTCTATATCCTTTCGTTTCTGAGATATTTAAAATGGCGCCAAACACTGCAAACGTCAAATTTTCCAAGAAACCTGAAATAACTCCGGAACGATGTGTCTCAGGTCCAATTTAATGTTAATAGATTGACATTATTTTTTATGGGGAATTCAAAAGTATAATAAAAAATAGGGTATTCCATTTAAAATAACGAAGTTAGGGTACATTTCCGGTATAACCGGAAGTCCGCCATATTTGAAAATATTATTACGTTATTCTACACGTAACCCCATACAACTTTTATTTGAAATATTTTTCTCTATTTTGAACTATGCGCGTATAAATGGCCGATTTCGGCTTAGTGACTCACCCTGTATAATTCAGTGGAAAGCCGTCAGAGCTAGCGCAACAGAGTCACCTCACTCGTGCTTTATACACATGTACGCTTGTACATTCCTTTTTCGTTAGTTCGTTCGGCCGTCGACAACGGAAAGTATAGAAAAAGATTTATGGAGAGCGAATTTGGTAATATGTTATGAGTAATGTCGCCCCAAATTGCCCTTAAAATGGATATACTGGCAAGCTTGTTCACCCACATCGTGCTTGCAAGGATATTAAATGGCACACTTCGTGGCAAACACAGCTTCAGCGATTTTAGCTTAAGAAATTATGTAATCTACTGAAGTAAGTAAAATAATTTTCTATTTACGCACAACTCTTAAACTCACTCGGTAGAAACTTCATTGTATTCGTAACACAAATCACTTGAAAAAGTATCGTAAATAGCCAAATTTTAAAGGGGACAGGGGGTAAATGATATCGTTTCGTTCTCAAATTATGGTTATATAACACGAAACAAAATTAGAATTTAATTTTTGCGGTTTTGATGGAAATTAATAAAGAAAAACAACTTAAACAGATTTAAAAATATAGATATAAATATGGAACCAACAGAAACAACTACTCCGAGGGCTAATACTCCTACCGGCATTGAATTACACTGTTGATTCCGATGTATTCTTAGACGAAGATAAACATATTCAAAAAGGAAGGAATTAAAATCCTTATTTTTCTAAATATTAAGATCAAAGATTTCACATATGGAACGCGACCTACCAAGTAGGCACGATGAACCGAAAGCCATATCCCACGACCGGTTTCGACATATCGGATCTCATCAGATGGGCGCCGACAGAAAGGCCTTTACAGACTTTCGGTTGTGCCTACATGGTAGGATGCGTTCCAAACGTGAGATCTTTGATCTTAATATGTTTAAGTGTAATTCAATGCCGGTAGGGGTATTAGCCCTCGGAGTAGTTGTTTCTGTTGATTCCATATTTATATTTATATTTATAATATAGCTTGTAAAGGCCTTTGCGCCAGCATCCACCTGATGAAACCCGATAGGTCGAAACCGGTCGTGGGATGTGGCTTTCGGTTCGTTGTGCCTACTTGGTAAGACGCGTTCAAAATGTGAGATCTTTGATCTTAAAATTTAGATGAATAAGGATTTTAATTCCTTCTTTTTTGAATATGAAAAAAAATTTTGTAAAACGGCAATTCTTAATAAGAAATATTTTTTTATTTTTATTATGAATATTAGAAGAATTTTACATTATTTTAATTTTATTAATATATCTTTTCTCAAATCGGTGTAATGATTAATATTACGACCTCTACAATAAAAATATATATACGCGTGGCTAGGCAGACAGGGTTATTTAAATTTTGCTGTTTTATGTCAGTATTGGTTTGGCCAGGTTATATTTTAGAACTGTTTTGAATTTCATGTACTTCATTAATTTAATTTAGCACATGTGTGGTGTGATTATATTTTGAATTACCTGGGTGGTTATTTAGCGCCTCTGTGGTGTGATTATAAACCCCCGGCGCGCAACTTCCGCCCTCTTTGAGGAGGTGGTTTCTTCGGAGTGGGAACGTATAGGTGAAGGTCCCTACATTCTATCCGGTTGATACGATTATGGTGTAGCAGAATATTTCTACGTTGATATTCACACTTCTAATCATTGAGATGCAATGTGCTAGTACGATAGTAGTAGTGGAGCCTTTACTCATTTCAGATAGAAACGTACATTTCTGAAGAATATGGTTAACGATTTATTTTTATATAATGGCATGAATATATTTTGTATATGGGGATTATAAAAACCTATTATAATAATGGCCTGATTGTAAAAATAATCCCCTACTGAATTTCCATTTATCTCTTTTCTTTTTGGAAAACAGTAACCGACAATTATTTCATGTTTTAACGATGTGTCTGCCCTCTATCGATTCGGACTACTGTGTGATGACTAATGGCGTATGTAGTTTTAATAAAAATTTAAACAAAACATAATTTTGCATTTTTTAATTGTACATTCTAAAAATGTGTTCAAATACTGTCAGACCACCTCTAAACGTGAAACCAGCTGAAATTTTGCGCAGATTGCAAACACGATTCGGAAATGAAATGCTTTCGTGGCCACGTGTAAAAGTTTGGTGCAAAGAATTTAACGATGGGCGTAATCGTGTCGAAAATGTAAATCATCCTCGTCGTCCGCGCACCAGCATTTCGCCGGTTAACATTGCACGCGCTAGAAACCTTATTGAAGGGAACCACCACGCCACGCCACTGTGCTTATATATCTGGTGAACTCGGCATCAGCTATGGGAATGTCCACACAATCATAACGAAAAATTTGGGATTCGGAAAATTTCAACTCGTTGGGTTCAAAAATCGCTGAGTGAAGATCAAAAAGATGCTCGAGTTCGCATCTCTCAGGCGCTTCTCACTCGACTTAGAGAGGAAGGTTATGAGACGTGGGTACACCATTATACACCAAAACGAGCAAGCATGGAGTGGCGGCGTAAAGATGAGCCAAACCCAGTGAAGCCGAAAACACGTCTGTCTACAGGCAAAGTTTTAGCCGCGGTGTTTTGGGACTTGAGAGGGGGCTGTTGGTCGATTTTTTGCACGAGCGAATAACCATTGGTGCAGTCTACTACTGTCTGTACTACTGACTTCTCAGTCAGGTAAAACTTGCTTATCGCCGGAAAAGTAGGATGCACCCCATTCGTGACGTGTTGCTCTTGAACGGAAGGTTAGGTCTCATACCGCAGCTTTACCTTTACCGCAGGCCCAAATCGGTGAAATGCATTGGCCTCAGCTGGAACACCCTCCATACAGCCCAGACCTATCTCTTTGTGGTTTCCACATGTTTGGGCCCCTCAGTGAATCACTAGGAGGCGAGCGATTAGCGATTTCAGACCGATGAACAGGTTCACAACTGGATAGACATCCGGCCTTCTTCTTTTTATGAAAACGGGATGAAAAAATTACCAATGCGTTGGGGAAAATGTATAGACAAAGAAGGGCGATATGTCGAAAGATAGAGAAATTTGTTTTTGTGAAACTTTTCAACATAAATGTTTTATGAACAAAGGCTCGTTTATATTTGATCCAGAGTATTTACAATTACATTGTATCACTAGAAAGAAAAATTTATCTATATCAAAGCTCGGTCTAGAAATGATAATAAGAATACTTCTAGTTTAAGTGTTCAATGATTTTGGCATTAGACGTCAGCAACCCAAGAATAGTTCAAACCATAATTAATTGTATTATATAACTAAAACAGTAACATTGCAATGAAAAACGTTTCGTCGTTTACTTCGATTATTATATTATTCCACCAACTTCAACATTTTATAGTTTATCGAAAGCATTATGTTACGCTACATCCTTCTTAGAATGTAATTTTACTATATTATGAGCTAAAATCTGCAAATAGCTCAAATAAAAATTGTCTGATGTTTCACCAACCGAAATCTAGTAGATATAGCAGGGGAGGAAATAATAAACCATTTCTTAAGATGAGAATGAAGTTCGGCAAAGTGAAGAGTTAGTTTAAAGATTGTAGTAAATGTGGGTGGACACATTCGAGTCACGTTTGACTCGGAGGGGAAAGGGTGGCCAGAGGAATGGGGCGAACAGACCGAGCGATGGGTACGCGGCGGAAAACGAACGTCGATCAAGATAAGAACGAAGGTCAGCGGGAAAACGGGCGACATAACGACTGACGGGAAAAGGCTGTACATACATACACATATACACACATATATTTTCTGTCGGAGTAAAAGAGATAGATACATGTGCTCGTGTACGTGCACGTGGGTGTTGTCAAGTCTTGGGAAACTCGTAAAACTGTCCCTCGGAATTGTACGCGCCTAGCATTCGATAACTATTTACATTCAGCAAACTAAGGGACCAATACCTTACCTTTAGTATCGATTAACATAAATAACTTACCTACCTAATTGTAACAAATTGAAAATGTTGAGATTTTTTCGAAATAATCGAGAAAGCTTCATCAGCTTCTTACTGTTTAAACTTTAGCTACCTTAAAACAGTTTATACTGTAACGTTCGGGGGTTCAACAATCAAAACTCGAAGACTTTCAAACAGGAACAACAATTTTTTTATACTAATATTAATTAACTTTTTAAAACACTAACGAATAACTTATTACTAAAATTAACTGTACTACCAATTTCACTATTTATTTGTGTACAGTTACTGTCTGTATAACACTTCTCACTTTTCTATTTATTTACTACGCGTCTCGATTTATTTTTGACATTATTTTCACGATCGTCAATTTATATCTGAACTCTTCACGGTCATCAATTTATATCTGAACTCTTCACGACCATCAATTTAAATCTCCACTCTTCACGACCATCAATTTATATCTGAACTGTCCTCGGCGATCGTCTTTCCGCTTATATACTGTTCCGTTAAATTTCCGGAACACTCCCGAGAAACATAGAAAAGTCGGGTCCATTTTATTTTTCGCCGAAATATTGAAGCCTCCGCGAAACACAAATACACTAACATGTCCTCAATTATTACGCACACACTTACAGTTACGATATATACGTACAAGCAAATGCGCACTCGTACTTTGTACGTGACAGGGGCTTATTCATCAACTAAATCAGAGTTCATTAAAGGTTAGTATTACAAACAATATTCCGAAATTATTCATTAAGGGTCTCAATTAAATGCTGTCTGTATATATTTCGTAGAAAAAAGCATGCTTCATCAATGCAGTTTGATAAGAACTCACATGTGCCAAGAATTCTGTTTGAAATTATTTCTTGTACAATACATTTATTTTTTGAAATATCTGAAAAATCATAAATCATTCTTCATGTTGAAATCTCTGTTAAGTTATGCGAATTGGAATTTTTAAACTATTTTTTACAGAACATTGCAAGAAAAAATGAGAGTTATACAAATTCTACATGCCTTTCATTTATTCTTTTTCTGAAGAATGATTGCTACTCATTTATTCACATTATTATACTAAAGACTCGCAACAGTTATAGCGAAACGTCGAAGGAGAAAAATCTTACAGATCACCTATAAATCCGTGAAAACCTACACATCATGAATAATAGGATGTCTCTACCGTGAACACTTGGTGATTCATATTTTAAAAATTAAATATATATCTACCCGGTCGTTCATATTTGTCTAGTAACCTCAAACTACCTGATGGCAATTAAATAAATATCCCATATTTTAGTAGTATAAGTAATCAATTAGGAAAAACCATACGCAAACAGAACACAAAAACCGCATATTTCGATAATAAGACGTTAGGCAAGCTACTTGTGAACAATAAGGTGACAAATCAAGCCCGGAAAATCATTCATATAATAAGGTGACAGATAAATCAGACAAACTTACAAATGTGTGTATGAAATTTAGTGAACGATTGTAACCCTATTTCTATAGGGAAAACAAGTAATAAAGAGAAATAAACACCCGTTTCCAAGAACATATGACTTACTTTAAACAAAAGAAATATACATCTGGCTTATCTAATCACCTTATTGACAGCAGTCCTACTGTATCCATTAACAATATTAATATATTAAAAATTTTAAGGGAGGACTTATATACTAAGATGGGAAATCCTAGAAAGAAAACAATAATCAAAATGTAGGAAAACAAATACCAATAATCAAGTCACCCTGCAGCGTGGTCTAGTGCTCTAAATCATTGCTTAGCATTCGGGAGGTTCGAATCCGGGTCTGGATGCTCTGATCCATGTTTTCTGTGGTTTCCTTGGATCACCTAGGCAAATGCTGGGGCAGTAATATTCCACAGATAACCTTTAACTTCTCTTCTGTCTTCATTTCTTTCGATTCCTGAAAGGCGGCTGAAGAGGGCCTTACGCCCTACCCTCCGGCTTTGCACTATAATGAAAGTCGGAGGGACTGCCCGCCTACTAGAATGAGTAGCTGGTGGTAATGAAACCCAAAAACGTTTTTTTTTATTAATCAAAACGTAGTCCAAGAGATACTCCCACTAGAATGCTAATATAGGCATACAACTGTACAAATTAGTTTTGTTTAAGATATTTTATTTAAATGGTTTTCTACAACAGGTCATTTAAATACCTTCCAACCCAAATTAAAAACTACGCGTGTTCAGTGTACTCAATTTGCAATAGTAAATTTTGAGATTTAAAATGTTTATTATGAAGTTATGTAGAATAAATGGAATTATTATTCAAAATAATTGTAAAGGTGGAACAAACTACGATATACCTTATAATTCCTTTTCATTACGAAGGAGGTAGCAGGTAGTGAGTTGTCATTTCTCCCTCAAATAACGGCTTCCAGATGTCGAATACGGTGGGATTTTTCAATAAAGCATAATGTTCAAAATTGAATGGGCGAATTAAACGCTTGATATTACGAGGAGAACCCTTTGACGTAATTCTGTTTACGCCGTTTTAAACCCATTTAAGAAGCATACGCCTCACCTTCCGGAATTGAAATTACCTACCGACGACGCGACGTATTTCAGGTGTTCAACGATTTCATTTTATTAAATAAAATCGAAAGCATATCAAAATTCCTCTCAAACATTAGCGCCACAACGATCTTAATTTTTATATACAGCGTGACTCAAAAAGTACACAATATCCATGTTTTCTATTTAGGTCATCAGTACAAGTATTGGTGCATCCAATTGGTTAAAAATTCCTAGCTAATACGTACTATTCGATAAGTATGTCGGTCAGTAAAAGCGGCAATCAGATTTGAGAATGAGTAGAGAGTCATAAGTGAGTCAGGATGGTGAGACGGGTAACCGTCTTTACTCGCCCTAATGGTTTCCCTGGAATTTGACTAAGTTTCTCCATACGGACGGTAGGCCTAAATTATTTAATTATAGATTTTCGAATTATCTTTTCAATTGTTTCAACTAAATTATTTTTATAAGAACATAAGCTTTCACGGCCGTAATTCATTGTAGAATTGTAGCCAATATATTTATGCAAAATTGATTAAGGCTTTCGCGGCCAGTTGATGAAATCATTTCATTTATGCAAAATATAGAAAATAAAATTATGCAATCAACATTAGCGAATAAACACATTAAATTTTGGTATAGGTATGTGAATGATGTTATAGCGTGTTTTTCAGGAACACACCGACAATTACACTCCTTTTTAAATTTTATTAATACAATTCACCCCAATATTAAATGTACGCTAGAAATTGAACAGAACAACAAAATAAATTTTCTTGACCTCACCCTACAATATTCAGATAATAAAATAAATTTTGATATTTACAGAAAACCAACATTCACAGACGTAACAATTCACAATAATTCAAATCACCCTCTTTCACACAAACTTTCAGCATATAAATCTATGATACACAAAGCTTTTTCAGTCCCCCTTTCAAAGGAAAAATTAAAACGTGAACTAAACATCATTCTAACAATTGCAAAAAATAATGGTTTTGATCCAAGAACAATTCAAAATTTAATACGTAAAAAACAATTTAAAATTTAGAATGATGATTCGGATTTGTAGGCCGTGGTCGATGTGAACGGTTTTGTCCAGATGTTTCGTCGGCAATTACGGCTGACATCTTCAGTGGGTGCTGTGTTCACTTCGAGGTATAATCTTCGCACACAGCACCCACTGAAGATGTCAGCCGCAGTTGCCAACGAAACCGTTTACATCGACTACGGCCTACAAGCCCGAATCATCATTCTACTATAAATTATTTTTATCTATTTATTTCTATAAAATCGCTAATTAAAATTATTACAAATTTAATTTACATTAAAATCGAAAATAAAATATTCGTTTTTTGCGTTACAATATGCCATACCCATTGTGGCCAAAAAGTTTAACAAAAAAAGTTTCCAAACACAATTTGATATAAGATCGTCAGCAACAGCTAAATTTAATCTAATATACAGGGTGTTTAAGAATTGAAAAAGGAATTTCATTTAAATGTTAATTATAGGTCCAATCGAAAAACATGAATATTGGGACATGCAAATAATTGCGATATTCAAATTAAACATAAAATTTTACTCGAAATTTTGTTTTAGCTGATAGTTTAGAGAAACATAATTTAAAAAATTGATAAGAAGTGTAATAAAACACTAGGTATTTACTTTTCGATTGATAAATACAAACTCTTTGAAAATAGCCGAAACATATCTTACAGAGAAAATAAATTAATGAAACATAAGTACCTAGTGTTTTATTACTCTTCTTATCATTTTTTTATTAAATTTTGCGGTGAGATACGTTTGTAGTTTTTTTTAAATTATTGTAGAAGTGTTTTTTGTTTCATCAAATTACCTTTAAATAACAAGATATTTTGTTTTCTGCTTTGTCATTTTCGGGATGAATCAAAATACATTAAGAACAAAATATCTTTAGTTATATATTTAATTTCAACATTTACACGGATAATAGCGGTTTACCGCAGTCTAGACTTCATTCATAGACAATTGAATAACAATGGAATATCGCCACGATTTTGACTCAATATTTTGGTATTCTGAACATCATTTACCATAAAATTTATCAATTGTACCTATGATTAACACTATTACCATTTAACGAAACTTCTTTTCTTTATTTTTGAACACCCTCTGTAGTAACACCTAAATTGAGCTGTTAAAGAAAATCTTATATTAAAATCGGTAATAAGGTTTGATTAAAAGATTTTTTTTAAACATATGATTTAGTTTCAATGAGCATATTTCATACTCTTTGGGCCACGTAATTCCAAGAAAATATAACTGACGAAAGCGACAAAAATATGCATATCATCTGAAATAGGTAACACTTCAAGTTAGTTCACTATACAACACTGTTCTACGTATAGATAGGTTTATAAGGTATTTTTGATAAACAGGGTACTGTCCTTTAATCGGAATTTTAAAATGTTGAGTGTGTTTAAATAACACTATTCGGTCGTCGTAAGGTGAGGAGTCTCACCGTTCTATCCGCTATCGACAACAGCATCTATCCATCCAAATTTGGACGGGATCAACTAGTTAAATAATGCAATAGCAAATACGCTCGTTATAACTCGAAAATAAAAATTCTTCCAAAGTATAAAATCCAAAACTTTACATTAGAATTTAAGTATTTTATATTAATGATTACTGAATGTAACTTTTACGTTTTCTTTTTCACATACACAGTTTATTTCATTTCCGAAGAGTGGGGATTAAATTAATTTTTAACCGTTCAATATCTTCGGAACCGTTTAAGATATCGAAACAAAATGAAAAGCTCAGGTGAATTTATTGGCAGTACGTTTCGGGATCTTGTTTTTAAGTAGATCAGTTTTGTACAAACAGATTATTGATTTTGGTCAGGTTATTAAATAAATTGTTGTATTTATTCAGTTATTATGTAAATAAATACAAGATGCGAGTAACCTCTTCAGCTCCGTCTAAAAAAATTGCTCGGGGCATAGCTCGATTCTGGTACGCCCTCTCCACTCATTATCAGAGGTAGTAAGTCCGAAGACTGATTGGACACTATCCTGATCCAGTCTTCATCATCCCATACAACCTACAACATCTTCCATCCCTAACTATTTGCAAACTGTAATCTATTTTAAGCCTTTCTCTGATTTTCTTTACTTCTATTTCTGCTTCAGGTATGTTTCTAACAAACCCTTTAGGTCTCAGAAGGTGTCCTACCATCCTATCTCTCCTTTTCCTTATTGACCTCCATATCGCCTTTTGTTCTCCAACTCTTTCTAATACCCTTGCATTTTAACCTTTTCTATCCACGATAATTTCATCGTCCACATCTCTCAAACGCTTCTAAATTTTTCTTTGCGCGTCCACCAAATATGCATATTAAATAATCTACCAAACCAAAATATTTAAATTAAAATTTAAGTAAGGTAGATACGTACTTCTACTTTTACGATGGTTAAAGAAAAGGAATTTGAGAAAAAATGAAATATAAATGAATAAACACTACTTTATTTATTATCACATTTTTATTTACAAATCCTTTTGACTATAATTTCGACAAATAGCTTGTCATTGTCAAACAAATAATTCAAATTGAATGAATATAAGCAGATGTACAGTAGTATTTATATATATTTTTTGGAAATACCATTAATTATTAAATGTATTAGCTATGGGCTCCCTACTAAGTCCCTTATTAGCCAATATATTTATGCAAAATATAGAAAATAAAATTATGCAATCAACATTAGCGAATAAACACATTAAATTTTGGTATAGGTATGTGAATGATGTTATAGCGTGTTTTTCAGGAACACACCGACAATTACACTCCTTTTTAAATTTGATTAATACAATTCACCCCAATATTAAATGTACGCTAGAAATTGAATAGAACAACAAAATCAATTTTCTTGACCTCACCTTACAATATTGAGATAATAAAATAAAATTTGATATTTACAGAAAACCAACATTCACAGACGTAACAATTCATAATAATTCAAATCACCCTCTTTCACACAAACTTTCAGCATATAAATCTATGATACACAAAGCTTTTTCAGTCCCCCTTTCAAACGAAAAATTAAAGCATGAACTAAACATCATTCTAACAATTGCAAAAAATAATGGTTTTGATCCAAGAATAATTCAAAATTTAATACGTAAAAAACAATTTAAAATAGCATGGCAGTCTATATACCCATACATAAAAAACAAAGAATGCAAATACATATCATTGACGTACTTTGGTAATATTTCAATAAAAATCGCTAATGTTCTATCTGAAAACAATCTAACAGTTAGTTTTAAGACAAACACATATTTAAAACATACTTTTTAATTCAAAAGACAAAACTGACAAATTTGAAAAAACTGGAATCTATAAGCTAGAATGTACAGAATGTGATTCCTTTTACTTAGGCCAAACTGGAAGGTCATTTAGAACTCGTTATAACGAACACTTTGGGTCATTTAGATTAGGAAAAGATAATTCCAATTTTGCAAACCATATTTTAGAAACAGAAACAGAAAATCTTAAAATTATTCATAATCCTAATAAAGGCTTTAAACTTAATATTTTAGAATCCTTAGAAGTATATAAAGCATCAAAAATTTCCGAAAATAACCTGTTAAACGACTAGGTAGATTTGTACCACTCAGTACTATTGAATACATTTAATAATTAATGGTATTTCCAAACAATATATATAAACACTACTGTACATCTGTTTACATTCATTCAATTTGTAATCATTTGTTTTGACAAATCTGTTTATATTCATTCAATTTGAATTATTTGTTTGACAATGATAAGCTATTTGTCGAAACTATAGTCAAAAAGATTTGTAAATAAAAAAGTGATAATAAACAAAGTAGTATTTATTCTTTTATCGTTAAGATGAATTATCACAAAGTAACGGCTGAATCAATCCAATTTTTGAAAAGAAATATATTTTTCATAGATAAATGCGACACTCTGATCATTTACAACTAACACTTTTTAAAAGATTTACAGGTTAATATTTAATTTTAGAAGTCTTTTCGAAGCAATAACCAAATTTCAGAAGTTTTTGACGTAGATATTTGTATTTGATATTTTGTGTGAAAATGATGACATTTTTTGAAGGTTTATCCGTTATGATTAAAGAAAAAATCATGAAAAACGTTTTCTATGCTGTATTGGCAACGTCAAAAAGTAATCACGTCCAACAGCGTCAGATTCTTTATGAACATTCATCAATTCTTGTCTGTTTTGTTTTTAAACGATCCGATACCTGTAACTTCTTCTCATAATAAAGAACGTTTAATAACGCTAAATCGTAATTGATGTCCTAACTGTTTTATTTTCTTTTGAGCCCAAGTCGAGTCGGTAATAATATTCCATCATAATTACGGGACGCGTTTAAAGATGACGTCAGTTAAGTCAAGCTGGGCTTAATGAGAAATTCACCTTAACCAAGACTGGCACGTATTCATTCAGTTTATTCGGGTGGTCTTTTCTATATAACAAACGCCTGAAACTGTTTCTTTACAATAAGAAGGAGGCGGCCGGTAGGGTATGGATCCTGTCGGTAAATTAATTATCCTTTCAAAACTGCCACAAAGGCGGCTCATTTTTAACCAGTCCTAGGACGATAAGCAAGTTTCAGGAGCCAGACGACGTGTCACTATTCAAACGGCATTCATTATAAATTGGCCGTTTTCCGTAGCCTTTCATGCGTTTAGCGATCATATTTAGAATATAGGAGGTAACTCTAATATCTACAACTCATCCTTTGCCTTTTATTCCAGCCTTCGCACTTCGAAACGATTTTATTTATTTACTTCAAAAGTACCTGAACTTCAATCGCCACATTTATCTACATATTATGATCATTAAACATTTTTTGGATAATTCTACAAAATACTTATCTCTAATTATAAACTGTTGCCACTTGTTGTGCAAAAGTCAAAGTTCACTACGAACTTTGTTCATGATAAGCTATTGTAATAGGTCTGCATATCAAACTAAAAATTTTCAAGATAACTTCACCTTTCAAAGCTGTTCAGTTCTTTTACACTGTGTTTGTTTTTTGAATAGTTTTGTGCCAGGGTCTGTATCGATAAATATTAACATCAATATGATCTAAAAGAAATTAATTGAATTCAGTGAAGCTGTTTTATTGTTTTTGGATTTTAGGATTTAACGTACTTATCTGATTTTTATAAATATAAATATAAGTGTGGAATCAACAAAAACAACACTGTTGATTCCGATGGACTCCTAGACGAAAATATAACATATTCAAAAAATTCAATGCCGGTAGGGGTAGTAGCCCTCGGAGTAGTTGTTTCTGTTGATTCCATACTTATATTTATATTTATAATATAGCCTGTAATGGCATTTCTGCCAGCGCCCACCTGATGAGACCCGATAGGTCGAAACCGGTCGTGGGATGTGGCTTTCGGTTCGTTGTGCCTACTTGTTAGGACGCTTTCAAAATGTGAGATCTTTGATCTTAAAATTTAGACGAATAAGGATTTTAATTCCTTCTTTTTTGAATATGTATCTAATTTGTTGTGAGACGAAGGATTCTTTCAAATATACGTTATTTATTATTATTCTTTTTGTGCGCCATTCTGTGAAGTTGGTTGGTTGTATTGATCTCAAGGGTCCCACTTACTCTACTTAGGCTCTTGTTTAATCATTAATTTTATTAGATGATACCCTAAACAATCAATAAAAAGAAATATGCCACAAAAGAAAATTTTTGTTTATTTCCGTATAAAAAATGAATACCTGTCTTAAATAATATATTTGAATTGATTCGTCCTCGTTCGATTTATACTTGTCTTATTCAAAAATTAGACAGGTGTCAAATAAACTCAAAAAGTGTTCTACAACATCTCTCGAACTCTTAGACATTTTTACGTATTTACAATAAAGTTAGTTGATTGCGTATCGCACTCACTGTGAAACAGTATGAATTTCTTGTTGATGAATAAAGAATCTGTTTTGAGTTTAATCTCACAATTTTATCAGTAACTATACAAATTTGTTTCGGCAGTTACGCCATTATTCGAAAGGAACACAGCTTCTGAATTACAATTAAACTCAAACTAGTTTTTTATTTATTTATCAACAAGATAGCATTGGAAACTCAAATTCACCTTTCTTATTGTATGATTTGTAACTTTTTTACCATGGTACCTGTGTAGGACTTCGAATATTATGTACCTTCAACCCTACATATAACTAGAATAGTTTTTCATTAATTTTAGTTATAAATATATACTTACTCTTTGAAAATGGCCCGTTGGCCAAAACAATTCTAGTTTTATTTCGAACGAAAAAGAAGACTGTGGCGATGGAAATAATAAGTCAGAAAGGACTTATCCCAACTAATCACAACACTTGGTGAAAATGCGAACTCATGTTTCGCTTACTTAATTTGTCCTCATTTTCAAAAAGTGTTGTGGTTAAATTTAATTTATTTAATAAATTAAACTCATCAATCTTTTATATCAGTTCTTTTCCAACACAAAACGAGATTAGTTTTTGTATCTAACAAAGTACAATGTATATTAAGTTTAGTATGATAATTGAATTTATTTCTAATTTTATTCTGTTCTGCTTTTTCTAGAGTTGTTTAATTGTTATAAAATTAATTATAAAATTATTTTTTTTAATAATTTTATTAATCTCATCTATTTTATTTATATTTGTGCTGCAGTGGAATATTGAAAATATTGTTTTTTACTTTTTAGAAGTTCTCTTCATTAAAAAGGACGTAAACGAAGCTAGACTGTTAAATGCTGCTAATTTATGTTTTATATCGGTGTAGGAACTATTCAGAATATATCTGTTCATGTAAGTGAGTTTTCTAAATATATTAATGGATACGATAAATGAATAAACACTTTGACTATAGTTTCGACAAAAAAGCTTGTCATTGAATTAATTTCTAATTTTATTCTGTTTTGCTTTTTCTAGAGTTATTTTATTCTTATAAAATTAACGTTTTGTTTTTTTTTAATAATTTTATTAATCTCACCTATTTTATTTAACTATTCTACTTATATATAGGGTTGAAAGTACCTAATATTCGAAGCCCTACACAGGTACCATGGTAAAAAAAGTTACAAATCATACAATAAGAAAGGTGAGTTTGAGTTTCCAATGCTATCTTGTTGATAAATAAATAAAAAACTAGTTTTAGTTTAATTGTTTAATTTTGTCGAAACTATAGTCAAAAGGATTTGTAAATAAAAAAAATAATAATAAACAAAGTAGTGTTTATTAATTTATCGTTAAGATGAATTATCACAGAGTAACGGCTGAATCAATCCAATTATTAAAAGATAGTTTGTTATTATTATTATTATTCTAATTATATTCAAATCTAAAAATAGAAGTGACATCTCTGATTTTTTTTTCGAATGTGAATGTAATGAACTCATAAAAGTCGTTAGATGTCCAGTTTTCTTAAAAACTTAGCTTTAGGCCTTATTATATACCCTAGTGACCTGATTAAATTACTTCTTCTATTAATCATTCCATTGGGTAAAATATAAAACCACATATTAATTTTTTATTTTATTCCGTTTAAACCACAAAGTCAATTTACTCGTCGAATATATGCGTTAATTCGTAATTTCAAGTTTTAAATGTTGCTATTGGTTTTACCTGATTTGAAAATCTACCGTTAATCCTACATTTCGTTGAAACTTTCGTGTTTCAACTGAATTCACGAACTCCATTTATTTTCCAACAGTTGGCGTTAGTTTTAATTTTTAAACAATTGAAAACTTGTGTTACGGACTATGAAAAGGTTCGATTGAGTGTAATAAAAGCGTCCTGTTTAAATGGAAAATCACGTGTAGTTCACATTAACTCCACGCCTCTCTTTCGTTCACAATGGCTCGCTGTCAGTGAAGCAGTCAGCAATTGTTTCCTACAGGGCTATATCCAAATTAATTGACCTTTATTTTGTAACAATTAGAAATCGATGTGTGCTATAGAGGTACTACATTCTGATTCTCTGCTTTTTTATCGACAAAGAGAAAGGAACAAATTTAAATGCATTATTTATTCTACATCGTTTTATTCTCTGGAAATGCAAAATGAAATTGTGTCACTGTAATGTAAAAGCTAAATGCATACTTTTGTTTATACAGACATTTACGGTGGTGTATTTATTATCGTAATTTGTAAACTTTTGTGAGATATTTTGTCTTTTCCATTAGTTTAATGCAACTTCTTGAGTTAAAGGATACGTCTGAAAGTAAATAAAGTTCAATCTTTCTATCGTACATATTATCATATATGTATACTCACTTAATTCATTAAAAAGGGATGTTCCAAATTTGAAAATGATAATAGATCGAGGAGTTTAAAATGCGGATGGCCGTGAAGGGTAGATAAAGAAGGTTGGAATTTGAACCCTTCAATTACCGCCATCCTTTAAATTTTAATAGACATTGTTAGGGGTAAAAAGTGACTTTTAGTCTGACGGATAAGCGTGTTCAAAAGCGAACAGAACCTGTTCCGGAGTGAAAATTGGAAGAGCATATTTAAACGCTTTGAGACCTTTCAAATTTTTTGTTTGATAAATGCTATGTAAAACCCGTCCCTTATAAGAAATTAGCGCTTTTAGTTTAATGAGAGGCTGGGTCTTATCGTGTACGGTTCGGATTTAGAACAGCAGAGCGGTAAAGCCAAGGTTACCATCCACCACCAACAACCAACCAGGCGTATGAGCTGCAGCAGTAGCGGCTGTTGGCGAAACTTTTGCTGCTCCCTTTATAATAAGGAGATCGCGTGTTACATTCAATGAGAAAACAAACAAAATGTTTGAAAAAACGAGAGTCGAATGGATTGGCGACACTACGTTCTGTTTTTCTTTTGTTTTTAACAACTCTCTTTGTTTTGGCAATTACGCACTACCCAACTTAAAATATATGTGTGATGGTAGCACGCACACCATGAATTGTTCTTACCTAACTGAACAAAATTCAATCACGGAGGGTTGATCGTTAAAGACGAAATGTTGAATACACTTAGAACAAAAATGAATCGCAAAGGTCTAGAATATATATTAAACAATGTATTTATAAGCATAAGGATAAATCATAATTAACTCTAAGATAATAATGACATAGCCGCTACAGAAAATCCACTAGATGGCAGCAATTGCATCTATGTCATTATTATATTAACCATTCTTTACGGAACATTTCGACTTCGGTCAGTAATTTATCGAAACTGCCTATGGCACGCTCATGAGCTTCTAACAAGAGCGAAATCGCGATCCGTATCTGGTAGTTTCGATAAATTTCTGACCAAAAGCGTAATAATTGTTATTATAACTCTAAGATGATACAAACTAAAAAACCTAAACTAACGAATTTGTTGCAATGGATCCCTGCCACCCTCTAGTGGTCCAATGATAACGGCAGATTCAAAAAAGGGGAAACGCCCACAAAAGTTATACATGGACTTAGAAACTAGATTATGAGAAGGTCAAAATATGTACGACAGTGGCGAATTCCTGGGAACCTGAACATCTGGTGAAATTAGCTCCAATATTTGTAAATGCATTTTGGTATTTATTACCCCTTGTTAGGAAGAGCTAGCGTGGTCTTTTGTTGCCTTCACTCAGCATGCAACATCTGTGAATATTGTCGGTAATTTTCCAAATCTTAAAAGGTTTTATGGCCTAGTTCATGCACAAATTCTTAAAGCTAGAAATATAACAAATTAACGTAAAAATACAAATGTACAGTTTGTCACAACCGTAAAGTGACAATGTTTCTGCAACACTGTTTGTTAAAACGTTAGCGACCGAAAATTGGTAGCAATTTTGGTACTATCTATAGAGTACATTTATGCGATGATAATAAAGGCAAGTCAATGTTAACTGTAGGCTTTTTTTAGTTTACCATTTTACTGATCGTTGCTGCTGCTATCTTAAATTGAAAATGGAGATACAAATTGAATGCACGTGTTTACTCAAAGGTATGGAATACACGGAAATTATTATACATTTAGGGTAAATCGAGATAAACAATGCCTACTCCGATGACATGGAATCATGAAGCAGCGTCGGTTGCTAATAGGCAGTGCAGGTGCTTACGGGTGTGTGGTGTGTATGCGTGTGTGTAAAGGGTTATCGGGTAATTGAATTTTGAATTGTCACCTGATGTTTTCTTGATGTTTCTCTTTAAACAGTTAATTTTACTTCAAATAATAGATAGATATGTATTGTGGCAAAGCATCGGCCTCACAAGCCTAGCGTTAACATGTTTAATTGCTTAAGGAATTATTGTTCCAACGATTTTCCACTTTTTGCAGAGACAGACCATGTAGATATAAGAGAGATTGACCTATGTTTTGTTGTTAAAGGATAATACCCAATTAGTGCAATTTGAGGAACTAGCTGGCCTCACATATGCATCCATTCCAACTTCTTTCCAAAAAATTTGTATCCAAACCTTTTCTTGGGAACGTGATTGCCCTCAATCAGGTTCTTCTGGAATGCAGCTGAAAAGGATAGTTTCAAAAGAACCTACTGAATGAAAATTGACACCACGGAAACTACTTCAAGAGCTTTTTCTTGTGATCCATACAATACTAGCGATGAAAATGGCTCGTGCTAACTTAATGAGTAACTTAAGTTCACCATGTCACATGACTTGTATTTGCCAGACGATGCAGAGACAAAAGCAACACGTCTGCCAATAAGACAGAAGAACGAAGTACCTTCTAAAAACAAAGAAATGTATTGCAAAAGGAATGTAGGCGCGAGTATACTTCTTTAGAATTTAAGACATATAATCTTGAACTATTCGTATTGTGGGAAAGAAACCCATTATAAAACGTTGATGTGCCAGTACGTCGCCATCTACCTTCTTTTGCTGCTATTACCGTATTTCATAACATTAGACAAGGCCATATTAGCGTATCATCTTGTCTAACTGAATCGGCGGCGCAGCTTATATACGTGATAGGACACGTAAAGCAAATTAATAAGAACAAAAATAAGTTCTTGGTCAAGTAATTTATCTACTAGAGGTGGATCGTGATTTCGATCTTATTAGCATACTATAGGCAGATTAGATAAATTACTGGAGCTCGGTATAAAACTGTGTAAAACGTGGACGGTGGGCGCAACGGAAAAGAACGTTATGAAATACGGTAATAGCAGCAAAAGAAGGTAGATGGCGACGTACTTCCATTTCAACATTTTATTTAAATCCGCTTTATATCGAGATCAAGCGATTTGGTCAGTAATTTGTCGAATCTGCCTATGGCGTGCTGATGAGATCTAATAAGATCGAAATCGCGATACACGTCTGGTAGCTTCGATAAATTACTTGACCAAGAACTTAATTTTGTTATTATGAAACCAATTATGACTAGAGAACCAGTGCGTCGGGTATCTCGAACACTATCACATTACTATCAAAAAAGAGGAATGGTTACAGTGCATTATGTGTTTTATATGGTTACATCGTATACCAACACGTACCAACGCTGTAATACCACCTTCAACATTAAAATAGGAACGAAAAAACTAAATTAGTACACGATCCATCTCTCCTATAGCCGGTGGGCCTCTCTCCTATACATTGTAGAAGAAATGGGACAATTTAAATTTTCAGTTTTTATTTTTTTACAACAGTTTGTTACGTTAATGTGTTTAAACCGTGCCGATAATTTTGTATAATGAGAACAGATAGCTCCTCAAAAATATCTTACAAACCTACGTATGTTATACGGTAGCGCCACAGATACATAGAATATAATAGCTTATTATATTTTGATGATGATTTGTGCTTATTTTCAAACTGTTCAAATCAATATTTTCAAAAACATCACTATTTTTCGAAAATCGCTCCAATATCGATCAGTTGTTAAACAATAGAACAAAAGAGGCATTTTGCTGCATTTGTCGATTGTTATTCAATGGACGTTACAAAACGCCCGCAATTCGAAGAAAAGCAAAAGAAAGAAGAACAGAAAAGGAGAGTGGGATGAAAATCAACATTTCGTGTTTAATCTCAAAAGGGCACAATTACCCCCGAACCAGGGGGTGACTACGTACCCCCAAACGGCCAGTCAGTCGACCACCCTTCTACCGCCATCATCGTCGAGAGAAACGTGATTTTGATTTGTGGTAATGGCAGAAACATCTCGTTGGCCGAGCACCTTAAATAAATCCCTGATGAGGAAATGATCAGTGATTGCGACACCCTCGAGACATCAGTCGTCCGGCCATTGTACAGGCAGGCAACAGTAGTCGGGACTGATCGCAATTTATTTATTTTCGCCATTCGTGCGCTGAAATAACAAAGGAGCAACCGGGAAAGAGATAGGGGAAAACGAAGGAATGGGAGCGGTTGTTTTTGTTATAAAAGCAGATCTTGGAAAGGGCCGCGCTATTGCTTTTATCGGCTGGCTCTGGCAGTAGCAACTTGTAAATACTACAGAAAACGTCAAACGCCAACGTCTAAAGAATGGCATACTTATTTCAGCAAACGCTTGCGTTTTGTGGCCTCAACGTTTTATTTATGCATATGCAAAATGTGCGTAAGGGAACGATTACAATGAATTATTAAATTATGTGTATTAACAGTTTTTGTTTTTGTCCTCCAATGTGAGAACTATCAGTACACGTGTCTTGAATTTATTGTGTGCTCGGAGTTGATTGCCGGAGAGTAAGTTAGAGTTGACGATAGGATCTTTGGCAAAGTGCACAACAAATGGTGATAGATTAAACAGTTTTCAGGGTCTGACTGGCATTTTTATTGGATCTAACCAAAGCGGAAGTGTTTATATCTTTAGCTGCATCCCTAAATAAATCATGGAGAAGGAGCAGCAGCTCTGTAAATAAAATTGGACGGTCTACAACGGTTACGGTCAAGATCTTGAATTATTGGAAAGCCTTCTTCTCTCGGCCAATAAATAACCAGATTTATTGTTCTCTGGGAAAATCTACTTTGGACTTATTACGTCGGTAATCAGATCATTTGTTCGGGACCGGCTAATGTTCATTTCCTCTACTAACGAATCCATTCTTTTTCCTGTTTTCTTTTTGAAACGGTTTTCATTACGCTGGTGACAAATCAGGATAAACGGGCACAATTTTCATTCCCCGAACTCTATAATTCGATTTATAATGTACAAATAGCTACAATAGATATCTCTTAACGTTTATAAAATTTCTTAACGTCAAGCAATAATAAAATAAAACAATCTATTATTCACTCACCAGCTAGTAATAAACTATAAAATATATATTACCTACTGAATCATTTATCAAATGGAGTAATCATTTTCTCCTCTAATATTTAACGAAATCAATTTTTGTGTAATCACGTAATGAATACATGTATTGTTTGGTGCAAACTGAACCTAATTGTAAGGAAGATGAAAATGGTTTTTCCATAAAATCTCGGTTCAGTGTCAGTTTTCGGGGAAATAGTTACATCGGTTTGACAGTCTATTTGGTTCTGAATTTTAAATGTCTTTTCCTTAATACAATGATTATTTTCCAAAGAATGGCCATATGGAAAGTGTATCTAAATATTTGTATTTTAATTTTTTTGTTTTCTTGAATTGACTAGTGGACCAATCTGGACTTTTAAACCAAATTCAATTGTGATAATCCTATATACTACAGGTAAAAGTTTAAAACATCGTAGGCTTATATTACATGTATTTCAAGTGCATGGACGACAGTCGGGACTTGTACTTATCTACAATGATGCGAACGACACGATGCGTCGGACGACTACCAAGAAGAAAAATTATATTAACAAAATAAATAATATTTCTAAAAAGTTAATAGGTATCTTCTTAATGACTACTTTATAGACCACCACACTTTGCTAAACAATATCTCAGTCTATTGTAGAACTCTCAACAAGTTCTTTCCAGCATTTCAACTGAAATATTGTTTGTCGCTTCGACCATTTTTGCACGAAGCTCGTCCAAATGACTACCACTACTTTGCTACTACCTTATAGAAGAGATTATTCATTGCATTTTACATGGCGAATTAAATTTTACCTATAGTGTATGTATTTTACTCTATACAGATAAATAAAATTGGAGTGTCTGTTTGTAACATTGAAATAACCACTTTTTACTAAATTCATATGGATGTATACACGGTACATATACCAAAATAATATTTTTTTTCTCTTTGTCTATTTGTTCCGGGTAATCTCTGAAGCAGCTGGGCCAATTTTGACTGGACTTTTACTGGCAGATAGCTAATGTAATAAGGAGTAACTGAGGCTACTCTTATTTTAGAAATTAATTATAATAACTGGACTATTTTTACCTGATATTTGGTAAACACTATTCTTTTTTCTTTGTTATTCACTAATAACGTACTTAAATTTATTTTATTTACACTTACTGTATTTATGTTTAATTTAGTTAATTTATTACTTACACTATTAGTTAAATTTTAAATATACTTAATGTAATGGTAATGTGTTTTATTATTTGTGCTTGACAAGGTATAAAAATATTTTCAAAGTAATTTCTTTTGTTTTTTCTTTATAAGGATGTCTATAATATTTTCATTTAACTCTTTAAATGTTTGATTAAAAGCACCATATCCAAAGACTTTCTTCTAAAGCCCCTCCTCCAACAAATTATTATATATGTTATTTTGTGTACAGTTTTGCTAGATTTGTCATTTGTTACACCTTAAAAGAAATAAAAACCGTCCAGGTTTGATAACTATTCTAATTTTTGTTTGTTAAGCACTTTAAATTAATTTTTACAATAAGTACGTTAATTAAAAGGAAATTTTCTTTGTTTCAGGTAAGCAATAGTTCACCTACACATCACGTTTTTTCTTCTGCCTACTTTATTCATAACGTACGGTATGTGACAATTACATTTTTATTTGGTTGAAGCTTTCGCGGCCATCGTTAATGTTGTCGTGGTTGTTCGGGCTTTCTGGCCGTCGTCTTTCAAGGTTTATCCTCGACGTTTCATCGCCACGCACGGACGACATCTTCAGGAGATATTACTGCTGCTGTAGTCAGTAGAGATGTCTACTGAAATAAACCTTAAAAGACGACGGCCGGAACGCTCGAACAACCACGACAAAATTACATTTTTGTTTGTAACTCGTTCAAGTTTCATGAGTTATTAATAAGTGTTATTTACAGAGTATTGTAAATTGGCGTAATGACTCAAAAGCCCAAATTATTTTTATTAATGACTATCTGTCCACAAGAAATTGAAGAGAAATAGATAATGTACAAGTATATAAGAAAAGGGCAATTAATATCTATCGCCATACCTGACACATAATAATGCAGGGAAGGCAGTGACCGACATTTGACCAAATTATACTTGAAGTAGGGAAATTAAAAGTTGTACATTCTTCCGTTACATCATTCGTTCTTACGTTTCTCTTCGCCACTGTTTTCCCTGCACTGTTATGTGCCAGCTTGTTTGCCGCTCTAGTGACAGGTATTTACTGCCCCTTTCTTATTTATTTCCCCATTGTCTATTTATCTTTAATTAATGGTGTCCATACAGCTGATTCCCGCGTGTTTGCCCGCGTGGTTTAATAAAGTATATATAACTAGTTGGACCCGCTCAAGTTTGGTTGGTATACCGTTATCAATGGTACAAATCTCTTACATTTATTTATTATTTTAAAACCTGTGGAAACTTTTTTGATGACGAAATAGAAATAATTTTTGTTATTTAAAAGTAATTTACTTTATGATAAATATAAACAACAACAGAAACAACTACTCCGAGGGCTAATATCTCTACTGGCATTAAATTACACTGTTGATTCCGAAAGAATCTTAGTAAAAATATATACAGGAGGCATGTTTTTTAAGTAAGTACCGTTTTGAAATTCTAGCGCCGCAGCGTTGCGGTCAGCGTTCCTCGCATACGCAGTGAGTACCTACATCTCTCACTTACGCACTGACGGCATTACAGTCTGATTCGCCCTTGTTTATGTTGTTTACTGAGTGTTTAAAATGCCTCCGATAATCGTGAGTCCCGCCGACTGTGAATCTCGAGCTGTTATACGATTCCTTAGTGCTGAAGGACTAAAACCCGATTGATATTAATCGTGAGATCTGTGCAGTTTACGGACAAAATATTATGAGTGATGAAATGGTACGGAATCTGTGCCGTGCAGTCGAGAAAAAAGACGTGGCAAGTTGAACAAGGACATTTTTTGGTGCATGACAATGCCCGTCCGCGTGTGGCTACTCGGACCAAAGATCTCACTACATCTTTTCACTGTTCACTGGGAAACTCTAGATGATCTTCCGTACAGCCCTGATCTGGCGCCCAGTGACTACCATTTGTTCCTGCACATGAAGAAACATCTAAGCGGTCAGCGTTTTCAAGACGATGACGAAGTCAAAACAGTTGTGATGCAGTGGTGGTGATGCAAGTCAGGCGGCAGAGTTCTGTGAGAAGGCTATTCAAAACTGGTCAAACGTTATGACAAGCGCCTCAATATTGAAGGAAATTATATAGAAAAGGAGATTAAGGTACAGGCTTTCATGTAAAAATAACATTATTAAGATATCTTTGCAGGTTTTTTATTAATTTTAAAACGGTACTTACTTAAAAAAAATGCCTCGCATATATATATATTATATAACCTGTAAAAGCCTTTCTGCCAGCGCCACTTGTGGGATTTGGCTTTCTTCTTGGTGGGTCGCATTCGAAATGTGGAATCTTTGATCCTTAGTAATTAGACGAACGAGGATTTTATTGCCTTATTTTTTGGAAATATACTGTATTTATTATTTGTCTAATCCAAATTCTGGATGCGCCCATAGCAATGTCATTGAAGTAAATTTGTTTGTTCATAGGATGTAACTCAAAATGTCTTCCGCTAGTTAGCAAAAGATACTTGGAAACAAGAATGGATGCATAGGATTCATAAGATATTTTAGGATAGTAACCCTCCTTTCTCTTTAAAACAAACTCTCATTTTCTTGTTTTATATTTCCTTATACTTAAATCGTTATCAGCAGAGACGTTATGTTTGCAGTAAGCTTTTCGGTAAGCTTAAGATAATCCCCCAAACTTTAAATTTTAAACTGACTAAGTACAAAACAATACTAGTAGTAAGTGCATAGTACACATGATAATAACTTGTTTGTTTTACCATTACCGTACAACAGACTTGTGTTATCAGCAAGACTTTAGTTTATTTTAATCAAAGAGAATCATCTATACCTGTATAAGAACGATGGTAATCAAATGCCTTCTTATCCTGTATGTTTGTTCTTGATTTCTCTGAGATTAAAACAGACGTGCAGAGGAATTTATTCTAACTTCGCTAACGAAACCTTTTGCCACGGTTCAAACTTTTTTAATTACATATAACGTATTATTTTTATTTTTTATTTTATTTACAAATTAGCAAGATTGAAAGTTACAACACATTGACGTTGACGTATTACTTGAACAAACTAATTTATTAAACTAAAATAAAGTAAAAATTGTGTGTAATTGAAGATTAATTAGAAAGTAAAAAATGTTCAAACTCCATTTTTCCCCTCGCCTTGTGTACACATTATCAAAAGTAAACATTGGAGTAGATATACGGGGTTCAATTTTTTTTACCGTTGCTTAACGTTTATAATTTCATTGGAGTCATCAGTAATTTTCTAAATGGATTTTAGTGACACATAAACGTATAAAAAACAATGTGTTATTTTTTTAACTAACTTATCTTTATATGTTTGACTATAATAATATTAGTTATTTATAATAATAAACTGATTTGTGCTGCATAGTTGGCAGGAATAAACTTAATATTAATATGAAGGAAGATAATAAAAGTGTACAGGAAGGGAGTCGGATTTTTGTAATGCCATTTGTATGCATCTCTTTAAAGGGATAAAAAAATTGAGTGAAAAGCATTTCTCCTCACTGTGTCTAAAACTACTATTATAAAAATATGAAACATTAGGATTGATGCAGTTTGTGTGATATATACAGAAAGTCGAATTCGACGCCTACGGCTTTAATTATGTTCCTAAGATTCGCTACATATCATCTTGTATATACTCAGGATGAACCAATAGACTTTGTAGAACCAAAATGATTACTCTTACTTTGTTTAACATTTTATTCTTACAGGAACATAACACTATGTACAAGAGCCTTACCATAACCTTAACCTACACATAACCCGTTATGTGCAAATTTCCTTTATTACTTTTTGAAACTTATTCAAACTGAATGAATGTACCCAACACGAGAGAGCCTACTCGTTTTGAACTATTTCTGCCTGTTGCCTGCGCCCTCATTGAACCTTCCTCCGCTACCCCTTGTTTACAAGTTAAAACAAAACAAAAACGTCAAATGCCTGCACTCCAGGCCGGAAACGACTCAAAAAAAAATTGGCTGGTATAATCCCAAACATCCTTAACAGTACGTAGATTTTTCGAAAAGTAACAGACAATAGCTCAACAACAATTTTGAACATCTTTCAGTTGGGAAATCTGAACAGTTGTTCCTTGCTTCCTTCCTTCTGCATTTTTCCAAAATTATAAGAAAGCCAAATTGGATCCAATCTGAAGCTCAGGATTATATTGATAACTTCCATTAAAACATAGATAAATTAAATCCATTTGCAATCTATTTAGTATCTAGGTACAATGTACCATGCACCTATACATACTACAAACAGTGTTAAATAACATAAATGTTAAAAAAAATTATATATTTTTTTAACATTATTGTGTTGGACGCCAACATTTCAGAAAAACCATTGTAGACATCCTTATGTTAAGCTTCACTAATGTCATTGCAGAAAGAATTTCCACACTAACTCCTGGCTTTGCCACGTTGCAAGTGTCATTGTTTACAAAGAAACGCCCTTTTACACTGGCATTTGACCCTGATAGACAATGACAAAGTAGAACAAATTGGGTCATTATCATTCGAAAGGAGAACACAATTACTGAGGCAGGAAAACCTTCTCAAAAGAGGACTTCTGGTTATTGACATATGAAATAATTCTGGATCTCCTTTCTCGCTCTAGCGCGGCCCGATTGGTAGAGAGATACGGTTAGGGAGGGAACAGCCAATCAGGTGATGTTAGAGCGAGAAAGGAGATCCAGAGAATTAAAAGATGCCTCCAAGTTTTCATTCTCTAAGCATCCAATTGAAACATTGTTTTTTTGTTCCTAAGATATCGATGTGCTCTTTTGTTTTTATTTCTGTTATTACAATGAGTCACCTATTATTGTAACTGTTAACAAAATCGTCATGTAAATCCTACTTGTCGTTCTGCTGGATGAGAAGTCGTAAATTGCTAAATCTGTTTAATCTCGCCAGTGCAATGTTACAGCAGCATAACACACTACTTTTGCGTCTGTAAGCAACTACACGTCTGTAAATCCAACTCTAACCAATCCAGTGGACGTTAAATAATGAAAATTGTTTGTTTCGTATTTATTGCGAATACAAAACAAGCAAATTGGTATGAAGCGTAGGTAGTTTGTGGCACGAGCTTCGCATGCATGGATAGTAAGCGGCCGCGGCCGAACTCTTCTAGATAATTAAATAGTACGCTTTGATTACAGACGTTAATTTTAATTTACGCACCCGAATCTTCCGGTTCATTATTCTGTGATGGAAAATTCATCCGGTTCGGTTGTGCACCGTTTGTTAAATGACGTTTAAGTAGCGAAAAGACACTTTACTTTCCCGTAAAACGAGCTTTTCTGTGTTAAATATTAAACATGCAAGAGAAAGGCGACATGGAAAAAACAACAATAAAGATGTTATTGAATCACATTCTTGTATAAAAGATTCACATGTAGACCATAAAAAGAGTGGATCTTTCTATGTAGATACCTACAACCAGGATTTAGCCAAGGTACGCAGGTATACAAGGTGTGTTCAAAAACAGCCCGGTCAGTAAGGAAATTGAATAGCATAATAATTTCAATATTAATCTTGTCTGTTGTATGAATAATTGTTATTTATAATGTAAATATACAATAGTTGTCAAGCCACTTTGGGTTTCATAAAAAACATCGGATGCAATAGAATATGTGATGTTGCGCCGTCTAGCGGCATTCATTAGCGTTGTATCGGATCAAGACACATTAGCTGTATTAATCCGTTTCTTTGCAATACTTGTCAAAACCTGCAGTAGGCAGTGGCATAATTACCACAGTAAAAATGAGGGTTTTGGTAGAACAAGGTGGTACGTTAAGTTTTGTTTCAAGCTCGAGAAATATGCCACATTGACGTTCAAATTGTTTCAACAAGGCTACCGGGATAAATCAATTATCCGATCACAGTGTTTTGATTGGTGCAGTTGGCTCAAAACAGAGAGAACTTTGAATAACGAAGATCTGCGATGTGGGTGACAATCCACGTCAACAGATGGCGTTCACAATACTTCAGTGCGGGATCATGTCATACCATTTTGACTGAATATAGACCATGTCGCGTTAAAATTTGTGCCGCACGTGTTGAATGAACAAAGAAAAAAAATCGTGTCGGAATCAGCCAAGAGTTGTTTAATTGTACAAACGCTAATCCAGATTTCATAGACATCATAATCACAAGCAGTGAAATCTGGGTTTATTTGTATGATGTCGAGACTAAGGGCCAGTCTCTTCACTGGAAGGGCCACACTGTATCCGACCGAAAAAAATTCGGATGTCTCGGAGGAACGTGAAGGTGATGCTATTTTTGCTTTCGATTGGCAGGATATAACTAATTACAAATTCGTCCTACGGGGCCAACAGTAAGTGAATTTTATGTGGAGGTTTTGAAGAGATAAAGATACGTAGTGATGAGAAGCGGTTTTAGCTTTCACGTAACCCGAGTTGGACGATACAACACAACGCGTCAACTAACACCTTTCTGCTTGTTAGCGAATTTTTGGCCAAAAAGAAGACTGTGATGGTCCGTTAGCCACCCCACCCTCCTTTTTCCACTTTCCAATACTGAAATCGTTTTTGATTTAAGACTTAAAAAACACTCCACAAGAAGAGTTCCAAAAAGCTTGCGAAAGTTGGAAGAAACGTTGGGAGCGGTGTGTAATCTGATAAATTAATTAAAGAATAAAATGCAGTCGACCGAATATGATATGTTTATTGTTAGTTACTTGTGTTAACGATGGTGACAAATATTAAACTGACTTAAAGTTTGCAAAAGCATTACCAAACCAAAACTGATACAATATAAATACAACTGCCGATGTAATCATTAAGAAAACAAAACAAACTATGTAAAGTACATAGTCGGAAACATAAATCAATCTTATACAAACATTTTAACAATGACGGTCTGTAAAGGTATAAATACATCGATATTACTATTCTTTGTTTAACATAATCTATCCTAACTGTAAAGAATTATCGTGAAATATTCTAGTGTTTTTCTAGAAGCAACTACTCAGCTTTTCATTATTCTCGCATTTTCTTTGTTCTGCATCTTATTCTTTGTCATATACTACATTTGTGATGTAGTTAGTCAAAGGCTGCCGACTATTTATTTTTACCTCGGATTCTCGCATGCAACACTAACAGTTTACTAAGTATTAAAGTGAAAACCATATCCAAATTTGTTCATGCTTTGTGAAATTAATTGTTTTCGTATACAAATATTTCCAAAAAGACTTCAATTTCTGAGGAATTAGGTATACCATTTTCCTTTTAACAATGTTTTATCGAATTAAAATAATTCCATTGTCGAATTGTTTTCTACAAAAGATTAAGAAAGGTTAATAGATGTTAAAAATAGAAAAGTAAAAATCCAATAATTTCCGTTTTAAAATGGAATGCCGGGTATTAAAGGATAGAAGTTTAGATGGTGCATAAATATGTATGTAAATGTGTTTCGCAAGTTTCAAAGCGTAATCCCAAAATTATCGTTAACGTAACGACAAAAGCGTGATAATTTCAAAAATTCTTTCCTTATTTTAAAGTTTTAAGAAGCGCGCACACTTTCAGGCCCCTCGGGCAATACTTCTTAACAAAACTTGGAAGATAAAGCTACTTAAACTAACTTTAAATCCGTCTACATTTTGCTTTTTTAATATAACAGACACTCCATTAGTAGCAAACGTTAACTAAACGCCTTGGTTACAGACACAAAATAAATATATTTCATGGTTTTAATTCCAACATGCAATTTATAAGTTGTATAACCTTCATACTAATATATCGTCGAGACGAAAATATAATTATCTGTATTTATTAGTTTAATTATCTTAGCATCAACAGAAATACAATGAAATAGAGTAGCTCTGTACATAATAACTTAATACAGAATAAATCGGATATAAGGTTATCGCCAGTATGTCGCCATCTACTGACATTTACTGCTAACTGTAGTATTTCAAATGTTTGTATCTACTTGACAAACGTAAACGTAAAATCTTCCAAATTATAAAGATATCGTGCAATGAACGAGAATTAAAATTAAAATGAATTCACGTTGAATTTGAGCCAAGGTAATGGTTTAAATTTTTAAGTGCTGGTGCGATAATCTAATAGTTGCATATAACTAATAATCGGTCATTTTAACATAAGTGCACGCAGTAAAACAAGAAAATAGAATTTAATAGTAAAGAAATCTGGAGGAATCAATGTAAAACATAAATTGACATCGGGATTTTCTACTATGTTTTTGCTAGATAGTATAATGAATACAAGCTGTGTCTGAATATTGGGTTAGATAAAATTGAAAATCAATGTTTTAGTAATATTTTAATTAGAGAGAAATAGCTTTTGTTAAGCCTATAAAGTAAATTTCACAACAAATTGAAGCCTTATACTATATGTAGTTTCTTATTACTCCTATTCATTAAAACTTGATTTATTAATTTTTTATCGCTGAAATTTTCAAGGTACCCATTAAAAGCGGCCTTCAGCTTAATGTCATTTAAGAGTTGTAGCTTATATGAAATATTTCTTTTTAAAATACAAAATGCAAAACACAATGACGATTCCCCACCATAATCGAGTCCAATTATTCCGTCACAGTATTGTTAGAAATGGATGCCAAAATCCTGATGAAGTACCTAATACAGTTTGACGAGACTCCAGTTGCAACATATTCATTGTCGATTAATTTTTTTGCCTACTAACAATGTTTTTAATAAAAGGCCTTCCAAAATATCAATATCTTGTTGTGCTTTATAACATAACTTATCGAGTATTATTTTATTCTTGCTGAACCCGTCCGAAAGACGGATGGGTACCGTTATCGGTAGTGCATAGCACTTACATTTTAATCAAGACTCGAATCCGTCGGAGGGCATTTATTCACAGCCGCTACCAGATCCTATCCATGACCACTTTGACCCAATATTGCCCTTTCAACACGCCCGGAACGTAAAAAATTCACGATTTTTAATTAAAAATTCCGGTTAAACGACAAGCTATTGGATAGTTAATTCCATCTTTTGAATTGTCAGCTAATTGCGGAATATTGTATCTTCGGACGAGATAGCTCCACCGATTTGCTTTACAAACTTCGCATACACCATGGATATTGTATTGATTCGGTTGATGGTTTCCCTTCTTGCTAGTCGGAAGCTGAACTTCGATGTTGGGATAAGTCACTAATTTAAATTTTTAATTGTTTTGAGTGGCCTGTATATTAAATAACACAATTTTAACACAACTAAAATATATTCAACAATATTATACATAAAGAAATTAAATTGTTTTCTATTTATTGGAGAGCGCTCCTTCACCCTCAATGTCTCTATCAAGACTGCTTCGAACAACTCACCTGCGAATGCGAATGCGAATTTGTCGAAAACAACTCCTTAATAATCGCACGCAAAAGAAATATTAGACAGATATTAACACATTATTATGTAAGAAAGGTATTGTCACTTTAAATAAAAACCAAGAGGGTACGCTTTTTTCCTATATAAACCATGTATGGACTTCGCAGTAACAAAATATAACATTTTCTTAATAAACAACAGTAAAAAGAAGCATTTTATTTTCTATTTCGAATGCATTTCTCAGAATAGTTTTACATTTACATAGCATTTGAAATAGAGAATTGTTTCATATTTTACATGTTCAATATTCAAATACATCTCATCATGATTATAATAAATAAAACACAATTACTTTGCTCTGGCACTCAATTCATTTCAGCTGGACATGTTTCTACTTACAAAGTCATTTTCAACAATATTAACTAATACTAAGTACAGCATATTTATATCTATATATCTTCAATTCACCGAGGGGAGTGGTTGCTTACATTTTGTGAGTATACACTACAGTAGAGTGCTGTGTATTTAAGGTCTATTTAATCATATAATAAGTTTACGTTTTGCGTTTTATGGTTTTTAAAATTTTCCAGGGATTCTAGATTATCTGGTTTTTTACATTTGGTCTCGTAATGAATTGGTGTGATTATATTGTCAAATTTATGATTATTATTGTAGATGTGTTCCGCAAAGGTTGATGTATTATTTTTTAATCTTATCGCTCTTTCGTGAATAAAAAAACATTTCGTCATAACAACAATTTTCACATCTTTGGATATTTCTGAGCAAAGTCTAGGTTTCACCTCGATAATTGTTCCTAATTGTTCGTTTCGATGTCGATAGATGTAGTTTAACATGCAAAATATTAAATAGTCATGTGTTAATATTATTGACTTAAATTGTTTTGAAATTTAAAACGAATGGTTGTTTATTCGATGTTAGTTTTGTTCAAGTAACGAGTTCTATTCTAACGTCATTTTCGGTGGAATATGTTATTGAATCAGTAGAACAAACCGTTGTAGCCGCTTCTCTGATTGTCTTTTGAGGAAAATTCGATTTTGGTCGTAAATTTTCCGATATTGTTTGCTGTTCAAATAAAAAAGCGAATGTTTCCACAGTATATACATGCATAAATGCAAGGGACGACGCAACGTTCCGGCTTCATCCACCAAAGACCAAGATGTGAATTTGTTTATAACTTCTTTAGAGGAACGTTACGTTGCAAATTTTGTTTTCAAAATCACCGTATTTTACTGATTTATTTGTTGGTCGTGAAACTTGAGATTTGTTAAAACCATCTCAAATTACGAGGTTATCAATAAAACTATTTCAATGCTTTATATTACCTCTATGGGAAAATTAAATTGAGTTCTGTGGAGCTGAACTAAACAAAATACTATAATCTAAACTTTTACATAAAACTTTTAAAAACCTTAAACGTGTTTCGACACCCAAGGTGTCATTCTTAGTTAGAGACTAGGACCTTCCGCCCTACCTATTTAGAATTTTGGGTTGTCGTTTTTTATCTGAACAATTACATAAATTATTAGAACCCATCTGCCCTTGTCATATTTGGCCATATTTTGTATACCTTCCAAGTTAGTATTAGTAAATTACCTTATTTTATTTCAGACTACATATCGCAAAAACGAATAATTTAAAATGTACTATGGTGTTTACACTCACCTCTGCTAAAACGATAAAATTTTATTATATATATTATGCATTTGTTAATGTGTCATTTTGTAAATATGTCATTTCTTATCTTCTTATCTAATTCTTCTGATTCATATTTATTTATTTTCTAACTTTTACTTTTGTACCCTTCTTTACACTTATTAAAAAAATCTCTATTCATGTGCATTCCAAATTTCACTTTCCCTCGTACTGTACTGTTATGTTGTACTAATTTGATGTATATCTTACGTTGAAAAATGATTAATAACACTGATTTAAACTCAAAATAGTATATTATACAAGTACTTTTACAATTTAGAGCTACTAATATCGTAACACAAAGAAATCTCTATGTCGAATATCTCCCTAATTTCCAAAAACAGTGTATTTATAGTAATTGGTAGTACAGCTGTTTTGGTAATGTTTGACTTGATTATTAAAAAATTCACATGAATGACTGAGTCTTAACACTAATTATACGTCTAGATTGAATACATTGGAAACAAAACATCCGGGGACAGAATTTGGTACCTTAAAGGAAAAATGATATGAGTTCAGTATGTTCAAAGGTGATAATACGAATTAAAAGATTACTTTTAGTTGTCGAGTTTCCCATGGTAGGGAATTAACAGAGTATTTAATGTAGGATGTATATTTTAGTCTGGATGACAGATTAAGTTGTAAAAGGTTAAGGTAATAGAGAATTCGAAATATGTCGCATGAATTGTCAAAACACGTGGCACCTGAATGTTAACTATAAATGTCCAAACATCCAAACAGATTTAAATAATAGGTAACATGAAACGGACATCTTACGAACTAACAACGCACACCACACCTAATGTTTGCAATAAGTCTAAAGTACCCAAATGTACGGGTGGATCCTAACAGTACCCTTAGTTAAGAAGTATTATAACGTGTTCAAAGTCGTCTTTCCGTTTTATTCTAAATCGCGCTTTTATAAACACAAAGACAGACAAAAATTCCAAAATAAAATGTTCATTGTTAAGTGTTTTATAGGACCCAGCGGAAAATTTTTATGTCGATTCTTTCTTTCTTCGAAATATCTTTATTTGCGGTTATCTTAAGGAACCCTGATAAAATCTTAATGCTTATTGTACTCCCAAATGTCTAGTGAACACTTAGTGATTTTGGTTGATGAAGAGAGAATTTTCTGCTTTGAAATGATTTCGTCTCCATCAAGTCTTCACTGAAAATGAGGTCAGCGAAGAACAATGAAATAACAATTAATATGCTTTTGGTCAGAAATTTATCGAAACTACCAGACACGAATCGCGATTTCGTTCTTGTTAGAAGCTCATCAGTGTGCCATAGGCAGTTTCGATAAATGACTGACCATGTCGAAATGTTCCATAAAGAACAGTTAATATAATAACAGCATAGAGGCAGTTGCTGCCATCTAGTAGATTTTAGCTGCTATAGAAGATATCAAACTAGACAAAGCCTCACGGAGGTATTTAAACTTATCCAGTTAAATCAACAACGCAGCCTACATACGTGAATTCACGTAAAGCTTAAAGCTTAACAATAACAATTATTATGCTTTTGGTGAGAAATTTATCGAAACTACCAGACACCGATCGCGATTTCGTTCTTGTTAGAAGTTTTAGTTTCGATAAATTTCTGACCAAAAGCATAATAATTGTTATTGTTAAGCTTTAAGCTTTACGTGAATTCACGTATGTAGGCTGCGTTGTTGATTTGTCTGGACAAGTTTACATACCTCCGTGAGGCCTTATCTAGTTTGATATCTTCTGTAGCGGCTAAAATCTACTAGATGGCAGCAATTGTCTCTATGTTGCTATTATATTAACTGTTCTTTATGGAATAATGAAATAATTGGAATGTAAGATTCCGTAGACGTGGGTACATATCTCTTACGGTTAAGCTAATCAATTGTAATAGTTCTTATCAAATTAAATAAATAAACCATCATAATGTAAAATTCAATCGAATATTATTAAAATTATATTTTTAATGAGTTCTTTTAAACCACACATAATGGTAGTAAAATATAATTTACTCGACACTTGGTGAAATGTTGAAATTAAATATGATCGTATAAATATATGAATAAAAACTACTTGTCAAATTTCACAAAAACATATTATACGTATTGTACATATCCTTGATAATGGCGTAAGAGTCGAAACAATTGTTAGAGAAGGAATATAATTAATTTTTGTGAAATCCCCAAGTGTATATCGTAAATAAAATATCATTTAGAAATCTATTTCTTGAGAAGGTGAAACAGGATGCGGGAACACGTATAAAATAATATGGCGTAATATAAAGTTATCCTTTACTTTTTATGTCACTTTAAGAAAATTGCAAATATCGTTTTCTTTAATATACGATTTACCCTCGGAAAAGTTCTCTATCGATATATCGTCTTCGTCGAATAACTTCTTTACTGGAAACGATGAGAAACAGGGGCCTCGCGTTATCCGAGCTTGAATTTACGAGCTTCTCTCGACGTTTACATAATTCTGTTTTTGTTGCGCGATTCTCTCCCTGTCAAGGATTTATGAATATATTTAAATAAATACCCTTCGAACGCTCAACTTCCGTCTAACAGCTTTTATGTATCGCTTCTGTTTTCCGTAATGCCTTATCCCAAAGCTCGAAATATTTTTTCTCTTACAAGCGAAACTTGTAAAATATTCTCATTATAGTCCGCCTGAGACTACATTCAGGAGAAATATCCCGTCAACTAATATCATTTACATATTAACTAATTAATTAATTAGACGATAAACTAACCGGCGGGCTAATAAGTTCGTAGGCTGACCCATAGATGGCGCTACTAGTATCAAATCCATATGATCTTTAGTTAGCTCTAACCTTCAAAAGACGCGTGTATAAATTTGACAGCTGTTGCAGTATTAGTATCTGAGTTATAGCATTTTTAGTGAAAGAACTTTTGTTACTTTGAAAAAATGGATAAAAAGGAATTTCGTGTGTTAATAAAGCATTGCTTTTTGGCGAAAAAATATACTGTTGAAACCAAGGCTTGGCTTGATAAACATTATTCGGACTTTGCACTAGGAAAATCAACCGTAGAAAAGTGGTTTGCTAAATTTAAACGAGACGAAATGAGCAAGGAGGACGATGCACGCAGTGGACGCCCCAAAGAGGCTGTTGGCTGTTACCGAAGAAAACATCAAAAAAGTCCACAAAACAATTTTTAATAACGTTAATGTGAAGTTGGTTGAGATTACTGAGCCCCTAGAGATATCAAAGGAACGTGGGTGAAACATGGCTCCATCATTTCACACCGGAGTCCAATCGACAGTCAGTCGAGTCAAGTGGACTGCACGTGATGAACCGACTCCGTGGAAAGACGCAAAAGTCGGCTGGCAAGGTTATGGTATCAGTATTCTGAGATGCTCGTGGTATAATATTCATTGATTATCTTAAAAAGGGGAAAACAATAAATAGCGGTAATAGTCGCTTTGTAGCGTTATTGGAGCGTTTAAAAGACGAAATCGCAGAAAAGCGGCCTCATTTGGAGAAACAGAAAGTGCTGTTTCATCAAGATGTACCGTGTCACAAATCAATGAAATCGATGGCAAAATTCCATTAATTGGGCTTTGAATTGCTTCCGTATCCACCGTACTCTCCAGATATAGCCCCCAGTGACTTTTTTCTGTTCTCAGACCTGAAGAGGATGCTCGCTGGACAGAAATTTCGCGCCGATGAAGAGGTAATCGTAATCGCCGAAACTGAAGCCTAATTTGAGGCTAAAGACAAATCGTATTATAAAAATATCATTTCTATTAATTCATATAAAGCATTCTTCAGTATGCGCGTGTCGGCGGGATAGAAAAAACAAAAGAGAAATTGGCGTGCCAATATAAATACATAGTTGTTTTAAATGTCCATTTTTGGGGTTGGATTAGGTTAAGTAAAAATGAAAACTTCAAAAGCGTTGTTGGGAAGAGTATTCGGCATGTTGAAAGTACTGATTTGATAGCAGTACCTACTTTACGAGCACACGTACTCCAATATTTATGAACAATTAAAAATAATTAAAATTAAAGTATGTAACCTACGATTGATTTAGAGTCGCGACGCATAATCTCAAAAAATCGCATTGATAATATGTGAATTGTTATAGATAAGGTAATCCGTGGTAATGAAATTGATTATATCATCCACTTCAATTATTCCGGAGATTTTATGTCAGTATTTATCTCGACATGCCATACGTACCATAAATGTGAGACAAATCTAATTGCAATTGACAATTGCGCTGATATTTTCCTATAATTTGAGTATCGTAGTACCAAACCAAGTATGTAGTAGTGTAGTATATAAAACATAATAGATGTTTACAATATACAACATTATTTTATCTGTCAACATCTTGTTTCCTCTCATGTTTTTATCGATTATTGATTGTCATTATTACTTTCACACTTCAAATAACATGTTTTATTTCATACAATATTCTATTTTCAATGTTGATTTGTTTTTGTTTACTATTTATCTGTCTGGATGTACCTAAGTATAAACAAATAAAAAATAGATACGTTGCTGTCATTAAAAGATTTGTTACTAATAATTACATGTTACCGATAAAAGTATAAGATAAAAATTAGTTAAAAAAATAGCGTGTGTATATGTTCGCAAAAAATGTATGTTGGGTAGAGCATCAAACAATTACCTTTTAAAAATTAAAATTTAAATCAAATAAACTTGGGAATTTCACTTAAAACTTTATTAAAAAACTCGATACGTATTTCGCCCTATAAGTGCATCTTCAGGAGTAACAAAAATATACGAAGTAACAAATGTCAATATAATTTCGATTTCTTAAACTGCCTGGTCAGAAGTCTGCAGTTCTTCATATCGCTTTCAACTCCTTTATTATTTCATAACCATGATCGTCGTTACTATTTTTACCTATTCTTTAAATTCAAATATTTTCCTTTGAAAACCGCTCTCACCATAACAATATCTACTTACTCAAAACTATTTTGTTTTGTTTCTTCTTTTTCAAGCAGTGCTCATTTTTCACTACCTCTGCTTATTTTAATCTTTCTTTTTATAAAACTATTACTCTTTTATTTTCTTCCAGCTATTCATACACTATGTATATTTTTTTCTTATCTTTCTTCTATATTCTTGTATAGTATCCTGTGACCAATGGTTTACTTCCTTCCATTCGTACTTTAACATTTTTAAACATTATCTCTTTTCATTCAATCTTTAATAGTAAATAGTCTAACCCAATTATTTCCGTAATTTTACAATTATTTTTTATGATTAACAGTATTGAGTATGAGATTCATTTGAACAAGTAGATACTTTAGTAAAGCCCTTTCCTAACATATAAAATACTTCAGCTAGCAGAATATATCAGTAGATGACGATACTTAGTTTTTAAAGAGCTGCTTCCATTTGGTCAGTAATGAGATCGAAATCACAATTCAGGTGTTGCAATTCCGATAAATTACTGACCAAAACTTAAACTGGTCTCAAAATAATCTCATAATTAATACTTTTTTTAAATCGAATGACTTTATGTCATTTTTGACTTCGCTCATACTCTCAATAAGATTGTTTCTTAGAAGCTGATGTACAAATTGTAGCATTTCAAGCAATAGTTTCTCGGAAATTTTAAATTTGGTACGAACTCGTGTTTATTTTACATTATATTCAATTTTTTTGTGAAACATAAATATCATCAAAATTACATTCACTTTTATTATCTTATTGTTATATTCATTCTCCAAATTTCGGTTTTATTTCCTTTAAGCGTAAAATGGCATTTAATATTTTCAAAATCATTTTATTTTATTATAATATTGTTATGTTCATCGTCAAACTTTCATTGTATTGTCACGTTTAATGTATTAGTAAAATTACCAAATTAACCGAGGTGTTTACCTGAAGGAGTGCAATGACTTGTGGGGTTGTTGCTATGGTCGTTTTTCCATACTGTGCCCTCTGGCTAGCAACAGCTTTTGTCAACCCCCACTTCATTATAGTTTATTTAAGCTGAAAACCAGAGATTAATTGCCAGATTCTTAAGAGCATTCTTAAAGTCATTCAGAAAGAGGTTCTTTGTATCATTCAAATTTCATACATACAATAATTCAATAGCCAAACAAGTGATGTGTTAAGTTAGTTACCTTGTTATAAATATAAATAGTGTAACTGTTATTAAATATTTAAAACCAATCTTCATCGTTTCTTTCGTCAACAAGTTAATTAGATTACTCGCAATTAATTTTTGCGTGTAACTGTGGGAATTCAAGAAAGACATCTTTCAATAAAACTCTTTTCTCATACATCAAAACACAAATGTTAAGACGGACGCAGCATTTGCGTATCGTGATAAAAATTGGATTCCAGTAACCAAAGAAAGATGGATGCATTTTAGATTGTTTAAGAGTTGCATTTCGTTTTTGTTTCAAAGAGTTTCAAAGAAAAGTTCAGCGGTAATTATAACATAATTTATCCAGTAACAAAGTTCGTTGAGTTTGAAAATTGGTAATTGGAACTGAAGAACTGCCGTTACAAGTGTAACCGGCGTGGCATTAGAATGCCAGACTGGTTAATTTATTGAAATTAGGAAATCTGGGCAAGTGGCGCGCCGTTGTACCGATTAAAAGGGTGAAGCAATTTCGGATAAACTAATTAAACTTTTAGCAGCTACCGTTGCCATTACAATGTACCATGTACGTATCAAGGGTATAATTTCTAAAATTAGACTGACCGGACGCGACAAACTGTGCTAGTGCAAATGTAATGTTGTAGTAAAGATTTGCGAATGGATTACGTATGTACATACATCTCTTTTACATCACTTTTATGAGAAAAACATTTTAGGACCTGCTGAGATGAAAAATTATTTCTACTACTGTCGTCATAAATTTAAACACTTACCCTAACGGCCATAAGTGACGTATTATTTCAGTTACAATAATACACCATACATTCCTTTTTTTGCGTGATAAACTGTAATTGTTCTCAATAACTGAATAAAGGAAATGGCCGTCAAAATTGATTTGAAACAACGCTTTTGTTTTTACATTCATTCTTTTCATAAATTAATGTAAACATAGAAATATGATATCGTTCTACGCCCTTGCGGGTCTGCAGTTGTCCAGATTAGCGTGTCTTACCATGAACAGTGTTGAGTATCGCGGATGTGTCACTTGCCTAGCTTGTACTAAGGGACACTTAAACCCTCTTCGAAAAAAAATTAATTTGCCGAAGTCGATATTTTAACGATATATACAGCGACCGATTGTTTAATTTCGCTTCTGCTACAAAATGATGAATTTATACGAGCAATAATAACTGTGTCTACGATAATTAATTTCCTACTTATACCTAAAATTTCAGAACGTTTACCGATGCATCAATTCGCCAGAAGTCAGTTAAATATCCCCTCTAACATTCTGTCCTGCCTTGCTGATCCTAAGTTTTACAAACCAGGAGACATTGATGCACTTTTGGGTGTCGAACTGTTTTATAAACTATTACGCATTGGACAAATAAGCACACAGATTGCTAATCAAACTACTGTGCTACAAAAAACACAATTAGGGTGGGTGGTTTCAGGTCAGGTTCCTTTTCAGTCAAACATGACTAAAAGATCTGTCTGTAATTTGAGTCTAAATTCACTCAATAATCAAATAAATAAATTCTGGGAAATTGAGGAAGGCCCAGAACGTAAATTTTTATCTAAGGAGGAAACAGAATGTGAAACGCACTTCATGCAAAATACAATATTCGATAAGTCAGTAGGACGTTATATAGTTAAGTTACCATTTAAGGAATCTACAAACGAATTAGGTGAGTATACGAGCGACAATAACTGTGTTTTTGAATTTACGTTGAATTATATATTATCGGAACTATTTTTTAATGACTGAATTAACCTGTTATAATTTGATGCCCAGATGCCCATTGTCTTAAATGAAACCCTGCCTTTTTTGTAAGCAGAATTAGTTCGTCCCGGAGTTTAGCTGCTTTTGCTATAGTTTTCACACCTGCCAAGAGATCGTCAACATAGAAATATTCCCTGAGGACAATGGATGGTGATTTTTCGACTCATCCGATGCTAACTGACGTAACGTTCGCGTAGCTATAAAAGGACTAGAGGAGATTCCATATGTTACTGTGTTTAAAGTAAATGTTTTTATTGGTTAATGCTCGTGCTTGCGCTAAAGAATTTTTTGGTATTTTCAATCCTGTTTGTTAATTAATATCTGTCTATACATTTTCGCGATATCTGCTGTCAGAACAAAATTATGCGATCTAAATCGAATTAATAACGAAAATTTGGCTTCTTGAATTTTTTTGATGGTTCGGAAAAAACAACCCTGAGTTTTGTAGTTAGACTAAACTCCTTTAATACAGCAAGGTGCGGTAAATAATAGGCTTCTGTGGTGGACGAAGCGTTTGATTCGGACATGTGACCTAACTGTATATATTCCTTAATAAACGCAACATACTTCATTTTTATGTCTGTTTTTTTGTTCAAAGAGCGTTCCAAACTCAGAAATCTTTTTAATGCTTTATTATACGACTCACCTAATTCGTTTGTAGATTCCTTAAATGGTAACTTAACTATATAACGTCCTACTGACTTATCGAATATTGTATTTTGCATGAAGTGCGTTTCACATTCTGTTTCCTCCTTAGATAAAAATTTACGTTCTGGGCCTTCCTCAATTTCCCAGAATTTATTTATTTGATTATTGAGTGAATTTAGACTCAAATTTCAGACAGATCTTTTAGTCATGTTTGACTGAAAAGGAACCTGACCTGAAACCACCCACCCTAATTGTGTTTTTTGTAGCACAGTAGTTTGATTAGCAATCTGTGTGCTTATTTGTCCAATGCGTAATAGTTCATAAAACAGTTCGACACCCAAAAGTGCATCAATGTCTCCTGGTTTGTAAAACTTAGGATCAGCAAGGCAGGACAGAATGTTAGAGGGGATATTTAACTGACTTCTGGCGAATTGATGCATCGGTAAACGTTCTGAATATATATCGTTAAAATATCGACTTCGGAAAATTAATTTTTTTCGAAGAGGATTTAAATGTCTCTTAGTACAAGCTAGGCAAGCGACACACCCGCGATACTCAACAAACAGTGCGTAATGTCTTGCCGTGCACAGTGTTTTGCCATTTTCACTGGCTTTTACTCCCTAGATATTTCACATCAAAAAGTAAATCTTCTGTAGTATTTTGTCAGATTCTATATTTTTACCTACATTCAAAAAATGATCATAAGGAAAGCAGTGTAAGAACGGGACCTGTACAATACTCGTGCGATTTTTAAATTTCCTTGCTGAAGCAGTCACAACAAACAATAAAAATTAGTATTACATTTACAACAAGCTGAATAAAATAGTCTTTAGTAGAGTTATAGTGAACGAATCAGTAGATTACATATAATTCCAGTTCCAAAAATCCCTCTTTTATGATATACCCAAAAATGGTGACACTAGCAATTATTCCAAAATAAAAATAAACGATTTATTCATTAGAAATCTCGACATACATTTCGGGTATAGCCCATTATCAAGAGTAAGCAATTACTGAAGTACATGAATATCTAGCTAAATATATATATATATATATATAATTATTCAATTGTTGTATACAATAACAAAGCCAGCGGTTACATCTCATTCGTATCACATTAACTTTGAAAAGTATAATCATCAAAGCATGTTCATAACAATCAAAAGCCTTTCGACCAATACGTCACCGCAGCTATAAAAAAAAAACTTGTAATAACTGTTGAAACTTTCAAACTTATAGCATAAACTGACCCAAGCAGGTAGTAAGGCGACCGAGATACGTCCAGTTACGGTCTCTATAAGCCACATTTTTGTCATCTGGTCTTTTGCCTAGAAATTGCACTTTAACCATCTTCATTGTTCACTGCCGTAGCCCCCAAATTGAAATGTATATAGATCTCATGCCTTCAGCTATTTTATAAGTCAGTAGTCTGACTTTGTAGTCGGTGGTTATAACACGTTGTTTTTTTTCTCTCTTTTTTAATGTCCGTTGTCATTTATTGCTAATTTCTTATTGTTTTTGCTAATTAGTGTCTGCAAATATTCGTTCAAATTAAATATTTCTATTTTTGATATAAATTTGGTTTGATTTAGTTTATCGCGAAGAGTGATAAGAACTGCCGAGATAGTTGCACTAAAAACGTTAATCTGTTGAATAGAATAACTTTACTTATTCATAAGTTTTACTTCAAAACATGCCGCATGACACATAATGTGAGTTTGTGATCGTGTATCAAAAATTAAGATTGAATGTTTTAATACTAACAACCTTCCAGTTATTTAATGTCAATTTCACTTTTTCACATTTTTTATTGTCGTCATAAATGCTGGATAATTTCGTTCGCCAATTTCGGCCATTCTGTTTATCGCGATGGTTAGATTGTCACGTAGTATGCAATGATTCCGTGTAATTGGAGATTACCGGTGTCAACCGCAATAATAGTATTCCAAGTGCACCTCGAATTACACTCTTGCTCGATGATGTTTGACTGTCTGATCCTACCTGTCACGTTAGACCAAATCGTAAGGGAATTAGTCCATAACATAAACAGAACACGAAACTTGCCAATTGTGCACGTTCGCTAAATTGTCACACCCACTGACACGTTTAAACGCACGCTTTAGAAACCGTACAACAGTATTAATTTACTGAACAACGAAAGCATCTCTTCCTTGTTGTATATCATTTATGCGTGGTCCTGCGGTCCTATATTTATAAAGTACGCAAAGTTCAAGTTAAACATATTTCTAGATTCACCGATTAATATGCAATAATAATCCACAAAACATTAAACTCCTAAACCAGTTCAGCTAATTATCAGATCAACGAAATGGAATTTACTATTTCCCTCACATTGAAATGCATACTAACACATGAGCTGAAAAGTACCGGGTCTAACAAAGAAAACACGGTTTTCTTTGTTCAAAATTGGCTTTATTCATCAACGTAATCTCCATCAAGAGCAACAGAATAATTTCAGCGCCGCTCTAACATTTCATTATCACTTTTAGAACAATTTACCTTTTGCCTCAAAATAGGCCTCAGCATCAGCGATAACCTCTTCATTCGAGCGAAATTTCTTGGCGACGAGCATTTTTTTGAGGTCTGCAAACAGCCAGTAGTTGCTGGGAACCGAATCTGGAGAATACGGTGGATGAGAGAGCTATTCGACGTTCAATTCATGTAGTTTTGCCATTGTTTTGATTGACCTCTGAGACGGTCTTGTTTCACGTTGTCATGATGAAAGAAATTTTTTTTCTTTGCCATATGCGGTCGTTTCCTTGAAATTTCGGCCTTTGCCTTCAAACGCTCCAATAACGTTATATAATATTCACTGTTGATGGTATTTACCTCCTCAAGATAGTCGATAAATATTACACCACCCACATCCTAAAATATCGAGGCCATAACCTTTCTAGCCGATTGTTGTTGTGCTTTCGGGTGCTTTGGACGAGGTTCATGAGTTGCAGTCCAGTGCTGTGCCAGATGACGATCCTTTTGTGTCAGCAAGCCAATGTTTTATTTTGTTTCGGTTGTTACCGATGGAGTGGAGTCTCCATAATACTTTTCAACCCATTGCTCATTGCTTCGCTTGAACGATATTTTTTCCCATCAAGAAGCAGTGTAAAATTAAAACACGAAATTGTATTTGATCCATTGTTTTGAAAATAACAAGATGGCTAGATAAAGTCACTCTTAGCACAATAACTCACAAACTAATGAATAGAATATCATGAAATTTTAACAGCTGTCTTTTGAAGGTTAGTACTAATTGAAAAAGAGGTGAATGCAATAAAAATAGCGCCATTTATGTGTTAGGCCCGGGAATTTTCAGCCCATGTGCTATAGATACAATTTTAGCCTTTAGTGTACCAAAATACTTTTTTGAAACGGCACGAAAGCTAAAATAATTATCAGGTCTTCTAAATAAATGTATGAAACATACACTAAGTGTTTTTTATTTACCCAATATTATTATTTACAAAGTTTAGTAACCTGCGAAGGTGGATGAGTGCCTGTATCCGTACATTTACTGGCTTTAGCAAACGAAGGGGATAATGTTATCGATCGCGTTGACCATGACCCTTTAACATAACAGGAGCCTCACCTGCTTTTTGTACCGTCACTATAAATATAACAAGAGGCAGGTAGTAGCGCGTCGACGTCCCTGACGTCCCCGTTTTACTTACCTACATATTCATATTCCTCCTCCTTTTGTTCGTTCATTGCCACGATAGAAAACCATTAACTAAACGATGTTAATCCTACTTGTAAAAGTGCGACTTCCTCCCTTCGATCCTTTCAAGAGGATAATGTACATCTATGTTGATACATCATAAAATAAGTGTAGTTTTGAAATCAGTCAATGTTTATTATTGTTGAAATTGGAACGGTGGTTGTTTGCGTACTAATCGGTTAGCAACATTACTGACAAATAAATGAATACTATAGATTAAGTGCGCCAACTTTTATTTTTTTTAAACTTAAGGGCAACTTTTACATATCATAACATTCATAGATTGGACTCCTTATCTATACTATTCATAGACAAAACTGTAAGATTGACCCTACGTTTACTATCTATTTGAAATTTGTGTTTGTTGTTGTTGTGTTTAATCGATTTCGTATTTATGGTCTTGTTTGAGCTTTAACCTTAAACTATTTCCATAAGTTCAGTCAGAGATACCGTTCTTTTAAGGACGAATGTTTTAGAGTGTATAACTAAATCGGTTAATTTCTAGTATTACTCCGAAGCAATTGGATGAGGTTATTTTAATGATAACTGTCTGTTTTCCTATGATCGGTGTATTTCGGGTGTATTTGTCAACACTAAGTTGATATAACATCATTTACCCTAATGATCTTGTGAAAGAATTTTATTAACTAATTTTACTAATACCTACTTTTGCAACCCATCTTTCTACTATTATTTGTAGAACAGCTTTTAACTGTGACTCTCGTGTATCGTTTTAGCAGTCGTTTAAAAATGTCACCATAAACTAAACCACAATGCGATAACTATATCAACTATAGTTAAATTTACAACAAACAGAAATTCTACTAGTCACAAATAAATAAATATAAACTCAACCGATAAATGAACGAAGTTTATCAGTTTATTTTGCATATCCACGTTTTATTACACTACGAGTTGCTAAAATTAAATTAAATCTTTACAAATTTTTGATTAGTCTTCTGAAGATATATGATTTTTCTGATTTTATCATTAACAAATATCGATAATCGACTAATCTATTGTATGTATCCACATTTCTTTTGCTGCCACTATTTCCCTTTATGTAACTGAATCAATTGTTATGACAGTCGTGTTTTAGAACATTACAACAACATACAAAAATTAATTTTATAATTTATATGGACAAAATAAATATCTACTTATTATGCTTTATTTATTTCATTAATACACTTTTATAAAAGCAATATGTCATACAAATTATTGATTCCTCCTAGGCCATTTACTTTATGCTTGTAACATTAACAACGCTCTACATTCGCGCGATAATCACAAACGTTCAGCTCGGTATTAAAAACCAAGCCACCTGGGCAAGAAAGTTCAATTGGGACACCGTTGGAGCACTGATAGAATTTAGAGCAGTCGGATTCATGTGGTAGGTAGACTGAATGATCCAACGGATCTACAGCTGGACACACTGCAAAGTATTTCATCTTACTAATCAGTATTTCGCGGCAAATCAGTTTTACTTACCGCCGCTTCCCGACGATTCTGAATCGTTTTCGTTATTCTCCCCATTTTCATGATTTCCGCCACCTCCATCACTGTCGTTATTTGCATCACCTCCATCATTGCCGTTATTGCCTTCATTTTCGTCGTTTCCATCAGTTCCGTTGCCGCTTGAGCCTGGACAAGAGTCTACATTTCCGGGATAATCGCACACGTTCAATTTGGTGTTGAATAAGAGTCCACTTGGACAAGAAAGTTCAATTGGGACACCGTTGGAGCACTGATAGAATTTAGAGCAGTCGGATTCATGTGGTAGGTAGACTAAATGATCCAACGGATCTACAGCTGGGCATACTGAAAGCAAATCATCTTGTTAACCGGTTTAATTGCGCGAGATCACTATTACTAACCACCGCTTCCGGACGATCCAGAATCATTTTCGCCATTCTCTCCACCTTCATGATTTCCGTCATTTCCGTGATTGCCATCATCTTCATTATTCTCGTTGCTTTCATCATTTCCACCATTTCCGTCACTCGCATCACTTTCATCCTTTCCATCACTTCCCTCATTGCCGTTGTTTCCTTCATTTTCGTCGTTTTCATCTTTCCCGTTGCCGCTTGAGCCTGGACAAGAGTCTACATTTCCGGGATAATCGCACACGTTCAATTTGGTGTTGAATAAGAGTCCACTTGGACAAGAAAGTTCAATTGGGACACCGTTGGAGCACTGATAGAATTTAGAGCAGTCGGATTCATGTGGTAGGTAGACTGAATGATCCAACGGATCTACAGCTGGGCATACTGAAAGCAAATCTTCTTATTAATCGTATAATCGCGAGAGATCACTATTACTAACCACCGCTTCCGGACGATCCAGAGTCATTTTCGCCATTCTCTCCACCTTCATGATTTCCATCATTACCGTGATTGCCATCACCTTCATTATTCTCGTTGCTTTCAACACTTCCATTACTTTCGTCATTGCCATCATTTCCGTCACTTGCATCACTTTCATCCTTTTCATCATCTCCCTCATTGCCGTTATTGCCTTCATTTTCGTCGTTTTCATCTGTTCCATTGCCGCTTAAGCCTGGACAAGAGTCTACATTTGCGGGATAATCGCACACGTTCAACTTGCTGTTGAATAAGAGTCCACTTGGACAAGAAAGTTCAATTGGGACACCGTTGGAGCACTCGTAGAATTTAGAGCAGTCGGATTCGTGGGGTAGGTAGACTGAATGATCCAACGGATCTACAGCTGGGCATACTGAAAGCAAACCTTCTTATTAATCGGTATAATCGCGCGAGATCACTATTACTAACCACCGCTTCCGGACGATCCAGAATCATTTTCGCCATTCTCTCCACCTTCATGATTTCCGTCATTTCCGTGATTGCCATCATCTTCATTATTCTCGTTGCTTTCATCATTTCCATCATTTCCGTCACTCGCATCACTTTCGTCCTTTCCATCACTTTCGTCCTTTCCATCACTTTCGTCCTTTCCATTACTTCCCTCATTGCCGTTGTTTCCTTCATTTTCGTCGTTTTCATCCTTTCCGTTGCCGCTTGAGCCTGGACAGGAGTCTACATTTTCGGGATAATCGCACACGTTCAATTTGATGTTGAATAAGAGTCCACTTGGACAAGAAAGTTCAATTGGGACACCGTTGGAGCACTCGTAAAATTTAGAGCAGTCGGATTCGTGGGGTAGGTAGACTGAATGATCCAACGGATCTACAGCTGGGCATACTGAAAGCAAACCTTCTTATTAATCAGTATAATCGCGCGAGATCACTATTGCTAACCACCGCTTCCGGACGATCCAGAATCATTTTCGCCATTCTCTCCACCTTCATGATTTCCGTCATTTCCGTGATTGCCATCATCTTCATTATTCTCGTTGCTTTCAACACTTCCATTACTTTCGTCATTGCCATCATTTCCGTCACTTGCATCACTTTCATCCTTTTCATCATCTCCCTCATTGCCGTTATTGCCTTCATTTTCGTCGTTTTCATCTGTTCCATTGCCGCTTGAGCCTGGACAAGAGTCTACATTTGCGGGATAATCGCACACGTTCAACTTGCTGTTGAATAAGAGTCCACTTGGACAAGAAAGTTCAATTGGGACACCGTTGGAGCACTCGTAGAATTTAGAGCAGTCGGATTCGTGGGGTAGGTAGACTGAATGATCCAACGGATCTACAGCTGGGCATACTGAAAGCAAATCTTCTTATTAATCGGTATAATCGCGAGAGATCACTATTACTAACCACGGCTTCCGGACGATCCAGAATCATTTTCGCCATTCTCTCCACCTTCATGATTTCCGTCATTTCCGTGATTGCCATCATCTTCATTATTCTCGTTGCTTTCATCATTTCCACCATTTCCGTCACTCGCATCACTTTCATCCTTTCCATCACTTCCCTCATTGCCGTTGTTTCCTTCATTTTCGTCGTTTTCATCCTTTCCGTTGCCGCTTGAGCCTGGACAGGAGTCTACATTTTCGGGATAATCGCACACGTTCAATTTGATGTTGAATAAGAGTCCACTTGGACAAGAAAGTTCAATTGGGACACCGTTGGAGCACTGATAGAATTTAGAGCAGTCGGATTCATGTGGTAGGTAGACTGAATGATCCAACGGATCTACAGCTGGGCATACTGAAAGCAAATCTTCTTATTAATCGTATAATCGCGAGAGATCACTATTACTAACCACCGCTTCCGGACGATCCAGAGTCATTTTCGCCATTCTCTCCACCTTCATGATTTCCATCATTACCGTGATTGCCATCACCTTCATTATTCTCGTTGCTTTCAACACTTCCATTACTTTCGTCATTGCCAGCATTTCCGTCACTTGCATCACTTTCATCCTTTTCATCATCTCCCTCATTGCCGTTATTGCCTTCATTTTCGTCGTTTTCATCTGTTCCATTGCCGCTTGAGCCTGGACAAGAGTCTACATTTGCGGGATAATCGCACACGTTCAACTTGCTGTTGAATAAGAGTCCACTTGGACAAGAAAGTTCAATTGGGACACCGTTGGAGCACTCGTAGAATTTAGAGCAGTCGGATTCGTGGGGTAGGTAGACTGAATGATCCAACGGATCTACAGCTGGGCATACTGAAAGCAAACCTTCTTATTAATCAGTATAATCGCGCGAGATCACTATTGCTAACCACCGCTTCCGGACGATCCAGAATCATTTTCGCCATTCTCTCCACCTTCATGATTTCCGTCATTTCCGTGATTGCCATCATCTTCATTATTCTCGTTGCTTTCAACACTTCCATTACTTTCGTCATTGCCATCATTTCCGTCACTTGCATCACTTTCATCCTTTTCATCATCTCCCTCATTGCCGTTATTGCCTTCATTTTCGTCGTTTTCATCTGTTCCATTGCCGCTTGAGCCTGGACAAGAGTCTACATTTGCGGGATAATCGCACACGTTCAACTTGCTGTTGAATAAGAGTCCACTTGGACAAGAAAGTTCAATTGGGACACCGTTGGAGCACTCGTAGAATTTAGAGCAGTCGGATTCATGGGGTAGGTAGACTGAATGATCCAACGGATCTACAGCTGGGCATACTGAAAGCAAATCTTCTTATTAATCGGTATAATCGCGAGAGATCACTATTACTAACCACCGCTTCCGGACGATCCAGAATCATTTTCGCCATTCTCTCCACCTTCATGATTTCCGTGATTGCCATCATCTTCATTATTCTCGTTGCTTTCATCATTTCCACCATTTCCGTCACTCGCATCACTTTCATCCTTTCCATCACTTCCCTCATTGCCGTTGTTTCCTTCATTTTCGTCGTTTTCATCCTTTCCGTTGCCGCTTGAGCCTGGACAGGAGTCTACATTTTCGGGATAATCGCACACGTTCAATTTGATGTTGAATAAGAGTCCACTTGGACAAGAAAGTTCAATTGGGACACCGTTGGAGCACTCGTAGAATTTAGAGCAGTCGGATTCGTGGGGTAGGTAGACTGAATGATCCAACGGATCTACAGCTGGGCATACTGAAAGCAAATCTTCTTATTAATCGGTATAATCGCGAGAGATCACTATTACTAACCACCGCTTCCGGACGATCCAGAATCATTTTCGCCATTCTCTCCACCTTCATGATTTCCGTCATTTCCGTGATTGCCATCATCTTCATTATTCTCGTTGCTTTCACCATTTCCATTACTTCCGTCACTCGCATCACTTTCGTCCTTTCCATCACTTCCCTCATTGCCGTTGTTTCCTTCATTTTCGTCGTTTTCATCCTTTCCGTTGCCGCTTGAGCCTGGACAGGAGTCTACATTTTCGGGATAATCGCACACGTTCAATTTGATGTTGAATAAGAGTCCACTTGGACAAGAAAGTTCAATTGGGACACCGTTGGAGCACTCGTAGAATTTAGAGCAGTCGGATTCGTGGGGTAGGTAGACTGAATGATCCAACGGATCTACAGCTGGGCATACTGAAAGCAAATCTTCTTATTAATCGGTATAATCGCGAGAGATCACTATTACTAACCACCGCTTCCGGACGATCCAGAATCATTTTCGCTATTCTCTCCACCTTCATGATTTCCGTCATTTCCGTGATTGCCATCATCTTCATTATTCTCGTTGCTTTCATCATTTCCATCATTTCCGTCACTCGCATCACTTTCGTCCTTTCCATCACTTTCGTCCTTTCCATCACTTTCGTCCTTTCCATCACTTCCCTCATTGCCGTTGTTTCCTTCATTTTCGTCGTTTTCATCCTTTCCGTTGCCGCTTGAGCCTGGACAGGAGTCTACATTTTCGGGATAATCGCACACGTTCAATTTGATGTTGAATAAGAGTCCACTTGGACAAGAAAGTTCAATTGGGACACCGTTGGAGCACTCGTAAAATTTAGAGCAGTCGGATTCGTGGGGTAGGTAGACTGAATGATCCAACGGATCTACAGCTGGGCATACTGAAAGCAAACCATCTTATTAATCGGTATAATCGCGCAAGATCACTATTACTAACCACCGCTTCCCGACGATCCAGAATCATTTTCGCCATTCTCTCCACCTTCATGATTTCCGTCATTTCCGTGATTGCCATCATCTTCATTATTCTCGTTGCTTTCAACACTTCCATTACTTTCGTCATTGCCATCATTTCCGTCATTTGCATCACTTTCATCCTTTTCATCATCTCCCTCATTGCCGTTATTGCCTTCATTTTCGTCGTTTTCATCTGTTCCGTTGCCGCTTGAGCCTGGACAAGAGTCTACATTTGCGGGATAATCGCACACGTTCAATTTGATGTTGAATAAGAGTCCACTTGGACAAGAAAGTTCAATTGGGACACCGTTGGAGCACTCGTAGAATTTAGAGCAGTCGGATTCGTGGGGTAGGTAGACTGAATGATCCAACGGATCTACAGCTGGGCATACTGAAAGCAAATCTTCTTATTAATCGGTATAATCGCGAGAGATCACTATTACTAACCACCGCTTCCGGACGATCCAGAATCATTTTCGCCATTCTCTCCACCTTCATGATTTCCGTCATTTCCGTGATTGCCATCATCTTCATTATTCTCGTTGCTTTCACCATTTCCATTATTTCCGTCACTCGCATCACTTTCGTCCTTTCCATCACTTTCGTCCTTTCCATCACTTTCGTCCTTTCCATCACTTCCCTCATTGCCGTTGTTTCCTTCATTTTCGTCGTTTTCATCCTTTCCGTTGCCGCTTGAGCCTGGACAGGAGTCTACATTTTCGGGATAATCGCACACGTTCAATTTGATGTTGAATAAGAGTCCACTTGGACAAGAAAGTTCAATTGGGACACCGTTGGAGCACTCGTAGAATTTAGAGCAGTCGGATTCGTGGGGTAGGTAGACTGAATGATCCAACGGATCTACAGCTGGGCATACTGAAAGCAAATCTTCTTATTGATCGGTATAATCGCGAGAGATCACTATTACTAACCACCGCTTCCGGACGATCCAGAGTCATTTTCGCCATTCTCTCCACCTTCATGATTTCCGTCATTTCCGTGATTGCCATCATCTTCATTTTTCTCGTTGCTTTCATCACTTCCATTACTTTCGTCATTGCCATCATTTCCGTCACTTGCATCACTTTCGTCCTTTCCATCACCTCCCCCATTGCCGTTATTGCCTTTATTTTCGTCGTTTTCATCTGTTCCGTTGCCGCTTGAGCCTGGACAAGAGTCTACATTTGCGGGATAATCGCACACGTTCAACTTGCTGTTGAATAAGAGTCCACTTGGACAAGAAAGTTCAATTGGGACACCGTTGGAGCACTCGTAGAATTTGGAGCAGTCGGATTCGTGAGGTAGGTATACTGAATGATCCAAAGGATCTACAGCTGGGCATTCTAAAATACATAATCCTGCAAAGCGGTATAATCACATTATGTCGCTATTACTAACCACCACTTTCTGACGATCCAGAATCATTTTTGTCCTTGTCGCCATCTTCATGATTTCCGTCACTTCCATCACTTGCGGCATTTCCATCACCTTCGTCATTGGCGTTATTACCTCCATTTTCGTCGTTCTCTTCAATTCCGTTACCGCTTGAGCCTGAACAAGAACCTACATTATCGGGATAATCGCACACGTTCAACTTGGTGTTGAATAGCAATCCACTTGGACATGACTGCTCAATAGCAACACCATTGGAACATTGGTAAAACTTTGAACAATCACTGTCATGAGGTAGGTATATGGAAGTATCGATCGGATCAACTTCTGGACACTTTTGCTTTTCACAAACTACATTGTTGGGCCAGTCACATACATCCAAATCTGTATTGAAGAGGGTTCCTTCGGGACATTCTAATAGTATGGGAACTCCATTGGAGCATTCATAAAATTTTGAACAGTCATTTTCATGTGGTAGATAGACTGAATGACCTAGAGGGTCTACCGCTGGACATTCTAAAACGGTTTTAAAAAGATAAGGAATTGGTAGGCTTGCCTTTTATGTGGTTTCAAGTAAGTTCTTGTTATGGAAAAACTGTTGAAGGTAAGACTCACCAGTACTTGCAGCGGTACTTCCCTCAAGCCACAGGATAGTGCACAATAATGATAAATCTGAAAGGATTTAAACAAATTTAAAATGGAATAATAGTAATTATGCTTATTAGAATGTTGTACAATGATGAAGGCATATTTAGTATAAAAGTATTTTAAGATGGTCGAAATAAATATCTTTTTCACAAATTCACAGAACTTTGATACCACACATAATTTCAATTTTGTTATTTTGAGGTCAATTTATCGTTTTAAACAATGAAATGGAAACAATTTATCAAAAATTTGATTTTTCTCTTAATACCCACTTAAAACTGTCTTCATGGCATAAGGAATCGTAATTGAATAACTTTACCAAGTTAATTTCGATAAACTCATTTATATATGTGTGTTGGTTGTAATTCATATTAGTGAGAATTAATTTCGAAAGATAAGACAATCCTGCTGAGGTAAATAAGTTTGAAGTGGCTCCTGTCGTTAAGTGGCTGATGCTCTGAAATTGCTGATCGAAAGTTATTTTTATCATTGCATTTTTATTTCATAATGTAAATATTCTGGATTTTGGTGTGCTAAAAATACAGGCATAGAGCATGATAAATTTTATTCCTTACATCCCAAGAGTTGATAATTAATTAAAAAAAATATATGAAATGGTCAAGTATTATTTGGTCCAAACAAATCTCAACTTGTGATTATTTTGAACTTGACAATTGTTTCGTCAAATTTTAGGTAAAACCTCTGAAGAAGCTATGCGGTGGACAACAAATTTAATGGTGGTCATTTAATTAAGTCTACTTGTTTACTTACTAGTATTTTTTTTAATTATTAATATTTACAATTTCTAAAAGTGATAATTTTGTTTATTATTTTCAGTACGTAAAACTGAAAATTTTATTAGTGTTAAGGTGGTTAACATAATTAGAATTAGCTTTTTATTACTGTATAAACATAAGAGTAATAAAAAAATCTGACTAAGAGCAAGTCAAGTTATGTGACTCCCTACTATTAAACTTGTTCCCTATTCCCACCCCTTCAACTGGTATATAAGTCTGTTCGTTATTCCATTCCCACAATTCCTAAGAGGAGACTGAAGAGAGCCTTCCATCCTATCCTGCGGCTTTGCACTATAGGGTAGGTCGAAGGAACTACCCGCCCTCCAGTTTTAGTAGCTGTTTGGAAATGAAACAGCCAAAAGTTCACCGCATAACTTCCGAGGATGCCAAAGTTTAGCGAAGCAATTATCAAGGTCGAAATAAACAGAAATAGAAATTTATTATCAGTGTTTTGTTCATAATACCTATTTCAAAAAACAAATTCGTAACTAATATCATCTGTTTTTTGTACGTTAAGCTAATTAATAGGTTAGTTATAAAACGAAACAACTTTGCAGTTATTCATATAGTATTCATGTGATCTGTATGTAATTTCTATTTATCTAAAGTAATAAATTAAATTAGTGTAAATTTGGTAACAAAAGAAGTTATTAAATATTATTTTTACACAGGGTATGAACCTCAACTCTGTTGTACATTATGGTATCACCTAACTTATTGTTAACAATTCTATGTAAATATCTATATTTAAGATCTGCAGATTAACCATAAATTAATACAACACACGTGTACGCAGTGTAAGAGTCTCAGCACTTTTAACATTATGATGAATACAAATTAGGAAATTAAATGGCCATAATGAGGATTCGTTGAAATGCAAAGACAGTCCAAGAAGTTAAAGAAAGGTACTTCTGATGCGTTGATATGGCAGTACGTCGCCATCTACCTGCTTTTGCTGCTATTGCCGTATTTCATTATGTTAAACAAGGTCTTATTAGGGTATCATCTTGTCTTAACTGATTCGGCGGCGGAGCTCCAGCGATTTGGTTAGTAATTTGTCGAATCTACCTATGGCATGCTGATGAGATCTAATAAGATCGAAATCGCGATCCACGTCTGGTAGCTTAGATAAATTATTTGACCAAGAACTTATTTATTCTTATTAATTTGGTTTACGTGTCCTATCACGTATATAAGCTGCGTCGCCGATTCAGTTTAGACAAGATGATACCCTGATAAGGCCTTGTTTAACGTTATGAAAAACGGCAATAGCAGCAAAAGCAGGTAGATGGCGACGTACTGCCATATCAACGTTTTATTTAAATCTGCTTTATACCGAGCTCCAGCGATTTGGTCAGTAATTTATCGAATCTGCCTATGGCGCGCTGATGAGATCTAATAAGATCGAAATCGCGATCCACGTGTGGTAGCTTCGAATAAATTATTTGACCAAGAACTTATTTTTGTTCTTACTTATGATGCGTTAATGTTGGATGCAACTACTATTCTACATAAGCAAAACAGAACGTTAGCATAATTTCAGGAAGAGCGAATTGAAAAATATATCGATTTTCTCCACCGTAGTTTATAAGTGGCATAATATTCCAGTAACCTTAAAAAATACGTTTACCTTTATTTAGTTTGTTCAGATATTTGTCATTTACTACATTGACAGATGTAGCTTTTTTATATAGTACGTACTCTTCAACAAAAATTACTTGCAATTCTTGAAGCAAATATCACAAACTAACTATAAGAGCATGAAACTTTGGTTAAGGATTTCGCTTCCAGTTGATGAACTAGTGTAGTCCTTATTCTGGTCTAAAGGCCGTCGTTGTTTGGAATTGCTTCCTAATGTTTCGCTAGCACGAAGGGAGAGCTTCTGCATCAGTCTACATCCAACATCGGAGATAGAAGGATCTCTGAAGAAGCTCGCCACTCGTGCTAGCGAAACGTTAGGAAGCAATTCCAAACAACGACGGCCTTTAGAACCGAATAAGGACCACACTAGTTTATAAGAGCATGATTACATCCGGTTGTTAAAATCTTTAATTTTTAAAGGAATAACGATAGATTATGTTCTTAGAATTATTTTCTTTCTTTTCCTTATGTGCAGCTTATTTCTAAAGTCAGAGATGAACAACTAGCAATTGAAACTGGATTATTTGCATTGATTTGTTTTGATTTCATGTCAAGTTACGTATAAAATTCAATTTCAGAACAGCGGCTTAATTACTCAGCGTATATGTTTCTTATTTTAGAAATTGCAACTTATTTTAAAACGGTATCATTTAAAAGTTGTTGCACATTGAAGTAAGTCCACGTGTATATCATATATATATGCAATAAATAACAAATATTCTATGAATTAATCATAAAATGAGTGATACTATCAGTTAAGTTATTTTGCCGTTTTCATGTTTATCTGCTCATAAACAACATTAAGTAGCGTTGATTGAACAAAAAAGTATGTAATACATAAAGTATAAACATATTGCCATATTATTTTCAAGAGCCATCTAAACATGGAATGGTTGATAATAAAGTTCACAAGTCGCTAAATATTTTCTATTAAAATTATTATACTGAACAGTAGTAGGGAAAATATGTTTTTTCACAAAATACGTTTTTAAAATGAAACTGTTTAGAAGAAAACGATAAAAGTAAACTGATTAAACACAAATGGTAGATGTTGTACTACTAAATTATTCTACCTACTGAAGGAATTATTATTTATTGTTAATGAGAATTTAGTCCATGAAATATCCCTCGGATCGGGTATTCTGTAGTCAGATACAACAAAACACTTAATCCATCCAGTTAAGTGACCATTCGTATGAGTTTATGTCGCATTCATTTTTCTAAAATAGAAGGAGAATACGCAGTCTTGTATTTCAACATAACTGTAAATTTTAAAAAGAAAACAGTATCTCTGAGTAAAAATATACTTATTGTAGTCTTACCCAGGTCTATTCGATCGTCATATAAATCACCTACGTTGTTTATGGAAATCAGCTGTTGTCGGTTCGATACACTGGCTACTAACGTAATTTGGAAGGGTTGTTTATAGTTGTTAAATGAAAGACAACAAATATGTGACAACCTAACTTTAGTATGAATGAAATGATAAAATACTAGGGAAATCCCAGTAATATTAAATTTTAAACAAAATCTTAGCCTACAAATCAGAGATGTGTATCATCCGTAAAGTATGAAATTTATATAAATCAAAAATATCACTCTGTGAAAATCTACCCTGTACGATCCACATACGCAGACACATGTAAATAATCATTTAAAACTGAAGAATGTTGGTATTAGTTATTCGACAATGTAAAAAGGTACTGAAGTCTCATATGGGAGGCAACCCAGCTAGAAGTTGAGATTTGGGCCTCACATAAAAATAAAATGCAATAAATAAATACCAAAATAAACACACAAATAAATATGTAAATAAATGCGACGAATAAAAATATCAAAATAAAATGTAACACATAACCGTCGAAATAAATGCACAAATAAATATCAAAGTCAAATGCAACAACTAAAAATCAAAATCAAATGCAACAAATAAATATCAAAATAAAATACACTCACATTTGTGAATACTCCCAGATCAATAATCTACACGGGAAAAAATGTTAGTAAATTCAACAAACCTCAAAACTTTCTGAACGCACCTGGTAGATCAACAAAGAGCAAAATCATAAAAATTGAAAACAATGAAAAATCACAAAATACTTGTTACACATCACTGTTTTCGTCAAATTAACAAAATAAAAGTTCAAATTAAACAAAACATCACAAAATATACAATGGATTGAAAGAACAATGAAAATTGACAACATTTGTGTAGAATTTTATAACAGTAAAAAACAACATAATAAATATTAGAACCCCGTTGAAAACTACATGCAAATACAATAGCTTATTACCTGTGAATGCAACTTGAAAAACACAAAAACAAAAAAAACTAAAAGCAAAGAACCAACAAACGCGATACTTCACTACACTGTCAACAAAAAGAACCAAGAACACGACGCTGAGATAGGGTAAATCTCCGACCTCTTGAGCTACATCTCGATCATCTTGCATTTTTATCATTCGTTCGCGTCTTAGATAACTAAACAGTTCCTGATTAATGAGTAGTAGGTAATAATTTAGGGAAGTGTGAAATTATTGAAATAGGCGATAGGGGACGACAGACACTGGTTGCTACATTATATCTATTTCGTTTTTTTTTTGTTTTTGGGATACACATCCTAATAAGAGTTAAGCAGTTAAGACACAATAAGAAAATTGTTTAACCCAATAACAAACAAGAAAAATCGATGCTGATACTATAAAGATGTTTCATTTGTTTGTTTTGGTATCAACGGTCAATCAATCAATCAATCAATCATTCAATCAGTCAATTTTCTTTATTTAGCTATTAGCTAATTCACATTTACAGAAAAGTTTACATAGACAATATCACTTACATATACTCTAGATAACATAAGAATAACTATAATATTGTGCTAAAGAGCGGTAGGAATTACTAATGTTAATAATATTTTTTAAAATGTACAGCTAAATCATTAAACAATCATATTCCATCATTAAATAATGATTTCTGCAATTTTTTGTCTTAACGATAACTTCCGGAACACTGGATTTTCAATTTTCACACCTTTAAGAAAGTTTTAGACTAATCATTGGTAATGAAATATTTTTGGAGAGTTTTTTAGTAGAGGCAGTAACAAATTTTTCTTCATTAATTTTAGGTAATCTGTAGTAGGTACAAATTCATTCAAGAATTGATATTACACTGATTTATTTTTTTATAGTTTTTAAATTAAAGGCTACCTTTTCCACACGTTTATTGTATTCATTTCAAACTTTTAATTATATTTTTTATTTTTAAGTTGTTTCCAAGTATGTATTTTTCTGAATAATTCACATTATTATCACTATAATTAATCAAGTACACAATACATTTAATGCTCTTCTGTTGCAGGTAAGAAAAAATCCTTTCTTCTTGTTCGTCTTACTCATTTTTTGATATCGGATCGAAGGTAAGAGAAACTAAAAATATATTTCAAATGTGAAGTTTTCTACATATAATATTTTACAATTTCTAAATATTTCGTCATTCGTTCCTTACAGCATCCTCAGTGATGACTTGGTTGGGGCTGAATATTGAATAATAAATAATTATCGAAAAACTTACTACTTAAATACGCTTCCTGTAAAACTTTGAAAAGTACATTAGTATATAAGCGTTACAGACAATAAAAGACCAACTCATTCATTAATTTACAGTCTGTTATTGAGACATTCTTACCATTAGAGTAATTTCAATTTGAGGTATAATTTTCTGTGGTCATAGTATGTGGAATTTTTGAAAAACATATACCATAGTCACAAGAATGCAAAAAGAAAATACTTTAATATGGGGTATGGAATAAATTCAGGCGCTGTTTTCTTAGAAGACTTATTGAAAAAATGAATAGTATAAAAATAAATTTATCATTAATGTAAGATTCGGTCATATATGTACATTATGTTACAATGCTTTTTCCCGCCAGGGTGCAAATAAACAACATTACAGGTTCTCGATGGGGGAAAATCAATATTTCACGTGTTAGCATGTTCGTTGCATGGTTCCCTCGTAGTAGTCTGAGGAAAAGGGAAAAGTAAGACGACACGATGTGTGTAGAAAAAACTTTTATAATGACGAAAAGACGCTATTGTTATATAATTAGACGTGGTTGTACCTACAGGCTAAATATCTAAAAGATTGTCTATTAGTGTAGTGTAGTTGCTGTGCCGGTGTTTGGTAACTTTTGTTTTTAGTTATCATTAATTTTATGTGTTTCTGTTTAGTGCTCTGTTTTTGTTTTGTTTCTTCTGTTTTAATCATCATTATACTCTTTTAACTACCTGGAGTCTTTTACTGGTCCAAATACCCCTAGACAACGAGGAAAACCCCTACGATAATATATTACCTGTTCCCATCTTTCGACCAACTGGTTGTGTGGTGAAGAAGTGGGTGATACAATTTTTGAGGTCTTTTTATTAACGAAAGTTGCGCCCTTCACTTGGTTCGACATGGAGCGGAAAAGGTGATTATCCTTTAGAACAAAATCCGGATGGCATGGAGGATGCGGTATAACCTTCAATTCGAAATCATTCGGAGCTTTTTTTATGAACTCATTATCATGAAGAAGACTGATTTGATCACGTCAATTGGCCGTTTTCTGTTAAATTGATTCGTAAATGCGATTAACTTGTCGATAGTCTCGTTCTTTTCGAACTTTTCTTAGTAAATCACATCTTCCCAGTCCTACCAGATGCGGATCATTGTTTTATTGAAATAGAGATTTTGCTTAACCATTTTGGTTTTTTGCTTCATATTAACGTTGGTACCACTTCTTATCCCTGTCCCGATGACAATTCTGTATAAAAATCGTTCCTTGTGATTGCGTGTTGCATATTGTCGGACGAGATTTTGAGCTGATTTTCCTTGTTGCCATCACTGAAGTTGTGTGACACCCAAACTCCAAGTTCGTGAGTAAATCCCATGTAAGTAAAGTCTTGAAAGCACAACCCATCTTTTCGGTCAACTTTCAAAAATAAAATACAAAAAACGCCAGAATTTGTTACACAACCTAATTAGCATGAATAAAGTCGTTGTGCTTAGATTTATACACAAATAACGCATGACACTGTATGTTTATTTTACTTAATTTCAAAATATTTATTTGATATATGCGACATCCTGACGGAATACTTCGTGCGGTAAATTATAATATCTCAATCGCATGGTGTATACAAATACTTCAAACATTTTTGTTGTCAAATACAATTACAACAAACTGTTTAATGCAGAAAGTATAAAACATGAAACAGTTGCCGTTTTCAAATACTATATGTAAATTTTTTCTGAAGAATGCATTCGAAATACAAAATGAAAAATTGGTATTTTCTAAGTAGATTTTCAAATGAAATACACTCTTCTTTTGTTGTTTATTAGTAAAATTTGTTCTATTGTTTACTGTAAAGTGCATGCAGGGTTTATGCAGAGAACAGGCGGGTAATATGAATTTTAAGATGACAATGTATATTCGTAAGTACAGAATAATATACTACGTATGTTAAATTTTTAAACTATTATTTTACTGCTTCCACGAGAATCTTATAATAGCATCGTATTATCAAATCAAGAATTTGGCATCCATTTATAAGAACACCTTGATAAGGAAAATCAACTTAACTGAACTACGCTGAAAAGTAAGGGATTGTGGTTTATATTTAGTATTTTCTAAATAGAAAATGGTTTTAAAAACTATCCGATTACAAATCGAAATAATTTTTAGAAAAAGGCTCATTTAAAATACATAACAAAAATATGTATATATCTATAAGTAATTTTGAATTTATCTAAAACCTGAAACATACGTTTTATGTTTACTAAATCTAATAAAATTAACATTAATCAATATGTTATTTTTCTTTGTAAAGCATTTCAGCCGCTATAAAATAATGTCATTTAATTAGTTTTCAAGTTAATAAAATTTACTTTTTGGCAAAAAAGCTACCTATATATTTTTAAAATAAAATTAAACGCCACGTTCTTTAAAATCATTAGCGAAAAGATGCACAATTAGTAAGTTATTTTGTAATACTCAATTGAATGATATGGTTTTATAGCGCTTGATATTCTGTACAAATAGAACATAATATTTTGTGATAAGCCCAGTAATACCCGTGTTAATCTCGAAAAAAGGGAATTTTCAGTGATTTCAACTTTAACCTTGAATAATTTTGAAACAGTTGAAAGATTCTTTATAAATATCTATCGGACATTAATAAAATATCGTTACCGAACTATAAAATTCAGAAAAAAAAATAAAATTTGTCATGTTTATTAAAAATAAAATAGAAAAATGCGTTAAGAAAGCACTAAATTTTAATATTAAACGCTCAAGTTATACGTAAGAAACGTCTTATTTTCGTTTCATATAACCAAAATGTGTTGAAAACCAACACATTAGAAATCATGTGTTCTCATATGTTTCCCAATTTACGACTTTTTTTTTAATATGACTATCAAAATTTTCCATCGATTCAAGAATCCTAATACCGATCTTCAGTATGAGGATTTTGGGGTTATGAATTCATACAAAAAAGTAGATGGAGAAAAATATTGTAGGATATAAAATGGCTAGAGCAGCCTCTCCATTCCAAAACGTTTGGATTACGGGTCAAATATCAAGAAACATAATTTCGCAACTATTAACGAAATGTACAGTCACAATGTTTTGGGCAATTAGTATTAATTGTACCCAAATTTTCTAAATTCGTTCGGCTTCACATAACGATTCCCAGTTCTTCAAATTCTTCAGTTTTTCAACACTAAAACGTCTTTAATGTTACATTAGATTAACAATCAATAACATTTTGATGTTGCATATTTATCATAATGTTGACGGAATTGATCTTGAACAGTTAATGGGCAAATTCATTTCGTGAATAACAGAACAACAACCAAATTTCAGGAAACGATATATTTAAAAATTTATACGCACTTTTAGACAAAAAATGTTTACCACAGTGTCAGCAATTCGATATTTTAATTTTAATGTCGGAAACTGTACGTAATTTATTTATTTAAAAAAATTAAAATGAACGAAGACTTAATAATAGAATTTTAATGAACGCAAAGTTGCTAAACTTTATGTTCGTTACTAATGTGAAAACGGAAGTTCATCTATCTCTTTTGAATCGGAAGATACTAAACCAGTCAGTACACTAAAAGCAAGAAGAATATATATGTATAAATCAGCGGGTCAATAAAAATATGTAATTGACGTAGATTATATTTAAAAACTTTGGACTGAAATAATGTATAAGTAATCTAAGAAAATTTTAATCTTAAGAAAAAGTCAAAATCGAGTATCAATTTATAATGGGTTTTAAATCATTAAATTTTACAACTTCTTAAGGCACTTGACATTACAAATTTATTATCTATTAATTTTCAACTCAATAATGGCACGCAGAAATATCATACCTAGTTTTACTTTTATCATTAATTAAAAGTATATATACATATATACGTATATATAATTTATTGATTTAACGAGTTCAATTATTTTGATCTTTAGTAGCTGTCTACCTTTTATCAAAACATGCTGAAAAGGTTTTTTTTATGTTATCGATTAGATTACAAGCTAAAATTGGTCTAAATCGCGGTAGGCAATTTAACAGCAAATTAAAAAAATTCCATACATTTTTGTTTAATTTTATCAAGAAAGTCAGACCACAATTATTTCCCATTTTAGGATCACTTCCATAATTTTAAATGCTGTCTTCTTGTTTTATGCTCTAAGACAGTGGTTCTCAAACTTACTTCGTCTACCGCCCACATTGAGAATCAATTATTTTCTAGCGCCCCCCAAAATTTTCTAACTCTACAGCATCTTAAAAATCACAATGCAATCATTGATTTAATTATAGCGTGCCATTTGAGTCTCATTCTGTTCAAACTTATATTTTAAATACTGTTCTAAAGAGAGAAATAAAACGCAACTTTGTAAATATTTATAAAAAACTTTACTTAAATTAAAATAAACATTTCAATTCCAATTTTGAAATTAATCTAATGTGATGGATGTTTTTAATAAGTTTGTTAATAGCAGGCTCGAATTTACTCAAAAACAGCCATAAGTTACTAACATGCAAACGATTTCTCTTTTTAGTAAGCAGTGTTGTCACAGCACTAAATCCACCTTCACACAAATACGATAATGGGAATGCTATTAAAAATCGTTGAAAATCGACCACAATCCAGGGAAAAATTGCGTAATTTGTTGCGGCTTTTGTAACAGTTTTAGTAGCCATTTTTAAATTTGATTTTAATTTCCTCGTTCGTTATAAGTTCTAATATATAAGTTCTTCTTCCAACTGGAATGATACTGCTGTGTTACTGTGTTGACATTTGAAAAGGATCCAACACCTAGTCCGGTATTTTCAACTTTGAAATGTCCTGGAATCGTTCTTTGAAATCACCGTGGAGGTTCTCTAAATGTTGACAGTAATCAAGCAAGTCGTCGTTATTGATAGATGATGCTGATAAATTAGGGAAAGCGTGAAACCCACGTCTGCTGATATTTTTCTTGTGTAAGAGCAGTTTGGTTACGAAAGCAGCAACGACATTTTTTCAAGTTCAATTCAAATTGAAGTTCAACTCGTCACCATAAAGTTGGAGATTGATATCAATTGAAACAATGAAACAATTTATGTAAGTCTGTCAAGTACGCAATATCATTCTTTGATATGGTGAGATTGTTGCGTAATTATGTGTCTGTTTTCCAAGAACCCTATCACAGAGTCAAACAGATTGTAAAATCGAGTTAAGCAAGTACCTCTTGACAGCCAACGCACAGCGATTGCTGTATGAAACAGCAATCGGTTGCAATCTTCATCATTAGCAACACAAAGCTGATTAAATAATCTGTCGTTAAAAGGGCTGTTCCGGATTTTATTCACTGCTTTGATGGCTGATGCAGTGCAGTGATTGAAACAGCCGTTCACTCAAATTTCTTGCAACTAAATGTTGTCTATGAATGACGCAATGTACGTCAAGCACATTTGGAACTTTATTTTTTAAGTACGTTATGAAACCTTTGTGATGCCCTGTCATAGCCGGAGTACCATCCGTAGCAGCTGATATAATGTTCTTCAAGGGATTTGTTTTTCATCACAAAACTTTTTCAGTGTATGAAATATGAATTCTTCTTTTGTATCTGTCTCTAAATTTTTTGCCAATAATACTTCTTGACATATTTTCTCATCTTTGATAAACCTCAAGTATGATAACAATTCATTATTTTATTACTTCATTAGTTGGTAATGTGGACTCATCCAACTGAATTGAGAATTGACTTATCTTCAGATGATTACACAGTGACTCTTCAATGTTTTCCGCCATATCATCAATTCGTCTTTACACAGAACTATTGCTCATTGCTTAAAGGAATTTTCCAGATAATATATGCCGCTGGTTTACGGAGCACATTAGTTATTACTTCTTTTATTGTTGGTAAAATTAACTCTTCTCCAATAATGTATGATGTGTGTGTGGTTTGCCTGTTTAAGCGATTAACAAAGAAATCTTGTACGAAGCTCGAAGTCCGTAATCGTCTTGCTTGGAAACCACTGAAAAAAGTTTTGATATAGTTGGCTGTACTATAAGCGCTATACTTCTTTTCCAGGTCTTTAAAATAAACCAAATTTTTATCTTTTTTATCTGAATGCATTTTATTGAAATGAACCCTACTCTTGTAACCTAGAAGGCTTCATCGCTTCATTCGAAAATTATTTTTGACAAAGAAGGCACATAGGCGAAGACGAATTTGTGGGATTCCAAGAAATCTGTATTTAATATATTCCGCACTGTATCTGACTGTCGTCTCTTCTTTTTTGCTTTCGACATGGTTTTGTCTTCACAAATAGTAGTAGTAGTAAAGTATCGAATTTAAAGAAGTTGCTAACGACTGCACGCGAAAACGCTAATGAAAATGAAGGAAACATTACGCGGTTTTGTACAGGATTAAAATACAACACCCACCGACAGCAATAAGATGAACATATAATTTGCACTGAGCAAGATTGAACAAGTATCGATGATTCTGCTGCTTCATAGAGGAATGCAAAAATCGCGTTATTTACGTTATTTAACAAAAACTTGTTACAGCTGACGGGCGATCTACAAAAGCCGTGACAAATTATTTATTTTATAGTCTATACAATTAAACTGGGCAGGAACAAGAACGGAATAATCGAGGTTTTGATTTTAGTTTTTAAAATAAAATAAAAATCAGCAATCTCTCTCCTAAACCCCTTCAACGCCCCCCAATTTTCTCTGTACGCTTTACCACCCCCCTGTTGGCGTCAAGCGCCAACAAGGGGGCGTTATCGCCTACTTTGAGAAAGACTGCTCTAAGGTACTTGTAGACTTCTTTTTGAAATTTAATGCTTTGTTTCTATATTGAATGCATGTACATTTGTTTATTTTATTTAAATGAAAGATAAGGTACTTATCATTTTGAGTGATATTTAGGAATTTTAAAGCATAATGTCAAATGCATATCAGTTTTGTTATCTACTTCACTCGAATATATTTACCTGTCAACGGTATGGTTTTAATTATAATATTAATATAAATAATTTATATTTTAAACAGATAGCATAATTGCACAATAAATTTAAGAAGATAGAGAATATATAAGTTTTATTGCACAATATTGCGTTGACTAGAAACATTCTGGTGAATTCAGATTACGTGTTAGAATCATAACTGAAGTAACCCAAAGTATTCATTCATATTTCACATTTCATTTCTGAATAAATAATTCAAAACTTGAAAAGTGGCGCGATTTCCGATTGTACTCGAGCTGCTGATCTTTAACCTGTAATGAAGGTGAATTTGTGTTGGTATGCAATATTGACAATGATTTTTTTTTGTTTTGTTTATAAAAGATCCGCAAAACACAAAAAACCTTATCACTATAAATGGTGTAATAAAAGTCTTGATAAGGGTACGTATTAAATATTCCTTTTTAAAAGCAAGATTATTTAACCATAACTCCATTACAAGACTTTCTTTTCACCGTTGTCAATAAAAAGTTTTAATTAGTATAAAATTAATTATCATTTCACCATAAACTAAAATTCGTCCGGGCTACTTTAGTGCCCTCCTCAAAACAGTGTCCTTGAACTACCTTTTTGTGCCAGTTTCCAACTATATCCGACTTATCCATCATATTGAGTGTTTTTTTTTGTAATTTTGAACTCAATCTTACATTATCACAGTTAGTCTTAGATCATTAATCATCAGATTATTACCAATGAATACACGCCATTTCCTTGTTTTCAGTTATATTAACATCTATTTCATTAATTAAAGCAAATAATGTAGAAGAGTAGAAAGATACATATAATGATTCATATACAGAAAATAAATATAAATTTAACAAACATTATTTATATGGTTTACATATTACTATTAACAAAAGATAAATTAGTCATTTCCATTAACATCTGAGCCTTAACAAGAGTCGACATTATTAGGATAATCGCACACGTTCAACTTGGTGTTAAATACTAATCCACTTGGACATGACTGTTCAATAGCAACACCATTGGAACATTGGTAAAACTTTGAACAATCACTGTCATGGGGTAAGTATATGGAAGTATCGATCGGATCAACTTCTGGACACTTTTGCTTTTCACAAACTACATTGTCGGGCCAGTCACATACATTTAAATCTGTGTTGAAGAGGGTTCCTTCGGGACATTCTAATAAAATAGGAACTCCATTGGAACACTGATAAAATTTGGAGCAGTCATTTTCATGAGGTAGATAGGTTGAATGATTCAACGAATCTACAGCTGGACATACTAAAAATACAAACCATCTCATTAATCGGCATAATTGCACGAGATCATTAATACTAACCAGCGTTCCCTGACGATCCAGAATCGGTTTCGGCATCCCCACCTTCATCATTTCCACCATTTCCTTCACTTCCATTACTTCCGTTATTTACACCACTTCCCTCATTGGCATCACTTTCGTCATTTCCACTACTTGCGTCATTTCCATCACTTTCCTCATTGCCATTATTGTCTCCATTTCCATCAGTTCCATTGCCGCTTGAACCTGAACAAGATTGCACATTTTCGGGATAATCGCACACATTCAACTTGGTGTTAAATACTAATCCACTTGGACATGACTGTTCAATAGCAACACCATTGGAACATTGGTAAAACTTTGAACAATCACTGTCATGAGGTAGGTATATGGAAGTGTCGATCGGGTCAACTTCTGGACACTTTTGCTTTTCACAAACTACATTGTCGGGCCAGTCACATACATCCAAATCTGTGTTGAAGAGGGTTCCTTCGGGACATTCTAATAGAATAGGAACTCCATTGGAACACTGATAAAATTTGGAGCAGTCACTTTCATGGGATAGATAAACTGAATGGTCTAGAGGGTCTACAGCTGGACATTCTAATACAATTAAAGAAAATAATTAATTAATTTTTAATTATGTGTTAAGCAATGGCTTTAGGTCAATTTATTTCGAAAAATCAATAAGAGGAGTCACTCACCACTGCTTACAGCTATACTTCCCTCAAGGCACAGGATGGTGCACAACAATAATAAATCTGAAAAAAAATAAAGATACTTTCTTGGTATTTTTAATCGGAAACCCACAAATAAAAAATTTGAAACTATAATTTGAGTTTAATGAAATTTGATTTATTCCATAATTTTTGATATTAAAATTATTAAAACAATAATAAAATTTCGTTTGCTACCTACTTAGCATTGTTTTCATCGTATAAAGTGTCGGAATCGAATAACTTAACTGATTTTATTTCGATAAACTACTTATATATATATACATATTTATTAAAAAACACTTCATTTTACCGACAACTAATGACGAAAGATAATATAATGTAACTGCAGTAAATAGGTTTAGGAATTATTTGAAAAAATACGTCACCTCTACCTGGTAAACACTTGAAGTATGAACTTCCGTCCGATGAATAAGTGATACTCTCTTACTACTGATCAAAATTCAATTTCTATTTTTACAGTTTTATTGTATTATTTAAAAATTAATGACCTCGCAGTTCTAAAAATGCAGGCAATATTATGACAGACTCTGTAATAGTAGAATTAATATTCAGGTTAAAGGGCCTTGGGCATTTTCGAAAAAAAAATACATAAGGGACCATTAAAAATGACAAGCGAGTGTATATTTAATAAAAAAGCACATTTTAGTTACAAAATTACGATAGTTTGTTATTTACACTATAATCATTAATACTCTGTCTTCGCTGCAGGCAACTCAGCACATAATTCATGATTAAGACAGGGGGATTGTTCATAAAATCTTGGGTTAAACTTTAGATTCACAGATATTCAAAATACATATTAAATAAATTTTTGTTAAGAACTGATTATTTATCGTTTAGTATTTATCAAAATATGGAATGAATGAATTGATTTACATAACGAATATTATAGTTAAGTAATTCAATACAAACTACTTTGATTTTATTTTCTTTCTTTCTTCACAACCTGAAGAAGGCAAAGATATATGACATGACACATTAAATATTTGTAAACTCCAAGTGTGTTTTTTATTTAATTTATCTTTAGCTTGATATATTTAGTCCATTGTTTTTCTAATTTTTTTATTCCTTCTAAATAATAATACTTCTGAAAGCCCTCAAAATAAGCGTTTGTTTCCACGATCTCTTTATTGGACCCAAATCATTTACGGCCCAGCCATTTCTTCAGGTTTGGAAACAGCAAATAGTCGGAGGGGGCTAAATCCGAAGAATAAGGTGGATGGCGTATCAGTTCGTCGCCCAATTAATGAAATTTTGGCAAGGTGACTACGTACGTATGCACCCGTCCAGTGGTCTAATGGAACAATACTTTTTTCATGGTTAAATGCGATCGTTTCTGCTTCAAAAGAGTACTAAATCTGTCCAGCAGCTGCAGGTCTGAATAATATTTTCCAATGATCATTTTACCTTTTTCAAGATAATCAATATGTCTTACACCGCTCACCGCATGAATCGCAAAAAAACTGTGACCATGACTTTGTTAGCCGATAAACCCATCTTAGCCATCTTTAGTGCACGTTCACATCTAGAAACCCATTATTTCGATTGTTGCTTGGTCTGTGGTGTGGCGTGATAAATCTATGTCTCATCTACAGAAACGAAACGGAGCAGAAACGTGTTTGGATTGCGGCTGTACATCTCCAAACACTCATTTGAACTTGTCACACGATGGTGTTTATGGTCGATCGTGAGCAATCGCGGCACCCATCGCCCAACGTGCGGACAGTTTTTTCATGTTCAAATATTCATGCAAAATGTGATGCACTCGCTCAGTTGAGATGCCTACAGTCTCAGCCAACCCACGCACGTTCAACCTTCAATCATCTAATATAATTTTATGGATTTTGTCAACTATTTCTGATTTCTGGCGTAACGATTTCTTTTGAACATTTTGCAACCTGAACGTTCGGCGTCACTTGTACTGGTGCGGCCACAAAGAAACTCAGTAAACCACTTTTTAACCATTGAAATTAACGATGCAGCGCTGCAGCGCTGCAGATTCCCATAGTATTTATCAAACCTCTCCTTGTTGTTTTTTAACGGATTTGTTTGCGAGAAAAGTAATGCTAATCAGTATACGAATTTTTTTCATTATAACTCCTTTGAATGTCTGTTAAACATAAACTAAACGCCGCAGCTTGCTCAAAATTTTACAGTAGTCTACCGATAGATAGCAATTAACGGAAATTGAAAAGTTATTTAAGAAGGAACCGCAAGCAAAATAAAATTTGCACTAATAAACAACCGATCGAATGTTATGATGTTATGTAAATGACATTAACATCAATATTATTTAACCATGTTATAAATTAGCGATATATTTTTCGAATCAGGAGGAGGTGAATTGATATTTTTTTGTTCATGATATGCCTATCATTATCTGCAGAGCATTATATCATAGCAAGAAACACAAGTAATAAATTAAAAAATTGCCCAAATAATGAAGTTGCTCAAACAAAATACACACAAGTGAGTTGAAGTTTTCTGAAATTATTGGAAAATTTAAAATTTTCCATCAAAATATACATATGAAAAGTTTAATTCGAATTTAATTTATTCAATTTAAAGTACAACCTATTAAGCTACCAACTGTGTAATATATTCGAAATTTTATAAATTTGTCATTATAATAAACTCGTGTTAAGGGTGAGTCTAGTATCCTTGATCATTGCTTTGTGGAACTGTAGAAACAACATACAATTAGCAAAAAAGCTATGGAATGAATGGCAAAAGTAACTCTTATTTGTTTATAGAATGCGTTCTAAAGATTATTGTCTTTCTATGCTTTATCTGTCCTAAGAAAAAACTTTTTAGAAATTCACAGAAAAACAAGTATCGATTGAGACGCAAATTGTTTCTATCGTCATTGTTAAGTGGAAAGCTTAATATGAGAACAGCGACTTAATCATTTAATAAATCTCTTTCTTATATTAAAAATTGAAATTAATTGTAAAATGGTATCGTTGTAATGGTACCTGTATAAGTCTTAATTAACTTTAAAACTCCACGTGTATACGTGCAATAAACAACGAATATTCTATGAATTTATCAAATAATGAAAGATAATGTCACTTAATTCGTTTTATCGGTTTTCATGTTTTCATAAACAACATTAGGTAATATTTATTGAACGTTTTTTTTTTTAAAGTACCGTCCTACATCATGCGGTTTAAATGTTAATCGTAAGGCGTAATAACCAGGAGTAGATATAATAAATATAGATATAATGTAAGGTATGGACGTATAGCCAGATTTTTGAAGTTATAATTAAAAAATAATAATAAAAATTTAGCATGCAACGATAGTTGCACGCACACAACTATCAAAAATTTCATAGTATCAGAATAAGTGTCGCTAGTCTCGGCAGCCGCCACTGTGGGTTAGTTCTTACCATAGTTAGCACGGCAACACTGCGCGGTGATATTACTTAAATACGTAATCGAAAACATTCTTTAATTCATTACGTACCTGCCGGTTAAAGGAATATGTGAATAGAAGCACATTATTAGAGATATACTCTGATTTCACAAACTGTGATTTTGTCATTAACAGAAGCATGACTGTAACATCCTGTGACTGAGTTCCATGTAGCAGTGCCAGCAAAATTTTCTAAATATTAAAAAAAAATTGCAGTATCCATACTGGACCTTTCCCGCAGCTATTTGACCACTTGATCGAAAATATAAATTAACGGTACATTTCTCAGGAGTCGCGAAATCATGATTTTTAACATTTGACCCAGAATCCAAACGTTTTGGAAGTTTCCTGCATAGTGGAGACGGGAATGACTTTTTAAATCCTTCAATATTTTTTTCAAGCAGTTAATAATAATAAAGCAGGCCATTTAATGTTTTATGTGAACCTATAATTCGAAAATCTGTTTGCTAAAGATTAGTATTACGATTTTTAATTCGATGGAAATTGTCGATTGTCGCATTTAACAAAAGTTGTAAGTTGGGAATCACATGAGAAAACATGTTTTCTCACAACGTGTTGATATTCAACACATGGAAGAACTCACGCATTTATTATTCAACATAAACAATAAAACTTTGTCGCCGCTGACCATACCCCACACGGTAGATACATGAATAGATATGCCGTATATCCTCTATTTCTCTACTAAATTTTAAGTTTGTACATTAAATGATTCATAAATACGGTTATATCTAACAGACGAACAAATATACAGACCATTTGTTTCATTTTTTCTTTTTTTAAGTTACAAGCCCTAATAAGAGTTAAGTAGTCAAATAAAAGTCGACACTTGACAAGGAGCTTAGATTGTAGTGAATAGTTATAATATATATTTTTAAGTAATACAAAAGAAAATTACTACTGTGGTGTTGCTGGTGATTTAATAACGTTGATTTGATGAAAACTGATGAATGTTGTCGCTGTTAGTATTGACAAAAATAAATGGATGAGACGAGTTGAATTGAATATTGAATGAAAAATGTGCACAAAGGTCGAAACAAGTTATATCTATCGCGGTCGGTGAAGAAGTGCTAAAAATAGAAAGTTAGCATACAAACTGTGAAGGTTATTGCTTCAAAAAATACAGAGGGTAGCGAGACAAGAAGCGATAGAAATTTTGCTTGTTTGTTTGTGTTTGTAAATGAAACAAAAGAAAGCTGTTTCTAAGAATTGAAAAACGCAAGACAGTAGAAAACAAGTCTGTAAAAAAGATACGCTCAAGAGTGTTAGTCACTTTATACAAAATATTTACATAGAATTTATACAAAACAATCTACAAAAGTGAAATATTTTTAAGTTTCTATACAAAAATTAATATGAAAAATTAGATAGTGGAACATAGATCCCCACACTACCAACTATAATTAAAATTATAATATTTATTTACTTTTTACATGCGATTAATCTATAAAAGCCAAATTTATTGATTTTGTTTGTCTCTTACTAAATAAATAACTGCTATAATTTGACTGATAAAGACGCTAATTTAAATGTACTTGTAAAGTCATGTTTAATCCTTTTTTCTGTAATATACATGTGTTTATTGTATTTAATCGTGTGTTTAAGTGGAATATAAGCACATGTGCTTGTCATTTCGAGTATAATTTAAGAATTTTAAACGATAATATCAAACACATATCGGTTCTTCTTATATATTTCACTCTTCTAATTGAAGATGAAAGTAATTTACCTAATTATTGTGAAATTTCGTTAGCAAAATTTTAAATATTTGTACTTTAAACTGCAGGATCAGTAAACAAACATTTATCAAATTTATTGCATATATCTCACGCAGAAAAAATAAAATAGAGTTATAAATAAATACAGAAAACGTAGTGATCGCCCTCTGTAGAAATTTAATACTTATTGTGGGATTCAGTAATATTCAGCAAGGTTCATTTCTAATAAGAATATGGGCTTGTTAAGCTGAACCCACGGCGTAGCTAACTAGGTACGTGGTAGGTCATTATTATATTTATTATATTATTTATATATTGTAAATAAATGTTTTTAATTAGTTATTTTATTTATTATTTTATATATACTTCTGTTGAAATATCTTTTTATGATAAGTCATCTTTAATTTAAGTATTAATTAATTTATGAAACCTACTAATACCGATCCATCTAATTATAATATGTTAACACCTTGTATTTTAGCTCTGAGGAACTTTGTGATTGACTGCGAACCGTCGGTGTGTTGTTTCTCAATTATTAAACCCTTATACCTTTTTTTGGCTTTCAATTTTGTGGTTGTGACTAATTATTTTTGGGAAAGATATGAAACTGAAAACTTTATCACTTAATTTAAAATAGATATCTACAGATAATGCAGCAGGTAGCAATTATGAACAGGACAGTAAAATAACATTAACCTAACAAGAAATCGATTGCACACCAAATAGACAATCAGTTTTTATAACGATGTATAGTGGTTATGTGTATCGTGATTAATAGTAAAATACTCGGAGATCAACTCTTTATTATGTGCAAAAGAAACCAACGTACAAAAATTTACAAAACTTATCGTGTCGAAGACGAGAGACCGAATAATCGTTTTCCCCTCGACCTTTTCTTTCCAAACCATATTACTGTAGGTACCTGCTTGGTCGCTTGGTCCCTATCATAAAAGTCGACCGTTTTATTAGGGTCCGACCTTCTGTAGGCATTGTGCTTTTGGCATGAAAAAAATGCCGTCATATATTAAAAAAGAAATAATTTCAATACAGATCACATGAAAAAAAGAGGTGTATATAAACTATGTTGTAATAATTGTAACTCAGTATATATAGTACAAACGGGAAGAACTTTCAATAATAGAATAAACGAACATGTTAAGAATTATAACCAAAATTCAGCGCTTAAGAACCATTTGACGGTAAACAAACATGATTGTAATATAGATAATGTCAAGAAGCAATAGAAATAAAATCACATTTGAATTCAAAAAATGAAATTGTTTTAAATGAAATAGAGAATGTCCACAATTCACCAATAGTAACTGCTTGTACATCAATAATTTCAATATGTTTAAACAATAATCTGTAAGTCGCACAACCCAACTTGTACACACCCCACTAGATAATAAGAAATAGGATAGGTAATATAAGCTCCTGCTGTAAAAACTAAGTTTAAACACACTTCAGCTTCTGAAGATGCCTCTGTGAGGTGAAATGGTATTGTTAAGCAAGTTTAATAAAGTTTCGTGAAAGTTTAAACGTGTTTTATTGTTTTAATAATTCATCAAGAAATAATTTCTACATTCGTAGTTGTTGCTAAAGATGCAATATCTAGTAATTGTGGTTATCGTCCCTACTCCTTATGTACACGTCACTTATCCGTTTTTAAAGATGACTACAATTATATATATATATAAACGCGCCACGTCATTACCAAACGTAATCTGTTTGTTCATGAAAGGGAGATTTAGATAAATATCAACAACTTACAATGGTCACATTGAATTGATTGAATGTATACGTTAAATCATAAAACTTTTAAAAAATCACAGGAAATGTTTGAAAGGTATTTTTAGACTTAATAAGCCTGATGTATACTTTTTTAAGAAGTCTAAATTATTAGATAGTTATAATGAATCTTTTGGTAAATGGTAGATTTACATTGTGTCGATAATTCTGCAGGTGGATGAAATGTGAATAAAACTATTTCATAGCATATGAATTTTAACCATGATATTCCTTTATACCGCAATCTAATTTAACCTAGCGATTCCGTCGTCTGGCGTTTAACTACAGCCACTACGACATCCTTCTGTGACTTTATTATGACCGAATCAGAATCTTGACATTACAACATTTCGTGATTTTTAATTAAACATATCGATTCAACAACAACGTCGTGGATATTGTAAGCAGACCATTTAGTTAATTTCATCGTTCAGTTAACATTTTAATCGTCAGCTAACACCAGAATGTCGTATTATCAACTATACCAGCATCATCGATTCCCTTTACAAACCTACCAACTCTATCTTTATAGATTTTAGAATATTATTATATAATGATTTTTGCAGAACATCCCTTAAATATTCCTAGTGGTATATGGGGAAAATGCTTAGTTTTGAAGTACAGAATTAATGACATAAGAAGGCCAAGAGGCGTGATTTAGTGATTTAGATCATTACTTAGCATTTTGGAAGTCACCGATTCGATTCTAATTACACCTGCTTCGGTCCAAGTTTTCTGTGGTTTTCTTGGATTATTTAAGCAACCGCTGGGACAGTAATAGTGCACTGATAATTTTTCATTTCTCTTCTATTTTCATTTCTTCCGTCTTTCCCACCCTAACCACGCCCTACATTGCACTACAATTTAGATCGAAGAGACTGCCCGCCCACCAATATGGGTAACGGGTGGTAATGAAACATCTAAACGTTTTATTTTAGACTTAAGAAATTAAACACCTTTCTACCTCCCATTAGAGTCAACTAAATTTGCCGCAAATCGAATACCATAGGTTTTCTCATCACTAACTTGTCGTTCTATTTACATTTTCTTTGCATCTGGAACAAGAAAGTACCCGACTCGTTCGGTTAACAATAGTTTATTGGATGATAATTTTCTGGGCTGATCAACCGTAATAGTCAGCCCGGAAATTCTCTAAATGTAGACTCCAGCTGTGAATGCCTTCACTATTTCAATAATACAAGTTTATGAAAATTTTCGAAACTAATAGTACCTATACGTAGTATTATCTACATTACTCTTAGTTTACTTAAGATCACTAATCAACGGTTAAGCATACTGAGACACAATATTGTACGTTTACTGATGTCTAATGGATCGTTTAAATGACTAGAGTATTGGTTCACAAGAAAATCAACAATTAAAATAAACAAAGTTATTTTGTGGTTGAATTTCAATTTAACTATATTACCCACTTGACTTTTGATTACTCACCATTCGATAAACTAAACATGACAACACCGAATAAGATTTAGATTAAATGATAAATCCATGTTTTTATTTTACTAAATATACTATTTAAAACAGAAACGATTTTATTTAACAGGTTCAGCCGATAAGTTCATTTTGTATGGAATTTTTACATGATTCAAGGTACAGATAGTAATAAATTGATTGCCGTTGTTATAGGCTTAATCACCGCTTCTGAGATTAACCGGAATAAAGGAGATGTCGGTAAATAACTATTTCAGATACAGTTTCAAGCATTTATATCATTCAAATCGTGAGCCGCCTCACACAAAAATAAAATCTGAAAATTTGTTGAAGTTCCTTTCAACGTTTCGACCATCGCTAATCACATCAAATAACATTGTTTAACTGGCAAACATTTTTTTGGCTTATTTATTTTACTATAATATAATCGTTTAGTATTGTCAGGGACAAAAAAGAAAGACGACGTGATTAGATTACAAAACGAACAGGAAAAGTTAGTTAATGGGCAAAAGTTAATGAAATGTGGAACGTGACTTAGAACGTAAGAGTCGCTGCCGGTAAGTTGTTAGGTGGTTACTGCCTTGAGTAGTCAATGGGCTGTCAACGATGCTGACGTAATGAAAAAGGGTGAAAATGGGGTAACAGCTACGACATAGAAGGCACCGATAGGCATAGGGACCCAATGTCAAGAATCTAATTTCCCACGGGCGTACTGTCGACAGCCTTGTCACTCTTTTGAATAAGTATTATTCAAGCAACATCGAATTTACTTCTAGTTTTCTACTGACAAAAGTTGTACTTAAAATTTCAAAATTTGCAAAAACTAAGAAACTACGAATATTTCTGGAAACAATTTTTATGCGAAACTGCGAGGTTGAACAAATGAGTATTGAGATTGAGAGTAAACTTCTTGGAATGAGCAATGTTATCAAAACCTAAAAACATTATTTTTATAAAACTATATGCCTACTTGTCCTCTTCTAATGGCTATTTTCACGAGCGGGAAAGGGAAGAATATGGAGGACACGCTAATACAAACATTCAATTGCATAGTACAATATATCCACGCTGTTTAGTAGGGTTTGCGCCCGGGTTGCGGAATATATATACTAATTATAAATTTAAAATATTTTTACTTTATAAACTTAAAGAAAAATACGTATTACGTGTACAAGACGGTAAAAGTTTCGGATTACTTCAAACAGAACGTAGTATTAGCCATACCAAAAAAGACAGGCAGAATAATTAACTTAACTTCTTATGCATCAAAAATCTTAACTAGAATAGTGTAAAAAAAAGATGGAATAAAGGGCGGAAGAAATATTCGGAGAATACTAATTTATGTTTAGAAGAAGTAGGGTAACACGTGAGACAATTTTAGCTTTACTTTGCTTTGTATACATAAAACATAAAAAAATTCACAAATTATATTTACTTCCATGACAATTGTTTCGGTACGCCGTACCTTTTTCAAGTGAAGTGTTACACTGACAAAAATACTTAAATACATCTTATGTATATACTCAGTGAAAGTGAGAATTCCTTTAAAATAGTTTTAATGGTGATGAAGGATTAAATTCTAATTGGTCATTTAATAATAATTCTGAATTTTTGTTTTTGATTTTATTTATTTCTAATGACTCTAAAGTGTTTAGTTTTTTCCCTCTATTATAAGTATATAAAATTTTGTAATCACTGTTGAACTTATTTTCCGCCAGTAAATGATTTTCATAATTAGATTTTTGTTTATTGTATTCATAACTTTTAAAATGTTATCTAATTCTAGTCTTAAATGATCTACCTGTTTGACCCATATAGCATTTTCCGCAGGAATCACCAGACGTTAATTTATATATATCTGATTTATTAGAATTTTCTATCTTATCTTTGTTACTTATTATAAATTTACTGAATTTATTTGTGGTCTTAAATGAGACAATAAGGTTTTTCTTTAAAAAAAAATGACATGCGAGTAGTGGAGTTGCCTATATACGTAACTATTGAAATTTATCATAAGAAGAGCATAAATAAATTAAGTAACATTATAAAAAATAACAAAGATAAGATAGAAAATGATAATATATCAGGCATATATGAATTAACGTATGATGGTTCCTGCGGAAAATGCTATATAGGTCAAACAGGTAGATCATTTAAAACTAGAATTAGATAAAAATTTTAAAGTTATGAATACAATAAACAAAATTCTAATTATGCAAATCATTTACTGTCGGAAAATCACAATTCAACAATAATTACAAAATTTTACATACTTAATAAAGGGAGAAAACTAAACACTTTAGAGTCGTTAGAAATAAATAAAATTAAAAACAAATATTTAGAATTATTATTAAACGATCAGTTACAACTTAATCCTTCACCACTATTAAAGCTATTTTTAAACAACCTCCAGTTTCACTGTGTGTAGCACTCTACTTGTGAAAAATTATACCATCTTGTATTTTGTTTATATAATGTGATCATAAACTTTCACCAAGTAAATGCCGAATCTATTATGTGTCACTTTTTAGTTTCCGAGCATTCAGTATGCTTTCTTTTTTATGAAACTAATTAATTGAAACACACTTTAAAAGTTACATATACATATATATATATTGTAACTTTTAAAGTGTGTTTCAATTAATTAGTTTCATAAAAAAGAAAGCATACTGAATGCTCGGAAACTAAAAAGTGACACATAATAGATTCGGCATTTACTATTTATATATATATATATATAGATCGATAATAATCAAATTATACAGAAGATAATACATAAAATATTCTACAAAAAACGATATTCTCTAAATAAACTGCTTTTCATGTGCAATGAATAGAAGAAAATCTGGATGGTGTTTAAAAAACAATTTTCTATAAGTATTTACTCTATTCATTACCTTCAGGAGTATTTATTTTGCAATATTCTATCTTTATATACATATAAACTTTTTAATTGTGTTTACCGTAGAGTTTAATAAGTTCGGCCTAATGTCGTCGACGTATAAGAATAATGAAAAAATAGACTTGGGAAAAAGGTTTCTTGTCCTGAACGAGTCAGGAGGACCCAAATAAAACATTGAAAGGAAGGGGAAGTAGATGGATACAAACCGTAATAATGATACTAAATGGCTGGAAAGTGGCTATTAGTCTCATTTAGAGAAAGCAGGGAAAAGAAAATGAAGTCTATTTTTTGTTTTATATTGGTCGCAGTAAGGCCCATTCATTTCTGGTAATGTAGAATAATGCTGTCTTATAAACTAATTTAAAACCAGGCTCACCCTTGAATTTCTACACTCGGAATAAAGATTTAACATTAAATTTTAATAAGTTAGAAAATAGCTGTTCAGTACGTCAAAGACATTTTTAGTTTAATATTTTATTACATACATTAATGCGATATTAATTATTGAATTAATTTATACCCACTACAGATTACCTTATACAATGAGGGAAAATTTTGTTACTGTTGTCACGCCCTCGCTCTTATTGTATGAGGTAATCTGTAGTGGGTACAAATTAATTCAATAATTAATATCGCATAAATCTATTTAAAATTTGCCTCTACTAAAAATTCTTCAAATATTTCCTTATTAATGATTAATAATATTATTTCATTGTTGTATAGTTGCAGTTATGTTTAAATTTATTTTAAATAGTTTCGTTTCTTGCATATAGGTAATTTAAACAAAATTTTCGTATTTTAATTATTTCTGTTCTATTACTGCAGCCGTTCTTGGAACGGTTATCATATATGGACTTTCAACTAACCATAAATACAAGAGACTAAGGGAAGTTTGCCGAGGGTACCTGTGTATTAAAAGTTACAGTTTTGACATTACATAGAATAAGTTGTTTATAACTTTTAAACAGTTAATTGATTCAGCCATTACATTATGGAAAATCATGATTCAAACAAAAATAAAATAAAATTCGAGCTTCAATTTTCCACTGATTTATTTAACAATTTAACAATTGTTTCATCCAACATGGGCATCTTCAGAATACAATAACAAATTACGTATATTATCCTACCTATAAATACATGCTACGTTTGATTAGGGGGTTGTGGAAGGGCATATTGTATAATTTTGTTTAAAATTATTGAATCTGAAACATTTTCAATTTCGTTTAAGGAAGAATCATTATTTTGTTTTATCTGTTTTTTAATTTGTAATGATTCTAAGATGTAAGTTTTTTAACTTTTTCTAAGCAGTGTAAAATTTTAAAATTATCGTTTGAATTAAAATCATGCTTTTTATTATGTATATAGTTCATGAAGGTAGAATTTCCTGAGTATTTTTTTACATGTCCTTTTAATCTTTCTTTAAATTTCCTCCCTGTCTGACCAATATATGTAGCTTTACAAGAGTTACAATTGAATTTGTAAACCCCATATTTATTCATTTTCTCTGTTTTGTCTTTATGGCTGATTAAATATCTAGATAAATTATTTCCTGTTTTAAAGAAAATTTTAGATTTTCCATTTTTAAGTTTGTATTTAATTTTATTAGACATGTGACCATCTGACTTATACATAATCTTACTAGTAGATGAATTGTTAAAATTATGTGTGTAAACCAAATTATAGCATATTTTTTTCCTTTTGTTATTAATTAATCAATAATGGTTACTCTAAAAACTCATATATGAGTTAATTAAAAACAAAAGGAAAAAATATGCTATAATTCGGTTTACACACATAATTTTAACAATTCATCTACTAGTAAGATTAAGTATAAGTCAGATTTATATATTGGTCACGTGTCTAATAAAATTAAAAACAAATCTAAAAATGGAAAATCTAAAATTTCCTTTAAAACAGGAAATAATTTATCCAGATATTTAATCAACCATAAAGACAAAACAGAGAAAATGAATAAATTATTAGAAATTAAAAAACAGATAAAACAAAATAATGATTCTTCCTTAAACGAAATTGAAAATGTTTTTTATTCAATAATTTTAAACAAAAGTATACAATATGCCCCTTCCACAACCCCCTCATCAAACCTAGCATGTATATATAGGTAGGATAATATACGTAATGTGTTATTATATCTTCTGAAGATGCCCATGTTGTGTGAAACAATTGTTAAATTGTTAAATAAATCAGTGGAAAGTTGAACCTCGAATTTTATTTTATTTTTGTTTACTTCTAAACAATTTGCATTTAGACTTCATTCTAGCTACATATAAAGTCATTTTCGTTGTCATGAATTTAACTTTGCTTCTGTTTAAAATAGTGCACGTAACATATATGCGTACAACTGAACAGTGTACAATGCATATAAACCTTAAAAAAAACTGTACATTTATTACCAAAGGAGAATCAGATTAACTCTGAAACCATAAAACCATTGCAAACTTTAACAGTTGACATACTTACGGAACAGTCTCCGAATTTGGAGTCGACATAACTAATATTACGCAAACGCTAATTTAAGAATACTGAAGCTATTTTTTTCTAATAGATGATTTTAGTACTTCCCAAAATTTTCATCGACATTAGTATATGCTAAGTATAAAGAAAATTAAATATAATCTATGGGTCCGGATTATAATAATGTAGTTTTGCTTAAAAAAAATAATAATACCAATATTTCCAATTAATCAACATAAGTTTATTGAGAGTTATTTCCTAATTTCAATAAAAAATACATATCAGATTTGTAAAAAATAATTTTGTTTTTAGTATGATTAATTTATTCTTGATTAATCACACCTTCCTCTCAGAAATCATTGTGATGAAAGTATTAATAAAGTTACCTTTTACAAATATTTTCAGATGTATTTTTATTTCTTATTCGTTGGTTAATTATCGAAAATAAGATATTTTTCCAAAGTTGTTTCTTTTTTTAAGATTCCGTGCACATGAAATGGTTTAAAAAAACTAGCCGTTTTAAAGAAATCAAACAACTACCTATTTTCATTTAAAACAATGATAGAAATGTATACATAACACATACATAATTTTGTCCATTGCTAAAACATTTAACCACTTTCTGTACATTGTTTTTATCTTTCCTTGTCGACTTAATAAAATTCTAAGTAAAAATCAATTAATGTACTGTTATCACACATACCTATATGTAAAACAATTAATTACACGTGCTCTCTTTTAGAGATAAAAATGAAAAAAAAATTATCTCCCCATAAGCTATGTTTAAAGTGCTACATAAATATGTCTAGTCGTGTTCTCTAGAGAGGAATCAAAATTATAATTTTCTTTCTCTAAGACGAAAAATCAAAAATTACCAAGATAGTGCTTACACAATACTTGAAATAAAAAACTGTTTTGTATTTCATTCCCACTCGTGCTGGTGGGCGGGAAGGCCTTCCGATCTACACTGTAGTGCAATGGCGTAAGGCCCCCTTCAGCCTCCTTGCAGGAATTGTGGGAATGGGTAGGTTGTGTGGTTAGGGAGAGAAGGATGAAACAGACGAAATGAAGACAGAAGAGAAGTGAAAGGTTATCTGTGGAATATTACTACCCCAGTATTTGCTTAAATAATCCAAGGAAACTACAGAAATCTTGCACCAGAGCAGCCGGACCCAGGTTCGAACCGATGACCTCCCGAATGCTAAGCAATGATTTAGAGCACTAGACCACGCTACTCGGTCAATACCTACTTGAATAACCCCTAAAACTGGTCATTAATGATCTGAAAAACTTTACGTTTTACAAAATACTAAAACTTTAGTAAATCTGTTACTCTTGAGAAAGAGATTGTTATGTCGAAACAATATTGTAGAGTTTACAGTAAAATATTTTGAGTCATTTAAAAGTGATAAAATTTATTATTTTAAAAATTATTAAATTTTTAGTTAATCTGTTTTGGTGTAATTTATACACTCGTCTCAACTGCGTACTATAACGTACACTGTTCATATGCTACATTTTAAATTCAAAAACAAATTCAATTTAAATAATAATTTAATAATTAGTTCCGTCGTAGTGGAAATGCACCCAACTATTACAAAATAATAATCTCATCAACTTTCAGACGTCTTAAATTCATAATCTCATGCAGCTTATGCACTGCTGATGCGAAATTTCAAAATTTTTCAGATGGTAATTGTATGTCTGTATGTCCGACGCCTTCACCATTTTTTAAATTATTACCTAACGTATCCACTATTAATAACACAGTAATAAACAGGATGCTCCGTATGTAGGATGTAGAAAGTATTAACATTATATGTTTAAAATGGACTCCTTTTATATTTTTTAATGTTTTAGTTTATTTAATAATTATGAAATTTTTGCTACTCTTCAGCATTTATGTCACTCCAAATCTTTAAAAATCTATTTCATTTCTTAAAAAATTCATATTACGTTAAATGCAGCACCCCGTATTTTACTGTCATTAAATTCAGCATAAAATTCTGCGTCGCTATATGTAAACTTACCTATTCCAAAAATTTTTAGTTTTTGAGTTGTTTGACTGGATAATATAAATAATACTAATACATAGATTAATTACTTTGGCTGTGACATATAGATGTATTACTGAGTAATTGTGATACCTAGGGGCTAGTTATATGATGTTAGAAATGAGTTATAATGGGAAATTTTAAAAAACCCAATAATTGTCAACAAAACTAAATAATGAATTACCCGCACATCGCCAGTACACAGAAATGCTTTTCAGTAGTTAGATGTGTTCAAAATTTCCGTTTCATAAAGGTTTGCTTTAAGACCTCTTGTCCTTTTGTACTTAATCCTTGGTGCATGGCATTTCACCTACACTAATCAGAGAAACCCCGTCGCACCAGAATATAACCTAAGAGTTATCTTTTTTTAGAAATAAATCTGCGGCTTATTCATTAATAATAAGAATATACTTCTGAAAAATGGAATTTAAGTTTGTAATGTGCGCTACCATGTATTTAGGGCTTTCTAGAGATAGTGCTTGTGTGTGTCGTACAGGTGCAACAATGGTGGTGGCTAATGGCCCTTTCAAGTGTTGGCATCCTTTGGCGGCCTGCGATTAAAACAGTAAACATTGACAGGGTGCGATTATTCTCAATGAGTATCAGTATTTAGTTGTCATCCACCCTTGAACACAAAACACTTGTTAATTAATTGCCTTCATTTTGTTTTTTGTATCTATTTTAATAAATGTGAGTTAATTATCAAAGTATTCATCTTCATCACTTTCATCAAGTTTAATATTGTAATTTATAAACAGTGATGTGGTAATTAGATGTGTTGTTTAGATCTTGTATTTTATCGGCGAAATGAATGTCAGCGATTTGGGAGTGCATTTTTAAATAGTAAATACATTAATGCGATATTAATTATTGAATTAATTTATATACACTACAGATACCTCATACAATCAGGGAAATATTTGTTACTGTTGTCACGCCCTCGTCGGTACTAGAACCCGGGATCTTTGACTTTACGCGCCAATGATTTTGCCACTTGGCCACAACGTTTAGTGGCACAATGCTTAGCTTAGTCAAAGATCCCGGGTTCGAGTACCGACGAGTGCGTAACAACAATAACAAATATTTCCCTAATTGTATGAGGTAATCTGTAGTGTATATAAATTAATTCCATAATTAATATCGCATTAATGTATTTACTATTTAAAAATGTACTCCCAAATCGCTGACATTCATTTCGCCGACAAAATACAATGTCAAAACAACACATCTAATTACTACATCACTGTTTATAAATTACAATATTAAACTTGATGAAAGTGATGAAGATGAATACTTTGATAATTAACTCACATTTATTAAAATAGATACAAAATAAAATGAAAGCAATTAAGAAACAAGTGTTTTGTGTTCAAGGGTGGATGCATTAATGTATGCATTCATGGATTTAAACCTTACCTCTACTATTAATTCTTCAAATATTTCGTTGTTACTGATTTAAATAGTACCTTAGTGGGAATGAGTCTTTTCTGATTCTTATATAATTTTCATTTGTCCCTGAACACAGCAGTGAACAAGTCAACATTTCATTTAAAGTAAATCATTTGTTACTACAAATTATACTTATAATTATAAGCTTTCTCTCATTTAATTAAGGCAGCAGCTTTGGTCAGTTAATTTATACCCGCTTTTAATGGAAGCACACGTGCTTTGGCACGAATGTAGAGAAGTTAGGAAGGGAAACGAAATGTTCGCCTTGTTATTTTGTTTTCATGCACGCAATATTTATGTTGATCATTTTTTTTTACACTTCTACCTAAAGTAACGTCAAATCTATTACTGTACGTTACGCAGTAATTTGCAAACTTTTCCCTTTAACAATTTACTTAATTGCAATTGTGACAAAATCGTAAAAATAGATTCAATTATAAATTAAATTTGTATTTTTTAACATTTCACACAACAATGAGTAACTAACGGTTTTAGAAATGACTTATGAAATATTAGCTACAATAAATTGTTGTTTATACGAGGCATGTTTTTTAAGTAAGTACAGTTTTGAAATTAATAAAAAACGTGCAAAGATATTTTAATAATTTTATTTTTACATGAAAGCCTATACCTTCATTTACTTTTCTACATAATTTCCTTCAATATTAAGGCACTGCATCACAACTGTTTTGACTTCGTCATTGTCTTGAAGACGCTGACCGCCCAGATGTTTCTTCAAGTGCAGGAACAAGTGGTCACTGGGCTCCAGATCAGGGCTGTACGGAGGATCTAGAATTTCCCAGTAAAAAGATGTGATAAGATCTTTGGTCCGATTAGCCACATGCGGATGGGAATTGTCATGCAGCAAAATGATGCTCTTGCTATCAATATCAATCGGTTTTAGTCCTTTAGCACTAAGGAATCGTATAACAGCTCGAACTCCGGACTTCACAGTCGGCGGGACTCACGATTGTTGGAGGCATCTTAAACACTCAGTAAACAACGTAAACAAGGGCGAATCAGACTGTAATGGCGTCAGTGCGTAACTGAGAGATGTAGGTACTCAGTGCGCATGCGCGGAATGCTGGCCGCAGCGCTGCGGCTTTAGAATTTCAAGATAGTTTTTACATAAAAAACATGCCTGGTATTATATTACTTATTCTGTTGTACGCTCCATTTTATTCTTACTATTAATTACGATGGATTACTGATCAAGAATTTATAGTGTATACCTTGGTAAGGCCCTTCTCTAACATATGAAATACTTCAGCTGGCAGATGGTGATATGCTGCTATAACTAGATATCATATCAACTTACTTTTAAAGAGTTTGTTCGGTTTTGTTGATTATTTATCGAAATTGCTTATGGCGGGTCGATGAGATCTAATAAAATCGAAATCGCGATCCACGTCTAATAGTTTCAATAAATTAGTGATAAAGAATTTTCCCGTAATATCGACACTTATACGCCACCATTTTTTCGGAAATTCGTTGAATTGCTCTTTTTTGATATTTCTCCTGTAAAATCGATCCAAATACTTCATTTGGATCATTATCTTTGAATTTCGAACCATTATTGCGTTTTTTACGTTTTGCATTTATTTCGACACATATACGCCACTATTTGGATCATTTTTTCGAAAATTCGTTTAATTGAATAACTGAAAATATATATAAAAAAAAAGTATGTTTAGACTAGTTGAAGGTGTCTAAATTTGGCCGGATAGGTACCGTTGCTGTAGTTGTAGATAATTACAGAAAATTGTATCTTTGGAGGATATAGCATCACCGATTTCCTCTACAAACCAACCTATGTTGGCACCATAGTTACGTAGAAGATTATTAATTATATATGTTACTTATACATTAATATTATATTAATTTTTGATTTAATTTTTTACCCACTACTGATTACCTGAAATTAATGATGAAAAATATTTTTGTAACTACTGTCTATTGAACGCAAATGAATAAAAACAAATTCACAACAAATACACTCTAAATTTTTGTAACTACTGTCTATTGAACGCAAATGAATAAAAACGAATTCACAACAAATACACTCTAAGTATGTTAGTAGACAGTCTATAGAGAGTTCTCGAAAATTACCGACCAAATTACAAATGCTGTTCTCATTAGTTACTTATATTACTATAAAATTTAAAAGAAAAACAACAAAACTGCAATAAAAGAAAACCACGACCGGTTTCGACCTATCGGGTCTTATCAGGTGGGCGCTGGATATGGCTTTGGGTTCGTTGGGCCTACTTGGTAGGACGCGTTCCAAATCTGAGATATTTGATCTTTATATTTAGACGAATAAGGATTTTAATCTCTTCTTTTTTGAATATGTTATATCTTCGTCTAATAATTGTTTGGAATCAACAGTGTAATTCAATGCCGGTAGGGGTATTAGGCTTCAAAGTAGTTGTTTTTGTTGATTCCATATTTATATTTACACTTATATTAATAAAATATTTCTTAATAAGCCGATATGCTTATTAGAAAATGACCTTTGTGAACATTACTGAATCCCACAATAAGTAGCAAATATCTGTAGATGGCGTTCACTACGCTGAATGTATTTATTAAATCTATTTCTACAAAAACGTTTCTTACTACGTTGCAAGTAATATACGTGTAAGAATAACAAGAAATTAAAAAAAAAAATTTGTTATCGTTTCAAGATTTAAAATATAATTCAAAAACGCTAAACATTTGACCTTTTTGGAAAACGACAGATTTTTGCATGCACACTCATTAAATCTTAGGCACTTATATGTATATAACCCATAAATAATTGGAAATAGATAATATTTATAAGAAGGAAATAAATGTTAATGCTGGGAGAAATTAAGTAACAGTTATTATCATATTTTTGTATGTTAATATAAGGGAGGTAAGTACAAATTTTAATAATTATTTAGAAGGAAGTCTCCATCTGTTTTAAATATATATACTCTGATGGCCATCTTATATTTCTTTTAAGACGTAATTAAAGTAATAAAATGAAATAGCTGCAATTCCTTTTGAATGAGAAAAATAACGTACAAGTTGTTGGAGGTTATTGCACCATAAAATCGGCTTTCTAGTATTCGCTCGTCATTTTGAGGTACAGAAATGGCAATAAAAACGATAAAAATTTCTAAGCCCGACTGGTAATTGAAAAGGGAAACAAACTGTAGAAGCGTTTTAAATGATTTACTGCTGAGCAGTTATTGCATTCGGTCTTCAGACGGGAAGAGCTTTAATTGATAAATAGTTGCACGTGAGAGAAAATGCAATTTCATTCTTTCTTTTACGTAAATGTAAACTGTTGCGCTCAGTTCTATACATATAAAAGCACCACAATAGATGCAATTCCAGATATCGTCCGTTCAAACTAAACAGGAATTATTTATAATCAAAATCTAACGAATCGCATAACTGCATAATAAAAGTGCAGGTTCGTGTTACCAACTGTGTGTTTGTACACTTTCTTTTTGTTTGACTTATTTTGTCTTGGTCAAGTTAATACGAATAAACTTAAAAGGTACTAACGGTATATATTTTTTAAATTAAAATAAAAAAATTCAGAAATTTCGTTCCATTTGATTTCCTTCAAACTAATCTAAATGTCTAGTTTGTGACGAAAAATACTTAATTATAACAGGCGAGCTGAAAAGTTCGTAGGCTGACCCATAGATTAGTATCAAATCCATATGATTTTTAGTTAGCTCTAACCTTCAAAAGACGCGTGTATAAATTTAAGCAGTGGTTGGAGCTGTTCAATCGTAATAAATCCGAATTTTTGCATTTGCGTCGATATGTAATGATGGATGAAACATGGCTTCATCATTTCACACCGAAGTCGACAGTCAGCCAAGTGGACTGCACGTGATGAACCGACTCCAAAGCGTGGGAAGAAAGTGGAAAGTCGGCTGGCAAGGTTATGGCATCAGTATTCTAGTATTCTGGGATGCTTATGGGATGATATTCATTGACTATCTTAAAAAGGGGAAAACCATAAACAGCGACTATTACTATTATTGGAACGTTTAAAAGATGAAATCGCGGAAAAGCGGCCTCATCTGAAGAAAAAGAAAGTGCTGTTTTATCAAAACAATCCACCGTGTCACAAATCAATGAAATCGATGGCAAAATTTCATAAATTGGGCTTCGAATTGCTTCCGCATCCACCGTACTGTCCAGATCTGTACCTATTATTTACTTTTGTTAAGCTAAATATTTTTTGATATTTATTTCGGTGCAGATTCAATTTCCTTTCCGCATAAATTCTTTTAGTGGACTTCTACCTAGAAATCCATCTTCACCTATACCTGTATGAAGAAATACTAACAAACAGCTACCTTCTTCCACAGTTACTTTATCTAGAATTCTGTATTGTTTATGTCTACATATTTCTATAAACTCGTCGGTATTTTCACCTAAATTAGTCTTCGTATTGACTCTTTACCGACAATTCTGTCCTGCAAACTCCCTTAATCTCATATTTAAAATCACCGAGCGGCGTTGAGATCTGGATTATAGTTTAGAATTTGGGACAAACACCACCGACCCATTAGCACTATTCCCGAAAGGTGGTAGAAAAGGACCCTCCGCCCTACTTTTCGGATCTGCCGTAGAGTGTAAATCGAAGTAAACGGTGGGAAATAAACACGCAAGAATTTTTATTTAATACAATTGATAGAGCTATTATCGCAACTTTTGTGAAACATCTTTAAAAAAATTATTAAAGGGTTTGAGTAACAAAAACAATGGGATTGTTTCTCTAAAATATTTCTAATTAATATTTCTATTGATGTCAATATCCTTTTTACATCAATTCCTATAAATAAACTTCTTAACATTTTAGAAGATAAAATTGACAACAATTTAAATTTAAGCCATACTGTTAAATTTGAATTGTTAAAAGTTTTAGAGACTTGTATAGACCAAACTTATTTGAAATTTGAGAATAATTATTACAAACAAAACGACGGGTTACCCCTATGGGCTCCCCTCTATCACCGCTATTGGCAGAAATTTTCATGGCTTCTTTTGAAAATACTCTTTTTGATAATAATTCACATTTAATTAAATATATTTCTTTCTGGCGTCGTGACGTAGACGACATCCAATTCACTATGGAAATAGAAGTAGACAATAATTCATTTTTTTTTAGATATTTTGTTAAGCAATAAAGGTACTAACGGTATATATTTTTTAAATTAAAATAAAAAAATTCAGAAATTTCGTTCCATTTGATTTCCAACCACAACGGATATTATTATACCACAAGACTCTAACCAATCTTATAACATCAAATTAGCTTCTTTTAATAGTTTTGTTCACAGGCTAATAAAGGGACCTCTTAGTTTCGATAAAGCATTGACAATCATCAAGCAGATTGCAAAGAACGACGGTTTTAATACTAATTTAGTCGACAACATTTTATGTAAAACACAACGTAAACGTATTACTAAACATCTGTACATTAAACAATTAGAAAATAACTACACTTTCATTAATTATATTAATGAAATCAGTTACAAAATTAATAACTTCCTATATAAGTTTAACATTAAACCTGTTATGGTTAATAAAATTAATTTGAAAAGTTTATTAGTCAATAATAAAGCTAAATTAAATGGTTTAGATAAAAGTGGTGTTTATAAACATTTTGTAAAGATTGTTCAGCTTTCTATTTGGGACAGTCGGGCAGAGCCATTAAAATAAGATTAAAAGAACATTTACACTCGATGCTTTAAGAAGGCAAGATACGTATCGAGTATAATAATAAATTTTAGTGAAATAAATTTTCCAAGTACCTTTTTATTCAATTTTTGAAGTTTAAAGATGTTTCACCAGCCCAATGGTTATAGGTTATATAGGTACATTTATTTAACGTACACATTTGTAGTCTGCAGTTCACTTCAAATCCTCGTCGACTTACTCTCTATACATTAGACTTTTGGAGTAAAAAGAATTTAAATGAAAAGCTTTAATTTGTAAAAAAGCAGTTGCCCTTAGCATACAAAGGGTCTTTTTGTGAAAACAGAGCGTATGCCTCGCTGCACCCCAACTTTAAAAAGTGCAAAAATAATTACCAACTGTTCACCCATTCCGGTGGTGGACTGTTAAATATGGGGTGGCATTATTAGCCCCATTTAATTGGAGGCTCGTTGCCAGCAAGTTTAATAAATAGTGCTGCTAATACACCTCTAATGAGTATCGAATGGGTGTCCAAACCCGGTACCAAAATGAATATATACGGGCTCCATCGATTTCAAATTAACCACGCCTATTTACTGTAACATTATATTTGAGACTTATAAACACGAACAACCACAGCACCACGTCGTGGTGGTCGGTGGTCAGAATATACCAGCGGGACGCAGGTACATTAGTTTTAATGACTTTTCCGGATTTATGCAGGAAATGCCGGAAACAAGACAGTAAAAGCAGTTTTCACTAAACCGACCCCTCTACTTCTCTTTCTCTATTATATGTTTAGATATTAACCAACAAATCCCGGATATTTTTTTTCTGTAGCTATTCATTTCAAAGATTTGTAACAAGATTGTTATATTGTACCCACCGAAGGGAGCCATAGGAATCGGAATGTTCCATCAGAAGTTCGTTAAAATAGTTCATATGATTACATTTTTAATATTAATAATTATTGTTAACAAAAATGCATACATTTAACGAAAGCACGGACTACCTTACAAAAGAAATTTATTTCATTTGGTACATTATAAGTACTCTTTATGTTTGACAAAACAATTGCGAGTATGCACAATAATTGTGCCTTTAATAAAGACGATAACCTTATAATTCATCACTTACTGTCACATCTAATGCATACTATTGTTGATTTTTTTTCCGGGATCCTTAAGAAGTAAATATTTTTATTTTTTTAAAATTCCAATTGGATAATACAGACCGTTGCATCTGTCATCAATCAATTAAGTAAGAAATATCAAAAACCATTTAAAGAAAATTGAATTACCTACCCATTTCACAACATAATAATAATAATAATAATCGTATATAGGTTACCGCATTGTATCACAAAAAAAAATCTTTCAATTAGGAATATAGAGAAGGTAATTTTTTTTCTGTTCTTTAATATTAATAAAATTACCGTAATTAATGCAATGATCTATATACCTAATAGTAATTCGAAAGTAGTGTTTGCATAGGTGCCAGTTACTTGTAATCTATATAAAAAAGGTTTCAGTATTCTATGTTCATTAAAAAAGAGTGCAGGACGACTGTCACACGGGCCATACATTTTCGTAAAATATTTATGCGTTCATGGAGACGAACATTTCTCGAGTGTCGTGTGTCGTATTACTAAAAGTATAAAGATCTATTGAGTAAAACCATTTATAATTAATGCCAGACGAAGACACCGTTAGTTAGATGAACCTAACAAGGAGCATCGGTGATTCAATGGGAGAATGCCCGTCTACCATGTGGGTTCGTATCCCGCACGATGTAGCACTTTTTATTAAATTAAATAATGTTGTGCATGGTGCATTCACTGTGAAACATTTTAAGAATATTTAGGTTAATGACTACAAAAACTCACTGAATAGGTTTCACAAAGTTTATTGAAGTGTTCTGACGACCGTTTCGTTTGTTAGGCCATTATCAAAGATACAGAATTTTTGTATGGAATATGAAACTGTTCTCACAAAACTTCAATAATCTTTGTGAAACATTTCCAGTGATATTCTCTATTCAATAACCCAAATACTTTTTATTTAGTTACAATTAGGTACAATGAAATGATATCTACGATTAATTGAACGTGATTTTTCAATTTTTTGTGATTCTTAATTTTCCCTGTGGCGGCTTTTCCTTACTCGCCAGACATTTTTGTAAATATGTATTTGCTTATTGTGTTGTATTATAATATTATTTGGTATTCTGATATGTAAATATAATTCTAAATATTTCTATTCTAAATACTATTCTTCTATACTATATTATGGTGTCGTCCTATTTGCGGTCGGTCCATCGAGTGGCCAGTGGATTTTTCGGTCAAATCTAGAATGTTAAAATGGAGGAAGGGTGAAATTTACCTATCGATTTTGCGGTCAAAAAAGCGTTTCACGTGTATAATGTATACACCTTTATTTTTTAAAACAAATTGGTTAGGTTAGGTTAGGTTAGGTTATTGGTGCAGCTGAAGGTGTAAATCACGAAATAAACTCCAAAATCGGAAGAACAAATCCGAGATTTAAAACCATTCCTCAAACACTTATGGAAGTAGCCGAAGGAGCTGATTAAAAAATAATGATGTTGCAATTAAATTTAGACGGAAAAAAGCGAAAAAGAGAATACATCCACCTGGATGAGAGGACTGAAAAGCTGACAAAGTGGTATGAAGATGATAACAACGGTTCAAAAAAAAAGTTATTATTATTATAACAATGTATTTGTATATGTATATATTTATAAATAAATATTGACAAAATAAGCTCCATGATGTTTTATTGGTATACGAAATTATGACCGCATATTCCACAGTCTTATGTTACCTTGACCGCAAAATCGACATATTTAAATGAGATGGAAAAAATGACCGCTCAATCTACAATTTTTACGTTTTACCGCAAATTACACGACTGCTTGATCCATACAACCTATATTATTGCTACTATGTAAATATCTATTGAAATACTTCTGTTTTTTTCTTTTCTTTTGTGTCAATACCTTTCTATTATACTGTCTAAATTACTTTATTACTTGTACTTTCCTATAATCCTTTAACATTAATTTTCGTTTACTAACAGCACGACATCTATGGTCCCTGTTTCTTCTTAATTGCATTTTAATATTAGTTTTTTTTAGCATCTAAAGGTCTTTAAACTTTCATCCAATTTCGTGTAAATATTCTATTCAAATCTCATCCCTTTCTGATTGGCTCCCTTCTATTATCAAAATTCATCTAGCTCCTCCCTAGTAGTTTTCTTAATATTTTATTTTCAAAAACACTTCACTTCCTATCTGCTCTCTCTACATTAAACATTCGAATAATATAAGACAATTATAAAAAGACACTTGGTATTGTTTCACTATTTTTATTTAAAAAACTTTAACATGTTTCGGCTATGAAGCCATCATCAAAGAGTTAAATACAGATAATAACTAAATATAATAAGAATGAAATTCTTTTAAATACGTATGCCGCTTACTAGGTGGTAGGTAGGAGGTAATATTATTTATTTTGTGTTATACCTGCGACTGATTTTAATAAGGGGGAAACCCCAAAATCTATTTGGCCGTTCAATAACATTTTATTATTATTGTGTGCTCTGGTAATTTTTAATATTTCTAGCAGATCAAGTCTTTTACTTTTATTTTGAATGTGTAATAATTTAAAATTATCAGTATTCAATATATGTTTATTTTTTACAAAATGGTTTACAAGGGTGGTATCTTTTGAATAATGAATTATTGATTTTTGATGTTCGGTTAAACGTTTTTTAATTGAACGACCAGTTTAACCCAAATATATGGCATTACAGTCATTGCACTTGATCTCATATACCCCGTTTTTTTCTATGTTTTCTTGTCTTTCTTTGTTATTTAGTAATAGAGAGCTCAAATTCTTTTTATTAACTACTATTGGAGTAATATTATATTTTTGTAATCTATTTGTAATTTTTGAACTTATTTGTGGTAAGTAATTAATAAACCAAATTTCTTGTCATTTTTTATGGGTATATTGGGATAAAAATTACTAATTAATAGTTTTTTTCGTTTTTTTGTTTATCATTTGATCAATCAGAGAAATACTGTAACCATTGTTATTTGCTATTTGTTTCAGTGTTGACATCCTTATTAAAGGAATTTTGAGATAAAGGTATCGAAAATAGTCTATGGATAAATGAATGGAAAGAACTAAGCTTATTGTTACGTGATTGTTTTGAGTTTGAGTGTGGTATTATATCTGTGTAGGTAGGTTTTCTGTAAATGTCAAAAATAAGATGGGTGTCTTTTGTAGTTATGGTGAGATCTAAAAAGTTTAAAGATTTGTTAATTTCTTTTTCTATGGCAAATTCTATGTTGTTAGGGTAAAATGAATTAATTCACTAAATTCCTAAATACAATCATGGTTATTAATCATTCGATTTCAATTAAAGTTGTTATTATTTCAATTGTGTTTTATTTTATTTTGGTTTAAACTGATAAAGTATTTGTAACAAACTACATTAACAACAAAAACTCGAACCTTTTAATTTGTTTAAGAAGGAACTACATAATTTACAATTATTATCTAGATGCATTGAACATTTACTTTCTCATAAAATATAACATAAGGCCCATCGCTTTAATTAGTCAAAACGCGTAACTTTACACATGCCCACCAAATTTTCAACATATGTGTAAATCACTGGGGCTGTAAATTCGCAATGCAAATATTTTCGTAGTGTGTACAAGGGTCCCGACTTCGGCCAAGAGCGTCGCCGTTATTAGCCCTCGTCAAACATAAGCACTGGCATAACCCTATTATTTATTTCATACGTATGTCAAGTTGGAACACGCACGTGCACGCTCTATAGCAATTAGCGTTATCAGTATCGTCGCAAGGGTTCATATACACATGCATACAAACACATATATGCAGTGCACACGTACTTAAATACACCTGTAAGGTCCTGCTCGAGAACGAATAAATGGACATTTTTCATTCTGGGAAACTGATGTGCGACTGTCGCTGGCTTACGTCACGTAAGTCCTCATTAAGAAAAATAGAAAGAAAAATTATTAGTAAAAAATTTTAATGAGAACGAAAAAAAATGGAAGCAATAGAAATTTACACTTTCTATGCACCTGAATTGTTATACACACACATTTTTTACGTTTTAATAACAAACTTGCCTATCAAAAATTTTCATCCATCCATTTTATCTTGAGAATTTATAATTAAAAGAAAACAAATTGGAAAGTTTCACCAAATTTTATTGTTCTCGACAATATTGTTTCGAGCTACGTGCTCATTATCAAGAGTAACATAATACAATCAAATCAACATAATTTATATATACCACTTTTTTGATTTACATGTAAAAGTGGTATATATAAATTATGTTGCGATGATTGTAATGCTGTATATGTAGGACAGACAGGCCGAGCTTTCGAGACTAGAATAAGTGAACATGTTAAATCTATAAATAAAAAAGACATTAAATCAGGAATTAGCGAACATTGTGTTTGTTACCTTAAATCATAAGTTAAATTTAGAAAATACTAAATATCTACACATACATGTTGCTAAAAGTAAAAAACTTTCTATGTTAGAATGCTTAGAAATAAATAAAGCTTTAAGAAACTCAGAAAATATTGTAAACAACCAAATAGAACTAGGAAATTTTTCATCCCCTCTTATACTAAGTTACCTATAAATTGACATGTAAGATTTGTAATTTCAGTATTATGTTACTCTTGATAATGAGCACGTAGCTCGAAAAAATATTGTCGAGAACAATAAAATTTGGTGAAACTTTCCAATTTGTTTTCTTTTAATTATTCGCATTATGTTTCACAAGAAATGCACTCTCGATAGTTTAAATTTAATTGAGAATTTATGTTCGCAGATATTAAAAGATGCAGTTTTTTCTAAGGGATTCATTAAACTTTCTTGTAGATAATAAAGGAATATTTTTGCATTTTTAATATATACATTCATTGTTTATATCTTCGGCTTCTAAAATAGAAAATTGATATTCAAAAAAAAAGTCAAAGTTGTATGAAACTAAAGTGCTTTTGTCAAGGGTACGCGTAATAAATTCTTATAAAGTTAATCCAAAATTCAACCATAACATAATTCCTTCTAGAAGAACAAAATTGTATGGCTTATTTGGATCGAACTTTATTGGAACATATCTTTCAACGTTACATATAGGTAGAGGGCAAATTTGCTAAAACAAACATGAAACAAACAGCTGACACGTCAGAAAATGGAAAGTGTCAATTCTCTGCAACTCTAAAACCAAACATTCTCTCTCATTATAGAGAGTTTTTGTAATATATAGTTTAAAAAAGAATATAATTTTAAATGAAAACTTCAGTACTTAATATTAAAACAAAGACGACCATGGGAGGAGACTGAATCGTTTTCCGACATTACCTTCTCTTTCTTTTTTCCATCGTATAGTGACTTTTTCATCCACATAAAGTTTTTGTTTTACTTAATCACGAAAAAAGAGAAACCCTCTCCAATTTATCACAACAAAGTTTATTGAGCGGACGCGTTGATAATGCCCACACAAGAGGTGGACGAAACACGTGTCGGTTCAGTAAAGTTTGTTGTGCTAAATTGGGCTGTCTCCTTTTCCCATTTATCTGATTACCTCAGCCTCCTATTCTCTGTTTTGTTACTTAGTCATGTTCACTGTCTAAATTTGAGGTATTGTTTCGTTACAGAGAGTGGCTCTTTCATTACAGTGAGTGAGTCAGTATAAGAACTATGAGGCGAACAAGCCAAGCTGAAGTAATGGCTACGTTATAGAGAATTTTTTCTTATAGAGAGTTTACAGTGTACTCGTACTGATAATTTGCGCTAGCATCGAATAAATGAAATTAATCAAATTATTTAGTGAGAATCAACCACTCCTCGCTTTACAACATTTAATTTTATTGATCACGAGATATTAGGAGATTTTTTTTAGTAGAGGTTAATTTCAATGCATTAATGTGAATAATATATGGAATTAATTTTTACTCAACGGAGATCACCTCAAATTAATAAGGAAAAATCGCGTCCTTGTCAAATATCGAACCTGGCTTCTCATGATTAATGATAATATACATTAATTTCGATGATTCTAACTTTGTACTGTATTGTTGTCACCTCTCGTAGCTTAATGGTTAGAGCATTTGTGTGTTAAGTGAAAAGCCCTGGTTTCGATTCCCGGTGAAGGTGTGACAGCAGTACCAATTTTTCCTCGCTAATTTGAGGGAATCAGTAGTGGGTAAAAATTAATTCACATTACTGTATTTAATCTTATATCGTTTCGTTTGGCAACATGTTGAAATTAAAGCCAATCACTTGAGCACCGTTATCCACCGACGATTTTGTTCACGATTTAATATTCAAAGTGACGCACCTAACAAAAATTTGATTAGATAAGATGGGTGCAGAAGTTCCGTATAATAGGTTCAACCATAAGCAACCCAAGGCCAGGTCACAGCCGAATATCAAGAACGGAAGAAAATATTGAACGTGTTGAAAGCAGCGTACGAGAAAGTCCAACGCGACAACACACCGAATTTATTGTTGATGGTAATTCATACCACCGCATGGTAAACGAATATTTTATGAAAATTTCAACTACACCAATCGTACAGTTCGAATACGTGGTCCCAACAAGTTGGTACCACACCTAACAAAGCGCAAGCTACCATAAACATCCATCGCAAACAATTTAGCGATGTCTTGGGGCCACCCGGATCACCCCTTTGGACGTTTTGCTTTTTGGGTATTTGAAGGCCAAAGTCTACGATGACAACCCAAGGGATATGTTGGAATTAGAAGAGAATATCGTGGGAGAAGTGAACGTTATTCTCCAAACACTACCGTAACGTGTCGCTGTGGATATCTTCTGGGAATCTGTACACCGCGAAGGAATACATTTATTGGACATCAAAATATTTAAAAAATAAAATTCACAAATTTATTGTTTCATTTGATAAGCAACATATAATTATTTTACATATATTACTTTTTCATATTTATTCCGTTTAAAAATCTTAAATCTGCGATAGGCCCCCTGTACCATTGCTCATATTGATGTAGGTATTTACTAACTTACGTATCCTACCGATACCCTAAAAAACAGAATTAGAAGCATGTAAAAAACTTTTTCGTCTTAATTATCTTCATTAGAAGATTCATATTACGATCAAGTACCTATTTCAGCTAATGAAGCTAGTTCAAAAGCGGTTTACCATAGTCTTAAATATAATTGTCTTCTGGCCGCTTAAAGTCGATCAGGCGTACTAAAGTTTTTGGAACTACCACACCATAAAATTGTAGAGTATTTTAATGAATGAGATAGAATGTTCGGTCGGCACTTGGTGAAACATTTTTAATAAAATAACGTTGAAATAAAGCACTTAGTTTAAATTTCACAAAATAATTTCATGATTTTTGTTTCAAAAGTTTGTTGGTTTATACTACATTGTAAATGCATTATATTTATTAATTAATCCTTTTGTAACATTTTAACGTCATTGTATCTTAATAATAATGTTGAATATATCTGAGATAAGTACACCTTGCACTTTTTCAGTAAATGGGTATTAGAGAGTACTTGAGATTTAAACCGATTTACGAGAACTTTAGCGTGGGGCTTCACTTGAATAAAGAGAAGGTAAATAATAAGAAATGTTCTCATCCAATAGTGAAATCTAAAATATTACCGATAATAATGGATCAAATCAGTTTCTGATTATATTATACATATATAGGATTTTAATAAGTTGCATATTTGTTTTTTATCAGATCTGCATTTCAATTTTGTATCTGATTAAGTAATTATGTTTAAAGATAATTTTTTATAGGTATAGGCGATAATTAGTCTAAAACGTATCGATAGATGTACCAATTTTAGAGTTCTCTTAATCTCCTACAGAGTACGACTTAAACATTAGTTTATTTTTCGCTTACTATGGAGTCCTTTAGTTTGTCAACAATTATTTATAAAAAAATATGCTCTTGGTTAGTATTTTGTCGCAAAAATCAGACGTGAATCACGATTTAAATAATTAACAAGTCGATATCCTTATTAATTATAGAAAAGGACCTTGTTGAACATTGCTGAATCCTAAAATAAGTAGCAAATTTCCACAGATGGCGTTCACCAAGCTGTTCGTACTGATACAATTAACTAAAGTGAAAACAGATAGTTATACATTTTTTTTACGTTGAGTAAATTATTGATTTCAGAAACACAGAGGATCAATGTGAAATCATCATCCATTCCGAAAATATTTTAATATTTTTAATTGCAACTAAGTGATTAGCCAACAAAAGATATATAATGATGAAATATTTAAAAAAAAATTTAGTAAGGGTAAATTTTAAATACATTAATGCGATATTAATTATTGAATTACTTTGTACCCACTTACCTTAGTGGCAAAAGCATTGGCGCGTAAAGCCAAAGATCCCGGGTTCGAGTCCTGCCGAGAGCATGACATCAGTTACAAATATTTTCCCTCATTGTATGAGGTAATCTGTAGTGGGTACAAATTAATTCAATAATTAATACCGCATTAATGTGTTTAAAAGATATATAATGTGTGCATGCGGTAATGAGTCTGATTTTTGTTTTTTTTTATCTTACCTTGTTTGGCATGATCATTTTTTAATTTTACTCGTTATCGGGATTACTTTTGTATCTTGCCTTAGCTAGTTGGGTTGAAGATTGATCTTGCTTTACCTAGTCGGTACTATTTTTCATCTCGCATTGATCGGGCGGAACATTTCGTTATCTGTCTCAACTCCGTCCAATATCACCGTTCCATCCAGCTTTTCCCATACCCTTCTTGACAAAAAAAACATCTTTGTGTTTCATTCCCACCAGCTACTCGTGCTGGTGGGCGAACAGTCCCTCCGACCTATACTGTAGTGCAAAGCCGGAGGGTAGAGCGTAAGGCCCTCTTCAGCTTCCTTGCAGGAGTCGTGGGAATGGGTGGGTGGTGTGATTAGGGAGAGAAAGATGAGACGGACGAAATGAAGACAGAAGATAAGTGAAATATTTTCTGTGGAATAATACTGCTCTAACATTTGGCCTAAATAATCCAAGGAAACCACAGAAAATTTGGATCCGTGCCGCAGGAACCGGGTACGAACCGGTGACCTCCCGAATTCTAAGCAATGATCTAGAGCACTAGACCACGCCGCTCGATGACAAGAATTTCGTGATAAACGACCCATAAACGTCTAAATACTTGGTGAACGAAGGACGATCATTTTGATTTTGATTTGTTTTTCTGAAACCAAGTGTATGTTTAGTTTTTCTTCTGATTGCTGCCACGGAAATGATCATTTCCTTGGATGGTTCCTTTAAATGCGTTAATTAATATCGAATGGTAATTTCTTATTACTTATTTTATAATGTATTAGTAGTTGGTGCCTAGTGGAATATATAATTTATTCAAGGTGCATTTGTTCTAGAACAATTTTTTCACGTTTAAAGAATATGAAGCAAAAATATAGATTCATTTCCGTCGCGGAATGAATATGTATTACCGAAGGTTTATTCTACGGTTAATTACAACTTTGCAATGCAAATATGTAGCACTTCTGTATTTAGGTTATCGTTATATTTAATTCGCATTCTGTATTCACCGGGCGAGCTCGCTTCCAAAAGGGTGAAAAAAAATAACATCAAAGGATAACGAGACCTTTGTTATACGTAACGTTTCAATGAACCAGCGCCAGTGTTGATGCGAATGATGTAAAGCATGTACAATATACATACATACGTTAAACTTTTGAGATATTCACATTTTCTAAAATTCATTTTACTCAGTTTTGTATTTAACAGAAATGATTAGTCATTAAGTCTTATTTGTAAGAGGTACTGAAAATATTAAGTATTAATTAACCAACTGTGAGAAAATTGACATTACAAACATTAGTGTTAAAACCATTAAAAACAATTAGTGTTTTACTATAAAAACGCGCTTTCCATAACATTTTTATAATACAATTTGTCTTTAGCCTCAAAATAGTTCAGTTTCAGCGATTACCTCTTCATTCGCGCGAAATTTCTGTCCAGCGAGCATCCTCTTGAGGTCTGAGAACAGAACAAAGTCGCTGGGGGCCAGATCTGGAATGTACGGTGGATGCAGAAGCAATTCGAAGCCCAATTCATGGAATTTTGCCACCGATTTCACTGGTTTGTGACACGGTGCATTGTCTTGATGATACAGCACTTTCTGTTTCTTCAAATGAGGCCGCTTTTCTGCGATTTCGTCTTTTAAACGCTCTAATAACGCTCCGTAATAGTCGCTGTTTATGGTTTTCCTATTTTTAAGTTAGTCAATGAATTTTATACCATGAGCATCCTAGAATACCTTGCCAGCCGACTTTTGCGTCTTTCCACGCTTGAAATGATGGAGCCATGTTTCATCCATCGTCACATATCGACGCAAAAATTCGGATTTATTACGATTGAATATCTCCAAATACTGCTTAGAATCATAGATTCGATCCGTTGTTGTTTTTGGTCGATTGTGAGCTCGCGCGGCACTCACCTTGTACAGAGCTTTCGCATATCCAAATATTCATTCACATTCACAATATGACCAATACGTTCCTTTGATATCTTTAGGGTCTCAGCTATCTCAATCAACTTCACTTTACGGTTATCAAAAATAATAAAAATCAACAGTGTAATTCAATGATGGTAGGGGTATTACCCTCGGAGTAGTTGTTTCTGTTGATTCCATATTTATATTTATATTTATCATATAGATGAGACCGAATACGTCGAAACCGGTTGTGGGATTTGACTTTCGGTTCGTAGTGCCTGCTTGGTGGAACGCGTTCCAAATGTGGGATCTTTGATCCTTAATATTTAGGCGAACAAGGATTTTAATACCTTGTTTCTTGGAATTGATAAATAGTTTAAGTCGATATATTATTGTCCAAGAATATTACTTCAAATGTAGCTACACTGAATTGTGCAATTTTTAAATACACAGCTAATGGTATTAATTCATAATAATAATTTAATTCTATTACAGCTAGTAATCCTAAAATTTAAATTAAAAATCATTCCAAAAAGTAAAACGTGGATAGAGAATATTGGAACTTATTTTCGAAGTACCTTAAAATATAGGAAAACACAAACATTAAACAGCTTTATCACACACCATCTGGAAGACATACATTTACCCACGCAAAAATAAAACATGATGTACGAGTATTACTTTAGAAAATAATAGTTTTGGCCATTTCAGAGATTACAATATATCAGGATCTATTTTACGTTTTTTTTTTATTTATTTTGGTATTATTATTACAGTGAATGCTGAATTAAATGATTTTTAGTAGATAACATAGAAACGTGAGTTGTTTTACTCTTAATTTTGTTCTTATTAGTGTCGTTTAATCGTTTTTTTATTGTCTGCATCTTCTAACAGGTGTAATAGATAATATACCTTGTTTTCTTTTAAGAATACCTCTGAGAAATACGACAGGATTTAAACGGCATCTCTAACAAAGCAGTATGATGAGAATTTTGTCCAGAATGGTTGCAATTTCCGTATTAAACTGGAAATTTTGTACCGTTTGACTTTAAATAGGAAGCAATGTTACTAAAGCGGTTACATTATTATTACATTATTAATTATTCTAGTTGTAACTGTTACAGATTAATCAGTATCATCTTTTTAGTGTTCTGTAGTCACGAAGTCCTTATAAATAGCTTCGTAATGTCCCCTCGTTGTTATATATCATTTTATATTGTTACGTTTTTGCTCTAAACTCCTTTATTAAACTCTCTCAACAAAACTTAACTAGTCGCCAATTTTTGTTAACTAGAAAGTAAAATACATCAGTAAGGAAAAATCCGGTAGAGACACAGACAAAACACAGCGCAAGGTAGAGTCGTTTTTAACAAAAAGAAATCACTTCTTTACTCGCGATCGGTTACTTTAGAAATTCAAAAAAAATTTGAACATGGATTTGTATTGGTGCGAAACATGTACGGTGGGCGCGACGGAAAAGAACGTCATGAAATACGGCAATAGCAGCAAAAGCAGGTTTTAAACGTTACTTACTTAAGTCTGTCTTAGATAAACAATAGTATTCGGAAGGTCTCCAGTTCGAACCAGGGTGCGGCTGCTCTGCTCCAAGTTTTCTGTGGTTTCCTTGGATCATTTAGGGCAAATGCTGGAGCAGTAATATTCCACAGATAATCTTTCACATCTCTTCTGTCTTCATTTCATCCGTATTATCTTTCTCTCCCTAACAGACAATCCACCCATTCCTACAATTCCTGCAAGGAGGCTGAAGAGGGCCTTACGCCCTATCCTCCGGCTTTGCACTATAGTGTAGGTCGGACGGGCTGCCCGCCCACCAGCGCGAGTAGCTGGTGGGACTGAAACACAAAAAACTTTTTTCAAATTTTTTTCAGTAATTTATCGAATCTGCCTATGACGTGCTGATGAGATTTAATAACATCGAAATCGCGATCCATGTCTGGTGGCTTCGATAAATTACTTGACCAACAACTTATTTTTGTTCTTGGAAAAGAACAAGTTAAAGGCGTATGAGATGTGGTGTTATAGATGAAAATCAATAAGAAAAAGGAGCGATGGGATGGGGGAAATTGATACATAAAGGGCTAATTAGAGACATTAATAGGATTAAAAGGAGGCAGAGGAAGGCCTATATTAAAATACTGTTGGCATATAGTTAGGGATTGCTCAAATTTTAGAGAAATGCGAAGATTAGTTCAGGATAGGAAGGAATGGAGGTACATATCGAGCTACTCTTCTGACTGACGATTCTATGATAATGATTCATTTTTAATATTCTATTTTGTTTTATTTGCACTGTATAAGTATCATTTTCGTATATATAATAAACACATTTTGTAATTCATAAAATCAAGTGAATGTGTTTCACTTGACAAAAAAAAAGAATTATAAGCATTAAATAACGATTTAAAATAAAACAAGTTTTAAGTTATTCTCAAGTGAGAGTTTAAAATATATATAAGTAATTTATAGGTTGAAGAGCAGTATATAATTTCATTTTTTATTTTACAAATAATTTCGTTATACTTTTCAGTAAATCATTGTTAATGTAATATATTTTTTGTTCCCTCGTTGATAGATTATGCATTCCATAAAAAAAGTTTCACTTATAACACTGTTAGTTTTGATTGACGCATAATTTTTTTGTTTTCCCATCTGAGGGATCGGAGGTACGTGTCCAACCACTACTCTATAATGAAGAATCTGAAAAAAATCTAACAAGTAGTAGTTCTTGACAAGTATTCTCGATTAAATTTCATTCCAGGAATTGTTTCAATTTTTTAAGATATCTTCTTTAATACAGATTTGTGAATAGAAATTTTCTTTTTACATGCACCCTTACGTGGGGAGTCGTTGCAAAATTGTTTTCAAATGGAGAAAGTGTTTAATTTATTAGTATCAATAGATTTTGCGGTTGGTTCCTTGTGAAACATTGTAATAATATATTAAAGAAAATACTTATTAAAATTCACAATTATTTATTAGAAAACTCAACACATGCGTTTCGACCTTTTGGTCATTATCAAAGAGACAATCAGAGTGTACTAAAATTAAAGAAGGCTGCGAAAGTATTTATTTGCAGGTATTAATGGCTGGAAATTCCGATATTACCTGTAATCGCACGGAATATGGGGCTATTGTACCCTTCAATTTGGTCGTTTAACGTTGCATGGAGTGGCGAAACCAAAGACTTCTGAATTTCTAATTTTTCCAAGAAATTTAACTTTTTACTATTGTTCTGAATATGGAGGATTGAAAAATTATTTTTGTTTATTGTGTGATTATTTTCTATGAAATGTTGGGATAAATCAGTATATTTTTTGTTATGTAAAATCGATTTTTCGTGCTCTCGCCATTTAATAACAAAATTTCGGCCCATTTTTCCAATGTATACACCATTACAATCAACACATTTGATTCTATAAACACAATATTTTTTAAATATATCAATATTATGTAATCTTTATTAGATTTGGAGTAATTAAACCGAAATTAGTAAATAGCCACGGGACCTACACTATATTCATTTTAAAGAAAAGGGAAATGTGAACACTGATCAGAATATGTGTCGAACATGTGAGTCGCGGCCTTCCAGCATAGATACGAGTGGTATGCCTGATACTTAATAACAACATAGAGGCAATTGCTGCCATCTAGTAGATTTTAGCCGCTACAGAAGATATCAAACTAGACAAGGCCTCACAGAGGTATTTAAATGTGTCCAACTAAATCAACAACGCAGTCTACATACGTGAATTCACGTAAAGCTTTTTGTCAGAAATTTATCGAATCTGATACTTAATTTCGGACAGATCTTGTCATTGCTTGGAACTTCAGATAATTGTTAATTTAAAAGAGTAGGCCATTTATCAAAAAATCTTAATGCGACGATATCAAGATCAGCTCCTCGCCACAGTTGTCAACGGGGTGCATTTTTTCTTCTACTTGTCTTAAAAATGATTAGAGTATAGGAAATGTGTGCATGTCCGACGCCGTATTGACTATTTTTTTTTCTTTATATATAGCAAAGAGCACTTTTATGCTTGGTAAAGTTGTATAATTGATGGTGGAAGCTTTCACTTAATGAAACACAGAAAACAATTAAAGAATTAAAAATACACTTGGTTTCAAAATATTATATTTATAGACACTAGAATTGTTTCAGCAAACATTGCCTTCATCAGGTGTGATGATTTAAACAAACTACGAATCGTTACAGCTATTTATACTAACAACTAATGGGTGGGGTGTAATTTAATTGAATATATTTAGCAAAAGAAAACCATAATTTTAATCAAGACTACAAAATTTTACACGTGCAAAAGAAAAGTTTGAAAATAAACTTGTTAGAAGCATTAGAAATTAATAGATACTTTTGTAAAAACCTAGCACTAAACGACCAAATTGAATGTAAAAATTCACCTTTGCTAAATATATTCTTTTAAATTACGCCGCACCCCTTAGTTGTTAGTGTAAATAGCCGTAACGATTCGTAGTTTGTTTAAATCATCACACCTGATTAAGGCAATGTTTACTGAAACAAGTCTAATGTCTACAAATATAATATTTTGAAACCAAGTGTATTTTTAATTATGGTATAGTTCTGTTATAATTTAACCGATAAATTAAGTATGATATTGTAACGAGCCTGTATGTGTGTGTACAAGAGCGGCGGCGACTTCCGGAAACAGATAAGATGGGTTCCTCGAATACGGTCGTCGGTCGGCGCTTTGATAGAAATAAGTAAACAACAACATAATAGGAGTTCGAGAAAATACTAGAAGATCGTTCCTGATTACTCCAGAACCTTCGATATCTCTATAAATATTATGTTGTCGACGGTCAAGAACAGTTTAGTTTAGTATAGTTAGAGAAACGGTTTAGTTACAGTTGAGTCACAGTTTAGAGTTTACAGTTGACAGTTTACGATAGATAGTAGAATGGTAATATAAATACGATATACCGAGTGATATAAATAAGTGGTAATATAAATACGACATACCGAGTGATATAAATAATACATTTACCTTGTCATATAAATAAGTTGTGCATTAGTGTTTAAGTGTTATATAAATAGTGTAAAATAAATATTTGTTTAAATAAATAAGTTGATCTAGAAAATTCGTTACAATATCAAAAACCTACTAAAGTAGACATCAACTTCATTAAATGTTGTTCGTCTATCCAAATAAATAGTGCCGTTATCCATTTATAAAGTAGATATTCAATTTGAAAAATGAAAATTAAAAATTCAGCCCTTCTATTTGCACTCATTTATTCTTGTTAATGGATTTCTAGAGTAGCGTGATTCATATTGATTAAATATGCAACGTTTTTGCAATTATTTACAATGTGCCGAAATGCGTTCGAATAACCAAGAGAATTATTAACAGTTAGTTCGGAAAAAGCCCTGTACATATGTTGCTTTTAAATTATGAATATTGCACAACGTAACAGTTTAAACTTTACACCACATTTATTCCAAATCAAATATGCAAATGTATTAGAGATGCGTACGTGGTCTCGTTGTTGTTGGCGGAAAGGGAAATATTTTTCGTTGTTGTCGCGGCTTTTATTGGCAATCACATGCATTTTTTTTTTATTCGTTCACTTTTTGTTTCAATACGGTAATCGATTGTCGGGTCGTTTTATAATGAAAATTATTTAAAATAGTTTGTTAGTAGCGACTGGTGGTCGAAATTAATTGAAGTAGATTGAAGGGAGCATCCGAATGATCTGCATAGATTTGTTAAAAATTCAACGACCAATAGGATCACGAACTATCGACGAATAATTGAGTTTTTACAGTCCAATTTCAGTGTTTAATGCATGAATAGGCACATAATTTGTGCTTTCAATTTAAACTGCTGGCTATTTCAAAAGTTAAAATACGATTTTGTTTGTGACAAAGAATGGGTAATGTATTTTTGAACTCTGATAATAGACAGCTTTAGTAATCACTAAAAAAAGTATGTACTTGTAGTAACCAGGGTCTGTCATTCGCTATCGCCTATTTCAATAATTTCACACATTATTATCTACTACTCATAAATCAGGAACTGTTTGGTTATCTTAGACGCGAACGAACGATAAAAATTCTAAATGATGAAGATGTCACTCAAGAGGTCTGAGATTTACCAGAGCTCGGCGTGGCATTCTTGGTTGTAGAGGGTCGGATGGTTATTCTTGGGGTTGTCAGTGTGGTGAAGTGTCGCGTTTGTTGGTTCTTTGTTTTTGATTTCTATTTTTGTGTGCTTTTCAAGTTGCATTCACAGGTAATACACTATTGTATTTGCATGTATTTTTCAACAAGATTTTAATATTTATTGTGTTGTTCTTCACTGTTTTAAAATTTACACGAAAGTTGTCAATTTTCATTGTTCTTTCGATCCATTTTATAATGATTTGTATCTTGCATATTTTGTGATGCTTTGTTCAACTTGAACTTTTATTTTATTAATTTGACCAAAACGGTTATGTGTAACAATTATTTTGTGATTTTTCTTTGTTTCCAATTTTTATGATTTTGCTCTGTGTTGATCTACCTAGTATGTTCAGAATGTTTGGAGCTTTGTTGAATTTACTAACATTTTCTCCCGTGTAGAGTATTGATCTGGGAGTATTCACAAATGTGTGTTTATTTTGGTATTTATTTATTACATTATATTTTGATATTTATTTCGTCGCATTTATTTACATGTTTATTTGTGTGTTTATTTTGGTATTTATTTACTGCAATTTATTTTTATGCGAGGCCCAGATTGTGCTCTAAAATCTCAACTTATAGCTGGGTTGCCTCCCGTATGGGATCTCAGTACCTTTATTTTTTTCAGTGTCTACTAACTAATACAAACATTCTTCAGTTTTAAATGATTATTTACATGTGTATGTGGATCATACAGGGTAGATTTTCACAGTGATATTTTTAATTTATGTAAATTTCATACTTTACGGATGGTACACATCTCTGATTTGTAGGGCTAAGATCGTGGGTTTCTCTGCCATACTCTTTCCCCACGCTAGCCCTAGGCTGAGTCTGGCATTTGTATTTGTTTTGTTTAAAATTCATATTACTGGGATTTCCCTGGTATTTTATCATTTCATTCATAATAAAGTTAGGATGTCACATATTTGTTGTCTTTCATTTAACCACTATAAACAACGTAGGTAAATTATATGACGATCGAATAGACCTGGGTAAGTTACACTACATAATATGTGTAGTGATTCGGGTGATGGTTTTCCTTCTTGCTGGTCTGAAGCTGAACTTCATATTTATGTTCAACATAATACATAGAGAAATTAAATTGTTTTCTATTTATTGGAGAGCGCTCCTTCTCTCTCAACGTCTCTATCAAGACTGCTTCGAACAACCCACCTGCGAATGCACGTGCGAACAAACAAAACTGAGTGCGGCAACAACAAACGTAAAAATCAAAGTAGCTACTCGAATTTTTCGGAAACAACTCTTTATTAATCGCACGCAAAAGAAATATTAGACACTATGTACTTATGACGAAAGAGTGGACGTCGTGTCGCATCGAATATTCATATTAAGTTTTACAAGTTTGCAAAACACAAAACACTTTACACCTACGTATTCACTTAGAGCATTAAACCATAGAGACAACATTTAATACTATAGCAGAATAAATAATAAATACCAATAATGGTGGTTCACCTTTCTCGTTACAACACAGCATTGATTGTTTCTTCCATAACCGTATCTCCCTCTACCAATCAGCTGCGTTCAGTCTGCGTTAGAATGAGAACGTCAGACCACAATTATTTCCTATTTCACGATCACTGCCATACTGTTAAATGTTGCCTCCATGTTTTCATGCTCTAAATCAGCAACTGTTGTAAAAATTAATTTAAATTGCGAAACGTTACATTTAAAGTCCACAGAGATCACTAGGGCAGATTTAAAGTGGATATAATTTTTTACGGATGACACATTGAGGGTGAGTTAAGAAAAATCTACTTATTTACCATCAAATATGTAGATATCTACATATCTTTATGACATACAATTAAAAATCCCGGATCGATCTCCAGTTGAGCATATTACTTTTCGACTAAAAGTGCCTACAACTCGGGTTTTCGTGATTACATTACTGGCAGGGGGTACTGTGGCGGTCGATACACCCTTTATAGTATAATATTCTATGTTCAAATTCTTTGTATAAATACTTTTTTGTATTATATTTCTTTGTGTATCTATGTAAATATTTCTTCAAATTATCTTCTAAAACGTTTATATTCTGTTCATCTGTGCCTATAACTTTTATTACTGTACTTTCCTATAATCCCGGCTAACATTTCAACTTCCTATACTAACTGCATGACGTCTGTCCTTCGTTAATTACAATGTTATGATAAGTTTCTTCGGTGATTTGGGTCGTTGCTCTATTTCATCATATTTCTGGTCTCAAAATTTTCCATGCTTTCTCTATTGGCACCCTACTCTTATCTACTACCCTTTCTCTTACCTCACAGTTTCGAATTCATTCCTATCTTATTTCACTGCCTTCAGGTTCATTCTATTTTCATTGTTGTTGTTAATTGTGTAAATATATGTTGATTGTTGCGTTATTGTTATTTAGTGTTTAATTGAGTTATACAGAAAAACCCGCAAACTAAACTAAAAATACTTAAAAAAATTACCTACAGAACGGCCAACAACGTGTGTACATATTTATGTACAAAAGACGACTCACTTATTATTTAAATTTGTTTCAGTTGGTTTTTGAACGTTTGTGTGTGGAATTTTGGGTTTTAGTGTTTTATTCATGCCAAGGCGGTGAAAATCAAATTTCTAAATTAACTCAATGAAAACTAGAAAACACGATTATCAACAGATTAGCATCACATTATCATGGATTAGTCTAGAAAGTTTTGAAGCGATTCAACAATTAGAAGTGTTCGAAAATCTGTCTTTTAGATTGCTTTACATACATATATATATATATATATACGTAGTTACAACTGAAGCTAATAAAAGCGTTTTAAAAAAAGGAAATTGCTTTGTGTTTCTATTTCCGTTTTTATAAAAGAAAAGTGTAAAGCAGTAAAAAAACACTTGAATTGACACGACTGTTTCACAAAAAAATTCAGTGGTTTTATTGTTTTACCTTGACAATTTTGAAATGTCTGTTTAAGGAAAATATAATTTGTCTTATAAAGGGCAAAAGAATCATATTTTAAGCACAGGCAACATGTGAACGCCTACTGTAGAAAGGCATAATGCGCCTTACGTATTAAATTTAATAATTTTTAACTTTTTAGCAAGGTTGTTCATAACATCAAGTTTTGCAAGTATTGTAAACATAACTTATGGCAATTCTTGTACAATAAGTTGATATCTGTATGATTTCTTTTTTAGGTACTCATTATAGAGGCTTACATCTCAATAACCACACAATTCGTTGCAAACATTTAGTGATTTCCTTTAGATTGACAGCTGTCTTTGTTCTATTGATACTTACTTCGTTATTTACTAGTTACATATTTTCTGGAAAACAACGTCTATTACAATTCCATCAGTAAAGACTGTCACTAATATTTCATTTGAATTCTTGTCTAAATAATATTTTATTAAAATTCTAATACACGCGATAGAATTTGCTTACAAGTAATAAGAATTCAATAATATACATATTATAAATCTACTAATTTAAACGTAAAAAAACACGTAAAATGTTTCACATTATTTATTTTCGATAACTCAACAATTGTTTCGATCGAACTACGATCATTTTCAAGAGTAATTACACTAAAATTTAAAACTAATGTCAACATATATGCATCTACAATTTATATAGGAGGAGTGGGGAGCTACGTGTTTTTTTACGTTTAAATTAGTTTTATGAATCATGTTTCACAAACGTTGTACTATTTAATCTCTTATAAATCTACATTAAAAAACGATGATAAAAAGTAATATAAATATTAAATTTTTTAAATAAGTGAGGTTACACAAAACATATCGTAATTCGAGTGCGTCCTGATGAGCGGTCTAACTGTTATTATACGATGTGTATGGTGCAACAGCAGCAGTTACATTTGTGCAATCGGCATGTGCACGCATCTTCATTGTTGCACTGGTTGCGCACGCACAATACAAAATCTGTCGGTGTCATACGATTTTTCAAGAAAGCCCCCAGGCTGAGAAGGGAAAGGCGCGAGTGGTGGAGAGAAAAGAAAAAGACAAGATAAAAGAAGCGTAAGAATTCACAAGCTAATTCAAAAATTTCTCTTTATAAACAAAACTATAAACTAAATCCATTGTTCTATCACCGTTTATGAATGCTAATAAATAATTATTGTAATAAATCAGTACACAAATTCACAAAACTGTATTGTTATTAATTATTCATTAAACATTGTTTAATGTCTGGAGGTAGATTGGTCGGTGTTCTGTCAGAGCTGTCTACAACGTGCTGATGAAAACCAAAGGGTTCAAAATAGCCATTCACGTCTGACGGTTCCGACAGATACTGACAACCAAGAACTTTTATAACAATAATAATAGTTAACATCATCTTTCTCGTTAAAAGGAGTCGTTATACTATACTGAAAAATGAACTGATTGTATTATCCTTTTAAACCTTCATCTTATGGCATTCTACAAAGGGTAATTAATGTACTTCATCAGTAAATTGTAGTTTATGGAGTTAAAAGCTACAATTCTTTAAGAAAGACAAATCTGAGGGTTCTTCGCTGAACAGTCTTATAATTTTTTTTTAATGTGAAATGATTGAACGTATTAAAAAGTAATAGAGCATTCAGTAAACTTCCTAACATTAAAAACAAACATCATTAAAAGATTCAACGTGATTTAATTCGAAAATTCGTACATATATATAATACTAAGAGCAAATGTAGGCGGTATGCTAAGAAGATTTTTAAACTTCTCTCACGAGTCTATAATTTCACAACTATTTTCCTAAAATACGTTTATTAAAATGTAAATCTAACAAGCCATACACTTTTTAGTAGGCAATACAGAATCTGTTCAATAAATGCTTTCAGAAACTAATCATAAGCGTTCCCAAAGCTTATTGAATACATAGAAATCCTATATTACATATAAAGGATTATTTATTCAATACCTAAACCGTGTTGTAGATATGGCGTACACTGCTACGGAATGTGGGTAACAGTGTATATTTCTCAAATTGACTAATCAATCCCTAAGTTTAAACACACGGAGGCAGTATAAAATACCATAATAGCGTGATTGTGGTAGGAAGTGTATCTGAATCTCTTTTCTCACTCATACGCGATCTCATTGGTAGAGAGAGAATGACAAGTTGAGATTGCGAGATCCAATCAGGCCGCGTTAGAGTTAGAGTAAGAATGAATGTCAATATAAACTTCGTATCCTAAGCACGCTGCTATAGTATTGTATGATGTTTTCATATATTTATGCTCTAAGAATCAAAATGTAAGTATTACGTAAAAGGAGTAGCAAACAAATATTTTAGCTTTGAACAGTAAATGTATATACTCGTCGGCGTATGGTAGTAAAGGTATGAGCCATAAAAGTAAATGGATTTAGATCCTATGGCAAATGGAGATATGTATTTTCACCATTGTACGCACTTTTACTGTTACAGATTTGTTCTTTAATAAAACTTCTGGTACAAATTATAAAATTTGTTACTAAAAACTATAATTTTGTATCTGAATAATACCTTAAGATACTTATGATAACACTTAATTTAAACATATGACAACTGACAAAGCAGGACACAAAGTTATCTATTAAAATGTGTGTTTCTAAGAATAGAAAATAACATAGTTTTTCTATTTATATAGTAATAAAATACAATAATATTAAATCTCTAATTATAATAATAATATACTATATATATATATACATGCTATATTGCTTTATATATTAGTTTTAACAGCAGTGTTTCCTTTCAGCTTGTATACTTATACGTATGGAAATACTTACTTCGTACTTTATTTTCAATACCAGCTACTTTTGGTATCGATTTTTTAAAACCAAGTAATGGGTAGGCATCGATAAAAGGTACTCATATTCGTACTGAGTTACTTCAAATACAGTTTCTTTTCATGGACCGTTTGTTTCACACTTCTATGAACGCAACTTGGACTTTTTAACAGATGGCAGCTTTCAACATTTTTAGTAGCTAAACATTTTATTTTCAGGCAGTACTACGAAAGCGAACCTTTTCCGTTAATTTCTCAAAATTAAAAAGGAATTTTCCAACCAGTTTGCGATACCTGCGTTGTAATCATCTTTCCATGCTACTTATATATTAAAACGTATCGATATCCAGTAGGTATCGATACTTTTTTTCGATACAACTACCAAGTAAAAGTACTGAAATATTTGATATAACTACGAACTGTTACTACACTAAAATGATTTCTTTTATATATATATATATTCCTTGTCTTCTATCTGTTTAAAATTGTTTAAATTTTAGTAATAATATCGTACGTTTTGTGTATTAAACAAGAAAATAAGGACAGTTTTTGGTAGTACATGATAATTTTGTTAGATAGGAGGTAAGCGTATATGCTTTCTTGCATCGTATTCAATTTTTACCGTTTTTCCTTGACAACGGGGTGCTAAATATTGTGCTGACCTTTTAGAAATGAATTAAAGCTCGTGCCAAACATTTGTTCGTTCCTTTTTATGCAACGAGATAAGGAGACAACAGCAGTTTAAGCAGGAAAAGCCGAAAAACCGGTGCAATAAATATTTCCAACTTGAACGACGACAATCTCGTGTATAAAGAAGAAATACGACCGAGACATAAACACGAGTCGCGAACTTTACTAATCACGTAATTTTGGAATTAAAATGACTTTTGTTAAATGCTCCATTTCCCCCCAAACGAGCAAAAAATTCTTTATTACCTTTTCACTTCCGGCAAACTGCTACCGAGCGAGCTGCGCGACTTGCCCTGCCTTTGACGTTGACTTTTAAAAGTTTCATCGCGTTCATGCCTCTAACTAGCTACTACTTTTAGCGATAGCAAATAAAAATTCTACGTTAATAGAATTTAAGTAGAAACTCTTCGACTTTTCGCCACTACCGAACAATTACCTCAACAGACAGCGCGCTTCTTTAAAAACTATAAACTATTCTCATTAGACTAAACTAAGACATTCAAAGCACAAAACTGGATAAATAAAATAGCAATAAAAAAAAATAACCAGTATTAATATTAACAAATTAGATTATACATTCTGTGGCGGTCGATACACCGTGTATCGTATAATATTCTATGTTCAAATTCTTTTGTATAAATATTTTTTTGTATTATATTTCTTTGTGTATCTATGTAAATATTTCTTAACATTATCTTCTAAAGCTTTTGTATTCTTTCCATCTGTGCAAATAACTTTTATTACTGTACTTTCCTATAATCCCGATTAACATTTCAACTTCGTGTACTAACCTTCGTCCTTCGCTGTCCTCCCTAATTACTATTTTACGATAGATTTCTTCGGTGATTTGGGGCGTTGCTCTATTTTGTCATATTTCTAGTCTCAGAATTTTCCATGCTTTCGTACTTCTCTATTGGCACACTACTATTATCTACTACCCTTTCCTTTACTTCAGAATTTCGATTTCATTCAATTTTTTCCTTCTGACTAGAGAGTCCGATCTGAATCTTCCAACTGTAAAAATCATTTCCTTCCGTCTTCTTGTTATTAAATGTATTGTTGTTGTTACTATCGTTATTGTTGTCTAGTTTTATTTATCAAATTATTAATTACCTGACACGAGAGTGTAAAATTCTATTAATGAAGATCAATTGTAATTTGATTAGGGGACGTAAACATATTTAAAAATGCACACTATACAGAAGTAAAATCATTACCTGTACGTAGATCTATTACAAACATCCTTTACACTAATTATATCTGATCCTGCTGATTACATACATTATGTTTATCTGGTAATTGCCATAAAAAGTGTAAGGGAACTTTAAAGCAACTTTGGAATAGGAAACTACTGAAAACTGTTCATACTTGTGTAGGGCTGCTACGGAAGTCGGGAATATATCGATCTTATCTTGTTTTGTCTTGAAAACCATCAGAATCAAAAACAAAATTCATTAATCTTATTAAATGAAGTGGATTCCTCGGTGACTGATTTGTGAAACATTTTCAAATAATATGAGACAAGGAGAAAACGCTTTTACATGTTTCAAGATATTATTAACAACACTCTACATTTTTCGGGATATTAACACTTTATCAAAATTTAAAACGTTATTATCGTCTAGTTCTAAAGTGAAATTGATCTTACTATGAATACTGTATAAGTAAGTTAAAAAATTCATGAGTTTTGTTTCTGTACAAAAAAACGTCATCTACGAAACGAAACTAGTCCAATTTAATATTTTTTCTGTGGATGCAGCATTGTTAAACAAAATATTTTCAAAATTGATCATGTGAATACTTGTTAGTACAACCGAACGGCGTGGTTTAGTACTCTAGATCATTGCTTAGCATTCGGGAGGTCATCGGTTCGAACCCGGGTCCGGCTGCTCTGGTCCAAGTTTTCTGTGGTTTCCTTGGATCACTTAGGCAAGTAATATTCCACAGTTAATCTTTCACTTCTCTTCGGTCTTCATTTCGTCCGTCTCATCTTTCTCTCTTTAAGCACACCACTCACCCATTCCCACGATTCCTGCAAAGAGGCTGAAGAGGGCCTTACGCCCTAGCGTGTAGATTGGAGGAACTGCCCGCCCACCAGCACGAGTAGCTGGTAGGAATGAAACACAAAAAAGTTTTTTTTTGTTAGTAAAGGAGAAATGGGTGATACCATGTAGTTGCAATTTCATATCAATAGGCGAATATGTGTTGTTGGTATGGTTATTTAATATTTCCTGCAATTCAACTGCTGGAATGGAAGTAAACAGAATACTGACATCAAACGAGACTAATTTTGAATTCTTAGGAATTTCCAAATCTTTTGTGTGATCTATAAATTGGAACGAAGTTTTAATTGCGTATTTTGAAATGACAGAGAAACCTTATCATAAAGCAACTGTACCATGGGCATAAAAAGACAATATTCAATACAATTTCATTAATATTTACTAAAAATTGAGCCAAAAACTATGTATTTTCCCTAAAAAACCAAATACTATCTCTATCTATAAATGCAATCTAGGCAAGCTACTAGTTAACAATAAACAAAAAATTTGCAAGATTTTGATTCCTTTAAAAAAAAGACAAACAACATTACATTACACGGGTATCAGCATCGTGAATAAATACAGTTTAAATAGTATAAAATTATTTATTACATGGTGATAAGAAAGAAAAAAGGCTAATGTTATTAGAACAACTAGAAACCAAAAAAGCCTTAATACAACAACGTAATCATATAACCAATGAGAAGCTTAAGTTCAAAGAAACAGTTGTAATAGACCAATATTTAGAAATTAACAATTAGTAATGTCTAACGCACACGCATTAACATATGTCTTGTATAAATAAGATCTGTCTGTAAAATTTAATTTAGTATTTATTTACTCTTAATAAAGGTTGCATATTCTGAAACGTATATATCATCATACTTATAAATTTCATATTCATTTTTTTTTGTTCTTGTAGCTTCACAAATATTAATTACATTAAAACACTGAAGAATGTAATGAAGAGTGTATATATAGTGCATATCATATGAATCTACTTAGGGGTAAAAAGGGCTTGTGGAGCTTTTTAATTAGTTTGTTCCGGAACAAGTCTTCTACTTGCTAGGTTGGTAACTCACAGCAATAGACGCGTACCATACATACATGTATATATTGTTTATATAATATGGAAAGTTTAAAAGTATATATGGAAATAGGGAACTTTATCTTTTAGTTTCAATAATAATGAGTTGTCGTTGTAATCTCACAGCGGGTGAATAAAATATGAACTTGTTTCGTGAAGTTTGTTACAAGAACCATAAAGAAAACCGTTAATCCTGGTGCCCATAATTAATGTACAAAAGATACTAAAAGAACAACGAAACTGGAAAAACAACACTTAAATATGAACGTTACACCAACTGCTTAAAGCTTGCCTTCCTTGTACTGGGTCAACAATTCGAGAACATTTAAGGGTAAAACGATTACAAATAAGGCAAACAATAGTCCCTGTGAAATGGTATGCATCGTCTTAATATATAGGGGTGAAAAATACACAAATTATGTACATGATGTATGAAAATATTTTGCCTCGTTCAGATTTCCACATTCCAATATTAGAAATTCATAAATGTACTGTGACCTGTTCAGTCACGACAACACAATTAAACGAACGAAAAAAACGAAATTTATTAACAACTAAGATTAAATTAACTACAGTTCTGATTAACACAAGCCTACACAATTTTTTACACTAATAAATCTATTTCTCCCGTTGCCGTATTCTTCGCCACTACTTATACTCGCGTTCCACTGCCACCACTCTATGACTATCGCCTCTCTATCGCTCCTGTCACCTGTCAACGCACGATGTAAACAAAGTCTTACTCGGTCCGCCCAGTACACTCGCTTTTATAGTTTTCAGCATTCCTTCTAGATCGTTCTACAACATTCTCGTATTACTATTGTCTTTTTATTGTTCGTTGCCAGAATATTCCAGACGTATCTAAGAAGGTCAAGAATATCCATTATCTTTTTCAGGAAGGTGTTGTTAATTAGGACTAAATCAACATAAACCACAAGTACAGTTCGTGACAGTATAAATATGCTTATCTATCAGTTTGTAACATGGAGCTGTGATCCTGAAATAGGAAATATTTTTTTTGCACTAACGCAACCTGATTGGCTGTCACATATCTTTCTCTACCAATTAGGCTTTAGGGGTTCAAAGCGCGTTAGAACGAGAAAGTCAGACCACAACTATTTCCAATTTCAGAATCACTGCTGTAGTATTAAATGTTGTCTCCATATTTTTATACTCCATAATCTTTTAGTCTTCATGACTACACTACTGAATTGACTTGAAAAATGTTTTGAATAGATAGTCTAAAAGCTTAGGAACAATTATAGTAAAAAAAAAGTTCTACTCTGTATATATTTTACAAACATAAATACAAGGTGATTCATCTAGACGTCATTCAGTAAATGTACAATTAATTAATAATTCTATTGTAACAAAATGAAAGAGTTAATAAAAAACACTTGCGTCAACCCATTGCATTACAAACAATCATTCCTTAACATAAATTTACAGAATGTTAAATTACTACATAACGAGAAGGAAGGTAATAGATTACATCTTTTGGAAATTTTCGAAATTCGGCTCCGGCTGCTCTAGTCCATGTTTTCCACAGATAACCTTTTACTTCTCTTCTGTCTTCATTTCACCCGTCTCATCTGTCTCTCCCTAACCACACAACCCAACCATTCCCACGGTTCCTGAAAAGAAGCTACAGAGGGCCTTACGCCTTACTCTCCGGCTTTGTACTACTGTGTAGGTTGGAGGGACTGCCCGCCCACTAGCACGAGTTTTTTTTTTCGAAAATAAGCGAATCCTGTTATATAATAGGAAACCGGTCACGAACGACCAGACGAATTTGAGTACTTTTAAAAAGCCCTTTGTCAATTTATAAACTTTAGTATACCGGTTGTACCACTAGATTATGATGTAACAGCCGAAACGTACGTCAGAGAAATTTAACAATAAATTTTGGAACTGCTTTTTATTAATCCATTCATTTCGGTATAATAATGTTCCAACAAGTGCCTTGCAACAATTCCATCTCTCATAATTCTGTTATATTCTCCATAAATGTAAAATAAAGTCAGAATATTTTTCATTTTCAGCGTTATCATTTTTTTCGTAGTCTACTATTAGAAGATTACTTATTCGTGTTTTTCATCCATTAACCTAAGCAAAGTTTGAGTTAGTTGTTTCATTAATGTGATAAATATTTCTCTAAAACCTGGTAGTTTTAAAATTAGAATAAAATATAAGTATGTCTCTCCATTAGTTTTAGATTTTATCGTTTTTACTAACAATTCCTAAGAAAACAAGAACCATGATCAATACTTACGTTCGTATCAAATGCTGAAAGTGGTTTTATTTTAGTTCGACTACCGCACGAACAGAGCCTGATATTTGTGGGATTTGAAGCCCACTGAAATCGAAATAGTTTCCTCTACCACAAAGAAAAATCTGATGGCGTCGTCGCGGCTTTACGCCACTTGCTCCGCTGAGTCGCGAAAACCTTTTCGCTCGATTCATTGTTAGAATTTGGTTTCGTTCGTCTCGTTCGCTATTACGGCACACCCCAGCACAGGTTGCCGTTAACATAACGCCTTACAAGGCCCGGTCTCGGGCCGCTCGAAATACTCCGTCATATTCATTTATGCGATATTCAAATATCTATATAAAGGCCGAAGAAATTGACTTCATGAAAGTAAAATCGGAAAAGCGTCGGACATGTTGATAGCGTATGTATGGATATCACATAAGTTTGTGGTTCGAAAAGAAAAATGAACTTATAAAATTGACGAACCTGACCGATTATGTTCTCGGAAAAGGGACCATTATCTTTTAACAAAGGAGAAACGAATAGTTTATTTTTCATAAGGAATAAAATTGTGACAGGAGCGTATCTAGAATAATTGACCATCAGAGGCCTGAGCTCAAAATCATATACAGCAGCAATTCGATAATTTAAATTTTGACGACATAGCATCCCCTAAACTTAAAAAATAACGTTCCCTATCTCTCAGGTCCTCAAACCTCAATAAGTTCTGTAAAATGTGCAAACTTAATTGTTCACACTTCTAGCGTTATTTCTCACACTAGAGTAGTTCAAATTGATGCGAGTCAAACTGCCTTTCGACTTTTAATTATTTAATAATGACTAAAACTACACTGATATTTACAATAAATGCGATGCTACTATGTATGAAATGTGTTTTGTATAAATGTTTCAAATGATTGTTGTGTGAATAATGAAATGATTGAATATTGAGTTATATTGATTATGATTATGAGTTGTTTGAATGTTTGAATATGAAATTTACTGTTTTAATATGATTAGGAATGTTTGAATGTGAAATTTACCGTACTAATAATATAGAAATTGCCGTCTTTCTAAGGTATAAATAATGACAACGCTGAAGATTAGTAAGCGTTACTTAAAATTGCTAAACAAGATCATTGGATGATTAAAATATATATGGGGATGAAAATTCCCCCTTGCTTCTATGAATGTTGATGTCCCGTCCAGGCAATGCCATTGATTTTCAAAAATACTCGGAACGTGCGTACAATAGGTTCAGTTTTCATAGAGCATCTTATAAACTTAATGGTATACAATAAATCTAATAATAAGCTTAATATTAGGTTTGCTTACGTGTTTATGAATAGAACAACTATTTATGGTTGTGAAGTGTACAGAACAAGTTCATTTAAATTGAGTAGTATTAATTGTAAAGGCACACACTTTTGTTAAATCTAAATATAATTTCTATTTCACTTGACAATTGTTTCGTCACTTGGTGACTTCTTCTGAAGTATACAAATTACTTAAAGCCAATACAAATTTTTTGTGCTTAAGAACTACTTGAGGGAGTGGAGGTAAGAACAGAGGATATGTTAAGTAATGGGGAATAGTCTACATCAACTTGTTCGTTTATTAATAAATTACCGTTTTTATATTTATTTATTGTTAACATATTGTTGCTCTTCTCCACATAGGCTTCTTGATAGCTATAACGAGTTACTTAATTTCCTTGATAATGATTTAACCAAAATTCCATATAGTGCTTATTTGCATTTTCAACAGCTAGAACAATAAACATAATGACATTTAAAATTATTCTTTCTTGTTTTATAAATTAACTCATCTATTTTTGAATAAGTAAAAAAATAATATAATGTAATAAATTATAAGGACTATGTGACAATAATCCCCGTATACGCTGATATTTTTGGCCCAACGTGTGAAGTTAATCTATTCCGTTGTTGAAAAACTTTGAAGATTTGTCTCGAATCCAAATAGCTGACTTCGCTTCATCGTTCGTAATTTAATGATTGTTGTTGAGGTCCCTCTTGAGGTAAGGGAAGAAGCAGAAGTGAAATGGAGTGCGTGTTTGCTTGTGTGCGTTCGAGTGCCCATGTATGTGAACGAACCGTCGCGGCCGAGCCTCGACGTGTATATCGTAACTGCAAGTCTGTGCGTAATAAATGAGGACATGTTAAAGTATTTGTGTTTCGCGGAAACTTGTTCGATATTTTGGCGAAAAATAAAATGGTCCCGACTTTTCTATGTTTCTCGGGAGTGTTCCGGAAATTTAACGGAACAGTATATAAGCGGAAAGACGATCGCCGAGTTCAATTCAGAGTGCAGATATAAATTGATGGTCGTGAAGAGTGGAGATACAAATTGACGGTCGTGAAGAGTTCAGATATAAATTGACGGTCGTAAATAAATAGAAAAGTGAGAAGTGTAACTGTACATAAATAGATAATGTAATTTGTGGTAGTAAGGTTAAGTTAATTAATATTAGTATAAATAAATTGTTGTTCCTATTTAAAATTCTTCGAGTTTTGATTGTTGAACCCCCGAACGTTACAGTATGATATATGGAATAGGTCAAAGCTTCAGGTTACAAAGAGTCTCTTCATACCAATCGTGAATACATTTTACGATTAAACCAATTGATTGATAATAATAATTAAATAACTTCTACAAATAAAGTTTCGTAAATACTGCATCTTAAACATTATAAGAGGCAAAAATAATTGCTAATGTCAATTATGAAATGTTATTAAAACAAAAATATAATTGACGTTGCTCACAAGATACATGTAAAAATCTAGAAAATATCTTTTTGGGGTATGCAGCTTTAATATAAGGACAGCATTTACTTTTCTCTGGTCGCTGGTTTTTATCCCATAAGTATAATTCATAGTTACCTATAACCTCCTCAATATTAATTAGGTTGTTCTTATTCTACGGTAAGTTCCGAAAAATACCGAACTTCTGCCTAAAATATTAAGACATGCTTAAGTCTGGCGTAATCTCGAAGACGGGCATGATTGGTTCAGAGTAATTTATCCTTAAAATCAACTTAGTGGGTATTGTTATACCTACAATGTCTGCATGTTAATGTTCAGGAATTTATTGCAAAAATATATCGCTAAAGTGGAATTCCTCTGACTCCGGTTGCCAAGTAAGAGCAACGAAAAATAAAGTAGCGAAAAGGAGAAAAGAGAAAGAGTTGATGTTAAGCACGTGTCACCTCTTTCTTCCGATCGACGAAACCCGCATCTCATTCCCCAGCGCGACGTGATCCGATTTTTGATTCAGTCTATTTAACTTCTTGATTCCATATTTCACACCTCTTTACATTTTTTAATATCAAATATCTTATTGAAACATTTTTTACAGGAGATCGCTGCCATATTGATCAGCTTCGACAGGCACGCAGAATGGCAAAGCAAAGAAGTCAAAATACGGTAAGTTATTATTACAAATATACCACCTTAAACCATTTCTACAATCAAAAAGCAAATATTGAAAATGATATTTTAATTTAATTGTAAAATATTCGGACAATAATTCAAATTTTCAATAATTTATAATCAATGAAAAATTATTTCAGTGCTGCAAACAAAATGTATGGATGAAATTTCAAATGATTAAGCAAATGCATAAATGCATTTCTATTAAAAAGGTTATTTCTACTTAAAGTATAATAATTTTAGTAGCAATCACATGTAATGCGACCGAACGAAACTGTATCTGCCAGCTTAGCAATTAATTAACATCTATTGTTGCGTCCCTTGGACCACCAACTGCTTTGTTATCATTACAAGATAAGTAACGTTTTCACGCTGACTTTCTAAATTCTGATTTTTAGCTCCTTTGTTCATTTATTACCAGTTCCTTTCCTTTGTCAATTTAGTCTCGAATTCTTTCCTAATTGCACTGCCATAAATTGCCCATAAATTCTAATAATTCTTTTAGCTATAACTGTCAACCCCCTAATCCCAACGTCCGTCGATTTGTATCAAATTTCTGTCACATTTATAACCATACACCAATACACTACAACAAATTTCAAATCCCACCTTCCTCACTTTTTTAACACCCATCATCATTGTTCTCATCAAATTTAACCACACCTCCATCCATCCCTTTCCAACTTATTCTAAATCAATAACCTTTTTCTAAAAAGTGATCATAGCAAGCAATATGAATTCATATTAAACTATCTTTCTATCAGCTATATTCAACTTATATCAACCACCAAGTCTAATCAATTAATAATATTCTAGCGACGATTGAGTCGTGACGCAACGCTTCCCAGTAGTTGCTATCAGTATTATCCGTTGTTCAAAGTATAAATATATGTATATAAAACCTGCTCAAAGACTTTAAATGAAACGACTTACAAACGCTACTTCAATCAAGATTCAACACAAATACCTGGACTTCATCAAGTTTTCTCTCTTTTTTGATATGGCTACTACCATGGTACCTTATTATTCTTTAAATTTTGCTACCTCAAACTCTTCTCTCACTATGGGATATCTTAAATCAGCTTTCTCTACATTGTCTTATTTTTCTAACACATCTCCCAACTTTTTACCTGTGTATGTTATAGATTCCTTAAGTATTTTTTCCACCTGTGGCGTTTATTGCCACACTCGTCTCTGCCAGGGTTGAAAATTTTAATTGTCAATTTTGCAGATTCTGTAAATATGTCATTTTATATTTCATGTCTAATTTTACGATTTCTGTTATTCCGATGGATTCTTATACGAATATATAACATATTCAAAAAAGAAGGAATCATAATCCTTATTAGTCTAAATATTAAGATTAAATATCTCATATTTGGAACGCGTCCTACCAAGTAGGCACAACGAACCGAAAGCCATATCCCACCTGATGAGGCCGATAGGTCGAAACCGGTCGTGGGATATGGCTTTCGGTTCGTTGTGTCTACTTGGTAGGACACGTTCCAAATGTGAGATCTTTGATCTTAATATTTAGACGAATAAGAATTTTAATTCCTTCTTTTTTGAATATGATATATGTCAATTGATTATAGTCAATCCGAGATTGTGAAAATAATTAATTAAAGATTATTATTGTTAATATTATGATGTTAATGACATTAACCGAAATTGTGTTTGTCTTTAATGCATTTTACTGAATGCAGCAAATAACTTTTTAATTTAAGAACATCCAACGTTATCGATAGAATCAACGAAGTTCAAAACTTTATTATCGTATTTAATAGCTGAAAGGAATTATTGAAACAGACAGTGAAATAACATTGGAAATTGCTCTTTTATTTCGCGACTTAAGAATGAAATTGTTCAGAGAGTTATTGTGAAATCGGAGTTTTTTCTGTTGTTTACATTTCGGGAGTACCCCATAAACAAAACCGTTTGCATTTATATTAGAGAACAACGGGAGTCCCATATTCGGTTGTTAACACAAGAAAGCCATTACTGGATTCTGTTGGCACTAAAGATAAAGGAAGAACAAAACCTGAAACGATATAATAACTCTCAACTAGAGCTTTTCATTTCGCTTATTGCTCGTGGTATCCAGTTGAGTGGTTTAGTCAAAGTGTACCCTCTAAATGGATAGCTCTCAGCGGGAAGTTTCGACAATATAACAGAATATTCTTTCTTCTTCACGTAACGAACGAAGTCGTACACGAACTGGAACTAGATAGCAAAAAATTCTCCCTTGTTTATGATCCGATTATAAATAAAAATATATAAAAATTCATTCCATTACATATTTGATTTTGCTTCAAAAATAAAACGAAAACATTAAAATAAGAAATTATCATTGTTTTGTAATGGTAATTTGGGATCATACCCATTAAAAGAAATTTCGAGCCCAGAGACTGTACTTCAAGCGCCTGTCATCGATTTTTAATTATTGTCGTTTTGGATCACTAAAACAATAAACAATATCATTGAGAAAAACGCATTCATGAATATAAAATAAAAACTCAAAACTATTAAAGAAAAAATTGAACAAATTGCGCAACACACAATATGCATATGGGGTGGTAATGTTACATAGCTATAAATTGAAATTTATGTAGGGTTTGACCAACTTCGTCATTCTTAAAATTTTGTTGCCTTCTGTGTTTGTAACAGCTGTATCTACAACTAACCTGAAGATCTATTTTTGAGCTTGCATCCTTCTTACAAGTTAAGCTAATATTGTTACTCAGAGCAATACGAATACTATAACTTGATTCCAATTGATTTTTGATCTTGATCTTGATTTTAAAGAAAGCTAAAAACCCTTGTTCGCCTATAATAGACAAGTTGTGGAGAAGAGCATAGGATGTCCTTAAGAGAATCCTCGAGCTATTAATACACCAAAACTCTTCAACAAAAACTGCTCCAATCTTTATAGTGCTTATCTTTTTAAAATCAATCAGCTCTTCGATGGACTTCTTCTGCAACTTCTTCAACAGCTACACCAAAAGAATTGCGAATCAAATTTTGGATTTCTTTCGAATACCTCTGGCTATGTTTCGGGAAGTAACGGTGGAATTCATCGATCAACATTTGTAGATATGAAGTTCAATGTCGTCTTATACGACCGCCATAATCAAGTGGGGTTTTTAATGTCGCAAACGAAGAATAATTGCTTTCGCCAACTTTACATACCCATAATCGAAGTATTCGAATAAAGCTACAAAGTTCGACTTCAAACACAAAAATGTTTCCGACATCAACTAAATTAATATTTCAGAACTTTGAAACACCAAGTCAACTTTAACTAATAATTAATTTATTGGCATAGCAAACTTTGATAAAGTGATTTCCTACTAATTTAAAATTGTATATTCGTATATCAAAATATTAATAGAAACACCAAAGGTGCATTTAAAAAACAGAATCACAAAAAAAGCAAGAAGACTAAACCCTGAGAGAGTGAACAATTACTCACCGTTGTTAGATGATATTTTAAATATTCAAATCTTATGGATCAATTGTGCGCCCGATATAATTAATTACTAATAAAAGGAATCACAACGTAAAGTTACAAAAAGTTTTTATTTTTGTCTCACACTGTGTCTTCTTCAAATGGATAAGTAATATAACTCGGAAACCTAATTCTCACTGTAATTAATTTAATTACGAGAGTGGTTTGATAAATCCGACTTTTAAAGGAAAACATCAGTTTTTCGGCAAAAAATCATTTTATTTTTCTATATAATCTCCTTTTAGCTCGATACATTTAGTCCATCGTGTTTCTCATTTTTTTATTCCTTCTAAGTAGTAAGATTTCTCAAGACCCTCAAAATAAGCGTTTGTATTCACGATGATCTCTTCATTCGATCCAAACCTTTTACCGCCCAGCCATTTCTTCAGGTTTAGAAACAGAAAATAGTCCGAGGAGGCTAAATCCGGAGAATAAGGTGGATGGCGTAGCAGTCCAATTGATGAAATTTTGCCATGGTGACTACACAGGTACGAGTATGCACCCGCGCATTGTCCTGTTGGAACAACTTTTTTCTTTGCGGTCGTTTCTGTTTTCTGGTTCAAAACATTGTCAAATCTATCCAGCAGCTGCAGATATGAATAATATTTGATATTGGTCGTTTTAGTTTTTTTTTTCAAGGTAATCAATATGAGCACACCGCGTGAGTCCCACAAAACTGTGTCCATGACTTTGTTAATCGATAGACCCATCTTATCCTTCTTCGGTGCAGGTTCACCCGTAAAAACCTACTGTTTCGATTTTTGCTTGGTCTCTGGTGTGGCGTGATAAATCCATGTCTCATCTACGGTAACGAAACGACCTGTTTGGATTGCAGTTATACATCTCCAAACACTCCTTTGAACTTGTCACACGGTGGTGTTTATAGTCGATCGTAAGCAATCGCAGCATCCGTCGCCCATCGTGTCGACAGCTTTATCATGTCCAAATATTCATGCAAAATGTGATACACTTGCTCAGTTGAGACAGACATGTACAGCCTCAGACAACTCACGCACTTTTAGCTTACGATCGTTTATCATTCCATGGACTTTGTCAATGATTTCTTTTGGGCGATCTGAACGTTCGGAGTCACTTGTACTCGTGCGGCCACAACGAAACCCAGTAAACCACTTTTTAACTATAGCCCCCATGGTATTTATCAAGCCTTTCTCTAGTTTCTTTAATGGATTATTTATTTCTTTTTGTTATAAATTTTACAGTAATCAAACAATAAATAGCACTCTGCAGATGGCCTTTACATGCTGTTTGCATATATTCATTAAACACTAAAATAAATCGTGATCCGTCATTTAAAAACGTTTTATTAATGATCACAAAACTTATAAAAACGCAGGAGCGCAATTTTCAGTTTTCGAAAAATGTTTCTTGTATCTTTTTGAATTTCGGATACCTTCCTATATTTTTCTTAACTATCCAACATATTAATTCGAAAATTGGTTTAGCAATCATTTTTAAAAACGATACTAACAGGCGGGCTGAAAAGTTCGTAGGCTATCATTTTTTTGGATAGAATTTGATTTTATTATTCAATATAGTTCCCTTCGAGGGCGATACAACGATTATAGCGGTCATACAATTTTTCGATACCATTTTTATAATACTATTTGTCTTTATCCTCAAAATAGGCTTCAGTTTCGCCTACTAACTCTTTATCGGCGCGAAATTTCTGTCCAGCGAGCATCCTCCTGAGGTCTGAGAACACAAAAAAGTCGCCAGATCTGGAGAGTAGGGTGGATGCGGAAGCAATTCGAAGCCCAATTCATGGAATTTTGCCACCGATTTCATTGATTTGTGACACGGTGCATTGCCTGGATGAAACAGCACTTACTTTTTTTTTTAAATGAGGCCGCTTTTCCACGATTTCGTCTTTTAAACGCTCCAATAACGTTACGTAATAGTCACTGTTTATGGTTTTCCCCTTTTTAATATGGTCAATATATAGTGAATATTGTACCATGAGCATCCCAGAATACTGATGCCATAGCCTTGCCAGCCGACTTTTGCGTCTTTCCACACTTTGGAGTCCAATTGTGGAATTCACTCGGCTGACTGTCGATTGGACTCCGGTGTGAATGGAGCTATGTTTTAGCCATCGTCACATATCGACGCAAAAATTCGGATTTTTTACTATTGGACAGCTCTAAACACTGCTTAGAATCATCGATCTGTTGTTTTTGGTCGATTGTGAGCTCGCGCGACACCCACTTCACTTTACGGTTATCAAAAATTATTTTGTGGACTTTTTGAAGTTTTCGTCGGTAACAGCCAACAGCCTCTTTGGGGCGTCCACTGCGTGCATTGTCCTCGGTGCTCATTTCGCCTCGTTTAAAATTAGAAAACCACTTTTTTACGGTTGATTTTCCTGGTGCAAAGTCCGAATAATGTTTATCATGCCAAGCCTTGGTTTCAACAGAATTTTTTTTTCGCCAAAAAGCAATGCTTTATTAACACACGAAATTCCTTTTTATCCATTTTTTCAAAGTAACAAAAGTTCTTTCACTAAAAATCTCAAATTTATACACGCGTCTTTTGAAGATTAGGGCTAACTAAAAATCATATAGATTTGATACTAGTAGCGCCGTCTATGGGTCAGCCTACGAACTTTTCATTCCGCCTGTTAAAATGTAAGTAATCCCTTGTGTATTCTTACTCTTACTTTTCTGAAGTTGGCTGGCTTTGCAACATTAGTCAGTGTAAAAGGAAGATGTGGTATAGAGCAGGGACGGGCAACTCAGCGGCTCCCGGAAAAGTTTTGGAGGCACCGAGAGCCGAGCGCGAGCTCATAGAGTAGAAGTCGGTTCGTTGCTTACCGACTTACTATTACCGCCAATCCTTCTATTAATTCTATTTGGTCGAGGAGTGGGGCAGAGTTACAACTTCTCCTCCGCCTTTCAATTGTTTCCCTTCCGGCTCTAGGGAGCCCTCGGCTCGGCTCAGAGGAGCAGCATATGATTAAGCATCCAACACCATTAAGAAATAGTTAATTTGAATTAAATAACTTTTCAATATAACAAATTGTTTTCTTTTTTATAATAATAATAAATGAAACCTCTTTTGAACAATTTAACATCGTTTTAAAACAATTTTATACTAACAATTATTAGTATAACCACTTTTGTGTTTCATATTCAATAAAAAAGACCAAGCCAGAATGAATTTTATTTTTAAGTTAAAAAAATTGAAATATGCACAATGTTCCTTTACGGCAACCTGTGAAAATGAAATAGAAATTTATGGAAGGTAATAAATTTTCATTTTTTGAAGCTTAGAGGGTAAAGTAACGTCATATACGTATATGTATAAGAGCTTATAAAACTATTTTTCCTATTTTTCAGTAATATACATGCGGATTTTAAAAAGCTTTCTATCATCATTTTAAATGCTTCTTTATAGTTAGATAAGTAACGATGTCTTCAAGTCCCGATTACCTACAAAATGTAGATAATACCATTTTCGATAACATTTATTTACAACCTGTAAATTTTGATTATAATGTTTTTCCGTTTCAGTCACATTTATCTATATCTTTTCAGAAAAATATTTGATTTCAATTTTGAAAATTTCGGACCTAGAGAAATTTGTAACGTTTATTGTTTTTTAATGGTGTCGAAAAAGCTACGATTTCATTAGGTCGAAAAGGACTCCTACTTTTACGTATTACTAATATTTTTTTTGCACTGTTTTTCTGTCGTTGCAATTTTATTTTATTTTCCAGTGAAACATTTGCACAATCCCATTTTCAAATAGCCAAAGGTGCTAGCCCTAGGCTAAGAAGAAATTTCGGCAATTTGCTTTTTTCTTTTCGACTCACTATCCATCTTGAACACAAATCAACCCTAAATAATATATTGTGCAGTTTCTTTATTTTCTGTAATTTGTAGACAAAGCTGAAGAACTTGAAGGACCGATATCTATACGTTGATGTATTTGCATTTATTCCGCCTTTGTCTTCATTAAGCTGTTTTAATTAATTCGTATATGGCCGTAAAGAACGTTCAACAATGCGTTAAAATCGCAATTGCAGGTGGATCGCAATTAAAATCGAAAAGCGTTACATTTAAATCTGGAAACCAAAGTTAATGCAAGCACCGTTTAAACCAACCTTGCCACCTTAGCATTATCAAAATCACTGATTTAACACACAGTTGAACAAAAAGCAACATTGCCTTGTTAATGGACCAAGTGTATCATGAGTTCCATTATTTGTAACTTGACTTTTGGTTTTATACAATGTTTAGTATCGTCGAAATATACAAACGAAATTGCCTGCCAAATTTTAAAAGACTCTACGAGAAAAAAATTATTGCATCTCATGCAATTTTATTTATTTAAAGTACCTAGAATATTTAAATAAAGAAAGACACCCTAATTACCACTAACTAAATTTAATATGAGCGGACACGTGTTTCGCCCACTTCACACGTGGGCATTACCAACGCGAGACTGTCTCGCGTTGATAATTTTATAATTATCTTTTTTTTATTATAATTTATAATTATACAATTATTCTTTTACCACAATCCCCCATTTTCTACTTTATCTAGAATATTTTTTATATAATTATTTATTATATGTATCTTTAATAGGTAAGAAAGATACCTTTTCATTTTATTATTAAATTGTAATATTTGTCCTCAAATGTCTTGTCACATCACTTTGCATTTGTTGCTGTACTTTCCATATTTAAATGAAATAACTTTTATGCTTGTATATCTTTACTTGGAAGGTTGTAATGACGGTGTCGGGACAAATGCAGCACTAGACATTTCCGGTCCTGCCATTAAGTGGGACATTTGCGGTCCTCACTCTAATTGATATATTTATTTGCAAGTGCGATCCGTGTTGAGACATTTAGTTGGGTTAGGTTAGGTTAGTTGTGCTATTAAATTGTTTATATGGGGATAGGGCTTTTTTAGAATTCAATTCAATCTATGGTTCCACCCTTCGACGGAACCATTTCATATACCAGGTATGTGTAATTTTATATAATTAGTAAGAGGACCGCAAATGTCTCAGCACAGATGTTGCTACCTGAATCGTACTTGCAAATAAATACGTCAATTAGAGTGAGTACCGCAAATCCCACTTAATGACACGATCGGAAATGTCTAGGACTGCATTTGTCCTGGATTTGTAATGGCATTGTCATCTTGCAAAGTGTAATGTTTTGCTTAGACTACAAAGTTTATTTGTCAACGCCCACTAGAGAAATTATTTAAACTCACAATTTCTCAACAAAAACTCAATATTTAGAATTCACAGCATCAACCATTCAATCTTCAGATCTCAGACAATCCAATTCAATCTCAAAATATCATATGAAACATTCATATCAAATTAGAACAATATTCAATCATCAAGAATCATTCGCTTAAGTCGTAACATAACATAGAGACCTTTAATGTACTAGTTTGTATTTATCGTGTAAATTGTGTGTTAAGTATTGACCATCAAAAACTCTAAATCATAAATCAACATTATTATTTTTATAATAGTTTACTCGCTATTAATTTAGCGTTTGAAGTGGGAATAAAAAAAGTAATTTTTCAACAAACATAGTTTTTTCACATTTCAAAACAAACGTAAAACTTCAAAAGATTACGAGATATGGCCGAGATTCTTGAACAAACTGAAAATTTTGGAAAAGGCTAAACAAATTTTCGCAATTACCTAAACGATCCAACAAGACGACATAAAAACTTGGACAAGGACAGGCGGACCCGGAATTAAACCGGTGACCTCCCGAATGTTAACCTATTCTCTAGGCCACTAGACCACCCGCCGCGTCGCTCGCTAAATATCAGACATCGACAATTCGATATTATTTGGTTTTCAAACTTATAACAAAAACCTGCTTTGTCTGGAATTAAGTAGGTTAATAAAATATCACATTTTCAGAAAACATTAGTAATAAAACTTGAAAGAATAATTATTAGTGGTAATAAGGAACAATTAATTTGACATTTAGGTTATTCTCACAAAAATGAAAACATTCAGGTCATCATAGTCAAAGCAATTAAAAAATGGTAGTTATTTAATTTTAAGGACATGCATTTAAGATCTCCCACACTATTCTGACATAAATCTATTTTGGTTTTCCAAATAATTTACTAAAAGTGTAACTTTTTATGCCTGGATTCTCCCCTTTGTTAACTGTCTCCCTATATAGATTTAGTCGTGTTTATAGTAAGTCCGGACATAGAAATTTAGTCAGGTGTCCTCTTTTTTAAATGCTTCTGAACTGAAACTCTCCCCTCCGTTAGCTCTGAGAAAAAATTCTTACAACATAGTGTATCATGTCTACAGTGCAGATGAAATGTAGAACTCAGTGAGTGATGTTAGTGAAAGAAAGCCTGTTTTTGTAATCATGTTCGTTAGAGAAAAACATTTGGAATAACTATAAGTATGCTGCCTTCTCTTTTCCATTAGATAAACTAATGATTGAACAAATATTATTATAAATTCAAAAGAAACAACTACTCCGAGGGCTAATATCCCTACCAGCATTGAATTACACTGTTGATTCCAAAATATAAATATAAATATTATTATTATGTGATCATCAGTCATACCTGATTGTGATTAAACAAAGATATATTTTGTCGAAATACTTTTATTGGTTCTTTGTAACTACGAGGATGGATCATATATAAACGATCCTTTGTTCATAAAACATTAATTTTGAAAAGTTTCACAAAAACACAATTTTTTCTATTTTTCGACATATCTATATCTCCCTTGTTTTTTTATACATTTTTTCCAACGCATTGGTAGTTTTTTCATTCCATTTTCATTAAAAGAAACATGGCGGGTGTCTATCCAGTTGCGCACAAACGCTTCCACCTGTTCATCGGTCTGAAATCGCTCGTCTCCTAGTGATTCTTTGAGGGGCCCAAACATGTGGAAATCACAAGGGGATAGGTCTGGGCTATATGGAGGGTGTTCTAGCAGAGTCCAGTGCATTTCACGGATTTGGGCCTGCATTAAAGCTGCGGTATGAGGCCTAGCGTTATCTTGCAAGAGTAACACGTCACGATTGGGGTGCGTCCTCCTTTTTCGGCGATAAGCAAATTTTACCTGACTGAGAAGTAGTCGTAGAAGTAGAAGTAGTAGGCTGCATTAATGGTTCTTCACTCGTACAAAATATCGACCAACAGCACCCCTGTCCAGTTCCAAAAAACCGTGGCTAAAACTTTGCCTGCAGACAGACGTATTTTCGGCTTCACTAGGTTTGATTCATCTTTGCGCCGCCACTCCATGCTTGCTCGATTTGATGTTGGAGTGTAATGGTATACCCACGTCTCAAGTTATAATTTTGTGCAAAAAAAAATCTACTTCCTCTCTAAATCGAGTGAGAAGCGTCTAAGAAATGCGAACTCGAGCAGCTTTTTGATCTTCATTCAGCAACTTTGGAACCCAACGAGCTGAAATTTTTAGGAATCCCAAGTTTTTCGTTATGATTGTGTGGGCACTCCCATAGGCGATACCGAGTTCACCAGATATCTGAAGCAGAGTGACTTGGCGGTCCCCTTCAATAAGGTTTCTAACGCGAGCAATGTTAACCGGCGAAATGCTGTTACACGGACGGCGAGGATGATATACATTTTCGACACGATTACGATTAAACCCATCGTTAAATTCTTTGTACCAAACTTTTACACGTGGCCACGAAAGCGTTTCATTTCCGAATTATGCTTGCAATCTGCGGAAAATTTCAGCTGGTTTCACGTTTTCACGTGTAAGAAACTTAATAATAATTCGTTGCGCAACGCTGCTATGTGCTAAGCACCTCTTTCTCACTCATTGTGATAGCTATTAACCAAGCGTGCCATCTAATATCCCCACTTCAAGTTCCTAACGCCCGGATGCGCCTTAAACAACTATCCGGCGCGCAATTTAAAAAGGCTCGTTTATATTTGATCCACCCTCGTACCTTCTATGGTTAAAAATGGCATCAAATTCTAAATCCTTTACTTCCGTTTAACGGAAAGAAAATATCTAACAGAGCAACGTTCTTGGGCCCTTTAATTCGACTACCAATAAAACGTTTAAGTATATTTTTCTGTACTAAACCGTATTTATTATAATAAAGACATTAAATTACCTAATAAATGCTTATTCTTTAAAATTCTTCATTCTGTATTAGTTACACTACCCTTCGTTGAAGCTGCATTCTCTTCTGTTAAAGGTAGTTTTTCCTCAGTTAATACATTTTTAAATTACAGTAGTAATTGTTATCTACTAAACTACTAAAGAATGTAAAAGTGAAGCCTTCCACAATAGAATTTCTAAAACTTCTGTAATTTATTTTCCAAAAAGAAGCTCAATCTCCAATGTTCTGGTTTTGATGAGATTGACCCATTTAAATCGATGTCAAGTTAACTGTTCCTTTTATTTCTGTGTACATATCTTGACATAAAAAATGTAAATGATAGTATAACCATGACTTTCGAAATGTAATATAGTTACGCTGATGTTGACTATCGAATTCTGCTAACAATAATCAAGATTGAGTCATTCCAGCAAAACAACAAAAGAAACAGAAAACCGGAATTTTTTTTAGATATACAATTAAATTAAAGACAAAATTAAGAAGAAAAGTTCACTCCAGTTACCACTATCACTTTTCAAAGTGGATACGTGTTTAATCCACTTCGATTGTGGACATTATCAACGCCAGTGAAAACCATTAGTGGTAATTGGGGTGGGTCTCTCTTTTGAGTTTATTTTTTCCAAAAATCATCATTTTTAACTATTAAAATACAGGAAACACAGGCTAAAATTTCAACAGATTTAATAATTATCACTTAACGATTATTTCGCCAAACTGTGGCTTCATCAGAAGTTTATAAATAAAGTGTTTGTTTTTATTAATCAAAGTTAATATGAATTTCAACTAAGTAACGATAGACAATCAAAATACATATTAAACTAAAAGATTATTTTTACTTTTTTACTTAAAAATTCAGTAACAGTTGAGTTGAAAACTAGAAAAAGTTGAAGATTAGTAGATATCAGTAAATTCAATTCGATGTACTTACTATAACTGTAATCCTTTTGAATAACAATAATTTGATAAGTAGCATTAATAATCAGAAACACCCATTATTATAAATTTTGGATACGCCAAGAAACGTTATTTAACGATAAATGAAAAAACGCTACTTTGTTTATTATCACTTTATTTATTCACAAATCCTTTTGACTATAGTTTCGACAAATAGCTTGTCATTGTCAAAGAAGTGATTCAAATGGAATGAATACAAACAGATGTACAGTGGTGTTTATATATATTTTGGAAATACCATTAATTATTAAATGTACTGAATAATACTGAGTGGTACAAATCTACCTGGTCGTTTATTTAACAGGTTATTTTCGGAAATTTTTGATGCTTTGTATACTTCTAGGGATTCTAAAATATTTAGTTTAAAGCTTTTGTTTACAATACGAATAATTTTAAGATTTTCGATCGTTTAGATTAAGAAAATATAATTCCAATTTGCAAACCATTTTTTAGAAACACGCCATCAGTTTCCTACTATAGAAAATCTTAAAATTATTCGTAATGTAAATAAAGGCTTTAAACTTAATCTTTTAGAATCCCTAGAAGTATACAAAGCATCAAAAATTTCCGAAAATAACCTGTTAAATAAATGACCAGGTAGATTTGTACCACTCAGTATTATTCAGTACATTTAATAATTAATGGTATTTCCAAAATATATATAAACACCACTGTACATCTGTTTGTATTCATTCATTTGAATCACTTGTTTGACAATGACAAACTATTTGTCGAAGCTATAGTCAAAAGGATTTGTGAATAAATAAAGTGATAATAAACAAAGTAGTGTTTTTTCATTTATCGTTAAAATGAATTATCACAAAGTAACGGCCGAATCAATCCAATTTTTAAGCGTTATTTAATGCTGTATACTATATTTTTTTCAATAAGAAAATAGAATGTGATAGGAACAGTAGAAAGCATTTATTTGTAAAGAAGTATTTATGTATCAGAATATTTCGCATTTTAATCATCTATTTTTACGATTTTTACTATATTTACCTTTAAACGTTTCGTTGTGGGTACAATATTTTATTCAAACATATTTACTATGCTCCAGTTTATATAAATTCCATTATAATAACATTCAAAATATGTATTATGTGTTTGTTATTTTAATCTTCAACAGTTGATTAAACAAACCAATAATAATTGGAAAGTTTGTTTTCAATATTTTATTACAATTTTATAAACAATTATTTATGTAAACTTTTACTCGCCCAGTAGTAGTATACTGTTAACAATCAGTATATTTATTTATTTTACACCCTTGTGCTGACATTGTGGAAACCGACAGCCCCTCGTTACAATCGACCATTACGGGCGAAGCAACGTGGCGAGACGCGTCGCGACGTCCTCTCCCTAAATCCGACGGCAAATCCTCAGTGCATGATATTGGAGTTAACTGAATACATAATTAGCGCCACAACAGAGACAACGCGGCACCGCCATCCACCCGATGCCGGCGACGCTGTGCTTTTATCGCGAAATCCGACTTTTGTCCCATTTAAAAGTGAACCACCGAAAATGCTTACGTTTGCACGAAAACGCGATACAATAATGGGGAGGATCCACATAATGGATAAAAGTAACCGCACCACATATGCCATGGACTTTGTAACCGGTTTTATCCTCTTGTCAGGGCCGACAAAAGCTCCTCTAATTCACAGGGAGATTTGAATGCGGGAAAGTGCATAAAGAGATTTTTGTAATAAAATTACAAGATACAGAAAACAACGCTATTTACATTAAGTCCTTATTTGTGTAGTCTGACAAAGGTTAAACTACACACTTTACTCCGAAAATATCTGTTTGTTCGTTTTTGTTTCCCACTGTTATGATATTATAATCTTTTAAAAACCTTCTGTTACTAATATTTCTATTTGTAATGTTCTCTATAGCTAGCAAAATATTTCCTTTAAATTTTGACGTGTTAGAGAGAGTGGTATTTGCTTTCGGTTACAAGAGGTATCTGTATTATGAAGAAACTCCAAATTTAGAAATGAATTTCTTTAATATCAGTATGTAGACAATAGTAATGATACGATACAAAGTATAGTACAATCGCTAGATATATTTACAAATATTCTAGTAACCACCTGCATTTAACAAGAAAAAATTATTATACGAGCCACGTTTTTTAAGTAAGTACCGTTTTGAAATTAATAGAAAACGTGCAAAGATATCTTAATAATTTTATTTTTATATGAAAGCCTGTATCTTAATCTACTTTTCTACATAATTTCCTTCAATATTGAGGCACTTATCATAACGTTTGATCAGTTTCTGAATACCCTTCTCATAGAACTCTGCCTCTGCCGCCTGACTTTAACCACTGCATCAAAACTGTTTTGACTTCGTCATCGTCTTGAAGGCGCCGACCGCCCAGATGTTTCTTCAAGTGCAGGAACAAATGATAGTCACTGGGCTGGGCGCCAGATCAGGGCTCTAAGGAGGATGATCTAGAGTTTCCCAGTAAAAAGATGAGATCTTGATCCGATTAGCCACATGCGGACGGGTGTAGGTGTAGGGGTTAGATTAACAAATTTAAGAGTGGGGAGGTCCAAAATTCAGTTTGGTCATTTAGTACGTTATCTTGATGTTTGCAATCTTTTTTTAATTTCTAAAATTTCATACAGATCTATCCGTTTGCCTTTATTAAAATTACGTAACAATTTACAATTTTTTGTATCAATAAAATGATCGTTTGTAATGCAGTGTTCGACTAATCCAGTGCATTTTTTATTTTTATTTTCTCGCTTAAGTTAAGTCAGTGTTAAATCGCCGCCAAATAAGCAACGTGTACGCGCACCCACACAATCATACATTGTAACACCGCACCGATTGTGATTCATCTCGCTATTCTTTCAACTTCTTCCTGCACCTGATTGATACCAAATGTACATTTTGTAAATAGTGTGAATAGACGTTACAAGCAAATCATTTGTGTATTAATCAAAAATTTAATACCTGCAACCTTTTAATTAGGTTTGTCAGGACGTTTCTTGTACTACCACCGCACCCTTAAGTTCACTTAAGATTTATGGAGTACATGATACATATTTTCTTTAGATATATATTTTGTTGAACTTTATTACTATTAAAATTTTTGATTCGTCAACATCTATTAAATGATTAAAGGTCGTACAATATTCTACAAAGCCAGTATTTTCGTCTTTCTTTTTGATATAATACATATGTTCAGAAATACATTTTTTGATACTTTTCCACTTTTCTACATTTGTTTACTTTTTACATTTTTATTTGTTCGTGCAGTAGATTATTTTGATTTAATAATTTCTAAGGATTCAAGAAATGGTTAGTTTCAGGCCATTCGTTTGCATATGTACTAATTCTAAATTTTGAATAAAATTCCAAAGAATTATTTTCAAAATTTGAATTGGCTTTTGTAATTTAAAAGAGCAGAAAAGTCTACGGATTCCATCTAATAAAAAACCACTGTGACGTGTGCACCAATATTATGTAGTAGAAAAATTTCTCTCTTGAGAATGACCTGAAAAGGTGGAAACAAATTTGTCGAGTTTTAATAAATAGTTTAGCGCAAGGAAACCCACCCAGTGCTTTTCTTCTATTAATTTTATTTTTTATTTGTAAAATAGGTTATTTGGAAAACTAATATATATATATATATATATATAATAATAATAATAAAATGTTTATGTTCAATTTGGACAATACGATTCAAAAATTCTTGTTTATACTGTACCTCTACGTTGATGATCTTCTGGTATGTTTTACTGAAACAGATAATTCCTAGGATATAAAGTAAAACAAGAGTAAATGGTTACAAGAAGAAATATATTTCTTCCACCTGAAGAAGCCACAGTGTGGTGAAATAATTATTGTGGATTTACAATAAAAAGTTTTGTAACCGTTTACTCTTGTTTTACTTTATTTAATATGGAGTTACAAAAAGTGAAAGTCTCATCCATATAATTCCTAGGATAACTAAATAAAATACACCATAACATTAAGTTTACAATAGAATTAGAAAAGAATAACAGCATTAACTTCTTAGACCTCACAATATCTAGAATAAATAATAAACACAGTTTCGCAGTATATTATAAGTCTACACATACAGATACTATTATTAATAACTATTCATTCCACCCTAAACAACATAAATTAGCCGCCTTCTACATTATGATCCATAGACTTCTAAGAATTCCAATGGAAGAAGAAATAACTACAATTTAAACATTATTAACGAATTACTAAATAATATTTCATTTAAAATAGCTTTAAATACGGTTTTCCCAAAAAATAAAGACAATAAAAATAAATTTAAAACAATAACTTATTTTGGACAACCTTCATTAAAAATTTAGAGATTTTTGAATAAAAATAATATAAGTACAGCATTCAAAACTAACAAACATATCAAAAATAACAAAGATAAATTAAAAAAAGATAGTAAATCTGGTATATATAAATTAATGTGCGGAACCTGTGAGAAATTTTATATAGGACAGACAGGGAGAGCATTTGGCAAACGCATTAAAAAACACGTCAATTCATTTAAAAATCTAAAAAATGATTCGAATTATGCAACTCACTTATTAGAAGAAAAACATGTTTTAAATACAGATTTTGAAATTATACACACAGAAAGTGAAAGTCTTAAATTCACTTTACTTGAGTTAATCGAAATCAATAAATACAAAAATAAAAACATACTACTTAATGAACAAGTAGATCTTAACAACTCCCCTCTACTGAATTTACCCCTGACAAATCGATGTAAACTAACCTATAAATATAGATAGAGAAGAATCAATAGCTTAAGTGTATTTAAAACTTCTGAAGAAGCTACAAAGTAGCGAAACATATGTCAAATAACTAATAAAATCAGTGGAAATTACAATAGTGTTTTATTTATATATTTTACTAATATATGTTTCGGTTAAACCATAACAATTTGGTGACGTGTATAAATTTACTATAATAGCTACTATATGCAAATACAATTAAGTTATTTAAGCTTATGGGTTTTTGACAACATGATTTATTATCTTACAGGCCCAAAAGTGGATCGATGCTTCTATACAGTCGAAAGAAGGTACGCTATCGACGAGATGGTTATTGTTGGAAGAAAAGAAAAGACGGAAAAACAACAAGAGAAGATCATATGAAACTCAAAGTTCAAGGAACAGAGGTAAGATTTATTAATACATTTAACTACGTACGATATATGTCTGCTACGTGCTCCGCCTGTTTTCTCAGTTTACTTGCGATTTTTTATTAAATAGTAATTGTTATAAGTGCTCTCCGTTTTTTTTAAGGTTTCGTTTTGTAGTAGATATTTTTATCCTCAATTAATTACATTATGGCTGATAATGCTGACAACGATGATGTATCGTGCAATGTCCTTAAAAAGTGTGCTAAATAGGAACCAAAAATTGCTACTGTGTACTGAATGTTGGTCGTGTCACCTCGGTAGTCTTTTAAAGAGTATCGACGATTTTTTATGTGCTCGTTGTATTTCTCTAGCTAAGGAAAATGTTATTCAGTATTATTCATAAGTGTGTGATAGTAATTACTTCCACGCTCGGTTTGTGTTTGAGGAGCAAAAGTGACAGACAAGAAAATAGTAGATAAGCACAACTGGTTTATTAACACACAATTCTAAGTAAAAAAATAATCGAGGTGCTGCTCAACTATATGAGATTTTCCTCGGAATATTTTCATTCCAAAATTTATGTTATTTATTCTAGAAAGTTGTGCGGAAAAGATCCATAGGTGGCATTCTGGTTGCTGAGAAAAATGCTAAATGCAGATATTTTGACCTTAGTTATTCCACGCAATCTCTTCAACAAATAGATCTGGTTGGCTCACATTTCTTTCTGTGATTTTACGGTTTACTAATCTACATTATTTAATTTTAGTAATTTACACATTGTCTAATACAGCTGCTAATTATTTTACTATCTAATAGTAATACTTCATATTTAAATAATTAATTGAATTGGCTGTTACTTGGTGAAAGTTGTACATATTAACTGATATAATGACATACACAAAATTTTTCACAAATTTTTATTATTATTATTTAAAATTTGTGAAAAGTTTTGTGTATGACATTATATCAGTTAATGCTTCATATTTAAGTGATGTTATTCTCTACACTAAGGTTATTGTACTCATCCTTATCACCTCTTTCATCAAATCAATAGATCTAAGCGGTATGTTTGATAATATAATATATAAACTCTCACAATTTTGGATACTGTATTTGCGGTTGGAAATAGGTAAAATATTCTTAATAATATTGTAGATTTCAATGAAACACTCAATAACGTTTAAATTGTTTTACTGGTTTGTAATTGTCTCTCACAATTGTTTCGGTCTCTCGACCATTCTCAAAGAGTTATTAACAGAAACTAAACTTAAAACTATTTGTGTATCAATTTATAGGTACTATTCTATGTAAATTTATATAAGCTTATGTATGTGAATTCCTGTTAATTAATTAATTATTGCCATATATATATATATATATAGGGCTTTTGTGGCCTTCTGTTCGCTCGTTGGTAATGTTTTTATTTAGTTGTATGGCTTTTTCAATTTCTAGTTTTTCGAGGTAATTTAATTTTCTACTTTTTTGGACAGTGTGTAAAATTTTGAAATCTTCTTTTGAAAAATTACGCTTGTTTGTGATGCAATGTTAAGCAAAACCTGTTGTGTTTGTATTATTTGTAATAGAATATTCGTGTTCTTTTAATCTTTTTTCAAAATGTCTGCCTGTCTACCCTATGTATATGCCACACAATCTGAACATTTTAGTTGATCTGGAGTATAGATCTATCGAGTTTATTATTTTCGGTTAATTTATTATTAATTAGTAATTTTCCTAAAGTATTTTTGTTTGTACATGTTGTGTTTACGTATAGTTTTTTAATTCTGTGACAAATTTTCGGACTTAAGCCATTACCATAATTTATAAGTAACCACCTTTCGTTTTGTTTATAAATGTTCTTATGATATATTCATAATTTTAGATCTTTGTTTCTTTTTAATGATGCTGTCAATTATGTTTTCTTCATAGCCATTGTTCCTTGCCAAGGTTTTTATGAAGTTGGTTTCTTTAAAATAATTTTCGTTGGATAAGGGGTAGTTAATTAGTCTGTGTATAAGGCTGTTAAAGGTTGACATTTTTATACTATAATTTTGATTAGGGAATGATGGTATTATTGTATCAGTAAATGTGTTTTATCTATATATATTAAATTCAAGATGGTTTTCGTTATTTATTGAAACTGTCACATTTGAGTCTCAAATAACAGGCGGGCTAAAAAGTTCGTAGGCTAGCATAGAAAAAAATATTTTTTTGATAGAATTTGCTTTTATTATTCAATATAGTTCCCTTCGAGGGCGATACAACGATTATAGCGGTCATACAATTTTTCGATACCATTTTGATAATACGATTTGTCTTTGGCCTCAAAATATGTTAGGTTTCAGTTTCGGCGATTACCTCTTCATCGGAGCTAAATCTCTGTCCAGCGAGCATCCTCTTGAGGTCTGAGAACAGAAAAAAGTCTCTGGGGGTCAGATCTGGAGAGTAGGGTGGATGCGGAAGCAATTCGAAGTCCAATTCATGGAATTTTGCCATCGATTTCATTGACTTGTGACACAGTCCATTGTCTTAATGAAACAGCACTTTATTTTTCTTTAAATGAGGCCGCTTTTCCGCTATTTCGTCTTTTAAACGCTCTAATAACGCAAAGTGTAAAGTCCGAATAATGTTTATCAAGCCAAGCCTTGGTATCGCCAAAAAGCAATGCTTTATTAACACACGAAATTCCTTTTTATCCATTTTTTCAAAGTAACAAAAGTTCATTCACTACAAATGCTATAACTCAGATACTAATACTGAAACAGCTGTCAAATTTATACACGCGCCTTTTGAAGGTTAGGGATAACTAAAAATCGGATGGGTTTGATACTAGTAGCGCCATTTATGAGTCAGCCTACGAACATTGCAGCTTGCCTGTTACATAATATTTTCGGTAAAGATTTGAGGGTTTATCGCGCGTACGTCCAGAAATCTCATTTATAAATATACTTAAATTTGTTACACTACCTCTTGATGAGGTGAGTATGCTTTCAAGGTCTGATCGCCTTTGAAATAAAGAATAATAACTTAACTGAAACGGTTCAGAGCCACCACATGAAAGTTGTTTAGAGCCAATCAGGTATTTATCTTATGCAGGGCATTATAAATATTGATCTATGTAGTAATTCAGATTTCTTCTTACTGAAGGCTATAAGAGACATTTCAATTATTGTTTTTTATATTCAATCTTATCAATTACTTATAGGGTTGTTGTGTGTCTCCAAACGCTTTCGTTACTTCCCATACGAGTCCCCTCGCTACTCACTTTTAACTCCTTTTCCTTTTTACTATATCGAGTATATCAGCTGCCCCGGTTTCCTTTACAAACCTACATATGTTACTCTATCACTATATATCATAGCACATTATTATGTAGAGTTGATGAAGATGGTAATTTTTAAATAATATTCCTAGGGATGAGTGAAGAAAAAGACTTAAAATATATAACTAATGGCTTAAGACGCCAAACGCCTTTTTGTCCCCCCTCGGCGTCAACTACATTTGGCGCTACTGATCCTATTTATCGTCTTATATTTATTGGAAACGATTTCTTTGGAATTTACTTCAACTACCAGGGATATACCCATCACGAAAGTTAAACTTTCTTGTGCCTACGCTGTACGTATATCGTGTCCAAATCGAATACCATAAGTTATGTCATCACTAACTTGCCATCCTATTTACATCTATTTTACATCTCAAACAATGAAGTACTTGACTCGTCAACGATAATCAGTTGACGTAATCTGTTTCCGTAATGAGAATTTTTAATAGTAGGTAATTCCATGATTTTGTATCACGAGACGAGATAGCTCCACAAAATATCCTTACAAACCTACCTATACGTCAGCACCATTGATAGGTAGTACATTATTTTAGAATGATGGTTATTAATTAGTATATACATACTCATCTTAATATTTCTTTTATCATTTTCACTTTATATTAATTAATATATAAGTTATGTTTATTCGTGTTGGATTTTGTGTAACATATTTCGCTATAAGAGAAGACGACTTTAAATTTAAATGTTCAGTAATTAAACATATTTATACGAGTTAAAAGAATTTGTAGTTTTTTGTTAATTTTATTTTCGGTTTTTTATTACCATTTAGTTATTCCGTTGAATTTTAGCGCTGCTATTGGCCCTCATAAATTGCCGAGCTTAACTAATTAAATTAATAAATGAGGAATTGGATGCTAAATTCGTTTAAATAATTTCGTTAAAACTGCACCTATATAGATGCATAATTAATGCATAAAAGATTGCAAGATGATAAAGGTACTTTTATTATTAAGGAAGGATGGTTGATTGAGAGCCTTTATGGATTTTTTAAAACACATTAAAATATTTATGGGCAATTAAAATTTACTGCTATATGCTGGATCATATCACAGAAAGTTAGTTTATGGTGACGAGCAAACCGAATTATCTTCAAAATTTAAATAGCAAGAAAACGTCATTTTGCATAGAAAGACAAGTTCAAGGCATTTTTAAAGATTTATGGTTAGAAGTTTCGAGACCATTCCAATTTAGTAGATATTTTAAACCTTTTCTAACCCAATTTTCATATAAGATTAAGCAGCGACTTTTAAGCTTCGTTGGTGGTATGAGGGTAATGATAACGTAATATAAATAATATCACTTAAAGGGGTTTATTTTTCCAAACGACGTTAATTTTTCCGTTCCTTGTGATCGATCAATAGTTTTTGACTATATAAAACGCCTCAAGGGTTACATAAATTCTCAATATGCTTACAAAAGTTGCGTTTGTTTCAGGTTTACATTTTCTCCAATTTGTATCATGTCACATTAATAAAAGTGCAAAATTATATCCGAATTTTAATATTTAAAGTTATTTAATAACAACATAAAAAAAACTACATAATTTATAAATATATTTTCATAACATTTATAACCGCTGATCTTTATAAAAAATTTGAGGCGGCTAATACATAAAAAAATGAGCTAATGGATTGATTTTAAAATTATTGGCAAAATTTGAGAGTAGACCTCTTTGTAACAACAAGTGTTGCACAATATAATACGTATAAGCGTCAAATATTGTTGGAATATTTAATGACGTTGATAAATTCCATGGTACGAAATTTGTAAAACATCTTAGTTAAGCAAAAATTACTTTAGTTTCTGAATAATTCTCAGACGACGGAATAAGTTTAAACAGTTATTGGACGTTCTAATAAAAGTATAAAACAATTTTCTGTGTTTTTTTATATAATAATAAACGTTATTAATATTTAGTTCAATTTTTATCGGATAATGTAGAAACGTGTGAACTACCCCAATTTTAAACATTTCATTTTTTTTTTAATAACGATGTATCGGACGTTTTTAGTACCATTATTGAAAATGATAAACCACGACGTTTTGATTGCTAAAAACAATCTGGAATCGTTATCAAGTGAGTAATTAGTCAGTTTTGCATTAAAACCCATTATTTTTTTAACAACCTAATATCTATCAAAACTAAAAAAACACAAAAAATGAAATTAATAGTCGAATTAACAAGAATATAAGATAAATGGCTTCACTGTTACGTAAAAGCCAAATGAAAAAATAGTCTTTGGTAAATCCCTTGAAATATTACAAAATAAGAAAACTTGTTATTGCACGTTTATCCCGGAGAAACCACTATTGGCGCCTCTAACAATAAAAGTAATTTTTACTTGATAGTAAAAAACTGGCAAGGGTGATTTTTTCCTGATTAGTTTTTATTATTTTAGATATTTATCAAGTTGTTGCCTACTTCTCAGAGTAATTGTCTAATCAAAAGAACAAGTAATTGTAATTCCAACAATAACTTGCTGTCCATTACCATTGCCAGCTTTTTCGCACAATATATTACACAATCTTTATCATCTAAAAAAAACTGTTATATTAAAAGATCTAGTTCAGCTATCCATTCAAGGCTTGAATGTGTAGTGTGGAAGAAGTCCCTCATATCTCTTTGATATGCCCTCAATCTCCACTCTGTCACTATGTGGCCAATTGTTTGGTTTGGGTCGCCACAGTCGCAACCTGGGTTGAGTTGTTTTCCCCATTTATGGAGGTTATGGACACACACACCATGTCCTGTTCTGATACGGTTTAAGGTCTTCCATATATGTCGTAGTTGGTCGAAGCCATCGGGTTTTACAGCTGGGTCAATGAGATTTCGTACATCGGGTGGGGCATTTTCAGTCCAGAGGGTCTGCCATTCGGAGTTGATGAAGTTGTTGGCTGCCAGTTATTGTGCTGATAACATTGGCGGTTTCCTAGATCGAAGCTGGTTTATTGCCAGATCCAGAATATCCGCATGGATGGGGAGTTGCGTGTTATTAATTATCTTATTATATTCTTTTATTAGGGCTTCTTGTCTTCTTAGGGCAGATGGAAGTATGTAACTGAGTGTTGGGAGCCAATAGGATGGAGTAGTTCTGATATGCAGCCATTAATCGTTCTCATTGCTATATTAAGCTAAGTATCTACTTTCTTCGTGCGCTGTTCACATCCATACCGGTGCCTAGTACTTAGCCGCAGTATATACCAAACTAAATGCTGATGTTCATAGTGTATTTGCCGATGCCCCCCAGTTAGTGCTACATAGTCTCTGGATAATATATTAACCATATTAATGACTTTTGGTCTGTGACCAAGCCTATTGAAACTTTCTAAAATAATTAAATACAATTTGGTTGTACCTGTTAAAGTCTTTTACGATATGTTAATTTTATCAACATTAAAAATTTCACATAATATGAGACCTGTACTTCCTATCGTTTTAGCGTGTAAAAAATAAAAGTCAAACTTGAAAAAACTACCATCTGAAATACCTTAATAAAACATTATTACAATTTGATGTTGTTTTTTATATCTTATTAGCTTTATATCAGTAACTAACGACAGAGTTCGTTCGTTTTTCCATTTCTTGTAGATACGAGTAGATACGTCTGCTACAATATTAAACTTAGCAAGAAGTTCAGAAGAACTCGTTCAATTTTGTAATTCCTCTTAAACTCAAGTTGTCATGCCGTTGTCGTCAATCTATGCAAATCTTCTTGCAAATCTCTTTCTTGCAAAATGTCACCGTCTTTTTTCGGCTCTCCTTCCTATTTCGTTCCGATCCGGCTGGGATTCTAACTTACGAGAATTAAAACCGGATAATCATTAGCGTAACAGCGCTTTAATATCGTTCGAACGGAAATTGAAAGATTCGATGCTGACAACGACGCCTTTAATACAAGCACAAGCATCGAATCGCATCACTGAAATATCCGACGAATATCCGAGAAAAGTGTTGCAACTACTGAACAATCAAATTGTATCCATTCAACGGGAATATTACAAAGAAAAGGGTTCAAATTATGGTTTAGAAGGATAAAATTTTTTGTGATTCCGTGACTTTTTTAATGTAATAGGAAACACATTTAAGCAGAGGAAGATGAAAGGACATGAATTAAATAAATAATTAATTAAATTTTTGTTAGACTAAATCCACAATGATGATTTTTATAATGTGAACATTAAAGTAGAGAATACTATATTTTCAAAAAAGCAAATTCACCTATATAGGCTCCTGATTATGGCATAAACATCAGTGCACTAAGAAACTACTATATTCAAGAGTTTTTATTATCTGAACCGTTCAATTAGTCATTTAGGGTTATAAAGCCGCGAAGTGGTATTAAATTAGATGGTGCAGCCCTTTTAGCGTTTTAAATATAACTCGAAAACGAAAGCAAAATCGAAATGCCGTATTTCAAAATTTTGACAAAATTTGTTTGTATAAAAAATGCATAATAACAAAAAATCTATACTTTTCATTTCTTTTTATTTTTTTGCATATAACTGTGTTTTGAGCAGATATATGTACAGTTATTGCTGCATGACAAAAACCTAGATGTAATATCCTTTAAAATTCCGCGTTGGAAAATTGTTTTGGATAAAAATGAATTGATAAAGTCAGTCTTCTTATTCGATTTTTGCCACGTTTACATTGATATTGTCTAAATTCTTATTTATTTTATAAACTAATCAATTTTCATTCAATAAACAAAGTTATTTATATATTCAAAAAAGAAGGAATTAAAATCCTTATTCGTCTAAATATTAAGATCAAAGGTCTCACATTTGGAACGCGTCCTACCAAGTAGGCACAACGATCCGAAAGCCATATCCCACGACCAGTTTCGACCTATCGGGTCTCATCATGTGGGCGCTGGCAGAAAGAATAAGGATTTTAATACCTTCTTTTTTGAATATGTTATATCTTCGTCTAAGAATCCATCGGAATCAACAGTGTAAGTCAATGCCGATAGGGGTATTAGCCCTCGGAGTAGTTGTTTCTGTTGATTCCATATTTATAGTTATATTTATATTTATAAAGTTATTTATGTTAATTTGTAAATAATAAATATATTTTTACCAATACGTGATGCCACCAAACTCCACGTCTTGTGAAACGGTTGATGCCGATTTATGCTAAGAACCTCTTACACCACAGCATTTGCTCAAAAATATGACTTGCGGGTGTACCAAAAGTTGCCACGGATGCTGTGGTTGAAGGAAGTTAGGAATTAGTTGTTCAGTGTTTTGTAAAGTATGTACGGGTGTAAATTGATCTACCTGTCCGATCGTTTAAAATTCGTATTAAAGAACATTTTTCAAGCTATTTTAATTTAAACTACAAAATTTTATAGAAACAAAATAAATGTTTAAAATTAGACTTATTACAGAGTTTTGAGATTAATTGATACCATAAACAAAATTTAGCGTTAAACGACCAAATGGATTTTAAAAATCCTCCCCTATTTCTACCCTGTTTAATGTATATTTAGTTCTTATAATAAATATGTTTATTAAATGTTCACCTGTTGAAGTCAACATTTGTTGTGATAAACAAGAAAAATTTTTTTTGAAACATTGGTGTTTAATTAGGTTGATGAAATGATTTATTTCACCGGTGCACAGATGTGCCACTTCTTTTGATTCCTATGGGGGAATCGGTGCAATAAACGGACTTCGTGTTTTAATTGTTTATTACACCCAAATATTTACAACTATATACACTAATTTTACATGAACGTCGTGACTGCTACTTATTTACGAAGATTAAATGATTATGATGGATTGATTGAACTATATGTTATTGCTGCTATACGTTTATAGAGATCTTGATTTTATTTGTGCTATATGTTAAATGTACTAAAGATGACTTCTCCTAAACGTTTGATGTTTTTATCTAATTTTTGAATGAATGAATTGATTGAACTGTGCTAACTCTAACAACTGCGTTAAGTTAACTATTTTTTGAATTGAATTGTAGAAATACTTATATTCTTATGAATTTAAGAACCGCCCCTACAGGAGGGGTGGTTTCGATGCACCGACACTTGAAACAACAAAACAAACAAAAAGGAGGGAAAACGTAAACACAAAAAATGCAACATTGTAATCTGTGTCGGTGCATCATCTACGTCCTCGAAATGGACCGATGGGTCAACAAATTACCCCCAATAAATCTATAAACTAACTTAAACTCTAGATGCACATTTGAACACAAAGAAAAAATAATACAATAGGAAACGGCAATACTAAAAAAAGGGAAAAAATATGATACATACTATTATAAAACCATAAATCGCATAAGAAAGAAACGGACAGCAAATGCACATGACAATACAACAAAAATTTGAGAAGTAAAAAATGTGTGACTGTAAAGGCCAATAAATTACAAACAAAAAATGAAAAGATAAATCCGAACAATTGGCTTAATTCAACTTAATATGAATTAAAAGTGTATGTTTATTATTATTAAACATTTTTATGTTTTTATTAAAGCCAAACCTTTACATCATTTTTTATTATCGTTAACAATAGTCACACAAACAAGGTACCTATGTTTTACCTTCAAACAATTATTTTTCTGCCATTTTGTAATAGTCCTTTCAAAACAATAAATAACAACTGTCGTAATTTTAAGATAACGATTTTTGTAATTAAAATGAATGGGTAAGCAGTTAGTCTGTCGTAGGTAAAGTTCAAATTTCCCGAAAGCGTTTACAAACGATTTCCAGCCGTGGGTCCAATAACTTTTCTTTTGCACGTGTCATACGAAATCGGAGCCCATTATAAATGATACCTGAAAATGAAGAACGCATCTGTTACTAGCGACTATTGTTACTACCGGCTCGACTCAACTCGAAGGCGACGAGACGACAACGGTGAGCGACTCAACGCGCTGTGCCGCGTCGGCGGGAATAGCAACGTATTCTCCAAAGCATAAGCTAATACTAACGATAACAACGAATTTAATGAAACTCATTCATCATCTCTATTCCGTTTCTTTTAACCTAACTCCTACTACTACTACTACTGCTGTTGCAGCTCTTGCTACTGTGCTTTACGAATATTAAAAATTGCAGACTGTGTGAATGTATCGCAACAACATGGTTCCCTTATTAAGAATGTACAGTTTGCAATTTTCATCTTCATGTCTCTGGAACTGTGAGATAATGCAACGACTTATTTCACTCCATTATCTCAAAAATTATACAATTTTTCAAGTTATATTAGCTATTCTCAATTTACGTATGTCAACATTACTTGTTAAGGATCAAATCAAAAGCAAAAATAAAAAACACATGGATACTTTTACACTAATTTGTTGAGGAATCATCGGAAAGGGCCTGTGATTATTATGAAAACTCCTGATAATTGTTGAAACAATTGTCAATGCTCCCACAATAAATTTATGTAAAGGTATCCAAGTGTTTTCTATTTTTATATTCGATTTAATTATGCCTTTTGACAGCCAATGCAACATAGAACATAAAACGTGGAAACAGCATTTAATACTATACCAATGATCCTGAAATAGCAAATAATTGTGGTTCGCCTTTCTCATTCTAACACGACTTTATTGGCTGTCTCTTTCCTAGCCGTATATCTCTCTACCAATTAGGCTGCGTTCAGGTTTCGACTATTCAACTAATATCATGATCACCGCTATAGTATAAAATACTATCTCCATGTTTTCTGACTCTTCTTTTCCTGTCTTTTAATTAATTAATTTGCTTACCCTTCCGTAATAAGGATCTTAATACTTTCGTTTTGTTTTTACTAAACTTATATTGCATCAATAATAGCAATAAAACGAACAAAGTTTCAAGAATAATTTATTGATCTCGACAATATTGTTTCGACCACTGTGTGATCATTTCCAAGAGCATACAGAATACTAAAATTATAGTGTAAATGTGCAAATATACATATACAAATGGTACTTAAGGGTAGGGGGTACTTAAATTAATTTTACAATGTTGTTAATAATAAAAGTGTATTCAATTCGATTTGATTGTTACATTCTTTTTTGAAAAAATTGCTTTTTTAATTTCTAATAATTCTAGTAGGTTTAATTTTCTACTTAATGCTTGTGAATGTAGTAGTGTGATATCCTCATTTAATACATGGTTATTCAGGGTGCAATGTTCTGCTATACCCGTGTTACAAGATTTATTTTTTATACTGTACAAATATTCTTTAAGCCTTGTACCAATTGATCGACCACTCTGACCCAGATATATAGCATCACAGTTTTTACAATTTAAGGAATACACGCCACTTTTTTGTGTCGGTTTTAATTTCGGTTTGTTATTTAAGGTTTTTTCGATTAGAAGAGACTGTATGTATATTAAATTTACTGAAGAACGTGTCTATTTTTTGGTTAATACACCTTTATTATTAACAACATTGTAAAATTAATTTAAATACCCCCTACCCTTAAGTAACATTTACACATTTACACTATAATTTTAGTATTCTGTATGCTCTTGAAAATGACCACATAGTGGCCGAAACAATATTGTCGAGATCAATAAATTATTGATGATACTTTGTTCGTTTTATTGCTATTATTAAATTATGTTTCATCAAACGGTCACTTTAGAAAGTTAAAATTATATTGCATCATTTTATAGTAAGTTTGAAGAGTTCGAGCTATCGTAGACTAAATTGTAACAGCCGAAGACTGCATCAGAATATTTTAGTATTTGAATATAACAATTTCTTTATAAAAATTATTTACTTCTGAAATGTATAATCTTCTTCATTTTACGCCTACCACTCAATAAATACAAATCTACATACGATTTAGAATAAGATCATCTATGAAGTTATTTTTTAGTTTAATTTTAAATTTATTGATTAAAGTAACAAACTACGTTCTTTACCATAGAACAAACAAAAAATTACATATATTTTATAAAATCCTTCATTAATTGAGCGACTTTCGCGGAAAAGCTAAAAGTGAAAGTCATGTTTGTCGACCTCAACTATTAGGTACATAACTTAATGGATTTTTCGTAGGCCGAAGATTTTCGTTTCGAAAAGTACCTATATATATATAAATAGAACCGACCTAATTTTAGGAATCGTTAATCTTTCTTATCGTCAGCAGGAATCTAGTAAACATGAAATACTTTTAATCTAGATATAGCTACTAAAACAGCCAATATACAATTTTCTTATAGGAAGTTATATTCTCTACCACTACATCCAAGGAAACATCCCTTTGTGGAATAATTAACGTATAATTTGATAAATTTGTTAATTATACTTGTTATATAAATATACCACCAAGCACTAAGTAAACATCTATCTTGATCAGTATTTTACCCTATAAACTAAGCACATACCATCCTTCAAAGCAAATTAATGTATTCAGAATGTCACTTAACGCAATCAGTCGCACTTTTGGATCACAAAATTATTAAAACGTTTGAAAACGTTTAAGAACATTTAATTTTAATTTCCTTTTATTTTTGAAAATGTTTCACATAAATATCTAACTAAACAATCAGTAGAAGTGACTAAATTTTCAAACTTTATAACTTTACTAGATATTTCTAGGATTCTATTTGTATTTTATTTCAAACGAATAATTATTTGTGATTATTAATTAAAAAATCAGACCAAGCGATAACATTATTGACATCGAAAGTAGACCTTTTAGTTAATTTCATTCTTTTATTAGACGTTTTAATTGTCTACTTCCAGAATGTCCTATCATCAGCTAAGTTAGCCGCATCGATTTCGTTTTACAAACCTATCTACGCTAGTACCATAGATACGTAGAACATTACTATATAGTAGCCCAATCCATTAATTTGAATGGCAAATATTTACTATAATGGTACTTTGTGTGGTTAGTAGAATAAGTTTAACAAGTTTGCTACACTTTTGTTTTGTTATTGTTTCTATATTTTTCACCTGATATTGAAATTTTGTCAACCTTCTTATGACTATCAAAATATAAAAAATTATTCGGCAGCCGAATATATTTCTTTATTTCCTCTTATCACCAGAACGGCTTTATGGATTTTAATAAAGGAGGGTTCGGTCATTAGATTCATCTGAATTTTGAGATTGTTACAGGATACACAAACTTTCGAAATAAAAAGGCTACATAATAGACGTAGGACGATAATTCTAAAAAAAAATCGAAGAATACATGTTTGGAGGACTCTGCCTAAAGCATTATAAATATGTGGAATTAATGCATAGCAAGATTATTATATTATTATATTCATAAGTTCTACCAAGACAAAGCTGGGATACCATATGTGTATCTGTTAATCAATTAAAAAAATAATGTTTATTTCTTAGTAGAAAATGGTTTGACTTAACCTTTTATTTTTTTTTTTGTCAAACGCTACCTTAATCCTTCTTTAAATAAATATTACAGTGATTTTACTGAATAAATCTAGATCACATTTACTGTTTAAGCTGTACTTTTTCACCTTATACTTTACATACATAAACATAATAATCTTAATTTACGGTAATTTTATAAAATAAATTTATTGATTAATGGTACACACAAACTAAACATTTAACATTTTTCAATGTAGTCACCTCCGTGCTCTACACACTTTTGCCACCGATTTGGAAGCTTGAATATTCCTTCGTCATAAAAAATTTGAGGGCAGGTTGTCAGCCAATTGTGCACATACTCCTCTACTCGTCTACTTCTTCATTGTTTCCAAATCTTTTGCCTCCTTTCAAGGGCGCGAACAAAAAATAATCGCAAGCCACAATAGTGACAAGTCAGGGCTATAAGAAGGATTATAGAGGCTCGAGGGTTTCCCAGACCATTTCTTCCAATTTTTCCTTATCAAAACTGCAGTGTGGTGGCCCGGCGTTGTCATGAAGGAGAATGACGTCTCAAATGGGCATGAGTGAGCCCCGTTTTTTGCTTCGATACGCGAGTTTTGCCGACTGTAACAACTCAGAATAGTAAGCCACTTACAAACCCTTGAGTCAAACAAAACTATCGCAAGCAGTTTTCCGGCTGAGAGACGAGTTTTGGTTTTGGCTTTGACAGGGCAGCTATTATCCTTTCTTCGCCACTGCTTACTCGCCATTTTTGATTCTGATTCTGGGAGTATAGTGGTGGACACACGTCTTATCACAAGTGACGATACGCCTCAAAAAAAACTCCCCATCTTGTCGAAATCGATTCAGAAGTCTTGATCACTCACTGATCTCCGGCCTGACCTGTTTTTGATTTTCGGCCAACAACGTTGGAACCCAGCGAGCACTCATTTTTCTAAAGCCAAGTTAATCAGTGATGATGGATTGGACACTACCATGCTCCCATAGCTGATACCCACGTTACCCAATTCTGGTGAGATTTGTTCAATAGTTAACCGGCGGTCACCTTCGACAATCTCTCCAACAGCAGGGATGTTCATCATGTCGTTGTGAGACTTGTTCTTGGGCGTCTGGGCGTCGATCAGGACTTTCATTTTCGATACGTTCTCAACCATCTCTGAATTCTCTGTTCTCTGACTCACACATACACTCGATTCTGAGACAGTGTAACATCCCCAAACTGTGACTTCCTTCAAACGAGTGAAAATTCCCGATCGTCTAACGCTTTCATTGGTTAAAAACCTTATGATGATGCGTTGTGCAGGTACCTTGCGCTCTGTCATGGCTGTACTGCGGGCAGAACCGAGCACAGCTGCTACCTAAGCCGTTTCCCCTCCTCATAAACCAAACAAGACTCGAGCATCGAATCCTCTAGATCGGAATTATGTGCTAAGCCAAATAGTAAAATTACCGTTTATATTTTATTTACCCTCGTATTTCACTAAGTACACTAAAAAAAACATAAATTAAGTATGTTATTAACAAATAGTTACACTACGTGTAAAAGCAAAACACTAAAACCTGAATGTCGAAGGTTATAAATGTTTAATAGGCAAAATACGAAGGTTAAGCAGAAAAGCGTCCCACTGCATGTTGTCATGTTAATTTAGCTCTAATAGTTCGTTTTTTTACAGTTACGCGGTTTTTATTTTTCATTTTGTATTGAACAATTTTATTTTGAAAAGATATTCTTCATGATAGTAAGTAAAAGTGAATTATCTATTATAATCCTTTAACTTCATTGAGAACGATGCCTCGAAATGTAATTTTCACTTCTTGTATACACTGTTTCTATTTGGATATTTAGATCCTTGGGGTTATTCGGGGTGTGCTCATAGACTTTTTTCCAAAAACGAAATGAGTTGAGCGATCGAAATCTTTAATTTTTGAGCTAATAGGTAATCATTAAAATATAACTGATTCATCAGAACATTTAGTTCTTGGTACAAAATTCATCCATTCACACATTACCAAATGTAAATAGCTATTTCGATCTTATTAAATATCACCAGCACACTTAGGGAGCGTTGATAAATTACTGACCAAACTGATATTGTTCCATAAAAGAAAAATTATTTAATATCGTGTCTAAATATCTACTAATATTCACTGCTAAATGTGGTGTATCATATGTTTGACAAGGCCTTAGCTTCATAACATATAAAATACCACAGATACGATAAATAATTCATTGATAAGCATACGTCAAAAATATTAAAGAAGACAAGGGTTTTCAGTTTTCCTTTTAAAGACTAACAAACCTTTATGCTATAAAACAGAGCTCGTTTATGAAATGGTTTCATTTCATAATTTATAATGCATTAAGAATAAAAGTATTCCACTTAACTTAAATAACTTTACCTACTTCCTACACTTAAAATTTAGCTGTCTCATACTTAAATGATTTCCAGGAAAAATCTCAAGCTCATAGACATGCTGTACCTATTTTTTTAGATTAAATTTATTGCATTATTATTTTATTTCGATTGAAAAAATGTTCTATTATTTGAAATATATTGTACAACGGTGTTATTAATTTTGTTCCAGTGCATTTATGGATGCTACGTTCATTCGGCAATTCTGCCCACGTTCCACAGAAGATGTTATTGGCTTCTTCAGGTAATCTCTAAATTAATTTAATTAATTATAAGACTTCAATCCTTAATAAGCTCTAGGATAATCGAATTACTTCATACGTGAAAGCTCAAGACCAATCATTTTTCCGCACAAGCTTCCCACAAATACGAAACTGTCAGTAAATGGTCTGATTAAAATTCCAAATGATGCCATTTATTAATTTAATAACACTTCTCTGTTTTACTTATTTTTCACTGTTTTCACTGATTCCTGTTGGATAAAATATTTGAAAAGAATTTAGAATTAGTTTAATCCACCTACTCATAAATAAATAACTAGTACAATTTTTTTACAATATTTTTTTATTACGGAATTCGTTTAAAACCAAGTTGATTTTAAAAATTCCTTCCATTAATACGAAAACGAAGAAACAATTGACAGGACTCATGCAATATGTTGTTTTAATATTACCCTTATTAAAATTTTCATGCAAGGGATAAACGTTCTTTGTGCTGGATAGGTAATTAAAACATTATTATTCTTGTTTCATAGAATCCTGACATTGTCCTGGTGCATTATTTAAACGTTCCCTATCCCGATGATAACAAACTGGCCGTCATAACTCCCAGCCTTTCCCTTTGGGCAGACAAGAAAGAATGGACAAAAGAAGAACTTATTTCACAGCTAAAACCCATGTTTTTTAGCGAAGAAGAACCTGATCTCAACAACGAACTAGAAATATCGGTAAAAAGAGATTTGTTTTACTTACATCAATTTTATCCGTTTTAGACTTATGTACATGCAGGCAGCTTTTAATATTATAGCGTTCCTGAGACAGGAAGTACTTTTGGACCCCCTTTCTTACTCTAACGCGGTCTGATTGGTAAAAAGAGATACGGCCAAGAGAGTTATTATTATTTCCTCATTCACGAACGCTGCTATAATATTAAATGCTATCTCTATTTCAGTTTTAATAAAAAATAAATTTTTATATTTCTATTATTTTTATTTAATGAAAATGCACTTTTTATTGTTTAAGACCGCTGAAACCGTAGAAACAATAGTCAGTCAACTTATGGAAAAACAGAGAGTTGCTCGTCAAGCAGCTCTAGTAAAACAGCTAGAATGTGGTTGTCCAGATTCCACGTGCGCTGATGGAAAATCCTGTTCACATCCCATGCGTAGAATTGGAACAACCAAGCATGATGTTTCCACTTCTTTAGGTTCTTCTAGTTCAAATTCGCGCCCTCCTAGCAGGGCAGACAATAATCAAGTGTCGTCCACCACCGGAACCCTTTTAAACAACAACCATTCCAACAGAGTATATCCAAGAGACCTTAGGAACCATCACGTACAAGGCAACAATCATGGAACAACAAATTCAAACAATACTACCCCGTTAGTTCTGAGTTTGTCGCAAATACAGAATGGTGGAGGACTCTTGATTTTGAATAGCAATTCGACCACTAATTCTTCCAATAATAGTCATCAGTCCTTCATCGCACCAGTTTCAGTCTCAAACTACGTTTCGAGCACCACAGCTGGACGAGCGCAGAACAGGGAGAGAATGAATAAAACACCATCCCTTGTTCTTAAACAAGAAGTGATGGATTCCCAGTTGGCTAGTGCGTACTTACAACAACCCAATCAAAATGTAACCGCTTCCAACAGCAAAAGAGACAACAAAATGGATATCAGACAATCAACTGTGAACGATTTCTCGTTCAATCATCAACATCAAAAACAGCACGACGGCCACTTGAACGAAATGGTCATGGTATCAGCTCCGCCCACTCCATCGAAACGAATGGATACAAGCAACGAAGAAGTTATCGATTTTAAGCATCAAAACTTCTGCGATGATTCCGTCGTACTTTTGGACACCGATTCCAGTGGATCGTTGGCCAGCAAAAACGAACATTCGTCCGTCATAAGCGGAGGTTTCTTTAACGAAACCCTTGATCTGTCTCAAGAAGATATACAGAAAACATTATCCGCTAATATGCCACTGTGTTCAGCCGATCTAGAATCGCATCAAAACTCGTGCAATACATCAAGCAATAGGAACAGAGGAATCAACAACAAGCAATCGCAACAACACCACCATCATCACGATCAGTCCCTTGCTACCGATATCAATCCTATGGATTTCATTGACAACTGTGACGTTGTAAGTCCCACTCACGTGGTAGATGACGACGTGTTTGTCAATTTGGACGCCTTTGATATGTTGGGAGAGTTTCCAGAGTTTGATGCGTTAGATTCCGGCCATAACGGATTATTCGATGTCAATAATCCTGAAGAAGGAAGGCACGAGCATCCAAAATCGAACGAATCCTCTCAATCCCAGCAAAACTCGCGGGGAGAAAGCTCGGCTAAGATAACAGATTATTCTCCAGAATGGGCATACCCTGAAGGAGGGGTAAAAGTGCTCGTAACGGGTCCCTGGCACTCTTCTGGACCCTACACAGTACTTTTTGATAATTTTCCCGTACCCACTACCCTTGTACAAGATGGAGTTCTTCGTTGCTATTGTCCCGGTACGCTTAAATACTTTTTGCAATTGTATAGATGTTTTGAGATCAAAAATTATTTAAAAATCACTAAAGATCGACAATTCCTGGATCATCATTTTATTTTCTGAGAAATTAATAAAAACAAAACATGCTCTCATTTATTTACCAGACGATTTCGCATCGAATGAAAAAACTTTAATATAAAAAACTTTTTAATATTAAGCAAATAATTAGATACTACAAAATGTGATTTCATGAATTGACAAACAAATCCTATGTTTATTTTTCGTGTTGAAATTAAATTATATGTGTTTAGTATGATGGTTCTTGGCTGCAAAATCAATGCTTAAGATTACTATAAAGAATTATTCAGCTAGATATAAAATTTAAACATCCTACTATCTGTCGCTTTATGTAACACCAATATATTTTCTATTCTACGTCGACTGCAGTAATTTTCTAAATTTAAGCACACGAAGTGGGTTTAGCAACGCTCCAGGTAGCTTGTAATGGCTGTGTGATATCAAACTCTGTGATATTTGAATACAAATTGCCATCTCGCGAAGAACAAGTAACATTATTAGAGCCCAAAGTTGAGAGATCGAACGACAATTTACTGAAGTTTACGTTACTACAGAGGTTAGAGGCAATGGATGATCGACTTCATATTAAGCAGGAGCCCACTGATGGATCTGACCATGTAATACACTTTTCCTTGTGCTCTTGAATGTAAAACGGTTTTTCATATATCAACTCCAATTTCTCTTATCGAATTTAGGTTGAAGATACCGTGCTTTTTACGCAGCCTAATTTTGAAGACCGATTGGTATCATACTGTCAAACGATGACTTCAAGGATATGGCAATATGGAGAAGAACTTAGTGTTTCATGGTTTGCAAGTCACCGAGGTATGACGTTGTTACATTTGGCAGCTTCTTTAGGCTATTCTAGGCTCGTTTGTGCCCTACTCCATTGGAGGGCAGAAAACTCTTCATTGTTGTTAGAAACAGAAGTTGATGCTCTAAGCCAGGACGAAGATGGAAATACACCTCTGGTAAATACTTTTGATCTCCGTTTAATTTTTTATAAAATCCTTAATGGTATTGTATTATATTTTTTTCAGATGTGGGCATGCAGCAAAGGTCATACGGAAACAGCTGTAATGCTTTATAGATGGAATCACACCGCTCTTAACATTAAAAATTCGTCATTGCAAACTCCACTTGAAGTTGCAAAATCAAATCGCCACACTGCGCTTGTAAAAGAATTAGAAAAATTGGAATCTAGAAGGGAAAAGGCAAATTTGATTTTGCATTCAAATAACGCATCAGCAGACAACCCGAGCCCTCCAACTATTTCTCCTGCCAGCTCAATAACTTCCATAGCTTCTGCAGTCTCTAACAGTAAATCGCACGATGGGGTGTTTTTAAAACCTGGACTTATGACGAGGTAAATTGAATTTCAGTTAAAAACATTTTTTCGCCACACAGGTCAACATGAATCAGACGAGAGATGCTATTTCCGACGTACTTTATGACGTTGATCCCAAATTTGGCTTCAGAATTGCCACAGTATTTGTGGATCTAACCTGAAATTCCAATACTTCAAATGTTGACCCTTTTGTAAGTATTACCACGTGATACAACCAGTAGAGTAACTATTTCCGAGGTATCTTTTGTTGAATAGTTTCGACCTTTACTTGATGAAAATCCATAATACAGAAATAAAACTTCACGAAGTAGATTTTCACAAATTTTTCATTTAACAATGTTCAATGTAAGAAGCCAAAAAGTTTTGACGAAACATGTTACATTGAACATTGCTAAATAAAAAATTTGTGAAAATCTACTTCGTGAAGTTTTATTTCTGTATCTTTTGTTACTGAATTACAATTTGACTTTAGAATTGCTCCAACATATGCAGATATTGATATATATCTCAATTTAGAAATGCGAATGATGTTAATTTAGCTTGTTCAATTCTCCATAGTCGTGTCCTCAAAAAAGAGAGAGAATTAGAAAAAGAGCGCACTACTGTAATGGGTTCAACACAGAAAACACAACAAGTGTTATCATATTTTTCAATGACAAACTCGAATTTGGCTCCAGAATTTATCCAAAATATGAGTTTCAACACACCCTATTCTCAAATCCAAAAAAGCCAAATTAGCATCATTAGGATTTAAATCTTAATATGATAGGGCAATAGTGAGGCCAGTTTCTATTTCAGCAACAAATGATAACTCGGAAATAGCTACTTTCTTTGTTGTTTTGTCCTTTTATTTTATATTCAAAGAAGAAGCCATTAAAATTCTTGTTCGTCTAAATATTAAGGATCAAAGATCCTATATTTGGAACGCGTCCCATCACACAGGCTCTTTGAACCAACCAACAACCGTTATCTTCGTCTAAGAATCTTTCGGAATCAACAATGTAATTCAATGTCGGTAAGGGTATTAGCCGTCGGAGTAGCTGTTTTTGTTGATTCCATATTTATATTTAACTTTTATTTTATATTGTATTTCTCTCAAGAAGACCATAAATATTTTTAAACTCCTGACGTGCTGAGGCAATTCTGAGGCTATATGTATACCCACGTCACAAATTATATTATAAATGACTGCATTTTCGTTTTTTCCTTTACAATCTCTGATTTTATTGGGCTGTGTAGTCAGTTAATATTTATTTAATTTTTTGTTAACCCTTGCTACATCTTCTTTCATTTTAAGTTCACTAATGACTGAGTCGAACCTTCAAAGCCGAAATTCGATTGGCGGAGGATTAGTAAAACGCCCTTCCATTGACAGTGGTATTAACATGACTTCCTCCGATAATTCTCCATTACTTCGACCAAAAAGTACCAGAAGCAGAGAGTGTCTAAAGTTAACCAGGTAAATTATCACTAATAAAATTCTACAATAATCCACTGTGTCAGAACATAAGCTTTCACGGCCGGAATTTAAATGATCGATTAAGTCCAGACATTTCGTCGGATGCTGCGGTTGACATCTTCATTGCTACTGCGCCCACGTTGTCAAGGCACTATCATTGATGATGTCAGTCGCAGTTGCCGGCGAAACGTCTAGATCTAATCCGAATATTAATTCTACTAATCACTGTATGTTTTGATTATAGGTTTGATAGAAGTATGTCATTGCCAATTTGTTCGCCATTATCTAACCAGGATGGCTCTTATGACAACGAAACCTTAGAAGCTTCCAAATCACGTAAAATGGATTTTGCTTTGTGTAAGTTTCAAATTGTCTTCGTTTTCAAAACTCGAAATATTGCAGGTAGGATCAAAAAAGTTTTAGTTATAATAATTATTATTTTCAATAATTTTAAGTGCATGTATTTATTTTTTATTTAATATATAAACAGTGTTGCGAGAATATACCAAAATAGTATATTATTCCATTCTTTGAGGAAACTGAAACCATCACTAGCAATTCAGACTTAATCAGTAAAAGGCATATGCAAAGAATCGAATAAAATACGTTTCCAGTAATATTTTAGTAACACCGTATATAAAACGATTGCAAATTAATTTTTAAAAATAATATTAAGGATGTTACAAGTATCTCAATATTAAAAGTTGAATTTATATTTCCATTACCATGAAGTCACCACAGCCATTTTGCATATTATTATCGATGCAATACAAGTACAATGACTTTGTTAAAAGTTTCAAAATATAGGATGCTAAAGTAAGTTATAAAAAACGCAAAATATATAAAAAAATTATTTTAATGAGGTTCTACAGAAAATGCGTTGAGGTGTTTATGAAAGTTAATGTATTACACATAAATACATATTCTTTGCAATTTTTTCTCTGAACATTTTACATTTTTTGTTCAGGTTTCTGAAATTTAAATGATGTCTAAGTAATAACTTCTTAAAATATTTTATTTATTTTTAAATATCAATCATTACAGATTTTACTTTGTGTATATTTTTAAGTAACAGCTTTCATAAATACCACATAATATTTCTTAAATCGAGTGTAAACTTTTTTTTAAAACAACCATACGAACAGTAAGAGCATATGACTTAATTTTTTTGGTATGGTGATACAGGCGAAGTGGGTAGTGAACCCCGAAGCAATAGTCCCCTAATTGACGTGGAAGCAGTGTCTGATGATGACTCGGACACCCGAAATAGTGCCGTAGGTCAGTGTGATGTCTAACTAATTGTCACTAATACTTATCTAACTGTTGTTTGTCGGTGTTGCTCCACTACTACTCTGATTACTCAAACTGTTGTCGATGTTATTATTGGTGTTTACTTGTTTACATTCTTTTTATAACTTCATCAACCCTTATATATGTATTTATGAAAACAGGGTGAATAAAATGTACCAGAAGTTAATTGACAATCAGATAAAATGTAGTAAAACTATTGGACGAATTAAAAACAACACTCCTAAAATCTGTCAAAAATTGTAACCTATAGGGTCTCCTCATCACTCATTATATATGTAATACTTCTATATCGCTAGCAGCCAGGTCACGGACTAAGTGAGACAATAAACGATCTCTGTTTGAATACTCGACCAGAGATGTGATTATAATATGGACCGAGCGCAAGAAATATTCCCTGTACTAGAAAAGATGTACTTTGGGTATGCAACCAACAATGCACATTCGGGGATACATATTTAAGTTTCTCATGCGCTAAACGGAAATTTACGAACTTTAAACATTGAAAATCATTTACAATAGCATTTAACATACAAACCAAATATATCGAAAACATAATTAAACTTCTTTAAAAAAAGAACAATACTGTTGTTTACAATAATATATGTGCTAAAAGTGAAAATAAAGTTTATTAGTAACGTAAGTAGATTTCTCGTTGTGTAAATGATTGGTGTATGAAGTTGATAAAAAAGATGTGATGAGTGTGATTAAAATGATGTATATTAATTGTACTACTACTATTTACATGTATTTTACAAAGTCTGATTTTATGGTTTAAATAATAGTTGTTAATATTAAATTTGATAAAATATGTTTCGTAAGTTTTTGTTAGTAAAAAAATCTAAGGTATGTGACATCGTTCATTATGTGTACTCTGTTGGGAAAGTTAGAACAATAGTATGTTAATCATGAGAAGAAAAGAAGTATGAGAAGATGTAAGTTAGAGAAAGATATGCAAGAGGTGTCAATTGACATGGATAGGTGGTTAGATATAATAAGCAGGCGACAGTAGACATATGAATTTAGGGTGACGGATAGACAAGAAAAACGTCTTAAGCGATAAGATTGAACAAAAATTAAGTATAGATATGTGTTATATGTGAGAACCTAAAATATATGTTTATGAATTATGTATCTAAGTAAATCTGAACTATGACTAATAGTACACAAAATATAATAAGCAACAAAAATAAACTTAAACCTTTAGTAGAAAGTTTTGAATATATCTAACATACAAAAATATAAATATTAATTAATAAAAATACTTACATTCACCTTGCGTGCTGCCTAGATATGGTACTCTTTTAGAACAAAACTAAATTAACTCTTTATCTTAATGTTACTTATTCAATTACATGCTTACTTTTGCTCCTGTGACAAAATACTTTGTTTGTTGCGTCGAGGTACTACTTTTTTAATAAAATGCTGAGGAAAATCAAAAACGCTAGGTACAGCCATTTTGCTTTAATTTTCTTTTTCCCACGGATATTAAAAAGTTTTTTTCTTCAAAATGTTTGCTGCAAACAACACACAACTGAATATTTTGACGGTGTAAAACATTCACGCCTTATTGCGTTCAACCATTTTTTCTTTAATTCAGGATCCTTAGAGAACTTTCGAAGAAATTACAAATGTATCAGTGTGTCTTATGTTTAAATTGTACTTAAACATGAAATGAAATGAAATCGAAGAACCTTTAGAACTCTTCTCACGGTAACCGTATGCACAACAATATGTAACCATATTGTTCTAATATTAAACTACTTTTATATTACTTTAACAAAAAATAGTTTATAAAAGTGTTCACAAAACCCTATGTACAAGAAAAATAGTGTCGCACAACATTTATTTAGAATAACTACACTTAACACTTCAACTGCCTCAAACTTATAGTGATGTTACGAACATTCTTAGTAATTCTCGCGTTTCTGTCCTCTAATTAGCAAAATGTGTTGCCTACCCAAATGGTATCACTTTATAAACGCAAGGCGCAGTCTAGTTATAATCACGTCTCTGTACTCGACCTATTGTGCGCAACAAACACACTAACATATAGAAATTGTTTTGAAGCATGTTCAGTTCCCAAACATGCCCATGAGACACGAAGGTACATATGAGAGGCAAACGTATGTACGTCTACATCGCAGTAAATTCGACGTTTTTCAGAACCCTAGTAGCAATATAGAAGTATTGGATATCATACGTAATAACATGCCATTTCATAAAGGCTGATCTAGATCAAAATGAATAGTACAAAACAAATGGTACCATTTTTTAGAGGAGTAAAAAGCTACATTGAAAGATGATTACTTGTAAAACTAACTCAGTTGGTCCATTACTGCAATTAATGTAGTATATAATTCAATTTAAAATAAACTAAATCGGGTTTGGTATGACACATTTTAATCGCCCTGTTTATGCGTGTGTAGGCTATTAACAACATTCGATATATGCTGATTGCCTCTCTATTAATATGGTGACTAACTTTTCAATACTCTGCGTAAAAAATACAGGTATATTCACTCATCTATTTAAAAATGACCCAGACAATTACAGAGAAATAATACCATCTTTGTTTGTAGGTACATTAATACAGCGCATGTTAGGTATTGTTGCAAAAAAAATGTTTGCTTTATTTAATGCACGTCTTCATAGCATTGGCTTTTTCTGTTGTTTCCGTTAATTTGTAGTAACTACTCAATTGTTATGTGTATTGTAACATAATTAATACACTTTGAAATGTATTTTCTCTTGAAAATTTAAACTAAAATACAAGAGCAAAGTTACGATTTGAGTTGGATACTAAATTTCAAAGTACATTTGTACCTACTACTTTGTATTTTTCAAAATAGTACCTATACACAGTGTTCTGAAAAGTTTGAATGAGAAATACACCAATGAATTTTTTGAGAAATTTTATTTTATATATTCCCTTAACTTTTTAATCGCTTACTCATTAGAATAATCTATCAAATGCAGTGGTAGTTCGGAATGTTTCTCATAGAAGATGCATAATTTCAAAGTTGTTACGTAACAAAACAAAAAATTTTTAACGTATACACAAATCGAGTCATTTCTATTATATTTATATCCAGTTTGAATTTAATTACAATGTCTTTATCTTTCACAGATTGTTTATTTACTAAACACAACTGAGACATCTAGTGTTTAAGATTTTTAATGAATGTTTTGCATTATACGTCAACTGCGAAAACGTATTGTCCTCTAAATCTAATCACCATGCCGTTGCAGGTCGTGAGCAAACTGAAACACTTGCTCAGTTGTTAAGTATTGCGTGGTATTGAACACGCTCTAAAAACAAATTTCCCCACCTTCAATGTAATGTTAACGACTGAACGAATCAATGATTTGTCTCTGCGTATTCTACAACTGAAATGCCTGCAAACCATGAATATGAATACTTTCACGCTTCGTTTGTTTTGTTTAAAAATTCAAGAAATTGCAATTGCTTATATGATCTCATTAGAGATCCGTCACTAACCGGATTAACCAGCTACCTGCCTACTTTAACTTACAGCAAATAATTTGCCTAATTCGTTGATTATTCTGACTAGGGTTATTAATAAACTTTTAAAGTGGATAAGGATTTAAATAATAAATCGATCAATTTATCTTAAAAATTCACAAAGAACCAAACGGAGTATTTTTCATGCATTTTAGAACATCATGTGTAGGTATAAAATATTAATTTTCTATTGATTGATAATACCTATTTTAACACAAAATTTAGGCATTCTTAATTATATTTCTGAGTGAGATGAATATTTAATGTTTAGGGGAGCAAGACGCAAGAGTTTTAACATTAGCTGAGCAAATTATTGCTGCAATGCCAGATCGCATTAAGGTAAAACTGCTGTTGAATTATAATAATTTTCTCTAAAAAGCAATTTTACAGAATGACAGTGAAGAAATGATGTTAGACAGCAGCCCTGGACCGTCTGAAATAATACCCACCTCTGAGACGCTGTCAGATGTTTTTATGGAACCCCTACTCGAACAATCCAATGCAAATTTTGAATCCACCGAATTTAATTTTGAATTTTCGGATAACAACTACAGGTAAACAATTTATTATTAATATTATTATTAAGTAGATACATTTTCTCTTGTGGAGCTACGATTTAAAATTACTAAAATCACAAAAACTAAGCAAAACCATTTTTATGAATTTTAAAAAATGGCACCTACATGTTTCCGTAATTGTAAATTTAATTTTTTCCGATTAAACAGATCGTGTTGCTAAAATAATAATGCAGATTTGAAAATAATGGTTCTTAGTGCCATTTACTATATTTTGTAGACTTTTTAGACAACATCCGTACAAATTGTAGGGAAATATTTAATATTACATGGTGATTAATTAATAGGTATTACGATGTCAGCACACCCTGTTCAAGTTTAAGTCCGGCATCGTCAAGCTGTTTACAATCTCCGAGATCATTTACGTTAGATTCACCCTCACCTCCTCCAACCACTGCTGACTTCTGTGAATTTTTACAAGCGTCAGGAAGTGTTTTCGAAAAGGATTTCTCTAATCTCACACTTTCTGGTAACCAAATTAATTATATTTACTTAATAATCGTTTATCATTATTTTGTTCCGTTAATAAGAGCTTTTCCGTCTTGTTGGAATAAACTGTATTACTTTGAAATCCTTTTGTATCGTGAACAAAAGGATACCACTTCTAACACTTTTAATACCAAAGTTTTTTGTCTTTTCTTTTTCCATGTAGATCAAGAACAACGAGAACTTTATGAAGCGGCAAAAATAATCCAAAAGGCCTACCGTTCGTACAAAGGACGACAACAGCAAGAACAGGACAAAGAGAGAGCGGCTGCTGTCATTATACAAAACTATTACAGAAGGTACAAGCAATACGCATACTTTAAACAAATGACCCATGCTGCAATGGTAATACAAAATGGTTTTCGGTCGTATTGCGAGCACAAGAGGTTCAAGAGGAATCAAGAAAGTCTTCACAATTATTATCGTAATTTCAAGGAGAACGAGGGGAAAATGAATAAAGATAATGCGCCAGCTTCAGGAATAAAGTAAGTAAATCTTCTCGACTAAAGAAACAGTAAAGGTTTTAATTAATTTAACAAACATAAAACACTTAGTTTCAAGAAAAAAAAATATTGTGTAAATAGATATACAAAAATAAAAACTCTTTGTTACAAGTACGCAATTATTTGATGGAAAATCGACAAATAAAACATTATACATTTTGAAAAAACTCACAACAATAGCTTACAATATAAACATTAACGTAAAATGTTAAGTATTAGCAAGCCGATTCCTGTACCTACCTTATTAGCCACTGTTCAAATCACGGTGTTCACAACACATACTTAAAAGAGGCTATGATAGATTTGAACAGTCATGTTCATTTACTGGTGAGTGTTCATTTACGGGTGCCGTCACCTTGTATCGTTTTTAATATGACAGCTGTAATCATTTTATTGTGGCAACATCTTGCAATTGTGTCCTTTCAAATTTCCTAAACCATTTTCAATTTTTATCATAACTATATACAGGGAGGGTCAAAACTCTATATACTATACTCATTTGAATATCTCTATTTAGGTTCTTTCAGTTTTATAATGCATATGCTTTAGTTGAATCTACTACTTAACAAAATATTCGTCATTTTAAAAGCAACAATGCTAATTTTTAAAGATAATTAATTTAATTATATTATGTTATCATAAATCAGAAATAAATTAAAATATAATTATAGAATACAATTATAGAAAATGATTTCTTATTTCAGAAGAACCTATTCCCAGCGACGTCAAAATCAAGCCGCTAGAAAAATTCAACAATTTATGAGGCAATCTAAAAATAAGTAAGTTCTTCTTTAGACCTAATTAACAGTGTTATTACATATTTGTGTGTGTAAATATTTTTAGTTTTAGTTATTAAGGATATTCAAAATAGTAAAGTTTCTCTAACTTGCAACTTATCTTTCTTTTTGCTGCTTAATTAGCGTATGGAGTGATAAGTTAGAGACTGTGGTAAGTTAAAATGATTGTATATGTGCACTGTTAAAAATATTGAAAACACATTGTTCACATTTTGTTTTGTAGGAAAATAAGTGGTGATGTTTCGGTAGTTTTTTAATAATCTTTCTTTAAAGATTTTAAAGTGTATATGCGTAAACTCAAAATATTGCTTTAGGAATCACAGCTAATTGAGGGTTAAGGGCATAAATACCTGAAGACAGCATTTAAAACTGTAGCAGCGTTATTAATATAGGAAATAACTATGGGCCTTCTTTCTCTCTCTAACGCAGCTTATTGGATTTTTAGCGGTATCTCTCCCTACCAATCAGACTCCGCTAGAGCGAGAAAGAAGGGCCAGAATTATTTCGCGTTTCAGTATCGCTGCTATAATATTAAATTATGTCTTCGTATGTTTATACTCTAAAATTGATGATAAATAACTTTTTATTGCGACAACGACATTTAAACATTGATGTAAATTTTCCTTAGGGTGGAGTATACGTTACAAATTCTTTGTGCATAAATAGTGTCGATTATAAAAACGAAACAAATTTTTTAAATGGCTGAAACAATAAAAACGTAACAAGAACACAATGTTGTAACTTCCGCAATTTATGTTTTTGTTCTCAATAAAAATATACTTCAATTATAACAACACAAATGCATTCTACCCCGAGGAAATCTTACAATAAACTAAACGAAACATCGGTGTCGTTTGTGAGAATAAGAAATTGTTCATCCTCAACTGGCTTTGATTTTTTATAAAAGTAAATTCGTAAATTGTATTGGCACACTACTAATAAAAATATACTATCTGCTTATTCGACCCTGTAATAATTTTTTCACGTCTACAAATTAGTAATGAGAAAAAGAAATTAATATTTTTCATTTATATAAATAATTTGTTCTAATTTATAACCAAACCGTTAGGCAGTGGCGTAGCTATGGTACTCAAATTTCTACGATTGCTGAAGGGAGTGTCTGATAATAACAGAAATTCCAAATAATACTAGTAATACTGCGTTTAATTTTAATTTCATTATAAGGAGGAGCCTAAATTCCAGATTTACGGAAGAGGGGCCAGAATCGCCTTACCTTGTGAAGCTACGCCACTGATTAAGCAAGTATATACAGATACAGTACATAATTTAATATAAATTTTATATTACATCTGTTGTTTTTTTAATAGTTGAAAGTAATATATGTATATTTTAAATTCAACTTTTTTTCGTATCATAGATTACAGAAAGAACGAGCAGAAAGAGAGAAGCAAGCAGGCCTGTCTCAGGATGCCCACCAAAAGTTACTATCTCCAGGAGTCAATTCCACCATCGCTCAAAATAACAGGTACAAAATAAATTTATCTAAAACTAACATAAAATACTTACATAAAACTTTGCAATACAACAGTTGTACTTTTTCGACAAGATTTCGAAAGCTATGATAATCACGATAACTTACTGTTATTTTTATAGGCAGTCCTCGCTTTTACGGTAGGGGTCGCGGTAGTACTGTAGTACTCAAATACATAAAAGAAAACATAGTAAATCGAGACACATTTTTCTGTAATTGCCATATAGTTAGGGCCCAAATAAATAAACTGTACCCTTTTACTAAATTAACAGGGAAGATACCAATCTTTGGACCCCACGTCTTTTAGGAGCCCTTTGAAGAGGAATAAAAACAAGTTTATGATGTAAATATCAAGTATATATATGCTACAAATTTAATTACTTATGTATCGCGAAATACAGAGAACGGTTACTTAAAGAAGTGGAATTAAATACTAATGTTGTTACACCAAATTTTATTTGGCTTACTCGATAATATATTGTTTCGATTGTAGCTATCATTATCAAGAGTACAAGTATTAGAAAAGCTCTGACCAATCCATGGCTCTGTAACGATGGTCTAGTTCTTCGTAAAATCTATGAAGACATTCTAACATTGCCTCCCGGCCTTTTTTCGTGGCATCCGTTTTCAGAATCTTCTTTCAATTGAAATATCAAAATCCTTACATTTTTCAATTGTGTAAGAAATAGATCTTTTAACTATATAGTTGGATAAGTTTAGAAAAAATACTTTGGTGTTTTCTTCATTTCTTCTAGGACTTCGCACCAAACCAGTAAGAATGCGTATGCTACTTATGTTATATCGACGTTTTCTGCCACCCGTTCTCCGTCCCCCCACCCCATTTTACGACGCCGCTATTACATAACATGCGTTAATTCAATGTGATCAGTAAAAACTAATTGTAAACCAATCAATGCGGAATTATACTACTAATTTAGTGAAGAAAAACATTATGTATGTTATTTTATAGCTTCGCAGCTCTTATGGACAAACCGCTACTCTGGTACGAGTAAGGTCATAAAATTACAAATTGTTCCATGCCCATTAGTCGACGTTTTTCGCAGCACTTAATCGCTCACGACAGAAGCACTTTATTTTGATCAATTTCAAAAATTTGATATCGTCATAGGACACCCCTAGTTTAATATTTAAAAAACATACTATGTACCTATCTACTTACTTTAAATAAAATTGTTTTTTCTTCCCCTATGGCTGTGTTTTTATTTAATATTTTGTTTTAATACAAACAAACAGAGCGTTAATTAAATTCCAATATTATATGGACAACAAACTAATATTTTACAAAATTTTTGTTTAGAACGAATTTTCTAGAATATATGTATAATCACACAAAGATCCCCCCTAAACGAAATCCTGTATCCGCGACTGGGACTTGTTATATTCATCCAGGTGTAATTTTTGTATTATTTTTGCATGGAGTAGAAGCAATATTATCAATTATTTAACGTAAAACCAAACCTCATAAAGTGACGACTGCCTATAATATTTCCTAAGTGAAAACAATAAATTGGAATTACTAATTCGTTTTCTAGATCTATCGAATCATTGGAACGCTGTGGACCTAAGCTCGTAAAAAAATAGCGTTTAATAACAACAAAGGAAATAAAATAATTTTTAAAATAAGTTATCAACACTCTAAATTGGTGTTTGATTGTATTATACACTGAAACATTGTTCTTCCTTTATCAATTAATAATTTCTCCAGATTAAAAGCATAAAAAACAAAATAAACACTATAATACATGTATAACATTTAAGCAAACTATTCTTCTCGATTAAGTTATTGTTAACTTAATAAAACAGTTATCCGTAATTCCATGCATTAATTTTAATGCACGGTTTGACAAAAAAGTGAGATGTTTAGATTGTACGACCTGTCGAATTCTGGTCAAATGATACAAATACTGTGATTGTAACGTAATAGTTAAAAGAATTAAAAAAACCTGTGGTCGTTTACAGATTTACTGAAAGAAAAAAGGTATTGGCGGAAAATGAAGCCGAATAAACAAATACTTAATATACATAAATAATAAATTAATTAATATCTTGAATGAATACCACTCAAACTACCACAGGTTTTCTATAATAAAAAAAAAACTAGTCTACGTTAATTTCTACACAGAAAATAACTTAATTGCAAAATTTTGTTCGATTTATATGTTAGAAATGTTAGTTCATTAGAACAAAATAATTTACCTTTACTATATACATACGCATGGTAAATTATTATTGGTAGAATATGTAAATACTTACTTAATAGGTTGGATTATACGTTATTATGAACATAATACATTTTATAAAAAGGAAAAATAATAAATAGTTAAGACATTACCTTAAACCTTAATTAACGTAACATTTTAAGCTGTTTAATTATTTTTACTATGATTAAATTCGTTGAGGAAATAAGATAATAAATTTAGTAAATTAAGGAAAATAGTTTTTCAAACTAAAATGCAGAACGGAAAGTGTTCAACAGTCGATAAAGTTTTCTTAATGGTGCAAAAAAACCCTTCTTATGAATAACTACATCTTTTAATTAAATTCCTACAATTAAAAGGTAGCAGTTACTAAAGTGTTGCGTTTTACTTTCGTTTTACCAATTTTGATAATTCGTAAAATTTCGAAAAATATATTAACGTTTCATTCTTTACTTAAAATATTTTCACTGCCACATCATTGAAACTAAATTGTACTCCTAGATTTCTTAGAAACTTATAAACTAGAGGCAATACACAAACTACATAACAGTCTAATAACAACTTGTAAACAATAGTTCAAATAGAATAAACTGTTATCAGTATAGTCTAGCTTGTATCTATCTCGCTTTATATTCTAAGTACTGAATACTAAATCTAAAAATAAACTTCTTAGTTAAATCAATTATAAATATATTCATTTTTAACTTGAGTATTTTAACGCAAAACAGGCTCTATTAAGTTAGAAAAAGAAGTATTTATTTGCTCCTTAAAATACCATTTCTGTTCTCCTTATATTTCTAAATTTTCAGGGTCTCCTTTTTAAATGATAATAAAATTGTGGTAAACACGAATAATAAAATCAAAAACATTTTAATTAATATTGTAATGTGAAATAGCAATTTCACAATCAGTTAATATGAGGCTAATTTTATGTGGCCAAACAACGGGCAGAATTAATTTGTAAATAAATAAATAAATAAATAATAGTGCAATAAATAAAGGTAGTACAATTTTGATGACCACAACATTGCACTTATTGTTTTCATTGAACTTTTCCTAAATTTTAGGGTAGGATCTGCTGATACATATCAAAGTAGATTAGCTAATAAGGTTCTATTACTAAATAATAACTAAATAGCTATTATTAGATCTTAAGAAAATATTTTTAAAGTTGAAAATCTTGCAGTTAAGTTAATTACTCTCGTTCGATGTTTTATAGAATGTTACTTTGTTTGTGTATTGCAAGTTTACAGTAATAAAAGGTGGTGCTCAATAAAAGAAAAAACTAACATTGTTCTAAGGAAGCAAGTGTGCACAAAGGGTGTAATTTTTTTTCTTTTGGTACAGGGTGCTACAAATAACTTGTCACATTGTGTGATAACCAGAAGAGTAGCAGAGTCAATAACAAAATATCACACTTTTATATAGGATGTCTAAAACTTTATCTGCGTTCATTGTAATACAAAAACAAAATTTCATACTTTAATGTTGAATACTTGATAGCTTATAGCTTATTTTTACCGTTTCCAAAGACAACATAAAGTGCATATTCAAAAATCAATTCCATTTGAACTGACCCATAGGCGTGGTGCGTCATAAGTTTGTCAGAATAACCCGCCGTCGACAAAAGATTAACGTACCTGTAATATTTTATCATCACTATTTGAATTTTGAATATACTTAATATCATATATATATATAATGTGATAACACTGAATGTCTAAAATTGTAATACTGTTTCTAAAACCAGAATTGCTCTGCGGCATTTTTTAAAGTTCCACACAAAACAAAGGCCAAAAGCAGTCATCAAGCATGAAAAAAGAAGCTTTTGCAGATTTTTTTATAAAAACCTAAACTATTTGGCATTATGAAAATCAAAAGATTGTATTATGATAGTTAAAAAATCGATAGAAAAAATAATCGCCAAAATCAGTCAATAATTGCAAACTTCCCTGTATCATTTTGCAAAGGCTTTAGGTGATAATAATTTATAAACAATGCAAATAAGAAGAGTCTTATCTTTCCAAAAATCTTCTTGAAAGTTGGTTTCTTAGCTCCTTGTAAAAGTTGTTTGAGATGTAGGTGACTAGTTCTATCAACAAATTATATTGGCTTAGAAAATTATATTCGATTTAAATGTTTATTTTATCAAAGAAAATAAAAAATATTCAAATAGTTGTTACAAAAAAAATTAGAACGAGTGATACCCTTTCGTTACATCGAATGACTTTATCTTACCACTAAACCTCTGCCTTTCCTTATACCACTATTTGTCACATGTCACATTTTTATGTGGTACTTTCACTTTCTTAACTACTACAGTGAAGTTACGTCTAATTTTGTAATATAAAAATTAGGGAAAGGTATTTTAAAAAATATCTACATGAAATGATAACCTAAAATAGAATAATAAAATGCCTTTTTAGCTTTTAATTAAATTCTTTTATAGGTTATGAATTGACTGGCTGTTCTGATACATTGGCGCGATTATGGGTCCTTTTATCATCACCTTTACCGTATCAGTATTTCCTGTACATAGATGTATGACCCAAAATTTTTTTTATTATATTTCGATTAATGATTAACGTAGTTTTCTTCGCAAGTATTTGAAGCACCCTCTACCACATATTTATTTGCTGAACACAGTTTCTTGTATAGTTTTTGTTGGTGTTAATGACGTCAATTATAAATAATGGAGTAATGGTTTGTTTGATGTTTCGTTTCGATGACTATGACGTACCTGCAGAAACGGTTATTTTCATGTTACAGATATATTTTTAAAATTAAATCGTAAAAATCCCTCCTTGTACATAGCGCTGTTGTACGATTAAAAATTTTATTCTTTAAATTATAATGCTAAGGTTACATGTATCTATTTATTGATAATTATTTCCTTAATATATCTAATACTATTATTACCATTTAGTACCTAATACATAATAAACGCTGAATTGTAATTGTATATTGACTTTGCATAGTGGTAGAGGTAATAATATTAATTCCTTACTCTGTACATAGTTTAACGATACCTTATGCAAACGAATTCAATTAAGTCAAGTATTAAATTTCAGAATGCCGTTTATCAAAATTAACTAATGGAATTAGAAAGTCGAAGGAACAGAAAAATATGACATATGCATTCAATAAATATAACGATATAAATTTCAAATATGATAGAGAACAGATCGAAAAGCAAACAGCATATAATTATAACACACTGTTTTTTAATCCAGCACAAAAGTTACTATTTACGCAAACAGTAAAAGTTAACATTGAATACACGTAAAAAAAATGAAATTTGCATTTAATACAAACGTTCTAGACTCACACATCACAAACTTATTATATAACTACGTATAATTTTTTGTCCATTTTTATGATTTATAGCTAAATTAATTTACCGTATTGTAAAATCAAAATTTATAAATTATAGTTAGTTACTTATACATTAATAATGATAATATTTAGTAAGTATATAAAAAGTACCAAATCATATAGATATATCAATATTTTTCATGTTTTGAATCTTCAATAAATATTTTTTACAGTTAATTCCTAACATTTTTAATTAAAATATTCATTATTCAGAAAATATTTCTTTCTTTCGACAAATACATGCACAGATTGCTTTGAAGGCCTACTAAAACCCTATGCTTAGCTATTATATTATTAATATTTATAAAGTTTTCAATACTGGTCTTATAACAGTAACAATCAAATATTCAAAACAATCCTGTAGTTAGTGTACATTTCATTTCCTACTGTTTTTGCACACACGCAAAGAAATTCAGAAAATATTTCTGTAAATAACTGCATCGTATTTTTTATAAAGTAATAAAACTGTTATTTCTTTCGAAAAGAACAACGTTCTTTTATTAGTCTTAGAAGTTCTGAAGTATAGAAAAAAAATGATTAACACCAAAACGCCAGAGTATTTAAATACAAAAAAAACATGTATTTTACATCAATATTTATACATAGACACATAGAAATAAGAATATATTCACATTATAATTTTTTATAAATCCTTAATGCATTATTATACATAGACTGTAAAGCCATAGTGTAGATTACTTACCTACCTTTTCACTCTGTTTTTGGTTAACTACTATTTTATATTTTATTTATTAATCTGCTTAATAGTTGATAACATAGTTTCAATTTCCATATTAAAGTTCCAAGAAATTCAAAATATATACTCCTAGGAAGAAAAATCTTAAAAACCGTAGTATCGGCACAATACCTTGTATAACTTGTCTACCATATTACAAGTATTCATAAATAAATGATTAAAAATTGTTATATACATGTAAATTTCTACCGATAGACGAGTTAATAATCTGCTACTGTACTTTAAAAAGTTTACTACACTCTGTATTCATTATTTTTATTTACTATTACATCCTATTGTGGTACTTACATAACATAATAACATATAAGTTTTCAAGTTGGAATACTGAAAGTGGTGCATTTATTAGCATGTTATTTCCTCTCTTTTTTTACTAATTGTTCGTAAATAATAATGTTTAGGATTCTTTAATTTTTTTAGGTTTACCAGTTATTTGTAAATCTTTATACTGCATGTTTGTTTAAAAATTACTTATCTTATTACAATAATAACATGTTTTGTGGTGCTATTGTATTCTTTGCTTAATTCGTCATTTTATTGTTGATATTGGTATGAACTGCTGGTTATACTTCCTTTATAAAAATTATAGTACTTCCTTTATAAAAAAGTATATTCTACTGAGGTTGTTATCAAATTTAGTTTTAGGTACTTAAAGCGTTTATTTATACTTAAACGTACAAACACTATATTCACATTAATTTTATATTGAAGAAATAATTAATATTGTAATTATTTATTATCCCTGATTATTGTAAACTATTAATTGTTACTACTAACATGAGTAATTTCATACACTTAATTAGGTAACGTTTCGTTTTATGGTTTAGGGTTGATGATAATGATAAAAACAATAGTAATGGCATTTCAAGCATTCCATTGAAAAAGAATTCTTGTATACTTACAGTATCTAATTGTGTAAGAACTTTTGTTCAGTATAACGCTAATTTGACCTGTAATTGTTAATTCTTCGTATGTACCTGTTTTTCTTATTATTTTAATAAGAGTGCTGTTCACTGTTTACACATACAGTTGTAATAAATAAATATGGTTCGATAATTAATATTCTTTTCATTTTCATACCAAACAATACCAATTAAATTATTAAGTGGATAATAATACATTTGTTGATGTCTGCACACAAAACTAACTATACGTAATATAATATATAATATAGTTCATTTTCAATCAGTCAAAAGCAAAACAATTTGTAAAATACATAACTTAGGCTTTCACAACTGGTGTCCATTATTAGAAACTTAATTTGATAACCACGGTCTTGATATCTTCCCTCGTTTGCGATTGTCTTTCCAACGTTTCGCCGATAACAGTGGTAGGTGTCCTCAGGGATATTTTCTGGATCAAACAAGTGGTCGTAGTGCTTCCCTTTCCTTTAGTCTTTCGTCTTTAATCCGATTGCTACGCAAAAGACTATGACCAATCCCTGAAGATGCCTGCCACAGTTGCCACCCAAACGTTGAATAGACAACTTCAACTCGGGAATTATCCAGGGAGTAGCGTTCCAAAATCACGGCCATCAAACCAGGAAAATAATTTCCTTACAAAACCATTTCAATATTTAAAATGTTACGAAACGATTTTACTGACCGTAAAGATATTTTTAAAATGAATGTTGTAAAGGTTACGCCAATTTTCATAAGCAAATGTCTATTTGAATTACTTGCAGCGTCAGTGGTACTAATATAGTAACTATTGAACTAGAAAAATAAATATCACTTAAATTTAATATTGAGGCAATAATTCTAAAAAACAATAAACATGAACTTTAAATTAGATATGTTCAAGGAATTTACTGATTTATTATTTATGGAATTCTAAATTACCTAAATAAAATCTAAGTTTTGGATAATACTAAAAATAGGAATCTATTGATAATTTTGAGGGGTCGTTATATTTCGAATGATAATAGAGTTCGTTGTTTTTATTAACTTCTGATTATTAATTTTTTTAAATCGTAAAATTTAGTATCGTAAATATGTTTTTAATTCGTAAAATTCATACTTTATACTTAACCCATTCTGGAATTGCTCCCGACTGAAATTTCACATGGGAATAATTTTTGGCGTTCCCTCTCTAATCAAGTTAATGCAAACTATTATTCATCAAAAGGTGACGTTGTCCGAATTTTCGAGTAGTTTCTATATCAAAAATACGTAAAAAAAACATGGATTTCGCCAGTTATGTTGGAGGATAACCAAAAAACTTTTCATAAACTTTGGCGACTGTTCAAAACCACATGTAAAAAATATCATGAGAAAGACACTACTTTCTTTATTTTTGTAATAAAAGTAAACTAAAACATACTTCATTCTTTTTTAGTAAATAAAGGTTTAGGCACAAAGTTTAGATATTATATAACGGAGGGCATCTTCTAGGAAATAATCAGTGAATAACAAGTTTATCGAAATCGTCTTGTGACTTATTCTGACATTTGCTCCCGATAACCTTGCTTGCGATACAACTTTCTTTAAATAGAAAATGGGTCAAAGGTGATATAAGATAATCAGAAACTTCATATTATAAACATGTTACTATCTATAACTAATGGAAATAACTATTAAAACAGTAATAAATCGAAAACTTCTAATTAGTAATTAGTATGAGAAGCTTAAAAAATAAAACAATCAAAAAACTTTGACACCAACAGAATTATAAAATTAAAACTTAAGACAATTCGGAAAGAATCATAGATGTGTTTATTTTACAGGTTGAGCACCTTCAAATGAGAAAAATTGACTTTCTACTACACTATATATATTTTTTTTTATTTATTTATTTCTTGAAAACAATGTTCTTGAATGCAATAATACGACTATATAGATATCTATACATTGTCACAATCAGCCACCACTGATAAATTTTGTTCAATTTTAAAACTCAGAAAATGGACAATTACGAAAACATTTTTATCTAATAAACCATTTTAAAAGTAGCAATCTGAATTGCCTCATTAAGTAGCTTACCCTCCTGTTTCTTGATATTATTTATATACGTGGGAAAGTAACTAGGACAACTTCACGGATAGATATACAGAGAAACAAGATTCGCATGCTTACATTTGCGGATGATATAGCAGTATTAGAATCTAGTAAGGAGTAGTTACAGACAGCATCAAATAGAATGGAAGCGACATAGAAAATAAATAAAAATGAAACGAGAGTATTCATTTTTAAGGGAGATGAAAGTAGGGTTAGAGGTAGTATAATAATTGGAGACGAAAAACTAGAAATCTCTCATTATCGATATCTAGAAAGAAAGATAAGTCAGGATGGAAAAAGCGGTAGAGGCATAAACCAAAGGAAAAAAAGAAATCACTTCTGTGCTCGCAACGGTTAATTTAGAAACTCGAAAAGGATTATTAAAAGTGTATGTTTGGAGCACGGCTGTATTGGTGGTTAAAAGCGTTTGAGATATGGTGTTATAGGCGGTTATTGAAAATACTATGGATAGAAAAGGTTAGAAATGAGGAGGTATTAAAAAGATTATGACACGTTTCAGGACATGAAGGGCTAATTAGACACATTTAGACAATTAAAGGAAGAAATAGGAGTAAAAAGAGAAAGAGGAGGGCTTGGATTATTTTACTGTTCGCAAATGTAAAATGTTCTAGATTTAGTCAAATACGAATATTGGCTCAAGGTAGAAAGGAATGGATATCCAACCAGTCTTCGGACTGATGATTCTAAGATGATAGTAATTAATAATTATATCCACTATACTGGCATTCAACAAAATAGAATTTAGGTGGTAATGTTAAATTTCATATGTATTATTTAGAAGTACTAATATAAATCAACTTAAATTGGTAGAACTTACGGAATCACTCGATTGTTCAAAACCCATTTCCTGTAACAATAAAACAATCACTAAACATATAAATAAAAACACATTTCAAAAAAGGTATGAAAATACTGATGTTGTCTTTCTTCGGGTGTACAGGCCGTCGTCGGTTGGAATTGCTTCCTAGACTGTCTACAACCAACAGCGAAAATGGATAGACCTCTGAAGAAGCTCGCCACTCGTGCTAGCGAAACGTTAGGAAGCAATTCCAACCGACGACGGCCTGTACACCCGAAGAAAGACAACATCAGTTCGTCAACTGGCCGCGAAAGCCTTAATCAATTTGTCAGGTATGAAAATAATTATTAAAAATAATACGACATAAATCAATATTGTAGCAACTGATTTTTAGACTTCAAATTTGTTAATTATGCTTCAGGTATGCTTTGATCAAGATACAAGATATTGGAATATTAAATTGCATTTTCTAGCCATATTAAAAAAAATGTCAATAAAAATAGAAATGTATTCGGTATTAAAAAAAAAAATTTAAACTCATTCGTCATTTTAGGCTGAAATAAAATCAGTAAAGTAATCCGCAGTTTCTTCGGCATGAATTCATAAACTGATAAAATGAGGAAATATGGAGCGAGAAGAATTTCAAGTGAAAAAAAAAACTAAAATTTCCTAGTTTCAATTAAAGCTTAGTAGTTAATTAACTGTGATCAGCAAGCAATATGTAACTTTGATAAATCACTGACCAAAACGAAGTTGCTCACTACTGTTCTTTATTCATTTGGTTTGCTTGCCCATATTATGTAGTACAAGCTGTGTCATTGATTCAGTTTGTCGAACAGATACCTTCGTAAGGCCTTGTAAAACATATGAAATACTGCAGTCAGCAGTAAATATCAGTAGACAGAAATATACTATCTGAAACTCGTTTATTAAAGAATAGGTTTCAAAAAATCTAAGGATGGAACAAGAATAATAAATAACATAAATACAATAAATAAAACAAGAATTAATGTTCATCAATTTATTGTCTCTCGACATATGTTTCGGGCATAGCCCATTATCAAGGTTAATAACAGTACTAAATAATGTGTAATAAAAGGACCTATATATACTTATTTTAGTGTACTAAGTAATAGTGGGGATGCTAAATTTCCTAGTTCTAGTTGATTGTTAACAACATTTAGTTTTTGGACAAGGCTTTCTTAATTTCTATGTTTTCTAAAAGAGTTAATTTTTTACTTTTTACAATATTACTATGAAGGATTTTCACATTCTCGGAATCGATATTATGTTTATATAGAGTGCAATGTTCTAGAAACATAATATCGATCTCGAGAATGTAAAAGTCCTTCATAGTATTATTGTAAAACGCAAAAAATTAACTCTTTTTTTTAGAAAACTTAGAAATTAAGAAAGCCTTGTCCAAAAAAAAACTAAATGTTGTTAATAATCAACTAGAACTAGGAAATTTAGCATCCCCACTATTACTTAGTACACTAAAATAAGTATATATAGGTCCTTTTATTACACATTATTTAGTACTGTTATTACTATTGATATGTCGACTGACAATAAATTAGTGAACATTAATTTTTGTTTTATTTATTACATACTGTTTCACAGTAAATGCACCGTAGATAGTTTATATTTGTTTAAGAATAATTATTTAAAATTAGAAACATAAGAGAGTGGCAAACAATCTGTTTAAAAAATGTTCATAATCTAAATAGTAATTACTTTTATCACAGCTATAATGATCCAAAAGGAAACAATAACACATAATAATATCTAGATATTTAATGAGTTACTATTCATAACAACTATTACAAAAATTGTTAACGGCACTTTTACGATAAATTACCATACCATTTAAAATGCATCTAAAAGTATTCAACTAATTACACATCTATCAGACAATCTATTAGAAGTAGCAAATTGAGCAATGGTCGCCCATAATAATTTCTTCATATCGATATAAAATACCTACTGTATTTGCTTTATGACAATATATGACAATTTGTACGAAACCATAAAAACAAATTAAAATAACTTTTATAGTGCCTATAAGCACGTCCCAATTTCTGATTAAAGTCTTCGTAAATAGGTAGCTGTAATAGAGCGGCAGCTTCGATCTAAAGGTTTTTACAAAACTTCTTTAGATATCTGTCTATATACATACCTACTTATTTGCATAACTAAGTACACAACGAGCAGGTGAAGGCCATCACGCACCCAATTTCGCGACCAAGTCCAAGAAAGGTTGCAAAGCGTTCACCCACTCTACGAGGGACGTTAAGGTATGCTTCAACAATTATTTATTTCATGTTCCCATTATTTACAAGAGATTTGTGTATTCGAAATAATACATAAGTACATTACATACGTAATACGCTCACATAAAGAAGCATTCGTTTAAGTCGTCATTACTATCTTATTTTAACTAAAATTTTGATGTATGATATAATAAGAGTAGTCAACTTCTTTCTTAGAGAATAAATACGTCGAGACAGCATATATTACTATAACAGTGCACATGAGATGGGAAGCGTATCTGGACATTTTTACTCACTCTAGCGCAGCTTTTTCCCAGCTGTATCTCTCTCTACCAATCAGACCGCGTTAAAGCAAGAAAGGAGATCCGCATATACTTCCTGTCTCAAGCACGCCGATATACTATTGTATACTGCCTGCATATATGTATGCTCTAAATAATGAATGTTTTTTTGAAGCTTGTAAAAGGGTTCATTTTTAATAGAGCACTATTTATTTTACTGAATCATCACTTTTTATATATATGTATCTCATAGTACACCTTTTCTAACTGTTATGTTGAACCGTTTACTATTATTTCGAATTGAATTTAGTTCAAAGTTACTAGTTTGCTCTAACCAAATACATATTAGTACAACCTGAGCATACAACAATATTGAAACTAACAGATTGTCACTTTCGTGTAAACATCATACGAAATTTATAAAACGACAAGTAATAATAGGCACTAGCATCCTTTTTTTATGAATTTATTTCATGTTTATTGAGAACGTGATTTTTTACCGATTAGAAATCTTTTGAGACGTGAAATAAGCAAAACAGTAACAGGAAATAAAAAAGGAAAACATTTCCTTTCCGTCAATACAATGAATTGTTAAAAAATACAAAATAAACATTTTGAGTCAATTGGAAATTCTTGAAAAGTAAACATATTAATTTAAATGTACAACATGACCCCTACTTCTCTCAAGACACCTTACTATTCAGGAACTCACGATGTATGGCCTTGTCAAAAAAAAAAAATTGGAGTATAGGATTGTCATGAAGTTTTGATGAAGAAGGAGGTCTTAGGCCCAAAGTATACAAAGAAAAATGACGACGTGTATAGGGAAACAACTAGACCACCATATATTTAAATAAAAAATTTCCAGTCAATAATTTTGGTGGGGGTAAGAAATCAATGAAGAATGGTCCAGAGTGTGGCCGATCTGTAAAAGTAAGATCAAGAGAATCAATGGAAATGTTGGAAGTTATACTGCTTTAAAGATCGGGTGTAAAGGTTGTGGTGGTAAGTATTTGAACAATAATGAAAATTGTACCCTATGGTTTAGGTATCATACAAAAAGTTTATGCGCTATGAATTCTCAATCTGTTAACACCCAAGCAGAAACTTCTCATATCGCTGGAACCCTCCAACAAAGCAAGAACACATAAATTATCTCCAAATAGCTAAAGGCCTCCCTCCCCCTCCTTCTGAATCCGTCTCTCTAATAACTTGAATAGTTTATATTTTTGTGTATACAAATTACATTATTCTCTTTCCCTTTTTTATGAAAGTAACGAAGGTTGCTTGCTAGCACTTCCTCATATTTTTCATCCTTCAATGATGTCTTCTTCAAGACAAATTGGTGGTTAGTAATTATCTATATTATGAATAAAGCGACGTATTTGTAGGGAACTAAATTTACATTTTCTTTAGTGCAAGGTTAAATGTTAATAAATAAACGAAGTTCAAACTACAAGGGTAAATCAAATATAAACGGTAATTTTGTAAAATAAATTTATTGATGATTGATTAATGGTACACACAAACTAAATATTGAACATTTTTCAATGTAATCATCTCCGTGCTCTACCTACCTTTACCACCGATTTGGAAGCTTGAATATTCCATCATAATAAAAAGTTTGAGAGCGAGTTGTCAGACAATTGCGCGCATACTCCTCTACTTTTTCATTGCTTTCAAATCTGTTGCCTCCAAGTGATTCTTTCAAGGGCGCGAACAAACAGTAGTCACAGAGTGATAAGTCAGGGCTATAATAATGATATAATGATGCTCGAGGGTTTTCCAGCCCATTTCTTCCAATTTATTCCTTGTCAACACTGCGGTATGTGGCCTGGCGTTGTCATGAAGGTGGATGACGTTTCGAATGGGCATACCCTGTCGTTTGCTTCGATACGCGATTTTTGTCGACTATAACAACTCATAATAGTAAGCATAGTAAGCCGCATTCAGACTCTGACAGGGCAGCCTTCATCCTTCACTCCTTACTCACCATTTTTGATTCGGGAGTGTAATGGTGGACCCACGTCTCATTACAAGTGACGAAACGCCATACGCCTCAAAAAAACTTACCCTTCTTGTCAAAAACGATTCAGAATTCTTTCACTAATCTCCGACCTGACCTGTTTTTGATTTTCTTGGCATCGGTCAACAACATTGGAACCCAGCGAGCACTAATTTTTTTAAAACCAAACTGATACCCACTTGTGATCTTCTGATGAGATTTATTCATTAGTTAACCGGCAACCGGCGATCACCTTCAACAAGCTCTCGAACAGCACGGATGTTGTCATTTGTGAGACTTGTAGTTAGGCGTCGATCATGACTTTCATTTTCGACACGTTCTCACCCATCCCTGAATTCTCTGTTCTCTGACCCACGTACACATATACACTCGATTCTAATACAGTGTAGCATCCCCAAACTGTGCCTTCAAACTTAAAAACTTTATGATGATTCGTTGTGCAACAGAAGAAGGTACCTCACGCTCAGTCATGGCTGTACTGCGGACAGAACCGAGCGCAGCTACTACCTAAGCCGGTTTCCCCTCCTCATAAACCAAACAACACTCGAGCATCGAATCCCCTAGATCGGAATTACGTGCTAAGCTAAATACGATTGTAAAATTACCGTTTATATTTGATTTACCCTCGTATAATAGAACGTACCAGTATTTCTACTTTATAAGCTGTCCAGTTTTAGACTTTACTTGTGTTAGTTAAGACAGTCAGTCGACCTGCCGCCCTATATCCACTAAATCGATCGCAGATTATGACAGGTATGCACACAAGGAGGCGGTGTAAGGTGTGGCAACTTGCTTTACAAACAATCGTCCAAAACTCACCCTTTTAATACCTACCGCTTTCGATTAAAATTTTACTTAATTAAATTGAAATTACTATATATATATAAAAAAAATAAATCGTTGATCTAATCTTATCGATAAAGAAAGAACGATCTATTTGTAAGGGTTCTTCAGGTGGAATACAGATATCGTATAAAAAATTATGTAAAGAAGTAATTTATTATTATTTATTTGTTGTTTTTGCTAATATCCATCCAAATAAATAATAAAATAAACCATGATAATAATAAAAAGGTAAGATGTTCGAATCATAAGGAGGACTACATTGCTAAGCAGGCTGACAGCTCACTAGAAACAGGGGGTAGATACAAAGGGTGAAAGAAAGATATGTATTTTTTTTTGAAAATTACGAGATAGTGCTCAAAGATTTACAGAAATGTATACCTCGGTGAACTTAATTGATTTCCTGAAGGATAGAAATGTGACTTATATAGTTAATTATTTTTGAAAATATCATTCGGAATATGCCAAGAGGGCTGACAGTTGTGGTATTCCACAGATGATAATCTTTCACTCCTTTTCTGTCTTTATTTCGTCCTTCTCATCTATTTCTCCCTAACCACCACAGCCATTTATTCCCAAGATTTCTAAAAGTAAGCTGAAGAGGGCCCTCAATCCTACTCTCCGGCACTGCAGTGTAGGTCGGAGAGACTGCCCGTCCACCAGCATTATAATACCCAAAAGTTTTTTTTTTAACCTGAATTGTTTTGCCTGCTCTACCTGCATGTGTGCGCCGGGCCTGAAAATAAATGGTAAACTTTTTTAATTTTTTTGTGTTTCATTCCCACAAGCTACTCGGCTGGTGGGCGGTCAGTCCCTCCGACCTACACTGTAGTGCAAAGCCACAGGGTAGGGCGTAAGGCCCTCTTTAGCCTCCTTGCAGCAATCGTGGGAATGGGTGGTTGGTGTGGTTAGGGAGGGAAAGATGAGACGGACAAAATGAAGACAGAAGAGAAGTGAAACATTATCTGTGGAATATTACTGCTCCAGCATTTGCCTAAATGATCCAAGGAAACCACAGAAAACATGGACCAGAGCAGCCGGACCCGGATTCAAAACGATGACCTCCCAAATGCTAAGCAATGGTCTAGAGCACTAGACCACGCCACTTGGTTATTGGCTATTGATTGTCTACATTCAAGATGGATGATCTTCGGTGACGAACATGAATAGCTACGCGTGAGCACGCCGCTCGGTAACTAAATGGAATACATTATTTAAAAAATGTATAAATCTACTCGTGCAAATCCGGGATGAGTCGCTAGCGTGTTACAAAACACACTAAAAGAAACTCTAATTATGGGATATCTAATTCTTCTCGTTTGAAAATACAAACTTGACTAATGAAAGCCGTGTCGAAATGTTCAAAAAATACGTACCTACTAAACAATAAATAATGTTTATTGGTACTCTTGATTCTTCAAAATGGCCACTAATGGGTCGAAACAAACGTTAAATAGTTTTGCTACCAATTTTTTTATTCATCCGTTAAAACAATCTTTCATCAAGTTCAAACCTCACGAAATGAAACAGATGTACTTATATATATCCATATCATACATAGGTACTCTACAAATAATTATTTAATAATTTATATTGATCGAATTTGATCAAATCTTACATATAAATTGATTAAGTAGTTTTAATTCAAATGTAGGTATGTATGTACTTTAATTAAAAAATGTAACTGAAACTAAGATAATCTGCATTCTATAAACGGTTATAGTGTGGAAATGACTTGATTAGTGTACAGCATCTTCTTTATTACCAAGATAGAATTTGTAACGTACTTCAGTATCATCTATGTGCATATTTGGCATTTGCATTGGTAAGTGATACTTGATTTTCTATCAGTAATTACCTCATTATTTTAATTAGAAGGTGAACCACACTTTACTTTAAACTGCTTTAAGTATCTAACTGTCCTTCCATTCATATAATTACATATACTGCCTTCTTTTTTTGAGGATTACTTCCGTAATGGTTGTTAATATCGAGAAAAGTTATAAAAACAATTAATTTCCTTTAGATGTTAATATCTTGAATACTCTAGATATGGTAAAAGCAAAATCATACAAATAAGTAACTGATAAGTGAACCTTAAAATTGAAATTTTATAAACATTTTCCAAATTCTTAATAGCCTATTCGAATTCCTCAAAATAGGAAAAAAGCAGTACCAATATATATATATATATATATGATATATATATATATATCATTTTCAGTTTGCAATAGCCCATATTTCGTTCCCATTAGTGACTGCGAGATATACACACATGCTCCAAAAAAATGATATAACAATATGCCAATATTCAATGCGCATCAATACATATAATATTGTATTGATTCTCCAAAAGTATTACGTCTCTTTTATAGTTAATTTGAATTCCTTAAATTGAAGCAAAAATGTTAAAATTACAATTATAATTAAAAGCACCCAGAAACATAGAAAAGAAGGGGGTCCAAAGTCTGGTACTTCCCCTGCTCCAGTATAAGAATGGTAACCCGTTTTCGAACTGCAAAAGGCTTGTCCAAGTGTTCTGTGGTTTCCTTGGATCATTTAGGCAAATTCTGGGGCTGTAATATTCCACAGATAATCTTTCACTTCTCTTCTGTCTTCATTTTGTCCGTCTCATCTTTATCTCCTTAACCACACCACCCACCTATTCCCACGATTCCTGCAAGGAGGTTGAAGAGGGCCTTACGCCCTACCCTCCGGCTTTGCACTGAGTGTAGATCGGAGGGACTGCCCGCCCACCAACACGAGTAGCTGGTGAGAATGAAACACAAAAAAGTTTAAAGTTAAGTTTTCGAACTGCATCAGTTACGACTCAGCTCTTGCCCAGTCTCCATTGAAGATACCGTAATCAAAGAACCTCGAAACGTTTACTAATGAAAAATTCCAGGGACCACGGCCAAAAAGCCCGGAAACTAACACCGCATCGATATACGCAGACCATGAAAACCTAAAAACTACAGTAATGCTGCTATAGTATTAAATGCTGCATCCATGAATTTATGATCTAAATGATTAACAGACACAGAAATCTGTCTTGGCGTTACCTTAGCAAAAAGCTAATAAAAAACTGCTACCTTCGGCCCGTACTGCAACATGGCCAATGCAATGATGAAAACATAATAAATAGTTGAATAAAGGTTCGGGCTGGAGGGCCGATTAAGTCCAGACGTTTCGTCGGCTACAGCGGCTGACAACCTACATTCACGTTGTAAACGCAGAATTCCCACTGAGGATGTCAGCCGCAGTAGCCGACGAAACGTCTGGACTTAATAGTTCACTTAGACCACGGCCCTACAGCCCGAATCCTTATTCTACTGTGGATTCCGGCCGTAAAAGCCTTTGTTCTTATAAAACATGATAAGTGTTCTGTACTGTGCGTATTTTGTTTATAACTACCCGTCTTTCTCTTCGCACGCGTTCGAAATAATATTACCCTATGGAAAATAGAAAAGATTTTATTAATGAAAACACATCCGTGCTTTCCAAAGCGTACATTCGTACTATTTATTATTTTTGACATTCGGCTTATATCCTTAGTAACTAAAGTATTACATACCTACTACATTGATTTAATATTAATACAAATATTTTCAGTTTTAAATTTACCTATAACCAACAATAAGTATGGTAAAAAGGAAAAAGCGCGATAATGATGGATGTGTAGAAAACGCTGTGCTTAGATGAAATCAACAATTCATAATTGAAACATGAAGACATATGTTACACTAGCGTATCTACCTGTGTCAAAGAACATTTACCTAAAAGAATGAAACTCTATTAAACAAATAGCATACAACAACAGTTATGATCCAAATATAATAAATAAATTAATATTTAAAAAACAATATAAATTGGCATTAGAAACCATTTATCTAGTTTACTTAAACAAGAATATTAAAAATAATACAACCACTTATGGCTACGTAAAAAGTTTCGGTCTTAATTTAGTTTACAAAACTAACTTTTCATTAAGTACTTTAATTTAAAAAAATTAGGATAAATTCATTAACGGAAAAATACCCAGAATTCATAAATTAACTTGTTGGTCTTGCCTTAAAATCTATATACGAGTATGTAGAACAAACTGGTAGAAATTTTAAAAAACGTTTATTAGAACATAAGGACTGTTATATAAAAAATAAAGCAGGTCATACTTAATCAAACCATGAATATATTGCATGTATAAAAACTATAAATCACGTTTTTAATACACTTACAAATCAAAAAATTTAATAAAAAATCGATCAAATAAAATGTAATAATTGCCCTGTATTAATCATTTTCTAAAAAAATTTGTAAATGTAAATGCTCGAACCTGAAAACGCCAATGTTTGACCAAACATATGTTAAGTACTTTAGATTAAAAGAAATTAGTAAACTTCTTTTAAATTGTATTATTTCGTGGATATTATGAAATTTCGCAAATAAAGGTCGAATCCACTCGACATATGTATTTGTCTATATTAGACATGTGTTTAGCACAGAACTGGCACACCTCCTAGATGCTTAACAAGAGCTTAATTATTTATTGGGACTTTTGGTAGACTTCTGTACAAATCTCACGATTAAAGAGGTTTATGATGTAAGATCGAATTCCATATTGTCTCGTCAAGGTACTTTTCTTTAACAAAATTTCTGGGCTTCGTCCCTTTAATAAAATTAACCGTTAATGTTAAGATATATAAAAACTGCACAGCAGACAATATTGTCTTCTGAAGATGCCCTTGTAGGGTGAAACAATTGTAAAGAATTTTTCAAAATAAAAAAGTGGAGATCACAATAACTGTGTATTTTTTCTATCTATTAATATGGATTTCCATTAAGTAAAGGCTGAATCAATTAGTTCATTAGTTAATTTTAAAGCTTTAGTTGTTTTGGCTATGAAAGATGTGCCGTTTTTACCTTTAAGTTAACTACTTAATCGAAAATATTGTAATTAAAGCGAAAAAATCACTAGAGTGAGGGTAAAATTTGCAAAAACCGATGAGAATAGGCTAAATATGCAAATGCATATAACCTAATAATTACCACCTACAAGTATCCTATAAATTGAATTATATTACATTACCTACAAACTGTTTTAAGACATATGCACTAGTACCGGGATATTAAAATTTGGTCTTGGTGTAATGCTTAAATACTACCTACCTGCCTAAAAACTTGCATTGCCTAAAGGCCTCCACGTGGCTTAATCCGGCTCTGCCTGTAACATTCGTCGAAACGGTAAAACACCGTCCAAAGTTCTTACAACTTTTAATAATTATTTACTATTACCTACTACAAATATATGACAGTTATAATTAGATAGGTAGTGGATAAAATGCGTAAAAAATATGGAGTAATATTCATCCAACTTTTTTATATTTACGTAATAACACAACCTAAGATCGAATCTCGTCTTGTTTGAATTCGTTATGTTATACCTTCGAGTAGCTCAATTTCTGCGATGTTTTATACATATGTTAGTAGAAACGTATAACTGCAGATATTATCTGCTTCCCCAGACTAACCACTAATTAGCAAAGGCAGTGCGTAAAAGCAGCTTGCAATTACAACTTCTTGACAAGTTACTCTTACACGTTTGTTCAAAGGAAGTGGTAATGCGCATGTGTGTAATCACAGCGATGCTGAGACGAGATACAAGTAGAGTAGTCTTAACAAGATCAAAAAACTGGAGAAGGGGAACTGAAGGTTTCGATTTATTTCTGGAGGCAACGATTTACATATTCGAACGTGCAAAAATGATGCGTTGTCGAAACTCTTACATATCAAAGACTCACAATCAGAAGAAATCCACGGAATATTTACAAATCATAAGAAATACTCGAGAAACTTTGAAACAGTAGATGTACGAGAACTGAGGGTATTGTCCTGCACCAAGACAAGCCCAGATATGAATTTTTGCTTTATATTGTGAAGCATTGTAGTAATCCAAAATAAAAATAAACGAAGAAATGCTCAATAATAAACTGTTTAAGGTGCAAATATTGTGAAACATTGTAAATATAAAAAAACAACAAAATATTCATGTTCACCAAACTTTTATTACTCGACATATGTTTCGGGAATTATCCCATTATCAAAAGTAAAATTAATCCTCTCATTAAACACATCTTTAAATGGTTTCGCTATCTAGACGACGTCTTTGTTATTTGGAAAGGAACAAGCAGACAATTAGATTTATTCCTATCATTCTTAAACTCGCTAGACAACCATATAAATTTTACAATTGGGAAAGAATGCAATAAGAGTTTAAATTTCATGGATCTAAAAATGACTTCATCTAACAACAATTTACTTATCGAAATTCACAGAAAACCGACTTACACAGATACAATCATACCAGTTGATTCAAATCACCCCTGGCAAATAAAATTAGCAGTCTTTCATTGATAGATAAATAGATTACCTTTATCGGATAATAGTTTTGACAAAGAAATGCATATTATCAAGTTAATAGCAAAAAATAATGGTTATAAAACTTCATTAATAGATAAATTGATACACAAAAAACAACAGAAAATAGTCAAAAAACTCTTGCATAATAATAACCTCAGTGTTAATTCTTCCAATAAACAATTTGTACCGTTACATTTTATTAACTCTATTAGTTATAAATACAAACATAAATTACTAAAATTTGGTATAACTACAGTCGAAAATAATAATATTACCTTAATACAACTGTTAGTAAATAATAAAAAAAAAATGAAACCACTGGAAAAAAGTGGAATTTATCAATTATCCTACAACTCCTGTAATTCCATATACATAGATCAATCACTCGTGTAAAAGAACATGTTTATAATATAAAGAATAATAGTTTAAAAACAAGAATCTCAGAACACTGTACCTTGTTCAAACATAATATCGATGTAAATAATGTCAAAATCTTACATACCAATATTGTTAAAAGTAAAAAATTAAGGGTGTTAGAAAACTTAGAAATTCAAAAGGCCATCAATATTAAATCAAACATTGTTAACAACCAGTTAGAATTAGAACAAATCTCCTCCCCACTATACTATTAAGTCAGCTACCGTAGTATAAATTTTAACTTAGCACTTAATTATTTTAGTATTAATTTTACTCTTGATAATGGGATAATTCCCGAAACATATGTCGAGTAATTTTGGTGAACATGAATAACATGAAGTCTTGACATATGTTTCAGGCATAGCCAATTATCAAGGGTAAACAATTACTGAAGTATGTGAATATTTACCTAAATTTATATATTAGTATAATTCAGTAATAGTGGTGATGACAAGTTCTCTAATTCTAATTGGTTATTTATAATGCTTAGATTATTGAACACAGCTTTTTCGATTTCGACGTTTTCGACCATAATAAGTTTTCTATTTTTTACAATATTTCTATGGAGAATCTTTACCTTATCAGTATAAATTTTATGTTTATATAAAGTGCAATGCTCTAATATACCTGTTCTTATGCATTTTTTATTAACGTTATACATGTGTTCTTTTAATCTAGCTGATAAGCATCTACCATACTGGTTAAATCCCACTATTGCCCGTTGGTTTAATTTTGTTTTTATTACTTACTAAAGTACTTTTTAAATTAAGGTTATTATTTTCAGTAGCTGCTAAATACAATTTCTTTTTATAGTATAACTTACACAATTTATTTATTGAAGAGATAAAAATTGTTTTTATTAGAAGAATTAACCCAAAAGTTATAACTATATAGAAATGTTTTCACCATTTTTTGGTTTTTATTCTTAATTAACTTACCTATTATAGAAGTACAATATTCGTTATTATTATCAATTAATTTGATTATATTTAATTCTTGGTTACAAAACCATTTAAGATCGTTAAATTATACTAGGTGCCTTTTTTTCAATTATAATTTTTTATATAATAGAAGTACGTAATAATCAAAACCGTTCTTAAGTTTATTTATACCTACTACTACAGTAGGTATATGTATAATTTTGATTGAGCCAAGCAACTTGGAAGAACATTTACTAACAATATGAATTAATTTAATTCAAAACATTCGAAGTCCGGTTAACAGCAACAAAAAGGTATTCTATTGGGTAACAACATTGAGCTGAATCAAACATAAATTTAAATTAAATTTAAATTGTATCAAAAGTTGAAGAAACGTTAATTAATTATTTCCCAGCATGTTTCTCAATAGGCCACCTAACAGTTTCATAAGGAGTAAATAATCTTTTTATTTATCATAACCATACGTGTAACCGAAATATGAACGATAACTATAATAAAATATTTTTGTACATTTTAAAGGAATTGACGTCAACAAAATGATAAAACTCCAAACCAGGATTGTATAATCGTCCGTAATATAAAAATCTACAGTCAGCAGCCAACATCACCGTAATGATACATTCTTATAGTGATTTCACTTTAATTCTGTACTAGGTACAAGAGGAAGCGAATATCAGAATACTAACTGATAATAATTATCAACGCCGGAGGCTCCATGGTGTTAAATATCAGTTAAAAAAATGGATAGCAACAAATATGATGAGCAATGAGCACCTCAATCTCGAACGACGGAACTTAGGGTTCAGTGACTGCACTGGGCCGGTAAGTACGTCCGCAGAAGGTCGTGCAAGGTCAGCAGTGGCGGCTGGGCATGTAACAGACGTGGCAAAAGGCATGCGTGTGTGTGTGCAATCGCGCAGTCGCTACGCTGCGCCGGACACACCCTGACTTAACAACATGAATTGCTCCCAACGTTATGTACATGGATGGCATCATTATTTTTTATTACAAGATTTACTTAGTAAATGTTAAAGATTAATAAACAAATCAGTAAGATATTCAATTATTATTTTATCGAAGGACCTTCTGCACCTATAAATTTTGACTTTTTAATCCAAAAGCAAAAGAGTAAAACTGAACGGAGTAAAGTCGAGGAAAGTCTCTAAGTTGGTCTGATTCCACCCCCCATTATTAATTAATTAGGCATAATTGAAAAGGCGTAATTTTTCTTAATACTTCATATATATGGAGGTGTTTCTTAAAGAAGGGGCTCGTTATAACTAGTCATTAATAATCCATCTCTTCTATTACAAAACTTCAAAATGTCCTGATTTGGGAGTTTGCAAGCATTGTAAGACTCTAGGTACTATTACCTTATAAGCAACGAATATCAAAACTGTCGTCAAATTTGGGGTGTTCTAAAGTTTTCATTGAAAGGTGTACACTTTATGAAGCTAATTTTACACATATAAAATCGTAAAAGCACTTTTATTTTTTATATCCCTGAATACAAAACGTATCAAAAATCCTAAGTGCTTTCAGGTTAGACTCATACTTAGAATGGTATTAAATGATTTTTACGTTCAGTTTTAATTATGATTTTGTCCCTTCAACTTAAAAAGTTCATGTTAAAGTACCATTCAATTTTACCAAGTTCTTGTATATTTTATTTGATAACTAAGGACCTATCAGATACTAAAAACTATGACAGCTTTTATTTTTAGAGGAGGCGGATTTTGAAAAGCTATTGTAATTAAAAATTATTAATTACTGCGTTTGGTCTTTTGAAATTCGACCAACTAGCTTTCTCATATTTTTTAATTTCGCTATTTATATGAAATAATGAACCACAACTATTGTGTTTGACACTTTAAAACAATTAAAAAATATATTATCCGTACAGTTCGTACATATTCAGATGTTTTCGTTCCTATCCTGGGCATCTCCAGACAGATCCTGATGCTCGCTTACCACGCTAGGGGCCGGGGTAGGCTCACGACCGAGGAAGAAACTTTCTTACCTTTCTACAAGGTTTAAAGCCAACATAAACAAGTGATTTTTAACGATAAATTAAAAAACACTACTTTGCTTATTATCACTTTATTTATTCACAAATCCTTTTGACTATAGTTTGAATAAATAAAGTGATAATAAACAAAGTAGTATTTTCTCATTTATTGTTAAGATGAATTATCACAAAGTAACGGCCGAATCAATCCAATTTTTAAGTGATTTTTATTTTGTACACATCTATGGCACTGTATCCTTTGCATAATATTAGTTTAATTCCCCTCCTTTTCTAATAAGTCCAAAAAAAATGTACCAAACGTTTCGATGTGACACTGAATTTAATGAATATCAATTCAACATATTTATGGTACAAAACACACACAAAAAAAAACTTAATTACTATTAACTATTATTTTTAGGTATATTAGATGTTTTCCATTTCAAATTCATATTTCTTTTGGTTTTATCCGCTTTTAACAGGAATACACTCATTAATTTCTAGGCCATTAATCAAAATAAAGATACGCCCAACTCATTTATCTATACATACTAATAATATAAGGACTATGAGGTAATTATTTAGATGTCGGGTATTTTGCCTTTCAAACAAAAAGATATTCCTTTAAGTTCAACTAGTACCTATTTAATGATGAAAGAAATTAAATGCTTTTAAATGTTTTAAGATTTTATTGTAAAAAAGTAGTAGTAGTCACATTACTTACTCTTGATAAAGGTCTAACAAACCGAAACAATAGTAGTGTTTCTTACAATAAAATCTTAAAACATTTAAAAGCATTTAATTTCTTTTATCATTATTATACAATGTTTCACAAAATTATTACCAACGAATCCAGTTCTGTTATTAGTCCTATTTATTAGATTACTGTAATCGTTATATTTTTCTGTCGTCCGATATAGACCACGAAAATTTTCTTGTAGAAGAACCGTGCAGTTCGTTATTCTCCAATTAGTCATTTTCGTTCACCTTTACGGTCGTCTCGTTTTCCATAAAGAATCACAGAGAAAGAAAGAAAGAGAGAGAGAGAGAGAGAGAGAGAGACCCGTTAACTCTTCCCGACGACGCACCTGTGCTTTCTTCTAATGCCTCTAGGACTTTATAGACTCGGTATGTGTTGTAAGACAATATATTTTAAAATGAGAAAGTGTTCCTACTAATGACTGCTACCGTCTGCTTCTACTATCTTTTAAGAGATGTTGTCGGCGTGGAAAAACTGACCGACGTGAATATAAACACAATAAATATACGTAACATTTTTGAGGCATGTAATATATTTAATTGCAACTTATACAAAAAGTAGTAAAACTATAGAAAAACGAATTAATACATTTACTACTGCAAAAATACGTTATTAACTATGGAAAACAAATTTTATTTGATTCCATAAAACAATTTACCACAACCATGGCTTCCTGAATACTTCGGTTAAAAACAATCTAGGGATATATAACTGAAATTGTGCACTTCTTTCCAACAACAGACGACAGAAATTGAAGTTTAAACTTCAGTTCATACCTTAGGTACATATTTCAGGAACTATTGGAAACACCACCATGTATTCTTGCTTGCTTTTGGTTCCACTATGATCCAGGTTGATTTCTCCTAAATGTTTCGCCGGTTGCTACTATCGGCATCATCAGTAGTCCGTTGCTGAAAACTGACTATCAGCAAGCGAAAGTACCTATAGTGGCAAACGGCGAATCGTTTGGAAGAAATCAACCCATTGATCGCAAAAATGTTGACGTTAGGAAACAAATTAATAATTAATATAATTATTTAGCGCCAGTGTCACACAATCGTTATACTAAGCACCTATTAATATTATTAGAGACAAAAGAGCTTTAGGAATAGATGTACAGGGGCAAATGATTAACATGCTCAGATTTGCAGATGATATAGCAATATTAGTATCTAGTAGAAAGGAGTTAGAGACAGCCGTAAGAAAAGTAGAATCGGTATTAACAGTATAGCGTGGAATGGAAATAAATAAAAGCAAAACAAGATTATTGGTATGTAGTGGAGGTAAATGTAGGGTTATAACTACTACAAAAATTGGAGACAAAAAATTAGAAGTCGCCGGTTTTCGATATCTATGAATCCAGATAAGTAAGAATGGAAAAAGCGGTATAGACATAAAACAAGGGACAGTCCAGGGTCTAGTTGCTTTTAACAAAAAGAAATCACTTGTTTGAGATGTGGTGTTATAGGTGGCTTATGAAAATACCGTTGAAAGAAAAATTTTAAAATGAGGAGGTATTCGAAAGAGTAGGAGAAAAAATGGTGCTATGGAAATAAAATCAATAAAAAAAGGAGATATAGGGTAGTAGAACACTTTTTGAAACATGAAGAGGGTAAGTTAGAGACATACTACTAATAGAGATAGGAGTAAATAGAGTCAGAAGAAAACATTGATTATATTACCGTCTGCAAATAGATAGTTACGTAGGATGTTCTTGTTTTAGGGAAAAACAAAAATTGACTCAGATAGGAAGATGAGGAGACGTGTGTCTAACTAGTATTCGGACAGACGACCTTATAATGATGATTTATAATAAAATCCTGTATTTAAGCACTACTTACGATTATATTAGTGCGAACGTCTTTAAGTGCCTTTATCTTCCTGCTTTCTGAAATACCCGTTATAACACGGCTTCAAACATCAACTTTGATTTTAACAAAAATATATCTAAGCTCAAGCCTAAATCATATGACTGTAAATGTTTAAAATAAGAGATTGTAAGTATTTTGTTAAATGATTATTTTCCAAAAAAGTATATATATGTGCGAAAAGTTGAGCTGTCTATTTTTTAAACATACCTACTGCATTACTCTAAAATTCCTTTTAAAAACAGCCTTAAAGATCTTCTGCATGATTTGTAAAAGTGTGGAAATCTAAAGAATATTTTGTTTCATGTTTTCTGGACTTTTCTGATTATATCATAGCTGTGAAAAATAGGACATTTGCTGATAAATCTGTACGATTCATTTGCACCAACGGAAGTGATTATTCTATGAAACCACGAAACATTAATCAATTTTAGACATCGGGGAGTATAAATATACTCATATCGTAATAAGTGCATAAAACAGCTAATAAGAACCCATGCGAACAATGTGTACACTGTATGTCAGATATGTATGTAGCCTTGCATAACACAATGAATTTTGCACCTTTTCAAATGTAGATTGGTATACACGCATTCTTACTCGCTACTCGAGGTCGTAACCCTGCTGATGACGAGAAATTTTTGTTATCAAACTGCTTGAATTGCATTATGGTGCTAACACATTATTAATTACAAATAGTCGTGCTTGACCTTCGTGTTAAATTGTAAATGAAGATTATTTTGATATTTTTTAATCCGTAATACCTATTGCAACTGTTTAAGTAAATTATGAACTATGAACTTAAATAATAATTGGAATTATCTCCGGGCTGAGTTGCTGTGCTCTATTTTGGCTTGGTTTGCCAGACGTTTCGTCCTCTACTACAGAGGACATCTTTAGTGGCGTGGTCGAAGTCCTCTCGGCGATGAATCTGCGACGAATGCCAAAATCGACCACGGCAACTCAGCCCGGAGATAATTCCAATTATTGACACCGGCCGTGTAAGCCTACATTCTACAACTTAAATAATGTTGCACTGGTTACTGGTAAACTTACAAAATAAGTTTTTCTTTTTCTTTATTACATTTTCATTCCTAGTAACATCAGATAACCTAACCGAACCTAACCTAACCTAACCTAACCTAACCTACCAACTTGAGCGAGAGTTTTCTGTCTTTTTTAAATTCACTTACCGATTTCTTTGTAAATCTCCATCTTCTCATGATAACACAATAGGTTATTTTGCTTATTGACCAATCAATTAAAACATAGGTTAACACTTTTTTTGGGTAAGCAGCAATTTCTTTTAATACATAGAGTGTAAGGAGTCCAGTCATAGATAACAAAATTAGAATAGACAATCCATCGGAAATGTGTTATGTCCATAGAAAGAAACAGAAAATTAGGATGCAGCATCTGCTCTTTTGTGTTTATGCAAGTACGCATGTACAATGGACAGTCGATTATGCCTGCCAATTAGGAGTGTTGCTTAATAATGATAGAGAGTAAATAAATACAGACAGCGTAATGAACGCCATCTGTAGATATTTTAAACAAGGTCCTTTTCAAATAAAAATATCGACTTGTTCAACTGAACCCACGGCGTAGCTAACTATGTGGTAGGCACGTAACCAGATCGAACAAAAATAAAATATGCTCTTGGTTAGCGTTCTGCCGAAACTGCCAAACATGTATCGCGATTTCGAACTCTTTGGATCTCATCAGCACACCCTACACAGTTCCATCAGAACACCAACCAACCTACCTGCTGCCTATAATCGCTGTAAATGGGGGCGGTTGTAATCGCAAAAACCGCAATTTATAAAAAACACTACACCCTCTAAATATTCTACAAAAAGAATGCTACCTCCCCAAAATGTTAACCTCGACCATTTCACTGACTTATTACAGTTTCGGAGGTTACGGTAAACTTACATGACGAACTCATGCGCATGCGCTACGATTACCGTAATAGTTTAGTGTGAAGCACCGTAATATACGACGTAGAATACTGTAAGAATTACTTAAATATCATAAATATTTCTGGTTTTACTAATTTACGAATCTCATTTTCTTCAAAACAGAAGTAGAATTTACATTCCTCTCGTGTCAACATACCTAAATTCAAAAGTCCGTTATAATAGAAGATTAAAACAGCAGATCTGTGTTCAGCTACAATAAGTTGGCACTATATAGCACCAAGCACCCTCTGAATTGTCAATAGAAAATTCTCCCTAAGTCATCACATCCAGAAGTTCTTCCATCTGCAGACACACAGTTGCTAAGCCAGCGCCCAAAATCAGAGTTAACGTGACAGTTAATCATAACGTTTAACGATGCAGTGTTCAACAATACAAACGTAAAACACACGATATCTGACAATATAGTATTTGAGTCATGTGACTTTACCGTTTGCCGTGATCTCGAAAACGGTACGCAGAATGTATCTATTTTTCGACTTTTTTCTTATTTTATAAAAACATATTCATATCATGATGCTTAAGTCGAATTCTCCGTTACTAGAATGGATTTTGTTATTTTGTGTCCCATCGCATGTAAAATTATTCCCTTTAAGATGAACAGTTGAATTGAAACATCAGATAATATTTCAAAATAGTATTTCAACAATTTTAATAAGTTGGTTTAACGAATCATTTTTCAAGTAATACAAAACGAAAACAAAACTTATTATATAGGGTGTAACTAAAGATCTTGGGAAAACTGCATCAACATGACTTATGAAACAAAAAGGTCAAAAGTTGTTCCCTGGACATGTGTGTACTAGTAAGTGGCGGATCTAGACCCTACCCCCTTTGGGATCAGAAAACACCATTAATTTACAGACAATACAGTTTAATCATAAATATTTGTGGATAAAAGGTTATCCGAAAAAAACAAAAAAAGTGAATCCCCTCCTTCCCAAAATCCTGGATCCACTCCTGCTATTAGTTATACAGTCCCTTATAATGTAAGAATCGGTGTGGAATACACAAGATCTTGCAGGGGATCCCATAAAAAATTCCAAAGGATAGCAATCTGGAGTACATGACGGTCAGACGACTGCCCCCCTTATGCCAATACTAAGATTACCATAATTATTATTAAGGTATTCCTTAGCAACAAGACCAAAATAGGCTGGGGTACCGTCATGCATAAACCATAATTAACGTCGTGCTTCCAATGGAACTTTTTCAAGTAAGAGAGAAAGATCACTTTCAAGAAATTTTCTGTAATTTTGCCCATTTAATCTATTTGTTAAAAACATTAGTCTTACCAAATAATAACTAATTATGTCGGCCCAAACATTGCAAAAAAAAATTTGTTGGTGTCTTAATTGAAAATCGCATGAAGATTCCTTTTAGTCCAATGATAGTCATTACCAAAATTTATTGTGGTCCCTTTTGCTTCGTTCGTAAAAAGCAAAATAATAAAAAATTTTGAAGGATACACTGCTACAGAATCAGTTACAAAATACTATCCTCGGTTGAAAATCAATTGCTAAATTTAAGTATGTTAACATCTTAAGTAAGCATTTTTGGACACATGTTCCTTTTTGACCTTTAGTTACATCCATAACGTAAAGAATCAATTTTTTTTCATCTACAACACGAACTTCCTCTAATCGTAAATAAAACAGTTGCAAATGTCCAATTTACTTATCATTAGAGGAAGCTGTTGAGAGTTGATGTATACCCTCAGATAAGACCACCAGCTAATTAAACAATTAATTACCCACTACATTTCAAATGACTCCTGATCCATAATGTTACTATTTCCGAATAGATCTTCCAATAAAAAAGGAGATACCAAATGCACTCATAAAAAGGTATTTTATCTCCTGATAAGTGGTATAAATTTACAGTGAATTAACGTTCCAATTTTTCTCAATATTGACTGCTGATTAACCGGAAGTGTTACCTCTAGCATTTAAAAGACGTTCGGTAACAAATTGTGTCGTTTAAAAATACAATGAGTGGAACAGATATAGCGCCAATTTGAATGTGAAATGAGATACAGCAACAAATGTTCGGGCATTATCTTGGTAACGACATCTCACACAGCCATCGTGTTAAAAATAGCCCCTATTACCCGCTGTCTCGCCTCGCAAAGCACCATTCAGGAATGAATACATTATAAATAATAATATGAAATAGCCCAAAACAGCTTCTGGATACAGTCATCACGACCACGTACCAGAGACATTAACTACGTAAAAATAAAACAAAAGTTATATAAATATCTCTCTGAAAAAGTGCTTGGCTTATAAAGATACCTTAACATTTTTTAAAAGGTATCGCGATAGTTTAAGTTTGTAAACAATTACGTATATTTTTAAGAATTGTCTACCTATGTCCTATAAATAAATAAATGTTATCAACTTAATATGATACTCTTAGTAGTGCAACTAAAGAGTTTAATCAACTTTGAAAATGTATTTATGAGTATTCTATGTAAAAAAGATTGGGAGTAACAAAATAAAACCAATTGAAAAAAATGACCTGTATAAAGTACTCAAATACGTAGCTTTCAATCGTTGATTTAAAATAGTGTAACATTTATATATACAGTATCGGATAAAAGTAAAGAGATTCTTTTAAATATTCGACCAAATATATTTTCCATTACTTTGGTTTCATTTGTAAAATAAAACAAAAAACATCAGAAACTATTGTTGATATTCACCTACTATTAAGGTAGGTTTAAAAAAGAAAATTTATGGCTTAATTAAGCTTATTGGCTCTGCTGTCTTACAAAAATAAGTATGCCAAAATGTAGACCAATTTGTATAGACCTAAAACAAATGATAGTGAATGTCTTTTTAGTCGAAAAGAGTATGACTATGATTTCTTACTAAAATTGAGTTGGTCAAAAATATTTCACATTACAATGAGAGACGGCATGGCCTAGGAATATACATTCTGTATGGATATCAAGTTTAAGAATGATTAATGAAACTCCTAAATTAGAAATATTACGCCCAGGACTGTCCAACGAAAAAAAAAAGTTGCAATGAAACTTTATAGCAGGGCGTCCAGTCCAGAAACCTTTACTTTCTGAAAGAAACCGTCGAGCTAGTCTTCAATTTGCACAACAACATTTGAATTGGGCAGGTCAAGAGTGGAGTATTAAGGCATCCAGTTGTACAATATTCTACCCAAAGTATCTTATACCAACAATAAAGGATAGGTAGTGGATTTTTATAAGGTTTTTTTTGTGGAGTGGAGTAGGTCTATTACAGTTTATAGATCATACAATTGATCAATTCGTATACTAGAACATTATCCAAAACGTCATTGTCTTACCCTAAGTAGAAGATGCCAACAGGATAATGTTCCAAAACACTGATCTCGCCTTGTTCAGGAGTGGTTTCACGAAAATGGAGTCAGTTATTGCAGTGACTGGCATAATCACCAGATCTCAACCCTAACGAGAACTTGTAGTATTCGGTTCATAATATTCCCAATCAAACAATCTTCGATTCATAAAATTAACTACGTTTGGACAAACCTGCCAATTATTAAGGCCCAAAAATTAATTTCATTAATACCGCATCGTTTCCAAAATGACCAGCTAACAATTGTTTTATAACAAAAATCGAAACAAATAATCTAATAACTGACATTTTCTTGAACTACGGAACGACGCGGCCTAAAATTGTGACATCTTAAGTAGTTATAATATATATGTAATATAATTATAAAATAGTCCACCAAAGCAAAAGAGAATGAATGGGAAGCGATCATGAAGTCGTCGTTTAATAACAAGTACAAAGAACTCATGCCGGGTGATGAGGGCGCTGCATACTTAAATAAAATATGTAAAAATAAGACACATAAAGAAATTTCGGCAAGGGCTAGATGCGGAAACATAGGCAGGACAAGAAAGAAAGGCTTTAAGGAGTAAGTGTGTCGATTGTGTTATTGGGAAAATGAGACTTTAGGGCACTTAATGTGCTGTGAAAATGCAATGACGGATCAAAAGCAAAATAGTTATAGATTTTATTAACGAGTGGAGAAGTGGGGGAGATAATGTAGACCTTGAGGAATTAATAAAAGAGCCTTTAAAAGGTGACGTGATACCGGAATTATGCGATTATTTCTACCAGGTTGAAATAAATCTAAGGGGAATGCAAGTATTAGCATATAAGGAAATTATCCTAGTGAATTTAAATTGATAAATGTAAATAAGATTTGTAACCAAAATGATGGAAGAAAATTGCAAAAACTCCATGTAAAGGGACATGTAATGAAAATAATAAATAAATAAATATATAAAATAGTTCACAATCTAGTCATGTTTAACGGAAATCAACATTAGCATAATACAAACTATGTAGAATGTTTTACATATCTGCAAGAATTGATACGTTTTATTATGTTATATCTGCTCCATTTTGGCATTAATATATAATGTATAAAATAATAATAAATTGTGCATGTAATTCATTAGTCGATAAGTCTGTTATTCTATCAGTTACGTTAAAATGAAACCACCATTACTTACGTTCTTTTATTAGCATACAGAAAATTGTTATTATATATTATCATAGGTGGTGAGAAATTGCATATTTGTATTTTATGGATTCGTACCAAAATTAATAATGATTAAAACAAGATAAATATCAGATCTTGTTAGTGTTTTAAATTTACATTATAATTTATTGAAGTAGGTAAATGAATCTGTAATAAGTCCTCCTTGTCGTATCACTTGATTTTTTTTATTGTTTAATCTTAATATATATACATATATTAATACGTAAACGTTGGACTTTATCGTAGAGAAATAAAAAAAAGAACAGTAGATATTTCAACAAGTTTTTTTACTATTCACTGGACAAGTGTTTCAACTAACAAGCCATTTTCAAGAGTACATTGGCAATACTATATTTATCGTAGAGTTATTTAGTAGGTATTTATTATAAAAGGAGGAGAATGAGATATTTCGTTTATCATTTGAAAGGTACCGTGCCATACATTTGCACAAAACAAAAATAATTTCAAAATTAAAAAAATTAAAATTAATTCAAATTAATTTATAATTAGTGCTCTCTGACATCGAGAGCGTCCCAAACAATACATTTTCTTCTTCTAAATTAGATAAAATAAGTTGCTATAGTATTTTAATTTAATTTACAATGACAGACTTACAAAGTACTAGTAAACTTACAAAAGTTTGTATTTTGCAGAGATATGAGATGCTAAATATAAAACTTTAGTCAAAAATTCGTAATCTGTCGACAACTTGTACGGAAGTCAAAACCAGGCTTTTGCTTTTATGACTTTTGCCAAACGGAAATATCAAGTAAACCACTAGTGAATGTTGCGGTTTTCACAAAGTGGTTTTTAAGACAAAACAAAATGTTTAGTTAGAGAAATAGACATCCGGCATGTGGTGATTGTGGCATTTTGTAATTCGTCAACAGAATAGTATATTAATGTATATCATTGAAATAATAAAGAAGAAGAATCTTGTTAAAACGCATTATATTAAAATTGAAACTCTTATTTATAAAATATCGTAGAATTTACTGTTTTTCGTTTTATGAAGACTGTATCATTGTTAATAAATCATTAAGTAAAGCAGAATCGTATAATATTTTTATTTCTATTTTTAGATGAAATACAGCAGCGCCTCATTTTCGATAAATGTCTAGATACGGTCGAAGTTGGACAAAAACGGGTGGAATAGGTAGGGATGGTTTTGTAGAACACAAAAATAAATAAATAAAATGAGTGGGAGAGAAACCCAGTCTTTTTACAGTATATCAATTTTGTGCTAAAAAATGTTTTAAGATGTGACGGAGGGAAGAAAATACCATTAAGTACATTTTGGGAATGGTTTTTCGCATTATACGAGATCTTCCATTCACAATAGGGATGGGAACTTTTTTGGCCTGTATTGGCAATCCTTCCAAATAAGTTCAAATTTTCAAAAATATGTAATTATTTTCTTCTAAAAATCCTAATTCAACTACACTATATACAAAGATACGCCGTGATTATCTAATGACAGTAAAATTCATAATATTTTATACAAAATATTTTATTTCAAAGGGATTTATAAGCCACAAACAATTAATTATTGTCTAATTTGTCAATACGAAACAATATTACGAATTAAAGCTATCTGGTATTTCAACTACATACCAATCATAAATTATTAAAATGCTATCCCAAAAATAAAAAACGTTAGGAAAATGAAAGACAGGAGTTGATGATATTCGTCATGATTTTTAAATAAAATTTTGTTAGTTTCATCAACAAATTATGGTTTTAATTTCAAAAAAAAAAAATGTGTCCCTTTACATCTAAAGTTCATCCATTTCAGTTTTTGCATACAATACACTATTTAAGTCGGTATAAGTTTAAATAAAGTATGTATTAAATAGTATAAATATTTGTTTATAATATCTACGGACAATGAGACAATCATATGGCATCTAATATTTGAAAAAAAATCTTTCTTTGTTTGGAATGATTATACTAATATTGTCTGTTATAATACATTTTCATAGATAAAAGGTCAACATACTTTACAATCACAGTGATAAGAATGGACAGAAAACTAAAACAATCACAGTAAATATGCGAAAATTACCATATAAATATTTCTTCTGTTAAAAAGAGTATTATTATTAGATATTCAAAAAAGAAGGGATTAAAATCCTTATTCGTCTAAATATTAAGATCAAAGATCTCACATTTGGAACGCGTCCTACCAAGTAGGCACAACGAACCGAACGCCACGACTGGTTTCGACCTATCGAGTCTCATCAGGTGGGCGCTGGCAGAAAGTCCTTTACAGGCTACATTATATATATATAAATATAAATATAAATATAAATATAAATACAAATATAAACATGGAATCAACAGAAACAACTACTCCGGTTCGTTGTGTCTACTTGGTAGGACGCGTTCCAAATGTGAGATATTTGATCTTAACATTTAGACGAATAAATATTTTAAATCCTTATTTTTTTAATATGTTATATCTTTGTCTAAAAATCCATCGGAATCAACTGTGTAATTCAATGCCGATAAGGGTATTAGCCCTCAGAGTAGTGGTTTCTGTTGATTCCATATTTATATTTAAATTTATATTTATATTTATATTATTATATTACTAGTATTATTCAGTTTTGACGTAGGTACCTAAAAAGACTACAAGTATTTTGAATAACAGAAAAAGATACGGGATATATCAAAGACCAAAAGTAGACATTATCTACCCTTCTCCATTGTGGTTAGTTTTAATAAACTAAATTTATTCGTTTTTTATTGTAAACAGCATATATACGAATAGAAAATATTCTATATCGATAAATCATCAACGTTCATAAATTTAAAGGGGACACAATTGAATTAATCTAGTTCAAAAACAATGAATAATGTAATCACAGTTACAGAGGTACGTTGGTCGAAATAGTCCGAACGATTTACTGCTTCAAGTCCTGTCATTGTTTGTAAATCAAAAATATTCAATTATTCAAATTTAATTACGAAAAACGGAAGAATATTTGAACTCTATTTATAAATGCCATCGTAAATGGGCAACGCATTAAAACAGGAATATTAAGTTTACCTTTTAAAAGTAGTTCGTATTTTAATCAATTACGACACTGGTATAAGTACGTTCTTTTTTCGCAAACAAATTAAAAATTTAAATTGAAAATAACCCGTACGTACACAATTCCCATAAAAACTATTTGGTATCCTTTTTATTTAGAGTTTATATCATATTTGTTTCATTATAATGTCACATTAGTTATAAAACATGAAATAAATTGATTTTCATATTTCAAAAGCATCGTGATACATGTTTTTTATCATTCGAAGGAAATTATGTTTGCTCCGTAAATACCAAGATGTTATATCAATAACCAATTACATATTTTTTGGATCATTAGTTGATAAACTTTGCCATTGTGGTCATTAGACTTGTTGATAACATGTATTTTGTATCAACACTAAGGCTAAGCATTTATCACTTTGTGTTGTAATAAATTATAAATAACAAGTAAAGGACAGTTTAACTGAGATATATAAATGTTACCAACATTGTCAAAACAAAAATCTGAAAATTTTCCTAACGGTTCTTTGGCCAGAAATAAATACAGCATTGAAATTAATTATAAACTGCTTTATTCCAAGATGCCTATGTTATTACTTATAAGTATATAACAAAAGGTGTTTAAATAAAATGTATCGATTACTTAAAATTGTAGGGTATCGTAATCTTTATCAGTAAACCACAATGGTACATTTTTGTAACTAATACAATAAAATTAAGAACATCTGACTAAGTTTCTTCATCTAAGGGCCATTATTAAGAGTATCCAGATTACAATAGTATATTGGGCATGATTTGTCAACAAACCTATTTCGAAAACGTCGTTACAAAAAGCAGGAATTGTCTCCGATATTTGCCATATACGCTATACTTAAACTGAAAACATCAAGAATAATAGAACAAAACAAATACCAAAACCGACACTAAACGTCATTTTCCCTACTCTTTTTGCATTCAAACAGCATTCTAAGCAGTTTATACAAATTTAGGCATGCTTTTTTTTAAATCCTCTAAGAACATTAACAAATTATAAAAAGCACAGCTATAGATCCAATTGATCTGGAAGTCTATTTCAAGGAGAAATCAAAACTAAGGGCCAAACAGGGTATAAAGACTATAATGTAATAAATATTTAAATAATTAATAAAAGTCAAATATCTTTCAAAACTAACAACTCCCTAGGAAGTTTCTTAAAAAATAGCAAAGATAAATTGGATAAAGGATCAAAATAAGGGGTAAGGGATAAGTTAAAATGTGGAGATTGCAATAAAGTGTATATTGGGTAGACTGGAAGAACATTCAAACAACGAATAAATGAACATATAAACAGTTACGAATCCGAAAAAACAGACTCCAGTTATGTAGAACATCTGATAGATTACAAACATAAAATTAATCCAGAGTTCGACATATTGCATGTTATCAACAAAAGCAGAAAACAAAATTTGCTAGAATCATTAGAAATAAATAAACATAATAAATTAAAAATTCTATTAAATGATCAAATAGAATCACCTTTACTAAGCCATAGTATTTAAGTCGATATTGTAACTTAGTTGTATCATTTCTTCAACTACCTGATGAAGCCACAGTGTGGTGAAACTATAGTTGTGGAACTATAAATATAAATTTTGAAACTCAAAACCAGTGCATTTTATTATAATATTATTATTTTAAATTACAAAACAAACATCCAACGTTTCGCCTCTAGTTGGGAGGTTTTAACAACGTAAGTTTGCCTGTAAATATATAATATATATATATATATATATATATATATATATATATATATAAATATATATTAGACCTTGTACCCCCTCTGCCTATAAAGAAATGGAAAATATATTTGACGCAATAAATTAATGTAACTATTGGCATGAAGGCTACGAATTGATACTTTAGTAAATTAAATAAAGGCACCTTTTATATAAGTCTATAAACATAAAATAGTAAGTGTGAATGAATAAAATGCTTTTTAATGTTTCAGAAATTGTTTCGACAGATGATTTTTTAAACCATTAAAAAGTATATCATTCTTCCATTAATCTTAATCAAAATAAGTTTCGTAAGAAGATAACCAGTGGAAATAATCTAAAAAAAAGTTAGTGACATAATTAAGAACACGTAATAACATAGCCTCCTATACTACTGAAACATCAATTAAAATAGAACCCTGGATTTATTATCTGATTAAAAATTGAAAATAGCAAGGACGGTGAGTACAAATATTACCAACTTCTCCTGATCTCTTTAGTATCACGGTTTTTTGTCAATTTAATTTTAAAATAAAAGAATATAAATCAAGAACTATTTTATAAATTACAATTAAAACTCTTTAAATATAATCTTTTACACATTTACTTTTTGATAGTGATCATGCGATTGAGACAACTGTAACAGTTACTTACAAATATAGTATTGTTATAATTACAATTTTGAAACAGTTTATACTTCATGTTTTCTTTTTGAATAGTACCACAATTAATATTAGTATATTTGAAATTAAATTGGAAGAAAAAGGAGAAGGTAGAACCATATAATTGGAATTTATTTTCTTTTAAGCAGGGCGGTAGTTCAGAAAAGGTTGCGAATCTCTGATATAAATAGAATTTGAGAAAAGATCAGCATCTTTACTGAACCTAAAGCAACAAAATTACAATAATTAATATATATATATATACCAAAATTTTTTACAATAATATTATTAATGACTGCCAGATCTATCAACCACATAAATAAATGATATTTCAACCAAAAATTAATCGTACTTTAATTAAAAATTGTCGTATTCCCTTTATGGATGTATAGTATACATATAAATGAATGCATATCAAGTTTAAGAATTATGTCGATGATTTGTAATTAAATTACTGCTCACACATTCTAAAAACAAAAGAAAATGCTCAGCAATTTTAATGCTGATTCACCACAAATCTAACATGCATTACGTTTAACTAAACAGGCTCGTTCAATAAATATGCAATGCAACGTCAACGGTACTAACACTGGCGTTAGTCCATGTGTACAGATACATATTTCATTTTGAGCTAAGTCTTCATAATATTTGTAATTACATTCTCAACTTTTGTACATGTTTACTAAAAAATCTTCTTTAAGACAATAAAATTAAATCAATATATCTAAATAAAATATATTTAAATCGATACACCAAAAATAAAAACCGATAGTATTTACAGATATTCATTCTACAACCATTACAATACTATATTCTGTATTAGACTTACCCAAAAAATATTGGGAGTCCTACAAAAACGTTACGTTACTGTAACAGTGTGAAAACTAGAACCTATATAACGTAAAATGTATTTTTTTTTAATTTGGTAAAAATCTAAACCGTTGTTCTCTACAATAACTTTCATAACTCAATTAAATACTTATAATTACGTAAAATAAATGACGACTTGTATTTGTTTTTTAACAAATGCGAATCAATGGAAGTATATTAATGAAATAGAAGAGAAGAGTTTAAACTTTCATGACCAGCATTAATTAGTGAAAAATTTTCCGAGCTGAGTAGCCGTAGTCTAGTTGTATTAGAAACCCAAGACGTTTCGGCTTCCGCTTCGGATGGCTACAATAGAGACGGCGATGTCGAAGTCATCTTGACGAAATTTCAATGTCAAAATGTATTACGGGCACCCTTTAATTTCCTTGGACCATCTAGGCAAATGCTGGGGCAGTAATATTCCACATATAATCTTTTACTTCTCTTCTGTCTTCATTTTGTTTGTCTCATCTTTCTTTCCCTAACCACACCACCCACCCATTCCCACGATTCCTGCAAGGAGGCTGAAGAGGGCCTTACGCCCTACCCTCCGGTTTTGCACTATAGTGAGTTTGGAAGAACTGCCCGCCCACCATCACGAGTAGCTGGTGGGAATGAAACACAAAAAAGTTTAAGTTTTTAAAAGAAACACCCTTTATAGGTTTGGTTTCGGAAAATTTTAAAAAAAATCCAGTTTAATGGACACGTTGAACTTCGTGGGATCCGAGTACCGGTTGCACCACCCCACCCCACCCAACGGTTCTAGTCTCTTTATGGTATATGATTAAAATAAGCGAAGTTGTACGTTGTACCTAGCAAAAGTTAGGAAGGCAGCAAATTTCATACAGGGCATATGAAGATCTTTTGTGCTGCATAGCGCAGGCCGCGTAATATTACATACACATGATGGCCGTCCAGAAGTACTTTCATAGCTGGACATCCATTTATATGCATATACCTACTTATTATAAAGATAACACAATTGCTCTTGGTAATGTGAAGTTGTGCAGCATTCATAAGTTTTCAGTATCAAAAATGATGCTGATAATGTCAGCACTATTTTCAGCAATTCATTTTTTGCTATGTATAATATTAGAAGCCTCAGCGGGAAGGGATGTTAGCTATAGGGATGCGGTAATGACATTTTGATCATTAAGGGGTAATACGGATTATAAAATTCTAGTGCAGTGATTCTCAACCTTTTTTTTGTTGCGGCACATATTTAACGATTTCAAAATTTGGCGGCACACAAAGAAAAAGATAAAAAATATTTACTTACTACAACGCACTGCATAAATAGTTTATGACAAAAATTTTAAATATACGAAATAAACTAATATATACTACAATAATAACTAAACGTTTATTAAAAGATTAATTACAAGCTAATAATAAAAATATTTTTAATGCAAAATTTGAGCTTGATGTTTTTTGATAATTTCATTTATATTTGGTCGTAAAAATGACAATGCTACTCTCATATCGTCTTCTACATTTAACAATCTTGATCTTTTTTTAGTTTTAATGTTGGCTAATGCTGAAAATCCGAATTCGCACAAATAAGATGTGGAAAATTGTAATAATATGTTTAAAGCTTTTTTTGCTATCATTGGATAATCGCATCTGATGTTAATCCAAAATGAATTAATTGATTCTTCTGAATGTTTTAAAATTAAATCTCGATTATTGGAAAGCAAAATGAGTTCTTCCTCTTCATTCAAAGTTAAGTCAAATACAGAAGTATCCGTTATGAGAAATGGATTACGAACCCAATCAAATTTCTTAATATCTAATTTTGGGAAATGATGAAATTCTCTCCTCTAATGTTGTCAAATGATCAACAACAATTAATTTAATAGTTTTATAACTGTCTTTAGGGACTGACTCAAACTTTTCTAAAATATTGTTCTTTTTAAATGATTGTGAGAAAAACTAATTTGTAGACACAATAAAACTCGTAATTTCAAAGTAACTTTTCTTTACTGACTGACCATAGTTAAAAACTCTACTATTCTCTATTACTCCTAGTCTTTCACATCCACAGAGTAGCAACGTCACTCCAATGTCGCCGACACTAAAGATTGCTCTTCGTAATCTCGATCTGTATAAAATGTTGCCAACATGATATAATTTAATAATATTAACATTATTATATATTTGCAAAATTTGGCGGCACACTTTTGAAATTTGGCGGAACACAAAAGTGCCGCGGCACAGTGGTTGAGAATCACTGTTCTAGTGCAAAGCCACTGGACTTAACTGAGGTCATAGTATTCAGCAGGAAACACATGTGCGAAAAATCCTGCAAACTTACACTGAAGCTTATCAAAAAAGTAAATATCTGGGTGTTACGACACAACACAACATTTTTTTTTGTTGTATATAGTTAAAATTGAAGTGTGAATTTAAGGGTGAATTCACCCTTCAAGACCACGGCAACCCAACCCGGAAATCATTCTACAAATATTTTTATTCTCACGAAATAAATATGGGAGTTACCATAGACATGAAGGTGACCCCTCCATGGTAAATACCAAAAGCTTGTTGCAGGACTATTGCAACTTAGAAAGGAACTGGGGCCTTAAACCAGTTACAGTGAAATGGCTCTTTGAATCAAGATACAGCTGAAAACATCACAAGGAAAGCTGTGTAGGTTAAGATGCTTCATGCTAAGGTGTATCACCAGAATGTCCACGCCTACTGTTGCTCATCTTCATGATGCAACAGGACAAAATGACCGCTGACATATTTATTTGATAAAAAATATTAAGTCAGAAGAAACACTACGGGATTTAGAACAACCAAAGTCTTTATTAAAGCAAACGAGGTGGAGGAGTGAAATAAATGGATACTCGAACTAATTAGGAACTGCTCACGGTACATTAAAGAAAGACAGACACAAGACAGAACTCAAGAGAAGCTTTTTGTAGATGCTGTATATAAGAAGGAGGAAAGACGTCATTGTCACTACCTGTTATCATGCAATGTTCCATTCTAGCGGAAAGAAGGCACCCATATCTAAATGGTCCTTTTCATTCTGGCCAACAGGCACGAAGTTAAGAGCATCAGAGGGATTCTTCTCTTTTGGCAAAGGAAGTTTGAATGACTCGACTCGGTACCTGAAGGATTCCAAGGGACTACCCATGCGTCTGAAGAAATACTATATATATAACTAACTCTTTTACTTAATAATAATTATTATTATAAACCGCCACTTGGTCCACTCTATATGTCACCATTAATACACATGAATTGTATATGACGCGTAATAACCGATTGAAACGCGAATTACAAAAAAGTCATGGTTAATAAGGGAATACGTTCAATGATCGTATATAAACCAGTTAACAACCGTGGTAGTCAAGAAGTCTTCGTTGAAATATGTGTTTAGTCAGTATAAAATAATAGTCTGTACAGTAAACAACATCACATCAGGATTTTGAAATATTTTAACTCCAAAACCCAAATGTTGTTAGATTCGCTTCTTTAGACTTGAGATTAGGGTATCTTAAAAATTCAATGTTTTAGAACAATTATGAATCCAGATTCGAATTCGGCTTTGAAATATAAATCGAAAATGATTACCCTCATTGTGTTTTTTCCCTTTCAACCCGTCATAATAGTGCGCTCTTCTTCGAGTATTCTCCCTTTTTCAAAGATCCAATGGAGAATCCTATGAAGAATTGAAAAAGAAAAAAAGTAATCGTTTTCGATATATTCTGTGGTGGCGAATTCAAATGTAGCTCTAGTATACCTTTAGCACTTTGGAGTTTCTATAAATCCTAGTCTCAAAACCAAATAAGCCAAATCAGCATAATTCCCATTTGTAAACTAAAATATATCAAAATATAGATATTCTGGAGCAATTCTAATGCCCGATTCAGAATCAGCATCGAAAAAGTTAGAAATCATTGGGCTTAGCTTCATGATCCCCGTTAACCTGTGTTAATAGATTTACTCCTGGTATTATAATATTGCTTTATTTTTTGCTTCGTGGTTTTAAACAAGTATAGTAATATATCCAAAAAAAGAAGGAATTAAAATCCTTATTCGTCTAAGAATACATCAGAATCAAGAGTGTAATTCAATGCCGGTAGGGATATTAGCCCTCGGAGTAGTTGTTTCTGTTGATTCCATATTTATATTTAAATTTTTATATTTAAGTCTAGTAATATTTTGCTACTTTCAACTATGTGTTCTTGTGTGATCTTGTAATTCATGTGATCTTGATTATGGCTCTGCTTTTGGACATAAATCGTTAATTTTTTGTCATACCCTGTATGTTCATAGACATATTTTTTACAGTTACAAAATCCAGAATGATCGGCATGACACTCGCCGAAAATAAAACTAAAAATATTTTTATTTCGTGGAATGAATTGTGTGTATTAGGCAACTTTTTTATTTTGGTTCGCTGGACGTTGTCAAGTAGCACGGTTAAGTATGAGTATCGTCTTTGGATAGGTGCCATTTTGTGGACACTTGAAGAATCTGGGCGGAGAAAATACAAACTGTGCAACACGGTCTCAGAGAAATTACGTTCAAAGGACACGTTTACGTTTCAAATAAAAATATGTAGCTTTAATATCACTTTGAAGTGCTAAATTACAGAAAAATCTGTACGGATATCCCACATAAACCTTACAGTAGAAATACACACAGACAATCAAAATCAGAAATTTAAAAAATTTCATGATTAACGTATTTTTGACTTTCGTTCGCTTTCGATTATATTTTAAATGGAACATTTTCAATCCTTTACTAATAACAGAAATAAACAGATACTTGGACTATATTTTAACAATCATTTTTATAAAATAGTACAAACGAAATACTAAAAGGCCTTTTTGGGATAAGTTCTGGTGGTGTACGAGATGCAGAAATTGCTTTATTGGAGTAGGCACCATAAAGCAAGAATACGTTGTGTGCAAACCCGATTTTGAAAAAAAACTGTTTCATCAACATTGTCGCCACAACTATTTTTCAGTAATGATATGAATATTAGTTTCATTGATGGTGTACCGTATATTTGATACGTTATTTTTAAAATATTTATTATTATTATTTCAAATCAGGGCAATCTAAACCAACCATAACTTAACCTTTAATTAAACATAAATTAAAAAAAAATTAGCTTCTTTGATTAATACACCGTATCTGATTTTTTTAAAATTATTATTATTAGTAGATTCATGTTAAACAGTTATCAGACATCATCCAGGTAATGCTGCACGAAATCCTTTATGGTCATGCTATAAAGCAATTTGGGCATTTCATACACTACTTATATTTTGTCATATATATGTTACCGGCCAAACCAGATTTCAGGACAAACTAGTTTTGCCTAGGCTAACTAGTTCTTCCTATACGCGATAGGATTGACTAGTATAGCCTAGTCCAAATTAATTTGTCCTAAGCCCGATAGGATAAACCAGTTTAGGCTAGTCCACTCTAGGATAAACTGGTGTGGCCTAGTGTAAACATTATAGTATGTCTAGATAAACTGAATAAAATACTCCGTAATTGTAAAAATAATCATTTTTATTAAAATCATAATGATTCATCGTTAAAAGTTAAGGATAATTGGTAATACAAACAATCATACTATAACAAATAATAAGTGCTTTTTAATAGAAGCAATAATCATATCTCAATTATTAAAATTATTATTTATTTTTACATGCAGTGCTTTGGTGGCACTTAGATTTGCAGAGTATCATAACCTTCTTGCACTGGCATCTGCTTGTCGAAGAGTTTTTTTGCAACTGCATCTCACAAAACCTATCTATCATAACCTAACCTATTTATATCAGGACAAATCAGTTTAGACTATCCTAAACTGGTTTATCCTATCGGGCTTAGGACAAATTAGTTTGGACTAAGCTATAGTAGTTAATCCTATCGCGTATAATCGGGTTTGGACGATAACACATATAATGATATGGGTATAATTCATATGTTTATTCAAAGTTTTAATAGTAAAGTTAAACAAAATCTTATAAAATTAGAATGTCTATATTTTACGTCCACAATTAATGATAATTTAGCCAAACTGTCGCGTCTAATCTTCACTAAATTATTCAATAAAATTTAATCAGCGTTAACTCATTAAGGTGTGGCTCATTAGTGAGACAATTAAATATCGTTTAAATGAGTATTACTAAATAATATTTTAATTACATTACATTATTATATAATACTTTAAACCTTAAACCCCTTATAGGTAAACATTAATTGCCTGCTAGTTATTATTCATTAGAATATTTTACTTCCCCTTGAGATCTAGTTGTAATTAATGTATTATTTTAAAATTTATAAGTATTTTGACAGAAAGTCGAAAGACAATCGAAATTAATAAAATGAAATTTTCGTGTCTTTTAAGCCTAAAGATGGTTTTGTGAGTACTCACTATGTGTTTATATACATTATAAAATATGTTATTATTAGTTTACTAATTCTCAGCAAATAATCGTATATTGGTAAGTATTAGAATGCTATATCGTATACATATAAACCGAATAAGATGATTGCAAGGAAAATTCTGTTTTTTGTTATTTTGATATTATCTGCTGCAATTTCTGCAAAAACCATATTTTGTATGACAGGTAAAACTATTTGTAATCCATACATACTATTATATTTTATATGTTTCAATTTATACAAGACCAATAAGAATTCTCTTATTTATTTCATATTTAACATGTTTCACATATAAAATATCCTATAGGAATTTTAACATTCAATATAAACGTAACATTTCGGCGCCATAAGTTTTGTGTTATATTTACCTATTTATATTTTGATAAGTATCTTTCATTATCTATTGATATGAGTACTTCGGGAAGGGTCCTGGTGGTTTCTTACTAACAAATAATAACAATGTTTATTGAGAGATATGATGGTTATAGTTATTGTAGCAATCTTATGTTGTTTATTTTATTTAAAAGTAATCGCATTTGTTTACTAACGTTATGTAAAATTTTCCACAATAAGTATTTTTGTATTAAATTGAAACAACCTACAGAATAAACATAAATTAACTCCTTCGTTTTTCTGAGAGAATTTCTCAAACTGATGACCTCGCTCGCTTTATATGACAAGAAACAAAAGCATTTACATGGTCCACAGCACCCAGGGAAAGATCTGCATATTCCGTTGAATAAAATTTTATTAATCAATTAATTACTTTTTTAATGTAGCAAAAAATTAATATCTATACTTATTGAATTTGAGAGGTAACCTTATTTTATCACTATGTAAAATGTAAAACCACATTAAAATAAAAAACAATTAAAAGTGTGATTGATTACATGGCTCAACGTGGATCAAGCAACTAACACTAAGTATATAATTTCTCATAATTGCCCCACCAGATTTTGATATGTCTTAATTTAAAAATTGGAATGTTTGGTTTTGAGATTGCAGTGAAATTTCAAGATACCAAATTAGCAACATTTGGATTTTGGAATTATAATATTTCATAATAGTCTTGATGTGCTCGAGGAAATATGAGATCAAATTCAAATTTAATTATAAAAGATATTCATGTATCAGATATCCTCTTATTTACGTTATAATTCTTTCGAAAATGCCAAAATTGTATTTTCTGAGTTTTGGGATTAGCATATATTTAAATCCTGACGTGCTGATAATGCAATATTGAGGTTATATTTTTCGACAAATTGAAAAAATTGATAAAAGACACTTGGTATAATTTCCCAAAAATTTATTGTAAAATTTCTATGACGTACGTTTCAGCTGTTAGGCCATTCATTATCTAAGAGTACAATAGGTACACCTATACCAAGTGTTTTTTATTAATTCTTTTCAATTTGTTATAATAATGTTTTAACAAGTGCCTTGCGATAAATCTATTTCTGATATTATATTTTGGATTCTCAAATTACGTTGTCTGTCACCCTTCTTCCCTATTCAATCCTTCTTTTCGTTAACCTGTCTAATTTTGTGGACTTTCTAGAACCTAATGTCATTAATTTGATAGTAAATATTGTATAATTAATTATATATTTTCAAAATACCCATAGTGTAAGATGTGGATTTTTCTTAAGTACCTACTTATATAATCGACCAATATTAGTATGAATCAGCATGCACTTAGATTTATAAGTAGGTATAAGTATCAAAGAAGAAAAGCGAAATAGAGAGATTGAAGAGCCAACCAATAAATACTTAAACGCGAAACAAAATATTTTAATATTGGTAAGAGAAATTAACATCTAACACTCCTCTATTTTTCTTTGTTTAATTGACTTATCTCTAACTAACATAAGTCGAACTTTATACTGATTCACCATTTATATCAGTTGACTACTATCTCGTCAATACTGCGCGCCTTTGTATAATACCTCCAAGTCGCTACTGAGTCAAATTAATAACACGAAAATATTTATTGTTATCTGACCCATATCCAACGAATATTTTGACAATAAAAATTTGAAAAATAATTGGTCATTTGGATTGTAGCGTTATTATTACAGTTTTGAAATTGCAAGGGAGTTTTAGTCATATACATTGTACGTGAGGGCAAAGTTAGTGGTGTGTTTGCACGAAGGTACTGACGGGCTTCCAGTGTCCATGATGAACTACTCCTAACCACGCGAGATTCGTGAAACTACGATCGCACAATTCTTTGGAGTATTATGGGAATCAGTAAATTCGACCACCAACATTTTCAACCGTAACGAAATTACTGATTAGATTTTGATACCTACATGTTATGGTTTCGGTAAGAATTAGTAAAGTTTAGTTATTTTTATTTATACGATAAAAATACATTAAATTTATTTACCTACGTTAAACTGTAGATATATTTTTGTAAATATTGTACAGTTAACTTTTTTTTAATTTTATTCCGGAATCAAAATATTGATAATGTGTAATGAATGCAATGTACTTTGAGCAAAGTCAAACAAAATATCATTCAGATATAAGTATACACAGGGCATGAAGGAGACTTTCTAGAAATTTGTTTAAACAAGTATCTGAAAACTTTTCGTCGATATCATCGTATTTGTTGACTTGCCTCTTCAAATATTGTCAGAGATAGTTGCATTTAACAAACAAAAATTCGAACTGATACGACATACAAACACGTCCATAAACTCATATAGAACATGTATCGAATGTAAATGTATCTGTTGAATTTTATTTGCCAATGGAGGTCTACTTTGGGTCACTAAAATCACAAATATTTTTAATCTTTGTAATTGTCCTTATCGTACTGGACATTGTCCTTAACGTGTAGTCCCCTACCATCGCGCCCCACCCCTACACGCGCCGGCGCTAATCGCACTACGCCTTCTTGGTTCGACTAAAACGTGGCCAGTAATAGCTAACCGCTCCGTGTGTCAGTGTGAGGAAATGTGTCGTGACTCCGCACTACAACTTCTGAAATTAATTTTTTCTTATTAATCCGTTGGTGATTGAATATTTTAATCAGTTTCTATGGGGATATTATTCCCAGAAAAACTTTTCATTGACTTATCGTTAGTGATTAGGACATCCACTTGCACGCAAGTTATACAACCAGGATTATAATGTAAGTTACATAAATAATAGATGTTAATAATTTAAAAATTAAAATCAAAATACTGCTCTGTAATTATTTAAAACTGGATTTGTATATATATAACTATCCCATTACCATACCCCTGCAGATGATTGCGCGTATTCCAGAAACGTTGTGTCAGTAGAGGAATGTAACAGTAATCGTTCTAAGTATAAAGAAAATCCAAGTAGGAGACATTTTTATAGAAAACATATGGTTTTCTTTATTTGTTGTGGCACCTTTGATTTTAATTATTTTTTAGTTTACCCTAGTTTTCTGAAGTGTATTTTTATAATTGACTTAATAAAATAATGACAAAAATGTGACGCAATTGGACAGATCAATAGGATCGTTCATGATCGATATTCTGAAAGATGATTCAGTTTACCAAAAAAACGTACCTACTTAATTCAATGGGCGCATATGTCTATTTAGCAGGCTCAGCTTATGTAACGGCATCGGCTATAATTTTTTGTTTCCATGTGGCACTTTCGGCCCAGTTGGAAGGTAAAAACCTGAAATGCAAAATAAATATCCTTATGAATATTAACCATTGCCGTATAATTAACAAGTTTTCTCCACAGGCAGGTTCTTAATTTACATCTTTTTCTAAAAAACCAAGCTCTTGTAAACCTATACAATAAAATCTAATGTAGAATATCATTTTATATTAATCATGCTTAAAGTTTATATTTGAGTTCTGTTCGACTTTAGTATCATATACGTCACAGTATAATGGTAAAATCAGATTTTTAATTAGAAACCAGAGGCTTTAATTATAAAACGACCATTAATTTGTCGGCGATTACCTAAATCTCCAGGGTTTTAAACTAAAATCTGGTTTTACCATTTGCCTACGAGATATTATATAGTATAGGTCACTTTATTGTTCGATTTCAATTTTTAGATGACTAAAATTTAACACTAGTATAATGAATAAGCAGCTACTTATTTTCTTTATCTCTCTGGCACAAACAGCTGCGATAAAATGTAACATTTTAAATAAGATACCTACGTAGGTACATATTTATAAATCACTAGTCTTTACATTCAGATAATTACAGATGGCAATTCTAAAAACAATCTACAAAAATCATTTAATTCACATTACCTACAACATTTTACGAGTAGCATAGCAAAACTGCCTAGTTATCAAGTAGGTAGGTACCTAACATTGATATTTTTTAATATTATTTTGCAAAATACACATGAACTTGTTTGTACTTGTATACATTTTAATTACTAATATATATATATATATATATATATGCTTACCTTCAGTTAGTGGATTTAACTTGCTAAAATAATTTGTCTATACGTTCAAAATGTGAAGATGATTTTTAATTTCAATCATTAATTTAGACATTTTTAAACGTTATCCTGTCCCAACTCATTTGTTAAATCAATAAAATTAGAAACACTGGAGTCGTTTCGATAATTCGACATGTAAGCGTATTCTTTCTTTCATGACACATTAAATTTATTATCAGCATTAACTATCTATAGGTTTCTTTCTACGAGTTTACTAATTTGATTACTTGTATTTCTTTGCATAGATATTGATGTACTCATATATTGATTGACATATAATACACCTGTCTTGTGATTCGATCTAACACGAAATAAACGAGTCTATAAAATGTGGACATATAATTAGTTATATAGTTAACAAAGTACTTGTTAAAAATTGAAATAACGCTAATCATGAGTTAATTTAATACGATTTTGTGACTCATTATCGATTAAATATACAAGAATTTTTTACTTATGAACCATTAAAAACTAAGCATTTTAACACGATTAAAGTGTACTTTTGGGTTCTAAATTTTGGTGATCATTGATCATCAAAAACAACGTGTTAGTTTCATAACGAATTTTAAATTTACCTAAATTATTTTATGATCTTTTTTACAACTGCTAGGGAAATCATTATATTAACTTACAGATCACCATAAACTAGGGACAACATTTACTCGTTGTAAATAATTGTTATCTTACCTTGGATAAGTATAGTCCTCTGCTAGGTATAGGTATATTTTTACTTTTAAAAGTAATTCAGTTTGTTCTAAATTTGCCCAGTCTGTGCACAGTTGTATTACAATTACAAACAAACGATTTTAAACAAAATTTGTTACTTTACCTGTTTCTTTACCCCAACTTAAATTAAATAATTTTTTATAATGTTCTTTTTGTTTACCTATAACAAGTTGCTTTTACCTTGGAGATAATAAATACACAATTATTGTTGGTATACGTTACCATTCAAATTTCTATATTCAACACTTTAATACATGAGGCCAACGAGCTAATTCGTACAATCAAGTTATAATATGTATTACGGAACAAGCAATCAACCGTCTCCCTGCCTTCGTTCGGTTCTTCCCACTTCTTCTGTCTCAGCACCAGCAGCTGTATAAATTTATTATTCTTGTTACGTTAACCACGTTGATATGGCTCCTTACCCAACCAACAGGTTTCCAGACAAATTTAACATCTAGGTACGTTCATAATAATTTAACCTGCTTAGCCAATAAACATGCTTATTGTTGCATCCTGGGGTTCATTACATATTATATTAATAATCTTGAAACAGCAGGTATCGAACAAAAATATGAATAAAACGCGAATCGTGCCGAAGATTCAGTACCTCGTAAAAGTTGTCTGCTGATTTTATTCTATCTTTCATTTATTTATAACAATGTTATTGTACCTTTCTTTTATTTTGAACAATTTTTAGTACATATTTGCCATTCAAATACAAAATTTGAATAATAATAGAAACATATTGCAACATCTTACGTAATTGGTCATTGACAAATCGCGATCCGCATCTGATAATTTCATTAAATTTTTGACCAAGAACTAAATGTTCTTTATCTATTACTAAACTTTATTTTCCGCCATATTGAAAGAACCCCGCCCACACGCCCGATCCCAAAAAACGTTACCGACGACAAAGACCGATTTTGATGTTTTCCTAGAACCTTTAATTGTTGATGGAGAAATTAAAAAACGTGCTTTACATGAAGATTACATAAAACAAATAGTTCGTATACAAACGTACCACAGTCATGGTTATTTTATAAATTTAGAATATTCGTATTCCATTATATTAGTCATTAGTTTATGTTACACAAGCATGTACATATTAGGCGAGCTGCTACTTTGTAAAATACTTTTTACTGCTGACTATTGAATGAATTGATTGTTGCATAGTTTACAATATGTTTAATTGAAGCCAAAGTTAAAGCTTTCTTTAGTTTTTAACAAATCTCGTAATTAGTTTGCATACTATTACATCCAACTGTAAAAAGCGATCTTATAGCTGAATCTTCAGTTTAGTTGTAACAATAATATTAAATAGTATTTCCCTTCCCTGACGAGTAAACTATCTAAAGGGTAGACAGGCATACACCGTTGCCACAATGTAATTCTGAAATAGGAAGTCGAAATGTAAAGGTAACATACGAGGGTCGTATGAAAAATCATTTAAAATGGCCTGGATATCGTATTACAGCAGTATGTCGCCATCTATTGATATTTACTGCAACCTGTGATATTTAATATGTTTGAAAACGCCTTACTAGGGTTTCTAAATGACAAACTTTTTTCAATTTATTTAAATCACATAAGTACCCACTTTTTAATTGGTGACCAAAAATGTGTGCGAAAAACGCTCCTCAAAAATTTACAGTAAGGGAATATATAATAAGTATGTCCAATATTTACAGTTCTACTATTATTTATTGCTTTAATGCCATGGATTGAAGATGTTACATGCGTTCGAAATCTGCTTTATTTTTATCAAAAGTTTATAACCTAATGGTTCTACTAATACTTGACTGTTTTTTTTTTAAATTTATTTAGTAAATAATAGCGATGGCTTTTTAAAGCTACATATTTATCGTGTCTGGCACATTTTACAATACGCCTACTTGTTAAAAGTGAGTGTAATCTTATAGCTTAATAGTAGATTATGCGTTTGGTGCTTGTGTAGCTGTTAATTTTACCAGTCAGCTAATAAAAGTCACAATTACTGAAACCAAGAGCGACAATTGACATTTTTTTTAGCAAAGGCGTCTATCGTAGGATTTAATGATTTTGCTGTGCTGGCATATATATATATATATATATATATATATATATATATATAGGTTTATACCTATGCCTATATCTTTATATAAAAATACATATACATCAGTGAGCCCTAATATTATGTCACGGATACGGGCAAACCAAAGAGGTTAACTGTTGGTCTCGAAAGGTCAAGGTGTGGCTGTGTCGCCCAAACCACCTGCAGTAAAATTCCTATTTCGCCACTCCTGTTCACAATTGGAGTTAGAATTCATTATCCATATCGATTCCTTGAAGAAAAGCAGACAGTAACATACATGTGTACTGTATTTATATTTAAAGCAAACGAATGCTACAATTTCTATATCAGAGGCTACTACTGTTCAATGGAATGTTGAGTGAGCTATTTTTACCAGACAATACGTGCATAATAATGTCGCAAGAACTCTTTTGCATTCGAGTAAAAAATTAGGATGTCAGGCAGCATATAATACCATATATAACAACGTGCTTGAGAGAGGGTCTGCAGTGGACCTCGTTTCTCCTTTCTTTTGTAGAGAGAGACACGGGTGGTGAAAATATTTCCAAGCAGGCTGCATTAGAAGGAAAAAAGAGGGTCCATACTCTTCCTGTCTCAAACACGTTGTTGTAGTATTATAGGCTGTCTCTATGTATGAGGCATGTTTTTTAAGTAACTACCGTTTTGAAATTAATAAAAAACGTGTAAAAGATATCTTATTTTTATTTTTACATGAAAGCCTGTACCTTTATCTACATTTTTACATAATTTCCTTCAATATTGAGGCACTCGTCATAAAGTTTGACCAGTGACCAGTTTTTGAATACCCTTCTCATAGAACTCTGCCGCCTGACTTGTTAATTGTTAACCACTGCATCACAACTGTTTTGACTTCGTCATCGTCTTGAACACGCTGACCACCCAGATGTTTCTTCAAGTGCAGGAACAAATTGTAGTCACTGGGCGCCAGATTAGGCCTGTACGGTGAATGATGAGTTTTCCAGTGAAAAGATGTGAGGAGATCTTTGATCCTATTAGCCACATGCGGACAGGCATTGTCATGCACATTTGTGCGCCCATCTTTAAATGCTCTTACCCACACCCTTGCCATTCCGTCACTCATAATGTTTTGTCCATAAACTGCACAGATCTCACGATGAATATCAATCGGTGTTAGTCCTTTAGCACTAAGGAATCGTATAACAGCCCGGATTTCACAGTCGGCGGCACTCACGATTATTGGAGGCATCTTAAACACTCAGTAAACAACGTAAACAAGGGCGAATTAGAATGTAATGACGTCAGTGCGTAAATAAGAGATGTAGGTACTCAGTGCGCATGCGCGGAACGCTGACCGCAATGCTACGGCATCAGAATTTCAAAACGGTACTTACTTAAAAAACATGCCTTGTATTTATGCTCTAAGTATCAATGTAATATATTGTCTGATTAGTCTTAGTTCAATATAGGTTCACGAAGCCCTTGTCACCGTACAATTAATTATATTGGTAATAGAGGATTGGACACTTAATGAATTTTTCATTTGAAAATTCGTCCAGAAGACAACTCAAAAATATAAGTTAATGGGTGGTATACATAAAATGAAGTAATAAATGTTAATATTTCAAGAAAAAGTATTTGCTTTTACATATAAGTACCTAGTGCATTTCCCAAGCAAATACTTCGCAAGTGAAGTAAATGCCTACAACTCGAAGTAAATAGTATGATGGTAGTTAGGTACTACACAGTTAAGAATTGTTTGCAATTCTCTGCCCAAGTCTAGCGTCATTTGTTGGAAATTTTTGTTATATGCAATCACTTATATATTAACAATTCTACAAATGTTTATTATACACTGAACTGCACTGCACTTATTTGTTGAACCTTATTTAATAGGAGGAAGTAGGCTGGTAAGTGTTCTGACCAAGAAATCTATGGCATGCTGATGAGCACCAAAGAGTTCGATATCGCGATCTACATTCGACAGTTTCAACAGAATACTCACTTGCACTAAAACATACAAAGTTTATTGTAAATATTCAAAATTAATCCCTTGAAACAAATAAAACTATATATAAGTCAAAAATTCAGTTAAAACATTGGATTTATCGTTTTAATACAAAATATAGATATTAAAAAAATACTTAAATTACCAAATTCAATAAAATATTATTTTAATAAATTATCTTTTTCTCATTCTTATAAAATTAAATCATTCAATTGAGTTTTTTTATTATCAGTTTATCTTGGGTAAACCGGATTTTATATAATCGTTATTCGAATAATATGAATTTTACTGTAATTCATATCTATTATGAAGTTCGTGAGAAATTGCGTGTGCGTCATCAACATAGTCTGTACGAAGCAATCCGAACAGTAATGATTGAAGTCAAAGTCGTGTATCTAAATTCACATTTGTTTATCAAAAACGATATGAGCCATGCCCAACAATTATAGGTTAAATCGTTTTCACTGCAATCAAGTATAGCGAACGTAAGTCATGACTAACTTGATCTACTGAATGACATACGTTTGAGTTTAATTTCCCGTTATAATATGAAACTATATTAAATGAGAATATGTGCCGTATGTCGTTGTTTAATTTCCTTATACGCAATCACTTGTGAATTCTACCAAAAGCAAGTATAATAAGAATATTTTACCCATAAACGATAGCAACTTCCGGTATAATATTTTGTGAATAGTTATCTATAATTAATTCTCTGTGACAGTAGTTTTTACAAGAAACTAAATAACTAGCTAACATTACGTCTTTCTGCGTTACTTTCTTTATTTCTTAATTAGGTCTTATAACTTTAATAAACTTTTAACGATTTTGTGCTACTTCCAAATATAGCAATATTTAAACAAGCGTTATACTAAGGACTTCTAGATTTAATAGTTAGAGTAGGTTAACATGGGTATTTGTATGCATATTTAATGTAAATGTCCTTTACGTAGGTTTCTTGGAATTCTTCTCAACAAATTTCATCTAAACTATGTGTGCTACATTGTTTTTCTCAATAATAGCTAAGTATATGTTTGCTTAAGATGTTATAGTTGTATATATATATTAATAAACACTATTATTATATATATAATAAACACTAGCAGAAACTAGCAACAAACGGTAAATACGTAATTTGTGGAAGAGAATCCCAAATTGGACATTCAAATCGATTGATCCTTTCAAATGTTATTGCAAAACAGTTTTAAGGTGCGTTATTATTTAAAATAGTTAGTTAACAATTGATTCTCATTAATCTGGTTATTCTCTATTAGTCTGCAAAATTGTTTTGTGCCAATTAAATAGTTTTCGAGATTTTGCATTTTTTTTAGAAAACATAATGCAAATGCGAATTTGAAAGTTGCATAGTAAACACGTATTAAAACCTGGTAAAAAATTGTTTGTTATAATTATTAATACTAAACCATGCTAATGGTGGACCGATTTCGATGAGACATTATATACATGTAGACAAGGTTGTCGGAAGTGACCTAGGGTACCTTCTTTTTCGTGGACGAAATCACGAGGCAAAGGCTAATTAATAAAACTTGGATTTTTTCAGTAGAGAAATATTTAGTTCTTATATATTTGATTTTTTCAGCAACAAAAAAATGTTACTAAGATAATGACAAATAACGAATTGAGCGACTTTGATGTAAATCTTATGATAAATATTCAAAGAAACGCCAACAACTTCAAAACGACCATTTTATTGCACCAAATGTACATTTCCACAACCATATGGTCATCTTCAGTGGTAGGCACCGAATGAATAAAGTTTTTAATGGGTGAAGTGAATACAAAAACACCTTTTGGGATATTTCAAAAAACTTTATTGAACTTTCCTGACGTACGTTTCGGTTATTTGACCATTATCGAAGGATACAAATGTTTGTACTGATTTTTACATTTCTCGCTTAACTATTTATACTAGGTTTGTAAATGAGGGAATTCGAACAGTAGTAGGGGTGAATAAGGTTGATTGCATGAATAAAAGCGGGGTATACCAAATTACGTGTAATATGTGTGATGCAATATATATAGGTCAGACAGGGAGAGATCTCAGAACAAGAGTGAAAGAACACATTTATACTATAGAGAAAAATAAAAAATCTACAGGTATATCCGAACGTTGTTTAAAGTGTAAACACAACATCTTATATAATTTGTTCAAACTACTACCATATTCCAAAAAGTAAAATGTTAAACCTTTTCGAAACATTAATTAATAAATGTCAAAAGAACAAAGTTAATCTAGTAAATAACTAAACAGAATTAAACACCAACGATTCACCCCTACTACTGTTCGAATTCCCTCATTTACAAACCTAGTATAAATAGTTAAGCAAGAAATGTAAAAATCAGTACATACATCTGTATCATTTGATAATGGCCTAATAGTCGAAACGTACGTCAGGAAAGTTCAATAAAGTTTTGTAAAATATCCCAAAAGGTGTTTTTGTACTCACTTCACCAATTAATTGTAAAAATGTTTCACAGTGAATGCACCACAAACAGCATTAATTACAACAAAGTTTTTATAAGACTTACAGATACCTACGTCTAAATAGGGTTTAAAAACAGTCATCTGAAGCAAAAAAAAACGAGAGGGTTTTTTAAATGTGTCAAGTCGTTGTTTATTAAGTTTTTGCTACGATAACTTCTTAATAATATTTCTGTATTGAACTGGCCTTAAAATATTTTCGTTCTACCGGATCTCATTCGCGTTTTACATTCCTGTAGAAAATAGTTGTTGTTATACTTAAAATCTCATTAATCGCCTCCTAAAATTATCCTCTTTGTATTTTTTATAGAATTATCGAATCATTTTTTATTTAATTAACTCCTACGGTTTTAAAATAAGCCATGTGATTAGATTATTTAAAGTAAACTTTCAAATAACAAGTGAATTTTCCTTCGAATACTAATAAAAATATATTATGTAATAAATAAAGGTAACATATGTCGGAAAAGAGCTATTCATTATTTCATGTATATAGACTCGAAAAAATTAATTTGTAGATATACCATTCAAGTAATCAATCAAATTAGAAATAATTAGGTCAATATTAACTACACTTACTGAAATTTAAAAACAAATTTTTAATTTTTACTATAATTAATTATATGTAGAAGATAAAGTCAAATTGACAGTAATAATAAATAGTTTTTTACATTTTGCCTTTGGTGTAAACTCATCAACTCATGGTCAGAAAGTATGGTGTTTTTTTACAGCAGGTACTTACCTAGAAACAGTATAAAAATGGAACAGTCTTATAATTTTTATCACCATCATTGTGATAAGTATTTAATCTTATCTCTACTTTTTGTAATAAGATAAGAGAAGCAAGAACCAGAGTACAAGATCTATTTCAAGAAATCGAACTTTTTAGTGGTTTTCGCATGGCGTACGTTATTTGTTTTTCTGTATATTACGGTAACATAATTTCATGTTGTTCATAACTTGATAGTGGATGTAGCAAGTGTGATGGATAGTATTTATGCATACATGCACAGTTAGTTATTATTATACATTATACTTCGCTGACAGACGTAGAAAAGTGCCAAGTCTGTATGTAGTTGCGTAACCGGTTCGTAATTGTTAAATTATTACAACTACCAGTTATTTAAAAGTAAGAGTTTATACATATCTATTTGTAAAGTATGATTTTGTAAAAACCGTCTATTTAAACTAGAGTATACAATCGACTTTACAAGAATGAATGATATTTATGTTTGGATTTTTTAATTAAATATGTCGACATCTAGCACAAATACGTGCATTTCGTGACAAGCTTTATTAACACAAGGTATAAAAAAGCACACATTTCAGGTTTACTAATTCGAACCTAAGTTTCATTATAACAATTACAAAAAAAAATCAAAAATTGAAGTATGGAGTAGGTATATGTTGTGTTTAACTTACCACATTACTAAAATTATATCTACTAGTTGGTCCCGTCCAAATTTGGATGGATAAATGCCGTTGTCGATCATGCCTAATAGCACTTACATTTTAATTATTCATACTCTAATCTATTGTAATCCCTTGGTATAAACCACTTCGCATATGCCAATCAGAGAAACCATAACTCACCCTACACCCTTATTGCATAACATTTATCCTCGATGCATATCATTTTATCCTTGCTGCCACAAAATAACCACATCATATCATATCAACCTAACGTTTTTAATCAGTTAAATCAGTTTTATTGTTTTTCGTTGCAACGAAAATATCGGCGGACATTAAAAGCATTCATATTAATTCTTTAAATAGTTGATCCGCTGGCGGGCGTTTAGCCACCTAATTCAGAATACTGACATTTAAACACGCCCAACGCGCCAAAAGTTCGTGACTTTTTTCTAGATACCGTAAGTAGACCATTTAGTTAATTTCATTCAACAGTAAGGTAATTTCAGGATGACCCATCAGCTACCTGTTTCAACTCCACAAAATAACCTTACAAAACGTACCGTTCGGCTGGTACACGTAACACATTATTTATTATATAGTGAGATTGTCCAATAATCTAGATTATCAAAAAAATATCACTTTTATTAAACTGCGTAATGTAGTAATGTAACATCGAAGATTTGCTTATTATTTGTCTCTACATTGAAATTTATCAAAGAGTATTATTTTTGATTATTTGAAAGTTTACTTTCAACAAAATAAAAATGTTTTTTGTGGCGTGTTTACTTTTAAAAAACATCTGGTTAAAATTATTCTACCCCAATTAATGCTAAATACATATTCGAGAATGTAAAATAGATTGTAATTGTAAATGTTCCATTACCATATTGTTTGTTTCACATTACATAAATAAATAATGCAAAATTTAAAGATGTTCTACGTTTTGCAATGATTCGTAATGTAGCTTAACAATTTAATTAATCAATAAAACAGTTATTATTAATAATGTTCAACATGTAGGTATCATTATTAGAAAAGGTCCTTGTTGAACATTACTGAATCTCACAATAAGTAGCAATTTTCTACACATGGCATTTACTACACTGTTTTTATTTATTTATCGAACATTTTCTAATGAAAAATGGCGCTCAACCAAACTCTCTGAAAGGTCGGATTCTGGTAGCGCCTTATCTCTACATTAAGTTTCATTTCCCGCCAAGTCGTGAAAAAAATCGTTTCTAAGATATACTTTAAAGTTGAGATTATCGTACCTTTTGTTTCATAGCGTAAAGCTGATGTTATATCCATGTACAAAAGTTTCTGTGCACTGTACTTCAAGCCATTTCGTAAAAGAGTAGTTGGCTTGGTAACCGAATAAAATTTCAATTTGTGTTTCAAGTGCTTCAAGCTCTGTTAAAGTGCTTCAATCCATCTCACTTTAAATTCAAAATTGCTGAAAACAATCTATAATACAATAAAAACATCACAAGAGCTTTAATATTTTGGAAGTGCTTGAAGCCTTTTGATGTATTTGAAGCCCTTTTGGTTTAAGCCCATATCCTATGGTGTGCTCAATGCTCTCTTTATAAGTGCTTAGGGCTATGATCATAATTACTTTTTGAAATAATTGGTAACTTGTAGACCTTGAATTCAGATGTAATTGAAGCTGCAAACACCAAAGTTAATGCTTTGGGCTTTAGAGCTTGGAGCTCTTTGATGGGGCTTTACCCAGCTCTGGGCAATATAGATAATAAACATACAGGCTTTTCCAGTTTAATGCTTACATCTCAAACAGGGAGCTATTCACTAATTGTTGTTCCTTTCCATTCTTAAAAAAAAAGAAATCGTTATGCTGTCTAATTGGTGTGTATTTGTATTCTCGTTGCGATATTACCAACAATTACATTCAATAAATCGCAAGTACACGTATATTGCATTACAACTATTACTACGGTCGAATGTTACGACTAGATAGTAGACGCTTTTTACAACTGTTAGAGTGTGTGTAGATAGTTCAACCATTAAGACTTTTTGTAATGACAAAGATCATTTTTATCCACGTGTTAACGCGCATGTTACATCACAACTTCTATCTAACAATGCATAAATGAGAAATTGATTGATTGTATACTCTTACTTATTAGTACTTCAAGGTTACTTTTTATCGAATTTATTAATTTTAATTCAATGTCGAAAATATGACGTATTGTCGATGCAATGCTCTCTAGAACTTTCTTTAGTTTATCTGTAAGTGTGTAAAACAATTAGTAGGTATATTTATCCGACATATTTAAACTAAGCTACCATAAACCAAATATATGAATATATAATCCTTATTTAAATGAAGTTATTTTTTATGTTCAATGATGTATTTATAAACCAGTTAAATTCTTCAATAACGTCATGTTTTAGTTTGGAGTTTTGGTTGTAATTTATAATGAGGCGACTAATACAAAAATATTTAACGCTGCGCAGCGTACACCGAACGCTTTAATTATATGTGCATCGAATCAGATCAGTGATTAATCATTTATTTTACTTTTTTTATTAGCAAGGAATAACTTTAAAATGAGATATTTCTCACGCGAAGAGGCCCTATGATAACCTAGTAGCTCAGATAACCGTGTTCATTTCAATAAGGTGCAGAGCACACCTTGAAACGCTTGTTTTGCAAATGCGCTCTATATGATCATTTTAACACCAATTTCTCCTAAACATTTAGACAGGAGACAGGAGACAAACATTCCAAATGCTGGATTTTATATCGGAATTATTTAACTCAGACAGGTACAGGTCGGCAAGTTTAAGTAAATCTCTGACCATAATGAACCTATTGCATATTGTATGTGGAGCTACTAACACACACGTAAAAGATTACGTCTGACAAAATTATCAATGTAAACGATCCGTGTATTACCATCGAAAATATTACGTTTGTCACACGCAGAGGCTGGTCGTATTAAATGTTTGTCTGCTACATCGATTGCAGCTCAATTATCCGCCTAAATTCACTGTTTTATGCTAGTAAATATGAGTGCTGAGCGGAGCGGCCATGGCTCCAGTTGTGCACAGAACCACCCTGCTGGCCCAGTTAAGTATTCCGCGACGCTCTCGACCACAGACTCGGACAATTTACTTGGTTTACTACGCATGGAAGAGTTGACAAAAGTGATTTTCAACAAGCAGATTAGCGTTGGATGTAAATACACTAAATTATTATAGGTATTAATAAATTTTAGTAATTGGGTTATTAATTACTTGATGAAACTTATTTAAATAAAACTTAATATGTGGAAAGAAAACATTTCGTTTCATTTATTGAACCCTTATCAAAGGAGTATAAGTTAATGCATAACTAAATACATAGACTTCAATTGATACTGAAATATTGTCTATAGATACGAATTTTAGGAGTGGGGGTAAAGAAAAATTGGTGACCAAGCGATTCTCCGTTATCGCTCTGGGTATTTCTAGGTTTCCAACGACCAAATTGATTTTAGTCGACAAACAACATTTTATTCGTTGTTTTTATTTTGTTATAAAAGGGTTCTTTTATTTAAACACGTTTTTTTTTGCAGGTGACATTTCCACAAAGTTCTAAGAATTAATTAACAACAGTCTGGTTATACATCACATCGCCAGAATCAAGGTAACAATCACTTAGTTTAATGTAATTTAAAATGTGTGTGAAAGTAGGACTTCTGTCGCAGTAAAGCAAATACCTACACCAGTATGTTTACATATATAGCATGAATTACGTTTTGTTTGCAGTTTTCGTCACAGAGTAAACCTTAACTTTTACATTTTTCTACGTGTACCTACTTTTTAATTCATGGAAACCATTTAAAGCCAGGTTATAACTGTTTTTCTTTGACTTAACAACTTGCAGAAAATTTAATTTAAGAAATTACAACTACAATAACTTTAAGACTTGTGTAAGCTCGGATGCTACTGTTAGTTTTTAGCAATAAATCTGTTTTATTAACATTCTTTTTTAATGCAACATATAAAAAAACAAATCAACGTGCATCGGGAAACTAAGACCAGACATGTCATTTCCGACATAGTTTGCGATTAATCTCAAATTCCAAAAACTTCAAAATAAAAGGACAAAACAACCAACAGAGTAGCCATTTCCAGAGTACCTTTTGTCGCTGAATTAGAATAATTTCTCATAATAAATCACCATACTCACATTTTTATATAACTTAATTTAAAAATTCGAATAATGCTAACTGGGCTTGTTTGGTTTTGAAACTAGGATTTAACGAAAATGCAAAATGATAAAGCTTTTTCTGGGGCCACATTTGTGTTCGCTATCGAAAAATACATAGAAAAGTATTACTTTCTTTTTTAATTATTTTTTCAACTCTCCATAGCCATGTCATTGAAAAAGGCGCATTGAAAACTGAAAACATGGCGAAGGTAGTTATTTTCGATGAATATCTGGCTAAACAATTACCCAAAAATATAATTTCAAAACATTCTAATCTCGAATCCAAAAAAGCCATCATTGATTTTCGAAGTTAAAATATTTGAAAATCTTGATGTGCTGGGGCAATTGAAGACATGTTTTATAATTCAGCTACAAAAGATTAATTGGAAATTGATACTTTTTTGGTTATTTTGTCATTTTATTTCACGTTGTAATCCTCTGAGAAAGGCAAAAAATTGCATATTTTCAGTTTCGGGATTAGAATATCCTACAAAACGAGTATAGGCGATCCGAGCCTATGTCTATGGTATATAACTACCCTTCTGTTTTCTTCCTCTTCAATCTATGATTTATTTACCTGTGTAATTAGCACACTTCCAAGTTTTAAGATCATATACATAAGTAAGTACCAATTAATTTTAACTATATTTGGATCAATATATACAGACAGCGTAGTGAACGCCATCTGTAGATATTTGCTACTAATTTGTGTGATTCAGTATGTTAAACAAGGTCGTTTTCAAATAAGGATATCGACTTATTCAACTGAACCCACGGCGTACCTGACTACGTGGTAGGCACGTAACCAGATCGAACAAAAATAATAAATAAAACGTGCATTGATCATTTCAGCTGATTTTAAATAATGTAGCGTTTTCTCTACATGAATTGCAAATAAAGTGTGTCCAGCAACAAATTGTTTAGTTTAAAATAATACAAAAGAAAGTTTAAAATTGTAGTTTACTTATTATTTTAATAAAATGAACTGTCACACTGCGGATTACCCATTCCTTTCTAGCCACTCTTTCAGCTGGACCCTCACATTTTCAATCATGCAATAAATAAGAGCTAGTTATATTTGAACTTGAACGCTGGACACCCTTTATTAAGGAAAGATATATATGTAACATAGATTATATAAATATGGTCTAAGTTGAAATTAAACTTAAAAAGAAGCTAAGGTTATCTATTGCTGTTGTGCACAACAGGTAGCAAAAATGGAAAAAGGTCCATTTATCAAACGTTCATCAAATTTTGTGGCTTCAACAGCAGGTCAGTATTGTTTGTCCTTGAAAAAGAGAGGTACCTATATTATGTTTAAATTGATGCAAACTTATTTAAAAGTACGATAAACTTTGAAGTTAAGCATATGAAAATGGCCCCCAAAAGATATAGGTTAGATTAGGGTTGGGGTTTGCTGTCATTTGTTTTTTTGTAAACCGCTATAGACTTCTGAAGCATTTTATTTTTAATCAAAATTGGTTCATCCAATCCGAAAAAAAAAACGTTCTTTTTTTTATTTTCAGGGTTGTATCTATTTATCGAAAACCAGTTGATGTTAGGAACTGAAACTTTCAGAATTTTTATAGTACCAACATACATCGAAGATTTCGATCCATTTGGTGGAAATTTTCATATACTTATCAACTCTTACTATGTAAGTTGTAAGTAAGTATATCATTTTTAGAATTTTCCATAGTATTTTCGGAATCCTCATTGCGCGAATCCGGTTCATACTTAGGTACCAAGTTTTTTTTAATGAATAGGTTTTGATAAAGTCTGGTTTCTATTATCTTTTCGAAATTGTCCACCTCGTGTGACCCAATTATCTATTCTATATATATATCAAGAGTTAGCACCATCGTTATTCGAGAATGTAACGTCTATAACACGGGGTACCTATTACCAATAGACGGTTAGTAGTCATTGTATTCCTCTGTATTGTACGGCGGCATAAATTTTGATTCGTTCATCTGTGTGTGTGTATGTGTGTGTAGGTAACGTTTACGCTTTTCGTACAACACGAAGGAAATTTATTTATTTACACGGTAGCATTTCAACGTCAACGTCGGCGCCACATGTTGAACACCGCTCGTTAATGTATAACAAACACGACCTTAGATCGCAAATACGTGCTTCCATTAAAAAGTTTTAAAAGTGCATGGCCATAAGCATAACTATATGGCGGTGTGTAGAAGTTTTATTATTATAAGTACTTCAAGTGTCTGTGTGTTAAGTTAAGTCCCAGAAAATGTGCGTTTCTTGATTAGATTAATGGCAGCGCTCCTTTTTGATGTGATGATCATTACTATGCGATGGAATGTGTTGCTGTCGAATCTTCATTCCGCCCGCCCGTTGTTGGAATGTGAAAGGACAATTTATGATAAATATTTTGTAAAGTATGTAAATTGAAGTTTTATTATCAAAATCACATTACTATCTAATGGGTCTTCATAATACTATTAAGACTTTCATTCGTGCACTGATGTAAATTCACTTAGAAGAAAAACACAAGATGGATAATTTCACCAATTTATTTGCTAACTCAACAATATTGTTTCGGTCCAAAAGGACCATTATCAAGAATAATTGTCTAATGGGTCTTCGATAATCCTATTAGTATAAATTTTCATCTGATTTAAGTACCTATAAGCATCGACTAAATGATAATTGTTAACTTTATATTTGTAGTATATAATAAATAATGTCGTTCTCATATGATTCATGCGAATTTAATCCGACAAATTTTTGAAGTGAAATTGTGACTATAATAACAGGTGAGTATTTTAGTCATAAATATCTGTTGATTATTTAGTGTTGATAAGGACTACCAACATTATCGATGTTACTCCACAAAAATGTAGTATCAACACTATCGATAGTAATAATTATTGTAATTTGTAATTATTCCGCTGTCGGGTAATTATGAAACATATTAATTAATAGAAATAAAAGATAAAAAGGATACTTTCTCTAATACTTATTGTGCTATAGACAAGAATTAAAAAATGTAAATACGTTAATTTTTTTGTTATTTATAATAGTATGGGTAATTTTTTGGGGCAAATTAAAATGTATTAGGAAAAACCATTTTTTTCAAGTTTTAATACTATTCGTCAAAATTTTTGAATAATTAATAACTTCTTATTGCTAAAAGGGGTAATTTTATATTCAAAAAGGGGAAATTTATTAAGTTGTCACATGTTAATTAAAAAGTCGAAATAGTATATATAATAATGTTTTACGTATCTATAGTATAGTATGGGTAGATTTAATTTAGAAGTTAATTTTGTGGATTTATCTCCTCTCATGATAGAAAATTATAGAATTGCCTGACCATTCAGTATGTTGTCGTCTAATTGGAATTTTTAATTAAATTAATATTTATTAAGTGTGTTTAAATGTCAGTATACCGTCGTCGTAGGATTATAGATATAATGTATTAGTAGCAGTGGCTAAACACCCGTCTGCGGAATTATTAGCGTAAATTAGGTTGCTGTATGGAGGAATGCCATTGTTAAAATTTAAGTTTATACACCATTAACAAAGGTATTTATCTGTCACAACTTCAACGAGTTCAACTAGAATGATTTCACCATTGTATTTTGGATGTTCATGGAAGTGAATAGTTTTAATGTCAGTTTGAGATTTTCGTTTAACTATTTCAAAATTAGTTTTTTTATTTTTCTATCGATTATTTCAACAGGCTTCTATAGCTATCGATTTATCTAATTTACCTAATATCAATAGTTTTACGTCGGTACTGCCACTGATAGATATTTATTTTATTAAATTCAGCTGAAATTAATTAACTTTTCCGTGATTTTTTTCTATTGCTTTTAAAGTGACGATAAAATGTATATATATTTACCTTACTTAAGCAATTTTCAATAATAAAAATAGAAGGGTAAGACACAACAGACAATAAAAATTTAAATGTTACAAAAATATACATAACATGAATGTTGGGTTGACATTAAAACTGTTTTATGTTTTTTGACGATGTTAATAAACCCAAAGGAATATCTTGCTGAGATATTAAAATTTAATTTGGCAACATTAGAACGAATATAATTTTTTGATTTGGATCTTTCATAATACTTTGTTCAATTGAGTCAGATACTTTGGCAGAAGTTAGTGTTGTCATTTAAGTTGAATACGAAAGAATAGGCTCTTATAAACTTAGCTCAGGCGGCACGAAAGAGAAAACGACAATTTTAACCAGAATATAATATATTATAATCCGTTTTAAACCAGGTTAAAAATAAATACTACTGCTAGTGTTACTTTTATTTTGGGACATACCTAATACTTTTTTTACTGAAGTGTTAGAATATATATATAGAATATAGCGTTTTTAATTGAAATGCTGAAATATATTTTTATTTATTATTTGCTAAATATTTTATATTATTTTCTTTAATGTTTCCTTAGTAACCAGAAGAATACCTTTATTATACGTACAATTAATACCGTCTTAAGTCTACAATTCGTATACACACTGCAAAAGAAAAGTACAAGTTCTAATTCTTGCTTATAATATATAAATATATATAGTTTACATGTAAAAATTAAAAGTTTAAATTATTGAAGAAAGATTTGGATGATTCCTCCAGCCCAAGACATCTACTGTGGAGAACTGTTCACATCTTACCGGGCAGCATTAGATTGTATTTAGTGTTCTAATACTGTCAGGTAAAGATGTCGTCCGGACTCCTCTAACAACTCTGCCATCGTATCCTACACAGAAGTTCACTCAGCAACAGCAATAAGAACGACAGTACAATATTTAGAAGAATCTTTTAAATATGCGTTTAGACTAAGCGAAACGAATCAATGTTCGTTTGGCTTCCATTCTACCAAATTTTTATAGCTTTTGGCGGACATTCGGCGAACTTCAAATTGTTCGCTCAAACCATTAATCCAAAAGAATTAACCATGGATACTTTAAACATACATAAAAAATAAAAGTGGGGCTACCGTCGTAGATCCTAAAGTAGTGGGGGTAATTACAAGTTTCAAGAAATTTAAGTAGAAAAATAATTTCTTAAAATGAAAATTAAAATATTAAGTAGGTTACGTCAAAAAATTTACTTAATATAAAATCTCAAAAACTTCGAATCTAAGGGAATTCAGAAATACTAGCGGCAAAAATTTAAACTTAAATTTTATGTAATTATTAGATTATTCCACATAAAAAATAGCTGTGCATGTGTATCGTGTGGTTGTTGCCTAAAGGGATGGTAATAATATTTTACACAGTCTGATATAAGAACAGAATTGGTTTAAATTAATAAATGAAGCAAAAATTACCCAGGATCACGTTACGATATTTACCAACTTATCGTTATCTTGTAGTATAATTGATAAGATGAAAAAATCTTATGTATTTTGCTAAATAGCCACTATATTAAATGACGACAAATTTTATTGCACTTCTATGTTCTTTAACATATTTCTTACGTAATAGTAAAAAGGTGTGAACAATTTGAGTAAACCGATTCCCCTAGTTTCAAAATCTTACTGTTTAATTATTCTTATACTTAATTTCCTTTTTTTTAAATTAATTATTAAAAATGTAGTCTGACGCATGTGCATGCTCTTATTTAATTGAAAATGAATATTACCCAAATATTTAGTTTACCTTCAATTTTGAAATAAACATTTAAAATAATCCTATCATTATTAAATATTATGTGAAAACGTTTGCTAATCAGTTTAATGGCAGATTGTTCGATAGTCGCATAGTACACTGCACGAATGCGAGCACTAACGTATGTTATTGCTCGCTAAGTCTAAACGTGCCTTTACTCGTCAAAAATATCAGTGCAAAAGTAAAAAGAAAAGTCTTAACACATTTTAAATCGTTAGTACTATAGTATAGTAAATTGTTTATAGTGAGTGTACCAAATAGCAGTTTATGATTAGTTCTATATTGAAAAATGAGCGAATGGCCAGGAAATTGAAGTAGCATTATCATCCACCGACAATTACACACAGAAACGTATATCTATGTGTGATGATAAATTAATTATAGTTCCCATTAAGTCTATTTATCTATAAATGTAAGTCATCACAAAATATGCGAAATTTACTTTTGAATCACTGTTGTATCATCGTTTATTAACTATAAAGTCATTTATTAGTAGGTATTTTATTTAAGTAATAAATCATTAGAAAATCAAAAGACTTAAATGTTTCATTTGAAGACTAAAATATTGTTTCAATATAATCATGTTGTTCTCAAGAGTAAAGAAAATAATTACTGAAAAAAACACGGTTATATCGAAACATTCTTGTTTGTAACATTTACAAAACTTTTCATTTTGTATTTATTATTTCAACAATGTTACGCAAAATTCCGATCAACTTTACAATTAATAATATAAAAGCTGAACTTTTCTCATACAATTTTTGTTTATAGACTAAAGTAATTCCATTATTTAATATACCCATCATTTTTAAAAGCCAAAATTCTATCAGTTATTGTGATAATATTAAATTAACATAAAATGTTTTTAAACATCTGTAACATAGGTACATACAACTAAATGTAATTTTCGTGACAACTATTGCAGCGTTTTCAAGGAAATATTTCTACAGTAATTTCGACAAAAAAACTTTTACACCTTCTGAGAAAAGATAATAAAATGTAAAGTGGCATTTGAAAATAAAAAACTTATCTTATGATATTTGTCAAGTTGATTATCATCAGAAAAGCAAATAACAGAAATTCTCGTACACAAAAAATGGATAAATTCCGTATCTCCATTAGAAAGGATATCTTAATCAGTTCTTCCTTGATGTATTTTAAATTTCTAGTCTGATCTGGACATTTCTCTGTAAGAAGAAATCCGGTTTCTGTAAATGTGTGTGACCATTCTGAATCTTAAATTTGTGATACTGTGCTTTAAAGGATTCCTAATGAAGACAGGCTGAACAACTAGCTAGGTTAGATTCGAATAAATTCCTGAACATCTGCATTATGACCAAAGTAGGTACACGTAATAAAAGTTTTCATACTAATACAGGATGCTGATATGCATATCTCAAAATTTAAAAAATTCGATAATTGAAGGTATAGATAAAAATAAAAGCCAGTGGTAGGACATATTGTGTGTAATTTTCTTTACTTTGATCAAAAAAGTTTACATACGCACGAAAGTGATAAATATTTTAACTGCCTTTACAATACAATATTCGAAACTCGACCTGAGTAATAAAATCGTATATTAACTGCATTTCTCATTAAATAAATCTCCTTTTTTAAACTGTATTGTATAAGTATAATACAAACTTCTTAAAGTACTTTTACTTATTTTTTAATTCTAAATAAAGCATGATTGCCTAAGACTGAATTTTATCTAGCATCTGCTAACTGAAGTATTTCATGTTAAAAGGGTGCCTTACTAAGGTATCTACTTCTTCAACTGAATCAACGACGCGGCTTATATATGTAATTAGTACGTAAACCAAATTAATAAGAACAATATATGTTCTTAGGCAGTAATTTATCGAAACTATCGGACGTGGATCAGTATTTTCATCTTGTTAGGTCTCTATAAGCACGCTCTGTAAGAGAACTGTAATATTGTTAGTCCTGAAGATGACCTCAAATAGCGGAAAACGCGTGTGAAGTTATTCTAAATAAATAATTTTTAAAACTATTCAATGTTTTTCTTTTTTCAAGAACGGTTCAATCGATTTGAATGTAATTTGAACACGTAAAGACTACACCCGGACAAATAACAACTCATAATATTTATTATTGTCATTAGAGAGAGGCGATGTTTCCGAAAATAATTCTTTTCTGTAAGGTAACGTTCTAGAACAATTTTATAATTAACTTTTTGCTCAAAAACGTACACCATATTCAAAAATACATTACAAATAAAAATGGTTTTTTGCTATAACAGTTGATTCATTTCAATGTTGTAAGAGCAGAAATGAAGCTAATTTAATTTATTTACAAACAATATTAAATACTGAGAAAAATATTGTGAAAACGATTTTTTTAATTAAAGTATTCAATAATTAATTATAAACTATATTTAGATGTTGATAATATTACTTAAAATAAATATCATTTTGTATTTTAAAATATAATATAATATTATGTATCACTACATTGATTCAATCAGTATTAATTTTTTGGTTTTCATATAATTAGATTAAAATTTAAAAAAAATTTGACCGTGCGTGGGAGAAACAGCACCTCTCCCTCCTACGTATGGGCAGTGTGTCGTTTGTCATCGTCGAGGACATCGTACGTGCATGAAAACCTTTACAATTAATAAGTTGCTATTAAATAGGAATAACGAGATAATGAAGACCAAGCGTCTAAGGCCCAAGAAATGTAACAAAAAAAATTGATAAAAATCTACTCAGTAGTTTTTGCGTGAATTAAAAACTGAATGACAAATCAACCGGAGTACTATCGGCGTAGTGTGGGCACTCTTCGCCAACCGGACTATTTAGTTGATGTAACAGTATGCGAGGATGCAACCCAGTCTATACATCTATACATACATATGAATAAAATTGGAGTGTCTGTAATATTAAAATAATCACTTTTTACTAAATGCAAATGGACGTACACACGGTACATATACCAAAATAACATTTTTTTAAATTTTAAAAATTAATTATAATTATTAATAAATAAATTTCTAAAATAAATTATTAATTTCTAAACTAAAAGTAGCCTAAGTTACTCCTTATTACATTAGCTATCTGCCAACGAAAGTCCCGTCAAAATCGGTCCAGCCGTTTCAGAGATTAGCCTGAACAAACAGACGGACAGACAGACAAAAATTGTAAAAGTGCCTCCCGCCACTTAATATCACAAAAGCTACCTGTCATGCGGGTTCAGAACGCGCGACCGGGCTATTGCAAAGACAAGAATAAACCTAAACAATAAGGCTTTTTCATCACAACTGGGATTTGGAAAACATCAATGTAGATACATTGCATAGTAAAAAATACTGTCGTGTTTACTAGTTTGACCTCTAAGTATATGTGTTTACTTTGTTAATTACTCACTTGGTTAAAAATAAACTCGTATTAATTTGTTATCCATATTTGCAAGCATTTTTATTGCAAGACAATTTTTATACATTTCAAAAAGTACAAATAGTAAGACCATTATGAAATAATACAATTAGGTTATCCATCACCTTTTTATCTAATAAGGTAGTCAAATTGGCGACTTATGAAAATACTCTGGATAAAAAAACTAGAAATGAGGGGGTTTTAGAAAGAGTAAAAGAGCAAAGGGCTGTGTAGAAGTCAATAAATAAAAACAGATATATTGGTAGGACACCTTTTGAGACATGAAGAGCTAGTTGGATACATTTTAGAAGCATAAATAGAGGCAAAAAGAATCAGATGAAGGTCTAGATTATATTACTGTTCGCAAATAGTTTGGGATGTAATATGTTCTAGTTTTAAAAAAATAACTAACAAAGAAAACACGTCTTTTTTTGCTTTATACATCAACGTAATCTCCATCAAGAGCAACACAATCATTCTAGCGCTGCTCTAAAATTTCAACACCACTTTTGTAGAACAATTTATCTTTTGCCTCAAACGTCTTCATTCGAGCGAAATTTCTTGCCGGTAAACATTTTTTTGAGGTCTGCAAACAGCCAGTAGTCGCTGGAAGCCAAATCTGGAGAATGCGGTGGATGTGGGATCAATTCGAGTTCAATTCATGTAGTGTTGCCATTGTTTTGATGATAAATGACTTATGTCACGGTGCGTTGTCTTGAAACAATTTTTTTTTTCTTTGTCATATACGGTCGTTTCCTTGTAATTTCAATTTTGCTGCCTTCAAACGCTCCAACAACGCTATATAACTACTACAATTCACTGTTGATGGTATTTCCCATCTCAGGATAGTCGATGAATATTACACCACGCACATCCCAAAATACCGAGGCCATAACCTTTCCAGCTTCCAGTATTTTTTCCCATCAAGAAGCAGTGTAAAATGAAAACAAAATTGTTTTGGATCCATTGTTTTGAAAATAACAAAAGTATAGCTATATAAAGTCACTCTTAGCACAACAACTCACAAACTAATGAATAGAATATCATGAAATTTTAACAGCTGTCTTTTGAAGGTTAGTACTAACTGAAAAAGACGTGAATGCAAAAAAAACTAGCGCCAATAGGCCCGGGACTTCTCAGCCCATGTGTTAAGAAGGAACGGAGGTGTGTATCCAACCAGTCTTCAGACTGACGACTCAATGATGGTATCATCAGGTCAAATTTAATGACTATAATTTTTTAAATTATATATAATCTAAACAGTTAAAAAACACTATGTAATTGTCGACTATTAAGTAAATAAGCGACATAAGTAATTTTTTTATCATGTGTGTAAATAACAAGACTGTTATTTACTCTTATGACAAGACCAATTCAATTGTGCAAGTGTAAGACTAAAGCTTCTTCCTCTTAGAATCATTCCAGACAGAATTTCACACTTCTGAATTGCATAAGTTTAATTATGAAAAAGATCCTCAGTTCGTGAACATATTATTTCTATTTTCGTTTTACTCTCTGTCTTATGTTAGTATATTATACAACAATATTAGTTAAAAGTATATGTGTTCCTATGTACTTAATCATTTAAAAAACAAATAATCTAAAATTAGTGTAAAAATTAGATGGAAGGTTTCAAATTACAAGTTTAGACGAGTAAGTAATTAATAAGTCGATTTATGCAAATGTTAATAAAGTAATGATAATAATTACATGTAATTAAAACCGTAGATGAATAAAATTCGTTTGTTTTTCTCATTAATTATGGCGATGTTTACCTTCAAGGCTGTAAACTGTCGTTCATTTTATTACCAGGTAGGTACTGTCTCGTAAAATTTACTTTTATTTTGATGTAGTTTAACTCTATTATCCGTCGCCATTGTATGCATATATTATACTATTCAGGCTCTAATTTTAACGGAATATGACTAAAACGTTGAAGAGAATTTCAGTAAAATGCGTCACATTTCTGCGTTGGCAATACAACAAATATGTTTACCGCATTCAATTTCTATTAATATTGCATTTATAAATACTAAAGGTATTTGTGTCGTGTTCGTCCCATCTTCTCCTCCGCTTATTAGATTGTAAAGTATATAAAAATATCTGTCGTTTAACAAAAATATTTACTAGTTACTGACAACCATGTTACAACTTAAAAAATATGTTTAAATGCAAGAAACATGAATTTCAGAAAAAGACAGATTTACCATAAATTGCTAATCATAAGTGTACACTCAGTCTTTAGTCTTCAAATTTAAGTTAATTATATAATTGATTTTGAACTTACTATTGCTCAGAAAGAAGTATATTTTATATTGGTAATTTCGTGTTATATTATCACTAGTTCAACGAGTCATACATAGCTGCCTAATGAGAAAAATAACCACTAATCATATTGCGATATCTACTATTTATACTACTAGCGGATAATACTATAAGCCCTAGATAACTAAACCATATTTCAAGTTACTTTAGCGCTATATATTCACCTGACAAAATGTAACAAAATTAAACTAATAATTTAGTAAATATAAATATAAATATGGAATCAACAGAAACAATTACTCCGAGGGCTAATACCCCTACCAGTATTGAATTACACAGTTGATTCCAATGGATTCTTAAACGAAGATTAGCCCTCGGAGTAATTGTTTCTGTTTTTTCCATATTTATAATTATATTTATATTTATAATATAGCCTGTAAAGGCTTTTCTGCCAGGGCCCACCTGATGAGACCCGATAGGTCGAAACCGGTCGTGGGATATGTCTTTCGGTTCATTGTGCCTACTTGGTAGGACGCGTTCCAAATGTGAGATCTTTGATCTTAATAGTTAGACGAATAACAGGTTACATTATTTATTTAAAAATTATGTGAAATCTTTACAACAAATTAGAACAGTATTCCCCAGAAATGGTCTTTCAGCAAGAATAGCATTAGAATTTAATCATCCCTTGTTTCTGGTGTGGACAGAAAATGCAAATTTTCGCAAAATCTGAAAAGAAGAATAATCGTAATAATTCCCATGAATATCCAGTGACATGACCTATACATACTCATCTTTAAAATTATCTAATAATATTCCATTATAAATGATTAGTAGTGACATACGTTGATTCCGAGGATTCTGTGACTTTTTGAGTACGTTCGTCGTTTTGTTACTGCTGTCATCTATCGTAGCTTAGGGATAAGAGCATTGGCGCATAGAGCCAAAGGTCCTGGGTTTGATTCACGGCTAGGGCGTGATAGCAGTAGCAAAATTTTCCTCACTAATTTCAGATAATCTGTAGCAGGTACAAATTAATTCAAAAATGAATATCACATTAATATATTTATGATAACTACCGTCAAAAAAATACACGCCGATGACAAGTGATTGAAACCGTGGCGAGGAGCTGAAGTTGACAGGATGGGTGGAATTAACAACGGTCCATTTAGGTACCGATGTTTGGGAAAATTCCTTAACTGTTTCAAATTATCAGTTACCTGATTTAAGCAATAAGTCCGCACCTGTTCGAAATTTAGTCACTAGAGTACCACCCCTATCTAAACTGGAATGCCAATTGTAAGGTTCATGTTTCTTTTCTTTAATAAAAGTTAAAAAGCAGTAGGCTGTTTCAACGAAATTTATTGATTACTCAACATATGTTTCGACTGGGCAGTCATTATCAAGAGTACAAAAACATACAGTATGTTAATAAATTTCGTTGAAACATCCTACTGCTTTTTAACTTTTATTGAAAACATGTTTCATCAAAACACGTCCATGTGGTTTTAATATTTTCTTTAAGTTTATTATAGTACGAGTATAGTTGGTTAATGGTGTAGATTTAGAACATGCATAGTATTTGGGAGGACACCGGTTCGATACCGAATCTGCCTGTGCTGACCCACGTTTTTCTGTGGTTTCCTAGGATCTTAAGAAAATTATACAGATAATCTGTCACTTATCTTCTGTCTCATTTTTGTTCATTCTACCTTTCATCCCCTAACAACCACCAGCCACTCATTCTGACGATTCCTAAAAGGAGATTAAAGAGTGCCTTTCGCTCTGCCATCTACTTTGCTCTAGATTATAGGTTGAAGGGCTACTCACCCAAGATTAGTATAGACTAAAGACCTAAAAGCTGTTTAGCACATGGGTAACGAATTTGTTCAATCAGGAAGGTAATGAGCGCGGAACACGTGTCCGTTAATAAGGGTTAAGGCGTCAACTTTTCAATTAATCATTAAATTATTAGGAAATTTTGTTGTGTTTATACATATATGTTTTTGAGAGTATTCCGCAAAGGTACGAATATTGAGCAGAACTTCTATTTAAATAAAATCGGGTAACAAGATTACAATTTAAATTACTATTTATCCCAATGAGAAGTCCTCAATAAATATATAAATCAGTTCATATTAACGTTGTCTTTGAAGTCTGTATATATGAAGCGAAACTTTTCATTAAATGTAAGTACTTACTTACTTTACTTACCTACTTGAAAATGATATCAAAATTGTTGATAATAAAACTGAGTACTATAGACTAACAAATCAAAATAAGCTAAAGAACAGGTCAAAAGTATGAATGATTTAAAAAATGAATTGAAATAAGCTGAAAAAATTTACTTTTCTTTACAACAAATCAGAGTCAACAATTACCGTGATATTGCCGCAATTAATAAGTAATTTAGAAAAGTAAAACTGTAGAGGTACCTTTCAACATTTAAGGAAAAAATAAAAAGCAATAATTGATACGGCTGTAATATAAAAATTAACACGTTCGTAAAATTTTATTCACCTTTTATTAGTAATATTTTCCCCTCGTACACACCCATACCCTATTTGGACATAAAAATGGGGTTTCCTCCTTGCAGATTTCACCGTAACATGTATATAGGACATATTAAGGATTTCCACCGAGTAGGACATTAAAAATTTAATTGTTTATGTGTGAACAAACTAATATATATAATTCAGATATAGAAGCCTCTGCAAATTAGATAAAGTATAAAATGAAAGACTACCATAATTAAATAAAAATAAAATTCAAAGGACTAGAGGAAAGATAGGTGGATTGAATAGTTTGGTGCAAAATCTTAGCCAATGAAGACTCTCTTCTTTGGTTAAGGCTTCAAATGAACCCTTTCAAACCACCTAACCTTCATCGGGTACTTCGAATTTCGTTTACGATGTAAATTTATTTTATAATTTAGCTAATCTCCTAGCGGGATTGAATGGAATATCTGAGTTAAATACCCATTTTCTGATATACCGTATAAACTCGAAAATCTTTACTCTCTTTTATCTGTTATAACTAAAATCGACAACTAGCCACTCAGAAATCGTGCTATTAAAGTGCATGATTGATTTGAAATACAAAGAAAGCCAAGACAGCAGCGCAAATCTTCATAGTACTTCTCTGTAAAATGACTTGCTCTAGGTCATTGCTTAGCATTCGGGAGGTCACCGGTCCTAACCCGGGTCCGGCTACTTTGGTCCAAGTTTTCTGTAGTTTCCTTTGGTCATTTAGGCAAATGCTGCAGCAGTAATATTCCACACATAATCTTTCACTTCTCTTCTGTCTTCATTTTGTCCGTCTCATCTTTCCCTCCCTAACCACACCACCCACCCATTCCCACGATTCCTACAAGGAGGCTGAAGAGGACCTTACGCCCTACACTCCGGCTTTGCACCACAGTATAGGTCGAAGGGACTGCCCGCCCACCAGCACGGGCGTGAATGTGGGAATGAAACACAAAAAACTTTTTTTTAACGTCTTCCAACTATAAAATTAGATAAGGAATATAAAAATTCATATTTACAAACTATACAAAAATGTACAAAATTGACATATTAAATTGATAGCCCTGGTAGAGGCGAGTGTGGCAATAAACGCCACAGATCAGTATATATATATATATATATATATGTGGCCAAATTTATTTCGAAGTGTTGGTTGTTTAACAAAATTAAATATAGTGTTTTCATACGAATCACACGAGGGAAAGCCACACCCTGCGTTAGCCGCTCCTTTAAAAAAAATATATCAAACCAGTTTATAACAAGCTGTAGAAAAGAGGACTTTTAATTAATTTCTAGAAGGCTATACCTGTAGTTAGCGTGTAGAAAATATGTGAAATTACTAATTACAAAAGTAATAAATGGATTACAAAACAAAATTATATACCTACATAATACCTACTGTAGATTTGGAATTCTTAAATAAATATAGTGTGCAGTAAATCTTATTAAAACTTTTATGTTCATAAAACGTTATACGTAATAAGCGTTTAAACAAAATAAAGGGTTGCAATTTGAAATAGTTACATTAATCGATAAATCAATTACAGAGAACTATAAAAATATGTACAAGTGTCACAATAGCAAAACAAAGTCATTAAAAATAATTAATTCAATATAAACAAATTACAGCAACTATAAAATACGCACTTCAGCTCAACAAATCGTTTTACACGTTAAAAGAGATCATTTGTTCTTTACTGTAGGTGCATTTACAGAGAGAGTTTAGTAAAACCAAATACTGCACTTTTCTGATATATATACGAGTGAAGTTGGCCCAGCAGCTGCTCAAAATACAGAATTTGTAGATGTATGTCATTATAAACAAAACCCTTTATAAAAATATGTTGTTAAAACATTATCAAATATATTTAGTTTCAACCAGGTCGTTTATACATTTGATTTACTTTTAACAACGTACACGTTTAAATACGCTGAAAATGTGGATTCCATGGTTTTGGAAACAATGAAGTGTTCAAGGTAGAAAACTATAGATATAATAAAATACAGTAGCCCCATGCAGTTCTGTAGCTAGCGGTCTTATGGAAGATGACAAATAGTAGCACTTTCTATTTTTTTTTTAGTAACGCTCCTAATTGGTAGGCTTAGCTAACTATCTACTGCGAATGCTCAAAATAAAAAAGGATAAACGATGTATCATCATTTTCTGTTCCTTTCTATTAATGTAACACATTTTCAATGCCTGCTCTAATTCTATTAACTTAACATCATAAACCAAATTGCATATAACAACAATTATAATATTAATTTAGTTAAGGTTTTACGAAAAATTAAATTTAAATTAGCATTACAATCAGTTTTCCCAAAGATTGAGAATGGAAACAAAAAATATGTTTCATTAACATATATAGGCTATCCTTCTGAAATAATTAAAAAAAAATTAAATAAAAACAATATTAATGTAACTTTCAAGACAAATAATTCAGTTTCTACGTTGTTAAAAATAATAAAGATAAAATTTACGATCAGGAATTTATGAATTGAAGTGTGGACCATGCAATAAGATATATATATATAGGTAAAACAAAGGCATTTCAAAAAAAGAATTAACGAACATTTAAGGTCATTTAAATATAAAAAACTCGATTCTAATTACGCTAAACATTTGATTTTAAAAAACCACCAGTTTAATAAGGAATACAGTAGCTTACATACAGAATGAAACAATAATAAATTAAATCTTTTAGAAATAATGGAAATAAATAAATAAAAAAATAAAAACAGATTTATTGTTAAATGATCAGTTAGACCTAAATAATTCTCCTGTTCCCCCTCCCTAGTTGCAGTTCGAACCAATATTAATATAAATTAGATAAGTTTCGTTCGTAAGCTACAGTGTAGCGAAATGTATGTTACGTGTAATAATAAATTAGTGAAAATTAAAAATGTGTATTTCTTCAAGGTTGACTATTAAACTAAGAATATATATTTTCAATAGTGGAAGCAGGTTCAATGAAAAACATATTTAATGAGATTAATTTTGGGGTGTAGTGTTTTATTTATATGCCGTAATGTATGTAATAGTTATACAAGAATGAGAAGCTATATAGCTAGGTACATAGTTGAAATGAAATGAAATGCGTTAGAGAATTTGTGCAAACTATTGCATCCGTTCCAAAATAAAATAACAAATCAAATGATACTAATGGATATTTTGTCACAAATAAAACAAATACAGTTACACTTTAAATTGAGGATATGAAGAATTATAATAGGAAGTCAACATTTATGAACCATATAACAGAAAATAGGCACAAATTTTACATAGAAGACAATTTAGAAATATTACATATAAAAGAAAAATAAAAAAGGTTAGACATATTAGAAACAATGGAAATAAAAAGACATATAAAAGACGGAAACAGCCCAGTTTGAACCAAATAGAAAATATACATTCATCCCCCTAACAACAAAATTTGTCAACTTTTTCCCCCATTGGTAACTGCGGATATAAATATAGAAAAACAATCTAGACTAAGTTACAATTAATACTTCTTCTGAAGATGCTTATGTTTAAGTGAAAAAACATTAAAATGGAACTGTATTTGTTTTATTTCTGACAAAATATCCATAATAATGAGGTTCCATAAAGTAGATGCCGATACAATTCAATACACGATATTAAGACCATCTAAAATTAATAATTTAATTGTATGCATAATTCTATTTACCGTTCATGACCAATGAGCGATGACTGTTTATGATAATATTTAATAGTGGTTATGATATAGCCTGTAAGTCCCATACTTTATTAGTATTTAATTGAGGTAATCCATTCTCGATGGAATACAATTGTTATACGTAATAAAGTAATAAATACGAGTCGTATTCCTGCAAATGACCCCGTAATGCATAGTTAATAACTGATGGTCAGTGTTGAATTATATTAACTAATAAAGAATTTAACAACAACAGCCTACATCACACACATAGCATAAAAAGAAATGCCTTTGGCACGTGCAGAATAAACACGACTGCCCATAAAGTGTTAACGACTCCATAAAAACTTTTAAATAAGGTTAGACGGTTGGATACTATATAATTGTTCCGTTTACGTTTATTACATTCGCATGTAAAAGCGAGTATGTCATGCTCTGATCTAGAAACATGCAAGGTCTTAGTCGGTCTTATTCTTGCGATTATTATAGCTTGTAGTGCTATACCGTGGAAACAGAGCCAACGCTCCAGCTTTATAAGATATCTACCAATAAGGGTGGAGTGCTTATTATTCGCATTTATAATTTTTGGAAAGAAAATACCAATGTCAAAAAGTCACCGTGAGGAAAATTTGTAAGTGAAACATCAGGGGTCGGTTTCACCCTTAAAGCATAAAAATATGGGTACAACATTTAATACTGTAGCAGTGATTCTGAAATAGGAAATAATTGTGGTTCGTTTCTAACGCCGCCAATCAGGCCGTCTTAGAGCTGTCTACATGTTTTTATAATCTAAAGTTTCTTTCATTATCTTCTTTTATTTTTTTATTTAAATATGATTTATATCCCAAATGTTCAAAGACGTGTTTAGGATTTTTTTATGTGCACAACGTTTCGGCAACCGTTCTCAAGTATAAAAAATGATAATGATGATTTTGGTATTTGAGAACGGCTGGAGAGAGAGACCAACCGGACCGTTTTACACATAAAAACAATGAATGTCCTAATGATGTCTTTGGTTTTATTATTCGTTGAGAGTACAGTGGAAAATAACAAATAAATATAACGTATTCAAAAAAAAAAAAAATAAGGCATTAAAATCCTTTTTCATCTAAATTTTAAGAATCACAGATCCAACATTTCGGACGCGTCCTACACAGTAGGCACAGCGTACCGAAAGTCATATCCCACGACCGGTTTCGACCTATCGGGACTCATCAGGTGTTCGCTGGCAGAAAGGCCTTTACAGGCTATATGATAAATACAAATATAAATATGGAATAAACAGAAACAACTACTCCGAGGGCTAATACCCCTATCGGCTTCGAATTACACTGTTGATTCTGATGGATTCTTAGGCGAACATATAACATATTCAGAAAAAAATAAGGCATTAAAATCCTTTTTCGTCTAAATTTTAAGGATCACACATTCCACATTTTAATAAATATAAATAAATTATTTTAAAAACCAGTTGTTACGATGTATTTGAAGTAGAAGATTCAAAATATGAAACGATTCTCTATTTTAAATACTAAAAATCTAAAGTTATTTTGATAAATGTACTTCTTCTTAACGCAACATACGGAATAAATATTTTCTAAATTGTTTTTGAGATAAAGTAAGTACTCTTTATTATTGTGTATTAATAAAATTATTCTGTAATTTAGAATAAAATTCATATTATTTCGTGTAGAGAAAAGTCAGGTAATTTAAGCTCTAAGAAAACAATATTTGTATAGAATAATAGTACATAAATTAGTTTATACAACATTATATGTAGCGACCAACATCCACTAGAACACCCTGTATATATACTCGTTGTGTAAATATGTAAATAATGTCTTAGTATTTTTACATAAATTTCTCTGTTTATTCTACTCTTTACAAATAACTTCATATATACTAGATAGGTATGAAATTTTAGAAATAGAAAAAGTTAAAAAAGAAAATAAAAATATCACCAACGAGCAACTAGATTTTGGCAACAATCTCCTATTGAACCCAAACATTGTTCAACCCCTACCCTCTTAGGATGTACTATAAATTAATTTATTTGCTGTTTGTTACTTAGTTTTTTTTTGTTACTCCTGAAGATGCCCTTATATGGCGAAATACGTATCGAGTTGTTTGTGCTAATAAAATTTTCACAGTGCAATATAAGAAAAATACTGTAATTATGTGTATATTTTGATGTAATTGTAACCAGACAAATGTCAAAACCCTTGATTAACCATATTTAGTAACAGTAGGTATGACGTAATGCGGTGTGCTTGGTTTTCCGTTTAATATAATTATAGTATTATTGCTAACAAAGTTATTTATAAATTATCAACGAACTCATAGTCTAACACCCACTAATTACTAAATAAGTCGGAACGGTCACACATGATTATAATATGAACTGTCTGAAGTGATACAATTTTTGCACCACATGTTTAATATCATTCACGAATAATGTCTGTATCCGTTTTAGATATCACATATGTTTCGACTACTCCATCTTATTATATGGCACATACATACATATAGTAATTTAAGCCGTAGCTCGTAGCAATGAACGAAGGAAAAAGACAAAAAATATATTTCTAATGACATAAAAAGTATGTACTTACCCATGTGTACAACGATCCATTTCCCATCGATTGCAGCGCAGTCTCTAGAAATAAATACAGAAAATTAATATATTCTTTTATTTACACTTTGTCTAAAATATATAAATCGAAAATTTCTGATCATTGAGGAGAAATTCAAAAATTATAAATAAATAAATTTAGAGTTTTAAAATATTATAATAAAAGATTTATAGAAGGTAACAAACGTAAAAACGACAAATTATTAATGATGATAAACTAAGGTAGATAAATGCTTAAAAAGACTAAAATCGTTATTTAAAACATAATAATTTGTTGAATGAGCCACATTTTCAATTGAAAGAATAGCGAGGACTGAAAGCCGATCTTGTGTCATCGAATTCTTTAAATCCGTTTTAATAATTTTTAACCTCGAGAAACTCCTTTATGCAGATGCAACTCTCACAACAGGTGGCACTAAATGAGAAATTTTATTTAGGCATTTATTACTTTACTATTAATATACACATTACTAAGAATTAATTAACTTTATTTTATTATTATAACTAATAGCTAATAAGGATATAAACGTTTTTCTACTTGGGTTGTTGCGCAAGGCCCATGCAAGAACAAGCCCTTGGGCGATTACACTATTTTTATTATTTCGTATTTCTTAATACTTTTGATAAAATACAAGCAATTCTTGTATTCTGTATATCATTGAATGATCGAAAATGAAGAATTTTGCAGGATAGGGGAAATATCGGGGCCTGTTTCATGCAGTTTTAACAGAAAGAATGATGCTCGGTTAAGCTAATATCTTATAATTTAAAAAGAACAAATTCAGAGGGTCGAGAAAATGAAGAAAACGCAAATGGATAGGGTCACAAATTTCTGCTAGGCAGGCTATTGAAAATGATCTCGTTGTAAGGTCGAAACAATTGTCGAGTTGACAAAATAAATTGGTGAAATTATCCACTTGTGTTTTCTTCGTTTTATACTAATTCACTATATTTTACAAAAAGTACGTCACTAAGAATTTGAACGAACCTTGATATTTCTATCACTCGGTTTTTCCACCACTTTCTCCACTTATCTAATAACAGGCGGACTAAAAAGTTCATAGACTAGCATGGAAAAAAAAATTTTTTGATAGAATTTGATTTTATTATTCAATATAGTTCCCTTCGAGGGCGATATAACGATTATAGCGGTCATACAATTTTTCAATACCATTTTTATAATACGATTTGTCCTTAGCCTCAAAATAGGCTTCAGCTTCGGCGATTACCTCTTAATCGGCGCGAAATTTCTGTCCAGCGAGCATCCTCTTGAGGTCTGAGAACAGAAAAAAGTCGCTGGGGGCAGATCTGGAAAGTACGGTGGATGCGGAAGCAATTCGAAGCCCAATTCATAGAATTTTGCCATCGATTTCATTGATTTGTAACACGGTGAATTTTCTTGATGAAACCACCTTTTTTCAAATGAGACCGCTCTTCCGCTCCAATAACGCTGTTTATGGTTTTCCCGTTTTTAAAGTAGTCAATGAATATTATACCATGAGCATCCCAGAATACTAATGCCATAACCTTTCCAGCCGACTTTTGCGTCTTTCCACGTATTGTAGTCGATTCATCACGTGCAGTTCACCGTCCACTCGGCCGACTGTCGATTGGACTCCGGTGTGAAATGATGGAGCCATGTTTCATCCATCGTCACATATCGACGCAAAAATTCGGATTTATTACGATTGAACTGCTCCAAACACTACTTAGAATTATCGATCCGTTGTTGTTTTTGGTCGACTGTGAGCTCGCGGCTCGCGCGGCACGCACTTTGTACAAAGCTTTCGCATATTCAAATATTCATTTACTATATGACCAATACGTTCCTTTGATATCTTTAAAGTCTCAACTATTACAATTAACTTTACTTTACGGTTATCAAAAATTATTTTGTGAACTTTTTTGATGTTTTCGTCGGTAACAGCCTCTTTGGGGCGTCCGCTGCGTGCATCGTCCTCGGTGCTCATTTCGCCTCGTTTAAATATAGCTAACCACTTTTCTACGGTTGATTTTCCTGGTGCAAAGTCCGAATAATGTTTATCAAGCCAAGCCTTGGTAAGTAACAAAAGTTCTTTCACTAAAAATGCTATATATATATATATCAAATTTATACACGCGCCTTTTGAAGGTTAGGGCTAACTAAAAATCATATGGATTTGAACTTTTCAGCCCACCTGTTACTTGAAGATTTACTACAAAGTTCTTTGATTCAAAAAGGTTTTCTGAATTTCAACTTTTTTGGAGGCAATAAATGTAAGTAAAATCGTCTAAATCGGGAAAATAGCATATTAGTAATATTACTGCCGGCTTCTAGATTCATAGGCTATACTACAAGCGACATCTTTAGTGTAATATATGTGTATTATGTTACGGTTTTTGAATTTTTTACATCATTCGCGCTTTAAAATCAAATCACGTCCGTTTATGAAGTAGCCTTATTAGAAAAATAGTTTAATACACTAAAGCATTGAAGCTGTACATATATCGAAAAAAAAAAAAAGAAAAAACATAGGAAAATATACTTGTAAGGCGTGCTGAAAACGAATTTGTTGTCGCGTTATTAAAATTCTTTTTTTAATGCGAGATGTCATAAGGAGAATATAATATTTAAATCGGTTGTGTTCACTTCTATCAAGGTCTACGAGAAACGTAAATTAGCGAAACCTGTCCCGCTCAATTGGAATAAACAAATAACTAGGATATTAATAGAGTAGGTAATGTTAAATGTGTAAATGTACACACAACTAAGTATATAACGATTCTTAGGCTTAACACTTTACACGTACCTTCACATCATTCAGTAATCGATTTTCTGTAAGAACCGATTTATTTAAAAATGTTGAAAATTACCTAAAAGTTACAATTATAAGATTAAGAAAGATAACAATTGGTACACTTTTGTTTCACAGTTTTTATTTAGAACACTCTAACAATTGTTTCGGCTGCTAAGCCATTATCAAAGAGAATAATTTTACAAAAGTAACAACGATCTTATATACCTATGTAGGGGTTAGATGAACAAATTTAAGAGTGGGGAGGTCCAAAATTCAGTTTGGTCGTTTTGTACGTTATCTTGATGTTTGCAAGCTTTTTTAATTTCTAAAATTTCATACAGATTCAGCCGTTTGCCTTTATTTAAATTATGTAACAATTTACAATTTTTTGTATCAATAAAATAATCGTTTGTAATGCAGTATTCAGCTAACCCAGTTCATTTTTTATTTTGGATGATATATTTTTAAGAACAAAATTAAGTTCTTGGTCAAGTAATGATACCCTAATAAGGCCTTGTCTAACATTATGAAATACGGCAATAGCAGCAAAAGCAGGTAGATGGCGACGTACTGCCATATCAACGTTTTGATATATTTTTTATGTTCTTCTAAAGGGGTTTTTAGAGAACGACCTGTTTGTCCAATATAGAAGGTAGAACAATGTAGACAGTTCAGCTGGTAAACACCACTTTTTTCAAAAGTGTTTTGTTTATTCTAAACTATGAAAGAACCTAGATTATTTTTGTTTACACACACGGGATGATGTTAGTTTTCTTTATGTTATTACAAATTTTACTAGACACTGAAGGTACAAAATTAATAAAAGTATATTGTTTATTTTTGTTATTTTTAAGGTCAAGAGACACAAAAAAGTTTTTTCTTTTTTTTATTAATCAAAGAATCTATTAATTTACTATCGTAGCCGTTATTTACTGCTAATAATTTTATAGTATTGACTTCTTTTTCAAAATTTGTAGCATTTAGTGGGAGACTAAATAGGCGGTGTATAAAAGAATGAAACGCACTTAATTTAATAGAATGAGATTGATTCGAATTAAAATGTAATAAGGTATCGGTGTATGTATGTTTTCTGAATATGTCAAACTCTATGTAATTTCCATTTCTTAACAATTTTTAATCCAAACAGTTTAACGAATTTAACTGTTCTATTTCTACTGTAAATTTAACGTTTGGGAAAAACGAATTATTATATTCTAGGAAACTAGTCAAATCCTCAGTTGAACCTGTCCAAAAGGCCAAAATATCGGCTACATAACCAGCCCAAAAGCTAATACGCGAAATTAAGGGAAATACCGAATTGAATAATTTAATTTCGAACGATACCATAAATATTTCACTAAGTAACGGAGATAAGGGAGAACCCATTGGTAATCCATCTATTGTTAGAGTGTTCTAAATAAAAAATGTGAAACAAAAATGTACCAAGTGTTTTATTTCTTAATCTTATTAAATATGTTTCACCAAGTGCCTAGCCAAAATTCAATTTCTTACATGTCACAATTATGTTGCGCAAAGTACCGGAAAGTCGCTAAAATACCTTTGTTATTGTTTTAATCGCGTTTGGGGTAATAATAAATAGGACAAGAGATTTCTAACTCGTAATACATGCGTATGTTGTTTATTTTATTTATTCATTTTGTTATTTCATAAACAATCATACATAATATACTAAACATTTGCTTAAGTTTATATAGTTGTCCTAAAAATGTTTTATGAGGAATAGAGCCGATTGGAATTAATGGGTACAGTAGTTTAAAAGATATTTCAAAAAAACGATTTTTCAAAAATTTTATTTTTGAGATTTCTCACAATCTATCGGGCCAAATTCTTAAGAAATTTAAGTTCAGCAAGACTCTTTGGATGCCGCAAACCGCTCTTCGATCGGTCACCCCGTTCAAAAGTTATGAGAGGTTCACATACGGCCATACACACACACACACACACCCACACATACATACAGACATGAGCACATCACGAAAACGAGGGTGAAAACAATAATTTCCTAATTAATTTTCTTAGCGAGAAGTTTAAAAAGAATGTTAGGTAACTGTTGTTCGAACCCCCCTCCATCGTCACAGAAAAAATTCAGTCTGAAGTACCAAATTTAACGACGATAAGAACTAAAGATAACAAACGCAACTACATAACTTCCAGCTCTCTATAAAGGGCCGAATACAAATTGAGAATCAAAATCAACAAATTAGAATTCACACCTCTCTTACAAACATCAAAATCTATTTGAACTATGAACAAAGGCCAAATCCTCGTTTGGTGTTACAACCAAACCTACTGGAGTACCAGAAAGGTGAAAGACTACCTCTACATGATGATCCCATATTGTAGTGGAAATCAAATTGGCACAAGTGTCTTGCCACTATCAATCTTTGTCAGGTTCTTTCAGTAGTGTAACCAGTGAATAATTATTCAATGGATTTGATTTCATTTACGGAAAACATTACAATATATAACAAGGACAAAAAACGGCTAAATTTAAATATAACTTAACTTTATTAATTTAATAAATAAAATAATAATTGATAAACAGCTGTTATTTTAGATGGTATTTATTTCTACAAAAATCTACTATTAACATCTGTTTCCGCTTCTACTTCTGTTACAAAATTGGGGTTTTAAAAATAAACAACCAATCTTGCCACCAGAGAAAAGTGTGTTCACCTACCTGATAAGGTAATTATAATTATCCGGTGATAATATTGACATGAGTAATTATTTACAATTATATCATAAATAAGGATTAAGTAACTTAAAAGCAGGTTATGGATATGAAAATGGTCACTATGTGCCTTACATATATTGTTTATTGGGAAATAAACAATCACAAACATACGAAAAATTATTTAATCTGTTAAAATCCAAAATTTTAAAGGATTTTAATTTAACCTTATATCTAAATGAAGTTTTTGTAGACTTTGTAAGAAGTAAAGTGCAAACTATTATGGAATTGTGTAAAAAATATAAAAACAAAACAATATCGAACATCAACTATATAAAATGTGTATCATATTTACGTTGAAAAAATTGTTGATGTATAAGTATGTATTTATATTGCCTCAGTGATTACTGTTAAATAAATGCCATAAAATATCAATAATGTATTTTTCTTTCTCATTAGAATTATTTCTACCTATTAGGTGTTAGTGGCAAAATCGGTTGTATCTTTTCAAAGATCCTTTTTGGTCAGTGGCAAGACTGGTTGTACCTTTTTTTGGTTAGGTATAATTTGGTGGCACCTTTGGCTACACCTCATCACTAGGTTGGAGGGTCTACCTGCCCACCAGAATAAGTGATCTAACGGAAATTAAACACCCATAAGTTTTTTGTCAATACTTTAGAAGGAAAACACATTTTTAATTTTCACTGGTTTATTGTTTACTTAACAATTGTTTCGCTAATACTTTAGCTTCATCAGAAGTAGACTTATACTTGTTCCTTCTAAAGTGTTAATTAATTTTCATCAAGTAAGCCAAGATATGATTAATTATTTTTTGTCAATTTTTACTTGTGAAAGAAAATGATTTTGTTTTACAACATAAGACCAATTTTATTTTTGAGAAACTGATTATAATAAATAGTTAATACCTTTTCTAACCACGTACCGGTTAAGATTAATAAAATTCATCTTCTTCACTGCTAGAGAAAAGTATACACATATTGCACAAAACCTTCGATATGAAATACATACTTTAAATAGCTTATAGTATTTTGTACCTCTCGCACATCATTACTATTCAAGTGTAATTGGTACGACCAAATCTGGAAGAATATTCTTATATAGGTAAGTACAAAGTTCTTTTCATTGTTAATTTTCTTCTTAAGTGGCTAATATTTAGCGTCTGGCAGGTTGGTAAATTGCAATGCATCCAAAGGCGAGTTCCCCGAATAAAGATTTTTCCTGCATGGTGAAATAAAAAGTAGCCGTTTCATAGCCACGTGACTTAATCGATTAATCAAGTGTAGGTACAATTGGTTGTCTCGAATATGGTTTAGTGGACGGACGACGGATAAGCGGTACTCAGTTCAACGACCATATGTTCTAAAAGTACATAGGTACCATACATGTGTATTTAACTGGGACCAATTGGTGCCATTTTGAAAGGACGCGAAAGTACTAACGATAAGAATGACATGAATACACATATGCTAATTAACTATTACTTCTTTAATACTATTAGTTACAACTCCACATAATTTATTCAAATATTTGAAAATAATATACATATTAAACAAAAAGAACAAATTCAGAAGATTTTCACAAACTATTAAATCGAAAGTGATGTTGAGCGTTTGCTTATCGCATGGTGAAACATTTTTAAATAATAAGTCAAATAAAATACACTTAATTATGTTCCAATAATAGATTAAGAAAAATTAAGATAAATACCATAGCTAATAAGTTAAATTTAAGTTCACTCCTAGTCAACATATTACAGAAAAATGGTGTCTACCAAATAAATTGTAAAAATTGTGAGGTCATTTACATTAAAGTATACGCTAAAAGAACATGAAAGGTCAATTTTACACAAAAATAATTGCACAGGAATTTCTGACCATTGTATATCAAATAACAATCATTTAGATATTGATAATCCCAAAATTTTGCATAATGTTAATAAAAGTAAAAAACTAGACCTTCTCGAAATATTCCAAATAACAAAAGCAAAATATAATAATCTTATGGTTACTAATGACCAAATTGAATTCACTTTGTCTCCCCTCTTAAAAACTACCTTCTGATTACCTATTTAAGCACAAATTCTGCAATATACTTTTAGTATATATTGTACTCCTATCTTTTGACAATGGCGTAATTGCCGAAACGTTTTAAACAATAAATTGTGAAACAAAATACCAAGTGTGTTTTATTAGACTTATTATTAAATCGTAAAATATGTTTCGCCAAACTTTGGCTTCTTCAAACGAGAGTAATTACTACCAAATATACATTATATATTGGATGTTTAAATAAAATAAATTTAAGGGTGGGGAATTGTTACCTTCTGTTTATTCATTGAGTAGAATACCTATTTTTTTTTGTTTATTTATTTCTAACTTCTAATTACGTTTATATATCCTAAAATTTCCAAGTCATTATTAAATGCATGATCTTCTTCTGTGATGTGATTTTCATGAATGAAACCTGACTTTTTTATGTAGCTATTTTTGTGCTCTAAGAAACGTTTTTTGAAGTTCCTACCAGTCTGACCTATACATACCTTTTGGTGTCACTCACAAGTTAGCTTATATATTAGTTTGATAAATAGATTGTAAAATATGATCAATTGAATCTACTTTTACTTGGTGGAAATTTATTGCAAATTAAACTAAAAACTTTTCAACAAAAACAGGTATTGTTTACTTTACATGTTTCATCAGTTTGTGGCTTCTTCAGAGTTACAAAATATATTTAAACGTAATAAACACATATTTCTCTATAAGTTTACAACAGTTTGTTGAATGGATGATAGGTTTTAGTTTGACCTTCCATAATTGGTCGTTTAGAAAAATAGTTTCGTTTTTATGTTTATTAATCTCCATAGTATTTTTGAATTCTGAATTTAAATTATGTTTCTCTACAATTAAATGTGTTGCATAATTAGAATCAGTTCTCAGAGTTTTATAGTAAATTAATTTATGAATTTAATTCGTTTACCAAAAGATCTTTCTGTTTGTCCTGTTTGATTAATGCATTAAAAAGCACCTAAATTAATTAAATTCAGAAATCTAAATATTGCATACGGAAAGTAATAGAAAATAACATATTTTAGATGCTATAAAAAGCCAAAAAGTAGTAAAACATATAAGGTAAAGTAAACAATAAAACAAATTGTAAAAATTACAAGTATTTCTAACCTATAATTATAAAATACCCCTTAATACAACTTTTCACAAACTTCATTTTTCATTTTCTGATAACCATGAAGTAATGAAATAAACAATGAAAAATTAACATACGCTCTAAAGAGAAATGTATTACTATAATCGCATTTTATAATAATAATGATTCGTTTTTATACACACCACATTGAAATATGCTCTTAAAATAATTCTTTTAGTTTGGTTAAAGTCCTTGCAAACGCACAACCAGGCACCGTTTGACTGGGAAGTATTTCCGTTCTATTCTAATTTCTTTAAGACAATCATTCTGAAAAATTATTGTTTCTCGACGTTTCGCTAACTGTTAGTTAATATCTTCATTGATCAATCTTCGTCATAAGAAATTCTGATGACCTAACCAATCATGCTAAGGAAATATCGAGTAACAATAATTATTCATAACTGCCTAAAATCATTACCAGAAATATTTCACTTTAAAATGATTTATTTCATTTTTAGCACTACAATCTTATAAGTAGAGGCACAGAAATCCACCAGTTTCGGCATGTATTTGCGCTAAATTATGATTATGATTTATATTAGTTCAAGTGATCAGTAAACCGTATCTGATGGTATGTATCACACTCTGTTAGAAGCTTTTTAAACAGAATGTATATATACTATTTTATAGTTGATCTCATTTGTTTATAATTAATTTATTAAATGGCTTTGTTTTACAATAATATATTTGCATACAATAATATTTATAATAACCTACTGCGACGCTGGGGATGTTTCTTGACATAGAACCCTTTAATTCGGTCCTTAAATCGCCCTTTATAGGATCAAAAATGTTCATAGAGAGGGGAGTAAGGTGGGACTCATTGAGCTCTTTAAGGATCTGATCACGGTAGGTGTCCGCGAAATGCCCCCTTACTACACCAAGACCCTCTTTCTGTTTGATAAAAAGACGACTGGTCCTCGGGAAAAATCTCCATCTTGTGTGACGGTGATCAATCAATAATTAACTGTGATAGGTTGCTTCAGAGATACATAGGGATGTAAGCAGACAAAGGCCTTAGGATCCCCTATAAACTGAAGAGACTAAGAAAAACGAATTCTCAATCTCGGCAGGAAAAACCCCAGCTCTCGAGGAAATCGTCACAGGTCCCGGAGAATTACGCTACCACAAAAATAAACTGAGAAAACCACCAGTTCCGTATCTGGTTCAAGGAAACATTTATTTTGATTATTTCATATTAAAAAAATGAAGGCATTAAAATCCTTTGTCGTCTAAATTTTAAGGATCACAGATCGCACATTTCTAACGCGTCCTACACAGTAGACACAGCGTACCGAAAGCCATATCCCACAACCGATTTCGACTTATTGAGTCTCATCAGGTGGGTGCTGCCAGAAAGACCTTTACCTTTTTTTCAATATATTATATCTTCGTCTAAGAATCCATTGGAATCAACAGTGTAATTCAATGGCAGTAGGGGAGTAGTTGTTTCTGTTAATTCCATGTTTATATTTTTTATTATTTCCATCATTATTTAACTTGTTGCTATACTTTGTTTGGTATTTTTTAGGGACAAAGAATTTATATACGTATATAAATCTTTTATTTATTGTCAAACAGCTTATTGTAACTACTTTTTTAAAACAAGTATTTCAAATTGTGTTTCATAGCAGTAACATTAAAACAAGCCCGAAGAAACACTCCATTTATGTGTCTATTTCCTAATGTAATAATGACAAGAATAATATCCTCATTATTATATAAACATCTAAATACCTTCCTGTTAAATAATAATATTTTATTAAGAATGCAGTCGATTATTATTACGTCTCTTTCATCATAGCTATAATGAACATTTATTCCCTGCATCCATCAGCCTGCTACATACTAATCATTCCTGACTATTCAATAAAGTTACTGAATTACGCACATTTTGTTCCAACGCGAATTTTGATTTTTATTTTCAACAGCGAACCTCTAACTACTGCTATCCCAACGATTCCACTTAAATGGCATTCGTAATAATCAGTCGCCTTCGGGTAATTGTTAATTACTCCATTCGTTATCGCTGTGTACGTTATAAGAATATTTGCATACAAGTCAAGTACAGAAGTCTGATAAATATTGTTTCATCGTTTAACAATTTCATTTCAGTATGCTGTGTCATAATTGTTACAGAATCCTAAACCTACAATATAATTACTTATTTAGGTGTTATAATTGCTACCATTTGTTTTCTAATCTAATAAAAATAAATATCTACTTGCATTTGGATAGTAGTCGTATATTCCATTTTAAAAATGTTACATACAAACTTAATCGTTTATTACAATAATTTTAATTAACTATTATAATTTTCGTTTTTTCACGCAATACTTGATCTGCTATCATTACTACCAGCTACTACATACGAAATAATTAGTAAAAGTAAGAATGAAAATCCCAAATATCAATAACATATTAGAAACCAATTTGTTAGATTATTCCCTGCATGATCCTTTCACGAAAATACAATACATTTTGAAAACTATTTAGAAAATATATATTTTGAATTTTGTATTTCAACGAATGAAGATAAAATTCTTATGTCAGCGTAAATAAGTACATTATTTATAATAAATAATTTTAAATTAATGATTCAATCTCAAAAAACACGAATTATAATAAAAACATGTTGGTTACAAATCAAATATAAAAAACAGAACCGTATTTACAAACATAAAGATTGAAATGAGGTAAATTAAACGCTCCACGGTTTTCCAATTACGTTCTAACCTTAAAGCATAAAAACGTTGAGGTAGCATATAATACTATAGTAGCGTGCTTGAGATAGGTAGTGTATCTGGGCATCCGTTCTAGCTCTAACGCGAGCTGATTGGTAAAGAGAGAGATGCTGCTGAGAAAGAGAGACCCGATCAGGCAGCGTTACAGTGAGAAAGAAGATCCAGATTCAGTTCCTATTTCAAGCACGCTAGTATCGTATTATATGCTGCTTCCATGTATCTATGCTCTCGAGTTCCAACTGATTCAAAATTCTAATTTTCATTTTTTTTTTTGTTTTCCAATCCGATGCAAAAATATAATAGTAAGTACTATTAATAATTTTAGGAATAAACAGTACGTTTTTATGAAGATAATTATCGAAACACAAATAGTCCACAAGGTGAATAATTTACTACTGCATTGATTAATGCATTATTAAAGTGGTTTTCTTTACTGTGAATCATTTACAGATAAGATGCGAATACGAACTTGTCTAACCAAATACATGAGAACGACTACGTGTCATTCTAAAAACATTGCGAAAATCGACTGTAGCACCTCAAGGAGAGTACTCCTGCTTAAATGATAATACAACACCTATAGTCTGAATAATGGAACATTCTCAAATAACAAAAATCAGTATGTACAGGTGTAGTTAGTAATATATAAAAAGTGAAACTCTATTATCGTAATAGTGATTAATAACGATCAAATTCCAATTATTTATTTTAAAAGGAAATTTTCAAATATTTTTGAAATTACTTGTAAGTAACTTGTTTTCTATTTTGTATGATCAACTGTATTTAGTATTCGTGTTTAAGTAGAGAATATTAGTAATATAGTGTATATTTTGTAACTTCATGACTTGGCAACAAAATATCTGTTGGATGAAGGCAATTATTTTTGAATAACCACTATCATCATTTTTTTCTAATAAATAAATAAAATCAAACATTTTGAAAACATAAAATATGTATTGTACAAGAAAGAGCATGAATATTTACAAAGTTAAACTTGTTGCTTTCAGGGAGATTATTGCACTGATTTCTTAATACTATTTACCTAATAACGACACATCTGCTTTCCCTACCAACTACAATTTTAACAATATAAATATAACAGGTAACAAATACCTACTGTTAGTGTAAAAGAGTTAAATACATGTATAATTCTGAATATACCGAAGGTACATTTAATTGTCGCGACTTCCAAATGCGATTTTTATGGGGTGGATCGAATTGTCCTATTGTGTACAAAACATTCCATAAACAGGTAAATAAAATTAAGTCACTGATACAATGATGAGCACTGAACAATATCTCACGACGTGTCAGCTATTTAAAATATTTCACTTTTCGAGAGTCATATCGCTACCTGCATCAGAAGGTTTGAAAATGGATTATGATGATAGCCCTTTAACGATAGCATATTTATTGAAGTAAAAGGAATTAATTATTCAGTGGTTTTCATTTATTTTGACTCATTCAAATACTTTTCCTGGAGCATTTTCAAAACTTCGTGTTTAAAAAGACAATAAGAAACGAAGGTTGTAAACTGTCATAATTCTATTATCATCTGTTATAATGTTGTAGTAAAACAGTATTGAAATATGATTAATTCTTTCTACATTCACTTGATGGAAACACATTTTAAAAAGAATTCAAAGAATTAAATATTATCAAACAAATTGCCTTTTGTAATAACTATAAAACTGATATAATTGATAATCTACTTACTAAATTCCAATATAAGGAATTTATCAAAAATGTATACCGCCATTGTAACACTATCCAAAAAACTGTTCATAAAAATATTACATATTTAAATAACCCCTTTGAGCTTTTAGGAAAATACCTAATGAAAAATAATGTTAATGTAGCATATAAAACACAAAATACCTTGGGCAAATATATCAAAAATAACAAAGATAAAGTTAATAAAGAGGATAAGTCAGGGGTGTATAAATTAACTAGTAACTCTTGTAACTGTATATACATCGGTCAAACGGGAATAAATGAACATAATAAATCCTATGAAAATAATAAATTAAACTCATACTACGCCAACCACCTTAATGAATAGGAACATATTTTTATTATAATTTTGAATTCTTACATGTGGATAATAAAAATCTTAGACTGTCCTTATTAGAATTTCTAGAAATTAATAAGTTTAAAAATGAAAATATTCTTTTGAACGATTAAATTGATCTCAATAATTCACCACTACTTAACCTCTTTATTTACCCCCCGCCTTAATTCTTAAACTATATATAAGTAGCTTAGCTTAGTTTAATTTAAATGTATTACTTCTAACGAAGCCTAAGTTAGGCGAAACAATTGTTAAGGTCATTAAACAAAATTTGTGGAAATTTCTAGTGTTTTATTTCTTACTAAGTATTAGTATTGAAATAAATTAAACAACAAAATTAAAATGTTTTTAAACGTTTCAGTTATAATAATTAAATATACAGACTTATTTTTTTTTAAACACTAAATAAACTGAAATATTTTATATTATTATTCAATATATTGCTTTTCTACCTGCCGGATTTTTTTGTAAATACACTGTAAAGAAAAAAGATGAAATCGATACTTCGTAAATTTCTAAGTCCCACCATACCCATTCGACGAATTTGAAATCGTTGGGCACCCACGTTTCACAAGGAAGTGGCAGATGTATGTCTCGGTAGTCGACTGTGTGTTACGATATATAAGCCTGCCCTGGATGGACAGGACCGGTCTGTTGCCTTTACTTCGACTGCCATTATCAGGTCTATGCACCAGTGAATGCGGCCCACGGCCCACTCGGATGCCTTTCCTTTTCTCTTAAAGCTATTTATACACTCACTCACTCAGCAAAACCGTGTATGACACCACCTATATTGCTGAACACCGTGAGTCGTTAAGCAATGTCGAGACATTTTTTTCTTCTCGTTTTATACATATACAGAGTGATGTCTTGGCAAGAACCAACAGAAACATGAATGTGTGCAACATTAATAGCAGCTGTATAGGAAATTCTTTTAAAAACCGGATTTTAAAGAAATATACTAGAAATGATCGCTTGTTGGAATTAACAATTTAATTTGCCAAGCCGATTAAAATTGATATGTATTTGAAGATTTCGCAGAAGTTGGCAACTGGGTTCGTTGACGAAACTCGAATGGGCAGTAAGGCCAACGTTCCAAAAATTGCCAGGCTGTAATTTATTCATTCAAAGAACATATCTGAATACTGATTAGGTCCGTGTATATCGGAATTTTTTAACCATGTCAAACTGCGCAACTATTCCCACATCCATGTACGTCATGTATACTGCAATATATGCCAACGTTTTAACGTTTCGTGGTGGATGTGGAATCATTCAAGATTATCCAAAACATGCCCCCGTTTGTTATCGGGATAATCAAGATTCATTTCTAAAGTAGCGTTGATACTGAAAAAAAAGTAAACTGTGGTACTATTTTTGGAAAGTCTTATAAATTATACAATGGGTTCATCTAATTTCAGTTGGCTAATTCAATAACATCTTGGTTTTTTCGATACCATCAAAAAGACAATTGACGCTATTTTTTCTTCATCAACATTATTGTTGCAGTTTTGAAGTCCTCAGCAGCAAATTAAAAATTCTCCAAACAACGCATTTTGTTTATATTCTATTAGAAACTACCAGAACAGAAGCAAAAACCTCAGAAAATATGTATTAACTTACATCAGAATATGTTATAAATGATAAAAGCAATGGTGCTCATTAGTGGTAAACGCCAAAATACATTTTTTTATTTATTATCATTTTGTTAGTTATCTGTTTTATTCACTCAATACGTATTTATTTTGATGAAGAGTTGCTAAAAACGGTACGTGTGGCCATCGAAGTAACAATGAGAATATTATAAAGAAAATCCTTTCATTTTTATATAAATTAACCATTCCTAATAGAGTATTTGTTAAATTTATAACATATTAATGCAGTGTTATTAAAAACTTGATATATATATATATATATATAGTCCTTAAATGGTAGGCGTGCAATAAGTTTTTCTCCCAGGCGCGTTTAACTGGGTGTTCTACTTAATTATTGTGAAAACACCTTGTTTTTACACCAAGAATCGTTACCTAAAATGTAAATGACTTCGAGTTTTCCAACAGCAGAACAATTGGTTTCTTCGAATTTTTAATTGTTCATCATAGAATAACCTCCAACATAGAATATTTTTCAAAATTAAATTTTATGGTTTATAGCAATTAAATAAGCAAAAGTTGAACAAAATGGTTATGAGATTTTGAGAAATAATAGTCCTTTTAATGTATAACAACATGAGTATTGCACCACAGTGTAGGTTGGAGGGACTGCCTGCCTACCAGCACGAGTAGCTGGTGGGAATGAAACCCAAAAAGGCTTTTTTAACGGCTTCCAACGTTTACAAGCGTTCCTTATGTGTAGACGATTATTTGTAATAAATTAATTGCAGTGCGAACGGCCAAAGAAATGCGCATGATTGGTAACGTTTGCAGACAAATTCCTGGCAGGTGCCTTTTTGTTAGAAGAGGGGGGGATTCTCATAAAAATATTTATTTATTTTACATTGATTATAAACCAAGCTTTAAAAATATTTAGAAGTAGTATGCTTATAAGTATTATAATTATTCCTGTTGATTGAGAATGATCACATTTCATGGCTAATGTAAAATTGTCGCAGCCACAGTGTAATACCAATTCTTCTTGGTTTTTAGCCAAGATACATATTTGATCCATTGTGACTTCTAGATCTTGTATCGACAAATATTTATCACTGCTCAGAAGGGTATATATTGAGTGACGAGTGTGCAAAAACGTCAATCATTGTTGAGGTTACTCAAATGTTGGTGTCGACATTGGTGCATTCACACTAAGTCCTAAATCGCAGTATTTTTACTTCCACCGAGCTACACCTTATTCTAACACAGCAAACGGAAGTTTGAACTCTACTTATCAAGTTTGAACACCTACTTTAATTGAAACGGGAAAATATGGTTAAATCGCTTCTACTTAATCCCCTGATGCCCATAAGAACTAAGAAAATTGGAAATATTTTAGCAAAACAAACGATTGAATTGAATATTTCAATTGTTGCTACACTATTTGAAACACGTCTAAATACATAATATGTAGTATTTGAGGCAATGTTCCACAATTATTTTTAGTGTTCCGAAATAAAATGTTACTTCTACGCGTAAGCATAGCCGCAGGTTGGTCTTACAATGAAAATCAGTTTATGAATGTTAATACTATTTATGGAACATTTTCAAAATTATTTACACAATTTACCTATAGTCTTGTTTGCTACATTGTATGTATCTATAGAATGTTAATAACCGATAATATTCACTTGTGCAGCGTTTATTATTTATGTAAATTTTTGATATAAATTGCATTATAGAAAGATGAAAACTAGACTCAGTATAATAACTACAAATACCTATTAAGGTGTTATTGAAACATCGGGTTCTCTAAGGAAATTAACTTCACAAGTAATTTGTTATCCTACAATTACAAAGAGCGTTTACTATTCTTTAATTCATAATTGAAAGGGGTATTTGTTTGCTGAAAATACTGACTTATAGTTTTATATAGCATTTTAATCCAAAGCTGTTTCAAAGCAACAAGTAAATTGATCGGTGCTCAGTCAGAACTGTCTACACACTGCTGATGAGATTCAAAAATTCGAAATCGCGATCTACGTCTGGCAGTTTCGACAGAAGGATAACCAGGAACATTTTTATTTTTGTTCTTTCTGAAGAATACAAATGAATTATTCAAAACAATATAATATCCGTTTTCTTTATTTCACTTCACCCTGTATATATATTTTAATTCAATAAATCATCAAATGTCAATAAAGGCGTCGATTACTTTTTAAAAAAGAATCAGCTATATGAATACTTTAGTAGCTACAATTTATGCAATATTCTGTAATAATAATAAGAAATTGACACGTATATAAATTTATAAGACATTTAACCTGCAGCAAATAGAAAATGTTCAAAAAGAATTAACCAAGTCTTGCATGAAAAACCAAGCATTGTGTCACTCCCAGTATAATTTATAGCAAGTATTTTTACGAGGTGAATAAGTAGAAGGGTACAGAGTAAAGGACACTTCATTTATCTGCAATTAACTACTAGGTAGTTGTCTACTTACTATTATGTAAGATAATTCTATAATTAGAAGTATTAATGGCTGTTACACTCTCCAACGCGTTATGAAATGCAAATAACAGCTTGCTGCCTTTATATTGAAAGAATAAAATATAAATTCCTAATTATTGTTAATAATACAAAAATATATATATATTAACGATTAAGTTAACATATTACTATTTACGCATGGCACTTTATGTATAACATACGATTCAAGTTCTTTTTCTGTTAGATATATTTAAAGAAATGACAATATTATTAACTACTACGTTTGATAAAGCATTTATAACAATGTAAATAAAATAGTTTAATTGAGATGTAATATATCATTCATATCTTCAAAGCTTTAATAAATATTGAAATTGAATTAAGGCAGAAACAGAGATGCCTGTTAAAATAAAACTAGGCAACAAGAACAATAATAACAACAACAATATATTTAACAACGGGAAGGCGAACGGAAATGATTTTTACAGTTGGAAGATTCAGATCATACTGTCTAGTCAGAAGGAAAAAATAGCATGAATCGAAATTCTGAAGTAAATGAAAGGGTAGTTGATAAGAGTAGGGTGCCAATTCAAAAGTACGAAAGCATGGAAAATTTTGAGACAAGAAATATGACCAAATAGAGTAATGAACCAAACAACCGAAGAAACCTATTGTAAAATTGTAATTAGGGAGGACAGCGAAGGACAGACGTCATGCGGTTAGTAGATACATGAAGTTGAAATGTTAGCCGGGATTATAGAAAAGTACAGTAGTCAAAGTTATTGGCACAGATGGACAGAAAACAAAAGTTTTAGCAGATGATGTTAAGAGATATTTACATAGATACACAAAAGAAAATTTATACAAAAGAATATTTATACCTAAGAATCTTCATACACAGGGTGTACGACCGCCACACCTGTTTATATTTGACAAATTCTATGTATCCTGCATATCTGGATAGTACATTCACTAAGGCAGCTCGTAAACACGGCCACATGTGGTCGCCACTAGGGAGCGAGCAGTCACCATTGACTTACAGCGACCACTGGCTTATACCAACCACTAGTAATCGCCGTAGGTGGTCGCTACCAAACTTTATTTTAAGAACTTGGTGGTAGCCACTTTTAATCAAGTGTTTAGGCCAGGTTCGACCTTCAATCAATTTATAAACTTTGACGTAGCAGTACTCATTACACTCTTCTATTATAATAAAAAGTGTGATCTCCAGCTCTGTCATTTTTGAAAAGTGGCAGCCCTAGCTAAGAATTATAACAACTCTGTGTCAAAGCCGTCATGGTTGAAGCTGTGGCAAGCTACTGAGGTTAATTTTAAATTTACGCCTAAGCACGTGTGGCTGCCGCCAGCTGCAAGTGGCGAGATCAAACTGCTACGTGCTACCAAAGCTTGTGGCTCGAATATACCACCTCTGATGCCGTGTTACCGTAGATACAGCTATTAATAAATTAACTTTCTTAGACTTTTAAAAATAATACATACACATTTGGCATTTACAGAAAATAAACTTTCGGTGACACCATTTTTTGAACGAATCTAACCACCCTTTCAATTCAAAATTTCCCATGCAATGTTAAATAGTCTAGTCAATGTGCCACAATTCACAAATAATTATAAAGAGGAACTTGCCAGTATAAAACATATTTCAATAAATAATCATTATGATCCAAATCTAATAGATAAAATACTTTCAAAACACTACATAGAAAATTAAATCAAATTATCTTCACAACAAAAACCGAAAAGGATAATTTAAAAATATGGAGTAAAAAATCATTTTCGATAGTAAACTAAGCGTAAACATCAGTCAATATTTGTTTTCACAGAAAATTAACCCGGCCTTCTTCAATAACCGAATCTTGAAAAATATTTGGTAAATAATAAAGTCATCAGTAAGCAAACTAACATAATATGCAACGGTATTTTTTAAAATTCGTGCGACAATTGCCTATATATAACAATATAAGAATCGTTGTACAGGTCTATCCACCCTAATTATCATTAAAATCACAATATAGAAATAAATTATATAAAAAAACAGTATTAAAAAATAAGGTACTAACAAAAGATCAGATTAATCTTAACAGCAATAATCCCCTCCATCATTTTAAAGAGAAAATAGTACTTAAGCGTAAAAAGTATGATAATTTGTTACCAAGCGGCGTGGTCTAGTGGTCCAGACTAAATCATGTTTAACATTCGGAAGGTTAGCGGTTTGATTCCGGGTCCGCCTGCCCTAATCCAAATTTTTATGTAACCAAGTTTTTCTGTGATTCCCATGAATCATTTAAGCAAACATTGGAGCAGTAATATTTCACAGATTATCATTCACTTTTTAAATTCTCTTTTTATTTTGCCCGATTCATTAGTCTCCTCGTAATTACCAACCACCCACTCCCACGATTCCTAAAAGGAGACTGAAGTAGGCTTTCCGCTCTACTCTCTGTTTTTACACTAGAGTAGCCATCCACATATATTAGTAACTGGTGAAAATGAAACACTCAAAAAAAATTTTCTCGTTAATAATTGGTCAGTATTATGTTACTCCTGAAGCGAAATACGCATATGGAGAAAAATAAAAACTATTGTCGAATTTATTCAAGAATTTTGTTACATCCCTTATTTTTACTTTTTGTCTACGTCAGAAAATAGTTTTGCATGTAATTAACCATATAATTTCATATGTTTTTGTAAAGCTCATACGTATAGGTTTCTGTAGAAGTTTAAACTGTTTAAATAAATGTATTTTGGTATACGGATATTTCCACTCTCGTTGTTATAATCAATGAAACCCGCAAATAAATGTTTCTACAAGAACAAACACAAGTCAAGTTGGAGTTCCGATAAGCATCCATAATTATTTATCCAGCTACTTCCAATATGTAATGTACACGTTTTCGAATTCCGATCATTCTTTATATCCACAGGCTTCTGTAATTTAATTACCTACAAGAGTTATTCAGCACAGTTGGATTTATGTTTTTCTTTTTACTTTCGTCTAATAGCTTCTTTAACCTATTTCATTATTACGATTATATAAATTTAGTTACATCATCACAATGGCGGCTGGTGATGAAATGATGCAGATGTTCTCTAAATTTTTACTGAAATAGTTTTTGAAACTTAATTTAATCCTACGATCCTAGAAGCAAAAGTTTGTCACCCCTTCCTCCGTCCATGCCTTACCACCTCCACAAAGTCATTAAGGAATCAAAATAATTGTTTTCTTTTTGGATGTACCCACAAATCCAACTATTCCCCGAATAAACTTTTCAGTATTTCAATCCCACCAGCTACTCATGCTGGTGGGTGGGCAGTCCCTCCGACCTATACTATAGTACAAAGCCGGAGGGTAGGGCGTAAATCCCTCTTCAGCCTTCTTTTAGAAATCGTGGGAATTGGTGGGTGGTGTGGTTAGGAAGAGAAAGATGAGGCAGATAAAATGAAGACAGAAGAGAAGTAAAAGATTATCTGTGGAATATTACTGCCCTAGCATTCTACTAAATGATTCAAGGAAATCACAGAAAACTTGGACTAGAGTAGCCGGACCGGAAATCGAATCAGTGGCCTTCCTACCACCAGAGCTTGTCGCCCGGTACTTTTTTCCCTTATTAAATTATACAATAATATCTAAAATTAATATTTTGCTAGTTATATAACGTTTTTGAAAAATAATTACAGCTAGGCTTTCAAAAGTTGAGTTGAAAAGTCAGTTTCATTGGAATTCTAGATTCTAGATCCTGTATTATTATTAATTGAAAGCTAATTTAGTTTAGGTTGCAAGCAATGCTTTAGCTAATATTTTATATTAATTATTAACATTTAAGTAATAATGGATTTGAAAATCATTATATATGTTGCAAATTAGTTAGGAAAAACATGAAAACAAAGTTGCTAATAATCTGCCTTTTTTCAAAACTTTTCATTATTTTCGCGCAACCAATTTATAGAAACATATTCAGAAAACAGTTTGCAAAGAAAGGCTTCGAAATTTCGATTGTTTGAAATTTAACACTGATTATACATTAATAAAAATCTAAAAGTTCCTGTTATATGAGGTACTGAGGTAGCAACATTGCTTATAAAATAAAGAGGGCGACAAAATCAAATTTGCACGCGGGTGCTCAGATAGCCAGCGGCGGCCTTGTCTCAACAATAATATCAGTCAACGGCTGACTTTTATATTTTTTTCTTCCTATCCTGAGTCAATCTTCGCATTTCCCAAAAACTGGAACAATTCACATTCATAACTATTTCCGAACGGTATTATCAGATATTTAATCTAAAATAATTTGAAAAACACACAAAACATGACTCACAATAAATTCAACTTCAGTATCAATTTTATCATTACCCTTAAGTTATTATATATTTTATAATCCATTCACAATCACTTATCGCTAGAGATTTTCAAATAAATTCTGTGTTTATTCATTCATAGCTCCATGTACAGGACCGTACCCATTATTTTTTATTCTTTAGTCCTACACCCTATTCCAGAAACTCGCTTGGCATTGAATTAGACGGTACCTTTCAAATGAGAACAGCGCGTGCGCAAGAGTGAAATTTCACGTGCAGGCAAGCGCTTGGCCAGTACGTCTGACGTAGCTGACCCCATGGGGTCACCTTTGTCCCCATTATTAGCAGAGATTTACAAGAATCATTTTGAAGTTAACTTATTTAAATTACAGAATTCCCTAATAAATAAAGTAATTAAGTGGATTAGACATGTTGAAGACATATTTTGTGTATGGAAAGGTACTAGGAGACAGTTAGATAATTTTTTAACATATTTAAACTCTATCAACAGAAAAATACAATTTACACTTGAGATTGAATCCCAAAATTCCTTAAACTTTTTAGACTTGACAATAATACGTAATAATAATACCTTAGATTTCAATATATTTAAAAAAATACATTCTCAGAAGTTATCATTCCGGCTCACTCAAACCAAAATTTCAACATAAAAATGTCAACATTCAACAGTTTGATACATAGACTTATTTCACTCCCTCTTAAAGAACAAAAATATAAAAACGAAGTTGATATATTAAAAACAATAGCAAGTAATAATGGGTACAATCCGGATACTATTGACAAAATATTAACTAAGAAATACAAAAAACACACTATTAAGGAAATATACTCAGGTAAATGTTTTGCTAAAAATAGAAATTGGCATTTCATTAATCATTACAAAAATATTAGTGCAGGTATTTGTAAAAGATTAGCTAAAATAGGAATTAATACCATATGTTCAAATAAATTTAATTTAGGTAAATTATTAGTTAACAATAAAATTACAAATTTTGACAAACTATGTAAATCTGGGGTGTATGAAATTCATTGTGCAAACTGCGATGCTATGTATATAGGGCAGACAGGAAGATCGTTTAGAATTAGGTTTAAAGACCACAAGAAGTCAATTGATGATAAAAAATGTAGTACTGGTTTTTCCCAACATTGTTTTCAAAATGGTCACAATTAATGTAGAAAATAATTTTAGAATTTTACATTTTCTTAATAAAAGCAAAAGATTAAATTTGTTATAAAAATTAGAAATCCAGAAAGCCTTTTTTTAAATCAAAATATTAAAAATGAAGAGTGTGAAGGGCACAATAGCCCTATATTTCGTGCATGTTTTCAAAAACTATAAGTGGGGTTACTTCCCCCACTCACATGTAAGGTACAAATAGTTATGTTTGTTTATCTTTAGTTAGTTTCTAATTGACTCTTTGAGAATGGCCTAACTAAGCCGAAACGATTGTAAAAGTATTCTTAATAAAGTTTGTTTTTTTTTAATATATTAAAAATGTTTTACAAGTTCCCAACCGCAACCTCTCTAAATATTATTAAAAGTGACGTAGCTACGTTGAGTGTACAGGCTGCACGTTCCTATGGAGAGCGCTCTGATATGTACGAATGGACTCTCTGAGTTGTCAATTTTCCATTTGTTTAATCGTGGCACTGATTAGTACGAACAGTTGTTGTACTTCGAATCTCTTTCATAAATCAGTTTCAATCAAAATTCAGTTTCTTTCAATGTCACTTGTTCATATTAATTTCTTTTAAGAATCCAAATCTTTCGTTTCGATTTTTTAAAAAGGTTGTCATTGTACTCAAAAGTAAAAAAATTCCTTAATATGGAATAAAAATAAGTTGTTGGTCAAGTAATTTATCGAAACTACCAGACGTGAATCGCGATTTCAATCTTATCAGATCTCATCAGCACGTTATATGCAGATTCGATAAATTACTGACCAAATCGCTGGAGCTCGGTGTAAAACGGATTTAAATAAATCGTTAATATGGCAGTACGTCGCCATTTACCTGCTTTTGCTGCTATTGCCGTATTTCATAACGTTAGACAAGGCATTATTAGGGTATCTTAATATGGATTGCACTATAATAAATCTAATCAGTTTTTCATATTTATACACATATATTTTTATACTGCATCGCTAGCTTCTTTCAAGCATTCAAAAGTTCTGTTTAATTTTTTAAAAAATTTAACATTGCATCAATAATGAAAAGTCGAAAAGTTTTTTAAAAAGGTTGTCATTGTACTCAAAAGTAAAAAAATTCCTTAATATGGAATAAAAATAAGTTGTTGGTCAAGTAATTTATCGAAACTACCAGACGTGAATCGCGATTTCAATCTTATCAGATCTCATCAGCACGTTATATGCAGATTCGATAAATTACTGACCAAATCGCTGGAGCTCGGTGTAAAACGGATTTAAATAAATCGTTAATATGGCAGTACGTCGCCATTTACCTGCTTTTGCTGCTATTGCCGTATTTCATAACGTTAGACAAGGCATTATTAGGGTATCTTAATATGGATTGCACTATAATAAATCTAATCAGTTTTTCATATTTATACACATATATTTTTATACTGCATCGCTAGCTTCTTTCAAGCATTCAAAAGTTCTGTTTAATTTTTTAAAAAATTTAACATTGCATCAATAATGAAAAGTCGCTGTGGACATCCGAAAGTAATTAAAAAAATATATAAATATATATATATATATATATCTCTCTTAGTTTAGAATAAAGGATCACAAATTAACTTTTTAACAATTTTTGTTCCACAAATAGATGTATCCGAAGATATTTCTTTTCGACCCGTCGTTTTAAAATATAGTATGCAGCATTAGCAACAACGCCCGAAGTTCTTCGTTGTGTGTAAATTTTAACAGTATCCATGAGAACAGAAAATAACGCTCTAGGTCCTACGCCGCGCGTAGGGCGTAGGGTGCATCGTACGCCATGTGAAACAGCACTCAATGCTATTCATCATTGCTAAAGGAGCAATTCTGATAACATCGTATTTGTTATGTATTGTAAATGGAATGCAACAGCTCCTAAAGTAGATAATTTAAAACTTGGCAGGGATCCGCATTATCTGACTAATTGAATTAAGTCTTCAAGTTACAAGTACACACATACAAAACAAATTATGCTTGTATTATATACCTTTTTACGTATGTGTAAGTATATACCTACTTAAATATATATATAAGTTTGTCTCGTACTTCTGTATATACCCAACATACATGTGTGGAAGTATATGTTACAGTATTACAAATATTGTGAGGGTGGTGTATGTATAAGGAAGACTTTGATAATATTTTATCGAATGCAATATCCCTACATATACAGGGTAGACCAACTTTGCATCTTCTTATAGAAACTAATTGAGTATTTGACTAGCCTTTTTTTCTTAAATTAGTTACCTAAAAAGTTAAAAATTGATCAGTAAAAACCGAAAGTTACTGCCTTATATTATCTATCCAATAATGTGTGGGAAAAATAGAAATAATAACCGATGAAGTATAATAATATGAATTACTGTTTGTTTTAGAGATACAAATTAAAATTGCAGTTTTTAACATTAACAGAAAACAATTTAATTACGAATTCTACGATATATTAACTTATTGGATATTCAATCCTATCATTTTTTATGAATAACGAAATTGATGAAGCAGTTTATTATTTAGTTTCAGCTAGGTGTTTCAGTTTCTTATTAAAACTTATGTACTTAAGAGTAATATTGGCCAAAAATAGAAAAAGATGTTTTTAAAGTAATTCGAACTATATTTAATTAGACATCGATACATATACTGTTTTTCTATATAGTCTCCCGCTATAGAAATACATTTTTCCCATCGGATTGAGAGCTTTTTTAAATCGTAGAAACTGTTCCTCCTTTCAAGAATCATGGGAATGCGTGGGTGATGTGGTTAGGGAGAAAAAGACGAAAAGAGACGTGAAAGATTATCTGTGGAATATTACTGCCCTAAAATTGCCTAAGTGATCCAAGGAAACCACAGAAAAACTTGGACCAGAGCAGCCGGACCCGGGTTCAAACCTGTGACCTCCCGAATGCTAAGCAATGATCTAGAGCACTAAACCACGGCGCTCGTTTTAATTTCAATGAATAGTATTAATTTTGTTGGATAAATAAAAAGCATATTTCAATTTCTACAATCAGAGTTTGCAGTACGTGCACTGCATATTATCAAAAGACAATGTGTGATTGGTATTAGTTCATTTTCTCTACTTGAAAGTTTTATTAGTACACGAGTTATCCCTGTTTAATAATAGTTGACTACGTCAATATTGTATACAAAAGATTAATAATCTAATTACATATCAAGTCTCGTACATTATCTTGTTTTAGAAATGAACAGTAGATAGATTTACGGAATTAAGTATAATCATTTAACATGCGGGCTGAAATTACATAGATGGCGCTACTAGTATCAAATCCATATGATTTTTATTTAGCCCTAACCTTCAAAAGACGCGTGTATAAATTTGACAGCTGTTGCACTATTAGTATCTGAGTTGTAGCAGTTTTAGTGAAAGAACTTTTGTTCTGTTTGTTGTTGAAAATATCGATAAAAAGGAATTTCGTGTGTTAATAAAGCATTGCTTTTTGGCGAAGAAAAGTACTGTTCAAACCAAGGCGTGGCTTGATAAACATTAAGTCCGAAGACTGCACTAGGAAAATCAACCGTAGAAAAGTGGTTTGCTAAATTTAAACGAGGCGAAATGAGCACATGAACACCGAGGATGATGCACGCAGTGGACGCCCCAAAGAGGCTGTTACCGACGAAAACATCAAAAAAGTCCACAAAATCATTTTTGATAACTGTAAAGTAAAGTTGATTAAGATAGCTGAGACCCGACCCTAAAGATATCAAAGAAACGTGCTGGTCATATGGTGAATAAATATTTGGATATGCGAAAGCTCTGTACAAAGTGGATGCCGCGAAAGCGCGAACTCACAATCGACCAAAAACAACAACGTATCAAATCGATGAATCTAAGAAGTGTTTGGAGCTGTTCAATCGTAATAAATCCGAAATTTTGCATTTGCGTCGATATGTGTCGATGGATGAAACATGGCTTCATCATTTCACACCGGAGTCCAATCGACAGTCAGCTGAGTGGACTGCACGTGATGAACGGACCCCAAAGAGTGGAAAGACGCAAAAGTCGGCTGGAAAGGTTATGGCATCAGTATTCTGGGATGCTCATGGTATAAAATACATTGACTATCGACTATCTTAAAAAGGGTAAAAGCATAAATAGCGACTATTACTTACGTAGCGTTATTGGAGCGTTTAAAAGACAAAATCGCGTAAAAGCGACCTCATTTGAAGAAAAAGAAAGTGCTGTTTCATCAAGCAAATGCACCCTGTCACAAATTAATGAAATCGATGGCAAAATTCCATGAATTGAGCTTCGAATTGCTTCTGCATCCACCGCACTCTCCAGATCTGGCCCCCAGCGACTTTTGTCTGTTCTCACACCTCAAGAGAATGCTCGCTGGACAGAAATTTCGCGTTGATGAAGAGGTAATCGCCGAAGCTGAAGCCTATTTTGAGACTAAAGACAAATCATATTATAAAAATGGTATCGAAAAATTTTATGACCGCTACAATCGTTGTATCGCCCTCGAAGGACTATATTGAGTAATAAAATCTAATTCTATCAAAAAAATTTTTTTTCTATGCTAGCCTACGAACTTTTCAGCCCGCCTGTTAGTTGACTACGTCAATATTGTATACTTTTTTTAATAATCTAATTAGATATCAAGTCTCCTACATTATTTTGTTTTAGAAATGAACAGTAGATAGATTTACGGAAATAAGTATAATCATTTAAGTATATAAAATTAATTTAAAAATTATTTTTAATCGCAGGGCTTTTATTAACAAACGAAACGAATAATCATTTGCGTTACTAGCCGCAAATGTTTGTAAGTGTATTTTTAGGTAAGTTTCCTTATCAATTTTATTTGCACATGTAGGCACTATGTGTTTAGTGGCTTTAATATAAGTGTATTTATATACGAGTATTGTATTTTTCGTTTGCAGTCGTTTAGATAAGAAGTAACAGGAGACACTGTTTGCAATAAGATTTATTAAATCACATTTTCAGTAAATCAGTAAGAATGATTAAGGTCAGTGACATTTTCGATACCACGTGTACACTCCTAAATGATTGGAATTGTAAAAATTGTTTGATGCATCAAAACTCCTTATCAAACAAACAAGTTCTTTTATTATTTTTTTTATTATGCACAATAAAATGGTGGAGTGTCAATATGGCCCGTTCTCGACCTAAATATGTTTAGCAAAAATTTGTGATTGTGGCGTGCAAAATACCATGTTTTTCGGCTTTCTATTGACACTTCTGATAGCATTTGAGACTTATAATTTATAAAAACTCATGAAATAAGTAGATTTGGTGGGAGTCTATAACCTCATCAAACATTCGATGGTTAGGATCGCGAGGATAAATAGACGTTCCTAACTCATTGTTGAATGCAAGTAGGTTTTAATTTTTATTAGTATGCTGACTTTGCTTACAACTTGCAGATGTCGTCGGTAATGTACAATATATCTATCCTTAAAGCTATATTAATATTGGGAAAAACCTTCTTGCAAGTCATGTCTGCAAATAAGTGCATTGCCACAGGAATGCACTTCTCTTCTTCTCTTTTCGTTGATTCCAATCACAAGTGGAATTTTCTTTTTAAGTATGGTGTGTTACTAGCAAAAATCAATTACATCTCTGAAATATTTTCGATCTAGGTAAGCTACATTTCTATACAGATTTTCAGTAGACAGTTCTTCGCAGTTTCTACCATTGTACTCATTTTCCTTAAATTTTTGTCAAGTACAACTTTTATATATAGTCGGGTATAGTGTTCTTGATTAGTACCTACAGATTTCGTCATGTTGACTTTTCTTTCGGGAAAATCGTTTGCTTTTGATGTCCGGCGCGATTTCCAACTATTTTGATATAGGTGCAACCTTGTCGATCAATCTCACGGTTCTTACAAGATCCCAATGAGACCTTGAATTAGCTTTTTCAAAAATCCATTGGGTACTTCATTTCCACCAGCTACTAATACTGATGGTCGGTATGTAGTGCCGAAGGATAGACCAGAAATCCTTCTTTAATCTCCTTTTTGGAATCGTGAGAGTGGATGGATGATGGCTAGGGAGAGAAAGTTGAGACGAACGAAATGAAGACAGAAGAGAAGTTAAAGATTATCTGCGTAATATTAGTGTCCTGCTATGGTGCACTGCATATAGTGTTTTCCGGAATGCACTCAATTGAACGAGTGTTCTTATCAGATACATTAATTTAGCGCACCTTCAAATTGCTTCGGTTTGCAACCCTCTGCCTAAATTCGGTGCTGGTTATTCTGTCATTTTATGGATAAAAAACTGATCTACGCTCATGTTAAAAAAATATATTCGCTTTATAAGAAGAAAAAGAAATAAATCGTCCAAAAACTTCACAAACTTTTATTTATATGCAGATATACATTTCAACCACGAAATGGTCATCTTCAATGTATTAACTAATAAACAGAAATACCGAAATACCTTCTAATAGGTACCTGGAGGCTTGCGACAACAGAGGGTTGTTTCGCAAATGGTGTACATCGAAATTCATCAGGTTTTCCATAAATTTATGTATATACACTGCTTCGCTAATAATTAATTCCGATAAATTGTTGCCCGGCCTGAGTAATTGTACATTATTTAAATCAAAGCTATGGTTGGATTCTAAAACTTTTGTGATGCTACGGCGGATTTTTCTGGATGGTTGTTTTTTAAATGTTGAAAATGTTCCTGGGATCGTGTGTTAATACTTCCTTTTGTTAGACCTATATATACTTTTTTGTAGTTTTTCGCTAAATGAACGTTACTGTTCACGTGAAATTGAATACATTTGTTATCCTTCAAATAAGTGTTGCTCATGCATCTTCTCGGTGCCACTTTCACAAAAAGAAGCTCGAATTTTGGCCCGGAGTATTATGAAATTACCTTCGTAATTTGTATAGTTCGCCGAAAAGAAATTTGTTACTGTAGAAATAAGCGATTCACTATTAGAAATAGTTCTAGTCACTTTAATCAAATAAATGAATAACTATTATTATCTCTAGCGGCTAAATAAATATGTAAATAGAAGAACACAGTAAATACCTTAATCTACAACTCCAAAATACTACACTAAACTTATTGTAACCAATATAAATACTAGTTAATGTTATGTTCCAGTGAAGATGGTTTAGTCTAATAGTCTCAACAATTAAAAGAGTTTAACCTTTTTTTATATTATTGATATTATGATTTTCAGTAAGAATGTGTTGGACAATACTTGATTTCGGTGTTGTACCAAACCTAGCGTGAGTCAAATGTTCCTTAAATATAACTTGATTAGAGCATTTAGTTTGTCCAACATATTTCTTATTACAGTCTCTACAATCAATCCCCAACTTCTAGAAAAGGATATATATCCTTAAGGTTAGTATGAACGATTTGAAGATAGTTAAAAATTCCCAACTGCACAATATTTGCTTTTAAATTTTTCTTGGGTTCAATTAATAAATGATAAAAATAAAAGAAGAAAAAATTAATAGGTAGCTCCTTAAAAATTACAATTACATACTGTACCAAACAATTTCCCAGTCTGTTTTATTTTCATTTCAACTGGAATATTTCTTGTTTCTTAGGCTATTTTCACGAAGCTCATCCAAGTAATCGGCACAAAAGTCTGAAGCTAAATGAGAAATGGATGTCGTAGTGTTGAGCGCTAAAATTTGTCCTAGGAGAGTACGTACTTGCCACTACCTCGAGGAGGATTTTTATTAGCATTTTACATTGTCGGTTAAACTTTTACCTATAGTGTATATCACTTTCCCGTCTTGTACGGCTTAAATCAATAGACGCAGGCGTTTTATGGGTGACGAGAACAACATACGTGCAATTTTAATTGAACTACATATTATGTATTAAAACAATTTAACGTAGAGAATACTAAATAATGCCGATAAGTTTAACTGTAACTTTCACTTGATTGCCTTTTTTTCTATTGCGGACATTTAAAATTTAGTAGTTTGCTTAAAAGTCGGCTCCTTTTTTAACTTCAACAAAACTGACACCGAATATACGTCTTCGTTTTAGTTGTTTTCCTTTCTCGTTATGCAATGGAGTTAAGAAAAGAATTCGAATCTATCTTTTCAATAAAATAACTTTATTACGGACAAAATGATAATTTAATTAACACAGCTCCACACAACTAATTACACCTGCAATTATTGTAATTGTTAAGCGTGTTTTGTGTAATCGAAATGTTGTAAGTCACTGTCAATAAAAATGGATATACGTTGTGAAACATGTGACATACATTTAAAGCAAAAGCAAAAGAGAAGTCAAATTAATCGTAAAAGTAAGTCCTACAATATCGTGGTTTGCGTGAAATGTTGTATAGGTATAGGGCGTCACATTACAGCTTATTTTTTTATATGCCCTTTATCTATAAAAATATGAACAAATGTCTTATATGTATAAAGGTTTTGTTAATGAATCGATATATAATAATGCGCCACGTATCTATCATATTAGCGTAGATAGATTTGTAAAGGAAATCGGTGAAGCTATCTCGTCCGATGAACTAACTGTCCTGCTTTCGATTACATATTTAAATAATATCACCATGCAGTGTTGCTTTTACTACTGATCGACGTGTAGATAATCAACGGATAGTGGCAACTACCGACATCAGAGATATCTGATCCCGCTCCGATACTATAGCCACGTCCTAACTAAAATTTAACTTTTAACGCGCCAAAAGAAGTAGGAGGGTGTATCAAATAAAAACAGGACTGATTTTCTTTTAATTATGGGGAGGTCAGTGACCTGGTAGTTGTAGCGAAGATGGCATGTACCGCTAGGGTGAAGGGAGAACTAACCGCAATTTATACGTTTATTTGCCAGGGTCACTACTGGTCCCTCATTTTCCAAAAATATAAAGTATGTATCTATTTAGGTGCTCATTGAAGATGTATGGTTCAATCACTTTTACCTGCCTGCTCTGGCATGGACGTTTTCTCTGGTTTGTTTGGATAATTTACGTAAATACAGCGACAGTAATATTCAACAGACATACTCTGAACACAAATTGAAGATAAATATATAATGGGCAAGCATATAAGAAAAGGGCAGCAAATGCCCGTCGCCAGAGCCGGCAAAACAAGGTTTACAGAGCAGGGAAGACATGGGCAGAGAGAAACATTTGAGATGAAGAATCTACCACTTTTATTTTTACTTTCCATACTTGGGTCAAGTATCTACCACAGCTTTCACTTTGTCGGCAGTGGTGAAGGATACTAAATGTCCTTTGCTTATATACCTACCCATTATGCATTTATCTTCAATTTATGGTTAAATTATAGTAATCTTTCACATTTCTTCTGTTTTCATTTTGTTCAAATCTGTTTCTTCTCAACCGTCACCAATTCCCATGTTTCTTAAAAGAAAGCTGAAGAGGGCCTTCTTTATAAACAAATGGCACAACTGAAGTTGCATACGTGGTCACTTGATCGTTTCATGGTACTCCATTATATTGTTGTATGTAAATATCGATTTTAAGAAAATGTCAAATAACTCAAAAACTACAAATTTTTGGCATAGATAAGTGTTACATAAATAGACGCAGAATTTGTAGCTTCATTTAATGACATAATAACATACAGAACGGTTAGTTAGAGACACATTCGAAGCAGAAGGAGTAAAGAGGAGCAGAGGAAGACCTATATTAGCTTACTGTTAGGAAATTGGGATATCGAATGTCCTAATTTTAGGGAAATGCAAAGATTGGTTCATAATAAGTAGTGGAGGTGCGTATCCAACCCCATCTTTGAACTAGCGACGCTATGATAATGATGAAAAATCAGGGTATTCCATTTAAGATAAATTAGTTTTTGAGGATAGAAGTTTCGGGAAAATTTGTTACACAATTCAATTATTTAAATGACCTAAATGTTGAAGGATAGCAATTGGGTATAAATTTCAATTTTTCAAATTTGTTACAATGAGAAAATTGGAATGTTTAAAGAATTTTTACAAACGCTGGAATAAGCGAAAGATGATTATATAAACTGATTCCTAATTATTATTAGATATATTAGGTTCCCTGGATATATCAATAATAATCTAAAAAAAGAAGGTAATAAAATCTTTTTCCGTCTAATTACAAAAGATCACAGATCTCAAATTTCTAACGCGTCCTACACAGTAGGCACAGTGCACCGAAAGCCATATCCCACGACCGGTTTCGACCTATCGGGTATCATCGGTGGGCGCTGGCAGGAAGACTTTTACAAGCTATATAATAGATATAAATATGGAATCAACAGAAACAACTACTCTGATCTTTTATAATTAGACGGAAAAGGTTTTTATTACCTTCTTTTTTTTGTTGTTATCTTCGTCTAATAATCGTTCGGAGTCAACAGTGTAATTCAATGCCGGTAGGGGCATTAGCCCTCGGAGTAGTTGTTTCTGTTGGTTCCGTATTTATATTTTTTATATCTAGTTTAAAAAATCGCAAAAAGCTTAACCGTCTATTAGTAATAGTTAGGATGTAAAATTTATCTAAGACATTTAGAAAATAGATAACTTCAATTAACGTTAGGCAAGGTTACGGTAATAAACGGTTTTTGAAACTATCCGTTAAATATTTAATTGAAATATAGTTCTATTAAACAAATATTTCTTACATGTAGGTAATACGATTGAACATTTGCAGACATCATTGAAACAAAGAAACGGTTGTTCGTGACGAGAATCTCTGTATGTAATAAATTTCAAGTCTGCAGTCGTAAAAATCTTTGTAAACACTGAGTAATGGCAAACAGTACATGTACGTTTTTTGGCGAGGCACTAAACTAGTAAGTCTATCATTTTTATAGGAACAGCAGTACATTTAGAAGCACACATGGTGTTCTGAAAATGTTCTAAAAATTTCTTTGAACATTTAGACGACACTAACCCATTTTTGGATAGCGTTTTTGTGCGTGATAAGTACATTTTTTGATAGTTCTTTTGTACGTAAGGTATCCTATAACCTTAATGAAATCAAGATAGGTATACAAAAATAAATATTAGTTTTTACCTTAAACATAAAAAATAGATAAAGCTAAAACGGGGTATTTTATAAATATTAAAAAGGGTTCTTAATTTGAATATAGGTACTAAGCAGCAAAACTCAGGCATTCAAGTACTTTACTGAAAAGAAAAACAACAATGTTATGTATGTAGTTAATAAGTTTTAATAATGTATATTTAAATATAAACGGAAATATGGGCTAATACCCCTACCGGCATTGCATTACACTCTTGATTCCGATGGATTCTTAGACGAAGATGTAACATATTCAAAAATAAAAGGCATTAAAATCGTTTTTCGTCTAAATTTCAAGGATCACAGATCCCACATTTAGAACGCGTCCTACACAGTAGGCACAACGTACGGAAAGCCATACCCACGACCGGTTTTACAGGTTATATGATAAATATAAATATAAATATGGAATCAACAAAAACAAGTACTCCGAGAGCTAATACCCCTACCGGCATTGAATTACACTCTTGATTCCAATGGATTCCTAGACGAGGATATAACATATTCAAATAAAGAAGTCATTAAAATCCTTTTTCGTCGAAATTTCAACTATCTCAGATCTCACATTTTTTTTAATTTTTAATGCCTTCTTTTTTTGAATATATATATTTAATTCGTTTTCTAATTTTGGATACAACAATCTAGGACAGTCTTCCTATCTAAAATTATACAACAATACCAATAGTAACAACAGTATTTAAAATCACATAAGTAAAAGAAATCCTTGCTGCAGTAATTTTTATTTAAATAACTTTGATTTATTCTACTATTATACTACCCTATGAACGATTGCTGTATAGGTGCTGCAGAGCTGCAAAACTACCAAACAATTTATTATTATAATAATTTAGTGTATTTACACTACACCCTACGCTGATGTGCTTGTGAATTCTCTGGATTAGGGGAATTTACCTACTGTTTTAGTTAGTTTAATAATTAGTATATAAGTAATTAATGAAAATAAAGATTAACCAACAGGGTACAAGGTAATAAGAACAGTGGCTAATCTAAAAGTTGGTGAGTAAGCTATATCTTGATAATAACAAAGAGTACTCTTGTAGTTCTCTTTGAAAATGGCCGAAACGTTGAAACACGCTAAGGGATTGTTAATAAATTTTGTGTAAACGTTTTTGATTTAATTTTAAACAATTTAATATTATCGAAAATGTTTCACAATGAACCTACCGCAGAAACAATTCGAATTATATTTTTTAATATTTCATGGCATATTAAATTAATGCTCTAAATCACAAATAACTAACAACAAAGATGAGTAACATAAGATTTATTATACCACAATATATAATATATTTCGGCATACAATGCCTTCTTTAGGTGATGAAGATAATCTAAACTACAAATAAAAATCAACTCAAATACCAAAATTAAATGGGGGAATAATAAAATAAAAGATTAAGATCTTGGAGACTAAGATACACACTGAAAATAAAAGTATAAAATTGAATTTATTAGAAACTATGGAAATTAACAAGTTAAATAAATTATGAATAATTTTAAACAACCACATTGACTTAAGTAATTCATCATTGTTAAAAATTTAATTTTACAACCCCCATTTCATTTTAGTATTTAAGTTGATTTATATTTTGGCTAAGTAACCGAGCGGCGTGGTCTAGGGGTTTAGATAATTGCTTAGCATTCGGGAGGTCGCCGATTCAATTCCTGGTCCAAGTTTTCTATGGTTTCCTTGGATCACTTAGGTAAATGCTGGGGCAATAATATTTCACAGATAATCTTTCGCTTCTGTCTTAATTTCGTTCGTCTCGTCATTCTTTCCCTAATCATCACCCACCTACTCACGGCTTTGCACTACAGTGTAGGTTGGAAGGACAGCCCGCCCACCAGTACGAATAGCTGATGGGAATGAAACACGCAAAAAATAGACTAAGTTTAGATTATCTTCACAATCTGAAGAAGGCATTGTTTGGCGAAATGTATATTGTGGTATAATAAATTTTATGTAACTAATCTTTGTTGTTATTTAGTTATTTATTTGTGTATTATAGAGTTACAATGCTTAAAGATTTCGTCTATTCAATGTTCTAAAAACTGTAATACACTATCGTCACTGTTTTATTTTTATCTTGTGTCATGTTTGTTTTAAATTTTTTAAAGTAAAAATAGTGACAAAAACTACAGGATCTAGTTGCTTCACAATTGCGTACATTGGTTTACGAAGAGAAAATTAGTCAATCACTTGTAATTTTTATTTCCTAACAATTAGCAGAGCGCGTAATGTATGGGTCAACAAAGTTGGGAGACGAAAATGAAAAAAGAATAAAGTACTCATTTTCAACGTAATTTCTGATACTAATCACGAATATGGCTTCAAAATTGCAAAAGCACGTCAGAGTTTGGAGATATTCTAACTTCAAATTTTAAAACATTCAATTCAATTCTATAATTGCAATTATTTATAACTACTTGCAATTCAAAAAAATTTTTGGATACCACGGAGTAATTATTATCAAAGTTTATTATGAGTTGAAAATAGGTACCTATGTAATCAACACCTGTGCACCTCCACTCCTTTGTATCCCGAACCGATCTTCGCATTTCTAGTAAAATTGAACATCCCAATGTAATATAGATCTCCCCTACCTTCCTTTACTCCTGCTTCTTGTTCTAATATGAATCTAACTAGTCTTTCAGAAGGTGTCCTACCATCCTACGTCTCTTTTTCCTTATTAAGTTCTATAGCACTCTTTGTTCTCCTATGCATCTATCTACGACATTTTAATTATCCTTCTATAATACTGCATCTCTCTATTTTTTCTTTTTCGCCGCGCCCACCGTCTACCTTTCCCACCGTACAGAGGCGTGCGTCATATAAATAGTTTTAATAATTTTTTCCGAATTTCCAAATTAACCGTTCTCGAGCACAAAATTTACTTCTTTTTATTAAAAACCATTGCCCTACGCTATCATTTGTTTTATCTCTACCTCTTTTTCCAACTTCACTTATCTTCCTAGATATCGAAAGTCGGCAACTTCTAATTTTTTGTCTCCAATTTTTATATTAGCTCTAAAGCTACTTTCTCGCCTCCTCCCTCTTACAAATCAATATTTTTGTTTTGTTATTACTTATAATTGCCTATCATTACCTCTTTCATTTTATTTCAGGTTTTTTAAGTGATTAATAACTCATCCCTACTAGATGCTAATACTGCTAATTTTTGCCCTCCCTAAACCTATCCTGACTTTAATAATACTAATCGCATTTTCAATATTAACTCGTTCCCCTATTTCTTCTTAACCCAAATATTTTTCCACCCTTCTTTAATTCCTTGTAATTATATTATATTTGGAGCCTCATCAGTCGTACCTGTTTCAATCTTTTTTCTTACTTCTTTACACCTAATCTTTCAATTATTATTTTTATTAGGCAAGTAAAATATTAAAAAATGATGTTTAGATATCTATTTATACGTGCGTAAGTAAGTAAGCACTCACTAGTAGCTGTTATGAACATGAATAAAGTGAATAATTATATTGTTGTGTGAGCAAACGTCGCCGTCGATAGATTAAAATGTCAATGTCACAAACGTATCAAGGGATTAGACGTCTCGGTTTGTCAATATTTGTTTTGCGAAAACGTTTTACATAATTGTTGTACTTCACAGTTGTTAACAAAACTACCTCCTATAAATAATTGCCGTTGATTTCCACTGACAATTTAATGGTTATAAACTATATTATAAAGCAGTTGCATACGTTAGACTCGTGTGCTTGTTGTCTAACGAGTCCAAGGGGGTTGGGATACAGGGACGAAGCAGTGCTCTCGAATACAGCTCCCAAACTCTCCAGAAATTCCACAAAAACCAATTACCCAAAACATTAAACCCAAACGAAACAAACTACTAAGGGCAGTGGCGTAGCTAACATGAGTGACAGTGCGGATATTGTGGTGTCACCCCCAATAATAAAATTGTTAAAATTAATAAAAATCCGATAAACGTAAAGTGTAACTTTATTTTATTAATTCAAATAAAAGTCAATTATATTTTAGTTACAGTAATATGTTTGTTTACGACAGTAGTACTCTCTTATAAGAGGGTATCATACCCTTGCTATACTCTCATATAGTGTTACGTTTTTTATAAACTCGTATATTTAACTCTCTCAACAAAACTTAACTTTTTAACACAACTTCGGTTTTAAAATTCTCGTAAACACTTTTCGTCGTAAACCTCTCTTTCTGTCAATTGCCTGTTCTCCGTCGCCTGTCAACCATTCTCCGTCAACTGTCAACTACTCTCCATTAATTCTGTCAACTATTCTCCATCAACTGTTCTAAACCGCCTATCGCTGTCGCTTATATAGTTTGATGGACGCTACTATGTTATTCTCGAACCAAATCGAATGATCTAGTAGTTGTCTCGGTTTTTCTAGAACTCGGCATAGGCAAACTCCACTCTATTTTTGCAATCGGCGTAGGTCAATTCCACCCAAAACGCCACGTCCTTCACAATAGATATAATGTACAAACACTTAATACCTCTACTTTCTAGCTTTAACCAGTAGCGAACAGGGGGGGGGGGGTGGAGTTCTCAAAAAAATATTTATTACCATTTTTTGTAATTGCAGGACACGTCCCATTTTTTTCTAGATCTCTATGAATCTTGAAAAGAAGAAAATTTCACCTTCCACCGAACTATACCGACTTTTAAGTAAAGGGAAATTATAAAACTCAACTTTCAAATTTTCTGATATTTTTGGGGAGATAAGGATAATTTTTAATTAATTTTATTTTTCTGAAACTCTTCTTAGATAAAGTAAAAACTGTACTGTACCGTTATAACGTCTCCCATCGCAACGCAAGTATGTTCAAACCTTTATCGTTAAAAAACATTGTCATGGTTTGAGTAAGCTTTTCATTTTTTTTTTAACAGACGGACGTCTCCCCCAAATGGGTGCAGGCCCTCCCCTTAGTTTCAACTCCACCCGGGGGGCAGCTGGTAAACGCGCTAAAGCAATTAATTCCGCTGTGTTAATTGATTTATATAATTAAATATTTAAAAGTGTTTACTTGTTACCTTATTTATGGTTTAGGATAGGAGTTTTAAATCCGTTAGGTTTATTGTTTTGTGGTTATTGTTTTTTAGATCTTTGTATTAAATTAGCGGATGCTTGCTGGAAGTCTAACATATTCAATCGAAAATAAATACTAAATTTTAACTGCCACACTTTATTAACACACTTTACATATGTTTTACCACCACTGTGACTTCTTCAGAAATACAATCTTTACTTAAAACTACTTCCCAATAATTGCTCATAAACAGTCTTCTTAAGATCATGAATAGGGTGATGGAAAAGGTTTAACAATGGTGACTTGTTTAGATATAGTTGATCATTGAGTAATTTATTTGTATTTTTATATTTATTAATTTCTTTAAATTCTAATAAAGTTAGTTTTAAGCTTTTATTTTCTAAATGTAAGATCTTTAAATTCGAATTAAATATATAATTATTTTCTAAAACATGTTTAGCATTTTTTATTTTTATAAGATATAAAATGTTCGTTCAAACGGATATGAAAATTTATTCCCGTCTGACCTACATAGATTTTTGGATAAGATCCACAACTGAGTTGATAAATGCTAGATTTTGATAATTTATCAGTTTTGTCTTTATTATTCTTTATGTGTATGCTATGGTTATTTATTGTTGGTTTTTTAACTTACATTTGTATCGTTGTTTTAACGATTTAATTTTTTTAAATTAATTTTTAATGATAGCTTACCTATATATGTTACCACTTTAAATACTTTATTTTTATTATCTTGCATAAGTGAGAAAATAATTGAATTGATATGCTTATACGAAAATTTGTAGTGTTTTTTATTATCGGTTCAAAGTTTTTTTTTAGATATTTCATAATCGCCCCCCTAAAAGTGACTTCTGGATACGCCCCTGTAGTGTACGCATCACTCACCATGCCGGGTCACACGCATTCATTGCGCCTTCTGAGTTTATCGTACTGGGTTCGTTGATAATGCGAAGACATTAAAATTACTTTGAAACTGGTTACGTCACCACTACGCTCTTTCGCGTAATAGCCCAAGAAGCGCTCCTTGTTAGTTTATTTTTAAATATTTCAATTTTTAATTTTTGAAAAATGATATAATTTTATTTACCTTACAAAATCAAAGAGAAAAGAGGAAAAACAAATAAGTTTCACGAAATTTTTATTGTCTCGACAATATTGTTTCGGTCGATTCGTCCATTAACTAGAGAATACAAATACAAACTAGAGAATTCTTTTAATTGTAAAATCATAGAAAATAGTCCAGTTAATTTAAAATCCATATTATGTAAATGTGTTTATCGTTTAGGTTGTAATTCGTTTAATGCTATTTATATTGGACAGAGTGGCAGGTCTATTACAAAACGCGTTTCCGAACATAATAATGCCATTAACACAAATGATAGCAAATGTGGTTTTGCTGAACATTGCATTACTAATAATCATCATCTAGACTTGGATAAGATAAAAAATTTACATTGTAACATTCCAAAAAGCAGGAAACTGTCTCTCCTTGAAAATTTAGAAATAAGAAAAGCTGTAACATATCCAAAAAAGAAGGAGTTAAAATCCTTATTCGTCTAAATATTAAGATCAAAGATCTCAAATTTTTAACGCGTCCTAACAAGTAGGCACAACGAACTGAAAGCCATATCCCACGACCAGTTTCGACCTATCGGGTCTCATCAGGTGGGCGCTGGCACAAATGCCTTTACAGGCTATTTTATAAATATAAAAATATAAATATAAATATTGAGTTAACAGAAACAACTACTCCGAGGGCTAATACCCCTGCCGGCATTGAATTACACTGTTGATTCCGATGGATTCTTAGACGAAGACATAACACAGTCAAAAAAGAAGGAATTAAAATCCTTATTCGTCTAAATATTAAAATCAAAGATCTCACATTTGGAGCGCATCCTACCAAGTAGGCACAACGAACCGAAAGCCATATGCCACGACCGGTTTCGACCTATCGGGTCTCATCAGGTGGGCACTGGCACAAATGCCTTTACAGGCTATTTTATAAATATAAAAATATAAATATAAATATTGAGTCAACAGAAACAACTACTCCGAGGGCTAATACCCCTGCCGGCATTGAATTACACTGTTGATTCCGATGGATTCTTAGACGAAGACATAACACAGTCAAAAAAGAAGGAATTAAAATCCTTATTCGTCTAAATATTAAAATCAAAAATCTCACATTTGGAACGCGTCCTACCAAGTAGGCACAACGAACCGAAAGCCATATGCCACGACCGGTTTCGACCTATCGGGTCTCATCAGGTGGGCGCTGGCACACATGCCTTTACAGGCTATATTATAAATATAAAAATATTCAATGCCGGTAGGGGTATTAGCCCTCGGAGTAGTTGTTTCTGTTGACTCAATATTTATATTTATATTTTTATAAGAAAAGTTGTTCATAGTAAATGTAATCTTGTAAATAACCAACTAGAATTAGTATCCCATAACTTCCTTTTGATTTTGTATAAATTATAACTTATCCTCCCCACCACGTTTCTTGTGATTTAATAGTATAAATTGTTTGAACACATTTTACATATTTAGTAATCTATTGTATTCTCTAGTTAATGGTCGAGACAATAAAAATTTCGTGAAACTTTTTTGTTTTTCTTCTTTTCTCTTTGATTTGAAATGTTTCACAAAAATTGCACTATTCAAAGTTTAAGTTTTACCTTAGTGAAGATGCAAATCGAAACATTTTGCTCCCTGCATATGGGTTATTTCTCAAAACGAAATAGATATTAGTTTATAAATAATTTTATAAACACGTACGTATATGTTTCAACATAAGGAAATTTATTGAGATGTCGGTTGCCAGTTACATTAATGAAAAGTAGGTTAAATCTAAAATTACAAAAATTATGCTACAGTCACGTCACATCAAATTTTTGGTCCTCGCTATCTGACAGTTATTACAAAAATTACTTATACAAAATGACAACTTAATCTTTACTGCAGGCCTCCGCATTTTAAATAATTCTTCTAATTTACAGAAATAGACCGTGTTACATTCTACTACTTTTATAAAACAGATTTACATAGATCAATTTAAAGGATCTATGAATTTTGCTAGTTTTGAAATTTGTCATTATTGCCACTACGTAAAATAGTCTAATCGGAGCGTCCATGTCGTGTCGTACCGCTAACCGAATTTCTACTTTGAGCTAGACAATATGCGTAAAAGGTAATATAAGCGACGTAGTCTTTTCTTAAACAAATAATAACCCAACGGTCCCTAATCTAAGCAAGAACTAGAACATTTGCAACAACAGAATCAGACAGATATACAAAATATATGAGATCAATAGACGCAAAATGCAATTTTTATAATTTAAAAATCACTAGGTAATATAGTAAGTCTCATAAATCACTTTTAAGTTGCCCTGTCTTTGGAAAGGTAATATTTTAAGTTATTTCACAAATGTACAATTCATATACAACCTTAGAAAGTAAAACGTAGATTCAAGTTTCCTTTTAGGCCAATTAAAAAAATAATCCTTTGTTAACATATAAAATCCTATAACAGACTTTTAATAGAAAAATTGAAATTAAAACGTATCTCAAAATTTGGTAAAGCTAGAATCGATGCACATGTCCCACCATAGACTTGAAACACCCTACCAATAGCGCCGGCTTTATGTTAAGTAAGGCTCAGGTCTAAAATTTAAGGAGCCCCTCTCCGCTTTAAGGCAGGTTATTTTATATCGAAGATAGATTAATGAACAAACTCGTATTTAAATAAATTACCAGTTCCCATGTCTTCAGTTCTTATAAAATAAGTTATTATTTATTAACATAATTACAATTGTATATTTAAAAAAATATATTTTTATAATCAGTTTTCAGTATAATCGTCAATTTTTTATAACCATACAATAATAATAGTACTTTCGATGACAAAACAATATTCCTCAACTAATTTTGTTATTAATTATTACTTTTTAGTACTTACAAGAAGTATAAGTCAATGTGGGAGGGCCACAAAACATAAAATTATAAAACATAAAAGATATAAATAAGAAACAAGTTACAACTGCTTTTACAGATCATTGTATCCATAAAATCCACAAGTAGGATGAAAATAAAATTCAGGTTTAAATTCACCTTTAAATCTAAAAATCTAAATTTAACAAACGACCTAACAGAAATATTCTTTACAAATATGCCCCTAATATTATCTCCATTATACCACATGATTTTATCCACGATAAAAATGAAAATCAATACTTTTCCCTAGAGGCATTAATTTTTTTGCTTAAGCTACGGGGGTAAATCAAATATAAACGGTAATTTTACTATTTACCTTAGCACGTAATTCCGATCTAGAGGATTCGATGTTCGAGTGTTGTTTGGTTTATGAGGAGGGGAAAACCGGCTTAGGTAGCAGCTGCGCTCCGTTCTGTCCGCAGTACAGCCATGACTGAGCGCAAGGTACCATCGTCTGTTGCACAACCCATCATCATGAAGTTTTTAACCAATGAAGGCATTAAACCATCGAAAATTTTCACTCGTTTAAAAGCACGATTTGGGGATGCTACATGCCACACTGTCTCATAATCGAGTGTATACGTAGGGATGCGCGAAAATGTGTCGAAAATGAATGATGAAAGTCATGATCGACGCCCAAGAACAAGTCTCACAAATGACAACATCCGTACTATTCGAGAACTTGTTTAAGGTGATCACCATCAGCCGGTTAACTATTGAACAAATCTCATCAGAAGTAGGTATGTGGGTATCAGCTATGGGAGTGTTCAATCCATCAACACTATCATCACTGATGAACACGGCTTTAGAAAAGTTAGTGCTCGCTGGATTCCAAGATTGTTGACCGATGTCATGAAAATCAATGAATAAATTGGAAGAAATGGGCTTGGAAACCCTCAAGCTTCATTAAATCATCATTATAGCCCTGATTTGTCACTTGTCACCTTGTGATTATTTTCTGTTCGCGCCCTTGAAAGAATCACTTGGAAGCAACAGATTTCAAAGCAAGTAGAGGCACATACTACTCTGTGCGGAATTGGCTGACAACTCGCCCATAAACTTTTTATTTAAGCTTCCAAATCGGTCGCAAAAGTATGTAGAGCACGCAGGTGACAACATTGAAAAATGTTAAATGTTTAGTTTGTGTGTACCATCAATCAATAAATTTATTTTACAAAATTACCGTTTATATTTGATTTACCCTCGTATAAAAAGCTATTCGTTGTACCTAGAACCTAGTATTTCTTATAACTACTATTTGAAAATTGCCCTTTGGTTGAAGCATATATTAGAAATTACTCATTAAATTCAGTAAAACTCACACAACTGTTTTCTATGTTCCCTATAGATTTATATTACTTACTATAGGGTTTGGTTTATAGTACAATTTTTTTTAATTGGAAGTTTGTATTATCTCTTATGGAAACGAGTCCGTCCCCTTGTACATAAAGCCCAGACCTGCAGCCCGTTAAGCCCCCCTACCCTTCTAAGGACGGAACTACCAGCCAACACACACAAACTTTGAATACTACATCGATGGAAAAACAATCTGTTTTCTATGAGGATTTTACTCTATTATTCCCTCAAATAACAACTAAATTATTTTATTCGGTCTATCTTCTTTGATTATGTTACTCTCATAACATTAACCAAAATAAACTATTAGCGAATAGAAATGTAAAATGTTCTTTTAATTAAAGTAAGTCGTCAAACCAAAGGGCTGTGGGCGGATTCGAAATGATATTAATTTCACGACTCTTTAGATTTATCTGATTGATTCTGTAGCGCTATTATGGAAGTCCCAAATGCACATGTAATTAAAATCAGGGAATACCATATCGAATTATGTCCCACTTAGTACATTACCCCTGACTACGATCTATCATTGGTAGAACCTTAAAGCATAACAATACGGAAACCGTATTTAATGCTATAGCAGTGATCCTTAAATTTCAAATAATTTCCTAACGCAGCCTGATTGATACAGAATGATACGACTAGAGAGGAGAGCCAATTAGGCCGCGTTAGAACAAGAAAATCAAACCACAATTATCTGCTATTTCAGGATCACTAATATTGTATTACATGCTGCTCCCATGTTTTTACGCTCTAAGGTTCTTCCTATCCGAAAAACCAGCTAGCAATGTACAATAGGAACGACTCTATAACTCTTCAAAAGTCTATAACGATCGTTCTGCTTATATTTAATCTCCATACTAACTGTTCTATTTAAAATAAATTCTCGTTTCACAAAAATTGAGAAATTTCTTTGTTAATTTCGTAATTTTACTAAAAGAAACATTTAAACATCCAAACCGCTGGTGCAATTGATCTGTAGCCATTCTAATGGTAGGAACGCATTATATTAGAGTAGTTCACTCCCTGCGATATTTGATGACCCGGGAACTGTGAGGTGTGGCCTTGTTTTGTTATCATAATTTAATGGACAGCCGCCTATAAATTTCAGCGGGTTGGAGGTATTCACTTTCCTTATTAAAGGATGTCCCCAACCTTCGGAATATTATCGACAAACGTTCTTGAAACGGAAAGTATATTGTACTCGTTGCGTTTATCGATTCTTTTTAATAAAAACTTTTCTAGATTCCATTTTATATAATATTTTTAGATTGTAGTTTACACCTAGATCAACTAATAGAGAATGACGTAAAATATTAAAATTCTAACAGAAAACCTACAAAAGACGTTTCATTCTATCGGTGTTTCAATATTCTAAGTCGTTTTTTATGGAAGTCATGATTTTTTTATAGCAATTTGGGTTGCGGTACAATCTTTTTTCCAATAAATTAAATTATCTCAGAATTTTATGTTTCATACGAATTCATCGTAAAACATATACCATTCCATTTAAAATAAAAAAGTTGGCATCAACTTCCGGTATAACAGGAAATACCCGACAGTTGAATTTATTTTAGTTAAATATATCATCCTTGATAACCGCTACTCCCAAATTTTCAAATCTGTAACATGCTTAGTTTCTCTAAAACATCTAATGTACCACTCAATTTGAATGACCCTGTATATCGTCAAATAAAATGAAATATAGGATATTCCGTCAGTAGTATATAACCTTTAAATTGAAGAACAGAATTTTATGGAAGTAAAAGATCGTACAGCTTTCAAGTAATCAATTTTTTTTTTAATTTAGAAAAATGGGCATCCACAGCCATAAATGAGAGATTTTTAATTTTTCAAAATCCTCAAAAATTACTTGTCTAATACAGATTCAAGAATTATTATAATGCAAACTATTTTAATACAGAGTGTGGGCGAATCTTTAGAAATTTACTACTCATTGTGGGATTCAAAAATGTTCAGCAAGGCCTTTCTCTAATAAAGATATCAACTTTGTAAACTGAACCCACGGTATAATAACTGAATTCTGACCATGATACGGAATGCACTGAAGATGCCGTTTTTAAGCATGACGAAACATTTACAGTTAAACAAAGGGTACGACAACAGTATCCAAAACCTCAACTTGTTTCTTTTAATTTTGTTCTTTATGCAATTAACTTATACGTCATTCGAATAAAATTCTCCTCGAAAATGACAAAAAAGAAAGCGATGAACAACCCGCGGCTCGCCTTACTTTTTCGGGCAGCCCTCCAATTAGTTTTCCATTTAAACCTTTAAAAATCCTACAGCGTCCTACGGTCTCATTGTATACGAGGCGTGTTAACCTAATTTTTGGAAAACTTAATATCTATAGGCCAATATAGGCACCGTAGATGTCATTTCCAAAAATTACACATCGGCATTTATGTCTTACCAGCAAACAAAAGATTTTTTTATACTAGGTTTATTTTGATTAAGTAGCGATACACTAATGAACACCATCCATAGAAATTTGCAACACATCATGGAAATTAATAATGTTTAACAAGTCCCTTTTCAAATAAGGATTTCAAACTGAACCCATGGAGAAGCTGTCTACGTAATAGTCAAATAATTAAATAGAACACAAATTAATATATTTTCTTGTCAGTATTCTGTCGAAACTTTCAGCCGATTTCAAACTCTTTGGTTTTCATAACCATTCCGTAGACAGCTTCAACAGAACACCGACTTATCTACCTGCTGCCTATAACAGCATTCGGCAAATAAGTACAAACAGCGTAGTGAATGCCATCTGTAGAAATCATTCGGGAGGTCACCGGTCCAAATTTTCAGTGGTTTCCTTGGATGGCTTAGGCAAATGCTGGGGCAGTAATATTCCGTATAAAATCTTCCACTTTTCTTCTGTCTTCATCTTTCTCTCCCTAACTATACCCACCATCCATTCCCATGATTCCTGAAAGGAGGCTGAAGATGGCCTGACGCCCTACCCTCCGGCTTTGCACTATAGTGTAGGTCGGAGGGACTGCCCACCCACCAGCACGAGTAGTTGGTGGGAATGAAACACAAAAAGGTTTAGTTTTTTCTGTAGAAATTTACTACTGATTGTGGAATTCAGTAAGTTTAACAATGTCCTTTTTAAATATATCGACTTGTCAAATTGAACCCACTTCATGTAGTATATGTAGAGTGCAGATGGCGTTCACTACGATGTCTGTACTTATTGATACTGACATGCATCTAATGATTTTCATGTATATGCAAATGCAAGATGCAATGCGATTATGTTGTCTATGAACTTGTTATTACATGTATGCGATAGTTTATTGTACTTCTTGTATGTGCAAGAATAAATTGCGAATTATAAATATAAATATAAATATAAATATAAATATAAATATAAATATAAATATAAATATAAATATAAATATAAATATAAATATAAATATAAATATAAATATAAATATAAATATAAATATAAATATAAATATAAATATAAATTAAATATAAATATAAATATAAATATAAATATAAATATAAATATAAATATAAATATAAATATAAATATAAATATAAATATAAATATGGAATCAACAGAAACAACTACTCCGAGGGCTAATAGTCCTACCGGCATTGAATCACACTGTTGATTCCGATGTATCCTTAGACGAAGATATAACATATTAAAAAAAAAAGGAATTAAAATCCTTATTCGTCTAAATATTATGATCAAAGATCTCACATTTGGAACGCATCTTACCAAGTAGGCACAACGAACCGAAAGCCATATCCCACGACTGGTTTCGACCTATCGGGTTTCATCAGGTGGACGGTGGTAGAAAGGCCTTTACAGGCTATATTATAAATATAAATATAACATATATGAGACTCGATAGGTCGAAACCGTGTCGTGGGACATGGTTTCGGTTCGTTGTGCCTACTTGGTAGGGCGCGTTCCAAATGTGAGATCTTTGATCTTAATATTTAGACGAATAAGGATTTTAATTCCTCCTTCTTTGAATAAATTTCGAATTGTTAACAGCGCCAAATTTTATCCTGCTTTATATTAACAGCCACCACTGCTAAATTCTTTATAATAACAAAATCGCGTGCTGACTCACTCAACCCACTCAGAAACAAAAATGGTAAATGCTTCTGAGAGTGTATTGAATCGATAGTAATAATTGTAATACCTAATATCTACCTATCGTTTGTTAGAATGCAAATGAAGTCGAAACCGACACGTTGCTTTATAATTTCTCGTAAATTCGGTACGACTATGGTACAGAGCGTTGACTCTTTGGTAATTAAGTTTTGAGTCGAATTGTGTTCTAGGTTTATAAATAGCAATCCATCCGTGTGTTATTTTACGTTGCCGTATAACTCAAGCCATGCGGACTAATTTGTGTCAAAAGTTTGGCAAATCTGTCGCCGCGTCGCCACCGACGCTCCTGAATATTTGCGCCGACGCTACGGTTTATACGGAAAACCCACTTCATCATGGCAAATTCTTACTTTGTATCGGGTCATTATTAATACATATGTCGCAAGGAAACTCTCTCAAGCCGTTTTGTTTACTTATTGGAGACAATTTAACACATTATTTAACTTCATATATAAATATATAGTCAAGATTCAAAATAACCGTACCTATACCAAAATGACCGAGTTACATTTTGTAAAATATGTAATGTATTAAATTTGCACAAGTTTTGTACGCCTAAACCGAATGTAGCATTCGCTTAGTTACTCATTATTATTATTTATTTTGTAAAGGTACATTTAAACTAAACGAGAGTAAATTTAATATAGGTGATTGATTTTTCTCGATTTCCCATTTTACATACTTTTTATTCGAGAAAATGATCGCAATGTATATTTATTTGCTCATTAAATTTTCTGTTCCTAAGCTCCTCCAGACATTAAAAAAACACATTTATTTCAAAATAAATATAACTCTGATCAGCATGGATTAGGACACCATGACCAAAGATATCACTTCCGACGTAATTTGCGGGGCTGAGTCATAATTACCTTAACACGTCAGAATTTCAAGATATCCTAACCTCACATTTCAAAAAATGCAATTTTTGACCTTTTTGCGAGAATTATTACATGAAAAAAGCCAATATAGCCAAATGAGTAGTTTTTTCCAACTTATCTCTTATCGCTGAATTAGAATCTAATTCGGAATTACCCTAGTAGATTAAAATTTTGAAATATTCTAAACTCAGAATACGAAGATTTCTAATTTGGATTGTTTAGTTTTTAGATTAGAATATGTCGAAATGTTAATATACTAGAGCTTTATTGAGACCAGATTGAGACCAGATTCGAGTTCACCGTAGAAAACCACTTCTGTGACGATGGCGAATTGAATAGACAAAATGCGAAGGCGATTATCACCTTCGATGTATTTTTCCAATGCAAGCTCGAATTTGATGGCTCCTGAATTGCTCTAGCATATTAAAATTTTGAGATATTCTATGCTCAAAACCGAAAAAGTTAAATTAACATCATTCGGATGTTACAAATTTCACAATGTCGATGTGCTGATGCAATTCTGAGACCAGATTGTAATTCAACAGTAAATGATACGTCTGAAAAAACTACACTCTTTGCTATTTTGTTTTCTTTTTGACTTATCGTTAGTAATATTATATTCGCAAAATCATATCCGGAAATATTGCCGTGCGAGAGCAATTTTTATGTCGGATTACGACGAAAATTACTAACTACCGTCTTTTCAGGACCTATGAATTGCTGTTGCATTTATTATTAATGCTAATATCATTGAAAACTTCTATGACTGGGCCTTGACACTTGTAAACTAAATGTACCAAATACCTAGAACGAATTCAAACCATTCAAAGTGTCCTCACATTTTCCGTGACTGTCACCCGACTTATTAAATTATTTGGTCATAAATGTTGATTTAATTGATTTAGAGAGTTAGGTTAGCTCAGTAATTGTAGAAACAACTTCAAGTTATCGCCATGATCAACATTGCACCAAACACAGGCAGCAACGACACTGCCGTGTACGCCTGCAGCCTGTAGCTGCAATCGGTTGCTGCTGTGGTTCTTGACCGATAGTGCGGTCTGCGATCACGGCAAGACGCAACCCCAAACGGCACTGTGCCGCTGTGTTCGGAATAAACTGCATTGTAAAACCATATGACCAGTAGTAACCCTGGTAATCTGTAGTTACAGTCTGATCTGTAATCGGCGATTTGCAATCTGTAGCATATTGGGTATCAGACCTTAAGTTTGCCTGGAACCGAACTTATTTTAATAGAACGCTCTGTATGTTGCCTCATCTTCAGATTGCTTTTTCTGACTCACTCAAACAAACTTACTAATTTTAAATATTTAACTGTTTATGATAATTTTGCATTAACATCTTTCCTTCAATTTTTTTATCTGTAAAAATTAGCATTGTTCTTTTAAAACGACTAATACCTCAGTAAATAGTATGTGCTTTAGGAATAGGGAATGCTTAATTAAACTAAGGGTACATTACTGGAGCTATCCAAATTCATCGGAGTATGCAGGATGTTTAATATGTATTAATCGAGAATACTGTAACCCATAGTTTCGACTCGCCCTGTATATTGTTATAAAAGAATCGAAAACGTACTGAGTAATTTGAATGAACACATATGCGAGCCACCCAATGGTGGCTGCCACACGCTGCGGACAATATGTTGTATGCAGTTCAAATGGTGTCGGCGCAAATACGGCATCAGCACACTAAGAGCGAGCACCTGTGGCATCTACTTATGGTCGATATAATACTACTCATGGCTGCTTCCAGAGGCAACCACATGTGGCTGTGTTTGCGAGCAGCCTATAGCTGGCGTATCAAGAAAATACTCTATTTTTTTATAGAAACGGCCATAAATCTTGAATCTCTCGGAATAAAACCTAAAAATCTTAATAATAAAAAAACTTTTTTGTGTTTCATTCCCACCAGCTACTCGTACTGGTGGGCGGGCAGTCCCTCCGACCTACACTGTAGTGCAAAGCCGAAAGATAGGGCGTAAGGCCCTCTTCAGCCTCCTTGCAGGAATCGTGGGAATGGGTGGGGGGTGTGGTAGGGAGAGAAAGATGAGACGGACGAAATGAAGACAGAAGAGAAGTGAATGATTATCTGTGGAATATTACTGCCCCAGCATTTGCCTAAATGATCCAAGGTAACCACAGAAAACTTGCCACAGAGTAGCCGGACCCGGGTTCGAACCGGTGACCTCCCGAATGCTAAGCAATGATGCGGAATGGATAACCTATAGAACGCTCTGTGTATTCATAAATAATTTTTATTTTACATACTATATTAAAACACATGACATATGTTTCGCCTAACTTATGCTTCTTCAGAAGTATAATAAACTTAAACTAATACAGATCGGACTTATATTTATACAGATATATAGCTAAGGCTAGGGAGGGGGTAATTTAACAAATAAATTGAGAAGTGGTGAGTTATTTAATTCATTTTGTTTATTTAACAGTTGTCCTCTATTTTTGTGTTTGTTAATTTCAATTGACTCTAGAAGAGACAACCTATAACTTTTATTTACAACATGCAGGACATTATAGTCTACACTAAAAGAATGTTTTGTATCGAACAAGTGTTTAGCATAATTCGAGTCAAAGTTGTTCGTTTTAAAAGATTTTTTATGTTCGCTGATTCGTTTTTTAAAAGTACGACCCGTCTGACCTATGTAGAATTTATCACAAGAGTCGCATTTTAGTTTATAAATACCTGATCTATTACCATTTCCGTCTTATCTTTATTATTTTTAATATGCTTACTTAATGTATTAGTGACGTTTATGTTAAATTAATTTCAATATAGCTTTCTATACGACTAATACATTAAGTAAGCAAATTAAAAAAACAAAGATAAGACGGAAATGGTAATAGATCAGGTATTTATAAGATAAAATGCGACTCTTGTGATAAATTCTACATAGGTCAGACGGGTCGTACTTTTAAAAAACGAATCAGCGAACATAAAAAATCTTTTAAAACGAACAACTTTGACTCGAATTATGCTAAACACTTGTTGGATACAAAACATTCTTTTAGTGTAGACAATAATGTCCTGCATGTTGTAAATAAAAGTTATAGGTTGTCTCTTCTAGAGTCAATTGAAATTAACAAACACAAAAATAGAGGACAACTGTTAAATGAGCATATTGAATTAAATAAGTCACCACTTCTCAATTTATTTGTTAAATTACCCCCTCCCTAGCCCTAGTTATATATCTGTATAAATATAAATCCGATCTGTATTAGTTTAAGTTTATTATACTTCTGAAGAAACCTATGTCACGTTTTTTAATATATTGTGGAAATTAAACTTTGTGTTTCATTTAATAGTTTTATTTAATTATTTAAAATAAGAGCAATTAGTTTTTTACCCTTTTAAGTAGAACATTCATCCCTAAATTCATTATGAATGCCCATAAATTCGTAGTAAAAAGTAAAATTTATTTATACTAGACACTAATACTAAACATACATTTATATTTTTAAATATTTGGATGTTTTTTTCTTTCCAAATTTACTTGGGTAATTTTATTATCAGCTTGATAATGTCGAGAGGCGAAACGATCGTCGCTGACAACATTAACGAAATTCACAAAATGTAAAAACAAACCAACAACGAAATTTATATTTTTCTTCCTTCGCAAATTATGCTCAAACCTTTGATCCATATATAATAAACTAAGTAAAAGCATTACGTACTGAGAAATATTTAATTTATTTGCCGTTGCCTTTTTGATTGGTAACTGGAACGTTTTAAAGATACTATAACCGAAAGTGAAAGCCCCAGCCCTTTTGGCATTATTACTAACAACATACTCACTTAGGAGCCAACGACCGGCCTTTTACAGCAAGAAAAATGATTCATCTCAGTTTCTAAAAATGGTAAGTATCACTTTTCCTCACTATTTTTTTTTTACTTCTGTCTAATACTATTTCCGTATTTTTTTCCGTGGAAAAGAGGTTCGGTGCAGTTGTCATCATACAGTAACATTCTGCTTTAGTAAATTTGGCGATTCTTCTAATATTTTCGGACATTTTTACGAGTCTAAAATAGTCCCGTGGATGCGATTATTTTAAAGCACCGACGACTGCCAAGAGTCTGTGTTAACAGTTGTAAAAAATAAATTAGACGGCCACTTAGACCAAGCTTCATGAAGTAGGTACACCTACGCCACAACTTTTCGACCACTGGTTTATTCGAACAAATTCAATTTGACGTGATTAACTGCATATTTATCGTTTGCACAAAATTGCTGATGTTCATACTAATAACTCCTATAATTATTCTCAGTTGTATATAACATTTCAACAGCTATTAAAACTAATTAAGTAAAACTATAATTTTTGATCATTTAATTGTATTTTGGCTTAACTCTTGGTGAAACATTATTCAAATTAATTAAGAATTAATAAAAATTTGTAAAATAATCCCAGCGTATTATATTAATTTATGAGATAAATAACAAACTTGGTATTGTTTTACTATTAAAAAAAAAGTTTGTTATTTATTTCATGAATTATTATCATTTTTGGTATTACGAATACAATAATACGGGATTATTACACAAATTGCGTTGTTGGTTTCCGGGTATTGCAGTGTCTGATGGGTTTCCATACTTGAAGTTACTCTGAGTAACTTCTGAAGAAGCCGGTAGTATGATGATCAGATACGGCAATACCCGGAAACCAACAACGCATTAAACGACGGCCGTGAAAGCCTACTATATAGTACACAAATTATTATTTCAGATTCCTGACGACCGTTTCAGCTGTTAATCAATTTTCAAAAGACACAGTATTTTTGTACAAAGCTAGTTGGCATATATAGTAATGTTCTTAGATCTTCAATTGCGATAGTGTACTAGTAGGAGGGGTGAGTCGTTAATAAGAGCTCTATCGTAACATAAGTAATAATAAATTAAATCTACATAAAATAATATCTAACAATAAATCCAAATTCAATCAATCAGACAAAATAGCATGCAAGAATTGTGATGCATTGTATATAGGACAATTTGGTAAAGCTATTAGTACAAGACTAAAAGAACACCATTATGCAATAGGGAAAATATCTACAGGCTTATATGAGCATTGTATTAATTCAAAACATAGTATTTCAGAATATTCAATAATCTTATTGAATAATATAACCAAAAATAGAAAGTTAAATCTATACGAAATGTTAAAAATCAAGTAATGTCAAAAAGACAATGTTAATATAGTAAATAACCAAATACAAATCAATACTAACAACTCACCCTTCCTACTAGTACACTACCCCAACCTACACATCTAAGAATATTAGTATATATATATATCAGCTACCTAAGTTGTAAAGTTTACTACTGTATCTCTTGAAAATAACTTAACGGCCGAAACGGTTATAAGGAATCTGTAATAAAAGTTTGTGAAATAATCCCAGCATGTTTGTATTCGTAATACCAAATTAGTTAAAATGTTTCACAGTATTTACATCACGAATAGCATCAATTCAAAACTATAACAATTTATTAATAACCTTTATAATATCGCTTGTTTCAATTGAAATTAAACTGTTACAATTTTATTATCACAAGATGATTGTATACTTATTTAAAATGAGAAATTTAATGAGAGATAGAGTCAAAAGAGGATTAACTAAATTCCAATACTTATTGTAAGAATGTACACAATAGAATAACTATTTTTATCCATTTTGGAAATTTTATTATATCACATAATCACAAGCTTCTCATTGAAGAGAGATTTCAGCTAAAGACAAAAATCGTTTCACGTAGTGATTACGTCGTTACCGTGAATGGCGTCATACCAAGTTGATCAACCATTGCGAAATTTACATATTAGGGGCCGTTCAAGTATTACGTAATGCGGTGGGGGCCTTGTAAAAAGTTTCGCTCCGTTATAGGGGGTGGGGGTCAAACAACACATTACCTAACATTATTTTAACGATGTCTCTGTGATTTTCGCTATTTTTTGCGACGTACTTGAAGTGATCAATTTGTTGTAATGTAACGTTTAAGGAGGGAAGGGGGGCAGTAAAACGTAACAGTGTATTACAGAGTTGTGGGGAGAGGTTAAAAATCTTCATAAACTGCATTACGTAATACCTAAACGGAAAACAGATAACTAACATTAACACAATTTCATTCAACTGCATTAGCATTTTAATAGAAATTAAATTCACTATCTACACTACGACGCTTCGTTTGCTCTTAAAAGAACTGTTTTTACATTCGATTGTGAAATTTTATATCCCCCTTTATCTTTTCTTTCTCCACTATTCGTGCCTTTCCTCTCTTAGTCTGAGGCTCTCTTGAAAAATCGTACGACACCAACAGATTTCGTATTTGAATTAACAGAAACAACTACTCCGAGGGCTAATACCCCTACCGGCATTGAATTACACTATTGATTCCTAAAAACTCATAAACAAAGATAACATATCCAAAAAAGAAAGCATTAAAATCCTTTTTCGTCTATATATTAAGGATCACAGATCTCACATTTGGAACGCAGTAGGCACTGCCAGCGCCCACCTGATGAGACCTATAGGTCGAAACCAGTTGTGGGATTTGGCTTTCGGTTCGCAGTGCCTACTGTGTAGGGCGCGTTCCAAATGTGGGATCTGTAATCCTTAATACATAGACGAAAAGGAATTTTAATGCCTTCTTTTTTGTATACAATAAACAAATTTAAAATGGAAGCAATTAGTATGAAAAGTAACCGATATGTTTAAATTTCAATACGAATATTCATCCAGAGGAGTCACTTCTATATTGGATTTTTTCTTCCCTGTAAAAACATCATACATCATATTCAGTGGCTTTTGTTTTGTATAAATTATATTTATATTTATTTCTTTTATAGTAATTTTATTAAATTAAGTTTAATAGCCACCCTAGAAAATACTATTAAGTCAATTCTCTTTTGATGTGTAGATTACATGTTACAAAAAGGTATATGTTGATAATGCACAGCAGGGTGAGTTTTCACGAAAGGGAAAATGACCTATCCGTTTTGGGATTTTAACTGAACCTTTTTAATTTAATTTGTTAGACGACACTCCCTGACGACAAATACACACAGAGGTGAATGTTTCGTGGCTAGAGCTCACGCCCGTCTAAAGCGTTGTGCTTGGCAACAAGACAGGAAAATACCCCCCTATTATTAGCCAACTTTACCACTTGTTGAGGCACATGTCTGCCGGGTTTTATGCCTCTATTATAATACGAACTGATACTAAAACCAAAAGCGTGTGATGGTAAATATTTTACTTCTATCTGCAACACATGTTTGACAGAATATCACGTTTCTCCTCGAGGTCTCTCTTATCTTTCGAAGTAAATTCCTTTCACAGGTTTCGTTATAACGACAAAAGTGCGATAGTCAGTTCCCACACCCTCGTCAAAGGACAGGGGACAGGGAAAAAAATCGTCACCAACACCGTTAGGATAGTTCGATAAAAACGAGTTGGCAGACATACAAAGCTGTATGTATAACTATTACATATACGCAGGTATACAAAAGCCATAAGTACTTAAGCAGCTTAATGGTTAGCGTTCTATATATAAGCGGTAACCTTATTATCTAGTATATATCTATTTATTTTTCAATTTCAGGAAAGTGTAAATGACATATTCAAGAATAAAAATGTGACTTAAAAATAATTAATTCAACGTAAAATTTTTCACCTCACCTAACTAATTCTTAGCGCATTTTATTATGATTCACAGAGGCACATTTTATTATATTATTTTACCATACGATTCCTTTTTTATCCTCTATGATATATTTAGATGTTTTCGATTGTTTTATTTAAAAAAAATCCAAAATTATTCAAAATTTTTAAATAAAACAATAGGAAACATCCGAATATATAGAAAGAGGATAAAAAATGAATCGAATGAGAAAATAAAATACGGTTAAGTTATTCGTGTTTGAAGTTTTTAAATTTTGTTTGTCTTTTTCTGAACGACCTGTATAAACAAGAAGCTTAATTTTGAAATGACGTACCCTAAAGACTTGATTATATTATAACTGGTAAAAAATTCAACACTCTAATTTATTTTTTATGGAAGTTATGGTTTTTAAAAAGCTGTTTTTTTGTTTCAAAAGTTAATTTAAAACTCGACGATCGTTCCGGCTAGCGAAGCCTTTTTCAAGAGTACAAAACAAATACAAATACTTGTATTTGGCATCAATTTCCGGTATAACCGGAAGAGGCAGACAGTTGAAATTATTTTAGATAAAAAGACCACCCTTGATAATACTGCCAAATTTAAAAATTTCTAACACACTTAGTTTTCCTAAAACATCTAATGTACCACTTAGTTTGAATAACCCTGTATGTATATGCATATTTAACCTATTCTCACCGGTTATTGCATATTACACTTAATATAAGTTATATAAAAAAAATATCTATAATCTTAGTGATGTTGCTAATTTTTGGTATGGTAGTTAAATAAATACAAATACTTGTATTTGTTTTGTACTGTAGCCGAAACGATCGTCGAGTTTTAAATTAACCTTTGAAACATAATAAAGTAGCTTTTTCTTTGTCTTATATACTTTTGAAGAATATGTTTCATAATTATCCGACCAAACAATTCTTACAGGTTATGATTTTTTATAGTGTAATGGAATCTTCGGCCGGAGTTGGTATAGTTTTTGATGTAGAAAATTGGATTGGATGAAGAAATAAGTTTTTGAACTTTTCACATATTATTTATTAAAGTTTATACAAAACACATTTAACATAAACGAAATAGTAGTAGTTGCACATAGAAGAAATAGGAATAGATTTAGTAAAATTTACTTATTAGAGACTGACAGAGATTTGACGCAAAGATTTAGTACTTAGAATAACTTGGAGTAACTAACTTGTGTCAAAAATTCATGAGTTTTTTATACAAAAAGTTAATTCCTGAGGTTACAAAATTATGACGTAAAAAACATTAAATAAATGACTGTTTTTTACAAAACTATTAAAAGGAAAGGAAATTTTGGTTATTATTAAGTAGTAATTGAAAGTATAGCTACCGACACTAGCAGTCATTTAGTATGTTCAATTGGTTACATTATCTTTCGATACAGGGTGTTTTATACTATATTTATTAGTAAATTACAATAGTTTGCGTTGCGGTACCGATAGTTTTTCTATAAATTAAATTATATCAGAAACTATACATCGTAGACATACAAGTTCGTTATCAAAGTCACCTTAGAATTTTATGTTTCATACGAATTCGTCGTAAAAAATACACCATTCCATTTAAAATAACAAAGTTGGCATCAATTTCCGGTATAACCGGAAGAGGCAGACAACTGAAATTATTCTAGATAACTAAATATATGTTATATAAAAAATATCTGTAATCTGTAATGATGTTGCTAATTTTCGGTATGGTAGTTAAATAACGAAATTATAGCGGTAAATACCAAAAAATTATTGGAAAAACGACAGCATTATATGTAACTGTACAAACGGCACAAATAGCCAAAACAGTAAAAGCTTAATATCGAACCCTAACGGTTCATTTTATAATAGGGACGAAGACAGGTATTTTTTGAGAAAGAAAAATACCAAGGCAATATATGGAGAATATGACAAAGGACATTCTATCTTACGCCTTTTACACATATGACAGGCTTTATAAATTTTTGTATAAACAATTCTTTATATTAAACAGTTGAAAGTCGGTTCGTATTTTATTGAACATAATCTACGCACATGATCATTACAAAATCTTACTCGAAATCTATTAACTGCACGACTCTTAGATAGTTGTCAGAGATATTCCCGAGTAACCATAAAGAAGCTTCAAAACATTTTGAACAATAAACCAAGCTTTGAACCTTTATGTAAAATTGTTAGTTTCATTGATGGAACGGGTGAACTTTCACCAGAAATAATAAGTGATTGTCCAAGAACTACCCAGTTACCTCACTTGTCAATATATTTTGAGTATAAAGTTTTTGAGTAATCGAGGACACTTGATCGTTTACATTACAAGAACAAAATGTTAATTAATAATTATAATTATTGTCGGTAATTTATTAATCATTTGCTTATTTTGAGTAAAAAATTAAAAATTATTATTTTTTATTATGAAATGTTTCATATTTTGACATTTTTTATGCATACATTAAACGTTTTTCATACATGGGTATTCGCATTCATATATAAATTGTATAAAATACATACTCAATATTAATTTCCACAAAAATTATATTTTTAATATCCTACAATTGTTTCGCCTTCTTAAGGCTTCTTCAGAAGTAAAACTTAAACCTAAATCAATAATTGGACTTGTATACAACTATAAGGGTGAGTTTCTAAAATCTAATTAGTCATTCAGGAGTACATTTGCATTATGACGTTTATTTATTTCCAGTGTTTCTACTAAAAATGAGAGTCGATAACTTTTAGTTTGTACACGTTAAATTTAGAAAATTCAATTATAGTTATGGTTGTCAGCGTTAGTATGTTTTGCATAATTTTACTATTATTTTTTGAATTCAAGAAATTTTTGTACTTACTAATTCCATTTTTAAAAGTATATCCTGTTTGACCAATGTACATCTTATTATATGAATTGCAGTTCAATTTGTAAATAGGTACCAGACTTATTTTCTTTTTCAATTTTGTCTTTATTATTTTTAATATGTTTCCTTAATATATTTTTTGTGTAAAACACAAAAAAGATTGTTTTTATGAAACAGTTTTTCTAATTTGTTCGTAGTGTCAGGAAACTCGTGGAATGAAAGTCTTTAGAACGTCCTTAATACTTAAACTTAATAATTGTACAAACGGTGGTAAATTTATAGGTTGGAATAGAGACAATAATGGTTTACTGACTACTGACTGACTGAAGACTGATGTTAAATAGGTTTCCAAATAGACATACATTGAAAGAGAACACAAGAACGTGAAATAGACCAAGAAAGCAATTATTAATTTTAGATACTTGCAATTGTTTGCACTTGTACTATTTGATTACCAGTGTGGATATGATCACCCACGTCCGAGTAATACTGTACTTTACTCAACAATAGATAAAAGATAACACAATTGTGAAATAATTACAATACAAAAGAAATTCAAAATTATACAATTACATTACAACTGTCTTTACAGGTAGCCTACAGAAACATTACTGTAAGATTATTCAAAACTTCCACTGTTTTGTAATAATTGGTATTATTTTTAGTTAAAGGGTACACATTGCCAATCATTTGTTTCAATTTAAGTCTAATTAATAAATTATCTACAATTTTAACGTTATAATTGTTTCGTATAGTTAATTGTATAATTGTGTTTAACTCTTAACTCTAAGTAGTCTTAACTGAAACAAGTAATTACAAATATGAACCATTTATTTGAAACTATCAATACATAATTACAAAAGAGCAGGACTTCTGAATAATCATTCGAACAAATTAGAAAAGTTATTTTATAAAAACAGTCTTAAAACTTTTGTTGTTAATGTTGTTTGTTATAAATACTTTATCAGTTTAAACCAAAATAAAATAAAACACAATTGAAACAATAACAACTTTAATTGAAACCGAATCTTTAATGTAGAACGAGCAGATAGGAAGTGAAGTGTTTCTGAAAAGAAAATTTTAGGAAAAGTATTGGTAGATTTTATGGTGGGATATTTGTAAAACATTTTTACTAAATTAAGAAAAACACAAAATGGTTGTTTTACACAAAATTTATTAGAAACCTCTAACAAATTATTTTCGTTTCATTTCATTTCATTCATTTAACAAACAACTGGATGGGTCTTCCCGCTGTCACCACTATTAGCAGAGATCTACATGACTCATTTTGAACATCACTTAATGAATACAAATAACCCTCTTATTAGAAATATTTTTACCTGGCATAGATATGTTGACGATGTATTCTGCATATTTGTTGGCTTAAATAGACAATTAGATCAATTATTAACATTATTAAATTCTATGAATAATAAAATTCAGTTTACAATGGAACAAGAGTCTAATGGTTGCTTAAATTTTTTAGACCTAAAAATTCGATACACTAATAATACTTTGGAATTTGACATTTTCAGAAAAGATACTTTTTCAGACTCCATTATTCCTTACGAATCAAATCAAGATTTTAATATTAAACTTTCTACATTCTCCATAGCTTACTTCATAGACTTATTAATTATCCGCTAAATCAAAAAAAAAAGTGAGAAAGAATTAAATTACATTAAAACTATTGCTGAGAATAACGATTACAACTCAAAATTAATAGATAAATTACTTCACAAAAAATACAAAAAACACATAATAAAGCAATTCTACTTATCCAATAACAAAAAAGATAAAACAGATAAATGGTTTCTTATCCCTTTTTATAAAAATCTAGCCCACAAATATGTCACACATTAAGAAGAATCCATGTTAATACAATTTGTAACAACAAAAATACTTTGAGAAAAATGTTACTTAATAACAAAATTGATAAAATAGATAATTTGTAAAAATCAGGTGTATATAAAATTACATGTGACGACTGTGATGCAATATATATTGGACAAACTGGTCGTAACTTTGAAACTAGACTGAAAGAGCATAAAAAATCTATTCTTGACAACCAACTAACCACTGGCCTTTCACAACACTGCATTTCTCTAAATTATTCCATCAATGAAGATAAACTTTCTATCATACATCTTGAAAACAAAGGATATAAATTATTTTTTTTAGAAAAACTTGAAATACAAAAGGCCATTAACCTAAAAGTAAGTATTACAAATAATCATGTTGAAGGTCTGAATAGTCCCTTATTTAAATGCATTACAGACATCACATAATTAGCTGTTTCAAAATAGACCCTATAAACATATATAAACCGCTATAATTTTAGTTTTAAGTTAGTTTCTAAGATTAACTCTCAGATGATGACATCACATATCGAAACAATTGTTAGAGGTTTCTAATAAATTTTGTGTAAAACAACCACTTTGTGTTTTTCTTGACTTATTAAGAAAAGTATTAGGGAGGAGCTAGAAGAATTTTAATTACAGAAAGGAGCCAATTAGAAAGGGATGAGATTTGAATAGAATATTTACACGAAATTGTATGAAAATTCGAACAGAAGTATTTGAATAGATATTTGCATAGTAGCAATAAAATAGTATAGAAGAATAGTATTTAGAATTATATTTACATACCAGAATACCAAATAATATTATAACTAACTAGTCCTTCATGTATCAAAATGTGTCTTACCAATCTATCTCTGCTTTTTTTTATTGACTTCCATAGCGCCTTTTGTTGTATAGAAGTCTAATAATGAATTTATGTTTAAGTTATCCTTCTGAAGAAGCTTTAATCAATTATCAAATCCAAAAAAGAAGGAATTAAAATCCTTGTTCGTCACATTTGGAACGCGTCCTACCAAGTAGGTACCGCCAACCGAAAGCCAAATTCCACAACCGGTTTGGACCTATTGGGCCTCTTTTTGGATATGGTATTTTCGTCTGGGAGTCGTTCGGAATCAACAGTGGTTGAATGCCGGTAGAGGTATTAGCTTTCGGAGTAGTTGTTTCTGTTGATTCCAAATTTTGTAGAAATTAACACTGATATAATATCATATTACAGACAGTATATTGCATCCTACTACTGACTGTAAAATTTCATTCATTTGACAAAGACTTACTTAGGTATCTACTTGACAAACTGAATCGGCGGCACAGCTTATATTACTTGGTAGACACGTAAACAAAATAAACAAGAACAGTATAAGTTGTGGGACAGAAAGTTTATAGAAATTACCGTTTATTACAAATGAATTGTAAATAAGTTAATAATTTATTCAATTCAAAAACAATTATTATGTTTATATCTTCTGTAGCAGCTAAAATACACTAGATGGCAACATGTTATTATTATTTTATAGTATTTATTCAATTGTTACAGCAACTGAGACAATCTAGAATTAAAACTGTTCTTGTAATTCAAAATAATCCATAAACTTTTCTTAGTAATTGTAGTATTTTACGACCAATAACCAATAAAATCTTTTAATTCCTTCACATATCACATATACTTACATGATATGTAATGCATTGTATTGAGTTATCAGAAAAATATTCCAGACAACTTCAACTAATTCTTTGAACTATGTATATATATATAAACTAAACATTGCACACTTAGTACACATTTATTAGTCTATTGGAATACATATTTCTTAGGTCCATTTTAGTCACAACATATGTATTTTATCATCAATAATCAAGTAAAAATTCACGAAAATTTATAGCCCTTTATGCTATATTGCACATTTACAAAATTTTACCACAGGAACGAATACAAGTTAACTGAAAGGAATTTGGTGCTCTAAATCGAACTCTGACCTCATTATTTCGCCATAACGTCAGAATTTTGAGGTGTTGGGTATTGAATCAGGAGAACTGTTTTTTAGAAGTATTTTTAAGGTTCGATTTCGTTTTCAGATAATTTTACCTATAAAGACTAATCATGCTATCATAAAATACGACTGCACGAGTTCGTAACGTTCTATTACACTTCTTTAATTTCCGATTTCGAACGTTAAAATAGGATTTGTTTACGGTATTGTGAATTTAAATTTGTGTTATTCGCGTAGAAGGTCGTGACACTTAATAATATAGACCAACGTGGATCAGGATGGTAAGAGCAGAGATATCATTTCCGAGGTAGCGACGTCGATTCCGAATCTGGTCTCAGATTTACCAAATCATCTCTGGAATTTGAGATATACTAACCAAAAATTCCAAAAAATTCAATTTTTGACCATTTTGTAAACATTAGTCGTACGTGAAATAAAAGAACAAACAAACAAGAGAGTAGCCATTTACGAGATATCGATTCCTGTTTCTACTCTTCATACTGCTCCTCGAAAAAGAGCCTACTACTATGGTAGGTTGAAAATTAAAAATACTACAAGCGTAATTATTTTTGATATATTTTTCAAAAGCGAACTTGCCCTAAAATTTTTATACTTCAGATGTCTTACTCTAAAATCCATAAACTCAAAAACATTTGAATTTCGGAGTTAAAATATTTCAAAATCATGATGTGCTGGGTCAATTATGAGACCAGATTCTAACTAATTAAGCGAAAAAAGATTCCTTGGAAATGACTCCTCCATTGTTTGTTTTTTCCATTTATTTCACGTTGTAATGCACTCAAAAAGGTCAGAAATTGATTTTTGGAGTTAGAATATCATAAAATACTGAAGTGCTGAGGCAATTTTGAGACTACCTTTGAACTTCTGAGTGTCGCAAATGACAGCCCCTTTGTTTTTTTTTCCTTTACAATCCCTGATTTTGTTGATCTGTGTAACAGATGACCGCTCAATGTCATCTGTCAAAACCTACTTACTGGATAACTGTTTTACATTTGGAAGCTATAATAGTGTGGTGACGTAATTATTATGCTGAGAATAATAAAGTTTTCCAAGTTTAACTCCGTGTTTGTGTCGTTTATTAATATTCGTCTTTTGTAATTTCAATTATATACGAGGATGGATCAAATATAAACTAGATTTTGTTCATAAAACATTTATTTTGGAATGTTTCACTTCAATAAAGTTTCTAACGCGTGCAATCTTAACCGTTGAAATGCTAGTGTGCGGATGACGAGGATGATTTACATTTTCGACACTATTACGCCCATCGTTAAATTATTTTCACCACACTTTTACAGGTGGCCACGAAAGCGTTTCATTTCCGAATTTTGCTTGCAATCTGCGCAAAATTTCAGCTAGTATCACGTTTTCACGTGTAAGAAACTTAGAAACTTAATAATAATAATAATTCGTTGCGCAACATCTCTAAGCTATGCACCTCTTTCTCACTCATTGTGATAGCTATTAACCACTATTAACCAAGCGAACTCAGGAATACGACGAGTCGTTTCCGTGCCACCTAATATCCCTACTTCAAGTTCCTAACGCCCCGATGCGCCCTGAACAACTATCCGGCGAGCAATGTAAAAAGGCTCCTTTATATTTGATCCACCCTCCTATATACAGATTATGAAGAGAAAAATTAACGCTCTAGATAATAGAATCCCATAACGCCGATAATCTAATCCAATGGATAATTAGGTTATTGAGTCTAAGAGTTAGCCAAGACGTTTTTATTTATACGTATTACTAGTAGAGACTAAACAAATAGAATGGCTTCCTGTGAACAACAAGAACTTGAACCTAAAATATCTCAACAAAAATAAATCATATTTGGACGAATGCAAAACGGATATGAAATGAGGAGAATAGTATTGACGATAGGATAATTAGTTCTTGTCGGTAAATTCTGTCAAAATGAAACTGATGCTGGGAAATACCTTAAAACAGAAATTTTGACAGTTTAAAGATAGAGTATATCAAAATTACATTAGATAAACCTTTTTTGTATCTTCAATGTTAAAGACCTTTTTTTATTAGTAGTTCTGTAAATTAAATTCAGTTGTTTTTATTCGATATCCGCACTATTTTATACAGATTTATCAAACTAAACGTTATATTCTTGGAGCAAAAAAACATGGAGACTTCATTTAACACTGTAGCAGTGATCCTGAAATAGGAAATAATTGTGGTCCGACTATCTCACTCTAACGCGGACGGATTGGCAGAGAGAGATTTGGTAATGGAAGAATCAGCCAATAAGTGAAAAAGGCGAATCACAATTTTTTACTATTTCAGGATTACTGTTATAATTTTAAATAATATCTCTATGGTTATATCCGACAAAATTATTTCTATGACTTTATTACAGCTGATTCCTCCGACTTCACCGTTTAATTTATTGTTTCTGTAACTAGCGACGAGAGGTATAGTTGACCGTGCGACGTGGTCTAGCGCTCTAGATCATTGGTTAGCATTCGGGAGGTCACCGATTCGAACCCGGGTACGACTGCTCTGGCCAAGTTTTTTCTGTGGTTTCCTTGAATCACTTAAACAAATGCTGGGGCTGTAATATTCCACAAATAAATCTTTCACTTCTCTTCTGTCTTCATTTCGTCCGTCTCATCTTTCTCTCCCTAACCACACCACCCACCCATTCCCACGATTCCTGAAAGGAGGCTGAAGAGAGCCTTACGCCCTACCCTCCGGCTTTGCACTACAGTGTAGGTCGGAGGGACTACCCGCCCATCAACACGAGTAGCTTTTTTCGTGCGAGAAACACAAGCTCCCTCTCCGCAACCGCACCCATTTAATGATTAAAAACTTAATATTAAACAAAAATATTGTGATGAATTTTATTGAAGATAAAAAAACTAGCATCTAAAAGATAATGTGAAAAAAATGATCAAAATCCATTCAGTAGTTTTTGCGTGGTATGCGCATATAGAAAACCTGACTATCATTTTATTTATATACAATCACATTTTATTTTACATTACTCTGTTGAGATCCTGCGCCTAAAAACACGTACACAATACACTCCCGTTCCGGCAATGTAACTGATTAAGAACACGAAAGACAATTTTAATGGAGAGTAAATCAGCTTGTCAGGTCATATTTTCCGGCTTCGTGTCGTCCGGTTATGTTTGCCACGAAAATAATTAGAATAAAGAGACGATTTACTAGGAAATAAATTGTTGAATTAATCCACCCGGATGACACGTATAATACAAAAGGAATACATGACGTGTGGGGTAACTGAAATTATTTTATCCTTGTTACAACAGTGAGAGTGGTTAAGCAAGCTACCAGGAGTGATCATTTTACAAAAATAGAAAAAAGAAATATCATTAATATATTCAAAAAGGAAGGAATTAAAATCATTATTCGTCTAAATATTAAGATCAAAGATCCCACATTTGGAACGCGTCCTACCAAGTAGGCACAACGAACCGAAAGCCATAACCCACGACCGGTTTCGACCTATCAGGTCTCATCAGGTGGGCGCTGGCAGGAAGGCTTTTACAAGCTATATAATAAATATAAATATGGAATCAACAGAAATAACTACTCCGAAGACTAATCCCCAACCGGCATTGCACTGTTGATTCCGATGTATTCTTAGACGAAGATATAACATATTCAAATGTGAGATCTTTGATCTTAATATTTAGACGAATAAGGATTTTAATTCCTTCTTTTTTTAATATGTTATATCTTCGTCCAGGAATACATCGAAATTAACAGTGTAATTTAATGCCGGTAGGGGTATTAGCCCTCAGAGTAGTTGTTTCTGTTGATTCCATATTTATATTTATAATATTATTAATGATTAAAATAAAAACTCAAGTAAGAAATACGTTTACTTAGTTCAAATACGAAAAACTTTAATTTTAATTTTACAAAGAAACTAAACTTACTAATAACTAAATGTCCAAGGAGTCAACATAACTTTAAAGAGAACTAAACAAGATTAGTGATTAAAATCATTTTAATTTGCTTGATTTGTTGTAATGTGCAGAAAACTAACTTCATTTTTTGAGATATATAAATCATTAAAGCATAATAATCAGACCCCTTTGGAGCGAAAAAATCAACTACAATGATGTCCTATTTCAAGATCACTGGTACAGTATAACATGCTGTCTCCATGTTTTAATGTTGTAAATATAAAACTATCAATAGGGCATATCTGGCTGAATTGTTTTATTTTGAAGACCATTAGAAACTGCATTTGTCCACTGTCCAATTCTTTATAAATACATACACTATTAGGCAAAAGTTAAGCAAAAAAGGGAAAACCTACATATCTTCAGACGTCTTCTAATTACTGAACCAAATGTATTTTTCCTTATTTTGGTTTCTCACGTAAAATATAATAACACATTTCCATAGACATTGGTTAACGTCTTTAAATATTTTACTTAATAAAAGGGAGCAAAATCGTACGAGACAAAAGTAAAGTAACATTTTAAGTTTGTGCAAAGGGTATACAATTAATACTATTAGTTTAAAAAGGGACAATTTGTGGTTTAATTAGCCCTTTTTATTTGCATTTTTTAAAAAAATAAGTGTACCAAAAGGTAAACCAATTTGGATGGAGCTAAGAGAAATGGTACTGAATGCTTTTTAGAAGGAAATAGTGTGACGGCTATTTCCAGGCAGTTTCTCTTACCTAAATTAGTCAAATGTTTGTAAATGTTGCTTTTTTTGTCCAATATCATTTTGCTCCCTTTCATTAAGTAAAATATTTAAAGACGTGAAAATGTTTTATTATTTTTTACATTTGATACCAAAATAAGGCAAAATAATGTCACGTATTTCAAACAAATGTCACAAAATTTCGTGAAATTAATACACCTTTCATTAAAAAAAATATATTTATTTTTACTAATTTTCTTTAAACAACAACACAATGAATATTTAATAACTCGCTCGCTCACTAAATCACTTCTTCGCTCTTTGCTATTCATCCTCTATATCGCCTCGTAACTAAAACTAACTCGGCCGACTTCGAGGTAGCTTATTTATAGTAACTGGATTTATTCTATAAGGCTCAAGAATGACGTTCTAGATAATTCTAGTCTTCTTGTAATCTTGGCAACTCACATTACAAGTCTTGATGCTTTACGTAGGTTGCCTGCACGTACCAATACATTTAGTCGAATATTTGAAAAGCCTACGAAGATGCCTACTAGATCCTTTATTTGTTTAAATTGTTGGTCTACTTTTGTCCAAAAAAGAACCCAGGAATCATTATGTACAATTGTGTAATTTTAGAAATAATTATTGTGGTATTTTACTTCAGCAATTAGGATGTTTACATAGAATATATTGTACTGATTACAGATATTATATTATAGCATGAGGCGGCAATGATATCACAGCAGCGTATGCTGTTCTCATCTCTTTTCCATGTACATATTATTATAAGAACTCATTTAACGGCGTTAGCATAAATCTGGAGCCACACACTTCGATGCAATATTTTGTCTGAAATGTGTTATTGTTGGCAAACGTCCAAGACGCCTCTAAGCCACGGCATCAGGACTGGCGTCGTCAGGGACTGTCACAGATCTAAGTATGGACGCATCATCTGAATACCACAATTACATTGGTGACTCGTGAATCCTGCAGACGTTATAAAATTTTTAAGGAAATAGATATTCCTCAAAAGTAATAACTTTTTAAAATTATCTCTAAATGTCCACACACTAAATATGATACTCAGAATAAGCCATTATAAGCACTTGAAAATACCAAGTTACAAGCAGGTTTACGTTGGTAAAAATAGCTTTTCCAAAAAATTTAGGGAGTGAAAGGGGTGTCCATCCCGGACATCATAGTCAAGAAGAGTTGAAAGAACATCCAGAAGGTTCATAATTTAGTTAGCTAAGATCCTCTATAGAACATGACAGACTTAGTAACTTAATTTTGTTGTCAATTAAATATAGTATAGTGAAATCGTTGAACACCGGAAAATTTATAAATGTCTTCGCCTCCTTGAAAGCCAGAGAGTACAACTTTAACTTTTGTGTTTTTACCAGAGTGTTGTTATCCTATACAGCAAAATTTGATTATTTCTTTTTTTCCTTTTAGCATTATCTATCTTTATGTATTCATTACAAGTGTTGGTTGCCAAAGACAAAAGTTTAATGTTTTTTTTTTGTAATAAATATGTTTATTTTCAATTCCCTTCCTGTTGATATTCAAGAAATGTAATAGAATAAAAATTGCAACAGCTGTTCGGAGATAGGGCCGTTTATCAGACGTTTTAACAGTTAAACTCCAGAGAGACCGTGGAGAAAGTGGAAATTCGTCGCTTCGGATAGCGGCAGCAATGAAAGCCTTTGATTTTTCAACGAACATATTCACTTAAAATAGTACAATATCGGGTGGTGGGATAGGCAAATATTCAAAATAAGTTTCAAAGTGGTAATTTATTCAGTTCATTTTTATCATTAAAAACTATAATAAGAGTATTGTATCTATTAATTTTTGATTTGTTTATGTAAATTTTCATCAAAAACTTGTTCTTGTTCTTGTTCTATTAAATGAGTAGCATATGTGGAATCTACTTTTTTCTTAATGTAGCTGTTTTTATGTTCCTTTAGCCGTGGCTTGAAGTATTTCCTGTGTGGTTAATATAAACGTTTTGGCATGACCTAAAAGTTACTTTATAGACACCTGAATTTAATTTTTTACTTGCTTTATCTTTACAATTTTTAATAAAACAAAACTTAAAAGCTGTATTTATACCAAATTTTCTTAATATATATATTTTTTTTTTGTAAATAGGGAACTAAATTATTGTATTATATTCTGGGTTTTGGAAAGTAGATTAATCATTATAGACTAATTTAATAGCATTTTTCTTTTTTCTTTTTTTAATTATTAATGTACCTATTATTTTGGGATCAAAGGCATTATTTGAAGTTATTTTTTTAATAATATTCAGTTCTATTACACAATTATCTTTAGTAAAATTTATGTTTAGTATTTAATTTGTGTTCCATGATATTGTACTATATACTGCCATTTTATGTTGTGGGGGTAATATGATATTTCACGTATTGTTGTGTCTGAGTGTCAGTTAATATTAATCATGTTTCTGTTAATTCCTACAATCAAACCGGTCAGAAGAAGCCAAAGTTTGGCAAAACAAAATTATCACGGGATCAGTTAATATAATTTGCGAAAATTTGTTCTAACTTTTATTCTTTGCATTTCTTTAACGGTAATGTCGCTATCATTAAAATAAATAGTTTCGATAAAGTACTCACCAAGAACTTATACAATTCTTATCTTGTTTGAATATTTCAATAATACAATATAATATTTATTATTAATTAGTGACCATGTTCAACCCCTAAGATCCACAACACTAACTTCTCAGTATAATTAATAAAACCAATACATATTTAAAATGTATTTAATGTTGTTCATGGTGCATTCACTTTGAAACATTTTAATAGTATTTGGATTAATGAATACGAAAACTCACTGGATAAGTTTATTGAAGTTTTCTGACGACCGTTTCATATTAAAGATACAGAAATTTTGTATTAAATAAAAATAAAAAGTATAGTTTAATTCCAGTAGGGGCATTAGTCCTCGGAGTAGTTGTTTCTATTGATTCCATATTTATATTTATGGTGTTCTTAGTCTAAAGGTTGGGGTTGTGAACTAGTAGTAGGGGTGAGTATTGAGTTATATTTGATTGTTAACTATATTTAGATGATAATTTTGGCATTTCTTAATTATTAGGGTTTCGAATTAGAATTTTTTACTTGTGGGGATATTGTACAATAATTTGATCGATTGTTCTAAAATACTATATTCGAATTTATGCAATTTTCGGATATGCTTGTGGATTTTATTATTTTTTCTATAAAATACAAATGTTCTTTTAGTCTGGTTTTGATCGTTCTACCTGATTGCCCTATATACATTGCAACACAATTGTCGCATATTATTTACAATACCATCAGAAATAGTGTAATGGTAAATCACAATAAGAAATAAAACAACGGTACCGTTTCACAATTTATTTAGTCTAACTCGACAAATTTGTTTCGGTGCAATCCGGCCATTAACAAGAGCAACAGATGATTACTAAGTTTAAACCCCTACGTTATCACTATTTATGTAGTCAAAAGTTGAAGAAAATGAGAGGGGAATTGTAAGTAGTTAATTCGATTTGGTTATTTACTAAATTAATATTATTGGAAACGGCTTTTTTGATTTCCAAATTTTCTAACAGAGAGAGTTTTCTAGATTTAGGAATATTTCTATGTATAAGTTTACAATTATTAGTATCTAAAGAATGGTTGTGCGTGATGCAATGCTCGGCTATTCCACTCGAATTACATTTTTTATTTTTTATCGCTGCGGAGTGTTCGGCGATGCGCTTCGAAATTGCTCTTCCCGATTAGCCGATATATGTGGCATTACAATCTTTACAAAAAATTTGGTAAATCTCACATTTATCAGTATCGGGAGTTTTTCCTTTGTGATTCACCAGCATTGCACCAAGGTTAACGGAGCCGTTTTTAGTAATTCTACAATTGAATTTTATTTAAAAGAGATATATACTAAAATTGTTGACAAATCTAATTGTGTAATGGTAGGTACTCAAGTGGCCTTTAAACGTAAAAATATGTTGATAATGGAATAACTAACACTAGTGCAATCTTGAAGAAACATAATGAATAAAAAACAAAAAGTCACTTTGGTTCAACGTACATTTAAGAAAACAGAGTATTATTATATATTACTCTTTGATAATGACCTGTTAGTTAAAACAATTGTAAGGGTTTTCTTAAATATACGTTGAAACACAAGTGACTTTGTGTATTTTATGTTTATAATATTGATATCCATTTTCAGATCCACTACACTAACCTCCCTATTGAAATGTTACTACTTGCACCCGTTCAAGTTTGGACATGCTGCCGCTGCCGGTGCTGTATAGTATAGTGTATATATTAACTATAGCGTTCTATTTTAATCTAATGATACCGTCGGCAGTCGTTTAGCCACAGTCAGTACAACATCCTATCTATAATCTACGATCATCAAATATTGACATATGTAGTACTGTACAAAGTCGTCCTTACCCCCTCCATCCCGCTCGATCGTATTACAAACAATTATCAAAATTAAATCCAATCAGATGTGGGAATGTTTGAAATTTTGAATGAATCAGTTCTATGAATCGGTTCCAGATAATTATACCAATGTCTATATAAATATCAGTGCAGTAACCCTTTTTATTTTTGTTATTATACCTGTCATCCATTAATACGAATCTGTGAGAAATATGTGGAATAAACACGTTTTGCGCAGAACCACGCCAAACCAGTAATGATCATAAAGCAAAACGATTGTACTACTTTAACTAAAATCTGCAAACAATTTGTAAATCATGTCCTCACGTAAACACTCGTGCCGTTTTTGAGTATATTACATTTTAATACAATATCGTAAAATAAACATATTCATCATCACTTAAAAATAGATAACAACGGAAGGTCCGTTGATAATTATTGCCTGATGCTGCTGTATGATGAAGATAATGGACGTGCCTCGTGGTACAAGTCCATCACATCGACGTAATTTGATACAACAACACAACCACTCAATTCAACGACTTATTCATCTCTGTAAAGATCAGCTGTGCGTGCGCTGTCCGTTTTTTCTTTTATTTCAATGAATAAGTATAATCAGTCTACTATCAAAAGTAATTACATTTGCATAGCAATTCGACAATAAATTATCCGAAGAGGACGCGTTTTATTTAACGTTTTAACGGTTCTCGTGCGAATAGTCGTGGTGGCATGACACACACCGTTAATGGCCACTGACTCGCAATATGCAAATCGTTCTCCATACTTCACCACATCTATCGATTCTTCTTTAGATTACTTGCCCTCAACTAACCTTACCCCCATGTGCTATACCGTCCCCAACGCCAGTATATTGTGTGTGTATGTATAGCTAGCTGAATATTCTTTTTATAGCCACCGTTGCTACGTATACCTATGACCGACGCGACGTTCTCACTTTAAATTCCTTTTATCGCAAATTAGTACATAATCACGTTTCAATAGAGTTGAACAAAGGATTATCGAATAAATTGTTCATTATCTAAAATGAATATGCAACGAAACGAATCATTTTGATGGTTATTGTACAAATTAGATAATAACACGCAGAATATTTCTACCTTCATATCATCAAATCGTTTGCTTTATTTGCACAGGTCTACATGGATCAGAAAACTATAACCAGAGATGTACTTTATGGCACTGAGTTTGTATCTGGCGTCAGAATTGTCTTAGCACGTCAATATTTTGAAATATATTAACCCCAAGATTCAAATAATGCTAATTGGGCTTGTTCAGTATTTCGAAAATTCAATGCGCTAAAGCAATTCTGGAACTAGATTCGATTCGATTTAAAAAAATATAACAAAAATAAAATTGACAGAATCTAAATCGCATTCTTTGTGAAACATTCTTACAAATATTTTTTTTAACTCCAATTTTATTTACAAACTGTCCTACAAATAATTAGAATGTAAATGTGGAACAGAAAAGCTAGATATTTTTAACTAAAAATATGTTTTATATTTTTACAACCCTCTCAGGCCATTATCAAGAGAGAAATTCTGTTACTAATTCCTTAGCATCATTTGGATTTTCAGGTTTATAACATTGTATGTTATATTTCAAATATTAATGTGCCAGAGCAATTCTGAGGCCAATTATGTTCATTCTTTTAATATTTGACCTCACGTAATAATGCATACGAAAAGGCAAAAAATTACATTCTTTGAGTTTTGAGGTTAGGATATCTCAAAATTCTAACGTTCTCAGGCAGATTCGGACTCAGCATCGCATCTTACGTCGGAAATGATTAGCCTATTGTTTTTTCCTTAACCCCTGACTTTGTTGACCTGTGTCAGTTCTATTAATTGCAGATCTATTGATTTCAATTACATCTAAGTGTAGTTTCACCATAATATTCATTATTATAACTGTATTCTCTTCGTACTCATCTGTTGAATCGGTAAATTTTGGGTTCAGTTTTGCAGAAAGTACCTACTATTAATAAAAACAGAAAATAATTAATGTAGCTCTCCTGTTGTTGATAACTAAGTTGTTAAAAATTTAACAATAATTACATTATACAAAACCTAATAATAACAATGTTAAAAGTTATGAAAATAATAATCTGTATATATAAAAAGAATCATGTTATCAACGTTTATTATCTTTATGACCTCTGACTTCACATATTTTAATAGACCGGATTTATAATTAAAAATTAGGAATACATGTTAATATTTGATAAAATATGGGGTACGACACATATTTTAAATTATACATAATTTCAACATCAACATAAAAGTGTTTTTAATTATTAAATCAGAGAATTCTGCAATTTATTTATACATTTAAAAAAAGAATAAACATAACATTGGTTGTAATTTGTTGTAGCGCACTAAAGAAAATATATTAGGTAATGAGTAGAATAAAATCAATCTGACTTGTAATAGTTCTAATGAACTTTCTGTTTGCTGAGGAAAGCTACGTGTATAAACGTCTATTTGTTTTTGATTGGAAATAAATAACTAATTGATTTCCAATAAGTCTTAAAAGGAACTAGTCTGTCGTCCCTAAAATGTCTTTCCCCAAATTTCTACTGTACTGTATCTTGTTTCGTACGGCACAAAACTAACCTTTTTATTACACGTAGTGGATAAATATAAGTTCATCTAGATTTTTATTTTTCTGGTCTTACAGGTTTGGAATTACTTTTCGATTTTTATCTTATTTGCATACTCTCCCGTGCCATGTTAGAGTTGAGGACTTCCTTACTCAGGCGGGTTGAAAAGTTCGTAAACTAACCCTTAGATGGCGCTACTACTATCAAATCCATATTATTTTTAGTTAGCCCTAACCTTCAAAGGACGCTTGTATAAAGTTGATAGCTGTTGCACTATTAGTATCTGAGTTATAGCATTTTTAGTGAAAGAACTTCTGTTACTTTGAAAAAGTGGATAAAATGGAATTCCGTGTGTTAATAAAGCATTGCTTTTTAGCGAAAAAAAATACTGTTAAAACCAAGGCTTGGCTTGATAAACAGTATTCGGACTTTGCACCAGGAAAATCAACCGTAGAAAAATGGTTTGCTAAATTTAAACGAGGCAAAATGAGCACCGAGGACAATGACGATCCAAAGAGGCTATTACTGACGAAAACATCAAAAAAGTCTACAAAATAATTTTTGATAACCGTATCATCATCAATCATTTCACACCGGAGTCCAATCGATAGTCACTCGATTCGAGTGGACTGCACGTGATGAACCGACTCCAAAGCGTGGAAAGATGCAAAAGTCGGCGTCGGCTGGCAAGGTTATGGCATCAGTATTCTGGTATGCTCATGGTACTGTTAGGTACTGAAGTATCGTTCTTTCAAACGAATTGAGATTATGTTACATCGAAGGCTTTCATAGCCAGAGTCCAACTTCTACTCCTGGCTTTTCGTTTTCACCGTTCCGAGAAGCATTCTTCCAAACGTTTTGCCAGCTGCTACTGTCGTCATCTTCAGTCACTCGATAAGTTCATAGCAACGGACCATTGAAGATACTGACAGTATCACCCGGCGAAATGTTTGGAAGAAATCAACGCTGACCATGGTGGAACCTAGAAGCCAGGAGAAAGAAATTGTAATAGGGGTGTATGTCATAGCGCAACGAGGTCGGTTTGCTTTCTACTACTTTAAAAGCATTAAATAAGTGACCAATTAATTGCGTGCGAACAGGAAATTACTATATTACTCTAAGGAACTGGACTTCCCCCAAACAAATAAAGAGCACTATATAAATAGGGGGATTTAAAATTAAATTAAATTGTTCACCCCTTCTTACCATGGTCATCATATATATATATATATATATTACAGGTAAAGTTAGATAAGCGTGTAAACCTAGATTTACCCCCCGGGTAAACTGCGTAATACCCAAGACTCTTGGGTAAAGTCCAAAATATATTTGGAATTGTACACGTTTCGGGCTTTACCCAGGTAAACCGCGTTTTATCCGCTTTCACTTGATTAATGTTGGATGTATTAATTGAATACTGAATTGTTACTGTTATATAATAACAGTAACAAATTTGTCCCTCATTGTATGAGGTAATCTGTAGTGGGTATAAATTAATTCAATAATTAATATCGCATTAACATCCAACAGTCTTCACGTCGCGTCGGCACGATTTTTTATGCAACTCCTATGTCCACTATGCCACAATTTAAATACTTTCTAAACAAATGACTGAATAATTAGTCTTAAAACATTCTTGGCTAACAGAGAAGACCTCGTTTTGTATATAATTTGAATTTCGAATTAGCGAAGATACTAAATTTGCATGCATGTCTTAAACCATCTGACACTATTATATCCTAATAAATATTTACTTATTATGTATGTATTATGTTTGAGCCTGTGAAATTCGGTATTAACTTGCATAACCAATCTAAATTTGTTGAAAAAGAAATATATACTGTCACATCGTAACGTACATTTTCTTCTGATATATAAGTTGTACATATTTTTAGGGTGCTTTCTCTCTATCTTTGGTAAGGTTTATGAGGTACTTTGCATTTTAAATGCAGAATATGGTAATTTTTAGATTTACTTATGATTATGATTCTTTCCTTAATGTATAGATAGGTAAAAAAGGTAAAAAGAAAGGGGACAGTAAAAGACGGTAATAATTTAAAAAAGCTTAAGTTTGTAGCATATTTAGAATAACAATGGATCCATATTTTTCATTACAGTTTTCTTCAACGAGGAAATATAATTGAAGTTGTATGTCGTGTATTAATTCGTCGAGTCTTTAAACCAATTACTAAACCGTATCTTTTTTATGATTGAACCTTAGAGCATAAATTTAATATTATACCAGTGATCCTGAAATACGAAATAATTCTGGTTCGATCTTCTCGCTCTACGTGGCCTGGCTGGTACACAGAGATACGGCTAGGGAAGAGACAGCCAATCATTTGTTATTTCAGAATCACTGCCATAGTATTACATGTTGTCACCATGTTTTCATGCTCTAAGGGTTGAATACGCACCTCTAATCTTTCTTGTTTTGAATCAATCTTCGCATTTCTCTAAAAATATTTTTTTTTTACATCATTAACTATTTGCGAACACTAATCCAATCTAGGACTTCCTCTGCCTCCTTTTATTCCTATTTCTGCCTCTAATATGTAAATAAAAACGTATCGTTTACTGCGTGTACGTAAATACCTGCACTCACCTTATTATTTTTAAACTGATTTTCTATTTTGAAAATACCAAATGCTACTGTAGTCGAGTCAAGTTAAGTTGTAACATCACAGTATTCTGATTGCTAAATTTCTGATTGGATAATTAAACACGATTTCACTCGACCCTGATGGAAACATAGTTATTGTCGAGTAAGACATAAATAAATTTAAGTAAAAGATATCAGTTATCTACCTCAAAGTGAAAATAATGTGATTACATTTTTATCACATTTTAGCAAAAAACTTTGAATAATTTGGATTTCAAACATAGGACATATTCTTGGCATAAGTTATAATAATGTATGCAATATGATCCAGTGAAAAAGCATTAACTATTACATTGAATCGAAATCGGTACATTAAAATTAAAATAAAGTGGCTCAAGTCAAAGGTCAGTCCTTTCCTGTGTATATGTGAATCTATGAATATGTATTCTAGTTATACGTATGGTCTATATTTTGATGAAAATGATAAACTGTCGAATTTATTGCCAAGGAACTTATATTGTCTTTCACATAGACTATTATTCCTGGATTATTGGCTGCCCAGATGTAAAAAAAATGTCGCCGCCCTTATTGGTTACACGTAAAACTCAAAAAGGGTAGTTTTTAACATTACATTTCATACAAATAATATAGATAATAGAGAAATATCTAACATTTTTTATCATTGACGTTAGTTATCTGTTTCAGGTATTACTGGTAACTCATTAATTTTGTTTTAAAAATGCATATATATAATAAATAAAATTGATATGTCTGTCTATGTTATCGAAATAATTGTTGCTAGAAATGGACTCGTGTACTACCTTGAACTGGATAGGGTATTTTGTTTTTGCAACAAATATATATAAATATATATATATATATATATATATATATATATCTATATATACAACTTCTATAGGCCATTACTAGTGTAACTACTCTGGGACAAAGTGAACCCTTGAAGTTCAGTGCGACATTATTCGAGGATTCTCAAGCTGTCTCTATACCTACACAGCTAGTATCAATTTGTTTTTTCTCCTAGAGCCATCTTTTTAAGTTATTTGAGTAGAAGTATTTGAAATACGTGAAGAAAAATAATAAAGGAAACTTTAATAAATAAAAAAACTAAAAGAGAGTCATCCCTTTTAAAAAAGTTAAAGTTAAAATTAAATGGTAGATGTACATTCCACAATTGTATGAATGAATTGACATTCAACTTTTCTTTTTGACACTTTAAAACAATTAAAAACATAAAATCATACATAATGGCATAAAGTTGTTACAATCAGACCAATTCGTATGTATTAGGACGTGTTTGGACCTGCCCTGGACAAGACCGATATTCGTCTGCCAAACCTTTTTTTACTTTTTAACCTACAAAAATGATTTCTATTTTGTGTACATCTACGGCACTGTGTACAGTTTTTCTTCTTTTATGATAAATACCAAAAAAAGGGGAAGTAATATAATGTTTGTACGAAAAGATAAAAACTAAAAAGTAATTATAATTAATATTAAAATTATTTAATAAATAGTTTATTAATCATACGAATTAATTAATTTTAAACAAACTTTGTAACATCAAATCGAAATTAATTTAACTAAATCCACCCCGTAACCAATTACTATTCTATTCTAATATTACACTACCCTACATTAAAAGTTAAAGTAGAAAATGGAGAGTGTGGTACAAGAATAAGTAAACTAACAGGAAGCTTACCCTAAATTACCACTAACATTTTTCACTGCGGTTACCTATTTCGCCCACTTCGATTGTGGACATTATCAACACGACATTCACATACATTAAAAGGTCGTTTGACGCTCTACAACATGGCTACATGTCGCTTAGCAATTTTGTTAAGGGCAAAGGTTGATAAGGCTCAATTTTTTTTAATGTTTTTTATAGCTTCACCCTTATTATACCTACACCAAACTTTCTATCAAAAATTTATTTTTTTTAAATTTCGAACATGGAAAATCATACCTGACAATAAAATGGAAAATTAACATTTGTTTTTCCTGTAAGTTGGAATCCATAAATTAAAAAAAAAAATTTATATTAGAATAATAATTTTTATTATTGTACTTTCAATAGTACCATTCTTTTCTCAATATACGTTCTACATAAATAAGAGATTTTAACATTGGTACCTATACCGTAATAGATTTTCAGGACTTCAGATAAGAAGTAAATGCCAAAATATCAAGAAATATGGTATTCGTTTACTCGAAAATTTTGTTTACATTTGGTTAATACTACACCCCGTAGAATTTCGGATGCTGCAATAAATAAAGGTGACGTTACCCAGTGGTAAACATTTAAATGGCTTTTTGTTAATATCATATTTTGTATTCAAAAAAGAAGGAATTAAAATCCTTATTCGTCTAAATTTTAAGATCAAATATCTCACATTTTGAACGCGTCCTACTAAGTAGGCACAACGAACCGAAAGCCATCGGAATCAACAGTGTAATTCAATGCCGGTAGGGGTATTTGCCCTCGGAGTAGTTGTTTCTGTTGATTCCATATTTATATTTATATTTATATTCATATTTTGTATTTGCTCTCATTTTGTAAGTTATCGGTTTTGGTTGCTTAATATCTATTAAAAAAAGATGCTAAGTTCATACAGTATTACTTGTATTTTCACCTTGAATATCAATTTCTAAAAACCTATAATGATTCAACTGAAACGGTAAAGAACTAGTAATAGGAATAAAGCATTTTTTCTACAGACACACTTCTGTTTTGTTATTCATTGTCCATTGTCTGCCCTTAGTAAGGGTCCCTTACGCCTATCAGGAACTATGACCAATAAGATTTTCATCCCTTTTTGATCTCATTCGTTCGTGTAGCGCAGCATCCTTTCCTTTGGAAACCGCCCCTCATTTTCAAACATACCCAATGAAATATCTGCTTAATAAAATTTCCTCATTTATATATTCATTAGAAGGTGTACAACACAACATGATTAAGAAGATATTAAAAAATAATAATTATTATTATCCACAAGTAACAAAACTGTTTTAATTTGTTCGTTTTTTATAGTACCTACGTTCGAGGTTATTCAAGTTTATTTATATTAGACCTTCTAAAATCCGAAAATACGACGATTTTATCGATAATGTTTGATCAATTTCAAGTTATATACCTACATCTAATTGTACTGGACCATTACGTAAAATTTGAAATTAACGTGTTTTTTATAGACGAGTTTATAAATTATATTTTATCTTTCACTATTTTTTTAAAATTAAACCAATTCTTGGGATAATTTGCAATTACGCAAAAATCTGACAACCGCTAGGTAATCAATAAAAATTATTCGTTATTCAATGGTCACTATGGCCAATAATTATCGAAACTATGAGTTGTGAATCGCGGTTTCAATCTTATTGAATCTCATCAGCGTGTTATTACAGGCAGTCTCGATAAACGAAAAAAAAAAACATTTTGTGTTTCATTCTCACCAGCTACTCGTGCTGGTGGGCGGGCAGTCCCTTCGACCTACACTGCAGTGCAAAGCCGGAGGGAAGGGCGTAATGCCCTCTTCAGCCTCCTTGCAGGAAGCGTACGAATGGGTTAGGTTTGGTTAGGGAGAGAAAGATGAGACGGACGAAATGAAGACCGAAAAGATGTGAAAGATTATCTGTGGAATATTACTGCATCATCATTTGCCTAAATGATCCAAGGAAACCACAGAAAACTTGGACCAGAGCAGCCGGACCTGGATTCGAACCAGTGACCTCCCGAATGCTAAGCAATGATGTAGAGCACTGCTCTAAACCACCGACCAAATCTATGATCTTCAAAAGCTCGTTTATATAATATCTAGTTATGACAGTATGTCACCATCTACTGGTAGCTGCTGCTAACTGAAGTAGTTATTTCATATGTTATACAAGGGTCTTACTAGGGTTTCTACTTGTACTTATCCAACTGCATCGACGACGCAACATATATATATATATATATATATATATATATACATAATAGGCACCAAATTTCTTGGTCAGTAATTTATAGAAACTAGCAGACGTGGACAGTGTTATTATGATGTAATTTTTACTTCCATTTAATAGGAATTTTTTAAAGGATATCCGGATTTCATAAAAAAAATAACAAACTTGGATATTTCTAAATAAGTTACTTCTTTTGAGACTATCTCACTATTTCATAATGCATTTCTTTTATTCCACTTTTTTGCCTCTAAACTAAAATAACCCTTTTAATATTTGTAGTAGTAATTTATCTGAATATTCAACTATCTAATAATGAACATTTCTTTAGAATAAAACTCTTTATCTTTTATTAAGGTACGATGTGGTTCGAAGGTCAAGCCGGGGTCGCCCAAAAAATTGTCATGTCCTATTAAGGATGAAAAAACGTTAACCTTTAACCCGACAACCCTGTTGCTAAAGTGGCATGCATATTAATAATGTTTTATCTTGTGACTTTTATGACTCTTCGTGTTTATCATTGTTAGTTTACCAATGTTTCATAAATGCGATAAACTCTGGAAACGATTAATTCAAAAATAAGAACATGAAGCCACTACATTTTAACTAATCGTAAGTCGCTTATTAATTAAGAAAAAACTATGAACACACAATTAAAAGTCTATGATGACGGTATAAATTAATGCATGTCCTTTGCTTGTCGATAATTGTTTTATTTATAGTGTTTCATCGCATATACGTACTTTGTTCTAAAAGAGCTATAAAATTCAGAGGTCACATTAAATTTAATTAGAATAAAAGAAAAGTTAAAGGTAAAGTAAAATTGATTAATCACTTCTACCATTTATTACGTAATATAAAATGAAATTATTTAAAATCAATTCTCTAATTTCGTCTTATTGTACTGAAACCATAACTAATTTTAAATACATATGGAAATTTGTAGATAGATTGATTTTGAAATATCTATATTCAATTAAAGAACACTGTCTTAAATTGTTACGAAATAAAAATTTTTAAATTAAAATATAAATTAAAAATAATTTATTTTAATCACTTCTGATTCTCTACTTTTGATGTATTTTCCTTAATATCTTATGTACTATATTTACTTACATACTATTCAATTTTGTTTGTTGTAGGTATTACATAAAAGTGAGCACACTGAAACAGTTACTTTTTATTTATCCAGATAAACTATTGAGTAGTGTTGATTCTTTAATCTTTCTTACTCCAACAAAATAGAAAACAATGTTTTTTAGAAATTTATTTCAAATGAATGTCTCACTAAAACTATTTAGTAAGGCGACTGCGCTATACCTACCCGATTTCGGCTACTGTGATAATCACATTAATTTAGGACAGTAGTACTATTTTATTATACAACTCAGAAACTCTTTCATAGAATTTTCGAAATTCTCAGCAAGATTAGGCTAGCAGCTAGGGCAGGCTCAAAATTGTCCAGGGCAGACTCAGCCTACCTAAAAAATTGTTACCTGAAGGAGATTTCACAAAACTTATGATTAGTTTATACCATACTGAAATGAAGAATTATGTGTAAATTAAAGGCATATATGAAGAATTTTAATTAGGTACGTTACAAAGAAAATATTGAAAAACTGATTGTTTTTAAGGCATGCTCTTAAGCTCAAAAAACAGTACTAAGTACTTTGAATTTAAATAAAAACAAATTGCGAAAAAAGTTGCAAATCCTATAAATAAATACCTACATACACAATATTTTTAAGTATTTTGAAAAACAAACTAAAGTATTTATAAAATAGCATTTAGCTACTCTATCACGCACATAAATGTAATTATTAATCAACGTAATTAAATATTCACATTTAATTCATTTAATTATTACTTTATTATTAACTCAAAATTCAATTTAAATTTTTGTTAAAAGCAATTACCTACTAATTTGGTGGTGCTAGCGACATCTTTATTTAACTATCCAAGAATATCTTTTAATAGATTGAAAATTACTCTTGGGCAACCCAACTGACATCATAATGAAAGTAGAAATTACATATTTACTTTCGATAAAAAAAATATAAGAGAAAAAGTACAAATAACGTTTAAAAATGGCTCTTTAGTCGAAATAATTTTTGAGTATTATATTTAATAAACTTGTTGAAGTTTTCTTGTGTTTTTAAACTATTTTTGAAAAATAGAATAATAGGATAGAATAAATAATTTATTAATAATTTAATTAACAATTTCACAATTAACGATGGGTTACATAACTCTATGCTATTTAATAACAAATACATTCTTTTTAAAAATAATATATTACAATTAACTTATCATTTAACTAACGTGCAAAGCGTAAATTGACAAACTTTAAAAATAGGATCATGTATCTTTCAAACAGCATTATTTGCGGTTGCTTCATTAATATAATAACAATAATAAGAAAATAAGTTGTACGAACAATAGCAATAAAATAAAATAACGTATCATAATATTAATTATATAATTATTCGAATATAAAAATCCCACTGAAAAAAAATCAGTATATTAAACTAAAATAATCTTTTTTTCAGTCATTTCAAACAACTTATTATTTTATAAATGTAATAAAATATACAGTGGATTTAGATAAGAAGAAGGAACCTAAAATGTAAAAAGTAGTCATGCTTGTAGAATTAACATTTTAAATTGTTGCGAATCCTTTATGAAATGAAATTTTAGTACATAAATGCACAATTTAGGAAACGTTACATTGCAATTAAACAGAATTATTTTCTTTCGAATAAAACTCAGGAAAACTAGTAAAAGTACCAAACAAACGTAAACTTTGCATTTCTGCTTATCAGGTAGGAAGAAGTCCTTATTGTAATCATAATATATAGCATACAATTACTATTTTGAGCAACTATTTACAAATTTTAACATTATCCTTAAACTGCTGTTGCTAAGAAGAATTATGGTGAAAAGAACTTTTTTGTTATATTAATATCACTAGTTCTTATTATTATATTTTTATATGTAAAAGTGTAATTATATTATTATAATGTCACTTAATAAAATAGAAATATCATAGACTACATGGCATCAAAATGAAACCTATGAGACTCTTGTAATCTTTCTTTTTTATCTTCCTGTCGCTCTTTCCAATGCAAAATTCCAATAATTAATGTTATTAATCCGCAAATTCCTGTTAATGCCGCTACAGACGTTAATATGACTTTGCTGGGTGTTACAAATAACTGCGCTTTCCATTTCAATGGTTCATTTGCAGGCCAAGGGATAACAACCATTTGTGAATTGGGAATAATTTGGTTGAATTCTTTAGAATAATTTGATAAGCCTACGACCAATGTATCTACAAAATTGGGAGTTCGACCTAGTCCAAAAATAGTATAAGGTAAGTTGAGACTAAAATGGGCGGATTGGGGTAATTGAGCTGAAATACCATGTCGTGGATAGCCTTCTTGAGTGGTAGTTCTGTATGATATACTTGGTCCTGGTAAATTTGTACCTGTGAAGAGCAAAAGAATAGTATAAAATGCAGATTAAAACGAATTGATAATTTCTTTTTACCATAAGTTCTCCTTTTCTTTGCGACACGTCCATCAATCATGGCATTATTATCGTTAGTTAAACCTGTAAGAACCATTACTTTTATAAAGTTTGCATCATAGTCCAGAGTATTTTTAAAAGCAGCAATTCTGTACTTGTGATCTGAATTTCTAACGAGAATTACGTCCAAAGTACCATCTTGATAAAAGTCAAAAAACACTGCAACGGCAGTACTATTTGTAAATGGATCCAAAGCATTCCATTGAATTTGGTAGTTTCTCGAAAAACGGTCACAACCACTTTTACAAGCAATGTTTTCAAGCAAGAATGACCTAGTTTCTAAAGTTGCTTTCGACTTCAATGTAGCTAAAATATCTGGATATCCATCCATGTTAAAGTCTCCGCTATGCAAGGTAATAACATTGGTATACTTTTCTTCCATTATTCGTGCAAAACACCAACCATCTTCAAAATTGACTCCAAGAGTTTGCCAAGTATCATTAAAATATACCAGTAATGCACAATCAGTGCATTCTTTATCGTAACAAACAGGAGTTACTAAGTTCATCTGACCTTTCAATTCTACATCAATAAACAATGATTGTCCAATTACTTTTGCATGCTTTGGATGGGGTATAATTGGACCAAAAGCAAATTTACGCTTGCCCTCCCCATACCAAATTTCAAATTCTGTTTTACTTGTTATAAATAGGTCTGAACGAAAGTCATTGTTTAAATCTAAAATTAAAAAGTGATTTTATTCCTAAAGAATACTTAAATCCTTGTAGGTATTCATAGAAGTTTTATTGCAAAGTTCTGTAATTAAAACATACCCAAGAAAGCATGTGCATGAGGCCTGCTTAGTTCAGAAAGATTAAAATGACCCACCATTGACATTTCTTCCCTAAATGGTACTCCTCTAAGAGAATCAAAAATCCAAAATGCTCTTTTTCCATCTTTATCAACTCCAAACAAATCTATTATCATATCTTCATTATAATCTAATGCCAAAGGTTGTCCTATTAATTTTAACACAGGTTCAGATTCTCTGCTACAATTTATATATGTAGCACCACCCCAACAAATATGGACTGATGTTAGTGATGGACCATTACTAATATGGTTATTTTCTGAACCAACTGTAGTCACAAGGACATCCATTAGGGCATCACCATCAAAATCTCCAGGAACTACACTTGTAATATGATCCTCAAACCTGCAGGTAAGCTTATTGGTTTTAGAACGACGTAACAGTGGTTCTTCCTCTGCAGCTAGTAAAATCTCAACAGTTTTGCCATCACTTCCTAATACAAAGACGTCTGTTAATTCATCCGAATTGAAATCACCAAATGCTGCAGGCAGCACATCAGTAATTCCACCAAACACTAAATTTGTTATATCAGTTGCAAATGTAAAATTGCAAAAATAGAATAAAAATAAAGTTCTTAATAAAACTGCCATGACTTTCTATTATGATGACATTATTTTTTGAATTATGTTAACAGAAATATCTGTCTCTAATTTACTTATTAAACTTCGATGTTTAAATACTCTTTTCTTTTTAATATACAATTCACATACAAATCACTGACATTCATTACACAATGCAAAATGACATCCAATGTGTGCTGGACTGTAATCAAATATCTCTGAATCAAATGTCAGTCACAGATGTAAACATTAACGAAACGGTGACCGTCATTGGTATTCATTTAACCTAATAATACTAGTTATAATAAATAACTAGAATATGCAAAATGTAATATAATAATTTTGAATATTTTCTGTATGACACTATAAACTTATTTATTTCCTTAAAATAATTTATAGTATACATTACAAATACAAGTTAATACAAATAATTTTTAATATAAAATTGACTTTTAAATTAAACTATTGTGAATATAGTCATTAATAGAATTGACTTATTTTTATAACTAAAAATTCTCTAAAGTGATATGACATAAAAAGAATTAATTAATTTATTTTTTGACATATCATTACCAATTAAAATTTTTAAAAAAGGGCGGTGATTTAACTATTAGGATTTTACGCAAGCGCGTGGCCTCTTTTGCTTTTGCTTCCTGCTCATTGTTTTTCGTCGCCATATCTGCGACGAAGTGTATTAGTTCGTCTCAAAAACTATCGTCGTTTTCGACGAAAAGGGGGCCTAACCACCCCAGTTGGTTGTGAATTTGTGAGATTTTATATTACTATTTAAAGTGATACTACTGAAGATACTCCAAAAGTCCGTTATTTTCTTTTTAAATATTATAAACATGGCTTTCTAAGATGACGAGTCTGAAGTTGAGCGTAACCACTTTCAGTGGAGAAGAGATTCTCTCTCGAGACCTTGTAGCAGTGAATGCAAGAAGAATTATTTGTAATGGAGAAATCAAAAAATCGTCCTTTGCAGCCCTATTTAAAGGGCGCAAATAACGATAAGAAAAGTCAAGGTATGAGCCATTAATACCTGCAGTTTGAAGGTCGTTAAAATGGCGTTTCATAATTTCTATGTATGTAATCAGAATCAGTAATCACAAAATACGGAGAATACACAACCTTTGTTATACTTGCATATGATAAAGGAATTAAATGCATAGGATCTACCTATTTTAATGCAGTTATTGAATAAATGAATTTCGCGATATAATAAATTATAATCTGTCATATCAATTTCACTTCTTCACTTAAATATGTATGTGCTTTTTAGTTTTCTTTTCTGTCAAATAGATGCATCAAATACGAAAGTATACTCTCGCGGAGGTCGCCGCAGAGAGCCTTCAGGAGGCTCATTTTCCTCCAAAAATGATCTTTCTCGCAAACCTATACCCCAACGTAATAATAAAATGGTTGATAAACGTCCACGACCCCGGGGCTATCATTCAGGGACGTTGGATGGAAACACGAGCTCCAGGGTAGTAAATGAGGAAATTGAATGTGGCTCAATTTTGGTATCGGGCAGTAAAAAGCAAAATCTTAATCATCTTCTTAATTTTCATTTTGAGCCCCGAGATACGCATTGGCGCTCAGGACTTGGGGGGGCGTCTTATAAAGTTGGAGGTCGATTGGTTTCCACTTATAAGCATAAGTATAATAAGGAGCAGTTTTTACAAGCAAAGTACACTTCATTTATTGTGGTAATCAATAAACTTATACTAACAAGTGCTTTATTTTAGTTGTCAGTTTATTGTCAAAGAAGGGGCTGATTATAAACTTCATATGAATAATCCTGATTCTCTTGTCAATTGGAACCTAATTGAACAAGTTGTAAGTCATTATTTTTTAAATAACATAATGTCATTATTTTAAGACATGTCTTTTAGAATATCAATGTAATTGAGTATCCATCTTGCCCAATATGTCTTTATCCACCAACAGCAGCAAAAATGACACGATGTGGCCATATCTACTGCTGGCCATGTCTTTTACATTATTTGGCATTGACTGATAAGACTTGGAGAAAATGTCCTATTTGCTTTGAAAGTGTCCACAAAGATGACCTCAAAACGTAAATATTCACTCAATTTTCTTATTTTTTTATGATTAAAATATGTTATTATAGTGTTGTGCCTGTGCCCCACTTGAATTTTAATACTTCAGAAGAAATAACTTTTAATCTTATGAAAAAATTACGTGGCTCATTAAACGTATGTCCCATAAATGAGATTTGTATTGAAGACATTTTACCAAAAGTGTCCCAATTGGGATCTGCAAGGCTTTTTTCAAAAATTTTGCTAGCTGATAAAGCTGATGTGATTAATATTATAATGCGTGAAAGAAATGAACTTGAACATCAACTACATGAAGATGAAAATTGTCCAGAAAAATGTTTTATTGAACAAGCCCTTCAATTGCTTGAGGAACGTGAAAAACGGGTTTTTAAAGAATTTGACTTGGAAATAAATTTAAAAATGCCAGAAAATGTGGGTAATAATGAATATGAATATATTGTGAAAGAGTTGGAAGCAAATTCTGAGATATGTGCTAGTAATCAAGATACAAACCTTAAACTTATTGAAGATCAAGAAAATATAGCAGTTGAGGACTTAGAAATTTCTTCTTCTAGTGCCCAAAAGACATCAAAACATTTTTATTTCTATCAAGGTAATTGAAAAAAAAATGTGTACATTGTTTATCCAAAGTGTTGAGTACATGTTGCAGTTCTAATGCTTCGTGAAATTGAAACTTTGGAAAATCAAAAGATTCAGTCTTCTTAATGATTTTTGTGGTCAGTACATAAAATCTTAAAACTGAATCAACAACGAAAATATTTCAGTTTATTTTCTAAATTGAAATTTCAACTGATTTTTTAATCCTTTTCTTATTTATGCAGCATCCGATGGACAGCATATTTATATGCATTCTATAAATATTAAAATGCTCGAACATACTTATGGTTCTCTTGAAAATTGTCCTAAAACTATAATAGGAAGAATTGTGGAAAAAGAAAGTGGATCTATGACAGAAGACTTAAGAAAACGCCTTAGATATTTGCAACACCTTCCAATTAGCTGTCCTTTTGAGGTTGCTGAAATCCAGTTAATGCCACCTGTTGTAGCCTTGAATACTGTCACTCATTTTCATGGTAATTGTTTTTATTTGTTTCATGTTTTTTTTTTGTATTTTTTTATTATTCAATTTTAAAACTATTTTGAATTTAAAGTATTGTTTTACAAAAATTTGTTCTTCTTTTTAACTTAATTTTGTAAATGATATAAATATGTGCTGTAATTTAAAATGCACAAAAAAAACAAGTATTACCTACTATTAAGTAATGTTTCATCTTTTTGTGCATAAATTATTTTGGCCAGGTCAATTAGCTCCAAAATGTACTTATGTCTTTGGAGGTCAGTCCCCTGTGCTACATATATTTTTGAATCTAATTTTTGATAACAGGTTAAATAATATTAGCAAACTTAATTGCGTTTTCTTAATTTTTTCTACTTCAGAGCAAATTGAGTTGCGACGTAAGCGTCGTCACCATCGAGAAAAAGAGGAAAAACGTCGTGCAAAACGCATTGAAGAACAGGAAAATATGAAAATGGGCAGATTTCGTTCAGCTAATATTCATATTGAATCCCATCGTCAATTCCCAGATTTTGGTCTTGATCAACAAGGAGAATACTCACAAACAAATGGACAAATATCCCCATATAGCGAAAGGAGTCTTTCTCCCATTACACTATTAAACAGTTCCACAAATACTCCATTGTCTGTAAGTTTAAATAATGACAGAGAAACTGGCGGACTTTCCTTTGCAAAGGTAATTTTTATTAGCATGTAACGTTTTTCGTTAGTTAAAAGAATCGAACTGTTAATATTAAATTATTTCAAGAATTATAATGAAAATATATTTTACGTTTTCAAATAGATGCTATCTTCGAGTAAACCTCGCACAATGAGTGAATCTGAACCTATAAAACCAGTGGCAAACTCTTCTCGTAATGCCGTAAAAATGATTAACGTGACAGGGTCACATACGCAATCGTGTTTTTCTAAAAAAACTAATCATAGTAACAGCGACAGTGAACCTGAGCCTGATGAATATGTCCCTGTACCAGCATTTAATAGGAGTTTTGGCGACGCTATCGCGTCGGCATTAGAGAAAGCAGTCCTCACCAATGACGATGACAATAATGGTGAGTAATTAAATCTAAAAAGAAATTATTGTATCTACACATTCAATTTTGTTTTTATTTTAAGGTGGGTCCCAACAAAGGGGCAAAAAGAAGAGAAAAGGGAAACAAAAGGTGTTATTTGCAACATCTATGACATTTTCTGGGAATTAAACTTTCTTTGCTTTAACTATTTAAAAATAAATGAAAAAATAATAAAACCCTAAAAACAAACTTAAAGGATGCTTTAATTTGTTAGTAGAAGTGAAATATTAACTTTTTTTGTTTAATAGTTTGCATGGGCTAATATTTACTTTATTATACAAAATGACTGTACTATAAGTTAATTCGTTATTGATTGCAAAAACCAAATAAACATCGTTATTAATGCACAACTGCGTTTTATTTAGACGTGTTAAAAGGCATACACATTTAATTACATATATAGAAGTTTGTGAATAATTCTAATAACAAATTACACCCTTTTGAAATAACGCTTTCCTTCTATGCCCGTTGGTTCATGCTTTAAAGTCTGAAAATGACAGGATATGTAAATTTTTTAAAATAGTTAAATATTTAATTATTCTTTTTTCTTTACTTACAATAACAACTCCAGTCTCTGAGAATTCGTATGTTCTTAACGATCTGTTGCCATCAGGATCAGTCGAAATTGTAAGTAGTTTATTTTCATCTTCTTTTGTAGTAACATTCTAAAATTCAAAATATAATAAGGCAAAAGTACATAGTCATTTTCAGGGAAATTTTAAAATGTTACCGATTATAAATTTTTCTAGATATGTAAAAGAATATTTTTAGAAGTGAGAAATTTTGGAAACAGGGACGTATTTGTTCGTCCCTGTTACCAAAATACATTAAAAAATTAGAGCACTAAAAATGTATGAATCGATATGTAAACAAGAACAATTGAGAGACAGTAAATGAAAAAGATAAATACATAGTACACTTGAGATTCGGGCTTATAGGTCGTAGTCAAAATAGACAGCTGTCCAAACGTTTCGTCGGAAACTACGACCGACATCTTTAGTGGATACTGCCTTGATAATATGGACGAAGATTATACTTCGAAATCAGCAGCGACGGTTTCACAATGAGACGAAACGTCTAGACATACCGTTAACTCCTAGTACGGCCTATAAGCCCGAACCTTAAGTCTACGACAGTTGCGTTCTTTAAAGCCCATGTTCTCATAAAAAATAATAAATGTTGCTATAATTTATAATATGTCATTAAATTAGATTTATTTAACACAACGTAAAATAATACACTTTAAAAGATTGAGTTATGAAAATACAAATATATTAAATGTTTTTGTTTTCTTTATAGCATGTTTAAATACATTTAATTGAATCTGTTTGTAGCTTCTCTCTGTCATTAAACTTTAATTTGATACTTTATGAAATACGTAACCGTTTGTTCCTACTATTAAAAATAATAATAATAATTTAATTTATCAATACCTTTATTTGAACGTTACCAGGCATTGGCTCTTCATATTCTTCCCCTAACTTAAATTTTATAGTGTGCGTTCTTACAAGAGTAACACTTGTAATAGACCATTCTCCTTCTTCATTCACAGTGATTTGCATGGATGGGGATGACGCTAACATCATCTTTCGGGGAATAAATGGAATTCCTGTTTATAAAAAATGTAATTTTTATTTATTCGTAGATAGCCTATTATAAATTATTTATTATCTATTTAAGGTGCTTAAGTGTTCAGAACTATGAATTTAATTTTTTCCTTACCAGCTGCTTTGTAGAATTCCTCCAAGTTCTCGTTTTTCTCATGTTCATAATTTCCGACCATAAGACTCATGATGCACAAAGTTTAAGTGTGGTCTTATTCATGAAACATATTAAGGAATAACAATTATTATAGACCTTGCTTTAGTTATCTTTATACGTGCCTACGGATAAGATAAATTTTAAACTATTTGTGGTGCAATTTTTTTCATCAAAAGATACGTTTATTATCTTTATTTACCGTAGTGTTTATTTTTATTTGTTGAAGTATCACATTGTGTATCAACTTTTACGTTACTCATCATAGTAAAACGTATAAGTCAAATATTTTTAAACATTTTTATTTAACAGTTGTTCTGTCCTGATTCACTAAAATATTTGTGATTGATTAGCTCCCGTCATATTTTATCACTGAAGATGCTTTTAACGAAAAACATCGAAACGTTTGATAAAGGAGAAATTCTTCCACCACGGCAGAACAGTTCGAGAAAAAATTTACATAAAAACTAAAATTACAGAATACAAATATGTATTAAATTTACAAATGTTAGTTTTAACAGAAAACTAAAGTAGGTAAAATAAGTAAAAAGTAATAATGATTTGCTTTATTAAAATAGATATGAAGTATGTGTACGGGTATAATACTACAAAAAAACAATTTGTATATACATATATCCTGTACAATGTATCCATATATATACATAAGTATTTATATACATAAATGCACATTAAATATGTGAGTTACAATCTTTTAAAGTATCGTCTTCCTATTACCCCAGATGGTTCCTGCTGCAAACTCTACCAATAAGTTAAAAAAATTAACACTTTAATTTTTAAATGTATTTAGTTGTCTTTTACTCACAATAATAACACCTCCTTCAGAAAAATCGTAAGTTCTTATAGATATTGTACCATTCAGGGCAAATGAAGTTATTACTAATTTATTATCATCTTTCTTAGTAGCTATGCTCTGAAACAAGTAGTTGTTTCTGTTGATTCTATATTTATTTATATTAATTTAAAACCGTTGTTACTCTTCTTAAACTTCGGTCCATAAAAGAACAAACAGAAACGTATCTAGAATTTTTCTCAATTTGTTTCACCGAAATTTTTGAGGTAAAAAAAATTCCGTACGAGTCCATGGAATACTTCGATCCTACTTGTAATATAGGAATGGATACAATTAAAATATTTTTTATATATTATACTTAACGCTACCTTGAAAATAATACCACCTGATACATCTTCTTCAAATTCTTCTCCCAATCTGAATTTTATAACATGGGTTTTAACAAGAAATGATATTGTAATAATCCATTCTCCTTCATTAACGGCAATTACCATTAAGGGGCTTGAATTCAACATGTATTTTCGGGGAATAAGTGGAATTCCTTTTTATAAAATAAATTCAACTATATTTATTATTGATACAAAAATGTTATATTATATGTTATATGTATTGTATATAAATATATATATAGTTCAAAATTCTGTAATGATTTAAAATGTTTTCGAAAGTTCTATTATGTTTCCAAATTTTCGTAAAATTTCCTTAATATGCTTTTTCTATTGGACCCATAATTAGCAATGTTGCTATTTAAACAAAACTTTCTTCTTCTATTTTTAAACACCCTATATGGTAAATTAAATTTAGCTGTAGAAGACGTTCTTATATTCAAATAGGGAACAAGTTTTGTTCAAAAAATTTTTTGATTAAACTTATAATTTGGTCACATTACACATATTGCGAACTTTTGCATTAATCAAATTATTTTATTTGGATAAATTTAAAACAAGCGTCTTTGGATTTGATTTTTAAAACTAGACTAGGCATCACCTACCCACAGATCGGCAAGTTTAAGAAAAGCTCTGACCGTAATGCAAACCTGCGCTGAAATAATAGAAAATTAATTCAGAGGAAAAATGATGAGAAGTACACCACGTTCTCTATACAGCAGCAGTATTGAAAGGGAATTATTTGCGGGGGTAGGAGATAAGTATTGACCACTACGCATCTGTGGGCGTGGCAAAACTAGACCTTTTCATACGTTGGTTTACCGTACGTACAAAAATATTTCAAATAAAAGTTTTTGAATAAAAAAAAATGACGGACCAAACAACTACTCAATCACCCCCCCCCCCCCTTCATTTTAGCTACAGATGCATTATATAGTGCATAGACAAGTCTAAACTTGTTTTTGCCGAATAATACAAATTATCTAGTTATCGGTAAGTTCGTTCATTGTACGTACACATGTTGAATTGGTTACCTACGAGAAAAAGCCTTACATAGTGATTCCACAAATCGTAAAATGGGAATATGGGACAGATGCATATCAATGACAATTATGTACTTATTTATTTGTTTATATATTCTGGTAACGCTTGGTTTAAATGAGAATAATTTACAAAAAAATAAAAGAAAAATTATTATAGTGCGATCAAAACTTTTTAAAAAAGAACACTTGTGCTTTGTAAATAATACAGAAGAATTTGAAACATTGGCTGCAAACTTTAAGAGTTTGTCAATTGTTCAAACAGCAAAAATGGAACAATATAACATAGGAAGTAAATTACCAAACTGCAGAGAACTGATACACTATAATACTGATACATCGGAGAAAATAATATGGAAAGATATTATTTATAATCGTAAATTTTATAAACAAATAGTTATAGTTGTAATTATCGTTGCACTCGTATTATTAATAGTTACAGAACTGAAAAATAAGGGCCATAATTATAGAAATACAAAATCACTTTATTGAATGTGTTATTAAGTACCTTGTATGTATATATACATATATAGTTCCTTTATCATATGTTACCTATATAAATTAATATCTTAAAATATCATTATACAGGTGCGAATGTGTATTTATTTTTTTTAATAAATTATATGTTTTTTTATGAAACTAGTGTTTGTATAGGTTTGCCTTTATATATATTATCCTTTTTATTTAATCTAATAAAGCAGATAAATATGGCTATAATTTTAAAAAAGAAAGTAACTTACCAATTACATTGTAATACTCTTCCAAATTTTCATTCTTTTCGTGTTGATAACTTCCCACAATACAGTTCATACTGAACACTAATAAGCACCTTCAAATTTATATTTTATAGGTGTTAAAAAACAAAATAGTCTGAGCGGTATCAGATAATATCAGTGTTTTTATATATGCGTATATAAAACATGTCAATAATTTTTATTATTTTAAATACCAATGTTAAATGAAAAAATAAAAGTAGTTGTTAACCGTACTATATAAAGCACATTATATTTATGTAACAAGTTTATAGGTTAATTTTGTACGAGACAGTGTGTAATGCCGGAAAATGAAAAAAATAATGAAACAAAACTTGACAGAGAATGGATGGTGATTATTAAATTATGTAGAAGCTAATGTTGTATATTTTATTTACATTCAACAAAATTTTAGATAAGGGATTGTAATATTTATTCTGATGAATATTCCGATTGTACTAGCATTAGAGCTCGTTTTCACCAATACTTTGTATTCGGCACTACACTGGATTGTTCTCAATGGAAACGTGATTGCGATAATTGTTGGAAATGGGTAAAAAATAAGGATGATAAAGCTGCAGTCAGTATTTAATCATAGTTTATATAGGTATGTGCATATAATTTTACTTATTTTTTAGAAAGAATTAATTAAAAGTGAGTGTAATAGGCATTTGGAAAGATTAAGAAATCATTATGCTAATGATGTATGGAAGAAACGTTCATCTCCCCCAGAAGATTGGGAAAAGCCACTGCCCGATCATATGATAAAAGAATATGAACATACTTATTTGCATCTGAAAGCTAAAGAAATGAGGGGAGACATATCTTCCGAATCTACCTCAACATATTGTAGTATAATGTAAAAATATAGTTATTAAAATATTTTTATAAGAAATTTAGAAATTGTGGTGGTAGCAATATATAAATATGTACATATAACTTCCTTCAAATTCGATGCAAACAAAAAATACACAAATTCTATAATTATATTTGAGGTTGTCTTCTCTACTATTTTCCCAACTTGCTAGGGTTTATTTTGTTTGTTCCATTCCAAACAAAAAAGGATGTTGGCATCATCAACAATTATTATGACATTATGACAGTTATGTTGCTCAATTCACATGAGTGACTCACTGACGTAGGTTAATAATATTTTTAAACAGTGCAGGTTATTTATTGGCAATAATAAAAAAAGAAAACTTATCGCAAGTATTACAAAGATAATAATTTTTACTTAAAGTACAAATACACATATCAACGAATTTTTTTAAAGAAATTTGTGTACGCAGTGTCTAACCTTATTTGTGGAAGCTGTGATATTCATTTTAATTATGGCTAATAAGGACGATTATTTAATTGAATATCGTCAGTTTTTTGAAAACTTTGCACAAACAGTAAATCCGAACGACCAATTACCGGTCAGATTATCAAGCTATAAATTGGTGAACACGGAAGTTATTGGCGGAATCATTGATTGGAGTACTCAGTATTTAAATCAGAAGTAAGTAATTCATTTTAAGTCTATTTAAAACGTATTTCTTACCTGTAACTTGTCTAAATAAGAAGTTATAATATGAAGATCTATAACTAAACACCACGTACAAATAAAGCGGAATTTCGTCAGTTGTTTACCTTATATATATGAGAACTTTATTTCCATAATCATTAATCACTTGTATAAGGTCAATTCAAATAGTTATAGAAAAAATAAAAATTGCTATTACTGCAATGTGAAAAAAATTATTACTTCGTACTGATTTGTCTTCTAAGAAAAGTGATTTAAGGTTCTTAGCAAGTATAAGGTGTATACTGTCTTTTATTTGTAATATAAATGTTACTCAATTTAATGTTATATATTACCTATACTCCACCATATCTGCGTCTTAGTAATAATTTATGTTGCACTTCAAATGATTAATTTTTACAATATCGACATACTGACATTTTTTGCGATCGGAACTGTACAATATTTTTGCAAAACCAAGGTGCATATCGATCTCAAAAATTAGGTGGGTGGAACTTTCTAAATTTGAAGTTGACATAGAATTGTTTTGTTTTAAAAAGATCCATAACAATATAATATAATCTTAATATAATATTATTATATAATTATTATTTCTTAGTGTACTTAAAATAAAAAAAAAAACAATAAAAAAGATAGCTGTGATTTAAATGCATTTCAACGATGAATGACATATCATCACAAATGTTAATTAAAATTGCGTTGCGCATGCTCAAATGGAAAATTCGTAAATTGTCAATATAAGTTCTTGTTTCTGCAAAAAGATTGGAGTTTTAAAATAAATCAAGGTTTGAGTGCTGTTTACTAACTCGTAAACTACTCTTCACATTCCTGAACTTTTTGTATATTTTAGTCGAATATTTATGTAAGTTCAAATTTCGGTTTAAATTCACATAACCTCTATAACGATATTAATATTTTTTTTAGTGGATTACACCATTATTTAAATAATTAATAACATACTCAATTCAACATTTTGGATTGAAACTGTTGCTTATAATGGCACTTAATGAATGGAAACCATCAGAAGACGCCTTGTCTACGATTGTAAGGGTCCTTCAGGACTCATTGGTTCCGGATAGTAATGTGCAAAAAGCAGTACAAGAAAAGATTGTATTGATGCAAAACTATCCTGACTTCACAAACTATTTACTTTATATCCTCTCCAATGCTCAATCTTTTGATGATCATGTTCGCACATTGAGTGCTATAATTTTAAAAAACAACATTTCTACTCTTTATGAAACTTTACCAATAACCATAATTGAAGTTGTTAGACAGCAGTGCTTGGAATTAATGAAAGATTCTTCTAAAGAAGTGAGAACTAGTGTTACTACATTAATAGGTGTATTAGTATGTAAAGATAGCATTTCATCATGGCCAAATCTAATCCCATACTTATGTCTTTTGCTTGAATCTTCTGACAGTAATTTAAGTGAAACTGCATTGTCAGCCCTTTTTAAAATATGTGAAGAATATCTTTCAAAGTTGGGGTCTGGTAAGGAAGAGCATAATGAAATGATAAATGATTTGTTATCTAAATTTGTAACACTGGTCACAAATGAACGAGCCAGTATTAGAAAAGAGGCTTTGAAACTTCTCAATCAAGTCATGCAAGATGATATTGACTTGACAAAGAAACATTTTGATACAAAATTATACATGAACAGTTTACTTCAGATTTTAAAGGATAATGATCCTGAAGTTCAGAAACTGATATGTCAAGCTTTTGTAATGTTTATAGAGACAAGGGATGTTAATATTTTGCCTCATATTGCAACTATAGTAGAATACATTTTTTCGAAGCTAGAACATGAAGATAATGAAGTAGCATTACAGGGTTGTGAATTTTGGCTAGCAAGTGCCAAGTTACCTACTTGCAGAGAATTTTTTTTGCCATATGCTAACCGTTTGCTACCAATTTTGATTAAAAATATGAAATATTCAAACTTTGAACTAGATGCTTTAAAAGATCATTTAGGCATTGATGAACATGTAGAAGACAAGGCTGATGATATTCAACCAAGAGGCTTTAGTAATAGCGGAAATGATGATGAGTATTATGAAGAAGTTGATTATGATGGTAAAGATCTGATAGGGGAGCCAAATGTTGGATGGACTTTAAGAAAATGCAGTGCTGCTTCTTTGGATGCTCTTTCTTTGCAATTTAGAGAAGACATGCTTGCAATAGTTATACCAATTATCAACCAGGCATTGAACCATAATGACACTTTAATTAAAGAATCTGGTATATTAGCCCTTGGTGCTATAGCTGATGGATGTATGTCTGGATTATGCCCGTATTTGCCAGGATTAGTACAGTATCTTCTGGTCTGTATGAATCATGAACATTCTTTAATTAGAGTAATAACTTGCTGGACATTAAGTCGTTTTATGACTTGGATTATGGAACCTGAGCAGTCTACTGAGATTTATTTCATTCCAGTTATGACAGTACTTCTAAAGCATTTTCTTGATGGAAATAAAAGAGTTCAAAGAGCAGCACTCTCAGCCTTTTGTATTTTTCAAGAAGAAGCACGTCTTAAATTGGTCCCATATATTGATTTGATCCTTCAAGCTTTTGTTATGGCTGCAAAAAAATTTAAGTATCGTAACTGTTTGCTGCTTTACGATGTCGTTGGTGTATTATCTCAAAGTGTGAGTAATCACTTGAATAAACCAGAATACATAGAAATACTTTTACCGCCTTTGATGCATAAATTTAATTCCATTCCTGTTGATGAGGATGAAGAATTTCTAGCATTGATGGAGTGCCTTTCAAATGTAGTTACAGCAGTAGAAATAGGATTCCTTCCATATGCAGAGGTGGCTTACAACAGGTGTTTGCAAATCTTAAACGAAACTGTTAAGAATATAGTGTGTTTTAATGAAAAGCCTGCTGAATATGATCCACCTGAAAAAGATGCAATGTGCGTTGCTCATGACTTATTGCTAGGCATGGCTGTTGGATTAAAAACATATTTTATTAAATATGTTACAAATAGTAACCTTCTTCAGCTTTTGTATTACACACTTCAAGAAGAATTGGTACAAGTTCGTCAACCGGCATTGGCTTTGTTTGGAGAACTCGTCAAACTTTGTTTTGATCATATTAACCCGCAAGTACACGACTACATTCCGATTATCGTCCAAAATTTAGACAAACAGTATGATGGTACCTGTAATAATGCTGCTTGGGTTGTAAGTAAGTTATGCATTGTAATGGGACAAGGAATTGAACAATATGTTCCACAAATTTTGAAACGTTATATAGAAATAATGCAAACTTGTAATGGAGCTAAAACAATGTACCAGACGGTTGCTATTTCTTTATGTAGTTTGGGTTTAGTTTTTCCGGACACTATAACACCTTATTTGGGCAACATATTAAGACCTTGCTGCCAGGCTATGAGGAACGTGAGAGATTGCGAAGAAAAGGATTTGGGCTTTCGCGGCCTGTGTCAATTAATTATTCGGAATCCTTCGGCCGCTGTTCCGGAATTTATATTCTTCTGTGATGCTGTAGCCTCTTGGAATGATATTCAAGGCGATCTGAAAGATATAATTCGAAACATATTAACTACGTTCAGGAATCAGTATGGGGAAAATAACTGGAGCGTCTTCTATGAACAGTTTCCTCCAATGTTGAAATATCGACTTAACAAATTGTACGGAATTTGAATTTGATGTCTTACTTAAACGAAACGGGGAAAACTTCGATCGCGTAAAAGTCAAAACAAAGTAATTTCGTTCGCATAAAAACATACATTCACTTATACATATACGTCAGGGTGGGAAGGCTTGAGTGCGCCTGCCTTAAGTACTACGCGCGGTAATTCTTACTAAACGAAACTCGCGAGGGAGGGTTCGTGTCAATGATGTCGCGTTGTCATTGGATCTTGTCATTAATGTCTGGACTGATTGCTACTGTTATTAATAAAAAAATACAGGGTGATTAACGGCTTCCTTCATATATTTAAACCTATGGCATTAAAGAAAACCTAAAACAATATGTTTAATCTTAAATAAACTATCTTTCTATGTATTCAATATTGTCACCCTCGAAATGGAAAATTCAGTCATTTAAGGGTCGCTGAGAAAAGGAAAATTTGTTCAGTAAGTGAAATTAAATAGGGGCTAAATTCAGGTTTGGAGATTATAATTTTTTTGTCATTTGGTTTTCCACATATAAAGTGAGGTTCTCAAAATGCCTTGTATTACAATATTAATTTTTGTCGTAAATAATCGTACAAAAATCGTGGGAAGAACAGTTCATCGGCTTGACAGAAATAATAATATTTATTTTGATGTCTATATTTTCTAAAATATTACTTGGAAAAACAGGGGCAAGTGGTTACTCTCAATACTTATTTGATTGGTTTGCTCATAAGTAGTAAGGGGTAAAATTTTATTTTAAAACGCAGTTTTTAGTTGATATTCTTATTTTCTATATTTGATGGTGTTTGTACCTGTTAGGGCATGACAAATGACTGATATTTTTATACAGAAATATGTTAACTTTTGTTACGAATTATCGTTTTTGTTTATTACAATTTTTTGAGTGTAATTTATTTTTGATTATGTTTTGCACATTATTACTGTAATACCCAATTTTTCATGTTGTTACTCGAAAAAGTAGCATATAAATTCTGGGTCGGCTTAATTAACAGACGTATTATTTATAATTTCATAACAATGACTAATAGACTGTTATTTGTAGTGTAGTATCTAATTTTATCTAATATTATTTTTATTACTTTCTGCAATTGATTGACTGTTTGCTTTTATTATTCCAATAAATAAAACTCTATAAATTATACATGTTTTATTGTTATTACCTATTAATAATATTTGTAGTACAAAAAATCATTAAAATGCTTTGTATAGGTAACGTTTTATTTAAAAACTGTGGTTATCAATCGGTTAAGTAATACAAAGTTTAGAATGACTGATTCCTTATTAAATAAAGTACGTATGGTGCCTTTTTAGATAATTTAGTTCAGAATTTCTACAAAGAGATAACAATTAGTAAATAGTTTTTAAATGCCTCATTTGTGGTGCATATAAGATAAAATGGTGGTGTAGTTTTAAATAACTTTTTGAGGATATAATATTTGATTTGATATGTAATAATGTACATTTATTAAATAATTGACTGTTTGCCTTTTAAGGAAATGCCCTCCATCATTGTTAGCTCCTCTAATAAAAATTATAATAGAAGAGACAAGAAAAACATGCAAGAAGCAACCAACTTTGTGTGGATTTAATCCTGTCGATAATGGTAAGTAGAAGGTGTAGGAAAAGAGTGACTACAAATAAATAAATGTAAATACATACATATAATTCTAAGGAATAAAGAGCAGCAATATATCTAAAAAAGTTAACAAGATTGAGATTCTCTTAAACTGCCATTAAGTACAATAGCATCTTCTATTTTTAATATTGACTGAATAAAACTGACTGAAAAAAATTGTTTTTTTTATCACTAATCATAAGAAAGGGTCTTTTACTTTATATGTGCACTTTTTTTCAGTTTATGAACCATTAAAATTAATGCAAACGGTAATGAATCAAATAAATGAAATATGTCTCCGTTATATGGACAACAGTAAGCTTTGCAGTCTTCCTTCACCAGGTCCTCCTTATTGTAAAGTCAGTGCCTATGCTATAAAAAATGTTAGAAGAAGAATGGAGGATAGACATGTGGTTATCCACGATTTAAACACCATGTTCAATATTCAGGTTTGAATTATTTTGATGCCACTTTTCACATATTGTAGTGCTTAATATAGCAGGTGTTTGACTTTAATAGTTAATTTATTAAATACAAAAATGTGATATTAATTATTGAATTAATTTGTACCCATTATAGATTACCTCATATTAATGAGGAAAAATTTGTTACTGCCTCACGCCCTCGCCGGGACTCGAACCCAGGATCTTTGGCTTTACGCACCAATGCTTTTGCCACTAAGTTAGTGTATTAATTAATATCACATTATTGTATTTAAAATTTACCATTACTAAAAATTCATCAAATATTTCATTATTAACAGTTTATTTATTATTTCAGGATACGAATCCGTCCAGTTTTTATGCAATTTTTGATGGTCATGCAGGACATGATGCTGCAGCGTACAGTGCAGCTCACTTGCACCAATTCCTAGCAGAGAACAGTAACTATACCACTGACCCTAAACAAGCGCTTCGTGAAGCATTCCTTAAAACGGACGCCTTATTTGTCAACAAGTGCCAAATTGAAGTTAGTAGTCTATTCACTGTAATAATTTGTTCACTACTAATGTAAATGTTTTTGAGCAAATAAATAATTTACTAGATTTTATAATGTATACTTAACAGTGTTTTTTAGAATCATTCTTTAAAAATTTGTGTTACAGAATTTCAGTAGTGGTACTACAGCCGTTTGTGCTCTTCTTCGTCCTAAAGAAAAGGCCTTATATATTGCATGGGTTGGAGACTCCCAAGCCCTTCTTGTTAAAGAAGGTAGGGTATTACAATGTGTACACCCCCATAAGCCGTGTCGAGAGGTACGTTAGAACTTTATCATAAATTGGAGGGAAATGTTTTTGTGTACTTGAATGTATCGGGGGAAAGGGATATTTATTTTTACTTCATATAATTTTCAGGACGAAAAAAGTCGAATTGAAAAAGAAGGAGGAGCTGTTATTTTTTGGGGAACATGGAGAGTAAATGGACAGTTAGCAGTTTCAAGAGCAATTGGTTAGTTTTTTGTTCTTATTTAAACGATATATTATTTTCTGTTAATTAGTTATTGTATATTTATATGTTTATTTATTATTATTATCAAAAATAAAGGAAATATTGTTTTTTTTTACTACAGGTGATTTAGAATACAAACCTTATGTAACAGCTACGCCTGATGTTCGAGAGATTCGACTTAGTGGAGAAGAAGACTTTCTTATTATTGCATGTGATGGACTGTGGGATTTTCTATCTGAGGATGATGCTGCCAACGCCGTTTATGAAATGGTCTGCTCAAATACAGGTAGGTGAAAATATACTTTTTATTTTGTAGTGAAGAGCGCAATTATCTTTTATCAAATTTTCGAAGTTATTCAAAGTGGTACAAACATTCTAATAATCCTTAATAATGGATATGAATATGTATATTATATACATAGATATTTATAATATTGCGAAAAAATAATAGTTAAAAGATGTAGCTTATGGAAGTATTAAAAAAAAATTGTTTCATTCTATGTGATGAAAGTTCATTTTTAAGTTTCAATATTTACTTACCAGTTACGAAAAATTACAAGAAACGGTTATTGTAACAAAAAAAATGAATAATGTAGGTAGTATATATATTATTCTAAAACATCTCTATTTAATTCTGATTCTGAAAAAAAAATCAAAGTGAAGTTTTGAGTAACGACATTTATGAATATAGAAATGTTAGAAAATATAAAATTTATAAAATGTTTTCATAAAATGGAATAATATTAGGCAACACATTTTGCAAAGCAAAATTTACTTGGTATATGTTTAGACATACATCCTAAGAATAATACAAGCTAAAGAGAAAGTTTTTTAAACTGTAAATACTTTATTTTTAGAAAAAATTGTTTGGAGTTTTTGCGTTATGCTACCTTTCTTAATCATATTCGTTAAAATTCTCATCTTTTTTAGAGAATTTAATATCAGTGAATAAAATGTGTTGATTTTAAAAGATCGAAAGAAATTTTTCTTTTTAAATGATATGTGGCATGGATGCTTTTTAATTTCATTAACAGTAATTAGTGTCTGTGTATTTCTGGTGTATGAAATGGCTTGATTATTCATTGGAAAAGTAAAAAATAACATTGTAAGAATGCATGAATTATTTTTATTTTCCTGCAAGTGTTCTCTTATAAGGAATATCCTATGAGCAGCGTGAATTAAGAGAAAATCGAAATAGTACATAAATTCGGTTTAGTGTGTAATTATTTAATAATTAATAATAAACAAAATAATTAACAAATAACAAATAAGCTTACCCGTAGTAAAAGGATTATTCTTATTGGGCTGGTAATTACTAGGTAATTTATTTTGGAATATTCTTTTATTGTATGATAAAATAAAAACTCCTCATATACCAACTCTTCTGAATTTGTTTACTGAACATTACAATAATATTTATTCAAAGAGTTTTTGGATTCATTACGGGTATTTTTGAGTGGATACTCCATACAAACTCGCTGTTATTTGTGGTAAAATCGGGCGGCTCGTAAAAGTATGTTCACAAGTATCTACCTTTCTTATTATTACGGGAATAAAATCGGAGCCCCTGACATGGTGAGCTCAGCGAGCGTGTCGCCTATTATAAATTTAATGATTTCTTTACTCTAGTTGCATAGGTCATTGCCACGATCATTAATGACTCGAACGATTCTTCTCGCTTGCAAAAACAACATAATGGATCGCTTTACCACTGAAAAACTTCGGTTCTTGGTAGCCTCGATCCTAGAATTTCTTATTTGAAACTACGTAATAAGTATTTTTGCTTGTATCTGTTTATAATCGAGCCAACTAAGCTTTCATGTTCTACACTTATATGGAAGTAAACTTGTATTCAGAAAAACGAAATTCCGTCAAGATTAAAAAAAGAATCGTGATCGGTTTTTAGAATATTCCGATACATCATCATATTGTTACCTACCCAGACAAACTTACGAGGAATGTGTTGTGTACATATAAAAAACAATATGTTTGTTTTATGGTATAAATTTTTATTTGTGGTTTATTTATCAAATTCCACGACGTTTACATTAAGAATTTTCAGTATTTATGGCCTGTATTAGCCTCTTTCAAGACAGGAAACAATGGCTCATCACCTTATTAAATTTCCCCTTTTAGCGGTTCCATGGGCTGTTAAATGCAGCATGAATGTTTCAAAGCCGCGTTTTGCACTATAAACTACGAAGTTAGAAAGCGTGTAGATTAGGTATATAACTAACTGCACACATTTGCAGGTAATGTTGCACTCTCCCAAATAACTTTTTTTTATATTGGTACGTTCTTCAAATATCAAAAATACAGTAACTCGAACTTTCATGTCTCAACTAATAAAAAAACAATTAAGTACCATTGATATACATAGGGAATCAATGAGTTTTTCACTAAACTTGATATAAATTTTGTCACAAAACAAAAATTATTACAATTGTTTTGCCAAACAATATTTGTTAAAATATGTGGTAAATTTTGTTGAAATCTAATTGACAATTAAATTTACTATAATATAAAGGCTGGTGAAAATCTGTAAATTGTTTTACTATTTATTTGCCACGAATTTCAATTAAGAGTCAAATTAATCAATTATTATTAGCATTAAAATCTTAAAAAAGTTGTTGATTTAATGAAATTCTAAAAATATCACGGAACAAAATTTTTTATGGGGCATTCAGAGAATTGTCTTGGAAGTGACATGTTTTTTTCAGTTTAGTACTGCTTTTAATTTTATTTAAATGTCGCGCCCGATAAAAAATTAAATAGTGTGCTAGTTAACAAAAACAATATTGAAAACAAAGACGAGGATCAACCCCCCGCAACTTGAAAACGTGGGGAGGAGCTAGCACTGCAGTTTTCAACGTAATTATCAAAGAATTTGATACTGCTATTAATTGCATGTGTCTCCTTTCTTTTAGTGGTAGGTACGTACCATTACCTTAATAAGCTCTTGTGTGAGCTCCGCTCTTCTATATTAATGACTTTTGCGGCTATTAACTGAAGATTATCTTGGAAAAAAGCTTTGGCTACAAATAACGCGAATGAAATATATAATTGATATGCAGATAAAACAGTTAAAGTATAACAATTAAAAATAAATTAAGGCGACATATGATAATGTATTTTATAATGACATTAGTCATTAGATTTATTTATCTTTGCAAAGCTAATATTGAAGTAGATGCCAAAATTTTTAATAAAAGTCGAAGATGTTACATTTCAATGGACTGGCTTCTGATAACGTAAAATAGTATAATAAGCGCTTTCTTATATTTTATGCCTTATAACTTGAACTGAACTTAAATTTAAATAAACTTGATTAAAAATTGGATATTATGATTGTTTATTAAGATTAATTACATTAATGTATCTGTAAATATCACACTGGTTAAGGTATTTTCTAATTTTTTTGACGAAAGATCTTGCATAGTCTCGGAATTAGTTGCTTAAAAAATTGTAGCCACTATGAATTTCTTTAATGTGAGAAGTTTTTGTTTAAAAATTCGATAGCAGTCGTTCTTCACCCCGTATATGTACTTTACTGAGAGGGGTATTAAGTTTCGTATATCTATCTCTTCGTTCACTCGGAGGAAACACTTGTATATCCAGACAAATACGTCCGATCCGTTTCGTCGTATTTGTTGAAGGGGGAATATATGAGGCAACTGTATGCACCCATTGATCGCCCCCTTATGCATGTAAACGTGGGTGGGGTTGAACACGCGACCGCATCAAATGCAATAAAAGTGCAAAAATACTGAGTCGCTGCACCACTAAACTAGACTCTGTTCGCCCTTGTACATTTATTGCTCAATTTTACGAGTCCAATGACGACAACTTCCCCTCTCAAGGGCACAAGGCATTGCCTATTATTGCAAAAGAACGGCAACGACCGAATCGTTGGGGATTATAGTACAACCCCTATAACTGCGATAACGTCACAGCTGTTTGCACACTTTTACGATTAAAGATAGTCTGAACGTGATAATCTTAATGTTTATTGGGGAAAAACGAGTTCCGTTTTCGTAGATTATATAAATACGTAACGAAGTGAAGAACATCCTGCATGCTTCTTTTAATTAAGGTTTTTTCTTTTGTAAAGTAATACATACTTTTTTAGCAGTAATTGCATTCCTGTAAAATTTTTATCCTACAAGCATTTAAAATTTTTATAGTGATTAATAAGTAAAATTCGCATGACATATTTAACAAAAATGCTTACTAATTTCAGTATTGACATAGCTTTATTCATCACACTTATATTGGGTTTTTACTATTTAGAAAATTGTGTTATTTTTAAGTATTACTATTTTCAAAACTTGCTTAAAATAATATATGTTAGCTAATTAGAGCGTACAATTAGTCCACTGTAGGTATCTGAACAAAAATATAAAAGTGAAAAGGGGGCCAAGTTCGGAACAAACTACGTTTGGGGTTGTTGGCTTCTCCAATCAAGGAGTTGAGTTCTGAACTGTGCCAAGTTCTATAGGAACTTAAATATGAATTGTCAAGTTTCTTCAATTGATTTAGAAGAAAACGTGTTACGTTCTTTGATACTGAATTTATTGCCTGACAAGTTTTAATAATCAATAAATAAAAATAATGTGATGATGTTTAATACAAGCTTACAATGTAATTTTACTAGTTGTTCTATTTCATATCTACTACAAACAATTTAGTTGGATACAAAATTTGCCAAGTAATAATTTACAACATCAAAGAGCACAACACTTTTCTTTTAAATTAATTGAAGAACGTGTATATTCCTATTGTATGTTCTTATGGAATTTGACACCCGCTTAGACCATAACTTCATCAGCGATGTTGCCAACCCTGAACGTCGTTTGTACCGAATTTAGGCCCCTTTTCACATTTATGGTTTTATTGAAATATCGTTAATTTTTGAAACGTTTTATCCTCTTTGCACTCAAAGAGGCTGTTCTTTATTATCGGTCAATTAGAAGCTCGTACGATACGTTCGTGTCATCATGTTATGTAGAGCACTATTGACTTTGTCAAAAAAAGATAATTTATAGTTTTCAGATTTTTGTTTCCTTTATGTGCGCCAAAATGATATATCTCGATACCAACTTTCAAGTTTTTAAGTCACACGAAAGTGGTATAGATTTTTGATAAGTGAGTGAGCAAAGACCTCATGAATAATGCTTCATGCCCTAAGCCCAAAGTCCTTACCTAAAGTGTTTTGGTTCTCCGAATGACCAATTACATAAATCGAAAAGTAACTAGGAATTGAAAGTGAGAAAGCTTTAAGCACTTTGAATGAACTTGAATCCTTTGAAATACAAATTACAAAGTACTATTATAAAGTAATCCCTTTACCAAGCCCCAACTATTTGTTCATGAAAGGGATTCAAGTACAGTGCTTCTAAGCCCTGAAAGGACTGGAAAAACACAAAGCACATTCTGTCCAGCTCTGAGTGAGTGATATAAGTAGACCTTAATAACTCGAGATCTTTCATAGATTTGTTAATTTATGAAAATTGATATCCCAGATGTTTGAGGCATGCAAACATTAAAATACAATGTGTGTAGGTGTAACAGTTTTTGAATTTTGAGGGGGTCAAAGTAACTCGAAGTGGTTCGTATAATATACAGGCTGCTGGTATTGCTCTTGGCTATTTATTTTGAAAATTTGGCTGATACACTACCGTGTGTCCAGATATATTCTAATGAAACATTCAATATTTTATTTGCTTTCGGTTCTGATCAACAATTTCTGGTATGGCTGAATGCAATAAATACAGATCAGCAATTCGTGGTGAAAGTGGAATAAGTTACAGTGGAGTATGTGATAAAGTATTCCATATCACAAAAAAATGTGCGGGAATAGACCAATACTCGGTAAAAATTATGGACGAGAATAAATTTATTAGGTATATGTGTGATGATTGCATGCAATATATACAAAACATTGATTTGGTTTTAAAGGAAATTCAAGATGGTGTTATCAAAAGTAAACAAAACTTAATAGACTATAAACATGAATTTAAAACACCACTAAAACAGAATGAAAACGAAATTAAAAAATTGTTAGAAGCTATTGAGATACGTTATGAAGATTGAATTTATAAAATGATTAAATTTCAACAATCCTGTGAAAAAAATATGGAAGATGTTAAAAAATTATTTGGAAATGTAAACGAAATTGAAGACAACAACAAAAAACTGTATCAAACAATGGAACAAAAAAATGAAAATATGTGCAAAGAGATCAAAAAAGTCATAAATGAGGCATGCAAGAATACAACATATGCAGAAGCAGTTAGAAACAGAGGGTTACCAAATACGTGCAAAAAAGTACACCTAATTGTAAAACCAAGGGAAAAACAATCACCGGGTAAAACGAAAGAAGAATTAAATAAAATTAATCCAGTAGATTTAAAAATAACAAACGTTATAAGTAAGAGAAACGGAACAATAGTGATACAGAGTGAAAATGGCGAAGAACGGGAAAAAATTAAGAGCACAATTCAAGATAAAATATCGGATCAATATGAAATCAGAGTTCCAAATACATCAGAGTATAAAATAAAAATTACAGGCATGACTTTTGAATACAATGAGAATGAAATAATTCAGAAAATAAAAAAAACAGAATTCTTATTTGACAATTTGAGTTTATGGGTAGTACAGGGTTTCTCATAGCAGAAAAAGTACAATTTCCAATTCTGACGACTGTCAAACAAACTATAGGTTGGATTGTATGCATAAATTAATTATATTTAAACTGTCTTGGGGGCATTTATTGTGAAACATGGTTATTAATATCAAACAATAAAAATAAAACACAATATCAGATGTTTCACTAAATTTATTATGTACTCGACATATGTTTCGGACATAGTCCATTATCAAGAGCAAAATTCTACTAAAATTACAAAGCATCCATTCCTAGTATATATATGTTCGAAACATATGTCGAGTACACAATAAATTTAGTGAAACATCTGATATTGTGTTTTATTTTGATTGTTTGATATTAATTGGGTAATTGTTGAGTATTTTTATCTGTATTATACCTTTAAGAAGTGTACTTTCTATTTTCTTTTCATTTAAAGTTCAGATGATAACTTATTCGGATATTTCATGCTAAATGTTTCGATTCGTTATCAACGGATCGTTATTGCTGGAGATATTTTAATCGGTTGTTCTGACAATTTATAGGACCATTATCCACGTTTCGTAGCACGTCCTATCTTGCCGTTTAATGCTTGTGGGAATGTTCGGGTGTACCGGTATCTCGAATAATAAAATTTTATCCTCTTTCGGTGCCTTTTAAGTTTCAGAAAAATAATTGTCTAATCTCAACATTACCAATAGTTTTATCGAGATAGACTTTTTTACACGCAACAGGCAATAATTATTGTTTGTATTATGTCAACGGCTGAATGCTGATCATGATACGGAATGCACTGACAAAAGACGCGACAACACTACCCAAAAATTCAACTTGTTTCTTTTAATTTTGTTCTTTATACAAATAAATTATCTCATTCGAGTAAAATTCTCCTCAAAAATGACAAAATAATGCAGGGACGAGCAACCTGCGGCCTGCCTCACTTTTTCGGGCGACTCTTTAATGAAGTTTCCATTTAATCCTTTATTGTTCCTGCAGCATCCCGCACCCTCATAGTACACTGAGCGTCTAAACTTAACTTTTTCAAATAATGCCAACATTGTAAATAGGCACTGAAGATAATGTAACGAATTTTCTAGTTCACTTATTTATTTAACAATTATTTATTTAATCACTTAAACGCTACTAACAAACTTAATCTAATTTATGTGACAATTAATAATTCACTTTATTTATATGACTTTGTATCTCGCCGTTGAATATTTATATTACGCGTCCGGAAATCAACTGTATCACTGACCCGGAGACGAGGGTGTATATTTATCGAAAGAAATTACTAGAAAACACGCGAAGATATTTCGACCGCTTTAGAAAGAAAACAACTTGTTATCTCCAGAAGATTCTCGAGCGTCTATTGTCCGGTATCGATCGGTCTCGACATCAAACATGCCGCCTTCGGAGTGAGTCAGCGCTAATCGATTCATCGCACACACGTATACGTTTGCTACAATATTATTTCCAAAAATCACGCATCGATTCCAGCAAATAAAATAAATTATACTACGTTTATTTTGAATAAGTACAGACCCACTAGTGAACGCCATCTATAGAAATTTGCAACATGTTGTGAGATTCAATAATGTTCAACAAGGTCCATTTCAAATAACGATAAAGACTTGTCAAACTGAAACCACAGCGTATCTTACTTACACGATGGCACGTAACCAAATTTAACAAACATAAAAATGTGTTCGTCACTATTCTGTCGAAACTGTTAATCTTTGGTTTTCGTCGGCAAGCGTAGACAGCTGCAACAACCAGCGTTCAATGAATAACTGCACAGCGATGTAGATGGCGTTCACTACGCCGCCTTTACAGCAGATAGGTTGTTCGGTGTTTTGTCGGAGCCGTCTACGACGTGCTGATGAAATCAAAGAGTTCAAAATCGCTATCCACGTCAGACAATTTCGGCAAAATACTGACCAAGAACACGATTTTGGTTTTAGTAGCTTTATTTTGTTAATAGAAAGATAATTTAACATCATTATTTAGTGTTTGCATTATCATGTTTTAAATTTGCAGCTGACTCATTGTAAAAAACGGTTGCTCATTCCTAACCTAAAGCAATACCTGATTATACTTTTAAATAATACATTGATTTCCAGTGTTTTTTCTTAATGGGTCCTGAGCAAATGATTGCTTAGGGGGTCAGCCGTGAAGGTTCATGCGGAGCTGTTGTAGGATATATAAACTGTCAATAAAATAAACAAAATGGCCGATGGTGCTATTATTCGTAACAAAGTCACACAAAATCAACCGACTTAAAGTATTTTAGCGATCTCTGCTTAACCAACGGTTTACGGAAATAGGAAACGTAATGAATGACAAGATTGTTTCCCTTAATAAATCCAAAAGTAACCTTTTTTTAGTACAAAATAATTTGATTTTACTTTCTCTAAATTTTTGTGAAAGTGTCTCTTAATTCTTCTTAAAATAAATGGTTTAGTAGTCTAGTAATGTAAATCAAATTTGATGTAATACTAAACTATTTTGACGAATACTTTGAAAGTTACTAGGGTGTTTTTAAAGAAGTAACTGCTACAACGGGCAAATAAACAAACATACGTTATGGCAGCATATAAAGTTAGTTATGCATGATTTACCTAAAACGATATAAGCTATAATTCTCGGGTGTGAAATATCGTATTTTCTATATTCTATTTATATATTACAAGTAAGTTCAATATGTTGCTGTGATTACTTTTTCAATTGGATTCATACAGACTACCCTTATGTTGGCGAAATAAACGCAACCTCTTAATAATTTTACAGTTGTAATTTTATTTGATTTGATTAGCTACCAAAAGTTAATGGTGATCAGTATTCTGTCAAAACTCAAGTCACCGGTCCGCTGTAGATAGTTTTGACAGAGCACCGTTTTTTCTTTTTTTCTTTTTAGTTTATTTTTGAGGAGGGGAAATCTTCAAAAGACACTCTCCGAAGAGGGGGTAGTGTCGGATTTGCTCTATGCGCCTACCGACTAAAACCCCTCCTCGAGAAGGGAGGTCAACCCGTAGGTTAGTTGGGAACGGTAAGTGGATTGATTGTGGGGGGGAGGAGTTTGGGGAGAAGGGTGAAAGGTATCGGTGGCCCATCTCGAATGGGTTGGGTGGGCGCTAGCGATAAAAGCGAAAAACAGAGCACCGACTAACCTACCTTCTGCTATAAAGGAGAGTTCAATGAATAAGTACAGACAGCATAGTGAACGCCATCTGTAGAAATTTGCTACTTATTGTGGGATTCAGTAATGTTCAATAAGGTCCTTTTCTACTAAGGATCTTATCGATACTATTGATCAGGTACACCAAAAAATATAAATAAAGTATATTAATGTTCAACATATTCAAATAAGGAAAAGTGCAAAGTTATGTTGAGAGTGTACATTTTTTAGTGCACCTTTCAGTCATTACATTTACCTAAATGATTTTGTCATATTGAATTATGTGACTACTACTTGAAGTAGTGCATATTTAATGCAATTATAAGCCTATAAAACTGAAAAATTTCTTGGTATAGAAATTTTAATAAAAAACGGAACTGTATGTCGTAGAACATTTTACAGTTGTAGGTACTACTCATACTTAATTGTACTTTATGGGACAAGATAATAAATTCGATTCGTTTTGTGTAACTTGCCACGTAAAGCGCAATATGTTAGTGTCATTTGACACATCGCACTGGAAGCTTTTTGTACTGTCTTTTTTTATTTGTTACGTATACATACATATGTGTTGTATCGTGAGGTTTGGCCAGGTCCACGCGCCTTTATTTATAACGTGCAAATGTACATCGACCTCGACGGCTTCGTATATATCAACCAACGGCCTGGAGCTGTAGACTACTTACTATCTGTTTTTGTCAATTTCGTGAAAATTAAATTTAGCAAGCCAAGGAAGAATTGCCGCCTGCGATGTTTCACCGGTGGCGGTCTAAAGATTCGTCCAGATTGGATTTCTGTATTACCGGGAAACTTAACATTTCGTCATCCCATCTGTGTCCTGTATAAAAGATATCACGAGTAAATTAATAAGCACGTGACGTTATTATGATAAAGAATCGAACAGTACTTTCATATAAAATATAGTTTTCATTAATTAATATTTACTGAAAAAAATGGAAATTTATTTTAACTTATCTCAATGGCAGATTTTCGGAGTTGTTAACAGTTCTATTGTAAGAAAAGAAAACAATGTATATACAAAAAGTGTATTAGGAACACCATGATATATCTATCATACTCGTAGTATGTTCTTGTGAAGAATCAATTTTACATTGGGATTTGTTGCATTGTTTTATTTGCAATTTTGCAATTGATTGTGTTTCTATGAACAATAGAGCCAACGAGTTTAATTTTTCTGGACTTAACATTAATCTTAGATAATGAATAGTCTTTTTAGAGAGGAAATAAAATAAATTCCATCTCAACAGTTCCTTTCCTGTCAGAGTTTGGATGAGTAAGTAATTTTGTGTTAGGCAGAATTTTTCAAAAAAACACTCACAAATCTATCACCCCTTAAATCGGAAAATCCATCTTGATACCAATGGTGATGATTTGCAAAAAATACTTCTATAATCATAGAGTGAGTCTATGCACGAAGGGGTTATATATTTCTAATATTTTTTTCTGACAAAAGAGGATAGGTAGAAAAAACTTATAACATTAAAAATAGCTGCTAGAATGAAAAAAATACATTTTTTTAGATTTTTATATACATATCCACAACATAGCCAATTAATAAAGAGTATAGATGTTAATATTGTTTTAATATATTACTTCTAATCTTAAAAATACAAACACAATAATAATAATAGAAAAAGTTGTTTTATAATTGTCTTCCGATTAGGACGTATGTCAGTCTGAAAAATCTGTCATTCGGAAATACCACTAGACAAATGAATTTTGTGCATATCAAATGTGCTATTCTAACCAATGAAACTAATGGTTTACTAGATACCAGGATACTATAGAATATTTTCAGATTTTATTTTAATTAAAATTGTAAAAAATTTAGTTAAATTCCGAAAATTCATTAAAAAATAATTTCTGTAAGTAAACACATAGTTTTTAACTTTTGAATTTGTGCAAAAAAAATCCGCTTCTCTCATAGCCTGAAAAATGTGACAAATTTGAAGCACTTTGCATATTTCTTGTCTTCGAGAATTCAATTTAAATAAAATTGAAATTTTTAATTTATGCATTTTCTATCTTATAAATGGTAAAACATTATTATAAAAATAATAATTTTCCGTTTAAAAATATAACTGTAAAAGTTTACGCAGTTTTCTTTATTTACGACATATAATTACATTAAAATAAAAATTATTGTAAATAATAGAAACATTTAATGTTAATCCTCGTTACTGTCTTTGTTAATAACCGGTTTTACTTGCTCTTTCAATATTGAAAAGTTTTGTTAAAATTTGATTGTTGAAAAATGTCTTACATGCACTAGGAAATGTATAATTGCATATATTTACAGCAATCAATTGGCCGGAGTCTGTTCGCCCAATCACCAACATACTTAATTTTCAATTTTCAAGATTGGTTATTATTATATTATAAAAATTGTTGCTGTTGAATTTAAATAAATATTTTACAATTATAAATAAATGAATAAAATCTGAAAAAAACCTGTAGTATCGCGGGATCCCATACAAATTTTCCATAGCGATCAAAAAAGCCTAATAAAGAAATTATACTATCAGCATCTACATATTGTATCAAATGGTATTAATAGTCGCTTGTAGTCTGGATATATCTTAACGTTTTTGGTTCTGATGTTTTTGTTTTGGCTGCAATCCACTGAAGATACACAGGCGGAACTTGATTGATCGAAAATCTACCGCAGTCTAGTACTTGAGAACATCGTACGGATTTAAAACTTGATGAGAAGCTTTAGAAGGAGGTTTCGGTTTTTTACTTTTTTCTTGAGTTGCTTTCGAACATTTGGTTGTTCTCTCAAGGCACGCGTAACAGACAAAATGCTTTCGAATGTCACTTTTTTTTTTACTGACGGAAACTGGTTTAAACACAGTGCAAATAAAACACGTAAAGTACTTTGGTGTTGTGTTATTTTTTTATATTTGCAAATATTCCTAATTCGTCTTATTTTATTGGCGTGTTGAATTTCTGAAAGATTTTGTTTGCAGTTTTCATTAATGTTTTTTAACTCTAGAAAAGACATTATTGATTGAGTAAATAAAAAACTTACAGTAGTTTCCACAATTTAAATTGTCACTTGACGTACGTTTCGCTACTTTGTAGTTTCTTCGGAAGTTCACAGTTACTTAAACTAATATTTATAATTTTTTACATATTTATAGGTACCAATGTTTACATCTATTTGTTAGTAGGTGGTGGTATAACAAGATTTAGAAGGGAGGAATTATTAAGGTCTAATTGGTCGCTTAATAATAGATCTTTATTTTTGAATTTATTTATTTCCATAGATTCAAGAAGGTTAAGTTTAAGACTTTTATTTTCTGTACGTAAAATTTCATATTTTGAATTTAAATTACGTTTTTCAAAAATCAAGTAATTTGGTTTTGAGATGTTTAAAGGGATTTACATGTTCTTTTATACGTTTTTCAAAAAACCTGCCAGTTTGTCCAATGTAAAATTTCTCACACATTCCACAAGTTAATTTGTATACACCAGACTTACTATCTTCCTTTACTTTATCTTTATTGTTTTTAATATGTTTATTAAGACGACTTGCAGGTGCAGAAACAGGATCTACTTCCGCAATCAGTTTCCGGAAATAAGTAACTTTGATTTTCATTCCATGTGTTAAGCGGGAAACGTTTTTTATTTATTAATTCTTTAATGATTTAGCTACTTTTGTATAATTGCTACATTATTAATCGAACATAATGAAAGCGATGTTCACTTTTTATAAAGCTAATAAATTGCTATATTTACAGCTACGTAATTAGACTCTTTCTGCTCTACGATCATAAGTACTCGAAACTAATTGCTTTACAATTATTAGAGAAACATTAACGTATATTGTAAACATTATTTTTGAACTTATTTTCATTATTGTTAGATGAAATGAAATAATATAATTCGTAAAAATCGAGGTTATTAATAAGTACTCTTCTGAAATATTACGAGGGTGGTTTGATAATTCCATGACTTAAAAGAAAACATCAGTTTTTCGATAATAAATCATTTACTTATAACGAATTGAAATAAAACAGATTCATGGTTCACCAAATTTATTCAACGAATAATTCGATTGTAGTTTCGATCGACAGCGATCATTATTAAGAGTAAACTAAACTCATCTGATAATAATCGCTGTCGATCGAATTACAGTCGAATTATTCCTTGAATAAATTTGATGAAACTTGAATTTGTATTATTTCAATTCTCTGTAAGTATTCATGATGTTTCACAAACGCTGCACTATCGAAAGTCTTAAAAAATCTTTTTATTTTTCTACATAATGTCCTTTTAGCTCGATACATTTAGTTCATCGTGTCAAAATAAGCGTTTGTTTCCACGTTAATCTCTTCATTCGACCCAACTCTTTTACCGCCCAGCCATTTTTTCAGGTTTGAAAACAGGAAATAGTCGGAGGGGGTTAAATCTGGATAATAAGGTGGATGGCGTAGCAGTTCGTATCCCAATTGATGAAATTTTGCCAAGGTCACAACACACGTACGAGCATGCACCCGTGCATTGTTTTAATGGAACAACACTTTTTTCATGGCTAAATGCGGTCGTTTCTGCTTCAAAACAGTGTCAGATCTGTCAAGCAGCTCTGAATAATATTTTCCGTTAATCGTTTTACCTTTTTCAAGGTAATCAATGTAATCAATATGAATTACACCGGTGAATCCCATGATTTTGTTAACCGATAGAGCCATCTTACATCTTCTTCGGTGCATGTTCACCTGTAGAAACCCACTGTTTCGATTGTTATTTGATTTCTGGTCTCTGGTGTGGCGTGAGGATCCATGTTTCATTTACTGTAATGGAACGGCATAAAAACTCGTTTGAATTGCGGCTGTATATCTCCAAACATTCCTTTGAACTTGTCACACGGTGGTGTTTATGGTCGATCGTGAGCAATCGCGGCACCCATCGTGCTGACAGCTTTTTAATGTCCTAAAATTCATGCAAAATGTGATTCACTCACTCAGTTGAAATGCCTACAGCCTCACCCAACTCACGCACATTCATTCCATCGATTTTTCAACGATTTTTGGCGTAACGACTTCTTTTAGGCTACCTGAACGTTCGTGTTACTTGTACTGGTACGGCAACAATGAAACTCAGTAAACCACTTTTTAACCATTGAAATTGATGCTACAGAGTCCCCATGACATTTATCAAGCCTGTCTTTGGTTTGTTTAACGTTTTTTTTTTGTGCAAATAGTAATGCTTATCAGCACACGAAGATCACTTTTTTCCATTATCGTGGAAATTAACGAGGTTAGTTGCTTTCAATGGCTGTCAAACATACACTAAACTTCGCAGCTTGTTCAAAATTTTACAATAGCCTACCGATAGATGGCACTTAACGGAAACAGTGTTGGCATTACGGTTGGTGCACGGGAAATTCAAAAAGTCACGGACTTATCAAACCATCCTCGTATCTGACTGGTGCAACCCATCCACATTTAGACAAATGGGTATCGTTGTGGATGGTGCACAGCATATTTTAACCACGGTGTTCTCACATACCATAGCCTAATGATTCCGTCGGCGAACGTAAAGCCTAATCAAATGCAATATTGTACCTATGACCGTATGACGCGACGATTGAGTACTGACATTTCAACACGTTAAAAGATAAGTGATTTTTAATTAGTAATTCTGATAAAATAACAATATACTGGATATTGAAAGTGCGCCATTTAGCCAGTTCCATTGTTTTGATGGTCAGGTAGTCATAATATTGTATCAGGAGAGGAGATAGCTCCATAAAATTACCTCACGAACCTATCTACCTACCTATACCACAAAATCTGTTCAAGTTACAGAGGGTTCGACTTATAAGAAACTGCGATAATGTAAACTAACTGGTTACGTCTATTGTCGGTGAAATAATTTGAGTTACAGGCAAAACTGAATCACAAAAAGTATTATTTATTAATTCTAAAAATGAAAATATAGTAAGTATATAATAAGAATATGCGCTTACATCGTAAATATTGTCACGAACTGTACTTGCGGTTTGTGTTGCTTCAGTCCTAATTAACAACACCTTCCTGGAAAAGATAATTGATATTCTCGGCCTTCCTAGATACGTCTGGAATATTCTAGCAATAATCAATAAAAAGACAATAGTAACACGAAAAAGTTGTAGAACGTTCTAGAAGGAATGCCGAAATCTGTAAAAGCGAGTGCACTGGGCGGACCGAGCCAGTTTGTTTACATCGTGCATTGACAAGTGACAGGAGCGATAGACAGGTGATAGTCTTGAAGTGGCGGCAGTAGAACGCAAGTATAAGTAGTCATAGAGTGGCGGCAGTAGAACGCAAGTATAAGTAATCATAGAGTGGCGGCAGTAGAACTCAAGTATAAGTAGTGGCGAAGAATACGGTGACGGAAGAAATAGATTTACTGTTGTGAAAAACTGTGTAGACTTGTGTTAATCAGAACTGTAGTTAATTTAATTTTAGTTGTTAATAAATTTCGTTGTTTTCGTTGGTTTAAATGTGTTTTAGTTTCTAAACACGTCACAACATGTTATAAATGTAGATCTGTTAGAATTGATTTTTCTGATCGTGATCCCACCTCATCTTCTCATACAGAGAAAGGTTGTTTAGAGATACTGTTTGCAAATAGCATCATTATTTCTTGCAAATGTTTTCCTTTTTTCCCTGTAAATGCATAGTCTGTGGTAACGAGACACGAAAATTTTACACTCTGCTTATTTCTAATGAAAACGAAAGGCAAAATCAATAGCGTTATGTTCGCGTCTGGCTCATCTATGTACACATATGTATGTACTTACATGTATCTATGTATTTATGTAAGTTATCTCGTTGTACGTACGTATTATAAATATTGCGAATGTGTTTTTCAACTGCTAATTCGTATTTACATGAATGTTTGGTTGCACACGGATTCGTCGCTCCGTTGAGATTTTTTGTACGATATATATGTTAAAATTAAAATCTAAAATAATTCTTGTTAGGATGTGAAAAACCAAGCGCAACAATAATATAAGTTGATATCAATCCAACAAACATAAATTGAACAATGTAACACTCACTTGGATATATAAATAACAAATGTTCACTTACTCAATTAATAGATGTTAATCACTATGATGATCACTCGCTAGATATCCCTTTTATTTTTCAGCACCATTATCAAAATATAAAAAGAAATGTGTGTGAGCACTCAAGCATGCCTTTACTTAGCTTTAATTATGCATCGAACTCTAAAATAAGACCTTATTGCAATATAAATAAGTATGAAAGAAATACATTGACCACAGCCATTCATTACTGTGATCATATACTTTACATTTATGATGCCATAATCCTACTCTTGCAAAAGGGCAAGCACCCTGCTCCCGCACTACCTCTGCAAGACAGATTTCTCTGCCCAAATACTGGACTGAGATCATTAATGTGTTAGCAGCCTACAGTCCTTATTGCACCACAGCGCCCTGAAACCTCAGCCCCTAATATCAATAATGACTGTGTCACCGCAGCTAACAGTCTAGGTAGTGTCCCTGTATGTAATTTAATTCAATTTCTTTTGAATCAATATAAATTATCAATTAGCATCATTACACAAATCAATCAGTTAAATAGTTATTAAAAATTAAAATGCTTGAAGTACTCAGTGAACAACTCACCTGAATCCAATAATTTCATATATTTAGAATAACTCACTTAAACAATAAAAATGTTACAACGGCACACCCGAAAAACTCAATTGTCACACACAGAATAATAATTTAATGAAGGAAATTGTCCTGTTGAGAATCCCCGACTAAATATAGTTCACAATGGTACCATTGTTACTGTAAAGAAATTCACGTTCGAACTCGCGTCGATCGAAACATGTTTTTATTTATAATATAAACAAATAGATTTCGGCAAACTCGCTACTGATTAAAATATACACCTTACATTCTTAATTTCTATATTAATCAATCAGTTAATATGGTACGTTTATTATTGCTTTTTTTTAATGTGTAGAACATATCAACGTGCACGCGCCGCCACTGTATTTATGTGAAGTTTTGAAGGATAAAGAATGAAAGTAATTATATTCAATTGAAATTTTTCCTAAATAATAAAAGTTTTAAATAAAATCTGATTGTAAGTTAATGTGATGTAATTAAAAATAGCAAAAGTGTATTTTTCGGTAAGAACATTTAACAAAAGCATTTCAAAACAAGATAATTAATAAATATAAATATAAATATGGAATCAACAGAAACAACTACTCCAAGGGCTAATACCCCTACAGACATTGCATTACACTGTTGATTTGGATGGATTCTTAGACGAAAATATAACATATTCAAAAAAAGAATTAATGAGGTAGTATATTTAGAAATGTTCATTCTAGTCTTCTAACATGTTTTATATAGTCAAAATTTCTAATATTTTTAATATAAGAATCAATGAACCTATAAAGCCTTTTCTTCATAAATCCTAATTACGCGAACCGTTTATTAAATCACATCCACAACTTTGATGATAACTGTGATATTCTACGTTCAGTTAATAATAATAGTTTTAATTAATTGAAATTTTAGAAAGAAATTAATGATACAGGCCAATAAATTCAGGGATTGAAAATGAAAACAGAAAGGCAGTTCAAATCTGGCTTCAGTATTGCCCCAGCACAGATTCGGATATCTTAATCCCAATACTTAAAAAAAACACAATTTATGGTCTTTTGGAGAGCAATGCTACGTAAAGTAAATTGACAACAAAAAAACTGACAGAGTAGTCGTTTCCAAAGCAGTTTTTGTCTTTTAATTAGAGTCTAGCCTCAAAATTGTTTCAACACATAAAGATTTTGATGTACTTATCTTATTCTCAATGCTCAATGATGCTAATTAAACTTATTTTATTTAGAGGTAAGGATATCTTAAAATTTTAATGTGCTACAGTAATTTTGGAGGCAGATACGAATTTGCTTTCAAAAACTACAGCTGAAAAAAGATTTAGAAAAGAAAGTAATCATTTTCAATTAATAATGAAATATTTGAAGTTTTGAGTTTTTAGTAGGGGTAAATTTTAAATACATCAATGCGATTTTAATTGTTGAATTCATTAATTCTCGTAGCTTAGTGGCAAAAGGTTTGGCGCGTAAAGCCAAAAATCCCGGATTCGAGTCCCGGCGAGGGCGTGATAGCAGTAACAAAATTTTCTTCATTAAAATGAGGTAATCTGTAATGGTTAAAAAGTAATTCAGTAATTAATATCGCATTGGTGTATTTGTAATCATTTTCGATGTATTCTTTGACGACGAACTCGAACCTGACCCCAGAGTTGCCATATCGCATTGAAATTTATAAATATTCTAATTTTAATACCGAAAAATCCAAATTAGCATCATTCGGATTTTGAGGTTAAGCTATTTTTAAATACAAAAGTGCTGGGGTAACTCTGAGTACTGATTCTGGTTTAGCGATGAAGGATTGGTGGGAAATAGCGACTCGCTTGGTTATTTCCTCCTTTTATTACATGTAGTATACTCACATCATGGTCAAAAATTGCATTTTTTGGAATTTGACGTTGAGATCTTCCGATATTCTGACGTGTTGAGGCAATTCCGATCCTGATTCACCTAACACATGGGCTGAAAAGTCCCGAGCCTAACACATAGATGACGCTAGTTTTATTGCATTCACCCCTTTTTCAGTTAGTACTAACCTTCAAAAGGCAGCTGTTAAAATTTCATGATATTCCATTCATTAGTTTGTGAGTTATTGTGCTAAGAGTGACTTTATCTAGCTGCTTTTCTTATTTTCAAAACAATGGATCAAAAACAATTTCGTGTTGATGATGCAGATCGCAGTGGACGCCGCCTCATCTAGGCCATCAAAGAAAAACAAAAAAATCCACAAAATTGTTTTGAATGATCGAAAGGTGAAATTGGGCGAGTTAAACGAGATCGTATAGATATCAAAAGAACGTATTGGCATTATTTTATATTGCATGAGAATTTGACTATGAGAAAGACTCTGTTCAAAGTAGTCGCGTTTGATCACTGTTGATCAAAAACAAGAACGTGTTGATGATTCTCAGCAGAGTTTTGCCATGTTTAAACGTAACAAACCGGAATTTTTGCATCAATATGTGACAGTGGATGAAACATGGATCCATCACTTCACTCCGGAATCAGAACGATTGTCATCTGAATGGACAACAACTGGTGAACCTCGTCCAAAGCGCAAAAGCTCGTCGAACGCACAACAATCGGCTGAAAAGATTATGGCCTCGGTATTTTGGGATGTAAGTGCGTGGTGTAATATTTATCGACCATCTTGAGAAGGGAGATACCATCAACAGTCAATATTATATAGCGTATATATATTATTGGAGCGTTTGTATTTGTATTTGTCATCAAAACGATGGCAAAATTACATGAATTGAACTTCGAATTGCTCCCACATCTACCGTATTCTCCAGATTTGGAGACTACTACCAGCGACTACTGGCTGTTCTCAGACCTCAAAAAAATCCTTGCCGTCAATAAATTTCGCTCGAATGATTTCGAAATTGCTTTAAACTTTAAAAGCATACGATTAAAGCGAGTTAGTGCGTATACCATTTTCACCACCGATAATTTTGCTGCTTGGAATATGACAATTATGTAAATTGGTGGGAGAGTCTCCTTTTTAGGTCGTTTACCCTTAAGTAATAGGAGCTTTAAACCGCAAAAGTTTTACGACCGAATATCGGCGTACGTTCGTTTTCTACAAACATATCTTCACCCATGTTTCTCCATTGTACACAAGTTTATATTTGTTTGCTTACTCCTTAAATACATACACTTATTTACATATACATACATGTACAATACGTATTTTTATGTAGCAGCACATCCACATCCGTCGTTTATCCGTATCACATGCCTTTTTAATCTTCCACAATTGCATCGCATCGCATTCGAGCCGCAAGGACATAAAGGATGCCTGGATGGATGGTGATGGTGGTTTAGAGGGAAGGGATATATATACCTTTATACGTACGACTACGTAGACGGAAATTAAGATCAGACGTTGATTGAATCGTGCGAGATTTTGTCAAACAACGTCGATTTGATTCACATTTAATTAAGTAAATTTGTAATTGATTTCTCTATTCAACTTACATTTTTACCAGTCATTTATAGAAATATAGGGTTGTGTAATAAGTTCCCGCGTTTTTTTTTATTTCATTATTTTTTTTTAATTTTATGATTTGTTTATTAGAGTATATATATATAAGTATAAGAGGTATATATATATATATATATATATATGCATTTGAAAGCTGTTTCTTTGCTTTACAGGTCTATTTGTTTCAATTTTTCGAAATAATTAATTTTAATCAATTTGCGGATCTTTGAAAATGGAAGTTCCAGGTGGTAAAAAAGGACGGCTCAAGATTGGTTTACCAAATTTAAAAATGGTAATTTTGACCTGGATGACACGCTTCGTTCCGATCGACCTTCCTGAAGGAAGATGGTCGTCAAACGACACGAAAATTGGCGGAAAAGATGGAGTGCACCTTTAAAACCATCGCTAATCATCTTCACGGCATGGGTTTTACTCAAAAATTTGAAGATTGGGTGCCACACAACTTAAGTGATAAAAACAAGGAAAATCGATGCGAAATGGCTGCTCAAAATCTCGCCCGGCATCGTGCAACGCGTGGTCACAGGCAACGATTCCTATACCGAATTGTCACCGGAGATGAGAAGTGGTGCCTTTATGTCAATATGAAGCAAAGAAAAGAGTGGACGGCACCAGGAGACACACCAACGCTTAGAGTGAAACAAGATCTCCATCCCAAGAAGACAATGATCTGCGTTTGGTGGGACTGGGAAGGCGTGATCTACTGGGAAATGTTAGAGAAAAATAAGACAGTTGACAAGGAACACTATCTTGCCCAACTTCATCGCGTGAACGAAGCAATTCAGGAGAAAAGAGCCGATCGATGTGGGCAAGTCATTCTCCTTCATGACAATGCGCGCCCTCACACCGCAAACATCGTCAAGGAGGCTCTGAATGACCTCGAATGGGAGGTTCTGCCGCATCCTCCATACTCTCCGGATCTTGCGCCAACGGATTATCATCTTTTCCGCTCGATGTCGAACCATATGAGAGGCGTAAGCTTTGCGAGCGACGAAGAGCTTAAAAACTGGTTGACCGACTTCTTCAACACACGACCCGAAGATTTTTGGCAAAATGGAATTAACAACTTGGTTAATCGGTAGGAACAGGTCGTAAACACCGGCGGAGAATATATCATCGATTAATTTTGTGTTTAAGGTGTTTTTTGTTTAATAAATTTTAATGGTAAAAAAACGCGGGAACTTATTACACAACCCTATACAAATAGAAGGTAAATAAAATGTAAGAATTCCCTATTTTGTTCCATTTATGACCATTTGTACCATTGTTTAACTAAGACGGCCTTAACATTATTTCCAATTCATTGCACCGTACACACGCTGCTTACGTACTTTTTATGTTTTGCTTAGTTATTCAAGGTTTGGCAACAGCGAATGATAACATTCAGTAATTTGTAGTGATTTGGTGAATAAGTTCCCAAATATTTAATGGAGGTGTCAGAGCTGTTTTCCACCATTACACTTTTATGTTTATGCTTCAATGCACGACATTAATGATTAAAAAAATATTGCAGGTTTAGACACCTTCACAGGTTAATTTGCAACATATGTATTAGAGACATAACACAGAGTAACGAAATCAGTGAAAAAACGAAATGCAGTCATTTACGACGTCAGCATGTCGCGTCAGGATTTTAAGACCATATTTTATTTATTGGATAACAGCACATGCCACATAATTTAAATCCGGCTTATTGTTAAGACATCCAGATAGACTTAAAATGTAATGAAGTCCTACCACTATACCAGAACTGAGAACGCTTAAACTCGACGTACGTTTCGTTAACCAAGTTAGAACTAAATAAATTTAAATCATCTCCTGATGATACTAACTTGGTTAGCGAAACGTACATCGAGTTTAAGTGTTCTGAGTTCTGGTATAGTGGGAGGACTTCATTATTATATATTATATTTTGAGTGTGTCAGAAGGTTCCAAATATCCCAACTTAATCCAGATAGACTTGTTGGTATTTGTTCGGTGATTTCATCCTATCTCGTTGACAGCTCGATATATAAATTTTGTTTTGGTATTGAATATCTCACAATCCTACTTTTCTTGTGTTTTTTATTTGGATGTATTATGTACGAGGGTGTATCAAACATAAACAGGATTGGATTTTTTAAAAAATCGAACTATATTTAATTAGACTTCTATACATATACTATTTTTCTATATAGTCTCCCGCCCTCCCATCGGATTGAGAACTTTTTTGCCATCATCGTAGAAACTCTTCGAACGTTCGTGTAACCTTTGGAGCACAAATGTTTCCGCTGCATCGTTCTCGTGGAAACGTTGTCCTTCAAGCGCTTCTTTCAGGAGCCCAAAACGATGGAAGTAACAAGGGGACAAGTCAGGGCTACATGCCTTGTGAAATTGGTTGTATGAGACCTGGCGTTGTCATGCAAATGAAAGACACTTCTGACCGATTGCTTCTCTCTTTTCCTTCAAAATGACAATTTCGCGGCATCCAGTGGGCGTCGATCATGGAGAAAGTCAACGTGAAAAGCACCTTGCCGTTCAAAAAATACTGTTGCCATTACCTTTCTGGCCGACAAGCGCGTCTTTCATTGATTCTCTTTCACGACTCGGGCATGTAGTGGTGCACCTTTGTTTCGCCACAGGTAACGATGCGATTCAATAATGCTTCACCCTCTTGTTGGAATCGATTGAGGTGTCGCTGCGAAATCTCCAATCGATGTTGTTTGTGATCCACCAATAACAGTCAGTTCCCCGACTAGTGGACACTGCGCATTTTCAGGTGTTCTGTCACGATCCCATGGACACTCATGTAACTGATGGTCAATTCATCAACGATTTCTCAGAGAGTTATGCGTCGATTTCCCTCAATGAGATTTCGTACCGCCCCAATGTTGGCTTCGGTCACACTTATCCTTGGGCGGCGAGCACGGCTCTAGTTCTCGATCGTTTCACGACCTTCAGAAAATTCCCTGTGCCATGCAAACACCCGAGTTCTTGACAGGGTGTTGTTCCCAAACTGTGCCCGTAATCGCCGCAAAATTCGATTGGATTCACCCCCTCCTTGTCCAAAAACTAAATAATAATCCGTTACTCCACGGAGACATGCAGTTCTGCCTCTCTCATTGTTTCTTTTCGTACTAAAGTGACTCGCGTGAATTGCCGTTGGTTCTTCCTTCTCCTTAGCGGTACAAGCCATCTTCGCATCTACTACTACTAGTTAACTGACCTCTCCGTAATTTAAAAAAAATCAGTCCCGTTTACATTTGACACACCCTCGTACACTACGAATAAAATTTAAAATGTTGGTTGTATCATTTGAATATTAATGCAAATTGTTGGTTTTTCTGACTTGGTCGTACATTTGTTCTTGAATGTTTTACGTTTAATGTTGAATTGGGTTGCCCCATTTGGATCGCATTCCTGGTTTTAATAAGCTCAAAATAAGCATCATCTCTACCGAGCGACGCGACGTGGTCCAGCAGTCTAGATCGTAGCTTAGCATTCGGAAGAACATCGGTTATAATATCCGTATATAATAAAATTTTAAAGCCATCCTGGGAAAATTATTTTCACACTAGATGTACATAATCCAAACTTGTTCGCTACTACTACGCAATTTACTATATATATATATATATATATATATATATAAAACATTTTTCGCATCAAAATAAGAGAGAAATTTTACATTTAAAAAAGTATTTCTTATGCTACCCGTAACAAGCACTTGATTGAAATGTGTATTTTCAATTCTTAAGTTAACATCAAAATAAATTTGTTCTAGTGTGAAAGTATACATTTTTGTAACAAAACATTTTTAAACAATCGCAATTTAAATCCGGAAAGGATCTTTGCGAACCAAGTCTAAATAAAACCGTTTGATTGATATCCACCATTGTAGCCCCGCTGCATGTGGGAAGCCAGCCGTATTTGTGCAAAAGAATGGCGTTTTCAATTGTTAAGTAGTGATTAACAAGAAAGCTATTCCATATCAATTATCAATTAGTCCGTTGCGATTGTAGTATATTTATTTCTGAAAGGATCTTTGAAGACGATCGAAAGAGGCCGTATTCTCGTTCCATATTCTTCACTATCACATTTCATGTCGCCATTCAAATTTATGTTTTTAATCTTGTTTTGGTATCTGCGTTGGTATTGTTTCATGGCGAGAAGTAGATAATTAAGTCGTATATCAAATTTTCACCTACGCACTTTATGGTTTGCTACATAGTTTAATGACTCTTCATGGGCGTGGCTTTTACTTTGTAGGCAAGGAGGAGCTGTCGGTTAAAGAAAACCGGATGATATTAAAGTTATACAAATGCCTATGAATATAGTAATTGCACTTCAAATGGCCTGCGTCTAGTTGATACAAATTAGTACTTTCGAACAATGCGATGCAATTTAATTATTTATATGAAACGTACGAAAATTTTAATGATATTGGTGCTTATTGTTAGCTATTGCTAACATAATAAAATATTAATAGATTTTAGTAATATTTTGCAAGAGTAATGTGGTTAGTACCATTGGAGTTCCAAAAACAACCAATGAACAATTTGCCCCAAATTGGTTTCATAAATCTCATGTCTCATAATGCATATAATATCGTAAAAATTAGCAACTACAAATAGAACTACAAGGGAATGAAAATAATTAATTTCTTTGCAAAGGCACATTTCACCGCTCTTTTATCATTTCCTAAAATCGCCAAGATTAGTGTTTTTTTAGTTATAACTGTCGGGTGTAGCCATATCCCACAGTTAGTTTGTTATTAGTAGGTGTTTGGATTTTAATAAATGTACGTAAATCTACCCTAATTGGTTTTGGATGTTTGGCTGATTCTAAGCCCGCGCGACAGGCAGCCTTTGTGATATTAACCTCTGAAACGACTGGACTGATTTTGGCGGGACTTTCACTGACAGAGAGCTAACGTAATAAGGAGTAACTTACACTACTTTTATTTTAGAAATAATAATTTATTTTAGAAATTAATAACTATTTATTAATAATAATAATTAATTTCTAAAGTATAAGTAGCCTAAGTTACTCATTATTACATTAGCTATCTGTCAGTGAAAGTCCCGTCAAAATCGGTCCAGGCGTTTCAGAGATTAGTCGGAACAAACAAACAAACAGACAGACACAAAAATTTAAAAATATATCATTTTCGTATATGTACCGTGTATACATCCATATGCATTTAATAAAAAGTGACTATTTTAATATTACAAACAGGCACTCCAATTTTATTTATATGTATAGATAAATCGACCAAGCAAACAAAATAAAACTCTTGAAAAAGATATTGATCTCTAACATGAATCCATGGAGGAAATAACAACTACTTTAGTTGTGGCCTTTTACCCCATAAAGTGATGTAGTACTCTCAAAAAGGTCAAGGTTGAAAAACGGGAGTAACCTTTCTCTTTTATATAACTGCTTTTATTAAAAAAGTAAAAGCAAATATATATTACTGCAAAAGATTTGTTAAGACAAACGTGACTGCATTCAAAAAGAGATGTCACTCATAGGTCAGTTGCACCTGAGTCAAATTAGAAAGTTGTCGTCCATAATTGAAATGAGATATTTTATCTACTATTTGGTTCCATTAATAATTCAAAAATACATTTGGTTTTTGTTTCACTAAATTTATTCAAAATATCGGACATATGTTTCGAACTTCTCAGTTCACATCAACGAATGTAAAGAGGATTTTAACACAATGTGATTTTATACAGGTTCGTGCGAGGGTGGTGGGAATTCCAAGCATTAAATGTGCTCGGTAATTCCTATGGGATCCCCCTATCCTCCCTATTGGCAGAAATTTTTATGTCTAATTTTGAATTACGCTTATTTGAATCAACGACCCCACTTAAGCCATGTTAAATTTTGGACAAGATATGTCGACGACATTCTCTGTATATGGACAGGTTCTGATAGGCAATTAGATTAATCCTTTAAACACCTAAATTCTATTAATCCAAAAATACAATTTACAATAGAAAAAGGAAATAATAACTCTTTAAGCTTCTTGGACCTAACTATTATCAAACTGAATAATAAATTAATTAAATTTCAGCATATTCAGAAAACCTACATATACAGATATTGTAACCCATTCAAAGTCCAATCAATCACATAAAATTAAAATAAGTAATTATCACAGTTACATTCATAGACTAGTAAGCCTCCCATTATCTAAGATAGACTATGAAACTGAAATCTCAATATTAAAAACCATAGCTAACAATAATGGGTTTAATTCAGACCTAATTGACAAATTAATTCACAATAAAAAACGCAAACAAGTCCAAAAATACTCTATACTCAAATATTGAAGTAAACAAAACAGTTAAGGAGTCCCTTGGGTAATAATAAAGATAAAGTAGAAGAAACCGAAAAAAGCTTAATTTACAAACTAAACTGCCTCAATTGTGATGCCTTTTACATTGGCCAGATAGGTAGGGTTTTTACCACTAGACTAAATGGACATAAAAAATCGATATTAGACAATAAAAAATATACTGGTATAGTTGAACACTGTATCCTAAATTATCATATGATAAATGTAAAGGATTTCCAAGTATTACATGTTGACAACAAAGGACAAAAATTGAACTACCTTGAAATAGTAGAAATTCTAAAAACTAAAAATAAACAACTTAATATTACTAACGATCAGGTAGATTTTTCGGTATCACCCTTAATAAGATCAATTACCGAGCACATTTAATGCTTGGAAATCCCACCATCTTCGCACGAACTCGTATAAAATAACATTAGTGCTAAAATCCTCTTTACATTCGTTGATAATGAACTGAGAAGTTCGAAACATATGTCCGATTATTTTGAATAAATTTAATGAAACAAAAACCAAGTGTATTTTTGAATTTTGAATTATTAAACGTCTAACGTACTACTCTGTTTGAATAATCCTGTATACCAGGTCACAAAAACAGCTTTAGGTAGGAAGCTGCTAATTATATATATATATACAATATTTCTCCTACCAAGTTTCACCAAGAACTTTCGAACATACTGTTCCATATTGTTTTAACACAAAACAACCACCTGCTCATATATGAGGCATGTTTTTTAAGTAAGTACCGTTTTGAAATTCTGCCGCCGCAGCGCTGCAGTCAGCGTTCAGCGCATGCGCACTGAATACCTACGCACTGACGCCAATACAGTCTGATTCGCCCTTGTTTACATTGTTTATTGAGTGTTTAAGATGGCTCCGATAATCGTGAGTCCCACCGACTGTGAAGTCCGGACTGTTATACAATTCCTTAGTGCTAAAGGACTAAAATCGATTGATATTCATCGTGAGATCTGTGCAGTTTACGGACCAAACATTATGAGTGATGGGATGGTAAGGAATCTAAGATGGCCGCACAAATGTGCATGACAATGCCCGTCTGCATGTGGCTAATCGGATCAAAGATGTCATCACATCTTTTAACTGGGAAACTCTAGATCATCCTCCGTACAGCCCTGATCTGGCGCCCATTGACTGCTATTTATTCCTGCACTTGAAACATCTGGGCGGCCTGCGTCTTCAAGACGATGGCGAAGTCGAAACAGTTGTGATGCAGTGGTTAACAGTTAACAAGTTCTATGAGAAGGGTATTCAAAATCTGGTTAAACGTTATGACAAATGCCGCAATATTGAAGAAAATTATGTAGAAAAGTAGAGATATATATAAGATATCTATGCACGTTTTTTTAATTAATTTCAAAATGGTACTTACATATAAAACATGCCTCGCATTTCATGGTACGGAATAATAGGACCTATAAGACAGATCTAATACATGAAATAAGTTACTAAAATGAATCAAAATATAATCAGCACCACCTCTCTAAAGTGTATTCCATTAACATAATATAATTATAAGGATTCGGAAGCACTTTTTTATTGTTTGTAATGATGTATTAGATCAAGGGAAAGGCAAAAATTTTTGTACATTTTTTGTTATTTGAGCGGACAATTGGGAATTTACATAGAATTATTAATTATAAACAACTATGTAAATAAGATTGAATTGCTATTAATTGTTAGTTAATTTCTCATTTCGTTTTGGTTTCGTGACGCCTCTTATTTCTGTGCACCTTTTTCGTTCTCCGATAGCGTTTTTGACGTGGTCGGTTTCGCATCGCATTTCCGCAAACGTTTTTTTTTTCTCAATCAGAATTAGATCGCCGTCTATTCTACTTAATTCGGTCGGTCTGGGTGGCGACAGTGGTTCACACATCGCTGACCGACCTAAGCTTTTGAGCCGCTTCTTCTTCGGTATCTTCTTCGCTTCGCCTACTTATTACTTAGATCATCGTCGGTCAGCGACGTTCCGTTCTTCTTTAAATTCCGTTCGTTGTTGTACGTACATTCTCTTCCATAAAACTACAAGTGAAACAATTCGTACTTCGGCCGGTACAATAAATAATATCACGCCGCTGGTTGTTACGACAGCTCATCGCCGTTGCAGTGTACTGTGTTCGACGTTGTTCTTCATTTACTTTTTTCTTGTTGTTGTTGATGTTCGTTTGTTCTCACGTACAACCCATAGTTTCCGTTATCAGTCGTATAACCGTCTAACAGAAACGAACTTAACGTTGGCCGCACTTATTTTCTTACTCCATCAACTTTTGTTGTAAGGTAAGTTTCTACAAGTATTGTATTATAGTTTAAAAATGGCTGTTTTATGTCTATTTGTATGAGTACTTCTAATGGTATGATTGATTATCGATCAATTTATAAATTAATAAAATTCTAATCAAGAGAACTTGTCTAACACGCAAACGATACAGTTCCCTAATAATTTCAATTAAAAGTATTCGTATGATAATATATTATTAAGCTTTTTACAGATTAATAGATTAAATTTCTTTGAAAATGGTAGGGGCTACATACAAACTTAATATTGAATAAACAAAACTTTGAAATGCGAAGTGATAAATAAGACCTGTATTTAATTATAAATTAACCGAGAAAGCCATTCCCACTAGGGCTGCCGTAAGACAAAAAATAGAAAAATAATAAAAATTCGAATTTGTCTTGTTCTTGATTATTCTTGTATGTGTGATCATGATTTATTTTAGTCATACCTCAAGAAATCAGCGCCTTGTCTTCGAATATCTAAAGCATCAATATTTTAAATGTACGATAAATAATGTTAAAATTTCTACGCCACTGTACATGCAAATGATTTTGGATGCACGAATCAGATACAGAAACAGCAGACACTATTTTTGGTACTAAATTCCCCATCTTGCATACTGTATCCTGAGTATGTACGTGTGTCAGAGGTCTTCAGCGTACAATTTAGAATTGATTTAATTTCTTAAATTTAATCTTAATACTTTAATTCGATAATGTGGACTTTATCTTCCAGATTATATTTCTGCATAAGTAAATGATATATGCGATTTCACAACTTCCAATCTTCAAAAATAAAAATTTATTCACTTAAAAGCTTCCATCCCCACGCCGGTAGCCCTAATACGAGAACGAAATACATTCAGGATGTTGAAGAAAGCGGTCTCGTTAAGATGAGTTTCTCGAATTGTTCATCTTGATATTGTCTTGTATCTTATATGAGCATTTTGTTCGTGATATTGTCTTGGTTTTCAAGACAAATTCCGTAAAACTGTAGAAATTGCGAGAGTACAAAACATATACATGTAACAGACAAGCGGGCATGGCAAAACAATTTAACTTCTAAACCCTAAAAGCGTCACCAAAAGCAAGTGTGGCTTTTTTTCATATTTTGATAAATGATGTATAAATAATGATTCAATTTTCGTATATGAATTGTACTATTAGTATAATAATTGAAGACATAAAATCTCATGTAGTAAAAAAAAAATGTAATGACTGGAATTTTGAGGGTTTTTTTGGATGCATGTCTTGAGTTTAAAACTGAGTTTTCGTATACGAGGGGTGATCTGAAAATACAAATTGTAAGAGTCGATAATAATAATTTCTTTTGATACATTTTGAACAAAATTCCGAAGACTGATGATCAACTACTGAAGACCGACGACTGATGATTATGTGACTTGTGTCTTGTTACTTGTAACTTATTACTTAATATATGTTACCTACATTTCTCAAATCTTAAAGTTTTTTATCCTACGTCACAAAGATAAAATTAAGAAACAGTCCAGAATCATCTGGGAATAGTAATGTATACGTTCTTAATATAAATTAAATTGCGCAAGTAAAAGCTATATTTGTCGTTCCCATCAAAATTTAAATTTAATAACAATAGAGAATGTGAACATTTTGGTAGATTAATGTGTGAACAAATAACATCCTATTGATGAATTATTCATTGTCATATTTAAATACACTTGATAAAAGGAAATTATCAACTTCATTCCAATATTACAGAATGTACAATTTCCAACAATAAATGCAATAAATTTAATAATAAAATATATATAATAAAAGTAATGCTTCATTACTCTACAAAATGATGACTCTGCCACTAGCTTAGAGAAAAGACATTGTAAGGGTGAAAATCAGTCAAAATAACCGTCCTTTATTTAATCATACAACTATATTAAATGTACATATATCTCATTACTACATTCGCACCGTCCTTATCGACACTCGTAAGAAACCGTTGCTGTTCCGATAACCCATACACCGATTGGTTACCACGAAAACTTCTTTCGAGTGCCTCTGTGTTTCTTACAACATGTGTAATGTGCCATTACTTTTATTATATATTATATAAAAAAATGTAACGTTACCACTACATTTAATAATTCGAAATAAAATATTATCACCTCTTTTATCGTGGATGTTACAAATTACAGTTGAAAGGATGTTTGTATATTTACATATTAATTTCAAAATTGTCAACAATTCTTATTGTTGTTGAATTTAAGATTTCATGTGAATAACAAATATTGTGTTTATCCAAACATTTCAATTTCCGTTGCGTATAAACGATATATTAATTATGTTTGGTTACCTTTCGGAATTGTAAGCGATCTCTAACCTGTGACGTAGAAAGGGAATGTTATTTAAGATCCGAAAACAGTGAATTAAGTAGTAATAAGTCAATAATCATCAGTCAAATTCTAAATCTATTATCAATCATTCTAATCGTAATATTAACATCCAACAATTAGCGAACAAGTTAGTTATAAGTGCAATTAAATAGTAAAATTTGAAGAAAATTTATCGTTTGTTTATTCTTCCAAGTATTCCATTACACATGCTCAGTGCACTCACCCCTTATATTATTATATCCAAACGTACTCCCTGCATCAATCACTGTTCACATTTTTATCGCTCGCAACCGATCATCTACTAACTCATGTAATAATACGCGATGAGTAATTAAACTAGAACCCCTGATTAGCGACGTAAAGGTATAATTTCATTATCTGTCTCATACATAAACGCGCTCCCGTTCTGGGTAACCTACAAACTTGACCGTCGTGCAGCTCATTTCCATTGATAGTTTATAAATATTATAGGAACGGGGCCGTAGCTACGGAGTAGCTCCAGCGATCTGAGCCCCCCGTAGAAGGATCTCAGCCACCCCTCAGTCAACAGCCGGCATATATAGGAAATTTCGAAATTTCCACATCAAATTTGTATTTTAAAAAAAGCAGATCAATCCGTCGCCGCATTCCCCCTCCCTTTTGTCTATTCGAAGCGATCTGTTTACGCCGGTTTTGTTGCATATTAAGCGTTTGCGGCGGTCTCCAACTCACTGTAATAACACATTCCATTGCGCCAATACCCCAATCTTCATTGGCTTTCGGCTCGAACGGGACGGAATAGCTGAGACAACGGACGTGATTATTATCTGTAGATACAGTGGCGTGACATGTTCGCTGAAATTTATAACCAACGAACTGTATTTGAGGACACCTACAAGCTTTTAGCGACTTGCCGTACCTTCGGATGTAGTACAGTTGTTTGCAAGTCAGCATTTTCGGTACTTACTCGTATCAGCAGACCCCAAAGAATATCTATAAAGCACCAACGACAAGTTAATTTAATTCATTTGGCGTTGGAAAACGTTTATACAAATATATTGATTTGTTTGAGTTAATACGAAAAATTAATGACTGTAAATTGCGGAAATCAACTGTTTTGAGACTTTCCAATTATTTTAATTGCGTCCACCCAAAAAGTCACTCAGCCCCCCTCCCCCCTGATATCATGGGCTGGCTACGGCCCTGTATAGGAGGCAATTTTACATTTTTAAAAGAAAGCTTAATATCGTACCTATAGAATAAAAGTCTCTCTTACATTGGGATGTATGTTTTGAGTTTAAAACCGAGTTTTCGTATTGTCGAGGGGGAGAGGCGAAGATACAAATCCCGCTTAGTATAGGGGTATCTTTCTTTTTATGGATTATCCCGTTGAATATATAAATTATAAATATCGCTAAATGGCAAGAAAGGGTTTCTTTGACTTGCGTTTTAAGAAGTACCGACCACAAAAAATTAATCGTACAGCGATAAGCAAATATTACATGGCGATATGATATACATTGGGATTCTGCATTGTTCGATTGTTCGTCGCGAAACAAACCTGCCTGTGTCTGATTTAATAATTGCAAAGTCATTCAACAATTATTATGTGCCAGCTAGCTAGATTGCTATGGTAAGGTATACACTCTATTATTATTATGAAATATTGATGGCAATGACCGCACCAAAACGATGTCGAAACAAAGTGTTGTTCGGTCGCATATTTATTTACGTAAACCAATCGCTACGCTACTGTCATAAAAGACGATAAACATTGCAAAAAAATGTCACGGCTAAAGCAGTGTACCTACCTACTGAGAAATTCGGTTTTACGAATACAACACGAGATTAACCTATCACGTAATTCTGAGTTTTGAAAGTTTTTAAACAATTTTTATGGTTTAATAAATTGCTGTTTTAGTCTTTGTAGAAGAACATGTACATTAATAACTTATAATTGTAGGATAGATATTATAATAATGTCATACTGTAGTATCTATAAAAATTAGGGGGTTTGGGCAGGACCGGCGCTAGAATTTTCGAGCCCCGGGTAAGCGTTCGAAGGCCCCCTACAGTTTTTATTTATAAATAATAATGCAAGAAAATCATATACTTTTGTATTGGGATTTTTTTACTGGATGAAATAAGATTATTTCACCGGTGTGCAGATGTGCCACTTCTTTTGATTCCTATGGGAGAATCGATGCAATAAAAGGACTTTGTGTTTTAAAAGTTTATTACATCCAAACTATTTACAACTATATACACACTAATTTTCTTATACGCCGAGATTGCTACTTATTTTTACGAAAGTTCTAAATTATTATAGATTATGATTTATTATATGAAACTACAAATACTATATGTTTAGAGAAATCTTGATGTGATTGGTGCTATATGTTAATGTAATAAAATGATATTTGCTAAAAATGTTTGATGTTTGAATGGTTTGAATCTAATATGATGAATGATGAATTGATTCTGCAAATGAATGTAAAAATACTTATTTTAACATGAATTTAAGAACCGCCCTCCAGAGGAGGGGGTGATTCCGATGCATCGACACTTGAAACAACAAAAAAAGGAAGGGAAACGTAAACATACATAAATGCAACATTGCAAGCTATGTGTCGGTGCATCATCTACGTCCTGGAAATGGACCGATGGTTCAAAAAATTACACCCAATAAATCCATTGACTAACTTAACTCTAAAATAACATTTGTAAACAAAGAAAATATAATACAATAGGGCTAAACGGCAACGCCAAGAAGGGAAAAAATATGACACATACAAAAACCCTAAATTGCAAAAGAAAGGAACAGACAGCAAATGCACATGACAATACAATAATTACAAAACATCTGAGAAGTAAAAAATGCATGCTACTATATTAAAAAGACAAAAAATAATAGGACGAATATATGCGAACATCGTGGTTTATAACTGGGTAGTCATAAATAAGAACTTGTAGGTAAACCTACAGTTTAAGATATAAACTTGATACAAAATCGTCTTCCTGTGTTAATTATGTAAACATGTAAAATAAAGATAAGGTAAAGTCTGTTTAGTTTCTAGATAGACCAAAACAAAACAAACCTGAACGTGTGATCACTGAATAATAGGTATACAGCGCGGTCCTCATTGGTCAATCCGTAGGTGGTGGCTCATAATCTCGTCTACCCCAACCCCAATTTTCCAAGGTCGCATTCAGTCATTTAAAATCTTTAAGAGATAACATTAATTAGAACAATCTAATCATAACAAGAGCAGAGAAATGTAAAACTAATAGCAATAGATAAAGATTTATACTTACAAAAAACTAAAAATTTCTTATTAATTACAAAACATAGTAAAATTGAAAACTCAAAGACATATATTAGATACAAGTCAAAAATCTTATCGGCAACCTCCTCAGTTGTATTCGTTTATTAATTACATTACATAAATAAAATGACCCAATTAGGCAAGTAGTTTCGTTTAGGAATATTTAATACTGTTTTAGATTTTTAAGCCTTGTAACAGCAGATTAGAAAGCTAAAATGTTAAATTCTTATATATGGGTAGATCCTGAAATTAATTTTAAGTCAAGGTTTCTACGATCTTTCTTCAGTCTGATATTTTTGTTTCTAGAACATACAGGGTTTATGGAAATTCCACGTATTCCCAATAGGACATAATAGGGGACCTAAAATGCTATAAATTTCACATCACCACATGTATAGCTGAAAATTTGTAGTTTTCGAGACATTTCAAAATTTGTGCAAGCGAAGTAGATGATACAACTCGAAGAAAATGCCACGCTGTGGTAGTAGTTTGTAGTGTATCTTACCCAGGTCTATTTGATCGTCATATAACTCACCTACGTTGTTTATGGATATCAGCTGTTGTCGGTTCGTTACAGTGGCTATTAACGTAATTTGGAAGGGTTGTTTATAGTTATTAAATAGAAAGACAACAAATATGTGACATCCTAACTTTATTATGTGAATGAAATAATAAAATACCAGGGAAATCCCAGTAATATTAAATTTTAAACAAAACAAATACAAATGCCAGGCTCGGCCTAGAGCTAGCGCGGGGAAAGAGCATGGCAGAGAAACCCACGATATTAGTCCTACAAATCAAAGATGTGCATCATTGTAAAGTATAAAATGTATATAAATCAAAAATATTACTCTGTGAAAATCTACTCTACACGATCCACATACACAGACACAGGTAAATAATCATTTAAAACTGAAGAATGTTGGTATTAGTTAGTTGACAATGTAAAAAAGGTACTGAGGCCCCATACGGAAGGTAACCGAGCTATAAGTTGAGATTTTAGAGCACAATCTGGGCCTCACAGAAAAACAAAATGCAATAAATAAATACCAAAACAAACACACAAATAAATATGTAAATAAATGCGATGAATAAATATCAAAATAAAATGCAACACATGAACGTTGAAATAAATGCACAAATAAATATCAAAACAAAATACACACACATTTGTGAATACTCCCAGATCAATATTCTACACGGGAGAAAATGTTAGTAAATTCAACAAAGCTCGAAACTATAGAGGACGACAGTTACTACAAGTTAACACAGAGGCATTCCTCTTTGAATAAATTAAGGAAGAGACTGTTCCAATTACTCTCATTACTGTAGACATTGATGTATACCAATGTCTATTAAATGTTCTTGCTCAAATCTACAGTCTCGTGTTAGACATTTTTGTTGTATGTAACCACATACGTATTCGTAATTCATAAAATGCTTATCACAATACTTCAACTTCTTAAAAACACTTCCATATGTTTCGTAGGCGATAACTGAAAAGACACTACCCCCTTCTTAACTAAGGTTATAAAAAATTACTGATATCATTCTAAATGATTTCACAGCTATAAATTGATACAAATACCTAAACAACCATCGTTACACCTATAAGGTAAACTTTCGTCTTTTATTGTACACATGCTTTTATGATTCGTATATTCATAAAAGCAACCGTATCTATAATAAGTACCAAAGAAATTTTCCAAACAACAGTTTCACTTAAACTGTTAATTCTGCTCATTCCAACAAGTTTCTTCTGAACCTCAATATTCACTAGCACATCTTCGCGGTCTCGCATAAAAATTGCAATAAACGTGGTGTTACGTATTATGTAGGTTGAAGTGTAGTTGAAATTCTTCCCTTGTCGTTTCATGTTTTTGCTCATCCCGTTGAAATTGATAAGAATCACGCCGGTCCACAATTGTGCAGGACATTTATGAAAATGTAGCACCCATGAAACGGAAGGATGGAATGTGGCCCGAAATTTCTTCAAACATGTACATATTTATATCGGATAATGCCTGATGTTTTTGTGCAGTTGACACAACTACATCTCTTTTGTCTGAATTTAATAAAACTTAACTGACTATATAAAAAAATATTAAACAATGAGAACTCTAGGAGTTAAATTATTTCTATTGTATAGGAAAGTTTCGCACGAAGAAACTTAACTGGTAACAATGGAGATAAATTACTTGAAGGAAACGATAAGGAAATGAGCGAATAATAAAATAAGTAGATTTTTTTACGATAGCTTCTCTCATTATACGACCATGTAAGCAACATAATTCCAAAATAAATGTACTAGCTCAAACAAACGTAAAGTTCATGTCTAAGTACGGAACATGGATTTCTAATTCTTGACGGTACATTTATTTATTGAATGTAATTTTATTAGTTTATAAAATTTAACGTTTTACAAAAAGCATCAAGCATCATATAAATAAATACATCTACATAATTTAGTGCAACAAGAAAATTTCATAACCGTAACGACTTTTACACTGAATAATCTCTCTTAAACGGTTTGCAAACCTGAAATTACTGTTGAAGAAAACTGGTTGTTGCATGCCTTTGCTCTGCAAAATAACGAGTACATATTGTGGCGTTGCTATGCAAACGTTTCTTGATTTCACCTAAAAGTTGCTTGCCTTTTTTATTGCGTACAGTACAGAAGTCATCAAATTAACAAAAATATCAGCGGCTTAACAATTTTAAGGATGTACTGTTAACAGGTGTGGATCCAGAAGTCTGATTTAATGGAGCGGGGAAATTGGTTATAAATATATTTAGTAACCCAATCCGTAATCCTACAACCTAAGCATTTTACACCCCTTAACTTGAATGGTAAATATCCCCATAAGCCCATAACCTAATTTTTTTAAACACCATGACCCTATAACGTAAACTTCACAAGTAGAGTTACGGGGGCAAAACATTTAAATTTGGCTTTTTAAATTTCGTGACGTTTTGGGTGCTACATTTGAGAGCCCTGTTCCGGAATCAAGTCTTGGGAGGGAGGAGCGATCACCCTAATTGTTCCCTCCTTGGATCTACCATTGACTGTTAAACTCATTCATTGCCTCTCAAAATTGTTTAGAAATTGAAAAAAATAAAACACATAGAAAGTTTCACTAAAAATTTACTTCGAGGACTTCGATAAATTTATATCGACCTAAACGAGGTCATTTAGAGAGGAATAGAAACTAGACTTAAATGCTATTACAGATTAAATAACAGGAGAGGGGAACCATAAACAGACATTTCTACCTGACTATTGACTAAATTTATTCTATTATATAAGGCCTTTTTAATTTCTAATGTCTCTACAAGATATAACTTTTTACTTTTAGGGACATTCGAGTGTAAAACATTGACATTCGACTCGTCTAATGAATGGTTAAACATGATGCAGTGCTCCGCCATACCACTAGAGTTGGTTTTATTGTTTTTTATAGCTGCCGAATGTTCTGCAACACGTTTGTTTATTTTCCTACCTGACTGACCTATATACGTAGCATTACATTCTTTACAAAAATCTGATATACACCACATTCCTCACTAGGTTCTGTTATTTAATTTGTAATAGTATTTAAATTTAGTTGTAGTTGTAAATTTTAGTACTCTCTTTGTATTCCTCTCTAAATGACCCCGTTTAGGTCGAAACAAATTTGTCGAGGTTCTCGAAGTAAATTATTAGTGAAACTTTCTATGAGATTTATTTTTCTCATTCTTAAAATGCAGTTTAACAAACAGTACAGCATTTAAAGTTTAAGTTTAGAAATTGGTTGATGCAATCTGCAGGTTAGAGTGACGGCAGTTCCTTCAAATTTTTGTCCCTAGAAAATCAATTAAATTTTGTTTATTTATTTTTTAGAAGGAGGAGACAATTGCAGCTCTGTTTCTTACGGCGAAAATACAAATGTTATCATTTCTATCATGAACATACTGTTGGGTTGTGTACTTTGGCAAAATACAAATAAATGGTTATTACCACTTCTGTATTATTGCTTTGCACCTAAATTAATAGTCGCAAACGATGGTTTTAAATGTATATTAACTACGTATTTACAGATTGTAACGTCTTCTCGCTACAGGAATCAGAATCATACTCTTTTTAACTATTATATACAAATTTAGACTTATAGACTACTGGTTTGAAAGCTTGCGGGATGTGTGGATGGGATTTTTGTTACTGCAAAGAACTGTTAGTGCAAGCTTACATACTAAGGTTCTCGAAAGATCAGGTACAGAAAACGAATTTTGGGCACATCTGGAAATGTTCAGTGCAGAACACATTCTAAATAACGTTAATACCTCTACTATCGGCAACTTCATTTTTTTAGATCGATATTCTTAATAATTGTTCTTAAATAATTTCAGTTTATTTTCTATTTGCATAAACAAATTAAATTTCTTTACAAACTGATAACTCCTTTTCGAAAAGAAGTTCGAACATATCTATTTTGTACGTTTTCTTCCATAAGGAGCGGCAAAGAGAGAATTCCTCATGCATTCTAAAACGTGTTCGCAGATAAAGTATCTTCTTTTCCTCCGTCATTTGTTTCTTCTAATGGTGAACCTGTTGTACTCAATTAGACATTCTGCCTACGTTAGTGGCGCCTATGATAGGTTTAGCATCGCTAACGATCAGCAGGAAATCGCGTTCCTGGAGGCGAGGTGGTCTCTTTACGAAGAACGTGAAGATGAGTCACCTAATAATGGGCAGATGGTATCTCCGGTATAAAATGCATTTGTCTGATCTTTACGACGACCACGACCGAGTTGTATGCACTTATGTAAGGATAATTTACATTAAATGCAAGCGAAGACGTGGGTGGACGCCGTCGCATCGCAACTTTGGATGTTACATCTAAAGTATTGGGCATTTTAGTTAAAAAGGTTTTCACCACATACAATATACGGTGTTGATATATCAAAAGTTGATGCAAAATATTATTTATACGAATCTGCCAGATAATTAAAACAAGAAGCAATTAAGCAGGAAGTTATGTACTTGTAAAAAATTGAATGCAATTAGTGTGCAAATTTGATCTCCTTCCTCGACCGTATCTCTCTCTCTCTCTCTACCAATCAGACAAGCGTTAAAGAGAGAGAGAAAGAGAAAAGATCCAGATACACTTCCTATCTCAATCACGGCGCCTTCTTGTTTTTATGCTTTAACAAATTAACCGATTAGTCTGGATATTAGATGCTGCATTTCCCCAGTTAAAGTGAAAAATGTTGTCTAGACTGAAGGTTTCCAAACACCAATTCACTGATTAACATGGATTAAGAAACTGACACCAAAGATATCATTTAGTCCGAATCTGGCATTAAAATGTTAGGATTTCGATATATCCTAATCTAAAATTCCAAATATGCAGTTTTTTACATTCTCGTAAAAATTGCTACGTGAAATTAAAGCAATAGTAACATAGTAGTTATTTCCAACTTATCTTTTATCGCTGAATTAGAATTAGGCCTCAGAATTTCTCCTGTATATCAAAATTTTTAAATATCTTGACCTGAAAATTCGTGTGATGCTTATAATTGAGATTAAGATATCTCGAAATTTCAATGTACTAGAGTCTTTCGGGATAGATTCTTGTTGATCGATTCTGGCTCCAAAATTTTCCTTGCTTCATTTGAGTTTTGTCGGAAATATCTACTGTTTTTTCCTTTTCGACCCTCCACCCCATTTTGTGATTCGAATGTGAGAAATTAAATTAGGTCGTTAACTTTTAATATATTTGTCTACAAGTAGCCTTTAAATTACTAAGATAACTTCACCACCTCATCAGTTTTATGCTCACCGAAACTGTTAAATTAATTTTGAGAAATGGAGTACAATATAATAGACAGTATAGCACTCGATGCTGAAAATATAACACATAAAACTTGGTTGCCAAAATGTCTTAGACTTTACGTTATGCTGAACCTACTTATATGCTACAACAATCTTGATATATGACTCACGTCTTACCTGCATAATGAGGTTTCTCGAAGAAAGCGCGCGTTATTATTAATAACTCTTCCTCTTTTGGAAACCCGTTGCGTTCAATCATGTCCTAAGCTTCTCTTATGGAGATTTCGTTAAACATAATCTTGCCAAATTTTCAATATTATTTAATGCTGTAATCCTTCGTGGTCGAAAGCAGAATTTATTTTATAACGCTAATGCTATTTGTATTGATTAAAAGTTTATTCGTTTTCTAGTGTTTCTTGTTTTTAAGGGTTGAGCTAATTAAAGCTGTACTTGTGAGTACTGTGAGAAAAAAATAAATAATAATAATAATCAAATCATCTGGTGGCTACGTGCGAAAATATTAATCAAAAGTGTTTTTACTAATTCCAAGGAAATAAAAGAATAACATATGTATTTACTAGAATTTAAACTTTAGATGGTGCACGGTTGATGAAGCATGTTTTAATAATTAAAGAACTCATCAAATGTATTTAAAAATTACTCAACAATTGTTTTGGCTAAAGCTACTATCTGGAGTACAAAAATATAACAAATTTAAAATGCGGAATATACATTTTATATAGGTACACTTATAAACATATTAAAGGTTCAAAAGTAGTGGGGTGTTTATAATTCACAATTCTTTTTGGTTGTTTACAATATTTTCTTAGTTATTAGAGCCTTAATTTCTAAAAGTTCCAGTAGAGTTAATTATTGGCGTTTCGGTTGACAATGGAGTAACTTCAAATTATTAATGTTTAAATTATGGTAAACATTTTTGTTCTTAATACTATTTAGGTGTTCTTGAAAATGAACTTGAAAAGAACAACCGGTTTGTCCGATATATAGGGCAATGTATTTGTATGTATTTACATTTTACAACTACTTTTAATAGTTGTGAAGCTGATTTGGCTAATGTTTTGTTGTTTTCACATTTATGTTTTTATTCTACAGCTTTTATGAACACAGAACAGTTGAAAGTGACTATTATAAGAAATGAGATATAAAAAAAATGATAAAAGAGGGGAAAATATTGAACTAATTTTGAGCATTTAAAAATGTTCAGTCTCGAAACCTTTTTTTTTTTTCAAGGGATACCTATTACTTAATTAGATCTGAACAATACTAGTAGTAGGTAGATAGATCTTAATGTGCAAGTAAAACCAGTATATATTATATCTGATATTACTTAATAGGGGATGTCCCATTGCTGTCCGCGAAAAATTTTACCTGAAATTGTGGCATTGCTGCCCGCCAACTTTATTACTCTCATAATTAGGTATTATAACGCATATGTAATAATTCTTATACGTATTACAAATTCGTAACAAATAAAATAATTTGCTTAAATTTATGGATATAGGTACCTATAGACAATTTAATAAATGTACCAAATAATACACACCAGTAAGGGTCAATTAATTATATTCGAACAGGATCCCGTTCTACATTCACAGCATGGCGGGAGAGACAGATTCCTCTGTTGTTATTAGTTTACCTAATATATAAATATGCTGCTTCCAGAATTTATTATTCTCGCCTATCCCTGAATTCTCTGTTCTCTGACCCATGTATACACTCGATTCTGAGACAGTGTAGTATCCCCAAACTGTAAACTGTGCCTTCAAACGAGTGAAAATTTCGGATGGTTTACGCCTTCATTGGTTACAAACTTTATGATGATGGGTTGTGCAACAGACGAAGTAGAAGGTACCTTGCGCTCAGTCAAGGCTGCACTGCGGACAGAACCGAGCGCAGCTGCTACCTAAGCCGTTTCCCCCCTCCTCATAAACCAAACAACCTTCGAGCATCGAATCCTCTAGATCGGAATTACGTTTTAAGCTAAATAGTAAAATTACCGTTTATATTTGATTTACCCTCGTAATTTCATTTGCCAAGAGTTGGACAAATGTACGTATTTCATGTAAAAAAAAGTTCCTGATGCCAAATATAGTATTCCAGTGTTTATATTACAAAGTAAATTTGATTATGCATAGTCATTATTTATCTTTGACAGCCAAAATGTTGCAGATGAAAAACGGAAAAAAAAAAGAGATTAGATGATATGAATATTAAGAACGTTATAAATTCACTTATGTACTTAAGGAAAAATCAGTACACCGGATCTCATTTTCATATAAGAACCTCGTTAGCCTTATGTTGCCTGATATGATCTAAGTGTTATTAATATCAGTTATAAAATATTTATTTGAGTTCGTAATAAATGAGTTTGAATTTGCTAAACTTGGACTTAATTAAATTACCAGTTATGGTGCAGATAAGGTGAGGTGTTATACATATCGAATCCGGACTTGGTCAAAAGTCATGCTAACGTGGTCGCTCTAATAGATTTATAGATAGGTAGGTATGTCTTTTGATGAAAAAGTTTTTTATAAATCCTTGAAAGAAATGCTCTTTCCCATATTCTCTTCCAATTACAGCAGTTGTATATAATATGTTTTTGATAATGATTTTCAATTATGTACTACAATATTTAAAAAGAAATCATGTAATCTGGGAATTTTTTTGTAGTTTGAGCATTTTTAAAGAAAATTACCATTGTGTCATGTCTACCAGTTTCGATCTACTTGCTCCAAACGATTACAATAAGAGTACTCAAATAACCTGACAAGAACGGGTGGTCCCTTGGCTTTCCCCATGTAGTCATTGATTCGTCTACGCCCCAAAGGTGACTTCCCAAGAAAAATATCGTTTGGGCATGACAGCCAAAAAGGTCGCTGCCTTCTTTCGGACAACGTGGGGCAATTGTAGAGGCTGTAAATGGCAGTTTCCGCTTCTTCGTCAGAAAACCGATAGAAGGAGGTGGAGGTTAATCTCAGATTGTTCTTGTGGGATCGCAGTTCTCCGTGGCCTGTTAGGATTTCCACAAGAGTCCTGGCTTACTTCCTGCTGAAGCTGACAATTTATTACATCCAGTGTTTGCAGTTATTATTGGGGAGATAAAGGACCTTTGTCTGCCTACATCCTGGTTGTGTTTCCCAGTCCTTGTATAGCTCTGAAGCGCCCCATCTAAAGGATGCCAACAACAGGTTCTGGGCCGATCAGGTGTTGATGTGCACCTGCTTTCGTAAAGTTGTCCGCGAGCTGGTTTCTCTTTATTCCGTGTGACCCAGTACCCAGAGGATGACTACTTTGATTTGAGTCTGTCCAGGGCTGGTGTCCTCCAACAGCTTTGATTTTGTCGAAAACCCTCTGCAGACGTCTAGTGCACTTTTGCAACCCATTGGTAGTGAATGTCTGCTCCCATTTCGATGGTTTTAAATGCCAACACTATTCCTCTCCGTGTTTCTAGCCCCATCGGTATATTATATGTTAGATCGCGATCACATAGGATCAATCTTCATTAGAGTGAAAGCTGATCCTGTATTATTAATAAATGTTTAATTTACACTAATAAATTTTTATGGTTGATCAAATCTGCTAAGCTGTCAGTCCTTTATAAAAAAAAAACACTTAGCTTTTCCACTTTTCCTCCCACTTCATTCATTCATTCATGCTTGAAATTTCATTGGAAGTAGTGAATGTAATAAAACATGTCAGATCGTTAGGGCATTATGTGATTGAATTTTAGACTGTTGACGATTTAAGAAGGTAATAAATATTAATTGCAATTGAACAAAAGACACGGCTTGGGTTCCAAGGAATTTTCTTAATGTTGGTGTTGCCGCACTGCAAACAAACGTAGTCAAACACCAGCACTCGTCTTATTTCTATGCACTTAATCTAACCTTGAAAGTAAGTGTTAAATTCCTGTTACAGTTGTCTTACTCTTCACGGTTCGATAGCCGTTTTGCTAGCAGCAGCTCAGCTCACCTTAGTCAGGTTTTTGCTATCTATCCAACTCGCTCACTCCCATGATGACCCCAACTGCGACCATCTCTTGCAGTAATAATCTATTGTAATGACGTCCATTATGTCTTGTTCACCGCAGGCGGAAAAATCCACAATGAAAAATTATTTACGTCGGAGTCGAAACTAATTACCGTATTTATGTGATAAAAGTTAATTAGTATACTTGTTTGGTTTTAATAGTGCATACGAATTAGAGCAGGTTGGATATGAATTCCCAATTAAATAACACAAACCAAAATGATACAAATAATTGTTCTGGAAGAATTATGTCTAGGATAATTATTCAGGTATCATCGATTTTCCCATAAGGACTAAAATGTTAACTGTAGCGCTTTAAAGATTAAGAATACAAGACAAAAGAATGTTTCAACAAATCTATTTTGAAAAACTCTACATATGTTTTGACCGGGCGGTCTTTATCAAGAGTAGGTTAATACTAAATTATACATTAAACGTTCAAACCTTAAATAGTAAATTGCAGTTTACATACATAAGACAAGTTAAAAACAAGTTAATATACATTAATTGGGGAAATTGACTCATTAAAAACTTTTCATCATAAATCGGTTATTAGCAGTGGGGTGTTGTTTGTCAATATTTTAATTTGATTATTCACCATGTTGTTTTTACTTGAAATTGCTAATTTGATTTCTAAATGTTCTAAAAGCGTGAGCTTTCTGGATTTTTCTGAATTATGTAATTATTTAATATTTTCTGAACCTGTTGAGAAAGTTTGTTTTTAATTGAGCGCTCATGTTCACAAATACAATTTTTTAGAGCCCTACCACATTGCCCAATGTAAATGGCGTCACAATCCTTGCACGATAATTTGTAGATTCAGCTTTTTTGTAATTTGTCTTGTTTTGGTTTATTATTAACTATGATATTGCCTAACTTTAGTCTATTGACTTCTAACACTTTAGTGGTTTGGTTGTTTTTAGGTTTGTTCATTCATACAGGCAATAATATTTCCAAAATACTACAAATCTTGTTATACCAATTTCAGTGCAGTCTCAGTGATATGTGGTCCAACTGACGAAAATATGTTCCTCTCATATTCAAGGGTCTTTTATGAAAGTTAATATAATTTTATAAGAATGTACAAATAGTTTACTAACGTGTACCTTATCAGATTCGCATCATATTTTCATTTCAAGTACAAAGGCATTGTCATATTGTTTATTCCTTCGCAGACATTTCTAATTATTAATCAAAAGAAATGCTCCAATAATCTCTCCCTAAAATAATTTTTCATTAAACTTCAGAAACATTAATTATAAAAAAGTTAACCTTTGTTACCTTATTATTTCATATTTATGTTATTAGAATAGTAAATTAATTATTGTTAATCTAGTTAAAAAACTAAAGAATTTTGTTTACGTAGCCTGGTATTGCCTAAATATGAAAGGCAATAACTTATTGTTATTTACTTTATTCTTGGTTCGCATTTATTTTTTGCTGAATTTATCGCACGTCATCAACTTTTATACAAATCTTTACTTAATGGTAAAATTAAAATGATAAGTAACTGTTTCCGGGGAGTTTCTATATAGTAAAACATGAATAATGAAATTTTTAGATGGCTCGACTTCTTTAAATGAATTAGAATTTTTCAGTAGTTAATTAATATGCTCCAGTTATTTGTCAACATTCTCTCGTATGTTAGTTGTCAATTCGATACACTTGTGGTATTAAACATAGTTTTTTAATTAAACATCACCTTTTAGTAACATCCGTTTGAACAAGTTGGTTCTTTAGGAAAAATGTGAAACCTCGTAATACGTGGGGTTTTCTATGTCACCCACTTTCCCATAATCTTATTTCCGTATTAAATTCCTTTGTAAGAAGACCCGTAAGTGGTTGGGGAAAAAACAAACGAGTGCAGTGTTAAATTTCAGTTTGTTTTAGATAATTTTACTAAAAAACAAATTAGGATTTTATTTCAGTAAAAGCTCTATTGTGGTTTCTGTGCAATCAAACCATTTCATATAGAACTCATTGTGATTTTTGTGTTAGTATGTTTGAGGAATCCAGTATAATTGTTACATTTTAACACGTTAAATTCCAAATATAATAAGTTGAATGTAATTGAAGAATTAAAAATACACTTGATTTCAATTGGTTTTAAAATATTATATTTGTAGACACTACAATTGTTTCAGCAAACATTGCCTTCATCAGTTGTGATGATTTAAACAAACTACGAATCGTTACAGCTATTTATACTAACAACTGAGGGGTGGCGTGTAATTTAATTGAATATATTTAGCAAAGATGAATTTTTACATTCAATATAATCAATTAAATTACACTCCACTCCTTAGTTGTTAGTATAAATAGCTGTAACGATTCGTAGTTTGTTTAAATCATCACACCTGATGAAGGAAATGTTTGCTGAAACAATTGTAGTGTCTACAAATATAATATTTTGAAACCAATTGAAACCAAGTGTATTTTAAATTCATTAATTAAGTTGAAAGTATTTATTGGGTTGAAAAACTGTCGTCCATTTTAAATGCTAACACACTGATACTAAATACTTAGTTCGCGGCGTATCTTTAAAGATTGTGCTTAGGTTAGGTCATGGCAGTACACTTTTCTAAAAACAATAAAATTCCCGTGGACCTAGAATCATATCAGTTGTTTAGATCTAGTTGTTATTTCTGTTTGGTCGATGATTTATCGAAATTGCCTAAATAATAATAAATAATAATTAGTTCGTCTGGTATTTTTCAATAAATTGCTAATGTTCTTTACTTCGTGATAAATTTAATTTTTATGGCTTTGATATATAATGTGGTGTTATCCATTCTTTCTTCAGACACCACAAGCAAACATGAATCAAAGATATGTAATTATCAAGTATTTCTTACTAAATAAGCGTTACCATAATATAATGATGTGAAACCCATAGAAAGCGTATCTTGCTTGCACTTGTCCATAATTTATTTTGAAATCGATTTATAATCAAATAAATGCACATAATGTCTTTGTTTAGTTTGTTGTCACAAACTATTTGGTAAATGACAGCTCGCATGCATTATAATTTAATGTCCTACAATTTTCCTCATTAATTTGAGGTGATTTGTAGTGGGTGAAAATTAATTCTAATTAGTGTGTTATTATTGAATTAGTCGATATTTTATTGAAAAGAAATGCTAGGCAATCGATAGTGTAGGTTAATAAAATGAATTTGAACAGCTCTATGCCGTTTTTGTTATTTGCATATCCATGGTATTACCCTGAACAATTTCCATTGTTTCTTAACGTCTATTATTCAAACCACTTGTGTGGTTGATGACTTCAAAATACAGAAGTCCACCATCATTAATAATCGCGATGCAACACATTTCATTTTCATTTGCGAATCATCCATTTGAATCTAAACATATTATGGACTTTCGCGTTGTAAACTTGATTTGATAATATCCAAAACGAATAAGCACGATAAAGCACTGGAATTAGCAATAATAATTTAGGATAACTGGTCAAAACAACACTAATGGATGAATTATTATAGGAAACATATCGAGCTACGTTCGACACCTCCCATAACTCAAAAACTGTTACACTTACTATTTTGCATTTTCAATAAGACCCCCTCGAGCACCTAGAATCCCAAATTTCACGAATTAATCTATGATAGTTCATGACTTATTAAGGTGTGAAAAGTGCTATTTTTATCACTCACTCGTGAAAAAATCTAGACCACTTCTAGAGGACCCTAGAAAGCTGAACGTTGTCATCAAGGTAGATCGTATTAGGCATATACGAAGGGAAAATCTACAAATTACAATTGACTTGTTTTTGAGAAAGTTATTAGTGTGGTCGATTTCATGTATTAAGTAATTTAATTTTTATTTTAATGTTATGAAATTAAACAGTCAGTGAACAAATTCCATATAATTTTTAAGGATACTCCATGCATATTTCGGCAGTTATACCGTCTACGGGAGTTTAATAATAACTGAAGTAAATGTTTATCGAGGTAGAAATTGATTGTTGGGGTTTTATTTTCTTAAATATATTTGGCTTAAACCTAATTTATCATTGAGTATGTTATTCGTATGGTTGTAAAGGTATATTATAATTTCACTTTTGGTGTATGTAGTCTAGGCGTACAAAAAGGATAATTTACAGTTTAGAAAAACATAAATGTGAGAAGGGACCGAGTGTAGTATAAACAACGTCCAAGGTTATCAAATTTACTGATAATAGAGTTAAAATCTGAACGGGTGCCAGACTCCATACACGACGTACATACCAGAACGTAATCGATTACATCTTGTATGGTGCTTGGCACCCGTTTAGATCTCAACTCTTTTATCGGCAATCTCGAACGTCGTTTGGCCCCTTCTTCACATTTATGATTTTTGTTAGAAAATATTATATTGTAGATGGTAAAACATCAATGAACAATAATACATAATCCAAAAAAGGAAGGTATTAGAATCATTTTTCGTCTAATTACAAAGGTTCACAGATCCCACATTTGGAACGCGTTTTACACAGTAGGCACAGCGCACCGAAAGCCATATCCCACGACCGGTTTCGATGTATTGGGTCTCATCAGGTGGGCGCTGGCAGAAAGGCTTTTACATGCTATATAATAAATATAAATATGGAATCAACAGAAACAACTACTCCAAGGGCTAATACCCTACCGGCATTGAATTACACTGTTGATGGATTCTTAGACGAAGATAACAATCCAAAAAAAGAAGGTATTGAAATCCTTTTTCGTCTAATTACAAAGCATCACAGATCCCACATAAAAAGGATTTTAATACCTTCTTTTTTGGATTGTTATCTTCGTCTAAGAATCCATCGGAATCAACAATGTAATTTAATGCCGGTAGGGGTAATAGCTCTCGGAGTAGTTGTTTCTATTGATTCCATATTTATATTTAATAATACATAAAATTAGTTTTTTCCTATTTCTTTAAAGTTATTTATAATTTACAATGTAGTTTGTATATAAGTAAGTGTCTATTCTAAAAGAGAAAGAAAGAACAGTGAGAAATTGTTCCGATTGTTTGTAAATTAGAAGACAGTATCTTGCATTTCTGGAGTATCACTGTTTCTATTGTACTTTTTAATGATCCGCTTTTGTGTGATTCTTTTCATTATTTTTCTCATTACCGAGTTTATTGAAACAGTACTTCAAATAATGAACTATTTATGAGAATCACAGTTGGTGCAGGTGTGTCACTATAATGAAGACAGTAATAGATTGCGGGAACTGTAAATAATTTATTTTAATGTTCACTTCCGTTGTGTTATTGTTATTAAAACAATTTTCCAATCAAAAGTTTTAAAATAATCATGTATCATTTGATAAATATATCGATGTTGAATGTGGTGGTAAAAGAAACCACCGATGCTTACCTATCAATGCGCATAATCACTGTAGCTTAAAGCGAGTGTGGAATTTAATCGGGATCGCATATTTCAGATGTTATTTTTTCGTTTATTATTACTAGAAAGGATGCATATTTTCACGTTAAAGCCTTAATTTGCCAAGTTTGCGGTCAGTGCTTTGAGGCGTAAAGAAACGAGGAGCGGAAATTTGCCATTTATGTAAATTGTTTGTATCCTATTACAAATGGACACTCTTGCATAAACAAAGTGCATACCTGCCTGCATAATTTTTGACCTTAATTTTAACAAACAATATTAAAAAGTGTAAAACTAATTTATAAAGTAGTTATGTGTCATTTTACCCAGCAATACTGACATTTTCGGTAACCCTTTATTATTCAATTTGCAAAATGTAGAATTTGAAAACAAGAAGTGTTGTAGTCGTCATTATTTAAAATTATTCACAGATGGCGCTTTACGGTTTTTCTAACTACTCTCAATAAATAAAACGCTAAAACACAAAATTTTCAAATAAAAACCTGAAACGTATTTCGGCCCTAAGGAGTCATCCTCAGTCAGAGACGAGAGTCTGAGGTTGATACCTTAGGTGTTGAAACGGGTTTTTAAACAATTTCTAAATGTTCCTGTGGGGAAATTTTGAGGTTTAAGTATTTTATTTAGTTTAATTCCACAGAACTACATTTGGTTTTATTGTACTGTCAATGAGGAAATTTACAGACCACTGCTTTTAAAATTATTAATTAAGCAGGTTCGCGAGTTATACTGTTTAAAAAATTAGTTTTTCATAAAAATAGTAAATAACTAATTGTACGAAATAGAATGATATGAAAAATAAAATAATTCACTATTTTTAAAAGCGTCAAGAATCAAGCACCCTTAAAATGTTTAATTGTTCTTTACTTTCATCAGATTTATAATTTTTAACGTCTATTTTGTGTCAAATGTGTCTCATACATTTAATTATTTACTATTTTTTTTAACAATCTAACTCCCGAAAAACCAATTCAAAAATATTAACTAGAATATTGCAGAAGATGATTTCAAGCATTCCAACTTTACGGGTGTAAGAAGGCAAAACGATAGAATTGGGAAAGGATTCGTAGATCTAGAAAATATTTAACAATGTTAAATAAGAAAAGATGCTAAATGTACTTAAAAATGTATGCATTAGTCATTCAGACAGAAGAGTGATGTGTACTTTCTATAAATAATAACAGGTAGTCGTAGAATTGGGACAACAGCGTAGGGAAGTAAATATTAGGAAGGGAGCTAGACAGGGATCCGCAAGTCATCGCTACTTTTTAACCTTCATATTGAAGATGCTATCAATATTATTAAAAACAGAACAACTTTAGGGATAAATATACAGGGACAAAAGATTAGCATGCTTAGATTTGGGGATGATACAGCAATATTAGCACCTAGTATGGAGGAGTTAGAGAGTTATTATAATGTAATTGCCTTAATAATTAAAAATATGTAAGGTTTTTATACATATTTCGGGTAGATAACGGTTTCTTTTTTATTTATATCGAGCACTCGACGCGTGCTATTTATTAGCTATTTTAAGTCGAAGCAACATTCTTTTCTAAAATTTCTAGTTTATACGAACTGATTAATTTACCTTGTACTTATAGTTTGTGTTTGCACAATTAAATAAAACGTTTTCTTGGTATTTCTGTAAATGTTTACATAAAAAATTAGGCCGCCGGCAATCGTAACTGGGCGTTCCAACTGTTGTTTGCTTTTCTTTGCAAAACAGCCGGCTAGATCGATTAAAACATTGCCGCAATCTGAAGTAAGCAGCAAAGGTAGGTCAGTTTTTTAAATTGACAGTTCCTTTTCTATAGAAGATTTTGGTTTATTTTCAGCTTGTTTAAATAACATGGCCCACTTACACAGAAAACAAAATAATCGTTCAAACATTTTCTTGTAGGAATTATTAAGAGCTGATATAAAAATTATAACTGATTTTAACATTTGGTGATATCAGTTCTAAAGTAATTTGTATATTATAACATAAAAAACTATGCAAATGCAAATTTTATCGTAGGTACTTACTGTGAGCCTATTTTAAAATTAATTTTAGCTTGGAGGGTTGTTAGTTATTACCTTCACCTTTTTCTTTAGTACAAATTCTTACAATTAAACTTTATCTTGTCAGATTTTATCTGAAAAAAAATTGAAGATAATCTAAATTATAATCTAAAAATAGTGGTGAAATTCATGTAATAGCTTCATTCGAACAAAATTCAAACCAAATATAACCTAAAAGTATTATTAATATTGTAGCATACCTAATTCAAAATAGAAAACATGTTTAATTATTACACCCCGATCGATCAAGAACATATTTTTTTTTTGTTCCATTTGGTTACGTAACTTCTTCATCGGTTCATTTTAAGAAGTTGATATCATTATTAGGAAGGGACGTTGTTGAACATTACTGAATCCCACAAGAAGTAGCAAATTGATTTTTGGAATAAAACACTTAAAGAACTTTCACTTATTTTTATTTTATTTCTTAACAAATTTGTTTCGACCTATAAGGTCATCTTCAGAAGAAGGGATGATTTCTTTCTTCTTTAAGTGTTTTATTCCAAAAATCAAGATGATCAACTTTCATAAAGTATAGGCCTACTCAATCGATTTTTTCTAATAGCAAATTTGTAAAAGTTGTCTGTATTTGTTATTATTAGTTAAGAACAGGCAGGTAAACAGTATTTATTGTGCTGATTCAGCAGTTTATTATTCTGATATCTTTGACGGGTGTTAATGTGATCCCGGTTAATTTAGGATTTATAGTGTAATGTTCTTGATTATTCAGGTATCCAAACTAACGAAGAGAAGAATTATGTAGGGTCCTAATCACTAGACGATCATCCCGTATAAATAGATAACATTTATACGAATGAATCTAGAAATCCCCGGTAGTATGCATTACCCTAGAAAGCACGCCACTCTTATTTCGCAGAAGAAGTGTGGGAATAACTGATTAATTTAAATAATCACTTGAAGATAATATATTTTTTGGATGAATTTGACCGCAAACAAACATAAGCTATTCTAGTTATATGTATAAAGCATAACAACAGAAAAATAATCATTATCATAATACAAAAAAATAACAGTTTTTGCTTCAAAAAATTACAAATTAAGCTTGTACAAGCTTGTACTTCATAATTTTAAGTTAGTTGTAATAATACTCTCTGAAGATAACTGCATAAGTCGAAACAATTGTTAGAGTTTCTAATAAAAAGTGCATAACATTAACTTTGTGTTTCTATAGTTTTGATAATATTAAAAAATGTTTTACAATCATCCCACCGCTGAATCGATCAACATTACATAAATAATATAGAAATTTACAAAGAAGTATATACTTCGTTAATAATGGCCAAAAATATTAATTGTCTGGCATGTTCGCTAGTCAGAGACGAGCAAAAATCGGTCACAATATTGCCACCCTTTTATTGGACTAAGAATCGATTTCATCAGACCGTTCGGAGTAATCTATATTAATTATTTGTGATTAATCGATTATTTAATTAACCGATTGTTTGATTAAATTAATCGATTCTGTTTAAAAACTGAAAATAATCGGTTAATCGGATAATTTTCCCAAACCAGACCTGGTTGATACACCTTAGATTATAATTTTAAAATTAATTTATCTACTTTGAAATTCAAAATTAGTACCACTTCAGAACTTGACAGGCAACTTCGGAACTTCACCAATATTAATTCAGAGTTTACCGACAGAATTCGTGGTATTGGTTGACCATTCAGTAGTGATAATTTAGGATAAGTTTGACAAATTAAGGCTTTTGCGACCAGTTGATGAAACCCGAATAAGAACTACTTGGTATAAGTTTATTCTTGTTAATTTGTTTCGAACTAGTTTGTGCAAATTAAACCTAAATTTTTATTATTTCAAACACATTAACATACTTTTAGAATTTATAATTGAAAATTAGTGCATATTTACCGTTTTGTATTTCGACAACAATAATAACACATATCTGCTTGAGTATTTATTTATTATATGTGTGTGTTGTGAGTATCACGGATATGATGAGTAATTTCGCGTGTTTTTTTCTTGCAGTATACAATTCATGTCGACAGCTTTCATAAACTTGCTTTACAGTCTACAGTTACGTTATTAAACTAGGATACTAACCATATGTCACCTTACATCATGTATGCAGTCTGCTTCTACCATTAAACATTTTAAACTCTTCGAATTAAATATCTATGTTCATAACGCTTTTTTACATTGAAGTAGCTTAATTATAAAGGTATTTAAGAAGAAAGCTCACCAAAAATCGAGGATATACTTATTTAGTTAATTTGACGAAATATATATAATACGTGATACGGTACTTGCGAAATAAGGTGTTTCGATAATCTAGATAATTACGACAACATATGGGAATCAAATTGTTGCCCGATATTATAATGCATTTTCTGGGTTGAGATTAATGTAGACGTCTGCTTCTAGTCTAATGATCACTATAGTAATTAATAACTAATTGTAAATTATATTTCAACTCTGAATTAGGACAACTTTAATTTCTCAGATATACATATATGTCTTTTTCTGATATAGTTAATGATAATGCTGAAAATATTCACTTATGTAAAATTCAGATATATGAGAACAACCAATATAGCTGAATAAATACAGACGGACTAGTGAACTCCATCTGTGTCAATTTGCTACTTATTGTGGGATTCAGTAATGTTGAACAAGGTCCTTTTCTAATAAGGATATCGACTTGTTAAACTAAACCCACGGTGTGGCTAACCACGTGGTAGGCACGTAACCAGATAGACCAAAAATAAAAATGTGTTCTTGATCAGTATTCTGTCGAAACTGTCAGACGTGTATCGCGATATCGAACCCATTGGTTTTCATCAGGACGTCGTAGACAGCTCCGAAAGAGCATCGACCAATAAAAAAAAACTTTTGTTTCATTCCCACCAGCTACTCGTGCTGGTGGGCAGGTAGTCCCTCCAACCTACACTGTAGTGCAAAGCCGGAGGGTAGGGCGTAAGGTCCTCTTCAGCTTCCTTGCAGGAATCGTGGAAATGGGTAGGTGGTGTTACTAGGGAGAGAATGATGAGACGGACGAAATGAAGACAGAAGAGAAGTGAAAGATTATCTGTGGAATATTACTGCTCCAGCATTTGCCTAAATAATCCAAGGAAACCACAGAAAATTACTATCTACCTGCTACCTTTATATACCGTTCAAGAATAAATAGCGTAATGAACGCCATCTGTAGAAATATCATGCTTTGACCGATACTTACGTATAGCTATTAGGATGTATTTGAAAATCGTTCTGAAAAATATATTTATTATATATATTCGAAATTGAAAATATGAAATAGGTAGTTTTTGATAGTATCCATAATAATTTTTATATTGATGTTTATTAATAAATTAATAAAATTGTTTTATTGTTTTCTGGGAAGTTTATGCAGGATTTATGTAGAAAAATGTTAGCCAACAGTATTAATATGGAAATATCAGTTATGTTATGTTATATTATATAATGCCCCAGGAATTCCCAACTGGCTAAACTAACTAAAGCGTTCTTTTCGAACTTTGGTCGCATTCGAATAATAAAAAGGAAAGTAACCTAACCTAACCCAACCTTAACGTAACCTAACATAATAAAAAACATTTGAAGTGTTACTTGTGAATAATCGACTATAGGATTAAGGCTACTATATTATATTATAGGTGAGTTGGCCTAAGTTAGTTTCTTTTTTAGTATTAAACCATATAAAAGACATAAGTAGTGTATAAATTATTGTTAAATTTTATAGTTTACTTCTAACAAGTTCGAGCCTGTATTTTGCAAAACTACCAGAAGAATATCTTCTCGCTGGCTGTTGTAATTTACAACCCTTATAACAGATAACAAACATTAATTTAATAAATGCCGCCAAGTCATAATTAGTGGACTATATGCTCTTACACAGATAAATCTATAACTCTTAACCTTTGTATACTACACCGAAGTCGGGTAATAACTTAGTTATAGCAAATATTATTATTTATAATGTCATTTTACTTTAAAATAACAAAGGGGTTTAAATAAATCGTGATTTAAACAGCAGTTCAGCGGAAGTTGTAAATTCTGTTTGAATTCGACCGTCTTTCATACGTTCTGGTTGGTGGTACAGAAGGTCGAAACACTGCCGTGTGACTTCCTCCTTCTGTTTCAACGTGTAGGATTTCCGCGAACCTTGGCTAACAAAAAGCTCAATTATCTGCAAGAAATAAAAATGATCTAATTTTAGACGACCTTATTAATGCAAAATTACTTGATAAGTATCGCATATTGTTTCAAAATGAATTGTCGAGACAACTAGCATTGCGCTACTGTAATTCTGCCGTTTAAAGAACAGATTTAATGCTATGATATTTCCGTTTTAAAAAATAACAGTAATCGCTGATTGAGTATTTTACGAGCTAATTGATTGTCATTCTAAGACCTTTTTATCGGGAGACAGTTGTAACATGTTTTTCAATCGCTATTTGCTACTGTCGCGCTAATAATAAGTTTACTGGGCGTTGCAAATCTAAACGGACTGGATTCCTGAAGCATGAGTTAATTCATATATTTCCTACCTTGTACAGGGTGGTTTTTACTACGTCTAAATTATCGATTAAATTCTTTTTACTCAGTTAATGTCAGAAGCAGTTCACTAAACGAAATGTTTGAATTCTCCGCATGTTTAACTTCTCAAACTAAATATAACTTCAGGAAAGTTAACTAAAAATAAACGTAAAAGTACAGTTCACTTTGAATTTCGATTATTTTTCTATGTAAGTACTTCTTATACTTAAACAAATTTTGTTGTTATTGAACAGTATATTTAAAATTCGTTAGCAACGGAACACCTGTGCCTATTTCTACAATGGGTTCCTGCAGAGACAATCTCTATTCTTATACAGTATATTTCATTTATTTCTATTATTTTGGTTGTGTGTTTGTTAGACAGGTGTAATTAACTAAAGAAACTTGTGGCAGACCGAGATTAGTGAATTATCCGGCGAATGTCGACATTTACCAAATGACATATACATAATGAAATGTTGAATTTTTGTTAATATTGTTATACATTCGCACATTAATAGGTATCCGTAAACAAACAGAGAAGGATGAGGTAGACGAGCTTTGGCAAGAAATAATTAAAAGGGCAGGTCTGATTATACGGTTGCGTCGTCCAGCGCCTAGCACATGTTCCCGAGTAGAAAATAAGTAAGTTTCAGACACGGATCGGACCCGGCATCCCAGCTTTCCTATTAGGGCTTAAAAAGGAAATCTGATCAAGGCCGGATCAGATCCATGTAACGCCTGAAATCCTGCGATTCGGATCCGACTACCTTAGACGAACCTGACCAGAGTACCTGTGACATTTTCGCACCACGATAGAATTGAAAAAACTAACAGAACATAGATTAAATAAATATATAGTTCCAGCAGGGATAAGTTAATATTTCAAAAGAAAGGAAAACACTTGGAAAAGTCACTTTATTATTTAGATAGGTCTATGTACATTTCGCCTTATTAGGGCATCTTCAGAAGTACATTCAATACTAAAGTTACATAAGTGATTACAGTACTTATAATTAAAATAATATGGAAGGGGGGTGGAATATTTAACTTAATCTTAAGTTTAGTAAGGGGTTTATACCAAAGTCTATTTGTTCGTTAACAAGAAATTTATTATTAGATATTGCTTTATTAATTTCAATTATTTCATATCTGTCTAGTATTGGATCGCCTTGAATGTTTTTTAATAATTTTAAATTTTCTATTTTTATTGAATTATTATTATTTCTTGTTTTTCTTCCAGTAAAATTACCTATATTCATACAAAATAATTAAGAATGACCAATAAGAAAATATTTACAAACTGTTCGTTTTAACCATTTAATGAGGAACTTCGGAAACACAAGTATCAACATCGAATATTGAATAAGAATAAGTAAGAGGTTCCCTGGACATATTAAAAAAAACAATAATAATGTTAGGGTCATCTGGGAAATCTAACGGTCCATGAAAGGATTACAAAAAAATAATATCAGAACCGGGCTAAGCAGTTTCTTAAAAAGGCTATAATAAGGTAATCAAATGAGAACTTAATTGGAATACATCATGGAAAGGGGTTCCTTAAAAGGAATGCGATAAGGTAATGAAATCAGGGCCGGTTTGGAATAAGTAAGAATAAGGATTTCAGAAGAGCGCATTTCCTATTAGAGTCTGATCCGGCTTTATTTTATTTCTACTCGGATTATTGTCGTTCGTCAGTCTTTAACAAGATTAAACTAGGTTATATAATGTACGTTGTATTGTAACATTATTTTATTAAAAATAGTATACAGTTTCGATTTCCCCCCCTTATTCTAGAATTAATGCAAATACAGGGGTAAAAGAGGTTTTTATTTTATAAAAATTGTTACCGACGTTTCCCCTTTAGGTGTAATTCCTTTCCATGCTTGGTTTTCTAGTCAATAAACCGTTGTTTTTAGATATTTGTGAAACTGACACATAAACATTAATTTATTACCATATACAATAATGATATGAACCAGTTTCACATCCTATACCATCTTCAAAAACAACGACTTTTTGACTAGAAAACGCAGCCTAAAATAATATTACACCTAAAGGTGAAACTTTGATGCTGTTTTTATTTTTAAGAAATAGACCTTTTTACATATATTTTTTTATAATACAACGCATATTATACGACCTATCCTAATGTTGACATTCACTAATTTCGATCTTTCACAGTAACAATTACAAATAAATATTTCAAATTCAGGTTAGTTAATTACACTTTCTTAACAAACACACTGTTAAAGTAATATAAATAATTAATATATACTATTTAAGAATAAAGGCTTACACGGCCGAATTCACAGCAGACTTTTAATATTCCGGCTGATGGGCCAAGATCGAAATGAACCGTTAAGGTCCAGGAGTTCTGTTGCTGCCGAGACTTCGACTATTTACGAACAGTAATCTAATTTAGGCCTTCCTCTACTTCCATTTGTTAGGCTTTCTAATAATGACCGTGATTCTAAAATTTGATTGTTACTTTTACATTCTGTGTTAATTTAAATGACTAATAACCTACTATTTATTGATATACATGTACTATGTTTACGAGGTAGTTAAATTGAATATTATATACACAACAAAAATAACTACTATATACAAAAGAGATACCTTGAATGCGTCCTTGTGTTGAATTTTAGAGCCGATTTCTTTACATTTCCTTTTATCAATTTTAAAGTGAATAATTCGCCATAGAAAGAGACGTGTCGGTCGGTTGGTTGGTGTTACATTGTAGTGTCCTGTATGACTCATTACCAAGGCATCTATTGTTATGATGCAATGCGAAAAAGACAACAACTACAAACCAACACACAACATGTATGTAAGCACTTACATGATACGTAAGTGGAAGCTCAATGTGCGGTAACATACAAAACTTCCTGCAACTAACGTCTGCAGTGCCCATTTGCGGTACAATTTATACAGGTACTCCCGCGTTAAAAAAATATTGTAAAACTTTACCGAAGAAGAAGTTGTATAAAGCTTACATACAGTACAATCCTCAACAAGGGAAAGTTGTTTTCGAGTCTCTATAAACGAATGAATGTATTGAGTATAACGAACGGTGATTACGCTTTATAAATTACATACACTAACAAGTTAGGGACTATAAAACCTATTCTGGCTAAAAAAATTGACTATCACCTTAAAATTTTAGGATATCCTAACCTAACCACAAAAAAATTGCCATTTAAAGGTCACTGCAAAACTGGTGTTGTCCTATTTGCGGTCAAATCTTTCTTGAATGTAAAAATGGAGGAAGGGTAAAATTTACCTGTCGATTTTGCGGTCAAAAAAGTGTTTCACGTGTATAATGTATACACCTTTATTTTTAAAAACAAATTGGTTACTTGTGATGTTATGATTTTTCTCATTTGCTCTTAATAAATATTAATTATTAGATATTTACTGTCATTAGTAAGATTTACTTGTTACAAAGAATGGTGAATCATTTTTGTTAGCAGATAATGGTGATAAAAACCGCTTATTAGTTTTTGCCAGTGAGAAAGGCAAGCAAGCGTTAGGTTAGGTTAGGTTAGGTTAATGTTAGTTATGTTTTATTGGTATTCGAATTTATGACCGCATATTCCACAGTCTTATGTTACCATGACCACAAAATCGACATATTTAAATGAGATGGAAAAAGTGACCGCTCAATCTACAATTTTTACGTTTTACCGCAAATTACACGACCGCTCGATCCATACTACCGCCAAACTATAAGAAACTTTGGATTCAGATGATCCTTGATGAGTAGTCTCAAAATTCATGTTTTCAAGATATAACCCTTTATATTTGAACCTTTCGTGCGTTTCGCAGTGGTGCGAAGCTGCTGTATGTTTTATAGACGTATGTCTGTCAGTTTTATGTATGTACGTGCTTAGGGATGTATGTATTTATCTATAATATACATATATGTAATGTGTGTATAAGTAGAGAGAGGGATAGGTTGATTTTAATTATATGTATCATTTGAGAGGGACTGATACCAGTAATACAAAAAAATCATTATTTTAAATAACATTATTGTCTCCGAAAATACTGATTCGAGGAATTTAGCAGATTCTTTTAATAGAACATTTTCTTGGTCAATATCGAAACTTACCAAATGTGGTTTGTTATTGCAAGCTTCTTTCATTTCTTCATTCTGCCTAAGTAGTTCCTATAAAATATGGACTGCACCAAAGGTACTGCGAGATTAATAAATAGCCGCAGATAAACAGTAAATGTCACCTATGGTGATTTGCCACTAGTTGTGGGTTCATAAATGTCCTTTTTAATTAAGGATGTTTACTTATCAAACTACTCCTACTTTTATATTAACCTCCTCGTTATTTCCCTTTAGAATTTAGAAATTCAGCTGATAATTAGGTCTCTATTAGAGCCGGTCGAAGTTGTTTTTTTTTTAAATCCCTCTAAATGTTATGAAGTTTCCATTAGCTTTAAACGGTTTATTTTAGTAACGCAAATTATGTGACAACCTAACATAACCGAGGCGAAAGTGTTATATGCACACCTTTAATGCTTTATTCAAATTATAAAATCGTTAAATACTTTTTAGAGTTGAAGCTTCTAGTCGTTGAAACATATCCATAATAATTTTATTAAAAAAAAAAACGCACAAATTTCAAGAAAAAATATATTCTTGAAAATACACACTACAATATTATTTCACAAAACAGTGGCATAATCGGGTGATGATTTGACAACTTACATATTAATAACATGGATTTATACTTATAGCGAATGGTAGGGGTTAAACATTAAGATCACTTAAAGTTAATATTTAAGAGTGGGGAAGTATTTTCCTTTACTTGATCATTTAATATGTTGCCTTTTTTAATGTATTTATTAATTTCAAGGGTTTCAAGTAGATTTAATTTGTAGCCCTTATTTTGTATATGCAAAATTTGATAGTTTGGATCAAAATTATGTTTATAATTAATTAAATGTTCGGCATATGTCGAATCTGTCTTATTATTATTAAAGCACAAAAGATGTTCATTTATGCGTGTTTGAAAAGACCTACCAGTCTGTCCTATATAAACTTTTGGACAGTCTTTACAATTTAACAAATAAACTTCTGAGTTACAGTTTTTTGGGGTTTTACATTTGTTGTTGAAGATATATTTACCTAACGAATTACTTGTTTTAAAAGCAATAAACAGCTTAAATCAAAAACTTTGAAAATTATTTATCCAGTCATAAGAACATTACCTACCAAATTCAACTGTATTTCTTATTTAGGTAACATTTCATTAACAATCGGAAAAAGAATTCAATATATTAGTAATAGTTTTATTGCTTTTAAAACAATTCCCGTTAGAATGGTAATATAATAAGTAATTCGTTAGGTAAACATATCCTAAACGACAAATGTAAAACCCCAAAAAACTGCAACTCAGGAGTGTATTTATTAAATTGTAAAGACTGTCTAAAAGTTTATATAGGACAGACTGGTAGGTCTTTTCAAACACGCATAAATGAACATCTTTTGTGCTTTAATAATAATAAAACAGATTCGACATATGCCGAACATGTAATTAACAATAAACATAATTTTGATCCAAACTACCAAATTTTGCATATACCTACAATATAAGGGCTACAAATTAAATCAAGTAGAGGTAAATAACTCCCCACTCTTAAATATTAACTTTAACTGATCTTAATGTTTAACCCCTACCATTCGCTATAAGTATAAATACATGTTATTAAGATGTAAGTTGTCAAATCATCACCTGATGATGCCACTGTTTGGTGAAACAATATTGTAGTGTGAATTTTCAACAATATATTATTTCTCGAAATTTGTGCGTTTTTTTTTTCAAATAAAATTATTATGCAAATTTTAACTTGAGTCTTCTTTTTGTGTAACGCTCAAGGTAATGGATGCAAAAATAACTATATTTAATGTGAATAACCAGCGTTTCTAGAGTCGGGATAGAATTTTCGATTTACATTTACAATTTTATTTTTAGACGTATTTATTGGCTCGATGAGGTGCATTGATCTTCCTAATGAAAAAATCGATGCTTGGCAAGAATAAAAATATCGCATCATATAAATAAGTTAAGCGCCCTCAACACAAAATAGTGTCATTGTTATCGATCAGATTTTTAATGCAAACCAAACCTTTATAGTGTTGTGCTGACTTATAAATAAAGAATGGCGTGGAAATAAAGTTCGATTTACATACAAAAGAAAAGGTACATGAATCAACAAAATAACTATACACATATGTACATACGATTTAATCAGAAGATAAAATGTATTAATAAGAACTAACAATTTTTTGGTCTATCTATTTATATAAGTTTTATTCGGAGACTACCTACCCTTTATGGGGGTGCTACAAATGCAGAGAAAACCGTGTAGATCACAATAAAACATACTTGATACAATGTAGAACCCTTGCACGTGATCACTACGTCATTAGGTAAATGACGTCATGCCAAGTCAGTATAGTTGGTATGAAAAATAACCTAAAAGTTCCAATTTCAATGCGAATATTTACCTGAGGAAATCACTCGTACATTGACATTATTTTTTTCTTCTAATACCGTCCGGGTTTTATATTTTGTATCAATTGTATGTAATAGTTTTTCATTTAGTAATGAAACACTAATTTGAAATATTTCTATAAAATGGTATTTCATTCAATACATGTTTAGAAGATTTTGCTTCAGTACTGTTGGAGGAAGTTGGAATAGGGAAGAGTGTTAATGGTTTTGCTCCTTTAGTAAATTGTTAGTACACACTTTTAAATTTATTAATTTATTAAATTTCAAGCAACGTTAATTCAATGCTATTAGTGTTTACTGTATGTAGAATTTTCAAATTATCGTTAATGTTATAATTATGGTTGATTGGATGGGTAGCATAATTGGGGTATATTCTGTTGAATAATCCGAATGCACAGTGGTGTTATAATAAAACGATAATATACGAACGAGATTAAACTTTATTATCATTAGCGACTTCTTAATACAATGGCCAGAGAACGACTAGCTAACCTGTTAAAACTACCTTTACTCATACAATACATACATTATAAAATGACAATGCAATATCTGTATCGATAGTCATAACATCCTGAAATTCATATATAAAATAATAAGGCGCATTATTCGTTGCCTGTTGAACTAAATATTCCAATATATTCCCGTCTGTTCAGACTTGGACGGGTTCATCTAGTAGGTACTTATACAAAATATGTTAATAATATTTTGTAAATTCGGTATTTATTTTTATTTTCTATTACATATTTGTTGGTTTGTATTACATTACTGAAGGAATTATTGAATTTAAACGTTATATTATGTATTTCATTTATCAAAATTAAAGTGTCTCTTCAACCACCCTATTTTGTACACGGTGTACGTCCTACATCCATTTATTATTACAAACGGTTTAGTTTCAAATGACGATTCACGACACGATCTGCACGTGTTCTTCTATAATTCTTCCGAAGTATGCCGATTAACTGTAATTAAATAACGGTTAAGATGCATTAAAAGTAATAATAATTGAATTACAACATGTAGTAATTTCTTTGTCGCATGCTCCCTTTCTTTAAACGGATAATCAATCAATGTGGCCGTATCTAATTGTTTTAAATTGAACACTGTCGCTGGTCGTTCGAGATTATAATTTATTGAAGTCTGAGACTTCTCTCTGAAGGCTGAAGGGTGATCAACATTAGACGACGAAAAAATCATTTAAAACCTGATAGAATTGTTATGAGCGATGTATTTTATTAAGAGAAGTTTAAGTGCAATAAATAAGAACACCATTCTTCATTTGCATTATGACCTATTTAATATTGCATGACTGGTGTCTTTAATAATGTTTGAAACGTCATAATAAGCAATAATAATAAACCTCTTAGGGTTCGTCCACAAACTACGTTACATAGCAAATTTCTATTGATCACGGCAATACAATCCGGAAAATAAATGTTTTCATAACTCATTATGGTTCAATATAGTCGTCTATGAAGAATTTATTATTAGTAACTGCTTTTTTAATTTCCAAGTGTAAGTAAATTCAATCTTTTAGTTTTTGAAGCCTGACGATATATTTAACAGCCGAAATTTGTAAACTGTTGCGGAACCCTGTCGTGATCATGATTAAAATTTTAATAGTATTTAGCTATGACGCGGTGGGGAATTTGTAAAACATACAATAAAACACTGTGTTCTAAAGGCAAAATCGGAATAAGTAGCATTACTTCTAATAAAACCAACTTAGGTAATATTTTAGTCGATAACAAAATTAAAAACAAAGATAAACTTGCTACATATGGTGTATATGAACTTTACTGCACTGATTGTGATGCTATATATATTGGACAGACTGGGAGATCCTTCAAAACCAGACTTAAAGAGCATAAAAGATCCATTGCAGATAAGAAAATCTGTACAAGTTTATCCCAGTATTGTGTTGTAAACACTAATTATTTTGATGAAAGAAATTGTAAAATTTTCATTGTATTAATAAGGGTAGAAGACTGAATATGTTAGAAAAGTTATAAATTCAAAAAGCCTTATGTCAAAATAAAAACATCACTAATGAACAATGTGAAGGACGTAACAGTCCTATATTATTATTCTCCATACTTTAGTCATAATTGGTCTGTTACTCGCCCCCACAATAAATAATGACGCTCTTTTAGATTTAGTTTAGTTTCTAAGCAACTCTTTGATAATGCTCTTATAAGCCGAAACAATATTGTAAGAGATTCTTATTAATAAAATTTGTAAAACTTTAGAACACAGTGTTTTATTGCAAATATTAAAATTTTAATGTTCTATAAGTACACCAGTTAAACCCGCTCAAATTTGAACGCATAGTCAACGTTAATTAATAGTGCATGGAACTTTTACATTTTTATCGTGGCGAGATTCCGCCAGTGGACGTTTAGCCACAACTACCAGATACATCCTATTTCTGACCGAATATGAACATTTTAACACCTTAAAACGTTGGTGATTTTTATTGAAAACCAAAAAGTTTTAGTAATTATGAATCTATAATTTTGTATCATTAAAGAAGATAGTTCTATAAAATGGCTTTACACACCGACCTATACTCTAGCAGTATTATAGAGACGTAGGTTGCCTCTTATTTGCGTACAACCCACTTGCGTACATGTCTCACTTGCGTACAAATTCTTCCAAGGGTGGACAGCATGGAACCAGGTACCTGAGAATATCTGTAACCTTTTCCAACTTGCGTACAAATAATATATAATATTATATATATGCATGTATTTAATATGCATTTATATATAAGTATACCTACCAACTGTACTTAATAATGATAACTTTATAATTTATTTTTTTGTAATATATTTAAAAATGATACAAATTAGGTACATCTACATTTATTTGGAAAAATACATACGATTTTTTGTTTTAGTGTAACTTTACAATAAATGCCATTTTTTTCAAAAAACATGAAATAGCTCCACTTTCTTCATACTTTTTAGCATTTAATTTGATTGCTTCGCGCGCTGGGGTGTCTTAGGTCTTCCCGGGCGGTTTTATTTTCAGTATAAGTATTTAAATATAAATGAAATTTGTTTATTATATTTAGTATGTAATTATTTAGTTACCTACTGATGATGTAACACGCATCTCTGCTAAAAATAGATGTCAGATGTTTGTTGGCTATTTTTATTTCAATCAGTATTTCACATTATATACAATGTAGTTTATTGAATTTTTGTACGCAAGTTGGAGTAGACCTCAGATCGTTCCAGGTAGAAGCAACCTTGCTACCTACTATTATTATTACTTGTACGCAAGTGGGATGGTTTTTGCAGTTGTACGCAAGTTGGATGTAAAAATAAGAGGGCACGAGAGACGTAGCACAATATTATATAGTGATAGTGATTTGTTATTTATTATCCTTATGTACCTTAACTTTAAAAAGTAAGATAATTGTTTCTTTCTTAAACTGGTATTCAAAATAAAATTCGCTTCCTTTCTTCTATAAAGGTATTGTTTCCTCACGCCATACTGGTCACGTTTACGGTGAGTTGTTGAGAGACTCGACACTTAACAGCTACATGGGCGTACGCTTTCTCTTAAAAGCCTACATAACGGAACTATGTACGTTCACTTCCTATAATAAAATGCAGCAATTAATGGTAATTATTTCTGAATATACGCACAATACCTACCTAGATACATGTGTGTATTTCTGACAGTCTAACATATTATTGTGCTTACCACAAATGGTCTCAATGTGGCATTGGTTGGTCCTGACGTACCCGTCTCAGTTTATTGGGTACTTTGTTTTTTTTTTCTAATTGTGCAATTTACAGATTTGTTTATACAGATGTGCTAATATTATAGCTAGTGCGCTTGTTATTCTTATTCTTGTAAGAATAATGATGTAATTGTTTAAAAGCAATGAATTGGAAAGGTTCACATGAGAATATCCGATAAAAAAGCGGCGATTAGACACAGACTTTATGTATGACGTTAATCAGCACAAATTGGAGTATTTCAACGTTCCAATTTTAACATTAAACTGCTAAAAGAATTTTAAGTGGAAACAAAAGTTATACATATATATATGTATGTTCAGGACTGGCGAAGTTCTCTAAATAATGTGCTATTAAATTTTGTTAATGTTATATTAAAATGATCTGCTATCAGATTAAACGTTTTTATCCACAAATTGTTCTGAAATAATTCTCATTAAAAAAAAAACAATAATTTTATCTAGGTTATGTTTTATCACTTTTACCATTTACAGTCTTTTTAAAATAACAATTGTTTAGTGGAAGTTTTAATGCAGGGCCATACTCATTACAATTGGCTTGCTACTTGTTTTAAAAAATAGCCCACGAAATCACCTCGTCGTCTACTTAAGAAACAAATAAATCTCTGATAAGGTTCTAGTTACCACTTAAATAATTTTTTACCTATTTTGAAAAACGAAATTTTCAAAAATCCTTAAAAAATGTGCTTCTCTACATGCTTTCAAAGAGCTGCTGAGGGACTGCAACCTAGGCCTCAATAGACTGTCATTTCAAATCAAAGTCGCTATGGATTTCGAGTCATAGTGATTTAAAGGGGAACGAGACTGTAGATAATCTTACCAACACTTAATCCTATATTTATAGCAGTTTCGTCCAAAAGCCTTCATCTCTGCTGCAAACTGCAAAGCTCCGAAAGGACAAATTCTCAATTTCCTTCACATGATAACACCGTTATTTTAACGAGTTAAGAAAACGTTTCAATAATACTTTTAAGGGAGGGAAAGATATATTTTTCCTATTATAAAATGCATTTCACGATGTAAGTATGTCGTATATTCAATTTCTTGGTATTATACAATATCAATATCAATGGATACATCGCAGAATTCCTACTTCATGGAGGCATTAATATTTCACTTCAATATATGTACACAGGGTTTTCCAAGTTGATGGGCAATTAGTAGAATGAATTCTATTCTGAATATTTTTTATGCCGCTTCTTTTAAAAATATTTTCAAGTTCGATTTACTTCAGGTTATACCGGTTATTTTAAATGGAATGACATATTTTTTCTACATTTTCCGATAGAAATTCTGCATTCATGCATAAGACACTACCCTGCAAATATTGATGGATTTTGAGTTATTTAATTTTTTTCAAAATTTCTGACATTTGCACGTTAACACTTAATTAGAAGAAATTGCTTTTTTGCACTGCATACGTATAATGTTAATGAAAGCAGTGTGCTGTGATTTTGAAATAACTGAACATCAATTGTTTTAAGTGTCAGAAAACATATGCCGTCTTCCAGACCCATAATTTTGAATTGTTGCAATAAATCATAAATAATTTAGATTACTACCACTACAGCATATTTTAAATGTATTTTATTTACATGATGAATGAAACTTAATGAACGTTATCCAAACAAACCGAGAATGACTGGAAAAAAATTTAAAAGAATTGAATCAACTTTTCTACAAAATAGTATCAGAAAGCAAAATAATCACACGAAACCAATTGTAGACAGAGAAGATAATGAAATAGTGTTTTTGCCTAAAAATGAGAGATCCTGTAAGTATTTTCATAGGTCTTTTAAATATTCGACCAAATGTATTTTCCCATACTAGTATCATATGTAAGGTATAATAATACATTTCCAGAAATGCTCTACTTTTGTCGAATAGTGTATATAAAAGGGTCTCCCCATCTTCAAACATTTAGTTCTACCCTAATAATAGTCTCCAATATGTAAAATAAATATTATACCTATGCACTATTACCTAATGTAATGCCTGTGCAGTTCTTTTATTTTACAAGTCATTTTCATTAAAATAACATTAACATATACTAAATAGTAAAAAAATAAAACTGTTTCTTCTTAATGTGGGCTAGAATTAGCTTTAATCGGTGTAATTTCCTCGTTGTTCAGATGGAATCCAGTATGGAGTAGAGTAAACAAATAATTATTAATGTAAGACCAGAGATTAAGTTTTATTGTTATTTTTTTATTTTCTTTGAGTTGTAATAACATTAACGATGCTAATATGTACATGCTGTCTGGGTTATAATTTGCGAATAGGTTCTTGGTTTCCGTTAGTGAAACAATAGCTGCATGAAGGTCGCGCTAAGACGTAATTAGCATATAATATATTCATTTTTATGTGTGTATTGTATTTATTCAATGCATCAAGCACATTGGTCGAAAAACGTTTTCACAAAAATTAGTTGCAGACTGACTCATTCTCTCGAACCACCAATGAGTCATAATCGGGGTAATTGCTGTATTTATTTCTTTGATCGTTTGTCTTGTTGAGTGTTGTAACACATTCGTCGACATTTATAAATGAGAAAGTATCTTTATATACGCCCGTTCACCGGGATTTTTTATGATAGGTAAAGTTGAAATACAAAATATTTAAAAAAGGTAGTTTTTGTTATCGTTTTAATCTGATAATGGTAGGAATTTGTTGGAATAATATAAATTAACGTGTAACGAGAAAAGAAAATTTTAAATGTATGAAATTTTTGTATTTCACATTCCTTATATGTCAGTTCTTGACCTAGAGACATTATAAATGCAAATGGGGGCAAATAAAAAAAATTCTAACCACGCTTGAGGGCTACCGTTGAAACCAACTTTGCAAGTAAAGCACAAATGTATTTTTTTAATCTATTCAACCTTGCACTTTTGCTACCAGGTCTATCACAAAAACGGCTTTACGTAAGAAGCTGCAATATTGTCTGTACCCTTTATGTAAACAAGAAATACTAAAAATAATTTATTATACAATAAAAAAATATTATGGAGTATGTAATTTCAAAAATATTATGAAATAAATTTGTACATCAAAAAGTTCGAAAAAACAATAATTTATTCAAAAAAGAAGGAATTAAAATCCTTATTCGTCTAAATTTTAAGATCAAAGATCTCACATTTTACCTACCAAGTAGGCACAACAAACCGAAAGCCACATCCCACGACCGGTTTCGACCTATTGAGTCTCATCAGGTGGGCACTGGCAGAAAGGCCTTTACAGGCTATATTATAAATATAAATATAAATATAAATGGAATCAACAGAACCAACTACTCCGAGGATATTAGCCCCTATTTGTTTCTGTTGATTCCATATTTACATTTATATTTATATTTAAAACAATAATTGTTTTTTCATCTAAACCATCGAAATTTTTGACGTGTACTCTATTCCAATTAGTTTTTTTACGTTAATTATCAAACTAACATGAACCAGGAATATAAGACCACAGATGTCATTTCCGAGGTAGTTTGTGACGTCAAGTACATATCTAGCCTGAAAGTTTCCTGAGCAAGTAAGGATTGTGAAATATTCTAACATCAAAACATATGAAATGTAATTTTCTGTATTTTTGTCCAAATGATGCAAATTTGTGTTTAGTTTTATGATTAAAAATGATCGAAAATTGTTAGCTTTTTTGTGAATCTATTTTCAATTCCTTATAGTTTCTGAAACGAGAGCTTTGCAATTTGCCCACCGAAAATAAAAAATAAGAAGGATGGAATTATTTTTGATGTTGAGGCTTACTTGAATTTGGCCCCAGTAAAATTCTAGCAAAATAAATTTTCAATATATCATGATCTGAAAACCAAACAGCCAAATTAGCATTTTGAGTTTAAGATATTTCAATTGTTTTGGCTTTTAGCTTCACGTGTAATGCTCACATGAAAGTAGAAAAATGCATTTTTTGAGATTTGAGGTTAGAATATTTCAAAATTCTGACGTGCTCAGGAAATTCTGAGGCGCCTTAAACTATTTCGGAAATTATATTTCTGGTCTTCGTTTCGTGATCCGTGTTAATCTGTGTTAATTTACACCAAAAAGATCAATACTTATTTTGGCACCTAATAAACCAAATATTACAGTTCGGCGTAATTAGAAAAACACGTATTGTTAGATTTTTTCAAATAACAAAATAGTGATTACTGTGTCTAACAACGTTTGTAATTTTGTATACGTGTACAGAATTTACATAATACTAATAATAACTAAGACAAGTATCTATACGTGTTAAATCTAAAAGAATGCAAGTCTTCGTAAATTCTGTGCCGTTGTTACAATCTTTTTTTAAATTAATTTTCTTCAATGTTTAAGGGTTTTTTATTTTATAAACTGACCATCGTACCGATAAGTGTGGAACGGTCGAAATTCAGTGTTTCATATGGTATACTTCCCGAAGAAATAAATATAACCTCTGCATTGAATTTTAAGTTCTACACAAATCTGTATTAAATTAAATGAAATTATTTATAAATGCTGCGGTCTTTTGACCATTCCTAAAGAGTCCTTATCGAAAGGTATCGAATATAAACCGCAATGTATTATGTACTTTCTTTTTTATTTTGTAACTACCACCGTTGGCGCTTACTTCTTAGGTAACACACGTTCTCCTTAAATGGTACACAAATTCAACCAATGTCCAAGTGATCGGTGGACAAGACCATAAATAAGTGGCACTTTCTTTGAACGATTTTCAGTCTTAGCGCTTAACGTCTCTCTAAAAAGGTTGTTGCCAGACAGAGGTGGGTTCGGGCTGACGGAGGCTCATTAAACGTTTCCGATAAAGGATCTTATAAAATATCTTACCATGTTCAGGAGAATTGAAAAGTAATTAATTTGTACGGCAAAAAGCGGAAGACTTTCGTGTGGAGTAATTAACAAAACGGTACAACATTGTCACGATGCCCTACACTTGCCATAGAAATTTATAAAAAAATGTACCACTTACTTGAATTTTTAAGATGGTCATATTGCCCACTATCATATGGTACATGTAATAAAAATAAATAATCTGTCCAAAAAATACGCAAAATGAATTTCTATAGCTGGGCTAAGGTGGTATAGGGCCTTGGGCTCTGGCTACACCACGGGAGGGAGACCCACTGACACGTCAATGGTCATTAGACCTTTATTAACGAAAGAGGGATTTTTTTCCTGTGTTACTATTTATGCAATAGATGGAACAACGACTGAAATCAATTTTTTTGTGAAATTTGTAAAAAACTCATAGGAAATTGACGAAATTCTGAGGGTTGTTTGTGAAAGTAAGCACCAAAAAAGCAGTACTTTTCGAATGGTTTAATCGTTCAAGTAAAGGCCTCGAAAACTGCAAAGATGACAAAAAGCCAAGAGACCTTCAACTATTCGATCTCCGAATTTCTTACGAGGGACAGCACGTAATTCGATCATTACGTTGCTATGTTCCCCGATTATAAAATGTTCACATGCGGCCGGTAGTGAGGGGGGGGGATGTACGGACGTTCTAAAGTGAAACGATGAGGCAGTTGAATAGCCTGACTGTTGAGTACTTCTGGTGAGTTTTGAATAATGGAAACAGAGATGGGACAAGTGCGTTACCACAAATGGGGAGTATTTGGAAGGGTATAAGATGGACCTGCTCTAAATTTTGTTAAATAAGGTTGTGACAACTTCGTTTCACGGATTTATTAAGCAGACTACTCGAAAGGTGTCTGTCTTATTATATTACCCTAAAAAACATAAGAATCATCGGATAGTTTTGGACGATATTTCCTAGATGATTGTAAGCCATGCTTTAATAACATCATCACTAAGAATAATGCGCTACAAGCATTTTGTGAAAACAAGGCAGCAGACACAATCAGAACTGGAGCTAAAACCTGATTTTTTTAATCATTAATTAAGAGCATTGCTTGTAATGATTGTTTGTAATGGTGAAGGTTCAATACTTAAAAATGGAATTAACTATCAGATCAAGAAAGTATCAAGATAAATACTAATGAGGACGCGTTTTCTTTGCTACTTGTATGGAAATTTAGTTACGTATTTTATTACTAGTTGAACCCGTCTATGTTTAGACATTTTAACCACCATGTCCTATCATGATCTTACGATGACTGAATCAGAATATTGACATTTAAACACGCTCAAAATACGAGGCATGTTTTTTAAGTAAGTACCGTTCTTAAATTAGTAAAAAACGTGAAAGATATCTTAGTAATTTTATTTTTACATGAAAGCCTTATCTTAATCTACTTTCCTACATAATTTCCTTCAATATTGAGGCACTTGTCATAACGTTTGACCAGTGACCAGTTTTTGAATACCCTTCTCATAGAACTCTGCCTCCTGACTTGTTCACTTCACTACTGCATCACAACTGTTTTTACTTCGTCATCGTCTTGATGACGCTGACCGCCCAGCTGTTTCTTCAAGTGCAGGAACAAATTGTAGTCACTGGGCGCCAGATCAGGGCTGTACGGAGGATGATGTAGAGTTTCCCAGTGAAAAGATGTGATGAGATCATTGGTCCGATTAGCCACATGCGGACGGGCATTGTCATGCACATTGGTGCGGCCATCTTTAAATGCTCTTACCCACTTCCTTACCATTCCATCACTCATAATGTTTTTTCCGTAAACTGCACAGATCTCACGATGAATATCAATCGGTTTTAGTCCTTTAGCACTAAGGAATCGTATAACAGCCCGGACTTAACAGTCGGCGGAACTCACAGTTATCGGAAGCATCTTAAACACTCAGTAAACAACGTAAAAAAGGACGAATCATACTTCAATGGCGTCAGTGCCTAGGTGAGAGATGTAGGTAGTTGTTTCGACTTTTACACCCTTTTCAAAGAGTTATAAAGAGAATATAAAAAGTTAAAATTATGTTTAATGATATTTAAGTATACATTTCAATAAAGGAAAAATACTCAGTAAACAACTTAAAAAAGGACGAATCATACTGCAATGGCGTCAGTGCGTAGGTGAGAGATGTAGGTACTCAGTGCGCATGCGTGAAACGTTGATCGCATCGCTGCGGCGGCAGAATTTCAAAACGGTACTTACTTAAAATACATGCCTCGTATCAAAAGATTAAATCACCAATCTTCTTAATTAAACTAAAAATACCGATTAAACGACAACATTATTCATATCGAAATTAGGCCATTTATTTAGTTCCGTTCTTTTATAAGACGTTTTAATCGTCAGTTGTCTCTGTTTTTTCTTACAAACCTACCTAGCTACCTATCACCATAGATATGTTACATATGTATCTCACTACTATATTGTGATGATTTGGATAAAATGAGTCGGCTTTTAGTATCTTAATTATTATTTATAGGTTCCACTGTTATTGATTGTTTCGCTACACTGTGGTTCTTTTAGGTGGAAGAAAATTTCAAAGTAAATAATCAGTAAAAAGGTTTAATTTTTAAACAATTAATTAAAAATTAGTTACAAATATAGGAACACATTTTTCTTATATTCGCATAGATTGGCGTGAAAAATTTCACTTTCTGATAAACGGTAGATAGATGCATACATGTCCACTTTCATATGCATCACTTATAGTTATTCCGCTCCTAGCATACTTCATGTTCATTAACCTCCTGTCTCTAAAAGACGCCATCCATTATATCTAATTATAATTAAATCGCTCTTTCTTAAAAAAAGTTTCTAGTAGAACGCATTAATTTCATAGAGTTACGTTACACTCTAATTCACGACTCACGTTCTTGTTACGCAAAGCGTTAAAAGATTCGGCTGTCGGGCGTCGGGCGATACACGGGTCACAGTTGGTGCGTTTTCACAGAAAGCAATGTATCGCCTCGTTGAATTGTATATACGTGATTTATATAGGGTCACGTTAAAAACTGCAAAAAAAAAATAATTAAAAATACATTAATTTATTTTGGCGTTTTCAAAACATTTACGTTGTGTTTCCTGTAACTTACTGATGATTTTCAGCATGAAGGGGTGTTAAAAGTACGTCTGTCTGTTCGTCTATAAAAATATGATACAATAGCAGTTAATCAATTGTAATGTGTTGTTTTGTTTGAAATAGTAATTATAAGATGGAGCTAATATTTGTTTGATTGAATGTTTGTGTGGACCATTTTTTAGTGTATGTCAAAAGATTTGGTTTTTTAACAGGGTTTTCTAAATTTTTACAAATTATATATTGTCATATTGTGTAGGGGTCATTTGGGAAGTTCTCGATGAAAATCACATTATATTGTTATCTTTCGACAGGAAAATGAAATCGATAAAATTACGTTCAATGCGGTCACGTAATATCAGTTGTCCTACTTGTAAAATATGATAAAACATCCTTACGAGCCGCCACTGTCTTATATGCCACTTTAATTTGGTTTACGCTTTTTAGTATTCGCTCACGGGACGCTATTAAAACAACTTCGGTAATTGTTCTATTTGCTGGTCAAAAACCCGACCAGAGTAATTAATCATGGAGTCAAAACATCATTCGGATCATAATTCATATACTTATACTGAATATACAAGCGCATAGTAGCGTTATGATGAGAAACAAAGTGTAGGTTTAATTTGTTCAAAAAAAAAGATGACTTTCATTATACCTATTTATTATATGTATATACTCTCGTAATATTTTTATGCTTGGTCTGAAGGAAGTTGTTGATCACATTAAATAAATTGGAAGGTTTATATGAAACGTATAATTAACTTTGGAATAATGTCCGGTAAAAAAAAATTAAAATATGCTAAAAGTATACGAAACCAATGATTCTAAATTTTCTGCGAATTTTATGGATAATACTTTTTCATGTCGCTAGACAGTGCTTGACCACCAAACGGATAGGGTGGACACCAGCCTAATTGATACTTTACCATTTAAGGATCTTATAACAATGAATAAAAAAAGACGTGGGTTCAATCTTGAAAGGAAACTGCGATTTAACTATCATAAATTGTACTAAAAATGGATTTAAACATGATCCTATTATAAAGAAGAGGCCTTATTTAATAAACGATTAAGGAAAACTAAAAATAAAAACATGGCTAAAATGTAACCTCAAAGTTTTTCAATGAACTATTTGAAAGCGGGTTTATTAAAACTTTTACGAGTACTTAGGTAAAACAATAATTTTGACAAAGGGAGCTTCAATTGCTTAGGGCCTTATTCAAGATATATTTAACATATAAATATCCTACTTTATTTAAATGTATATATAATCCGGTATATTTAGTAGGTGTAAAATGAGTCCTAATCAGTGGTACTATTCAAGTCCAATAGATGAATATCGTCTTCACCTATTTTTTGAATAGTTTCGAGATTTACTTCTCTTTTACACAATTAATATAATTAATTTCTGTTATAATATTTTGAATAAATCAAGCAATAGCGTTATTATACGTAATAAATGCCTAAGTGACTTAAAGACTTAAGCCTCGTGGGCGCTGCATTTGTCACAGCGGGTGGGTTACCGTGGCAACGGTGACATCAGCGGTAAATTTGTAACCATAGCGCTTCGTACCTGTAGCGAAACAGGGAAAACGTTGCGGCGAGACTACAACTGAATGTTCTTTGTACGTGTACGTTATTTGTTCGGATTTGCGGTGTTGGCGCGGGGTGACAGTGGTTTGCCTAATCGTTTGTGTAGTGCGTATATTGATAGTGAAAAATCAAATGAAACCCGCTAACGATGTTGTTCGGAATTTGTTAGTAAAAAAGATCGGTATATAAAACCAATTTTCAATGGGTTTTATTGGATTTGATAAGTTTTTGTGATTCTCCGGCAGTATCGTACTGGGAAATTCTTTTGGCCTTGCTTACTGTTTAGAAGAAAAAACTTTTTGTGGAAAGAAAAGGTATTGGCGTAATCATACAGACTATGCTGAGCACTTAAAATGTGAATTGATCCTGAGTAATTTTGAGAAAATCAAACACAATTTTTGACTCTCGAGAGTCTCACGAATACTTATAGGTGTACCTAGGCTTAACTCGAAATATTCATATTGTTCGGCACATATTCTAAGGGATATTAGAGGGCATACTATCCCTAATTCCAAGTGTAGTTGTTCTCGTTTTTTTGTTCTTACTCTTCAATAATGATTCTTCGCCTATTTTTGTATACACGAGCCGCCACTGGTCCTGACTATAACGAAAAAAACTCATGTCGTTAAATGTAAATAAATTACGATAGCCAAATGATTTGGCATCCTTTCCGTACTAAAGAGAACCGTGCATTAACTAAAGCTGCTAATATTATTATTACTAATTGCATTCCTAGATGTGCATCATCAATAGGTCTATAGTATATTTAATTAACATAAATTATGTTAATTTTCACATGAACCTGTTTATTTAGAATACCGGTTGATTTATATAGATATGTATGAATAATATTTTTCTTATACGGGTGTAAAATGAGGTCTGTTGATAGTTGACAATCACCAGTAAAACATTCCTAATATGAAACAATTGAAAGATTTCCAGTGTAATCTTGATTATAAATAATGTTTATGTAATACATACGAACATTCGTGAATATCTGAACAATCTGAATATTTGTCTATAATCATGTTTGTCATCAGGTCCGAAAAGGTAAAAAATGGTACCACAAGCAGTGAATACTTATGATACCTCTATTATTGTAATTAATAACATCAAAATATTTCAGATAAGGGATAAAATAAATGTTATTTTATTGAAAAAGGTTTTGTGTTTGTTAATAAGATGTAACTTGATGTTTGCATATGATTAATTAATTAATTTAATTAATTAATTTAGTACTTCGTTGAAACTTGCGAACCTACAAATATTTGAACTCAACAATGTAGTCAAAATATTTTACGTGTTTTATTAATAAATTAATGCTCAAAATATGAAAGATGCCTTCAAAACTATATACTTAGCTCCTTGAAGGAAAATGATTAAATGTGGAAACTTATTTCTGAAAATTATAATCCCTTTTTTAAAAAATACTTATTTTATTTAGTAATATTATTATTTTCTAAAAAACGATTAAATATTAAAAGCCATTGGTGATATATTTCAATTTCAAGTCGTTTTTGTGTCAGTGTAACTAATTGTTTTTACACGATATGAGAAAATGCGTTCTTAGAATGTATCATACGTCTTATTTGGAGAAAATGCCTCTCTTGAAGGAAATTCAGTCACTTCCTTGAATTATGTAATCCGACATTAAATTGAAGAGTGAAATAGTTTTTAAGGAAATCTACATTGATTTTTAAAATAATACACTTTCTGTTCAAAAGAAATTTCGGAAATTATTTTAAATTTTTCTTACATTTCCTCCTTACGTCAGATGTTGCGTTGGAAACTTTTTGTTACATTAAATGAAACGATTAATATTATATTATTATTAAACAATTTTTTAAACTAGAAGGTTTGGGACGCTACTATATTTTAATTTTACTCGATGGAATAAATAAAATTGGTTAATCTTGTATAAGTAAAAGACGAGAAGAAAATTTCTTCATATAAAGTACTACAAAATTTCGAATACATACACTTATAAATGAAATAACCATATATCCATAGTAAACAGTTTTAAATCGACCGTATTGATGTAAAAAATGCTTCAACACAATGATACCAAGTAACAACAAAACTTTTTTTGTGTTATTATTATTTTTGCATTTTGTGTGAATATACATTATATATGTTAAAAATACTATTTTCTTATTATTATTTTAATTTGTTTTTCTTTTCTTTTCAGGTAAGCGATTGTTCCTATCATAAAGTTTATTGAGGCCTTAAAAGGTTTGTATACAATTTATTATCATATAAGAGTATAAATGTGTATCTAATACATTTTGTTTTTATAAAAAACATCCAAGTGTATTTGAAAATATCCTTTGATGATACGTTTTATTTTTGAACTGGCGATTTTTCTACATGTTCTTTGAGAAGAGGTTTCCTGTTACTTAGAAATTATTACTTTTGCCACAAACTGCAACGTGTCTTTTTTGTATCGGCTGCTTTGGTCGTTACATATTTTATTTATTTTTGCTTCCATCCTATGCTGTCAATGACCCTGTTGATTTCAAAACACCTCTCGTGTAGAGTATTGTTGTTCATATTGTTATTGTTGTTGTAGTGGTATTATAGTACTACCACGTTTTCATCTTATTGTAGTATATATAGACTCTGTTTTCTATTAATATCGACTCTATCTACATTACCTCATTACTTTACAAATGATCGTGATCATGTGGAATGGACCACCTAGCATTCGGTTGTTCATCATGAAGTGATCTTGATGAATTGAAATTGTAAAGGTACCTTGACATGAAATGAACTGGAATGGGTTTTCCTGTAACTTTTTCATTTGTCATTCAATCTTTGAAGCTTATCGTTAATGTTCCATTTAATGTAATGCTATTTCCAACAGAATTAATTTTATATTAGTTTTTTTGAAGTGAAACTTTTTATTCGAGACCGCGAGGTTGCGCTAGTTAGTATTGAGGTTGAGAGTTGGTAGTTACCAAAATCAATATTTCTGTAAAACTAGATACGTGTCTTTTTCTTATAACAACCCCCGTCGAGGGGAGACTTTCCTATTCTATTCTCATATTTCAGCCCCCCCCCCCAAGATACTAATGTTATATTAAAATAGAATAATTTTATGGAATCACCTCAAAAATAGTTTTTTTTTTTCACACTTCCCCCATCATGAGGTAGGTTTAAATAAAAAATTTGTAAGCATTAAATAACAATAATTGAATTGTTCCCAGTTGTATTAACAGAATGTATTAAAAAAAATCGACTTATAGTAATTTTGAGTTTGCCAAAACTTCTGGATCAATTCAAGAAGAAACAACGAGTGTTTTGATGTGTGAGAAAATATTTTTTTTTGAAAGATGTTTTTCTTGAATTCCCACAGTTACACGCCGAAATTAATTGCGAGTAATCTAATTAACTTTTTGACGAAATAAACAACGATTAGTTTTAAAATATTTAATAACAACACTTACCCCATTTTTAACAACGCAACTAACTTAACTTTTGACTATTTAATAATTGTATGAAATTTGATTTGAATGATATAAAAAACTCTTTTGATTGTCTTTACGAATGCTCTGAAGAATATGTTTGAATGATATAAGAGTGCTCTTAAGAATGTTCTGATTAATGTCTGAGTTTCAACTTAAATAAACTATAATAAGGTGGAGGTTGACAAAAGCTATTGCTAGCCTGAGGGCACAGTATAGCAAAACGACCATAGCAACAACCCCACATGTCATTGCACCCCTTCAGGTAAACACCACGGTTAATTTGGTAATTTTACCAATACCATAAACGTGACAATACAATGGACGTTTGAAGATCAACATAACAACATGATAATTAATAAAATGATTTTGAAAATATTGAATGCCAGTTTACACTTAAAGGAAATAAATATAATAAATAGTTGTTTGAACAAAAACCGAAATTTGGAGAATTAATATAACAATAAGATAATAAAAGTGAATGTAATTTTGAAGATATCTACGTTTAACAAAAGAAATGAATATAATGCAAAATAAAATAAACACGTGTTCCTACCAAATTTAAAATTTCCGAGAAATATAGCTTGAAATGCAACAACGAGTTTTAATAAATTTTTAAATGGACTTGAAAATATAGGTTCTCATTGAAAGATAGTTGTCTAACGTAAGTAGATCTGTGAATAATATCAAAAATAGTGAGTATTTATTTACATAAATTCTACGTCACATGACATGGTACACATGTTGTGTTTTATGGGGGAGCAGGCATCACGTTTGCGTGACAATACTGCATAGTATTCGGTTCCTACCAGATGGTCGGACTCGGCTACTACTGTGACATAAAATAAATATTTATCATTGTACAATACCCTAAAAAAATGGGATATCTTCTACTATAAGGGAGATTTGTGGCAGTATTTATTTCTAAAGAGGTTCGTTTTCCTGGATAAACATTCTCTAAATTACAAATATAAATAAAACACCACATTTTAAGTTACAAAAATTATTTATTGACCACAATGATTATTTCGCCACACCGTGGCTTCTTCAGGTGAAAAAAATACGAAACTAAGACTAAATACAAAATCATTTATATACTATCTAATACTAAACTGGGGGGGGGGGGGAAGGTTTTTATAAATTTATCAAGGGCGAATTGTTGACATCAATCTGGTTATTGATAATTACGCCTAATTTATTTAACTTATTTATTTCTAAGCATTCAAGTAAATTCAATTTCATACTTTTTTTAATTAGGCTTTATAAAGCTGCACGTACGTATGTGGCTATATTTAGAAAATGGTTATTAGTAACAGAAAAAAAAAATATTTTTATTAAAAGATAAATTTTTAGATATCAACATAATCTAAACCAGATAAATACTTTCATATAGAGAATTATGTGGATCAATGAGTGCATTATGAAGCTCAGTATAAAACTGGTTTATTAAAAATGTATTTTATCATTACCTGTAAATAAATGCATCACAAATTTCATGCAATACCTGAACATTGTATATGAAGTTTCGATACAAGATGAATTTTTATATGTGTGTGTGTGTGTGTATAATTTAGATCAGTATTGTTTGAACAGTAGAAATATTCTTAATATGTATTGCCTCAAATCTAAGTAAAAATATAGATGCATCCGGAAAATTTTCGTAGATTTTCCTGATGAATACTCAAAACATAAATTTTTCAATTATTGTGATAGTTCCCTGGATATTTTGTATTTTGTCTCGTAATCAAAATTTAGGATACTCCATTTCCTCAAAACCAATTAACAGTTTTTTGTAATTGAAATCAGAATACGAAAGGTTTTTAACTAGCAGAAGAACATAGATCGCTATTCAGGGACGCTATGATGTTATTTATTTATACGAGACGAAGATATTGTTTCCTCATCTGTAAGTAGTTATAAAAATAAAAATAGGTAGCATAGGTAAGTGTAATTTGACAAGGATATAGTAGTATAGTTGTAGAATAAAGCTAAATGTTTAAACGAAAAATTACCAAAGTAGAAAATAGGAGACAGTGGTAAAAGAATAATTAAATAAAGTAAGACTCACACTAATTACCACTAACTAAATTTAATATGAGCGGATACGTGTTTCACCCACTTCACACGTGGGCATTATCAACGCGAGTCTTTCTTTATTTAATTGAAAAATTACCACATCAGTATTTTTTTTATTAATCGTAATCTTCAGTTTATTATATACATCTGCTAATTGCGATAAATTTCTGATCAAGAACTAAATGTTCTTTATTAATTCCGTTTGTGCCTATCATGTAAAATAAGCTGCGTCGTAGATTCAGTTTATCAAGTAGCTACCTTTGTAAGGTCTTGTCAAACATTTGATATGCTACAATTCGCAGTAAATACCAGTATATGGCGATATACTGTCTGTATCATGATATTAAACACAACGTTGTCTGATTTTAGGTAGGAAATGTTTTAAAATTTTATGTCTAACATTAGAGACCGAACTAAATACCTATACAGATTTAAAACATGTTTATCAATGGAAAATTTGTCTTTTTTTCAGTAAAAAGTTTAAGAAAGTCCGAAAAGAAAGCTTACTTATGCATGTGTTTTTTGTTTCGGAAATTAGGTTCTTTATTTTTGGGTATATCCAATCTTTGTAATACTTTTTTAAAATAGGAAAAAATGTTGTCTTTTTTATACTTGCCTATTTATTATCTCTTTCAAGGTTTAAACATATTTTAGGTACAAAATTATTATTTAAAAAAAATAATTAAAAAGTATTCAAAACTTGGCAATTTTCCTCTGACCATGTTTTATATTTAATTTCACCCTAAAATAGTTTTACACATTTTGCCCTTATCTGTAGTTTTATGACAATGCCAAATTAAAAGTAATTAAAAAAAAATAAAGTTAAACAAAACAAGTTTTTAATCAAAATGATTTTATTTAAATGAAAAATTTACATCTAACAGTGTAAAATATTTTACCTACAAATGTGCACTTGTTTTGTAATTTAATTGATTATGCATTATATTACATCAACAAGATGGGCCCCACGATTTTATTTCTAAAAATATTTTATTCTCTTTAATGCAAAATTGTAATTTATCCACATAAAACTGTTTTACTTAAACAATTCTTTGTACCTACCTGTGTAACGTTATGACTAATCCGCTTATTAGGATTTAACATGGATATAATTTAAAGAAATCGAGTATCATCCAATCAGAAAATGGAGTATAGAAAGCTTAAAGTAATGAAGAAATTCATTGGAAAAAACAACGGCATAGTTTGTCCTATGTGATGTACAGGCGTAGAGGATAGTTTTTGTTCAATAACCAGAGAGCACCGGCTAATTATCCTCCTGTTACCGGCTGGTCGACCTGCCGGTCTAGCCGGCCGGCTGTTGTCCACCTTACCTCACTCATACATGCACTCATGCATGTAAGTCTAAGGCTTGCTCGCAATGATATTATAACATCACAACAGGGCGGATGCCGTATGAATCATGGCACGATGATGACGACGACGGTGCGGTGAAGTAGTCCGGAGCCCCCGAGGAGCCCTCCACACCGCTAACATTCTGTTGGTACACTCTCGGGCAACTTACCAGCAATCGACGAGTACGGACGTGAAGCGACGTCGAAGCCGAAGCCTCACTGAAGCCGGTCGTTTGTGTTTAGTCGCCTTCTCACTATTGGTGTCTGTGGTTGCATGCATAAAACACGAAAACAATAAAACAAAATAACAACATACAACATATAAAACGGAAAAAGTTCTTAAGTGATTTGAACGTTTCTTGTTACCTTTGCACGTTTCGTTTCTGTAACGAGTGAAATCGTTGGATTTATTTCGCACTCTCCCTGAATATTCAGGAAGGCCGGCTGCATTCCCGTTCCGGGAGGTCCTACTTGCAAAAGTGAGTTTTTCCTTACCTCCTCTTTGTATAATGTTATCAAAAGTGATTTTAATTACATGCGGAATAAGGAAAACCTTTTTCTGTAGGTACTTATTCGTTAAGAAGAAAGTTTTTATCTTTTCGAAGGTCACAGTAATGTGAAATAAAATAAACTTTTGGAAAATTTCATCTATTTATTTACTGACTACAATGTTGTTTCGGTCAATGTGACCATTTTCAACAGTAACTTATTACTGATAAGTAAGTACTAATAAGAGTAATAAATTACTCTTGAAAATGGTCATATTGACTGAAACAATATTACAGAGTCAGTAAATAATAAATTGACAACTTTTTCCAAATGTTTCCTTTATTTAATTTTACTGTTAATAAAAATGTTTCACAAGAAGTGCACTCTCGAAAGTTCAAATATGATTTTCAGAATTATTTTAATACGCAAATATTTTTCAAAGTAGACTGCAGGTATACATTAATTGAAAAAACATTGGAATCAAAATGAATATTTTTAAGTAACTGTAAAAAGAAATGTAATTCAGTTAATGCATTGTTGTTTTGGTAGTTTTTCGAAATCCGGTTCCTTATTTAAATTTAAAAGCTTGAGGATGCTCGTACCAACAATAGTATCTCTGTTTCTTAAATTTAATGGTATATTGGCTCTCCTTAATTAACAAAAAGTTTTAATTGCGTCAACTTGTATGCTTCAATCAAGTGCAACATCTGTGTTAAAGTCTTACGTCATTCACAGTTTTAATTTCCCATTAAACAGACGTCTGGAAAGCTTCAGTATAATGTAATATGGGAATTAAGAAAAGCGAGACTTTAGCCTAAGGTACAGGCTACATTCTCTCCTGGTTTGATTACGAAAATAAATACAAACGTTTCGGCAACTTTTTGTTATTAAATGGCATGTTGAACATTAAAAAAAAAATCAGGAAAATCGAGAAATTACCCACTTCAAGATATTAACAAATAGGAAAAGCTCCAAATTTAAAATAAGAATTATAAACATTTTTTTCGTTGATGTTATAATATCCTTCAAAATATTGAATATTTTCCGGTTCTAATAAAATGTAATGTAGAAAATCTGAAACGACTGGCAGTAGAAACTATTATTTATTTATGTTTGTCATTTTGTTTTTAAAAAAATGTTGCTTTATAAATAATGAATGGTTCTACTGTTTTGCGCTTTCGGACCAATTTTTTAAGTATTTAGTTCCGATAACCGTTAGTGTCACCCAGGTTATCGATAAAATATATAAACTGTTGTTAAAAATAACTGTCGCGCCATAGAGTATAAACATAACGGTTTTTGCCTTTATTCTTCTGTTACAAATTTAAGAATTAAATTGCATTATGCTATGTGTTTCATAATAATAATAAAAGAAATTAATAAATATGTTAATTAAATTCCCAGAAGGGAAATGTCATGTTCAGGCTCTATCGGTAGCCCTGTATATAAGTTATTGGTTATTTTAAGAAAAGACGCCAGGAATTGCAAACACCTTAAGTTAAAATCAAGCAACGAAAAAGAAGGACTTTATTTTACGAGTAGCCTTCCTGAAACGTTTTACTTAATATATGAGAAAAATAAAGGAAAAGTGTTTTCTTAATATTTTTCGATTTCTTACAGAACTTTTATTTAAAATTAAGTAAGGAGCATAAAAAGTATTAAAAGAATTGGAATTCATAGTAATATTTACTAATATAATTTAAAAACTACTAAAATAGAAAAATATTTAGATTAATTTCTGTGTTTATAGCTGTGTATTTGAGAAATCACAGGCTTTGAAAACAAGATTTACGGCGTTACTCATACAAGAATTTAAAAAAATTACTATTTTTGGTTCAGTTGCTTTGAAATATTTTCCTTATCATTATGGCTATAAGTTTCAAATATTCTTTTCTACATAAGTTATAGAATTGACGTAGCCGGGTTTATATTTAAATTTGACTGAATGTTTTATTAATTGCTTATACAAATTTTAATAATATTTGTTCGTTACATGTTTCATCCGCTTGCCTGTATTGGTTATCTTATCGTAAGTCAGTTTAGTTTACGATACCAATAGGTACGTAGATAGTTATTATTTTTTCCTAATGAACTTTTTGCCGTTTTAATTTATTATTCGTACGATTATTACTAATATGCAGAAGCGGTGCGAAATATTTATTTTACGAATTTTTCAACAGTTAGCTTTCAAATTTGTTTCTCTTTTTTAAGGATCCATTTGTTTTATTATTCATAATAAAATACATTGCAGTTGTAGGAGAATTTATAATTAGCAACACTGTCATTATATTCGTCGTCTGTGTAACCATGTATATATGTCTATTAAGATGTTTTTTAGCCAATTTTTTACAATTATATCGTAAATATATTACCCTAACATTTAAGATTCGTAGGTCATACCTGTGAACGACGCAAACAGAATTGTTTTCCATTTAATTAACATGTAAATAATAACGTTTTCACTCGAACCTAAATAGTGTGTTAAAAATCATTTTCAAATTTCCATGGTAGCATATTGAAGAGAATTATTAAATTCCGCAATACTCGCTTGATTAAGTCAGTGTTTTCGTTTAAATACTGTCATAAAAAATGCACTTTGTTCAATTAATTTTCAGGACGGTTAGATATTTTATAAAATATACCTTCTCTAAAAGCAAGACGTGTTTTACAAAAAAGGTTATTTCATTTAATTTTTTTTTCTGAAAATTAATTGAGCAAAGTAAAGTTTTTATGTTAACATTTAGTTAAACGAACATATCTTCGAAAATACTGAATTTATCAATTGAGTATTACGGACATTGTTGTTATTTTGCAGAGCCAAATTAATAAGTAGAAAGTTTTGAGAATTCTAACTATATTAATGGAAACAATCTAATAAATAAATATTCATAAGAATAATGGTGCATAAACAAAACAGTATGGTTCGCGATAGACCAAACCGAGCGTCGGGGTCCAGTGCTCTAGATCATTGTTTAGAATTCTGGAGGTCACCGGTTCAAATCCAGGTTCGGCTGTTCAGGTCCAAGTTTTCTGTGCTTTCCTTGGATCACTTAGGCAAATGCACTACAGTGTATGTCGAAGGGACTGCCCGCCCACCAGCACAAGTAGCTGGTGGGAATGAAACACAAAAAAAATAGTTTTGGTAGGTCAGAGGTAAACATTCGCTATTGGCTCGGCTTTAAATTACATTTCAGAACGACAAAATTGATGGTTTCAATAAACAGATTACAATTTCTTGACAGATATTTTTTGTAGAACATTTATTTATCTGCAAAATGCTGCCATGAGAATTTGAAAAACAAAAGGTTTTTCAAAAGTTGACCTTTCGAAAGAATATTCTTCTTAAGATACTATGTTGAAACATTAGTACCGAAAAAAAAAAATAATTATACATATAATTAAGATCAAATTGTTTGTCTGTAATATCGACAAAAAGTGTCTGTTTTTGATCTTATATGGTTATTTTGTGTCTTTGAATCACAAACACCCTTTAAAACAATCCTTTGTCTGTACGGGCTAATTATTGCAATTTTGACGTAGTTCTTATTTTAGTAACGTATAATTTTGGGAGAAATTGAAGACCAGAATTAAAATCATGCCGGGTTCAGGGTTGACTCCAAGATCAATTTCCGTCTCTACATTAAAATAAAAACAAAGAATTTTGACCCACTCGAGGGAATTAGTAAATAGTTGTAAATTTACCTAATTTGCTTTTAATCGAGCTTAATCGCAACTTGACGTTTTAATTGTACTTAATCAAATGGGTAATTATTCTCTTTTAAGCGGCGGTCGGATTAGAATGCAAACAAAATTTCATTAAAAAAAAAGAGTCCGTAATTGCATTCAGAAGAGCAGCATACATTTTAATGGCCACGTAAAAGAAGCAATAACCGATTTAATAGATGGAATTGATGTTGTTGCGGACTTAAGGCATGTATAAAATAGAGACTTTTGTTGCGAACGTGATCGGGAACGGAAATGTTAATTTGTTTTTGCAATTCTTTAGACCGGCAAATTTAAGCTTCGTCATTGCAAGAACTGTGGAAACAAGTTCCCCATTCTTCAACAATTCTTGCTTGACGTAGTCAACAACCGAAAACGTTCTCGGCTGTTCCAATTCTTTTGGTTCGTTTGATTTGTCTGTTGTTAATAATGCGAAGTACAACAAAAAAGGAACGTTGAATTTCGACATTCAAATGTGCGTATACATATTATATTTGTATATCTAGTCATGTTAGCCATTACATCACTTTAATTATACGTTCTGCTTTTATATGGTGTAGCTTTTTCGCTCTTAATTTTGACATTTGATGATTCATATCACTATAGATGAATACGAAATTCTTGATGTTGGAATGTTCTATTAAAACGGAATTGACTAATTTTGAATTAGTTCAGTTGTTTATTGGTTTGTATCATAAATAGTTTTGTTCATTTGTCATACAGTTTTTCGCAAAATAAGATATATACTTAGTTTCTTTGAAACTAAAATTAATTGAATAACAACATTTACTTTTGATAATTATGTGATACCGATTTTTCTCTTCAGAGAAAAACAAAACGCCAATTTGCGAAAAGGAAGCACTTTATATGGGTAATAATAAGCATTTGATGATCACATCAATGTTTTGCTATCGTATAGATTTACGGCCATCGACAACAAATTGTTTTCCTTGCAACTAAAAATTACCATGATCCAATATATATAAGAAAATTATTTTTTTTGTTTCAATAGAAGTAATTTTGGGGAAATCAAAATGCAAAAGATCATATCTATGACGGTATTTACCTATTATTTAATCTGAACATTAAATCTTGTAACATTATGGAGAGATAAGCCACTTTTAGAGAAAACATGGAAATTTGAGGAACAAACATTTTTCTGGAATGCCTATGCATGTGTCAAAAATTAGTTCTAAACTTGTCAGAAATTAATTAATATAGGTACCAATTGAACATTTAAAAAATAAGACGAATGAATATCTTTATAGAAAAATAACACATTTTTGGGGCTAGGGTAGGTTAGAAAATGTTATGAAAGAAATATATAAATTTCTTTCAAAATGAGGCTCAGATTTAATTTGTTATCTCTGCCGTTTTGAAAATTCAGCTGGAACAAACCCCATTAAAAATTGCCAGTTTTGAGGGTATTCATGTATGGGGACCCACTTTTGGATTTTATATTCTTCAATTTTTTCGGAATGTTGAGGTAGACACTGGCAAATTAGTACACTTAGTAAATATAGTGTGTTCTTACTTATAATATCAACTTTTAGATAGATGTTAGTTATTTTTGCTAAAAATTTATGCTTCACATTGTTTGGTTAGTAATCATATTAATACTGAAAGGTAACCAACCATAACTGCCTTTCATCATTAAGCATTTTTTTTATTGTACTTTTAATTGTATTTGGAATATTCTAAGCTCCAGGCACTTTTAACATCTATGTGTCACACTGTTTAGTAAGCGAGTTCCATATTCCAAAAGTTGAAAACTAATTATTTATTCTGTATCTGTGTTATATAAACATTTTGTTATTTAGCAACTTTTATTTGGAATCAAAAAATGGAAATTTATAGGATAACAATTTAACTGTTTGCTGGCTTATACGAATGTTCGGTACGGCAAAGACCTTTATAATTTATTAGTGAATTATTGTATAGTTATAGTTAAGTTTAAATTTTGTTTAGGCATGTAGGGTGGTAAATAGTTTCTTTTCTTGTAAATAAGTAGTTTAAGCAAATGTTGCACATTGTATATATTCCAATTTGACCATTGCCGCCGTTGTTGGAACGGTATTACCATGTGGCTTTCAAACCAGGCAATGGCCCGGCCTTGATACAAGGGATCAAGGGCATTTTTGGCGAGGGTACCTGTGTTTGAATGTCACAATTCAACAACGAAAAAGTATAGTTACTTCATGCTAGTCTCTTCATTCAATTACTAATCATTTTCAACAAAACTTTGCTTTTTTTACATAGTTCACGATACATTCATGCGTGCAACTAAAAAGTGTACTGTGGAAATAAACCTTTAAAAACCACTGTTCATTTATTTCTGAAAAGAAAAAACAACGAGGTTGTTATTATAACAATCTGGAATATTCGTTCCTAACGATATTCATCCTACATACGTCACTAACATACTTGCCACCGAGCGGCGTGGTCTATGGTTCGAACCCGGGTCTGGCTGCTCTGGTCCAAGTTTTCTGTGGTTTCCTTGGATCACTTAGGCAAATGCTGGGGCAATAATATTCCATAGATAATCTTTCACTTCTCTTCTGTCTTCATTTCGTCCGTCTCATCTTTCTCTCTCAAGGAGGCTGAAGAGGGGGCAAATGCTGGGGCAATAATATTCCATAGATAATCTTTCACTTCTCTTCTGTCTTCATTTCGTCCGTCTCATCTTTCTCTCTCAAGGAGGCTGAAGAGGGCCTTACGCCCTACCCTCCAGCTTCGCACTACAGTGTAGGTCGGAGGGACTGCTCGCACCAGTAGCTGGTGGAATTGAAACACAAAAAAGTTTTAAAGTTTTACTTACTTGCCTCCTTATATATCTAATATACATACATAACAGCTATATAAATACTTCTGGGAAGAAGATATATGAACAAATATCGCCTTCGTTGGACTCAACAATCTGTTCATCTGGCAGGTATAGATAAAAATACTCGGTATCATTGAAGATCTGAAATTAAAGATGTAGAAAATTTTTGGAATTATGTCCATCTATTTATAAAACTAAATACAAATAAATTGAATGGACTATTTCGGGTTTTAATGGATTTAATTGTTCTAAAAAATGTTACTTAAATACTAGTTGAACCCTTCCAAATTTGGATGGATAGGTAATATTGTCGATAGTACATAAAACTGTCATTTTAATCATGACAATTTATCAGCAGATCAACAAGGTATTTCAGTAGGTCATAGTTGAAATCAGTTCATGCTATTTACAATTATTTTCAACTAAACCTATTTATTATTGGTCACCTTGACGAAAGGCTGAAAACGTGCCTAACAATAAAACCCCTGAAAAGGTTATAATAAAATTTGTGTAAATTTAATAATTATTATTATAAACGATGAATAAACAGATAATTTAATCTAAGACAAATTATTGTTCATAATATTACAAACTATGTTTAGTAAATTGTATAAAGATTGAACATTTTATGTAAAACTAGACAAAATACATTTTATTTAAAACAGTAAATTCAAAACACAGGATTATGCTAAATCAACTATTTCGTTTTAGCAATTGTGAAAAAGTTTACATTGGTCAGACAGGCATCACTTTCACGAAACGTATACTCGAGCATCCTACATTTTTGTTTTAAGTAATAAGTGTGCCTATGCAGTATACGTAAATGAAGCCAATCACAATGTTTTGCAATATCCTACATGTACATTTTACAAGATATTAAATTAGAGCTACTGGAAAATATGGAGCTAAAAAAGTGTAACAGACAAAATGTTATTTTAAATGACCAATAAGACATTAGAAACTCGCCATTACTATACCTTTTAGACCAAATCTCCCCACCACAACACTGTATTTAATGTATAAAACTGTTCAGTGGATAAAGCTTCTTTAATCTTTACCCGAAGAAGCTAATCTTTTAGTGAAATAATAGTAGGGTATGTTTATTATTAACTAAGAGGATTTTTTAATGAACACGTTGATTAATATTTAATTTTGAAAGTTAGCATGAATGGGGGGTATTACATAAAAAAGGAGCGAATCTAAAAAATTTTTACAAGTGCCTGGATTTAATTGACTGATAACAGAAAAAGTGGTATCACCTAATGGATGTTATAATAATACATGATCTTACTGATCCAATTATATTGAGGTACTGTACAGGTAAAATAGTGTAAAAATAAAAAAACTTTTTTTGGTATCAGTTCTAAGATCTCGAATTTCATTTGACTAACTAATGTTTGTTCAACGAATGCATCGGCTTTTAAGGTTTAATTATTTCCTATCTTATTGACGGATATGATAACGGGTATTAACTGAGTCAAACTTAATTAGATACTAAATAAAAATGCTTATTAGCATAGCTATTCAATAAAACCGAACGCATTAAGTAAAACTTTCCATAGTTCATACTGCTCATTTATTTATTCTGTTTTGCTTGTTTCATTAAATCGCAATAAATTTCCTAATAATAGATTTTTGATTTTTTATATTGTTTTCATTAATTCGATAGTTCACGAACTATCTTTCTCTACAAATGCATTTTATGGCTTATTTGCATTTTTTCACATATAATTGATTACATAACTTGCGTAAATTCACCGTTATATATAAGAACTAATTTTTAATAAAGCTGTTATTATTATTATTAGTCAATCAATATGGGAAGATAATCTTTTTAGTTTGTTGTTCGATGTTGAAAAACATTGTTTTGCAGCTACACAGCTCTTATAATGGACAAACCGTCATAACACCTTGCAGTTTACTCGTTTGTTACTAACTTTTTGTTGATGCATCTGATTCATGTTTGTTGATAAAATTTTCGTTAGGGATATAAACACTCGTGTTTGCTAACGCGGTGCTAATCTATTGACGAGATGTTTATTTGTGTTTAGCATGAAGGTGTGAGTATCAATTTTTTTTTTTCATAAACCAGTTCCTTATTTAACGTTACTGTTTGATAAGAAGACACAAATGTCTTTTAGGTACTACAGAAAAAAAAACAATATTCGTACACCTGTATACGAAGAATACAAGAGTTAGGAACAGTCACTGGGTGGGTAAAACATAATGTCTACGTTCTAAAACAAAAAACAAAACTTATGAGGTGAATATAAATATAAATATGGAATCAACAGAAACAACTACTCCGAAGGCTAATACCCCTACCGGCATTGAATTACACTGTTGATTCCTATGGATATAACATATTCAAAAAAGAAGGAATTAAATCTTTATTCGTCTAAATATATGGCTTTCGGTGCGTTGTGCCTACTTGGTAGGACGCGTTCCAAATGTGAGATCTTTCATCTTAATATTTAGACTAATAAGGATTTTAATTCCTTCTTTTTTGAATATGTTATATCTTCGTCTAAGAATCCATAGGAATCAACAGTGTAATTCAATGCCGGTAGGGGTATTAGCCCTCGGAGTAGTTGTTTTTGTTGATTCTATATTTATATTCATAATATAGCCTGTAAAGGCCTTTCTGCCAGCGCCCACCTGATGGTACCCGATAGGTCGAAACCGGTCGTGGGATATGGCTTTCGGTTCGTTGTGCCTACTTGGTAGGACGCGTTCAAAATGTGAGATCTTTGATCTTAATATTTAGACGAATAAGGATTTTAATTCCTTCTTTTTTAATAATTTATGAGGTTTTTAGTTCCCACCAACCACTAATGCTGCTGGCTTTACAGTCCGTTCAACCTACACTGTAGTGAAAAACCGAATGATAGGATGGAAGTCCTTCCGGTGATTGTTAAGAAGAGACAGATGAAACGGGAGGAATGAAAACAGTAGAAAAGTGAAAGACTATACGGAATATTACTGCCCTAGTATTTGTCTAAGTGGCCCAACTAAACTACAGAAAATTTGAATCAGGCAGAGGATCAGGAATCGAACCGGTAACCTCCCGAATACTAAGCTATGACCTAAACCACTACACTACGCTACACGGTTGAATTTTAAATACTTCTATTCAAATTTCTTAAAAATACAAGCATGACTAGGAAAAACAATTGCTGGATCCGTAAAAATACCAGTTGTGTAGGTATAGAAAACTTAAAGATTCCCGAATAATTACCCTCTGAACTTCAATGGCTTACTTTGTCACAAGGTATAAGTGAGATTGAAGTGTCCGTCTGTAATATAGAAATAACTGTTCTACTACCTTAAATTAAATAGGGTATTTTGTTTTTGCTGGAATTGTTTTACAATCACAGAAAAACTTGGTCGAGAGCAGGCGGATCTGGTTTCGAACCTATGACCTCCTGAATGCTAAGCTATGATCTAGACGCTAGACCACTAGAGTACAAATATATTTTTTTCATCCATTAAATTACATTCCTACCTACTAATGTCGATCAAGCTCCGTTCAAAAATCAATTACTAAAACCGTCGTTGAAAGCAACATAGAATATGATTAGTAGGAACTGTAGAAGTGCAGAATTTTGCTAGATGAAAAATCATACCATTGGGCCAATGGATAATGAGCGATAGGGATTGCAACTAATAATATGAAGTATTATAACGTAATAAAATGAGTATTTAGCCGATTGCCTTCAATCGTTTTTAATTTTTTTTTTTCGATTTTCATTAGTAAACTTGATTCTTTGGTTAATAAACAAAAAACTCAGCAACTGTTTCGCCATACATTGGCTTCATCGAATGGTGTTTCTGTTCCGTCATAGGCATCTTATTGTTAAGTAATCTTTATTAAATTAATTGCTACAACCGCACTAATTTCTGGTAAATGGTAAATTTTGGTAATTGCTATTGATATTATTTAACTATTAATTAGGAACGAGAGTAGTACAGTTGAACTTAACTTCAAAAAGTGTCACTAAAATTCTGCCTTTGGAAGAAATCGGTAGCATTTGAAAGTTATTTTAACTGAATTGCAATATGTGAAATTCCGAATATGATTTTTGATTAACCTAGACTAAAATCTTATTTTCCAAGATAGCATGTACAATTTTTTATTGGTTGAGTATACGACGAAAATAAGTTTGTAGATGTACCCAAAAATATTTCTAGAGTTATTTTTAAAACATGACTATTTCGGAAATGCAAACGTTTCTCTTGACTCACCAGAGCGATTATTACTGGTTATAATATACACGTGATTTCGCTGTTTCTATTCATGTGTGTCATATCAAATATTTTGTTGATTTTACGTTGGAAAACCGTTCTACTTGAGACACTGTGGTGATAATTGAGAGTAAAATGAATAAATTGTGAACATATCCGACCATCAAGGGCCGCCAAAACGCAATTCTACGAATTTTAGTGAATTTCTAGTAAAATGTTGTCTAATTTAAATATGATGAGTTTGCAACTAATCACATTTCTTTGAATATATTTTCTGTGAGCTAAATTAAGACTTCAACCAAAACCTACTACTATATTCAGTTGTACAAGAGCTGTTGTATGAAACACACAATTTTTAATACTATAAGAATTTACACTTGTGCTTTTCCGTTTTTCCTCATATACCTGACTTTATTAATCTATCTATCAAAAAAGTGTAAATCAAAACTCACCTTTTCTTGACTGGAAAAAGAACGCTCCTTTTTATAATTGACACAAAAATGTTTCACTTATAAGGCGCGTTCGTTATTATAAGAATATAACTCAATTCATCAAAATTTATTCGACGTATCTGTTTGTGCTAAAGTTTCTGAAAATGTAATTTAATTCTTTCACAAAAAAAAAGGAAGCTTAAATTTAACTTCAAGGGAAAGTGTTGAAATTTCACCAACAATAAAAAGATTCTGATAAACGGTTCTCCGAATGATGGGCCGTGGTCTGTTTGGATTTTCTCCTAACGTTTCGTCTGCAACTGCGGCAGACATCTTCAGAGGCGGTGTGGTGGTTCTGCGTTGAGTGTATTCACCACAGCGAACACTACGACGATTGATTACCACACCGCCTCTGAAGATATCTGCCGTAGTTGCAGACGAAACGTTAGAAGAAAATCCAAACCGACCACGGCCCATCAGCCCGGAGAACCGTTTATCAGAATTAGACGCCGGCCGTGAAAGCCTACACTCGTCAAATAAAAAGATTGATCTAAAATTCAATTTTTGGTAACAAACATTGTATCTTACGATATTTAACAATGAATAAGGTTGTTTACTTTATTTTGAAACATTTTCGGAACATTGTCTATAAATAGATAAAGCCATACAATAAATTCTCATTGAATATTCAGATAACCAAACTTATCTTTCTATATCCTCCTAAATTTCGTGTTCAGTTTCACCCTCTTCTAATCAAATTGTCCCCGAATCGAAATATCGACGATCCCTCTCCTTTTATGTCTCAATGTGTCATCGAAAAGTACATTTTATTCATCGCCCATTACGAACGATCTATTTTAATTCGTCTGCAACTAGCAATAAAATTTGCTATTGTATTACAAAAATGTCATGACGACTTTATGGTAGGTATGTAGATATTTTTAATGTCGATGTGTTCGAATATTAAGCACATGTATTGTGTGTCTTTGTGTGAAGGTACGTGTATTAGATGTAGAATATTATTATTATAGCAACATTGTCCCCTTTTATACATGTATACATACAAAAGGCACGTACTTCGCTTCCCGTGATGTCATTCGTTTAGATACTGAAGCGATGAGAAACGCGAATATTTTAAAGGCACAAGTTCGCCTAATAAGCACGTATTTTTTCCACTGGAAATGTCAACAACCGCAAGAGAACATAATTAATTCGATCCTATGATTATGCATGTACGCGTACCAAGTACTTACTTGTGTGTGTGTGTGTGTGTGTGTGTTTCTGTGTGATTTTTCTTTCAATTAGTTCGACAAAAGTAACAATTTGTAGATTAAAATTGTTTGAAGTATCCAATTGTTCTGTAGAAAATTCTGCGGACCAAATATGTGTAATAAAAACTGGTCAAGTCAAGTCTAACTCGTGCCTTGATGGTTTTTAAGAACATTCCGTCGCGAATATCGCTGACGAAGTTTCTCGACAATATGCGGTTCGCCGTATTGAAACTTTACTTTCAAAATCTTCCGTTTTTTTAAATCTGTTGTGCGTCTAGTTCAGTTGCAGTTGATTGTTATGAAATAGATATGAATATGGAATCAACAGAAACAACTACTTCGAGGGCTAATACCCCTACCGGCATTGAATTACACTGTTGATTCCGAACGATTCTTAGACGAAGGTAACAGTTCAAAAAAGAAGGTATTAAAATCTTTTTTCGTCTAATTATAAAGGATCACAGATCCCACATTTGGAACGCGTCCTACTCAGTAGGCACAGCGCACCGAAAGCCATATCCCACGACCGGTTTCGACCTATCGGATCTCATCTCAATAGATTTGGTTTCAGCGCAATTTCGCTGTCATTTCTCGTCAATTCTTGTCTGTAATTTATGAGGTGTGGACATTATAGATAAATATGCACAGTTACAGTTACATGTAGTGGCATTTTTCAACTAATGCATGATTTCGTCTCTATATCATTCAGTATGTATAAATAATTAATCAATAGGCAATATTTTCTAAATTTTTCTTTGTTTTAAAAATGTCTGGTTTTTCATTTTTTGCCCATCTTCAACAACTCGTCTTCTTTATTTATCTTCTACTAATAATAAATACATCAGAAGATCAGATCTTCCATATTAAACCATATCATAACGAAGATCCTATATTGATTTGACTATTAAAATTTATAATTTCCGTTGAATTGAAAGATCGTCAAAACTTTTAAAAACACTGCTAAACGAACTTTGCCAACTCTTCATACTAGGCAATAACTTAAAACGTAAATAGAGTGATATATTTTAATCGTGATCATAAATTGTTTTTTTCTTTTCTTCATTTTAAAGGAAAGTTATCAAATATTTTTGGAATTACTGTTGTGTAACTGTTTAAAGTATTTGTTGTTTAAATTACAGGGTGTACGTAACATTTAAGAAGACAGGCTTAAGACCTAATCGTTCATTTCGGCCATCACTATCAATTACTGTCGTTTTTAACTTAGATTATCATATTTCTTTGTTTTAATGTTTTTTTGTAGATTACAGTTAGCAGTAAGCATTAGTAGATGGTTATATACTGACTTTAATTCTATATTATACCAACATGCTTTTATGAAGCAACTTCGGTTTGTTTGATAATTTATCGAGACTGCCTGTGACGTGCTGACGAGAATTAATAGGTTCGAAATTGCGATGTGGCTTACTAACTAAGCATTTTAATAAATATAATGTTGACGTTTGCCGTTTTGGCGGAGGCGCTGACCATGTATTGATGGTAATTTTAAACGCTTGCTTCGTTTTTTTTTTGTAAACCTGTTGACTAAAGATAATATTAAGGAAGTTGATTTATAAATTATGATCTCGTCTTGGTTCACAAGTTTTTGGTATAGTGCACGTTGCGAGCATAACAATTAACGGAAGTATTTTGGGACCTCCCGAGGCGTATAAAGAAGTTTCATCGGAATGGTAATTCCACTGTCCGATTTTGGTCTTAGAATTCTACTATGGACTCCTCCACCAATGAAACCATTTTCAAATTTTTAGGATTTAGTGGATCAAGAGTATACCGTACAGACAACATTTGTAATGTTACTTATTAATTTGTTTTTCCTGTTTGCTTAAACTTTTTTAAGAAACGATAAATCTTATTTTATACTTTTGGTGTACTTAACTGATATGCTAAATTGCTAAATATGAAAAAACAAATTGGTTTTACTCAGTACTACCAATGTAATTTACACTATCCTTGTGTTCTATGACCCTTTGATTGAAAGATCTTCCAGTTTGTCCCACATAATCTTGTTTACAATCCTCGCACTTGTATGTGCCAGATTTAATATTCTTGGTTAAAGGATATATTCAATTCAAAGTTGACATCGTAAAATTTAAAAAGAATGATTAAAAGTTCGTTTACAAATGACAATGATGTTGATTGAATGGCGAGAGTATGTAATTTCAAAAACCCTCCCCAGTATAATGTTTTAACGTTTGCAGTACATTTTAATTTAGGTGCTAAATTCAACCCCAAGCAAAACCAGTTGGGAGTTTCGTTGCACTAACCCTTAGAATGCCAAGGGCTCTGTTGTTGTTACAATAGAATTTTCACACTCGCATCCCCCGGTCTAAAAGCGAGCTCATTAGTTGTGTAAGGCTTAAAGTTTAAATGTACTTGCATAAGAACGATCCGCTGTAACGAGCTGCATTATTCAAATACTAGAAAAACGACCAAGCAGAATTAGAACTACCCACTCATTGTGCAGAGTTGCGCTTCATTGTTTCACTTTACGAAAGAAAAATCCAGAAATATCGATTGCAAAATTAAAATTGTAACCACTAGAAAGCGTGTATTTTATAACTACCTATATAAAAGTTGATAGAAATTCGCTTCCATAAACATAGCTGATTTGTCAAGGATAATTAAGTGTTACGAATTAAATTACATTTAACTGCTAAAAATGTTATCAAGAACGTTAAGGCTAATATTAGGAAGGTTGTAAAGTATCTCATGTCAGTAATGAAAAACGATATCTTGGAATTTACGTGATTTTTTACCATACACACTCATTTCTGTTTTTACACGTTACTTATACGTGTGTTCCCAAAGAATTATGGTAAATAAAGGAAAGAAAAGAGGGTTTTCTGATTTTTAGAATTCAGGCAAAATAAGAAAATGATCTTAAATGTTTCAATAAAAGTTACAAATGAAAATATACATTTGATTACTTTTCACTAATTATATTGTGAAACTCGACAATTATTTTATATGAAGTAACAGGCAGCTGTTTTCAATGTATTTACTTCATTTGCGATTTTTCTAATACGACTTCTGATTCTTATCTAACTTTACCTTAAAAAAACACTTCCTTTTTTTATCATCATTTTTTATACTTGTAATATTTTAATTCATTTTAACACTGAATTTCTGTTTTTTTTTAGTTGTTATTTTGACTTGCACACTAGAAAGTTTATTTTAGATTTAAATCTCCAATATTTTCCTTTCATTCAATTTCACTCTTTTTAGTAGTATATAAACCCAACTTATCTGAATTGTCAACTAAGTACCGATATTTAGTGAATTCATCATCACTGGAATACACAATCACCTGCAACTTCTTCATTAGAGTAAGTTTGTCTCTTTATCAAATGCAATCCACATACAGTACTCTTTTATGGTCTATTTAGAAGGGTGGAACATGGCTTTATTTTATTTTTTTGTTCAAACTCATTTGTTTAGCCCAATAAACTTTCCAAATTCTGTACAAAATCTTCAACATACTCAATAATTTTTTCATTTGGAAGATTGTTTATGTTTATATCTTCATTAAAAAATCTGTTTCTGAATTAAGATCAGTTATCAGGTAATTTTTCAATCAAATTCTCGTCCAATGAGGAATAAATTCAAATGTATGTAATTCATAATTCTTTAAACCTTCCTTATACTTTTAATTATTTTGCAATTAATAAATGTATGTAAGCTTTCACGGCCGGCATCTATGGAAATTCCTTCCCGGGGAATTTTGCAATTTTATTTCTTACAGTAAAATCAAGTTGAATTCTTTAAAACATGAGAAAACGCTCCATAAAACTTTTGAAATCTAAAACACGTTTCGACATACAAGGTATCATCTCAATTGGAAACTGAGAGTTTTGAGTGTTTTATTTCATTTTTTGATTAAAAATCTTTAAGTTAAGAATTCAATTACATTACATCTTCAGCTATTTATTATCGGGCAACAAGCAGCTCCTTGACTTTATCAACGTTATTTAATTTCATAACTTCGAAGTATTACTGTACTTCAGATTAATTACTTGTAGCACTTTGTGTAATCGTTTAATGACCAATCCTGTTGCTGTGAAGTAGTGCATAATATTTATGACTTCATACTTGAATGTGCACAATTATCGTTATTATTATTATGGCATCTTGTACTATCTGATGAAGTCATCCACTCCTCTCCTATATAATTATGAATTTTGATTTCTAATACATTAAAAGAGGGCGGTTACCGTTCATTGCAATTACTCCTATCATAACAATTAACGGATACCACGCAGTGTAATGAAGATACTTTATCTCGGATGCATCTTCATAACAACATATACATAGCCTGATGGCTACCATTGTTCTGTTTCGTTTAACAAGTTGATTGTCTGACCACATATGTTACATGTACCTACGTCCCTATTGTATGTAACTTATTAGGAAAAATTCAGGGGAATAATACGAAAAATCGTAAAATTATGACTATTAAAACAAACTCGTTTTGGTTGCAAAACATTTTTATTTTCACTACTATGATCATTTCTGCACACAGTGCCTTCTTCAGGTAGAAGATTTACAAATATATTTTTACAATGCAAGTCCTTATATACTAACTTACTCATCTAAGGGTAGGGGTACATGTTGGGAAGATACTTAAAATTTATTAAATATTTAATAAAGGTGAATTACATACTTCTAATTAGTCGTTAAGAGCCAAACCTTTTTTATAGAGTTTATTTATTTCTAATCTTTTTAACAGATTAATATTCATTCCTTTGTTTTCTGTATGAAGGACATTAAAATTTTCGTCAAAAGTATGTTTTTGTTCTTACACATTTTCAGCATAGGTAGATTTAGTATTTAGTTTTTTAAAACTGCTTAAATGTTGTTTAATTCTCTCTTTAAATGGTCTCCTATTTTGTCCTATGTATGATTTCTCGCAATTTCCACATTTTAGTATATAAATTCCTGATTTTTCAGCTTTATTTGTTTTTTCCTAAAGAACTATTTGTTTTGAACGAAATTTTTGCTCCTTTAAATTTTGAAATATTCTTTCCTATTTTTTTAAAAAATATTTCCTATAAAAGTTAATGACAAATATTTTGAGACAGGTTTAGAATGTGAATAGACTAAGTTTAACATTTGTTTATCAAGCTTAATAAATTTTTAACTATTGTCTTGTTGTAATCATTGTTGGCAACTATTTGGTAAATACGATTTAGTTCTATGTTATAATCTGTAGTTGATAAAGGTAAAGTTAAGAGTTTGTGTAGACTTGAATGAAAGAAAGGTAATTTATGTGTTATGGGATGAAAATATTTTGAATGGATTATTGCATCTGTTTGTGTAGGTTTATGGAATATAGCAAATTCATGTTTACCATTGAAATTTTTGATAGTTAAATCTAAGAAATTTATTGATTTTTCTTCGTTTTCTATTCCTAACGTGAGTTAATTTTTGAATGTATACTGTTTATGAAATTGAAAAACGTCGTTAATTGTCTGTCCGTACCCTGAAAACATATTAATATATCGTCTACATATATATAGTAATATAGTCAGTTTTGAAAAATTATTGTAAAATTATGGCCTACTAAAAGATTCGGTACTAATTAAAATGTAAAAGCGGAAAATAATTTTTGTATTTTAATGTGCATTATATGTATAATTTAACATTGATAAAATCAAGGAGCAAGCGTGAGTTGTTAAAGATGAAACAAATAAAGAACATTTGGTTCTTGGTCAACAATTTATCAAAATTACCAGAAGTGGTTCGCGATATAAATTTTATTAGATTTTATCAGCACGCTGGATAAATACCACCAAACTGAAGTTTTCCCGTAAATGGAAGGTGATTTAATATCGTATTGCAGCCAGTATGTCGCCATCTATCGATATTTACTGATAACTGTGGTATTTCTTGTCAAACATATGAATTACCACAATTAGCAGTAAGTACCACTAAAGACGACATGCTGTCTTTAATACGATATTAAATGAGATTAATAATAATCTAAAAGGTATAATTAAGTGTGTAAGTGTTGCGAAAAATTTCAAAAATTTTTTTCTCGAAGAATTTTATAGTAGAGGCAAATTTTAAATATGTACATTGATATGACATTCATTTCTGAATTACTGTTTGTGTTACTGCTGTCATCTGTCGTTGCTTGGTGGCAAAAGTATTGGTGCGTAAAGCCAAAGATCCCGGGTTGGACCCCCCGGCGAGGGTGCGACAGCAGTAACAAATTTTTCCTGATTAATTTAAGGTATCCTGTAGTGGGTACAAATCAATTCAATAATTAATACCAACCTAATGTATTTAGGTCTCAATGCTATCATATAAGTTAGTTTTATAAAAAGTTATTAGTTATTTTACATACACAATAAAATTCCTGCAATTAAAATAATGTCGATGTAAAAATGTAATGTTATATTTTTCTATGATTTGTTAATTTATCATAAGTGAGTCATAGCAAATATAAAAAGAAATTATTGGAGTATCTTTTTTATTCTTAATAATAAGTTGATAATAGGTTATCATACGAAATTTGTTTTTCAGTTTTCTCTGCCTATATAACGCTGCTTATTTTCGAGTACCATTTATGCGTTTAAGTTACTTATTTATCCACATAGCGTGTATTATATTATCTGTAAATAAATTAATTTGTAATTTATCACGTGCTTGTGGTGTTACACCCTTTGCGTTCCAATTAATTGCGATCATTAAAAAGAAGGGGATTGGCCGATATCGCGTTTATATCTTATAAGTGTAATTGTTTTTAATAACAGGAAAAGTGCCATGCCCAACCAATGTAAACATTTAAAAACAATAATTATTATTACGAAGCACTAAAGAGGAACTTCGCTAATTAGACATCGATGTTGTAGTTTTGTTTGTTTAAAATGCTTGTTGGTAATCTATATGTATTTAAAAAGGTAGTGGTACTTTAGGACTTTTTCAACATCAAAGGATTGTCTTCTGTATATATACATATATTAAATATAAGATTTGATAGGAATAAATGTTGAAAGTTTAAATCACATGGCATGTAAAGGACCGTTCGTATTTTACGTCACGCTATGTACGGTCAGTTTTGGAACCCTGCCTCCCCTTATTACGTTGTTCTGATACCCCTCGCCCCATTTTTACTTTTACTTTTTTAAAGCCAATATTATTTTTGACAGCATCCTACGAACAATTTAAGCTAATATTACACAGAAAAGGAGGCTTCTTTTAAAATTAAATACTCAATCTTTAAAGAGCACATTATAAATTCATTAACGATCATTTTAAAATGACGAATTTAAATCAATTTGTTTAAACATAAAATTAATCTCAAAAAAACACAAGAACGAATATGGGGGTTTGCTATAAACAAAGGACATAAAACCAATCACAATAAAATATAACACAAAAAAATCTATAAATTTCGGGCTTATTGGCCATCGTCTCGAGATTTTTATTCTCGACGTTTCGCCAACACGAGTGGATGGCATCTTAAGGAGATCTGTTCTGAATTGTGATTCAGCGCAGTGTGAAGATGCCAACCACTCGTGTTGGCGAAACGTCGAGAATAAAAACCTCGAGACGACGGCCAATAAGCCCGAAAATTACTGTAACAGTGTGAGGTAATATATAAAATAACTGTAATATTTTTTAAACCGTGATACTTCTACTACTACTACCTACAAAATTAGTGTTTTATGTATGTCGCAATCAATCTAATATAACGGCGCAACGGCTAATTGAACACTTCAAACCAAAGTTTGTAATTTTTTTCCATGTCAGTTCCTCCGTACATAGAACTCAAATAATTTTTTACACTTGATGTACTAAATATTTAATTTTTATTATATGATAACCGTTAGCAGAATATCAGAAATTAGATTGTTATATTTATTCAAACGAAGTCCTCTTTTAAACGTTTGTCTACAAAAAGAAAATTTCAAAACGATGTACAGCGAGGCTCAAATGGGTACTTATTTTTTCCGACTATTTTTGATTCACTTTTTATAGCTGTAACGTCAGGCTTGTGTTTTAACAGTTTATTTTTATTTTTAATAGGCACTACTCTTAATGTGTCTACGAATAAATGCAAGCAGTTAATTCTTTATTAACATTTTGATGGAAAATTATGTGTTAAAATAACACATACGTAACAACGTTGCATACTATTTATTAGATACCATCGTACAACCGTTCTATTTTTTAGAAGTTAGTCATCGCGTGATCTAAATTGCTAATTAAAAAGTGCTAACGCTGAGTCACATTTTCTCATTATTTTTTACACTTTCGCCGTCTTCACTTAAACCAGAATAATCACTTCAAAAATCATTTCAGATGAGTAAGTAATGAGAGGTCTCAAAGTAATAAAAAATTTCAGTAGGTTCATTGTTAATTATCTATATAACTATTAAATGTGAAGTTTGAAAATAAGGTGATGAAATGGAAACTAATTTTCACTTCATGACCTTATTCGTGATGGTTAAAATGTAATAATAAAATGGTGGTTATGACTAATTTTATACGTGTGTAGATTACAGATACAAACCTACATACCTATCTGCATTTATGAACTTTGCATTGTAAAATATTACTAAGCACATAGTTTGTTCTATTATTTAAATGATATTTAAAATGATTTACTAGTCTTTTGGCCTTTTCTGTTGAATGGCCTTTTTTTTTCTATGTAAATGTCACACTGCTGTTGGGGTTGAACAATCCGTCCATCCCTTTAAAGATTAGGTAACTATACACCATCACGATTTGGTCGTAGAGACCAACAACTGTAGGTGACTGATGTCATTTGTTATAATTTTTAATAAATAAACAGATAAAAAAGATAATGGGAAATTATTGGTTCAAAATCGATAAATGGTTAATATGAATGAAGAAATAATTTGTTGATGACGATGATATTATTTCAAATATGATTTGCGAGTCCAAATCCCATCTCAATTACCTCAGTACCTTAAAATTTCGAGATATCTGAACCTCAAAAAAACATTTTAGCCTTTTTTTGTGCAATTACATGAAGTAAAGTGACAAAATAGCCACGAAAGTAATTCTCTACTTTTAGTGTATTTCTTGAATGTGAATCTAGTTTCAGGATTGCCCTGTTACATCATGTTCTTGGAATATCCTATTCTTACATCTGAATAATGCTAATTCATTTGAGATTAGGATTTCTCAAAATTTCAATATGCGAGGACCATTCGAGTTTGTCGGCAAAAAATATGCTGAAAATGATTATTTGCACTTCTGGTAGTTCAAATCAACTCGGAATATGACTACCCTCTCAGTGGTTTTATGATTTTACTTCATGTAGTAATGTTTTAAATTTTGAAGTTTGGATATCGAAAAATCCCGACGAGCTGAGGCACATCCGTTAGATTTGTCGCAAATCTAGTTTAGTTCTTTGCAATCCTCAGTTTTCTTGGCATATATATTAATATAAGCTCATCTCCAAAGGTTTGTGTACCTAAGTAAATTTTGTAAAAAGATCGACATGATGCATTTCTTGAAAATTCATTTATTTATTCTAATTACGTCTAGTTTAATTTATATTTATATTTTAGGTCAAAGCCCTTAAATTCAAACTTCGTAATTACTAACTTCCGGTTTATATTCATTTTTATTGTGAATGATAAGACAATGTGTCTTTTTTACGAGCCAAATATTAAACGTAATTTATATAGGAGAATTCGTTTTGAACAAAAATAGTGAACCTATGTTGTGTTTACTTGCTTATAAACATTATCGCGTTTCTTTGTCGGTTTGCATTTTTATGTACGGATATGCATGTGTATGATGAGTATCATCCATGTCGGATGTTGGATCGGAAATAATGTATCGTTTTCTGCGATAAGATAAGTCTTCTTATAATGGAAACATTTGAATGGTAGTGTGTAGGAGTGGTGAGATTATTCTCACAGAAACTCTTCTCTGTAGAGCATTTAGAAAAAAGCAATTTTGAGACACTACGAAAGTTGGTTGATGTTATAATCAGTGGCGGTCTTTAAGTATAAAAACATGTGGACAGCATTTATATAGCAAATAATTGTGGTTCGCCTTTCTCGCTCTAACGCTGCCTGATTGGCTGTTTCTTCCTTAACCGTATCTCTTTCTACCATTCAGGCCGCGTTACAGCGAGAAAATCGAACTATTATACGAGGGTAAATCAAATATAAACGGTAATTTTGTAAAATAAAGTTATTGATTAATGGTACACACAAACTAAACTAAAATAGTTTGAAGGTAAGTTGTTAGCCAATTGGGCACATACTCCTCTACTTCATTGCTTTCAAATCTTTTGCCTCCAAATGATTCCTTCAAGAGCGCGAACAAAAAATAATCGCAGGGTGACAAGTCAGGGCCATAAGGAGGATTATAGAGGCTCGAGGGTTTCCCAGCCTATTTCTCCCAATTTATTCGTTATCAAAACTGAAGGAGGATAACGTCTCGAATGGGCATACCCCGTCGTTTGCTTCGATACGCTATTTTTGTCGACTATAACAACAATAATAAGCTGTTCACTGTTCGTTGATCGTGAAGAAAATCAATGAGTAAAAATCCCCTGAAGTTAAAGAAGCATAGCACAGTCTGAAGAAGTCTTCTGGCTGAGAGACGGGTTTTGGCTTTTTACAGGCCAGCCTTCATCCTTTCTTCGCCACTACTTACTCGCCATTTTTTATTCCTGAGCGATCGAGTGTTGTGGTGCACCCACATCTCATCACGAGTGGCGATACGCAAAAAAAAAACCTCCCTTGTCGAAATCGATTCAGAAGTATTTCACTAATCTCCGACTTCACCTGTTTATTCGTATATTTTCGGTCAACAACCCTGGAACCCAGCGAGCACTAATTGTTTTAAAGCAAAGTTGCCAAGTTCATTAGTAATGATGGATTGAACACTCCCATAGCTGATGCTCACTTCTGATGAGATTTGTTCAATAGTCAATAGTCAAACCGGCGATCACCTTCAACAAGCTCTCGAACAGCACGGATGTTCATCATGTCATTTGTGAGACTTGTTGTTGGGCGTTGATCATGACTTATATTTTCGACACGTTCTCGCCCATCCCTGAACCTGAATTCTCTGACCCACGTATTCACGTATACATTCGATTCTGAGACAGTGTAGCATCCCCAAACTGCCTTCAAACGAGTGAAAATTTCCGATAGTTTAACGTTAATGGTTTCATTGGTTAAAAACTTTATGATGATGCGTTGTGCACTCAGTCATAGCTGTACTGCGGATAGAACCGAGTGCAGCTGCTACCTAAGCCGGTTTCCCTCTCCTCATAAACCAAACAACACTGGAGCATCGAATCCTCTAGTTCGGAATTAAGTGCTAAGCTAAATAGTAAAATTACCGTTTATATTTGATTTATCCTCGTATATAGTAAATAATTGTGGTTCGCCATTCTCGCTCCAACGCAGCGTGATTGGCTATTTCTTCCCTAACCGTATCTCTTTCGACCATTCAGGCCGCGTTACAGCGAGAAAATCGGACCACAATTATTTATTGTTTCAGGATTACTGTTATAGTATTAAATACTATCTCCATGTTTTTAGGCTTTAAGGTGGCGACTGATATTACGACACGCGACAATTACTATTGTCGACAGATTTTGGTGATTCTTTTTGGGGCTTCGTATTTCGAAACAAAAAACCGGAACCCTTATAGGTTAACTTTGTTGTTCATTTGTCTGCCCATCAATGCTGTTTTTTTCAATGCAGCTAAAGACTCGGTTCCTAATTGAGGACGACACCACTTGAGTGTTAAAATGCGATTTAGGTTTTGAAGTATTTTATGTGGAATGTCCAATTTTATTTAATTAATACTGAGTTGATACTCATACTCATGTAAAAAATTCAAATTTCTAACTCAATGTAATAAAAAGAAACGGTCTTTCCCATAATGTGGTACTTTGTGGCCGTTTTAGAATCATGAAGTTTGTCACGAAAAAAAGCAATCGAAAATCGTTAAATTCTAATTCTGTGTGGAATTATTACTCATCAACTATCTTAATTTGGAGGTTTCTTTCATACAGTATACAAGGAAAGTTATTCAATTCTTAATATCGAGTCAATTCACAAAGCACCCTATATAACGGTACAGATGAATTCGGGGCTGAGTCTTACCTGCACTTATCCGTTTTATGTATTGATTCGTTATATAACTATCATAGTAGAACCATATCGATTTTCATTATGATTTGTCAAGTTGATTTCCTTTTATAAATAATTTTCTATAGAAATTCCTCATTTTCATGCTCGATGACATAACCTTCGTTTTGTGCAGATTTTTAAAAAGAAAAATATATAAGAAATAACATCGACGCGATCACTTAAAAGCTATTTCATAATTGTTTACAAAAACACTAGAACGAACTAGATCTAAATTCTGTTGACTAATAGTAATGCAATTTGTATAAAAAAAGACGGAAATTAAATTATTAGGCATGTCGACGTCCGATTTGAATATTGGAAAAGTGAGTTTCAAATTTTCAATGATAAATTCATTGTGGAACACTTTGTAACTATTAAAATAAAACAAAATTAAGGTATATGGTCAGATAAGCTGTAGGCTGAAGCAATTGTGTTTTTAATTTTGTTGTATTCTAATAATGAGAAACATTGATTTATTTGCTTTTTTTTAACTCGCTGTCTTTGTGCACCCATGTAGTACACCCACGAGCCGACACTGTTAATTGTTCTCATATGTTCATTGATAATCATATTCAAACGGTAGTACATCTGTATTTATATATGTATGTGTAATGAGTTAAATATCTGCCTTCTTTACATATAATTACATAAATTAGCAATTCTTCACTTATGAATGTGGAAGAATTTCCTGCTGAGATTATATTTCATTCAATTTTATTTACCGTAACATTCTGGTATTCTCGTAACCTCTAAATGATATGTGAAGAAATCAAGGTACCATTTTTATGAGTGTTTGTGTTTAATGGAAGGCCAAACAAACGAGTACCAACACCATATTACTAATACTATATATAATAAAATAGTAATAAGTACCTGGGTTTTGCGCTAAAATGAATAGCCTAATGGTCACTAGCATAAAAGTATTTAATTTTTAATAGCAGTTCAAGTATATCAGCTTGTAAAGTAGATTCTAGGGAGTCAAATATGAAAAATAGCCAACAATTGTATTTTTGTCTTATTTTTCTCAAAAACTCTCGGAGTAATCGTAATACTCCGTAAAAAACTTAAGTAAATGTTATTTTTCAAAAATTCATTACTTCGCAAATTTACTGTTTCTAGCATCGACCCTGTATACAATAGGTGAGAAAAGGTAATGTCAGATCATAGTTTTTGCGCAATTGTAATATTGTGATAAGTAATTTTGCATAGGTTACACAGTAATAATGTTAGAAATTTTGCCTAATTTTTCGCATTTATCTCGGAAACTATCTAAGTAGTTGTAATTCGAAATGTAAAGAATTGCAAGTTCTTTAGAATAAATTTTGAAACGTATTTTCACCTAGAAAAACATGAAAATCTTATGCAAATGGTAATTTTTTAAAAAAATCATAACTTTGCTAATTTAACGTTAATAATAATAAGTGATCATTCGGAAAAAAGTGTAGTCATTATTATGCACAATAAGTGAGCCAAAGAGGTTGTTAGATTGCGTTTGAATGCAAAAACTCGAATTTAGTTAACGACACTCAACTTTTTTTGGTGGAGGATTAAAAAACACGTTGGATATTGAAAACTTAACAAATATATTTAAAATATGACGAATTTGACTCAAAGGTACAACTGCAAACTATTATAACGGTATGAATAGATAAAACGTGTGTTTACTATTCAACAGCATAAATCGAAGTCTAGATGTTACTTAATTACAAACTACAAAATATTAGAGGGGGTTGAGAAAGCAGAGCGTCAAGCGACCCTGGTTACAAAAACTGTCCCCTTGCAAGTAGCGGGCAGTTTCATAAAAATTAATATTCAGGAATTTGGGAAGTCAGTGACAATTTCTAAGTATATCCGAACTCGCTTGAAGATAGATTATTGAAACGTACAATTATAAAACTTATCCAAAAAAGAAGGTATATTATATTAAGAAGGGGTATTAGCCCTCGGAGTAGTTGTTTCTGTTGATTCCATATTTATATTTATATATTTATATTTAAAATATAAAACACGAAATAAATATCTAAATGAACATTACTTACATATTATTGAATTTAATGATAAGCAAGACGATAACTGATGAATACTGAAATTATGTGTAACAATTAAATACTACTTAACAGAGGTATTCTATCGAACTTGTAGGTTTTGCACAATTGCGATAACAATCTGTACTAAAATTTGTCATACGTTAATCGAGTGAGGTAGCGTGTCCAATGCAAAATTACTTGTCACAAAATCAATTGTGTAAATAATATAAGTCTGACAGTATTCAACTTATTCTGAACAATAACCACTATATTTTCGATGCTAGAGACAATTTCTGAGAAATTACATTTTTACATTACAAGTTTTTTATTATTGATAGACACTTTGGTGCATTGATGAAATAGTTTATTAGAAAAGAAGAATATTGTTAATACATTAAAAAAGAGATACAAACGACCATAAACATAAACGTGAAAATGGCCGGCATACTAGCTACAACTGTTACGACTAACTTAAGCGGCATACGCTATCGAATAATCGATAAACAGGTAATCGACATCTGCAACCCTACCACATACCTATAATGTATACCCATAGATGTCCATATTCTTACAACATACTCGATATTCTAACAATTATCATTACTTTTTAACATAAATGGCAAAAATAAGACAAAATTGCAAATTGCAATGTTTAAACATTGTTTGAACGCAACTTTTGTTGAAGTTGTTTTTTATATTTTACTCCCTGGAATGTACTTTAAATGGTTACCACCACTTGGATTGCAATTAAAAATGTTAACATCAAAAACTCTATTTAGACTGGCCAATTAGGTTACTGTTTTCAACAGAGCTTTATCAATTTCGGAGACTTCTCTTTACTCTATGTCCCGCCTTTGTAGAAAAGGTATAAACATTAAGGCCGAATCTGAAAATGGACGTTTTCATATCTCCAGGGTTTTCTCCAACTTATTTAAAAAAGTCTGTTACATAAAGCAACAGAGAAAATTTAACAAAATGGTAGTGTAAGCCCGACGGATGAAGGAGTTTACATGTGTTGATGTATAGTTACTTGACGACGCACAAGTAAACGTTTATATTTACGTAAAAGTAAGTAAAGCGAAGCTGAATTAATCTACAAATAAAGATACGCTGTGAAATTTATTTGTTTATTAGGCAAATATAGGTTTCCTTGAACCAAATTTATTTAAGGAAAATATCTACAAATAACGAAAAAAGTACGAGTTGGACTGATAATGAGGTTTAGGGTTACTTATACCATTAAAAAATATCATTTTAGCATGTCGTTGCCTAATTGGTCTTCACGCAATCTCTCAAAATTGATACTATATGCCGTTTTGTTGGAAATCATGTGAATTCCTAGAAACACAGATATAATTTTCCTGTTAATTTTAAATAAAAATACTTCTAGGAACACTGTTTTCATAATTTTAATTTATGCCGTTTTAGAAGTAGGGTGGTGATTGTTTTTTAACATATTGCTGGAGAAGCATGTTACTAAAAACTAAAAAAAGGGTTTTTCAGCTCCATGTAAGCATGGTTCTTTTAAACTACCTATACTTAACACGATAAAACACGATATTTAAAAAAAAATGAGTGCTTAAGTTGTTCTCTCTAAAATTTCCACATAAGTATAAATATTTACACATTATACTCAATTTAAAGTTTCTGTTAAAAGCGCCTGAATAATTTTATAATAGTTTATTTTAGTTTTCTATTCGGATATGGAACCCTAAATGTAGGAAGAAATTTTCAGAAGTGTTTTGTAATGCCCTGTTTCAATTTTTTAACTTAACTTTTTAAATTACTTCCCAGAAGAGGATACATACATAACACGTGGCCTGAAAAGTCTCAGACCTAACACATAGATGACGCTAGTTTTATCGCATTCACCTCTTTTTCAGTTAGTACTAACCTTCAAAAGACAGCTGTTAAAATTTCATGATATTCTAGTCATTAGTTTGTGGGTTATTGTTCTAAGAGTGACTTTATCTAGCTACTTTTGTTATTTTCAAAACAATGGATCAAAAACAATTTCGTGTTTTAATTTTACACTGCTTTTTGATTGGAAAAAATACCGTTCAAGCGAAGCAATATGAAATGGCTTGAAATGTGTTATGAAGACTCCTCTCCATCGGAAACAATCGAAACAAAATAAAACGTTGATTTGCTGACTCCAAACGTGGTCGTAGAGACACTGATACACTGATGATGAAGAACGCAGTGTGTTGCTCTTCATGGAAATTACGTTGATGAATAAAGCCAATTTTGAACAAAAAAAAGGTGTTTTCTTTGTTAGGCCTGGGACTTTTCAGCCCATATGTTATGTTATCTTCCCAATCACCATTCAGCTTCAACATCCTTCCTATCTTCAGCTAATATTTAGTTAAAGCAAGCATTACTCTAAAGCTAGAACATATTACATCCCTAATTATTTGCCTTATATACCTTCATGTCTTAGAAGGTGTCCTACCACTCTTTCTCTCCTTTTCCTTGTGGACTTTCATTGCGTTGTTTGTTCTCTTACTCTTTCTAATACCTCCTCATTTCTAACCTCTTCTATCCACGGTATTTATATCAGCCGCCTATAACACCACATATCAAACGCTGCTAATTTTTTCTTTTCCGCCGGGCCAACTGTCCACGTTTCGCACCCACCCAGTGCCGTGCCCATAACATAGAATTTAGTAATCTTTTTTGATAGTTTAATTTTGTTGTAGGTGTCTGTAGTCAATAAAGGATTTATGTATTTGCATCGAACCCGAAGATACTCTACTTTATATAAATGGTAACTCAGGGAAATTCATTTAATTAGTCTCTATCAATTAACAGGACATTTAGCAAAATTGCTTGGGAAGGGACAAAACGGCAATGAATACGCTTCTGTAAACGATTTTGCCTGTAATTAGCTAGCCCAGCTGAAACTCCATCAGTATTAATTAGACATCGAGAGTTAATTGGAACTGATGGGGGTCTGAACATTTTATTGGACGCCTTAAATGGCAGACGCGTTTTAAACTAAAGCTTTCTCTTACCTAGAAGCTTGTAAAGAAGAGGACACTACATTGTATTTAAAAGCGGTCGGCAGTTTACGAAACATTTTTTATAAATATTATAAAAATTCACGAAGGTGTATAAGTATTGATAGCGCAGGTCAACGTGTATTAGAAAAATAAAAAATTCATATTTTTTTACTTTTTTTGTGGGCATAACTATATATCAGAAAAAGGACAAAATAACCATGACAGCAGTTATTTCCTACCAATCTTTAATCACTGAACCAGAGTTGCCGCAACACATTTACATTTTGAAATATACTTATCTCAAAAAAATAAGCCAAATTAAAATATCACTTATACTTGACATTATGATATTTCAAAATCTTGATCAGAGACAAAAAACATCTTAGGAAATGACTAGTCTTCTTGTTTATTATTTTACTTGACATAGTATTGTTCTCTAAAATGATAAAACTGGCGTTTTTTATTTTTGAGGTTGGTCTATGTCGATTTTATTGTTTTCTTTACAATTTCGTTTACCTGTGTAATTTAGTGGCACATTCTTAAATTGTTTAGGTTTAAATAAATTCTCAAAACTAAATTAGTAATGGAAACATGCCTTATTTATACAATTATAATAAGTGCAATTATCGTTATTATCGTAATTGTTTTTCTTTTGTGAAATTCGATAAATATGGTTTTGATCCGAGGAATAATTTCAAATTACTTGACTTGTTTTTTTTTTCTCTTAAGATAAAATTATACATCAAGACGAAACAAATCCTGAAATGTATATTTTTATTTTTAATATAAATATATTAACCGTCTTCATTTTAAGTTTCCCTAGTTAGTATTAAACATACAGGCAAACAAACATTGTAGATTCCGTCTTAAAATAGTTGTTTATCATTTTTCTCGCAATGAACACAGAAAAAAACTATTATTTATGTAGAGAAACTTTATAATTTTATTCATCAGTAAGATTTTAATCTTTTTTCTATCAAAAATTGAATAAAACGTGTAGCACACGAAATAGTTTAGAATCTGGACAAAATATATCCGAATTACCATTCCACTTTTAACATTCCTTTCAACAAGTGCACTGTGTAGGAAATGTTTTACTGTCTTGCCGCGTATCTTGGTACCAGTATAAATAGCGAAGATAATAAAAACATTCCGAAAATAAACCGACTTACAAGAAGAAGAGCAATTTCGAAAGATATTCATATACATATCTACATACACGTTTACATGTGTCAACATACATTAACACCAGAATATTTTAAGAACTTTTTTACGAAATATTCTCATGTGTATCTGGAAATATTTATCAAAGTTCGTGCGGTTGTTATTATTTATAAGATCTAAATCAATTCTTGTGTTTCTCATTTTCAATTACCTAGTTTTTGTTGTATTTGACGGCAACAAATTAATAGAGAGACACAGTAAACACATGCTTGGGATCTTAAACCTTCAGAGACATTTATTATATCCAAACGAGAAAAACACGTGTCCGCCAATTTGAATTAATTGTTACTGTGACACAGTATAGTAAAAAATTATTGAAAACTACATTATCCTCGAAAACAAAATTTTTGTAGTGGAAATGTAGAAGAAACGAAAGACAGACAAAGCTTTAAATAAAAATTATTTTTACGCATTAATTTAAAAACTACAGAACACAATTCTTACTAAACAATAGTAAACAACAATTATAGCGGTCATACAATTTTTCGATGCCATTTAATAATACGGTTTGTCTTTAGCCTCAAAATAGGCTTCAATTTCGGCGATTACGATTACCTCTTCATCGGCTCGAAATTTCTATCCAACGAGCATCCTCTTGAGGTCTGAGAACAGAAAAAAGTCGCTGGGGGCCAAATCTGGAGAGTACGGTGGATGCAAACCACTTTTCTAAGGTTGATTTTCCTGGTGCAAAGTCCGAATAATGTTTATCAAGCCAAACCTTGGTTTCAACAGTATTTTTTTTTCGCCAAAAAACAATGCTTTATTAACACACGAAATTCCTTTTTATCCATTTTTTAATGTAGTTATTTAGCATTAGACAAGAAAAAAAAACTGCAGCGTCTTAGAAAAACCATCATCTCTGAAACGAAACAACATAGAAGGATCCAGGTTTCACCATTGTGTTGAACAAGGAATTACCTATCGTCTCATACTGAATTTAACTCATTTAGTCTTTTCGAAAATAAAACAATTTTTAATTTTTTAAATTTAAAACATCAATAATCGTAAAATCAATAATAAATATACAATCTTCCGTCCACGCACTATTGGCCCACCCTGTATAATTAATGCAAATGAATTCGAACAGCCAGAAATTGATTCTATCCAATAAAAGGGTGGCAGTATTGAGATCGATTTTCGAAAGAAAATGTTTATTTTTTTGTTGGTATGCTTCATCCAAATAAAAAATAAAAACGTAATCGATTGTTTAACAAACGATAATCGATTATCAAATTTAATAATAAATCCCTAGTAAACAGTATCATGCAAAAACTTAACATAAGAGCAAACAATAAGTGCACGCTCCGTAGGTTGTCAGTCTAAATCGTTCCAGTTTATGACTATAATAAAAACGACAGATACGTTTCTTTAGTCATGTTTATATTATGTACAATCACGTGTATAATAAATGTGCAGATGCCTCGTTAAGTGGAAGCCAATTTGCTAGAAATTTCTGCCACGACTGGATGAAGAGAGTGGATACGCTGTCCCATTCATTTCAATCGCGTTGTGCATTTAAATTCGAGATTGCTCTTTAATATGCAATTCCGATGGTTTCAGGCAAACCAATTTAATTGTCACGGCTACGTAATTGCCTCGCGAATTCAGTGATTCACAAAGATACTGCTGGTAACAGAGACTGAAATAACTACATAGCATCGCGTGGGCGTCGAACGAGTTTAATTGTTCACTAATAGTCTGCTAGTAATAAATCTAATTAGCTTTTACAATGGCCAACCTCGTTAAAAATAACAGTCGATGAGCGTAGGTAGAGGGCGTTGTTTTGGCACCGAAAAGGACCAAAAGTAGTTTTTATATCCTCCAGTTAAGCATCGATTGATTTGATAAAAGTTTCTGAATTTACAGTTAACATACGTTTTTTAAAGGACATTAAACGTTCTGAAGATGCCATCTGCTCAGTATGGCAAAACTTATTAAGACAAAGAACAACGGACATGGCAAAAAAATGGATTTCATAAATTATGATATTTGTAAAAAATGTATTTTGTAATGAAACAGGCATTTGATATATAAGACGTGCTTTTTATTTATAATACTTTCATATTTTCTGTATGTATAGTTAAGTGTACTTATTTACATGTTTTATTTAACGTTCAATTTGAATATGTCATTATTTTCTTGAGCAGTTATTACTGTCACAAGACTGCTCAACAACTGTAAAAATGTGGCCATTAACTTTCCAATTTGGCACACTTTATCATCTTTTATACTTTGTTTTAGTTTTCATTTACAACGTTCAATTTGATGTAGATAATGTAATTAATTAATACTTAAAAAAGATTTGTATCAATAATTCTACAATTAACCAATCCTACTTGATATAATATATAGCTATGGCAAAATGTTGTCGTAATTGAAATTATAAATAATTAAAAAAGAAATTGAATCTTGGCTAGACACTTGGTGAAACATTGTTTAATAAGATTAAGAAATAAAACACTTGGTACAATTTTGTTTCACAATTTTTATTGAGAACTACTCTAACAATTGGTTCGACTGCTGAGCCATTATCATAGAGAATATTTTTACAAAAGTATCAACGATCTAATATATGCAGGGGTTAAAGGAACAAATTTAAGATTAATACATTATCATGTTTGCATGCTTTTTTTAAATTTCTAATGTTTTATATAAATCTAGGCGTTTACAATTTTACAATTATCTGTATCAATAAAATATTCGTTTGCAATACAGTGTTCGGCTAATCCAGTACATTTTTTATTTTGACTGGTTGATTTTTGATGTTCCTCCAAACGGTTTTTTAGAGAACAACCTGTTTGTCCAATATAGAAGGCGGAGCAATCTAAACAATTCATCTGGTAAACACCACTTTTTTTCTAGAGTATTTTGTTTATTTAATTTGTTGTTAGCTATAAAAGAACCTAGATTAGTTTTATTTACACATACACGGATGTTATTAGTTTTCTTTCTACTATTACAATTTTTTCTAGATACTGAAGAAAAAAAAATGATAAAGCTATATTATTTATTTTTGTTATTTTCAAAGTCAAGAAACACAATAAGTTAGACATTAACAACTTTTTTAAGTAATTTTTTTTTACTTTTTTTTAGTAATCAAAGAATCTAGATTCTCTTTTGGATCTGCCTACACTTAAATTTGTTCATTTAACCACTACGTATATAAGATCGTTGATACTTGTAGAATTATTTTCTTTGATAATGCCTTAGAAGCCGAAACAATTGTTAGAGTAGTTCTCCCCGTCTTGATGCTTTGGATAAATCGCTGACTAAGAACTTATACTGTTATTATTAACCCTATTTGATTTCAATGTTATATTTTCTCTCATAAGAACTTAGCACTAATGCCTGTACCTACTTGAAACTCCCTATCTTAGACATTGTAAACACATAGATCTATGTTCCAGCAAATAGTTATTTATACTACAGGTATATGTCCAAATTAGAACGGGTGGATACAATTACTTATGGTTCATACCACTTACCGATTGCCCATTGCACTTCAAATATTCCGATCATAAATAAATACGGACAGCGTAATATAATACTGAATCCCAAAATAAATGGCAAATATCTGCAGATGGCGTTCACTACGCTGTTTGTGTTTATTCATCGAACGCTGTTATATACAGCAGGTAGAGGTTGGTTGGTATTCTGTACCGAGCCGCGTGGTCTAGTACTCTCGATCATTGCTTAAGCTTCGGTTTCCTCCAAAACGGTCGTAATTTGATGGCGAGCTCCGCCGCAAAAAAAGTGTATGAACTTGTAAGTCGGAGTGTGTTATTTCAGAGCGTTCGGCGCAAAAAATACGGCAACGTTTTTAGAATTCGGGAGGTCACCGGTTCGAATCCGGCACCGGCTGCTCTGGTCCAAGTTTTCTGTGGTTTCCTTTGGATCATTTAAGCAAATTCTGGGGCAGTAATATTCCACAGATAACCTTTCACTTCTCTTCTGTCTTCATTTCATCCGTCTCATCTTTCTCTCCCTTACCACACCACCCAACCATTCGCACGATTCCTTCAAGGAGGCTGAAGAGGGCTTTACGCCCTACCCTCCGGCTTTGCTCTACAGTATTGGTCGAAGGGACTGCCCGCCCATCAGCACGAGTAGCTGGTTGGAATGAAACAGAAAAAAGTTTAGTTTTTTGGTATTCTGTAGGAACTGTCTAAGGTGAGTTTGATGTCGCGATACACGTCTATATAGTAATTTCGACCGAATACTAACCAAGAGCATATTTTTATTTTTATTCAAACATTCAAACACAGACATACATACCTACTCCATTGCAATTGCAATAAATTATTGATGGGATGTTGTGCACACTCCCGTTAATGTTAATTAGTAATACAATAATCTAAATAGTAATAGATTTTTTTTAATTCAGAAACCTTTGGGGTTGGATGAGTTATAACAGTGATTTCGCAATCGGATGAACGGTTCAGGAACGTGTACTAGGTAGAATCGATTAAAACAACATTGTTTTGTAGAAAAGATATTTTTAGTGAAATGAATCCAAACCTTTGAGTTTGTAATTTAATGAATACCCTACTATGAACGAATGGATGTTATGTAAAAATGCTTTTGAGATAGTTCTTTTCTAAATATCCATTAGAGGTTCGCTTCGCTTTATTCTGGTTTTTTAATTACTTCAGGCAGTCTCCTATTGATGCATTCTTCAAAGATGAAACTTTCCAAGCGTCAACATGAAAGTTTCATACGACTATTATTGCTATTGCAAAGCAACGTTCGCGTTTTTCCTTTATGTGAAAAATATGAATGGGCGTGAGACGTTCCTATTGAAAGAAAAATATATACTGTGAGCAATTGGCGAAAATACTTTGCGATTCTGCCAGGTCTAGACACAGGTGCGGCTTGAGCTTTCAGTAAATTAATTGTGGACGCAAATCCAATGAAGCAGAGACGCGATGATGTGGCAACTCCTCCCCCCATTAAGTCGTTGTTTAACTGGGGCATGAACTTTGCCAGGCAAACATGCAATTACTTCCTGAATATATCTATAACTAACTAACTGCTCTGACCTGAAATAAACTTTCGAGTTACATCTTAGCTTCAATTAGTCACGTATTTTGTAGAATTATTTCCACAATTACCTAACACTGAAATTGATTTTCTATCTTTTGAGGATTATTTCGTTATACATGTTGTATAATGCTTATAACAAAATGTACGAGAAATTATCATTGGATTTTGTCTGAAAGTATTTAGCCTATATTCCTTAAATGTTATTTTGTCAAATGAAGAAAGATATTTCTAGTGACAGAAAACTGTAATTTGGAGGTTTAGCTTTAGTTTACGAGTATGGTAAGGGGAAGGGTGAGGATGTATGGGAATAGCTTCCACCCGATGGCGGAGATCCTTAAACAAAAAAAAACAATTTTTGAGGTTATGCCATTCAATTGTGTAGTATTTTCAATCCATAATTACTAATGCTAATGTGTGGGGGGCGAGAAGAGACGAAGAGAGGTGTAGGAAAAACTTCTAGAAATAGAAAAACTCGATTTTAAAGCTTATTCCATAAACTGAAGGAATCAGGGAACCTTGTCTCTTTACATAATACATAAACCGTAAAAAATGAATCAGTAATTTATATTTTCACTTGGGTATTCTATTATGACAACTCATAGTTTTCGGATAGTTGCATATGTTAAAAATTTGTAACGCAAAAAGGTCGATTTGCTAGAAAATTATTTTCCTAGCATGATAGCAATGGTCTTCAAATTGACTTTCAAATATTTTTGTCGGCAACTGTGGCAGGGAACATCACAGGTGTTTTACGGTTCTAGTAGAATCATAACTAAAATCGATAGAGAAATTCATTTCTACATTAATCAAAGGCAGCATATTTATTTCTAAGAGTTATAAGAGAATAATACATACAAATCACGAGTTTTTACCTTTTAAAACTTTTTTGTTGAGGACAACTACTTTGAAAATTGTAAATAGTAAAACAACTCATTTATGAAGTACAACACAGGTTTTATTGAAATTGAGTTGTTTTTTTTTTCTTGATTCTCGTTTGAAAGCATATTTTTTGTCAAGGTAAGGTAAGGTAAGGTTCATAAGACAGTTAAATTATTAGATAAAATCTATTGTCTTTTAATTAAGGCGCATTGATGTTATTTACTATTTTTTCAACCGGTGGGACCGAAGTTGCCACTAAAGATAAAGATCTACCTGCTACAAAATTGGGGTTTTAAAAGAAAACAACCAATCTTGCCACCAGGTTATGGATATGAAAATGGTCACTATGTGCCTTACATGTATTGTTTATTGTGAAATAAACAATCACAAACATACGAAAAATCATTTAATCTGCTAAAATCCAAAATTTTAAAGGATTTTAATTTAAACTTCTATCCTTATTAATTACTGTTAAATAAATGCCATAAAATATCAATAAATTATTTTCCTTTCTCATTAGAATAACTTCCACCTATTAGGTGTTAGTGGCACAATCGGTTGTACCTTTTCAAAGACTCTTTTTGGTCAGTGGCAAGATCGGTTGTATTTTTTTTGGTCAGGTATAATTTGGTGGCAACTTCGGCTACGCCCTTTTCAACTAACTGGAATTTTCGTTTTAATATCAGGACATACGTATTATACAAACTATTACCTTATCTTTTGGTAACGTTATAGTCAGCTAGAATTAGTAAAATAGTAACTTTTCCTTAGTACGAAATCCTCAACACACAAATCCGACTCGCTTTTGTTTTGTTGTTTTTATTTGTGGAACAATTATATAGTGTTTCATTTAAACCACAATTTTCCGTTCTGCAAGTCATACTCACGATACTACTTATGAGTATTTCTAATAACCTGAAACTTTCACGTTGAGTAATATGATAATGCAAGCAAATCTCGTCTGAGCGAAGAAATCCATTTTTGGTGTTTTAACAACATCGTATCGGGTTACGGCTTTCAACACGATCGACGGGTGACGCTTCAGTGGATGGAAACATGAAAAATAAGCGAGTTGACGAAGCCTGGACGATCCCAGCGCGTTACATAATTCGTCGCCGCTTCAAATTGAAATCTTTATTACTGCCGTACACCAGAAGCACGACTTGAGATGCAATTATGAATAGTTTAGCGCAAGTCCATATAAATTACTCGTTCTTCGTGCACATGTACATAAATAAATGAAACCTGATAACTGTCTGCATCCATCTGTTTAACAAGTATAACGTTACTTAAAGTGATTTTATAAATCAGTGAGAGAATGCAAAATTATTGCAATTATTTTAAAAGTATATAAATAGCTTTTCTACAATGTACTTATAGCCATATTTTAATTCCCAAGCGTAGGCTTTCGCGGCTATTACACAATGTAGTTCTTGATTTTTGGAATGTAATTACAGACGAAACGTCGATGTTTTACTGTAAATCAGAAGTGTTGAGGGTACTTTTTTTTACCATAAGATTACAAGCTTTTAAGTTCATTTTATTGATTTTAAGGTTAACCATGGAATTTTAATGAAATTCAATTGCTAAATACATATATAATGCTTCTTAGGTGGTTTGGTTAAACTTTCGTTAACTCAGATTAGTACTGAGAACCGATGTAAGTAGGTATTTTGCTTTTTTTAAATTAAAATCTGAACTTTTTTGTTTGATGTGGAAAGTGATTATAGAAAAAGTGCAATTTCTCACGATGGATGTAACAAAATATTACAAAACAAAATAACTAACGTAATGGTTAAAATCAGGAAAACTTTAAGTTTGCAAAAATATAAACTGATCAAGTGTTGGACTCGTACTTTTTTCTTTTGTTTAATGAACTACTTTTAGTATTTGTTGTTTAAGTACAGGGTATGATTAATACCAGTTTTGTGCATAATTTGAAACTTCTTACGTAAAGCCGTTTTTGTGATACACCTGGTGTCAAGATATATCCAAAAACCTTTATTTTGGGGTCCCCAAAATGATAATTGAAGTGGAAAAAAAGAATAAAAATTATATTTCTGCTTTGCTATGTAACATCCTTCCACCGGTACCCAACACGCGTTGGTAGAATTAATATTTTCTATTGTCCCCTTCAAATAAGGGTTTTATTTTTAAACTTTAAATACGATTTTTGTTTTTGAAGCAATGATTTGCGTATTATGCGGCAATTGATGAATTCCATTGAACCCTCCGGGTGTGGGACCTTTGCAGCATGTGGTTGAACCCCTAATTTGGAACGGCAAAGAATATGTAGCATTGAGTCAGGAAGGTGGGATTCACGTAGTAGTTATTTTCTTACAAAATAGGACTCATTGGTAGAGGACGTAAATCCGATTTTATTCCACACTAAACAGTTCTTGAACTCTCATTACCTCTTTAAGAAAAAGAGGGAATTGTGCTGCTCTTCAGGGTGTAGTGCTGTACCACATTAAAATGAAATCAATTCTTCAAATTGTTTAAAGAATTTAATTCACCAAAAAAATAAAACGGATGTATATATACAAAGAAGTGCAAAATATACATGTCGTGAATTTAAAAACACAAATAACTAAACTAGTCGGACGAGTAAAACATATGTACAATAAAAAAGGACTTAGTGTGGACAATAATTAAATGATAAATCTATGACGACTGTATCTCCACTAAAAAAAAACAACTATTGTTATATGTTTCATTCCTACCAGCAACTCAAACTGGTGGGCGGGCAGTCCCTCTGATCTACACTGTAGTACAAAGCCGAAGGATAGGCATAGGGGCATCTTCAGTCTTCTTTCAAGAATTATGGGACTGGGTGAGAGAAAAATGAGACGGAAAAATGGAGACAGAGAACTGAAAGGAATATTACTGTCGCAGCATTTGCCTAAGTGATCCAGGAAAACTACAGAATAACTTGGACCAGAGCAGCCCGAAGGACGCGGATTCGAACCGGTGACCTCCCGAATAATAAGCAATGATCGAAATCACTAGATCACACCACTCGGTGTATTCACTTACTTATGTTAAATGTACATCGATCATTGTGTCGATGTTGTTTGTACAGTTTTCCTAGAACCCAATTGCCTGAGCATGACTTACAAATAAGTTAATTCTAACATTATACGAACATGATAATTTACACTAAATTGTAAATATTTTATTGATAGAAAACTGCTGTCCTAAAATAACTTTGTCTTTCTTCGAGAAATTGAACAAAGTCCGTCATCAGTATGTCACATTCCCTGAAAAAATGTACAGCTATTTAAGAAAATTATTATGTATAGTCTATTCAAAAAAGAAGGAATTAAAATCCTTATTCGTCTACATATTACGATCAAAGATCTGACATTTGGAACGCGTCCTACCAAGTAGGCACAACGAACCGAAAGCCATACCCACGATCGGTTTCGACCTATCGGGTCTCATCAGGTGGGCGCTGGCAGAAAGACCTTTACAGGCTATATTATAAATATAAATATGGAATCAACAGAAACATCAACTACGAGGGCTAATACCCCTACCGGCATTGAATTACACTGTTGATTCCGATAGACTCCTAGACGAAAATATAACATATTAGCCTTCGGAGTAGTTGTTTCTGTTGATTCCATATTTATATTCATATTTATTATGTATAATCGTTTAATGAATAAAATATACAGTCTAGTCTAGTCAAATGTTCTTGCCCAGCTTCTTTTATACTACTATACTACTAAAAAGTAGTAAACGACCATCGGAACAATCAGCAATTTTTGCTTCTTCTAACATCGTTTCGCGTTACCGAACCGGTCTGAACTGACCAATCAATCCAGTTCACGGCAACGCATTTAATTACACGCAAAGCAAACCGTGCCGATCGTACCTTTCCTAGTCGATTCAGTGTACACCCTGTTTAAAAAGCATTGAATAATGCCATGTACCTACTTTTATTGAAATATTTATCGACAGAATTCCATTAAAATCACAGACATTAGATGTTGGTTTCATATTAATGAAAATCCTTATCGTTAGTTGTTCGTATTGAATGTTGGGGAAACTGATAATAAATAGCCATTCTCCAATAGACGCTACTTTACGATATGTTTAGCCATCAGTCGGAAACCAATTTAAAAACTAATCTATTTAGCTTTTGGAACACAGAAAGTCCATTGATAGAACGACTACTTGTCACCAGGTAACCCTTTACATCTTGTTTAACAACTACAGTCGAGTTTAACCATTAAAAATTTGTTTTCGAATTCCTTTGTAGTTGTTCGTCTTACTTTTAGAAGTTGATTCGATCTATAATTGCCCATTACGGTCTGTTAATGTTACTGTTTGTAATGTTTTTTTCCCTTTAAGAGGCACAGTACTCACATAAATCTTAAATGCCTTTCAATCAGTTAAGTAACCTCTTTGAACGAATTCGTAAAATGTTCTCTTCTATTTAAGAATAGTTTAGGAGATCTAACTGTAATCGGTAAAAAAAAAGGTTAAAATGCAAATTACTTACTTTCAAAGAGCTGCAATTTTTATTATACAGTTCAACAGTTTCTGCTGTGATATAGTTATAGGTAAAGGATTTTTTTTTATATAAATCTTAAATTTGTTGGTTGGAAATTATACTTTTCCAAGTGTGATATTTATTTGGGAACGTTTTTTATATTAAGGAAGAAACTGAAAGTTTGAAAGCTTAAATAAATTGTAACATTTTGCATTAAAAGTTGTAAAATGTACGAAAACAAATAAATTGTGCAAGCCGTCAAATTAATGAATTGAGGCAATAACACTTTACTTTTGCTATTTTAACATATTTATAGAACCTTATGGTCATTTCGGTAACGTTATTTAACAGAAAAATAAAAATTTTCAAAATTAGATTAATCATATTTTTTTGGAAATCAGCTCAAGCAGGGATGTGATAATTAATCGAATAGTTCCAATATCAACGGGACATCCGAAATATGTTTACCCTACTACTTTCCTTATATTAGATGTTTCTTATAAATATAAATGCTTTAAATTTCAGCATTTACTTTTCATCTATAAGTTTACCCTTACTTTAAGATATTGTCAAGCAAGAAATCATTTATTCTAAATATCTACACAATTTTTTTTGTGTCTGCATCTACAAAATCTTTGGTAGATACAAGGCATGTTTTTTAAGTAAGTACCGTTTTGAAATTAATAAAAAATGTGCAAAGATATCTTAATAATTTTATTTTTACATGACAGCCCTTAATTTACTTTTCTACATAATTTCCTTCAATATTGAGGCACTTGTTAGTTAGTTTGATCAGTTTTTGAATACCCTTCTCATAGAACTCCCTGACTTAACTGTTAACCACTGCATCACAACTGTTTTGACTTCGTCATCGTCTTGAAGACGCTGACCGCCCAGATGTTTCTTCAAGTGCAGGAACAGATGGTAGTCACAGTGCGCCAAATCAGGGCTGTACGGAGGATGATCTAGTTTCCCAGTGAAAAAACATGATGAGATTTTTGGTCCGATTAGCCACATCTTTAAATTGCTCTTACCCACTTCCTTACCATTCCATCACTCATAATATTTTGTCTGTAAACTGCACAGATCTCACAATGAATATCAATCGGTTTTAGTCTTTTAGCACTAAGGAATCGTATAACAGCCCGGAGCCATGACTTCACAGTCGGCGGGACTCGCTATTATTGGAGGCATCTTAAACACTCAATAAACATCGTAAACAAGGGCGAATCAGAATGTAATGGCGTCAGTGCGTAGGTGAGAGAAGTATGCACTCAGTGCGCATGCGCGGAACGCTGACCGCAGGGCTACGGCGGCAGAATTTCAAAACAGTACTTACTTAAATAAACATGCCTCGTACATGATCATTATAAGATGCAAAAACAAGGTTTGATAATATCATACCACAGTTAGTATATCGCCATCTACCATTATTTACCAAATTAATAGGACCAACATTGTTCTTAACAATGATTACATATTAATTCATATTTAAAACATTGTTAATCGATTCCAGAAATGCAATAGATCTTCCGCATAATAAATACGTTTCCTTTACACAGCTGGTTCCTGTAGTATGAAAAAATATACTTGGTTCAATAGTTTTAAATAAAATAAACCAAGCATTAATTTGATTTAGCTTTCTCCCTTAATTGGCATAAGCCGACTGATTCATCAAGAATTTATTCGTTCAGCGTAACTTCACGTTATAAATAATTAATTTCATAATGTACACATTTACAATTACAACAAAACATATTATCATGTAGTTCATATAATAGCCTCGGTAAAGCTTTTAATTAAATTAGGTCCTAATTCTAATTGTGCGCTTCCAATTATAATATGAGGCTGCTGCTTCCAGTAACCTCCATAATTACGAACTTTTTTTGTTATAGTAGGTAGTGGATAGAAACAGGCCTGGTAACAATTTTTCTAATTAATGTAAACATCTAATTTAGCTTTTTGCTGCCATTAACCTAAAAAATAGATTAATTGAATTTAAGTCTATTCTAGTACATACATACGTACATATGTGTAACAGAGACATGTACATAAACTAGCCTACGTCTATACGCAATCTCTTGAAGCCAATATGGTAGGCAATACATTATACGTATGGTGGCAACGAGAACGTTACCGTAATGGGGGAAAGTAAGTTTTCGTGGAATACTCAAATTGTGCGTCTTAGCTGAAGTGTGGTAGTTGTGTTTGTAGTTTCTTATTCGTAAGCATTTAGTAAATAAATTTAACATTTTGTTTTATGAATAAACTGATAAGGTTTCCTACTAGTTCAGAAATCCAAAAAAGTGGATTTAAAAAGATCGGTCGCGAAAACGTTATTTATTCCTTCAAAAGGCGCAGTAGTATGTAGTGAGCACGTTTTAAGTACTGATTTTTTATATTTAACTGCACGTAGGAAAAAAATTAGACATAATAGAATCCTTTGAGATCAAAAAGCAGATAAAGCAAAATAGAGAATTGACTTTAAATGAAGTAGAAAACGTTTATAAATCCACAATACTAAATAAAATAGTATAATGTACCTCCTCCAATTAACCCTAAGACTAGTATAAATTTAGAATAGTTATCTAACGTAACCAGTTGTCTTCTGAAGATGCCCTTGTAGGGTGAAACAATTGTCAAGATTGAAAATAAACAGTGAAAAAATCAAATTGAGTTTTATTTAGTGTTTCGGAATTAAGGAGATCTTTTGCCACCTTACACAATGATTGTCTATCACGTTACCTCATTTACCACTATGGCCGAATGTTGACTTATTTATATCCGACAAAAATTCGCCAATTGTTTTTTTTTTTTAATTCTGATCAAATGCCGTCTTGTTGCCGAATGTTGTCGCGTTAGTTGATTCCATCCCTTAGTTATACGATTAAATGGTCAGCTAGTAGCAGAATATTGCATCTTCGGATGAGATGGCTTCACCAACTGGCTTTATAAACTTATCTATGTTAGCGAAGATATTAATATTCAAATCTACCCATAGATAATACTCAAATTCGTATCACTCGAACAGTACAAAAATTGTAAAAAATAATTGTAGTATGTAGGCTTTCACGACCGGCGTCAATCGAATTAAGATAATTTACCGGGCTTTTGGGCCGTGGTCTATAGGCTTTTTGGTTGCCTGACGTTTCGTCAGTGGTTACCGCTGACATCTTCAGAAGCGTTTGTGGTTTGGTCGTTGTAGCAGCTTTCGATCTCGAGATAGCACAATGTTCGGAAAAGCTGGTTGAATTATTGTGCTTTTTTTATGCTAGCAATATGTTCACTGATGCGAGTTTTTATTGCTCTGGCAGATTTCCCTATGTATGTAGCATTCCATTCATTACAATATAACTGGTATACACTACTTTTTAATATTTTTTTAACAATTTATATCGATGAAACAAGAAAGCACATGGTATATGTTGATAAATTAATTAAGGAATAAAATGCAGTCGACCGAATACAATATGTTTATTGTTAGTTACTTGTGTTAACGATGGTGACAAATATTAGACTGACTTAAAGTTTGCCAAAGCATTACCAAACCAAGAACTGATACATTAAAATACAACTGCCGATGGAATCATTAAGAAAATAAAACAAACTATGTAGAGTACATAGTCGGAAACATAAATCAATCTTATACAAGCATTTTAACAATGACGGTCTGTAAAGGTATAAATACATCGATATTACTATTCTTTGTTTAACATATGTACCTATATAACGAATGATCCAACATGTCAAGAGCTTTCAGTTTAGAAAAAATGCAATATTATAGGTTAATTAGAATCCGGAATAGTAGAGTAAAAAATTGAATATTTATCAATTTTCTTTTGATATAGTTTTTTGTTTATGTGTGAAGGGGTTGTTCAAGAAATATATAAAAAAAACACACAACGAAGGCAGTGACGTAGCGGACAAGTGATCTTTAATGGTGAAAGCTGAGTAGGCCGTGAAGAGCAAGCGTATTGGTGCTTCGTTGTGTACAGAAAGAAAAAGGTTCGACGACCTGCACCAGACGGTCCTGTTACCATGGGCAATGTGCGCGCGAGAAATCGTGAACATAGAGAGTCGCGTACTTTTTGCCTTTTTCACGGTGTTAGATTACCGGGGCTTTGTTCAAATTAAAACCTTACAAAATCGCCATCCCAACTACTCCCAAAATCCGATTAAAAACGGAAAACTAACGGATATTGAAATGAATTGAAACGTCGGAAAAAATACATGTAATTGTTTTTAGAAACGAACCGATCATTAGTTGCCAAACAATTTTCTACAACAAACCGAAAGGATTTAATTAACTATACAATTATCTGTTATTTATCAGATATTTAATTGTGTATGTATGTATGTAACAAATTTGTTTAAAACAACAACAGTTACAATTGGTATGAATTAGACAATTAAATTTGATTTGAAAAAAACTCAGAGGAGGTGTGAACATTAATGAGTACTTCGAGGAAATCTTCGAGCACATATATTTCTTAAAACAGGGTGCCAAGCGAAGCACTTTTCCTGAAACGGCAGTATCATAATTTATTTATACAACGCCATGCGCAGATAACCGTAATATGCAAAATAACTAATATTCCATTAATTTTATCAAATAATATAACAAGAACTTAATAAAACGTTTATCATTTTTAATATACATCCATTTTGCAGAAGCTAGTGTCGTGACCGATAAAAATTTGTTGTTACTGAAATAACATTGGTTCATTGTGTGCGGTTTTTGTTTTCATATTTTTAAATTAAGTTATGTATGTATTATGAATATTAAGGATTTATCAAATAAGAAGTACTTTGTACCACTAGTGAACGTGCAAAAGTTCCTACTTATTCTGTGATTTGACATTCTTGTGTAAAATACCGAAAAACAAAAATTGGTGTTGATATGGGTTATACAATTATTTACTCTATAGGCAAATTGGTTAAAATAACAAAGACGAAATAAAAAAAGAAAAGCAGTCATGTTTTCAGAAGCTAAGCTAACTTGTGAGGTCTTGCCCTACAGTCTATGTAGGACAAAGAGGCAGACATCTCAAAAAACGCCTGTTAGAGCATAGAAATAGCCATATAAAAAATAAAACTGATTCAACTTTTTAATAGAAGTAATAAAGGACAAAAGTTAACCCTATTAGAAAATCTTGAAATAAATAAATATAAAATGGGAATAATTTTGAACGACCAAGTTGAAGGTAGTAACTCCTCTCTTCTCAACTTATTTTTAATTTAACCTCCTCCCCATTATATGCAGTACCTATTTAAGCAACTCGTGTAAATATCCTCGTCTGTAGTAAATACTCATTTTTTTCTGAAGAGACCAATGTTTTTCGAAACATGTTACTAAATAACAAAGTTTGTGAAAATCTTATGTGTTTTATTAATCTTGTTTAAACATGAATTTTCATCAACTAGGTAAATGTTTAAACCATTCAATACAGAAAAGTATTATATAAATATGTTAGGAATACTTTAAATACTGAAACAATCCTTTACATGTTTGAGATACTAGAAGAAGGTATTTAAATATGTAATCTAAATATATAGCAAGTATGGGATTTAATAATGTTCAACAAAGTTCTATTTTAATGAGGATATCGACTCGTCAAACTGAACCCATGGCATAGCGATCGATCTACGTGAAAAACAACGTAATGTGAAAAGTTTGCAGATGGCGTTTACTACACTCTCTCATTGAACGTTGTTGGGTTGGTCGGTTCTGCCGGAGTTGCTTATGACATGCTAATAGAAACCAAAGATCCCCGTCTGACAATTTCTACATAATAGAAAATTCGATGTATATGACTCAAATTTTTACGATTGAATGTCAATGAATGAATGTTTTAAGATTTTTTTTGCCATTTGGGCTAGAGGGGAAATCTTCAAAAGGCACCTCACACTTGGTTCTATGTGCGAGGTAGTGTGAGATTCTTACTCGGTAAAACCCCTCGTTCTTCAAGTTCCAGTCTCCTTGGACTTCTCCTTGAAATCTGTAACAGATACTTTCGCGTGTGGTGTTGTTAGAACCAAAAAATCTGTCTGTGAAGGGGACAAATGTGTTAACAGTTTACGTCTGGAATGTTTTCAGAAAAGGAGTGCCCAAATATATACATTGAAATATTATGTACTTCGAATATATAGAGTACTTGTTATAGAATATATATATATATATATATATATATATATATATATATATATATATATGTGTATTGGTCGGTGCACCGATAGCGGTGGCGACAATTGTCTGTTTAGAAAAATCAGATGAGGATTTCAAGCTGGCAGGGTTGTAAAGTGACCCAAGTGGTCGATCGTGAACCTGCATAAATTATTTGTAAAATATGAACAACCAATTGTAATAAAATATTACTATTTATTAAAATATCTAACTTCTTTGAGAATTATGGTCATTACAATAATGGTTATTACTTACGGCTGCACTCGAATTCGTCCCCATATAGTAGGTACTGCTGGGAACGGTTGGTAACTATGAAAAGTAAATACACGAATTCGTACCCGCGACAGGAAATTCCCAGAAAAGCACAAAATAAAGCAGAATAACGTACATGGTTGCCATGTATCATCGAAGTATAGTTCTTCTTGTAATACTTTTGTAAGTTGCAATAAAAGACAGTGGTAAATATCATATATGAATTTTATTTTGTCAAAATGTAAAAATGAGGTAACAATAATATTAAATAAATGTCAGAAATCACAGCATATAGCCACAATTAAGCTTTACCATAACCATGGGAGCCAATTCGTGTATAATTAAGAAAGGATTGCTTTTCGAACGGAGACGAATTCGTGTTGCTGATAAGCGCTAATTACCTCTTGGGGACGAATCCGAGTGCACCGTTACTTATTACTCAACTCAACAGTAAAGTACATGAAACAACAGAAAGGAAAAATTTAGTACATACTTATGATAATAAAAATTTTCCGTGAATAGTGATTGAATACATTTTCTTTTTTGTTTCAGAAGACGTCGAACGCATAACACAACGTCTAGTGCAATTATCAAAAGAACAAGGATCGAGCGATAATATTACGGTAATAGTAGTGTTTCTTCGCGACCTGAAAAAGATTGCCGCGGAAGCCCATTGGGCAAACCGCAACGGCTCTTCCATCATGGATGCCAGCCTGAATAACGTCAACGACACCAACAACCCTTTTGCCACCACCAATGGAGCAGAATTTCTTGCTCAGAAGAACACAAGTGATGCCGCTATATTGTCGCAGGTTTGTCATTAAGTTGCATATATATAATATAGTAATGATTTAAACTTAACCTACGCGTAGAAATAATTAATACAATTGCTTTTATAGATGAGGGAATTTTAAACAAAATATGAACTGAAAACAACCAAGGTTTTATTATGAATTTAATTGTGATAATAACTATGTATATGACGTGTAACAAAAATACATAATTGATACGATGCGGTTGTTGTTGGTCACTTGGTGAAATATTTTGAAAATAAAGAATATAATACAAAAACACTTGGTAGTTTCACAGGTTTATTAAAATCTTGACGACAGTCGTTTCGGCTGTTATGGCATTATCAAAAGAGTACAAAATAATACTAAATAATTACACGATAAGTTGAGCTTAAATACTAGATTTACATGGTGGATTTTAAGAGTGGGGTACATTAAAATCGAGTTGGTCATTGGTTAGTAATTTCTTGTTTTTAAGGGCTTTATTAATTTCAAAAAAATCTAGTAAGTTTAACAATTATGGATTAATTTAATGTTATCAATATCTAAATTGTATATTGAATTACCAGTTATATGTATTAAATAAAAATTGTAATTATAGGTTCAAAGCCTTAAGCACTTGTGGGGGAGGGCTTCAAGCACACCATAAGGACTTGAATTAAACCAAAAGGGTTTCAAATACATTCAACTATTTCGAAAATATTAAAACCAGCCTTTTTGATGATTTTACTTTGTTCTAGATTGTTTTTATGTTTTATTAATTACTTAATTTTTCTCGTCATACCCATTCAATATTTCTTTTGTTGTCCATTTCAAATCGATCTGTTTTAAATAATTGCAAAATCATCAAATTGTCGCAAAAATCGAACCGATGATTAACTTCAAATTATATCGCATATTTGTATCGCGATTGTGCGTTTTAAATTGCCCGTTTCCTTTAGTTTATGTCTTTGAGACATTGATGGGCCACAGTCTAAAACTTCACTTCACAGAATCTCTGATTGTCTGAATATTATGCGTAAACGCACTTATGTCTTATTTAATTGATATATTTATTAAATGTCATCCTTCAAAAATAATTCAACTGTAACATTATTGAAAGTGGTTCTATAAACCTAAAAACCATGTTACAGAATGATTAAAGTGGTATTTACTAAATTTTTTGTAGCTCTTGTGATGTCACCTATATTGGTCAGTCAGGTAGAGCAATTTCGAAACGAATCTGTGAACATTTTTCTGCGGTCAAAAATAAAAAAATTAATTTGAGTGGTATAGCGGATCATTGCATTAACTTTAGCTATTCACTTAATGTAAATCATTTTAAAATTTTACATACAAATCTTCTAAAATCAAGAAGATTGTCACTTTTGGAGAAATGAAGTTAATTTGGTTAACAATCAAACAAAACTAGTTACTTACAATTAACTTCTACTCTTTTACAAATTGTAATATATAAATACAAGACGACTAGTATAGACTCTAGTTAATGGCCGAATCAAACGAAACAAATTTGTCGGGTATCGATTAATATTATAAATGAAACTTTCTGTTTTTTATTTTGAATTTTTGTTTTTTTTTTTTAATTGACAATAAATTTCTCCATAAGCCATAAGAAGACTGTGGGGTGTAGGGTCAATCTGAAACACGGCCTGCCCCGCGCGCATTCCAGAAGACAGCTCATTCTCGGGGCGTTAGCGTTTGTGTCTTAATTAAAATAAATAAGCGAGAACGTTGTCACTTTTATTAATTATTGAAAAAATTCTGGATGTATATTTCAGGGTAGGTATTGTAAGTCATTGACTAAATGACCGTAAGGAAAACTGCCACTGCTTGTGTAACTATGCTTCCAAAGCCTAAAAGGTTTGGAAAAAGATTTTTAAAATGAAAGGACTAAAGTTTGTCCAACTCTGGTTCAAAGGATGTTTACTTTTTTAACTTTACAAGATAATCATTTATACCAACGGGGAACCAATAATTGTTCAATAATATAACTGTATGATTTTCTATTAATTGTAAGCAAAATCTTGTTTTATAATATTAACATTAAATTCGGTGCTGACTGAAGAATTATTTATATAAGAAACAAAACAAGTAACTGCCTTTTTAATAATACTGAATAAATTATTAACGAATATCAAGGTAATAATACAAACGAAAGAATATAATAAATTATGGAATAATGTTTGGTCATTTGTGCAATTATATACTTCCACTTGTTCAAAATCATATAATTACAACTAATTTGATAGAGGTGCGTCGAAATATGATTTCAATCGCAATTTTATTTTTTACAACTGTGAATAGAAAGCTATTGTTGTTGGATAAGATTTTATTATAACCATTTATTTTTAATTGAGCTTAATAAAAAATTATTACAAACTTCTTACGGATTAGGGTGAGTAATCTCTAGTAGGTACAATAATTGCAAGTATTATTAATCGTTTTTTTTTTATTATTAAGAAATACGGTTGCAAATTCATAGGACTGATATGTTACAAATAATTATGTGGGTTAATAAATTTTTATTGTTTCTTTGTCGTTACCTTGGTGGTTGATAAATGGACAGTACAAATATACAGATTTTGTGTAGGCTTTCCATGGATTATAAAGCATTATTTAAATATGGGTCTGCAGCATTTATATTTGTTCTTATTTTACAAAATCACGAAGCAGGAAGAAATTTGAAATTTAAATTTAAATCAGATAAAACATATATTAATCAAACTTTCCAGAAAAGACCCCGTAATAAAGTTAGATTAAATTTGAGAGAACAGATGCATATTTCACAAAAGTATTCTGCTTTAATACTATAATACGAATGCTATATTTTAACAGGATAAATTTATAAGAATGATTTTCCGGGCTTTATGGCCATGGTCTAAGGCTTGTTTTCTGCCTAATTAGATGTATCGAGTTCTAATTGATTATTGACTAGATTAACATGATTATTGCTAGATTTTTAATTTCTAGACTCTCTAGTGAAGGTAGTTTCCTGCTTTTTGCTATTTGAATTTTTGATTTTTTGATGTCTATTAAGTGTTTATATATTGAACAATAAAAAAATTACATTCCTAGGGTGGTAGGTCGAACTCTGAGGCGGTATCTCATGTACATTTTAAGTATATTTAGCATCTTTTCCCATTTAACATTGTCGTAAGCTTTTTCTAACACATGGTCTGAAAAGGCCTAACAAAGAAAACACGTTTTGTTTTGTTCAACCAGTAGTCGCGGGGAGCCAAATCTGGAGAATACGGTGGATGTGGGAGAAATTCAAAGTTCAATTCATGTTTTGCCATTGTTTTGATTGACTTGTGACACGGTGCGTTGTCTTCATGAAACAGATTTTTTTCTTTGCTATTTGCGCTCGCTTCTTTTCAATTTCGGCCTTCAAACTCTCCAATAACACTATTTAATTACTACAATTCACTGTTGAGGTCGAGAGAGGGCGTCTGGTGTGATAAGACGTGTTAGGTATTGCTCTACGAATATTAAGTGATAAAAAGTAAAATATCAAGTATATATTTGGGTAAATAGTGTCGGCAAGTAGTGAAATAAGGTAGCAATTGAGTGCGTAATAAAAAATTTACGAGGGAAGAAAATAATTTATACAATCGACGGCAAAGCAAAACGGTCAGAAGATAGGTTATGCAGGCGCCAAACGAGGAAAGAAAGAGAGGTCCCGGCCGACCGCCAAAAAGGTGCGAGGGTAGTAAAGGATCCCTGTTGAGTTTTTTCACGAGCGACAGTAGAGGGAGCCAGGCAATGCTTGATGCAACAAATGAAAAAAAATATACACTAAGGAACAGAAGGGAAGAAATGGTCGAGCCGGATGAATTGAAAAGAGGGGAAAGTAATGGAGAACAAGAAGGCGAAGTGGTTGAGAAAAGGAATGAAGCTAGCGATATTGCAATGATAATTGAAGAAATATTAGCAATGAAAAATGATATTGGCAAGATTATTGAAGTAATATTGGAGATTAAAAAAGAAGCAGAGAATAAAGATAATGAGAGAGAAGAAAGAACAAAACTATTAAGAGAAATGAGGAGTTGAGAGAGAAGGTACAGTGGCTAGAAAGAAAACAGAAAGAGGACGAGATAGGGTCCCATAGAAATATTATTCAAAAAGGGGAAAAAAGGCAGAGTAGAAATAGAGGAAATAATGAAGGAAGTTCTCAGAAAAATGATAAAGTAGGAAGAAAAGAACAGGCTACGACACGTCAAGGTAGAGAAGGTGCATTGCAAGAGATGGATGCCCCAGTGGGGATTTTAGAAGAACACTGGAGATACGAAAGGGAAGAAAGGAAAAGAAGAAGGAAGAATGTGATAATAAGATATCTTGGAACTGAAGAAACCTTTAGTAAGGAGGAATTATTAAAAAGAGCCACGGAATGTTTAAATGTGAAGGAAAATAGCTATAGATTAGTATATGGAAGGGACAATTTTGTGAATGTAGAATTTGTAAATTTTGAGGAAAAAATGAAGGCAGTGCAGAGTAAAAAAAGACTTAACGGTACAAACATCTGGATCGATGATGATCACACAAGAAGGGAGATAGAGATACAGAAATGGTTAAGAATGCTAGCGAAGAGAGAAAGAGAAAAAGAAGCAAGAGTGTGGGTTGGATATTTAAGGATAATTATAAATGGAGAGACATGGAAATTTAATGAAAAAACAGCAGAGTTGGAAAAACAGCCCTTTCGTGGGGAAAGAGTTACTGAGTAATAAAAAGGATAGTGAGTGTAAAGCAGTGGTGTGGAACATTCATGGTACGAAGAAGTTTAGAGAGATTATACAGTTTTTAGAGAAATATGATATAGTAATACTGCAGGAAACATGGGTGGATGCAAAGAGTGCAATAAGAGCGTTGGAAAACTTAAGTAGAAATTATAAGTATTGGATAAAAAGTGCAATTAAAAAAACAGGTGATAGTAAGAAAGGTAGATTAGCTGGTGGACAAATAGTAGGAATTAGGAAAGGGCTAGAGGGCAAATGGAGAGTGAGTGAGTGGGAGTATGGTTTGATAGTTAAATGTGAAGAGAAAGTTTGCATAATTACAGTGTATGTGAATATGCCAATGAGCGCTGTAGAGGTAAAACTAAGATTAGCTATAGAGGAAGTAATGGGAGAATACGAGGTAATTTTTGTATGTGGCGATATGAATGCCAGGGTTGGAAACGAGCAAATGTGTAATATTATGGATGAAATGGCAGCAAATTTCAAGTACAGAGAATCACAAGATAGTGAGATAAACGAGAATGGAAAAAAATTAATAAAGTTAGCAGAGGAAATGGGCCTAATATTATTAAATGGAAGAGCGAAGGGAGATGAACTGGGAAGAGTAACATATGTAGGGGGGGATAATACATTTACTGGGTCGGTATTAGATTTGGTGCTCATGGTTGATAGGGGATATGATTCGTTTATGGGCTCTATGGAAATAATTGATAGGGTAGAATCTGATCACTTGCCGGTGGCATTCTCTTTTAATTTGAATAGTAGTAATGGCGAGATAACGGGTAGAGTAAGACACGAAGAATGTGTGTTAACAAAAGAAAAGATAATATGGGACAAAAATAAAGCAGAGAGGTTCCAAGTCATAATGACAGATAGGGTCGAAAACGAAGGGGAAGGGAACGAAATAACTTGGGAAAAAATTGCAAAAATGATATGGGAAGTTGCGAGAGAGATAGGGATGACAAAGTGGATAGGAAAAAGATCAAACTTTGAGGGAGGTAATACTATAAGGTTTTCTGAAAATTGCCAGCAGCTTAAAAAAGAAATGTGGGGACTTTTAAAAGCTTGGCTGAGCGAAAGATGTCAAGAGAAAAAGAAGGCATTGAGGAATTGTAGGAATAGGCTAAAAAAACTCGAAAAAGAAGAAAGTCAACAGAAGAAAGATGAAGCATGGGGGGAAATTGATAAGGCAAATGGGATACGTGAGTGGTGGAAAGCAATTAGTAAGTTTAGGGTAAAGAAAAGGGTTTGTGTTTCAGAGCAAATAACCAATGAACAATGGATTGAACACTTTAGGTATTTATTATGCAGCAAGCAACAACAAGCTGTGAGTAGGGCTCTTAACAAGGGCGGGTTGAATTTTGAGAGCCATGTAGAAAGTTTCGACGAGGAAATCAAAATGTCTGAAATAGTAAGGACTTTGAGTAGAATGTCAAATGGTAAGGCAACAGGGGAGGACGGCATACCGATAGAATGTATAAAGGTGCTAAGTAATAAAGCTTTAGAATGGTTAAAAATAGCACTTAATCGAATATGGACGGAAGAAAAGATTGCGATAGGGTGGGAGAAAGCTAGGATAGTACCAATCTACAAAGATGGCGATGAAAATAAAACAGAAAATTATAGAGGGGTGTCACTGTTAGATGTAGGATACAAAATTTTGACTAGTATAATGGCAGAAAGAATAAGTAAATGGTTAGAGGAAGAAAATGTATTAAAGGAGAGTCAAGCAGGATTTAGAAAAAAGAGGGGAACTAGAGATCACATTTTCGTACTTAATGCATTAATAAATGGCAGATTAAAAAGGAAAAGAGGTAAATTGTATGTAGGGTTTATAGATTTCAAAGCTGCGTTTGACTCAGTAGACAGAGAATTATTACTTAAGAAGATATGGAATGTTGGAATTAAAGGTAGAATGCACGCACTAATTAGGGAAATTTATAGTCGAACGAGTGCAGACGTGCAAGTAAATGGGAGACTAACAAGGGAGTTTGTTACCGACGTAGGGGTAAGACAGGGATGCGCCTTAAGTGCTATACTTTTCAATATTTTTATCGACGATCTCGATGATGTCTGGACGAAAAGGGAAGAGGGTGGAACGGTGTGTGGCAAAATAAAAGTGTGGGCCCTAAAATATGCGGACGATATAGCAATTGTTGCAGAGAGTGCCAAAGAGTTAGAGTCCATGCTGGGGTCATTAGAAAAGTATGTTGACAGAAATAAATTGACAGTTAATACGAGAAAGACAAAGGTGATGGTGTTTAGGAATGGGGGAAAAAGAAAGAAAGATGAAAAGTGGAAATTTAAGGGTGAGGAAATTGAGGTAGTTAACGAATTCAAATACCTGGGATATTGGTTCTCTACAAAAAATAGCACTGAGGGTCATGTAAGAAGACTTGCAGGGAAGGCACAAAAAGCGGCAAATGCCACTTGGGGGGTCGCAAAAAGAGCTGGTAGGGATCTACGAGACGACCGGGTTTACTTAATGAACTCGCTAGTGAGAGCGGTGGCACTATATGGGGTAGAGGTATGGGGATGGGGAAAGTTGGATAGACTAGGTAAGGTTCAAGGAAGATATTGTAAGATGGCTTTGGGTGTAGCAAAAAACACGCCAAAATATATTTGGAGAAACGAGTTAGGCGTAGAAGATATAGAGTACACAATTAGGGAACGAATTTGCAGGTACTTAAAAGAGATTGTAGGGATGGGTGAGGGAAGATGGCCTAAAGTGTGTCTAATCGAGGAAATGAGAGGTGTAATAAACAAAAATGCATCAAAATGGGGAAAAGCGGTGTGGGAAATGTTTGCTGAAATGGGTGTAACGGATGTGTGTAAAATGATTTGGGAGGGAAAGAGTGGGGAAGAAATTTATAATAGATGTAGAGAAGGGTTAAATATGTGGTGGGAGAAAAGGTTGGAGGAAGAGTGGGAGGCAATTACAAATTCATCCTACAATCAAATGTATAAAGAACTAATGCCAGGTAACGGAGGAGCGGAATATTTAAACAAAGCAAATAAAAAGAAAGACGATAAGGAAATGTGGGCGAAAATTAGATGCGGGAATATAGGGAGAGGGAATAAGAAAGGATATAAGGACTGGGAATGTAGGCTATGCGGAGGCTCTGAGGAAACTTTAGCCCACTTACTTTGTTGTGGAGTAGCCATACAGAGTCAGGGTGAGAGAGTTAAAGAGTTTATGAGAGTATGGAGAGGTGACAGGTGTGAACAGGAATTGGGGGGACTAATAATAGAAATGCTGAGAGGAGAAGTGTGCGAGGAAGTATGTGAATATTTAAGGGTAAGTGAAGAAAAAATGAGAGAGAGTAATGAATAGTGTTAAGTTAAAACGTTGTAACATAGTATGTAAGTAGTTTAAGACAGTTAGAATGTACAAGGACAGAATGTAAAGGCTCATTGAGCATACATGAGAAATAAATATATATATATATATACTACAATTCACTGTTGATGGTATTTCCCTTCTCAAGATAGTCGATGAATATTACACCACGCCACGCACATCCCAAAAGACCGAGGCCATAACCTTTCCAGTCGATTGTTGTGCTTTGGACGAGGTTTACCAGTTGCTCAGATGACGATTGTTTTGATTCCGTAATGAAGTGATGGATCCATGTTTCATCCATTGTCACATTTCGACGCAAAAATTTCGGTTTGTTACGTTTAAACAAGGTCAAACACCAAACACTGCTCAGAATCGTCAATACATTCTTGTTTTTGATCATCAGTGAGCAAACGCGACACCCACTTTGAACAGACCTTTCTCATAGTCAGATACTCATGCAATATCAATATAAAGCCAACACGTTCTTTTGATATCTACGATGTCAGCTAACTCACGCAATTTCACTTTTCGATCATTCTCAAAACGACTTTGTGAATGGGGATGTCACAACGATTTTCTGGCTTTACCGCCTCATGTGGACGTCCAACGCGTTCTGCATCATCAATGTATCAGTGTCTTTACGACCACATTTGAAGTCAGCCAACCAACGTTCTATTTTGTTTCGGTTGTTTCCGATAGAGCGGAGTCTCCATAACATTTTTCTAGACATTGCTTCGCTTGAACGGTATTTTTTCCCATCAAGAAGCAGTGTAAAATTAAAACATGAAATTGTTTTTGATCCATTGTTTTTAAAATAACAAAAGTAGCGCCACTCTCTAACGTCAACACAATAACTCACAAACTAATGAATAAAATGTCAGGAAAATTTAACAGCTGTCTTTTGAAGGTTAGTACTAAATGAAAAATCTAATGTGTTAGGTCCGGTACTTTTCAGCCCATGTGTTATATCTACGATTCCTATGTACGCGCTCATTCCTTTTGTATCGTTTTTTCTACTATCACCCGTAAAGCTGAAATAGCTTCACGCGTTCCCATATTCGTTCTAAACCCGAATTGGTCTTCCCCTAACATTTCCCGCTCTTTTTCCATCCTTCTCTGCATTATTCTAATTAAGATTTTTGACGCATGAGAAATTCAGCTAATTGTTCTAAAACTGGCGGCTCTCTATTTTGATAATGACTACTACCACGTTATTGTTGTATTCATCTAGAACTTTCTTCGTCTCGTATATGGCTAATTGACGCAAACAAACGATTATATTAGTGCAACTTAAATATTTGCTTGTACCAAGTGTTTCATTCCATTTATGCATATTATTATTTCTCTTCAACATTTCGTTCCTTTATTTGAACTTGATCAGGCTTCTGATAATATCAAGTATCGGTCAACATAATGAGAATTAAACGTGATTCACCAGTGTATATAAAATATATAAAATATATTCTTATTAATTATACTAAAGTCTAAAGGATGATAAAGTCCGAATATATACGAACGAAAATAATGGCGCCAACTTACCCGATATTCAGTTATTATAAGAAACGATAATCATTTTGTCCAATTAATTTCTCATTAAGTAAGGATTTAGATAAAGCAAAATTTATCAAAATATTAATCCTTTGTTACAGAATCCTTTCGCTTTAAATCTGGGAGACAATTTCGCCAATAAATGTAACGACAATAAAACTGAAGATCTTTCTTCATCAAAGGATTTTTTCTCAAACGGAAAGCGGCATGCGACTGACGAATTCGACGACGATGAAGATTACGGTCCTGAAACGGACGTCGATACTGTCGACGACTCCATTTTATCACCAACGTCTCCTAAGGCTTTCTCTGACGGACCAACGAACAATAACATCCCGTTTACAGACAAATCGGGTAAATAACTTATTTTTATCTGCATAATTAATAACAAAAAATATATATCAAAGGAAACATGAATATTTTTCGCTAGGTTGCTTAGTAAATATTTTTGGTAATTGTGCATTCAAAAATTGCTGCAAATTTTTTTTACCTATTACCTTGTTTTTTACAGTAGAATTATTTGTTGAACGTGGAGTATATATATATATTTTATGTCGTGTTTAGGTTACTTTCTTTTCCATGAAAGAATGTGGTTTTGACTTTTAGATAATAGTGTTCCAATAGGACATTTAAAGCGGGGAAGGCGTTACTATTTTTTATCAATATGTATATATTCATACCTTCAAACATTCACTTCTATCCAAAAAATAATTTCCAGTTCTTAAAAAAATTGAAATGATTTTTGTCAATTTTAAATTACGATAATTGAATTAGTTTACGGTGTAAATCGTCTTGCCTGAGAGAGGAAAAAACAGGAAGAACAGGTTTCAGTCGTTGATGAAAAGACATCAAAAGCTTGGAATTGGCTTTATATGCCTACTGAATGATACCTAGCTCTTTTAAAAAAAAATCCTTAACAGCGAATCTTTTTTATACTTTATGAAGTCACGATACAAAAAATAGTCTTTTAAAAAATGAAATGACCTGCTGTTATTGTACCGAAGTTTTTTTTGCGTAAACTTTATAAAACCTAAAAATCCTGAAAACTGCTACACCGACTCCATTAAATTTCTCTAATTAACCTTTTTGGAATTGCGGTAGACAGAAAATGCTTTAAATTCCTTTTTATGTCAGGAGTCAAAATATAAAAAATACATTCTTATGTTACAGTTCAGTTTAGTTAATTTCCATATATGGTTTGTTTGTTTCTTAGTATTTAACGATAACTTCATGGATCAGTTTCTGAAGAAAGATAAGGAGGAAGAAAAGAAAGAATCAGAGAAGGAGGAAGAAATGGAAAAAGGAATTGAAGAGTCGTCAGATTATCCTTTCCTTCTTCCTCAGTCAAAAGCTGACGAACAGGATTCCAACAAATTCGACACAGATGACGTAGAGGATGTACCAGTAGTTACTGCAAGGGACGAAACTCCCACACCTCCAGCAGAATCAGGTAAGAAAAAATATTTTCTACTGTATAGTCAGCAGTTGCCTTACATCTATGAAAAGCTTCGTCGTTCCATATTGTTGTTTATTTTGATTAAAAATTGAAAAAAGACATCAAGTGGCACAGTTACGACTGTCATTTTTCCGTTGTTTCATTTGCTCTTCATTTTCGTTTAATAACTTCGTAATAAAAATGACATAAACAGAGGCCCGGATAACTAGGTTTTCATAGCATCTATGAGTTTAAATGAGGCATTCATTTTTCAGATTATAATTTGGAAATGTAGACTCATAATTATAATAGTTAATTTAATTGGACGCCTGGGTCGCAAGCAGCAGCGGATCCAGAAGTCTTCATTAGGGGTGACGATGGTGAAAGGAGGGAATATATGAAAAGTTAGCTCACATAAAGGGAAGAGGGACTTGTGTGTTTTCTGATTGATTCCAGTGCAGTGCTCTTGAATGCAGCACCCAAAATCCAGCGAAATACAAAAATCCAATAACCCAAACTATTCAAACTTCGTAACCCTATGTCTTAAATATTTTAAACCCCTTAATCTAAACCATAAATACCACTATAAGCCCGTTACCTAATATTTTTAATCACAATGGTTCTATAACGAAAGCTTTAAAACTCCGCGTTCCTATAAAGTTTTTCAAACCTCCATTACGCGAAGGGTAGCTAGTCAACGCTTTTAAATATTTAATTTACCACGGTGTCATAAACTACTTCAGCGTGTTGGAAAACTGCCTTCTGGGCATGGAGTTTTACAAACGCTAATATTATTGGGTCACATGGTTTAAAAAGTTTAATTTGTGGGAATATGAGTGCATTTATGGTTTAGAATAAGGGGTTTAAAACACTTAGGTGTATTGTATTACGAGTTATAAATCGTTTCTAAATGTTTTGGGTTAATAGGTTTTTGAATATTGTGGGACTTTGGGTGTTGCATTCCAGAGTTTTACTCTAGATTCGAGTTTATAGGGGGGATCGCTCCGCGAGCGCACATGGGGTGTAACTGTACTGCAAGATGAACTTCATCGAGTTAGCCTTGCTATGTGCTATAAAATTCCAATACACGACAAAAAAGGCAATCTATATGAATTTTCTTAATTGTTACCAAATTAACTTAAGCAAAATCAAAACGACTTCGAATAAAGCAAATACTTGACAAGGGATGTAGCACTTTACGATTAGTGCTTAAGTTACGTTATTAAAATAATTAATAACTGTGAAGTTAGTTGTCTACGTATTTAGTCTGTGGTGTTGCGGGTGATTATTTAATATTATATTTATTTAAATAAAACTTGATGATGGTTGATTGATAGTATTTAATGTACAGACGGTTAGTAGTGAAAATGATGAAAGAATTGAAATGAATTTAATAATGAATGGTAAAAAGTGTGCAATGGTTGAAAACGAGTATTATCTGTAGCGTTCGGTGAAGAAGTGTTGATTTTTTAAATATAAAGTTAACATGCAAACAGTGAAGGTTATTTATTGGAAGAAAGCCGAGGGTAGCGAAACAAGAAGCGGTAGTTTTAGTAGGGATCGGCAACGGTACTTTTTATGATTGACCGTTGCAAGCGATCGGTAACAAAGGGATATGAATTTTGGTTTGTTTATGAATGATAGACAAGAAAAGAAAGCTGATTCTGAGAATTAAAAAAGGCAAGACAGTAGAAAACATGTTTGTAGAAAAGGCATGCTCAAGGGTGTTAGTAACTTTATACAAAATATTTACACAAGACAATTTATACAAAAGTGAGGAATTTTTATGTACAAATTTAAATACAAAAATGAATATAATTACAATATTGGGACATAGGCCCCCACAAGTCTACTTTGAGCCACGATCTTATTTTTATAACCGAAAAATTACTTTGTCGGTAAACAAATGTGAAATAAATAACTAAAGTTAAAATGAATATCGACCTTCATACAAATGTAAATCCATTGTTCTTTTATAAACGCCGTGATATTTTTTAATTTTTTTAAATATTATTATATTTTCTTTTTTATTACCTTGATAACTTTTAAATTCAATAATTTTCATGGACGATGCCCAAGGATAATTCTCAATATTACAAAAGTTGAATTTAACGCTATAATTTTAGTTAATGGGTTTACAAACGATTATATATAATTATGAAAAATTACGCATGACTTATAATTTGTAATAACAAAAATAATTGCTGCTTCTTGGTTTTCTATGCAACATCATTTTTACGCTATGACCATATTGACTATAATAAATATACAATCCGTACAATCCACTCTACCACTCTAGTATTCGTGATTTATTGAAGAAGCGGGAACAAATACTGCAATCGTGTGAGTCATTTATTAAGAAAAAGCGGCATTTTCCCTCTATACTTTATTTCCGAAGGGCGTCGCCGTCCTGTATTCATATACTGAAATACAGTCATCTAGTAGGGTGTTGAGTCTACTTCTGTAACTATCCTATATTTTCTTTATCGGCAACAAAAACAAAGTTGGGCAGTTTTTACGATTAACTACTTGTGATATTCATTTTATTTTTTGGAAAATCAAATCCCTTTCTGTATGGAGAATTTCATGTCAAATGGAACCTTCATATTTTTAATAGCTTTATATACGTATACTTATATATAGAAACCTTATAATATATAAGATGTTGATTGAGATTCATGATAATGAAATGAAAACATACTATGTTAACTCAATAAAGAATTGAAATCTGTCAAAGAAGGACTTGTGGTTAGGTTAAGTTAGGTTAGGTTGTTCACTTGACAGCTATTTCGTCACCTTGTGACTTCTTATAAAGTCAAGGTTCAATAAAATTTTACAATAGGTTGTTTTTGTAAATACTCTTATTTAAATATATTAAATATGTTCGGTGTAGCAGCCAAGTGTTATTATTCACAATAATAATGGCTTGGTTTCTACGAATTCCAGGTGGCTGGAACAGAACACAGACTATTCAGGTCGGGGCTGTACGTACCGCCAATACATGTTTAGGTATACAATATTACACGCACAGGAAGTCATGAATTGGTTAGATAAAATTTAATAACAGTCAGATAGCGACCAGTCTTTGGTAATCACGCTCCTGCTGCTAACACCTCATGTATGTTGATTAAATAAAAGTGTAACAATACATTCGTACATCTTTTTATATACATCATCGCGCCTGTACAACCCCTCATTCGGAGTTTCTTGAAAAGGTTATTTCGGGCACTTTTTGTTTGTTACATTGTAGTACATCTCACACAAAATCGTATTATATATTTTTTTTCAAACAAATGTAACGATAAAAGCAAATAGGTAAATGATTAATAAGAACACATGATAAAATACAGAACCGATTGATTGACAAGCTTAACGGTTGCATTCTACGGTAACAGTGTTCAACACCGATTGAATTTCAAAACAATTTTTAATGTCGATGATTTGTTCGGCTTGTTCTTTACGTGTCTCTGAAGGATAATTACTTAATGAGCGTTCTTTTTAGAAAAAGTAAATCGAAAGTATATTAAAAGTCGAAAATATTTCACCAAGAGACCAGCGTTACCACAATATTATGTTTATAGAGATTAAAGCAAAAATTGTGTCTGCTTTATAATCATCAAATTTCTAAACTTCTCGTTTACTATACCTATCATTATTTTATCATTTAATTTTAAAATGAACATTTGAACTTGTTAATTAATGATGTCCACCAATTATTTTATACTAAAGTGACCAACTATACTCATTTACTGAGTTTTGTACTCTTTTTTCGCAAACTGTACTCTTTTCAAATCCTGTACTCTGAAAGTACTCATTTGATAATTTTATACTCATTTGTATTTCTAAAACATTTTTTTAGATTATTTTATTTCAATTTTATTAATTAAATATTTATTTATTTATCTTACATAAAATTTAAAAGTTTTAATAGAAATTTCCTTATGTTGTCCAGGCACTAATGCTGCTGTTGAAAGGGTATTTTCACTAGGGAATGATTATTGGAGCAGTGAGAAGTCGCAACTTTCTGTAAAAACATTATCTACCGTCTCAACAGTCAAATTTAATATGCAAAATGAAAGTTGTTTGGATGTGGTTACATTATTAGACGAACATCCTCATTTAGCAAAAAAAATCCACTCCGAAGAAAAATATGTTTTTAAAAGAAATTAAAGTTTTTCTCGTTTTTTCTTATTTTTTTTTTCACTTATTAAAAAGTGTACTCTTTTTGAACAAAAAATGGTTGGTCACCTTATTTATACAAGTAATTGAACGCGTTAGAAATTAGACTTCTATTTATATATTTATTTAATCGGTATATACATTAAGTATATTAACTATTATTAAAATAGTTATGTATTTATTTACAGAATGTTTTCCATTACGTATTTAAATAATGTCACTGTGTAGTTCTACCCCTACTGGCTGAGGTGCGAACTCGTCTCAATAAGCGAACAGCTAGACCACCTAGACCAGAAAGCCGTTCCGATGTCACGCTAGAACTTCGCTCGTTTGCAGCTTTCGTTTTTTGACACAATTTTATTTTCGTTAACTGCGCCTTCTGTTCACTGCTAGAATTTTACTCTTGAAAGCCTCGAAACAAGTATAACTTCAATAAATAAATAAAATTTGGTTAAAAATAGATAAACTCCATTTTATGCAATCTGTCATCTATTTACAACATTTATTTTTGATCCAAGATAGTTTTGATAAAATAAATATTTGTCCTGCCTTCTATGTACATCGATTGGTTCAATAGGTTTGGTAATACCGGCGACGTAAAAGGATCGCAAATAGGTATAGTCAATGCATTCTGTTTCCCAATCGATTTTCTGCTACACCAGACGGAAAACGGTCTAATGAACGCAGGTCTAGGGGAAGGTCAAACCATTATCATGTCTAGGTTAGATTTATTCAATTACCTGTCGGTAGTATATGTAAAGATAATTACCGTTTACGATATAAATCACACATAATAAAGCATTGAAAGGGCAATTTGCGTAATAACACTACTTCTATCTTCGTAGTCTGGTTTTTATTAGGGTTATAAATTAGAAAGCCAACTTCTACGTGTTAAAATTTTAAGACAAGAAAATCAAACGGAGGTCTATAGAATTAAACTAAATAAAATACAAAAATCCCAAGATGCCATACAAAACGCGTTTCAGTATCCAAGGTGTCATCCTCAGTTAAGGACTGTCTCTACCATCTACTATGTACTGCCAAATAAGATCTTTTTATGGGATTTTACAGAATCATCGGTTCATGCATTTGTTAATATACCTGACTCGTAAAACAACTTCCTCTGTGAAACATACTTTAAGAAGCATTACACTGCTATATTATGTGCAATTTATTATAAAAACTATTGTTTATTTTCTACCTAAACCTTCATCGCGCTGAGGTATAATTGTTTTAAATTGAATATGAAACGCTTGAGGTTTTTTAAAGAATTATTTTATTGAAGCCTCGTCCATTGTTTACGAGCGGATATTCGGATAACGTTTAAAATTAAGTAGTAAACTGCATGTTGGAATGCGCAATCATTCATGCCTAATATTAAATTATATTCAAAGTTTTACGGCGCCACGTATATACTGAGATACTCACATGCATAAATATTATTTTAAGTCAAGGTTACTTGTGACGAAAACGTGGAGAATTGTTTTGAAATGGAAACGTATTTATTTAGTAATGATTGTCATCTCCTTATATTCAATGATGAAGGAAATGTGGAACACGATAGGAGCAAATGCATTATAGCAGTAATCTCGAAATAGCAAATAATTGTGGTTCGTCTTCCTCCACTGTAACGCGGTCTGATTGGCTGTCACTTCCCTAACTACATCTCTCTCTACCAATCAGATCGCGTTAGAGCGAGAACGTCGGACCACAATTATGTCCTATTTTAGGATCGTTGCTATAGTATTAAACGATGTCTATTATTATTTAATTATGCTCGTAAGGTTTTATTAATCAGAAAAAAGAGAGCGTTAATTGATTCTAGGGGCTAGCAGGACTTTACTTACTTTTACGTTAAAGAATGCATACAAGAAGGTTGGTATAATTTTTTTGTAAAACTTGCGATTATGGAGATATTAAAAAAAAAACAATTACATCTGTAAGGTGTATATTTTAATCAGTAGCGAGTTTGCCGAAATCTGTTTGTTTATATTACAAATAAAAGCATATTTCAATCGACGCGAGTTCGAACGTGAATTTTACAGTTACAACGATACCATTGTGAACTATATTTAGTCGGGGATTCCCAACACGGCAATTTCCTTCATTAAAATATTATTCTGTGTGTGACAATTGAGTTTTTCGGGTGTGCCGTTGTAACATTTTTATTGTATAAGTGAGTTATTCCAAATATATGAAATTATTGGATTCAGGTGAGTTGTTCACCGAGTACTTCAAGCATTTTCATTTTTAATAATTATTTAAATGATTGATTTGTGAAATGATGCTAATTGATAATTTATATTGATTCAAAAGTAATTGAATGAAAATATATACAGGGACACTACCTAGACTGTTAGCTGTGGTGACACAGTCATTATTAATATTAAGGGCTGAGGTTTTAGGGCGCTGCGGTTGTACAGTTATCTAACTCATTAATGATCTTAGTCCAGTTTTTGGGCAGAGAAATCTGTCTTGCAGAGGTAGTGCGGGAGCAGGGTGCTTGCCCTTAGTACGTTAGTACACCTCCGATTTTTTAAAATTTTAGGATGTGCAGTTGCGATATAAGTACCTACCAAATAGGAAAGACCCATGAGTAAAAAACATATTTTTACTGTCGGTGTTTAGGCGCGAACTGATTTTTGTAAAAAACCATAAAACAGCAAATTTCAACTTAAAGCTGCACTGTTTTGTAGAACACGCCGTCACACGCCAAATTAATTTTGTGTGACTAGTTGGCAATGAATTGATGAAATAAAATAATGCTGCAGTAACTTTAAAAAACGAATTTATATACAAAATACTTCATAAATAAATGATAACAACCAAGCTGCGTTGTACAGAATCTCAAGGTAACTTCACTTTCTTTGATACATTTGGTCTTGATATCTATTTACCACTATGGGGTTGGTGGGACGAGGGTACAAGGGAAACCCACCATCCTGGCGCGAAACAAGCGGTTAAGAGCCGCATTACCTGCTCTGACCGGCACAAATGTTTAGAGTCATAAACCATACTATTTGTACTATTTTAACATTCCAATACGTAAATTTGACAGTGCAAGAATTAACATCTGCTAACAACAGCATTAAAATAGCAAAATAAAACACCCTAACTAAATTGGATACAAATACATATTATTAGATACAGAAATCGTTTATTCATGACGTTAGACGTTATCTTAATAATGATAAGCTAACAGAAAATAAACATCTTTCTGTTTTCTAAAAGATAAAACTAAATATAATCATGTCTTCTACTCAACACAAAATTTGTTTATATAATTTTTTTTGTCTATTATTTTGGCTTGTTAATAGTCATTATAATAATAGCCATTGTCTATTTACCGATTTTAGACAAAGTAGTGTAATTAACGTCGAACAACATGAGGAACCAAGTTTATTACTAAACAAACGTAGTCTTTAGAAGACACATGGCTGTGCATGTTTTAATCGAGGAACACTAAAAGCAGTTGTCACGCCCAAAGTTCACGAACTCTAACAAAATGCATCTTTAGATTGAAATAGAATATAAAATACGAGATATTAAGGAAAAAAAATCATTCACTTGCCTTCCTGACTAGAAATGTAAATTATTAGGTGCTCATGCTATTTATGTTGTGTTTTTTTCTGCTTACATCTAATAATACAATGTGCAATTAAAGTGAATGTAGTCAACAATTGATTCAATTACATCTGCATAAGTGCATTTACTAACAATACTTACGGCAAATCAAAGCGTAATTGATAAGTCTTTCGATTTGTTAGAGTTTATTGGTTAGTTAAAAGTTAATAGATACGAAAAAATGATTTAAATTTACATGGCTTTAGCTTAAGTAGGTTCGGGAGTTACAGTGTTAGGAAAAATAGTTTTGCACAAAAAATAGCAAATAACTAATTGTATGAGACATCTGCAAATTTTGATTTGGCATTTTAAGTCAGTTAATTACTCATGTCTGAAGAAGCTAAGCTTTGGCGAAACATTTTCTGAAAATCTACTTGATATTGTGTTTCCTTGATTATGGATTTTGATCAAGTTAGGGTGGAAAAAATATATAATTAGATTTTATTATGTCTTCCATCTCTGCATGTCATATGCCAGTAAATAAATTTTTCGAAGATATTTTTTAAACTTTTTTTTTTTAATTTTATTTCATGTACTATATAAAATAATCTAATAATGTTTTAAAATTTTACGCAGAATGAGCCTTTAACCTATTAAAAAATCTATTTTAATCCTTTTTAGAAATTGAATGAATTTTTTCTCGTGACTAATTTTAAGAGCCGTAATGCCATTTTAATAATAATAATAATAAAATATTAACAAAATAGAGTCCACAATTAATATGTAGGAATATACTAGAATTTACATTTTCCGTATTATTTTTTGTACATTTCTTTCTGACTTATTGTTATACATTTCCTGTCAGTAATGAGTGTACTTAATGGAAAAAATATTTTTCTGACAATCTTTTTTTAATTTTTTAATATGTTATTAAAATTCTTCAAAAAATAACAGATAGAAAACAATAAGACAGAAGAAAGCTTCAGTAATTTTTGATTGAAAATTTAGGAACTAACATTTATAATGGCAAAGAGAAGCAGAAAAGTAACACTTGTGATTCACTTGATTTATTGTCAATTCTGACAAATTTATTTCGACCAACGGATCATTATCAAAGAGTAATAATAACGATCCATTAGTCGAAACAAATTGATAATAAGCCAAGTGAAAGTTATACTGGTGTTTATTCATTCTTTTTTGCCTATTTATAAAAATATGTTAGCCTAAAAAAAAGTACACATATTTATTTCTTTTTAAAGTTCTACACTTCAGCAATCTTTTGTATTTATATAATTAATAGCCATTTCGGCATAAATAAAAATTAATACGATTAAAATGTAGTAAAGCTCTTTTGTTTCCCTGTTTCTTTGATTTTTTAAATTAAGTAAGATGTTTCACAAAAATTAAATAAAAATAAACTTAAATATTTTGTTATCGTGAGTAATGCTCGCCAGCCACACGCACGTCCCGGGTTCAATTCCCGATCGGTGTAATTTTTTTTTACATTTTTTACCTGTCATAAAATGATTTTTATTATGTGCATGTATACGGTACAGTACCTTTCGAATGATGATAAGTATCATTCCCCTCCTCTTGTAATAAATACCGAAGACACGTATGAGAAACTTTGACCTTTACGTATTAATACAAATATGATATATATATAAGGGCTTCTCTAAAAGCCTACTAAAAAGTATGACTTACTTAATGATTCTGCTTACAAAGCAATCTATTTAAATTGTTTTCGTACTGTTCGCAAGTGTGTAGGACGTGCTTATTCCTTTTAATCCTGACCCAGGCTCGATTGGTTAGAAAGACATTTATTTATTTATTTTGGAAAGCGTGCGACTGTCTCAAGTGCTAATGAACTCTGCATTGCATTTAGCTGAATCCCAAAATAGTAGCAGCTTCGAAATGCCTTCGCGTCGTGTTATGTATGTATAGTTGTACCATAGTACTGAATCGGCTTCGACTACTGGAATTCAGTTTAACAACACCATAGCCACTAAAAACGATTGCTCTGATTTATTCTGAAAAACAATAACCACGTACTACTCTACTTAATTGTGTTAAACAGCTGAAACGTGGCTCATAAGATTTGATTGTTATTTCCTTTTATTAGAAATATTCTGAAACATTAAATGCTGCATGATAAATTTTGAAAACAAGTGAATATCTTGACAGAATCGTATCATTTTGATTCGAATTTGTAAAGTAGTGACGCCATACGGAAGTAGAATGTAAAAAAAAATATTTTCACTGGTCCCCTATAGTGAAGGTAAGTTGCTAACGATAAGTAGGGAAAAAATATTTTTCTGTAACTACCTACTTAAATCAATCGATTACGAAAATTATGGTAAATTGGTAAAGGATTCTCCATTTACATCTAAAATTGATAAAATTCCCATCATCAGCCATTCAATTAAAGTTTGCAAGTAATTAAAGTGATTTTTTATTATTATTATTGTTTTTTAAAATAGTTTGATCTTGAGTCTTAGATTTGATTTTTCATAAGAATTAGTTTATATGGTTTTTAAATTTAAAATCTTTAAAAAAGGGTTCTGTTCGCTGCTCACAAAATGTAGACCACGTATCTATAATAACAATCATCAAATGAGAATTACTCTAAAACCGAATGACTTGATGAATATCAAATTCGTTTTTCTTTTTTCTGGATGGTTTTGGGATTTCTCTTAGAAGCATCTCAATTATCAGTTTAATAATAAAGTCGTTATTGAACATAAATAGTTAATATGTCTGCTACAGTTTTGTATTTTCTTGACGAGTGGTTCATTTAATGAAACTAATTACACAATTAGTACATCCTATCGTTACTTTATCTAAAAGAAAAGTATTATGTACTGGAATAATAATTTCTTCAATGTAAATTTAATTCTTAAAAGTTTCGATGGTAAATTTTTTTCTTCAATATCTTCTTAATCCTCGATGAAATTAGTTTCAATTGTTGAAATAGGTAGATAAAAGTAGAAAAAGTTTTGAAGAATTATATTTCTAGAATTTGGTGAAGGAGCTGGGAATTTTAGTCTGTGAAAGACTTTTTCATTATTGTAATGAAATTTTTGTAAAATTTCCTAAATTATTGATTTACAAAACTATAAGAATATCTGCTTTTTATTAAGATTTCAAAGTATTCCATAACTTTTTTTTGCAAAATTTTATTGACCCTCAATCTTCCTTAATTGTAAAAATGGAAAAATAAATACATTCCAACGTTTCAAATAGAAAAGTCTATTTTACTTACTTACAGTGAAATAAAGTTAAGTAATTTTATTTAAGACAAATTCAGGTGTTTTGTAAATACATTTATCTAAGTATGACCGATTAAAAAAACCTAAATGAGTAATTCAAGTAGAAACATCTACCTATCATAAAATCTCAAAATGTTTCTTATATAATTGTTCATTAATGCTTTTTTGTTTTTTTTCTTGAACGTGTTTTTAACCTTTCACGAAATAAGAATAATAACTTAAATTTGTTTAATTTAATATCAATGTAGGCAACAATAGATTGTAGTTTTTTAGTTTATTGAAACACAGAATTTTGTATGACTTCATCCATGTACGTTTTGATATCAAGTGTGTTATGTCATTACCAAGTAATTTAATCAAACAAGTGCACATTCAAACAAAAAAAAACATAGATTATAGTTCACTTTCTTAGTAGATAAGTATTAATTTTTGTTTCAACTGACATTTTTAAGGAGAAATAAATATTTAAAACGGAATGTTTTGCTTGAAAGAAAAATTATTTTAATTTATATTACATCTTCAGAAAATCAATTATTAGAAAGGGAATACTGTAACTCTTCAAAACAATTGGCACCGATTGTTCCTCTTTTTTATTTTGCGCTGAATCATTATCTGATATTGCTTTAATACAGTTTACCATAATGAAAGGTAGTAAAAATTCGTGCATATTTTACATGGAATGGCAGATATAGAATACCAGGTCACCTGAAAAATTCTGTTCACAGTAGGCGGTGAAAGTAGTTTACATTTACCGCTTTAAAATTTCGAAACGATAATCCAATTCATCGATCGCATTTAAAAATATGTTTATTAAGTTTACAATGTGACTTTGAATAACTGCGTCGCGTTTATTTGTAATATCGTTAATATTTTTTTGACATAATCTAATTTCCTGATAATAAATATAATCTCTAACATTAAATTTATTAAATTTAAAAATGATATTCTGCCATATTCTGTTAAAAATTTTACAGCTGACTGTTTTATAACCGCTTATAATTTTTATACAAATAGATTGTGTAGTATAATTATATAATAATAAAAAGAAAAGTATATGTCAAAAAAAACTCGTCGATGACAACAACTTCGATAAGAATCCTCACTCGCAATCGCTAAACACGCCGCGTGGTGTGTTTTTTATTTCGAAAACAATAAATAATTTGTTTCGTCAAAGCTAGAAAAGCTAGTTGTAGAAAAACAGATTATGATAAAGCAGACGGTGAGATTTTCTGAGGAAAAAGAAGTTCAAAACTATTAATATTTTCATTTCCTAGCTTTGGACATTATCCTTTTCGATGATAACAAAATCGTCCTAAAGATACTACCACGAATAATTTCTTTGTAATAAATTGCACCTCTCCCTATTATTTCATCTTCATGTTTTTCAGTTGAATTTTTCCACCAACTGTAAGGTTATTAATGTTTGACAAGATCTTTTTCGATTAAGGATATCGTATTATCAAACTGAAGTTACTATGTAGTAGTATACTTGATAGGCACTTATACAAGTTTGGTAAGTGATCTGTCAAAACCGTGCACCGCGATTTCGAACTCATCGGTTTTCATCAGTACGCCGTAGTAGACAGTTCGACAGCACACGTACCAATTTACTTGCTGCTTTGAAACAGCGTTTAATAATTACAGACGGCATGGTGAACGCCATCTGTAGAAATTTCCCACTAGTTGCGAATTCATTAATCTTTAACAAGGACCTTTTCGCTTTTTATCAAACTGACAATCTGTTAAATTTTTAAGAACACGTAACTATTAATTAAACCTACTACTAAAGACGTAGGTGTACATTTACACAGTAGAACAGTTAAACTTTTTAATTTTTATTTCATTTTAGTAGTGGTTGCGTTACGCCCTTAATTGATCTCTCCTCTTTTACAATTTGTTATGGAAAAGCAGTTCTAATATTATCTTCCTACGTTTATAATACGTTATAAATTAAAGTAAATAGGATTGTAAATATTCACATTGCGTGTTTATTTCTTACATTTTCATGCCTTAAACGCAAATCCGTGGGTCGCTTCGGACATTTTTTTACTGTCTTTTTTGTGGAACGTGGTGGGTGAATACATAAAATAAAAACTTATACCAGTCCTGTAATAAGTAGGACATGTGTGGTCGTAATGTAAGGATAAGAAATAAGTATGGGATAACTTGTTCATGAACAGATACAAATTAATGAAAATTTTGCGTTGTAGGTACACAACTTATTACTGTGCAGGTACAGTACTTTTCAAATAGATAATATTTTAAGTAGTTTAGTATGAAATGTTATCAATTAAATAAAATTGTGTAATTATATCTGTTGCTGCAGAGTTGTTCGTTATGTTCGTTCCTCATTTGTTAATTCAATTTATTCACTAAATAAAAAACTCGTTAGAATTTCAAAGATTTTTTGAATGAAAATAAACATCAGATATCAAGAGCTCCTTTTATGATTTGTAAGTTTGAAACTTAATATTGTATATTCGTGTCATACAGATATCCTAATAAAAACGCCAATTAAAAGGATAAAAAAAGACCTATCATTTTTGACAAGTTTTTCTTTTATTTTTGTAAATCACAAGAAAGAAGTCTAATAGGCTGTACAAAAATGACAATAGCGAAATTGGCATATCTAATAATTCTCATTTATTATTGCTGCCTAAGTGTGTTTGTTTCATCCATGTTTTCAAAGATGGAAAATAATGATGAAATAGTCGAACAAAGGCATCCAACTTGAATTTATTTTACATTCATAGAGAGCGTAATTACAAAATTACAGAAAGAACTTGCCGTGAGTACATAAAACGAAAGAAATGCATAATTCCCGTTAATGAACAAAACTAGATGCAATACAATCCCAATTATCAGAAATCTGGTTTATTCGAATTTATTTTCGAGTTTTTCTCATTATAAGAAATATTCCGATTAAAACGAAAATATTCATATTGATGATGAATGGTTTCCTTAATGCGCCTGGGATTCCCCGAAAATTGTTTGTAATAAGGTCTAATAAGAATCGCTTTGGTTAGTTCATCTACTTATAAGTTACATATAACATATGTTATTATCGGAGAGATAGGTAGTAGTTTTGTATTAAACTTTTTCTATATATTTTTTAATAATTGCATATCGCATATAGGTCATATTGCATATATATATAAATCTGCAATGTTGTATGCATTGTAAATTTCCATATTATAAAAAAAAAACTCGGATTAACCGAAATTACTTTGGGTCAGATTACATACTTTGGATAATCCATATTCTAAATGTATAAAAGAATGGAAGTTTTTTTTAATGTGTGAAGAATATAGAACAATTGTATTGTGGCGAATTTGGAAGATATTTTATTGAAATTTCAAGAATCAATCCCTCTCAGACATAGACCAATCAAACTTACGAGCCAATTTCAGCTATTATCGTTCTTTCAGTGTCTGGTAGATTATTTACTTAAATTAAACGAAAAATGCAAAACATTCAGAAAAATGCAAAACATTCAGAAAAATGCAAAACATTCAAAAAATTGTAGCTATAAGTAACCCAGGAGTCTACTTTCATTAAAAAAAATAATAAATATTAGATTTTGACTTTTTTGGTTCCCTACATAATATTTCCTCTGTAACTGGCGTTATCTAAAATTTTTTCCTTGAATCAGTTATAACTTGAGAATTGTTAGCTTTAGGGGTATGTCATCCTTGTAATAAGTTCCTTTAAATTTAATAAGGTGCCTATACAAAAAAAAACATTAAAAAAATTGGGTCATTCCATTTAAAATAACGAAGTACTGACGCACTTACGGTAAAATTAGAAATGCCATAGTTTTGAAAATATTTTCTTTAAATGGATCCCTTTGACTTGCAGAAGTATACCAAGCTTCAAATCGATACCACCTTTTGTTTCCTATAAACTTCTAATGAACGTTTTAGATCTATTACATCAATTCTCTGTACCTTTCACGCATATTGATAAACTCAGTGGATTGGTTTTTTAGAAGCTTTATATGTCCTCTTTACGTTGATTCCTCAAGTGTTTATTTAAGCCTGCGTAGCCTGCATTAAAATTATAATTATATAATTAAAGTTCTGTGTCTCTGGAACCCATTCTCAGTTTTTTTATTTGCATTTGTGTAGTTGAATTTTTAATTAATTACCTGCTTTTGCTTTAAACTTTTTAGTTGGGATACGTATGTATTATTGGAAAAATACTATTATAGGTAGATACAATTGTTATTTTAGTAAAGTTTTCTAATATTTTTCGGTTGTTATTGATGATCTTAGTATTTAGAATCTACTCTAACACCCCTTCCTATAAATTCCAACAAAACATGGCTTAAAGACTTTCCATAAACCATGTAACGCGTTTTCCGTACCTTTTTAACCCTCTACCCTACCCCCTCCTTACCTAGTAATGCCATTTAGATATTTAGTCGAACCCTCCTATTTATTTTGTGTTACGTAACTTTTAAACCAAGTTTTGTAAAATAACCGAATGATAAAAAATTCCAAAGGGCAGCTTTTTAATTGATTAAATTTGTCGAAGCTTTTATTTAATTATAGATGGTGCGCGCATTGTAATGTTCGATATAATTATAAAAGTATACTATATCTGCGTTAAGTTACACAGAGTTCTGCATTTACCCTCCCCTTATGTAATTCGACATAACATAATAGCATACCTCTGAGTTTAATGACTTCTTTTTTATAAAACTTATTTCCAAATTTTTGTAGAGTACTCTATTATGTATACTGTAGATTTGTAGTGGGGAGATTTCCTTTTTCTATTTTTAATTTTATTTTCTAGAGGTTATTTCAAAACGTAAAAACTTGAATCGCTGTCAAAATGTGCTATTCTGAATTTATACCGAACGTATTTCAATAGAGTACGTACTCATTGCCATTTTATTCTTGCTAACTTTAATTAAAGCCATTTTTGTTTTGTTTGTAAAATGTCCCAAAACACGTTTTAAATATAACTTCAAGAATCGTAATATAGGTAGCACGAACAGGCATCTTCTTTCAATTTTTTACGTGACTAGGAAATATCAATGTCAATTCTATTATGACAACAACACCGTTATATATATTACAACATTACCTTTATTGAGTCAATTTCTATTTGGTTTAGACATAAGGAATATTTCAGTTGTTTATATCTGTTTTTGTGAATTTTCGTCTTTGGCAATGAAGAAATTATTACTGTTTAAAAAACGAATGTATGAATGAATGAATGAATGAATGAATCACATGAAAACGACTCAAAATTTTTGCCTGTTACTGTACATTCGATTTTTCATTATCGTAAATATACGTGACGGATATACCTGCCGTACAATTTAAATACAAAACGTTCCATCTTAGAAGTTTAAAATACTTCAGACTACAGAAGTATGTTTTTGTAAAAAAGGATTTGAAATCCTAAAAAAAGACCGATAAAAACATAATAGTAATTAATAATGAAGTAATATAATACGAATTAACGATAATTGAATGTTTTGTTTGATCTCGTTGTACGGATGAGGTATAAAATGTGCGCGTGCGCCAAGTATGACCCACCCGGCTTCGCCAGTTTATGCTTGCGTTTAGCCGGTGTGTGTGTGTGATTCGTGTTGTGGTCTGCCGTTGTGCCTAATTTCTTTTAACATTAATAATAATAAATTATTTTTATTGTAAATCTGTGATATCAGCGACGATTTATATGTCTGCATTGTTTCACATTCTCATCATCAGGTATTTAATTTAACGTTTATTTTTAAAAACGTTCGCCTTGAAGTAAAAACCTTCGAATGGAATGCTAAGTAGGAACCACACAAAGTTTCTTTTCTTTGGCAGCGACAGCAGCTGGTCAAAATACTGGCTGTTGATTTTTCGTTTATGAAAATAGATGTCAATTGTTTGCAGAAATGAATAGTGTTAATTGCCATTGCTGTCACTTATCATGTGATAAGGAGAAATGCATTTTATATAGACATTTCCTTTATATTTTATGAACACGGTGATTGACAACTTGTTGCCATCTTAAAAATGGAACGTTTTCTTTATAATACGTCTTTCTATTAAGTTTAGATACACGATCACATTAAATCATTAAGCCGCCATTATGTAAGGAGTTATTGTAGTTTATATTTTAGATTTCTTTTTATTGAAAGTAATATAAACAGCATTTTCTTGTTTGCACTTTTTCGAGTCTGATTTATAATCTTCAGTTATAACCTATAATTATATATCAATTAATACTTGATATTTTTATTGCTAATTTATTTTTTGTACCTGTGTATTAATACCCGTACATACGTGAGGCTGGGGAAATAATGCTAGCCGATGCTTTCAAGGCATTGAACTTAACGTATTTTATAAATCAGACTAGAATATTTATTTAATAAGTAATGCATACTATTTTCATATAAATAAAATGTAGGTATTTTTGACTAGTAAAATTTGCGAAATTATAGCTTGTCAAAATAGAATTTTAAAATCACAACATAATCATTTTGAATCTTAATATTGTGTTATAAATGCATTAAGCATTTTTTAAATAGAATTAGATTTAGAAATAATAAATATTTATTAACTTTCGATACAAATACGTCACGATTAGTACAAGAAGGAGCGTCTTTTACAATAATGATGTTCAAGAAAAACTGTTAATATTTTGCAAAACACCTGTTGCTCATATTCTATTCGGTGCTAATGCACCCAGATCGCCGGTATTTCCATCAATACTTGTGATATTTCGGGCGTGGCAGTTTTTGTTTTCATTTAACAGCGTTTTTCTGACTATGAATTGTAGAACGACCAGCAGTTTTTACTGGTACTTTTCCCTTTCTACTGTAATGTAACAATAAATATTAACTTCAGACTTCTTGTCCCGATCTTGGTTTACAAAAATCTACATTGAATTAAATATTCATGATTTTTAATTGAAATGTTTTTATTATAGTTCATGAAACTAGCGCCATAGTTGATAATGTAGCTGATAGTGGAGAAGATTCAGAAGACGAATGGAATTATTTTAAGGGCGACGCAGCTGAGAAGAAGAATATAAAATTATCTCAAGCAGACAAAGAATTGGTACCTAACTTTTTGAGTAATTATCCATGAATGAAAGTAATTATGTTGAATTTTTAGATTGCTGACTCCAACATTGATAGCGACACCATGTCCCAGTTAAATCCGAATGCTGCTGAATTCGTTCCGGTTTCACCAAAAAGAAATATTGCTTCACCTCAGTTCCAAAACCTTATCAATGATCCCATAATTGCGCAATCTCCAAAGAAAACTGTCCAACCAGAATCTGACATTAATGTTCCCAATATTCAAGATTTTGAGAAGGAAATAAAATCTAGACCAAGTGACCTAACTACAAATGGCCATGATGATGACGTAAGTGATTTGTAAAATGATTTTTTCGATATTTAAAAATGTTATTATTCTTTCTAGAGCCACAAGTTAACATCACAACAAATAATGGAAAATTTCTTAAATGGTAAGAGCATTGAAGAAATCGAATTTCAGCCTAGCACTCCAAAGAAAACGTTTAGCCCTGATGAATTTCATTTTGGGACTAACACAACACCTTTTACACCTGGTCGACTACTTGATCAATCAGAAGCATTATCTACAAAAGCAAATTTTGGCGATGAAACGTCAGCTAGTTATATGGACGATAAGGATCTTGAATGCACTCCTGTTGTTGAAAAGACCAGTAACGTGTCTCGTAAATTAGAAGACGATTTTGATGTCGAAGAATTAAATAAAGTTCATGTGTTGCCAGAAAATATTGACGATTATTTGGTAGCGGTCAATGGCAACAATGCTACATTTAATGATACAAATTCTGACCTTCCCTTGGCGGGAGAAAAATCGAACATCCCTATTACTACTGATTTAGACACTTCTTTGGATAATGTTATCGTGGAGGAAATTCAAGAAAAGGAAGAAACAACACTAGAAACTGAAGTTCCTAATGATTCTGAAGAGTCAGAGCCAAAACCAAACATTCAACAACAAGTGTGGGCAAATATTTCTAAGGAACTGGAACAAAATGTACTTGATTCAGACCCATTCAAATACGAAGATGATACTATTTTACAATCTCCAATAAAAGAAGAATATCAATTGAATGAGACTAAAGAGACTATTGTTGAGTTAGAACATGAAAGCCAGACAAAGAACATACTTGATCAAAATCCATTATGTACCATTCCATCAACACTGTCTCCTGCTCTTGAAATGCTTTCATCACCAGAACCGCAAGAATCCGAAATTGCTACTGCATTATTAGCTGAACCAGAACAGTTAGCAGTAATTCAAGAAACAGAAGTATGTAATTTACCTGATGTAGACCACGAGTCCAATTTATTACAAGATGAAAACAAGTCGTCAACTCCTTTAGCAGATTCCCCATTGTCTGAATTGTTAGCCAAATCACCGCTACCTGAATCTCAGTCTTCGATGCAAGAACATTTGGAGTCTGTGGTGTTACCAGAGCCGGAAATAGAAAGAATTGAATCAGATGTGAGATCTCCTGAAATTGAAATAGAATCATTGAAAGAAGGACCTTCTTCAACAGAATTGGATGTTATGTCACCTGATTTAAAGGTGGAGTCTCCAGAATTGCGAGATTTAGTATCTGAAACGTCGGATTTAGATAATAAGGTATCTGATGCTAAAACGCCAATTTCAGAATTTAATACAAAGTCTCCAGAACATTGTGAGTTACCGAAATCCCCTGAACCAGAAATTTGCCAGCTTGTTAAATCACCTGTACCAAACTTAGCGAAAACGCCTGAACCGGACTTACATCAACTGTCAAAATTAACAGAATCACTCCAATGCGAAATACTATCAAATGATAGTTTACCAATCGCTCCTATAAAAGAGTCTCCTACAGATGACATCACTTCATCTGTGAAAGATGAAGTCTCATCGCCGGCTTTGACTGCCTCCCCAATCGAAATTGAGGAAACAAAATTGTCCAAACAGTTGGACACAGAGTCAGTGGTTACTACTGATATCAACTCGTTCCTTAACAGAACTGAACTTTCTGAAGTTGCCTCTCCTTTAAGTCCCGAATCTGAAATCATTACATCTCACTACATACAACCTGAGTTTGCAGAAAAGACAATAATGTCTCCATTTGAGGAAACTAGAACAGAATCAGTTGTTGAAGAGGTGCCAAAAGAAGCTTCAAAAGTAGAAGAAATAAAGGAAGAAGTTACAGAAAAACAAGAAAAAGAAGACAAACAGGAGAAAGAAGAAAAGACTACTGGTGATAGTGGAATTGCAATTGTTGCCGGATCCGGCGTTGCTGCAGCCGCAGTCGCGTTGGCCACTAAAAAGGATACTCTTGTAGCAAAGAAAGCTCCAGCTAAGACTTCTACCAAAACCATCCCTGCAAAAACACCCTTAAAAACTACAAGTGCTAGTAAGCCAACAAAATCATCGTCGACGACACCATTAAAATCTGCTTCACCAGCAACTAGATCTACGCCTTCTAAAGTGCACTCAGCAACTCCCAAAACGCCCACATCTGTTTCAGCAGCAAGAAGTGCCGTTGGTGCAAAATCGCCAGCTGCAAGTAGTAGACCTAAATCTGCTACTAGCACCCCAATTTCGAAATCTTTAACCGATAGAAAGTCGCTAACAAATGGCGAATGCAAAAAGCCCTTAACTGCTACTTCTCCAGAAAAGAAATCTACAACAGCTGCATCTTCAAGGTCGGCACCTAAAGTAGCTTCTAGGAACGTCGTCCCTTCTACCAAAGCAACTGGTATTTCTAAGACGACAACTACTAGTGCTTTAAGATCTACTGCAGCTGCTTCTACTAAGTCTGCAGCTACTAGAACTACCACAGCAGCTACGGCAACGAGAACCACTACAAAGACTTTGAGCTCTACTAGGACTACAACATCAACTACAACCACTTCTGTGTCAAAAACAAGTGCCACAACTGCTAAGGTAGATATTTCTAAATTTATTTTCTTTTGCTGTTATATGATTTATTGTCTGTCAAATTGGGTGATATTACTTTGTCCTTTTTCAGGGCATTGTTTCTTCGAAAACGTCAACGTTAACAGCTCCAAAGCCTAAACCTACAACCACAGTTCCTAGTCGCGCCAAACCTCCACTTACCAAGACTGTAACAAAAAGCAGTCCAGATACTGAGAAGCAACTTAAAGAAACAGCAAATAAGAAAATTACTGCAGCGGCAGCCCGTGTCACTTCCATAAAGAAGACCACGGCACACACCGTTCAAAAAACAGACTCAAAGGTATTGATTAAATTAAAAAAGTTTATAGTTTCTTTGAACATGTTGAGTTAGTTTACAAGACGTGTTCACGAAATCCATTGTCTTTATTTTTTTATGTGTACAACGTTTCAGTTGATCGATCTATTTATCTCCAGCCGTTAACTGCATTTATATCAGCTGAAACGTACATACCAAAATAAAGACAATGTAAGTCCTAAACACAACTTTGAACAACCAGGTACTATCTAACCAGATTTTCAAACATGTGAGTTAGTTTAAGGTGGTTTTGAAAGGAAAACCCAAAGCGAATATTAAATAAAAAGTAAATGTCACAGGAATTAGATGGATGGTATTTTTCTCGTTTAACTTTTTTGCATGTTTGTACGAAATTTTGGTAAATTTTGGCATTTTAGGTACTGCACATCTAAATATTGCTCGATGATTCAAAGCTAAGAAGAAAAAAGAAAAGTATTACCGTAGTTTTTACTGATATAAGAATTATCAAAATAAATAGTTGTATGATTAGTTGAAATAGTTTTGGATTAACTATAAGTTCAATTTTTTATGGATATTTCTGCAGGGTCCTGTTACCAAATCTCACGTAACGAAAACTACAACCGTGAAGTCGACATTGGGCAAGAAACCCACCGAAGTAGTTCATAACGTAAGCAATAATTTAAAAACGACCACAACATCCACGAAATCCCCAAAAATCGAACAGAATGGAATAGTGAGTCAAGTTCAAGAGATTACAACCATCAACGTATCATCAAACAGCAGTGAACCGCAACTGATTAAAGACTTATCTCCTATTAACGATAATGTACAATTACTCGACAATGCTAAGCTTTTGGAGGCAACGGAGAATTAAGAACAAAAAAAAACAAAAACACAGACTGAACGATCACTCTATATTTTACTAAGTATATTATACTAATATTTATTACTAATAAGAAGTTTTTATATTTAATGTGTTTACTATGATTATTATTATCAAATAATGTTGGTGTGTATCATATTTTGAGCTGTGGTTAATATTTAGGACTGAGTTTCTTACGACGTGAACAGCATAAGAACTGTATTTGTTTTTATTAGCTTTTATATACATACATAAAAATATACTTAATACTTATACATATATATTTAAAAAAATGCAAAAATTGCGTCTTTTTAAGTTACTAGCTTTGCTTGTTTACAGTTTTCCTTTATGTGATTGGTAAAATTGCACTTGTAAATATATTTAAATTATTAAATTTGGCCGCATTCGGTGCTACTTCTAGTATTTTTTATGAAGTTGGTTTTTAACTATCCATATTATTCTTCATTTGGTGTTTTCTATTGCATACCATGTTTATAAACTGTGTGATGTTTCTTTTTAATTTAAACGTAGTTTTCTGAATATTAACATTCTCAACTAGAGTTTTTTGGAATTCTTCCTCTTTTTTAAGGGAAACAAAGTTGGTTGAGGTTTTTACACGTTCATTTCTTTTATATTACTTGTGTTGTTTCCAGCTTAACAATGTCGAGTTATTGTCATTTTTATATTGCTGCGAAGATTTGTAAAAATTCAAATTATTATTTATTTATAGTGAATTGTATTTTTAAAGCACTTAATAAAACATTCAGACTATAATAAATGTTTTTGTGTTAAAAAAGTTTTCTTAAGTAGATAAAACGATGTTGAGTAAACTATTATGTAAGATACAAAAGTGTTTGATTTAATATGGGAGTGGGTAGGTATATATAGATCTAAATTCCAATAAATAAACTCCTGATGAATATATGTACATTTGATTGATATATTTTGCTAATGTTTACCTTAAATTTGAGGGTGTCTAATGCCTAAGGATGGTAAAGTCTTGTTTGATTTACTATAATTGTATTCTTTTACAAATACTTGAATTATTTAAGTCAATTAGATTATTGCATATAATTCCGAATAATCATCGCAAATATTATTCGATTTTCGCTTTTATACGTTCGTTTCGCCCACAAGTAAAACCTTTATATATTCTAAAAAGTCGTACGCAAAATTGTACCAATTTTTGAAAAATTGTATTTACTTTTAATAACATTTGAGTGTTACAGCAGTCTTATTTCCATCTTCATGAGTTCTGGTTCACTTAGGTATTTATATTTAATATTTCTTTTTTCAGAGTGTAGGTAATGTTAACGCATTTTTATATTAATATGTTCTAGTTAACATTAAAAATCTTACATGTTAAATATATGGACTTTGTTTTTTTTTATTACATGTAATACTCTTTATTAAATACTTTAGTTTGTACTTAGTGACTTCATAATAAGTCGCCTAGATCACTTCTATGAATCTAAATCTCATCGAAATGGTTTCAGCGGTTTCAAAAATTAGCCGGTACAGACAAAAACCTTCTTAAGGGTTGTCTGTGTCTTAATAGAATCCAAATAACCACATAAGTTTAAAAAAGTAATAATTTTGACATTATATATTACAGGCACTTCAATTTTAGTAGAATTCAGTTTCGGGTTAAGGGGCCCTTAAGTCCAAATTTGAGTTCTATTATCGATTCCTGCCGTGAATGATCTCACTTCAACTTTATTTATTTGTGTAGATGTATACAAATATATATAATATAAATGATTTCAAGGTATTTTATGAATTAGTCTCATACAAAGCAAACTTCTGGTAATGTAAGTAATGTAAAATTAAAGTAAGTAGTGTTATAGTTATTTAAAATTGAACTATAAAGAAATTCACACTTCTCTTTTTTGTTTTTTAATTATATATATTCTTAAGGCCAGTTATGAATAAAAAGCAACCTACACGATTCAATTTCCTGAGCGCAACTATTTAAATAGGTCTGTCATTTATATACGCATGCGCGGTAGAAAACCCTATTTTATGAGTAATTGTTCGTATAAGGATATTGTTGGAACGCGTTCAATAGTTGCTCGCAGATTTTGTACGTGTCTCGTCTCGCACGAGGTGCGCTTTGCACCTAATTTTTAATAATAATTAAAAATGATTGAACAAAATTGTTACCCAGTAATTTCGTTACAATGATTAAGTATTTTAGTTAATATCACTTCATCATCATCTTTTTTATTTGTTAACATCAGTTTTCTAAGGTCGGTATACTTATTTCGTCTTTTTCGTGTTATCTTGTATCAACCTACTTATAAAATGAATGGTACAACCAATGGTGAAAAAAAGGCCTACAGGCTAGTCCTTACCGGAGGTAAGTTAGTTTTCCTACTTTTTTTATTAGTAGTTTAATAAATACGATATTTTTAAGACCACGTGTTTTCATAATGCCTGCAGTTCTTTGTGATATAACTCTTAATGTTACTTTAAAAAACTGTAAAATGTATATATTTTAAAATTTTTAACGCTTTCCAATAATTATTTTGTTTCATTATTGAAGTTATTTACCAGTACATATTTGTTTAATATATTACGACTATTTGGATGAATTGCATTTTTTATAAATAACTAAATAGGTAATTCCTACATAGTTGTGTATAACAATGTATGTTCGTTAATTTATTTAATTGTGTTTGATAAATAACATGTAGCCATTTCTATTTTCGTCAATCATACGCAATACCTTTAAAAAATAATTCGTAGTCAATGGTAATAGGTATATCTCTACTAGCAGTTAAATACAATTGTCCTTTTACTGAAAATTGAGCACTTACTTTTGTGGCAGAAAAAATCTGAAATGTCACTTTATTATGCCTTTGTCTGCTTTATGGAAGGTTTCATAATCAAGAAAATAAAGCTGAATATAACGAAGCACAATAATTTTAATATTAAGTATTGGAAAACGTATAGCAGCATTTAAAAAAATAAAAATTAACAGACATTTAGGTACATATTTGAATTCATTGTTTGCTTTGACTTCATTTGTTTGTATTTTATAAATATTGTTTAGGCCTATTTGATACTTTTGACTCTTTTGTAATGGAATGATTTTTTACAGGTCCATGCGGTGGCAAAACTACCGGCCAAGCAAGATTATGCACATTTTTTGAAAATATGGGATGGAAGGTAAGCCTGATTTTAATTTTGTGACGATATTGTAAAAACAAATCAAAATATTAAAAACATTTTTATGAATACCTGCTAAATCTGTGAAATACGTTTTTCATAAATAATCAAATTTCCATTTTAAAAGTAATAATTTGTCAGTCTACCTACTTGCAATTTTTTCCCCTAAATATTACCATATTTCTAGAAAGTTTAACTGATTTACTTACATTAAGTCCCTATTTTCTCTTTCCATATCGTTTTGTGTTGAAATTCTGTTTTGTTTGTTGAGAAGAATTACCTATTATGTAAGTGGTACTTAACTGTTTTATTTGCCTACCTTGAATACATGAGTATGTTTTTTGATACGTATTTTCATTTTCATTTGGTTCAGCATAAAACTGAATTATAGCTTTGAAAAATGTCATCATTGAGTATGTGGGTAAAAGTAAGTATTTAAAAATTATAATTAAAATTATTTAATAATTATTACTTTTTAAACAGTTGAAAAGTAATAATTTTATCAGTAAAAAGCAGTACCGCAATAAATTTCAAGTGCTACTCGCATTATAAAAACTTTGTATTTAACTTTTCTCCAAATTGATGCTAATGTTTTAACTGCTACCTCTTTCACTGTTCAGTTAAGCGAATAATATTTTGTTATACATTATTATGGGTTAATTAGTACTTTTGGTAATATTTTCGTAAAACTCCTTAATTTTATTTTATATTATAATGATGGTAAATATGAATACAAGTTCAGTATGTTAGCAAAAATATTTAGCTACAGAGCAGGGCTTCTGCGGCTGCTGTGTAAAAATAATGAATGAAAACCAAGCCCAAGATAGCGCTGCGAAATTTTTATTTTTACTTAAATCTACTTTCCAATTAACGTGTCATAGGTTAATAAGTTTCCCTTTAATGTCTTTCCCGATTATAAAATTGTCCCAGTTGTATCTTTTAGCAATAGTAAGTTATTAATTGTTTAAACATGTTACAAGAAATAGCATTAGAACAAGAAAAAGGAACGTTCCCTTTAATTATAATTGGCTAGGTAATCTGATTCTCTCTAATTATATAATTAATTTGATTTAAAATATTAAGAAAAAATATTTTGGTGATTAAAAAACGTTTTTTTTTTGCTATTTTTTAGTCAATTAGTTTAACAGTTGGGGCAATTGTATATTTGGAAAGGGCATTTAAAGGGAAATTTATTAACCTTTTATACGTTAATTGAAAAATTCGATTTAAAAATATCGCGCCGCTAGCTGTTCGCAGTCGAATGCATTTATTTAAATGGATTGAAAATGTGATTGTTTTATAAAAAAATGAAAATATCTCCTTCTCTCTGTATGGTACATAATTTCTATAGAAAGTATGTATGTATCTATTAGATGCCAATAATATTGTAAATCAACACCCGCTTTGAGTTATTTTCGATGAAATACGAATAATGGCTATTTTTTCACGGATTTAGCATTTAATGGTTACTTTTCAGTACTTTCACTATTTTGATTTTCTGTTCTTGCCTGTTTTTAAAAAACAAATGTGCATTCCTTTACTATTCTTTCTTCGGAATTTCTGAGAATTAATCATTACAATAAAAATTCTATTCTTACTTATACTTTGTATGTTGGTAATGTAATATAATTCAAAGTGTTATATATTTCTTTCTTCGCTATATAAAGAAATATATTGTTATATATATTAGATATTGGTGTATATTGTTACAAAAGAAAACATGTAATTATTGTTATGTAATTACAAACACCTCATTTTTGAAATGAAACACCGACACTATAAATAATTACTTTCCTTGATAAACTATTAAATTCATGTTATCAAACTTTATTATGTTAATACCATTCCTTTGTTTTAATTCTTGTAAACTTAACTTTTTTAAATATAATGAAAATTATACTAAAATTTAAATATCAAAAATACTTAACTAACATAATTGGAATAAATACATATTAATTGTTATTTCTAACAAGCATTTCCATTTAAAAGTTTGATGATTGAAATACCATACATAAATACACTGGTTTTAATTAATTTTAATAAAAACACTTGAATAGTTTCACAAATTATTTCTTTATTAAAAAATTGTTGATCTAAATATTTAAACATTCGCATAAATAGGCACTACTTCGCCCCGAGCATTACAGCCACAGCTTTTTAATTTTTAAAATCACAGTCTGTTTAAAATTATAATCGGTCTCCGTCAATTATTTTTTTGTAATTGTTATGTCTATTTTTTATTATGTTTATTATTGAGACAAAGTTAGTAAATATGTTACACCTGAAGCTAAATAGTTAAATAAATAAATAATTTTTGCATCTTGAATTGTTTTTATTAAAATTAATTTAGATAATCAGTCTTTTACAGTTTTACATATTAGTTATTTTTGCATTATTCACTTTTCTTTTGCTTTCCATATTAAAAAAGTAAACGGTACATTTGTAATTAAAGAAAATTTGTAGTTTTACATTGCTATCGTATTTTTTCATATTATCATTAGCTATCAGGATTGTGTTTAATTATTTTTTTTCTATCGTAAAGGTAGATAATGCTCTAGTGAAATACAAAATACATAGTTTATAATTTTTAAATGTACACATTAAAACTTACCCACTATAACTACATAATTCCTTAAAACATTAAAAGTTGGAAGTTCAAATAAAAAAAAAACACGACTTTTTCTTATCTAAATAAATCGATCTTATTTTTGAAACTGAATCGTTTACATACACTGATAAAAATGTCGTCTTGATTTCCTGTAATTCAATAGTCTTTATTTAGTTGTCTCAACTAAAGAAAGTTTTAATAATTTGATAATACTGGCCTAATGTGACAAAATAATTCTTTTTGAAATTATGATAATTTAACTTTTCATTGAAGAATTCCAACGTTCTTTACTTAAAACTAAATATGTTTTAATTGAAGACATTTTGGTGTTAATTAATAATTCAAAACTGTTAGTTTTTCTCAGTACCAGATAATTTAATTCCATATATTAATTCCTTGCTTTATGAATTTTATATTCATAGACTAAGAAAATAAGTTGGTTGAAGTAAGCACATGAGGACATGCCTTTAATCAAAAAAATTTTTTACGGCGTACAATGCAATAAAATCGAGAAAATAAGTATATAAATAAAACAGAATAATTGCTTTTATAGTTAGAAACAAAAAAAGGAAAATTGTATATAATAAACTTTACACGTATTTAGTAAGTGAAGGGTATATATATTGCTACATAAATTTATATTCCCCAATCAGTAAATATTACATGTAAATATCTTAACTCTTTAGGTTTCTTGAAGTATTTAAATTAATAAAAATAATTTAAGGAAAATGTTACTTAACAATAAGGATAAACTATACAATCATGAAATCAGGGGTGTATAAAAATAATTGTAAAGACTATGATGCCACATATTTGGCCAATGTGGTAGAAACATATCCCTTTGGATAAAAGAACACATTAAATCAACAAATGAGCATAGAAAACAAATTTAGCTTAGTTAATAACATCATTTTATTACATAACGAACCTAAAGGTAAAACCATAGATTTATTATTCGAATTTTTTTAAATAAAGAAATCCATAAAACATAAAGTAATTTATGACGAATGACCAATTCAATTTTGAAAACACCTTGTTTAGATACCCTATTAAAAATTAATATAAGGTTAAAATTTTAGTTTTTCACACAACACCTCTCTGTAAGTGTATTCATCTTTACACTATCTTAGAACACTATACTTTATATAGCGAACGTTTAAAAGCAACTTTTCTGTTTTATTTATACAGGGTCATTCAAACTGAGTGTTACATTAGACGTTTTAGAGAAACTAAGCATTTTACATATTTGAAAATTTGGAAGTAGGAGTCTATTTAACTAAAATAATTTTAATTGTTGGGCACTTCCGGTTATACCGGAAGTTGATGTCAGCTGTCTTATTTTAAATGGAATGGTATATTTTTTACAACGAATTCGTATGAAACATAAAATTTTAAGGTGACTTTGATAACCAACTCGTATGCCTATATGCTTAGGATAAATAGTTTCTGAGATACTTTAATTTATTGGAAAAAAGATTGCACGGTAACTCAAACTATAAAAAATAATAAATTATAACTTCCATAAAAAATGACTTAGAATGTTGAAATTTTTACTAGTTATAGTCAAGTCATAAGGCTAAAGTTAACGTCATGCCAAAACGGAGCTTTATAATTTGTACAGGTCGTTTAGAAAAAAAATCCAAATTTTAAAAACTTCAAACACGAATAACTTCATTTTTTCGAATGGCACCTAGCATATTTTATTTTGTCATTCAATTCCATTTTTTATCAACATTCTAAGTTATTTTTTATGGAAGTTACAATTTTTTTATAGTTTGGGTTGCGGTGCAATCTTTTTTCCAATAAATTAATTTATCTCAGAAACTATTCATCGTAGGTAGGCATACAAGTTGGTTATCAAAGTTACTTTAAAATTTTATGTTTCATACGAATTCATCGTAAAAAATATACCATTCCATTTAAAATAAGGAAGTATAACCGGAAGTGCCCGACAGTTGAAATTATTTTAGTTAAATAGATCATCCTTGATAACCCCTACTCCCAAATTTTCAAATCTGTAAAATTCTTAGTTTCCCTAAAACGTCTAATGTACCATTCAGTTTGAATGACTCTGTATATTGAAATAATATTCGATAAGGAACACAATCTTTAAATATTGAGGATATAAGTATTGCTTATCCCAAGACAACTTTGTTTTCGTTATTACTCAAAACAGTAGTTAAGAATTTTTTTATCAGTGTATTTGTGAATAACTAGAAAGTTAACTTCTTTTTAATAATACGTGTTGTTCAACCTACATCTTTGTTTTTCTGATTAGAATTATACCCACTTAATGAGCAATAATTTTTTATTCCTTTTTTTGCATTTGCATACAAAGTATAAAAAGTAAGTTTTGTTGGTTACCGGAAAAACTAGTTCCTTATTTTACATAGTTCACGTTGTAGTCCTATTGAAATTAAGAACTATGATTTTCTGGTTACATTGTGTTTGTGTGTTACAATATTTTGGGGGGTTACGTATGTCTATGCCATTGCATCCCTTTCTTGCAGGTATTTCGGGTACCTGAGACCGCAACCGTTCTCTTGAGGTAGGTAGTTTCCTATAATTTTATTACTTTTTTTATGTTTCTTTGGCCGGATGTTTTATACATTTTGGAAATACATAATTCCATTGATCATCCGAATACGAAACATAAAATTCAATAGAAATTAAAGACACAAATATTTTTTATAAAATAGTTATACATTAAAGTAAGATATAAAAAAAAGAATAGTTCTGTTAATTACATTTTATTGTTATATCGACCATTAACGGTAAATAAATCGAAGTTAAAGGGTCTCACTTATTTAATGACTGAAGATAATCGGCCTCTTCTGTGTTAAAAAGTCGAAATTTGGTAGTATACCATCCATTTCATAACAATGAATATCGAAACATTTTGGGTTGCAACACTTGTGTTGTTGAGTGAATTTTATCTGAAGTGTAAATTCCGCCTTGTGTCAACATTTCAATACAAAGCCGAAGAGGCGACTGCGAAAACGCCACCGTATTTATAGGAGATTGATTTTTATTAAAATGTATAATCTATATAGACAACAGTAATGCCATGAAACCCCCAGTCACAAGTAAGTTACTTAACATAGCAATCGCCCTTTAAATTTCAATTTTCAGTGAAGTTAGTTAACCTATTTATTAAAGGGTGATTTTAACACCAAATGAGAGATTGAACCATCTACTTATAGGGAAAATAGGGTTGTCATGTCGAAAATAATCAGAAAAATCCTACAACCCTCTTTAAACGCTTAATAAATATGTCACTTACTCGAGACTGGGATTTTTATGACATTATCTTTTTAAAAGTTTAAAAATCTGTTTAAAAAATTAATAATGTTTTTCGCAGACTATAAATTCTATCGGATATATACCTGCACTAAATGAAATTCTTAAAAAAAATATGAAATCTCTATTAGAACAGAAATTGGCAAACAAGTAATATGCCAGAAATGCTATTTACAAAACGGTGTTTTTTTTTAATCAATTAGTAAGTATCATTCGCAAGTATATGTTTGTGTTAATTAAAAATGATGACAATAATTTGGGTTGGGTTGGGTTGGGTTAGATTAAGTTAGGGCATTCTGGTTTAAGATATTACACATGGTTAACATTAACATACATCTCATAATTTCAAAAGTAACCAATCGGGTAAACCCAGTTACATTTACCGCCCCCATTAGTGTAGGTATAACACATGGGCTGAATAGTCCCGGGTCTAATAAAGAAAACACGTTATTTTTGTTCAAAATTGGCTTTATTTATCAACGTAATCTCCATCAAGAGCAACACAATCATTCCAGCGCCGCTTTAACATTTCAATATCACTTTTGTAGAACAATTTATCTTTTGCCTCAAAATAGGCCTCCTCTTCAGCGATAAAGCGATAATCTCTTCATTCTAGGGAAATTTATTGCCGGCGAGCATTTTTTTGAGGTCTGCGAACAGCCAGTAGTCGTGGGGAGCTAAATCTGGAGAATACGGTGGATGTGGGAGAAATTCGAAGTTCAATTAATGTTTTTCTAGTTTTGCCATTGTTTTGATGGACTTGTGACATGGTGCGGTGTATTGATGAAACAAATTTTTTTTCTTTGCCATATGCTGTCTTTTCTTTTCAATTTCGGCTTTCAAACGCTCCAATAACGCTATATAATTACTGCAATTCACTGTTGATGGTATTTCCCATCTCAAGATAATCGATGAATACCACGCCACGTACATCCCAAAATACCGATGGCATAACCTTTCCAGTCGATTGTTGTGCTTTTGACGATCTTTTGCGCTTTGGACGAGGTTCATCATTTGCTCAGATGACGATTGTTTTGATTCCGGAGTGAAGTGATGGGTCCATGTTTCATCCATTTTCACATATCGACGTAAAAACACTGCTCAGAATCATCAGCACGTTTTTGTTTTTGGTCAAACAGTGAGCAAACGCGTCACCCACTTTGAACAGATCTTTCTCATAGTCAAATGCTTATGCAAGATCAATATAAAGCCAACTCGTTCTTTTGATATCTTTACGATATCAGCTAACTCACGCAATTTCGCTTTTCGATCATTCAAAACCATTTTGTGGATTTTTTTATTTTTTCTGGTTTTCCTTATTTAGACGTCTACTGCGTTCTGCATCTTCAGTGTCTCCACGACCACGTTTGAAGTCAGCAAACCAACGTTTTATTTTGTTTCCGATTGAACGTAGTCTCCATACTTTTTCAAGCTTGCTTTCATTGCTTCGCTTGAACGGTATTTTTTCCCATCAAGAAGCAGTGTACAGATTAAAATTAAAACACGAAATTGTTTTTGATCTATTGTTTTGAAAATAAGAAAAGTAGCTAGATAAAGTCACTCACAAAGTAACGGCTGAATCAATCTAATCATTTCACTATATTCTATGTTCATTATAGCGTTAACTTAAGCGACTAACGGTGTAAACAACCCAGATATTTGACACAATCATAACGATGCAACCTCGTTGAATATTTGGGAATTTTTTACAAAATCCCTGCAAATTACAGAATTTTAGCGTTGTTGCTAAACGAATTCGAAATTAAGTAAGGCTTATGTTTAAGGGTTAATTACTTATGCTTGTATTAGTTATACAACGGTACAAACGGGTATTACACGGAAACATTTCGTCGTTAGCAAGCTACCCCCAGGAGTATATGTTTGAAGGGTTATGCTGCCAGCGTTAAAAGTTAGTTCTTTTATTATAATATTTTTTTATGCGGGAAGGACATAGTCGATGTCCCATCGGACATAGTCTAACGTGGGTTATCTTTGTTAATATCAGAGATAGAGTCGGTTAAATATGGAATGTGGTGCATAATAAAAATTAATTAAAAAATAAAATGTCGATTTAGAAATTAATCTGCAATCTTTTTTTATAGAAAACATGTTTAACGTTTCTGGCTTAGTTCTTATGTGCATTCGAATGGGGTACAAAAGTTTTTATTTTATATAACACAATCGTTTTCAAGAAATACACACCATATTTAGTTTAGTTTTTTATGGACGCCGTATTGTTTTTTTCTACATTTGAATTCTGCGACGTTTTCCGAATAATTTAATACGTCGCATGATTCGCTGGAATAGTAAAAGTTACTAATTTCAATGTAAAGCGAATTCGTAACTGTTCAGAACATATCTGAAGAGCTGGGAATCATTACTTTTTTAATTAAAACTTAAACTTTGGAAGGTGCACTTTTTGTGAAACATACTAATTAAATTAAATAAAACGAACAAGTTTCACTAAATATTATATTGTCTCAACAATACTGTTTCGGCCAGTGCGGCCATTATCAAGAATAAAATACAGATTACTGAAGAAAACAAATTGTTTGAATAATATATAGTAAACCTAAAGAGAGGGGGGGACTGGTTACAATTTGTATAAAATTAGGGGTGAATTGTGTGATACTAATTCTAATTGGTTGTTAACTAAGTTACAATTCTTGTGTAATGCTTTTTTTAATTTCTAAATTTTCCAAAAGTGACATTTTTTTACTTTTCGGAATATTGCTATGTAAAATTTTTATGTTGTCTAAGTCTAAAAGGCGATCATTAGAAACGCAATATTCGGCAAAATCAGATTTGCCGTCTTTTTTATTAATTGCGTAATAGTGTTCAGAAATCCGCTTTTTGATCGATCTACCACTTTGGCCAACGTCTCTTTAGGTTTACTATATATTATTCAAACATAATTTGTTTTCTTTAGTAATCTGTATTTTACTCTTGATAATGGCCGCACTGGCCGAAACAGTGTTGTTGAGACAATATAATATTTAGTGAAACTTGTTCGTTGTATTTTTTTTTTAAATTCATAACCTCAAATTATATTTCCGGAAACAAAAAATTAACTGCATGTTCGTTGCTTTTCAATTTATTAGAACACCAACCGATTTTACGTTTATTTATTATTTAATTGTTTATTAATGGTGTGCCTTACGAGGATGTTGAATATCATCAGATGTATCAGTTAGTTTTCTTTCTGTTTTGGTGTTATAAATCATATATAAATTGCATATGTAGCTTGAGTATGTTGGAAAGTTTAATATATCAAAATTATTACTGATCTATTTGTAAAATTAATTTATAAGGTTTATTATTATATGCAGGATGACTTAATAGAAACCATAATTTAAAAATTACAGAGTTTTTGTGCTTGTTTAGTATTACAAAAAATACGAGTGGTGGCAAGATAAAAATAATAATTAGAATAGCACTTGACAAATATATTTACAAACTGTTAGAATGAATTCTGAAGAGGAAGAGTAAACTAGCAGAAGACGAAATTTATCGTAGGAAACTGAATTAGGAAGTGTTAGTGTTTTGAAAAATGAAAATGTTACGAAGACTATTAGGGCGGAGCTAGAAGTATTTAGATTAAGGTAGGGAACCAACTGGAAGAGAAAGAAATCTGGATAGTCTGAACATACAAAATACTGAGGAATAGATAGATAGAACATTAACCCTGACTACCGAAGACCTACCATTAAAAAGCGATTAAGAAGGGACGATAGTTATTGCCGACATATAGTTAGTACGTGAAATTGAAATGTTAAAAGGGATTACCGGAAAGTACAAGCAATAAAGTTAAACAGAACACAATATCAGGGTACAGATACAAAAGATTCAAGATTGAATATTAGGATAGATATTTACTTAGAAGAATAACATAAGATTTGAATACAATACTTTGAAATATTTACACAGCAGGACAGTAACGGAATAATAACATAATAGAAATATATACAAACATAAGAAATAATAAAATATTGTGGCGAACAGGTAAGCGCGGCCACAAAACAATAGTAATAGGAAGGGTATTTATTATTGTTACCAAAAAAACAGTCATGCAAAACCAAAATAAGTCAATAAACAGATTTAAAGTTGCCAAAACTTACACAAGTTCGTGAAATGTAATTATGTTTAAGATTAGAATTGACGTTTATATAAAGCCAGTACGTTTTTTTCATGTGATTTCCCGATCTTGGCAAACGTATCTATTTTGGCTGCCTTTACAGCCAAGTGAATGCACTTTGCCCACGAAAATAACATCACGGGACCAGACCCACCCATACATATCTGACCAATAGTTTAGTTTACGTTTTTTTTTTTTTGTTGTTGATAACTATTTTAGAAAGTTCAAGTAAAAACTGCGTCATGAAATATATGAAAATGTTACAAGGTTTTTATAAGTGTAAGACTATAAAGGCGATTGATCAAGCTAACTAAACTATACAAAAAGCAATTCATATCTTCCTTCATTTATTTTTCGTATAATTTACCTAGAGAATGTCCTTAACTGAATTGGGAATTACAATTAACTTTTTAATAGCACATTCTCTCAGCGTTTTATTTCAAAAATGAAGTATACTGACTGAATAATTGACTCATCTACCCACATCTTAGGGAGATGAATTCAATCTACTTACAAACGGGGTGAAATGAAAGGGACATTTTTTTAATGAATATTCTGTATATTAGCAGTCGAAAGATGTATAATTGTCATAATTAATATTTAGACACTCCTTTAAAAACGAAATTTTACATCTCATTTTCAGATTTTTCAAAAATTATGTTTAAGGGGTGACATTTATCCGTTAAACCGATTCACTCGGATTCGTCCCCAAGAGGTAATTAACGCTTATCAGCAACACGAATTTGTCCCCGTTCGAAAAGCAATCCTTTCTTAATTATACACGAATTGGCTCCCATGGTTTACGCGCTATTACTCAGAAAACGACGGCAGCGTTGCCATATCTGAATTTAATTTTATTCGGCCCACCCTAACATTTTCCAATTCTTTTAAGTTTCTAAAGATTTTTAGAAAGATACTTTTATAAAATAAACTGCATTTACTTAAAAATGTTGTTAGAAGTTTGAAAAAAATAACTTAAAAACTTTTTTGTGTTTCATTCCCACCAGCTACTCGTGCTGGTGGGCGGGCACTCCCTCCGACCTACACTGTAGTGCAAAACCGGAGGGTAGGGCGTAAGGCCCTCTTCAGCCTCCTTTCAGGAATCGTGGGAATGGGTGGGTGGTGTGGTTAGGGGAGAAAGATGAGACGGACGAAATGAAGACAGAAGAGAAGTGAAAGATTATCTGTGAAATATTACTGCCCCACCATTTGCCTAAATGATCCAAAGAAACCACAGAAAACTTGGCCAGAGCAGCCGGATTCGGGTTCGAACCGGTGCCCTCCCGAATGCTAAGCAATGATCTAGAGCACTAGACCACGCCACTCGGTTTGACAAAAATATAGTTATTTATACATTTGTTGTTGTTGCCCTACTTAAGAAGGGGTAAAATAAATAACATTTTATTGTTCTAACGGCAACTGGAACCGGTTTCAGGAAGGGGTTTACGGTAGAGTTTTAGAGGTACATAGCAACCATGTACGTTATTCTGCTTTATTTTGTGCTTTTCTGGGAATTTCCAATAAAACTGTCGCGGGTACGAATTCGTGTATTTACTTTTCATAATTACCAATAGTTCCCAGCAGTACCTACTTTGTGGGGACGAACTCGAGTGCAGCCCATGAAACTTCTACAATATGTGTGTGTATCTCACGAGTTGAATGTACTACAAAAGTGAAAATTTGCACTTAAAATTAATGAAACTTTGATTATCCATCCTAAAGCCTGTCAACAGTCAAAATCTTCGCCAAAATAAATAGATCTATCCACTAAAATATCAACTTTTAAATTATAATATTTTAAATGATTGATTGCGTTGGCTGTTACTTGGTGAAAGTTGGAATCCATTTTAAGTAAAACTAAATAAATTAATAAATATAAACTTAAGCAGTACTATATATTACTCACTTGAAAAAGGTACAGTGTAGCGAAACTAGAGTAGTGAAAATAAAAATTTTGTGAAAAGTTTAATTGTGTTTAACTTATAATATTTTAATAAAAATTCGTTTCTTTTGAAAAATTATTCTGTAAGGCACACATCAAAAATACACTTTAGCGAAGGCGAATGACAACTTTTATTTAAATACTTCAATTAACAATATGCATTGACTTCGTATTTTCAATTTTAAATTCAAAGAATAGAGATATAATTTCACAATTTTCCTTCATTGAATTCAGAATAAACTTAAGTCAATGACATACTCCTGTGTGATAATATAGCACCGTTTTCTCGGAGAAACTAAAGTATCACCGCAATTCTGTATACTACGAATAGAGTTCAAGAGATTTTGATAAAAAAATTGAGTAATTGATAATTATTTAATTGAAAATATTTCACAACAATTTTAATAATTTTTCTTAAAATAATTGATGCTTTATAACTGGATGAACTTTTTAATAATGAGCATGAATTTAAATGAGAACTTTATAAAATTTCGTATTAAACAGGTTAAAAAAACATACGTGCTCTTAAATCAACAAAAATAAATTTTAAATTATTAAACAAAAATATTTTCAGGCCATTTCGGCAATATTGTGATTTAAATTAATAATTTTGAAAAACAAAAATCGAATGTTAAAAAAACATGTATTGTAAAATTGGGTTTCCAATTATTTTCTGTACTCTATTTATAAAGAGTAAGTATCCTGATATAATAAGGCATTTTTATGTAAATGTATTCTATATTTAACGTTCTTATCGCATGCAATGCTTAAAAAATATTTGTAAATGTTCAATGTGAGAAAATTTATAATAATAAATATTTTAAAAATTGGTTGCAATTGAAAATGTTTTGCAATGTTTAACGATTTATTTAGACAAATTATACATTTATTATAATTTGAAATAAAATTAAAATTATACAGGAACTTACACATAAGTAGCGTAAGTAAAAAACAAAAAAATATTAGGTCTCTTAATTATATAGAAAATATAATTGAGTACGTTATTCAGCAAGTTAAAAGTTAAGTTTGCTATTGGTAAAAAAAATTGTGTTTCTCGAAAATTATATAACCGTAACCGCTGTAGATTTTTGGTAATGTTATCGAAACCTTAAACTTTTTAATGGTTTTAAAAATGAAAGGGGGAATGCTTTTGGGGCACATTTCAACTAATATTTCTGAAAATACACTATATAAAAATTATTTATATGTGTACTTACTTGAATAAATACAGATAGCTCATTGAATGCCACCTATAGAAATTTGTTATGTATTGTGGGATTTAGTAATGTTCAACAAGGTCCTTTTTTATTAAGGACATCGATTTGTTAAACTGAACCCATAAAAAAAGAACCTTGTTGAATGTTACTGAATCCCACAATAAGTTACAAATTTATATTCACTACGCTGTCTATATTTATTTATCGAACGCTGCTTAAAGGCAATAGATAGATTGGTTGGTGTTCTGTCGGAGCTGTCTAAGGTGCGCTGATTCCCAATGAGTTCGAAATTGAGATACACGTCTAGCAGTTTCAACAGAATACTAATTAAGAACATATGTATCTACTTATATATTTTTGGCTCCTTATAATTTCCTTTTCCAAAAAATTGCTATATGATACAGTAAAATTAAAAAAAGACATCCAGTATTTGCATATAAACACTTTCGAGTGCTAATTTGATGAAAAATATGCGAGCTAACGTGGTTTATCATCAAACTTCAATTTTCCAAATCTTTGAAACGACCGCGTTTAGGGCTGCTGATGACGATATTAAGATTTCTTGAGGTAAGAAAATATCAATACCACGTATACAAGATTAATCATGAACAAGACAAGACTCGAATTTTCATTATTTTCCGATAACAAAACGGTATTTTGAAAGGTATCGTAATTTGTCATCTTTTGCGGCAGCCCTAATTATGTTACGTTCTTTTAATATTTAAACCTAGATACATGCATATGTATTATACATAGATAGATAGATAGTTTATCATTATTATATAAAAATTGCGGTTCTCGTGATATAGAACGATAAGGCAGCCCAAGGATTCAAATATTATAAATTTTAATCAGAGTTGGGTGGAAAATTTTCCATAATAGAACCATTCCCTTATTATCTTATTATATTAGCAATATGTACCAAACATGTTATCCAATAATGCGACATGATATCATTTATGATATTTGAAACAATAAAATTTAAAAAGAAGATATATGTGCACCTGTTAACATTTTAAATTGCAACCAAGAAGATTAGAGATAGAGCAGAAACTTGACGCCGAAAAAAGGATAAACAACAAAACAGTCGCAGCGTAATAAGCGACTGCGCATTACAAAGTTGTGAAACAAATCGGAAATAAAAGCTTACGCGCGTGCGTCAAATCGGTTGCGCATTAGCTTACTGCGCGGTGACGTGCTAGTACAATTTGTGACATTATTACGGTGTATATACGCGTCTTTACATAGCTTCTATCCTCTTGATGGAGAATGGGCATGGTTAAAATCACCATCGAGAACCGTCCAAATTTGGACGGGTTTAACTAGTCTGTTAATTATATTATTTTACTTACTGCACAGAATAAGTTAAATATTAATTGTTAACGATAGGTATACATTTTATTTAACTAAAAGGAGAAGTGTCTTATTCTTTTATTTTGAGTTTAGAAAAAATCGCAGGTTAATAAAAATATAAAAACTTTTGTATATTTATATTGCATTTGACGATGGGTATATAATGCCTACTACAATTTACAACGCTGTCGTAATTGTTTTCTTATTCAATTCACAGTTTAACTTACCAATTAACAATGTATTACAAATTATAAAACCGTAAACTAGGTATCAATAAACCACAATAAATATTCAAAAACTATTTAGTTTTCAAATAAAAAATTAACTCAGCTCAAAATGGAATTTCAAATTTGAATTATACGATAGATGGCCACTTTATGTGCGAACAAAAAATTATTATATTCATAATTTAAAATTGCATTTAGAATAACTTGTGTTTTGTTTTTATTTTTCAGTGGAGGAGTAAAATTTTCCGACTTGGATGAAAAGGAAGGTAGGAATCATTATTTACTGTCTTTTTTTGTTGGTACAATTTTTTAATTTATATCTAAACCTTTCATTATAAGTTTATAAGGAACGAAAAGAAATATCGATTTGAAACTTATACACTTCTGTAAGTCAAATAGATTTTTAAAGATATTTGCATTTATTTATATTTTTCCTATAAACTTTTAACTAACGGTTTAGATAATTCACCCTGTATATTATATTATATTGTCTGCACGTGTATGCAAACAGCAACGTCACAAACAAGCTATTGTTTTGTGTCTACAACTGAAAATTCTTATTTCAAAGTACAAAGTTAGTGACAATCACAGAATTACTTAATATATAATTAGTCTTTAGTGTTTTATTATAATTTCATATAATATTACATATTTTTAGGTATTCCTACAATCATTGGCCTAATTACTTCTAAAAGAAAAATTCAAAATTTCATATTTATACGGTATTTTTTATCTTCTGCATACATAAAATTATTATTACATTTTTGTCTAAATTAAATCATAATAAACATGTTATACAATAAGTAAAGATTTCAGTTGAATTAAATAATGAGTCAAACTGTTCTATTTAATATTTTTGCGTTTCTAAAAGTTCTTCACTCGCGATGTTTTGTGTATCCATAGCTTTTGTAAAAGCATATTTTATGATGATTGCATGTATACGAGCAGTAAAATTAATAAATCGATTCCTTTCGTTACCAATAGGGTTTCAAAAAATCGTACTACCCTTGTAACAGAAAAAACATCATTATGTAAACAACAAGTGTGGAAGAATTATTGGATTATATCAGCTAAAGGAAGCAGAAAATGTTGAAAAACTTCGTTCTTATTTTTTTATGTTTAAGCATTACAAACTTCCTTGTGCTTGTTTATTTACTTACGTACATCGTTATAAATGTCATGAGATGTTTAACGTCATACCCACATAATTGATTAATTTACTGGTGACTGGTTAATACTTTGATTACATTTTTTATTTTACACCTTGCTAATACAATTGGTGTAGTGGTTAATTAAAACAATAAGTGTTGTAAGGTTGTAAAAAATTCATTTTTCACATACCTACATTCTCAACTTGATTAAAATATACAATACACGTACAATCTTGTTGTATTATACAACTAAAATCAATTAAATGGAAAAAATATTGTGTTCTGCTGAATTGTCCTCTAATGTGCGCTGCTTTGCAAAATTCGTTATCAACTGTAGCGGAAGAAAACTTAATTTTAAATATTTGTAAATTTATTTCTGTAAATAGTTTCTAATTCATAGACTCACTTCTTATTTTGTGCATGCCTTTGTTTCCTTTTCATGTAAATTCTATTGTTACGTTATTATTAACATTTACCTCTACCTAGAATTTGGCTTTGCACCCCTTACTAATGGCTGGTTGCTTTCTCTTGAATTCTGTACTGTCCTAACTATTCAATTTTACGTATTTCTATAAACTAGTCGCATCATTTTTACTATTAGTACTTTTCTTTCTAGAACATTTATTTTACTAACAACCCTTTTTTATAAATATCATTTTTGTTGTACATAAATTGTTATTTGTTTTTGTTATTGAATACTATTTAAACTGTCTATGGTGCAATTATGATGAAACATTTTTAAATATTTTAATAAAACACAAAGAAAGTTTCAACAATAAGGTTTATAACAAAATTTATAACAAATTTGTACTCTTTGAAAATGGCCCGTTGGCCGAAACAATTGTAAGAGTTTAATAAACCTTATTGTTGAAACTGTCTTTGTATTTTATAAAACAATTTTTGTTATTGGTTAATATTTAAGTAAGATCAACATTTAATAGACGTTAAACAACAAATCAATTAGTGTACCTACTAATAAGTAAAAATTTTCAAAAATGGTCCTTCTGGGGTAGGGTAGGTTAGGTATTTATTTAGTTATTTATTATTTTCATTACATGTCCCTTTACATGGAGTTTTTGCAATTTACTTCCATCATTTTGGTTACAAATCTTATTTACACTAACCAATTTAAATTCACTATCAATAACTTGCATTCCCTTAGATTTATTTCAACCTGGTGGAAATAATCACATAATTCCGGTATCACGTCACCTTTTAAAGCCTCTTTTATTAATTCCTCAAGGTCTACATCATCTCCCTCACTTCTCCACTCCTTAATAAAGTCTATAATGTTTTGTTTTTGATCCTTCATTGCATTTTTACAGCACATTAAGTGCCCTTAAAGTCTCATTTTCCCAATAACACAATCGACAGACCCACTCCTTAAAGCCTTTCTTTCCTGCCCTGCCTATGTTTCCGCATCTAGCCCTTCTCCAAATTTCTTTATGCGTCTTATTTTTACATATTTTATTTAAGCCCTCATCACCCAGTATGAGTTCTTTGTACTTGTTATTAAACGACGACTTCAAGATCGCTTCCCATTCATTCTCTTTTGCTTTGTTCTTTAGTTTAACTACACCCTTATTTAGTAAACCTTCTATCTCATCTATATGTTTATTTTCCCACATCATCTTAAAAACTTCACCTATATTCATTTCGTATATCACTTCCTTTAATTATTTACCCCATTTTGACGGCACACCATTCAGTATTGCCCTACATTCCTCTATAAAGCAAATTTTAGGCCACCTATCGTTACTCAATCTGAGCACCTCACACAAATATTTACACGCTTAGGGTAGGTTAGGTCAGTTTATGAAATAAATTTCGTATGAATTTATTTCGAAAATGAGGGGTTTATGTAGGTTTATTTTTGAAAAAAATATATTAGTGTGCCAATTTTTCTTTGCTGATGACAAATTTTGCGAAGCAGAACTCTCGGTAGCATAGTCAGTACAAGTCACCAGGCATCATTTTGCGACTATAGAATCGATCATCTAACAAGAAAAGGAAATCAAAACATTTTATGTTGCAATATTTGTTTTAAATAAGTGACGGCATGCAGCGAACTATTCATTCATGTCTTTTTAATGTTTTGACTAGCGGATTTTTAGATAGAGCTCTTGATAGAAGCAATTTGTTTTCTGTTTATGTTGCCAGGTGCTGCATACTCTGAAGCACACAGTGCCTATACTTGACTTTTTTAATTTTATTGGTCATTAAAATTTGTATTAAATGAAACAGCAACAAATTAAATAGCCAGTATTTAAATCCATGTAGTCACTATTTTAATCCCATTTTGTATAGGAAAACTGTAATGTTTTATATGTACTGACACTTACTCAGTGACGCGTACCATAGCAAATAGTAATTGTTTACTTATTCCACCTAATAACTATAAATTTTATCTGTTGTTGTTTTTAACTACTACTCCATTTGATATCTTTTCATCGGAAAAATAATGCATGTAAGCATTTGTAATTTATAAGTAACCTTAATGACTAGAGACCGGATTATATGCAACATAAAAAGCTTAAAATATTCTGCAAGCAAATATAAATTTAAAAAATACTAATTTTTAAGTTTTTTATTTCAAATTCAGCATACAAGTAGGGTAAGATCGCTAAAATTACCTAAATCTTAAAGTTTACATACCAAATCACAGCCACCTTAGCAATACACTGAACATTCGCTCGTTACATAAAACTTTTAAGGTTATGATTCCCACCATTAATGCCGCAATTGGCGGGAAAGATGGCTGACTATGGGAATAAATAATTTACTATAGAACACATATGTAAGGCAAATTATTATTTTAAACAGATTTGTATCGATGTGGCTGACTTCTGGAGGCGGCTGGAATTAAGCAATCTTATCCTAGTAAATTTTTGACAATAATTAGCAATTGTTTAACGTTTTGTTGCTCTTGTAAACGTAAACAATCGGACACTGTTCCGAAAGTTCGGTAGCAAGATTATGTCTTCGATCATTCAAAAGTAGAAAAAGGGCCGTTCCACATCCATTGAGCTGGATAACTGGATAGTATTTGAATTTGGGTGCTGTGTGTCCACTTATTGTTTTTTGCAAAAGTTCACTCGTCCCATTAATAAAAGTACCAAATTGGTTCAAGCCTGTTTTATTGTTCAAAATGTTTTCGAAATTTTCTTTAATTATTAGAACATAGGCTTTCACGGGCGGTATCCATAGTAAAAATTTAGATTTATTAGTCCACGATGTCACCGCAGTACCGCTGATGGTGTCAGTCGCAATTGTCGACGAAACGTCTGGACGTAACCGTTTATGTAGACCACAGCCCTTTACCCCAACTCTTAATTATATTAGTATCTTTAAGTGTACGTGACAATACCTCTGGCAAAGCTCTAAACTCCGTGCGGCTAATTGGTTTGTGAATCCTTTCCTTTAAAGATACCATCAACCCGATAAGCCCTTCTGTGAGTCGTCCTCCCCTTATCTCATTGATTACTATGTAATTGCATATAATCTGGTCTTTAGTAATGACTTACAAATTATTTTAAATTGACAGTTCATTCATTTTATTGTTATTTTATAAATGTTACGTTCATGTTACGTTTATTAGTTGATGAAATAAATTATTTCACCGGTGCACAGATGTGTCACTTCTTTCGATTCCTATGGAGGAATCGGTGCAATAAACGGACTTTGTGTTTTAAAAATTTATTACACCCAATTATTTACAACTATATACACTAATTTTATTGAACGTCGTGATTGCTACTTATTTACGAAAATACTAAATGATTATATGAAACTATATGTTATTAATACTATATGTTTGTAGAGATCTTGTTGTAATTGTTGCTATATGTTAAAATGTACTAGAAATGATCTCTCCTAAATGTTTGATATTTGAATCTAATGTGTTGAATTCTGAATTCTTAATTTTGAATTGATTCTCTATTGAATGTAAAAATACTTATATTAACATGAATTTAAGAACCGTCCCTCAGAGGAGGGGTGGTTCCGATGCACCGACACTTGAAACAACAAAATAAAAACAAAAAGGAGGGAAAACGTAAACACAAAAATGCAATATTGCAAGCTATGTGTCGCATCATCTACGTCCTGGAAATGGACCGATGGGTCAACAAATTACCCCCAATAAATCTATCAACCAACTTAAACTCTAAAAGAACATTTGGAAACAAAGAAAATATAATACAATAGGCTTAAACGGCAATACTAAGAAGGGAAAAAATATGATACTTAACAAAAACCATAAATTTCAAAAGAAAGGAAAAGACAGCAAATGCACATGACAATACAGAAATTACAAAAAATCGGAGACATAAAAAATGCGTGACTAATAAGGCTAATAAATCACAAAAACAAAAAATGAAAAGATGAATAAATGCGAACAATTTTAGTATGCCAATAAATGTTTCATATGTACGTAAGTCGTAATCATACATAACTAATTATACTCATTAGGTAGGTAATTTTGTGAAATTTAAAATAGGATCTCTTAACTAGGTGAAAAATTTTTCGATTTCACGATATTAGCGAAAAGCCAAAAGTATACCTTATATATGTCTAATCGTACATTTTAATCGACGTCATCACTTTAATTTGATGATATTTGAATAGATAATTTTATTGCTTACAAATTTGATCCTCTGCATTCGACTCTACGAGTGAATGTAAACGAGACAAATAATAAAAACAAAATTACCCCTATATTCAGCGGGAGTTGTATTTTCCCCCACCCCCGAATATGAAAAGTAAGTTTTAGGTTTAGCACATGTATCCAAAAAACCTCAAAATTTCAGCGTAGCGTTTTATTTTTAGTGAATGGGATTTTTATGTAAAGCTGCTTTACTACTTGGTTTGTTCTTTTTTATCCTCAACCTTGTTACACGGCGCGTAGATCGATGAATTCCGCACTTCTTGTTATGGGATGCATTTTGAAAGTTATTAACAAATAAAATTGTATATTAAAATTAATGTACTGTGATGAACTTTTAAGAAAATGTAACTGAATTAAATAGTTTTATTAATGGATTTTCAAATATATTGATATTTTTATGTGTAGGTATAACGTAATTTTACAATACCTTTTTATATTATATTTTTGTTGTTAATGTTGTTTGTTAGAAATACTTTATCAGTTTAAACCAAAATAAAATAACACAATTGAAACAGTAACAACTTTAATTAAAACGGAATGTTTAATGTAGAGAGCGGATATGAAGTGAAGTGTTTTTGAAAAGAAAATATTATGAAAACTATTAGGGAGGAGCTAGATGAATTTTGATTACAGAAGGGAGCCAATCAGAAAGGGATGAGATTTGAATAGAAATTAGGGAAAGTACAAGTAATAAAGCAATTTAGAAAGGTATAGACACAAAAGAATTCGAACAGAAGTATTTGAATAGATGTTTGCATAGTAGCAATAAAATAGTATAGAAGAATAGTATTAAGAATAGAAATATTTAGAATTATATTTACATACAAGAATACCAAATAACATTATAATACAACATAATAAGCAAGTACCTATTTACAAAAATGTCTGGCGAGTAAGAAAAAGCTGCCACAACATTCTTAAAAATTCAGGGAATGTTTTATAGTCCACAATGAAGAAGTTGCATACTGCGGATGTTTGTCTAAACTGAGGTTATTCGAGCTTGTGTAAACATTTTTAAATAAGATCTGATATCCTGAGACGCGCTTCTTTTGCCGCGCTAAATCTGTAGCACGGAGCATAGCTCGGTGCTCCACGTACCGCGTGACAGGGCCTTTATGTGTAACCGTATTTTATATGAAGGATTTTTAAATTATGAAAAACTCAATGAAGCTCAAAAACACGGCTTCCATACAAAATAAGAAAATGGCTGACAAAGTTTATTCTGATGTTATCCTTCTTCGGGTGTACAGGCCGTCGTCGGTTGGAATTGCTTCCTAACGTTTCGCTAGCACGAGTGGCGAGCTTCTCCAGAGGTCTATCCATTTTCGCTGTTGGTTGTAGACTGTTTATTCTTTTGGTTTGGCTTAGTTAATGTTGAAATAATGAGTTTTTGCACTTAAGTTAATTACAAATATAAACAAAGTTATTTTGTAATTTAAAATTATCTCAATTTTTTTTTATAAATTCAGTTTAAAGTAATTATTTCTATAATAGTGTTGTTTAAAAAAAAATCAAAAATGCAAGAGGTTAGTAAACATTTTTTCAGTAAAATTTTGCGTACATTCTTAATCAAGTAGCAGTTAATCGTACATTTTAAGTGTGATGCTGTTTTCGTTATTCTAAGTTTTTTGTTATAGTTAAAGCCGTCACAAAAAGTTGCGGTTGAATAAATAAACTGAAAAAAATTGAAAAATATATAAACATGTATTCTAAGTTACCTCACAACAGAAAATCTTTCCGATAGAAATTACAAGGTTGTTACAGTAATTTTGTTCGTTTAATGGCACAACTTGCGATTTTTTGTCCTGGCTAGTGTTTGTTTTATTGAACGAACATACATAACTATTAATATAATTAAATATACTCGATAATAAGTTATAACGATAAAATTTGCGAAAAACTTACGTTCCATGATTATTCCATTTTTGTGTCTTGGGGGTAAACCCTTTTCAAGTGGGTGCCTAAGGCATAGGTATAACCTCCAAATTTCATATTTTTAAAACTGGTTGTTAAACCCTACTGCTTGAAGTTTTATGATTGATATTTTTTTGGTTTAATTTAAACAGTGTCGTAGTATTGCCTTATTGCGTGTAATAAAAGTTGATTGTAACTCTTTTAAGTTGTATTAATTGATTTCATATATGATGTGTTGGTACATTTGACTTAGAAAATACTCGATTGATCTAAATTACTAATTAGTAGTGTTTTTTTTAAATTAAGTTTAGACTGGTAAATACTACTTGATGATATGATGATATGAATTGTGTTCTTGAAGGATACAAATAATCAAATTCAACTCTTTCAAGATCGTTACTAACACGACGTGATTGTCTATTAACAGAAATACTTTGTTTTTGCTCATCGTTTTTATACACAAAAAAAATACGGAATTGTTAATTGTTAACTAAAAGAGCAAAAACATAGAACTGTATACTGTAATTTGTACAGACTTGGTGCTTTTGTAAATATATCTTACAATTCGACAAATTTAAGAAAAGTCGCAATATGCGCACAAGCGAAAAAGAGAGCGAAAGATAATAGACAGTGACTGATATATTTCTTAACCGTTAAACGAAGTTTTTTCTGCCTGCACCCCTTCTACTTTGTCACTTCTAATCGCTCAATCGCGGTTTGAGCTTCATGTGTCGACTTGTACTTAACAACGATAATGACAATTGTCTTGAGTAGTGTAAATTGAAGTGTGTGAATTGCAATTAAAGTTCAATATCAATATAAGTCCGTACAAAAATACATGTACATTATGTAGAGCTTGTAGACGGTCAAAACAATTAATTGATTGATATGTATGACCATGAAACATTGGAACCTTCTGTTCTTTTAAGGATATGAAAAGCGAAAAATTGTTAATATGTAGATTACATACATTACATTGTTTACAGTGTGGCGTTTGTTGCTACACTCGCCTCTGCCAGGGCTGTAAATTTGATATTCAAATTCCAAATTTCACTTTTCCTTTAATTAGTTTTAGCAGAATAGTTTTTCCTTTCAATTTCGCTCTATACTTTTCAACTTCTTTACAATTTTTTTTTCGAACTTTTTCTGTTGTACCCTTAGTTGGTGTTGTTTGAAACTTCACGCTCGCACCCAAGGTAAAACCCATTCTTTTCTGCATCTTATCCATTTACACTTTTTCACGCCTGTTACTTTAGTCACGGTCAGTTTCCCTACATTCCTAGTATCCTTATTTCGAATAAAGCCAAACTAAAATCCTTAGAAATGGTTTCCCTATTTCATTCGTTCCAATAATTTAGCGATTCATTAAAACCCTTCTAACCAAAATTATTCACTCGGTCAATTTCTGACAGTTACGTAGTCAAAGTGAGTCACACTCATCGGTCATCCTAACAGTCCTTAAATAACATCTCTCTCGCTATTTTCTATCTATCTTCATTCTTCCGAATTTGTTTTACTTCATTTTTATGTACATATTTTGCTTATAAATAGTGTACATACATAAACGCACGCATATTTATTTAATTATGTCGTTCATAACCCAAACGACCAAAACACAATATAACTTAATTCGTCCTAATAAGTTGATGAATTGCTTATTCCCTGACATTTTAGCGCCAGAAGCAAGATTATATTTGTCTTTTTAAGAATTGTTTTTTTTTGTTTTTTTTTTTTTGAAAGTCGTTGATCAAATTCTTGAATTTTTGTAGTACCTACCTGACATGTACTATCGTTTTCAGTAGAAAAATAATATTGATGATGTTTTGCGATTTTTGATTGTTTGGAAATTAATAATCGAATTATCAAATGCGATAATATTTACTTTCATAGATATACATAATGTAAATATCTAGTATGGAAAAGAGAGTGGAAAATGTTTACACAACTTTGACTACTTTTACAAACAATGAAATATAAGTTGTATTTAGTTATTTACCTCAAAACTTTTTTGTGAATCCAACTTTTTGGAAAATGAAGTTTCGCAGTATTATTTTATTAATTGAAGGCAATTTAGGATAAAATTAATTTTTTATTGTTACAAATAACATCAACGTTTCGCCTTTGGTGGAAGACTTCTTCGTATATTGCAAAGTATTAATTCCAACCAATCCATCCATAACAAGGCTTACACCAAATACGAAATGTCGATGCTTAAAGCAATAAAAATTATCTTTTATCTTCAATTTTTTAAAATAATATCTTGAGAATGGTAAAAACGGAATTTGAAGACTTTGAAATGTTTGCTTTGCGATTTTGTTTTGTTTCGACATTCTCTTTTTCCGTCGAGAAACTTAACAAACTTGTATGTTGTTTGTATCAAAAAACATTTTTCAGACAAAGGAAGTTAATTGTCTTGATTCATTTATGTATGTACATATTTCTATGTATCTGTTGTTTATAAATTGCACAGAGTTCCTAATATACGGTTTTCAAATAACAGACAAGGTCTAATCGTGAGTTTATTTTTAAAATACCAAAGTTCGATTTTTATAACTGTTTCGTTAATGTTTTAATGCTACTATTGAGGATATATCGAATAGTAAGTCCTATTTAATGACTGAACGTCTTCCAAAAACAATATTTTTTATTATTATGTTTTTTGGCGCGTTGAGAGTAAAAGCTAGGAGCGCAAAACTGTCAATATGGCAGCTATAACCTGTGAATGACAACAATTATTTAAATAAATATATAATTAAATAAACAAAAGTGTACAAAGAATTCTAACGCGTGTACATAAGTACACCCTCATCTTTTTATTATATTTACCAATGATGCAAATATTCATTCAAAAAATTATTTTCTTCTTACATATTTATAATATAGGAGTTTTTGTTTTCGGCTTTACATTTACCTGCAGACAAGAAAAACTGATTGTCTAGCTTTTAGGTTCTGTTATTGTGACTTTTAAAAGTTATCTACTGAACCACAAATATATCAAATCCTCCATTATCAGTCAATTAAACGAGTTTCTATCTTAACAAACAGCTAATGAAATGATAAGCACAATAAGATACAATACTAAATAGTGTATTTTGGGTTGTTTACTTGAAAGAAAAAAATGAACTCACATGCTACTTACGAGTTCGTATTATTACCGTTTAAGATTAACCAACAATAAGGTACATTGAGCCGAATAAAATACAAACTTCTATCTCCGGAGTCGTTAAAATTAAAATTTCAAAATTCATATAATCAATGTGTATATATTATTATCGGACTTGGCTTTTATTAGCAAAAATAAACATGTACATAGCTACGTGCAAAATAATGTAACAATTTTTGTAAAATTTACAAGCTTGATAAAATAGTTCTTGTCAAAATTAACTAACAAGTGTGTGATGTACTTATTTCGAACTTTTTTATTCTTATATAGGTAGTCCCAATAAAAAAGGTAATTTAGATAATAAACTAAAACAAAAGAAGGTAGTATGACATCATCTACAATTTACAACAGTCAAACTCAAATTATTCTTCTGCAACAGTTCTAGCCAACTACAAAATGCTTTATATTAAAATGGTTCCCTATAAGAGGAATTTTTTAAATCGAACTTTCTGTAACTCGAACAGATTTTCTGTTTTTTAAGATCCCACTGTATCTAAAGTTAATAAATAACACTTCATTAGAAACATCAGATAATTTTTCAGAAAAGCACTTCAACAATTTTGTTTAAGCTCAAGATTAATTGTTTTAGATAACTTCAAAATGCAAACAATCATACATATCTTTCTTATTTCTCTAACTCGAACTTTCTTTTGAGTCGAATAGTTGAAGATGGTAAATGTTAATTGTATATTTCATATGATCTTATTTTATTTATTAGACATGTATTGTAGTCGTAGACTTTTACTGCCGGCGAATAATAATTTTATGTAATAAGGAAATATCAGATAATATGCACAATCGCTATTATATCAATTTTTACTATTATGAATGAATTAATTATTTATTATATTTAAATATTTACGTCAAGTCTTACGTATTTCGTACTTCCTGCAGTTTGTTTGGCTTCCTTTCGTACAACAAGGGAGTGAATTGTGGGTGTATAATGTATAATAATTCAAAGTAAATGACTCCTTCGCATTATGCCTGCTACCTCCTTTTGCGCGAGTAGAATGTGTTCAAGTTTACGAAGGTGTATAAATAAAATAGCGGGATCTTTGCCAAATTCTTTGGACTGTACATCAAATTATTCTTTCATAATAATCGGATTGAGAATAAAACGTTGCGTTGACTAGAACAGTTTGTCTCTAACCTTTTAGTAGTCGGAGCTTCCTTAAAATCCTACATCTCAATAATTAATATTTATTTTTGAATAGTTAAAAAGTAACTTATTCTTTTTTGGGACGTCCTTGTTTATTAATGATTTTATTTTCACTTTGTCAAAAGCTATTTGTATAATTTAACACAACGTTGTAAAAGTAAAATATAAACACAGTTTTAAGTAATAATAATAAAAAGGAAGAGATCTATTACTAACTGCAAAAAATTTTGAAAATTGGTATGAAAATTGTAACAACTCGGGTAAACATAGACTGTTTAAATTTAATAGATTTCAAAACTAAAAGTTCTGAGATTTTTTTTTGTCCCACTTATTAAAATTATAATGGTCAAGGCATTGTGTGCTAAGTCTAATTGTACATTTTTTATACTTCCGTTTGAAAAAACGATGGTTATTAAAGATTAACAATTTAAATTTAAACGAGACTAGTTCCTTATTATATTGCAATATTTATAGCAGTCCAAGTTCTTCAATCTGAAAATGAAATTCATACCTGTAAACGATGTGTATCAAGAGCATTTAAAAGTGGAACTGAGGGTGAGGGAATAAATATAACAATGTAATTAGCTAGTCTAATCGAGTATGAATTAACAAAAAAAATATTAGGTATTGTAAGCTGCGAAGTAATTATAGATAGTTTCTGATTCGCTAAAGAATGCTGGCTTTTTAAAAAGTAAGAATTTTAATTATATATCTGGAACACAATATTGCCAAATTATGGTTTGGAGTGGTTTTGAAATCGTGTGGTGGCTAAAAGGAATTAAGGCAATATGTAAAAGTACAACTTATAGTTGTAGGTAGACGATACTGTGCATTTTTACTATAATATATATATTATAGTAAATATATATATATATATATATTACGAATATTGTGTTAGTATTTACAAATGCTCAAAAATTATTTGATTGTGTAATACATGTAAAATTTATGTGTTGTCATCCTGTAGTATTTTCATTTTTGCAGTTCACTCATTATTTACCTTTTAATTTTCAGCTACAAAATTTCAAGAGAATCTTCTTAAAACGATGCTGCAGATCGAAAATACGTTTTTCGAATTGGCTAGAACTTGCAGACGAAATTGTCTAGTTATTTGTGACAGAGGTGCAATGGACGCATCAGCCTTTATATCAAAAGAGAAATGGGAGAAGATAATGAAAGAAAATAATTGGAATAATATCGAACTGAGGGATAATAGATACAATCAGATAATCCACATGGTTTCTGCAGCAAACGGGGCCGAAGAATTTTATTCTATTGAGGTATAATAACTATAAAACTTACTTTTTCAAATTCTTTTGTAAACAAAATTTACAAGTCGTCGAATTAAGTCGAATGCTATTGTTGGAACATATTCAAATTTTTAATTACGTAAAAAACTTTGAAATATCCAAAATGAAATTGTTTAATAATTGTAAGTAGCGTGTGTGTCATCCTGTCATGTATAATATAATACCACAGTGTTAGGGAAGGATGCAACATATTACTTAATAATTAATTTTCAATTTTTTGAGTAAAGGTATATTTTACATATAGTTTAAGATATTTATTAGTAACTCAAATTATTATAAATGTCTACTGTTGATGTTAATGATGACAATTTTAAAAATTTGGAGATTTTTTCCTACAAGCTCCTAATATATAAAATAACTTCATAGGAACGTGTAGTATAATTTTTTAATATGAAATATCTTCTAGGATCATATTTGTCGTTCCGAAGGGGTGGAACTGGCTCGTGAATTAGATTATAATGCAGCAGCAGCTTGGATTGGGCATCCATATTTTGATGTTATCGATAATTCCACCGATTTTGAAGGCAAAATACGAAGAATGATAGGGGCGGTTTGTCAAAAAATAGGAATCGATACCGGCGATCGATTACTAACCAATTCCCGAAAACTCAAATTCCTGGTAAAGGGCCCTTTACCTGTCGATTCCGCTTTTCCACCTTTCCAAGATTTCGAAGTTGTACATAACTACCTAATATCTGAACCTCCCATCCAAGTCAGGCTAAGAAAGCGGGGTCAAAAAGGTAAGAAGAAAGAACAAAAAATAAGGGTATTATAAACAACACACCCTCTTTTGGTCTTTATTACACTCTTTATTTATCACTACTCATATAAACTCATTTGTTATCAGTTTTATGTACTTAACGTTGTTTCGACATTTTTAATGGGGAAATAAATTTTAATTCCACTTCAAAGTATCTTTTTTTCGTAAAGTTCCTTCTATTATACTTTAATATATATTTCACTATTGTAAGTACATACTGTTGAAAATTTTATATTTATACACTTATTGTTCCTATGGAGCTGTTGTCTGTCGTGGTTGTGCCAAAAGTGTATTTATACGTATGGTGGCCGTCCATTAAATACATTCTTATCTAAAAATAATTTGTGGTTTATTTTTACTAATTTTCTGTTACATACTAACCATTTAGTCCAAAAAATTTAAAGATATACAGTTCTTTCTTATTTAGTTTGCATCATTACATAATTTGAAGTGTTTAAATTTATTGTCATCTCATTATTTTTAACGTTTTATTTCGTTTAGTTCCATAGAGCTCCATTTCATTTTCTTTTATCTTATTATTTATCATTGTATTACTAGATATAATTTCAGTTAACTAATTTAAAAAAGGCAACGAAATAGAAACCCTTAAATTAGTAAAATGTTTATTCTTAAACATTATATATGACGTTGCAGAAAAGTACATATATTACAGGATTCTTTGCTAATGTATATCATATTTTTTCCTTTTAAGTGTTTTGATTCGATTTATAATTTCAAATACTTAGAAGATAGCCATTACACATCCAAATAAAAAGAAAAATGCGGCTTATATTTATGATTTAGCAAAAAATGAACACAATTAATGAAATGCGATGAGATAGTGTTTAAAAATTCCTAAAGTTTAATACGCAATTTATTTGTGAATATTAAATTATTTTAAACTAAACAAACATATTTACAGGTTACTTTAGCTATATTCACACTGTGAGGCGCCCTGTTAAGTATGGCCAAGTAATTGAAGTTAAGACGCAAATAACTCATCGTGATTATATCAACTTGCTAGCCCAGAGAGACAAATCGCATTTTACAATTTTCAAAAAACGTAGATGCTTTTTGATAAATAATCAGTATTTCCAACTTGATATATACCAAGAACCCACTCATCCTAGGTAAAGCAATTTACGTTCTAGTAAAATAAATTTAAAATTAATACCTACAATATCTTTTTCCACTTTAATTTTATTATCTAGATTACGATTTCTTTTTAATATTGAGTTGGTGGTTGTATTTTCTATTATACAAATTTTATTGTGTTTTGATTTCACTACAGCTGTTTCGCCTAACAGCATCTTCAAGGTAGTGTGTTAGCAACAGAAAATTTGTATAATGGAAAATACAAACACTAATTCAACATTATTAGCAATCAATTTTGTCAAACCTTATCCATAATGTCTTTTTAATATTTCGGCTATACTATACAATATCTTTTTTACCCAGAGAACTTGACAGATTTCTAATACAAATTATATTAATCGGGTCAGTTTAACTTATTTTAAGCTTTTTACAGATGTAAAGGTCTTATATTTCTGGAGACATACACAGCATTGGAGGAGGTGATAATGCAGGAACGGTTGCCGAAGTTCTTGAATATAGTCAAAGACGTTACCGGAAATCCCGACTATTCCATGTATAACTTGTCTCTACGAGAAGACTGGAAAACGTCCAAAAAATTTGCCAGTTCTGTGATTGGTACTTACACAGTTAAAAGTATAAAAATATTTCACATCTTTTTCATTCAATTTCTAAATATCATATTTTCAGGTTCCCAAGAATTACCCTGCAATGGATCAACGGGAAATAGTCTCGATAAAGCCGATAAAGACAAAGTTATTTCGACTGATAAGGAACAAATAGCCAATAATCGACTATGTAACATCAAAGCTTAGAAGTCATGTTTACCAGTTTAGGAAAATTACGTTCATCATTGTGATTACTATTTATTTCTGCTAGTTATGTATAATTAATTATATGTATTACTATCACCCTTAGAACTTTAGTTGAACAAGGAAAGTAAGGGAAAATACTTTATTCACTTAGGTATTATCTAATAGCAAAATTTTCATATTAGTAAAATTGTTTTTATATATCGCTCTGCCTTACACTTTTTTTAACGTTTTAGCATTATCTATGTAGAAAGGCTTATAGTTACTTGTAGTGATCGGTGCTATTAGAATCTGTTATAATTAATCGATCTTCTAAAGGCTCGACAGTATTTTCAAAGTATAATATTTTTATAATAATTAACAGCCAGAATTAACTCTGACGTACCTGAATTTACCTTTTCAAAACTTATTTTTCTTTTCTGTAATTTAGCATTCATAATTTTCATACACTAGTTTTGACATGTTTGTAAAATGAAAACTAAAAACTAGTATGTATATTTAATGCAATGTTTGGTTTTGCTAGATGTAATATTTGTTATAATGGAGCTTATTTATTTGCCATTTACACTATATAATTAACAACTGGTCATGTAATTTTATTTGAAAATTTGGGTTCCACCAGTTTCTGTATTTCATTTTTTTTTCTTTACTTTTAGAAAATTGTAATTTTCCAAAGTAATTTTAATAAAATGTCTAGAAAATTCCTTAACTGTTTCAAACACTAATTTTAATAAGCAAAACAGAAAAGAAAATACAGTAATTTTTCTGCTACAGATCACCTCAAACTAAATGTCATTGCTTTACAGGTGTAGGTACTGTTAAAATGGTTACGCAACAGACCGGGCGTCATTTTATATCCATTGTGTACAAAGATTTTTTAAAAGTTCATTTGTAACGCTTTAATTTGAACTAAGAGAGTACCAAATATTTTTTTAAATTTTATTTTCGATATCCAGTGATTTTGGATGAACTATGTATATATGAAATTATATCTCATTATTGAGTATGAGAAACCTTTCTTAAATAATCGAAACAAAACTTTTCGATGCTTGAAAAAACTTATTACATATATGAAAAGTGATTAGATTGGTTATAGTGTCATCCATAATAAGAGTTTGTTGTTTGTACTGGATACTGCCATGAACAAAAAGAAGACAAGTCTCAGTACTCAGCAAGTGATTCCACGACAGAGTAATCAGGAGTTTAAGTTCTTAAGTGGGGAGATACAATTAGACGGGCGAAAATCAAGCAATTTTCACAGAGATATTTTTTTAGGAAGTATTTATCCAATAGAAACGAAATTTTGCAGAATGTTTAGGACAATTGTAAAGAACAAAAAGAAATATTGTAGTTTTGTTTTAAATACAAACTGGCAGATTTATGGAGGCTCAATGAGAATATGTTGTAAGTCAAGACATTGATTTGTGGGAATTCTGGAGGCCGCGATTTTCATCTGAAACGCTCCAACAAGAAAATTTACGTTAATTAATATTATAAAATGTCAGCACAGCCTTAAATCTCCACAAAGTTATGGAACTGTCCCTTTTCATTTTTTTGTCACATGATGTGGGCAACTCAATGAAGTCTATTTTGCAACTGGTTGCAGTTAACCAAACCGTTTTGTTTACACTGTGTGGGTGCACCACTGCAACCAAAAATAATACAACTAGGTACATTAGTCCCGTAAACCCTTTTCACAAGAAAGGTTTCTTCAAAAAGAAACCCAATTTTCATTGGATGAAACAATTTTATTGATTGAATTAAGACTTTTATACGTTTTAATTAAATTGCACTTTATTATTTGAACAATTACATTTATTTTCTCTTCAATAACTTATTATACAATAAAGAGACATAATAAATATCAGAGAAAAATTGTTAATTATCAGGTACTTATTTTATGAAAATAATCTATGTAGTTTATTTTTTCGTTTCATAATACATTTTCATCACTTTCTTGTTGGGCACTAAACCTTGACATAAACCAGATCTTTTCTTTTTATTGGAACTTACTGCTTCACCTTGAATTAGTTCCAATTCTTCCAATGTTGGTTTTGGTAATCGTTTAGTTTCACAAATAATAGTTTGTTGCAATTGTTTCTCTTTATTTGATTCTTCTTGGGACTTCTGTATGTCAGAATCATGGGCATACTTGCAATTATGACCAAAGCGACATCGTCCTTTTCGATAATTCCAACAAATTTTCTTACCATTGATAGTTTTTACATTATCTTGTATATTTACCATTTTTACATGTTTTTCTAATATTGCAGTTTTTGCTTGTTCTTCTTCTTTAAAGGGATTTTTAAAAACAGATGTGCCATCATTATTTTCTGATGAACCATTAAAAGCTGGTTTAGGTAGTTTTTCTAAATGTGGTGTTGAGCAGTTTTTTTCTGTGGATTTACTAAAACAGTACCAGCTGACCGAAATTTTGTTTGAAGAAATAATTTATTTTGCTATGATTTGAACTAGTTATTGAAAATTATTATTGTTTTATTAATATATGTCTTTTATGTTACTAACCCTAATTTGTACGAATCTTCCTCGCTTTCTGAATTTGATGATGAACCAGAGCTCCCATAATCTGCCACCAAAGACATGTTATTTTTGAAGCAAATTAACAAAATCTACACAAATAATTTTTTTTTGTTGTTTTGTTAATTAATTTATTAGTTTTGTGATTTTGTTTGGGTAAATATTTTTTCCTTTTTTATTTTTGCATATAGTAAATATAACCTACAAACCTACTTTACCTAAAAACAATTTTTTGTATTTAGTTTGGTAGTGATCTGGTATTCAGTTTTTAGATACTCTGTCAAGTCAAACTTCACACCACAGATCACTTCACATCTATGCATCATTGACATCTGTGGAATTAACAAATGGGAAGTGTTTTGAATGAACAAGTTAAGAAATATCATTATTAATGATAAACTATAAAAAAAGTATACAAAACATACTAACTAATATTAGCTCATATATTATCAATTTAAGTGCGGTTTTTCAGTTCAAATAAGCACCTATTAGCTATTACTTTCCAAATATGCAACTTTACTAAACTAATTTCGTTTAATAAAAATATGGTTTGTACAGTTTAATTTAAAATATCATACACTAGTACGTGTGTGTGTAGAAAGTGAATTTGCTAGTTATATATTTATAATTACTAACAACCAGTGAACTCACTAATCATATACCATAATAATTCGAATAATGTGTGTATTGGCACAGAAGAGAGATGTCTTATAGACATCTTTCTTTGGCAGTGGAATGCGGATGAAGTTGCGTTCCGTGATGGATTTTCTGAAGCAGGCATCGCTAGTAATCAGGTAGCATTTCAGAAAAGTAAGTTTTATTTTGCAATATCGAGTAAACGTGTTTTTGCCCTGCTTTGTTGTTGCAAATACAATAAAATTGGTTTGTTTTTATTTATCACTTGTGTTTGTGATGATCTGGCTCTAAAAACGATCTATTACTTTTAATTATGTTCATACAGTATAATTTTCGTTTAGTCAGCACTCGACATTAGTATACTTATAAAAATAACACATTTTTATAATTCTCTAAATGTCGAATAACATCATGATGGATGATATTTTTACTTTTTATCTTTTTTATATAATTAATTAGTAGTTTCTGGAATTAACGTTAATTCAGTTTTCAGTGTCTCAAAATCTGTTCTAGTTAAAATGACTATATGGTACTTGGACTGAATCTGGTTCACCGGACAGTACTGTTGACAATTTTGATGTTTTATAAAATATTTATTTGAAAACAACAAAGAGTGTATATATTGTGTATGCTTTATTATTATTATTATTATTATTATTATTAGGGTTAGGCTTATTCTTACCTCAAAAGAACGCATGATCCCTTGGCTTTCCCCATGTAGTCACTGATTCGCTTACGCCCTAAAGGTGGTCTCCCGAAGGAAAGCTGTCTATTGAGTGTTGCGAACAGTGACGTCTTTCGCTTCTAGGGTATGGCAGTCTAAAAGACGGCGCTTTCTTCCAGGGCAGTGGCAGAGGATGTGGATAGCATTTTCCACTTCCTCATCACAAAACTGACAGGAGAAACTGGAAGCTAGTCCCAATTTGTTCATGCAGTATTGCAGTTTCCGTGGCTTGTTAAGATTTCTACAAGAGTCTTGCCTGAATTCCTACCAAGGCAGAGAACTTTCCCCTGTCTTTGCAGTTTGTAGGAGAGATAAAGGTCTTTTTTGCCTGCAATCAGGTTTCTTTCACAGTCCTTGTGTAGCTCTGAAGTAGGCCATCTCGCAGATGACAGTTCTCCGTCAGCTTTGACTTCGTCGTAAAGCCTCTGAGAGACTTTTGCAGTCAATGCACATGTATACTTGCTCGGTAGCGTTGTTGGCCAACACTGCCCAGGCACATCATCGAGTAATGGCAATTATTTCCTCCTGGAAAGGGGTGGCAAACTGACCCAAAAGTATTGAATATGTACTCCCACTTCGGTGGTTGTAAATGCCAATTGCATTAGTCTCCTTATTTCTGGCCTCATTGGTGAACCGTGGATCGCCATCACACAAGATTGAAATTTTTCAAGGGCCAGTCCCTTTTAGGGAGGAGGCTGATCTTGTATTTTTGTCTAAGAGAAAGAGTTTATTTGTGCAATCAGGGGGCATTTCGAGGATGCCTCCCTTAATCATACTTTTTAGGAAATCACTGAGCTCCTCCTTACCCTCCTCTCTATGTGTTTCTTTATCCTGTAAATGGCTTTTCTAGTCGCCGCTTTAAGGATTAATTTCAAGGGTTCTATGCCAAGGAGCATTCCCAGAGTTGCAGTAGGAGTAGTGCTCATCACTCCGATGATGGTCCTTAGCACCAAGACCCTCATTTGTTCCTGCTCCTAGTTTGAGTTGGAAAAAGCGGTCGTGTACCACCGAGCCAAACCAGCATAGGTAGGCCTGGGATTTAGTACCGCCTCAATGATTCATTTCATGGTAGTTAGTTTTAACCCTCTATCTTTTCCAGTGGCTCTTTTAGTTTTTCAAAGGAGTCTAAGTGATCCTTCTAGAACATTTTATTATCCAAAATTACCCTAAGGTACTTCACTCGTTTTTGTATCTGAAGTACCTGCCCTCCTTCCCGAGGAGAGCAGATATTATTTTACTTGTATTTTCTTGTAAACACAATGAATTCTGTCTTCTTCGGGTCGATAGAAAGACCAGAGTTAGTGCACCAATGTTCTATAAGAGTGATTGCCCCTTGATTCAAAGTTTATAACGGTGTTAGGAATGGACCTCAGACGACCACGAGGATGTTATCCGTGCAGATTATTGGCTTGGCAACTTTCACTACCCAAGATTTTTGGATTAGAGAGATACCTGTATGTACCTTAGCTAGGTGCTTCTGTAGAATAGCAGAGGAGCCTTGGCTTCGATGCAAGTTAATATGGATAAAAAGGAGGTCTGATGTCGCCATTAATGATATGACACCACCACCTCTTTCATTGCCTCAGGATCCTTCTCTTCTTGGTTCGTCACTTTGAAGGTGATACGATCAAAGTTGTAGGCCTACCTAGGATTTGGGTATCAAGACCGCCACTTAAAACCCATTGGTGTCTTCTTATTCCTTGACGGGTTGCTAATTTGCCGGTTGGTTTTAAGAGTGTGATTAAAACTTTTGAATACAGTAGCCAGCTCTTTTGGTGGGACCAGGATGCTGGCCACTGCCTTAACAAAACGCTGAAGAAGTCTATCTATCCCTCCCCCGTTTTTAGTTTACCTTCTTCCCAGGGTATGTCAAGAGAGGTGATTACCTTAATTATCCTTTCCTCCGTCTCTGGACATGAGGTAACGATACTTTGCAGAAAAAGGTCCAGGGCCCTGTGGTATGTCAGTCGAAACTCAAGAAATTGCTTTAGCATTAACGTAACCTCAGGTAGATCAAAACAACATTTCTTCTTCTTTTGTAATGGTTGAAGAATCTGTGATTCCGTTATATTTTGAAATTTTTCATAAATACACCTTTTCATTCATAAAGTAGTGGTCATCACTTCGATATTTTTTTCAAGCCATAAATCTGATAATATACTAGCATTCTGCATCATTACTGTCAGTTAATTGGTTCAATAGAAGAGAAAAAGTCAACATTTGAATTCTTTGACAAAAAATGATATTTCATTCCTGTTTTATGCATTTGCTGCTGTCTTTTAATGATAATCTACTAGTGTTTTATATTTGTTTATATATTTATTTTATTAATTATAGATGTTTAGGGGCCATCCATGAATCACGTAACTTTTTTAGGGGTCGTAGGATATGCTATTACATTATGCGGTTTTATATGGGGATAAATGCAGAATTGCGTAGATATATATTTTTATTTTTAGTTTATCTTCGAGGAGGGGAAATCTTCAAAAGGTACCTCCCGAATGGGCGGGGTAGTGACGGATTCGCTCGAAGCGTCCCTCCTCGAAAAGGAAGGTCAATCCGTAGGTTATGCATCCCTGGGTTAGTTGAGAATAGGAAGTGGATTGATTGTGGGAGAAGTTTGGGGAGAAGGGTGAAAGGTGCCGGTGGCCCACTTCGGATGGGTTGGGTGGGCACTCACGCTAAAATAGCGAAACTAGGAATGAGCGGGAAGTGACAGCTCAGAGTAGAAGGTGAGAATGCCTTCTGCAACGGTCGTTTGGTTTAGGGGCGAAGTCGGAAAGTGTCAAGATAGATGGATTTAGGTGACCTGACACTATGGTCCGGAGATTTGCAGCGAATCTGTTTGCAGATTCGGGGAGTGAAGGTAGGCCGGTTTCTTTCAGAATTTGGGAGTTTCTGACGAACCAGAGGTAGTTGAGCGCGGAGCGAAGGATTTGTAGACGGTGGGGATGGTAGCCCCAGATGCTCCTTATAATTGCTTGTTTGAATGTTCGATGTATGGCGGTAAGTTTTGATTAAAATGGACTGCTTTTCTATGTACAGTTTATTGTACACTAATTCCTACTTATTGTTGTTATTTAAATCGAATGGACTAATATGGAATACAATAGAATGTAATAGAATGTAATGATGAAATTTCGTTTATTTTTACTTTAATAGCCTACAAAATAGATGACACCCCAAAGTGAAAAATATCCCCCTCTCGAAGCTAAACACCCTCAAGCGTAGTCTATAAAACCGGTGGTGTTTTTTTCAAGGCTGATGACCCAAATCTATTTTTGGAATTTTAAAAACGGATGTACAATAGAAGATTCTTATACACAAAAGATAACAATTACAAACTAAACTTACAACAGATATATAGAAACAAATAAACAAACAATTATTTCTAATATTTACACGTATGCCACTTAACAGAGCACACGGATTTTGATTTGTTGGGAGATTGAACTGTTTTGGAAGAAGGGCTTGGGAAAAGCTTGACACGGGTGTCTTGTATCTGTTTCCGCCAAGTGAACCTTCTGTCGAAGACGACGTCGAGATAGGTAACAGAGTTGCTACATTTGATAGGGTGGTTATTTATAGTAATGGGAGGAGGGGTTCGGTTCCTACGGGAGAAGGAAATTGCTTCCGACTTGGCTTCGTTCATGGAGGGTTTCCATCTTCGGTACCAATTTAGGAGCAGCGGCAGAAACGTATTGATTCCAATGGTGCATTAGACAATAGTTTTGCTAGAATTTATAAGGGTGTTGTTATCGGCGTAAAGAGCAGTAAGAATCGAGGGGGGAACGGTATGTTTGTGCAGAATGGATTGGACAGAAGGAGCAATAGTTTAGAGTCTTGAGGAACACCGGCCGTGACGGGTTTGTTGGGCGATAAGGCAGAGCCAATGCGAACACGAAAGCTTCAGTCAGAGAGGAGGGATCGAATACCCCGATATGGAAGTGTGGGGTGTTAAAGACTATAAGTTTGGTAATGAGTCCTTCATGCCTTCGGAGATATGCAGTATCGTGTTGCCTGCGAAGGCTGTGTTGGAAGTCGGGAAGGAGGTTGTTTTGCTCCACATGGTCAAGAAGCCGGGTTAGGAAGATAGATTAGACTACTTTGATCAGTGGATTGAGCAAGCTGATGGGCTTGTAGCGGGAGAGGGAGCTGAGGGTCTTTTCTTTCTTGGGGAGGCAGATGATGGTTGCTTCTTTCCAAGTCAGAGGGAAATAGTGAAGCCGCATGATAGCGTTTGTGATGTTGCAAAGTTAAATTAGGTGCTTTCGTGGCAGAACTTTTAGGACGCCGTTGAGAATACTGTCAGCGCTTTTCTCTTTTTCAGAGATCGGATGGTAAGGACGATTTAGCGGGGAGACGTGTGTCTAAAGTCAGAGACAGAAGGGGCAAAGTTTTGGGAGGTGGCATTGGTGCGCCCATGAAAGTTGGCTAGATTCATAGGGTTGGGAGATTTGTTTCGGAGAGAGCGGATCACTTTCCAAGTGCTTTCGGGGTGTGTTTCTGCTTGAGCCTTGTATTCGTCGAAGCAGCGCTGCGGAACAGATATAATATATTTTTACATTTATATATATCGAACATTGCAATGTGCAAAGACAAGTGAAACCAGCTTAACAAAAGCTCTAGCTCTGTTACGCCTACAGATAAGTAGTGACAACACATACCTCCTACCCCTGAAAATAACAATACTTTGTTACTATATTTGTTGTTGAGTTTTATTGTTTTATTTTTACGTCCTCCACAAAAGTATTGTTATGAACCAAGGTCAGACGACAGATAAGTCGTGATGCGATGCACTATGATCACCGGAAGTGTCATATAAATTATTCGAACGTGACATTACAAGTGTCGGTGGTATGAAAATTTGGGATATTTTTCGGAAAATTCTATGACAATATAAAAAGGTGATTCATAAACAGCCGGTATAGTTCGACCAGAGACAGTTGTTAGTAAACAATGATTTAAATAACCTTATATTGTGATATAAATGAGTGTGTATAAGGAGTTCCTTTGTTAAATTGAGTTCGATCAAAAGTTCAACACAGTTTTAAGTGGCCAATCACGGAACATTATAGCTAACATATTATGTTTTATGCAGCGGGAAGCAGCGGCTAAACAACCTTCATTAGAACTTTTAAAGGTACAAGAACGTATTTCGCCTGCTACTGGTGCCAGTATTGGTACAATAAAAAAATTGTCCAAGAAATGGAGGCTATTGAAGACCGTAATGAGGAAGAGGACTCTTTGTAATTAATAGTTATTTGAAAATAATTTGATAGAATTTTTTTTGTTTATATTGAATCATTAAATTTAAATTTGCAGAAATATTTGTTATGTAATTTAGTTTAAATGTTCTAATAAATTTAATAGAATGTGAGATACAATTACAAAAATAGAAGGAAACAATAAGACCTAAAAGGGAAATGATTATAAAAATTAATCTACAGTGCTGTTACATTGACCCGCTCTTTTGCTTAATACTTAAAAGTTAGTGTCATCCTTTTCCCACCGAATGCGTTTGCTATTTATTTCAGCGCAGATTTTGCATTATGGTCAGAACTTTTCTTAAACTTGTCCCGCCGTGTTTAATTTTTGATTAGTTTTCTTATTGAAAAAGTTTAATGAATTAAATTTTAACTAAAAGGCTGCTCTTAATTATTTTTTATCATTTGGCTATTTTAAATATTTTATGGGTTTAAAAGTTGCGTAAGACAAAATAAGCAAGAAGGGGAGCGTGGACAGAATGTCCACATAGTGTTACATGATCGGGCGATTGCAAAAAGTACAGAAAACGTTTTACGTGTGTTATGGATAGCCCCTTATTACATATTATTATACCATTCGCTATCGTGAGCAAATCGATAATGTAAACAACTGTTGTTTTTTCGGTTTTATCGAGTGTCTAATATATGTTGTTTATTTATTTACAAATAAGTTATATATATATATATAACAGTTGTTTACATTATATAGGTAATTATATGTATAAAATTAATTTACCTGTTATTTTCATTTGGGAAGGAAAATTATTTTCGTGATAACGGTGCAACTTATATTACAAACCAATGGAGACAACGACTTTTTTTTGCACTAAAGTTTTTGTATCATGTACAGTTACCATATTGCATTTTAGCAAACGATGTAAAGATTAATTTCGAAGCACCATTTAGGGATTGTTTTTAAACAATAGGAAACCGGACTTTATACTAACAAGGTACTAATAGGCTTTGTATTATGACCATTAGGTTAGTTGTTTGCCATTATTAATTATTCAGGTATAATAACATTGTTTATCGTTGTCTTAAAATTTTATTTGTTTATTTTATAATAGAATATTATTTGATTATTATTTGTTAATTGATTATGTCAATTTTCATATAATATGGTACTTCCACTAGATCCAGTTCAACTAAAGCGATGCGATTATTAATACAATAATCAAAATCAAAATAACATTTAATAAATGTACATGAAATAGTAATAATTTCCATAAATTTTCCAAACTATGAATTAAATCATTTAGTCGACTTCTGCATGATTAATGTCATTAATGGATTCAGCTGAATGAACAAAACAGCGTCAGTTTCTTCAACAATTAATTTAACTACGAGGATGGATTAAATATTATAGCCCTTGTTCATAAAACATTTATTTTGAACAGTTTCACAAAAACACAAATTTCTCTATTTTTTTGACATATCCCTTTGTTTGTCTATACATTTTCCCCAGCGTATTCGTAGTTTTTTCATCCCGTTTTCATAAAAAGAAGCAGAGTGGGTGCCTATCTAGTTACGCACAAACGACTCCATCTGTTCATCGGTCTGAAATCACTCGCCTCCTAGTGATTCTTTGAGGGGCCCAAATATATGGAAATCGCAAGGGGATAGAACTGGGCGTGTGTTCCAGTTGAGTCCAGTGCATTTTACCGAGTTAGGCCAGCGTGAAAGCTGCGGTATGAGGCCTAGCGTTGTTGCAAGAGTAACACGTAACGTTTGGGGTGCATCCTTCTTTTTCGGCGATAAGCAAGTTTTACCTGACTGAGAAGTCAATAGTACAGACAGTAGTAGGCAGCATTAATGGTTCTTCGTTCGTGCAAAAATCGACCAACAGCACCCTTCTCCAGTCCCAAAAAGCCGTGGCTAAAACTTTGCCTGCAGACAGATGTGTTTTCGGCTTCACTGGGTTTGATGCATCTTTGCGCCGCCACTCCATGCTTGCTCATTTTGATGTTGGAGTGTAATGGTGTACCAACGTCTCATCGCAGGTTGCAATTTTGTGCAAAAAACTTCACCTTCCTCTCTAAATCGAGTGAGAAGCGCCTGCGAGAGCTTTTTGATCTTCACTCAGCAACTTTGGAATCCAACGAGCTGAAATTTTTCTGACTTCCAAGTTTTTCGTTATGATTGTGTGGACAGTCTCATAGCTGATGTCGAGTTCACCATATATCTAAAGCACAGTGGCGTGGCGGTCCGCTTTAATAAGTTGTCTAACGCGTGCAATGTTAACCGGCGAAATGTTGGTGCGCGGACGACGGGGATGTTTTACATTTCGACACGATTACGCCCATCGTTAAATTCTTTGCACCAAATTTTTACACGTGGCCACGAAAGTGTTTCATTTCCGAATTGTGTTTGCAATTTGCGCAAAATTTTAGCTGGTTTCACGTTTTCACGTGTAAGAAACTTAATAATAATTCGTTGCACAACGCTGCTATGTGCTATGCACCTCTTTCTTATTCATTGTGATAGCTATTAACCAAGCGAATGCAGCAGTACGACGCGTCGTTTCCGTACCACTTAATATCCCCACTTCAAGTTCCTGACCTAAAAAAGCTCCTTTATATTTAATCCACACTCGTACCTCCAACATAATGCATTTTGGCAGCAGTTAAATATTTTTGTAAAGTTACTGTTTCCTTGATAGACTGTCCGTTATTTTGAAAATCATCACTGTTAATTGTCAAATCCAAAACTCAATTAATTTCTCTATGTTTGAATGAATTGTGAACATAGAACTATATTAATATAAAATAAAACTAACACAAATATAAAATCAAACCATCAACTACAACAAAAAATTTATTATATTGATGCATTTATGATAATTCATTTTTAAAATTTACTATTTTTAATTGGTGACTCATTTTAGTTTTTCATATTTTATATTCCAGATGCCGTCTACAGAGATATGGTAAGTGATTCATACGATTTTCTGTGAACTGTAAGCACAAGTACTGATAGTTCTAATAAATGGTAATAAATATATATAATTGTAACAGGACCACGCGACCTATGTGTACAATGTGTGTGGAGCACGTAGGCGTTAGGAAAACAGGGGTTCCGTAAGGCACGTTTAGGGTTCAATGAAATATTAAAATTAAAAAATTATTTAAATAATACTATTATTTATCATATCTGTATATAGATAAGTGGAAGTCTTTAAATTTACGCATTACGTAAGTCTGTTCGTTAAGTATAGAATATTGGATTGTTTTCGTTGTTTTATTATAAAGGATTTTTTACAACTTCGGAGGTCTGCCATATCAGTCGATTAATAATTAAAAAAAAAATATTATGTAAGTCCTTGGTACCTGTGGCCTATCTATCCAGTAATTACTTGCCGCGCCATGACCATCCAACCAATTGGTTTAGAGGTACATTTGGTTTACTACAAATAGAAACGTAGGACGGACAGAACTGAGAATATCCTATAAGGATTCCCTAAACGGAGATTTATCACCGTACGGTTATTTGTAGGTACATAATAATAAGTAAACTGAGTAAATTTCAAATTAGCGTAAACTAACCATAACCTAAAATTTAAGAGGAATGTCACATATTGAAAAGGAAAAAGTAATTACTAAATATAAAGGAAAAGATTTAAACAGACAAAAAGGTAATATTTAATATTTAATTGATTACTATTTATTACTATGACAATTTAGTGTATCTACATCACATAGGACGCTGATGTGCTTGTTGAATATCGTCTTTTGCCGGCCCTCATATGGGGAGTAGTAAACCAAATGAATTCTCTGAGTCTTTGGTCGAGTGTGACGGGGAATGCTTAACTGGGTCAGTAGGGTGGTTCTGTGCACCACTAGAGCGTTTCTTACTCCCCTTTTACACATTTAATAGCATAAAACAACGAATTTGGGCAGGTAATTGAGCTGCAATCGATGCAGATTTTGAAGAGAATCATAATATAATCAGGGTAAACGTAATATTTTTGGTGGAAAAACGCAGTTCGTTTACACTAATAACGCATGTGAGAAGTAATATTTATTTCAAAACTTGTGGTTTGTGCGGACTGTGGAGAATAGGAGCTGGAAGGGTTGTATGTTTGGTGTCGTCGCGTCGTGTGCAAATATCTAACGGTGTAATTGGTCAAGGCGAAGAAGTACCTAACCGAGGATATGGACAATGTGCGAATGGGGTAGTGTGTATGCTAGGAACAGATATAAATTCAGTCTTAAGAAATCTTCGTTTTAATGTAGTATGTAGTTGTTGTAATTTTATAATTATTTTTTTAGTTTGGTACAATAGTACAACAAAAAAATCATTTATTTATTATTTTTTTATTTACTTTTTGGCGGAAATATCATCACGGTTATTCGAAATAAGGCAAAATCTTAATACTTTACAGCATTTTATTTTTAAAAAAATCTGTACGTATATGTAATAAAATATAGTAAATACATTAAACATTTAAAATCAGGCATACAATAATACAATAAATGAATTAGTAACATTAAGTATTACATTTTCTTGTTGAAAGTATTAATTAAGTATAGTGCTAACTAAATAATATGTAGCAAATCTATAGACAAATCGCGTGGTTATTTACGAAATTTATTTATAATTGTGTATTTTGCTAAAGAGTCGGAAGTATTTCGTATGGTGTAACAAGAGGAACCACGTGTACTGATGGTAGCGTTGGCATTACTGTTTGTAACATTGGTCTATCGGGATCATTTATTAGAACTGCCTCATCCGCCTCCCTCTTTTTGAAAGTTTCACTTGAATTCGCATCAGTTACTGACGAATCATCTTCTTCTGGTTCATCTTCTTGTGCGTCACTTGTATTATCTTCATCAGTGATCGGATTTTCATCATTATCTGTGTCACTTACTTCTTTTACATCGCTCGGTTCATCTGCTGAAGGTGACTCTTGTGTCGAAAGCGTTTCAACAAGTGATTCATTTATATTTGTTACCTCTTTTACATTAATCGGTTCATCTGTTGAAGGTGACTCTTGTGTCGAAAATGAGTCAACAGGTGATTCATCTATATTGCTTACTTTTTTTACATTACTGGGTTCATCTGCTGGAGGTGACTCTTGTGTCGAAAACGACTCCACAGGTGATGTATCTATATTAGTTACCTCTTTTACATTACTCGGTTCATTTGTTGAAGGTGACTCTTGTGTCGAAAACGTGTCTACAGATAATTTATCTGTGGAAGAGGACTCATTCGTAAGAACTCCTTCTTCTTCTTCTTCTTCTCCTTTAACTACTGATGGTTCATGAGAACTGTCAGTAGTTGCTTCACTTACAGTTGATGCTACTGGTTCAAGAAGTGGTTTCATACGAGCTTTTGACGTTATTGTTTTCACTGATGATCTTGATTGACTTTCTGTTGAAGTTTTTATTGTTGTTGTTTTTGTTGTTGTTGTTGTTGTTGTATTACAATTTTCTTTACCTCCCATGAGTATGAAATAAATCAAGTTTTGTTCGAAATGATATATATTTTTGTTTTCTGAATTAGTTTTGTTTAAGCAATCCGGTGGACATTCTGTTGATGTCTGAGGTGTTGAATTATCTGTAGGTGGTGGTATAGTTATTTTAGTTGGTGGTGGATTTGTTTGTGGTGGATTTGTTGGTGGTGGATATGTTGGTGGTGGATATGTTGGTGGTGGATATGTTGGTGGTGGATATGTTGGTGGTGGATATGTTGGTGGTGGATTTGTTGGTGGTGGATTTGTTGGTGGTGGATGTGTTGGTGGTGGATTTGTTGCTGGTGGTGTTGTCGGTGGTGGTTTTGATGGTGTTGATGTAGGAGGGCAAGTGGTAGATGTGATTTCAGGAGTTGTTGCTGTTGTTTTAGTCACGATAATCGATGGTGTTGGTGGTATAGTCACAGTAGATGAACCTTCGATATCTTCGATGCAACATCCATATATCATACAACATACTCGGCGCTTTCCTGTTTCTTCTTTTCCGTATTTGTCCATATTGTGCTTTGGATGGTCAGTTTTCTTTTTTTTCTTAATAGAAGTTCTCCTGGTTATCTCCGAACGTTTTTTTGAATTTGCTGTTGTTAAAATAGGTGTTGTAGTTGTTGATTTTGCGACACAACATTTTGGGGATGTTTTTTTACGTGGATTACAGCGATGTTGTCTTGGTTGATTGCTTACATGAATGCCAATGTTTAGTCCTTTGTTGTTTATGTTATCATCGTTTTTACTTATATGTAAGGTGTTTTCTTTGTTAATACTAGAAACTGACTGTCGAAGTGGAAAGTAAGCATGTGATAGATTTTGAACTTTGTCTTGAATCCATAAAGAGCGTACTTGAGAAAATATTGAGTAAGTGATTAAAAACTTGAAGAATGATACCTAAAATTAAGAAAACATTCATAATTTGAAAATTAACATCAAAAATACGTACAGACTTATTTATGTTTTTTTGAAGTTCCGCAAGTTAGATAAAAACTATTTTTATTTTAATTATACTTAAATTACGAAATAAGTACATTTATACAATATAGAATATAAATATTATGTTGAAGAAACCTTACACTTGACAAATGTATTTATAATTTACTGTATATGTACATTTTAACCACCATGTGGTCATTAGTGTATGATCTTAAATAACAGAAAACTAACAATGTTGATGCTTGTAAGTATTTGTACGCAAGAGATATATTAAATAATAGAATATACACTGATGATCACGTGATGGTTGAAATGTACATATGTAGTCAATTATAAACAAATTTGTGAAGTTATTCACAATTTTATTCCTTTATAATTAGTCGTCTTTCAGTCACTAAAAGAAGCAAATATTTTTAATAGTTTACAGAGTGGAATTAACCACAAATGTTGTTTTACCAATTTTTATTTCACTACTCGGCAATATATTATTTTGATCGAAAAGTTAAAAAAAATATTATTGAAACCATAGAATGTCAATTTATCTGTACTTTGTAAAAATCCAAATTCAGCTTAGCAACCAGGTTAAAAGAGCCTGAATATAGTATTAATAAAGATTCGTCAAATACTATATCGATTTTAACCATTATTTGAACATTAAAAGTTCAAAAATACTTTATACTAACATAAACAATAGAAAAAAAAAATTAATAGAAAAAGCTCTTAATAAGAATTTAAACTTAGTAAATAATCAAGCAGAATTATGATTAACCAATTTCCCACTTCTCTCATATAATTTACAAATAGTATAGATACAATCAACGGATTTTGCGGTTGGGTGATTGTGAAACATTGTAATAAGAATACACAGAAACACACTGTGTTGCTTTTTCAGAAATATATTTAGTAATTTCTTACAATATTGTTTCAATCTTGCGATCGTTATTAACGAGTGGTTAGAGTTATCAATGAATACTTAGAGAACTATTGAACGTCTTACAATTTTAATGTAATATTAGGTGTAACTTCAGTTATTACTAAGAACTACTAGGTGTTTTATGGTTTAGTGTGTTCTCTCCTATGTCATTAAGTCCTATATATTTATTATGTTGGTTGTCGTCGATTACATTAATGACAATTTTTGAAATTTGCTAAAAATACAGTTTGTTAAGCGGTTTGTTTCTAAAAACGCTTATCACATGATAAGCTCGCAGAGTAATTATTTTAAAAGTTGTTGATGGTAAGCTACTTGTTTAAAAAATTTCAGACGATTATAAAAAAAGATTTTGGAATAACTGTATGAGGTCGCAATGTGGATAAAATATTAAAAATAATGCTTGTAACTAAATGACTTCGAATAGAAATGTTAAATTAGTTTAAAGAAACATATAAATTCAAGTAACTGCAAGCACCTAATTAATTAACTATTTATCTTGGGATAATTTATAACAAATATATGATTCGGGAACCATTGTTCTAATAATGTATTGGTAAATATAATATTGTCTTTCATTCTCATTTTCTTCTTATTCCCTTGAGATTTTGATCATTGAAAAATACTTGATTATAATCATAAATTATTCGTTAAAAATGACCGAGAGGTTGCTAAAATATTTTGTCAAATAAGATATAATTAATATTATTCTATGTTTTTCATATTCATATTGAAATGGAACCTCAAAAATTTTTTTTTCTTACGAGGCATTAATATCTTTCAAAAACTTCATTTACAATTATTATATATAAAATTTATTTATTTACCTGAAATTTTACTGAAAACATTTTAGTAGTTTCATTCAGATGGAAAAATAATCCTCGTGATGTCGATACAACACGTACCTATTACATAACAATGGAAAGAGCGATTGTTCTTGCACTAACGTATTGAGCCTTATTTCGTTAGACAGTTACCGTACTGCATTTTGGAAAATGATATTATGATTAATACATAATTAATTGCGAAATAGCATTTAGGGATTGTTTTTAAACAATAAGCAACTGAACTATTTACTAATAAGGTACGGTACACCTCCCATTAAGATCGTTAGGTAAGTTGTTTGGTATTGTTGATCATTCAGACATAAAAATGTTGTTCACCATTGTCTTAAAATTTTATTGTTTTTTTATAATCGTATTTTGCTTGGGTTTTATTTATTGAGACTGTGTTAATTTCTACCTAATTCGGTACTTCCACTTGGTGCCAATCAATGGACAAAGAGACTCTTTCAAACGCGAGGATAACAAAGGTGGAGAAGTTAACTTCGAAAAGTTGAACGACTTTCACGGAAAATGTGATGTGTAAAAAAGACGCTAGTATATAGTTAGTTGTAGTAGTATAAACTAAAATTGTATTGCATATTACTCATTGTTCTATTTTGGAGGTAATAATGAAAGAGGCTTCTTCGCAATGGATTTCTTATTTGCATTACTTTTTAAATTAATATATATATATATATATATATATTAATATAATATAAAGTACTTACGAAAGTAATCGTTTCAGCTAATAGAGGAATAACATCAGAAGTGAATAATTTTACAATTAGAAATACTCTGTATGTCAATAATGAGATGTTTAATAGAAGAAGTTTGAGAAATTCAAACTATTTAACTATATGCTTGTTTTTAATTATGGTATCTAACAATTTCGAACCATTTTAATAATATTAATTTGCAACCTCTCCTGCAATATCTCTTTTTTACTTATAAATTTTAGTTTAGTCATAGATTTATAATTTTGTAGTCAGAAAGAAAATAATGGCATTTCTACATATTATGTTTACTATTTAATATAAAGGAAATCAAATGTGCATTTTTTTACTGTTCTGATATGGGAAAAAGGTCTATCAGCTTGTATTTACAAGAAATTATATCCTTCAAAGGAGAAAATAAATAAAAGAATGGAAAAAGTTTCACCAGTTGTTTATTGTACTCGTTTCGATCTACGTGATCATTATCAAGAGTATTACTAATTACTCTAATTACTCTTAGTAATACTCTTGATAATGATCACGTAGATTAAAACGATATTGTCGAGTACAATAAACAATTGGTGAATCTTTTTCCATTCTTTTATTTATTTTCTCTTTTGAAGTCAAAAATGTTTCGCAGTAAGTGCACCCTAGAAAGTTTAAATTATATCCCTTCATTTTAATTGTGATAGTTGCTTAATATTTATCAATGAGCTGTCATCTGCAATGAAATGTATACTCAGTGCCTTTAATGCTTTAAACTTTTACAAAAATTTTTACCTAACATACATTCATTAGTTACCATTTGTTTACTCTAACCACCATTTCTTAAAAAAAAATGTATTGTGAAATTAATGTAAAGTTGACACTTATATAAGTATAAGTATATTAAACAGATCGAGCTAGCTAAATAAAAAATACAACTAAAATAATTCGGATTTCAATGCATGTGTATAATTAAATAAATATGAGTCTAATATTTTTGGTGTTAAATAGAGTTGAAATTTTTTATTTTGCATCTACTTGTCAATACATGTGTAACGTGTGTGTACATTTTATTTATAATACTAAGAGTTTATTGCCTTCATTTCGAAATTATTATTTGAATTCTTTATGTATCTTCAGGGGGTGTGATGGGAGTATCGGCGACGGAGACATCAGAGGAGGATTCGCTAGAGGCGAAATCGGTGTTAGAGATATCGGAGGAGGTAGTAGTAAAGGAGGTGGAGTCGTTAATAGAGGAGGAGACGGTAGAAGCGGCTGTATTTTTTTTAGTAGTTATATCTTCAGAGTTATCGGAGGGGTTAGAGGTGGTGGGGGAGACGGTAGAAGAAGCTTTATTTTTCTTAGTGGTTGAACTTTCATCATTATCTGCACTGCGGTCTTCATCTTGATTATGATCTGTTTCTACACTATCTGAAGGTGTTTCCCATTTTTGTTTTTTTGACTTTTCATTCTTGGGCGTAGCATTGGGGTTTGTCGATGAATCATTATTACCATGGCCATTTTTTTTGTTTTCTCCCAGTGCGATAATGTAGATAGTATTATTTACGAAATCAAACATGTTGCCACGTGGTGGACAGGTTGTAGTTGATTCTGAGGAGCATGTTGTAGTTATAGGGAGGCATGTTGTAGTCGTAGGGGAGCATGTTGTTGTCGTAGGGGGGCATATTGTAGTTGTAGAGATACATTTGTTAGTAGTAAGGGAGTGTGTTGTCGTTGTGGAGCATTCTCCTGTAGTATTTTCGTCAATTGGTGGTGGAGTAGGTGGTGGCGTTGGTAGAGTAGTTGGTGGTATTGATTGAATAGGTGGTGGTGTGGATGGAGTAGGCGGCGTTGTTGGTGGAATAGGCGGTGGTGTTGGTAGAGTAGTCGGTAATGTTGGTTCAGTAGGTGGTGGTGTTGGTGGGGGTGGCGGTGTTGTTGGTGGGGTAGGCTGTGTTGTTGGTGGGGGTGGCGGTGTTGTTGGTGGGGGTGGCGGTGTTGTTGGTGGGGTAGGATGTGTTGTTGGTGGGGTAGGCTGTGTTGTTGGTGGGGGTGGCGGTGTTGTTGGTGGGGGTGGCGGTGTTGTTGGTGGGGTAGGATGTGTTGTTGGTGGGGGTGGCGGTGTTGTTGGTGGGGGTGGCGGTGTTGTTGATGGGGTAGGCGGTGGTGTTGGTGGGGGTGGCGGTGGTGTTGGTGGGGGTGGCGGTATTGTTGGTGGGGTAGGCTGTGTTGTTGGTGGGGGTGGCGGTGTTGTTGGTGGAGGTGGCGGTGTTGTTGGTGGGGGTGGCGGTGTTGTTGGTGGGGTAGGATGTGTTGTTGGTGGGGGTGGCGGTGTTGTTGGTGGGGGTGGCGGTGTTGTTGATGGGGTAGGCGGTGGTGTTGGTGGGGGTGGCGGTGGTGTTGGTGGGGGTGGCGGTATTGTTGGTGGGGTAGGCTGTGTTGTTGGTGGGGGTGGCGGTGTTGTTGGTGGGGTAGGCGGTGGTGTTGGTGGGGGTGGCGGTGTTGTTGGTTCAGTAGGTGGCGGTGCTGGTGGGGTAGGCGGTGTTGTTTGTAGGCAAGGCGGTATTATTGGTGGGGTAGGCGGTGGTGTTGGTTGAGGAGTTGGTGGTCGTGTTGGTGGGGGTGGCGGTGTTGTTGGTTCAGTAGGTGGCGGTGCTGGTGGGGTAGGCGGTGTTGTTTGTAGGCAAGGCGGTATTGTTGGTGGGGTAGGCGGTGGTGTTGGTTGAGGAGTTGGTGGTCGTGAAAAATAAAGTTCAAAACAGGGCAGGCAGAAGAAGTGAAGCCATGCGGTTAGATCATAATGGAAAGGAGGTGTAGCCAATTGCAGAGGCCGTGGGGTATTTAAAAAATGTAATTGTCCATCTTCCATAGGTCCTGAGTTTTGCATAGAGTCTTTAAACTGTTTATGCTGTTTATTCTTTTTAATTAATCGATGGGGATAGTGTGTTTGATGTTTTTCCATTTGATGCTTCTTATTGTTCCGTTTTTGTGGTCTTGGTTTATTTCCTATGTGGATTTTAATATTTATCCCGAAGTCGTCTTTTCTATTATCATTTTGTCTTTTTGATATGGCGTGCTTGTTCAATAATGCTTGTCGTTGAAGTGGATATTGAATTTGTACGAATTTGTGAGCGGTACCATTTATAAACAATGATTGTACTTGGAAGGATACTATGTATAGAACCAAAATCTGCAAATGCAGAACCTAAAATCAAAATAAAGTAGTCAAATAACAATAGAAATCCCTCATCAGTATTTTTTATTGAGTATTTTGTTTTTTGATTGTATTATTTGATTATTTATTTATATGTGGTAGTGGATCAATATTAATATACCTATATAATATTGATTGATCATACATAAACACGATATAAGACTTTTACATTATTGTATTTAGCTTTTGGACAAAATTTACTGCAATTATCCGATGTGGATCGTGATTTCGATCTTATTAGATCTTATCAGTTCCCCCAATAAATTATTGATCAAACCGAAGCTGATTCGTAAGAGGAAGTTTAATATTATAGGAAGTATGTTGTCATCTACTGATATTTTCTGTTAAATGTGATATTTCATATGGTTTTTTACTTAAAATCAAAAAAACTAACACAATTAGACTAAAAATGGAAATTTAATAAGATTATCAGACAAGAAAAAAAAGAATATAAGCATATAAAATACGCATGTCACAGTCCAAAACACGCATGTTGTGACATTAAAATAAAATTATCTATAGTTCGACTTTAATGCGTTTATATCTTCTGCTTTTAAGATTCTTTTTCAGTCGGTAATTTATTGAAGAAAGGCTATAGCGGGATAAGATAACGAAAATGGCCCTTGCTCGATTGTAATTTCGAATTGGCCATTCGAAAGGACATAATTTAAAACTCCTTTAGCTAAATTTTCAGCCCTCTAAGTGGTCAAAGGTGGCGAAGGTATCGTTAAAAATGTGTTTTTAGAAATTAATGTCTCCTGCCTCACTGTTTACTTTAAAAAATCTGAAAAAAATCACGAAGGTTAGTTATTAAGAAGGAAACTAGCGTGTTTTTTTTTGGATTTTTAGAACCTAAACTGGAGCTAGGAAAAATTTATTAATTTTTTAATGGCTTCTTAGGACATGAACTTACATGACTATTTAAACATCTGATTAAACTATGTCATAGGCCTACTTTCGATATCCAAGATGTTGTCGTCTAATCGGAATATTTAAATAAAAATTACCAACGTTTTGATGTGCTTAAATGTTAATATTCGGCTCGATAATGGTGTATCTCCGTCCAAATTTGGACGGGTTTAACTAATGTAACGAATATTGTTCAGTTTCAAGTTTTATTATCAACTTTTATCTTTGTGTTAGCTCCGTAGGGCTCCGCCAGATCTTCGGAAAAAGAATCATTTCGTTTAGTTGCGTTAGCAAGGGATCAATGTATAGGACTGATAAGAGTGCCTCAGCAGTGCGCCTTGTGGTACCCCTATATTTATACTTTCAGAATTACTCACAACGCCCCAACAGTATTTTTATTATTCTATTATATTTTTTATTTATTATTAAACGAGCACGATTGCATTAACATAAATACAGCAAAATATATATATAGTTGACGCAATATGACAACGTACCTACTACATTCTTAAATAAAATATAAAAATAATTCATTAACAACATTAAAACTTTTTCTGATTCTGATGCAATACATCAGGGCTCATTTAATAGCGTTTAATGTCGTACGAAATCAAAAACTTTATGGCGTTTATTGACGCACTCGCCTCTGTTAGGGCTGTAAAATTTATTGTCAATTTTGTACATTTGTAAATGTCTTTTCTTTTCTTTTATTTCGCGTGAACAATTCTTCAAATTTCCATTTCTTTTACTTCATTTATATCACTCTTCACACATAAAATAAATATCTATTTCTATGTATGCCAAATTTCACTTTTCCCTTTTAAAGGAACAGTTTCTCCTTTCAATTTTATTCTATTCTTTTTAACTTCTTTACAAATCCATTTCGAACCTTTTCTATTGTACCCTTAGTTGGTGTCATTCGAAACTTCACGCTCGCACCAATTTGCCCTCGCCAGGAGAAAGTCATTCTTTTCTGCATCTTATCCATTTGTACTTTCTCACGCCTGTTGTTTTAGTCACGGCCAGTTTCCCTACATTCCCGGTATCCTTATTTCGAATAAAGCCAAACTAAAATGGTTTCCCTGTTTCATTCGATTTAGCGATTCACTAAAATCTTTCAAACTAAAATTATTCACTCGGTCAATTTCTGACAGTTACGTAGTCAAAGTGAGTCACACTCATCGGTCATCCTAACAGTCCTTAAATAACATCTCGCTCGCTATTTTCTACCTTTATTTATTCTTTTGAATGTGTTTTACATCTTTGTGTACATATTTTTGCCATATAAATAGTGTACTTAAAAATAATAAACTTTACATACAGGTACGCGTATTTGTTTAATTGTGTCGTTCACAACCCAAACGACTAAAGCGTTAGTGGTTTCTTCAAAAACAGCAGCAGCAAGTCTTGGTTCGTTCAAAAAGATATTAATATTATCGGCTACTTTAGCTGGTGCGATTGTACAACCCGCGTCTTCTTAAATAATTATTAATTTTTCAAATATAATTTTATTCTGTTTATTAATTCTCAAAAAATTTAGACATGTTAGAAATAAATGATAACGGTCGATAGTCATTCATGTCTTGTCCGTCCCCACTCTTGTAGATGGGTATAATATCTGCTAATTTAAAATGCTTGGGACACTCACCTTTTTCCATTGATTTATTAATAACATATGTTTAAGGTTTGCTATATATTGGTACATATTTTTATGGTCCCCCTTTTTCTTTCAGTTTCACACTTAAATTTAACTTCCCTAGTTATTGTTTCCTAAACAGTTCTGGTTTCGTTTATAATTGTTATACAGATTACAGATAGAAAAAAATTAAGTATTTACCTGTATATTTACTGAAAACATTTCTGTAGCTTCATTCAGGTAAAAAAATGCTTTCGTTGTATATATACAACTTTTGATACATAACAGTTGAAGGAACAATTGATTTTGCACTACACTTTTGGATCTTGTTTTTATTTTTCTAAAGAGTTGTCACACCAATTTTTTTTTAAATATTAACACCCACTCTTTATTTTCATAACATATTTAAATAATCGTTTCTAAACAATAGGCAACTTGAATATTTACTAATAAGGTACTTATAGGTCTCATGTTAAGATTATTAGGTAAATTGTTTGCCAGAACATTAAAGTAATCTACATAAAAAAATAATAATCTTAAATAAACTTTCTTAAATTTCTGAGTACTATTTTATGTTTTTTAGAAATCAAAGCCAGTTAAAGATAAATGTTAATGTTTCGTTGTTACAAGCAATATCGATATTTCATCTTTGGTGTAAGGTTTTTTCGGGGTGGACTGCTTTAAAAAGTGTTAATTTTTTGTGCTTGAATGGGGTTTCGATTATGGAAATGATGCATATTTTTCTGTGTTGAGAATAAGTTAGATAATGAAAACATACATTAATTGCAAAAATAAAAAATTAATTACATAGTCTATTAAAAATCACGTGATTTCAGATAGACGATATGAATATAAATTATATGGTATAAATATAAATATGGAATAAATATTTATAATATAGCCTGTAAAGGCCTTTCTGCCAGCTCCCACCTGATGGGACCCGATAGGTCGAAATCGGTCGTGGGATATGGCTTTCGGTTCGTTGTGCCTACTTGGTAGGACGCGTTCCAAATGTCAGATCTTTGATCTTAATATTTAGACGAATAAGAATTTTAATTCCTTCTTTTTTGAATATATGGTATATATTATATTGGTTCGAATTTATTATTATTTAATGGTTCTATTTAATTTTTTACCGCGATTGATTGATTTTTTGATCATGTTGCATATGCAATTTGTTATTATACGCAAAAAAAGAAATATTTGAATGAAAAACCGACAAAACTGAATAACATTTTTGAAACTCCATTTAATTCATCATATATTAGTATTAATATTGTAACGAATTTTATAGTTCACTTATTTATTTAACAATTATTTATTTACAACTATTTATTTAATCACCTAAACACTACTACCAAACTTAAACTACTTAACTTAAATGAAGAAATAAGAAGACTTGGTAAAGTTTCACTAGAATAATTTATTGTTTCGACAATATTGTTTCGAGCTATGTGCTCATTTTCAAGAGTATACTTATATTAAACCTAAATAATATACAAATCATAATTTATAACCTACATAAAATAAGGGGGGAGAAAAAAGTTTCTAATTCTAACTGGTTATTACTTTATTATATTCTAAATCTAAAGAATGTCCTGAAGTGATACAATGGTCAGATTAACCAGTTTTATTATCAAGTTTTTTGATACTGTTCAAATGTTCACTGATTCTAATGTCTATGTCCTACCAGTTTGGCCTAAATGAAAAGCATCACAGGCTATCTTATAAACTCCACTTTTTTGTCCTATGTTAATTTTTGGTTTACCGTTTACTATTAAATTTCTTAGCAAACGGTTATTCACTTCAACTGCTGTAATGCCTATTTTTTTAATGTGATTTTTGAATTTAACGCTAACATTATTGACATAAACGGCAAAAGATATTGTTGTTGACGTAATACGAAAATTATTATTATACAATAACAAACATGGAGCTTGGATGTATGATAAAATACCGTTATAACCGGTAGTTTCATACGTCCAAGCTCCATGTTATAAACTTTGCCAATTTACGAATTCTATTTTGCTTAAAATAATAGACTGTTCCTCGAAATTTAGCGCTAAAAATTCGTTAGATTTAGTTAACAAAATTAATACTTAAAGTTCCTAAACATGCTTGTTTAGTTTCATTTGATATTACAAGTTTATTTACTTCTATACCAACATCAACCTTATCCGAAGTCTTAAACGATAAAATTTTCACAAGTAATATTAGTCATCAACAAAACTTCGATTTACTCAATCTCATTATGATTTGCTTAAATTTGTTTATTACTTCTGACTTTAATCATTGTTTTCAGCACAAACTAGCCCCTTTAAACTTTCTTCTCAATAGATTAGTTAACTTTCCTTTAAATACTATAATGTAAGATTCAACAAAGAATTATCTTTAATTAAGGATGTAGCTATTTTCAAAGGTTTCTCTTCTGAAATTGCCAATAAAACGCTAAGAAAGCTGAAATTTAAGGCCTATAATTAAAAATGTTACAACACTGTCCAGTTCATCTCAAACGAAACAAAAATAAATAGACTCCTGCTTTAAAATCTTCAGTTGGATTCTATTAGAGATTCATGTATAATGTAACAGGTCGTCTATTACTGAAATATATATAAAATAATAAAAATTTTGGTAGGCTACTTTTGCGAAGTTCACGTAATTTTACCTTGTAATTGTACCCAGATAATTTTGTATGTAGTATAGATATTCATTAGTAATTAAGCATTAAGCTATCACGAATCTGCATAAGTACACTGGAACCAATAAATATTTTAGTTAACACGTTGAAAATTAAATATTGTTATAAAATTTTCATCATTCGCAAAAAAATATTTGAAGGCGTTTTTAAGATTTTTATTTTGCAATATGTACAATACACATTTACATAATGTTTAGAACATTGAAATGTACCTATATCCTAAATGTATTATGTTTACATTATTAGGAATATTTCAGAGAATTCTTCTACATCCCATGCCCCCTATTTGGTTAACAAATACATAAATATTCAAACTCTGCGATTATAAGAGTCCAATATAACCAAGAATAGCACGAGTTGATATTTATTAATATACTAATTGTAAAAGTAATAATACCATCTAACTGGTAGGTTCTTAGGAGTATCGAATTTACGTTTATAGGTATGTACATAATTGTCGTGTTTAAAACGAATAGGAAGCACATTAGTTGTAACAGAAGGAATTATAAGTATAGATGGTGTTGCTAGCTGTGTAGAAAATGACGACTTATAATAAATAAATTCATTCTCTTTTTTGTATTTTAAAACTGCTTTGTTTATTTCCCTCTTGTTGAAATATCGTTTTCCATTCATGTCAGTTGCCACTGAAGGTATTATTGTACTTGCGTCCGAAGAGGCGTCGCTTGATTCTTCGGTAAAGATGTCGTCTGAGACAGTTGTTGCTGCGTCTGTCGATCCTACGTCTGTAGAAGCGTCGGCAGATTCTACAGGAGAGACTGATGTAACAGTAGACTTATTCACTTTCCAATTGTCAGTAGAGACATCGATTGATACAATTGAAGAAATATCTGTCGGTGAATCAATAGAATTATCGGTTGATACGACGAAAGTAGTTTCGAATGATGCGACGGTAGAAGTGCTAGTAGATTCTGTGGTTTTTATGTTATTCTTAGAAGTAGTTGATTTTACATTATCACCAGTAGAGGCATCTACTGATGCGACAGTAGAATCATCTGCCGGTGAATCTATAAAAGCTTCATCTGATTCAATAAGAGAGGTTTCAGTTGATCCGACGGTAAAACTACTAGCAGATTCTGTGGTTTTTATTTCACTCTTAGTAGTAGTTGATGTCACAATAGAAGTATCTGATGGTGGGTCGGTAGAAGCGACGAATGATGCGACAGGTGAGGTTTTGATTTTTATATTGTTCATAGTAGTACTTGATTCTACATTATCATTAGTAGACACGTCGGTTGATCCGATGGGAGAAGTTTTTGTTAGCGCGGAGATAAAGGTGTTAGTAGAATTGGATGATCCTGTATTATCATCTCCATTGGTGCCTAATTCATCCTTATTTTGACTTACGGTTAAATCGTTGTCGGTATTCCTTGTAGAAGGTATTGCATTATTTATCGCATTTGGAATGTGAGTATTTCCAATTCCAAAAAAGTAAATTGTATTGTTTATAAAATTGCAATTGTTGTTTGATACATGGCAGGGTGTCGTTCCTGTGATGCAAACCGTCGTTTCTCTAGGGCATGTTGTAGTGCATTTGTTGGTTGGTGTTGTCGTTTCCATTTCACTAGATGTCGTTGGTGGTGAAGTAATGTCACTGGTAGGTGACACTGGTGGTGGTGTGTCAGGAGGTGGTGGTGGAGGTGGTGGTGTAAAAGTAGATCCTGTTGGTGGCGTAGGAGGAGTCGTTGATGGCGGTAAAGATGGAGGAAGAGTTGGTGGTGGATGAGTTGGATATGGTGGTTGGGTTGGTGGAGGAGTTGGTTGTGGAGGCGGAGGTGGAATTGGTGGTGGCGGTGTTGTAGGAGTTGGAGGTAAAGTTGGTGGTGGTAATGGCGGAGGAGTTGGTGGTGGTAATGGCGGAGGAATTGGTGGTGGTAATGGCGGAGGAGTTGGTGGTGGTAATGGTGGAGTAGTTGGTGGTGGTGATGGTGGAGTAGTTGGTGGTGGTGATGGTGGAGGAGTTGGTGGTGGTGATGGTGGTGGAGCTGGAGGAGGAGTTGGTGATGGTGGAGGAGTTGGTGGTGGAGTTGATGGTGATGGTGGAGGAGTTGGTGGTGGAATTGGTGGAGGAGTTGGTGATGGGGGTGGAGGAGGAGTTGGTGGTGGTGATGGTGGAGTAGTTGGTGGTGGTGATGGTGGAGGAGTTGGTGGTGGTGGAGCTGGAGGAGGAGTTACTGGTGGAGGAGTTGGTGGTGGTGATGGTGGAGGAGTTGGTGGTGGTGATGGTGGAGGAGTTGGTGGTGGAGTTGATGGTGATGGTGGACGAGTTGGTGGTGGAATTGGTGGAGGAGTTGGTGATGGAAGTGGAGGAGGAGTTGGTGGTGGTGATGGTGGAGTAGTTGGTGGAGGAGTTTGTGGTGGAGGTGGAGGAGGAATTGGTGGTGGTGATGGTGGAGTAGTTGGTGGTGGTGATGGTGGAGTAGTTGGTGGTGGTGATGGTGGAGGAGTTGGTGGTGGTGATGGTGGTGGAGCTGGAGGAGGAGTTGGTGATGGTGGAGGAGTTGGTGATGGTGGAGGAGTTGGTGGTGGAGTTGATGGTGATGGTGGAGGAGTTGGTGGTGGAATTGGTGGAGGAGTTGGTGATGGGGGTGGAGGAGGAGTTGGTGGTGGTGATGGTGGAGTAGTTGGTGGTGGTGATGGTGGAGGAGTTGGTGGTGGTGGAGCTGGAGGAGGAGTTACTGGTGGAGGAGTTGGTGGTGGTGATGGTGGAGGAGTTGGTGGTGGTGATGGTGGAGGAGTTGGTGGTGGTGATGGTGGAGGAGTTGGTGGTGGAGTTGATGGTGATGGTGGACGAGTTGGTGGTGGAATTGGTGGAGGAGTTGGTGATGGAAGTGGAGGAGGAGTTGGTGGTGGTGATGGTGGAGTAGTTGGTGGAGGAGTTTGTGGTGGAGGTGGAGAAGAGGTTGGTGGTGGTGATGGTGGAAGAGTTGGTGGCGGAGTTGGTGGTGGAGCTGGAGGAGTTGTTGGTGGTGGAAGTGGTGGCGGTGTATGCGACGGAAGTGGACGTGTAGGGCGTGGACGTGGAGGCGGAGGAGGAGTAACAATAAACCATGTTGTAGTAGTAATGGTAGTATGTGTTGGAAAAGTTATCGTAGAAAATGTGGAAGAGGGTGTTGGTGGGGGTGTTATTGGGGGTGAAGGGGGTATTGGTGGGGGTGAAGAGGGTGTTGGTGGTAGTGTCGGAGGATAGGTAAGGGTAGGATACGTTGGAGGTGGTGGCGGGGTATGGGGAAAATGTGTAGTCGGTGGAATAGTCCATATAGGAGGTGGTGTATCCGGCGGTGGTGGCGGAGGTGGAGGAGGTGGCGGAGGTGGAGGAGGTGGCGGAGGTGGAGGAGGTGGCGGAGGTCGTGGGGGTCGTGGGGGTCCTGGCGGAGGAGTAGGCGGTGGTTCCGTTGTTACTGTATATGGTGTTTGAGCTGTAGCACATTCTTGGCACCCCGCAGAAGCAATTAATTTTAGAAATTCTATTTTATTTTGCACGAAACTGAACAAGTTATCATTTTTCATTATCTTCGTTACCGTAGGTAGTTCTGTAAACCAAATGGTATAGGAATCTCTGCCTTTTTTCCTCCGCCGCATCTTCGTTCGATGATATGGACTTCTTCTGTTACTGTTGAAATGCTGTGATTTACCTTTGACATGTTTTGATTTCCTTTTGAAATGTCTTGATTTCCCTTTGAAATGTCTTGATTTCCCATTAAAATGTTTTGATTTCCCTCTGCAGTGGTTTAGTTTCCTTTGGGAATGTTTTGATTTCCCTTTGAAATGTTTTAGTTTCTCTTTAAAACGTGGCTTATGTGATCCGATAGGACAACATTTTTGTGATAGTCTGGTTGTTTTTCGAGAGTTACACCATTGGTTCGGTTGGCATCCTATATGATTGTATCGCTTTGTTCTTGAGATAACGTGTTTGATTAAAACTGCTGATCGTTGAAGTGGAAATTGAAGTTCTGATAAATTATGAACTTTTTCTTTAAGCCACGGATAGTGGACTTGGGATGAAATTGGATAAATAACCAAAATTTGCGCTAAAAAAAGCTAAAATAAAAGGAAAGGCAATGATATTTAATAATATACACAAACAAAAAGAAATACATTTCATGTTATGTGCATTTTTAAGTTGTGAAATATATTGCTATTTTATTTTAATTAAAGATATTTTCGTAATCATAAAGGGATGATATTAATGGAATCTAATGAAAATGGAACTGAAAGGTAAATTTTAATCTTTATATTTAATAATAATGGTAAAAGTGAATTCAGCTGTAGTGAATTTTAAAAAATAACATTATATTTCATCATAATTGCGTCAGTGTGCCATACGCGATTTTATATTTCATGTTACTGAGTTGGAACGAACTTTAATTAAATTGTAAAGTTCGATATTCTGAGTTTAAATTAAATAGTATTCTACCAACATTGAATATGTGTACTATATAATTTAATAATTTACCTGGCCGTTTAATAAACTCATTGGAATAGCTTCGGTAGGGTAACGAAGATTACCCCCGAGATAGAACGATCAGTTATTGCACTGTAGCGGTGAGTCTTGTTTCTGTGAAGAGTTACCATATTGCATTTTGACAAACGAATAATGCTTACTTTTGTAAATTATTTTTGCAATAGCTTTAAACAATAGGCAACTCGACTTTTTACTAATAAACCGCTAATATGTCTCATGTTAAAGTTATAAAGTAAGTTGTTCGTTTATGTAGAATAGCCAGGGATAACAACGTTGTTTTCTACATTATCTTGATTTTTTTATGTATTTTCTTTCATAATATATTTGGGAAAAAGTTTAAAGTTTTATAATGCTCTGGAAATGGAAGTACTTTCACTTTTTACACAATGAAATGTGTAATTTTAAGAGGTCGACCACAATTTTTTATCAAACGGCAAAATCGAGAAGCAATCGGTGACATACTAATATATATATATATATATATATATATATATATATATATATATATATATATATATATATATAAGTTGTAGTTGTAAATTCTACAACTACAGGACTACTACTGAATACTTAACTAAAGTTAAACTAGAGACATTATGTTACGCGTATGAATAATAAGGCCATGTAGTTATTAATGCTAAATTTAATTAAATACATTTACAAAAAGTAATAAATGTCTAATATTATCTAAAATTATATCTGTAAATTACTAACTTCGCACAAACGCTCATATATTGTTTGTCTGATATTAAATTAATTTTTGGGCCATTTATTAAAAAATGCCTATGCTAATTAATATTTGACAAAGATGATGATTTTGAACAATAACGACACTAAACCAACATTTGTTAATAAATATATCTGATATGAATCCGGATACTATTGACAAAATATTAACTAAGAAATACAAAAAACACACTATTAAGGAAATATACTCAGGTAAATGTTTTGCTAAAAATAGGAATTGGTACTTCATTAATCATTAGAAAAATATTAGTGCAGGTATTTGTAAAAGATTAGCTAAAATAGGAATTAATACCATATGTTTAAATAAAGTTAATTTAGGTAAATTATTAGTTAACAATAAAATTACAAATTCTGACAAACTATGTAAATCTGGGGTGTATGAAATTCATTGTTCAGACTGCGATATATAGGGCAGACAGGAAGATCGTTTAGAATTAGGTTTAAAGAACACAAAAAGTTAATGGATGATAAAAAAATGTAGTACTGGTTTTTCCCAACATTGTTTTGAAAATGGTCATAATTTTAACGTAGAAAATAATTTTAGAATATTACATATCCTTAATAAAAGCAAAACATTAAATTTGTTAGAAAAATTTGAAATCTAAAAAGTCCTTTTCTAAATAAAAATATTAAAAATGAACAGTTTGAAGGGCACAATAGCCCTGTATTTCGTGCATGTTTCCAAAAACTATAAGTGGGGTTACTTTCCCCACCCACATGTAAGGTATAGATAGTTATGTTTGTTTATCTTTAGTTACTTTCTAATTGACTCCTTGAGAATGGCCTAATTAAGCCGAAACAATTGTAAGAGTATTCTTAATAAAGTTTGTAAAACCTTTGAACAAGTGTGTTTGTTTTTTGAATATATTAAAAATATATATGATTTCGTATCAGCCCTATTTATAATATTATTGGATTTGTTGGAAAACGTTTAATTCTTCTGTGGCGATTATTGCTCTCGCCTCTTCCAGGGTTGTAAATTTGAGTGGTCAATTGTGTTTATTCTATATCTAATTTTACGATTTCTGTTTCTTTACACATCCTTATTTCGCATATCTAATCCTTCACATTTCTATTTCTTTTGTTGTCCATAAATAATATCCATCTCTATGCATTTAAAATTTCACTTTTCCTTTGCATTTTTTAGCATAATAGTTTCATCATTTAATTTCATTCTATTCTTTTTAACTTCTTTACAAATCCCTCTCGAACTTTTCCTATTGTAACCTTCGTTGGTGTTATTCGAGTCGTCACGCTCTCACCTATTTACCTTCGCCAGTAGAAATTGACTCTTTTCTGCATCCGATCCAAATTTTACTTTTCTATGCCAATTGCCTTCGTCACGGTCACTTTCCCTAAATTTTTGGTATCCTTACTTCGAATAACGCTAAACTAAAATCCTTAGATATGGTTCCCCTACTTCTTTCATTCTTTTATTATACGATTCATAAAAACATTTTAAACGAGAAATATTAGGTCAGTCACTAACAGTCATTCAGAGCTATTCTAACTCAGTCAACACACCTAAACTTATTAATCAACCAAGTCCTTATTACTACATCTTATTTTCTACTTGTTTTTCTTTACTCTTCATCCGTGTATATCTGTTAATAGTATACATATTAAACTGTATTTACACACGCACGCATTCTTTTATTGTGTCGTTTTAACACACTCAAGCGACCAAACTTTAACTAACTTACTTACTGACATTACTAGTAAGGAAATTCAACTGAACAAAACCAAACAGGTTGTAAGTCAGTAACTGGCTTAAATACGATGGATCTGCTGTGCTTAGAAGGCTCGTTATTAGGGAAATACAATAACGGAAAACTCAATGCGCGAAAATGGGATAGAAGGAAATGTATGATATTTTTATATCTACTGCATATAAAAACCAAATCTAACCTAACCTAACCTAACTTAGCGTAACCTTACTTAATTTATTCAAAAATGTAATAAAAATTAAATTAAATAAAAAGACTGCGCACTTTTATTAGAATATTAATTTGTTTATGTAAAAGTAACACATTTAACTACGATAAAATTAACATGACTACAATTATTTACGTTTGTAGTATATCAATCTGTTTGTCCTTTGTTATTTCTTTTAAGTCTGGTTTTAGGTTCACTCAACTCCTGTTTTCGACTGCGAATGCGATTGAATTTTAGTTGATGGAAACGTGCTAAATCAAGGGTGTTGAAATAAATACATCTTCTTAAATTTTTTAAAATTTTCTCTGCTCGGTGTAAGGGATACTTACCTTTAAACATGTTGTTGTTTAATTTTCGGAAGTCCATTACCAAGCGCTATACCATACAGACGTGGGATGAAAACGAATGTCGCATAATGTTATCGTTTAATAATTTTGTAATTTGGTTTTGGATTTCTTGTTTTTAAAAAAAAAAGATATTGGAAATTTTTAACATAAACAGGATGGTTGTCGGCTGTTCTTATGTTGTGGCAGTTCTAGAGGTCAAGGTATCGTTTTTTTACTACTTATTATGGGATTCAGTATTGTTTAACAAGGTCCTTTTCCAATAAAGATATCAATCGTTAAACTGAGTACCTCACTAGATAGAACAAAGAAATAAAAATATGTTATTGGTCAAAATTCTGTCGAAACTGCCAGACGTGGATCTCTATTTCGAACTCTTTGTTTTTCAGCAGCACCCACAGATAGTTCTGTCGGACGGCGAGAAGATATTTTCGTTTTATGTTATAAACATATTGTTTAAATTCTTGACATAATTTTGTATATATATATAATTAGTAGTTAAAAAACACAAAAACACAAAGAACTTCAACAAAACTCGACAAATAATTAGGAGATGATTTAAACTAATACCTGAGGGTAAAATCTCTGGAATGCGTGAAATTTAATAAATTAATAAATTGTGTTTGTTGGTTTTGATCATCAGAGCTTCTACAACTTATAATATAAGATTCTAAATCTCCAGAATGTATCTATTTAAGATGCGTATAGTAGACTTCTCGTAAACCTGCTATAATTTTTTTATTTGCTATTTTGTTATAGTATGTAATTTTATTTTGCACCAATAAATCTGTTTTTGTATTTAACTGAATATACTCTTTCAATGAATTTAACCTTTTCTTTATCTCTTCAGCATACTATTCATAATTTTGATTAAATTTTTGATAGCGCGTGTTTAAAGAATTAAAAAGTGTCTGTTCCGATCAGCTATCTCCAAATTAAATTAACAAAAGTGGTTTAAACTTAGTCCAATCTTTTGGCTGATGTGAAATAGAAATTGATCCAGCTTCACCACCTATTTAACTTGAGATAAGATTAAATAACACTTCAATTAAAAATATATCATTCATGGTTAGTTTAGATGTAAATCATTCTGCATTTTTAATAAGACGACTTAAATTTTTATACCACTTTCATAGTAACATACGTATATAAATAGTCTTCTGCAATATAAAATCTCAATATAAACACCAAACAATTAGATTTTCACAAATTCTATTCAAACATGTAACAAGTTGTAAATACTCGCATGTCTGAGGAAGCCAATGTTTGGTGAAACATGTTACATGTTTGAATAGAATTTGTGAAAATCTACTTGTTTGGTGTTTTTATTACTTATAAGAATGCCGATTACTTATTCCTAAGATCATGTCCTGATAATTGCAAGCGCTGTAGCAATAGTGACGAGCATGAAGAGGTTAAAAGGTTAACTGTTACGGATGAGCAGTGGCTGCCTGACGATGTCAAGACACAGTAAGATCAGTTTGAAAGAAAATCGACAGAAATACAATCGTTGAGGGCGAAATAGGATTCTATTTTTGAAGAAGATGGCATTATGAAGCGTATGGTATAAAATTAGAATGGTACTGAAAGCAGATGGTAGCTAATCGTATCGAGAAGTCTGGTAAACGAAGGTCTGCAGTACCTTCATGACGGTTCTTCAGAAAGCATTTTGGGTGTAAGTAGGACCCTTGGGGATGTACGTGAACGATTTTACTTTTATTTGAAGACTGTTGCGGAAGTGTGCGACCTAGGCAGCCAACAAAGGACCACAAAAGTGCTCTCGCATGCCCAATACAACATCAACAGCCTAGTCGAGAGAATTGCCATCGATGCAACAGGAGAATTTCCATAAACGGATGGTGGAAATATCTGCATCATTGTGGTAATGGATTACTTCACAAAATGGGTTGAAACGTATGCTCTCTCCGACCAGACAGTCGCCCCACGGTAACGTCAACACCTGGTCAGCCGTTTTTAAGTATCAATACAGCTGCACTCTTACCGGGGTTGAAACATTGAGTCCGCCATATTTCAAGATATCAATAGGATATTGGGCGTTCATAAAAGCCGTACCACACCGTTGCATCCCCAATCAGTCGGAATGGTAGAGCTAATGAATAGGATCATTCACAAGTTCTTGTCCAAGATGGTCTCCAAACACTAAAGAGATTGGGATCGTTATCTGCCATTGTTTCGTATGGCAACCCGATTGTCAATCCACGAAATAACTGGAAAGGTACCTCTAAAAGTAGTATTTGGTATAGAGATCCAACTAGCATGCAATTTGAAGTTTGTCTGTGAACCTGATAAATACGTTACTGGAGAACATTATGTTAGTGAACTCAGATTTGGAAATACAAAATAGTCGGAGGGCGCTAAATCCGGAGAATAAGGTGGATGGTGTAGCAGTTCGCAGCCCAATTGATGAAATTTTGCCACGGTGACTATACATGTATTAATCCATGCATTTTCCTGATGGAACAACATATTTTTCTTGACTAAATGCGGTCTTTTCTGCTTCAAAACAGTGTAAAATCTGTCTAGCAGCTCTAAACAATATTTTCCGTTGATCGTTGATTGTTTTACCTTTTTAAAGTAATCAATATGAATTACACCGCGTGAATCCCAGAAAACCGTGATTTATGGTTATGACTTTGTTAGCTGGGTCTACCATCTTAGCCTTCTTCGGTGCACTTTCACCCGTAGAAACTCACTGTTTCTATTGTTACTTGGTTTCTGGTGTGGCGTAATGGATCCATGTCTCATCTGTGGTAACTAAACACCGCAAAAACTCGTTTGAATTGCGGCTGTGCATCTTCAAACACTCCTTTGAACTTGTCACACGGTGGTGTTTACGGTCGATCGTGAGCAATCGCGGCACCCATCGCCCATTGTGCCGACAGCTTTTTTATGTCCAAATATTCATGTAAAACGTCACGTACTCGCTCAGTTGAGATGTCTACAGCCTCAGCCAACTCACGCACTTCAACCTTCGATTATCTAATATCATTGCGTGGATTTAGTCAATGATTTCTGGCGTAACGACTTCTTTTGGGCGACCTGAACGTTCAGCATCATTTATACTGGTGGGACTGATGCGGCCACAACGAAATTCAGTAAACCACTTTTTAACCATTGAAATCGACGGTGCAGTGGTGTAGAGTCCCCGTAGTACTCGTATTTATCAAGCCTCTCCTTGGTTTCTTTGACGGATTTTTTGCGCAGAAAGTAATGGTTAATCAGCACACGAAATTCACTTTTTTCCAATATTGTGGAAATTAACTATATTAGCTGCTTTCATTGGCTATCAAATATAAAGTAAACGTCACAGCTTGCTCAAAAACTTAACAGTAGTCTTCCGATAGATGGCATAAATTAGGATAAATCTCGTTTAGTTATAGTTAAAATGTTTTGTTTTATTATGTGTGAGGTATTGTGTTTCTTAATTGATCGTTAAATAAAAACATCTGGTTCTTATTTTGTAAGGTTTACTTACATTATAAATTTTACAATATAATAAAAATAAAATATAACGGGCTTGATAGCGGTGGTGTTTAATCGCCGGCCGTAGTTTGGAAACCCCTGATTTATATTATTGTAATGGTTGGTTGATACATCAAAGGGTAGGTATGTTAGGGGCGGCTATTGTGGAGGGGAGATGGAGGTAGCGGCGGAACAGAAGTAAGTGTAGGATACGTTGGATGTGGTGGCGTATTACTTGGGCGTGGGTGATGGCGGCGGGGAAGTAATTGTAGAAGTTGGTGGAGTTGGAGGTGGCGGTGGGGGTGGCTGTCGAGGGTATGGCGGGGGTGGTGGTGGTGGTGGTCTAGGCAATGAAGACAGTTTTGGTGGAGGCACATTGGTCGGTGGTGGCAACGGTGTAGTAGGTGGTGGCAACGATGTACTTGATGGTTGCAAAGAAATAGTCGGCGGTGGTAACGGAGTAGTCGGTGTTGGAAAGGGAATGGACGGTGGTAGTAATGGAGTAGTCGTTGGCGACAACGAAGAAGGAATAGGGTATTTTGTTGTCGATAGTGTATGACTACATGTTGGAGGCGGTGGAGATGGCGGTATATGAGTAATGTTAATAATTGGTGGGAATTGTGATGCTGGTGGAGGAGACGGGTGTGTCGGAGAAGAAGTTGATTGTGAAATAGTTGAGAATGGACATGAACAAGGAATAGAAGGTAATGGGATTGGGAATGGGAACGGGAATGGTATCTGTGGTGTACTCCATGGAAATGGAAGTGGTGGTATTGGCGGGAATAAAGGGGGTTTTGTTGGTAACGGCGGTGCTGATGGGTATGGCGGTGTTGGTGGGTAGGTCGTTGGAGTTTCTGGTATTGGGTATGGAGGAAATGTCGATGAGTGTGGTGGTGGCGGCGTTATTGGTGATTGTGGTAGTGTCGGTGGTACCGTTGGTTGTGGTAGAGGCGGTGGTGGTGGAGGGGGCGGTGGTGGCGGTGGTGGCGGCGATGGCGGCCGAATCGGTGACGTTGTCGTTGGCTGTGGTGATGTTTGCGTTGTCGGTGGTGGTGTAGGTGGTAGTGGTGTAGGTGGCGGTGGTGGTAGTGTTTGCGTTGTAGGTGATGATGGCGGTGGCGGCGGCTGCGTTATCGTCGGTGGTGGCGGCGGGTGCGTTATCGTCGGTGGTGGCGGCGGGTACGTTATCGTCGGTGGTGGCGGCGGGTGCGTTATCGTCGGTGGTGGCGGGTACGTTATCGTCGGTGGTGGCGGCGGGTGCGTTATCGTTGGTGGTGGCGGCGGGTACGTTATCGTCGGTGGTGGCGGCGGGTACGTTATCGTCGGTGGTGGCGGGTACGTTATCGTCGGTGGTGGCGGCGGGTGCGTTATCGTTGGTGGTGGCGGCGGGTACGTTATCGTCGGTGGTGGCGGCGGGTGCGTTATCGTCGGTGGTGGCGGGTACGTTATTGTCGGTGGTGGCGGCGGGTGTGTTATCGTTGGTGGTGGCGGCGGGTGCGTTGTCGTCGGTGGTGGCGGCGGGTGCGTTATCGTCGGTGGTGGCGGCGGGTACGTTATCGTCGGTGGTGGCGACGTGTGCGTTATTGTCGGTGGTGGCGGCGGGTGCGTTATCGTCGGTGGTGGTGGGTACGTTACCGTCGGTGGTGGTGGCGGGTGCGTTATCGTCGGTGGTGGCGGCGGGTGCGTTATCGTCGGTGGTGGCGGCGGGTACGTTATCGTCGGTGGTGGCGACGTGTGCGTTATTGTCGGTGGTGGCGTCGTGTGCGTTATCGTCGGTGGTGGCGGTGGGTGCGTTATCGTCGGTGGTGGCGGCGGATGCGTTATCGTCGGTGGTGGCGGGTACGTTATCGTCGGTGGTGGAGTTTGCGGTGGTGTTTGCGTTATCGGTGGTGGTGGTGTTTGCGTTGTCGGCGGTGATGGTGTTTGCGTTGTCGGTGATGGTGGCGGTTGCGGTGGTGGTGTCGGCGGTAGTGGAGTTTGTGTTATCAGTGATGGTGGCGGTGCCGGTGGTGGTGTAGGTGGTGGTGGTGTAGGTGGCGGTGGTGGTGGTGTTTGCGTTGTAGGTGATGATGGCGGTGGCGGCGGGTGCGTTATCGTCGGTGGTGGCGGCGGGTGCGTTATCGTCGGTGGTGGTGGAGTTGGTGGTGGTAGTGATGTTTGCGTTATCGGTGGTGGTGTAGGTGGTGGTGGTGTAGGTGGCGGTGGTGGTGGTGTTTGCGTTGTAGGTGATGATGGCGGTGGCGGCGGCTGCGTTATCGTCGGTGGTGGCGGCGGGTGCGTTATCGTCGGTGGTGGCGGGTACGTTATCGTCGGTGGTGGCGGTGGGTGCGTTATCGTTGGTGGTGGCGGCGGGTGCGTTATCGTCGGTGGTGGCGGCGGGTACGTTATCGTCGGTGGTGGCGACGTGTGCGTTATTGTCGGTGGTGGCGGCGGGTGCGTTATCGTCGGTGGTGGCGGGTACGTTATCGTCGGTGGTGGCGGTGGGTGCGTTATCGTTGGTGGTGGCGGCGAGTGCGTTATCGTCGGTGGTGGCGTCGGTTGCGTTGCAGTCGACGGTGGCGGTGGTGGTGTTTGCCTTGTCGGTGGTGGCAAAGGTGGCGGTGATGGAGGTGGCGGTGGTGGAGGTGGCGGCGGTGGAGGTGGCGGTGGTGGTGTTGGTGGTGGTTCTGTTTGCTTTGTCGGTGATGGTGGCGGTGGTGGTGTTTGAGTTGTCGGTGGTGGTGGAGTTGGTGGTGGTAGTGATGTTTGCGTTATCGGTGGTGGTGTAGGTGGTGGTGGTGTAGGTGGTGGTGGTGTAGGTGGCGGTGGTGGTGTTTGCGTTGTAGGTGATGATGGCGGTGGCGGCGGGTGCGTTATCGTCGGTGGTGGCGGCGGGTGCGTTATCGTCGGTGGTGGCGGTGGGTGCGTTATCGTCGGTGGTGGCGGGTACGTTATCGTCGGTGGTGGCGGCGGGTGCGTTATCGTCGGTGGTGGCGGGTACGTTATCGTCGGTGGTGGCGACGTGTGCGTTATTGTCGGTGGTGGCGGCGGGTGCGTTATCGTAGGTGGTGGCGGCGGGTGCGTTATCGTCGGTGGTGGCGGCGGGTACGTTATCGTCGGTGGTGGCGGCGGGTGCGTTATCGTCGGTGGTGGCGTCGGTTGCGTTGCAGTCGACGGTGGCGGTGGTGGTGTTTGCCTTGTCGGTGGTGGCAAAGGTGGCGGTGATGGAGGTGGCGGTGGTGGAGGTGGCGGCGGTGGAGGTGGCGGTGGTGGTGTTGGTGGTGGTTCTGTTTGCTTTGTCGGTGATGGTGGCGGTGGTGGTGTTTGCGTTTGTGGTGTTGTTGGGGCTGGCGGTGGTGTCGGCGGTTGAGTTGTTATAGGCGGTTGCGTTGTCGTCGGCGGTGGTGGCGGTTGCGTTGTCGTCGGTATCGGGGGTTGAGTTGTCGTGGTCGGTGGTGGCGGTTGCGTTGTCTGCGGCGGTGGTGGCGGTTTTGTTGTCGTCGTCGGTGCCGGGGGTTGAGTTGTCGTGGGCGGCGGCGGGGTTTGAGTTGTCGTTGGCGGTGGCGGCGGTTTCGTTGTCGTCGTTGGCGGTTGGGTTGTTGTGGGCGGTGGCGGTGGTTGCGTTGTCGGCGGCGGTGGTGGCGGTTGAGTTGTCGTTGGCGGTGGCGGCGGTTTCGTTGTCGTCGTCGGTTGAGTTGTTGTGGGCGGTGGCGGTGGTTGCGTTGTCGGCGGCGGTGGTGGCGGTTGAGTTGTTGTGGGTGGTGGCGGCGGTTGCGTTGTAGTCGGTGGTGGCGGTGGTGGCGGTGGTTGCGTTGTAGGCGGCGGTGGCGGAGGTGGTGGTTGCGTTGTCGGCGGTGGCGGAGGTGGTGGTTGCGTTGTCGGAGGTGGTGGAGGTGGCGGCGGAGGTTGCGTTGTAGGCGGCGGTGGCGGAGGTGGTGGTTGCGTTGTCGGTGGTGGTGGAGGTGGCGGTGGTGGTGGTGGTGGTGTCTTCTTTTTTTTCTTTTTCTTATGCTTATGTTTCTTATGCTTATGCTTCTTTTTCTTCTTTTTCTTCTTTTTCTTCTTTTTCTTCTTTTCTGAGCTTTCACCCCATGACCAGCAACGTCTGTTTTTTTTTACCGATTGCGTCAGTTTTCTATCATGAGGACTTCTGTTGATGTTGAAATGTTTTGATTTCCCTTTAAATTGAGTCTTGAGTAATTTTTGACAACAATTTTGCGGTTGTCTACATGTTCTTCGCGGTTTACACAGTTGCTTCGGTTGGGATCCTATATGATCGTTGATATTAACATCGGGGATGTGACGTCTTGTTCTAGAGATAACGTATTTGGTCAGTAGGGTTGATTCTTGAAGTGGAAATTCAATTCTTGATAAATTTTCAACTTTATCATTAAACCACATATAGTGCATTTGTGACGATATTGGGTAAATAACCATAATTTGAGCCAAAAAGACCTAAAATAGAACAAGGAACAATGGTAACATTAGTACATTTCATTTCTTTTTTGTGTCCATTTTTGAAATCGTTGAGGTTATTGATTGGTTATTATAATTAAAAGGATATTCCTATTCACAAGAGGCATGTAATAAACGTTATATCTTTTCTATATTAATGGTATTTAAAGGAAAGGAAACTAAAAAGCGAACTAAAAATCGTACCAATTTTCTTCTCTATACGGAACGTTCAAAAATAATTATTCGTATTATATTTAATCATAACTTGTCTACCGATAGAACATATACATAAGTAGGTATTTTATAATTATCAATGTTAAAGAAACTTTTATGAACAATTTTTTGGCTTATGATTGGTAGGTATGAATCATATATATATATATATATATATATATATATATATAATTTTTAAAAAAATGGACACATAATTAACACTAACTGCGCTGGGCTTATAATATTTCTGTTTTTATTATTGGTTGATATATATATATATATATATATTTATATATACGTAATTCAATAATTTACCTGACAGTTTAGTAAGATCATTGCAGTAGCTTTCGAGTAAAAGAAATGCCGTCGAGGTGGAACGCTCAATTATTCTTACACTATACCAGTGAGTCTTGTTTCTGTGAAGAGTTACCATATTGCATTTTGACAATCGAATAAAGCTTACTTTTGTAAATTATTTTTGCAATAGGTTTCAAACAATAGGCAACTCGACTTTTTACTAATAAACTGATTATATGTCTCTTGTTAAAGTTATAAAGTAAGTTGTTCGTTTTTGTTGAACAACCGGGTATAACAACGTTGCTCAGCGTTATCTTGAAGTTTTATTATGTAGTTTCTTTTATAATTTGTACGAGAAAATGAAGGTTTTAATTTTTGCAAATCTCTAGGTGGGTAGATGTTTTAACTAAATTATCTACTCTAACATATTTTACAGAACAAAAACGTATAGTTCTAGAAGATTTGTTAAAATGTCACAATTGGGTAACAATGGGAAATCGGTTACTATCTAAGTGAAATTATGACAGAGAGTATCAGCTTGTAATTGTTGACATTTACTGAGAAAAATACATAATTCGAATTTTCAAAAAGATATTTTTAATAAATTTTCATAGCTTCTTAGTTGAAATATATGTATGTTATACCCCTCAAGAAAAATTTAGTTTCGTATCATCAGTGTGCGGGCAGTCCCTCCGATTTACACTGTAGAGCAAAGCCGAAGGGTAGGACATAAGGCTCTCTTCAGCCTTCTTTCAGGAATCATGGGAACGGGTGGCCGGTGTAGTTAGGGAGAGGAAGATGAGACGGACGAAGTGAAGACAGAAGAGCAGTGGAAGATTATCTGTGGAATACTGCCTCAGAATTTGCGTATGAAACCACAGAAAACATGGACCAGAGCAGCCGGGCTTGAATTCGAACAGGTGACCTTCCGGATGCTTAACAATGATCTAGAGCACTAGACCACGCCGTTAGGTCATATTATAGGAAGAATTTTCGCAACATCATATACTTGAGAATGGGGTACATATACATTTGAAAATTGAATAGATGAAGCGTTCAAAGATTGTAAATCCATATTATAGAAAGTAAACAACACTTATGGTTACAATATATTTTTATTGTTTCTACAAAAATTATTTCGGCACACTGTGCCTTCTTCAGGTGGAGAAGTTATATAAATTAAAACAAAACAATTTTACTTATGTACTAAACCTATCAGCTAGAGAGGAGAAGGGGAAGAACAAAATTTCTAAATATTAAACAATGGAGTATTTACCATGTCTATTTGATCATTCAGAATAACTTTCTGTTATACGACATTTGGCGATATTTGAAACCCCTACGTCTAAATTGATTTGACAGTCTCCGATATTTGAATTTTGTGAAAATGACTAGATTTGCCATCAAACCTACCTACGACTGCTGCAGCTCAACAACATACGTACCGTACTAGGCCCAAACCTTGCTAAGAAAAGATATAGATAATCAGCAGTATATTGAATAATAAGTATTTGGATCCAGTTACAGTTATAGTGGAAACTGTAGGTGCAGAAAAATTGGATTATCATACACTTGATAATCGTTTCTTAAACCTATTTCGTAGCTTATATCGTATTTGATAAACAAATGTGATTTTAGGTACATGACTTTGACTTCAATCAATACTGTCCGGATTACTTCGTACAGAGTATGTCGATGACACACACAATGTCTTAGGAACTTCTTAATGTGCCCGATAGTTCTACTTTTGATTCTTGACAATAATAACACTGAACATGATGATGACATTAATCCCATGAACGTCAAATTTATATGTATGAGAAAATAGCAAATATGGTGAAGGAAAACAATTTCAACAACATGATGATGAAATCAAAATAACATGATATTGATAAAGACGACTGTGAGGCATAATTAAATTTTTCGTTCAAAATTGGACTATCATTAATTTTCATAATAACTTTAGTTGATCTACTCTGTATTATAAGGACGCAAAACTTATTTGTTTGTTTATATAGGGGGTTATCTCTGGAACTACTCAACAGTTCTAAAAATTCTTCCGCTAATAGAAAGCTACATTATCCCTGCTTAAGATAGGCTATATTTGGTTTAGTTAGGTAAATGCTAGGGCAGTAATATTACACAAATAATCTTTCACTGCTCTTCTGTCCCCATTTTTTCCGTCTTGTCTTTCTCTCTCTAACCGCACCACTCACTCATTTCCACGATTCCTGAAAGAAGGCTGAAGAGGGCTTTACGCCCTATCCTCCGGCTTTACACTAGAGTGTAGGCCGGAGGGACTGCCCGCCCACCACTACAAGTAGCTGGTCGGAATGAAACACCCAAAAGCTTTTTCGTTTTTTTGTCGGCCGAGTCAGTTCTAGTTACGAGGAGATAGAACTAAGAAGTGATATAGTAAACGAGTGAGTTATAAATTGTTAGTTGTGGTGGTGTTGGAAAAGTGATTAGCGCACAAAAATAGTTTGACAACGACAGCTGCATTAATTACGTGATACTTTGTGACTTGTTCGGAAACATGCGACAATATTGTGGCCATTGTCGTGTGTTGTTTCTGTCATTATTGTTCTAAATAAGAGTTCTTCTTTATGGACATAATCTATATGAATCCAAAATCTGATGACTGATCTTGCATTAATTGTTTCTCTTCTAATGTGTCCATAGAACGATTTATAATTCCGTAATTTTGATAATCAAATTTCTCATTAATGTATCTTGCAGTTGATGTTATATAAAGTTAATTTGAGGTTGTCGCGATTATCGGAAAGCTATTTTAAAAAATGGTAGATTAGACATAAATAAAATTCTGATTGAAATTTGGTGTCTTCGGGGTCCGTCTATGAACAAATGGTTGCTAATTTGGTAATTTCTGTTAAGGAAACTTGCAATTGCCAACAAATTATTAAAAGTTGTTTTTGTGAGAGTACTATTAACACGAATACTTCGATTATCAGTTTTTGGTGTATTGGGTTGTGATACAACATTATTTTGCTGTCTGTTTTAGGGTGTGTTCTAGGTACCGCTCATAAATAACTATTTGGTGTATTGAAATTTCTAAATTGAAGAGTTCTGTCATTAGTGTTAGTAATTTAAAGTATAGTTGTTAGTAGAATGATTGTTCGGGCTAGCAGACCGTGGTAGATTTGAACGGTTTCATCCAGACGTTTCGTCAGCAACTGCGGCTGACATCCTCAGTGGATGCTGCGTTGACTACACGGGCGAAGATTATACCTCGAAGTCTCGGCAGCGACTGACAGTCGGCCGAGTCAGTTCTAGTTGACTGACAGTCAGTCGCTGCCGAGACTTCGAGGTATATTCTTCGCCCGCGTAGTAAACGCAGCACCCACTGAGGATGTCAGTCGCAGTTGCTGACGAAACGTCTGGACGAAACCGTTCAAATCAACCACGGTCTACAAGCCCGAACAATCATTCTACTATGAATTCCGGCCGTGAAAGCTTATGTTCTTAGAATAGTTGTTGTTTCGTATTTTTATTAAGGCTGTTTAGCAATGTAATTTAGTACTATGCTAGTAGCTTATGAAAGTGTAGTAAGTTATTTTATCGTCTGCAGGACCGGTGGGTAATTATTATAGGGTACCTCTAAAGCAATACACTAATTTTCGCTCATTTATTCCTTGATTATTTAACTAAATTTTAACATCTAGTTGATTCTAAATACCTTTGATTCTTTCGTAAATTTATTTAAAGGTTCGTTGGATCTAACATTTAATTAATAACTACAGACAGCGTGGTGAACGTCATCTGTAGAAATTTACTACTAATTGTGAATTCAAGAATGTTTGATAACGTCCTTTTCGATTAAGGATACCGACTTGACAAATTAAATCCACAGACGTGATGTAGCCGTCATCTTCCATCAGTGGTTCTTACACCATAGGGGTCTTTCATACGATCATTGACGATCTGCATGTAGGAACGTACACTTTACTGAATATTGCCAAGTCGCTTTCGGAGTTCACTAACATAGTCTTCTCCGGCAACATCTTGGTCAGGTTTACAACCAAATTTCAAATCACATGGGATTTCACTTTTGCAGGTGTCTGTCCAGTGGTTTTATGGATTAATGGTCGATAGGCTATAAGAAACAATGCCAAATAAGAATTCCAGTTTCTTTACTGTTTGAACACCACTTTGGACAAGTACCTGTTTATGGTCCTGTTCATGCACTCTTGTAGATACAGGGGTGTAGTCTGATTTCTGTGAATGCCAAATATCCTATAGATATCCTAAATAATCGAACTTACTGCAGAGCATTCTTTATGTTTAGCTGTTGTCTACTTCTAATATAAACTTGATTCTCCACTACACGCATCAGAAGGCTTTTTTTCAATAATAGAATCCCTTTGAACCCACAATGATTTTACCTCTGTCAATCTAACAGTCACTTTTTGCCAGGTTGGTTGCCTCTCCCTTCGTGATCCCATTTTCGTAATATTTTCAGGGCCCTGTCTTAATCTTCTACTGATTTGAAATTGTCAGTATGCTACTGCTCAGCTGTTGTTATGCTTTCAACAATCAGCTATGTGCTTCTCGATGCGGATACAGGGCTGCGATTTTCGAGACATGATCTTCGAAACTAGACATCGCCATTCTTATGGCTATTTCGTGTTTGATGTTCTACGATAAATTATGTTACTAGTTTTTGTTCTTGTTTACCTCAGCAAATATTCGGAGTACCATTTCCTCGAGCGTTTCACCTGTGTGTTCGGTGTCTTCGTGTAAGATACGTACTCTAACGTACCTCCGTGAGACCTGTGAAACCCATAAGAGCTTTTGGCCTATTGGCCATTGAAAAATAAATCGATAGCCAATTTTTCTATATTAATTCTTAAGTGGATTTGGATAGGCCAGGTAAATCAATCGTGAAATGTCTGTCTCATATTCTTGCATACTTGCACTGTCTTTTGGCGTCTGTTTCTAAACTGCACTTGGTAGAAGGTTGACAAATTTCTAGTTTCTTTACTAAGTATTGATATTATAATGATTCTTCCGGTGGTAATGTGTTTGAAATTGATCCAGCACTCTTGAAGCCACCTCGAATTGCTTGAAAAAAGTAGCTCATGACGTCGAACGTGCTTCGGTGGAAGAGCCACCTCCTCTCTCAAGTCGGTGGTTTCATTATTAGTAAAGGTCATGGTATCTCGCCTTCCTGTATTTTGGATCAAAACCAGCCTGGGCCAGAGTATCAGCGACTCGCCTACGTGCAGTAGTACTGTCTTTGTATCATTCCTCCAGCTCTTTTCCCTAAACGTCCCCTTTTAAATATGTTAATTTTCTCGTCATTTTTCTTAAAAATAATTGAATTGATGAAGCTTTCAGGTAATGTAACTCCATATTTAAAAATAAATAAAAAACAAACTTGGAATTTACAAACATTTAATGTATCCACTATAAGTATTTATTTATGAAGATATAACATATCTTCACCACCTGAAGAAGGCACAGTGTGCTGAAATAATTATAGTGGAAACATTAAATATTTCTAAACTTCAAGTTTGTTTTTTAATTATTTTTAAAAATAATTTACTACGATCGGCGTAGAGATTTACCACTAGTTGTCAGTTCATTGATGTTTGACAAGGTTCTTTAGGCACATAATATCTAAGAGAAAATTAAGTTCCTAGTCACTGGTTTGGTTTTCTTATCAGCACCTCGTAGATAGCTCCAAAGAACACAGCGCAGCATTCAGTAAATAATTACTAGTACTACTAGTAGTAAGCTGTCTACGGCGTGCTGATGAGAACCAAAGAACTAGAGCTCATGATCCAAGTGTGACAGTATCGACAGATCACTGACCAGAAACTTAATATTCTCTTCTTGTAGGTTATCTTCAATCCCACACCTGACACCACTTGTAGCGATTTTGCTGTTCTGTATTTTGATATATATATAGATATAAATAAAACCCTTATTCAACCTAGTTGTTAAGCTCCCCGCTTTAACCATAACAATATAAATTCCAAATGCTTTTGTTACGTTTGTTGTTGTACTTCTGATGAAGCTTTAGAATGGCGATACTATTTTTAAGTGTTTTAATATATTGTAACGAATTTTCTAGTATTTATTTATTTAAACAGGTCTCGTTATAGATAAGTAATTTATTTTACACAAAATCGCACTATATACACTTACTTATCTAAAAATCGCTTATTTATCTCACTGTGTATTTTAAATCACTGTTTACTCACTCGTTCGCTCACTATTTATAATATATTAACTGTCGGATACCTGAACACTATTTATACGGCTGTATAATGTTCTTGATTATTTCTGAAAAATTCTCGTAAATTCTCTTTGTCGCGTTCTATTGTGTGTGTCGTCCGCGTATGATTTACGACCTCAACAATTGGTTTTAGGCAACGCTGTCAAAGGTGCCGCCGTATGGATCGCTGACTGGTATTGGTTCGTAACAATGTTTTTGTGGAAATGAACATTTAATTTTATTTATAAATTGAACTTTGAGTTTTCATCCGTTAAACTTAGGTATGGTTAATAAATTTAATTTTTTGTTGAATTATTTACGTATATAATTAATAAATAAAAGTGTGATTTTAAAAAAGCCAAAACCGAAACCGCTCGTGATATATTCAAATTATTTATTAGAAATTCCATTCAGAGATAAAACTCCATTCTACAACAAAATAGAAGAGAAGTTAATGAACAAACGTTTAAAAACTTATTAAAATGACATATTAGTAAGAATTAAGAAGCATTAGTCTTTTAATAGTAATAAAATTTCTTGGTATGGATGAATAACAAATCAAGTTTATTTGAATTTATCTGCTATGATTTACTTGTTCATAGCGTTCAGACGACAGTTACGAGTTTCGTGCGATTCTGTCATATGAAATTTGTTCATCTTTAAATGATTTAGTTTTATAGTTATTGTCCTTTGTCAATATAACATAATACCAATTTTGTATCAACTTCATTGAATCACACCGATCTTGTGATGGTTGTTCATCTTGTTGTTGCGATTCTTCTACCTTTTGCATACCATATTCTTCGCTTTCCTTCATTTGACGGGACGAGGAAGATATATCCGAACGTACGTCTTCTCCACACGAAGTAGATATACTTTCATCCGACATCGGAGGTGGTCTACTTGTTGCTGATCGGAAAAATTGGTCGGGATCTCTTACAGATATAAGGCATACACGTTTTCCAGTACCTTCGCAGTATAATATCGTATAGTCGGGATACGGAGTCGGTTGCATATATTCATTTCTTGTGGTTGATGTAGCAAAGTAAGTGTCTGGATCAAGGACATCTCTTATGCAGTATTTAATATTGTCTTGAATCCAACACATTTCCTTATTTTTGGTGTTTACAACTGGCATTATTGGACCGCTTTCGTAATCGGCAACGCAATCGGACTGAGAAATCATAGAACCACTATACGATCCCAAGTCGCCCATAGCACCAGAATCAAGGTAAGATATATCATCAGATTGAAGTCCAGATACTGGCTGATATTGAGAAGCGGAGTAAGATCCAAAATCAGAATAGGATCCCAGAGATTGTGATTTAAAATCGAGACTAGATCCCGAAATGCTGGAAAGTCGAGGATTAGATCTAGAATTTGAATGAGATCCGAAATTTGATTGAAACTTGGAATTGGATTGGGGTCTGGAAGCAGAGTAAGACCCGAAATTAGATTGAAATCCTGAACCAGATTGAGACTCAGGACCAGAATAAGATTCAGAATCAGTGTGATATCCGGAACCTGATTGAGATCTGGAGCTGGAATATGGCCCACTATTGGATTGAAATCCATGACCAAATTGAGATCTGGAATTAGATAATGATCCAAAATCATCCTGAAAATTGGATTCAGTTTTATGTTTGAAATGAGGCTGTGAACCCGATCCGTATTGAAAACTATCATCTTTTGGGGGACCCGAACTGTGTTTTAAATTAGACCGGGAGTTGGAAATTCCATTTCCAGGATTGGTATGAAAATCATAAAAGTAATCTAAACCCCAAGAGTCAGATGAAGAACTGGAGCTAGATGAGGATGATGAGCCAGATGAGGAACCCGAGCTAGATGGGGATCCAGAGCTATATGAGGAACCAGAGCCATATGAGGAACCAGAGCCATACGAGGAACCAGAGCCATATGAGGAACCAGAGCTGGATGGGGATCCAGAGCTATATGAGGAACCAGAGCTATATGAGGAACCAGAGCTAGATGAGGAACCAGAGCTAGATGAATAGTCGGAGCTAGATGAGGACCCGGAACTAGAGCGACTTTGCGGTTGGTCGGCCATGTATGAATTAAAGTTGTTCTTTTGTAGTTCTTCTGATGAATCGCAATAGTCTGAATAGTCCATTTCTTCTACCACTGGTGAGGAATAAGTGATGGTTATATATACGAATATAATGATGAACCGTATTAATGGAACCTGTAATAAAAGTAATTATCGAATATTTTTATAATATATAAAATATGAATATTTCATAAACATTTCTGGGGAGTTTAAGAAGCTATAGTATTTTTAAACTTTGAATTATAGCACTTTTATTTCATCAATTTAATTTTTTACTACCTAATTTTCTCTTGCCTTTAATAAATCAGAACAGAGTTGTTCGTTATCTTTCCTTTTCAAATGTTCATTTGTGTTTGTCATTTTGTAAATAACCGGTAATGACTTAATTTGTCATATTTTCACAGAATATTTAAAAAAAATTCGCGTGATGGGGAATACAATCAAAAGAAAAATATGTAAATATTCTACAGCTATTAGGGCTTTTGAAAGAGGATTACATACTAAATCAATAGAATCGATATCGTCTTCAAACGGTAGTAACGAAGTAATAATTGAAGAAGAAGCTCCACCAGAAAGTGCTGAAGAATTGTGGCAAATATTAAACATTTCTGATATTAGAGAATTTCAATTGAACTGGATTACATACGACACAAAAATAGAAAGAGATATGACCGAAGATATAAATTTAATGTTTGATTGTATTAAAAATAATCCTGATTCTTTTGATGAGTATTATAAATCGGTAATGGAAATTGATCCGTATTTATTATCAAGACATCGCCAATTTACCAGTGCTTATTTTGGTCCTTGTGCATTTACTTTCAAAACAACAAAACAGAAGACAGAATACCATTACATATGTAATATATTATTTTGCCGGAAGTTAGCAAGATTGTTTGCGGATAGTGAGAACAACTGCAGAGGATGTGAGATTCTTAACTTGCTGTTTTTTAGTCATGCGTTGAAAGGGGTTACATTTGCTGACTTTAAAACTTTAAATACGTTAATGGGAAAACAAGTGCTTCAATTGGGGACGATAACTGACACAAATTTAAAAAATATAAAATATTACTTGTTAATAATTTTGGATTACATTCAAGAGAGATACCAAAAAATTGAAGAGCAAAATATCAAAGAGAAAGCGAAAACTGGATTAACAGCTGCCAGAAGAAATTTACCCAAATTAAAAAAATGGAAAGAATTTGTTGAAGAAATTAATCAGGAAATCATTGAGAGGAGATTGTTACCTTTTATATAAAAAAAATGCTGTAACAATATCCCGGTTAATATACCGTATCTGTAAGTAATATAGCATAGAACACAAAAGTGGAACGGTTTAATCAATTTTTGTTTTGACTTTATTTTTATGGTGTTTTCAGAAAAAAATTGCAAATGCAATAACTTTTTACGTTTTAAATTAAAGGTGACATAATTAAAGAGTTAAACCGCTTATAAGAAAATGCGTTCGGATATTTGTTTTAACCAATTAAACTAGAAAGTATAATTTATAACTGCTTTATGTAAATTTTTACGAGAGTACTATGCTATTAAAGAACTACGCTTGCAGTTACATAAAAATCTAATTAGTATGATAAACCAATTTATGACTTATGTAAAATATGCGTTTACAAAATTGGTACAATTTTAAACTGGTTACTAATTTTTTAAAACAATTTAATTGTTACAAATTCACATAAAAGAACATTAAGCGAATAACCGAATAACGCACTAAGAGTGATTGTTTCAAAATGGAGGAAAATATACATAAATTTATGAAATGGTTACTTTAAACTACCTTGTAGATTACTGCAGCCATCTAGGTGGTTAATGTTCCAATACTAAATGAAAATAAGAAAATTACACTGCAGAGTATAACAAAATATTAGACAAATTCTTATATGTGACTTTTGCATTAGTATATTTCTTACTGCTTTAATTTTAAATTGCTCACTTGGTTAATTAGAAAGCGTTTTCAAATCTGTATTTTCCATTAAAACAATAGGTTTAGTTAATGAATTGTTATTTACTGGTGACATGACAATACCTACAGTTGTAATAATTATTGGAATGTAAATTACTAGTGAAATTTTGAAGCTTACTTGCAACATATAACTAACATAACAAAGAAAAAATCAGGTAAACTGTATTACGGAATTAGGTCTCCACTTCGTAAATCATTAGTCTGTAATTCTTATCTTTTTCCTAATAATGTTTCAAATATTAAGTTAATTAGTGAATTAGTAGTAAGAAGTAGATTTATTAATTTATTGTTCCACAAATTTATTTAAAAATCCTGACAATTGTTTTGGCTATGAAGCAATTCCTGAAGAATTATACATATTAAAAATTGATTTACGATTAGTCGTTCTTACCGTTAGCTAATATCTTTAATTTTAAGGATGACTAAATAGCCTAAACAGTTGTCAGGAGTTTTGAAATAAACTATTTTGCATATCCAAAAAAGAAGGAATTAAAATCCTTATTCGTCTAAATATTAAGATCAAACATCTCAAATTTTGAACGGGTCCTACCAAGTAGGCACAACGAACTGAAAGCCATATCCCACGACCGGTTTCGACCTATCGGGTCTCATCAGGTGGTCGTTGGCAGAAATGCCTTTACAGGCTATATTATAAATATAAATATAAGTATAAATATGTAATCAACAGAAACAACTACTCCGAGGGCTAATACCCCTACCGGCATTGAATTACACGGTTGATTCCGATGTATTCTTAGACGAAGATATAACATATATACTTGGTAGGACGCGTTCAAAATTTGAGATCTTTGATCTTAATATTTAGACGAATAAGGATTTTAATTCATTCTTTTTTGGATATGTTATATCTTCGTTGAAGAATACATCGAAATCAACAGTGTAATTCAATGCCGGTAGGTTTATTAGCCCTCGGAATAGTTGTTTCTGTTGATTCCATATTTATATTTAAACTATTTTGCGTTATTCGATTTAGTCACTTTTTCACTGTAGTTAAATGGTTAAACTGTATCTAAATGCTAAATGGTAAAAATACTCAAAATAGTTAAAAAAAATATATTTGTTATATTAATATATTATTACGATAATCAAACCACAAAATTAAAATCCACATTTGCAAAATAATTTATCTTATTAATAGAGACCAGATTATATACAACAAAAAGTTCAAACACACATTCAAATATGCTTGAAAAGTACCAAAATATGCGACATTGAATAGTAATTTTTAGTTTTTTAATTCAAAATTAGCATACAGATAGTAATTGACAATTATTTAATATAAATATAAGTATGGAATCAACAGAAACAACTACTCCGAGGGCTAATAACCCTACCAGGATTGAATTACACTGTTGATTATGATGGACTCCTAGACGAAAATATAACATAATAAAAAAAGAAGGAATTAAAATCCTTATTCGTCTAAATTTTGAACGCGTCCTACCAAGTATATATGTTATATCTTCGTCTAAGAATCCGTCGGAATCAACAGTGTAATTCAATGCCGGTAGGGGTATTAGCCCTCGGAGTAGTTGTTTCTGTTGATTCCATCCTATTATTTAATATTTTGTTACTACTGCAATGTAAACAACCATATGTCCTCCATCACTCAAGGAAAGGTAACTGGGCAGTATTTGAATTTCGGTGCTGTGTTAGCATTTATTATTTCTGATAAAATTTTACCCTTACTATCAATAAAAATATCAATTTGACACAACGGTTCCTGGCCTAGTTGATTGTTCAAAACACTTCATTAAGTTTACGCGGGAATCCCTCTGGCAAAGCTCTATAAGCCATGCGGCTAATAGGTTTGGTGTAAGATTTTACAGTAATAATGTGCGTGGATTATATTATATTAAATAAAATACGACTTTCAACTGTTTAATATAAAGAACCATCTATAAAAAATTACAAAACTTGGCATGCAAAAGGCGTAAGACCCAATGTTCAATTTTGTCGTTTAGGTAATAATCTTTCACTTCTCTTCTGTCTGCATTTCATTCGTCTCATATTTCTCTCTCTAGTTACACCATCCACCTATTCCCACAATTTCTGAAAGGAGGCTGAGGAGGGTCTTACGCCCTACCCTCCGGCTTTGTTCTACAGTATAGGTCGGAGGGACTGTTCGCCCACCAGCACGAGCCAGCACGAGTAACTGGTGGGAATGAAACTGTTTCTTCCAGAATTTTGTATTTACCACTTCATTAATAATCCTATCGAAAGATATTGTAAATATACCGTAAATATATATGATCACTAGATTCCAGGTAAAATATGCAATAAAAAGAAATCATTTCTGTGCTCGTGATCGGTTAATTTAGGAATTCTAACAAAGGGCGCTATGGATGTCAATAAGGAAAAGGAGACATCGATTTTTAGGACACCTTTTGAGACATGAAGGGCTAGTTAATGAAATAGGAGTGAAAATAGAAAGGCCTGGATTATATTACCATTCGCAAATAGTTAGGGATATAAATGTTCTAGTTTTTGAAAAATTCGAAGATATGATAGGGCTTAGGAGGTGCATGTCCAACTAGTCTTCGGACTGTTGAGTCTGTATGATGATGCAATAACCGGCGAAAATAGACTACATGTACCAATGCGTATAATGCAATCCAAAAAAAAGAAGGTAATAAAATCATTTTCCGTCTAATTAAAAAGGATCACAGATCTCACATTTGGAACGCGTCCTACACAGTGGGCACAGCGCACCGAAAGCCATACCCACGACCGGTTTCGACCTATCGGGTCTCATCAGGTGGGCGCTGGCAGAAAGGCCTTTACAGGCTATATGATAAATATAAATATAAATATGGAATTAACAGAAACAACTACTGCGAGGGCTAATACCCCTACCGGCATTGAATTACAATCCAAAAAAGAAGGTAATAAAATCCTTTTTCGTCTAATTATAAAGGATCACAGATCCCACATTCGGAACGCGTCCTGCACAGTAGGCAAAGCGTACCAAAAGCCAAAGTCTAATAATCGTTCGGAGTCAAAGGTGTAATTCCATATTTATATTTAGCATATAATGCAGCCTGTAGTAACTATTAACCCAGATCAACGTGGTTCAGGAAGCTAATACTAGAAAATAAAAGAACAAACTAATTATGATAGTAGATATCTTCACCTTATCTTCTACCGTTGAATTGAAATCTCATTTTAGAATTGCCTCAGCATATTAAGATTTTGATAATATCTTAACTTAAAAATTAAAATGATGCTAATTTGGTTTGTTTGGTTTGAAGATCAGAATTTCTTGATACTGCAAAGCTATTGAGCGTTTCTGAGGTTATATTTGACTTTGCTATCGAAAATTATTGCTTTCTTTTATTATTATCCAGAATTGTCAGAAAACATTCATATATAGCAGGAGGGCGATGAAGGAATAAGGGGTTTTGGTGTTATGGTTGGACACGTGAAGTAAAAAACAAACTAATTTTGAGGAAAAGGTGAACTGTACAAATTACAGAACGTATAAAGTTCGCAGCCGAGACAAAATTTATTTCGCGAAAATTTTGAATTTTAAAGACCGGTTATTAGCAATTTCAAACGAAGTTCTATCTCGTAGCACATACGACACTTTTCGACCGAAAACAAGCATATCAAGGGATTGTTCGTTACACCGAGTTCCTGTGTTGCTGGAGTCTCCGAGCCGGCGCTGTTCCATTTCGCTGCCTTGGAGTTGATAACGAGTTGGGATGGGTTGGGCGTGCAGACTTCAGTCATCGGACTCTCACTTTCGTGATTTGCACAACACAACAGGTATGGTCTAGTGGTTCATCTTGTGGTACTGCGGTGGCAACGTGGGCGAAGGTTATACCTCCAAATCTTGGCAGCAGCTTAGTGCGTCTAGATTAGCATCACCTACTATAATGTGGCTTTTAATATTTTTTTAGTGGTTGTTGGAGTCCAAAGATGATGTTGTTATTTAAGTTATCTTCTTCCCTTAATATTCTTCTTGTATGGTTATGATTAGTTTCGGCGTAAACTATTTCCAAATGACGATGAGTGTTTTTGATTTATTTTCGTGGAAGAGGGTAAATTTTCAAAAGACATCTAGCCGTTCCTACGATTGGGTAGTGTTGGATTCCCTTGAAGAGGGCCTACCAACTAAAGCCTCTCTACCTCATGTCCTCCTCAGCCGTATGTAATTTGTAAGTTCTTGTATATCTTCTGATGAAGCACAAAGTGGCGAAACATTGTTAAGGCAATAAAAACTGTGGAAGTTTGACAAGTTGTTTTATTTATCATAAATTAAAATGAGCTTATATCAAGTAAGAGTTGAACCAATTAATTATAATTTGGTTTTATTTGTGTTTAAGTGTTTGTGTGTGTGTGTGTATTTGAAATTAGCTTCAAAGAATTTGAGATGATTTGAAAAAGTAAAATGTTTTCTGTTCGATCCTATTGAGGTGTTAGTGGAGCCGGAGTAGGGTTTTTTAGTTTTTCTCTGTATATTTCTGGATTTTTTATTATATTTAGTTTTTTACTTTTTCCATAGTTTTTATTAGTTCCATGTTGTCTTTTATATTATTTATCGTAATTATGGCAGTTTTCAGGAATGTGTAGAACGTACATAGAATCTGTTTTGATATTTTTTATTGATTGTTTTTTCCATAGATGCAACCAGCGTATTTTTTATGTTGTTTCGAGTTCTGTATGTTATTTTTAAACCATTGTGTTTGAAGATCTTACTTATTTTGTTTGTTTCGGGGTAGTTGTAGGTAAATGTCGTCATTTTTTATTTTTGATAGTGTAGCCGCTGTTGGTGCCATTTGTTGTATTGTGTCAAGTCATTTTCTGTAGTTGGATATTTCTAACCGATGTAAATAATAGGACGTTGAAACTGTGTGTTTGTGTTATGTATCGTAACTGAGGGTTTTCTGTATACTTCAAACTCTGGGTGTTATTTATAAGTAACTAACTAATACAATATAAATGGAAGAAGATAAAAAAACGTTCTATCCACAGTAAGCGTTCACTACATTGTCTATATTCATTTATATCCTTAGTGAATCGTTGAAGTTTTTAAAGGACCATTTTAAGTTATTTCAACCTTTTATTTCCAGTATTTGCCAGCAACGAATCGTAAATATTTCATTTTACCCGTTTAACAACTGCCAGAAAATGCCTTGTGGGTACATTTTCATGATCGCAACTCATTGTGAGAAAAACTTCGGATAGTAGCCAACCTAAATACTACAATGAAACTTTAATTTAATCAATATATATATAAATATAAATATGGAATCAACATAAACAACTACTCCGAGGGCTAATACCCCTACCGGCATTGAATTACACTGTTGATTCCGATGTATTATTAGACGAAGATATAACATATTCAAAAAAGAAGGAATTAAAATCCTTATTCGTCTGAGTATTAAGATCAAAGATCTCACATTTGGAACGCATCCTACCAAGTAGGCACAACGAACCCAAAGGCATATCTCACCTGATGAGACCCGATAGGTCGAAACCGCTCGTGGGATATGGCTTTCGGTTCGTTGTGCCTACTTGGTAGGACGCGTTCCAAATGTGAGATCTTTGATTTTAATATTTAGACGAATAAGGATTTTAATTCCTTCTTTTTTGAATATAATCAATACTTGATATTCGGACCATCAAGCCCATCGGCCGTGAAAGCCTTACCCTCTTCAATATATAACTATTCCCTTTAAAACATACAGTAAATAAGTGGTTTAAATTAAATAACCGCAAATTAACATTTTCCCTAAATATCAAGCCTGTAGGTATTGTAAACGTAACATAAGTTCCATTAATAAATTATTTGTTTGGTTTTCCTGATAGATGTAATTACGGGGCCACCTCCTGCTGTGTGCTTGAATAAATTAAAAGGTAATTTGTTTAGATTAGGGATTTACCAACAGAAGTAAAATTACTTTCACTGCTCCTTCTAAAATGTTGTCATGTTAAGTTTATTCGGAAATAACATTACTGTTTTAAAGATTGTTGAACTTCTACATTAATAGCTCTTCAAAATAATTTACCTTGAGTTTGTCAGTTCTAAGTATACAGATTTATATATAATAAACCTTTTCGTAGAATTACACTTTCTACTTGTAATTTGGTATTCTTCCTAAAATAATACGAGAAAAATCACTTCAGAATCAGTAGTAATAACGCACTAAGAATTTCTGAATATTGTTTCTCAATAAAAAAGTTGATAATTCGGTTAATGAATAAATAAAGTAAGAGGAAATATATTATTTTGTTTGACTCAATTATTTACAACTTAAAAGTGTTCAAGCTAAATTTCTATCACTACAAAAAAAAGTAAATGAAACGTTACCCAATGACTAATATTAATTGTACGTGAAAAAATATGACAAAAATCCCTTTCACAGTTTTTTATCGGATTTCATTTTTTTGGTTTAAAGCCTGAAAAACAATTGTATAGGGTCTAGAAACCATAATTTCTATGTTTTTATTATGAAGTCTAATTTTTTCTTAATCATAAAATATTCGTAAACTTTGAAGGTTAATAAACAAACGATTTGTTCATGAGATTTTTTTTAAAGAAAATTTTACGCTTTTTTCAATGGTCCCGTTCGTGTAAATCTTTTTGTTCGTGAGATATATACGAAAATGTATAATGGAATATTCTTTCCCATGCTTTTCTTTTGGAAAACTGTATAGTCCAATGGTTACCTTGGACCAGAGTTCTTCCCATATGTACTTGCAACTATTAAACCTGTTTATAAAAACAATTAAAACACACTAAAGGATCTTTTGACTATCTCTATTTCTAAAAGAATATCATATTGGAATATATTATGTTCAACTACTATTTTTTAAAATAGATTCATATTATTTATATATAGTTACATTTTAAAGGAGGTGGACTCGATGCAATTAATTTTTCAAATCCGCAAAAATTAATATTTCGTTATCAAAAAGAATAATGAAGGAGACTGACACAAAAATATTTTTGAAAAATGGACATCTTTCTCCCACCTTCGGTGTGTGCATTATCATCGCCAGACTCAAAACACTTAATATTATATAATATTAAAAACAGATTTAATTATTACTACTTAATAATTGTTTCGCCAAACATCGGCTTCATCAGAAGTTTATAAATAACTTAAACCTAAAGCAAAAAAAAACTAAGAACTTTTGGGTGGTTCATTTCCACCAGATACACATGCTGGTTGGCGGGTAGTAATACAAAGCCGGAGAGTAGGGCGTAAGGCCCTCTTCAGCCTCCTTTCAGGAATCATGGGAATGGGTGAGAGGTGGTTAGAGAGAGAAAGATAAGACGGACGAAATTAAGACAAAAGAGAAGTGACAGATTATCTCTGAAATATTACTGTCCCATCATTTGCCTAAGTGATCCAAGGAAATCACAGAAAACTTGGAAAACTTTTCATATTTAGCAAACAAAAAATTAATAAATAAGAATCTACAACCTGCAGTTACACTCCTTTATAAAATTACACAAAGAAAATGCCCTTATTAGACGAGAGTGGTCTCATTTGTCTTAACCCCTATGTACTTCAATTTTAAATAAATATCTAACATATAATTTAATAACGAGTTTACCATTAAAAATTCTTCACAATTAATTCAAAACATCATAAATATAAACTTACCGAATAATAATAAATTTGTCTTGTTCGATGTAATAAATTTATTTCCTTCGGTCCCACCAAATGAAGCTTTGACCATAATATGTAAATTATTAGAATCCAATAACACTAGTCCGGTCATTACAAATGAGATAATATAATTACTAAATGTTTGTGTAGAACAAAATTGTTTTTTATTCGATAATGAATATTATTCTAGTAAGGAATTCTTAATGATGGGTAATCCCCTCAGTCCACTTTTAGCCGAATTATTCATGGCAATTATTATTGAAATTTCCTCTTATTTTAAAGTTTGTATGTATTGGAAAAGATACGTGGATGATGTACTAATTAGTTTTGTAGGATCTAATAGACAACTTAATAATATGTTAAAGTTTTTGAACAATTTACATCCAGACAAAAAATTTACTATGGAAGTTGAATCTAATAACCAAATTAACTTTTTAGACCTTACTATCAAGAAAGTAAATAATGAACATAATTTTTAAATTTTTTGCAAATTGTAATTAATAGTAAGTTGTCACCCATCGCAACATAAGTTGGCCTCCTTCAATAGCATGATATTTAGATTACTTAATTTTCCTTTATTAAAAGAAAATTTCAATAAGGAATTTGATATAATCAAACAAATTGCCCGTAACAATAATTATAATGTCACAATAGTCGACTCTTTATTAATGAAGGTGACTCAGAAAAATAATAAATTCAATTTACCCTACCATTAAAGAAAACAGAAAATACAAAACTACAACTTTTCTGGGTAAACCGAGTAATGTGGTTTCTTTTTTGCTAAATAAAAACGAATACAATGTTTGCTTATAGAACGCATAATAATTTAAACAAATTAATTAATAATAACAAAGACAAAACTGACAATCCTGTAATTTATTCGAAAAAGAAGGAATTAAAATCCTTATTCGTCTAAATTTTAAAATCAAAGATCTCACATTTTGAACGCGTCCTACCAAGTAGGCACAACGAACCGAAAGCCACATCCGACGACCGATTTCGACCTATAGGATCTCATCAGGTGAGCGCTGGCAGAAAGGCCTTTACAGGCTATATTATAAATATAAATATAAATATGGAATCAACAGAAACAACTACTCCGAGGACTAATACCCCTACCGGCATTAAATTACACTGTTGATTCTGATGGACTTCTAGACGAAAATATAACATATTCGAAAAAGAAGGAATTAAAATCCTTATTCGTCTAAATTTTAAGATCAAAGATCGCACATTTTGAACGCGTCCTACCAAGTAGGCACAACGAACCGAAAGCCACATCCCACGACCGGTTTCAAAATGTGAGATCTTTGATCTTAAAATTTAGACGAATAAGGATTTTAATTCCTTCTTTTTCGAATATGTTATATTTTCGTCTAGAAGTCCATCGGAATCAACAGTGTAATTCAATGCCGGTAGGGGTATTAGCCCTCGGAGTAGTTGTTTCTGTTGATTCCATATTTATATTTATATTTATTCTGTAATTTGTTTTATATAGGTAAAACTAGTAGGAATTTCGGTACCAGAATTAAACTATGCCAACCACTTGATCACAAAAAATCATAATTTTAATGTAGTATTCAATTATAGTATGTACTGAAAATAATGGGTACAAATTATCATCCCTAGAAATACTAGTAATTAACAAATTTCAAAATAGCAATTTATTAATGAACGAACAAATAGAAGTAATACTATTTACATTGCTTAAAATGTTCCCTGTACCCACCATAATAAATTAGTATGTCAGGAAATATGTTATTACTTTAGGTTTAAGTTATTTATAAACTTCTGATGAAGTCAAAGTTTGGCGAAACAAATGTCAAGTTATAATAATTAAATCTGTTGAAATTTTAACCTGTGTTTGTTTTTATTCTTGAAAGTTTAGAGACTGATATGACCAAAGATTAGCATGCCTTATATAAAAGTTTTCTGTGTTTCCTTGGATCATTTAGGTAAATGCTGGAGCAGTAATATTTCACAGATAATCATTCACTTCTCTTCTGTCTTCATTTCGTCCGTCTCATCTTTCTCTCCCTAACCACACCACCCACCCATTCCCACGATTTCTGCAAGGAGGCTGAAGAGGGCCTTACGCCCTACCCTCCGGCTTTGAACTACAGTGCCCGCCCAATAGCACTAGTAGATGATAGGAATGAAACATCCAAAAGTAAAGCTTTACTTTTGGTTTAAGTTATTTATAAACTTCTGATGAAGTCAAAGTTTGGCGAAATAATTGTTGAGTGATATGGCCAAAGATTAGCATGCCTTATATAAAAGTTTTCTGTGTTTCCTTGGATCATTTAGGTAAATGCTGGAGCAGTAATATTTCACAGATAATCTTTCACTTTTCTTCTGTCTTTATTTCGTCCGTCTTATCTTTCTCTCCCTAATCCCACCACCCACCCATTCCCATGATTTCTGCAAGGAGGCTGAAGAGGGCCTTACGCCCTACCCTCCGGCTTTGAACTACAGTGCCCGCTCAATAGCAGTAGTAGCTGGTAGGAATGAAACATCCAAAAGTAAAGTTTTAATTTTGGTTTAAGTTATTTATAAACTTCTGATGAAGTCAAAGTTTGGCGAAATAATTGTTGAGTGATAATAATTAAATCTATTGAAATTTTATCCTGTTTGTTTTTATTCTTCAAAGTTAACAATATGTTGTTTAATTTTTCTATTATTTAAGAAGTCCCCATTGTGATAATATTTTATATTTGATATAATGATAAGTAGCTGGACGTTATCTAAATCAATAAACCCTATCGAAAAGTAGATTTATTGCAGTTCGAACGAATGAAGACATTAATTGATGTTTTACTAAAATATTTAAAATTTTTCGTATCCTTTAAAAATTAAAGTCTGTATGTATACTTAAAATAAAAACTTATTCTATACTACCCAACGAGCAATGCTTATATAAATATACAGGGTGATTGACCTAAACCGCTTCATTAAATGTTTATAGGGAATACTAATAGGCAATATAAAGACAGACAAGCCAAAGGATCTACTTAGTGAGAATATTCTTGAAACTATGGTACTTCCCGTTTTACCGGCGACATTAGTTCATTATTGTTATTTATTATTGCAGCAATAATAAATAGTAAATATTAATTATAAAAATTTCAACAATTTTGATTTTCTTCACGGCCCACTAGATGATTATTTCTGTAAGTGGAATTTAGAACCAAGCTTCGGGTTGCAATACATTAATGATTATAAAACCTAACCTAAGTTTCGGCTGCTATTGTGCGGGTTTTTCACAGGTCAACAGGGTTCGGTTAGGCTGGGATCCGAAAGGAAACAAATGAGGTACGTGAAAGCCAACAAACATCCTGTTATCCATATTGCATAGATTAACCGAGCAAAGCTATTTAGGTGTTTATTTGTTGGTTAATTTGGTCAATACGTATTTAAAGTAACTGTTTTTAAAGTAGTTGTATTTCTTTTTTGGTCTAATACATTAAAGGGCTCTAAACAACTGTTACTTAAATGAATATTAATTGCTTTGTTCTAAACGTAGATTTCAAGATTTTTTGGAAAAATTTGAAATTGTTTCAAAAATGTCTAATGTTAGTTGGAGTGATTGTACGCCAAGAAATAACAATCTTATTGATCATCGCCACATGGGTTCTTTCCCAAGGACATTATTGTGAATATATCCAAGAATCTAAAAGTTACCGATGGTTCATCTCATTTCCGAGAAAGTTTACCTGCAAAGATACGAACGTGTATAAATATAGTGTAATTCCGAAAAAGTGTATTAGTTGGTCTATATATTCGTATAATATAACACACAATTAGTTTTGCAATACCTACAGTATAATGGTAAGTATTATTATTTGTTTTATTTGAATTTTTCTATACAATCAATAATATTTCATATATGTTTTATTTACTTTTATAAATTTAAAAAAATCGCTTGCGTATTTAAAGACATACATTTGAATTTTCTATTTTTTTGAAATGTATTGTTTATTTTTTCAGCTGTTTCCATTTCTTTGGCTCTTCTTTGTTTCAACAACTTACGCACATCCAACCTTCTTAACGGAAAGATTTGGATTTCACTTTCCTCATAGATTAAAGGATAATACGTACAACCCAGAAAATCCCAGAAATTTAAATTATCCTTGTGGATTTTCAGATCATGCTCATGTAGAATGCAATCATCACATTCCAGATGGACCCTTTGAGAGTGACTTGTTTGATGGAAATTATTTTGATCAGGAAACCCAAGCAAACGACGAGAAAAAGTATTTGGAACCAACGTATTCTGTTCATGAAGAAATAATTGACGATGTACCGTTTAGTAATGTTAATAGTTTTGAAGGAATTCGTTCAGAAGATGGAAAAACAATCACTGGAACAGATGCAAACACAAAAATCGATGGATCCTTGCCAAGTGTAACCACTGAAAAAGAAATTGCAGAATCTGCACCAAATTTAGATATAAGATTTGGATTTAGATCCAAATCTGAAAAAACTGGAGCAGTTACGTTTTAAAAAATAGAGATAATTGTATGGTAAATGATTGATACTAAACTTCATTCTAATGTATAATATTATTTGAATAAAATAAATGTTACTAAAATAACTTGTTTACATTTTACAGCTTTTATTTGTCTCAAAGCCGTACTGCGTTACTTACTTTTCAAAATGTCTTCTTTCTGGTAAAAATCATTAAAGTGATTTTAATTAGATTCTTAAAAAAAGCAATATTTGTGAAAATTATCGCGTATGACCGAAATTAGGTATAAAATTGTTACAATCGGAATCGTATTCTGATATGTTTGGTTTTTATCTGAACTGCTTCAAGCAGATACCCATGCTCACCTGCAAGACGTTCACGTATCTATTAATATAATGATGTGCCTTTTTTCAAGAAGTCCTATGCTATATAAGCTTTCTACGTTTTATAATTAATTAAACTGTTTAAATAATCAAAGATTCTCGTCTTAATTAATAATTTCTGTTGTTCTACTTTTTTATTATTATTATTATTAAGTACAATAACATGTTTATTTGTTTGTTCCAGGTAATTACGAGGGCCAAACAACTTTCTGTAATGGATACATAAGGCGAGTTTCGTGAAAAATATGTAGGTACAATATATTCTTATTAATTAATATTATTGTGGCCATGCGTTTCTAACTTGTTAAGGAAATCATAATCTAAGGGTTAATATAAATTGTGCGTTATTTCTGTACAGAAAACAAATTGAATAATATGTAAGAATAATGCAGACAAGTACCGAAGTGGGTACATTGTACATATTTTTAAATAAAAACTAACAATAGTTTGACCCGACATTACATAGAGCTGTCAGTAAATACATATCTGATCTATGGAGTTTTCTTTTAATAATGTTCGTTGTTCGTCTTTAGAAAGAGTACTTAATTAAATGTATTTTTAATATTTGTAACAGGAGTTCCCTTTTAAAAGTAAAGTAATAAATAAATAATATTTTCTTCATTACATTTTGAAATGTATTTTTGGTTGAATTTGAAGATTGTTGGTAGAGGTGATTCATTGTTACTGGCTTATTAGTTTGGTTTATATTAATATAATTTTATAATACCCTGTGTAGATATTTTGGTTAAATGAAGCAATGATTTTGGAGACCAGGCAATCGTTCGATTTGTTGACTTTGGTCAAGGCCATCGTTGTCAAAAGGTTATTTTTTGGCTTTAAAACGCAGAAAGTATTAAAATAATTCAACTTTATTGTAAATTTGTGCATAAAAAGTTGAAATCCAAATAGTCTGCCATAGTGTCACTTAATTAAATTAGTATAATATTATACTGATTTTTAAAATTTCGTTATAATTTTGGCTTTAGGATCTCACGTGAGTGAATTAGTTTGCCGAAATAAATGTTAAAAACTGCAAAAAGGAATGTTTTTTTATGCTAATTATTTTCACATTATTTATGAGTATATTGTGCAATTATGTTAGAGGGGCTTGTAGCATGGGTACTAAATAATTACCTAGGAAAGTATGTAGAGAATTTGAATACTGATCAACTCAGTATTGCATTATTGTCAGGTAAATTTTGTAACTAAATTATTTAATCTTGTTTTATTTACATGGTAAATTTACTTCAGGTCAAGTTGAATTAGAAAATTTGCCTTTGAAGAAAGATGCATTGAGGCATTTAGGTCTCCCCATTGAAATAGAAGCTGGTTTCATTGGGAAAATAATTTTGCAAATTCCAGTAAGACAAATTCGATCTGCACCATGGGTTATCATAATAGATCAACTGTATGTTGTTGCAAATCCATTATCAGTACAAGAAGTATGTGTAATTTATACTTGATACATAATTAGTATAAAACTATTTCTTTTTTAGTGGGATGCAAAGTTGGAAAATCTTGCTATTCACGAGCAGAAATTAAGTGCCTTAGATGCTTTAGAAGCACAGTGGCGCTTAGAAATGGAATCCAAAGATAATTCTGCTTACTATTATGCTTCAACATATTCATCATGGCTTAATTACGGCTCTGGGCTTATTACAGATATCATAGAAAATTTGCAGGCATGATATTATTTTAAAAAACTAAATATACATTTACAAAAGTATTAAATAACATTTTAGCTTAAAATCCATGATGTGCATATACGATATGAAGATTGCTTTAGTATACCAAATAAAACAGTGGCTTTTGGTGTTACCATGGAATCTCTTTCTGCACAAAGTTGTGACACAAATTGGGTACCTGAATTTACCCATTGGCAGAGCTCTGCAGCTTCCTTTAAACTAGTAGACATGCAAAAATTAGCCATTTATTGGATAACTTTGGAACAAACTCAAAACTATTCAAACATAAACATGGCAGATTTGAAGGTATAAACTTTTCTTGTTTGAATTTACTGGATGCATATCACCTTTCAATGTATTATTTTAAAATTTCAATTTCAATTATTTAAAAATTTCAAAACTATTACTACTTTCAGGCAATTTTGTCTCAAATTAAGAACAGTTCTTATAACCAACATTACATTTTGGCACCTGTTAGTGCTCAGGCTCATTTGAAGCATAACAGAAGTGAAAAGCCTTTGAGATCTCTTAGCACTCCACGCATTGTATGTGATCTACAAATGGATGAAGTTCCTTTATCTTTAGCTGATGTAAAATTGTATACTTTTACAATTTTGACTAAAGTAGTTTAATTTGGAATAATTTTAGTGGCAGTATGAACAAGTTGTAAAATGTGTAAATGGTTTAGATGATATAGCTAGACTGAGGAAATTTATGTTGTATAAGCCTCAGTGTTCAGTAAAAGAGGATGCAAAATCTTGGTGGCTTTATGCTGTTTGTTGCAATTTTATCGATAAAATACCAAATTTTTGTAAACCAAAACCTACGTGGGATTCATGTCTTCAATGTGCAAAAGAAAATGTGGCATATGTTAAACTTTATGTAGAAATATTAACCACTCCTACTATGGCCCTTACACCGGACAATAAAAAATTAAAAGATGCAGTGGAATGGGATAGAGATTATAATGAATTAAAAGTCCTTAGAGAGGTATTTATATAAAAAAAAACTTACATTTGTTTTATGGAAAGTTGTGTGTATTGATTATTTTTTGAAATTTGATATTTTCTTATTTTAGTTTATTTTACTGAAGTAATTATTTTTATGTATTTAAATATATTTCCATTTCTCTTGGAAATGATGGAATAAAAAATATTATTTAAAAGTTTTTTTTATAAAAAGTAATAATCATTTGAATCTTGATTATAAAAGAACAGAAGAGAATTTATGTTTGAATTATATTTTTAATTATACACACAGTTATTGTTTTAATACTTTGGAACAATGTATTTTTTAATTCAATAAGTATTTCTTTTTAATTTCAAGAGAAAATACTATTTTTAATTTTGTGTTTAAGATTGCAATGAGAAAAGTTCCTGCAGAAAGTGTTAGCACAAATACTAAAAATTCAGCTGGTAGAGGTGTTCTTGTACGATGGTTTCCAACGTGGATGGGATGGTATTCATCTAGTTCAAGTTCAGAAACAACTGTAAGCCTTGATCACCCTCCAAGCCAATTGGAGGGTGAAATATTGGAAGCTCTTTCGGATTCTGTAGCTAATAATACTCTTTTGAAAAGAGACATGGTTTTTGGTCAATTTAATTTTACATTAAACAGTGGTACCCTTAATTTATGTACCACAGGCGATAACGGTAATAGCAGGTAGCTAAATTGTAGCATTTTTTTTAATGAATTTGTGATACTTATACTAAAGGTTTTTAGTGTGCCTATGATAGAGTTTCAATTCAAAAATTTGTCGCTAAAAGTAACTAGTTGTCCTAGAACTTCTTCGCATACTCTTGAATTATCTTTGGGAGCAATTTATCTCAGAGATAAACTTACAGAGAACAGTTTATTTCCTATCCTAGTAGGGCCACCTGGTCAAGAAAGAGTAATACAACTAGCACGTACAAGAGGTTCAAATCACAAATTGTCAGCGAAGGGCGGAGCTGAAGAACGTCCTGAACCTTTATTCAGTTTATTATATGAAAAACGAACAGAAAATTCAGGCTGTGATTATAAGTGAGTTATTTATGGCATTTAATTATAAATCTAACGTTATATAACTATTGATTATCTTTAGGTTAAGTGTTAAGTCCAAATCATTAGATGTAGTCTACCAACCTTTAGCAATAAAGTGGTTAGTTGAATTTGCATGCCATCCCCATCAGACAGTGATAACCCACTCAAGTATTGAAGCAATGAAGACACGTACCAAGAAAGAACTTATAAAAAATTGGGAACAAATAATAGATGGAAGATTGGTATTGTTTATTATGTGCTATTATTTTCATTTTATTAATTTTATTTCTTTTATTTTAGAGTAGCAGAAAAAGTTGGGAACTGAATTTGGACATATCAACCCCTCAGATTATTTTTGTAGAAAAGTTTACTGATCCTAATTCTGCAGTGGCTATAATTGATTTTGGAAAACTTCATCTCCAAAATACCACTAATAGTGAAAGAAATCATATGAATGATTTAACGAAAAAAGAGAGTGAAGATGAAGGTAATTACCTATTTATCTTCGTTTTCTAATTCTTGAAATAACAAATGATTTTCTGTATTAGAAATGTTTATGACACCTTGTTCAACTCCGCCGGGTAGCGAAGAAGATAATTCAGAAACATTAACTTCTGGCATAACTCCTCAACAACAGCAACAAATTGTAGACGACGTTTTAAATGAACAATCTCTTCATCAGAAATTATATGAAAGTTACAGTGTCGAATTAACCGATCTGCAGATTCTGATAAGCAAGGCGAAAGACAATTGGCGATATGCTCATAACAAAGGAACATCACCGTTACACGTTCTCGATCGTTTTAACATATCTATGCAAATTGAACGATGTATAGTACATACTTGTGATCCTTTCTATCCTAGTTTAACTGTGAATGCGAATCTACCAAAGCTTGTAGCTCATGTAAATGAACAAAAAGTTGCAGCTGCCAAGTTACTTGTTGATAGCGTCAGTATTGGTAAGAGTACTGGTATTTGTTGTAAACATATTTTCTTCTGCTATGAGCGAGGTCGTTTTTTTTTAATCAAAAATATATCAATAATTCTTAAAATTTAAATTGGCAAATAGAAGGTTGTTAGCTTTGGCAAAGTTAATAGTGGAAATTATTTAAAATAAATATTAAATTGATTCATCCATAACCAGCTGTTTCATTAAATAAAATTTTCATATTAAAGGGTCAAGAAATCTATAAAGGCGAAATAATCGTGCAGAAAGTATGATATTAATTCTTTACAATTTTTTAATTAAATTACAAGTTATAATTTTTAGATAATTTTAAAAGCAGCACATTCAAATAACAGAGATGTTTATTACAAATAAGTAGCCATTTTCAATTTTACATATTTGAAAATAGCTTAAAATAATTAATTATAAGTTTCTTTCCTGTGGCAATGCACTACCACTACTGCACAGTTTTCGAGTTTTTGAATGTTAGACTGATAAGAAATTTTCATTTAGTCATATACCGAATTAATTAGACATTTCATTATAATGTTTCTTTCATAGCGGGATTCCCCTCTCCGTTTAACACTCCTGAAAACATAGATTTAGAGAATATAACTTTCTCTGATGAAGATGAATCATCAAGCATAGACATGAGTCTAGAAATGTCTAGATTGTTAATCTTTCAATTTTCAATCGACCAACTAGCGTTGGAAGTACAGAGTAGAGGTAGAAGTATAGCTGAACTTCAAGTAGCTGGTGTTAGGGCTTCGTTTAACAAGAGGCCTGTTGACATCAGCATTAATCTCTCCGTTCACAGTCTACTACTTGTTGATGCTTTGCAAACCTTTGGACCTGATTTTGAACTTCTAGTGGCTAGTCACAAACATGTAGGAATGGATTCGATGTCTGGAAGTCTTAGAGATAGTGAACCAACGTCTCCAACATCTCCTGCTAGTCCCGATCCTGGACATGCCTCGTCTATCAATATAACATCACCTTTGGCTATTACGCAAGCTCTGAGTCATTTAACATCATCTCCTCCGCATTCATTTGGCCATTCTTCTATACCTCGACCTGTAACTGTATTGGATTCTGAAGCGTTGATTACCATAGAAATTGTATTGATAACGGGTCTGGAACCAATGCATATTGCTAATATTCAATTCAACAATCTTGATATAATCGGTAAGTTTTGCTTTTAATATTTCTTTGATATTTCGAAAACAACAATTTGATGATTAGCTAATCAAGAAACAATTGTGGAACTTATGGGATTCACACATCGAGTTTTCCCTGACATTCGCAATAAGAAATACACTGGATTGCAAGTAACAAGACCTGAAGTTACTGCATCAACTGACACAATTGATGCCCCAGACGAATTAACTCCTTCACCCAGCATTCGTCGTACAGAAATCACATTTGACTTCCACAGACTTAATGTTTTACTTTTAAGAGGCGTTGTTAAAGACGGTTGTCTTATTGGAAAAAAGATTGCAACCGCAACTATGAGCGAAGCTAGAATACAGGCAACTGTTGGTAAAAGATAAATCCTTTTACACTTTTTTTTCTTTAATATTTCATATAAAAAATAAATTGTAGACAACGGAGTGTTGGTGGAAGGATCTTTGGGAGGTCTGCAAGTGGTTGATTTAACCCCTGAAGGTCAAATTCATCAAAGAATCGTTAGTGTGGGTCATGATCCCCTTTCAGAAACTCCACATCCTATGTATTTAATGTCCCAAACCAATCAATGCAAAGAGAGTAAAGCATTTAGCTTTAAGATAAAAAGGGACATTAAATCATCTGAAAATGGTAAACTCGATAATATTTAAAGAAAACGAGACGTTTCTTAAAAGCTTTTACTTTAGATATAGCTGATATTTCTATAAGAATGGCTTCAGTGTGGTATACACATTCACCAAGATTTATAGGAGAATTTCAGTCTTGTGCCACTGAATTTAAACAGTACTTTGCCAATTTGGCCAGGTCAATAAGGGCAGCTGCTACTGACATGGCTTTGGGGTTGGTGCAATCAAAGTAAGTGTTATTTTCTTCGTTTTACCTGTAAAAACTCTTATTATGTGCATTGTTGTAGAACTGAAGCATTAGCCCAATCACTCTATATGAATTCAAGATTGTCGTCTTCCCTATATGGAAGTGCTATGTCGTTTTCAGACGCAGTAACACCGAGAAAACGTTTTCGACGCTCCAGTTCCAATCAAGATCCTAGTGAGGGAGTTTCTGGTTACTCTTCTGCAAGAGATACTGTTGATCAAACCCCTTACAGTCCAGAAGACGATGAAGATATTGTAATAAATATAAAGTAAGTCACTTTCTTAATAACGTACATTTATTGGGAAGATGGTTTTTTAAATGAATAATACTTGTAATTACTTTTTAGATTGGATGTGGTCTTGGACAGTCCTGTTGTTATACTACCAAGGTCCAGCAGCAGTCACGAAGTGTTCGTTGCCCATTTAGGAAAAATTTCGGTTACAAATCGCAACGAAATTCCTGAAAACGGCGAATGGAATGTTAGGACGGAGTATTATAATGTCGAAGTGAGGGATATGAATCTTTATTCATTAGATACGAGTTCCAGGAGAACACCAGGACCTGCGTAAATATATAGCAACTACTGTATTCTAAAACTAGTTTATTGAGGGTTTATTTTTTATTTTTCAGAATGAATAAAGTCGATATTTTGTACGCGTGTGATTCATTGGCAAAACCGATTCTCTACGATACAATTTTACAGCTAAATATTGAGCGCGAAGTGAATACAGATCCACAATATAGACAACGGAGTTTGTCCAATTTATTGGACGAAGATTACCAAACTGACTCTCAACCTTGTGATGAGACTGCTGCTCTTGAGAATATTCAAGTGAGTTATTAAAAGTGTTATAACATACTAGAATACCTTTAAAATTAACAGTAATAAATTTGTACTATGTAACATAATCATCTTATCATCGTATATTGTTTATTAGAAATTAATTATTAAAGTTGTATTTTTACGACTATTTTCAAATAGTACTTCTTTTATTATAATAATACAGTTTATAATTTTTAGATAAAAAAGAAATGATTTGCCTTTTTCATTATTAATTAACGCTTTACTATTAATTTATGATACAAATATTTGATTTTCCCGACACACAGTTTTAATATCAAATCATTATTTCATATATCGAACATTTCACCATCCATATTATGTAATTCTTTATATTCCTTTTTTTGATTTACTGGGCCCCTGAACACCTTTGCCATGATGAAAATGTTTACCGAAGTAGTTCATTTTAGTTTTATTGAAAATAATTATCAAAATTATCTTTAATTTGTTTAACTGACGTGTTGATCTTGCAGATTTCCGGTACATTTGTAACTTCACTTAAATTGTCGCTAACCCGTACGCAGTACGAACAACTGTTGGCTACTTTACAATTTTTAACGACTTCGTTTAACTTGAATAACACTGAAGAAATGCCTCGGGCAAGTTCTCGCAACATATCTTCTCTTGCAGATATTTGTGAGGAAGACACAGGGGTTACTACCCTTAAAATGGATCCTCATGTCCGAGCGAAAATGTTTACTGCGGCCCCCTTACCTAAAACCAAAACATCTAAAAAACGAGTAGTCACGCTGAAAGGTTAGTAATAAAAGCACTTTTTGTTAAAAATAAATGGGTATTTTTATTTTTTCGTTTTGTGATTTTAGTCCTTTTCGATCTTCCTTTATTTACAATTGAACTTCGGGGAGATTCACCTACTGGGGAGCAGGGTTTGGTTGATTTATCCTTTCGAGATTTTGTATTTAATTATGAAAAGTGTCATCCTTATGAAACCAATATTCAGGTTCGTTTCTCATTTTCCATGTACTATTTTTTTACCATCAAAGAAACTACTAGGTGTCTTTACGTTCTGTAACAATGGAAGACCTTCTTCAAGCCCAAGACTCGAAACAACGAGTAATGGTGATTTCTTCGGACGGGGGCTTGCCCTGTAACCCATCGTGTTTATCTAGATCATGTCCAGAAGGTTTCGGATATTTACCATCCCAAAGTATGTCGCACTGTTCTTTACCTGATCATTTAGAACCAGCCAAAGTTTTGGGGGTAGAAATGATCAATAAAATTGCCCGTCATGTTGAAAAGCGCATTAATGGTTGTCCTAATACTCCCCCTCCTTCTCCTAGTGCTAAAGAGAGGCCTCAGAAGAACCTTGTGCTAATTTCATCCCTTTTAGTTGACCCTGGTGCTCCTAATTTTAAACCGTATTATAATTCGGTAAGTTGAAATAATTGTACCAATTTTTTTAAATATTATTTAAAGTATACAATCAACAATAATCTTGTTTAAAAAATCACATAAATATGTTTCTAGGTTGAAAGGTCGACATCAGTTGATTTTAATTGTCTTGATTTGGTAGTAAATGTAGAGTCTTGGGTAATCGTTATAGACTTCTTTAGTGTAACTCCTTCTGATTACAAACAGGCTCCTAGAAGAGATGAGGAATCGAAGGCAGCCACTAAAAGTAATAGTAAATCTTAATCATTATCTTTCAGATATTGTTTTTTATAAGTATCCGTGTTTTAGATATTATTGAAAAAGAAAACGTGGAAACGAATATTTCTATACGTTCCCTTAATATCGTGTTAGTTAAACCTCAAAGCGATCTCGCAAAAGTGAATATTTCCCACGTCGAAATTTCTGTTAAAACTGATGGAATCCAGAAAGAAGTAAAAGGTCATTTAGGATCTATGTCTCTATTGGATCTAACACTACATGGCCAATTGTATAAAGAAAGATTTTTAACATCTGGAAAGCAAGCTTTGCATTTTATTTATACGAGGTGATAATGTAGTTCTTTTTTGTTGAGTGTTCTGTAATTTTTGAAAATATGGGTTTTTATAGATTCTCTCCGAATGATGTCTTAAATTTTGATGCACAACTTAAATTAGAAATGTCTTCAGTTTCATATGTTCACACAAAACGTTTTGTGGCAGAACTACAAGCGTTTTTTAACCGTTTTACCCATTTACAAGCTGTAATGCAAAGTATTAGGGCTGCAACTAGTAGACAACAAGTATAAAACTGTTTAAAGATGTAACCGATTTATACGTCTAAAATACGATCATTTTAGAATACGAATGAAATTAAAAGATTATCCATAATTTTGCAAGCAGAAGCTCCGGTTCTCTACTTACCAGTTAGTTCAAAAAGTTCCGACCTGCTGATAGCTGATTTAGGACATTTAATTGTTACCAATGATTTTAAATTTTCTGAAGACGAAGGTACAATTAGTGTTATTAAAAACAAAGATACAGGTGACTATTTTTTATAGATTAGTTTTGCAGCTTATTTGCCGCATTTGTTATGCTTACAGGCAAGAAGTGTTTATTGGATGTAATGTTCATTGAACTTCAAAACGTAGACTTATACACAGGAGTTAGGGAGACAAATTCTAGTAAAACAAAGGCCACAAATGACACTCAGATGATTTTAGGAAGTTCTGTTATAAAACGAAATGGAGCATCCCTTTTGAAAAACAAATGCCATTTAAAAATACAAGTGGAAAGAAATCTATCCGATGATATGTATCATACTGGTATAGTGACCTACTACAGATTAGTTTCATGTTGATATTATTTATGTTTATAATATTATTTTATTTATTTTAGTTCCAAATATGAGTATACAAGGCGAATTATCAACTTTAGATGTTACGGTGGATGTACAACAATATAAACTTATTAAAGGATTACTTTTTTACAATTTGGGAGAGTATACTGAACACATTCTACCCTCAGTTTCAAAGTCTAGTTTGGAAGTTATAGAGGTATTTAGCTGAGCTTGTGGTTAATAAATTTGATGTTTTATTTTCCTTTGCAATTATTAAACTTAAAAAAAAATAAAAACATGTTTATTTTTCTAGCCAAGTGAAAATATATGGACACTTCTCTCAATAAAATTCAATCTAATGAATGTAGTACTTGATTTACATACAAATTACAAGTCTGAACCTATAGCTCGTGTGAATTTTATCAAATCTCAACTTACTGTTGAGTCCTTTAGTAATTTTAGTCAAGATGTTGATTTAGTATCTCAAGAGATCGTAATAATAGATACCAGGTCTCATGGCGAAAACTCTAATAATCGGAATGTGTTTACAAACATTCTACAATCCATTGTGTTTAGTCGTCAAGACGGTCTCGTTCAATTAGAGGTTCATAGTAGAAAAAAACAGGACAAGACGAAATTCACTATTCTTTTGAACAACATGCGCCTAATGACAATCTTTGATTGGTGGGAGTCTGCAGCGAAATTTATTTTTGAAAACTATGAAGAGCAACACCCTAATTCACCGACTCATGAATCTTCTAGTTTGAAGAACGAAGAAGGATCGTTTGAATTAAAACTCAATATTACAGATTCTGAGGTTGTTGTTGTGCAAGACACTTCACAGTGGGACACAAATGCTGTTATTTTAAAGGTATGTAGCAAAAGTAAAATTATTTAAAGTTTCGCACCAAATTTTTTTTTTAATTTTAAATTATATTCTTTTTATTTACTATCAAAAAAGTATGTGACAAAATACCGATCTCCGTATCTCCAAGATTTGCAGACCGAGAAATTTAAAACAATACACAGATAGAGTTTTGTAAATATTGTAGGGGTTAATTTTGTTCTTTTTTGTCTTTGAATATTATGAGCCGAAATAAAATTGTATTACTTTTGTAAATAAGGTAAATTAAAGAAATGATTTTGAAACCGTTATACTTAATAATATATTTAATAAGATAAACTTTTAATTGATTTATTTTTAAACTTTATATATTTCTATCATTAAAGAGTACAACGGTGGTAACATACAAGTCTTATGATGCCAAAAAGCCTCTTTCAATGAATTTGAATAATTGTGAAGCATATTCTTGTGTTTTGGGAATGGAAGAAGAAACTGCTCTGTCTATTATTGATCCTGTTACATTAAATATGGAAATAAATACTAGAATATTAGAAGTAATGTATTTTCTAGTATACTCTTAGTTTTTCAAATAATTTTTGACTAAACTTTCAGGTACAATTAAATCATCTTAATGTTCACGTATCTTATCGTGACATGCGTATGTTTCTACAAATCTTAAACTCCTTACCGCAACAATTTCTAGATAGTAAAGGTACAAACGAAAAGAGAGAACTTGCAAAGAAAGGTAAGATTATGTATTGTTAATAAATTTAATTTTAAATCGTATGTTTTTAGATGAAATATATACATTGGTTGCTCTCGGGTTTGCAATTGATGATTGTATGAAAGCTTATAACGTATGTGATCACAAATTAGATGACGCAGCACTATGGCTTACCCAGAATGCGGTACCCCTTCGTCAAACTGAAAAATTCGAAAAAAATAAAATCTCATCTACGAGCGTCACTGCTGTGGAGGTATTGTAAACGAAAATATTTACATAACGGGTAACCAGTTATCAGACTTCTGTCATTTTGTAGTTTACTCCTCTTTATAAATAGCGCACTCACTTTTTTTCATATATAAGAATAAATACAATAAACACCTTCCCTTTTTAACTATTCTTTACGTAATAACTAAATCGACGTAATTTCTATTTCTATTTTTGCAGATAAAAGCTGGATGTATAGTTTTTACTGTAATTGACGACTGTGGTGACTCAGATGTGCCACTTTTGGAAATATCTTTTTCTAAGTTATTTTTAAGGCAATGTTTGGATTATTCAGAGATTATAGATCAGAGACAATCAAATAAAAATGGTGCATTAGAGTGTATATTGTCTGCTGATTATTATAATAGAGTACTGTCTGGATGGGAACCAATACTTGAACCATGGAAGTAAGCAAATAGTTTAAACAAAAATTATGTCTATATATAAATGTGTATATTTTATTTTTGTGTGTAGATGTCATATTTTGTGGGATAATGTTATATCATCCAGCTTGATACAGAATCGTCTTCAAATAAACGTTGAATCAAACGAGATATTAAACTTGAATGTAACATCGACATTTACTGAATTATATCATCAAGTGAAAAACAATTGGATGCAGGATTTTTATTTGGAAAACAATGTTCAAGAATCCAAAAATTTTTACAATTACAAGAGTCGTTCTCCTTTTGTTCCTTTTGTTCTGAAAAATGATACAGGATGCCCCTTGTACTTCACCACATTGATTAACGAAATGGACTCTTCATTTGATTTGAATGAATTGTTGGAAGTGACGGAAAGGTGGGTCTTGGTGGCACCAGGAGAAACTGTCCCTTTCACATTCAGAAGTCGAGGTATTTACTTATTTTACAGAGATAGTAACTTGTAATGTCTATTTTTTTATGGTTTTCTTTAAGAAAAAAAGAGACATAAAGACTCTCATACCTTGAAAATGCACCAATTGTGTGTTAAAGTGGAAGGTTGGCAATCTATTAATCCAGTTACTGTGGATAAAGTTGGAGTTTATTTTAGGCACGCTGCTCCTGAAATACATAGTAGAGTGAGTTCATTTTTATCGTATGTAAGGACGTAAAATAAAATAGTCAATTTATTTACAGACATTAAGAGAACCGCCGAATGTTAGAATTGTTTTGGATGTTGCTTTAAAAGGATTAGCACAAAAACTAGTAACGGTTAGATCATCATTACTTGTTGTTAATAAACTCAAAAGAGATATTGAAATCAGGTTTGAGAATACTCCTTACTATTCAACAGGTAATGAAAATTATTATTTTTTAAGAGAATTTAATGTAACAAACTACTACTCAAATTAAAAAATAAATATTTACAGCTATTTAAAAATTAAATTCTATGGGGCCACCACAGACTTTTCGTTTCACATCATAGTTTCCATCGCATCTTCTTTAATGTTTAGTTATATGTATATTTTAATTACTTTATAAAACTGATATTTCTTTATATTGTTATATATTTGTTTTATTTTAAATACATACAATCTTTAGAAGAGTTTTGGATTGCAAATAAAACAATGACGATAAAGAAAAACGAAATGTTAGCGGCTCCTCTGACACATGCCCATTCGCAAATAACAATGCGTCCCATAAGCAAAAAGACTATGTATTCATACTGTAGCTCACACGTTTCATGGAAGCAAGTGACGACTCCCGGAGAATGTTGTTACGAACTGCGGGCTTCTTCTACTTCAAAAAACCATTTATTTAGGTACAATACTAATATATTATTTACGGTTTAATGAATAACTGTCGTCTGTATTTTAGATACTGTATCGAGATTAAAAGAGAGAATTATCCACCAGATAGAGCCAGTGCACTAATGGGAGTTAATGGGCATTATTTGCAGCCGGGCCATACTATAACTGTGCTACCAATTTTACTTATAAATAATTTATTACCTGTTGACTTATCATATAGCATTTGCAAAGAAAGTGGAAGGATATTGCCTGGTGGTGAAGCCTCTTTGACAAATGTAAATCGATCAAATAATTACATTTGTATTTATTTGTAAAGTTAAACTGTACATTTGAAATATAGGTTGATTCCGATGATGCAATTGAAATAACCGTGTGTTTGGAAAATTTCCCTATTAGCAGTAAACTTCTCATTCCATCAAATTGTATGGCTCCTTTTAACTGTCGTATCAGACTTGCTGATCAGGCTGGTCGTCGTCTATTCTTACAAGCAAACGTTATTCCAAATTCAGAAGCAAGAATTAAAGTAAGTTTCTTTCTTTGAAATAAAATAAAAATAAGCGTGAAGGAATAAAAGGTTATTTAGTAGTTTAATTTTTTTCATAAGTACTACATAGACATCATAGGCTTACTTTTTCAAAAGTATTTTACTACAATTGTAGAGTACTATTAAAAAAATATATAAAACATTTAAAAGCCTTATTGCTTTACACTTTTCAAATGAAGATAACCTGTAACACAGTGAAATTTATTATTTAACAGTCTTTCCCCTATTATTTTATTTAATTATTTAGGTTTCATTTTCGGCTGCTTTCTGGATTATAAATAAAACGGGTCTACCTTTGGTATTCAAGCAAGGTGGTGTCACTTCGGAAACTGCTGGTCAGTTTGAAGAACATGAAATAGCGAGGATGTTAACACCGTTGTTGTTCAGTTTTGCCGATTCGGACGCTAGTCCGACTGTAACGGCACGTGTTGGAAACGCTCTAAATTCAGATGGAACCCCAGTGGTAAGAAAATATAAATTTTATATACTTTTTATTATTTCGTACCTCAAAAAGAAAAATGGAACTCTTATTGAATCAGTTATGCGTCCGTTTTCTGTAATATTCGATTATCTCAAAAACTGATAAAAATGATACAGTAATAACTCAGCAGAGATTCTCGATACTTATCTACGAGAATCACTCAATGATTTTAATCAAAACATACGTACCATTCCCGATACACAATATTCACTTGAAGAAGAACTCGAACTTATTCACGCACAATTTTCACGAAAATACATGTCTTCTTATGGTTCGTATTATAGTTACGCATGTGTGAGCTGAAGGATTAGTTGTTCCGCACTCTTAATGAAAACAAAATGTCGGAACCTTTAATTTGATATATGATAGATATACTTGCGACTTTTGCAAACACTACTTCCGAATTGCTGTGAATTACATAGATAATATAGAATTTTTTTAGGATTAGTACATGATTAAGAACATAATTAAATGGGGCGAGGGTAACATCCGAAATTGTTTTAATATGGGGTACCGTTTTAAATAGTAAACTAAAACTTGTTAGATCATTTATCTATTATAAAAAGTTATTTGTATTGTAGTGGTGCCAAAACTTCCATTTACGGAAGGGTACTCAAGTAAGAAGATTACATGTGAGTTTAAAAGACGGTAGCACCGACGTAGTCTACTTGATTGGTATTCAAGTTCGTTTGGGGCGTGGGAAGTACAGGTCCACCTCAATAGTTACAATAGCTCCTAGATATCAATTGCATAATAAGAGTTCTTTTCGATTAACGTTTACTCAAAGATGTTTCGCCAACACTGTAAGTGTGAATTAAGCTGCCACTCTAATATGTTTTTAAAACGAAACGTATTTTCAGGCTGATATTGTGTCCCAGGGTACCTTTTGTAAAGCTACCTCGGGATGTCACATGTCCTTCCATTGGCCTCGGCTGGATAAAGATCAGCTTTTATGTGTTCTTATTGAAGATGTTCCCAATTGTTGCTTTTCAGGTGGATTAAAAATTGATGAAAACTACTCAATGCATGTTAATGTCAGGTAAAGGATGTTTATAAGTGTTTAAAGAACTTGTAACACAGTTGTGATCCGCTATTTTTTAAAACTAGATCACTTTAACTGTATTCCTTGTAATAGTAACAAAAACATTGCATTATCTTATAACTAATAAAAACTAAGACAGACAAAAGCCCTAAGTTTTTTAATACAAATTGTAATATGTACTTCAGAAATAAGGTTTTAAGACATTTTCACGTATATTCATCTCAGAAAAATAGATTGGTATTTTATTAGAAGGTAGGTACTACTATTTATTAAAAATAGTGAGATAGTAATTTTTCTAGGGATAACCTTGGTCGAATATATTTTTTACGAATGGAGGTGGTGTTGGAAGGGGCGACATTTTTCGTTATATTTGCGGATGCAGATACTATGCCACCACCCATAAGAGTAGACAATTTTTCTGAAGTACCCATAACTTTTTGGCAGACATGTTGTAAAGATGTGTTGCGGTGTAACGTTCGTGCTCATACCAGCATACCGTACGCATGGGATGAACCCACAGGATCGTCATTTTTGACCGTTTCGGCTCCTGGAGGTGTCTCTAACAATTACGATATGAATAAAATTGGAAATGTACCGCAGCTTACCTACGAAAACTTTATTTACATTGCCTTTGCGGGAACTTTTAAAAAGTAAGACTTGCATTGATTTTAGGCTAGCAGTCATTGTTTTGCTATTGATCTTTTCGGGGTTCAGTCGTGTTGCTTTTATTTTGTGTCGACGTTTCATGAGCGTTGTAGTTGAAGTAAATTGCAAACTGTCAATGGTAATACAACGAGTAAGACTTGTTGTTTTCATCCTTTAGTTTTGTTACATGAGGAAAATGAAAGAAATTCTAAAGTTACATATCGCATTTACACAAATTCTTTTAAGTAAGACATTTTTCGGCTATTTTATAATGTAATTTTTTTTTAATAGTGGAGAAGATGTTTTGAATGACCCAATGGATGTCGAAAACCAACAGTTGGTCTTAGATGTGGTCAATGATAAACAGGTTATACTGAATCGCAAAGTTCCTGGTCAGAGATCACAGTTGTGGCGTATGACAGCATCGGGCGAATTACAGCACGAGGGTAGCAGTCCACCATCTCATCCGCAACAACCCAGATCCGAGAATGTATTGGTTTTGGACATAGAAGGGCCAGCTCCACAACCAAATACATACAACAGATTATTGTTGCGCAAGCCTGATGCTAGACGTCGATCAACTCAAACTTGGCGGTTTACCGATGATGGACGTTTGTGTTGTGCTCATTATAGAATGTGCGTACAAGCCCAGGACGGATTCTTTGGATTAAGACCAGGTACGTAACTAACTCGTACATGCGTGATAAGTGTAGAATTGTTTTAGTTTTATAGTAATACAAGCAGTTTTTTTAGAGCTATGTACCTATGTTAATCAAAACAGTATAATAAAAAATATAAGTCTTAATTTAAAAATAAAGCGTAAAAATTTCAGGGAAGGGGGGCGAAAATGTTGGAAACTGAACAAGGTGTATGTATATTCAGAAATTATCAGGTTTTTGTTTTATATTAGTACCTGCTTCAAATAACAATAAATTATTAATAATTAAAAAGGGACATAGTTAAATGCGATAAATTAGTAATCACTTATGTGCGACTGTTGCTCAGGATGGTAGTAATCATGAAAACACACCTGATAGATGGGAATTATAATTAACATTGCTTGATACGTTTTTAAAATCATGCATTACGAAAACCAATTCTTTTACTCCTAGGTATTTTTAAAATTTTACTTTTTATATTCAAATAAAACCAAAACACAAGTTACAAAACTTTTATTGTAGACCACACTGTGTGGTGAAATAATATTATTGTGGTCTACAATAAAAGTTTTGTAACTTGTGTTTTGGTTTTATTTTAATATGGAGTTACAAAAATTAATAACTTCGTCGATTAATTATTTTTTATATTCACTTTTTCGCTTGCAATTGTACATAAATATGTAAAAAAGCACCTGGTTAGTTTTATATCATTCATTGTATGACAGTCTCTGCATCCCATATTGTTTTTGGGTCGTTAACACAGTATAAGTACATATAAATCGTAAATTTCATTTGCATATTTCAATTGCAAGTTAAGTCCTACCGAAGGTTAGTAGGTCAATTAGTTATCCTTTAAAATGAAAAATTATCTTAGTGATTGCTAGTTCATTGCCGTTTCTGCTACTTTTCCAAATAAATAGAAAGATAAATGAATATTGATAAATTATTCGATTGTATGCTAATATCTACTGATTAAATTGTTGTTTTAATTATTATAAATGGGTTATTACATTACTGTTTTCATTATGTATTTATGCAACACAGTTTTTATATTTGCTCAATGACAACTAACTCTGTTTCTGAGGCTTTTGTTTGTGAATGTCAATTTGATGCTGTCTATACTGACCTGGGGGGTGCCTTTGACACCGTTAACCATTCATTTTTATTGGCTAAATTGAGGGATTTTGGTTTTTGTGACCCATTGTGGTCATTATTTAAGTTATTTACCTAACCGAACTTTTAAGGTTGTGGTTGACGGTGTTGAATCTGCCCCCCAGATAGTGAATGCAGGGGTGCCACTGGGCTCACACTGTGGTCCCATATTGTTTGCGATGGCAATGAACGACGTTGTAAAAGTTGTAAAACACTCAGACGTTTTGCTTTTAGCTGATGACTTAAAGCTTTACAGGCGTGTATCATTACTTACTGATGCCCGCCTCCTTCAAAGTGATGTCGTGGCTGTAGCCAACTAGTTTACGGATAGTGGATTTAGCATTAACTTTGACAAATGTAATACGATATCTTTTTCGAGAAGGCGCGACATTATATTTTTTAACTATAATTTGTGTGGCGTGTCGCTGAGCCGTGTAAACGAGGTCAAGGATCTGGGTGTAACTCTGGACTCTGAACTCAAATTTGATAATCATTTTAATAATTTCGTTAGTCGGGCGAACAGAAATTTATTTTGTATTCTGAGAAAAGGCTCCGAGTTCACAGATCCAAATACTGTTATTAGACTTTACTGTGTCTATGTGCAGTTGGTTCTGATATACGCGTCTCAGACATAGTCCTTCTCGCAGCTGCGGCTCATCGGTAGAATAGAGAATGTTAGGCATCGGTTTCTTCGCTTTGTATCATATGAAACTTCACACTTATGAGTTGGTTTTCTCACGACTACCCTTGGATTGCTACCTTCTCCGGTACATTTACTCTTGAGTCGAACAGGGAATTCCAGCATGCGTTGTTCTTATTTAAACTCCTTAAGGATTGTATTGACTCTCCAACTTTATTGGAAAGAGTTTCTCCGTACCAGGCCGTGTAATGATCGTCTCTTTGTTCCAAAACAGAAAAGCAGATTTGAGTCTTCTATAACCGTATTCTAGACATCTATACATATAAATAAAATTGGAGTGTCTGTTTGTAATATTAATTTAACCACTTTTTACTAAATGCATATGGATATACCAAAATAACATTTTTTTAAATTTTTGTCCGTCTGTCTGTTTGTTCCGATTAATCTATAAAACGGTTGGACCGATTTTGACGAGACTTTCACTGGCAGATAGCTAATGTAATAAGAAGTAACTTAGGCTACTTTTATTTTCGAAATTAATTATTATTATTAATAAATAGTTATTAATTTCTAAAATAAATTATTATTTCTAAAATAAAAGTAGCCTAAGTTACTTGCTTATATTTGATTATTGTTATTCTTTTGTTTTTTTTCTCTTATCACTAGCACTGCCTCCGCGCGTTTCTAGTCGACTTCTTTATATTATAAATATCTTACGTATGTAAATGGAATTTCATTCCGTAAATTCTAATTAAATAAAAATAAATATTAATTTTAAATAAGCTATTTTCTGATTCAAATATAAAACCCACTTATATCGAATAACGTTTATTTGAAGAAGCCACAAATATGATAAGGAAACTAGCAATCGCTAAGCTGAATTAAGACGGGATGCACGGCCTGAAATCGTACGCCTCATACTATTACCAATTTCTCTAATATACTTCTAATTATAATTTGGACTAACTATTTAAATAATCCCTAACTGGCCTACTAACCGTGTAATAGGTCTTAGTTTGCAATTTTGAATATTTATGTATAATGTAGATATACTAACATTATAGGAGTGACCCAAACAGATTTTTTTTTGGAATGCAAACGCTATATTACAGTCGAAAAGAAAACATGCTGTTACTAACTCACCTAGTGTATATTAATGTAATGTTATTATCACTATATCAATTTTTTCCATTCCATCTACACTAATTAAGCTTTTTAACAAAAACTCGGATCTATATTTCTATTATTTTAATAGGGAACGCAGCAATACTAGGGCTTCCTCAACCAATATGTCATCGCACAACTGAAACAGGTATTCCTCTGGAACAAGCTGTCAGTCGTCAAAGATTGAGACCAGGTTCTGGTGTACTATCAGTCGAAATATCGACCGACGGTCCTACACGTGTCCTTAATATTAGGGACATGCACGAAAAAAATGTTTATGCTGTACCAGACGAGCGTGAATGGAATAAAATTGTTAAAAAACAAAGACCAAAGTTCAGACGTTCCAGTAATCAAGACGATGACGATGATGCTAAAAGAAGAGAATATCAGTGCACCCTTAAATTAGCCGGTGTGGGTGTCAGTGTTGTTACCAGAAAACCGTTTGAAGAGCTTTTATATGCCAAATTTGAAACAATTGTGGGTGAAACTGTACTTACAAGAATTGCTAGAACAGTTTGCGTCAGTGTGAGAGATATTCAGGTCAATAATCAGGTAATTAGACATTTAAAATTTCGGATAAGTAATTTTTATATATATTTTTTATTCTATTAAGCTCTTAGCCACCACAGTACCTGTTTTGCTATATGTAACGCCTCCAAAAACTAATAGAAATGACGATGAATATTATAAGCTTCCAGCATTAGATATTTCAACAGAAATTCAACCAACCCCCAATGAAAATGCTGTAATTTTCAAAGTATGGAGTATAAATGGGAAATTAATTAATCTTGTTAATAATTATAAATTTTTAGCACCTGATTGTAAATTTGAAAAAGCTAACAATTAATCTTGAAGAGAGGTTTATCTTGAAACTTTTAAGTTTTATTGAAGTAGGATCAAAAGAGGAAGAGACAATACCAGATTCTACGAGCGAATATGATTATGACATGCAAAGGATGTTGTCAGAAGTATCAGCTTCTTATGCTAAAAGGTGAACTTTCTGAGAAATATTTTTACTATTTAATTTCAAGTGCATTTATTTCACAGATATTATTTTGGTGTAATACATTTAGTCCCTAATCAAATAAAACTCAGTATGAAAACTGCAAGTAAACTGCCTCCAGAGTTAAAAGCTGTTAAAAGAAAGTTGGATATCCCGTTTATAAAATTTGAAGATGCTTTAGTGGATCTGGAACCATTTGTCAGAAGGCATCCATTTGAAACTGCTCAATTTTTACTCAATTCGATAAAAAAGCATTTCAAAGACGTAAGTGTAAATATATCAACTTCTGTAAGTTATATTGTATTTTATTCATTTAGGAATTGATCTGGCAAGCAGCAATCATTTTGGGCTCAGTTGATGTATTAGGTAACCCTGTAGGATTTATGAACGACGTATCCGAAGGAGTTTCAGGTTTTTTCACCGAAGGTTCAGTGCGCACTTTGGTCAAAAACGTCACACACGGTCTTTCCAATTCCGCGGCTAAAGTAACAGAATCAATTTCGGATGGATTGGGACGCGTTACCATGGACGATGAGCACGAAGAGATGCGTCAGCGCATCCGGCAAGTGGAGTCTGGGAAAAGTGGCGATCACTTATTAGCCGGTATCAAAGGGTTGAGTTTTGGGATCTTGGGTGGAGCAACTAGTATATTTAAACACGTTTATGAAGGCGCTGCAAACGAAGGTATTCAAGGGCTATTTTCGGGAATTGGAAAAGGGTTAGTTGGGACAGTAACGAAACCAGTGGTAGGAGTATTGGATTTAGCATCAGAAACTGCAAGAGCTGTCAGGGAAACTAGTAGAAGGTCAGTTTAGTACTATTTGCCAAACAAATTTTTTTTCAACCATTTTTCCTTTTTGTTAAAGTCGAATCAGCCCTGAAAGATCAAGATTGCCTCGTTGTGTATGGGGGACAGGTGGTTTACTGCCTCCATACAGTAAAAAGCAAAGTAAAGCGCAACAACTTTTGTACACAGTTAATGATAGGTTAGTATTATTATCATGATTAAAAAAATGATTAAATTAAATAACTGATTAAATTATCGTAGAAATTTTTCTGAACACCTGGTGGCGTTTGAACGTTTACGTGGCAATTCTGAAGACTTGAAAATACTAGTTTCAAATAAAAAAATATGGATAGTAGGCCTCACAACCGTTTTAGAAGTTCATTTAAGGTATGATATGTTTTTTGTTTATGGACAATTTATTTCATATAGGAAGTTAAAAATTGTTGGTTGGAACCTTTTTTATACTATATTTCATGTTTATGCATTTTTTAGTTTCTTCAAAAATTCAAAATTCCAAATAGCGTAAAGTAAAGGTTTAAAAAATAATAAAATATGTTTTTGCGTAGCGATTTACAACAGTGTCAACCCGTGACTGTGACAGAAGATTCTGATAGTCGCTATTACATAGAAATAACGGTGAAAGTATCTAATGCAAACAGTACTGTTCTCTTTCAAGAGGCCATAAAAAGGCCAAGAATCCGCTGCGACTCATACGATTTAGCTCGGTGGGTGTCACAACAAGTCAACTATGCCAAACGTTTATATGAAGAAAGACTACATACTTTAACTAGTGACGTTTTGCCAGTCGAAGAATAAAAGACTGCAGCTTTCAAACTTAAAAATGTAAATAAATAAATTATCATGTGTAAATAATCCCAGATGATTCATTTTTATGGATCTTTCTGTTGCCAAAGTTATTTATATTTGTTGTTTTTATAATAATAGAAAAACGTAAATTATTAATTCTCGAATTCAGTATGATTGATTGATTGGTGCCTTAATTTACGTAGTGGTTATTTTGTTACGATTAGTCGTTTTTTATACTTTTCTTAATGGTATTATAATTATTATTATTCGTAATTTTGTTGTTATTGTTTATTAAAAATACTTTTATCAAAGTATAAGCTTCTTCTTCGTATTATTATTATTAATTAAATGATCATTTCATCGTATCTTTACCATGAAATTGAACAAAAATACAAACCGTTTAAATATTTAAATACGTATATTTCAGAAACTTTAATAAATATTAAATAACATTTTCAAACAATAGGTATTGCTCATATCTTTTAACCAGTCTTTCTATTGCTTTTCGTACCACCGGTTTTTGCGAAGCTATTAGAAGAACAACTTTCACATCCACACTCCACAGGAACAGCTATCTGTTTCTTATATGTATAACCATCTTCACACTCTAATTCAACTAAAAGTGGTTCATATTTGATTGGTTGACAACATTCACATTTCGATTCGTGTGAGCCAATTCCTATAAATAAAATATACTTATCGGCATGAAATTTTAAGTATTTTGAATTAATATTACTTTTTCCTACATGTATTTACAAGTATCATTGAGTATGATCATCTTTAAATTTTATTTATTTATGGTTTACACATTTATGTATGGAAACGCGATAAATAATTGAAAAATAATGAACTTATTAATACATATTAACTGTTCAAAACTGGCAGTTTTTATCTACATTTAATGATGTTAGAAAATATGTAACAATAAATTTTAAATACCTAAAATTAGGACCATTTGACGCTGCATATACAACAGTATTGTATTTATGAAATTAAAGATAAAACTTACTTGAATTGAACACAGTTGATGAATGGCACCTTCCACTACATTCTTTGAAATTCTTCAATTCATATTTATTAACGCAATTACCATGAGATGAGCGGTTAACTATCACCAAACCAACTGTTTCTTTTGGGTTAATCTCTTTTGATTCACAGCTCACTAAAATTTATTATTTTCAATAGATATAAAACTATCTAGGTACTGAAGTAATTTCTTTTTACCTTGAGAAACACCTTTTGTGATGTTACAATGTTTGCAACAGTTCTTTATGTAAATATCTTCTGAAGGACAATTTTCTATATTTGGACAAGATTCTTCTGACCTTGTTACAGCTAATTGGTCATTGAAAAGTTCACATCTGAATGTAATACATCCGTCCTCGGATTTCCATTCATCATTTGCATATTTTAAGGTATCATTTAGAACACATGCAACTGGTTCGCATATTCCACAACAAGATGCAGCTGATTCTTTGTATTCCCATCCCTTGAAAATGTATATTTTATATTCTTTTCGTATGGTTTTCCAAAAGTATATTTAGAATGGTATACTATTTATATGCATAAAATATACACACACAAACACACACAAACACACTCACACACACACACCCACACACACATATATATATATATATATATATATATATGATATATATATATATATATATATATATATATATATATATAGAAATAACGGTGAAAGTATCTAATGCAAACAGTATATATATATACATGTATACATATGCACTTTTTAAATAATAAATCCTACGATTTTTTTCAGAATGTTGCAATATTTAACTATATTACCTTGGAACAATTGTTCTGACATGATTCTATTGATTCTTGCTTAATAATCTCCCCATTATTATTTTTGATACAACTGTAAGATTTACATTTATTGCCATCAGGGGAAGTCCATGTCTCTCCCACCTAAAATAGTATTCTCAATCACAATATACAAATTAATCATTTCTATTTCATACCTTATACTCCTTACTGTTCATTTTACAACCAATAATTTTTTGTTTTTTACAACATTCTCCTTCCACAACTTCTGATTCGTAAACATATTCACTGAGAAGTTCATCAGGTATAACTGGACAGTTAAGCTCTGTAGCTTGAACTTGTAACTGAAAGATTTTAATAATTTTAGAAAGAAATATTAAGAAGCAAATTGTTTTAGTTTTTAAGCACTTACAGAACCATTAAGATATGCACAATTGTATTTTGTGCAATAATTATCAGAAGTCCACTTTTCATTGACTTTATATTCAACTCCGTCTACTACACAAGCCACAGCTACACAGGAACCACAGCATTGCCATGCATTCTTGGATGGTTGATATTCCCATCCCAAATCACAATCCTTATCACATTCAATAGTATGCTTCTCTTTTTGGATGTTGCTGTTTGTTTTAACACATTCCATTATATTGCAAGAATCGTTTTCACTGCAAAGCCATTTTTCACCTGGTTGGTAGATCTTTTCTTCGAATTTACAAGCTGTACGAACAAAAGTAGGACAACAGTGGCCTTCTGGAGGTGGAATTTCTTCCAAGAAATATTCTGGATAATCTGGTGAATCATTATATGCAGGACATTCTTTTGTGGTACATTCCTGCACAAGTCTGTCGAATGGTAATAAAACGCATTTGCATTCGCTGCATGAATCATTTTTCCAAACTTCGCCCGGATATTTTAAAGTTTCATTGACGACACACGCTGTTTGTTCACAACTACCACAACATGAAGTTTCTGATTCTTTATATTCCCAACCCAGCTTAAAATAATTAATTGATTATAAAGGTGGTTGTTATTATTATACACATACTTTTGAGCAGTTTTTATCGCAAGGCTCGATCAATTCTTGTTTAGTGACTTCGCCGAGGCTATTTATGGTACACTTATAGGTTTTACATTTGTCTCCATCAGGAGACGGCCATGTATAACCGACCTTGAACTGTGTACCATTTACTTTACACCCAACGATCGTATTTTTCTTGCAACATTCTCCTTTCTGTGCGGTTGATTCATAAACATATTCTTCTAAAAGCGCATCTGGGATTTCCGGGCAGTTTACAACTTTTGTTTTAACGTATAACTAAAAAGTTATTAAAAATACACATTCATTTTCAAAAATTTATGATGTTTTGTATTATGAAATATGTAGTTATTCTCAAAGGTACTCACTGACTCGTTGATATTAGAGCATATATATTTGGTACAGAAGTCTTCCGATGTCCATTCTTCGTCTACATTACGCACAATTCCTTCGACCACACAAGCAACTGGTACACAGGTTCCGCAACATTCTCTAGAATCGGAAGTGGGTAGACGATATTCCCACCCCAAATCGCATTTATCATGACACGCAATCGTCTGCTTTATTTTCTGTATACTTCCATTAGTACTAACACATTCCATCATGTTACAAAAATCGTTTTCAGTGGCTGGCCACTTTTCACCAGGTAAATATGTCTTATTTTGGTGTTTACAAGCTGTTCGAACTATATTAGAACAACACAAATTTTCTGGAGGAGTAATTTCTTCCAAAATATAATCTATATAATCAGGGGAATCTTTAAGAAGAGGACATTCTGTTGTAATACAATCTTGTGTCAGTTCAGAAGATGATGACAAAACGCACTTGCATTCCTTACAAGGACCTTCTTGCCATGTTTCATTGGGATTTTTTAAAGCTTCATTTATAACACACGCCACTTGTTCACATTTACCACAACATGAAATTTCAGATTCTCTATACTCCCAACCCTAAGGGAAAGAGAACATATCAGTTAGGTATAATAGTTTTGAAAAATACTAGTAAATTTGAAATTGAATAAATTAGAAAGTTGTGATTTTAACCAACACATTTATGACGAAGTAAACTACTTTTTATGTTAAAATAAATGGAGTGAGGTTTCTAATGTTTCATCCGTTGATCATTAAACTTGAATATTTTGAAACATGACCAACTATTTAGTTTTTAATGAAGTTTTTTAAACATTTCAAATTGTATGTAATTTCAATTACTTAGTGTCCTCTATATAATATTGTCTCTTACTCAGGAAGAATCAGAGGGAATATAAACGAACATACGACTTAGTGATACATTTTGTATTAAACATTGCTTGATTTTTGTTCTTTAATTTACCTTACTACAGTTTTTGTTGCAAGTTTCGACCGTTTCTTGTTTAGTTATTTCGCCAAAACTATTTTTCGTGCAAGTAAATAATTTACACTTATCACCATCAGGCGAAGACCAAGTTTCACCAACCTAAAATAAAAATTTCATATTTCGAAACGATCAATTATTTATTTAATTAATAATTTAATATAGAAACCTTATATTTTTGTCCATCAACAATACAACCAACAATGGTATATACAGGACAACACTCCCCTTCCATTTTCTTCACTTCGTAGTCATATTCTTTTAGAAGTTCTTCAGATATTCGGGAGCAATTGGTCACTGACGACTGAACATGTAACTAAAAAATCAAATTTTTTCTAAATGCGAATTTTGGCAGAGATTATTAATTAGAACTTACCGAACCGTTCATATCAGTACATACGTATCTCGTACAAAAGTCTGCAGATGTCCATTCTTCGCCTGAGTTTCGAACAATTCCATCCACCACACAAGCTACAGGTATACAAGAACCACAGCACAATTTAGAATCAGATTGTGGAGGCCGATATTCCCATCCTAAATCGCATTTGGTATCACATGTGATTATCTCCTTTTCTTTCTGAACATTTTCGTTTATCTTGACACATTTCAACATAGTGCAAAAGTCGTTTTCTGAGGCAAGCCATTTATCTTCTGGTTTATATATTTTGTTGTCATGTTTACAAGCTGTACGAATAATAGCTGGACAACATTGATTTTCCATTAATATTTCATCAAGTACATAATCGGTGATATCGGAATGATCACGTACTGATGGACAATCAATGATAGTACATTCGTGGGATGGTTTTTTTGTTGGAGAAATAATACATTGGCACTGTCTACAAGGCCCATCATTCCAATATTCTCCGATCTGAAAATACATAAATCAATTGTATGGGGAAATATATAGGTACTCTCAAGAATAACCTTCCGTAAAATCATCTAGTTGGGATTCCTCAAATTTAAAATTGTAGTTGATACAAAAATATATACATTTATGTGTCATATTAAACATAGTAATAGTTTGGAAACAGATAATATTATTAATTATAATGCAATTATCCCCATCGGATCAATTAAGTTAAACCAATAAAGAAACTACTGCTTTTGTCTATTATTATAAAAACTTACTTCCTTCAGAACTTGTTGTTTCTCATATTGATTCCGTGGTCTTTCTCCACCTTTTTCCCCACTGGTATATGTAAGATCAACGATACATTTGTCCGGCGGTGGGACGCAATCATATAATGGGCAGCATTTACCAGGAACTGTAGTATTTTGAACAGTATAATATTTAGGACAATCAGGACTGGTTGGACATTTTTCAATTTTGCAAATTTTCTCCGCCGTAGGACAACAACCGTTTGTGATCATCATCATAACAACACCCGGCTCAGGAGAAGTAAGATTAACAGGTTCGCAATCTTCACTAGGTATGCATTGACAAATGAACTGTTGACATCCATCAGGGTTTGTAATTAGCTTCATATCCTGGTCTTGTGCACAGCTTAATTTTTGCGGGGGTGGGCAAGTGTAACTTGGCGTCACAGCAACTTAAAATGTGTTTTAGAAAATTATGAAAAATTAAAAGAGATTTAGGTACTTACCACAGATATATTTGTCACAACATTCATTATTCTCGTTCTGTAGTTTAACTGCACTATAACCCTGGTCACAAATGGTTTCAACAGAGGGACAAGTCTGTGTTTCACATTTAATATTTGTATCGACACACGTGCAAGTAGTACACTTGTCTTTTTGCCACACGTCTCCAGGATGATGTCCTTCATCGTCGCAAATTTTGCACGTTTTTTCTTCAACGCATGTATCGTTCAAAAGAACCTTAAAATTTGAATATTTATCAGTTTAATAGAAAATAATATCATGTGGTCTTACTTGTCCTTCTGGGCAGAAACATCCTTCTGTGGGCGAACTTTTCTTTAAACATTCACGATTTTCTCTAACATCCTTGCAAGTTTTAATACATTCAGGACCACATGGCTTATATTCAAAACCACTGGGACATTGTTTTGCTGGACATAGGCTATTTCGCCAATCCACACAAATACCAAGTTGACCACATTCCCGAGCATATGCTTCTAGAGCTTCGCAAGATTGTTGAGGTTTTTCATCACACGTATCTTCTTTACACCATTCGATGTATAACATTGGGTCCAACAACGGATGGCACTATTAAAAAACAGATATTAATTTAAAATTCATTAGTTATAAAATAAAAAATCTTAAATCACTGTAAAACATCGAACTGTTCCACCCTTTAAAAACTTTTATTATTTAGTCTTATGAAATTAAATGATATAAGTTGCAGATATAAAAAGTTTTTAGTTGCAGAAATGTAACAAAAAGCTTTACTTGAAAAAGAAAACGAAATATTTATAACTTTTTACTCATTGTCATTACTTATTTTTAATCAGTACTTTTCTTCGAAATTCATATTGATTAAATCACTTTTTTAAAATGTTGTGCCGTTGAGTTGAACTTTTTTCCATTTTAACGGCTTTTAAAGTCTAAATTAAATTGTTTGTAAGAAAAAGAAAAACAAACAAATGTTTCTGCAGTTAAACTTTATTATACTCGACAATTGTTTCAAACCTAAACGGTCATTTTCAAGAGTACTAGTAACCATTTGTAGTACTCTTGAAAATGACCGTTTAGGTTCGAAACAATTGTCGAGTATAATAAAATTTAACTGCAGAAACTTTTGTTTGTGTTTTTCTTTTTCTTATTAAAATGTTTCTCCAAGAATGCACCCACGATAGTTTAAGAATTGTTTGTATTTCAACAACGGTACCTCACATGCTATACTTACGCCACCGTTCAAAAGCATTTTATGCAAAACAAAAGTAAATATATATATGAACATTATTTATTAAAGTAGTTTCCATTTCTTCCCCTTAATCTTCTGTATTAAAATCAAACCCAGAAGGGATTAAAAACTTTTTGAATTGTACCCGCCAACATTTCGCTTTATGTTGAAGGTTTTTTCAAAGTAGTTTTTCTTATAATACATTATTCAGATGGTGTGGTGTGTGGTCCAGGTACACATTAAAAATAATATAAACTATTAATTTAAACACCAATTAGGATAAAATAATAAATAATTAAAATATTGAACAACACAATTTGTAATATGCAATATCGTGTGTATGGAATATTTTAATTAATTTTTGAAGTTTCTTCTTTTTGAAAATGTTGCAGATAACAAATTAAGTAAGTCAAGTAAAAACTACAATAGTGATGTATAGCTTTCAATAGATAATAATCAATGAATTAAAATTTTTATTACTGCGTTCTTTATTGGTAAATCATTTGTGACAGATTGTAACATCTTTTATATATTTCTTTGTCTGTATTTAAGTCTTCGCATCGTAAAGATATGAACGTTTTTTGTGCACATTCTTGTGAACTGATAGAGGAGCAAGGTCATAGTTAAATAAATGCGATACGTTCATAAAAAGATGTTAAATCAGTCGAATATGTAAGTTGAGATGAGCGGGTTATAATGTGTTTTATAGTTTCGATCGGTGAATTTTATATATTATTTAATAATTGTTTAAAATGTTGTGTACTAAATGTAACTGTAAAAATTGGAAATCACGCAAAGCTTTCAAGAATTAAAGGTAAGTTTGTTGAATACGTAAGGTGTAAAACTTAGGTACAATTTTGGCGATAATTTTATATTAAAATTCAGTAGATTTTTTGGCTTAAAGTTATTGTTTTAAGGAAGTTGTCTATATTGATTAAATAATTGACATGATTTATATAATTAACAGTATATTATAATTTTTAATTTTTATTATTTCAGGTAAGTGGCTAATTTAAGTGACATTTTGGCATGTCTAGCATTTAAATCGATTAAAAAGGTAATTTAATATTTCACCAATATAAAACCTTATTAAGTTATTTATTATCTTAGCGTCCTTTGTCGTAAAAATCTTAACCAGTATATTTCAATTTTGATTAATTTTTGGCTTTATAAAATCTTTTAAAGAGAATCCTATTGAATAATCAATTAACAATTATTAAAACTCTTACTACTATACAATTGAAACTGCAAAATTTAGAAAGTTTGTGAAAGACTGGAACTGCGGCTTCAAAAATATTATTTTTTAAAATCAGGATACATATTTTATAATACTCAGGTGACGTAAATAACAAAGATTTTTAATATTTTTTCATATTGATTAAATTCATTAAACATTATATTACATACAGCGTAGCCAAAAAAGTTCACATCATAATCATTGTGGCCAACCTATAAGTTTAATCAAAAATATTTTCAAATAAAACTTGTACCCTATTTTAATATAAGATCGCCTTTAATGGCTAAATTTGATTTACTATACACGGTATAAAACACTGCTAATTATGCGTCCAATCGAAAAACGTCGTTGGAATTGGAATTTTATAATGTTATTTACTTGTCTATATAGTAAATTAAATTTAACTGGAGATCTTATATTACAATGGGAACAAGTTTTGTTTGAAAATTTGTTTGGTTAAACGTATAGTTTGTCCACATTGAGCATATTGACTATTTTTTGGGCCATTCAGTAAAAGAATTGATCAGTAAAAATGGTGCAAGTGTGGATGAAAAAAACTCCCAATTTGAAATTGTAATTGCAAGAATGTCATATTTATATTTCAAAATACTGTACCTTTCCAAAAATCTCAATGTCTACTAAAAGTAAACAGGGATCAGACCCAATAGGTAAAGGTTTGCATTCTTTTTCGGGTTTGTTGAGACAATTTTCTTTAGATTGGCCGCTAGACAACCACGCAAGGGCAAATTCTCCAGAATTTTTAGTAATCATTCCGTTAGATATCCGCATATCATTTTCAACATCTCCATCACAATCACCACATAGTCCCTCTAATTTGCCACCATATTTCATGGACGGTGCCTTTACCGAAACTCCAAGAGATGGGAAATAAACAAAAATCTAAATAAAGAAAATTTATTAATATTATTATTAAATAAAACTGTAAAGCTATTTAAAATTAGAATAGTGTTTACCTCAACTTGTTCGTCTTTTAGAAGAATCAGAAGATGTTTTGTTACCCCTTCCAATACGTCCAACCAATCGTTTATATTTCCATAATGAATTATTTGTTTCGAATTTAGGGTGACTTTGAAATTGTTATTTTCGTTATCTTTTATTATTACTATTTCGTGATTGTTGTGTAAAATAGAAACTTTGTTAACACACGTTTTCTTCTTATTGTCTTCACATGGACCGTTAGTAATTATAACCTGCCATAAAAAGTGATCTTCTGTTAAGAATAATCCTTTTAATAATTCATGGTATAGTTTATTATATAAAAATGGGCGATAAAGGGTTGAAGCAAAAAACATTTTCCCCCTCTATTTATATATTTGTATTAGGGTATTCGTATTGGCATAAATGGTAGGATTTTGAGTTTGTTGTTTTTTTTACTATTTTGCACACGGTACGAAATTGCAGGATACAGAAAATTCGGTTATGGGTGTGCGTTTTTGTGTGATTATCTAAAGCTTAATTTTTGAATTGTTTCAATTAAATTTCGCGATGTTATTTTTGTTAGTAATGTCGAGTGAAACACACTTAGTGATGTCTTTATGACGATTTCAAAATTTTGAAAATGGTTAAAGTAGAGGGCTTCGGTCATGAGTCGGGGGATATTAAGTTATGGATAAAGCTGATTTTTTACCCATAAAGAGCATATAAAATATTCTTTGTTAACTTTTTATATAACTTAAGACGAGTACAAACAATAAAAAGATGGAATAATTTTTAAACGTTGTTTCAGTTGCTGTATTTTTATCGTTTCCAAAATCATTTAAGATCAAAATTTTAATAAAGAACATTCAGTTCTTAGACAAAAAATTTATAAAAGATACCGGATATGGATCACGATTTTAATCTTATTTATTATTTATTATACTGTCAACTGTGGTATTTTTTATATATTTGACAAGGCTTCGCGAAGGTATTTACTTGTGATATCATACTTAAAATGAAGCATTTCTTAAACTAAGTTAGTATTACAATTTAATTTGAAAAAATTGTGGTAGAAACGCTTCCTTTTTATTGCAATAACTACACAGTTGATAACTTCCCCAATTTATTAAATAAACTTAACACGTGTTTCGCCAACACTGTGGCTTCTTCAGAAGTACAAAATCTATTTAAAACTACCTAAGAGTATATGTTTGTAAATAGGGTGGTGCATCTTCATTAAAGTGAGGGAGAAGATTTAATAGTGGTGAGAGGTTATCTACTTGGTCATTAAGTAATATGTCTGTATTTTTATATTTGTTAATTTCTTTAGATTCTAATAGTGTAAGTTTTAAACTTTTATTTTCAATCTGTAAATTTTTTAGATCTAAATTAAAAAAAAAGAATTAACAAATATAAAAATACAGACATATTATTTAATGGCCAAGTAGATATAAACCTCTCACCACTATTAATTTCCTCACTCTAATGAAGATGCACCACCCTATTTATAGACATCTACTCTTAGGTAGTTTTAAGTAGATTTTGTACTTCTGAAGAAGCCACAGTGTTGGCGAAACACCTGTCAAGTTTATTTAATAAATTGTGGAAGTTATTAACCGTGTGTTTATTTAAATATGTTAGACTTCCATCAAGTATCCGCTAATTCGATACAATTGCTTCCTTTTTAGATGGCGATTTGAAGAAAAAGTTAAAAAAATATGACAACTTTAGAAGACATTCAAAATATTAAACATACATACACATGAGCAATAAAAATTATTGTGTGAAGCGAAATATTTGTTTTCGTTTCAACTTTTAGATTTCTAATAAATACAGACCTGGTGATCTGATTAAAATTGTATAGTCGTTCGATTAATAACAGAAAAACTCAATACAATGTTTGTTTCAAAAAGCATATACTAATAAGGTATCCACAATTATGTTGCCATACTGTGGCTTATTATGGTGGAACAATGTATTCTTATTGGCTTTGTGTTGTACACTTTCTGTTAAAAAAGTAAGTTTAATATTGAAGATGATTGTTTTTATTTATTTTACTTTTCTGATATTGTTTTCTCAGGAATTGCTTTTCCTTTTGAAACACTCTTAGGAAATATAACACATTTTCGAAACATTAAAGTTATAGTAAAATCAATCAAAATTTGTGAAACGTACAGGTCTACATAATATTCTTAAACTAGTTGTGCTCGCGACTTCGTCCGCGTGGAATTTAACAAAAAAGTTATTTTTAAAATTCGTCGTTGAGACATAACAGTTAGCAATAGCCCGCGCAACAAGCAGCCTTTGTGATATTAAGTGGCGGGAGGCGCTTGTACAATTTTTGTCTGTCTGCCTGTCTGTTTGTTCCGGCTAATCTCTGAAACGGCTGGACAGATTTTGACGGTACTTTTACTGGCAGATAGCTAATGTAATAAGGAGTAACTTAGGCTACTTTTATTTTAGAAATAATAATTTATTTTAGAAATTAATAACTATTTATTAATAATAAATACTAAATTTTTTTTTAAATAAAAGTAGCTTAAGTTACTCTTTATTACATTAGCTATCTGTCAGTGAAAGTCCCATCAAAATCGGTCCAGCCGTTTCAGAGATTATCGGGAACAAACAGACAGACAGATAAAAATTTAAAAAAGTGTTATTTTGGTATATGTACCGTGTATACATACATATGCATTTAGTAAAAAGTGGTTATTTTAATATTACAGACACTCCAGTTTCATTTATATGTATAGATGTATAGAATAAATAAGAGGAAATAATGTTAAGGAATTGTACGTAAGACAGTATAAAAAATATTAGTAGGGAGGTACATATTGTATGTTACTAAAATAATTATTATTATTTTTGAAAAATCACTAAAAAATTTTCGTTATTTTTAAATCACTTTTACTCTTTGAAAATAGAACGATAAAAAGCATGTACAATTTGGTAACTTAAAAAAAGTTTTTGTATATGTATATAATATTGTAGTGTAGCGGTTAGTTAAATTTAATATGTTAAATTTATAAGTATTATTAAAATCTTCGGAGAATTAAAATGTAACTATTACTTTATGCTAACGAACCGACGAACGTAAAAATGCCTGTCCGGATGAACTAGACTAAACAATAAATAAAGATTAGGAGTGCAACGGGGTACAATATCGATGCGAGATCATTGCACTCTAATAAGGTCGTTAAGGGTTAGAATAGCTTGGCAGTACATAAAAAAAGGAACTATAAAAAGTCAGAGTTTGTAATATATTAGTTAGTAAGTCTTTACCTTTCGTTTATTTTACATTTATGCTGTTGATTACGTAATCTTATTGTTCTGTGTGCTCGTCTTTTTTGTGTGATCCAAATTAAACTTATTTTTAAATTTTATCGGACTATTCTTTTTGTTGTGTGATTTTTGTTCATTTGTTCACCGAACAAACCCCGATAGTAGTAACATACCTGAAACCGGTGTTGTCCGTTTTCCTTCCGGATCACGTCTCTCGTCATTACGTAATCGCAATTTCCACTAACGCTAACATTATTACCATCGTAGCTGATGTACTGTAGATGAGGTAAAACTGTACACTCACAATCTCTACAAGCTGTGGGAAGAACGCAGTCGCCTCCTTTGCGTACATAGCCAGGGGGACAATAACATCCGGGGAAGCACACGTGGGACAATTGGGGACACGCATTAGGATCCGATAAAGATTCGCAACTCGGTTCGCAACGTCTTCTGTAGCAGTCGTAATGTACTAAGGGTGCATCACAAACAGCCGCTAAAACAAAACGTGAAACTTTGGAAACTTGAATTTTGAACTTTTTATTTCTTCTTTCACTTTGATGTGAAATATAATTTGAGAATTCATTAATGTCACAGAAACACAACCATTGAATCATTGTATGAAGTGATTTAGTGGCAGACTAACGAAGGGGACAGGGAGTAGCAGGCAAAAACTTCCTAAAAATAATGTGAGAAATGTGGGAAGAGGTCTGAGTTCTCAACGAAAAAACAAATTATTAATATTTAATAATTTGCTAGAATCAAGAAATTGACAACTTCAAATTCATGAGTTAAAATGTTATTAATTATTATGTTTCTTACGTTTTGGTCTGTACTTTACAGAATTTATCTGTTGTAATTAAAAAATACTATCATGAATTTTTCTATTTAACAAGTTTTCTTTTCTTTTTTAAAAGGCACCTCCTTCCATAGACCTTAATGTGTGGTAGTATACAATTAAATTCACACTGAAATTTGACTGTTGGGCATGATTTGGGAGTAGACTATAACTCAGCATTCGAGAGAATACAATTTTCTGCAGTTTCCTTGGATTATGTAGGCAAATTCTGAGAATGAAACCCAATAGGGGCAGTTTTGTTTTTTTAAGTAATTTGATTTATTCTTAGTTCCTCATAATTAGAACTTTAAAAAAAGTAGTAAAGGAAGGCCGAGATTCGATTACTGTCTGCAAATAGTAAGTTAGAGGTGTAATATGTTCTAGTTTTAGAGAAATACCAATTATTCAAGTTCAGTATTTTTTCGTGATTTTGATTGTGTATCTCTTCGTGTTAAATACACATTCGTTTAAATTATTGTCCTATATTTATATATTTTTATATTATTCAAAAAACAGAAATTTCCTTATTGGATTAATTACTTACCTACATCATGCCTCTATAAAACCATAATATGTCAAGCTTTTCCTGGTGCATTTGTTGTGAAACATGGTTGATACACATAAAACATGAATAAAAACAACTAGATACCTTTCACTACTTTATTACAACTCCTAAAATTGTTTCGGTAAAGATTTACCATTATCAAGAATAACAGAGTATCATAACGTACTAAAGTTAAAAAAAACTTTTTAGTGTTTCATTCCTACTAGCCACTCGTGCTGGTGGGCGGGAAGTCCCTCCGACCTACACTGTAGTGCAAAGCCGGCGGGTAGGGCATAAGGCCCTCTTCAGCCTCCTTGCAGGAATTGTGGGAATGGGTGGATGGTTAGGGACAGAAAGATAAGACGTATGAAATGAAGACCGAAGAGAAGTGAAAGATTATCTGTGGAATATTACTGATCCAGCATTTGCCTAAATGATCCAAAGAAACCACAGAAAACTTGGACCAGAGCAACCAGACCCGGGTTCGAATAGACCACGCCGCTCGGTTAAAGTTTAAAACTAGATAAATGGTATTTATACATCAATTTCTACTACCTATATAGTAAGAGTGGGGAGTTAATAGAATCAAGTTCGGTTTGATTATTGTCTAAATTTTGATTAATAAATAAAGCTTTTTTGATTTCAAGATTTTTAACGATAGAAAAAGAAGTTGAGCATAGCCTGAATTTCCTAGACTTAAACGTCACAATTCTTAACAATAAATTACGTTTTAAAATATTTAGAAAACCGACCTATATGAATACTATTATACTATACACTTCAAATTACCCCAAAACAAACGAAATATGCAGTTTTTCATAGTTTAATTAGTAGATTATTTAGAAGAATTAAATACTATAAAAACCGTAGCCCGAAACAATGGTTATAACCCATCTATAATAGACAGAATTATAAAGAGAAAAGAATCCTATAACGTTTTGAAATTATTAAATAACAATAGCCTAGTGGTTAACAAACAACGTGTTCTATTAACTTTATCAATGATATCAATTATAAATACAAAGATAGGTTAAAGAAATTTAATATTTACTCTATAGAAAACAACAATTTAAACATTAAAAATCTGCTAGTTAGCAACAAACCTAGGAAAAATGTGAAGGAAAAAGTGGCATTTACCAGTTGTTTTGTAATAATTGTGATGCTACCTATATTAGTCAGAGTGGGAGAACTATTGATACACGTTTAAATGAACATTTATGTTGTATCTCCAAAAAAGATAAAAAATCAGGGTTTTCGGAACATTGCGTTAATTTAAATCATAGTTTAGACATAGAAAGTTCTTCATACTAATGTGAATAAAAGTAAAAAACTTAACCTTATGGAAAATATTGAAATCAAAAAAGCTTTATTTAATAATAAAAATTTAGTTAACAATCAAACCAAACTTCTATCAACTCCCCACTGTTACTATATAAATGGTAGAAATTGATTTATAAATACCATTTACCTAGTTTTAAACTTTAGTACGTTAATATACTCTGTTATCCTTGATAATGGTAAATTTTTACCGAAACAATTGTCGGAGTTATAATAAAGTGGTGAAACGTATCTAGTTATTTTTTATTCTTATTTTATGCATAATATGTCAGATGGCTGGCCTAATAAAACTCTTTTTGCACTAGGTTCTTCGGTGTTATTAATAATTAAATGACGACAAAAGGAGATACAGATATTTAATTTAATTTTATTGATTTCTTACAATAAAATTACTTACGACAATCCTGTTGCATTCTCCAATCTGATAACTCCAAATTCGAATCAGACGTCATACAGTCAACCACGAATGACTGTAGCACTCCACATCTGCATTGATCTTCTCTCTTTTTATCTTCTTCGGCTTCTTGCAAACAGTTGCATGTCGTTTCTAAACAACGAGATATGAATGCTTCCACATCTATGGCTAAGTTACAAAGAGCTAAAGTTCCATCCCTTAAACGAATTATTTTTGTTTGTAAAAAGTTTCGTTTAATTCTAATCACTTGATTGACTTACTTGACCTTCTGACACATTTCCCAAGCCTTGTTTTGTATATGTATAGGACACGCTTTCGCTTCACAAATCTGAGGACGACTTATTGATCCCCAACTGTCCCCAAATTCAACTGTTGTCTTAGCTACCGTCCCATCTGGTTTCCGTTTATCGTCCCATCGTCGGTAATTGAAATATCCACATAAACCGTCCACTTTCCTTGATAATTCTCCGGCCACGCCAATTTTTACGTTTGCATTCTTATCCCAAATTATCCAAAATCGATAACGGTGTGATATAAAGAGTAAGACGTCACCCAAGCGCGATACCATAAACGACTGGGATTGGGATCCAATTTTCTTTGTTTGATCGACGGTGTATTTGTAATTATCGAATTCAAGAGACAAATCCGGATGAAGTACAAACAAATGTTCGTCATAGTAGATGACCAGGTCACGAGAACATGTTGTGGTGCAGGTTTTTCTTACTGTAAGTCAAAGAAACGCTACTTTAAATCGTTACTTGTTTCTCACTTTATCTATTAAATATATATATATATATATATATATATATCAATCCCCTATAAATTATCGGTTATATGTCTCTCTTTGTCTCAAATTAAATAAATTACGATAATTGATCGATTTCCGATTCCAGAAGAATGATTATAATTTGTGGAATTGTACAAGACAAAAAAGCTAAGTAGGTATATTGCACAAGGAATTTTGAATGCACTTAATATACAAGGTGTCTCAAGCAATAATGTCAAGCGATGCCTGTTTTCGTAGAGAAAATCAAATGATGCCCAAAACACCGCCATATAAGTTAATCAATTTTCGATAGTTTTGAAGCTATTAAAACAATTTACATATGCCGTGGATGTGGTATATTTTAGGTTTATCACATGCCAAAATATTATAATTATGGTGTTTAAGTTAAAAAATTCACCCGAAAAAATGCAAACGCCTATCACAGTTACATATAAAGGGTTTTCCAATTAGCGCGTCAGAACTTTTAAATAAGACACAATAACAATTTTAAGTGATAATCTTTTAATAACCATATGATTTTGTAGAATAAACAATGGGATTATGTTTTAAAAATAATTTCGTTTAAATGTCCTCCTCGACTTCTTCTGACTGAATTAATTCTGGAGGTCTAATTTGTGACAACTCTTTCACACATATCGCGTGGTATATTCCTAATGATGCGTCGAATGTTTCTCTTAAGGTCGGGAGTTTCTCGTGGCTTATTTTTGTACATGAGAGCTTTAACATGACCCCAAAGGAAAAAATTCAAGTGTGTGATATCACATGATCTTGGTGGCCAATTGACATTACCATTTCTTGAAGTAACGCGGCCAGGAAATTGATGTTCCAATAAATCAAGTGTCTGCAGAGATGTGTGACACGTCGCCCCGTCTTGTTGAATAAAAACATTGCTTATGTCAGTATTTCTCAGTTCTGGCCAAAGATATTCCGTTATCATATTCCTGTACCGCTCACCATTAACAGTAACACGATTTCCATCTTCGTCTTCAAAAAAATAAGGTCCAATCACACCTCGAGCCCAGAAACCGCACCAAACAGCAAACGTCTCAGGATAATGAGATGTTTCTTAAATGGACTGAGGATATGCATTAGCCCAAATCCTACAGTTATGCTTGTTTACAAAGCCATTGAGCCAGAAATTGGCTTCATCGGAAAACAGTATTCTTTCTGCAAAATGTGGATCAGCTTCCAACTGCTCAAGGGCCCAGTCTGCAAAGTTTCGACGCAAACGATGATCATTTGGCTTCGGTTGTTAAGTGATTTGAACTTTATAAGCCTTGAGGTGGAGATTTTTGTGCAAAATTCTCCACGTAGTCGCCTGAGAGAGGCCGAGTTCTTGAGAACGACGTGGAATGGAAAGGTTCGGATCATCTCTTACAATTTGGCTTACAGCAGCAATATTAACCTCCGATCGGGCATCTCGATTACGCACAAATGTTGAATTATCTACAACTGAGCCAGTTTCTTCAAATTTTTTAACCAAACGATAAAGATATCGTTCGGTTGGTCGATTATGCTGACCGTAGACTTCCCGTAGCGCGAAATGTTCGGCGAACGGAACACTCATTTTGATGGTAAATACTAATTATTTCTAAGCGCTGTTGAATCATTAATCTGTCCATATTAACTTGCCACAATGTACTGAATTCATTTCTTGCAAAATTTGACATTTGTGTTCCAAAGTCATCTTGTTTTTGGCATCAAAGTTCTGACGCACTAATTGGAAAACTCTTTACTTTACCATAAAAAAATTTGTAAAGTTGGGAGGAAAATATAAAAAAAAAGAAAAAGTGAAATGTGAAATTATCAAAAATCGCTGTACATATTGTATGGAGGCGTTTTAGACAATTCTAAGTTTTATGTTCCTCCTTGTTTTAGTTTGACAGTTTTATATACACTACATAGGCACCTATAGTGAAAGATTATTAGTTGGAAATTTTTATAAGTACTGTACATCGAAAATCATTCTATACTCATATTTTTCCGAAATAGTAAGCGGGATATCCGATAAAATACCATGCGTAAAGTTCAGAAGGATATGTTAAATCTGATTAATTCTTTCTACATTCACTTGATGGAAACTCATTTTAATACTTAGCAAGAAATAAAACACTAGAAATTTCCATAAAATTTGTTTAATAAACTTAACAATTGTTTCGTTTCAGAAGTAATACATTTTGTATTATATTTTGAATAAGCCTAAGTTAGGCGAAACAATTGTTAAGTTTAGTAAACAAATTTTGTGGAATTTTCTAGTGTTTTATTTCTTACTAAATATGTTGGCCGCACTCGAATTCGTCCCCACAACGTAGGTACTGCTGGGAACTATTGGTAATTATGAAAAGTAAATACACGAATTCATACCCGCGACAGTTTTATTGGAAATTCCCAGAAAAGCACAAAATAAAGCAAAATAACGTACATGGTTGCCATGTATCATCGAAGCATATTTCTTCTTGTACTACTTTTGTAAGTTAGAATAAAAGACAGTGGTAAATATCATATATGAAAATGAAATGCTATACAATAATGCTGCCTATATTTCCACCGCGAACTTTCATCTGTTAACTTTTTATGAAAATTGAATTTAAAATGTTTTACAACTATTGACACCTTATTTGCCGATAGGGCATATCAATAATCGACTACCTATTATAATTATCTAATAAAATGTTGTTATTTATTTTACCCCTTCTTAAGTAGGGCAACAACAACAAATATATACATAACTTTATTTTTGTCAAACTTCTAACAACATTTTTAAATAAATGCAGTTTATTTTATAAAATTATATTTCTAAAAATCATTCAAAACTTCAAAGAATTGGAAAATATTAAGGTGGGCAGAATAAAAATAAAATTCAGATATGGCAACGCTGCCATCGTTTTCTGAGTAATAGCGCGTAAACCATGGGATCCAATTCGTGTATAATTAAGAAAGGATTGCTTTTCGATCGGGGACGAATTCGTGTTGCTGATAAGCGCTGATTACCTCTTAATCAATATTTTGTTATCCTTAGGGTTTATTGAACAGAATAACGTGAATTAATAAGCTTATGCAACTTTATCATGATGTTAAAAATTCAATTCATTTTTAATAAAATAAAACGTTACTGAAATCAGTTAATTATCAGAAAGGAATATAAAACAACAGCAATTAATTTAAATTAAATAATTACTTACAAACTATTTCCCATAGATCTTCCTCCACATCTCTTACTAATACATGCTCACAAATATCGTATTTGAACTCGGTGTTATCGAAAGTTATAAATGTTCGTCCTGTAACATTGCATACTGCATCTGGAAGTGGTGGTTGTTGGCATATATACCTAAAATCGGTGATTAATTATATAAATATAGTATAAATAGTTATTTGACCCCATAATTTAATGAATTTACCTGGGACAATTTAAACCACCGGTTTTAATTTCTTCCTGATGATATACGGGTGTATACCCTACAGGACAAATAGCTGGAGGACAGTGATACTCTGATCCATTGACCCATTGTGGAGGAGGAGGTTCACAGCTAAATTGAGGACAAGCATTGTCTTCGTTAAGATCTTCTTCAACTGTTTCTTTCAAGTGGTGCTTAAAGGCAACCGGTTTTCTAAGATTTTTGGTAGTTTTTGATTTCGTTCCTTAAAAACAAGTGTTGAAAGCAATATTCAGAAGAAGGTAATAAAAACACTAAATAAAACTCAATTTGATTTTTGCTTCGGCTTTTATGAACCATATAAATAATAAAAAACACGAATTCAATACAAACAAATTTTTAAATTTTACATTGCTCAAATAAAGGCAAAAAAATAGACTTAATAGAATCCTTTGAGACCAAAATGCAGATAAACCAAAATAGAGAATTAACTTTAAATGAAATTGAAAACGATAAATTAATAAACACTACTTTGTTTATTATCACTTTTTATTTACAAATCCTTTTGACTATAGTTTCGACAAAAAAGTTTGTCAAAAGGATTTGTAAATAAAAAGTGATAATAAACAAAGTAGTGTTTATTCATTTATCGTAAAAATGAATTATCACAGAGTAACGGCTGAATCAATGCAATTTTTGAAATAGAAAACGTTTATGGATCCACAATACTAAATAAAATAGTAGAATGTACCCCCTCCAATTAACCCTAAGAGTAATATAAATTTAGAATAGAACCAGTTGTCTTCTGAAGATGCTCTTGTAGGGTGAAACAATAGTCAAGATTGAAAATAAACAGTGGAAAAATCAAATTGAGTTTTATTTAGTGTTTCCTTCAGAAGAAGGAATGTGAATTTGTACCTTTCTTTGAGAAGCCCTTGACTGATCTATAATTCCTCTTATTAGACGCCTTTTTTCCAAAATATGAGAACATGGGCGACAAGTTAGAATGTAACTTTTCTGCCTTGGAGAGTTTTTTGATTTTCAGTTTATACCCAGGAGGACAAGATGGTGTTGAACACGTAAGATGCGATGCTACACATGTACGTATATAATTAATTTTTTACTAATTATTTTACGTTTCATCTTACCCTTGGTAACACTTGTTGTTTCGATTGTTGGAACTGTTGTGGTAGTAGTGGCAACAGTAGTACAACTTAATTCGTCGTCTGAACAATCTTCAATACCATTACACCAAAGAGTTCTGTTAATGCAAATGTTGTTTGTAGGGCACAATATTGTTCCCTCGTCACATGGTTGACAAATGCACCCACAAGTACTGGTCACCACTTTTCGTAAACCCTGTAATATATTTATTTATATATGTAAGTAAAACGAACCAAAAAAACCCAGTGCATTTTATGTATTATAATAAAACGCATAAGGAAAAATAATATATGCGATAGTGTCTACGTTTACTTGGTGGAAATTCATAATACACGAAGAATAAATACACAAGTACAAAATTTCAACAAAAGTTTATTGTAACTTAACAATTGTTTCGCCAAACTTTGGCTTCTTCGGAAGATATACAGACTTAAACTTATAATTATTACAGGTTTATTTATATACCATTGTTGGGGGTGGGGGCATGGAAACATATTCAATAATGGGGAATTACTTAACTCTCTTAACTCTGTTTGTTCATTAATTAATACATCCTGATTTTTAAATTTATTAATTTCTAACATATCTAAAAAAGGCAATTTATAACTATTGGTTTCTAGATGTAATGCTGTAAATTGATCATTGAATTCATGATTGTTCTTGAGTAAATGGTTGGCGTAATTTGAGTCTGTTTTTTTGTTACAGTATGATCTTTTATGTTCTGCTATCCTAATTTTAAAATTTCTAGATGTTTTCCCATATTACAATTTTTACAATCTAATTTATATATACCTGATTATTCTACTCTATTTGTTTTTTATTTATTATTTTTAATGAATTTACCTAAGTTATTATTTGTCCTAAATGCTACTTTACAATTAATTTTATTGATTATAGAAGAGACATGTTTTGATGGTTTACTTAGATAGGTTATAATTTTATATGTTTGTTTTTCTTTTACCTTTGGATAGATTAGACTTACAGCTTTTTGTATTTCAGTTTCTTCAAGAGATAATCTATTAAGGTAACATTATAATTATTATTAATCGCTATTTGTTTAATAATATCTACTTGTGTATTTATTCTTCGTGAAAAATAATAATTCATTATAATAAAGTAAAATACTTAGCCATAAGGTAAGCCAAAGGTAAAATAATAAAAATTTTAAAAGAGGTTCATCTCAATTGTAACTTAAATTGGTTGAAGGTGCCCACTTCTAAAGTGGGTTATAATAAGTAATAATCGAAAAACTATTGTAATTGTTATCATTTTCGATTATTTATAATTAAAGAGAATAACAGTTTTTCTGTAAAAAGATACACTGCATCCCTGCGGAAGCTGGATTACTTAAGATCAATTTTTCAAGAAATACAGCAGATTATTTAAAATTGTTGTTATTTTTGCTATGTTACGATGTCAGGGAATATTAAAGTTTCTGAAGGTCGCAAACTTTTCTTAGAAGTCTTAACTATCAACTCATAATAAAGTTCCTATAAAATTGCATTGAAAATTTTTGTACTCCGCGCTGATTCTGCACAGTCACTAATGATCTAATCAAGTTAATATTTTTTAATCCGTACTAAATTTTTAAAAAAATTACTTCGGTAATCTTTTGAATATAATAAAACTGAGATATTGACTGCACCAGCGTGGATTCTGGAAGTGAAAATTGAAATATAGTTTATCGTTTAATAAAACTCCTAAAGTTTCCATCTAAGTTTTCGAAATGACAAATTTGAAAATTAGAAGCTGTTCTTACCTCTTCGCATTTTTCACATTCCTTCGGAGTGCAATGCTCAGTACCGCCAAGTTTGCAAATACATTGCGAGCAATCTTCTTTTTCAAATACTGTTCCAATTGCATAACTGCAAATAATAAATAATTTTCATAGCTCTTTAAGAACACTTTGGTCAATTTTAGTTTTTGAAACTTACGAAATGTGTCCTACCATACAAGGACACTGAGACCTTTGAACGCAATTTTCGCCGTCCCACCATAAACCTTGTTCACATTTGCAAATTTCAAGCTCGTTTTCGATAGTTGCGATACCAGGACAAGAATCACAATTCTTAGGAACTGGTGGAATTTCGGTTGTTGCTGAAATTAAAAAAATAAAACAATAGGTATGGTTGACTCAAGCTTTCGCGGTCATCGTTGATGTAATTGTTAATTCTCGGGCTTTCTGGCCGTCGTTGGTCAAGGTCTCTTATTCTCAACGTTTCGTATCTTGTAGACATCTTTGGGCGTTCTTTTTCTTAGAGTGGTCGGTCGAACGTCAACGAAACGTTGAGGATAAGAACCATTGTTAGTTAAATTTTAGAAAAATATACACCAAATTTCAAATTTTCCCAATTAAAAAAATAAATATAAAGTTAAGTTTTAATTTATACGATTTAAAGATAGCTATTTTAAAAAAATGTTTATGAAAACCTCTTCTTTTAGTATTGCCCAAAGCATAAGTTCCTGAAGTTGGTTTACACGTTATTAATACAACTATGAATTATACCAAAGTTAAATTATATCTAAGTTATAAATGGAACCAAGTTTTAATCAAAAAATAAATTAAGTGTCGTTTAATGATGTTCCTCCCTTTAAGTCCTTGCCAGGACTTATCGAAACTCTTTTAGTGAATATTAAAAAAACAATATTTTGGGCTTTGATCAAGGGACCTTCTCAGCCCTGACGATCAAGGTACGATTATGCATTGAAAATGTAGTCTGTTTAATTGTAATGAAGGTTTTCTAGTTGTTTCTGTTATCCCCAATTCACACGCTAAATCAATTGTGAACGTATGAAGTTAATATAAAGTAACTTTCAACATATATAAAAAAACCTTTCTCATAATTAACATGGTCCTTCGAGCCGGATCTAAAACCAGTTGTTATTAAATTTAATTTAGACGTTCAGCCGATTACAGTTTAGCGTGCTGTTTGGAGAATATGAATGTTCTGTCCCGTTTGGACAGTATGAATGTTGTAACCGCTATCTTGAATAGTTAGATATTTTTCATTTTAGGAGATATCATCGTTCAAAACTAAGTAAGACTTAAAAATTTATATTCCTTTTTACCTTTGTTATTAGTAAAATTGTCTTGAAGTTGATATAATAATTAACATAATTCCGGTTGAAGGAATTAAAAATTTAATAACTACTCGTGGTGTAGTTAAACCAAACCTGACGAAATTAATTAGTTATTTCAATACTAATAATAACAATATTGGTTGTCTTGATGTAGAAGCGTGTAAAGTTAAATTAGAGAAATTTTATGAATTTGAAAATTTGCAATTAGAAATTGACATTCAAATTAAAAAAGATTTAGAGGATAGTTTTTGGTATCAGCCGTGATAAAAGAGCAAAATTGAAGATGAGTATTTTTTTTCCAGCAAAATAATTAATCCATAATTGCGTTCAACTTAAAACAAATCATAGAAGTTTTATGCTGGATACCCTAAATTAACGGCGAGCCAATTCAGGACAACAAATAGTATCTTTCAATATCTGCAGAAAAAAATCCTCAAAATTAAACACACTTAAAAACAGTTTTCGTTTATTAAAATACTAATAGGTATGACCGTGTGAATAAATCGCATAATAACTTTTTCTGTTAAAATTCTTCTACATAGAGACATCTTATTTAAATTGCTTTTATCACTGTTGTGTGACTTTAGATACCTTTTTATTATTTACGACACTATTTAGTTGACACATCAATATGATTTACAACTGTCGAGTAATTATTCATCCTGCCGCGTACACCGCTGCGATGTATGTGGTTAGAGTTACTAAAGTACTAAGACGCTCGGGAACCTGCCAAAATATAGTATCTACGTTGTAAATAGTAGTACTGGTAGATGCCAGCATAATAAATTAATACGAAAATAATATAGAAATTTAGTAAGAAAGCAGTTTAGTAATGAACTATTTTAATTCAAATTATCTAGGTACCAATAAGGTATAAATTAAGTAAATAATGATACCAAATGTATATAATTTAACTGTGTGGTTTTTGCTAAAAAGGGATTAATGTTATTGTAATTGTATATATAATATGGTGATGGTAGTTGGATATAATAAAAATTGTTGCAAAACGAACTTACGGTATGGTTTATAACATCCCAACACTTCAGCTCTCAATTGAATGTTACGATGCCACGCGACAGGAAGTAATTTGAATAAACGTGCTTGTAAGGGTAGATCAAAATAGTTGACATGTTCTGAATTTTCATCATAATTTCCCAGAAACTCTTTTTCGCTCCGGGAACCATCCAGGATAGCATACCACACCTTCCCGTCGTCGGAGAATTTAACTTTAAACTTTGTCACCCAACCATTAGGACCTCCCTTGCTCACAAAACCAGTAATATTACGTGGTTCCAGGAAATCAAACTGTAAAAGAAATTGGATGGAAAAAACAAAATATAGGAAGATTAAAAACTTCATTGTTTCTACTATTTTTAGGAAACGTTTGCAATTGCTTTATACATAGATTGCTGAATATTCCTTTATCTAAAGAAGATTTTAATAAGCGACCAAAACTAAACTGTCCTTATTAACGGTTATGATGAGAATGTTATTACCAATTTACTGGAAGAACCCTCCCTTTGTACTTTAAATTATACTCCTATTAAAAAATGTAGCTCCAAAATTGAAAATCAATTGAAAAAGTTCAAATTAAATTGCATTTAAACAAATACTTAAAAGGTGAAATTTATAACATTTATTTAAAAAATAATAATTAAAGAGACTCACTCCTTTTACCACAAAAAACTAACAATAGCGGACACGTGTTTCGTCCATTTTGAATGTGGGCATTATCAACGCAAGACTTATAATGCCCACATTGAAAGTGGGCGAAACACGTGTCTGCTATTGTTAATTGTTAGTTTTTTTGTGGTAAAAGGGGTAAGTCTCTTTAATTATTATTTTTTTGTAATTTGCTACAGTCTCCGATAAATATTCTCTTTCTATTTTTATTTAATTAATGTTTCATTATGATTGCACTATGAACAGCCTTTTTTGGAGTCGAAAAAATACTACTCAAAATAGATAAAACACATAAATAATTTTTCTTATACATACTTGAACCCATTCCAATGGAGAATCCGTGAGGGGTTGCCAATAAGAAATCCCGTTAATTTTCAGTTGAGTTTTGCCGTGATCTTTGTTCAATTCAGAACTAATGGAAATTTGTTCAGCAGCCATCAATCCATTGTCGACTCCCATTATTTCTGTGCACAAGGGTGGAGGAGGTTTTGTTGACAATTTAGGAGAAACCTAAAATCAAACCAGTCAATTTTCGTCTCTGAATATTTAATGTTTTCATACAGTTTCGGTTTGTGTCACTATTGTTGGAGTTTCGGTTGTAACTGATTCATCTCCACATCCAAGTAATTCAACTCTAATTGCAATTGTATCATGCCATGTGATGGGAAGTATTTTTATTAGTTTGGCCTCAACAGGAATAGGGAACATTTGTTTGACTGCTTCTTTGTTATCCGTGGGACCTCTGAATATCTAAAAAAAATTAAGAACAAAGGCTTTCACGGCCGGAATCCATAGTAGAATAAAGATTCAGGTTGTAGGGCCGTGGTCTAAGTGAACTACTAAGTCCAGACGTTTCGTCGGCTACTGCGGCTGACATCTTCAGTGGTAGTGCTACGTTGACAACGTATCTCGAAGTCTCGACAGCGACTGACTGAGGATGTCAGCTGCAGTAGCCGACGAAACGTCTGAACTTAATAGTTCACATAGACCACAGCCCTACAGCCCGAATATTTATTCTACTAAACAAAATTGTTTGTCCATATGTTTCAAATCAATTAACACTCGTGATATTACTTTTGGTTGATCATTTCCATCTGTAACATATCGAAAGGTGAAACCATCAGGACTGTAGGTTACTTTGTAACTTGTTACAAAGTTATTGTATAATGGGCTTCCTCTAAGTATTATACCATATACCGGTTCTTGTTTTCCCAAATCTATTTGTAGATATTGACTTTGATCCGCTGACTTGGGAATCCAACTACCTCCTAAAACAAAGTCAAAATTCTCATTTACCAGTGAATGCCAAATCGCCAACAAAGTATACCTGAACCATCAGTTACTTCGTTGTTTAATCTAGCATATTTTGGAGCAAAATATTGACCTAGTTCACTACTAGCACTAAAAGCCTCATCAGGAAGAGGAGTGTCACCATTAATTAAGTTAATGAACCTATAAAAATGAAATGTGTTATTTAATAAAAAACCAAAATAGAAAAAGACAGTTTTTCGACCTGTTTCCATCACATTCGGGTGGTGGAGTTTCTGTATTTTTAATGGTGAACACTTGAGTACCAGTGGAAGATGTAGTACTACTGCTTTCCAATTCAGGCGACGAAGTTTCGGTATTTATTGTGCTAAATACTTGAGTGGTAGTAGAAGCTGTGGTCCTAGTTTCGAATTTACTAGTCGTTTCTGTAGTAACACATGCCGACTCGTCACAAGCATAAAAGTTGTCAATACACTGACATACTACGCAGTCAGATTCTTTAACGACTGTCCCTGGCTAAAATGTGAAATAAAATCAATTCAGAAGAACCGGATGAGAAATTTAATCAATTTTAGTGATTTTCGCCAAAGGGAATGGCCAAATTGTGTGGAAATGTGGCCCCTCTCTTTTCGTTAAAAAAAAGCTTTTTGCATTATCTACCATTAAATTTTAATTTCGCCTGCGACGACCCACTTTCCACTCCTTAAAAGCAGCAAAATTGCATTGTAAAAAAATAAATTCTTTTGAATTTAATCACTGTACTACCTTGTAGTTTTCGATGTTAAATTAAAATCTAAGAAAAAACCTCTGAAACTTCATAAGATAATAATTGGATTCAAAAATTCCCTTATACAGGAATGAAAAAGAATAAAATTGTTACAATGAGGTACAGTGGCCAGCACGTAAGGAGATTCAACGACGGTCAGATTGACAGGTAGGTAGGCGGAAACTTTTAGCATAGCAATAAATGAAAGAGCCAATAATAATATAGCTGGACCGAAGCGTCAACTTGTAGTTCAGCGGTGTGTATCACTGAGAGAAAAAGTACTGAACACAGAACACAAGTGAATTAATTCAACTGATTTACTTACCCTAATGGTTGAGTGAACAATTAAAATTTCACTATCATCATGAACATAAGGAGAAAATCACGGTTATAAGTACCTAATTATATAAATCTAGGAATTATAGCTAATTTAAAAATTATTAGGTATGCATAGAAATAAGTTGTTGACAAACAAAATAAAGTCCAATGAACAAATGTTGATAATATGAATTATGTAGTGTATCTTACCCAGGTCTATTTGTTAAGGCATTTGTTAGAAAACTTAGTTTGTACAATCGATCTTTATATATATTATTTTTATATTTCGTAGTTTCGTTTATAGTTGTACGATTTGTGCATGTACCAGTAATCATAAATAATGTTGCCACTGTATCCAGTACAGTGCCCGGCACCTAAGGAGATTAAAAAGCCATAAATCATCGGATGGCCGGTAGGCAGAATGATAACTGCTCAGCAAAGTTCAGTAGCGTAGTGGCAAATAGTTGCAAATTAACAGAGTAGAGAAGGGATTGTTAGGGTAAGTAAATCAGTTGACTGAATTCACTTGTATTCCGTGTTCAGTACTTTTTCTCTGAGTGATACACGCCGCTGAACTACAAGTTGACTCTTCGGACCAGCTATATTCTTATTGGTTCTTTCATTTATTGCTATGCTAAAGTCTCCGCCTACCTACCTGTCAATCTGACCGTCGCTGAATCTCCTTACGTGCCGGCCACTGTACCTATCTATGAATGGTACAGTCTACGTACATTATCTAGTTCAGACTATATTAATGTAAGGCGCTGATCTATCCAATCTCAAAAATGTATTTGGTGTAATTGTGCATAAGAAGTACAAATCCAATTGCAGAAAATTAGATATTATAATGTAAACTCGGCTTTACGTATATCAGGCAAAGAGATCTTTATTTTAAGTTTCAAATAAAACCTTATAAATGTGTTAAATATGTTGAATGTGTGAATAAAAAATTACAATTTTTCTACTTATTATAAACTTTTACCAAGATTTTTTCAAAAGATTTCGGCCCTTTTTCATACTCAAAAATATTATTTAAAATTTAATGTTTCGTAAATAATTGATAATGATCATGCATTAATTGGTTTCTTTTGGTTTCTTCTATTATTTAAATGAATACTAACGTAAGTCATACCTTAACTGGTTTTCCTTGATCAGTAACACACATACAGTCTTGCTTCTGAACACATGTCTGATTGCTTGACCACAACATACCATTTGGACAAGAAAGTGGTTTAAGTTCCGAAACGCAACCTTTTACACAATCTTCGTAATTGTTGCAAAAATCGTTCTGTTTCATTAAATATTTGTAATACATGCACATGTTATTGCAATCTACTGCACAAGCGTCGAACTTTTCACCAGGTGAACAAAGTGGTGCTGAAATATTTTTTTGATAAATACATACCATTAAAAATTAAATATTATAGAAATGTAGAAGATCAAATATCATCTACTAATAAAAGTTCATTTTAATAGGAAAGCTGCAAAACTTTTATTCGAAAAAATATATATTTACCTTCCCCGCATTGAGGTTTGATGCTAATAACATTTGCGGGCCAATCACATACATAGGTTTTCGGATTGTATAAAGTACCAGAACCGCAGCTTTTTTCTACCAGTTCTGCTTGACCAAGGATATTTGTAACGCATTCGTAAAACAAATGACAATCGGTGGGATGCTCATGATTAGGAGCAGTTAAATCACAAGGGGATGCTGTAATTACTGTAGCTACGGTAGTTACTGTTGGAATAGTTGCAGTGGAAGAAGTTACCTCTTCTATAATTTAAAAATCTTTGGTTGTATGCGTGTTCAATATTAGTAATAATTAGACTTTATAAAACAAAACATTTATTTACACTGGACCGTAAAGACGAAATGAGTTAATGAAATAAAAGTTGAATCAGAACTTTTAGTATTTTGAGCTTAGAATAATTTAGGAAATTTATGAAGGCGGAGCTAAGGGTTGTTAAATAAAAGTAAGGGACTGTTAGTAAGAAAGCATATTTTGAAAAGAGAGATAGAATTTCTAGCTTGAAGACATTGAACCCAAAGCACCGAAGAAACCCACTATTAGAAAGTAATTGGGACAGGTATAGAATCACAGGCGTTTTGAAGTTAATAAATAGAATAGAAATATTTCAAGGGATTATAGGAAAGTACAGATGTAATAAAGTAATTTGTAAGAAGAAGAATAGATGTCGAAGTAATATTGTTAGTTGTAAAGAGAAGAATAGCTGCAGATGTTTAAGTAAGAATAAAAGACATTTTATACATATTTACATAAAGAAGTTATGTACAGGGTGTTCTTATTTTATTGATGTTGGTCGCTACAAATCAAACCAAATATGTCAGCTTAAAGGCCAAAAATGCTCATTGAGCTGAATAATTATTCAAATCGCGTTGTACCTTTTCAGATTCATTTAAAATGTAAAATTCGTGTCATGTCACTTACAAAAATGATCACGGTACGTTCTGGAAAATTCAAAAATGTCACAACTTGTAACTACGTGGTAGAATAAACTTTAATTGAAGGGAGGTGATTTTTCCATTGTTTCAACAAGCACTTTTTGCAATGTATTATTTGATTGCTGAGCGATGAAAGTTCAGAGAAATATCATACATATAGCGACAGAAATTTTATTGCCAATTTTCAGATTTTTTACTCGTATTCGGTATGATATTGCTTATATAAAATAGTTAATTCTTGATAGTACTTGTTCTGTACAATTCATAAATATATAAATAAGTTAATTTACTTAAAACTCAAAAGTCATTTTTTAAAAAGATTTACTTTATTTAAAAGATGTTGTTGAGGGAAGGAAGCAATTAAAATTTTACATATAAAATAAAATGATGTAGCTGGGGAGCGAAATAACGACTTAACATTACATTGGATTTAATGACACTTACAATAAAATGATTATCTAATCAGGGTGTTGTTCTTGGTATCAAGCGTCGACAGACCATTCTCATGGGAATAAATCATTAATAATTGCATCTTAAGTGAAATTCCCAAGTTTGTTTGATATAAATTTTAATTTTTAATTTTGAATCATGTTTCACTAAGTGATAATAGCAGATACCCTTAAGTTATTCAAATACTTGGATAGTGAATTTATAGCTGTGTATTTCTCCTGAAGATGCCCTTATAAGGCGAAATGCGTATCGATTTTTTTAATAAAGTTTTAAGTGAAATTCCCAAGTTTGTTTGATACAAATTTTAATTTTTAGTTTTGAATCATGTTCACTAAGTGATAACAGCAGATACCCTTAAGTTATTCAAATACTGGGATAGTGAATTTATAGCTGTGTATTACTCCTGAAGATGACCTTATAAGGCGAAATGCGTATCGATTTTTTTTAATAAAGTTGTAAGTGAAATTCCCAAGTTTGTTTAATTTAAATTTTAATTTTTAATTTTGAATCATGTTTAACCGAGTGACAACGGAAGATACGCTTAATTTATTATTATAGACTCGCACTAAACAAGACTACTACATCGCCCATGAAAATAGACAAAATTTTGTGATAAAAATGCTGCAAATCATGTCCTATCAACCCGGATAACAATTCTTCAATTATTATAATCGTCGATTTACTTATTAAGAAATGATACGAATCTATAATCTCTTAAATCCCTTAATGCATTAACCCTCTACGAAGACGCATTAAAATAAACCGACTCTACGATATTAAACTTTTAAAGCGAGTTTCATCTACGAGAGGATGATGTCAAATTATCAAATGTATCATTTATGTAGTTTTCCAAAAAATACAAAATCTTGGGGAGTACAATATCACATTAAAATTTACTAACCTGCTCTTTATTCGATTAAAGAGTTTTATCGAGCGTTGGTGGAAAATCTTAATTATAATTCAGAAACTGTAATATAGTGGCGAACGTATACGTGTGTGCGATGAATCAATTAGCGTTGACGCTCCTCGAAGGCGGCACGTTTGATGTTGAGACCGATCGATACCAAACAATAGACGCTCGAGAATCTTCTGTTGAGATAACAAGTCGTTTTCCCTGAAAAGCGGTTGAAATATCTTCGCGTGTTATCTAGTAATTTCTTTTGGTAAATATATACCCTCATCACCGGGACATCGAGACAGTTGATTTCCGGACGCGAAATATAAATATTCAACGGCGATATACAAAGTGATATAAATAAAGTGCATTATTGTTTGTCAGATAAATAAGTAGTTTAAGTTTGTTAGTAGTGTTTAAGTAATTAAATAAATAGTTGTAAAAGTTTAAATAATTGTTAAATAAATAAGTGAACTAGAAAATTGGCAACAATATATATTTATATATACTTGTTAACTTACCGCATTGGCATTTAACACGAATTTCAAAATCATCACAAGGCTTCTCCCCTTCCCTTGATTTACATACAAGACCTCTTTCTAGACTGCATTCTACATCTAAACCCGTTTCTTTAGGAAGTTTGTGACCCTTAACTGTTCGACATTGTATGTCCGTCATTTCATTCACAGAACACCTCGCTTTTCCTTTCATTTGATTCTGAATTTTTCAAAACAAATTAATCAAAGTATCATACTTATAAAAAATTTAAATGTTTTTACCATTAAGAGTAGTGATGGCAATGGTTCGATATCTGTAAGCTTCTTTTGATCACTGACTTTCTTTTTTCTTGCTGCTATCCTGTCCTGATTTAACCATTTTGTCCAACCATTTACGCACTTAAGACGTTGTTCTTTCTGAGGTTCTGTAGTAGCAGAACATGGATTTCCTTTACAAACCTTCTGACCTCTTGAACAGAAACATATGTGACATTCGTCCTCCTCAATGACATCCCCTTCATAGTAAATAACATCGTCTATTTTCAAACAGACGGGTTTGCAGATGTTTACTGGGACACAGTCAAGTGCCGAGGAGTTCAAGAAAACATGCCCAGGTGGGCATGGTTTCATCTGACAACCCTCAATGCAAGAACTTTCGGTACACAATTTGCTCAATTTACTTTGGACAGGTAGATTGTCACAAGTTTCGAGTGGACAAGTTGATATACATGGACTATATTTTGAACAACGTTGATCGCACTGGATAGCTAATAAAAAGCAATATAAATGTTATACATTTGTATTGAAGAGTTTGTAATTTTTTGAGTAAGTAGCCTTTTTAAATGAGGTTGTTTACTCCAGTGCTGAATGAATCTTGTAGAAGCCCTAGGACACTAACATATTCATACCCTCATCCGCAAAAATTCGTACAAGGATATTTTTTAGCTATTGAAGAAGTCAAAGCCAATATTTATTGTAACGAGTGCGCGTTTGCTTGTGTACGTTCGAGTGCCAATGTATGTGAACGAGCCGGTCGCAGCCGAGCCGCAACGTGTATATCGTGACTGCAAGTGTGTGCGTAATCAATGAGGACATGTTAGTGTATTTGTGTTTTGCGGAAACTTGTTCGATATTTCGACGAAAAATAAAATAGTCCCGACTTTTCTATGTTTCTCGAGAGTGTTCCGGAAATTTAACGGAACAGTATATAAGCGGAAAGACGATCGCCGAGGACAGTTCAGTTCAGTTCAGTTCAGAGTGCAGATATAAATTGATGGTCGTGAAGAGTTGAGATATAAATTGACGGTCGTGAAAATAAGGTGAGAAATAAATCGAGACGCGTAGTAAATAAATATAAAAGTGAGAAGTGTTATACAGACAGTAACTGTACAAAAATAACTAGTGTAATTGGCAGTAAAGTTAATTAATATTAGTATAAATAAATTGTTGTTTCTGTTTAAAAGTCTTCGAGTTTTAATTGTTGAACCCCCGAACGTTACATTATGATATTAAATCGTTCTTATTGCCGCCGATTTGACATTGATTTTTTAATAACATCTCAAAAAAATACAAATAATTACTTGAGTGGTGAAATTTCTGGTGCATAAATAGTTTTCAATTATAAAAGATATGGAAATAAACACAGTTGGCAAGTTTCACAAGGAATTGTACTTGATCTGTAATAGTCGTTTCATGTTTCAAATTTACAACTTAATTAATAATATTCCTAAATTAAATAAAAAAATCTGCAATCGCCCTAAAAATTGTGACATAAATTTTATTAAAATCAGTACTCAAAAACAATAAAGAGAAAACAGACACATTAAATAAGTCAGGGGTTTATAAAATAATTTGTAATAAAGAATTATAATTCCTACATTAGACTGAAAGGTGACGTCTGTATTTGAAGTTCCCAAAGCTGTAGAAAATAGACATAAATTAGTGTTTTAATCCAGCACAACTATAAAATTAGATATTTTGAAAATTTTAATGATTAGCAAAAACAAAACACATTTGTGCTCGCGATGGGTTAATTTGAAAATTATAAAAAAAAATAAAAATATGTTTGCTGTATGGGTGCGGAACGTGGACGGTGGGGGTGACGGAAAAGGAAAAGTTAGAAGCGTTGTAGATGTGGTTGTTTACCGAACTTACGGCGTGTTTTCTCAATGTTTTATTTTAGTGATAGTGAATAAAACTCGGACGTACTATTTACATGAACTATTTATTCACTAAACTTATAATATCAAAAATAACGGATAATCAAACGGTAAGAAGAGAATAATATACAAAAAAGAAGACGTGATCGAAGAGATAACGGAAAAAACTTAACTGACTAAAATTATACACAAAGACTGAAACTACTGTCTTACCACCCCCCAAATACTCCAGCAACAGTAATAGAAAAGACTGCCAAGACAAATTCGGGTAAAACCCAACAGAACAAAGCCCCGCCTCAAGCGTTCGAGTACTTGGAAACTGACATTAAATGTACTGGATCTGAACAATACAATAAAGAAATGCTGTAAAATCGATTGAGGATGGTTGCGACCGACAAAGACCTTCTTGGCATTTTCTGTTGTTTGCAGGTACGTAAATATTATAATTACCTAACGCACCATTCGGACAACACCTTATAACATTTAATATTTCTATATTCATAAGGATGTTTTCATTACCATGGAATTTCCATTAATTAACATAGTGTGACGGACGTGGCGTTTTGGGTGGAATTGACCCGCGCCGATTGCAAAAATAGAGTGGAGTTTGCCCATGCCGCGTTCTAGAAAAATCGAGACAACTACTAGATCATTCGATTTGGTTCGAGAATAACCTAGCAACATCCATCAAACTATATAACCGACAGCGATAGACGATTTAGGACAGTTGACGGAGTTGACGGAGAATAGTTGACGGGTGACGGAGAACAGGCAGTTGACAGAAAGAGAAGTTTACGACGGAAAGAGTTTACGAGAGTTAAATAAACAAGTTTAGAGCAAAAGTAACAATATACTAAAATGCACTGTACTGAGCGTTTCAAAATAAATGTATTTAAATAAAAAATAAATGTAAATTAATCTGTAACAGTGGTATTATAGGAGAATGATGAATATACCGTGGGTCGATTATAAATGAGGATGTAGAGAGTAGGAGAACAAGGAGCGTGGTGGAAGTCAGTAAGAAAAATAAGATCTCTTCTTATCTTCTATATCTTCTCGCAGTAACATCTGAGATGTAAAAGTTTAATTAGAGACATATTAGAAGTAGAAATAGAAGTAAAGAGAAACAGAGGAACACTCATGTTAGATCAGATTACTGTTCGCAAATAGTTAGGGATGTAAAATGTTCGTGTTATAGTTTAAGAGAAATGATTTAATAAGAATAGAAAAAGAAGTAGAAGTGCGTATCCATTCTTTGAACCCGTATGACGGAACTTACATATTATAATGATGATGAAGCAAAACCTCCCGAAAGAATATCTATCTACCTATTATTAACGAACAAATACATTTCGATATCTCGCCCTTATTAAAGGTCATTCACCATTCAACTTCGTATATAAATTCTTTTAATTAGTAACATCAGATAGTAATTGACAGCCGAAATGATTGTTAGAGAACAAATATAATTCTTTTATAAAACTTGCCAACTTTCCACATCATTTGTAATACAATGTTTCACCAAGCACCGAGTGATTCAACTATTGTATTTTTAATTTACGTTTTATATTTGTTTGTACAGGGGTTTTTCAAGTTTAGTTAAGCTGACAATTAAATACTTCATTTGTCGTTACTAATTACTGTTATATAAGTATTACAAGGATCTAATTTTCTGGCATCTCTCAATACTTTTTGGAACCCATATTCGTCCTTCCTCTAAATGTTTGTATTAAGAGATAACAGCAATAGATGAAATTTAAATAAAAATAACTCACGACATAATTCCTGACTTCTCCATTTCACTGGAACTCCTTTATTGTTACACTCTTGGGCGTAAGCGGCCAGTGCGGTACATAAGCACTCACAGTCTCCCCCTTGATCGCAAGCACAAGTATCAAAAATGCAACGATTGAGATAATCGTCTACAGAAACCTCCGAATGGCAGGGTGTAAACAAAGAAGACTTCAGAATGCTACACTTTTTAACTGCCCAAATTCTTCTGTCCGGTCTTTGTTCACATGTATCCTATAACATTAAAATATATCATATCAAATTAAAAAAAAAGAAGGCATTAAAATCGTCACTCGTCTAATTATGAAGGATCACAGACCTCACATTTCGAACGCGTCCTACACAGTAGGCACAGCGTACCGAAAGCCATATACCACGACCGGTTTCGACCTATCGGGTCCCATCCTTTATAGTTAGACGAGTGGGGATTTTAATGCCTTCTTTTTTGAATATGTTATATCTTCGTCTAAGAATCCGTCGGAATCAACAGTGTAATTCAATGCCGGTAGGGGTATTAGCCCTCGGAGTAGTTGGTTCCATATTTATATTTTAAAAAAGGAAAATCATTAAAAGTATTGATTGATGAATACGTACAGTTATTTCTACAGTTTCAGGACAATAAGATTGTAACTTCCAGGAATCCCCGAAAAGCTGAGCCGACACTTCTGTAATACCTCCCGATGGTGTTTGAAAATCGTCATTCTCGTTGTCATTGTAATTACCACACAATCCTTTCACCTGCAGAATTATTTAAAAATAATTATTATTTCTGGAACACTTATCCATGTTAATTTGTACTTTATCTTTCCATCGTGGGTCTAATTTAACGTAAACTCTGGTTCCCTTATCCCAAAGTATGACCAAACCCAGTTCTGCAGCTTCCACAATTACAAACAGCCCCTTTTGGCGAATAGTCATTCTTTTCAGGACAGTTCCAATGGGAATATTTGATTCTCTCGTCAAAGTAACCTTTTCCATTTGAGATCCATGACCCACTTTTATGGTAACGGATTTGGAACAAGAAACTCCCAGAGAACCGCAGGGTACATTCTAGAATCATTACGTTAATAAGATTTTTGGAAATTACACTGTTAAAAAAGATTGCACAAAAAGTAATCAATAATTAATTAATTGTATGAGGCACTTCTGTAATCTTTGATTTAATGAAATTGTTAAAAATTAGCAATGAAACAAAATAGATGCTAAATATTAAAAATCAAGCTCTTAGCATTTTTAAGACTGCGAGATTTTTAACAGCTTTAAAAAATGGTGAATCTTTTCATGTGATTTTTAATATTTAGTTTATATATTGTCTTATTTTTAATATTAAACAGCTTTGCTGAATTAATTTTTGTAAACGTGTCTCATATAATTAGTTGTTTACTATTTTTTTGTGGTAAGCAGTGTGAAAAAGTTAGCTTCTGATAGGTTTTTCATATTTATTATAAAAAGGAGTGAAGTGAAACTTGCATAATTCAAAAGGTAATGTGCCACAGATAAATTGGTTTTGTGTATGTTGCTCTTAAGGTAGGTAACAAATTAAAAAAAGGTATTTCATAGGCCTAGGAACCGAACGCGGCTCACCCGCGTGGCGGGCAAACATTTCATATGTTAAGCAGCTGCCCAAGGCAGATCGATCACATTCGAATGCGCACGAATGGTTCCGAATATCACTATATTATTTTAATTGTGATTGTCAAAATTAATTAATTAATTCGAATAAGCGTGAAATGTATATTATTTTGATACCCTCACTTAAAACGCTTTAAGTAATTAAATGGTTGAACTAGTATATAAATATTAATATGAATTGTTATGGTCACATATTTTCATACTTGTATGGAAATGTCAAATGATTCGTCAGTGTTTAAAACTCCTTTTGCCAAAACGTAGTCGCATTGTCCCTGGTAATCGTACATTTTTCCATCAAACGTTTTGTAATGAGAATCACCCCAAGTGCTGCACTCTGCTGCACACTGACGTTCCGTACATGACCATTGTCCACCCATGCATGTGCTGTAATTTAATTTATTTATTGAAAAATAAAGGTAACAATAGATAATAATTGTAAAAGTATAAATTAATTTTTGTCCGAATTGTTTTTTCATTCCATTTTTCGAATTTTGTATGGAACAGCTGTTTCGCTTTTTGACAACTGTTAATAGTTTTCAAACAGTTAATATTTTACAAATATTTTTGAAATCATAGTTCATATATCATTCATATAAAATCCAATTTTCAACGCAACATAACGAAAAGTTTAGTTTTTAATATATGTAGCTGTATAATATACACTACAGGTAAAAATTTTACCGACCATGTCTAAACTGCTAATAATAATCCCTTCTACAAGGTAGTAGCAAATTATTGGTTATCACAATGCACAGTTCCACTATATCGTATGTACTCCCCCACATTACTGGAGTAAGCTATAGCGTGCAACACTGTGATACCCATTTCTCGTTTAGCTTCAGACGTCCGTGAGTAAATAAACTTATTTTTCGTGACTTTTCAAAAGTAAGTACTCCTTAAAAATGTTAAGAATCGGTCGATTTCTGGAAAATCTACAGTTTACAAGAAAGGGAACTTCGCGAAATTGTTGGTTATAGGTTAGCAGAACTTAACATTCCCTGTAATAGTGTCCAAATTGCTAATAAAGTTGATATTGAGTGTCAAAAGGTTAAGAATAATTTAAAGATTAACAAGTTCAAACACTACAAGTTGCGAACTACACAAAAAAGTTATCAATTTTGTTTACCAGAAAATAGCTCTTGTATTTATCCTCTGGCGGCAAAGCCAGTAATCAAATCAACGGACTAAAAGAACATTAGACCATGTATGTAATTTTGTCACAGTCTGCGTCTGTTGTATCGTCTGTCAGACGCTTCGTAATCGTCATCAACCTTATCAATATTTCATGTAGGTATTTCAAATACATATAATAGAATCACCTTATGGTAGGTTAAACATTTACCTGTAGTGTAGATATATTTCAAGAAATGTTTTTCAATGTATCTACTTGACTGTTTTAGCTTTGTATTGTCAATCTTTATATAGGTTCCAAAAGTTCTTAAAAGTATTAATAGTTTGATTACATTTTACTAATAGTATAAGGGTTGCTATCTTATTATACATTTTTTGAAAAATTATGGGTTATCCTGTTAGAGATATCAACATATAATTAGTTTTTGGTTAGTTTTGTACCAAGTATTGCAGTCACTCTGAACGATTGCATTTTCTCCATAACTTCGTCCACCGTGATGACAAGGACACTCAGTAGGACGTATGCACTCGTTACTGTGACTATCCAACACATACCCATCTTTACATTGACATCCAGGATGGCATTCTGAACTGGTGACAAATTCAGTGGAATGCATGTTCTGAAAAAATTAAAAATTAACAAAAATCATTGTTGATTAATATAATAGATACAGTTTACTTTGCATGTTATGGGCCTTTCTGATTCACAAGTGGTAAACTCCCAATTCTTAGATGAGTCACACATTGTCTTCAAATCGCCTGCATTAGGATATTTTTTCACTTCTTCTTTTGTTGCTGGTTGACAACTCCATTGAGCATTTAGACAAGTACTGACAAATAAATAAATAGAGGCTATTAGATACAACAATGGTACATAAAGCTCATTCTTGGCCTGCCTTTCCATTTTTAAATGTTATTATTTTCTTGGACTTTCCTTATTAATATTTAAGAAATTCAAATATATAGATTTTTAATTTCAAGGAAAAAAGGTAAAACTGGGCATCGCTACATAATTAACTATTCGTTTTTTAAACTGAATATTTGTGAAAGATTAATAAACAGATCAACGTGAATCAGGATGTTAAAACCAAAGATATCATTTCCGACATATTTTGCAACTCTGATTCCGAATCTAGAATAATACTAATTTGACTTTGAGATTAGGATTTCTCGAAACTGGAAAGTGCTAAAGTTTTTCTGAGGCCACATTTCACCATCTAAAAATATATTGAAAATGATTCCTCCTTTTCCGATTATTTTTTTCAACTGCCTATAGTCGTATCCTCTAGAAAGAGAGGGCATTCGAAAAAGATCGTGCTACTATGACGGACTGAAATCGAAGTTATTAATAATTAAAAAAAGTCAAATTGCCAACATTTGGATTTTGGAGTTAAAATATTTCAAAATCATTATGTGCTGAGGCAATTATGAGGCCAGATTCTGATTTAGCAATAGGAATACTAACTATTCATTTTGGTCGGGTAGTTTATAGGAAGCAAAGTGGGTAGAGGAAACGCGACTGTTTTGTATCCAATTTAGTTAGGGTAGTTTTATTTTGCTACTTTAATGATGTTATTTCTTGTACTGTCAAATTTAGTTCTTGGAATGTTAAAATAGTATAAATATTATGGTTTATGACCCTAAACATTCGTGCCAATAGAGCAGGTAATGCGGCTCTTAACCGCTTGTTCGATGGGTTTCCCTTGTACCCTCGTCCCACCAGCCCCATAGTTGTAAACAAATATAAAGACCGAATGTGACAAAGGAAAGAACCTAAAAACAGGAAGCGACTGATCCAAACAGTACTCCTACCAACAGCCTTCTATAAAAGTTCAGACAAAGCCGAGGATAGTATTCCATCAAATTGTAAGGAGGACACTGCGCCCTGGTACTGCAGAAACCAAGATCTACAGAAGGAAATTCAACTAAAGGGTCCTCTGGAAGTGGCAGTCAAGAGAAGGAGCGAAACGATAGAGAGGCTAAGAAATCACGAACAATAAGGTTTCAGAGATAAAGCGGATGTTCTGGATTAATTGTCCTGCCAAAGGCCAAACCAACCAGAAGAATTCCCGTAAAAGCGGAAACATGATGAACATATTTGCATAGCTTACACAGCTCAAAAATATTAGTTGTGAGGAAAAAAAAGGAAAGGAAGTTACTTTGAGATTCTGTACAACGTAGCTTGGTTGTTCTCATTTATTTATTAAGTATTTTTTTACATAAATTCGTTTATGAGTATTTTATTTTACCAATTCATTTTCAACTAGTTCTACAAAACAGTGCAGCTTTAAGGTGAATTTTGCCACTGTTTTATGTTTTTTACAAAAATCAGTTCGCGCCTAAACAGCGACTTTAAAGAATAATTTATGACCTTTTATCTTATGGATTTTTAATTTAATCTACTCCTACTTGTGGAGTAGTATTATTAGTGCTTTTAGTATTTTACCGAAATTAAATGGCAGTTGTAATTTCCACAAATTTTTAAAATTATAAGTGACTTTTTTCTTTTCTTTTATTTACTTTTTATTCTCTTCTTCTTTCTTTCAATCATAAATTCAAATCAATCACTGGCCAATAAAACTTTATATAAAACCTTTGAAGGGGTCCTACAGTTGCAGTGAAAAAGAATAATTTAAATGTTTAGTAATTTTTGAGAAAAAGTGCCAGAAACAGAAATTTTCCTTTTTGAAGTCATTTAATTAAAAAGAATATATATTTTGAGTGTGTTATTAACCAAAAAATAAGTCCTATTAAGGCTTGTCCTTTATAAAATGAACTGTCTGAGAGGAAGAATATAATTAATAAAGATATTTCTTTTCTCACCATAACTCCAGACCTTTGCTAGCAGGTCTAACTTCCTTGTATCCTGCTCGGAATTCTAATCCTTCATGTTGACAGCTGCACTGCCCAATTGGAATACATTCTCCATACTCATCTAAAGCTTCCCCTTCTGGACAATTGCACCCTTCAATGCACACACGATCACAGTTGGGATGAAGGGACACTTCCGAGCACGTTCTAGTACATGAATTGCCGCATATTTGATATTTTTGTCCACCAGAACAATGAATTGCGCATTCTCGAACATTATTTCTCCAATCTACTTTTATACCTTTCATTGCACACTCTTGGGCATAAGCTGATATCATGGGACATAAACAATTGGATAACTGAGAAATAAGAATAAAATGATACTAACAGTCAGTAAGGTTCGTTTGGCAGAATTTTAGATTTGATACTAAAATTTACCTCTTTAGTTTCGCAGGCGCAAACATCATACAGACAATCTTGATAAAAAGGTTCAGGGTCGACATACCAGTGACAATCTGCGAATCAAAATAAAGTAAATTTGCATTATTAATTATTTTAAAAATTGATGGTGAAAGAAAGCCAATTTTATTTAATACATACGAGGCATGTATTTTTAGTAAGTACCGTTTTGAAATTTTGCCGCCGCAGCGCTGCAGTCAGCCTTCTGCGCATGCGCACTGAGTACCTACATCAGTCACCTACGCATTGGCGCCATTACAGTCTGATTTGCCCTTGTTTACGTTATTTACTGAGTGTTTAAGATGCCTCCGATAATCGTGAGTCCCGCCGACTCTGAAGTCCGGAGTCCGGACTGTTATACGATTCCTTAGTGCTAAAGGACTAAAACCGATTGATATTCATCGTGAGATCTGTGCAGTTTACGGACAAAACATTATGAGTGATGGAATTGTAAGGAATCTGCGCCAGGCAAATCCAGAACAAAAGGCGTGACAAGTTGAGCAAGGACATCGTTTTGCTGCATAACAATGCCTGTCCGCATGTGGCTAATCGGGCCAATGATCTCATCACATCTTTTCACTGGGAAACTTTAGATCATCCTCCGTACAGGCCTGATCTGGCGCCCAGTGACTACCATTTATTCCTGCACTTGAAGAAACATCTGGGCGGTCAGCGCCTTCAAGACGATGACGAAGTCAAAACAGTTGTGATGCAGTAGTTAACAGTTAACAAGTCAGGCGGCAGAGTTCTATGAGAAGGGTATTGAAAAACTTATCAAACTTTATGACAAGTGCCTCAATATTGAAGGAAATTATCTAGAAAAGTGGTTTACGGTACAAGCTTTCATGTAAAAACGAAATTATTAGGATATCTTTGCACGTTTTTTATGAATTTCAAAACGGTATTTACTTAAAAAACATGCCTCGTACATATTATGAGGGTTTTAAAAACATCCTCTTTTGTCTCCCTTTTAACCCCCCTATAATATAATAACAGAACCAACGAGGATACTGTAATTACGATAATCATCGGTCATAAAGCCTAAAATAATATATTAATCACAAAATAGAAACTAAGACTCGTAATCAAAAAAATTAAAAATGGGGAACTGCCCTAATTTATGTGTGCAATTATTGATGTTACACTAGTTCCTAAGCGTTAAAATCTATTCTTTATACAAAACCAAAATTGTGCAATTTTATCGAAAATAAGGGACTGTCGATACCGAATAGCCTATTAGGTAAAATTAAAATGAAGAAAGCTGAAAGTTAAAATTTATAATGGACGTTTGATGTAAAGATAGGAAAAACTGAAAGACCAGGAATGAGACCTATTAATTGGCCAGTACAAATTGAACTTTCCAAAATAATGAAATTCACACAAGAAATTTCTTCTGTTCTTATTTCTTATAAATACCAACTGAAAAATTAAAAGAAAATCAGCTTCAAAAATATGCATTCCTATTTTAAAAAAGACCTTGAAGGCTAACGTTAAGTCACACTCAAGGTTACTAATTTGTTTCCACTTCGGAAGCATACAATTTTTATCTGAAACTTTTTCTGAAAGAATGTGATTTCGTTGTCTCAATATAAATTTATGTATTGCAACAAAAGTAATTAAACTGGATATTATTTATACTACCCAACCAATATATATAATAGCTACCTTCGAACTCCTTAGACTTAATTATGCTGCAATGTTGTTCAGCAGTCGCCTTATTTTGAATATTTGCTTCGCAAGGATGAGTTACCACTTTTTCCATGACATCTTTACATTTTTCGGCTGTTTTCCATTTGTTTGCAAAAGCTTCTGGCATTTTTTCAATGTCCCCATCAGGAGTAAGAAAATCGTCTTTTTGATTATCAGTAAAAGTTCCACAGAGACCCTTAAAATTACATCAATTTAACAAACTGTAAATCTAGTTAAATAGGTATCTTGTAATTATTACCCCTGTTTGCCGTTTAAAAATTGCTGGAAGATCCACGTATACCCTAGACAATCCATCCCACCACACTTCCACTTTTTCAGGAAGCTCAACTAAAGAAAATTACAAAATTATGAAAATATTTTCCATAGACAATTGGCAACTCATTTCTGCTCATTCTTTATGTCAAATGGTTAAAGAAACCTCAAATTTAAGTTGATTGGTATGCTTTTATTATAAAATTTGATTATAATTCATTTAGTTTTACATTACCGATGTCATTATTTTAATTTCTGAGTAATTATTATTAGTGATTTTAAGAACAACTTTTGTGGAAATAGGTAACAACATTATTTTTTCAAAAAAGAAGGAATTAAAATCCTTATTTATCTGAATATTAAGATCAAAGATCTCACATTTGGAACGCGTTTCTGCCAGCGCCCACCTGGTCGAAACCGGTCGTGGAATATGGCTTTCGGTTCGTTGTGGCTACTTGGTAGGACGCGTTCCAAATGTGAGATCTTTGATCTTAATATTTAGACGAATAAGGATTTTAATTCCTTCTTTTTTGAATATGTTATATCTTCGTCTAAGAATCCATCGGAATCAACAGTGTAATTCAATGCCGGTAGGGGTATTAGCCCTCGGAATAGTTGTTTCTGTTGATTCCATATTTATATTTATATTTATATTATTTTTTATTTAAAGGATTTTCATCTTTATTTAATGAATGAATCATAATCTTATTTTCCTATAAACACGCATGTTCAATTTGTTGGCCAATCAACCAAAATATGTTTTCTTTTTATTGTTTGACAAACGAAATAATATAAATGACTTACTGAGGAAGCAATTCAACAGAATTTCAGTCATTTTTTTTATTTTAAACATAAAAAAACTTTGAAAACTATCACAATATGAACATAAACAAAATCTCATTATGAATAATTAAGAAAACAAATTAACTTGCCAAGTAGGAAAATTGAAGATACGCTTCTTATATTGGCACCAGATATTTTGTAAGGGATTCGAGTTATTTCTTGTCCATTAACAGTAACTTCATGATTTTGTCTAAGTTTAATGGTTTGGCCTGAGATCCTGATAGTGACGGTTTTTGTGCAAGACGGTAGACCTGAAGTTATAGTTGAAGGAAGATTCATAGCCTGGAATTATTAGATAAATTATTAATTAAAGTAAATTAACTTATCAAGCTTTTGTAGTATTTTTACCTGCGAAATGGCTCCACTGCATGGTACATTTTCGGCTTCTATTGAAAAGTTATTGTGTTTCACCAAATAGTATGAACATTGTCCCATGAAGTCGTAACGTTTTCCATCAAACGTTATGTAATGGGGATCTCCTAAAGCTGAACATCTTGCTCCACAAGCTACCTGTTAATAAAAGATAATACAATTATACAAAAGATCGATGCGAGATTAATATGTTCCAAACTAACTTGAGTGCAAACCCATTTTCCATTTAAACAGGTGCAAGTGTTGCAATCTTTAGGAACAGAAGCTCCTGGTGGAAAATCTTTTCCTCTCAAACGGCAAGGACACTTTTCCTTTACAATGCATTCTGAATTGTGCAAAACTGTTCCTTCAGGACAGTAACAGCCTTCTTCGCATGTTCCATCTTCGGTAGTTTTTTCGTATACGTCTCCACACACTTCTTGGCCTTCTGGAGGCGCGCAAGGCATGTAAACTCTATTTCCGGAACATTGCATGGCTGAAAATTATTTTGAAATGCTTTCAAATAATTTAGTATAATTATAATTCAAGAAGTAGAATAAAATAGTATAAATAACAACCTGCAACTACTTAAACTTATTCAATCTAACAATACACAACTTTTGAGTTGTACCCTGTAGCTACTTTACATCGACAAAAATAAAGAGAAAAAATCAGATTGTTTAAATAAGATAACATCTTTTCACAAAATGTGTATTCTATACGACAATTGTTTCGCTACACAGTACTTTTTTCAAGTTATTCATTGGTTTATCATTCAGTGTAGAGAAAAAATTATCGTTTCAAATAAACATTTTTGTGAAGTTATTATTTTATTTAAACAATTTAAATTATGAACTTTCACCAAGTAAATGCAAACTCTGTCTTATTTTTAGAATAAGACAGAGTTAACTTGTTAATTTTCATTAGCCAAAATAAATAAATGGCTACAAGAAGAACAGTGTAGAATATTGATAGTTTTCTGTTTTTGAAAATTGTCGAAAAGTCCTGTAAACCAAATACAAAAAACCTTGTAATTTTATTTTAACGTTTTTTTAAAAACGATTTTACTTTTTGTGCCTATTTGTCACTAGTATTCTTTCAATAATAAGATTTATTCTACCGTTTGCTATTAACAAATGAATTGTACAAGAAACTTATAATAAGCGCAACTTCAAGTGTAATATTTTGCATTAAAATAAGTATCATGATAAAAACAAACTCAAAAAAGTATAAGATATAAGACTATTAACTTTGAGGGAAAATTACCTATGCATATGCAGCTGCTGTCCCTGATTAACATTAACACGACCTTGTACTCTATTATTTTTTTATTGTTGTGTACTTTTTCTCTATAAAATGTTATAAAATTTGTGAAAACCGCATTAAAATCGATTAAGAAATGCCCAAGTTATATTTTTTATACTGTTGTGTTTTGTTGATAATATTTAAACCAAATCATAACGCCATCTGTAAAAATTAGTATTGATGCTTTTAAAACGACAAATAAAGTAAGTAGTCAATTTACGTATACGGAGTGCTTCAAACTGTTTATAATAAAGGATGTTCCGTTCAAATTAATTAAAACAAAGTTTTAACTCGCCCTGTACACTGTTATAAAAAAATATTACAAAAAGTATTAGGAAATTTGAAAGAAGAACACATTTACAAGGTGTTTCTATAATAAAATGATTATCGCTGATATGTTTAAAATGGAGGGTGTCAAGTAAACCCTTGATTTTTAATAAAAATGATCATAAATCTTGAATGACTCTGTATAGACAACATTAAGTGAGTAGCCAAAAATGGAGCATTTTAAAAATGAAACCATATTCAGGGCGTTCCATTGAAGAAATAAGTTTGGTTCGTGGAAATTTATGGAATACTCTAGTTTAGCTAATTCTACCAGACGTTTCGTCATCAGCTGTGGATAACATCTTCAGTGGCTTGCTGTCGGATGCATGGTCAAAGTGTTCTACTCGGCGTCGGGTTGGCAAGTGCACTTGCGAAACGTCTAGTAGAATTAGCTAAACTAGACCATGACCATCAAACCAGGAAGCCTCAAACCTCCATATTGTTACACAATGATGGACCACTCTGTATATTATTATAAAATGATTGTTGCCATTATTATCATTATTTTTATTTGTTACCTTTTTTAAAACAAATTGTAACATCCCAACACTGGCATCCCGTAACAATACTTACGACAAAAGTTCTGATCTCTCCACTTGACTAAGGTGGTGACACCTTTATGGGCACATTCTCGAACATATACATTGAGAGTCTGGCATGCGCATATTTCGGGGAAATCCTGACAATTACAATAATCCCATCGACACGCGTCCAACAACATAAACACATCCATGACAGACTGGCATGCTTTAAAACGGTTATCAGAGAGTAGTTTTTGACAAAATTCCATTGCTTTATGGCCTTCAGAATTTTTATCGTTACTGTCTTGACATGCATGCTCTTCTTTAGGGATGTTGTTGCACGTCTCTTAAATAATGAAAAATATAATTATATATTGAAGAACAGGTTAATGTTTTTTAATTTACCTTGAACACTGTCTACTTGCCAGCTGGTGGCAAGAGTTACCACACTTTTCGGTACCAGTCCGCTCTTAGATATCATATCATTGTGAGAATTTCCATCGATTCTACCACAAAGACCTTCAGTACGATTCCACATGTTTTCTTTAACCTCTACTTGAACCAATTGCTAAAATCCATACAAAAAAGTGTTATTATTCAGTTACTTCCGGTTGTATCTTTAATATTTTAAGTACGCTTTGACTTGAATTAAATATTCGTAGATGAATCGAATATTGGGGAAAAGACACTTCATTTAGAAGCTTAGTATCAAATTTGAGGAGGCAAATAAATATTACATGATTATTTGTATATCTTTGATAAGTACCTGTCCATCCCATTTGATTGTAACACCCACAGGATCAATTATAGCTATTAAATAATGAGCTGACATTTCTGCCCTTATTCCTGCCAAACGTGCAGGAACTGGAAATATCCTTTTTGGAGATGCGAACACTGGAACTCCATTTTCTGCCAATATCAAATAATAATGTATTAATAAGTTACTTTTTTCTGTCCTGTACTCACTTCTTTTAAAAATATATTCCTTGTCCTGTAGGTAAATGTGAACAATTCTGTAACATTCTTCTTTGCTTATTTCGCATTCTTTGTTATTTTTTACAATTACGCTAAATGTGTGATCTTCCAAATCACGAACAAGAACATGTGCACAAGAGGAATCAAAACTAAAATATATTATGAAAAACAAAAATTAAATGAGTACACTAGTAATATACGTATAAGAAAAATGAACCTGAAAACTTTTCCATCGAATGTCTTAAAATGCGTTCCACCCCATGTAAAGCAAATGCCTGGCTCCGGGTTTTTAACTTCAACAACTGAATATTCACCACTAACAGAGTTTGGATTTTGAAAAAAATGAATATTAGTCTGGTTGATCAATTTTTCTGGTGGAGGATTTGGCTATAAAAAATATTTTTTAAAAAGATAAATAAATACAGTTTTTCAAAACTACCTTGGGAAAGTGAATTTCTGGAATAAAAGCGTTTTGAGAATTGAAATTGATTTTTCCTGTTCCTTCAATCTGTTGACCTTCCATAAATGCCCCACCAAATGAAAATGAAGAATTGAACTCATTATAGTACATATTATTACCATGAATGGGAATTAAATGCCCTATAAGCAACAAAAAACGATCGGAAAAGTTCCATATAAGACCGTAAATTTTATTACCATAAACACACTGTGGAATGGGAAAGGGGACAAATGTCCCCGTATCATAACTACACGTATAAACTGAAGCTGGAGGAAATTCAAAATCTACACCTTCGGGACACGACAAAACACAACTGAAAAATTCTCCCGTAATAGAACAGTTGTACCCTCCGTTAAACTGGAGTTTTGTTGATGTACAGGCATCCGCTCCTAATTTTTGACAAAAATTAACAAGCAATATTGCAAATATAAATTACTTACTGTATTGGCATTGTGGTCCCCTGTACTCTTGTGGACATTGACAGACGTTGAAAGATAAACAATTACCGCCGTTTTGACAAGGTGGAGAACAAATAGCTAAACATGTAATAAGAAAAATACGCTATGACTTTACAATAATAGTACTACAATAATATATTTTTTTACGTTCGCAATCAGGAACAGTAACCCAATCTTGTCTTGTGGGTATCCACATTCCGTTTTCGCACATTAAGTTGGTTACTTGGGATCCATCAAAAAATTGATGCCCTTCCAAACAGGCGATGATACAAGATCTGTAATTGTTATTGCATTAAGTGCGTATAAAAGAATTAATGCTCATCTGAATATACGAACTTGGAAGTGCAACTTCTTCTAGAATTAATAGGCATTGGGGGTTGATTTAAACAAGGAATGTTATGAAATTGACATTGAGGACCGGAATAGTTCTCAGGGCAGTTACATTCATTAGGTGCTGTACATATACCGTTGTTGACACAAGGTGGCATACAAATAGCTAAAATTTAAAAAGTACAATATAGTAAAACATTCCAAACTTCGCGAAAATCAGCAGTTTTACGTTCGCAAGCTGGTATGGTACTCCATTCGGTTTCCTCAATTTCCCATTCACCATCTCGACATGTAATAAAAAGTTGAGTTTCACCATTAGGGAACTGATGGTTGGGTATACAATTAGCTTTACAACCATTATATATTGAACACTTAATCCCTGCATTCATTGGAGCAGCCGGAATATCCTTGCATCCTTAATATTTTTAAAACAATTTATAAAAAGGAGTCATAACAATTTTCACAATTATTAAGTCACACTTTTGAATTAAATACAGGAAGCAATTAATCAAAGTAAAAGCCGACAAACATTACATGAAAGATAAGCCACCTACTAATAACCAGTAATTAACCGGTTCTAGTTTTAAATATACGATAGCTCCTTCAACTAAAATAATTTGCATTAAAAGTTTAAGATAGTTCTTACTTTATAATAATTTATCATTATAAATATGCAGATTGATTAATATAAATCGTTCATTAGAATATAATCCATAGTGTGCAATTAAGATTCGGGCTGATAGTTCGTGTTCAAAATGGATAATTAGCTCTATCCACGTTGTAAACGCAGTTTCTACTAAAGATGCAGTTACCGACGAAACGTCTGGGTCTAATCGTTCATCATCCGCCTGAATATTAATTCTGCTACGTTCATAAGAAGTTTATAGGGAACGAAAGAAGCTATCGATTTGAAACTTTATATACATCTACAATTTATAAATGAAAATATGTTGAAACTCGCATTTCCGGTTCCACAGGAAGTCTGCCATAACTTCCTTTATTTTAAATGGAATGATCCATTTTTAACAGCTTACTAATTTATAGATAACTTTTTTGACTCCCGTGATTATATTTTCTTTGTCACTAATATTTTTACCTTCATTTAATTATAATTTGAGAAATATTAGTAAGATTTTTTGTTCAGTTTTCGTGAATTTCTTCAAAAAAATTTTATTTACAAAAAATTAAATTATGAAAACTATGATTATTGAGCAATAGATTCTTTTTTTTCGAAATTAAATTATGAATTTTTCTGAAACAATGTGTTTGGAAATTATGAAAAATGATGAAAAAGCAGGAATATTTAACATGGTACTTTTTTAGAAATTTATTATTTTGTATAAAAATTAACGAAAAAATTTTTAATTTCTCTGAAAAATTAAATTGTATTTATTAGTTATAAGAAATGATGAAAAAGTATGATTATTGAATATGAAAATTTTATATAAATCGCTTATTTTCTATGAAGATTAACCGAAAAGTTATGAATTTCTGTAAAAAATCATGTCATCAAATTATTATACTTTTTTTTCAATATTTTTTATTTTACTGATGATAAATGGGAATTTATAATTTCTTATTCATATGGAAATATTCTTTGAACATTACACCTCTGAATAGGTAACGGAAAAATTCATGAACACTACCTACAATTTATTTTTTTATAAATAATAATTGTCACTAAAATTTATCCAAATTCATAATTTTTTATTGAAAAACTGTCAACTTACTATGAAATTGTATATATATTTTTTATCTAATTTTCATAGTTTACTATATTTTTTTCATAGTATATAGTATTACATTTTTTGTCAGAATAGATCAACTTAATAAAAGTTGCGTTTAAATTTAATTTAATTCTTTAATTTAAAATGCCGATGTAAATATACTCTTCAAATAGAACCAGAAATGTAATAATTCTGAAAATATTTTCATTAAACAGATCCCTTTTACTTATAGAAAGTTTCAAATCGTTACAACGGTTTTAATCGAGTTTTATTGATAACTTTCTGTAATTTCATTACAAAGTGTACCACTGTTTTATTTATTAGTAATTTTTATACAAAATAATTATAGTTACAATATATTTACAAATATAATATGAAAAATGAAATACTGTCATAACCAGGAAATTTACTTACCCCCTCTATATTCAACATTGCTTGGAAATGAATGGGAAATACCCGACGATGTTTTGGTAAATGTTTTAACTCCGCTAAAATAGTGATATGATCAATAAAACCGGAAACATTTAATAAACAAGGCAATTAGTATTACCTAGAACTTGAATGAGAGGATTTAGCAGTTCCAAGTAAATCTTGCAAAAACATAGGAGACTGTATGAACTGATTAAGCTCAGGATTAAGATAAGCTTTACTACAAATATAATTAGAATAAATTTAACAATAAGTAGAACACTATAGTTACTTTAAATTGAAATAATTACTCTAATGAAACTTATGACTTACTAAAGAAATTTGATGATGGTAATAATGATTGATTTATATACCTTTTTAGTAGATATGCCAAGTAGTCAAGTGTAACTTTACCACTTGGTCACATTTTCAAAAACTAGTTCCTGCATATTTTGGGTTAATTTAAAACTTTGGCACATTCGCGTATATTTGACCATCTAAATAAAAAGTGCAGCTTTTTAAATTTCCCATTGTTATTATAGATAATTGATCGTAAAAAAGTACATTCATCTTTAAATCACAGATGGTCTTTTACATTTCCAGATTTTAAAACTTTTATTAATTAATTGTATTTTTTGATTATAAGTATGTATTACAAAAGTTTTTCATTATTAAGGTATTTATTACAAATAATAAGAAACTCTAGAAAGATAAATACACACTAAATTGATTTTTTTTAAAGTTACATAAGATATTAATTTCGAACAAAAATGAAATACATTTAATAACTCTGTTGAATACAAAACAAGAAAAAGTATTTCCACATTAATTTTCTTTTTTGTATTTTGTAAGTGAAATACAATTAAAAAGAATTTAGGATAATTTCAATAATAAAGGGTATCTACAATCTCTAACTCAGGATGGCACATTGGGTTTCGAAACGTATTTTATGCTGTTATAAAGTTTTTATGTGAAATTTAGGATTTTAATGTTTAATTTAGTGAATACTAAACTAGAGAACATACATTCCTACTTTGGTGTGTATATTTTTAGACTTTTTTTGGCACATTCAACAGAAGCTCATTTCTCCAAATTTAACGAATGTCTAAATTCCCATTTAAAATAACAACTTGAATACTAAGAAAATAAAGGATGATTGACAACTGCTTATAATAACAATTTATTTGCTCTATTCGTCACATCGCTCAAAAAAATTTGATAGATCCAAAAAGTTGCGTCGCTCATATAGATTTTATATATTTATTTAACTGTAATCAATCTGTAGAGCAATGAAATTCTCTACTGTAGATAATCATTAACAAATTTGAGTATACAAAATTAAACTGAATGTTCTTCTAAGAATTTGTATTTTATTTTGATATTGTAACGACTGATTATGGTCAAATAAAAAGGTAAAAATATATTCGAACTTACCAGTAAGATGTCCATATCGTAAATAGTAACAAAATATTTGTCTTCATATTTCTAACTAATAAATTTTAACAAATAACATAATATTTGTCAAGGAATTAAATAAATGCAACGAATGCAGTCTACAGCAAACTGTGAGAATCGCGGTCGGATTAAGTATTTTTCACTTTGGCCGTGACACTTATAGTGAAATGTTTTTTTTTAAGTTCAGTGATACTCTAATTTAGTAGGTGTTTAATAGGAACAGGATGCTCATATCACAAATATGTATAAAGCCAAACAAAATGATAAATGTGCCAAGGCAGTTAAAAATGTGCCACAATTTTTGATAACCAATGAAAGGGAAAACCAATTATAATAATTAATGTTAAATTTCCTTTCAAGCTGTAAATAAGCTCTCATATTCAATTTAAGACAGGGTATTATGAAATCAATAAGTCAAAAATAGGATTCTTCATTACAAAACAACATAATTGCTTTTAATTTTCAAAATTTATTAACAATAACATTAGAATACTTGTATAAAAAGGAATGTTGCTAATTTATTACAATACTTCAACTTAAAAGTAATAACATACGTATTTTAATATTCATAAATCTACATTAACAACCTGTTGAGCTAATTGCACTTAAAAACAATTTAATAAGAAAAATTATGTGTGATTAGTCTTCGTCGATTTTATTGTTTTCTCTGATTTTTTGAGCAAAAACTTTTGGATCATCCACTAAATTTTTCCAAAACTTGTAGTAATCTTCAGGACTTATATCATCCACAAAAATGTTGTTATTCCTTAAAACTGACTGCCAAACCTACAGATAATTTTAACAAATTAACATTAATAGTCAAGTCTCTGTAATTAATAATATGCAAACTTCCTCAAGTAACATCATTCAATAACAAATTCAACAAACTGTTCTAATATGTAAACAAAGAAAAATATTTTAAATCCAAATTGTGTAATTGTAAAATGAAAAATAAAGTAATTATAAAAAAATACCTGTTTTTCAGACAATAAACTTGAACTGGGTTTATTTCCTAAGTTACCCTCATGAAATATTTGTAATTTATGTAGTAAATAGTAGAATGTGTACATTTTATCTTCACTTGTAGTCTAAAATAAATAAATGAACAGTTTAATTTAATTACTAAAGTAACCGTTACCATTTTATAAAATTTAATGTTGGATGTTGCTGTTTCCAGAAAACAATTCAATTCTTGAGCTGTTTTTTGGTGGGGGGGGGGGTATTTTGTAGGCTAATGTAAAATTCATTTTTTTTGGATTATTAGAGTAATTTTAACATGTACACCGATAAATATGACTCGTCCACAAACAGGGAAACGCCCATGTAATTTTAAAAACATTATTTAAATTTACCGTTCAAAATTTGACGATATCTGCAAAGTTATTTAGTTAAAAACGTGTCTAACAATAAAGCCTCCTTTATATAAATTTTAACTATTATAGACAAGTAATAAACAGATAACTTAACTTAAGAGACATTCCTTATACAAATAATGTATACTAAATATTACAAAAATTGAACATTAAATTATTTATTCAATTATTAATCTAATTGTAAAATTTCTTCCACCTACTACCTTTCAACATTAGAAGATATTTAAAGAGTCAAACAGCTTAGGGGCCATTCAAGTATTTAATAATGAAGTTTAAGGGAAGATATCATTATAACGGCACGGTGCGTTAAAGGCATGGGAAGAGAAGTAAAGAAAAACATTAGGTAACATTATATTAGTGACTTTTCAGTACTTTGCGCAACACAATCGACATCTTTGGGTGAAGATGGCCACTTAGGTGTTACATAACATTTAGGGGGAGTACAGCGAAACATTAAGGCGCGTTACAGGGGGAGGGATAAAAAAAATTCAAAAACTGTGTTAGGTAGTACTTGAACAGCCCCTCATTTATTTTTCAAATTTTTACTTGACCTTACTTTAAATGTAATTGAATGAGCACTACAACACTTGACAGGATACAAACTATTTTTATAATAATTTGAAAGCGTTGTAGAACCAGGAAAAAAGAGTTTTTGTAAATTAAAACCATGAAATGTCGAAAAGCCTTCACAGTCTCTAGTATCAAATGGTTGTATCCCCAATGTAGTTAATACTTTTCCTAAAAATATTTATTCAATATATATTTTTTATTAGTAGTAGTTTACTTTTTATACCCAAATAGTAATCTTCTTTATTCATAAAAGTATTTCCTTCAGAACATCGTTGGAGTGAATTCATGTAATTGAAAAACTTTATTAAACTACCTTTACTCAAAACATAACCAGCATCCCCACTGTTATAGTTAAAGTCCCAACTTGAGATTCCATGGCCTAAATAATAACTATCCTTATAGTTTAAGTTTGCCACCATAAAACGTAAATTTTCTACAATTGCAAATATGTCATCTTTTACAATAAGCACCCAATTAAAATCCATATTGCTTGAAATATTTAAAAGTGATTTGCATAGTACAGACCATGAAGAATTCTCTTTAGTTCTTTTTACAGGCATTTTGTTATTGAATTTCTTAGTCATATTAACAAACAGAACATTATTACAACTTTGTGCCCATGTTGCATTTGAAGCATCTCTATACCTTGGTTTATAAACCAGTATTATGCATGTTATCTTAATTTTCTGAAATAAATATTGTGCTTCAAGGAAGTGCTTCTTTGAACCATAGCGCAAAGTATCCATACAAACAGAAACATGTGAAAAAGATTGATTTTTCATCCATACATTGTACCTATTTTCAAAACATTTTCTGCCTATTGAATGGTGCTTCGTTTTCCGTGATATTTCTACCTTTGTACATACAATTATCAATCCTATAAAAAATCCAACTATAAACGCAAACTTAGGTAATAAATCCCGCATTTTAAGGGTTTATCACATGTTTTCTTTTGTCTTTACTTTAGGGTATTATCAACTATATAATTCATGTTTAAATAGTATAAGTTGAATGTTCAGGCTCAGAAATTTCTTAGGTTTTTGATATTTCCACAAATCGATTACATCCGTTATATCAGAGTTACATGTTTAAATGTTAGATTATTCACATAGGTTATGTCAAGTTACGTGCATACAAAATAAAACAAACCTCTGATAAAGTAAATGTGTCTAAATGGCAACTTCTTAACAATAATAACCATTTCCAATAATTCTGAAAAAAGGAGATAATCCGTTTAAAAGAAAAAAAAGGTACATCTTTAAGTATTTATATCACAGTTTTTAGATTATTTATTTGAATAAAATCTTCTTTGCCTTCTAACATTTTAGTTTTATGTTAGTTATGTTTTCTTTATTTTTTTATGCGAATGAGTTTGATGATATTAACAACTTAGATATTTCTTTTTTGTTTTCTAATCTATTAAGAATATTTCATAATTCACCAACCGCATCATCTTTAACAATTATTAAAACTTTTTTGTTTGTTTATTACAAAATAAAATCGATCGCAATTGCATCCTCAAACTTTGACTTCATTAAATGGTGAGTTGATAGTCTTATAGGAATACTTATAATATGTACTCATCATCTGATGAAGGTTGACGAAACAGTTATGATCGATTTTATTTTGTAATAAAACAAATAAAAAAGTTTTAGTGAAAATCTTTGTTGTTTTCCTATTTATTTTACAGATATTTAAAAAACCATTTCTGAAACACCGTAAAGCACTTTTCTTTATTTATGCTTTTTTTAAAATGTTTCACCAGCAGACTACTAATGAGACAGTAAAATTTAATGTTAAAAGAGTTACTAAATACGAAGATTGGCGTAGGAAAGGAAAGTGAAGATGTGTGTCCAACCAATGTCGGAGTAATGATCCTATGATGATGAATTAAGCAAGTTACGTTGTAGGTAGGTTTAGCCACGGTCATATTTTTCGAAGTATTCAAGCGCATGCGCAAATTTAAATATTCAAATACGAAACGAAAACGAAACGTCTGTCAACTGGTCAACCGTTTTGTCTTATTACGTTAGTAGAAGTTAGCAAAGTGAATGTGAATGTGAATTATTCTGAATTTACAAAATACACCAATATACATAAACTGAAATCTAATTTCTTGATATTTCTTTGAATATGGCTGCAAACGAAATATTTGCTGGACTAAATAAAAACTTATTACAACATGTTAATGATGGCGTCCTAGCTTTTAGTTCTATAAACGAAGTAAGTTTTCAGTTTTTTGTATATTTACTTTATATATTCATATCAAAAACTGAACCAATTCAAGTATGACATTAATTTTGATTATGACACTATAAGAAATGAGTACTACAGCTTTACTTTATTTATTTATTAACCAGGTACATGTAAATTAAATATATTATATCGCTGTAGGTATAGTAATCACCTTTGCGCGATCCCGGTACATAAAACAAAACTTACAAACCAATCATATAAATTAATAATAACAAAATATAATATTCATTATTTCATTAGATTTATGTTTCTAAACGATTTTTTTGAGCTTTTAATATTTGTAATTATATACTGTACACTTTATAAAATTTAAATGTTCATCACTGTGAGATTTAGAGTAAAAATTAATATATTTAGATTCTTGAACCATTTTTTAAATTTTATTTTAATAGTCTTCTGTAAATTATTCAAGTCCTTCATTATGTTAGGTAACTTATTGAAGTATAATGAGGCATTAAACAAATGTCTTTTTTTCTGCCAATCTCAAGTTGGAAGCTGGAAGTTCAATTGCTTTATGTCTTGTATGACTATTGGATTTTTTAAATTTTGATTTCAGTAATTCATAGTGTAGTTGTAGATAATTTAATAAATAAGTTGCTTTAATACTAAGTGGAGATGTAGTTTTGTCAGCTTTTGTTTTGAAAATTCTTTTTATTATTCTATCCTGGATATTCCTTAAAGATTCTAGTGCATTATCATACGTAGAACCCCAAGCAATAAATTATATAATAAATACATTGATTAAATTTGCTCTATACTTACCTACTTATTGTGTGTAAATTGTTAATATAATATTGATAATAAAATTACAATTTATTTGGTTGGTTGTATAGCATAATATACTTGGTGATCTATTTTTAGATTTACACTAAGAGATTACAGGATATTAAAAATAAAATTAAAAATCATGGAAAAAATGGAATTCTTGAACACGAAAATTTAAAAAGCATTACTGAGAATGTTGGTAAGGATTTTTTTTTTTTAATTTTACCAAACACTTAATATGTATTTTTAATAGAGCCCAGACAATTAAAAAAAGGTAAAAAAGTCAATCGCCCTCTACGAAAAGTTTTGCAAGATTCGAATTTAAATAATCAACAAGAAATTATTGATTGTTATTATGCAAAACCTATTGTAAAAGTAGAAAAACTTTCCAATGAATTTGTTACATCTATTTCTGAAAAAGCTAAGCAACAAAATATTGTAATTAAACAAGAAAAGAAATCCCTTAATTGTATGCCACCACCAACTGAACTACCCAAAAGAACGAGGGCTAAGAAAAATGTTCTCAACGACAGTAGCGATTCTAAAATTAGTAATTCAATTACACGGTCACCCAGGTTTACCAAATGTGATTCTGATATTATGATTGAAAAAAATAACGTCTCAGTTATTTCGCTGTTAGATGTATCTACGACAGAAGAAGAGGAACAGAAATATTCTAAAGTGAAAGTGAAAAAGCAAAGAAAGAAAAAATATGCTAAAGATGATTTTTTAGATAATGAAAATAGTCAATCTGTTAAATCTGAACCACAATTGAAAATTAAAACAGAGGTTGAATCAGATCATTCTGAAACTGATAGCAAAAGCAAGACTAATAATGAAACGGTAAGAATGACTCGTACAAAAACTAGAGCTAAGGCAAAAGAACAAGACAAAGTTGAATCAGAAAAAAATAAATTACAATCTTTTGCAATGTCTACCGAATTTATTAAACCTGAAGAGGCACGATCTACGAGGTCTAAAATGAGGGCAAAACAGAAAAAACAATCGGCAGAATCGAATGAAGAAAGCAAAGTGAGATCTGAAGAAATAATTAAGCGTGTAAGAAGTCCTTCATCCGAAAACGACATGAAAACTAGCGAAAAACAAATAAATAAACCCAGAAAACCCAAGAGAGTAAAATCTGATGAAAGCAATAATGACTCAAAAACGTCTTCAGTATACCAAGATGCTGTTCAAGAAGATAACATTGAAAATTGTAAAGAGAATAGCAATAAAATGGACCAGACTTTTAACGTTAATAACCAAACATATGTTCAAAAACCAAACAAAGCCATGGGTTCTGACAAAGAAAAAATGAACTTATGTATTGGAAATAAGACGGTTGTATTAAGCAAAGTAAACGAAACTGTTGTTTTGAATAATAGCAACGCAATGGCAGTTTTAGAAAAAGCAACTGTCCTTCAAAATCCCGTCAATCCTGATGATTTAATTACTGATGACGAATCCATTGTTGAGGATACACCCCCTGTACCGAAACAACAGATAAAGGTTAAAAAACCTTTTAAAAAAACCAAACAAATATTTAGTCCTTTTAGTAACAGCCCAGTCAAGAAAAGAGTTGAAGCTTTCGAAAAATTGGGAGCAGAGGTAAACGCTTCCGAAATACCTGTCCGAATGACACGAACTAAGAAAAAAGCAATTGAAAAGGAGGAGGTAAGACTATTAATAAACATACTTAACAGGATAAAAAATCCTTATAAATTTTTGTTGTTTTTATTGTAGGCGGAAAAAATTAATCAAGCAGCTGAAGAAAATAAAGCTAAAAAAGAGAAATCAAAAGTAGCAACTCCACTGGCATCACATCGCTTTTTCCCTAAAACATTTAATTCTGTAAGCAAGATACAAAGCAACAATTTGCTAAAGAACACGATCAACGAGTCATTAATTTCGACAAAGTCTGCAAGCGCACTTAAAACTTCCCAAAACGAATATAAAGAACGTGAACTCAAAAGGCGTGAAAAAGAGGTAGAAGCGTTGCGTAAACGTGAAGCCATCCTCCAAGCTCAAATCGAGGAAAAGAGACGCAAACGAGAAGAGAAACAAATCAAAGCGCAACAGCAACGTGAGGCTCTCGAAAAAGACAAACAAAAAATGCTTGAAGAGGCAGAACGTCTAAGAGAAGAAAAACATAAACAGCTTTTAGCCGAGAAAGAAGAAAAACAACAAAGGTTAAAAGAAGAAGCCAATAAAAAACGTATGTTGGCTATGCAAAAGGCCAAGGAGAAAAAAAAAGAAGAAGAGATTTGGAGGAAAATGGAAGAAGAGGAACAGAAGCAAAAGTTGGAGGAGGAAAAGAAAAAAATGGAATGGAGGCCTATTAATGCGAGTAAACAGAATAACAACGACGATCAGCCTATTTATCTTGTTCAAGAGGCGCCTTTGTTGCCCACTGATGACTGTTACGACTCAGATGATGCAAGAAGTAACTATAAGAAGACTGTTCCGCTTTGGGCAACTAGTAAGTATATAAATCAAATCAATAACATTGAAAAAATTATTGAATCAATAAATGGTACAATAAATCAGTAAACATATTAATATGCAGGCTTTGAACTTTTTATTTTATTTTTCAGAGACTGAAGTCTATAAAATGTGCCGAGCTATGTTCTATGCTGGTGATCAAATAAAAAATTCGTTTTTCCGATGTAACGCACAATCACCTGATTTACGACAAATATTCTACAAAATTGACTCACGTAAGCTAAAGAGAACGTCAAGTGCAGTATGGAATGAACCTCCACGGTACACACAACTACGAATGCCTAATGAGGTTTGAATATTATTATCCATTTTAATCAAATCGTACATTTTACACATCCAGTTTTTAATTGTTCCTTATTTGGGATAAAGAAAGCAAAAAATACACCTTGGTTTCACCTGCAAACTTTTTTTTTTGCTTTTGTTAATACCATCTTTAGCATGTACTACATGTGGAATTTTGTTTTATTCTTAAACATATATGAAATTTTACAATTGTTTAGTAAATACACATAAAATATCACGAATTTTAGATACTTCAATATTTTATGTTATTATTTATTCACATTTCCTTTGTATTAAATAACAAAATAAATTAGCTAAAAGCTGAAATTTGCAGTTATACAAATTTTAGTGTATTTACTGACAGCAATTGTTAAGTATTATTTAATTGTAAACATGTTCTATTTTATTTGTTAGCATACAGTAGTGATATTTAAGTATTTTGTCTCTTTGTCACTTAGTTCATGTAAAATTTATTAAAACGATACAATAAAAACTATTATTTAAGTAGCCATCCATTCATGTAATTAAACTTGTAAGTAGAATTTTGTTTCCATAAACAAGACAGTGACATAAATAACAGTATTAAAGCTAACTGCGGATGTGTTGTAAATAACGTATGTCTCAGACTCGTAAAAATTACAAAAGTAGAAATTTATTTCTTAGTAATTATTAAAATTCAAGCACTGTAAATATTAGTTTTTCAGATTTGGTGTTGAACAAAGGTTCATAGATAAAGTACAATTTATATTATAGTTAGTACAATTTACTTCCACTCTCCCTGAATATTGACATAATAAGCATAAAGCCGTTAGTCGAAAGATTGGTTGTACACGCATCTCCACTCCCGTCTGTAAACCATTTTCGGCATTTCTCTAAAACTAAAACATCTTATATCCCTAATTATTTGTGAACGGTAATGTAATCTAAGCTTCCTCTACCCCTTTTTACCCGTATTTCTGCTTCTAATATGTCTCTAACCAGCCCGTCATGTCTCAGAAGGTGTCCTACCATTATATCTCTCCTTATCTTAACGGGTTTCTCCTTGCCGCAGGCAGAATGTATACTATACTTAACTCCCTACTTATAGATAATTTGCCTATTACTAACTTTACCAAAATAAAACTATTTCCAGCATTCAAATTGACGCAATTTAGTATTTCCTTTATATAGTGTAAACATTCATCCTATACTATATATACATAGAAATTAAATTGAAATGACTGCCTTTTTTAAGAGACGATAAAGTTGTAAAAAGTAACCTAGGCTACTTTTTATAATTCACGCACAGGGTAAGATCTAACGTATTAATAAATTAAATGTTTGTATCTATTTACATAGATTATTTAAGAGTACACTTTACGATGATGATATACCAATTAAAGACTTGTAAAAGGAAAACTTTAATTGGAAGTTTTTATATGACTGCCTGGAGCACAATTTTTAAACTATTTAATTAAACTTCGCGATGTTAGTAATTTCGAGTGAAATACTTGTTCAATCGAAATAATCTACTTAGATCGTAGTGAGTTAATAACTATTCCTGTAAGCTCCCTGTATCCGCGCCTGCCTTTACATATTTTAATTATAAAGTAAGCGACTATAATGAAAATAAATGAAAACGTTTCTCTGCTCTATTATTAAAACTGTAAATGACAAATTGACAGAACAATTGAAATACGTGTAAGTTGGTAACAATTTTTCCAACAAAGGGTAGACATTTTAGTTGTTAATACTTTACGCATTAAATGCTAGTTAGTTATAAAATTAAAGTAAAATGAGTTGGGGTAAGCTACATCAATTTTCTTCTCCACCGTCATTTATTAGTAATTATTAATTAAAAAAAATATTTTTATACAGAAACGTGTTCTTCAAATGCATCTCAAAAGTCGGTAGACTCTGATACGACATTTTGTGAAGAACTGGAGAAAAGCAATCGTTCATTAAGAAAACGAAATTTCTTGAAGTATTCGCAACGCCCTTTTAATTCGCAGACACAATTAAAAAGACTGTCCTTAACAAATAAAATGGATGAAAACATAAATTATAAACACTTGTTAGAAAACTGCGTTTTTAAAATTCGTAACCATCTTCGTAAAATACGAATAATGTCAATAAATGAAATTCAGAGTTTAGTAAGCGATGTTAATAAAATTAACACTCCCAATAGGGAAGGTAAAGCGATGAAAGGAAAAGTTTTAAGTCAGTTAACTAGTTTATTTGAAGAAACAACAGAAATTGAGCAACGTTTCAGCTACTTAAATTTGAGTAACACGCAGGCGATTAACATTTTTCAAGATTCTTGTTCAAAATGTTACCAGCACGTTGCAGTGAATGATACCGAAAATACGATTACAAGTAACAACACTAATGGCGAACAGTTGGAAAATTGTTTTTCTTATGATTTTGTAAACAATTCTGAAGTTAGCATAAATCAATTTCCAAATTTTACTCATTCTTCTTCTATTGATGGAATACAAAAAGATTTAAAAAAGTTGAAGGAAATTGAAAATTTTAAAAATCAAGATCCTACCAAAAAATATGAAGAAATCCTCAAAAAATCATCAACAGTTTCGTTTTCGTTTGACGAAAATATGCTTTCTAATATAAATTTCAAGACTCCATCTATAGAGGCTTCATTATATACACAAATTGAATCAGATGACGTAATAATGGATTGCACGAAATCCGAAAAATCAAATATATGCTTAAATAATAACCCTATATCCCAAGCAAAAGAAGACAACTCTAATTTTTTATTAAATCATGTGAGTTCTGAAGATATAATTCCTTCAACTCTCATCGGAAACAACAGAAAAACAGTACAAGAAAAATTTATGTTACCAAATAAAAATATACCTTCTGATGGAACTTCTTGTGACAGAGTATCTCAGAATACAATTCCTTCCACATTTACTAAAGGATTGTTTATTTCTCAGGAGTTAAAAGTTGATAACTTAACAAATACAATATGTGATTCAAATGAGGCATACTACACAAAGAATAGTTATTTTAAAACTCAAATTTGTAACTCGGAGCAATCTTTTCCGATAAAAACGCTTACAAATAATTTATTTCAAACTCCTTCAGTAAATTTGTGTGAATCTTTTCAAGTTTCCAATAAATTTGATGAAAGATTGAAATTTTGCTCCCATGAGGACCTGAAATCTTATCATAACAATTACTCCAAAGTTACAATGCTTGCTTTGCCATTTTCAGATGAAAACAATGTTAATTCAGCATTAAAACTTGAAAGTAACACTGAACCGAAGTCTAAATATGTCACTTCTCCAATATTAAAGAAAAAAATTAACTACAAAACACAAAAGTACAGATATACAAAATATTCGAGAAAATATAAAACAAAAACTATTCCAAATAAAGTAAAACGATTAAAATCTCCAAATTCTCATTTAAATAATATCAACATTTTACAACAGGTTTGTGTAGTACCATCTCCAATAAAAATGGATTCTCAAGTACAGCAGTTTGATGATATAAAAGAATTTAGTACAGTAAAAGAAATTGAAAATACACAAAGATTAAATCTTAATTTAACAGATAATGAGAATGGATCGGCTGTAGATGATGATAATCTCAAATTTACAGCTAATGAAAATTCTATATGTAGTAATAGCGCCGAGAAGTCAGAGCTGCAAACTTTGAAGGGTGTTATTGAAAGAATAGACAAATTTAAACAAGAATTTGCAAATTGGATATTACAAACAGCAATGGACGAATATTCACGAAAAAGTTATAACGTAACACAAAATATACCAGAAAAAAAAGACATAACAGATTTAATTTTTCAATTAACAGCGCAAGAGAAAATACAAAATTACTCTAAAATTAACGAGATAGCAAATTTATACAGAGACAAGGTCAGAATTGAGGGACTTCCCAAATTTGAAGAGTTTTCGAGCAACCCATTTTGTGTCGATTTTAACGAAATTGATAAAAAATATCAACAATGACAATAATCTAATTCCGTAAATGCAATGTTAAATAATTTCTTCGTTTTTCTTAATAAAAGTTGTGTTCCCACATTAGAGACTGGCTTCGAATAATTAAAAATACCAGTGGTACTAATAACGTGTATTGTATGAATTTATTAAGTATATTAAAAGTAAATAATACTTTGTCTTGTGTATACAATAATACTTTATCCTCAAACTAAATAAAGAAAATATTCGACTAGAAATTTTGAACTTCCTGTTACAATAAAATTATCACAGTAGATAAAGTATTAGACCAAAAATGTAGCACTTGAAAGATGTTTAATTGAAAGTTCTGGTAACAACTAATTAAATTAATAACTAATATTCTAAATATGAAGGAATTATTATTTCTGTATTTAAATCAAAATCAAGCACCTTATTAACATACGGATCATTCAGATCATTATATTGTAAATATAATCAGTATAATGCATCTTTTACAGTTTCAATGCATAGCAGAAGCAACAATTATATTAATCTATCCCTAATACACAGATTAAAAAGAGATATGATATTATTATTTATTAGTTGAATAAATAGGAAAAAGCTTTTTTCAGTAAATCATTTAAAATCTTTTCCAACAGATCTTTTCCCATGTTACTTTAGATAAAAATTTCACTGAGAATATTTTTTAAAAGCTTAACTTTCCTCTAACTTTAAAAAACCCTAAAGCGTTTCGATTATGAATAAGAGATCCAAGTCCAACGTAATTTTCAAGCATTATATCCTTATGAATTATAATACATGTTAAGCCTTCATTTTCTCGTTGTATGTTTGTAATGGCAGTACAAATTTCCTCTATAAAATTATCCACATCATACATTCTTCTTCGATTTTCATCAGTACATTCTATAAAAAATAGTGTATTTGAAGAGATTTAAAAATAATTTAATTTTAATTACTTATACCTTTATAATTTAGCAAAGGATGGGATGTTAAAGTTATAAAAGGAACGTGACTGTTTAAAGGATTCCATTTTTCAACAAAATTAACAGGTTTGCCTTTGTTCCACAAAAGACGTATTCCTTTTGAGTTTCTCTTTCTATTGAAAATACAAAAAAAAACAATAAACAAACAATTTACAGCATAATACAATTACCAAATACATAAAATATTTGTTATTTGCATTCTGTTTCTTGCAAGAAAAGATAAATATGTATATAGTCATGCAACACTAAATAACAGAATAACATATTAAACTGAAAATGTATTGACAACTCAAATAGTGTTTTAATAATTTAAGTGCAATAACTGAAAAATGTGTTTTTAAATTACTGAATAATAGCTCATGTATTTTTTAAAGCAAAAAGAAAACACAACTACATCAACTGGCAATTAATACCTATATTGAAAGATGTCGAATAATTTTGTGTCTTTTGGTTTAGAGCAATGTTCAAAGAACACTCTATGAATTATATTGGAAAATCCATCTACTAAACCTTGCAATTGCCTGCAGAAAAGATGTTAATTATTTCATCAGTTTACTGATAATAAATAACATAGAGGAATAACTCCTTAAACAATCATTTAATTTTAAAAATTACTTACGGAACTAAAGAAGTAGAAGGATAAGTAAATTCTCCAATTTCTATAGTATCTATGCTATTTAAAGGAATTTTTCGGCAATCTAGTCTCTTTAGAGCAATGAAATCATATTTTACAATAGTAACTGCTTTTGTAGTAAGTAATACCAAACGTTCCTTGTCAGTATTCCATAAACTCACCCTAAAAAATAAAGCAGTAAGAAACTATGTTAACAATTTAATTTAATTTGAACCAGAAACCTTACATACAATTTATAGTATATAAATATTTATAAATGCATGTAATATACATATATATTTATATACCTGTAATTTAATAATGAACTTGTATCTAAACTTAAATCTATGTCAAAAAGAATGAATATAGTTACTCTGTAATTAAATATGCAGAAACTAGTGTTCCATCACTTTTAACATCTAAAAATTGTTCCAAACATTCATTAACTGCATGCTCAATTACACTTTCACGAAATGTAAAATAATCCATTGCATTTCCTGGTGAAATGGGAGAAACTGGTTTAATTACACCGTTGTTTTGTTTATCGTCCCTTGCTCCAGAACTCCATAAAGTTTCTTTTACTAAAATAATAATTGAAAAAGTATTGTCAACAAAAGTCAAAAATATATATCCTACTTAATTGAAACACAGAAGGGCATATTATGAGACCTGTATGAATAGACATTTGTTAACAGTTTAATTAATATAATAAAAACGTCAAGTGTAGTTATTATCTTATCAAAGATACATCTATTTGGTGCTAAAACAAACAGATAAACTCACATTGTTTATTAAATAGGGTAACTGCAGGGGTGGCGTTTCCTTGATCCTTTTCTTCGTTCGAGTCTATTACAAAGATATTCGCTTTTGGCTGTCCATTTCCCTTTTGAATGTTTTTATCCTCTTCGGTTAACTGCAAAGTTACCTGAAAATCCTCACAAAGATCATCTTCCAAGTCCATAATTGGATAGTCTTTATTTAGTTAGCTGCAAAAATGATGATAATAATGATTAATTATATTACAAAAAAGTTTATAAACTCATTTACTATTTTAAGAAAAACACTAAAATGTAAAGAAAGTTGATTTTTATAAATTACATAGCCTTTAAATGTGACAGATGACTTGGAGTTGGAACTTGGAATGTTTGGAACACAAATTATAGCGCTAAATTTGAACTGTCGCGAAAATAAATTCTACTTACATAGTAAAGAAAACGCGTTCTGGTTTATTATTATAAAATATAAAAATAAGAAGAAAAAAATGAAAGAGTGCTTTCAACGCTTTGAGAAAACTTTTGAAACAAACATTAAATGCTGTGTAATATATTTTTGCAAAGATTCATATTTATAAACAAACTAAGAAATAGTATTCTTTTCTTATTTTTATAATATTTATTTCCCACTGCAAGCGATTTAATTGCATTTCAGGCATATTAAATATTTTATGATATCAATTTTTCATTGATATTTCTTTAGTTACAGATAATTTAGGATGAAACCGGTGATACCAAATTAATTTATGTACCTATAGTGTAAGTAAATACATTTTTATTTTCTTTAGTATAGTTTTTCAGAAGAAAAGCATAGAAAAGAATACTTCACTAGACATTTTCATCTATATTTCGTGAACAAAAGAATTTACACGAATGGTACGCAGTTCATTGAAAACAGCATCAAATTTGCTACAATAAAATTCTCATACATTATTTTGATTAAGATAACATTTCCCTTGTTAGCTTTTAAAGTCTTGGAATATTTTTATGATTCAGAAAAGTGCAACCATTACAAAATAGAGATAAATTCGAAAATTTTTTATTTTAAATTATTTAAACAGACTTATATACATAAAATTCTAGATAAATTAAAAATTAAATTTGAAATAAGCTAGCTAGATCCTACAATGTGACGTACATTTTGTCTTAAACAAAAATTTAACACAAAAACTTGCAACTGACCCCTGGTGTACAGTGTAATTCGGACTTAAAACGACCGAGTGTAATATAAATAATAATCAAGTAATAAAATGGAAAAGAAACAGTTGAAAAAAATATACTATAACAAATGTTAGTTCTTAAGATTCACTAGGTCTGCACAGAGGTTTCTTGGAAAACCTCTAGCAGATTTTATGTATTATAACCATATGCATAAAATGTATTTTATTACACCTGGTTCAATAAATAAATAAAAACAAATAAATAAATGACTGTGTTAGGTATTACCAATTAACTAAGCCTCTTGCTTTTTTAATTAAATTTAACTTATTGGGTTGATATTTCTATTACTGACATTTTTATTGATAAAAGATAATCGTTAAAGGTTGTTAGAAGCATGGTTTTATATGAACTAATAGATACCAATTAAAACATTTCTAAATGTTGGGAGGATCGAATTGCTGAGGTTATTAAGTCTGATGCTGATGCACGAATTTTGTTGATAAATATATATTTCAGTTTAAGAGCCTCTTTAATATGAATTGTTCCAGACTATTTTACTTGTTATTCCAGGTCTGAGGAATAATAATAATGCGCTGATCACTGAAAATATTACAGAATAATACGCCAATTATTGATAAGATTTTTACAAAATTAATATAAGAAAGTATATTATAGATAACAACAAAAAGGTAAATTATTACGATAATTCATTCATAGCATATCTAATAAATTATTTCTCACAAGTATATTAAGTAATGATATCAATTTGTCTTTATTGTTTTTGATTTTGCCTGAAGGTAATGAAATATTGCCTAAAAAGGTCAACGAACTAAAATTTGATTTATTCATTTTTGGTGTTAATTTTACTTTCTATTACAATAAAACTCACTATAGCCAATTACGATATCTCTCTATAATTACAAATAAATTTAAATTGAATGCGATATTTGTTCTTGAAATTTTCATTGGTCAACCTCGTTCTATATTTTGATTTTATCAAATTAATTCTTGTACAAGTTTGTTCGCGTAAATATTAAGTGCTTGAAGAAATGCAAATCATTGAATATTGCAAAATTTCTTAAATTAGGAAGACTATATTCTGGTAGACCTGAATAAAAAGAAATTAAATTATTTTCAACAAAATTATTTTTATACTTATACATTGTTCGATTGTAAATACATTAACTCAAGTTGTAAATTGTCTGGCACTTTTAAAACATATTTAATAGAATTTTCAAATATTACTTGAATTTCTTTTGCATAAAAATTTTGAAAGCGACAACAAAAATTTTCGTCCAATAATTTTAGTGAATGAATACAAATGTTAGTTGAAGGACGCTTTTATCATTGTTAAAAACGATTGTAAAGTAAGAAAATGACAATAATTATTTCAATTATTTTGAAGTTGAGAAATAACAAAATAGAAAAGATTGCTGGGCATGTTTCAACCAAATTTACTCTCAAACCTTTAACAATCGTTTCGACCTAACCATTCATTTTTAAAGAGTAATAAACAAGTACATGTTTATTATGTTGACACGTTTGTTGTAGATTTGTCAAAAAAATTAGTTGAAACATACCGAGTACTCTTTTTATGTTATTCAAGGCTACACCGTTGAACGTATTTCTATGAAAAATAAACGTTAGAGTTATACTGGTACTACGTGATATACGGAATGCAAGTAGATGAGTAAGTTCAGTTGTTAAGCAAAGCAAATTAATTGAAAAATTATATTCCTTGATGAACCTCATAAAAACTTGCAACAGGCCGCACGTTACCGATCCCTGGTGGACAGTATAGACTGATTTGAACTTAAAATGACTGAATTACAGCCCTATACAAAGTACCGTCTGTTTTTCCTGCTTTTGAGATTTTTAAGAAACATTTAGTATATACCTAGTCAGATCAATAAATCTAGAAGCACCGGAAGTACCTACCTGAGAAACTCAGTTTACTTTACCTAATAGAACAAAGGAGACGTGGTACAATCAATAAAGTAAAGTAAAATGAAATTGGAGACTCATCCCTAATACCACACACTGCTTAATAAACGGACACGTGTTACGCCCACTTCTACTGTGGGCATTATCCACGGCATTTCTTCAAAAAATTAATATCAGCTTGGATCAATTTAATCTTACATTTAAGACTTTTGAATTTGTTTAACTCCACTGACCGGGAAGTCACATTCAAATAGAAATTAAACAGTGTGTGGTATTAGGGGTGAGTCTCCAATTTCATTTTACTTTACCTTACTTTACCTAATTATTCTAACCTGCAGTATATACACTTAAAATATAAACAACTAAATATTTGTCTACTCAATTCAGTATAATATCAGATATTATTTATTTTTACAAAATGTTTTTGAACGCTCCCGGTATATACATATTTTCATTCAGAGAAACAATTTTATTTCGTTGTTTACATAAAACACAAAGCTCGAATAGGTTCAACTTGAATTTAACCCAAAAGGGCCTCAAAGGACGTTAAAGGTGATCAGGTTTTAGAACGGCACAAAGACGATAGTGATAAGAAACTCGTTGTAATTGTCTATGTATATGTAGTTTGTACATGGATGTATTTGTCTCGATTGTCTTCTCGTGTCGTGATGTTGGACGATGTCTTTGTTTTACATTTAAAATACAATGGTTTAGTCGATTTTAGCTAATTGGTATAATGTTGTTGCTCCTTATCATTATACAATTGTGTTTTAAAGGAAAATCTTCACATAGTGTCTTACAAAAAATTATCCGACGATGAGGTGAGTCACATAATCCTGTAATGTTTCACTTTTAAAAATTTAGAAACACACTTTTCATTTTTTTTTACTTTGCATAAATTTTGTTAATTATGGTACTAGAAGACTAATGTTTTACTGCAGGTAACTTCCTTTATGTTTTTGTGTTCATTTACTAATTGCGGTACATGCTCCTTTTGTTTTTAAAGAATGACATTATCTATATGTTTGTTAACATATGCTACAGTTTTCAAAATTTAGGGGTGACAAAAATTTCAGGAGGTTCAGCAGTTACACTGTTAAAAAACTTCACGAAGCAGATTTTCACAATTTTTTATTATTTTTATTTAACAAAATTCAATATAACATATTTCGCCAAAACTTTTTGGCTTCTTCGGAGAGTGAGTATTTTCCACTTTGTTTTGGCGAAACATGTTACATTGAACATTGTTAAATAAAAAACAAAAAATTGTGAAAATCTACTTCGTGAAGTTTTATTTCTGTATTATGGATTTTCATCAAGTAATGGTCGAAACTATTCATATGTTAAAAAACTATTTCTGCACAAAAAAATAATAGTAAATAACCAATTGTATGAGACATATCCACAAAATTCGATTCGGTTTAGATGTTAAAAATTAGCAGTGAACAAAATAGACACGAAATATTAAAAATCAGATGATTTTTTTTGCTTTTATAATAGCGTGTAATTTTAGACTGTTTTAAAAAATGATGGGTTGAGTACTGTAACTTGGCAGAATTATTTATTTTTTATAATTTCTAAAGTTCTTAAAAGAAACCCAACATAAAATTTGAGAACTTCAGAATACTAATTTTATTGAGATATTGATGCGTACCGCAGGAGTAGCAACCAATGTCAATAAATTATTGAAAGATGAACATATCTACAAGTCAACCCAATGAAAATTATAACCGAATTAGCAGAAGTTCACACCTTAAATGAATTATCGGAGTTTTCAAGTTCGGTCACCAACTACCACATTCTTAGCTAACTAATAAGCAATGTACATGACATTAATTACTACTTCCCTCTTAGATTTGAGAACTGCTCGTCTTTTTTAATTTGAAAATTATAAACAAAATTAGAATAACAATAATTAAATATATGTATGGTTCGAAAACAAAAATCCTTTAAATATTTAGATTCTACTTAAAAGTCATCTAGGTTTAACAAATGTTTATTAAATGCACCGATCTCTTTCGTCAGACTCAAAGTTCCTCGTCTAAGGATTACATTTGAATTAGATATAATGAAAAATTAAGTACATTATTTGAAAATACATAGTCATCAATGATAATGTTACATTTATTTTCTAAATATATGACATTCGAAAATTGTAAGCGAAAATAAATTAGCGTTTTAGATGTTTTAACAACAGTTTTTGCTTTCTTCAAATCCATAAGAGTAGCAGAGTTCTAAATGTGTATACAACTCGTAATCGTTATTTACTCGAGCAAATTTGTACGTTACAGTGAGAAAGTTTTTGAAATTTTTAATCACATTTATTTACCATTGCATTTATTTTAGTTTTCATATTAGGCCAATGATATTTTCGTTTCAAATGTTCGTACTTTTTGTTTATACCGTTAAACCCTATACACGAAGAATGTCGTAAGCACAAGCGCAAGCACAGCGCACAAACTTAACGCACAAGGTGACATGGCGTCTTAAGGCTAAATAAGACTTAACCTAAACTCGTATTTTACTGCAGAGATCCAGTACGTCTCATTTATTAAACAGTATTCGTTAAAAAATTGTTTCAGTAATCGAAAAAAAAATTAAATTGTAAAATACTGTGAATCAACAAATGTGCATGGATTTAATAAATACTTTTAAAAAAAAATTGGATATATTATCAGACATTTATTCATTATGGATATTCGAACAGAGAAAGAGGTGGATCAACTGTAGATGGTTGGTGAGACCAATTAATCAGAAAAGATTGGAAAAAGGGCTTTTTACAACTTTGTACGTAGAGTTGAAAGACGATTCTGACAAATTTTTCCAGTACACAAGAACGAACTGTAAAATTATATATTTTAAAAAGAAAAAGATTAAATGTCATTTCCTCCGAAGAAAGACTTTTGTTAACATTGAGATCTATATAATTATATTTATTTATTATTGTACTGTAGTCAGTTTTTTTTTTCAATTAAATTCAATGTACGTAAACAAACACAAATGTATGTTACAAAACTTTTATTAAAAACACAATAATTATTTCGATACACTGAATCTTCTTTAGGTGAAAGAATGGACCATTCTTCGTGTATAGGACCTTATAATACCAATAATTCGACGTAAACATAATTAAACGGTCGAAACTCGTTTTACTTTAAATCAAGAAAACTATATTTTATATTAAAACTAACCTTGAACGTGTTGAGATAAAACATATTATTTTTCGCAAAAAAAATGATTCTATCCTAATTTTGTTTCGTTTTCGAGTTATATTTAAAAAACTAAAATGATGCACTTTTACCCCGTTCTCCAAATTTCACCCTCTAATTTAATAACACTCAACGGCTTAATCATTTTTAATGATTTCATGATCTATTCATCCAATAAAACCCCTTGAACGTAGTGGTTGCTTTTTTAATGAAGTAATAATCAATACCGCCTGTACGTATAACTAATTAAAAAAGGCTATTACGCCTTTTAATTAAATTTAACTATTAGTTAATTTTTTATTTTTAATACTAACATTTTTATTGATAAATTAAGTTATTGTTTAACAGTTCTATGAAGTAAATAATAATAAATTTGGAAAAGTTCGCCTTATTTGCAATTTCACAATAATTCAAATGATTTGAGTTTTAAATATTTCGCGGTTACACCGGATTCTTTCCGTCAACTTCGGTAACGTTCGGATAATCCTGTTGGCAGTTGCATTTCCATGATTATTAAAATAGAAAAATGTCTTGTTGTATCTAATTACAGTGATAATTGATTTATATTAATCTATTTAAATTTTATCAAAGCGTTTTTTTTAAATTGGCTTTTGCAACAACCAACGACGATTTAATAAAAATGTTTAAATTTATTAATGTAGTCAATGACGTATTTCCTTCTTGCTCGTTACATTGGTGCGTCGTTTGTCTAACAAAGATTTCATGTGTATATGTACGCTTTGTGGTTTTTATAAGATTTTGTCCGAATTTTAGTTAAAAAAAATGGAAGAAATAATAGTACATACAAAATTTATATCACAATACATTCCGAAATTACTCATTTACATGTGGTATGTATTTTTTTATTCGGGTATGGGATTGTTTGTACGATTTACATTAATTAAATAAACGAGTAGTACGTAATTCACCACGCCATATTTAATAATTCGGAAAATCTTGAAAACATGTTTATATCGATTGATATTACGAATAATAACAGCCATCACATTACTACCGTATAAAAAAAAATGATTAAAATAATTCACTTGTATTGTTTTCGTAACAAAATATGTACTGTTTTCGTTCATTAGTCTTTTCTTTTTCTGGTCTAGAAAATTAGTTTTGGCTTTCATTTGTTCCTTTCTTTTTACAGATACCTTTTGGAATGCATCTTTTTCCTGTCTGCCAAACGAGTTTTCCCTTCAACAGTTCAATCTCCATAGACAGTTATTTCCTTATGTTTCAAGTTTTAATAGGGTCTTATTATCGAGAGGCAAGAAGACTAAAAATATTATTGGTTTGAAATTTCCTGATCAACTTCTTAAAATATTCTGCAGAGTCGAAAACGAAGTAGGTAGGTACTCATTATTATTACTTTCACCACTTCCGAACCACTATTTCAAATGTTGAAATTTATTGAGTAAGATTTTAAAACTGACTCAATTATTACTGTATTCTATTGTCTGTTAACTCAATTATTACTGTATTCAATTGTCTGTCAACTTATAATTGTTAAAATTATAATATAGTTAAAGCTTTTTTTATAAACGATATCACAGTTTGAAATTTACTTCCTAAAATTTCATTTAATAATGTTCATATTAAATTTACGAGTATTACACTATTAATTTTTGCATGACGCAATACTAATTCCGATTTTTTCTTTTATATCTTCCAGTGACCAGTTCTCACCTGTAAAAGATGATTATGATCGATCACAACCTGATGTTTGTTGGTTAATAGAGTGATTATGACTTGGAAATGTTTACTTCTTGGACACATTAGGAGTTTGTCACTCCAGATGGTAAGAAAAATCATTCTTGAATATTTTTGCGACTTGAGATTGTTCGTTAGTAGTTTCCATTTATATATATTTTTTCATTGGAGAATGTCACAATGTCACAACTAGTTTTATTACTCATATAATAATTGTCTTTCTTTATTTTTAAATGAAAATAATGTTCTTTTTGTTTTCTCCATTTAGTTTCAATGAAGCGTCTTGAAAATGTCCTTTTCTCCCCTGGATATAAGGATCACAACGTACAGTCTGTTGCTGAAGAAAAAGTTGTTTGTCACATGGAATTGGTTACCAAAGTAAAACCCCAGGAACTTGTAGGCGCAGAAGGTAAGAAAAATCATTTATCAAAATTTTTGGGTCTTGAGCTTGTTCGTCAAACGGTTCCAAACGATTAATGGTTTTAGTTTTTATATATTTGTGATTTGGAAAATAGCTGAATGGTTTAGAAAAGAGTATTTTTTAATCGATTTGTAAAATAATTACTATAATTATTAAAAGGTAAAGTTGAAATGATAATTTATTACTCACAAGTTTTAAATTTCTTTAATTATTTGTTTTTAAGTCAATTGATTATCAAATACTCTCGACACATTCAGAAATTACTCTCTTTACATTCAGTTTTCTTGCTATAATTTCGTTCAACAAATAATTTACATATTAATTTTGGGGTCCTATAAATGTAATTGTAAATCTTTATGAGAAATAAAATATTGCCTTCGACATTATTAATTCTTGAATTGCACAATGTTACAGCCAGTTTTACAACTGATGTAATAATTGCCCACCTTTTTTCTTAAATGGTAATATTGTTCTTATTTTATTGTCCGTTTAGCTTGAAAGAGGGGTGTTGGAAATAGCTTTTTCTCCCCTGCATATAAGGATCACAAAGTCCAGTCTGTTGCTGAAGAAGGAATTGTTTGTTACATGGAATTGGTTACCACAAGAAAACCCCAGGAGCTTGTAGGTGCAGAAGGTAAGAAAAATCGTTTATGAATATGTTTGTGGCTTGAGTTTGTTTGTCAAACGGTTCCATACGATTAATGGTTTTAGTTTTTATATATTTGTATTTTTGCAAATAGCTGAATAATTTTTAATAGAATCTCCCTTGATCGATTTGTAAAATAATTATTGTAATTATTAAATGTAAGGTGAAAGGATAATGTATTACTGACAAGTTTTAATTTTATTTAATGGTTTGTATTTAAGTTTATTTATTATCAAATACTGTTGACACTTTCAGAAATTCCTCTCTTTACATTCACGTTTTCTTGCTATTATTTCGTTCGACAAATAATGCACATATTAATTTTGGAGTTCTATATATGTAGTGTAAATCTTATATGAGAAATAAAATATTGCCTGCGACATTATTATTTCTTCAATTGCTCAATGTGACTTGGCAAATAGCTGAATTATTTTGAAAAGAATCTATCTTAATCAATTTGTAAAATAATTATTACAATTATTAAAGGTAAAGTTGAAAGGATAATGTATTACTCATAAATTTTAAATTTCTTTAATTATTAATATTTAAGTTAATTTATTATCAAATACTGTTGATACTTTCAGAAATTCCTCTCTTTACATTCACGTTTTCTTGCTATAATTTCGTTCGACAAATAATGCACATATTAATTTTGGAGTTCTATATATGTAGTGTAAATCTTATATGAGAAATAAAATATTTCCAGCGACATTATTAATTCTTGAATTCCACAATGTCACAGCCAGTTTTATAACTGATGTCATAATAGCCCATCTTTGTTCTTAATGCAAATAATCTTCTTATTTTATTGTCCGTTTAGCTTGAAAGAAGGGTGATGGAAATGCGTTTTTCTCCCCTGGATATATGGATCACAACGTCCAGTCTCTTGCTGAAGAAGGAATTGTCTGTTACATGGAATTGGTAACCACAGGAAAACCCCAGGAGCTTGTAGGTGCAGAAGGTAGGAAATATCGTTTATCAATAGTTTTGGTACTTGACTTTGTTCCTCAAACGGTTCCAAACAATTAATGGTTTTAGTTTTTATATATTTGTGATTTGGCAAATAGCTGAATGGTTTAGAAAAGAGTATTTTTTAATCGATTTGTAAAATAATTACTATAATTATTAAAAGGTAAAGTTGAAATGATAATTTATTACTCACAAGTTTTAAATTTCTTTAATTATTTGTTTTTAAGTCAATTGATTATCAAATACTCTCGACACATTCAGAAATTACTCTCTTTACATTCAGTTTTCTTGCTATAATTTCGTTCAACAAATAATTTACATATTAATTTTGGGGTCCTATAAATGTAATGTAAATCTTATATGAGGAATAAAATATTACCTGCGACTTTATTAATTCTTCAATTGCTCAATGTGACTTGGCAAATAGCTGAATTATTTTGAAAAGAATCTATCTTAATCAATTTAAAAATAATTATTACAATTATTAAAGGTAAAGTTGAAAGGATAATGTATTACTCATAAATTTTAAATTTCTTTAATTATTAATATTTAAGTTAATTTATTATCAAATACTGTTGATACTTTCAGAAATTCCTCTCTTTACATTCACGTTTTCTTGCTATAATTTCGTTCGACAAATAATGCACATATTAATTTTGGAGTTCTATATATGTAGTGTAAATCTTATATGAGAAATAAAATATTTCCAGCGACATTATTAATTCTTGAATTCCACAATGTCACAGCCAGTTTTATAACTGATGTCATAATAGCCCATCTTTGTTCTTAATGCAAATAATCTTCTTATTTTATTGTCCGTTTAGCTTGAAAGAAGGGTGATGGAAATGCGTTTTTCTCCCCTGGATATATGGATCACAACGTCCAGTCTCTTGCTGAAGAAGGAATTGTCTGTTACATGGAATTGGTAACCACAGGAAAACCCCAGGAGCTTGTAGGTGCAGAAGGTAGGAAATATCGTTTATCAATAGTTTTGGTACTTGACTTTGTTCCTCAAACGGTTCCAAACAATTAATGGTTTTAGTTTTTATATATTTGTGATTTGGCAAATAGCTGAATGGTTTAGAAAAGAGTATTTTTTAATCGATTTGTAAAATAATTACTATAATTATTAAAAGGTAAAGTTGAAATGATAATTTATTACTCACAAGTTTTAAATTTCTTTAATTATTTGTTTTTAAGTCAATTGATTATCAAATACTCTCGACACATTCAGAAATTACTCTCTTTACATTCAGTTTTCTTGCTATAATTTCGTTCAACAAATAATTTACATATTAATTTTGGGGTCCTATAAATGTAATGTAAATCTTATATGAGGAATAAAATATTACCTGCGACTTTATTAATTCTTCAATTGCTCAATGTGACTTGGCAAATAGCTGAATTATTTTGAAAAGAATCTCTCAATCAATTTGTAAAATAATTATTACAATTATTGAAGGTAAAGTTGAAAGGATAATTTATTACTCACACGTTTTAAATTTCTTTAATTATTTGTTTTTAAGTCAATTGATTATCAAATACTCTCGACTCTTTCAGAAATTACTCTCTTTACATTCACGTTTTCTTGCTATAATTTCGTTCGACAAATAATGCACATATTAATTTTGGAGTTCTATATATGTAGTGTAAATCTTATATGAGAAATAAAATATTGCCTGCGACATTATTATTTCTTCAATTGCTCAATGTGACTTGGCAAATAGCTGAATTATTTTGAAAAGAATCTATCTTAATCAATTTAAAAATAATTATTACAATTATTAAAGGTAAAGTTGAAAGGATAATGTATTACTCATAAATTTTAAATTTCTTTAATTATTAATATTTAAGTTAATTTATTATCAAATACTGTTGATACTTTCATAAATTTCTCTCTTTACATTCACGTTTTCTTGCTATAATTTCGTTCGACAAATAATGCACATATTAATTTTGGAGTTCTATATATGTAGTGTAAATCTTATATGAGAAATAAAATATTGCCTGCGCCATTTTTGATTCTTCAAGTGCACAATGTTACAGCCAGTTTTACAACTGATGTAATAATTGCCCACCTTTTTTCTTAAATGGTAATATTGTTCTTATTTTATTATCCGTTTAGCTTGAAAGAGGGGTGTTGGAAATAGCTTTTTCTCCCCTGCATATAAGGATCACAAAGTCCAGTCTGTTGCTGAAGAAGGAATTGTTTGTTACGTGGAATTGGTTACCACAAGAAAACCCCAGGAGCTTGTAGGTGCAGAAGGTAAGAAAGATCGTTTATGAATATGTTTGGGTCTTGAGTTTGTTCGTCAAACGGTTCCAAACGATTAATGGTTTTAGTTTTTATATATTTGTATTTTTGCAAATAGCTGAATAGTTTTGAAAAGAATCTCCCTTGATCGATTTGTAAAATAATTATTACAATTATTAAAGGTAAAGTTGAAAGGATAATGTATTACTCACAAATTTTAAATTTCTTTAATTATTAATATTTAAGTTAAGTTATTATCAAATACTGTTGACACTTTCAGAAATTCCTCTTTTTACATTCAATTTTCTTGCAATAATTTCGTTCGACAAATAATATACATATTAATTTTGGTGTCGTATATATGGAATGTAAATCTTATATGAGAAATAAAATATTGCCTGCGCCATTATTAATTCTTCAAGTGCGCAATGTCACAGCCAGTTTTATAACTGATGTCATAATTGCCCATCTTTGTTCTTAATGCAAATAATCTTATTTTATTGTCCGTTTAGCTTGAAAGAAGGGTGATGGAAATGCGTTGTTCTTCCCTGGAAATATGGATCACAACGTCCAGTCTCTTGCTGATGAGGGAATTGTTTGTTACATGGAATTGGTTACCACAAAAAAAAACCCAGGAGCGTAGGTGCAGAAGGTAAGAAATATCGTTTATGAATATGTTTAGGGCTTGAGTTTGTTCGTCAAACGGTTCCAAACGATTAATGGTTTTAGTTTTTATATATTTGTATTTTTGCAAATAGCTGAATAGTTTTGAAAAGAATCTCCCTTGATCGATTTGTAAAATAATTATTACAATTATTAAAGGTAAAGTTGAAAGGATAATGTATTACTGACAAGTTTTAATTTTCTTTAATGATTTGTATTTAAGTTAATTTATTATCAAATACTGTTGACACTCAGAAATTCCTCTTTTTACATTCAATTTTCTTGCACTAATTTCGTTCGACAAATAATATACATATTAATTTTGGTGGCGTATATATGGAATGTAAATCTTATATGAGAAATAAAATATTGCCTGCGCCATTATTAATTCTTCAAGTGTGCAATGTCACAGCCAGTTTTATAACTGATGTCATAATTGCCTATCATTCTTCTTAAATGAAAATATTGTTCTTATTTTTTTCTCTATTTATTTTCAAAGAAGGGTCTTGGGAACGCCATATTCTCCCCTGGAAATAAGGATCACAACATCCTGTCTGTTGCTGAAGAAGGAATTGTTTGTGACGTGATGTATTTACCAATTGGAAGACCTTAGTAGCGTGTAATACCAGAAGGTAGGAAGATGGATTTATTAATTTTTTTTGGGACTTAGGTGTGTTCGTTGAACAATCCGAAACAATTAATGTTGTCAATTTTCATATACCTGTTCATTCGAAAAAAATTTTAAATGTTTAGAAAAGAATAAATACATAGAACACTAGTATTTTCAATGTTAATTTGTTACCGTAATGTAATGTAGTGGACCGGCTACTATGAAATCATTAATAGTGAAGAGAAACTTTGTTTATTTATTGATTTTTAAAATAATCGTGGTAAGGACTTTGATATAAACAAATTAAGAATTATTAATAATAGTAACAATAAATTAAGAAAGTGTAAATACTTCATACATTAAATTTTGAGCAATTTGTTCATGCAAAAATTGCTTAGGGAGTTTTTACTGACGTTTTCAATAATTACTAGTAAGGAATTTTTCTTAACAGTATTGCATTTTTAACTTTTGCAATAAATAGGTTCAGGGTAAATACTTAAAAATTCCAACTGTGGCGTATTGCTCCAGAAAACTAGATAAAAGCTTTTGTTAATGTTTCAAGGGATTATTTGAGAAATTCATTATTAATACTGATTTCTTTTTAGTGTTTAGTTTTGTTCAGTAGTGCGATAAATGTGGTGTGGTGTGCTTCTTTTATTATTGTATTGTTGTTAATTAATTAATATTTTATAGTGCCGATTATTATTGTTTTTCAACTTGGAATTTGTTACAAACAGAGAAAATTCACTCTTAATATAATAATATTGAAATATTATTTTATTGAATAATTGTTTTATGTTAGTTTTAATTATTAGTTTGAATTTACTAGTTTAATAAACATCAAACGTTATTTCTTGAACAGGCCTAAACAAAATTCGTTCATTATTCTCTTGCATCAACGAACTGCTTTTACTTTTTTTTAATTCTATTGAACAATCCAAAGTCGATTAAAAATACATAAATATTTTATTTTAATTATTTTACTAGTTATGTTTACATTTATTGTATTCTTATACCTCGATTTTTGTGTATTGTACGTGTTCAAACCTGCCATGATTATTTCTGACAAGCTGTTCTTAAATGTAGTTTTATCTTCGTGGGATTTTTTGGCCTTTCTCAGCCACGTCTTCCACTTTGATGACGATAAAGACTACAGTGGATTTGACGACGATTTCCAGTGAGAAGTTCTAGTGATTGGCCGAGTACTCTTAAGCTACAGTTGACTGGATAATAAAGTGCCTACTACTGTGGTACGTTCCTTCCTGTACTCAGTTAGCTGATTCTTTACTATTAACTTCTTCGCTTTTGGAACAGTAGATTCTGCACTTAACTAAGGTGAGAATAAATTAAAAGTTAATTCAAATTTTCACGTTACTAATCTGTTACCACCCTATCTGTTTCAGGTCGCCGGTGGAGAAGACAAAGAAGACCGTAGTTAGAATGCTCCATTATTTTTACATTGCATGCTATTTTATTCATTTTATTGTAATTAATTTTACACGTTTCATTGTTTTTTTTTTATTTCGTTTAAATCCATATTTTATTTTGGGTGTTTTTTATTTGAATCAATCTTTTATTTTGCATGCTATTTATTTATTCAGTTCATTTTATTTGTACATATTTTGCGCGTATTTTTTTTTAATTTGATTACGTTACGTGATAATTCATATTTCATTTTGCATGTTTTTATCACTTTTTTATTTTGCATGTCTCTTGCTTACCTCTTCGCTTTGCTTACTGCACATTCTTACTATTTTGCTTCGCATTTACACTACGACGTCCACATGATTCAACGTTTCGTTATCGTGTTCAATTCTCTTCTCAGCTTTGTGGGCCGAGGGAGGGCCTCCCCGAACGAATCCCCTTAGCCTTAGCTTTTTAGTTGTTCTTTGAAGGTACCTTAGGTACTTTTATCGTGAGTCTACCCTAACGTTACTTCATTTCAGACGGGGTACAGTGGGTTATCTGGAATAGGAGGAATAGCCGACTGCCCAGCTTATTTCGTCGAAATCTGTCCGATCTTTTCTACCAATCTATTAGTTTTTGTCGTTAGTCCTGCTTAATGCTCTATTTGCTTTCAGATAATATGGTATTTCCTATGAAGACTGAAAATATCGTTTCTCTTTCTTTTTATTGTATTTCCTTTGTTTTCTTGTATTTCTCTTACAGGTATTTTGTTATTTTTTCTTTATAAACTGTTATATTATTATAATCGTACTTTAGGCTATAGCTAAAACTTTTCCAAATTGATTTTTTGGCATAATTGTGAAAAGAAAATTTTAAATTCCATTAGTAATTTTAATCATTAGAAGTAATTTGGGTGGATAGGGTGGCTATAAGGGGAGATGCGGAGGCCACAGAGTGTTTGGGGGCCTTTTTGTCCCAAATATAATGTTTGAATGTTAATATAACAGCTTATAAACAATATATTTTACATAATTTTGTCTTACTCTTGCAGGTTTTTTGATTCTTTTTACTTTACGAACTGTTATATTAATATAATTGTAATTTAAACTGATCATTAGCTTTTCCAAATTCAGTTTTTGCCATAATTGTTCAAACCAAATACAATTCCATTAGTAATTTTAATCATTAGAAGTAATATGGGTGGATAGGGTGGCTATAAGGGGAGATGCGGAGGCCACAGAGTGTTAGGGAACCTTTTTGTAACAAAAATAGTATTCAAATATTAGTATAACAGTTTATAATGCATAAAATGTAAATATTTATTGCATTTAATTGTAGTAAACTCTTGTCAATTTGTATTTGAAGTACTATCTGTATTGTTTGTAAATCAACCTACATTGTATCCAATATATTTTGTATTAAATAAATCAATTAATCTATTAATAGTTTTATGTAAATATAGACATGATTAAATAATTATATTGTATTTTCTTAAGTGATTTTTAATAAAAATATTAAGATTAGAAATTGTTTTGTTTTCTCACTAATCAACGCATTAAATTCAATAAAGTATTTAAAAAAAGAAGGCATTAAGTGAAGTATATTGATAAAATTGCTTTATGCTAGTTCGAAATTTTTGACATTGCGTTTTATAAGATGTTCAATTTAAATTCGATAAATTAATCCGAAGCGACTTATGCTCTTGATACAAATTTGGAATATTTTTCAAAATTTTTAATTTTTGTTAACATACGAGGTTTGATTAACAAATAGTTTGACAAACAAAATTCGATTTGTCCAGATCTTTTTGTCAAACTATTTTTTGATTAGACCTGGTATGTGAATATAAACAGAAATTTTTGGAAAATTTTCAACATTTGTATCAGGAGAGCATAAGTCCAAGGAGTTATACTTCGAAAAATAATTTATTAGTCGATTCGATAGTGTTCAAAAGAGAAAGTAACTGACTTTACGTCATTGAACTTTTACCAAGATAAAAGCCATAATTTTGATTTATTTATTAACTAGATCAGTAATGGACATGAAGTAGAACAAATATAAGCCATAATTTTAATTTATTTATTAATTAGATCAGTAATGTACATAAAGTAGAACAAATATTTGTATTTTAAATAACTTTACAATACATATTCTAATTACTATGCAAAAAGATACATTTATTTATTGACACACCTATTTATTCAAAACAAATCATTTATTTACACTATTTAATCATACACATGTTACTATAACGCTATCAATCAATAAATACATTTCAACAAGATTTTATTCTAAAAACAACATTATGAACAATATTTTGTTTATAAACTGTTATATTAATATGGAGCATGTTAGTGTAAAAAAGAGCGCCCCTTAACCATCTGTGGCCTCCACATCACCCCTTATGGCCACCCTATCCGCCAAGTTAATTCCAAATATTAAAACTAGTAATAACATTCAATTTGGCTTTAACAATTATGTCAAAAAATCAATTAAGAAAAGTTAACAATCAATTTAAATTACGATTATTTGAATATAACAGTTTATAAAATAAAAAGAATAAAAAATCTGTAAGAGAAAGACTGAATTATATACAATATAGTGTTTATAAAATGTCATATTAATATTTGAATACTATTTTTGTTACAAAAAGGTTCCCTAACACTCTGTGGCCTCCGCATCTCCCCTTATAGCCACCCTATCCACCCATATTACTTCTAATGATTAAAATTACTAATGGAATTGTATTTGGTTTGAACAATTATGGCAAAAACTGAATTTGGAAAAGCTAATGATCAGTTTAAATTACAATTATATTAATATAACAGTTCGTAAAGTAAAAAGAATCAAAAAACCTGCAAGAGTAAGACAAAATTATGTAAAATATATTGTTTATAAGCTGTTATATTAACATTCAAACATTATATTTGGGACAAAAAGGCCCCCAAACACTCTGTGGCCTCCGCATCTCCCCTTATAGCCACCCTATCCACCCAAATTACTTCTAATGATTAAAATTACTAATGGAATTTAAAATTTTCTTTTCACAATTATGCCAAAAAATCAATTTGGAAAAGTTTTAGCTATAGCCTAAAGTACGATTATAATAATATAACAGTTTATAAAGAAAAAATAACAAAATACCTGTAAGAGAAATACAAGAAAACAAAGGAAATACAATAAAAAGAAAGAGAAACGATATTTTCAGTCTTCATAGGAAATACCATATTATCTGAAAGCAAATAGAGCATTAAGCAGGACTAACGACAAAAACTAATAGATTGGTAGAAAAGATCGGACAGATTTCGACGAAATAAGCTGGGCAGTCGGCTATTCCTCCTATTCCAGATAACCCACTGTACCCCGTCTGAAATGAAGTAACGTTAGGGTAGACTCACGATAAAAGTACCTAAGGTACCTTCAAAGAACAACTAAAAAGCTAAGGCTAAGGGGATTCGTTCGGGGAGGCCCTCCCTCGGCCCACAAAGCTGAGAAGAGAATTGAACACGATAACGAAACGTTGAATCATGTGGACGTCGTAGTGTAAATGCGAAGCAAAATAGTAAGAATGTGCAGTAAGCAAAGCGAAGAGGTAAGCAAGAGACATGCAAAATAAAAAAGTGATAAAAACATGCAAAATGAAATATGAATTATCACGTAACGTAATCAAATTAAAAAAAAATACGCGCAAAATATGTACAAATAAAATGAACTGAATAAATAAATAGCATGCAAAATAAAAGATTGATTCAAATAAAAAACACCCAAAATAAAATATGGATTTAAACGAAATAAAAAAAAAACAATGAAACGTGTAAAATTAATTACAATAAAATGAATAAAATAGCATGCAATGTAAAAATAATGGAGCATTCTAACTACGGTCTTCTTTGTCTTCTCCACCGGCGACCTGAAACAGATAGGGTGGTAACAGATTAGTAACGTGAAAATTTGAATTAACTTTTAATTTATTCTCACCTTAGTTAAGTGCAGAATCTACTGTTCCAAAAGCGAAGAAGTTAATAGTAAAGAATCAGCTAACTGAGTACAGGAAGGAACGTACCACAGTAGTAGGCACTTTATTATCCAGTCAACTGTAGCTTAAGAGTACTCGGCCAATCACTAGAACTTCTCACTGGAAATCGTCGTCAAATCCACTGTAGTCTTTATCGTCATCAAAGTGGAAGACGTGGCTGAGAAAGGCCAAAAAATCCCACGAAGATAAAACTACATTTAAGAACAGCTTGTCAGAAATAATCATGGCAGGTTTGAACACGTACAATACACAAAAATCGAGGTATAAGAATACAATAAATGTAAACATAACTAGTAAAATAATTAAAATAAAATATTTATGTATTTTTAATCGACTTTGGATTGTTCAATAGAATTAAAAAAAAGTAAAAGCAGTTCGTTGATGCAAGAGAATAATGAACGAATTTTGTTTAGGCCTGTTCAAGAAATAACGTTTGATGTTTATTAAACTAGTAAATTCAAACTAATAATTAAAACTAACATAAAACAATTATTCAATAAAATAATATTTCAATATTATTATATTAAGAGTGAATTTTCTCTGTTTGTAACAAATTCCAAGTTGAAAAACAATAATAATCGGCACTATAAAATATTAATTAATTAACAACAATACAATAATAAAAGAAGCACACCACACCACATTTATCGCACTACTGAACAAAACTAAACACTAAAAAGAAATCAGTATTAATAATGAATTTCTCAAATAATCCCTTGAAACATTAACAAAAGCTTTTATCTAGTTTTCTGGAGCAATACGCCACAGTTGGAATTTTTAAGTATTTACCCTGAACCTATTTATTGCAAAAGTTAAAAATGCAATACTGTTAAGAAAAATTCCTTACTAGTAATTATTGAAAACGTCAGTAAAAACTCCCTAAGCAATTTTTGCATGAACAAATTGCTCAAAATTTAATGTATGAAGTATTTACACTTTCTTAATTTATTGTTACTATTATTAATAATTCTTAATTTGTTTATATCAAAGTCCTTACCACGATTATTTTAAAAATCAATAAATAAACAAAGTTTCTCTTCACTATTAATGATTTCATAGTAGCCGGTCCACTACATTACATTACGGTAACAAATTAACATTGAAAATACTAGTGTTCTATGTATTTATTCTTTTCTAAACATTTAAAATTTTTTTCGAATGAACAGGTATATGAAAATTGACAACATTAATTGTTTCGGATTGTTCAACGAACACACCTAAGTCCCAAAAAAAATTAATAAATCCATCTTCCTACCTTCTGGTATTACACGCTACTAAGGTCTTCCAATTGGTAAATACATCACGTCACAAACAATTCCTTCTTCAGCAACAGACAGGATGTTGTGATCCTTATTTCCAGGGGAGAATATGGCGTTCCCAAGACCCTTCTTTGAAAATAAATAGAGAAAAAAATAAGAACAATATTTTCATTTAAGAAGAATGATAGGCAATTATGACATCAGTTATAAAACTGGCTGTGACATTGCACACTTGAAGAATTAATAATGGCGCAGGCAATATTTTATTTCTCATATAAGATTTACATTCCATATATACGCCACCAAAATTAATATGTATATTATTTGTCGAACGAAATTAGTGCAAGAAAATTGAATGTAAAAAGAGGAATTTCTGAGTGTCAACAGTATTTGATAATAAATTAACTTAAATACAAATCATTAAAGAAAATTAAAACTTGTCAGTAATACATTATCCTTTCAACTTTACCTTTAATAATTGTAATAATTATTTTACAAATCGATCAAGGGAGATTCTTTTCAAAACTATTCAGCTATTTGCAAAAATACAAATATATAAAAACTAAAACCATTAATCGTTTGGAACCGTTTGACGAACAAACTCAAGCCCTAAACATATTCATAAACGATATTTCTTACCTTCTGCACCTACGCTCCTGGGTTTTTTTTTGTGGTAACCAATTCCATGTAACAAACAATTCCCTCATCAGCAAGAGACTGGACGTTGTGATCCATATTTCCAGGGAAGAACAACGCATTTCCATCACCCTTCTTTCAAGCTAAACGGACAATAAAATAAGATTATTTGCATTAAGAACAAAGATGGGCAATTATGACATCAGTTATAAAACTGGCTGTGACATTGCGCACTTGAAGAATTAATAATGGCGCAGGCAATATTTTATTTCTCATATAAGATTTACATTCCATATATACGACACCAAAATTAATATGTATATTATTTGTCGAACGAAATTATTGCAAGAAAATTGAATGTAAAAAGAGGAATTTCTGAAAGTGTCAACAGTATTTGATAATAACTTAACTTAAATATTAATAATTAAAGAAATTTAAAATTTGTGAGTAATACATTATCCTTTCAACTTTACCTTTAATAATTGTAATAATTATTTTACAAATCGATCAAGGGAGATTCTTTTCAAAACTATTCAGCTATTTGCAAAAATACAAATATATAAAAACTAAAACCATTAATCGTTTGGAACCGTTTGACGAACAAACTCAAGACCCAAACATATTCATAAACGATCTTTCTTACCTTCTGCACCTACAAGCTCCTGGGGTTTTCTTGTGGTAACCAATTCCACGTAACAAACAATTCCTTCTTCAGCAACAGACTGGACTTTGTGATCCTTATATGCAGGGGAGAAAAAGCTATTTCCAACACCCCTCTTTCAAGCTAAACGGATAATAAAATAAGAACAATATTACCATTTAAGAAAAAAGGTGGGCAATTATTACATCAGTTGTAAAACTGGCTGTAACATTGTGCACTTGAAGAATCAAAAATGGCGCAGGCAATATTTTATTTCTCATATAAGATTTACACTACATATATAGAACTCCAAAATTAATATGTGCATTATTTGTCGAACGAAATTATAGCAAGAAAACGTGAATGTAAAGAGAGAAATTTATGAAAGTATCAACAGTATTTGATAATAAATTAACTTAAATATTAATAATTAAAGAAATTTAAAATTTATGAGTAATACATTATCCTTTCAACTTTACCTTTAATAATTGTAATAATTATTTTTAAATTGATTAAGATAGATTCTTTTCAAAATAATTCAGCTATTTGCCAAGTCACATTGAGCAATTGAAGAAATAATAATGTCGCAGGCAATATTTTATTTCTCATATAAGATTTACACTACATATATAGAACTCCAAAATTAATATGTGCATTATTTGTCGAACGAAATTATAGCAAGAAAACGTGAATGTAAAGAGAGTAATTTCTGAAAGAGTCGAGAGTATTTGATAATCAATTGACTTAAAAACAAATAATTAAAGAAATTTAAAACGTGTGAGTAATAAATTATCCTTTCAACTTTACCTTCAATAATTGTAATAATTATTTTACAAATTGATTGAGAGATTCTTTTCAAAATAATTCAGCTATTTGCCAAGTCACATTGAGCAATTGAAGAATTAATAAAGTCGCAGGTAATATTTTATTCCTCATATAAGATTTACATTACATTTATAGGACCCCAAAATTAATATGTAAATTATTTGTTGAACGAAATTATAGCAAGAAAACTGAATGTAAAGAGAGTAATTTCTGAATGTGTCGAGAGTATTTGATAATCAATTGACTTAAAAACAAATAATTAAAGAAATTTAAAACTTGTGAGTAATAAATTATCATTTCAACTTTACCTTTTAATAATTATAGTAATTATTTTACAAATCGATTAAAAAATACTCTTTTCTAAACCATTCAGCTATTTGCCAAATCACAAATATATAAAAACTAAAACCATTAATTGTTTGGAACCGTTTGAGGAACAAAGTCAAGTACCAAAACTATTGATAAACGATATTTCCTACCTTCTGCACCTACAAGCTCCTGGGGTTTTCCTGTGGTTACCAATTCCATGTAACAGACAATTCCTTCTTCAGCAAGAGACTGGACGTTGTGATCCATATATCCAGGGGAGAAAAACGCATTTCCATCACCCTTCTTTCAAGCTAAACGGACAATAAAATAAGAAGATTATTTGCATTAAGAACAAAGATGGGCTATTATGACATCAGTTATAAAACTGGCTGTGACATTGTGGAATTCAAGAATTAATAATGTCGCTGGAAATATTTTATTTCTCATATAAGATTTACACTACATATATAGAACTCCAAAATTAATATGTGCATTATTTGTCGAACGAAATTATAGCAAGAAAACGTGAATGTAAAGAGAGGAATTTCTGAAAGTATCAACAGTATTTGATAATAAATTAACTTAAATATTAATAATTAAAGAAATTTAAAATTTATGAGTAATACATTATCCTTTCAACTTTACCTTTAATAATTGTAATAATTATTTTTAAATTGATTAAGATAGATTCTTTTCAAAATAATTCAGCTATTTGCCAAGTCACATTGAGCAATTGAAGAATTAATAAAGTCGCAGGTAATATTTTATTCCTCATATAAGATTTACATTACATTTATAGGACCCCAAAATTAATATGTAAATTATTTGTTGAACGAAATTATAGCAAGAAAACTGAATGTAAAGAGAGTAATTTCTGAATGTGTCGAGAGTATTTGATAATCAATTGACTTAAAAACAAATAATTAAAGAAATTTAAAACTTGTGAGTAATAAATTATCATTTCAACTTTACCTTTTAATAATTATAGTAATTATTTTACAAATCGATTAAAAAATACTCTTTTCTAAACCATTCAGCTATTTGCCAAATCACAAATATATAAAAACTAAAACCATTAATTGTTTGGAACCGTTTGAGGAACAAAGTCAAGTACCAAAACTATTGATAAACGATATTTCCTACCTTCTGCACCTACAAGCTCCTGGGGTTTTCCTGTGGTTACCAATTCCATGTAACAGACAATTCCTTCTTCAGCAAGAGACTGGACGTTGTGATCCATATATCCAGGGGAGAAAAACGCATTTCCATCACCCTTCTTTCAAGCTAAACGGACAATAAAATAAGAAGATTATTTGCATTAAGAACAAAGATGGGCTATTATGACATCAGTTATAAAACTGGCTGTGACATTGTGGAATTCAAGAATTAATAATGTCGCTGGAAATATTTTATTTCTCATATAAGATTTACACTACATATATAGAACTCCAAAATTAATATGTGCATTATTTGTCGAACGAAATTATAGCAAGAAAACGTGAATGTAAAGAGAGGAATTTCTGAAAGTATCAACAGTATTTGATAATAAATTAACTTAAATATTAATAATTAAAGAAATTTAAAATTTATGAGTAATACATTATCCTTTCAACTTTACCTTTAATAATTGTAATAATTATTTTACAAATTGATTAAGATAGATTCTTTTCAAAATAATTCAGCTATTTGCCAAGTCACATTGAGCAATTGAAGAAATAATAATGTCGCAGGCAATATTTTATTTCTCATATAAGATTTACACTACATATATAGAACTCCAAAATTAATATGTGCATTATTTGTCGAACGAAATAATAGCAAGAAAACGTGAATGTAAAGAGAGGAATTTCTGAAAGTGTCAACAGTATTTGATAATAAATAAACTTAAATACAAACCATTAAATAAAATTAAAACTTGTCAGTAATACATTATCCTTTCACCTTACATTTAATAATTACAATAATTATTTTACAAATCGATCAAGGGAGATTCTATTAAAAATTATTCAGCTATTTGCAAAAATACAAATATATAAAAACTAAAACCATTAATCGTATGGAACCGTTTGACAAACAAACTCAAGCCACAAACATATTCATAAACGATTTTTCTTACCTTCTGCACCTACAAGCTCCTGGGGTTTTCTTGTGGTAACCAATTCCATGTAACAAACAATTCCTTCTTCAGCAACAGACTGGACTTTGTGATCCTTATATGCAGGGGAGAAAAAGCTATTTCCAACACCCCTCTTTCAAGCTAAACGGACAATAAAATAAGAACAATATTACCATTTAAGAAAAAAGGTGGGCAATTATTACATCAGTTGTAAAACTGGCTGTAACATTGTGCAATTCAAGAATTAATAATGTCGAAGGCAATATTTTATTTCTCATAAAGATTTACAATTACATTTATAGGACCCCAAAATTAATATGTAAATTATTTGTTGAACGAAATTATAGCAAGAAAACTGAATGTAAAGAGAGTAATTTCTGAATGTGTCGAGAGTATTTGATAATCAATTGACTTAAAAACAAATAATTAAAGAAATTTAAAACTTGTGAGTAATAAATTATCATTTCAACTTTACCTTTTAATAATTATAGTAATTATTTTACAAATCGATTAAAAAATACTCTTTTCTAAACCATTCAGCTATTTTCCAAATCACAAATATATAAAAACTAAAACCATTAATCGTTTGGAACCGTTTGACGAACAAGCTCAAGACCCAAAAATTTTGATAAATGATTTTTCTTACCTTCTGCGCCTACAAGTTCCTGGGGTTTTACTTTGGTAACCAATTCCATGTGACAAACAACTTTTTCTTCAGCAACAGACTGTACGTTGTGATCCTTATATCCAGGGGAGAAAAGGACATTTTCAAGACGCTTCATTGAAACTAAATGGAGAAAACAAAAAGAACATTATTTTCATTTAAAAATAAAGAAAGACAATTATTATATGAGTAATAAAACTAGTTGTGACATTGTGACATTCTCCAATGAAAAAATATATATAAATGGAAACTACTAACGAACAATCTCAAGTCGCAAAAATATTCAAGAATGATTTTTCTTACCATCTGGAGTGACAAACTCCTAATGTGTCCAAGAAGTAAACATTTCCAAGTCATAATCACTCTATTAACCAACAAACATCAGGTTGTGATCGATCATAATCATCTTTTACAGGTGAGAACTGGTCACTGGAAGATATAAAAGAAAAAATCGGAATTAGTATTGCGTCATGCAAAAATTAATAGTGTAATACTCGTAAATTTAATATGAACATTATTAAATGAAATTTTAGGAAGTAAATTTCAAACTGTGATATCGTTTATAAAAAAAGCTTTAACTATATTATAATTTTAACAATTATAAGTTGACAGACAATTGAATACAGTAATAATTGAGTTAACAGACAATAGAATACAGTAATAATTGAGTCAGTTTTAAAATCTTACTCAATAAATTTCAACATTTGAAATAGTGGTTCGGAAGTGGTGAAAGTAATAATAATGAGTACCTACCTACTTCGTTTTCGACTCTGCAGAATATTTTAAGAAGTTGATCAGGAAATTTCAAACCAATAATATTTTTAGTCTTCTTGCCTCTCGATAATAAGACCCTATTAAAACTTGAAACATAAGGAAATAACTGTCTATGGAGATTGAACTGTTGAAGGGAAAACTCGTTTGGCAGACAGGAAAAAGATGCATTCCAAAAGGTATCTGTAAAAAGAAAGGAACAAATGAAAGCCAAAACTAATTTTCTAGACCAGAAAAAGAAAAGACTAATGAACGAAAACAGTACATATTTTGTTACGAAAACAATACAAGTGAATTATTTTAATCATTTTTTTTTATACGGTAGTAATGTGATGGCTGTTATTATTCGTAATATCAATCGATATAAACATGTTTTCAAGATTTTCCGAATTATTAAATATGGCGTGGTGAATTACGTACTACTCGTTTATTTAATTAATGTAAATCGTACAAACAATCCCATACCCGAATAAAAAAATACATACCACATGTAAATGAGTAATTTCGGAATGTATTGTGATATAAATTTTGTATGTACTATTATTTCTTCCATTTTTTTTAACTAAAATTCGGACAAAATCTTATAAAAACCACAAAGCGTACATATACACATGAAATCTTTGTTAGACAAACGACGCACCAATGTAACGAGCAAGAAGGAAATACGTCATTGACTACATTAATAAATTTAAACATTTTTATTAAATCGTCGTTGGTTGTTGCAAAAGCCAATTTAAAAAAAACGCTTTGATAAAATTTAAATAGATTAATATAAATCAATTATCACTGTAATTAGATACAACAAGACATTTTTCTATTTTAATAATCATGGAAATGCAACTGCCAACAGGATTATCCGAACGTTACCGAAGTTGACGGAAAGAATCCGGTGTAACCGCGAAATATTTAAAACTCAAATCATTTGAATTATTGTGAAATTGCAAATAAGGCGAACTTTTCCAAATTTATTATTATTTACTTCATAGAACTGTTAAACAATAACTTAATTTATCAATAAAAATGTTAGTATTAAAAATAAAAAATTAACTAATAGTTAAATTTAATTAAAAGGCGTAATAGCCTTTTTTAATTAGTTATACGTACAGGCGGTATTGATTATTACTTCATTAAAAAAGCAACCACTACGTTCAAGGGGTTTTATTGGATGAATAGATCATGAAATCATTAAAAATGATTAAGCCGTTGAGTGTTATTAAATTAGAGGGTGAAATTTGGAGAACGGGGTAAAAGTGCATCATTTTAGTTTTTTAAATATAACTCGAAAACGAAACAAAATTAGGATAGAATCATTTTTTTTGCGAAAAATAATATGTTTTATCTCAACACGTTCAAGGTTAGTTTTAATATAAAATATAGTTTTCTTGATTTAAAGTAAAACGAGTTTCGACCGTTTAATTATGTTTACGTCGAATTATTGGTATTATAAGGTCCTATACACGAAGAATGGTCCATTCTTTCACCTAAAGAAGATTCAGTGTATCGAAATAATTATTGTGTTTTTAATAAAAGTTTTGTAACATACATTTGTGTTTGTTTACGTACATTGAATTTAATTGAAAAAAAAAACTGACTACAGTACAATAATAAATAAATATAATTATATAGATCTCAATGTTAACAAAAGTCTTTCTTCGGAGGAAATGACATTTAATCTTTTTCTTTTTAAAATATATAATTTTACAGTTCGTTCTTGTGTACTGGAAAAATTTGTCAGAATCGTCTTTCAACTCTACGTACAAAGTTGTAAAAAGCCCTTTTTCCAATCTTTTCTGATTAATTGGTCTCACCAACCATCTACAGTTGATCCACCTCTTTCTCTGTTCGAATATCCATAATGAATAAATGTCTGATAATATATCCAATTTTTTTTTAAAAGTATTTATTAAATCCATGCACATTTGTTGATTCACAGTATTTTACAATTTAATTTTTTTTTCGATTACTGAAACAATTTTTTAACGAATACTGTTTAATAAATGAGACGTACTGGATCTCTGCAGTAAAATACGAGTTTAGGTTAAGTCTTATTTAGCCTTAAGACGCCATGTCACCTTGTGCGTTAAGTTTGTGCGCTGTGCTTGCGCTTGTGCTTACGACATTCTTCGTGTATAGGGTTTAACGGTATAAACAAAAAGTACGAACATTTGAAACGAAAATATCATTGGCCTAATATGAAAACTAAAATAAATGCAATGGTAAATAAATGTGATTAAAAATTTCAAAAACTTTCTCACTGTAACGTACAAATTTGCTCGAGTAAATAACGATTACGAGTTGTATACACATTTAGAACTCTGCTACTCTTATGGATTTGAAGAAAGCAAAAACTGTTGTTAAAACATCTAAAACGCTAATTTATTTTCGCTTACAATTTTCGAATGTCATATATTTAGAAAATAAATGTAACATTATCATTGATGACTATGTATTTTCAAATAATGTACTTAATTTTTCATTATATCTAATTCAAATGTAATCCTTAGACGAGGAACTTTGAGTCTGACGAAAGAGATCGGTGCATTTAATAAACATTTGTTAAACCTAGATGACTTTTAAGTAGAATCTAAATATTTAAAGGATTTTTGTTTTCGAACCATACATATATTTAATTATTGTTATTCTAATTTTGTTTATAATTTTCAAATTAAAAAAGACGAGCAGTTCTCAAATCTAAGAGGGAAGTAGTAATTAATGTCATGTACATTGCTTATTAGTTAGCTAAGAATGTGGTAGTTGGTGACCGAACTTGAAAACTCCGATAATTCATTTAAGGTGTGAACTTCTGCTAATTCGGTTATAATTTTCATTGGGTTGACTTGTAGATATGTTCATCTTTCAATAATTTATTGACATTGGTTGCTACTCCTGCGGTACGCATCAATATCTCAATAAAATTAGTATTCTGAAGTTCTCAAATTTTATGTTGGGTTTCTTTTAAGAACTTTAGAAATTATAAAAAATAAATAATTCTGCCAAGTTACAGTACTCAACCCATCATTTTTTAAAACAGTCTAAAATTACACGCTATTATAAAAGCAAAAAAAATCATCTGATTTTTAATATTTCGTGTCTATTTTGTTCACTGCTAATTTTTAACATCTAAACCGAATCGAATTTTGTGGATATGTCTCATACAATTGGTTATTTACTATTATTTTTTTGTGCAGAAATAGTTTTTTAACATATGAATAGTTTCGACCATTACTTGATGAAAATCCATAATACAGAAATAAAACTTCACGAAGTAGATTTTCACAATTTTTTGTTTTTTATTTAACAATGTTCAATGTAACATGTTTCGCCAAAACAAAGTGGAAAATACTCACTCTCCGAAGAAGCCAAAAAGTTTTGGCGAAATATGTTATATTGAATTTTGTTAAATAAAAATAATAAAAAATTGTGAAAATCTGCTTCGTGAAGTTTTTTAACAGTGTAACTGCTGAACCTCCTGATATTTTTGTCACCCCTAAATTTTGAAAACTGTAGCATATGTTAACAAACATATAGATAATGTCATTCTTTAAATACAAAAGGAGCATGTACCGCAATTAGTAAATGAACACAAAAACATAAAGAAAGTTACCTGCAGTAAAACATTAGTCTTCTAGTACCATAATTAACAAAATTTATGCAAAGTAAAAAAAAATGAAAAGTGTGTTTCTAAATTTTTAAAAGTGAAACATTACAGGATTATGTGACTCACCTCATCGTCGGGTAATTTTTTGTAAGACACTATGTGAAGATTTTCCTTTAAAACACAATTGTATAATGATAAGGAGCAACAACATTATACCAATTAACTTTGCGAAACGAACAGTTTGTTGATCGCGTTGTTCTTTCACTAAAATCGACTAAAACATTGTATTTTAAATGTAAAACAAAGACATCGTCCAACATCACGATACGAGAAGACAATCGAGACAAATACATCCATGTACAAACTACATAGACATATCAAATACAACGAGTTTCTTATCACTATCGGCTTTTTGCCGTTCTAAAACTTGATCACCTTTAACGTCCTTTGAGGCTCTTTTGGGTTTAATTCAAGTCGAACCTATTGGAACTTTGTAAAAAACGAAGTAAAATTGTTTCATTTGTATTGAATTAGCGTATACTTGATGGAAGTCTAACATCTTTAATTGAAAATAAAAACACTATAAGTTGTAACTTCCACAATTTATTAACAGCTTGACGTATGATTCACCAACACTGTGGCTTCTTCAGAAGTACATTTTACACTTAAAACTACTTACTTCTAATTTCTTATAAATAGTATTCCTAAGGTGGTACATCATAATTGAGGGAAGGGTAAAGGTTTAACGATGGTGACTGGTTTAGATCTAGTTGATTATTCAGTAATCTATTAGTGTTTCTATATTTATTAATTTCTTTAGATTCTAATAATGTAAGTTTTAAGCTTTTATTTTCAAAATTTAAAGTCTTTAAATTTAAATTAAATATATGGTTATCTTCTAAGACATGTTTGGCATATTTTGAATCTATTTTTTTATTTTTGTACAATCTGAAATGTTCGTTCAAACAAATTTTAAAATTTCTGCCCGTCTGACCTATATAGATTTTTGGACAAGAACCACAACTAAGTTGGTATATGCCAGATTTTGATAACTTATGGGTTTTTTCTTTATTATTCTTTAAATGTATGCTGGGGTTGTTGTTAGTTTTGTAAGTTATGTTTATATTGTTGTCTTTAAGGTTTCCAACATACGTCAACACTTTTGTATTAGAAAATTACCAATTATTTAATTCAAATTTAAAGACCCTACATTTTGAAAATAAAAGCTTAAAACTTACTTTATTAGAATCTAAAGAAATTAATGAATACAAAACACTAATAGATTGCTGAATGATTAACTAGATCTCAACCAATCATCATTATTGAACCTTTTCCCTTTCCCCAATTATGATGTACCACCTTAGGAATACTATTTATAAGAAATTAGAAGTAAGTAGTTTCAAGTATAAAATGTACTTCTGAAGAAGCCACAGTGATAGTGAAACATGTGTCAAGTTGTTAAATAAATTGTGGAAGTTACAACTTATAGTGTTTTTATTTTCTATTAAAATTGTTTCTCTTGAAAATGAAAATATGTATATACCAGGAGCGTTAGAAAACATTTTGTAAAAATAAATAATAGGTACCTATCTGATATTATAGTAAATGAATAAATAAATATTTAGTTATTTATATTTTAAGTGGGTATACTGTAGGTTGAAATAATTAGGTGAAGCAAAAATTATTTTCGGAGGTAGGTACATACGATACTTCTAGATTTATTGATCTGACTATGTATGTATGTATGTTTATTTTCATTGTATACCAGTTACAGGTTTTTATAATGTTCTCCACTACAATGCTACATTAATTAAAACCTATTTCTAATACTAATACTACATTTTCTAATATCTAACACATTAGAGTATCTTAACGATTACATTTTCTATTCCCTTTACAAGCTCCCGAATCCTGTGTTTTCTCATTGCTTTTTCTACAATTCTAAAATATTCTCCAAAATTCCCACACACTTCTCCTTTTAGGCTATTTACAATTAACTGTTGCATATCATTCTCATTTCGCTCGCTTTTCCATTCCTCATAAAAGTCTTTATTTCCTCGCTTTGAATTTTTAATGCTACAGCAAAGTAAATGTACAAGCGTTTCTTCCCTCCCGTCACAAAGCCTACATGTCCCATCCTTATATCCCTTCTTATACGCCCTTCCTATGTTCCCACATCTTAATCTTGCCCATACCTCCTTGACATCTTTGTTTCTGGTCAGCCGGTTTAAATATTCTGCTCCCAACCCTTCCGGGACCAGTTCCCTATACAACCTATTATACGACGATTCTAAGATTGCTTCCCTTTCTTTATCTAATTGGTTCTTCCACCATCTGTCTAATTTTGATCTGACTATGTATATATTAAATATCCAAAAAAGAAGGCATTAAAATTCTCGTTCGCCCAAATATTAGAGTTCAAAGATCCCTCATTTGGAACGCATCCCACCAAGCAGATACTACGAGCCAAAAGCCAAATCCCACATCCGGTTTCGACCTATTCGGTCTCATCAGGTGGTCTTTACAGGCTATATGATAATAATTATTTCAGTTATTTTCAAGTTGTGAAATAACAGTATAGAAAAGAGTACTCGATATGTTTCAACTAATTTTTTTGTCAAACCTCTAACAATACTTTCGACATAATAAACAAGTACTTGTTTATTACTCTTTACCTGCTCTTTAAAAATTACCGGTTAGGTCGAAACGATTGTTAAAAGTTTGACAATAAAGACTAATCAGCCATAAGGAAAAATTTACCATCGTGACTCCGATTTTCAAAATGATATTTTTCTTCGATGACCCATGATGACCTGTCACTAACTCTTAAATATTATGAAAATCGACGTGTACAATTTTTTATTATAAATTAAAATGTCAATTTCCTCAGCATTATGTCTAATACCTAACACACCAACTTATCATACTATACTTGTTTCAATTGTTTCTTTACCATTTTTTATTTATTACATTAGCCTTATTATAAATATAAATATAAATATGGAATCAACAGAAACAACTACTCCGAAGGCTAATACTCCTACCGGCACTGAATTACACTGTTGATACCGATGAATTCTTTTTTTCCAAAAAAAAAGGTATTAAAATCCTTATTCGTCTAAATTTTTAAAATCAAAGATCTCACATTTTGAACGCGTCCTACTATGTAGGCACAACGAACGGAAAGCTACATCCCACAACCGGTTTCGACCTATCGGGTTTCATCAGGTGGGCGCTGGCAGAAAGGCCTTTACAGGCTATACTATAAATATAAATATAAATATAAATTTGGAATTAACAGAAACAACTACTCCGAGGACTAATAAAGCGGTTTATTCTAGATCCAAATCAACGTTTCGCTCTAGGTTGCATATTTAATATTTCTACGATGTAAGGATTTAAACCAGTGTTTCCCAAGGTGGGGCCTACGCCCGACAGGGGGACAATTCGGTTGTTAAGGGGGGCAATTTGAAAATGGACTCGACACGAGTTTAATCCTTTCACTGCGGGTCATCTAAATGCAATGCTAGATTTCGGTGCCAAATTTAACCAAAAAAGGAAAATTATTAAGTAATTGCGGTAAACAATTATTCAATTTTTTAATATTGAAAATCATTATGTTACATAAGGGCTATAAGAATTTTAGAAAAGCTAGGGTGGGGCATGGCACAAAAAGGGTTGGGAAACACTGATTTAAACTAAACTCTAACCGATTGTAGCGACCAACATCAATAAAATAAAAACACCCTGTATATAACTGCTTTATGTAAATATGTATAAAATGTCTTTTATTCTTACTTAAACATCTGCAGCTATTCTTCTCTTTACAACTAACAATATTACTTCGGCATCTATTCTTCTATTTACAAATTACTCTATTACCTCTGTACTTTCCTATAACCCCTTGAAATATTTCTATTCTATTTATTAACTGCAAAACGCCTGTGACTCTATACCTGCCCTAATTACTTTCTAATAGTGGGTTTCTTCGGTGCTTTGGGTTCAATGTCTTCAAGCTAGAAATTCTATCTCTCTTTTCAAAATATGCTTTCTTACTAACAGTCCCCAACTTTTATTTAACAAACCTTAGCTCCGCTTTCATAAATTTCCTAAATTAATTTAAACTCAAAATACTAACAGTTTTGACTCAACTTTCATTGCATCCACTTATTTCTTCTTTACGGTCCAGTGTAAATAAAAATAATGTTGGTTTTATAAAGTCTAATTATTACTAATATTGAACAGGCATACACCAAACGATGATAATTAACAATTAATTATTAAAAATAATAAGTTAAAGAGACACTAATTGGAACAAAAAATTTCTGTAAAAGAATAAATATTAAATAGTTAAAGAATCACGTGGTGACAGAAACGACATTACATTTAAATATTCTTATTCAAATAAAATAGATAGATAGTAAAATATCTAATCTACAAAAACGGCATTAATAACTTTCCTTGAATTTGCAATAGATAATGACACATTTATATTTGAAAATTGTTATTCAACCGATCGCTATGTAAGAAATACTCACATAGGAAAAATATTTCTTTTTTTAATAAATTTTTAATTTTTTAACTTACTGTTAAAATAAAGAAAAAACGTTTTCTTGTCTTTTTTTATAGATAGAATTATTCCTACGAATAAGAAAACAACTGTTTTTAATTTTAACAATAAAAATTGTTTTCCTTATAATTTTTAAAACACTAAAAGAAGCTCTGAATAAGTTGGTTACATCAAAGAAAAACAATTAAAAAAATAATAATAAAGATACTAATTTTTATTATTTTCTTCCTAAGAGGGTATTTTTTACATAGTGATCGGCTGAATAAAAATTTTAAAGTGCAAATATCTCATTATCTATTAGAAATTCAAGGAATGTGATTTGATCCCTTCTTGTAGATAAGATATTTTATTGATTGATTTATGATTTATGATAGATTTTATGTGGACTTTTTAATTAGATACTGTTACTTTTTCCGATAAATTTGCAAAAAAGGGGTTGAATTTAATTCTGCTTTAAACTCTTGAAGGTCGATTTTTATTTTTTCAGCTTTTGGTCAATAAATTAACCTAGCTCTCATAATGATTTAAAATCTCCTTTTACTGGATTATGTGGTGGCACGGAATTTATCAGTTGTACAATACGGATTGAAGATTCCGGCATCACCCGACACTTACTCCTTCAATCGATGAGATATTAAGTAACATTAGAAGCATGAACCCTCTTTACGTTTTGTTTAAAAGACACATTCTACTAAAAGGTGTCCAAATATCGTAGTGCTTGCTTCTGTGCATGACTCTGACTTTTGTCTGATGATTTCGGTTTTCTTTTGTTTTTGGTTTATCCTCGAGAAGGGAGATCAACCCGAAGGTTATGCAGATGAGTTGGATGGACAGTTACGCTAAAAGAGCGAAATGATTTCGGCATGGTTATCACTTTTTGTAGTCAGACCCTCGCCTGAGAAGCAATGTTACGTTTGTAATGCTCCTAATAACATAATTGATCCTTTTCTATGTAGCACATAACATTGCTATTGCAACTCATGTTACAAATAGTCTACTTCTAGTAAGTAGCAAACATGCACGTGTGCAAGTTATTTTGACAGCTTTACTGTGTCATGAGCGTGTTGATGCAGATGGTCAGCGTATCGACTTAGCCTTTGTTAAGCCGTAGAGTAGTATATTCATGGGTGTAACCGAAGGTGCCATCAAATTATTCCTCACCAAAAAAGGTACAACCGATCTTGCCACTGACCAAAAAGGGTCTTTTAAAACGTACAACCGATTGTGCCACTAACACCTAATAGGTAGAAAGTATTCTAATGAGAAAGGAAAATACTTTATTGATATTTTATGGCATTTATTTAACAGTTATTAATAAGGCATTATAAATACATACTTATACATATATCAGTCTACAATTTTTTCAACGTAAATATGATACACATTTTATATAGTCGATGTTCGATATTGTTTTGTTTTTATATTTTTCACATAATTCCATGATAGTTTTCACTTTACTTCTCTCTTTTAAACTTTGAATCTTGACATAAGCGTCAATTTGAAATTCTTTTAACTTCTCAACAAATATATATATATATATATTGATGGATGAGGTGTGTAAAAAGATTCGTTAAATTTTGAGTGAAATGATTCACACGCGTTTGTCGTTTTCGTAACTCAAGGACCACACTCCTTACCACTACCTTATCAGGTAGGTGAGCACCCTTTTCTCTGATGGCAAGATTGGTTGTTTACTTTTAAAACCTCAATTTTGTAGCAGGTAGATCTTCATTTTTAGTGGCAACTTCGGTTCCACCAATACTTATACTTGTGTTTTCTGTCCTGTTATAACAAAATTATCTTTTTAGTTCTTAATAATATATCGCGTTTCTTTATTGTACTTCACTAAATATAATCAACAAATCTTTCACCCTGTCGATTATATAATCACTAATGGGTGCTCTATTTTCCAATTTTATTTCATTATGGCAATAATTAATAAATGATTCAGTATGTTTTCAGGTTCGGTTTTCAAATTTTTTCCGGAGCGCAACTTGTAATGATCGATGACCATAGATGCTCTTCATGGCACTGAAAAAATTTAGACTGTCTGATCTAGAAAGAAACTAATTCTCAACACGACCAAGTTGTAGTTGTTGAAAATATAAATGAACACTATATGAGGGTCCCATATGACACATCTAGGAACCAAATTCCCCGTTGGTCGAATACCATCTCCGACACACAACGTTGTATTAGGACATTCGGTTTTTACATTTAGCTGTCCTAGTATGTTTTCTGGAATAGTTGAGCTTTCGTTTGCCGCTAACTCAGTTTTTCACTACGTTGCTACAGTCGTCAACATTTGGAAAGCCATCGTCAGTAATATGAACTTCTGTTGCCGTTTTCACTACCGTTATATGAGGCTGTTCCGTAAACGGTTGCCCAACTATTAGATCAACTTTCTGCATTTGATTCGGTACCACATGAAATTCAACCTCTGTGGACACATTTTCAATCTCCAAAGTACCCTCTGCTATACCCAACGGTTTCACTATACCGCCGCCGTAACCACTTAATGGGGCTATTGAATTTTTACAATAATTTAATCCCAGTCTATCAGCGGTTTCTTGTTTGACAACACAACTTTGGCTCCCCATGTCGATATAACTTTCTACCAATTGTCCGTTTATGCGAGCGTCTTTGAAATATTTTTTGTTCGTACCATTATTGTTTATGATTAGCACTTTTTTCTTAATTTTGTCATCATTGCAGTCTCTCGCGTAATGTCCTGGAGTATTACACTTAAAGCATTTAATTTCTTTCTTTACCGATCGCTCACTCACATTTTCTTGTTTTGATTTTTGACAGTCCCGCGCTATATGACCAGTTTCGCGGCAACGATAACAAACTTTCTCACGCTTTTTAGTTAAAGACTCTGTTCTTCTCATCTTGTTTAAGGTAATCACTTGCGCCTTGAATTGCTTCAATTATAGCATAAACATTTTCATATCTGGCCAAAGGTCCAAGATAATCTCTGTACCGGGTGTTGTTTAAACCACCAACATTATCCATTCCATCGTTTCATCTTCTTCCATCTTTGCTTTATTGCATAACGCAAGCTTTTCGTATACGTACTCTATTACATCCTGATTCGGTTTTCGGTTGTAATTCTGCGCTTCCAGACGTATGGACATCTTCGATCTTCTCCTAGGGAATGTTGACAACAATTTTTCTTCCCACTCTTCCCATGTTTGAGGTTGTGGCGTAATACTATCGCGCCATTTCCGAGCAACTCCCGTTAATCTACATAACGCGTAATGACGAGTTTCTAGATTGTTCCAACCATATATTTCACTATTTTGATTAACAATGCTGATCCATTCCGATATTCCAACCGTATTACGTACTGGGTCGAATTCCGGGATCAATTCTTCCACGCTTTTGAGATACTTCACGCTGTTCACCTCTTCAGCAGCCATTTTTACTTATTTATTTTTATTCCCCTGGCGTGATCACACTCTTGATTCACAATTCAACTGATTCAGATTTTACCAGCAGACACGTTCTACCATAAGCCAACTATCAGTTGCCCAGTTATGCAGGAAATTTCTAAAAATGCTACCAGTTTTCGAATATATCCGTTCCGTTCTTTACCCCGCACCTGATGTTGTAATATCATTTATTTTAATAATAGGAACGTATAATTATTAAACAATAAAAGAAAGAGTGTACAGCTTGTATCAACATGAAATCAAATCTTGAACTAAACTATAAAAACTGTAGCTTGCAGGCAGGAGCCTGTCGCCAGGACACGTCATCCCATAAGCCACCTTTATCGTCAACCTAGACATAACATTCCGGTCGGCTTACAACACATGGTAGATAACTCTTTACTAGATTATTGTATTTCCGTTGAGGTATTTCGCGAGTTGACCCTTCACACCTGTGATCTGGAAATGATTGAGTTGTAAATTCGTGAATTATTATTTATATTTATATCGTTATGATTGTGATTTTGGTTTAATTGGTTGCTCACATATTGTTTTTGTTTATTTATTTCAGATAAGTCATCTCGGACCAGTCAAGCCATAAATTCCTAATTTAGTATTGTTAGTTATTTTTTTTAATTTTAATTATTTAACAATTAATTAGTTCATGTTTTAATTCATATATTTTTATTAATTTTTTTTTTAAATTAAATTTCATTTAATTTTCCTGACTATTTTAATTTCACCCTACAACTAATTTTTAATAAAATACATGCACATGTATTTCAATATCTTGACTGATCAAATAATTTTACCTATACTATTTATCTATTGTTCGTATATTATATGTACTCGGCGACACCTCTCTAATCTGTGACCTAATCTAATCAGTCCCAGTCCCAGTCTTTAATCAGCAAGTCCTGTAGTTCCGGCTTAAGCGACACATAAAACAGCGAAAACACGTACAAAAGTTGCAGTTTCCAACTGAGATCTCACTGCCATAATCGGAATAAGCAAGGTGGGTTGTGCAGTGCGAATAAATCGAAAAGTACCACTCGAATAATTCAGTCAAGATTAAATGTGTGTCTCTTGCTCTCGCGTCACCGTCCCTAAAGTCGGGGAAATCAGTAGCTAATTATTAATATTTTATTTGCTCTTACTCCTGCAATGGTTAATAGGTGGTGTTTTCGATTTTAGGACTTCTAACTAGTAAAAAAGTAAACGAAATGCATAGAAGAAGACTGACACTGGCATTTATTTTATGTATAATTTCTATGTGTTTCACTGTTAGTTATTTATTTACTGGAAGTCTTACAAATGATGTTTTTGTACCCAAAGCTGAGAAGGTAAGCAGAACAATTCATATTAATATATAAGTACGTAACAACTTGTTTAGGTTAAGGAATTTTTAAGAGTTACAGTTAATATTTTCAAATGTAAAGAATTAAGAGAAGGAATTCAAATATATGTTTATAAAGATTATTATTATTTGATGAATTTTAAATGAAAATGAGCGATATTATCTGGTCGATGCATGCGTATCTTTCTACGTTAATCTAAACAAACTTATTTGAGATAGATTTTATCTACTTTATTTATATAAATAGGGTGATTTCTCTTTCCCAAGATTAGGATGATACAGCATCATAAATGTAAAGTAGACGATATCAGTAAATTGGCTGCGTCCAACGTATTTTTTATTTCCACTGTGCTTGTTTATATTGCAATAAGGCCCTATGTACAGTTTGATGCATGATAAATGCATAAATAAAGTGTAGATATGCTTAAGTGCTCACACGTTTCTATATACATTGATAAAGGTGCCATAGAGAGTGGCATTTGCAGTGAGATATCCGCTGATATTAGGTGAACATCTTCTCAGTGATTGCATACTTGCCTTGGCATCTAATGCTAAGTAAGTGATCCTCTCTCTGTTACTTTCGTTTTTGATGATTTAAGGACCATTGCGTTTTTAATTAATGCTTGACCATCTTTCTGACGATATTATTTATAACACATTTTCCACGCCCTTTTTATGCTACGTTAATTAATGACTTACGTAGTTACGATATATTTATTTACCAACACTCCTTACAATAGTCTGTTTATAGCAGGGGTAGGCAACGCGGCACCCTTGGGCGCCATGGCGCCCCCGATCGATTTTTAATGCGCCCCCGCTGGACTAATGTAAATGTATGATAGCCAGAGCGATTTACTTACTCTTGTCAATATACAATATATACAGCAAGTAGTCAGTTGAGTTTAGGATTGTGCATAGATTAGCAGTTTGCTAACCTTGAGCGTATCTAATAACACGCACGTATTTTTTGTTAGTGTGTGGTCGTATTTCGAATAGGCCACGCGTAGGCCGTGCATTTAAAACTACCAAGTAATCCGAAATAATTCTTTTCTTTCAAAACCCTTCATGGATAAATGTAAAAGAAAAAGAACATATTATTTTAACGATGAATGGGAACATTGATTATTGCCTTATGTAGACAGGATTCTTTATTCCCGAAATTTATTTCTTATCATTGCCTCATACATCAGGAAATGTTATGCGCAAAAACATTCGGTCTTCAACACGTATTTACGATAGTAACAAAAATTATTAATTCCATAAGATCGGGAGCTATGCAACAATGATTGTTTAAATTACGTTTAGAAGATGAGGATGTTCAGTTCACAGATCTTCTTTTACATACTGAAGTGAGGTGGCTGAGCAGAGGTAAAATACTTGAGCGGTTTATCATGCTTTTGCCACAAATAAAGGAATTTATTGCATCAAGAGGCGAACTTTACGAGCAATTAGAAAATAAGGATTGGCTAATCGACCTCGGATTTCTGACAGATATAACGGCAAAGTTGAATGAATTAAATTTAAAAATACAAGGGAAAAATCAGCATATCGCTTACATGATTAGTGCAGTAAATGAATGCATTCAAATGCAAGTTAGTGTTGTTGAAATCCCATCTATTGAAAAAAATCATTATCACATTTTCCAAATATAAAATATACCGTTGAGAGTTTAAATTTGAATAATGAAAATTTTACTGCTACATCATATTTAGAAATTATAGATAAGCTAATAGAAGAAAATTGAGAAAAAATTAAAACACTGAGGGTTTCACTAAAACTTTATTGAATACTCGATACGTATTTCGCCTTATAAGGGCATCTTCAGGAGTAACGAAATTATACTAAGTACCAAACAGAAATACATTAATTTATAGTACATACTAAGAGGGTGGGGGGTGAACAATGTTTGGGTCCAATAAGGGATTGTTATCAAATTCTATTTAGTCGTTAGTAATATTTTTATATTCTATTTTTGCTTTTTTTATTTCGAAAATAACCACATCATAAATATAAATAATTTAGAATTATTACACCATTTAAAAGGAGGTCCAATACTAGATAGAAATCGAAATAAAAAAAGCAAAAATAGAAAAGTATTGAAACTACTTAATAATACGATTCTGGTATTCTTTGACGTTTGATAGAATCACTAAAAACAATTCTCAAAAACAAAATTTCAAAATGTAATCTTAATAACTTTGAAAAGTTTGAACTTTTCCAAATTGTAGAAATTTACTTAAAACAATATTACTTTAAGTTCAACAACAACCTTTATTTACAAAAAGAAGGTCTTCCGTTGGGGTCACCGTTGTCACCAGTACTATCAGAAATTTTTATGTCTCACTTCAAGGAGATTCTTTTTAACAGCAATAAAAACTTAACGAAACACGTCAAAATATGGTACCGTTACGTTGACGACGTTTTCTGCGCCTGGACAGGAACAAAACGTCAACTGGATTTATTCTTGAATTACATTAACTCTATTAATGATAAGATCCAATTCACCACAGAATTTGAAGAAAATAATACTTTAAACTTCTTAGATATTTCAGTCTCAAAATTAGCCAACAATTTTAGTTTCAAAATTTTCAGAAAAGAAACTACGACCCATACGGTTATACATGCAAATTCAAATCAGTCCCTTAAAATTAAACTTTCTTCTTTTCACTGTTTTGTTCATAGACTACTCAGCATTCCCATGTCAGACGAGGTCTTTAATACGGAATTAGCCATTATAAAAGAAATCGCACAAAATAACGGTTATGACCCGACCCTCATTAATATTATATTGAATAAATAAATCAAAACCAAAAGAAGAACCCATTTTTTGTACTTTGAACTATATTGACCATGAATTTAGAAATTAAGAAAGCATTAGACCAAAACAAATTCATAGTCAATAATCAAACAGAGTTACCTACAACCAGATCTCCACTTATTATTACTCATTTATAATGTTCGGTTTTTCCCTTAATACCTCACCTTTAAATACAGGTAGTTGTAACCATTTACTTTTAGTATAGTGATATTAAATTAGAGTTTTATTTATTTAATTAATTATTAACAATGTTTCACAATAACTGCACAAAACACACTGTTGAATTTATTTAATTTTTATTTTATTTACGAGGTGTGTTAAGAGAAGAGCACCACAAAGTTCTAATCTGAGCATTGATATATTTTTTAATTGGGCTATTCTAGATTTAGAGCAAAGTAAATTGATTGTGGATTATCCAATAGAAATTGCTTGATTTGATATAGATGCATGCACCTTGCACTGCTTTGGATGCATCGCAAAAACTAGGAAATTTAAAAAAAGAAATTTCGCGGAATAGATATTGTGTTATTTGATTCAAATTTTGATATTTTGTATGAATGTTTATTGAAACTGATTCGTCCCAAAAGTTTAAGGTTTAACAGTTGCTGAATTAAAAGTTTTTGAATTATAACATATGTAGGAAGACCTAATAGGTCGAAAATCAAATCAAATGTTTGAAAGGATAGTACGTTTCGTTATCCTGCTCTTGTGTTTTTGATTATGATTAAAGGTGAATGTTTCGGCACAAAAGAACTTTGCCGAATTCTATACAGTACTTTAAAATACAAAAATAAAGATAAGGTTTAGGTAGTAATAAGGGTTGTTTAATGTTTGTGTACAGTATAGCATAATTATTTTAGGTTATTACTCTCAGGTAGTTAGGTACGGGGTAAAACCATATTAAGGAATTCGTTGTAAATATAGTTGTAAAATGTAAATAGTAAGAATAGTGAGTAAGTTTATCGCCACTTTCTTTTGTATCCTTCAGGTCCATTGTTCAGTATGAAATTTCTAAAATATGGTTTCGTGTCAATAACCAGTCATCCAATACTTGTTTATCTACAAACAAATATTTTGTTGGTATAGGTAATTGGTACCTAGGCCAGCTATTTAGCTATAAGTTATATATTTGTTTATATAATTATATTTGTACATTATATACTTTTTGCTCCCTTAATACAATTATCCAAATTTATGATGAGTCCGTTTTCGACTAGCTAAGGAATAATACCTCATAAACAATTAATATTCGTGTAATTCAAAATGTCTGCTTTTGACTAGCTGAGGAATAGTACCTCATAAACAATCATTATAAGTGTAATTCAGAAACGGTCTTCCTTTACATATATTTCCAAGGTTTGTGGTAAATAAATCTATTGACAGTATCGTGTGTGTTTATTTTAAAGAACTTGGTGGTCCTTCGAATTACGTGGTACAGCAGTACAACCGATGAGAACAATTTTTAATTCTATCATCAAATTAAACAATGAATTTAAATTCGTCGGTTTGAATGTTCCACAATAATTCTAATGTTTTTATTTCATCATCGTGGCTCATGTTGATTATAATTGAATTATTCGTGTTTTGTGGTAATAATAATTCTTGTACATTTAACGTCCATTTGGATAATGTAAACCCAGCACTATTTAAAATTTAATGTTTAACACTTGGCATAATTATTTAGCAGATTCTGTAGAATGACTACCTGTTAAACGATCGTCGTCGTAAAAATCGCGTAAAGTAACATTACAAGCATTAGGAAATTGAATTTTGTTATCTTTGGCTGATGTGCCGTATGTGACGGCTGTAAGCCTAAAAGATTGTGGGTCTTCGCATGTGTTAAAACACCATAATATCCGTTGAAAACCTCTATCATTTCGATTAATATAAACTTTCCTAGACATTTAACCAACATAAAAAACATATTTCTGTGTACGATATCGTGCTATATGTCAGAAAGCTTGTAGCATTTCAAGCAATAGTTTCTCAGAAATATTAAATTTGGTACGAACTCGTGTTTATTTTATTTTACATTATATTCATTTCTTTTGTTAAACATAAATATAAATTACATTCACTTTTATTATCTTATGTCAAGTATTATATTAATTCTCCAAATTTCGTTTTTAGTGCAAACAACTATTTATTATATTTATTTATTCAAGCGTAAACTGGCGTTCAATGTTTTCAAAATCATTTTATTTTATTATCATATTGTTATGTTCGTCGTCAAACTTTCATTGTCTCGTTTAAGGTTGTTGGAGATATTTCTCTGTCTAGCAAACATGCACTTGTGTGTAGTATTTTGCAGTTACACTGAACACCTGCTATGTGCGTATTCATGCAGGTGGCCAGTTATCGATTATATTTCGTTTTGCCCTCAGTTACCCTCTCAGTCTTCACTTAGTCTTTAAGCCGTTATGTTGTGCATTTATGTTTTCTATTCTCTTCTGTTCTGTTCTAATAATAAAGTTTATTATTCAAACAAAGCACTCTGTTTTAATAATCAACAAAGGTATTAGTAAAATTACCAAATTAACCAGGGTGTTTACCTGAAGGAGTGCAATGACTTGTGGGGTTGTTGCTATAATCGTTTTGCCATACTGTGCCCTTTGGCTAGCAACAGCTTTTGTCAACCCCCACTTCATTATAGTTTATTTAAGCTGAAAACCAGAGATTAATTGCCAGATTCTTAAGAGCATTGTTAAAGTAATTCAAAAAGAGATTCTTTGTATCTTTCAAATTTCATACATACAATTATTCAATAGTCAAACAAGTAAAAGAGCTTACTTTTTTCGATATGTGTTAAGTTAGCTACCTTGTTATAAATATAAATAGTGTAATTGTTATTATGAAATATTTAAAACCAATCTTCATCGTTTCTTTCATCAACTTAATTATATTCTGAAGAAGCACGACATTGGAACTATTTTCAAGCCGACAAAGAAAATCCAGCAAACCTTCAGATCAGCGAAGGCAGGAGGGACGCACTTTCAAATTCAGGAGTCTACCGCATACCCTGTTCCTGTGGCAAGGTATACATTGGAACTACTAAAAGATCTATAGGGACAAGACTCAAAGAGCATAAAGCCAGCTGCCGACTAGGACAGACCGAGAAATCAGCAGTAGCCGAACACACATTGAACGACGGAGAACACAAAAATTCATTGAAAGCTGCACCTTGCTGGCATCAGTCAACGGCTATTACAACAGACTGACCAGAGAAGCCATAGAAATCCACAAACACCCGGATAATTTCAACAGGAAGGAGGAGACCCTTAGACTGAATCAGATCTGGAACCCAATTCTTAGGAACGCACGAACCATACCAATCGACACATCAAAATCTACTGAAGCGGAACAAGCTCCGCCCCCTACCCACAGGCATAAATACCATCTGCGTAGGAGAAAGGAACAGTCTACCACCAACAGCGAAAATGGGTAGACCTCTGAAGAAGCTCGCCACTCGTGCTAGCGAAACGTTAGGAATTCCAACCGACGACGGCCTGTACACCCGAAGAAGGACTACATTAGTTAATTATATTACTCGCAATTAATTTTGGCGTGTAACTGTGGGAATTCAAGAAATATATCTTTCAATAAAAATATTTTCTCATACACCAAAGCAAAGTTCTTGTTACAGTGTAACCCCTACCACTAAATTACTATTTAAACTTATGTTTGTTGTTGTTCTAGCAAAACCATCGAATACTACTCGTAGTTTTGTTGTTTTACCACTTTATTTTAACACCGCATTTGTCGGTTTATTAATTTTAGAAGTGGAAACTAATTTCATATGACCTAATTCTAAATAATATTTCTTAGTGTTGTCCACAGCCCTGCCTACGCATAATAGATAAAACGCCTGCATCATCTGTATCATCAGAATGCTTATCTGACAAAACTAATGTTTATTCGTAGTTAGTTAAGTTTTTAATTCACTTCTATTTTATACCTAGACCAAATAGGTTTCAATCTAATAAAGTCAATTTTGTTCGTTTAAGTTTTTAAAAATCTCTTTCTTGGACCCGTGAATATCACTTTTTCATGAATTTTGAGTATATGTTTTTTATATTACTATTCTTGTTTCTTGTTATTTCTTGATTGTGTTCAATTGAACATAATCGTTTTACTGAGTATTCTCTAGAAACGCCTTACGGTTGTGAATTGTTCTTGAATGGAAATTGAACTACGAATCTGGTTCTTGAAAAATGTTGCTCACGTGCGTTCTCTTCTCAATCTCCCAAAATCTTTGTATATTGTTATACAATTCAGAATTAACTCATGTATTACATTGAATTGATTTCGGAAAATGATTATCTACATATTTTCCGCCTACAATCCACCCTAATCGTATTTTTTGAAGATAAGGTTTACTCGGTTATTTAAATTGTCCAACGCGTAAAATTTCCCAAAATAATTTCACACCAATGAGAATATCGATAGGCGTCGATATATTGAATTGAGAACTGTTAATTTAAGATTTGAGGGAATCGAGATTTTAGGCAATGATGTACAGGAGGTGAATAAATTATAGATCGATCTAAATTTAATATTCAGAATTTTTCTGACATGTGTATGTGACTAGCTAATACCTGAAATTGGGATACTAATATTCCTAAATAGAAGTCCTAATTTTTTTGTAAATGATACAGTAATGAAATCTAATCGATACTCTACATCAAGTAATACTCTATAAGAGTGTGTTTTCCCATATTAATCAAACACGTGCACGAGTGCTGTTGATAACAAGGTATACGGATTAATTTGTTGATTTCAGACAGAATTATTGGATGTATCGTATGCTGTGCTTGGTTGATTATTATCGATTGCAATTTTTCTGATGATTTTAATTGATATGATCTATCCGAATAACTATGTATTTTGTCTCCTGGTATCTCCAATGATGGTCGAACTTTTTGTTGCTTCGATAGGACTAGTTTTAACAAGCAAAAACCTTATAATTCTCGCCGATTTACATTTTTACAGCAATTTGCAGATATAATCTTGAGCACTTTTCTTGGTCACCTTTCTGACTTTTTGTGTTATCTTAAAAGAGTACTTCTTAATAAGCCACATAAACGATTAATGCTTGCGTTAATAATTTTATTACTTTACGGTAGCATGTCAAGACAGACTCTTGTTTACGGACCGTAGAAACATGAAAAAACAAAATCATAACTAAACTACTTAGATCTGGTGTTTTCATTTTTGATTCTGGACAAATTCTAAACTGGACAATTTTTTATTTATCTCAACATTATGTAATAATGTATTGTGGTTTTTGTTGCATTTTAGATAATTATTGGTAAAGCAGTTAAGTGTGATATGATTACCTTTCAAACAATTTGTAGAAAGATGAAAATTTTTACAACATTGAATCTACTTTCACTTTTAAAAGTGATAATAAATAAAGTAGTTTTTTGTGTTTATCGATCATTTTGTTTACATAAATTACTATTTATTTTTATAATTGAAGCATGAGACAGAGTCCTTTATGATCCACGAGTGTAGTTAATTTTTTTAAACGGGGATGGTTTTAGAGGGAGATGTCTTTGTTTATTTTCTTGAATGCTTGCTACAACTTGGCATATATGCTTAATAAAGTTCGTCATTTCTTCCGTAGTTCGAAGTTCCTTTGTAGCCCGTACTTTCCACTCTCTTCTAGTTTGAAAATAAAATTTATTTGACGCTATATGAATTATTAATAAATCCCAAGAATTAGTATTTATGTTGAGTGATTTCAGAGCCTACAAATTTAGGTTTACCTTATCAATTAAATTTTGCAAACACGTTGAAGATTGTTTGACAGTAGGTAAATCAAAGGGTGAACTTCGATTTGCCACTAAAGGGGTTAAGTTTAAAATTATTTGCGAGGGGTTTTTTCTCCGAGGGATTTTTTCCAGGGAATTATTTACCTATATTCGTAACTTTAGACTGTTTAATATGAGAAACCGTCTATAAAAAATTTACAAAACTTTTTTCACTGTAGTATATATCCATACAATTTTCAGCCCTCTCAGAAGCAGAAGCGAGAAAATGGGGCACCGAAATTCTGTTACCATGTTGACGGATGCGTGCAATTTTATATGTGCTTGTAAACTGAAATGTACTGTGTATGTTTGTAGCAATACATTTGTCACATTGAAAAGGATATGCATAGTAATTTAGTCGTATTTTGTTAAATACGAGGATAAATTAAATATAAACGGTAATTTTACTATTTAGCTAAGCACGTAATTCCGAACTAGATGATTGGATGCTCGAGTGTTGTTTGCTTTATGAGGGGTAAACCGGCTTAGGTAGCAGCTGCGCTCGGTTCTGTCCGCAGTACAGACATGAATGAGCGCAAGGTACCTTCGTCTATTGTACAACGCCAACGCATCATTATAAAGTTTTTAACCAATGAAGGCGTTAAACTATCGGAAACTTTCACTCATTTGAAGACACAGTTTGGAGATGTTACACTGTCTCAGAATCGAGTGTATACGTGGGTCACGAATTGAGAGAATTCAGGGATGAGCGAGAACGTGTCGAAAATGAAAGTCATGATCAAGAACAAGTAAGACTTGATTTGAAATGACAATATCCGTGCTGTTCGAGAGCTTATTGAAGGTGATCGGTGATCGCTATTGAACAAATCTCATCAGAAGTTGGTACGTGGGTATCAGCTATGGGAGTGTTCAATCCGTCATCACTGCTGAACTGGGCTTTAGAAAAATTAGTGCTCGCTGGGTTCCAAGGTTGTTGTTGTTTCCAACCAAAAATCAAAAACAGGTGAGATCGGAGATCAGTGAGACTTCTGAATCGATTTCGACAAGAAGGGGAGATTTTTTTGGGGAGTATCGTCCCTTGTGATGAAACGTGGGTCCACCATTACACTCCTGAATCAAAAATGGCAAGTAACGAGTGGCGTAGAAAGGATGAAGGCTGCCCTGTCAAAACCAAAACCAAAATCCGTCTCTTAGCCGGAAAAGTGCTTGTTAGTGTTCTGTTCTGTTCTTTGATTCAAGAGGAGTTTTACTCATTGATTTCAGGAGTATTCAAGCTTCCAAATTGGTGTCAAAAATATATAGAGCATGGAGGTGACTACATTGAAAAATGTTAAATGTTTAGTTTGTGTGTACCATTAATCAATAAATTTGTTTTACAAAATTACTGTTTATATTTTTTTACCGTCGTATTTGATGTTTTCTATAACGTTGTCAATAAGTTTATTTACCTATTTGATTTCATAAGTATAATAACAGAAAAAAATACCTATGTTTTTATGGACGAATAAATACACTTTTTTAAATTAAATTTTTCTTCTATAATAACCAAATACGACTGCTAATATTTAATGAGATAAGCAAGTGTTTATTAAAATTTGAAATTACTTAAAGAAACTTATTTCAATGCAGGAATTTTCTTACTACTTCTACAAGGTTAATAAGGAATCTTTTATCAATTATTATATTAAATTTCAGTATCCAAGCCAAAACTGGGTAAGGTTTAAAGGACGATTGAAACAACTTGGGAGTGATTTAGTAAATTATCATTCAACAATAGAAGATATAAGTCAACCTCTTCAAAATATCCTGACTGTGAAATGTAAAAATGCACCAAAAATTCCTGAAGAATTAGTACAAAATATTGTAGATCGTACTTTAATCTCAGCTGAAATAATACATAATAATGGCTGTTCTATAAAAACGGATCATATTCCAGAAACTAATATTCAGGTACATTATGAAGTTAGTATAATAGAGAAGTTTTCTGGTTTTCGAAATATATTTTGTCATTCAGTCAACATTTTTTTTAAACAAAATAAAAGACAATAATTTTCAAAGAAGCACATGCACATACTTCCCCTTAAAATATTTACAACAAATCGCACTGCTGATGCTGTAAACGTTAATCATAACTTTTACACTATTAGGTACATAAGAAAAAACAATTATTTCTTTAATATGTAGCTTTTTAAATTGTTTATTATTTTAATATGTTACAATTTATTCGTAAAATCAAGCACTTATTAATTAATATCCGATAAACAAATAGGATATTCAACATTATGAACTAGTAAGTGCCGAAGTTTGTATGGTGAATTCATTGTAAATCATGATTAATAACAACATTGAATCAAACACTTGGCTATATTTCACTAAAGTTTTTATTAAAATAAATACACTCAACAATAGTCGAAAGGTCATTTTCAAGAGTAATTTAACAATACTAAGGGTGTAATTAATCTAGGAAACTATTTATATTCGTACATACATATGTAAGCATGGTGTAAGTAACTGTAATCATTTGTTTACAAGAATCATATAATAAGGATTTTAAAAAATATTAAATGTATATAAACATCAAGGTACTGACAAAATTGAAATTAGTTATTGGAAACACAATAATAGAGGGAAATTTGTTGCATATAGTTCTGTTTGGTTATTAACTAGAACGTTTTTGTTATAGATGGCTTTCTTTATTTCATGATTTTCCAATAGATTCGTTCTTTTACCTTTAGATTCTGTGTGTAGAATATTGACGCTGTCATTATCAAAGCTGTGGTTGTTGGAAATTCAATGTTCTGTCAGTCCCGTAGTAGTTATTTTGTTAGCTAGATTTTTTTGGTGTTGAGCCAGCCTGTTTTATATGGATCTGTCTGATTGTCTAATATAAATGGCTTCGCAGTCATTACATTTAATTTGATAAATACCACTATGACTTAAAAGTTTCTTTTTTGACTTTATAATTGACCGGAATATTACTTAATTTTCTTTTGTTAGTGATGCTGACTGTTATATCTAATTTAAATACATTTTTTATGAAATTGGTCGTATTGGGTATGTAATTTAGGTAGCAATAACTTTTTCCGTTGTGTTTTCGGGATAATTACTGTATTATTTTAAGAGTTTCCTTTAAGTTCATTTTTTACCCTTAGATTCTCTGTGCAGAATTTTGTCCTTATTCAGGTCTAGAGGCCGTCGTTGGTTGATGTAGACCGTCTACATCCAGCATCGGAGATGGAAGGACCTCTGAAGAAGCTCGCCACTCGTGCTAGCAAAACGTTAGGAAGCAATTCCAACCAACTACTGTCTTTAGAACGAATAAGGACTACACCAGATCATCAACTGGCAGCGAAAGCCTTAAACAATTTGTCATTCAACGTTATCTCATAATTTTCTTTGTTTTCATTATTTATTTATAATATCAAAATGGTCTTCGAACCGCTCTTGTTTCTTTTTCTTCTTAGTTTTCTCCTTTATTTACTTCTCCATAAAAAATAAAATATTAAAAGTAAAAATGATTATAAGGAGACCAAGGAGAATATCATATTCTTTAAATTATTTTGTTAACAAATGGTTGACTTTATGAACCAATTGTCGTTGCTTGGATTTGGTAAAGCCTTTCAAACATAGGTTGCGTGGATACATATATTGAACGAGAACACAATGTAGAAACAACGACGACCACGAGAGTGGTTTAGATACGCTGAATCACGTATCGGATATATGTCCGTTTGCAAACATTGAGTTTCTACAAAGACTCCGAGGTACAACTTTCGACCTAGGAATCGAGCTGCCCACTGAAGATGACTGCCGAAGTTGCTGTTAAAACCGCACTAAATGCCTAACACAAATTATAACTGATAAAAATGAAAGTAATTGGAAAAAGCTTTATATTAAAAAAAAGTTATGATTAATTGTTATAACAAATGTAGTGCGAATTGTTGTGCATATAAATATAAGTAGGTTTCTTGTACACTTGAAAAGATACTGATAGCCTAATTTCAACTAATTCTAATCAATCCGAAATGATAAAACTAAGCACTTTTCATTCCTTTATACACCTACTAACCTTACCCTTAATTGAAGATAGTTGTGTTAGAGGACTTCATAACATAAAACACTTAGCAATAAATAATTGTTATAACCCTAAACTTATAGATAATTTAATCGCAAAAAAACGTAATAAACTTTTATTGAAACAAATGTAGTGGATATTTTTATTTAATCCCTACTTAGCAATCAGAAGACCACAGGAATAAAACTTTAATTGAATATATTAAAAAAAGGTAAAAGTGAACAAATAAAATAACGGCTTTTCTTCATTAAATCTACAGAAACTCGTACACTCTCTTCCTCGCTCATACTTCTACACAGCTCTTACATTCTACCACATCTGCTAATCATCATTTTCACACGCTCTACTTAAAATTTGAAACTTAAATTTATCTACCCAAATCCCTAAATTTACGACTTAAGTCTACACAAACACAAAATGTCACTTTTCAAGATGTTGGAACTTTATAAAACAATTGAATTTGACAACGTGTATGGGAATGTTTGGAAACAAGGATGGAATATCGAAATAAATGACAATAAATGGAATAAGGAACATAAACTAAAAGTATTTGTTGTTCCTCACTCTCATAATGACCCTGGTTGGCTTAAAACGGTTGATGAGTACTATTCGTCTGCCACAAAGCACATCCTGAATAACATGTTAATTAAATTGGAAGACGATCCAAGACGAAAATTTATTTGGGCTGAAATTTCATATTTTTCAATGTGGTGGGAAGATCTCGACGACTCCGAAAGGAAGAGAGTTAAAGAGCGAGTATTTTTCACCCTGATATTGTCTATGGTGTCCGTTTTTCTCTATTTTTATTTAATGAGTAATTTTTAGGTTGTTGAGAAGAAATCAACTGGAGATCGTAACAGGTGGTTGGGTAATGAATGATGAAGCAAACACGCACTGGTTATCAATTTATTATCAGCTTTCCGAAGGTCATCAGTGGCTGAAGAAAAACCTGAACTATGTACCTCGTAGCCATTGGTCTATTGACCCCTTCGGACTTAGCCCTACGCAGGCATTTCTATTAAAAAATTCTGGACTGCAAAACATGCTAGTGCAAAGGGTTCATTATTCCGTTAAAAAGGAGCTTGCAAGCAGGAAAGAATTGGAATTTAAATGGAAACAATTATGGGGTAAATGATTAAAAATCGATTAAAGAATTACCTGTAATACTTGTTACTGGTTAGATTATGGTAATTCATCTGAAATTTTTACGCAAGTTATGCCGTTTTATTCGTACGATATTCTCCATACTTGCGGCCCAGATCCAAAAATTTGTTGCCAGTTCGATTTTAAATTATCTTCGATTTCTGGGTGGAAATGGCCATGGACAAAAAATCCAAAACCCATCACTGAACAAAACGTTGCAGAAAGGTATAACAAATCGTTTGACAATGGTTAAATTTTCTCTCATAACACACGTATGTTAGAGCGACCCTTCTTTTGGATCAATATCGGAAAAAATCGATGCTCTTTAAGACAAATGTCATATTAGTCCCACTTGGAGACGATTTTAGATATACTATCCCCACTGAATGGGACAATCAGTACATGAATTACCAAAAATTGATGGATCACATAAATGCTAACGTAAATTTGCATGCTCAGGTATTATTAGAATTATTACTTCTTGTTATATAAAATTTTCATAATACTTTTAGGTACAATTTGGAACTTTGAGTGATTATTTTGATGCCGTAAAAGCAGAGAAATCTATGGACGAATTTCCAACGTTAACGGGAGATTTTTTCACTTATTCTGACAAAGACGATCACTACTGGAGTGGATACTACACCTCCAGGCCGTTTTACAAAAGAATGGACAGGCTTTTACTCTCATATGTACGGTAAGAGTATTAATACGGACAAAAATATATATATATATATTACATTCCAAAATTAATTTATCTTTCAGAGGGGCGGAAATTATTTTGACATTATCTCAACTATGTCAGAATTCGGATTCAGTTTCTTCTAAAGCTGCTGCTAATGCTTTAGAGCAGATTGTCTCCGAATCGCGCCGTTCTTTGGCTCTATTTCAGCATCACGATGGAGTCGCGGGAACAGCTAAAGACCATGTGATGATAGACTATGGAAAGAAGTATGTTCTTAATTTTTATGACGCTACCAGCTCATTAAAATATGAATTACTTTAAAATCTCAGTCGGAAAAATAAATAGTTTTACAAAATAGTTTATTAATAATTTTAAAAATACATATTCGTTCGAGTAATAATTTTTTAATTTTATTTAGTTAATGAGTCGATTATTTGGTTATCTGTAAAAATAATAATTGACTTATTAATAATTAGTAAACAAACACTAGCGCATCTAGGGAGAAGTTATTGGGGCAGTAGTCTCCCTATCGGACTTTAATTATAGATATGCATTATAAGGAAATAGTAGAAGAGATATTGGACCCTTTTTATAAATTTAAATCTTGATGTCTCCAAACTTTCGATTGTTCTCCCGATTGTTGTTTAAGGCGCATCCGGGCGTTAGGAACTTGAAGTGGGGATATTAGATGACACAGAAACCACGCGCCGTACTGCTGTGTTCGCTTGGTTAATAGCTATCACAATGAGTGAGAAAGGGGTGCATAGCAGCGTTGCGCAACGAATTTCTTATACGTGAAAACGTGAAACCAGCTGAAATTTTGCGCAGATTGCAAGCACAATTCGGAAATGAAACGCATTCGTGGCCACGTGTAAAAGTATGGTGCAAAGAATTTAATGATGGGCTTAGCCCATTACTCGTGTCGAAAATGTAAATCATCCTCATCGTCCGCGCACCAGCATTTCGCCGGTTAACATTCCACTTATTAGAAACCTTATTGACGGGGACCGCCACGCCACTGTGCTTCAGCTATCGGAGTGTCCACACAATTATAACGAAAAACTTGGGATTCCGAAAAATTTCAGCACGTTGGGTTCCAAACTTATTGAGTGAAGATCAAAAAGCTGCTCGAGTTCGCATCTTTCAGGCGCTTCTCACTCCATTTAGAGAGAAAGGTGATTTTTTTTTGCACAAAATTGTAACCTGCGATGAGACGTGGGTACACCATTACACTCCAACATCAAAACGAGCAAGCATGGAGTGGCGGCGCAAAGATGAATCAAACTCAGTGACGCCGAAAACATCTCTGCTTGCAGGCAAAGCTTTAGCCACAATTTTTTGGGACTGGAGACGGGTGCTGTTGGTCTATATTTTGCACGAGCGAAGAACCATGTAGCCTACTACTTCTACTTCTGCAACTACTTCTCGGTCACGTAAAACTTGCTTATCACCGAAAAAGGAGGACGCACCCCATTCGTGACGTGTTACTCTTGCACGATAACGCTAAGTCTTATACCGCAGCTTTAACGCAGGCCCAAATCGGTAAAATGCACTGAACTCAGTTGGAACACCCTCTATATAGCCCAGACCTATCCCCTTATATTTCTACATGTTTGGTCCCCTCAAAGAATCACTAGGAGGCGAGAGATTTCAGACCGATGAACAGGTAGAGGGAGGCGTTTATGCGCAACTGGATAGACTCGCCCTGCTTCTTTTTATGAAAACGGGATGAAAACTACCAATGCGTTGGGGAAAATGTACAGACAAACAAGAGGGATATGTCGAAAAATAGAAATTTGTGTTTTTGTGAAACTTTTCAAAATAAATGTTTTATGAACAAAGGCTCGTTTATATTTGATACATCCTCGTATAATGTGATTATGATTAATCGTGCATGAGAAATTGACTATTACATATTATTTTTCCAAAAGTCGTCAAAAAATATAATTAAACTCTAGATTATATTTAACGATAGTCAATTACTGAAAATCAATGTACATGATGTCACCTAATTTAAGATTATATGCTCAGACGGAATTGATTGTGTATATTTTGCATGTATATCGATGAAATGAATGCAACATTTATTTATTTTACTGATGCGTACTAAAATTCAAAATCCCATATCCACCACAAGAAACAAACAATCAGATATTTATGTTTTTTAGGATGTTAGCATCGATAAAAGGTTTGAAATTTGTAATCCAGGCGTCTGCAAAGTCGTTGCTGCTCGGCAGTTATCCAATAGTAGCAGGTAAGGTTGTTTATGATGTAGACGATATCTGGAGAAGCCACGATAGGCTGCCTGAAAAATACACCATCACCATAGGACCAGAATCAAACACAAAATACATTATCTTGTACAATTCCCTCCCCTATGTTAGAAACGAAGTTATCTCGTTCGTAATGTCTACGCCTTACTTACAGGTTCGATGACAATATTGGTATATTGGATTATATGAAAATTGTAATCTAGTTTTGAGCGTAGGTTTTGAATTGGAAAGGTGCAAGGGTCAAATGTCAGGTGTCCCCGATACTCGAGAATAGCCAGGAACCTGTCCTATCTCATTCAAAATACGAAGTGTCGTTTATAGCAACTTTGCCAGCTTTGGGATTAGTCAGATATGGCGTACAGGCCCTTCATGAGAATGAAGTACCTCGGTAAGTTTACTGACCTCTATATAACGAACGATTTTAATACTTTGGTTGTATGCGAGTTCAATATTAGTGTAACGAGCCTGTATGTGTGTGTACAAGAGCGGCGGCGAGTTCCGGAAACAGATAAGACGGGTTCCTCGAATACGGTCGTCGGTCGGCGCTTTGATAGAAATGAGTAAACAACAACATAATAGGAGTTCGAGAAAATACTAGAAGATCGTTCCTGATTACTCCAGAACCTTCGATACCTCTATAAATATTATGTTGTCGACAGTCAAGAACAGTTTTAGTTTTAGTTTAGTTTAGTACACCGTCACGGTTTATAGTTGATAGTAGAATGATAATATAAATACGATATACCGAGTGATATAAATAAGACATTTACCTTGTCATATAAATAAGTTGTTGCATTAGTGTTTAAGTGTTTTAAGTAGTGTGTAAGTGTAAAATAAATAATTGTTTAAATAAATAAATTGATCTAGAAAATTCGTTACATTAGTAATATTAGACTTTATAATATAAACATTTATTTACACTGGACCGTAGAGAAGAAATAAGTTAGAGAAACGAAAGTTGAATCAGAACTGTTAGTATTTTGAGTTTAAATTAATTTAGGAAATTTATGAAAGCGGAGCTAAGGGTTGTTAAATAAAAGTAGGGGACTGTTAGTAAGAAAGCATATTTTGAAAAGAGAGATAGAATTTCTAGCTTGAAGACATTGAACCCAAAGCACCGAAGAAACCCACTATTAGAAAGTAATTAGGACAGGTATAGTATCACAGGCGTTTTGAAGTTAATAAATAGAATAGAAATATTTCAAAAGATTATAGGAAAGTACAGATGTAATAAAGTAATTTGTAAGGAGAAGAATAGATGCCGAAGTAATATTGTTAGTTGTAAAGAGAAGAATAGCTGCAGATGTTTAAGTAAGAATAAAAGACATTTTATACATATTTACATAAAGAAGTTATGTACAGGGTGTTCTTATTTTATTCATGTTGGTCCTATCAGTACCTATATTTTTCTTAAAAGTGTACATAATAAAAACGTTTCCTTTCATTCATTTTTTAGGGAGACAACTTACGCTAGGGTAAAGGTGTTTAACCATAATGGGGATATTCCTATTCCCCCTGGATTTCATTTTGTAGAAATATCTCCAACTTCGCGTGAATTCAATATTCATAACCCAAAAATTACTGCTACCTTTACCTCATGTGGCCTTCTAAAGGCAATTAAGATCGATTCCAAAACTACACCAATTCATTTAGACTTCGCAAGGTAAAATTAGTAACAATTTTCATTATATTATATTTACTATTTCTTTGAAAAAAAATAATATAGTTACGGCGTTAGACATACTGAAGACCAAAGTGGAGCCTATTTGTTTTTACCAAGTGGCAATGCTGTACCAATACCCCTAGAAAATACCACCGTTAAAATTATTGAAGGTTCTATTTATTCATCAGTTCATGTTCGTTTACCTTATGTGCAACATTCAGTAAAATTATATAATACTACAGGTAAATTAACTTCTTTAAAGTTTATTTTTAAAATAGGAAATGTTCCTCATTTTTAAATGTTACGTCTTTAATTATCTTACTAGAAATTCAATCGAGGAAGCTTTTAATTGTTGTAACTCCATATTCACAAATACAAATAAAGTTAAATAAGTTTTAAGTTAAAAAATGATTTATTGACCACAATGATCATTTCGCCACACCGTTGCTTCTTCAGGTGGAAGAATGACTAAACTAAAATTATTTACAAAATCACTTATATAGATAACTACTAACTAAAATTAAATCGAAAAAAGGAGGGGGGGAGGGACAAAGAATATTACCTAGGATTAATATCATTTAGTAGTGGTGAAAACTATAGGATTTATAAATTTAGAAGAGGTGTATTATTAACGTCATTTATAATTAATCCTATTGACGTTAATAATACACCTCTTCTAAATTTATATATCCTACAATTTTCACCACTACTAAATGTTATTAATCCTAGGTAATATTCTTTGTCCCTCCCCCCTCCTTTTTTCGATTTAATTTTAGTTAGTAGTTATCTATATAAGTGATTTTGTAAATAATTTTAGTTTAGTCATTCTTCCACCTGAAGAAGCAATGGTGTGGCGAAATGATCATTGTGGTCAATAAATCATTTTTTAACTTAAAACTTGGTGTTTTATTTGTATTTATCTTATTAGAATAAAATATTTTTCTATTCTGCCAAGTATAGTTTATTATATTTTACAGGTGCCGATGGTCTTGGTTTAGAAATTGAAAATCTAGTCGATATAGAAAAAACGACTAACTTTGAGTTAGTTATGAGAATGACTAGTAACATAAAGAGTGGTGAAGACTTTTTTACGGACTTGAACGGATATCAAGTAACCATACATTTAATTATTAAAACTCTTTATGTTTTATTATCCTCTTCCATTTTACAGTTGATACGAAGAAAACGCTTTTTTAAGCTTCCTCTTCAGGCGAATTACTATCCCATGCCCTCAATGATGTACATCGAAGACAATTGGACCAGATTAACCATGGTATCGGGCACTCCTTTGGGCTGTTCATCATTGAAAGAGGGACAAGTAGAGGTTATGCAGGATCGTAGATTGAATCAAGATGATACCTTAGGATTGGGCCAGGGAGTTTTAGATAATCATCCTACAAGACATGTATTCCGAATCATTTTGGAACATAGAAAACGGGACTGTTACGTAAGTGAACTGTTAGCAGTATTATCGTAGATATGTATATACAGGGTTATTCACGCTGTACGGCACGGAATATTATGGCCAAAATACGAGACTTTCAAAAAGTTTAACTTTTGGGTTATATGGAGGTCTATTATGGTTACTTTTTAAAATTATTGTCATATTATACAGGGTGTTCCAAATGCCCTAAAAGTATCAAGGTTATGTTTTTTTAATGGAACCCCTGTATATTATTGCATTTTTAGATTTTCCGATAAAAATAAGGGTCTATTTTACAATACCTAAACCTTAAGGTTTTTAAATAATTTGAATTTTATAAAAATCTAACCTAATTTTCATGTTTCAAATATTTAAGAAGTATTTAAGTTATGTAAGCGAAATTTACAATGAAATGTAACAATAGATCATATTTTATATCCCAATTATAATAAACTCGTCATCTTATACAGGGTGTCCAAAAATTAATACTACTTAAGTAAGAACTTTAAGGAGTTGTAATTTGTAAATGGATCGCCCTATTTTTTAACATACCGGGAAATGTATTTTTTAATTACCTATCGTTTGGTATTAGAGTGTTCATAAGCTAAGACTTCGAGTTTTTGCAGGAAACGCTAAATAATTGTTTTATGCGTCATTTGAAATATTTATGATCTAAATTGTTCGGATTTATCTTTTCATTTTTGTTTGTAATTTATTGGCCTGGTCGGTCACGCATTTTTTACGTCTCAAAATTTTGTTGTATTGTCATGTGTATTTGCTATCCGTTTCTTTCTTTGGCTATTTATGGTTTTATAATAGTATGTATCGTATTTTTTCCCTTTTTAGTATTGCCGTCTCCCATTGTATTATTTTTTCTTTGTGTTCAAATGTGCATCTAGAGTTTAAGTTAGTTTATACATTTATTAGGGGTAATTGACCCATCGGTCCATTTCGAGGACGTAGATGATGCACCGACACATAGATTACAATGTTGCACTTTTTGTATAAGTCATATATCAACTAATTAAATAGGTATAACATTAAACAAACAAAACGTTTATAACAGGGATTCGAAATGTCGACTATCGATTTCCAGACACTCGGAAATTCTTTTTTCTAAACCACTGCTAACTCTGGACAACATATAACTTTTAAAAGCGTTTCTTATGCACATCTTCATATTTTGTGGAGTTGCCGAAGCCGTATCGTAGACAATTCCTTTTATGTATCCCCACAAAATGAAAACTTAGAAAGATTACTACAACAATTCATGAAAGCGGAAATGTAACTTATAAAAAACCCATTACAGGAAAATCAGTCACTGAAGATGAAGAAAATGTATTTATGATAGTTGGTTCAGTTATCGAAAATACTGACAATAGACGATCAAGTGTTTCAAGAATTCTTAAAAAACACGGTTTTTATCCTTATAAAATCCAGCTTTGTCATGAACTTTATGGAAGTGATTTTGATAACTGATCTGAATTTTGCATGTAGGTTTTGGATAGTGTCAGAAAATAATTTTTTTTTTCGTTAGAGTGATATTTAGTGATGAATGTACTTTTCATAACAACGTTTTGTTTGTTTAATGTTATACCTACTTAATTAGTTGATATATGATTTAGAACATTTAATTAAAATATTTCAAATGACGCATAAAACAATTATTTAGCGTTTCCTCTAATACAAAACGACAGATAATTACAAAATACGTTTCCTGGTATGTTAAAAAATAGGGCGTTCCATTTAAATTAATCAAGCTACAACTCCTTAAAGTTTTTACTTAGGTAGTATATATTTTGGACACCCATATATAAGTCATACCCGTATAAGATGACGAGTTTATTATAATTGGGATATAAAATATGATCTATTGTTACATTTCATTGTAAATTTTGCTTACATAACTTAAATACTTCTTAAGTATTTGAAACATGAAAATTAGGTTAAATTTTGATAAAATTCAAATTATTTAAGCAACCTTAAGGTTTCGGTATTATAATCCTTATCAAAACAGACCCTTATTTTTATCGGATAATCCAAAAATACAATAATATACAGGGAGTTCCATTAAAAAAAAACATAACTTTGATACATTTAGGGTATTTAGAACACCCTGTATAATATGAAAATAATTTTAAAAAGTAGCCATAATAGATTCCCATATAACCCAAAAGTTAAACTTTTTGAAAGTATCGTATTTTGGTCATAACATTCCGTGCCGTGTAGCGTAAATAACCCTGTATAATCTGACCATATTTTTCTTAGGGTACATCAGATAATTACCCGTCTGGTTTTCCCACTTTGTCAGCTCACGTTGCCTCTCTATCTCTGTTGAATCCCATTTTCAAACTGTTCCGGGTTGAGGATGAAGGTTTGTTGTCACGCCCGATCTACATGCCTTCAGCGACCGAATTAGGGGTCGATTACACCCTACCAATATTGAGAACTAATGTTCTGGTTGGTAACAAGACTTACATGGCCGTCACATTACACAGACAACAATTGGATTTGTGTTTCACAAATGAGTCTCTTCTAAATCACTTCTCTCTCAGTTCAGGAAAGGTTCGAAATTTATATAAATTAGATGTGGAATTCATTATTTTTGAACTTTTTAATTTGCATACTTTTCTTGGTGTTCTTCTCGTTTATTCTCTATTACGGACGTAAAAATCAAGGATGAATTCTCTTACATTGTAGGTAAACTTGCAAGGTCTTTTATCATTGAATGATCAAGGAGGGACTTTGATTGAATCGTCGTTGACTTATTTGTTCACCAACCGGAAATTGAATATGTCCATAGATATACAATTATGTCCAATGCAGGTGAAGACATATTTAATCGATCCTTTGTAAAATTGTACTCCATTTTGGGGGTATTTTTTTACGTAACTCACATTTTAATTTATTTGGAAGACCAACAACCCGCTCATCGTCAGACCACATCGACCAAGTAGATACCATTTTTAAAAAATTCAACATTCAAATAGTCCAACAGACAATAAAAATTTAAAATCATTCATAATTAAATTAAAAAAATGAAAATTAGAACAAATATAAAAATATAAATATAAATATGGATTCAACAGAAACATCTACCCGAGGGCTAATACCCCTACCGGCATTGAATTACAATGTTGATTCCGATGTATTATTAGACGAAGATATAACATATCCAAAAAAGAAGGAATTAAAATCGTTATTCGTCTAAATATTAAGATCAAAGATCTCAACGCATCCTACCAAGTAGGCACAACGAACCGAAAGCCATATCCCACGACCGGTTTCTACCTATCAGGTCTCATCAGGTGGGCGCTGGCAGAAATGCCTTTACAGGCTATATTATAAATATAAATATAAATTCAACAGAAACAACTACTTCGAGGGCTAATACCCCTACCAGCATTGAATTACACTGTTGATTCCGATGTATTATTAGACGTAGATATAACATATCCAAAAAAGAAGGAATTAATATATCTATATTTTTATATTTATAATATAGCCTGTAAAGGCATTTCTGCCAGCGCCCACCTGATGAGACCCGATAGGTCGAAACCGGTCGTGGGATATGGCTTTCGGTTCGTTGTGCCTACTTGGTAGGATGCGTTGAGATCTTTGATCTTAATATTTAGAGACGAATAAGGTTTTAATTCCTTCTTTTTTGGATATAAAAATTAGAACATTTATAAAAGATGGATTTATTCTCTAAATTGTAAACATTACAACGTGGTATACATAGACCAGAGTGGGTGTTTAATTAAAACACGAATTAAAGAACATGTACGTATTTTGTCGCATCCTAGTGTGTAGTGTGGGTATATATGTTTCCTTTATTCTATATATTTTTTGTCTAGTTGTGTAGGTATTTGTATATTGCAGTTTCTTGCTTATGTATATATTAGTTTTAGTTATAGAGATAAGAGCAAACAAAAACAAGTTTTACCCGCACGAATAGGTTTGGGCCCCTTTATGGCACCCTTCTAGGTACGTACTAACCAGCGTCGATCGCCTGGAAATACCAAATTGCTTAATACGTCATAATCTAGGAATTTGCAAGGGTGCCTGCGGGAGTGTACATGCCACCACAAAAGTGCACGTACTCGAGGGGGCGGACCTATTTGTGCCTAAGAAATTTAAACAAAAAAAAATTCAATTTTCAGACAGATCACAAATCACAGATCCAAGATCACGCGATTCAATTGTGATTTCAATTCGGTTACCAAATTTACCAAACCAAGTTATCTTTTGCGTTACCAAATTAAAAGTCTACAATTCAAAATGTTAATTAAGTGTAAGCCGTGTACATAATTCGTGTAGATATTGTAAATAAAGTGCAAAAAAACTACTACAAGTGTTATAATTTGCCAATAGACTTCCATCACCGAACATATATTATACGAATAATAAAATAATAATCTAAAAAGTTATGATGTCTGTAACGCAGACCTGATTAAAAAAATAATAAATCAATACTAAATTAAATTAGTCTTTGTGAATGCGATTTAAGTGCTTAAAGAGATATGCAAATGTTATTTGCACACGAATGATTGAAATAATTGTAAAAACTTATCTGCTACTTAATGTATATTTCTTTATCTTTTCTATGTATATAAAATGATACCTAGGTCCATCGATATGCGCGCATCACACAAAAACTACTGGATAGATTTTAAACATTTTTTTTAATTTCATTTCTTACACAGTTGGTCTTTATCTCCAATAAGTAAAAGTTATCACAATATTCCAATTTAATATCAAGTTATCAATTATTAAATTTTTTATACACGTAGATGGCAAATTTTTCATTATTAATGATTAATAATTATGTATTATCTTTATATCCAACTAATATTTTTTTTTATTCATATAGTATCTTCTTATGCAAGATTCCGTTAAAAAAAATACATTTAATTATATGTTAGTATTAAACTGTCTTAAGTTTTTTCTAAAAACCAATTTATCATATAAAAAAGAGTTAAAATTTTATTTTCTTAAAGTATTTTTACTCAATTTATTATTAGTGAATCAAAATCCTAAATTAAAAGTAGTTTTTCTGATAATGTTTAAGCTTTAATGGAATATCTACAAATGTAGATAACTTTTTAACTGAAAAATGTAATTTAAGTATTTTTTTGTTGCATTATTTAAAAATAACCCAACACAATGTCTGTCTGTTGTCACCTCCAGTAAAACTCACACTGCTGATATTTTTCTTGTGTAAGAGCAGTTTGGTTACGAAAGCAGCAACGACGTTTTTTGTTTTAATCAAGTTCAAGTCGTCACCTTGAAGTTGGAGATGGATATCATTAAACAATTTATACCCAATACCATTGTTTGTGTCAAGTACGTAGTATCATTCTTTGATTTGATGAGTTGTTGCGAAATTCTTTGTCTTTGTTTTCCAAGAACTCTATCACAGAGTCAAAACATTGTAATGTCGAGTCAAACAAGTACTTCTTGATAACCAACTCACAGTGATTGCAACACAAAGCTAATTAAATAATCTGTCATCAAAAGGGCTGTTTCGGATTTTATTGCATTCATACTGCTTTGATGACATGATGCAGTGATTAAAACAGCCGTTTACTCAAATTTCTCGCAACCAAATGTTGCATACGAATGACGCAAAGTACAGCAAGCACATTTGGCAAGCACAACTCTATTTTTTAAGTACGCTATGAAGAGTTTGTGATGCTATATTGGCACTGTCATAGCCGGATCGCCATCCGTACCAGCTGATATAATGTTCTTCAAGGGAATTTTTTTTTTCATAACAAAAATTTTTTAGTGTGGGTATTATTAAATATGGTTTCTCCTTTTGTGTCTTTCTCTAAATTCCTAACGAATTATAGTTCTTGACAAATTTTATCATCTTTAATAAAGCTAACGTATGACTTTGACTATGAGTTCACTTCATTAGTTGGTAAAGTGAACTCATCCAATTGAATTGATAATGGACTTGTCTTTGCTAGTCTAGATGATTGCACAATGACTTCAATTTTTTCCGCTATCTCATCAATTCGGCTTTGCACAGAACTATTGCTCAAAGGATTTTTTCGGATAATGTCTGCCGCTGGTTTATGGAACGCATTAGTTATTACTTCTTTTATTGCTGGTAAAACTTTTAAATCTTCTCCAATAGTGTGAATAGGGTGTGGTTTGCCTATTGTCTGTTTGAGCGATTAACAAAAAAATATTGTACGAAGCTCGAAGTCCGTCGTCGTCCTGCTTAGAAGCCGCTGGAATAACTATGAAGTGAAAGTAGAACGTGTCGAACACTGAACCATCAATGAGCCGTGACAAAAAGTAATTGTGATATTGTAATACTGTTGGTGGTTATCCAAACAATATATTATTTCTTTGAGCACGTCAGTCACTGGAACACGTCATGGTTCCGCGTGGTAATCGTTAGTTGTTGAACAGAAATATATTTCGTTCCGAAATCACGTGATTCTGGAACGTGATGTTTATGGAACCGACAATTATACATACGTTAAATATGCTCCAGTACTACCATACGATTCAAACAATCTTTGTGAAAAACATCATCCTGAAATCTTATTACCCTTCTTCGCATATCCCCAACATACAAGTTAATCTTTGTCTCATAACTGACTATTACTTTGTACTAGTCTTCCAAAGTCCAGTGTACTTTTTCCCTCAAGAGAAATGCATTTACCTTCATGACCCATTAACAACAGTTTCTCTATGGCCTAAATGTTTCAAAATTTATAAATACGATTAACATACTAGCTAAAAAAGTCCAGATTTATGGACATCCTTCTATAACATACTCGCGAAACATTTGAGCCTGTTACAGCATTCCAAAGGCAAATTTCACTTTCACTAACTTTCGTTGGTCTCTACAAAGGACACTTTTTGGACAACCAGTGCCGTTTATGACCTTTCAGAACATTTGCAATTTTCCCCGAACGTTTAATAAAGTCTACCACTGTAGACTGCTAATAATTCACATTTGGGATTATTTTCCGCATGGAATTGCGTTTATGGTATTGGTAAAGAACAATATCACAATTTTTCAGCAAGGCTACAGCATCTTGTACAATGGTTTTGATTATGACTAACAAACTTTGATAACTAAGATCAATAATGACGGAAAGTTGATGTTAAAGAAAAATGCCATAATGAGTTCACGATTTTTTAACGCAAATGTTATTTACTTTTTCGAGATACAAATAATTCAAAACCAAACGAATTTTTATAAAACAAGTGACTAAAAATTATTTAGCTAAAAGAACGGTTCCTTTATTAAATTCAAATTGTCCTACCTTCTGATCCAATCTGTTTCTGCAACCCTATTTTCACAATTTGTTGAAAAGGTTCATATATTGAAAAACAAGAAGGGGCCCAAATCAACACTAATTTATTGCAATCTTGTCTATCACTTTCTGCAAAAGAATAAATATATCTTCGTTTGCTTCTAAGTATCTTAAGAAGTTTTTTGTTATGTCACAAATTATGTCAAATCGTCAAAGTTTTTTCAAAGAACAATTAACAAGAGCTTCCACTATGACCTTGAGGAAGTACTATCGAAAATAAAAAGAAAATGATTAATTGTCTAAAAATTTCCATATTTACTGATAAGATTTCGATAATTGTATGACTTTCACCACAAACTTTTATCCAACAATTTTTAATTTCTTACCTTTGACTATCAAACTGCTATATTTAGTTCGACGACCAATTTAGGACTAATATGACGCAGGCGCGCCAACTACAGAAACAGTCGGTCATGTCAACGCACCCTCAGTTTTAAATATCGTTTCATTTGAATTGAAGAACAGGATATTTTTATTTTGGCGTTTTTTATTCATAACGTAAATAAAAATACTCCAAATTAGTCCCAATATTATGTCTGCTAATATGTCATTGTATTTATTTATTTATTTATTTATTTATTTATTTATTTTCATCAACAACGGACTTAGTCCTTTACAATTGACTAATTTATTTAAGTAGTTAATAATAAATAATGTAATATATAATATTATATTGACATTAAGGACTTTTCGAATAATTTGTTAGAGAAATAATACTGATTTAATATTTTCTATCGTTACGCTTTAAATTTTCAACTTTATTTATGTATATTTGGATTTGATTTACAGTTCAAATTGTCAAAAATAACGATTTTTGTTTGGTTTTTGCAATATTGTTTATTAATTATTATTGTTATAAAATTGCAACTATTTTTTCTTTGGTAGATGGTGGGGATGACCTAACAGAACATTAAACAAGTATTTTTAGGTGGAATTAGAGGCTGGAGGCGCATGGGGTGGATAATAAAAAACGAAAATTTGAGAAAGAAACCAACATAACCTAATCTAACACAGTAAATAGTTCTTTTTTTGAGTTACTTGAATTTTCTGTGGGGCTTTAAACAAAAATAACTTAAAAAAATAATTTTTACTATGTTAAATTAGGTTAGGTTAGGTTAGGTTAAATTATTTTTCTTATTTTCAGTGGTTTTATAGTATAAATATAAGGCTTATTGCAAAATAATGCTTGGGGGCAGCATCATGTTTCCTTAAGCTTAAGCGCCCATGCTATTCAATAGAGCTACTGTATTAATATTGAGAGATTACACTTACGTCATCGACATATAGTCTGTGCGAATCAAATCCAAGAAGTAATTGTACCAGACCACTGAACTCACATGTAATATAGAAAAAACGAGTTAAGCTGGGTCCAAGAACTGGTAAAACAAACGTAAGTAATAACTAACATTGTATGGTACATAGCATGCCTTTCAGCTCATTTACCCTTTGTAATATGTGCCAGTAGAAAGAGAGAAAGAATGCGTTCTATGTGACGTTGATTAATCAGTTCACACGCAATTCCTCAATAATGTTACTATACTTAACAAAAACAGTTTTACAAGATATATTTTTTACAAAGCACATAATTAATTCTATTTTCCACCACCGAATGAAGTTACAAATTCGAAATTTAAAAAGAAAGTAGTGGAGATAACAGAAAATAGATATTTCTTTAAATATCGGAAAAGTTTCAAATTAACGAATTATTTATTACATTATTTATTTGTACCTTAACTACCTCAATTTTTTTATCAATTAATGAGCATATTTTTGCAAATGGCAATGAATACGCAATAATTACAGTGTTTCACAAAAATCAATTTATAAAAATTGAGGAGCTGTCTACATTTATATTAATAAAAAAAGACGTTTCATTCCCACCAGCTACTCGCGCTGGTGATCGGGCAGTCCCTCCAACCTACACTGTAATGCAAAGCCGAAGGGTAGAACATAAGGCCCTCTTCAGTCTGGAATCGTGGGAATATGTGGGTGGTATGGTTAGGGAGAAAAAATTGAGATGGACAAAATGAAGACGGAAGAGAAGTGAAAGATTATCTGTGGAATATTACTGCCCTAGCATTTGCCTAATTTATATTGAAACATAATAAGCTTATGTACGATATTTACAATTTTTCTTTTTAGTATATTTTCCGAAATGGACGATTATATAAAACAATAAGTATTGTATAAGCATAAGCATTAGTGTAAGTAATTCAATTCATTTAACGTATTTATCAATTTTTTAAAGCTGGAAGAAACTGATGTTCGTATATAATTACATTGTGGGTACAAAACAAACCGAATATACATTTTATACGTCTTTTAAGAAAATTGGGACTGTTTATGCATTTTATTAGTCACCCGCCGCTGTGACTTTGGTGGCATCACTGTCATGAAAGCGCTATTAGCGTGAACATCTATCTGTAACGATCGATATCTGAGAGCACGTGTTTACTTACAGAATTACCTGTTAATATGTGAATTATGGTTGTTATGTTTTTTAATAGTTCTTTAATAAATTAATGTGTTAATTTGAATTAGTGCATTTCTCGTCGTTGTTTATTAACAAACACAAAATACAGTCCACTAACACGATTGCTACAACAACCCCAAAACAAGGACCTTGTAGTATTTACCTTGTACGTCCAAGTTTTTGTTTATAATTCATTAGGATCAGATTTTTGTTTTTCTACAACATAAAAATTAATACACCTTCTCCTCTCCTTTACACAAACAACCGTGCTTCATTCATTTAGAGTAGGTACATATTCAAATTGATATGTTCGTTGTAACTATGCTATTGTCCCACTGAGGTGGTGAAAATTACTTGCAATTAGAAATTCTTAAACTATATAAAAATTCAGTTCCAAAATACATATATTTCTTATAACTTTATTAAGTGGGTAAGCGCATAATTGTTCGATTTATACAATGCCAAATTCTTTACGGAATTTTTCAAATGTAATTTATAAAATAAACATTTAAAAGAAACTAATAATATTGTCTATGTACAATTTTCGCGGGTGTTTGTCAATGGGAAGCCTCTTAAAACATTGTTCAATGTTTTAAGAAGTGGATAAGCCCCACATCCACATCTATTTCTAAAGTCGTCTAAGTCTAATGACCAGACCATGGCACCTCCAAGACCCATGTCTTTTAGATATTCAGATTTTCGATTTATGTCTGCAATATCATCATATGACACCCACTGATAGTCCTTTGTTGCATATGGCCCAATACGTCCTACGGGATCACGAGTTACACTCCAACCTTTTTCATTGTTTACCATGTCACATATCTGGAAAAGTAATAATTAAATTATTTATTTATGTATTGTTATTATTATGTGTACTTACCTCGTAGAAAGCTAAAAATCCTCCAGCTTTTGTGTATTGACCTGCTTTTCCTGGACCGACGCTAATCACATTGAGACCGTTATTTCTGGGATTTGCTAAGGTAAAAGATTGTCCATAAAACGGCACACCCATAATTAGTTTATTTGGAGATGCCCCTTTTTGTATCCAGTAATTGAGTGAAAAGTTCTGAAAATAAATTGCATTTATTTTATAGTCTATTGTTTCGATAACTAAAACAAATACGTACCGAATTGAAATAGTCATACTGATCTCCTGGATATTGATATAGTGGAGCCAAATGGCCAGTTCGGTTGTCCCAATGTCCGTGAAAATCGTAATTCATAACAGTTAGCCAGTCCAAATACTTATCAAGTGTTGGTACGTCATATCCAGCATCAATAACGGTTTTGCTTGGGGACACTGCAGCTGAAAGTAGTAATCCTCTTGGTTTAAACTCCGAACTCAATTCTTCGATCAGTTTGGCAAAACCAATTTTGTCTGTGTCAGGGCCTTTCTTACAGTCCACCTTAAAAAGAAATATTTGTTAAAAAATATTACATTAAGCGAATTTCCAGTAGTATTACCTGCCAGCATTTTGGATACATCCAGTAAAGATCCAGTCCATCAAAGTTCCATTTTTTTATAAAATGAATAGCATTTTCAATGAACTTTGCTCTAGATTGTGCACTGCTAACTAGTCGAGAGTATTTATTTCCACGAGAATCGTTCCAACCACCCAGTGCAATTGATACTTTAACTCCCTTTGATCTTAGTGCTGTCACTTTTCTAAAGAAATCTAGAAAAGATAGAGACAACGATTATAAAATATTATTTCAGATAATTTTATTATTATAATTATTCACCATTATCAATATCAGTCCAACTGTTGTGAGGTTTAATTGTTAAAGATTCAGAATCCAACACTGCGAATCCGTATACAATATGGGTGCATAAGGAAGCGTCAATATCTTCTGGAGCGTATTTTCCTGGATCTTGTCTAAATAGTTGCAAAGTATTAATTTATTTTATTATAATGATATTATTAAAAAAATGTGTACCTGTACCAAGCCCAGTTCGTAAAAAAGCAAACAACTTTATATCCACCTTTCGAAAGGTCAATGTTTCGTTCAACGGAATTTTCAGATGCTTTGTCTCGATATACCTTTTCTCTATCTACTAAATTTGTTGATGAACAAGGTGTGTTTTCAGGCCAGTCGCAGTACTTTACGTTCCAATAAAGACCTGAAGGACACGTTTGTAGTTCATACCGTCCTTGGTTGCATAAGTAAAATTGATTGCAGTTACTAGGGTGAGGCTTAAATATTTGACTTCCGTCGCAAGCTATTTCCCCATCATCTGCACCGTTACCTGAATCATCAGGTGTCGGAGTAGATTCATCACCAGTAACGATATTTGATTCTAAATTGCATGTTGGTGATGGTACTTGATAATTTCGTAAAACTCTGTTAATAGTTCGTAAAAGTGGGTATTCTTCGCAACCGCAATAATTACTAAAGTCATCTAAATCAAGGGCCCAAATCATTCCACCGCCAAGTCCCATCATTTTAATGTATTCTGATTTATAACGAATCATGTTTATATCATCAAATGATACCCACTGATTTCCTAAATAAGCATATGGTCCCATTCTGCCATCGGGATCTGTTACCATTTTCCAACCTCTTTTAAGTATATTGTTGCAAATCTAAAAGAGGACATTAATGTATCACATGCCCAACAATAATCTTTTACTAATGTATTTTGCTTACTTCATAGTAGGCCAGGAATCCCATCGCTCTTGTTTGTTCACCGGCTTCACCTCCACCAGAAGAAGGAGCATTCAAACCGTTTTGAGAAGGATCAGAGAGAGTGAAGGATTGTCCATAAGTTGGCATTCCCATTATCAATTTTCTTCTATCTGCGCCTTGTTCTATCCAGTAGTTCACACTGTAGTTCTATATTAAACAAGTTGGTAAATCAATCATAAAATTTGCTTTTTATCTTACCGTATTGAACGTAACATCTGCATCGTCTTCTGAGACATACATAGGAGATACATGGCCAGTCACTTTATCCCACTGTCCGTGGTAATCATAGTTCATTATTCCGATCCAGTCTAAATACTTAGACAATTCAGGAACATCGTATGCTACATCGATGATTTTGCTGCTTGGGGATACTGCGGACGATAGTAAGAAATTTTTAGGTGTAAATGCTTCTTTCAATTCTCTGATAAATTCCGTAAATGCTGGCTTATCAGACGCTGGGCCCAATTTACAGTCACCTTGCCAACATTTTGGATATTCCCAATCCAAATCTAATCCGTCGAAATTGTGTTCTTCAATGAATTGAATCACGTTTTCAATAAACTTTTTTCTTGCTTCTGGATCGTTTGCCAGTCGAGAATATTTATCACCTTCCGAGTCGTTCCAGCCTCCAATAGCTATAAGAACTTTAATACCATTCTTTCTATATTCCGTTACTTTTCCGTAGAAATCTAGAATGAATAAAAATAAATCGTAATGTAATCAATTCAGAGAAAGAAAGGAAAAATCTCAAACAACACAAAAGAATGTGTAGGAATAAGAATGCATGAAATATAGAAGCCCCTTTTACTATAAGGAGAAACACTTTTATGTGACGACTTACTATTATCTATATCTGCCCAAGTGTCGTGAATTTTAATTGTCATTAGTTCTCTATCCAAAGTCGCAAATCCATAAACTATATGAGTGCAAAGTTCGGGATCAACATTTCCTGGAAGATATCTACCAACTCCTGGCCGATACCACGCCCAATTAGTAAAGTAACATACTACTTTGTATTGAGAATTTGGATCGGTTAAGGATGGTGTCGAAGTTGAGTGAGGGACATCCGGTAATATAGGGAGTTTCGGAATTTCTTGAGTAAGCCCCGTTTCTTTGTCTGAATCGGGAAGTTCAGGCTTTACATATTGGGGTACTTCAACAGTACCACTACCAGGTCTTGCTAAAACTCTTCTTATAGTTGATAACAATGGATGGCTGCCTTCTCCACATCTGTTTTTAAAATCATCCAAATCCAATGCCCAAATCATTCCACCACCAAGATCCATTTTTCGAATATACTCCGATTTTAATCGAATCTGTTCTTGGTCATCATAAGATACCCATTGGTTTCCTTTATAAGCATAAGGACCCATTCTTCTCTTTGGATCTTGGACAACGGTCCAGCCCTCCTTTTTGATTTTATTGCAAATTTCGTAGTAAGCCAAAAAGCCCGCAGCTCGTGTAAATTCTCCTGCTTGCCCAGGTCCTGGAGCTTTAGCATTGAGTCCGTGATTGTCTGATTTTTCTAACTGGAACGACTGACCGTACAAAGGCATTCCCATGATTATTTTTCGTCGCGGGGCGCCTTGAGAAATCCAATAGTTGATAGAGAAGTTCTATAAAATATAGGAGTCATTAAAAAGAAACAAAATATTATTGGATTACATACGGAATTAAAGAAAACATTTTCGTCTTCTGGATGAACATACAATGGAGCAACATGACCAGTCTGTTTGTCCCACTGACCATGAAAATCGTATGTCATTACGGCAATCCAGTCAAGATATTTTGCTACAGTGGCAACGTCATAACCGGCATCTATGACTGTTTTACTGGGGGACACAGCTGCAGACAACAGCAAACCTTTAGGTCTGAATGCTTCCTTCAGTTCCTTTACGAAAGCTGCGAAAGCAGGTTTGTCTGAGTCCGGCCCTTTTTTACAATCAACTTGCCAACACTTAGGATATTCCCAATCCAAATCAAGTCCATCAAAATTGTGTTTTTCCAAAAATTCAATAATATGTTGAATAAATCTAGTCCTCGCAGAAGGATTATTAACAAGGCGGGAGTACTTATCGCCCAACGAATCATTCCATCCTCCGATTGCCAGAGTTACTTTTTTACCAGCTTTCTTGAATTCTACGACTCTTTCGTAGAAGTCTAAAAGTTATGTTTTTAGTAGGTATTAAAGTATATACATTTATGTTGAACTTACAATTGTCAAAGTCCGCCCAAGAGTCATGTGCTTTAATAACAAGCCGTTCGGTATCCAAAACGGCAAATCCGTAAACAATGTGAGTGCAGAGGTCAGGATTTATATTTTCAGGAATATATTTACCCACGCCTTGTCGATACCAAGCCCAGTTGGTAAAGTAACATACTATTTTGAAATAACCCGACAGTGGTTCAAAAGGTACTGCTGGAGGTTCTGCAGTAGTAGTCGTGAATGTGGGTTTTGTCGGTTTCCAATCCCACTGGTTGGCAGTTGTCGATTCAGGCTTCCATTCCCATGGCTTACGGGTCGTAGTTGAGGTAGTAATAGGCTTATGTGTTGGTTTGCTAGTGCTCGGCTTAATTGTCGGTCGACTGGCGGGAGGCTCGTGATTGACTTCGTTAACATTATCAACATCAGGGTTCTCTGACGACTCACTACATTTAGCGTTTTGGGGCCAATCGCAAACATTCTTCTCCTATTAATTTATCAATTCAACAAGTAAATATCAAACGAATTATGATCTTTTTAACTTACGCTGTTCCAGTGAAGACCAGAGGCACACGCAAACAATTCATACTTGCCCCACAAGCAATAAAGATATTTTTCGCAACTACCTTTTAGAGCAGAGTATGATCCAGGTGAACAACTGGAGTGCATATTAGTTGCACTTACTAAAACATCAATTATCATTAAATATATTATATGGTGAAAACTACGAGTATGTGAAAAATATTCAGATTATTGAGTAACTTTTACCTGCAGGAACTTTTGTGTATTTGTCTAATGCCTCGGATGCTGATCCTTCAATACATTTTGCCCTGAATTGCCAATCACATCTAGAGTCTTCGGCGTTCCAATAGAGACCAGGACCACATTTTTGAGTCAGAAGCAGTCCGTTAACACATACGTAAAAACTGTCACAGTGTTCATGGGGATAATATTGTCCTGTTTCGCATTTTTTAGAAGATTCCGTCGATTGAGTTGACGGTTCCCACCAACTCGTTGTTGGTCTCTTAGTTGTTGTTGTTCTTCGTGTTGTGATTCTGTTAGGTGGGGCTTGAGCTGTTGTTTCTATGAATTTATAGAGCTGTGAAACGAAAACTAATTAATTTTAATAAGCATTACCTTTGCATTTTGCAGAAGCTGGCCAATCACAAGCCTTCTTGTTATCATTCCAATGAAGTCCTCCAGCACAGAACAGTTTTCTAAATTCTCCTTGTATACATCTATAGTATGCGTTACAATTGTAAGGATCTGATTTATATTGATTTGTGTAGCACTTTTCTCGTTTATGATCGTCTGCATCAACGTCCGGCATTACAACAGCGGGAGTTGGTGTTGTCTGGCCTGATTGATAAAAGTAAATTAGTATATTTAGAAATGTATTGTTCGTTGAAGATCAATTTACTTGGCCTTTTAGTAGTAGTTTTAGTGGGTCGGGAACTAGACGGAACCCACCATGGCATTGTTGTTCTTGATGTTGTGGTAGTTTTCTTAGATGTTGATGGTTTCCACCATTCCGTGGATGTCGATTCGTCTGTGGATAACTCCCACCAAACAGTTGTTGACTGCTTTGTCGTGGTTTGAGGATTTTTAGTTGTAGTTGGTTTCTTAGAAGTATGACTGTCGTGATCATGATGGGAATCCCAAGTTGAACTTTCTGCACCTGTATTGGTTTAAAATTTAGAAAAAAATGTTGTTAACAAATATCATCAAAACTTTGTTACTTGTATCGAAACCAGTCGTAGATTTTGGTGGTTCCGGTGTTGACGGAGAGGGAGATCTTGTACAATCAGAAGAAACACCCTTATCAGGAATTAAACCCAAACCTTTATTTAAACTTCTTAACAGTGGAAAGCTTTCTTGACAACATCGATTATCGAAATCGTCTAAATCTACCGTCCAAGCAACTGCACCTCCGAAACCATGTGAACGGATATAACGACCCTAAAAGGACTTTTAATAGTACTCTTCAGTAAACATGACATATGAATAAAGAGTACCTTTATTTTTATTGATTCAGGATCATCGAACCCTACCCACTGATCTTTGAGATAAGCATAAGGTCCTGATCCTTCATTTCTTTTGTATGTCCAGCGTTGATTCTTAATTCTACTGCAAATTTCAAAGTACGAAAGCATTCCGGGTTGTTTCGTGTATTCACCAGGCTCACCAGGAGCAGAAACTGGAACTCCTTCTTCATATTTTCCGTCGCGTTTTGATAAAGTATAAGTTTGACCGTAAAACGGTATTCCAACTAATAGCTTGTTACGTGGAGCTCCTTTTGATACCAAATAATTCAATGTGAAGTTCTATAATTTTATTAAACAATAATAAACACAAATAAGTAAAGTAATTCGTTATTAAATAAGATGGAGTCTACTGTTGCTTGATTGAGATTCATTTTAAATAAAATAAAATAAAACACACGTTGTTAAATCTCAATATAATTTTAAAAATACTCTACAATTGTTTCACTTTGTGACTTCTTCAGAAGTATACGAATTACTTAAGTGCTATTACAGATTTTGTCCTTAAATACTATTTGTAGGAGGGGGGGTGGGGACATTAAAAATATTTAGTAAGGGCGAAATACTTACATCTACTTGTTCGTTAATTAACAAATTGCTATTTTTAAATTTGTTTTTTGTTAAGTTTTCGAGAAGTGACAGTTTAAATGGTTTATTTTCTAAATGTACAACTTCAAATTCTTCATTAAATTCATGATTATTATAATGTAAATGATTTGCATAATTCGAGTCAGTCTTATTGTTAATATATGAATGTCTATGTTCATTTATTCTAATTTTAAAATTTCGAAAAGTTTTTCCAATGTAAAACATATCACAGGATTTACAATTAAGTTTATAAACACCTGATTTGTTGATTTTTTCAGTTACATCTTTGTTATTTTTAATATGCTTATTTAAACTATTGTTAGTCTTAAATGCTATTTTACAATCATGTTTGTTTAGTAAAGATGAAACCTGTTTAGTTGGATATCCTAAATATGTTAATGTTTTGTAAGTGTGATTTTCATTGATGTTAGGGTATATTAAATTAATCATTTTTTTGTGAAGCATCTTTTTTAATAACCTATCAATAATATGCGTGTTATAATTATTGTTGACTGCTATTTGTTTAATTATAGATAGTCGCAATTTGTTAATTAACGAACAAGTAGATGGAAGTATTTCGCCCTTACTAAATATTTTTAATGTCCCCACCCCCGCTTCTACAAATAGTATTTAAGGACAAAATCTGTAATAGCACTTAAGTAATTCGTATACTTCTGAAGAAGTCACAAAGTGACGAAACAATTGTAAAGTATTTTTAAAATTATATTAAGATTTAACAACGTGTGTTTTATTTTATTTTATTTAATTCGTTATTATTACTTACTGTGTTGTATTGAGGATATGCATCATTAGGATTTCCGTACAGTGGGCTGACATGACCAGTTTTCCTCTCCCAACTTCCATGGTAATCATAACTCATAACTGACATAAATTCCAAAGCAGATCCTAAAGATGGTAAGTCGTAAGCTACATCGATTACTTCTTTGTATCCTGATATTGTCGCAGCCAAAACTAGAGGAGGATCTTGCTTATCAAACTCGGTCTTTAATTCCTATAAGAATGTTATATAGTAAATAAAACTTAATTAAAGTACAATTATTATTGTAAAACCTGAATAAGTTTGGTGAAGTTTGGTTTATCTGAAGTAGATCCCTTCTTGCAATTACTTTGCCAACAAACAGGATAATTCCAATCAAGGTGTAATCCTTTAAAACCATACTTTCTTAAAAAGCTGACTACACCAATAACAAACTTCCTTCTGTTACTTCCATCGCTTACCAATCTCGAATATTTGTCTCCCGCTGAGTCAGTCCATCCTCCAAGACCAAGGAGAGGAGTAACTTCCGGAATAGATGCTACCCTTTCATACAAACCTAAATATTTTTTCTTTTAGAACAGTGCAATTACCAATATTATATTGTAACGGTTTCTATGCTTACTGTTATCTAAATCAGCCCAAGAATCGAATTCTTTGATGGCTAATTTTGTTGGATCTAAAGTTGCGAAAGCGTAAACTACGTGAGTACAAAGTTTAGGATCAATATTTTCGGGAACAAATTTTCCATCTGCTTTTCTATAGAAAGCCCAGCTTGTAACATAGCACACCACCTATTTATAAAATGGTACGTTAGTCTAAATTTTAGAATTTGACATCTCATATTACTTTTGGTTTAACATCTTGAGACGCTCTGAACTTGGTGTCTACTTCAGAGGATCTCAACCTTTGAAAAAAAACCTGTTGACCAGGTCTGCAGTTCATCGGATCAATAGAATCACAATTTCCAGTATTTGAATTGAAAAGCATATCATGTGAACAAGATTTCTGGTAAGCTATGCCATCTCGACATTCAAAATACTGAGCACAATTTTTTATATTAGAATAAACACCTTCATTGCTACATTTTTGGAATGGTTTACCAATTACTCCACCATAAATTGAAGGAGAGTCATTTTCTGCAACAAATACGACGTCATATTTTTGCAATAGGTCCTTACTTACTATAGTTTATTACCTCTTAAAAGATTGTTGACGGTGCTTAATAAAGGCCACTTTTTTCCACAGAGACCTTTATAATCATCCAAGTCTGCTGACCATAACGACGCTCCTCCTAGATTCATTTCTCTGATGTACAGTACCTAAAATCATTAGTGTAAATAAATATATTTAAAAAGGTCCTTGGCTTTAATTGACTTACTTTCTTTTCTATACTTTCTGAGTCATCATAGCCAACCCATTGGTCTCCATCAACAATATATGGCGAACCAATGACGTCAGTTCGCTTTTGTATTTGCCTTCGCTTAATTATATCGCAAACTTCAAAATAAGCAAGGAATCCGGGAGTTTGAGTATATTCCCCGTTACGTCCTACGCCAGTAATTCTTGCACCTTCTTCACTCTCTCTGGAATTGCTGAGTGTAAAGGATCTTCCAAAAAGTGGTATACCCATTACCAGCTTGGAACGAGGAAATCCATGATGGAGCCAATAATGAGCAGCGTAATCCTAATATCAAAAGTTCAAAAATTTAACTATCTCCTTTTTAAAGTAATTCCATAAGGTTCAACGCCTCTTAGATATTGATGTGGACACTTACGAAATTATAAAATTCATCTTTTCCATTATCATGAGGTCGGGAGTTAAAAGGAGCATGATGATCTGCAGCAGGCTCCTTGTATCTTTGAAAATCGTAGGCTTCCACATTTACAAATTCAACAGTTTTTGCGAGAACGTCTAAATTAAGTCCAGCAAGCTGGTATCTTGAAGGCGGTGCACTAACCGCTATCAACCATCCTTGTGGATGAAAAATGTGGTACATTTCTTCCAACAAACGTCCGAAGTGCTCTTTTTCATTGTATTGTTCGTTTTCATCTTTACACTCTGGAAATTGCCAATGAAAATCGACTCCGTCAAATTGATGAAGGTAAAGAAAATGTGTCAAAGACTGAATAAAATCTTTCCGAAGGTTAGGATTTTCCATCATAGCTTCAAACAAGGCTTCAGTATTACCATTTTTCTCACCAACTGCTATCAGTAGTTTCAAATTCGGATTTTTCTTTTTCAATGCAATTGCCGATGTATATCCACCTAATTATAGAATTTTTTTAGTTAATTTTCAGTTCTACTAAATTAATAATTGTTCATACCTCGAATAATGTCATATTCATTATCTCTTGGAACTACTCTGAAAGTTTTGGGATCGATGGTTGCTGAAACATATACAACATGGGTACAAGCAAATGGATCAAGATCATTGGGACTGAAACTGAAAGGTTCTCTTCGATATATGGCACTACTTTCAATGTAGCACACAATTTTCTTAGAAAATCCAGAGGTATTTATATCATCTACAATAATAAGAATAATTAAATCATCTACAAATAGGAATAAATAATTTTATTTTACCTTGCCTAAGGGTATTTGTAACAAATTGATTTTGAAGATTATACACAGGCATCAATAATTGTTGATCTTTATTATCTACCCGATATTCTGGTAATTGATTTATATCAGTTACTAGTTTAGTAAAATAGCTGTAAGGAGAGTAGTATGTGTAGTCAGGTAATATGGCAAATGGAATTACGGGTTGAGGGAGCACCATTGCTGGGGTTAAGTAACTTTGAAGGAGTCCATATTTCTTCTGAATTGAAAATTCTTCCTTTGAAACTCCTTCGTGTTTTTGTTTAACGAGTTCCTTTTGAACATTATTTTCAATTCTTTTTTCAACTGCATCACGCAATGGCAGTCTTCTAGTAAATTCGTTTCTAAAATATAAAACATAATTTACACAATGTTTATTTTGCGGAGAAACTTTTTCTTACACATCGGGAACCTTTTCAACAGAACTTCGAAGTGGTAAAAATCTGCTTCCAATCTCAGATGAGACGGTGTAAGGACTTTTTGTATCGTAATTTTGCGGCGGGCTTTCGATCGCATCTCTTACAAATGTTGGAATTCCTTCAGGTGGAACATGATCTCGTTTAGGCCTAACAGCTTTTTCGTTTGTTGGACTTAGTAGCGTAATAACGAATAAACCACAAATCTGAGAATAATGTGTGTATATAAGAAACGATAAAATTGAAAACGTCTTCTAAACGTTCATTTAACTATGACTTGTTTTCGGTTAACTTTCGACTTATTTGGATGCAGTTGATATGTTTACGATTTTTTCACACGGGAACCAATTAAATGAAGCCATTAAAACGAATATTAATTTCAAGTCCAGTAGCTTCGCAGACAATTTTATTGTGCTTAATTAGATTAATTTTATTTAATTGTTTTATATGGATTAGTAAAGAAACATTGATCGATTTTTTTTTACAAAAATCGAAGGTTCATTGAATTATCATTAAACAAACGCATTGGCATTTACTGAAGGGGATTATTTACTATTCGTTAAACGTAAGATTGCGACTATAAATAAATCATTGTATCTATTAAGTAAGACCTTCGTCTGATCTGTAAAGTTGTTTTGGCCGCATAGATTCTAAGCAGTAAAGGTTCATTGCACATCAATATAATTGACCTTAAACTTGAGTAACTCGAAGACCGTTTTTCACACCTTCAAAACAACAAAATTTATGCGGACGATTAAAACCAATAAATGGTGGTATTTACTTCTTACAAAATAAAAGATCATCAACTAATTGCTTAAACACGATCATAAAAAAATGAATGCTAGTAAAAAATAGCGGTTTTAAACAGTTTACTGTATTTTTTGGAAAACAGACTTTTATTTACTTTACTTCGATATATGTATGTTAACCTTCTAAAATTTATTGCTATTCGAGTTGTTTAATAAATTTTGAATAATTTTACAAATTAAATAAGTTTTGTTTGTTTTGTATTATGTTAAAAAGTATTTTTAAGTAGTTTTGTAAGTTTTAAAAAAAGAGTTACACTTTATTAAATCAACATTCCGTCAATGCCAAATTAACCGAAATTGGAAATTCATAAGATAATGTATATATGTAGATATACCAAATTTAAAAGAAATAGATTCATTTCCGCAGAACAGGCAAATATTTTTATATAACTAAGCGTAGTGATAATAAAATATAGTTATCTTTAAACATATATAACTGTATGCTTCTATTAAGTACTGGTAGATATTTGTAAAAAAGGGAAGTGTTGTATCTGAGAATTATAAATTATAAATACTTATGGTGGTAGGTTTTAAGAATCGCAATATGATACATCTAAAATTGTGATTGTTTAAATTAGATTAGGAATATATTTCAAATATTGCTGATAAACAAATATGAAATGTAAATATTTTTTTATGATAAAACTTGTTGAATGTACTTATTTTTAAAGGTGTCCTAATATGTATAATATTTAATAGAATTTTTAACAACTGTCTGTCGATGCTGGAAAGCGTTTCATTATTTTTGATAAAAATTAAACTGTACGACTTTATATTTTTAAATAAGTACCGCAAGAACTTTACCCGTTTAGTATTTGTAAAAAAGAATTGAATAAAGAATAATCAGCAAGTGGTGTCTTATTAAAAAAAAGTCATATCAATTTCAAACAATTTTAAAGAAACCTAAATTTTACAATTCATATGGAATTCGAAATAAAACACAAGTGTTTAAGTGTTTAACAAAAAACTTTTAATATATCACGACGAATCGTTTCACTTTACAAAGGCTTCATCAGGTGAAACGATTCGTCATGATAAGTTTTTTGTTAAACTCTTAAACACTTGTGTTTTATTTCGAATTTTGATTATGGAGTTTAAACATATCAGTGCCTATTCAATTAAATATCATATGGAATTAATTAGGAAAAGTAGGGACAAATTTTGTTTCAAAAAAGTACACTTTATAATCAATTGTTTTCTGTTAGGTAGGCGAAGGCTAATTTTTTTAGAAAATGGTTTTTAAAATACTGTGTTTAAGTAATTATTTGTCTTGCTGGTTAATAAAAAAATTGTTCACCTATCATAACACTGCAACTTTTTACAAAAATAACCAACAGATTTTATTGGTATGAGTCATAAATCCATTTGGAGCTTTAAAACCTTTACTGAATATATTTTCGGATGCTTTTTAAACAATAACCTATTACAATGACTATCGCGCATTATATGAAATTTTAGTCACGTATAAAACAAATACTTGACATGCATGTGATTTCGACAACGTTCGTTTGAACACTCTTTACTGTCTTGCTAATTCTCAATAAAATATCATTATAAAAGTCTGTTTTCCCCCCGTCATTCTAATGCAAATAAACGTTAAGTTTATATACAGGCATATGTGAGCATGCATATATCACCTTACTAGTGAAACAGATTTTGATTTTGTACCCAACTCTCTAGTTTCTAGTTGCCTTATTATTTGAAATTTCAGTTTTCTATTAACAAAATTCGTTCCACAAAAAGGGCCTGGACTGATAAGGGCCATTATGAATTGACTAATGATTCATATCATCCAAAAATTGTTGTAATATTATTCCTAATGTAATAAATCATTATATCAATATTCATTGAAATTAAGAGAATATCTGAAAAATATGGGGTGTAATACTTATATTGTATATACAAAAATGCAATTCGCTCTGCTATTTCTAAGTTCTTTTGGTGTAAGAATCTCTGACATTCTTCAACTAGTTTTAATGAAATAATCTAGATATAATATAATATAAATATAATTAATTTTTATTTCCTCAGTTAAATTTAATACACAAATAAAATTTTAAAAACTGAACTGTTGAACGATACATCTTTAATTATATCATCAGCAGTGAAATTTTCTAACATATATTTTTCTAATTCCATTAGCACGAAGTAGTAAAAACTAAATAAACTTGCTGATACTTCATAAATAAAAATCGTACACGCTGAGGGTTGAGATATTTGTTGTTTTCAATGCGTTAATGGTTAATAAATAGTAAATAATAAGGGTTAAGCCTTTTTTAAAGTCGTAAAAGGCCCTTTGATAGTTCTAATCCTTTTTGATTTCACTGTATATCATACGTATATCACATAAAAAGGTCACAACGTTTCATTAGATTATCAAATTTTAAAATTGCATATCTAAGATGGATATATTCCTTATTTACATTAGATTCTTAAAATTGACTTACATAGAAAAACGAACTAGACATTAGTAAACACTTGAACAAGTTCATTTTCAGAAGTCAAATGATAAATAATTCGAAATAAATTAAATACAATACAGAATTATCATAAAGTACTATCTGCCTATTTGTAAAGGCTAATCATCGAAAAAACTGAACCAATTTCGATAGGCCTTTACAGATTTGAAAAGGGAGTTGTCAGGATTAACCTAGGAACTCAGGGTACCTTTTTTACGCGAACGATGTCACGAGGCAAAAACTAATAATAGCTACTTGCCTAAGCAATAATCAAATATATTTTTTATAGTAGATTATAACATAAAAATATAAAATAATTTTGTTTGCATATATTTGTATTTTATGTTACATACGTAATAAGTATTTTTTAGATATATAAATGAAAAATAAAAAATACATAAATAGGAACTTACCAAAATTCGTTTATCCATTTTTAAAATCTTTATAATTCACCTTCTCCAGTAATTAATAGCATAACTAAATACTTATATCACACACAACGTCAGTCTTACCGTTCTTCTCTTTTCTGAAAAAAGATTATTAAATTTTAGAGGTAGCAAAATAAAAACGCAGTCTTTCTTAAACAAGTGCACAGTTGCTAACAGACTGTTCATGCGATACTATTGAATGGTATAAAAAATGTTTTAAGGATAACATTTTATAGTACGTGAGTGCCACTGACCAACATAAAAGGTAATGCAGAATACTTAAAATTCTAGAATGGTCCCAAGTCAAAGTACACTAATTTGGATTCAAAAAACCTGCAGCCAACCTTAAACTTAACCACAGAACTTCAAAACGTAATGCAAAATCGTCTTCAAGATCAAACTATTTAAACTAAGGCAGCCAAAATACGTAAACTGATGATGAAGATATAACACAGATAGCGGGAATGTTTATGTGATAAATAATACAAGGAAAACATTAACTAAAGTGTTTACAAACAATAATTAATGGAAGTTCGAGTTTATTCATCTTTTTTATTAAGTTAATTTCTCATTTGTAATCTCATCCCTAGAACTTATCCTTTTGATTGTAGACTTGATTACAAGAATGTGAACCTTCTGCATTTTTAAATTAAGGTAAACTTCCTCGAAACATCTGATTGTGAGGTAACTACAGCTTTATTGAATGGTCTTCCCATCACAAATGACCAAATAAAATTTGGAAATTCCCCCTTTTAAAAATTACAATAGATTAAGTATAGATAGATTTACCTGAAATTGTACCTTTAGTCGATAAGTATCAACTCTTTGAAAATAGTGTAAAAACCGAAACAATTGTAAGAGAAATTTATTAAATTTATGTGAAACAAATACCAAGTGTTTTTCTACCATTTTAACTTTTAACGTGCACTTTTGATTATCTCTGATCGTCTTTGTGTAAATATGAAAAAGTATCTATGGTACAAATACTGAAATTTAAATCTTATACTAGGTACGCCACAGTAGTTTTCAAAATCGGTTTATCAACAATACAAATTTAATAGAACAAATCAATCAACTTTATCGTTTTTCTGTAAACACCTTGTGTATATAAATATGTATTGTAGTATATTCTTCTGCCACGTGATTAGAAAGTAAAACATATTAGTCAACTTTATTTGCAGATATGTACTAAGCTTAATGTTCTTGCTGCTACATTTCTCGTATGATACATTTTATTAATAAAAAAAATTTTCATTAAATTGTTTACAGTTATGTTCAACTTTGATAACGTAAATACTCAATATTGACTTCTTTCAGTTTCTCCTAATCTTAATTCGATTAAGATTATGAATATAAATTTTTGTTAGGTGCCCCTAAACTCGTCCACTTGTCTAAACAAGCTAAACAATACAATAAATTCAGCGATGTAGATAATAATAACTCAGAGTCCACCTGTTCTGGTCCAAGTGCTTCTGTTGTTTCCTTGAATCATTAATTAACATATAATAAAATTTCATTTCTCTTGTGTCTTCATTTCCTATGTCCGTCTCATCTTTCTCTCCCAAACCATCGCCCGCCCATTCCCACGAACCTTAATAGTGGCTGAAGAGGGCCTTCCGCCCTACTCTCCGGCTTTGCACTACAGATCTACTGCTCGCTTACCAGCATAGTAACTGATTGGAATGAAACATGTAATAGTTTTTTTTTAATTGTAACATTATCTGAAATATAATTTTCTTTAAAATTCATGTAAGAGGTGAATGCAGGCCATCATCTATAAAAACCACACCCCATTGGTAAGCAGTGGTATTTATAGCATTCTCAACTGGCCAGTGCGGGCTCTAACTATTCGTATCACAGTTCCCATCGACTGTTCTACTTTTATTACTTTTGCGTCACTTTAATGCGCGTGTACTATACTTTTAGACTAAAGCAAAATATTGAAAAACATACAAAGTAAAAAGTTTTTGCTTCCTCAGTTTAATCACACTAAAAAAGTACCTATAGTTTAAACAATTATAAATAAAATGCGTATTTACGCATAATATTAAAAAAACTTAAAAATGGGCGAATTTGTTCACTAAATGTTTTATTATTGAGAAGTAATTCCACAAAAAGTGAAGATCGCAGTAAAATTAAATAAGTTTTTCTCATGTTTCATTGTTTATATTTCAAATTGCATCAGTTTATTTAACTCAAAAATTTGTTTAGCAATTTTGTTCATTATTTCAAAAATAAGATATTGAAGTTTAGAAATTTACATTTAATTTCCAATTTGCATCTGCCCTGTGATTATTCTTCCACAAATAGTAAAAATGTTTTCATTTGCTTCTTGAGGTTCAGCGTCCACGCGAAGTGAAGGTCCCTCATAGTCAATGTGTAAATACAAATTTTATGCTTAACGGCGAGTTATAAACGGTGATGCCAATGTCCTTAAAAAGCGGTACCGCACAAAGAAAAGAAAACTGTGTAAATTTGTTTTGTGAAATCTTTTATTTTGACAGATAAAGGAAGAGTTTAAATAAAATTAGACAAACGATAATATTGATATAATTTACATTATTTAAGGTCAAAAAGTTTTTCTTTGGATCCTTTCATGCCCTTTTTAATTTATACAATTGTTTATTAATTTGTTTGATTACTTTCTTTTTTTCTGTAATATGACGAAAACCATAAATTATGGACAATAAAATGTATGCACTATTCCAATTAACTATTTACAAAATTATAACACGTATATGGAATCATCTCGGTAACTAAAATTGTGTCTTTCATTCCCACGAGCTCCTACTAACACAGTGTAGTACGAAGCCGAAGTATGAGGCGGAAGGTACCTTTCAGGAATCGAGGGAATGAGTGAGTCGTAATTGAAATGGAGACAAAAGAGAAGTGAAGCGTTATCTGTAGAATATTAGTATCCCTGCATTTTCCTAAATCCAGATGGCCTAAAAAACATCAAAAAACTTGAACTGGGACAGACGGAACGGGAACCGAACCGGTGACCTTTCGAATGCTAAACTGTGATCTAGACCTCTAGACCGCGTAGTATAGTATCAGTTGTTAATTTATCTATAATACGCGTTTGTTTCTCACAGATATCATTTTCGAAAATAATTTTACAAAGAAAGTTGAATTTTGGCACAATAATTATAGCAGAAAAATAACATACTCATAATGATTTAAATACTTTTTGGGATACAGTTTTGAGGCGTGAAGAAGGATGCGAAAAATATTCAGTTAAGACCCCAAAGTAGTAAATATTAAAAATTTATTTAAATGCGCCTTTTAAGTATTAAATAAAAAAATTAAATAAAAAAGGCATTATAGATTAGCTAAGAAAACTAAAATGCTGGAAGTATAGGTCATTTTTTAAACATGATATATAATGAGCTAAAATTATTTTTTTAAATTTAAATTTAATTTTAATTTGAAAGTTGTGGTTGATATTTATAACGATTTAATGACTTAACTCACACAACTATCAGTAAATTGTTCTTGTCCATTTTTAGATGCAACACTTGTTCAGTTAATGAAATTAAATCCTGGATTGGCTCTTGGTGGAACAGGTTAAACAATTAGGAAAACAAAACACTTGGTATAGTTCCACAAATTTTATTAAAATCTGACAATATTGTTTCGGCTGTTATTCCATTATCGATGTTTGATACTCTTTGATCTTTGATACACTTTGACAATGGCATAACAACCGAAACAATATTGTCAGATTTTAATAAAATTTGTGGAACTATACCAAGTGTTTTGTTTTTCTGATTACTTGTTCAGTTTTTAGTATTTTATGTAAATACCGTGTAATTAAAAAGATTCGAATTATAATATTAATTTATTAATTTATTACTAAAGCCTTCATTAGCATTTTCGTATAATTGACTTATACCAGAAAATGAAGTGGTCAGTTACCTTTTCTTAAATAAAAATACCTACATTAAAATCGTTCCTAAATTAAGGAAAATATCTTTGTTAGTTAAAAATACGATGACAACAAGTGGAAGAAACAAAATAGATAATTTTGTAAACAAATTTATTAGTTGTTTACTTCAAAAAAGTACAATTCTTGAAAAAGAAGACTTCCTCTAAACTCTAAAGTATTTGCAAACAAATTAAACTAAAATATTGTTTTCCCTACAAAAGTAGATTAAAATATTATTTTGATTCACATAAAGATACGAAAAACAATAATAAATGACAGATTTTATTGATCGAATTTAGGATGTAACCCAGTAATCGTGTGTAAATTTATGTATAGTTGTCCAAAAAATATATTTTAAATCAAAAAATAAATCAGAAAGAATAATTGAACAGATGAAATATAAATATTTAATAGCAAGAAACACTTTTTTATATCGTATTCAAAAGTTTGTGTGCAATCCTGCAGAGAAAAACGACAAATATTTATAATTTATTTTCTACCTAATGAATGCATGTTTTATATAAAAGGTTGTTCAGATAATATATAACAATTAAATGTACCTATTGATCCGCATTTTTAAAAGAAAATATAAAAGAAAAATTTATTACAAGAAAGCCAAAAAATTAAAATAACAAACATTCACACTAACTTCGTAAAAAAAAGAACTAATAATAAAAGACCCCACGGTCTTGCAACAATTTTTATTCTGAAACTGTGTATGAACTCGTCTAAAATGTATGGTAATTGTATTATAATATTTCGCAATATTCACGTTTTCAAACCAAAAAAGGCAAATATAACTTTCCTGAACAGGATCAAACATTTGTAGCAAAAACAATCCATTCGCACATTAAACTTGTTTAAGAACGATTGATATTAAAAAGCAATAGATAAGCAGTATGCTTTAAATACAATATATTAACCATGATGAATTTAGTTTTTCTGTTATTCACAAAATTAAGGAATTATTTTCTGTCATCCGCTTTGTCAATACCTACCAAATATAAATAATAATAATAAAAACATACCTTAATAGGGTCAAACATTAATAGCAAAAATCACTTGTACACACACAAAAGTTGTTTAAAATTAAAAAAAATCTTATACAGATAAAAATCCCTACGATTCAACTTAACACTCAACAGTACATAACAAATGAGTTTCTAACCGTGAGTCGACTTCTTATAGGTCCGCGAGGTCCATTAACCACCGACAAACAACACTGCCGAAATCGTTGTCCAAAATAAAAGAAGTGTTTTCTTCTGAGAGGCGATACACAACTTCTGTCGCCTTTATATTTCACTGACAGCCACCCTTGCTTATTATGCATTGTTAAAATTGCAATCCTACTCTTAAAATGCCAACGAATCACCTTGAACTTGGCTTAAGACATGTCGATCGAGTTTGACCGCTATAGATCGACTTCAATACTCAAGTACATACTTTATTTACACGTTCATACATAATTTTCTACTTAAAATTTATAATTATCATTAACGTAGGTACAATGAATACCTAAAGAAGCGAATTATAAAATAATAGGTGCATTGTTTAGTACGTTCATGAGATTTTTTTTAGCTTTCATGGAGGCTTCCGCGGTCACCCGTGCGATATCTCATGGGAACAGAGTTAATTCACCCTAATGCTACATATAATAATCTGTTTACCTCAATCACTTATTCCTGCTAAGATAGTTTTAATTCTGATGAAGGACCACTTTAATATGTTTGTAACTTTCTAAAAATCTAATTTAAACTTAGGGTAGTGCATGGATGATGAAGCATGTTTAATAATTTAATTAAATCAAAACACAAACGAACTTCAACAGGTATATTTCAATAATTCTCAACAATTGTTTCGGCTAAATAGCCATTATCTAGAGTAATAAATTATACTAATTTTAAAATGTGAAAATTACAGCTTATATAGGTACATTATGGGTTAAGAAGGACTGGGGTGTTTAGCATGTACAATTTTTTTATTATTATTTACAATATTCTTGTTATTTGTCACAGGCTTTTTAATTTCTAAAAACTCCAATAAGGTTAATTTCCTACTTTTAGATTGACAATGGAGCAATTTCAAATTGTCGATATTTAATTGATGGTTATTTTGTAGACAGTGTTCTGTCAGACCCGGTACAAGTTTTTTATTCTTGATACTCTCTAGGTGTTCTTTAAAACAAACTTCTAAATACCGACCAGTTTGTCCAAAGTATAAAGAATTGCAATCTTGGCATTTTAGTTGGTAAACCTCCCTTTTTTGTTTGTTATCTAATTTTCTTTTGTTGTTGATTAAGAAGGAGCCTAAATTGAATTTGTTGATTTCTGTTGTAGTTATGCTGAATTTGCTCAGACGGTTTTTGATTTTGTAGCTGAAATTTTTGATATAATTTATAAAGCAAAATATATCTGAATTGGCAGTCTTTTTATCGGTTTTATAAAGCATATTTTGTATTTGTTTGCGTATTTTACTCGACAGTAATTTATCAACTATGTTTTGACCATTATTTAGAGCGATGTGTTTTATTATATTTAGTTCTGAAAATCGTACATAAATAAAGAAGAAGAAATATATTGCAATGGTTGGAAACCGAACCCATTAATGAATAAACGAGATTGACTTTTGTTTTGTGCACATCTGCCACAGTACGTTCGATTGATATAAGCATCATTCCCTCATTTTATAATAAATTCTAAAACAGAACGGCTAATATCCTTTCTAATGCTGTATAGTCCAAAATGATAATAGATAGAAATGGGTACTTTATTTTGTTCTTTCTATTTAAAATCAACATTTTTTAGTGTTAACACTTTTTGAAGTGAAGTAAATAGCCTTGATATCAGAGAAATATATGCTAAAATAATGCTATAAGGGTTCCGTTTCCAATTTCGAAATAAATAATTCTCAACCAATAAAATATGAATCATCATAATAACCATTATAGGTATATAAGTGGTACACAAATTTCAATTTTACTTTTATTTTTTTTTTATAAAAGAAAAATAGAAACTTCAATATAAAAGTTATCCTTAACTTTTCGTTCCAATATGTATAGTTGAGTATAGAATAATTAAGAAGTACAAAGTAAAGTAATTTCGTCAAGAAGTTTGAGAAAGTTTTCTTTGGTTCCAACAGAAGGGTACATTCTAATTGGCTAGTTAATCAGTGTTTGGCTCTTCTTTTATTTTCTGTTCTCCTTACGAGAATTATGTAATAGGTATTTATTGCTAAATATTCCCTCAACTTAATTATTTGAATAGAAAATTAACTGAATAAAAAAAACCGTTCTAAAATGGGAACTGGACAAAAGATGGCGCTACTCATTTAGAAACGGACATGAGTTCAAGGAACATAGATTGGGAAAACCCCAGGAATAGGAAATAAAAAACTATACGATGTTTTAAAAAAAACAATAGTATAGATGGAGTAAATAAAAGAACCAGACTTCAAATGCTAGTAGAGAAAAATACTAATGGAACTAGCCACACTCAAGGGGAGAGTTTAAGGAAAATAAAGTCTTTTCAATATGCATTTAAACATTTTTAATATCTTATATACTAAAAGTGCTACTGGAGATACAATAAAATAATACAAGGTTTAGTTCAGTTTAATTATTCTGTATCAAACGATCAGTTGAGATCGGATAAACTCTGAAGTTGTCCCGTGTAGTCGAGGACGAAACGTCCGCAACTTTCTGAATCCTAAGTTTTTACGGTATTTACATACATCTGTAATTTTAGTTTTACTCAAATAATTAATTCTCGTTATAAGAAAACAACCTTAACGAAAAGTTAGAGACAAGAAAAAAGTAATAGAAAAGAATAGACAATTGAAAGGAAATTGTTGAAATCATTTTCAAGAAAACGTTTTTAAAAACAGATTAAATGGTTAAATAATATTAATAAATACTTGAAGATTATTATTAATTATCATTTACATAAGTAAAATTTTATAAGTTTTTGTCGCCAACGTTTACTGTTGACAGAAGAGTTCGGAATTGTGATATACATTTGAATGAATAAATAATTAAAACACTTGGTTTTTGTTTGGCAAAGTATATCGGAGTTGTTCTAACCTATGTTTCGATTCTTTGAAGATAACAATCGAAACATATGTCAGAATTCCAATATACGATATTTTCTGAATGAAGAACCAAGTGTTTTAATTATTTATTTATTCAAATATTTAAACAGGTTTCACCAAGTGCTCAGCGAACTGTCAATTACTACTAGTCTGATATACGTTTGAATTGTTCAGAGGTGAAATAAAAAAAAAATAGGTATATACATGTTTGTATTATATCTCAGTAAGATTTAACCCATTGCACAAAGAAGATTTAGGTAAATTACTTCTTCTTATGTCAATGAGTCAGCTACCTACACCTACAAATGGTTATTAAACTTTTACTTTCAATTTACATAATTCTCTTGTTATGTTAATGAAAGTGAATTTGTATCTGCATACAATGAAATTCATCGTTAATGTTGAACATCTTGTAATGATTTGCAAATTCATACGGAGGGAATTGATCTTGTTACAATGTCAATGTCAGTATCATTTCTGTGTTGTCATATTAATGATGTGTTTTATAACATCTTGAACCAAATTTAGTAGCGCCACACGTTTGTTTGTTCGAATTGAATGATTAATTTATGATAGTTTATATGCAAGCATGTTTTTTACACATATATAACATAGAAAATCATTTCGTTTAACATTGTTTTGAGAAAAAAAAACTAATGCATAATAATAAAAATGAAAAAAATCATAATCTTTACAGAGAATAAATGAATATTGAATATTAGTGTTTACATTATAGAAAACAAAATATTTCTGGCGTTATTTGGAATTTCAATGAATTGTATAAGTACTTGCCAAGAGATCTACAATTCTTGCTATTTCTTTATAAAAGTGAAGGCGCAACCGTGATTTATCAAATTTAACCTTAATTGTTAAAAGGTGTTAAATTTACTTAATAACATCTCTTATTAAAAAAACACTACACTTTCACGTTTCAGTTACGTTGTGGCTTCCTTGAACTTCCTTAATATATAAGAAATTATGGACAAAAAATGTTTGAATTCATATTACACAATCCAATTTATTTTTCCTTTATCGGCTTTTTCTTACACAAATGTATTTATGTACTGAATAAAAACATTACAACGTTTTATTCATCGGTTTTGTTTCCCTATAAAATTAAAACAAAAGGTCGGAAAATGCGTTTCTTACAATATTAAGAACCATAAATGTTAAGTAACCTTCTAACAATGATTAATCACTTAAATAAAACACGAGAATTAGAATAATCTCGAATTCAAAGCCCGAACGACCTGCTTAAAGACAAATTAAGAATTATGTAAAGTAGATTATATTGAACGCTTAACAATAAAAATTTTCATAATGGTAGTTAGCAAACATTCACCTCAATAAAATTAAAATTTATAGAAATTTTTACCTTTTTACGTTTGCATTAAAGTTTCACTGAACTGACTTTATTACCTTTTTTTAGTAAAAACAAAATGAAGAGAAACCGTTAAGTAGCTCTCAAAATAAAAACTATGAATAATTTGAAAACAGACATTCAAAACAACATTCATAAACAATTCAAAGAGTGCGAATTGTATCACTAATAATTTAAAGATTGTATCCAAAATTACTGTTCTTGTTCAAATTATGTTTTCAAAAATTAAGAAACTGTATCTGTCAATCTCTAAATTTATAATGTACATTTATTTTGTTTTATATAAGCTGTCTAACATTAATTATCAAATCATGTTAAATAATGTATAAATCACATTCACCTTCTTTTAAACATTCTGTTTATTTGTGTTTGTATTTGTTTCTATCTTGTTTTACAGAAACATTAAGATTGAGTTATTATATAATGGGAATAAAAGATATTTCTTTTAAGTCTTGAATTAGTAATTATAAAAACCTATTAAGGTATCTACTTGTCCAACTGAATTGACGACACAGCTTATATACGTTATAGGCAGGTTAACCAAATTAATAAGGTCACAGGGACATAAGTCTTATTACTTTTTTTTTGTATAAGATTGGTTTTTGTTTTCATAAAATTGAAATTCTGATACATATAACTAGATACAAAAAAACAAAAACACTGCTTGGAATCCCATGTTGCTTTTGTACATCTCCGTGGGCTTCTCTGGTTGTTCATTCAAGTAACCGTAGAAAAAAATCAGAAATACATTATGTCATAAAATTAAAAAAAAATAAACATTTTTCTTTAATTACCGACCATGAATCTGAAGCTTTTTTGCACTGTTTTCCTTACAAACTTTTGACAACATTTAAATGATTACAAACCTAATTGTAGATTTTTTTCAGAAATGAAAAAAAGTCGTTTTTAGAAAATATAAACATTATGGTTAACTCTAATAAATGGACACTTGATTGCTATTTGATTATGGGAAATTATTCTTAATTTAGTTATATTGACCATGGTAGGTCACCCATTGGAGCACATACGTGGATGGTCATAAAGTTAGTTTAAATGGAGCTTTGACGACTTAGCCAAAAATTAGGACCTTCGAACCACTACAAAACCACGATATTCTCGGCAACAGAGAAACACTTTTTGTTACCTAGTATTATTGGTTTCTTTAATGTTTTGTACCCAATATAAGCTTCGTGTTGGTCTGCTGCTATTCATATTATAATAAGGCATTTACAAAAAATTAATCTGGTTGACGTTTCGATCAGTAAGAAATAAGGTAATTAATCCAGAGAGAAAAGGATAGAATTAAACAATTATGTAGACAATTTACCAACCAAATTATACGAGGTGTATCATAAAAGTTTCCAACCTGCTATTTTAAGTAAAAATTCAAAAGTACTCAAAAATTTTTAAATAAAACAGTAGGAAATGTCTAGATGGATCGAAGAGGTTAAAAAATGGAATCGAATGACAAAACAAAATATGCTATTCCCAAATTTTCAAATCTGTAACATATTTATTTTTTCTAAAACGTCTAATGTACCACTCAGTTTGAATGACCCTGTATGTTATCTCTATGCTTTTATGCAGTAAGGAAGGATGCCACCAGACGAATGACGAAAAATAATACTAGTGTGGAGTTGTGAACGCGCGTCAGATACTTTTAGGACATACTTCGTATATCCACCACTGAAAATGAAGGTGAAAAGTTTCGTAATTTGTTGTTTGGTTCACTCAGTAGTCCATTCGTGTTGCAAACCCACGACTCTCCACTGACCCTATAAATTACATTTAACTTAAAAAAAGGTATTTGTTTTAAATTTCTATCATTGATTAATTTACACTTTATACTGAATATGCTGTAATTGCTTCTTTCTGCTGCATTAAGTTATACACTAAATTAACAAATAAAATAAGCCAATAACATGTATTTTTTGCCCAACTTAAACAAGTTTGTGTTTTTATGCTACCTGCCTAATTTAAATATGTTTATTTGATCTGTTTCAATCGTTTTTTATTTTATTTTTTATTTTTTGAAGAAGGTGTCACCGAAGTACAGAACAGTTTTACGATCCCCAGTATATTTTAAAGCCCAAGCATCTCGATCGACTAATCGATTTAGCTGGTTATGCTAATTTTTAAGGACACTTTCTTGCTCCGTATGCAAATTAATGTTTATTGTTATTTTTATTACTTATTTATGCGGTAATAATAAGCCGTGGGTGGGTGGACTAGGAACACCGGTTGGAACAAAATTTGCTTCGGAAAACATCTCATTGCTTTTCGTAGTTTTTCGGCTGTTCACCTTTAAGCTGATTCAAGTGTCAAATAAAAGGTGTGGAAGATCGACTAACTTATATTTATATTGCTAATGAATAGCATCAGTAGCGTTGAAACGCTGAAAAATATTTAAATTACTCTTTCAAATTATACACTGATACTCATTATTTACGTTATTAAACAATTTCGACAAGTCAGTAAGTAATTAATTCAATAGTATGCAAGGATTTGTAAGGCGGTCGTTACTTAAAGATTAAAGGCATTAAGAGTGTAATGATTATTAGCAGAAAAAGTTGATAACTAGCAATATTTAACGAATTCTACGACTTTTTTAGTAGTGGTAGCAGTGGTGCACAATGTTAAAAACATTAAAAACAGTATTAAGACATAATTATAATATGGGCATGTTGACTAGGAGAATCTAATAGAATCAATTTTAATTTAGAAACCCCTGATTACTTTAAGGTTGATCAAAACCTAGTGCTTTACAGTAAATATAGATTGGCAACAAAACACTTGGTTAGTTTTATTAATATTTAATGTCTGAGTTGACAATATTGTTACAGCTTTTAGGCCATTTTTAAAAGTTGTGCAGAGAGAATGAGAAATAGCATATCAGCCGAAACAATTTTGTCATTTCAGAATAAAATATTTGTGAAATTAACCAAGTGTTTTCCTTTTAAAGCATATTTAGTCCAATTAACATCTTTCACTAATCGTAAAAGACAAATATTCGCATAATTTATGTCTAATATTTTCTGTAGAAGAAACATAATTAGTTTCGCAAATTATTCTTCGATTTAACTTTAATGCATGTGCGATCCTTCAAACAAGGTTATATCGAAAAGGGTTTTCCAATATTGTTAGTGCTTAGTGACAGTAAATGTAAAATCTTTGAACTTAGGAGGGAATTATTTATATTTAAGCCTGTTGGTTGGATGTAATTATTGATTATAGGAATTTCTGTTTGGTAGTAGTGTAGAAGTATGAAGTATGAAGAGGTATGTTTATATGCTCTTTATATGCCTCCCATATCTAAATTTGAAGAACCAAATCACCATTGCGTTTCTCAATTATATTATCACATTCTACAGTTGTTAGAACAAATAGTTTTTGACCTAAAAATTATTTAAGGTTTAAAGAGAATAAAACAAAATTGAACCTGGAACAAAGACACAAAAGTCCTTTTTGTATTAAAATTATTTTATTTTAAATTGTTTTTTATTAATTAGTTTTTGAATTGTTTTTGGGTCAAAATCATTATTATAAATATAAATATAAATATAAATATAAATATAAATATAAATATAAATATAAATATAAATATAAATATAAATATAAATATAAATATAAATATAAATATAAATATAAATATAAATATAAATATAAATATAAATATAAATATAAATATAAATATAAATATAAATATAAATATGAAATCAACAGATACAACTACTCCGAGGGCTAATACCCCTACCGGCATTGAATCACACTGTTGATTCCGATGTATTCTTAGACGCGTTCCAAATGTGAGATCTTTGATCTTAATATTTAGACGAATAAGGATTTTAATTCCTTATTTTTTGAATGTGTTATATCTTCGTCTAAGAATACATCGGAATCCACAGTGTAATTCAATGCCGATAGGGGTATTAGCCCTCGGAGTAGTTATTTCTTTTGACCTGGTGTTGTCCTTCTTCGGGTGTACAGGCCGTCGTCGGTTGGAATTGCTTCCTAACGTTTCTCTAGCACGAGTGGCGAGCTTCTTCGGAGGTCTATCCATTTTCGCTGTTGGTCGCTGGCAGTCTACGAAGTACAACACCAGTTCAATTTGTTTCTTTTGATTCCATATTTATATTTATAATAAAAAACAATTTAAAATAGCATGCCATAACATATACCCATACCTAAGAGATACAAACCGTAAATATGTATCTCTGATTTGCTAATATTTTTGCCACACATAACATCACCGTCAGTTTTAAGCCAAATTTAATTCTAAAACATATATTTTTCAATCCTAAAGATAAAACGAATATGTATGATAAAACGGGAGTCTATAAGCTCTTATGTTCGGAATGTGATACCTTCTATTTAGGACAAACAGAGAGATCCTTCAGAATTAGGTTCAATGAACATTTCAGATATTCTAGACCAGTGTTTCTCAACCTTTCCTTTATTGCGGCACACTTAACGATTTTAAAATTTGTCGGCATACAAAGAAAAAGATCAGTTTAAAAATATTTACTTATCTGTGATACACTGCGTAAAATAGTTCATAATGATAATAATTTTAAATGTGCGAAATAAAATAATATGTACCTACTACAAAAATAACAGTACGTTTATGAAGGGATTAATTACAAGTTAATAATAAGAATACTTTTAATGCGAAATTTGAGCTTCATGTTTTTTGATAATTTATTTATATTTGGTCGTAAAAATGACAATGCTACTCTCATATCGTCTTCTACATTTAACAATCTTGATCTTTTTTAGTTTTAATGTTGGTTAATGCAGAAAATCCGAATTCACACAAATAAGATGTGAAAAATTGTAGTAATATGTTTAAAGCTTTTTTGACTATCATTGGATAATCGCATCTAATGTTAATCCAAAATGAATTTACTGATTCATCTGAATGTTTTAAAATTAAATCTCGATTATTGGAAAGCAAAATGAGTTCTTCCTCTTCATTCAAAGTTAAGTCAAATACAGAAGTATCCGTTATGAAATTTGAATTTGTAAGAGTTTTTGCAGTATTTTGCTGAATATATTGCGACATATCTTTAATTCTGCAATACGGCTGCAGCAACGCTCTCTTCGCCGCTATGTAAGACGCCTTACTATAAACGCATGCATTTATTTCTATTGGTTTGAATAAAACGCTATGCTCTCCTCTGCGCTCTCCCTATGTTCGCCGCTTCATTATAATCCGGCACTAAGAAAGAACGCGTTGCAAAACAAATAATGAGATAATTTATTTTTTTTTAAGGATTTAAATATTTATTCCTGTTAAAAATATTTTTCTTTTTAAATCATATTATTTAATAATATTAACATTATTATATATCTAAAATTTGGCGGCACACTTTTAGAATTTCGGGGCACACAAAAGTGCCGCAGCACAGTGGTTGAGAATCACTGTTCTAGACTATCAAAAGGTAATCCAAACTCTGCAAACCATTGTATAGAAACTGTTAAACAAAGAATAGTAATATCGATGTATTTATACCTTTACAAACCGTCATTGTGAAAATGCTTGTATAAGATTGATTTATGTTTCCGACTATGTACTCTACATAGTTTGTTTTGTTTTCTTAATGATTACATCGGCAGTTGTATTTTAATGTATCAGTTCTTGGTTTGGTAATGCTTTTGCAAACTTTAAGTCAGTCTAATATTTGTCACCATCGTTAACACAAGTAACTAAGAATAAACATATTGTATTCGGTCGACTGCATTTTATTCCATAATTAATTTATCAGAAACTAACCGCCATTTTCCATCCATCTAAAATTTAAAAATAATACATATAGATAAAAAAGGTATTAAACTAAATGTTTTAGAATCACTGGAAATATTTAAAGCCTCAAAAACTGATACAAATAGTATTTTGAATGACCAGACAGAATTGTATTATTCACAACTATTTACGACATTTAGGTAACAAGCGGCAATCCCAAAATTGTTATCTTATATACCTGTGTACCTTCTGTTCTATATTCATTCAATTGGAATCGCTCGTTTGAAAATCTGTCGAAACTATAGTTACAATTGTTGTAAATAAAAATGATAATAAACAAAGTAGTTTTTTGTGTTTATCGTTAAGATGAAGTATCACATAGTAACAGCTGAAACAATTCAATTATTAAAAGTTTATGTACGACAGATTTAGATAGCAGTTATAAAAATATATTCCCCTCTATTTCCAAAAAAAAACTGACACTAATAGGATAAAATAGGTATGGTTTTCGTATAATGGCAAATAATTAAACAAATTAACGTTAAATAAACGTTTTATTTAATTCAAGAGATAGCCAACGATCTCAAGAAGGTGTTGTTTACAATGTACTCCCTCAATTGATTGGTTGCTAAATATAATATTAAAAGCAATATTTACGGAAAAAGAAGTCACAATCTTTACTTTTAAAGAATTTGTGTTTATCCAATAGTCAACAACTCAAGATAATAATCATAAATCGATTAAAGAGCATAATACGAAAAGTTTGTCTCCAGTTAGTCATACATAAGCCTTATCTTCTTTCAGAATAAAAATACAAAAACTCTACATAATTCATTTATTATTTTACTAACTTCCGCAACTTCGCCCGCATTGTTTATTCAGGGTTTGTTTCACGATATACAGTTGACAGTTGACAATGCGATAAACAGTAGCTAATTGATTTCGGGACAGAAATGCACAACATTAGGTTACAATGCGACAGAAGTTGAAACTTTCCCCTTCTACCTCGCATGCGCACCGCGTCGCATGCCCCTCTTCTTAGTGGCAATAGCTGCGGCGATTAAAACAATCGTTATCTTCTCCGTGTATAAAAACTTTAATGTTTTTATATCAAATGGGAATACCGTAATACATAGTGGACCTTTTCTCCCACTCAATTCAAATTTCCAAGTAAAATTCGAGTTACAGAAAATTCGAAGTACTGAAAAATATGCGGATTTTAATCCTTAAAGTTTATTATTACAAAATCTACTTCAAGTGATTTTATTATCCTTTAAAATAACATGGATTTTTCGACTTGCCAATAATAAGCAATTTTAAGTTTTCGTACCCACTCATGTTAGTCCCGGCCATAACTGTAATTCTCTCTTTAATGGTTTATCCCCCAAAACATTTATGTCCTTTAAATACAAATGTTTTGTTGGGAAACCATTAAAAGAAACCAACTGTTTCATCTGCATCTTAATCTTTCTTGGTGATTTAAGTGACTAAAACATTTTTTTACCATTCCCTATTAGATTGCAAATCTGCAGAATCATTTTAACCATACAATTACATTTGAATGATATTATACAAGAAATCGCCCTATCCCAAAATAGCAGCAAATTCTTTAGCTTTTTCTCTGATTAATGTTCCCGAAAGAGAAGATTTTTATTGTATACGGTAGTGACCCACTTAAGTGTTGCTTCATCGATATTATTAATAACATATAAGTATTAAAACATTTTTATTTACTGCTAGAAGCATAATAATTTATTTTCTAAACTATTATCCTTGTAGTATGAAGGCTTTCACGACCGGCGTCAATAGAATTAAGATAACTCACCGGGCTTCTAGGTCGTGGTCTATAGGCTGTTTTGTTGCCTGACGTTTCGTCAGAAGCGTTTGTAGTATGGTCGTTGCAACGCTTCTGAAGATGTCAGCCGCAGCTGCTGACGAAACGTTAGGCAACAAAACAGCCTATAGACCACGACCCAAAAGCCCGGTAAGTTATCATAATTCTATTATCCTTGTTTTTCAAAATAATCGACAATGTATCTAGTGGGATCATAAATTGTTTCGCAATATCTTTATTTTCTTTTTTCACTGTATTTCCCCTCAATAATTAATTTTAATTCCTCATGCAGTTGTATATACTGTAAATTTCGTTTTGAAATTTCCATTTCTATAGCTGATTACCACCTTAATACCTTGAACTCACTAACAGTAAGTCCAATGTCTCAAGAAACTGCGATCCCACCAACGCTTGGTCCGACAAAGGTTTTTCAATCCCCAAAATAGGGTAGGTAGTTCCCAGAAATAAAAAAATCAAGTTACGCTTGGATACATATTAAATATTAGCTAAAATAATAGAAAAATTCGGTAAATGTAATGAAATAAACAACTATTATGAAAATAATTAAAACTTGTTGCTCTTATAAAATACTTGATTTAGAGAAAATTTCGAGTTAAAGAAATTCGAATTAGAGTAAATTTTTGTTAGAGATATAGACCAAGTGTATAAGGAAAATACAAAAAACAAATTAATAAAAATCTATCCAGTAGTAATCAGCGTATCTAGCTTTCATTTTATTTTATACATTTTATTATTATTCATTCATTAATTCAACTTATATTAATACTGATATGTTAACATTAATGCATGCACCAAGTGGAAATATTTAAAAAATGAATTCCGTAAAAAAAGGAATTGTTTCCATCGACAGGTAACTTTATTTTATTGGAAAACCCCCAGTATAGAAATAATTACCAGGTTCACCTTTTGTAATTTATTTATGACATTTCTATCCACTAAGTTAACCATTACTTGTACTTTATGAAAGTTATTAATCTAAAATGATATAACTGGTATTGATATTGATCTGCGTTTTCATACCCTATAAACATACATACATATCTTGTCTAGTTCAAATAACTAGAAATGTAAAGAGATAGTAGTTAGAGTATGTTACTCATGCAGGTTCGTTTCTTAAAATGAGCAAGGTTACTGAATCGATCAGTATTTCTCATAAATAACAAAAATATCCAGATAATATTTAACAAGCTCTAATACAACAAAGTATAAAACGGTTTGAACGTTTTTGAAGTCGAATTTTAAAACTATGATATATGACACATAACGTCATACTTTGTTCAAAAATAAATCTTCGCTGCATTCTTTCGTTGAGCGATTATTTTTAGAGAGTGTCGAATTTAGTTCTACGCAAAAACAATGACAGATGTTTGTAGCATTGATAAGATATGCTAGATAAGAACTCAAGGAATCATTCCAAAATTGAATACACGTACTTAATAAAATAGTGCTAGTTCACTCAACCATTTGCAATGTAAAAATTGCTTCTAATTACAGAAAACTGTTACCAAAGCATGTAAATATACAACACGGTGATAACAAACTCATTTCCATCTTTTGATTCGTTTTAGTGTGTGTGAATAGTGTGTGAAACTAAATGATGAATCATTCGAAGCAACTGATACTTGTCGGAACATTTTGGTGCCTCATCAACTGCACCTTTTGTATAACGTTTAACGATGAAATATCAGCAACATCTGTGATTGGAAATTACTCAGGAAGTAACAGTTTTATAATTAATTCAACAACAGAGTACATTATTGCTTATAGTACATATGCGGTAAGGTTTACAACAAAAACAATATGTCTTTCTTACAATATAATATGCACAAAAAGGAACTTTTTGTTATTCAACAAAAGAACATAAATACTTAAACAAATAAGAATAGGTAAATAATAATTTTTCAAAGAATAAATCAGTACTGATACCAAGCATACAAATAAAATAGACCCTTATACTAACTAGGCTGTTTTCGATGCACTATTAATGAAAAATATTGAACAAAAAGAGAAATAAAAATTGAAAAGAATGTTTCAACGAATATATTTCGATAAACTCGACATATGTTTCGACCGGACGGTCTTTATCAAGAGTTGTTTATTACTATTACTAACCTTATACCTTATAAATAATCCGTTTTATACGTTGCTAGATGCTAATAATTAGGAAATAGTCTAACACTCGATATTAAATAAATAACCGTAAAAATTGCATATTTTACGAAAACAAAATTGTGTTAAAGTAATACCTGAACATACAATTAAAATATTTGTTATAACATCGTTTTCCATTAACATTATGTAAATTTAAGGCTTATCTCAACAATTACTAGAAAATGTCCAGGTAAACAATTTTGTTATCGGAAACCTATTTTGTATTTATTATTTTTTATGCGTGAATATTTATTTTGTTTTAGTCATTCAAAAGTAATAGTAGTAATATACGGCGAAACTTAGAAAGTTTCTGTATCAGAATATTTCGATTTGTATAAGATGTTTGTTATCATTTCCAATGAAAAAGCAAGGATATTTAAAGATTATAAATGATGATCTAATAAACAAACATTGATTTATCTCATGAAATGTAAACATTTAATTTAATATTTTCAATTAACAGTAAATAAGTCAGGTGGCAAAAAGTTTTTAAAAATGGGAAATCAAATATTGATTTGAGAGAATAACCGTTTTACTTTGTAAAGACTCAACATTTGGTGTTCGGATACAAATGATTAGTAACATTGCATTAGCATTACTAAAGACAGTAATATTTGAATAACCCAGAAATAAACTACAACATAAAAGTGGAGATATATTTTTCCTTGTATATTATACGGTAAAATATCTAGTCTGCTATGGTGTACCCGAGAAGAATCTGTTAGGGGTGGAATCCGGTACGGGCCGGGTAGCCTTAGTACGTGTAGGGTACTGATCAGCCCAGTCGAGCACTCCAATCCAGACCTGATCGAGACAAATCGTAACACATGAGCTGAAATGTCCCGGGCCTAATAAAGAAAACACGTTTTTTCAATCAAAATTGGCTTTATTCATCAACGTAATCTCTATCAGGAGTAACACAATCATTCCAGCGCCGCTGTAACATTTCAATACCACTTTTGTAGAACAATTTATCATTTGCCTCAAAATAGTAATCAGCTTCAGCGATAAAGCGATAACCTCTTCATTCAAGCGAATTTTTTTGCCGGTGAGCATTTTTTTGAGGTTTACAAACAGCCAGTAGTCGCTGGGAGACAAATCTGGAGAATACGCTGTATGTGAGAGCAATTTGAAGTGTAATTCATGTAGTTTTGCCATTGTTTTGAAGACAAATGACTTGTAACACGGTGCGTTGTCTTGATGAAACATTTTTTTTTCTTTGCGGTCGTTTCTTTACAATATCGGTCTTAAACGCTTATAATATTCAATAACGCTATATAATATTTACTGTTGATGGTACTTCCCTTCTCAAGATAGCAAGATTGTCGATGAATATTACACCACGCACATCCCAAAATACCGAAGCCATAATCTTTGTTGTGCTTTCGGGCGCTTTGGACGAGGTTCACCAGTTGCTCAGATGACGATCGTTTTGATTTCGGAGTGAAGTGATGGATCCATGTTTCATCCATTGTCACATATCGACGCAGAAATTTGTTTTTGTTACGGTTTCTTACGTTTAAACATGACCAAACACTGCTCAGAATCATCAACACGTTCTTGTTTTTGGTCAACAGTGACCAAACGCGGCACCCACTTTGAACAGAGCTTTATCATAGTAAAATGTTCAGGCTCATACAATATAAACCCAACACGTTCTTTTGATATTATTTGATTTGATTGATGTCAGCTAACTTAGGCAATTTCACTTTTCGATCATTCATTCATTCATTCATCATTCGATTTTGTGCATTTTTTTCATGTTTTCTGGTGTGTCAGTGTCTCTACGACCACGTTTGAAACAACGTTACAGCAAACCAACATTTTATTGTTGTTTCCGATGGAGCCCAGTCTCCATAACACTTTTCAAGACATTGATTCGCTTGAACTGTATTTTTTCCCATCAAGAAGCAGTGTAAAATTAAAACAGGAAATTGTATTTGATCCATTGTTTTGAAAATAACAAAGTAGCTAGCATAGCTTAGCATAATAACTCACGAACTAATTAATAGAAAATCATGAAATTCTAACAGCTGTCTTTTAAAGGTTAGTACTAACTGAAAAAGAGGTGAATGCAATAAAGCTAGCGCCATCTCTGTATTAAGCCCGGGACTTTTCAGCCCATGTGGTATATGGTTTCGCTCAGATTGTTTTGACATGTGCCTGATAGGGTTGTACGATCCAGCCACTTTATATGAGCCTAATATGACTTTGACAGAATTACCCTACTAATATTCTAATCATATAAATTGTATAATTCTAAAATATATAATAATCAGAGGTACGGACGACTCGAGTACCGAGTGACTTGTAGTGTGAATAATGCATGTATATATGGGTAAATATACTCTTGGACAAAACCATCAAACATTTTAAATTCTTCAATATTTCTTTTCGCAAAAATAAATTTTAATAAAAATTGTAACGGTCTGATTCAACAGAATTTATTTTTAAAATAAAAGTGAAAATTTAAAAATACTCGATAGTTTTTTTCCATTATAAATAGACATATATAAATATAATAATAATGATTTTGATTAAGTATGTATAGTCAGCGACATTAACTTAATTTAAAAAAACAACAACTTTTTTCATATGTATTATTTATTAATTTTGTTGTAGAATTACAACGTAAAAAAAGTTTTTTTTTTTAATATTGTCATAATTTGTCTCTTTTTCTATTGCCCATCTCAGTTCTTGTCGTTGTTAATTAGGTATAGCTGACAGCGAACACAATTCTGAAATATCTTCTTTTTTGTTCATATACCTCTAGATAACATATAATTTTTTCAGTATATAAAAAAATGTTTTTTCAATTTTCACGTTTTATTCTATTTTTAGAAAACTATATAAGGAATAATTGCATTTTAAATACAAATGACGTTATAACATATGTGAGGTCATCTTGTATTGAATAGATTTAATTGTGACCTAACAAAACATGCACAATTTTTTTGGAATACACTTATCAATAAACGGAAATACGTGCCATAAAAACAATTGGTCTAATATGCCCCTGTACTGTTTAATGATTAATTATTACATCACTTTTTAATTTACTATAAACATGCATGCGTAAATGATGTTACTAAAATGACAATGTGATAAATACCATTGCCTTTAAGAGAATGAACAAACTTCTAGTTGGGTCTTACATGTTGCTTACTTATTAGATTTTCATATCATTTTTATAAATAGTTAAGACTCACCTAAAACATAATCAAAATATTTTTTTCCATGATTTATGATATACAACAGGGCGGGGTATACAGGTATTAGTGAACTACTTTTTCGCAAGGATGGATAATTAAGATGGAAAATGTTAAAATTGAATTTTAATTTTTAAATGTCCAAAACTCAGAAAGATTAGGAACGATACTTTTACGAACATTATAAATCTTTGTAGAAGTCTAAAGTATATTTGTTGTATATACATAGTAAAATAGACTTTATTGCGTGTTAAGGACTTTTTATTATGCAGGTTTGTAGTTACCATAAATCAATTATTTTTAACTAACCTATGTTAATTAAGATGTTATACGGTTAAAAGAATTAATTTTGTACAAAAACTGGTAATCCGCAAAAATAAAATAAAATAGACAAAAATCAGATGAATAATTAAGCGATAAAAATCACGTCCCCTAAAAGACGCTTAAAAAATATTTTTCATTTGACTTTTTTTAAATTTTTCTTCCGTAATGAAATTGTAAATTATATACAACAAACATCACTACGCATTTCACAAATAAATGAAATAAAATTGGGAAATATTATTTTGCCAAATTGTGGCTTCATCGGTTAAAGTTATGAAGTAAACTTTTCTAGACAAAACATTTAGGTATTCAAAAAAGAAGGAATTAAAATCCTTATTCGTCTAAATTTTAAGATCAAAGATCCTCAAAGATCCTCACATTTTGAAGGCGTCCTAACAAGTAGGCACAACGAACCGAAAGCCACATTCCACGACCGGTTTCGACCTATTGGGTCTTATCAGGTGGGCGCTGGCAGAAAGGCCTTTACAGGCTATATTATAAATATAAATATAAATATGGAACCAACAGAAACAACTACTCCTGTAAAGGCCTTTCTGCCAGCGCCCACCTGACGAGACCCGATAGGTCGAAACCGGTCGTGGGATGAGGCTTTCGGTTCGTTTTGCCTACTTGGATTTTAATTCCTTCTTTTTTGAATATGTTATATTTTCATCTAGGAGTCCATCAGAATCAACAGTTGTAATTCAATGCCGGTAGGGGTATTAGCCCTCGGAGTAGTTGTTTCTGTTGGTTCCATATTTACAATTACGAAAGTGGGTAAAGTTGGAAATTAATTTAACAAAGGTGAATTATCTCTGTTCGCTCGTTAATAAGAATATAGTGATTCTTAAAGAATATTTAGTTTTTGGTGAATTTATCAAAATGACTAGATGTGAATCGCGATTTTGATCTTATTACATCTAATCAACACGCGCAGGTATCATCGATGATGTCCAAATCGATGTTGTTTCATAATAGGAAGTCGATTTAATAAAATTACAGAGAGTGTGTGGCCATCTACTGATACTTATTGCTAGCTGCAGTATCTCATGTTGGACAAGGCCTTCGAAGATATCTACTTACTTGACAAACTGGATCCTAGATACCTACGTAAGGTCACAGTTAGCAGTAAATATCAGTAGATAGCAACATACTGCTGGAATACGATATTATAATTTTTGTTTTTGCTAATTCCTAATTATTCTGATAACATTAATGTAAGGGAATTATTTTCTTCATCGAGGATCTAAAAATCTGTATGAAAAATATGCTAAAAATTCTAGTTTAGTATTATTACATTATTTTGGATGTTCATCTATTCTAATTTTTAAAAAAATCCAGTTTTGTCAATAAATAATTTGCGACAAATTTTGTGTATAATAAGTTTATTGTGGTGAATCAATATTGTCAATTTTATTTCATAAAATTGTGAAACTCATAAGGTGCTTTTTATTTTAGTAGAATATTTAAATGGTTGAAATTGTTCCTGTTATTGTGTAGTCGTAAAATAGGAACCCGGAGACCACTGGGAATTGCATTGTTGAATCCCGTTCTATTAGAATGTTTATTTAAATTAAACTAGTAGCAAAATTTGATTTTGAAGCGTTTATTGAGAATACTTATTACATACTAACAGTTTAAAATGTACTTAAAACACGGTGCATACATATGTCAAACGGTGTTAGTTGAAAACAGCATATTCTATTATTAAACGATCAGAAAACCCCTATTTATAATTTGAGGAACTGTTTGCATACCTCAGTTAATTTTTCTTATCTACAAGTGTAATGGAATATTGAACGAAAATATAATAAACTTAAGCCGAACAAAAGAACAAAAAAATTTAATCAAAGAAGTAATACTAAATATAATTCACATTAAAAATGTTTTTGATTTGAAATACCTACACAAATATGAATAATTGAAAATAACCTATAATCACAGTAAACAATTGTGTAGACATAAACCAGTTCAGAAAATAAAGTATTTTCGTCACAAATTCTGCAAAGCATGATATTGTTACTCAGTTCATAAGTCACTTAGCAAATCACACAATGGTTTTTATATGTAATGTTACGTTAATGCAATGTCCGCGTTGGTATAATATGAGTTTCTTATTTTTTTTTACCCTTAGATGTTTTGTCGTGCCTGAGATTTTATTTTCGGGACATCACATTTGTTTATGATTGCTAAACACGTTAGAAACATCGTGTCGCGTCATCTACTACACACGAAAAAATATTTGCAATTTAAACTAATACTATATTCTAAAAAAGGCATAAAAATCATTATACAGGGTCATTCGAACTAAGTGGTACATTAGACGTTTTAGGGAAACTAAGCATGTTACAGATTTGAAAATTTGGGAGTTGGGAGTAGGGATTATCAAGGATGATCTATTTAACTAAAATGATTTCAACTGCCGAGCACTTCCGGTTATACCGGAAGTTGATGTCAACTGTCTTATTTTAAATTGAATGGTATATTTTTTACGGTGAATTCATATGAAACACAAAATTTTAAGGTGACTTTGATAACCAACTTGTATGCCTATATGCCTACGATAAATAATAGATAATTTAATTTATTGAAGAAAAGATTGCACCGCAACCCATAAAAAATAACTTAGAATGTTGAAATTTTTAATAGTTATAGCCAAGTCATAAGGCTAACGTTAACGTCATGCCCAAACTAAGCTTTATAATTTGTACAGAGCGTTCAGAAAAAAAAATCCAAAGTTTAAAATCTCCAAACACGAATAACCTTATTTTTTCAAATGACACCTAGCATATTTTAATTTGTCATTTGATTCCATTTTTTATCCTCCCAAATTTTCAAATCTCTAACATGCTTAGTTTCTCTAAAACGTCTAATGTACCACTCAATTTGAATGACCCTGTATTGTAATGTTCTACGTGTCTCTGATGCTAGCGTATAGGTAGGTTTGTAAGGTAATTCTGTGAAATTACCTCCTCTCATAATACATACATAAATTATACAATTACCTGATTATTAAAACGTTTAATCAAAGGATGGAACTAACTACTTCCGATATTGTCGTTTAATTGGAATTTTTAATTGAAAATCACCAACGTTTTAACATGTTTAACGTATTTAAATGTCAATATACAGTCGTTATCGAATAATTGCATTACGGTACGGAAGAACGTCATGGTTAAAATGTAAATGCTGTATCTATTCGGCTATCCTTGGACGGGTTCAACTAGTATACATCTAGTTAAATTAAAATACTTTTGTGTGACACGGACAAAACAAGGTGTTTATTATGTAAGGCGTACCCAAAAAGCCGGAAATAACATTCGCTTTTTTCTGTCACCCACGGCTTTCTTGCAATAAGGCATTATTTGTTGCTTATAATCATAAAATATAAGGATATGTGTGTAAGTATACTAATAAAAATTAATCTCAGAATGTTGCTGTCGATGTTTTACGGCGATATGTTGCTCCTGAAGTATCTCTTAACAATGTCCAGCAATAATCAGCATGCAAATTGACACTCCATTTGCCTTGATACCGTTTTTCCATGGTGGAACCGTTCACCATGTTCATCACTTATCGCACCAAAATTTTCCGGAAAAAATCGAAATGAGAATCCAAAAAGTGAATTTTTAGAGACATGTTACATCCCATTCCTTTGTAACCATTAATTGGTTCAGTTACAATATCTTTAGAATTGTCCGCCTTCACATTGCCTAAAAAAATTGCAGCAACTGATTTAAAAGCATTCCAATCTTCTTCACTTTCTTCTTCTTCTTGTTCTTCTAGCTGGATATGTGATAAAGATGCTTAAGTTGTCTCCTCATTGATGTCATAAATATATTCATTTGTTAAAGTTGATTCAACATTGGAGCAAGACTAGCCTTGGCAATTAGTACATTTTGCACTACAGTCCTTTTTCTAATTGCAAAAGATGGTGTTGAGAAGTATTTCCGAAGCAGTTAAGAGTAAAGTTTGAATTGGCTCCAAAGTATTATCTACTAATTTCCAACCTCAGTCTTCTGGGTCCAGTTGATTGCCTAGCCATACTTGAACTTGATAGTATTCTCGACATAAGTGTTGACTAGCTGAAGCAGATGTTTAAGACAAGATAATTACACTCTTTTATTGTACCGTGTATTTTTTTCAAAACTTAAATATTTATAGTATGTGGGGGAGAATTTTTTTCAATTTATTCGATTCGATTTGATTGATGTCAGATTGGTTAATGTTTAAAAGAACATTTAAATCAATAAGAATAATCAAGATAATTTTACTCACCAATAATTAGGAAATAGTAAATATATTTGACTGGCTGGCGACTGTGTAAATGTGAGATGACGACAAACAGGCGTTTTCGCTCATAGGAAGTTATCACATGTAATAATAAAAACACTTACCGATCTATTGACAACATCATAAAGTAATTAGGTACTCACCGGGGTTCCGTCGGAACCCCTGCCTCTCTGGATTATTTGCGAATTAATCTTCACCGGTCTAGCAGAATCCGTCAATCAGCAAATCGTATTAAATACTTGTAATCATGAGTTTGCGCTCCCGCGCCTCCAGACGGGATACACACATTCTGGAGACCAACAGGGTAGGTGAAACCTAACCCCGTGCCGCCATAGCACCATGCCCATCCCATGCAATGCAAGTCACCGTACTATAGGCATCACCGGAGATATCTGTGTCTCTCCTGTACAATACTGGGGTGACAAAATAACATAGGTTTCAGTTTCGGCGATTACCTTTTCATCGGCGCGAAATTTCTGTCCAGCGAGCAACCTCTTGAGGTCTGAAAACGGAAAGAAGTCGCTGGGGACCAGATCTAGAGAGTACGGTGGATGTTGAAGCAATTCGAAGCCCAATTCATTGAATTTTGCATTTTTGCCATCGATATCATTGATTTGTGACACGGTGCATTGTCTTGATGAAACAGCACTTTCTTTTTCTTCAAATGAGGCCGCTTTTCCGCGATTTCGTTTTTTAAACGCTCCAATAACGCTACGTAATAGTCGCTGTTTATGGTTTTCCCCTTTTTAAATAGTCAATTAATATTATACCATGAGCATCCCAGAATACTGATTATGGCATTAGTACCTTGCCAGCCGACTTTTGCGTTTTTACACGCTTTGGAGTCGGTTCATCATATGCAGTCCACTCGGCTGACTGTCGATTGGACTCCGATGTGAAATAATGGAGCCATATTTCATCCATCGTCACATATCGACGCAAACGCAAAAATTTCGATTTATTACGATTGAACAATTCCAAACACTGCTTAGAATCATCGATCCGTTGTTGTTTTTGGTCGAATGTGAGCTCGCGTAGCACCCTCTTTGTACAGATCTTTCGCATATCTAAATATTCATTCACGATATGACCATGACCAACACGTTCCTTTGATATCTTTATGGTCAGGTCTCAGCCATCTTAATCAATTTCACTTTACGGTTATCAAAAATTATTTTGTGGACTTTTTTGATGTTTTTGTCGGTAATAGCCAACAGCCTTTTTGGGGCGTCTACTGCGTGCATCGTCCTCGGTGGTCATTTCGCTTCGTTTAAATTTAGCAAACCACCTTTCTACGGTTGATTTTCCTGGTGCAAAGTCAAATGTTTATCAAGCCAAACCTTGACTTCAACAGTATTTTTTTCGCCAAAAAGCAATGCTTCATTAACATACGAAATTCCTTTTTTCCATTTTTTCAAAGTAACAAAAGTTCTTTCACTAAAAATGATATAACTCAGATACTGATAGTGCAACAGCCGTCAAATTTATACACGCGTCTTTTGAAGATTAGGGCTAACTGAAAATTATATGGATTTGACACTAGTAGCGCCATCAGTGGGTCAGCCTATAAACGTTTCAGCCCACCTGTTATGTGTATTGTTTTTCAAATATTTCGTGGTACTTTCCTTATATTTTCATAAATAGCTTTTGGTAAGCTTCGTAAATAGTTTAATTAAATGCGGTAACCCTCTAACTACCAAATTAAAAAGTACCTTGTTTCATTAAGCGTCATCCAACTCTATATTTTACTTTAATGGACACAGCATATGACTCCCTTTAGAAAACCTGGTGCCCCACTCCTTAGAAACAATCAGTTATCCAACCAAAATAATAATGCAATGACGCCCCTGATATTTCAAATTTATTAATTACAATCTTTTATACACATGTGTGATAATGAATCCTTCAATTTTAGTTAGAATAAAGACGATCATATGTTCTGTTGAAAAACAATTTCGCAATTTAAAATACACTAAAATTATTAAATCTAAAGCTGAACTAGTTATGTATCATATAAATGATTTGCTGTTAATTGTTTTAGTCAATTTATCCAACACGTCTAACATCCACCACTACAGGAGCAAACATGACATTCCCAATTAGAGTTGTCGTTCGTCAACAAAAAGGTGTAACTTCATGGCAGTTACCCTTACGTGTCAATTCGAAACTGGGATCTTTATCCTTTTATACTACATCAAGAACTCTATGCCACACTCACATGGATATAATTGCAAAACTAAACAGGAGCTCAAGTTAGTTTTTTTTTTAATATTATAACTAAGTTAAACTTTTAGTTAGAAGTATTTTCCATTCTTGCCCCTTGTTATATGAATATGAGAAGAAACAATCCAAACTGAAGTGAAAAGGTGGTTTATTGTGTAACCAACACGGACGTTTATATAACAACTATGATTATTTATTTAACCATATTTGAATTAATGAAGTGAAAAATACACCCAGTACAAATTTCAAAAAAATTTTATTTGTATTGCTACAATATTGTTTCGCTATACAATAGCTTCTTCAGGCGAAGATAATACAAACTTAATCTACTACACAAATATTTATACTTAAAATGACTATTAACAGTTATGGGGTAGTAGGGGTAGGTAACAAATATAAATTTAGCAGTGAAGAATTTGTGAGTTCAAGTTGGTCGTTTAAAATAATATTTTGTTTACTGAATCTGTTTATTTCTAGTTGTTCTAATAAATTGAGTTTAAAATTTTGAAGTCTTTATTTTAATTATGGTTAAAATTAATTAGATGGTCTGCGTATGTTGAATCAGTTTTTTTTTTATTAATAAAACTTTTGTAATGTTCACGGATGCTAATATCAAAGGCCCTACCTGTTTGTCCTACATAAACATTTTTACAATTTGTACAACTTAATAAATAAATACCTGACTTGGCTCCCATAGGTGTTTTACATTGAAATCACAAATTTTACAATGCTAAATTTAAATTTCTTACCTACCCCTACCACCCCATAACTGTTAGTAGTCATCTTAGGTATAAATATTTGTGTAGTAGATTAGGTTTGTATTATCTTCGCTTGAAGAAGCTATTGTATAGCCAAACAATCTTGTAGCAATACAAATAAAAATTTTTTGAAACTTTTACTGGGTGTATTTTTCACTTAATTATGTTTACGTTTCAACAAGTGACATTATCAACAATCACCACACATCTCTCCACTATTCTTGCACTTGCTTTGTTTTGCATCTTGTTATTTTTCTGTCGAAAAGATTTATGACGTCGTCACGAAGACTGTTGACTATTGGTTTTTGAATATAGGAAATAGGTTTAGTATTTTAACCTATTTCCAATTTTATCTGATATCTTTGGTACAAAATTTATAGAACATATTTTTTTATTGCTATTGATATCTTTTTCATTTGAAGCAGAGTAAAGTTTTTGAAGGATTTTTTTTACTTTCTTTATGTACGAGTTCGGCTATTATTTTTTTTATTATAACCGTTATTTTTAACCAGAGCTTTTAATACTGAAACTTCTTTCTCAAAATTAATATTATTTAAAGGTATTGTAAACAGTGGACAAGATAATTGAATGAACCTAATTTAATGTTTTTTGATTGATTAGATTTGGCATGAGCTAGAGTATCAGTAAAAGTTGATTTTCTGGAAATTTAAAATTGTATAAAATCCGTATTTTTTTAATGGTAATATCTGAAAACTTTAAAGAATTGGTAGTTTCTAATTCTATGGTAAATTTAATGTTTTGGAACGACACAATTTCTTCCTTTGTATGAGTCCAAACGCAAAAGATATTGTCAACATATCTCGCCCAATGCAAAACGGTGTGTGAGATTTGTTAGTGGGTATTTTGAAGACAAAAATTAGTTTTCTAAATGTGATACAAATATTTCGCTAAGTAAAGGTGTTAAATAGGTAAAATTTCAGATTAGTGATATATTTTATTGTTGAACTTGAAATAACTTTGTTTAATACAAGTAAAGCTAGCTAGTAAAATCTCTTTTTGTTGCGGTTTGCTTAACTTTAATTAGTATATGACTGTTTATGTACAATCAATTTTGTTAATTGTTACGTACTCCTGAAAATAGCATTTGGTCGAAACAATTCAAAACTTACCAAGCGTTTTATTTTATTTTATATTATATTTGAAATTACAACGTTTCACAAATAGTTTATCTTTATTGCTGAAAGAGTTAAAAGAAACACACCCCTAATTAGCATAAACTGTTTTATTAAAACGAACACGTACAACAGTACATCGTAAGACTCGTAATGCCCACAAACAAATTGGGCGAAACACGTGTCCAAGATAACATAAATGTTTGTGGTAGTTAGGGGTTAGTCTCTTTTAGTTATTTAGTTACCACAATCTCCTTTATTATTCCTATTTATTGTTTAAAATATGCAACAGTTATATCTTCTTTATAATACTTAAACATTTTCATATTTTTAGTTGATTTTCTGTCCCAACTAAAAAATACAACACTTCTTGAAAACTTCAGTATTTCGGTATCCACATCTTCACTTACCCCATTAGATGTTGATATTGCAACACAAGAAGCAACAGACTTTTATATTAAAGAAAACCAGGAATATACTATTGTAATATCGCCCAGTGAACCCGTTTTTTATTATTACAAATTTTTTGAGCATAATACTGACAATTACAGTGATACTGTTGTGTTGGAAGTCGATTCTGAAGATAAAACTTGTTTTTATATTAGCATACAGGAACCAAATGTAAGTTTAAAAAAAATAAGAATGAACAACAAAAACAGTAAGTGTAATAGTTTATAATGATATTTATTGTTTTAGTGTCCAATTTACGATTTAGAAAATGATATTCACAACGCCAAATTTTACCAAACGGTTAATACCAAAGGTGGTCTCACTGTTGGGGTAATTTTTAAATTATTTAAATCAAATTATTTTGCAAATAAAATACTTATACTTATTTATTTTAGAATTTTGAGTTTCCAGATGGATTTTTTATAGTTTTTGTTGCGAAAGGGGATAATTACGATTGCTCGATTGAGAACTCCCTCACAAGTGAGACAGAAAGGTTGATGACGTTTAATCAAACCTCAAAAGTAAATTTTAAAGTAAGGCCTAGCATATCCATTGAGGACTATTTAAAAGCTGCTTTAATAATATTAGGAGCAATTTTAATCTTCTACGTGGTACTTGTCGTAATTTTATGCACATTTTTTCAAATCAGCAAACTTCGTCGAAAAGGTTCCTTCACTCCGGATGTGGCAACTGTATATTTAGAAAATTTTCAAAGTCCCATGATGAGAAGTTTAGAAATAGGTAAGTAAGATCGTTAAACCTTTTAAACAAAAAACATCATACCTAATACCTTATTATCGGTTTTAATATCAAATATAATACTTATCCCACATGTCATGTCAATTAAACCAAGGGTACAGATAATAATATTAGACAAGCATATGATCAGTTCTTTTTCTTTTTTCAACAATTAGATAAAAGAATTTTATGTACACGGATAAACATGCTTACACTTACTACAAAAGGAAAAAGAAAATCACCCAAATTGTGACACATTTTTAACCTTTAATTAGTAGCTAGTAGGTAATTTTCCACTTTCAATCTGACAAGAATATTTATAGATAATATTCATAGTTTAAATTATTTTCACATATGTAATAATAAAAGTAGTTAATCATTAGGAAGGAGAATACATTCACACTAAATTTTTCTTTAAAATTTTGAAATTTTTGATGAACTTTTTCTAGTAATCCCAAAGAGTTTTACTAAAGTATCTACTTGTCCAACTCAATCGACGACACAGCTTATACACGCGATAGGCACGTAAATCCAATTAAGAAGGACAGTAGTAGTTCTTGGTCAGTAACTTGTCGAAACTACCAGATGTGGATCATGATTTCCATCTTATTAAATCTCATCAGCACGCTATAGACAGTCTCAATAAATTACCGGCCGACCAAACAAAGATATTAGATTCGGAATTATCTTACAATTTATTTATTTTTATTTATCATTTATCTTTAACCTCAAAATAGGCTTCAATTTCGGCGATTACGATTACCTTCATCGGCCGGCGAGCATCCTCTTGAGGTCTGAGAACAGAATAAAGTCGCTGGGGCCCAGATTACGTATTAAAAATTACATTACATTGATTTGTGACACGGTGCATTGTATTGATAAAACAGCACTTTTCTTCAAATGAGGGCGCTTTTCTGCGATTTCGTTTTTTAAACGCTCCAATAAAACGCTACGTAATAGTCGCTGTTTATGGTTATCCCCTTTTTAAGATAGTCAATGAATATTATACTATGAATTTCCCAGAATACTGATGCCGATGCCATATCTTTGCCAGCCGACTTTTTCGTCTTTCCATGCTTCGGAGTCGGTTCATCACGTGTAGTCCACTCGACTCGGCTGACTGTCGATTGGACTCCGGTGTGAAATGATAGAGCCATGTTTCATCCATCGTCACATATCTACGCAAACGCAAAAATTCGGATTTATTACGATTGAACAGCTCCAAACACTGCTTAGAATCATCAATCCGTTATTGTTTTTGATCAATTGTGAGCTAGCCGCTCGCGCGGCACCCACTTTGTACAGGGTTTTCGCATATCCAAATATTCATTCACGATATGATCAACACGTTCCATTGATATCTTTAGGGTCTCAGCTATCTCAATCAACTTCACTTTACGGTTATCAAAAATTATTTTGTGGACTTTTTTGATGTTTTCATCAGTAACAGCCTCATTGGGGAGTCCACTGCGTGCATCGTCCTCGGTGCTCATTTTGCCCCGTTTAAATTTAGCAAACCATTTTTCTAGAGTTGATTTTCCTGATGCAAAGTCCAAATAATGGTTATCAAACCAAACCTTGGTTTCAACAGTATTTTTTTTCACCAAAAAGCAATGCTTTATTAACACACGAAATTCCTTTTTATCCATTTTTTCAAAGTAACTAAAGTTCTTTCACTAAAAATGCTATAACTCAGATATTAATAGTGCAACAGCTGTCAAATTTATACACGCGTCTTTTGAAGGTTAGGAGTAACTAAAAATCATATGAATTTGATACTAGTAGCGCCATCAATGGATCAGCCTACGAACTTTTCAGCCCGCCTGTTACATTTAAGATGTTTTAATCTGTTTTAATGGAACGGATAGACAATTAACTAACTTGTTTAACTTATTAAATAAACTATACCTCAAAATTAAATTTACATTGGAAGTAGAAATTATAGTAGAATAAATATTCTGGCTGTAGGGCCGTGGTCTAAGAGACTGGGGCTCCCAGCCGCTGCCGAGACTTCGAGATACAACCTACGTTCACGTTGTCAACGCAGCACTACTACTGAGGATGTCAGCCACAGTAGCCGACGAAACATCTGGACTTAATAGTTCACTTAGACCATGGCCCTACAGCCCGATTCTTTATTCTACTATAAATCGTATTGTTTGTTTATACTTCACTAAATAAAAATTTCACTTCTACTGACTGAAATACTATGCTTATTTGTAGATGTTTCCCGGGAAAGTGTGGATGATCATCTCAATCGTTCTACGCTTTATTTATGCGATTTAGCCAAAAGATCGTACGATTATTATGATAAGAAGTCTTTAAACTATTGCTGGCAGGTTTTAATAATAGCAATCTTTTACAGTATTCCTGTTGTTCAACTTGTTATTACTTATCAAAGGGTAACTACAATAAAACATATAATATAAAAAGGTGCTTCAAGGGCAACTGTAGGTATTTCGTCATTTAATTAATTAAATTAAATACAATTTCAAATTGGTAAATTTTACAATGTTTTATTTTTAATTGTCTTTACAATTGTTTCACCCTACAAGGGCATCTTCAGAAGACATATAAGCGATAATGTTTATATTATTCTTATATACATATAGGTACAGTAGGTAACTTAATCTAAAAGTGTTGTGGTAGGGTTGATTTTAACTAGTTTATTTAAAATTGTTGATTCGTATACGTTTTCTATTTTATTCAATATAAAAAAAATATATTTTATATTAAGTTCAAAATAAAACAAGATAGAATGAAGCTTTTTTAACAAAAATTGGTCAATATTTGTTTTTTTGTACCGTGAGCGGTTTTTCGAGGTACAACTTTGTTTTTTTAAATACGGACCTGGATTTTTTCAAAATTTTACAGGATCCTATTTTTTAACGTTTCGATGTAAAATGTCCATCTTCAGGATTTTTTATTTTATTTCTATGTATCATTTAAGCAAAGCAAGTTATATTTCTAACGCAATTACATTTTTGATAAACCATGCTTAATTTTTCCACAAAGACTGTTTGAATCTGTTAAAATCACACTATATGAACACAAACTCATGTAAGTACAATTTCTACAACTATACTATAATAGATTTGAAATTGGGTTTCGTAAAGCAGGCTTTGGAACACATGAAAATAATAATAATAATAATAGTAATAATAATAACATTAATACTAGGTACTCGTATTACTGATATTACTGATCTTTTATTATTAATTTCGAAACTCCGCCAAATTCTTTTCCAATTTAAAAAAATATTTCTGCTAGGCAGTCTTCTGTCTGGATACAGATTTGCATATTGGTGAAATGTATCATTTACGTTACGCATACATTTTTAATAAAGGAATAACATATCAACTCTTTTATCATTAGAGAAATTCATCGAATTGAAAAATTATTTAGATCTTAAATATAACAACAAATAAAAAATCCTGAAGATGGATTTTTTACATTGAAACGTCAAAAAACATTAACATGTAAAGGTAAAATACGCTTTCAAAATTTTGAAAAAAATCCAGGTCCGTATTTATTCTATCTTGTATTATTTTGAAGTTATTTTAATTTGAACTATTAGGCAATTTTTAGAAAAACCCCTGTACATCAGAAACTAAATAAAATTTGGCAACACTGTAAACAAATTAGTAATGGCCCTTAAAAACTGTCCATTTTGTCTAATTTAACCGATATTGTAACTCTTACCGGTTTCGAGATAGCAATGGTGAGAACACTTGAAATGGACATCCTGTATAGGACGGACAGGAAGGACATTTAAAGAAAGAGTTAATGAACATGTTGAGAACTACGCAGTAAAATCGACATTTATGAATCATATAAAAAATGAAAACTACGAATTTAATATAAAATTACATCGTTTGAAAAAAGTAAAAAACTTGATATTTTGGAATTCTACTATTTTGAATGAAATAAAAAACGTAAATAAAACTGCAAAATTTACCAATTTGAAATTGTATTTTATTTCATTAATTAATTATATGATTTTCCATAAATTAATAGCAGATACAATCACTTATTTCATTATTTGATCATAATATTTTTATATTCATTATTATTTCATACAGTCCATTTTAAATTACTGCTTTTATTGTTTGTGTTTTTTTCGTAAATTTAATGTTAAGCTATTATGACTTGATCGACGTTTGTGAACCATCGAAACACCTTGTTAAATGTTATACTTTATTATAACGAAACAAAAAATTGGAAGAGACTCAAACTTATTCACCAAATAAAAACATTAACAAGCAGACACGTGTTTCGCCCACTTCTAGTATGGGCATTATACACGAGACCTCAGTCTCAGGACCCTAGTCTCGCGTTTATAGTGTCTAAATAAGAAGTGGGCGAAGCACGTATTCGCTTGTTAAAGTTTTTGGGTGGTGAATTTTTGATTTTATTTTATTTAACACAGTCTCCATTTTTCTACTTCTAAAATAACGGTTTTGTAGAAACATTTAATGGTTTTCAGATACTAAACTATTCTGGAAATCAGGATATCTGTTACTACAATTTCTTGTGTGCAAATCCACTATTTGGGTTGAGCGATTTCAATCACATATTTTCGAATATCGGCTACATATTCGTAGGAATTTTATTCCTATTTTTAGTTTATATTAAAGACAAATGGGAGACTTATAAGCCGGTAAGTAAAAACATTTTCTTTAAACTCACTTTTTAAAACACACTAAAACAGCTCTCCAACACATCCACTTTAAAACTGTGTTAAGAACTCAATTCTGAACTTCTTTAACTCATTACCACCGGACAAGTATTTCGCCCACATTCTTTGTGGGTATAATAAACACGAGGTTCTGGTCCGGCTTAAGAAATAAATTTGTGGTAATTAGGGGGTGAGTCTCTTAACTATTTTAATTATTTATTTAACATAATAATAACATAGAGGCAATTGTTGCCATCTAGTGGATTTTAGCTGCTAACAGAAGAAATTAAACTGGACAAAGCCTCACTGAGGTATTTAGACTTGTCCAGTTGAATCTGTTCTTTATGGAACATTACAGCATGGTCAGTAATTTATCGAGACTGCCTATGGCACGCTGATGAGCTTCTAATAGGAGCAAAATCGCGATCCGTGTCTGGTGGTCTCGATAAATTTCTGACCAAAAATATAATAATTGTATTTATTTAACAGTTACACAGTTTTTTTATTAATCTTTTATTATTCAGTTTTAAAAATTGGATAGATGAGGCCTTCAGCTCTTTCAACTCCATGATAATCACAGTTTAAAACAAAAACACAGGTTTTTTTGGTTGCAAAAATTTTTTTATTGTCTCCACAATAATTATTTCAGCACACAGTGCCTTCTTCAGGTGGAAGAATTTTACAAACTAAATTACAATCAGAACTCTTATATATACTAACTTACAATCTGAGGGGTAGGGATAAAATGTTTTAAATATTTAATAAAACTTAATTACAAAATTACAGCTGGTCGTTCTATTGATTGATATTTCCATTTTTACACAATTTATTTACAAGGATACTAGTTTTGCATTACTTGGTATTTGTAATTTGGAAATTTTATTTATTAGTTCCATGGAATTGTTTAAAGCATAAGTGGATTTGAAATAAATTATTAAATATTTAAAACATTTTACCCCTTCCCTTCAAATTGTAAGTTAGTATATATAAGAGTTCTGATTGTAATTTAGTTTGTAAGATTCTTCCACCTGAAGAAGGCACTGTGTGCTGAAATAATTATTAGGAAGATAATAAAAAATTTTTTGCAACCAAAAAACTTGTGTTTTTGTTTTAAACTGAGATTATTCAGTTTTAATTTCTGCCCCTTATATTTTAAGAAAATATATCGTTAAAACCCTAAAACATTGGTCGAATGTAGACCACACACAATTTCTAACATTTTTAAATATTTTATTAGAGTCACGGTATCCCTATGCACTGTGGTATGTATTACGCAATGGGGATAGCTCTTATAATTGAAGGGATTTTATCTGCATGTTACCACATTTGTCCTAATCAAGCCAACTTTCAATTTGGTAAGATTTCGACTTTAAAATATTAAGTGTAATTTATTTATTTATGTTTCAACTGTTTCTAGATACAAGTTTTATGTATGTATTGGCTGTGTTATGGATAATAAAATTATATCAGAAAAGGCATCCTGATATAAATGCAGTGGCGTATGCAACATTTTTAGTGTTAGGTATTGCTATATTTATAGGTAAGTGGAATATAAATACGTACATAGTCTGCCCAATAAATAATAGGACTGAGATCGTAAAAACTTCATTTAACAAAATTTAGGCTACACCAATCTTACCCCCTTAAAATACTTCCCGTTTGTTACAATGCACTTGTATTATCTCCATTTTCCATTGTTCAAAATATTTCTGGATGTCCTCAAAGGTTACCACGTTGTTTCACTTTTCATGGACTTTACATCCTGCTGGCACCACGCAAAGGTCTCATATAACGCCGATGATCCCTCAAACAGTTGAGAACCTCTATGTAAAAGACATCAATTACTGTTTTCTTTTCGTGGAAATTCATGATAGACTACCCCAATTATATATTAAAAAACAAAAACGATAAGCATAACTTTGATTTTGAATCATTTTTTTTTTTTTGGCATTTTTTCGTTCGTAGTTCATATTTTGCTTTCCATTCATTACTCTGTGATTTATTCTCGATGTCATACTTATAGGATGACAATTCCTCACCAGTAACTGTTCTTTTAAGGAAACCAGAAATTTGAAGTGTTATACCAGTTGATGCAGGATTTGGTCCTTCTCAACTTTAGGACGACTTTTTATAATTCCTGTAAGAGTATACACAGACGCGAATCCACAATTTTACTCAAATTCAGACAATGAATTGGAGAAACCACACACTTTCAACGTTTTAAGCAACACAGAAGGTCGAGGGTCGGTTTAACGTTACATCATCTTTACAATCTTCACATACCATACAGAAAAGGTTAAGTCATTTTAGTGTTTTCTTGAGTGCGCTATTTCCATAAACATTCAGCAATTAACATTTCATCAATTTCTTAAGAAGCAAAGAGCAAAAGATAATGAGTCGTTGTTCCATCTATATCTCTAGAATCTCAGTTCACGTGTTTATTGAACAGACTATCAATCGAAATAAATCTTATAATCCGACAAAATTCTCTATTCACCCGTATGGGAAAGCAAGTCATATTCTAATGTATAATTTTTAATGATCTTTAAGTAATCATTAATATAAAATAAATTTAAAAAAGTAGTTTCATGTTTTTTTTATACCCATACAGTTAGTATAATCCATGAACCAAGAAAATCTCATTTGTATTTTTATTATTTATAGCTACCATTGGCATTGTGGATGGCTCTTTAGCAATTTGGATACTGTTTATAGTTACTTATATTATTTTCTGTGTATACCTTTCTTTTAATGCATACTTCCTAAGTTACGTTAAACATGGACTTATGTCTGTATTTAAAGATTGTATAAAGCGAGAAAATGCAATTTGTGATATATTTAAACCACGAAGAAGAGGTAAGTTAGCCAACCAATAATTTATTCTACATTCGTTCATAAATAAAAAATATTTATATCCTTGTTAACTCTTTTACTCCTCGCAAATCATCAGGTTTTATAGGAGTTAAGATTCACTATCATCCATTATAATTAAAATAAAAAGAAAATACAATTTCTAGTTACGGCAACAAATCGCCATCTATTGACATATGCTGAAAACTGAAGTCTTTTATATGTTAGACATAGGCTTATATAAGAAGAACAGTATAACTTCTTGGACAGCCATTTATCGAAACTGCTACACATGGATCGCAATTTCGATCTTATTAGATCTCATCAGCACTTTATAGGAACTATATTAATTAATAAATTACCGACCAAATTGAAGCGCTCTAGATGATATAATATCTAGTTATGACAGTATATCGCCATTTGCTGATATCTGCTGCTAACTAAATATTTTATTATTAGACAAGAGCATATACTGTTCTTATTAGCAATTGTTCAAATAATTTAATTCACATAGGGCATGATGTCATAAACAAAAAAAAATCGTGGAATTTGTTTCCCAAGAATTGATGAAATCGAAAGTTCAATATTGCAAGCAGCGCTCTGATGGATTCATACGTTTACTTTAACTTGAATTACAACATTTACATCAATATCAAATAACATTTAGTCATAACAAACACTGTTATAATGACAATTTAGTTAATAACCAATTAGAACTTGATTGCTTTAATTACCCACTCTTCCTATAAATTTCTCCTCCATCTTCTCCATAATTTGCAATATATACTAACGATAAATCAAATGTAGTAGTCCTTTTGTACTCTTATAGATAGCTGCATCATCGATTCAGTTGAACAAATTGATAGCTCAGTAATAAGGCCCTTTCATAACTTATGAAATACTTTAATGGAGAGCAGATACATTAACTTTCTTTGATTTGGTCAGAGATTTTTCGAGACTACCTGTAAATGTTTATGAGGTCTTATAAGACTGTTTTTAAAAACACTACTCTTTGTTTTTTTTAGAGTTGAAACTTCTAGTCGTTGAAACATATCCATAATAATTTTATTTGAAAAAAACGCACAATTTTCAAGAAAAAATATATTGTTGAAAATACACAGTACAATATTGTTTCACCACACAGGGGCATCATCAGGTGATAATTTGACAACTTACATCTCAATAACATGTATTTATACATATAGCGAATTGTAGGGGTTAAACACTAAGATCACTTAAAGTTAATATTTAAGAGTGGGGAGTTATGTACCTCTACTTGATCATTTAATATGTTGCCTTTTTTATTGTATTTATTAATTTCAAGAGATTTCAACTAGATTTAATTTGTAGCCCTTATTTTGTATATGCAAAATTTGGTAGTTTGGATCAAAATTATGTTTATAATTAATTAAATGTTCGGCATATGTCGAATCTGTTTTATTATTATTATTAAAGCACAAAATATGTTCATTTATACGTCCTATGTCTATTTATGTCTGTCCTATATAAACTTTTGGACAGTCTTTACAATTTAATAAATAAACTCCTGAGTTACAGTTTAAAACCCCAAAAAACTGTAACTGTGTGTATTTTCAACAATATATTTTTTCTTGAAACTTGTGCGTTTTTTTCAAATAAAACTACTATTCTTTGTATTATTGTTAGTGTTAATCATTATGTTTTATGTTATAATCCAACAACATTTTTTTAGCACATTTTATAATATGTCTATTGGGCAATATCATTAATTCCGTAATGGCTCTCATGGGAATTTATTGTTATTTAAATGGAATTGACTTTGGGACTTTTCTGCTGGCAATCCTTCTAGGAAATGCAACTTTATACTGCTTAAGTTATACTAGCATGAAAGTAAGTTTAAATATGACACAATAGTATACTCTAATTTTATATTAAAAAAATAAAACAATTTATTACGAACGTATATGTTAATGGTGTTTCTATGACAGTTAATTAATGGAGAACGAATTTGTGCTCAGGCGATCTTTTTTGGAATATTAACATTAGTTGCATGGGGATTTTCCACTTATTTTTTTACAAAGGCGTCCACCTTGTGGTATGTAAGTATCAAAGAACAATTATTCAATATTGCGATTATGAATTGACTTAACATAACACACAAAACAATACAAAAACTACCTTATATTTCTATTAAAAATATTTTTCACTCTAATCGTAAATCCAGTCATTTTTGGCTCATTGTAAACTAAGAAATATTATTTTAAAGCTGAACTGACAACCTTTTGTTATACATTAAGATTTGTCATATCGCCTTCGTTGTTTACCAACGAATTAAAGTATATCTTGTTCACTCCATAGCTTTAAAGAATTCCGTAATTCAAAAAAGAGCAATAAATCGTCAAAAATGTTTTCTGACCTTTGTAAATGAGATTTTTTCCGTACTTGTCATCATCACGAGACCGTCATTAGTCCAAACACTGGTAAAACACACACCTCCCGTCCTTCTTATCATGAACCAACATCTAAGTATTTTTCCGCCACTCTTTAGTCCTGTTTTTGCTTCTGATATGTCTCTAACTAGCCCTTCATGTCTCAGATGAGGTCGTATCATCCTAAATCTCCTTTTCCTTATTTTCTTCCATAGTGCCATTTGTTTTCCCAGTACATCCTTATATTATTATTTTTTCTATACACGGATTTTTATCACCCACCTATAACACCACATCTCAAATACTATTTCTTTTCCGCCACGTTCACCGTCCACGTGATGCACCAATATACATTCCATACTCTAAACATACACTTTTGATTGCATAGGATGATGTTAATTCCTTCATAATAAAAACCACTTAATAATATTGAGTAATTTAATAATATAAGTAAAATAATAATAATAGTATTCAAAACAGAAGGAATTAAAATTTTTATTCGTCTAAATTTTAAGATCAAAGATCTCACATTTTGAAGGCGTCCTACCAAGTAGGCACAACGAACTGAAAGCCACATCCCACGACTGGTTTGGACCTATCGGGTCTCATCAGGTGGGCGCTGGCAGAAAGGCCTTTACAGGCTATATTATAAATATAAATATAAATATAAACATGGAATCAACAGAAAGAACTACTCCGAGGGCTAATGAGACCGGATAGGTCGAAACCGGTCGTGGGATGTGGCTTTCCGTTCGTTGTGCCTACTTGGTAAAACGCGCTCAAAATGTGAGATCATTGATATTAAAATTTAGACGAATGAGGATTTTAATTCCTTCTTTTTTGAATATGTTATATTTTCGTCTAGAAGTCCATCGGAATCAACAGTGTAATTCAATGCCGGTAGGGGCATGATTGAATGTGTACATATATTAGCCCTCGGAGTAGTTGTTTCTTTTGATTCCATATTTATATTTATATGTATATTTATATTTATAACAATAGTATTGTTTGTAATATTGGTAATGACTACTTAGCCGAAACGTATATTGAGTAATCAATAAATTTTCGTTAAAACTGTTTTTAATTTTTCTATTTTAAACATGTTTCATCAAAACATGTCCAACGATAGTCTTAATATTAATAATATTTGTAGGTATCGCCTGCCGAATCTCGCCAGAAGAACACAAAGTGTCAATTTTTGAATTTTTACGATGACCATGACGTTTGGCACTTGTTGAGCGCAGCATCTTTACTATTTACCTTTCTATTCCTCATGGTTATTGATGATGATGTAAAATATAAACCCCATTACGAAATTTCTGTTTTTTAATGAGACTTGTCTTTCGAGTTCATTTATACGGGTACAACAAACAACTAAATAATCCAAATACACTTCTTTTACTTTAAAACTATTGATTGGTTCTAAAAATATTTTCTTGTAAAATATTAATGTATTATTAAGAAAAAATAAATAATTACGAAAATAACGTTTTGTTTCTTCAGTTTTGGGTCGCAATAATTTTTGCAGATGAATGAAAACCATGGTTTTTTTTTTGGCATGCCAATTGAAGACAAGACAACAATATTCCATTCTTTCATACATAGGCTTCTTAGCTTACTGTTAAACAAACATCACTTTGAGAAAGAAGTTAATATCATTAAATCTTTAGCAATTAATAATGGTTATCATGCTTCACTGATTAACAAATTAATAAAGAAAAAACGTAAAAAGTTAATCCTCCGTAAATGCTATGCTGTATCTCCTATTAAACTTGATAGAAAATTCCATTTAATCAATTTTGTAATTAATTTATATAAAAAAGTTTGTAATCATTTTAAAACTTATAATTTGAACACTATTTGTATAAATAAAAAGAAATATGTTGTACAAATCGGGAGTTTACAAAATAAATTGTAAAGATTATAATTCATTCTATTTAGGTCAGACTGGTCGTTCTTTAAAAACTCGTATAGACGAGCATAAAAAATCAATTATTAAAAATAATAAATGTACGGGTATAGCCCAACACTGTATAAATCTTAATCATTCTTTAGATATAGAAAATGTAAAATTATTGCATCAATGTAGTAAAGATAAACGTTTTAATACGCTCGAAATATTTGAAATAAACAAAGCCAATTCATTAGGTCTTCCTATCGTTAATGACCAATTTCGACGTAGCTCCCTTATTAAATGTAAACATTAAGGTAGATAGATAACCCTAGTATTTAAGAAACAAATTTGTTATATTATTTAGTAATTTAATACTCTTTGAAAATGGAGTTGTAACCGAAACTATCGTTAGAGAAATAATGAAATCTGTGAAACAAGCCAAGTGTTCTTTTTGAAATATTTTTCAAAGTTTTTTAGGATTTGCATTGTTTGAAAATTTATTTTTCTTTGTTATAAATAAACTAAAATTTTAAATGAATATCTCTAACAGATTAGTAATGAAGGCAAAAACAGTTTCTAAAATCTTATAAAGTTTTTAAGATTTTCAGAAAAAAATCAAAATGAACAATCAAAATCAGAAACTTAAAGAATGTGGTCATGCGTATTAAAAAAAGTATTTGACGCAATTAACACTTGACCTAATTCTATTAATTGCTTCTACAAAAGAAAAAACTAACAGCTAAACACTTAAAACTATAAATGTTTAATTTTGATAATATTTTTATCGTAATTTCTCTGAATTACATATAAAGACATATAAATAATGTTTATTATTTGTACGTTTGTTATGCCACTCACTTGCCTGTCAGGTACAAGAACCCATACATGTGTAAAATATGAAATATTACGTCCTATATATTTATGTACGTCTCTATAATGTATGTGGGTGTATCTCTAAATTATATTTCCATGTTTTGATAAGAATAATATCTATACATATATGTATTATATACTATGTCAAATGCAATATAAAACCCTTTTTTATTCTTACCTCAAAAGATGAGAGAATTGTTACTAAATTTAAAATGGTTGCAGGCAGTAAAACACTATCATTCCTCAAAATTTAAAATGTTAAAAATTTTAAAAAATATAATTTTGGTAAAATTTTCTGTACATTTAAAGTAATTTATTCTTCTGTATTTATTCTTTTAAAATTATTAAGCGGTGAATAAGAAAATATTCCAGTAATAACTTTAATGTTTCATAATTTAATAACACACATTTATTACAACAATAACTTTAAGTTACTTATATTCATACGCAACATAACAACAAGAATTTCAAGAAAATTAACAGGAGAAAATTCAAAAGTAACATATAGTACACAACAAAACAATTTAATAAATTTCATTAATAACAAAGTAGATAAATCAGATTTAATAACAAACACGAGAGTATAAATGAATTAATTAATAACGGCACTAAATCAATGTACTTACATATGATAGACATGAATAATATTTAAATAGAGAATATATGAACATATTAAAAACTCCGTTCAAAACTCTGCCTTTACAAACCTACTAATAGAAAACAAATATAAGTAATATAAAAACGACGTTAAAATTCTACACATCATATAAAATATATAAATATAAAACTGCATATATTAAAAGCAATTGATCTAAAATCACACTTAAATTTCAAAAAGCAAATAATATTAAACGAGATAAAAAAATATTCAATTGTAAATGCATGTATAGCAACCTCGACTTAGCAATAAATAATGAAATCCTTAATTAATATATTTTTCGAAATCACTCTACTTTAGTGGTTCTTTTTGTCATACTTTGAAATTGTACAAATACATATTGTATAGGGTGACATGATTGAATGTGTACATATCAATTTGTTATATTCTTCAGTTTAATAGTACATTTTTTTGTCATATACATTGTTTTAATAACTTTTGTAGCTGCCGCTTCATACAACGAATACATCATCTACGTATCTTTCCTAAATTTTAATATTTCTTTTTAATTGTGCTACTGTGAATTTTGTTTTATAAATAATTAAATAAATCTAAAATTCCACGAGTTTCGAAACCCAAGTAGTCATCCTCAGTTAGACGGAGTATCCATTTGATTTTCTTGTATTCTAAATAATTCATAAACCATGATTTTTGTTGTAAATCCATCACTGTTCAACACAATTTTTATTTTTAAAAAATCAGCTTCTGAAGATGCCTTCGTGAGGTGAAACAATATTATAACGTTGTGTCTTATCAAATAGATTCGTGAAAGCAGTTCATTTCATTATGGAAATTAACTTTCTTCAATTAAAGGACAACACAGTGGACCATTTGGACAATTATCCTAATTTAGTTGTTTTCTTAGTCCCTTATAATCGATAATTGGACTTAGCTGCATGAATATTACAGTCTACTTAAATTCATAATATACTCAATAGAGTATTGAGTTGGTTTCCTAATAATTATGGATTATTTTTGTAATGTGATCACTTATTGTGTTTTTATTTTCGATTAAAGATTTTAGACTTCCATCAAGTATCCGCTAATTCAATACAAATAATTAATGATTAGTTTGTTTTAATATTTACATTCAACATTTGAAAAGCGACAAATAGTAATATAGCATGCTATACATATAGTACTTATCATCATCGTCTAAGCATATTAATTAGTTTCCTTTAATATAATCTTACAAGAACCATATTCAAAAAAGAAAGGACGCATTAAAATCCTTTTTCGTCTAAATTTTAAGGATCACAGATCCCACATTTCGAACGCGTCCTGTACAGTAGGCACAACGTACGGAAAGCCATATTCCACGACCGGTTTGGACCTATCAGGTCTCATCAGGTGGGCACTGGCAGAAAGGCTTTTACAAGCTATATAATTAATATAAATATGGAATCAACAGAAACAACTACTCCGAGGGCTAATACCCCTACTGGCATTGAATTACACTGTTGATTCTGATGGATTCTTAGACGAAGATATAACATATTTAAAAAGAAGAAGGCATTAAAATCCTTTTTCGTCTAAATTTTAAGGATCACAGATCCCACATTTCAAACGAAAATGGATTTTAATACCTTCTTTTTTGAATATGTTATATCTTCGTCTAAGAATCCTTCAGTCAACAGTGTAATTCAATGCCGGTAGGGGCATTATCCCTCGGAATAGTTGTTTTTGTTGATTACATATTTATATTTATTACAAAAAACCAATTTTGTTTAAATTCTAAATCTAGTACACAAATTATTTGCAAAATTCTATTTGTTTGAGTAATCAAAAAAGTGAATTCAAGGGACCACTTAATAAATTAGGAAAATATTTTGATAATAACGTAGAGAAATAAATAATTGTAGCATTTTACACTTATTTACTAGAAGACTCTCATAATTGAACAAAGACGTTGATCCAGGCTGATAGGCCGTGGCCAGTCACCTTCAATGGGCAGCTCGAGTCCTAGGTCGAAGATTGTACCTCGGAGTCTCAGTAGCAACTGAATAAGTCTTCGGCCTAGGAATCAAGCTGCCCACTGAAGATGACTGCCGAAGTTGCAGTCGAAACGTTTGGATCTACAAGTTCATTTCGATCACGTCTATCATCCCGGATCAACGTCTCTGTTCATTCGATTCCGGCCTACGCCATTACTCTAACAATTGTTTCGACATTATTGTTATCATCAGAAAGTTATAGTTATACTAGTAATTATAAAATATTTTACAAATACCCAACCATGGAATTAATAAACATTATTAATATTTTGATATTTGGCATGTATTATATTGTGGTGGAAATATCACTCTAAAAGTATCGAAACCATATTTTTTTCCAAGTCTTAGTCTTGGTGCAAAAACACCAAACTGATTTTGTTCATTACTAAATTATATTAGGACACAACATTGATTAAACAGTTAGTAACTTAATAAAAAATTCTATGTTCTCTTACATTTTATTTGCGATTTTTTTACTTCATTAAATACTACTGGGGTAGGTTGGTTCTACCAAATGAAAAGGACTACGATATAACTAGAAGAAAAACAATTCGTTGTTTAGGTTATTATGCAACTTGTAGTTTAGCTTTATATTCGCAAGAATATTTGTTTTAATTAACAAAGGGGGACTTCTAAACGATCTCTAAGATAATGTTAGGCGGTGTAAACGAGCTTTCGCGTACCCAGTAAAATTTTCCTTGCAATAAACTTCTACCGCAGAGTAAGACATCACTTGTCTAAAACATATGCGTAAAAATAGGTAAAACGGTGGTGAGGGTTGAAACTAGAATAAAGGAAAGTATTTAAAGAGCGTTTGCAAAATTTCTTAGTGTTCAGTGCTTCGTTTTCTTACGGTGAACTCATGTAAGTAAAAATTTGTATTTCTCAAATTAACCATACATTAAATAATTAAGTTATCGTCAAGTTCAAACAAATTTACTTTACCAAAGAAAGCCAATTTACCTGTTCACTATTGTTGGATTTTTTACCATTTCTGTTAATTATTGGAGTTAATTTATCTATTAGTTACCATAAATAAGGAATAAACAAAAGTTTTATATTTTATTTATTAAAACTTGACAACTATTTCACCCTACAAGGGTATTTTCAGTTATAAATAATTGTTACGAGTTATAAAAAAAAATCTCAAAAATTAATAGAATTACAATTTTTTAAATGTTAACGTGCAAATGTCAAAAAGTTTGAAAAAAATTAAATAACTCAAAATCCAACAATATTTTTGGGGTAATGCCTCCTATAAAATATGCATGAGTTCAGATTTTCTATCGGAAAATGTAAAAAAGGCATGTCATTTAATTAAAAATAAGAAAGTTAACATCTACTTCCGGTATAACCGGATGTAAATCGAACTTGAAAATATTTTTAAAAGAAGCGGCATAAACAATAGCCAATGGAGCCCAAGTTTCAGAATTGAATTCGTTCTACTAGTTCATATACTTCTAATAGCCCATAAACTTAAAAAAACCCTGTATAAGATGAATTTATAGTTTTATATCTTAGTATTCTTTTCATTCCTCTCGTTAATGACGATGAATTTTTATGTCAAGTCCGACCCTTTACATGAGAAGGGTTTTATTTTATCTATTCGCTTGTAAATCATTACCATCAATTCTTTTGTTAATAGGTAACATTATTTATGGAAAATAATAGATCATCAAACCATAAAATAGTAATATTTACGTCATGACTATGTTGTTACAAAGATGATGCAATTTTTACATTTTTGAAGATACGTTTTCCCTACAGACATTAATGAATGAAAATGACTCAATTTAATTATCTACCTTATTAAAATAACCTGCAAAACCTTTAATAATTTTATTCGAATTAACACTGTCGGAAATTACTTGTTCTTTTACAATAAAAGACAATCGTTAATTTTTTATTATCTATAATTTGGAGAACTTCTTCCACCATTAGTAACCGTTAAAATAATTCTGAGAGTAATACTGATATTTTCACCGAATCTTAAAACTGCAATAAATTTTAAAATTTCTTTAAGAGACAAAGTATTATTTAAACTCATACAAAGACTGATAACGTTCTAATCCATTTATATTACTATCTAAAGACTTGATGGTGCACACGTTGTGAACTGAACACACCAAGTGTGTTTTCTTCTAATTACTTTTCCATTTATATTACACGAGTCCTTATAGGTGTAGATATTTTTTATGTGAAAAACACAGAAGTCTTATATTTTTGCATACTTAATAAGTTATATTTTGTGCAAATTTGATGAAACATAATTAATAGTAATACATAATACACCAGGGATTTACAGATTAAATTGTAAAAATTATAACGTGTTTTACATAGGCAAAACAAAACATGCAGAAATTTCAGAACAATAAAAGATTTTTTAACAACAAAAAAACAGACTCCAACTATGCTAACCATCTCATTTGTAACAACCACTATTTCAACGATAATTTCAAAATTTTACATATAGAAACCAAAAAACAAAAATTATCAGTTTTGGAAATTGTAGAAATTAATAGATTTAAAAATAGCAATAGATTAGTCAATGAACAGACAGAATTAAGTAGCTCCCCACTTCTAAACTTGTTCCCTGATACCATCCATCTAGCTAGTATTTAAGACCAAATAATGTTAATAGTTTTAAGTTGACTACAAACTTCCGACAAAGCCAAAGTTTGCCGAAAAGATCGTCAAGTGGTCAATAAAAATGTTGAAAATAAATCAAAATCAGCAGTGCATTTTTATTTAGTTATATCTAATAGTAATAAAATTCAACGAAAAGTTTCAACAAAATATATTATAAAAGTCCTCTTACAATTGTTTCGGCGAGACCGTCATTATCAAAAAGTAAACAAGAACTACCCTTAATTCTTTACTTACTTCTTGTTTACCCTTTGATAATGAAACAATTGTAAGAGGTTTTCTTTAAATATATTTTGTTCAAACTTTTCGTTGAATTTTATTACTACTTATATTTTTGACCGAGATCAAAAATTTAGATAAGTCAACGAAATCAGGGATTAAAAAGAAAAGAGACAGAAAGGCAGTCGATGCAAGCCTAGTCAGAATTTTAAGATATCCTAACCTCAAAACTCAATAAATACAGTTTATGGCCTTTTTCAGAGGATTACAACGTTAAACAAAATGGAAAAATAACCAAAAGAATAGATAATTCCGAGGTATCTTTTATCTCTAAATTAAAATCTGGCCTCATAACAAATCAAGATTTTGAAATATTTTTAACTTTACAATCAAAATATTGATGATTTGCCTTTTTTAGATTTAATATTTAATGTACATCTCTGGTTTTAGCATATCCTGATCCATGTTAACAACCTATGTTGTTTTTAATGCATATCTATAAATTTCGGTCTCGTGTATTCTCGACTTTACCTTGAGGTACAGTTCACGACTGGTCCCAACACTTTTTTAGCCGCCCTCGATTTTGTCGCCCCCCATTTCTTCTGTTTCGACAGTTTGCCGGTCTAGTTCCGCCCTCCCCCCCCCCTAACCTAACTCAACAAACGAAATCAACAAGGCAATATCTACGTAGATATAATAGAATTAAATTCTAATTAGTACACTCAAATTGATACGGTTTGTGATTTTGGGAAAATATTGTTTGGGTATTCGTTAATTAATCTGTCAGACTTGAAAATGTTTTTAAGAACTGTAGGTGTTATTCTTGTGATAAGAGATTAATATAAAAAAATGCCAGTTCCGCTACAATGTAGTCTTTTTATAGTATTTTAGTTTACACCACCAAAATGAGAAACATATTCAGTCGCATGTACTATCTTGGATTGGGGGTTCTGGTATCTGCCTGCTTGATTGCAGCCTATTCTTTAGCAGAAGAAGAAAAATACATGGAACGAGAAGTAAGCTTGTCATTTTAATTTTAAATTTTAACCATACTATTTTTACGTTACTTACGAATGTATTTTTATTTCGTATCGAGAGGACACGAAAACAACGCCTTTGCAGTTTTTCTGTGTTGCTATTTAGATCTAAACAATTTTTGATACTTTTCTGCTAATATGTGGTGAGTTCCTTTATTATAATCATTAATTAACTTCTAAATATTTAAACTACATAACGTTTAAAAATTATAGAAAGCCAAGTGAGAATAAGTACAAAATTTTATTTAAATTTCATAATAAAAGTAGAAAATAGGAGACTGTGGTAAAAGAATAATGAAATAAAGAAAGACTCACCCTAATTACCACTAACTAAATTTTATATGAGCGGACACGTGTTTATCAACGCGAGACGCGAGACATGTCCGGTCATATAAAATTTAGTAGATGATAATTAGGGTGAGTCTTTCTTTATTTAATAGTAATTTCATAATATTAGATTTATTTTTTCAAAAAGACTGGAAACTTTGGTGGTGTTGTAGAACATAGAAAACTTTATTAGAAATACTCTAACAATTTTAAAACAATATAAGAACATAAGCTTTCACGGCCGGAATTCATAGTAGAATAATGGTTCGGGCTTGTAGGCCGTGGTTGATTTGAACGGTTTCGTCCAGACGTTTCGTCAGCAACTGCGGCTGACATCCTCAGTGGGTGCTGCGTTGACAAGTATTTCTTCCAACAATTTTTTGATGTTATAACAGTGCTAACAAAATAATTTGTCTCCTATCTACCGAAACTGAACTCCACTGACTATGAATACAACCTGGGCAACGGCAATATTTCACACTACATTGTTATTTTTAATCGCTTGAACCTATGCTTTATTGCCCCGTTTGAAAATCTTCTGCGGATGCTACACGATATATCGTAAAGGGTAAAACGCATCGCAATCGCAACGTAACATAATTAATAGAATCTTGCTTTACTTGATGAAAATTGAATATCAACGGTGAATAACAACACATATTTGAATTTTTCACTTTTTTATTCTCACTTAGCATGTTTCGCTACGACTATAGCTTCATCAGAAGTAGGTACAATAATAAAGTATACACTCTATTGCAAATTTAGTTTTGAAGTTCGTCCACTCACTTCTGCTATTTTAATTATCAAAATTTATTTTGTTTCAAATGTGCAACAGTATTCGCTTCATTATTTATAACCACACAAAATTTATGCTCAAATCTCATCTCCCTCAATTATTATTATCATTTTACAATTACAGTTTTTTGTTAGTATGATATGCTTTTTCCCCTTGGTGATATTTCAAACACATCGTTGACTAGCTGTTCCTGTTCCAGTGCCATTAAACCTGAACGGTTTACATATACGCGCTACTAAATTTCGTGTATATATGATAAGTATAAGGATAGTTAGTGTATTCTGAAGATAAGGAGAACTTGCTCTGTGAACTCTAATTATTTACACGCAGAAAGAGTCACCGTACTTGAAAACGTTTAACAATTTTACGTCTTACTGTCTAAACACGAATAAACTACTTTATTACGATAAAAGTATGTAAGAAGATATAACTGTACTCCTATTCTTTAAATTATAAGAAACAGAAGAAGACAAGAAAGTAAAGTAAAATGAAATTGGAGACTCACCTCTACACACACACTGTTATAATGCCCACAGTAGAAGTGGGCGAAACACGTGTCCGTTTATTAAACAGTGTGTGGTATTAGGGGTAAGTCTCCAGTTTCATTTTACTTTACTTTATTGATTGTACCACGTCTCCTTTGTTCTATTAGAAGAAGACAAGGTTTAATTACAACAGTTTATCACTCTTAACATCAATGGTGATGCCCTCCTTATCAGGATAACGTACCGGTCTCTTCTCCCTTTCTCTCTCTTCATCTAACATTTAAAAAAAGAAATCAAATATGATAAATTATTAGAAAATTTAATCTCTCACTGAAGCTTCTTCTACTGCTGCAGTAGGAACACTCAGTAGCCTTAACACTCGTCCACCACAGCTGCAACAATCAAATTTCAGACATGGTTCCTTTTACTAATCAATAAGACAAAAACCTCTCATCTTAAACACAATGGCAAATACAAGAAATAATTTCTCAATATTTGTCATGATTGTAGGAATTTTATCTTAATTTTTTCCCCAAAAAAAAGGAAGGTATACTAATATGCAAAAATTACTCAATGATCACTCACCAGAATTTTTTAAGACATAAAATACACTAAATAATTACTGCAGAGTTAAAAACAAAACCACACCCGTCCATTTCAACTGAAATGATAGAAATTACCTCTTAATATAAATATTTTTAATTATTTGACCGGCAATCAATATGTAGACATTCAATAAGTATGTGTAAAATAGGGGATATCCCATTACTTCCCGTCCCATTGCTGCCCGCCGACCTTTATCTCTATTAATGTTGGTGGTATTGTTGCCCGCTAACTTTATTACCCTCATAATTAATTTGAATTCATAATTAGATATTATAATGCATATGTAATAATTCTTATAAACGTATTACATATTCGTAACATATAAAATAATTTGCTCAAATTTATCGATATAGGTATCTATAGACAATTTAATAAATGTACCAAATAATACACACCAGTAGGGGTTAATTAATTATATTCGAACAGGTAACCGTTCTAGTTTCACAGCACGGCGGGAGAGAGATTCTCCTGTTGTTATTAGTTTACCTAATATATAAATATACTGCTTCCAGAATTTATTATTTAGTCTTTGACAAAACGACAATTTTAACGTCACAAATTATGGATTCGATTGAGTTGGTTGAATGTGCTTGGGGTAAACAACAAATTATGTTAGAAGGTTAGAAGGAACTTTCAAAAGTTGTTCTAATCTTTTCGATCAACTTTACACTCTTCGCGTCGATCTGAAAAGCACAGATAATTACACGAATATGCATCTACATACCGGACAGACCAAGAAGTAAGAAACCATGAAAAATGACTGCAGTATTAGCCCATTTACCAATACGGACGCGAGCAGCAATGCCACTGTATAATCTCTTTTTTAATCTGGCGGGCAGCAATGCAATTTTTTCAAGGCGCGGGCAGCAATGGGCCTAAGTCGTAAAATGACTTTCTGACGACCGTGAAACCTAAATAGTCGTGTTACTGAAAGCTTTTTTGGACAGTCAATTCTTCAAATACAATAAACGACATTAATAACTAACCGTTCATAAAATTCATCTTACAAATAACAATATGGACGTAAATTCATCGCGGTTACTGATTGTAAACCTTTGGCATGGCTTTCATCTTAAAAAAAAACAAATCGAAGGCTAATGAAATTGCGTTTACATATTGAGGAATATGATATGAAGGTATAAAGTAAAATACCTAAAAGAAAGGAGAACAAAATACCGTGAAAGATATAATAATATCCAAAATGATAATGATGACCTATTGTCAATTTTACCTCAAGTTTACAATAGGTACCAATTTGGGAAAGACACCTAAACGAATTTCATAACAGTATAATTGTTAAACATCGCTCAACTTACGAGTTAAAATTAACTAAACCTTCCGGTAAACTTAATTATCTATGAAATATTTACCCGCAGAGGAAATGAAAAAGATGACACGATCAAATGGTTAAAAGAAGTAAAAACACTCGGTGAAAATGTTCCATAAATTTATTTAGAAACTCTATACGTATTTCGGCAGTTATGCCATCGACAGGAGTTTAGTAACAACTGAAGCAATAAACTTAGGTATAAAATTACAGTGTATGAGGATTAATTACTGGATTATCTCATAATAAACATCTTAAGGTTTAGCAGCGGTGATTGGCTTAAATCTAGTTGTTCGTTTAACAAGTTATCTTTATCGTTGCAAAGAGCTCTTTGAATTTCGAAAGTTTCTAAAGCGTTTAATTTAGTTCCTTTATTAGCAAAATGTAAAATTTTTACATAATTAGGAATATCCTGATTTTGAAAATGATGATTATCTTTTAATAAATGATTAGCAAAATTAGAATTCTCTTTTATTAATCGATAGCTTGCAATATGCTCTTTGCAACGGCTAAGAATGCTCCGACCAGACTGACCTATATAATAACATTCACACTGTTTACAATTAATTTTTCTAGTGCCGACACAGTCCTCCGTTAATCTTCTTAAAAGAAGTTGTTAATCAAAATATGTAATACATGTATAACGGCATTTATATCGACTTCTCGTGAATCTTTATCCCGATTACATAATGAAAATAAAATAAAATAAGGTTAGTTAATGTAATTTAATAGTTCAATGTATAATTAACATTGAAAAACAAATACAAATCATCGACGAGAACCACAAACAAAAATGTAACATAACGGTATAAACGTAACGTACGAACATTTGAAACTAAAATATTATAGGCCCTTATATGAAAACTAAAATAAATGCAATGGTAAATAAATGTGAAAAGTTTCATTTTTAAAAAAAACAACAAATTTATGGCTAAAGAAATGGTGCTTATAGCTTGAGGAATATGACTATGAAGGCATGAAGTAAAATACAGTGGCCGGCACGTAAGGAGTTTGACAGGTAGGTAGGCGGAGACTTATAGCATAGCAACAAATGAAAGAGCCAATAAGAATATAGCTGGACCAAAAGGTCAACTTATATTTCAGCGGCGCGTATCACTGAGAGAAAAAGTACTGACATGAACATAAGGAGAAAATCACGGTTATAAGTACCTAATTATATAAATCTAGGAATAATAGCTAATTTAAAGATGACTAGGTATACAACCACTTCTCTACTCTATTAATTTGCAACTGTTTGCCACTACGCTACTGAACTTTGCTGAGCAGTTATCATTCTGCCTACCCGTCGACTAACCCCGCCCTAAAGGGGCTACACATTGCCACTGCGCATACGATGATTTATGGCTTTTGAATCTCCTTACGTGCCGGCTACTGTACCTACAAGAAAGGAAAAGAGAACACAAATATTTCGACGTACTCTCCCGTATTAAAATTAAAGTATGATGATGACTCATTGTCAATTTTACCGCAAGTGGTCAAACATAAAATACGACACCTATAGATTATCTATTAAACCTCGATCTTTTTATAATATTCCTCTCACAAAACAGTCCTTTTTAATGTTTGACGATGAATACATAAATGTGATTATTTTATTAATAATTTTCATAGCTTTCCAGCCCTGGGGCGCATCAACTTGCTAGCTGGTTAATAGCTCAGCTTCGTAGAAGTAATGATGGGTTTCAGTCCCAAGAATTACCCCTTCTACCATATCGATTACCCATACAAGGAAAGCGTAACTCTGAACTCACGAACTCAATGATGGGACTCCCAAGCCAAATGATAAAAAACGGAAGAAAATAAATAAATTTATATGTTAATCTATTGTAACTTAAAATAATTTCTAGTTAGAGTATATGTGACGTATAAATAACACATAATAAATGTCCAAACATCAACTAATTTTTATTTAATTTCTTTATATAAAAATTGATCAAAATAAAATTACTGAAAGTTAACTACAAAAAAGATGTAATTTAAAACTAAAATGAGATGTTACTTAAACAATTAAAAGAAATATTTAGATGAATTCCAATATCCGTCTGTTGTTAAGATATAATTTTTTTTTCCATTTTAAAGTTTTAAACAAATAATTAATATCTACGATATTAGTTCCGCAGTTATCTAGACACACGGACCGACACACCGACAGTGTATATATTACAGGAACTAAAGAACTATTATGAGTTACTTTTAACCCCCTTAGAATCCCAAATTTAATTAATAAACCAATGACATTTCTTGAGTTATCATGGTCTGAAAAGTGCTACTTCTATCAAAGATTTGAAAATCTAGACACATTCTAGATGACTTGGAAGCTTGACAGTAGGCATAAAGATAGATAGATATTAGGCATATACAAAAGGAAAAAAGTCTGAAAACTACAGTTATCGAGTTTTGACAAAGTTGTTAGTGCAGTGCGTTAATTTAATAGAGGTGATTTAAGACAGGCGTATCTTATATTTTTAATTGACCGATAATAATAAGACACATTTTCTGGAATTCGACATCCGTTCACATCGACAACCACTAATGTCGTTTGTTTCGAAATTGGCATTTTTATTCACATTTACATCTTTGTTCAAACAACGTTTAACCTAACTCTCTGTTTGGCAAGTTTTTCTTTTTCGGATTAATAAAAACGACACGTAACAGTGGAGTGGAGCATTTCAAAATCATAAGTCTAGAAATATATAAAAAGCAAAAATTGAATTCAGATTTTCAATTGTGTACTTTTTGTGAAACACGTTGAATTAGTATTTAAATAGAGAAAACACAAATAGATAGGTAGTCGATTATTGTATTTACTGTTGAATGTTAAATTTCGAAAAGTTGCCAAATTTTTCTCCATTAGAGTTTTCATTTCAAGTAATCCCAAAATGTTGTAATAATTACTAGAATAACTTATACATCAAAATAGTTTCATCAATAGCAGAGGGCTAATACCCCTACCGGCATTGAATTACACTGTTGATTCCGATGTATTATTAGACGAAGATATAATATATCCAAAAAAGAAGGAATTATATTTAATTATATTATATCTTCGTCTAATAATACATCGGAATCAACAGTATAACTCAATGCCGGTAGGGGTATTAGCCCTCGGAGTAATTGTTTCTATTGAATCCATATTTATATTTATATTTTTATATTTATAATATAGCCTGTAAAGGTATTTCTGCCAGTGCCCACCTGATGAGACCCGATAGGTCGAAACCGGTCGTGGGATATGGCTTCGGTTCGTTGTGCCTACTTGGTAGGACGCGTTCAAAATCTGAGATCATTGATCTTAAAATTTAGACGAATAAGGATTTTAATTCCTTCTTTTTTGGATACAAGTATATATATTTATTAAAAATACACAAATTTTTTGTACTTATATGTACATACCAAATGTTTAATTTCCAAAATAAAAAGTCATCTCAATAGGTATTTATTTTATAAATTGAGTTTTCTGTGGAACAACATAATTCAATAACAAAACGCTGATTTTTCGATTATAAAATAACGGTAAAATTAAGTAATTTTTTTCGATATAGTACGATGCTATTTACGTAATTTATTTTCTGTTTCCCCTAATCTGCCACTCAACATGCCACTTATTTCCGTAACGGTTGTCAAATCCAACATACGAATTTTATTGAACCATACATAACCTAATGTAATATGTTATTATTAATTATTTTATTAAACTTCCCAAAATATATACACGTCGATTCGCTCACTTAATTCGAGTATAAAAACAATTGATTGGGACGCTGGTGGTATTAGATAAGAATCCATATATAAGCATGTGTTATTGGTACCCACAATCATTAATATTCAACAGTCGTTAGTTCTTTCTCCTTTCTACCGCCATGTTAAATTTTATGAGTAAGCCATTTTTAATGGCAATCGCCATTTTAGCAGTTTTGAATATTTCTTTGGCTGCTCCTTACGTCTTGAAAGATGAAAAATACCTGGAAAAAGACGTAAGTACCTACAATTTTTTTCATAATTTCTCTTACAACAAAAAAGTTATAATAATAATTAAAAGATTGTCAATCTACATTCGAAGTTGAGTAAGTATTTATTTATGAAATAAATGAAATTAATTCTGTGAGGGAAGGATTCAAATAGAATGCGATCTGGGACTGAAAATATTTCGGGGGTCCTGCCTTTAAGAATAGTACATAATCTAAAAATGCTCAAAAATCCTTTATTATAATAAACTCTTATACCAGTAAATATACATAACATATATTAGAAATATATTAATTATAAAGAAAACTGCAATCATTCATTTTTAATCGAGAGCAATAAAACGTCAGAAAATTGTCTGGCACCTAACATCTTCTATTGATAAATATTTTTTATTCTCTTTGACACTAAGAAAGATCTCTCCGACTCGCAATTAACAATTGGAATTGTTAAAAGCAACCTGTACACAATATAAATATTTGAAAATACAATTAGATCACAGTCAACAATCCAATTCAAGACTTCAAATGTGGATAGAACTGAACTCCTTGTCTTGAAAATCGGCTGTGAAAATATATTGTAACGATTATAATATCATCGTCATAGAGTCATCAATCCGAAGACTGGTTGGACAAAGGTCATGCATCTCCACTCCTTTCTAGCTTGAGCTAATCTTCGCATTTCTCTAAAACTAGATTAAAACCAGATATTTTACATCCTTATTTATCTGCGAATGGCAATCTAATTTAAGCCTTCCCCTGCCTCTTTTTACTCCTATTTCTGTCTCTAATATGACTCTAAATTGTCTTTCATGTCTCAAAAGGTATCCTACCAATATATTTCTCCATTTCCTTTTAATACCTCCTCATTTTTAACCTTTTCTATCCACGGTATTTACATCAGCCGCCTATAACACCACATCTCAAACGCTTCTAACATCGTCCACGTTTCGCATCCATACCGAGCCTTTCTCCAAACATACACTTTTAATAATATTTTTCGAATTCCTAAATTAACCAATCGCGAGCACAGAAGTGATTTCTTCTTAATAAAACTACTCGACCCTGTGCTATCATTTATGTCTATTTAGCTTTTTTCATCCTGACTTACCTTACTTCCTATATATCAAATATCTAATTTTTGGTTTCATATAGGTGTTGAATTTTTAATCTTTATGTAAGTTATCTCTATTTTCACTGCAATTATTACAAACCAACGTTTTTCTTCTACATCTATGACATTTTTATTATTATTTAAATATAAGTACCAAACCTGAAGAGGCCTTGTACCTCAATTCGGCTGTTTAAGATAAAAAAAGTCTGTCGTCATAACTTAACCAATTTGTATACTTAACATATATTAAGTATAGCGATCTACAAAACAGTGCATTAAAACAAGTAGTATAATTTTATTTGTAGTGACAGATATGATTATAATATTCCTAATTCAAAAAGTACTAAAAAAGTAAAATATGTTTAGGAACGCTTAATCGGAGACTTTCACCGCTCATCCCATTTTGAACTCCTGTTACAAAACAAAGATATTTAAAAAAAACATTCACTTAGATAAGATAACTGCTAAAATAATGGCGACTCACTTTCATTTTTGGTACAGAAATGTAAAAGAAAAATTATAATCTTGCAGTTAATATAGTTTTTTTTAACAGATATTAACTCTTTCGCTCTAAATTAACAACTTTGTTTTTATTAATACTATTGAATCTTATTACTAATCTGAATATAGTGCATCAATAACGTCGATATAAACGGTAATCGTTATAATACTAAGAATGTGTACTCATTTAATTTTCCTTTAATCGTAAAAAATAAATCTATACATCTATACATATAAATAAAATTGGAGTGCCTGTTTGTAATATTAAAATAACCACTTTTTACTAAATGCATATAGATGTATACACGGTACATATACCAAAATAACATTGCTTTTAAATTTTTGTCTGTCTGTCTGTTTGTTCCGGCTAATCTCTGAAACGGCTGGACCTATTTTGACGGGACTTGCACTGGAAGATAGCTAATGTAATAAGGAGTAACATAGGCTACTTTTATTTTAGAAATTAATAATTTATTCTAGAAATTAATAACTATTTATTATTAATAACAATTAATTTCTAAAATAAAAGTAGCCTAAGTTACTCCTTATTACATTAGCTATCTTCCAGTGCAAGTCCCGTCAAAATAGGTCCAGCCGTTTCAGAGCCTACCTAACCTAAACCATAAATACCTCCAGAAGCCCATATCCTAAACATTTTTAAACGCCATGACCGTATAATGTATCCTTTTTAAACCCCATAACCCGGGGTACAGAAATCAATAAAAAATTTAAAAGAGTTGACTGGCTGCTCTCTGGGTTATGATGTTTACAAGGCATACGTTATAAGGTCATGGGGTTTAAAAAGTTTTGGTTACGGACAGTTTAATGTTTTGAATTGTTGGGTCCTTAAATTTCACGGAAGTTTTGATGCTGCATTCAAAAACTTCTTTTTATGTTTCATTCCCACCAGCTACTCGTGCTGGTGGGCGGGCAGTCCCTCCGACCTACACTGTAGTGCAAAGCCAGAAGGTAGGTCGTAAGGCCCTCTTCAGCTTCCTTTCAGGAATCGTAGGAATGGGTGGGTGGTGTGGTTAGAGAGAGAAAAGAATGAGACGGACGAAATGAAGACAGAAAAGAAGTGAAAGATTTATCTGTGGAATATTACAGCCCCAGCATTTGCCTAAGTGATCCAAGGAAACCACAGAAAAACTTGGACCAGAGCAGTCGGACCCGGGTTCGAACCGGTGACCTCCCGAATGCTAAGCAATGATCTAGAGCACTAGACCACACCGCTAGCTGCATTCAAAAGCTAACCACATATATATATATACCCTCCCTTCATCAACGCCTCCCCCCCCAGAACTACAAAAATAAGCACAGAACAAACATGGACTAGGGCAGTCGGACCAGGAGTCGAACCGGTGTCCTCCTAAACGATAAACTAGACGGGAGACCACCAATTATAGGGTGATCGTGATCAATATTCACCTATAAAGATTTTTATAATTAAATATTTTTTATTGATAAAAGGTCCGATCTCCGATCTGCTAAATTCTTTCAAAGGAGAAGCAATCTCTGTACAAAAATTGACGAGTGACAGAATATTAAATCCGCAAAAAATGCGTTCCATTATCCAAATGTTTTCTCGAATTCTCAGATTCGTAATTGTCCTTAATTTTTATGATGTGGAACCTTCTTTATAAAAGTGTTTAATGTGGTTTTTTAATTAAAAAAATATTTTTTTTGTATGTTTGACATGAAGCAGAAGAAAACAATTTTATTTATCATCAGGTGGGCGTTGGCAGAAAGGTCTTTACGGGCTACATGATAAATCTAAATCTAAATATGGAATCAACACCTGATGAGACCGAATAGGTCGAAACCGGTTGTGGAATTTGGCTTTCAGTTCGTAGTGCCTGCTTCGTGGGACGCGTTCTAAATGTGGAATCTTTGTTCTTAATATTTAAGCGAACAAGGATTTTAATGCCTTCTTTTTTGGATATTTTTTCTTCAACTTTATTATTATTATATTTCATACGGTGTATGTATGATACGCATTATTCATGTCAAACATGCAAAAAAATATATTTTATTAAAAAAACACATTGTCAAATAGTCCTCACTAATCATAAGTACTTGTTGATAAGGTGTACCATAAATCATTATTAGAACAGCTGGTATATTTGGATTAAATAGTATCGTATAATCGGTAAACAAAGTTACGATCTCTCTAATCTAAGTTTCATTTATCCTTTTATCCAGTCGGTTTTTTAAAGAAAATAAATATATATTGTATTTTACAATTACGGTATAGTGTAAGTCAATCAAAGTTAAACTACCATATTGCACTACATCTCTTATATATCTCCGCCTTATTTCTTTTATTTGTATTAACTATTTATTTTATTAAAGAAAAGCCAAAAAAACTAAACCCTTATTTAACAAAAAACAACCGACTTTGAAATATTTAATTAGCTGGTTTGTTAATGTTGCCTTTTTAAGACTATTTTGAAATCGCTTATTTTTCGTTTAAAGGAAAATTTTGCTTTTTTTATTTTTACAGATTTCAAAGCCCGATACTCGTCTTCTCAACTGGTTAAACTCTCAAATGCGACGTAATGAAGAGACTATAGAATTTCAAGAAGCACCATATCTTTCCTATTATATTCAGGGGCTAAACAAACGTAATTCAGAATTAACGAATTCATTAGAAGGACTGCCAAGAGATTTGTTAAGAATTGGTAAAAAGTAAACACATTACATAGAAAAAAACAACCGTATGTTCACATAAATGATAATATATTATATCAATAATAACGTCATTAGTTGTTAATTTCAAGAATTCAAAATAAAGTCATAATCCAACAGTTTTATTATGTCTATTTTAATATTATTACAATTTTACTCAAATAAAAATCTTCTAAGTATTGAAGCAACAAAATCTATTTCATAAGAATTTTTATCTGTTTATCTGGACCCACATTAATTTATTAAAGATCAAATCAATTTTGTTTTCGATTGTGTTAAAGAAGCAAACGTAACTTATTAAAAAAAATACGTCGAAAATTATAGAATAATTATACAATACAAATCATGACACAAACCCAAATATATGATACAAAATGTATCTATATACAAAAAAAAAAAATACTTAATAGCAATTCATAAGTGTTTGATGCGTAGATCGTAAATACATGTAACATATATTAAATTAATGATCTCGGTATTCTATGTTCTTTAAAGAAAAAGAGTGCAGAATGATTGGAGACACGGCTCACGCATGCGTAACTAAAACACGCGCCATAAAGATATATGTATTTTCGCGAAATAATAAGTATAAGTGATAACAAATGAAAGGTACATGTGTTTATATGTCCATAAAATTCAAAAATATCAAAAAAAAATCATCGTGGTACTGTCAACACACGACTAAAAGTACAGAAATGTTTTGAGGTGAGTAAGACTCTAGCGAGGCATCACTAACATCTAGTTTAATTTAATTAATACAACAGTTTTTGAAATGATGGTAAATTGAAAATATATTAAAAAAAGAAGGAATTAAAATCCTTATTCGTCTAAATATTAAGATGAAAGATCTCACATTTGGAACGCGTCCTACCAAGTACGCACAACGAACCGAAAGCCATATCCCACGACCGGTTTCGACCTATCGGGTCTCATCAGGTGGGCGCTGGCAGAAAGGCCTTTACAGGCTATATTATAAATATAAATATAAATGTGGAATCAACAGAAACAACTACTCCGAGGGCTAATACCAGCGCCCACCTGATGAGACCCAATAAGTCGAAACCGGTCGTGGGATATGGCATTCGGTTCGTTGTGCCTACTTGGTAGGACGCGTACCAAATGTGAGATCTTTGATCTTAATATTTAGACGAATAAGGATTATAATTCCTTTTTTTTTAAATATTTTCTATCTTCGTCTAAGAAGACATCGGAATCAACGGTGTAATTCAATGCCGGTAGGGGTATTAGCCCTCGGAGTAGTTGTTTCTGTTGATTCCATATTTTAATCTTCATCGTTTTACTTGATTTATTATTTTTTTAATAATTGTATATTAAGCACTCATTTATATAGGAACATATTATAATACCATGGAAAATTTTTGATTTACTGTAATTTGTAATAAATAATAATTTTACACTTTACAGTGTGTTTTTCTATTTCAAATAAATTGTATTTTTTCCTTTTTTGAATTTGGTTTTACATCTTTTTTTTTTTGGCGAATTAAAGCAATCCAACTAAGTATTGTTTTCGATCATCAATAGATTATTACTTACAAATTCTAAGGTAAAATATGCTATTGATACAGTTCTATTTACTTCTTCTAATAATTTTTATTAGATTGTAATTATATAATAATAATATAATATAATTATATAATAAAAATGATTAAATGAGCATCAACTGATAAGCAGAAAGTAAAACAAAAATTGTTTGCACCCAATTTTATTATAAGCAAAACAAACATAAAATGTCTTAATAACAAAATCTGAATTCAAGCATATTGTCAGTATTTATATATTTTTTTATTCATCTGTAAACCTAACTAATCTACTAAAAACCCAGTCATCTAAAAACATGCGATTTTGGTAAAAATTGGGAATAAGATGCTCCTAATCTATTGAAAAATATGCAGCTAATTAAGGATTATTTGATAAATTTTTAAAACTGCATTTTCTAGAGTATATCTAAATATATTCTGGATCATTTCTGGGTATGCCCAATAAACTCTACTGCTATGGAATCAAACAGGAATTGCATTAAATTATTTTTAAAAAGAAAGAACTTTAAATTAAAATCTGCTTTCTGATGCGGTCATTTAGTTATTTTACTATAATAGTGCAGGCAACCTAAATGACACCAGTGTATAAATAAAAGTCGACCTAATGAACAGCAACTTATCAACAGTTTATTTTTGTAATCTTTATGAAAAGGCTTATTTTATGTTAAAATTAAGTTTCTTCAACTGTTTACTGTTTACCTTTTATGATAATAATGTAATAATTCCGCACATCCATGATTCATAACGATAAAGACGTTCAGGGTCACTTTACCATAAATTGTACTGGGTAATACTAATTAACAGGTTATTAAAATTTCTTCTAATATTAATATGTTGCTTATTTTACAGCATTCACATGTTTAATAAAAGAACTGGTATTTGGAATTTTAGAAGGAAAATAAAAATACAAACGGTTCATCGCTTCAACTTTAACCTCTAAAACAACCATTACTACCTTATCTTGGTATTTGTGCTGTTAGTACAAACAAATATTATTTGTAACCAAATTTAAAGGCTCAGTCATAAAATAAATAATTGGCGTAACTTTTATGGTACTGTATAGTACAAAAAGAAGGTGGATTAATTAGAAACAGTCCACAATTCCGTAATGCGAACAAAAAATTTCCTTATATTTTCATGTAGTATAATAACTGTAAGTTTCTTTCTTATTGTGTTCAATACACAGGATCAGACTACAATACACAGTTTTGTTACCACAACTCATCAACAACTTCGAAACTTAAAGGTAATTGGGTATTTAGTATTAAATCTATAAATACAAAATACTTTTGTAGGATACTTTACAAGAACAGTCAAATAGAGTTTTGGATGCTGATGATAAATATCTGAATTTCTTAGGGTTTAACAATGAACCACGCATATATCCTAAAGATGTATGGAGTAATACATCACTACCTATTGTTGTCTCCTATGTTATGGAAGGACAAGAAAGCCAAGCAGTAGGCTTAATAAATAACTTTGCTAGGATTCTTCCTAACAATACTATCCTTATTTATAATTTAGGTTTAGGAAATTATGGTTTAAAAACAGTAAGTACTACACTTTACATTGATTTTTGGTAAATTTATACTAACTTTGTGTATCTTACAGCTATTTAATTATTGTAATCATAGTCGGTGTCAGGTGATCACATATAGTTTAACAGAATATCCATCTCATGTTGAAGATGATGACTCACATGCTTTTCGGCCTTTAATAATTCAGGTAATAACAAATAATTGCTAATCAACTGTTATTTAAGTAACATTAATGTTTGTAAACAATTATAATTATCACAATAAATAGGGTATTCCATGATAACTTTAGGGTGAAAGTATGTAGAGAACCAACAAAAGTAAAAAGCTTAAGAAATGTTAATTTGACTGATTTTTTCAACTATTGCTGTTAATGTGAGAGCCTACTCAGTTAATATTATTCTTGAATTAATGAAATACTGTATGTATTAAACACATGAAAGATTGTAGTCATTTTAACAAATTAGAAGGTATTATTCAATATCTAAGACTATTATTATTAATAATAATAAAATATGATACACTAAAACTAACAATATTTAAAAAATGTAATTTGTATTAATATTATGCACTTGTATTTTTTTTTTTTTTTGAAAAAATATCCATATCTCACGAACGGCTGACATGCCATCGTATTTTAAAAGTAATCTTAGGTTTTAGATAAAACAACTTGATATAACAATTTGTTGCAAACTTTCAATTTTCTATGGCTCCATATGCACCTTCACCCTAAGACCATCATAGGGTATACTGCATATTAGCGGTCAATGTTTTTTTATGTAATTAGGTAAAATCTTTTTCAGGATGCTCTTCAAAAAGCTGGTGCAATATTTTTTGTTGAATGTGATCATCGATTAAATAAACATATAACAACATCAACAGTATTAAATTTATATGATCATGTAGTTAGTAATAGTGGAATTATGACTTGGCCATTGTCATCAAAAAACGCTGTTTCCAGTCGAACTCATAAAAAAATGTTTGAATATTTTCATACTGACGCAGACAACTTTTTATTCTTAGAAATGGTATCTGCAGATACCTTACTGATTGTTAACACTAAAGACATTCACCATAATGTAATGTTACCTTGGGTGCAATGTGCGTTGATACAAAACTGCATTCACCCCATTGGGGCACAATCAGCCGGATGTCGTTTTAACAAAAAACCGCAGTATCGATATTCGGGTTGTCACAGCTACGACGCATCAGCTTTAAACATAGTATTGGGCATTAAGTTTAAGTTTGATAATACCAAATACACTTACCAATATGTTGACGAAATGTTTCGAACTATTGATCTCAGAAAAGCGGTGGCAGAACTGCAGGGTCTGGAACAAAACGCCACTAGCGATGCTAAAATGATCATTGAATCTTCAACATAATTACAATAATTAGAATGACTGGACTGGTATTATTATACAGGACCAAATAATTTGTGATACTACAATTAAGTTCAGTGCTAAACGTTTATGCAATCAAAACTTTAGTGCTTGTGATGTGTGATATTTTGATGTTTTTTTTGTGTTTTAATTTTGTATTATTTTAATTATATTTAATGGGTTTACATCTATACAACAACCATTGACCGTTTTAATGTAACGGTCATAATGTTTTCAAAATTTATTTTGACATTTCCAGATCTGAATTTACTGATCTAAATCTGAATCTCAATATGAGAGACAAAATAATTGCATATTTCCTTTTGAAAAGTAATTATTTCTCAAACGAATATGGGCATTAAACAATTTTCTCGAAAAAATATATACTAATCAAACTTCATCTTTTAAACATTATTAAATTAATCGTATTAAACTTGTTTGGGTATTCTAGCTGAATTTAATTAAGAATGTATATTCAAATTCAATTAGCGGTTATTTTCTAGCAAAGTTGAGTTGAAAAGTAGAATGAAAACCGATTGCACATCCTTATACTCGGTTTTCGACTTTAGAGCTATAGACCAAACTGATTTTTTGTTTATTTTTTCTAATATTAATATAACCATCTTCCTTAATAACGGAAATATACAAAAATCATAAAGAACTTTTCCCAAAATGTATTAAGGCCTGTATCATATTAATTATAGTTAATCTCGTTTTTTCAGATAAATCAAAATCAGTATTTTTAAAATGGAAATTAATTAAGTATCACACTTTAACCTTTTCAAAAATATTATAATTTGCCCATCACGAAAAGAAAAAAGTATTTTATTAAATATTTGTTTGGTTTCGTGACTCGAATATGAATTTTCCGATATTTTTTACAAGAAACCCACAAATTCTATCGTAAAATAACCATCCTATACTTCTAATGATATTCCAAAGATCATTCCATTTAAGAAAACCTTGAACTACACGGTGGGTGTTCCAAAAATATTGTAAACAAAATACTTCAACCTCTTGATATCTTATTTGTCATTAAAACTTTATTAACCGGCAATGCCAGATTCACTATATACCCAGGGAGCAGCGGCTTTCCATTATCAACCTAGAAAATGTTTATACAAACATTCATGTTTTCAGTCCAATATGTAACTTATTAGGTACCCAGAATACTCCAGAGAAGAATATATATCCTAGAATTTCATAAAGAATTAAGTTATATTTTTCTTCATTAAATTCGTTTTTTATCTATATAGCGAGTAGTCCGTGATTTTAAAGACATTGAAGTATACTGGATACTGCTTTATACATTTTTAATACATTCTTTTTGCGTATTGATAAGTGAATAAGAAATCATTTGTAAATTAAAAAATTTTCGTTTTGATAAATTAAATATTCTATTTTTACTGCTTTGCTACCTCATTGATCTGATTTTAAAAAAATTATATATATTTTTTTAATAAATATAATATTTGCAGTTAATTAGAAAACACATTTCATTTCATAAGTACATCACATATTTGCTTTTCAATAAAGATAATATAAACTAACAATTTCAGTAGTCACTCATTTATTTTATTTTTGATTTTCAGTTTAATAAATGAGGTAAACGGTAAATATAACTGATATTGTGATAATATTTTTAATATAATGTTTGCTTATGCCGTGAATAATTTATCTCCGTATTTTGATAATAATTATTATTTTAGTGTAAAACAATTAATTTAATTGCATAAAGTAATAGTTTTACATTGATTTAACTGCAATTATTAAACCCTTTTTTATTTTTATTGTCTTTAGAAATAATTACATTTTGCTTACAATTTAAAAAATAAAATACGAAATATGCTTTACACATTTTATTTTCGGAAAATTAAACTTGACCAAAGCTTAAGTCTGAGTATGAATCTAAATAATAATTAATTGTTATTTATATAAATACTAATACGAAGCTATTCTGTATTTATGGAATTTCATTAGATCAAATTTCGTTTTTAAATTAATTTAAGAAAATGTGGTACCTGGATTCTCGTAAATTTTAGAATGTATTTTACCAGTTAATTTTTAATTTAAAAAAAAAATTGTATATAGCCCCTGCTACTTTTTATTTTTTAAAAATGTAATCACAAAAGAAATGTATTTGGTAGCAATAAATATTTGCACTGTCTACTTTAAAATGTGTTTTATTTTGAAATGGATAAGTAACATTTTCTATAAATTGTAGTCTTGTTTCTTTACATTTAAATATTTCTAATACATAATAAGAACGGTTTTACAAATACCTAATATGAATGTCAATTTCATTAAAAAAAATATAAATCTAGTTGATAAATAAAATCTTAATTAATTGTCTGTTTTTGTAATATCGTAATTGTGTAAAGGAACCAATAACATAATCAATCTCAATGGATAAAATTAAATTAACTATAAATAAAAGTAAAAGAGAAGCAATCATAACAAAAATTAGTAACTAGTATTAACAGTCAAAGGGTCTAATAGGAAAAATTCCTTTTAGTACATACTTCAAACAAATGTAAAAAGTACTATCTAATACAATAATATATTTTGAATAAATAAATCAATCACTCAACCAAAAGAACATAAATTGGAATTTTTATAATATTTTCTTAGAAAAGTTTATGGCACATATGAAACTAATAACTTTAAATAATTGTTTAACATTCTTATCTACGATTTTTTTTAAATTTAATCGAATGTAATATTTTTAAATAGTTTGAACATTTTTAAAGGCATTAGAAATAACTGATACATTTTATAATGTAACACATACCAGTTAGACTTCATGCCAAGGTATTGGGCAACAAGGTAAAAAGGATACAAAAAATTAATATCCTATTATAATAGAATAAAAATATTTGTTTCTGTTGTTCTCAGTAAAATTTGAAATTACAAAAATTTAAATTAATTAATAATTAACGGTTTATGTAAGGTGAATTTTTGAAAACCATAAAAAAAATAGAAATGATAAAAATCAATGTAGCTTGGATCTAATGTGCCTTGCTTACTTTTAGAAGCAGTTTATAAGCGAAAACCTTTGAAGCACCTTATCGCCCTTTACTATATCCTGAATAAGTTTTGTATTTAAAACAATAGAATGTTTTTTTAGGAGTATTGCACATTTTAATTTTTTACGTAATCTGATAAATTCAAAAAATTAAACATTTGTTGATAATTCTAAAAAATAACTGAATAATTTATTTAGTTTTTTTAATGCCTATTATAAATACGTAACAGTAAATAAATAGAGCCTAACATAATACAATAAAACATAAACTTTTTTTGTTTTTTCAATATAAGAATTATAGATTCTGGTAAGAAATATTACAATACTAATTGCGAGTGAAATAACAGTCTGATTTTGTTTTAACTCATTTTTGGGTGCAAGTAACATCGTTTAAATCCCCTACTTTCATAGGTTGTTGTGGGTTTAGTCAGTTCATTATGATTGTCAGAAAACGTCTTCATTTCTTCGTCCACTATTTTCAACAGATCTTCCACATGCGTATCACAAGCATGTTCCATAGAAATTTTACAAAACGTATAAATATACCACGAACCAATATCCTCATAACGGTAAGAAACATACCCTGCAATATTTGTATGTTAAAAAAACAATATAATCATTCGTTGCCGACGATTTTATTTGTATCTTAGCCTTGAGATTAAAAACCAACCGAAAAACAAAAGCGCTTTTGGAGAAGATTTTTAAATTCATATATAAACATACCCTGCAATATTTGTATGTTAAAAAAACAATATAATCATTCGTTGCCGACGATTTTATTTGTATCTTAGCCTTGAGATTAAAAACCAACCGAAAAACAAAAGCGCTTTTGGAGAAGATTTTTAAATTCATATATAAACATACCCTGCAATATTTGTATGTTAAAAAAACAATATAATCATTCGTTGCCGACGATTTTATTTGTATCTTAGCCTTGAGATTAAAAACCAACCGAAAAACAAAAGCGCTTTTGGAGAAGATTTTTAAATTCATATATAAACATACCCTGCAATATTTGTATGTTAAAAAAACAATATAATCATTCGTTGCCGACGATTTTATTTGTATCTTAGCCTTGAGATTAAAAACCAACCGAAAAACAAAAGCGCTTTTGGAGAAGATTTTTAAATTCATATATATATATATTCATTGGCGGCGAAAAACCTGTTGTTTGTCTTATTACAGTTACATTCGATTAACGCTGGGCTAAACAAGATTGAATAACATTGCAATGTCGCATGTTGAATTTTTATCGTAATCAACAACGGAATTGATCTTAAAAAGTTAATGGGCGAATTTACGAATTATTGTAATTCATTTTTTTTACAGGCATTTTTTAAACAAACTATTTTTTCTTTTAAACACGAATACTCTCTTTAATGTTACAATTTAATCGTCCTTCCTGTCAAACAGATCAATAACCGCTAGATTATGTAGACAATTTAACAACCTCAATGATATTTTTGTAAAAAACTCAATATGTAATTTTAAGAAGATCATTCGTAATAAGGTTCTCTTCTTCAAATAACACCACCAATTTGTTACAATATGCGTATACTTTTATTTTCTTTTCAAGATTTATATTCCCAACGTACCTCACTATTTCATATAAAAAAGGCTAACGCCTGTATATATATATGTCAAATAAATAAATAAATAAATAAATAAATAAATAAATTTTAAACATTGAAATGTTATTCTTTATGTGTCAAATTACACGCTCATCCCTTCCCTTTACCCTTCACCCTTCTTCCACTATAAAAATTCAATACATGGACTGAATCTGTTCCGCCGCGCCAATGTAGGTATATCTATTGTTTAAAAATATTTTCAAAAAATTAACGAGTTCTCGTAGCTCAAAAACTTTTAAATGAAAATAAATAATTAATAAAATTCATTTCAATAAGTTACTTCTTAAAGGATGCTAATCAATAAGGTCTAATTTCTGCCCAATATATATATATATATATATATATATATATATATATATATATATATATATATTGGGAAAGTACGGGTGTGTATTTTTGTTTTTATTTGTATCTAGACCACTTGTCTGATAATAAAATAGCATTACAAGGAAAGAATGTTATGAAATATTTTTTAATAACGCGCTAAATTAGATTGATACATGGTTTTCTTCAAATTATGCATTTTTTACAAACATTTCATCGCGTTTCGCATAGAGAACTTAATCTTTAGGCATTGTAACGAATCTTCTAGTTCATTTATTTATTTAACAATTATTTATTTACAACTATTTATTTAATCAATTAAACACTACTAACAAACTTAAACAACTTATTTATCTGACAAACAATAATGTATTTTATTTATATCACTTTGTATCTCGCCGTTAAATATTTATATTACGCGTCCGAAAATCAACTGTCCCACTGACCCGGAGACGAGGGTATATATTTACCGAAAGAAATTAGTAGAAAACACGCGAATATATTTCGACCGCTTTTCAAAAACCGACTTGTTAAGACAACAGAATATTCTCGAGCGTCTATTTTTCGGCATTAATTTTTTTCAACATGAAACGTGCCGCCTTCGGGTGAGTCAGCCGCTAATCGATACACCGCACACACGTACACGTTCGTTATAGTATGTTGTACATTCTGACATAAGAATTTTGCTTAAAAATAAAAAATAAATACTTTTATAAACAAGATAAACCTCCCGTACACGTTATCCAGTTCGGAGTTGTGGCTACTGACGGTGCCATAAATGAAATTATAATGCCAACATCGATAGCAAAAACCCAAAGCAACGGGGCCCGAGAACGGAAGGAAGGATTATTAATAATTGCGAAACATTCGAAGACGATGTTATATAAATTGTAGCGAGAAGTAATATTGTAGATCACACAGTATTTAAATTTATTATAAAAAGTGATTATTGTAACGAGTGCGTGTTTGCTTGTGTGCGTTCGAGTACCCATGTATGAGAGCGAGCCAGTCGCAGCCGAATCGCGACGTGTATATCGTAACTGCAAGTGTGTGTGTAATAAATGAGGACATGTTAGTGTATTTGTATTTCGCGGAAACTTGTTCGATATTTCGGTGAAAAATAAAATGGTCCCGACTTTTCCATGTTTCTCTGGAGTGTTCCGGAAATTTAACGGAACAGTATATAAGCGGAAAAACGATCGCCGAGTTCAGTTCAGAGTTCAGTCCAGTTCAGTTCAGTTCAGAGTGTAGATATAAATTGATAGTCATGAAGAGTGTAGATATAAATTGATGGTCATGAAGAGTGTAAATATAAATTGATGGTCGTGAAGAGTTCAGATATAAATTGACGGTCGTGAAAGTAATGTGAGAAATAAATCGAGACGCGTAATAAATAAATAGAAAAGTGAGAAGTGTTATACAGACAGTAACTGTACAAAAATAAATAGTGTAATTGGTAGTAAAGTTAATTAATATTAATATAAATAAATTGTTGTTCCTCTTTGAAAGTCATCGAGTTTTGATTGTTGAACCCCCGAACGTTACATTATTATAAGTGTTTTAATTCGTCTCTAAACTTCTGGTATGTGCTCTATAAGAAGCACTACGAAATGTTTGTAAAAAATGTATACTGTTAAAGAAAATCACGTATCAACCTAATTAGTGTGCTATCAATAAACATTATTGTATCAATTGTTTTAAACTCTATTTTATTATCAACCTATATACAAAAAATGTATGGATAAAATACATCCTATATAATTTTTAATTATCTTGAGACGAAAATTGGACCATAACTCCCCTCGTCCTTTTTACCAATCCTTTTATAGTTTATTTTTACCATAATCCATGAAGTAATTGAAAAATAACTCACCTGGCACTGTTGCATATGCTATAAGAATGTCCGCTTGTGGACTTACTGCACGACCAGCAGAATCGATTCCATCAGTCTTGGGTACTCGGTAGATGTATTCTTGGTCACCTCTAAAATAAATTTGAAACGTTACTTTATTTGTCAGATAAATGAGTGCTTAAATAATCATAATTCACGATATGTATTGTATAGTTTGTAGTTTGTAGTTAGTATCCACATCTCCATATTACTGTACCGTTTCTTTTTAATTTTATATATAAAATTGTAAATAGAGTTCACTTTGACTATAGAATCCGTCTTCATTTCGTTCATCTATCTATCACTCCCTAATCACCACCCATTCACTCCCACGATTCTTTTAATGGGTCTGAAAAGGACCTTCCGCCCTGGTCCTACCCTCTGACACTACACTGTTTATTGGATAGACTGACGGAAATGAAACAATAAAAGAAAAACTTTAAAACTTTTGGGTGTTTCATTCCCACCAGCTCTTACTGGTGGACAGGTTGTCCCTCCGACCTACACTGTAGTGCAAATCCGGAGAGGATAGGGCGTGAGGCCCCATTCAGTCTCATTTTAGGAATCGAGGGAGTGGGTGAATGATGGTTAGGGAGAGACAGATGAGAAGGACGAAATGAAGACAGAAGAGAAGTGAAGGAGTATCTGTATAATATTACTGCCCCAGCATTTGCCCAAATAATCCAAGGAAATCACAAATTGGACCAGAGCAGGCGAACTCGGAATCAAACCGGTGACCTCCCGAATACTAAGCAATGATCTAAACCAATAGGTCACTCCGCCTCGATTGAAACACTCAAAATCTTTAAAAAATTTATAGTATTATCTGCTATTGCTTTGCAGATATTGGCAAATACTTTATAAACGGTTGATAGTACGTTCAGTAGATTACAATAGGCACCCAACACCTGGTGCAGTAAAGTACCGGATCGACACGAACGGGAGGTTTTTCTTTTAGATTTTCGAAGTTGGTCAATCAAAAGTGAACAAATTTAAATTAAAACAAAAAAAGCTGATGGTTACGTTATAACTCTTTGGTTCTATGCGTGTTCGTTTAAGAAATAAGATTGAATGAAACAAATATTTATCGTAAAAATAAAATAAAACAAATAACGTTTCACCAAATTTATTATACTCGACTTAAGTTTCGATCGATAGCGATCATTATTAGGAGTGTACTTAAACTAGTTTAAGTTTAGCTTAAGTCGAGTATAATAAATTTGGTGAAACGTTATTTGTTTTATTTTATTGTTACAAGTTTCATGATGTTTCACAAACGTTGCACTATCGAAAGTATTAAAATATTTATTGGATACTGTTAGAGAGTAAGAAGGGTAAAGTAAACGAAGGTTGAATTAGAAAAATTTAGGATAATTATGAAGGTGGAGCTAAGGGTTGTAGATAAAAGAAGGAAACCAATAGTAAGAGAATATGATTTGGAAATGCCGAAGATAAAATTTGTAGAATTAAGTCGTTGAACCCAAATCACCGAAGAAACCCAACATACAATACCAATTAGGAAGGACAGCGAAGTACAGACGTCATGAGGTTAGTAGGTGAACTTGAAATGTTAGTAGGGATTATAGGAAAATACAGTAGATAATAAAAGTTATTGGCACAGATGGATAGAATACAAAAGCTTTAGAAGATAATGTTGAGAAATATTTAACACACAAAGAAATATAATATAAAATATTTACATATTTACACAACAACATTATATATACAGGGTGTTCTAGTTAATGTTGGTCGCTACAACATACATTAATTAATATTTTTTATGTTAATTGTGAACGTAATCAACTAATGTAAGAAAGTTTATAATATTCATTAATATTGATTAAGGCTTTCGTGGCCAGTTGAACTGGTGTTGTCCTTCTTCAGGTGTACAGGCCGTCGTCGGTTGGAATTGTTTCCTAAAGTTTCGTTAGCACGAGTGGCGAGCTTCTTCAGAGGTCTATCCATTTTCGCTGTTGGTCGTAGACTGTTCCTTTCTCCTACGCAGATAGTATTTATGCCTGTGGGTAGGAGGCGGAGCTTGTTCCGCTTCAGTAGATGTGTCGATCGGTATGGTTTGTGCGTTCCTAAGAATTGGGTTTCAGATCTGATTCAATCTAAGGGTCTCCTCCTTCCTGTTGAAATTATCCGGATGTTTGTGGATTTCTATGGCTTCTCTGGTCAGTCTGTTGTAATAGCCGTTGACTGATGCCAGCAAGGAGCAGCTTTCAAAGAATATTTTGTGTTCTCCCACGTTCAATGTGTGTTCAGCTACTGCTGATTTCTCAGTCTGTCCTAGTCGGCATTCTTCAGAATTCTGCCGACTCTGTCCGTGACTCTCGGAACATAGGGGAGATAAGCTTGAGTGGTGGAGGAGACCCTTAGATTGAATCAGATCTGAAACCCAATTCTTAGGAACGCACAAACCATACCGATCGACACATCAAAATGAACTGAAGCGGAACAAGGTCCGCCCCCTACCCACAGGCATAAATACCATTTGCGTAGGAGAAAGGAACAGCGAAAGTGGATAGACCTCTGAAGAAGCTCGCCACTCGTGCTAGCGAAACGTTAGGAAGCAATTCCAACCGACGACGGCCTGTACACCCGAAGAAGGACAACACCAGTTCATTCATTAATATTTTTCAAATCAGTTAATAAAACATGAAAATGAAAAATGAAATAATGTAGCCAAATAATTGCTTTCATGTAACCAATTTGAAACATATTACAAGATAACTTGAGAACAGAAGCAAATATACATTTACCTGCAACACTGAAAAATAAAAATTTTCGGCTTTCCAAGCAAATCTTTGCAATTATATCCATCAAACTGTGTCACAATCCAATTAGTTTCTATAGTTTCCTTGTTACTACACACGATCACCGTACTGTCGCTTCTTATTCCTCCACTTCCATGACTCATTACCACAACAATACAAATGGCATACTTTTTTAAATTTTTAGATTTGAAACTGGAAATTGCATTTTCAACGTCCTGCAAATATGTAAATGCACTTATTAAGTACATAAAATATATATGTGTTGTAATGACTCTTATTAGTAGCTATAATCATTATCTTTACTTTCAAATATGGGTGACATATATAAAGCCCGCCCTATTTTTAAGTTAGCATTAAGTCACCTTGACCTTGACCTTTTTTAATAAAAGTTTAAAAATTTGGTGTTGTTTATTCGTTATACTATTACAAGAATAATTAAGTGGTATATAAAATAAAACGAATCAAAAACTTTAAGAACTGATCGTTTCATTATTCTGGATTTCTTTAACTTTACATTTAAAGGCAACTTTTCTGGTGTTAAAGTGACAGTTTTCCCGTAATAATTAAGAAAACGAACTGTTGTAACGTACTGTGATAACAATGTTTTGTTCGACGACCATTCTGGATTTTCGAGCCGATCCTGAGTATATGGACGTAACAGTGTACATAATATAATACTCCGACTTACGTTACCCCGTTTTACGCGAATTCGGACTTTTTGATACAACTACAAGATAATGATTAGAAAGATATTAGCATGTTACAAAAAAGACGTAAAAAAAATAAAACATTATGCCTATAAACAAGCACGTATACTGAAGCACACGAAAAAAAATCATGTAAATTTTTCATCTAATCCACAGTTGTCTGTTATCATGTTAATGTTACAGATCTTTGTCGACTCAACAGTATTGGTTTATTATATTTCATCAAGTTGTCATTAACCTATTGGAGGCCCTGGGCTAGGAAATAAGGCTCCTACGACTATGATAGAGGACTATTTTATTAAAATAGTGGTAACCTGGCAGAAATTAAGGGCCTCCATCAAAGGCGGAGCACTGGGTACTTATCCAGAGTGGCCAATGGGAAGGATAGTCCTGGTTTTTCTTAAAACATTCGTCATCGAAGTACACAATCAAAAGAGAAATCCAGCATATTTTTAAAACAAACTATTCCATAAGCCCTAATTGTTTAAAGTTAATCAAAGTCTTTTGTAAATTAGAACTTGACACTTGAGAAAGTTTTCAATTTATAAGAACTCATGAACTCACTTTTTTGATCGATCCCTAATTCTTTCTTGTTCCAACTTTTGCAAAAGCGTTTTTTCTTCTCTTTTCCCTGACATGTTTTCAATTTTTAGTTTTTAAGCTAAGGATATGGAATGGAATGGAAAGTTTTACTAATGGTATTGAATGTATTCAAGTTTTCCTTCCAATCCTTCATCATTCCCAATATTTTTTCCCTGCCTTCATCCCACGCCCCTTGAATGTTCATATTAAGTACTAATAATTATTAACAACGCCCCCATCGAATATTCATGCTAAAAGCATTTTTAAAACCAGTTTCGCATTGATAATGGCCACATTAGAAGTGAACCAAAAACGTGTCCGCTTAAAACAGTCTCAGTGATAATTAGAGCGTCTCTTTTTAATTACTTATTCTTTTACGTCAATCTCCAATTTCTACTATAATAAATTAATATTTAAAAAAAGAAGGAATTAAAATTCTTATTCGTCTAAATGTTAAGATCAAAGATCTCACATTTTGAACGCGTCCTACCAAGTAGGCACAACGAACCGAAAGCCATATCCCACGACCGGTTTCGACCTATCGGGTCCACCTGATGAGTGGGATATGGCTTTCGGTTCGTTGTACCTACTTGGAAGGACGCATACCAAAGATGAGATCTTTGATCTTAACATTTAGACGAATAAGGATTTTAATTCCTTCTTTTTTTTTAATATGTTATATTTTCGTCTAGGAGTCCATCGGAATCAACAGTGTAATTCAATGCCGGTAGGGGTATTAGCCCTTGGAGTAGTTGTTTCTGTTGATTCCATATTTATATTTATAAATTAATATTGTCTATTTTAATATATATGTATGTACGAACCTTTTTAGTCCATTCGTTGCGTTTAGGAGTTTCCACCTTAAAACCCATTTGCGAGAATAGAGAATGCAAATTCTTTGCGTCAATTTCCGAACCTTTTCTCTCTTTGGTTTTGTCATTTATAAAAGTTTTAATATTTATTAATAAAACTATTTTCTTTGATCTAGTGCGATAGCAAGGAACTTTTGAATTCAATTCATCGTACCATTGGGTACTGCCCTTTACTTTTACATCTAATTTCTCAATTTTCTTAGCGAGTATGTTGACATTATTATTTTCTTCAATGCGTCTTTTCGGAATGCTTGAAACTGAAGAATTTGAATGCGGTGTGCTACTTGCCGTCGGAATGTTGGGATTTGTAGATGTCGAGGCGTTTTGCAGTCTACTATTTGAGAAGGGTTGTCTTGAAAAAACCGATCGAGGTTCTGTAGAGTAATTTTTAACTTCTCTATAAGTTTGAAACGGATTGGCATCACGGTGAATAAGCTGGCCATTATAACTGTGTCTGGTAAAGTCTAAAAAGATAAAATTGTTTATTTAATATAAAAAAATACATACACAAAAGCATATAATTATTCGTTAGTAAATAAATCAAGTCCAGAAATGCGTCATAACAACAGATTGAATAAATACACAATTTGTAAATTATGATGATTTTCCGGGCTTGAGGGCCATGGTCTAAAGGCTGAATTGTTGTCTGACGTTTCGTCAGCGGCTGCGGCTGACACCTTCAGAGGAAATAGTTCGGACGTGGAAGTGGCTTTCTACCTCGTAGTTGTCTTCGTCACAGATGACACAAGACAGCCGAAAAGACAACTACAAGATAGAAAGCTTCTTCAGTTTACATACTACAATTAAACACACAATTTTGTTGACATAATAATTTTGTGAGAACTTTTGAAAGTACGTAAATATGAAATACAAAAGATATAGTGACAGATAGGCTAGAGCGTGAAGGAAAGTGAAATGAAGTTAATTAGGCAAGATAACTAAAGTAATATGGGAAGCAGCAAACGAGAGGAAAGCATGGAAGAAATTGATAAGGAAGTAGTGGAATGCAATCAATCGATTTAAGCCAAGGAAAAGGGTACAAGTCTGAAGTGAAATAAGCGATAAAAAAAAAAACTAATTTGTGTTTCATTCCCACCAGCTAATCGTACTGGTGAGCGGGCAGTCCCTCCGAGTTACACTGTAGTACAAAGCCGAAGGGTAGGGCGGAAGGCCCTCTTCAGCCTCCTTTCAGGAATCGTGGGAATGGGTGGGTGGAATGATTAGGGAGAGAAATTTGAGACGGGCGAAATGAAGATGGAGAGGAGTGAAAGAGCACTACCGAGCGGCCTGGTCTAGTGCTTTAGATCAATGCTTAGCATTTGAGAGGTCACCGGTTCGAACCCGGGTCCGGCTGCTCTGGTCCAAGTTTTCTGTGGTTTCCTTGGATCATTTAGGCAAATGCTGGGGCAGTAATATTCTAAAGATAATCTTTCACTTCTTTTCTGTCTTCATTACGTCCGTCTCATCTCTCTCTCCCTAACCACACCACCTTCCCACGATTCCTGCAAGGAAGCTAAAGAGGGCCTTACGCCCTACCCCCCGGTTTTGCAGTGCAGTGTACTTCGGAGGAACTGTCGACCCACCAGCACAAGTAGCTAGTGGGAATGAAACAGAAAAAAAATCTAGAGCACTGGACCACGCCGCTCGGTGAAGCGATGAGCAATAGAACGAATATTCATGGCTCTCTTGTCTCACAAACAGAAAGAAGCACAGGTTTAGAGTAAAGGCGTGTAATAATGAGGAACAATTAGATGAAGTAATACAGCAGAAAAAATATGAAGAGTCGAAATTTTAAAAATAGTGAAAGCTCTTGGTAGAATGGCGAGTGGTAAGGCTACAGGAGAAGATGAGATACAAATAGAATTTATGAAAGTGTTAAGTAGGTAGACGTTAGAGTGTGTGAAAATTACTCTTAATCGAATTTGGAGAGAAGGAAAAATAGCGGAAGGGTGGAAAAAAGCTACAATTGTTCCAACTTATAAATATGGGTATAAAAATAAAACAGAAAACTACCGAGATAATTCGCTATTAGAAGAAGGATACAAAGTTTTATCCAACGTAATGGCAGATAAATTAAGTAAATGACTAAATGACGAAAATGGATTTAGGGAGAGCCAAACGGGTTTTAGAAAGAATAGGGGTACTAGAGGTCATGTCATCGTTCTTAATTCATTAATAAATGGCAGAGGGAAATTATATGTGAGGTTTATAGACATTAAAGTTGCCTTTGACTAGGTGGATAGGGATATATTATAAGATAAGTTTGGGAATGCAGGAATTAGAAGGAGAATGCATGCAATAATTAGAGAAATGTATCGACGAACATGTGCCAAGATTCAAGTAAAAGTGATGGGCGAATTTGGAACGAATGTAGGTGTAAGGCAAGGATGTACTTTAAGTGCAATTCCTTCTAATATTTTTATTGGTGATCTTGATGAATTTGCATTCGTAAAGTAGAAGATGGGATGGTCCTTGGTAAAATGAAGGTTAGGACTTTGAAATATGCGGATGATTTTGAAATTGTTGCAAAAAGTACCAATGAGTTCGTATGTATGTTGGGGACTTTAGAAAAATATGTTAACAAAAATAAGTTAACAGTGAATGCGAAAAGGACTGAAATAATGGTGTTTAGGAACGGAGGGAAAAGAAAAGAAAACAAAGGTTGGCAATTTAAGAGTAAAAAGGTTGAAGTTGTCAGCGAATTTAAATATCTGGGGTATTGATTTTCGACGAAAAACAGTACGAAGGGCCATATAAGAAGTCTTGCGGAAAAGGTGCAAAATGCGGAAAATGCTACACGCGGCGTTGATAAAGGTCCGGTAGAGATTTACGAGAGACTGTGTTTATTTAATGAAATCGCTAATGAGATCTGTGGCATTATGCGGAGTAGCAATTTGGGGCTGGGGTAAGTTAGATAGTTTGAGTAGGGTACAGGAACGAGAGAAGGAAGATACAGAATATATATTCAGAGAACAAGCTTGTAGGTACATAAAGGAAGTAGTGGAGATGAGCAGCGAAAAATGACCCAAAGTGTGCTTAATTGAAGAAATGAGAGCTTTACTAAATAAAAATCCATCGAAATGAGGCAAATGTGTGTGTATTAGAATCGTCTTACAATAGAATCTATAGAAAGATAATATCAGGTAATAAAGCCACAAAATACCTATACAAAAAGTATAAAAGGAATGAGAATAAGGAAATATGGGCAAGAATGGAGTGTGGTAACATAAGGAGAGGATATAAATATAAGAAATGTAGGTTATGTAGAGGTGCTAAGGAAACTTTAGTTCACTTGTTCTGTTGTGGAAGCGCCATGGTAAGTGAAAGAGAGGAAATAAAAGATTTCATGGAGAATGGAAAGAGAGCAAATTGGAGAACGACATGTTTAATTTGAGTGTAGAGACATTGAAGGGTAGGCTCGTGTGGAAATATGTGAGAATATGAGAATAATTAAGTTGAATGAAGGTTACTTTTGATTAGAATGGGATGAAAACGGGATTGTTCGGAATGATGTAAAACGAGAATTGGATGTAAATGCTTTGTTTGAGTATACATGTGTACTTATTACATTATATCTAAAATAGAAATGATAATCACCTCTTACAAAATTATTATTTAATCCTGAAGATAACAAATTGTTTGAAGAACTTATAGCACAGGTAGTTTCCCTACTGAAGTTCGACTCACTTTTAAACGTTGTAATAACTCTTTGTTCGGTAGTTCTAAAAAATACATGTAATATTAATCTTTTTCTATTCTTCTACAATAGTGTAACTTTATACAAACTTACGTCATAGAGGTTGTACTTAAAGCAGATCGAGATTTTACCACAGAAGAAGAAACACTAAAATATTTTTTACAACTCAAACATTATTTTAAAAAAAAGAAAGTTTGTAAACATGAGCATAAAATATCTTACAATAACTGTTGTAGTTTAATTTTAATAATTTAACAAAGCAGATAATTTTTTCTTTGCTAATTAAAAAGAAATAATTCGTAAATTTTATTAAAAATTTGAAAACGGATTAGGTATGTAAGCTTATAAAATTTGGAAAATATTTTTAAAAGTAACGAAAAAGGCGGGAATTCAGGAATCCACTACCATGGTTGCTACGCAAGTAATGAATCATATCTGATCATGTAATCACTATCTTCGTACAAAAATATGTATACATATTACTCTTTGATAATGACCAGTTGGTTGAAACAATTGTAACAGTTTTCTTAAATATACATTGAAACAAAAGTGACTTTGTGCTTTTTATTACTATTTTCTTTCGTTAAATTAAGAAAACAAAGTTTTTTCGTTTACTTATAAAAAAGTTCTTTTTTTTCTACGAGGATAATGATTACATGACCAGATATGATTCATTACTTGCGAAGAAACCATGGATTCCTGAATTCCCGCCTTTTTCCAAATTTTCCAAATATATAATTATTATTATATATTCCTTTTTGATAATGACCAGTTGGTTGAAACAATTGTAAGAGTTTTCATAAATATACGTTGAAACAAAAGTGACTTTGTGTTTTTTGTTGATTATGTTTCTTCAAGATTGCACCAGTGTTAGTTATTCTATTATTGAAAATAGTAATTGTGGACCTACGTGCTACAACTTACTCGATACTTTTTTTGCTTTCATGCTTCACAGTTTCCATTTCTTTTCCACTATTTTTATTTCCAAAAAGCTTCTTCATAATTTCTGGATTATAATACTATAGTACAACAAACTTATTAAATATCAGGTCTTTATACAAAATAGATCCGTACTAAACAACGTAACATTCAAGTCGTCACTGACAACTTTTTGTCCATTATAACGATATCTTATCAATTGAGATGCATACAGATATAAATTATCGATAAATCCGTCAAGGTCTTTAGCACTAATAGACAAATACGAATAGAAAATTTAAAAAAATACGAATAGAAATTAAAAAAAAAAGGAAGAATAACTTGCGTTCTTAGTGAACACATTACGTACATATTCGGAAAACAGTATATTTATAATTATTTGACATTTATTTTCTGTCAGAATTGTTAATTTGCGAATAACATTTCTTCGTGTCTTAGAATGTCAGTTAATGAAAGAAATATGCATTCTTATACGACATTACATATATTTTATAATTAACGCTTTATGTAATTAAAAAGAAATTATTAAATATGAAATATACTCACCTTAGGAAATATATTCTACAGTATAATTAAACAGACACTCTTATCACTGACGTATTACTTGACGAACTGATCACCAGAAATAGCATTTAGTGTTTTTTTAGTTTTTACCGAGCGGCATCATCTAATGCTCTAGGTCATTGCTTAGCAAATGCTGGGGCAGTAAAATCCCACACATAATCTTTTACTTCTCTTCTGTCTTCATTTCATCCGTCTCATCTTTCTCTCCCTAATCACACTACCCACTCATTCCTACAAGGAGGCTGAAGGGGACCTTACGCCCTACCTTCCGGCTTTGCACTACAGTGTAGGTCGGAGGGACTGCCCGCCCACCAGCACGAGTAACTGGTGAGAATGAAACACAAGAATTATTTTAAAAATGAAATTGATTAAGCTTTCAGGTAATGTAACTCCGTATTCAAAAATAACTAAAAAACAAACTTGGAGTTTACAAATATCTAATGTTTCTACTATATTTATTTCAGCACACTGTGCCTTCTACATATCTTCATATCTTCACCACCTGAAGAAGGCACAGTGTGCTGAAATAATTATAATGGAAACATTAAATATTTGTAAACTCCAAGTTTGTTTTTTATTTATTTAGTTTTTATGTCGTTGCAATTGTTTCACTCAAACATTGTCAATCTCTCAGTCGTGCACACCAACGAGTGTAAATTGCTACCTTTAAATAGCAATTGATAAATAAATATAAACAGCATAATGAACGTTTTCTTTCTTTTCTAATAATTTGTGTAATTCAGTAACGTTAACCAAGGTCCTTTTGTAATAAGGATATCGTCTTGTTCAACTGAACTCAAATCGAACGAAAATGTTTTCTTTATTTGCTTTTTTTTTAGTTGTAAACCTGTAACATGCATCTAAACGAAACCTAAAATTATGAGAAGCACAATGTTTTTAAAAGTTTACTTGTACTTTACCATTATATATATATATATATATATATATACAAAAAAAGTCTTACAAGAAAATCTATTTAACAGAATACCCTATTTTTAAGAGTATTTCAATTTTCTATATCAATATTTCCGCTCAAGTGTTGTGTCTAATATTATTAATATTTTTTAAAATAATAAAAATTCTCAATCCCATAATAATGAAAATTATGGTAATGTCCAAATGGACAACATTAATTTTTCGAAAGAAGAAAACCTCCATTTAGTTCCTGTACCCTCTACTAATCTTAAAATTATTTCAATTTTTGCAAGTATTGCATAGTACAGATTGAATTATTGGGTTGTGTTACCATGTACTTTACTTAACTGCAAACGTTTCGTCATGCTTAGAAGTCTTCTTCAGTGCGTTCCGTACCATGGTTCAGCCGCTAACATTTTGATGGCTAGCAATTTCAACAATGAACCCCTTAAAATCTGACTGTTTGTTATTACATTAAGGTGTAAAAAATAAAACAAATTTTCTCATTCTCATGAAATACCAAAAAAACAGTACGGTATTTTCAACTTTAAAATGTTCTGGAATCGTTCTTTGAAATCACTGTGGAGATTCTCTAAATATTGACAGTAATCAAGCATCAAGCAAATAAATATGATAAATTAGGGAAAGCGTGAAACTCACGTTTATCTTGTATAAGAGCAGTTTGGCTACGAAAGCAGCAACGACTTTTTTTGCTTTAATCAAGTTGAAGTCGTCACCTTGAAGTTGGAGATTGATATCAATTGAAACAATGAAACAATTTATACAAGTCTGTCAAGTACTCAATATCATTCTTTGAAGTGATGAGGTTGTTGCGTAATTATGTGTCTTTGTTTTCCAAGAACTCTATCACAGTCAAACAGATTGTAAAATCGAGCCAAACAAGTACCTCTTGATAGCCAACGCACAGCGATTGCTGTATGAAACATCAATCGATTGAAATATTCATCATTAGCAACACAAGATTGAATAATCTGTCGTTAAATGGTTGTTTCGGATTTTATTCACTGCTTTGATGACATGATGCAGTGCAGTGATTGAAACAGCCGTTCGCTCAAATTTCTCGCAACCAAAGGTTGTCTAGGAATGACGCAATGTACAGCAAGCACATTCGGCAAGCACAACTTCATTTTTTAAGTACGTTATGAAGCCTTTGTGATGCCCTATCATAGCCGAAGCTCCATCCGTAGCAGCTGATGTTAATGTTCTTCAAGGGAATTTCTTTTTCATCACAAAACTTTTTTAGTGTGGGTATCAAATATGGTTTCTCCTTTTGTATCTATCTCTAAATTTCTAGCAAATAATAGTTCAATGCATCATCTGTCGCTAATTTATGGAGCACATTGGTTATTGCTTCTTTTATTGCTGGTAAAACTCTTAACTCTTCTCCAATAGTGTATGGTTTGCCTGTTTGAGCGATTAACAAAGAAATATTGTACGAAGCTCGAAGTCCGTCATCGTCCTGCTTAGCTTGGCTGAGCTGTAAGCTGTATACTTTTTTTCCAGGTCTTGAAAATGGACTACATTTTTATCTTTTTTATCTGAATGTGTTACGATTCGCTTTGAATCGTCCTGGACTGCAACTTGATAAAGTCCACGTGTTTGTGTTGAATTTTTGTGGTTGAAGTAAGTCGTTGAATTAAAGTCTTTAAGCAGGTTTTTATACATATATTTACATTTTATACACGGATAATACTGGTACCGGGAAGCGTTGCGTCACGTTTGAATTGTCGATTGAATATTGATTAATTGATTTGACTTGTTTGTCCTTTGATAATAATCGAAACACACGCACTGATGTTGGTTTGATAAAGTTGACAAATTTGTTTGTAATTTATTAATTGGATCGATGATTGCAGATTGATTAACGGATTGATTACAATCCGGCTCGAAGGACCATATGTTACGATTCGCTTTGAATCGTCCTGGACTGCAACTTGATGAAGTCCAGGTGTTTGTGTTGAATTTTTGTGGTCGAAGTAAGTCGTTGAATTAAAGTCTTTAAGCAGGTTTTTATACATATATTTACACTTTATACACGGATAATACTGGTACCGGGAAGCGTTGCGTCACGTTTGAATTGTCGATTGAATATTGATTAATTGATTTGACTTGTTTGTTGATATAAGTTTATATGTAGTTGATAGTTAGATAGTTGATGTTAATTGATATTGCTTGTTATTGATCTCGTCTGATCTGATGTCTGATCTTGTCTTTTTGTCTCATGATAGAAAAAGGTTATTTATAGATTATAGACTCAGTTGGAAAGGGATGGAGGTGTGGTTAAATTTGATGAGAACAATGATGATGGGTGTTACAAGTGAGGAAGGTGGGTTTTGAAACTTGTTGTAGTGTATTGGTTTATGGTTATAAATGTGACAGAAATATGATACAAATTGACGGACGTTAAGCTTAGGGGGTTGACAGTTACAGCTAGAGAAAATTACTGGAATTTATGGGCGATTTATGGTAGTGCAATTAGGAAAGGATTCGAAACTAAATTGACAAAGGAAAGGAACTGGTAATAAATGAACAAAAGAGCTAAAAATCATAATTTAGAAAATCGGCGTGAAGACGTTACACATCTTGCAATGTTATAAATCAGCTGGTGGTCCAAGGGACTCAACAGAATGCATTTTATTCAAATGAAGCCTATTCCTGTAGCCTAGAAGACTTCATTGTTTCATTCGAAAATAACTTTTGACAAAGAAGGCACATAGGCGAAGACGGATTTGTGGGATTTTCAATAAATCCGTATTTAATATGTTATATTCCGCACTGTACTGTCGTCTCTTCTTTTTTGCTTCCGACGCTAATGAAAATGAAAAAAACATTATGCGCTTTTAACATATACAGAATTAAAATACAACACGCACCTACAGAAATAAGACGAACATGCACAAACTCGATTACCTCATGCGACGAAATTTATACTAAGCAAGGTAGAACAACGAATGCCGCTTCATACAGGATTGCACAAACTTGTTAAAGCTTGTTTGCTCACGGGCTACCTACGAAAACCGTAATAAATTATTTATTCTATAGTGTTTACAATTAAACTGGGCAGGAGCAAGAACAAAATAATCTAGGTTTTGATTTTAGTTTTTAAAATAAAATACAAATCAGCAATCGCCTCCCTAAATTCTCTGGGCCCTTTACCGCCCCCCCCCCCGTTGGCATCCAGCGCTCACAAGGGGGCATTATCGCCCACTTTGAGAAAGACTGGTCTAGATCATAGCTTAGCATTCGGGAGGCCACTCATTAGTTCTATTTGCTGTGGTTGCAGGCATGAACACAGGGCTAAGGAGGACAATGGGTACGTTTTCCCGACCTCCTCTGTGGTTTTCCATTGGATCATTTACCCAAACACTGAGGTAATAAAATTTCACAGATAATCTATTACTTCTCCTCTGTCTGCATTTCGTGTTTTTCATTTGTTTCTCCCCAGCCATCCACATTTTCCAACTATTCCTTCCTTTTGTTTTTAATTTTTTTGTAAGTGTTACTTTTAAAACTGATCTAATCATGGGTAAATTATACATTTATAATTTCTTAAACTTTTTTGTAAAAATGTTACCAACAACTTTTAAGACTGGCCCAATCATGGGTAAATTATACATTTATAATTTCTTAAACATTTTTTGTAAAAATGTTACCAACAACTTTTAAGACTGTCCCAATCATGGGTAAAATATTTCTTATATACTAACGATTTCTTAAACTTTTTTTGTAAGAATATGTTAAGAAGTTTTTGTTTTATCTCCCGCTAGCATTAACGTTACCCGATGTCTAGGAGAGATCGCTAGTCGAATTCAAAATACCATATACAAGACGCAACTGCAAATTTCATTTAGGGAAGCTGTTCAAAATCAGCAATGGAACAAAATACACGCTTAATATATTGTAACGAGTGCGTGTTTGCTTGTGTGCGTTCGAGTGTCCATGTATGTGAGCGAGCCGATCGCGGCCGAGCCGCGACGTGTATATAGTAACTGCAAGTGTGCGCGTAATAAATGAGGACATGTTAGTGTATTTGTGTTTCGCGGAAACTTGTTCGATATTTCGGCGAAAAATAAAATGGTCCCGACTTTTCTATGTTTCTCGGGAGTGTTCCGGAAATTTAACGGAACAGTATATAAGCGAAAAGACGATCGCCGAGGACAGTTCAGTTCAGAGTGCAGATATAAATTGATGGTCGTGAAGAGTTCAGATATAAATTGATGGTCGTGAAAATAAGGTGAGAAATAAATCGAGACGCGTAGTAAATAAATAGAAAAGTGAGAAGTGTTATACAGACAGTAACTGTACAAAAATAAATAGTGTAAGTGGTAGTAAAGTTAATTAATATTAGCATAAATAAATTGTTGTTCCTGTTTAAAAGTTTTCGAGTTTTGATTGTTGAACCCCCGAACGTTACAATATCAAATATGTTTTCAATTTTAAGTGTGCGTGATATTTGCAGATCTTAAAAAGTAGTTAAACTTTGTCGTTTTGATTGAATTCTGTTTTTTTCGGTTTTATTTTGTTTGTTTTCTTGTCAATGGAGTAATAATGATTACTTCACCAAATCAAATTTAATTTAACTTGGGCAACTAATTAAATTATTCTCTGAGGATCCATGCGGTTTAGTTCTTATTTAGATTTACTATTTATTATTATTAATTATTATTATTATATTTATGTGTTTGGTCTCGTTTTACCCTTTGGGTACGGAACCCTAAAAAACAATAAACAGTTTAGCGTAGAATGCCCCATATACTACTGCGCTATCTTGAAAAAATAAAAATAAAACAACAAAAAGCCATTAAATATTGAAAAGTTTTATGTTATGTCATTGTTGCATGATAACGTAAATTAAAAAAGAAAAAAAATAGTATTGTAGCGAAGAAGAAAAATAGTTTGGTATATTAAACATTTTTCTTTTTTAAATGGGCACAACAAAATTAAAATAAAACAAACGTAGAAATTTATACATGCGCGAACATGTAACGCCATGAAGACATTTGTTCCACACACCCCTCCTACTTATGTTGCGTTATGTAACTTTTAAACCCATAAATTGTCTAAAATGGACGAATAATAAAAAATAAATAAGAGCAGCTATTATATCACAATTAAATTCATTTAAGTTTTTACTTAGTAAGATAACTGATAATAAATGAAAAAAATACAAATAATGAACGCATACATTGTAATGTTCGATGAAAATCTATTATTCGCTATACAGTTACAGTATTTAAACCAATAGTATCACTAAAAACAAAACTTAATTTTGCCAAGAATCTCTAAGTCGATTAAAGTTTAAAAAAAAACAGTAAAATCGTCAAAAACATTTAATGAACTTGCCAACGACTACAAAATTATATATTTGAAGAAAATCAAAATCAATATCAAACAGGGGAAAGAGTTTTGTATGTTAAAAGTGATAAAAATACGAGCTTTTGGTCTCAATTTAGTTTCATTAAGGTACAGAATAAATATTATCTAATAAGACATTATTTGGTTACATATTTACACAAGCTTATTATAATTACGTAAATAAATTATATTCCATAAATTGTTTTTCTTTTTATTAGTTTTAGTTGTGAATATATTCTCCAAACCTATTTATAGGTAATAACAAGAATCCCCTATATAGGACTAACAATTTGTGTTAAGCAAATTTAATTTTTCTGGATTAAAAAATATGTTAGGTATACCTATTCATTTTCAAATTCATATACGAGTAACTTCCATACGATATTACTCCCTGCAAATGCCCTTCTCATTCTCCTTTTAAGATTGAAACAAAGGAAATGGAACGAAGTTCCAAGATTTTGTATAGAGATGAAACGTATTAAGCTTTGTATAAAAATATAAATATAGAAATATATAGAAATAGAAAGCAAATAGAAGCACATTAAAAATGAAATTTTTATTTTTTTATTTCATAAGAATAAAAAAATACAAAATCATACAATGATTGACTGATATGACATTAAAACTAATTAGAGCACTTCTAATCTTAAACATATTTAGTCTATCAATAAAAATAATAATAATATAAATTAAACAATTAACAAATTTATTTTCAATTACATGCATAATTTACAAAAAAATGTTTTTTTTACTTTTATTTTATATTATAAATTATTGAATATCTAAATATCTTCTCCTAAATGCTACATAAATAAAACTAGTACAAAACAGACTTATTTTGATTATCACACATTTTCAAATAGTTTTTAGATTTTTCAGCAAGTAAATTCTCATCATCTACATATTTTACAAAATAAACTTTTCATTATTTTATTTTAGCAATTCGTCTTTAAATACTTTTCTATATTTAAGTTACAAAACAAATATGTCTGAACTGAAGAATAACAATATAATATGAAAATTATTATGTTAAAATAGTCTTCTTCCTTGAGCATTTATGCATAAAAATATACTTTGTATGTACATATAGAAGTTATGATTACATGCGAAAAAAATATTTTCACTTTCTAAACATTAAATTTTTTTATCAAACCATCTTCCAAATATATACCGGGATGAAAATAACACTTGTTAAATCCGATATTTGTGAATGTAGATGTTTGTTGGGTCATTTTCTCTGATCTCATCCGTTGGAGCCTATTATCAACCATGGTCAAAAGATCCTGTACTTCAGTATTGTGAGCATGTTTCATAAAAATTTCACAGATTAGTTCAATATACCAACTTCCAGTATTGGTGTCACGGTGGGATGTAAAACCTGCACATATGAAAAAATAAAAGTACAATATATAACCATTACTACTAATCATAAATAAAATATTATACCTGACAGTGTAGAATGAGCAATAAGCATATCACTATAAGTTCTAATTGATCTTACAGAACTATCCTGTTCAGTGCGTCGAGGAACATTATGAGATGTGCCATAATCTCTCAATGGGCCTCTATAAATATAGTAAGGAAATAATGGTTATTTATATAACTAGTTATAATTATAAAACATAATTTATAATTATCATTATGAATATAATAGTGAAAATTGATAAAAAATGGAGTGCGAGGATATGTATCACTTTTTGTCTCCTATGTAAAAAAACCCATAAAATGGGATCTATGAGTAATAATACCATGATACTAGAATCAGGAAATTATTAAAAATAAAACTATATATGATAAATTTACCTGCACACTTGATAAATAAAAATTTTTGGTTTCATTTTCATATAACTACAATTATAATTATTGAATTGTTCTTCAATCCAACTGGCTTCAAGTTCATTCCCATCAGCACCAATAACAGTTGTATCATTCAACTGATAACTACCATGTCCCATTACCACAACAACAGCAATATCTGCATGATTTAATAGTGGATCATGTGCAAATGATGTTATTTTATTCTCTAAATCCTTAAAATGAAATTCTCATAAGTAACCAAGAATAATTAAATTTGTTTGGCAGTAACATACTGTCCTGTTTAAATCTCTAAAGGATAAAACTTTTAGCCCCATTTGAGAAAAAAGTTCTATCAAATTAGTGTCATCAACATAAGCACCATTTCTAAAAGGGTATCTTGCTTCATCTGAATAATTTACAATGTTAATTATTAATGCAATTCCACGATTTTTTGACTGTGTCTGATACATTGGAGGCATGTTAGCTCTGTCATCATAACTATTAATGAACTTTTCTGCTAATTTTACCACTACTTTCAGTGGTTCAGTTTTTAAGTTTATATAGAAAGAGTCTTCAAATTCCTTTGCATTTTCTATACTTTGTTTAATATTACTATTATTAGGACACAAGAATAGTCTAGTTGAAGAATTATTAGAAACTAAAAGACAAATTTTGATATATTTCTAAAAATATTTTACCTGTCAAAATTACCTGATTGTTCTGGAGCACTTCTTGGGTCTAAACAATCTGCCAAACTATCCTGATAGCTTTCTCTGAGAGCAGTAATAAGTTTATGAAAAGCTTCAGGTCCTCTTCTTGTAATGTTTATAAATAGTTGCCTCTTCTTGTCTTTTTCATCATTTTCATTCTAATAATCAGTGATTAAGAATTGAACATAGTGTAGACAATGTACAAAAAATGTACTTACTTGCCATTTAATCATATCTTTGGAAAACACTCCCTTCTCTATTAAAAGAGGCAACAAGGCATGATAATTGCATGTTTCTACTAAAGTAACAAAGTTTTTTTGAATTGTTTTTTTATGTTCCTTTTCCATTTTTGTGATTTTTAAACAAAAATAACCAAGGAGAAAGATGAAATTCAAACAAAGACAAAGTTAGGTTACGTTACACAAACAACCACAACGACCACAACAAATGAGTAAGTGGCAAACCTCTCTAATCTGTGGTGGCAACATATTCCAAATGTGTTCCATGTTACAAACACTCTTTGGAGATTACTAAGTACCACAGATTAGAGAGGTTTGACTAAGTACAGATCAGACTATTGTCCCCACATTGTGTGGCTGAAGGATGTAAGCTAATATATGGATTAACTATATAAGTAATGTAAATGATAAGTAAAGTATATGATTTTCACAAATTATTTATTTGGCAACGTTTCGCCTAAACTTGGCTTCTTCAAGCAATTGAGTACTTACTACTAACTATGAAAAATACTTCAATTCCTTAGATAGCTACTTGTAATAGGGGTGGTATTACGTTAAAATAAATTCAGTAGAGGGGAGTTGTTACATTCTACTTGGTCATTTAAAATTATGCCTTATTTTCTATATCTGTTTATTTTTAGGTTTTCTAATAACGTTAGTTTTTATCCTTTAGTATTGATGTGTAAAATCTTAAAGTTATCATTAAAACTATGTCCTATAGTTACATGATTCGCATACGTAGAATCTTTTATTTTTTTACATAACTATTTTTGTGTTCCGTTATACGTTTTTAAAAACTTCTACCTGTTTAACCAATGTAGACTTATGGGCAAGACCCACAAGTTAGCTTATAAACTCCTGACTTATTCTGTTTTTGTTGTTTTTAATCAATTTTCCTACTTGGTTTTGTATGCAAAAAAACATTTTTGCCCTCTACCGTTTTCTTGTTTTGAAATTAATAAACAAGCTAAAAATAGATATTAATCTAGATTTAGTAAATCAACAAAAAAACTATTATAAATATATCTTGTTAAATTTTCATGAAGCATATTAAATGGAAATTGTAATAAAATAATTTATATTATCACAATATCATTTCTTCTGTAAGTACACATTTCTTTTTCAAAATGTAATGATTAAAAAAATGCCAGCTTAGTCAAAAATAATATAAACAATAAATAGGTTACTGAATAAATAGAGAAATTATTCTTTAACCGAATACTAAAACGATTACAAAGTTTATAGATTGTTATTGCATAAAATACTTCCATCCATTACTATTAAAATATTGTATGTAAAGCATTATTTCATCACAAGAATAATTTTCTTAAGTAAAAAAGCTGATAAAACATTTTTTTCTTGGTTTCAATAATTCATTTTTTAATGTACAGTCCCACAAAATATTAATTTTCTATTGATTATTTTGGAATTATTATGATTAAAACTCACAACTGCATGATTTGGAGTTGTATTACAAATATTTGTTCAATGTCTTCAATTAAACTATAATTGCATAAATCCCTATCTCCGGTCCCTTCTTAAGTAACTTTAAAAGGAAAAAACACAAAATAATGTAATATAATTATTTTATTACAGTACAATACATTATATTTACAATATTAAACGTGAAATGCTTAAAACTTCAAGCTAAAACCTCCTCCCATGGGCATTCGTCTATTTTCGATCACTGTTCCACTAATTCGAAAACCTAAGCTATCTTCTCCATCTCCTCCCTATAAAAATATGTAGAAGAGAAACCACACTCACTTGCATTTAAAATTTCAAAAATTCTAATTGAAAAATCAACACTCTTTTCTAAGTATAGATACAGACACTTACCAATTCTTTAAATTCTCGACCACCCGATGGAGGTTTAGGACTAGCGGCAAGTGCTCGACGATGTCCTAACTCACTCTTTGCAGGCCATGTTGGGAACATGGAGGGATCGATGGGAAGTGGAGTCTCTGTGAACCACGAATGTTGAAGTGCATCTTCTGCAGTTATTCTTTGAACTGGATCATAGGTAAGAAATCGCTGTAACAGTGCTTGCCCTAATTCTGAAAGCATATGAAACCGAGTCCTCAAGTTTGAGACAGGGTATTCCGTGAACTTCATCTTCTGAACCGCAGGTAATTTGTTGAAGCCCGTCCAAATTTTTTCATTGGGAGTTCCCAAATCCTAATTATAAAAATTAATTTAAAAAAATGAAAAATCACAATAGACATTAAGAAATTGCATGTCTCTACATACCTTAAAAATTCGGTTAAGTTGATCCACTTCTGATTTTCCGGGAAATATTGCATTCATTGATAGCAATTCACCAAATATGCACCCTACAGACCACATGTCGATTGGTGTGGAATACTCTTTAGTGCAAAGGAGTAACTCAGGCGCCCGATACCACAATGTAACCACAATTGGCGTGTACTGTTTCAGTGGCGATCCATATTCTCTTGCCAAACCAAAGTCGCCCACCTTAAGGATCCCTTTATGAGACAGTAAAAGATTCGACGTTTTCAAATCTCTGTGCAAAATCCAGTTATCATGTAAATGAGACACTGCTGATAACAGTTGCTTAAGCAAACATTTCACCTCTCCTGGAGTGAAACTTTGCTTCTTATGCCTCATGGTTTCCATCAACGACTTTAAATCATGTTCGACGTAGTCCATTACAATAAAAATTTTGTCCATATTACTACCAACTACGATTTCTCTAACGGTAACAATGTTCGGGTGTTGTCCCTTAAGTAGCGTATTTATTTCTCTTAAAGAAGTAATGGGAAAGCCTTCTTTTTCTTTTTCCATTTTCAATCTTTTTAAAGCAACTATTTCTTCTGTTCGTTTGTCCCGAGCTCTATACACAACCCCATAAGTGCCTTCTTCGATACGATTCAAACACTGAAACTCTTCAACAGATCTGCAACCCTGCAAAGCGGGATAGTAAGGGGGTAAATCATCGTCAAAATCCGTTTTTTTCTTTTCTTCGTCCTTTTTTGGCTCTTCCTCTGTATCTGATACTTTCACATCGGTTTTACCATTACTTTTAGGCGATGTGGATGCAGATCTTTCACGGCTTACGCTTCGGCTTAGCGATCGACGATCTGAAGGGACCGAATCTTCTCTTGAAGACCGACTTCTACTCCTACTTCGACTCTTGCTACGACTAGGAGTTTGAGTACGACTGCGCGAACGACTTTTTTCGGATATTTCGCTAAAAGCAGAAATATATAATTAAGGTAACTTAATGATGCTTGAACATACATAGCGGCTAATTGAACATTCAAATTTTCAGCAAATTTCGTTTTGTAAGTCTACTCAACATTTAATTAATTTCCAGTAATAAGTACCTATTTTGAGATTGCGGACTTGAGCTCCCAACATCACTGCGCTCACTTTTAATGCTCTTTTCATCGTCCTCGTCTTCAACGTATTCGGCTTCCATTTCTTCTTCCTCCTCATCTTCAGAATTATCGGAAATCATAACAACCTGATCTGGTTCCGAACGCATCCTCTTATTGTAGTGAAGATCTTCTTCCAGTTTTCGTTTTGTTTTCTCTAAATGTCTACGTTCCCTCTCTAATCGGGACTGCTCTTTCTGCCTAGCCATTTCACGCTCTAAAAAATAAAAATTACCAACGTTTATAAAATGTACAAAAACAGAATATTTCCAAAATATATTTGAACTCCTCAAAATTAAAACAGATGTATTTAAAAATGCCAAATCTGTTTTACACATAACTTCTACACAAATATTTAATTGTGACTAACTATTTCACTCTAATAATCTGACAGATAATGTACGAGATACATCATAAGATATCAAAAAAGCATATATTCTATTGACTAAAACCAATATCTGTACATACGTGTTCCTCTAGAATCACTCAAATAATAAATTAGATTACAATTATTATATCAATAAGTTCGTATGATAGGTTACCTCAAAAAGAATGAGCTATGAGATATAATTGTTCTTGAAAATATATCAAGTTTATTTATCATCAAAAATTGAATAAATATCGAACTCATCTCTGCATAAACATGCTCAGGTAATAATTGATTTGTTCCCTTTAAGCATAATCAGTTCAATTAAAGTAAATACATGAATTGAGAACATTTAATCAAAAACCTAACTTAATTAGAATATAACAGGAGTGCAACAACAGGGAATGTCCAGGGTGTCCAGACACCCCTAGATTCCAATGGATACCCTCATCTAAGGTATCCACACAAATGTCTCATTAAAGAAAATCAAACTGAAAGTTAAGAACAACAGTTTGACTATATATATTTGAACAATAATCAAAGCAGGCAAAATGTATAACACACAGATATCTCAACTGATAGACCTGTGCACTTGCTTTTAATCTAAATAATTAACAACGCAGACGAAACTTTTTTTCTAGTTATTAATGTAGACACTCCAAGCTCTTGGAGGTTGTTGTGCCCCTGAAATATAGGTATGTATAGTACAGTTTATGTTTTATTAGTTGAATAACATTTCTTATCTTAGTACAATACTTAATCTTAGGTTTTCAGAATAAACTGAGTAACTTATTCCATTAAAAAAGGCTAACCTGCTTCCAAAAGTTTAACTCTTCTCATTTCCTGTTCTGCTCTCTCTTCTTCTGTTAATTTGTCTTCTTCTTTGTGTTTCTCATCTTTCTTATGTCTTTTTTCATCAGTACTAATGTTAATAATTTCTTTGACATACATCCCTGCTTCCCCTTGTAATGCAGTTTCAATATTTTCACCATCCTTATGTTTACTTTTATCTTTATGAGAATCTTTTTCTGTTTTATATTCATCTTCTGCTTTTGATCTCTTACTAAGTAGCCGTTCTCTAAGATCTTCTAAAGCTCTATCACCAGCTGATTTACCTTTCCTCTCTTCACCATGTCTCTCTCGCCTATGCTTTTCACCTTCTCTTCCCACATGACGTTCTTTCTCCTTAGTTTTTTTTTCATCATATTTTCGGGTTTCAGGATGTCTATTAGAACGTTCCTCTTTACGCTCGCGATAACCTCTTTCACTTGCATATTGCATTTCTAGATAGTTCTCATAATTTTGTTTTTCTCTGTAATACCTTTCTTTTTCTCGATGGTAAGATTCTCTTTCTTTCGCACCACGTAAATGCTTTTCTCTATAAAATATAAAAAAAAAACTATTGTGCACACAAAATATATCTGAAAACACAATTAAGTTCCTTTTCTACAGTATTACTATTACAAAAAAAAAACTTATCTCACCTATGATGCTTTTCTCGATAAGAATGAGCTCGTTCTTCTCTATGCCTATCTCTTTTATGCCTACCCTCATGGTCCCTGCGTTTCCTACTAGAAAGTTGTACTCGTGCTTGAGGAGGCTTTATATCCAATGAATCGGCTGTCTCTCCATCTTCTTCTGACAAACTACTTAAAAAAAAGGAAACCTATATTGAAGCTCATTTATAAGAAAACGTGTTTAAAAGAAAATACTGTAACTACCAATATTTATGGACTATCAGAAATACAGTTTAACAAAATCAGTTACCTGAAGTCCATAACATCATTCTTATTAATATGTTTACCATCAATCGGACTCTGCCTCAATTCACCATCTTCACTTTGTTCATCGCCAGAGTCATGAGTAGACATAATTAGATTTAATTGATTTTCTTTCACTGAATCACTAATCATTCGCGAAACGATATTTATTAAAATACTTCTTGGTTTTTAATACCAATTACAACATAATGAACATAACCCGTTTATAAATTTTATTTTTTATTCGATTTGTTCGATTAGTTTTATTCATTGATTACAATTATATTCTTATCTATGGTGTATAAGTTAGCTTCGACAAAACTACCCAGCAGTTCGTTGAAATTCGTTTAATTAAAAAGTGGCTGTAGAAAATAATAATTAATAATTGCTGTAAGAAAGGTAATCTATATAGAATACTTTTTAGAAGCTTATATTTAATTTAAAAACAAATATGTATAATTCAATTAAACCATCAACAATTAGTTATTCCTACGAAAAATCTAAATTTAAAGCGCGAAATGATTTTTAATTTTGAAAATATACATATTTTACTTAATATTATTTAAACTTATTTTAATTTTCATTTAATTGTTTAACTAGCATAATTATGTATTCTACAATAAACTCTTATAATATAAAAAATGAAAAATATACTTATTAACTTGAAAGATTAATATAAATACGTTCTTTTCGAAGAAATGCACCCAGAACAAGTACACATTTGTATAAGCCTAATTCATATTTAAAATTATAAAATATATCATTTCACAAAAATATATATTTCTAGTTAAGTGATATCATTTGATTTATAATTTATAACATAATTTAACTATCAATCAAATAATAATCGAAGTTCAAGTTTTACTAGTGACAATAATAACATAAAAGATAAGAAAACTTATTTCCCTGGTATATATTCATATGCTACCTTAATATTATGTGTTCAAGACGTTTATGCAAATGTTATCAATAATTTTATTATCTCTACGAACTTCTTATCAGAATTCATTATTACTGCTGAAATAATAAAAGCCATTAAAAGAATGACTTAGAAAGTGCCCGTGACTACAACTCTATTTCCAAAATTATGAAAAATATACACCAAAATTAAAGTGGTTCTAAGTAATTGTTGAATTAGAACAATGTCGAGATCAAAAGGTTTTTTTTCAAATTGGTTCGGGTCAGGTGAAAGAAAAAAAGAAGCAAACGAAGAAGATATTAGACCAGAGCGAAGATTATCAATTTCTAAAAGTGGAAAGATGCGACATAAAAACAAGAAGCGTATTGCAGTAAACGAAATTTTTAATAACGAAACTGAAAATAAAAATAATGAAATACCTACCGAATTAAAGTCCAAAGAGGAAAATGATAACAACAAAAACAAACTTGAACAAGAAGACTTTGAGGATGAAGACAATTTAAACGTTGATGAAGTGATCAAGGAAATTGAACAAACTGCACTTTGAAGAGTAACTGTAAAATTTTCATGTGATGTAAAGACTGTGATTAGAAAAATTTGAACTGTATTTATTTTAAGTACAAATGAGGTGATTTATTTCTAATAGTGACTGTAAAATATTAAAGTTTTGTGGGTTTAAAAATGCAATGATATGACAGTACAGTATAGTTAGTAATATTTCATTGTCTATTTTTTTTTTCATATAAATAAATATATTTAAAAAGACCTTAGGCTAATGTGTAATTATCTCACTCAATAATAATAACACTGACTAAACACATTAATATTATTATTATTGTTATTTATTAATAATTCGATATTAAGGACTACTTCATTTTTTCGGCATTATTGTGAATATTCAAAAACTAATTGGCAACAAATTCATAATGATTAATTTTAATCGTAGACTTATGTTTCAAAGACCTATTTTCTCTTTTTATTATTAGATTTAGGAAAATTTTGATTCTCTTCAAAATACTTATCTTTCAAGAGACACTTACTAAATTTATCACGAAAGTCCATGATAAATTATATTATTTTTGAAATGACAAACAAACAATTTAATAATGGCCACTATTTCGATTAATTGCTATAAGTAATTCAATTAAACTAACTGAACAATTTGTTTATTATCTTAGAATCTACAAAAAAAATAAATATTTATACATGTCAGACCATACTGCAATATTATTGACTAATTATATTGTGTTATAATGATTTTTCCGTACATTATTATATAAAATAAAGCACCTGCAATTAAACTGTCTGATAAACAAAAGTAATATAATTTAATTATTTTTAACACAGAAGATAAGATAGCACCTCAAAAGTAAAGAAAGGTGAGGATATATCAATCAATTTTCCTCAGTTTCAACTAAACATACATCTAATATACAAAAGTTAGTCCTACACATAGGACATGTGCATTTCGAAGATAACCAAGTATCTGGCTGCTCATTGTCCTGCCGAGAAGCAAACCAACGAGCCATACAATCGATACACCACATTGGTTTACAGTAGCACGTACCACAATTTTCTGTACTACTTGAATCTGTACACAATTTCTGCAATTTTACATTTGCTGTTGTCTGCATGCACCCAATACAAGAATCCAGCTCCTTTGAAAATAACTGAATTAATTTTTAGAATAAGCTAATTGAAAATAATCTTAAAACATCGCTATACAAATAACATTAAGATAGTACTGGTTGTTAAAAAAAAACCATAGCATTCGGTATATATCGTCGAAAAGAGCGCAAAATTCTAAGGAAACAGTTATCAATAAAATTATCTAGTTATTAAGCTTTAAAGTTTAATAAAAAAGAAACAAGCAGCGCGCGCATATATCAGTAACCGAAAGGAGAGAGAACCGACTAGCCTCAACAATGTGGGTTTTAATTTCAGGCGTCATTGTTCCGCAAAACATGCTGTGCGCTCGTAACTCTGCTTTTCATATCAGCGAGTGGTGGGACTGTCGGCTCTCCTTCCGCTTATTTCAATATTATAATTGCTATAATTCATTTAATCGCAAAATATTATTGGTTAATTTTTATAATTTTGCGCTCTTTCCGATTCTATAATCCAAATTCGATAGCTTTTAACACTCAATATTGTAACAGTTGATTACACTAAGAGGCTGTGGCATATATACAATATTCTTTTATGTACCGTTATATTTCTGGTAAATCATATTATTAACGTACACTTTCTTTTTTTTTATAACTTAAGACGACAGTACAAAATTTATGGTAGGTTGCCTTTAGAGAAAAAATTCAAACATATAATTTCTTAAATCAAATTGAAATTAATAATCAGGGTTTAAGTTTTCCACAAATGCATAAAGCAGAAATAATCAAATGATTTTTCAGGACGTATAGATCAAAATTATTATTTGATAAAAAATAAATCGTTTTACCTGATTTGTTAAGTAACGAACATTCTCCTGTATTTCTTCTTTGAAAGCATCAATAAACTTTTCCAGTATATTTTTGTGGAAGATAATGTTAGGTAGTACTTCAATAGTTCGAGACAATCTGTTCTGTAAATCTCGAAAATTCATTGCATTCAATCTTATTACAAAACTGCCTACACCTTCTCTAAATGATTTAACTTCAATGGTCACATATTGAACTTCTCTTTCATTATTTTGAGAAATATGATGAGTATCACTTTTATTAACTACAAGTCTTGTATCACTTTGGTGTGCCACAAATATAGTAAATGGGGTGATTTTCAATATCCAGTTTTCAGTTGCTACTATTTCACATATTGAACTCGTTTGTATTATGGTCTTGTCAATACTAAGACAAAACAATCAAACATATTTTGGTTAAAAAAATAACAAAAAACTCACCTTCTAAATTCAGTGTTAATATTGGAAGCTACAGATATCCAGTCAGAGTTGTTGTTACAAAAATGAGAAATATTTTTAGCTATGGGGTGATATCTCCAATTGTCACGAGACCAATAAATAATTTGGTAAGCTGCTAGAAGTGGTAAAATTATACATGTTGTGCCAAAAATCCTCCAAAATGTATGTTCATGTAATGTAAGCAGGGAAGCCTGTAATATAAGTAATAACATTACAACAGATTTCTGTTTTAGATTTATAATACTTACATCTTCTGCACCATTAAACCAAAGGCCAAGAATATATCCTAATGGAAGTAGAGAATACACAAACAGAGTCAAAATTGATCTCTTTATATGATACGCTATAAATTCCTCTGATTCGGACCCCAAAAATGAAGTAAAAAGGGACGGTATTGTAAACCCTAAAGAAATAAATTCTGAGGGTGGATAAATAACACATATACTTAACAGAAGATAAAACAACGTGTACATAATCTCTGAGTTCATAATTATTTATTTATTTACACAATTCATGCTACAATAACTTTGTTTATACGCTATTTTGCCATCAACATAACCTTACTTTATATCACCTTTATACAGGGTGTCCTCATATATCCAACGATAAAAAAAATTTTAAACTAGCATTACTAAATGGAACAATTATCAGATAGATCAAAAGTTCACCCAGCAAATGTAATTAACCGGAACATTTAAGATTAATAATGTTGTTAATGAGGCTACTAATAAACTATCAAAGAAATTTCGGATGCAAGAAAACCTACTCACTTTATATCATGCAATATTACAGAGAATTGCTACTATAAATAAATTATTGAAAATTGTAAAAAAAAAGTAGTAACATATAAATACAAAAAACAATTGCTTTTAAATGTTCGTTTTCATAGCAATTTAGTCCCCAATTGTTTCATCATATCAAACGTTTCTCAAGAGCACTGAATAATTGTTATGTATATCTTCATATTTTTATAATTGTGCATCCAACAATTACTTAGTACCTAGATACTCAAAAAAGACCCGATAAGTCGAAACAATTGCTGTACAGCAAAATTTCTATTAATATGAACGTTTAGACAAATGCATTTTTATATTTATTTATTTAAATAATGTTTCTTAAATAATCGATAATATGGATGACTCTTATTCTGAAACTCTCAAATACAAACAAAAATCCTAGTTTCAAATGTAATAAAATTGTCTTTACTATTTATGGTGGATGCTTGTATATGTTGAGACATCCATTATTTTAAACAAAAATATTATAACAATATTGTTTCAAGAGATTTATTGTTTGTGCACACTAGAATATTGTTTTACCATTCATCAAATCAACACCAGATGATATCACAATGTAGTGAAACAACATTGCAGGGTGTACATACAATAAAGTTCTTCTAACTATATTGTTATTTTTATTTAATATTATTGTCTACTATATATTTCAATGACTTCCCAAAAGATTTAAAAAATTTAAATTGTAAAAGTAATAATTTTAAGAAACCAATTACGAACTAGCTACTGAACAAAACTGTTAATCAACAGAATAGAATTTTTACATTGTATAATCTTACTCTTTGGTATAGATTTTTATGAGAAAACCGCGCTCTTCTCTAAAACAGATAATACTATATTACTAACAATAAATTGGATTGTATTCGTGTATTCATATATTATTATCACTTTTGATTTTAAGTTACTTTTACTTAGATTTTTTTATAAATGAATATAACTTAATTTGCCTATTACTTACACAGGTAGTTCAATTACTTCTGTGGTGTATTATATAAAACAATATACAACATAATTAGTTTATTTGAATAAACTTATCAAATCTGATAATTCAGATGTAATTTGAACCATAGTTGGTCTTCTTTTCTTCTCTGAAAGGCATTTTGTAGCAATTTCATATAATTTGTCAGCAAAATTAACATTTTTAACGACCCACGAACCACCGCTTCTGTCCAGCAACAAGGATATATCATTTTCGCAAGTTCCTTCAACATGTGTCACCTTAAAAACAAATAATGCTTTTAGTGAAAGCTACAACGGAATTTTCTAAACAAAATCTCAAAACTACTAGACCGAAAAGTACACTGGAATAAAATTTAAAAAAAATTAGTGTTATTAATTTTTGAATTGTCTATGAACGGATATGTTTTAATAAAAAAATACCCATTATGGATATTTTTGAAGCACTTATTAGAGGAGAAAATTAACAGTTAAAAAAATAATTTAATTTTAAATATCAAGAATGCTTGGTTTCCTTTCCAAGCCTTAGGATTCGGTAGTTTAAAAAAAACGGAACCCTTATATCATTTCGTTGTCCATCCGTCAAAAGTATCTCACTGATTATCAAAACCTATAAGACACTTCTAGTTGAGCTAGGACCTTTAAATTTGAACTTATGGTAAAAAATCAATTTAAAAATCACGAATTTCAAAATTTCAAGTTTTTTTGCAGATATCCACATGTATATATCATGTGGGGTATCATTTAAAAGAGACTTACTGGAATTTCAAACATATTTTTCATATAATTTTAAATAGCATATTTAATTAAAAAAAAGGTAGCGATATCCGATGAAATCCCCAATTTTTTCATTTACATCATACAACTATGTTTAACATTAGTAATTTCTCTATTAAGATTCATTCAATCATTTATGATAATAACAAACCAGTGCAATTATTGATCTAATGTTTTGGAGACAAATAAGAACCAATGAAATAAATTAGACTAATGGCGATATTATGATAAAGAATTTAAAAAAGCACCTACAATATCACAATCCTCGCGCTGGCCATCAAAGGGAGGCAGGCTTGTTAATAGTTCTAAGAGAACAACTCCAAAACTAAATGTGTCCAGTTTAATTGATATATCGCCCCTTAAAAAATAATAACAATAAATTTTAAAACAAAAACTAAATTTGAAAGATACCTAAAAGCTTCAGGTGCCATATAAGCTGATGTTCCGAAAACTGTTGTGCTAGTATTAGTATTTTGGTTTGGAAGAAGTTTAATTATTCCAAAATCACACAGCTATGATAAAAACGCCCATTTAAAAATGTTAATTACAGGTAGAATAAAAAATTTATTTAAACATTAAATAAATAAATTACATGCCTTAGGTTTATTAGAACAGTCTAAAAGAATATTAGCTGTTTTTATGTCTCTATGTATAAGTGGAGTTGAATAGGCAGTATGGAGGTATGAAATAGCTTTAGCAGTTCCCATTGCAATATACAGCCTGTCTGTCCACATCAGTTTATCTTCCTTGTTCTAAAGTAAGTCACATAAATTACTTTAAGAAAAAATTTTTTTTTCAGTTAAAATGATTAAATTAAGACAGTGTCAAAATTAATGCTACTTCATTTAAGTTTACTAATTAAAGTGAAATAATTTACCTGAAGCCTCTCCTTTAGAGCTCCACCAGGTATATATTCATATAGAAGACAGTATGTGGGGCCATCACAAGAATATCCAACTAATGACAATAAATTTTCATGCTTGTATTTACTTAAGACTTCAACTTCATTTTTAAATTGTTTTGTAATAGGATCATCAATATTTACAACATTCACATTATCTAAAAACAATCTTTTAACAGCAACAGGCCTGTCTAAAAGTTCCACTGCTAAAAAAACAGATCCAAAAGCTCCTGATCCCAAAAATCGTCCAGAGGAATTGTCTACATTACTTTCAATATCGCATGATAATTCATGAGGTGTTTCATCAAAATTATTTGTTGCATCTTCTAATTGCTGATAAGTAAATCGAGGCAACTTGGTATTCAATAATAAATTTGGTAAAGGAGATACACACTGACCTCTAGATGTGTTCGAATTTTTGGAACTATCACTTAATGTTTCAGAGTTTGATTTTGATTCATCATTTTCTAATGTAGGCATAAAAAGTTTGGACTTTGACATACTTTTACTCCACAGTAATGAACTTAAATGTGGAAGGGAGCCAGAATTGATTAAGTCTTGGCTTCTTTCATTAATTATTTTTTCCTTAAGTGCAATGCTGGCTTTTTTAGATTCATCCGTTTTGTTTTCAGATTGGATGGAACTTAACTTAGTGAAACTCATATTAAGTGCGCTTAAAACTGGAAGATTGTCATCAATATCATTCAAACTGGAACTGCTGAAAGTTTGGTCAGACTTATTTTCTATATTTGAATTTAAAAGTGTACTTATTTGTGGAATGTTTTCAGATAACTTGTTTTCTGATGTATTTTTATTGACTTCATCAGAGTTCATATTTAAAATAGAAAGAGCAGGTACAATAATAGAATTATCATTGTTCATTTGATTATTATTGCTATAATCATCATTTTGATGTATACCATCAGTTATTAAAATATTATTTACTTCACTGTTGTTTGAATCAATAGAATTATTCATATTACTTGTGCTTGTTTGAAATAATAAAGTTGAAATAGCAGGAATATCATTACTTTCATTTGAACTAGAAGGTTTTTGGGCCTCACTAAAATGAATCAAATCAGAACTTTCTTTATTAATTTCTTCATTATTAAAATGCACATGACCAGTTCTTCTTTTCTTATCACTTGCATTAGTTATGATAATTTGTGGAATAATATTGCTTTGTGAATTGCTTCCAGAATTGCCAGTGTCATTTAAATTTGATATCAATGAAGATGGATAACTTGCTTCATTCAAAAATTCTTCAATTTCACTAAGTAAATTTTGATTTGGTAATGAAGTATTTACTAATGCCGCTGGGCCAACAGATGGACGAGTAGGTGGTTGAATTTGTAATAAATTAATGGCAACATAATCTGCTGCCCGAAATAATTCAGCTTTTATTAGTAAATATAACAAATGTCCCAAAGCAGGCCTGATTCTTCCTGACGTACCCCATTCATCAAATAAAATATCTGGGCATGCTTTGCGCATTTTAAAGGAAGCATTCTCAATTAATCTGACATGTTCCGAGTTATATTTTGGAGGATTTTCACAAGAAATATTACAACTATAATTGTTTTTATCCAACGTCTTTGGGATTATTGCCATTAATTCCTTCCATGAGTCACTATATTCGAGTATTTGAGTTAATTCTCTAAGACTACTGGGTTGAAGCTTTCGTATTTCAATTTTCGGATCCATATATTCTTACTTTCAAATAATATTTAAAAATAAGCCAAATATTGCTATTTTTACAACATTATTAACCTATAAAAGTGACATTACATGACACATTAATAACATAAATTATGACCACACTACGAATTACGACGTGACCTCTCTAATCTGTGGACGTGACTATGATAAAATCGAGAAGATTAATAATCTGTGATTAATAATAATGATAACAAAAAAAAAGATAGGAAATTATAAGAAATAAAATCATAATTATAACTCCATAGAAGATTAATAGAAACTGAACGTACTGAACGAATCTGTTGCGTTACTAATTTTTTTAGAATATAGTTTGTAACTAACTGAGAAACTAAAGAGACTAAAAGTTTTAATTTTTTTATTTCAATATCTTATATATACTGGTAGGGTTTTAAGTTGTAAACGGAGTAATGGGGAGTTATTTACGTCAAGTTGATTATTTAATATTATCCTTAATCTACTATAATTATTCATTTCTAAACTTTCTAAGAAATGATAAGGATAAAGTAAACAATGTACTAAAATCTAGAGATCTAGAGTTTACAAATTAGAATGTGGTAACTGTAACTAGATATACGTCAAACGGGTCATTCCTTTCAAAAAGAAGTAAAAAAACATCGAAAATGTTTAGAATTTCAAAATGTCATTCGTCATATGTTGAATACCTAATAAATTATAATCATAAATTTAACGATAATTTAAAAATTCTGAATGTCGCAAATAAGGGTCAAAAGCTAACTTACAAGAAAGTTCAGAAATTAATAATTGATGTAAATATCTCTCCATTACTTAATTTACAACTTAAACCCCTACATAGAGTAATTCTGTAATAAGTATATTATAGTTATTGTAATATAGTAAATAAATAAAATAAGATTTAAATATTTCAGAACAGAATTTATTAACACTACATAATTGTTTCGGTATTAATATATCTTTATCAAGAGTAACACAATATTACTAAATTTAACTCAATATACCGATCATCTATATATACCTAAAATAATGAAATTATATTACTTACTTAAAGTCCTAAATACATGTGCTTATATAAGCCTAATGTCTATTATAGGTGTTTTATGAAATTTTGTTGTAAATCAACTATATTTTTTTGTTTTTGATTGATCTTTTAATTTCAAAGTATTCTAATAAATTTAAACGTTTGCCTTTTCTTTCGCTGTGTTTCATGCCGTCTGAATTTATGAAATAATTATTATTAATATAGTACAATGTGAGTCGATCTATTATTGATTTTTATGTTCATTCAGGCAGATTTTTAAATTTCTGCCTATTTGACCAATATAACATGCATCACATATGTTGCACGAAAGCTTATAAACCTCTGTTTTTTGTAGTGATTAAACTTTATCTTTGTTATTTACTAAAGTTTTGCCTAAATTACATTTATTAAGTGAAATTGTTCTAATACCTAATTTATTTAAATCAATACAAATTTTGTTAGTTATGCTACCACAGTAATAAATATAAGTTAATAATTACTGTTATTTTTTACATTTATAGTTATATAAAATTTATTTAAAATCTTTTTTTTTCTGTTTTATTTAATTTGTCTACTGTATAGCCACTCTCTTTTGCAATGTGTTTGTTTGTGTAATTTTTTTTGTAAATTATCATTGGTTAAAGAGATCATAAAAAGTTTTAATAAATTCTCCGACCAACACTACCATTAATTAACAATAATATAATTATTGTATTTCATCCAGCTGATGAAGCCACTGTGCGGTGAAACGGTTAAATAAAAATTTTGAAACTTTTAGTCTTTTTCTTTTATCACATTGTTATAATTTGAGTAGTCTCGTGTTGATAATATCCTCATATTAAATAATTATAGCGGACTCAATAAATAATTTATAACCGAAACGTGTTTTTTCAGTTATTTCTTGATACTTATATGGAATTAATTTTACAGTTACTCAAATTCAATTAAATATAACGTAGCGAACGTGTGCGTGTGTGCAATGGGTCGATTGGCGCTGACTCAGCCCGAAGGCGGCACGTTTGATGTTGAGATCGATCGATGCCTTACAATAGACGCTCGAGAATATTCTGTTGAAATAACAAGTCGTTTTCTTTAGAAAACGGTCGAAATATATTCGCGTGTTTTCTAGTAATTTCTTTCGGTAAATATATACCCTCGTCTCCTGGTCAGTGAAACAGTTGATTTCCGGATGCGTAATATAAATATTCAACGGCGATATACAAAGTGATAAAGTGCATTATTGTTTGTCAGATAAATAAGTAGTTTAAGTTTGTTAGTAGCGTTTAAGTGATTAAATAAATAGTTGTAAATAAATAATTGTTAAATAAATAAGTGAACTAGAAAATTCGTTACAATAAGATATTTTTAAATATTATATAAGAAGTTATCTACATCGTCTTATCTGAAAAGTATAATAAAGTAATTTCTCTTTTAAATTTAACAAATTAAACGTTGAAATCCAATATTCCACATAAAAAGGTTTTAAACCTAAAACGGGTTTCGACACCCAAGGTGTCATCCTCAATTAGAGACAGTGTTTCTGTCGAATCTCGTTTTACGTTTTTGACCGTTTTTGAATTTTAGTATTTTATTTAGTTCACATCTACAATACTCCATTTGATTTTTTTATAGTATAAACTATAAACGTGTTCATATTTAACACCCACATATGAATCTAAGTTACTAAGCCTTAATTATATTAAAAACATTTAGGTTTTCTTATAATTGACGATACGGGTTATTATTAAAATCATTTATTTACTCATAATACGTATGTAAATTGAAAAACTGTTTATCAAAATTCTTCTTTACATAATAACTACGTTCAAAACATCGATAAGATAATATCAACCAAAGTTTTAGTTTCATAATATGCATATTCATTTATTAACTTTCGTGTTGTATTAAGAACAAAATATATAAAAAGAATGGAGTTTGCTGTTGGCGGTTTATCGGCAGTTTGTGCGGGTTTTTTCACTAATCCTTTAGAAGTGTTAAAAACTAGAATGCAACTACAAGGCGAAATGCAAGCAAAAGGGCAATATACAGTGCATTACAGAAATATTTTTCATGCTGCTTATAACATTGCAAAGAATGACGGCATTTTAGCTTTACAAAAAGGTTTGGTACCGTCTTTGTGGGTACAGTTTATTATGAATGGTACCAGATTAGGTAACAATTTTAATAAACAACTTTTTTTGCATAAATTAATTACGGTATTGTTATAACGTACACCTTTACCATAAAGAGTCGCTCTTTTCATTTCTGATTTTAGGACTTTATCAAATATGTCATGATAACGGTCTACTAACCGACAAAAATAACGAAATGGTATTTATTAATACTGTGATTGCTGGAGGAATTTGTGGTATGATAGGGCAGTACATTTGCAATCCAATGTACCTTATAAAAACACACCTTCAATCTCAAGCTGTTGAAAAGATTGCTGTGGGTCATCAACATAAACATCAAGGAACCCTTCATGCTTTCAGCAGTATTTTAAAAGGACAAGGGGTAGATACATTTGTAAATACAATAGAAACTCGATTAACCGGACTAATTGTTGTCGTTAGGCATTCGGATAATCGAATATATGAAGAAAAGCGGATTTTGTGCATGTAGTACATAATGTTATGTGTTTCTTAAAAACAACAAATACATATCAACGAAAATCAATGTTTATTAAGAAATTATTAAGAGACACTTTTTCCAACATAGGTACCATGTATGCACTTATTTATGTATGTACATTCATATTTTCTTAGATTACATACATATACAGGGTTTTCCAAGTTGATGGGTTATTAGAAGTGTATGAATTAGTAGAATGAATTCAATTCTGAAACTTGGGCTCATTTGGTTATCGTTTATGCCGCTTCTTTTAAAAATATTTTCAAGTTCGACTTACATCCGGTTATACTGGAAGTAGATGTTAACTTTCTTATTTTAAATGAAATGACATACTTTTTTCTACATTTTCCGATAGAAAATCTGAATTCATGTATATTTCATAGGAGGCACTATCCCGAAATTATTGATGGATTTTGAGTTATTTAATTTTTTTCAAAATTTTTGACATTTGCACGTTAACATTTAAAAAACCGTAATTTAATTCATTTTTGAGATTTTGCTTTATAGCTCGTAACAATTTTTTTATAACTATTCACATTATCGAAAAAAATTGTGGTGTTTAACTAAAATGTACAGGGTGTTCAAGTTTTGTTGTCGCATTTGTTCAACTTCAAAGTGGCATAAGTCAATTTTTTTAAATAGAATGATCCATTTTTGACTGCATATTCGAATTTCTCATTGAATTTGGCGTCTATTGATATGGGACTATCGCATACCTTTGTTTATACTTTTTGAGTATTTTATTTACATAAACACCACAATTTTTTTTCTATAATGTGAATAGTTATAAATAATTGTTACGAGCTATAAAGCAAAATCTCAAAAATGAATTAAATTACGGTTTTTTAAATGTTAACGTGCAAATGTCAAAAATTTTGAAAAAAATTAAATAACTCAAAATCCATCAATATTTTCGGGATAGTGCCTCCTATGAAATATACATGAATTCAGATTTTCTATCGGAAAATGTAGAAAAAAAGTGTGTCATTCCATTTAAAATAAGAGGTTAACATCTACTTCCGGTATAACCGGATGTAAGTCGAAGTTGAAAATATTTTTAAAAGTAGCGGCATAAAGGATAACCAAATGAGCCCAAGTTTCAGAATTGAATTCATTCTACTAATTCATATACTTCTAGTAACCCATCAACTTAAAAAACCCTGTATAATACATACTAAAATACTGCAGACTTAATCATAAAATAAAATATTTAGGTAGGTACGTATGTATACCAATATGTATTTGGTAATTTGCATTTGGTAATCATGGAATAAAATAATAAGTTTAATTTGGTTCACACGTTCATGCTTGCATAAATTCGACTTGTAGGTACATATAATGGATCGCGGTTGGTAGTCCGGATGACCGCGAATCTCTATAACTGAGGGCCGGATAATCGAGTTTCTACTGTACAAAGTTCCAAAGTAAATTATATTGTTTGGACCGTATTTGTTTGTTACTTGTTTTTCAGATTACAGGTCTTTTTAGAGGTGCTGGAGCATCTCTACCTCGTGGATTCTTGGGATCAACTTCTCAGTTAACTTCGTTTTCTTATGTGAAACAGTATTTAGATCGTTATTCTATTCTAGATAATAAACCAATATTAAAATCATTTTTTGCTGCGATGATTGGAGGAGTCGCAGTAACAGTTGTAATAAATCCCTGCGATTTGATACTAACTCGAATTTGTAATCAACGTAAGTATAAAATATTATGCATTCTGTATTAATTATTGAATTACTGGCTTTAATATTGTTCATTTTTTAGCTGTCGATTCTAGAGGAAAAGGTGTTTTGTATACCGGGTATTTAGATTGTACAATAAAAATTTGTAAAAGCGAAGGCGTTTTTGGATTTTACAAAGGTGTAGGACCGAATTATGTACGATTAGGTCCCCATACTGTTTTACATTTAGTATTTTGGGACGCCTTAAAGAGACAAGTATTTACCAATAAAAGTGATATTAATACCTAAGAAAGTCCGTCTTTTTAATTTCGTTTATGACGAATCATCTACGCGCATCCAGTTATCACTAACTGTTAGTAGTTATTTCTAACTTATTCATACCAGCCTCATTTATCATAGATTCCGCTCGGACAGATAAGACAAATAATAACAGCTGAAGTTAGCAACTCAATAACAAATGCCCACTTTAATTCGATATCTATACAAATAAAATACATTTCTTCTCTCCAATAAAAACTATCGCGATATCCAAAATATTGTAATATAAAATAAACAACCTTATATCCTCCCTGATATTGAATTCTGAATTGTAGTAAATAAAGGGAAAGAAATGAAAAATATTATCACGATGTTTCTATCTAATATTAAGTTATTAAAGTTTTTATAACGTAGGCGATAGCGTGGCCTTGACGGTCGCAACTATGTGTGTTCTCTTACCACTGAGAAGAAGGGTAAGCGACACATTGCGCATGCGTGGGAAAAAAAATTCTACTTTTTTTTGTCTTATCGTACAATATTTTCACTTCCGCGAGCAGCCTGATGATGTACATTCTTGTCTGTAAATCGACTAGTTTCCTGCACTAACTGTACATCGCTTGTTCTCGTGTTACTAACCTTTCAATGGTCTATACAATTTCTAGTAAATGTAAACTATTATGGTTTTAAATTTCATATAGTTTGAGTGAGTAGAGCACTACTTTGAGTTTTGATGTTGAATACTTGAATTCATCTCCTGGATATAGTTTCTATGGTTTGGTGTCAAAAGAATGTCAAAATCGGTCAAATGTCAAAACATCCAATTGTCTTTTACGCCATGTTGCAAATATATAATTAGATAAGTGTGGCGTCGTAAAACATTTATTACAATTGTTTACTGTAATAAGTTGATAAAAATTCGATAATATAATAGTCTGTTAAACATGGAAAATATACCAAAAACCCACGAAGGTAGAATTTTTATTAATTCATTGGGAAAAAGTTATTTTTCTAATGTGCTGTTTTAGATATCGAGGCCCAAATACGGGAAATTCAATCAAAAAAGAAAGAAGTAAAAATCGATGGTGATAAAGGCGTAGGATTAGGAGAAAGCGGGTATTTTGATAGCGAAATTTATGATGGGGGTGGTGGAAAAAGTAAATATGAGGGTTATGTGACTTCTATTGCTGCTAATGATGAAGTTGACGAGGATGAAGAAGACGTCAGTTTCCCCCAAAAAAGGGCCGGACTTGGTGCATCAGTGGCTTTTTTTAACGATGTTGCACAGGTATTTCTTGAAATTCCTTATATTCTACATATAATATTGACTGAAAATTTCTATTATTTGAGGTGGACAAGGATTTTGATCCCCTTGCTGATAGACGGAGGCCTACTATTGCTGACAGAGAAGATGAATATCGTCAGAAGCGGAGACGGATGATAATTTCTCCTGAAAGAGTCGATCCATTTGCAGATGGTAAGCAACCAAATAATTTTTATAACTTTATATACCATCTAAGTTTTTATTAGTATAATTTTATTGTTACAACAAGTTATTTAAACTTGCAATTCATAATATATACAAATTTATAAAATTTGATTTTATAAATAGCATTTTTATTAGGAAAATATTATTTATTTGTAATTATTCCTTTCAAAAATGGCAAGAATTAATAGAATTAGATTTGAATTATATGTTTGTTTTGGCAACTTTTTTCAATGTTGTAAATAACAAAGTATAACCAAAGTTTGATACAATAATAAAGCAGACATTTAAATTAAATAGAATAAAATCACAGAGACTCACCCCTGTATACCACGGACTTTTTTATTAATGGACATGTGTTTCGCTCGCTTCTATCTACATTAAACAAGACTGTAAATCTTCAAGTTGCAAAAGCTATAAATTGAAAAAAGTTGCTTTACTTGGGGTGCATGAAAGAGAGTTGAATGGCAAGGAGAAAGTGGGTATCATTCATCTAATCGTTTCTCTGGTAAAGAAAAACGATAAATAAGCTAATTTTCAAAGAGACAGACAAAAACTAATGTTATTTTGTTCTTCATTGGGTTCTGCAATAACCACAGCCTTCAGCGATTGAACAGCTAGATATGGACCGACCATCTGTTCTAGATATTGGTAAAAAAAATACACGAGAGTGATTGCGTGTGTGTGTTGATAAGAAAATTATTAATCACCCCAGCATATTTCTAGGTTCGCTAAGTGCTGTTTATTTGCAAGAAGCTACCTGCACTTGACATGGGAGCCTTCATCACGTACGTATAACGATTTGCTGCGAGATTCACTCAAGTAATATCTAATATAATTCAAATATGTACAATGTTTCTATTTATTTTTAATTAATTGGAAAAAGGTAGGTTTTTACAAAGATATGGTAATATTAATAATACTAATGTGACATTCAATTTTAAATAAACCGTTTAAAAGAAAATATGTTAGTGTTTTCATTTTGAACAAAAATTTATGGTCAGGAGTTAATTTGTTTTAATTTTTTTAAGAGTTACAGTAATACTTTCCGAGTGAATTTCGTGTGCATCTCGATACAATTTTCCTATTAGAAAACAAGAACAGATACTGCAAAATTAATTTAAATGATGCACCACAATTTCTTAAAATATGTTCTAATGCACATGAAATTACAGGTGGAAAAACACCCGACTTCAATGCAAGGGGTTACACGCAGATTATGAAGGAGCAATTGCTCAAAGGAGAAGAAAACGAGGTAGTTATTTAATATCATTTTTTTTAACACGTAACAATCCTAGCATGAATTGTTCTTTTTTATAAAAGGACTTCATGACTATTGTCGTTTTATGTTGTAGGTGCGAAAAAAAAATTATTTAATATCATTTTTTTATAACACGTAACAATCCTAGCATGAATTGTTCTTTTAGATAAAAGGACTTCATGACTATTGTCGTTTTATATTGTAGGTACGAAAAAAAATTGTGGAAAAGGCTAAAGATGGTTCCCTGAAGGTCTCAAATGGTGAAGCCAAAGTTGTATCTAAAAAGCGAGGACGTTGGGATCAAACTGTAGAAGAAAGTCCAGTGCCCCCAAAGAAAAAAACTCTGTCTGTAACCACAAATAGCGCATCAGCAACACCTATCTGGGACACAGATGTAATTTATGGAGATTATTTGAATCTTTGCATTAAAAAACTATGAGAATAAATTACTTTTGCAGAAAACACCAGCGGATCATCGCTGGGATGATACTCCAGGTCACAAAGGAAGTGAAACTCCAGGAGCAACACCTGGACAATCTACACGAATATGGGATGCGACACCTAGTCACGCAACTCCTGGAGCAGCAACTCCGGGTCGTGAAACTCCTGGTCACGATAAAAGTATCTCTCGTAGAAATAGATGGGATGAAACACCTAAAACTGAGCGAGAAACTCCCGGACATTCTAGCGGTTGGGCCGAAACTCCCAGAACCGACCGAACTGGCACTGATCTTATCCAGGAAACTCCTACACCGGGGGCCTCTAAACGTAGATCTCGTTGGGATGAAACACCTTCTGCTCAGATGACTCCCACACCCGCAATGACACCAGGTGCTATGACGCCCCAAACTCCACATGGTACACCAGGTCATGCAACACCTATGCTTACTCCAGGTGGTTCAACACCTGTCGGCGTAAAGGCGATGGGAATGGCTACACCTACTCCGGGTCATTTAGCCGCCATGACACCTGAACAATTGCAAGCATACAGATGGGAAAGGGAAATAGATGAGCGCAATAGACCATATAGCGATGAGGAACTGGATGCCATGTTCCCACCAGGATATAAGGTGTTACCGCCCCCTGCTGGATACATTCCAATCAGGTAAATTAAAATATATAATACTTTCAATACAGAAGAGTTTAGATTTATTTATGAGAATTCTCCTAACCAACATCCTATTTTTTTTTTTCTTTATAGAACACCAGCCCGTAAATTGACTGCCACTCCAACTCCCATAATGGGTACACCGACTGGTTTTTTTATTCAGACTGAAGATAAAACAGCAAAGTATCTTGACAACCAGCCAAAAGGACAGAATTTACCATTCATGAAACCAGAAGACGCTCAATATTTCGATAAACTTCTTGTGGATGTAGATGAAGAAGCTCTCAGTCCTGAGGAGCAAAAAGAACGAAAAATAATGAAGTTGCTTTTAAAAATTAAAAACGGCACACCGCCTATGCGTAAAGCGGCCCTACGTCAAATAACTGACAAAGCCCGCGAGTTCGGGGCGGGGCCCCTTTTTAACCAGATCCTACCATTACTTATGAGTCCTACACTTGAAGATCAAGAACGTCATTTACTTGTTAAAGTTATTGATCGTATCCTGTACAAATTGGATGATTTGGTACGTCCATATGTACATAAAATTTTGGTCGTAATCGAGCCTCTCCTTATCGATGAAGATTATTATGCCCGTGTTGAAGGTCGTGAAATTATTTCCAATTTAGCCAAAGCAGCTGGATTGGCTACCATGATTTCAACCATGAGACCTGATATTGATAATATCGACGAGTATGTGAGAAACACTACAGCGAGGGCTTTTGCGGTTGTAGCATCTGCTCTTGGTATTCCTTCTTTGTTACCTTTTCTGAAGGCTGTTTGCCGTTCAAAAAAATCGTGGCAAGCTCGACATACGGGTATCAAGATTGTTCAGCAAATTGCTATTCTTATGGGATGTGCTATATTGCCTCACTTAAAGTCACTTGTAGAGATTATTGAACACGGGCTGGTTGATGAACAACAAAAAGTAATTAATTTTTTTTTATGATAATATTTTCAACACTATTAGATAAATATGTTTTAAATTCCATTTTTTTTGTTTTAGGTACGTACTATTACAGCTCTTGGAATTGCAGCTTTAGCCGAAGCTGCGACCCCATATGGAATCGAAAGTTTTGACTCTGTATTAAAACCCCTTTGGAAAGGTATTCGTACACATAGAGGTAAAGGCTTGGCTGCGTTTTTAAAAGCTATTGGGTACTTAATTCCTCTCATGGATGCTGAATATGCTAATTACTATACTCGAGAAGTGATGTTGATATTGATCAGAGAGTTTCAGTCGCCTGACGAAGAAATGAAGAAGATTGTATTAAAGGTTGTTAAACAATGTTGTGGTACTGATGGTGTGGAAGCTCAGTATATTAAAGAAGAAATTTTACCTCAATTCTTTAAACATTTTTGGAATCATCGTATGGCTCTCGATCGTCGTAATTACCGCCAATTAGTCGATACAACTGTAGAAATCGCCAATAAAGTAGGAGCATCTGAAATTATTAATCGTATTGTTGACGATCTTAAGGACGAAAATGAACAGTATAGAAAAATGGTTATGGAAAGTATAGAAAAAATTATGGGAAATTTGGGTGCAGCTGATATAGATTCAAGGCTCGAGGAACAACTTATAGACGGAATTTTGTACGCTTTCCAGGAACAAACGACAGAGGACGTCGTTATGTTAAACGGATTTGGTACTATTGTGAATCAACTGGGAAAACGCGTCAAACCTTATTTACCCCAAATATGTGGTACAATATTGTGGAGATTGAACAATAAATCTGCAAAAGTTCGACAACAAGCTGCTGACTTAATTTCAAGAATTGCTGTAGTAATGAAGACTTGTCAGGAAGAAAAATTGATGGGTCACTTGGGTGTAGTTTTATATGAATACCTTGGTGAAGAATATCCTGAAGTGTTAGGTTCCATTTTGGGTGCACTTAAAGCCATTGTGAACGTAATTGGTATGACAAAAATGACACCCCCCATTAAAGATCTGTTGCCCCGTCTCACACCAATTTTGAAAAATAGGCATGAAAAAGTTCAAGAGAATTGCATTGACCTGGTAGGCCGTATCGCTGATCGTGGACCGGAGTATGTGTCTGCTCGAGAATGGATGCGTATTTGTTTCGAACTTTTAGAACTTCTCAAGGCACATAAAAAAGCCATTCGGCGTGCCACAGTTAACACTTTTGGATATATAGCTAAAGCTATAGGCCCTCATGATGTACTTGCAACATTACTGAATAATTTGAAAGTTCAAGAACGTCAAAATCGTGTTTGTACAACGGTGGCGATTGCTATTGTGGCAGAAACTTGTTCACCATTTACTGTCTTGCCTGCATTGATGAACGAATATCGAGTACCAGAACTGAATGTACAAAATGGTGTTCTGAAATCGTTATCATTCTTATTCGAGTACATTGGAGAAATGGGCAAGGATTATATTTATGCAGTGACACCATTGCTAGAGGACGCGTTAATGGATCGTGATCTGGTACACCGTCAGACAGCTTGTGCTGCTATCAAACATATGGCACTAGGAGTATATGGATTTGGATGTGAAGATGCCCTTGTACATCTGTTGAACTATGTATGGCCAAATATATTTGAAACATCGCCGCATCTTGTACAGGCTTTTATGGACGCTATTGAGGGTATGCGAGTCGCCTTGGGACCTATTAAAATATTGCAATACACTTTACAGGTAAGTTTATTTTCTCTTTTAATGGTGTTAGAAATAAGTCCGTTTGTTATCAATTGACAATAAATTACTCTAGAATCAAATCTGATACTTGAATTGAAAATTAAATTAAGTTTTAAAAAGTAATTTCCAGCTTTAAGTATTTTCTTTATGGCGAGCATTAAGTAAATTAATTTTAATATGCAGGATTTTGTTTCCACTAAAAGGAAACCTTATCAAAAATAATGCTTTAACAATCCCTTACTGCTACGAAGGAATTAAATTAACAAGTATAACTTTGTTAAATTAAATTTAACTAGTTAGCTTTTAATATAGTAAGAATTACCGGATTGTAATTTAATAAAGTGAAAATTTTAGGGTTTATTTCATCCTGCAAGAAAGGTGCGCGATGTGTATTGGAAAATCTACAATTCTCTTTATATTGGAGGACAGGATGCCTTAGTAGCAGGATATCCCAGAATAAATAACGATCCTAAGAATCAATATATTAGATATGAATTAGATTATGTACTTTAAATATTCGTCTTTATTATTTTTTTGAGATTAGCTACATGTATGTCACACTTTTAGTAGAAATAAATGTTAGTTATAAAGTACCAAAACGATTTTTTAATTTTGTCATGTGGCGATTGCAGAGCCTTTAAAAATATATACCTGAACTTCCTTAGTCTCGTCTTCCCGTACATCCTTAATAACTAGCAACTCGTTATTTTCTAAAGGAATATATTTTAATTTTTAAGGAAACGTGATCCATAGACTTCGTTCTTATTGAAATAGAATCTTTCGCCGCATAAGTTTTTTCATATATACTAAAATAAACGATTGATGAGCTCTTCGAGGTTTATTATGAAAATTCAGTGTGTAGATGTGGTTTTAAAATTGTATATTGGGAAACAAATGCACAATTATTTTTAGATCTCAGTTAAAATATTGCATTCAAGTCGAGTATACACGTGAAGTGTGTATAAATAACGGTTAATAGAGATTTTCTGGTTGACCTTCATCACATTATGAGCGTACATAACATGCTACTCCTACGTAAAATGCAAGTCGTCCACCAAATCCTTATTAACATAACATTAAATTTAATTACTACTAAATGCATGTATATACATATATAACTTTTTTTCTACTACATAATGACACGCTCTATTAGAAAAACCATTGTACGCGGTAGATTACAATAAATAAACGTAAATGCAACGAATTGCAACTAACCTTTGTACAGTCATATCATTGATATCTCAATATATGTATGTGTGATAAGTTAAAGTTTGCTACAATCATAATTTAAATAGTTTTTTATCAAGTAAAAGTGAACTGGCATTGGTCGGTTAGAGTGCAATGAATTTGTGAAAAATAAGAAATGAAACTGATATAAATGGATGATATAAATAATACTAACTCATGGAATAGTTAAGTTCTCGTTTTTACTGATAAGAAACTTCAATAATTGTATAGTGCAAGTAAATATTATATACTAATTTAAAATCTACATTTATGGCTAATGACCATTTAAATCTAGATATTAACAGAATGGAATATGAATAAATATATGTATTTCCACTCTCATAAATAGCAAATAAAGTGTTGGAAATAATTAACAATGTCTTCGGCCGATGAAAGTATATGTGTTAGTTTCTGTGATTCTGAAGAACTTTATATAGAAGAACTAAGACAATGGGTAGACGAAAACCCACATTTAAATGCCCACAGAGACGACACAACTATTTTAGCATTTCTTAGAGTTGCCAAATTTAATGTAGAAACAGCAAAAAGTAAAATGAGAAATTACTACATCATGCGAAAAGAAGTACCTGAATGGTTTACAAAGAGAGACCCTTGCTGCCCAGAGATTCAGGAATTAGTAAAACTTGGGATATTTTTACCACTTAAAAAGTATCATGATAATAAACTGGTCGTTATAATAAGAACGGCTGCTCATGATCCTAGAAGACATGCACAGGATGATGTTTTCAAAACAGGAAAAATGATATTAGATGTAGCCATACGCGAGAACTTTACGAGTGCTTCTGTTTACGGAATTTCAGCTATTTTTGACATGGCAAATATTTCTTTTGGCCACTATAGACAACTTACTACAAGTATGATTAAAAGAACTGTTCATGCTTGGCAAAATTATCCTGGAAGACCGCAACATTTAGAATTTGTAAATGCGCCTGTATATATTAACGTTGTACTGAACATTTTCAAAAGTTTTATGAGTGAGAAATTAAGGAAAAGAGTTCGAGTTCATTTTTCAGGTGTTGAATCATTACACAGGGTGATTCCTAAAGAAATTTTGCCTATTGAATATGGTGGACGGGATAGTACAATTAAACAACTAGGAGAAGAGTGGGCATCTAAATTAATGGAGTACAAAGACTGGTTCATAGAAGACGAAACACATAAGGCTACATAATAATAGCGAATGAAATAAATACTGATTATTTTTAACTATAATTTATTGTATAATTTGGAGCTGATTCATATATAAATGAAACTAATTCCTTTTTGGTTTATAACTGTAAATATTATATTGCTAAATAGAAAATGTAATGTATTGGTAGGAAAAATATTTTACAGAAGTTAATCTGGAAAATAAACGTCCTTTATTTTCATTGCAATATAACATGTAATCTTTGGTACATTTTAATTGAACTTCCCAATTTTAAACTTAAGTCTAAGTATTCCAAATTTAGACGTTGGTAAAACATTAGGATTCCATTCTATAGAAAATATATTACTGTTGTTGGCTTTTTGTTGACGATCGACTTGCAGGTACATTACAATACTATTTTTGTTTAGCACGACGGTTTTTACCAAACACAGGGACACCTACAAACACCTTTTTATAATTAAAAAAACATATAAATAACCAGAGCTATAGCTAGAGGTTGACACCAAGAACGCTAAGTACGGGGAGCGCAACAATTACTGAAAGCCAAAAAAAAAGTTTACAGGATATCGCCGGTTAAGCATATGTATATGGGTCCAAAAGCTTTCAAGGTTAATATTTTACATTTTTTTTAGTATTCAACTAGGATAATTAGGTTTCATAGATTTTAGCATTTGATTCTGTATATTACAGCAGATACAGGGATATATACCTTTAAATGGAATTGTTTTTTCTTCGATGTGAATAGTTATTTGATGAAACCAAAATAAAACATCAAGGATTTAAAAGCTCTTTATTTTGATGATTATGTATACATGTATATATAACTTTTAACTACATCCCATGTATCTAATAAAAAATTAGAGCGATGCCAGATTGATCGAACATATGTAAAAAAATAGTTCAGATTTTTAAAAATATTTTTTTATTAAATAATAGGGTGTAGTTATAATCTATATACAAAATTGAGTTCTTTGTCAAGTAATGAAATACGGCAATAGCAGCAAAAGCAGGTAGATGGCGACGTACTGATCTATATACGTTTTAGTACGTGTACCTCAAGGGGAAGCCGAAAACAAATACACCCAAGATGTAAAATAATTCTTTAATGTCTTTAATTGTGCCAGTTTGAAAAAAAAATCACAGCTTTTAAATATTTGATGTTTTGCTTTGGTTTCATTCAAATATCTATTCGCTTCGGATAAAAATTTAAATTCATTTAAGGGTACTTACTCCTGTATCTTTTGTAACATACAGAATCAATCATCTAATAAATTGTGAAATTGAAAGCCTCTGGGTGCAGACCCATGTGCTTATCCGGCAATACCCATTACGCAGATACATATGCTATACCTACGCAATTGTCGAAAATGGTCATCGACTGAAGTTTTTACCCAGAACGTTTACGGATTTTCTCACATCGCGTTTTGCGTATATTGAAAACAACAAGTTTTTCGCGTTATATATAACACGAATAAGTACCCACATAGCAAAACGTTAATTACATTTCTAACCTCTTAGATAGAAGTTAGATAGATTATGGTTGGAAAGGTTGTTATGATTCAATTTCCAATCAGGGTAACTTTTCGAACCATATTATAGATACCTGTATAAAACGTACCTATCCCAGAGCAATGTGAACAAATCGTAATTCAGTTCTGGGCATAAATTTTGATCAGTGGCCAATTTCAGCTATTGTGTACAACATACACATTTCAGAACTTTTGCAGTTATAAAAGGTAATTTGTAATAACTTTAAGCTAATATTGCTAAATTAAATAAGCAATTAACTCAAGTAATTTTTTTAATAGAATTTAAGGCGCTGCAGGTTCAGGTATTGCTCTAAGCGCCATTTGGCATATTAGCTACGACTACGCAAATATCATACTTGTGGTGTATCAAAAATTTCTTTTAAATGATGAGCACTAAAAATGTTGTACAGATGTTGAATTTGATTGGTTTCCGTGACTGCAATGTTGGACAAAAAGGACTGGTGAGAAATTTCGCTACTTCGATTTATTCTGTTCTTTAGCGAGTTAAAAAATGCCTAAAAAGTTATTTATTAAAAACAGATTCCGAGTAAAATTGAAAGTTTTTACATCTGGAATTTGAAATTCTAAATACTCTATAGATTTATCAATATTGTGGCTTGAGAGGGACATATTAATTCTCTCTGTAACTGAGCTCAGCCACTCAACAAAATTAACGTTAGGAATTTCTTCGATAAATTCAGGGATGTTTTCGTCTATTTTTTGTCTTTTTTCTGCACTTTCATAGTCATTTTGGATTTGATATTCTTCCAAGTTAAAGAGTGAATCGTTTGCATCATTATCAAGATAAGTGCAATTGTTATTAACATTATTTTCAATATTATAACACTCTTTAGTAAATGGTCCCTAAAAATCAAAATATTACAATGCATCAAAAATAATTTAAATCAATTTTACCTCCACAATGTTTGTTTTATTTTCTCTATTTAGTTTTAATTTCTTTTGACTGCAATCATTCAATAAACCATGAGTTAAGTTAATTTCACCTGAAATTATTGTAAAAAGCAAACTAATTATAAAAATGACAGCCCATGCTTCAAATGATTCAAAGCCAAAAACATTCTGGGCAATTTTTTTTATAGGATCGTCATTAAAAAACTCCAATTTTCCTACATGAAAGCTACCCTAGGGTAGGTTTACGGTTCTAAGAAGTGAAAATGTGTCCTTTCTGGCACTTTGAATATTTTTTTCGAATTTAAATTATCTTAAGACTTGGCTCTGGACCTGTGAATTCAAATTCTTTTAAAATTTGTCTTACCAAAAGGATAAGGTACTTCTGAAGCTACAATTTGTATAAATTCTTTTGGTAATGAAGGACAATTTGCAAAAGCCCAAATACATGCATAATAGTGAATACATTTAGGATCTACATTTCTGCTGCAAATATGATCTAAAAAAAGAATTATTGAGCAAAAAAACCTGGATGAATAGCTAAGAAGTATACCTTTAAATTGATTACAATTACAATAATATTTATCAAAAATATCTTTTCTTTTACAATTTATAAAAGTCAAGTGTAGATATCCTAAAGGATACTTTGAACTCACATGGCATTTAACAGCCATTACTGATTTAGAAACTTGTTGAACTACAGTCCCAGCAGTTTCATCTGCAAGTTTCAATAACCTTAATTTTATTTCTTCAGAAAAGTCTAGTTTACTTAGTGTATTTTTATCTATATCATAAGTTTTAGCAACATGTACACTTTTAAGTGCCGATTCAATGTGAGTACAAAACGAATCATGCTGGTAATCATTGTGTTTCTTCTCATGACACTTCAGAATTGAGTTATCAAATAAACGTTGGCATGAATCAACAAAACACAATGCAACTTTTCTATTATTGATTTCTCTATCTTCAGTAAAAGGAAGTTGTACAAAACCCCTGTGATGTGGACCTTTTTCTTTTACAAGGACCGAATAAACTCGTCTTGTATTTCCTGTTATTAATCTAATTGCATTAATGCTTGAATCACATTCTGAATTGATACCTTTGAATGGAGTATTACATTTTTTATTTTTACATACTAAACCCCTTGTGCCATTATAGGTACCACAATTAAAGCACTTTTTTATGCCTCTCTTGGTGGGCTTTCCCAAATCGGTCAAAACAGGTTGAGTATTAATATCATGTGTGAGTGAAGGCAATGAATTTATTTTAAGAATCGGTCTTTCTGCCATGCAGATGAAATAGTCATAGACGAAATGCTGTTAAATCTGAAAGATAAAACATACGCCACGAATATACAGAAACTAAGTATAGAACAAGAAAATGTTTAGTAATTCACAATTTCTACTTATTCACTTCTTGTTTATATTTTCTGTTGCTTTCAACTGGTTAGAATTGCTAAAAATTTAATGCAGTTATGCAATATCCAAGCAATATCATTAATAATCAGGCAACTTATCATACCTACAAGTTAAGGTAGAAGAATATTAGTAATAATCTAATATTTGCTAGAATCCTGTTGTGTTGGTTTTATTTTGGTTAGAAAAAGAAATTAAAATGCCACGGATATAGTCATTTTATAAAATCAAATAAAAAAGAGCAGAGGTAGATTTGTTTTGATTTTTCTTTTTTTGAAATTTGTCTGGATTCGACTGTTTTTTTTGACCAACAAAGAAATCTACTTTTTTAACTGTCAAGTCAAGGTCACAAAACATATGTGGCAAATGTTTATGATTAAATAAATGACGTGAAAGTTTTTGTAAGAAGTCTTTATGAAGTGGATATAAAGTTAAATTTTCATTTTTTATATTAAAATATTCAACATTAGTTTTTAAACAAGTGTGAAAAATGTTTCGAAAGGCTGTAGTGACTCAAATTAGTTCTGTGTTACGCCAAGCACTTATAACCTTTTCAAGCGTAAATGAAATAAAAGGTGCTTTCCATTCAAATTTGGTCTTATTAAAAGCAATGTTGGAAAGAATAACTGCGGACGATGTAGGTTTTGATCCTTTGTTTATGTCAGACTCCTTGTGGAATCGTCCTCACAAAGCACCTGTAACTTACGTGAATATATATGAAAATGATGTACTGAGTGTAGGAATCTTTGTACTAAAACCTGGCATGAAATTGCCCCTTCATGATCATCCTCAAATGTATGGTCTTATTAAGGTTATTGCAGGCAAAATAAAAATCACTAGTTTTTCTTTAAATACTGAAAAGACTGTAAAGGTTGAGAGTAATATTGAAGATAACATTTTTATATCTAAGACTCATGTTGTAGAAAAAAATACAGAAATAATAGCTGATGTGTCATCAGAAAGTTGTTGTTTGGAACCAGATAATAAAAACTTGCATGAAATTGAAAGTCTTGATGGCCCTGCAGCGTTTTTAGATATTCTTTCACCACCCTATGAAACACCTATAGAGAGTAATGGGAAGCGAAAATGTACTTATTATAAAATAAAAAAAGAATTGAGTCCTTCAGTATTTGTGGTTGAAGAAACTAATTCGCCATCATGGTTTTGGAGTGATTCCTATCCATATAGTGGCCCCGAGTTGGTATGAAATTGACTGTATTACCTCAAAATGTTTGTAATTTTTATTTAATATTTGTAAACATTGACCTAATATTAGTTGAAATAGTTAAATATAACTTCTATTATATTTATAAAAGATTGTTTTAGTAATTGCAATAAACAATCATTATTTGAACTTGATTTATAACATAGTTTCTATTGAAAATTGAAATAAATGTACTTTGTAAATACAATTAAAAAAATATATTTTTTTGTTAATAAGAGTATCAAAGAATATATTGTTAATTGCATATAGCTTTTAATCAAATAGGAAATAACAATCAAGAGATATGATTTTACAATTTTATCATTCAGATAAAAAATTTATCTTATCAGTATACAGTTAGAAAATCAGCTTTAATTTTTCATAAATCAAGTTATATGTTAAATTTCCAATCTTTTAATTTTGACATACAATTAGAAATAATTAGCACTGTATATTTATGTTAGGCTCACTTTATTTTTAACGGTCTGAGGGAAATTGTTTTTGTTTGTTCTTTTATGTTTACTTTATAGAAGTCAGTAAAAAAGAATGTTAATTATCTGTGATTGAATTCCAAGTATTAAACTACATAAGTAATTGTTATAGTTTATTATTCACATGTACCACGTTTAAGAAATTAAGTATAATCAATTTTTTTTAATATGTTGTAAATAAAATAGATTGTTCCCAAAAAATATTTTATTTTAGATTAGAAAGCATATCCTAAGATTTTGAGCGCTGCACTTTGTAAAAAGCCAATTTGAAAACAAACTTGTATTTTAAAAATACAAATTAGTTAAAATATACATATCTACTTAATCTAATGACTATTCCTGTCGCCTATGTAGATACATGGAAATGTTTGATTCTGTGTAGTTTAAAATTTTTCTCTGGCATTGCCTAATGTATTGCTGCTGTTTATGATAAATTTTCAGACAGCCTTTAACTGCTATAAATGTTAGTCCACCGAGAATTGTTTTGTGGAAATTTGATTTCACCGAATCAAAAAATAATTTTCCAAAAATGTTAGCAATTGTTGGTAATAAAAGAGCCCCACAAAGGACACGTGTAGCTGAAACAGGGTCTGACAATGCTGGTATGTCAGCATCTGTTCTCGAAGAAGGAGGTCGCACGTCAAGCCTACAGAACCAATATTACATGTTACAAAAAGTCATAATGTTTAACATTTATGGTATATATACAAAAAGGTTAATAAATGAGTAACCAATACTTACCTAAAAGGTAATATATACTTAATAAGTGGTACTTTTACAAGGTATTTTCTCATAAAAGTGAGTACTGCATCTTCCCAGCGAACCATTTTACCAACTACTAGGGCAACTGGGATAGCTGGTAATCCTATTAGTAATACTAATGGATCAGCATTTTCCATCACAGTAATTGCTTCTTTCTGCCCCACTACCTATTTATATGTATACTATTAATTATAATACAGTTATTATAATAGATAACTCAAACCTGCATTATAGTAATGGCTCCATAAGTTACAGCACACCAATAAATTGCGCCCACAACTATTCCTGCTGCCAGAAAAGGGCATCCTTTGTATATGAATGAATCAACTGTATCTAGTAATAAAACAATTATGCCCATGTTTGGGAAGACAATAATATATTCTGTTTGGCATTGTGGACATACTACTTTTCCTTCATTGCCACCTTTTTGTTTTTCATCTACCCAACGTTGCAGACAAGCCTGATGTACCTAGTAATGTAAATATAAGTACTTTCTGCTAAAAATTGAACAGCCCCTAGTACTTTTTAATGAGGTATTTTAAATTCGAAATTAAAATTTAGCAATGTACCCATTTTGTAGTTCCACGACATCGACATGGTTGCACCCATTCTGCTTCAGTATCTTCTTCTTGAGTTGCAAAACATACCCAACAATACCTGCTCGATTCTCTACTGCTACTTTTGTTGGTTTGAATAGATCTTTGATCGTTTGATCTAAGTACATTGACAAGATCTTCTGAAGTTTCTATATGTGGATGATCCATATTTTTGCGATTGATATTTCATTTTATTTCATGTTTTTGTTAATGAACGTAATTATATACAGCTTCGAATATTAATGTATTTTTAAAAAATATATTCTATTTTACTAGATAAGTCTGTTTTAAATGAAACAAAAATTTATGAATTAATTCAACGTTATGTCAAAATTCAAGGTTATGATTACAATGACCGGCTGAAACTGACCTAGGTTGCCATTGTAAATTCTAATAAGCGACAATTGCATTAAAATGTAAAGTTCGATTGCAACTACGAAAAGATCCACAACTTTTGTTGTTGTTTCTTTAAAACAATTGTAAAATAATTACCCAAGTTATATGAATAAAAGTAACTGACAATGTAAAAATACTTAAATGTATGTTTATAGAAGATTACACATAATCAAAAATAATACTAAATATTTATATTTGGCAATGCAACATTTAAATGTAAATAATAACAGGGCCGTATTAAAATAATAATGAAAAATATTGTTAGTACTTAGTACTAGACATAATCAAAACTAGCTTTAACTTTTTTATTTCCGTACTAAATAAATATTATTTATGAAAGATATTTAAAAATAAAACTGTTAGATGTTTAACTTGATTTAACAGTTCCTTCTTCTTCCAACCTAAAGTAAAATTTTATTTTTAAACATATAAAATATTAATAGGTGCTTTTTACCAAGTCCAACTTTCCCAATTCCCAAGACGAGCTAATTCTCCTTTGTCCAATTCTTTTAACAATTGTAAATCGTTTTGATCAAGAATGAAATCAAAAATTTGAAAATTTTCCTTAATTCGACTAAGATTCGAACTTTTTGGTATAACTGCTATATTCTGTTGAATTAAAAATCGTAGTGCAATTTGAGCGGGTGTTCTTGAGTATTTTGTTGCAATTTTGTGAACAATCGGGTCAGCTAACAGCTTTGGTATATTTTTACTGAAATTAATAAAATATGATGTACATTTGTTTATATGGAATAATAATAAACGAATAAAACTCACGTAATTCCGTACTCAGAATAAAAAGCATTAATCCCGGGACTACCTAATGGACAATATCCTATTAACGTAATTTCCCGTTTCTTACAAAAGTTGACTAAGTTTTGTTGCTGAACATAAATATTTAATTCAATTTGAAGGCAAGCTGGTTTTATAGAAGCATTCGAAAGGACTGCATTGATTTGAGGAATATTAAAATTAGAGATTCCAATTGATTTTGTTCGACCTAAAAGTACTTGTTCTTCCATTTTCTAAAACATTAAAATTTGATTACTTATAATTATATTATGTTGTTTGTTTGACGCTTTGAAACCGTACTTTCCAGAGGGCAGATAAATCGATATTTCTATCCATTTCAACCTCTTTATTGTTATTATTAGGAGGTGAGGGATTTTTAATACCATCGGGGTTATGAATAAGGTATAAATCAACATATTTCAATTGCAAATCTTTTAAGGATTGAAGGATATATTTTTCCATTCTTTCGGGGTAGTTCCCTGCAGGAGGTAATTTGGTTACAACAAACAATTCTTGTCTTTGAATTTTTCCAGAATTAATCCAGTTTTTAAGAACTCCTCCTATTATTTTTTCATTATCATATAGGGTTGCAGTATCTATATGCCGATAACCTGTTTCGAGTGCGCAGTTTAAGGAAATTTCTAAATTTTTATCGCTCGTCTTTGAAGCGGAAAAAAGTGCATTTCAGTACGTATTATAATATTAAAGTAAATTAAAAAGAAGTACATTAACTTACCAGCCACGTTCCTAATCCTAGGGCGGGCATAGCAATATTATTGTTAAGTCGAAAAAATCTCATGTTATTTTTTAACTTAAATAATTTTTACATTTATAATTCGCAAATGAGAAACGAGAACTAACTATATTATAACCAGTATATTTATAGTTTATGTATTACTTAAAATTATTTCATTACTTATTCTTACACAATACCGATAATTTTAATAATTTGAGATAACAGGCGCATCACGGAAGCTTATTAATAACAGGGTAAACCAATTATGCGCACGCTAATAGTTTATTGTCGATCTCACGATCAAACAATTTCTTATTTTCTAGTCATAATTTAGTTATTTTAACAAGTGAACTGACTCTAGATTTATTAATTTATTTTTTATTTTTAAACAAAAACTATGGAAAAAGAGTGGTACTAACAGTAAATGCAAAAAGTAATAAGGTGGGAGAAATTAGGACATGAAAAAAAAAAATTAAATGTAATTAAAATCACTACTTCACATTTTCAGGCTTTTTTGTTAGTTTCAATATTGCAATAAACATTAAATTTTTTGTAATTATATATGCGCGAAATTTTTGAATAAAAAAACACCTACATATGACGCAATTTCTTCTGATAAATTGATTACTACCACAGATTAATCACATTATAAATAAACTCTATGATCATGTTCCAGTGGTGTACCAGTGTTCCAGATTACAACTAGGGGGTGTTCACTCTGTCAATTGTGAAATAGGTGATACACCAGTCCAGAGATAGCGCTGTAGTACTACGTGACATGGGTTGTATAAGAGAAGAAGTATTTTATTTTTGCAAGATTTGCAATAGTTAAGTTTTTTTGAAATTTCTTCTGTAAGTTTACCAAAATATGTAAAACTAGAATAATTCTGTATCTTTTTTTGTATAGAGTATATTAATCTTAAGATATTTTTCTTTAATTTATTTTTTAAAATATTGTCTACGATTGTAGTAGGAAATCCGTTAACTATTGGTATTAATAACGGATTTCCTACTACAATCGTAGACAATATTTTAAAAAATAAATTAAAGAAAAATATCTTAAGATTAATATACCCTATACAAAAAGAGGTACAGAATTATTCTAGTTTTACATATTTTGGTAAACTTACAGAAGAAATTTCAAAAAAACTTAAGAAACAACATCCAAACCGCCTTTAAATCTGATGCTACTTTGGGAAACTTACTTAAAAATAACAAGGATACTATACTAGTGATAGGACATCGGATTCGGGGGTTTGTTTGCTTAGCTGTGGGAGTTGCCAGAAAGCCTATATTGGTCAGACAGGAAGGAAGTTTTGCGAAAGGATAAAAGAACATGAAGATGCCTTTACTAAAAGTAGAAATACTTCCACTTATGCCAACCACCTATTCGAAGAAAAACATCAACCCAATTTTGAATTCAAGATTTTACACAAACAAAATAAAGGTTATAAATTGAATCTTCTCGAATATTTCGAAATTAATAAATATAACCATTCTAAACTTATTCTTAATGACCAGTTAGACATCAACAATTCTCTCCTACTAAATATTTCCCCCCACTCTTCGATTGTATAATTGTATATATTACTGTAATTTTCTTATTTTTGTACATTTCATCACCTGATGAAGCCTTTGTAAGGTGAATCGATTTGTCGTGATATATTAAAAGTTTTTTGTTAAACTCTTAAACACTTGTGTTTTATTTCTAATTTTTTTACATACTTAGTTTTTGTATTTATGAATGAAAGTTGTTAAAATATTTGAAGAAATGCATTATTTATTGCCATTAGAAGAAAAAGGGAGGAATCGTAATTTGAAAAACAATTTAAATTACAAAAGTAAGTAAAACAGGTTATGTAAACAAGCGTAGTTTCATAAAGATTTGGGTAGCTAGGTTCCTAGTATTTTAATTTTATATGCAATGTGTTTATTATATTTGCAATAACTACAATATAGGTATAATTAGCAAAAAATATTAGAACATTGGCTACATATAGGTACATAGTTTTTATATATGAAATAATATATACACAGTGTGAAAGGAGTTGAATCAATTATTGGAGAATTAATAAAAAATTATAAAATTGTACAAAATTATAAAACATCATACCATGCTACAATGTGATAGAAATACCAAACAATTCGTGAATGTTCCGATTGGTATCCCGTCAAACAAATTAACAGGAAAAATTGTAGAAGACCTGTAATCATAAGAACTCTTACAACCCTAACACAGGCTGCTTCATTAACAAGTTGCTATATTACATTATGTTATGACCTACCAGAAAATAAGAACAATACATTCCGGAAACTGCTGATTCACATCTTAGGGCCCATCGCTTCTTCGAAAGAAATCCGTCGAAGATAATGGGGGATCTGTAATCACAGCAAGACAGAGAGATAAACAACAACGAAAGTGGAAACTAAGTTATTGTAGTAGTTTCAAAATTGAAAATGGGTTAAAATATTTCTAAATAGAAGTAAAAATTGTTATTTAGAAAATGGCATTTATAATCAAAAATATAAATACGTATTTTGCATTTTAAACAGAACCATAAGTACGAGCTGAACAAATAAGAGTTATATTTGGCTATTCTAACCGTTTAGTAGCCCATCTACTTCTACGTAAGCTTATTTATTTATGAAAAGTTAATGTTTACCCCTTGTATTAACTGCATGTGTTCCATCGACTTGTACGCAGCTAATATCCGTGCAGACAAGATTATTACCACCTTTATGAAAATGAATTCTACTAGGGATTTCGGCCGTTAAAGCCTATTCCTATGATAAACTACCAAATGTTAAAAGTGCCTGTTGGTCCGCGAGAGACATTTTATCTCTTACCCGATTTCTGCTAACCGGGCACTTCCCTATCCGCCACCCGGGAACGCGCCCGATGGGGGTTGCAGGCTCCCCACACGGGAAAAATAATACTCACGCTCTGGTCAATGATGCAAACCAAGCGTGAGGGATCTTTTGTTATGTGGTGGGTCCAAACCACAAAATTTCACAGACATTAATAGCTATTAATTGTCGATGTACGATTTGGAGATTTAAAGGAAGTAATATTTTCGAGTAAATAAAACTTTTAATCAAGTATAAAGAGTACTGTTCATAAAATTGTTAACACATAAATAATGGTCAAAGGCTAAAAGTTCTTCTTCTCTATACTACATCTACGCAGATAGCGACTCCCATTTATTTACATTACAACATCAGCAGCTACCACATGAAATTACGACATCACAACCCGTAATAAGAATATTTAGCCTTTCGAACCGTAGTAATAAAGCAACTTAGATTTTTTTGTGAATTTCCTTTCTGTCGCCACTAAAATATATAATATGAACGAAAAATGAAACTGACGACTGATGGAAGGATAATCCAAGAAAGCTTAAAACATTGAAACGGTTTAGTTTGCTTAACGAAATTAAATAATATTCCAAGACGAGCGAGGTAATTTCCAAATAGTACATAAAAATTTAAAAATTGTACATAACTATAAATCATCATACCGTGCGACAATGTAATAGAAATACCAAACAATTCAGGAACGTTCTGATTTGCATCCCGTCAAACAAATTAACAGGAAAAATTGTAGAAGACCTGTAAACATAAGAACTCACAACCTTAACACAGGCTGCTACATTAACAAGTTAACATATTAGATTATGTTATGACCTACCAGAATATAAAAACAGTACATTCTGTAAATTGATGTTGTACATCTTAGAGTTGAGGCTCTCAATGAAAAATGGTCAAAGTAACACCATTGGTTCCTTAAAAGGCATCCGTCGAAGATAATTGCGGATCTGTAATCACAACAAGATAGACAACCTGACAGATTCAGGATGCCATGTCACATATTAGAAAATGAAAACAGTAACAGAGAACATCTTATTCTAAACACTATACATTCTGGAAATTGATCATCACATCTTGGAGTTGAAGCTATTTTTGGAAAACACGTCAACGTACCTCCATTGGTTCCTCAAAGGCTAAAAGTTCTTTTTCTTTATACTACATCTACGCAGATAGCGACCCCCATTTATTTACATTACAACATCAGCAGCTACCACATGAAATTACGACATCACAACCCGTAATAAGAATATTTAGCCTTTCGAACCGTAGTAATAAAGCAACTTAGATTTTTTTGTGAATTTCCTTTCTGTCGCCACTAAAATATATAAAATGAACGAAAAATGAAACTGACGACTGATGGAAGAATATTCCAAGAAAGCTTAAAACATTGAAACGGTTTAGTTTGCTTAACGAAATTAAATTATATTCCAAGACGAGCGAGGTAATTTCCAAATAGTACATAAAAATTAGAAATTGTACATAATTATAAATCATCATACCGTGCGACAATGTAATAGAAATACCAAACAATTCAGGAACGTTCTGATTTGCATCCCGTGAAACAAATTAACAGGAAAAATTACAGAAGACCTGTAAACATAAGAACTCACAACCTTAACACAGGCTGCTACATTAACAAGTTAACATATTAGATTATGTTATGACCTACCACAATATAAAAACAATACATTCTGTAAATTGATGTTGTACATCTTGGAGTAACGGTAACAGTAACAGAGAACACTTTATTCTAAATACCATACTTTCTGGAAGTTGATGCATCACATCTTGGAGTTCATTGCTTCTTAAGAAGAAATCCGTTGAAGATAATTGCTGGTCTGTAATCACAACAAGACAGACAACCTGTCAGATTCAAGATGCCATGTCACATATTAGAAAAGGAAAATAGTAACAGACAACACCTTATTCTAAATACTGTACTTTCTGGAAATTGATGTTTCACATCCTGAATAAAACACGACTAAATCATATTCGGAGGTTGGAATCCAATACTACTCAGTCGTATGGACGGCCGGGGGACGGTTGGTGCAGGTTGTTTAATAATTTCCAAACTATTATAAAAACTAGAAAAAATTCATGAATAAATATTTATCAAAATTTTAAATAATTTAAGTATGAAAGAAACCAATTATTATTAAAAAGAACAATAAATTTCTGTAAAAGTTTAAGGAACGTGTTCTAGAATCATTCCACAAGTTTATAGTTCGCCATTGTGATCGACCAAACTCGATCAATAATTAAATAAAGAAAGACTTACCCTAATTACCACTAACTAAATTTTATATGAGCGGACACGTGTTTCGTCCACTTCACACGTGGCCATTCTCATTTATAAAAGTTAATATTAAAAAAACTACAATTCACGAAAATTTAAGTATACTACAGTTAGAACGATTAAAATTAGTATATGATATCTAATAATTAACTAAACCATCATACAAGTCATTAAAATTTCATGAATAAAAATTTAATCAAAATTTTAAATAATAAACTAAGAAATAAACCAATTGTAATAAAAAAGAATAATAAATTTCTGTAAAATTTTAACAAATGTTCTAGAATCTTTCGCTAACTTTATTATTCACCATTGTGATCCACCAAACTAGATCAATAATATCAATCATAAAATTAATTATTGAGAAAACCCTAAATTAATTTCATCAAGTGCGGAGCGGTGAATCTATTTCTAAAAAGCTAAAATTTATGAATGAAAAGTTAATAATGTTAACTAAAACGTTTAAAATTGTTGTAAGAAATATGATCATTTCCAAGCTATCAAAATTCACAAAATTATTACAAAGAGAACTAGAAATAGAATCTTTCTAATCAACTAAACCAATAATTTCAATCACAAAAGTTAATTTCGAAAAAATTAAAAATCAAAATGTTTTCAATCACTGAATGGTTTTTAATAATTTCCAAATTGTTATAAAGACTGGACAATTATCACAAAGAAAAAAGACAGTTGAAATATTGAACAATAAGCAAGTAAATAAAAATAAAAAGATAACAAGTACTTACCATTACCGCCACTCCCGAAAATTTAGAAACCAATAGACATGCACCTAAAGCACGAAAAGCGAGCCACGGCAGCGCGACTCGTCGCGACGCCATACTCTTTCCCGAAAGCATGGTCACGATATACTAAAGAAAAACTCGCAATCATTCGTATTTATAGTCTTACTTTTTTTGTATCCGGTACGGCCTATCGGTATCATTTTGTGCCTTTATCAAGCAAAAAATAATGTTCAGTTACATTTATAATTTCATTAAAATTTCCATTTCATATTAAATGGTTACAGTTCGTCACAAAAGAAAAATTAGAAAATACTTTTTTCAAATAAAACAAAACACTTACTACTAGTGTAAGACAATTCACTTGTTTATAAACAATTGGATTTAAAACAAATATCAGAGAAAAACGATAGCGGCAAACAAAGACTTCATTTCTAATCAAAGTAAAATTTATTATATATAATATGAGGTGTCATTTGTGTGGTTTGTTGTCAAATTCACAACACAAATACTGGCAATTTAGAATTAACTTCTATAAGTCTGTTTTTTTTTGTATATACTGTTGGTAGAGACTTAAACAGTCGAAATAATAGTACAATACTGTAGAGTTAATAATGATCTGAAATGTTATAAAGTATTTCATTTTATATTATTCTTGTTTATAACAATTTTCAAATAATTGACAATTATCGTATGCATCCATTTAAAATTTTGAATAACTGCTTCTTCAATTTTTAAATACTTCTTTGAATAACAATTACAATAAATTTTATCATATTTAATTTAAAGACAATTTTCATTGTATTACCTAAAGAAGTTTAAGTTTATTTCGTTTACATTGTGGGTTTAACAAGAGTTTATAAGTGAACTTTTTGGTAGTTTCTGCATTCTGTAATGCCGTTTTAACCCAGCAGATAATAAATTGAATTGATTAGGATAAATGGATTAAGTAAATTTTCGAGCTCAAAGTTCAAAACTTCAACTCAAACATGTAAAACATGGATCGAAAAGTCGTCTAGTTAATGTTTAAACTTTTACTAAACGTACCAGAGATAATCACACATTGCTTAAATGCAGGCATCTTTAAATATTGTGACGTGTTCGGTCACGTAAAACTCGAATATACAGTATGTCCAACAAATAACAACGTTTATTGATAAACAAATTTAACAAAACTAATTACAATCCAACTAGTTATACAACCCAAATAACTTCGCACAAAAACAATGTATCGCAAAACTGTCACTAAATCAAGTCACTTATCGCTCTTCAAACTTTCTCGCTTGTTTCGCTGTCAACGCTCGCTATCAACTGACTGTAGTTTGACAGTCGCCGTCGCTTATATACCTCCAGGCCAATTTTCCAGAATGTTCCATTCTTTTCTCGAAGGTTCGAGATTTTTCCCAGTGTATTTTCTGTATTTGTGTTGATGTATTCTTCTGGAATGTTCTCGATTCTTCTAGAGGGGCCCAGAAATCTATTTTCCCGTACAAAAAGATGTTGTTTACCGAAATCGTAAGTACAAATCGTGACACTGCCCCCCTCTTAGAACTGATCGTCCCGATCAATGTCATGACCTTGGTACGGAGCTAGACGATCCAGGTGAACGATCTTCATCTTGGCCTTCGGTCCTCGTTGGATTCGGTAAACAACATCATTTAGCCTTCGGACTATGGTGTAGGGTCCTTCCCAGCTTCGTTGCAACTTCGGCGAGCGGCCTTTTCGTCGGACAGGATTATAAAGCCACACTTGGTCCCCTTCTTTGAATCCTGTGCTGTTGGCTCTTCGGTAATACCTGCTTTTCATGCGGTCGCTCTCTAATCGAATTTTGTCACGAACGGCTCTGTGGATGGTATCGAGTCGTTCCTCCAGTTGCTGTGCGTATTCGGTAGCTGAAGATTGACGATCTTCCGGATGGCCAAACTTGATGTCCATTGGTAACTTCAGCTCTCTTCCAAATACAATACTGGCTGGTGTTCTGCCGGTGGTCTCATGAACCGCACTTCGATAAGCCAACAGGAACAAAGGTATATGCCGGTCCCAGTCTGTTTGGTGATCTTCAACAACCATTCTCAAATTGGTTTCTATCGTCGCATTAAACCTCTCGACCATTCCGTCAGATTGTGGATGTAATGGAGTGGTCCTTGTCTTCTGTATTCCCAGCAATTCACAGACCTCTCGGAATACTGCGGATTCGAAATTCCGTCCCTGGTCAGAGTGAATCTCCATCGGAACTCCATAGCGACTGATCCATTGGTTTACAAGTACTTCAGCGACCGTAGTAGCTTCTTGATTAGGAATTGCGTAGACTTCGGGCCATTTGCTGAAGTAGTCCATCACAACTAAGAAGTATTTGTTGCCAGTTGTCGTCATCGGAAAGGGTCCCGCTACGTCCAATGCTATTCGTTCGAATGGGGCTCCAACGTTGTATTGCTTCATTCGCCCACGGCTTCGAGTCTGAGGTCCCTTGGCTGACGCACATGTTGGACACTTCCTACACCAGTTTTCGACGTCTCTTCTACACTTTAACCAGTAAAATCGCTCTCGCACCTTCTCCAGTGTCTTCGTTACTCCAAAGTGTCCTCCACCAACACCTCCATGAACTTCCGTCAGCACCTCGTCGACTCTGTTCTTCGGAAGGACTATCTGATGTCTAGTTTTAGTCCCGTCAGTGCTTTCCCAAACTCGTTTTAACACACCATTTTCGATGACGAGCGAATCCCATAAGGCCCAGTAACTTTTCGTGATCGCACTTGTGCTACTCACTTCAGCCCAAGTAGGTCGTGCTGCTCCTTCCTTTTTCCATCGCAGTATCGGTTTTATGTCTTCGTCGCTGTCCTGATCTTTTGCCAGTTCTTCACTCTGCCAGTGATCTTCGGGTTCCACAATCGTCTGATGGCATCTCGTCAAGTCCGGGTTGTTGGCTTCTACGATGCCCACCAAACCATCAGCAGCGTCGCCGTCGATGTTTATTCTTATAACTGCCTCGGATCTAGCAGGTATTAACTTGTCTTCCGCTACGATGACCCTTCGAAGACTGTACTCTTTGGCAGGGTTTGTCATAACCAACTCTTCTTTGGAGATTCGTAGAATTCCAGAGCCCAAATCCAGATTTATCTTATTTTGTTCTAGAAGGTCCAGTCCGATAATTACATCGTCGGCTACATCGGCAACCAGTGCTCTGTGTCGAAGACATACTCCACCCAGGTTCATCTTGACGTCGCATTCTCCTCTAATCGGCGCCGTCTCTCTAGTAACCGTCGTCAAACGCAGCTTCCTCTGTAGGGGTCGGATTCTCCATTCTGGAACGATGTTCGGTCGGATTATGGTCTTCGAAGCTCCCGTATCGACCACCATTTTAACATTCTTGTTGTTGACGTAGCCGTTGACGTATAAAGACTTGCTTCCGTTTAATTGGGAAACGACGATTTCTGGTGGGGCTTGGTGAGGTGAAGCCAACTTGCGCCCCTCAAAGCTGGCTGATCTTAGTTTCCCGACTGCTGTCGATCCGCCCGGCGTTCTTCGGCTGGACAGTCTCGCTGCAAGTGTCCATATTTCCCGCATTCCCAACATCTAGGCCTTCCTTTGTTGCGGCTGCAGTCTCGGGAAAAGTGACCTATCTTCCCGCATTCCCAACATCTAGCTGATTCTCTTCTGTCGCTGACGGTGGCCTTCTTTGCACTTTCGATGTATTCTTTAATCAGCTTCGCGACATCGTTCTTGCAATCGTCGTGTTCAATAGCCGTTTGGCGTATTCGTACATGGCCTTTGGAAGCTTGCTTCGCGGCTTCGAATTCCAAGGCGTGAGCCAGTGCGTCACTCGCAGTTTTATGGCGGGCCATTCGAAGAATCTGCTGCAAGTCGGTGTCCCTCACGCCATCGACGAATGTTTGAACTGCAAGTTGGTCTGCGAAGTCCTGCGGAGCGGTAGGATAGGCCAGTGCAACCAAGCGTTCTACAGCGGCTTCGAACTCTTGTAAGTTTTCGGATGATTTCTGGTTGCGACACTTCAGTTGGGTTTGGTACACTTGTTGCAGGTGTTTGTCGCCATATCTCATTTCCAGTCGTTCCATCAGTGCACAGAAGTCTCGTTGTTGGTGGTCTGGAATGCCCTGAAGAACGTCCAATGCTTCTCCTCGTAGGGCTATGACCAGCGCCGTTGCTTTCTCAAAATTATTCCAATAATTTGCTTCTGCTGCTGCCTCGAACTGTCGCCTGTACATAGCCCAAGAAACTTTTCCATCGAAAGTCGGTGGTTTAATTCTAACTGCTCTCACAGTCTCTTCGGGCTTCACTTCGCTAACCGGTCTTGCTGTCTCTAACTTCTGACGCATTTTCTCTACTTCTTTTTGTATTTCTTCCTCCATCTCGGCTTTTAACTCTTCTTTTAGATCTTCTTTAATCTCGGCTGTTACCCCCTTTAACTCTTCTTTTAGATCTTCTTTCATCTCAGCTCTCACCCCCTTTAACTTTTCTTTCAGATCTTCTTGTTCCATTTTTAATGTCTTGAGATCTTCTTGTATAACTTCCTGTCGTAATTTTAATTCTTCTTGGCCTGCTTTAATTTCTGTCTTCATTTCTTCTTGGCCAGATTTTATTTCTTCTTGCACAGCTTTCATTTCATTCTTCATTTCATTCTTCATTTCTTTTTGTCCAGCCTTCATTTCTTCCTGTCCAGCTTTCATTTCTTCCTTCATTTGTTGCAACATGGAAAGCAGAGCACTCATTTGTTCGTCCATGGTTGCTGACTGACTTCGGGTAACAGGCATAAAGCTTCAAAAATTCTTCTTCTCCTCTTCAAGACCTCTTCAACGATATCCCACCGCTGTCACCAAATGTGACGTGTTCGGTCACGTAAAACTCGAATATACAGTATGTCCAACAAATAACAACGTTTATTGATAAACAAATTTAACAAAACTAATTACAATCCAACTAGTTATACAACCCAAATAACTTCGCACAAAAACAATGTATCGCAAAACTGTCACTAAATCAAGTCACTTATCGCTCTTCAAACTTTCTCGCTTGTTTCGCTGTCAACGCTCGCTATCAACTGACTGTAGTTTGACAGTCGCCGTCGCTTATATACCTCCAGGCCAATTTTCCAGAATGTTCCATTCTTTTCTCGAAGGTTCGAGATTTTTCCCAGTGTATTTTCTGTATTTGTGTTGATGTATTCTTCTGGAATGTTCTCGATTCTTCTAGAGGGGCCCAGAAATCTATTTTCCCGTACAAAAAGATGTTGTTTACCGAAATCGTAAGTACAAATCGTGACAATATTATCGTTTCAGTAAAACAGAAACATTTCGTTTTACTTTAAAATTCTGTTAATTTTCGAGGTATTAACCAACTGTTTCAGAAGTAGTAGTGTAGTAACTATGGAAGCACTCTCTGGTTACGCCAATGGATTTGGGGCCATTATTAACCAATGACCACTGCGACAAACCATTGTTTACTACTTATCTTTCTTTGATAGTGTTTAGAAATTAATAAATTAAATCGTTTAGGCCTAATTATAAAAGATCAATTAGATTTAAATAGATCACCGCTTTTAAATATTTCTAACGTGTAATACTCACTTCTACCCCTACCATTTTATTCGTAATTTTAGTATATAATCATATAAAGTAAAAAAATTAAAACACTTGGCAAGTTTCACAATGTTAATTTATTTTTCTGACGATCGTTTCGGTGTTAAAACCAAAGAGTATACAAAAGTACAACGAAACAATCGTCAGAGAAATAAATTAACATTGTGAAACCTGCTAAGTGTTTTAATTCTTTTACTTTATTTTTTTTTAAAATGTTTCATCAAGTGCCAAGCGACTACAATTTCAAATAATGTAATGATATTGTATTAATTTTATGTTTATTCAACTTCTTCCACCTGAGGAAGCCACAGTATGGTGAAATGATCATTGTGGTTATACAATAAACGTTTTGTAACTTAAACTTTGTGTTTAATTTGTCGTCAATGGATGATGATCGAACGTGACAGATTGTATATTAAAATAAGGAATTACGAATTCTTGCAGAAAAAAGGTATCGTTGCTTTGTTTTAACATGAATGAACTGTTATATTCTTATGTATCATTTAAAACGTACATTCTAATATTTTGACCCTTTTGTCCTCCAAAGTCTAATAGTCGTCCATGCTGATAATATAAACATTTGCCAGTTTATTCCATTTGTATCAATAATTCTTTACTGGATTTAAATTTGCTCTCACTTTATCGTAGGTAACGCAAATTTGTTTATATTTACATTAAACAAATTAGTAAACAACATTATTCAAATATTTTTGTGTAATTAATAAAAATTAATAAAAGACTAAAATATCCAAAAAACCTCACTTGATATTGGTTTGTAAACCTGTGAGGTCGTAATATTAAGTCCAAAGTAGTGTAATTGAATATATTTTTTAATAATTCTTTTTAAAAAGTGTGTTGTAATACATTTATGCATAACTATATATATATGTATAGTTTTCTCATAGTAATGTAGACAACCACTGAGTTGTATAAGGAACGCACAACCCTCACACAAAAATTGAATGTAATTGTCTCACACTGATGCAGAGAACTACTAAATAAGCAAAATTTTCGTAGAGCGTGTACAACCTTCTAGAAATAATTCAATTTGTAGAAAGAATATTTCGGAATTTCGGCTATTTTTAAACTTATAAATAAACACAATAATTTAATATAGTTGTCTGACACTGATGTAGACAACTATTGTGAACGCAAAGTAGCCTTAAATAAGAAATTAATAATGTACTTTTTTATTGAAAACTTTCTGATAAAAAGGTAAACTGTGAACAGTTGAATGGTTGTGACGTGGCTTTTTATTAAAAAATAATTTAAGCGTTTTCCATGTTTATTCTATTTTTTTCTGTTATCAGTGTAGAAAATGCAGATGATATTTAAGTATTTTTGTAGATGCGAAATGTAATTGTAAGTATTGTAACTTTTAATTAATTATCCGTATGCAATTCGATTTACAGTGCTGTATTATATATAAAAGGATAAGTCTCACACTCATGCAGACAACTTTTATGTATGCAAAACTTGTATACTTACAATTCTATTTAGTAATTAATAAATTTTTAAAAAGAGTACTTCGGAATTTCTTTTAGTAATTATTCAATATGTAAAAAGGATATCTCGAAATTTCTTTTTTCTTATAAATACAAAACTTTAATTTAGTTGAACGAACTAAGATAACCTACCGGGCTTTTGGGTCGTGGTCTATAGGCTTTTTTGTGGTTAATAAAAGAACGTTAAAATTAAATATTTTATGGTTTATCATATTCTTTTGGAAAATAGATTGTTACATGTTAAATTCTAATTTTTTTACTTGAGAAAAGCTTGACACTGAAAACGAAATTACAACCAATTTAAATTCCCCGCCTTTTCCTATCTAGTGTGTACACCAGTCAATAGATGTCGTGAATCAAGTGCCTCATCTATAAACCTCTCTGATCTATGATTTGATTACAACAACCAATTACAACTTACTACTGTTACTACCTGACATGTGCGAAATGTTTTGATTGTTGTAACCATATTGTGGTTTTGCTGACGTTTAATAAATTAAAAGTTTAAATAAAAAATATTGTTATAGGATTTTTTGCGTTAAACGAGAATTTCATTTGAAAATGAATCAGAAACAGCTACTAATTGTAGAAAAGTGTGGTTCATTAGGAAGATCTGTGCTATTTTCCAGAGAAGAAGGTATTTAGTTTTTATTATTTTTAAATTGAAAATTATTGACTTTAATTTAAGCAAAAGAAGAGCATACAACCGCAATTAGTGTTTTCATTAATATCTAATATTATACCCATTTTTTTTTTGTTTTTCTTACTAATAATAAAAGATAAAACTATTTTCAGTGTATTTAAAAAAGTGGGTCAGCAACTAAAACATTAACAGATTTCATCATTTCAGATGTAAATACTGTTGTAAGTAGTACTTCAGCAGATACATTCTCAACATCTATATTACAACGAGTACAAGATCTCTTTAGAGAAGTATTTCTTCCTCATGGTTATCCTGACAGTGTCAGTGAAGATTATTTGGAATTTCAAATTTGGGATACAGTGCAAGCTTTCTGCAGTACAATAACTGGTACATTTACCACACAAGCAATATTAAAAGGTGTTGGAGTAGGTGATGCAGAGGCAACACCTTTTGCAGCAGCAGTAACATGGATTGTAAAGGATGGAACAGGAATGTTAGGAAGAATTATATTTGCATGGTGGAAAGGGTAAGTTGATGCATTAGATGTACAGATTTTTTGGTTATCACCAAATTAGGACTGGTTTAGATGCAGACTGCAAAAAGTGGAGGCTTGTGGCTGACATTTTAAATGATGCTGCAATGTGTCTTGAACTTTTTGTGCCTATGATCAGTGGTTATTCACTTCAAATTTTATGCATGACAACTACAATGAAAGCAGTGGTTAGTTAACTAAATTATTAAAAATTGTTAGAACACAAAACTTAGGAAAACTGTCTTGTAGGTTGGAGTAGCAGGAGGGGCTACCAGAGCATCTTTGACACAACATCAAGCAATTAAAGGTAACATGGCAGATGTATCTGCAAAGGATGGCAGTCAAGAAACATTTGTGAATCTTGTAGCAAGCTTCTGTGGAATATTTTTACTGGCAATTTTAATAGAGCCTAGGTAATTGATTAGTCTTTTGTATAGGAAAAATTTTAGTTGATGTCTAATTGTTTGTGTGAACTTATAAAACGTTTATTTTATAAACTATATACATATCCTATGCATTGAATATGTTTTACTAGCAGTCATTTATTTATCCTCAAAATATTAGACTGGGGGCTTCACTGATCTGTGAGTAAAAAGGTTATACTTTTGTAATTTTTTAATTGAAAATGACTGAATGGATCTTCATTATAAAGTCATCAAACTGAAGACTGATTGGATATGCACCTCCATTCCTTCCTATCATGAGCCAATCTTTACATTTCTCCAAAATTAAAACATTTTACATCCCTAATAATTTGCAAACAGTAATTTAACTAGGCCTTCCTTTGCGTCTTTTTACTCCTATTTCTACTTCTAATATGTTACTATGTTTTATGTTTCAATAGGTGTCGTACCAACTTGTCTCTCATTTTCTTTATTAATTTCCATAGTACATTTTGTTCTACTCTTGCTAATACCCTATCATTTCTAACATATTCTATTAAAAATATATATTGTAGATATAGTTGATTCATTGTATTTTGTTTGGGCTTGTGCCCAATTAGAACCTGGTTGCATGAGTAATTAATAGTAACAGTAAAACAAAAACTTGCAGAAAGCTTCTGGGGCAGTTTGTCCACACTTACACGGTAAAACGGCCTTTAAATATTATACATTTTTTATAAACAAATAACTTAAATTTAATTAAATTGGCTTATTTATGTCCTATCATTACTGAAAACACATGTATTTTCAATTGTAATTTCTCTTTCAGACAAGAATGGGCGTTGTTTATGATTTTTACTGTAATCCATTTGTTAGCGAATTATAAAGCAGTTTGTGCAGTTAAATTTGCTCATTTAAATATATCACGTTTGGTGATAGTTTTGGATACATATATAAGGCATAATACAGTTCCAAATCCACAAACAGTCAACAAGAAAGAGCCTGTTGTCATTGGATTTGGTCCCAAAGGTTTTCTAAATTATTTTAAAATGTACTCTATATTTAGTTTAATTTTTAACACTTTGTAGTCGAACAAATATGTGGTTATAAGATAAAAATAGCCACTTCATTTCAAAGCATTGCATCGAGTATTACATCGTCCGAACTGAGGTATTTCATCGAAGCATTTAGTTCACAGAAGTATTTGTTGATTCCTTGTCCTAAAAAACGAATAATTTACATAGCTCTTCGAAATGATGAGACTTCAGAAGATGTTATTTCTGCTTATTTTCATGCAGTTTTATTAGGAATTGCTACTTGCTATCACAACAACGTTCCATTGGTAAATAATTTTTATTATCCTTATATCATACTTAACGATATTTGTATAACAATTTTGAAATACTTAAATGAATAGTGTATTTGCTATTAATGAAAAAATTTCGCTTTGACTACTTGTAATATTTTATTTGCTTGCAGAATTTGCATTTTAAAAGGCAACTACATCATGTTACTCCTGTCACGAGATTGAATGTTGTATTGAAGGAATATACTCGAAGTGTTGGCGAATATGAAAAAAATCTATCATTTGATGTTTTGCAAGCTTTCAACGATTTTGTTATGCAGGAAAAGCAAATATTTTTTACAGCCCTGAAAATTAATAGTAAGATAATAATTCTCAGATTACACTTTTTGTATAAATAGTAAAGAAATAAGAAAGATTTTTGTATTAAAAATTAATTAAATGAAAATTATAGGATGGAACACAGAACTTCATGCTCTTGAAATGGGAGAATGGCGTGCAAATTGGAGAATTGATTCAAGCGAGTCATTTGGCCACTGTCATCACAGTAAAAAAGATAATTAATTTTTAAAGTAATATCTTTCTATGGAACGAGGGGGGTTTGTATATTTTGAGTAAAATTGAACATGTGATATTTGATTAATTGTTTATGTATTTAACAAATGTACATATATTATATTTTTTATTAAAAATGTACGAAAAAAGTGCAATACATATTTTGTAGGGATTTGAAGTAGTATATTTAATGTGCAAATATAATTAAACGCAATGTTTCTGTTTTACAAAGTTAACTTCTATATAAAAATTATAAAATGTATTTTGGATATTAAGAGTTTCCTGATAGATTTCCCTCTTTTGCACCGGTTTGCGATAAGTGTTTAACAATGTCTACCCAATCCCAGCCTCTAGGTTTTTCACCTTTATCAGTAACTCTATCCCATTGCCTACGTTTCTGGGCTTTTGTCAAATGTTCTTTTTTGGGTTGTTTCTTTTTTTGTTCTTCCTACAATATACACTTTATAAATATGTTTATTTTAAGAAGTTAAGTACTTACAAGTGGCTCTGACAAGTTTAGTTTATTTATGTTTTCTTCTACAGTTGTAGGTTCTTCATCTGGTTGTTCTTTTATTAGATCATCAAATCTTTCCTTTACTAATTCAAATAAGGAATATGTCATTGACATGCCCAGGAATTCTAGTGATTCATCGGAAACTAGCTTGATAATTTTATTTTTTAATGAATTGGTTCTACAACCAGAAAAAAAAATATATAAATAGGCCTATATGTGAAATGAAAGACTTACATATGTTTATTGTAAAATGTATCCATATTAATTTGAGGAGGTTCTGATGGGTAATGTTCGCCCCATTTGATCTCCAACAAAAAAGATTTTGGATCATCCGAAACCCCATACTGTAAGAATTAAGTACATATTAACTAAAATTGAATGTTCTAAAATCTACAATACCTTGTATTGAAAAGTCGTTGGGCTAAGATGGTTGAATGACGAATCTCCATCATAAATGGATAATAGGGCTTCTCTTTCCTCTTCTTGAAGTTCTAAATCTGTCATTCTAAAGTAACATTTTTACTCAAAACGACTGAAGTTTACATAGACCAACTTTAGTACGAACTAAAAAAATTCAATACATTTTGAAAAATAAACTAATTTCTTTCGTAAAATAAAAAATTGCAACTTATATAAAATCACATAACCTCTATCACATTTACATAGCAGCTACCAATTACCATGCTTAGCAAGACCAAGATACAGTTCGGTTCGGTAATGAGAAAAAGATAGATAGAAAGGTTGCTAATTTATCTACTTAAATGTTATTTAGCAATAATCTAAATAGCACTAATAAAATAATTTCTAATTACATGTTAACACTAATTATTAGTGCTAAATTTATTTAACGATCATTTTTCATGAAAAATTCTAAATTATTTTAAATTAAAACAGAAAATTTCAAATTGTTAGAAAGGGATAGAAAAACAATAATAGTTTGATATCCGAACGACAGATGTCAGGCATAGTGTCACTATGGCAACGATTAGCACCATCAACTTTGCCTTCCGTTCATTTCTCTATTTACTGTTGTTTCACTTGTCAGTCGCGTTTATCGTGTCCTTCGTGGTGGTTGTATGAACTTTTCGGAGTAGGTACTGTTTTGACGTTTTATAAGTTCGTGAATTGCATGTGTGTGAATTTGAGCACAATGTGTTTTTTAAACTGTATTTAGAAGTGCATGAATAAAATGAAACAAATTTTATGCCCTAAAGTTGCAAGATTATTAGCAGATCGTAGAACTTTTACTACAAAATAGGTATGTAAGCATAACCTCATTTGCAGAAGTAAATTTTGTATGTATTCCTTGAAACTTTTATTTGATTTTAGCATTTTGGAATTGTTGTTGCTTTTTGAAAATAAACCAATGTAGTATATTCTTCACAAGTCATTAATACCATTTCATATGTGTGTGAATTTGTAATGTTTTAGCTTTTGCGTAACGGTAATCGTGATCATTTGTTTTGCTGATCTTTTGATAACATCCTCTGAAGAAAGTTCGTGGTCATTTTAATTATCAATTACATAGGTAGTTGCGTTTTTTTTTGTTTCGTTGTGTTTTAATAATTTTCAATCCATAAAGTACTTATCAAAATACTTACAAAATTGATAAAAAAGGTAGATTTCTGGGAATTAAACGATTTTAACAATAACAATTTAAGTGCTTGATTGATTGTGTTGATCTTTAATTAAAGAAGTTTATTTTATTATTATATAATAATGGGAATGATTAGTGATAAAATTTTATCTATCGAAAAACAATTAATCTACCTACAAGTAATTTTAAAACACAGTTTTCATGGAAAGATTTGTTTTTTTGCAATACGTGTAATATGTATCTCCTTTAGATTATTTTTAAAATGATTATCATTAAAAGTTTTACACATGTCCGTCAGAAATGGCGTTATTGTAAAAAATTATAGATAAGTACGATAATTAAAATATCTGTAAAAAGTAGTTTTTACCCAGTATAAGTATTGGTAAATGTCTAGAAAAAAAAAAAGAAATATGTGGGTGGAGAGGGGGTGACATAGAACACTAAACAAGTTTTTCTAGTTGGGGGTGAATACATCGAAGCGTAGGGGGTGAGTTAAAGGGTAAATGTAAATTGTAGCTGACCATGAGTCGGACAAAGGGCGGAGGGGGTAGGTATGGCCTATATTTCTGCTAATAATGGGCTTAAGGGATTTCCCATTATTACGTGCGTTACCTGTGTAAATATAAGCACATCATTTACAATATTTTTCCACTTATCATAGATAATAAAAATAAAGTATTTAAAGTGCTAACATATGTGTGTAGGTAAGCCATCATTAAAAATTAGTAAATTTCTTAAACATCGATATAAATATAACTCACAAAACCAACAATAAACTTAGCATACATATAAAGAATAATAAAGACAAAACCGACAAACTATCAAAATCTGGCATATACCAACTTAGTTGTGGATCTTGTCCAAAAATCTATATAGGTCAGACGGGAAGAAATTTTAAAATCCGTTTGAACGAACATTTTAGATCTTATAAAAAATAAAAAATGCTAAACGTGTATTAGAAAATAATCATATAGGTATTTAATTCAAATTTAAAAATCTTACATTTAGAAAATAAAAGCTTAAAACTAACATTATTAGAATCTAAAGAAATTAACAAATATAAAGACACATATGAATTACTCAATGATCAACTAGATCTAAACCGGTCACCACTGTTAAACCTTTTCTCTCACCCTATTCATGATCTATCACCTTAAGAAGACTATTTATAATCAATTATCGGGAAGTAGTTTTAAGTATAAATTGTACTTCTGAAGAAGCCACAGTGGTGGTGAAACATATGTAAAGTGTGGAAGTTAAAACTTTCGATTCAATCTGTTAGACTTCCATCAAGTAGCCGCTAATTCAATACAAACTAATGTAACCTACCCCAACCATACCTAATCTAACATTCCAAATTCTTTTACTGTGTCAAGTTAGGCTAGGGTTGGATTAGGTTATGCTAATTTCTTATTCAAATACAGGATTTTTCACCTCCACTCCTCCGCCCCCCGATTAACAGCACTTTTTAGTGTTTTTAGAGTTCTAAATCGCGATTCACGTCTGACGGTTTCGTCAAACTACTCTCATTTTCTGTTAGGTGTACATGCTTATCACGTAGATTGTTACGCCATGGGTTCAGTTCGATAAGTCGATATCCTTAATCGAAAAAGACGTTGCCAAATATTAAGTCGCAATTAGTAGCAAATTTCTACAGATGGCGTAGTGTCGTAGTTTTTCCTGATCTAATTATTCCTGCTGTGTTAATTGATGAAATTAACATACGATACATTGCTACACTAAATTGACTTTAATTAAAGCCGATCAGTATAGGAATACGATAAGCTGCCGCAATCTCGGAAAATATGTTTAGTGTAACATTTTCTATTATTTAATTTTAACGCTTTGGGGGGTGCAACTATTGTGAAACATACTTAATTTAGAATTAAAAAAATAAAACAAGTAGACAGTTTCACCAATTTATTAATAACCGGACATGCTCCGGTTACACGACTATTATCGAATGTAAGAGTAAATTCTATACAAAATGCTTAAAACTTAATGCCGACATATTTATACTTAACAAGATGGAATAAGTGGTGAGTCTATAAAAGTTAATTCTACTTGATTATTGGCTAACTTCATATTTTGTGCAAGGGCTTTTTTGATCTCTAATGTTTCGAGGAGAGACAATTTCCTACTTTTGCTGACACCACTGTGAAGAACAACAATATTCTCCATGTCTAAGTGGTGATTTAAGGAAACACAATGTTCGGCAAAGCCCGTTTTTTTAAATTTATTTTTTCTCTATATTCCTTAAATGCTCTTTTACTCTGATGTTAACGGCTCCACCACTTTGTCCTATGTAACAGGCATTGCAAGTGTTACAACATATTTTGTGTATCCCACTTTTTTCCAAAATATCTAATTTCGGTTTAAATTTTGACAAAACCGAACTTAAATGTACAGGTCCGCAATTGTCCCAGATTCTCTAATATAGCCCTTCATGTCTCGGAAGGTGTCCTTCCAACCTATCCCTCCTTTTCCTTATTGATTTCCGTAACGTCCTTTGTTATCTTACTCTTCCTAATACCTTTGCATTTCTAATCTTTTCTATCCACGGTATTATCATCAATCCCCTAAAACACCACATTTCAAACGTCTCTAACTTTTGCTTTTTCGACGCACCCATCGTTCATATTTCTCACCCATACAGAGCCGTATACTAAAAATACACTTGTAATAACCTGCGCTGTTCTTTGTTTTATGTCTCTACCGTTTCTCCGGCCTTGACTTATCTTACTTCTTAGATATCAAAAATCGAGGACTTCTAGTTTTTCGATTTGAATTTTAATATTAACTTCTACCCACTACAGATTACTTCACACAATGAGGGAATTTTTTTTGTTACTGTTGTCACGCCCTCATCGGGATTCGAACCCAGGATCTTGGCATTACGCGCCAATGCATTTGCCACTAAGCTACGAAAGTGACAACTGTAACAAATTTTTCCCTCCAATTATAAAAAAATCTACATTTCTATATTTGAACCAAATAATTACTCACCTTTACTAATCGCTTGTTTGGGGGTGATTAATTACAGTTATATGTAATGTTTTTCTTCAAAATTATTCACATTTGTCAGAGGAATGGAGGTAAAAATTATATCACTAATTTCTACCGTAAATGGAATGGAAAACGTTTTCTAAAAATAGATTTTTCCATTATCTGTAATTATTAAAACAAATTGTGGATACTGTAGCTGCAAATACAATTTAACTAATAGTTTATTCGCCAATTAAAAGTTTGCTATATAAATATTGATGCAAAGATAGCGAGAGTAAGTTTCAGTGTTGTGATATAATAATAACAACCGGAAAACCTTATATAGCAAATTATGCGTTTCATTTATTATCCATAAGAAATTTAATTGCTTTAGTATTTATTATTTTCATTTGCTATCACTGTTACCGATTGAATTATGAAGAGTTTTATTAAAACGCTTGTCACATTGTATAAACAATTCAAATCGTACTGTTACTGCGCTTTGTTGTTTCTGAATCGTTATAAAAGAAAATAATAATAACCGTACATGATGGGTGTTATTTATGAGCTGATGCTTCAATAGTTCCATAATATTATAAAGGAACAGTTTTTTCAAAATGTCTTGGAATTCAACGACTAATACGGCGAATAATTTTAGAAAATTCGATATTGTTCAATTAAGCTATTAGTTTATGTTACAAAAAAAAACTGAATCCTAATTTTTTAAGCTGCTCATTTAATGTTAGTACTTTTGTAAACCAAGCGGCGTGGTCTAGTGCTCTAGCTTAACATTCGGGAGGTCACCGGTTCTATTCCAGGTCCACCTGCCCTAGTCCAAGTTTCCTTGGATCATTCAGGCAAATGCTGGGGCAGTAATATTCCATAGATAATATTTCACTTCTCTTCTGTTTTTATTTCGTCTGTCTTGTCTTTTTCTCCCAAACTACCACTCATCCACTCCCACAATCCATAAAAGGAGACTGAAGAGGTTGTGCCAGCATTAGTAGCTGGTGGGAATGAAACACCCAAAAGTTAAGTTCTTCTTTTATAATTTAGTAATTTAAGTACTTTTGGAAGATATTAATTTATGATTAGTATAATATTTACTTCTGACGATGCTCTAATAAGATGATATGTATACATAGAATTAATAATTGAATCGATGAAGCCTTCAAATATTGTAACTCCATAATCATATTTAATAAAACACAGAAAGTTTTTATTGATACCACAATAATATTATTTCGATATACAATGTCTTCTTTAGGTGGTGAAGTAATCTAAACTTAAACTAATTACAAGTCGACTTAAATACTAAATTATAAGGGTGGGGGTGAAACGTTTAAATGTTTAGTAGAGGAGAATTGTTTAAATCTGTTTGGTCATTTAAAATTAATCCTAATTTATTTATTTCCATAGTTTCTAGTAAGTTCAATTTAATACCTTTAGCTTCAGTATGTAGTACCTTAAAGTTATCATTAAAGTTGTAATATATATAATAAGTAATAATCATCTAGTTTCTAACTCACACAACCTTAATGATAACTTTAAGATACTACATACTGAAGCTAAAGGTATTAAATTGAACTTACTAGAAATTATGGAAATAAATAAATTAGGATTAATTTTAAATGACCAAACAGATTTGAACAATTATATTCTACTAAACATTTAAACTTTTCACCCCACCCTTATAATTTAGTATTTAAGTCGACTTGTAATTAATATAAGTTTAGATTACTTCACCACCTGTATGTCGGATTAATATTATTGTGATATCAATAAAAACTTTCTGTAACTCATCTGTGTTTTATTAAATATGAAAAAAAAATAGAACTAATATTAAAGGAGGGACGACACCTTCTTCAGAAAATCGGCTTAATTTTTTAACTAAAAATGGAATTTGAAATTTGTAAAAGGTCATTTATTTATTTAAAAGAGAAGTTTATCTTGACTAAAATCAAAAATAAAAATTATCTATGGCCTTATTTTAATTGGTATATTATGTTAATGTGGGTTTTTTACATTTTTCTGTAAAAATACCATTCTTTCTTATCATTCAATATAACGACAGCTGGAAGCAATTGAATATTTCAATATTTTTATGATTTGACCTTCCGATGTAATAATAATACGATTAAAAATTGCTGTTATCCTTTGCTAATAAATGAAAATCTTAGTTATACACTTGAGATTATATTTCAATTAAAAATAAGCAATAGATAATGTATTTATTTTTGATATTAATTAAGATAAACGTCTCTTTCAACTAAATAAGTCGATTTTTCTTATTATTTTCAAATTCTATTTTTAGTCAAACAATTAGCCAGATTTTCTATAGAAAGTGTACACCCTCCTTTGTTAAACGATTCAGTGCTTGATTTAATTTATTTTATCAAAAATAAAAAAATTATATTCGATTGCAAAAAGGTACAAGAGGCTTGAGCAGTTCTGAGAAAATTATATCAGCACTTGTTTTTAGAAACAAGATAGTGTCGGGCTTGCGACTTTGGAAAATTAATAAATTCTCTCTTTTAGAAATCAATAATGCGAAAAACGTTACGTCACTATTCTTTTTTATTGAACTGAACTTTTAATGTTGTAACATTTGTATTTTAAATGTATATACATAGAGTAGATATGTATTTGCATAAAGTTTAAACTCCTGTGGGCATGTATAGGTGTAATGGTTCGAAATTTAGTTTAATTGTTTGCAAGTTATACGGGTAGGTGATGTTAATTGCTTTAACCTTAAAAAACGATCGCTTTAAATAAAGTTGATAATATGCATAAAACGTGTTTAATTTATCACAAAATAAACAGTTGTTTTTATTTGTACTTCAATTGTGGAAGCATATTTCCGGCTATAATCATACACGCTTCTAATTTTCACCGAGAAAATTTTTCTACTAGAATTTGTAGATGTTCGATTTTTTTGTATGTGTAAACATTTTATAATCGTTTCCTGTTGTTCTGGAATAAACAATTTAAATCGCCATAAGAGTGAATAAAAAATGTTGTATTTACAGATTATAAAATTTGTCTTTAGTTACCGTATTTTATTTAAAAAGTTGTAAAGATTTAGAGGTTTTTATAAACTTCATGTGCATTAAGAAGGACCAGAAATAATAAAAAGGTTATATTTATACGCTGAACTGTTATTGCATTTCTGTTTGTTTTTTTCATAAATGGTTCTTGTGCTTTTTAATTAACTAAATGAAAATTAACGTTGGATTGCGAGGGTATATGATTTATCATCATTTATCATTCGTATAAATCATAGGTGCTGGAGAAAGAATTCATTAAAAACACATTAACACAAAAATGTTTATGATGTTAATGTTTTTTTTTTGTAATTTTACGGTTCGACTGTAAAGAGCTAGCTGTATTGAAGACAAGTGAAGCTATTAATGTTTGAGGAACCTTAATTATTTTAAACAAAAATTTAGGAGAAACTTTTGTTAGTCGAAGCTCGTTGGAGTTTATTCATTTCTGAATAGGCGGGCTGAAAAGTTCGTAGGCTGGCCCATAGATGGCGCTATTAGCATCAAATTCATATGACTTTTAGTTAGCCCTAACCTTCAAAAGACGCGTATATAAATTTGACAGCTGTTGCACTATTAGTATCTCAGTTATAGCATTTTTAGTGAAAGAACTTTTGTTACTTTGAAAAAATGGATAAAAGGGCATTCTGTGTGTTAATAAAGTATTGCTTTTTGGCTTTTTGGCGACAAAGAATACTGTTGAAACCAAGAAACCAAGGCTTGGCTTGATAAACATTATTCGGTTCGGACTTTGCACCAGGAAAATCAACCGTAGAAAAGTGGTTTGCTAAATTTAAACGAGGCGAAATGAGCACCGAGGACTATGTACGCAGTGGACGCCCCAAAGAGGCTGTTACCGACGAAAACATCAAAAAAGTCCACAAAATAATTTTTGATGATCGTAAAGTGAAGTTGATAGAGATATCAAAGGAACGTGTTGGTCATATCGTGAATGAATATTTGGATATGCGAAAGCTCTGTACAAAGTGGGTACCGCGCGAGCCGCGAGCTCACAATCGACCAAAAACAACAACGGATCGATGATTCTAAGCAGTGTTTGGAGCTGAGAGCTGTTGTAATAAATCCGAATTTTTGCTTTTGTGTCTGTGACGATGGATGAAACATGGCTCCATCATTTCACACCGGATTGCAATCGACAGTCAACCGAGTGGACTGCACGTGATGAACCGACTCCAAAGCGTGGAAAGACGCAAAAGTCGGCTGGCAAGGTTATGGCATCAGGCATGAGTATTCTGGAATGCTCATGGTATAATATTCATTGACTATCTTAAAAAGGGGAAAACCATAAACAGCGACTATTACGTAGCGTTATTGGAGAGTTTAAAAAACGAAATCGCGAAAAAGCGGCCTCATATGAAGAAAAAGAAAGTGCTGTTTCATTAAGACAATGCACCATGTCACAAATCAATGAAATCGATGCCAAAATTCCATGACTTGGGCTTCGAATTGTTTCCGCATCCACCATACTCTCCAGATCTGGCCCCAGCGCCTATTTTGAGGCTAAAGACAAATCATTATAAAAATGGTATCGAAAAATTGTATGACCGCTATAATCGTTGTATCGCCCTCGAAGGGAACTATATTGCATAACAAAATCAAATTCTATCAAAAAAAATTTTTTTTCTATGCTAGCCTACGAACTTTTCAGCTCGCCTGTTATGTGTTTTAGCTTTGTGCTTAATGCAAAAATTAGTTTGAAATTAAGTGAGTTAATATGCTTAAAGAATTACATGATTGTTTGATAAATATATGTCTATGTTTCATTTGAAGTACGTACATTGAAAGGTACAATAACTGGTTTCTGGATGTTATTTTTGACATGGGTACTTTTATATCTTCAAATCTATGAATTTATACACTGATGAACTGTCCACGTGATAATTTACATTGCAAAAACATTCAAAGGGGTTATTGAACCAAGGTCAAAATTTGAAAGTAGCAACACTATACAAATTGCGAATAACTATTAATAAAGTTTTGCAAATGTAAATCATTTTAACGTCTTACAAGTCCATGAATTCTAATTTTCAAATATTAATTTATGAATTGAAATTGACTAAAATCGGTTGAAAATAAAACATATTTAACTTGTATAATTGATCAAAATTTAAATTTGGAATTAATTCTGAAAAAATATATAAATTAGAAAACATTGTAATGCTAAATAAGCTATTTATATAATAAATGTTACCTAAATTAGATGTAAGCGCCAAATAGTGTAAGTTACAAAATTCTAATTGTAGTATATGTCTGGTTTTTATTCCAATATATGTATTTTAGTAAAATACTTATTTTAGTATTTCACGGCTGTTTTTAAATTAATTATTTATTGTAAGGTTCATTTTGGTAATTTATAAATTGTGTATATTTTTTGAATTAACTTCTAATAAAACATTTTTAAGGTTTTGGTATTAGAATTTATTATAAAAAGTCTACGGTTGTTGTTTTTTTCAAGAGTAAAACAGAGTATTACTAAATTAAGAAGGTTTTTAATAATCCATTTATACAGTAGTTTATAAAATATATACATTAAATACTAAATTAAGGACCCGACATTTCAGATTGTTGTTGCAAATCTAGTAATCTATTCATAAAATTTTGATGGTCATTTACCATATTTTATTTAGTTTTAATTGATTGCTTCATTTGTCAATTGCGTATTACCCTTAATGTAAACTTCAGCATTCATAAATTCTTTTTTTAGTATAACTTACAGAATTGGCCATAAAAGGTCAATGATATATTTAATGTGATGAATTATTGTGAAAATAATAATAAAAAGGTATCTAACAATTTAAATAAATTATGAACTGTTATGTTTATTATGCTGTAAGTAAATGTGATTAAGGAAATATGTTAGTAAACAGGAAAGACAAAATTGGTCTTATACAAAAAGCAGGAGTTTACAAGTTGTCTTGTAATAGTTGTATTACATTCTTTGTCATATCGGTCAGATTGGTAGAAATTTAAAAACAAGATTAAATAAACATAAGGATTAGTAAAGGATCAAAGAAATTTTATGAATACATCCGATATTCAGATGCAAGCTTTTTGCAATAAGAAATTTGTATTTTCCAGTAATGTAAAATTTATGAGTTCTATTATCATATTATTTACGTACACAATACATTGTAGGAACCTTCTAATTTTAGTAACACTACAAATGTGCACATAAATGATTTTTGTCTCACATGCATTATCAATGTAAACTAGTTGTGTATTGCCACCGAAAATATTATGCTTGTCTGCATCGATTGCAGCTCAATTATTAGCCTAAATTATCGATTATATGTTAGTAAATGTTGGTGCTTAGAGGAACGGACACGGTCCCAATGGTGCAAAAAACCATGCTGCTGGCCCAGTTAAACATTCTTGGATGCGCGCGACCAAAGACTGAGAAAACTCATTTGGTTTACTACTCCGCATAGGATGGCCGGAAAAAGGCTATTTTGAGCAAGCTTGTCAGCGTCGGATGTAATGTAGTTACACTAAATTATTAACTAAAAGAGTTAGAAGAGTCTCGCCCCTAATTACCGCAATAATATTTTTTTTATGCTGGGCACGTGACTTTGTGGGCATTATCAACGCTCGACTGGTTGTCAAGCTTTAAATTTTATAATTTATGCTAAAAATGGGAGAACCCGAAACAATTAACGAATCAGTAAAATTGAAGCTTCGCGAGGATGGAAGCAATTTATATGTAATAGTGGGAGAGGGAAGGAAAGTGGAAACGCGAATATGTTCAATATTGTACGAATAGTTCAAGAATAACTCTTATCATTTGCTTTAAAATTAAACTTTAATTAACGCATGCTTTAATATATACGTAAGTGTACAACTAACAAGGAAAAACGTGAATACGTTTAATACCACAACATAAAATTCGTGAAACTTTTAATCGTAGGTTAAAAAATGAACTTTAATAACGTATGCCTCGAGAAACATGTAAGAGGTATCTGAAGTCAAATAAGGTGCGCATTCAATAACCGTATTTTATCTAAAACCGTAAGCAGACCTATGCAGATGGCTGAATAGATATTATATACGTACATACATTTTGTGAAGCATGCATCATTAGGGCACTCACTACCTTCTATACATCAAAAAGAAAAAGAATAGAAGCTGTAGGTCATTTTTCCTTGAAAATCGTTTTGCATAGTTATTTAAAGATTAACGTTCAAAAATATTAATATTAGTAATGTGGGGACTTATGTCCCACTATTGTAAAAACATTTTTGTACATAAAAATTCTTAACGTTGTATAAATTGTCTTCTGTAAATATTTTGTATAAAATTACTAACACCCTTGAGCATGCCTTTTCTCAAACATGTTTTCTACTGTCTTGCCTTTTTTAATTCTGAGAAACAGCTTTCTTTTCTTGTCTATCTTTCATACACAATCCAAAATTCCTGTCCTTTGTCACCGATCGCTTGCAACGGTCAATCATAAAAAGTACCGTTGCCGATCCCTAATAAAACTACCGCTTCTTGTTTCGCTACCCTCGGCATGCTTCCAATAAATAACATTTACCGTTGAAGACTAACTTTCTATATTTTCAAATCAACACTTCTTCACCGGCCGCTACAGATAATACTCGTCACAACCATTTGCTCATTTTTTACCACTCAATATTAAATTCATTTCTATTCTTTCATCATTTTCACTACTAACCGTCTGTAAATTAAACACCATCAATCAACCATCATCAAGTTTTATTTAAATAAATATAGTATTAAATAATCACCCGCAACACCACAGTAATAGTAATTTTAGAGAAGGCTAGAATTAGAACTATAATTTTAGAAAAGAAATTAAGTTTGTGATTTGTTTACATAATAAATACGTTTGTAAGTTTTGGCAATCGATAGTCACACACGTTTTTCGTTTTATCGAGCCACGTGTATATGGTTCTGTATCTTATCAGGCATTTACCAACTTCCGCAAATTACAATCGCACATTTAGGTAAGTAATCAGAACTCAGAGCAATTAATTAGTATAGCAATCTATTTCTGATATGGTTGTTCGAACTAATTAGCCTTTTATTAAGTTGAAACGCTTAAGAGATTATAATACAAATATATGATTATGTAGGTACGTGGACAAATCAAAGGAGAGTGGCCACATGAAAGAAAATGGAACCCAGGGTGGTATTAAAATTACAAATTCACTTTAAACTTTTGTTCTGTTTGTAAATAGAAGCACATAAATGTAAAACTAGTTTTTCTTAAAGTAATACTTTATTAAATAACATAGGTTAATAATATCATGGATTGAAAAACAACAAAACAAAAGCTAGTCATATAGTATATAAAAACATAGCTATGTGCTTTGGATAGGAAATATATCTGGACCTCCTTTCTCGCTCTAACGCGGCTTTCCGACCGAAGTACTCAACCACGCCCTCTTTTGTATCATTAATTTTATTTTAAAAAAGTTATTAAATGCGAACAAATATAGTATGAACTGTAATGTTTGCGAACTGGTTTTTAATTCCCGTTTCAACATATAGTATGTAGGTGTTTACAATATATTCAATTAGGTACCTATATGCATTAATATTCTTCGAAGCAAATCTGAAGCTTCATCTGTTGCATTTAAATGAAGTATGTAAGTTCGATACTTCTGTAAAAGTTAATGTACCCATTTGCGGTTATACAAGGGTCATTCGGTTAGTAAAGAGACAAATAGACCTGGATAGGAAATGACTGGTAGAAGGAATTGTTTCCTTTTAGATCATAAGTTGGCTTCAATGGTATGAATTTTGATCAGTTGATCGATAAAAAATATTCTGTTCATAACCTCGAAATATCATTTTATGCAAGAGCACTGTACAATTAACAGGATGTATTGCTCAAATATGCTTTTGAACAAAGTAAAGTTGCTAATGAGAGAAAATTGTCGTAGATCTCAAAGACGTGATTCTCCTACAAGATGGCGCTCCTCCTTGCACTGCCCAGCTAACGAAAAATGGACTGGTAGACACTACCCCATTCTCGTTATGGTCATGATTTACTTGCGTCAGATTTTTATTTTATAAAATGAAATTCAAAAGGTTTCAAGAAAATTATATTGTACTCACAAAAATATTGTTTCACCACACAGTGGTATCAGGAGTTTCAAAATATTGTTGAGAGTACAATATAATCTTCTTGGAACTTTTTGCGTTTTATTTCGTAAAATATTATGGATAAGTTTCAACAACTAACAGCTACTACTCTAAAAAGAGTTTTATTGTTTGGTCCACTTAATGAGGCATTATGAGGAAAGAAAATTTGCAAAGAAACTGGATCAAATATTAAGACAAAAATTTCTTTATAGTAGTTATAAAGATGCTAATTAATGCATTATTTAGACCAATGTGTTACTGTTGGTTGGAATTAAATTGAAAAGTACGAAAATTTTCATTTTGTAAACGTACAGCTTTTTTGCTAGAATTGATTTCTTTATGATTGAATGACCCTCGTACTAAACAGCAGTATTATTATTATTCGTTTGTTCTAGAGTACTTTCTCGTTCAACGATATAATAGTGTGCCTGGTGTGTTTTGCGAATCTTTGCCATTGTACATGCATATACGTATTATACAATGAAATGACACTCAATTGAAATACACGTTTAAATTTACACATTTGCGAGAAAATTACTCTTTAGAACGATGCGTTTCAAAACACGCAACGTTTAAATTGCCATCCAAGGCTGCATAATTACGTTTACCTGGATAATTAGTCTTTGTTTTAATTACAGGTCAAGGTTTTGAATTAATTTAAATGCAACAATTGTTGTTAGTGTCATTTCTAACGTAGATTTCGTGGGTGGTTCTTATTTCAAGAGATATAATGGTAGGTACACAATTATCTATTAGATAGGATGGGTCAAATTATGGGTCATTAGAAAATGCTTTTATTGGAATATTAAGATTAATCGTGATACTTATAGACTAGCCTTACTAGGCCATTACTATGGATGCAGTTGCATGACATGTAATTGTCTGGAGACGATTTATTGAAACGAGGGGAAGAGTCTCAGACAAATCAATGGTATTAATTAAAGATAAGGTTCTAAAGTTTAAATCCTTTAGAGGTTTTTCTCATAGCGATGATTGTATCGGTTCGGCAACATTTAGTCAAAAAAACTATTGGGTGTTTCATTCCCACCAGTGGGCGGGCAGTCCCTTCGACCTACACTGTAGTTCAAAGCCGGAGGGTAGGTTTTCTGGAGATATTGAAGGATATATCATGACTATATAAATAAGGGACCAGCATCCGACGGGTTTTAGTTGATAAAAGAGAAAATGAAAGGTGTTTGCCGATAGCTCTTGGTGAACCATATTGAAATAATAAATGAATAAATAAAAATTCTTGGAAAATTTATTTTTTTATGATAAAAGAGAGTTGATACAAATAGTGCATGATTGTCAGATAAATAACTGTATGTAGTGTATTTCTGTGTTATATAAATAATTTATCTGTATATGTCGAGACTTGTGCAAATTAATAGACATACTAGAAAGTTCGTTGCATCACTTTTAAAAGTGAGGGGATGATTTAAGTAACGTTATATCTTAATAACCATATATAGACTTAATTATTGTTTTATTCACCTTGTGTAGCATATATTTTAATTTAAAAGAAAGAGTTTAGTAGGAACCTGTAAGTGTCGTTCCCTCATTTTATAATTATCTCATTTTCCTATATCTTGTAAACAAAAATATGGAGAACCCTCACTGTTCCTTTACCTTAACTTTCTGCTATAAAAAATTATTTACTTAGTACAATTTTTTATGAAATCCAAACCGATACAGGAAAAAGAAATACCGATATCTACTTATTTAAATAGTTTTAAATGTTTTGCTCATGAGTTTTATTTGAGTGATTTAAATTTTAGGGTTTGATCGTAGCTCTTGGTATTAATTAGGGTTACGTATCCTAAGAGCCTAATGGTAACGCTATCCGCCTGTCTGTTTGTCCGTCCGTTGGTCAGAGGTTTGTAACATCTAAACGAAATAAAATATCGATTTTAAATTTACACATAATATAATACTTGGTCAAAAAACGAAAATCGTTTTTAAATTTCAAAAACACTTTAATTGAGGTAGGTAGGTATTATACATACAAACAAGGGAACATCTTTTTTTAATTCTATCTGCCCTTATAGGACATAGTTAGAAAAAGAGCCTTGCAAGCAGAGCATAAACCCATATTATTTAAATTTTTATTGGCTTAAATTAACACTTTGGGGTTATTAAATTTACGGTTTTCAGACATAATAGGCGGGCTAAAAAGTTCGTAGGATTTTTTTTGATATAATTTGATTTTATTATTCAATATAGTTCCCTTCTTGGGCGATACAACGATTATAGCGGTGATATAATTTTTCGATACCATTTTTATAATACGATTTGGCATTAGCCTCAAAATAGGCTTCAGTTTCGGCGATTATCTCTTCATCCTCTTGAGATCTGCGAACAGAAAAAAGTCACTGGGGGCCAGATCTGGAGAGTACGGTGGATGCGGAAGCAATTCGAAGCCCAACTCATGGAATTTTACTTTTGGTCGATTGTGAGCTCGCGCGGCACCCACCTTGTAACAGAGCTTTAACATATCCAAATATTCATTCACCAACACGTTCCTTTGATATCTTTAGGGTCTCAGCTATCTCAATCAACTTCACTTTATGGTTATCAAAAATTAATTTGTGGACTTGTTTAATGTTTTCGTCGGTAACAGCCAACAGCCTCTTTTGGGGCGTCCACTGCGTGCATCGTCCTCGGTACTCATTTCGCCTCGTTTAAATTTAGCAAACCACTTTTCTACGGTTGATTTTCCTGGTGCAAAGTCCGAATAATGTTTATCAAGCCAAGCTTTGGTTTCTAGGTTTCAACAGTATTTTTTTCGCCAAAAAGCAATGCTTTATTAACACACGAAATTCCTTTTTATCCATTTTTTCAAAGTAACAAAAGTTCTTTAACAAAAAATGCTATAACTCAGATACTAACAGTGCAACAGCTGTCAAATTTATACATGCGTCTTTTGAAGGTTAGGGCTAACTAAAACTCATATGGATTTGATACTAGTAACGCCATCTATGGGTTAGATTACGAACTTTTCAGCGTCTTTCACAAAAACTTTGCATAAAATGTTGAAAAATATGTATCAATAATATAATGAAAAACAAATATTAAAAGACTGGTCAAGTGCGAGTTTGATAAGCGTACTGTGGGTTTCGTATTAAGGAAAATATTGGTCATGGTCAAAGTTAATTTTTTTACTTTAAAGGGGAGTTTTCAAATATTTTTGATTATTATTGAATTTTCTCAATTCGTGAATATTCTGTTCATTTATGATGTAACAGTTAACATTATTCATTTAGAATGTTTGTATAGCTTTCGATGTACAAATTATTTCTTCTGTTGTAATATTTGTTTAGAGTTTTATGTTTGCTGTTAGTTCAAAATTTTATTGGAATTGATGCCTAATTTATGTTTAATTAGTTTTTGAAGCGAGAAGCAATATTTTGCATTTCCAGCCTATGTAGGATTTTAATTAGATCATGTATACATGAAAATAATTATTAAAATTCTAATTGGGATGAAGTATTTTTTAGTAGAATGATGATTCGGGCTTGTAGGTCGTGGTCGATGTGAACGGTTTCGTCCAGACGTTTCGTTGGCAACTGCGGCAGCGACTTCGAGGTATAATCTTCGCACACGTAGTCAACACAGCACCCACTGAAGATGTCAGCCGCAGTTTCCGACGAAACGTCTGGACGAAACCGTTCACATCGACCACGGCCTACAAGCCCGAATCATCATTCTACTATGAATTCCGGCCGTGAAAGCTTATGTTCTTATATTGAACTACTTTTTGATACACATACTCATTGTTTTAAGGTATATCTGCAGAATTGTGTTTTGAAATGATTCAAATTTGTGATGGTTTACAATAAATTGGAATGGAAATCTTGTATTACATTTTTTTTATTTTGCTCGTTATTCGTTAGCAATAAAGTGAATTGAATTTGTGCCAGTAAATCATTAAATCAATGTACGTACTGTACGTAATTGATAGAGATTATAGTACTCTATGCAGTGTATTGAGAGATTGATTGTGGATCAATTATTTATCGACATATGTTACATCAGATGGAGATTTAACGCACAGCTTTTGTTACACTTTCCGCACGCCAAATCTACGGGGATGGCAAACCTATTCCCTTGGACTTCCCCTCCATCGGTCGGATTTCTTATAACGGAGTTAGTTTAAAGTTATCCAGGGCATAATGGGGTAACTTCCAGATTCGGCGCTATCGTAATTCGTATAAAACAGGTTGGGCGCCCTACCGACACAGCCCCTGGGCCCTTATGCCCCTGAGGTACCGGGGAGGTAGAGACAATCTGGTGTATACATGGGTTGCGCACGAAAATTTGTTTAGTTTTGGTTATGACACGACGCATGATATTTTATTGTATACGTAGGATTGATTGTATGCTGCGTGTCATTTCCGCCTAGCCGAGGTTTAAAGGCACAGAGTGGTCGTCATTGCCAAAGACTGTAGATGAGACTGTAGAGTTATCTCCTCTTATGATACAAAATCATGGATGACCTGATGATTAAAACTTATGAATGGAACGGTGCCTCGGGCCTATATTTGATTACCAGGGTGTTGTCGCTTAATTGAAATATTTAATTACAAATCGTGAATTTCTGATGTATCATGCGGGATTAATTGTCAATATTCGGCCATAGCGGTTTATAGACAAAGCCTGTGGATAAATGTCCATCGGCGAATTCTTGCCATCATTAAAATGATTAAAAGTTCTGTCCATCATGGATTATGGCACCTATCTGTCCAAATTTGGACGAGTTCAACTAGTATGGATGATAATATATTATTGTTTTTAACATGTGGCGGTCATAGGATACACAACAGTACGAATTCATATTAGATTTGTTTACCATTTATGACAATGTTAATCTATCCATCCATACATGTTTATTATTAGAGTTTACTGAGACTTTTTTTCGAAAATGGAACAATGATTTTCATGCTTGAGAGAAACTAATATTTGAAATAACTGATGTGAAGGAAATTTTATTGTGAGATAAACTGATTTATGCAGGAGACTTGAACAATATCAATAATGGTAACAATTGTTATTATATCATCAAATTGACATCAAAGGAATGTCTTTATATTTCTTTTGACATAGTTAATCTGTTGAAGTAGTTGACTTAATCAGAACCAGTTTAGTAAATAATAAGGTTAATTCGGTCCTAATAGATGAAGTAATTACTCTTTTAGAGAAATGCTTCAAACAAAATTACCTAAAATTTAATAATACTTATTATATACAACAAGAAGATTTAGCTATGGCAACCCATTAAGTCTGTTATTAGCCGAATTTTTCTTAAATGAATTAGAAAACAAAATATCTAAAAATAAACTTTTTCAAAACTGCCTATATTACTACAGATTATAGATATGTAGACGATATATTAATATGTTTTCAGGGTACGGACAGACAATTAACGTCTTTTTTCAATTTCATAAACAGTCTACATTCAAAAATTAAATTTACATTAGCAATAGAAAACGAGGAAAAATAAATAAATTTCTTAGATTTAATTATCAAAAATGTCAATGGTAAACATGAATTTGCTATATTTATCGACTACAGATTATAACATAGAACTAAATCGTATTTACCAAATAGCTGCCAACAATGATTACAGCAAGACACTAGTTAAAAATTTATTAAAGAAAAAGCTTGATAAACAAATGTTAAACTTAGTTTATGCACATTCTAAACCAGTCTTAAAATATTCGTCATTAACTTTTATGGGAAATATTTCAAAAAAAAAAAATAGGAAAGCATATTTAAAAATTTACAGGAGCAAAAATTTCGTTCAAAACAAATAGTTATTTAGGAAAAATTATAAAAAATAATAAAGATGAAACAAATAAAGCTGAAAAATCAGGTATTTGCGTTGTTGGTTTCCGGGTATTGTCGTGTCTGATGGGTTTCCATACTTGACGTTTCGCCGATCATATTCATATTCAGAAGTTAGTCTGAGCAGAGTAACTTCTGAAGAAGCCGGTAGTATGATCGGCGAAACGTCAATTATGGAAACCCATCAGACACGGCAATACCCGGAAACCAACAACGCATTAATGGACGGCCGTGAAAGCCTACATTAATCAGGTATTTATTTACTAAGTGTGGAAGTTGCGAGAAATCGTATATAGGACAAACTGGGAGACCATTTAAAGAGAGAACTAAATAACATTTAAGCCGTTTTAACAAACAAAATACTAAATCTACCTATGCTGAACATCTGCAAGAACCAAAATAATACTTTTGACGAAAATTTTAAAATCCTTGAAATAAATAAATTTTATAAAAAAGGTTTGGCTCTAAACGACCAATTAGAAGTATGTAATTCATCTTTATTAAATATTTAATAAATTTTAAGTATCTTCCCAACATGTACCCCTACCCTTAGATGTGTAAGTTAGTATATAAGGACTTGCATTGTAAAAATATATTTGTAAATATTCTATCTGAAGAAGGCACTGTGTGCTGAAATGATCATAGTAGTGAAAATAAAAATATTTTGCAACTAAAACGAGTTTGTTTTAATAATCTTTATATTTTGTCACAAATACGAGGTTTCACGTACTCCTGCTACTGCGCAAAGTTGTTATATTTCGCTGCATGTATTGGCTCTAGCGAATAATAACCGTCATGTTATTATATAGGCATATAAACATGGTAACTGGGCTGATAATTTTATAACGGTACGTATGTTGTAAATAGGGCAGTTTAACGACTTGCGAAGAGATCGTGGGTTAACTGTTTTGCTCGTGGTACGAACTGTCTGGTAGGAACACGTCAGTAAGGTGCTAATTATAATTACAAGGCATATTCAGTAAATAAAACGACCAAATAAGGGTATACTGTTTACTTTTTTTATTGCCTCTTCGTGTTTTTAAAGAATTATGTATATTTGGGCAACGGTTTTTATCGTATTAAATATTTTAATATTCAATTATGCAATTGTTGGGTTTTCCTTTGGATTTTTGGTTTACGCAGTGCAGTGGTTCTTGAAAATTTGAAAGTTGTGTGCTAATTTTCTCTTGCAAGCCGATTTTATATCTTAGGATCTTATCAATTTTTTTGCTCTCCTTTGACGAATTACCTTAGACCGTGATAGAAGGGGTTTACAGCGGCTTAGGTTTTTCTTCCAATTTATTTCACAAGATGCTCGTTTCGCTTAAGATTTTCGTAGGTACGAAAAGCCGCCAACTCGAGACGATCCCCGGGTAACATTTTTCCAAATGAAATGCCAGTCTTACGTGAAAGGCATTTTGTGGCGAATCAAAGGATTACACTCGACTTTTTTATGTGAATACTTGTCCTTTTTAAAACGAAAAATGTAGTCGTGTGCATCTTATAAACAAGACAAATACATATCTATCTAGCTACCTATTATTCGATGTTGGACATTTTAATTTTGTTAGACAACGTGTTTCAAATGATTGCAGGCATAATTAAAATTCACATGGTTGTTGTGAAAATTATTATTCTGTCTGAAACATTCTATTCGATAAATCAAATGGTTTCTCTGTGCTAGTTTTGTTAAAGATAGTTATTATTATAAAAATGGCTATAATTAATTGTAGTAGGCGTTGCTTGTTGAAACTTCATATTTCAATAGGAAGCAAATTAACGAAGAAAAGTTTCAAATTTAACTTATTGAACACAACAATTGTTTCACCAATACATTGGCTCCTTCAGGTGAAGATGAGTCTAATAAACAATTACCAATATCAGCTTGTATATAAAAGGTAAATACTAAATAAAGTGGGAATAATGTGGGACATTAAATTATTGAAAATAAATTTAACAGTGGAGACCTATTGACTTCAATTTGGTCGTTAAGTAAAACATTTAATTTATTGTATTTATTAATATACAAACTTTCTGTTAGATTGAGCTTAATACTTTTGGGTAATTCTTTTAAAATTTTGAAATTATCATTGAGAGAGTGTTTTTCTGGCAACAAATGTTCCGCGTAGGTAGAATCCGTTTTTTCATTGGTGTAGCTACGTTTGTGTTCACGAATCCTATGCATGAAAGATCATCCAGTTTGTCCTACGTAGACTTGGTTACAGTCACCACATTCAAGCAAATAAACTCCAGATTTTGAAGATTTATCAGTATTATCTTTGTTATGTTTAATAAATTTAAATAAAGTATTACTGGTTTTTAAAGAAGTAACTAGATTATGTGATTTAAACAGTATATGTCTTAATTTTAAAGAAATATCTCCTATGTATGTGATAGAGCAATACTTATTTGAATTTGAAGGAATAACGATAGATAAGATTCAATGTTTTTTAATGGAGTTTTTTGTTTAATAAAGTTTGTATTAAGCCAACCGGGCAACCGTTGTTTACAGCAATGTGAAATATTCTGTTTAATTCGTATCAAAGTTGTTAAAGTTACTTCTCTTTTTAAATTAATTGTTTTGTGAATTTGTTGAGAATATCTGAATTTAAATTATTATTTATGTATGGGGAATGCTAAATGGAACGAAAAGAACATTAATAGATTTGGTTTCATTCAAATTTACCAATATGTGCGGGGTGTTCTATTTGAATTATTGAGAACACTGTAACCCAAAGTTTTGTTCCGACTTGTATAATTTTATAAACATTTTTTAATGCATATTAATAATCTGAAAGGACATATAGCGAAAGCTGAATTTCTATATTCCTGTAATTTATTGCAATTTTTAATTGTAAATAACTAGTAAGTTTTCTAAATGTTACAATTTCTTTTCTACTATGAAATAAAAGATCTACTCATTTCTCATCGTAGTAATTACCAATTCGCATTGCCTTTGTAATTTTTATCATTTTTGCTCCCGATGCGAGAAGCTATTTGGCTAGATTATAAATTTCGTGTTGTAAAATTTTCTAGTTTGTTTGCCCCCTACACATATGAAGGATGTTTTTTTAAAAAAATGATTGTAGTTGACGTATAATAAACGATAAGTGTGTAAATATATATATATATATATATATATATATAATTTGAATTACTCGATATAAATCCCCACGATCTCACATGGTGTTCTGACAAAAATAGTAAGTCTGCTTCGCAGGAATCTTATACAACATCCTCTGTATTCAGAGATACGTTTAGTTTTTTTTCTCAATTCCTATAATAAGCGATCTTTTGTTCTTGAACGCATTTTTGGATCACCCTCTATGTACTTAAAAATGGCGATCTTATAGGGAAAATAGTCAATTTCGAAATGAATTAAACCTTTTTCTAAAAAGTAGTGGTAAAAACATATATGTACATATGCAGGGGAGTAAAAATAAAACAAACTTAGCCCTCTAGATATATGTTGCAATTTTGCAATTTTTTTAAAACTACCCATTTTGTGCCGTCAACATTTTTTTTTTTAAAATCAATAAAAACACACTTGGAGTTTACAAATATTGAATGTTTCCAGTATAATTATTTCAGCACACTGTGCCTTCTTCAGGTGGTGAAGATATATATCATTAATATATTATAACATTAAATGCCATAATTTTAATATAGATTTCAAAATTTTACATATTCATAATAAAAGTAAAAAAATTACATTTACTAGAAAGTTTAGAAATTAATCGACACAATAAAAATAATAAAATATTAAGCGACCAATTAGACGAAGTTTTCCATTATTAAATGTTAATGTCTGATTTCCCCACTATAATATGTAGGTATATATACGTAGTAACTAATCATAAATTTTGTTATATTTTCACCTGAAGAAGCTTCAGTTAAGCGAAACAATTGTAGTGAATTTAAATAAACATCTTGAAACTTATTGTGTGTTAATTTTTAAAATATGAATCGGTTTCAATAAGTAAAGGCTTCCACAAGCAACAATTTATATAATAAGGTGTTTTTACTTGATAATTTTTATTATTTTCTGAAAGATGTTGTTCAATACCAATAAATACAATGACACCAACGATAACTGTAGAAACTACTAAATAAAAAACTGTGCCTAAAAAACTATCTAGAGAGGTATCAAGGTTCAAATTTCTTGAACAAAGATATTGGCGAATTTGTAGGTACAACTAATGCAGGACATTCTTCGATTATTTTTTGAAAGGAAATTATTCTTGTTATTTACGTACTACAAAAATAAATACCGAAAGATAATCAGATTTTCAGGTAATTGTAATGGCAGATATTTCGAAAACAACGAAAATAAATATTATATATTGTATACAACATAAAATTAACCACATTCATTTTTACTATTAGTGTGATTTATTACAAAAACTGCCGGGTACAATTAGTTAAGAATTCCGAAAGAGTGGAAAAATATATTAGTGTAAAAAAACATAAAACAGACAAATTATCTTGCAATTAATAAAGAAGGAAACAAAAGTTGTGGAGCAAAATCCTTGGGCGATGACTTTTTGTAAATAGAAAAACATAAATTTCATGTTATGTATTCCAAACGTTTTAAATAGATTTTAAGTACAATTTGTCAGTACATGTCTTAAATAAATATAGGATAACCGAATGTTGTTTTAATCTTATGATTATATTTTGTAGGAAAGATTATTACGGTGTTTGCCAGAACGGAGTGTTGACTAATAATTTAGTGCTTAAGGAGAAAAAAACGCCTAGGACTTTTGCGTGTGTTGAATTTCCCATCTAACCAACCGAAAAGTCATTTCTGATTTTTAATTTATTGAACAAAGTACAGTCTTCAGCTACTGCCTATTCACGAATTTAAAGAAAGAAATATACTAATCTCTAGACTAGATGTATGGTAATTGCGCCGCCATTTGTGAAAAATAAAAGAAAAATTGTGCTAATGTTGTGTTCTCGTGTGCTGGTTCGTAAAAGTCGTTATCAACAAAAAACAAATTGGCGAAATAATATAATTTTATTAAAAATAAGATGCCTCTCCATGTTTAAAAGAAATTCATATTAATTTTCTTTTATAATATAACCTGGTCTGTCCTAACTTAACCCCAAAAATGGTCATTAAAAGAAAAACATTAGTGCACCAATTTATCATCGTTGTAGACGAATTTTGCGAAGCAAATCTGAGAGCACAACACTAGTACAATTCAGCACAACTCTTGTTTTATTTTTTAAAATCGCGATAAAGGTAAAATTGATATGCTAAAAACACAGACCTTGTAATATAAGTATCGGTTTTATCATGTATAACATTTGTTGACACAACAGAAATGTATGGATCTTTTCTTGGTCAAATTTTACATATCATCGAGAGAGAGTTACGATTATAGTGCAGTTGGTTACGTTTCATTAAAGAAAATGGGAGGGGTCTATTTTTATTGTAAATTGCGGGAAACAGCTTTTTCGACGTTTTTTGTTTAGATCTCACAGTTAGGCACATGACCCCGACAATGGCTAATTTTCGGAGTCGGTATTTTGAAAACCGCGAACAGTGATTATTTCATTATCTGAAGCGGCCGCAACCCGTTCACGCTGTTTACCACAACAATTTTGTGATGTCACACAGTTTCTCGAAGGTCATAGAAGAGTTTGCTTCATGGCGTTTTTCAAACCGCTATAGCGGTCTCAACCGTAAGACAAAAAATATTTATATTCATGTCCTAACTCAAGTAAGCGTTCTGCAAATGTTTACTCACCGATTGTTTGAAAGGTAATTCATTCCTACGAATTTGCTCTCACCTCTACCTCTGTCCATGCATTATCGTCGCTAAAAGGTAAATACACCTATAGATCTACTTGTTCCTCTAATAAATTTATCTGTTGAATCGATACTTTTTCTCAGCTATGACTTGTAGTTTAAATAATAATACTTATCTGTATTTCTTTTTCATATGAGTATTCAAAAAATCACTTTACATGAAGCAGACTACAAATTAACTTTATTGTTAGATTGTCACTGTTGTATCTAACCGAACAGGAACAAACTCAGAAAATTACAACTACGTACTACGTTATAATAAATATTTCTTGACCAATCATACATTTAGATATTTGTACACGACAGCATAAAAATATAATACATACAACATACAACCCTTTTAGCTTCTACTATCCACAGTCCATACAGACCACAGGTGTTGAAACAACTACATTAACTCCCCTTTAACTTATAGTCTACAAGTTTACACTATCACATTTAATCAGAGTCTACCTTTCACTTCTACATGTGGAGGTAGCCATATTTTTATTGAGAGTTCGTAATTTACTAGAAACCCACCAATTCGAAGTAATACACCGCTTGGCACAGAGGCGAAGCTTATGCTTGTTTGTAAAGGCTGCGTTGCTTGCAGCTCAATTACCCAATGTGGGCGGTGTAGTGTATAGAACCCGTATTCTGGCCCATTAAAGCATAACGCAACGCGCTCGATCAAAGACTTTGAGAATTAATTTGGCTTACTATTGTAAATAGGACGGCACATATACACTAGTTGTCCCTGCCTATCGTGTAAACTTTTACACTGCAATAATCTTTTGCTGTTTTTTTCGATATGCCCACCGTAATTTATGACTAGAGTTGTAGTTTCTGTGTCTTCGTCAAATCTGGTCGGATAATATTTAACAGCATATTGTCCTTGCTAACAGGCGGGCTGAAAAGTTCGTAGACTAGCATAGAAAAAAATTGTTTTTTTGATAGAATTTAATTTTATTATTCAATATAGTTTCCTTCAAGGGCGATACAACGATTATAGCCGTTATACAATTTTTCGATACCATTTTTATAATACGATTTGTCTTTAGCTTCAAGATAGGTTTCAGTTTCGGCGATTACCTCTTGAGGTCTGAGAACAAAAAAAGTCGCTGCGGGCCAGATCTGGAGAGTACGGTGGATGCGGAAGCAATTCGAAGCCCAATTCATGGAATTTTGCCATCGATTTCATTGATTTGTGACACGGTGCATTATCTTGATGAAACAGCACTTTCTTTTTCCTCAAATGGGGCCGCTTTTCCGTTATTTCGTCTTTTAGACGCTCCAATAACGCTACGTAATAGTCGCTGTTTATGGTTTTCTCCTTTTTAAGATAGCCAATGAATATTATACCATGAGCATCCCAGAATACTGATGCCATAACCTTACCAGCCGACTTTTGCGTCTTTCTACGCTTTGGAGTCGGTTCATCACGTGTAGTCCACTCGGCTGACTGTCGATTGGACTCCGGTGTGAAATGATGTATGATGGAGCCATGTTTCATTCATCGTCACATATCGACGCAAACGCAAAAGTTCGGATTTATTACGATTGAACAGCTCCCAACTCCAAACACTGCTTAGAATCATCGATCCGTTGTTGTTTTTGGTCGATTGTCGATTGTGAGCTCGCGCGGCACCCATCTTATACAGAGCTTTCGTATATCCAAATATTCATTCACATTCATGATATGACCAACACGTTCCTTTGATACCTTCAGGGTCGGGTCTCAGCTATATCAATCAACTTCACTTTATGGTTATCAAAAATTATTTTGTGGACCGTTTTGATGTTTTCGTCGGTAACAGCCAACAGCCTCTTTGGGGCGTCCACTGCGTGCATCGTTCTCGGTGCTCATATCGCCTAGTTTAAATTTAGCAAACCACTTTTGTACGGTTGATTTTCCTGGTGCAAAGTCCGAACCGAATAATGTTTATCGAGCCAAGCCTTGGTTTCAACAGTATTTTTTTTCACCAAAAAGCCAAAAAGCAATGCTTTATTAACACACGAAATTCCTTTTTATCCATTTTTTGAAACTAACAAAAGTTCTTTCACTGAAAATGCGATAACTCAGATACTAACAGTGCAACAGCTGTCAAATTTATACACTCGTATTTTGAAGGTTAGGGCTAACTAAGAATGATATGGATTTGATACTAGTAGCGCCATCTATGGGTCAGCCTTCCTTTTCTAATTCTACAATTTTTCATCCTACACTACAGTGTATAATTATTAAAAGTGAACCTCATCTACTACATCACCTTACCGGAATAATAATAAATTGCAAGTTGTTCAAATAGGCCATAATCAATTCTATGCAGTTTATGAAGCAACGAAAAACATCTGCTAACAATTACTTAGGTTTGTCAGGAATTTATTGAGGAAGTTTTGTTTAAAATTTTACCGATTTTCAGTAAATAGATACACTGTTAGTGTGACAATCGCGGTATAAAGAAAACATGTGCGCGTAAAAGGGATATCCTTGAATAGTAAAGTCCTTTTTATTTTCGTTTTTATTGTTTAAACTAAAAGCTTTTGAGATAGCCACCGTAAAACTCTTTAGTGCTGGTTTGAACGCGGGCCATTCTTGTTCGTCTCGTTTATTTTTGCGTTTTTGTGTCTTGCGCACGTCGTTTAAAAAGTTTAATGCGTTTATATACGCGGCCGTAAAGATGTGCCATCAATGACGACTAAAGTACGGGTTATGTTTACCGATTTTGCTTACTCTTTTAAATTATCCGATATCACAGAGTTGTGCTCGTCATTTGCACAGAAGTAATACATTGTTAACATATATATATATATATATATATATATATATATATATATATATATATATATATATTTAGATTATATAATTAATTAAAATATATTATAATTAATTAAATATATCTAAATATATATATATATATATATATATATATATATATATTTAGATTTTATATATATATATATATATATATGTGTGTGTTTGGTGTGTTCAAATAAATTTGTTTTGTTGACTGGCTGTGCAAATCATTTTATGGTTTTCTGTTATTTTTGGAAGGATGCGCCTATTCTTAGAAACTAGGACACCAGTTGAAAATTGGATAGACGAGACCTTCAGCTCTTGCAACTCCATGATAATCACAGTTTAAAACAAAAACACACGTTTTTTAGTTGCAAAAAATTTTTTATTGTCACCACAATAATTATTTAGCACACAGTACCTTCTTCTGGTGGAAGCATTTTACAAACTAAATTACAATCAGAAATCTTATATATAATATACTAACTTACAATCTTAAGGGTAGGGGTAAAATGTTTTAAATATTAAACGCGAATTACAAAATTCCAGCTGGCCGTTTAAGATATTTCCATTTTTACACATTTTATTTATTTCTAGGTTTTCTAAAAAAATAAGTTTTTTCCCTTTATTTGCAAAATGTAGTTCTTTGAAATTTTCATTGAATTGATGTTTTTCGTTAAGTAAATTTTCTGCGTGAGAAGATTTTTTAGTTTTATTGTTAAAACTATTTAAATTGTATTTTATTCTTTCTTTAAAAGATCTCCCAGTTTGTACCACATATACTTTCGCACAATCTCCACAGTTAAGTAGATACACTCCTGATTTTTCTTCTTTTTTAGTTTTATCTTTATTGTTTTTTAAAATAATTCCTAATGACGTATTGGTTTTATATGAAATTTTGTTATTAGTGAATTTAGAAATATAATGGCCTATTTTGCTAGAAAAATTGCCTAAATGAGTTAAGGAGTTAAATTTTGAAATAGGTTTAATTTGTGGATATACTAAACTTAATGTTTGTTTATTTACTTTTTTGTTTAATAAATTTTATTTATAACCATTATTGGCTGCTATTTGATAGATTTGGTTTAATTCTATTTGAAAGTTTATCTTTATTAAAGGTAAAGATATTAGTCTATGTATACTAGAATGAAAGAAAGCCATTTTGTGTGTTACAGGATGAAATGATTGTATCTGTTTGGGTTTGCTTGTATACCATAAATTGATGGATATTATTTACATTTTTTATAGTTAAATCTACAAAATTTATGGATTTATTTTCATTTTCTGTTTCTGAAAAACTTTGCTAGTTGCCTGTCTCTGTCTTTAAAACAAACAATAATGTCATCTACATACCTATACCAGTAAAGGCAATTTTTAAACATATTAGTTTTTGAAATTCGGTTTTCTAAGTCATTGAGAAAAAATTCTAAATAAAGGATTACTCATAGCTAACCCTTCTTGTTTGTAATATTTATTATTAAATTGTAAATAATTTTGTTTTAAACAAATTTCCAATACAGCAATTAATTCTTTTGAAATGAATAAGTTTTCTAAATGAGTTCTAACGATATTGACTACATCCCCAGGGGGTATACTTGCAAACAAGTTAACGATATCAAAGGATACTAATTTTGCATTACTTGGTATTTGTAATTTCAATCTGTTGATTAAATATTTTGATAATTTGCTACAGGGAGCTTGAATGAATGACACAATACAATGTAATTCGCCTTTATTAAATATTTAAAACATTTTACCCCTACCCTTCAGATTGTAAGTTAGTATATATGAGACTTCTGATTGTAATTTAGTTTGTAAAATTCTTCCACCTGAAGAAGGCACTGTGTGCTAAAATAATTATTGTGGAGACAATAAATTTTTTTTGCAACAAAAAAACATGTGTTTTTGTTTTAAACTGTAATTAGGACACCAGTGTTTTTCGTAATGACGTTGGGAAGTTACTGTAACTGAGATACAGGAAGGCTGCGATACAAGAAGGCAGCATAATTTCGAAATTTACGAATTATCCTGTTAATGTTGTGATTTAAAATATGTGAAAAAACAAAACGCGCTATTTTAACGAGATACAAAGAACATATTGCTCACTTCGGATTAGATCGTTTTGATAAGTCAAGTGCACGTAGCATAGAATATTTTTTAAAATTCACTACCCTATAGGCCCTAAATGTTTAAAACTAATTAAAGAAGTCTCTTGCAAATCGGAAATTCAAAAGAACAAAAATCATCTAATGAATTCATATTTAGGGCTCATCCCTAATTGCGTCTTGATTGAATTTTTGCGAAAAGCTTAGTTGAAAATTATTTTCTTAATTGAGTTTTTAATTTTAAGCGATTTCCCTCTTTTCCACTAACAAGTGTTGTTTTGTGAAGCATGCGTAGTTCACTTTTGGCTGTGTAAAAACAACTACTGTTATTGTATGCTTTCGCTACTTGTTTTTTCCAATTTTTTCCTTGATAGCGTAGGTGTTTTGGTTAAGCATGCATTAATTATATAATTTGGTCCAAGAGGCCTTCTAATCTCTGATATTAACGGTTATTAAATACAAATACCCTTACTGTAGGATAATAATTTTATTAGAATGAAAGCTAGGGTGCGAGCAAAAGACAGTTCATTTAGCAAACAAACAGCGGCGAACATTTCACCTTTTAGTGCAAGTCTTTATCAAAGTTGATTTTAAAGCGAATAATTCCCTTTTTCATACAAATGGTGTCGGGTGTGATATGTATAAATAAAATAAATCAAATAAATCGTTAAAACCACGCAGAAGAAAAAAACACAGATTTAAAAGCTATTAACTGCCGTTTCGTTGCCACGGTTGCCACTTCTTATCAACGCGAAACTAATTCTGATCTGGAAAACTATTAATACTAATTGTTTGTTCAAAGTAAGGGTGTTAATAATTGTTAGTACCGAATCTGAACAATCGAAAGTTGGAGCAAGAAGTAGATGAAGAAGGGTTGGAAGGAAGACTTGAATGCGTTCAATACGATTAGAAAAGACATCAAGGCAATACTTTTGGCAAAAATGACTTTAACTAATGCATGTATCAACATACAGAAATGTGGTAGAAATAAAAACAAAATGTTTACCTTTTTCTAGACATTTAACACATGGAAAGTCCCGGGCTTAACGCATAGATGGCGCTAGGTTTATTGCATTCACTTCTTTTTCAGTTAGTACTAACCTTCAAAAGACAGCTGTTAAAATTTCATGACATTCTGTTCATTAGTTTGTGAGTTATTGTGCTAAGAGTGACTTTATCTAGCTACTTTTCTTATTTTTAAAACAATAGATCAAAAACAATTTCGTGTTTTAATTTTATATTGCTTCTACATGAATTCAGCTTCGAATTGGTCCCACTTCCACCGTATTCTCCAGATTTGAAGACTACTACCAGCGAATAAAAATGCTTACCGTCAAGAAATTTCACTCGAATGAAGAGCTTAAAACATAAATTGCTCTACAAAAGTGGCATTGAAATGTTAGAGCAGCACTGGATTGATTCTGTTACTCTTGATCGAGATTACGTTGATGAATAAAGACAATTTTGAATAAAAGAAAAACGTCTTTTCTTTGTTAGGCCCTGAACTTTTCAGTCCATGTGTTAATGTTGGTTTGATTAGAAATGATAAAACTAAAATTTAGTCAATAGTACATATTTTCATTACACTGCTTGAAACGCGTAACATTCTGATTTTCAGATTTTAGCTATCTCATTTAAAGCACTCAAATCGTCCTTTTTATTTCAGATATATCAACTGCAGAAATTTTCTTGTTAAATATGAGAAACAGCAAAAGCTGTTTGTTACCGACGACAAAAAGAGAAAGAGAAAAATTTCGTTCCTAGTTTCTTCATTTAATATTGAATAACCGAGCTCTAAAAGATATGAATTGTCCTCATTGCAATATTCTACCATATAGCTACGACAAAGATACAACATACAGGGTGGCCCAAAAAGTACGCCAAAACTGACCAAATTATAAGTTTAACAAAGAGTTTTTGCAAACAAAACTTTCTGCCTATTTTAATACAAAATCGCCTGTAATGGTTCAATTTAATTAATTATACAGGGTATGCATGAAATGAAAAAAGAAGGATTTCGTTTAAATGGCAACACTATTAATGAAGGGTTTAATCGAAATATGTTATAGGAAAAAAATGTTCATAATGAATAAAATAAAATAAATCCCGGCTGTATTGAAATGCCTTGATTGCATTAATTTGTCCAATTAAATATAAAATTTTACATTTGAATATCGCCGCATTTTTTTTCTTGGCAGCATATTTTGACATTTTAAATAATTTTTTGATTGGACCCCATAATTACCAATGCTGCCATTTAAACGAAATATTATTTTTCTATTTCTTGGAGACCTTGTATATTACTATTAAATTTATATGTTACACGCGATTTTATATTATATTTTGGGCCATTTTAAACGAATGAAAAAACAGGGCTGCCATTTAAACGAAACCTTCTGTTTTCGTTTTCTAAACACCCTGTTAGTATATTAAATTTAAACGTTATTGGCGATCTCGTATTAATGTAGGAAACAAGTCTTGTGTGATTGTTTTTGTTGAATATTATACTGTGACCACAATGAGCATGTTGCGTGCTTTTGGAGCCACCCTGTATTTAGCTATCATGTCACAGATGTCTAGTGGGTACAAGGAAATGTTTTCTTTCATTCTCTAAGTAATAAATTCCTTTAACGTTCCACGCTTTCCAAGATGGACGAAATGTTTCATTATAAGAACTTATTATAATTGTTTTCAATTTCAGTCGTTAACGTCAAATAGACTACGTTTACCCGAAATTAAATATAAATATACAGGGTTTTTCAAGTTGATGGGCTATTAAAACAATATGAATTAGTAGAATGAATTTAACTCTGAAACTTGGTCTGATGTTGTTATTGTTTATGTCGCTTCTTTTAAAAATATTTTAAAGTTCGATTTACATCCGGCTATACCGTAAGTAGATGTTAACTTTCTTATTTTAAATGGAATCACATACTTTTTTTACATTTTCCGATAGAAAATCTGAATTCATGCATATTTTATAGGAGGCACTACCTAGAAAATATTGATGGATTTTGAGTTATTTAATTTTTTCAAAGTTTTTGACATTTACACGTTAACATTTAAAAAACCGTAATTCAGTTAATTTTTGAGATTTTCTTTTATAACTCATAACAATTATTTATAACTATTCACATTATCGAAAACAATGTGGTTTTTAACTAAATATATACAGGGTGTTCAAATTTTGTGGTCAAAGTTGGTCAACTTCAAAGGTTCATAACTCAATTTTTTTTATAATAATAACATAGAGGCAATTGTTACCATCTAGTGGATTTTTGCTGCTACAGAAGCTATTAAACTGGACATCACTGAGGTATTTAAACTTGTCCAGTTGAATCAACAACGCAGTCGACATACGTGAATTCACGTGAAACTTATCAAAAACAATTATTATGTTTTTGGTCAGAAATTTGTCGAGACCACTAGACACGGATCGCGATTTCGCTCTTATTAGAAGCTTATCAGATCATCCTCGATAACCCCAACTCCCAATTCCCAAATTTTCAGATCTGTAACATGCTTAGTTTTCCTAAAACGTCTAATGTACTACTTATTTTGAACGACCCTGTATATATAAGTGACTACCATTCGACGAGAAATACTCTATAAAAGACAGTTGATATAAATTAACTGTGATGTAAGATATAAATAGTAAGATTGTTAGGTAGATCTTGATAGTTACAATACTAAAAATTATAAAAATAATTTGAAATATGTGTAAAGGTACGTCGTTGTATTATCATAGAATTAAATCTAAAACTTTTTTTTTTCATTCAAAAGGTTGGTAAGCAGACCGATGACAAGAGTACATTAATCAGATCGCATTTACTAATATTTTAAATTATTTATGATGATACAAACAATAGTAACATACTTTATGCTTGAACACGTCTTTATTGTTTGTTGTAGTTCCCATTTTGCAAATTTTATTAATTTTTTCAGCGGAGATAGTTTCGCCCCTCGCCATTTGCAAGTTAAATATATATTTACTAAAACGCTACTACTGCTGTATGAAACAATAACCTTGGATACTATGCCGTCAATTGTGGGTCGTTCAGGTGACTACACAGGTGAAGTGAATGTACAAAAAAATAGGACCGCAAGTCAGAAAAATTTTAATTTTTCTGGAACATTAGACGATTTTATATTTTACGGCATTTGTACAATTTGAGTTCTATGCTTATACAACATAGATTCATTATTCAGCAGCGTTGTACATGGTATTTATTAGTTACAGGAGTGGTAAATTCCGGGCACAACCCCATGCCCTAGACTCGTACGGTTCAAAGTAGACGGTATATTTACCAAAATATTACTCAACACCTGAAATGGATTTTAATTCTTGTGTCATTTAAAAATTATGCTTAATTTAAATATAAATAAAGAATTACAGTGAATTGGGGTTTGACTCCTATTTTTTGACGATAAGGTCATAAATCTCTGTACGGAAACCGATTTTTTGACATGATATAATTAAATATTATCGTAGTAATTAATGGAACCAAATGAAAATATGAACTACAGAAAAAAAATTTATAAGAACTTCAAAACCACTGTATTAATAAAGATGTAAATTAATAGAAAACAGATGCCGTACATTTTCACTTCTGGTGAGGTTTTCCATGTTTTTTTCACCGTCCTTTAGGGTAATTTATTACTGTACGGCATTTAAAAAATATTGTTGCTGTTCTCAAATTATAAGTGACAACCGTTATGACGTTCATATTAGACGAAAAATAAGTTTTAATATACGGTATATTTTTATCAAACCGTATATGAAAATGTAATATATATATATATATATTATATTTTTCAATATAAAAAAAATATGTTCGGAAGATATGAAAATAATCTTTCAAATTAAATTTATTGGACAAAATAAAATGTGTGTTATAACATATTGGCATTTTATATTAATATTTTTTTCACGCACTTGTTGCATAAGTTATTATTGACATTATAAGATTATTGATTATGGATTAAAATGTATAAAAATTGTTAAAATATTACGAAAATCACCGTCATCAAAGCCCACATGATTTGATACTTAAAACAATTTTAATTTTTATACTCGCCCATTTTTAGGTTTCATTAGAAGATTAGCGAGATTTGAAATTTATATATATCTAACCTTGTCAAGAGTACGATTGAATGCCCAAGTTTACTGAGAAAACTTAATTTCTGAGTACCTCAAAGCAATTCAAGACGCAAACCTACTTTTTACCTCAAATATTATAATGCGCTTTACACTAAAAACAATCCGATAACAATAATGTGCAACTTTAGTCGATAATATATTAGAATTTAACATTTTGGAAGCGGAAAATCATGATTAGAGATAATATAATTATATATGGCTAATTTCTTATTTTTGTTACATAAATAATTTGTGAAAATTAGACATTTGTCCGTAATGTATAATAATAAAACAAAAATACAATATCAAAAGTAAAACAAAAGAAAAATTTCACAGGAATTTATTATATCAACAATTGTTTCGCTGACATAATAGTTTCTTCAGGATAAGTGTGGTACACGTGAATAGTGAAGTTCTATATATATATGCAAAACAGAAGTACAACAGTGTGGGAAGAATAACAGTAAGAAAATTACTTATATAATAACATACATACATCAACATTATTCTAAAAACTAAAATGTAATACATTACAAGCTTAAATTAATTAAAGGTGAAAAATTAACATCAACTTGATCATTTAACAATAAAAGAGATAATTTATTTTTATTGATTTCGAGGATTAGTTTACGACCTTTTTTTACCACATCTAGATCTTCAAAATTGAAATTCGGAAAATGATTAGTTTATTATGTTCAGAAATCCTCGTTTTAAAATTCCTACCAGTGATATCAATATAAAATTTATCACAGGAAAACTTTTGAATTTTTTTTTTAAGAAAACAATTAACTTAATTTACTTCTCACCTACACAACCAAAATTTTTATATAATTCTCTAACTTTTATAGGTAAACCCACTCTAGCTATTAAAAAACTTCTTAGTAGTCACAATATTAATATAGTCTTTAAATCAATAATAATTTAAGCCACTTTACCAAAAATAATAAAGATAAAACTCCAAAAGACAACAAAACTGGTGTCTACAAATTAAACTGCAGTTCCTGTAATACATTTTATCTTGGTATGACTGGTAGGAATTTTAAAACGAGGATTTCTGAACATAATAAATCATACATCGATAAAAAACAACTCTAACTACGCAACTCATCTGATAGAAACTAATCATTCTTCGAATTTAAATTTTGAAGTTCTGTATGTAGTAGAAAAAGGACGTAAACTAAACCTTTTAGAATCTCTCTAAATAAATAAAAATAAATTATCTGTTTTATTATTAAACGATCAATTTGATGTTAATTTTTCACCTTTAATTAATTTAAACTTGTAATGTATAATATTTTAGTTTTAAATAATTTTCTTACTGTTATTCTTCCCCCACTGCTGTACTTTTGTTTTGTATATGTAGAACTTTACTATTCACGTGTAGCACACTTATCTTTAAGAAGCTACTGTGTTAGCGAAACAACTGTTGATATAATAAATTCCTAATATGTAAAAATGATGATTCGCACGGCACTTGGTGAAACATGATATTTTAAAAAAATTAATAAAAATTCACAAAAACACTTGACTAATTTCACAACGATTTATTAAAAACTCTAGCAATTGTTTCGCCTGTTAGGGCATTATCAAAGAGATACAATTAAAGTTAAACCTAAAGATGCACAATATTTATACCTGGCTTATTACAAGAATACATTCAATAGAGGAGAGATATTGAAATCTAATTGGTCGTTCGTAATCGATTTGTTGTTATGATTAGCCTTCAATATTTCATGTATTTCTAAAAGGTTGAGTCGTTTGCTTTTTGGGGCATTATGTAGTAATTTGATATTATCAACATCTCTAGGGAATGCTTGTATAGAATACAATGTTCGGCAAATCCTGTACAAGTATTTAAATTTTGAATAGATTTTAGATGATTATTTATACGATTTTTTAAGGAACAACCAGTTTGCCCAATATAAATTGATTCACAGTTTTTGCACTTAATTTCACTTAATTTCCTGTGAAAGTTTTCTTTTGTTTTACATCTGATTATGAATACCTTTCACCAAGTAAAAGCCAATTCCATTTCATCTTTAAAAATACAGCAATTCATGCTGGGTTACTTGATCCCTTCAAAATTTACGAAGGTCTTGTAGTCTGTGTTCTATTGCAAAAATTTGGCTCTTTGCATCCATTTTATAAAGGGTGAGTAGAATTAATTTTTCATTTGACTTGAAGTAGTAGGGGCTAATTAGCGTTTGTAAGTTTTACTACTGACGGCGATGTTCGAGTTTTTACTTTAATTGCTCCGTGATGAAATACACAGTTTAAGTTACGAAAAAAAGTAGCCAGTAAAGTTTTTATTTGACAAGAAGTAACGTCAAGATGTAAGCCGTAAGTTATCAAAGTCAGTTTGAAGTTTGTTGTTTGTAACTTTAGTAGACTTACTTAGTCGTTCACCGTGTATAAGGTTTACGGCTTCGGAGTCGAGTTGTTTTAAAGTTTACTAGTTAGAGAAGTTAAATGCGGCTGCAGGTTTGGATCTTGTTTGAATGCGTATTTATTTTGGATGTTTACCATGCCTACCTGCCTATGTATTATTTGTTTTCGCTTAGTTGAGAAGTTATCCCTGTAGAAAACAGGAGGAAATTTCAAACGAAAATTGCTTGAAAGGAACTTGAATCAAAAATCAACGTACATCAATCAATACAGAGTTAACATTAAAAAGTGGAATAAAACACGACTGTTGTTTCATCAATTTATTATTGACTTCTCGGCAATATATTGCTTCGATCGACAGAGTAATTAAACTAAAACTCAAAACTAAATGCGAACCCTTGGATACAAATTACAGAAAAAATGGGGTGTTCGTAAAATAAAATTCTTGTGAACCGTTCAGAATTGGTTTTCCAATTTTATTATTTTAATATTAAAATTTTTAAATTACTACATGCAAACATATGTTAAGTTGTTGTTATTAATTGTAGGAACCGTTTTATTATGATTATGTTATAAAATAATATGTTTTCTCATTATTCATGTCGTAATCATAACAACCTTTTTATATAACCAACTACTATATCGTATTTCAAACTTTTACATATTACCTAGGTATATATTACTTTATAAATATTGAATCAATAGAAACAACTACTCCGAGGGCTAATAGCCCTACCGGCATTGAATTACACTGTTGATACCGAAAGATTTTTAGACGACGATAACATATCTAAAAAAGAAGGAAATTTCTATTTCTATTTCTGCCAGCGCCCACCTGATAAGACCCGATAGGTCGAAACCGGTTGTGGGATACTTCTTTCGGTTCGTTGTGCCTACTTGGTAGGTCGCGTTCCAAATGTGAGATCATTTATCTTAATATTTAGACGAATAAGGATTTTAATTCCTTCTTTTTTGAATATGTTATATATTCGTCTTAGAATACATCGGAATAAACAGTGTAATTCAATGCTAGTAGGGGTATTAGCCCTCGGAGTGGTTGTTTCTGTTGATTCCATATTTATATTTATATTTATAATATAACCTGTAAAGGCCTTTCTGCCAACGCCCACCTGATGAGACTCGATAGGTCGAAACCGGTCGTGGGATATGGCTTTCGGTTCGTTGTGCCTACTTGGTAGGACGCGTTCCAAATGTGAGATCTTTGATATTAATATTTAGACGAATAAGGATTTTAATTCTTTTTTGAATATATAAATAATTTAGTTGTCGCACCCTGTAATAACAGATGCCTATGGAACATGCTGGTAGCGAATTTATACTATATGTTAAAAATTAAAATCCTTATTTTGTGGGATCTTTGATCCTTAATATTTAGACGAATATTTCGATATATATATATATATATATATTACTTTACCAACTTTATAATAAATAAACATATTATAACGTAAGGTACTACATAAATTTTACAAAATAATTAACGATACCACAAATTAGGGTGACAATTGGCCTTAACATATTATTTTCAGATAAAATCGATGCGGTCGGGTCAAAAAAAGTAAAGTCGGATCCGGTCTGCGAGCCAGAAATTGCTACATAAATATGTGGTGTTAATAATGGTAACCACTCTTAAATCATATGAACTTGATCCAAGAGCGCTGAGAGTGGGGGGGCTAAATCGCGCAATTGCCTTCCCTCCTCTAATTCATGGTTAAAAATTTAAACTCAACTTTCTTTATAATAGAATTTATAAAATATAACATGAACGTCAATCATTTCCAGTTGCGTCTTTAAACAGCGTAGGTGTCAAGTAATAGTCATACTTCCCTAATTTTTTCCAAAAATATCCCTGTCGTCATTACCCTCCGATAAAAATAACTCATGAATTTAAAAATAAACTGTTAAAATATTTCTTTAAGTATTATCTTATAGAAGATATTTCTGTAGCTGAAGTAAGATATAGCGATTGGTGTGGTAAATAATTTAATGAAAATAGACGGCTTAATTGAACTTAGTTTTGTAAAAGTACTAAAAGAGGGTGAGACATTTGGTGGTATCTATAAAGTGGAGTGCTGAGTAGTCACTTAATCTCAATGGGAGTGCCTGCTCTCTTTTCTTGAGGATGTACTCGCTTATTCAGTATGCATAAATAGAGTATTTGTTCGCACTGAGTAAAGGTAGGCACTGTGGTTCTTTCAGATGAATCGAGTCAAACGGTTCAATTTCACAAAAGGAATCGATTTTCATGATTCGTTTATTTGAATGACGGTGGTTCCATGAGTTTGTGCGCTGCGCCAAGTGCTGTGGAGGTGGTCTCGTATTCATTCCGTGCCTCCACGACGACTACGACGATTCACTTGAATGAGCTACATCGTAAGCAGTGAATCGATTCTCGCGCTTTTTTTTACGAGAGTAAATCAAATATAAACGGTAATTTTGTAAAATAAATTTATTGATTAATGGTACATACAAACTAAACATTTAACATTTTACAAGTTGTCAGCCAATTTCGCACATACTCCTTTACATCTTCATTGCATTCAAATCTTTTGCCTCCAAGTGATTCCTTCAAGGGCGCGAACAAAAAATAATCACAGGATGACAAGTCAGGACTATAAGGAGGATTATAGAGATTCGATGGTTTCCTAGCCCATTTCTTCCAATTTATTCCTTGTCAAAATTGCGGTGTGTGGCCTGACGTTTTCATAAAGGAGAATGACGTCTGGAATGGGTATGAGCGAGCCCCGCTGTTTTCTTCGATAAGCTTTTTTTGTCGACTGTAACAACTCCGAATAGTAAGTCGCATTCAATGTTCGTTGACCGTGAAGAAAATCAATGAGTAAAACTCAAACAAACCCTTTAGTGAAAGAAAATTGTCGCAAGCACTTTTCCGGCTGAGAGACGTGTTTTGGTTTTGGCTTTGACAGGACAGCCTTCATCGTTTCGTAGCCACTGCATACGCCACTCGCCATTTTGATTCTGTAGTGTAGAGTGTAGTGGTGGACCCAAGTTTCATTACAAGTGACGATACGCCTAAAAAAACTCCCATTGTTGTCGAAATCGATTCAGAAGTCCTTCACTAATCTCTGACATGACCTGTTTTTGATTTTCGGTCAACAATCTTGGAACCCATCGAGCACTAATTTTTCTATAGCCAAGTTCATCAGTCATGATGGATTGCACCATCCCAACCTATCGCTGATACACTTCACCTTCACCAAGTTCTCGAACAGCACGGATGTTATCATTTGTGAGGCTTGTTCTTGGGCGTCGATCATCGATCATGACTTTAATTTCGATACGTTCTCTCCCATCCCTGAATTCTCTGACACACGTATACACTCGATTCTGAGAGAGTGTAGCACGTAGCATCCCCAAACTGTGCCTTCAAACGAGTGAAAATTTCCGATGGTTTAACGCCTTCATTGGTTAAAAACTTTATGATGATGCGCATTGTGATTGTACAACAGACGGAGGTACCTTGCGCTCAATCAGGGCTGTACTGCGGACAGAACCGAGCGCAGCTGCTACCTAAGCCGGTTTCCCCTCCTCATAAATCAAACAACACTCGAGTATCGATTCCTCAAAACCGGAATTACGTGCTAAGCTAAATAATAGAATTACCGTCTATATTTGATTTACCCTCGTAATAGTTGTTCAAATGAACGATTCGTTCAAACATTGCCCATCTCTACTACTGAGTGTACACTTTTGTAAATAGGAGGAGTAACTTTTTAGGTTAATTTGGGGTAGCTATTTATGTGTGCGATTCTTTCCGACTACAGGAAAAACATAGCTGTATGAGTGCCATGTAATACGTACCACAAGCACCACCGGAAGGCTTCTTCTTCATTATAGAACATAAATTCAAAAAAAGCTAAATAAAGAAACAGACGTTAATAGACAATAACTTGAATGTGACTTATCTGTCTCGTCCTTTTTTAATAATGTCCTGGCTATACCTTTAACCTAACCTATTACTTCGTTTAATTTATATTAACTTATATTATTATTGTATTATATTGGAGTTAATGTTGTACTATTATAAACGCATGACATTTACTTTTGCTTTGAATAATTGAGTTTTTATTCTAGAGAAATTGGTATTCGTGTTGTCAGTAGGCACACAGAATGTATGTTTACTAAACAGACTTAATTTGCGGGTTTTTTTCTTCACTAATTTTTATCAAATCTCGGCCTCATTATTTACCGTAAGTATAAGAGTACTCTTTTCTCTAGTGAAATGTAAGATTTAAATTGTAGCCGTTGTGCTGTCGAACCGCATGCAGTTGAAAGTTCGCACGTATGTGAAATTTCAAAGAATGAAAGTCATTACTTCTGCTCCAACGCCATAGTTTTAACTCGGATGTGTTTCCGTCTTAATTTCCAGATCATAAATTCCTATTCAGTTGGTTACCTTCAATGTGAAGTTGTAGCCAGTTCCTCGCCTAGTAAGCGAAGAACTAGGCACTAGGCGAACCGTTAGGCCGTTTGTCACACTGAGCGACATTGCCACAGCACACTGCAAATCGTATACAGATCGGGTAGTGCTTGTGTAGTATGCTATCCTAATATAATTGTCGTGGTATATTGGTTTAGATCATTGCTTAGTATTCGGGAGGTCACCGGCTCTAGTTTGGGTTCGCCTGCTCTAGTCAAATTTTTCTGTGGTTTTCTTGGATAATTTGGTCAAATGCTGGGGTAATAATATTCCACAGATAGTATTCCATTTCTCTTCTGTTTTCATTTCGTCCGTCTTTCCCTAATCACTACTCACCCACTACCACGATTCCTGAAAGAGGCCTGCAGAGGGTCTTCCGCCCTACCCTCCAACTTTGGACTACAGTTTAGGTCGGAGGGACTGCCTGTTCGCTAGTATGAGTAGCTCATAGAAATAAAACATCGAAAAGTTTTTTTGTATGCCGAGTAATTGTAGTTATCAATTTTAGACAACAAATTATCCATTGGTCTGTCACAACATTGTATTACATTAAAACACTATTAATAATAATAAATTATCGGTTATTCACTTAGAAAATAAAGGTTATAAATTAAACTATTTGGAAAAACTTGAATGAATGAATGATTTAACAAACAGAAGGGCTAAATAGTCCTATATTCAAATCTATTACAGACATTAGCTAATTAGGAGGAGTAGCATAAATAGACATTACTGTTTAATCTTAAGTTAGTTTCTTTGCAACTATCAGATGATAACCTAATCAGTCGATACAATTGTTAGAGTAGTTCTAATAAAATAGTGAAAAACAATATCTTGTGTGTGTTTGTACCTTGAGCGAAGTTTGGTTTAGTTGACTTGATTTCCGTAAATATAATAAGAACAAATTCATAGGGTAGGGGGTTAATGGGCTGTGAATTCAATTCAAAATGGTCCTATTTTTAGGAAAATTTGTTGTTAGAGTGGTATCTGTGAGGATTAGTAGCGGCTCTATTGTAAAAAGAGCAGTGAACAAGGTGTGCGTTCTTCCGTTAAACAATTCGTGAATGCAAGGACTATTCATTTCCTATAAATTTGGTAAATGTAGATTTAGATTTATTGCTATTAGTATCATTTGTTATCACCTATCTATATGTATTTGTTAATTTTCATGTTTATTAATTATTCAGTATGTTGTTTCTACCATAATTACTTGCATTTCTTAACTTATGTTGAAAGTTTCATCAACTTTCAAGGGGGGCGGCACATTTACCTGTCTTTTCCTTGAAATCTTAATATGGAAATTTAAATATTAGAAATATTGTTGGTTTATCCAAATATCATGTGCAAGTAATTTAGGTATAATTTTAGTGTATCGACCCTTTGCAGGTAATATCTTCAAAATAGTTGTAGACACGATTACACTTATACACAAGTATTCAAATAATATTTCAAACCAGTTAGTTACATTTACCTGACACAACACACACACATCACAACAATTATAAGCAATAGTATAATCAATTCATCAAGTTCAGCATTTTATCATAATTATCACCGGAAGGGTCTTCCATACATGTACATACATTTTTGTAGTAGTAACTGTATATAGTGAAAATAAATATTGCTAAGTGCAGTTATTAGTGTTCTTCCTCATAGAAGTTAGCTTGTTTGCACTTAAACTCCTTCATAAAATTTGTGTGCTCCCTCAAAGGAGAAAGAAGTGGCGCGGCAGGGCAAAACAAAATAAACCATTTGTTTATGCACCCGCGTTCTCGAAAGCGGCTCTACCGATTTCTATGAAATTTGGTATACAACCGTTCTTAGTGGTGATAAATCGATCTTGATAGGTGTCATCTGAAACATATATAATTTGTATGCAGTATACACCCTGTATATTCACATTACATAGTTTAACTTATAATAATGATAGAAATCAAACAAACACTGTTGTAAGGTTTTACATTTTTTTTTTAATAAGACTACTCTTACACTGTTTCGGCTTATTATGCCATTATCAAAGAGTTGAGTAGAAATTAACTTAATCTAATGAAACGTCACTATATATACATATTTCAGTAAATGGGGGTAAAAACAAATCATATTATTGAAATGTCCTTCACATTATTCATTTGTAATATTCTTATTATGAACAAAGGCATTTTGAATTTCTAATTTTTCTAACACGTTTAATTATTTATACAATGCAAAATCTTACAATTATCTTCACTAAAGTTATGATTATTTACAAAACAATGTTGGGCAAAACCAGTATTACAATTTTTATCAATAATAGACTTTTTATGCTCCTTAAGTCTAGTTTTAAAGGTTCTACCTGTCTGTCCTACATAGATTGTATCGCAGTCTGAACATTGAATCTCATAGACACCTGATTTTTGTTTCTGAAGTTTGTCTGTTGTTGAGATTTTCTTGTTAATTAGAATTTTGCCTAAATTTGTCTTATTAGAACATTTACTATTGATTCCTAACTTATTTAACCTTTTGCAAATTGTTGTACTTATATTTTTATCATAATTTATAAAGGTCCAGTTTATGAACTTGATATATGATATATTTCCTCAATATCAGGGAACAATCCTGTTCCTGTATCATTCAAAAATTAATTACTGATGAAATTCAAAACTAACCTAGAAATTATGCAAGTACGCATACTAACTTGTATATCCCTCGATATAAGTGCTGCAAATTATCGCTAACACTGACCATTTTATACGGTTGCGATTTTTTTTTATTGTATCGTGTTGTGTTACGATCGTATGGAATATATTCTTTTGAAAGTATTTGTTAATTATGTACACGATGTCACGGCTATTTACTGTCTGTGGTAAATTGCACTACTGTCGTATAATGTGGAAACACCCTTTATGCTGTTGGTGTGCTGATAACAACTTGCTTTTATCTGGATCAATGAAAGTCGGGCGTATACTTCGCTATTAACATTATTTGAACTTATTGCGTTACAAGATGTTCTTTATTTTGTTCTGCCGTAACGAAAGAAAATAAGAAGGTGTTTCTATTTGCCATTGGGTCTGACAAGTTTTGTTTGAATTGCATTGCTGCAACGGTTGTTGGTACTGAAGAAAATCAATTCAGTCTTGCCGTTGACTTTATTTCTTACAATTTCAGACAAAATGAAATGCGCCTTTAGTAGTCTTTGTTTATTAAGATATCAACGTTCATCTCAAATATTTCAATGTCACATAAAGTAAGAAACATTAACCTTATAAGAAACACAAAAAAGGAGACGGTCAAACAAAATAACAGGCGGGCTGAAAAGATCGTACGCTGACCCATAGATGGCGCTACCTTCAAAAGACGCGTGTATAAATTTGACAGCTGTTGCACTATTAGTATATCTGACTTATAGCAGTTTTAGTGAAAGAACTTTTGTTACTTTGAAACAATGGACAAGAAAGAATTCCGTGTGTTAATAAAACATTGCTTTTTGATGAAAAAAAAAATTGTTGAAATAAAGGCTTGGCTTGATAAACATTATTCGGACTTTGCACCAGGAAAATCAACCGTAGAAAAGTGATTTGCTAAATTTAAACGAGGCGAAATGGGCACCAAAGAGGCTGTTACCGACGAAACATCAAAAAATTCCAGAAAACAATTTTTGATAACCGTAAAGTGAAGTTGATTGAGATAGCTGAGTCCCGACCCTAAAGATATCAAAGGAACGTGTTGGTCATATCGTGAATGAATATTTGGATATGCAAGAACTGTACAAAGTGGGAGCCGCGCGAGTCGCGAGCTCACAATCGACCTAAACAACAATGTATCGATGATTCTAAGCAGTGTTTGGAGCTGTTCAATCGTAATAAATCCAAATTTTTGCGTCGATTTGTGACGATGGATGAAACATGGTTCCATCATTTCTAAGCGGAGTCCAATCGACAGTCAGCCGAAAAAAAAATTTTTTTCAATGCTAGCCTACGAACTTTTCAGTCCGCCTGTTACATTAAAAACTACAACTCTTGCAATTACTAGTACTATCTTCTTGGATTTTCTCTTGGATTGTAGTTAGTTTTAGTTACGTCTTGTGTATCTGTTGCATAAATTCTCCATAGACAGTTCTTTTTACTAAAAGAAAGCAATAAAACGATTTAAACTTTACGAGAGTTCCTATTTATATTTCGAGTCTTGAGAATACTAAGTGTTTGTAGACACCGTCTGACGTTTCTAATTGAAAGATTGACCTTTTTAACCATAACCTTCTTGAGAACGTTTTGTCATTTGAGCACAATTTGTGTTGTTTACAGTGACTTGAAGATTTTGTCTCAGTGAAAAAAAAAACAAAAATATTTCCGTGACTTTTTACGACTTTCGACGTGGATTATCAAGATAGGAATGCAAAATGCATCGATCAACTTACTTCGACTTTTGGCGATGAAGCCCCATTCTTGTCCACTGAGACGCTGGTACGGGTATAACGAATTTAATCGTGGTCGCAGTTCGCTCAGGGATGAAAGTCGTAAAGGTCGTCCAAAGTTGTTGATTGTTGTGCCAGAAAAGATTGACGCTGTGCGCGGACTGATATTGCAAGATCGTCGTGTGACATATCGTGAGATTGAGTTATCCTTGGGCATTTACCTGTGAAAAAGATTTGTTCGAGTTTGATCCCGCATAATTTGACAGAAGCTCAAAAAGATCCTCGTGTCAATTGGTGCACAAAAATTCTCAAGAAATACAATCGCGGTGTATCAAAAGCTATGTATAACATCTACACAGGTGACGAATCTTGGATCAATGCATACGAGCCCGAAACAAAACAGCAATCCACCGTATGGGTTCGTGCGTGAGGCACTTTGAAGCAAATGATCGCCTGTTTCTTCGGAATAACTGGACATGTGGCAACCGTGCCGTTAGAGCAACGTAGAACGGTGAATTCTGATCAGAATGTTACACAACCATTTGTTTGCCAGAAGTGCTTGGTCAAATACGAAAAAAGAAGCGGTAACGAGGAATCATTATTCATCATGACCATGGAAGCTCTCACACATCGGCTGAAACAACCACTTATTTGATTGATCAAAACATCGAATTGATGGGCGATGCTCCGTACAGCCCTGATTTGTCACCAAATGACTACCCGCTATGACTATCAGCTGTTTGAAGCCTCTACAAGCTGTGAAAATTACAAATTGTGATTCGAACAGTACTTACATTTTTAACGGTCGTAAATTAAAACGATGTAAAGAAACAGGAAAGGGTTTAGGACATTTCAATTACCTAACAAAAAAACATTTATACAATGAAATCTTAACATCAAAACAGATAATATTTCACTTCTCTTCTGTCTTATCTACTTCTTCCTAACCACCATACCTACCCATTCCTATGATTGTTAAAAGATGGCTGAAGAGTGGGAATTAAACACCCGAAAATTTCATTGTCTTGTTACCTTTGCTTCTTGTCTGAATGCGCCACTGCTGAAGTCGTGTTTGCTCCAGTGGCTACTAGAAGTGGTTGATTTTGCGAACGACCTAATTTTATATATTTTGAACGACTTTTGATTGTATGTTCCTCTTCGAGGACTTTATCAATGAATGACTTCACCAAACTGTGGTAAATGAAAGGAAAAATTTGTTTTGGTGTTTTTTTTTGTTTTTGTGAAATTTCTAGTATTGGATTAGAACTTTTTTCTTACCACTCTCCAGCACGGTTAAGTTGAACGTGTGGATTTGTTGTCTCCACTAAATAGGTTTTCTTTTCACCCATTAATCAAGAAGATTGTTTAACAAAACATACACAATCTACAACTGATTTTTCATTGTCCAATATTGTTCTTAGCTGTCCTACTCTACAATAAGATTTACTAGTGTTACATCCCTCAGACCTTATCCCCTGGTAATGATCCCTCTGTAATCGTTTAAACTTGTATATGAATTTCAGATTTTAGAAACGCGTTTTGGGGTTTTTAACGCTATATGTGGAATTTTTTTTTTTTTTAGTATTTTATTTGATTACTACTTTTATGTAAAAGTTTGTTTGGAAAAATACATTAAAAACCGGATTTTATACTTTCTGTAGCAGTTGTATTAAATCAGTATGTTTGATAAAAGAATAAGGCAATATTGTTTAGATATAACTTCCGAAGAAGCTACAGTGTAGCGAAACAATATTGTCAAGTGATAAACAATAAACTGTGAAATTCGAGAAAGTGTTTTTTATTCATTAAGTATATAATGGAATTTCATCAAGTATCAGTAGATAAAATCAATTAGAATAAGACATATATTTACAATAAGTTGTTGGTAACTATTGATTTTTATTCTTATTTATTATTTTTATTTTTTTATATCAATAAAGTTGCTGCTTGTTTTTGGATTGTCCTACCTGTCGAGGAGATGAGATGCACTAGTAGGTACTTATTTTATGTTTTACAACCATGTTCATAAATTCGAAAGTTTTGAGTGGAAAATAAATATGCACGTGGTAAATTTATGTAGGTAGGTACATACTCGCTATTAGTTTGTGTGGATAGCGTGAGTCATTCTGTCGCAAATGTCATGGGAGGAGACATTAACAATTCATTATCCAAAGCTAAAATGTACTGTCATTTTGCGTGTGACAAACTGCTAACGATCTGTGCAGTTACCTGGAAGTAAATATCCACTCGGTGTATTTTGGAAGTGGAGAAGTTGACATTCATGATACTTGTTTTATAGTGAAAATTTGTGTTTCTATGAAAATAGAATAGAATTCCGTTTTTATTTTATATTTGCCAAATATGTGTCTTCCTGGGATAAGGTAACATACATGTTTTAATTTATGTGAACTACAAAAGTTTCAATATAAGAATATAAGCTTTCACGGCCGGAATTCGTAGTAGAATGATGGTTCGGGCTTGTAGACCCTGGTCGATTTGAACGGTTTCGTCCAGACGTTTCGTCAGCAACAGTCGCTGCCGAGACTTCGAGGTATAATCTTCGCCCGCGTAGTCAACGCAGCACCCACTGAGGATGTCAGCCGCAGTTGCTGACGAAACGTCTGGACGAAACCGTTCAAATCGACCACGGTCTACAAGCCCGAACCATCATTCTACTTCAAAAGTTTCTATAGAAAATATATTTTATAATGAATGAAAGGAATAATATTGATATAATAGACGTTTGCTGTTCTGGTAGCGATGCCAGACGCTTCCAGTTTCTGAATTAAATTATTAAGAGAATTTTAAATAATATGAAAAGTTGTTCTATTTTATTGTTTAGAAGAAGGTTTTTTAGTTTGTTTTTATTAGTACTCACTATATTAATGTCTAAGTTGTTACGTAATATATTACTTAGTTTTCCACTCAAGATGCGATTTGTCTACAGTATTCATCAGATGTACTTTAACAAAACAAATGCTAAGAAAAGTGAAGTAAATATAAAAGTACATAGCAAAAAAGTTATTTCTTCAGTAATTTATGTCCACGAAAAACATAAATTGTATGTATTTTTGGGAAGTGTTTATTTAGCCTGCACATGAAAAATTTTTGGCTTTCTTCCACTCTACATTCAATAATTTAGTTGTCGCACCCTATACTAACAGATGCTTATAAAACATGCAGGCAGTGAATTTATACTATATGTTAAATGTTAATTTTTAGGGTTTTCTTTTCATATTTTTAAGTATAGTAATACTTTTAGGAAAAAAGTAATTTGATAAAATACTCTCCCTCCTTCCGTTCCCCGAAATAACTGAAACTATAGTCAAAAGAAAACAAAAGAAGAAAGAAGTTGTGCTAATCTTTTGCTCTAATGTGCTGTTTCGCAAAATTATTAAGTTATTAGAAAAAGGAAAATTGGCCCAATACCTAATACACTTTCTCAAAAATAAGTTAGTCCCGACATTTCAAATTCATGTGATTTTTTTAAGAACAAACTAATATACCTTAACGTAATCTATCTCCAATTTTTTTTGTTAATAACGAACTTTGCGAAGTAGCACATTAGAATCGGTTAGATAAGTAGAGCGGCTGGACATGTTTTTAGGTTGACATATTTTGTATTCGTTTAGGGTGGAATATTTTATTATTATTAGACAGTGTATTGGAAATTGTCTTCTGAAGATGCCCTTGTAGGGTGAAACAGTTGTAAAGAATTTTGAAAATAAAAAAGTAGAGATCACAATAGCTGTGTAGTTTTTCTATCTATTATACAGGGTGTCTCAAAATTCCGTGCACATGGCGCAACCACAGGTTTTTGGGATCAAAATAGGTTGATTGAACGGAATTTATCTATTTACCAAATTGAGTAAAGCTGTGAGAGGGTGTCAAAGGTATAAAAGAAATCGCTTTTCTTCGATTACTTAACAACGCTTACTACTTTTTCAATAAAATTTGGTACATAGATATGCCAATGAAAGTACTAATTTCTGATGCACACATCAAGTTTATTAAAACATGACAAAGGTGAAAATCACCCCTACCCGCACATACAATTGTTCGAAACTTCCTTGCAGGGATAAAAATGTACTTCAGTTACATTTTTTTTGGAAAGGTACATTTGTTTGTTTTAGTTGTTGTCTTTAATTGAGAAATCATATCTGCAGTAGTTCTGGAGAAGAAAAAGTTTCCTCTATCGATGATTTCGATAATTTCCAATAATTATTAAAAAGTCCTGTTTTTTTTTAATCACTCGAAGATAACCTAGCGCTATTTGAATAAAAATTGATACATAGACTTTCCTATAAAGGTACTAGTTTTTTATATGCTTATAAATTTTGCTAAGATACGTCAAAGGCAAAAACTACCTACCCCCATACTTTTTGGGGCTGATCTATTATTTTAATAAGCATTTTCTCGAAAGGTACTTTTCTGATCTACATGTTTTGGTGTCTTGGAAAAAATACGTATCTGCAACTATTTTGCATGAAAAAAAAAGTTTCATTCACCGACTTCGATAATGTAGTGTAACCTACCCAGGCCTATTCGATCGTCATATAATTTACCTACGTTGTTTATGGGAATCAGCTGTTGTCGGTTCGATACACTGGCTATTAACGTAATTTGGAAGGGTTGTTTATAGTTGTTAAATGAAAGACAACAAATATGTGACATCCTAACTTTATTATGATTAAATGATAAAATACCAGGGAAATCCCAGTAATATTAAATTTTAAACAAAACAAATACAAATGCCAGGCTCAGCCTAGGGCTAGCGTGGGGAAAGAGTATGGCAGAGAAATCCACGATCTTAGCCTTACAAATCAGAGATGTGTACCATCCGTAACGTATGAAATGTATATAAATTAAAAATATCACTCTGTGAAAATCTACCCTGCACGATCCACATACACGGACACATGTAAATAATCATTTAAAACTGAAGAATGTTGGTGTTAGTTAGTAGACAATGTAAAAAAAATAATAAAGGTACTGAGGTCCCATACGGGAGGCAACCCTGCTATAAGTTGAGATTTTAGAGCACAATCTGGACCTCACATAAAAATAAATTGCAGTAAATAAATACCAAAATAAACACACAAATAAACATGTAAATAAATGCGACGAATAAATATCAAAATAAAATGCAATAAATAAATACAAAAATATACACACAAATAAATAATAATAAACACACATTTGTGAATACTCCCAGATCAATACTCTACACGGGAGAAAATGTTAGTAAATTCAACAAAGCTCGAAACATTCTGAACGTACCAGGTGGATCAACACAGAGCAAAACATAAAAATTGGGAACAAACAAAAATCACAAAATAATTGTTACACATCACCGTTTTGTTCAAATTAATAAAATAAAAGTTCAAATTAAGCAAAACATTACAAAATATGCAAGATACAAATTATCGTGTCATTATACAGTGGATTGAAAAAACAATGAAAATTGACAACATAATAAATATTAAAACCTCGTTGAAAAATATATGCAAAACAATGCAGCTTGAAAGACACAAAAATAGAAATAAAAACAAAGAACCAACAAATGCGACACTTCACTACCCTGACAACCTCAAGAATAACCATACGACCCTCTACAACCAAGAATGAGTTCTGGTAAATCTCAGACCTCTTGAGCGACATCTCCCTCATCTAGAATTTTTATCGTTCGTTCGCGTCTACGATAACCAAACAGTTCCTGATCTATCAGCAGTAGATAATAATTTAGGGACGTGTGAAATTATTGAAATAGGCGATAGAGAATGATAGACCCTGGTTACTACAATAAATATCGAATCAATTTTGTATTTTTGATTGTGTAATTTCAAAATTAGCCTGGAACGCGACTAAAACTGGTATTCGTTAAGTCTTTAAACTGTTTATTCTATAGAGATCCAACCGACGGCGGGGCATCAAATTGATTAAATGAACTCTTCTCAAAATAATCTCATCTTGTAAAACGTCTGCAACATTTTGGATCCTGTTCCGCAACTGTTCAATGTTGTCAATTTTAATCTCGTAGACTTTCATTACTCAGACGATAAAATCACAGGGTTTGAGATCGAAGAAAAACGATTTCTTTTGTATATTTGGCACCCCCTGACGTCTAAGTGAATAAATTTGATATATAGATACGTTCAGTTCAATCGACTTATTTGGATCGCAGGAACTTGTGGTTGATCCATGTTCACGGAATTTTGAGACACTCTGTATATTATTTATAGAATATTGTATTATTAACGGTTTTCAATTGGTCGTTAGGTGAATTTAATTATAAATAAAGATGACGAATCGTTAGTAATGAATTAGTAAAACGGTTACTTTACCACGGTACGGAACCCTCGGTGTCCACTTTTGACTCTCTGTCATGACCCGTAATTTACTTTGGAAGTTATTTTTTATGCATTTATTGCCCCAATTATACCTTATTCAATTTAACGACAAATACGAAAAAACAGTTGCAAATGATATATGGAATAAGGAAAGTGACTTTTTCATGGTACGGAGCTATCGGTACGCGTATCCGACCAACAAATGATCGATTGTTCATAGTTTTGACGTTTCATTGTTTTTGTGTATTTTTTGTAGGTAGTAAATTACTTTTTGTCATTCTTCGTGTTAGAAATTTTATCAATTAATTTTAATGACTTCAGTCTCGTGTTGGTGATACATTTATCTACGTATATCGTTCAGTGGGTGGGTGGCGTTGCTCGTACAGAATGATGGAAACCGCGAAAGAACACAGACGTACGTATATAGATACAACGACATCAACAACAACGAATGGCGGAATAAAAATAAGGAGATTTATGACTTTTACAGTCACACACTATCCGAATTCAATTTATCAGTTGCGCTGTATAGTCCAATTCTTTCTTTCCGTTGTCTAACCGAATAAAGATTGGATGAATAATGTCGTTTGTTCCGTGTTGCAATTTGTCATAAGGTGAAGAATGAAACGACTCTCGAGATTTTGAAGAAGGATGGCGGTATTCGGTGTATGTATATTACGATAGTAATGCAGTTTTCAATCACAAAATTGCCAAACCATAGAAATCATTTGGAGGAGGATAACACTGGTAAATAATTCTTATCGAAAAAGCTCATATCAGGTCGATAACTTCCTTGTGGGTATGGCCTAATTAATGTTTAAAAGTTCTGATTTTTCGCTTTGTCTATGGGAACTATTGTTCATTACAGACGTTAAAATAATAATACTTGTTACATCGAAAACAATTAGGACGCTATTTTCTACCTTATTAATAAAAAAATCTAAAAACCATTAATAATGAAATATTGTGGTGAAATTTTTAGTAGAGGTTAATAAATAAATCTTAAAACCTTTAAAACTGCGGAACTTACGCAAGTATTTTTATAATATTTTATTCAGTTAACGTTAAATTATCACAATTCAAATAAATAATTCATGGAATTTTCTCTTAGGCAAGTACATGCTACCTATGTTTATGCATATGCCTCATTATTGTTACCGAAATAATGAAAAACAAGCTGCTTGTGTTGAGATCAGGGGGAGAAAAATTCAATATAAGGAATAGAACTCCTATGTACTATAGTTCTCCGATTTTTGTTTTCTTGGAGTGATTTAAAGATTAAATTAATTATAAAGAACATTTCGTCAAAAAATTATCGCAATTATCAGATGTGAATCGCGATTTCGATCTTATTAGTTCTCATCAGCACACTATAGATAGATAGTATCGACGAAGCTGTTCCGTAAAATGAAGTTGATTTAATATCGCACTGAAGGCAGTATATCTATTAATATTTACTTTATTATTATATTTCATTATTATTTTGATTTTGCGAGCCTATCACATAATATGTGCTGCGTTGTGGATTAAGTTTGTCAAATGGAAATCTTCGTAAGTCCTTGTCAAACACAGTTAGCAGTAAATGTCAGTAGATCGGGGACCTACTGCCTTTAATATATATGTTGATCTACTTACTTATATTAAATTTGTTTACATATATGTTAAAAATTGTACATACGTATAAGTTCGGTGGTAATTCTAGGTTTTGTATACATTTATATATTTTCATTTTAAAAATAATTTTTGGTTACACTTTTCGGTAGGTAGGTACGTAGGTCTTTTTACACATGTATTTCTTTGTTTCCTCGTTAATGTTTAAAGCATAGGTACAATAAAATGTTTCATTTCTAACGCTGTAGTTTTGAACATACAAATGAAGTTATAATTTCGAATAAAAGAAAATAATGTAAAATGCTGAAACGATTAAGTTTTATTGCATACACATTCAAAAAGATTACCTTTGAGATATATATATCCACCACGCACCCACTCCCACGATTTCTGAAAGGTGGCTAATGAGGGCCTTCCATCCTGCACTCCGGCATTGCACTACACTGTAGGTTGGAGGAATATTTGATCACCAATATTAGTAGCTGGTGCGAATTAAACATGCAAAAAATCCTTCTGGTTCTTCAGTATAAGATAGATAGATAGATAGATAGATAGATAGATATATATAGATATCTGTAACATTAATCTGACAGTTAATACCGTCGCGTAATCAAACACCGAGCGGCATGGTCTAGTGCTCTAGATCATCGCTTAGCATTCGGGAGGTCACCGCTTCCAACGCGGGTCCGGCTGCTCTGGTCCAAGTTTCCTGTGGTTTCCTTGGATCATTTAGGCAAATTCTGAGGCAGTAATATTACACAGATAACCTTTCACTTCTCTTCTGTCTTCATTTCGTCCGTCTCATCTTTCTCTCGCTAACCACACCACCCGCCCATTCCCACGATTCCTGCAACGATGCTGAAGATGGCCTTACGCCCTACCTTCCAGCTTCGAGTAGCTGGTGGGAATAAAACACAAAAAATCAAGTAATCAATCAAATATCACTGTCAAACTAATTTATTTCTGCTAACTATTCTTTAAACAACACTAGTATTAATAATTAATAACTCGCTCGCCCATTAAGTTATTTCTTTGCTATTCATAATTCGCCTTCTATCGTCCGACATCGCGGTAGCTTATTTATAGGGGCCTATGAGCAAATGGCGGGTTGTCTACATGTAGACATTTAGAATAGCTGCTATTTCATCAGTTCTAACGTATTCATCGATGTGTATATTTAATCAACGTTAGAATTCTTTAATATATCTGTTTTTTCTTTTTAAACTCAGTTATAACCACAATGTTTCTTACGAGAGTCCGTTTTATGTCTCAAGTTCCAGGTTCTTGTTTGTTTCTGTTGTGCTCGTTCTAGGTCTAAATGACTTCGCTAAATATTCGAAAAGAATACCAAGTTGAATGCACATACATTGAAAAAATTTATCCTTATGATATATATTTGTAAAATAGGGATTTTGTTTGGAAAGAATCATTTGTTAAGTTATACCTGTCATTTCCATGTTTTTAATTTTACAGTTAATTCACTCACCATATGTTATATAGATGTGTGTAAGTTTTTTGTCAGATGGTTTGAATACCTTGTGTGAATCGGTTTAGAGCCGGTGACAATGTAGTCCTTTATGGTTGAAAAGTTGGAAATGTTTCCTAATGAATAGAGAATAGGGTGCGCTGCGCTGGTTCAAGCGAAAAACAAGAAATGTAGCAAATTGCTCGCGCTTTATTGAAGTTTTATGTTCGGCAAGATAAAAACGGTAGTTTACATTCCTCAACAACTGCAAAATTGCAATTTTATTACCACTTCCCATTCTTAAAAGTTGGAAAGCGATTCGGAAACGGGGAAACTAAAGTGCTTTAAGGAAAAGTTCTTCATTAAAATTTTCTTCAAACCGGCTTTGTCTTCCGACGCGACACCTTTTTAAAAAGACCCAGGAATTAAGAAAACTGTCAAAAGTCGAAAAAAAAATTTAAAGTTATATTTTTTGTCCAATTTATAATTATTACACTACTGTAAGTGTATACTTAATTACTAAACTGATGTCAATAGAAATGCATTGTTGAAGGTTATTACCAACCTCCCGCACACTGTTAGTACCTACATAACAGGCGGGCTGAGAAGTTCGTAGGCAAGCATAGAAAAATATATATCATTTTTTTGATAGAATTTGATTTTACTATTTAATATAGTTCCCTTCGAGGGATTATAGCGGTCATACAGTTTTTCGATACCATTTTTATAATATGATTTGTCATTTGCTTCAAAATAGGTTTCAGTTTCGGCAATTACCTCTTCATCCAAATATTCATTTACGATATGATCAACACGTTCCTTTGATATCTGTAGGGTCTCAGCTATCTCAATCAATTTCACTTTACGGTTATCCAAAATTATTTTCTGGACATTTTTGATGTTTTCGTCGGTAACAGCCGACAGCCTCTTTGGGGCGTCCACTGCGTGCATCGTTTTCGGTGCTCATTTCGCCTCGTTTAAATTTAGCAAACCACAAACCACTTTTCTACGCTTGATTTTCCTGGTGGAAAGTCCGAATAATGTTTTTCAAGCCAAGCCTTGGTTGGTTTCAACAGTATTTTTTTTCGCCAAAAAAGCAATGCTCTATTAACACACGAAATTCCTTTTTATCCATTTTTTCAAAGTAATAAAAGTTCTTTCACTAAAAATGCTATAACTCAGATACTAACAGTGCAACAGCTGTCAAATTTATATACGCGTCTTTTGAAGGTTAGGGCTAACTAAAAATCATATGGATTTGATACTAGTGGCGCCATCTATGGGCCAGCCTACGATCTTTTCAGCCCACCTGTTAAGAACGTCTGCTGGTAAAATTATGACCGAGCCGTGCAATCTAGTCGAATTCCAGGTCGATCTGTGTTGGTGCAAGTTTTTCCGTGGTTTCCATGGATCTTGCAGGCAAATTTAGGGCCCATCTCGTTTTTGTTTTGGTACTCATTACCACGATTCCTACAAGAGGCTGAGGAGGGTTTTCTGCCATACCCACCACATTGTATCAAAGTGTTGGTTGGTGAGACAGCCCATACTTTACCATTGGTTGGTGGAACGAAATTACAGTTTTTTATTTTTTAAAGTTAGTTAGTTTATAACTCATAGCAATTGAAAATTGTCCCTGTGGGATGGGAAATTACGAAATCAGTGGTACAACATAATCCACCCTATGGACGGTACCGGTGTTGGTGGTTCATAGCACTTTATACATGCCAATTTAGGAAACCGACTCAGTCGCTGGAATGACTTGGAGGTATAACCTTCGTCCACATTGTCACCGCAGTAGTGTTAGTCACAGTTGGCGACGATATGTCTGGACCTAACAATTCACTTTGACTACGGCTATTTAGCCCGAATCTTAGTACTACTATAGATTACGGCCGTGAAAGCTTCTGAAAGTTCTTATAATCGCAAAATACGAGGGTGGATCAAATATAAACGAGCCTTTTTAAATTGCGCTCCGGATAGTTGTCTAAGGCGCATCCGGGCGTTAGGAACTTGAAGTGGGGATATTAGGTGGCACGGAAACGACACGTCGTATTGCTACATTCGCTTGGTTAATACGTTAATAGCTATCACAATGAGTGTGAAAGAGGTGCATAGCAGCGTTGCGCAACAATATATTACTAAGATTCTTACACGTGAAAACGTGAATCCTGCTGAAATTTTGCGCATATGGCAAGCACAATTCGGAAATTAAACGCTTTTGTTGCCACGTGTAAAAGTTTGGCGCAAAGAATTTAACGATGGGCGTAATTGTAATCGTGTCGAAAATGTAAATCATCCTCGTCGTCCGCGCACCAGCATTTCGGTTAACATTGAACGCGTTAGAAACCTTATTGAAGGGGACTGCCACGTCACGCCACTGTGCTTCAGATATCTGGCGAACTCGGCATCAGCTATGGGAGTGTCCACACAATCATAAGGAAAAACTTGGAATTCCGAAAAATTTCAGCTCGTTGGTTTCCAAAGTTGCTGAGTGAAGATCAAAAAGCTGCTCGAGTTCGCATCTCTCAGGCGTTTCTCACTCGATTTAAAGAGGAAGGTGATTTTTTTTTGCACAAAATTGTAACCTGCCATAAGACGTGGGTACACCATTACACTCCAACATCAAAACGAGCGAAGAACCAGCAATGCAGCCTACTAATACTACTTCTCAGTCAGGTAAAACTTGCTTACCGCCGACAAAGGAGGACGCAGCCCATTCGTGACGTGTTACTCTTGCAGGATAACGCTAGGCCTCATACCGCAGCTTTAACGCAGGCCCAAAGCGGGGAAATGCACTGGACTCCGCTGGAACACCCTCCATATAGCCCAGACCTATCCCCCTTGTAATTTCCACATGTTTGGGCCCCTCAAAGAATCACTAGGAGGTGAGCGATTTCAGACCGATAAACAGGTGGAGGCGTTTGTGCGTAACTGGATAGACACTCGCCCAACTTCTTTTTATGACAACCGGATGAAAAAACTGCCAACAAGGGGGATAGGTCGAAAAAACTTTCCAAATTAAATGCTTTATGAACAAAGGCTCGTTTATATTTTATCCATCCTCGTATATCCAGTTAAAGGATTCGCTATTACTTGTATATTAAGATATTGAGTAGTTTATAAAATGTGTATAGTAGGTTATTTTCAAGGTAGTTCAATTGTAACACCACTGTTACATGAAATGTCCTACCCCTATTAGACATAATGCATTATTGTATTGATTAACGTTTAAACACGCTCAACACGTGAAACTGTTGGTGTCTTCAAGTAAATATTCCCTGCAAACGACAAAATCGTGGATATCCAAAATGGGCCTAAGGAACAATTATGTCCTCTAATTAGACGTTTTATTATATAATTAGTTGGTTGCGGAATGTCCCATGATCAGCTATATCAGCTTCACAAGATAACCCTACGAATTTAGCAACATAGATACGTAAAACATTATATAGTCAGATCACTCCGTTACGAATGTATTATGTATGCTAGGAACTATAGATAGTATGTTATTACTACTAACAATAAGTGACATTATTATATAGTTATTTGTTATCAACGAATAAATCTAGTGAATTTTTAGTGCTTTTTGTAATTTTTATTATAATACATATTATTGTTGTGTAAATATGGAATTCTATCATGCAAGAGGGAAGAATTAACTTTATAAGTTGAGACGGTCGATGCCTCTGGAGGCACGTACGACGCTTTAGGAGCTTAAAGCTCGCGATCCCAACCAATGTTTTTCAATGTTTTTTCATTTCCACATTGCCGGGCAGATTTCAATCACGCTTGGGTGTAAAATCGATGATAGGAAGTAATTATTACCATGCAAAAATATTATTTTGTAATGTTACTGTCGAAGATGAAAACAAGGTAGCACAATGTTTTAACGAAACAACTTCCGTTAGCTCAGTAATTTATGGATAGTACGTATGGTGCGCTGATGAGATCGACATCGTGACATTTGGTAATTTCTATAAATTTTTGTCCATGAGTTACAGTTTAGATTACTTTACGTTAGTTCTTTTTTTAAATTTGACCACGACTAAAGTTCCAAATAAACACTTTGGTCATATAACAGTTGGGCATTCTTAGGTTTAGTTATTTACGTTTAGAGGTTTGGTCGTAACGAGACGTCCTTTTTACAATTGGTCGAAATATATGGTTCATGGCCGTTTTACAATTTTGCGCTCAACATATGTATTGTAACAAGGTGCATAGTCAACCCCCATTAGAAAAATCTGCAATTACGGTAGTAACTGATAAAAAAAACAATTATTATGTTTTTGGTCAGAAATTTATCGAGACCACCAGACACGGATCGCGATTTCGCTCTTATTAGAAGCTCATCAGCGTGCCATAGGCAGTCTCGATAAATTACTGACCAAGCTGTATCTTCTGTTAGCAGCTAAAATCCACTAGATGGCAACAATTGCCGCAGTGTTACTATTATAGTAGCTGATATATTGTATCCCGATTCCTTTAGTTCGGGATATTCGCAACTTGCGTAAATGAAACATTCGACGTTTTCCCTTATTTATTGTCTATACATACGAAAATATACTTATGTAACAGTTAATATTAAAATACCTAACTTCTACAAAAATTCGCGAATACTGAGCTAATTAAAACGACTTACTATAGTATAAGAGGAACGATTTAGGATAAAACGAAAAGATTCGACGTTAACAAGTTCGAATTTCGGAGTAAAACTACCCTGAGGAAGACTAATTTTGCATTTATTCGGATGCGTTGCCAACTGTTTGTTTTTCCGCTCATATCCTGGTAAGGGACAGGCCGTCAGAGAACGTTTTGTTTTATAGCACTAAGTGCTTGAGTTCGAGTCTTTTCGGTACTGTGCGGCTCGAAATTTAGAAGATTTTAGTTGTTCAAAAAACGAACTGTTTTATTGCACCAAGTGCACAAAATTTGATGTTTAATAAACTGTCCTTCTAAATAATATTGACGCAAAAAATTACTATTAACAGAATGTAATTCCAACTTGTACATAAAAAGTGAACCAAACAAGTGGATCATAACAGATAATTGTTTAAGAAACGCACCACCTGTTGTATAATTAGTAATTTTAAGTTTTATTATTATCATTATTTTTATTATTATTGTCAGTTTGTATGGGAGATAACGGCATTTGCTTGTCTACGTCCCGGTCCTGTGTAGCTCTGAAGCCGCCTATCTCGCAATTTCTTGCTTAATTTAAATACATCCTAAAAAAACTAATGAATATACTTACCTTAAATTTGTATTTAATGAATATTGATTTTTAGTTTTCATTATCGGATGAAGAAGAGTACGTTGTAACAATAATATATTACATTAATGTGAATTAATTTTTACACAGTACAGATTGTTTCAAGTTAATGAGCTACTGTGTCATAAGAACGTCTAACTAACTTACAAAGTCACAGAGTCGTAAAAATTAATGTACGAGGGTGGTTTGATAAGTCCGTGACTTTTAAAGGAAAACATAAGTTTTTCGGCAAAAAATAAATTCATTTTTCTACATAATCTCCTTTTAGCTCGATACATTTAGTCCATGGTGTTTCTATTTTTTTTTATTCCTTCTAAATAATTAGATTTGCCAAGGCCCTCAAAATAAGCGTTTGTTTTCACGATGACCTCTTCATCCAACTCAAATCTTTTACCACCCAGCTATTTCTTTAGGTTTGGAAACAGTAAATAGGCAGAGGGGGTTATATCCGGAAAATAAGGTGGATGGCGTAGCAGTTGGTAGTCCAATTGATGAAATTTTTGCCATGGTGAATATACACGTACCAGTATGCACCTGTGCATTGTCCTGATCGTTTCTGCTTCAAAACAGTGTCAAGTCTGTCCAGCAGCTGCAGCTCTGAATTATATTTGCCGTTGATCGTTTTACCTTTTTCAATTTCAAGGTAATCAATATGGATCACACTGCGTGAATCCCAGAATATAATGGCTATGACATTGTTTGTTGTTAGCTATGCTATATACATTGTTAGCCGACAGACTTATCATAGACTCTTCGGTGCACCCCATTTTTGTGATGTCAGGCCCTCGCCGGGAATTAAACCCGCGCCCTGAGCTTTAAGCACCATGCTTTTATCACTAAGTTACGATAGTTGACAACAGTAACAACTACTAACGTACTTACAAAGTCACAGAATCGTAGAAATTAATGTATACTATTATTAATCATTATTAATGGAATATTTGGAGCTATTTTTACGAAAGGTTAATTTTAATACATTAATGTGAATTATTTTTTTTAAATTAATTTTTAACCGTTACCGACTAATGAGGGAAGCTTTGTTATTGCTGTCTCGCCTAATATAATACTTGTAATATTTATCATGGCAATTTTTTCGGCATCGATTCTTGATTTCGTTCTGAGTCCTGAAAACATGTTTCACTTGTATTATGCTAATATGAGAAGATCTAGTGCAAAGTTATAAGTAAGTTAGAAAAATATGAAGAAGTTTGGTACATTATTGGGTTGTGCATCTGCAAATGAATTTTAAGAATCACAAGGTTCGTGTACTTCTGTTTTGTAAAACCGCAGGCACTTCGATCAGGCGTTGACCTTTCCAATGAAAAGAATTTTCTGAGAAAATGCTGACTGATGTTAGCGTTTAATATCCGTAATTTGTCTGTGACTGAATATTTATTTTCAGTGAAAGTCATTAGAAAATAAAAAAAGCTGTTAACTTGGTGTGAGTTGCACTTTGCAAATGTATTGTTTAATGTTGTAGTCGAGGCAGGAAGACAAACGATTTAGTACCTACCTAGTAAATTGTTTTTAATTACTTTTTATTTGCATAGCGTTGCGGTCTGGCGATTAGAAATAAAAAGATAAAAAGGCAGGCAAATGTCAGGAGTGAGATTTACTAGTTGTTACTTTTTTCTTTGACTTTAATCTTTTCTATAAAAAAATATGTTTGAAATCATGGAAAGCATCAAAAAAATTGTGAACGAAATGTATAAATAAGTTTTTGATACAAAACAAAAACCGTTAAACATGACGTAAGATGTTACAATAGGGAATAAATAATTACAATATAAGAGTGATTTTCTCAGATGAATATTCCTATTGTAATTGAAACTGAATGGTTCTTTTTCATACTTATCGGTTAGCAACTTTACAGACACAATTGCAAGGTTGCCGCTACGTTTGCCATTTGACAATTGTGTTTCTTGTTGTTGTGTTCGGTCGATTTTGTGTTTTCGGTTTCTCTTAAGCTTTTAACTAATAACTATCTCAATAAATGCCATCAAAAAAGTATTTTAAGAACAAACTTCGTAGTGTGTATAATGGAGTCGACCTCTAAAAAAAAAAAAAACACATGAGGTTGTATTGTTACTTATCTCTTTTCCGTACAATGTGTATATTTCGAGAAGATATATCGGCACTGACTTTATATGGCGTCATTGACCTTGATGACGTGTGAATAGTTTCTGTTTTGTTTCAAATATTATTGTCATCACGGTATAAAATCTATGATATTGGTGTAGGTAAGTGGTATAGCAAATTGGTGGAGTTATCTCTTTCGAGATACAATATTCTGAAATTAGGTTACCATTAATACGTCGTATTAAAGGATGGAACTGAACGTTAGCCTACTTTGTTTAACATATTGTCATTTAATCGGAATTTTTGACCTGTCGGGCATGCTTAAATGTCAATATTCGGTCATAACGGTTATAGATACGGAGGTAAATCAAATATAAACGGTAATTTTGTAAAATTAATTTATTGATTAATGGTATACACAAACTAAACATTTAACATTTTTCAATGTAGTCACCTCTGTGCTCTACATACTTTTGCCACCGATTTGGAAGCTTCAATATTCCTTGTTCATAAAAAGTTTAAGGGCGAGTTGTCAGCCAATTGTGCACATACTCACATACTCCTCTACTTCATCATTGCTTTCAAATCTTTTGCCTCCAAGTGATTCTTTTAAGGGTGCGAACAAAAAATAATCAAAGGGTGACCAATCAGGGCTGTAATGATGATATAATGATGCTCGAGGGTTTCCCAGAGCATTTCTTCCAATTTATTCCTTGTCAAAACTGTGGTGTGTGGTCTGGTCATGAAGGAGGATGGCGTCTCAAATGGGCATACCGCATACCCCGTCGTTTGCTTCATTACGCGATTTTTGTCGACTGTAACAACTCAGAATAGTAAGCCGCATTCACAGTTCGTTGATCGTGAAGAAAATCAATGAGGAAAACAACTCCCCTTGAGTCAAAGAACAGAACAGAACAGTCACAGACACTTTTTCGGTTGAGAGACGGGTTTTGGCATTGACAGGGCAGCTAGGGCAATCTTCATCCTTTCTTCGCCACTCCTTACTCGCCATTTTTGATTCGGAAGTGTATAGTGTACTGGTGGACCCACGTCTCATTACAAGTGACGATACGCCGATACGGGGTGTTTTTTTCTTCTCTTCTTGTCGAAGTCGATTCAGAAGTCTTTCACTGATCTCCGATCTGACCTGTTTTTGATTTTCGGTCAACAACCTTGGAACCCAGCCAATACTAATTTTTTTAAAGGCAACTTGCCAAGTTCATCAATGGTGATAGATTGAACACTCCCATAGCTGATGCCCATATACCCATTTCTGATGAGATTTGTTCAATATTGTTGACATTCATTTTCGATACGTTCTCTCTCATTTGTACACTCAATTCTGAGACAGTGTAGCATTCCTAAACCATGCTTTCAAACGAGTGAAAATTTTCGATGGTTTAACGCCTACATTGGTTCATTGGTTAAAAACGTTATGATGATGCGTTGTGTAACAGACGAAGGTACCTTGCGCTCAGTCATGGCTGTACTGTGGATAGAACCGAGCGTAGCTGCTATCTAAGCCGGTTTCTCCCTCATTAACCAAACAACACTCGAGCATCTAATCCTCTAAATCGGAATTACGTGCTAAGCTTAATAGTAAAATTACTGTTTATATTTGATTTACCCTCGTATTTTTAATTTATCCATGATTAACATGCAAGGTTTATGTACCATCGATAACATTACCCATTCAACCTTCGGACGGGTTCAACTAGTCTGTATAATGATGTGCTAATATTTGTAAGGTTATTTTGTGGAGCAATCTCTTCTCATGATTCATAATTAAGGACTTACCTAACTAAATTAAGACGTCTAATTAAAAAATGGAACTAACAAAGTAACTTTCGATATCCACGATGTTGTAGGTCAATCTGATTTTTTTTAAAAAATAGATTCAAACGCCTTATAACATTACAAACAATGGTTATTGATACAACCAAATGTATACATTTCGACTACATTTTCAATGGTAATAGTAAACTAAGATTAAGAAAAGATTATACCTAAATATGTAAATTTACATTCATAAATTCAGGGATCCTTTGATGAATTTTGACCTGTCGTTCACCAACAACCCCATCTTCAATGGTCTTCAATAAGTTACAGGTAGTTTTTTAGAATATATTTAGGTATAATCTTTTCTTAATCTTAGTTTACTATTACCATTAAAAATGACTATTTCGTAGTCGAAATGTATACATTTGGTTGTATCAATAACCATTGTTTGTAATGTTATAAGGCGTTTGAATCTATTTTTTATATTATTCTCACTACAAGTCACTCGGTACTCATCCGTACCTCTAATTACTGAGTTTTTTTAAATTATGAATCTTTAACATTTTTACGTGTTAAGCGTATTTAATTGTTAATATTCGGTCATCCTGGGGTCATAGATAGGATATGGCAGTGGTGTGACTAAACGCCCATCGACTGTATCATTCGATTACGATACTCGTTGAACAGTCGTACTAGTATACAATAATATCTTTTTGCAAGTTAACACTTAAAAATGTGGTGAAGTATTTTTAACTCATGGAAAGGATATGTAAATTTATTCTTATTTTTATGTAAATTGTGTGCTCTGCAGTAGAATCCTTCCCCAATGTCTAAAATAATGTACATAATTTGGGTCCTAACATAAACTTTCATACTTTCTTGGTTTGAAAGTATTTTCAGAAACTTTTTGCATTTCCATTAAACGATAGCTCTTATTTATACATTTCACGTATAACATAATTTTATACTCCTGTTTCTTGGCAAAGGACAAAAATATCCTTTCATATAGTTTAATAAGTCGTGAAAAAGCTATAAGAAGTTTTTCTTTTCTTAAAGGATCTTTAAAAAGATTTAGATACTTCCTAAGTCATAAAATAGCTATAAGGTTTGTTTCTGTTGAAGGGTTGTGAAAAAAATATTGATACCATTGTATTATGTTGGAAATTGTAAATTCAAAAATAACGCGACAATAAATGTGCTCCAATATGAATTGAATCGTATTTATCAGAACGGATAGTATATTTATCAGAAGATACTGTTTTTGTTTTTGTAAATATATATATAATTATATTTTAATAAGTTTTTACTTTAACTGTCCGAAAATTTATGTTGTAATTGTGATTGTTTTCTGCTTCAAATGTTTTTCTCTTAGATTTTTCGTTTTTACCGATGTTAGTCATAATCATGAGATGTTAGTTGTTGGGTCTATATCCTATTTATACTTTTGTGGTATTGGAAGATACGGAATGGGGCGAAGAGGGCATCGTTTGTGCTTTTGATTTGTATGCTGATGTGCTATTCTTTTTGTATATTTCGAAGTTTTCTGTGGTATTTAGTTTTCTGCTCTTTTTTTGGTTTCGATTATTTTCATAGTATCTTGTATGGTACCGTAGTTGTAGTATTTTTCAATTATGTGCGCAGCGTAGTTGGAGTCTGTATTTTTTGTACTTTTTGTAGCGTCTTTCAAAGTTCCTACCTGTTTGTCCTGTTTACGTTTTTCGCAGGTTAGGCACTCCGCATTTATGGTATTCGTTAGTTTTTTCGATGCAGGCAGTCAACCTATTCTTTATATTGTTTTTTGTTCTGTAGGCTATTTATATCCCATGTTTCTTGAAGATATTACTTATCTTGCATGTTTCTGGTCTTCTCGTTATTTGTTCTTTTGTCTCTTATTGTTTTTGATTTTTCATTAAAATAAAAATAATCCATTAAGTTAATATAGCGATCTTATTGTTAACTATATTCGAATAGTTTTCTTTATAATTAAATGAAATAACTTTACCATATCAAAACTACAATATTTGCTCGCTGTAATTGTTATTATTAGATTTTGTGAAATAACAGGCGGGCTGAAAAGTTCATAGGCTGACCCATAGATGGCGCTACTAGTATCAAATCCATATGATTTTTAGTTAGCCCCAACCTTCAAAAGACGCGTGTATAAATTTGACAGCTGTTGTACAGTAGTATCTGAGTTATAGAATTTTTATTGAAAGAACTTTTGTTACTTTGAAAAAATGGATAAAAGGGAATTTCGTGTGTTAATAAAGCATTGCTTTCTGTCGAAAAAAAAATACTCTTGAAACCAGGGCTTGGCTTGATAAACATTATTCGGACATTGCACCAGGAAAATCAACCGTAGAAACGTGGTTTGCTAAAATTAAACTAGGCGAAATGAGCACCGAGAACGATGCACGCAGTGGACGCCCCAAAGAGGCTGTTGACTCTTACCGACGAAAAGATTAAAAAAGTCCACAAAATAATTTTTGATAACCGTAAAGTGAAGATTGAGATAGCTGAGACCCGACCCTAAATATATCAAAGGCACGTGTTGGTCATATCGTGAATGTGAAAGAATATTTGGATATGCGAAAGCTCTGTAAGTGGGTGCCGCGCGAGCTCACAATCGACAATCGACCAAAAACAACAACGGATCGATGATTCTAAGCAGTCATTTGGAGTTGTTGAATCGTAATAAATCCGAACATAGCTTCATCATTTCACACCCGAGTCCAATCGACAGTCAGTCGAGTCGAGTGGACTGCACACGATGAAGCGGCTCCAAAGCGTGGAAATATGCAAAAGTCGGCTGGCATGGTTATGGCTTCAGTATTCTGGGATGCTCATGTTATAATATTAATTGACTATCGATTATCTTAAAAAGGGGAAAACCATAAACAGCGACAATTACGTAGCGTTATTGGAGCGTTTAAAAGATGAAATCGCGGAAAATCGGCCTCATTTGAAGAAAAAGAAAGTGCTGTTTCATCAAGACAGTGGACCGTATCATAAATCAATGAAATCGATGACAAAATTCCATGAATTGGGCTTCGAATTGCTGCTGCATCCACCGTACTCTCCAGATCTGCCCCCAGCGACTTTTTTCTGTTCTCAGACCTCAAGAGGATGCTCGCTGGACAGAAATCAGAAATTTCGCGCCGATGAATAGGTAATCGTAATCGCCGTTACTGAAGTCTATTTTGAGGTCAAAGACAAATTGTATCGAAAAATTGTATGACCGCTATAATCGTTAATCGTTGTATTGCCCTCGAAGGGAACTATATTGAATAATAAAATCAAATTTTATCAAAAAAATAATTAACGAACTTTTCAGCCCGCCTGTTATGTTATTAAGTATTAATTATTCTGCACATCATAGAATGTATTACACACTAATAATTTAATCCATAGACTGTTTTTTAAGTGTACATATCTCAATTTTATTATTAATTAAAATAGTTTGTAGGCTAAAAAATAATATTTAAAAAGGATGATGTATTTGGTTAATATATTGTAAATTCCAACAGTTTTCATCCCTTATATTACGAGTTTATTAAACATATTTGCAGCTCTGTGACGTCTTTTTCGCGTCTAAGTCTACGTCGCGGCGCTGGTTGGCGTCGTTGTAACGAAGTGTCGTTCTTTCCGGCAGAGATGGTCTAACACATGGTTGCGGTTTACGGAGAGCAAGCAATAAATTCTTCTATGTTCCGGACATTTGTTACAAGGCTATAGTGTAGCTACGTAAATTACTTGCTTCCATCGCGACGCGGCACGACGCGACCGACGGGGATGCCTTGTTTATATCTTCTAAGGAACGCGTTTAATTTCCAACTCTCGTAAGGTGTGATGATAAAGTCAATTGAAAATTATATTCGAGCTTCTGTTTCATTTATCTTTTCATTTGATTTTATGATTAACAGAAACGAGGTCGAGTAGTATGAAATAAATGTTCTTAAGATCAGTGGCGGTCTTCTGATAAGGGCATGAGAGCAGTTGAGTTTTTAAACAAAACAAACCAAGCGGCAGTGTACATATATTAATTTATACCGGGTGTACGTTTTCAACCTGACCCCTAGACTATCTTCGGACTGAATTGGAATATCGTTTTGAAATTTTGGTTGAATGAATTTTCACAGAAGGCCTACCATTTTAAAATATTTTCGAATTTCTATCACTTCCGGTCATATCGGAAGTTGACTTCAACGTTGTTATTTTAAATGGAACCCCACTATTTTTTTACATTTCTGGATTCCCCGTCAGAAATAAGGGTACATTTGATAATACAACCCTACCTTTATTCTAAACGGTTTTTGAATTATTCCATTTTTTTAAAAAAAATTTCCGTTCGCCGCATTTACTTTTATCGCGGTTATCTTCAAAAGTAATTGATGATATTTAATGATTTAGCATAGATGCTATTTTCTTAATTCCGACCTTAGAGTATAAATATATGGATACAGCTGTTAATACTACAGCCGTGTTACTGAAATACAAAGTAATTCTTGGTCTCTTTTCGTGCTCCAAAGCTAGTCGTCTCTTTGTATTAATCAGGTCGCGTTCGAGCGAGAAAGGAGACCCCAATCCTTTGCTATTTCAATAATGCTTGTATAGTATTAAATGCTATCTCCTTGTATTTATCAAATAATAATCTTGTCAATAATCAAACAGAATTATATTCAGGTAATACCCCATTATTATTAACCATCCTCTGAGGCTTAGAGTTTACCCATAATATTATTTTTCAAAAAAAGAAATTTAAAATGAACAAACAGATGTATTAAAGAGTTGTAACATTGATTGGATATTAATATTGATATCCAAAAAATAAGGCATTAAAATCCTCTTTCGTCTAAATTTTAAGGTTCACGAATCCCACATTTCGAACGCGTCCTACACAGTAGGCACAGCGTACCGAAAGCAATATTCCACGACCGGTTTCGACCTATAGGGTCTCATCAGGTGGGTGCTGGCAGGAAGGCCTTTACAGGCTATATGATAAATAAAAATATAAATATGGAATCAACAGAAACAACTACTCCGAGGGCTAATACCCATACCGGCGTTGAATTACACTGTTGATTCCATATTCATATTTATAGCCTGTAAAGGCCGACCTGATGAGACCTAATAGATTGAAACCGGTTGTGGGATTTGGCTTTCGGTTCGCAGTGCCTACTGTGTAGAACGCGTTTCAAATGTGGGATTTTTGATCCTTAATATTTAGACAAACAAGGATTTTAATGCCTTATTTTTTGGATATCGATATTAATATCCAATCAATGTTACAACTCTTTAATACATCTGTTTGTTCATTTTCAATTTACTTTGTAACTGCGATGTTTCTTACGAGAGAGTTTGTTTTATGCTTCAAATCGTAGGTGCTTTTTTAATTTTGTTGTGCTGAGTTCTTGGTATAAATTATTTCGAATTTTGTAACTGGCTGCATCACATATTACACGTTTATAGTTGTGCACTATCTTTCGTGTGTTTTGCGGAACTCGTAAATCGTCGGCATTTTCATAGCTACAAATACAATTTACCATTGCCATATAGCTGGTACTATGTATTCCAATCTGCGAAGTTTAATTGTCAGATGTTTTCCGTCGTGTGTAGATTGCTGCTCCAAATGGTTCCCGTGTTGAATTAAATCCCGCGAACTTTGCTGCAGTTGCGAAACTGTTGGCGAATGGGGTCCGTAAATGATCTAAACAACGAAAATTAAATTTTATTCGTTCATTAGCATAACAGGATTTTTCTTCTGTTGCTGCAGTGTTGCTATATCAGATTTAATAATTTCGTATCAATTTAATTTAGAAATGTAGGCACAAATAAAACTGAAACAAAAAGATTCGACATTCGAATAATCTTGTGGCGATATTTTTTGGAGAAATTTCACATTTGTTTTGCTGACTTATTTGTTATCGAACTTAACCATTGTAGGTGTTATTTTGGTCTAATTAAACATAGCGCAATTTCAGTACTTATTCAATAGCATAACAAATTTATTAATTATGGTCTTACATTATACTCAACCGTTTATTATAGTAGAAATGTTCCATTGCTCTTGTGATTATTATGGTCTTAGAGTAGAAGGCTTGCTTCTAGAACAATGTTTTTACAACGATAAGTATTTAGTGACTATCAAATTTGTTAGGTTATGATTGTTCTTAAACCATACTACGTGTCACATAAAAACGTTGTAGCTTTCTAATCTTTAATAACGAATGAAAATTTTTATGAATAATAAGGGTAAACATTTGTGCACTCGTCACAAAGTTATGACGTTGGCATGAAAGGGTTACTACGCCACAACCGATGTTTGTAGGTCAATTAACCTGAAACCTGTCAAACTCTGACAAAGAGCAGTACGTGTAGGCCGAGGAAACTTTTGACAGTGAAAAGGTTGATTTTTTTACATCAAATAAGTTTTTTAATTAAAAATTACTGATATGTATGCAAAAGACTAGCAGCGGAATAATAAAAAACGAATGTTAGTCTATTTGTTCGTGCTTTAATTACTTATTAATTATTATTTTCTTTTAGTGTTGCGAGGTTGCTGAGAAAATTTAGTCATTTTGATCCCAAGAAAAGGCGAATTTAATGGTAACAGGTAAGAAAATCTAACCTTACGTGTATTAGATTCCAATTGTACATAGAAATTTCAAAACAGTAACAATAATCGAACAATAATTGTAGACATATTGTTCATCGAGAAATATTAAAATTTGACAAAATAGGAGTTTTTTTAAGAATTTATGAAAATTAATACATCTTCTGACATATATTGAGCAAAATTAAATCACACAGAGTTTTTTAAATCTTTAAAAAATATTTATCATGTCATTTTTTAACGAAATTATTGTCGAAGCTTAACTCAAATTCTTAAATTCATCGATCGATTCATCACAATGGTTGTTACTTCAAATTTAATATTTTTTTATGTTCATTTCGTTTATGTCTACCTCTAAAAGAGGTTTTTGGCAGTAGAAGATTAAATTACTGGAGCGGAAAGTGTAATGAAACTGTCGTCCTTTATGTAATTCAACGAGTAGGACGCAATAAGACCGGCCGTTGATGGGGAAAAACCGTTAATCGACGGGAAATTTTTCAACCCCTTTGCCTGTGTCACTGTGAATATTTTGTCGAAGATTGGTCGTTCTATTCATGTGTGAAAGGTTAGATCTTGGCTTAATTTTGGATAACCAAAGAGGCGAGCCTTGTCAGGTTTCGTTATATTTCTAAAAATAAATCGGCAATTGGAAAACTTCTTACAGCAGTGTATATAATAGTTGGTGGGATTATTATAAAAATAAACACGTTATTTTCTTATTCATATGAGACACTAAATTTGATTATATGATATAACAGGCGGGCTGAAAACTTCGTAGGCTGACCCATAGATTGGGCTACTACTATCAAATCCATGCGATTTTTAGTTAGCCCTAACCTTCAAAAGACGCGTGTATAAATTTGACAGCTGTTGCACTATTAACATCAGAGTTATACCATTTTTCGTGAAAGAACTTGTTACTTTGAAAAATGGATAAAAGGGAATTTCGTGTGTTAACAAAGCATTGTTTTTTGGCGAAAAAAAAGGCTTGGCATGATAAACATTATTCGGACTTTGCACCAGGAAAATCAACCGTAGAAAAGTGGTTTGCTAAATTTAAACGAGGCGAAATGAGCACCGAGGACGATACACACAGTGGATGCCCCAAAGAGAGTGTTACCGACGAAAATATAAAAAAAGTCGACAAAATAATTTTTAATAACCGTAAAGTGAAGTTGCTTGAGATAGCTAACACCCGACCCTAAAGATATCAAAGGAACGTGTTGGTCATATCGTGAATGTAAATGAATATTTGGATATGTGAGTGCGAAAGCTCTGTACAAAGTGGGTGCCGCGCGAGTCGCGAGTTCACAATCGACCAAAAACAACAACGGATCGATGATTATAAGCAGTGTTCGGAGCTGAGAGCTGTCCAATCGTAATTAATCCGAATTTTTGCGTCGGTATGTGACGATGGATGGATGAAACATGACTCCATCATTTTACACCGGAGTCCAATCGACAGTCAACCGAGTGGACAGCACGTGATGAACTGACTCCAAACCGTGGAAAGACGCAAAAGTCGGCTGGCAAGGTTATGGCATCAGTATTCTGGGATGCTCATGTTATAATATTAATTGACTATCGACTATCTTAAAAAGGGGAAAACCATAAACAGCGACTATTACGTAGCGTTATTGGAGCGTTTAAAAGACGAAATCGCAGAATAGTGTCGTGATTTGAAAAAAAAAAGAAAGTGGTGTTTCATCAAGACAATGCACCGTGTCACAAATAAATGAAATCGATGGCAAAATTCCATGAATTGGGCTTCGAATTGCTTCCGCATCCACCGTACTCTCCAGATCTGGCTCCCAACGACTTTTATCTGTTCTCAGACCTCAAGAGGATGCTCGCTGGACAGAAATTTGTATCGAAAAGTTTTATGACCGCTATAATCGTTGTAACGCCCTCGAAGGAAACTATATTGAATAATAAAATCAAATTCTTTAAAAAAAAATATTTTTTTCTATGCTACCCTACGAACTTTTCAGCCCGCCTGTTACGTATGATGATGATTGTTAATAAGACATTGCTGGATTTTGACGATGTTTATTTACAAAATGAAAGATGTGTTGTTGAGAGATATGCTATTTTTTTTAAATACATTAATGCGATATTAATTAGTGAATTAATTTATACCCACTACAGTTTACCTCATACAATGAGGGAAAAATTTGTTACTGTTGTCACGCCCCCACCGGGATTCGAACCTGTGACAACATTAACAAATTTTTACTTCACTGCATGGGGTAATCTATAGTGGTTATAAATTCATTCAATAATTAATATCGCATTAATTTATTTAAAAAAAATTAGTATATGTCACACACAACACAACATCTTTCATTTCAGTTTTAAATAATGTGAAGCTTTACTCAATGTGATTTTAAACTTCTTTTAGTAACAATACTCGTATGAAGAGTCGTGCGTAAACATTTCATCGTTAATGTTATAGCCTTGAAGAGTGAACCCAATCTCTCAAATTGCCCCAGTTTTAATGGGGATAGAATCTCAAACATTTGAGTGTCTACTCCTTTTTCTTGAAAGAATGTTGTGTTTGATTTTATTTAAATAATAAGCAATAAAGTTGAGTTTGGTTGCATATAGCTATGTAAGACCCAATAGATCGTGACCGTTGTTTGTATTTTAAAAATTAACAGAGTAACCAAGATTAACAACATTCTGCTATTTAAGAACAGTAAACAACCCTGTGTTGTTCGTGTCACCTGCCTTGCAAGTGCGCAGGGTTGTCAGGTCTGTCAGCAATGTACTGTGCACCTTCTCAATTACGTATTAATTATTTAAAACTACTAACTCTCAGTGAGTCACAACTTTAAATTGTTTAGAAATAATTAAAAAAAGCTTTAAAAACCAACCAATAATAAAGTAGACATCGAAATAAGCCCACTGTTAGATACGGATGTGTTATCCCTACCCGCACCCTCCGCCTTTAGACATATTATTTAGGTACTTTAGATGTAGATAATTAATTTAGTAGCAGAAATTGAGGTTTTTTAGACATAACCATTACTAATATATAATAATATTTTTAGAAAACTTACATTTACCGACACCCTAATTCATGCCGAATTGAACCAGCCATACAATATTAACCTAAGCTCATTTAATTGCTTTGTTCACCGCTTGCTAACCATACCTTTGAATAAATCTAACTATCAAAAGGAAGTTTCTATCCTAAAGAGCCTTGCCAAGAATAACGGTTATGAAGAAAATTTAATAGACAAACTTATCAGTAAAAAACAAAAATAGTTAAATCTCCAACAGCTATATTCAGTTCCAAATACAAGAGATATTCAACCCAATAAAATATTTTGCTATATCAATTATGTACCTAATATCTCCAATAAAATTTGCAACAATTTAAAAAAGCTTGATTTATCAATCATTTCGGTCAATAAAAACAATTTAGAAAAATTGTTAGTAACTAATAAACCAAAAATTAATGAATTAAATAAAAGCGATGTTTATCAAATAAATTGCAAGAACTGTAAAGCGTTTTACATTAGACAGAAATCCATAAAAAATGGCAACAAATGTCAGGTATAGCGGACCATTGTATTTCCCAAAATCATGAAATAGATAATAAGAATATAAAAATAATAGATACATAAAGTAAAGGCAGAAGACTGAATTTCTTAGAAATAGTCGAAATAAACCAGGCCATCGCAAACGGTTTACCTATTACCAATGACCAAACCGATTTTGGGGTTTTCCCGTTATTAAAATCTATTGTAATCTAGGTATAAGTAGTTTGTAAGTAAATAATGTACCTCAGTTGTCTATAGCTCTTTAAAAATGGTGTAAAAACCGAAACATACGTCAGAGATAGTCTAATACTTTTGTGAAATCACCGTGTGTTTTATTTTATTAATTATTTATTAATTAATTTAGTAGCTGTTGTACTCTTCAAAATTCTCTAATAAGACAAACTTAATGCATAATTAAGTTACCGAAAAAAAATATTTTTTGTCATATAACTCCTTTACTAAATTGTTTTTACGAAGTTGTCGGCGTCCCTAAAAATCGTATTTGATACATGAGGCTTGACGAGAAGTTTTCTCGCTTTTTCTTTTATTTCATCCGTTTTCAACGAAAAGGTCTGCTCTTTACTCGTTTTTGAAATAATTATCCGACGGAAGGAAGTTCTTTTGAGGCTGTCTCATATATTAAATAACGTATTCTTGGGTTTCGTTGTACGTTTCCGTACTCTTGGAAGTTTTCCATCATCTAATTGTCGTTGACTCACCAGGCAGTTCAGGAAGTTGGGGGTTGTCTGTGGTGTCCCTAACAGCTTTTGGCACTTTGAAGAGTACTTTTTTTTGTATGGAAAGGATCGACTTTTTCTGCGAACTTTTGTTGAAGTGCCCATAACACTTAAATAGCAAGATGCCAAAGCCACAAATTTTGCAATGACTAGATATTTGTAATTGTGCTGCAAGTTGGAAAAGTGCTTTAAGGTCAGCAGTTTGTGATAAAATTAAGTACACTCGCAAAAATACATAAGTTATAATTTTTGGCAGCTTAGACTACATATAAACATTGTTTTTTATAAATATAAATATAAACATGGAATAAACAGAAACAACTACTCCGAGGTCTAATATCCTTACCGGCATTGAATTACACTGTTGATTCCGATGGATTCTTAGACAAAGATATATAGTAAGATATTCTGCCAGCGCCCACCTGATGAGGCCCGATAGGTCAAAACCGGTTGTGGGATATGGCTTTCGGTTCGTTGTGCCTACTTGGTAGGACGCGTTCCAAATGTGAGATCTTTGATATTAATATTTAGACGAATAAGGATTTTAATTCCTTCTTTTTTGAATATTTTTTTTTTTTATATAAATCTTATAATAGGGTACATCATTGTTTACTTTTATATGAAAGCTTGACAATCATTTGAAAAAATCAGGAAGAAGTGTGAGTCGGACTTGCATTCTTGGGGGTTCTTTACCGGTATATTATAGTAAAGTTTGTCGTTTCTGTAAGTAGTTACTTTATAAATAAAACTCCACAAAATTATATTCAAAACACTAACAATTGTCTCGACTTACTAATTATAAAACTTCATCAGTTAGAACAATAATATTTAACTTACATCAGAAAACGAACCAATAAAGACGAGGATTAGCAAACAGCTTGAGTAAGGTTGAATTATTAATATTTAATTGATTCAGTTAGTCAAAGTAAATTAGTAGTTATATATTTAGTAATTTTCGGATTTTTCAAAAGAGAAAGTTTTTAACTTTTTTAAAGTTATAATTATAAATTTCAAAACAACATTAAAATGATGATTTTCAAAATTAACAGTCTTGCCATTTAAACGAAACCTTATTTTTTATTTTTGAACACTCTGTATAGTCAATTGAATTTAGCTGATGCAGATGCTCGTATATTTAATATTTCAATTGCTTATATTTTATATACTTATAGGTATTTATATATTTTTATATTTTAAAGTTTTGTTCAAAAAAAATTGCTTTGATACAATTTGCATATTGCGAACTTTTTGGGCCACCCTGAATATGTCGCAGACAGTCTCAAACTTCTAGCATTTTCTAGCACGGTTAGGCAATTAATCAAATACAGCAATGACTAACTCAAAGTTTAGGTGAATTGTAGGGCCTCTTGTATACTAACGGTCAGTCGGTCGACCGGCAGAAAAATCGGAAAAAATTATTATATGCACGTTCAAATTGAATTAAACATACTACCAGTGCCGCTTATTCTGTCGGCAGGACACCGGTTAAAATAAAACTTTCAAAGTAAACCGATGCATTTGTTTCAATATCTTAAATATGTTAGGAAAGGCGATTTTGCCGGTATCCGTCGTATATTGTTGTAGAGCTATTTGAGTAACTAAATTTGCAGGGTGTACAGTTACAAAAATGTAAAATTTTGATTTCGAAGCGTTTCATTTGAAGGAAGGCCCGAAGGACAGAAATAAAACCAAACAAATAATCAAATGTTGCAACAGTTATTCTGAAGTAATTGAATAGTTGTGCTTTATGTGCTCTCAGATCTCCAAACAAGTTGTATAATACCCCTACTGTTCTCTTTTTTGCTACCAATGGACGAATCCATAATTTTCTCTGTAATTCTTTCATGTATTATAAGAATAAATTAATTGTTACATTATCATTTTAAGTTTCTAATTGACTGTGAAGCAAATGATCAAATAAACTCATTTACGCTATAACCTAACCAAAGTGGTGGTAATAAAGTCGAACACTTTGTTTTAAACGGCGCGGATGATTACAAATTCCCCTAACAGTACCTATAGTTCGGGAGTCGGTGAGATCAAAAATCCCGTCATTGCGGATTTGAGAATTCTAGTGAAAATTGACTGTAGCAAACCATAGGAACAAAATGAATCCGGTGTGCTTAGGTTTTTCTTGCCGGAAAGATCTTTAATCAAATTAATTATAATTAAAAAAAACAATGGTTTAAATTACACTATTGTTCAGGAATGTTGAATAGCTTTTAGGAAAACATGGTGTGTCAACCTCTACTCTGCCGAATGTGCCTGTCACATCTGTTTCAATGTGGGGACAGGTAACCATATTTTCTCGTTATCGCGGAAATCGATTTTAATTACAGAATTGTTTAGGAAAGTTGATTAGCATTCAGGAAAACTTGGTGTGCCAACCTCTACTCTGGCGAAAGTGCCTGTCACACCTGTTTGAATGTGGGGACAGGTACTTAACAATCTTCTTCTGTAAATTGATTTCAATTACACAATTATTTAGGAAACTTGGTTATCTTTCAGGAAAAGTTTGTATCACAACCTTTGCTCGGCCAAAAGTGCCTATCATGCCTTTTTGGAATGTGATAACAAGTAACAATGTTCTTATGTTTGATTTTGAAATTGATTTCAAATACACAATTGTTTAAGAAAGTTTATGTTTTAATTATAATTAATTTGATTAAAGATACTTCCTCGGCACACCGGGTCAGTCAGTCAGTTAATTCTCACTAGAATTTCCCAAATCCGCAATGACCGGACTATTGATACCACTGTTTCCTAAACGTTAGTTACCCTAATGGTAAATGCAGTATTTGACAATCCCGCTGACCCTTAGTAGACTGCTAACCAAAACAGAGCTTAATTTTTAATTGGTTATTAATAATCTAACATGCCGAATTTTACAGATAGAATTCGGCATACAAACATCTTGAAAGGATATTTATTAGTTTCCATTGTCCTGTTATTGTGGTTTCAGTATTTTATAGAATAGGAGTAAATATATGTAACTATTATCACTAGATCTTCTTTTCTTGATGTTCGTATAGATGGGGATGTGAAATGTATTTTATTACTACTTTCAGCTGGATGTTCTCACGTATCTATACGTTTTATTTATGTGAAAATATTTTTATTTTTCATGCTTACCAAAATATACATTTTTTTTCAATTTACCAAGCCGAGCCGCGAGAAATGGAACAGTACATGAATCGTTATTTCTAATGGTCTTAAGCTTGTTTAAACTGTAAGTAACAGGCGGGCTGAAAAGTTCGTAGGCTGGCCCATAGATGGCGATACTAGTATCAAATCCATATGATTTTTAGTTAACCCTAACCTTCTAAAGACGCGTGTTTAAATTTGACAGCTGTTGCACTATTAGTGTCAGAGTTATAGCATTTTTAGTGGAAGAACTTTTGTTACTATGAAAAGAAAAATGGATAAAAGGGAATTTCGTGTGTTAATAAAGCATTGTATTGGCTTTTGACGAAAAATAATACTGTTGAAACCAAGAAACCAAGGCTTGGCTTGATAAACATTATTCGGACTTCGCACCAGAAAAATCAACCATAGAAAAGTGGTTTGCTAAATTTAAACGAGGCGAAATGAGCACCAAGGACGATGCACGCAGTGGACGCCTCAAAGAGGCTGTTACCGACGAAAACATAAAAAAAGTCCACAAAATAATTTTTGATAACCGTAAAGTGAAATTGATTGAGATATCTGAGACTCGATCCTAAAGATATCAAAGGAAGGCATTGGTCATATCGTGAATGTGAATGAATATTTGGATATGCGAAAGCACTGTAAAGAGAGGGTGCCGCGCTAGCCGCGAACTCACAATCGACAACGGATTGATGATTCTAAGCAGTGTTTGGAGCTGGGAGCTGTTCATTCGTAATAAATCCGAATTTTTGCGTCGATATGTGACGATAGATAAAACATGGCTTCTTTATTTCACACCAGAGTCCAATCGACAGTCAGACGAGTGGACTGCACGTGATTAACCGACTCCAAAGCGTGGAAAGACGCAAAAGTCGGCTGGCAAGGTTATGGCATCAGTATTCTGGGATGCTCATGGTAGAATATTCATTGACTATCTTATAAAGGGGAAAACCATAAACAGCGACTATTACGTATCGTTATTGGAGCGTTTAAAAGACGAAATTGCGGAAAAGCGGCCCCATTTGAAGAAAAAGAAAGTGCTGTTTCATCAAGAGAATGCACCGTGTCACAAATAAATGGAATCGATGGCAAAATTCCATGAATTGGGCTTCGAATTGCTTCCGCATCCATCGTACACTCCAAATCTGGCCCGCAGCGACATTTTTCTATTCTCAGACCTCAAGAGGAGGCTCGCTGGACAGAAATCAGAAATTTCGCGCCGATGAAGAGGTAATCGCTGAAACTGAAGCCTATTTTGAGGCTAAAGACAAATCGTATTATAAAAGTGGTATCGAATAATAGTATGACCGCTATAATGGTTGTATCGTTGAATAATAAAATTAAATTCTAACAAAAAAAAGTTGTTTTCTATGCCAGCCTACGAACTTTTCTGCCCTCCGGTTATTTGTGATTAAATTATTTGTTTTTTTTTCGGAACTCCAGTCGAAAATGATACTGCTCGATACTTTTTTTTACAGCTATTCTCTTTGTAAACGAGAGCTTTTCTAAACAAAATATCCGTAATCATTTAAAAGAGCATCTGCTTACCCGACATTGATTTATCATTGAAAATAGAGAGTTCAAGTACCTATTTACTTCTAGAACTCAGTAACATTTTGAAAGAACGGGGTTTCCAACTTTTAAAAGAGCTTTTATATCATTTGCACAATTCAGAATCATTACGTTAAGAGATTTGTATATGCGGGAGAATGTACTGTTGTAAATCATATCATATGATGGTAAATAGGATCGATAGTGAGTGTGCTTTGAGTCGGTTAGGATATTGTGTTGCCCTGAACATCGCAGGGGCGGATCCAGAAGTCTCCTTTAGGGAGAGCGATAGTGGAATGAGCTAATAAAAAATCTAACTTAAAACATTAAACCCATACAATTGAAAGCTCTTAACCCTAAGTCTTTTAAACCTCATAACTAACTAACATAAATATGGAATCAACAGAGACAACTACTCCGAGGGCTAATACCCCTACCAGCATTGAATTACATTGTTGATTCAGGTAGATTATTAGACGAAGAACGAACTAACTAACTATAAATATCTCCAGAAGCCCATAATCTAAATGTTTAACCTTATACCTTTTTAACGTAAGCCTTTTAAACCCTATAACCTGGAGGGCAGCGAATCAATACTGAAAATTTTAATTTAATGGATATGTAAATAAATCACTACGGTGACATTAATTATTTTCGCACGTTGGCTAGCTGCCCGTTGAGTTATAAGGTATAAAAACCTTACGTTATGGGGTCATAGAGTTTAAAAAGTTTAAGTTATGGGCTTATGGGTGTGTTTAAGGTATATATTAAATATTTAAAACACATAAACACATAGGTTCTAGGTTTATGGGGTTGAAATCATTTGGTTTTAATATTTTGGATTATTGGATTTTCGAATTTCTCAGCAAATAGAGAGAGAGCGTTGTATTTAGAGAGCACTGTTTCCGAGTCAAATTCTACTCCCATCCCTTTTGGATCAGCCCCTGGAACCTAGTAATACTCTGTTTCATATTATTATATGCATAGAATGTTTATGTAGCGTCATAATACCGGAAACTTAAGTCGTTTGCAACGGCGAAACTAGGCTTGGAAGTTTCTTGTATCTGTGAAAGGGGATATTCCTGTGCAGTGAGTACTTAAACATATATACACATACCAATACAAAGACGATTTCGACTGATTTCGAAGTTTGGTCGTATCGAATTATAATGATGAAGTTTATAATGAAATTTGAAGCTCGCCTTCTGGAACTACCGATAGCAATTCCGATAGACTGCTGTTTGTATTGTAGTTATTCATGTATTAAGGAAAGTACCATGAAGGAAATAATTATTGAAATTGGAAATACATTAGGTAGACGATGCAGTGAAAATGAAGCAACGAATTTTAAATTTAATTCTGAAAATATAGAATTAATGATAAGCATTCAAACCAAATTTGTCTTTTCATAAAAACGGATAAAAAAATAATTCCCCGGAAATTTTAAAATTTTTGGTTTCCATTTATTTTCTAATTAAAAATAACGTCTTCCTTCTTCCTCTGGGCTTCTGGGGTCCGCTGTGGTCCGGGTCGATTTCTTCAAAATATTTTACCGGCTGCTACATTTTTAGTGGTCCGTTGCTGTCACCCCAGAAGCCAACAAGAAGTTAGATAACGGTCTGTGAAATCCTACAAAGTATCATAACCTACAATAACTTTTTATACACTTTAACTTTTAACAGATTCGCAATGATAATGCAGACAAGCAAAGTAGGTGAAATACGTGTTCGGCTTTGCAACAAAGTTTGTGATAAGCAGGTGTGAGTCTCTGAACTGTTTTAGTTACTCAAACTTTGTATTACAATCTATACCATCAGTTAGTTCCCCATTTCTGTATTTATAGGGGCAACGGCGATAGCCATATTATTTTAATAATGCTTGCGAAAAGTTTTTGTTTATATTAATTTGTATGGGGTGGTGTTAAAAGAAGCGTCTGCCTCAAGTCGTTTTATAATCTAATAATTATTGTACCAACAATTATTTCACAACATGTTAACGGTATGTTCCCTTTAGAAATTGTATTTCCGATAATATAATTAAATGTTATATTGTGTCTATACGTGTAATAGACAATTTAGCAGGATTTTCATATTAATTCGTCTTCAACAACCATTTGTTATAATCCGATACGTTTAAAAGACACTATTATACAGATAATAACTTATTTTTAAATAATCGCAGTTTCCTTTTATCTATTCGTTTTCTCCCAACCATACACTACAGGTAAAATTTTAACAGATAGTAGGAAGATTCTATTATATGCATGGAATATTGGTAGGGTTGATGACGGTTATAAGATGTGCGATAGGCGTGGCTTACACTCCCCTACAATGATTAAACGATACAACAGACGGAGATTGAGAATATAGATTTCACTACTACTTTGCGATAGGTATACATATTCCATACTTTGTTCGAATAAATCATTATTGAATTAAAAACAATTAGTTGTAAAAAATGAACGAATATTGAGATACAAGTCAATACTTGCTTATTGCTCTAGAGCCAAATATAAAGTGTCTTATGCAGATCACCCTGTAAATCGATAGTCGGTACACCAAAACAAATGTATTACTTTTAAGACGCGCCACCATTCCATTTCAAAATCCTACATACATGTTCTAATGTTCCTTTTATCCGTTGATTTGATCACTGGTTTTTTGAAATTTAAAGTGACATAAAACTGTTATTCCCTGGTAAGCAAGATAAATAATAATTCTAATAAATAATTCTTTTAAATTACTTTATAACGATTTAAGTAGACCACTACACTGTGCCAAATAATTTCCTAGTTTGTTCTTCTTCAACACTTCAACTGGAATATTGTTTATCGCTTCGGCTATTTTTACACGAGGCTAAAAATTACAGGTACAGACGTCTGTAGTCATATATAAAAGAAAAATGAGAAATGGATGCCTTTTTTTTTCGGGGAGGAGAGGCAATCTTCGAAAGACACTCAGTCGCCCGTGCGACTGGGTAGTGTCGGATTCCCGAGGCCGTTCTAGGACCCGCAGGTCCTCTTCAGCCGTATGTGTTTTGTGAAGTTAGTTGAATTTTATGAGTGTGATGAAGGTCTGGGCGTATCCCAGCAGGTGTAGTAGGATGTCTGTTGGTGTTTCTGTTGTTTTTAGTTCATCCGCCAGACGGATGATGGTCGTCTTGATCTGGTTTAAGTCGAACTTAAATTAGGATCTCTACTGTTTTGGGGTTATTGTGGCTTCTATTGGTCATTGATATCAATGCAGTGGTAGCTGCGTACGATATAACCTGGTTTAGTGTAGCTGGTGGTTGCTGGTTTTCTTTCTTGGGTGAGTTTGGGCTGTTGTTCCTTTTTAGGTTTCTTTGTGGTGAATTCCAGGCAGCCCCTACATTTGGCAGGGTGTGAGCCGTTGCAGTTTCTGCAGGTAGCTTTTTCATCCTTCGGTTTCGGGAAATCTGCTGATTTTTGTGTTTCGGCGCACTTAACGCACCTAGGCATTATCCTACAGTTACGTTGGACATGCCCGATGCGTTGGCGGCGGTGGAACTGTGTCGGGCCACGGTGAGTTCTGTACTTTTCCACTCTGACGTGGAGTTGGCAGCAGTCGGTGATGCGCAGAATAGAGTCTGCGCTGGCTTTTGGTACAGCAACTAGTATCAAAGGGATCTCCTTAGTTTTGGATTTCATACGATGAACGGTGGCGCCTTTGATCCCATTGTTTGATATATCGTCGCGGACGTCGCCAGTTGAGATTTCCGTCGGAACACCTCTTACGACGAATTTCTCTAAATGGATGCCGCAGTCTTGCAGTCTGTATAGTTCCCGGCACCTAAAGATATTCAAAAGCCATAAATTATCGGATCCGCACTAGCAAACCTTAGCCCCTTTAGGACGGGGACAATCGACCGGTAGGCAGAATGATAACTGCTCAGCAAGGTTCAGTAGCGTAGTGGCAAATAGTTGCAAATTAACAGAGTAGAGAAGGGGTTGTTGGGGTATGTAAATCAGTTGAATGAATTCACTTGTGTTCAGAGTACATTACTATTTCTCTCAGTGATACGCGCCGCTGAACTACTAGTTGACTCTTCGGTCCAGCTATATTCTTATTGGCTCTTTCATTTATTGCTATGCTAAAAGTTTCCGCCTAGCTAACTGTCAATCTGATTGTCGCTGAATCTCCTTAGGTGCCGGCCACTGTACCTTCCTCTGTACGTACTTTCCAGCAGAATTGCGCATTGTGACACCTTAAAATTTGCTACTGCGTTGTGGAAGAGGGGATTATTGTTACCATTTAGCATGTTCGGTTAAACTTTTAACTGTGGTGTACATGTATTTAATATTTAAATGATTTCGCTCCTAATAATCTAATTCGTATATTTGTATAGATATCCCTAATGTCTAGTGTGCTAAATTGTTCCATATATGAACCAGTCCGTCTGCATTTCGTCTCATTTAATGTCTTTAGACCCTTTATACGTTGCGTTGTTTGAAAGCAGGCATACAGATGTTTCTCAAGGAAATTTCCGAATAACTTTAATGCCATACTCGGAAATGTGGCTTCGTTATTTCTAGGATATTACTCCTTCTGTACGGTGTTATAAAATTAAACAATGTCTATATAGTCTTGTCAGAATTTAGGAGCAACCATTGTAATAAAAGCAGGAATACCCGTATAAGTTTGTAACTTGTATCAATTGTTGTAATGGAAATAGCAGTTACGAAGTGCCTCCTTACTAGTAATTTTTACGATAGCACTTAGCTCTAGTATTTTAAAAATTATATGTTATTTTCGTATTACCAAGGGAGAATGAATACTCCCTGTTTCTATAAAAAATAGATTCAAATGCCTTATACCACTACAAACAATGTTTATTGGTACAATCAAATGTATATATTTCGATTACGAAGTAGTCATTTTCAATGGTAATAGTAAACTAAAATTAAGAAAAGATTATACCTAAACATATTCTAAAAAACTACCTGTAGCTTATTGAGGACAATTGAACATCAAAGAATCCCTGAATTTATGTATGTAAATAGACTCGTAAACTTTTACGTCGATGTAATTGTGACAAGATTTTAATAGTTTAATATTGTGGTCTATACTATACCCGTGTTTAAGGCATGGTATGCAACTCTTGATTTTGCGGTCAGTCCATCGAGCGGTCAGTGGATTTTCCGGTCAAATCTTTCTTGAATGCAAAATGGAGGAAGGGTAAAATTTACCTGTTGATTTTGCGGTCAAAAAAGCGTTTCACGTGTATAATGTATACACTTTTATTTTTAAAACAATTTGGTTAGGTTAGGTTGGTTTAGGTTATTGGTGCAGCAGCAGATGTAAATTACGAAATAAACTCCAAAATCGGAAGAACACAAATCCGAGATTTAAAACCATTCCGCAAACACGTATGGAAGTAGCCGAAGGAGCTGACAAAAAAATAATGAGGTTGGAATTAAATTTAGACGGAAAAAAGCGAAAAAGAAAATACATCTACCTGGATGACAGGATTGAAAAGGTGACGAAGTGGTATGAGATGGAAAAAGTGACCGCTCAATCTACAATTTTTACGTTTTACCGCAAATTACACGACCGCTCGATCCATACAACCGTCGTGTAGATACACTAAATTATTAATTTACTTAATAAATTGTTGTGATTAGGACTCAAAAACACATAAATATCTCCTGTTGCTTACCGCTTAATTATCAGTTCAAACAAACTATTGTACGCATTTCTAAAAATTATGACAATTGCAAGCTGAATTCTTAAAAAAATAGTTAAAAATATTTTTTTACTAAATTTTGTGACTCATACAAAGGTTTTGAAACAGTGAAGGGGATTGTCACATTAGGAAGACAGTTCTTCGATTGTCGGTTGTTCACAGTTGCAAAGCATATATTATTAAATTTACGTTAATTTACTTAAAACAAAAATAGTTTACGCAACATGAAAATGGCCTACAAAAAATAAGTATTTTTGCTTAAGATTAACATTTTATCTTTTTTATAAGAATATTTTTTATTAGTTAAATTATTAGTTTAGAGTAACATTTAAATATTTGGCGGTCCGTTTTTCATGCTGATTCATGGTCAGATATTATTATTAGGGAAGAGATCATCTTTTTTTCAGTAAGTATTAAAAAACGTAATTCTAAATGCATTTCTTTCGTCAAAACTCAAGATTTTGCTACTCAACACCTAATTATTATCGAAATTGTTGTTACACGAATTGATTCTCGCGACTTCGCCCTCGTGGGGTATTCTTTTTGTAACTAGCGAAGCGATGTACAGGTGACTGTGTGTGTTACTGCAGCTCTCTCTCTCGCGCATGTGCCCATTGTCGTTACTGCAATACTTTGTTTGTAATTCCAAAACAATCACAGAAACTAAGACAATTCATCCACTCTGGCAAAGCTACTTGAAATATTTTTGTATATTTAGCGTCCATTAAATGTTAATATAAAACAAATAAACAATTTATGTACAAGAAAAATGATCTATACCGCGAATTACAAACAAATGAAAATATATATAAAAGACGAACATAAAAATAGAAACACAAATAACAAAAAGAAAAAAGAGCAAGACACTAAAATAATAGTAAAGACAATGAAATATGAAATAAGACAGCATAGACAATATACGTAGAAATAACTTAAGAGTATAACGAACTGGTGTAGCTGGTAGACTGTATTGAGATATGGTAAAACTTTTGGGTGTTTCACTCTCAACAGTTACTCATACTGGTGGGCGGGCTGTCCCTCCAATCTCCACTGTAGTGCAAAGCCGGAGGGTGGGCCTAAGGTCCTTTTCAGCCTCCTTTCAGGAATCGTGGGAGTAGGTGGGTGGTGGTTAGGGAGAGAAATACGAGACGGACGAAATGAACACAGAAGAGAAGTGAAAGATTATCTGTGGAATATTACTGCCTCAACATTTGTCTAAATGATACAAGGAAACCACAGAAAAGTTGGACCACTAAACCACCCTGCTCGGTTATTGAGATATGAAATATTCCGGGTGTTTATAGGACATGGTTGTTAATAAAGTAGATTTTTCAGAAATAAAACTACTAAGAGTAAATGTGATGATTCATGATAGTTCATGATGGTTCATGATAGGGAAACAAAGGCGTGTACAAGATAAGAAGTTGAGTCTACATTGAATTTAATTAAAAACCATTTGCAAAATTAATATTAAAAAATAAAAATATTTTTTTCCGATACATGTATATTCGTAAATACTTTTTCATGGGTAAAACAAATCACCGTTTACGGTCGACGAGCTCCAATTGTGATGTCGGAAGTACTTTTTACTAAAATGTTTTAGGAACATCAAAAGCAGCAACAAAAAAATAAAATAGGCTGTGTAATCTCTCTTTTGTGCTGTTTAATTTTCGAAATGTTTGTTTATTCGTCAAGTCGAAACTAAACGCGCTTGCCATTTACAATTACTGAGATGGAAGGGACAATAATAGTAACCGAGATCAAACGCGTCCAATTTCGTTTTTCAACGTAAGCCTGCGTGTAGTTTTTGGCGTTGCACACTTTTATCTGCTTATATTGTTTTTTTTTTGGCCCGACGGGTAAAAAATCTCATTAATTAAAAGACGACGCTGTCGGATCATTATATATATGAATATATATACGTTATATACATATAACTTACTTACACACGAATATACCTACATATAAACCAAAATACATAATTATATAAAAACTGGCCATTAAATTCGTTACGCCTGTTGTAAATACTAATCGAATTTATTTCGGTGTAGAACAAGTAGAATGTGTTTGGCAACGATTCAACTAGCACGAGTTGGCTGCCAAATTGATACGTCACTTTAAGGAAAACGGTGTGGCCAATCTTGTAAATTTCATAAATCTTAACAAGGACCTTTCGGCTACTTAATAAATCCACTTATTTTTTTTTTCAAATATCTATACATTCGAACGACAGTAAAAGTGCAGAAAGTATAATGGTCGTCTAAAAATTCCAGTTCATGTTTTTCTTGAAACTCGATTCTATTTCTGTTCAAAAATATGAAATTAAAAACGACTCCAAACGTTTTACACTGTTAGGTTGTGTTCGGTACGGCAAAAACCTTTCTAATTTATTAGTGTATTATTGTATAGTTAGGTTTAAGTTCAGTTTAAGCATGTAGGGTTGTAAATAGTTTCTTTTCTTGTAAATAAGTAGTTTAAGCAAATGTTGCATATTGTATATATTTCAATTTGACCATTGCCACCGTTCTTGGAACGCTATTACCATTTGGACCGAGCGGCGTGGTCTAGTGTTCTAGATCATTGCTTAGCATTCGGGAGGTCATCGGTTCGAACCCGGGTCTGGCTGCTCTGGTCCAAGTTTTCTGTGGTTTTCTTGGATCATTTAGGCAAATGCTGGAGCAGTAATATTCCACAGATAATCTTTCACTTCTCTTCTGTCTTCATTTCGTCCGTCTCATTTTTCTCTCCCTAACCACACCACCCACCCATTCCCACGATTCCTGCAAGGAGGCCTTACGCCCTACCCTCCGGCTTTGCACTACAATGTAGGTCGGAGGGACTGCCCGTCCACCAGCACGAGTAGCTGGTGGGAATAAAACACAAAACAGTTTTTTTTACCATTTGGCTTTCAAACCAGGCAATGACCCGCCATTGATACAAGGGATCAAGGGCATTTTTGTCGAGGGTAGCTGTGTTTGAAAGTCACAGTTTAACAACGTTAAAGTGCAGTTACCAGCTGGACTTCATTCCAGCCTCTTCATACAATTATTAGACATTTTCAAAAATAAAACTTTGCTTTTTACATAGTTCACGATACATACATGCGTGCAACTAAAAATTGTACAGTGAAAATAAACGTTTAAAAGGCACTGTTCATTTATTGTTATTATAATAATCTGGAATATTCGTTCTTAACGATATTCATCCAACAGCTTGAATTCAACAAAAACCTTTATCAATCAATTTGAAACATACTCGATCGATTACTTCTTCAAATATTTCAGTATTGAGGAAATCCCTGAAGTATATTACATATAGTACATAATGAATATTTTCTTATCCGATCTACACTCTAGTTCGCTTTTTTCCTAATAACTGGGGACAGAAGGCGAATGAACGCCCTTGCCGATCGATCAAGAGTAACTTGGAGAGCGGTTTTACTTTCCTAATCTAAATCAGCAGAAATACATAATACTGATTAATGCAGAAGTTCGTAAAAAAGTTTGAGAGAGACTGAAGTATTTTAAGAGCCTTTTATATACACATATAAAGTAAACAACACCAAATTATTGGTCAGAATCTTATTGAAATTATTGGATATATGGATTACTTTTATTTCTTGTTTTTAGAAAATCGTCAGTATCAAGATTCCAGGGGCCATTCTTAGCGGGGGTACAAAAGGTGAGTAACGTATTAAAATTTCCTGCCCGGATACACTAACCCACACGCATTGAACTCAGTTAATGCATTGCGTACTAAGTACTTTTCGATGATTGCATCTAAACTATTTGAAAAATAAATATAAATATGGAATCAACAGAAACACCTACTCCGAGGGCTAATACCCCTACCGGCATTGAATTACACTGGTGTTCCGATTTTAGACGAAGATATAACATTTTTTACAAAAAAGAAGGTATTAAAATCCTTATTTGTCTAAATATTAAGATCAAAGATCTCACATTTGGAACGCGTCCTACCAAATAGGCACAACGAACCGAAAGCCATATTTCACGACCGGTTTGGACCTATCGGGTCTCATCAGGTGGGCGCTGGCAGAAAGAATAAGGATTTTAATACCTTCCTTTTTGAATATGTTATATCTACTCCTTTCTGTCAGCACCCACCTGATGAGACTCCATAGGTCGAAACCGGTCGTGGGATATGGCTTTCAGTTCGTTGTGCCTACTTGGTAGGACGCGTTCCAAATGTGAGATCTTTGATCTTAATATGTAGACGAATAAGGATTTTAATTCCTTCTTTTTTGAATATATTTGAAAATTTGTTGCGACTCACTGGACTGTCACACATTTTCGCGAGTATCAGTTGGTCCTTCGCTTTCTACTCAGTTGCCCCGAGTAAAAAATAAGTAGGGTTCGAACCTGGACCGAATCCGGTATCCCAGCTGCCCTTTTAGGGCTTGAAAAGGAATATGTGATCAGGACCGGATCAGCTATGAAATCCTCCGGATTCGGATCCGATCACCTTCCACGGCCTCGATCAGGGTACCTACCCTGTGTGATGCGTAGAAGGAAACCAACCTGTAACATTTTCGCGCATTGGGAAAATTGAAAAACCTAACCGAATATAGATTATGTTTTTTCTTCCAATAAAATTACATATATTCATACAAAGTAATTAAAAATAATCAATAAAAAAATTTTAAAAGCGGTTTGTTTTAACGATTTAAAAAGGGATTTCGAAATAACAAGTAAGAAGTTCCCCAGAAGAATTTAGAAAACAATAATAACGATAAATGAATAAACACTACTTTGTTTATTATCACTTTTTTATTTACAAATCCTTTTCACTATAGTTTCGACCAGAGACGTGATTATAATATGGACTAAGCGTAAGCAACCTTCTCTGTACTAGGAAATTATGTAATTTGGGTATGCAACCAACAAAGAACATTCAGGGACACGTATTTAAGTTTCCCATGCGCTAAACGGAAGTTTACGGACTTTAAAGATTGAAAATCATTTACAATAGCATTTAACATTAACCAAATATATTGAAAACATAATTTGTAATTAATACTTGTTTAAAAAAAGAATAATACTGTTGTTTACGGTAATATATGTGCTTTAAGTGAAAATAAAGTTAATTAGTAACGCAAGTAGATTTCTCGTTGTGTGAATGATTGGTGTATGAAGTTGATAAAAAAGATGTGATGACTGTGATTAGAATGATGTATATTAACAGTACTACTACTACTATGTACATGTATTTTACAAAGTCTGATTTTATGATTTAATAATAGTTGGTAGTATTGAATTTGATAAAATATGTTTCGTAAGTTTTTGTTAGTAAAAAAATCTAAGGTATGCGAAGTTGTTCATTATGTGTACTCTGTTGGGAAAGTTAGAAAAATAGTATGTTAATCATGAGAAGAAGAGAATTATGTATTTTAGAACAAAATTAAATTAACTGTTTATCTTAATATTACTCATTCAATTACTTGCTTACTTTTGCTCCTGTGACAAAATACTTCGTTTGTTGCGTCGAGGTACTACGGTACTACTTTTTTAATTAAATGCTGAGGAAAATCAAAACCGCTAGGTACAGCATTTTGCTTTAATTTTTTTTTCCCACGGGTATTAAAAAGTTATTTTCTTCAAAATGTTTGTTGCAAACAGCACACAACTGAATATTTTGACGGTGTAAAACTTTCACGCCTTATTGCGTTCAACTATTTCTTCTTGAATTCAGGATCCTTCGAAGAAATTACAAATGTATCAGTGTGTCTTATGTTTAAATTGTAGTTACACATGAAATGAAATGGAAGAACCTATACAACTCTTTTCACGGTAACCGTACGCACAACAATATGTAACCATATTGTTCTAATGTTAAACTAGTTTTATATTACTTTAACAAAAAATAGTTCATAAAAGTGTTCACAAAACCCTATGTACAAGAACTACTCTTAACCCTTCAACTGCCTCAAACATTCTGAGTGATGTTACGAACGTTCTTAATAATTCTCGCGTTTCTGTCCCATAATTCGTAAAATGTGTTGCCTACCCAAATGGTATCACTTTATAAACGCAAGGCGCAGTCTAGTTATAAACACGTTTCTGGTTTCGACAAATAGCTTATCATTTTCGAAACTATAGTCAAAAGGATTTGTAAATAAAAAAGTGATAATTAACAATGTAGTGTTTGAATGATGTGGAATTTTCCGGGCTATTCTGCCGTGGTCCTCTCTTCCTCTGCTGCTGCTGTTGAAACCAACAACGACAGCGGTTGGAATCTACTGAGAATGCCAGCAGTCAGGGTTGGCGAAACGTCTAACAGCAGAAGAGGAAGAGAGGATCACGGCAGAATAGCCGGGAAAATTTCACATCATTCAATGGACGCCGGCCGTGAAAGCCTAATATCCGTTTAAAGTAGTATTTATTCATTTATCGTTAAGATGAATTATCACAAAGTAACGGCTGAATCCATCCAATTTTTAAAACAATAATAATTTATATTGAAAACTTTGGTGATTTTTTTAGTAGAGGTTAATTTCAGTATATTAATATAATTAGGTAATGTGTAGTTGGTAACAATTAATTTAAAAATTAATTCACATTAACGTATTAACAATAATTATGTTAGGGTCAACTGGGAAATCAATGAATCCTTGAAGGGAATAAAATAAAAAATATATTACAACCAGACTGGTATAGATAAGGGGATCCCTCTAAGGGCTACGATAAGATTTTCAAATCAGAGCCGAATTGGGTTAGATCATGGCTTCCCTATTGGGGTAAAATACAACAGGAAATTAGGATTAGACTAGGATAGATAAGGAGTTCCTTAAAAGGATCATATATACATACCGTTATACTACATTCCCTATAAGAGGTTGATCTGGTCCGGATCATATTAGAGCATGCCCTATTTCATTTCTGCTCGGGTGTGCCAACTCAATAATAAACTGTATCAGCGCAGATGACGCAGGCCAATGTGTTTTTAACGCTATAAAGCAAGACGGCACTGCGTTACCTACTCTGCATTAGGCCGCTCAAAGATAGTGGCGATTGTAAAACAACCAGAATTTTATGAATAAGATATACGCCGTCGAATTTGAAAACACATAAAGACATTAATGTGCGCCTAATTATTATGATATAGTAACGAATTTTCTAGTATATTTATTTTTATTTAAACAAGTCTTGTACATATAATTAATTTATTTAATACTGAAACGCATTGTAAGCATTTATTTATTAGCGGCGTGATATAATGCTCAAGATCATTTCTTTGCATTGGGGAGGTCACCAGTTCGAATACGGGTTCGGCTGCAGTGGTCCAAGTTTTCTGTGGTTTCCTTGGATCACTTAGGCAAATATGTCTTCATTTCGTCCATCTCATCTTTCTCTCCACACCACCCACCCATTCCTATGATTCCTGAAAGGAGGCTGAAGAGGACTTTACACCCTACCCTCCGGCTTTGTACTACGAAGGGATTGCCTACACACCAGCACGAGTAGCTGTTGGGAATGAAACACAAAAAAGTTTTTTTTTTCAATTTTTCAATCGGACTATTGAAAGTACTCTTAATTTGTATCACTCTTTAGTTTTCTTGTTCGTGCATTATTTATATCAATTGTTTTGTATCGAACTGTATCGCGTCTGATGCTTAGTTGGTCACTGTCATCGGTTATTCTTGATTATGTCTGGAATCTTTTTGATAGTTTCTTTTGTCGCTAGTCTAATTCGTTGGGTGATTTATGACGGAGGATGTCGCCTTTCGAGAAGTATTAATGTTCCGTTGTATCGGTCGTTACTTGGAGCGTTCATTCATAACAATAACTCCCTTTTTGTAATTGTACAGATCAGATTCCAAGAAAAACACCGTTTTGAATCAAATTATAAAACAGCACATTTTGGCAGCCCATGGTTGAACCCTGGTACATAGTAGTAGGATATTCGAGATTTGAATTAGGGGTTAATACATTTCAAAATCTTGTCGTCTAAAGGAAATTCTAATACCAGATTCTGATTCAGCGATAGAAGTTTTTTCGGAAATATTAATTGTTTCGACATTTTACCTCACGTAGTAATCCTTCAGAAGACCAAAAATTATATTTATGAATTTTGAGGTAAGAATACCTTTTGTTTTTTTTTTTAACCCTGATTTTGTTGATCTGTGTTATTTGAGATATTTCAAAAACATTTTTTCTTAAAAATTAGTTTCAATTTAGGTTTGTGATGTTTTTATACGTATTAAGAAGAACGGAAAACGAAAGCAGGCGAAAGATTCTTATATGGGAGCAGTAAATACTTGTCTGTGGTGTTTCCTTTTTTGTAGAGTTTTCGGAGAAGCATTCATTTGTCATTTTCCCCCATCTCGTTCGACTTGTTTAGTTAGATATATCGAAACGGAAAAGGTTTATTGTCCAACTGGTCATGGAAAATTGCCAACTAGAACACAACTTTGTTGCCGTAAAGGACTACATTGATTACCCAAACCTGTAAATACACAATTTCTTTATGTAGTGCTTCATAAAATTCGAGTTAAGCCAAGTACGCAAAACACTATACGAAACTATGCCATAAGGACTAAATACTCGAAGCTGTTGACCGTAAATTAATTGGCTTATTTCAGTACAATTCTTTTATGCAATAGAATACGGTTTCAGTTAAATAAAAGAGACTTCAATCTTTATTAATTTAGTCTGCTTAATAGGTTTCTCGAAATTAAATTATCTACTTATGCTTATTTCTATTTCTGTAGTTTATTGTTGTATGCGTGTAGTAGAACCGAAGTGGCTTGGTTTTATGGATGATAGGATATTATATGTGCTAATATGAAAAATAATAAAATAAATAATTTCGACTTTTTATTTTAACATTTTTACAATTGTTTCGCCCTACAAGGGAAATTTTAGAAGATAATCTAAAATAATACACTTCACAGAGTAACTTGTATACTACCTAACCACATTGTTGATGGGATGAGGATTTTCGTAACTAATTTTCTTAATTGTATCTATTAATTTCTAAACTTTCGAGAAAATTTACTTTCATGCCTCATTTTGAATATGCAAAATTTTGCATTTATGATTGAAATTATGACTATAAGTGATTAGGTGTTCTGTATACGCAGAATCTGTTTTTCTTTTTTAAATTGTTATTATGTTCATGGATTCGAACAACAAAACGACGACCTGTTTTCTCACAGTTATTACAGCTTTTTGATTTTGAATTAATAGGTGTTTTATATTTATTATTTAAAATAATTTTGCTTAATAAATTATCGGTTTCATACGACATACAAATATTATTGATATTTATTATTAATACTTTAGAGGATGCAACTATTGTGAAACAAACTGAATGTAAAATATTTATAAATAAAATAAGTAGAAAGTTTCACCAATTTAATAAGAACCTGACCTGTTTCGGTAACATGACCATTATCGAAGGTAAGAGTAAAATCAACACTAAAGACTTAAAACTAATAGAGAGATATTTATACCTAACAACATACAATAAGAGGAGAGTTCAGGATACTTAATTTTAGCTGGTTATTAACCAACTCCTTATTTTGTACAAAGGCTTTTTTGATCTCATACTTTGGAGGATATATTTTTTTATGTTTATCTGACACCATTATGTAAAACAACAATATTATCTATATCTAAGTAGTAATTTAAAGAAACACAATGATCTAAAAGCCTCTTTTTTTAAATCTATATTATTTAAATACTCTTTTATTCTAATATTGATAGTTCTACTGGTCTGTCCTATATAACAGGAACTGCAATTGTTACAACAAGTTTTATATATGCCACTTTTTTCCAAGGTATCTATCCTGGGTTTAAATTTAGACAACATTAAACTTAAATTGTAATTATTGTTTTCTACTAAAGTTTCATTATATTTGTTAAAAATATGCTTAAATTTAAAGTTAAAATTGTTTATGTACCTGATGGGTGCAAACATTATATTGTTTTTTGTGGGTGAAGTTAAACTATTATTATAAAGAAGTTGGGATGATATTTATTTTTGATTTTTTATGAAAAAGTTATTCTATGATCTCAGGGTTGAAACCATTATTCAAAGCAATGTGTTTTATAATTTATAATAATAATAAATATTATAAAATATTAAGTTCTTTGTTCAATTTAAAGACAGATAAAGATATTCTTAACACTCTGTTCAATAAGGAATGAAAAACAGCCGTTTTAGTATTTAGAGGACGGTTAGAGTCAACAGGGATAGTGGTGTCTGTATGTGTAGACTTTCTGTAAATTTTAAAAGTTAAGTGATTGTTAAATTGTTGATTGTAGAAGCCTTCACGTGTTGAAACTGGTTCATATTATTTAAAATTGATGAACACAAAAAATTTCAAGACGTTTATTTAGTTTTCACTACAACTGTTTCGCTTAAGATAAGCTTCTTCAGGTGAAGATATAACAAAATTTGTGATTTACTACCAGCTAAAGTTAATATTAGGGAGGGGGAATTTAACATTAATATTTAATAAAGGAAAACTTCTAACATCCAATTGGTCGTTTGTCTGTTGTGTCTATTAATTTCTAAACCATCTTCTAATATGTCTAATTTCTTACCGTTATTCTGGATGTGTAAAACTTTGAATTTGTGATTAAAATTATGACAATTAATTAATGATAATTATTAATTAATGCGTACGCAGAGTCTGTTTTTTTATTTAAGAAACTTATGATGTTCGCGAATTCGAATATCAAACGAACGACCGGTTTGACCTATATAAACTTTCTCACTGTTAGAACAACCTAATAAATAAATACCTGATTTTGAATTGTTAGTGTTTTACATTTGTTATTTAAAATAATTTTACCTAAAGAATTATCTGTTTTATATGACAAAACTACTGTTGATTTTTTGTAAGTTTTTCCCGACTTTAATAGATATTTCACCTATGTACGTTATACAATTAAAGTTAGCTGGTTTAATTTTTACATAAGGATAAACTGGGTTAAAGGATTTTTTTAATAATTTTTTATTTAATATATTGTCAATTAGTCTGCGAGAATAACCATTGTTTAATGCAACTCGATAAATCCTGTCTAATTCTAATTTATATTGATCGGGTTTTAACGGGACAGAAATCGATCTATGGATCAACGAATTAAAAGACGCTAATTTGTGTGATACCGGATGAAAAGATTTAGCATGAATAATAGTATCAGTGTGAGAAGGTTTATGGTACATGACAAATTCATGTTTTGATTAAACTCTTTTAATATTAAGATCTAGGAAATTCATAGATTTCTCGGTTTCAATTACTAAAGTAAACTTGATTTTATCATGTAAACTTATGGAATTTTGTAAATAACCTATCAGAACCTGTGAAACAAAGCAGTATATCTTCTACATACCTGAACCAGTATTATTGTTAAAATTAGTAACTGTAAGATCTAAAAAGATTATGCTATTACGGACCTATTTTTCAACGGTAAATTAGATATCCTTATCAATAGTATTTATAAAAAATGAGAAATTATCTAACTGTCTCTGTGTACCTGTCCAGATACAGAAGATATCATCGACATAACGTTTGAACACAAATATATTCTTAATTATACTATTGTATGAAGTGAATAAACATTCTTCGAAATAGGATAAAAATCAGTTGTTGGTTTTTATGCCAGAAAACATTGATTCTGTGCGCGAACTAATATTGCAAGACCATCGTGAGATTGAGTCATCCTTGGGTATTAGTATGACGAGCATCAATAACACATTGCCTGAACGTTTATCTATGAAAAAGATTTGTTCGCGTTGGATCCTTGATAATGTGATAGATGCTCAAAATGATTCTCGTGTCAATTGGTGCACAAAAATTCTTACGGAATATAAGAGCGGTTCAAGCAAATGATCGCCTGTTTCTTCGGAATAACTGGACATGTGGCAACCGTGCCGTTTGTTTTCAAAAGTGCTTGGTCAAATACGAAAAAAGAAGCGTCAATGAAGGATTTATCTTCATCATTACATTGCAAGCTTTCACATATCGGCTGAAACAACTCCCTTTTTGACTATTTGACTAGCGTAAACGTCGAATGGGTCATGTTCCGTACAGCCCTGATTTGTCACCAAATGATTCCTTATTCCGGAATATCAAGAATAAATTGCGTGGCCAACGTTTTGGAGCTACCTCAATCGGAGTGGAAAAAGCGTTACGAAAATTGGTTCGAGTTCATACAAAAGTGTATTGATCATCATGGACAATACTTTGAAAACCAATAAGGCCATTTTAGATAATAAATTACTGCCTTTTCATTATTAGTCTCAAAATATAAATAGCAACCCTCCTTGACGTTTTCGGCAGAACACTAACCAATCTACAAGCTGCCTATAAACAGCGATTAATACGTGGGTTCAGTTTAACAGGTCGATATCCTTATTTGAAAAGGACTTTGTTTAATATTACCGAATCCCAGAAATAAGTAGCAAATATCTACAGATGGCGTTTGCTACGCTGTCTGTATTTATTTATAAATACTGGTATTTTATATTTGTACGTAATTCACTAAGCGGCTAGCTGTCTGTAATCTAGATGATATTTTATCATTCGAGAAGGTATCGGTTCATTTCCGTAACCCGGCTGCTCTTTTCCGAGTTTTCAGTAATTTCTTTCGTTCATTTAGGCAAATTCCGGGGCAGATAACCTTTTGTTTTTCTTTTGTCATTATTTATTTCTCATCTATCTCTTCCCAACGATAATCCAAATATTTTACTACCTATTCGAGGCTGAAAAGGATCTTCCGCCTCACCCTCCGACTTTGCACTAATGTATAGGTCTAGCAGTATTAATAGTCACTTTCAGATTACTAGTAAAATTATTAAAGCTGCCGTGTTTTTTAATTTATATTTTAATACGTTTAAAAAAGAAATTGGCCAAAGGGGAATTAAATTCGCGTCCTGGATATCTGTATTATGTTTTGTAGGACTGTGAACAATAGATACACATCCAGAAACCTTGCCTTATTCATTTTATATTTTCCCGAAACATTTATTAACGATAAAAATTAAAGAAAATTTTTGTACATTTTATATTATTGGTGCCTAGACGATCTACAAAAACAAAAGAATAATGTATTTTATATTTTCCTATATTTCTGAGTATAAATTACTGGAGAGTTTCAAATCTAATAGGAATAATTTATGTACTTATAAATAAGTAAGAACATTTTGCAGAATGGAAACTAATTACTTATGTTATTAGTTATGTAGAGCGGTAATTTAACATTAAATTGTTGTAGTCAACGAATTGTTTTGAAATGTTTGACAGTTCCAACGTTTGAGTGTATAAAATTGATTTACTTTTTGTGATAATCGAAATATATTTCCGATAACTGAAATATATGAGAGCGAGATAAATTGAAATGGTTTTTAATATCTTTCAAGAGCAACTTAGAAGACATCTGGTATTCGGAAGTTGCAGATTTTGTCATGGTCCTTTTGCTGAACGAAAGTTTACACGGTGCATTTCGATTTTGAATTTCGTACTCTGATGAACTCAAAGCAAAGCATCCGTGTGTGAGATCCGTGACACATTCGTCAGATTCAGCGCTTCGAATCTCGGTTATGAGTAAAAATAAGTAAAAATAAAAACTTACTCCTGGATAGTTTTTTTCCTCGGTATCATAGTCATCAGTCCAAAGAGGAAAGGTTGCACAGAGTGTTACGCACCTCTACTCCTTTCTATCCTAAGACAATATTCATTTCCAATTTTTCTAATCATAGGTACATCCCCAAATATTTGTAAGTAATAATCTAATATAGGAGTTCCTCTGCCTCCTTTTACTGCTGTTTCTGCTTCTAATATATTTCTAATTAGTCCTTCATGTCTCAGAACCTATTTCCCCTTTCTTATTTGACTTCCATAGGCCTTATGTTTACTTACTGTTTCTACTATACCTTTACTATTCATGATATTTTCAACATCCGCTTTTAACACCACAACTCAAACATTTCTAACGTTTTCTTTTCCAGCACGCTCACCCTTCCACGTTCCGCATTCATACAGTGCCGTGCTCCAATTATACACATTTATTAATTTATTCTCGAGTTCTCAAATTAACTGATCGCGAGCACAGAATTGATTTATTTTGATTTATTAAAAACTGTTCGACCTTACTCTATATTTTGTTATTTCCTAAATATCTAAAATCGACTACTTCCAGTTTTTCGTCTCTAATTTTTATACTAATTTTAACCCTACTTTCACTTCCCTCACTAATCAATATTTTTGTTTTATTTTTATTTTTTTCATTCTATGTTATGGTTTACTGTCAGTACAGTCTTCATTTTAAATATGTATATCCGTTTTAAGAATTCCAAAAACTTTAGTGGGCCCCTTTATGACACCCCTTGTAAATACTTTCAAATGCATCGTTCATTAGCCTTGAAAACACCATCACCGGCTTTGTAGAATACGCTTGGGGGTGTTACAATTTTTTTATAAAATGAAAAGGGATATTGGATCTCACCGATCTCCGGAGCGCCTTAGTCATTGTGGTAGTATATGTGATAAATAATTAAACAATGAAGTGTTCGGGAACGAGCCCGATGACTAAGGCGGTTCGGCAAAAGAAAACAAATAAATACACCAATAACAGGACATTGCGACACACACTTAATGTAACATTCGAACTATTTTACATGCTATTTAAACTAAAAATAAGCGAAATTTTATGGCAATGTTTTAATTTCAAATGTTATTAATATATCGCGACTACATGTACCGATATTTTTGTTTTGACTACTGTTAACTACGGTGAAAACCGTTACTTTATCGTTAAGACTGTTAGCTCTCTGCTGGAAAATGATTGGACAATTTTGAAAAGACTGTTAAAGAATGCCGATTGATGATTGGAAGATTAATTAACGATAGGTGGAAGTAGGGATTCATATAAGGGGGGAATTTTTAATTTGATGTCAGATTGGTTGATGTTTAAAAGAACATTCAAATAGCCCGGATTTGTCCCTTATGGGCCCCTAAAAGAAGGGCTTGGAGGCCAACGTTTCCATGAGGACGACGTAGTGGAAGCATTTGTGCTCCAACGGTTGCAAGTACGTCCGAAGAGTTACGATGATGGCATAAATGAGCTGTCTGTCAATCCGATGGGAAAAATATATTTCTAGAACAGGAAACTATGTAGAAAATTAGTATATGTATCGAAGTCTAATTAAATATGGTTTGAATTTGTTACAAAACCAATGGCATTTATATTTGATAGACCCTAGTATTAAATGCTGTTTCCATTTTTTTATGCTCTAAGATCCGTACTGAGTATGCCGATGATCCAAAAGAGAGGCGAGGTAGCCTTCCTTGAAAATATCGAATCGAATATTTCGACGTATCTATCATTTGTTAAACTGTTTTTGTCAACGTTCTGAAGTCGTTTCCATAAATTAGCTCAAGTTACTGATACGGGTCTTTAGAATTCCATGAAAATATATTCTAGAATTTTACTTAATATAACACTGATACCGTTATTTTGATTACATTGGGTAAAATTATAAAATACAATAATACTGTAGCATTTCAAGCAATAGTTTCTCGGAAATTTTAAATTTGGTACGAACTCGTGGTTATTGTATTTTGCATTATATTCATTTCCTTTGTTAAACGCAAATATCTTCAAAATTACATTAACTTTTATTATCTTATTGTTATATTCATTCTCCAAATTTCGGTTTTAGATCAAACAACTATTTATTATATTTATTTCCTTTAATCGTAAACTGGCATTAATTATTTTCAAAATCATTTTATTTTATTATCATATTGTTATGTTCATCGTCAAACTTTCATTGTATTGTCACGTTTAAGGTTTTAGTAAAATTACCAAATTAGCCAGGGTGTTTACCTGAAGGAGTGCAATGACTTGTGGGGTTGTTGCAATGGTCGTTTTGCCATACTGTGCTCTCTGACTAGCAAAAGCTTGTGCAACCCCCACTTCATTATAGTTTATTTAAGCTGAAAATCAGAGATTAATTGCCAGATTCTTAAGAGCACTTTCAGTCATTCAAAAAGAGATTCTTTACATCATTCAAATTTCATACATACAATTATTCAATAGTCAAACAAGTAAAAGAGCTTACTTTCTTCGATATGTGTTAATTTAGTTACCTTGTTATAAATATAAATAGTGCAATGTTATTATTAAATATTTAAAACCAATTTTCATAGTTTCCTTCGTCAACAAGTTAATTAGATTTTACTCGCAATTAATTTTGGCGTGTAACTGTGGGAATTCAAGAAAGACATCTTTCAATAAAACTCTTTTCTCATACATCAAAACAAATACATTGACGCAAAATTTTGAGTTAATTTGTTTTTAAGGAGCAGACGTTGTATTTTAGTATGAGTTTGAATGACGAGTATGAATTAGGTATTTAGATGCAGCAGTCTGCTAGATATTAATATTATTTCATTAATAATAAACTAACAAAAAAACACGTAACTTCAAATCTCCTGTAGGATTAAAGTGGCAACGTGCTGCGCATTATTAAAGAGTTCAAATAGGTAATAATTTGCAATGTTCTGTTTTTTAATGGATAGAGGCAAATTAATATTCTGCTATGTTCCGCTTCGAACTATCGGAGTATGGCGCTCCGGTTGCCGTTGGGATAAAAAGTGAAATCAATTTTAAACGATTTAATTCCGTATTCGCGGCATAAAGGATTGCCATTGCCAAGCTACGCCGGCTTCGATCCGGTTGCGCTAGTTTTTCGTGGCGTATTTCAGTCATGATAAATGTCACTGTAAGTAATCAGTCAAACCTGTTAGCTGTACTGGGTTGCATTTTTTTCCTTTACCGAACGATGATCATTGCCAGGATGAACGGAAGTACCAGTGGCGTAACACCTATACTTTTCTACAGGCCGTTGGTCTTAAAATGTGACGTGTGGTACGATTTAACGTATTTTCTTGTTAATTTTGTAAAATGTGTAGTAATGTTAAGGCTGTGATAAATCAAATGTCGGGTGTTATCAGAATATGTAGGTGCATTGATTGTGCGACTATATATAATTGTATTTATTTAAAATACATATGTACATTAGGTTGGTCAATTTTTGAATTTTAAATAAATAAAAATATTTTCAAGGTTCTATCTTAATATTGTAGGGTGAAATTAAAATAGTCAGGAAAATTAAATGAAATTCAATTTAAAAATGAATAAAAATATATGAATTAAAACATGAACTAAGTAATTGTTAAATAATTATAATAAATGAATAACTAACAATACTTACTAAATTAGGATTTTATGGCCTGACCGGTCCGAGATGACTTATCTGAAATAAAAAAACAAAAACAATATGTGAGCAACTAATTAAACCAAAATCACAATCATAACGATATAAATATAAATAATAACTCATGAATTTGCTTGCAACTCAATCATTTCCAGATCACAGGTATTAAGGGTCAAATTGCGAAATACCTCAACGGAAATACAATAAGCTAGTAAAGAGTTATCTACCATGGTAAACAGTGCATGCATTCACTTCAGATACTAAGGGTCAAATCGCATAGTACCCACTCTATAACAACTAGCAGAGTATGAAGGGTCAACTCTCATCATACTCAATAACAGCACTAAGGGTTATTATAAATAATTTAATAGTAAAATTGGTCACCCAGTGAATCAACTCACCTATTATTTGAAAAACTGACACTTTAGAAAATTAAAGCACAGATGAACAATATCACACAATTTATAAATATCGATATTGATAGCTTACAGAAGACTGACTAACTTATATGGGATAGTTCTCCCGAGAGCAGCGCCCGTGTTTATAAAAGATCTGTATAGACTAAAAAGTTACAGCCAAAAGTTGAATCTGAATATTACAGTGTGAATAGAAAAATTCCTTTTTAGAAATTACTTACTTCTTACAATATTATCCCGTGTCGACATGTATTTTTAAGTTATGTTGATTCAGCATTCACTGTAATATAATTGAGAGATGAAAAAATGAAAATAAACTAGGGCCAAATCTAAAGTTTTATTTTCTGTCTGAAAACGTGCAGGACGCAAGATTTTGTTATCTGTTATGGTCGACATTGATTAAGGAAGTCCTCGGTTAGTAATATGGTTTATGATACGTAGTACATATAGTATTTGTTGCGTCCGTCAGGCTTTTTAAAAAACAATTCCCTTATTTTTTTTACGACCAATAATTTACTTTCGTTACAATTTACATCAAATATCTGCTACTATTGTTAAGATAGAAAACACTCAAAAATCCTTTTTTTTATTGTTCTACAATTATTCTTTCCACTGTCATAAGTTTCCTGTCAAATATTTTCGAAATTTTTTATTTATTGCTATATTGTCCAAAAATTTTTCTAGAACAACATCTGCTAGTGTACATCCTTCTCTATCATTACTGTTCTATTCTTTTTTAAGGCACTAGCAGAAGCAAACCCTCCTTCAACCCCCACAAATCTAACTTAACCAATTAATTGTCCAATCAACTGTTTAAACCACACCTTTTTTCTTTCTATCTTAGCAATTTGGATCTATAAAAACCAAAATCCGAGTATCAAACAAAGCACAAGTATCACCAATCATTCATCAACTAGTATCAATTTCAATCAATTCAATATCAAACGTACACTTCGCTCCTCCAATTTCAATTTTCTCCACAAGTCTAACAATATTTTCAAAGTGTATAAATGGTTTCGTGTTTTTATATAATTCATAATCGCATTATTATCTCAGCCAAATAAATCCTCAATCAAATCAATATCAAACAACAAAAAGAAAACTACCCACACTTCGTTAAGTTAAGTTAAAACAATATTCACAACAATTGGACCTGAATAAAAACCAACTTTGGTTGTTGTATTCGGATTATAAATTTAACAAATGGTCAATTTTTCGTCCCTAAAACTGTAATCATCGCTTTAAGGAAAAATATTATGTACAATGGTTTTGACCTCTGTTAACATTTAATATTAACCAAAAGTATAAAACTTTGGCTTTAAATGCGAATGAACACTATAATCGGAATCGTTATAGGTGGCTGTCATTCTATTTCATTTCTTTGGTCTTTGGCTATATTTCTATATACCCATGAGGCTATGCTTTTGGAGGAGTCTTCAAAATAATTCACTCAAATATTATTTGTTGCAACCCCGCTTGATAACAGAGTTGATAAAAAATAATCCAAATCGCAGAACAGTAATAATAATCAGGCAGTAATTTACATAGATGTCGAGTGAGACTGTTGGTTGGATGTTGATTATAATCTGTTACAATCTTGTTCAATCTTGTTACAGTCTGCTATAATCTCTGACTGAACGTTTTGGCAAAAACGTCTTTTATATGAATATCTAATCCCTTCTTACATAGGTAATTGTCATGAGCTATTAAAATGAATTCATGCAAGAGTACTAAAATGGTCCATTGAAAAAGGTTGATGATGCTAGACTTATGATAAGTACTAAACGGTTAATTAAAGTTAAATGAAGAGAGGTTGATAAGCAGTAAATGGTACATTAAAGTTAGATGATGTAGAACTTATCAATAAGTGTTACAATGAATTACAAGTACATATACATCGGGATCATTATTATGTGTATATAGTTATATTATAATTTATAATTTTATAATGACCATGTTTTAACTTTAAACTATTTTTTGTTTAATGTTGCGCTTATCAACTCTATTCTTTAATGCAATATTCTTGACGAACGTTGTCTTGTCTTTTTATTTCATTTTTAAAATTTTTATGTATCTTTATATTCGCAATGCCACTTACTACGATATGTATTATTGTTTTTATTTTTTGTCGTCATTGTACTACGTCGATGTGTAGTGTAATAATCTTATTAATATATGAAAATTGTATACTGGAAGAGCAGATTCGCTAATGGTTGCAAATTGTAATAAAGTGTGCAAAATGAGGGATTTCCGCTGTCGGATGCATGAAATAAAAACTGAACTAAATCCTCGCTTCTTCGGTTGCTATTTGAAGCAGTAAATTGTTGTAATATCTCTCTAGTTATCGAAGAGTAGAAGATGTACATGCATCGACAATGCGTAATAAATTAACGACAAGTGGTACAGATATTTAATGACCATGTTAGTATTTTCATAAAACGTTGTTATGGCAGTACGTCGCTATCTAGCTGCTTTTACTGTTATTGCCGTATTTCATAACAGCAAAAGCAGGTAGATGGCGACGTACTTTCATATTAACGTTTTATTTAAATCTGCTTTACACCGAGATCCAGAGCTATTTGGTCAGTAATTTATCGAATCTGCCTATGGCGTGCTGATGAGATCTAATAAGATCGAAATCGCGATCCACGTCTGGTAGCTTTGATAAATTACTTGACCAAGAACTTATTTTTGTTCTTATTAACGTAGTATTTTCATTGATTGGTGGCTCTCAGGCCAGCTGAATTTATAGCCTTTCCTTTTGACAGACATTTAGGTGATTCTAAAACTCAAAAATTCCACATAAAACATTTGATTACCTAAAACGCGTTTCGACACAGTGAGAGACTAAATTAATAATAATTAAACTATCGTAGGTGTATTCGTGGAGAAATATCTTAATAAGGAAATTCAAACAAAAATGTTTCTGCAGTTAAATATTTTTGTTTGAATTTGTGTATTAAATTAATCTTAGTTCTAAAACTTAATATATTGTTACAATCCTTCCCTAAAATATTTTGGGAATATGAATGAAAACAAACAATTTTATTATTAATGAGGAATTCGTATTAGAGGTGGGGTTTGAAGGAGGTCGTACTAGTAAATTTTGGAATCACAAAACGTTTTTTTTTTTTAATGCAAATAAACCATTCTTATTATATATTAAGGTGCTTTTTTATGGCAGCATAAAAAAATATCTACCGAAGATATTTTGGACCCTGTAAATCCCTTCCGGTTAATTTATTAGTAGGAAAGTTATTCTTTGATACAACTGATCATTGTAACATTAATTTGTAATTTTCAAATATATATCTATAATTACCTATCTGAACTGACAGCCGCATTTCACAAATAACCTGTCAAACGCCGCCGTCGACCATCGTAAAATCGATCCTGTATATAATTAAATATTGAAATTTTGTTTTGCATTTTCCGCCGCTTGTTCTACTTTTACTACAGTTTCCTTTAGAATGGCTAAAAATTGAAAAAGTGTTTCGTGTCACAAAGGTATAAGTAGGTATAATTTAGGTTAGTTTGATTTATTGATACCACATAGATTCCTTAATATCAAAGTAGCTAATATAAGTTCAGGATTTGAATTTTTAACGTAAGAAGGATTTCAGGTAACGAATTATGAAACAAAAACAGCAACTGAGTATCAAAAATAGGCTATCTATTGTGTGCTGATAAGGACTAATAAGTTCGAAATCGCGATCTACATCTAGTAATTTCGATAAAATTCTGATCAAAAACTAAATGTTCTCTAAAACCAATTTAACGGTGATTTGTTAAAACTGATGGTAGGGTGTAATATTCCAATCAATGAACTAAATAAGGTAGATTTTAGGTGATTTGTAAATTTTTGATGTCTTGGTCTGCATTCTGTGAAACTGCCAACACAGCGGCGTGGTCGAGTGCTCTAGATCATTGCATAGCATTCGGGAGGTCACCGGTTCGAACCCGGGTCCTGCTACTCTGGTCCAAGTTTTCTATGGTTTCCTTGGATCATTTAGGCAAATGCTTGGGCAGTAATATTCCACAGATAATCTTTCACTTCTCTTCTGTCTTCATTTCGTCCATCTCATCCTTTTCTCTCCCTAACCACACCACCCACCCATTCCCACGATTCCTGAAAGGAGGCTGAAGAGGACCTTACGCCCTACCCTCCGGCTTTGCACTGCAGTGTAGGTCGGAGGGACTGCCCGCCCACCAGCACGAGTAGCTGGTGGGAATGAAACACAAAAAAGATGTTTTTGAAACTGCCAGATGTGTATTGCGATTTGGAGCTCATTGGTTCTCATAAGCACGGCGTAGACAGCTTCGACTAACCTACCTGCTGCCATTAAATAGTGTTTAGTGAATGAATACAGATATCGTAGTGAAACTTGCTACTTATTGTGAGATTTAGTAATGTTTAACGAGCTCCCTTTCTAATAAGGATATCAACTTGTCAAACTCCTTATTAGAAAGGGACCTCGTTAAACATTACTGAATTTCACAATAAATAGAAAATTTCTGCAGATGGTGTTTACCACGCTGTTTGTATTTATGCACTATTAATCATGGTCAGGTTAAATGGTTTTTCAAAAATAACGATTTTGGCTGCCGTGCGGTACAAAGAATGTGTTGGCATCGTGTATAAGAATTACGACTTTGGAAATTTGAGCAAGTTGAAAGTCGTTGTTATTCCGTTAAGGTAGCATCTTGCCATATGAATTGCCACTGCTCGAGAACAATAAAAATCCTTTGCCTTATACGGCAACCCTGTGGTCCGCGTTTTTTTTTTTGTTTTTGCCTGATTGTATACGATCCTGGTCGGTTCTTCGAAATAATGGCCATTTGTACCGAGTCTCGCTTTTTGATAGATTTAAGGAGATGATAAAATCTTACCAGTATTATTCGCGAAGACTTTCGCCTTTTTCCTCTTTTACTATTTCGTGACATGAAAATGTAAGTATATGTACGTTGGATTTTACTATTTCCCTTCTAAATAGTCCAATGTTTAAATACGATTGGATTGGGAAAATAAAATGATGCTTCTCGCATTTACAGTTTCAATTAATAATATGAAAGCTGTTAATTTTAGTTCCTTTTTTCTTCGAAGATTGTGGACCAAAATAAATATTTTACTAGCTCATGCTTTTAAGTTTATTTAGTGTTAATGAACGTTAATTAGCAAGAACGTAGAGCTAAGTTTGTTGATGATCTGTTGATATTCGGTATCGTTTAGTACGCATGAACGTGTTCTTGAAGGGGGTTGATTGTTGTTTATCAATCTCCCGTTGACCTAGGAGTTGGTAGTTCCTTTAAAGCGCTCCGGAGACGGGATTGTTTTATTATCTTGTCGAACTCTTCTCATTAGTCCGGCTCTGAATTGGCCTTCTTAACTTTCCAGAAGCGGTTAATCGCTGAATTTGAGAAGTTTCCGCGTTGCGTAATGAATCTTAATTTATTGCGCCCCGAAAGCTGATAATGGATCGGTTGTTTGATGGATCTATTAATCATGGACGAAAGTTTTAAACAATGCTCTCAATCTCAAAATTAAGCGAACGTTTTAAAAACATGCTTACATCCATAGAAATTTGTAGCTTAATCCTTAGGTGTTTCATTATTAAAAAGTGTATTTATGACATAGATTTTGTATTTTTTAAATTTATGAAGTAATTTTTAATAAGAATGTTAGCTAATGTACTGTAAACTGTAAGATGGATGTTTAGATATGCAGAGAAATTTGCTCAAACTTATCCTTTGTATTTTTTATAAATATACATGAGTTAAACAATCGTTTTACATTGTACTTAGATAAATTACAGCAATAAGGAACATTAAATCCTTTGTCAGACGTTTATAGATACTACTTAACGTGAATCGCGACACATATCGAACTTTGCCCCATCACTGAATATAACTTGTAGTGGATACTGTGCTTTTTCTTCTGCTCGTGTCCAGTAGCATCTCTTACTTAAATATTCCAAAATAACTAAGATTGACATACTTGCTAAAAGAGTATACCCTTAAGTAATGAAGTCCGGATTTATGAATATATATTCTACAACATTCTCGAGTACTATTTAGGTCTGCTTGAGCTGTCCAGAGAAAATTTATTTCTTGAATTTCGCAAAGTTTGACCAATTTTCATTGATCTCTAGGGGAACAAGTTTTGATGAGCTACTACTTTTGCCAGAGACGTGATTATAACTAGACTGACCCTTGCGTTTATAAAGCGATGTCATTTGAGTAGGCAACCTATATTTCGAATTAAGGGACAGAAACGCGTAACTTCACTCAGAAAGTTTGAGGCAGTTGAAGTGTTGAGTGAAGTTATTTCAAATAAATGTTGTGCGACACTATTTTTCTTGTACATAGGGTTTTGTGAACACTTTTATGAAGTATTTTTTGTTAAAGTAATATAAAACTAGTTTAATATTAGAACAATATGGTTACATATTGTTGGGCATACGGTTTTCCGTGAAAAGAGTTCTAAAGGTCCTTCCATTTCATTTCTGGTGTAAGTACAATTTAAACATAAGACACACTGATACATTTGTAATTTCTTCGAAGGTTCCCTAAGGACCCTGAATTAAAGAAAAAATTGTTGAACGCAAGAAGGCGTGAATGTTTTACACCATCAAAATATTCAGTTGTGTGTTTTTTGTAGCAAACATTTTGAAGAAAATGACTTTTTAATATCCGTTGGAAAAAGAAAATTAAAGCAAAATGCTGTACCTAGCATTTTTGATTTTCTTCAGTATTTAATTAAAAAAGTAGTACCATAGTAAGTACCTCGACGCAACCAACGAAGTATTTTGTCACAGGAGCAAAAGTATGCATGTACCTAATTGAATGAGTAATATTAAGATAAAGAGTTAATTTAATTTTCTTCTTAGATAGTACCATAAATACGGAGTTGCCGTCAATCCCGTCAATTTCAAAAGGAAAGTACATCCTGAAAAGTAAATCCTGATTTTGCTAAAAATCAGTAATGCGTTCAATGACCTATTAATTTAGTTTTTAACCGCTGTAATGTATTTTGAAATTTTTACATAACTCTACAGTACGCAAGTTGAATGTAGATATTTTTATTAATTAATATTATAATTATTTATATTTTTGTATGATAGATATATTCAAAAATTTCTGCTAAAGGTTTAAGTTTATTTTTGTTGCTTATTATATTTTGTGTATTATTAGTCATAACACAACTCCTTGAACTATGGCTTTGATTTTACAACTCACAACATTTAATAACTAAACTTAAGAAGAAAATTGCTTTTTAATGTTTCAAGGTAATTTATTAAACTCTACAATCGTTTCGGGTGTTTAGCCCTTTGTCAAGAGTAATTGTTTACTGATTATTTATTACCGTTACAGTAAACAATTACTCTTGACAAAGGGCTAAACACCCCAAACGATTGTAGAGTTTAATAAATGACCTTGAAACATTAAAAATCAATTTTCTTCTTTAGTTTATATTCAACAATGTTTCATAATACAATCACCGAAAATTCAATTTCCTTTATTTAATAACTAAGATCAACTATGATAAAAAAGTGACATTACCAAAAATTCCTCGGTCATCTTCATAATTTGTCTCAAGTTTTGAGGCTGTCCTATACTATTAGTTGGTGAGTGTTTGATTCATGTTAATGTACAAAAATATAACAAAGGTGTGCTAACTAAGAATTACAATCCAGCAAAGTAAATTCGTATATTATGACCATTTTCTGACAATAAATAACTAGTTATCGTCGTCATATTACCTTATAGTCTTATATCGGTTCTATAAATAACCTTATTAGGGTATTTTACCCTCAATTGTAGTATACTATTAATCTAATAAACATCTTCATTCCAACTTTGATACTTTAAGTTAGAAGTTGATAAATTAACATAAGTTGATTTACTAGTTATCAAAAAAATAAGCTAGACAGTAGTTTGATATTAGATTTTTTTATAAAAGATAGGCATCATGCGATTGTATCTGATGGAACTGTTACCATTTGCGGACGATTTTGTTATTTTTGCTACAGACATCGTGGATCTCCAACAAAAACTTAACACCTTAGCAAAGTATTATAAAAATCTAAAAGTGAAGGAAAAGAAAATAAAGGTTGTATTTTTTAAAAAAGGAGGAAGAAGGAAAAATGAAAAACGTATTAGGTACAAGAACAATATACTTGAAGTTGTCAACCAGTTCACCTACTTGGGAATTAAATTTTCATCTTCGGGGTTATTCTGTAGAACCTGTGAACTAAAAGTCGTGTAGCATTAGGGCCAATTTGGTTCACACTTATGCAATAACATATACATGAGACAAAATTTATTTAACAGTGTCGTCAAACAAACATTGCTCTTCGGATTGGGTATTTGAGGATACAGACACGTGGACGAAATTGAACGCATTCAACTATTCTTCTACACAACACTTTTGGGCCTCTCCAGACGAACGCCGGGCAACCTTGTTCGACTCGAAGTTGATTGTTGTAAACTTGAAGTAGAAGTCATTCAAAGAGTGCTAGCGTGCTGGCGTAAGATTTTAAGAATATCAGACGACAGGTTCCCAAGGATGGCATATAATAAATTGGTGGAGTTAGATGCTTTACCAAACAAAGATCGTAGGTACAATTGGGTTTCAAACTTGAAAGATATATTAGTAAAATATGGTTTTGAATATTTGTGGAAGGAGCAAGACGAAGTGAAAATTAGGGTAGCCATGCCGCTTATTGACGGAGCTATGAGGAGACTTCTGTGGCAGCAAGATGCAGATAGAGCTCAGAACTCCTCGTATAGTACAAAATATAAACCATTAAAAGAAATAGAAAACGTGAACTGCGAGGAATATCTATTATTCAACATCTCAATAAATTTTACTAGGATAATTGCACAACTAAGGCTCTCAGGGAACGAGGAAGTCACGGTGATGACAGAGGAATATGGTATAAAATATCAGTAAAAGACAAATGTCTGTTTTGTAATTTGGATTCCCTTGAAACATGCCAATAAATATTCACGGAGTGTCCTGCATGCAAAGCCTATAGGGATCATTACAACCTACCTTACCCAGATTTATTAAAAATCAGTAATGTTGAACAAGTGAAAAAACTATACTACTTTTTTAGCAGTTGTCTGAAACTATGAAGTTTTTCTACGTATACACTAAACCATAATACTGTTTAAATGTAGTAATGTCATGTAAAATAGTATATTATAGTTTTAGTTTATATTTGTATTGGAAAATTCCACATACAAATAAATATTATTATTATTAGTTTGATAGTAGTTGTTTTATACAACTTAAATAAGTTCTATTATCAGAAGTATTGGAAAATCCACAATTTCATCCTAACAAGCCTACCAAACTTATAAAGATTAGTGCTCTTCTAACTATTCTAATAAATATATGCTGCCGGATTGCAATCTCTAGTCCTTTCATATAATTGTGAGGGATCACAGATTTTATTTCTACACTATTAATTACTTGAACACGTCCATTTTAGTATAAAGAATTGTCTTATTTATACCCGTGTAGTTTATTAGAACAATATTCCATATTATTGTTTATATTATTGTTATATTGTATAACGAACATTTAGCTATTGGTCAGAAATTCATAGAAATTATTAGATGTGGTTCACTATTTCGTTCTTATTAGATCTCATTACAAACCAAACTGAATGTGACGAATTTTCTAGTTGCTTGTATTTATTTAAACAATATTGAATAATAAGTGGTTTATTTAACATTAAATTACATTTATGATTATTTATTTAACTGTATTTATATTAGTTACTTATATTACTGTCTATTTATATTATTGTGGAGCGTTCCAGTATTTTTCTAGAACAAATCGCACAGGTCTCTACTATTCTCTCACGTTCTTTGTTTTGCGTCTTCTTGTTTGTCGTAGATTGATTTTTGTCTTGGACTCTCGCTAACAACACGAATTTGTTTTGTAAAAGGAAGTTGATGTATTATCAGATTACAGTCAGTACGCCGCCATCTACTGATATGTACTACTAACTGTAGTATTTCGTATGTTTGCCAAGGGCCTTACGTAGGTATCTACTTAACAAACTGAATTTACGACGCGGCAATATTTAGTTCTTGGGACCCATAATTTAAAAATTGTAAACGTATATTGTAATAATTTCAATGGATTCCGCGGTAGGAAATTTGTGAAATATCGTTTAAAATTATTAAGATAAAGTTAAACAAGCTGCTTTTGGATGTTGTAATTATGTTTATTAACACACTCTACATATGTTGCCACCTGTGAAGTCTTTTTCAAGAGTAATATTGTATATTTACTGAATATAGATTGTAGTTTGATGATATTTATAGGTAATGCATTTGACATTTGACAGTTACGCTTCCAACTAATTGAAACATCTAAAAGCAGTTTGTTTAACTTTATCTCAATAAGTATATTGTAAATTGATTATTTTGTTGTACGAGCTCCCAATTGTGCTCTAATAAGGCGAAATGTGTATTAAATAAAATTGATTTAAAAAAACGCTGTAACCAATTAGTGACTACTCTTTAATAGAGGGTGACATTTTGGGTATGAAAATTCGTTGTAGGTTTTTAAACGTATTTGTAGAATTTTGTGTTAGAATGTTTCGTTTAGTTAGTCCATATAAAATGGTTTGATTTTATTGTATTACAGTATACTGTTATGAGTGTAGTTTTTATTCGTTGAAGTTATTGTAAATTTTTCATTTCAGAACGTATTTCCTAAACCATTACTCATTCTGATCATGCATCGTTGACATTTTTGCGAACACGATCATGTTCAATTTTCCTTGCACTAACCACTTAGGCTGCAACCACAGAACTCATCATCGCTTGTTGAAAGTTATTTCACCTGGAAAATTGTTCGAGGACCATTAGCGAAGTCCGGCAGTCGGCTTTTATAATTCTGAATTTCGGAACGGAAGTCCAATCCATTCGCACGGTCAGTTCACTATTTTCAATTGCGATAACGTGTATCGTTTTTTATATACAGAATGAGAAAATTTTAATGTCTATTTGCTAAAATCCAGAACATTTACTATAAATTCCACAAAGTGTTAGCATATTAGGTTATTACATTTTACTAGGTATACGATTCACTGTGAAAAAGATTTATGTTATTTAAAAATTTAAATATAAATATGGAATCAACAGAAACAACTATTCCGAGGGCTAATACCCCTACCGGCATTGAATTACACTGTTGATTCCAAAGGACTTTTAGACGAAAATATAACATTCAAAAAAGAAGGAATTAAAATCCTTATTCGTCTAAATATTAAGATCAAAGATTTCACATTTGGAACGCGTCCTACCAAGTAGGCACAACGAAGCGAAAGCCACATCCCACGACCGGTTTCATAGTTACATCTTCGTCTAAGAATACATCGGAATCAACAGTGTAATTCAATGCCGGTAGGGGTATTAGCCCTCGGAGTAGTTGTTTCTGTTGGTTCCATATTTATATTTATATTTATAATATAGCCTGTAAAGGCCTTTCTGCCAGCGCCCACCTGATGAGACCCGATAGGTCGAAACCGGTCGTGAGATGTGGCTTTCGGTTCGTTGTGCCTACTTGTTAGGACGCGTTCAAAATGTGAGACCTTCGATCTTAAAATTTAGACGAATAAGGATTTTAATTCCTTCTTTTTTGAATATGTTATGTTATTTAGTATGTTTAGTCGATTTTAGAATGTTCATTTGGTCGAATTTTAATGAATACTTAACTATATTGTCATGCATTATTATCATTTAGGTTTTTACGTATTTTTATATCTTATTCATAGGAATAAATGAAATGAAAAAGTTAAAGAAATAAAACTCACCCAAAATAAATTGTAAGAAAATTAAAAAGCGAAAACTATTTTTTTTTGTAACTTTGATTGATTGGTAAGTGAAAAGATTTAAGGTACGCTTAGCAAAAGGTATCTAGGTCTTGATTTTATAAATATAATAATGTTTATAACAACTGGGATAATTTTATGCATAGCTTGTAAATCTTAAGGCTCTTATTTTAACAAAGGAATTGAATTTGCACCGTGTATAGTTTTGAAGTCAACTTGTCGATAGCTTTCTTTTGATTTTACCTGCATCGGTAATACAGTGGATATAAAAATACAATTGTACAGTCATTTTTAAAATTTAATTGTGTACATTGTTGTTGTATTCTAATCCATTTTTATTTCCATCGAAAATTTTAGTTGAGATTAAATTGTGGTGTTGCGGATGATTATACATAATTACAATAGTGGGACATAGGCCCCCACAAAATTATACTAGGTATGTAGGCACCGAGCGGTGTGGTCTACACTGAAGCGTCGATTATCCGAACGTCGAACAACCGCTTATCCGAACATTCAACTTTCAAACGGTATTATAGAAAAGAATTGTTACGAAAGTTACTTTTGGAAAAAGAAGAGGGGGGAGAAGAAAGCCCGATAACAAATTATAAAAAGATCGATTTAAAAGATGCGTTCTACATGATCAGAGCAGCATGGGACAGTGTAAATGAGCAGAACTTGAAAAAAGCGTGGAATAAAGTTTTTTTTTGTATGGGGGAAAATCCTCAAAGTGAATATGTAAATGAGAGACAGGAAGATATGTTTGAAATGATAGATATGCTAAAAAAGCTCGATTGCCACGAAAGTGACGAAGAAGAGGTTCAACAATGGATGGATATCGACGATGAAGATCCCGGGTAGCAAATTATGCAGGATAGCGAAATTTTAGACCTCATGACTAATAAGGCTGACGCCACCGCGAGCATCTTTTCAACTACAAGTTCAGATAATGAAGATGAAAACATAATTGGTGCTTCTGAAGCGTTTACTTGTTTAGATATTGCCTCGCGTTGGTTTGAAACACAGGCTGAAAGCGACCAGTTTCAAATATCTGTCCTTAAAAAAGTACGTGACCTAGCCGCTCGTAAGCGGGTCGGTTTGCTTCGGCAGATGAAGATTGAAGATTTATTTAAGCGTTAATTGTACCTAGTACAAACATGTTTTACTACAAAATTGTCTGCATTTTTTTTTGTTTAATTCCTATTTGTCGTTAAAGATATAAATGTAAACATGGTTACCTGTACGTAAATATGTATAGCAGAATCAATATACATATAGGAATATTTAACGAAGACGCGGTTGGAAAATTGCAAAAAAAAAACATTTTTAACAATAAAATTCAAACAAACAATATGTAAAGGTTTTACAAAAATTTAGTAAGATTTCTCTTACAATGTTTCGGCTTGTAAGGCCATTATCAAAGAGTTATAAATAGAAACTAAACTAAAAATAAAAATGCGTTAATATAAATGTACTACAAATATGAGTGGGGGAGATTACAATTTCTGACAACGCGCTAAATATATAGGGCTCTTATGCCCTTCACACTGCTCATTCGTAACAATTTTATCTTGAAAAAATGCCTTTTGAATCTCTAATTTTTCTAAAAAGGTTTAGTCTTTTACTTTTATTTATACTATGTAAAATTTTAAAATTATCTTCACTAAAATTATGGTTATTATGAAGATAATGTTGCGCGAAGCCAGTATTACATTTTCTATCTATAATGTTTTGTGTTCTTTAAGTCTAGTTTTAAAGGATCTACCAGTCTGTCCTATATAGGCAGCCTGGGAGTCCATACAATGGATCTCATAGACACCTGATTTACAACGTTTATCAAAATTTTAAATTTTATTATTGACTAACATATTACCTAAATTAGTTTTATTGGAACAGATAGTAACAATACCTAATTTATTTAATCTTTTACAAATGGTAGTGCTGATATTTTGATAATGGTTAATAAATATATATTTTTAGCGCGTTATCAGAAATTGTAATCTCCCCCACTCATATTTGTAGTATATATATATTGACGCATTTTTATTTTTAGTTTAGTTTCTATTTATAACTCTTTGATAATGGCCTTACAAGCCGAAACATTGTAAGAGAAATCTTATTAAATTTTTGTAAAATCTTTACATATTGTTTGTTTGAATTTTATTACATATAGGAAGTTCGATTATCCGAAAATACCGGTTTTCCGAACACCCATATCCCCCAATTAGTTCGGATAATCGACGCTCTACTGTACCTTCGTATTCATCTGTTTGATTCTCGGCCCGTCTGCCCTGTTCTAGTGTGGGGTAGATATTCTTTTACGTCTAACTTCATTTCGTTCATCTCATATATCTCATTCCAACCACCATCTATTTCTATAATGCCTAAAAGGATACTAAAGAGCCCCTCCCCTATACACCGGATTTGCACTAGATTGTAGATCGAAGAGACTGTGTGACTACCAGCTTTAGTTGCTAGTGGGTATAACACCCGTGAAAACTATGGTACTATGTAAGTATATTTGGTGTTAAAATATTTAAACATCCTGTAGATTCCTTTTCGTTTTATTTTTGTTAAAACTCTCGGCACGCTGTGAAATTCGTCTAGTTTGTTTTGTGCTCGAAAACTTCCTAGAGTACGTAGCTGTGTGTGTGTGAATGTATGTATGCCAGCAGACGTGTTTATGCATTTTCTACCTGTGGGTAAGTTAGCAAGTATGCACGTTAGTTGGTACGTGATTTCAAATTTTCCGTTGAAATTGCACCGCATGTGAAATTGCTTGTTGATGAACCGACGGGTTGGCATATTAGGGTTGTTTTTTATTACATTTTTTATTCGTTGTATGATTTTATTTCGATGTACGATTTTGAACACTAAAAGAAATAAAAAATATTTATTTTAAAGCTTATGTGTTTTCAAATACAGTAAAATTCGGTTGTAGCGTATCTAAGAGCACCGTAAAAATCAATATGTAGTAGGTACTTTAAAATCTATTAATTTCTGACCAAGAATATTTAGTTTGGATAACATGTACGTGTACTGTTTTTATTGATTGTTACCAAAAATGGGTAAGTGTATATAATAATAACAAAGAAAAGTTAAGAACATTGTAAGTTTAAAAACATAATTACAGTGATTATAGTTGCTGTGTATATTAGAGAACAAACATTTTTGTTTGTAAGTCCGCAATAAAATTATAAAAGTTATTAAAATAAAATTAAATATTTAAAAGAACCTTGCTTTCGGCGATTTATAAGATGTAATTCGATATGAATAAAACACTATTGTAATTTCCACTGATTTCATTAGATACCTGACATATGTTTCGCTACTTTGTAGCTTCTTCGGAAGTTTTAAATACACTTTATTTGTTTTATTTATATATTTTACAATAAATTTCCATCAAGTAAAAGCAGAATCCATCAATTCTATAATTCGATTGAGGACGCCCTAACATGCTGAAACTGATTCATAATTATATCAAGAAAACGGTGATTAAAAGTTTCAAGGAATATGTTGAACAGTATCACCACAATTGCTTCGTTGTACAGCAGCTTTTCAATGTACTTCTTGAAACTTTTAATTATTATTTGCTTGTTCAAAATACGATATTGTGTATTGCTTCTTCTTTCTGTAAACTATTAATCAAAAGGAATGATGGTACTTATATCAGAAGTACTTATATAAAAGTAGAGGTCGTTATAAAGTATATTTAATTATTGAAGGCTCCATTACACTCTGGCTGTGGGTACGTTAGAAGCATCTGCGATGTAAGTAAGCTTTACTGTATCAGCAACCGAAGGTTTAGACCTACTGTTCGCATTTATCTTTTCATTTTTTGTTTGTAATTTATTGGCCTTGTCAGTCACACATTTTTTACTTCTCAAATTTTTGTTGTATTGTCATGTGCATTTGCTGTCCGTTTCTTTCTTCTGCGATTTATGGTTTTATAATAGTATGTAGTTATCAAAGGTAGAAACATGGATAACATTATTAAAAGTAACTGCTGACACATCCTGTAACTGTGAGAACGGTAGATTCTAGATAATTGCAAAAGTAGAGAGTAAGCATTTTCATGTAGCTGTAGATGTGTTTCACATTAACAGTTTAGTTGTAATCTTGAGTTAAAAACAACAACACCTCTTGATTAACAGCTCCTTCCCGTTACGACGTATTTTTAATAAATAAATTCATTTAAGTTTGAATTATTTTTATTTTTAAAAATCAACTTTAACGGCGAAGTAAATTAACTATGTATCACATTTTTTCCCTTTTTTTTAGTATTGCCGTTTCCTATTGTATTATTTTTTCTTTGTGTTCAAATGTGCATCTAGAGTTTAAGTTAGTTTATAGATTTATTGGGGGTAATTTGTTGACCCATCGGTCCATTTCGAGGACGTAGATGATGCACCGACACAGATTACAATGTTACATTTTTTGTGTTTACGTTTTCCCTCCTTTTTGTTTGTTTTGTTGTTTCAAGTGTCGGTGCATCGGAACCACCCCTCCTCTAGGGGCGGTTCTTAAACTCGTAAGAATATAAGTATTTCTACAATTCAATAGATAACATAGTTAATACAATACAGTTATAGTTAATACAATATAGATAGCGCAGTTGTTACAGTTAGATCAGTTCAATCAATTCAATTTCAACATATTAGATAAAAACATCAAACGTTTAGGAGAGATCATCTTTAATACATTTAACATATAGCACAAATAAAATCAAGATCTCTATAAACGTATAGTAGCAATAACATATAGTTCAATCAATCCATCATAATCATTTAATCTTCGTAAATAAGTAGCAGTCACGACGTTCATGTAAAATTAGTGTATATAGTTTTAAATAGTTGGGTGTAATAAAAAATTAAAACACGAAGTCCGTTTGTTGCACCGATTCCCCCATAGGAATCAAAAGAAGTGTCACATCTGTGCACCGGTGAAATAATTCATTTCATCACCTAATTATACACCTACTTACTGCATAATTTATCCCCAATTGGAAACAGAAAATTATTCTTGACAATGAAGGCTACCATCATTTTTTTGTTCTTTAAATGGTTTTTATTAGGTATATAGTAATTAAATTAGACGTTCACCCCCAAAATATCGGTAGGTATAATCCGCAAAAGCCACAATACTGACAATCTACAATTCCGTGGGATCAAAATCCTAACAGCCATAATTTGGGAAAGGAACAAACATAACGTAACCTATCCCTAATCTGACCTTTCCATAATTTGACATAATCTAACATAGTTAAAGAATCGGGGTGATTTTTGGTATTTTCGCTCGTCGAGATTTTGGTCCGTCAGATTTGTGGCTTATGGATTGTGAAAGCCGCCGTAAATCATTATGTTGAGGGTAATACTGAAATTAATATACATATTACTTATATTAAACATTTTATTAAAGACCTTCATACATAGATATATAATTTAATTGAATGTTTTTGTTTAAATTAAACTGAATAACTAATTTGAATCTAAACTAGCGAGCAGTTAGTGGTCTTTGACAATCATAGAAGGAATGTAGAGGGGTGAATTTGAAGAATAAATTGAAATTATGAATGAACCATGCAGTAAAGGACTAACCTAAAACCTAACCTAACCACTCTTCATTGCCTGCAAATTCTTCGAGGAGATCTACTATGGTTTTTCTATAATTTTGATTTCTTCCACCTCAACTTTCTCGTTCACTCAGAACCGCATTAAGGCATGTTGGTAGTGTAACGGATGAGGATGTTGGGCTCCTTTACATGGTACCAGGTGCGTAAAATGTTCACTTTTGGACATTACTTTAATTCAGAGATGAAGGCCTTAAGGACACCTGAATATTTCGGATGACACTCAGTTCTGTTACTTTGATGGGTTGATATGTTACTTAATAAAATTATGTCAGTTCAGATTAATTCAAAAATAATTATTTAGAGATACGTGGAGCCGGACACAAGGCCAATTTTTGACTAAATTCTTCTTACCCATCCATTTCAATGAGTTTGATTGATTTTTTTAAATTTGTTTGTGTGTTTGCTGACAATTATTGTACAATTTTTCCTTTCTGAAGTTGGATAACTTGCAAAATAATACTAAAAGGGAGAACCACGTTAATCTGTAGATATGTATCCTACTCAGGGCTTTTGTAATCCTCTTCTAATTACAGTTAAAATTTTTATATGTCTTTGCGCCGTCTAGTGCTCTGTTAATACTATGATTATTATTATTATTATTACACTTGCCGAAACTAGATAACTACAATCCACTAAATAATATTGCAATTTTCGTTTTTAAATAATTTTTGAATGCATTTCTTTAACTGTTGCAATGCAATGTTTAATATTTAGTTATATGTATTACATTTTTTATCAGAATTGATTAGTTTTTTCCTTTTAATGTATAATAAATAAAACAACTTGTTCAACTTCCACACTTTTTATTGTCTTAACAATTGTTTCGCCACTTTGTGGCTTCATCAGAAGATTTACAAGTTCTTGTTCAAGTTTTTTCCTTCCTGCATCAAACTGTCATCTTAGGCGGCTGTCTTTTTCGCTAAATGGATAAATCGGTCATGTGTTCATTATCGTACACTATTTACTGTCCACTGTCTTCCACAAATATCCTTTAACCTAGTTTGTATATCAGCAAGACCACAGCGCTTCGTTTGTATTTTTTTATGATTAGTTATAATTTATCTCCTATTTACCCCACGATTTACACAATATTACATATAAAGGAGGAAAATTTAAGCATCAGTTTCACAAAAAATTTATTTCAGAGTGAGCGATATCCAGGGCTGGATTAAGCCAAATGGAGGTCCCTAGGTAATGCAAGCTTTGGGGCTCTTGTGTAAGTAGGTCTGTAGGTATTATTTAAACCTTATACCAATACCAAATTTTACTATATTATTTACTAAAACAAAACTATAGACAATGTAATGCATACCAATGCAATACTTGCATTGTAATTGTAGTAAAATTACAACAATAATTTATTTTGTAAATTATCATCATCATCACTAATCGATAAGTTATAAAATCGCATTGAAAACTATTTAAATATTCAATTATATTTTTAAAATATTATTACCAGGGTTTAGGCATATTCTGATCTTAAGAGTGCAGGTGGTAACTTGGCTTTCCTTTGGACGTCTGCAACAGTTTCAAAACGTTAAATTTTGTCAGTTTTCTTACTTGAATTTTTCCAATATATCTTGAAAGAAAACATTATATTGAATGATCATTATTGCAAGTTAATTAAAACTATTTTGAGTCATTGATGATCGAGGATGGTTTTTTGTAAATTTCAATTTTGAAAAGCGTTGTTTGCTAGTTGCGTTTGTAATCACCAGACTTTACAGACTTTACAATGCTGTCATTACATTTAGAAATGTTGATTGGGCCACATTACCAAATATCAGTTCATATGATTTTTCTACAGGTACTATTTCTTCTTTTCCGGCGTCGTCGTCTAATTTGAGATGAATTGCTTAAAGTGCACTACTTCGTCTTTAAACTTAGGCTCAATGTTCTTGGAGTTTTTCACAAGCCCCTCCAATTTCATCGTCGGACTTTGCCGATAAATCTACTCAAAATCCAAATAGGGAATTATTTTCTCTTTAAGCTTCTTGGCTTTGCGACATTTCTGTACACAACATATGCAATATTGTCAAACATGTTTCAATTTTGAACATTTGTTTTACTATGAGAATATCGTCTTCTGCAGTTCCATCGTTATGGCGCTTTTTTCTTTCTAGCATACGCTGATTGTCTTCACTTTATTGGCAATAATGCAGGACCAGGACATCAGCTTACTTATTGGCCTAGGTATCGACAGGACAGTTTTTAATGTTTTATTTTAGAGAAATAAGTATGTAATTTAAACTTTGAAAGGTGAATTTTTTGTGAAACTGCATAATAAATAAATAGGAATTAATAAAACACAAAGAATGTTTCACTAAATTTAATTGAAAACCCCGACAAATTTGTTTCGACCGAAGTCATTACCCAGATGACTACAAAGATTACTGAAGTTTAAAACTAGAACCAAACTTAACTTCGTTAACTAATAAACCACTGATACAACCTTTGGACTCTTTTCACCCCAATAAAACTAAATTCGCTGTATTTTATTCTAGATTTTTAAACTGAAATTAAAACTATTAAATTTAACGCGATTTCCAACGGTTAAGATAAAAAGCAAGTATCTAAATTACTTTATAATAGTAACAATATCCTTTGTCAGGAAAAAACTATATTCTGTAGCCTAAAATTCATTACTAATTTCAGTAAAGTTTTTAAAAACCTAGTACAAAAAAGGTTGAATTGCAAAATAATTGAAAACAGCCCTTTCAATATAAAAATATCTTTCAAATACCAAACAAATTGTCTATACCATTCTGAAAAAAGTGGAATTTATCAAATTCTTTGTAAAAGCTGTAATGCTACATACATTGGTCAATCTGCCAGGGCTATTTCAAAACGCGTTGCTGAGCATAGAAAACAATAAAATTAATTATAGTGGTAGTTTGGTCGACCATTGTATTACGTTTAACCACTCTTTAGATCCGGATATAAAAATTCTACACTGTAATATCCCGAAGAACAGGACGTTATCCCTTTTGGAAACTCTGGAAATTAGAAAAAGCCCTGCACAATAATTTAAAATTAGTTAACAATCAATTAGAAATGTCAGTATACAACTCACCCCTCCTTCTTTTCACCCTTCAGTAGTATATAGGTTTAGTTCTAGTTTTAAGCTTCAATAATCTTTGTATTCGTCTAGTTAATGACCATTTCGGTCTAAACAGATTTGTCAAGATTTTCGATTAAATTAATAAAACGTTCATGGTGTTTTATTAATTCCTACTTAGTGAATCGATGAACCTGTTAATTCTTATAATTCCATATTGAAATTAAACACAAAACAGTTGGTTACAAAACTCATGTTGGTCTCCAGAATGTGTATATACCGTCTGGAGGTGCGCTAGCGCAAACTCATGATTACAGGTATTTAATACGATTTGCTGATTGACGGATTCTGCTAGACCAGTGGTGATTAATTCGCCAGTAATCCAGAGGGGCAAGGGTTCCGAAGGAACCCCGGTGAGTACTTAATTACTGCGAAAGAGCTTGACGAGTACAAAAACGTAAAATGAGTAACATCATACTAAATCCAATATGGTGGCCGCTTTAGATGGTGGATCACATTTTTCTCCACAACCTCCTTAACATGGGTGTCGAATGAAAGGATTTGACGAGATGGATGCGATAAAATAAATTATGTCAGCCTACGTCTAAAATGGCGGACTAAATTTCCTTAATTACCTCCATGACAAAAATAACATAAAATATGAATATCAAATGAAAAGCATAGAATTAAGACGCACTAGCTAAAACGCGTAAAATAAAATAATAAATTAAGGGCCCTTTGAAAAACATGTCTTTTGTTTTAGACCTCGGCTTATTGAATTCATTTTCTTACATGCCTTAAATACTAAAATTTTTTTTTTTATGTATTATTTTATTTTTCCATTATAAAATAATTTTAAACGATCAGATTACAGCTTTGTTTAAATTTTAGCAAAATTACAGACCGTTAGACAATTCATTCTCGGAGTGGAACATTAAAAATAACAATATAAATCCATTTCGGCTTAAAAAACAGCGAGGCTTTTGTAATTCGAGTGCTTTTTTGAAAGTAATATGTATAATAATGGTTTGACGGATCGTTAGGTAGAATGGGACAAATTTTCGAGAAGCGACACGATGAAAGCGTGAAGAGTGAAGCGTCAAGGTTCAAAGGTCGGAGGCCGGGAGTCGTTGTTGTTATAGCATCGTTTTCAGGCGGCGGCGTCGAGTCGCCTATAATTCAATTATCGACCGGATGGAAACGTGATGATTAATTAACTAAAAAGAGAAAAAAAGCATGGCGAGAAGAAGGGGCGACAGTTCAATTAAAAATTGAAAGCTTTTGGAAGATAATGGAGCGATTAATTTTTTTAAACAGGTTCAATTTGGTTCGAGCATTTAAAGCTTTCACAAGTTTATTGGTAACGTGATGCCTGAAGATGGGATTATTAACCAAAATTAGTAATTATTGTTCTGTTTACTAAAATGTGAATGGCGAATTTGCCTATCAAAATTAATTAAAATAACATATTCAAAAAAGAAGGAATTGAAATCGTTATTCGTCTAAATTTTAAGATCAAAGATCTTACATGTTGAACGCGTCCTACCAAGTAGGCCCAACGAACCGAAAGCCATATCACGACCGGTTTCGACCTATCGGGTCTCATCAGGAGGGCATCGGAATCAACAGTGTAATTCAATGCCGGTAGGGGTATTAGCCCTCGGAGTAGTTATTTCTGTTGATTCCATATTTATATTTATAATTAAAATATGTTCATAAGTCATTGGTACTTATGTACTAAGTAACTATTTTTTAACTCTGAGAAGGTCTTAATATGATTTTAATCATTTTTAGATAATAAACAAATGGAGATAACCGCAAACTACATTTTGTTCAGAAAAATTGTGGGTCAGTTAAAAACGAAAAGTGATAGATGTAATTGTTTTATACAGTAGAATCCCAATTAAGAAATAAAAAAATTGAAACAAAAAAGATTTCCTTAAAACTGTAACAACAATTATTACTAAAGTAAATATATTAAAGTTTTACTTAAATATTTACGTGTATTTATGTGAAAACATGTAATATACCAGTGAAACTCTTTTAATATTTAAGTAGTGATTTTTGCACACTTTCATTTATTTATTTATTTATTTATTTATTTATTTATTTTACAAAAAAATTTGTTATAGTTTTGGGTAAGTCTTTTTTCACTTCACTGTATTTTTTTCTCTTGTTGATGCTTTAAGCATTCTATAGAAGATATCACTTCTAACGCTGTTAAGCATTGACTGACGCATAAATAATTAAAAAAATATTTTTTAAATTACAATTTAAGCGATGCTTAGAATTCTCATTTTTGTCAAATATAATACTTCCATTTGACCTTAATATGAAAATGATTCTTATATTAAGTACCTATATACTGCGGACGAAACAATGCAGAGGCTACAAAATAGAATATTAAAAATTAAAAAGTAATTTATTAAAATTTTTATTTAAAAAAAATTATACATTTAGGAAATACAAGATTTCCTAGTCAACAGGGCCGCAGCCGGATATTTATTTTGTAGACTAGCTACACCGTTATTACTCGTAACTAAGTCCCAGCGCAAAATGAGACGTAGCTTGGACACATGACGTGACGTGAGTTTATTACTTCAGCTATGGGAAAGAGGGTGAAAAAAATTATTTATATTCGAAAGTCTGGCTTTTAGAAATATTACCAATTCAAGCCAAAAAGGTTTCCACTCCTATTGTGGATGGACCATCTCATGTAATGTAAGGGGAGAAAGCACCCCCACGGTATTTTTAAAATGGTGATTCCGGCGGAAAAAATTAATTGATTTAGGGAAAAATGATCAATAAATGATAAATGAAAAATGCCTACAAGGAAAATCACGAACAAAAAAAGTTTTCAGAGCTTTGCGTAGAACTGATCTTTTTAAAACTATTTTTAGCAATGTGATACCAAATTATAGTTTTTGATTTCGGGCGGTCTGGCCGTCGTCGAATGAGATATTTTCTTCTCAACGTTTCGTCGACTCGGGTGGACGGCATCTTCAGGAGATCTTCTTCCCAGGATAGTCGGTAGAAGTGACCATTAGCATCGTGCCCTCGTCCTACTGTGTCCACTCGCACAAATGGTCTTTAAAAAAAGAACGAAAAATTATTTTACACAGATAATGTAAAATTTATTTTGATTTTGAATATTTTTTAAAATATTTCTCAATTAGGTTAGATTAACTACAATTTTTATCATTAATTGTAGTAGGCGTTACTTGTTGAAACTTCATATTTCAATAGAACGCAAATAAACAAAGAAAGTTTCAAATTCAATTTGTTGAACACAACAATTGTTTCACCAATACATTGACTTCTTCAGGTGAAGATGAGTCTAATAAACAGTTACAAATATCAGCTTATATATAAAAGGTAAAGACTAAATAAAGTGGGAATAAAGTAGAGGCATTAAATTTTTGAAAATAAATTTAATAATAGAGACCTATTGACTTCAATTTGGTCGTTAAGTAGAACATTTAATTTATTATATTTATTAAAATACAAAGTTTCTGTTAGATTGAGCTTTATCCTTTTGGGTAATTCTTTTAAATTGTTTGAAATTATCATTGAACGAGTGTTTTTCTAGCAACAAATGATCCGCGTAGGTAGAATCCGTTTTTTCATTGGTGTAGCTACGTTTGTGTTCACGAATCCTATGCATGAAAGATCATCCAGTTTGTCCTACGTAGACTTGGTTGCAGTCACCACATTCAAGCAAATAAACTCCAGATTTTGAGGATTTATCAGTATTATCTTTGTTATGTTTAATAAATTTAAATAAAGTATTACTGGTTTTGAAAGAAGTAACTAGATTATGTGATTTAAACAGTATATGTCTTAATTTTAATGAAATTTAAATTTTAAATTTTTTAAAAGAATTTCTCAAGAGTATTAAGCTCAATCTAACAGAAAGTTTGTATATTAATAAATACAATAAATTAAATGTTTTACTTAACGACCAAATTGAAGTCAATAGGTCTACATTGTTAAATTATTTTTAAAAATTTAATGCCCCCACTTTATTTCCACTTTATTTAGTCTTTACCTTTTATATATAAGCTGATATTTGTAACTGTTTATTAGACTCATCTTCACCTGAAGAAGCGAATGTATTGGTGAAACAATTGTTGTGTTCAATAAATTAAATTCGAAACTTTTCTTCGTTTATTTGCTTCCTATTACCATTTTTATGTATATTTTATATGCAAAACAGATTTTTATGTCAAGTATTTTGTTTCTAGGCTAGAAGAAATAAACCAGTCGTCAGCGGTCTCCCGTATCATGTGAGTATATTTAAATGCTATTGTTTTCTTATTTCTACATGTTTGCACCTAATTACTTCGGATTACAACGTTACTATTATTGTGACGCTCGGTGCTGCTAATTGGTTTGGATTTGAATTTGGATTTGTAACGTTACAGTGCTCTTTCCATTAACCGATTAAATTAGAGCACATGATGCAGATTTAAATGTCAACCGCGTTGTGGTCTTTTAAATAATATATACGTTTATGTATTCTACGCAAAACCATTTTGAAATTACGACAGATGTATTTTCATTAAATTTAATTTAAAATCAACCTTCAGCGAGCAAACAAAAACGATGTTATTATTAAACGAATTATGTATATTTATTTTGTATGTGGAAATCAATATTAATATATATTTTAGGCGTATGCGTATGAATTATCCTCAACTTTTGACACTTTAAAATAATCACAAATGTAAAATTGTTGCAGTAGGATCAGTTCGTATATATTCGGATGTATAGCAGATTTTTTATTTGTAAGATGCATGCCTGCCACGCGGGCAGCCCGCGTTAGATTGCAGGCCGATGCGGTACCTTTTTTTACTTTATTGAAATTAAAAATAAACGTGAACACTATCAATTTCTTTTCACAACCATAATTACAACTATTTATTTAGGTAACATGCTCAGAGACGTGATTATAACTAGACTGTGTCTTGCGTTTATAAAGTGATACCTTTTGGGTAGGCAACCCATTTTGCGAATTAAGGGATAGAAACGCGAGCATTATTAAGAGCGCTCGTAACTTCACTCAGAAAGTTTGAGGCAGTTGAAGTGTTGAGTGTAGTTATTTCAAATAAATGTTGTGCGACACTATTTTTCTTGTACATAGGGTTTTGTGAACACTTTTATGAAGTATTTTTTGTTAAAGTAATATAAAACTAGCTTAATATGGTTACATATTGTTGTGCATACGGTTGCCGTGAAAAGAATTGTAAAGGTTCTTCCATTTCATTTCGTGTGTAGTTTCTTCGAAGGTTCCCTAAGGATCCTGAATTAAAGAAGAAATTTTTGAACGCAATAAGGCCTGAAAGTTTTACACCGTCAAAATATTCAGTTGTTTGCAGCAAACATTTTGAAGAAAATGACTTTTTAATATCCATGGGAAAAAGAAAATTAAAGCAAAATGCTGTACCTAGCGTTTTTGATTTTCCTCATCATTTAATTAAAAAAGTAGTACCGTAGTACCTCGACGCAACAAACGAAGTATTTTGTCACAGGAGCAAAAGTAAGCAAGTAATTAAATGAGTAATATTAAGATAAAGAGTTAATTTAATTTTGTTCTAAAATAGTACTATAAATACGGAGTTACCGTCAATCCCGTCAACCTCAAAAGTACATCCTGAAAGATAAATTCTGATTTTGCTAAAAATCAGTAATGCGTTCAATTACCTATTAATCTAGTTTTTAACCGTTATTATTATCGTCTACACATGTTAATTGACATCTTTCGCATATCATCCTCTAACTTACATCTTCTCATACTTCTTTTCTTCTCATGATTAACATACTATTTTTCTAACTTTCCCGACAGAGTACACATAATGAACGACTTCACATACCTTACATTTCTTTACTTACAAAAACTTATGTAACATTTTATCAAATTCAATATTACTACTATTCAACTATTATTTAAATCATAAAATCAGACTTTGCCGAAAACATGTAAATAGTAGTGCCGTTAATATACATCATTTCAATCACAGCATCACATCTTTTCTATCAACTTCGTACACCAATCATCCACACAACGAGAAATGTACTTGCGTTACTAATTAACTTTATTTTCACTTATAGCACATATATTATTGTAAACAACAGTATTATTCTTTTTTTAAAGAAGTTTAATTATGTTTTCAATATATTTGGTTAAATACGTGTCCCTGAATGTGCTTTGTTGGTTGCATACCGAAATTAGATAATTTTCTAGTACAGAGAAGGTTGCTTACGTTTGGTCCATACTATAATCACGTCTCTGTAATATACCAATTACGCTTGGATATATTATTGGTGAAATTAATTATCACTAGTATATAATTATGTTCAGCATATCTATAGTGTTAGCGAATAGGTAGATTTGTAAAATAATCTCATGATTCAAAATTATGGAATCACCTGACTATTACAACGATTAACTCACCATTGAAATTAACGAACGAAACGAATGTCTACTCTTGATATCCAGGATATACTCGTTTGATCGGAATTTTTAATTAAAAAAAACAATGTTTTGACGTTTTGAAATGTTAAAATTCGGTGGTAGTGGTTAAATGGTCACCGATAGTAAAACTAGGTTGTGGTATAAAGGAACGCCGTGGTTAAATTATAAGCCCTTTGTATCATCGACAATGGTACCTGTTCATCCAAAATTGGATGGGTTCAATTAATTCCTAATGTTGGTTGTTTTTTTTCTATGAAGAGCACTCTATCTGTAATATTGCTTATTTTAATTAGAAGTCAACACCTTTGGATTATTTTACATAGGATAAACTTTCGATAAAGCGGAGCGATTTTCCGTCGATAAAATTGTGCAAACTGATTTCAAAACGATGCTTAAAACTCTGAATGCCGTTGGCACTTTGACTTGCTGCAGATTCAATCGCGTTGGAAATATCGCCATATTATTTAAAGCTGCTACCTACAGTTTAAGCTTTTTCGAGTCTTTTTCTGACTAATGTGAACGTTTGAATCGTTCGATGCTTTTGGCCTGTCGTTGTCAAATGTTGTTCTTTTTTTTGTAAAGAAGGTCATTTCATATTTCTGATTTATTCGAACACAATTTATTATTGTTTGAGATAGGTATCTATATTTTATAATATTTTTTATTAATTAGAATAGTCAGAAATCCAAATCCAATGATTCTCTATAACTATAATATTATATAACAATTGAACTTTGTTAAGTGCTTTTGTTCTCTTGTCGGAGTCGTGGCTTAAAACTTCGAATCTACAATTTTTCAGAATCTAGACAAAACCTTGACTTTATTGAGGGAGTCTCTCTCATTTGAGAGTTATATTTTCAAAGAACTCACGAAATAAAGAATTTTTGTGAAAACGTCATTAAATAAATCTGTACTGTTTATTAACTAATTGCTAATAACTTTTGCTTATATATAACATTAATGGATATAGAACACATAGAACACATATAATCAGTCTAGACAATGCACTAGCCAGACTGTTTACAAATTTAATCCATATATATCGGCAGATTTTACTATCTAATCTTGCTACAGCTTTATATGACGAGCTTTCCTTCGCGAATGAATCTATAACCTCATCAAAGTTCGTCGTTATTTAGACATTCCTGACTCATTGTTCAGAGCAGGTAGGTTTTATTTAATTTTAGTTTGCAGGAACTTCGCTCATACCACCGAGCGGAATGGTCTAGTACTCTAGATCATTGCTTAGCATTCGGGAGATCACCGGTTCGAACGCGGGTCCGACTGCTCTGGTCTAAGTTTTGTGTGATTTCCTTGGATGACTTAGGCAAATGTTCGGACAGTAATATTCCACAGATAATCTGTCACTTCTCTTCTGTCTTTCTCTCCATAACCACACCACCCACCCATTTCCACGATTCCTGGGCCTTACGCCCTACCCTCCGGCTTTGCACTACTGTGTAGGTCGGAGGGATTGCCCGCCCACCAGCACGAGTAGCTGGTGGGAATGAAACACAAAAAAGTTTTTTTTTCGCTCATACCTTGCAGTATGTTCTTAAAATTATACTAATATTGAAAAAACCTTATTTGCCAATAGAGTCCATAGGTATGTTGCAACAGGAATGCACTTGTCTTTTCGTTTATTCCGATTACAAATTGAATTTTCTTCTTAAAATACGGTGCGTTACTGGCAGAAATCAATTGCATTTATTTATCTGGAATATTTTCGAACTAGATGAGCCTCATTTTTCTGCAGATCTTCAGTGGATAGTTCTTTGTACTTTATACCTGTTTTATAGTTGATAATGTTTTATTTAAATTTTTACCAACGGGGTGTACTATGTACCACATGAAATAAAACCACGTAAATTTATCGTAATTTAAAACTCCGATAACTATATTTAATATAAACTGAATTAAATGCAAACTTATAACTATAACTAATATTAATGCAAAAAGATAATTAACTATTGATTTGTAAAATATACATAAAAGTTGCTTAATAATGAGTCTTATGAAATACGTGTAGATTCCAGCGAGTCTATACGAGAACTGTCTAAATTTTACTTAAAATTAAATATATACAAAACGTAGTAGTCACTATGATAGTTAGCCCCCTCGCTACCCTCAGGTATACGGTCATTGTATCCACAAGAGATGCAGTCGATGGAAAGTTTGGTTAGTAACTAGCAATATATAGTACGTGACAAACAGCAAATATTTTGGAAGATTATATTGTTTATGATTTGTCTATTTCTCACCAGTTTGTAATCAAAGGTGGAAAAATAAACTATCTACCCAAAGATACGCTTGTATCTGTTTCTATTATTTTTGTTAAATACAACTTTCCCATCTTTGGAATATAGTTGAGTCGTCGTCTACTGTTCTTGATAAGTTCTCGCAGATTTCGTCGTGCTTTTGAGGACTAGCGCGATTCACAACTTTTTTGATACAGGTGCAGCATCTTCTTTCCGATATTATATTACGTTTTCTCTCATTTCTTGCAAGATACCAATAAGACCTTGTATTAGTTTTTTCAAAATACTTTTAACTATTTCGTATCCATCAGCAGTTAGTAGTGGTAGTCCCTTCCGACTTACACTGCAGTGCCGGAAGTAACAATGTGAATTTTTAAAATAAAACATTATAGTAGAATTTCAATTATAAATAACTAACATTTCAATATAAATGTAGGTTCCCATAACTAGATGATTATCCATAGTTAGTATGAATTCGAATGCATTTCAAAGTTAACCAGATTTGTTTTCAATGTGGCACATCTTTTCGATTTAATGATATTTTATGATTCAGCTAAATTTCCTTTCAAATAGTAGATTAATTTAAATGCTTACACTCAAAATCACCTTTTAAGGAGAATCGGTAGAAATTAATTTTAAACAAAAAATAGTAAATAGTTTGTACGAAACACATCTGCAAAATTTGAATTAGTAAAGCTGTTAAACATTAGCAGTGAAACAATATAAATGCTCAGTATTCACCATTTTATAAAACTGTCAAAAATTACGAACTTATTGTTTATTATAATTTTTAATACGTATTTAGCATCTAGTTTGTTTCAGTGTTAATTTTTAACTTCAAAAATTCAAATTTTATGCATGTAGGTATCTGCGACGATTAGTTATTTATTTTTTTTTTTGTGCAATAATTGCTGAGAATTTGTAATTTTTAGAATGGTTTTATTTTATTAGTAGTAAGTGTTGGTCGATTTTTGGCTATCAGCAAATTCCAAAATGTTAACAAGAAAACGTTTGTAACATAATCATTATCAACGAATTTCAAATCAGGTTTTATAATACAATCGAAGTTCAAATACTTTTTGCTATTGTTAAGTTAAATGTGTATATAGTTAATAAAACCAAAAAAACCAAAAAGTATATATTTTTATATACAAAAAACACTGGTCCTTCGAATCGTCTCATATGGTACTTAGTACTACCAACTGAAAAAAACAATAATAATTTAAGTTTCTCTACTTATTTGTAATTATTGATTAGCCGTAGTCTGTCGAGCATAATTAAATTATAATTCGTAGGGCTAATTTTACATTTTATCTTTTTAATGATAAGAAACTATGATAAAAAGTAAAATAAAATGCACTAACCGCCGGTCGTGCAAATCATCTGTCAAGACCGCGATATTTATTGTAAATCGTCATCGTTATTCCGGTTATTGAAAGTTGTTGAAAAGTTTTGACCTTTCTTACAGTGGTACTGGCTTTTATCAGTTATTTAGGTGGATTGGTTGACTTTATAGCAACGGAACTTGGTGCATAGAAATTGAATTTCGCGTCTTTTATTTCTGCCGCGATCGTTTCAGGAGCCTTGCATGTTCAATATGAAAAATTGCAGCTTTTCCGCTATATCCGCATTGGTTCAATGGCAGTTAAATTTCCAGCTCATTAACGCTCTAATGATTTAAATTAAAGACGAATAAAACGAGAATTTACCGTCATTGTCGTTTTACACTAATTGAATTATTACCTGCCTCTACTACATTATCCCCTTTGTTCGACACAATTCGTTAAAACCAATTCAATTGAAATGTTCGCGGGTTGGAACGGTTGACCCCATCGGTGCGGCATCCCGTTCACTTCATCCGTCCTATTATTTAAAGGGCCGTTATATACATAGACAGAAAGAGAGAGCAACGTTAGTTATTGTATCAACTAATCCGTATCTAGTCTAATCCGTAATGTTTGTATTCATGAAGTTATATGGATCAAATATCGCAATTTTATCAAAGCAGAAACGTACTGAAGCTTTCAATGGTATGGTAATGTATACTAGTTGAACCCGTCCAAATTTGGACGGATGAGTACTATTTTCGGTGGTGCATAGAGTATCGACGATGCCCTCTCAAGGTATTGTTACGAATTTTCTAGTTCACTTATTTATTTAACAATTATTTATTTAATCATTCAAATACTATTAACAAACTTAAACTACTTATTTATCTAACAAACAATAATGCACTATATTTATATCACATTATATATAGCCGTTGAATATTTATATTATGCGTCTGGAAATCAACTGTCCCGCTAACCCAGAGATGAGGGTACCTATTTACTGAAAGAAATTACTAGAAAATACACGAATATATTTTGACCGCTTTCCAAAGAAAACGACTTGTTATGACAACAGAATATTCTCGACCGTCGTAATTGAAGTGTGGTAGTTGTGTTTGGGGTGCTAAGTTGCGCAAAAGTTTTAATAAACTAAACTTAATAGACGTGATTGCAGGTTTTTATAATATATAATAATTAAGAAATGGTTAAATCTTGTTGCGCATATATTTGTATCAACGATTCCTCAGTATCATTTCATACATAAAAAATCAATATATTAATTTAACTATCGTTTTATGAATAACTGGGTTAAAGTTTTGCACGAGTTCAGATATGCAAAAACAGTGGATTAAACCGATCAGGCATGAAAATTTTATCCTTTATTAAAAGGAGCAGTAGTTTGTAGTATCCTATTGTCTGATTTCATATATTTAACTTTTTTAATATAATTTTATATTCGCTTTAGAGAACCGTTAGTGAAAATGTTCAATTTTAGTACCGTTTATATTTGATACACCCTCGTATTAGGCGATGAGCATGCAAATTTCTTTTAAAGTTTTGTTATTTGTTGATTGACTGTTTAAAATAGTCGGTCTTGACAATTACACTTGGTATCACCCTGTATATTGTTTGGATTTAATCTTATTAAGTAACTGTCCTATTATCTGAAATCGTCTGTAAGTATAAAGTTGCAGTATTTTCTGGTAATATCATTTCTTGTCACTTGACCGTCGGATTACTCTAACCCACTTTACCTTTCCAATTCGTTTGGTTTGGAAACAAACAAGCGAACGGTATCTACCTACCGTTCTTTCACCAAATTCGTACTAGGGTCTAGAACGAAAACTTGTTAGCGGCTACTCATAAGAAGCGACATTTTTTCGTGATAGAAAATAATTGTAAATACTTCAAACACTTAACATTAAACGAACAGTAAAGAATTTGCTTCGAAACTATAAAAAAATTGCTGTTATTTTTAATTCCATTAATTTAACACAAGAAGGTCTTTGACGCGTTTACATTTTTTAATTGCTTAATTTAGTGATTTTATTTTTCGTGCCTATTACGTTAATAACATTCATAAATTTGGGCACTTGGTTGCCGGGAGAGTAAAATTGAGGATTTAGTTCCGATTCGCCAAATTTAAAGTTACATAAAGGAAGTATATAACAGTATTTTTAATGAGAACTACGCTTAGTCAACTCACTAAGGACAAACTAGTAAAAAGGGAGACTTATAAGGTTTTTCTATGATATCTATTGTAAATAATTTCATTATTGTGTTAATTAATTGTTACATAATTTAATTTGTAGTTATAGTTTTATATTATATTCTAATTTATAAGTATTTAAATATGTGCAACCCTGTGAACCGGTATCCTTAGTATTTCTATAGGAGTTGTAGATGTGTATTGGACTAGTTATAACTAAATCTGTGTAATAAATTAATAAATAAATAGTAATCATATTGTCGATACACATGAATTTTTAGTTGCTTCCGTGAGGTCTTGCTTCCTCTTTTCTAACACATAAAAGAGTCATAATAATTAGCGTCCTCTCTAAGGGCTCTGGTTAATTATATCGTATGAGGGTGAAATGTCCAATGTTTTTAGTTTAAGCGATAATCACCAAAACAATTCTAAGTATCCTGAAACTCACTGTTTTCCAACCAAGTTTCCTCAAAATTGCCGTTGAACAATTGCATTGAATGTACTGGAATAAGCACAACACATAATTTATTATTTTTATATTATTTTTGCATAGTCTGTATATTTCTAGAGGATTTGTCAACATTGTCTTGATATGATGCCATTTACCTTACTAACGTGTGAGCACGTGTAACTGTGTTTGTTTTTTTATCAAGTACTTGCAAACTTAGTTAATTTCGAAAGACGAAGTCTGCAGTAACTTATTGGGCTAACAAAACACTATTCTATAAGAACATAAGCTTTCACGGCCGGAATTCATAGTAGAATGATGATTCGGGCTTGTAGGCCGTGGTCGATTGAACGGTTTCGTCCAGATGTTTCGTCGGCAACTGCGGCTGACATCTTCAGTTGGTGCTGCGTGTGCGAGACATCGAGGTATAATCTTCGCACACGTAGTCAACACAGTACCCACTGCCGACGAAACGTCTGGACGAAACCGTTCACATCGACCACAGCCTACAAGCCCGAATCATCATTCTACTAAAGACTATTCTATTACATCCCTTTATTTCTATAAGATTTATTTGCGTTCAAACAAATCAAACAAAGTTGGAAATTCGGTGGAATGAATAGTGTTAAGTATTATGTTCTTCTGACGATATTTTTAAAATGCAATGTTCTATTAGGGCGATTATTTGTGGTCTATTTTGTGATGCCTTATTAAGAAATTTTAAAGCACAATAGTTATCCATATCTATAAAAATTAGAAAAACTATAATTATTACATAAAATAAATATGATTTATATTTGTGGATTTCCTATTTTATGGAAATTGCGGTATAATGGCCGCTTGTAAATTATGCGCTCAAGGGAAATTACGATTTTATTAATCCTATTTCTTTATGGAATATTTAATATTACTTATAAACCATAGCGAATGATGGAGTCCAATTTAATGTGGAACCATAAAGTTTTTCGCAATACGGAATACGCCAAGAGAGTTGGATAAAATGATTAAGTATCAGCTTGTAATAACCGGCATTAATCAAAAACAATTGGAAGGAGAAGAAATTGATTACTTTCTTTCAGCCACTTTACGTTTTATTATGGTTTTATTGTAATTACGTTGCATAAAAAAATTATCATTAACAGAGGTTTAGTATCAACGTAAAAACTAATAAAGTTTTTCTTGGTTATAATTAAAACAATGAGTGCGTTGCCGATGTAAACATATTTTAATTTAATGGGACAATATACCATTTGAACCCATTCGAATTTGATTAAATGGGTATCTTAGATTGTAATCATGGCGTTCCTCCTTACAGCACCATAATTCAGCATAATGATTATGTTGGCAGACATTTAGTCACAGTCACTACCGCATCCTATCTATGACCCATCTTTGAATTACGTTACGATTTAATAGTCGGGTAATTCTATAATTTGTATCATGAGAGGAGTTAGCTCCACAAAATTACATTGCAAACGTACCTATATGCTAGGACGGCAGATACGTAGAACATTGAATTATATAGTGATTATACAATTATTACAAAAATTGTTTTTGTAAGAGTATAACTGTAGTTGGTACTTAAATTAGTTACAAAAAATGTGGTTAAATGTAATAATTATATTGTGGTAATGAATTGCATGTTATTTTGCTTAATTTAAAATTGTTACAATTGCGAAATAATTAGTTTGCAGTTAACCGCTGATAAAATCATTGAACTTTGAATCAACACCAAACCAAAAGGTACGTCTGGTCTCTAATATAATAACGTTGCATAAACAATTCAGTGCAACATTTTCAGAGGCCAATGGAATTAAGGACTTCTATATTATTAGGCGCTTTTAATAGTTAAATTCGAGTGATTGTTATTAGATTTAGTCTAACTGTGGTTTAAGAATGTGATTAAGTGTGAAATGAATTATTGTTGAACTTCAGGTGAGTTTTATGTTACTATTAATTAAAAAAGTATTTTTTTTTCTGACGTTAACTTAAAATTGCATATAATAGCAACACTTGAGACACGGTGGGAAAATTATTGTCTTCAACTGCGTAGATCTTTTAATTATGCCTTTTGTTTTTTGATTTAATGCCTTCATCGACGATTCTTTACATTTTTTGGTCACGGTAAACTTTCAGTAATTGAAAATATGGCAGTACACTAACAATAAGATAAATTTAAAGAATTTTACCTAGTAATAAATTGATGTAGATACCTATAATATATTTTGCAAAATATTATACGATAAATTTTTTTAATGAAATATAGGTAATAAAATGAAATTGCGTTACATAGCAATTAAAATATTTGGTATATATTGGTGTTTCGCTGGGCACTTGGCGAAGGATATTCAAATAATCGAAGGATTCACAAAATATAGTTGATAATTTCTGACACGTGTTTCGCTTGTTACACCATTGTCGAAGAGTCTTAGATTAAAAGTACATTGGCGCTTACAATCTAATCTAATTTTTGAAAAAACTGGAGTCTATAAGCTAGAATGTACAGAATGTGATTCCTTTTATTTAGGCCAAACTGGAAGGTCATTTAGAACTCGTTGTAACGAACACTTTCGATCATTTAGATTAAGAAAAGATAATTCTAATTCTGCAAACCATTTGTTAGAAACAGGCCATCAGTTTCCTACTATAGAAAATCTTAAAATTATTCATAATGTAAATAAAGGCTTTAAACTTAATATTTTAGAATCCTTAGAAGTATATAAAGTATCAAAAATTTCCAAAAATAACCTGTTAAACGACCAGATAGATATGTACCACTCGGCATTATTCAGTACATTTAATAATTAATGGAATTTCCAAAATATATATAAACACCACTGTACATCTGTTTGTATTAATTTAATTTGAATCACTTGTTTGATAATGACAAGCTATTTGTGGAAACTATAGTCATATTTGTGAATAAATAAAGTAGTGTTTTTTCATTTATCGTTAAGATGAATTATTACAAGTAATGGCCGAATTAATCCAATTTTTAATCTAATCTAATCTAAATTAAAGGACACATTTAGATTGTAAATAATAATGTACCCTTTGTATAGGACTCCTCGACAATGGTGTAACAACCGAAACATGTATTAGTGATTTTCAATTACATTTTGTGAAACAAACCAAGTACTTTTATTTTACCATTCGATTAATAAAATGTTTATTTAATGATACATTACACATTATATTTAATAAATAAATATTCTTGGAAAGAGTACTGAAATAATGCCTTAACAGGCGCATCGAGTTATTTAATAAAACATTGTGACCAGTTCCCAAGATTTTTTATTTATTTATTTATTTATTTATTTATTATTTCAACATGGTTCACCAAGAGCTAACTACAGACACCTTTTATACATTATATTTAATGATAAGTTTGAGGTTGGTGTATTTTGATAACTTTTTTTATTTTTGGTCGTAAAAATGACGATGTTATTCTCAGTTCGTGATCCATGACTTAAAAGTCTTTTCTTCTCTTTTATGACTTTAAGCTTTTTGTAATATTGTCAGATAATAGTATCTAATTAAAATCTAAAATCAAAATTAGTTCTTCCTCTTCTTTCAAAGTAAATTCATACAACGATGTGTCATTTATAACAAGAGGATTTCCAATCCAATCAAATTTGTTTATTATTAAAGTTGGAAAGTGAACAATTTTTTGCTCTAGTATTGTTAAACGTCACTTATGCATGAGGATTCACAGTGGCAGTACACATTGCGAGTGCCGCGGGGCAGCGGCCTATATATTGTACGGTCGATATATTTCCATCTATTGATAATTACTGTTAACTGTAGTATGTCATATGTTTTACAAGGCCTTACGAAGGTATCTACTTGACAGACTGAGTCTGAATCTACGACGCAGCTTATACGAGGGTGTATTTTTTAGACTTCGAAAGTTCTACCTCGCTCATAGTTTCTTTTCGTACTAAAGCGACTCGAGCTAATTGCGGTTGGTTCTTCCTTCTCCCTAGCGGTACAGGCCATCTTCGCATCTACTACTACTAGGTCACTGACCTTCCCGTAAGTTAAAAAAAAACGCCAATCCCGTTTATATTTGATACAGCCTCGTATTAGGCGATAAGCATACAAACGAAATAACTAAAACCAAAAATATATGTCTCACCAAAAAGTAAATGTTTCTTATTAATTTAGTTTGTGATATCGGTTTTGACGACGGGAAATCGTTGCTTGAAGAATTATTTAAGGTTTAGAATCAAGAAAAAAATAAACAAATTAGAGTGGTGAAATTGATTTCTCTCATTTCACGTGAAAAGTAAAATTTTTTATGAACAGTTGTCCAAAGGAAAGCTGTCGATAATAAAATACCCTACAAAATAAGGTGTCAAACATAAGAATAAGTGCATTAGTTAAATTTATGAACGAAAAACTATTATAATTGTTACAATTTTCGATTCATTATAATTAAAATAATGATTATGTAGAGTAAATATTTCCAGATACTCGGCACATTGTTGAAAATGTTTTTGTAATACCGCGATGTCATTGAATTTTAATGCAAATAAGTTTCTGATAATCGCAAACACTTAGCAGTCTTGATTATCAACTGATAAAAGAGCCCCTATAATGTAATTAATTCTTAAGACCACATAAATTACATTGAAAGATTTTGTTTTGTACAGTTCTTCAAAGCGGCAATGGGTACACAGAGTGGGGGAATAAAGAGAAACGATCCAGACTCCGCGCTGATGCATTGCAGTCGTATATTTTCGCTTCTAATGGTCCAGTTGAGTTATTTTTTACCCGTACCTACTATTTTTTAAAAATAATAACTTTTGTAGCCTTTTCAATATAATAAAGCTCAAAAATGCTGACTTCACTGCTTCAGCGTGGGGTATGGATCGCTTTCAGAGACGTGATTATAACTAGACTGCGCCTGGTGTTTATAAAGTGATACCATTTGGATAGGCAACTCATTTTGCGAATTAAGGAACAAAAACACGAGAACTATTAGGAGCGTTCGTAACTTCACTCAGAAAGTTTGAGGCAGTTGAAGTGATAAGTGTAGTTATTTCAAATAAATGTTGTGCGACACTATTTTTCTTGTACATAAGGTTTTGTGAACACTATTATGAACTATTTTTTGTTATAAAGTAATATAAAACTAGTTTAATATTAGAATAATATGGTTACATATTGTTGTGCATACGGTTGCCGTGAAAAGAGTTCTAAAGGTTCTTCCATTTCATTTCATGTGTAAGTACAATTTAAACATAAGACACACTGATACATTTGTAATTTCTTCGAAGATTCTCTAAGGATTCTGAATTAAAAAAAAAAATGGTTAAACGCAATAAGGCTTTAAAGTTTTACACCGTCAAAATATCTAGTTGTGTGTTGTTTGCAGCAAACATTTTGAAGAAAATGAGTTTTTAATATCCGTGGGAATAAGAAAATTAAAGTAGCATGCTGTACCTAGAGTTTTTGATTTTCCGCAGCATTTAATTAAAAAGTAGCACCTCGACGCAACACACGAACTATTTTGTCACATATCTCGACTTAATTTTTGTTCAATCTTATCACTTAAAACGTTTTTCTTGTCAATATTACCAACTATCATTTAAACCATAAAATCAGACTTTGTACAATACAAGTAAATAGTAGTATCGATAATATACATTATTTTAATCACAGCATCACATCTTTTTATCAACTTCATACACCAATCATCCACACAACGAGAAATCTACTTGCGTTACTAATTAACTTTATTTTCACTTATAGCACATATATTATTGTAAATAACAGTATTATTCTTTTTTAAATAAGTTTGATTATGTTTTCAATATATTAGGTTTGTATGTTAAATGCTATTGTAAATGATTTTCAACCTTTAAAGTCGGTAAATTTCCGTTTAGCGCATGGAAAACATAAATACGTGTCCCCGAATGTGCTTTGTTGGTTGCATACCCAAATTACATCATTTTCTAGTACAGAGAACATTGCTTACGCTCGGTCCATATTATAATCACGTCTCTGATCGCTTCCTCCACTGTACTCTTTCGAATTTCACTGCGAATTTCATCCAAAACCAATATTTTATTAAAATAAAATACAATATCATTTTTACATCTGGAACTTGCCGTTGTTCCTTATCCCTTTATTTATGAATATTTTTGTTACCTATTTCGATAAAAGCAATTCTTATTCATAAATATTTGTAATTTATAACTACACCTGTGATAATGGAAGTTTTCGTATCCTACGGTTATGCTACTTTCACAGAGATGACAGCAATAAATGATTTAAACGATAAATGCAAAGGATCGCGACTTTTTAACCATCTACGTATATAATTTACACTTTCATTCATAATTGCGAACCTTAGAATTACGTGTTTCTATACGTTTACTTACTTTAACAATGCGGTAGCAATTTTTCAAAAGAGTCATATGCATACAATGCAACCGTGGATTCAACGGAACGTAACGTTATTAGCAGGAGCATATAAAAGCTAAACAATGTAGGTCCATAAACATACATATCTGTATATACACCGGAGAAAACATCAGACGGATATATATATCACAGAGATAATGTACGCAGAACAGTAGAATCGTGTGAAAAAGTGTCCCGTTAATCGAAAGAAACAGAGAACGGAGTGAGCCTCTATCATTCCACAGTTCCATACCCGCAATGTCTAATTTTGAGTAGCGTTAACCAAAATTTAAGGAAAGTTACGTTGGAGGACTTTTTGGAAAGTATGAACTTCCTAATTCCCGAGAAAGGGTTAAAAAAGATTTTTTTTGGGATCTTCCCGAAAACGGTAACAGTTATTATAAAAATTCATGTTTCAAAATTATATTGCAAATTCCAGAACTGTTATTTTTGTAACTAAAAACTGATTGATATAGGGGTGTTGGTATCTGTGAGCAGTAGTTTTTGAGAAATTTACATTTTTTTTGAAATTTTTATCACGTTGGCCGTTTCAAAGTTTGGCGATTTTGTTTTGTTTTTTCGAAAAAATGACAGTTTATTAATTGTTGAGCTAGGGCGTAGAAGTAGATGCAGAAGTTTTAATGCCAAATAACCAACCTAATTGTTAAAATAGTAATAATATGTACCTATACCTAAATAAAACGTAATAAGTATTCGAAACAATTTATTATTAATGGAAATGGTTTATACTTTGGGTTTCGGCAATTTAGACGCAAATACAATACATAGTTCGAGGTTTGAGCTTGAAATAATTAAACAATTATAAAGAAAGCTAGATAAAACAGCTTGACAAACATTAAGAATAATGGATAAGAACAGAGACAATAAAAATTAAATTAAGTGTTCTACATGACCACCAGCCTCACGATAACAAATTCACAACCGATTCAACAAGCAGTCATTTACATTCTTCAGCACATTCTCACTGACAGTGCGAAATGTATTTCGAACCCGTTCCAACATGTCTTCAGGAATAGTTGGTTATTTGGCATTAAAACTTCTGCATCTACTTCTACGCCCTAACTCAACAGTTAATAAATTGACATTTCTTCGAAAAAACAAAACAAAATCGCCAAACTTTGAAACGGCCAACGTGATAACGAGATTTTATTGTAATTTAAAAAAATGCAAATTTCTCAAAAAATATGGCATTCCATTTAAAAAAAATAGTTACCCCTGTTTGAATTTGTGAATATTGGCATGGATAAATTTTATACTATTGATAATGAATGTTTCTATCTAATACCTGTAGATGATAGGCAATTTCTTCCAGAAACTGAATGTAAAAACCGCAACCCTCTAAGTATTTTCGTTTTTGAGATATTTAAAATGGCGCCAAATACTGCAAACGTCAAATTTTCCAAGAAACCTGAAATAACTCCGGAAGGGTGCGTCCCAGGTCCAATTTAATGTTAATAAACTGACATTTTTTTATGGGAAATTCAAAAGTACAATAAAAAATAGGATGTTCCATTTAAAATAACGAAGTTAGGGTGCATTTCCGGTATAACCGGAAGTCCGCCATATTTGAAAATATTTTTACGTTATTCTACACTTAACTCCATACAACTTTTATTTGAAATATTTTTCTCTATTTTGAACTATGCGCGTATAAATGGCCGATTTCGGCTTAGTGACTCACCCTGTATAATGTAAAGCGTATCTGCACCATGAAATGCATTTAATATACAGAGTATCTATTTTTGTTATGTGCTTAAAATATTTATTCATTTAATGAAAGAAAATCGTATTTTATGCTCTTACTGAAATTAAATGGTCATGCTTATCAAATATATGCTGAACTTACTTCTGAAGATAAATAGGATACAGTGACAATTAAATTGTTCCCTGATTTAATTTACGCCCAAACAAATATACTGTAACGAATTTTCTAGTTCACTTATTTATTTACAACTATTTATTTAATCATTTAGACACTACTAACAAACTTAAACTACTCATTTATCTGACAAACAATAATCCACTTATTTATATCACTTGTATCTCGCCGTTAAATATTTATATTACGCGTCCGGAAATCAACTGTCTCGCTGACTCGGAAACGAGGGTATATATTTACCGATAGAAATTACTAAAAAACACGCGAATATATTTCTACCGCTTTCCAAAAAAAACGACTTGTTATTTCAACAGAATATTCTCGAGCGTCTATTGTCTGTCATCGATCGGTATCGACATCAAACGTGCCGCCCTCGGAGAGCGTCAGCGCTAATCGACCCATCGCACACACGTACACGTTTACTACAATACATAGATATTGCAGTTTTTTATGGGATTTTAATGTTAATTGATTCAAATGATGTGTAAAATGTAGGTGTGGATTAATTTACGATTGTTTTGCATTAAATGTATTGAATAATTGTTATCTTATTGTAATGGAGGTTCTGGATTTACCTGTTTACACTATCTGTTTATTTTGTGGTTCGAAATTTTCGTAATCCAACTAAGGAAGTAAAAAAAGAAAATAAAAACGAAAAAAATAGATTTTTTAGAACTTAGACTTCTTCCTATTTATTTATCGTGGAGAAGTAGATAAAGGAAACTGAGAAATTTGTATAAATTTGTATTTGCTCACATCGATATTATTTTACTCTGTCATTTAGGCAGACGCTATAAGATAAGTTTACATGTGTTAGCAGTAATAAGCTCAAATAGTATTTTATTATATATTGACAAAATGATTGACTTGATTTGAAATATTCATTTCGTTTAAGTACAGCATTGTGTACAACTTAAGCTCTTCCTAAATAAAACAACATTGACCGTTCTCCTTTAATTACAATGTATAATGAACCATGTCACACCTTTCTAACTCTTTCCTTTAGAAAGAATGTTGAATTTTTTGCTTGACGTAGCAAAGAAAGAAATTGTAGCAGTTTTGATACACGGGCAAGTAAGAAGAACAGTAAGGAATTGAAAGTGTTTAATCATAGATAGAGGTCTTCGCTTTCTTGTGTTTTCTTTAAGGACTCTGTCGACAAGTTTAGTTTCCAAGTAATCCATTATATTTCTCAGTTAAAAGAACGTACCTAATCATTCCACTCTGCCAGACTCATAAAATATGAGTTGTAGAGCGAACTTCATTCCAAGAAGAAAAAAAACTGCTACCAAATGAATAAAGAGAAGGCACAGAAACCGAGAACACTAGCCTCAATGAATAAAAGCAAAAAATGGCTTCGTTGATGCATACCAGACTAATCACATTAAATTTTTTATCTATATTCAAGACCCTTATAGCAAGTCTCACGATTAATATTTTACAATTTGAATTGAGTGTAGTTTTTGCCAGATATAATGATAAACAAAATTATTGTTTTAAATAATTTTTGGTTCTATGCGTGTTCAAAATAATAATAATAACGTTTTATAAAACAAATATTTATTGAACACCGTACAGAAAATAAGAAAAGTAAAGTAAACGAAGGCTGAATAAGAACTAAAGGTTTTTGAATGTAAATAATTTAGGAAGATTGAAGGTGGAGCTAAGGTTTGTAGATAAAAGTAACGAACCAATAGTAAGAGAACATAATTTGGAAATACCGAAGATAGAATTTCTAAAATTAAGACGTTGAATCCAAATCATTAAAAAAAATAATAAAAAGTAATTAAGACATGTACAGAATCACAGGCGTTATGTAGTTATATAAATATTGCAAGGGATTATAGGAAAGTACAGAGGCAATAAAGTTATTTCTAAAGAGAAGAACAGGTGATAATATAGAAATGTAAGTAAAAATACAAAGGACATTATTTACATATTTACACAAAGACATTACATGAACAGGGTATTATAGATGATCTTGGTTACTACAAATTAAATTAGGATTTTTACACGTTCTGGTAAAATTTGGAGAGCACTTATTTTTTCATTTTGTTATTTATTTGGAGGCCTAAATTTTTTAAATTTTTAAACATCGATTCAGTAAAAAATAATTGTATTAACTTGAAATTGCTGCTTTGTAAGGAAAATCCTAAACGTTTTCGTCTGAATGGCTACGTGGTTTTTTTAGATTTCTTGGAAGATACGTCCTTAAAAAAGCTTCACAACGGTATTGGATCTAACACGAATTCTGTTTCGTTTCAGAGTGTCACCTGTCGCCACTCTAATTTCTCGCTGACACAACAAATAAAATCAAACGAAAGCAGAAAGCAATTTTGTCAGAAAGACAAATGCACCGCTACAAAGTTTCACTTTTAAAAGACGGCGTTTTCCCACAATAATGATTGAACAACAAGAAATATTCCTCAAACACAAACATACATCAGTATTATTACTAACAGTCGCGTGTAGTTGAAATTCGGCCAATTAATTTTACGTAACGAAATTAAGAAGAAAAAAGTATTTCATCGACTGGGAATCGAACCTGGGCCGCCCGAGTTCCACAGTACCTTCCGCATGATAAAAAATTCATTCCCCCCATTTTATAATAACTACCCACCAAAAAAAACGTGGACAAACTTCGACATTGATTTATTAATATACACTGTAACGAATTTTCTAGTTGCTTGTATATGTTTAAACAATATTGAGTAATAATTTATTTAACACTAAACTACACTATGCACAATTATTTATATAACAACTATGAATATTTATTTATTATTACTGGTTACTATTTCGTATTTGTTTACGAACTCCTGTCTTCGGATTTGATCAACAACCTATTTCTATTATCGTTGAACGTTCTAGTGCATTTCTAGAAAACAACCACTCAGTTCTTGAATTTGCCGTTCACAACACTATCTGACTATCACATGGTGCTTGTAATTTAGAATTAATTTATTCGAAAATAGACTCGGGTTAATTTATGAAACACGCAAGAGTTATTCTAAATTTCATTGTGTTTATTGTTATACAGTCAGCGGAATTTGTGTGACGCGAAACCACAACCAATGTAAGTTGTTACCCAAGTTGTAGTTTTTGAAAGTGCAAATAAGCATTATGTGTTGCTATAAAGAGCCAAGGTATGACATTATCGAGGAGATAAAGGAAGTTTGCGAAGCTGTTCAGAAGTCTGCATGAAGAGAAGGTCCAGGGGAAATCGTTGTGTGCGAGAAGTACTGACGTTGGGTGTAATCTTATTCCGACTTCCAAAAATGGACATACTCGTGCGCAAATTACTTTTGTCAGATTTGGCTCCTCTTGAAAGACCCATGATCCACCGTATGCTGTTTTATCTCGGGCTCATATGCATAGATCCATGATTCGTCACCTGTGTAGATGTTATACACAGCTTTTGAAGCACCGCGATTGTATTTCTTGAGATTTTTTGTGCACTGACTGACACGAGTATCTTTTTGACTGTCTGTAAAATTATGCGGAATCAAAGGCGAACATATCTTCTTCACTGCTAAATGTTCATACAATATCATATTGATGCTCGTCATACTAATGCCCAAGGATAACTCAATCTCACGATTAGTCACATGACGATCTTGCTTTATCAGTTCGCGCACAGCATCAATGTTTTCTGGCACAACAATCAACAACTGATTTTGAATGACCTTCACGACTTCCGCCCTTGAGTAACTGCAGCCATGATTAAATTGGTTATACGAGTGTATAAAAAGTGACTCTATTTATTCAGATAAATAAATGTTTCAACTAAAAGTTCTATTAAAACGTTCCATAATTGTTTCGGCCGAAAAGAAAGTTTCAATGATTTTACATTTTAGAAATGAACACATATATGTTAATTTTAGAACAGCTTGGGGATAAGTGTTTAGGGTATTGTTTAGATTTATAAATGGTTTCAGATTATTGTTACCTGTTTTTAGTAGCGTTGCATGATAACAAACAGTTTAGATATTATATTCGTGACAATTATTCTCTTCTTAGAATATTCTTTGCGGTACCGTGGTTCGTCAGGGTCCGCTCGCTTTATCTGGCCAGATGGGCTATATAGATCCGTAATTTTTCTTCTGTTCCAGATAATCCAACATATTGTTTTACCGCGTTTGATAGTGTACCGACGAATAACATCGTCACAACGGAAGGGGATAGATATCGCCCAGATTTTTTTATTAATCTAACTTCATTTTTGCTTCAACTTTGATTCGATATACATCTGTACATATTTATGTATCATTATTAATCTGTCAAATATAGTTATGTTCTTAAGTTCACTGGAGGTTTATTATCACTACCTTCCCATAAAAAAAAATTAATACTCCACGTCTTGTTAATTTAACACGTGTGCTATTACTCTACCTGCAATAACAAGGATCCTGAGTAAATGCCTGTCATTTCACAGGTATTAAGATTCCAGTTGACGAATTTGACGTAAGATTACATCGCTTTCAGTTGCAAAATTACTCTAAATTCAGTTCAAAAGATCAAAGAATGGTTACTGAAATTTCTATGAACTCTGAATTTCATATCTTCGGCAAAATAATACTGTTTAATGTTAAAAATGCAAAACTGAAAATGGCGGCCGATATGCTATGCTTATATGAAAAATAATTTTATCGAGCGAACCAGCACACCGGAGCACAACTTTTTTTGTTTTTTAAAAATGGCGGGCTCGATTCAAGGTCTATGTAAAATCTTTTTTACTTTTTAACGGTAACACAAATCTATCGCACAGTAGGTACCTATAGAATAAATGTTTCCTTTTATAATAATGATGATGATGATGACGTATTAATATAATAATTAGACATAATAGTGCATGTCGACTTTTCTTACCATTGATAGAGTTCTGTTTCATTTTACGGTGTCAAAAACTTGTGGCATGAATTTATACTAGAATAACACCAATTAGGTACCTTAGTTCTACCTGCTTCTCCATTTCAACTAATTTGTACTCACGGTTTAATGGTATTATTGTAAGGTAGAGACGCTTTGTAGGAAAAAGAAAGCGTTGGCGAAATTAATGATAACATCCTAAGTTTTCTTTCCATTTTCAGAATTGAATAATAAATTACTTCATGGAACATTACACGAAAAACACTACGATCACTTAACAGATTTCATCGCGATGTTGGTGTAACAATTGTTTACTCTTGTTAATGTATGTAAATATCTGTTGTAATAATCTTCATCACTTGCCATACGATTAATTTTTGTAATGAAATGATACACGGTCTTATAGTTCATAACGAAAAGATGAAAGTATTGTATAAAAGAAGGTAAAGTAGATTACAATTAAAATTTAAAATGATAAGGAGTAATCGAGGAGTAAACTGCTAATATAGAAGTATATACCAGAAATCCTTTTCATGGAAACGGTTTTTATAATCTGTAAATAATTATTTCTCCATTTAGATAATTCCGTATAAATACTGAGGGGAGTTTCCCGTCTCTGGAGGTAGGGAGACATTTCACCCAGACTACGTCGTGGATTTAACACTGACAAGATCCAGTAAATAAAAGTTGAAATAAATTAAGTAATAGGAAAATAAATACGATACACAAAATTTAAGACTCAAACGCTTAGCAATTGTTTAATAGTGATGACACTTGGTCTTTCCAGCCAGTTGTTTTATGTTTTCAGGGTTAACTACTGTACACCAAGGGCTAAAGTTAGGTTATGGTGGAGAATGGTTTGTCTTATGTTTAAAATCTTATGTAGCCTTTGCAATTATTTCTTATTCATTAAAATTCTATTTGTATATCTTATTGGGGAAGGGGTTGCTACCCTACGATAATCTTGTTACGTTTTTATGTTAGTATGAGGCTAGAAGTGACAGTATGCAGTAACCTTCTCGCATTGTCATGTATCATACAATACCATGTTTAAACGTTGAAATCAATACATAAAATTTAGACGATTCTGTGACATTGTAAGTACGTCTGTTGTTGTTATTGTTGCTGTCACCTCCAATAGCTTAGTGGTAGGAACATTGGTGCATAAAGCTAAGGATCCCGGCTCGATTGCCGGCTAGGGCGTGATAGCATTAACAATTTTCCCCTAATTAATTTGAAGAAATCTATAGTTGGTAATAATTAATTCAAGAACTTATTTCATATGAATGCATAAAATTTTACTATCCGTTGATTTCCTAGATAACGATTAACCAAACAGTTTCACTAAATGTATGTGCGAAATGCTATTCTATAGGGCTTGATTGGTGTGTGTAAAGTGCTATGCTCCCTTTATAAGTGGTATGCACCACCGACATCGGTACCGTCCAAATTTGGACGGGTTATACTAGTTTTAAAATATAATTTTATCTACGAGGATAGATCAAATATAAACGAGCTTTTGTTCATAAAGTATTTTGGAAAGTTTCAGAAAAACACAAATTTCTCTATTTTTCGACATATTCCCCTTGTTTGTCTATACATTTTTCTCAACTCATTGGTAGTTTTTTCATCCCGTTTTCATAAAAAGAAGCAGGGCGGGTGACTATCCAGTTACGCACAAACGCCTCCACCTGTTCATCGGTCTAAAATCGCCAATCGCTCGCCACTTAGTGATTCTTTGAGGGGCTCAAACATGTGGAAATCACAAGGGGATAGGTCTGGGCTATATGGAGGGTGTTCCAGCTGAGTCCAGTGCATTTCACCGATTTGGGCCTGCGTTAAATCTGTGGTATGAGGCCTAGCGTTATCGTGCAGGAGTAACACGTCACGAATGGGGTGCGTCCTCCTTTTTCGGCGATAAGTAAGTTTTACATGACTGAGAAGTAGTCGTAGAAGTAGAAGTAGTTGGCTGCATTAATGGTTCTTCGCTCGTGTAAAAATCGACCAACACCCCTCTCCAGACTCAAAAAACCGTGGCTAAAACTTTGCATGCAGATAGAGGTGCTTTCGGTTTCACTGGGTTTGATTCATCTTTGCGCCGCCACTCCATGCTTGCTCGTTTTGATGTTGGAGTGTAATGGTGGACCCACATCTCATCGCAGCTTACGATTTTGTGCTAAAAAAAATTTCATCTTCGTCTCTAAACTGAGTGAGAAGCGCCTGACACATGCGAACTCGAGCAGCTGTTTGATCTTAACTCAGCAAATTTGGAACACAACGAGCTGATATTTTTCGGAATTAATCCCCAGTTTTTCGTTATGATTGTGTGGACACTCCCATAGCTGATGCCGAGTTCATCAGATATCTGATTTACATTTTCGACACTATTACACCCATCGTTAAATTCTTTGTACCAAACATTTACGCGTGGCCACGAAAGCGATTCATTTCCAACTTGTGAATTGTGCTTGCAATCTGCGCAATAATTCAGCTGGTTTCACGTTTTCACGTGTAAGAAACTTAATACGAATAATAATTCGTTGCGTAACGCGAATGCAGCAATACTTTTCGTTTCCGTGCCACCTAATATCCCCACTGCAAATTTCTAACGCCCGATTGCGCATTGAATAACTACCCGGCGCGCAATTAAAAAAAGCCTGTTTATATTTGATCCACCCTCGTATTTCGTCATTAATTCGATAGGAATATTGATTTTGGATATAAAATTGTGGTACGGTACACTAATTTACATTTTACATTACTTTGTTGGCGAGTTAATTAATTGTAATGTAAGCAACTAAAACTATACATGATGCAAATAATCTAAAAACCTACAAAAAGTTCTCATTTTAACTTTAAAATTTATGGTAAGTACATACTTATTTTCGTTGGAATAGAAATACAAATTATTCGTTGCTGATAAAAAATTTATGTCTTTTATGAACCTCAGTAAAGAGAAAAGTAATCGAAGTGGGTAATTTGTAGAATCAGGCCCTCTGGTTCTAATGTTTTGTTAATAATAGATGTTTCTTTCGTATTCTCGACGGTTACGCTAAAAGGGCGGAACAAAAATGGAAGACGAACTGCTGAACATCTCGAAGAGTGATGTTGGTCTGTTTGTTCTACTCATGTTCTCGTGTTCCATTCCTCAGGTTCATCAGATAACAGCCATGACGAGACTTTTTGTCAGTTAGATGCTGCGGCATGGGCACGAGTTTGTCGAGTGCCTTAAATTGCCTTTACTCGCTTTTTTCGCGATTAATTTTGATGAGAAGCTTACTAAAAGGATACGTATCTTTTGTACATCAACATTCAGTGAGTTATTATCTGTACAACGAACATCTTTAAATTTTTGTTTGTGTAAGTCTTTAATTGATGAAAGTTAATTTCCATAATAATTTAAAAGTGAAACGATGAAACGAATTTTGAACTTTCAGAAATTTATTTATTTGATAGTCTACAGCTTTACCAGAGAGGCACAAAAAACCAACTATTTTTCTTTATCGGTCTTGCATGAAAATCTATTCGTTTATTATGATTTAAGAACGTTTTCAAACAATTACCACTATTAAATACTTTTTAGTTTACACGAGAATTTTAAAAATAAAAAAAAGATAGTGAACGTCAATTTTCTTGTTTTTTATTTTCGATGTTTTCTTGTTATACAATATGTTTATACATAAAAAATAATCAGTTTGATATACAAATTCTTGGAAGTCGCTCAAGAAAATGTTTAAAGAGGTGATTTGTTTTCCACTTTAAAGCAATTTTATATGGAAATTGTGAGAGGCTGATTCATTTTTTATGTATAAACATCTTTTGTAAGAAAAAAAAATGTTTAATGAAAAATTGACTCTTATCCCAAATTTTGAAATTGTATAAAACCGTTAATCATGTTGATTGTTTGAGAACGTCTAATAGGTTTTCATTTGAGATCGATATAAAACTAATAGTCGATTATGTGCTAAGCACTAAGCTTTACAATATTGTTTCACCTCACATAGGCATCTTCAGAAATTAGAATTTAAGAGTGATTTTAATTATATAGCTTCTAAGATATTTACTTTTTTTACATTTTTTGTGCATTCTCTGTACATGAATGAAAAAAATAAAAAACTGAGATCTGAAAAGCCATTGAAATTAAATCACCCTTAAATTCTAAGAAGGATGTAGTATTAAAATAAATAGTAAATGTATACAATTCGTCAATAATAAATGCATGCATAGCAACTCTCACTTAGCAATTAGTTGTATTTAAGTCCTTAACAATTTTAAACATCCTTCAGCTTCTGAAGATGTCTCTGTGAGGTGAAACAATATTGTACATTAATTCCACGTACGAGGCATGTTTTTTAAGTATGCACCGTTTTGAAATTAATAAAAACGTGCAACGATATCTTAATAATTTTATTTTTACATGAAAGCCTGCACCCTAATCTACTTTTCTACATAATTTCCTTCAATATTGAGGCACTTGTCATAACGTTTGATCAGTGACCAGTTTTTGTTAACTACTGCATCAGAACTGTTTTGACTTCGTCATCGTCTTGAAGACGCTAACCGCCTAGATGTTTCTTCCAGTGCAGGAACAAATGGTAGTCACTGGGCGCCAGATCAGGGCTGTACGGAGGATGATCTAGAGTTTCCCAGTGAAAGGATGTGATGAGACCTTTGGTACGATTAGCCACATCTTTAAATGCACTCACCCACTTCCATACTATTCGATCACTCATAATGTATTGTCCGTAAACTGCACAAATATCACTATGAATATAAATCGGTTTTAGTCCTTTAGCACTAAGGAATCATATAACAGCCCGGACTTCTCAGTCGGCGGGACTCACGATTATCGGAGGCATCTTAAACACCTAGTAAACAAGGGCGAATCAGACTGTAATGGCATCAGTGCGTAGATAAGAGATGCAGGTACTCAGTGCGCATGCGCGGAACGCTGACCGCAGGACTGCGGCGACAAAATTTCAAAACGATACTTAAAAAACATGCCTCGTATCATTAAATGTTGTGAAAGTTTAAAGTTCATTTTATATTATACAATGAACATGATAACAACTATGACTATAACCTGCAGACAAAAAACATTCCAAAATTCCAAAGTAATTCACCTGTTTAAGTAAAGATAGCTTAAAATAGTAACTTATTACTCTTGACAATGGTCTCAAAAGCCGAAACAATTGTATCGTTATATTCAAATATATTGAAACATTAAAAAGCAAGAAGTTATTTATTATTTTAATATTAAAAAATGTTTCATAATATAGCAACGAAGGAATCAGTGGAAACTTTAAATGTGCGTTTTATATACACAATAAACAATTCTACAGAAGAACATTTAATTTTGAGAAATGTCTAAAGTCATTTGTTATCATCGTTAAAAAACGATGCGCACACAGTTTCTTAACTCTGTAAGTTATGATTTTTTTGGGTTGCGGCGTAATCTTTTTTCCAATAAATTTAATTATCTCAGAAACTATTCATCGTAGCTTAAAATTTTATGTTTCATAGGAATTCATCGTAAAAAATATACCATTCCATTTAAAATAAGAAAGTTGACATCAACTTCCGGTATAATCGGAAGTGCCCGACATTTTAGTTAAATAGATCATCTTTGATAATCCCTACTCCCAAATTTTCAATTTTGTAACATGCTTAGCTTAGTATCCCTAAAACGTCTAATGTACCACTCAGTTTGAATGACCCTGTATCTAAGGCTTAAAAATCATAGCAAGGAAAGTAAATTAGACTTACAAGTTGTGGCTAGAGTTTTAACCGAAACTGGCATTTTTGGTCTCTGTGCGCTAATTGGACCGAGTTTGAACCATAGAAATAATAGAATAGAGTAGGCAAGTCCTATGCAGTCCTCTACGTAGCGGTATTATGTGAGATGAAAAACAATGATACTGTCTATTTTTGTTTAGTAACGCTCCTAATTGGCAGGCGCAGCTGACTATCTATAGTAGACACGATTTGAAGTGGTAATGTCACCAATAAATTATCTGTGACAAGTGAAATATCTTTTTTCTCGTTCTCAATTTGGGGCTACCCTCTTTTGATACTTTTTGAACGTGCCGTTACTATGTTAAGAAATTCTTCAGGATCCGTACAAACAAAATAGAAAGAGATAACCCAACAGTGGTAAGTGCATATGCTGTACTAAGTTGTTTAAATACGTAAATGACAGGGCTGGCTGTGGAACGATTTCAGAGTCAGTTATTTTGCTATAACTTGCAAATTTTATTTAGGACAATAATTATTTTTATAATAATAATTTTATCCGCCTCTCTCCTTATAATATGCTTATTATAAGTCATTTGTACGGATTTATATTAATTTATTTTTATATAATTTGTTTAAAAAGTTTTTCATATTTACATCATAATAAAGTTAACATAAATATAAATATATATATGTATATGCATTACACTATTGTGACACCACACCAAACGTTTTTTATTACGTGTATGTTGACACAAATTATTATACCCGTACGTTACTCTGTGAATTTGAAAAAAAAACTGAGAATTAACCGTAACGCCTATTATTAATCTAAATTCTAGAGAACATAGATAATGCTAAGACCAATAATGATTCTAATACTAACTGTCAATTCGAAAGAAGATGTGACTGTTTTAAAGGAGACTTTGCCAGTTATAAAAGGAAAGACTTTATTTATACAATACAGATATACACTATGTTATTAACAGAAAACAAAATGTAAAATTGTGCAAAACTTATTTGTCTTGCACTTCTAGTGTGATTTTATCACACTAGAATGGTTCGAAGATGAATAGTCAAACGCTTGTATTTTCACGTAAAAACAATTCAATAAATAAAAGCTAGTACAACAAAGAATAAGACTAATGTTACTTAAGATATAAACTAATGTAAAGAAACAAACGGATAATTGAATAAATGAATAATAGAAAAAATGTTATTGGAAAATGAATGTTAATGAATCAAATTCTGGTTATTTTTTAGATTATGATCGGTAGGCGGTATCCTGTTGTTTGGAAAGGTATGGGGGTGAAACGCCTCCGAGTAGTTTATGTGTTTTTGTATTTACATGGTTGCTGACCTAGAGGATAGAATTCTATAGCGCCCAATATTTATGTTTATAATCGACGGATTTTCCGTCGGGGGATGTCCCATTAATGCCCGCGAAAATATTTTACCTGAAATTGTGGCATGTTGGTGACATTTTGTCCGCCAAATTTATTACCCTCATAATTAATTTGAATTCATAATTAAATATTATAATGCATATGTAATAATTCTTATAAACCTATTACATATTCGTAACATATAAAATAATTTGCTCAAATTTTTCAATATAGGTAGTGTAGCAAATAATACACACTAGTAGAGGTCAATTAATTATATTCGAACAGGAAACCGTTTTAGTTTCACAGCACGGCGGGAGAGACAGATTCCTCTGTTGTTACTAGTTTAACTAAATTTATAAATATGCTGCTTCCAGAATTTATTATTTAGTCTCTGACAAAATGGATTCGACTGAGTTGAAAGTGCTTGGAGTAAAAAAAAAATTGTGTTAGAAGGTTACAGAATATTCAAAAGTTGTTTTAATCTTTTCGATGAACTTTACACTCTTCACGTCGATCTGAAAAGCACAGAAAATTACACAAATGTGCGTCAGGCTATATATGCATTATTACCAAAGAGAAAAAAAAGATACGCACAAGAGACTGTTTGAATTGATAAAAAGTAGAGTTCCAACGTTTAGTGAAAAATATTTGAAAATTGATTTTGAACTATCCGCAATTTTGGCCTGCAGAGAACTATCGCCTATTACGATATCTTTTATTCTAGAACAGAGATAGAAGTAAAATATTTACTTATTAAATTATTAGTATTATCGAACAAATACAGATGCGGGCAGCAATGCTACTGTACCATATAATCTCTTTTTCGATATGGCGGGCAGCAATGCAATTTTTTCAAGGCGCGGGCAGCAATGGGACTAAGTCTTCCGTCGTTTTCCAAAAATATCCCAAACGTGACTAACAATGAAATAATTTTAATAAGGTATCATAAACATAATTGGGCTCCCACAAAAACGTATTTTTATGTACAGAACAGAAGGAAATAGGTGTTTCATTTGATCGTTCCAACACTAATTAATGCTATATAACATTTTATATGTACAGTAGATGGTGTTGATGTGTAGCTATTTCTAATGCGCGTCTTTGTCTTCTTAGTCATATAAAGTCGGGCGGACGCCACGGAACGACGTGCGAAATTTAGCTTTTACTATTATCAATCATGAGTTTTTCGGAGGAAGATTCATTGTGGTTTTGAAAAAAACGTTATTATAATAAATAAGCGAAAAGATTGAATTTAACGATTCGATGCTTTCTATTTGAGACATTCAAGTAGAGCGGTGGAAAACGTGTTAAAGAACACTTACACAGTGTCAAGAACAAAATCGATAATACTGGACTGACTATCTGAACACTGCATTTTTTTCGAACATAGTATTGATCGTGAAAACTTAAAATTTTTTACATATTCAGAATAAAAGTAGAAAACGTAGTTAACTGGAAAATTTGGAAATTAAAACAGCACTTAAACAAAATAAGAATCTTCTCAATAACGAAACAGAATTATATTCAGGTAATATGCCACTATTATTAACCACCCTCTGAGGCTTAGAGTTTACCCATAATATTATTTTTCAAAAAAAGAAGGCATTAAAGTCTAATTTTAAGGATCACAAATCCCACATTTCGAACGCGTCCTACACAGTAGGCACTGCGAACCGAAAGCCAAATCCCACGACCGGTTTCGACCTATTGGGCGCTGGCAGAAAGGCCTTTACAGGCTATATGATAAATATAAATATGGAATCAGCAGAAACAACTACTCCGAGGGCTAATACCTGTTGAATAATCCAAATGCACAGTGGTGTTATAATAAAACGATAACGTACGAACGATATTAAACTTTATTATCATTAGCGACTTCTTAATACAATGGCAAGAGAACGACTAACTAACCTGTTAAAACTACCTTTACTCATACAATACATACATTATAAAATGACACTATATTATGTATCGATAGTCATAACATCCTGAATTCATATATAAAACAATAAGGCGCTTTATTCGTTGCCTGTTGAACTAGATATTCCAACAATACCCCTACCGGCATTGAATTACACTGTTGATTCCGATGGATTTTTAGACGAATATATAACATATTAAAAAAAAGAAGGCATTAAAATCCTTTTTCGCCTAAATTTTCTTCTTTAGTTTTTGAATAAGTTATATTTTCGTCTAAAAATCCATCGGAATCAACATTGTAATTCAATTCCGGTAAGGTATCCCTCGGAGTAGTTATTTCTGTCGATTCCATGTTTATATTTTTATATTATTTTTATTTGCCTGTTATTTAGTGTGTTCTATTTATAAATACGTTCCGTTTTTATGTTAGCTTTAGTAAGACTGTTCCTACTCTTTGAAAATGACTAAGTAATGGTCGAAACAAATGTCAGATTGATAATAAATGTAATTGTGAACGTTTACTAAGTGAGTCTTTTCCTCTTTACTTCTTTTACAAGAAAAAGAAATAAAATATTCTTGAAACGATAAATATACCCATTTTTTTCCGATTTACCACGAATTCACAAGCATTTTCTTAACTAGTTACTAATGACCAATGTAATTTTTTATGGATTTCCTTTTTTAAACCGTAAATTTGTGATTTTTCGCGTAATTGTCGCAGTTTTTACAATTAATAAAGCGATTTATGCGACAGCGACAACTTTCGACCTGCATTGTACATAATGATCGGCATCGGTACGTACGGCACGCAGCGGATGGATTTTAATTTTAATTCTTGGGGTCTCGGCGGATTTTGAAAATGTCGAGAATGCCGGTCGCATGAATGTGCTACCGGTGTGTACCATATGATTGCGTATATTTTATATTTTTCCGTTCCTTACCGATATATGTGAGTTTACCATTATTATACCTACTTCTTCGAATTCTCAAATATTAAATAAAGGAATGAATTGTTGTTTGTGTGGATATTTTCCGAATATAATGGTTTAATATAAGAAAGGCTGTTCATGGTGCAGTCTTGATGAAACATGTTGAATAAATAAAATAACGACGAAAATTTCGTTTTGTTTCAACTGTTTATTATAAGAAACATTTACAATTGTTTCGATCAACAGATCATTATCAAAGAGACAGTTTTAAGTAGAAATGCCAAGATTAGAAGTTATTACACGAGTATATATACCTAATCTACCTTACTACTACCTGATATGGAAAAACCTTTACGACAACAACAACAAGAGTGTATTGTGCGAATATATTCCGGTTTGATTATTTATTAAGTTATCTTTCTTGTTCTCAAGGCCTTTTGAATTTCTAAATTTTAAGGTTAAGCAATCTGCCTTTGTTTTGAAAATGTAGTAGCTTGGTGTTGTTTTCATCTAATACATGACTATGAGAAATGCAATGTTCTGAGAAATCCGTACTGCTAATTTTGTTTTTTATGGAATGTTTATGCTCCCGAACTCGGCTTTTTATGGCTCTCCCGGACTGACCAATATATGTGGTATTACAATAGTTTATAGATCCCACTTTTTGAAAATGTATCTGCTCTTTCTTTATTATTGACTAACTGATTCCCTAAATTGACTTTTTTGACCCCCGTTATCGCCCATTTTATCCAAAACTTTTATGTCACACTTTGAGGAGTTTTTTTAACAGCAACAACAAGCTAGCCAAATTTGTCAAAATTGGTGTCGTCATGTCGACGACGTATTCTGCGCCTGGACAGGAACAAAACGCCAACTTGATTTATTTCTTAATTACATTAATTATTTAAATCCGAACATTAAATTTACAACGGAAATTGCGAAAAATAATGTTTTAAACTTCTTAGATATATCAGTCTCAAAACTAAATAATAAAATTAACTTTAAATTTTTTAGAAAAGATACTACAACAGATACTGTCATTCATGCAAAGTCAAATCAATCTCTTAAAATCAAAACTCTCTTCGTTTCATTGTTTTATCCACAGACTGCTTAGTATTCCTTTAACTGAAGATGATTTTAATAAAGAATTAGCCATCATAAAACAGATCGCACATAACAATGGTTATTATTGTAATCTAATCACTAAATTATTAAATAAGAAAATCAAAATTAAAACCCGAAATTTTCTTTTCAAAAATGTCCCAAACAAACAGGAAGAACCTTCTTTTTGTATCTTAAATTATATCCAAGGCTGTAGCTACATAATTAAAAATCAATTGAAAAAATCTAACCCTGATTGTAACATTATTGAGGTCAACAAAGTTAATTTAGGGAATCAGAAAAGAGTAGATACATTTTCAAAAAGTGGAATCTATAAACTGTTCTGTAAAAATTGTAATGCCACATATATTGGTCAGTCCGGGAGAGCCATAAAAAGACGCGTTCGGGAGCATAAACATTCCATAAAAAACAAAATTAGCAGTACGGATTTCTCAGAACATTGCATTTCTCATAGTCATGTATTAGATGAAAACAACACCAAGCTACTACATTTTCAAAACAATTGCTTAACCTTTTAGAAAAATTAGAAATTCAAAAGGCCTTAAAGAATAATAAAGATAACTAGTAAATAATCAAAGGTTTTTTCATATCAGGTAGTCGTAAGGTAGATTAGGTATATATACTCGTGTAATAATTTATAGTCTTAGCATTTTTACTTAAAACTGTCTCTTTGATAATAATCTGTTGATCGAAACAATTATAAAAGTTTCTTATAATAAACAGTTGAAACAAAACGAAATTTTCGTCGTTATTTTATTTATTTTATAATGGTTTAATAATAATAATAATGGAAATTGTTTATCTCGATCCTTTTTTTCTGTTTCATTGCTTTAGCTAGTAATAAAATCAAAAAGCTGAAAAGGGGTAATTTAAGAAAAATATAGAATTTTTTTTTCAGTTTATTTGCATTGTAGTTTAAGGAGGGATCAGTTAGTCTTTCATGTAGCTTGAAAATGGGGCAGTAACCCATTACGTTTTAAGTAAATATGTAATCATTATTTCGACACAATGGGGTCGGTCACTTACTTAATTAACGGTTCATCTTATTAGTGCTTTAGTGATGTTCTACATTCCGTGCGAACGATTTTAACAAAGTTACTCTTGAAATCGGTGTCAATAGACGTAATCCGTGGTCTACCGAATGGAGCACAATTAGTTGTTTAGTTTACCTGCCCGTAAGTGGGCGTTGATGATTAGATTGGTACTGGGCACAAATTAACAATTCAATTCTGTTGTCTCTTGTTAGTATTGCATATCACTTCCATAATTGATATTAATTGGTTTGAAATATAATTCGATAAATTATTAGTTTTGGTTAATAATATATCATCTGTAGTTGATTACCTACTCAAATTCCGATTTTCGCCTCAAAATTGGTACAGCAAAATTTATTCAACATTCAAATTAATAAAATTTGGAGTTTAGAGTTAATGAATTTCGTGATGTGCTGGAGCAATCATGAGGCCAGATTCTAATTCAGTGACAAAATATATACACTGGAAATGGTTGCTTTCTTTGTTGTTTTGTCTTTTTATTTAACGTAATTATCTCAAAAATTCCATTGTTTGAGTTTTGGTGTTGGAATATCTTAAAATCCTGACGTGATGAAGTAATTCTTAGATGATTTTGGAACCCAGAGATGTAAACAACTGCCCTTTTGTATTATTCTTTTCAATCCCCAATTTCGATGCTCTGTATTTCCTTTATTTGAGTGTCATTACAATACAGAATAATAATTTAATCGTGTTCAACTGTATAATGACTCAGTTGTCAGTAAATTTGATAAAATAGTAAATCTCAAAATTCCACATAAAAACGTTTAGAAACCCTAAAATGGTTTTCAACACCGAAAACGTCATTCTCAGTTAGGGATTGAAACCTGTTATATCACTTAACCGGGAAGCCATGATAATACAAGGAAATTAAATGAAATTCTGTAAACTGAACTAATGAAAACACTAAAATCCAAAATCCCACAAAAAACACGTTAAAAGAGAAAATGCAACGGAAGGCGTTGTTGGTTTTCTTAAAACTTTTTATATGGGGTTTTTGAGTTTTAGTGTTTTATTTAGTTTTAATAAAATAAAAACACCACTACGGAGATGTTACAAGTAAATTTTTATAAAATTAAATAAAACGAACAAGTTTTACTAAATATTATGTTGACTCAACAATATTGTTTCCGCCAGTGCGGCTATTATCAAGAGTAAAATACAGATTACTGAAGAAAACAAATTATGTTTGAATAATATATAGTAACCTAAGGAGGGGGGGGGTGGTTACAATTTGTATAAAATTAGGGGTGAATTGTGTGATACTAATTGTAATTGGTTGTTGGACTTACTTTTCGAGTCAGCACAAGAAGAATCCAATTTCCCTTCGAAAAAACAACATCCTAATTAACTGAAGAAAATTCGCCACCTCATAGCTTCTCAAACTCCATTAGTAAACCAACCAGAATCTTCTAGTGATGTTTCGTGTAAGTTTAAATTTTTTGACAGAGTGGTTAATTTAACTAATGTCGCATTCTCTAAAAGTGAACTTGAACTTTTGAACACAGGTCTAAAATTCGCACCTACGCCTAAGTTCATTAAAAAATCAGATATAGAAAATTTAGGTTTATATTTAGAATTACTTTTAAGTGCTTTACAGCTACCAGACAATTTAGAGTTAGACTTACTCAAACATTCTTTTGCATCTGATTTAACAAAAATTTGACTTCCACAAGAATTCATAGAATTAATCCGGTTTTGGATAATATTAAATCAATTAAAGAAAAATGTGAACAGAACAACATTTTAATAAGTAAAGCAGATAAAGGTAACACCGTTGTGATACTAGACCAAAATTTTTACACTTCAAAATTATATGACCTGTTGAATGATTCTTTTCGGATACTTAATAAAGATCCTACTATGTCCTTTCAAAAATTAGTTTATAACATTTTAAATTCAAATAACTGTTGGCTCAAAACCGAAAATAATTTTAAACTTAAAAACTTAAATCCCTCAGCTCCTGTATTATATGGCCTTTCTAAAATCCATAAAAAAGATAATCCAATTAGACCGGTTGTTTCATATGTACACCAATCAGATCTTAGTCGAAAATATCAATTGTTTTTCTCAATTTAGTGTTAAAAATTCTCTATGTCTTATCAATAAACTAAAAAACTGTATATTACCAGACAAGTGTACTTTAGTTTCTTTTGATGTCAGTAGTCTTTTTACATCCATACATATACCTAAACTCTTAAATATTTTAAAACAACAAAACAAAAAAGTTCATAATAGCTCTTTAAATCCACAAGAAGGCGAAGATTTGTTAACATTAATTAATATCTGTTTACAACAAAATTATTTCGGTTTTGATGATAGGTTTTACCAACAGTTAGACGGACTCCCTATGGGGTCTCCATTATCACCAATACGCGCAAAAATATTTATGGCACATTTCGAGGAAGACCTTTTCAACTGTAAAAACCCACTAATAAATAATATACATCTGTGGTACCGTTATGTTGATGATATATTTTGTGTATAGAAAGGTACAGACCGTCAACTAAATCAATTATTAAACCTTTTAAACAGTTTAGATATCTATATTAATTTTACAATCGAAAAAGAAATAAATAGTAGCATAAATGTTTTGGATTTAACCTTATCTAAAGTATCGAATAAATTCAAATTCAACATATACAGAAAACATACTACAACAAATGTTATAATCCCATTTGATTCGTACCATTCATCACAAAATAAATTATCCGTCTTTCACTGCTTATTACATAGGTTAGTTACCATACCCCTTTCTACTTTAGATTTCAATGAAGAACTAAATATTATTAACATATAGCGGTAAACAACGGTTATTGTTCTAATTTAATTGACAGACTATTATCCAAAAAAACAAAAAAATTAGTTAGTAAAATGTTATATAACAGTGTAGATAGTTGTAAAATTCCCGTTCAGTTTGGTAGCGTAAAATTTATTAAAAATATTAGTTCTAAATTTAAATATAAGTTGCAAAATTTAGCGAATTGTAAAATTTCAGAAAGTAATACTTCCAACCTAAAAAGCATTTTTTGTAAACGTAAAAAGAACACCGACCCCTTGGAAAAAAGTGGAATTTACCAACTAAGTTGCAATTGGTGTGATGCTTTGTACATTGGCCAAAGTGGTAGATCGATCAAAAAGCGGATTTCTGAACACTCTTACGCAAATAATAAAAGACTGCAAATCTTGTTTTGCCGAACATTGCGTTTCTAATGATCACCTTTTAGACTTAGACAACATAAAAATTTTACATAGCTATATCCCGAAAAATAAAAAAATGTCGCTTTTGGAAAATTTAGAAATTAAAAAAGCATTACACAAGATTTGTAACTTAGTTAACAACCAATTAGAATTATTAATTCCTTAGGTTACTATATATTATTCAAATATAATTTGTTTTAAATTTTTATAACACCCCTATGCACATTTCACCATACAATGGCTTCTTCAGAACTATCTCCGTAGTGGTGTTTTTATTTTATTACTACGGAATTACAATATTTGTAAGCTTCTTCAATCTAACTTTTTATTTAGTTTTGTTTCACAGAATGCCATTTTACTTTCTTGTATCAGTAACTTTGATGGTGGATGTTATCTCGGCAATATTTGTTTAAAAGAAAACAGTAAAAAGAAAAAATTTGGAAATAGGAAAAGTCGTTTTGCATATTTTTTAGTCAATGTCCGCTGTTATTCTTCTTAAAACTGTGAGAAAAATATTTTCATTCCTTATTATACAGTTTTGAACGGCATCCCACACGAATAATGAAATTACGAACTTTACTTTGATTTTTGTCGCTTATTGTATCATTTTAGTGACAGTCGTGGAAAATAATTATTATTAATCGTAAGATTAATTTCATGTTTTCGGGAAAAATTGTTCTTGTAGACAGTCTCGTGAATGATTGAATTTTTTCAGCCGTTACTTTGTGATAATTCATCTTAACGATAAACACAAAAACTACTTTCTTTATTATCACTTTTATTTACAATAATTGTAACTATAGTTTCGACAGATTATACTTATCGTTAATAAATAAGTTTTTACTTTGTAGGTGTGGTATCTTGAGAAATAAGTAATTATTAATAATCTTTTCTCACTGCTTTAATTAAATTTTATTACAAATTCCTATTAAAATCTTTGTTTATAAACCTGCCAATTTCATTAGGAACGTTTCGAAAAATCTGTCTTTAAAAATATAAAATTTAGGTTGTAATAACAGCGACGGAATTTTAACATTTTAATGTTGATAGATACGTATATACTTTGAAATAAAGAGAATGCTTTTAAATGTTTCTACAAATTTAATTGAAACATGACCATATTTTTTGGTATGTTACACATTTTTTACGAATGATGTGTTGCTAGTGCTAATATAATTTTTTTAAACATTTGAAACCGTTTTTTAATTTAAAAGTGTATAAATAGGTTGTGCTATTATATATATCTATATATGTTACGGGTAAAGTTAGATAAGCGAGTGAACCTAGGTATACCCGGGTAAACTGCGTAATACTCAAGCCCAAAATATATTTGGAATTGTACACGTTTCAGAATTTACCCTGGTAAACCGCGTTTTATCCGCTTTCGCTTGGTCAAATTGGATGTACCATATATGACAAGGCCATTAATGTTTGAAAAACATTTAATTCAAAAAACACATTTTACAAATAAAAATTAGAATTCTAAAACTGTATTCTCTTAAAGGTAATCTATTTCATGTTTGTTTCAAAAGATGTCCTACTAATCTGTCTCTTCTTTTTCTTATTGACTTCCGTTATTGACGTCGTTTGTTCTCCTACTTTTCTATCCATTGTATTATTCAACAACGCTCATTGAGCTTGAAAAATTATTAAGATTACGATTTTCCCAATGTCTTTTCGCAAAGAAGACACTAGGGGTTAGATTTTATACGACCTTTCTTGTGATAATATTAATTCCTTTTCATTCTGAAACTTAATTTCGTTGATGAGTTTTTCGACAAAAGAAAACTACATTATTATCGCCACCCTGCAGGATGATTACTCTGGAAGCAGTGTTTTGTGTCTAGACTGAGTTAATCTTGTTGAGGGGGAAATTTTAAAGAATGCCAACGAACAGAATTAATGATGCGGAATTTCGAAAAACAATTGTGAAAACTTGAATATCTCATTGGTTTCTGTATTTCGTAAATCTAGTTTAATTGTGAGTTTCTTTAACTTTTTCTCTCTTAGGGAATTAGTTAAAGGGTTGAACGTAACGTTATGAGGCGGTGGTAGTGGTGATTGGCAGGCGGCAAGTTATGAGGATGATCGATTAGTTAGTTAGTTAGTTAGATAGTAGGAAGTAGCAAGTAGCAGTAATTTATGTGCACCGTTATTTAATGTATTTCTTTTGGCTATTTAAATGCCCGCACATTGTATATATTGTAAATGAAAGTATTGAAATGAGCAATAAATATTAGTAAAAACGGGAGCAGCGAAATATTAGCGGTATTCTATAGAAGATGGATGCTAAAGTTCAAGAAGTGGTCGAACCATATTTGGTTCCTAAAGCAGTGTGTAAAAAACAAAGTGAAACTTAAACACATGAAAATCCAGTGCAAACACAATTCAAAAGAAACAATTAAGGAAACAAAACACTTGGTGTTGGATTCACGATTTTATTTGGATCTTAACGATATTGTTTCGGTTATTACACCATTATCAAAAGGAGTATTGTAAACTGATCAGTAATTAGTACTTGGTAGGACGCGTTCCAAATGTGAGATCTTTGATCTTAATATTTAGACGAATAAAGTTTCTAATTTCTTCTTTTTTGAATATGTAATACCAAGTGTTTTCTTTTCTTAATTGTATTATTTACATGTTTCACCAAGTGATCAGCAACCGCACAATTTCCTGTAATTCAAAAGAGGTTAAAAGGGTGGTTGAAATAGCTTATAAAACGTGGTTATAGTCGGAAATAAAAAATTGTGGTACGGGAGAATAAACAACAGCGGACTACATTTGAAAGTCATCCACACAGAACTGGCAGAATTCTTCCATTTATTTATTTATTTATTTATTTATTTATTTATTTATTTATTTCTTTATTTATTTATTATTGTAATGATGTTTAAATATGATTCAAGTTTGATTATCTATTCATGATTATCAGTTTTTATTATTTTGCTGATAGTTTGATGAAGGTGCCGGGTCAGTTTCAAAATTAATATTTTTTTGTAGTTACATTTCTTGTGACTTAAGCTAACGAAAATTCGATAGTATGGAGTTATTAGATCGGAGCTAGTGCTTTGGTCTAGGAGGTCGCCTCTGTTTGCTGATTGAGGCGTTCGTACAGTGGCCAGTAGGAGCAGCACTGCACACTGATATTATTTAAATCCGTAATCGAAAATACATAATTATTGAAACTGAACTAAATGTTCTTCATTCGTCTGTCTTTGTATTGATTCGATTCAAAATCCAAACTTTGTGGTAGTTCAATTCAAGTTCAGTTTAAGTTATTTTATTAGCTCCTGAATTTTAGTGAAGTGACTAACTATTTCGCTGTATAAAAATAATGATGTTGTTTATTAAACATGATTAATCGATTTCGTAATTAATCCTTAATTGGGTTATTGTGGTGTTTTTAGCGCCTTTCTATTGAATACAGTTGCGGTTAACGATGATTTTCCCCACCCTATTTACTTTCCTCGTTAATTTCCATACAATTTGTTAAAATTTTCATTGAAAGATACCCAATAATAACATGTAATAATGGGGTTTTATTGCGACGTATTGTTGAATTACGCTTTGTACTTTTTCAGTGTTTCACGCTTTAGATGAGATTTTACTAATTGGGAACGTTGTTCAATATTTATCTATTATTCAAATACGTTTTTATTTCCTTTAAAATTCTGTTTACAACAGATCCTGAACATTAATGGCCACCTTTGCAAAGAAGCGATTTGTACTTTGATAATTAGTAATTTATGAAGTTTTGTTATTTGAACTAACATAAATGAAATACACATTTTAATATTATTGCTCCACAATTTGGTGTTCTTTATTAACTTGATTTTTAATTACCCGGGTCCTGATTAAAAACAAGCCTGTTATTATTTTATTTATGGTTGATCGTTAATGTATTATAGTTGGTGTTTTGTTCTGTTTTAGACAATTTTAAATTGCCTACTGCTTATTGTTTGTTTTAATTGTCGATTTATCGATTTCAATTAATTTTTAATTTTTTTAATTACCAACTGTAAAACGTATGGGGGTAATTAAGGTGATTTCAATTCAATTGGCAATTGTTTTATTCAAATAAGTGGTTTCCGAAAATCTTATCAGGTTTAAATCGACTGTTACTAAATGCTTAGCCGAATTCCTTAGTTTCTAGTTATTGCTTATAATTGTTTGGGTGTTCGATTTTTTGGCGGTATCCCGCCGAAGGTTCTTTTGGACTGCTTTTCCTAATATACACTTTATTATTCACTATTTACACTTATTTGATTTTGTTGTTTTGATTGATTTGGATATAATTATGAGGTTGATTTGAATTGAATAGAATGTAATGTAGTTTGATTGAATCTACGAGTGGAATTCTCGAATTGAATAGAATGTAATGTAGTTTGATTGAATCTACAAGTGGAATTCTCGAATTGAATAGAATGTAATGTAGTTTGATTGAATCTACAAGTGGAATTCTCTGTGATTTTTGCTTATTTCTACTTAAATAGTGTGAAAAAATAGACAACGCCCCAAAGTGAAAAATATCCCCCTCTTGAAGCTAAACACCCCCAAGCGTAATTCACAAAACCGTTGGTGGTGTTCTCAAGGCTGATGACCGATGCGTAAAGTATTTACAAGGGGTATCATAAACGGGCCAGAGTCTATTTTTGGAATTTTTTAACGTATTTACAATTGATGGGCACAAAAGATGCCTATATACAAAGAGAATAATAAATACCTAGAAACTAAACTTAACAGATGTATATATATAAAAACAGACAAAATATTTTTAATATTTACAGGCACTTAACAATAATTGATTTAAATATTTATTAATTATAGAGCAATCTTCAAGGTGATAACTTCGCTATTTCCCGTATTAGTTTGAGTTTTTGGGTTGTATTGAGTTGTCTCTTGCATAACTCCAAACGTTTCACCATTCTTACCAGACGACATCTTCAGTGCATTCCGTATCACCAGATTGAGAAAAAGAAACTTTCAGGTGTTTCATCCTCACCAGCTACTAATTTTGGTTGGCGGACAGTCCCTTCAGCCTCACTGTAGTGCAAAGCCGGACGGTAGGGCGAAAGGCCTTCTTCGGACCCCTTTTAGGAATCGTTGAAACTTGTAGGTGGGTGCGAAGAGACAAAGAGACTGATGAAATAAAGACAGAAGATTTGTATTTTACATTTATATAATTATAGACATCCCGAATACAAAGATATGATCTAGACAATAAATCAGTTGCGCTTTTATGTCGCTCGTTAAGTTAATGTCAGGATTGTTTTCGTACGATAATCAACATCGTAACCAAGGGCGGCAAATTTGCGGTAGCACCGTAATTCATCCTAAAGGAAGAAATTATCAGCGGGATAGAAGGAAGCATTTGTAATCTAGATTGCACTCACAATAAGGCAGACGAGATTTGCATGGAAGCCTGTAGAATAGAAACTCTGACGTGCCAATCCTAGCAAACCTAATCTGACGAAAAAGGAATGGCTTGTGTTTATAGAATTACGACGGAATAAGAATGTGTCATAAGCAGATAGGGCCAATGATATGTTTCTAATGGATACCAATGACTATAATCACAAAATTTTAGATTTGGCCTACAGTCACATCTGCAAATTGTTCCCAAGGGATACCATAGCAGGTTCCATAAGGAAGGCAGTCCACTTCATCCAATTGTTAGCATCATTGGGAGCCTAACTTATGAACTGGTAAATCATTTCGCTGATCTAATGAACGTGACGTGATAGGAAACACTGAGAATCATGGGATGAATTCGGCAAACTTCCTTAATCCTAACCTTGATCCGGAAGATGTTTCAGTCAACTTCGACATGGAGTCACTTTTCACTAATGTACCTACTCAAGACCCTCCCGATTTACTTGGCAACCATTTTCTCCCGGAAGTTATATATTTGTTTGGGTATTTCTTGGCAACTTTTGATATGGTCAACACTACGTGAAAAAAGATGGAGTAGCGATTGGTAGTCCCTTCAGTTCAATCATGGCTAATATTTTTATGAAGAATTTCGATACAATCTGTATGACTTTCTGGCTTATCATAACAGATAACATATTAGTATCAAGTTCACTATGAAATCAACGGAACTAGAAACTCTTATCAATTTTACACATAATAGAAAATAGTAACAAATTAGATCTATTAGAAAGATTAGAAATCCAAAAAGCCCTACATTTCAATGAAAACGTATTAAATGACCAAATAGAAGGTTTTTCCAGTCCCATATTTAGACACAATAGATAACCCTATTACGGTATAATTTCTGGTATAGTTATATATATATATATATATATATATATATATATATATATATATATATATATATATATATTACCTATTTCTTGCATGTATGTATATGTAAATGTATTATTATAGGTTGCATTATTGTTGTATGTATAAATAACATGTTATTGACTTTCAATTTAGTTCCTTCTTATACCCTTTGACAACGATTGCAAAATCGAAACGATCGTTAGGGTTATTCTAACAAAATATATATGTGAAAAATAAACGTTTATTTTTTTGAAATTACTATATGTTTTAAGTCTCTATAACAATTTATGGTAACACAACACATCACATTACATGCATACTTCTGTAATTAAATATAATGTAAAGGGGTTCCGGCTATTTATAATAATATAAATAAATAAATATATAAAAAGGACATAAGAACTACATTCAAACCGAGATAGAAAATAAGTAACACTAACTTTAACAAATATCGATTAACCAATAAAAATGCTCTATTTTAATTAAAATATGATTATGTATTTATTAACAGCATTTCTTTCATATATAGTTTCAAAATTTTATGTGTAGGTATTTATTCGGGTTGAAGGGGGTGGACGTCGGGGGGTTGAAAAAATTTGAAGAACATACTGAAGTGAAAATGAGGTCGTTGAAACAAGATCCACGGGATGGCACCCCCTGACAGAGGAGTTAATCCGTAGGCTTGTTCTTGCCGTAAAGTTGATATAAAGTTTAGAAGTGAAAAATCTTGTTCAGTCAGGGATTATCGAAGATTTACGCGCCCTTTATTTCAAGAAAAGCGTCCCAGTTGTGTTCCAGATCTGTACTATTAATTTAACCACGGGACTCCGTTTTAGAGTTTTCACTTTAAAAAGAACGACTTAATTTAACGCTTACCGTGAAATTTAATTCGCAAGAAGACAAAGAAAAATAGCATAAGGGGAGAAATATACATTCATGAGAATATAAGGCTCCAAAAAAATAAAAGTTTAGATTATAAATCTTTCTCTTTCAGTACGTCAAGTCAATCCTGCGAATAGATATCGAATCAAAGCTTACTAGTACGTTCACCATTTTTCCAGGTACCAACTTTTTATGTTTTTGAATAAGAAGGGAAATATTTAAATGATACCCAGCTGCCTTTATGACTGTCTAATGTTGGATTTCCCCCGAGAAGGTCCTGCCAATTAAAACTCTTTTGCCTCAGGCCGTTATACGACCGTTCGGTTATTAGATCGTCTTCAGCCTTTGCTCTCGAGTGGGTTGACTATTTATATAGTGCTTTGCGTTGAATAGTATTAGAATAAGATTAATTAAGATAATACGCATTAGAATGAGATAGATATTTCTTATCCTCGCTCAATTGTCTGAACATTTCCATAATCCCTTTAAAATCAGGAGGGAGTAAACTGACCCCGGCGCAGACGTATACCTGTTGAGGTAAACTTATATTTCTGTATAATTTACTAACGGAGCATCTATAGTTTCAGCTTTTGATATGGAAATTGAGATTAATAATGAATAAACTGTCGATAATATATCAAGCGGCGTGGTCTAGTGCTCTAGATCATTGCTTAGCATTCGGGAGGTCGCCGGTTCGAACCTGGGTCCGGCTGCTCTGGTCCAAGTTTTCTGTGGTTTCCTTGGATCATTTAGGCAAAAGCTGGGGCAGTAATATTCCACAAATAATCTTTCACTTCTCTTCTGTCCTCATTTTGCCCGTCTCATATTCTCCCTAACCACGCCACCCACCCATTCCCACTATTCCTGAAAGGAGACTGAAAGGGACTTACGCCCTACGCTCCGGCTTTACACTATAGTGTAGGTCGGAGGGACTGCCCGCCCACCAGCACGAGTAGCTGGTGGGAATGAAACACAAAAAAGTTTTTGTCGATAATAATAAACACACAAAATTTCCATTAATTAAGATTTTGTGTGTTTGTTATTATCGACAGTTGGTTTATTCATTCATAACGGAAGATAAGAGGTTTTTAATTGGCCTTATCACAATGATTAGAATTAGAGTGTTAGTATTGATTAGAGTATAATGTTAAAATATTAAATTTTCATTCTGAATGTTTTTCTTAACGCATTAGTTTTAAAAGTTAATTTTTTTTAAATTAGAAAACATTAAAAATTCCATTACGAAAAGCATTAAAGGCACAGCCTTCAATTTTTAATTTTAATTTTTATAAATTCATGTTGAATGCTACCCTGGTAGATGATAAAAATAATATTTTATTATATGTACTAGTTGAACCCTTCCAAACTTGGACGGACAAGTACCGTTATCGGTAGAGCATAGCACATTTTCGTCATTAGAAATTTCTATTTATGACCCTATGATTACTGAATATTGACATTTAAGCACGCTCAACACGTTAAAACACTGGTGATTTTAAATTACAAGTTTCGATTAAACAATAATATCTTAGATATCGAAAGTAGCCGCGTTAAATAGTCCCATTATTTAGTTAAACGTTTTAAACGTCAGGTAATTTTGTGATTTTGTATTACCACAGGAGATTGCTTCATAAAATTATCTTACAAGCCTACCTATACGCTAACACCATATATAACTATACCAGAAAAGAAACACAAGAATGTTTTCACCAAATAATTTACTGCCTCGAAAATATTGCTTCGGCCTAAATGGCCATTATCAAGAGTAACAGTTGGATTACTAAAGTATAAAATTTACACGTACCCTTTATATAATAATCTACGAAAGGAAGGGAGATTGGAGTTAAAGATGTTACAAGATTAGCGGAAAATTGGTTGTATCTAGTTCTAATTGGTTATTGACTAAATTTACATTGTTTTTTATTGCTTTTTTGATATCTAAGTTTTCAAATAAATAAAGCTTTTTCCTGTTTGTGATGTTTGAATGCAAAATTTTTGATTTTTTGAGATCAGTTGAATGGTTAAAGATTGAACAATATTCTGAAAATCCAGTATTTTTATCTTTCTTGTTAATATAATGTATGTGTTCTATAATTCGTTTTTAAATGTTTCTCCCACTCTTTCCGATATATGAAACGTCACAAGATTGCAGAATAGCTGATTGAAACCATTTTTTAACATGGGTTCCTTAATTGTAATCATATTATTTACAATGAATTTACCTAAATTTAAATTATTTCTTTCAGCCACTAGACAATTATAGTTTTTGTGAAAATATTTTTTAAATTTGAAACTGAGGTTATTAATGAATTTGATACTACCAAAACCGACAATTTTGATTACAGAAGGTGGGTTGTATAATAATTACGTGACTTTCTTTTTTATTCTTCTTTTTAAAATTTTATCAACTACACTTACATCACATCTGTTACTTACAGCTATGTACTTAATTATATTTAATTCATTACTGAAGTTCTCAGGAGTGAGAGGTAAATTAACTAATCTATGCGTTAACGAATCAAAGACTGTAATCTTTGTTTGTTGTGGATAGTACGTATCGGCAGGGATTATCACATCTGTAGTAGTGGGTTTAAGAAAAATATTAAATTTAAAATTTCTAGGAAGTTAATATTATTATTTGTTTCTTTTTCCACGGTAAATTGTTTATTCTTTTCCGAAACAATATTGTGTAGGCAATAAATTATTTAAATATAAATATAAATGTGGAATCAACAGAAACAATACCCCTACACAGTTGATTCCGATGGATTCCTAGACGAAGGATTTTAATTTCTTGTTTTTTTGAATATAATAAATTATTTGGTGAAAACATTCTTGTGTTTCTTTTCTGATTCTAATTATTACAAAATGTTTCATAATCCATGCACCTATACATTTATTGTATGGTGGGGTGATTAAAATGTCGAAAATTCTAATAAATAATATTGGAAAATAGTTTGTAGTTTGTGTAGAACTATTTTACCGGAGGAAACTATTTCTCAATTTATTAGTTTGATGTCGCTTCATAGTTTAGATGGGTATGATGTTTGCTTTGAACATGCTGTGCTTTAAGCGACGACGAATTCTTTCATAAATAGTTTTGTCGAAGAAAAATAATGAGCAGCACAAAATTAAATTAAACGCATTATTCATTAAAAGTTTTTGCTTTATGATACATGCATACTCTCATACATTTACCTATGTATATCGACCGTTTAATTAAAAACTGAAAGGTAAAATACAAATATACCTTTGTTCTTTGTATGCGGAGAATCTGTTGTTAATTATCATAAAATGCGAGAAGAATTCAACTCGGTGTCAATTCAGAGATAATTGACCATTTAAGTCGGTTTTCAGTGAGTAATTTCGTCTATTCATCGCCGTTTTAATTGCTATGCAGTCCGTATTTTTTCTCCTTTTGTTTTAATTTTAAGGCCATTTTCCCAAGCTGCTGCTGATTGTCTTTTCTGCTACTACAAAAGCTTCATTATGCTGATGTTTTCGTTTTTTTTTTGTCAAGAATATTCGGTCGTGATGTTTTTTTCGCATTTGTTGATTAGGTTTCATTATTCATTTGCCTTTGTCAGAAATGAAATTGAATGAACAATCATCTTCGTTAATTATTCATTCTTTGAACAGAGTAAAATACTTTATTTAATCGAAAATGTTTCCAAAATTTCCGCAAAAGAAATAGATAAGTAATTCGCAGCATATAATCATTGTTATTGTTTGTTCGAGGATTAAAAAAATATATACATGAATATTGGATAATGCTTTATAATTACTGAAACAATTTCAGTCAAAAACTGTAAATATAAGAACGTATTCGGATAAATAATATAACTCAAAAGTTACCTAATGGACACTGTGGAACATCAAAATCGCTAAATAATAATGTGCTTATATATACCAGGGTAAATCAAATATAAACGGTAATTCTACTATTTAGCTTAGCACGTAATTCCGATATAGAGAAGTCGATGCTCGAGTGTTGTTTGGTTTATGAGGAGGGGGAAACCGGATTAGGTAGCAGCTGCGCTCGATTCTGCCCGCAGTACAGCCTTGACTGAGCTCAAGGTACTTTCGTCTATTGCACAACGCATCATCATAAAGTTTTTAACCAATGAAGGCGTTAAACCACCACTTTTTCATCAATTTTCACTCGTTTGAAGGCACAGTTTGGGGATGCTACACTGTCTAAGAATCGAGTGTATACGTGGGTCACCAATTGAGAGAATTCAGGGATGGGCGAGAACGTGTCAAAAATGAATGTTATGATCGACGCCCAAGTCTCACAAATGACAACATCCGTGCTGTTCGAGAGCTTGTTGATGGTGATCGGTGATCGCCGGCTCACTATTGAACAAATCCCACCAGAAATGGGTATCAACTGTGGGAGTGTTCGAGTGTTCAATCCATCATCAGTGATGAACTTGGCTTTAAAAAAATTAGTGCTCGCTGGGTTCCAAGGTTGTTGTTGTTTCCAACCGAAAATCAAAAACAGGTCAGGTCGTAGATCAGTGAAGGACTTCTGAATCGATTTCGACAAGATGGGAAGCTTTTTTTTTAGGCGTCATTCGTGATGAGACGTGGGTCCACCACTGAACTCCCGAACATTCAATCAAAACGGCGAGTAAGGAGTGGCGAATAAAGGACGAAGGCTACCCTGTCAAAGCCAAAACCCGTCTTTCAGCTTTCTTTGATTCAAGGGGAGTTTTACTCATTGATTTTCTTCACGATCAATGAACAGTGAATGCGGCTATGCGCCTTACTATTCTGAGTTGTCACAGTCGACAAAAATCGCGTATAGAAACAAACGGCGGGATATGCGGTATGCCAATTCGAGACGTCATCCTTCTTCATGACAACGCTAGGCCATACACCGCAGTTTTGACAAGGAATAAATTAGAAGAAATGGGCTGGGAAATCCTTGAGCATCATTATAGCCCTGACTTGTTACCCTGTGATTATTTTTTATTCGCGCCCTTGAATCACTTGGAGGCAAAAGAGAAAAAAGAAATCAATGAAGAAGTAGAGGACACATACTTCTCTCAAAAATTGGCTGACAACTCGCCCTCAAACTTTTTATGAAGAAGGAATATGAAAGCTTCCAAATTGGTGGGAAAAGTGTTTAGAGCACGGACGTGACCTGACTACATTGAAAAATGTTAAATGTTTACTTTGTGTGTACCATTAATCAATAAATTTATTTTATAAAATTACCGTTTTATATTATTAAACGAAATTGAATTGAATTGTTGGAGTTTGACTTGAGTTGTTGTGGCAGAAAGACAGATGATGACTCGAACGCTACGAGATGGAAAACAATGGAGATGATGACTCGAACGCTGAGAGATGGGCTCGAAAAAAAAACGAAAGAAAAATGGGGTTAACTTGAACCTATGAGATGGGTTTTGAGGAACGATAAAGAACCTATTGATAATTGGATATGTTGAAAGGATATTTGGAGAATAGAATGTTGATAGTGAGAACGAAGAGGCATAGAGAATTTATAAAAGAGGGTTATGCGAGAAATTTGAAATAGGGTTAACGTGTAAAGTAAAGCAGTATTATACAGTATATAATCATTGACGATTCTCAGTGTTTTATGTACAATATATGTAATCATGGTTCGTGTACATGTGAGATTAATCGTCAGGATAATCGATTGTAGGAAGGTTATTGTTGGGATAACGGCCAAATCGCTGTGGTCGGTTGTCAAGGGGCGCCTTTTTATAATTCCACCCCCAAAATAATTGTTTTTTTTTGCATGAATCTATTAAAAATCTATTATTTATCAACACTTAATATGAATTTTGGAGGAAAAAATAACCAAAAGAGAAAAAAAAATCATATTCTTTTGCATTAAATAATTGTTTATCGATAGTATAATAAAAGTCAAAATGAATTTTGGTTGAGAAAGTTATCAAATTTGGTAAAAAAAAATAATTGAAGTATTAATTAGGTCATGAAAAACAAATCATTAGCAATAATGATAAAGTAGTTTAAGGTTTTCGTCGTTGTAATTGTGAATATTTGTCTACTTACAAATCCAATACAATGAAATGTGAACTCGTTCGTGAGTGTTGTGAGAAAATAGGAAAGGTTTGTTCGATTTCGGAAATATTCGGGCTGTAATTCGAGGTCTGTTTTTGTCATTCACTATGAAAAGTGCTATGCACCAGGGGTAGGTTATGATTGGGGTAGGTTTTCCTCATTCCCACTGTGAAATGGCTTAGATTAGGTTATGGTATGAAAATCGTTAAGAAATACCATAATTACAATAAATTTATTTATTTTTCACTTTCACCCCTTTGGGAAACTTTTTCGACCAAAATTCATTTTGATTATTATACTATCAATAAACAATTATTTTATGCAAATATAAGGTGATTTTTTGGTGGTGGAATTTCGAAAAACTACCTATCAAGGCAATATAAACATAAAACAGGTAGAATGAAATTATAACTGATCAGTCGCGTTTGTATCATATATTTACATTTATACACTTTTATATTAATTAGAACTAGACTACAAATATGGCTATCTACTGATGAGATCAATAAGTTCGAAATCTCGATCTACGTCTGGTAGGTTCCATAAATTGCTGATCCAGAATTAACTTCATCTTCTTTATTAATTTGATTTACGTGCATATCACATTCCTATTCAAGCTGCATCGGATTCAGTTTGGTACGTAGACATCTTCGTGTGGCCCTTGGTAAACATTTTAAATACTAATACAGTTGGCAGTAAATATTGGCAGATGGCGATATATTGTTTATAACTCGATATTAATACGGGAACAGTCAAACATCTTATACTTATTGTGTCTTAAACAGAGATGTGATTTAATAGAAAAAAAAATGTAAAACTAAAGTAAAAGATGCAAGGCTGTTGTAGTGCCTTTTCCTCTAAGCTTGCTCTGACATTCATGAAACAAAATTAGTTCGTGTTTAATTTGTTTTTAGATAGGATAAGGAAATCAGTGTTGCTACTTTATTTTAAATTGCACATGCAAATACAAATGGGTTGTTAGGTGCTTATTTGCATTAGTAATTGTTTATAATTATTGTTTCCACCTTTTATAATCGTTTAAGTCAGTTCCTGTTGGTTTATTTGTCGATTCTTAAAAGTGAAGATATAATTAGTGTGACTAATTATTGTTCGACTAAGGCTGTAACTGGTTATTGCGTGTGTTATGGGTGCTTTAATTCGAAAATTCGGACACTTATAGGTTATTCAGACATATATACACTTTCCGTAGCCGTCGTCTTCCTTCTTCTCGATGCGACGAATTCGACTTAAAGTGTCCTAAAATATTATTCTTTTTATTTCCGTAAATTTAAGTTAAGAATTCAGTAAAAATATCTATATTTAATGTACAAAAATTAAATAAAACAATTCAAGTCCAACTTATTGAAATAAATACACAGTTGATAACTTCCACAATTTATTAAATAAACTTAACACGTATTTCGCCAACACTGTGGCTTCTTCAGTACAAAATTTACTTAAAACTACCTAAGAGTAGATGTTTATAAATAGGGTGGTACATCTTCATTAGAGTGAGGGAAAACCACTATTAAATCTTTTCCCTCAAAATAAAGATGCACCATCCTATTTATAAACATCTACTCTTACAATTAGGTAGTTTTAAGTAAATTTTGTACTTCTGAAGAAGCCACAGTGTTGGCGAAACACGTGTTAAGTTTATTTAATAGATTGTGGAAGTTATAAACTGTGTATTTATTTCAAAACAGTTCATTTTGATCCTACTTATTTTAATACAGTATACCAATAAAATTAAGTTTTAGAAACAGGTATGCAGAATATTTCATATGGAACAAAATCCTCGTCCCATGGACCAAACTCACAAACTGACACTTTTCCGGTTATTATTTTTAGAAATTCCCTTAAATTTCATTATTATTCTTTTATTTCATTGCTCGGTAGCTGTTATGCCTGCGGTTTTGTTCTGTAGGAATTTGAAATCATTGTTATTGTTAGTTTTTCCAAACGCCTGACTGACAAATTGTAACACATTCTTCTATGTAATGCCTGACCCGACGTCCGACTTTGCCAGACGCATTGAACTGCATTGTATTAGCCGACCAGGTCAGTGGCGTCTAGCGGCTATACGTGACCGACTAGGTCATGGCGTAATTCAATGCTTGCTGTTGCTGCGGTGACGTCACAGCATCGTCTTTATTTTTATATCTCAGCTTTTACCCAACCGATATCAGGATGGCCACTTTAAACGTCAGGATGATTCAATAGTCAGGGAAAAGAGAGAGAATTTTGATTGAAATTTGAGAATTTATTTTTGTGATTTATGACTTGTTTGCTCTTGATGTAATTGTAAGTACTAAGAAGAAAATAAAGTATTGCAACGGCTGGGAATCGAAACCGGGCCGCCCGGGTAGCAGGTATGTAACCAATGTGTTTTATACTGACATTAAATATAAATTATTTTAAATTAAATTTAACCTTACTTAACAGCAACATTCGCACATAATATTTTTATGCACTGTGTTCTTCGAATTTGAATATGAACGAAAGTTTAAATCCTGATAATTCGTCCGTGTTCGAATATGCCGTGGAGAGGTTCTGGCAGAAACTAATGCATAGACCTTTTTACGAGCCTTAACAGCAATATACACGACTGATTTTTATTTTCTGCACATTTATGGTACAATACCATTCTGATGATATATTTTAGACCCTTTCTTTTATAATAAATATTTAAAGTATTAATATAATGGTTGTGAAAATTTACGATTGGTAATAATACTGACTAATGGATACTTACTGGGGATTTAAATATATTGATATTTATTATTTACATACTGACAAAAAGGAATCAAAATGTTAACCAGTAAAATACAAGCATTACCAAAGTGGAGTTCTATAATAGAAATCTTCAAATCAAATATGGAGAAAAAATGTATGTCGTAAGGAAATGATACAAGCTCAATCTTTCCATTTTGTGATTTTCTACAAAAATCATCCACTCTTCAACATATTTATCTAGTTTTTAAGTAACTTTTTCATTGTAAATATTGTTTTTATCAAAAGATAAAATTCACATCATATCAAAAAACTGATTTTCTTCTATAGTTCGCTGTATATGAAACAATGCCATAGAAAATTACAAAAGTATATACATTCAAGTCATTAGCACATAATTCGTTTTATATTATTCCTAAATTATTGATTTCAAATAAAATACATTAATGATTTTAGTTTCTCTCTCAGTCGATTTTTCCACATTTGAATCCAAAACTATTTTCTGAATAGCTTGATATGTCACACGTCATAGTTGAGTGGTAAACATGCAAGAAAATTGTTTAATTAGCTTAGAACTAGATAGCAAGGAACACTTCTACTATTATCAAAATAACCAAGTAAGTCTATGTCCAGTGGGACACCCGGTATATTGAATTTATTTCCCTTAATAAACATTTCATAGGAGGAATAATATGTATGATAGGGACATGTCACACATGGGCTGAAAAGTCCCGGGCCTAACAAAAAAAACACTTTTTTTTGTTCAAAATTGGCTTTATTCATCAACGTAATCTCCATCAAGAGTAACAGAATCATTCCAGCGCCGCTCTAACATTTCAATACCACTTTTGTAGAACAATTTATCTTTTGCCTCAAAATAGGCCTCAGCTTCAGCGATAACCGTTCTCTTGCCGGAGAGCATTTTTTTGAAGTCTGCAAACAGCCAGTAGTCGCTGGGAGCCAAACCTGGAGAATACGGTGGATGTGAGAGCAATTCGAAGTTAAATTCATGTAGTTTTTCCATTGTTTTAATGACAAGTGACTTGTGACACGGTACGTTGTCTTGATAAAACAATTTTTTTTTTAGTTTCTTTGCAATTTCGGCCTTCAAATGCTCAAATAACGCTATATAATTATTACAATTCACTGTTGATGGTATTTCCCTTCTCAAGATAGTCGATGAATATTACACCACGTCATGCACATCCCAAAATACCGAGGCCATAACCTTTCCAGTCGATTGTTGTGCTTTTGACGAGTTTTTGCGCTTTGGACGAGGTTCACCAGTTGCTGTCCACCGTCCACTCAGATGATGATTGTATTGACTTCGGAGTGAAGTGATGGATCCATGTTTCATCCATTGTTACATATCGACGCCAAAATTCCGGTTTGTTACGTTTAAACATTGCCAAACACTGCTCAGAATCATCAACACGTTGTTGCTTTTTGTCAACAGTGAGCAAACGCGGCATCCACTATGAACAGAGCATCTCATAGTCAAATGCTCATGCTCATGCAATATAACGTAAAGCCAACACGTTCTTTTGATATATTTACGATGTCAGGTACTTACGCAATTTCACTTTTCGATCATTCAAAACGATTTTGTGGATTTTTTTATGTTTTCTGGTGTTACCACCTCATTTGGCTGCTGGCGTTCACTGCGTTCTGCATCATCAGTGTCTCTACGACCACGTTTGAAGCAACGTTTCAGCAAACTAACGTTTTATTTTGTTTTGGTTGTTTCCGATGGATCGTAGTCTTCATAACACTTTTCAAGCTATTGCTTAGCTTGAACGGTATTTTTTCCCATCAAGAAGCAGTGTAAAATTAAAACACGAAATTGTTTTTGATTCATTGTTTTGAAAATAACAAAGGTACTCTACAAAACGTCACTCTTAGCACAAAAACTCACAGACTAATGAATAGAATATCATGAAATTGTAACAGTTATCTTTTGAAGGTTAATACTAACTGAATAAGAGGTGAATGCACTAAAACTAGTGCCATCTATGTGTTAGGCCTAGGACTTTTTAGCCCATTTGTTACAAGTCAACTGAATAATCGATAAAATAAGGAAAATTGGATTGAAAAAAGACTACCCTGAATATTCATACACCAAACAATAAGGTAAAAATACAGTTACTGTTTTGGCGACAGTGTTTTCCAAACAGATAGGCAAAAATCTTAAAAATTATTGGTTCCTTTCTTAGATTATAAAAACACGGAAATAGACAGTATTCCGTACTATAATAATGATTCTGAAATAGCAAATAATTGTGGTTCACCTTTTTCGCTCTAACGCGTTCTAAACGGTTGCGAATCAGTCCGCGTAAGGGCGAGAAAGTCGAATCAGAGTTATTTCCTATTTCAGGATCACGTCTATAGTACTAAATGCTGTCTTAATGTTTTTATACCCTTATGGTTTCTTTAGATTCGTTTAATTCAATATTATAACATAAGGATTTTGTTAGGTTAATTAGATTAGCTAGCTTAATTATTTATCAGTAGACTATATAAAATGACGCAACTTATTTGTCTGATTGCAACTTTTACGTTAAGTAACACTTTTGTGCAGTACAACGACCTATTATGTGCATGTGTTACTTTTAGTGGGTTACACAACCGGTGAGCTATTATATTACTATTGATCCCGTGGTTTTGGATTCGTAATGAGTATTTCTCATTAAAAGTCCTAATCTCACATGTGCTGCTGCCGCGCCGTTGTGGTTGTTGTTTGTCGTGATGTCAGTCGTGAAATTATATCGTTTTCGCAGATGCATTTAGAGAATTAACAATCCAACCTTGATGGGAAGCATTTAATAACTGCCGTTTTAATTAAACACACGCTAAAACAAGTCGAGAATTGTTGGGAAACGGAAGGTACTATGAGGAGGATGGAGGAGGGTGGTTCGTCATGATGTTGTGCGCGTTTTTACCCTTAACTAAAATCTTTGTCCTCAACATGAAATGTGTTGACCGTTTTAATTTAATAAAAATTCGACCGCAAAGCCGTCGTCAATTATGACCCTAACCGGGAATTAATTTGCTTTACTTAATGTTTTTCTTTGCTGGCGAATAAAATTTTTAATGAGAAAATGACAAACACTAAGATTATTGAATATTAAATCCGAATCTATCATCATACTTGTCCGTATCTTCTGTATTAATACTTGTTCGCATATATTCATCTTTTATTATTTTTTGTCTTTGTAATATATTGGCATTATTAATCATGCATTTTTTACTTCTCGGATTTTTGTAATTTTTGTATTGTCATGTGCATTTGCTGTCTGTTCCTTTCTTTTGCAATTTATGGTTTTTTGTATGTGTCACATTTTTTCCCTTCTTGGTATTGCCGTTTAGTCCTATTTTATTATATTTTCCTTGTTTCCAAATGTTCTTTTAGAGTTAAGTTAGTTGATAGATTTATTGGGGGTAATTTTTTGACCCATCGGTCTATTTCCAGGCTTCACCGACACATACCTTGCAATGTTGCATTTTTATATGTTTACGTTTCCCTTCCTTTTTGTTTGTTGTTTCAAGTGTTGGTGCATCGGAACCATCCCCTCCTCTGTGGGACGGTTCTTTAATTCATATTAAAATAAGTATTTTTACATTCAATTGCAGAATCAATTCATCATTCAATTAGTATTTATACTGACCATTACGGTTGGAAAACACTGACCGAATGCTGATTTATATATTGACAAAAGGGTTTTAAAATACTGACCATGTAGATTTAAATAATGGCCATTTAATTTATTGCCTTTTTGTAATGTCTAACGTAATAAGAAATTTTAAAATTCCAGCGTTTTAGCGGTTGATATTGTGTGGCAAGCTTTCTCTAAAGTTAACGAATTAGATAAATACTAATTAACATCCAATTAAACGGTCTACAGAAAACATTTACACGTTTAATTTGCGAGTTAATAGAATTTCACAGAAAATTATGCAACTAACTGTTAAATCTTTTCTATTCGACCGTTCGTTAAGGTGTTGAGCATTGAGTGACCTGCATGTATAAACATGAAAAATAACATTAATAAAGGCATTAAAAAAACAACAATTGTCCAACCACATGCTCGATTGCTTTGTAATGGAAGAGCGTGGTTGTTTTTCAGAGGTCAATCGTATTCAATAGTTGGTATTATTACAAAAGTTGTTATTTTATTATTATTATTATTTTGTTGCTAATACTGTCTGCTCCTTCTTGTGCATTTTAAATTCTTGTTGCTCTTGTTATAATGTACAGGTTCATTCTTATCTGGAACGAATTGCTAAACAATAACTGGCACGTAAACGCGACCCTAAAAAAATTTCTATTTCCACTTTCTTTTATGCATTCTAATCACATCTGTGAATTTACACGTAGCAAGTCGCTGTAGTAGAAACATTAATGTAACAGAAATAATAATTTATAGTTAAGAAATAGTTAGTCATCGTATAACTAGTAAGTAACACATTGATTATTTTCTTGCTGCAATATAAATAAATTACATTCGTATTTGAACGATTTGCTAAATCCTAACTGAAACTTTAATTGTGTATTATGTTTGGCACATTAAAATACTAAAAATTTTTGTGTATAGATCGATATTGCCTAAGCACTTTTAACATTAACATTAAACTTGATCGTGATATTAATAACTTAAATTCAGTAATGCAAAGCTAAAAGTGTATCTCATATACGATAAAATCTTTTAGACTACAATATGTTTTTCATTGCATAATATTTCTCATTAAAATTAAATTGATAAAAATCTAAAAAGTACTGACCACTAATGATTATTTTGTATCTCATATACATGAATAGAATACAAAGCGAGTGAAGTAATACAATTTTTGAGCAAAACGATTTTATTAGCTGTTCAGTGTGATAATTGTCGCAAAAATTTTAATTAAATAAGTAATATAAGGGGAAGGGAATTTTAAAAGTGAGATGACGACAAACAGGCGTTCTCGCTCATGGGAAGTTATCACATGAAATAATAAAAACACTTACCGTAATGTTGACAAGATCATAAAGTAATTAGGTACTCACCGGTCTTCCTTCGGAACCCCTGCCCCTCTGGATTACTTACGAATTAATCTTCACCGATCTATCAGAATTCGTCAATCAGCAAATCGTATTAAATACCTGTAATCATGAATTTGCGCTCCCGCGCCTCCAGACGGGATGCACACATTCTGGAGACCAACAGGGTAGGTCAAACCTAACCCCGTGCCGCTATAGCACCATACCCACCCACGCAAGCCAAGTCACCGTACTATAGGCATCATTGGAGATATCTGTGTTTCTCCTGTACAATACTGGGGTGACAGATAGTCGTGGCACTTTAGCCAATTCAACAACGAGCTCTTATAAACACAATGGCCAATGATAACATGTTAACACAATCAGATCTTTCTCGAGTTCTGTGCACAATATAAATAATACGTATATATATATATCAAGTATATATAACCAGTAATCATATTATTAGAGCAATAATTTACTACACAAATTATCTACGCATTATAAATAGACCTGCAACGCAACGCATCGCATCGCTACGCTCGCAAAAGCAACCGCATCGCATCGCTAGCAAAACTCGTCACTGCAATCGTGCACGACGTCTATACACATACTGTATATTATGAAAATGTTACCCTCGCATCTTTCTATTCCTTCCTACGTCTTTCGTCACCCTTAGATGACATAAACAAAACTTGGGGATGCTAGTCGCCAGTGTTTCGATGTTAAATATGAGATTCAAGGAAAAGCAAATACAAACATGATAATTATTGAGTATAATTTTGATATAATCATTTCTATTTATATTTCGTACTTTACACGTGGCCAGATTTAATGTTGTTACAAGTTCAATATTCAATTCAGTAATGATTATTTTCTCATGCATGAATACAAAACGAGTAAAATAATACAATTTTTGAGCAAAACGATTTTATTAGCTGTTAGGTGTTATAATTGTCGTAAAAATTTTAATTAACTAAGTAAACAGACGTTTTTATTATTTAAGAGTATTCTCGAAATAGCTATTTCCTCTGATGTAAATGCGTGCCAGGGGAGATTTTGATTTTTTTTTTAATCATTTCAATGTTCCTTTAACCTTTTTTATATTTAGAAGAATTCAAATAAGCTTTATGTCGCCGTAAAACATTTTTTATTATGTATTTTTGTTTATTTCTGAAACTTTTTTTGTTTTGTCACACGATTTATTTTCCATAATCTTGTATCACGAGAGGAGATAGTTCCACAAGGTTACCTTACAAACCTACGTACATTAGCACCGAACATATTCTTATAGTGATAACTGATGTTGATGATAATGATGATTAACTTTCCAAGAAGAGATTTTAATGTTTTACTTTATTTGTATTTCATCTACTAAATAACCGATTATAAATAAACATTGTTTTGTGTTTTTGTTTCCTCGCCAGTTTTGTTTTGAGCTTTTAAAAAATGTAGAGTAGTAATAACCAACATCTTATTAGGACCCATCATGTACAGATGTACACACGTTGCCAATCGTTTGCATTGCTGATCATTTCCATCACAATTAATTCATTACAAATTATCACAGCGTCTACACTTGACTTAGCAACGAAGTCATTGTAGTGCGAATGGTCAGTAAATGTTGGCAAATGAAATATCAATCCCTTTATTAAAGCGACTGCGATACAACCCCAAAAAATTGGAATTAAACTAATCGCCTAATACTATCAATAGAACTTGCGGTTGGAAATTTTTGAAACATATTTTAAATATGATTAATCACAAAAAAAAACAGTTTTAAATGTTTCAATTAGTTTATTTAAACACTCGACATATGTTTCGACTTATTGGGTCGTTTATTATTATTATTTTTAACGGAAACAACTACTCCGAGAGCAAATACCCCTACCGGCATTGGATTACACCGTTGGTTTGAGGTTGGGATGATTCGTTTGACGGAAGTTGTGAAATTGTTTGGTTTCACGTTGAAGGATAAACTAACGGAATCAACTACTCCGAGGGCTAATGCCCCTACCGGCATTGGATTACACTATTCGTTTGAGGTTGGGTTGGTTTGGTTGTATATGGTTTGTTTGGTGTACGTTGATTGCCGTTGACCGAACAACGGGGGTGTTTAGAGGAATTGGTTTGTTTTGTTGATGTGTTTTAGTAAAAGTGTTAAAATGTGTATTTGTGAGCTTGACCGGGTTCACGTTGATTGCCGTTGACCGGGAACAACGGGTGTATTGGAAGTATTTTAGTTTGTTTTGTTTATTGTGTTTAAGTAGAAGTGTTAAACTGTTTTTTTGTGAACTGGACCAAGGTTCACGTCGATTACCGTTGACCGCTAACAACGGGTGTGTTGAGAGTTTTAGTTTTTTTTGTTTATTGTGTTTAAGTTGAAGTTTTGAAAATGTTTTGTGTGAACCTGAACAAGACTCATGCTGATTGCCGTTGACCGTGCTAACAACGGCGTGTTGAAAGGATTTAGTCTGTTTTTGTTAGATGTGTTTTTATTTGAAGTATTAAAATGTAGTTTTGTGAGCCTGATCTGTTTACATTGTCGGTTGAGTTAGAGTTTGGATGGGTTGGTTGGGAGATCTCCCTCTTTCTTGCCGTTGGTCGGTGGAATGTCGGAGATGTGGTTTGGTTGGGATGGTTGAGAGATCTCCCTCTTCCTTGCTGCTAGTGGGTGGAATGTCGGAGACGCTCTGAAAAGTTGAGGTATAATAATCTTACATTTATAGGTAAAGGTAATGCAGGTACACAGAGGTACAAATACATGAATTTTGGAAAAACCTTCTATTAGATTGTGTTCCTTAAATATTAGTCAATAATTGATGTCTCTTTGAATTCATATTTATCATTAGTTATGTTGGAATTACATTTAACAAAAAAAAATTAATTTTGAATTGTTCTAAAATGTCTAATCGTCGGCCTTTATTTTCAGTGTGGAGAATATTAAAATTGTCTTTGTCTATTTTATGATTATTTTGTAGGCAATGTAAACTTATTCCTGTTGATGTTTTTTATTTTTTATGTCTTTTTCATGTTCAGTTAACCATATACCAAAATTTCTGCCTGTTTGACCAATATAAAAGGAACTACAGTCTGCACAATTTATTTTATAAATACCACATTTTTGTAGTTTGTTGGGTGTCTGTTTGTTATTTACCAAAATCTTTTTTAAATTGTTAACGGACATTGTCCTTAATTCTAATTTGTTTAATTTTTTACATAAGTTGTTGCTACTATGATTAATATAATTAATGAATTTAAAATTATTTTCCTTTTTGTTTAAGATTTTTATAAAAATTGTTTAAAATAATTTTTTTTCCTTTTGTTGTTGATCAATTGGTCGATTAATTTGGGTTTATATCCGTTATTATGAGAAGTTCCTTTTGAAAATTTTGTTCATCTAGTGGAAAATTTAATAGTTTATGGACTAGACTGTGAAATGTTGAAAGTTTTATTTTTAAAATTCTGTGTTCTTCTGATAGTAAGAGTAGATAGAAATAGTATAGATTAGATCCAAAGTCGCTCTGTTAGTCCAATAGTTTTTCGAAATCTTGTGTTTTTCTTTTAAATTGTCTCACCAGATTGTTAAAAGGTTCTCGACTCATTCTCTATGTTTATTGGAATTTTATATTGTCTCCCAAAGTCTCTACCATTACAGAAAACTTCTTTTTGTTATTATTATTTTTTTTAATCAAGGTGAATCCAAAAACGTTTTTCATTTTTTCTGCGTTATAATCGCGAACCACCTACCACTCACTACATTCTTGTCGGACGGCGACATCGATAAAACAATTTTTTCAAATAAATGGGTTGCACAAATGGAAACGTAACAAGTTTCATGATACTGGTCGTTTGTGACTAAATTTTTATGGATAACAGGATCAAATCTCGAGACAACCAAGATCTTGACACATTTAAGTAAAAGGAAGTAAGCAGGCAGTTTCATCAATTTTTATTAAGAGAAGTTAAGATCAAATATGATTGACTACGTTTAAAATAGAATGTTATCACATATGGACTGTTTTTTGTCTTGAAATAGTTAAGAGATAATAATTAGTAAACAATTCTTGATAAAGTTAGTTTTTTTAAATAAAAACCTCAAATCACTTCGTTAAGAATCTGAATAGGTATCAATTTAATTATTTACTGGCATTTAATGAATTCTCAGGTTTCCAATTAAAAACCGGTTTTCATTACGTGTATAACGTTGCTCCAATCGGAAAATCGTTAGAATGTTAATTTTCCACTAAATAGTTGCTAATTAGAAAAAAAAATTGTCGCTTTTTATTTTTTTAAAATATTGCATGTTTTGCAATTTGAGTTAAAGAAAGTAAGATGACTGTTATTAAAACACAATTTTCAAGAACAATTAGTCCTCTAGGAACGGGAATGCGCGAAATTGAGACAATGAAGTCGAATCGAATATTTCGACGTTTCTATCATTTGTTAAACTGTTTTTGTCAACGTTCTGATGTCGTTTCCATAAATTAGCTCAAGTTACTGATACGGGTCTTTAGAATTTCATGAAACTATATTCTATAATTTGACTTAATATAACACTGATACCGTTATTTTGTTACATTGGGTAAAATGATAAAGTGCAATAATACTGTAGCATTTTAAGCAATAGTTTCTCGGAAATTTTAAATTTGGTACGAACTCGTGTTTATTTTATGTTGAATTATATTCATTTCTTTTGTTAAACGTAAATATCTTCAAAATTACCTTCACTTTTATTATGTTATTGTTATATTCATTCTCCAAATTTCGGTTTTAGTGCAAACAACTATTTATTATATTTATTTCCTTTAAGGGTAAACTGGCATTCAATATTTTCCAAATCATTTTATTTTGTTATCATATTATGTTCATCGTCAAACTTTCATTGTATTGTCACGTTTAAGGTATTAGTAAAATTACCAAATTAATAAGGGTGTTTACCTGAAGGTATGACTTGTGGGGTTGTTGCAATGGTCGTTTTGCCATACTGTGCTCTCTGACTAGCAAAAGCTTGTGCAACCCCCACTTCATTATAGTTTATTTAAGCTGAAAATCAGAGATTAATTGCCAGATTCTTAAGAGCATTCTTAAACTCATTCGAAAAGAGATTTTTTTTATCATTCAAATTTCATACATACAATTATTCAATAGTCAAACAAGTAAAGGAGTTTACTTTCTTCGATATGTGTTAAGTTAGTTACCTTGTTATAAATATAAATAGTGTAAGTGTTGTTATTAAATATTTAAAATCAATTTCCATCGTTTCTTTCGTCAACAAGTTAACTAGATTACTCGTAATTAATTTTGGCGTCTAACTGTGGGAATTCAAGAAAGACGTCTTTCAATAAAAATATTTTCTCACACATCAAAACACCCCCATTTCGTTTTTTTTTGCTGTGAACAATAAGAATCAACAATTTTTTTCTTCTACAATTAATTAGCAACTATTTAGTGGCAAATTATCATCCGGATGACTTTTCAATTGGAGTAATTTGTCTTACTAACTTTATAGACGTGTTTGTATTATCAATTTCCTTGCGACATTTATATTGTATAGGCTCGTTCATAAATGCGTTGTTGCACGATTTTGAACCATTTGTTATTCGTCAGTTTTGTAATTTATAATTTAATTTATCGTTTTTTGACAGATAAATTGTTATGAATTTAAATTTGGTCTTGACAATAGGCTAATTTATGCCGATGTAATTTAATGGCAGTTCGGTACGCAGCATTGATTTATTTATGAATTCATTGTAATAACCCGTAACAATTTTCTACAGCCATTACTTTTATATAACTCACAGATATTGACATAGTGAAATTGGCATTTACAATATTAATTTGATAGGCCTACACGAATAAATCATGACTGTAAACAAAATTTAATTGGTATTTATATTTATATTACGCAGAGAGCGTTTGTAATTTCACAGTAGGCTTTTTTTAAGTTCAGGGTAGTACTGAAATAAAAGCGTTTGTTTATTTAGTAAATGTAATACCTTAACCTATTAGTCGTATAGTTTTGTAAGATAATACTGAGAAGTAAATATGGATTGTGGTGGTTAAGTGCCATCTGTGAGCCGATGTCTCTTGTAGTTAAATTAATTTTGAAAGATAAACTAAAATTAATATTTGTAAAATGCAAGTATAATCATCATTACCATAATATTTATTATTACAATAACATTTATTATTTTTTAGCAAAAACCACGCAGTAAATATATGTATTTACAAATCTGGTATCATTATATAGATTTTTTTTGGGTTAAAAGCAGTTTGAATTGAAATAGTTTATTATTAAATTACTCTATCTTAATATAAAAGAAAAATTATATCATGTGTATACGGTTTTCTATTAGGGCTCTTTTCTTAATTAGACATTTTTCTTTCGTTAAAAAAATGCTATTATCTATCATTAAATTTGAATCGATTTCATCATTATAGAGACTACTTAAAATGTCTTTATTTAATTTAGAAATGGAATTAATGAGTTGGTATTTTTGAGCTGTGTAAATAACTGACTTTAAAAGGTTTTGTTGTTCTTAATTAATTGGTTAAAAAAATGCTTTATAATAACTATTAGTAGCTACGATTTTCATTGATTGTAGTTATTTATCAAGTTAGGCTTTATTTAGTTGTTAAAACGTTAATTGTTTTTTAAGAATGTACCAGATTTTCTTGTTACTGGGAAATTCAACGTCATTTGCTTGCGATGTTTATGTATTGTAACGAATTTTCTAGATCAACTTATTTATTTAAACAATTATTTATTTTACACTATTTATATAACACTTATACGCTACTTAGCACTTAAACTCTAATGCAACAACTTATTTATATGACCAGGTAAATGTGTTATTTATATCACTCAGTATATCGTATTTATATTACCATTCTACTATCAACCGTGACGGTGTACTAAACTAAACTGTAACTGTAACTGTGTCTCTAACTATAATGTAACTGTTCTTGACCGTCGACAACATAATATTTATAGAGGTATCGAAGGTTCTGGAGTTATCAGGAACGATCTTCTAGTATTTTCTCGAACTCCCATTATGTTGTTGTTTACTTATTTCTATCAAAGCGCCGACCGACGACCGTATTCGAGGAACCCGTCTTATCTGTTTCCGGAACTCGCCGCCGCTCTTGTACACATACATACAGGCTCGTTACAGTATTATTATTATTAGCATACATCATGTAGAAATGAGTTTTTACATCTTGTTGTAATAAAAAACCCTCAATTTATCAAATATAAAACTTTGCTATTGTTTTCCTGTACGTTTTATGTAAATTAGTAGGAACCTTGTTATTTTACTTTAAGTACTTTGAAACCTTTAAACAAATTATGTAGCAATTATTTTTATAAATACTAATTATTGGAAAGTATGTAGGTTAGTATAACATAGTGCTAAATTTCAATTGATTTCATTCAAATTTCTTCTTTTGTTTCAGGTTAATTGTAGTCCGTCCCTGGTCTAGCTTTCGGCAATCAGTGATGTATTGCCAAAGGGAATTGTGGTAAAGAACGCATCGCAATATCGAAGTAACACGTTCTCTAGAGTCATGACGTTTCGTGCGATCTTGGGCCGCAATGGCCCTCGAAAACGGACTTTGCTTTTGACTGGTATGTTGTTGTGTGCGGGCGCGTTGGCAATGTTGGTCGGTCCCTTGTGTTATACATCCACATTTGACGATTCGCTTTCGTCTGCATCCGCCATGGTAGCTGCAGACAAATATATCACAGGATCGGACTACAGATCGTATCCATATAACAGGGAAATGCCACTCATTTTTATCGGAGGAGTGCCAAGATCCGGAACGACGCTAATGCGTGCTATGCTAGATGCTCATCCCCAAGTTCGGTAAGTCAATTTCTAAAAATTGTGTAGAGTGAAATAAAAATAATCAGGAAAATTAAATGAAATTTAATTTAAAAAAATGAATAAGAATATATGAACTAAGTAATTGTTAAATATTTATAATAAAAAAATAACTAACAATACTAAATTAGGTATTTATAGCCTGACTGGTCCGAGATAACTTATCTGAAATAAATAAACAAAAACAATATGTGAGCAACCATTTAAACCAAAATCACAATAATAACGACATAAATATAAATAATAATTCAATCATTTCCAGATCACAGGTATTAAGGGTCAACTCGCATCATACTCAAAAACAAAGCATCAAGGGTCAACTCGCATAGTGCTTAATTAAATTGCAATATTAATTTATAATAAATAAAGCAAATGAATTATAAATAATTTCATAGTAAAATTGGTCACCCAGTGAATCAACTCACCTATTATTTGTAAAAGTGACATTGTAGAAAATTAAAGCACAGATGAACAATATCACACAATTTATAAATATCTATATTGATAGCTTACGAAAGACTGACTGACTTATATGGAATAGTTCTCCCGAGAGCAAAGCTCGTGTTATAAAAGAGATTCATATTCGGGCCTTATCGCACCGTTTATATAAACAAAGTCTGGAGAATTCGAGTTAGTGTAGATTAAATAGAAACAGCCAAAAGTTGGATCTCAATATTACAGTGTTTAATCCTTTATAGAAATTACTTACTTCTTACAATTGTTTTTGTTGATTAACCAATGCAGTAATTTGGCGTCTCAAATTTTTCTTTGCAGACTAGATTTCACAAAAATTGTGTGACAGCAAAGTTTCTTGTTTCTCTCGGACTTAATGTGTTATGATACTTGTTTATGATCTGTGTGAAGGACTCGACCCACTCGTGTCTCGAGCGGTTCTGTTTTGCTAAGCCCTATTAAATTAGGGGTATGTTTTTTTCAAAAACTTTTGCTCGCAACATTGAGCGTGCGGAATTTCGATTTTCGTTATAAACTAAAATGTACATTTGGTATTTTTATATTTTTCAATCTTTTCTTTTGTACATCTTTATTTTGGTATTCGGCACGATGGGTTTCGTTTTTTATTTTTTTAGTCATATAATATGCCATTTAAAGTCTGTCATTTTGCTATTTTCTTTTAGTTTGAAGCATCTAATTACTTCCAATGTGTCATTTGTTAAAATCGGCGCATTCATAAGTCTGTCTGTTTTTTGTATCTACCTATGGGGATCAAATTTTGAATATTGGTCTGTTTCTTCTTCTGAGATGTCAATTTTGAAATTAGACTCATTATTCTCTCTTTTATAGTAATTAAATCCAATATTGTGAACTTAATTTTAATGTAAATGTTATAGATGAAAAACAAAAACAGCAACAGCATTTCTGAACTCGTTCTTGCCTGTAATGTTTAGAGGTCTCCGATGATAACAATTTTGTGTACTAACTAATATTTGTTTATTAAAAAAAACAACTTTAACAAACAGATGTTCATAAACAATTAATTAATTTTTTATGGAAATTCGCTTAGTCTAATCGATATTATCGCAAAATTTTGGAGTTACACGCTGGTCCAGGACGTGGCCAGGGCGGTCTCTTTTTTAGTATGTACCGTAAAGTCCAATGCATGCTTAGTTTTCATGTAAAAAAGGACATAAATCAAAACAGAGAGCATGCGCCATCAACCCACCAATTTTACTTCCTGTTGGGGTTAATTTTTAAAAATCCTCTTATAGTGATTAGCTACATCACAAAAGGAATTTACTAGGGGTAGCCAATGGGTTATAACCTGATAATTAATTTGAAATATTTGGTACGGATTAAATAAATAATTCAGTAGAAAAGGAAAACCGGTGACTAGTTATAAATTTATTACATTTGTGAGTCATGAATTCGTAATTATGATCTACCTACTTAGATATACATGATATGTGTCGATTGGGAAAAACTCTAATGGAAGGTGCAATATAACAAGAGAAATAAATAAAATAATAGGTGGGCGCTGGCAGAAACGCCTTTACACCTGATAAGACCCGATAGGTCGAAAGCGGTCGTGGAATATGGCTTTCGGTACGCTGTGCCTGCTTGTTGGGACTCGTTCCAAATGTGAGATCTTTGATCTTAATATTTAGACGAATAAGGATTTTAATTTCTTCTTTTATGAATATGTTATATCTTCGTCTAAGAATACATTGGAATCAACAGTGTAATTCAATGCCGATAGGGGTATTAGCCCTTGGAGTAGTTGTTTCTGTTGATTCCATATTTATATTTATATTTATATTTATATTTTTACAAAATTTATAGTCTCATAATTTTTTCGACTGGACGATCATTAACTATGGGTAATTACAAGTAGTTGTAAAGTTATAAAGTTAAACTTGACGAGTATTATATTATTTGTTGTATAATGTTATTTCATTAATATTATACCACTGAAAGTACCTCTACTATAATTGTAAAGTAAATTTTTATTATTATTATTATATGCTACTTAATAGTGAGGGATTTGCTTAAAACTTGTCGAGGGGCGAAATACAAATTGGGAAAACTTGAAGGGATATTTCTACCAATGTTAATTTACCTAAATACCTATTTAAAATTTGGTTTGCGTATATCCAGGGCCACCCTTACTAGAAGAATGAATGGCTGTAGCCACGGGGCGTCAGCTTTTTGAGGCAGAAATTTTGCTTGTGCGTAATATTTAAATCAGGATCACGGTTGGAGACCAGCGCATTATATATATATATATTTGTAATATATTGACTCTTATATTACTCTTTATATTTCTGAAACTTTTGTCTTATGAAGAGGGTGCAGCATTTTTTTAGTAGTCCACGTACACCAAAAATATTAGGAGAATCCCTTATATATCTGGTAAATTAAGGTCGGCATGGTTTGCGAAAAAATTATAGCGTAATTTATTATAATCAGTCTTTTTGATTATTATCATTAAATAAAATATTAATCAGAGTCATTTTTAAAAAGTAGTTGAGCATTGCTAAATGGATTAAAAGGGTTGAAAATGTTCCATCTACAGCTTCAGCGTTAAGTGAACCGGATGAATACACTAATGAAAGTAATTCTTGCAATTACCGTGATAACCGCAGTGCAGTACTCGCTATCGTTAAATGTATATACGGGGGTTTTTCAATAATAACCGGGATTTCTCAATGTTCCTACATTCTATATTACGTATACAGAACTAAAGTTAAAATGAAAACAATACATTTTGTAAATTATAAAATTAATATTGAACCATGGCTCCTACATTTTCACAAGGTCTATAACGTTCTTATTTGTAATTATTCGTCGAGGGTCATCACCTTAAAGTCATCAGTCCGAAGATTGGTTGGATATGCATCACCATTCCTTCCTATCCTGAGCCAATCTTGGCAGTTCTTTAAATCTAGAATATTTTACTCCTATTTCTGGCTATAGTATGTTTCTAATTAGCCCTTCCTGTCTCAAAAGGTATCCTACCAACCTATCTCTCCTTTTCTTGCTAATACCTCATCATTTATAACTTTTTCTATCTATGGTATCTTCATTTTTTTGAGAGTATTGAGTAAAAATTATACCTACACAATTAGAATGTTCAATGGGAAACATATGGCATAATTGTTGCCTGCAACGGAAGTTTTTTTTTAATCTTCTGCAAGTTGTGTTTGAGAGTAAATAGTTACAAATTACTCTATCTAAAACTAGTTTAAGAAAAAGAAAAACACAAACCAATGTTTCTGCAGTTAAACTTTATTATACTCGACAATTGTTTCGAACCTAAACGGTCATTTTTAAGAGTACTACAAATGTTTCTCCAAGAATGCACCCACGATAGTTTAAGTATTAAAACTAGTTTATTATGAATATTCCAAATGCTGGTCATTCGCTAAACGGCAAATTATATTATGTTTTACACATTGTGCCAATACTACTCAGACAATTTCCACATTCGGTGGATTAAGAAGTTTAGTAAATCATAATGAAGGTGGTGCTGCAATGACAATATGATGTTCCAGATATAGAGCCTAGCTCTATATATATATACGAGGGTGGTTTGATAAGTCCGTGACTTTTAACAGTGTTGCCATTACAGTTACTGCGGGGGAAATTCAAAAAGTCACGGACTTATCAAACCACCCTTGTAGGTTGTCTCTGTAAGTTTCGTAGATTGATTTTGCATAGGTTATGTTATAATATCCTGCATGAAATTTTGCAGCTGAAATAGCTAATAGCTGGGTTTGTTATTTCAAGACCAAACACTCTAGGAAGTTAATTTAAAAATCGTTTTTAAAGTAGTTACAGCATGATCCGCAGGACTAATAGCAGTGATGGATTTACCAGTAGGCTGGAGCCTAAGACGGCATATTTTAGGGGGCGGCAAATTTGGCCCAAATTTTTTTTTATGTTACAGAAAAAAAACATTGTGACAACGAGTGACAAAAATTTTAATATTTTAGTAATCCACAGTATACTGAACACTCTTACTTCCGTAATCCGTATATAAAAGATTACTAAACGCACTGTAAAATATATGCGATCATGAATTATTAAAATATTCTAATTGCGTTTAAATATTAATTACAATTTAAATTTAGTAACTTTTACCCATTTTTAAAATTAAATGGGTACTACTTTAAACTATAAAAATGATATTTAACGTGTAATAACGTGGGTTGCAAAAATAATCTAGAAACTGACACAACTATCCCCTAGTTCACAACATACTAATAACGGGAAAAAGCCGACGTAATGAGGACGATAGAACACAAATCATAAAGTTGCAATTTCAGAATAAATATGATTGTTAACTAAGCTACCGTATTGAATTTCAAAGGTCAGTAAGGGCGGCAAATTTGTAAATCCGCCACTGACTAATGGCATCATTTCGTGACTGTAGGTGAAACATGGATCCACCATAATTCCTTCGAGACAAAACAGCATTAAAAACAGTGAATTGGAGGTAGTGAAAATTCACCGAATAAAGAGAAAACGGCTTTAATGGCGGGAAAAGTTATGGCCACTGTTTTTTAGAATTCACATGTTATCACCTTGATTGACTATTTGAAAAAGGGAAAAGCAGTGACTGGCTTTTAATATGCAACGTTATTGGAGCGTTAGAATGATAAATTGAAAGAGAAGCGGCCAAGAGCAAGGCTCAAAAATGGTTGAAAGTTTTAAAGTTTTTTTCCGAGGGAATAACAAATTGCAACGTTGCTGGACCAACTGTTTTGAATTCAATGAAGAAAAAACTGAGGAATTATTTTTTTAATATATTTTTGCCAAACTTGTTAATCCACCCTTGTATTCGATTCCGAAACTGTGAAACACTCTAATATTTGGCACGCATGTCACTTGATCACATATATACACCCTGTATAAATTTCATTGATTTCCCATTTTGCTTTGGACACACCCTTTCGAATGATACAAGTTTTGTTCCCCTCTTTTTATTAATAAATAAATAAAAGAGTACCAGAAGTTTCATTGTTGACGTACGAATATAATAATTAGTAAATAACGTGGATGGTTATGAATATTTCACAGCCAGTAAGCCTATTGTGAACATCTCTTGTGAAAATTATGGCTTCTGTTCCTATTGTAGAGATAATACAGGAAAGCCATTATTATCACTCTTGGTCTAATTAACTATGAAGAATTAATGGTAATCCGGGATATAGTCTTTACCTATTTGGCTTTATCTTTGATTTTCCGTGGTATTCCTGAATATGCAGTAATCACACTTAATGGCCAACAGGTTATTGCTTTTCAAACCAGTGCTTATTCTGCAAAATATTATAGAAAATTTATAGATGGGCCCGTTTTAGCAACCCTATTTTAATTGGAGAGGTGGATTCATTCCACCATAAGTCGGTTAGGGGATGACACGTAAATTGTAATAGCATTTGAAAACGCTATGGCAGCACATGAATATATATAGTTGCTTTTTATAAATATTTTTACCATTTTCAATTGCTTGATGTCGGATGCTGAATTTTTAGGAAAACCAAAATAAAAATTTAATTTGGTGGCTCTTGTTTATTAACTCTTTTCGAAAAAATGCAATACAAGTTATACAGATTTATTTTAACTGATTTGCTACCATCTAATAACGATTACTGTTGTTTCAACAAAATGATATTAAACAACTAGACCCAATGGCAGTCGTTTCGACCTAATCGCCCATTCTGAAGAGTATCTAGCTACTGAAATTAAAAATGATCTACGTCTATATTTATACTGCGGTAGGTAGTATTTAAGGGTGGATTGATATATCATTAGAATAACGCCATCTATGCGAAACTAATAACAACTTCTTTTGTTTGTTGTGAACTATGCTGTTTTAAACAAAAGCTGTTGAATTTTATGAAATTTGATTAAATACTTTCTTAATAAGAAACAAACATGTCGAAATGACTTGAATGAAAGAGATTTGATAAAATTAAATTTGATAAATTATTAAACAAAATTATTTGATAAATTAAATATTTAATTAATTTTAGAGAATTTTTCATGAAATTGGAAAGTGTAGATAGCTAAAAGAGGAGCTGTATTGAAAAATAAAGTAGATTTGTATCATTTCATTCTAAAGATTTTTATCAACCTAACTTCTCATATTGCAATCAGTTCTATTTGGTTATTTACAATATTTTATTAACTAGGGCATTTTTAATTCTGATTTTTTTAATGGCTATAATATTAATATTTATTGATTTAAAGCTTGTTGGTGTGAGATGTACAAATTGGATGTAACCAATTTCTATGTTGTGGTCCCAAACAAGACGACGTTCTGTAATACCGGCACAATTAAAGTTGTTTTTATATATTATGTTCTTGTACAGAACATTTTTATTTTTAATATCTAAATAAATGTCGTTGAGTATGGTTTTAAATTTCTCTCAGTATTAATACTAATATTTTTATTGAATACTTACTAAGTTTGCGCTTCTTGTCATGAATCGATTGATCAAGGATAGGGTAGGATCTATTTGATGAGTTTTTATTCTCGTTTTTATCACAGTCAAGTAAAATGAAGCCCACATTGGAATGATAATGTAATGTAAATAAAAATGTTCGGTTGTAATGTTGGTAATTCAGAAATTTTAGACTACCGTGTAGGAAGGAAGGAAAAATAGGAATAACTAAAAAACTAAATCTTACAATAAAGATATGTAACTCTTTAAAGTGAATATAACTAGTGTAATTATTAAGTCAAATGAATTTATTATACTGAAGATTTTTTATTTTTTTGTCCCGTTCGAATGTTTTGTCTTATCTCAAATTATAAATATGTATATTGTATATACGAGGGTGAATCAAATATAAACGGTAATTTTACTATTTAGCTTAGCACGTAATTCCGATATAGAGAAGTCGATGCTCGAGTGTTGTTTGGTTTATGAGGAGGGGAAACCGGCTTACGTAGCAGCTGGGCTCGGTTCGTTCCGCAGTACAGCCATGACTGAGCTCAAGGTACCTTTGTCTATTGCACAACGTCAACGCATCATCATAAAGTTTTTAACCAATGAAGGCGTTAAACCATCACTTTTTCATCAAGTTTCACTCGTTTGAAGGCACAGTTTGGGGATGCTACACTGTCTATGAATCGAGTTGGGTCACCAATTGAGAGAATTCAGGGATGGGTGAAAACGTGTCGAAAACGAAAGTCATGATCGACGATGATGTGTTTCTTGAAGGTGATCGTCAGTTAACTATCGACCATTGAACAAATCTCATCAGAAGTGGGTATCAGCTATGGGTTGGGATGGTTCAATCCATCATCATTGATGAACTTAGAAAAATTAGTGCTCGCTGGGTTTCAAAATTGTTAACCGAAAATTAAAAACAGGTCAGGTCGGAGATCAGTGAAAGACTTCTTAATCGATTTCAACAAAAAGGGGAGTTTTTTTTTGACTCAAGAGGAGCTTTACTGTTTGATTTTCTTCACGACTAACCGATCAACGAACAGTGAATGTGGCTTACTATTCTGAGTTGTTAAAGTCGACAAAAATCGGATATCGTATAGAAGCAAACGACGGGGTATGCTGTGGTATGCCCATTCGAGACCTCATCCTCCTTCATGACAACGCCAGACGCCAGGCCACACACCGCAGTTTTGACAAGGAATAAATTGGAAGAAATGGGCTGGGAAATCCTTGAGCATCATTATATCATCATTATAGCCGTGGTTTATCACCCTGTGATTGTTTTTTGTTCGCGCCCTTGAAAGAATCACTTGGAGGCAAAATATTTGAAAGCAATGAAGAACAACTCGCCCTCAAACTTTTTATGAGGAAGGAATATTCAAGCTTCCAAATCGATAGCAAAAGTGTGTAGAACACGCAGGTGACTATATTGAGAAATGTTAAATGTTTAGTTTGTCTATATCAATAAATTTATTTTACAAAATTACTGTTTTTATTTGATTTACCCTCTTGTGATTATTTCTATCGTAATTCTATGCTTATTTTTGTTAGAACTTTGCTTCTCTTTGTTATTTTCCTTGTCATATTATTATGTTCTGTATTTTATGTGCCTGCGCTTACATTTATGTATCATTCTACTACTAAAACGTTAAAGAGATGGTAAAAGAAATCGATTAAATTTAAATTAAAGTGCTTTGAAGTCATCTGCATGTGAAACCATGCCTCTTTGTATTACGACATGTTCTATATACAAAGGATTCCTGATTAATATTTAAAAGAAATGTTTTCATAATTTAAATTTTTATGTAGGTTCACTCACATGAAATTGTTTGTTGTTTAAACTATTTATAAACAGAGAAAAGTACATAATAATATGTGTAATATGTATAATGGTTTTCATTTCTTCCCCTTAATTTTAGAATATATTAGGGTGCAATACCAGGCTGATTGAGCTTCTTTCGAAAAATCCACGTATCTTGGATATAGGTTGTATATTAGGCTGTATTTATTAGTATTGAACGCTCTTAAATTATCTATTAAATGACTTATTTGGTGTATGTCCTAAATATTGAACCACTTTAATTGAATTTTCGGACAAAGAAGACCCTATTGTGTACATTTGTTCTTATTATAGGATATTAGGTTGATCGAACTTTACTATTTCTATTAAAACTTCAGGAAAAGAGGCTTTTCCGATTTTTTCCGAAAATGGGACCATGTTGAATCCGATTTTCGACCCCAAACATCTCTGCCCTGTGCATTTTGACAAAATTGGTAATACCACTTTCGGGATATCTATTACATAAATCAATACAAAAATTTCCATATTCCTAGTAATTATGCGGGCACTAGATGAATTTTATTTAAATAGTCGAAAAGAGAAATACAGATAAAACATTGTCTAGTTTCACTTACATATTAGAAATTACTTTAACAATTGTTTCGGTAATTACACTATTTTCAGATGCGAATGTAAAAAATTATCAGTGGTGTGAAGTTCTCATAAAAATATTTATTAACCTCTTTATCATTGCAGCACATGTTCCAATTTTGTTTTTAAAATTTAAGACAAATATTTCTATTTAATACATATGTAGGTATTAGGGCATATTTATAATAAATTAAACTTTTATCAAATAAGTACTTATACAGGGTCATTCAAACTGAGTGGTACGTTAGACGTTTTAGGGAAACTAAGCATGTTACAGATTTGAAAATTTGGAAGTTGGGAGTAGGGGTCATCAAGGATGATCTATTTAACTAAAATAATTTCAACTGTCAGGCACTTCCGGTTATACCGGAAGCTGTTGTCAAATGTTTTATTTTAAATGGAATGGTATATTTTTTACGATGAATTTGTATGAAACATAAACTTTTAAGGTGACTTTGATAACCAACTTGTATGCTTACGATGAAGAGTTTTTGAGATAATTTAATTTAAGATTGCACCGCAACCCAAACTATAAAAAATCATAACTTCCATAAAAATGACTTAGAATGTTGGAATTTTTACTAGTTATAGCCAAGTCATAAAGCTAACGTTATGCCAGGCTAAGCTAATTTGTACAGGGCGTTCAGAAAAAAAAACAAAGTTTGAAGACTTCAAACACGAATAACTTCATTTTTCCAATGGCACCTAGCATATTTTATTTTGCCATTCAATTCCATTTCTTATCCTCTTTCGATCCATCTGGATATTTCCTACTGGTTTATTTGAATATTTTTGAATAATTTTGGATTTGTTTTATGTAAAGAATAGAAAACATACAATGTATCGAAAGAGGATAAAAAAGGGAATTGAATGACAAACTAAAATATGCTAGGTACCATTAGAAAAAAATGAAGTTATTTGTGTTTGAAGTTTTTAAACTTTGGATTTTCTTTTCTGAACGCCCTGTACAAATTATAAAGCTTAGTTTTATCATGACGTTAGCCTTATGACTTGGCTATAACTAGTTTCAACATTCTAACAAGAAACTGATTGCAAACTGTCGCAGCTAGAGGTTAGTACCATTTCGTCTCGTTTTTTTGCCATGATATCTAACACATGATCGCTATGAATTTCTAAATCTTTATGATTATTGAGAAAAGTTAATCCATTTAATCATTGTTCTCCGGTCTTGTTGCGCAAATAGGTCTTTACTCTTTTTATTGTGAAAAATGAGTGTTCGTTCGAAGCCAGCGTTACTGGCCGTACTGCACGTTGAAGCACCCGTCTGAAACTATGGTTCATCGTAAACGTATAGACTTTCAGTGAATAGTTTTGGCCGCTTCTATCTGCCAGAACAAAAAGTATGCTGGTATTTTCAACCCGAGATGAGAGAAAAGCTTGATTTCAATTAAAAATTCCATCGAAATACATCTAACTCAAACTCAGTAAAAGGGAATTATTGCCTTCAACTTTCAAGTTTTAGGTTTTTTTCCTTTGGGGTGGTTCAAACTCCTTAAACCCCATGGACTCGTGTTTAATTATTTTCAAAGAGTTTAACATAAACTGCATCTACCTTTAGTTTAAATTAAATTGTTTGAAAACGGTGTAGATAAGAACCGAAGTTATTTATATTACATTTATAAATGAAAATAACAACGTGTTGTATTTGTTTATCCATTCAATAATTCCCCTTTTATACTATAAGATGTGCAATGTCTTGATACCTTTAACGTTCGACATGCTATTACACAAAAAGCAAATGTTTCTAGTTAATACTCACATATTTTTTACATAACTACAAACTGAGATATTAATTAAATGGGCGATGGTAGTTATTGAATTATTTACTTTTCTAATTTGTTTCGTTGCAATTTACAATATTATATTACTTGTAGCGATAACTGTGTTAGAACTTCGGTGGAGGCGACAGGAGTTGCATTAAATTACGTGACCAGTGGGATTTGACGGATTCTACAGAGTGTGGCCCAAAAAGTACAAAAAGTAAATTTTTGAACAAAACTTGTTCCCTATTTTTATTCCTATTTTTATCTTATTTAAGATCGTCTGCAACAGCTACATTTAATTTACTCTCCAGGGTGCTCGAAAAATAAAAGTTTTTTTAAATGGCTGCAATTTTTTGTATGACCTCACATTTTGGTATTCTGCACAACTCCTTGCTATATTTATTTTCGGTTGGGCCCATTATTAACAGTGTTGCCAATTACATAAAGATTTCGTTCTTCTGTTTTTGAACATCATATATAGTAACGGAAATTTAGCTATTGCAGACATCCTTATAAATTACGAGGGTGTATCAAATATAAACGGGACCGACCTTTTTTTTAATTACGGAGAGGTCAGTGACCTGGTAGTAGTAGATGCGAAGATGGCCTGTATCGCTAGGGAGATGGGAGAACCAACCGCAATTCGCTCGAACCGATGTACTACGAAACGAAACAATGAGCGAGGTAGAAGTGCATGTCTCTAAAGAGCAACGGATTATTATTAAGTGTTTGGCCAAGGGAGGGGGTGAATCCAAACGAAATTTTGCGGCGATTACAGGCAGAGTTCGGGAACAACACCCTGTCAAGAACTCTGGAGTTTGCATGGCACAAGGAATTTTTTGAAGGCCGTGAAAGGGTCGAGAACGAGAGCCATGCTCGCCGCACAAGGACAAGTGTGACCGAAGCCAACATTGAGGCGGTCCGAAATCCCATTGAAGGAAATTGACGCATAACTCTTTGGGAAATCGTTTATGAATTGACCATCATTTACAGGAATGTCCACGGGATCGTGACAAATGAAAATACGCAAAGTTTCTGCAAGATGGGTTCCTCGACTGTTATTGGAAGATCACAAGCAACATCGAATGGAGATTTTCGCAAGGACACGTCAATCGATTCCAGCAAGAGGCTGAAGCATTTTTGAATCGCATCGTTACTTGTGACGAAACATGGGTGCACCACTACACGCGAGTATGGAGTGGAGCAAAAGTGGCGAGAGGGGACCAATAAAGGCAAAGACGCGCTTGTCAATCGGAAATGACAACAGTGTTGTTTTATCGGCAAGGTGCTTTTCACGTTGACTTTCTGTGTGATCAACGCACGATTAATGCGCAGTAGTATTGTGATCGACTGTATGCCGCGAAATTGTCATTTCGAAGAAATAGGGTGAAGCAATCGGTCGGAAGTGTCATTCTTTTATATGACAACACCAGGCATCATACGGCCAATGCCACAAGACAAACATGGAATGTATTAGGCTGGGGAACGCTGGAACATCCGCCATATAACCCCTACATGTAACCTTGTGGCTTCCATCTATGTAGAAAAATGGTATATATAAAAATATGTGTCGAAATCTAATTAAATATAGTTCGAATTTTTTACAAAACCAATCCTGTTTATTTTTGATACACCCTCGTATAATAGGAAACAAGTTTTGTTTGAAAGTTTGTTTGGCCACAAGTAGCATACTGCGTATTTATTGGGCCAATTTTTATATGATATTAATAAATATAATGTTTATATTGGTTACTAAATCATTTACTTCTGTCTCATATTTTGTATAATAATAACTTTCTAAAAACTCTATTGATATGTTTTTTATTTTGTGAGAATCCATTTTCTGGTGTTATCACTGTTGGTAATCGAAATTGAAAGATAAGTGGTTTTATTTATTTCTTCTATTTAGGACACAATAACCTTACATAAACATAACAACTATTTATATTGAAATTTAACAATTAATTTTGTATTATTTCATTATGGCTAAAAATGTATATATAATTCAATTAAAACGATCGCTTCAAATAAGATTGAAATAACATTATCTATTGACAATGAAAAATTTGTAGGATTATAAACTGTTCACACCTATTTATTTTGCATTGTCTGTCGATGGTAAAAGGCAAGGGTAATAATGTAATTCAGATCAAAATAGATTTGATTGATACTTCTAATTTACCAAGCTTTTTATTGCAGAAATAGAAGCACACTTCGATTAATTAGTTGTATATAGTTGTAATAGTTGATTCTTAATAATTACATGCTAAATAAAAGAACTAAAATTAATAATTTCAATTGAATTGTCTGTTGGATAATTATGAAACATCGTTTAAATTAAATGAAAATATATATAAACAAAATGCTTTTAAATGTTTCAAATATGTTTATTAACACACTCTACATATGTTTCGACTTCCTAAGTCTTTATCAAGAGTAATAGATATTTACTAAATTTAAACTGTAACTTAATGTTATTTATACAAAAGTCAAAAAGTATTTATAGTTAGGTATTGCAAGTAATAAGATGTACAGGTACAAGTATATTAGAGGTAGTTATACAAAGGTATGGTTATTTAGGGAAAAACCCTTGTTGGGTTGTAATTCTTCAGAAATTGGTCAATCACCGGTGTGTCTTGGAACTCTGATTTATCATTTGTTATGTTACAATTATTTCTAAAGGCTTTTTTAATTTCGAACTGCTCTAAAATATTTAGACGTTGACCTTTATTTTCTATATGTAATAGGTTGAAGTTATCTCTGTCGATTTTATGGCCATTTTCTAGGCAATGTAGGCTTATGCCTGTAGATACATTTTTGTCTTTTATATCTTTTTCGTGTTCTTTTAAACGTATGTTGAAATTACGACCTGTTTGACCAATGTAAAAAGAATTGCAATCCTTACAGTTCAGCTCAGTTTACATTGGTCAAACAGGTCGTAATTTCAACAGACGTTTAGAAGAACACGAAAAAGATATAAAAAACAAAAAGGTATCTACAGCCATAAGCCTACATTGCCTAGAAAATGGCCATAAAATTGACAGAGATAACTTCAACCTATTACATATAGAAAATAAAGGTCAAAGTCTAAATATTTTAGAGCAGTTCGAAATTAAAAAAGCCTTTAGAAATAATTGTAACATAACAAATGATAAATTCGAGTTCCAAGACACACCGGTGATTGACCAATTTCTGAAGAATTACAACCCAACAAGGGTTTTTCCTTAAATAACCATACCTTTGTATAACTACCTCTAATATACTTGTACCTGTACATCTTATTACTTGCAATACCTAACTATAAATACTTTTTGACTTTTGTATAAATAACATTAAGTTACAGTTTAAATTTAGTAAATATCTATTACTCTTGATAAAGACTTCGGAAGTCGAAACATATGTAGAGTGTGTTAATAAACATATTTGAAACATTTAAAAGCATTTTGTTTATATATATTTTCATTTAATTAAACTAAAATTAAAACTGAACCCTAACGATCTACTTTGTATTATTCTTGGAATATTTCTGGAGTACTCTATATTGCGTGTATATTTAGTAAAGGAGATACACCTTTGTTGTCATGACCTAGTATATAATTTTCTTAAATTTTATAGGAACTTTGTATTGAAAGTTCTATTTTGCAGTTGAATGACAAATTAGGCGATGAATATCTCCTTTGAATTTTACCTAAAGTTATCCTGCCATTTGTTGTCATTAGGGCGATTTGAAACTCATTTGCAAGCGATAGCATATAATCAATGCCAAATCCTTTAAAGTTCTTAGAAGTTTCGTACTCCAATATAGTTTACTGACAATTAATTATGGAAAACGGCTATGCGTTAATTTGCTTTTATAGCAGTTTGGAATATGTAATATTACAAAATCAATGTGACCTAGTGATTATCAGTCCTTGCTTCTGCTAACGATAATTTAGTAACTTATTGAATATCAAAACTGTCCGGAAAGCTTCAAAATTTAAACGCCTCACTGAGTTCTTTTTTCTCATAAGGCACAAAAAGTGTTTTTATGATGATAGAACTTCCAATTGTGATAATTGTGAAGTTAACTGGTAGTTTGGGTGTTGTAAGTATCATTTGTACTGAGGACTCACACCTAAAGAACGTTTTTAAGTTATTAAATTTTTGATTTTATCTACTGATACTTGATGAAACTGAAGGCGACAATTCTCCATTACTAAATTTATTTCATTTCCCACCCCCTCCTGGAACGGTTAGAATATAAGTGAATAATATTTGTAATAGCATACGTTTAGATATAACTTCCGAAGAAGCTACAGTGTAGCGAAACAATATTGTCAAGTGATAAAGAATAAACTGTGAAATTCGAAAAAGTGTTTTTTATTCATTAAGTATCAAATTTTTTTTCGAAAGTCTGTCGTCGATTAACGAAACGTGAATTTTACGGCGAACATGTTCTTGTCTGTGATTATTGTCACGTGTAAGCAACCAACCATACTTGAAGCATCAATACCTGTAGTGTGAGTTTTCGAGATTCTAAAAAGACGAAAATTTTTTAGACGTACAATACTGCAACTTTCGAGAACAAATCCAGTCTCTAGAAATAAGCCACCGCGATATCGGCCGAGTTAGTTTTAGTTACTAGGCGGTAGAAGGCAAATAGTGAATAACGAAGAAGTGACATGCACTCTCTTAAAGATTCAAGAACACCAACACCTTGAAATAATGTGGTTATTGAAAAGGAGGTTGATGTAAACAAATCTGTTCAAAAAAGTCAAAAGTTATCAATTCGCCGTTGGTCACAGTAACTAGGACTTCCATACCTTATACGGAAAATCCAGTTGTTGCAGGCAGGCATAAAGATTAAGTTCATTTTTTGCTTAACGGGTTTGTTAGTAAGTAGATTTAGCGGATGTGGAGTGATACTAATTGAAAAGACACCCTACATGCCCCCCATATATTCGTTTGGTGCGGTTTACACGTTGGTAGCATTTTCGGACCTTATGTATTTCCAAATAAGACTGGAGTTAACATGGTCTACTATTATTACAATCAATGATTAGTATCAATTAATTTTTATTTTAAAATATGGTTGACATTAATCCATGATGCAACAGGATACTTCTATTTAGCGTAAATAAAATAAATGGATTTATAATGTTTAAGAAGCGTTTTTAATTATTCACTCCACAATATTGTTTTGACAGTTAAAGTCTTTATCGTAACAAACAAAAAAAATGTTATTTAGATACGCGTAATTATCGGAGTGTTTAAGTTGTTTATATAAAAATGTATTATAAAAAGGTTACATTTAATTAAAATCAATTTTTGGTGAATGCGCATGACACATAAATCTTTAGTTCGCTACTTTTCAAACGGAAGTTATCGTTGCGAAATTATTCAGTAAGTTACAGTATCCATTATTAAGTTAGTTAAGGAGTGTTTATCTTTTTTTTTTCTTTAGGTTAGTTCAATCTGTCTCAAATGTTGGGTTTCAGAAAAGTTCCAAAACAGTGAGGTGTCAAATATAAAATTGTAAATGGGTTATTAATATCGCGTAAACATAGAATTCTTAGTAGACACGGTAATACAGACTGACTACTCGGGTAGTGCTGTTCATTGAATATTTTCCTAAGCGAAGAACAATAATAATTAATGTTGATAGGTATCTGAAGTCTTACTAAAACTTGGGACTGTCATAAATTGTAAATTTTTTGAACTTTAGTTTTTCATTGAATCGATGAAGCGTTTAAGTAGTGTAACTCCATAATATAAAAGATATTATATTCTTTTTTGAACAAAAACAAGGCTTAGGTATGGGTAACCCATTAAGTCCTTTAATGGCAGACATGTTTATGAACGAACTGGAAATGAAATTAACTACGTATACTTTGTTTATAAATGTTTATACTATTACCGTTATGTGGACGATATTTTAGTTTGTTTTAATGGAACAGATAGACAATTGAATAACTTATTCAATGCTTTGAATAATTTACATCCAAAAATAAAGTTCACATTAGAAATTGAAGTGGAAAAATCTATAAATTATTTAGACTTAACTATTCAAAATTTAAACAACAGACATTCTTTTGTCATTTTTTATGAAAAAAATCACAAATAGACACCATAATAACTTCCAAATCGTATCACCCCACCTCTTAAAAATTAGCCTTCTTCCACTTTAGTCTCCATAGACTTTTAACAATACCAATGTCTACTAAAAACTACAATAAAGAACTTAATAGAATTTATGCTATTGCGATAAATAATGGTTATGATCCCTCCTTAATCAACCTAATGATAAATAAAAAACTTTATAAGAAAACATTAAACATGATTTACTCTTTAAATACACATAACCAATCAAAAAAAATTTTTTCAATTGGATATCTAGGAAATATTTCATCTACTTTAAGCAAATTAATATCTAAATATACTGAAAACTAATAATTCGTTAGGTATGTTCATTAAAAATAATAAAGATCCCATAAAAAAATACCTTAAATCAGGTATACATCAGCTTAATTGCGGAACATGCAACAAAGCATACATTGGTCAGACAGGCAGGAGTTTTAAGGAGAGAATAAACGAACATGTAAAATGTTTTGAAAATAAAAAAGGAAACTTAACCTATTCTGAACATTTACTCCAAAATAACCATAGTTTTAATAATGATTTTATAATTTTACATATAGAGAAAAAAGGTATGAAACTAAATCTCCTTGAATCTATGGAAATTAACAAATTAAATAAATTAGGCTTAATTCATAATGACCAAATCGACATTGTAGACTCTCCCTTACTAAAAATTTAATTTTAAGATTGTTCTGTAATTTCCCCTTCCTCTTAGTTCATTATTTATTATTTAAGCGAAATGTATAATAATAGCTTTTAGTTTATATAACTTCTCCACCTGAAGAACAATAAACAATTTTGTAAACTCAATTCGTATTTTTATTTTATGTTTTCATGATAACACTCGCCTTCGTTCTGCTGAAAAAGCACAATGGCGGGTTTTGAAATTTTCAATTCTTGGGAAGCTTTTGGTTATCCTTCGGATCTAGAGGATACCGAGGATAATCGACTTATCAATATATATATTAGCATTAACTGTTGTTCTTTTTGAAAAGAATATATTCAATAATATAAAAGATCAGTCCTAAAAATCCAAATATTACAATTGGACACGCCTTTTGACGATGTGTAGTTTTATGTTTGTTTATTTCCAATGAACGTAGACGTGTTCTTATAAAAAGAAATAATGGGGATGCATCGTTTCCATCCCGATTCGTTAAATGAACTTCTTTTAAGATTATAATTCATTAAATATTAATAATGTTTTTTTAAAAAATTAATAATCGTTAACGTATTATATATTTATACTAGAAATCACATGCGGTCAACATTTGGCAAATTTTATTTGCAATTCAATTATAAGCACTTCATGTTTATACGAATGATGTAATTTCAACTTTTGATACATTAAAATAATCACAAACATAAAATTGTTTCGCATTTGCCCTGATGGGCGGTTCGGGATCGATTCCCAGATTATGCAACAACTTTTTTTACTTTGTATGTGGCTTAACGGTCGCACACACAAATGCACACATATGGCTCACTAGCGTTTTAATTATATAAGATTTATTGTTCTCATTTTATAATGAATACCGAAAAAGTGTATGATAAGTTTCATCGTTCACTTATTAATAAAGTTGGTGTACCTGTTTCAATTTTTAGCCATCCCAAAGCATTGCTAATTATATGCTTAATTATGGTAAATATAATACACATTTGTGTCACAAGTGAGATTTCCTGTTTTCTTAATTACGAAAAGACCTTAGCAAAACCAAGTTTATTGCTGTGCCATATGAACCAAGATTTACTCGAGGTATTTTTCATAAACTTGGTTATCAAATGGCCTACAATTATAATTATAATATTCTTCAAGAACGTCTTGGTAGCCCTAAGGACAAAATTCCTTTTCTAGAAAAGTCAGGGATATATGAAATTGAATATAAAGATTGCAATAAGAAATATGTTGGTCACACTAGACGCTATCTTCTGGTCAGGTTTAAAGAGCATTTTAGCTTACGCTAAATTTGGTAGAACTGAAAAATCTAGTGTTGCTCAACATATTCTTACTGAAAATCATAGGATAAATATTGACAACCTTAAATTAGTTAAGGAAATTAAACATAATTACTTACTTACCTTTGAAAGCATATTTATTTACAAAAATAGATTAAGTTCTCTTAATAGTGACTTCTTAGTTTAATTTAATTCTTTTGTTATTATTTTTATAAGGTCCACTGAAAATTACGACTGTTAGACTGAATCGTGTTCACTGGACCATATAATTAGTCAGTATATATATTATATTTATATTGCCCTTAGTTGTTAGTTCTCTTGTAACTTGTTACCGAAAAGTGCTTCGGACACTTTTTTTGGCGTTGGGTTTGAGCTATCTAATTTTTTCTAATGTGTGATAATCAATTTTTAATAAAATTTATGTTAGTTTTGCTGCTTTTGTTTTACAAAATTTATGATTATCAAAACTTTAGTTGAACGCATGCAATCCTGATTAATGATATTGAATTATAAATTAAAAAGTAAACAAACAGTGTTTCTTTTGGAAAGGAAATGAAAAACATCAATGTACGTAATATGCCTTAAAGCATACCTATACAGCTTTACATTGAATGTTTTAGTTGAAATTGGAAGTTTCTGACAACGGCACTATATTAAAACTAAAAGTTCTAGCATGTAGAAAGCAGGTGTGCAACAGCTTGCTTATAATAAAATGCATTTTTAATTTTGCTGAGCATACGTATAGCGATTCATACAATAGAAATTCTAAAAACTATTTCTTTTATATATCGGCCTTTATTCAACGAGAAGATTTCTCTAAAAATTTCAAGAGTTATTTTTATATATAAGTTTAAAAACGTATAGACAAAATGCTGATTATTTTTATTATTTGGAACACGTTGTACGTACCTGAAATACTTCGCTGTCGAGACTTCGAGGTATAATCTTCGCACACGTAGTCAACACGATGTCAGCTGCAGTTGCTGACGAAACGTCTGGACGAAACCGTTCACATCGCCCACGGCCTACAAGCCCGATTCATCATTTTACTATGAATTTCGGCCTTGAAAGCTTCTGTTCTTATAATAAACATAATTTCTCCAGTTTTCATAAATCAACACACACAGATACAGTTATCAGCAATAAGTCATGTCACCCAATACAACATAAATTATCTGCCTTTCATTGCATGCTCAACAGATTAGTAAACATCCCTATGACCACCGAGGATTATAAAAAAGAACTTTCACAATGATTATAGCATACAATTAATAGACAATATGTTAAAGAAAATACTACATAAGAAAGCAATAAAATTAATATACCCCCTTAAAATCGAGAAACCAAAATATAGAGTGTTAACATATTTAGATAAACAAACCAAATGTATTTCAACTTTATTAAAAAGTCTTAACTATAAGGTAGCTTTTAAAACTAATAACACTTTAATAAAATTACTCTAGAATAACAAAGACAAAATTGATAATAAAAACAGATCCGGTGTTTATAAAATTTCATGCAGCTCATGTAATAATTACATTATAGGAAAAACTTCTCGAAATTTCAATATTAGAATAAATGAACATAAAAAATCCTACCTTCACAAAAAAACAGACTCAAATTGCGCAAAGCATTTAATAGACCATGACCATGTTTTTAAAGATAAATTTGAAATTTTGCATACCATATACAATAATAGTTTTAAATTGTCATTTCTAGAAATACTAGAAATAAATAAACATAAATATATTGGTAATTTAATAAATGGACAAATAGAATTAAGTACCTCACCATTGCTGAACCTCTTTCCTATCCCCACCCACCCCAATAGTATTTAACAAAAAACCTTCTAAGATAGATTAAGTTTCATGTAAAACTTCTGAGGACGCCGCAGTGTGCGTGAAACATGCGTTATGTGATTATACAATTATATGGAAATTAATATTCCGAATAAGGACTACACTCTTTTAACTACTTTGCTTACTTGTACATTTTAATTGACTGGTATAATTACTTCAAATGTGTATGTATGTGAAATATTTTGTTTCATTTTGCTCCAAAATTTTGGATTTTTGATACGGACCTAATACTTGTCAAAAACACACGTCTATCTTGCACAATAGGTACCTAAAATCATTATGTCGTCAAAGGGTATTATGTACGAATGTTATATATTTATAATAAAGGGTGTTCTTTTTGGGGAAAAATATTTCATCGACATTTAAGGATCGTCTGCTTGAGAAGGTACGGTAACAGTGTCAAGGGACTTTACTTTGAGCATAACAAATGAAGTTTTATATGCTCCCTTGCACGTGGAAGAGATGTCACGTGGAAAAATATGAGTGCTATGAATATTTCATGTTTGATCACATAGAAAGTATACGTTAAACTTTTGGAAAATGCATAAGGAGACCTGTGCTCTCCAGCAGCGGTTGTCGTTTTCTTATTTGACATTTCTACACTTTGAAAGCCTTCCTTGCACTTTCAAAGCATACATTAAATATTGATCGACGTCTTGTTTAACATCGAATTCTGTTTACATTATATAAGTCTATATCTCTTTTATTGTGGGTATTTTTGAGTGAGAACGTATACCTAAACGCAAAATTGTTATTTTAAAATGTTTTTTGTTAACAAATTTAATTTTTAGAGTTGCGATAACAACCTTCAAATGTTAAATAACGCAGACCAACAGAGGCTTCCGTATTCTGGAAAAGTTATTTATTTGCATATTTAAGTATGTACCCTTTTGGTTTTTAAGTTTAACAATTGTTATTTAATTATAACATTACAGTAAACTTTAAATGAAATGGAGCTTTCTAAGCAATGATATACCGAAGGAGTAAAATGTGGTAGTAAAATGCACTGAAATCAACTCTCTGGAACGAAACTTGAGAAAAAGAGAATTTGCTTTTGCCAGAAGTAACAGGCCGGATGAAAAGTTCGTAGGCTGACCCATAGTACCAATATATATAAATATATATATATATATATTTGTGGTGTAAATTAATATATTTTTGTCATATATGTGCTTATTTTTAACCAATAGTTGCTGTCACATCTCTGACATCATGTTTTCTTAGATATAAAAAAATCAGTTAAGACATTTTGAGAATTGTCAATTTTGACCCTCCCGAAAAATTAACCACGAGCCGCCACTGGTTTCGTTGAATAGAAATCTCTGAATGAATACTTCACAAGCTTAGATAAGAAACTTTAGTTCTATCTACTTCTTTTGGACCATTGAGAGTAAAATTTTAGCAGGGAACAATTCGAAAATTCGACAGTATTAAGTGATAAGTGTGACTGAGAGTGTGACTAGATCGAGCGCGAAATCAGACCTAGTGCCTCTGGTCTCGGTGGTCGCCGCTGTACCGCTGTAGATTTGGGCGAGATCGTACTTCAGCCAGTAAAAGCAGCATTGCTCGGCGATATTGTTTAAAATATAATTGGAAAGATAATAAATACATACAAAAATCCGACCAATATATCAATTAATAATATACATACATGGTAATTGTTACATAAGTACGTATCTTGTTTTATTTTTATCCTTATTTGCATATTTGACAACAAAATAAGGTTGTGTAAGTATTTAAGTTGTTAATATCTTTAAAACTTTTAAGAGACAATTTTGCTGCAACAATTAGATTAGGCACACTTGAATTCATTAGATACGTAGGTATGAGTGTCTTACTCGTTTTAATTGTTTGCGTGTTTGTCTACTTGTTTATGCGACTCGATTTCTAATGTTTGTTTTCTTAGAGTTAATTTTTAATTTTTATATGATGTGGAGGCGAAGAATGCAATGAAAGCAATTTTGAATTTAATTGAAGAATGAACGGGACTAATTGCTAATTTGATGTGCATAATAAGATTTAATGGCTTCATTAAATGTATTTGTATTTTCCGCCTTATTATAAAGGTAGCTTATTGATTTTTTTTGTAGAAAACTCCTTATTAATTTATTCAAAAAAAGAAGGAATTAAAATCCTTATTCGTCTAAATATTAAGATCAAAGATCTCACATTTGGAACACGTCCTACCAAGTAGGCACAACGAACCCTATCCGGGTCTCATCATGTGGGCGCTGGCAGAAAGGCCTTTACAGTGTAATTCAATGCCGGTAGGGGTATTAGCCCTCGGAGTAGTTGTTTCTGTTGATTCCATATTTATATTTATATTTATATTTTCTTTATTAATTAATCATTAATAATCGCGATACACGTCCATACATTAACCAAGAGCATATTTTAATTTTTGTTATAAAAATAGTAATTCTATATATGTTTATCTAGGAAACTATAATTAGTGTTTTCCATTATTTCGTTAGGATTGATAAATTTTTAGAAAATGTTTCCAAACTGTTCCTTATTATCTTTGCTCTAATTCAAATTGTACTAAAAAGACGATTTTTGTGTTAGTTGGTTGTAGAGATGATGATTTTAGTGTCTAGTTTTTATTTTATATTCTACAGTTTTTATGTACTTACTCAAAGTGAATGTTGCGTGCTGTTAAAATTAGTGTTTTAGGCATCGTCGGTTACTGTGAAGCATTTTTAAAGTATCGTATTTCGCGAACATGAACTCTTCCAACCTTTGTGATCTTCAAGTGCTATTGTTTGAATCTCTTTCCACATGAAGCTAGCGAAAACCATGTCCAGGGTTAATAAAAATGAGCTACCTTCTGTCTATTAGACTGCCGACTCTTTTATGTTTTTCAAATTAAAGCAGATACTCTGCTACAAAGACAAATGTTAAACTAAACTATAGGCAGAAGCGCTACCTTAAACGCAAAAATGTTTTTACCGGGATTTTTTCTCTTACAAATAATTCAAAGACTAGATTAATAACTATAATGTTGAAATTTATAACTAAAATGTTGAAAATTATAAATAAACGGGTAGATAAAAGTTACGAACTTTAAGTATATTATATCAGAATATATAACAAATTTAGGGAAAGGTAAAATTAAAAAAACATAAACAAATATCTGAATGGGTTACCAATTGGGAAGCTGTATCTTATGTTCCTAACGAATCACGATTGTATAAAAAATTAAACAGACTGCCTGGACCGTTATTGACTTCTCTCTTTAAAGCTGCGTATAATAACCCTATAGAAACCATTTTTTTTACTTCTATGGATGTATTTAACATTTATTAATTCAAAGAAATTCGTCTGCATTCAAAATATGTTATAAAATAGTATTTTTATTACGTCGACTTAACGAAGTGTCGGTAGTTTTCGTTTTGTTGTTTGATATTTGATTTGATTGAGGATTTCTTTGGCTGAGATGATAATGCGATTATGAATTATTTTGAAACACTATATAAACTTTATTAAAAACGAAACGAAATAATTCATTTTATTTTTATTTTTTATTTATTTTTTTGATAATCGGATTTTCATTTTTAAAGATCAAAATTGTTAAGATACAAAGGGAAAGACATATGAGATCATGCAAAAGTAAGGGTAGAAATTGGGACGCTAGAAATTAGATGACTGGAACGTTGCGAATTTTATTTTTAATCATTTTTAGTAATGTTTAATTATAACTTTTTTAAAAAATCCTATAATAGAAGACAATTATAATTAACACAAATCATTCCTGCTGCAAAATAGTGGGCATCTCACTTTAATTACAAGAATTTATTGAAGCTTTAGGTATACGGATCACTTATGATAATATCCTACTATTTCTTTACGTAGATTTAAATTTTAAAAATAAAATTAAATAAGGAAGAGACTGTTTTCAGTTAAGTTAAAAGTAATAAAATTTCAGTATTGCACCTGATCTCATTTATCTTTTGTAAAAGTTAGTTAATTAATGATCTGGTGATGAGTTAGGGAAATATTTATCGTCACTAATAGCTTCGACCTTTACTTGATGAAAGTCCATAATCCAAGGAATAAAAACACCAAACAAGTAGATTTTCACAAATTTTATCAAATCATGTAACATGTTTCGCCAAACATTGGCTTCATCAAACATGCGAGTATTTAGTACTACACCTAAAGTGTCGCGTAACAGGTTAAATAGTTGTCTAATGGGGGTGGAAATACATTTAAAATAAATTTGGTAGGGGGGAATTATTACAATCTGCTTGGTCGTTCAGTATTAGATTGAGGTTTTTATATTTATTTATTTCTAAAATTTCCAGTAAATTTAATTTTTGACTTTTATTACATTTGTGTAAAATTTCTAATTTATCATTAAATATATGATTATCTTCTATTATATGATTAGCAAAATTTGAATCTTTTCATTTAGGCAAATGCTGGGGCAGTAATATTCCACAGATAATCTTTCACTTCTCTTCGTCTTCATTTCGTCCGTCTCATTTTTCTCTTCCTAACCACACCATCCACCCATTCCCACGATTTCTGCAAGGAGGCTGAAGAGGGCTTTACGCCCTACCCTCCGGCTTTGCACTACAGTGTAGGTCGGAAGCACTACCCGCCCACCAGCACGAATAGCTGGTGGGAATGAAACACAAAAAGTTTTTTTTTTAATGTTTAGCAAAACATGTTACGTGATTTATAAAATTTGTGAAAATCTACTTGTTTAGTGTTTTTATTTCTTTGTTTTATCGTCATTTCTATTGTAAGATAATTTGCCATCCATTGGCTAGTTAGAAAGGAAGTATTTAAGGGACCAAGTTAAGTACATATATCTGATAAAAATGAACGAGAACTCGTAAAGAAAACGCTGCTTCGGCACTGTTGCGAGAGGTTTTCATCAAGACAAGTTATTTATCTCAGAATGTTCCCAACGCCTACCATTCTTTGTTACGTTATATTTAACGCCAACACGATATTTATTATAACATTGAACATTGAAAGTTTTATAGATAAAGGAACAGGGTAGAAAAGAAAGTTTGTATATGTATAGTTCATGTTATAGTGAACATCCGAAGCAAAGTGTATTTTATTAGGGTTAACTGGAGTTTATGTAAAAAGAAACAATGTGTGATAATTATTCTTTACATGAATGTGAATGCCGTGCAAACAGAAGTTAACTAGATTTGTTTCCATGGTGGCACAAGTTTCAGATTTTTATGATCCACACAAAATTCCTTTCAACTTTCAAAAATTTCAAAAACAACTTTTATATGATAAATCACCATTAATAGAGCTCTAATTTGTAATAAAGTTTCATTCAAATCGAAAACAAAAAATATCTGGGGACAAGTATCAAATTTATATTATTTTTTTGTTTTGGATGTTTGTAAAACACATATAATCAGTGAGCACGCGCCGCTACTGTCTTAACCTGTTTGTTTGAAGTTGATATATGTAGTTTGCAATGTAACAGTAGCATCTAACACAAATAGGCTGACGGAATTTATTAAGATTTATATAAATAAAACAGGAACAATAACTAAACGAATGTATATGCAGATATAATAAATAAATCAATCTCATAAGTATTTTTTATATCCTTTTATTATGAACTTTTTAAAATGATATTATAATGATGTACTGTCGGGTTTAGATACTATTGTATATTTATTCCTTTGTACCCATGTACATATGATACTGTTAATTTTGTAAATTACTCATTTCACCATTACAAAAATTCTGCATAAAACGTTTAATGCCCTAATACGCGATAGTTAAGTCTTAAACGGTCGAAACGCGTATATGTTTATAAACGTCGTATGTGGGATTTTTTAGTAACAATGTTTCGTGTAGTTTACTTCATTTGATTTTTTTGTACATGTATGCTGTTCGAAACTACGAGGCATGCTTTTTAAGTACCATTTTATAAAAAAATTAATAAAAAACGTGCAAAGATATTTTAATATTTTTATTTTTACATGAAAGCCTGTACTTTAATCTACTTCTCTACATAATTTCCTCCAATACTGAGCAACTTGTCATAACTTTTGACCAGTTTTTGAATACCCTTCTCGTAGAACTCTGCCCCCTGACTTGTTAACTGTTAACCACTGCATCACAACTGTTTTGATATCTTCATCGTCTTGAAGACGCTGACCGTCCAGATGTTCCTTCAAGTGCAGGAAGAAATGGTAGTCACTGGGCGCCAGATCAGGGCTGTATGGAGGATGATCTAGAGTGAAAAGATGTGATGAGATCTTTGATCCGATTAGCCACATGCGGACGGGGCATTCTCATGCACATTTGTGCGGCCATCGTTAAATGCTCTCACCCACTTCTTTACTATTCCATCACTGCTAGTGTTTTTTCCGGTTTTATTTCTTTAGAGCTAAGGAGTCGTATATCAACCCGGACTTCACAGTCGGCGGGACTCACGATTATCGGAGGCATCTTAAACACTCAGTAAACAACGTAAACAAGGGCGAATCAGACTGTAATGGTATCAGTGCGTAGGTGAGAGATGTAGGTACTCAGTGCGCATGCGCGGCACGCTGACCGCAGCGCTGCGGCGGCAAAATTTCGAAACGGTACTTACTTAAAAAACGCCTCGTATATAAAGATATAAATGAAATTTTATATAATTAAAATTACTTGGAATTTTAATTACCTTTAGGTTTCATAATGAGGCAATGTGTTAATGAATTGTAAAAGTGTAATAGTGATTTGATACTTATTGTGGGATTTAGTAATGCTCGACAAGGTCCTTTTCCTGAATTCCACAATAAGTAGCAGATTACCACAGATGGTGTTCATTACGCTGTCTGTATTTATTCATCGTTCTTCAAAGGCAGCAGGTGTATCTGTCGGTCCTCTTTTGGAGCTGTCTACGCCGTGCCGACGAGAGACAATGAGTTCAACATCTAAAAAATATACGTCTAACAGCAGCTTCGACAGAATACTGATAAAGCACATTTCTATTTTTGTTCTATCTGGTTACACGCCTACCAGAGGGTCCAATGTATCTTGTTAGAACAGGACCCTGTGAAAAATTACGAATTAGATAATGGCGTTCACTACTCTGTCTGTATTTATTCACATTATTGTGAATTAAACAAATTGACAAACATTATTCATTTTAAATTAATGCTTTATGTATAAAATATAAAGATGCCTGGCGCCTTCTCCATATTGTTTAATGTTTTCACTATATATTATAAAAAAAGGGGCTTTGTTTGGCATAGAACGAGTTGGCCATTAAATCCCTGTATTCCACTTTTAATACTGTCTAATTAACAAATATAACTTTTAATTGTTTAAATTATACCAACCATCAAATGTAATAAGATTAGAAAACAGCCTCTTCAAAAGTATCAGTGTATCCTACTAATATTTGAGTTTAGAATTGGTTTTCTTTTCCTTTGACATACGATGGTTCTAGTTACCAAAAGAACCTATGGTATTCCCATTTTGTTAGAACTTGCTAGTAGGTGGTGGCTTTGGAGAAAAACACACAGTATCATATGATTAATTTTATACGTAACTTAACAAACAAAATAAATAATAGACTGTTAAAATTAAATATAAATATAATTTTTCTTAATAAATTAAGTGTAAGCAGATTATTTGTCAACAATAAAGAAAAAATTGATTTATAATAGAAAAATAGGGTCTACCTCATTAATTGTAAAAATTCCCAAGCAATTTACATTGTTCAGACCGGTAGAGCCTTAGAGTGTAGAATATCCACCCATAAAAAAACTATCTCGTAAAAAGAACAGGACAGGTTTTTCGAGCATTGTATTTTAAATAACCATTCAATACATCTGGACAATATAAAATAGTTTCACAATGAACAGGTAGACTATTAAATCTGCTAGCAATGTTTGAAATTAGTAAATTAGTAAAGCCATTAAGAACAACAAATTTGTAACTAAGGACGAAACGCACTTACGTATACACCCACTCTTAAAATTCTATATCTAATTTTAAGTAGATAAGCTGTATATAGTACCGACCGGCGTCGTCTAGTGTTCTAGATCATTGCTTGGTATTCGAGAGGTCACCGGTTCGAACCCGGGTCCGGCTGCTCTGGTGCAAGTTTTCTGTGGTTTCCTTGAATTATTTAGGCAAATGTTGGGGCAGTAATATTCCACAGATACTCTTTCACTTCTCTTCTGTCTTCATTTCGTCCGTCTCATCTTTCTCTCCTTAACCACACCACCCACCCATTCCCACGATTCCTGATAGGAGGCTGAAGAGAGCCTTGCGCCCTACTCTCCGGCTTTGCACTACACTGTAGGCCGGAGGAACTGCCCGCCCACCAGCACGAGTAGCTGGTGGGAGTGAAACACAAAAAGGTTAAAAGTTGAAGTTTGCTGTGTTTAGTATATAGTTTACAAATCGTACTCTTCTGATAATGCCATAACAGCCGAAACGACTGTCGTCAAGTTATTTAATAATATGCCTCTGAAACTACGTAGTGTCTTTCTTTGCAATGTATTTTTAATAATAGTATGATTTTAAAAAGTTTTTTTAATACTAATTAATTATCTTTGACTATCCGGTTCTAAGAATCTTATTTAAATATTTAACCGATTGTAAGTCGTAAACTGTTGCAGTAAACTTTTGCGAAAGGAACACCACTTTTTATGTTGAGAACCGCTACCCTGTATATACAAGTAGCACCCTATATAAAAGTAGTCTAAGTGCTTTCCTTGGGACTGTAGGGTTATTTCCGTTAAGGTTCAGCGCAAAGTTTCTTAAGTCACGGCACCTCTTTATATGTAGTTTGGTCTTCTCAGGATTTTTAGAAGAATAGATGCATATATATTTGAAAATTTTGCATTTAAATCTTATTTAGAAGAATTGCCAATACAGGTTAAAAACGTTCCTACCCCTATCGCGTATAGAACGTCACTTAAAATGTGAAGAGAAACACCCCCAAAGTGAACTTAACGGTGTTTTCTTCATTTATCATTCTTTCCGAAAAATTAAATCGGTGCATTAATGCTCCTCCTAAAATTCAACATAAGAATTGCTAACCCTCGCGTTTTTCTTGCAGGAAAATTCAAGTTTGTAAAATTTCGACGAGTAACAACACATTGGGAAGTTTCAGTAATTTTTTTAAATTAAAATCTCAACAAAGACGCTTTAAATTAAATTTATTGGAAGCGCTAGAAATAAAAAAGGTCATTAGTAGTAAAAATAATATTGTTGACAACAGTTGATTAACCTTTATTATTATGTGATCTCCCAAATACATTAGATTAAGTGGAATTGTACCTAATGATTGATTATCTTAACATATTGTTATTGGTAAGCTAATTAATGTATTATTATTAATGCAAGTTAATATGTCATCTATAAATACTGCTGTATACAACGTAGTAACATTAGTAACAGATTTTCTCTTGTTAATGACCTGCAAATGTTGAAACAATATTGTTGAGATTAGTGAAATTTCCCAATGTGTTGTTACTCGTCGAAATTTTACAAATATTTCATCATGTTTCACAAAAAATGCGATACACAATCAATAAATTTAAAATTGAAGTTTCGCAGTATTTTACTAAAAATATTTTTAAACCGAACAATTGTTGTGTAGATCCGGGAAATTTTTGTTCACGGATTCGTCTCCCATTTATTGATCTTTGTTTTCAAAATCAAATAACTCTTTTCCTGCCGCAGTCGCCATTTACGAGATAAATTATAAAAACATTGTGAATTGTATTATGGTTTTTCGCATTACATGGTATGTTCCATCCACGATAGGGATGGGGTCTATATTATTTTAAGAGGTTATTGTCAAATTGTATATAATTTGTTTGGCAACCTTTGCCATAGTAGAAGTAACACACAGCGTTTAAAATCTTCTATCCAAAATGCGATGTTTATTGCCGCGATTGAAGAATTTGCCATGACTCACATAAGTTGCGTCTCTTTTGTGCTGATCCTTAGCTCTAGACAAAATTGTTTTCATAGTTATTAAAATAATGTACTTGTTCAAAAAAAATACATACCTGACACTACTTTCTTTAGTAGTGTCAAACATTTATCATTTTTGTAAACTAGAATTTTTTAGTTGTTTCCCTTTATACACTCTCAAAGGACATTCTTAATAAAAGAAATACGTTTTTTCCAATTTTGAAGATACATTTCTCTGTTTGACCAGAAAGCGTTTTGTATCTGATAGAACTGGCGGATATCAGCGTTATTAATCTTTTCTTTTGTTGTGCAAAGGGCAGCCAGGTATTAGGCTTAGCCGAAGGGCTCCTGTGGGAAGGACTGACTGTGACAGGCCCTTTCTCCCTTTCATTCGCGGAAGATGTGGGTTTTACCATTACGGTATAGGAGTTCACTTCCGATTTCCGACATCTTAAAAGCACTTGGGTCACTTCCTGAAATGAATGCATTTGTCACAAAGAGATAGGAAAACGTTCCAACAATGAATTTTTTAAGGAGAGACTGTTTTAATTTTAACGACAATAAGATTTTTGATGTACAACTGAACTTTTGTAAAAATTTGAAAAGCCTCTTCCCGAAGACCCTTACATTCAGAACTTAGATCTCTACACAAATTACGATTAGAGGTGAGAGCTAAATATTTTGAAAATGATTTTCACCATACATGTTCAAGAATTGTTCTGCAAACACAAGTTCTGTGAACAAAACATTGCATATAACGACCCCCTTTTTGTCAAAAGCTCAAATATCATAGATCACTTTGTAAAGATTTTAATGATCTTTTAGCTCCCACAGTTGAAATGCAAGATATATGAATAAATATTAAATAAATTTTGAAGGTATCTTAAATGAAGCAGTCTATAGTTAATATTTAATTATTTCAAATAAAAAAGGTTGTGAAATCCATGATTTGTGGTACGAACTTTGAGGTCTCTTTTGAAGAAGGTTTTAAAAACTGTATAGTTTTTTAACCGTTGTGTAGTACAGTTTTTTCTTTAACTGGAAATGGCGCGTTACCTAAAATAGCATTTGATACTGGAACTTGCAAAGTCTTAATTTATCTCTGATAGCAAGGGAAGGCTAAAGACAGACGCGGCTCCCCCATTAGGTTATTTGGTCCATGACCCCCTTAATGTTTCCGTAATAATAAAAATAAGAAAAGTAAGCGATAAATTGACTTTATTGTTTGTGTTTTACGTTGTAATTACGGTATATTTAATAGTTCCTGGTTAGCAAATAAATTCCTTTTATAGGGCTTCGCCAAACATTAATAAATCCACAATTAGTGGAAGATTTCTACAGATGGCGTATACCACACTGTCTATGGTTGTTTATTTCCATTTAAAGACTACTATCAACAAATTTCCACCGAGAGGCGTGGTCTAATGGATTATTGCTTATCATTCGGGAAAACGCCGGTTGGATTCCCGGTTCGCTTGTCCTGATTGATCCATGTTATTCAATGGTGTCTTGTACTATTTAGGCAAATTTCACTTCTAATAGGCTTTAATAGGCTTTTTTGTTGCCTATAGACCACGACCCAAAAGCCCGGTAAGTTATCATAATTCTATTCAAAGAAAATGTTTCTACTATCTTAAAACTATAAAAAAAGACTTTTTTCTATTTCACATCTCAAAAATGGTGTGTACTGAAGTTACCACGCCACTCTCCCTGTCTGTATTCCTTTATTGACATAAAAAATAGTTTTATTGAATACCGTCTTCATTAATACAATATAATTTTATGATTATATAAATGTGTAAATTTGTTTTTAAAAAATTTAGTGTATATTTGTTGTACAAACTTGCTAACGCTAAACCATAAATGGCACTTATAAATAATAACGCACAGGTAATACGTAGTAAGTAAGGTAAACGCATTAATTAATGGAACCTTACCATTAGTATAGTTGAACTGAACGTTCTCCTGAGGGATACATGTAATTAATTTAACACTTATGTATCTAACAGAATGTAATCTCTATACATACCCAGAGATACATACATAATTGTACATAAGCATCGACAAAATATAATTCTGTGTCAGATATGAACCCACGTATCACGAGCAGCATTATATGGTATTTAGTGATTTGAGCTAGCACGGGGTGATCTATGTCGTATGCAAATTAATGCAATTGGAACTGTCTATTTGATAAATTGAGTCCACACAATTAAAGTTTATTTAAATTCAATGACATTTTTACGGTAAATTATAGTTTTTTAATGATTTAACGCATGTTAGTGCATGCAAGTGACTACGAGTGCCCTGTACCATAGTCTGGGAGTCAGCGCTTCAAATGACAAAATCATTTCATCCCTCACCATTTTCCCTTTAAATGATTATCGGCAATCATTCTAGGTTCTGAGTGTCAGCTACCTCAGTAGTGGTGGAGCAGACTGAAAAAACTAAAAAATTAAGAAACCGTTTCAATACTTGTTATATCTCAGTATTCCAAAAGAGCTAAACAAGAATTTGTAAATAATAAAATCCTGAAACTAATCCTCAACAAGTTTTCTACGCTTGTGTTATTACGAGAGATAGTTATGTGTCGGCTTTCCAATGCGTTTAATTATAAAACTTATTTAAGTTATAAATACAACTTCTTTATAATAAACCACTGGCTAGGAGTGACTTTACCTTTTGATAATTGTTAAATGAACAATATCAAGAAACAACGTTAGAATGAAAATATTTGTTAGGTGAATAGTAATGGACAATTGAGGGTAAGATACCCTACTGGGTATATTTATAACTTAGAAATAGATAACGTAGTATAAAGTACATGGGAGTCGACTTAAAACACATTACCAAATTATTACTTATTTGACAGGAAATGCTGATATCTACTGCATACAGTTGGTGAAATAGTGATAGTTATGTATAGCATCTACAACAATTCAAAATTGTGGGCCTGGAAGATGGCATTCGCTTTCTGACACTCAACAAATGATTGTTCAATTGTTTTGAAATCACAGCACACTACTTTCATTACCATTTTCATAAATTGTAAATTTTCTCAAAAAGTATAAACAAAGGTATACGATGGTCCGATATCAATAGACGCCAAATTCAATGTGGAATTGGAATATGCAGTCAAAAATGGGTTATTCCATTAAAAAAAAAATGAGTTATGCCCCTTTGAAGTTGACCAACTTTGACCACAAAATTTGAACACTCTGTCCATTTTAGTTAAACACCACAATTGTTTTTCGATAATGTGAATAGTTATAAATAATTTTTACGAACTATAAAGCAAAATCTCAAAAATTAATTAAATTACGGTTTTTTAAATGTTAACGTGCAAATGTCAAATATTTTGAAAAAAATTAAATAACTCAAATTCAAACAATATTTTCGGGGTAGTGCCTCCTTTAAAATATACATGAATTCAGATTTTTATCGGAAAATGTAAAAAAAGGCATGCCATTCTATTTAAAATAAGAATGTTAACATCTACTTCCGGTATAACCGGATGTAAATCGAACTTGAAAATATTTTTAAAAGAAGCGTCATAAACAATAACCAAATGAGACAAAGTTTCAGAATTGAATTAGTTCTACTAATTCATATACTTCTAATGGCCCATCAACTTGAAAAACCCTGTATAACATACACATAAAGAAAAATTGGTAAGAAAAACTAAGGGTAGAAAATCATTTCATTCCTTACTAAATTTTAATCCACATTTTGCAGTTTCAATTTCTTTGTTACATCATGATTTTATGATACTATATTATATTTTTAGTATGAAGCTATTTTATGAATTAAATAGAAAAATATGTACAAAGCAATAAAAAAAATGCAAATATTATTTGCAAAAGGTAGTCAATAATAATAAAATAATATCGTAAGGAATCCATATGTATCATTTTCGAACAAATTGTATTCTTTTAAAGACAAGATAAGAATACCAAAGAAAAGCCTAGTAGACATTTCAGGTTTCCTTCAGGCTTATGTATTTCTGTTTTTATTGATTGTATTCGTTAATAAAAAATTAATTTTCAATTGAAGAAATCATCACGTTAATATTTGATAAAGATCAATTTCAACCATTTCAAAATTGTTTCATTGTTTTAAATTTTCTCGTCTGCCGATGTGAACGTATAAATATTACAATTTATTTGGAGTTCGTTTGCTCCAGTCGAGGGTTGAGCTTTAAGAATTATTCTTCTCCGAGTCTCGTATTTCATTTTTAGTAATTGCAACTTGTCTAATAACTTCCAACTACACTTCTTCATATATAAGAGGACTCTTGTTACAGTTCTCATTAAGACGACACTTTGTGTAACAACAAAAAATGAAAGATATGATTGTCTGTCATAAAGAAACTAAAAGAAAAAAATCTTCCTGAATAAGAACCGTGTCGCACTTGGACGAAAAACATATTTTCCTAAGATATTACTTACTACATTTTTATATTACAACTAAAATAAAATTTAGTACAATATAGGACAGTCAATTGGCACAGAGGTAACATTTTCTTTAGGCGGAAATGTTTTATAATATGGGGGGGGTGCAGTACTGAGTAGAGAAACTCGTATTCCGCGATTGATACCCTTCCATGTAGTAGCTATATTGAAGAAAGGGTAGAATTCGTTTTTTTTTTTTTTTTATTAATATATCCATCATAACCGCAAGGCCTGTAGGTCGTCTTTATGGATAATTAAATTATCTATCTCCTTCGTTAGTGAATATTTACATAGTGTTAATAATAAAAGTTCTATCTGTTAGAGAAGTCTAAAAATTAATGTCAAAAAATGTTTAGAGTTTAAATAAGAAAAGAAAAGCAGCGGGTTTACGAAAATTCTTGCCCTTTTCGCGGATAATCTTTTATCCGTAAATATGCATGATAAAACTGTATTTTCTGTAAAGTAATGGGTTGGGGGGTTCAGACTCGGAACCCCTTCCGTGGATCCGCCACTACTAATAATGATAACAATAAATATAGGCAGAAAATCTTTTATTTACCGGCTTTAGGGGTTGATATGGCTGTTGTTATTAATGTTTGCATAAAGGTTTTGCAGGACTTGGAGTTACGGAGGTATAAAAAAAAAAACAGTTACTCCCCTTTCTTAAAATGGTGATTAAATGGATGCAGGTTACGACCGCATATAGTAACCACTCTACATATTCAAAAAAGAAACTTGCTGCATACTGAAACTACTAACCTGCATATTTCCCCTATTTCACTAGCCTATTAGTATAAATTAATTAATAAAACGGAAAAAAGTAGCTTTTGTAACGACCGCTTTTGTGTAAACAGCCACTTAGAAATAAATGATTCTGGGAAGGGAAGGGAAGATCTGTTCTGAGAAGAGAGACATTTTCTGAAAAAAATAAAGTAAAAATCGTGGAGCACAAGGCAAGATAAATTATAAGTGGTCATCAGGGTGGCACTTATTACGTCCGAAGGTCTTTTCTTCGTTTGAGTAAATTCGTCAGCCAGACAACTGACAAATGTTCTTACTTACTAAAGTCCCACAAAATTGCGTCATTTTTCCTGTAGGTTGATATTGTTGTTTTCATCTAATCCATCGTTAGGTTTGTAGGCGTTCGCGTACAATTTTTAATAAAACCGTTCTATATAACTTGCCGAATAAATATTATACTATGTATCAGCCTATTTATGACAGTGGCGGAACATGTATTGATTAATTATATACAGGGTCTCCTGTAACTAGTGGATTATTTTTAAATTGCGGAGTTGAATTTTATTTAGTTATTTGACTCCTATTTTACAATTAACAGTTCATGAAATTAGTATCTACATAATCAATTTGGTAGAATTTTGAAACGAATGTACTTATAAACATTAATTATGACAGGAGAAGGTGCCAAGAGGGGGCAATAGGGGCGACTGCCCCTCTTCCGAGATTAACTTCGTAGTAGTGTTCTCGAATACAGCACACAGACTGGTTAGCTAGGCTACAGAAGTGTCCATTTGTGTGTCCATTATAAATTAGGTTATGTTGGCTTTCATTCCTACCAGCTACTCATATTGGTGGGCAGTTTCTAATACCACACTGTGTTGAAAAGCCGGAGGGTAGGATGTAAGGCCTTTTTCAGCCTCCTATTAAGAATCATAGGAGTGGGTGGGTGGTGTGGTTAGGGAGAGAAAAATGAGAAGGACGAAATGAAGACAGAAGAGAAGTGAAACATTATTATCCTTAGAATATTACTAGTCCAGCTGTTAATTAAAACATCCAAGGAAACCCCAAACTACTTGGACGAGAACAAGCTGACCCGGAATTTAATCAGTGACCTCGCAGATGCTAAGCAATGATTTGTATTGAATTAGCGTATACTTAATGGAAGTCTAACACCTTTAATCGAAAGTAAAAACACTATAAGATATAACTTCCATAATTTATTAATTTTTAAATTTATAACTTATAGTGTTTTTATTTTCGGTTCAAGCTAAGCAATGATCTGAACCACTTGATCACGACACTCGGCACTCCTAAAGCCAGTTTCTAGCTCCGCTCCTGATTTATATAAGTTAATAAAATGCCTAATTATTGATCCTTACAGGTTTATATGAAAACAACCACGAAATTAACAAATAACTTACGTTAGTATTAAAATCACGTAAGAGGGACCTTATTTTAGATACCCATGCAAGATATCACGTTCTAGGCCATAACTCATGTTAATTAAACCAGTAACTGATAAGGGTTGGTTGCTCCTTTGATGCTAATAACCCTCGAGGGTACCAAACACGCAATTTACTCAATGATAACTAACCAATATAAAGCTTACAGGCCATTGCAAAGCCGGTGCATCCTTACTAACTATAAGCACTGATATAATTACTAAGTAATTAATAAGAGTTATGCAATGAATTTATGTATGCTCTATAACTATTAATTTAGTATATATCTGACTATATGAAAGATCAATAAGGAATAATTATCTTTAAAAACGAAGTCGCGTGAAATCAGAACCAAAGAGGTTTTATGTAAGTACACTGGAAAAATCTAAAAGTATATTTATTCAAATTTTGTTTTACGGTTAATATTAAGCAATATGTATGTCCAATTGGAAATATAAAAAATTTAGTTTTTGTAATTTATTTATTTGAAACAAGGCAATACCTTCAAATGCGCTTATAAAGTTTTAGAGATACTTAACGTTAAGTAAAATTTTGCTTCAAAAAGGTAGTTTTAGTTCGAAAATATTTAAAAAAAATAGTAAAAAAGCAAACTATCTAAAATATTGCACATAAATTTTATATCTATTGTAAATAAAAGTTTTTCTAAATCATTAATTAATTTCGTTCCTATAAAACAAAGCAGGACGAGTAAGCATTAATTCTTTTTTCGTGAATTTAAAGTGACAACAAGTTGACAACCTAAAAAAGTGAAAGTAAAAGTGACACTTCAACTGGTAATCTATCACTTGAGTACGATATATCATGCAAATATAGAGAAAAATGCCGCTTGATACGCGCAATTTACGCAGTATATCAGCCAAAGTTTCATTTCAAACTTCGTCTATATGCAGATGAAGCTCATTTTTCACAGGAAAAGCTCCAACGTACGCTCTATTGATTTTTATGACGAAGACCATACATGTCTAAAATTTAGAAAATACAATTTTTCGCTCTCTGATTCAATGAACAGTTTTAGAGCAGCCTATAGCGTTCTATTAGCAAGTTTTAGTCAGAAATTGAACGGAAAATGCTATATTATTATTATATTGTGATTAGTCGATTGTCTTTTTTTTAAGTATGCCTAAAAACAATGGTTGACCGTAGTACACGGATCTCATGTACTACTAAAACAAATGCGCCTCCTTTCAGAAGAAAATACACGGGATGGTCATGAGTAACAGGGTGACCAGCAATGTAAAACTAAAGTTTCAAAACTAGAAAAAGTCAATTTATTATCATAACACTAAACAAAAACATATAATTTATACAAAATTAAAAAGAAACCTATATGAACCAAAACAAATGTAGAATATTAAATTTTGTAGTATAGTATTCAGTTATTTTTGCCATGAGAATATTTTTAATAAAGATAAGTAAGAACTGGATACCCAATATTAACCAAAAGATATAACACATACAAAAGTTGCTGTCCTCAAAAGGCTTGCGTCCCGGGGTTATAACCCATTTATCCCTGCGGTTAGGGTACCATGCAAAGTACCTATAGAACATTCTTTATATAAATAAAATTTAATCAACAGTTTGGTACCTCAAAGGTATTTACGAATTCCTTGTATTACAGTTCTTATTTTATTACTTTATTATTAAGTAGTTATAGTTAAGTTTATTTTTTTTTTAAGTTATTGGTCAGTAATTATACTATTATTATTAATAAGTAAATAAGTAAACACTTGGAGTTGTTTCACAATTTTTTATTAGTACACTAAAAAGGCTTTAGTGTACTGTTTATACTCCTGATGATGCCCTAATAAGATAAAATGTACATAGAGTGTACTAATAAAAAACTGTGAAACAACTCCAAGTGTTTAATTATGTAATTATTAATTATGTTACACCAAGAGCTAACGATGTCTTCTTTCTTAAATATTATTATTAATTTAGTTAACATGCCTATATCGTCGATTCAGTTGAGTAAGTAGATACCTTAGTCAGGCTCTTTATCGCCTTTATGCACCAAATGATTTAGTTAACAGCAGATCCCATTAGATGGTATATACTGCCATAACTAACAACCTCTAGAAGTACAATACGCTATATACGTTATGAGCTAACAACTACTGCATTTTAAGATATTCGATTTTTCTTCCTTCGAGTTGTTTCTATATTAATTCAAAAGAATGAAACATAATCAGGAAGCAAGAAAATATAAATTCGATAGTCTTTAGTGCAATGGTTGCGAAACATTATTAATAACCATTTTTCCAAATAAATAATATTTTAAATGGACGAGGTTTTAATTTATTGTAACTCCATAATAACAAAACAAACACATACAATGCTTAGTTATAAGACATTATTTTATTGTGAAACCAAAATAATTACTTCGCTAACACAGCGGCTTCTTCAGGTAGAAGAATATTTTGTTATACAGGCTCAAGCAGGCAATTATCAGTGTTATTCAACTACATAAACAATATACACCCAAAAATTAAATTTACCACTGAAAAATTGAAGAAAATAAAATTAACTTTTTATTAAAAACGTTCTTAATAAACACACTTTCTCAATATATCATAAAAAAACTGCTACCCGCCACACAGTTTCCCACAAATTGGCATTTCTCCACTCCAGTCTATAGACTTTTCACTATCCCAATGTCACTAGATGATATAGAACTAAGCAGAATTTCCCAGATTGCTCACAATAATGGATACAATTATTCATTTGTAAAAAATCTCTTAAACAAAAAAATAAATAAACACATAACACAAAAATAACAAAAACACATACTGCAACAGTATATCATATCTAGGAAAAATTTCAACCAAATTAAGGTAGCACATTGCAACTTTCACTAATAGTTCTGTTTCCTTTAAAACGAGTAATTTTCTTGGCAAATTCATAAAAAATAACAAAGATGAAACTAAAAAAGAGTTAAAACAATGAGATGGTTGTGATAAGGCATACATTGGTCAGATTATTAGAACAATTCGGGAAGGAATAAAAGAACACAAAAAAGTTGGGACAACCTCAACACAAATTCAACTTATACCGAACATTTAATAAGAAACAATAATAATTTTAACGACAATTATAAAATCATACATTTTGAGAATAAAGGTAGAAAATTAAATTTATTGGAAAGTATAGAAATAAACAAATTAAATGATCAACTAGACTTAAATTAATCACTGTTACTAAACATTAATTTTTAGTATCCTCCCTTCAACTTCTACTCCTACTCTTAATTTACTTTATTATATAAACATAATATATCCTAGACGAAAATATAACATATTCAAAAAAGAAGGAATTAAAATCCTTATTCGTTTCTGTTGATTCTATATTTATATTTATATTTATAAAATAGCCTGTAAAGGCCTTTCTGCCAGCGCCCACCTGATGAGACCCGATAGGTCGAAACCGGTCGTGGGAGGTGGCTTTCGGTTCGTTGTGCCTACTTGTTAGGACGCGTTCAAAATGTGAGATCTTCAATCTTAAAATTTAGACGAATAAGGATTTTGATTCCTTCTTGTTTGAATATACTTTATTATAGTATATAAGTCTGTTTGTATCCTAGTTGTAAGATATATTATTCTTCTACCTAAAGAAGCCGCTGTGTCGGCAAAATAGTTTTACAATAAAATTATGTTTTGTAACTAAACATTGCGTGTATTTGTTTTGATGTAATATTTTACCAATTCTCAATGTAGCTCGTTTTTCGTAGTTTATATTAGTTTACCTTATCGTGAAAATAAGGTGGTAACTTATTTATACATTGTTAATAAACTATTCAAAAACAGCTGCGCAATCAAATGTACAATCAAAATGATTCCTATAATAAGCCGGGATTTCCTTCAATCATAAACATATTCGTTGCACTAACTAAAACTAAAATACCATGTCTAATGCATGAAATATGGTTTTGCAGTATTCATAAATCAACTACAAATTGTCAAATCAGTGAAATGAGATGTCAAAATATCCATCTACGTTAGTGCTTCATGAAGCCTCTGATCCGTTTCAAAATCATCATCTTCACGGCTTAGTTGCCGCACACTGCACACCCCCGAAACAATGAATACATGCATATCGTCATATGTTCTATTGTAAGTTGAGATCCATTGTGTTTCGAACATCGACAATGAGTTTCAATTGGCACCAATCTGCGATTCGTCTTACAATAATTATTGTTGTTATACTCGAAAATCCACGGTGTATGAACGTAAAGTACAGTGTAGATACACACGGGGTACTATCAGATAATTTGAAATTTGCTGCTTCAACGCACAAGTATGGAGGGATAGAAATAAATACAAATTATCTGTTATGTACATGTGCAATGTACATACAATAAAATTGATGGAAAGTACGATTATGTTTAGTCAATCGATTCATTCGGACAGTCATCTTTAACTTATTTGTTCATTTTAATATCGTTTGCAAATGATTTGATTATATCATCATGCAATATGGATTTTTTTATCGTTTTGTAGTATTTTTTCTAAGTAATACATCTTATGCTACGCTTCAGTTTCCATTTATTAGACGTTAGACCATTGCTTAATACGAAGGTGGTTTGATAAGTCCGTGACTTTTTGAATTTCCCGCGCAGTAACTGTAATGGCAACACTTTTTCCGTTAAGTGCCATCTATCGGTAGACTACTGTAAAATATGGGGCAAGCTGTGACGTTTAGTTTATGTTTGACAACTATTGAAAGCAGCTAAACTCGTTTATTTTCACAATAATGAAAAAAAGTGAATTTCATATGCTGATTAAACATTACTTTTACAAGTATGGAGGGATAGAAATAAATAAAAATTATCTGGTATGTACATGTGCATTGTACATACTATAAAATTGATGGAAAGTACGATTATGTTTAGTCAATCGATTCATTCGGACCGTTATCTTTAACTTATTTGTTCATTTTAATATCGTTTGCAAGTGATTTGATTATATCATCATGCAATATGGATTTTTTTATCGTTTTGTAGTATTTTTTCTAAATAATACATCGTATGCTACGCTTCAGTTTCCATTTATTAGTCCTTAGACCATTGCTTAATACGAAGGTGGATTGATAAGTCCGTGACTTTTTGAATTTCCCGCGCAGTAACTGTAATGGTAACACTTTTTCCGTTAAGTGCCATCTATGGGTAGACTACTGTAAAATATGAAGCAAGCTGTGACGTTTAGTTTATGTTTGACATCTATTGAAAGCAGCTAAACTCGTTTATTTTCACAATAAGGAAAAAAAGTGAATTTCATATGCTGATTAAGCATTACTTTTTACGCAAAAAATCCGTTAAAGAAACCAAGGAGAGGCTTGATAAATACGAGTGCTATGGGCCTCTGCACCGCTCCACCATTGATTTCAATAGTTAAAAAGTGGTTTATTGAGTTTCGTTGTGGCCGCACCAGTACAAGTGACGCCAAACGTTCAGGTCGGAGAGAATCCAAAAAAGGCGTTACACCAGAAATCAGAAATCGTTGACAAAATTCATGAAATGATATTAAATGATCGAAGGTTGAAAGTGAATGTGTTGTGAGTTGGCTGAGGCTGTAGGCCTCTCAACTGAGCGAGTCCATCACATTTTGCATGAATAATGAATATTTGGACATAAAAAGCTGTCGCCACGATAGGTGCCGCGATTGCTCACGATCGACCATAAACATCTCCATGTGACAAGTTCAAAAGAGTGTTTGGAGGTGTACCGTAGCAATACAAACGACTTTATTCGCCGTTTCGTTACTGTGGATGAGATGGATTTATCGTGCCACACCAGAGACCAAGCAACAATCGAAATAGTGGGTTTTTACGGGTGAACGTGTACCAAAGAAAACTAAGATGGGTCTATCGACTAGAAAGTCATGGCTACATTTTTCTGGAATTCATATTGATTACATTGATTACCTTGAGAAAGGTAAAAAAATCAACCACAATTATTATTATTAATATAATAATTATTATATATTCGAAAATATAGTCGGGTTAATTTACGAAACACGGAGAATGTTATTCAAAATTTCATTATATTTATTGTTATACATTCAGCTCGATTTGCGTTACACGGAACCACAACGAACGTGAATTGTGACGAAGTTCTAACTGTTGTGAAATGCGAATAAGCACGTTGTGGGGTCCTGTAAAGAGTCAAGGTCAATCATTATCTGGGAGATTAAATTAAAGTTTAAAGTCCTCGAAGCCGTCAAGAAGTCTGCGTAAAGAGGTATCCAGAGATCTGTCGAGTTCGGGAATCGTGGTGTGCGAGATCTACTGGCGTTGGGTGTAATCCTGTCCCGAATTCCTATAGCGAAAATACACCCTAAAGTTGCACACAAGACAGGGTAGGACTTTCCCGATTATTATCATTTTTGTTATGGAAATACCTTGTAGATATGTTTTTCTCTCAAATAATCTGATACTTCAAGAATTTATGTATGATAATATACAGGATGAGTCAATACTTAGAGTTAGAGTGAACAATAAATTTAGATACCTTAATTACTTTTATTTATGTTCAGATATTCCAATAAATAAAAAAATACTTTCCGAGAAATTCGTCACATAATAACCGACTTGTTGTACTTGAATGCAGTGTTGAAGTACTTCATATGTATTGATTCCATTATTTGTATTTCAATTGCAAGAACTAAAAGTATTTCTGTTTAATTTATGTTATCGACTGTATGTTATGTGTAGGTATTTTTTGAGATAGCTGTATTACTATTAACGTTTAATATTGTTTCTTTAGATTGATAGAATAGGTTGTAAAAAATTCCTTTTTCAAATGTTAATGATTGCAACAATAAACTACAAAGTTGAAACATATGGAAATCGATACTGTTACAAGTGGAGTGTATCACTGTTGATAGCTTGCCAGAAGCAAGTCCTCATTCCAGAGCTTATTATATCCATCGAATACACACCAACGAGAATTGAAACGGGGAGGATTTGAAATCAGTGGAATGATGATAATGGAATCAAAGTATCAAATGGAAATTGTAATCAATATTAAAAAAAATGTCGATGGCGGGAATATACAAAATTCGCTTTTCATCTGTGAGCTTCTCGCCGGCGAACATGATGACTTCATATAAATTAAAATTGTAATTGATGAATTACTGATGTTGCTTTTTTGTATCAAATAAGGATAACTGGAATAGGTACAAAAAGTAGAAAATATATCGTTGATGGATTCGCTTTTGGGAAGGTGTCAATGTGTTTGATTAATTTTAAATTCATTGATGAAGGTTACGATTTTGTTCACAGCTGTCATTAGCTTCAATCCTGCATTATCTATAACAGGGGTTATGTTCATATTTGCTTTCAGCGCATTGTTCCTAATTAGAATAAACATATCATTTAATGCCATTTTTGTTTTTATCATACTTATTATATTAGATATATTATTGCCTTAATAAAATCAATGGATATTGCGGTTGAACTATTGTAAAAAATATAATAATAACCTTACTTTATTTTCAGATATATTAAAAACAAATCTAATAGTTATTTTGAATTTGCAATTGTCCTCTACAAATTCTCTTATTTACTTCTAACTTATACTGCTCTTACTATTTATTTTTATTATCATATCTTTTCAATGTAGTTGTTCTATATTAAAGCGCGAGTGGAATGCAATATAATTATCGTTCTTACATAATTTATTTTTGTTATTATTATATATTTTTTGATTGAAAAAATTTTCGTTGTGTGTCATTAAAATCGTATTCAAATCTCAAAAACGTCTTTGGATTCATTTTTTTTCTTTCGACTATTAAAGGTGAATAAGGGATAGACGTGTGAAATTAAGTAGATGTTGTGTTATAATAAAGTTAGCGAGATTCAAAAGTCATATATGCGTAGTAGCATAAAAAGAACCGATGCTAGTGGGCGAACTGTTTGACTAATCTACACTCGGGTACAATGTGGTGGGTTGAACGGAAAGTTCCCTTTAGTCTCCTTTAGGAATCGTGGGAATGGGTGGTACGACAGATGAGACGGACGGAGTTAGATAGTCGAAGAATAAAGGTCTATCTTTAGAATATTTACTGCAGCAATATTTGGACTGAAGTAGGTAGATTCCGAATTGAACCGGGGTAATTTCGAATTGCAGACTGTGCTCTAACCACTAGTCCACCCTGATCAGTGGATAATGGCACAGCTAATTCCTCTTATTCTTTATAGGTTGGTTACATTAGAACGTAAATGATATCATATTGTCATAATAATATTCCTTATTAAAACTTTTATGGAGCTATGTATTCCATTTTCTGATCTCAACTGTCAAACGAAATTTCGTGTTTTTAATTAGTTGAAGGAAAAAACACTTGGTATACGTTTCATAAATTTTATTAGAATAACCTTAACAATTGTTTCAACTGTGACGTCGATTACGAAACAATTGTTAAGGTTATTTTAAATAAAATTTATGAAACGTATACCAAGTGTTTTTTCCTTCAACTAATTAGTAAAATGTTTCATCAAGTGCCGAGCAACCAATCTATTTCTAAAATTTCGTGTTTCTACTGAATTATAAAGCATACTAAGTTTTGGTCTTAAGGCATAAAAATATGGAAGCAGCATATAATACTACTGTTCATGCATTTTATTATTGTTTTTTATGTTGTGTACACTGCGTCCATGAACTACATGATAGTACACGCCGCTGTGACTTTGGAGGCATCACTGTCATGAGAGCGCTATTAGTGTGAACATCTATCTGTAACGATCGATATCTGAGAGCACGTGTTTACTTGCAGAATTGTCTGTTAATATGTAAATTATAGTTGTTATGTTTTTTAATAGTTCTCTAATAAATTAATGTGTTAACTTGAATTAGTGCATTTCTCGTCGTTATTTATTAACAAATACAAAATACAATCCACGAACACGATTGCTACAACAACCCCAGAACAACTATAAAAGTGTGCTTGAGATAGAAACTGTATCTGAACCGCTTTTCTCGCTCTGACGCAGCTTGATTGGTAGAGAGGTTTTAGTGAAGGGAAGAGAGATCCACCAATCATGCCACATTAGAGAAAAGAAGGAGGTTCAGATATACTTCTTATTTCAGGCACGATGCTATTGTACTGTATGCCTTCTATATATATATGCTGTAAGGTTTTGGTTATTTTAAAAATTATATTATCACTATTTAGAATTGTTATATGTTTAATAATTGTCATTGTAGTAAATAACAACAAAAAACAAGAGAAGTGCAGTGTTGGTTACACAATAAAATTTGCTTGCGTTTGTAATATGTGGAATTATTACAAGCAGCAAGTTTTGTGTAAAAGTAGTTAAATTATTAGAAAGTACAAAAAGAAAGGAATATACGAGGCATGTTTTTTAAGCAAGTAACACAGCGCTGCGGTCATCGTTACCTACATCTCTCACCCACGCACTGACGCCATTACAGTCTGATTCGCCCTTGTTTACGTTGTTTATTGAGTGTTTAAGATGCCTCCGATAATCGTGAGTCTCGTCGATAGTGCTAAAGGACTAAAACCGATTGATATTCATCGTAAGATCTGTGCAGTTTACGGAAAAAAACATAAGGAAGTGATGGAATGGTAAGAACGTGGGTGAGAGAATTTAAAAATGGCCGCATAAATGTCTATAACAATGCCCGTCCGCAAGTGGCTAAACGAACGAAATCACATCTTTTCACTGGGAAACTCTAGATCATCCTCCGTACAGTCCTGATCTGGCGCCCGGTGACTACCATTTGTTCCTGCACTTGAAGAAACATCTGGGCGGTTATGGTCTTCAAGACGATGACGAAGTCAAAACATTTGTGACGTAGTAGTATATTGTAGTTTTAAAATAAGCGAAGTTATACAAAACAATAAAAATCGAGCGCGTCCTAATAAGCGTGTTAACTGTAGTTTTACGGTAGAGAAGGACGCAACAGCAGCAGCTGCATTTTTGTATTCGGTGCGCGCCTCTTTTTCTGCATTGGTTGCGCGCGCACTATACAACATCTGTCGGTGTCGTACGATTGTTTAAAAGAGCCCCAGACTAAGATAGAAAAGGCGCGAGTACTGGATAGTGAATAGAGTAGAGGAGGCATAAGAATACACAAGCGAATTCAATAATATTATTATATGTTTAATCATTAGCAGAATAATAAACAAAAACAAGACAAAACCTGACCCTAGTAGATTCGATAACATTATCCGTTTCTTAAAACAACTCGTGAATGTCGGATCCGTTCATGAGTGACGTTTATTGACCGTATCGAATTAGAAAGTCTGATTGGTATCTGATCATTCATTACAAAAATCTGAATTGATCCGGACTTATATTTGATATATTCCATTTATTATATTCCAGTGAAGAAGTTTTTCCCCTAACTATTCTTTTCTTAATAGTACTCATAGTTTTACCTGACATTTCAAAAGTTATTTTTTTTTTACTAATGTGCTTTCATTGTCCTGGTCCCGCATGCTTAAATGTCAATTAGTTCCAACGACGGAAAACATATATTGTATAATCGTGTTACCAATCACACGATTGAGGTCAATAGTCGGGAGAACAGATAAAACATAGCCAGTGGCTAAGAAAATCGGCCTCTTCCGTCATTGTAATAAACAGCACAAGAAGGGTCATCGAACAAATTCAACATCGAGGTTTTCTTTCCTGCGATATGATCACACATAAGTTTTCTTTATCTGAGAAATTGACGTCTTTTCCAAGCCGCTTCCTTTGATAGAAGAGCATGCATGGGCCATTTGTAATTTGAAATAGATGTTTTGATTCTTCCTACCGAAATAGGAGGGGTTATTTGATGTTAGTAATAACTATTTAGTTTAAAACTAAAAAGTGAGGACCACATATCATTACTTTCGGATTTTCTTTTGGAAAAAGTGTATCACACGTGGTTAGTACATATAACAACATTGAATAACACGATGAAATTTAATGTTAGACATACAAAAACTGAATTGTTAATTTTGATGCATATCACTGTTTTTGATAAATATAATAAATTTTACATATATGGCAGTACCTACATACTCTAAAACATTTGCAAATTTGAAGTTTTATTTTAATTGCAACATGAAGTTTCGAAGATAGCTGTATAGTATCAAAAATTAACATTTTAACAAATACAAATCTTTTGGAACAAAATAAGTTACTGTAAAACTATTGAGATATTGCGTTTGTTATCATATGCATGTCATCAACATAATCTGTATGAATCAATCCAAAAAAAATAATGCAATAGAGAAAATATGATGTAACCTATGTCCGAAAATTGTACATTACATCGTTTTAACTGTGTCTATGCTACATAATAAACGTTACGGATTATTTTCCTATTGTAATATGATACAGTGCGAAAAATAGAGTAGGTAACGTATGTCGTTGAATAATTGGTTCACGTATGCAGTTTCTATGTAAAAATCGCAGAGGTAGTTTTACTATTGCTAAGTATCTTATCTAATCTTATACGTATAATTTATTTTCACTGTTACTAATTTTAAAGGAGCGGGATATTTTTTTAAATGATTTCTTTACATCCTGAAAAATAAATATAATTATTACTTTGCGCTTTTATTCTAAATGTTGAAATGATTGCAGCAATTGAGGGTGTTATTCATGAACGTTCTGAAGCAAATCAGAAGCTTCATTCAATTTATGTTTAGGCAAACGAACTATAGGACTACCTTTACAATTTTGTTTAAAAAACTATTACAGAGGCGCACAATAATTTTATTTGGACCTTATGAAATAAATTATAGAACTACTTACACTGATATAAAGCTTATGCCTATATAGAACATAAGGCTTTGCTGGGAATCATAAATGAGAAACTTTTGAAATTTTAGTTCTTGAACGCTAAAAAATATTCAGTTAGGGTGTCCCATGAATATTTTGTCCATCAGCAATTAATATTGCTAGGCGGGCAGTCCTTCCAATATATACTATAGTGCAAAGCCGGTGCATAAGGCAGGTGGCCCTCTTCACCTTCTTATTAGAAATGGTGTGAATGTATGGTTGGTAGTCGGAGAGAGAAAGATGAGATGTACGAAATGAAAACAGAAGAGTATTAGTGTATCAGCATTTGACAAATTGATTAAGGCTTTCGCGGTCAGTTGATGAACTGGTGTTGTCCTTCTCCGGGTGTACAGGCCGTCGTCGTCGTTTGGAAACATGGCATGAAGGAACTCGACAACTTTTTACAACACCTTAACAGTCAGCATCCCAGTATCCAGTTCACTATGGAGACTGAAAACGACCAACAGGTGCCATTCTTGGATGTACTAGTGAAGAAACGAGGCAACAAATTGGGCCACACAGTATTCAGAAAACGAACCCATACGGACAAATACCTACACGCTATGTCTAACCATCATCCGAGTCAAAAATATGGAGTAATTCGAACCCTAACAGAACGAGCTCGAAGGATTTGTGAACCAGAGGACCTGCAGGCAGAACTGGAACACCTGCGGGCGGCCTTTCAGGCAAATGGTTACAACAAAAAGGAGATCGATAGATCAATGGGCTTAAGTACATTACCACCACTCAAGCTTATCTCCCCTATGTTCCGAGAGTCACGGACAGAATCGGCAGAGTTCTGAAGCACGACATTGGAACTATTTTCAAGCCGACAAAGAAAATCCAGCAAACCTTCAGATCAGCGAAGGACAGGAGGGACGCACTATCAAATCCAGGAGTCTACCGCATACCCTGTTCCTGTGGCAAGGCATACATTGGAACTACTAAAGGATCTGTAGGGACAAGACTCAAAGAGCATAAAGCCAGCTGCCGACTAGGACAGACTGAGAAATCAGCAGTAGCCGAACACACATTGAACGACGGAGAATACAAAATATTCTTTGAAAGCTGTACCTTGCTGGCATCAATCAACGGCTATTAAACAGACTGACCAGAGAAGCCATAGAAATCCACAAACATCCGGATAATTTCAACAGGAAGGAGGAGACCCTTAGACTGAATCAGATCTGGAACCCAATTCTTAGGAACGCACGAACCATACCGATCGACACATCAAAATCTACTGAAGCGGAACAAGCTCCGCCCCCTACCCACAGGCATAAATACCATCTGCGTAGGAGAAAGGAACAGTCTACAACCAACAGCGAAAATGGATAGACCTCTGAAGAAGCTCGCCACTCGTGCTAGCGAAACGTTAGGAAGCAATTCCAACCGACGACGGCCTGTACACCCGAAGAAGGACAACACCAGTATCAGCATTTGTCTAAATGTTCGCAAGAAACCGTAGAAAAATTAGAATTTAAATGGTGACTTCTGAATACTAAACTATGATCTAGCCTCTAGACTACGCCGCTCGTGTATAAGTGCCCCACGAGTTATGGTTAAACGGCATACACACAAATTTGTTGATTGATAAGCTCTGATAAAGAACTTTATATTTAGAGTTCATGTTTTTGAGATTTCTATAAAAACATTCTCTTGGCTGCAAAATGTTCATTTCTTTATTTTAAAAGTTCAAAACATGTATAACCTAACTGTTATTACTTAGCTTTTGGTTACATTGTTGTATGAGGGTTCACAAAATCTGTCTGCTCAACGAAAGATGTATAGGATGTGTTTCGTGGCTCCACAGGTGGAAAATATATTTTTTTAATTATTTTAGCACTTTATTTAAACCATTAAAAATAAGATAAAATAGAAAATAAATAATGCATCGGTGTGAGTACCACACTGTCAGACATAGCACGGCCCTATTCATCTCAACCAATCCCCACTAATAATTCCTTTTGAGTACAACAAAGGATTGGTTGATTAGCGCGAAAGTAAATTCATATATATATATGTGAGTAAGCGAATAAAATACTCTAAACAGGATAGCCACTAGAAAATTAATCTTATTAGTTTTTAATAACTATACTTTTATGATTGGATTAATACTTTCGATAGTGCAACGTTTGTGAAACATCATGAAGCTGATAAATATTTCTGTTAATCGTTTTAGTGATTGCCGTCTTCCCTTAGCTGTCGGTTGCGCCTAATTCAATAGACTATAATAATGACGTAAGATAATTTACTGTATGAAAATGTTGATATTTTTATTATTTTGCATTTCCAATTTGAAATACATTTCTTGGAATGTAATTCCTTATTTTTAAAATATCCGATCCAATCAACAGAAATGTTGAACCGTCAAAAATAACAAATACGTTCTATTAGTTGCACAAAAAAACATACGGTTTTCAATAAATCAATTTTCTTTTGGAAACAACTTCGTACAGTATCGGGCGAACGTGTCACAGCTTGAACGAGACAAATCAGTCACACGATTTCAGGGCTGGATGAGTGGAAAGTGGGAAGATGTACGCACGAACAATACACTCGATTTACGAAATCCCGGTAGGATCAAGTCCCAATTGATGTTGGAGCGAACAGGGCGTAAAAATAAACTTGCCTACAAAAGCGGAGACTCCACTTCCTTTTTTTGTCAATAACGAACATATACCTACCATATATTTTTACGTAATCCTACTTTGCTATAAAATAGAAACGATGATGATACCATTTTTGCACGGATTTTCCTTAATTAGATACTAAAAGAATATTTTTTTGATTTCACAATCTTTTTTAAAATAAATGTGGATTTTCCTCAATTAGATACTAAAAGAATGTTTTTTTGATTTCACAATCTTTTTTAAAATAAACGTGATAAAGCAGGAAATTCCTTTTGAATATAAATTGTTCGATTCAAATACTGGTTCTTGCGAAGTCAAAAAAAAATTCAATTAAATCTAAACACAAACGAACTTCAACAGGTATATTTCAATAATCCTCAGCAATTGTTTCGGCTAAATAGCCATTATCTGGTGTAATAAACTATACTAATTTAAAATGTGAAAATTACAGCTTATATAGGTACATTATAGGTTAAGAAGGAGCGGGGTGTTTAGCATGTACAATTCTTTTTGATTATTTACAATATTCTTGTTATTTGTCAAAGCCTTTTTAATTTCTAAAAACTCGAATAAGGTTTATTTCCTACTTTTAGATTGACAATGGAGCAATTTCAAATTGTCGTTGTTTAATTGATGGTTATTTTGTGGACAGTGGTCTGTCAGACCCGTTACAAGTTTTTTATTCTTGATATTCGCTAGATGATTTTTAAAACGAACTTCTAAAGACCGATCAGTTTTTCCAATGTATAAAGCATCGCAATCTTGGCATTTTAGTTGGTAAACCCCGCTTTATTGTTTGTTATCTAATTTTCTCTTGTTGTTGAGTAAGAAGGAGCTTAAATTGAATTTATTGGTTTCTGTTGTAGTTTGTTGAATTTGCTCAGACGATTTTTGATTTTGCATCTGATATTTTAAATATAATTTATAGAGCAAAAGATATCTGAATTGGCAGTCTTTTTATCGGTTTTATAAAGCATATTTTGTATTTGTTTGCGTAATTTTTCAACTATGTTTTGGCGATAACCATTATTTACAGCGATGTGTTTTATTATATTTAGTTCTGAAAGGTAATAAAATATAATAAAACACATCGCCGTAAATAATGGTTATCACCAAAACATAGTTGAAATTCTAAAAAAAAAAATATTTTATATATGTATGTATATGTTAAAATATACTGATATACATCTCTAACAACATCGTACGGGACTTTCCTTGATTTTTAAAAGTACAAAATTAAATTAGTCACAGTAATATGCAAATAGTGTTTTTGCTTTTTTTGGTATTTCTTATTTTTAAATACGTGGAAGTTGACATATTGTAATATAGCAAATTACATTCACGTGTCTGCACGATTCGTTGTCAACACACGCTATTAATAACTATATTAATAGTTAATTAATCGTTTTGTAGTTTTGTAAAAATACAATTTCACAATCGAAGCGAGGTTACACTTAAAATTGTTGCTGTTTATGCATCATTATGGTACCGGTCGTTTGCGGATTCTACCTTTAATTGCGGTATTCGTAACAAGTACTTTAGACACCTTTGTACCCACTTAACTCATTACATTACAGCTAATAATGTCGTTATTGTAAATAATAACAATTTGAATAGTTTGTTCGTAGAAACCGTCCACAACACAACCGTGGTGTAGGTTACGCTCTTCTAACATACATCAAGGTCGGCACTGAAACTGGTGGAAGACCTTCGGTTCAGGTTAAATGCAGAAGTCCATTTGCTCGCTATTTTAGTTCGGTAGTTTCGAGAGTAGCACCCGCCGGTTTTTGAACAACGAAAATGACAATATACGGGAAAATTGTGCAAATAATCATTGCTGGATGCTAAATTCAAAATGCAATGTTCATTTACTTATTGTATTATATTTACACTTTATTATGGTGAGTTTATTTTTACTAACATAGTTTTAAAAAAGAGCCTCTTGCACTAACTGTAAATAGTAATAATTAAATTCGCACTGAGAGATATGACTGTTGCATTTCATGTAATATTAGTTATTTAAGTAGCTAGCATATTTTTCGAATAAATTTACCTCTCCGTTTTATTGGTATTTACAAAGAAACTTCAATATTTTCAAATTATCATGTTATTCATTTTATATTATAATATTTATTGTTGTGCTTTCCATATTTAAATGAAATACTTTTGTATCTTTATGTGGAAGAGTGCAATGACCGCGTCTTCTTGCACCTTTGTAGTGTTTGGGCTGCAGGGTTTATTTGTCAAAGCAGATTTAGAAAATTATATAAACTCCCACAATTGCACAACAAAAACTCAATCTTTAGAATTCAAATTCAGTCTTCAGATGTCAGACAATCTAATTCAATCTTAAGAAATTACATAAATCATTCATGTCAAATCATAACGATCTTCAGTCACATAAATAATTAAGAATAATTCGTTTATGTCGTAACATAACACAGAGATACCTTTAATTGCAGTTTATTAATTTTTATTTATCCTATAAGTTATGTGTTAAGTGTTGACCATCAAAAACTTTATATCACAAATCAACATCATTGTTTTCTTAAATAGTTTACTCGATATTAATTTGGCGTTTAACAGGGGAATAAAAGAAAGTACTTTTTTAGTAAACATATTTCATATGACATATTTAAAGATGAGATTTGAACGACTCTTTTTTCTTTTAAAAATTGTAAGGTACATAATACTGTTCACTTTATGTATGCTTTTAATTAAATAATAAGTAGCAAATATAAACGTATTACCTTCACAAATTACAAATGTAAGGTATCTGCGCTACATATAGTATAAATGTTACACAACATTTATTTATTGTTTATTTTAAATCAAGCGATTCAGTTAAAAAACGGTTTCACATGTCTTTATGCCTACATGCAGTAAGTATATAGGATGTAGGAACAATTTGTGTATGGATTCTGGAATATTTACAAATACAATGAATAAAATATTATTTAATTTTTTTTTTAATTTTAGAATAATATTTATTTCTATGGTATATATTATATTAATTTTTAAATTAATATAAGTCTAAATAAATAATATGTATCTATAAGTATTCACGAATTAAATATGATTTTTATGATCCTATAGAAAAAAAAACATTTTTCGATTGTTTTACGTAAATAAAGTATGTTAGCGAATGAACGAAGCAGAGACGAACCTATTTGATTCTAGTCACGTTCTGCTAAATGGTTTTGTTCGCCCTTTGGCGAAACACAGAGGGAGGAGATATTTTAAGCGAAAAAGGGGATTAAATATGAAGTTGCAACCACAAGGGAAATTTCCAAACTAAGTTACTTTTTTCTAAGTAAACAAAATACTTGTTTTTGTAGGATGTTGTTGGTTATTCTGTTTATTGTATCAATTTTACACGTAACACAACAAATAATAATAAAAAAATATGACCATAATCTTGTCAATGAGTTTGTTTATGTGTAGGAGCACACACGGAAGTATCATTTGGAGTGGGGGGGCTGCGAAATATTTACCTTTATGTTAGTAGAAACCGACGAAAAATAAATAAACAAAGTAAAAATGCGATAAACACCGTATAAAATTATAAGTATAGGTACATGCAATTTGCTTGATCAAGATAACCACAAACTATCCTGACAATTTCCGATTTATGAAGACTCTTAATTATGTTATGTTATGATAATGAGTTATAAAAAAAATAATGATTAAGTACTCTGTCAACTCCACACGTGTAAGCGATTGTTAGTGCGCATTTATGAATTTACATATTTTATAAAAAAGCATGTTAATGCATTGTGCATAATAAATCCTAACAGTAACGTTTTCTTGGAAATACATTCGATAATTGATTGATAAAGGTGTTCGTTTACAAAGAATTCTGGAAATTGCTAATACAGTTAGGAGTTTTTGTGATGCTTTCTAGAGAGGATATTTGATGATAATTTTAGTAGAATTTTTAGTCGCGATGTCTATAATAGTTGTAGTTTGTTTTTATTTAATTTAAAATTTTGTTTAAAAACTTTAAATAGGTGCGTGAAAAGTAAGGCTAGAAACTACGCAATCCGGAGTTTGGTTGTTTTGAAATTTTGCCGGACATTGCATATTGCAGCAAGGCTTTTTTTGATGAATTAATCCGAAAGGGTTGGAAATGAAATATTTCGTTTATTTTATAAGTATATTTTTATTATTACTTTGGGTTGTGCATTTCTTGAAGGAGGGTAGGGTATTGTTGGAAAGGTTGATTTGAAATTTAATCTTAGGACGATTCTGAGCAAACAAGAATTTGCTTTTAGTATATAATGACAGTAAGAGAAAGTTTTGGCTTTTGACGTCATTACTGTTAAATGTTGGATTAAAATAAGTACCATAAATAGTTTAGGTGTTCAATTTCATCGAATGGCATACTATGCATGAGCGTATCTGTTTGCCGCATGGGATTACCATTTGTTGTTTTTTTTATATAAAATTATATATTTTTTTGGAGGAATATATCACGCTACGATTGCCCATGTATTTTTAATGTTTATTATTTTCACCAGGTAGTGTGCGTTATAAAAGTAATAAATTGGTATAACATAAAGAAATATAGAATATAAAATTCGACATTTGTCTGCCATTCTCATTATTATTTTGTATCGTTATGAACAGTCCACCAAACTCTCAAATTACAATTTAGAGACTATCACAAAACTTACGTTTGATAGTAATGACGTCATAATTTTCTGTAACTTGAAGAGATATAGAACTTGACAAAAATAAAATAATATAAAAATTATAAACAGAATTTCAGCCCCTTCTAACTTGAGTTCCCAAAACAATTTTTTATATTATTTGTTTTTTAACAAATTGAAATGTTTCTACAAAATATTGAGACAGTCGGATACAGATCCAAGATCCAAAACAAAATGAAAGTACGTCAACAATAGAAGCGTTTTGTTACACTACAACAACCAGAGAGAGACAATAAAAAAGAAAAGTCTGTTGAAACGATGTTTTCCTTTGCGCTCTTCTTGTCTAGATAATTTTCGTTGTACATACAATAGATAAGGGTAACACGACTATTCCATTGCATTATTATTACATTTTTTTCTCTTATGTATCTTGTAAAAAATTTCACCTCTTTGGCGTTGATTCTAGTTGTTAGAGAACGATAAAGTGTAACGAAGGATGCAATAAACAAACGTATTTTTAGAAACGGAAGGTCATTCGTAAAACATTTGTTAATTCCATCTATTATTTGGTAAGGTCAGAAATAATATACATCACCTTAAGGTTTTTATAACTATTCGTCTATATTTCATAACTCAAATAAAAGCTTGTGTGTTACACCGGAATCGTAAAAAGTATATTTTCCTAGAATCAGTTCCCAAAAAGTATTGTCGAGGATACAATAAAATGAGGCGAAAGGGAATCCCATTAAAGAATATGTTGCAGGTGGTGTGATTATAGCATTTTAAACGCTTATTTACCATAAATATAAAAGTATATTGTACCTTATTTTTTAAATAGGATATATTTAGATATTGTTGAAGATATTTCAATTTCCGAAAATACTGAAACTACAGTTCTCAAAAAGTTAGGGGTTGCTAAATATTTTTCACATCCCAAACAAGTAAAGCATTCAGTATTTCATTCCCTACTAAATAGACTGATTAACATACCTTTATCAAATACAAATTTCAATCCAGAGTTATCAAATATTAAATATATTGCATTTGCCAATGGTTATTCCCCCCTGACTATTGATAAATTATTAAATAAAAAGCTGAAAAAACAAGTTTCTACCATATTGTACAACAGTTCTTCCCTTTGTCAACAAAAAACTATCTTTTGTCCTATCAATCATGTTAATGATTTTAGCTATGAATACAAGTTTATTTTATAAAATAAGTTTAACTGTAATGTAATCGAAACTAACTCCACTAATCTTAGTTTAATGATATGTAATCTTAAAGTTAGTGTTCCCCAGTCTAAAAAATCGGGTATCTATCAAGTTTTTTGTAACACTTGTGACGCTACATACATTGGACAATCAGGCAGGGCTATCGGTAAACGCATTTCAGAACATGATGCGGCTATAAGAAAGAAATAAATGTAATTCCAGTGGGATAGCTGAACATTGTATTGAATTCGGTCATTCTCTAGATGTAAATAATATCAAAATTCTACATTCAAACATTCCCAAATCAAGAAAATTGTCTCTCTTAGAAAATTATGAAATTAAGAAAGGTATATTAAATAACCTTAACTTAGTTAACAATCAATTAGAACTAACTACCTATAACTCCCCCCTTCTACTTTTCAATTTGTAATTAGTTAAATAGCCGCGAGTAGTTCTTACTTTTAGTAATCATTTGTATTTCTATTGTAAATGGCCGAAACAAATTTGTCGAGTAGATAAATAAATCAGTGAAACTTGTCCTTTTATTTTCTTTCTTGTGCTTCGGTTGCTAAATAATTTCTTAAACATTTTAAAATTATTTTATTATTATATTAGAAGTTTTAATTAATACCATATTTACAATTAGCATAAATATTTATTTATTTTAGATAAATGAGTATAATAGTTATAAAACTAAATTATAAATAATTCGAGAAAAGGAAATTCTCTCTTTGGAAACTTAAAACGCAATTTTTAAGAATAAAAAAATAAATGAAATATTTTTAAAAACTTTTTAGACAGTGGGAGGACTCCACTCCGATTTTATTAATTCTTTTAAAATTTAATGTTACCAACTGCAAACGGTAAAAGAATTATTTAGTGAAAAGAAGTGGGTGTTTCTTGTTAATGTAAACAAATATTACTATATCTTGATCGTTAACATTTGTTGTATTCTATATTAATGTTGAAAATACTTTTGTATTTACTTTGCCATTGTAGGTATATATTTGTGATAGCAAATGTAATTATACAGAATTAATTAAATAGCTTTACTTTTACGGTTCTCGATAAAATAGTTTGTGTAGGTAATAAACACTAATTAGAAATAGTCTACTTTGTATTTAACACTTACGTAACAATTTGTTCTTATTATTAGGGACATGTTAGTATAATATAGAATGCAGTAAGATAACTTGTCAATTGAAAATTTACATTGCAATCAATTTATTATAATCGCATATTCTATGCATTACTAATGCACCTAATAAAAACATTCCAGTTAAGTCGCAAAAAAGTTATTCTAACAACAAAGAAAATTCTATGTCGTGACTTTTGATTAATGATTCCAGAACTGGTTTCAGATAATTACTTCGAAATGGTCTTTATTGTAGTGGTAATAACAGGAAATAACAATGTATTCGTATAGTCAACGAACCTATGTATTCTTTTTGTGTGAAATATTAAAAATAGAAATATTTTTTTTATGAACAGTGCATTCATAATTAGCAAAATGATCGTAACGTTTGTAGTTTTTGATATGTTTTCTGGTACCTTGACCTAGTTCCTAGATGAACTTTGTTTTTTTGATAAAGAAACATTCTGTTTATATTCAGTTATTACTTCTAGAAAACTTAATTACCACTTACCCGTATAATTTGCTTATTGAAACTTATAATGTAGGTAATCACGGTTAGTATGAATTCACTTCTTGGCTTTTACCTCGTGTTCGAATAGTCGTGCTTTACATACTTTTGCCACCGATTTAGAACTTTAATTATTCCTTCTTCATAAAAAGTTTGAGGGCGAGTTGTCAGCCAATTGCGCACATACTCCCTTACTTCTTCATTGGTTTCAAATCTTTTGCCTCCAAGTGACTCATTCAAAGGTGCGAACAAAAAATAATCACAGGGTGACTAGTCAGGGCTATAAGGAGGATGCTCGAGTGTTTCCCAGCCCATTTCTTCCAATTTATTCCTTGTCAAAACTGCGGTGTGCGGCCTGGCATTGTCATGAAGGAAGATGACGTTTCGAATGGGTATACCCCGTCGTTTGCTTCGATACGCGATTTTTGTTGACTGTAGACTATAACAACTCAGAATAGTAATCCGATTCCACTTTTCATTGATCGTGAGGAAAATAAATGAATCAATGATCAATCCTGGAGTCAAAGAAAACAGTTGCAAGCACATTTCTGGCTAAGAGACGGGTTTTGGTTTTGGCATTCACAGGGGCAGCCTTCATCCTTTCTTTGCCACTTCTTACTTGCCATTTTTGATTCGGGAGTGGTTTATCCACGTCTCATTACTAGCGACGATATGCCTCAAAAATACCTCCCCTTCTTGTCGAAATAGATTAAGAAGTCTTTCACTGATGTCCGACCTGATCTGTTTTTCATTTTCGGTCAACCACCTTGGATCCCAGCGAGCACTAATTTTCCTAAAGTCAAGTTCATCAGTGATGATGGATTGAACCATCCCAACCCATAGCTGATACCCACTTCTGATGAGATTTGTTCAATAGTTAACCAGCGATCACCTATCACCTTCAACAAGCTCTCGAACAGCACACAGCACGGATGTTGTCATTTGTGAAACTTGTTCTTGGGCGTCGATCATGACTTTCATTTTCGACACTTTCTCGCCTATCTCTGAATTTTATGACCCACGACCCACGACCCACGTATGTACTCGATTCTGAGACAGTGTAGCATCCCCAAACTGTGCCTTCAAACGAGTGAAAATGTCCGATAGTTTAACGCCTTCATTGGTTAAAAACTTTATGATGATGCGTTGGTGTTGTGCAACAGACGAAGGTACCTTGTGCTCAGTCATGGCTGTACTGCGGACAGAACCGAGCGCAGCTGCTACATAAGCCGGTTTCTCTCCTTCTCATAAAACAACTAACACTCGAGCATCGAATCCTCTATATTAGAATAACGTGCTAAGGTAAATAATGAAATTACCGTTTATATTTGATTTACCCTCGTATATCTTCTATGGAATCGCGGTCAATGTTTCCTTTCCGACTGTGTTTTCAATGAATCATCAGGAAGGATACTTCGACTAAGGACGACTCGAAGTTACAGACGAAACGTTAGTTTTTACTGCTTTATCGATAAAGCGCAAGTCCGGCAGATAATAAAATGTGCATATATGAAATCCATTTACGTGTGGAATGTAAAATACATATTCAAATAAATTATTCAAAATCCCGGATTAGAAAAGTTTGAAACTAGATAGTTGAACAGAGTAAACTTATAGCTTAAGGCAACGAAGGATTAAAGGAAGGAACTAAAATGCGCTACTTCAAGAAGGTATATAAATAATTGGATGTACAACAAGCATTCTACTAAAACACAACAAGGAGGTCGTGACGCAGATCAAAAACAAAATGAAACTACGCCAACAATGGAATCGTGTTGTTTGTTATATTACAAGAACAAGAGAGAGAAAATAAAAGAAGAAAACTCTGTCGAGACAATCTTTTAGTTTGCGTTGTTCTGTTCTAGATAATTTTCGTTGTACATACAATAAATATAGCTAACACCACTATTCCATCGCATTGTTATTGCGTTTTTTAGTCTTAAATATTTCCTTTGTAGTACATATAAAGTTTCACCTCTAGTAGCATTGATTCAATTTGTCAGAGAAGGATAAAGTGTAACGAAGTGTGCAATAAACAGACGTATTTTAGAAACAGAAGGTCATTCATAAAATATTTGTTAATTCCACCTATTACTTGGTAAGGTCAGAAATAATACACATTACCTTAATTTTTTTTATAACCGTTCTTTGTAGTTGAAAATTCAAATCATTAGGTCGAACAATTTATATTTTTATTTAGTAGATGCCTGGAAAACTTTTGATAGTTTTTTAATGCGAATATACTTATATTTATAACCCAATAACAAAATGGTTTATTACAATAATTTCACGATTGTGTGATGTACCTGCAATGTTTTAATTTTAAAAATAATAATTTTGAGTCATTTTTAAGATTTAGTAAGTTAGTTTTTAAAAAAGAAAACACGAAATCTCTATCAGATCACTCACTGATTTGTTTATCCTTTACATCGGATTATCTCAAAAAGTATATTTTCCTAGGATCAGTTCTCGAAACACATTAGTTATAAGCATTGATTCTCAAACTTATTTCGTCTACCGCCCCCTCTGAGAATCAATTATTTTCTAGCTTTAACTTTACCGCATCTTAAAAATCACAATCGCAATCATTGAATTAATTATAGGGTGCCATATGAGTCTCATCCTGTTTACTGAGTTTAAACTTACGTTTTAAACACTGCTTTAAAGAGAGCAATAAAACGCAAGGAAACTTTGTAAATATTTATAAAAACTTTTATTTCAATTAAAATAAACATTTCAATTTCAATTTTAACTAAGACTAATCTAATGCGAAGGATGAATCTGGTGGTTTTTAATAAGTTTGTTAATTTTTGTTCAGGCTCGAATTTACTCAAAAACAGCCGTAAGTCACCGCGGTCGATAACATGCAAACGTTCAAACGATTTCTCTTTTTAGTTAGCAGCGTTGTCACAGCAGTAAATCCACGTTCCCACAAATACGATGATGGGAATGCTATCAAAAATGGTTGAACAATCGACTACAATCCCGGGAACGATTGCGGTATTCGTTGCATCTTTTGTAGCCAAAATTCTTGGTAGCCATTTTTAAATTTGATTTTAATTTCCTCGTCAGTTCTATAAGTCCTTATGAAACGGACGACACAGAATTTATACTGAGCAAGGTAGAACAAGATTCGATAATTCTGCCGCTTCATACAGGATTGCACAAATCGCGTTATTTACGTTATTTAACAGAAACTTGTTAAAGCTTGATTACGAAAGCCGTGATAAATTATTTATTCTATAGTCTATACAATTAAACTGGACAGGAACAAGAACGAAATAATCTAGGTTTTGACTTTAGCTTTTAAAATCAAATACAAATCAGCAATCGCCCCCCTCAACCGCATCAACGCCCCCACAATTTTCTCTGGGCCCTTTACCGCCTCCCGTTGGCGTCCAGCGCCCACAATGGGGCGTTATCGCCCACTTTGAGAAAAACTGGTTATAAAGAATATAAAGATATTCCATACATTAGCATTGTAATTTGAATATCTTCACATACTCTCAAAAATATGAATATAAAACATCGCATGAAGGAATGATTTCCTTTTCCAAAATTATTGAAATTACAGTTCTGAAAGAATTAGGAATTGGTAAATAATTTCTTAAAGCATATATGACGATGATTTTCCGGCCGTGAAAGCCTTCAAACATACATCAATATCTTTAAGCTGCAGCAATTTTCTCACGCGTTATATCCGAAATTGGAGAAAAGAATATTATTTCCGGAGATGTCCCATTGCTGCCCGCGAAAATATTTTACCTGAAATTGTGGCATTGCTGCCCGCCAACATTATCACTCTCATAATTAATTTGAATTCATAATTAGGTATTATAATACATATGTAATAATTCTTATAAACGTATTACATATTCGTAAAATATAAAATAATTTGCTAAAATTTATAGATATAGGTACCTATAGACAATTTAATAAATGTTCCAAATAATACACATCAATAGGGGTCAATTAATTGGTTGAAAGTTCTTGGGGTATGCAACAAATTGTGTTAGAAGGTTACGGAACATTAAAAAGTTGTTCTAATCTTTTCGATCAACTTTACACTCTTCATGTCGATCTGAAAAGCACAGAAAATTACAAAAACAGATACGTACAGGGACTGTTTGGATTGATAAATAGTAGAGTTCCAACGTTTAGTCCAAAATATTTGAAAATTGATTTTGAACTATCCACAATTTTGGCATAGAGAGAAGTATTGCCTAATACATCATTAAAAGGCTGTAACCTTCACTTCAAACAGTGCTTATAGCGAAAAATCCAAGAATTGGGATTATCATCTACATACCGGACAGACCAAGAAGTAAGAAACCATGTCAAAATGACTGCAGCAGTATTTACTTATTAAATTATTATTATTATCAAACAAATACGGACGTGGGCAGCAATGCCACTGTATAATCTCGTTTTCAATCTGGCGGGCAGCAATGGACTAAGTCATTATTTCCTTTTAAACATAAAACGTAATTTCTAGTAATAAAAGTAAATGTAAGTTTTTAAAATTGTTGATCTTTTAATAGGGTCATGAGCTCATGAGTCACTTTATATTTTTTAAAATAAATTGAAATGTATTTATTGTGTTTGCAAAAAGACTATTTGTGTTAATTTCCAATACATCTATTGATACAATATTTTACCAAGTTTATTAGTTTGGACGGTTCTCTTTGTAGTAAACTTTTAAAACGAATTTTCCTCAAGTTTCCTGACTTGTGGAAGAATCCTACCGGGATTTTCATTTTTCTTTCGTGAGCATTAGGAATATGAGTTATTCTTTTAAATCTACTACTCAACGTTGCTCAAGTTCTATAAATCATGAGTCAGTAGGGGAGTCATATTCTGTTGACTAAGTATCATTAATACTGAAGTCCCGGCTGATTATATTGTATTTTCATCCTTTGTTTGCTAAAGACAGTAGATTGCTTCGCTAACTCCCCGTAATTTATCTTAGCCGAGCTTTTGCTAAGATCACGCTTTCAACAGATGTCAACTAATTATCTATGGCCTAAACTTTGGTTAATAAATTAATTATTTCCCAAGGAATCTATAATAACTCCATATGTAGATGATGCCAAATGAAATAGTAAAAGTTTTTACAAGTTTAAAAGAAATATGGTTAATGAGTTTGTGACATTTGGATGCTACCTTTATCTCTCTGTTTCTTGCAATTTTTTGAATTCTAAAAAGTAAAAATACAATAACAGGAAAATTGCACTATTTACATTGGGGTATATAACGGCCGTTTCGTTAGTAGTAATTAGGGTGAGTCTTTCTTTATTTAAGCAAAACTATGTTATTATTTTTTGGAGTGATAGTTAGATCTAGGAAATTAATTTGTTTATCTTGTATAATTAGGTGATGAAATGAATTATTTCACCGGTGCACAGATGTGCCACTTCTTTTGATTCCTATGGGGGAATCGGTGCAACAAACGGACTTCGTGTTTTAATTGTTTATTACACCCAACTATTTACAAACTATATACACTAATTTTATGGAACGTCGTGAAGGCTACTTATTTACGAAAAATAAATGATTATGATTAATTGATTGAAACTATATGTTATTTATACTATACGTTTATAGAGATCTTGATTTGATTTGTGCTATATGTTAAATGTACTAAAAATGATCTCTTCTAAACGTTTGATGTTTTTATATAATATGTTGAAATTGAATTGATTGAACTGTACTAACTGTAACAACTGTGTTATCTATCTTGTCTTAACTATTCTTATATTCCGATGCACCGACACTTGAAACAACAAAACAAACAAAAAGGAGGGAAAACGTAAACACAAAAAATGCAACATTGTAATCTATGTGTCGGTGCATCATCTACGTCCTCGAAATGGACCGATGGGTCAACAAATTACTCCCAATAAACCTATAAAATAACTTAAACTCCAAAAGCACATTTGAAGACAAAAAAAACAATAATACAATAGGAAACGGCAATACTAAAAAGGGAAAAAATATGATACATACTATTATAAAACCATAAATAAAAAATAAAATAAAACGGACAGCAAATGCACATGACAATACAACAAAAATTTGAGAAGTAAAAAATGTGTGACTGACAAGGCCAATAAATTACAAACAAAAAATGAAAAGATAAATCCGAACATATCTATTTCTAATTCAAATGTAAATTTGTTGTTTTTGCGAATATTATTAAGTTGATTTAAGAAATTTTGTAATTGTCTGTCAGTACCTACCAAGCACACCAGGACATCATCAACATATCTATACCAGTATATACATTTATGAAATAGTTGGAATTTCATAAAATATTAAGTGTTGATACTGGGATGTTGTAAACGGGCGCCTTATCACAATATTCTAATCAGCCGTTCGTGAACGAGCCAATAAGTTTTGAAATAAAGGCGTTGTATTTATTATGGTGATAATGGTAAAAGTTCTTATTTACGTGATATTGTGGATTACTACCTGCGACCTGCGTTGCAATTTGTTGTGCCATAAACCGCTATTGACACATGTCGCTTGTCTCATAAATATCAGTTCAGTGCATTTGGTACTTGGTTATTTTATTTTTAAAAATAAATAAAAGCACACTTGGAGTTTTAAAGAAGATATGAAGATATCTTCACCACCTGAATAAGGCACAGTGTGCTGAAATAATTATAGTGGACACATTAAATAAAGATTTGTAATCTCCAACTGTCTTTTTCATTTATTTTTAAATATGGAGTTACATTATCTGAAAGCATCATCAATTATATTTTCAATTTCTGTTTCAGATGTGGCCAAGAAACCCGTGTGATACCACGTCTGCTCCAGCTCCGTCATCATTGGATAAAATCGGAAAAAGAATCGGTGCGATTAGAACAGGCCGGTATTACAAAGCCTGTCCTAAATTCGGCCATAGCGGCATTCGTACTTGAAATAATCGCGAAACACGGTGAGCCGGCACCCCGATTATGTAATAAAGACCCTTTCACCCTCAAGATGGGCACGTATGTAATGGAATTGTTCCCCAATGCTAAGTTTCTCTTTATGGTACGAGACGGTCGTGCTACCGTTCATTCGATTATATCTAGAAAAGTAACTATCTCCGGTTTCGATATGACCAGTTATCGTCAGAGTATGATTAGGTGGAATCAGGCTGTAGAAGCGATGAACAATCAGTGTAATGAACTTGGTAAAGATCGGTGCCTGAAGGTGCCCTACGAGCAACTTGTTTTGCATCCAAGGGAATGGATGCAGAAGGTACTGAAGTTCCTCGATTTGCCCTGGAACGAGACTGTCTTACATCACGAAGATTTTATTAACAACGGAATCAGTCTTAGCAAGTAAGTGATCAGTTTTAATAAACATGTTTTTAACATAATTAACGTGATGAAATTCGAAACAAAAAATAGGACACTGGTAAGGAATTATATTAATAACTAATAAACAGAGACTCACCTCTAATTAACACAATACATAATTAAGTTTACGGACCCGTGTTTTATCAATTTCAGTTGTGGGAGTGTTCAACGTCTTTTAAAATGCTTTGACAATTCCACTAAAACTTTATTAAGCACTCGATGTGTATTTCGTTTTACAAGGGCATCTTCAGGAGTAACAAGATTATACTACGTAACAAAACAGTAAACACATTAATTTATAGTACATAATAAGAGGTCGGCGGATGAACAATGTTTGGATCCAATAAGGGATTGTTACCAAACTCTATTTGGTCGTTAGTAATATTTTGATTTTCTTTTTTTCCGCTTTTGATTTCTATAATTTCGTACCTATCTAGCAATAGCACCTCCTTTTAAATGATATAATAATTTTATGGGCAATGGACGATAGCGCGCTGCGGTCAGGAATAAATTCAGGTAGTCAAATATTACAGGTCAATTGCGCGCGGTTTGCCAAGACTTTGTAGGGTCAACTGCGCGCTCGGTAATTTTATTTAATTTATATAACTCTGTACTAATACTTCTAACCAAACGTATTTGCATCTAATCATAAGAAGCCCAATAATATAATTGGTTATTTAACTACGTAATAGACCCCTCCTTTATACTTAACAAACGCTGATAAAGTACTTAACAAATTTCGTTAATTACTTTTGTATTTACCTGCATCTAATTCAAATCTCTATTTATATTATATTAAAGTATGTATTTATTTTTTCAACTTTGCGCTTAATTGACCCATTACTTTTAGGGTCAGTTTTAACACAGCAGGGAGTAAACTGACCGTAGCACGCAATTGACTTACACCCAATTTTATATTGTTTTTATTTATGATGTGGTTACTTTAAGGGTGTCGGGTTCTCCAGTCATTTTATTGTTAACCAAAAATTTACCTACGGTAAAGTTATTAAAATAAGCTGCATTAATATTAAACTGCCTAACTGATTTCGCTAATGATACCATAACATGGAATTTTTCGCCATATATTATTCGTATTAACAGACTTTTGTAACGGGAAAATAATGTTATTACTAAATTGTTTTAATTTTTCATTTCATATTTTATCTATGATTATTGAATCATAATCATTATTTTTAGCGATAGTTTTAATAGTATGTTATGGTTTTTGAATGAAAAGCTTCGTGTTTTAAGGGAATATTTACTAACTTAGAGTGAAAGGCAGCTAACTTTATATTGTTAGGATCATTAGATTCCTTTGGTATTGTAACGAACGTATACGTGTGTGTGATGAATCGATTAGCGGTGACGCAACTCGAAGCGGCACGTTTGATGTTAAGACCGATCGATACCAGACAATCGACGCTCGGGAATCGAAGATCTTCTGTTGAGATAACAAGTCGTTTTTCCTGAAAAGCGGTCGAAATATCTTCACGTATTTTTTAGTAATTTCTTTCAGTAAATATATACCCTCGTCTCTGGATCAGGGGGACAGTTTATTTTCGGATTAATATTCAACAGCGAGACACAGTGATATAAATGAAGTGCATTATTGTTTGTCAGATAAATAAATAGTTTAAGTTTGTTGGTAGTGTTTGAATGATTAAATAAATAGTTGCAAATGAATAATTGTTAAATAAATAAGTAAACCAGAAAATTCGTTACTTTATGATGCGGCCAGTATATGTATTTCTTTCTAAATATATTGTAATCTAGTTTATTGTCTTTATTTATAAAAAATTTACAATCGAGAAAATGTATGTTTTTAAGACCTAATTCTGCTGTAAATTTTATTTTTTTGATTTAATTTATTAAGAATTTCTAAAAATTGACACATTTGTTTTTCATATAGTGATAAAGGCAGATACCCTTGAGAAATTAAAACTTAAACATATTATATTCAAAAAAGAAGGAAATTAAATCCTTATTCTACCGGATGAGACCCGATAGGTCGAAACCGGTCGTGGGATATGGCTTTCGGTTCGTTGTGCCTACTTGGTAGGACTCGTTCCAAATGTGAGATCTTTGATCTTAATATTTAGACGAATAAGGATTTAATTTCCTTCTTTTTTGAATATGTTATATCTTCGTCTAAAAATCCATCGGAATCAACAGTGTAATTCAATGCCGGTAGGGGTATTAGCCCTCGGAGTAGTTGTTTCTGTTGATTCCATATTTATATTTAAACATATTGTTTTCTATATTTTATGGTTCTTCTGTGACGTTTTTGTTTGCCTTTAAAATAAACATCACCTAATTTTGCCAAATTTTTAAAATTAGATTCTAGAAAGTAACAAGATGCCTCCATTAAAAAGTAATATTTCTTTTAACTTAAATAATAATAACAATAATTTCTTGGAAATGTTTAATATATTACCACAGTAAATTTATTAAGGTAATCTATAAAAAAATACTTACGAATGTTGTTTTTATTGCTAATCTACATTTACCATCAATTTAATTTTGTTTTTTATTCGGGATTGAGTATATTTTGTGTTTTAAACTGGTTGTTAAGGAAACCTATCTGCAGTTGATGTGGATAGGATAAAGCAATTAAAGAATAAATTATTGTAAGAAGTATTCGCCAACTTATTATATAAAATTACCTTACGATAAGAAACTCACGTCTTCTTTGATAACAAGTTACTGAAGTAATTTCCAAAACTAAAACGAAGTTAGTTCAGTTCTCTTTGTGGCTAGAACCCCAGTTTGAAAGTTTTCTCAAAGCAATATAATTTTTAATTTTATATATTTATTATTCGTGTATGCATAAAATAATATACTGCTGAGAAAGCAGAAACTCTTTCTATCTCTCTCCCTCCCTCTCTCTTTCTCGCTCTCTCTCTCCCTCTCTCTTTCTCGCAAATTTAGGCCTGAGACTATTCTATTATTTAAAAACAAGACAAGACACAATAAGATCTACTTAATTGTGAAAAAAAGTATTTATAATTTTATTAAGCGTAGGTAATATTTCCTGTATTATTAAGTTTATTAATATTATTATAAATAATTTCAAAATAAAATTCAATAATTAAATAAAGACTTTAAGGTGATAAGAATATGAATCGGTCCCAGAAGTATATCTGGACCATTTTGTTAATGGTATGTTGGTACTAATAAGGTGCATTGATCCTGCAAGTTTCAGGTATCTGTCTATTTTGATTTTTGATTAAATCGAAGAAAAAGAAAACGAAAACGTCAGATTTCTTGATACCTTGCTCGTATTTTTTTCGTAATTTTACACATACAATGTGATATTTGACTAAAAAGTACCGAAGATATTTTTTCCTCATCTTTTGGTTTAGATTTTAATTGGTTATTAAAAGAGCAAAATTTAACAGAAACCATAAGTTCTAATGTTTTTATTATAAAATACATTTTTTAATTAATTATAAAAATATTCTAGCTAATAAACTAACTAAGTGTTATCTTGTTGAAATATATGTGTGAGAGTTTTTTTTTTTTAATAAACTTGTAGGATCTTTTCAAAGAACTTGAACCCGTTCCTCTATGTTTTTTTGTTCACGAGATAAGGACCAAAATTTCTGTGATGTATTCTTTTCCATGCTTTTCTTATGAAAAGCTAAATAAAAAATATGAAACGATTCTTTATTTCAAATACTAAATGTACAAATTGTTCTAAAAAATGCTTTAGAAATACAAAATTTAAAATAGGTATTTTCCAAATATTTTTTAAAACAAAATGTTTGTTTTTGATTTTATTGTTAAAAAAAATAGTTGTAAAGTTCATGCAGCGCTTATATTCGGAAGTGTCGAGTAATTTGATTTCTATTATGACAATATCTATGAAAAACAGGATACGTCATGGAAACATAAAATAAGCTAATGACGTTTTGGAAGCTCTTTATTGTTTCTTTATTAAAGCGGTATTTGACAACTATAATCTTTTACGACTTCTATTTAAAGCATAAATGATACAAAATTACTTAAAAATATTCTCAAACTGCCTGACATCTGTAGGTTTTTTCATTCTTCTTTCAATAATAATTACATTCCATTAATATATGTTTGAGAGTCAATTAATGGTGATAGATAAGCTTTGGACATTTAGGTTTCTAAAGATTTCCAAAAAAGAAGGAACTAAAATCTATATTCGTCTAAATATTAAGGTCAAAGATCCCACATTGGGTCTTATCAGGTGGACGCTTGCAGAAGGGCTTTTACAGGCTATATGATAAATATAAATGTGGAATCAGCAGAAACAACTACTTCGAGGGCTAATACCCCTACCAGCATTGAATTACACTGTTGATTTGGGAAGATAGCAACAAGGATTTCAATCCCTTCGTCTAAGAACCTTCTCGAATCAACAGTGTAATTCAATGCCGGTAGGGGTATTAGCCCTTGGAGTAGTTTTTTCTGTTGATTCCATATTTATATTTATATTTAGGTTTCTTTATTATTATGAAGCTGTGTTTTGGGTTGGAATGTAATTTTCGTAGCTCTGTCATTATTACTTGTTCTTTTCTAAAGCAGTAACTGTAAGAAGTACTTCTGAAGCGGATTTTTGTACTTCGTGAACGTTTGATTAGCAGATATTGGACCAAAATCAATTGAGTACATTAATGTGAATTAATTTTTACCTGCTATAGATTACCTCAAACTAATTAAGAAACATTTGTTACTGCTGTCCCCGCCGAGAGTCGAACCCGGGTCATTGGGTTTTCTCACCAATGCTCTTATCACTAAGTTACTAGAGGTGACAGCAATAACAACGACGAACGTACTCCCAAAGTCACAGTATCGTTGAAATTAATGTATAATTTTGAGACCCTAAAATCAAATCTAAAAACGGAATCACCCACAGAGATTTGGTAACATGTACTTTTATGAATTACAATACGTAACATCTCATATTGCTGCATTTTTTTGCGTTTATGCGATGATCCACATATATCATTCCTGTTTATTAGATGCGAGCTCTATGTTTAGAGAGCATATTGCGTTTATTAGTAGATTAATAGTGGCCGATTACATTGCATATTAAGTTGGAACTGATGAAGAATTCTGTGAAAGCTATGGATCGAAATTGAAGAGGGTTTCTGCATTTAAAACTAACATTTCCGAGACTTAGTGAGGCAAAAATTAAAGAGGGCATATTAGTCGATTTACAAATAGGGAAACTTATGAAGGATGATGTATTCGACAGTGCTCTAAACGAAACTGAATTACTAGCTTGGAATGTATTTAAATCAGTTGCTGCAAATTTTTTAGGCAATGTGAAGGCGGACAATTATAAGGCATTTTTGCCATGGAAAAACGGTATCAAGGCAAATGGAGTGTTAATTTGCATGCTGATTATTGCTGGACATTGTTAAGAGATACTTCAGGAGCAACATAAAACCGTGGGTGATAGAAAAAAACGAATATTATTTCCGGCTTTTTGGGTACGTTTTATATGATAAACACCTTGTTTTGTCCGTGTCATACAAAATTATTTTAATTTTGTTTACTAGTGTAATCAATAATGAAACATTCGGGGAACCGTTTAGTTTTAATACATTAATGTGAATTTATTTTTGCTCACTACAGATTACAATAAATTAATGAGGAAAAATTTGTTACCACTTTCACGCCGTCGTTCTCCATCAGAAAAAAATGCATGAGTACGACAGACAAGATCAAATTTTGACTTTGTAAGTCCAAAAACAAAAAACAGTAAACAACAATCAAGTACGAGTTTATCCAATTTGAAAAACAACAACCACTGTACCACACAACAAACACCACAAGTTTGGCCACTCATTGTATAAATTTAAATCGTTTGTTTAATAGAAATTATGTTAAAATATTAAATCGCCAAAAAGGTGGAAAAATTTTAGATAATTATGAATTTGTAGAAATAAAAAAAGCCATTTTGAACAATAAAATTTTAACCAATGACCAGATTTATTTTGGAAACAACCCCCTCTTAAATTCTGAACTAGTTCATGACTGAAAAATTAGATATGTACTGTCGTAACATTATAATTTAGCTTTAGTGTACTGTTTATACTCCTGATGATGCCTTAATAAGGCGAAACGTACATAGAGTGTAGTAATAAAAAATTGTGAAACAACTCCAAGTGTTTAATTATTTAATTACAACCACTTAAAATTATTAAGAAGCATATTGCTTGAACGATAGTAATCATAATAATGACATATTTTATTTAGTATTTTCATTACTTTAATACTGATAACGGTCGCATTTGATGGTATATAGATAGTCGTCTTTTATAAATTGTAACGATTGAGCGGTAGGGCAGTTATGAAAAATTATAGAAATAAGTAGATCAAGGAAGAAAATGCTTTTTTAATGTTTCAAATTCCTATTATTAACTGGAAGAAAATTGGTAATAAGGATAAAAGTGCATGTAAAGAAAATAACCATAATATAGATTTAAACAATATTCAATTATTACACCAACAAAAGAAAGGTAAACGTCTCAATATACTTGAAGAATTGGAAATTAAGAAAACTATTAAGTGGAAAGATGACACACAAATTTGCAATCGGATTTTAAGAATAATCGAATATTAGATACATATTTAGGCCTTTCCAATAATAATGTATAATATGTTGATTATTTGAATGTGTACTTGTCGATTCTGTTACGCTAATGATAGCTATTTAAGTAATTTGTTTCATTGTTAAACTTTAGTATTTATCGTTGTACTCTTGATAAAGACACTAACCGGCCAAAACATATGTAGAGTTTTTATTAAACTTATTTGAAATATTAGAAAAGCATTTTCTTCCATGATTTACTTATGTCGTCTTTTATGGTACACTTGAAGTAGTTTTGTTAAAGCGCGGAAATCAGGCAAACGTTTAACATGAAAAATACGTGACATTATCATATTAATACTGTAAAATGATTGAGATATTGTTGTAGTAGTTGTATGAACAGATGTAAAACGTAATGGTAATAGCACATTCACGTCACTTATTGATACAGAAAATACGATAAAAGCTATTCCCATGAATTTTATACTGCATAACACTAGTTGAATAATTGATTCGCGCGCAATGTCTCAATATCACGTATTTATAGTAAAGGGTTTTCCAATTAGAGCGTCAGAACTTTGTTGCCAAAAACAAGATGGTTTTAGAACGCAAATGTCAAATTTTGCAAAGAAATGAATTCAGTAGATTGTGGCAAGTTAATATGGACAGATTAATGATTCAACAGCGCTTAGAAATAATTCGTATTTACCATCAAAATTAGTGTTCCGTTCACCGAACATTTCGCGCGTTGCGGGAGAGGTCAGCATAATCGACCAACCGAACGATATCTTTATCATAAAAATTGGATTGATTCAGCGGTTACTCTGTGATAATTCATCCTAACGATAAATGAATAAACACTACTTTGTTTATTATCACTTTTTTATTTACAAATCCTTTTCACTATAGTTTCGACAAAAATTGTCAAACGAATAATTCAAATTGAAATCTTAAAAATCTTAAATCTTAATCTTAAATCTTTATCGTTTGGTTAAAAAGTTTGAAGAAACTGGCTCAATTGCAGATAATTCAATATTTGTGCGTAATCGGGGTGCCCCGATCGGAGGTTAATATTGCTGCTGTAAGCCAAAGTGTAAGAGATGATCCTAACCTTTCCATTCCACGTCGCTCTCAAGAACTCGGCCTCTCTCAGATGACTACGTGGAGAATTTTGCACAAAGATCTCCAATTCAAGGCTTATAAAGTTCAAATCACTCAAGAGCTGAAGCCAAATGATCATAGTTTGCGTCGATATTTTGCAGACTGAGCCCTTGAGCAGTTGGAAGCTTATCCACATTTTGCAGAAAGGAAACTGTTTTCCGATGAAGCCCATTTCTGGCTCAATGGGTTTGTAAACAAGCATAACTGTAGGATTTGGGCTGATGCAAATCCTTAGGCCATTCAAATAACATCTCATTATCCTGAGAAGGTTACTGTTTGGTGCGGTTTCTGGGCTTGAGGCGTGATTGGACCTTATTTTTTTGAAAACGAAGATGGAAATCGTGTTACTGTTAATGGTGAGCGGTACAGGAATATGATAACGGAATATCTTTGGCCAGAACTGAGAAATACTGACATGAACAATGTTTTCTTTCAACAAGACGGGTCGACGTGCCACACATCTCGGCAGACACTTGATTTATTGGAACATCAATTTCCTGGCCGCGTTATTTCAAGAAATGGTAATGTCAATTGGTCATGTGATCTCACACCCTTGGATTTTTTCCTTTGGGGTCATGTTAAAGCTCTCGTGTACAAAAATAAGCCACGAGCAATTCCCGACCTTAAGAGAAACATTCGACGCATCATTAGGAATATACCACGCGATATGTGTGAAAGAGTTGTAACAAATTGGGCCTCCAGAATTAATTCAGTCAGAAGAAGTCGAGGAGGACATTTAAAAGAAATTATTTTTAAAACATAATGCCATTGTCTACTCTTCAAAATTATATAGTTATTAAATGATTATCACTTGCAGTTGTTATTGTATCTCATTTGAAAGTTCTGACGCGCTAATTAGGAAACCCTTTATATTAACTTTACGATACATGTTCACATTTATTGTGTTTAGCTGAGAAAAACAAAGTTATATGTACTTCTGTTTTTTGACTACCCAATAAAAAAAGCAGTATAGCAGGCGAAAGTTTTCTAATTTAAACTTTTCCCACCACTTGTATCTTTTATATCTTGAAATCTTATTTGGTGCTGCATTCGTAAAATTTTTCCGATTCTTTGTCCAATGGCGTTAAATTGGCGCAAGAGAACTTCGTAAGAAAGTGGAAAACCATTTACCCAGTCAATGCTGCCAAACAGTTTGAAGCAGTAAATTGATGGCGTACATTTTATTTTTATTACATAATGATTTTAAACTAAAAAACTTCGCTCGATTTTATTTCTGTATAACATAGGAAGTTGTAAAGTAAATGTATATAATAAAGTTCTTATCGCGTTTTTAATGTTTTAACTTTTCAACATAATTGAAATTAATAATTAAAACAAGGGCGAATTCGCCTATGTGTGTAGTAACGTAAACTACTTTTATCATGTACTAACTATAAAGGAAAGCGCACCCGAGTTCATTAATAAGTTTAGTATTTAAGTTTTAATTACCAAATAATTATGCAACGGATCGAATAACAGCAGACGAATATAGCAAGATCATACGCGTCTCATTAGAATTTCCCAAAAGACTAATAACTTACTTTTTCTGACAATAAAGCACATAGAATGTAATTTATTCTAAAACAAACATCTTTGTCTTAACGATAGGGATAATGATAAAAATACAAACTTAATTTTTAATAAAGAACATTAAGTTCTTGATCGGCAAATTATTTATCGAAACCACGAATTGAGGATCGCAATTTTGAACCCAGCAGTTCCTATCAGGACTTAGTTGTGTGTCCACCCACTAAATCGATGCTGCTCCGTAAAATCAAGTGTATTAATGATCTAATAACAAGAACTAATAAGTTAAAAGTAAAGAGTAATTCTTTGTCTAAGCTGTTCTTTATAAATTTGGTTTACGTACCTATCGCGTATACAAGCTGCGTTCTAGATTCAGTTTGGTAAATAAATATCTTCACAAGTGTAAGGTACGAAATATAAATAGAAATAATTTTATTAAAATTATATTCAATAATTATCATCTTTGTATTTGCTTTTCCTTGAATATCATATTTAACGTCGTAAAGGTTAGCGACTAGCATCCCCACATGTTTTGTTTATGTTATTTACGGGTGAAGAAAGACATAGGAAGGACTAGAAAGATGCAAGGGAAATATTTTTCTAATAGACATCGTGCACGATTGCAGTGGCGAGTTTTGCTAGCGATGCGATGCGGTTGTTTTTGCGAGCGTATCGATACGATGGTTGCGTTGCAGGTTCATTTATAATGCGTTACTGGTTATATATATTTGATATATATTATTTATATTGTGCACAGTACTCGAGAAAGATCTGAGTGTGTTAACACACGTTATCATTGGCCATTGTGTTTATAAGAGCTCGTTGTTGAACTGTGGCTAAAGGGCCACGACTATCTGTCACCCCAGTATTGTACAGGAAATATACAGATATCTCCGGTGATGCCTATAGTATGGTGACTTGCCTTGCATCGGGTGGGCATAGTGCTATAGCGGCACGGGGTTAGGTTTGACCTACCCTGTTGGTCTCCAGAATGTGTATATACCGTCTGGAGGCGCGGGAGTGCAAACTCATGATTACAGGTATTTAATACGAATTGCTGATTGACGGATACTGCTAGACCGATGAAGATTACTTTACAAGTAGTCCAGAGGGGCAGGGGTTCCGAAGGAACCCTGGTGAGTACCTAATTACTTTATAATCTTGTCAACAGATCGGTAAGTGTTTTTATTATTTCATGTGATAACTTCATATGAGCGAGAACGCCTGCTTGGCGTCATCTCACTTTTACACAGTCGCCAGCCAGCCAATTATATGTATACTTGTTCACTCCCGCCTTCATCTCCCGTCTAAGTAGATAATTAATTATATTTACTATTTCCTAATTATTGGTGAGTAAAATTATCTTGATTATTCTTATTGATTTAAATGTTCTTTAAAACATTAACTAATCCGACATCAAATCAATCGAAAAAAAATTCCCCTCCCCTTATACAAGGCCCTTCTCAAACAAATGAAATACTAAAGTAAGCAGTAAATATCACTAAATGGCGATATTCTTGGTATAATTTTACATCACATGCTTTTACGATGCAGCTTCGATTTAATCGCTTATATATCGAAACTGCATATGGTGTACGACCTGCTAATGCGAACTAACTAATAAGAAAATTACTGACCAAGAATTATCAATTTGGTTTGTACACTTATCACATATCTATGTAAGTTGCGTTGTAAATTCAATTTGGCAAATTAAAACTTTCATGAACCGCATGATAAACGCATGCAATACTACAGATAGTAGTACATATCAGTAGATGGCATTATGTCTGCAATAACTTGAATATTTAAATAAATCCATGTTTTTTAGTTTTTAATGAGATTTGTTATGAACATGGGTATATCCGAATCTTATTCTTAAAAGGACGGTAGAAATGGAATAATTACAATATTAAAATAAATGGTAAATTTAATTACCTACATAAATAAGTGCCGAATGGATATAAAATAGGGGTTCTAATCACCCAATGTGTAATAATGTTTCCTAAAATTTTATTCGCGAATTCGGAAGTTATGAATTATTAATTCGATATACATTTTCTAATTAAATTTACCAATTTGAATATAAATTGATATTGCCTGTTCAAAATGATGTCATCTGATTTTTTAAGTGTATCGTTGAGTGTTTTGGAAGAGACTTTCTTCTTTAAAATAGTGATTGTGAATGCAGCTATTCATGTGTTCTATTGAATATACAAAAATTGCAATTTAATTATAAAAATACTTTTATATAAGATGGAGTCTACTGTAACTTGATTAAGATTCATTATAATGAAATAAGACGCACACTTCTGCTAAATCTCAATATAATTTTAATTTAATTACTTGTAATTTGTGTACTTCAGAAAATGTCACCACGTGACGAAACAATTGTCAAGTGCGATAAAAATTATATTATGATTTAACAAGTATGTCGCTTATTTCAAAAACACTTTTACCATAGAACATATAACTATAAAAAACTATTTTGTTAAACTGTCCGTTGGTTGTTGTCTTAACAACGATGTAACATTTTTGACATTTATTGAATTGCTTTTTCTTGATAATTTTTCCGGATTTATACTGGATTTGAGTCCAAATAAATCTAGGTTTATTGGCAATTTTAGCATTTCCCGTAATGTACCTAAGTAATAAGAATATCTATTATATATACGGATTTGATAGTTATAGCTCATTTTTTTCTAAAAACGCGACATCCATTTATTAGTGTAATAATTAAAAAATTAATTTATTGTTTTCTATTTTTATTTAACCCAAGGCATTTTATGAATCTAAATTATTTTTCTTTACACGCGTCGTTTTTTTTTTTTCGTTGGCAAAAACAAGTGATAATTAAAAGTGCGTGCTTCTTTTTATTATTATTTTGTTGTTGTTTCTACAAGTGAGGTATTAGGTACTATGAATTTTAAGTAATTTTGTATGACAATAAACCGGGAAATGGTTATAAGGTTATGTCATGGAAAGGTAATATTGACCTTTGGAAACGCCGACAGTTCAGACCGCTTCTGCGTCAATGAATTGTTAATTTATGGATATTCAAGACACCTTACAAGTTCAAGATTCCATGCGTATTTACACGCCCAGAAATGTTACGAATGTCTATTATGTTAGCAAATGACTCAGAATGCATTAGTTATGCAACGACATGTTGTATTAATTATTTGTTTAACCACTACAACTATTTCAACAGGAAATATAAATATTCTTTGTCTAATCTTCGGATTAACAGAAATATTACTTTGTTGGTTTAAGAAAATAGAAAACGTGCAATGTAATACAATAGATTTTGCTTGTAACATGTTTATAGGCCATACTGGGAAATAAATTCGACACATGCGTTCTTAATTGAATAATTTTAATTGCTCATTAACATATTATTGGTAAATATTTTCAATTATTAACATTTTGTTTAATTGGTCTCTAAATATAAACAGCTTTTGAAGAGTATTTATTGTGTAGTGATATTTTTAAATATAAATGTATCGTTTAAATATTTATTGTGTTTATTTATCAAGATTAATTATTCACAATGTCTCATCAAATGTGCACCGATAATAATTTAAATAGTATTATTATTTATTGATATATGTTTTTATTATTTAAATTATTAGCATATCATTAATTAACTAGTTGAACCCGTTCAAGTTTCATAATTTCGATAAACATTCTAGATATGGAAAGTAGGGCATTTAGTTATTAGGTTCATTCTTTTATTACCGAGTGGCGTGGTCTAGTTATCTAGATCATTTGCTTAACTGCTTTGGTCCAAATTTTCTGTGGTTTCCTTGGATCACTTAGGTAAATGCTAGGGCTGTAATATTCCATAGATAATCTTTCACTTCTCTTCTGTCTTCACTCCATCCATCTCATTTTTCTCTCCCTAACCACACCACCCACCCATTCCCACGATTCCTGCAGGTGGCTTAAGCCCTACCCTCCGGCTTTGCATTACTGTGTATGTCGGAGGGACTGCCCGCCAACACGGGTAGCTGGTAGGAATGAAACACTCAAAAGTTTTTTTTGTTAGATGTTTTAATAGTCAGCTAATTCCGGAATTTCCTACCATCAGCTATCTCAGTTGCACCGATTTCCTTTATAAACTTAAGTAACTACACGCTATCGCCATAGATATTAGCATATTATAATTGGTGTTGACACTCTGAAATGATTAAAACCAATTAATCGATTTCTAATAAAACTGGTTTCGGTTGAAATCGATTAACCAAATACGATTTCAAAACCGGTTAATAATATATTAAGCGATTTTTGGTTAACCGCGGTTTTAACAAACCGAAAACCGATTCTTCAATAACATAAGAGCGAGTAGTCTCTGATAGAGAAAACATCGTTTCATTAAAAAAACAAAACAAAACATAGTAAAATGTGCGTTTTCTCAACAATGATCTCAACCGTTAGGCTTAGAAAAAGAAAATAAAAAGAGACCTTAGGCTAAAATTGTTGGGTTGTCAAGTTTGAGTTTTATTTTAAATTTAAGTTTTTGATAGTTTTAAGATTATTTTGTATTTTTGTTTAGCATAAATTTATTATTGTTTTTTAATAAAAATATTTGTATTGGTTTTCTCTTTTCTCATTAATTTGTACAGTTTTATTTTTTAATTCTCGATTTCAGTAAATAGTCGTAAATGTTCATTTGTAATTTAACCAGTTTAGGGTTTTTGAGAATAACCTGGTACGATTTTTTATAATAGCAAAATTGTACAATATAACCTACTCATTTCCTTTCAATTCTCTGAATTGTTCTGAGCAGTGTTCACTACTTTCTAGTGAAAGTCTTAGTAAAAGCAAAGCACTGTAAAATATAACCCTATTTCGGGGCGAAATTTTATTACAAAATAGTTTCCAAGCCGTTTCCCTTTATTTTTACCCTCACCTCTTAAATGCTCTAAGTGCTATTAAGTTTATTTCCATTTTTAATATCCTACATTCACCCTGTAAATTAGAAATGTGCTGTAGTAAAATGAGAACAACTATCGGCGAAACCATAAAATTGCGGTCGTCTATTTACGATCTAATTTTTAGACGCCATGTGGACTGAAACTGCTTTCAACGGTTAATCATTTACTTGCAATCCTTGAAAATAATATTTTATTATACGATGCGACACTTTAATGCTATATAACTTTTTGACATATAACTTGATTTTATCTTCCTTAGTGAGTAATAAATTATCAAATTTGTGTTTATTTTGAGGGAAACAGTAAAATATTCAATTTTTCATCTGATAATGTCTCTAATGAAATCACGTCAACAATATGTTACGGTCAGATTTTAAATATTTTATATCTAGGATAGGTTTATTCAGGTTTTTATTTTCATTTTACTTCGATTGGTTTCATTTCTTTTTGTATTTATATAGTATTTTTTAATGTAGATTTTGGTGCGAAGGCTTATTAATTAGATTTCTTTTTGCTTCGCTAGGAATGCAAACCATAATCTAGATATATTGAACAGAATAACAGGCAGGCAAAAAGGTTCGTAGGCTGAGCCATAGATGGCGCTACTAGTATCAAATCCATATGATTTTTACTTAGCCCTAACCTTCAAAAAACGCCTGTATAAATTTGACAGCTGTTGCAGTATTATTATCTGAGTTATAGCATTTTTAGTGAAAGAACTTTTGTTACTTTGAAAAAGTGGATAAAAAAGAATTTCGTGTGTTAATAAAGCATTTCTTTTTGGCGAAAAAAAAATTCTATCGTGAATGTGAATGAATATTTGGATATGTGAGCTCTATACAAAGTGGGTGCCGCGCGAGCTCACAATCGACAATCGACCAAAAACAACAACGGATTGATGATTTTCTAAGCAGTGTTTGGAGCTGTTCAATCGTAATAAATCCGAATTTTTGCGTTTGCGTAGATATGTGACGATCGATGAAACATGGCTTCATCATACATCATTTCACACCGAAGTCCAATCGACAGTCAGCCGAGTGGACTGCACGTGATGAACCGACTCCAAAGCGTGGAAAGACGCAAAAGTCGTATGACAAGGTTATGGCATCAGTATTCTAGGATGCTCATGGGATGTTATAATATTCATTGACTATCTTAAAAAGGGGAAAACCATAAACAGCGACAATTACGTAGCGTTACTGGAGCGTTTAAAAGGCGAAATCGAGGAAAAGCGGCCTCATTTGAAGAAAAAAGAAAGTGCTGTTTCATCAAGACAATGTTAATGTGACAATGTCACAAATCAATGAAATCGATGGCAAAATTCCATGAATCGGTCTTCGAATTGCTTCCGCATCCACCGTACTCTCCAGATCTGGCCCCCAGCGACTATTTTCTGTTCTCAGACCTCAAGAGGATGCTCGCTGGACAGAAATTTCGCGCCGATGAAGAGGTAATCGTAATCGTAAACTGAAGCCTACTTTGAGGCTAAAGACAAATCGTATTATAAAAATGGTATTGAAAAATTGTATGACCGCTGTGATCGTTGTGTCGCCCTCGAAGAGAACTATATTGATTAATAAAATTAAATTCTATCAAAAAAAAATATATTTTTTTCTATGCTAGCCTACGAACTTTTAGCCCGCCTGTTACTTCTACATACGGTAAAAGCTTTTTTTTTTTTTAATTTTTGTGCGGGCTAAACTTGTTGGTTGAATGTACGAAGTTGCAACTTTAAGAAAATTGTAAGGCGGTTTTACGGCACTAATATGCACCTTGTTTTATCCCTATAAATGTAAGATTTCCAAAGACATAATGCAAACATTAATTGTTGTAATGTATAGTATAAGAAAATCTCTAGTTCTATCATGTCCTCAAATGCGTAGTGGACACTTATCTCAAATAATTCGCCTTCAATCACTGCCGGGTACGTATCTGTGATCCTTGTCCCTCCAAATGCCTTTTTCCTTTATTTCAGCGCAGGATTTTGCATTACACTCAAAACTTTCTATAAACTTGCTGATCTGTAAATTATAATTCGTGCACTCCTTGGAGACGCACTGCGTGTGCCGTGTACGCAAGGGAACGAAAACGGAAAAGCTTTATAAGTATATACAATTATATTCATAAAAGATGCAAAAATTTAGAAGTGCTTATAAACATTAAAGAATACTTACAGCAGAAAAAAGGAAAGCACTCTAACGAAATCCTGGACATTATTTTAGATATATTTTCTCATGTTTGAACGACTTGTCTGTTCATTTTTAAGTTTCCAGTATTAGGATTATATTGTAATGGGTCCGAAAATAGGAATTGAAATTTTCAGCATACAGTGTCGGACACAAAAAAAAAATGTTTTTAAAAAAGCTATTACGTAGGTGTTTTCGTAGATCTTTTAAATATTCGATCAAATGTATTTTCTCTTATTTAAGTATCATATGTAAAATATACTAAATCTTTTCAGAAACATTGGTTGTTATTCACGAGAAAAGTAAGACAACTTTACAAAAATAATTTTTTGACAACAATAGAACAAAACAAATATGTTGAACAGTTATAGAAATAACAATATTATAAAAGTACTAATTTAATAATAAATGAGATATCGACTGTTGGCTATAGCCTTTTGGCAACGATGCGTTATTGTTGAAATTAAATTTTGGGCAGTAGTGATTGACGGATTCGGTAATCCTGTCAAATATTGTTTGCTTGGGAATTTTGTGGTTCGAATTCGGCGTTCAACCTTGTCACATAGGTTCTAGATAGGGTTGGGGTCTGCTGATTGTGTCGGTCATTGCATAACTGTGAAACCACTTCTAAACAAGGCGGAATGTGTGTTTCTGATCATTGTCCTATTGGAAAATAAATTTCAAAGGCATCTCCCACTCAGTGCAGGATAACATAACGTTTTGGAGTATATACTAATTGGTCCATAGTCCCCTCTATAAGGTGTAATGAAAAACAACCCCATAAGAACACACTACTGTGTCCCTGGTTTATTGTTGGTGCAACATACATTTGAATGGATTCGACCTTGAATTGATGAAAATCGAACATCATTAATAAAACGATTGAGTATAGATTTTCACAACTTTATTGTCACTAGGTACGCTCGTTTCGCCATAACATTGGCTTCTTCAGTTACGAATATTTGCTATTAAAGATATATCTATTACAGTAAAAATTCTTATTTACAGTAACAAGTTTAAGAAGGCGGGATTATTATATTCAATTTGATCATTCAGTAAAATGCCTAGCTTTTTGTAAATATTAATTTCTAATGCTTCTAGTAAGGCTAATTTAGTTCTTTTATTTCCTAAATGTAAAATATCTAAACGATAAATGTAGTTTCTACTTTCAAAGTAGTGTTTATTCATTTATCGTTAACATGAATTATCACAAACTAACGGCTGAATCAATGCAATCTTTTTATAAAATATCTAATTTATTATTAAACTAATGACCTTCTGTGATTATATGATTTGCATAAGTATAACCTTTATTATTTTTTATATTACTATTTTTGTGATCTGACAAACGTTTTTTGGAACTTCTTCCTGTTTTTCCAATGTAAACTTTTTGGCAAGACTCACATGTTAACTTATAAACTTCTGATTAGGATTCTTTGATTATTTTATCTTTATTATATCAGTCAGGCAGAGACGTGATTGTAACTAGACTGCGCCTTGCGTTTATAAAGTGATACCATTTGGGTAGGCAACACAACAACATTGGTTTAGTCAGGAATTTATCGATGCTACCTATAGTGTGCCGATGATATATAATAAGATTGAAATCGCAATTCACATCTCGTAATTTCGATAAATTTCTAACAAATAACTAAATATTTTTATGACCATAATACAGTTAACTTGAATAGTTAAAATACAGAGAAAATAAATAATTGGCTGTTAGGTTAAGCGATATTTTTACTGAATGAAATTAAGTATAAATTATTTTGATCCACGTAGTTTACTCAAAAATTCACACAGACTAATGTTCATGATGTTTAGTATAAATTGAACGAGCTGGATAGCTTTGCTTGAGAAAAAGCATCAATGTATAATATTTTTAAAATTGGTGACAATTGAATTAAAATAACGTCTGCCAGAAATCATGAGCACTTTGAACACCCTTAAAATGATGTTGAATTCTTGGCAAGAGAAAAAACAATGTTTTTGACCTCCTCTGTATCTAATCAATGAAACAAAACATTGAAAAAAGCTAGTTACGAAGTTTTTTATTCTGATGGAATCAGGCGTGTCAGGCATGCAGTTAATACAACATTTCACCAAATGTATGTTATTAACAAAACGTTATATGTGAAAACCTAAAACTTATGTTTATGAATTATGTATCTAAGTAAATCTGAACTATGACTAATAATACACAAAGTATAATAAGCAACAAAAATAAACGCAGAGACGTGATTGTAACTAGACTGCGCCTTGCGTTTATAAAGTGATACCATTTGGGTAGGCAACACATTTTGCGACTTATGGGACAGAAACGCGAGAATTATTAAGAACGCTCGTAACATCACTCAGAAAGTTTGAGGCAGTTGAAGTGTTAAGTGTAGTTATTTCAAATAAATGTTGTGCGTCAATCCCATCAACATCAAAAGTACATCCTGAAAGGTAAATTCTGATTTTGCTAAAAATCAGTAATACGTTCAATTAATTAGTTGTTAACCGTTATTATTATCGCTTAGGTTTTAATGTATTTTGAAATTTTTACATAACTCTAGCCAACACGCAAGTTGAATGTAGATATTTTTATTAATTAATATTTAAATTTTTGTATGTTAGATATATTCAAAACTTTCTACTAAAGATTTAAGTTTATTTTTGTTGCTTATTATACTTTGTGTATTATTAGTCATAGTTCAGATTTACTTAGATACATAATTCATAAACATAAGTTTTAGGTTTTCACATATAACGTTTTGTTAATAACATACATTTGGTGAAATGTTGTATTAACTGCATGCCTGACACGCCTGATTCCATCAGAATAAAAAACTTCGTAACTAGCTTTTTTCAATGTTTTGTTTCATTGATTAGATACAGAGGAGGTCAAAAACATTGTTTTTTCTCTTGCCAAGAATTCAACATCATTTTAAGGGTGTTCAAAGTGCTCATGATTTCTGGCAGACGTTATTTTTATTCAATTGTCACCAATTTTAAAAATATTATACATTGATGCTTTTTCTCAAGCAAAGCTATCCAGCTCGTTCAATTTATACTAAACATCATGAACATTAGTCTGTGTGAATTTTTGAGTAAACTACGTGGATCAAAATAATTTATACTTAATTTCATTCAGTAAAAATATCGCTTAACCTAACAGCCAATTATTTATTTTCTCTGTATTTTAACTATTCAAGTTAACTGTATTATGGTCATAAAAATATTTAGTTATTTGTTAGAAATTTATCGAAATTACGAGATGTGAATTGCGATTTCAATCTTATTATATATCATCGGCACACTATAGGTAGCATCGATAAATTCCTGACTAAACCAATGTTGTTGTGTAGAACTAAGTTGATACAATATCGCATTACAGGCAGTGTGTCGCCATCTACTGATGATTACAGGTGCTGTTTCATATGTTTGACGAAGCCTTACGACGGTATCTATTTGATAAACTAAATCCGTTATGTAGCTTATGCCACGTGATAGGCACAAAAATCAAATTAATAAAGAAAATTTTGTTTTTGGTCATAAAATTATCAAGTGTGGATTGCAATTCCCATCTTATTAGATGATATCAGCTCTAAATATGTAGCATTGACCTGTGATACAATACTACACCAAATTCATTTAACGAAATAACTTCTTAATCCTTAATATATAAACAAAAAAGGATTTTTATGCCTTCCTTTTTTTGGATATGTTATCTAAGATGATCCTAAGGATCTTTCGGAATCAACAGTGTTGTTTCTGTTAATTCCATATTTATATTTACCATAAAGCCTGTAAAGGCCTTTCTGCCAGCGCCCACCTGATGAGAATCAATAGGTCGAAACCGGTTGTGGGATTTGGCTTTCAGTTCGCAGTGCCTACTGTGTAGTTCGCGTTCCAAATGTGGAATATGCGATCCTTAATAATAGACGAAAAAGGATTTTTATGCCTTCTTTTTTTGGAAATAACTTCGATTTGGTCAGTAGTGCGAGAAAAATGTGTTCTTTTCAAGAACTTTAATATTTCAATGGTAAAAATAATTTAAACAGAGAGGAATTGATGCGTTAACTGTTTTACTTGTAATACATCAGAAATAGTGTTAGTTATGACAAAATAAAATTCTTGCATAATTCATCCTATCAAGCATGAATCTTTAAGTGTATCTCGAAAACAAAACTCAACAGTATGAGCAGTTTCAAAAACTTCTAAACATGTTTCAAATCTTTGACAACAGATTTACTGTGCCTTGTGCTGTTTTCCATCTCTTCGCCCATGAATTCTACTATTTGTTCTTATAATATGATCGACCACACAATAACTGTTTCAACCGTCCTTTGTTACCAGTGTGTGTATAAACGTGTTTATACGGGTAAGCCCGTCAATTGCCGTACGGTTTGTATCTCGTATTTGCCAAATGGAAAATCGATAGGTAATTTACGTTTCGTTAAACAAACCACTTGCACCAACAGACCAAATGAAGTGGACTCATCGTCTCTGGGATTGAACACACTTATCAATTACACGAAGTATTATGTAGGAAGCAGATGTTCAGTGTTATTAATAAAATAAATGAAAAAACGGTAAAAGTTTCAAGAATTGTTTATTTGTAACACTACAGCCGTTTCGCTATACTATAGCTTCTTCAGGTGAAGATCTACAAAATAAGTCTATTTAAAATTATTATTAAAATTGTGTTCACATTCAATTAAATGTTCGGCATAAGAAGACTTTTTTTTACCCTTGATATTCGTATTTTAGAACATTACAAAAGTTTTGTAAATAAAAAAATACAGACTTCTTATGCCGAACATTTAATTAAAAGTATCACATGTACAAAAAAAAGGAATAAAATTAAATCTTCTAGAACAATTAGAAATAAATAGGTATAATAAACAAAATGTAATTCTCAAGTATCAGTTAGAGGTTTCCAACACACCACCTTTAAATTTAAATTTCAAAATCCTCCCCTCTACCAAATAGTTTAGTTCTTAAGTATAAATACTGCTTCGATGGACTTATTTTGTAGATATTCACCTGAAGAAGCGATAGTATAGCGAAACGGCTGTAGTGTTACAAATAAACAATCTTGAAGCTTTTATCGTTTCTTCATTTATTTTATTACTATGTATAAGTTTCAACAAGTGACTAGTGAAACAATAAACAGTTCAGTGTTATTACTGGAGATCATTCGTTTTTATCATTATAAATAGGTAATATCTACGCAACGTAGGTGAGATCGGATCTATATTACATATGAAACTTGGAAATGCTTAAAAATAAATTACCATTGTTATGGAATAAACCAATTGGAATTTAAAATTGATGAATAACGGTCCGAGTAAGCAATATAATTTTTAAAACTAAAATCCGATTGTAGGACACGTTTTAGTTTATTACCTTCCAAACACAACTGGTTCATAACTCTTACAAAATTTCTGGCAATAATGAACGTAAAGTTCTTCTTTGGTATTAATTAGTACGAGGGTGGTTTGATAAATCTGTGACTTTTTGAATTACCCGCACAGTAAGTGTAATGGCAACACTGTTTCCGTTTAGTGCAATCTATCGATAGACTACTGTAAAATTTCGAACAAGCTGCTATGTTGAGTTTAGCCAAAGATCGGGTTCGAGTTCCAGCGATGGCGTGACAACAGTAACAAAATTTTCCCTCATTGTATGAGGTAATCTGTAGTGGGTATAAATTAATTCAATAATTAATATCGCATTAATGTATTTAAAAAATTAAAAGATAAAACCATCAATTGTATTTCATCCTTTAGTCAAAAACAAACCAAATAACTTTAATTGATTTACATACAACAAACTAGCTAAAAACATAAAACGCATAAACAATAGTTTTATTTCAGTTGAAGACTAACAATTCTTTAAGTAGGTTTATCCTTAACAATAAATGTAAGATACCAAAAAGGACAAAATTAGGTGTTTATCTATTAAGTTGTGGAAATTGTGATAAAGTTTATGTAGGGCACATAGGTAGGGCGTTTGACCTCGGATTACTGAACCTTACGAAAGTTTTATTAATACGAAAACTTGCTCTACATATACAGAACATTTGATTAATTGTAAACGTAATTTTAATTAAGATTTTAAAGTATTACATGTACAAAATAAAGGCACAAAACTAAACCTTGAACAATTAGAAATTAATAGGTACAAAAAATGAAATGTTATTCTTAATGACCAATTGGATATTTGAAATGCACCGCTCTTAAACTTAAATTTCAAATAAATATAAATATGGAATCAACAGAAACAACTATTTATTTATATTTATTATTTATATAGCTTGTAAAAGCCTTTATCTCAGCGACCACTTGATGAGACCCGATAGGTCGAAACCGGTCGTGGGACGTGGCTTTCGGTGCGCTGTGCCTACTGTATAGGATGTGTTCCAAATGTGGAATCTGTGATCCTTTATAATTATACGAATGAAGATTTTATTACCTTCTTTTTTTGGATTAAATTTCAAATATCTCCCTATCACCCAATAGTTTAATTTTTGAGGTATATGTATTACTATAATAGATTAAGTTTGTAAAATCTTTACCTAAAGAAGCTATAGTATAGCGAAACGGCTGTAGTGATACAAATAATTAAGTAATTTTTGAAACTTATCATGTTTTTTCATTTTTTGCTATGTATAAGTTTCAAGTGACTAGTGCAACAATAAACAGATAAGAGTAGATAGAATTATTTTTCCGAAAATTATAAGACAGAAGTGGTAATACTGTTACATAATAAATTTATTTATTAAATCTGGTTGAAATTGTTTTTTCAGATAGAAATAAAAGTATAATGAAGATGATAGATAGGCACCATTGCTGGGATATTATTTCTTCTAAAAGATGCTTATTTGTCGCTCTTAAAAAAAAACATTTGTTCTCTTCAGTTAGTCAGAATTTCTTTTCCAGCGAAGAGTTTCGGGGAATTCATTTAAATTTTTGCCGGGAACGTTCATTTTTATAAAAAAAGCATTTGTGTTATCAAGGCAAACAAAAGGCTTAGAAAGTCGTAAATTGATGTTTGTTTTCTTTTTTGTTCGAGTTCTGCCTCGAGCACTTGAGAAATGGCATGCAGGCAGTTTATCGAAAATCCATTTAGTTGTGTATAATATTGTTTCGATATCGCATGTATAATGTAAAGAAGAAAACAATCAAACAGTAACAGCGCTCCATTTGTTACATGGATTTCGACATTAAAAATATCAATTTATATTTCAAATGGTTTCTACCTAACTATACTGATACTAGGGCTGCCGCAAAGGTCAAGAATATATCGATCCTGTTTTGTCTTGAAAACCAAGACAATATCAAGAAGAAGATACTGACAATGTTAAGATGGATAAGTCGAGAAACTTCTTTTATCAAGACTTGCTCAAGTTGTTGAGTAGGTATATCTCGTTCAAGAATTAACACTACCGACGATGCAAAAAGAAATCAAGTCAGCATAGTTTGCGAGACTCTTTTAGCGTTTTCGTGAATTATTTTTTATTTCTGAAAAGTTCCTTATTAGTACGAAGTAATACATTGTGGTACAATAAACATCTTTGTAACTTGTAAATATAAATATGAAATCAACAGAAACAACTACTCCGAGGGCTAATACCCCTACCGGCATTGAATTACACTGTTAATTCCGATGTATTCTTAGACGAAGATATAACATATTCAAAAAAGAAGGAATTAAAATCCTTATTCGTCTAAATATTAAGATCAAAGATCTCACATTTGAAACGCGTCCTACCAAGTAGGCACAACGAACCGAAAGCCATATCCCACGACCGGTTTCGACGTATCGGGTCTCATCAGCTGGGCGCTGGCAGAAAGGACTTTACAGGTTATGTTATAAATATAAATATAAATATGGAATCAACATAAACAACTACTCCGAGGGCTAATACCCCTACCGGCATTGAATTACACTGTTGATTTCGATAGACTCCTAGACGAAAATATAACATATTCTAAAAGAAGAAATTAAAATCCTTATTCCTCTAAATATTAAGATCAAAGATCTCATATTTGGAACGCGTCCTACCAAGTAGGCACAACGAATTGAAAGCCATATCCCCCGACCGGTTTCGACGTATCGGGTCTCATCAGGTGGGCGCTGGCAGAAAGGCCTTTACAGGCTATGTTATAAATATAAATACGGAATCAACAGAAACAACTACTCCGAGGGCTAATACCCCTACCGGCATTAAATTAAACTGTTGATACCGATGTATTCATAGACGAAGATATAACATATTCAAAAAAGAAGGAATTAAATATTAAGATCAAAGATCTCACATTTGGAACGCGTCCTACCAAGTTGATTCCATATTTATATTTATATTTATAATATAGCCTGTAAAGGCCTTTCTGCCAGCGCCCACCTGATGAGACCCGATAGGTCGAAACCGGTCGTGGGATATGGCTTTCGGTTCGTTGTGCCTACTTGGTAGAACGCGTTTCAAATGTGAGATCTTTGATCTTGATATTTAGACGAATAAGGATTTTAATTCCTTCTTTTTTGAATTTGTAACTTGTGTTTGTATTTTTGTTTTCTATATTAAAATGGAGTTACAATATCTAAAAGCTTCATCAATTCAATTTTTGTACGCATAAAAGATCGCGCACATTGTATCTGCACGGATCGGCACAGCACGGACCTACAACCTGCACAGCGTCGCACACTTATCAAGCACAGATCAGCAACTTTATTATTATTGATAATAAAGTAAAGCTGGATGTCGCAGAAAATATTTAGTTGAATGTGCAATATGGAAGTGTGTAATTCGGAGGAAGAAATTTTTATGTCAACGATGTTGTGTGAAGAGGAGAAGGACGAAGAGGAGCAAGACAAGAAAAAAAGAAGATTTTGGGTTGATCCAATAAACGAAAAGGGGAAGAAATATAAGAAATATAGTTAATTTTAAAAATTTATAAATATTGATACAGACGCGACAGCTGTCACATATGACATTAGACGTTTTCGAGATCGAAAGCTGTCAGCCGCAGCCGCTGACGAAACGTCAGGCAACAAAAAAGCCTATAGACCACGACCCAAAAGCCCGGTAAGTTATCATAATTCTATTGACGCCGGTCGTGAAAGCTTTCATACTACTTTTAAATGTACAACCTTATAACTTCAATTTAAAAAGTATATATAAATAAATACACCTACTTAAACAAATATACCTATATAATGGGTAGTTTATTCATATACTTATATTAAGCATACTGGAACATATTATTTATATTTTAATATTATTTACGTTTAGAATATTGATACTTTATGTTTTCAATGGTGAGATCAAGATTTCTTAAGGTGAAACTGAAATAAATCAAGACAATATCAAGATCACATATACAATACAAGATCCGAATTTTCGTTATTTTTCGATAATAAGGCAATAGTTTGAAAAATACCGTATTGTCTCGGTTTGCGACAGCCCTATATAATGGATAGCTGACGAGTGTTCATAAAATTACATGATGTGTACGAAATAGGTTAGCACAATAGCTACGGGTTTTTGTACAAATTAGATTGCAATGAAGTGATAACAATTAATTAATAAAATTGTAAACTGCAAAACTATTAATTCATCTTTGTTCATCGAGTTATTGTCTCCAGTTACAAATTATTTACATCTATTCTATTCATCTGTCGTAGTGCCATTTATATATATATATATATATATATATAAATATATATAGATCGATAGATAGATAGATAAATATGAAGTAGCAAGCATGAACGGAGAATTTAACTCATAGGTTGTTAAGAAAATGATAAAAGCTCTAGCTCTAGCTCTTCATTTAATCCTCAATAATTGTGAGAAACTTGAGCGCGTTTACTGTCCTTTATCCTTTATTCTTTGAATACTCATTGTCTTTATTCGAATGCTTAAACGGGCGTCAACTAAAATCTCACGCTCTCTTCTATATTCGTTTAACATTTATTTTTAACAACAGAAAACTTAACATTAATAAGTTTCTGTCTTGTGAAATTAACAAAAAAGTGTTAATAGTGCCTCGCAATTTGTAGTTCAATCATATCTAAAAATGAGTGAAAAATAAACTTTGCCTGTACAAATGGTTCTCATACTATACTATATGTATACCTTCTTTCACTTAACATTCTAGGAAATGACCACCGTTTTTGTTTTTGTTCAATTAACAAGTCTATCTAAAACAATATCCTCACAACTCAATTTCTGAATACAGTGTATATAACCAGCTTCACATAAACAACAGCCGTAACAAACAGACAGACAAACAAAAATGTAAATGCTCCTCCCGCCACTTAATATAACAAAGGCTGCCTGTCGCGCGGGCTCAGAACGCGCGAGCAGGCTATTGCTAACGGTTGTGTCTCAACGACTTCGTTTAAAATTTTTAAAATAACCTTTTTGTTAAATCGTCCTACACGGTAGGCACAGCGTACCGACAGCCATTTCCCAAGACCGGTTTCGTCCTATCGGGTCCCATCAGGCGGGAACGGCCTTTACAAATATGGAATCAACAGCCCTCGGAGTAGTTGTTTCTGTTGATTCCATATTTATATTTATATTTATAATATAGCCTGTAAAGGCCTTTCTGCCGACGTCCACTTTAATGAGACCCGATAGGTCCAAAATGGTCGTGCGATATGGCTTTCGGTACGCTGTGAGAGATTCTGATGTTTCTGTATAGGACGCGTTCGAAATGTGGAATCTGTGATCCTTAATATTTAGACGAAAAAAGGATTTTAATGCCTCCTTTTTTTGAATAATCGTGATGCTACAGTTACCAGAATAATAGTTAAGAGGAAGCTTCCTAATTTAATTGTGAATAAAGTATAATTTTAGGATTTATTTTATTAAACAATTTAGCAACAGTCGTATTGTTAAAACGTTCGCTTCTTCCATAGATACACTTATTCTAGTGTTGAAATTTTGATTTAGAATTTACATATATGTGAATTTGACATTGTTTTCTTTCATTGTACTTGTAACCTTATTATCATCATTATTATTATTAATGAGATTCTGATGTTTCGGTTTGTGAAGTGGCGGGGTTTTTAGGAACATTACCGATGGGCAGGACAGCGTTGGGCGGGCCGCTGGGAGTTTTAATTAATCAGTCCCAGAACGACGATAGAAAAGATGAAAGCAGAAAAAGGCGCGACTCAAATATGAATAATTATTTGTATAAAAACAATACGAAAGACAACAAAGACGTAAACTAAAGACGCAGAGAGTTGACTCTAAAAGGAAGATGTGTTTGTGTTTTATTATTAAACGTATTAAAATTTCGTTGGACCTTAATTTTATTGGACCCTAGACAAACGTTTTTATTTCCAAGAAGAAGCAATAAATAAAAAGCCTACATATAGTTAAATGTTGTTTGGTCGCCTGCTTGCAATGTTTAGTAAAACGCGACGAAATATATTTTGTTTCTTGCTTCATTTCACTGGGTTGATTTATTGGTTTATTGTATTATCTTTACCATAATTCGATTGTAGGCTAATTAAGTGTTTATAGACTTCGTGTTGGGATTACGTAAATAAGAAATTAAGTCGAAAATGACGCCTGGGACATTTGAAAACATCGAGAGACTTGCTCGGTTTTATCCACGGTTTTTCTCCTGGGATACAAACAGAAAAAATTCACGCTTTTTCCGATGAATACTTTAAATATTTTATTTTCTTCTTCGTTGAATTTTTTGAGAGCTCTTAAGCGAATAAAGCGAGAAAGGAACGAGTTATTTTTTATGAGTAGCGATACCGGAACGAAATGAATATATTTTGCAATTACGGTCTGTCGATTCTCGACTGAAATACGTTTAGGATTGGAAAATTGGAAAACCAGGTGTGAAAAAAGGATATTTCTCAAAAATGATGCTATTTCCAAAGCAGCAGTCTCCTTCGTAGGCTCTTCGAAAAACAGGTCGACAGCTAATTCAGTATATATTTTATAATCTTGCCAAATCTAATTAAAACATCAAATAAAACGTAAGATGGAAAAAAAAATCTCTTTACTGATTTAGTTAATTTTTGTTGCCTCATTTTTATTCAGGATCTTTATTGTTAAATGAATCTTTGTGATACTTACTTGTACTGATATTGATTGTAGTGTATCTTACCGAGGTCTATTCGATCGTCATATAACACACCTACGTTGTTTATGGATATCAGCTGTTGTCAGTTCGATACACTGGCTATTAACGTAATTTGGAAGGGTTGTTTATAGTTGTTAATGAAAGACAACAAATATGCGACATCCTAACTTTATTATGAATGAAATGATAAAATACCAAGGAAATCCCAGTAATATTAAATTTTAAACAAAACAAATACAAATGCCAGACTCAGCCTAGGGCTAGCGTGGGGAAAGAGTATGCCAGAGAAACCCACGATCTTAGCCCTAAAAATTAGAGATGTGTACCATCCGTAAAGTATGAAACGTATATAAATTAAAAATATTACTCTGTAAAAATCTACCCTGCACGATCCACATACACAGACACATGTAAATAATAATTTAAAACTGAAGAATGTTGGTATTAGTTAGTAAACAATGTAAAAAAATAATAAAGGTACTGAGGTCCCATACGGGAGGTAACCCAGCTATAAGTTGAGACTTTAAAGCACAATCTGGGCCTCACATATAAATAAATGCGACGAATAAATATCAAAATAAAATGCAATAGATAAATACCAAAATAAACACACATTTGTGAATACTACCAGATCAATACTCTACACGGGAGAAAATGTTAGTAAATTCAACAAAGTTCGAAACATTCTGAACGCACCTGGTGGATCAACAAAGAGCAAAATCATAAAAATTGGAAACAAAGAAAGATCACAAAATAATTGTTACACATCACCATTTTGTTCAAATTAATAAAATAAAAGTTCGAATTAAACAAAGCATCACAAAATATGCAAGATACATATGATGTCATTATAAAATAGATTGAAAGAACAATGAAAATTGACAATATTTGTGTAAATTTTATAACAGTGAAAAACAACATAATAAATATTAAAACCTCGTTGAGAAATACATGCAAATACAATAGTTTATTACCTGTGAATGCAACTTGAAAAACACACAAAAATGTAAATAAAAAACAAAGAACCAATAAACGCAACACTTCACTACACTGACAACCCCAAGAATAACCATACGACCCTCGACAACCAAGGACGCGACGCTGAGTTCTGGTAAATTTCCGACCTCTTGAGTGACATCTCCATCATCTAGATTTTTTATCGTTCGTTAGCGTCTAAGATAACTAAACAGTTCCTGATTTATGAGTAGTAGGTAATAATTTAGGAAAATGTGAAATTATTGAAATAGGCGATAGAGAACGACAGACCCTGGTTACTACAATACATATATTATACATTCCTCCTCATTAGTTAATGGAAAGTATCTAATAAAAGAAAGGAATATGATTTAATAAACAAACGCATGTATTGCCAAAATGATTTTTTGCGGTAACTGTTAAATAACTGATATTGACATGCTGATGAGCTCATTAAGAAGAAGCGTTATAAATATGAAATCTATTACATACCCATACCTATATCCTTAAGATAATCCAGCATTAATTACCCAGTGATACAGATGGCTAGGTATCTTTCAAAAACAAAAGAAAAATTTAAGATTTAATAGTAATTACCCATATCTGAAGGAGCAAAAGTTTGTCGAGCCATATGTTATCTACAATACTTCATGAACTTTTAATTATTGTGTTTCCATGATTATGGATTTTTATCATGTTAAAGTCGAATCCATTCTGTTTTTCAAGTGATGTTTGAATCGTGATTGTAGTCTTTTTATAGGTACCTTTATTTTTTAATTTCTATTACCACTCGACGAAAATCCGTCTTTCAGTTGGTGCTTCGTTTTGCAACAAGCGGGTTCGTGAAAAATTTCCAGTTTATAACAAAAAATAAAAGGTGAACATTTACTTTTTGAAGTGACTGGCAGACAGAGTAATTGTTCTCGAGAGGCTCCGAAAGTTTAATTAGTGCAGCTGCTGTTCGAAAGTTTGGTACATTGTGTTCGTCAACATTAACTTTATTTTAATATCCAGTCTATTTAAGCGAGTTTGGAACGATGGAAAGGCTGTAGAGAACGATGGCGGTCGACGAATTTCATTTATCTTTCTGAAAACCGCATTGAAATTGAACAGGATCAGTGAAACTATCCATGTAATGCCTCACTTTACTTAACCTTGTTACGATGTATTTCAGTTCAAAGCCGCTCAAGGTTTGATTAACCCTCGAGCTGCTCAGGAGTAATCCTGTGCTTTAAATTATATAAACTGAAACTTTATGTTTGTCCATAAACTATTCACAAAACAGCGAGAAAATAAACAAATCTTTAAAGCAAAGGGCTTTTAATTGTAATAACTTTTATATACTTAGGTTACATATTACAATTTGATTTGTAGACGCTTTATAGTACGTTTTATGTTTTACGTAATTTAAGTATTAGATATTCTGTATTATCAGGAATTTTCAATAAAATCAGAGCATTCAATGCCAAGTAATTTTCTGGGAAACAATTGAACATATCTACAAGTTAAAAGTTAGCATATAAATAATGCTCTCATAATACGCGTAAGCTGTCTATAATGAAACTTTTTGTAACGCCAATCTTCCTATAATGAAGGCTTCACTTAAGTTTGATTAGTTTTGCTTATAACACGTATTAGGCAATTCTTTCTAACGAAACGAGCCTTCCCTGTGTCAAAACAATCCTCCACGTTAGAACAGTTAACATGTAGTAACATAACAAACATCAAAATATATTCTAAAAAGAAGGAATTAAAATTCTTATTCGTCTAAATATTAAGATCAAGGATCTTGCATTTGGAACGTGTCCTACCAAGCAGGTACAACGAACCGAAAGCCATATCCAACGACCGGTTTCGACCTATCGGGTCTCCTCAGGTGGGCGCTGGCAGAAAGACCTTTACAGGCTATATTAGTAGTTGTTTCTGTTGATTCCAATTTATATTGATAGTTATAACATAAAAATATGTATAAAAATATAATTATATGGATTCAACAGAAACAACTACTCCGAGGGCTAATACCCCTATCGACATTGAATTACACTGTTGATTCCGATGTATTATTACACGAAGATATAATATAAATAATAGCCTGTAAAGGTATTTCTGCCAGCGTCCACCTGATGAGACCTGATAGGTCGAAACCGGTCGTGGGATGTGGCTTTCGGTTCGTTGTGCCTACTGGGTAGGACGCGTTCAAAATTTGAGATCATTGATCTTAAAATTTAGACGAATAAGGATTTTAATTCCTTCTTTTTTGATATAAAAATATGTTCTTGCTCAGCATTTTGCCGTAACTGCTAGGCATGAGTCGCTAACTGCTTGCTTGTCATAAAATATAATTCAAGGAATAAGTGATGACAACCAAAGAGTTCGAGATCGGGATCCGCATCCGACAGTTTCTATATAATACTGACCAAAAACACATTTTTATTTTTGTTCTAATGGATTGCATGCCTACAGTATCCTTATTAGGGAACGATATTGTCGAATGTTGTTTTTTATTTTGTTTTCGTGGAGAAATGAAAATTTTCATAAGGCATTCAGCAGTACTGGGTAGTGTGGGATTTCTGAGGAAGCACTAGACCAGCCACTCGGTTCGCTTCTAGAGCATAACAGACAAAAAGGTCATTTTTCTGACGGCACGGGGCAGTGGTGGTAGATATCAATGGCACTTTCCGCTTCCTCGTCACAAAATCGACAAGAGAAGGTGGTACTTAACCCCAGTTTGCTCCTATGGTATCGCAGCTCCTTGTGAACTTTGTTTCAAAACGGTCATGGTTCCTGTCAAGGCTGATATTTTGTTTTTCTCAGTCTTTGCATTTTGTAGGAAGATAAATGTGTTTTAGTGTCTTCATCTTATTTGTATTTCGCAGTCTCTGAAGAATGAGTGGGACCGTAATGTATTAACGATTTGCCGGCTATGCCATTGGAGTGAGCGTAGGGTGGGGGAAAGGAATCGGGTGGGCCATAGTATCTTTTAACTTATCTGAAGATCCCGTTTTTAAAAAGAATACGAAATTTACACTTAATCTCTTATAAGCGGGCTGGGGGAAGTTTCGGCTGAGATCTGACTGTCGTCCGTTATGAAATCGGATGAACTGAATGCAATGAGGACAGTAAGAGAAATGGTGAAGGTAATATTTTACGGTTTTACTTTTTCTTTTTTTTTCGTACAGTTGCGGTTTCATATTAATAGAATTCTCCTAGTCTACTTAAATTCTAGATAACTGTATATCTGGATTGCAGAGATATATGTACGAGGGTGGATCAAAAATAAACGAGCCTTTTTAAATTGCGCGCCGGATAGTTATTCAAGGCGCATCCGGGCGTTAGGAACTAGAAGTGGGGATATTAGATGGCACGGAAACGACGCGTCGTTTTGCTGCGTTTGCTTGGTGAATAGCTACCACAATGAGTGAGAAACAGGTGCATAGCAGCGTTGCGCAACGAATTATTATTATGTTTCTTATACGTGTAAATATGAAACCAGCTGAAATTTTGCGCAGATTGCAAGTACAATTCGGAAATAAAACGCTTTCGTGGCCTCGTGTAAAAGTTTGGTGCAAATAATTTAACGATGGGCGTAATCGTAATCGTGTCGAAAATGTAAATCATCCTCGTCGTCAGCGCACCAGCATTTTGCCGGTTAACATTGCACCCTTAGAAACTTTAATGAAAGGGATCGCCACGCCACTGTGCTTCAGATATCTGGTGAACTCGATATCAGCTATGGGAGTGTCCACACAATAATAACGAAAAACTTGGGATTCCGGAGAATTTCGACTCGTTGGGTTCGAAACTTGCTGAGTGAAGATCAAAAAGCTGCTCGAGTTCGCATCTCTCGGGCGCTTCTCACTCGATTTAGAGAGGAAGGTGAAATTGCTGAAAATATTTTGCATATAATTGTAATTTGCGATGAGACGTGTGTACACCATTACACTCCAACATCAAAACGAGCAAGCATGGAGTGGCGGCGTAAAGATGAATCAAACCCATTGAAGCCGAAAACACATCTGTCTGCAGGCAAAGTTTTTTGGCACTGGAGAGAGGCGCTGTTGGTCGATGTTTTGTACGAGCGATGAATCATTAATGCAGCCTACTACTGTAACCTTCTCAGTCAGGTAAAACTTGCTTATCGCCGAAAAAGGATGACGCATCCCATTCGTGACGTGTTACTCTTTCACGTTAACACTAGGCCTCATACCGCAGCTTTAACGCAGGCCCAAATCGGTGAAATGCACTGAACTCAGCTGGAACACCCTCCATATAGCTCAGACTTATCCCCTTGTGATTTCCACATCTTTGGGCCCTTGAAAGGATCACTAGGAGGCGAGCGATTCGAGACCGATGATCAGGTGGAGGCGTTTGTGCGCAACTGGATAGACACCCGCCCTGCTTCTTTTTATGAAAACGAGATGAAAAACTACCAATGCTTTGGGAAAAATATATAGACAAACAAGAGGGATATGTCGAAAAATCATTGATCAATCCTCGTATATGTGTACATTAAATATATAAGGCTTTTGATGTTTCATTGTCCCTCTAGGCAGAGTTCTCTAAATACTGGACGCAAAATTGGTTATTCACTCTGTCCACAAACATTTTAGTATGTTCGGTCAACTCAACAATAGTTTCAGCTGCAGCTGCAATTTTGTTCGGGTACCTCGAATAATAATGCCAGACCCTGAGGCTATTGCAAGGGCTTTTTGCTCCGGAAATTGTCATATGTGGACTGTCGCACATACAATGCACTTTTCACTTTTTCGAAAAATACAAACAGGTTCTTTGTTGGTTGACATTACCTCTAGTTGTTCGTGAAACTCGTTAGCCGAAGGAAATGAGTTGTGTACTAAGCGTTCAAACAACTATATAAGATTACGGTCTACGTCAGGAACGCTAACAATAGCGTTAAAATAGAATAATCGAAATAAAGTAAATAATAATTTATAATGTAGGAGTCTTTAACAGTAGTTACTTGAAACGAAGATGTACCCTAAATTGTTTTGAATTTTTGAATCAATCAATCAATGATCATTGATATAAAAAATAATTCTCGTAATTTTTACTTATTAGGTCAGTTCTTTCCTTTGTTTTTAACGTTTCATCCGTCCTTCTAAAATATTTGTCAGATGCCTTTTTTTTCTGGGTTAATCCTAGATTTTCGCCAACAATCCTTTAGGGAACTTTATAGGTCATCTGACAATCGCACGAACATTGATGGATCTTAGAGAATTCGGTATAATTGGATGTTCATTTTCTATATAAAATACAGTTTTTTTTTTATTCTACTCGTACCACTTTACTTAAAGTTCAAAACGTTACCCACTGTACGTATAAACTTATGCGTTTTGTGTTTTTCAGGGTAATTTGGTAATTGCTTCTAATTGAGTGAGAATCAAATGTAGAAATTGCAACAAAATATAAATAATTATTGATAATATAATTAGTGCTATTTGTAGTGCATTCATTGTGAAACATTTTTAAAAAAACTAATAATTTGAGTACAACGTCACATTTGACAAATTTTAAATTAATAAAACACAATTTCCAATATAATTTTATTTTTCTCTACAATTGTTTCACCCTACTAGGGCATCTTCGGAAGAAGTATTTACATCGATTGTTACAATTTTTGCCTTATATGTATTATTATTATTTTTTATGGTACAAGAACATATTAAGAACTACAATAAAAAATCAACATTCATGAACCACATTGAAGACAACAAACATGAATTTAATTTAGGACAAAATTTCAAAATTTTACACAAACATAATAAAAGTTAAAAACTAGACATTTTAGAAACTTAAGAAATTAAAAAACAGATTGAAAATAACACAAGAATTCTTAATGAAATTGCAAATATCCAATTCAATAATTTTAGACAAAATAGTAGAAATTTCTCCCGACCCTTTAGACTAAGATAGTAGTAATACATATAAGGCAAAAATTGTAACATTCCATGTAAATACTTCTCCCGAAGATGCCCTAGTGAAACAATTGTAGAGAAAAATAAAATTATAGTGGAAATTGTGCTTTATTAATTTAAAATTTCAATACTTATCAAACATATTAAATACTACAGTTCTCAGTAAATATCAGTAAATGGCGACATACTGCTTTTATACAATATTAAATCAATTTCCTTTTACTGAACAGCTTCGATTTGGTCAAAAATTTATCCATACTACCCATGGTGTGCTGATGATGTTAGTAATATCGAAATCCTGATCAACATCTGGTAATTTCGATAAATTTTTAACCAAGAACTAAATGTTCTTTAATAAATGTTTAGCTTATTTTAGATCGAATTCAATAGAAAAATATACTCTTGATTCCTACATATTTGATAATAACTATGAAGTAGACCCTAGTTATTTAAATTTAATAAATTTCCCTCTAAACTCTTATAAAAGTATTAATATACGATACAAAAATAATTAAAATTTAATAAATTCAGATAGTAGTGCCATTCTAAACTCGGATCTTTTCAGGTTATTGTTAAAATAATATTATATCCCCACATCTCACTCCCTAACGGAGTTGTCATTCGAAAAGATTAGGTTAGTTTTTATGGATATTGAGCGGCTTGAGCACTAATCAAAGTGATTTAACGATGCATACGTAATATACAGCTTCTTCTTTGTTAGGGACTCCTTTCTTTTTATTGAGATACTTGGAGAATTACTTCGTCAGATTAATTTCGGTACATTAAAGCAAATTAATTATTGCCAACTATTTTTTTAATTTATTTTTTGTCTTATCATCTTTAGAATGTACTTGAATTGCCTGGTTAGTAAAAATTCTGGTTTATTTTTTACTCATCTAAAAGTGTCATTGCTCGGCCTTTTTTATAAAGTGGTGTTGATTAAAATTTGTAACAGATGAGTGAGCCTCACGTATCTAGGCGACGAAGAACTTGAAAAGGAAAGCCGTGTGAAGTGTCATCGCAAGGTGAAAAGGTAATGAGCATGTGCATGGTATCATAAACCTAATACAAGTGGCATTTAGTGTGGGCAGTACTTCATGTTTCTAATTATTTCGGAATGATGACTTCCTTTTTATTCACAATATGTATTCAGTTGTTATCATGCGTGTTCGGTTTTTAAAACTGATATATTTGTATGTTTTATCCTCAACAGAACTTTTCTGATTTAGAGGGACATAAGGTTGTACATTAAAAGCGGATACATACTTAAAATATAAATCGCGCCTCTAAGCAATTCATCGTTTGTATTTTCATAAATATTAATGAAAGGGTATAAACAATGTACGTAGGTATTTTTAAAGAGTATCAACATAAACACGTGGATAACGTCTTATTTATAATTGTCATGAAGATTTCATCAATTTGTTTGATGTATAAATAAAAACAGTGCTTTAAATGAATACTTCATGATATTGAATAATATCAAGAGTCTACAATTTCAGAGGCAGAATGTACTTCTGTATGTATACTACAGTATATTATTTAATAAAATTTAAGGAGGATGCGGTTGGTAAGTTGTAAAACATGTTAATAATGATAGAAATCAAACAACAAAACACTGTTGTAAGTTTTTACAATTTTTTTTAATAAGACTTCTCTTACACTGTTTCGGCTTATCAGGCCATTATCAGAGTTGAATAGAAACTAACTTAATCTAAAGATCTCATTTGTAATATTTTTATTATGAAAAAAGGCATTTTGGATTTCTAATTTCTCGAACAGGTTTAATCTTTTACTTTTATTTATACAATGCAAAATCTTAAAATTATCTTCACTAAAGTTATGATTATTCACAAAACAATTTTGGGCAAAACCAGTATTACATTTTTTATCAATAATAGACTTTTTATGCTTCTTAAGTATAGTTTTAAAGGATTTACCTGTCTGTCCTACATATATAGTATTGCAATTTGAACATTGAATCTCATAGACACCTAATTTTTGAAGTTTGTCTGTTGTTGAGATTTTATTATTAATTAGAATTTTGCCTAAATTTGTTTTATTAGAACATATACTATTGATGCCTAACTTATTTAACATTTTGAAAATTGTTGTACTTATATTTTTATAATGATTTATAAAGGTCCAGTTTATGCGTTTTTTATCGAAACTTTTTCCATAATATATATGATTAAGTGTATAATTTTTGAGTTTTTTAGCCAAAATTTTATCTACTATGTTAGGGTTGTATCCGTTGTTAGGTGCGATGATGTATATTATTTAATCACTTTTGATGTATATTGTTTAATCACATTTGATACCAATTGGATTAAGCATCTGTATCACGTCAATGTTACGATCATTATAAATTACAGATATTCAGTTTTTTAGTTTTCCATATTTTAAAAATTAATTTGCTCACCCTTAATAATTATAACATAAACATTTATGTCATAATTCACCATCGTACGGATCTGAAGCAGCGTCTTCAATAATGTTCTCAAAATCATGTGATGTTTGATACTATGGAATAGAGGTGGGCAATGATTTGAATGAATCGTTCACTTGAAAGACTCATAAAAAAGAATCGCATAAATCTATTCACTGGTTATGGTGTGGTTCTTTCAAATAAATCGTGATAGTAAGTCGTGGAGTCGTGGAGATTACGAGCCTACCGCCATATCATCGACGTGCAAAAGAACGAATCGTGACAAGTGAGAATCGATTCCTTCTATGAAATTGAATCGTTTGAATCAATTTATTAGAAGGAATCGTATTGCCCACTTCTATTAAATAATGAATTTCTGTTCTTCCAGCCTATGGGCCTCACATCTTGATGGCACCTATATTGCAATGGATCAAAATGATATTGATTCCAACTTGAATGAAAATTATAACCAAGTTTTCGTAAGTTGCTTTAAAGAAAAAAGTGAGATATACATATTGTTCTTTAAGTTTTGAGCTTTAATATGAGATCTTTTCGAAAATTTGATATTCGTTAATCGAGCGAGGTAGGGCGGCCTTCGTAAAGTTATTTGTCCCAATATTGTATTACATTTTTCATGAATATTTGGACATAAAAAAGCTGTCGGCAAGATGGGCGATGGGTGTCGTGATTGCTCACGATCGACCATAAACACCACCGTGTGACAAGTTCATAGGAGTGTTTGGAGATGTGCCGCGAGACATAGATCCGTCACGGCACATCGAGAGACCAAGCAACAATCGAAACAGTGGGATTCTACGGGTGGGCGTGCACCGAATTGCCACACCATCCACCTTATTCTCCGGATTTAGCATTTAACCCTCTCCGACTATTTATATTTTCCAAACCTACGTTCGTTACGTTCGTGTATCTAAACAGTCTACAGTGTAAATGAACCTGTCAAAAGAAAAATTACTGTGCATTTATTAACAAAGGAGAAATTACAAATTATATTATTCCTATTATAATCTAGAATATAACTGATAGAGCTATTATTGTAACTTTTGTGAAACATCTTTAAAAAAATTATTAAAGGGTTTGAGTTACAAAAACAATGGGATTGTTTCACAAAAATATTTATTGTACTCAACAATATTGTTTCAACCCTTGCGGGTCATTATCAAGAGTTGAATTGTTACTGAAAATACATTTGAAAACAAACTAGTATATATAGTAGAATTATAATACATACAAGGGTATAACAAAGACAGCAAAGTATATAATAGCGGAGAATCTGCAGTAAACAATTCAATTTGGTTATTGACAATATTTTCATTATTTCTAACTGCTTTCTTAATTTCTAGAGATTATAGTTAATTTAGTTTATAACTTTTATTAACAGAATTAATTAGTTTAATTGAGTCTACATCTATCCTGTGGTATTTTTATTATTTAGAATCGAGTGTAAATGTTCTTTTAACCTTATTAGAATAGAAAATTTTAAACGAAGTTGTTGAGACACAACTGTTAGCAGTAGCCCGTTCGCGCGTTCTGAAGCCGCGCGACAGGCAGCCTTTGTGATATTGAGTGGCGGGAGGCGCTTTTACAATTTTTGTCTGTCTGTTTGTTTGTTCCGGCTAATCTCTGAAAAGGCTGGACCGATTTTGACTGCACTTTCACTGGCAGATACTTAATGTAATAAGGAGTAACTTAGGATACTTTTATTTTAGAAATTAATAACTATTTATTAATAATAATAATTAATTTCTAAAATAATAGTAGCCTAAGTTATTCCTTATTACATTAGCTATCTGCCAGAGAAAATTCCGTCAAAATCGGTCCTGCCGTTTCAGAGATTAACCGTAACAAACACACAGACAGATAGACAAAAAAACAATGTTATTTTATATTACAACCAGACACTCCGATTTTATTTATCTGTATATACGACTAGGGAATTTCCCTTATCAGCTTTACAGATAATAAGATCATTCCGTGTACATTTAGAAGACTAGATATATATATTAATGACAATAAGAAAAATAACTAAGTAAAACTACTTTTAAATGTTTTTATATGTTATAATGTTTTTTAAAAGTGGTTCTACTTACTTATTTGTAATATTATTAAAAAATGTTTCAGAAAAATCCGACCAATATATCAATTAATAATATATATTAAAAGTATTCATCGAACAAAGAGATAAACGTAGATTTCAATATAATTGACAAGATATATAGTCATGAAGCTATGGAAACTATTAACAAGTGCAGTGTATCATAGCAGAAGTTACGTGTAGAGTTAGTTAGTTAGTTAGTTCGGCATCAAAAGAACAAATAGCGCTGTTCAAAGCAACAGGTGTACAATGTGTAGTTTCGTCAATGACAGTTTTGTCTTCGAAATTACTTCATTATTCGACAAATAAGATGGAGATCTCGTAATGAACGCGGACAAGAGATGCGACTTAATTGGAGCCAAATTAAGTTCAGCTCTGTAATAAAAGAGAATGCACTCCGTAGTATTAGAACGGATTACTCTGAAAAACTTCGTTCGCTTGCAACGTTTTTCGTAATGGTACGAGCTCTAACTAAAGAAGTTAATTAATACTGCTTTCATATTTGAGCCGAGATGGTGCATGGTCGATTCATGATTCTCAGATTTAAGGTTATATGAATTTGATCTTCTTTAATAATAAGATTTCTTTAAGCTTTTGATCTTTGCCAAGAACTGATCATTTCCCAATTTTTAAGTAAAAAATAAACAGCGATGGTTAATGTTCTTGGGAAAGGCCGTGAGAACAGATTGGATCTTTAGTATGTGAATAGCCGAGATTTACAAGTTTTCCAAAAAAAAGGGAAACAGCATGTACATATTGTAGGGTTTTTCCTCATTGTCTAGGGGTATTTAGGGCAGTAAAAGACTCCAGGTAGTAACAATTGTTATGTTTTTGGTTAGAAATTTATCGAAACTGCTAGACACGGATCGCGATTTCGCTCTTGTTAGCTCATCAGCGTGCAATAAGCAGTTTCGATAAATTACTGACCAAGTCGAAATGTTCCATAAAGAACAGTTAATATAATAACAACATAGAGGCAATTGGATTTTAGCCGCTACAGAAGATATCAAACTAGACCAGGCCTCACGGAGGTATTTAATCTTGTTCAGTTAAATCAATAATGCAGCCTACATACGTGAATTTACGTAAAGCTTAACAATAACAATTATTATGCTTTTGGTTAGGCTAAAATCCACTAGATGGCAGCAATTGCCTCTATGTTATTATATTGTCTCCAGGTAGTGAAAAAAGTGTAATGATGTACAAAACAGAAACACATAAAATTAATGATAACTAAAAGCAAAAGTTACAAAACACCGGCATAATAACTACACTAATAGACTACCTTTTAGACATTTAGCATTTAAGTACAACTACGTCTTATTATATAACAATCACGTCTTTTCGTCTTCATAAAATAATACAAAATACGTTTTCCATCTTTTGTCTTTCGCCTAAGTAAAGTTTTGTCGTCTTTGTGGTCTCTTGTGTCGTCTTACTAGGCAACCCCTTTGTCTCAGACTACCACGAGGGAACTACGCAACGAACATGCTGACACGTGAAATACTGATTTTTCCCCATCGAGAATAGGTAATATTGTGTATTGTATATCCTGGCAATTGCTTGATTTTTTCCAGAGAAAAACCTTGCAATGATGCGTTTATTAGTAATGCCCAGGTTGATCGTACGACGTTATTAAAAATAGTGGCAATAATGGTATTTAAAGACAATTTTTGTTTTGTTTTGAAATAGGCATGTATATACCAAAAATTAAAAAATAATTTTTATATCACAATAATTACCTTTATTAAAGCGTTACTACTTACCATATATCTCCTTTACAAACACCTCGCGCCTGGTAAATTTAAATCGAAAGTTCCAATGAAATTAATGACAAATTCAACTCAGCTTTTCCGAAACACATATGGCAAATTGAAACTTTGTCACTGGAACATCTTATATGTAAATGAATTTCGAAGTTACAATTGCGATTGAAGAAAAGTGGCTGGTTATAAATCGTACTACGGTTACGTTTCCGACTCTGTAGACATCCATACCCTTAAAAGGTGGAATATTTATTGCCTGATTAAAATAAACTTATTCCAATATCCATATCACAAGCTTAAATAAAAGAAATTTTATTTTGTAAAAAGATTTATCTTTGTTCTTTAGTAAATGTATTTTTAAAAACCTTCGTAGGAATATAATCCGAAATAAACTCGCGCTTCAGAAGTTCTGTTTTATAGGAAAATAATTTCTTGTTTGTATTTACTGTCAAGGTGTAGCATATGAGTAATATAAAGCACGAAACTATAAACCAAACACGTATCTTCTTATGTAATAATATTTTCGAGCTTTCTATTAATTATAAAAATAGCGACTTAAAGGATTCCCCAAATCATATATTCATAAAATAAAGAAAAATATATGTATGTTTTTCTTACTTCTCTCAAAATGTTGGGATATGGCTAATAATTCAAGGTAATGAACCCTGCTTAGCCTTCGGGAGGTCACCGGTTCGAACTCGGGTTCGGCTGCTCTGGTCCAAGTTTTCTGTGGTTTCCTTGGATCACTTAGGCAAATGCTGGAGCAGTAGTATTCCACAGATAATCTTTCACTTCTCTTCTGTCTTCATTTCGACCATCTCATTTTTCTCTTCCTAACCACACCACCCACCCATTCCCACGATTCCTGCAAGGAGACTGAAGAGGGCCTTACGCCCTACCCTTCGGCTTTGCACTACAGTGTAAGTCGGAGGGACTGCCCGTCCACCAGCACGAGTAGCTGATGGGAATGAAACACAAAAAGGTTTAAGTTTTTAAGAGTAGACAAGCCATCGGTGTTTGAATGGAAGACCAATAAATTCCCACCAGCTGATGTAGTTGGGCGAGCTGTCCCACTAACTTATACTGTGGTACAAAGTGGTGGGTAGGGCGAAAGGTTCTCTTCAGCCTCCTTTAGGAATGGTGAAAATGGATGGATGTTGGCAGTTAGGGAGAAATAGACGAGACTGACGAAATGCAGACGCTAGAAGAGTGCCAAGTCTATCTGTGCCCCAGCATATGCCCACACAATTCCAGGAAGCCACTAATGAATGAATCTAAAGACCAAATAATTCTCGCTAAGAAGCTCATAAGCGATCTAACTGGAATAGTAGAAACTAGCCTTCGATCAACTTAGAAGCATTTGGTTTGGACTAAACTCCATGCGAATGGGACGGTATAATATTTTGTTTCTTAAGTTTTTTGCCTACCGCAATGCGGATATGTGATAAAACACTTGGCTGAAAATTGTTCACTATTTTGTATTGGGAGAGGATTTAGTACTGTTGATCATATTTCATTCGAGTATCTGATTTGGTTACTCTCTTTGAGATCATTTTTATTTGTTTTGTTTTTTTTTTTTATTAATGTCTGTCTCCTTTGCTGTTTCTAATTTAAATTTCAAAGTATTTTATAACGTGTTAATAAATAATTCTACTAAAAACCTATCTGAAACAGGGATTTATTGTGTTTTTCATAGTGTCATTAATGTTTTTCTTCTTTCCGTGCTGTAAAAATAATAAGAAGTTATTACGTTTAATTTCATAAAATTTCACTATTAACATGGTGTAGCTAATGATCGCTTTGACCACCTTTATCTCTGAAACTTTTCATATATAATCAACTCAAAACATTTATGAAATTGCAAGTTAATCAGAAAGAAAAAAGTAAACTTAACACAAAATGGAAATAACAAGTGAAACTTAAGGTCAATACTTTCAAGAACCACACCAAAACCAAATGCATTGGATAAAAGTGGCATTTATAAAATATATTATAACAGTTGCGATGCTTGCTATATTGGACAAAGTGGTAGGGCAATCAACGTTAGAATATCTGAACATGTAAAAAGTATAGACAAATAGGACAATAAAACCGTTTTTTCAGAACATTGTGCCTTATATAACTACCACTTGGACATAAAAAATGTTACTGTACTCCATAGTGGTATCAGAAAAAGCAAAAAATTGTCACTCTTATATGCGGTAGAGATTAATCTTAATTTAGTCAATAATCATACAGAGTTAGATATTGTAAAGTCCCCACTCATTTTAAGCAATTAAGATTAAGTATATTTATTGTCGCACTAGCTTTTAAAATTTAGTATAAGATTTTACTCTAATTCTTTGATAATGGTCGTGTAACCGAAACTAGTTAGGATATATATTAAATCGGTGAAATATTCTACGTTGTTTTATTTACTTTTGTATATAGAAAAAAGTAAATAATATTTATGGAAATTCAAAAATGAGTCATTCTCTGACCCGATTCAGCATGGTCGGTTGTCATCCCTCAGTATCTCCCATGGCCGAACTCTGCTTTCTCTGCCACCATTATAAGCAAGTTATGGAGAATCTGACTAAGAATGACCCATTTTTTAATATTCATTAACTTTTTGTTTTTATTATTTTATTTTATTTTTTTGAAACGAATCTATTCAGAATATTTTTACCGATCTCTGTTCTCAAATAAAATGCGAACAAAATTCAAGTGTCAATGAACTTCTGTTTTCTTATTATACAAAGAAAGCGGCGTATAAGAAGTGCGATTTATTTTAAGTACCTTCCCATGTTAGTAGCTCCTTAGCTGTGGGTATTGTTTCCTTTAAGGAAAAGAACGAAAACTTTTGAAATTTATTAAAAGTTCAGGTTCTTATCCAGTCGCTCACATCAACCCCTAGAACCAATAATTCACCTTTAAATTATTCTTTTGTTCTTGCCAACAGGTGATATGCATTTTAAATTACATTTTGATTGCATCCAACTCATTTGAAGCTATGTGGGACCCGTTTAAATTAACGTATCAAATCGATCATGATTACCACCGTATGAATGCATGAATGTATAATATATATTTCGATATTTCCAGTGATAAGAAAGGAAACAAATTATTCACGATAAATTTGAAATGCAAAGTAACATAGGGGTAAATGGATACCTGAGCCCGAAGTATACCATTATCGGAATTGTATTAGAATCGGTGCAAACTTAATTTGACTTGTACGTCTTACTGCCTTTTGAATTGGCAAAAGTATCAGAGACGGCAGTGGTGGATTTAGTACTTGAGAAGCCTCATACACAATTTAATTTTAAATCCCTTTTTTAAATATTTTTACTAGCCTTACACCCCAAAGTGTGTATTCTGGAAATATTATTGGAAATTAACCAACACAAAATTACAACTTCCCAAAAGATTGCTGATGTTCAACTTGTATTCATATATATATCTTATCTACACAAAACTAATTGAATTATGGTTTTTTTAATGTTAACGTGCAAACGTCAAAAATTTTGAAAAAAGAATAATAACTCAAAATCTATTTCTATTGGAAAATATAAAAAAAAAAGTATCTCATTCCATTAAAAATATGAAAGTTAACATCGTAGAATGATGGTTCGGGCTTGTAGGCCGTGGTTGATTTGAACGGTTTCGTCCAGACGTTTCGTCAGTAACTGCGGCTGACATCCTCAGTGGGTGCTGCGTTGACTACGCGGGCGAAGATTATACCTCGAAGTCTCGGCAGTCGCAGCACCCACTGAGGATGTCAGCCGCAGTTGCTGACGAAACGTTTGGACGAAGCCGTTCAAATCGACCACGGCCTACAAGCCCGAACCATCATTCTACTATGAATTCCGACCGTGAAAGCTTATGTTCTTATAAAGCTAACATCTACTTCCGGTATAACTGGATGTAAATCGAACTTGAAAATATTTTTAAAAGATGGGGGATAATCAATAACCAAAGGAGCCCATGTTTCAGAATTGAATTCATTCTACTAATTCATATATTCATATACTTCTAATAGCCCATCAACTTGAAAAACCTGTGTATATATATACAGGGTGGTCTAAAAAGTTTGCAATATGCTCATTGTGGCCGAACTATGAATTCAATAAAAAAATTACTCAAACAAAACTTGTTCTCTATTTTAAAATGTAATCGTCTGTAATAGTTAGATACAATTTATTATAGAGGGTGCTCATAAATGTAATAAATAAAGTAAGCCTGTTTAATAAATAAAACTGCAGTGCCTGTATGTATAGGGTGATCTTCGAAACCGCTAAAATGATTTTGATGGGACTCTTTTATACATAAAAAGAAGGTATGAGTAGTGAACTAGGCTACATTTGTTTTTAAAATATAATAAATAATAATTATTAAAATTGAAACTTATTGGTAAGCACATGAATTATTCAGTTTCAAAAAAAAATGAAAATGTTAAAAACAAAAATATGTAACAATCGATTAATATGCATTTTTTTAAATTTTTAATACTTATACTTTGTGTATATACTTAATAATTCTCCTACCAATAAGTATCAGCTTTCGTAATTAATATAACTTTTGTAATTTTGTATTGGTTAATTTTCAATATTATTTCCCTATATCTCACGTTTTTTAGACCATCGGCATACTGTTTATTTCAAAGCAGGGTTCTTTTCATTTCTTATAATGTTTTAATAAATTAGCGATCTTTTTATTGGGTATTTATTATTCTGTAACTCATTCGTTGTTCTAATTGCTTTATAGTAGTGACCTATTTTAAATAGCATTTGGTTCATTGTCCGTTTTAAATTCGTCTATGTATAGGTATCATTAACACAATTTTGTTAAAATTTACATATTGGCAGGATTGGATGTATATATAGCGATCTGCTCTAGTCTCTGTCCTATTTCAGTTTATTTTAATTAATCGGCAAGTTTTTTTAAACATAGAGCCTACTAACTCTTAATTCTTGTACTGAGCTCAACACAAAAAAGATACTATGTATAAATAATATAAGTACATATACATACATGCTAGATTTTTTTTCTATAATGAATGCAATATACTGACGAAAGAAATACGACAGTAGTTTTAAAACAATTTTATGTTACTTTTCATGGCATTAATATTAAAAGGAAAATATCTTTAAATGCTCATGTTAATACCCAGAGACCTAGAGAAAATAAATGGTGTTTCTTCTTAATCGGTTTTATTACTGTTAAGGCGTATTTCTATAAAATGTTTTTCAACATTTTTAAAAAGAAAATGTGATTTTATCTTTTTTATTAACGATTTTAGACTTCCACGACGAAAAGTAGTAACTGTGATAATATCTGCATCTTTCATAAAAACATGACTATTTAATCTAATTTCCATTTCTTCTTCTTAGTTTAATGTATTGTGTAAATCAAAGTTAGATGGGGTTAAAAGGTTTTTAATTGTAGAAGCAGCCACCCATGTTTCGCCTTGGGTATAACGCTTTTTTCAAGGTGTTTTTCACCCTATGTGTCTTTGATTTACAGAATTCATAAAATTAAGGGGAAAAAATGGAAACAAAGAAAATTAATTTGTCATGATTCGGAGAAACTAATAAATTTGGTTGAAATGTTGTTTCGATGGCCTGAACTTAAAAACAGTTGAGCAATTAATTTTGTTTAATGCTCTGTTGTATGAATATATGTATAGTTATCTGTTTCTTTCTAACTCAACATAGTGGGTGTATATGTATATGTATATATGTATGTATGCATGCATGTGTTGGGGTTGTTGGTCGTTAACGAAACTCATGTTTTATTACTTCGCAATCACTTAATGGATTAAATGAAATAGGTATTTTTATGGGAGCTTTTTTGTTTTTACAACTGACCTGTCATGTCATTAATCATTAAATCTGTACTGATGACTGTTATTTATAACAAACCCCAGCATAGTAGCTATTAAAGCTATTATTAAACATTTTAGGGTATAAACGGCATACTCTAAGTTACTGGTATTTTCGCATTACAATTGAATTTCCCTTAAAAAGTTATTTGGAGATATACATTTGATATTCTCTAGTTTCATAGAGGCGAGTGGTATGAAATTTTTTAGCAGCTCAGCTTACCTGTATAATTAACTATAGTACAATTGCGTTTAATTATTCGTTTGCAAGTTTCCATTTTTTATGGTAGCCTTTTCTATTGTATTTTCTTAATTGGATTTTTGAGTAAGTAAAGTGTTTATTTACGATTAGAAAAAGAAGTGTATGAGTGTATGAGAGCCGATAGGTCGAAATCGGTCGTGGGATATGGCTTTCGGTTCGTTATGCCTACTTGGTAGGACGAGTTCCAAATATCAGATCTTTGATCTTAATATTTAGACGAATAAGGATTTTAATTCCTTCTTTTTTAAATATGTTATATCTTCGTCCAAGAATCCTTCTATTGTTCTATTGGGAATCCCCAACTAAATATAGTTCACAATGGTATCATTATTAGTGTAAAAAAATTCACGTTCGAACTCGTGTCGATCGAAACATGTTTTTATTTATAATACAAGCAAGCAGATTTCGGCAAACTCGCTACTGATTAAAATATACATCTTATACATCTAGTTAATATTTGATTTAACAAATTTCATTTTCTATTGTTTCAGGGTGGAACGTTCCTCGGACCAAGTAATAAAGCCAGTCAATTTAGAGGCATTGTCAAAATGGGTAGGTCATATTCCGGATGACGTGATCCGGGACATGGCAGATCTCGCTCCTATGTTATCCATTTTGGGCTATGACCCGTACGCGAATCCCCCCAGTTACGGTCAACCAGACGACATTGTTGCTAATAATACTCGTCAGATACAGAAAAACAAGGAGACATGGGATAAGATAGCGAAGGACATGTTTGGAGGCGTCGATCGTAACGCAGGCGGCGGTGATAACAGCCTCCTAGATAAACTCACCAGCGACAATCCCGATAGTGGTACGTGATACGAGTATAACTTTAGTCTGCTCTGTTACCGTCTTAAGTGCGTCATAGAGACAGGTATTTAGTCAATTATTGTTTAGCCGAAAATGTTGTGACTGTGACTCGATATCAGTCATTAACGAAAAGACTTGACGTGTGGTAAGCTGGTTGTGTGTTTTTTAAATATCTCATTCACATCACAAATCAATTCAACTAGAACAAGTAATGAAACGTAAAAAATGCCGCGAAAATAATAATTCAACATTGAATTTAGAACGTACTGTGGCGTTTCCCACATATTACATATTATTGCTACTTTTATTACGTTTCCTAACACATCATGATTTTTATTATTTGTAATATCGTCATTTTTATTCCCAAATTTATTATGGATGCAACCAGCTTAGACTATTTACGACAAAAGATAGAGAAAACATTCATTTTCTCGTTCTTGGCTCTAGTAAAACGACAAAATGACAAAAAAATCCTTTTAAATCATCTACCTACGTATAGTCCTTAATTTCATAAAACTTTATAAAATAAATTCATTGTAACGAATAATTAGAGTAAAACCAGGTGAATTTTACTGACGTACATAATACGAAACAAAGAACCAAAGCATAAACATTTTATTCTTAAAGTATTAGTAGGTATTATATCAGAAAATATCAATTTACGACATAAACATCGATATTATTTGAAATCTATAAAAACCAAGTGCACGAAGTGTGCGTAACAATATTGTTTTAAGATACATACAAATATTTAACTGTTTGTATTTAATTATTATTTACTTGTTTATTAATTTTTTATATAATTATATAAGTTTTTGTGCGCTTTACAGCGGATTGTGATTTATATTTTGTTTTGTTAGCTTTAATATTAAAATTTTACGATTTTAGATGGTTGTTTGTGTATGTTTTCTAATGTTTATTATGGGTTTTTAATTTAAGACGCAGGTAAGTACAATTAAGTAGGTTAATTTTAAAAACTGTGACTTGGACCTTCATGCACAATTCCAAATAGAATTAAAAGACAAATCTTCGCTAATCTTTCAGCTTAAGCATCAATTTTACTGAGGGTAAAAATCTTGTTTACCCCACTTTTGGAATTTCATTTGTTTAGTTTAAAATGCTATAGCAAGTGTCGTTTATGTCGAATATACTGATAGAAGCCTCACTTATTTGTTTTTAAAAGTTTTAGATTATCTTGTTTGGATTAGACATAAAAGAATTACAATAGATACTCAATACTTTGAACCGAGAAAACAAGTTTTTCACATTGTTGTTTTTTTAAGTGAACGAATATTATCTATAATTAAAAAATAAACATACAACATATACAATTGTAAAACAAAAAACACACATACATACATATGTATTTATTAAAGGACAGAATAATTTTTAAAAAGCGAATTCCAAATCGTGGTTAAAAGCGTTATAGTCATTTCTGATTATTTAGCATTGTTTTTGAAGCGAATTTTGACGTATATACCCATTGATATGTACAAAAATCTCTTAGGCTGTATACGCAGAACGCAAATAACAGAATCACCAATAACAAACTAGCTACCTGTTTACTGTGTTTCTATTTTTTTAAAACTATTTTTGCTACAGTGTTCATTATAATTTTCATTAAAAATACTGACTAAAAGATATACTCAAGGTTTTTCAGATACTTTGCATCGATGACTAAGAAATTAGAGGAGGCGGGACGCATTGATAACCTTATTAATTCTACTTTGACAAATTGATATCCTTATTACTTCTACTTTTCACAAAATCAATAATAACATTTAATATTAAGATATAAGCTTGCACGGTCGGAACCCATAGTAGAAGTAAAATTCGGGCTAAAGGGCTGTGGTCTAAATTAACGCATAGGTCCAGACGTTTCGTCGGAAATTGCAGCTGGCATCTTCATCGGTACCTACTGCGTGGGCGAAGGTTATACCTCGAAGTCTTAGCAATGACTGAATCACAGAAGCCTAGTCCTAACCGTTCATTTAGACCATGGCAATTTAGCCCGAATCTTAGTTCTAATTTAAACTATCAGTAGTGACCTTTTGATTAAACATATTTTAATAAATGTAATAAATAAAACACAAGTTTTTAGATGTTTCAACAATAATTTAATGTACTCGACAATATTGTTTCGACCCACATGTGGTCATTATCAAGAGTAAACGATCACCCATATTTAAAATTTTAAATTATTTCTAATTTAAAATTATTTAGATACAACTACATTAGAAAAGCCTAAATAATTCATTAATCTAATCCGAATTAAAGAGAATTTACTAGTCTAGTAAGCATAAAGCTATAATGAAGCATTTACATAGCATTTGACTAGGCACAAACGATTTTTTATGCCATTGCTTCCTTGTGTGTTATCAGTTTTGTGAAATTCCAGAAGTGTGTTACTATACATTATATGAATACGACGAGTCGTATTTCTTCCCTTACCCTTGTGATTTTTAGTGCAATTTTTCGTGTACATAATAGGCATAATAAATGTAATTAATGAATATCACCTACTAACTATTCGATTTAAATATTGCACACGCTTGTAAATGTATTTATTTAGTAATTAAAGTCTTCGTGAGAAAAGAGAGCCAGTAGTATTTAATTTATCCACGTGAGTCTTTGCTTTTTTAAATTAATAACGTTGTTAAAAATGTAAACAATTTATGAATAGTTGTGAAATAAAAATTGTATAATTATTTATTAAGCCTGTAAAGTGTACATATGTCTTTAAATGAAGGTGTTTTATACTTGGAAATCTACAAGAAATTTATTTAAATGTAAAACTGTATTAGTAATGACTGTAAATTAATAAAACTTTCGTAAAACCAACTCGTCTCTGTTATTGTTTTTATTTAATTTTACAGGAACGCTTATTGACATATACACATAACATTTTGATACTCTGTTGTAAATGGGCGTAAAAGGTTTAACATACATCGATGTGTGGGGCGTAGCCGAAGGTGCCACCAAATTATACCTGACCAAAAAAGGTACAACCGATCTTGCCACTGACTAAAAAGGATCTTTCAAAAGGTACAACCGATTGTGCCACTAACACCTAATAGGTAGAAATTATTCTAATGAGAAAGGAATATACTTTATTGATATTTTATGGCATTTATTTAACAGTAATTAATAAGTCATTATTATATCAGTCAACAATTTTTTCAAGGTAAATATGACATTTATATAGTCGATGTTCGATATTGTATTGTTTTTATATTTTCACACAATTCCCTGATAGTTTTTACTTTACTTCTTACAAAGTCTACAAAAACTCATTTGGATAGAGGTTTAAATTAAAATCCTTTAAAATTTTGTATTTTAACAGATTAAATAATTTTTTGTATGTTTGTGATTGTTTATTTCTCAGTAAACAATATATGTAAGGCACATAGTGACCATTTTCATATCCATAACCTGCTTTTAAGTTACTTAATCCTTACTTATGATATAATTGTAAATAATTACTCACATCAATATTATCACCGGATAATTATAATTACCTTATCAGGTAGGTGAGCACCCTTTTCTCTGGTGACAAGTTTAGTTGTTTACTTTTAAAACCCTATTTTGTAGCATGTAGTTCTTTATATTCAGTTCGGTCCTACCGGATGTGTGTTGTCTTTGATTAAAGGCTATTCTGGGGTAACTTGATGGTCACTGAACTTCGTTGTTGAAAATTATGTTTAAAAGACATAAGAGAATGTAAATAATATGTACAAGATAAAAATATACAGTTTTAATTTATATACAGATACAAAAAATTAATATGTCTAATTGTGTTATAACTTGATTACTATTTATTTAAATTATTGTTTACATTTTAGTTTTACAACCGCAATGAGAACGATTTGGCCGGAGCTAACTAGTATTTAATTTTATTTTGATGTAAATAAATAAATTTCGTTGTTGTAAGCATTATGAACAATGTTTCTTTTAACTCAAAACACATATAAGTTTTCTGGTAATACATATCGAGATAATGTATAGATGACCTTCTTTGTTATCAGTGTTACAGAATGCGGTTGAGCAGGCATGATGCCTTTCTATTTTTCTCAAGGTTGTGTATTATTGAGTCATAATCCGGCCAACTATTATACTGTTCGACAGTTCGAGAGTAGAGCTGAAGTGAAATGATCTTAAAATCGAGCGGTTCAGCTTATCATTTATAGATTATGTTATAAGTTAAAACAAAAATTATATTTACTTATTTGGTGCAATCTAATAATGAGTATCAATCATTATATGAAACATTGAATGGTATTAAATTAAAAACAATTGTTATAATAAAGTGTAGACGTTTAACAGAAAATGAGGCCTCCAGTGCACGTGGGATCATTTCTGTAAAGATTTGGTTGTTCCGAGCTTTGAGGAGAGTGACTTGTGACTAGAAAGCAAATGTTTTTAGTGGAGATTGAAGATGAGTCCCTCTACGTGATGCCTACATGCCGTGTAATTGGGTTCAGATGTTTGATGTGGACTCTTAATGCTATAAACCAGGTAAGTTACAAAAAGATATTGAAGGTCCGGTTTACTCAGAGGATATAAGCGTTTGCAGATAACTGTAATGCAGAAACCTATTTTAAATTATAACGAGTTTTTGAAATGAAAACTGCAGATTTTCTATTATATCTATACCGATAAATAAAATTGGAGTGTCTGTAATATTAAAATAACCACGTTTTATTAAATGCATATGGATGGATACACGGTACATATGTTAAGTACTTTTTTTTTATGAAAAATATAAAATAAAACTCAATTTATTAGAAAAATTACAGTGTAAAAGCGTGCACACTAGGTCTAGTCTGAAGCTAAAATGTTTTCTATAAGCAAAATACATCGTAAAATTATTATAATGATCTTATTCAAAAAGAGAATTAAAGCTAAGAATTGCAAGCATCGCAATATTGTCTTATTCCGGTGGCAATGAAACAATGTGAAGATGTGTCTTATTACAGATGTAACGCATATACCAAAATAACATTTTTTACAATTTTTGTCTGTCTGTTGGTTTGTTCCGGCTAATTTCTAATAGCTAATGTATAGTAATAAGGAATAGCTTAGGCTATTTTTATTTTAGAAATCAATTATTATTATTAATAAATAGTTATTAGTTTCTAAAATAAATAATTAATTTCTAAAATAAAAGTAGCCTAAGTTACTTCTTAAAATTGTAGAACGCGCGAGCGGGCTATTGCTAACTGTTCTGTCGCAACAACTTTGTTTAAAATTTTAAAAATAACTTTTTTGTTACATTCCACGCGGAAAAAGTCGCGGGCACAGCTAGTTTTGCATTAAAGCTGCAATTTTGTCAGTAAAAATTTGAAAAAGAAATAAAAATGTGAATGTTTATCAGTCAATAATTTATGTGAGGTATTATAATTAATAAAAAGCGTGTATCTCTTGTTTAGTAATAGTAGTACATAGTATATTTGTTTTGAAGTTCATATCGGTGGAATTATTCAGTTTTTAAGGAGGTGACATCTTCATGGAAATATGGAGATACATAAGGGATACCTTGTGGAACACTAAAGTACTATTTTTAGGTAGGGGTGGAGGTGAAAAATCGAAAATTTCGGAAAGGAACTAACGTAACCAATTGTAACCAAATGTAATCTAACATAGTAAAAAGAATTTTGAGAAATTTTTGTCAGATCAAAATCTCCAAAAATTTTGTTGCTTTTGTATATTAGGGTACATATACTTAGCAAAAAGTAAAACACACAGTTTTTAATAGATAGTTATTGCGAAAATATAAAGTTTCACCACACAGTGGTTTCATCAGGTATATATACAATACCAGACGCAAGTTGCAAATTCTGCATTTCCACGCTTAACAAAATTAGCATTCTTTCATTGTATAAGAAGTAGATTACTATCATTACCTTTATCGGAGTTAAGTTATAATAAAGAACTAAATATTATTAAACTAATTGCAAAAAATAATGCCTACAATACTTCCTTAGTAGACAGATTAATAATTTAAAACAAAGTAAACAAACAAGTTAAAAAACTTCTATATAATTATAGTCTTGGTGTTAATTCTAAAAAAGAATTTGTATCTTTACATGAACTGATGTTGTCCTTCTTCGGGTGTACAGGCCGTCGTCGGTTGGAATTGCTTCCTAACCTTTCGCTAGCACGAGTGGCGAGCTTCTTCAGAGGTCTATCCATTTTCGCTGTTGGTTGTAGACTTTTACATTTACATTTTGTTAATCGTGTTAGCCATAAGTTTAAAGTTCATTTAGGGAAACTAGGGCTTACAGCAGTCGAAAATAATCGTCTTAGATTAAAGAATTTTATAGTCAACAAGAGAAAGAATAAGCAATTAGATAAGTGTGGTATTTACCAAATTTCGTCTGATACTTGTAATGCTATTTATATAGGACAATCTGGCCGAGTTATTTCTACCAGAATAAAAGAGCATATGTACGATGTTAATAAAAAATTCGTAAAAACAGGCATTTCTGCACAGTGTACCCTTTATAAACATAAAACGAATTTAAATAATGTAAACAACACGAGTAAGACTTAAGATTACTGTTCTGTTCTGTTTGTTGGTAATATAAGACAAATCTGGTTTAATAAATTACATGAAATTGTCGTGTATACTAACTAAATAAGGATATTTATAAGAAATAATAAATTTTTTGAAATGAATTAATGTAACAATTTATTGTGAGTAGATTTTACGTCGTTGATTCGATATATTTGCAAATGTACGTCCTGGAGTTTAATTTTTTATTTTAACCGCAACTAAATTTAATGATGATACATATATAATAATTAATATGGTGCTTTAGTTTCTTTTTAACATTAGTTTTTATACTTAATGTCACGGATGTGTAGTTCACTTTTTCTAAAATTAAGTAAATGATATGAATGATTATCGTCTTGTAAAATTAAAGTCGAATGTTTATCTTGATAATGAGGCAGTTTGTTTACATTTAAAACGGCAAGGTACAGCTTAATTTGGCGTTTCCTTTTGAGATATGAAATTGGTGTATGTAAACAGTGGTAGCCGATTTGTTTGTATAATATAAATTGCAAATTACTTATTTCGAGACAGTTTAAAGCAGCTACTGCTTTTCCTTGTTTGAGGCCTGGCTTTATATTTTAATTGGAAAACGTTTATAACCATGGGCTTCTGTGTATTTTCTAGATGAATAGAGAAAATACGTGTTGAAAATTATTGATTAATCAACCTCTATTTCAAACAGTTACTTTTTACGAAGACTATGAGTGCAAATTTGATGAAACGTAACAGTAAACCAAAACAATAGAAAATACATTATCGCGTATTTCCAAAGAAACTTTCACAAAATGTCGTGTAATTAAAACAGCTGTCACTGTCAAACTATATATATTCGCTAATTAATTCTTGAACAACACTATAACTAACAATTTATATTTATAACTCTCTCGCCTACTATTTCAGTTCGTTTTTTTCGCTACGCCTCCTATCGCCTCGTAACTAGAATTGCTTCAGCCAACTTTTTTTGTTTAGATTTAACTCTAGGTGGGAAAACCTTACATAGGCACCCCCTGAAGTAGTGTCAGATTATTACTGGCTAAAAACCCTCCTCGAGTGGGGATTATCAACCAGAAGGTTTTTACATCCTCAGGGTAGATGTGGAGAGGTTGGGATAGGGAAGTGGATTGAGGAGTGGGCAGATGTTGTGAAGGGTGGGCACTCGCGCTAAAAAGCGAAACTAGGAGATTCAGCCAACTTCACGGCAGCTTATTTATAGTAGATACCTACCTAAATTTGTTCTAGAAGGTTCCAGAATGACGTTCTAGAAGTTTCTGGTCTTTTTGAAATCTCGGCAACCTACCCTACAGATCTTGATGCTTGACGTAGGTTGGCTACCCCTAACAATACTTTTTCCGTTTCTGCCTCTTGTTATACGGGAATATAAGATAAAAATAAGTTAAAATGGAATGAAAATGTGGTTTATTTTATAAGCTCACCGACGTTTCACCCTAGGGTGATGAAAACCACCTTCTCATTTCATTGTGGTTTGATTTTATCTAATAAATATAAATATATGATCCCTCGCAGTTTATTAACAAAAACAATATGTTTATGCTTATTTTGTAATTATTGTAAAATTTGCTCTTTATGATTGTTTATATTTCTGTACTAGACTTATGTGTGTCATACGGGAAAAATTGTATATGTTATTCATTTCTGGTTATATATAAAACAATAAAGATACTACCCCTAATTATATTTTCTAAAACAACTTCGTCAGTTTTGTGTATATGCGAAACACGTGTCCTCTTTTATTCTTTTAATAAAATAAATTTACAGGAGTGAGTCTGTTGCGTTCGTCGCGCTTTTTAGAAAAATAAGTTCTTTATTTTTTTACGACCAATAATCTATATTCGTTACAGTTTACGTAAAATATCTGCTATTATTGTAGAGATAGGAAACAACCAAAAATCCTTTTTTTTAATGATAGAAATCAAACAAACACTGTAGTAAGGTTTTACAAAATTTTTAATAAGACTTCTCTTACACTGTTTTGGCTTATTAGGCCGTTATCAAACTACCTTAATCTAAAGAAACCTCACTATATATACATATTTAAGTAAGTGGGGGTAACAACAAATGATATTATTGAAACCGGGATAAGAATATTCATTTGTAATATTTTTATTATGAAAAAAGGCATTTTGAATTTCTAAGTTCTCTAACAGGTTTAATCTTTTAATTTTATTTATACAATGCAAAATCTTAAAATTATCTTCACTAAAGTTATGATTATTTACAAAACAATGTTAGAATTTTTCCTAAATTTGTTTTATTAGAACATACAAGTGGGATATCTTTTAAATTATTCTTAAGAATATTTATCTATTCATTAGTCGGGATTGATGTAAATAGACTTTTAATATCGAAAGATATCAACAAATTCTTTTTGGAAACAGTCAAATCCTTTAATAAATTAACAAAATCATAAGAATTTTTTATTGAATATTTAGGTTAGAAATTCAGAATAAACGGTAGTTCTTTACTGAGTTTTTTGCACATTTTATAAGTAGGGGCTGCAATATATGAAACCACTGGTCTCAAAGGTATATTCTTTTTATGAATTTTGGGCAATCCGTATAAGACGGGGGGGTTGTGGATTCATAGGAACGAGATAAAACCGTTTTTAGTTTCTTATTTTATTTGTTGCTGGGGTCAAACTTCAAGATAGAAAAGTCGTTATTTTGGAATAAAATGTCAATTTTATTAATATGTTGTGTTATATTCATTATAACTATTGTATTAGATTTATCGGCCTTACTAAGGATTAAATTATTATCTAAAATTTTTGTTTTTATGCACCTAATATGTTTCATTTCTGAATTATTATTTTAGTTTGTTTTACCACTTTTTAAGATTTTTGCGATAGAATGTCTTTCCATTTATACATCGAGGTCTAGAATATTATCATTAGAGGTTGTAAAACTACTTATAGTTAATTCCGAATTTACAACTAAGTTGTCCAAATCCTTTTTAGTACTGAAATTTGGGCTGTATTTTAAACCATTCTCTAACATTTTAATTTCTTTGTTGTTAAGATTTATTTGTGATAAATTCTGAACTCTAGGGAAAAAAGTAAACTGTTTACTCTTTCCACTGGCATAAATTTCCTGTAAGTATTGTCGAAATTTCCTGTAAAGTATTTTCGAAATTTCCTATTTATTGCTTTATTGTCCAAAATCTTTGCCCTCGATGAAAGTTAAAATTTTCCTGGAACAACATCTGCTAGTGTACATCCTTTTCTATCTTTACTGTCCTATTCTTTTTAAGGCATTAGCAAAAATAAACTTATCTTCAACCCTCACAAATATAAATCAACCAATCAATTAATTAAATAAAGAAAGACTGGTCTCGCGTGTAAAGTGAGCGAAACACGTGTCCGCTCATATTAAATCTAGTTAGTGGTAATTAGGGTGAGTCTTTAATTAATTATTCTTTTACCATAGTCTCCTATTTTATACTTTCAATCAATCAATTGTCCAATCAACTATCTAAACCACACCCTTTTTCCCTTTATATCTTAACGATTTAGATCTTTAAAAATTAAAATATGAATATCAAAAAGAAAACAAGTATTACCGAATTACAAGTCATCACCAATCAATAATCAAATATTATCAATTTCAATCAATTTAATCAAACGTACGCTTCGCTCCTCTAATTTCAAATCTCTCCACCAAACCAAATCTAACAATATTTTCAGTGTATAAATTTTTTCCTTTCTTTTTTAATAAAGTTTATATAGTGTTCCCAAATATTTCATAATCGTCAATACCATCTCAGCCAAACCAATCCATAATTAAATCAAATATCAAACAACAGAAAGAAAACGAAAACCACCTACCACCTACATACGAGTAACAGTCTTTTTTATGTTTTCCGTACTACAGTTTCATATTTTCTATTTCTTATTAAATACTTTAAAAACCATTTAATGAGATGTACAGCTTGTCACTTGTACATTTTCACTGAATAAGACTGTACTTGCCTCATTCGGATAACTTTCTGTAAATCTTAATTCCGCAGGTTGCAAATTGCATTTCTTTCGCAATTCGAGTTTCTCCCCGTTTCAAGATGTACGTATAATATTCGTCTTATTTGTAAATGCCAGAACGTTTTATTCCTTCAAGTCGCGTAATCTTTTTCAATATTAGAGGGGCGACGTGAAATCAATTTAAATTCGATTGCAAATACCAGCGTTCCGTTTTCAAGAAGATTAAATTAGCCTTGATAAGTTCAACAGGAGTTGTCACTAAGCGAAGGAAATGCTACTTCTTTCTTTAACTACGAAACTTGAGAATATTAGGAACTTGAAAGGAATTCGTATCGAAGGCAAATAATGATTAAAACACGGTTTATAAAAAGGTAACAAGAAATAATTCCAGCCAAACATTTTTTAACACGATGATAAGTTCTTATATTGAATAGTTGTTAAATTATTGGTCCGGAAAACGCGTGCTCGGTGACGAACCTAAGCAGTTCGTGATAACCTGATAAGTACTTATAGTAACATTATTGAGAGAATGGGTGTGGCACGTGACGTAGTATACAAAGTTAATACAAGGTATATTTTGACTATCTTAGATTATGTTAGGTTAGGGTTGGATTAAGTTACGTTGCTTACATTTTTATATTTGATTTTTCACCTCCACCCCCTTCGCGATGGAATGAAAATGTGGTTTATTTTATAAGCTCACCGACGTTTCACCCTAGGGTGATGAAAACCACCTTCTCATTTCATTGTGGTTTGATTTTATCTAATAAATATAAATATATGATCCCTCGCAGTTTATTAACAAAAACAATATGTTTATGCGTATTTTGTAATTATTGTAAAATTTGCTCTTTATGATTGTTTATATTTCTGTACTAGACTTATGTGTGTCTTACGGGAAAAATTGTATATGTTATTCATTTCTGGTTATATATAAAACAATAACGATACTACCCCTAATTATATTTTCTAAAACAACTTCCTCAGTTTTGTGTATATGCAAAACACGTGTCCTCTTTTATTCTTTTAATAAAATAAATTTACAGGAGTGAGTCTGTTGCGTTCGTCGCGCTTTTTAGAAAAATAAGTTCTTTATTTTTTTACGACCAATAATCTATATTCGTTACAGTTTACGTAAAATATCTGCTATTATTGTAGAGATAGGAAACAACCAAAAATCCTTTTTTTAATGATAGAAATCAAACAAGTACTTATAGTAACATTATTGAGAGAATGGATGTGGCACGTGACGTAGTATACAAAGTTAATACAAGGTATATTTTGACTATCTTAGATTATGTTAGGTTAGGGTTGGATTAAGTTACGTTGCTTACATTTTTATATTTGATTTTTCACCTCCACCCCCTTCGCGATGGAATGAAAATGTGGTTTATTTTATAAACTCACCGACGTTTCACCCTAGGGTGATGAAAACCACCTTCTCATTTCATTGTGGTTTGATTTTATCTAATAAATATAAATATATGATCCCTCGCAGTTTATTAACAAAAACAATATGTTTATGCTTATTTTGTAATTATTGTAAAATTTGCTCTTTATGATTGTTTATATTTCTGTACTAGACTTATGTGTGCCTTACGGGAAAAATTGTATATGTTATTCATTTCTGGTTATATATAAAACAATAAAGATACTACCCCTAATTATATTTTCTAAAACAACTTCCTCAGTTTAGTGTATATGCGAAACACGTGTCCTCTTTTATTCTTTTAATAAAATAAATTTACAGGAGTGAGTCTGTTGCGTTCGTCGCGCTTTTTAGAAAAATAAGTTCTTTATTTTTTTACGACCAATAATCTATATTCGTTACAGTTTACGTAAAATATCTGCTATTATTGTAGAGATAGGAAACAACCAAAAATCCTTTTTTTAATGATAGAAATCAAACAAGTACTTATAGTAACATTATTGAGAGAATGGGTGTGGCACGTGACGTAGTATACAAAGTTAATACAAGGTATATTTTGACTATCTTAGATTATGTTAGGTTAGGGTTGGATTATGTTACGTTGCTTACATTTTTATATTTGATTTTTCACCTCCACCCCCTTCGCGAAATTGGTAGTAAAATACCGCCAGTGATGATTTTCAGACTTTATATATACGAGGAATGTTTTTTAAGTATGTACCGTTTTGAAATTAATAAAAAACGTGCAAAGATATCTTAATAATTTTATTTTTACTTGAAAGCCTATTATTCTAAATCTACTTTTCTACATGATTTCCTTCAAATATGAGGCACTTGACATTTTCTCATAGAACTCTGCCGCCTGACTTGTTCACTTCACCACTGCATCACAACTGTTTTGACTTCGTCATTGTCTTGAACACGCTGACCGCCCAGATGTTTCTTCAATTGTAAGAACCAATGATAGTTTCTGGGCGCCAGATCAGGGCTGTACGGAGGATGATGTAGAGTTTCCCAGTGAAAATATATGATAAGCTTTTGGTCTGATTTGTCATGCACATTTGTGCGACCACCTTTAAATGCTCTCACCCACTTCCTTACCATTCTATCACTCATAATGTTTGACCATAAACTGCACAGATGTCACGATGAATATTAATCGGTTTTAGTTTAGCACTAAGGAATCGTATAACAGCTCGGACTTCGTAGTCGGCGGGACTCACGATTATCGGAGGCATCTTAAACACTCAGTAAACAAGGGCGAATCAGACTGTAATGGCATCAGTGCGTAGGTAAGAGATGTAGATACTCAGTGCGCATGCGCGGAATGCTAACCGCAGCGCCGCCGCGGCAGAGTTTCAAAACGCAGCTTACTTAAAAAACATGCCTCGTATATCTAGAAAATCGGTTCTGTCCACATTTATTTGTCGGATTAATTCGAAAGTTTGCGTATATCAATAGGTCAAATGCCATTTGTAATAAACATAAATTGATTATGACGAATACCTCAAGATGACGGATCATCTCTTTTTTCACAATCTTTTTGTTGTAAAAGTAGAATAAAATAGGCTAGGTATTATTGTTTATTAAAAACAATTGTTTTGGAAATATTGTTATCTATACTTGTCTGTTGTATCAAAGGTATAATAAACATTGAAATAAATCGATTTGGGAAGTTATTTCTCATTGAAAAAGAAATAAAAAAAGGTATTTTCAAAGTTGTTCTGGAACGTTACCATACAAAATATATATATTTTGGGAATAAATATTTTGTTTCAATTGATTATTAGGAAGATTATGACTTTCTTAAAGCCTTTATATTGTAAATGCTTCTAAATATCATTCAAATCAGTTAAGCCGGTTTTGAGGAAAAAATTGTGTTCCTATTTTTCGATTTATTCAAAAACCAAAATAGATGCAGACCTGAAACTTGCGGGATCAATGTATCTCATTAGTAGCAACGTATCCTAAAACAATGATCCAGATATTTCTTTAGGGCCGATTCACCATTCTTATCGTCCTATGGCCTTTATAACTCGCTCATTTTCCTAATGTAATATCAAAACCAATCGAGCAATTCAAACACAAAACCTTCATTGAAGTATTTAACTATGTATTCCAAATACTTTTATTTCGAAAATTTGGTATGTATTGTGATACCTTTGTCTAATATTTCTTTTGCCTGCGATTATTAAGGAGTTGTTTCCGACAAATTCGGGTAATTACTTTGAATTTTACGTTTGTTGTTGCCGCACTTGGTTTTTTTTGTTCACACGTGCCTTCGCAGGTGGGTTGATCGAAGCAGTCTTGATAGAGATATTATGGGTGAAGGAGCGCTCTCCAATAAATAGAATACAATTTAATTTCTTTATGTATAATGACCCTTAAAATCTGTCGATTTTGTCTAATTTAACCGATGTTGTAACTCTTACCGGTTCCGAGATAGCAACGGTGAGAACACTTGGTCTCCCATGATTCCAGCTTTCAAGTTTATAAGTCACCTTGAAGTGGTTTAATTTTTTTATGAGTGAGTCAATGAGGGACGGAGTGGATGACAAATATTAATAACTGGGGAACCATCGTAGGTTTATTCATGAAATTTGGGATTTTAGGTGTTCGAAAGTTGCCTAAAATAGTTAGTGTAATGTATAAACTGCTGTCGTCGCCCTTTTCTTTTCTGAACTTTGCTATTTCTTTTTAAAACTTAGTTGACACACATTATATATCTATGTTATGTTATAGATAAAGTGTAGTTATTTCTGCACGAAGTGCATAAAATTGAAGTTTTATTCTTCCTTTTACAGTAATTTTTAAATGTTTATGTTAGACGTGTGACGTTTCCAGACAGGCTTTCTCTAGCTAATCCAATCCTTTTTGCTGGATTCATTTCAATGCAAGCTTTTATCCGAGCCGTGCACAGCTGCTGTTTTGTTTGAAACTTAATTTAAAATTTAACCGGCTCGCAATTAGCCACGTAGTGCTATGTGTGTTCTAAGGATTACCTGAATCTTGTCCAGAGTTTGTTTAATGCTAACATTAAATCCTACTTGGTTTAAGCCTTAATCCGAAACTTAGAAAACAAAAGCAACACGCAGAACCGTACAAGTATATACAAAAGCATACGGCAACATCAACCTTTTCTGGTATTAGATACTTAAACAGAATTATCCTGGAAAGAAAGAATGCAGTAAATGAGTCCCGAAGGATTTTATTTCGAAGATGAAAAGTTATTTGATACTTAGACAGGATTATCCTGAAATACAGGAATGTAGTGAATTAATTCCTTAGAATTTGATTTTGAAAATTAAAGCTACAAAGTGTGTACTGTTTCAGAGATTTTTGTTTATTCATTTACTCAGTTATATTACTGTAGAACATTTCTTCGAATACTTGTAACAAATACCATAAAAGAGAGTATTAAATGAGATTACAAATACTTCTTCGTTTACTAAAATATTTCAAATAAAATTTGAATATTTGACATTTTTTAAGTTTTGAAGTATATTCAGCAGAAGTTGAATGAATTGTATATTTGATAACGCTTTTTTTTTGTTGCTAAGAGTTTAACATCGTTTTCGGGTTTTTGTTTGAATCGTCACTTTAATTTATTTGGCACCCATTAAAACAAACAATCGATGATATTAAATTTTTCTCTTATGTAGAACTACATTCATTCAGTAGGGACCAAAAAAGGCCTTTTCTTTAGAAATGGTATGGTATTAATAATTTTTAAATATGTTTTTAAATACATTAATGTGATAGTACTTTTTGAATCAATTTGTACCTACTACGCATTATCTCAAACTAATATATTTAAATTTACCTCTACTAAAAAATTTTTCAAAATTATTTCATTATGTTTGTAAGGGGTCGGTCTTCACAAAGCATTCGATCTTGAGGGGTGATCGCTTGAACCGCTATCTTGAGTAAAATGTACATAAACTTAGTTTTTTCAAAATAATTCCGGAACGGTTGATTCAACTACAAAAATGTTTATAACAAAGTTAAAGAAGATAAAATTCCTTACATGTTTTGTACAAACATTTTTGTTGTAAGCTTATTATCTAACGAGCTACAGCGATGGAAAATTGAACATTTTTTTCGGCGTTGAAACTTGATATTAAATCTATAAAAAAAAAATGTTTGCACAAAACATGTAACAATTATTATTTTCGTCGTTAGATCAATCATTGCGGCATTAGTTTCATAAAATTAAGTTCTTATCTTATCTTTAAAACAAGTCTTTTTCCATTAATCTTTGAAAGAGTTTGAATTTTTGATAGATTTTAATTATCAAAATCTGAAATCAGATTCGTAGTAGCTAGAAAAGGAGAAACGGGAATCGAACTATGAAAAGAAATCTAACGATAAGATCAGATTCCTACTAGGTGGCCACAGAAAACTATAACATTATTTTAGTTTTCAAAACTCATATGGCAAATAGTTTTACGGCGCTAATGCATTGACTAATTTAAACCACACTTTTTCACTTCAAAAAATTAATTATTCGCAAAGAATTGTAATATTTTAGCACTACTTAATATAAACGTAGGGGTGTTGTAGTATTAACCCTTTTACTTGTAATACTTGAAATATAATTGTAGTTAAGATAAAAAATAATATATTTTACTTTTATTTTATTTATCGATCCGTCCACTGTACCTGCATGCTCCTTATAGATGTACGGTAGTTCTAATATGTCTGTGTAAGTATATTTTACATATATTTTTAACGTACGGGTTTCTCGGGGATTCTTATTAATATGGTTATGCTTAACTAGAAATATTCATATTGTTCTATTCATTCTCTGACACGTATTCTATAGGGATATTAGACAGCACACATACTGTGCCTAATTCTATGTTTAGTCGTGCTCGGTTTTATGCAACTCTTCATCTATTTTTCGAGGCACGAGCCGCTACTGCGAATTATGTAGGACAAACAGGGAGGGCAGTAGAAACCCGTATAAATGAACATTTAAATAATATTAAAAAATCTGACAAATAAACTGGCTGTTCAGATCATTGTCTAAGTCTAGGACATAAGTTAGACATAGAAAGCACAAAAATCTTACACACGAATATAACAAAGGATAAAAAGTTATCGCTTCTAGAATCCTTAGAAATAAGCAAAGCTTTGTATAAAGAAGAAGAACTTATGAATAACCAACTAGAATTAGTAACCTACTCCTCCACACTTATTTTAAGTAGACTGTAAATATGTGATTTGTTTAGATTTAAGTTTAGTAATTAGTAATACTCTTGATAATGATCACGTAGATCGAAACGATATTGTCGAGTACAATAAACAATTGGTGAAACTTTTTCCATTCTTTTGTTCATTTTTTCTTTTGAAGTCAAAAATGTTTCACAGTAAGTGCTCTCTAGTTTAAATTTAAGTTCATGGTGTTCTTACTTTACTATTTTAATGTTTTGTCTCTGTTTAAATAATTTCATATTTTAAATTTTTCTTAACCTTCTACAAGAACCTATTTGAAGTTTTGTAATGCAGTTAAACATCGTTTAATTTTATGCATTGGTTGAAAGAAGAATGTTGATCATGTTTGACTTTTTGAAGAAGCTGTCAGGGAAGAACATAATCAAGTTCAACTGACAAATACACAATTTTTGTAAATGGTATTTCAAATTTTTGTTGAAATACAAGAAAAATATTTTAATACGTATTTCAAATACTTTTATTTAAATAGTTTGCAAATATGCCTGTCTGATATTTGTTTTCCATTAGTGAATTGAATCAATCACTACGTGGATTAGAATTACAATTTTAGTTGAATTGGGTGGTAGTTCAAGCGAAGCTTTGGAAAATTGCACGAAAGTTGGACGTCGGGAACATTGAGAATAGAGTCGACTTAATTACCATTGGCGAACTATTTTCACTTAAATGAAAACCATTCCGTTAAATTATCACGATAAATTAATTACTCCGCTCTTGTTGTATTGCGTCATGAAATTAAAGTTCGCAAATGTTTGGATAGAAGTACCAATGAAAACTTTTTGCACAGTTAAAATAATTTCCAGTGATGAATCACACGATAATTGAATTGTGAATTATTTATCAAAAAGTTGATAATCCGCGATATTTCATGTATGTATAATAGAGTTGTGAAATTTGAAAGAATAATCGGGTGGGATAAAGAGTAAAGGATGAATGATAGGATTCACGGTAATTTTGTCCATTCGTTTGTTTATTTGTGCACGTATCACATAAGTAAGTAATACCTAATTTTTATTCTATAGTAATTAGCTTGTTCAGACGAATGGTATGTGAATTTAATGATTGCAGTGAATCGTTTTCTCATAAAAACTAGAACATCGGTGTCGATATTTTTTTTTAATTTTTAGTAATCATATATCAGAGGCTTTACTTTAACTTTAGTTGTGGCGTATATGTGTAGTTTACCCACCAGATAAAAGTTTTTGGTGAAATTGGAAAATGTATTAATATAAAAGGGACTATCTGAAACGGAGGAAAATATAGCTCTAACAGAAGGGAGTGTAAGTAATACACAGTGAAGAATTTTAAAGAGTAAGCGCTTCTTAAGTAATATAATGTCTTTATTATAGTAAATACAGGAAAATAGAGTTACGAAGTTTGCTACTAATTGGAGTAAGGTATCAAAGAACTATCTTAGATCTTCTCTCCTTCGTACCGAGCGGTGTGGTCTAGTGGTCTAGTGTTCTAGATCATTGCATAGCATTCGGGAGATCACCGATTCGAACCTGGGTCCGGCTGCTCTGGTCCAAGTTTTCTGTGGTTTCATTGGATCATTTAAGCGAATGCTGGGGCAGTAATATTCCACAGATAATCTTTCACTTCTCTTCTGTCTTCATTTCGTCCGTCTCATCTTTCTCTCCCTAACCACACCACTCACCCATTCGTACGATTCCTCCATGGAGGCTGAAGAGGGCCTTACGCCCCACCCTCCGGCTTTGCACTACAGTGTAGTTTGGAGGGACTGCCCGCCAACCAGCACGAGTAGCTGGTGGGAATGAAACATAAAAAACTTTTTGAGGAATAAGGAGTTACATTTTGATCGAGACAAGTGACACTTTGTCACTACATTTGATCGTTAATATTTCTCGATTCTAAAAAGATACCACCGCGTGCGCTTTTAATATCCATTCGCAGTTTAGTTGGTTAATATTAATTAGTTTAATGGTAATTAGTTTAAATATAGATTTAAAACTAGTGAATAAAGTATTTATATTTTCAACTTCGGAAGTTCTATTCGGTTCGAACACGGGTCCGGCTGCTCTGGTCCAAGTTTTCTGTGGTTTCCTTGGATCATTTAGGCAAATTCTGGAGTAGTAATATTCCACAGATAATCTTTCAAATCTCTTCTGTCTTCATTTCGTTCGTCTATCTTTCTCTCCCTAACCACACCATCCACCCATTCCCACGATTCCTGCAAGGAGGCTGAAAAGGGCCTTATGCCCTACCTTTCAGCTTTGCACTACAGTGTAGGTCGGAGGGACTGCCTGTCCACCAGCACGAGTAGCTGGTGGAAATGAAACACAAAAAGGTTTTTTCTTTAGTTTCTTCTCAGAAGAGGATTTTACAATTTAGCACGATTTCTAATCACAGAAGGACATTACAAGTAACCAAGAAAAGTATGTCTTCAAAATATACCTTTTATTTGATTACAATCAGGTATGAATTATTAACGGACGAGAGAAGGAAGCTTGACAATTCTCATTATACCTACTTTTTTAATAAATTTTCTTGATATTTTAACCAGTACAACCACGGAAACAGGCAGTGTTCTTTTACTAACATCACGCACTGAGTTATGGACTTCTTCTGTATATGTCGACATGATATAATATGTTGTATGTTTTCTCTTCTTAAAGCTAACAGAGAGGAGAGTTGTGCAACAAGACATCAGATTTAACAATTTCCATAAATATTTAAGACAGTCTTGCAGACTGTTTGATAGTATACTTGACTATATTTTTATGACATGCTACAACTGTTGCTAGAACTGACTAGAAACGTGATTAAATACATACAGGGGGACAGTTAACAAAAGGTCTTACATGTTGCTTACTTATTAGATTTTCATATCATTTTTATAAATAGTTAAGCCTCACATAAAACATATAATCAAAATATTTTTTTTTTCTATGATTTATGTAATACAACAGGGCGAAGTACGTTTTCACAAGGATTAATACATGGGCTGAAAAGTCCCGGGCCTAAAAACGAAAACACGTTTTTTTCCTCCAACTTGGCTGTATTCGTCAACGTAATCTCCATCAACAGCAACACAATCATTCCAGCGCCGCTCTAACATTTCAATACCACTTTTGTAGTATAATTTACCTTTTGCCTCAAAATAGGCCTCAGCTTCAGCGATAAAGCGATAACCTCTTCATTCAAGCGAAATTTCTTGCCGGCGAGCATTTTTTGGTCTGGGTCTGCGAAGAGCCGGTAGTCGCTGGGAGCTAAGTCTGGAGAATACGGTGGATGTGAGAGCAATTCGAAGTTCAATTCATGTTGTTTTAATGACAAGTGACTTGTGACACGATGCGTTGTCTTGATGAAACAATTGTTTTTTTCTTTGCCATATGCCGTCGTTTCTATGCAATTTCGGCCTTCAAACGCTTGGAGCTTTTAACGCTGTATAATATTCACTGTTGATGGTATTTCCCTTCTCAAGATGGTCGATGAATATTACATCACGCACATCACATCCCAAAATATCGATGACATAACCTTTCCAGTCGATTGTTGTACTTTTGGGGGCCTTTGACGAGGTTCACCGGTTGCTATCCACTGTTCACTCAGATGACGATCGTATTGATTTCGGAGTAATGGAAATGGTAAATGGATCCATATTTTATCCATTATTACATATCGACACAAAATTCCGGTTTGTTACGTTTAAACATCTACAAACACTACTCAGAATCATTAACACTTTCTTGTTTTTGGTCAACAGTGACCAAACGCAAAACGCGGCATCCACTTTGACAGAGCTTTCTCATAGTCAAATGCTCATGCAACATCAATATAAAGCCAACACGTTCTTTTGATATGTTTACGATGTCAGCTAACTCACGCAATTTCACGTTTCGATCATTCATTTATTCATCATTCGATTTTGTGGATTTTTTTTATGTTTTCTGTTGTTACCGCCTCATTTGACTGCTGGCGTCCACTGCGTCCTGCATCATCAGTGTCTCTACGACCACGTTTGAAACAACGTTTCAGCAAACCAACGTTTTTTTTGTTTCGGTTGTTTCCGATGGAGCGGAGTCTCCATAACACTCTTCAAGCCATTGCTCATTGCTTCACTTGAACGGTATTTTTCCCATCCAGAAGCAGTGTAAAATTGACACAGGAAATTGTTTTTGATCCATTGTATTGAAAATAACAAAAGTAGCGTCAGTCTTAGAACAATAACGTACAAACTAATGAATAGAATATCATGAAATTTTAACAGCTGGCTTTTGAAGGTTAGTACTAACTGAAAAAGAGGAGAATGCAACAAAACTAGCGCCATCTATGTGTTAGGCCCGGAACTTTTCAACCGATGTGTTATGTTACATGCGTTAAGTTACACCTCCATTTAAATACTTATTTAGCCGGTATATGCTTAATAATTATGTATTTATTTAAACAATGTTTTCCATTACGTATTTATATAGTGTCAGATGATTGTAAATGATTTTCAATCTTTAAAGTCCGTAAATTTCCGTTTAGCGCATGGGAAACTTACTTCTGTATTGTAGGTTGCATATCTTAAATACATTATTTTCTAGTACAGAGAATATTGCTTACGCTCGGTCCATATTATAATCACGAAAAATTCTTACTGTTAGACTATGTAACCCTGTCAATGTTTTTGTTTTAATCCACCAAAACTTTTTTCCTAGAGAGAAGCGATATATTGCAAATGTGCCGTATCAATTAGTTTTAAAATGACTTATATTGTTGTTTATTTAAATCAAATGTGAACGTTTACGTCAATTACTTACGCTATTTGAACATTTTGATGATGTCTTTTAATGAATACCCGACACTCTGCTATGCTGCCTGTTACCGTTTAAATTATAAACTTCTTTCGTTACAATAGCAGACCTCGAAGCGTCACGGCACATTGTGTTTTCAAAGTGTCCCAGAACGTTTTGCCAACTGTAATTGATTTAGCGAACACAATTATTTTCTGAAACGTAGTTTCCACTTTCAACTACCACTCGAGTGTCACAATAATAACTGTAATTGCATTGTATTCTTTAAGGAGGACGCCTACTGCCAAAGCAATGCTTGTCTTCAATAGCTCGGCAATTAATTTACGTAATGGTTCGCTTTGATAAGAAACAATAAAATTATTTACATAATTCCGAGTAAAACTTTTTATGAAAAAAATTATGGTTGTATTATATTGTTATACTACAAACCATTAATTGTTCGAGTATAAATACAAGTAATTCAACCTGAATTTTGAATCAGGGTAACTCAACTCAAAAGTAACTTTATTAAGAGAAATAAAAACTAGTAGAAGTTCATTTATGTCGATAACATAGAATTCTCGAGTTATGGAAACAATAAAGTCATTAAAAGCTATTTTTGCTTCGTTTTTGAGGTATTTGACGCACTTTCACTATTTGTGAATTTTTGCGCTGATGCCTCAGTTACGTTTAGATATAGATATAAACAAATAGACAATGTGTGAAAGATAAATATAAATATGGAATCAACAGAAACAATTACTCCGAGGGCTAATACCCCTGCCAGCATTGGATTACACTGTTGATTTTCCGATGGATTCTTAGACGATGATATAACATATACAAAAAAGAAGGAATTAAAATCCTCGGAGTAGTTGTAGTTGTTTCTGTTGATTCCATATTTATAATATAGCCTGGAAAGGCCTTTCTGTCAGCGCCCACCTGATGAGACCTGATATGATATGGCTTTTGGTTCGTTGTGTCTACTTGGTAGGACGTGTTCCAAGTGTGAGATCTTTGATCTTAATATTTAGACGAATAAGGATTTTAATTCCTTCTTTTTTGAGTGTGTGAAAGGTAAATACATAGAAAAATTCAAACTTGATATTTATTAGTAAAATGACTGGATTTGTTGAATCGATGTTTAAAATGCTTTGTTTTGTTGCCTTCCAATTTTGAAATTATGCACGCCCTATTCGAACTACTCCGAGCTGCCACTTGAAGTCGATTTATGATTAAATAATCGAGACCACCAGACACGGATCGCGATTTCGCTTAATAATTGTTTTGATAAGCTTTACGTGAATTCACCTATGTAGGCTGCGTTGTTGATTCAACTGGACATGTTTAAATACCTCAGTGAGGCCTTGTCCAGTTTAATATCTTCTGTAGCAGCTAAAATCCACTAGATGGCAACCATTGCCTCTACGTTACTATTATATTAACTGTTCTTTACGGAACATTACAGCTTGGTCACTAATTTGTCGAGACTGCCTATGGCACGCTGATGAGCTTCTAATAAGAGCAAAATCGCGATCCGTGTCTGGTGGTCTCGATAAATTTCTGACCAAAAACATAATAATTGTTTTTGATAAGCTTTAATTTCACGTATGTAGGCTGCGTTGTTGATTCAATTGGACAAGTTTAAATACCTCAGTGAGGCCTTGACCAGTTTAATATCTTCTGTAGCAGCTAAAATCCAACAGATGGCAACAATCGCTTCTACGTTACTATTAATGTTGGAAGTGACTATTTTTTTGCAGCAATATTTGTCGTACCTTCTGCTTTATTTAATTGTATTGAAATGTATACTCTAAACTTTTTTGCAAGTTCTGGAACAGTTGTATGAATAGCTGCTTCTTCTAAGGCTTTCAATTAGTGGAGGTTGCTGTTTGGTCTTATTTCTGAAAAGGTGGGCAAGGTCAACCCAAACCGATATCTGCATAAATCGAATATTTAAATTTGTTTATTATGTAATTAATACGGTTAAGGTATTTTTTAAGCCGTTTTAATCAGTAATATTTCATATTTGGGTTAATGAATATAAAAGCTCACTGGATAGGTTTCACAAAGTTTAAAAAAATCTTCTGACGACCGTTTCGGCTATTAGGCCATTATCAATGATACAGAACTTTTGTAGTAATAAAAAATTGAGAGGTTTACAAGTATTCATAGTGTTCCTAGACTAAAGGTTGGGCTAGTGAGCTGATAGTAGGGGTGAGTTTTTTGTATTGAGTTCTATTTGATTATTAACTGTATTTAGATGATCTTTTTGACATTTTGTAATCAATAAGGTTTCGAATAAGTTTAATCTTTTACTTTTGCGAATATTGTGCAATAATTTGATCACTTATTCAGTAATTGTAATTGTCTTCAATAATATTTCACTAATTTATTTTTAATTTAATTTTATGCTGTATATAAAACATTCAGTGAGGATATTAAACTTTCTTCCTATGTGATTTTGAGAAGGAATCTCCGCAACGTGGGTTAATGGTGTATAAAATTAAATTACCTTGGTTTTGTTATTTTTATTTCCTTTCGTATTTTCTAGTTCAGCCGTAAGTTACTGTAACGACTTTATTAATCCGCTCGCCCCTTTATTGCGGCCACGGTTGGATAATTCTAGTCCTCACCTTCGTATATAATCATATTTTGTTTCATTTAGCTCGAAATTTAAAGGAAAAGCTTAATCCGATTAGAAGTTAGGTTAGGTACCTGCAGAAGGAGCAGAAGGATGCCGCAGTTTGCGAGTTGAAGACAATTAATCAGGTCTCCAGGATTAATAAAGTCCTTCGTATCAGACACGAAGAGGAATGGATTGTTGTTCCGTAGTACGTCGGTGTCATATATTATACAACCTGTTCTTGATTACCTAATTGATGATTCCGTCCCGACGAAAGACGAAAATGATAACTGCGGAGCGGGTGAAATGGATTTTCCAATCTAAATCTTTAAGTTCGATTTGATGGTAAAAGCATTTCCAGTGTTATTTATCTGGATTGAGAGTAAACTACAATTAACCAAGTGGCCCTCTTGTAATGCCTATTTTGTTGTACTTAATTAAATTAAATACGAACAGAAAATAAACAAAGAAGTTACTATTGTTGTAATATACCACATGCCTACACGGTTCTGAATCTGGACAAATACAAATAATAACAGTAACAATTATTATGCTTTTGGTCAGAAATTTATCGAAACTACCAGACACGGATCGCGATTGTCTATTTGATATCTTCTGTAGCGGCTAAAATCCACTAGATGGCAGCACTTGCCTGTATGTTGTTATTATACAAACAATAACTTCCGAGGTAATTTTTTTACTCTGAATCCGAATGTAGGTTCGAAACTGTATCCATTACATCAGATCATTAGATAAAACGGAGTACAATGTTTCATTAATAACAGTGTTTTCAGCCATTCAAGGAGTGTTTAAAATAATATAAAATATTGATGAAATAACTTCCGAACTAAGTTGCCGTCGTCTAGGTTGGTTAATGATACCAACGAGAATGCTTCTACCACGCCATTGAAGATGTCTTCCGCAGAAGAAGACGAAACGTCTGGTATCATTAACCAACCAAGACCACGGAAACTTAGCCCGGAAGTTATTTCATCAATAGACACCGGCCGTGAAAGTCTACATTCCACGATAAATATAAAATATTTTTCCTTTATTTTTAGCCACAGGATTAGAAAGAAGATTTAAACTTTAAGCTTTCGTAAACATTTCTTATTGTTAGGATGCACATTCTTCTACTCTTTTACCTAGTTAGTTACTCGGTTAAATAAATAAAAGGTACAAGAATATTCGTAGACACAGTGGTTCAGAAATTGCTAAGAGCTTTTAAAAAATAACTGTTTTATCGTGCCAACTGCTATTGTTTTTATCAAGTTATATACTTAATTAATTAAAAACCAATAAAGCGTTAATTATGATATTGAGGTTTCAATAATAGAAAAGTACTTAATCGAGAAATATGGGAGCATTGAATGAACATTTACCCTTGGGGTGGGAAATTATACTTAAATAGAATGTGCTGTCTCTGGAGTGTTTTAAAAGTATTAGCACAGTATATACAGACAGGTCTATTCACAACAGCACTCCGTTATTACTTCTTACTTACTTCTCATTTTTCAAAGACTTAGTTTAATAATTAATATTTTTATACATATTTTTGGTACAGTGGAGCCATTTTCTAAATATTATTCCTTTTTTTACGTAAGAGGGGGTTGGAGGGGTAACAAATATCTTACGATTCCGTCCAAAGGGACGACAGAGGTAAGAAATGTAGGAAAATAACCCTTACCTAATTTATGAACGACTCCTAAGATGGTTTCACTCCAAAATACATATGGAAGTCTGGTCTGAAGTAAGGGTTAACTATTGTAACGAATTTTCTAGATCAACTTATTTATTTAAACAATTATTTATTTTTCACTTACACACTACTTAAAACACTTAAACACTAATGCAACAACTTATTTATATGACAAGGTAAATGTCTTATTTATATCACTCAGTATATCGTATTTATATTACCACTTATTTATATCACTGGGTATATCGTATTTATATTACCATTCTACTATCAACTATAAACCGTGACGGTGTACTAAACTAAACTAAAACTAAACTGTAACTGTAACTGTTCTTGACCGTCGACAACATAATATTTATAGAGGTGTCGAAGGTTCTGGAGTAATCAGGAACGATCTTCTAGTATTTTCTCGAACTCCTATTATGTTGTTGTTTACTTATTTTTATCAAAGCGCCGACCGACGACCGTATTCGAGGAACCCGTCTTATCTGTTTCCGGAACTCGCCGCCGCTCTTGTACACACATACAGGCTCGTTACACTATGTTATACCATCATGAACGAGTATGTAGATATTTATATGATGGAGTTAAGCTGATCTCAGAAATTAATGTAGGTGTAGTATTTAGAATGGTATGGAAAATGGACCTATACTTGATATGAAAGGATATCTAAAAGGAGGACTAAACATATTACGAAATACAAAACAAGTGAACGAATGGATGGCACTTTTGAACTCAATGTATAACAGGTGCGATAAAGAAACTTTGCCAACAGGTAAGGGAGCGTGTTATTTAGACAAAAATTGCCAAAATAACACAAATAAAGAAATCTGAGATATGGTCAGATGTGGAAACATTGGTAAGGAGGGAAATGGCTCTGAAGAGTGGGCGTGCTATTGAGGAAGTGAGACGACAGGATATTTAACAGTGTTGTAAAGAAGCAGTAAGAAATTAAAAGGGGAAAAGTAGTAAAAGTGATCTGGATATGGAGAATTTATTAACTGACACTTAAGAGTGATTTATAGCTGATTTCTTATACCAGGTTGACATAAATTGAATATGAGTTATAATCTCTAAGGGCATTGTGTTTATTTGCCACAACACATAATGTGAGTTGTAATGCCATATTTACACAGGTTGAATAAAGTCATAAATGTAAAGTATAAAATGTGAGTAAATTACAAAAATCCCTTGTCAGGCGTTAAAGGAAAATGTACGATAATAATAATACTTAGCTGATTAAACAAAGTATAGTGCTCGTTTTAAAATACACAGATTTGCAGCCAAAAACTTTAAAATTATAAAATTACTCTCAAAATTGTTTAGTTACCATTTCGAGATTCTTGTAGTACTTTGATTGCTTTAAAAAGAATGATTTGGTTTGAAGAAAGAAATTTTATATTTTATTTTCGTATTCATTTACATTTTTATATTTTAAGTACGGTAGATATTAAAGACATTCTTAAAAATAAACAAATCTAGTTTTTGTATAGGATTGAAAGAAATAAATTACTCCAATTAATGCATTTATGTTCCCTAAATCGTTATAAAAATGACATGACGCCACAATTAGAGCATTAGGAGGTGTTCGCGGAAGTTTAATAAGGTAAAAGAGTAGACTATAAGAACAATAAAGATAACATATTAAAAAAAGAAGGAATTAAAATCTTTATTCGTCTAAATATTAAGATCAAAGATTTCACATTTTGAACGCGACCTACCAAATAGGCACAACGAACCGAAAGCCATATCCCACGACCGGTTTCGACCTATCGGGTCTCATCAGGTGGGTGCCGGCAGAAAGGCCTTTAGGCTATATTATAAACATCAATATAAATATAAATATGGAATCAACAGAAACAACTACTCCGAGGGATAATACCCCTACCGGCATTGAATTACACTGTTGATTCTGATGGATTCTTAGACGAAAATATAACATATTCAAAAAAGAAAAAGATAACTTTGTAGGAAAGAACACGTACCGGAAATTATCTATTAATGAAAGATCTATAAACAACCCTTTGCGGAATTCACAGGGGATGAAATTTACAACCTTAAAAGATAGGTAAAAGAATATATTCTATCCTCTATTTTTCGTAACGTAAGTACCTATAATTTTTTCGAAATTATTTTTTCTGACGAGAATAGGACAGTTTAATTTAGAAGGATAAACGTAGAACAAGTCTTGTCCATTTTAACAAAAGAGTTTTCAGTGTTTCGGAATAAATTGTTATGTGTTCTTTGTACTGTAAATCATTCTGAGAAGGTTGCGAGAAAGGAAAAAGCAAAGGGTTCTGCGGCTTCTACGTTAAATTAATTACAACAACCTTTGAGAGCGGAAGAAAGCCAAAAGCATCTTTTGACTTAGAGCCGGGTTAAAACGAACGGTGGTTTTAGAGTCCATTTAAAACCAAATTACTCGTAACATAACGTTTGCTCCCAATTTTCTGCGTGATGAATTTTATTTCACTGCTTTAAAACTGTGTACCTACTCTAACCCATGGAAGATTATTGAATTAATAAGTTAAAAAAAAAAGGAAACAAAGAATGCAAATACATTATATACATATAAACGGTTGAAATATTTAGCACGAAAATTTTCCATAGACAAGTAATTCAAGGATATTTTGTTTTATTTAGCGTTCTTTGTTTCCTGATTCTTGTATATTATCCTGCAGCCTGGTGGTTCTCATAGAATACAGAGAAGAGAATAAAACAAATTTAATAAGGAATAAACACGGAAAATCAAAAGGATCCCAGAATGAGTTCAAGCGCCTTTTGTGTGGCTTGCTTCCATTCTGATGAGCTTTCGTTAACAAGTGAGCTTTGGATTTCCTGAGGGAATGAAGATGAAAAGACGGCGGCGTGCATCCGAAAAACAAGATTCAAGATAGGTAACCAGAAATTAGATTAGCTCGGTATACTCTTGTATATTTTTTAGCCTAAAGCAATTTCTATTTAATAATGTTCTTTTATTCTCAAGTAGCTTAAATAATAAATACGAAGCATGTTTTTTAAGTAAGTACCGTTTTGAAATTCTGCCACCGCAGCGTTGCGGTCTGCGTTTGGCGCATGCGCACTGAGTACCTACATCTCTCACCCACGGACTGATGCCAATACAGCCTGATTCGCCCTTGTTTACGTTGTCTACTGAGTGTTTAAGATGCCTTCGATAATCGTGAGTCCCGCCGACTGTGAAGTCCGGGCTCTTATACGATTCCTTAGTGCTAAAGAACTAAAACCGATTGATATTTATCGTGAGATAAGTGCAGTTTACGAACAAAACTTTATGAGTGATGGAAGGGTATTGAAGTGGATGAGAGCATTTAAAGATGGTCGCACAAATGTGCATGACAATGCCCGTCCGTATATGAATAATCTGACCGAAGATCTCATCACATCTTTTCACCGGGAAACTCTAGATCAATCTCCGTATAGCCCTGATCTGGCGCCCAGTGACTATCAGTTGTTCCTGCACTTAAAGAAACATCTAGGCGGTCAGCGTCTTCAAGACGATGACGAAGTCAACACAGTTGTCATGCAGAAAAATAGATTAAGGTACAGGCTTTCATGTAAAAATAAAATTATTAAGATATCTTTGCACGTTTTTTATTAATTTCAAAACGATACTTACTTAAAAAAACATGCCTCATAGAAGCACTGAGGGTACATAATAAACCCCGAAAAACCAATATGGCTATCTTTCCTTAGGCCAATACAATATACAATTGTTCGAATTTAGGAATTAAGTAAAATTACATATGTCAACGGGGATCAGGAAACTAAGACCACAGATGTCAGTTACTAGGCTGTGACTGAATTGCCTAAATGCGTCAAAAATTCTAGATTTCCTAACCTCAAATCATTTATTACGTGAAAAAGAGTCAAAAACCAAGAGAGTAATTATTTACGATCAATCTCTACTCGCTTATCTATGTGTTCCAGCAAATTTACATTTTGAAATATTTTAATCTCATAATCTGAATGATGTCCATTTGGCTTGTTTGATTTTGTTATTTATAAATTTCAACGCGCTAAGGGCAACTCTCAGGGGCCAAATTCGACTTCGCTATCGAAAATACATCAAAAATGATTACCTTCTTTCCTGATTCGTTTTTCAGTAGTCGTCTGGAAATCAAAACATTGTCCGAAAAAGGGCACTAAATGGCGGGTTGAAATGAAAAAAAACAAGAAAAGGGTAATCATTTAATAAATGTATTTTTCAAAGAAAAATTCAAGTTTGTCCCCAGGATTAAACCGGGATATTCAAATGAAATCCCTATTTCAAAACAAAATATGGAAAGTTAACATTACTTGTATTTTGAGATTAAGAAACCTCAAAATCATGATGCGTTGAAGCAATTCTAAGATTAGATTCTAATTCAGCTACAAAAGGTACGTAGTATTGTTAAAACGGCCGGAATTATTACGTTACAGGTTAAGTTTATTTGACTATGATATACAGTGTGATGTTGTACATTCTTTTTTTATCATCATAACATGGTTTAAATAAAAAAATCATATTATTGTAAAGTAAAACTAATTATATACTACGCTTTATGATAGAATATGTAATATTAAATGGTCCTTAAGACGTGAGTCCAATAATAGTAATTTTAAGTAGGCACATGCTATAACAAAATTATAACTACTGTAGCAAACGTATACGTGTGGGATGATTAGTGCTGATGCGCTGCGAAGGCGGAACGTTTGATGTCGAGACCGATCGATACCGGATAATAGATGCTCGAGAATATTCTGTTGAAATAATAAGTCGTTTTCTAGTAATTTCTTTCAGTAAATCGTCTTTGGGTCAGCGGAGACAGTTGATTTCCGGACGCGGAATATAAATAAAAATAAAACGGCGAGACACAAAGTGATATAAATAAAGTGCATTATTGTTTATCAGATAAATAAGTAGTTGAAGTTTGTTAGTAGTGTTTAAGTAAATAAATTAATAGCTGTAAATAAATAATTGTTAAATAAATAAGTGAACTAGAAAATTTGTTACAGTACAAATTCTATTGAATTATAAACATTGTTAAAAACGAAAACGAAACTATTTATACTTTGAAAATATTGTGGAGAAATTGAAATTGGAGGAGCGAAGCGTACGTTTGATTGAATTGATTATAATTGATATAAATTGAAGATTGATTGGCGATGACTTGTATTTCGGTAATACCTACTTGTACCGTTTGTGATACTGGGATTTTGGTTTTTAAAGATCTAAATTATTAAGATAGAAAGGGGAAAAGGTGTGGTTTAGATAGTTAGACAATTTATTGGTTGATTAATATTTGTGAGGGTTGAAGAAGGGTTTATTTTTGATAGTGCCTTAAAAAGAATAGGACAGTAAAGATAGAAAAGGATGTACACTAGCAGATGGTGTTCTAGAAAAAATTTAACTTATCATCATCAAGGGCAAGGATTTTGGACAATTAAGCAATAAATAAGAAATTTTGAAAATGCTTTACAGGAAATTAGTGACAGTGGAAAGAGTAATTGCAGGACAATTAAAAAAGGATTTTTGGGTGTTAGTAGCAGATATTGTATTGATAACTGTGACGAATGGAAATTATTGGGCGTAAAAAAATGTATGGAATTTGTTTTAAAAAGCGTGACGTCCACAACAGTTAGATTATTTCACGCAATTTTGGCAGTGACTGAAACTTCGAGATATAACCTTCGTCACGTTGTTGCCGCAATACAACTGATGATGTTAGTCGCAGTTGCCGACGAAACGTCAGGGCTTAATCGTTCACTTAGGCTACGGCCTTTTATCCGTATATGTTAGGGGTATTCATAAAATGTAGATATCGTCGATCAGGAAATACAATCTTTTATTGTTTATGCATGCCTTTCATTTGCACCACTTAAAAACTAAAATGCTAATCTAAATTCAAAAACAAAAGCCAAATTTTACACTTACTAGATACCCGCAAAACTATAAATAAAAATATGATTAGAAAATAATTAAAGCGGCGAAACAGGAAATACAAGAATAAATGTGCAAGCGAAGCTCCCTTAGTTAAAATGTATTTATGTACTAATGATTCATTCAAGCAGATGGACACGGATGCAACGGAGGTTGCTATTATTCCTGGATATGAATATTCGCTTTGAATAAGCCAAAGAAGCGAAGTCTAGATTCTAGTTGTATTTCTGAATTAATTAAATGTAATTGAAAGCAGGGAGATATACAATATTTAATAATGGTTGAATGGTGCCTATCCTATGTAGTTTATAAAACGGTTTATGAATACGCGTTTGTTCTTTCTGATAGTAAAAGGACTAATCAGCTGTTAGTTTTGATTGAGCGATTACATTGAGTCCAGCTTCATTAAAAATTTTAAACAATAATTATTCTTTGTTTACTCTAAAATACTTATTGCTAAATGTTCACTTAAACCAATAAGCTATTAAATTTCAGCCAGTATTTACAAAAATCGTAAATAAGTATATGATACGACATAATCTTTAGTAAAACAGTTTTAGAAAAGGAGCTCTATTTTATATCTGCAATAATTCCATTCTGAAGCTAGGCTAATCTTAAAATATAAAATTAATAATCATTGTAAAATCATAGAAATTCTAACACTGTGAATCTGTGATACAGCGCGCATTTGCCTTAAGTCAACGTGGGAAAGTTAGAATATAACATAAAGTACCTATTTATTATATTTTATCTAAAAAAAATTCTCCCACGTCAATTATACTTCTAGAATATTTTAACAAAAAGCGCGTGATGCTGGATTTCCTGGTGTACCGCTGTACAACATTAAATGAGTTAACTCGAGAACGGTTTAAACAAGTTTAATTCACTAAAGTTTGAATATTTACAATAATTAAAAAACTTAAACCTATCGTGAAACTTATGACAAAAACTAAATGTAATCGAATTGATAGTTCAAAGAATTGCTACCGACCGCCTTGTGTAGAAGACTGATACTAATTGTTAACCTACCTAAAATATCTTATTAAATACAAACACATTGAAATACATAAATGCAATACAAAATTCAGCGGTACAATGTACCTACCAGTCACAAAGGCTAAAACTATAAATCCACTTTGTTTAGTCTATGAAATGAATTAATTTGTTTGTATGTATCACTTTATTACAAAGCCTCTTTTGGTATTAGTATTTTTGAATTTAAGTTAGTCATCTTTTTGCTCTCTGTTGAATCGGCTGATCTTCTTCAAACTTATCAACTTCAATATACGTTTAACAGACCGACACACTGGGCTTCATTGATACTCTGAATAAATAGTTTATCAGTAAATATTGGAAGTCAGATGCCGGTAGGGCTGTAAAATTGACCCGAGTGATCAGTCATAACTATGAATAACAAATCTATTTATAAATATAAAATTTAGAAAGGAATTTATTGAATTGTATTTCCCTGCAATAACTTGGTTTTTGTAAATCGAACAGGTACCTAACATTTAACTCAAGTGTAGGAAAGTGAGAGAATAATTCTCATCCTTCTAACGAATAAAGGAAAAAAAATTCAATGAATTAAGGTCCACAGGTAAAAATTTTGACCTTGATTCTGCTGATCTAATTATACAGTTTTGCTGAGTATCTACCGGATGATCCTTCTAGGACTAGATTTTTAAGACCCAATGCAAAATGATGCGCAGGTCGATGACGTGGCATAACGTGAGTCACCAGCAAGATTTTGTAAATTACAAAAAGAATGGTGACCTCGTTAAATGGCATTGCAGCGTGACATGATGCAGTTTATGCTTACCTTAATTGCTCATGCTGCAGTCTTTTTAGAAAATTTTTGTCTTTCTAGTTTATCTTCGAGGAAAGGAAATCTTCAAAAGACACCCCCGAACGGGGGGGGGGTAGTGTCGTATTCGCGCCTACCGACTAAAACATGCAAAGATATCTTAATAATTTCATGTTTACATGAAAGCCTGTACCTTAATCTACTTCAATATTGAGGCACTTGTCATAACATTTGACCAGTTTTTGAATACCCTTCTCATAGAACTCTGTCGCCTGACTTGTTCACTTCACCACTGCATCACAACTGTTTTGACTTCGTCATCGTCTTGAAGACACTGACCGCCCAGATGTTTCTTCAAGTGCAGAAACAAATAGTAGTCACTGGGCGCCAGGTCAGAGCTGTACGGAGGATGATCTAGAGTTTCCCAGTTAGAAGATGTGACCAGAGATCTTAAGCATAAGAAGACTATATTTTTTTATTTGCAAAACTTTTGATGTTCTAAAATACGAATATCAAAGGCCCTTCCTGTCTGCCCTACATAAACTTTTTCACAATTTCCACAACTTAATAGGTAAACACCTGATTTGGCCCCCTTTGGTATTTTACCTTTATTATTTAGAATAAATTTGCCTAAGCTATTATTAGTTTTGAAAGCAATAAAAATTTAAATTTCAAAGTATTCCCCTCTACCAAATAGTTTAGTTCTTAAGTATAAATACTGCTTCGATAGACTTAGTTTGTAGATCTTCACCTGAAGAAGATTTAGTATAACGAAACGGCTGTAGTGTCACAAATAAACAATTCTTGAAACTTTTATCGTTTTTTCATTAATTTTATTACGCAATCTTATTAATTAGCAACGTTTCTATAATTAATATATTAATATATATAATGACAGTATATGGTGTTCTGCTTAGTCTAATTTTTGAGTTTTAATAAGTTCGGATTTTTTACCTGTTTTGCTCATTACTTCTTTTCAGTTGTGCAGCTGTTCATTTAATAAAGTGATTTTGTGCCTCTTTCAAAAATAAGTTTGTGAATTTTTCAATTTATTCGGAGTAATTTTGAACGTAAGGCAAACGCACGTGATATATTTTGACTCAGTTGAAAGGAGTTGTAACAATTCGCATTATTAAAGGTGAACATTGAACGTGGCAGCAGCTTTAAGAGCGTTTACGACAACATTTTATGGAAAGGAAACTTGCTGCCGGATTATTCCGGTCGTGTACATCCTAATTGGCAATAACGAAACTTTGCGGCGGAAAATTAAATCTAACCCAGTCAACATTCACGACGGAAACGTCATAAATTCAAAATCGAAACACCTTGACGCAGCCTCCAAAGTAACCATTCTTGGTGATGTTTAATTTAGATTGAAGTTTTTGCTCGTGTTTATTTTTACTTCCAATTATCACAGATGACATGGTTCTATTTACAAAGTTATGGTTTCAGGAAGCTCGGAACTTCGCTAGAATTAATATAAGGAAATAAGAAAAACCAGCGGCTTAAGAGTTGGGAAAGCAATTTAGATTTAGAAGTAGGCGTAGTAGATATAGAAGCGAACGATAAGTAATTAAACGTTAAACAAATTAATCGGTTTATTGTCGATCGTTACTTTCAGAAAAGGTTAAAACAATATATTTAAAATTGATTAAGGCTTTCGCGGCCAGTTGATGAAATGATGTTGTCATTCTTCGGGTGTACAGGCCGTCGTCGGTTGGAATTGCTTCCTAACGTTTCGCTAGCACGAGTGGCGGTTGTCAGTCTACAACCAACAGCGAAAATGGATAGACCTCTGAAGAAGCTCGCCACTCGTGCTAGCGAAACGTTAGGAAGCAATTCCAACCGACGACGGCCTGTACACCCGAAGAATGACAACATCAATATATTTAAACCATTGATAAGCTTATATGTTCGATATCCAAAAAAGAAGGAATTAAAATCCTTATTCGTCTAAATATTAAGATCAAAGATCTCACATTTTGAACGCGTCCTAATAAGTAGGCACAACGAACCGAAAGCCACATCCCACGACCGGTTTCGACCTATCGGGTCTCATCAGGTGGGCGCTGGCAGAAAGGCCTTTACAGGCTATATTATGAATATAATATTATATGTTCGAGTTTCTTTCTTCAATTTGTTTTGTTTCGATATTTGAGGAGGGATTGCATTGTACGTTTGAAGCTAAATGTATTCTTATGGATGACAGCGTAATAAATAAATAAAAGCAGAAACAGCATAAGATTGGTCGGGCGTAGCCGAAGGTGCCACCAAATTATGCCTGACCAAAAAAGGTACAACCAATCTTCCCACTGACCAAAAAGGGTTCGAAATTGTTTTGTTTTTATATTTTTCACACAATTCTATGATAATTTTCACTTTACTTCTTACGGAGGAATCCTTAATTTTGAAAGGTGTTTTTAAACTTTGAATCTTGACAGGCTGCATGAAGCCTGTAGAGGCCTTTCTGCCAACGCCCACCTGATGAGACCCGATAGGTCGAAACCAGTCTAGAGATATGGCTTTCGGTACGCTGTGCCTACTGTGTAGAACGCGTTCGAAATGTAGGATCTGTAATCTTTAAAATTTAGACGAAAAAGGATTTTACTAACTTCCTTTTTTTGAATATAAAACAAATTAAGTTAAACTAAATAGAGGAGAACTAGGGATACGAATTTTGTCACTGTTAAAAGAGCTTAACCCCTTTTTATAAATATACATACTTTCATAACTATTAAGTAGGTGATTATTTCTAATTTTCTTAACTAATTTAAAATTGCCAAAATTGATCCCATGATTTACAGTAAGAATATGTTGAGCAACATTTGATTTTTCTGTTCTACCAAACCTAGCATGAGCTAAATGCTCTTTTTAACCTAACTTGAATAGAGCGTCCAGTTTGTTCAACATATTTCTTATTACAGACTTTATAACCAATTTCATAAACCCCGACTTCTTCTTTTCTCATTAGTAAAGACCAATAATGTTTGTTTAGGTAGATAATGAAACACTAGATATCACTTTCAAGTTATCAAATTAGTTAAGTTTGCAGCAAATGTTTGAAGCAACTTTCTGTACCTACAAGTACAGTAGGCCAAGTTTAATAAAAGCTGTGACCGTAATGCAAAACCTGCGCTCAAATATAAAAAGAACGCATTCGGAGGGAAAATGATGACACGAACATGCCAATTTTACTAATTTTTAAGTATTAAGCTTTAGACTCTTTGAGTTTATACGTTACAGGTAACGAAGAAAAAAAATTAAATGTAGACTAAGTAAAAATGAATATAAAATTGAATGAAGTAAAGAATTTTAGTTGTTGCCAGGAATATCGAACGAGATAAGAGGGGAGCTAGAAGTCTGTTAGTCATAGTAGGGATGAATTTGATAAGGTCGATAACCTACAATACTGAAAACCAAAAGCACCGAAGAAACCCATTGTAAAATTGTTATTAGGAAAAGTAAGAATTATTATAGACGGCATGGCTGTTAGTATACAGAGTTGTATTGTTATGAGAGATTAAAGGAAAGTACTGAAGCAATTAAATTCTCGTTAAGCGAAGAATAGATACTGAGCAGGTAAAGAGCAAGTATAGAAAGAGAATTGTAAGAAAAGAATATTTACTTGATAACAATATGATACACTATACAATTAATTTTGTAAATACCATAACTACATTACACCTTAACACACCTGAAATAAATTGCAATATAAACAGACTTAAAATTGTTGGCTGCGGCAAAGATAAAATAAGTAAAAGTAAATGTAATTAAACATCGCCAAAAAGAAAAGAGTGGGTAGATGTAACTGCACTGTAGGTTTATCTTTATATACATTTCCCTTTTAGGTTTTATTGCTTCTCTCTATTTTTGTTATTGTATCTTACTTGATATTAAATTTATAAGGATATTTAAACTAAATTACATAACAAATCTTTTTCCAAATTAAAATTTAATGGTTTAATAAAAAAAAAAAGAAATTTGTATCATAAATACCTAATCAAATTAATTATATAAGCAATTCTAAGATTAGATTCTAATTCAGCTACAAAAGGTACGTAGTATTGTTGTTAAAACGGCCGGAATTATTACGTGACAGGTTAAGTTTATTTGACTATGATATACAGTGTGATGTTGTACATTCTTTTTTTATCATTATAAGTAAACATTGTTTAAATTAAAAAAACATATTATTGTAAAGTAAAACTAATTATATACTACGCTTTATGATAGAATATGTAATATTAAATGGTCCTTAAGACGTGAGTCCAATAATAGTAATTTTAAGTAGGCACATGCTATAACAAAATTATAACTACTGTAGCAAACGTATACGTGTGGGATGAGTCGATTAGCGCTGATGCGCTGCGAAGGCGGAACGTTTGATGTCGAGACCGATCGATACCGAATAATAGATGCTCGAGAATATTCTGTTGAAATAATAAGTCGTTTTCTTTGGAAAGCGGTCGAAGTATCTTCGCGTGTTTTCTAGTAATTTCTTTCAGTAAATCGTCTTTGGGTCAGCGGAGACAGTTGATTTCCGGACGCGGAATATAAATAAAAATAAAACGGCGAGACACAAAGTGATATAAATAAAGTGCATTATTGTTTATCAGATAAATAAGTAGTTGAAGTTTGTTAGTAGTGTTAATAATAATAATAAATAATTGTTAAATAAATAAGTGAACTAGAAAATTTGTTACAGTACAAATTCTATTGAATTATAAACATTGTTAAAAACAAAAACGAAACTATTTATACTTTGAAAATATTGTGGAGAAATTGAAATTGGAGGAGCGAAGCGTACGTTTGATTGAATTGATTATAATTGATATAAATTGAAGATTGATTGGCGATGACTTGTATTTCGGTAATACCTACTTGTACCGTTTTTGATACTGGGATTTTGGTTTTTAAAGATCTAAATTATTAAGATAGAAAGGGGAAAAGGTGTGGTTTAGATAGTTAGACAATTTATTGGTTGATTAATATTTGTGAGGGTTGAAGAAGGGTTTATTTTTGCTAGTGCCTTAAAAAGAATAGGACAGTAAAGATAGAAAAGGATGTACACTAGCAGATGGTGTTCTAGAAAAAATTTAACTTAATCATCATCGAGGGCAAGGATTTTGGACAATTAAGCAATAAATAAGAAATTTTGAAAATGCTTTACAGGAAATTAATGACAGTGGAAAGAGTAATTGCAGGGCAATTAAAAAAGGATTTTTGGGTGTTAGTAGCAGATATTGTATTGATAACTGTGACGAATGGAAATTATTGGGCGTAAAAAAATGTATGGAATTTGTTTTAAAAAGCGTGACGTCCACAACAGTTAGATTATTTCACGCAATTTTGGCAGTGACTGAAACTTCGAGATATAACCTTCGTCACGTTGTTGCCGCAATACAACTGATGATGTTAGTCGCAGTTGCCGACGAAACGTCAGGGCTTAATCGTTCACTTAGGCTACGGCCTTTTATCCGTATATGTTAGGGGTATTCATAAAATGTAGATATCGTCGATCAGGAAATACAATCTTTTATTGTTTATGCATGCCTTTCATTTGCACCACTTAAAAACTAAAATGCTAATCTAAATTCAAAAACAAAAGCTAAATTTTACACTTACTAGATACCCGCAAAACTATAAATAAAAATATGATTAGAAAATAATTAAAGCGGCGAAACAGGAAATACAAGAATAAATGTGCAAGTGAAGCTCCCTTAGTTAAAATGTATTTATGTACTAATGATTCATTCAAGCAGATGGACACGGATGCAACGGAGGTTGCTATTATTCCTGGATATGAATATTCGCTTTGAATAAGCCAAAGAAGCGAAGTCTAGATTCTAGTTGTATTTCTGAATTAATTAAATGTAATTGAAAGCAGGGAGATATACAATATTTAATAATGGTTGAATGGTGCCTATCCTATGTAGTTTATAAAACGGTTTATGAATACGCGTTTGTTCTTTCTGATAGTAAAAGGACTAATCAGCTGTTAGTTTTGATTGAGCGATTACATTGAGTCCAGCTTCATTAAAAATTTTAAACAATAATTATTCTTTGTTTACTCTAAAATACTTATTGCTAAATGTTCACTTAAACCAATAAGCTATTAAATTTCAGCCAGTATTTACAAAAATCGTAAATAAGTATATGATACGACATAATCTTTAGTAAAACAGTTTTAGAAAAGGAGCTCTATTTTATATCTGCAATAATTCCATTCTGAAGCTAGGCTAATCTTAAAATATAAAATTAATAATCATTGTAAAATCATAGAAATTCTAACACTGTGAATCTGTGATACAGCGCGCATTTGCCTTAAGTCAACGTGGGAAAGTTAGAATATAACATAAAGTACCTATTTATTATATTTTATCTAAAAAAAATTCTCCCACGTCAATTATACTTCTAGAATATTTTAACAAAAAGCGCGTGATGCTGGATTTCCTGGTGTACCGCTGTACAACATTAAATGAGTTAAATCGAGAACGGTTTAAACAAGTTTAATTCACTAAAGTTTGGATATTTACAATAATTAAAAAACTTAAACCTATCGTGAAACTTATGACAAAAACTAAATGTAATCGAATTGATAGTTCAAAGAATTGCTACCGACCGCCTTGTGTAGAAGACTGATACTAATTGTTAACCTACCTAAAATATCTTATTAAATACAAACACATTGAAATACATAAATGCAATACAAAATTCAGCGGTACAATGTACCTACCAGTCACAAAGGCTAAAACTATAAATCCACTTTGTTTAGTCTATGAAATGAATTAATTTGTTTGTATGTATCACTTTATTACAAAGCCTCTTTTGGTATTAGTATTTTTGAATTTAAGTTAGTCATCTTTTTGCTCTCTGTTGAATCGGCTGATCTTCTTCAAACTTATCAACTTCAATATACGTTTAACAGACCGACACACTGGGCTTCATTGATACTCTGAATAAATAGTTTATCAGTAAATATTGGAAGTCAGATGCCGGTAGGGCTGTAAAATTGACCCGAGTGATCAGTCATAACTATGAATAACAAATCTATTTATAAATATAAAATTTAGAAAGGAATTTATTGAATTGTATTTCCCTGCAATAACTTGGTTTTTGTAAATCGAACAGGTACCTAACATTTAACTCAAGTGTAGGAAAGTGAGAGAATAATTCTCATCCTTCTAACGAATAAAGGAAAAAAAATTCAATGAATTAAGGTCCACAGGTAAAAATTTTGACCTTGATTCTGCTGATCTAATTATACAGTTTTGCTGAGTATCTACCGGATGATCCTTCTAGGACTAGATTTTTAAGACCCAATGCAAAATGATGCGCAGGTCGATGACGTGGCATAACGTGAGTCACCAGCAAGATTTTGTAAATTACAAAAAGAATGGTGACCTCGTTAAATGGCATTGCAGCGTGACATGATGCAGTTTATGCTTACCTTAATTGCTCATGCTGCAGTCTTTTTAGAAAATTTTTGTCTTTCTAGTTTATCTTCGAGGAAAGGAAATCTTCAAAAGACACCCCCGAACGGGGGGGGGGTAGTGTCGTATTCGCGCCTACCGACTAAAACATGCAAAGATATCTTAATAATTTCATGTTTACATGAAAGCCTGTACCTTAATCTACTTCAATATTGAGGCACTTGTCATAACATTTGACCAGTTTTTGAATACCCTTCTCATAGAACTCTGTCGCCTGACTTGTTCACTTCACCACTGCATCACAACTGTTTTGACTTCGTCATCGTCTTGAAGACACTGACCGCCCAGATGTTTCTTCAAGTGCAGAAACAAATAGTAGTCACTGGGCGCCAGGTCAGAGCTGTACGGAGGATGATCTAGAGTTTCCCAGTTAGAAGATGTGACCAGAGATCTTAAGCATAAGAAGACTATATTTTTTTATTTGCAAAACTTTTGATGTTCTAAAATACGAATATCAAAGGCCCTTCCTGTCTGCCCTACATAAACTTTTTCACAATTTCCACAACTTAATAGGTAAACACCTGATTTGGCCCCCTTTGGTATTTTACCTTTATTATTTAGAATAAATTTGCCTAAGCTATTATTAGTTTTGAAAGCAATAAAAATTTAAATTTCAAAGTATTCCCCTCTACCAAATAGTTTAGTTCTTAAGTATAAATACTGCTTCGATAGACTTAGTTTGTAGATCTTCACCTGAAGAAGATTTAGTATAACGAAACGGCTGTAGTGTCACAAATAAACAATTCTTGAAACTTTTATCGTTTTTTCATTAATTTTATTACGCAATCTTATTAATTAGCAACGTTTCTATAATTAATATATTAATATATATAATGACAGTATATGGTGTTCTGCTTAGTCTAATTTTTGAGTTTTAATAAGTTCGGATTTTTTACCTGTTTTGCTCATTACTTCTTTTCAGTTGTGCAGCTGTTCATTTAATAAAGTGATTTTGTGCCTCTTTCAAAAATAAGTTTGTGAATTTTTCAATTTATTCGGAGTAATTTTGAACGTAAGGCAAACGCACGTGATATATTTTGACTCAGTTGAAAGGAGTTGTAACAATTCGCATTATTAAAGGTGAACATTGAACGTGGCAGCAGCTTTAAGAGCGTTTACGACAACATTTTATGGAAAGGAAACTTGCTGCCGGATTATTCCGGTCGTGTACATCCTAATTGGCAATAACGAAACTTTGCGGCGGAAAATTAAATCTAACCCAGTCAACATTCACGACGGAAACGTCATAAATTCAAAATCGAAACACCTTGACGCAGCCTCCAAAGTAACCATTCTTGGTGATGTTTAATTTAGATTGAAGTTTTTGCTCGTGTTTATTTTTACTTCCAATTATCACAGATGACATGGTTCTATTTACAAAGTTATGGTTTCAGGAAGCTCGGAACTTCGCTAGAATTAATATAAGGAAATAAGAAAAACCAGCGGCTTAAGAGTTGGGAAAGCAATTTAGATTTAGAAGTAGGCGTAGTAGATATAGAAGCGAACGATAAGTAATTAAACGTTAAACAAATTAATCGGTTTATTGTCGATCGTTACTTTCAGAAAAGGTTAAAACAATATATTTAAAATTGATTAAGGCTTTCGCGGCCAGTTGATGAAATGATGTTGTCATTCTTCGGGTGTACAGGCCGTCGTCGGTTGGAATTGCTTCCTAACGTTTCGCTAGCACGAGTGGCGGTTGTCAGTCTACAACCAACAGCGAAAATGGATAGACCTCTGAAGAAGCTCGCCACTCGTGCTAGCGAAACGTTAGGAAGCAATTCCAACCGACGACGGCCTGTACACCCGAAGAATGACAACATCAATATATTTAAACCATTGATAAGCTTATATGTTCGATATCCAAAAAAGAAGGAATTAAAATCCTTATTCGTCTAAATATTAAGATCAAAGATCTCACATTTTGAACGCGTCCTAATAAGTAGGCACAACGAACCGAAAGCCACATCCCACGACCGGTTTCGACCTATCGGGTCTCATCAGGTGGGCGCTGGCAGAAAGGCCTTTACAGGCTATATTATGAATATAATATTATATGTTCGAGTTTCTTTCTTCAATTTGTTTTGTTTCGATATTTGAGGAGGGATTGCATTGTACGTTTGAAGCTAAATGTATTCTTATGGATGACAGCGTAATAAATAAATAAAAGCAGAAACAGCATAAGATTGGTCGGGCGTAGCCGAAGGTGCCACCAAATTATGCCTGACCAAAAAAGGTACAACCAATCTTCCCACTGACCAAAAAGGGTTCGAAATTGTTTTGTTTTTATATTTTTCACACAATTCTATGATAATTTTCACTTTACTTCTTACGGAGGAATCCTTAATTTTGAAAGGTGTTTTTAAACTTTGAATCTTGACAGGCTGCATGAAGCCTGTAGAGGCCTTTCTGCCAACGCCCACCTGATGAGACCCGATAGGTCGAAACCAGTCTAGAGATATGGCTTTCGGTACGCTGTGCCTACTGTGTAGAACGCGTTCGAAATGTAGGATCTGTAATCTTTAAAATTTAGACGAAAAAGGATTTTACTAACTTCCTTTTTTTGAATATAAAACAAATTAAGTTAAACTAAATAGAGGAGAACTAGGGATACGAATTTTGTCACTGTTAAAAGAGCTTAACCCCTTTTTATAAATATACATACTTTCATAACTATTAAGTAGGTGATTATTTCTAATTTTCTTAACTAATTTAAAATTGCCAAAATTGATCCCATGATTTACAGTAAGAATATGTTGAGCAACATTTGATTTTTCTGTTCTACCAAACCTAGCATGAGCTAAATGCTCTTTTTAACCTAACTTGAATAGAGCGTCCAGTTTGTTCAACATATTTCTTATTACAGACTTTATAACCAATTTCATAAACCCCGACTTCTTCTTTTCTCATTAGTAAAGACCAATAATGTTTGTTTAGGTAGATAATGAAACACTAGATATCACTTTCAAGTTATCAAATTAGTTAAGTTTGCAGCAAATGTTTGAAGCAACTTTCTGTACCTACAAGTACAGTAGGCCAAGTTTAATAAAAGCTGTGACCGTAATGCAAAACCTGCGCTCAAATATAAAAAGAACGCATTCGGAGGGAAAATGATGACACGAACATGCCAATTTTACTAATTTTTAAGTATTAAGCTTTAGACTCTTTGAGTTTATACGTTACAGGTAACGAAGAAAAAAAATTAAATGTAGACTAAGTAAAAATGAATATAAAATTGAATGAAGTAAAGAATTTTAGTTGTTGCCAGGAATATCGAACGAGATAAGAGGGGAGCTAGAAGTCTGTTAGTCATAGTAGGGATGAATTTGATAAGGTCGATAACCTACAATACTGAAAACCAAAAGCACCGAAGAAACCCATTGTAAAATTGTTATTAGGAAAAGTAAGAATTATTATAGACGGCATGGCTGTTAGTATACAGAGTTGTATTGTTATGAGAGATTAAAGGAAAGTACTGAAGCAATTAAATTCTCGTTAAGCGAAGAATAGATACTGAGCAGGTAAAGAGCAAGTATAGAAAGAGAATTGTAAGAAAAGAATATTTACTTGATAACAATATGATACACTATACAATTAATTTTGTAAATACCATAACTACATTACACCTTAACACACCTGAAATAAATTGCAATATAAACAGACTTAAAATTGTTGGCTGCGGCAAAGATAAAATAAGTAAAAGTAAATGTAATTAAACATCGCCAAAAAGAAAAGAGTGGGTAGATGTAACTGCACTGTAGGTTTATCTTTATATACATTTCCCTTTTAGGTTTTATTGCTTCTCTCTATTTTTGTTATTGTATCTTACTTGATATTAAATTTATAAGGATATTTAAACTAAATTACATAACAAATCTTTTTCCAAATTAAAATTTAATGGTTTAATAAAAAAAAAAGAAATTTGTATCATAAATACCTAATCAAATTAATTATATAATCGTTTCTGTCGATTTAGTTAATTTATTTCCAAATAACTATTAGTCTATAAATTTAATCGACGAAGCTGTTAATTCTTGTAACTCCATTTAAAATAATAACACAACACAAAAGTTACAAAACTTTTATTGTAGACCACAATAATATTATTTCACCACACAGTGGCTTCCTCAGGTGGAAATATAATAACTTAAGACTAAAATACAAAATCCTTAAATACTAAACATAGAAGAAAAAGGGGGGCGGAACATAAAAACAAAACTATAGATTAAGTAAAGGAGAGTTATTAACATCTATCCACTTAATGACTAATAAGGTAAATCCGGTAATTATAGACGATCTTATTTCACTATTAACTATCTGCCTTGAACAAAACTATTTAACTTTTAAATGAGAATATTTATCGGAGACTGTGGCAAATTACAAAAAATAATTAGAGAGACTTACCAAGACTTGCGTTGATAATGCCCACATAAAAAGTGGGCGAAGCACGTGTCCGCGGTTTGTAGTTTTTTGTGGTAAAGGGGTAAGTCTCTCTAATTATTTTTTTTATTTAACTTTTGATAATACCTATTATGAACAACGTTCGGGTCTCGCAATGGGTAACCCGCTGAGCCCACTTCTTGCAGAAATGTTTTTAAATAATCTTGAAAGTAAAATAGCTCAAAATATCCTTTTCAAAAAATGTTTATATTATTATCGTTGTGTTGATGACATCCTCGTGTGTTTCACGGGAACTGACAGACAACTATCGACATTTTTTAATTTTTTGAATAATCTTCACCCTAAAATCAAATTCACGTTAGAATTGGAAGAGAACAAAAGTATCAACGGTCTAGATTTATCCATTAAGAATTTAAACAACAAACATTCATTTTCCATTTACCACAAGAAATCACATACCGACACCATCATTCATTCAAAGTCTTGTCATGCTATTTCTCATAAATTAGCATTTTTCCATTCTAGCCTTCATAGATTAATCACTGTACCTATGTCATCTGATAGTTATAATAAAGAATTAAATAGGATTTTGGAAATTGCTGCCAACAACGGTTACCATACGTCAATAGTTATCGATTTACTCAATAAAAAACTATTTAGAAATATTTTAAATTTAATTTACCCCCATGTAAAACACAAACGCTCTTCTAGCTATAATACTCTCACCTATATTTCCAAATTTTCGGGGTCGATTATTTCCTTTAAAACTAATAACACTTTTGGACATTTAATAAAAAATAATAAAGATATCACCCTAAAGGAACATAAATCAGGGATTTACCAATTAAATTGTGGTAACTGCAACAAATCATATATTGGTCAGACAGGGAGATCATTTAAGGACAGGATTCTTGAACATAAAAATGGTTTTGAACATAATAACAGCCATTCCACCTATGCTAACCATCTCTTAGAACATGGCCATAGTTTTAATGATAATTTTAAAGTATTACATATCGAAAATAAAGATCTCAAATTAAATTTATTAGAGTGTATGGAGATAAACAAATTAAATAGACTAGGTTTAATTTTAAACGACCAAATAGATGTTAATAACTCTCCTTTACTTAATCTTTAGTTTTGTTTTTATGTTCCCCCCCCCTTTTCTTCTATGTTTAGTATTTAAGGATTTTGTATTTTAGTCTTAAGTTATTATATTTCCACCTGAGGAAGCCACTGTGTGATGAAATAATATTATTGTGGTATACAATAAAAGTTTTGTAGCTTTTGTGTTGTGTTATTATTAGTCTATAAATTTGTTTAACAGAATTCTTGAATATACAAGTTATTTATATTACAATTTAACGATGGAACTCTTTATTCACACTCATTTATATAAGAATTTAAATTTAATAATGAAATATTTGAAGAATTTTTTAGTAGGGGTAAATTTTAAATACATTAATGCGATATTAATTATTGAATTAATTTATACCCACTACAGATTACCTCATACAATGAGGGAAAATTTTGTTACTGTTGTCACGCTCCCGCCGGGACTCGAACCCGGGATCTTCGCTTTACGCGCCAATGCTTTTCCCCGTACGAGAGGTGACAACAGTAACAAAATATTCCCTCATTGTTTAAGGTAATCTGTAGTGGGTATAAATTAATTCAATAATTAATTAATTTAAACTTATTTATATCACTGTATTTATCTCCCTGTTTATTAACAACTGTCCCTAGTCGAACTATGTCGGCTGTTTATCAATCACCTATTTATATTATCATGGAATTTTCCGGAAAATATCGCGAATCTTCCAGGTTTAACGCGAATTTTTATGCCGCCGTATAGCATGTTCGAATAATGTATGTGACATCCCCTGTGATTATAATGCGTCGCTTCGCATTGAATTAATTTATATCTACTACAGATTACCTCATACAATGACGGAAACATTTGTTACTGTTGTCATGCCCCCGCCGGGACTCGAACCCGGGATATTTGGCTTTACGCGCCAATAGTTTTGCCACTAAGCTACGAGAGGTGACAACAGTAAAAACGGCAACGGTACTTACTAATTCACATAACCTCGGAATCAAAGTATATTATAGTTAATCATTAATAATGAAATACAAGGCATGTTTTTTTTTAAGTAAGTACCGTTTTGAATTTAATAAAAAAACGTGCAAAGATATCTTAATAATTTTATTTATACATGAAAGCCTGTACCTTAATCTACTTCAATATTGAGGCACTTGTCATAACATTTGACCAGTTTTTGAATAGCCTTCTCATAGAACGTCGCCTGACTTGTTCACTTCACCACTGCATCACAACTGTTTTGACTTCGTCATCGTCTTGAAGACACTGACCGCCCAAATGTTTCTTCAAGTGCAGGAACAAATAGTAGTCACTGGGTGCCAGATCAGGGCTGTACAGAGGATGATCTAGCGTATTCCAGTTAAAAGATGTGACTAAAGAGATCTCTGGTCCGATTATCCACATGCGGACGAGCATTGTCATGCAGCGAAACGATGCCCTTGCTCAACTTGACACGTCTTTTTGATCTGGATTACACGATCTAGATTTATTACCATTCCGTCACTCACTGCACAGATCAGATTAATCGGCTTTAGTCCCTTAGCACTAAGGAATCGTATAACAGTCCGGACTTCACAGTCGTCGGGACTCACGATTATCGGAGGCATCTTAAACACTCAGTACGCTTGCGCGGTACGCTGACCGCAGCGCTGCGGCGACAGAATTTTAAAACGGTGCTTACTTAAAAAACATGTCTCGTATTTCATTCGGTGTACCGTTATAGTAATTTAAAAATAAAATTTATGTGAAATGTACGAACTAACAAAATAATAATAAATCGAAAACTATTCAAGTTGTTTCATCCTTAAATTAAACCAGAAGCTGAAAATATATGAGAAATGAGTAATTTGTTTGGATTAGTAATCATTGCTTTTAATTACCCACATATTTTGCATTAATTAATATTTTATAATATTCCTATAAGAATCAATGGAGGGACAATTAAATACTCGGTTCTTCTCTAAATTTTATATATCATGTTGGGTGACATTTGAATGTGTACTTAGCGTGAAGAAAACAAAACATTGTTTTGTTATTTTTAATACTATATCTTGAAAAATATGTGAAAATAGATTATTTTCCTCTGAAACTGCTAGATCTGAAATTTTAAGAGAAATTATGTAAAGTTTATAGGAAAACAGTTACGAAAGTCCTAGTCTTGGATTTCTAGAAATTAATTTTACAGCAATATAAAACAGAATCCAAAATTATGCATATTTGTTTTATAAAGGATTAAATAAGTTGTTCGTAAATTTCCAAAACTGTTATACATAATAATATACGTATTTCATAAGCTTTAGAAAATTGGGTGTGTTGTGTTGTTGATCATTTAACACAATTATAAAATAATGTTAACACGTTTATCTCCCTTTTACAATATGTTGATTTTCAAGGGGAGTATTGAATGTTGTGTTATTCTAATTTAAGTATCTTTTAAATTTACTGTAAAAATAAAAGCGAAAAGAATCAGAACATAGGAGCTCAATTTCTGACGGAGGCGCCCAGCGCTTCATTTACATAAGGTTAATAAAATCTATGAACTATTGAAGGGTGAGCGCTCTTAACCAGGTAGACTTGGGTGTTTTTGCATTTTTTGTTCTGTCCCCTTAGCTAATGTTTTAGCATCATATATTAAGAATTTTTAACTTTTGAAAAGCAAAAACAGAATTTGTTTTACATTTGGTTAATGTTAACGTTAGGATTTTCAGATATTGTAATTAAAAAATGCAAATTTTTACCTTAAAATTTAACAAGCCAAATTAGCATCCTTTGGATGTTGAGGTTAGGATCTGTCAAGATCGTAACTTTCTAAGGAAATTCTGAGATTTGGATTCACGTAGCAGATTATGTCTGAAGTGATTACCCTTCTGTCTTTTTTTAGCTCCTAATTTTGTTGTCCTGTGACATTAGTTGAACAAAGTGAAATTTTTATTTAATCATAAAAAATACAATTAAGTACTAAGGGGCTTGCATAATTTAATTTTCTAGAAAAAGCTTACACGAAAATTCGGAAAAAGAATTCTATTAGGAGGTAGTCACGTTTTAGTAAATACCTGTCATTTTCCATGTTAATTAAATGTAAAACACACTCTGCTTGCATCGTTCACAGGTTTGATGTACATAGCTGAAATTTTACGAGAATATTTTAAAAATACGGTGCTAAAAAAATTGGCTAATGAGACCGAAAGAAAAACAAAAAATAATAAAAAACACCTTTAGATATACACATACCTTTGATATTATTATAATAAAACTAAAATTTTGAATTGAATTAGAATGTTTTTAATAGAAATCCCATTATTAAACTATCTATCCAGATCCATAATTAGATTACATTGATATTATCAAGTAAAAAATAAACATTTTATGTGACATGAATAATAATAAGAAAACATATAATATAAATTTACTAAATATTTTAATTTATTCATTTTTGCCTTAATATTGTGTTATCCTATTAGTGCCAAATATACATCTTTCAAATTCTAATACATAAAAGCTGATAAAAGATGAATAATAAAACAAACAATTTCCACAAAATTTATATCGTACTTTACAATTGTTTACATTTACTTCTGAAGAAGCTTAAGTTAGACGTAACAATTGTAAAGTACAATATCAATTTTGTGGAAACTGTTTGTTTTATTACTGATCTTATATTATAATGAGTTTCCATCAAGTAAGTGTAGAAAATGTTAATCACATAAAAGCTGGTTAGTATGAACTGAGAATCAAACAATACAAAAAACATGTTTTGATTGATTTTGTTATTTTATTTATTTTTGTTTAAACACGAACTAGTAGTCTGCATAAGAATGTACCAATACATATATACATAATGATCTCACTAATGCAATTCCAATCTTCCATAACTAATTATCATTTAGGTCTAGTACCAATATCTTGTACATCATTTTTTAATAGTTCATAAATCGATATAATTCTCGATTTGTAATTAGAACTTATGACCAGAATACGAAATAGAAAAAATATCGTTCAATGGAAACGAAGTTTTTTTAATTTCATTTGTTTATCTACGAATTGATTTTGTGTAAAATGGTAGGCAACACCGACAACGGTACCGTCCAAATCTGGACGGGTTGTACTAGTATATAATATTTATTTTAATATTAGTGTTGAATATTAATAAACATTATTAAGTGCGTACCTTATTAACCACATTATTTAGTATAATCATTTCGAAAACTTATTTGTCTACTAATTGATTTTGTATAAAATGGTAGCCACCACCGACAACGGTACCGTCCAATTTTGGCCGGGTTATACAAGTATATAGTGAAATAGCATAATAAAAATTAAATGAAAATTAGTTTCCATACACTTAAGATTGTTGATAGACAAGGTCTTTCTATTCTCAAAAATGTAGTTACTGCTTACTAGTTGAACACGTCCAAATTTGGTGAATGAGTATCGTAATAGTAATGCGTAGGTAGCACTTTAGTAAATTTTTTTGATTAAATTACAACATCCTGGATATTGAAAGTAAGAGCGTTAGTTAGTTTGATGTTTTAGTTAGATGTTTAAATGGTATGGTAATTGCAGAACATTGTACCTTCGGCCCAATAGATTCACCGATTTACTTTACAAACCTACCTATGCTAGCAACACAGACAATGGCATATTATTATATAGTGAAATCTATAAGTACAACTTTTCATGACGCATTTATTTCTTAATAAATCGGCTTTGAATATGCTAACCAAAAAAGATCAATGGAAATGCTTTTAGAACAAGGTTATTTCTACGACCACAGATGGCGAAAATCAATTTATAATCAAAGCTTTATCTTCGTGAACTCAGTTACTTTAAAAGGTTGTTAAAGTTTACACTTATAATCCCTTAAACACTTTTTGCTGAGGGAAGTTTAATGAATCAATTTAATTCGTATTTCGAACTTTTATCTTAGGTAAAGCAGACTTGAGAAAATTATTAACCTTTACCTACCATACGGAGAGAAGTTTATTGGCGTCGTTACAGAGTAGAGATGTTATTTGCATTTATTATTTATAATTAAAATTTTCAATCGGTTGTAGAATAAAAAACAACGGTTCGTTTGTTTTTGTAGTGGAATAATTGAAGACAAAAATGCTTATTATATAGTCAATATATCTGACTCAATGAGGCTTATAGTGTTTATCAATGTTACATTTAAATAAAAGCATTATTATTACTGTTTTGGTTGCAAGAATATTTTATTTTCACCACAATAATTAGTAAGATCCCTTCACCTGAAAAAAGCTCGGTGTGCTGAAATTGTTAGAATATATATTTTAACATTTCAAATATATTAATTTATTTTGTTTGCAATCTAGCTGTTATTGGATTTATATTTATTTCTATTAAATAACATTGAATTCTTCCTATTGTATGATATATAAATTTTAAAATCTGTCTACAATTGGTTTCGTGTGATTGTTTTGTTTTCCGATACAATTTTGTAGAAAATTCTTTTAATTTTTTTTCCAGTCATTCTCGGTTGGTTCAGATAACGTTCATTAAAAAATCTGCAAGTTCTTTCTGTAATTTTTCCACATTCACGATGTAGATAAAATAAATGTAATATATCTTGATTGCTGTAGTAGTATTAGTAATAGTAATCTAAATTATTCATTGGATGCTTTATTGCAACAATTCAAAATTGTGGCTCTGGAAGACGGCATACGCTTTCTGACACTTAACAACAATTGATTGTTCAATTGTTTCGAAATCACAGCACATTGCTTTCATTAACATTATACGTATGCAAGTAAAAAAAAGCAAAATCTTCACAAATTTTAATTTTCTCAAAAAGTATAAACAAAGGTATACGTTAGTCCCATATCAATAGACGCCAAATTCAATGAGTAATTCGAATAAGCAGTCAAAAAAGGGCCATACCATTAAAAAAAAATTGACTTATGCCCCTTTGAAGTTGACCAAATTTTACCACAAAATTTCAACAGAAATAATTATTGTGGTGATAATAAAATATTTTTACAACCAAAAGAAAATGTGCTTTAAGTATCATTATGAGGTGTCAAGAGCTTAAAGCCTATTCAGTAATGATATATTTGTTGTTTGCTCATTGTCACGATTAGAAAATTATATATTTTTCATTCTTCTGAAACAAATTTGGATTAAGCGTTATTGAAAGTTCCATTATATTTATTGTTACACATTCAGTTGATTTTGCGCTGCACGGAACCACAACGAATATGGGTCATGACCAAATTCTACTTGTTGAAAATGCAAATAAGCACTATATGGAGTCCTATAAAAAGCCGGGGTAAATAATTATCAAGGAGATTAAGTAAGTCCATGAACCCGTAGAGAAGTCTGCATGAAGAAGGGGTCCAGGAGTCCGTCAAGTTTGAGAATCGTCGTGTGCGAGGAGTGCTGTTGTATTTTTATAAAACAACCATCGTTAAGTTATCTGGTAATCTAAATAAATCAATGAACGGAATAACAAGGTAAATCTAATAAACAATTTAAACTAAATCAAGTCAAGAGCCATTGTGTTGATAAAGTCTTAATTCTAGCTTTTTTTGTGAGCGGCTTTGTGGAATATAGCCTCCTCCCACACGACGTGGACCTCATCTTTATGAATTTTATTTTTGGTAATAATAAATTGAAAAGACACCCACCCTGATTACTACTAAACCTTATTATGCCGACGCGTGTTTCATCATTCTAATGTGAAAATTGCACATTACAACGTTACGTTTAAATTAGATCATGAAGGTTTTCTTAGTTTCTCAAACCGAAATTCTTTTTCGCCAATATATCAGTGACTCGAACAATAATATATGATCTAGATATTTGTTGAAAATGTTTCAATCAAATGCGTATTAGTTTAATAATTCACAAAACTTTACTGTATATAATTTAACTGTAAGTATTGATTCACATAAAAAAGAAACAATTCAGAATTAACTTTTTTTTCTTTTGTCTTTCCCATCTTCGTACACCTTTGTTTGCCCTTTTCAAAAGAAATGATTATAATACATGAATGGGCTGTCTTGTATTTCATTTCCATTGTTTCATTATGTTTAATTATTAAGTACACTGAAAGAAAGAAATTCTACAGCCAAGAAAAAAATATCTGACTCAAAACGTTTTCCAGCTGTTATAATGTCAAGTAAATATTTTCTTGAATAATATACCAAATGTGTTTACATTAATGGGATATTAGTTCTTCAATTATTTTTTATCCGTTGCAGATTATCTTAAATTTATAAGAAAAAACTGTTACTGCCGTCACGTCCTCCTTGTGACTCGAACCCGCATCCCTATATTGAAATTAACATATATAGAAAAAAAATTCCAAACATTTAATTATTAATATTAATAAAACACCAATTTGGTTAATTTCCATATAATTGTATAATCACTTAAGACGTGTTTCGCACGCACTGCGGCTTCTTCAGAAGTTTTACATGAAATTGTTAAATACTATTGGGATGGGTGGGGATAGGGAATAGGTTCAGCAATGATGATGTACTTAATTCTATTTGTTCGTTTATTAAATTATCACTATTTTTATTTTATTTATTTCTAGTATTTCTAGAAATGACAATTTGAACCTACTACTACTACAAAATTGTATACTTAAAAGCACATTTTCTTTTGGTTGTAAAAATATTTTATTATCACCACAATAATTATTTCTGTTGAAATTTTGTGGTCAAAGTTGGTCAACATCAAAGGGGTATAACTCTCTTTTTTTAACGGAATGGCCCATTTTTGACTGCTTATTCGAATTACTCATTGAATTTGGCGTCTATTGATATGGGACTAACGTATACCTTTGTTTATACTTTTTGAGAAAATTAAAATTTGTGAAGATTTTGCTTTTTTTCACTTGCATACGTATAATGTTAATGAAAGCAATGTGCTGTGATTTCGAAACAATTGAACAATCAATTGTTGTTAAGTGTCAGAAAGCGTATGCCGTCTTCCAGAGCCACAATTTTGAATTGTTGCAATAAAGCATCCAATGAATAATTTAGATTACTATTACTAATACTACTACAGCAATCAAGATATATTACATTTATTTTATCTACATGGTGAATGTGGAAAAATTACAGAAAGAACTTGCAGATTTTTTAATGAACGTTATCTGAACCAACCGAGAATGACTGGAAAAAAAAATAAAAGAATTTTCTACAAAATTGTATCGGAAAACAAAACAATCACACGAAACCAATTGTAGACAGATTTTAAGATTTATATATCATACAATAGGAAGAATTCAATGTTATTTAATAGAAATAAATATAAATCCAATAACAGCTAGATTGCAAACAAAATAAATTAATATATTTGAAATGTTAAAATATATATTCTAACAATTTCAGCACACCGAGCCTTTTTCAGGTGAAGGGATCTTACTAATTATTGTGGTGAAACTAAGGCATACATAGTGTTATATTTTTGTAAAAATAAAACGTTAAACAGAGCAAGAGTACTCATTTTTGGTTATGCAAAGTCCATTGGTTCATCCTGAGCATATACGAGATGATATGTAGCGAATATTAGTTCGCACAATCTTTCTTCCCTTAACCACACTTCCTGAAAGGAGGCCGAAGAGGGCCTTACGCCCTACCCTCCGACTTTGCACTACAGTGTAGGTTGAAGGGATTGCCCGCCCATCAGTATGAGTAGCTGGTGGGAAACATCCAAAGTTTAGTTGTAAGTTTTTTCTAACCAAAGCTAATTAACACTTCCTCTCGCACTAGCACGTACCCTCTCGGACTCGCTAATCTCATTGTCTGCTGAATCGTCTGTAGTTGTCTATATGTCTCCATACTTTCCATCTTAACAACCTTTACCACCTTTTTATATCGGCAACATTCATTTACTTGCAGTTCCTGATTTTTAATCACAAATTTCTCTATACATCTATTTGTACTTTATTATTCGCGAATGGCAAAGCATATTATATTTAGAGAGTTCTTTCTTTATATACAGCATACTCATTATAATGGAATATAAACCAATAAAACAACTGATTAGCTTTTAAATGTTCACTATAATTATAATTACTTATAATTACAAACAACTTTACTGTAGCATTTCATGCAATAGTTTATCGGAAATTTTAAATTTGGTACGAACTCGTGTTTATTTTATTTTGCATTATATTGATTTCCTTTGTTAAACGTAAATATCTTCAAAATTATATTCACTTTTATTATCTTGTTATATTCATTCTCAAAATTTCGGTTTTAATACAAACAACTATTTATTGTATTTATTTCCTTTAAGCGTAAACTGGCATTCAATATTTTCAAAATCATTTTATTTTGTTATCATATTGTTATGTTCATCGTCAAAGTTTCATTGTATTGTCACGTTTAAGGTATTAGTTAAATTACCAAATTAACCAGGGTGTTTACCTGAAGGAGTGCAATGACTTGTGGGGTTGTTGCTGTGGTCGTTTTGTCATACTGTGCCCTTTGACTAGCAACAGCTTTTGTCAACCCCCACTTCATTATAGTTATTTAAGCTGAAAACGAGAGATTAATTGCCAGATTCTTAAAAGCATTCTTAAAGTCATTCAAAAAGAGATTCTTTATATCATTCAAATTTCATACATACAATTATTCAATAGTCAAACAAGTAACAGAGCTTACTTTTTTCGATATGTGTTAAGTTAATTACTTTTTGATAAATTTAAATGGTGTAAGTGTTGTTATTAAATATGTATTTAAAACCAATCTTCATCGTTTGTTTCGTCGACAAGCTAATTAGATTACTCGCAATTAATTTTGGCGTGTAACTGTGTGAATTCAAGAATATTTTATCTCACATCAAAACATTTACAATTGCTTCGGTCTGCTGAACCTTTTTGAAGAGTAGGTGAACACACATTTAAAAGTAAATCATTTGTTTTATCTGTTTATTTTAATAATGTTTCACAAATATCCAACCTTAGAATCATTAAATTTTATTTATTTCTTAATGTTATATTATTTTCAGTTTATAATATTATTATATGCTTTTGTGGCTATTGGTAATCGTGTAGGTAACGTTCTAATAGTTAGGCGAATATGTAGAATAATAACAATTATTATGCTTTTTGTTGTCAGAAATTTATCGAAACTAGCAGGCTCATCAGCGTGCCATAGGCAGTTTCGATAATAAATTTGATATAGCTGGACAAGTTTAAATACCTCTGTGAGGCCTTGTCTAGTTTGCCATCCTCTGTAGCGGCTAAAATCCACTAGATGGCAACAATTGCCTCTATGTCATTATTATATTAACCGTTCTTTACGGAACATTTCGACTTGGTCAGTAACTTATCAAAACTGCCTATGGCACGCTGATGAACTTCTAACAAGAGCGAAATCGCGATCCGTGTCTGGTAGTTTCGATAAATTTCTGAACAATAGCATAATAATTGTTATTGTTAAGCTTTACGTGTATTCACGTATGTAGGCTGCGTTGTTGATATAGCTGGACAAGTTTAAATACCTCTGTGAGGCGTCTGTAGCAGCTAAAATCCACTAGATGGCAGCAATTGCCTCTACGTAATTTGAATATGTAGAAGGTTACGTTTAGATAAAGGTTCAAATGCAGCTCTACCACCAGCCATTCACTGTAGTTTTCCACATCGCCGATGAATTGTGGCTTTTCCTGTGGAAACTAAAGGATATCATCAAATGCGAATGAGACTGTTGCTTATTTCGATTTAACTCGAAGCGAAACAAATATTTCATACGAAAACGTCATACGAAATTTAATGGGTTCCTTGGTTGCGAACAACGTTGCCCCCGGATTCCTGGCAACAGATTCGCATGAACGCATCAGTTATTCGGAAAATCATGGAATAAACAAACAACTCGGGCGTCTCTTCGCTAGTATACGCAAATGAAAATTAAATGGTATCGATTTTCTTTTCTTTCTCGTTTGCTACCGTAATACGGATTTCAAGTAATGATATACTTTTTAAGGAGGTTCAGGAGCTACACTATTAAATCAATAATTTTGCACAAAAAATAGTAAGTAACTAATTGTACGAGACAGATCTACAAAATTTGTGTTGACGATACTAAAAGTTAGCAATGAAACAAAATAGACGCCAAGTATGAATATCATAATTTAAAAAGTTGTTTTAGCATTAATGTAAATTACTATTTTTCATATGATTTAAAAAATATAAATATCAATTACAATGTAACTATGTTTTCGATGTATATTTTGTCGAAAATGCCAAACGTGTATCGCAATATTGGTTTTCGTTATCACACCATAGACAGCCTAATCTACCAACTAAAATCCCTCTAACCTTAGGCTATTATAGGACCGTTTTATTAGGTCGTCTTGAGCCTTATGTTGTGTGAAGTGTTATGAGATCAACCGAGCGGCGTGGTCTAGTGCTCTATATCATTGCTTAGCATTCGGGAGGTCACCGGTTCGAACTCGGGTCCGGCTGTTCTGGTCCAAGTTTTTTGTGGGCAGTATATATTCCACAGATAGTCTTTCACTTCTCTTCTGTCTTCATTTCGTCCGTCTTATCTTTCTCTCCCTAACTACACCACCCACCTATCCCCACGATTTCTGCAAGGAGGCTGAAAAGGGCCTTACGCCCTACCCTCCGACTTTGCACTACAGTGTAGGTCAGAGGGACTGCCCGCGCATCAGCAAGAGTAGCTGGTGGGAATGAAACACAAAACAGTTTTTTTATGAGATCATGTTTTTGTTGAAACCAACCTTTAACAGTGTTCGATGAATAAATGTTGATGGCGTTACGAACGCCATATGCAGAAATTTGGAACATATGTGGGATTTAGTAATCAATTATAACAGAAATAAAAATATGTCAATAATTATTTTAACTTGGTTATAGTTCAAAAAGTTTATTTACTGAATCTGACAATCGTTGAGTCAATCAACAGTAAATACCTAATTACATCTATTTATAGGAGGGAATTACAAGCTAAGGGTTTACAATGGGGAAATTTCCAATTTTATCTTTGTGGAATGTTTACTTTATTTCTAAAATATTTAGGAAATCCAAACGTTTTCCTTTATGATATTTGCGGGGACCCTCTAGCGAGACGAGCCGTTCTTTAGCTACATGTAAAAAATACTTTTAAGAATTTTAAGGGATTGTATCAATTTTCCATCTGCTATATTTAAATTATTAAACAAACGCTTAATTATTAACATGAGGTAAAACCTTACTGAAAATAATTAAAAACAAATCCTGTTTTAACCTTACTGAGCTCCTTAACACTTGCAATAAAAACTATTCGAATTTATTACCTTACTTAATGTATTGCTACTCATAGGATTTTTACAAACAAATCTAAACAGGAGACAATTTCCTTGCTTTGGTTTAATATACTGCTGAACATTGTCGCATTTTTTCACACGTAAACAATATCCAATAAAATAAATATTCATATTGGTTGAACATGAATAGAGAATCCTAAGGGCACCGTCATCTAATGTTGCTAAAGGAGAGTATTAAAATTGGTCTGTAAAGAGAAAGTTAGGGGAATGTGCACGTGTGACATATGTTGTGTGTTATTTAAACCTAGCTGTGCCAAAAGCACTAAAGGATTCTACTGTCAGTGTGTTCGAGGTGCAGGAACATTTAGTTAATGTGCTAATGTCATCTATGTTTCTTAACTATTACCTCTTGGACGGTTTGCCGGTTAGCGAGTACGATAATGATGATGATCATTACGATGAACAGCAGGAACGACGATCCGATTGCCCTGCAAATACTACATGTGAAACACATGAAATGCTACTGTAAAAGGGTCGCGTGTTTGAGGTAGATTTCAAGTTCCACATTTCATTTATACCACAACTATGCGTTTCTCCGTAGATTGCTTTATGTCCCTTAGAAGTTCACAATATGATATATCTAAACCCATCAGTAGTTATCAGTAGTTTTCACATTGTTACTTATCTTCAATCTGTTTCGACTAGAATAGTTGTTAGTACATAGCCTCCCACTGAACTTAGACTCTATTGTAGCGATATTACCGTCATTCTATGGAACTCTAATTATTTAAGTTCATAATATTTAAATGTTGGTGTAGTACAATTCTTCATAACAGGGTACTTATTTACATACAGGACACTCCATATAGTGTTCTCGGCAGTCTCATTTATATAGGAGGCATGTTTTTTTAAGTAAGTACCGTTTTGAAATTCTGCCGCCGTATCGCTGCGGTCAGCGTTCCGCGCATGCGCAATGGTTACCTACATCTGTCACCTACGCACTGACCCCATTACAGTCTAATTCGCCTTGTTTACGTTGTTTACTGAGTGTTTAAGATGGCTCCGATAATCGTGAATCCCGCCGACTGTGAAGTCCGGGCTGTTATACGATTCCTTAGTGCTAAAGGAGTAAAACCGATTGATATTCATCGTGGGTCTTTGCAGTTTACGAACAAAACATTATGAGTGATGGAATGGTAAGGAAGTGGGTAAGAGCATTTAAAGATGGTCGCGCAAATGTGCATGGCAATGTCCGTCCACATGTGGCTAATCGGACCAAAGATCTCATCGCATATTTTCACTGAGAAACTCTAGATCATCCTCCGTATAGCCCTGATCTGGCGCTCACTGACTACTATTTGTTCCTGCACTTGAAGAAACATCTGGACGGTCAGCGTCTTCAAAACGATGACGAAGTCAAAACAGTTGTGATGCAGTGGTAGTGATGCAAGTCAGACAGCAGAGTTCTATGAGAAGGGAATTCAAAAACTGGTCACAGGTCAAACGCAATTACAAGTGCCTCAATATTGAAGGAAATTATGTAGAAAAGTAGATTAAGGTACAGGCTTTCATGTAAAAATAAAATTATTGAGATATTTTTGCACGTCTTTTATTAATTTCAAAACGCTACTTACTTAAAAAACATGCCTCGTAGGTAGTGTACTAATTTTGTTAAGAATGCAATGAATTGTTTAAGCTGAAAGGGGAAGCACTTCAATAATTTCGACCTCGTAAAGCGATGAGCAAGTAGGTCGGTAATCTTTCTAAGAAAACTGGCTGTTTGGTCGATTTGTGAGAGAGGGATTCACAAAAAGGGTCCCTATATTTTATAAGGATAACATTTTATAACAGACAGTCTGTTAGATTATCGTGATTTCAGCACAATATTTCTAAGGGTAATAAACATCTCACTGTCGCGTGGCTCTTTGAAACGTGAGGGTATGGGTGGTGGCTCACGTCGCGTCGTCCGCGCCTTACCCCGACTCTATATAAGAAGCTGTATATAAAAAGTGGTTATATGAAATCTGCGGTTTGACCAAGATAAATTGCATTACAATTCCTATACTTAATTTTATAAATATTACTTTTTCTTAAAACATCAAACTTTTCTTCACTGTTTACTAAAATGGAATTGGGATTGCATTTGTTAATACACATTGAACTTATATTTTCTTAATCCATTACAAACTTCATAATTTAAAATGCATTTATAATTATTATAACACAAATGTGTTTCTGTTTCTTCTGCTGTTGCGGGATGTACCTGATTTTTTATTAAATTATCTACCAGAATTGTATCTATACGACTATTGAGGTCTGGGCTGTGAATTATATTTAGTTCTTTCTGATATCCTAAATTATTTAATAATAATAATCATCTGTGGAGTAGGGAGGGAAGTAAACTCAATTTTATAGAACTCGATTGTTTACTGTTGTAGCATACTTCGTTGTTTATGTAAAGCATACTTCATTGGTGTATACTTGTTTCAATCGTGAAAGGTACATAGTGTGTCCATATTTCGATTCTCACCATTGGCATATCGGTTATTAGAACGGATTAAGTAACGGTTAAATGGGGAATGTCTTGCAGAATTCAATGCTCGCAACAAATCCTTCAAAGTGGATCTGACTTTCTATTTTGAGAAATTTTAGAAAAACTAAAATTTGCCTACTTCAATTTTTCTCAATAACTCTATAATAAATAAAATAAAATAAAACACACGTTGTTAAATCTCAATATAATTTTAAAAATACTTTACAATTGTTCCGTCACTTTGTGACTTCTTCAGAAGTATACGAATTACTTAAGTGCTATTACAGATTTTGTCCTTAAATACTATTTGTAGAAGCGGGGGTGGGGATATTAACAATATTTAGTAAGGGCGAAATACTTACATCTACTTGTTCGTTAATTAACAAATTGCTATTTTTAAATTTGTTTATTGTTAAGTTTTCGAGAAGTGACAGTTTAAATAGTTTATTTTCTAAATGTACAACTTCAAATTCTTCATTAAATTCATGATTATTATAATGTAAATGATTTGCATAATTCGAGTCAGTCTTATTGTTAATATATGAATGTCTATGTTCATTTATTCTAATTTTAAAATTTCGAAAAGTTTTTCCAATGTAAAACATATCACAGGATTTACAATTAAGTTTATAAACACCTGATTTGTTGATTTTTTCAGTTACATCTTTGTTATTTTTAATATGCTTATTTAAACTTTTGTTAGTCTTAAATGCTATTTTACAATCATGTTTGTTTAGTAAAGATGAAACCTGTTTAGTTGGATATCCTAAATATGTTAATGTTTTGTAAGTGTGATTTTCATTGATGTTAGGGTATATTAAATTAATCATTTTTTTGTGAAGCATCTTTTTTAATAACCTATCAATAATATGCGTGTTATAATTATTGTTGACTGCTATTTGTTTAATTATAGAGAGTTCAGTTTCGTAATTTGATTTTGTCATATGCGTGTTTATTAGTCTATACAGAGAACAATGGAAGAAGGCTAATTTATGTTGAATTGGGTGGCAAGATATATTATTTATTATGATGTCAGTATGAGTGGGTTTATGATAGATAGAAAAATTATGCTTATTTCTTATTTTTGTGATTGTAAGGTCCAAAAAGTTAATTTGATTATTTGTTTCTGTTTCGTATGTGAATTTTATATTCGGGTGAATGGAATTTAGAAACTTAAGCATATTATTAAGTTGTCTATTTGAACCTGTAAAGCTCACTAATATGTCGTCCACATATCGATAATAATACAAACAATTTTTAAAATGTGTAGAATTTCTAATTTGTGTTTCGATATTTGCCATGAATACTTCTGCTAATAAAGGACTTATGGGATTTCCCATCGTTAAACCTTCATTACTTGTGTAAAATTCATTGTTAAATTGGAAAAAGTTCTGGTCTAGGCAAATATTTAATACGGAGATAAAAAAGAAACTCTATAATATCTAATGCCACTTCTTTTAAACTTTTACATTGCTGAACCACTTTTCATTTGTTGGTGTTAAAAGGTAACTCCAATTTTTATTTGTTTCAAAGTTATTAGCATTATCATTGTTTTCTTATTACGACCATATGTGATTTTTGATTAGTTAGATAGTACTTATTTATTATTTATTAGTGATTTCCAATAAAGGACAAGTATAATTTACTTTTATTTGTGGGGAGTCACTAAATACAAAGTACATTAGAATCTCACTAATCTGGAGTATTCTGTTCCTGGGTACCACCGGATTACCGAAAAGTTATTAGAAAAACCACAAGTAAAGGCAGACCTCTATTTTTACGTTATACTGTTGAAAAAACATTGATACAATCTTTAGCTTCCAGTCTTCGATTCGTCCGCATCTGCTGTTAGAACAAGGTGCTAATATTGTTTGTCTCTATAAATAAAGATTTATTAGGCATGTTCTACATTATTAAAAAAATCTTTTTAAGGACTAACTAATCAATTGAATATGTCCGCTATAAAAATAACAAGAGATAGTACTAATAACTTTGAAATAAATGTAAATCGTGAGTTCTTGTTTATACCAACAAACAATGTAAAAGTGTAAAAGTTTAAAACCAGTTACATTAGGAATTATCGAATTATTGAGGAAAATTGAAACAGGCCAATTTTAGTTTTTCCAAAATATCTCAAAATTGGAAAAATTCATAATGAATGTGAAGTGAAATTTGTTGCGAGAATTGAATCCTTAAATCATTCTCCATTTAAATAAACGAGAAACGCAAAAAAAATGTTTCAACGGTCTTATCAGATGAAAACTCGATTATTTCGACCAGTTGGTCTTTTTCAAGAGTATTATTTGTACTAAATAAGAAAACAGTACTTGGAATAATAAATAGACAAATATACAAGTACAAAGTTACAAGGTATATACTTGATAGACAAATTTAAATGGAAGGAAAAACCTGCTTATTTAATAATTAATATAGATGAAGCGGATGGATAAATATGAAACATTTTTATAACAAATATAAATATGGAATCAACAGAAACAATTACGCCGAGGACTAATACCCCTACCGGCATCGATTTACACTGTTCTTTTTTGAATATGTTATATCTTCGTCTAAGAATCCATCGGAATCAACTGTGTAATTTAATGCCGGTAGGGGTATTAGCCCTCGAAGTAGTTGTTTCTGTTGATTCCATATTTATATTTATATTTATCATATAGCCTGTAAAGGCCTTTCTGCCAGCGCTCAATAGGTCGAAACCGGTCGTGGGATTTGGCTTTCGGTTCGCAGTGCCTACTGTGTAGGACGCGTTCGAAATGTGGAATTTGTGATCCTTAAAATTAGACGAAAAAGGATTTTAATGCCTTCTTTTTTGAAAAATAATATTATGGGTAAACTCTAAACCTCAGAGGGTGGTTAATAATAGTGGCATATTACCTGAATATAATTCTGTTTCGTTATTGACAAGATTCTTATTTTGTTTAAGTGCTGTTTTAATTTCCAAATTTTCAAGTTAACTACGTTTTCTACGTTTATTCTGAATATGTAAAATTTTTAAGTTTTCACGATCAATATTATGTTCGAAAAAAATGCAGTGTTCAGATAGTCAGTCCAGTATTATCGATTTTGTTCTTGACACTGTGTAAGTGTTCTTTAACACGTTTTCCACCGCTCTACTTGAATGTCTCAAATAGAAAGCGTCGAATCGTTAAATTCAACCTTTTCGTTTATTTATTATAATAACTTTTCTTCCAAAACCACAATGAATCTTCCTCCGAAAAACTCATGATTGATAATAGTAAAAGCTAAATTTCGCACGTCGTTCCGTGGCGTCCGCTCCACTTTATATGACTAAGAAGACAAAGACGCGCATTAGAAATAGGTACACATTAACACCATCTACTGTACATATAAAATGTTAATTATATAATAAATAATATATAAACATTAATTAGTATTGGAACGATCAAATGAAACACCTATTTCCTTGTGTTCTGTACATAAAAATACGTTTTTGTGGGAGCCCAATTATGTTTATGATACCTTATTAAAATTATTTCATTGTTAGTCACGTTTGGGATATTTTTGAAAAACGACGGAAGACTTAGTCCCATTGCTGCCCGCGCCTTGAAAAAATTGCATTGCTGCCCGCGCCTTGAAAAAATTGCATTGCTGCCCGCCATATCGAAAAAGACATTATATGGTTACCGGCATTGAATATTTTTATATTTATTATATAGCTTGTAAAAGCTTTTCTGGCAATGCCCACCTGATGAGACCCGATAGGTCGAAACCGGTCGTGAGATATGGCTTTCCGTACGCTGTGCCTACTGTGTAGGACGCGTTCGAAATGTGGGATTTGTGATCCTTAAAATTTAGACGAAAAAGGATTTTAACGCCTTCTTTCTTTTTTGAATTTTTATAATAGTTATGAAAAGAGAAAACTTTGCTTTATAATGTTTCAAAAAGGTTTTATTAAACTCTACATATGTTTCGACATTTTATGTTTTTATCAAGAGTAGTACGGGTATACTAAAGTTTAAACCATATTTGGTTGTCTGAAAAGTAATGTGTAGTATTAAAGATCCTTTAAACTTTAGTATACCTGTAATACTTTTGAGAAAGACATAAAATATCGAAACATATGTAGAGTTTAATAAAATTTTTTTGAAATATTATAAAGCAAAGTTTTTTCTTTTCATAATTATTATAAAAACGTTTCATATTCATCCGTCCGCATCATCAATATTAATTATTAAATAAAAAGGTTTTTCCCTCCGTTTAAATTTGTTATTAAGTATACAGGGTTTTTCAGGTTGGTGGACTATTAGAAGTATATGAATTAGTAGAACGAATTCAACTCTGAAACTTGGATTCCTTTAATTATTGTTTATGCCGCTTCTTTTAAAATTATTTTCAAGTCCGGTTATAAGTAGATGTTAACTTCCTTATTTTAAACGGAATGACATACTTTGTTTTACATTTTCCGATAGAAAATCTGAATTTATGTATATTTTATAGAAGACACTACCCCAAAATATTGATGGATTTTGAGTTATTTATTTTTTCTTTCCGATTTTTTGACATTTGCACGTTAACATTTACAAAACCGTAATTTAATTATTTTTTGAGATTTTGCATTATAACTCGTAACAATTATTTATAACTATTCACATTATCGAAAAAAAAATGAGGTTTTTAACTAAAATGTCTATAATTAAAGAATGCACAGCAAATGGTCTCTTGAGTATTTCCTATTTAACCGAATATCTCTCTCTCTCTCTCTCTTCTAATAACCGATGTACCAATAATGAGCATCGAACTGTGAACACACTGTATGAGATCGCAGAGGCATATACGCACTTATGTGCTTTAGAAAATAGAAGACTATTCATTATTTGTTAATTTCAAAATGCAATAACGTTACATTTTGTACTGGTAAACACAATATGCCTATATTTTATTTTGCAGATATTAGATACATGCCTTGATTGTAAGGTTATTGTTACAGATGAAAAGTAGTTTTGAATGAAGGAATGACTACGATGTTTAGAAAAAAAAATTGTTTTAGTACTTTCTTTGTTTTTTCCATTCCTGTTGGTGAAACGAGGAAATTTAATGACAGACCATTTTGTATCGCTGTTCCAGCATGCTTCATCGTTCATTTTCTTTAGTGTACTTGAGTGTTTCGGTCGGTCCTCGCCCCCGATCTGTTTTTTGTTAACGGCTAATAGAAAATTGTCACCTACATCAAACCACAGATGATCGATTACGTGAGCAAGCACAGAAGAACAAGTCCATAAATCATTCTGATTTTGCAGTGACAGCTTCAAGTAAACTTTTCTGTCTCCGAAGTCTCTTAACAGCTAGAACTGTTACCTTTAACCTCATTCAAAAAAGAGAAATGAAACGAATTACACAATAAATGTTTCGGATGAACCAGGAATCTTTTGGGTGAATTATTCTAAGGTGGAAATGGTTTGTTACGAACAGGGTACTCCTTTTCTCTTAGAGTTTCTGAGTAGAACTTTCCAGGAATTAACTAACATGTTTCAGTACATTAATTTCAATTTGCGTAAGAATCCCACAATTCCCGCATTTCTCCTTCGAGATCAGTGGGTTGCGAATTCACTGAAAGTACTTGCCTTATTCATACATATATTACAGATGAATTCCCTTAGGAAGTGTAAAACTTAATGAACTTTAAAACATTTCCATCATCTCTAAATTTATCTGCAATTTATGAATACGTAAGTAAGTGTATAGGGAAGTATGTATATATTATCATCAATCAAAATAATAGCTAATCATAACCGAAACAAGAGAATGCAATGTGAAACCAAGAGATTTAAAAAAATATATAAGCTCGCTAAACCAATTTCAATACAGTTTATGTACAGTGGCCGGCACGTAAGGAGATTCGAAAGCTATAAATCATTGGATGCGCAGTGACAAAGTCTAGCCCCTTTAGGGCGAGGTTAATCGATCGGTAGGCAGAATGATAACTGCTCAGCAAAGTTCAGTAGCGTGGTGGCAAACAGTTGCAAGTTAACAGAGTAGAGATGTGGTTGTTTGTAAATAAATAATATACATACAACTACTAACCACGATTTTCTTCTATCGGCGTCAGCGAACCTGATACCCAGACTAAACAACATTATTTATGATTTCGTACAACTATAAACGAAACTACGACATATAAAAATAACAAATATAAAGATCGATTATACAAACTAAGTTTTCTAACAAATGCCTTACCAAACAGAACTGGGTAAGATACACTACATAATTCATATTATCATGTTTTATTCATTCGACTTTATTTTGTTTGTCAATAACTTATTTCTATGCATACCTAACATAATAATCTTTAAATTAGCTATTATTTCTAGATTTATATAATTAGGTACTTATAACCGTGATATTCTCCTTATGTTCATGATGATAGTGAAATTTTAATTGTTCACTTCGCATACATCATTAAAACCCCATTAGGGTAAGTAAATCAGTTGAATGAATTCACTTGTGTTCTGTGTTCAGTACTTTTTCTCTCAGTGATACGCGCCGCTGAACTACAAGTTGACGTTTCGGTCCAGCTATATTCTTATTGGCTTTCATTTAAAAGTCTCCGCCTACCTACCTGTCAATCTAACCGTCGCTGAATCTTCTTATGTGCCGGCCACTGTACGTACTTGAAAGGATAGTTTCATAACTCGTTTTCCATTGCTGTATAATCAATTGCAAATGATGCAAATGGAATAACCCCTCTTGCACTATTATCTAGATAGATTCATCACAGAGTCTGCTAAAGGAGCTTTAAGAAATTGACAAAATTTCCTTGCAAGGCGAGTCTATTATTTTAACCTAAATGGAAATGCTTATGATTGATTCAGTCAATGAGTAAAAAATCAATATATTATTTTTAGGAGTATAAAATTTTGTAGAGTAAATATATCTTATACACACTTTCAGCTTTGTTCATAATTTGCACAATTTGGTGCATTACAATTAAAACAAAATAAAATATTTGAAGTCACACCTGAATGCTAAAGATCAGACTTTTTTGACAATAGTAATATAATCTCCATAGAGTTTGTGGTCGGAAAATTGTAAAACAACTATAGTTTAAAATAATGTTATTGTAACATTTAAAAGCGTTTATTTTGTGTTTAAATTCTTAATATAATAGTAATATAATCACTATGATTGTCGTGAAATCCTAAAATCGTTTATTAAACGGAAAGAACAAAGCGTAAATAGGTCTTTTAGAGATCCAAATGTTCGGCCAAAATGCAATGAGTTGATGTTTTGATGTTAACGAATATTATGGTGAATCCATGTACAGTTTTGGTGGAATCTTCGGTAATTTCAAACTTCGATTGGTCAACATGTTGGCCATCATTACGTTTTCATGACCCTTAAATCTCGTATAGCACTACTATGGGATAAAGACTAGTGACCATAAACTTGCATGTTTTATCCAGGCGTGGCTCCTCCATTAGATCATTTGGTCAATGACCCGCCCCCCCCCCCCCCAATATATTTCCAAACAAAAGTATAATAATGATATAATTTAAATAATATATATTTTTTTTATCTTTTAAATTTGGAAATTCCTTTTTTATTCTAACTATTCTAAGCGTATAAACTCAACACATTTATTGATTTCGCAACACTTTGCATCTGCTTGGTGGTACTGATTGATATCCATTGGGTGGCATAAACCGGGCTGGCAACCAGCGATGACCGCATTGCTTTAAACGGGGACGAGTATCAGCCGAGTTTTCCCGATCTAATTTGTATTATGTTAAACGGCTTTCTGAAGCAGTGTAATGGATTGGTTTGGGTCAACAGCCGCGGCGAGGAAAATACAGTATTTTTCGAGGTATTTTTGTTCGTTAGCAGTTTTTTGTAGATCGGGTTATATACTTATGTATTTGTGGTGTAGATTAATATTTTTTGTCATATATGTGCTAATTTTTAACCGATAGTTGCTGCCACACCTCTGACATCATGTTTTTCTTGAAATAAAAATCGGTTAATACATTTTGAGAATTGACAATTTTGACCTTCCCGAAAAATTGACCACTAGCCGCCACTGGTTTTATTAAGTTTTAAATGGTAGTTAATGTTGGCTTTTTATTCGGTATTCATTTTTACATCGATTAAAAAACATACTTTCACTTAAATGGCAATAACTGGGCTTCTCTTCTTCTGATGGTCATGAAATTTTAACAGAACGTCAATGAATGATGCTCCTTTTAATTAAGCTGTCAATAAATAGTACCTTGTGTATTCAACTCTGAAGGTTAGCTTCAAATTTGGGTATAATAAATAGAATTTTTAACCCGCGATACCGAAAGAACTGATGATATGTATTTGTTATTAAGTGTAGGTCTGTCCGTAATTATCAAATAACTTTCTAATTTTGATGCAATTTACTAATTTGAAAGTTCATCAATGCGCAAGTGTTTATAAACATACTTGATACTACTATACTTACTTACTTATATATTTAAGGTTCTCTATTCTATAAGTTTGAACACATCTCATACATAACTATTTCTGGATTTAGGTTTCGAAGAAATTATTTATTGTACACTACAATATTGTTTCACCACACTGTGGCTTCATCAGGTGTATATATATTCTACAAACTTACAGTTACTTACATACTATCTTAGGTGGTAAATTTAGATTAAGAAGAGGGGAAATGTTTCCCTCTAGTTGGTCATTCAATATAGTGCTCGTTTTTAGATATCTATTTATTTTCAATTGTTCTAACAAATTAAGTTTCCGGCTTTTATTATCAGTATGAAGAATTTTAAAATTTTCATCAAAGTTATGTTCTAAATTGATTAAGTGCTCCGAATAAGCTGAGGTTTTTTGTTTTTTTTTTTAAATAATTTTTATGTCCTTTATTCTATCTATTCTGGATATCTTGAGTGTAGGATGTTAAATAAAATAATCATAATGAGTTACTAGTTCATACATCTAATTTTATACTTCAATATTATTTATGTTTTGTTAACGTATGTAAGAAATAAAAACACAAACGGTTTTTTTTAATTTCTACTATATTGTTATTAAACATAACAGCTGTTTCGGTATAATACCTTCTTCATATGTAACATACAACTAAGTTATACGGATAAGTGTGTTCTATTTATACCTAATTGGAGAAGTTCTTAAGTATTACAACAATAATTTGGGAAACCAGGTAGTTACATTATAAATAAAATGATAATTGAAAATACAGAAAGTTACTAGAAGATTAAAACAATACCATATTACAAACAACTTAATTACAGTATACATACAAAATACAATAAAATAAACAAAAATTGGAGACAATGTTTTTCATTTTTAGTAACATTATAATTGAAATATACAGAAACAAATTACAATAAAATCAGAACAATACAACATATTAAAGACCGCATATATTAAAAATATACCAAAAATTACAGTAAAATGGAAACGAAATATAATAGCAGCTAGAATAAATTTTTTCCTTTATTCGATGCAAGAAATAATTCAAAATTTTCATCAGACATATGTTTTTCGTTAACTAAATATATGGCATAGTTGGATTTATTATCTTCTGTAGAAAAAATATCCTTGTGTTCTTTTATGCGTTCCTCAAAGGCTTTACCAGTCTGGCCTTATAAACCTTACTACAGGAACCGCAATTAAGTTTATATACGGTAGACTTTTTACCTTTATCTGTTTTACTTTTATTATTTTTAATATATTTACCTAAGCTGTCGTTAGATCTAAAAGCTATATTGATATTTGAGTCAATCAGATTTTTACTTATTTTCCGTGTATGTAAGTGGATAATAACGATAATTAACTTTGTTGTTTATAGATATATAGTAAACATTATTAATCGCTTGTTTTTTAAGTTTTTCTTGAATAATTGGTCTATCAGCAAAGGGTTGTTTGGTAGTTTGTTAACGTATCGCGTTTGAGGGTTTTATAATTAATCTAATGTATTTACAATATAATTTAAAAATTCGTATGCACGAGTAGTGCTTACTTCAAATGCTCTCCGCACCACGATTCGTTCATGACTGAAGGTCGAAGGTCAAGTGTGTTGCGTCATTAGTTACGAGCAAATTGGGGCATATTCTTGGAAAAACGATTTTATGTTCAAAACTACGACTACATCAAATCTTATACAAGTGTACAATTATAAAGAAATATATGTTATATGTAAATCCATTAGGTGAGATTTTTACCTGTTACTTTTTATACATGTATGTATATTTTAAGATAAATTTAAGGTATTTGCCGTTGTCACTTGGTGAAACATATTATATTTAAAATTAAAATAAAAATTAAAATACAACACTTGGAAATTTCACTTAATTTATTTTTGACCTAATACGCATTTCGCCTTCTTAGGGCATCATCAGGGGTTTATACAGTTTAACTACATTAACAAGACAATTTTGCTTATATATGCAATTTTGAACCAACATATTTCAACAATAATACAATTGTAAAAATATTAACAAATAATAAATTAACAGTAAACAATGATTTATCCAAAAAAACTGGAGTGTATGAAATAAAATGTTCAAATTGTGATACGTTATACATAGGTAAATCAAAAAGAAGTATTGTTACTCGGTTCAAAGAACATAAACAGTATGTCAACTATAAAAAGCATAATTCAGGTTTAGCGACACATTTGATTGAAAATAACCATACGATAGACATTGAAAATTTGAAATTATTAAAAAGTGTAAATGGCGGATTAGTATTAGAGAAATATGAAGTGTTTGAAATTAAGAAAGCATTATTGAGTAACAAAAATTTAGCAAATGACCAAATTGAATTTAGTAACAACCCCCTCCTTAATCCTGATGTACTGTAAGTTGGTTTAAAATTGTATATATAAGCAAAATTGTCTTGTTAATGTAGTTAAACTGTATAAACCCCTGACGATGCCCTAAGAAGACGAAATGCGAATTGGGTCAAAAATAAATTAAGTGAAATAAGTGTTGTATTTTAATTTGGATATTTTTGGCTTGAAAAGTGTACCATAAATTTTTACCCTAGTGTGCATTAATTTGTGGCTGGCATTATTTATCGAAAAATAAAGAGGTTTGAAAACATATTTCAAAATACATAATTTTTCATTTTGTTACAGCTTCTTTTCCTTTTTGTTCCTGAGGATGTGAAGGAGATTCATTGCAACGATAGGAAATGATAGGATGATTGGTGAGTTTTTCATTTATTCATTTCAAATTGTTCAGTTTGTTATTCTGTAATAGTTATTTGTTTTCATATTTAAATTTATAGGAATAAATCTGTTTGTTTTGTGGACTTTACAATTTAATTATTTATATATGGAGGATGTATTTAAGTTACACTGTTTTAATAGGCATATCTCATAGACAATGAATCGGTTGATTTACAAGAGTACCTCTATCTAGAAGGTTACTAAAGTATAAAAAGTACTTGCTACTATTTAGATTCATTACAAGTTATGTAAAAGTAGAGGAAATTATAATAAAACTCTATTTGGTTATTAATCAAATAACTTTTCTTTGGCAGGACTTTAATAACCAGAATTAGCAACTTACAATTACTCCCTACTTTTAAATAAATTGCAATGTTTATAAATAGGGGCAGGTAGGATTTATACTTTAGTAATCTTTTGTATATAATATACTGTTGTAAATAGCCTCATCGGCCGAAACAAATTTGTCGACTCTGTTTAAAAATTAGTAAAAATTTCCGTTTGTTACTATCAGTCAAAAAAAATTAAACCTTTTTATCCATTCTAATAGATCATCAGATAAGGACAGATTTCGGTACCCCATTTTCTTACTTGTACTTCTGATGGGTTTGAAAGGAAATTTCACATGTACTACGTTTTCGTCGGCTTGTCGACCATGTCTAGCGAATGAATTCTGCGATAGAGAAACTTAGATTGTAAAACGATAGACATTAAGATTATAACTGTTCAAAGGGCGTAATGTTATACGGAAACATTTTTCTCGTTACTGCTAACCGAATGAATGAAAGTTGACATCGTGAATATCTCGTAAAAAAATAATGTCATATGGTTTGCGAAAGTCCAAGTGAAATTGAGAGCCGGAAATTTTTCTGAAAATTTTAATAACTTCTTGATCTTGTTTATTGTTTATAATGAGAATAGTATACTGAAGTTGGCATAGCAGTTGGATATGACAGAAACGAAGGCAGAAGTCACGAATAAGTATACAGAAAAAACTATTATAATTTCTTTATAATTATTTTTTTTAATGAAACACCGGCCAATTCTTATGCCATTTTTTATAACGTACAATTACATTATTACATTAATGTTGGAAAACAGTTAGTGCTCACAAAATTTTCCAACTCACAATTTTAGTTGGACATTCGCAAACCTTATGTCATTATTGCTCACCTACAAACTTTATACTTTTAATAAAATTTAGAGACTCGGTAGTCCGAAATTTGTGAAACATAATGAAAATAATACTGAGAACAAAAGTAGCTTTTATATGTTTTCAAAAAAGTTTATTATATTTTATACAAATGTTTCGGCATATGATGCCTTTATCAAAAGTAGTACTATAATACTGAAGTTCGACAGTGCGTAACCATCTTAAATAGTCACAAATTTGGTTTATAACTACATATATATATATATAAATATATATATATATATATATGTATATATATATATATATTAATATACTACAATACATAAATAAAATTTGTATATATAACTGAACATATTGTTCTAAGGAATTATTACTAATGGTAAAGCCTAAATAGGTATCCAACAATAAGTTGTTCTGAAAATCTGACTGTAGATTGATGATGTTATCCTTTTTTACAAAAGCTCGTTTTATTTCTAATTCCTCTAAAATGTTGAGACCTTTACCCTTTTTCTCTGAATGTAACAATTTAGTATTATCCGCATCAACTTTATGATGATTTTCAACACAATGAGCACTTAAACCTGTTGATTTTTTACATTCTGCTACATCTTTTACATGTTCTTTAAGTCTTACAGCTAATTTCCTACCAGTTTGACTTATCTAGTAAGCACTGCAATCTAAACAGTTTAATTTAAATACCCCACTTTTACCCTTGATAGGTTGTATTTGTTTACTGTTAACAAGAAGTTTTCCTACATTACATTTATTGACCGACATTGTTTGTTGCTCTAACTGGTTTAATGTTTTACAAATTTTAAAGCTATACTTAGGTACAATGTTAATACAATTAAATTTACTCTTCTCTTCAGACAAAGCCGTATATAATTTTCTGATTACCAATTTCCTCTGTTTTTATAATAAGCTTATCTACGATGTTGGGATAATATCCGCTATTTGCTGCAATATGTTTGATGATTGCTAGTTCTTTTAAGTAATTTTCCTTATTTAGGGGGGCATTTAGTAGTCTATAAACATAGCTGTTAAATACTGACATTTTCACTTGGTGTGACCAATCTACAGTCAGATTTTCAGAACAACTTATTGTTAGACACTTATTTAGGCTTTACCATTAGTAATAATTTTAGAAACACATTGGTTGCTCGGTATTTGATGAAACATTTTACTAATTAGTTTACTCATCCTTTTGAAAACGACGTCACAGTCGAAACAATTGTTAAGGTTATTTTAAATAAAATTTATGAAACGTATACCAAGTGTTTTTTCCTTCAACTAATTAGTAATAATTCCTTAGAACAATATGTTCAGTTATATATACACATTTTAATTATGTATTGTACTGTATTAAAATTTGTCACTATTTAAGACGGTTACGCACTGTCGAACATCAGTATTATAGTAGTACTCTTGATAAAGGTATCATATGTCGAAACAATTGTAGAGTTAATAATTAACTTTTTTGTAACATATAAAGGCCACTTTTCGTTCTCAGTATTATTTATACTTTTAATTGGTAGAAATGAGAAAATTATGGAAAAGTATCGTTTTCCGATGCCATACCTTCTATCATACAATTGATTTAGATATGGCACAGCCGACAAAATCGTAGCAGAACATTATTTTTTATTTTTCAAAATAGAAGATGAATTTTTCGTATGTTAGTCACGCGGACCAGCATCAAAAATCCTCTCATTGTTATGGCCAATTGATATACTTTTCAGCCCTCAGAGGTAGAAGAGGGAAAATGTGCCATCAAAATCTGTGACGAATTTACTGTTTAATATTTTATCTAAGTAGAAACCTAACCATCATTCAAAAATCCTTCAAATTGTAATAATTTTTATCGTGATTTATTTGTACATTTTGTTCGACGATTTATTATGATAAAGGAATTCAAGAATATTTGGTTGAAATGTTAACTATTCGTCTCCGTAATCTCATAATGGTTTTTTATCGTGCGATAATGCGGTCACCTTGCGCATCTGGCTCGAGATATTTGTTTGTGTGTGTATTTATAAAAACTTTCGAGGTTACATTTCTTTGTCATGATGTATAATGTATAATGTAAAAATGAAGTAACTTTGTATTTTAAATATTTGAATTATTCAGCAATTTGTAAGTTAACTGTATTGTACCTTTAATTAAATAAAATCCTGCGGATTTAGGAGTATGATAATGGCTGAGAATTACAAGAAAATGATATTATATGGAATATAGAGCATTCGTTTATAAAAAATATTCCATTTTCAAATGTTTTATCTCTATATTTTTTTAAATGAGAGACATATCAGTCATACTCCTAAATTAACAGGATACCAGCGATCAATATTATTTTATCTAATAGAAATGTAATAAAAGGTTAGTTATTAATTTCGTTTTTTCATTTGAAAAATAATGTCGAACAAAGCTCCGTATCATAACTATTTAGTTTTCATGGCCGCCCGAAGGTTATTTTACACATGCTTATCGTGTACACGTGTTGATTGCCGGTCAAAGAAGGAAGAACTTTTACTAAGAAATAATTTCTGTGTTCTCAGTCGAAGCAGATGGTTGTGGTTTTTAACTCTGAAGTATTTTAAGTTGAATATATTTTCGAATCGACAAATTCTGGTGAGCTATCACTGAGTAATTTTTTCATATTAATATACATTTTTTTGGGTAGGGGAGAGAGAAATTAAGACGCTGTATCAAGCCTTATTAATTAATATTATGTTAAAATTCTTGCATTATTTGTTTTATTGATCAATAATATGTAATATAATGTAAGTAATGGTGCGGGGATTTTAGCTATGTTTGAAATTTGATTTTTGCAGCTGTAGTCAACGAGTGTATTAAGCTCGGTCAGTATTAGGTATAATAGTAAAAAATACTTAAATGCGAAAAATGTTTCAACAAGTTTTATTTAAACTCTACATATGTTTCGGCTTGTTAAGCCTTGTTCACGAGTATACAGATAAATACTAATACTAAGTTATTCTGACAATAATAACTACTATTTATACCTGGAACAGGGTTGTTCAACCATTATTTGTGGGAAAATCCAAGTAATAATCTATAACCGTGTGTTTCTTAAAATCCAATTGGTCATTTGTAATATTTTGTTTGAGTTTTATAGATTTTTTAATTTCAAAATGTTCCATCAAATTTAATCTTTTCCCTTTATTTTCTGCGTGTATTAATTGTATATTCTGTTCATCTAGAAGGTGATTATTCTCCAAACAATGGTTGCTCATTCCTGTTTTTGGTGTATGATTTTTAATGTCTTTTACATGTTCATTTAGTCTACATTCCAGATTTCGCCCCGTTTGACCTAGATAAAAGGCGTTACAATTTTTACATGATAACTTGTACAAATTTTGTCTGATAATTTTGGAACATAATTGATGAGTTTATAATTATTATCTTTTTTATTGCTAACTGGATAAAATTCTTCTTTTAACAATTTTATTTTTATTTTCAATAAATTTTTCTGCCAAACTAATTTTATAACCATTATTAAAGGCGACCTGTTTTGTTAAGTTTAATTCTTTATAAAAATTTTCTTTACTTAAAGGGTAAGTTAGTAATCTACGAATTGGACTATGTAAAGCTGCTAATTTGATGGAATAAGATTGTTTTGACTTATTATGTATTATGGTATCAGAGCAAGTTGGTTTTCTAAAAATGTCTATTTCACATTTATTCATAACAATTTTGATATTCATGTCTAAAAAGTTTAGGCCTAATTTATTGCTTGTTTCCATTGTGAATTGTATTTTTTGATTGATACTATTTAAAAAAGTTAAGAATTTGTTCAATTGTTGTTCTGTACCCAACCATACACAAAAAACATCATGCACGTATCTTTTCCAATAAAATATATTGTTTATTAGGGGATTGTTTATATTAAATAGTTTTTCTTCAAAGTTTGACATAAAGATGTCTGATAATACCGGTGAAATCGGTGAACCCATAGGGACTCCATCAGTTTGTTTATAAAATTCGTTCTCAAAGCTGAAATAATTTTGATCTAAGCACATATTTAAACAGTTTTTTAATTGTAGCTCAAGTTCTGTTTGACAATTCGAATTTTTGAATAAAACTGAAATTAAATCAATGAGTTCTTTTATAGGAATAGAAGTGAACAAGCTACAAACATCAAAGGATACCAATTTTGCGTTATCTGGGATCTTTAGGTCTCTTATATCATTAATAAATTCAACTGAATTTTTTATAGAAAATTTTGGATTGAAATTAATTATATTTGGTAGAAATACGTTTAAGAATCTACAAATTTTATAACTGAGAGCATTAACATAAGAAACCACTGGTCTCAATATATATATGTTTTTCATCAAAAATTAAATTATTAACTTTTAAAGCATGTAGTACCTGTTTTTGAAAAGTGTTTGTGGGGTCCGTTTTAATTTAGTAAAGTTATTATTATCATTCAACAAATCCTTAACTTTATCATCATATTCTTCCATTTTCATAATGACTGTTCATTTTCTTTATCTGCTTTACATAGTATGAGGTTTTCGTCTTTTAATTATTTGGAAATGCTATTTATTAAAGGTTTTTCAGATTTATTATTTAATTTTGAATTTTCCTTATTTAATTTTAAATATTTGGCTATATTTAAATTATCACACAAATCTATATTCTTATTTGAATCTAAGGCTAATTCTGTATTTATTGCTAAACGGTCTAAATCTTTGTGGTTATGTGTTTGGAGAATATTTTAAACCTAAATTTAAGAAACTAATTTCTTGTGAGTTAAAATTAATATCTGATAAATTTACAACTCTATTGTGAAATTGGAAGTGTTGTTTGGAGTCCTGGTTTTCTCTTTCTATGTTGCTATTATTGCTATTGAGTTAGAGAATTACTTTGGATGGGATGATTATTTATCCCTATTTCAACAGTAATTGGAGCCAAAGATTGGGTTTTACAAATAATTTGAGGTCCTATTTTAAAATTACTCAAATTTGTTTTATTTTCCTTAATGTTAAATTGAGAAAGAGAAAGAGAGAGAGGAGAGGCTGGTACATTATCTTGATAAGGGGTCCTGAGCGTTGATGCTTTGTATATATATATATATATATATATATATATATATATATATATATATATATTAGTTGCTACAATAAATTATTTTAAAATTCGAATATTTAAAAAATTGCGGAATTTTTCCATTCAATTTACGACAAAGGGATGTATAACTTTCTGAAAATAGTCCTCATATAATTTTTAAACAAAAAAAGTAGTTACGGATTGAAATACAGTAAATTCGGCTTATTTGTTTTTTAAGATTTCGTACGAATGTCAAGTGGGGTCAAGTTAACGTTTTGAGTGGGCATCAGTTTTTTTTTTATATGTAGGCGGGTAAGAGTGAGTAGACATTTTAGTTTTCGGTCCCAACGCCCCCTTATTTGGCGGCTGTCTTGAAAAGGGGTGTAAGTACCTTTTTTTGAACAATTTGTCCGTAACAGCAAGTTTATCAAAAAATAGATATTTTTTCTGGTTGACTAAATAAGAAAGGTTTATGTGTATATTTTTCACGTAACGTTAATGATTAAAATAAAACAGTTATATTGCTTTGATTACGTTTTGACTTAATTTTTCGATTTTCAATTACTGTTGTAACTGACTAATTAGCAATGAAAATATTTGGATAGCAAATTTTACGTTGAGCAAAACATTTTTTAATAAATTCTGCATAATCAATATTGTGGTCAGAATATCTACTATTTCCTACTTTAAAAACATTAAAATCTGTTCTGAACGCTTTAATCATGGCTACGTATATAGTATACATATGTTTGCTCCAAATTTATGAGTTATAATTATTGAGTAATGTAATAAATTAGTTGTCATGAGTTATATTAATGATTTACAAATTTTAGTAACGAAAGCTCTTGTAAAAAAAAAGACGATAAGCTGGTGACGAAAAGAAAGGTTTATTAAAATCAATATACGACTTTTTTACAGTTGCTGCTAGTTTTCTTTTCTCAAGTCGTTCAAGAGTTTTGGTGGAATCGTTGTGTTGTACTGATAAGGAACCATTGGACCAAATCAATTGCGACCTCAACGGTGAGTGAATTTCATTTTTATTATCAACAATGTATTTTTCATTTGGTTTGGTTTTCCATCTCTCGAAATAGAAGGATTTTGAACCATAATTTTGCTTTGTAACGATTTATAAATAAAATATAAGTAGGTCTTGATACACTGGCTATAAGTTTATATTAATATTGATAAATATGTAACTAAATAAAAATAAATAAAACAAATATCTGTACTTTTAAAATTACAAACATAGAAGTAATGTAATATTATAAAAACAGGCCCTTTTTGATTTTCACAAACATTATTTATAATCGTGACAATCATTTCGCTTAACATTGGCTTGATCAGACAATGAGTACTTACTACTAAAGATACAATAAAATGTGAGTGATTGTATACAATATCAATTAGGGGTGGTTGTGTTATCAAACTATGTATAAAAGAGGGGTATTATTACATTAATAATGTTTATTCGTTAAAGAATAGACTTTTAAAAAGTTTACTTATTTTATTAAAAGCGATTACAAGAATGAATGTTTATGATTATGTTTGGTCATTCAGTAAAATACCTAATTTTTTGTTTTATTTATCTCTAAATTTTCTAATTCAGATCTTTTTTTGTAAATATAAAATATCAAATGTATTATTAAAAAGGTTTCCTTCTTCTGTGACATGGTTGGCGTATGTAAAATCTGTGTTGTTTTTAATATAACTGGTTTTGTGCTCAAACACACACGTTTTTTAAAAATTCTACCAGCTGGCCAATATAATTTTTTTGGCAAGACCCATGTGTCAACATATAAACTCTTGATAAATTCAGTAGGAACTCTATTGAACATACACCGATTGTGAAACATTTTTAATTACTTTAAACAAACACACAAATTATACTGACCAAAAAAGGTGCAACCGATTGTGCCAGTAACACTTAATAGGTAGAAATTATTCTAATGAGAAAGGAAAATACTTTATTGATATTTTATGGCATTTATTTAACAGTTATTATAAATACATACTTATACATATATTAGTCAACAATTTTTTCAACGTAAATATGATACACATTTTATATAGTCGATGTTCGATATTGTCTTGTTTTTATATTTTTCACATAATTCCATGATAGTTTTCACTTTACTTGTTACAAAGTTTACAAAAAATTTATTTGGATAGAAGTTTAAATTAAAATCTTTTAAAATTTTGGATTTTAACGATTAAATAGTTTTTCGTATGTTTGTGATTATTTATTTCTCAATAAACAATATATGTAAGGCACATAGTGACCATTTTCATATCCATTACCTGCTTTTAAGTTACTTAATTCTTACTTATGATATGATTGTAAATAATTACTCATATGAACATTATTACCGGATAATTATAATTACCTTATCAAGTAGGTAAGCACCCTTTTCTCTGGTGGCAAGTTTCGTTGTTTACTTTTAAAACCCCAATTTTGTAGCAGGCAGATCTTTATTTTTAGTGGCAACTTCGGTCCCACCGATCAATTCTGACATATATATTTCGACCTACAGTTCGGTCATTATCAAAGAGTACAAACAACCAATAATAAATAAACTAAAAGGTTACAACTACTTGTGTTTAAGGGTTTATCAGTCAGGTAATTGGGGAGGAACGTATATTATAGATTAGTTAAAATGAATGGTGATTTCCTGGTGGGCAATTCCGTTTGGTTATTAACTATGAATTTGTTTTTATCTATTGCTTTTCTTATTTCTAAATTTTCAATTAAATTTAATTGTCTAATTTTTTATGAACGTGAATTACTTTTACATTACCTGTATCTATATTGTGTTTATGTTTGGAGCTGTGTTCGGCTAGACCTGTACAACATCTGTTATTCTTTATGGAATACACATGTTCTTTCAACTTAGTTTTAACTGGCCGTCCCGATTGACCTATACACAGGGTGTACGTTTTCAACCTGACCCCTATACTATCTTCGGACTGAATTGGAATATCGTTTTGAAATTTTGGTTGAATGAGTTTTCACAGAAGGCCTACCATTTAAAAATATTTTCGAATTTCTATCACTTCCGGTTATATCGGAAGTTGACTTCAACTTTATTATTTTAAATGGAATCCTCTATTTTTTTACATTTCTGGATTCCCCATCAGAAATAAGTTATTCCATTTTTTTAAATTATTCCGTTTGCCGCATTTACTTTTATCGTGATTATTTTCAAATGATTGGTTTAATGATTTGTCGACATGTTGAAAAAAAAATCAAAATTGGAATCAAAACATGTGTTGAATATTATAAAATAGAAATAAAAAAAAACTCTTTGTTTTTAATAGCAGCCCATATTTTTATTATACAGTTACATCAACCGCTTAATCCTCAATAAAACACCGTTAGATTTTTTTCTTTAGGGTACTTTAAAAAGCGCAGTTTATGAAACGTCAGTAGAAAATATTGAACATTTGCAAGAACGACTTACTACAGTAATATGAGAAATTCCTGAATAAATCCTTAATGCTGTCCTGACTGTAGAAACAATAGTTTTAAAATGTTTAGAAATTAATGGACAACAATTCGAACAATTGTTGTAGAATAATTTTGGTTAAATAAACTTATGTGTAAAAATAAAAAAATTGTGTTAAATCAGTTTTTTTAAATCAATTTTAGATGCGTAGTGTCTTATACGTTTTTATTGAGGATTAAGCGGTTGGTGTAACTGTATAAAAAAAAATGGGCTGCTATTTAAAAAAAAGAGTTTTTTTAATTTCTAGTTTATGATATTCAACACATGTTTTGACTCCATTTTTGATTTTTTTAGAAAAATTTTGGTGCGGCTAACATCCTCAGTGGTACGACGGTGATAGCAGTATCTGCCAATACTCGAGGTATAGCCTACCAATATCTTTTTAATTCTTACGCATTGAAATTTTAGTCAGTTTTTCAATTATTAGCACATTACCCTTAGTAATTTTAATTATCTACATGCTACTGGTCAATATTTTCACTAAATAATGTATTATTCAAAATAACTTACTACTATTTACTAAAAACATCTGAAACCGTATAAATTAAAAAAATTATTAACCGACTTTTTTTAACGATTCTAGTAATTTTCTAATTGTCTACTGTACACAACATAATATTGAATATGTTGATATTGGCGATGATCAAAGTTGTTTCTAAATTGCGATTCGGATTTGCGTACTACGTACAATATCATAAACAGATGTCTGTCTATTGAATTATTGGTATTAATAAACAATCATTAACTGCATTTGTTTAATTTTTGTAATTTAATTATAATATAAGAACGGAGGATTCTTAAAAAATATGGAATTTATTTTGTTGCAGGGTCTATTATATTTCCTTTTGTAGCCGTGAAGGGGCATCAATGGAATACTAAGAGAGTCGATGGGGCAACAGGATTATGGACCCGATCGTCATCGGGCGACAGAATTGCGTCCACAATGACGAAGGAGTGTCACAATTGTAGCCACAACGGTATGTTGTTTTTAATTTAATGTTTTCTTGCTTTCCTTCTTATATACATCGTTTGAAATTGAATTATGTATAAAATCAAGGTAGTCACAGTCATAATTTATTATCTGCTTAAATTTTTATGTCTCATAATAAATCGAATATTGGAATAAAAGAAATCATTTACGCAAAGTCGTTAAGAAGAATTACTTATAACTAATTTTAAATTAATTTTAAAAAGAGATTTTTCAAAGGAGCTTATAAAGATTCTCGCAAGTGCCAAACGGTGATCCTTCGTTCTATTTACGGTAATCATGCTCAAAACTAAAATAATTTTGACCTATTCAAGTTTGCAAAAAACTTAACAATTCAGATTTAACAGTATGGCTTATTAAATTTAAAATTATATATATTTTATCTTCCAAAATCTTGATAAGCTTGTTAACACGAATCGATGTAAATACTTTTAACATCAAAAGAAACAAACAATATGAACGATAAAACCTTGCTAAATTTAATTATTCCTTTAACATTATTCACATATCAAATAAAAAGTAGCGTTGCCAAATGCCAAACTTGGAATACATCTGTGAAAACACTAATTGGATCCAGATACAGAACTGTTAATTTTCACATATTGCTATGTGTTATCTAAATATATTAGGAACCACTACGAACGATCATTACAAAAAATATACATTTGCAATTTTTCACTAATTAAGTTGTAATTGATATTATCAAAAACATTTGCTATATTTGTAATATACTGTTTATGTATACGTTTCATTTCTAAAACTATTATATTATTAGGTTCATTAGTAATTAGTAAGTGCTGATTTTTTGGCAATTTCATCGTATTCGTTAATTATATTTTATATTTTATAAACCATAATAGAAACTAGTGATAGTTAATTATCCCACGTCTCCATTAAATTATGCTATTTCACTTGCTTTTAGGGGCGTTTTATTTTCTTTTTAATGGTACAGTTTATATGTTTTGCTTTTACGTTTCTCTAGGTTTGTCGACGAATAAGAGGGCATTGATGTACAATAGTATCGTTTTCCCTGGACTTGGTTTCCTATTGGAGTTTTCATCTTATAACTTTATGCAGTTAATTTTTGGTTCGGCGGATGTGTGAAAATACCTGGATATTTATTTGGACACTACTGAAACAACCACAGGTTATCTGCAACGGTATCCTTTTATCCTCTTCCTGGATTTGACGTTAATGTTACATTCTGTAGTTAATTAAGGTGAGAATATATCATTTTATTAATATTAGTTGCCCTTTATTAATCTGTTACTACCCTATCTGTTTCAGGTCGGCGGTGGAGAAGATAAAGAAGATCCCATAGTTAGATTGTTTCGTTATTTTATTTCAATCGACTTTTTATTTTGCATATTATTCAGTTGATTTTATTCGAATTCATTTTTTATATTGCACGTTTTTAATTTTTTTGATTTCGTTGGAACTCATTTTATTTTGCATTTATTTATTTATTTATTTATTTGGTTAATTTTAATTGAATTCATTTGGCGCGCTTCTTTTAATTCGATTACATGAGAAATAACATTTTAATTTTGCATGTTTTTATCATTTTTTATTTTGCATGTTTCTTGCTTACCTCTTCGCTTTGCTTACTGCACATTCTTACTATTTTGCTTCGCATTTACACTACGACGTCCACATGATTCAACGTTTCGTTATCGTGTTCAATTCTCTTCTCAGCTTTGTGGGCCGAGGGAGGGCCTCCCCGAACGAATCCCCTTAGCCTTAGCTTTTTAGTTGTTCTTTGAAAGTGTCTTAAACGCTTTCCGCGGTCTCCACTAGCGTCGCTTCATTTCAGACGGGGTACAGTGGGTTATCTGGAATAGGAGGAATAGCCGACTGCCCAGCTTATTTCGTCGAAATCTGTCCGATCTTTTCTACCAATCTATTAGTCTTTGTCGTTAGTCCTGCTAATGCTCTATTCGCTTTCAGATAATATGGTATTTCCTAAGAAGACTGAAGACATCGATTTCTTTCTTTTTATTGTATTTTCTTTGAAATGTCATTTGTTTTATTGTGTTTCTCTTGCAGGTATTTTGACTTGTACTTTATAAACTGTTATATTAATACATTCGCAATTTAGGCTAATAGTTAACTCTTCCAAATTCATTTTTGGCATAATTTTTTAAAACCAAATTGAGTTTCATTAATAACTTTAATAATTAGAAGTAATTTGGGTGGATAGGGTGGCTATAAGGGGTGATGCGGAGGCCACAGAGTGTTAGGGATACTTTTTTGTTCCAAATATAAACTTGGAATATTAATGTAACAGCTTATAAGCAATATATTGTACACAATTTTGTCTTTCTCTTACAGGTGTTTTATTCTTTTTACTTTATAAACTGTTAAATTAATGTAATCGTAATTTACCTTTATAATTAGCTTTTCCAAATTTGGTCTTTGCTATAATTGTTGAAACCAAATTGAGTTTTAAAAGTAATGTTAATAATTAGAAGTAGTTTCGGCGAATAAGGATTGATTCGGAGGTCACGGAGTGTTAGGGGGCCTTTTTGTATAAAATATAAAGTTGGACTATTAATATAACAGTTTATAAATAATACATTGTACATAATTTTGTTGTAATTTTAGCAAATCTTGTTGAAATGTATTTATTCATTATCGAGAGCGTTTTATTGATATGTATATGATTAAATGATCTAATAAATAAATTGTTCTGTATGCAACTATCAGCAAATAAATTTGTACACGTAAGAAATTGTTTTAATTCATCAAAGGAATAATTTAAATTCCATAAACTAAAAATATTCGTGGTAAAACCATCTAAAAACTACAATCTGAACAATTTTATTTTTACTATAGAAATCTGTAGCAATCATCTATTGGAGAATTGCAAAACTAATTACAGGAATCTAAACTTTTGAAACACGCGACTCCTACATGGTTCGATCTACAAATATTTTGACAGATGACCTGAAGGCACTTATGCTCTCCTGATACAAATTTTTAAAAATTTAGTTGCGCGTACTATACGAGGTCTGATCAAGAAATAATGCGACAATAAAATTTTTGAAAATTGTCTAAATTTTCAACATTTGTATCAGGAGAGCATAAATGCATCTGGGTCTTTTTTGTCACGTTATTTGTTGATCGGACCTCGTATTTATTTGCATAAATTCGCATTCACACACTGTTCGGGGTGTGAGCAATTAATAAATTGGCAAATAAATTTTATTTTTAACAATATTTTCTACTTTGCATTAGGAAAACAATCATCTTATATGTCGTTGAGTGTACCTTTTCGAACTATCAAAGATAAATCAGTTACTATTAATATACTTTATTGAATTCAAGTTGTTGATTAGTGATAAATAAAAAGACAATTTCTAATCTTAATACATTTATTTAAAATCATTTACTGTATTTAAGAAAATACAATTATTTAAATACGTTTATTTTAACATACTACCAATTAATTAATTTATTTATTTCAAAATATACTAGATACAATGCAGCTTGATACATAAACAATTCACAAATAGTTAATTAATCCCAAATACATTTTTAATACAAACTGGCAAGAGTTTGGTACAATTAAATGCGATAACTACATAGATTTAATGCTTTAGAAACTGTTATATTAATAAATGTACAGTACATTTAAGATAAAAAGTCCCTCTAACACTGTAGCCTAAGCATCTCCACTTATAGCCACCCTAAACGTTCAAATTACCTCTTATCATCAAAATTACTTTTAAAACTCAATTTGGTTTCAACAATTATAGCAAAGACCAAATTTGGAAAAGCTAATTATAAAGGTAAATTACGATTACATTAATTTAACAGTTTATAAAGTAAAAAGAATAAAACACCTGTAAGAGAAAGACAAAATTGTGTACAATATATTGCTTATAAGCTGTTACATTAATATTCCAAGTTTATATTTGGAACAAAAAAGTATCCCTAACACTCTGTGGCCTCCGCATCACCCCTTATAGCCACCCTATCCACCCAAATTACTTCTAATTATTAAAGTTATTAATGAAACTCAATTTGGTTTTAAAAAATTATGCCAAAAATGAATTTGGAAGAGTTAACTATTAGCCTAAATTGCGAATGTATTAATATAACAGTTTATAAAGTACAAGTCAAAATACCTGCAAGAGAAACACAATAAAACAAATGACATTTCAAAGAAAATACAATAAAAAGAAAGAAATCGATGTCTTCAGTCTTCTTAGGAAATACCATATTATCTGAAAGCGAATAGAGCATTAGCAGGACTAACGACAAAGACTAATAGATTGGTAGAAAAGATCGGACAGATTTCGACGAAATAAGCTGGGCAGTCGGCTATTCCTCCTATTCCAGATAACCCACTGTACCCCGTCTGAAATGAAGCGACGCTAGTGGAGACCGCGGAAAGCGTTTAAGACACTTTCAAAGAACAACTAAAAAGCTAAGGCTAAGGGGATTCGTTCGGGGAGGCCCTCCCTCGGCCCACAAAGCTGAGAAGAGAATTGAACACGATAACGAAACGTTGAATCATGTGGACGTCGTAGTGTAAATGCGAAGCAAAATAGTAAGAATGTGCAGTAAGCAAAGCGAAGAGGTAAGCAAGAAACATGCAAAATAAAAAATGATAAAAACATGCAAAATTAAAATGTTATTTCTCATGTAATCGAATTAAAAGAAGCGCGCCAAATGAATTCAATTAAAATTAACCAAATAAATAAATAAATAAATAAATGCAAAATAAAATGAGTTCCAACGAAATCAAAAAAATTAAAAACGTGCAATATAAAAAATGAATTCGAATAAAATCAACTGAATAATATGCAAAATAAAAAGTCGATTGAAATAAAATAACGAAACAATCTAACTATGGGATCTTCTTTATCTTCTCCACCGCCGACCTGAAACAGATAGGGTAGTAACAGATTAATAAAGGGCAACTAATATTAATAAAATGATATATTCTCACCTTAATTAACTACAGAATGTAACATTAACGTCAAATCCAGGAAGAGGATAAAAGGATACCGTTGCAGATAACCTGTGGTTGTTTCAGTAGTGTCCAAATAAATATCCAGGTATTTTCACACATCCGCCGAACCAAAAATTAACTGCATAAAGTTATAAGATGAAAACTCCAATAGGAAACCAAGTCCAGGGAAAACGATACTATTGTACATCAATGCCCTCTTATTCGTCGACAAACCTAGAGAAACGTAAAAGCAAAACATATAAACTGTACCATTAAAAAGAAAATAAAACGCCCCTAAAAGCAAGTGAAATAGCATAATTTAATGGAGACGTGGGATAATTAACTATCACTAGTTTCTATTATGGTTTATAAAATATAAAATATAATTAACGAATACGATGAAATTGCCAAAAAATCAGCACTTACTAATTACTAATGAACCTAATAATATAATAGTTTTAGAAATGAAACGTATACATAAACAGTATATTACAAATATAGCAAATGTTTTTGATAATATCAATTACAACTTAATTAGTGAAAAATTGCAAATGTATATTTTTTGTAATGATCGTTCGTAGTGGTTCCTAACATATTTAGATAACACATAGCAATATGTGAAAATTAACAGTTCTGTATCTGGATCCAATTAGTGTTTTGACAGATGTATTCCAAGTTTGGCATTTGGCAACGTTACTTTTTATTTGATATGTGAATAATGTTAAAGGAATAATTAAATTTAGCAAGGTTTTATCGTTCATATTGTTTGTTTCTTTTGATGTTAAAAGTATTTACATCGATTCGTGTTAACAAGCTTATCAAGATTTTGGAAGATAAAATATATATAATTTTAAATTTAATAAGCCATACTGTTAAATCTGAATTGTTAAGTTTTTTGCAAACTTGAATAGGTCTAAATTATTTTAGTTTTGAGCATGATTACCATAAATAGAACGAAGGATCACCGTTTGGCACTTGCGAGAATCTTTATGAGCTCCTTTGAAAAATCTCTTTTTAAAGTTAATTTAAAATTAGTTATAAGTTTTTCTTCTTAACGACTTTGCGTAGATTATTTGTTTTTTTTTTTTTCGAATATTCGAGTTATCATGAGACATAAAAGTTGAATCAGATAATAGATTATGACTGCAACTACCTTGATTTTATACATATTCAATTTCAGAGTAATTAAATTATAAAAATTAAACAAATACAGTTAATGATTGTTTATTAATAAGAATTGTTCAATAGACAGACATCAGTATGTGAAACTGTACGTACGTAAATCCGAATCACAATTTAGAAACGACTTTGATCATCGCCAATATCAACATATTCAATATTATGTTGTGTACAGTAGACAATTAGAAAATTACTGGAATCGTTAAAAAAGTCGGTTACTAATTGTTTACTTTATATGTTTTCAGATGTTTTTAGTTAGTAGTAGTAAATTGTATTAAATAATACACTATTTAGTGAAAATATTGACCAATAGCATGTAGATAATTAAAATTAAGGGTAATGTGCTAATAATAGAAAAACTGACCAATAATACGTTCATAAAAATATATTAAAAACATACTGGGAAGATATCTTCACCACCTAAAGAAGGCACAGTGTGCTGAAATAATTATAGTGGAAACATTAAATATTTATAAATTCCAAGTGTGTTTCTTATTTATTTTTAAAAATGGAGTTACCATCACCTGAAAGCATCATCAATTCCACGCTTATAATTGAAATTATTATGGAGGATTACATCAATAATTGAAAATATTGACCAATAATATGTTACTAACTGCCACTAATAAAGAATACGTTAAAAATTAAATATACTGACAAATAATATTTTAATAATGAAAATTATTCATAAATAATGCGTTAATAATTGAAAATGTGGTAATAACAAAAGTTCAATTTCAGATTTGAAAATTTTAGGTGGATCAGTATCTTCATACTGAAAAAACGAAATCAGGAGAATATTAAATTAAAAAAGCATACCTTCATCGTGACCACTATCCAATGGCTCCATCGTCTCTCTTCTGAGCATTGGCGTTACAAAGATGCCCTTCACGGCTCGGGAAGGAAATATAATAGACCCTGCAACAAAATAAATTCCATATTTTTTGAAGAATTCTTCATTCGTATATTATAATTAAATTACAAATATTAAACAAATACAGTTAATGATTATTTATTAATAAGAATAATTCAATAGACAGACATCAGTTTATAATACTGTATGTATGTAAATCCGAATCTCAATTTAGAAGCAGTTTTAACCATCAACAATAGTGACATATTCAACATTATGCTGTGTACAGTACAAAACTAATAAATTACTAGAATCGTAAAAAAGTCTTAACAATTGTTTACTTTATACGGTTTCACACGATTAAGCCATACTATTAAATTTGAAATTTATATGGATCAAAACTATTTTAAATTTGATGACAATTATTGTAAACGGGAGTCTTTTGAAAAATCTCTTTAACATTGATTCAAAATTAGTTAATATATGTATTTCCTTTTGTCATCGTTATGTAAATGATATTTTTTGTTATTAAGAAGGGTACTTTCAGACAGCTGAGTAGTTTTCTTAAATTGTTAAACTCTTTATATTGGAAAATTGAACTTATTATGAAAATTGAAACTAATTATGAATTAAAGCTCTTAGATCTTTCTTTAAATAAAATTGATAATGGAATAGTGTATGAATTTTTTACAAAACCTTCCACTATAGATGCTGCGATTCCCTTAGATTTTAATATATATTTCAACATTAAAATGCCTTCTATTAATAGCATCGTTCATAGGTTAATAATGGTATTTATTTCAAAAATTAATTTAGATAAAGAACTGGAAATAATACCAACATAATGCTAGCAATAATGGTATTAATCGATATAAATAAACAACTTAAATGAATTGGTAAAAATATCTAGTATGAATCATCCTATACAATTCCCAATAACGATAATAGACTTTTATTAATTAAATTAATGAAATTGGTTAGAAAATCATTAGATCGATTTTAACCAATAAAAATAATTCGAAGAGTTTGTCAATAATAAAGCAAAATTAAGCGTTTTAGAAAAAAGTGGAGTATACAAAATTAATTGACGAGATTTTTCAGTTTTTTTTAGTTTGTTACAAATTTAGAAAAATTCTAGAAATATTCAAAATATTGTAATAACTAAGTTTAACTGTTTACTTGCGATTCTCAGTTGCTATATTAGTGGACTTTCCAAATACAAAGTATTATTATCTGATATTTGCGTTCATCCTATATTGTTATTTGTGTGGTACTTTTTTAGTATATTTGGAAAATTAGCAGGTTTTCGAGGAAGTGTAAAAATATTGATATATATTTTTTATTGAAAAACTGATTTCGTTTTGGGCTAATTGAAAAAACGAGAAAATAAATATGAAAAAATATATACAGTATTCTTTAAAATAAAAACTGCAGGTAGATTTTTTTTTCAACATGATAATATGACGGGAAGTCGCTTCGTTGCAAGGTAGCTCTCAGCGAGCGGAATGCACTTTATTCGACATTACTTTAAATCTAATTGAACTAATAAAAGTAGAATAGTAGAGTTAATTAGTTCTTAGAAGTAGTGAGGATACGAATTCGGATCATAGTAAGTTTTTCTATGAATGGTCTGCAATTGTTACAATTTTTAAGTTAAAAAAAATGAAACATCACACACAACTTGATTGATAAGATATTTAGTGTGAAAAAAGTGATTTTGGAAAATATGGATAAAGTTTAAAAAATTAAAAATATAAATTTCAATGTCGAGTTTCAGAAACCAAAAAATTCAAAATGTGATACATGTGCGTGTATTAAAACTTGAAACCTGTACCTTAAGATTGTCCAAATAGTTTTATTGTAATAACTAAATTAATAATAAATTTTTAAATTTGAAAAGTTTCTAAAAAACTGTTTTAGCTAACCCAACCAATATATGTTTAGATTAAGACCTCAAAAAGGTCAAATAATTTTTAGAAAAATTTGTATATACGAAAACAATATAGAAAAACAAAAAGATTTAACAATTCAAAAAAGAAGGAATTAAAATAATTAAAAAGATTTAGTTTTTTGATTAAATGTCGATATTTATTTTCAAAAAATAGTTCTATTTGTTTGAATAATTAGCCCATAATGTTATCGGGTAGACTTATTATAAGTGAAATGAGGTTTCATGATGATCCAAGTTGAGAGGAATTATCCGAAATAAAGTCAGCTTTTGAAGTAACTTGAATTCCCTAATAATCAATCCACTGTACATATTTTAACTGATATAGTAACATAATTCTTCTGTTGAGAATAACTCGTAAGTATTGACACAATATGGTGGCGAAAAATAAATTTTTAATGAAACAATCCCAGTTTATTTTTACTTACAGTTTTAAATAAATGAAGAAGATTAATTTTTTTATTTAAATTTAATGGATATATATATATATATATATATGTATATAATAATAAGAATGGATTCACTGGTGATATTGTTGTGAAACATTTTGACTGTTTTTGCCGCAAAAGATAATGAAATTATAATTACAATTTAATTTGTTGATTCCTAGCAAATTAAATTGTAATTATAATTTAATTAACTTTTGCGGCAAAAACAGTCAAAACATTTGTAACCATCTTAACAAATTAGGAAGAAAAACCATTACCGTAAATAAATGTAACTTAGGAAAACCGCTAACTAATAATAAACAAAAAACTAATGTATTAAACAAAAGTGGCGTTTATTAAATAAACTGTAAAGATTGCGATGCATTCTATTTAGGACAAACGAGTAGATGTCTAGAATTACGAACAAAAGAACATGTAAAAAGTATTAAAGACAAACGAAAATGCACAGGGATAAGCACCCATTGTATTGAAACAAAACATGAATTAGACACAGATAACGTAAAATTGTTGCATGCAGATAATAAAGGAAAAAGGTTGACATATTTAGAGCAATTAGAAATTAAGAAAGCAATACAAGAAAATGTAAACATAACCAATGATCAAATGGACTTCAAACAAACAATTGTAATAGACCAATACCTTGGTTTTACCACTAATTATCACTCACACTAACATACATTAACCGAGTATATATAAGGAGCAATTTTACTTTTGAATTTTAGTATTGTTAGCATTAGTCTTGAAAAAGGTCTTATAAACCGAAACAATTGTAGACATTTTGCAATAAATTCCTTTGAAACATTTTAAAGCAAACCTTCGTTTAATTTACTTATATATATATATATATATATATATATATATATATATATATATATATATATATCTCTCACTCTCTTAGCTCTTAATCGAATATTACGGAGGAGAAGACAAATAAGAGCAATTTCGTATGCGACCTTAAATTATTTGTAAAATATATTCTCTTTCTCCTACAATAGCTGCAATACGGAGAAATAATCATCCCAACCAAATAAATTCTTAAAATAAGTATGCCCATAACTAGTTAATGACGTTAATATAGCTGGAAAAATGAAATATCAAACGTGGGCTCAAATCACAAATCATCGCACCAAAGTGTCCCTATGTTATTACTGATCACTACGACAAAAACCTCTTATCTTAAATACAAGCAAATAAAGCAATTTCTCTCCAAATAAATGAATTTATCTACATTAAAATACAAAAATTAATTACTGATCAGTGAACAGTTTGAAAATTCTTTATTCAAAAATGGCTCACGTTACTTGTGTGGTACATGGCTTACATCGAGTGGCCGAATTAGTGCGTTCCGTTTACACAAATGTGAATTTCTTAATATCGTCGACCAAGAAAATGTTTTATTACGGACGTAGTTGATTTATCATTTGCTCCTATAGTTTATATTGCATATATTTAATATTTTAAATGCAAATTTGCATGCATATTTTGTACTTTTATAATGCATAATTATCCGAAGCCTACTGATCACTCACCAGAATTTGTAAATCCAAAAATACACTCAATAATTACGTCAGACATAAAACATCACACCCGTCGATTTCAACTGAGAACACAGAAATGATTTCTTAATAAAAGTATTTCTTTCTTAGACAGATTATCAACAGATATACACACCACATGGGCAAAACGACCTTCCGGCGACCGTGATAACCGAATAGTTGTGTTACTGAGAGCTCTGTTCGACAGTTTATTATTCAAATAAAATAAACGTAATGAATTATAAATAAAAAATAAAAACATTAAGGATAGTTTCACCAATTTTTTAATTAAAAGTTTCGGCCACGCGACCATGATCAAAGGATACAGCAGAGTAAATCTTATAGTAAAGCTTAAAAAAAACTTCTTTGTGTTTCAATCCCACCAGCTACTTGTGCTGGTGGAGAGGCAGTCCCTCCGACCTACACTGTAGTGCAAAGCGGGAGGGTAGGGCGAAAAAGGAAATCTTTAGCCACGTTTCAGGAATCATGGGAATAGGTGGGTGGTGTAGTTAGAGAGAAAAAGATGAGACGGACGAAATGAATATAGAGAAGTGAAAGATTATCTGTGAATATTAATATTAAGCATAAAACTAACGCAGCTGTATTTATAATTAAACATTGACAAAACGAAGTAGGGAGTCAATAATACTTAATTCTGTTTGGTTGTTTACAATCTTCTTATTTTTTGAAACAGCTTTTTTGAGTTCAATATTTTCTATAATGGATAATTTGCTGCATTTATTTATACCACTGTGGAGGACTTTTATATTATCTAGATCTAAATTATGATTGAGAGGTACAGAGTATTCGGAGAAGCCTGTTTTTTGTCTTTTTTATTAATGTTATACACGTGTTCTTTGATTTTTAAGCTCATGGCTCTACTACTTTTTCCAATATAAAAGGCATCATATTCGCTACATTGAATCCTATAAATTCCATTTTTCTTTTTAGAACATCCATGCTAGGTTTACATATTGATAAAAAATATTTTAAATTATAACGGTTGTTTTCAATCAGTGTTATATTTAATTTTTTTAGAACATGTTTAAATTTGTTGCTAAATAAGTTAATAAATTTTACCGAGGCGTAAATTTTGTTTTGTGCTGTAAATGTTTTGCTAGATGGGGTATTTAGTAACTTACAAGTAATCTGGAAATAATTAAGGACTTAGCATACGAAGAGTTCCCAAGGAGATTGTAAGTCTCCTAAATACACTATACCACAACTGTGCCCCAAATTAATTTGACAGAGTAATTTGTTGATTTTTTTTCAATGGTAAGTTGGATGTTTTTGTCAACTGTATTTAACAAAACCAGAAATTTGTCTAATTGGGTACCTTTCCATATACAGAACAATGTCATCGACGTATCGTTTCTACGTAAAAATATTGTTTATTAAATTATTATTGGAAGTAAATAGTAAGTTTGTCAAAATACGTTAAATGGAACTCTGCCAGTACTACAAATATTTGGTGAAACTGCCCTTAATGTATTCAAAAAAGAAGGAATTAAAATCCTTATTCATCTAAATTTTAAGATCAATCATCTCACATTTTGAACGCGTCCTACCAAGTAGGCACAACGTACCGAAAGCCATATCCCACGACCGGTGGGCGCTGGCAGAAAGGCCTTTACAGCCTATATTATAAATATTAATATAAATATAAATATGGAATCAACAGAAACAACTACTCCGAGGGCTAATTCCATATTTATATACATCGGAGTCAACAGTGTAATTCAATGCCGGTAGGGGTATTAGCCTCGGAGTAGTTGTCTCTGTTGATTCCATATTTATATTATATTTATAATATAGCCTATAAAGGCCTTTCTGCCAGCGCCTACCTGATGAGACCCAATAGGTCGAAACCGGTCGTGGGATATGGCTTTCCTTTCGTTGTACCTACTTGGTAGGACGCGTTTCAAATGTGAGATCTTTGATGTTAATATTTAGACGAATAAGGATTTTAATTCCTTCTTTTTTGAGTATGTTATATCTTCGTCTAAGAATACATCGGAATCAACAGTGTAATTTAATTCCGGTAGGGGTATTAGCCCTCGGAGTAGTTGTTTCTGTTGATTCCATATTTATATTTATATTTACACTTAATGTTTTTATTTTTTATTTATAATTCATTATTAAAATATGTTTCACAGTATGTGCACCCCCACAGTATTAAATATAATAAAATAAACGAAATTAACAGAAAAACCTCTCCTAATATTCTTTTTACAACTGTCGTTAATAACGGTTTAAATCTACACAGTATATTAACATTAAAATTTCGTTTTTTATATGGACCGTGCTTGATTTTATTACATTCACCTTACATAAAATCCTGTTGGTTTAAAAAAATGTTTGATGTCTTTCTGATTTATAAAAATTAAAGTAGCTGAAATATTTAAAACATTAAAGAAATTAGTTTAAATCGTTTTTATCGTATACCCGCCCAAAAGAACAACAGTTATTGCATTTATTGTAATTTAAGGATGGTGTATATTTTATTAAATGAAAGGTATACTTATTCGATTTTCTACATAATAATTCCCCAAAATCATCAGTATAAGAATGAACGATATTTTTTAATTAAGAGTTCAATCCAGTTAACACAAAAGTGCTGCATAATTCGAATATTTAAAACACAAAGCTGCTTGACTTTTACATTCAATATTGTACATTGTGACAAAGAAATGTTAACCTTCTTGGAAGTTATTATGAATACACATACAAATTTATCGAGCCATATGCGCAAGGTGACCGCATTATCACACGATAAAAAAGCCAATATAAGATTATGACGGAGACGAATAGCTAACATATGAACCAAAGCGAGTGAAAAATTGTTACAAGTTGTGAATAATGGTTAGGTACTCACATCATAAAATAAGAAGTAAATTCGTAAACTATGTTCTTAAATAAATGCATACCAATTATTGGAGCGTCAAATAGTCACAGAATTTGGTACCCTATTTTCTCTCTTCTGTCTCCGAGGGGAATGAAAAATACATCGGCGAATTACAATGAAAATAAAATTAAGGCTGGACCGCGTGGGTAACATAAGAAAAAATTCTTTTTCATTTTCAAAAAATCAAAAATAGATAAAGAATTATAAAAATAATATGAAAAGTTTCAATAATGTATTTAAAGAAAACTTCTTACAATTGTTTCGACGAGACTGTCATTATCAAAGAGTAGGTAAACAAACTAAATTAAAAGTTAAAACCAACCGGTTAAATACCTATTGATAAGATGTACAAATATACATACATAAACGTATTTGTAACAACTAATTAGCCGATATGGGATTCTGGAAATATACATACATAAACATATTTGTAACAACCAACCGGCCTACATGGAATTTTCAAACATCATAATATCAACTCACAATAAAGCTATTGTAGTCTAGGTAACAGTAAGGGTGTATCATTTGAGCACAACTCTTTCTGGTTATTTGCTACATTTTTTCAATCGGATAAAGCTTTTTTAATTTCAAGATTTTCGAGTAAATTTAATCTTTTGCTTCTTTGTCCGACGTGAATTAATTTAATGTTATCTAAGGTTAATGTATGTTCATTGATATTACAATGTTCGGAAAAGCCCGTATAATTTACATGTTTTTTATGTTATTTAGATGTTACTTTATTCTATGTTTTAAGGCCCTGCCACATTGGCCTACGTATATAGCATCGCACAGGTTAGAATTTAATTCGTGGACAACACTTTTACAAAATAAGTCTTTTATCTTTATTGTGTACTAATAAAGTTTTTAAATTAGTTTTATTAACTTCTACTGTTTCTATATTCAATGTTTTTAACCTAAGTTTAATTTTATTGTTTACACTTTTTATGAAATTAATGGAACATCGGCCATGTCTAACGAATAAAGCCTATAATAGAAACTAGAATCGGAAAACGGTAGGCATACAAGTGGCCGAAGGATTAACTGTAAGCGTATATTGTAAAGAATTTTTCATATTTTTCTCCTTTCTACCAATTAAAAGTATGAAAGTTGATATTCTATCTTATACAACATATAATTGCATAATGTTTGCGAATGTCCAAGTGAAACTAAGAAACGGTAAATTTTGTGAATACTTTAACTATTTTTCCGTAATATCACGCTTGGGTTAAAATTATTCTGTTCAGCTGTTGCACTATTAGTATCTGAGTTATAACATTTTTAGTGAAAGAACTTTTGTTACTTTGAATTTCGTGTGTTAATAAAGCATTGCTTTTTGGCGAAAAAAAATACTGTTGAAACTAAGGTTTGGCTTGATAAACATTATTCGGACTTTTCACAAGGAAAATCAAGCGTAGAAAAGTGGTTTGCTAAATTTAAACGAGGCGAAATGAGCACTGAGGACGATGCACACAGTGGACGCCCCAAACAGGCTGTTACCGACGAAATCATCAGAAAAGTTCACAAAATAATTTTTGATAACCGCAAAGCGATGTTGATTGAGATAGCTGAGACCCGACCCTAAAGATACGAAAGGAACGTGTTGGTCATATTGTGAATGAATATTTGGATATGCGAAAGCTCTCTACAAAGTGGGTGCCGCGCGAGCTCACAATCTACCAAAAACAACAACGAATCGATGATTCTAAGCAGTGTTTGGAGCTGTTCAATTCTAATAAATCCGAATTTTTGCGTCGATATGAGACGATGGATGAAACATTTTACCACCATTGCACATCGGAGTCCAATCGACAGTCAGCCGAATGGACTACACGTGATGAACCGACTCCAAAGCGTGGAAAGACGCAAAAGTAGTCTGGCAAGGTTATGGTATCAGGCATCAGTATTCTTTGATGCTCATAGTATAATATTCATTGAATATCTTAAAAAGGGGAAAACCATAAACAGCGACTTTTACGTAGCGTTTAAAGAACGAAATCCCGGAAAAGCGGCCTCATTTGAAGAAAAAGAAAGTGCTATTTCATCAAGACAATGCACCATGTCACAAATCAATGAAATCGATGGCAAAATTCTATGAATTGTGCTTCAAATTGCTTCCGCATCCACCGTACTCTCCAGATCTGGCCCGCAGCGACTTGTTTTTGTTTTCAGACCTCAAGAGGATGCTCGCTGGACAGAAATTTCGCGCCGATGAAGATGTAGTCGTAATCGCCGAAACTCAAGCCTATTTTGAGGCTAAAGACAAATCGTATTAGGTATAAAAATGCTATCGAAAAATTGTATGACCGCTATAATCGTTAATCGTTGTATCGCCCTCGAAGGGAACTATATTGAATAATAACATCAAATTAAAAAAAAATCTATGCTACTCTACGAACTTTTCAGCCCGTTTGTTAAGTTGAGAAGTACGACTACATTATATACTCCTTTACATCTTGTATACAATCATCTTTCAAACAAAACACAATGTTTTAATTTTCCGAGGTTCAGTTCAAAGAGAATGATTTAGTGAGCCGGAGAAAGAATGTTCAGACGTCTGCATCTAATGAGTTTAGTATAGGTACAAGTTTCTTTCAAAGGCATAATTGGAAATTTTTCGAGCGCACTCAGCGAACGTGCATGAAGACTGATTTCGTTTAAAGAGCCTTTCAGACTCATCTGACGACTGTTGGTGGCAGTAGTGGCAGATATACCTATATAAAAAAGAAAAGAAAAAAAAAATGATCCTAACTACCACTACACCACTCGAACGTATCAGCAAAAGTTGTTTAGTAAAACTCAATTAAGTCAATTTCTGAGAAAAATCTATTTCTCAGTTTAAAAGTCCGGATACTAATCCTACGTCCAAATCAGATATACATATGTTACGTCATCTATTTTTACAGATTATTAATAATAAGTTAATAAATTAACGAAAACATTATTTTCGGTAACTTATTCTCGTTCACAGATTTGCATTAAAAACTGTTAAAAAACTGTAGGTATGTTCCTAATTAATTTAACTTTCTTTTATTGAGACCTACTCTAAAGATTACCATTATCAAAGAGAATAATTTTATAAAAGTATCAACGATCTTATATATATAGGGGTTAAAGGAACAAATATATAATGTGACGTGTTCAGTCACGAAAACACAACTAAATGGACGAAAACAACGAAATTTATTAACAACTAAAATTAAATTAACTACAGTTCTGATTAACACAAGTCTACACAATTTTTTACACTAGTAAATTTATTTTTCCCGTCGCCATATTCTTCGCTACTACTTATGCTCGCGTTTTACTGTCGCCACTCTATGACTGTCGATCGCCTATCTATCGCTCCTGTCACTTTTCAACGCACGATGTAAACAAAACTGACTCGGTCCGCCTAGTGCATCCACTTTTATAGTTTTCAACATTCCTTCTAGAGCGTTCTACAATCTTCTCGTGTTACTATTGTCTTTTTATTTATCGTTGCGACAATATTCCAGACGTATCTAGGAAGGCCGAGAATATCTATTATCTTTACCAGGAAGGTGTTGTTAATTAGGACTGAACCAATACAAACCGCAAGTACAGATGGTGACAATAATATAAATATAATATAAGACCGTTGATACTTTTGTAAAATTATTCTCTTTGATAATGGTTTAGCAGTCGAAACAATTATTAGAGTAGATCTCAATAAAAAGTGTGAAATAAAAGTGTACCAAGTGTTTTATTTCTTAATCTTAATAAACATATTTCACCAAGTGCCTAGCCAAGATTCAATTGCTTAAATAGTTATAGTGGTAATTAGGGTAAGTCTCTTTTTCATATGTGATACATTTTAAAACATATTCAGAGACAATAATTGACCTTCACGTCTACATATTTTATTTAATAAAATGGAGCAAAATCATTCAGGACCAAAATATAGCAACTTTTTGAATTTGTTGCAAAAGGAAAGGATCAACGATTAAGTTAAGTCTGAATAATATTTATGGGTTTACTCAGCTTATTGGCTGTTTTTGTTTTCAAAAATAAGTATACCAAAAGGTAAACTAATTTGTACACAGCTAAAAAAATGACGATGAACGTCTCTTTAGAAGGAAAAAGGTGTGACTACCATTTCCAGGCAGTTTGTCTTAGCGGATTGAGTTTGTACAAATTACTTCACGTTACAACAAAACGGGAAATGTAACAAATTGCCAAAATTGGAATGACCCAGAATAACTACATTCTGGATGGATAAGAGAATAAAAAGAATTTCTCAAAGAAATTCGTTTATATCAAGTTTAAGAATAATTGCTAAAATTCCTGAATTTGAATTTAGTCCCGGACTATTCAACGAAGATTAATGTTAAAATAAAGAAGCAGTTGGTTTTATGTTTAAATGTTATGGTATTCTTTGAATGTATTAATGTGAACAGATGTTTAATGGTGTAACTAATGTAACAAACATAGTAATATCAGTGGTAATAACTAACTTTTATATTCTAAGCTAGTGGTTAGTGTATTGTTGTATAAATATTTTGATCAATGGACTGTATTTATGGTAGGTTGATAACATTTCAGGATTTTTTGGATACAATAAATAAGTTGTATTTACACTGCAGTGAATATAAAATCAAATAAATTTATTAAATAATATAACGGGACCAAAGAAAAACGTGGAAAATAGCAAGGGCAGAGGTCACCGTGCTAACTGGCAAGACAAAGACTAACTTACAACTACAGTCGTTTTACAGTAAGTTGTTAGAGTGCTCACGCATGCGCATTACATTTTAATATGAAATAACTTCAACATACTTGAATTTTGAACACTATCTATCTTGCTTCATATGATAAGAGACCAGCTTTTTTGTAGTTGTTTAAGGACAAAGTAAAGGTTGCACGAGCAAATTTTAAATGAATATCGTTATCACAGATAAATATTTTAAAATGTTTTAAAATAACTAAACCAACCACTGTTATCTAAATTTCGAAATTAAAAGTTTATAAACCAAATTTTGGACAATTAGTTTTTAAATTCTGAAGTGTATTCCATAGATAAAATACAATAGATATAAGGTTGGATAGATGGTTGGTGGTATCCCCAAAAATGTGTAATCTGTAGCATACGTGCAATCTTTTGTAACAAATATGTTTTGATCCATTTTTCTTATAGAATAGTAAAGAGTTTGTTTATTGCAAAACTCATATACAAGGTATTAGCTGAAGTGAAACTGTATAGCAGACGTACAGTCGAAACCTATGGTTTTTAAAAATAAATCATCGTTTCAGTCACGAATTTAAACGACGACATTTAAATTGAGAAATTCAAGACTGGAAATTTTTAGTAAGGGGTGAAATTCGTTACAAAAAAATTATTTTGATGGCATGAGCCGTAAGACGTCCAGTTAATATGAGATTTTTCCCAAAGTAAGTTAAATCAACAATAAAATCCGGAAAGGTAACGTATCTTTATGGCGTTGTTTTTCGCGGAGTAGAGGTCCATTGCATTTTATAGACGGGACACGGAACCGATTGGTATACAGGAACATATTCCAAAACGTATGTTGTCCTAAACTGACTGGGAGATGCCTTTGCAATTCGTTTTTCAACAGGAGAATGATCCGGAACACTCATCTCGCCTTATTCAGAAGTGCTTTCACGATAATGACGTTCAGTAAATTTATGGTAGAAGTGGTGCATATTTTATGAAACTGCATTTTTACGAATCACAAGAAATAAAATAAAAGGAAAAGTTTCACTAGTTTATTTATCAACTCGACAAATTTATTTCGGCTTAATAAGGCCATTTACAAGAGAAATACAAATGATTAGTAAAATTAAGAACTACTCGCTGCTATTTAAGTAATTACAAATTGAAAAGTAGAAGGGGGAGTTTTAAGTGGTTAGTTATAATTGATTGTTAACTAAGTTAAGGTTATTTAATATAGCTTTCTTAATTTCATAATTTTCCAAGAGACAATTTTCTTGATTTGGGAATGTTTAATGTAGAAGTTTGAAATTATTTACATCTATGGAATGACCTAACTCAATACAATGTTCAGTTATCCCACTGGAATTACATTTTTTGCTTCTTATAACCGCATAATGTTCTGAAATGCGTTTACCGATAGCCCTGCCTTTTTCTTTCTTGTGCTTCGTAAAAATGACGTTCAGGTTAAACGCCGGATTCGGACAAGATTCCCAAGCAATCTTTGATTATAAAATTGAAATTAATTAAATTAAAATCCAAAATTCAATTTCATTAATACCGCATCGTTACCAAAAGGTTATAGCTAATAGTAGATACCTTATTAATTGCTAAATAAATGCTTTTATAATATTGTTTTCTGTTATTATGTTAAATAAAAAATTATTTTTGTAACCGTTGCTTTACTTTCGTCCCGTATGGTTTTGTGGTGTTGCGGGTGATTATTTAATACTATATTTATTTAAATAAAACTTGATGATGGTTGATTGATGGTGTTTAATTTACAGACGGTTAGTAGCGAAAATGATGAAAGAATAGAAATGAATTTAATATTGAGTGGTAAAAAATGAGAAAATGGTTGTGACGAGTATTATCTGTAGCGGCCGGTGAAGAAGTGTTGATTTGAAAATATAGAAAGTTAGTCTTCAACGGTAAATGTTATTTATTGGAAGCATGCCGAGGGTAGCGAAACAAGAAGCGGTAGTTTTATTAGGGATCGGCAACGGTACTTTTTATGATTGACCGTTGCAAGCGATCGGTGACAAGGGACAGGAATTTTGGATTGTGTATGAAAGATATACAAGAAAAGAAAGCTGTTTCTCAGAATTAAAAAAGGCAAGACAGTAGAAAACATGTTTGAGAAAAGGCATGCTCAAGGGTGTTAGTAATTTTATACAAAATATTTACAGAAGACAATTTATACAACGTTAAGAATTTTTATGTACAAAAATGTTTTTACAATAGTGGGACATAAGTCCCCACAGTTTTGTTCCCTCTCATTAAATAAAATATTTAAATACGTCAACCAATATTTTTGAAAATGTTCTATTATATGTTACACATGATTCCAAAGGGAAAATACATTTGGTCGAATATTCAAATGACCTACTAAGATATCTAAGGATTATTTCTTTTTTCAGTTAATTTACTTTTGTCCGATAGTATATGTATATAGTAAATTATCTTTTTATATCGAAACTGTGTAACATGTATAATTTTACGTATTTTTTAATTGATAGGATATTAGTAGAAATTTATTAAATCATCTTACAGCTATACGTATTATTTCAAAAAATACGCCTACCTTGCATGTTGTAAATTGTTTGTACTTTTGGATCTCTTTCACTCACTTTATACTGTAATTAATTGTTTTATTATCATCACTATAAATGCTCCAATATACTGGGGTTGCACTTGTGTTACAAATTACGTTTCCGGTGAGAATTAATCCATCGCAGATGATATAATTGTGATGGACTATACAAAACACCATCCAAGGACAATGCTGTAAAACGACTAAAGCATGACTATACCGACGATCACGTCTAATGAAGCTATCGACCAACGGTAATCGAGAACTGGAACATCGATATCTATCGCACAACTCTCGAACTGTTAAAATTGATATACCATTGAAATGGTTAAGAAAAAGACATTTCCCAAATGAAAAATACTTACTAGTAGAAAAGGATCCACGGGGGGGAGGGCTTCAAGTCTGCACCCTCCCCCAATTCGACATTAGAAAAACAAATATTTGACATTTATTTATAGACAATATAATTTTATTATAAGATTTTAACTGCAAATAAGGCAGAAGTTTTTGTGAACACCCTCCTTTTAAAATTCCTGGATCCGCCTCGGTTTACTAACAAAAAAATTAAATCGAATAATAATCACCTTATGGGTAACAAAAAGTGATTATTATTATACACAGGGTGTCTCTTAATTACCGGATAACCTTTCAACTTTGTATAGAGACCACAAAATTATTCAGGAAATTGATTGTTATATTTAGTAAAGCATCCACGGTTTTAAAGTATTTCGTATTTTATTATTATTACCAACACCATATCATTTTTCAGCATTGTATTGTATATTTTTGTATAGACTCCTGTTATCATTTTATAGTGTATTGATATGTCTTTTATTTGAGTTATATTTTAAAACATTCATTTCTTATTGTTTTGTACTACTTTTTTATCTCTGTACCTATTCTTCTCAGTATAAATAACATTAAGCATTCAATTACCAATCATATTCCAATTTCTTAAGTATACTTATACCAATCCATTCATGCTTGCATACATCCCTACTTATTGTTTGTTGTATTTATTTCATTTTTTATTGTATCATGTTGTGTTATTTGTTTTTATAAGCTGAATATATAGGGTGAATCAAAATTGAGTAATACATAAGACATTTTAGAAACACATACGCGTGTTAAAGTTTTGAAGATTTGGGAGATGGGATCATCAAGGATGATCTTATTATCTACAATAATTTCAACTGTCTGCCACTTCCGGTTATACCGGAAGTTGATGTCAACTTTCTTATTTCAAATGGAATGGTATATTTTTTACGATGAATTTATATAAAACATAAAATTTTAAGGTGACTTTAATAACCAACTTGTATACCCAAACTATAAAAAGTCATAAGTTCCATAAATAATGACTTGAGTGTTGAAATTTCTACTAGTTATAGTCAAGTCATAAGGTTAACGCCATGCAAAAATTAAGTTTAATAATTTAAACAGGGCGTTTAGAAAAAAGAAAAAGCAAAATATAACATTCCATTTAAAACAACACAGTTGACACCATAATAATTATATTTTATTTATTTTATTATCTAGAGTAATAAACTATACCTACTAATTTTAAAATGTGAAGATTACAGCTTATATTGGTAAATTATAGGTTAAGAAGGAGTGGGGTGTTTAGCATGTGCAATTATTTTTGATTATTTACAATATTCTTGTTATTTGTCAAAGCCTTTTTAATTTCTACAAACTCCAATAAGGTTAATTTCCTACTTTTAGATTGACAATGGAGCAATTTCAAATTGTCGATGTTTAATTGATGGTTATTTTGTAGACAGTGTTCTCTCAGACCCGTTACAAGTTTTTTATTCTTGATACTCACTGGGTGTTCTTTAAAACGAACTTCTAAGGACCGATTAGTTTGTCCAATGTATAAAGCATCGCAATCTTGGCATTTTAGTTGGTAAACACCGTTCTTTTTGTTTGTTATCTAATTTTCTCTTATTGTTGATTAAGAAGGAGCCTAAATTGAATTTATTGATTTCTGTTGAAGTTATATTGAATTTGATGGTCGGTCTTTAGAAGTTCGTTTTAAAGAACACCTAGCGAGTATCAAGAATAAAAAAACTTGTAACGGGTCTGACAGAACACTGTCTACAATATAACCGTAAATTAAACATCGACAATTTAAAATTGCTTCATTGTCAATCTAAAAGTAGGAAATTAACCTTATTGGAGTTTTTAGAAATTAAAAAGGCTTTGACAAATAACAAGAATATTGTAAATAATCAAAAAGAATTGTATATGCTAAACACCCCACTCCTTCTTAACCTATAATCTACCAAGATAAGCTGTAATCTTCACATTTTAAAATTAGTAGGTATAGTTTATTACTCTAGATAATGGCTATTTAGCCGAAACAATTGTTGAGAATTATTGAAATATACCTGTTGAAGTTCGTTTGTGTTTTGATTTAATTAAATTATTAAACATGCTTCATCATCCATGCACCGTCCTAAGTTTAAATTCTAATATCATTATGATTAACTTTCATATAGTACAGGCCAACTCTGTCAATTTTTTCAAAACATGTAGTCATCATTGCTTATTATTAATCCCAACGAAAGCATTGGTTTCATATTCGTAAAAAACGGAAAATAATTTTGCGAATAACAGAGCAAGACGGATATTCTATCGTCAGCATAAAGGAAACTCTCAGTAGCCTAAAAACGATTGTGATTTTAATGTAGTTGTTAATGCAAGGTGTTGTAATACAGGTGAAATAGCAACTATTACCACCATTTCAATTTTCTTCTCTTGTAAAAATATATTTTATCAAGTCCACGATCCTGTGTGAGAAACCGTATTCGTTATCGTACCAAGCAATCAGTTTAACGAAAGTATCATTTAACGGTATCCCAGCTGCAGCATCAAAAACACAAGAATGAGGGTTACCGATAAAATCTGACGACACAACTTCATCCTCCGTGTAATCTATGATTCCTTTCATATCACCTTCTGCGGCCATTTTAACAGCACTCGCTATATCTTCATATTTAGTTGGAATTTCTAAGCGTATTGTTAAATCCAAAACAGAAACATCCGGCACAGGTACTTGGAAAGCCATTCCGGTCAGCTTTCCGTTCATTTTGGGTATAATTTTACCAATTGCTTTGGCAGCTCCCGTAGACGCTGGTATAATGTTTTGCTGAGCACTACGTCCATCTCGCCACAATTTTCCGGAAGGACCATCGACGGTTCTTTGGGTTGCAGCAATCGCATGTATTGTAGTCATTAAACCTTCCGCAATCCCAAAATTATCGTCGATTACTTTAACTAAAGTGGCTAAGCAATTGGTTGTACAGGATGCATTTGAAATCACCTTCATATTTGGCTCATAAGTATCCAAATTAACACCACAGACGAACATTGGCGCGTCACATGACGGAGCCGTTATTATAACTCTTTTTGCTCCTCCGCATAAGTGCGCTGACGCTTTGTCGATTGTTGTAAATACTCCAGTCGATTCGACGACATAGTCAACCTCAGCCTCACCCCATGGAATGTCACTTGGGTCACGTTTGTTGAACACGCGAATTTTCTTCTCGTTAATTACGATGCTATCTTCGTCAGTAGACACGTCGCCGATAAATCTGCCATGAGTCGAGTCGAACTTGAAGAGATAAACCATGTAATCACGATCTAGAAATGGATCGTTGATTGCAACGACGTCTACGTCTTTTTCTAGAGCAGCACGTAGAACTAAACGTCCAATTCGTCCAAAACCGTTTATTCCAACTTTAGCCATAATTTCAACACATTAAATTTTAACGGTATTCAAAATTAATTTTTTGAAATGGTTCACAACAAACTTGTCAATGTCACCTAACCATATTTGGAAAAAGTTGCAAACACCATAGTTCGTGTGAGGTTGCAAGTCTCATACAGGGTGTACGTTTTCAAACTCATTTACTTTTATCGCGGTTATATTCAAAAGTAATTGATGGTATTTAATGGTTTGTCGACATGTTCTTAATGTTTTAGTAAGGTATTAATTCTTCCAAATATTTTTGAAAAAAAAATTAAAAATGGAGTCAAAACATGTGTTGAATATCATTTTGATTTGAATAAAATAAGATATATTAGAAAATCCAGATATAAAGATAATGAAAAATACAAAGGATAAGGAAATATATAATCGAATCTACATCTACATGGGTAATCCCTTAAGTCCCATCCTCGCCGAAATATTCATGACCAATTTAGAAACAACTATTAAAAATTCCCAGCAATATCAATATGTTGATGATGTCCTAGTTAGTTTTGTAGGCACAAATAGACAAACAGACAGTTTTTTTAAATTTTTAAGTGGCATCCACCCAAACATCAAATTCACAGTAGAGTTAGAAATCAATAATAAAATTAATTTCCTTGATCTTACATTAACAAAAATAAACAATGAACATAATTTCTCCATTTTTCATAAACCAATACACACAGATACAGTTATCAGTAAAAAGTCATGTCACCCAATACGACAAAAATTATCAGCCTTCATTGCATGCTCAACAGATTAGTAAACATCCCTATGACCACCGAAGATTATAAAAAATAACTTTCCATAATTAAACAAATCGCAGTTCACAATGATTATAGCATACAATTAATACACAATATGTTAAACAAAATACTACATTAGAAAGCAATAAAATTAATATACCCCCTTAAAATTGAGAAACCAAAATACAGAGTGTTAACATATTTAGGTAAACAAACCAAATGTATTTCATCTTTCTTAAAAAGTCTTAACTATAAGGTAGCTTTTAAAACTAATAACACTTTAAACAAATTACTCAAGAAAAACAAAGACAAAATTGATAATTAAAACAAATCAATCCGGTGTTTATAAAATTTCATGCAGCTCATGTAATAATTACTTTAGAGGAAAAACTTCTCGAAATTTCAATATTAGAATAAATGAACATAAAAAATCCTACCTTCACAAAAAAATAGATTCAAATTACGCAAAGCATTTAATAGACCATGACCATGTTTTTAAAGATAAGTTTGAAATTTTGCATACCATATACAATAAAAGTTTTAAATTGTCATTTCTAGAAATACTAGAAATAAATAAACATAAAAATAGTGATAATTTAATAAATGAACAAATAGAATTAAGTACCTCACCACTGCTGAACCTCTTACTTATCCCCACCCACTCCAATAATATTTAACAACAAACCTTTTAAGTTAAGTTTGATGTAAAACTTCTGAAGCCGCAGTGCGCGCGAAACACGTGTTAAGTGATTATACAATTACATGGAAATTAACCAAATTGGTGTTTTATTAAAATTGATAAGGAAATATTTTAAATAGTAAAGAACATTATTGTTAAATGCTATTACAACCAATTATGTACGACCTCCCTTCCTTATTTAGAATAAATAACTTTATTATTAGATGTGTTTCTTATTACCTGTTGAAAACAATGTGTGCCGAATCGAAATGTTGTGAGTTTACAATAAAACATTTTACTTGAAACTACTTAAGTATAATTTATTACCTACGTAGATAAAATTCCTGTTAATAACATAAGTAGTCAAAGATGTATGTGTCTCTAAAATAATTTCTGCTCAGTTTATTTTCATAGATATTTTCGGACTTCCAGAAGAGAAATTTAATTAGAGAAGACTAAACTAGAAGCAACTTCGCACTATTTAGAAATGACAGACGCGTTCAGTTTTAATTCCCTTCAAAATTACGAATAAAATTTAAGTTCGTGTTGGTCGATCTCATGTGCTAAATATTCAGCCATTCGGCTAATGCATTTGCTGAATTTCTTTAAATCTCTGAAATATGTTAAATCATTTCTGTTCCATGACATTCGTTGTCAGTCAATTGTCAAAAATTGATATTGTGACTACTATTGTACTTGCCGTACATTTCTTTTCAAATAAAAATTCTCGGTGATGGTGAAATGTGGAATAAATGGATTCGGTCGCCTTGGGCGCAAAATTTTACGTGTTTGCATCGAGAGGGAGATTGATATAGTTGCTATAAATGACGTAAATATGAACGCCGGCCATATGGCTTATCTTTTAATGTACGACTCAACTCATGGTCGCTTCAAGGGCCATATCAAAGTTCAAGATGACGTACTTGAAGTTAATGGTCAAAAAATAAAAGTGTACAAGGAAAGCGATCCCAAGGAAATTCCTTGGCATTACACGGGAGCAGAGTATATTTTCGAAGCAACTGGACTATTTACTACAACAGAAAAAGCGGCACAACATTTTAACGGTGGTGCTAAAAAAGTCATCATCGCAGCTTCCTCACCTGACGCACCTATTATCATGTATGGAATAAATACAGACGACTATAATTCTTCGATGAAGGTAGTTGCAACAGGTACGGGTGGTGCCGTATGTGCTGCAGCAATTCTCAAGGTAATTAGTTGCGGTGTACCACACAATAACCATATAATCGTTGGACAAACATATGTATATAATGAATTAAGATCAAGCCAAACATGCAAACAATAAGGTTCCTTAATTGCTTATCGATTGAATACAGCATACTCAAAGTATATTAGCTTTAATGGAAGATAAATATATTAAAAGCGACACACCCTAATTACCACTAACACTCTTTGATACGAACACAGTATTTCATCTACTGCCATTGGTTTTGTGAACGATCAAATATCAGATCAAAGGCTAGATAAGCATTGGGTGCCAGCAAATCTGGTCTGGTAACAGTTACGGGAACCACAACTAGTCTTTTGACGGTTGATGTGTGGAACCCAAACTCTACATATCTTTCGGGTGATTAGCCCTTTCTCAAGAGTAATGTGTTACTAAAGATGATAATTGGAAGTAGGTCTTATATATACAAACAAGTCTACACATTAATACGTATGTGTGCGATCATTATAAGTGATTTCTAAATATTGGTTTATGACAAACGTTTCTTTAAATTCTAGCTGACCATTAGTGATGTTACAATTTTTTAACAATGCTCTTTTTATTTCTAGATGTTCTACTAAATTTTATCTTCTCCCTTTGTTCTCATGATGTAATAATTGTGTTTTCCCTGTATCTATATTATGTTGATGCAATGAGTGCTCATACCTGTGCACTTTTCACCGCCTTTTATGTTTTTTTATATGATCTATTTCCCTGATGCCGAAATTCCTCCCCGTCTGTCCTATATAGAATGCATCACATTCATTCTACACTAATTTTGTAAATTCCACTTTTCTTAGAATTAGAAATTTTGTCCTTATTAGTAACTAACAATTTACCAAGATTACATTTATTGACTGAAACAGTTTTAATAATGTAACAGCCACCGAGAAAATAATTTATTACACCCGATATGTTGATGATATTTTTTGCATATGGAATGGCACGAAAAGACAATTATCAATATTTTTAACACACTTAAATTAAAAAAAACAGAAAGATCCAATTTACTTTAGAAAAAGGGGATATAAACGGGTTAAACTTTTTAGATATAAACATTAAAATTGAAAACAACAGATTAGTTTACAACATTTATAGAAAACCGACAGCCACAGATACTATTATTAATTCACGTTCTAATCAAACTTATCAAGTAAAAATGGCAGCATTTCGTAGTTATATATACAGATTGTTAAGATTTCTCCTGAATAAAACAGATTATGAAAAAGAACTTACCGTTATTAAGTTAATAGCAAAAAAACAATGGTTTTAACCCTTCAATTGTCGATAATATTTTGAAAAAGATGAAAAATAATTTAACCATGAAACAGCTTTACGCCGGCCACTCCAAAAACACTGGTTATTATACCTTAATTAATCACTGTGATAAACTAAGTCACAAAATATGTACATCTAATTTATTTAGAGGCTGACATCTTCAGTGGGTGCTGTGTTGAATATAAATCGCTGCCAAGACTTCGAGGTATAATCGTCGCATACGTAGTCAACACAGCACCTACTGAAAATGTCAGCCACAGTTGCCGACGAAACGTCTGGACGGAACCGTTCACATCGACCACGGCCTACAAGCCCGAATCATCATTCTACTATGAATTCCGGCCGTGAAAGCTTATGTTCTTATAATTGTTCATGTTTTATTGAATAAACTCAGTTTACTCTTCTTCAAAGTATTTTCTAGATTTTATTTTTACTTTATGATAAAGGTATATTTCAGTGTGTTTAGTTACTTATAAATATATATTTTTTTAAGGTCCTACATGACCATTTCTGCGTTGTAGAAGCCTTTGTTACCTGCATTCACGCCATAACATCAGATCAAAAAACTGTTGATGGACCATCAGAAAAGTCTTGGAGGGATGGACGTAGAGCTCAACATAATATAATTCCGACTGGAAGTGGAATTGCGAAAATAATCGAGAAAGTCGTACCACGAATTTGTGGAAAAGTGGGTGGTCTCGCTATGCGTGTTCCAACTTCGAACGCGTCTGCCGTCGACATAACCGTACGAGTGGGCAAGTCCGCATGTTACAAGGACATGGTGAACGCCATAAAAACAGCAGCTTGTTGCGGTCCCATGAAAGGATTACTCACGTACACTGAAGAGCAAGTTGTCTCAAGCGATATTATAAATTGTCCCGCTTCAGCTATTTTGGATGTACAAATAGGTTTTTCTCTAAACGATAAATTTGCCAAGTTGATAGCCTGGTTTGACGGAAATTATTCTGCGGCTAACAGACTCGTCGATCTGGTTAGATACATGGCTCTCAACGATACGTGTAACAAGCAGTCAGAAACAGCATAGTTCAGATTAATTTAATTAAAGCATTAAACTGTCCTTACTTACTAATAATTCTTTTCTCGAATTTTGTACTATGGCAATAGACGTTTTTGTAAATTTATTAATCACTTGGATGTTTATGTGTGACGAGGGTTACAATTTATATTTTGAGCATAATACTGAAAAGATAGTAATTTACTATCGAAGATAGCTTTATTGTATTTGTATATAAGACGAGGATTTTTTTTTTATTTAAACTAATTCATTAATTAGTTAATTTGATTTGATGTCAGATTGGTTAATTTTTAAGGAACATTTAAATCAATAAGAATAATCAAGATAATTTTACTCACCAATAATTAGAAATAGTAAACATAATTAATTAGTTACTTAGACGGGAGATGAAGGCGTGCGTGAATAAGTATAAATATATTTGGCTGGCTGGCGACTGTGTGAAAGTGAGATGACGACAAACAGGCGTTCTCGCTCATAGGAAGTTATCACATGAAATAATAAAAACACTTACCGATCTGTTGACAAGATCATAAAGTAATTAGGTACTCACCGGGGTTCCTTCGGAACCCCTGCCTCTCTGGATCATTTGCGAATTAATCTTCACCAGTCTAGCAGAATCCGTCAATCAGCAAATCGTATTAAATATCTGAAATCATGAGTTTGCGCTCCCGCGCCTCCAGACGTGATATCCACATTATCGGGATAACACCTATACTGGAGACCAACAGGGTAGGTCAAACCTAACCCCGTGTCGCTATAGCACCATGCCCACCCCACGCAAGACAAGTTACCGAACTATAGGCATCACCGGAGATATCTGTGTCTCTCCTGTACAATACTGGGGTGACAGACAGTCGTGGCACTTTAGCCACAATTCAACAACGAGCTCTTATAAACACAATGGCCAATGATAACGTGTTAACACAATCAGATCTTTCGCGAGTACTGTGCACAATATAAATAATACATATACACCAAACATATATATATATAACCAGTGATCACATTAGTAAACCAATAATTTACTACACAAATTATCTACGCATAATAAATGCAACTACAACGCAACGCATCGCATCGCTACGCTCGCAAAAGCCTACGCATCGCATCGCTACGCTCGCAAAAGCATACGCATCGCATCTCTACGCTCGCAAAAGCATACGCATCACATCGCTAGCAAAACTCGCCACTGCCATCGTGCACGACGTCAATACACATACTGTATATTAGAAGAATGTTGCCCTCGCATCTTTCTGTTCCTTCCTATGTCTTTCGTCACCCTTAGACAACATAAACAAAACATGTAGGGATGCTAGTCGCCAGCCTTACATGTATGATTATCAATACACTTTTGCATGCGAACGAACCATTTTTCGTAACACTTTTTCCACTCCGATTGAGATTTCATCCGAAACATGGTTTTTCAATGCATCAACTGCTGCTTCAGGCGCCGAAACTGTCGTCCACGCAATTTATTCTTTATATGCGGGAATAAAAAGAAGTGATTTGGTGACAAATCAGGGCTGTACGGAGCATGACCAATCAATTCGACGTTTTGGCCAGTCAAACAGTCCAATAGGTGGTTGTTTCAGCCGATATGTGAGAGCTTGAATTGTCATGATGAAGGATGATCCTTCGTTGCCACTTCTTTTTTTAATTTCAAAAAAACAAACGTTTATTGTTGTTACGATTTTGCAATCGTTGTCAAAGAGTACAATAAGGAACTAAATTGAAAGTCAATAACATGTTATTTATACATACAACAATAATGCAACCTATAATAATACATTTACATATACATACATACAAGAAATCGGTAATACATATAACAATGTCAGAAATAATACCGTAATAGCGTTATCTATTGTGTTTAAATGAGCCCCTAAATATAGGGCTGGAAAAACCTTCTATTTGGTCATTCACGTTTTCATTGAAATGTAGGGCTTTTTGAATTTCTAATCTTTCTTATAGATCTAATTTGTTACTATTTTCTATTATGTGTAAAACTGATAAGCCTTCCTTAATAATGAAATGTCCGTTTGTATTGCAATGTGTAGATAATCCTGTGGAGTTCTTATTGTCTACGATGGATTTCACATGTTCTTTGTATCTGATTTCAAATTACGTCCTGTTTTGCCAATGTAAACTGCATTGCAATCTTCACACTTAATTTTGTATGTACTTGATTTTTTAAATTTATCTACTTGTTCTATTTTATTGTTATAAGAAGGTTTTTTAGTTTGTTTTTATTAGTACTCACTATATTAATGTCTAAGTTGTTACGTAGTAGTTTTTCACTCAATTCGTTATGATAATTTATTCCAAACCATCTATCTGTTTTGTTTTTATGGTAGTGGTATATGTGTTGTAGTGCCATTTTCTTTTGTTTTTTATTTAGTAATCTATCTATAATTCTTGTATTGTAACCATTGTTATATGCAATTGTTTTTATTAAGTCCGGATTTGGCTCGTCTTGGAAGATCCATACGATGGATTGCTGTTTTCTTTCGGGCTCATATACATAAATCCGACATTCGTCACATGTGTAGATGTTAAACACAGCTTTTAATACATTGTATTACTTCATCTTTTTGAGCTTCTGTCAAATTATACGGGATCAAACGCGATTAAATCTTCATAGCTAAATTATCATGCAACATCCTATTGATGCTCAATCTTATGATAAGGCACATGACGATATCAGTTCGCGCACAGCAATAATGTTTTTTGGGACAACAACCAACAACTGATTTTGGATGACCTTCACGACTTTCGTCCCTGAAAAAACTGCGGCCACGATTAATTTCGTCAGCGTTTAACACAAGCCAAGGATGGGGTTTCATCGCCAAAAGTCGAAGTAAGTTGATCAATGAACTCTGCACTCCTGTCTTGATAATCCACGTCGAAAGTCGTCGTCATGAGTTAATTCCATTTTTCGCTGAGACGAAATTTTAAAATCACTGTAAACAACACAAGTTGTGCTCAAATGGCAAAGAGCAAAACGTTCTAAAGAAGGTTATGTTTGAAAAGGTTAAACTGAAAGTTAGAAACGTCAGATGGCGCCTGTAAACACTTAGTATTGCCAATGCTGAAAATATAAATAACCCTCGGACTATGTTGTGATACTAGTAGCTTATTTTTCTGCTTTGTAATAACGTAGACACACGGTAGTGTGTTGGCTATGTTCGGAAGAGATAAAATACCGACACTGACAGTGTGTACATTCCACGCATTATTTCGAGCCACCTTCAATTCCAAATAACTTACAAAAATATTGTATCTACGCACTTTCAATTTTACATGTTTATTAAGGCCTTATTAAGCATCTAGAATTCCAAAGTTTATGAGTAAACTTACTATGGTTCTCGAGTTATTAATGTCTCAACTCGCTTATTAAAATTTAGACCACTTCTAGATACCTTAGAAACATTAAAAATTAAAGACTACAAATTATCGGTTTTTAACAAAGTTATTAGTGCGGTTAGTTTCAAGTACTAAGCAGTTTACTGTACAAATTTTTAGTAACTTTCACAATTGTTTATTCATATGATCGTGGAGAAAGATCAAGAAACTTCTGAAGAAGCCTCAAAGTGGCAAAACGATCGTCAAGTCAATACAATTGTAAAGTTACTAAATTGTTTTATTTATACAGTGAAAGTGGATTCCATCAAATAAAGGTAGAATAAATTAAATATACTAAGCAATTTAATATTAGGTACATTTTATTTTATATATGTAGTGCAATTCTTCATTGAAGCTTGCAAAAAAGATAAAACTATTCAAAAAATGTGAAAACAGATGCCATGTTCCATATGAATTTACAACAAGAAGATACAATGTTCTTTAATGTTCAATATATAGTTTGGCAAGTTTAATAATAAGTAAATTACGTTTAACGTGGTAAATACAAAACTTGCTAAGTTATAAATTCAATATCAAACAACGGAATTCAGTTACACCTTGTATATGGATCTAAGTACCCGTTCAGATCTCAATCCTTTTTCGACAACCCCGAATGTCGTTTGTACCAAAACTATAATGCTTACTGATGAGATCTAATAAGATAAATTACTTGACTAAGAAATTCTATTACTATAATTATCGATGAATAATTAACATATAACCGTAAACGTATCGAAAAATTAAAATGTATTTAATCACAACACACTTGCGCACGGTTCCCAAAACGAACGTCCCAACAATACATATATAGAATAGATAAAACATTAAAACTTTTTTGTGTTTCATTACCACCAGCTACTCGTGCTGGTGGGCGGGCAGCCCCTCCGACCTACACTGCAGTGCAAAGCCGGAGTGTAGGGCGTAAGGCTCTCTTCAGTCTCCTTGCAGGAATCGTGGGAATAGGTGGGTGGTGTGGTTAGGGAGAGAAAGATGAGACGGACGAAATGAAGACAGAAGAGAAGTGAAAGATTATCTGTGGAATATTACTGTCCCAGTATTTGCCTAAGTGATCCAAGGAAACCACAGAAAACTTGGACCAGACCAGCCAGAACTGGGTTCGAACCGGTGGCCTCCCGAATGCTAAGCAATGATCAGGAGCACTAGACCACGCCGCTCGATATAGAATAGATATAAATTATGAAAATACAGTAGAAGCAAAAACAGTCAATTATCTCAATCCAGGAGATGCATTTTATAGCAATTTTCCATCAAATCCACAATGAGTACATTATTAATTCGCAGAAAGGGTTTTGATGAAAATTGGGCGGATGATTTGTAAAGTGGAAATATTCCACTATAGGATATAAAATCATAGTAGCAGTTCAGTACATTATACCAAAAAGATTGTGTCACATCATTGGGTAGGCTGCGGATATAGGAACACAATGGAAGGTGTTTCAGTGCGTGAAAATGTCATAATAGGAAACTTTTTTTAATTAAATTTCGTTATTTTTAGTATATTTTGGAGTAAATTATCTTAGATTAGGTGATTATGACCTTACTACATATAAAACTATAAGTAATATAATTAAAATTTGGTACTTAATCATCTTCCTCTACAATATTTTCGCACATTGAAACTCGCCCTATTGTGTTCCCCTAATATTTAGCTTTTCAATTATATGATGCCGACTCATGATGAGCATGTTCAGGATTTTATATAGGCAGTTTAGGTCATGTTAGGTTTGGATAGATTGGGTTAGGTTAGGTTAAGATTAGGATAGTTTCTAATGAGCTTATATACATTGAAGATTATCGGAAATAGAGGCTTTTCTTAAATTTACCTTTATAACGTATTCGCGTATTGAAACCTCCCCTATTGCGTTCCTCTACTAAAACCAATCCAATGATGCTCTAAATACTAAACCGCAGCCAAAATTACTATAGCTATATGTGTATGTGATTCGTTAATCTTTCATTATTCTGATTGCCAAAAATGTGAGGTTAAGATTACACAGGTCAACGAAATCACGGATTGAAAAGAAAAAACATAAAAGGACAGTCATTGTACTCCACTACGTTAAGATTTAACAGCTTTAATGGCATAATATATTTGTTTAAGTAAAAAGTTTTCTGATTGCATTTTCTTTGAAAAATGTGATTAACGTAGCATCGTCTATTTGGATAAATGCTCAGCATTCATACGCTTTCAAGGGTAATACGATTATTTACTTGGCGTTTCGTGAGCGAATTCCCACTCAGCACGTCGGTTTACTTTAGCTTTTAAACCCTCCAAGCGCTTCTACATCTTTGCCTACGTCCGATACCATTATTATTCACGTTAACATAAAGTACACATAGGAAATGCCGGGAAAGCTGTCGAAGCCTTATCGAGGTTAACGCAATTGGTACACCCACCATCGCATCGTAGATACCTATAACGAGTACAAACGAGTCGAAGATAATGAAGAAGATAGGAAGGCGATGTGCATATTACACTTACACGATTTCCATTGGATAACACATTTTCACTTTTATACGAGATTCGAATGACAATTAATCTTGTAAGGAGGAAATTTTGACGTGTACACCAAACATAAGGGAAAGGAGAAGATGAAACGAACGCTTACGCAAATTTTAGGTGACAAATTGACACGACGCGAAAAGCGTTTCGAGACACGTTTTAAGATGAGCATCGCGACGAAACTTGATGACTACATTAAAAATGATCATAACGTTGAAACGTGATACGAAAGAAGGTACCATATATATATTATCAAAGAATTCAATAAACTCATCAATTATAGAATTTGTAAAGTCAACATGAACTTTTCTGATGTTTATCTAAAACCAAATTTAAATAAAAAGTAGCCTAAATTTTTTCTTATAATCTCCTCTTCATGACTATAAAAGTTCCATCGAAATCGGTTCAGAAATTCTGAACTTCAAGGATAATTTGAGAATTTCTTGTTAATAATTAAAAATATCTCAATGAAGAAATAAGAAAAGTAATTATTCACTTGCATTTGAAAGGAAAATCTACTAAGTAAATTTAAAAGATATTCAATCATGAACTTAAATCTAGCCCCAGAAATGCTTTAGCAAACTGAAATTTTCAAATAACCCTATCTCAAAAATTGGAATTTCGGGTTAATAAATTTCAAAATTAAATCAATGCCTTTTGTGGTGCAATCACTGTCAAACATGTCTGATAATTAATTTATGTGTAATGAGTACAAAAACACGTTGGGTAAAATTTCACAAACTTTCATTACTTATATATTCTTAACGAAGTAGAAAATAGGAGACTGTGGTAAAAGAATAATTATATAAAGAAAGACTCACCCTAATCACCACTAACTAAATTTAATATGAGCGGACGAGGGTTTCGCCCACTTCATACGTGGGCATTATCAACGCGAGACTATCTAGCCATAATCAGTACCATTACTGTATCTTATGATTATGTCTTAGGGGCCGAAACGATTTCGTTAAGACTATTTAATAAAAGTTTGTGAAATTTTACCCAACGTGTTTTTGTACTCATTATACCTTAATTAAATTTCAAAATATTGATGTGCAAGGACAATTTTGAGGTCAGATTTTAATTCACCGATAGAAGATACCTCGGACTCATTTATTTGTTTTGACCTTTTACTTCACTTAGTAATGATCACAGAAAGACTAAAATTGCATTTTTTGAGTTTTGAGTAGTTAGTATAGTGAGTGTGAGTAGAGTGAATGTAGGTACCTCAAAATACTAACGTACTGAGCCAATTCTAAGACTAGATTCGGACTCAGCCTCACGTTGGAAATATTTACCGTTTTGTTTTTATTACTCTTGCTGAGCTGTGATATTTTTAAGAAATTAAGTTTTTTTAAACATTAAATTTAGTGGGCAGTTAAAGTAGAAACAAGTACTAAGCATAGTACCATATAGGACGTCGCGTCGGTATATTTCATTATAAGCATTTTTTATAATTAGTCGACGAAGCTGTTAATTCTTGTAACTCCATTTAAAATAATAACACAACACAAAAGCTACAAAACTTTTATTTTAGACCACAATAATATTATTTCATCACACAGTGGCTTCCTCAGGTGGAAATATAATAATTTAAGACTAAAATACAAAATCCTTAAATACTAAACATAAAGAAAAGGGGGGGAGGAACATAAAAACAAAACTATAGATTAAGTAAAGGAGAGTTATTAACATCTATTTGGTCGTTTAAAATTAAACCTAGTCTATTTAATTTGTTTACCTCCATACACTCTAGTAAATTTAATTTGAGACCTTTATTTTCGATATGTAATACTTTAAAAGTATCATTAAAACTATGGCCATGTTCTAAGAGATGGTTAGCATAGTTGGAATGGGTGTTATTATGTTCAAGAATCCTGTCCTTAAATGGACTCCCTGTCTGACCAATATATGATTTAATGCAGTTACCAGAATTTAATTGGTAAATCCCTGATTTATGTTCCTTTAGAGTGATATCTTTATTATTTTTTATGAAATGTCCTAAAGTGTTATTAGTTTTAAAGGAAATAATCGACCCCGAAAATGTGGAAATAGACTAGGTATAATTTTAAACGACCAAATAGATGTTAATAACTCTCCTTTAGTTAATCTATAGTTTTGTTTTTATATTCCCCCCCCTTTTCTTCAATGTTTAGTATTTAAGGATTTTGTATTTTAGTCTTAAGTTATTATATTTCCACCCGAGGAAGCCACTGTGTGGTGAAATAATATTATTTTGGTCTACAATAAAAGTTTTGTAACTTTTGTGTTGTGTTATTATAGCATTTTTTGTATTGCAGGTGTCATTTTCGATCCCAATCAACAAATATTCTATGAATTCCAAACCAACACATATGCAACATGAACTAATGAACATACTCAAGTTCGAAAAGAGACACACGGGTAATGTACATAAAATATAATAAAAGCTGCACTCTGCCCGTGTTGAGTTGCAATGGATTTTCATAATAACGTGCATCCAGGCGAAACCACCTACATGGAAAATCCTGTTTTATTATGTTTACCTACGAAAATCAGGTTTCATTGTTCTCGTATAAACGCGAAACATTATCCACGAAAATGATAAAATGAAACATGGTTCAACAGCAGTGGCGTCTGGTACGAAAGGGGCATCCATCTATTCATATCCTTAAATAATCAAAATCGTATTGGACGCAGAGATATACGATGGGGTTTTGTAACCGTTTACCAATTTCGACCTAATTACTCAAAATATAGTTCAGTACATTCAAAATAACTTTTATATTATTTAGGTACTAGCATTTTTATTTAATCAATTTTGCAATATACTTTATTAATAAAAAATAATAAGAGACTCTAGTCTTGCGTTGATAATGCCCACATAAAAGTGGGCGAAACACGTGTCCGCAGTTTGTAGTTTTTTGTGGTAAAGGGGTAAGTCTCTCTAATTATTTTTTGTAATTTGCCACAGTCTCCGATAAATATTCTCATACTTTATTAATGTTAAATATCGGGCGAAATAATACGGTGCAAACGATTTGTATAAAATGTGAAGCACAAAATAATGACATGAAGATAACGGATTTCAAGTTTGAGTTTTTAATAAAAATATTTTCACGTTTTGATTTTAATAAATGTCCAAGATAATTACAACACTAGTCAATAAACAACATTTAAAATCTAAAATAAGAATTATAAATTGTCTAGATAAGAATGGTATAAGAGGAGCTGTTCGCATATATTCATCTTTTTATTTTTTGTCTTTGTAATATATTAGCCTTATTAGTCATGCATTTTTTACTTCTCGGATTTTTGTAATTTTTGTATTGTCATGTGCATTTGCTGTCTGTTCCTTTCTTTTGCAATTTATGATTTTTGTGTGTGTCATATTTTTTCTTTTCTTGGTATTGCCGTTTTGCCCTATTGTATTATATATTCTTTATTTCCAAATGTTCTTTTAAGTTAGTCGATAGATTTATTGGAGGTAATTTTTTGACCCATCGGTCCATTTCCAGGACATAGATGATGCACCGACACATAGCTTGCAATGTTGTATTTTTGTATGTTTACGTTTCCCTTCCTTTTTTTTTGTTGTTTCAAGTGTCGGTGCATCGGAACCACCCCTCCTCTGGGGGACGGTTCTTAAATTCATGTTAAAATAAGTATTTTTACATTCAATTGGAGAATCAATTCATCATTCAATCATATTAGATTCAAACCATTCAAACATCAAACATTTTTAGCAGAGATCATTTTAGTACATTAACATATAGCACCAATCACATCAAGATCTCTCTAAACTTATAGTATTTAATAACATTTAGTTTCATTTAATAAATCATAATCTATAGTCATTTAGTATTTTCGTAAAAATAAGTAGCAATAAGTAGTGTAAATAGTTTGGGTGTAATAAACTTAAAACACAAAGTCCGTTTATTGCATCTATTCCCCCATAGGAATCAAAAGAAGTGGCACATCTGTGCACCGGTGAAATAATCTTATTTCATCAACTAATAATCAGGAGCATTTCGATAGTTATTATCATTAAAGGATCACTATTATGTGATAAATAATAAAACATTAGAACATTCAATTTTTTGAGTTTATTATAGTTTTACAATAAAGTCTAGTCATTTATAAGGTAAAATTTCATATTTTAAATTTAAAAGTCACCCTTAGGCAAAATATTTTGTTTTCCTCATCGAATTACCTTGAGATATAATTAAATAGCAACGTATTTTAACTTTTAAACATTCTTGACAAGTAAACTAGTTAATTTTTAATTATATTGGTTTATATTTATATATTAAACGGTGGCGTTTCCTTAAACGACGTAGTCTTCACAGAATGACTACCATATTCCTCATTATAACTAATAAGCCTCAGTAATGGTTTATTTTTAAAGTAACTACTAGCTAGGCTGCTACCAGACGCCTACTTCATCTTTGCAGAATAATTTCCTTCAATTTCACAAAACGTAAGATTACGTCAGAAAAATAAAAAATACCGCGTAATATAAGCTTAAAATAATTTAGAATATATGCGTTGTTGTTATGTAGGCACATAAGGAAATTTTATTTCTAAGTTACGAGGCATATGTTTTAAGTAAGTACGTTTTGAAATTAATAAAAAAACGTGTAAAAATATAATATTTTTTTTTATTTTTACATAAAAGCCTGTACCTTAATCTATTTTTCTATATAATTTTATTCAATATTGAGGTATTTGTCATAACGTCCGACCAGTTTTTGAATACCCTTCTCATAAAACTCTGCTGCCTGACTTGTTAACTGTTAACCACTACATCACAACTGTTTTGACTTCGTCATGGGCGCCAGATCAGGGCTGTACGGAGAATGATCTAGTGTTTCCCAGTGAAAATTTATTTATTTTTTTATTTATTTATAATAATCATATTTTTCTTCTCTGTTAATTTCGTTGTTTTAAAAAAAGATATTTAGTTATTTTTAAAAATACTTTTTAATGGGCAGGAGCTGCAAAAAAAGACTTGTTTAGAGTTTTAGATCAACATTACCATTAATTTTAATTATGTAAAGTGCATTAGAAATTACATCAAAAATGCCTACGTTTTACTTTAACATTTCTGAGATTTACATTTCTCAGTGACGAAAGATATTCGTCGGTTATCATTGTTTTTAGCTATGATAACTCCTAACTGCAATAACTTTCATTATAGCTGGTATTTCCAGAGTAGGCATAGGTCATTACTACCGCGACGATAAGTGTTGCAGCGTTGCCCTTTGTTATCTAATTTTAAGAAAGTTTCAGGTTTTATACGATATATATATATGCCCTTCGTTATCTAATTTTAAGAAAGTTTCAGGTTTTATACGATATATATATATATATATATATATATATATATATATATATAAGTGGTTCAAGTGCTCACGCATGCTCATTACATTATAAAATGAAATAACTTAAACATATCTATCTTGCTTCATCCGATAAGAGATCAGTTTTTTTTGTAGTTGTCTCGAACGATTTTTTTGCAATATGGTTTAAGGACAAGGTAAAGGTTACAGGAGCAAATGCAAATGAATATCGTTATCATAGATAAATATTTTAAAATGTTTTAAAATAACTAAACCAACCACTATTATCTAAATTTCGAAATTAAAAGTTTATAAACCAAATTTTGAACAGACTCCATTAGTACTACTGTTGAGTGCACTGATCCTTCAAATGTGTTGCGTCTTTCGACGACTATCTAGTTTTTTGTTATATAAAATAATTATTTATCTTGTTCCCACGCTTTTGTTTTGTGAAAGTCAAAACTTTACTTTTGTCAGCTGCTACGTCTGCTTATTTTGATTAATATTATATCATTTTCCGCTCCTTTTCAATTACAGACATCCCTCGAGTCCCTTTCTAATTACACCCCTGTAAACCTTCCATAAATTTTGCCGTAAACTTTATTACTCTAACCGTTAACCGTATGTTCTAACGTCCGCCAATTTATTCCAAATTCGATCACTTTTACAACCCTGTACAGACACACCGACAATTTTCTAAATCTCCACCTCCGTCACTTTTGTCCATTCATCACTCTTCTCTTTTATCTAAACCACACGCCCATTCCCTTTCCACCTTACCAACTAGTGCAAAAATTATCGTTCTAATCAAGGACCAGTCAGTTCAACTACAAGAGTTCAACAAGTTCATTCAAAGAGTTTAAATCGGTAGTTCAATTAATCAATTCAAGCATTCAATATTCAAGTTAAGTTTGAAATATATATCTATAAACTATCATTAACTAAACAACAAATCGCAATACTCTCTCGAGAAAGGTTCTGTCTGACTATCATCGATAAACTGTATATATTATACTTATATGTATAAAAAGAACTACCGAGATTAATTACAACATCAATCTACCATCTACATCTAAACAACTATAAAATAATCACCTGGCCTACATTAAGTTGTAGTCCAGGACAACTCAAAACAAAATGTTTTAGTCAACGTGATACAGCAACATGCGGACGATTGTTAATATCAAACATCGTCACATCACGCAACAGGCATTTTGAAATGATCACATTTGGTATAAAGCATCCATCATTTTGTTACGATTTTTACGATGACCAGAATAGTTCTAGAGTAAACTTCGATACCGTTACTCATAATTTTTGAATAATTGAATGCATTATAATGAGGAGTTGAGTTACTATGTTTAAGTACTGAATCAAATTGTATACACTTATCACTTAATTTGTAGTAAGTTTGGTAGAGAAAAACGATTGACAGCCATTATCACTGAGGCAGAGGCAAAAGGCATCTTCGTGATTTTGGGCCAAACCTGCAAAGGTAGGTATTTGGTATAATTATATGTTTACACAGTGTTAGTATACGGTAATGAGGTTTGCTAAAAAGAGAAATGCAAACCACGATAGTTGACACTTAACAATGGGCAATTGAATATTATAAAATTACATGACTACAGTCACCTAACACTACGTGCTAGCAAGTCTACATCCTTTGCATACGATTATTCCTGATTTGCTTACTATTTTGAGCGGAGCAGTAGTAATAATGTTTTGGAACTCTATTATTATTATATACGAGACATGTTTTTTATGTAAGTGTCGTTTTGAAAGTCTGCCGCCACAGCACTGCAGTTAGCGTTTCGCGCATGCGCACTGAGTACCTACATCTTTCCCCTACGCACTGACGCCATTACAGTTTGATTCGCCCTTGTTAACGTTTTTTACTGAGTGTTTAATATGTCTCCGGTAATCGATAAGTTCCACCGACTGTGAAGACTGAGCTGTTATACGATTCCTTAGTGCTAAAGGACTAAAACCGATTAATATTCATCGTGAGATCTGAGATCTGTGTAGTTTACGGACAAAACATTATGAATGATGGAATGGTAAGGAAGTGGATGAGAGCATTTAAAGATTGCCGCACAAATGTGCATGATGAACAACGAAGTAGGCGTCCTTCGGTCGTTAATGAAGATTTGGTGCAGAAAGTGGACGAAAAGGTGCGAGAAAACAGACGATTTACGATTTTCTCCTTCTGGTATGACTCTCCTCGAGTTTCTCGTTGTTCGTAGTGTTTTGTATGGCATTGCGACCGAGCACTTCAGTTACCGAAAATGTTGACGGATATGCACAAAACCAAACGTTTAAGCAGTGCATTGACTTTTCTTGAGCGATACTACAACGAAGGTGATGATTTATTGAGCTAAATTGTTATGAGTGATGAAACATGGGTGGCCTACGTCACACCAGAATCAAATTAACAGTCCATGGAATGACGGCATTCAGATTCGCCCAGACAAGTGAAGTTTAAGCAAACAATTTGGGACAGAAAAAGCGGAAAATGAGTATTGCTTATGTAGTTTCTGCCTTGTAATGAAACAATCAATGCGGCAACTTATTGTCAGATGATGAACAATCTGCGGCGTGCACTCCAGAACAAAAGGCGTGGCAAGTTGAGCAAGGGCATCGTTTTGCTGCATGACAATGCCCGTCCACATGTGGCTAATCGGACCAAAGATCTCATCACATCTTTTCACTCTAGATCATCCTCCGTATAGCCCTGATCTGGCGCCCAGTAACTACCATTTGTTCCTGCACTTGAAGCAACATCTGGGCGGCCAACGTCTTCAAGACGATGACAAAGTCAAGACAGTTGTGATGCAGTGGTGAAGTGAACAAGTCAGGCTGCAGAGTTCTATGAGAAGGGTATTAAAAATCTTTTCACTGGTCAAACATTATGACAAGTGCCTCAATATTGAAGGAAATTAAGTAGAAAAGTACATTAAGGTACAGGCTTTCATGTAAAAATAAAATTATTAAGATGTCTTTGCACCTTTTTTAAATTCAAAACGGTACTTACTTAAAAAAATATGCCTCGTAGTTAGATTTTCAAGAGCGATTGACGATTGGTTGATTTTCAGATGACTTAGTGAGGTTGTAACTAAAAGTCTAAAGAATAAAAACTTGCTACACCTATTTGTCATTAAAAAGATTAATTAATTAATTAATTAACAATAAGTTAATATTATTAAATATATATTTTTACAGAATGTTTATCTATTTCAAATTAGTTGGCTAGAGTTTAATTCAATTCTTACGGATTAAATTTTTAAAAAAAGGGTTTTAGTTTCTATAATTTCATTATTATATCAAACTTGCTGTTATTACAATTCTTTCGCGTTACTAAACGAGGATTTTATATAAAAGTTGCCATGTGTTTGTCAGATGCGCACAGTCGTTTAAGTAAGAAAGTCCGAATTGGATTGAGGTGCGACCTATGCGAACGAATAAGAAAAAACCTTTGGGCGTATCATGTCGACTAGCTACTAATACTAGTGAGCGGCAGTTCCTCCGATCTGCAGTATACTGCAAAGCCGGAAGGTACTTTTACGAATCGTGGGAATAGGTGGATGGTAGTTGAGGTGAAAAAGAGGACAGAAGGGAACTAAAACATTATCTGTGAAATATTACTACTACTACTACTATTTGCCTAAATGATCCAAGAAAACCACAGAAAACTGGGACCAGAGCAGTCGGACCCGGGTTCGAACCGGTGACCTCCCGAATGCTAAGCAATGATTTAGAGCACTAGACCACGCCGCTCGGTTCATGATATGATAATCCTGCGTGTTTTTATACAGGTATAAATGTGATGAAGATTCGTTATTAAGGGCATAACAATCCTCCCTTGTATTTTGGAAGTGTTACCGGCGCAGTCATCCTAACGGTGCAATTGGATCAATTTCTTTCTTAATTCTTTTTCCGTGTCTCCGAACATCTTAGGACATCATAAGTATTTCTGTATTTCTTTTAGGTATAACTTTCCTACAATTTGTAGTGGTTTGGTTTATCATGATAAATGGTCTAAATGGGTTAATCAATTTTAAACATCGCGGGCAGCACATGTAGCAACAGCAGCAAGTCATTAAATCATGTACTTCCACCAACTGTTAATCCATAATCTAAACCAGTACATTATACAGCTGAGTGATCAATGACAACGTTTGTTCAGATACTTTTCCCACTTTCCATCCCTACGAGGCGCTACTGCCTGCTAGGAAAATAGAGAAGGAAATATTCCGTTTTCAAAACACCAAATAGTATCCTTGCACTCCACAAAAAGAGTCCCAGATGATGCTGTCAGATATATGCGCCGATAGTTTATTACAGCTGCTCGAAATAAACGACAAGACGTTGTAGCAACATTACCGCAACCCTCGTATCCATGGATATTACTCCTGTAAACAGCGTTTCTTGGTCCATTTCGCCTCAATAGATTGAAACGTGCTCTATTTGTCTACGCAACTACTAAACAGCTATTTAAAGGCTCTCGAACGGCGTTTTGTTGTTCGAAAGAGGATGATAGCGAGTAAATCTCGTGAAATATTTGTCTCTTTATTTCGTCGAATATACGGTTATTAAAACTTGGATGCGGACGTGTGTGGCATAACGCTCAAGTAAATTGTGCTGAAACGAACAAATGGCATGATCTAAAGTGCACCTTCATAAGACTCGTTCCACTGGAAAATCTGCCAACAATTCGGCAGCAATTAAATCTCGTTGTCTAAGCGTTTTTAGGTTTTCATATGAGGCAATCATTCATGTTCATATATTAGCCTTTATATACTTCAAAATTTAATAAACGAAAACCTCGCTCACAACATAAATTACACTTTAAAGCAGTTATTTTAACATAGGTCACCACAAATTCATGTTTAAAAGCATCAATTAGATTAACGGTTATGCACCTAGATTTGCCCGACGTGTGACTTATTTGAAATAGTAAATTCTTATTTTTGTTTTCTATTTTAAATGAACTTTTGACTTTGTATGGATGGACTTAGATTTGCGGATAATATTAGCATACAGTAAGGTGAGGTTAGATTTATACTTAAATAAAATGGAAACAGTTTTGACAGTAGAGCATGGAACGAAAATAAATAAAAATAAAATGAACATAATAATTTGTAATAAAAGGGAGGTGAAAATAGTATATATTGGAGCTAATATAAAAACTGGAGATGGAAAAATAGAAGAAGTTTCTAATATTTAGAAAGTAAGAAAGTCCGGATGGAAAAGCGGTACAGACATAAAACAAAAGATAGCGCAGGGTTGAGTACATTTTAATAAAAACGCATCATTTCTGTGCTTGGTTACGTTGATTGAGAAACTTGAAAAAGATTACTAAAAGTGTATGTTAAGAGCACGGTTCTCTATGCTTTGTATGAAAAGAAACAGGTAGAAGCGTTTATAATGTGATGTTTGAAAATTCCATGGATAGGAAATGCAAGTATTAGAAAGAGTAGGGAAACGAAGGGTGCTATGGAAGTCAATAAGGAAAACTAGGATGTCTTTTGAGACGTGAAGGACTAGTTAGAGACGTATTACAGGCATAAATAAGAGCAAAGAAAGGTAGGTCAAGGCCTGGATTAAATTATTGTTTACAAATAGTTAAGAATATACGAGGGTAAATCCAATACAAACGGTAATTTTATTAGTTAGCTTAGCACTTAATTCCGATCTAGAGGATTCGATGCTCAGTGTTGTCTGGTTTATGAGGCTTAGGTAGAAGCTGCGCTCGGTTCTGTCCGCAGTACCGCCATGACTGAGTGCAAGTTACCTTCGTATGTTGCACAACGCACCATCATAAAGTTTTTAATCAATGAAGGCATTAAACCATCGGAAATTTTCACTCGTTTGAAGGCACAGTTTGGGTATACGTGGGTCAGAGAACAGATAATTCAGGGATGCGTGAAAACGTGTCGAAAATGAAAGTCATGATCGACGCCCAACAACAAGTCTCACAAATGACATATCATCAAACATCCGCGTTATTCGAGAGTTTGTTGAAGGTGATCGCCGGTTAACTATTGACTATTGAAGAAATCTCATCAGAAGTGGGTATCAGCAATGAGAGTGTTCGAGTGTTCAATCCATCATCACTAATGAACTTGGTTTTAGGCTTTAGAAAAATTATAAGCTAAACTGTTTATGGTGCAATCTTGATGAAACATGTTTAATAGAAACACAAAAAATACAAGATTGTAAACTGTTTCAACTATTTATTAAAAAACTCTAACAATTGTTTCGACCAATTGGTCATTATCAAAGAGACATTTAAGAAGATGTGCTAGGTTAAAATTAAATAACAACGTATATATATATGTATATGCCTGACTATGGTTATAGATAACATCCTAATTAGGAAATATCTCCCATTAGAGTGAGGGCAATAACAGGGGTGTGTTATAAAAATAAATTTCAGTTTGATTGTTTACTAAATATTCTCTTTTGTTTCTTAATGCTTTTTTAATTTCTAAATTTTCTAATAAATTTTATAATTTACCTTTACTTTGAAAATGAAGAACCCTGGTATTGTCCTCATCCAATGTATGATCCTCATTTACACAATGTTCCGAGAAACCTGTATTACATACTTTGTTTTTTATAGAATGGCTGTGTTCACAAATACGGCTTTTTATAGCCCTTCCCGACTGACCAATATATTTAGCATTACAATTCCACTTTTTGAAAATTTATCTAAGACTTATTTATTGTGAACTATTAAACTACCTAAATTGACTTTATTAACTTCATAGCATTACAATTCGTGTTAAATTTAGTAAGTATATTTTTAATTTATGAACTGCCGTTTTTGATATAGTTCAAAGTACAAAAGGTGGGTTCTTCTTTTTTGTTTTTGGAATTTTTAAAAAGTAAATTTCTACTTTTGGTTTTGATTTTCTTATTCAATATAGTATTAATGATGGTCGGGTCGTAACCGTTATTTTGTGCGATTTCTTTTATAATGGCTCATTCTGTATTAAAGTCCTTCTCTGACATGGGGATGCTGAGTAGTCTATGAACAAAACAGTGAAAAGATGAAAGTTTAATTTTAAGGGACTGATTTGAATTTGCATGTATAACCGTATGGGTCGTGGTTTCTTTTCTGAAAATTTTGAAACTAAAATTGTGGCTAATTTTGAGACTGAAATATCTAAGAAGTTTAAAGTATTATTTTATTCAAATTCTGTGGTGAATTGGATCTTATAATTAATAGAGTTAATGTTATTCAAGAATAAATCCAGTTGACATTTCGTTCCTGTCCAGGCGCAGAAAACGTCGTCAACGTAACGGCACCATATTTTGACGTGTTTCGTTAAGTTTTTATTGCTATTAAAAAGAATCTCCTCGAAGTGAGACATAAAAATTTCTAATAGTACTGGTAATAACGGTGACCCCATCGGAAGACCTTCTTTTTGTAAATAAAAGTTATTGTTGAATTAAAAGTAGCAAAATTAGTGCTTGTTGGGTTCCGAGGTTGTTGTCTTATTTTATAATCAAAAACAGGTCAGGTCGAATGCGAGGTCTTCCTTGACTCAAGGGTTTGTTTGAGTTTTACTCATTGACTTTCTCCACTATCAACGAACAGTGAATGCGGCTTACTATTCTGAGTTGTTACTGTAGAGGTTTAATTAATTTTTTACATTTAATTCTCTTACTTTAATAAATATTATTTTTATTTTGTAAATATTCATCTCTATTTTCTAAATCTATTTGTAGACTTTGTAGACTTACATCACCTCATCTTATGCATGTCTTTGTTTCCTTTCTATCTAAATTCTATTGTTCCACTATCACTAACTTAGCCTTTACCTAGAATTTCATCTTCACCTATACCTGTCTGCACCTTCAACTTTACTGTCAGTACTTTTCCTTCTTGAATATTCAATATCTTTTTACTAACAATTCACCTGCATATATACCCAACATTTAGATCCTAAAAGTAATTCTCCAGCCACCTGTTCATGTAGGTCTATATTATTCTCTTTGTTTAAAGTGCTTTCTTATTTTCATTGTGTCTATATATTTTGTGTCTTGTTGTGTTTTTGAATTGTTCCGTCTTTATAAATATAATTTTCTTATTGTCTGTTATTTGTGTTGACCTTTTCTATAAAGTTGTTAATTGCGAAATAATACTGTTTTTTTATGGTACTTTAATAATACTCTACCTAAAACGCTAAATTACAGTAGACAAAAATCGCGTATCGAATCAAACGACGGGGATGCGGTATGCCCATGCTACTTCATGACAACGCTAGGCCACACACCACACACACCGCAGTTTTGACAAGGAATAAATTGGAAGAAATGGGCTGGCAAATCCTCGAGCCTCTATAATCCTCCTTATAGCCCTGACTAATCACTAATCATCCTGTGATTATTTTTTGTTTGCGCCCTTGAAAGAATCACTTGGAGGTAAAAGATTTGAAAGCCTTGAAAAAGTAGAGGAGTATATGCTCAATTGGTTGACAACTCGCTGTCAAACTTTTTATGAAGAAGGAATATTCAAGCTTCCGAATTGGTGGTAATGGTGTGTAGAGCACGGAGATGACTACATTGAAAAATGTTAAATGTTTTTATTTGGGTGTACCATTAATCAATAAATTTATTTTACGAAATTACCGTTTATATTTGATTTACCCTCGTAGAATATTCTAGTTATAGAGAAATGCAAAAATTGGCTTAGTACAGGAAGAAGTGGAAGTGCGTGTGTAACTAGTATTTGGACAGATGTCTCCATGATGACGATTTGTCTTTGGATATTGGTTTTCATTTATTAGTTTAAAAATACTAAATTTAAACTACAATGGCTTATCTTCCACCGTAGTAGAGTCAAATTGAGCTACCTAGCCCCACGATTTCGTCCGTTTGACAAAAAAGTAACGTAGGTTACTGCTGACACTTTCCTCTTCTTCTAAGTAAAGTCCTACTGAAATTGGTTCATCCATTTCGAAGATTCGCCCGCACAGACAAACAAAGAGAAAAATAAAAACTGGTTTTTGGCTAAGTGGCATATAAATATCTGTATGAGCTCAAAAAGATGCATTTATTTCGATATTACAGACGAACACTTCAGCATTACGTAAGGTAACTATATAGTATTCTTCTATATAAATCACCTTAGAAATCATATTTAACACCCGACTCGTCCCTGCATGAACTTTATATGAAACAGCAAAACTATTTAGATATTAGATAAAAAACATTTCGTTTTAAAATAAAATAGTTATTGTTTCATAAGTTCAATGTAGGCTCTGTAAGCATTTTGTTGTATTAGTACATCATAAATATTATATAGGTACATATTTTTATTATTTCGAGAGGAAAATATAAATTACCTTTACTGAATTTTGCTTTTCGAATGCATTTAGACGCAAAATACGTAAATATCGCAATAATAAAAACCAGACCGTTTATGTTTAATTTACGATTAATTTTGTAAATTAAATGAACAGCAAGTCATTTACAAAAACCTGATTTTAGTCATATCGTATGTTGAAATATAAGAAAGTGTAGAAAAAGCGTACATAAAGCAATCCACCCTCTTTTTAAATGATTTTTTCTCTTAGTAATAATGTGAACATGAAATTATGCTGATAGAACAAACGTTGACTGTTGAGATTTATAACAGATTGCTCAAAAAAGGCTTTTCTCGCTGACAACTTACTAATACAATATAGAGTTATCAAACATTTTTGTTTTGGTTTCTTACTATTCAATCGAAACCACTAAAAGCTTATATATATATTCGATCTGCCAAAGACAAATAGGACCCTCTAGCGACACCAGGCGTTTACCGAATCCCGTGCACACGCGGAAAAGTTTACATAGGAATTACAAAAGTATCCATCAACACACGAATAAAACAAAACAAGGTTAATTACTGTCTAGGACACACCAGCAAATCAGCAGTCACAGAACATAAAATAATATATGTCACAATCAGATTTGAAGACACCGAAGTATTAACCACCGAACCATCATACTATTCCAGGCTGTACAGGGAACCTATAGAAATTCATAAGCACAAAAACAACTTCAACAGAATGGAGGAAACTCTTAAAATCACTCGTGCATGGATTTCGGAGCTAGAAAACACACCACCAAAGAAGGTAGCCAAGCGTAAAATCACGCCCATCGGCAAACTCAGGCATAAATACATGCTACGGGGTGCCTCTAGCTAACCGAGCGGCGTGGTCTAGTGCTCTAGATCATTGCTTAACATTCGGGAGGTCACCGGTTCGAACCCGGGTCTGGCTCCGGCTGCTCTAGTCCAAGTTCTTTGTGGTTCTCTTGGATCATTTAGGAAAATGCTGGGGCAGTAATATTCCACAGATAATCTTTCACTTTTCTTCTGTCTTCACTTCGTCTGTCTCATCTTTCACTCTCTAACCATACCTCCCACCCATTCCCAATATTCCTGAAAGGAGGCTGACGAGGGCCTTACGCCCTACCCTCCGGCTTTGCACTACAGTGTAGGTCGGAGGGACTGTCCGCCCATAAGCACGAATAGCTGGTGGGAATAAAATACAAAAAAGGTGAGTTTTTGCCTCTAGCCAGTCTGCGATGAATCACAGTTCCGAACAGATCTCCTGAAGATTCCAACCACTCGTGTCGGCAAAACGTAGAGACGATGGCCAATAAGCCCGAAAATCAACATTATAATGGACACCGGCCGCGAAAGCCTCGCTCAATTTAAATATATGAAGTTTCAAATCGATGCCTCTTAAAGTTTCCTAGGAACTTTTACTAAACCGTTTAGATCATTCACCCTATATATATTCTGCATAGTAAGAATAAATAGCAATAAAATGTTAGTGGTTCATTACGAATAATACGAAAATCAGCCAGGTTGATACTGAATTTTTAAAAAATATTCCAATTTTATAGCTATAATATAGATACATTTAAAAGAAAAGAAGGATATTGAAACGTTTCAACACAATTTATTAAATAATCTGGACATATCGTTTCGACCTAACGGTCATTTTCAAGAATACAATACAATACTAAATGTAAAATGGTACAGACTATCCGTAAATAATTGATACAAATTATGAGTTAGGGGGTGAAAATCATGAAACAATAGATTGTGTAAAAAGTGTTGCTTATAGTTTCTTTTTTGCTTTTAAGAGGTCGAATGTGTAAAACTTTTAAACTGTCTTTGTCAATTTCATAATTTTCACTAACACGGTGTTCTGTAATGCCAGTCATACGATTTGTTTTCTTATTTTTATTGCATTAACGTGTTCATTTAACCTGATTTGAAAAGCTAATAAATAATGTCGAAACGTTTGGATATTTTGTTTTTCTTTTAAATTTAAATATGTTTCATCTACCAAGCACCACAAGGAAATTTTAGAATTTAATCCAGATAATCATTTATCAAAGTAAATATTCAAACTAATAAACATGCTTTTGTGATATAACTTCAGCGAAGCAAAACAAAATCCGTTGTTTTGAATGTAAAGGTTTAATCGAGTCTTGTTCAATTAGAAATTCCCTGAGGAATATGTACTGGAATTCGAAACGGTCAACGACTGTGCAAATTGCTTCTGACGCAGATCAGCAGTAGAACCAATTAAAGTGTTCAAACTTTACAAGGTCCAAGGTCCCAACAGAGGAACTCCAATTAAATGATGGCTAATAAAAGTCCGTTTACTATTCGTGTTTTCTAATCGAACGAAGTAGCACCTGTCTACCTGCCAACTAATTCCCAAACTTTAGGGCTGATTGGAAAAAAATCCTAACAGGCAAAATTAACTCGAGAATTTAATAAACGGGTTACAAATGTATTAGAAACTTCATTAAACTTCTAGTAATTCGTATGATTTTGTTGCCTAATATTTTTAAATTTAAGCAGTTTTCACCAATATAAATATTACAAAAAGAATAAAAAAGAATTACAACCGCCTGGAAATTTTAATTAACCAAATTAATAAAGAAAGAAAAAATACAAATCTTTCAATGAAAATTTCATTTTAAATTTATTAAAAAGGGCAAAATTTTTAGAGCTCGTAAATCTTACGCGGGTGAGACACACCTGGCTGGTGCGACGAAATAAATTTATGGAAAGTTTCCAGAACTATTCAGGAACTTTCCGTTAAAGTATAAATGTGTTTAAGACAAAGGATATAATTAGGGCGCGAACAAGATAAGTAACGAGTGGTATACATTAACAGTGATACACATAACCAGATTATAAGATAAATAAATACAAGGAATGTTTTTTAAGTAAGTACCGTTTTGAAATTCTGCTGCCGTCAGCATTCCGCGCATGCGCACTGAGTACCTACATCTCTCATCTACGCACTGACGCCATTACCGTCTGATTTGCCCTTGTTTACGTTGTTTACTGAGTGTTTAAGATGCCTTCGATAATCGTGAGTACCGCCGACTGTGAAGTCCGGGCTGTTATACGATTCCTTAGTGCTAAAGGACTAAAACCGATTGATATTCATTGTGAGATCTGTACAGTTTACGGACAAAACATTATGAGTGATGGAATGGTCAGGAATCTGCGTCGTGAAATCCAGAACAAAAGACTTGGCAAGTTGAGCAAGGGCATCGTTTTGCTGCATGACAATTCCTGTCCGCATGTGGTTAATCGGACCGAAAATCTCATCTTTTCACTGTGAAACTCTAGATCATCCTCCGTACAGCCCTGATCTGGCGCCCAGTGACTACACTTTGTTCCTGCACTTGAAGAAATATCTGGGCGGTCAGCGTCTTCAAGACGCTGACAAAGTCAAAACCGTTGTGATGCAGTGGTGAAGTAAACAAGTCAGGCGGCAGAGTTCTATGAGAAGGGTATTCAAAAACTGGTCACTGGTCAAACGTAATGACAAGTGCCTCAATATTGAAGGAAATTATGTAGAAAAGTAGATTAAAGTACAGGCTTTCATGTAAAAATAAAATTAATAAGATATCTTTGCACGTTTTTTTATTAATTTCAAAACGGTACTTACTTAAAAAACATGCCTCGTATGTAAAATGAGTTACTGAATAAAATTAATTACTTATATACAATGCCTGTTTAAAAAAATGTTTATATTAGAGAATTCGTTACGTATCGTCCTTGTCCTACGTTCACGACACCTTCAAACTAAGCAAATTAGGCAAAAAGTAATGCCAAACCCTGAAAAATTCCTATGTCGGTTTCGATGACAGGAAATTGTTCCTTGTGGTATTGTTTAAGGTCTCTGATTTTCAGAAACAGCTAAAGTTCTGAAGAAACTTTATTATAAACATTGATTGATTTCTCTTACTTTCCGCAAAATTTTGTTATGAACACTGATGAATACACTCCATCAGTCTGGAGTCTACATCGTTTACCCTTCTACCCCATTCCACGTACTCGATACCGTTTTGAAGAAATGTACGAAATCCTTCAACGGAATTTTAGACTTTAAGAACTTAAGGAGTAAATATAGGGACTCTTTCATCAGTTAATGGATGAAACTTCTAAAATGAGTTTATGATCTTCAAAAACTCATTTGCATTAAAATTCACTGATATCGCAATATTTAAACATTATCCCATAACTCGTAAAACATTGATGCCACGTTTCGCGGGTATGCAGTGTACTTAGGCATCTATTCAATTAATATATTGCTATTTAGAAAAACTATAATTTTGTTTAATTATAAACAATCGAAAATTGCAATCATTATAATAGTTTTTCAGTCATAGCTAATTTTTATTGTTACATTTGACACCTCTGTTTATTCTGTAGACCTTTTTTTATTTATAAAATATATTTTTTCTCCACAAATGAGAAAAATTTCCTCACCACTTTTCTTGTTTCTAAAAGTGAGATTTTGAACTTTGTCAAAGTAAAATGTCCGATTTCCTGATCTATTTAGCTCATTTACAAAGTTCAGATGACCCTTACACGGCTCCCATATTTGAACATTTTAGTTAGTATAGGAAAAAAACTTAGCTTTTTGTGTATTTTGATATATTTTTTAAATAAATAATTTTTGGTTTAATATATAGATGGTAACTAAATGCAATATTTATTTAACAAGACGGAAATACAATTTATGCAAAAGCTACGGACTTAATTAATGTTTTGAGGTTTTTACAACTATCAATACTGCAATGTAAGATGGTATGGCTTACTATAATCTTCATTGTTTTAAAAGTAAAACTACTTTAACTTCCACGTCACTTAAATAGTCTAAAAATTATTTTTAAGTATTGGATTGATTCGGCGGTGCCGCTTACTTTTTGATAATTCACCTTTTCCATAAAATAAAAGCAACACCTAATTTTCAACAATAACTTCCTTTCGGTTGGTTCCATATTTATATTTATATTTGTATTTATAACATAGCCTGTAAAGGACTTTCTGCCAGCGCCCACCTGATGAGATCCGATAGGTCGAAACCTGTCGTGGGTATGGCTTTCGGTTCGTTGTGCCTACTTGGTAGGACGCGTTCCAAATGTGAGATCTTTGATCTTAAGATTTAGACGAATAAGGATTTTAATTCCTTCTTTTTTGAATATGTTATATCTTTGTTTAAGAATCCATCGGAATCAACAGTGTAATTCAATGCCAGTAGGAGTATTAGACCTCGGAGTAGTTGTTTCTGTTGATTCCATATTTATATTTATATTTATAATATAGCCTGTAAAGGCCTCTTTGCCAGCGCCCACCTGACCAGACCCGATAAGTCGAAACCTGTCGTGGGATATAGCTTTTGGGTTCGTTGTGCCTACTCGGTAGAACACGTTCTAAATGTGAGTTCTTTGATCTTAATATTTAGACGAATAAGGATTTTAATTCCTTCTTTTTTGAATAACCTCGTCATTTTCAAACGATTCACATAAAAATGACAAGATTATTGTCAAAACTATAGTTACCACTATATATAAATAATAGTGATAATAAATAAGGTGGATTGATTCGGCGGTGCCGCTTACTTTGTGATAATTCACCTTTTCCATAAAATAAAAGCAACACCTAATTTTCAACAATAACATCCTTTCGGCTGATTCCATATTTATATTTATATTTGTATTTATAACATAGCCTGTAAAGGACTTTCTGCCAGCGCCCACCTGATGAGATCCGATAGGTCGAAACCCGTCGTGGGTATGGCTTTCGGTTCGTTGTGCCTACTTGGTAGGACGCGTTCCAAATGTGAGATCTTTGATCTTAAGATTTAGACGAATAAGGATTTTAATTCCTTCTTTTTTGAATATGTTATATCTTTGTTTAAGAATCCATCGGAATCAACAGTGTAATTCAATGCCAGTAGGAGTATTAGACCACGGAGTGTTGTTTCTGTTGATTCCATATTTATATTTATATTTACAATATAGCCTGTAAAGGCCTTTTTGCCAGCGCCTACCTGATGAGACCCGATAGGTCGAAACCTGTCGTGGGATATAGCTTTTGGGTTCGTTGTGCCTACTCGGTAGAACACGTTCTAAATGTGAGTTCTTTGATCTTAATATTTAGACGAATAAGGATTTTAATTCCTTCTTTTTTGAATAACCTCGTCATTTTCAAACGATTCACATAAAAATGACAAGATTATTGTCAAAACTATAGTTACCACTATATATAAATAATAGTGATAATAAATAAGGTGGATTGATTCGGCGGTGCCGCTTACTTTGTGATAATTCACCTTTTCCATAAAATAAAAGCAACACCTAAGTTTCAACAATAACTTCCTTTCGGTTGATTCCATCCATATTTATATTTATATTTGTATTTATAACATAGCCTGTAAAGGTGTTGATTTTATTTTCTAAAAAAAAAATATTTTTTAATAGATATTTTGAAACTAAAACCATTAACTTAAATTAAGAAATAAGAAGACTTGGTAAAGTTTCACTGGAATAATTTATTGTCTCAACAATATTGTTGCGTCCCTTGGACCACCAGCTGATTTATAATATTGCAAGATGTGTAACGTCTTCACGCCGATTTTCTAAATTATGATTTTTAGCTTTTTTGTTCATTTATTACCAGTTCCTTTCCTTTGTCAATTTAGTTTCGAATTCTTTCCTAATTGCACTACCATAAATCGCCCATAAATTCCAGTAATTTTCTCTAGCTGTAACTGTCAACCCCCTAAGCCTAACGTCCGTCAATTTGTATCATATTTCTGTCACAGTTATAACCATAAACCAATACACTACAACAAGTTTCAAAACCCACCTTCCTCACTTGTAGCACCCATCATCATTGTTCTCATCAAATTTAACCACACCTCCATCCCTTTCCAACTGAGTCTATAATCTATAAATAACCTTTTTCTATCATGAGACAAAAACAGACAAGATCAGACATCAGATCAGACGAGATCAATAACAAGCAATATCAATTAACATCAACTATCTAACTATCAACTACATATCAACTTATATCAACAAACAAGTCAAATCAATTAATCAATATTCAATCGACAATTCAAACGTGACGCAACGCTTCCCGGTACCAGTATTATCCGTGTATAAAGTGTAAATATATGTATAAAAACCTGCTTAAAGACTTTAATTCAACGACTTACTTCAACCACAAAAATTCAACACAAGCACGTGGACTTCATCAAGTTGCAGTCCAGGACGATTCAAAGCGAATCGTAACATATGGTCCTTCGAGCCGGATTGTAATCAATCCGTTAATCAATCTGCAATCATCGATCCAATTAATAAATTACAAACAAATTTGTCAACTTTATCAAACCAACATCAGTGCGTGTGTTTCGATTATTATCAAAGGACAAACAAGTCAAATCAATTAATCAATATTCAATCGACAATTCAAACGTGACGCAACGCTTCCCGGTACCAGTATTATCCGTGTATAAAGTGTAAATATATGTAAAAAAAACTGCTTAAAGACTTTAATTCAACGACTTACTTCAACCACAAAAATTCAACACAAACACCTGGACTTCATCAAGTTGCAGTCCAGGACGATTCAAAGCGAATCGTAACAAATATTGTTTCGAGCTATGTGCTCATTTTCAAGTAGGTTTAAGTAGGTTATAAATTATAATTTGTGCATTATTTAAGTTTAGTATAAGTATGCTCTTAAAAATGAGCGAGACAATAAATTATTCCAATGAAACTTTATCAGGTTTTCTTATTTATTCATTTAAGTTATGAACATGTTTCACAAAAAGTGCACCCACCAAAGTTTAAATACTATTAAAACTATTAATTCTCAGTTTGACCATTAATCAACGATTTCTAATTTAAATATCTACTAACAATTTAATGTGCAAAGTATTTATGTAGTAAAATAAATATTTCGATACATTGCAGACATGCTTTAAGATAATAATAATTGGAAATCGTTAATACGATACCAATAAAATGAGTAGTGAAAAGAAAACCACCCTTTTTGTATACAGACTCCGATTACTTCCGGAAAAATGGTTTCGAGTTTAAAAGGAAATTTAATCATACGCATCAGAAAGTAAAAGCCTTTTTCAGTATACAGATATCCTAAGTTTCTCTTTATTGTTGCGATCCATTTTCTTTAACCGCTTTTGCCGTTTCGTTCTTTTAGATATAAGACGCATACACAGATTTAGAGTCTAAATAATAATTATCACTTCACAAGTTTGCATGTACACGAATTAGATCCTTTTAGGCTGTTTTATATATTTTTATATATAATTAAATAGTTCAAGTTCTGAATAAAAACTACAACAATAGAAATGTATATAAAAAACAAAATACGTATTGTGTCGGGTTCAGTCACGAAAACACAATTAAACGAACGAAAACAACGAAATTTATTAACAACTAAAATTAAATCAACTATAGTTCTCATCAAGACCAGGCTACACAATTTTCACACTAGTAAATCTATTTCTCCCGTCGCCTTATACTTCGTCACTACTTATACTCACGTTCCACTGCCGCCACTCTATGACTATCGCCTGTCTATTGCTCCTGTCACTTGTCAACGAACGATGTAAACAAACTTACTCGGTCCGCCCAGTGCACTCGCTTTTATAGTTTTCAGCATTTCTTCTAAAACGTTCTACAACCTTCTCGTGTTACTATTGTCTTTTTATTGATCGTTGCTAGAATATTCCAGACGGATCTAGGAAGGGCGAGAATATCAATTATCTTTTCCAGAAAGGTGTTGTTAATTAGGAATGAACTAATACAAACCGCAAGTACACTTCGTGACAGTATTAAGTGACTAACATTTATACAAAGACTTTGTTAGCTATTAGTTTAAGTACAAATAGAACACTGGAAAGTTTCACCAATTTATTCACTCGACAATTGTTTCGGTCGAACCGACTATTCTCAAGGCAATATTAGAGATTACTAAAGTATACAATGTGTAGAAACAGATAGTCTCAATCTAGGCAAACTTCTAATCCAAAATAAAAATAAAATAGATCCGTTTGAAGAAAAAAGTGGTACATATCAAATTTTCTGTGATTCGTATGACGCAACTTACATTGGTCAAAGCAGCAATTCCATTAAAAACGAATTAACGATCACACCTATCCCATCCATAAAAATATTTGGAACACATTGTACGTCTACGAATCATTCTTTCGATTTAACACAAACAAGTATCTTACATAAGAATACAGCAGAAAGCAGAAAACCTTCTTTATTAGAAAATTTGTAATTAGAAAGGCCATTAATAATAAGATAAATCCAGTAAACAGTCAAGAAGAATTATATACAACTGCAACATCCAATATATCTTATACTAATTGTAATCTCCACCTACATCCCTGTTTAGGGTTGTAAAGACTTTTATTATTGTTAGGTCCTTTAAATTTAAGCAGTTTACCTATTTTTAATAGAGTTGCATTGCAACAATAAGTAATACAATTTAGATATTGTTATATTAGTAACGATTATTCTTTACTTAGAATATTCTTTGAGGTACCGTGATTCGGCGGGAGCCCCCATTGTCCTGCTGTTCCAGATAATCGAACCTATTGTTTTATCGCGTGTCTTATGATAGTGTACCGACAAAAACATCGTCACAACGAAAGAGCTTTCGATTATCACTATTGATATTCACTACTTATATAATAATATTCATTCGTTATACAACTGTACATATTTATGCATCATTATTAGTTTTTTAAATATACCACCACCTTCCCATAAACCATAAAAAGGGAATTAATACTCCACGTCTTGTTAATTCTATGAGGATTAATGATCCTGAGTAACAGCCTGTGATTTTAGAATCCCTTATATATACGAGTACTATAACACATTGTGTACTTTAATAATCTTTTATACTTTCTTGAGAATGGTCGATTCAACCGAAACAACTCTCGAGTAACTAAATTGGTGGAATTTTCCAGTGTTGTATTTTATATCTAACTAGTTAGTAAAATGTTTCACAATCCATGTAACGAAGAAAGTTTGAATGTTTATTAGTTATGTCTACAAATTGTGTCGTGCACTTTTTATTTTAGTTTAATCAAATGTAAAGCCAAAGCCATCCAGTGCTACCGCAATTCTAGTGAACCTTCTAGGAAATTACCACATGTGTTGGCAAATACAATCGTTGCACACATCATTATGCCGACAAGTTATTAGCTTCACACATTACATAACACCGATGACACGTAATGTGATTACGGTGATCAGAGCTTTGGTAATAACTGAACGGAGATTGCAGAAGCTTCGATATTGGATTCGAACTAGCTAACGACATGCTGTTACAGGTTTCCTCGGACGATGTCCGTAGCCGTTTGCATTACTTGACTACGTTCTGAGAGATTGAAACTCAACAATCAGCATTGTTTATGGGTTACACCGGTAGGCGAAATGTATTGAAAATTTGATAAAATACAAAGACAAACAAAACAAACTTTACTTGACTTACATATACATCCATTTTAGTTGCTTTAAAAAGAATTGGTTTATGTTGCGAAAGAATCGCCTAAATAAAACATGTCAATTCGGAAAATTTTCCGCGCCTTGGAGCACAATGATTTCGTCGATATAAGATAAAGAATAATATGTAGTATACAGTAAATATATTTTTCATAATTATTATCAAAAGTTAAAAACTGTATTTTGAGATAAAACTTATTATAAAATGTAGAAATAGAAAGCCTTATAACACCATAAAAATATTTTATTGGTAACGACCAAATGCACATTTCGACTACGAAGTAGTCATGATCAATGGTAAATAGGTAGTAACTTAAATTTAAAAGAAAGTAAAAACTTTTTTGTATTTCATTCCCACCAGCTACTCGTGCTGGTGGGCGGGTAGTCCCTCCGACCTACACTGTAGAGCAAAGCGGGAATCGTGGGATTGGGTGAGTGGTGTGGTTAGAGAGAGAAAGATAAGACGGACAAAATGAGGAGATAAGAGAAGTGAAAGATTATCTGTAGAGTATTACTGCCCTAGCATTTATCTAAGTGATCCACAGAAACCTTAGGCAGAGCAGCCGGATCCCGATTCAAACCGGTGACCTCCCGAATGCAAAGCAATGATTTAGAACACTAGACCACGCCGCTCAGTGTTAAAAAAACAAGATTTAGCCTTATTTGCAGCAGGTTGTTATTGAAATTGATCGAATAAAAGATTGTTTTTAAACGGTAAATCGAACTTGATAAGAAACGATCGTTCATTTTAGAGGCGAAGTCAGAACGTACCCAAATAGATGGATTTGGAAATTTGGTGCGAATTTGTTTGCAGCTTCGGGGAGTAAAGGTAGGCCGATTTCTTTCAGAATTTGGGAACCAGGGGAGCGCAATCCAACCAACCTACCTACTATAGAATTATGATAACTTACCGGGCTTTTGAGTCGTGAAACGTCACCAAACGTCAGGCAACAAAAAAGCCTATAGACCACGACCCAAAAGCCCGGTAAGTTATCATAATTCTATTGACGTCGATCGTGAAAGCCTTCATACTACTATCTATCAATCTACCTGCTGTCTGTAAACACAGTTTGATAAATAAATGCAGATAGCGTGGTGAACGCCATCTGTAGCAATTGGCTACTTTTTTTTAGGATTCACTAATAGTAAACAAGGTTCTTTTATAATAATAATACATTTACAATTGCTTATAGGCAGTCTATGGTGAGCTGATGAGAACCAATTTTTAGAAATTTTATTATCTGATTATGTGTCTATCATGTAGTTAGCTAAGTGTTCAGTTTAACAATTCGATTTCCTTATTATAAAAGGGCATTGTTGAACATTACTAAATCCACAATAAGTAGTAAATTTGTAGACAAAGCGTTCACTATGCTGTATATATTATTGCTGTAGTTTTATACTGTCGGGTTTCGGTTCTTAAGAAATTATAATGCATATGAAAATGATGAAAGTATTTGGTTTAAAATTGTATCTTCTATAGGTATATGTAAAAAATGGATTAAGACTACTGATGAAGCTTCCAAAACTTTTATTATTTTCTTTAATTAGGCCACTTAAAACCTGAATTTTGTTTTCGTATCATCGTTTTTGTTTTTGAGAAAGATAAGCAAAAATTAACTGATGAAAATTATCCTGAAAATGTCTATATTATTATTTGTTAAAGTTTATTACAAATCCTGGCAAAATTCCATAGTTATTTGAGTTGCTTGCCACGATATGAAACCAAATTGAAGAAGGCAGCTTTATTGTAGGATGAATAAAATTAATTAGTTAATAATTAATTTTCTTCATTCTCCGCTCTCGAATAAAATTCTGCTTTGTCAAGAAGCGAACTTAAAATCAACGTTATAAATATTGAGAAGGGAATTTAGCAAGATGAAAAATTCATTGCACGATTTAATTGAAAACGTAGAATGCGTAGAATGAGATAGCATCATTTGGAATTTTTATTAATTTTTATTATCTATCGTATAAAATTCTTATTCGGTAATAAATTATACTTGACTTTTGAATATTTCTTAGGAAATCGAAAAAGTTTTCGTACTTTACTTTATCATGTAATTAATCCACAATTCGGATTAGCAGTAAAGTTATTTTAATTTTTGGATTGTTAATTTGTATATTATAATATCCTTAATTTAAGATTTTCTTATTTGTCATGGTTTATATGAATATTTTCAGATATATAGATCATGCTTCAACATTATAACATTCGTAATTAGATCAAGCTGAATTTTAGACGGTTAGAATAGATTAATAAACAAACAATAAATTACAAGATTTACTTAATTTCGTAAAAATTCTACAGATATTTCGCCGGTGAGCACAGAGCGTAGCAGGTAAACAAGTAATTATCGAGGGTTTGTTTATCAAGAAAGGAATTGAGCACAGGGAACATACAAGTAGCAAATAAAAATACCGATGATAACAACAACATTAGCGGTGTAGTGTTGCCAAATATAACTGGTTTGTAAGGTTTATAGGTGGAGAAGAATTCAACAACTTGGTTTATCAGTCGATTACAAAGAAAAGACAGCTGTAGGTATATGATTAGGATATTTATTTGGACTGCCTTTTCTACCGCTAACCTAACCTAACCTAACCTAACATAACCTAACCAAGTTGAAAAAAAATTAAGACGAAAAATACTGTTAAAAATTAATTTTATTGATCAAAAATAAAGCAACTCAATGATGGTGAAATATCAAGATACGATTATGTAAAATGTATTTCTTATAAAAATATCGTTAGTTAAGTTAATATTATGTATCTAATATAAAGTTGAAATATTAATCCTATAAGTACTTGTAACAAATAAACAAAATAATTTAAAGTAAATATTGTTTTTTGTTACAACCTTCTATTAGAAAATTTACTTGTTTACCTACCTACTGCTTCAAAAAGAACTCAATTCCCTACAGATATTTTAAAAGAAAACTGGCAACAATTCATGCTTATTAATCGTTTTTGTGCTCAGTTTAAGTGCACCAATTTCGCCTTGTTAGGGCAGTGGTCGGCAAACATATTAGCCATAGAGCCAAATATACAAATTAAAATTATTAAAAAAAAAATTGAGAGCCAAATCTGTTTGTGAATGTAGTAAACCTTTATCACAATTTTAGACATTCATTAGTTATAGATACACTGAGTAAAACTTGATTTCATATTTAATAAGGACTTCATTCGTTGATGAAAAATAATTTAATAGTAAAGAATTCATAAAAACACTACTTAATGAGAAGGATCTCTCATCATCTCCTTTGAAAGTTTGTTCAAGTTCGGTTTGTAGGTTGTTGTTTTTAATTTTAAGCACACTTCCAGGTTCTCATCAATGAGTCGACTTTTCAGTTTACTTTTAATAATAGTCATACCCGAACAAGATTGTTCACATGAATACGTTGGACGGAAAAGGGAAAGAACAGCAAACATGAGTTTTTTCAGCTGATCGTAAGCGTCCATAATATTATTCCAGGTATTGAATATCCAGGTCCCCAGGTCTTCCAAAGCACAGCACTTGTGTTGAGAACTTAGTTTACATTTATTCTTCTCTAATATTTCCAAATCAACGCAAAGACGTTCAAATTTAGAACTCCATATTTCCTTGTTTTTCATATTCAACAATTACATTCCAAAGTTACCAATATCAATGCCAAAAGGAGAAAATTTCAAATCTGTTATCGTAGCATTGAAGCCACACTCAATACGTCAAAGAGCCGTACATTGCCGACCTCTGTGTTAGGGCTTCATAAGGAGTTTACAGTGTTTGTACTTAAATTAAACTGTACCTACGAACACCATGTATCTTATTTCTATATTTCTGAATTAGGCTTTTAAACTGATTGGATTAAGGAGGGGATTGCTTTCGAAAGTGGTTTGGTTGTTTGCTAGATTCATTTTCCGATTTAAAGCTTTTTTAAATTCTATTTCTCATATTCGTCAAAGATTAAATCACCTTTTAGATTATGTAGTAGTTTTACATTCTTTTTTTATTGTTTTTATTTTCAATTAAGTGTGTAGCTAATTCTAAACTATGCCTTTTATATTTTGCGTATTGTTCATCACCATTGAATCTTGTAATAATTTTTCTTTCCGATTTACTAATATAGATAGTATTGCGATATGAGATTGAAGAGGCGTTTAATTCTTGTAACTCAATATTGCACGTAAACAAACACAAATGTAGGTTACAAAAGTTGTATTAAAAACACAATAATTATTTCGATATACTGTATCTTCTTCAGGTTAAAAAATGGTAAATTAAAACTAATTACAATAGGTCTTGTATACTAAATAAGCTTAAGCAAGAAGTGGGGGTAAATATCAAAAAATGTTCAGTAATGGTGACTTACTTATTTCGATTTGATCATTGAGAATATTGCCCTTTTTATTGAGTTTATTAATTTCCAAACTTTCCAATAAATTCAGACCTCCTCAGTGGTAATGCTGCGTTGACAACGTAACCGTAGGTTGTATTGCGAAGTCTCGGTAGCGACTGAGACTTTTTTTGACGAAACCATGGTTATACTATTATGGAATAATAATTTTTACCTTTACTAACGTATATCAGATTTGTTGGTTGTACCATAATTTTAACCTAAAGTTAATGTAATATTGCCAAAAAGGTCAACCAATGAATGTTTCATTTGTTAATTTTTTGTTAAGTTTTTATTTTACTGTAAAACTCAGTATGACCAATTAAATGGCTTTGACGAAACAATCTTCCAGTTGGATTAAATATACCTATTGAAGTTTTATTATTAGTTTTCTTCCTAATTACGTATTTAAACATGCTACATCAACCCTACACCGTCGAAAGTTTGAATATTATTAAATTTCAGTAGAAACTGCAACGTATCGTTTAAAATATATTTCCGGGGAATTTCTTCTTATGGATCATTGTTTCCGGAAGGCTTTTTTCCGAGGAGAATTTCTTCAAGGGGATTTTCTGAGGGATTGTTTTCGTAGATTCAGTTAACAAATTGGAAATAGCAAAAGGTTACAATAAAATTGCAGTTTTCAATTTGAAATATGAAGACATCAATCTAATAATGTATTGCGAAGGTATTTACAAGAATTTACTTATTACTCAATCATAATATGATTCAATAGAATATGATCAAAAAGATTAGGAACACAGTTACTAACAATGTTGCTGTGACATCCAAGATGGTTACATTGTTTAGTTTCGGTTTTATATACACGTTGCAACTATGTTAACTGCACATGTTAAAGTTTTTTATGAAGTGAACTTATAATACTCGTTAAAAGTTACAAGATTGGATCCTGGGCAAAGACATTATCGGAGATTTGTAACATAACTTTTAATTGTCTAGGATACTAGGAGCTGGATATAACCTACTAGCTACATCTACCTCGATGAGACGTAACTTCTACCACGCTGCGTTAAGGCGCAACCTTATAAAAGTCCCATTACTGTAAAAGCATGGAAAGCTTTTTCATGTTTGCAGTTTGTGGGTTTCTATTTAGAGAAGCATTTTTTTGGTCATGCTTAAATAACCTTGATATACGACCTTTACAACTACTGCTCTCGAAAGAACAACTACGCTTTAATATTCTTTATTAAACAAAAAAAGCTTTTTATATATGTAATAGCGTCTAAAATATAATCTATACATCTACAGAGTAAGTCACGAAATTAAAATCGTCATAATTCAAAATAAGGATAAATAACAAGTTATACAAAATGAAAGTTAAAACTTTATTATTTATTTAAAAGCGATGTCTATTAATATTTTTCAAATTATAACTTCTTTTCTATTGCATAATAAACTATTTCCAGTATTTGTTGTATACTATATTCAGGGTGTTTCAAAATTCTGTGGACATACAGCAACCATAGGGTCCTGGAATAAAGATAAGTCGATTGAACTGAATATTATATTATCTATATACCAAATTGATTCGTTTGCCTGTGAGGTACTAAAAAAAATCATTTTCTTTGATAACTCAAAAACGCTTAGCGAGATTTTAATAAAATTCGGTATGTAAAATGCCTATGAACGTAATAATTTCTAATATACACATTAATTTTCTTTAAACATGACAAGGGTGAAAACCACCCCTACCCTTAGACAAAATTGTCCATAACCTTTTGGAGGGTTGAAGAAGTACATAAATAATTTTGCTTTGTATGTACCGTAGCTTCATCTTTTGTCTGTTATTGATAAATGATATTTGCAACTGTTTCGGAGAAAAGGAGCTTCCTCTATTAATGACTTCCATGATTTCCAACAACAATTCATAAAAAGAAAGTACAATTTATTTTAAATGACTCAAAGACTCTTCTTGCGATTTGAATAAAATTTGATACGTGCACATTCCAATGGAGGTACTAGCTTTTTGATATGCTTATTAATTTTGCTAAAATACGGCAAGGACAGAAACTACTCATCCTTAAGCAAATTTGGTTATAATTTATATTTTAAGTCAATTTATTACTCTAATCAGTTTTTCCCGAAAGGTACATTTCCACCTACATTTTTGTCTGTGAAAATCCGTATCTGCAGGAACTTGCGGTTGCTCTATTAAATATAAGGAGACACCCAGTATAAACTTGTCAAGCTCTCTTCAATAAGACGCCACAAGAGTTGGTAAAAGAAAATCAATGAGGCTCGCCCCTGTATATCACAGACTTTCTTAATAGTAACTACCGACACGTATTTCGTGCACTCCTATCGTGAGTATTATCAATACGAGGCATGTTTTATAAGTAAGTACCGTATTGAAATTTTGCCGCTGTAGCGGTGCGGTTAGCGTACCGCGCATGCGCACTGAATACCTACATCTCTCACCTACGCACTGACGCCATTACAGTCTGATTTACCCTTGTTTACGTTGTTTACTGAGTGTTTAAGATGCCTCTGATAATCGTGAGTACCACCGACTGTGAAGTCCGGGCTGTTATATAATTCCTTAGTGCTAAAGGACTAAAACCGATTGATATTCATCGTGAGATTTGCGCAGATTACGAACAAAACATTATGAGTGATGCAATAGTAAGGAATCTGCGCCGTGCATTCCAGAACAAAAGACGTGGCATGTTGAGCAAGGGCATCGTTTTGTTGCATGACAATGCTCCACGAAGCCAAAACATTTGTGATGCAGTGGTTAACAGTTAACAAGTTAGGCGGCAGAGTTTTATGAGAAGGGTATTCAAAAACTGGTCACTGGTCAAACGTTATGACAAGTGCCTCAATATTGAAGGAAATTATGTAGAAAAGTAGATTAAGGTACATGCTTTCATGTAAACATAAAACTATTAAGATATCTTTGTTTTTTATTACTTTCAAAACGGTACTTACTTAAAATAATATGCCTCGTATATACAGAGCTTCGATTTTATTCTAATCAATTGCCTCAGTCTAAATGGGTAAATTAAAAAAAAATCTGCTCCTACTTTTTTTTATAAATTGAAATTCGATTTTCGTCATTGTACAAGGATTTACTAAATATGTGCGAAATTCAAGTTAATTCCTCATTTTATTTAGAAAGTAGAAGTCCATAAAGAACTTAGAAACTTTTAGGTGATTCATGCTAGTGAGCGGACAGTCCCTCTGACTGGTGGAAGGAATTGTGCGAATGAGTGGATTGTGGTTGGGGAGAGACAAATGAGACGAACGACATGAAGGCAGAAGATAGGAGAAAGATCGTTTGTAGCCACAGCATTTGTCTAATTGATTCAAGAAAACCACAGAAATACTTGGCCCAGGGCAGACTGACCCGGAATTGAACCGGTGATCTCCCCTGTCCTATGCTATAATCTAGACCACTCCAGTTGGTACGTTCCTGTTAATTAATGCTCATGAAGTATTTGTTAAAAAAAGTTTGTGTCAATAAGTTTGTATTTTTAAATAATAAGTCCTTTTTATTATCTTTTTAATGAGACAAATTTCCGAATCTAACGAACAATTTTAATAAATTTAAAAATGCATGATGGTCGTAACATAATAGCAAAAATAGAGACTTGTCTCTAAAATTACAATAAAGAAGAGCGATTTTGTACTGTTTGTTAATTTTCCAAGAAACGATAAACCATGAATAAAACATTGCTTGTTTGTTAAATGTAATGCTTAGTTACAGTTAACTGAATTTTCATACGGTCGCGTCAAAAGCGAGCTTTTAAGTGGGAATTAATAATTTATTTTCGAGCTTTTAAACCATACGTAGCGGCGTTTGCTTTTGACTAATAACACCGAAGTTTCGCTTTCTCTGTGTTTAGTTCTTGTTATTTAAAGATGTATATAATATTTGTATATAAAAATATTGTTGTCTGAACAAAAATATATTATAAAATAATTTATTTAGCATCAATTAAAATAAGAAAATAAATATCTTCCCGGCCATTTAGCGGAAAAAAATCATTATAATGTCAGCATTACACTACAGTTATATTAACCGAAAGTGTCTAAAACACTTGAAAAATATAATTTTGTGGATATATTTCGTTTTAAAATTGATCAAATCAATCTTTAGGCAGCTATTGTGAATGTGAATGAGGAATTTTGAAGGCTCACATCCGCGGATGCGGATGCGGATGTTTAACATTTTATATAAATATAGTATATGAATGAAGAATTAAAACAATGATAAAGTAATTATTTACCTTTTTTAGAAATGAAAATAGTAATATTGCCACCTTTTTTGATTCAAGGTGGTTACGCATAGGTTCGCAAAAGCAAACGTAAACGTAAAAGTCGTTTTTAAAGACGAGGTGGTTCGGCCCTTGCGAGAGTAGCTTTTATTGAAAATTTACAATAAAATTAAAATAATAATATTCCCGTCGGGAACCTCGGTGTGAAAATAAAGAATATTGTTATAAAACGATAAACCTTACCTACAACAAAACGTATTACCGGTGTAACATAATGGCATTTACCTGGCGATTTAAATTTAATAAGCTGAGCTAAGACTAATATAAAAATTTCCCAATAAACAATTATTTACACACAATGATCACTGCATCACAATAACACCCAAAATATATATCTATACGATAACTAATGCACAGCGCAAGCAAACACGTAATGATTTATTTACAAGAAAGAAATGATGCATCACAACAAACGCGTCGGATCTTGTCACCAATTTTTTCGCTCCCATTGGTCATTGTCACGTGCGAACAGCCGCGTCATTCGCTGGCCCCGCCCAATTTTCTTGTCGCAACTTGTATTATATCCGCATTGATTATTGCGGATGCGTATACAGATGTCTAAATCTATACGGAAGCTCCGCATTTATGGTCCGAGTTTTCTGTGGTTTCCTTTAGACAAATGCTAAAGCAGTAATATTCCACAGGTAAAGTAGCTGGTAGGAATGAAACTCCCAAAGTTTTTTTTTGTTTATAAACAGAGATAATAGAATTCGAGCAGGTAAGCCATTGGAAATGTGTTATGTCAATAGAAAGAAACAGACAAGATACATCATCTACGTCTTTTTATTTTATGTATGTGCGGTAAACAGTCAGTTTTGCCCATAGTGATAACAAAATAGACAAGACAAGAATAGTGGTACACTCTCTATATTTATTTAGTAACGTTCCTAATTGGCACATGGATAAAATAAAAAGAGATTATGTATGTTGATTTTCTGGTTCTTTCTATTGACATAACACATTTCTGATGGCTTGCCTACTCTAATTCCGTTATCTCTAGTTGTGCTAGACACCACAACTTCTACGACCGTAATGGGACTATTATTACATTACTACGTCTATGAAATGACATATGATATGATGTGAAACTAAGGTTAGAAATTCGTTGCGATGACTGCAATGTTGTCAATTTTCTTTTTGTAACAGAAACAGTGGTCAAATTAAATATTAAATATTTTTTAATAATATTTAATTATAAATTTATTTTCAAAAATTCTATAATAGAAGGCAATTAATTATATTTAACAGAAAACATTTCAGTGTGATCATTTTTATAAAATAACAAGGTTGATAATTAATTCGATGCAGCATGTTATTTGAATTTATGTACATCCTGGTGTACAGGACATTATCCATTCGAAATGAAGTACCTATGGGTAAGTTTCAAAGTGCAACTTTCTATTTAAATCCCATCTTCTTGCTACTAATGGCTAGACTGCAGCTGATATTTCATAATTCAAAGTGCCACTAATTTAATCTGATGGGAAACTTGGATTGCTCCGTCTGACCGTAAATTTGAAAGTTGTTCGAAAGCACAGCGGCAGAAGCCTTTTGTGTGGTTAATTAAACATGCAAGTAGAACCGAGGTTTGTTCGGGAAGAAATCTTAACGGAAAACACAAAGCAGGCTTGGTACAATAAGAAACTACTCTAAAACTAAATCTGGAGCTTTAGTTTAGAAAAGCAAACGCATTTTTTAATTAAGCTACTTGACAGTTAATTGACTGTTTGAGAAATTGGCACTTGAAAACAATGAACTCTTTGTTTTAAATTCGGAAATATTAGCAAGAACTCTAATTAAAATTTGGAAAACTGGATATAAAAAAGTGGTGAAGCAGGGTTATAGAGATGTCCTGACTTCTATTGGACGTCAACTTAATGATGTGCAGCTAGTTTATGATGTTTCCTTTCAAGTAAATTAACACCGTGCTTGATTTAATTTAATAATTGAAAAGATCGGACCAAATTTAGTTCACAAGATAAAATAATATGTACAACTATGCTACGATTACACTAATTTAAAATTGAATTGAACTCCAATATATAAGTGAACCGTGTTTTTAAAAGTATTTCTCATGAATTCTGTTTTGGAACTGATTACTTAAATATTTTGAATGGGAATGCGGGTAATAAACACCCTTGCAGTAAAGACTATTCTGGTAAAAGCAAACAAACAGAATTGACGAATCCAGATGCCTGAATGAAACTAATCCACAACAAACACAAAAAAAACAGGTGTAAACGAACGCTTATTTTATGACATAAAATTTTTATAAACATAATTTTAAAGTAATTAATAGTTTTGTCGAATGATGACGGAACAATGGGAAACGAAAAAGCAAAGCAGTTATTTTACTAAGCTATACTTCTTCTGTTAGGGCAGAAACATTCCACAGATAATCTTGCATTTCTCTTCTGTCTGCATTTCGTCCATCTTATTTTTCTCTCCCTAACCACACCACCCACCCATTCCCACGATTCCTGCAAGGTGGCTGAAGAGAGCCTTACGCCCTACTCTGCGGCTTTGCACTACAGTGTAGGTTGCAGGGACTGCCCGCCTACCAGCACGAGTAGCTGGTCGGAATGAAACACAAAAATGTTTTTTTAAGTTTTATTTTGTGGAATTGAGAGTAAAATGTCAGCAGGGAGCGGCTTCATTTTAACGTAACTAACAAATATTTTAATGGTTAAGTACTTTATGGCCATTGTTAATTCCGGATTGGTTAGTCGCGGTCTAGGCGATTTCTTTGTTGCTGGCGTTTCGACAGGTATAAATAGCCAGCGACAGCCTCTGCAAAATACCGAAATGGAATAAATCACAGTTTAGCATTCATGAGGTCCCCAGTTCGATTCCAGGTTCACCTGCTCTGGTCTAAGTTTTCTGTGATTTCTTTGGATTATTCAGGAAAATGCTGGGGAAGTATTTTTTTACCGATAATCGACTTCTTTCTGTCTTTATTTCGTCGATCTCATCTTCTCTCCCTAATCACCACCCACCCACCCCACGATTCGTGATAGGAGGCTGATAAGGGCCTTTTTGGATTTGCACTGCAGCGTAGATCGGACGGATTGTACATCCATCACTACAAGTAACTGGTGTGAATGAAACACCCAAATGGTTGATTCTTGGAAATTAGACGAGACAGCTAAGTCCACAACCACGAACTTAGAAGACATCCAGCACTGTAATATGTTAAACGTCAGCGACGAAGAAATCGCTTAGACTACGGTTAACTACCCCTGAATCAACGATGACTAGAACCGTTTTGTCTGTGAAAATTCTGGAAAATGGGAGGTTATCCCACTTCCCAGTTATAGGTTACGTTAAAATGAAGCCACTCATGAAGTTTTATAGGAGTGTTAAGAATTTAAGAAAAGGCTTTGTACTGAAGAGCAGTATTAAGGTACACGATAAAGTAATATTGTCAGATTTATTATTTTTTTAAGCTTGTTTCGAAAATAGACGATTTTACTGAATTTATTACGAAATATAATTAATTTTGCATAATTTGCTTTTTAATATGCTTTAAACTATTAATAATTATAATAGATCATGTACTATCTATCTCTTTCTCTTGAAGAAAATACTGTTGAATTCAGAAAGTATGTCGTATGTTGTTTAATAATTCCATACTCATTGTTTTGATGCGTGAGAAAATATTTTTATTGAAAGATGTCTTTCTTGAATTCCCACAGTTACACGCCAAAATTAATTGCGAGTAATCTAATTAACTTGTTGACGAAAGAAACGATGAAGATTGATTTTAAATGTTTAATAACAACACTTACACTATTTATATTTATAACAAGGTAACTAAATTAACACATATCAAAGAAAGTAAGCTCTTTTACTTGTTTGACTATTGAATAATTGTATGTATGAAATTTGAATGATAAAAAAAATCTCTTTTCGAATGACCTTAAGAATGCTCTTAAGAATCTGGCAATTAATCTCTGGTTTTCAGCTTAAATAAACTATAATGTAGTGGGGGTAGCCAGAGGGCACAATATAGCAAAACGACCATAGCAACAACCCCACAAGTCATTGCCCTCCTGTGGGTGTTTACCCCTGGTTAATTTGGTAATTTTACTAATACCATAAACGTGACAATACAATGAAAGTTTGACGATGTGTAACATAACAATATGATAACAAAATGAAATGATTTTGAAAATATTGAATGTCAGTTTACGCTTAAAGGAAATAAATATAATAAATAGTTGTTAAAACCGAAATTTGGAGAATGAATATAACAATAAGATAATAAATGTGAATGTAATTTTAAAAATATTTACGTTTAACAAAATAAATGAATATAATGCAAAATAAAATAAACACGAGTTCGTACCAAAATTAAAATTTCCGAGAAACTAGTACTTGAAATACTACACTCATTATCACCTCATATAAATGATTAAGATAAACCACAAAAATACCGAAAAGTGAGTATATAATGAACAAGAATCTATGTATTTGCATATAGTTACTGTTACGTAACATGTAAAGTAATAACCTTATTAATGTATACTTTCATACTTGGATTTACATTGCGTCAATGTATAAGTGCTGGTTTATATAATGTATGTCTCCATCATACAAGCAATGAGGTTTGGGATCAGACGGTCCGTGTAAAATAGTAAAACTATATCCAATATAGGATATTAAAGTTCTTATCGTTTCAACCATAAAGTACTTTTTACGGCTTTATAAATCCAGCGAAATAGAAAGCTCTAAACTGTTGCATTTCTACTCTTTGTTCATAACATTTATTTCTTTCCACATTGCGCATTTTTCTTTTCAAAATGAAATATCAACTATGTTTCATAATTAAAGCGTTTCGTTTAGTTTAATTAGTTCTGCTAATATGTATGAGTTTTAGATCCAGTAAAAGCGCCCAAAGTGCCAGTTTGAAAACTTCATTTCGCCGACCTAAATATTCAAAATACCGTCTGTGTAATTTCCTGCTAAACCGACTGTTTGCAAAACCTTCAAAGACACCATCCGCAAAATAAAATGAAGACACGCAGCCACAACGACATTGCTATCCCTGTTTCATTTACGCTATGTACATAAACCAACGGCAGAAACAATTATCAAGATGTAAATAGGTACGATTATAAGAAAGTGAATACGAAAGCAGTAATTAAAATGAATAATTTCTCATGGTTTAAATTATTCTTTTTTAAATAGAATTTCTAAATATACCGTTTCATCCTCAGTAAAAAGAGGCCATTTAAGGATAATTACAATTTTAATGTTGATAAATATTATATACTCTTTAATGTTTAATAAGCACAGACAGTGTTGTGAGCACCATCTGTAGAAATTTGTAATTTATTCTGAAATTCGTAGTGGGCACGTAACCAGTTAGAACAAAAGTATAAATATGGAATCAACATAAACAACTACTCCTAGGGCTAATACTCCTACGGCATTAAATTACACTGTTGATTCCGATGGATTCTTAGACGAAGATATAACATATTCAAAAAAGAAGAATTAAAATCCTTATTCGTCTAAATATTAAGATCAAAGAGTAGGCACAACGAACCGAAAACTATATCCCACGACCGGTTTCGACCTATCGAGTCTCATCAGGTGGGAGCTGGCAGAATGGCCCTTACAGGCTATATTATAAATATAAATATAAATATAAATATGGAATCAACAGAAACAACTACTCCGTGGGCTAATACCCATACCGGCATTGAATTACACTGTTGATTCCGATGGATTCTTAGACAAAGATATAACATATTCAAAAAAGAAGTAATTAAAATCCTTATTCGTCTAAATATTAAGATCAATGATCTTATATTTGAAACGTGTCCTACCAAGTAGGCACAACGAACCGAAAACCATATCCCACGACCGGTTTCGATCTATCGGGTCCATCAGGTGGGCGCTGGTAGAAGGTCTTTACAGGCTATATGATAAATATAAATATAAATATGGAATCAACAGAAACAACTACTCCGATGGTTAATACTCCTACCGCTATTGAATTACACTGTTGATTCCGATGGATTCTTAGACGATGATATAACATATTCAAAAAAGAAGTAATTAAAATCCTTATTTCTAAATATTAAGATCAAAGATCTCATATTTGGAACGCGTCCTACCAAGTAGGCACAACGAACCGAAAGCCAAATCCCACGACCGGTTTCAACCTATCGGGTCTCATCAGGTGGGCGCTGGCAGAATAGCCCTTACAGGCTATATTATAAATATAAATATAAATATGGAATCAACAGAAACAACTACTCCGAGGGCTAATACTCCTACCGGCATTGAATGTGTAACAGTGTATGTTGATTCCGATTAATTTACCGGAATTGGCGATAAACAAATGTAACCAAGACCAAAATCATGATTTTTTGTAAAATCAGAACCAAGATTGCAAGTCAACAACAAATTTTACTAATGATTGACCGCGGCTATTTTCAATTATTTCTGTGAAAATATTGTAACGTTCGGGGGTTCAACAATCAAAACTCGAAGACTTTTAAACAGGAACAACAATTTATTTATACTAATATTAATTAACTTTACTTTACTACCACCAATTACACTATTTATTTATGTACAGTTTCTTCTCACTTTTCTATTTATTTACTCTGCGTCTCGATTTATTTCTCACCGTCAATTTATATCTGAACTCTTCACGACCGTCAATTTATATCTCCACTCCTCACTATCATCAATTTATATCTGAACTCTTCACGACCGTCAATTTATATCTCCACTCCTCACTATCATCAATTTATATCTGAACTCTGAACTGAACTAAACTGTCCTCGGCGATCGTCTTTCCGTTTATATACTATTCCGTTAAATTTTCGGAACACTCCCGAGAAACAGAAAAGTCGGGACCATTTTATTTTTTGCCGAAATATTGAACAATTCCTCGAAACGCGAATACACTAACATGTCCTCAAATATTACGCACACACTTGCAGTTACGATATACACGTCGCGGCTCGCATGGGCACTCGAACGCACACAAGCAAACACGCACTCGTTACAATATATAAGTAACTAGGGAATGGCTTTTCTACCAAATTAAATTTCTGACAACCTTACCAGTTAACCTCTCCGTGAAATGAGGCATGGATAGAACGACAGAAACTGTTTATTAGATGAAATAAAATTATTTCACCGGTGCACAGATTTCCTATGGGGGAATCGATGCAATAAACCGACTTTGTGTTTTAGAAGTTTATTACACCCAAACTATTTACAACTATATACACACTAATTTTATAATATTGTACGCCGTGATTGCTACTTATTTTTACGAAAATACTAAATGACTATAAATTATGATTTATTGTATGAAACTATATATTATTAAATACTATATGTTTAGAGAGATCTTGATGTAATTGGTGCTATATGTTAATGTACTAAAATGATCTCTGCTAAAAATGTTTGATGTTTGAATGGTTTGAATTTAATATGAATGATGAATTGATTCTGCAATTGAATGTAAAAATACTTATTTTAACATGAATTTAAGAAACGCCTCCCAGAGGAGGGGGTGGTCCGATGCACCGACACTAGAATCAACAGAAAAAAGGAAGGGAAACGTAAACATACAAAAATGCAACATTGCAAGCTATGTGTCGGTGCATCATCTATGTCCTGGAAATGGACCGATGGGTCAAAAAATTACCCCCAATAAATCTATCGACTAACATAAAAGAACATTTGGAAAAAAAGAAAATATAATACAATAGGGCTAAACGGCAATACCAAGAAGGTTTCGACCTAGAAGTCCATCGGAATCAACATTGTAATTCAATGCCGGTAGGGGTACTAGCCCTCGGAGTAGTTGTTTCTGTTGATTCCATATTTATATTTATATTTATAATACAGCCTGTAAGGGCCATTCTGCCAGCGCCCACCTGATGAGACCCGATAGGTCGAAACCGGTCGTGGGATGTGGCTTTCGGTTTGTTGTGCCTACTTGTTAGGACGCGTTCAAAATGTGAGATCTTTGATCTTAAAATTTAGACGAATAAGGATTTTAATTCCTAATCCAAATGAGAATTTAGAGATATGTATATCTGAAATTCTTAGAGATATTTTATTGAATTAAAGTGTTGTAAATGTTCTTCTACGGTACAAATAATGTTTTGAGTTGTCCTGGACTACAACTTAATGTTTTGTTGTTGTTTAGATGTTGATCGCTGGTAGATCGATGTTATAATTAAACTCGGTGGTTCGTTTTATATACATATATTTACAAGGAACTTTACTGAGAGAGTATTGCGATTAGTTGAATAAATAATGGTGGTTGGTAAATATGTCAAACTGATCTGTCAGAATTTAAATTTTGGAAAAAAACAATTTATTCAAAATTTCAGTCAAAATTTAATTAAAAAAACCTTAAAATTATTCGGATTTAATATAACAGATAAAGATTGTGATGGTAAAACAACCTCAAAGCAATGGGAGTTGTGATTCGTTCATTGGGCTACTAATTAATTGATGAATTGATTAGAAACAAAAAGAAAAAACTAATTTTGAGCAAATTTTATAAGTGTAAACAAGAAGACAAACAATTCAAATTAATTAATTATACTAGTAATAATAACAACAAAATTTGTACTGAATTAAAAAAATCAGGAATAAAAACAATTTTGATCAATAAAACTAATTTAAAAAGCATTGTAACAAACAACAAACAAAAAACCGATAAATTACAAAAAAGTGGTATATATAAGCTGAACTGTAAGGATTGTAATTCTTTTTATATTGGTCAAACAGGTCGTAATTTCAACATACGTTTAAAAGAACACGAAAAAGATATAAAAGACAAAAAGGTATCTACAGGCATAAGCCTACATTGCCTAGAAAATGGCCATAAAATCGACAGAGATAACTTCAACATATTACATATAGAAAATAAAGGTCAACGTCTAAATATTTTAGAGCAGTTCGAAATTAAAAAAGCCTTTAGAAATAATTGTAACATAACAAATGATAAATCCGAGTTCAAAGACACACCGGTGATTGACCAATTTCTGAAGAATTACAACCCGACAAGGGTTTTTCCCTGAATAACTATACCTTTGTATAACTACCTCTAATATACTTGTACCTGTACATCTTATTACTTGCAATATCAAATAATAAAATACTTTTTGACTCTTGTATAAATAACATTAAGTTACAGTTTAAATTTAGTAAATATCTATTACTCTTGAGAAAGACTTCGGAAGTCGAAACATATGTAGATGTGTTAATAAATATATTTGAAACATCTAAAAGCATTTTGTTTATATATATTTTCATTTAAAATGTATGTTGATGAAATGGAGAAAGGAGAAAATGATAATATAGAGTTCGAAATTTTTGTCCGAGTGGTTGCAACTCGGGTTTTTGAATACGAATAAAGAATGTGTAAATATATCCGCCAAGATGTTAGATTTAAGATAAGTTCTTGGCTTGGTTTGAAATATGGTGGGTGGTGGACTTGTTCTGCGTCCATTATTTTGAAGCTATAATGAAGATATAAAATGAAAAATTTGAAATAGGATAGCAACACTGTAACCTCTCTAGAGTGATTGTATGTAACACTCTTATGAGGAACACAAGTCACCAGCAAATAATAATAATAATAGTAATTGTGATAATGTTGAAGTGACTTTTGATAGATATAACTCGAACTAAACTTGAATGTTGAATTCTTGATTTGAACTGCTTATTGAACTTCTTGAACTTTGAAAATAAGGATAATTTGAGCACTAGTTTATCAGATGGAAAGGGATGGGGGTGTGGTTTAGATAAAAGAAAAGAGTGATGAATGGTCAAAAGTAACGGAGGTGGAGATTTAGAACTTATTGAAATTTTAAATTAATAAAACACAATTTCCACTATAATTTTATTTAGATTTCCATAAAGTAGAGGCTGATACAATCAATGATTTAGAGCTTGTTGGTGTGTCTGTACAGGATTGTAAAAGTGATCGGATTTTGGAATAAATTGACGGACGTTAGGACATACGGTTAACCTTTAGAGCAATAAAGTTTACTGCAATTTTTATGGAAGGTTTACAGGAGTTAATCTACTTCGCCGTTAAAGTCGATTTTTAAAATAAAAATAACTCAAACTTAAGTGAATTTATTTAATAAAAATACATTGTAACGGGAAGGAGCTGTTAATCAAGAGATGTTATCGTTTTTGACTCGAGATTACAACTAACTTTTTAATATGAAATACATCTGCAGCTGCATAAAAATGCTTATTCTCTATTTTGCTATTTTCTAGAATTTATCGTTCTCACAGTTACAGGATATGTGTCAGCAGTTATTATTATAATGTTATCTATGATTCTACCTTTGATAACTCAGGGGTCCAATTAGAAAGGGACTCGATGGATGACTACAATTGAAAGGGAGCGGAAAATGATAAGAAAGCAATATTAATAAAGATAAGCGAACGTGGCAGTTGATCAAAATAGAAGTTTAGAGTTTCACATAAGGCGTGGGAAAATGTTAAATACTTATTTTATATAACAAAAAAAAACTGGATAGGCGTCGAAATACGCAACAAATAATTTCTTCCAACAGCAATATTCAGAATGAATCGTATTATTTTTTAATATATTGGAAACTTTATACAAAGGAGTTGTTTAACGTCAATTTACAAAACTAAGTTTTCATCGTTTTTGTTTACTATAGCCAATAGTTTTTCAAATAATTTTATAGTTATACCGATAAAATAGAAAAAAAAAATATAACTCGGCCATTTTTTTAATAAGCCTTATAATGATGTCAAAAAACACGGTATCCATTTTTTAAAGTTATTTCTGGTTAGTTAGGATCACTCTATTTAATTTATTTAGTTACCGCAGTCTTATGTATTATACTTGCTAATATAACATAAGTACAGCATCAGAAAAATAAAACCAAATCTTCAGTTTATCGTTAAACAGAAAAAAAACATAAATAAATAAAAGACAATTATTATTAGTTTTTCATTTCCAGTTTGTATACGTACTAGTTCTAACCCTATGTTTAGATACTTACATACGAATATATTTATTTTTATTTATTTTCATTTCATACTCTTCTATCAATACTAATAAATTTGCCCAACGTTCAATTTCTTCACAAACTTCACAACTGTTTTGCCATTTTGTAGATTATCCAGTAAATATACAAATCTGTGACTATAGCTTAGCAAAAGGAAAAAACTGCCACGAATCTTGAATTTGAAATGAAACATGACTTTCTCCTTTTCGAATATTTAAAATTACCAGAAGCTTTATGACATTTCAATTTAAGTTTTAATACATTCTGGATAAGTACCTAACGGACTGAAAACTTGTCAAAAGCAAGCAACCCACATAACTTCCTTTTATTGCGAGGCAATTTTTTTAATTCAAACGAAAACTCGTTGCGTCGTCTGCTTTTTAATTTCGTCATCTTTTAAAAGATCGACTTCTCACAAAGTTATTGCTTCTTGTTAGGTTTTCAAGTTATTTCCTCGACGAGTGCTTTTGTCTGATTGTCCTTTAATACACCAGCTTCGAGCAATTAGTTCTATCTCGGAAATATCACAGGCAAATAACCATCTCTCCGTCTCAGTTCGCACTGCAATCATCGGAAAAATCTTCGTTGAAGTTTTTCGAAGAAGCTGTTATTGAAGGCTTTTCGGAAGGACAATCGGTAGTTTGTAAGCCGAACAAAATGATTTTCGTTCAGAGAAGAAGACGAGGATGCAAACTGAATAAATTGCATTCTTTGATTAAAGCTTCGATAACATATCAGAGAACTTTCAAAACTTATTATTTCACGAAATTCAGTTAATTACGTGTATATTTTAAAATGTTCTATGAAAATATACAGTCCGATTTTTTTTCGGATACAATTCTTTTCAATTACTGAAGTATAATGAACGCCGTCTGTTAAAATTTATTATTTATATTGCGGGATTCAATAAATGTACAATTAGATCAAAGATATCGACTTGTTAAACAAAACCAACGACGTATCTATCTAGATAATAGGCAGATAACCACCAAATATCTAGAACAAAAATATGTTTTTGTTAGTATTCTGTTAAAACTGTCAGATGTGGATCACGATTGCGAACTATTTGGTTCATCAGCACGCCGTAAACTATTTCGACAGTACACCGACTAAACTACGACATGTTTTTAAAATAAGAAAGACTGTTCATGGTGTAGTCTTGATAAAGCATGTTAAGTAAATCGCACATAACATTGGTTATGATCGCAATCTAATCATTAAATTATTAAATAAGAAAATCAAAATTAAAACCCGAAATTTTCTTTTCAAAAATGTCCCAAACAAACAAGAAGAACCTTCTTTGTGTATCTTAAATTATATCCAAAGCTGTAGCTACAGAATTAAAAATCAATTGAAAAAATCAAACCTTGATTGTAACATTATTGAAGTCAACAAAGTCAATTTAGGGAATCTGTCAGTCAATAATAAAGAAAGAGTAGATAAATTGTCAAAAACTGGGATTTATAAACTATTCTGTAAAAATTGTAAGGCGACATATATTGGTCAGTCCGGGAGAGCCATAAAAAGCTGCGTTCGGGAGCATGATCATTCCATAAGAAACAAAATTAGCAGTACGGGTTTCTCAGAACATTGCATTTCTCATAGTCATGTATTAAATGAAGACAACACCAAGGTACTACATTTTCAAAACGAAGGCAGATTGCTTAACCTTTTAGAAAATTTTGAAATTCAAAAGACCTTGAAGAATAAGAAAGAGAACTTAGTAAATAATAAACCGAAATATATTCGCACGATACACCCTTGTTGTCGTCATAATAGTTAAGTATAGGTTTTTTCATATCAGGTAATCGTGAGGTACATTAGGTATATGTACTCGTGTAATAACTTCTAATCTTATCATTTCTACTTAAAACTACTGATCGAAACAATTGTAAGAGCTTCTTATAATAAACAGTTGAAACAAAACGAACTTTTCGTCGTTATTTTATTTATTTACGACATGTTATATTCGTTTCAATTTCAGTAGTGGTTACATGGTCAATCTAATCGATAATGACTTTTAGTGGTATGCGTGTTTCATACACTAATAACAAATTTTTATAAAATCAATATTTGAACAAAAAGAGAGAAGAAAGAAAAGGTATTATCCTAATTCACCGCAACACTTTAAAAACGCGGACACGTGTTTCTCTCACTTACACGTTGGAAGCATTTTCAACGCAAGACGCAAAACTAATATTTATTTTACACCGTACAGAGAATAAGAGAGAAATATGGTGAAACGAATTAAAACTGAAGAATTTTGAATTCAAATAATTTTAAGAAATTTATAAATTTAAATCTAAGGGTTGTAGATAAAATAGGGAACCAATACTAAGGGAAACATAATTTGGAAATGCCGAAGATACAATTTCTAGAATTAAGACGTGTTTTAATTAAGGCATTGTAACGAGTGCGTGTTTGCTTGTGTGCGTTCGAGTACCCATGTATGTATGAGAGCGAACCGGTCGCAGCCGAGCCGCGACGTGTATATCGTAACTGCAAGTGTGTGTGTAATAACAGAGGACAAGTTAGTGTATTTGTGTTTCGCGGAAACTTGTTCGATATTTCGGAGAAAAATAAAATAGTCCCGACTTTTCTATGTTTCTCGGGAGTGTTTCAGAAATTTAACGGAACAGTATATAAGCGGAAAGACGATCGCCGAGTTCAGTTCAGAGTTCAGATATAAATTGACGGTCGTGAAAATAAGGTGGGAAATAAATCGAGACGCGTAATAAATAAATAGAAAAGTGAGAAGTGCTATACAGACAGTAACTGTGCCTAAATAAATAGTGTAATTGGTAGTAAAGTTAATTAATATTAGTATAAATAAATTGTTGTTCCTTTTTAAAAGAGGTTTGATTGTTGAACACCCGAACGTTACAGCATCTACAGAATCACAGACGTTATATAGTTAGTAAATATAATAGAAATATTGCAAGGGATTATAGGAAAGTACAGATATAATAAAGTTATTTGTAAAGAGAAGAATAGCTAGAGAAGTTTAAGTAAAAATACATGGGACATTCATTATTCACATATTTACACAAAGAATTTACATGTACAGGGTGTTATACATGATGTTGGTCGCTACAGATTTATTTTTGAATTTTCCATAGCTGTTTCATTTTTGAAAAAATGTTCAGTTATCTATTGAGTCTCATATTTGGAAAGAAAATTTTATACCAGAACGTTATTTTAAACGACTAGGCAACCGATTCTTTTCTACGAGAACAAGTACTCCTAGATCGACAGAGGCTCGCATTCAAACAATTGAAAAATCAAGGTTGGATGTAAAATGTACCATTAAAATTATAAATGAGGGTACCGTAACAATACCAATTTCTTTTGTGTGATGTGAAATTTTCCTGTTTGCAATGAGAACCTTATTATTTATGTGGATACGATTCAAACACATTCAATTAAGGTTTTGTGTAAAAATAAATAAAAAAAATAAATTCTCATTAAGTTCTAATTATTAAATAATTCTCCTCTACTAAGAGATTTTCTGGATAACAGGCGGGCTGAAAAGTTCATTGTCTAGCATAGAAAAAACTATTTTTTTTTAATAGAATTTGATTTTATTATTCAATATAGTTCCTTTCAAGGGCGATACAACGATTAACAATTTAGCGGTCATACAATTTTTCGATACCATTTTTATAATACGATTTGTCTTTAGCCTCAAAATAGGCTTCAATTTCGACAATTACCTCTTCATCGGCGCGAAATTTCTGTCCAACGAGTATCCTCTTGAGGTCTGAGAACAGAAGCAAGTCGCTGGGGGCCCGATCTACAGAGTACGGTGGATGCGGAAGCAATTCGAAACCCAATTCTTGGAATTTTGCCATCGATTTCATTGTTTTGTGACATGGTGACATTATCTTGATGAAACAGCACTTTCTTTTTCTTTAAATGAATGAGGCCGCATTTCCGCGAATTCGTCTTTTAAACGCTCTAATCACGCTACGTAATAGTCACTGTTTATGGTTTTCCCCTTTTTAGATAGTCAATGAATTTTATACTATGAGCATCCCAGAATACCCAAGCTTATGAGCTTGCCTTGCCAGTCGACTTTTGCGCCTTTCCACGCTTTGGAGTCATCACTTGCAGTCCACTCGGCTGACTGTTGATTGGACTTCGGTGTGAAATGATGGAGCCACGTTTTATCCATCGTCATATATCGACGCAAAAATTCGTTTATTATTAATTTATTACGATTGAACAGCTCCCAGCTCCAAACACTGCTTAGAATAATCGATCCATTGTTGTTTTTGGTCGATTGTGAGTTCGCGCGGCACCCACTTTGTACAGAGCTTTCGCATATCCAAATATTCATTCACGATATGACCAACACGTTCTTTTGGCATCTTAAGGGTCTTATCTGTCTCAATCAACTTCATTTTACGGTTATCCAAGATTATTTTCTGGACTTTTTTTATGTTTTCGTCGGTAACAAGCAACAGCCTCTTTGGGGCGTCCACTGCGTGCATCGTCCTCGGTGCTCATTTCGTCACGTTTAAATTTAGCAAACCACTTTTCTACGGTTGATTTCCCTGGTGTTTATAAAGCCAAGCCTTAGTTTCAACAGTATTTTTTTTTGCCAAAAAGCAATGCTTTATTAACACACGAAATTTCAAAGTAACAAAAGTTCTTTCACTGAAAATGCTATAACTCAGATAGTAATAGTGCAACAGTTGTCAAATTTGAGCTAATATGTGGTTACTAAAAATTAAATTTAAAAAAATCACATTAAAGTTTATCAATATCTATGTACTGGTATACACGACAAGACAGAGATGAAAAAACTGCTGTATATAAGGAACATTGGCTTTCATAGTAGAATTAAGACTTGGGCTCAATGGCTGTAGTCTGAATGAACGGTTAGGTTTAGACGTTTCGAAGTATTAACAGCGACTGAGTAGTATCACTCCTTCTTTCTTTTGTGTGTTTCATTCCCACGAGTTACTCGTGCTGGCGGGCGGGCAGTCCCTCCGACCTATACTGTAGTGCAAAGCCGGAGGGTAGGGCGTAAGGCCCTCTTCAGCCTTCTTGCAGGAATCGTGGGAATGGGTGGGTGGTGTGGTTAAGGAGAGAAATGAAAGACAGAAGAGAAGTGAAAGGTTTATCTGTGGAATATTACAGTCCTAGCATTTACCTAAATAATCGAAGGAAACTACAGAAAAAATTGGACCAAAGTAGCCGGACCCGAGTTCGAACCCGTATCCTCCCGAATGTTAAGTAATGATCTAGAACACTAGACCACGCCGCTCGGTACAGTACCACTAATAATGTCAATTTTTATACTGCCGCAATTGTAATGTCATGTTCGAATAATTTATGTAACACTTCCGGTGATTATATTGCGGAGCTTCGCGGCTTATCGATCTGTCGTCTGACCTTGGTTCATAACAATACTTTTGTGGAGAACGCAACAATAAAATAATAAAACTCAACAACAACGATAACAACAAATATGGTACAAATATTCTTATCCGCCACACTACTAATCAGTGCAGTTGAGATGTTCCCACGATCTATGTCTATGCACCGACAATAATTGATTGTGAATATATTCCGGGAGTAGGTGGTATGTGCCTGGTTCCGCTGTAAATAAGTAATATAAATACATTTAAATCAATAAACATATTTGTTATATAAACAAATGTATATAGTGTAATGTAGTGTTAAATAAATCTTCTGTACATATAAATATTACTTAAATAAGCAACTGGAATATTCCATAAAATATATCCTTTAGTAAATGAGTAATTATTAATTTATACAACCCAAGCATAATTAATCCCATTACATTACAATAATAATAATAATTCTGATATTAGTAAAGCTCTCTGGAGGAAGATTAAGTTTATGTTCCATTATAATTGTAGATGTAGGCCTATAACTTTTCCCTATAAAGAGACTTGATGGCCCACCCCTTTCCATTTGAATGGCACAGTTTAAATCCGGCGTTTTCGTAGTATACTATTTGTTTGCGCATTAGCTTACGGAAATCATATTGTTTCAGGAATTATGAACTTCTATTATTGGAAATACGGGGATTACGAAAACAGCAAGAGATTATTGCGCTGTCTAAAAAGAGGCTTATTCGACCGTACTTGGAAGCATTATGCTTGCTATTGTGACAATATTTTACCGATTGTGGTGTTATAAAACAAAATAGAACAAGCTTAACAAGTGGCGTGACGATGTAAGCATTATAAAAAACCGATAAAAACCAATAACCTTCGTATCAACAACCACATGATCAAAGAGGCGTTTACATAATTTTGTTACTAATCCACTAAAACAAAGCAAAAACTAAACTGAAAAATATGAACTGAATAAGTTGATGTATTTACCTAAAACAGATTCATAAAATTAGTTTTAATATATGCAATACATGGAAATTCATGATATGAATGGTGATCGATATAGAATAGAATAAATCGAATAACAAGTATGAAAGAGAAGATATCGTTTAAATTATTACACAAGGGATCAAACAAACAGAACAATAGAATAAATACAACTCCTTCGCCAAAATTTCCCAAACTTTAACAAAATATTGAATGTTAGAGTGGCGCAAAAGCAAAAAAATCGTTTTTTATCGCTCTTAATTGTTCTTAGTTTATTATGATTTAAAAAAGCACAAACAAACACTTATAGAGGTCAGTCATGAATTTAAAAAAATGGTAAAATAATAAAAAACTAATATTTCTTTTCCATTATTTTTTTATTTACAGTTAATGTTTGTATATATAAAAAATCAATTATTCCTTATAATATGGATTGAATGTAAAAAGCAAATTTCGTCTTTATATTGATATTTGAAGGTTAACAAGAGCATCATACGTAAAAATAATGAAAATTCTTGTGCTTTTTCACGAATTCATATTTCAAATTAAAATATTGAGAAGCTGATATTTTTTTTATATATAAACATCTACCTATTGTAACGACAAAAATTTCGAAAAAAAAATCAATAATAAGCAAATTGATTTCTTACTATTTGTCAAATTTTTAAAATTCATGAGTGACCTCTAAAAAGTGTTTAATAGCACTGATATTTTGACAGCGTTCTTAAATCGTATAATCTAACAGATTTGCAGATATTCATGTAAGATCAATAAAAAAATAATCGATTTGTTTGTCTATTCTTACAATCAAAATTGTTTGTGTTTTAGTTAAAATAACCTACTTAAACAAATTTTTGTGATTTCAAGCACATCATAAACATCTTTACAGTTGATGTAGTTACAATTTTAAAACAGGCTGCGATTTTTCGAATTTTAAAAATTCATTTATCCAATCTATACATCTATACATCATTGTAACGTTCGGGGGTTCAACAATCAAAACTCGAAGACTATTAAACAGGAACAACAATTTATTTATACTGATATTAATTAACTTTACTACCAATTACACTATTTATTTTTGTACAATTACTGTCTGTATAACACTTCTCACTTATCTATTTATTTACTACACGTCTCGATTTATTTCCGATATTATTTTCACGACCGTCAATTTATATCTCACTCTTCACGACCATCAATTTATATCTACACTCTTCACGACCATCAATTTATATCTACACTCTTCATGACCATCAATTTATATCTGCACTCTGAACTTCTGAACTGAACTGAACTGAACTGAACTGAATTGTCCTCGGCGATCGTCTTTCCGCTTATATACCGTTCCGTTAAATTTCCGGAACACTCTCGAGAAACATAGAAAAGTCGGGACCATTTTATTTTTCGCCGATATATCGAACAAGTTTCTGCGAAACACAAATACACTAACATGTATTCATTTATTGCGCACACACTTGCAGTTACGATATACACGTCGCGGCTCGCTCACATACATGGGTACTCGAACGCACACAAGCAAACACGCACTCGTTACAATATAAATAAAATTGGAGTGTCTGTTTGTAATATTAAAAAAAAAACACTTTTTACTAAATTCATATGGATTTATACACGGTACATATACCAAAATATGATTTTTTAAACATTTGTCTGTCTGTCTGTTTGTTCCGGCTATCTCTGAAACGGCTGATCCGATTTTGACGGGACTTTACCGGCAGATAGCTAATCTAATAAGGAACTACTTAGCCTACTTTTATTTTAGAAATTAATTATCATTATTAATAAATAGCTATTAATTTATAAAATAAGAGTATCCTATGTTACTCCCTATTACATTAGCTATCTGCCAGTGAAAAAAGCTTATTATATTTCCGTTGAGGTATTTCGCTAGTTGACCCTTAATACCTGTGATCTGGAAATGATTGAATTGCAAATTCGTGAATTATTATTGATATTTATGTCGTTATGATTGTGATTTTGGTTTAATTGGTTGCTCACATACTGTTTTTGTTTATTTATTTCAGATAAGTCATCTCGGACCAGTCAGGCCATAAATTCCTAATTTAGTATTGTTAGTTATTTTTTTTTAATTATAATTATTTAACAATTAATTAGTTCATGTTTTAATTCATATATTTTATTCATTCTTTTTTTAAATTAAATTTCATTTAATTTTCCTTGACTATTTTAATTTCACCCTACAGATGAAATTGGTTGTAAAGACTGTAATAAGTTAGCTCATGCTAGGTTCGATAAAACAGAAAATCGAGTGTTACTCAACATATTTTTGCTGAAAATCATGTGATCAATATTAACATCTTAAAGTTAAGGAAATTAGAAATAATTACCTACTTAATATTTTTGAAAGTATGTGTATTTGTAAAAATAGATTAAGCGCCTTTAACAGTGAGAAAGGTACTATCCCTAGTTCTCCACTACTTAGTTTAACTTAATTTGTTCTGTTATTATTTTGTAAGGTCTACTGAACATTGCAGGTTAGACAGTCATGTTTACTGGACCATAACATTAATCAGTATTTATATTGTTTGCACTGCCTTTAGTTTTTAGTGCTCTTCAGTCGTGTTTTGGAGTTATATTTCCCAGTTGGGGAAGTACCAAATATATCTGAGATTAGTAGCAATGGCACAACAGCAACGGCGAAATATCGATTGTTAAGGTCAATAGACGTTCGTTTCTATCAGGCGGGCTGAAAAGTTCGTAGGCTAGCATAGAAAAAATTTTTTTTTTGGTAGAAATTGATTTTATTATTTAATATAGTTCCCTTCGAGGGCGATACAACTATTGTAACGGTCATACAATTTTTCGATACCATTTTTATAATACGATTTGTCTTTAGCCTCAAAATAGGTTTCAGTTTCGGCGATTACCTCTTAACCAGCGCGAAATTTCTGTCCAACGAGCATCCTATTGAGGTCTAAGAACAGAAAAAAGTCGCTGGGGGCCAGATCTGGAGAGTATGATGGATGCGGAAGCAATTTGAAGCCCAATTCATGGAATTTTAGCATCGATTTCATTGATTTGTGACACGGTGCATTTTCTTGATGAAACAGCACTTTCTGTTTCTTCTAATGAGGCCGCTTTTCCGCGATTTCGTATTTTAAACGCTCCAATAACTGTACGTAATAGTTGCTGTTTATGGTTCTCCCTTTTTTAAGATGGTCGATAGTCAATGAATATTATACCATGAGCATCCCAGAATACTGATGCCATAACCTTGCCAGCCGACTTTTGCGTCTTTCCACGCTTTGGAGTCGGTTCATCACGTGCAGTCCACTCGGCTGACTCAGATACTAATAGTGCAACAGCTGTCAAATTTATACACGTGTCTTTTGAAGGTTAGGGCTAACTAAATATCATATGGATTTGTTACTAGTAGCGCTATCTATGGGTTAGCCTACGACCTTTTCAGCCTGCCTGTTATAAGTAAAGATTTAGTTTTATTTTTTGTTTAAGGAATATAGTGGTCCAGCATAATTAACACTCTGGTCGCATTATGAAAGGGTTTTCGTAATGTCATGTTCACACTATCGCAGGTCTATTATATTTGATGTGTTTGTCTGTTAGCCTACATGTCTACAAATATAGGGTGAAACTTCAATAAAAGATTATCATAAGATTTCCTACTATCAATCATAAAACGATTACTGCCCGTTTGCACCGTTGTTTAACTAAGATGGACAAGTAAGTTACGCTTAAACTTAAATATAAGCCTTACTTAATTTCCAATTCGTTTGCACCGATTTTTATGCTTTTTTGTTGTTAATGTTAGTATATTTTTAGTATATACTTAAAGAAATTTTCTTCAATTTAATATTTTTCTATCATAATTGAAGAAACAACTACAGGAGCATCTTAACGATACAATAAAGTTTGGCTGAAATTTTAAATATTTCAGTACATCTGCCATTGCACCTTTTTATTTATAAATTAATTGACCAACTCACACTCTGACTTTTAATTAAAATTTTTAATTACCACCATTATCAAGACATACCTTTTAGGCATAATTAAAATAGAAAGCGGACACCATTGAATTTTCTACGAGGGTAAATCAAATATAAACGGTAATTTTGTAATTTTAATGTAATCACCTACGTGCTCTACACACTTTTATCACCGATTTGGAAGCTTCAATATTCCTTCTTCATAAAAAGTTTGAGGGCGAGTTGTGCACCTAGCACAATTGCGCACATACTCCTCTACTTCCTCATTGTTTTCAAATCTTTTGCCTCGAAGTGATTCTTTAAAGGGCGCGAACATAAAATAATCACAGGGTGACAATTCAGGGCTATAAGGAGAATTATAGAGGCTCGAGGGTTTCCCAGCCCATTTCTTCCAATTTATTAATATATCCTTGCCAAAATTGCAGTGTGTGGCCTGACGTTGTCATGAAGGAGGATGACGTCTCGAATGGGTATACCCTGTCGTTTGCTATGTTGTTTGGATACGCGATTTTTGTCGACTGTAACAAATCAGAATAGTAAATCGCATTCGCTGCTTTTCACTGTTGATCGTGAATAAAATCAAGGAGTAAAACTCCCCTTGAGTCAAAGAAATCAGTCGGAAGTACTTTTCCCGCTGAGAGACGAGTTTCGGTTTTGAGTTTGACAGGGCAGCTTTCACATTTTCTTCGCCACTCCTTACTCGCTATTTTTGATTTGGGACTGTAATAGTGGACCCACGTCTCATCACAAGTGACAATACGCCCTAAAAAACCTCTCCTTCTTGTCGAAATCGATTCAGAAGTCTTTCATTGATCTCCTGACCTGTTTTTGATTTTAGGTCAACAACGTTGGAACCCAGCGAGCACTAATTTTTCTAAAGCCAAGTTTATCAGTGATGATGGATTGAACCATCCCAACCCATAGCTGATACCCACTTCTGATGAGATTTGTTCACCTTCAACAAGCTCTCGAACACCACAGATGTTGTCATTTGTGAGACTTGTTCTTGGGCGTTTGGACGTCGATCATGACTTTCATATTCGATACGTTCTCGCCGTTCTCGCCCATCCCTGAATTATCTGTTCTCTGACCCACGTATACACTCGATTCTGAGACAGTGTACCATGCAGCATCCCCAAACTGTACCTTCAAACGAGTGAAAAGTTCCGATTGTTTAACGCCTTCATTGGTTAAAAACTTTATGATGATGCGCATTGTGATTGAGCAACAGACGAAAGTACCTTGCGCTCAGTCATGGCTGTACTGCGGACATAACTGAGCGCATCTACCTATTTGGTTTCCCTCTCCTGATAAACCAAACAACATGCGAGCATCGAACCCACTAGATCGGAATTACGTGCTAAGTTAAATAGTAAAGTTACCGTTTGATTTACCCTCGTATTTCGGAATTACAAACTTACAATAGCTGTCTAGTAATAATTGTCACAGTATTTTCTCCATCGTCTTTTGTTCTTACCCTAAGTATTGAACTCATCCTAAAGTTTCAAAAAGACCCTTCCAAAGTTTACCCATAAATGACGTATCTGTAACAATGCCAACTTAGTTTCAGAACTTTCGATGTCTGTCGTTCGAAACTTCCAAGATATTGTCAGTGCTTCTCGCATCTATTGAAATGCGCCAACCCAATTCAACATTTACTTACGATTAGTAGATACCTAGTATCTCTACCAAGGTACATACTTACATATGTATGCAAGTTGGTATTTATGTAGGTACTTCGTGCCTGTGCATGTGTCTATGTTTGTGTATGTATGTGTGTGTTCAACCACTTTCTGTACAACATGGTGCACATACATTACTTTTGGATAATGTATCCGAAGTGGATTTGTTTGGAAGTTGCTGGAATATGTTTTAGATGAATACTTACAATAACTCTCGTGATGGACTGTTCCCTCTCTAGTAGGTAATTTCCCGATGCGAACTTTGAAAGTTTAATGTTATCTGCTTGATTATTGTATGTACATAGTAGAAATGTATGATTACCAAAGGTAGATTTGTTACAACTGTTGATACAAAGCTATGGACTATTTTTAACGGAATATTTGGAGAATTTTTAGTAGGGCTAAATTTTAAAATTAATGCGATATTAATTATTGCATTAAATTATATCAACTACAGATTACCTCATACGATGAGGGAAGAATTTGTTACTGCTATCACGCCCTAGCCGGGACTCGAACCCGGGATCTTTGGCTTTACGCGCCAGTGCTTCTGCCACTAAGCCACGAGAGGTGATAACAGCAACAAATTTTTCCCTCGTTGTATGAGGTAATCTGTAGTGGGTATAAATTAATTCAATAATTAATGTCAAATTAATGTATTTTTAACGGATTATTATCTATTTTCGTACTATACGATATATTTCGGAGAAAATTTGTACAATGGTATGGTTGACAATAATTAATTAGTAAATTATTAAAAACTATTGTACAGTGCAGAGGACCGAAAAAAATATTTTGGGACACAAGTAAAACATCTGTATGGCAGCCGTGCAGGCGTTTTATTTATGATCCGCAATTGTCTCTGCAATAACTATCTACCGGGGGTAGCTCTCTAAACAGTAGCCCCGGAAAGAAGCAGAAGATTCGGTTAGAAAACGGACATTCGGTTAGTAGAGTCCTTCGCACTACCTGCTCCGTAAAAAATAAAAGAAAATAAAAACAAAAACAATTCGAACTGTTTGTTTTAATGTACTGTACCGGTTAGTTAAATTTAATATTTAAAACTTATAAATATTATCAAAATCTTTGGAAAATTAAAATATAACTACTAATTGCTTTCCGAGAATATCATTAGCAGTAAATACCTAACAGTACCACTTGTATTCAAATTCGAAGAACCTCATTAGTGTGATTCCCAAACAAAATTAGGTACTGCTAATTTCACGATAAAATCAGTTAAGGGTTAAAATGGCTTAACATTACAGGGAAAAGAACTATAGAAGTCAGAAATTGTAATGTGTTCGTTCGGCTGAAATGGACCTAATCAAACGGTCCTATAACGGCCTGAGGGGGAGAGGTTTTAGCTGGTAAGAATCCGACACTACCCAGTCGCACGGGCGACTGGGTCTCTTTCGAAGATTTCCTCTCCTCCCCGAAAACAAAAAAAAATGGGTTAGTTAGTAAGTCTTTACCTTTCTTTTGTTACATTTATGCTATTGAATTACGTCTACTTTACTGACCGATTATTGTTTACTGTGTGTTTTATTTGTGTTGTATCTTCTAGTGATCTTATTGTTCTTTGCTTTTGTTTTTGTGTCAGTTGTTTTGTGTGATACAAATAATACCTTCTTTTAATTTTATCGGACTATTACTTTTGTGTTATTTTGTTCACCGAACAAACCCCGATAGTATATTATTACAGTATATATTACTTATGTTTATATGTTTATATGTAATTTTTTTTTGAATTATTATAAACGTAAGGTGACTAGAATTGTAAAAGTAGAGGACACTAGAACTCCTCCCCCCCAACAAAATAGATAAACTAACTACTTCTGCAGTTTAATTTTAGATCTCAATGTATTTTTCTCAAAAATTATTCGTTGGATGCCAATATTTCAGGAAAATCATTACAATATCCTTATATTGAACTTGGTTGTTGTTATTGGGGGCAAACTTCACGAGTTCTTCAAATTCTCACATGAAGTATTATTTTCTCTCAAATAATTAAATATCTCTAATAATTTTTCTTAACATTGCTTATAGAATATAGCGAGGGCCCGATATTCAAGCTTGATGGTCGTTATTTAGAATTGGTTATCATACTTTGGTAGGTCCACCAATGGTTTCGCCAAATGCTGTGTTTGCCATCATTATGGAACGTGGTAAGGGTGTAAAATCCTTCACTGCGGTACATAAATTTTATATATAATAATTATAATAATTTTCAACTAAAATTTGCAGTTCTTGTTACCTTTCTTATATATTTTAATTTTAGTAATAACGTAATCTTTATGGCTACTTTAGTGTGTTTTCATTATTTGTTACGATATTACAGTGGAGCCTACCGGAGACGTCTTTAACGTAACTGAGGAAATGGCGGAAATTGAATAAACCTTTTAAGGTATATGTCTATTAGATTACTGTTTGCACATAAATACGACAATATTGATTTGCAGAAGTCTATACAACGATACCAAATGAAGAGGAATAATATAGAAACAAGAACGATGTTGGACATATTTTAGGTCGCACTCACGTTACCCTCGGACAGGGTATGTCAGACGTCACAGTTCTGAAGTTCTGAGCGGAAAACAACAGTTTCGAAGTTTTGATGCAGAGCGTAACATTTTATAATTGGCATTTTTGTTGTTATGTTGTGTGATAAGAGATACATTATCGGGTAGGTATAATCAAAATAAAATAAACACAATAAAAACGATAACAATTTTAATTAACACTGAAGACTTGACGAAAAAGAGTAGGTGTTGAACGTAGAGAGAGCAGATAGGAAGTGAAGTGTTTTGGAAAAGAAAATATTAGGAAAACTATTAGGAAGGAGCTAAAAGTATTTTTGATTACAGAAGGGAGCCAATTAGAATAGTATATTTATACGAAATTGTAGAAAAGTTTAGAAACCCTTAAATACCAGAGAAACCTAACTTTAAAGAATAAATACAGACAGCGTAGTGAACGCCATCTGTAGATATTTGCTATTAATTTGTGGGATTCAGTCATGTTAAAATAGCTACAACTACTTGGTAGGCATGTAGTCAGAAATATGTTCTTGGTTAGTGTTCTGCCGAAACTACCAGACGTGTATCGCGATTTCGAACTCATTGTTTCTCATCAGCACGCCGTAGACAGTTCCGGAAGAACACCAACCAATGACAAAGGCGCCAAATTAGAACAGGCCGTGATATTCTGTTATAGCGTTAACAACATAGTTGGCATGTATAAAAAGAGTGGAGTTTACAAAATAAATTGTAAAGATTGCGATGTTTTCTGTATAGGGTAAACGGGCAGGAATTTAGAGAATGGAGCAAAAGAACATGTAGGGATCATTGTTTAGACTTCAATCATAATTTAAATATAGATCATTTAAAACTATTACATTCAGAAAGCAATGGTACTAGATTGACATTATTAAAAATATTGGAAATAAAAAGAGCTATACTTCAACAATTAAATATAACGAACGACCAGCTAGATTTTAAAGACACTCCTGTATTAGACCTGTAGTAGATATATAAAACCTGAACATGTTTTAAATTTTAGTATTATCTTATATACTCTTGATAAAGGTGTTATCCACTGAAACATATGTAGAGTTTTTCTAATACACATTTGAAACATTTAAAAGATTTTTTTATTATATTTTGTTTAACATAGTTGGACTTTTTTCTTAAAATCTTATATTTTTAAATAGATTAAAACTTTAAATCAAATTCACAATATTTGAAACGAAGATAAATCATTGAAGATAAAACTTGCCAGAGACAAGTTATATTTGCTTCCCCAGTTTGTTAAATTTGATTTAAATTCTATATTCTTGTCATCCCCTTAAATTTATTATAAAGAAAACATACATTCGTTTATACGTTTAAAGGGATGGAGTTAGGGAAAGTTAACGTTAACATCTTTCAGAAACTGCACACGTCGGCGAAAAAGAAAAACAAAGAACACGTCGGAAATTCTGCGAATGTAGGAAGGATTCATAAACTTATATTTCCAAATCAAATTTGAAATGCCATTATACAGAGAATATAAATCAATAGCCACAGGTTTTTATTAAGAAATAAAACTTTTAACCTTAAATATTCAGCCAAAAAGTAATTTAATACAGTTTCCACCCCAACTACTCGCAACACTATGATACTAAGTAAGCACATTAGACAGTAACACTTTATGTAATGTCAGCATCTATAAAATCACAAAATGAAAATAGTAATATCCACAATACTTTTATAAACCAACTCTAATTCTTAGTTGGTCATCATCATAGAGTCGTCGGTCCGAATACTGGTTGGACACGCACCTCTACTCCTTCCTAGAGTCAATCTTCACTTTTCACTAAAATAGAACATCCTACATTCCTAACTATTTGCGAACAGTAATTTAATAAAGGTCTTCCTCTGCCTAGTTTCAATCATATTTCTGTTTCTACTATTTCTCCTCCAACTAGCCCTCCATGACCTAGAAGATGTCCTGCCAACCTATCTCTCCTTATCCTTATTCAGTTACATAGCGCCCTCTGTCCTACTCTTTTAAATACCTCCTCATTTCGAACCTATTCAAAACAAAAATTTAATTTAATCGAAATACTGCGGTTGTTGGCCACTTGATGAAACATTTTCAAAATAAAATAGTAAATTAAAGAAAAAGCACTTGGTAGTTTCACAATATTTAATCGAGTTAAATTTTTGACGATAGTTGTTTCGGTTGTTACACCATTGTCAAAGAGTACCAATGTATACTAACTATAAATTTCTACATCTAGGTTTTAAATACTAAGGTTTATGCTAATTTTTAAAAGTGGGGATAAATGAAGTTCTGTTTGGTCATTCGTTATTAATCTGTTATTAAAAAGTGCTTTATTAATTTCGACCACCTCTAGTATACAACAATCTGCCCGTATGAATGTTCTGAATTAATTTGATATTATCTTGGTCTAATGTATGATTATTTACTATATAATATTTTGCGATCTTAAATCAATTTCACAAAAAAAAATATGTAGCGGCTTCGCAAAACATTGTATAGTAAATGATCATACTTTAGATCAAGACCAAATTAATTCACAACATTCATAAGGGCATATTGTTAAATTTACTAGAAGTGGTAGAAAATAATTAAGCACTTCTTAATAACAAATTAGTAACGAATGACCAAACAGAATTCCATTTATTCCCACTTTTAAAAACCAGCATAAATCTTAGTATTTAAAACCTAGATGTACAAATTTATAGTTAGTATGCATTGGTATTCTTTTGACAATGGTGTAACAATCTAAACGATCATCGTCAAGAATTTAATTCTATTAAAAATTGTGAAACTAAAAATTTAATTACTTAATAGACTTTTCAGTATGAGTATTTTCATTAATTTTTATTTGATAATTTCAAAGTTGAAGTAGGTTATCCATTTAGGGTGTATATCTTAATAGTCTCCAGTTGTTTAAATCATCACCCCCATTGTTCAGATATGCGCAACTCAGGATCATTTCTAGTCTTTCGCTCTAGGAGCGGGATCAATTTTTATTAGAGTTTCCTATTATCCAGGAAACCTGATTTTGTGATGAGTGTATGTGAAACAAAATCTTGGGTAAAGGTTTAATTTCAAGTTATACAAACAGTTATATCTACATCTACTGATATTTACGTCTAAGTGTAGTATTTACGAAGGAATCTACGACGTAAGTTCTATACGTCATAGGCATGTAAATCAAATGATTAAAAACTAAAGTTTAAACTTTTGGGTGTCTCATTCCTACCAGCTACTCGTGCTTATGGGCGGGTAGTCCCTCCAACGTACACTGTAGTGCAAAGTCGGAGGAAAGGGCAAAAGACCCTCTTCAGCCTCCTTTCAGGAATCGTGGAAATGGGTAGGTGGTGTGGTTAGGGAGAGGAAAATGAAACGGGCGAAATGAAAACAGAAGAGAAGTGAACGATTATCTGTGGAATATTACTGCCCCAGCATTTGTGTAAGTGATCGAAGGAAACTACAGAAAACATGGACCACAGCAGCCGGACCCGGATTCGAACCGGTGACCTCTTGAATGGTAAGCAATGATCTAAACTACTAGACCACGCCGCTCGGTCAAATTGTTAAATAACTGACCAAACAATTACTGTTCCTTAAAAGTTTAATGTTATACCTTTTGTTTCTAAAGTGGCTATATTTAACCGTGACTTCGTGAACTGAAAATAAATTGTACGTTCCAGGCAAAGGGCCAGATGACAACAGCAATTTTTCTTATTTAATCTCTTTGTTTGACTCTTGGCTTGTGACTTCTAATATTTCATTTTATTCATTTGTTTATTTTATTTACTCGTTTGGTTATTGTTCAGTTCATTTATTCATTAATTAATTAAGTTATTTAGATGTTATTTTAACAACCTCTCGCATGCCAATCTACTCCCAATAGATTGGTGATGTTTTCTCCATTATAATATAGAAATTCCCGAAAGACCGCAATTAAGATTATTTCAGTCACCTTATTACTTGAATCTGAATGAATCAAGTTTTCAATGAAGAATGTATAATTGCAAGTTTCAAAATGAAATGAAATAAATACTTAATCAATAATAATAAAGTGATACTTGAAGTGTTTTAGAATCTGAAAATGGCATAATAATAATAATGCTAATCTGATTCAATTAATATGGTTGATACTATTTATTTTATTGTGAAATACAAAAACTTCAAACAGCTCATTTTTTCCATTACAATGATCCCCATTAAATAAAACATGTTAACTTACAAGTTAAGTAACTGGGTCCCACTAAAATATATTATTTGGGGCCCCCGTTTTCGTGGTAACGCTACTGAACATAGTATTGTATTGTTCTACTTTACACGACGTTTATACATTACGTTGTACTGTTTTATGTGAATGTCTTACAGATGAGAACAAAAAAAAAGTGGTATAGTTTTGTTAGCCAGTTCGAGGAATTCTTTCCAAAAATTTTAGCAATTATAAAAGCGGTCTGCACTATACACTTGTGTAGTGTTTGTCAACAATGACAAAAGCAGTAATAACAACACGCCACTCGACACATTTTCCTTGCATTGTTTGGAAACCCAGATAAAAATAAACAGAGAACAAGAGATAATATAACGAAGGCGGACACTACTGTGAAAGCTGCACAAGTTGAATCGAGGCTTTAAGCACAATCTTTTCTCACTTGTTATGTCAGGCAACTTGTGATGGGATTTGGGTTGTTATATTCCTTCGTCATTATCTCAGCGAGGAGTGTCACGCCTCGACGTTAGCAAGAATCTTGTATTTTCGGGATAATTACATATGAAAAGCTGAAGCAAACGAATGTAAGGGAGAGCACGACTCTACAAAATATTAACTAAAATATATTTAAAAAGATTTAACAGAATGTCCCCACAACTGTAAGTGTGAAAATGTTGATTAACTTGGTTCGTTTTATATTCTATTAAATTTGATACAATTAATAATAATAGCAACAATGGAGGCTTAATTTGAGGAAAATGAACCAAAAGTTTACAGAATTCATAAAGATTGAAAAACTACCGGAACACAGATAGATAAATTTAACGCAGCTTAATTTTTATTGCAATTAGTGTTAATTAAGCACATAATTACACATGTAGGCAGTGGCAAATCGTAATAAAATGAAATGGGTATTCTGCAAATATTTTTTCACCTAGTTTTTGCATGTTAATCTAATTCTACGATCCTAGAATCAGATATTCTTCCAAATCCAGCCATATTTAATATATTTTTTATATTTCCTGTCATTTTTGTGGAGTATGAAGTTTAAATCATAAATAAAATATTAAGTAAATGTAATAAATGAAACACAAGTTTTTGGATGTTTCAACAATAATTTAATGTACTCGACAATATTGTTTCGACCCACATTTGGTCATTATCAATAGTAAACAATAACTAAAATTAAAATTGCAAAGTGTGTATATACATATATGTACATAAACGGTGGGGATGCAATCTGAAAAATTGTTTACAATGTTGTTAGTAGTAGCGAGGTGTTATAAGTAGCTAATTCTATTTGGTAACTTGTTGTTTTTATTTAAATTTACAGCTTTCTTAATTTCTAGAGATTCCAAAAGGTTTAATTTTTTGCTTTTTGAAGCTGAATGTAATAATTTGGCTTTATCTAATTTACGGTTGTTGACTACACAATGTTCTGCCATTCCTGTGCTTAGTATTTTATTCTTTATAGAGTATAAATGTTCTTTTAACCTAATACCAATCGAACGTCCACTTTAACCTATGTATATCTCATTGCAATCAACACAATTTAACGAATATACACCACTACAAAAATGTAGTGGGTATAATTTGGGTTTGTTATTTACTATATAGATTATTATTAGACTCACTACAAAACAGTGGTGTCTATTCGTCAAATGGTCACTATTGATAGTTTGAATTAAAATATTAAGTATTATTACGCTAATATCTAGAAGTTCTTGCCAGTGTTTAGCATATTATGCGACAAGAATTATAAAAGCTAATAAACCATTAGAGGATTGTAAAAAATAGCACGAACGTGTTTCACGTGTGATGTCACATTAAAGCGAATTGAAAAAAAAAGAAGACAACTGCAGATGGAAAACGTCATTCATTTTCTACCTCTAAAAAGGAACTCAAAAGAAGTGCCATGAAAATCAACGAATGACGGTTAGGTTGACTGTGATCATGTATCAATTTTATTAGCGCCGAAAAACGATTCCAACCGTACGTCGTATACATACATAAATTTGTGGAAAGACTGTGTTGGGTGTCCGCATATGTAATTTTGTATTTTATCTTTTATATATATTTATAATTTTTGTGTGTAACTGTATATATATTTTTAGGGTAGATCATTGTAAATATTTTCTAGCTTTTCTAATTCGTTACACTTAATATTATTGACATATTAAATTCATTTGCGAACAATTCATGGTGTTGGCTACTTTTTACTTGAATTGCACTTTTTGAGGACATTTGGTCGAAGTTAATTTACTACCACTCAAAAGTCATTTTTTAAAAAGATTTACTTTATTTAAAAGATATTATTGAGGGAAGGAAGCCGTTACAATTTTACATATTAAATAAAATGATGTTGTTAGCTTGGGAGAGAAATAACGACTTCACATTGCATTGGATTTAACGTAACAAGATACAATAAAATGATTATCTAATCAAGGTGTTATCCTTGGTATTAAGCGTCGTCAGACCATTCTCATGGGAAGTCAGCGTTTTTAACAAGTGTACATTGAAAGTAGCCCTGATGACTTCGGTGCGTCATAAATCTATCATCCTTTGGGGGTAGATTTCAGTAGTCACGCTTATTAGTAAGGGCTCGTAAAATATGAGAAACCCGAGCCTTTTTGGTTTTCGTTTTTTTAGCTCGAGTGTCCACCCAACCCATCTGAGGTGGAGCACTGTCACCCTTCTCCCCACAATCCCCACCCACCCCTCCCACCACAACAAATCTATTTTCCGCTCCCAACTATTCCAGGGATTCGGATTGAACTCCCTTCTCGAGGAGGGGTATTAGTCGGTAAGCGTCTTGGCGAATCCCACACTACCGCTCTCTTTGGGGGGTGTCTTTTGAAGATTTCTCCCCCTCGAGAATAAATACAAACAAAAAGAACAAAATAAAACCTTTTTGGCATTCGATAACAACATCTAACATGTTCGATTCGTACAACCTACGCATTCAACCAAACCAATTATTCAATTCAATATTCAATAACAATTCAAAACCAAGTAGTACCAAATTAGTTATTAAGTTGTACATAAACAGTTTATAAATTATAAATAAAATAAAAACAACAAAAACCAAATTAGTGCGTAATTAATACGACGCCGGGATACCCCCACACTCGAATACTAGTGACTCATCAGGTTATTAATTATAGCATAAAATAAAAATTTAAGAGTAAATAAAGACAAAATGCTTTGTAATGTTTCAAAAACTTTAATAATAAACCTTACAATATTCTTCGGACTTATTAATTATTTTTCATGAGTACCTCGAAATCATACTCCGCCGGAAAGAGGTGCATTAAAAATGGTCGAAATCGCCAAATGTCTAGCAAGCGTTATTAGGATTCCAATGCGTTCTTTTTTCCACTTAAACTGTAAGATTCCCATGTTTCTCAAGTTCTACTTTATTCATTGTAATTTTTTGAAGATATGTCAGTGCATATTTTTGCAGGATTCATATTGAACAGAGTTCGAACTATTTATTTAATGGTAAATGATAATTTATCTTTTTGTATTACTTGATGTTTTCAGATCCTTTAATTTTTAACGACGCGATGACACGAATGAGAAAAAGTCATCTCTTGAAGTTTACGTTTTTTTATATATAAATATCGATTGGAACTTCACTTCTCCGCAAATCGTGAACATTAACGACATCGGATGCCCCTTTTTTCCTCTCTTATCCACGTTAAACGCTAACTTCTATAAATCATCAGTAAACAGCAGAGTCATGTTTTCTTGACTAAATATCATTAATACTACAGTCTTAGTTGATTATATTGTATTTTCGTCCTTTGTTTGCTAGAGACAGTAGATTGCTTTACCCATTTCCAAGATTTATCTTGAGTGAGTTTTTATTAGGACTATACGCTTTCAACAGATGTCAACTTATCATCTATAGACACAAATTCAATCTCGAAGTTACCTTTAATTAGGTGATCATATTTTTTAAATACAAAAACAGTACATTTAATATTTTTAAATAAAAACGCCGCTGATATATACAAGGCATGTTTTTTATTTAGGTAACGTTTTTGGAATTCTGGCGCTGAAGGTACTCTCACCTACGCACTGACGCCATTAAAGTCTGATTCGCCCTTGTTTACGCTGTTTACTGAGTGTTTAAGATGCCTTCGATATTCGTGAGTGTGAAGTCGGGGCTGTTATACGATTCCTTAGTGCTAAAGGACTAAAACCGATTGATATTCATCGTGAAATCTGTGCAGCTTACGGACAAAACATTATGAGTGACGGAATGGTAAGAAAGTGGGTGAGAGAATTTAAAGATAGTCGCACAAATGTGCATGACAATGCTCATCCGCATGTGGCTAATCGGACCAAAGATCTCGTAACATCTTTTCACTGGGAAATTCTAGATCATCCTCCGTACAGCCCTGATCTGGCGCCCAGTGACTACCATTTGTTCCTGCACTTGAAGAAACACCTGGGCGGTTAGCGTCTTCAAGACGATGACGAAGTCAAAGCAGTTGTGATGCAGTGGTTAACAGTTAACAAGTCAGGCGACAGAGTTCTAAGTTCAAAGACTGGTTAAAAGTTATGACAAATGCTCCAATATTAAAGGAAATTATGTAGAAAAGTAGATTACGGTACAGGCTTTCATGTAAAAATAAAATTATTAAGATATCTTTTTTATTAATTTCAAAACGGTACTTAGAAAACATGCCTCCTATTTTTATCCATGTCTTGCCAACTTTTGGTCAAATAAAATGGAGGTATATTTTTTATTGTATACGAATGCAGCAGCCAGTATCGGATTATCCATATAGACAATGTAGGCAACTGTATATGGTTAACTGAATCTATATTTATTTGACGGAAATTCATTGTAGAATTAGAAAAGTAATAAAACACATGTAATTTACATAAAATTATTAATTGCACTTAACATATGTTTCGCCACAATACGGCTTCTTCAAAAGTTACAAATATACTTGTATATTAAATTAGTCAAAGTAGTTTTGATTGAAATTTGCGTTTTGGTTTTACAAATGTTTTTGGTTTATTTACATTAGGTGCATATTTATTTTTTAAAAATAATACTCAATGACTGTAACATACACAGAAATCCTAGGACATATTTAAATAATAGAAGAAAAATGATCAAAATGATGCCCAGGGCTGGCATTATGGCTAATATACCGATGAAAATCAACATATGCGAAAAAGGAAAAAGCGCCATGATGATGGAAGTGCAAAAGAGTCTATGCTCAGAGGAAAGCAAAAGTTCAAAATTGTAGCATATTTGACTGTCCACAAGCTTTCCGAGAAATTAATTCCCTTTTTAAAATATTGGTGGCTTTTTCGACGATGAAAAATGAGGCTTGTGAAAAGTTTCGAGGACATTGAGCCTGAGACGAAATGGTACACTTTAAGTGCTTCATTTCACCAGTAGACAACGACGCAACGCCGGGAAAGAAAAAATAGGCACTATACAGGCACTGTAGACAAATTATACAACCTGATTTTTGGTAATATGGTTCAACCAACATTTTAAAATGACGATAGCAGCATTGCAGATACACAAATTATAAACGTAACTGAAGAATGAAGCATTTCGAAATTGAAACCTCAATCATCAATGCTAAAAAAATGTTTGAATTCACTTAAAATAATAATATGTTGAAGAAAAAAGCTGAGGAAAGTTAATGTTTTGGATACGTGATCGAATATAAACTATTGATGATGGTGATGATTTGAGGTTAATTAAGAAATAAATTATTGTTATAATTTTACTATTAGCACCTTTTGTAGGTTTTCCGTAAATTTAAGTACATTATATTTGGTACCTATTAAATTGTTGTAAGAAGTACGTAATTTCTATAAAGGAATTTTTCTATCCACACTGTAATATTCAGATCCAACTTTTGGCTCTTACTATTTACTCTACGCTAACTTGAATTCTCCAGACTTTGTTTATATGAACGGTGCGATAAAGCCCGAATATGCAGTTCTTTTATAAACAAAGGCTGTGCTCTCGGGAGAACTACCACATAGAAGTCAGTCTTTCGTAAGCTACCAATATCGATATTTATAAATTATGTGATATTGTTCATCTGTGCTTTAATTTTATAAAATGTCAGTTTTTCAAATAATAGGTGAGTTGATTCACTGGGTGACCAATTTTACTAAATTATTTATAATTTATTTTCTTTATTTATTATAAATTAATATTGCAATTTAATTGAGCACTATGCGAGTTGACCCTTAGTGCTTTGTTTTTGAGTATGATGCGAGTTGACCCTTCATACTCTGCTAGTTGTTATAGAGTGGGTACTATGGGAGTTGACCTTTAGTACCTGAAGTTAATGCATGCACTGTTTACCATGGTAGATAACTATTTACTATTCGCGAGTTGACTCTTAATAGCTGTGATCTGGAAATGAGTGAGTTGCAAATTCATGAATTATTGTTTATATTTATGTCGTTATGATTGTGATTTTGGTTTAATTGGTTGCTCACATATTATTTTTGTTTATTTATTTCAGAAATCATCTCGGACCAGTCAGGCCATAAATTCCTAATTTAATATTGTTAGTTATTTTTTTAATTATAATTATTTAACAATTACTTAGTTCATGTTTTAATTCGTATATTTTTATTTATTTTTAAATTAAATTCCATTTAATTTTCCTGACTATTTTAATTTCACCCTACATTGTTTTGTTTTAATATACGATATACATTCATTGGTTCCTAAATAATAAACGACGATATGAGGTTGAAATACCTAGAGACCTACCTAGCTACCTACCTAAGAAATTTCAACACTTGCAATGCCTAAGGGCTTCTACATGCCCTGACAGCAGCAAGAAAACATGTATTTTTTATAAAATATAAACATACATACAGAAAACAAAACAACAAGAAGCCAAGAATTCCCCGCGGCAAGGTTGCCAAATAAGCTCGCACTGCGCTAAAATAAAACAAAGAGATAAACGTATCGGCAAGCTAGATTATTACGAGACGTCGTCGAGTCGTCATAGGGGAACCCCAGTATTACAGTAAGGCAATCTGTGGCTCCACAAGGGGTTAAAATTCAAATACGCAAAACACCAAAAAAACAGTTTAATTATTTCGTTTCTTTATTTAAGCAAAAACTAATACCTCATTTTTTATATCTTTAAAAAATATATATTACGTGTACTTGATAAATCTTTGAAGGACAGTAGGGTGTCGTTTGGAAAGAAAGCACTACTGACTTATTAAAAAAGTACAAAAAGACACAATAAAAATTGATTGAATACATCAATAAATTAGGCTTTTTACTCTATTAAGGAAGACTGCTACAATCTTTGATTCATATTACGGGTCTTGTTATGTTACAGAGAATTTTATTAAAATCAATACTAACATGGAAATTGCTTACTAACTTTAAACATATCAAAATAAATTGTAACTGATAGAAAGAAGACAATAAAGAACATTAAGATCTTGATCAGTACTTTAACAAAACTACCAGACGTGTAATGGGTTTAATACTTAGTCATTAGTTAGACAGCTTCAATACCAACCGAACCGAAGCGAGTTGGTGTACTATTAAGTCATAGCCTGCATATCGCCATCTACTGTTATTTACCGCTAATTGAAGTATTTTAAACCTTTGACAAGGGCCTTACAAAGTTGTTTACTTCTCAAACTGAATCTTCGACGCAGCTTATATATTATATATAACCAAATTAATAAGAAATGCCTAATAAATTAACGTTTCGCATAAGAACAGAGATAATGGGCAGCCCTGCAAGTGGCGATGTTATGTAACATGAAAAATAGTGGTAGTATCTATATTTTTATTTAACTACTACGCATCTTGTGCGCATGTATAACCTAAAAATAAAATATTCATCTGCTGTTTCTTTCTATTGACATGAACACATTACCTGCCTATTCTAATTCTTGTATTGAATTAGCGGATACTTGATGGAAGTCTAATATATTGAAATAAATACACAGTTGATAACTTCCACAATTTATTAAATAAACTTAACACGTGTTTCGCCAACACTGTGACTTCTTCAGAAGTACAAAATCTACTTAAAACTACCTAAGAGTAGAAAAAAAAACTTACACTATTAGAATCTAAAGAAATTAACAAATATAAAAATACAGACATACTACTTAATGGCCAAGTAGATATAAACCCCTCACCACTATTAAATCTTTTCCCTCACTCTAATGAAGATGCACCACCCTATTTATAGATCTCTACTCTTAGGTAGTTTTAGTAGATTTTGTACTTCTGAAGAAGTCACAGTGTTGGCGAAACACGTGTTAAGTTTATTTAATAAATTGTGGTAGTTATCAACTGTGTATTTATTTCAATATTCTAATTCTATTACCTCTATAGTACCTACCCTTAATTTTGGTTCAATTACCTGCATACTTCAGCTATTTTATACTTAATGAATAAAAAACACTTTTTCGAATTTCACAGTTTATTGTTTATCACTTGACAATATTGTTTTACTACATTGTAGCTTCTTCGAAAGTTATATCTAAACTTATGCTATTTCAAATATTATTCGCTTATATTCTAACCGTTCCAGGAGGGGGTGGGAAATGAAATAAATTTAGTAATGGAGAATTGTTGACTTCAGTTTGTTCATTAATAATTAGAAATAAATAGAAATAAATACAGCCCTAATATTATTAATATATTTTCAGAGTTTTTTTATTATTACATAAATTCACAACTGCTGTGTTGTGAACGGCTGTGAAACCAGTGTTTTTAGAATATTGGGTATAAGGGTTGTAAGTTATCCCTCCTGTAGCGTATTATTTATGTCCATAGATTACAAATTAATTAAAATGTTACAAATGTAAAAAGTTTCTAACCATTTCCGCTAAAATATTTATGATGTCAGGAAGCTGCAGATACACTTGGTTTAACATACCTATCCAGAGAATATATAAGAGTATTTTCCATCTCAATATTCGCTACTACTTCTTTTAACAGAATATTTATCATTTTATTTACATAAATTCACGGGAAGAGTCTGTACAATGAATAATGCAACAGACATTACCACGACTGATTCAGAAGGACCTTTTAATATGGACGTCAGGAGCTTTACACAAAAATGAAATGGAAGTGAGCGATGTCAAACTTTAATGCAACCAGCAGGTTATTTTGGAAAAACAGTTGGTAACCTTCTTGTTCACCCATTCGTCACACTACCGCTAGTCATCAATATTTAGTGGAATTGATTTTACTCTTATTAGATGAGCCAAAGTTTAATATTAATTTGTTTTTAGAAGGAATATTTCTATTTAGAAAATAAAACATGATTTTTATGATCAGAGACGTGATTATAATATGGACCGAGCGTAAGAAATGTTCTCTGTACTAGAAAATGATGTACTTTGGGTATGTAACCAACAAAGCACATTCAGGGACACGTATACACGAATATTAAAAAGTAATTTCCTTCAAAATGTTTACTGCAAACAAATGAATATTTTGACGGTGTAAAACTTTCACGCCTTATTGCGTTCAACCATTTTTTCTTTAATTCAGGATCCTTAGGGAATCTTAGTTTGTTTTCTATTATATGCTAGATTTATGTTTTTTCTTTAATTCTGCTGCTATTTTATTTGATATATTTTCTAATAAGTTATCTGCTCTGTTTTTCTTTTATTTTTGGGTAGAATAAAGCACATAACTTCCAGTTTTTTGTTAATCATTTTTCCCTTATAGCCATTGTTATGTGTTATTTGTTTGATTGTTATTTTTGAAAATAGGACTTGTTTAATAGTAACGTAATTAATCTGTTTATCAAACTATGGAAGGCTGCTAATTTGTGTTGTGTAGGGTGGTTTGATTTATTATGAATTGTGTTGTCTGTATAAATTGAGATTTCAATGGCATTATTGGTTTTTATTAATTGTAAATCTAGAAAATTCAACGTTCCTTTTACTTTTCGTTCTAGCGCAATGTTAATCATAGAGTGAAGTTTATTAATACTGTTACGTTGTTGCTCTATCCTCGTTTATTAAACTCTCTTAACAAAACTTAACTATTTAACACAACTTCGGTTTTATAACTCTCGAAAACACTTTTCGTCGATTACTTCTCTTTTTGTCACCTGTCAACTATTCTCCGTCAACTGTCCTAATCGTCTATCGCTCTCGCAGCAAATCGAATGATCTAGCAGTTGTCTCGATTTTTCTAGAACTCTAGCATAGGCAAACTCCACTCTATTTTAGCAATCGGCGCAGATCAATTCCACTCAAAACTCCACATCCGTCATAATACATTATTAGAACTAGTTTAGTGTTTCTGTACTACCTTCCCAAATTACAAATATGTCGTCCACATACCTTTTATATAATAAATTCAAAAGTGTGTTTTGTGCTGTTATTGTGAAACATTGTTAATAATTAATTTATAATATATAAAACGCTTGGTGTAAGTTTCACTAATTTGAAGTGAAACTTATTTATTTAATTAATTACCTTTTATATAATACAAAATTGTTTTTATATATACTACTATGTATTTTATTTTCTAAGGGGTGGATAAATATCGGCTAATAAAGGAGATAAAGACATTTATCTAGGTAAATCCACTACCACTAACCGTACAATATAAAACCTGATTCTTTAACAGCAAGTAGGCAGAACTTGCAAATTTTTAGGTTTGTAATCATTTTTATTGTGAAAACACCAAAGGTATAAAGGATCATAGATCAACATGCATACTATATCTATTTTTTCGGTCTTTACTTTATGGAAAAACATGTTAAAGGAAACATTACATAAAGCTCAATTTAATTTTTCCACTGTTTATTTTCAATCTTGACAATTGTTTCACCCTACAAGGGCATCTTCTGAAGACAACTGGTTACGTTAGATAACTATTCTAAATTTATACTAGTCTTAGAGTTAATTGGAGGGGGTACATTCTACTATTTTATTTAGTATTGTGGATTTATAAACATTTTCTATTTTAAATATAAATATAAATATAAATGTGGAATCAACAGAAACAACTACTCCAAGACCCGATAGGTCGAAATCGGTCGTGGGATATGGCTTTCAGTTCGTTGTGCCTACTTGTTAGGACGCGTTCAAAATTTGAGATCTTTGATCTTAATATTTAGACGAATAAGGATTTTAATTCCTTCTTTTTTGGATATTTCATTTAAAGTTAATTCAAAGGATTCTAGTATGTCCAATTTTTTGTCTTTATTTAAGCAATGTAAAAATTTTAAATTATCGTAATTGTATTGAATTCGTGTTTTTTATTATTTATAAGGTTCATAATTTTTAAATTTTACATTGCTCAAATAAAGGCATAAAATTAGACATACTAGAATCCTTTGAGATCAAAAAGCCGATAAACCAAAATAGAGAGATAACTTTAGGTGAAATAGAAAACGTTTATGAATCCACAATACTAAATAAAATAGTAAAATGTACCCCCTCCAACTAACCCTAAGACTAGTATAAATTTAGAATAGTTATATAACGTAACCAGTTGTCTTCTTAAGATGCCCTTGTAGGGTGAAACAATTGTCAAGATTGAAAATAAACAGTGGAAAAATCAAATTGAGTTTTATTTAGTGTTTCCATAATATATCAATTAAAACATGGAAATTGATAAAATGTCTACATTAGCAGAGTGTCTAGAGAGACCTGGTAAAATATTTCCTTAATTTTCGGATGTTGAAAAAATACCAAATTATATATGTACATACATCATGTGCTGAAGAGAAAATAACACAATAATTACTGCACAACATATTGAAACTAAATTTTATTTAACCGAACGTCGCATAGCAACATTAGTTCCATAAATATTTCAGAATATTAAAAATTCCCTAAAAATTCCATAATATTCAAGTTCTACAGGATCGCTAGACACGCTGATTGACTTAGTCCCATTGTTGCCTGTCCCATTGCTGCCCGCGCCTTGAAAGAGTTGCATTACTGCCCGACAGATTGTAAAAGAGATTATACAGTGGCAATGCTGCCCGCGTCCGTATTTATTTGATAATAATAATAATTTAATAAATATATATTATATACTATATTATATAGAGTCTTATACTCATAATTAGCCTAGCGAATAACACAACTTAAAAATCTATTAAACAACACAATTTTTTTAAACCGTTATAAATGTCACCAGTGTTTTCTATTTCGTCAATGGTCCTTTTTATTCTCCTGTCCACTTGTACATGTTTCGTTGCTCTTCTTTTCGGAGACATATTTAGCTCTGTCCTAGCATGAATGATATCGTACATTCGTGTAATTTTCTGTGCTTTTCAGATCGACGAGAAGAGTGTAAAGTTGATCAAAAAGATTAGAACAACTTTTGAATGTTCCGTAACCTTCTAACACAATTTGTTGGTTACCCCAAGCACTTTCAACCAACTCAATCGAATCCATAATTTTTGACGTTAAAATTGTCGTTTTGTCAAATTATTTTATACGTTACGAATATGTAATACGTTTGTAAGAATTATTACATATTCACTATAATACATAATTATGAATTCAAATTAATTATGAGGGTAATAAAGTTGACGGGCAGCAATGCCACCAACATTAATAGACATAAAGATCGGCGGGCAACAATGACACAATTTCAGGTAAAATATTTTCGCGGGCAGCAATGGGAAGGACAGCAATGAGACATCTCGACCTGATTAGACAAGCAGGAATATTACAGAATCAAGGATCATTAAAACACTATGAATCCTACCAGTTTAACAATGTATGGAGCTAAGTGCGGTTAGAGGAGGACAAATGCGATGTCACCACCCTTGTAATGTTGTGCCATTTGAAAAACAATGGAGCAGGGGACAGTAAAGCATTGAATGCTTAGATACGACACGTTTATGTGAAATGGCGAGTCAGTGATAACTACACACCGGCTTATTCGTATTCACATTAATATTGATCGATGGGAAGCTATTTCGTCTCGTGACAGCACTCACCATAATGTGTTAATAATTTGAGAACAACTGGCAGTATATGAAGAAAATTTCACAATATCGACAACGTATCGTAAGAACCCCTAAAAACATGGAGTAAATAAGAGAAGCACTTATCAGAAGTCCCACACGGTTCTCTCGAAAACATAATACAATTTAATAGAAAATAAATCAACAGTCGGTTAGGAAAATCTTACTTAAGGATTTAAGATTCGACTTTTACAAACTACAGATTTTTCAGCAATAAAAAAAAAGTTTTTGAAACTAGTGAGGATTTTGTTACGAGAATTTAAGTGGTTATGGAAGATAATTCAGGTCTGCAGCTTCTCATGAGTAGCGAATTTATATGGAGTAGACAATTAACAGGATTTCAAATACTGGGCTTCTGAAATCCACGAAATATTCAAAGTCACACTGTAATACACCACACACCCTACTTGCATTATTTGTCCCTATTTTTTGAAGAGGTAGACTCATTTGGAGATGCGCCGTGGACCCCAAGGTCTGCGGACCTATCAATGCATTATATATTCCCGTAGGGGGAATGGTATTTGGCGAGTCGTTTATATGCTCACAAGTCCTACAATTTGGACAACTTTAAGAATTCCACTGTACAGGAAATCATGAGTACTGATCGTGCAATGTTAGAATGTGTTATGGACAATTTCATGAAGAGGCTTGAAAACTGCATCCAATATGACGGACACCACCTCGATGAAAATAAAATGACATTGCGAAGACTTCATTCTGGTGTTAATAAAACATTATCAACTTGCAAATTCATTTTGTAACACTTATTTAAAAATTGTCCAATTCTCCCTATTGTCACCCTGTGGGTATATGTCGAACAACTCTTAAAATACGAAAATTATTTTAATACTAAATTCAAAATTGTGATTACGATTATATTTTCTCAAAATTTGACACTAGCAAACGGATATTTTAGTGAATACCTTCCTTAAATTTTTAAGCTAAGGAGAAACTATTGTTACGTTTTTGCTCTGAACCAGTTTATTTAACTCTCTTAACAAAACTTAACTATTTGATACAACTTCGGTTTTACAATTCTCGTAAACACTTTTCGTAGATAACTTCTATTTCAAAAATTGGATTGATTCAGCCGTTACTGTGTGATAATTCATCTTTACTATAAATGAATAAACACTACTTTGTTTATTATCACTTTTTTATTTACAAATCCTTTTGAATATAGTTTCGACAAAAAAGCTTGTCATTCTCAATTTGAATTATTCGTTTGACAATGACAAGCTTTTTTGTCGAAACTATAGTCAAAAGGATTTGTAAATAAAAAAAGTGATAATAAACAAAGTAGTTTTTATTCATTTATAGTAACTTCTATTTCTGTCAACTCCTGTTCTACGTCACCTGTCAAATATTCTCCGTCAACTGTCCCAAATCGTCTATCGCTGTCGCTTATATACTTTGATGGACATTGCTAGGTTACTCTTGAACCAAATCGAATAATCTAGTAGTTGTCTCGATTTTTGTAGAACTCGGCATGGGCAAACTCCACTCTATTTTTGCAATCGGCGCGGGTCAATTCCACCCAAAACGCCACGTCCGTCACAATATTTATAGATCACTCAAGCTGACATAGCCCTGTATGAACTGTATTCTTATTTAGTATTCATTGAAGTTTATACTCATTCTTCAAGTTTTATTTAATTGCATTGTTACCACGAAGTATTGTCTATTATCTTGTAAATTCATGACCCAACATGAAAAATACGTCTGTATAAGTGCTACAAGATCACCTAACGTATCACTTTTTGATGGATAAGTACCAAACGGAAGCATTGTTGATTTTAAGATAGGAAGCTTGGTACCTACTTTTGGTAAATGTGTGGCACATAATACGTAATTGCCGGTTAACAAATGCTAACCGCAAAATGTGAATTTTCAATGTGTTAGTGTAAACAGTGATCTTCAGGTCTCTTTCATATCATTTCACGTGAAAACCTATTTTCTTATTCATCACAAGTCTTGCATGCTAACTTACGTAGATACAACATACATGCATAGCTACATTATGTATGTGTGCGTGTTAAACAATGAGTCCGTGGGCAATAACATGCTGTAGGGAAAATAACCCAGGGCCGCAGAAGGCACTTAAAAACGTGCCTGCATTAAAGCCGTTATGTGCTTTGCTGGTATTATAAAATTTTAATAGTTTGTCCTGGCGCGACGCGATTCGTCGCGACACTTACAAATTTAACACTCTGGCCGTTTAAAAAGACTGCCCTGGGGCTCATAAAGGAGCGTCATTACATTCGCAAACTAGCCCCGAAAATTAATCAAGCGGAATATTTAAAATACGATCTGCTACCAGGTCATTAATAAAATTCGCAACATCTCCCGTGTTAAAGATTTAATGGTACATATTGAATACATGCTTGTTCGTATTCAGCAAGACTTGCAGGTCCTCTATTTTTATCAAATGGTTACTTTTCATCCCCCACAGAATCGAGAAGCTGGAGCAGAAATGATAAAGAGAATATTTATACTGCCGTCGTTCTTTTATGTTAAATGACATTGAGTCAGCTACATAGATAAAAGGTGTCTTAAAGTTCAGTAGACATAGAGCAACCACAGATTTCTATGAGCAATATAAGTCGATTGAACCGAACTTATCTATATACCAAATTGATTCGTTTAATAAAACTTAAAGAGTTTGTAGTGCACTCGTTGTGAAACATTTTATTAAATCAGTAAAATTAGAAGGTGAATACAAAAACACTGTTGGACAAGTTTCACTTAATTTATTATAGAATTCATTACAAAATTGTTTCGACTGTTAAGACATTTTCAAAAGGTACATGAAATTGTATTAAAGTTAAATAAAGTTATCAAGCTATTTAATAAAGCATATACTTATTTGGTAATACCTACAATTAAGAGGGGGGTATTATTACTGAGAAGTTCAGTTTGGTTGTTAACCAAGGGTAAATTTTGATGTAAAGTCTTCTTAATCTCTAGATTTTCTAATAAATTTAATTTTCGGCTTTTGTTGGCTGAATGCAACTTTATAACAGAAATTAACCTCTTAGAAAAAAGCGGAGTTTATCAAGTTTTTTTCAAAGACTGTAATGTTTTTTACATTGGTCAGTCAGGTAGATCTGTAAATTGTCGTATTATTAAACAGTTAATTGTATTAAAAAATTTAAAACAACTACAGGGATTGCTGAACATTGTACCATTAACAAACATAATATCAAAATAGACTATGTTAAAAAATTGCATTCAGCCAAAAAAAGCCGAAAATTAAATTTATTAGAAAATCTAGAAATTAAGAAGGCTGTACATCAAAATTTACCCTTGGTTAACAATCAAACTGAACTTCTCAGTAATAATACCCCCCTCTTAATTGTAGATATTACCAAATAAGTATATTATGTACTTCTATAAATAGCTTGGTAACTTTATTTAACTTTAATACAATTTCATGTATCTTTTGAAAATGACTTAACAGTCGAAACAATTTTGTAAAGAATTCTATATTATAATATTTCTTGTAATTCGTCAGTTGGAATTGAGGTAAACAAACTACTAACGTCAAATGAGACTAATTTTGAGTTACTAAGAATATCTAAATCTTTTGTATTATCTATAAATTGAAATGAATTTTTAACTGAATATTTAGATTTCGTAGTTACATATACAGATTGTTAAGATTTCCCCTGAATAAAACAGATTATGAAAAAGAACTTACCGTTATTAAATTAATAGCAAAAAACAATGGTTTTAACCATTCAATTATCGATAATATTTTGAAAAAGATGAAAAATAATTTAACCATGTACCACTGGTTATTATACCTTAATTAATTACTGTGGTAAATTAAGTCACAAAATATGTACGTCTCTAAATAAATTAGATATTAAAACTGTTTCAGTCAATAAATGTAATCTTGGTAAATTGTTAGTTAATAATATGGATAAAATTTCTAATTCTGAGAAAAGTGGAATTTACAAAATTAGTTGTAAAGAATGCGATGCATTCTATATAGGACAGACGGGGAGGAATTTAGGCATCAGGGAAAAAGAGCATATAAAAAACATAAAAGACAGTAAAAAGTGCACAGGTATGAGCACTCATTGCATAGACAATCAACATAATATACATACAGAGAAAACAGAATTATTACATCATGAGAACAAAAGGAGAAGATTAAATTTACTAGAACACCTACAAATAAGAAGAGCATTGTTAAAAAATTATAACGTCACTAATGATCGGCTAGAATTTAAAGAAACGTTTGTCATAAACCAATATTTAGGAATCACTTATAACGACCGCACACATACGTATTAATGTGTAGACTTGTTTGTATATATAAGACCTACTTCCAATTGTCATCTTTAGTAACACATTACTCTTGAGAAAGGGCTAATCACCCGAAACATATGTAGAGTTTATACAATAAAACTTTGAAACATTTAAAAGCAGTTCTTTTGTATTTTTTCATTATTTCTAAAATGTTTCACAAATACATCACCGATGAATCAATCTCTTTTATTAAAAATTTTTACTTCAATTACTCAAAGAAGCTTAGTACGATTTCAATAAAATTTAGTACGTAAATATGTCTATGAAAGTACTAATTTTAGATGTATACACTAATTTCCTTGAAACACAAGGGTGAAAATCAGCCCTACCTTTAGATACAATTGTTCGGAACTTTCTTGAAGGGTTGAATAATTACGTCAATTATTTTTTATTCGGTGGAGGTACATAACTTAGCTTCATTTTAATAATATGTAAAGGAATACATTAAACAAATAAAACAACGTAAATGTAACAAACATTATCACTAAATATTTATTTATCGACGAAATTATAATGAATACTACAAAATTCTATTATATTAAAATACGAGACAAATCAATAACAGTTAAGAGTTTTTAACGTCGACGTAAGGAATACCCCATTCAAAATTATCCCTTGGCCAGTACCGTAACACGGCCCTTTTGTCTGGCTGATAGTCTTCAACGATTAAGTAAGCGTGCAAAACTCCAACAGTGTACGCCGCGATAAATATAAATATGTGCCACAGGCCATGAAAATAGCGAAAATTATACAGATAAGACCAGACTTCGCACAAAAGACGGTCGTTAAGCCAGCAGAACACTGCAACCAACCAGGCCGTTAAGCAGCGAATTCCCAAACGATAGACACGGACGTTGTGTTTTATCCTAAGAAGTAATCTTTAATCAGAAAAATCCCAGAGGCAAAAAACAGACTAACAAATGCGGTTAATTGTTTCTCCTAAAAATAGTAAAATGGATTATACTGAATCGTTTTGAAGAGATACTTATCTGTCATACATATTTTTTTCACATACCATTTGATATAAGAAGGCAGACAGTCAATAAAAAAAAAACAAGTATTTAATAACATCCTGTAATTCGGATTGACATTTGCCATCGAATTTAAAGTTCTATTAAAAAAATGGCTAGAACAGCAAAACTAGGTTTGTTTCACTAAAAAGGTTTTAATTTGCCTTCTTTATAATAATGTTCCGACCGTCTCGAGTCATTATCAAGAGAGAAATTCTGTTACTAAATAAAATTGGTTAGATCCTTAAATACAGGGTCATTCAAACTGAGTGGTACATTAGACGTTTTAGGGAAACTAAGCATGTTACAGATTTGAAAATTTGGGAGTTGAGAGTAGGGATTATCAAGTATGATGATGACAAGGCCGTACGAAGGTATCTAATTAAAAAACTGAATTCACGACGTAGCGTACATTACGGAAACCAAATTAAAAAAGAACATTTAGTTCTTGGTGAGCAATTTATCAAAATTACTAAATATGAATCGCGATTTCGATATTATTAGATCTCGTTAGGACACCATAGATTGCTTCGATAAATTTCTTACTAAACCGAAGCTGTTCCGTAAAAGCATTTTGATTCAAGTATCGCACTGAATGCAGTATGTCGCCATCTACAGATATTTACTGCTAACTGTTGTATTTGTCGTATCAACAATTTTAAGCACACCTTTTTCCCTTTCTATCTTCACAATAAACATTTTTTGAAATAAAAATTTCAGTTACAAAAAACACTCACAATCGAGCCAGGATTAAGTATCACAAATCAATCCTTAAGTACAATCCAAAAGGTATCAAACTCCTCAATTTATCTAATTATTATAAGAGTTATTATCAAAGTTTTTTAGATAGTAAAAGTACACTTTATTAGTTTAACTTAAACAATGTTATATATAAGGTATTGTTACATAAGTTTAAGATCATTATCATCATTAATCCTACAAATCCACAAACATGAAAACTTCAAACAACAAAAGAAAATACATTCTATTGAGTCGTAGTGTAGGACAATTTACAAAAATATTATCGGATGTTTCTACACAACTGTTTGACTTAAAGGAAATGACTATACATGCAGTGGGATCTTCACAACCACAAAATTTTAAACAATTTGTTTTATAAGGAGCCATTTTAATGTAACGTATTATTATCGCGCTTTAAAGTGGCACAAAATCAATAAACCTAAAAATAAACTTATAGATGGTATCTTTTACGCGATTTGCCTTTTAGTGGCTCTAGTCCTAGCAAGAACTATGAATATGAAATTATACATTATTTACTTTTTACTTTTTTGTGTTTCATTCCCACCAGCTACTCGTGCTGGCGGGCGGGCAATCCTTCCGACCTACACTGTAGTGCAAAGCCGGAGGGTAGGGCGTAAGGTCCTCTCCAGCTTCCTTGCAGGAATCGTGGGAATGGGTGGATGGTGTGATTAGGGAGAGAAAGATGAGACGGACGAAATGAAGACAGAAGAGAAGTGAAAGATTATCTGTGGAATATTACTGCCCCAGCATTTGCCTAAGTTATCCAAGGAAACCACAGAATACTTGGACCAGAGCAGCCGGACCCGAGTTCAAACCGGTGACCTTCCGAATGCTGAGCAATTATCTAGAGCACTAGACTACGCCGCTCGGTAGGTATACATTCTGTAGTATCGAAACTGATAACAAATTCCTAGCGTTTATTTGTAATGGAGAATAACAACTTGATATTTTTGACACACAATGTACAGTGGCCGGCACGTAAGGAGATTCAAAAGCCATAAATCATCGGATGCGCAGTGGCAAAGTCTAGCCCCTTTAAGGCGGGGTTAATTGACCGGTAGGCAGAATGATAACTGCTCAGCAAAGTTCAGTAGCGTAGTAGTAAACAGTTGCAAATTAACAGAGTAGAGAAATGGTACAGAACTGAACTTAAAATAAATAAATAATATACTTACAACTACTAACCACGATATTCTTCTATCGCCGCCAGCGAACCTGATACCCACACTAAACAACTATAAACAAAAATAACAAATATAAAAATCGATTGTACAAACTAAGTTTTCTATCAAATGCCTTAACAAATAGACCCGGGTAAGATACACTACATAATTCATATGTTATTATAAAATTTTGTTCATTCGTCTTTATTTTGTTTGTCAACAACTTATTTTTATACATACCTAATAATTTTTAAATTAGCTATAATTCCTAGATTTATATAATTAGGTACTTATAACCGTGATTTTCTCCTTATGTTCATGATGATAGTGAAATTTTAATGTTCACTTCGCAACAATCATTAAAACCCCATTAGGGTAAGTATATCAGTTGAATGAATTCACTTGTGTTCCGTGTTCAGTACTTTTTCTCTCAGTAATACGCGTCGCTGAACTACAAGTTGACGTTTCGGTCCAGCTATATTCTTATTGGCTCATCTATTTTGCTATGCTAATAGTCTCCGCAGGCAGTTACTGTCAATCTGACAATCGCTGAATCTCCTTACGTGCCGGCCACTGTACTTCATTGAAAAGAAAACAAACTGGGTAAGAATTACTTTGATTCGACAAATAATACAACCACGTAATACACATAATTTGAATAAAAGAATGAAGGATGTCTGTCTAAACGTTTAGACTATATTATGCTAAAACTTCAAGCGATTATACGTCCTCACTGATATTCTTTCTCTATTCCTGTAAATGGAGAATGCAGACCGTTGTCTATTAAAAAGCGCACATTGATGGTAAGCAGTCGCATTATGTTTATTGACAGTTGTGTGCTCTTAACTATTCCTTTCTTAGCGCTCATCATTGACTGTTCTAATTTTATTGATTTTGTGTGACGTTAAAGCTCAAAAACTGTAGCTGGCTAGGGCAATTTGAATTAGAGTGAAATTCGATTTATACTGACGTCGTCTTCGAGGAAGTCGACAGTATTAACCGTTCTTCAAGTTATTTATTTAAACTTTTTAGTAATTTGGTAATATCTATTGCATCAATAAATGATATGATTAACCAGCCTCCTTTTAAATCAGAAATTTGTGATAAAGCATGAGGTTTTGTATTTTTTGCTATTGTTTAATGTTTAAGAAAAACACCTTATCCATTAAACCAGAAACGTACCTGCGTATTTGGTAGTACAAAAATGCCATCGTAGGTATTCCGAGAATCATTAAAGCTATTGCATTTATTGCAGGATATATAAAGGAAAGAACTGAACCAATGGCAGTAAGAACAAGACAAAAATTGGTAAATCGTTTTCTAGAAAATAAATTGTGTTACAAATATTATTACAGGACAAAAATAGGTTTGAAACATTCTTTTTAGTTGTAAGTTACTTGATTAAAAATATGATACGAGACGGTAGCTCCATCCGAACATCCGATATATTTGAACTTTACCTACGTCTCTTTAAAGTAAAAGATATGTAAAGTTTGAAGATAATCGATTTTAAAAACATTCTAACTCAAATTAAATGTCAATCTTGCGAGAAATACATTAAAAGTTTATTAGTACCTTTTTGTTCAATAAATCTTTCACTCCCAACCGATTTTAAAAACAATTAGATTCCAAAATTAGTATTATAAATTTTACTCATACAAAACATTTTTTTATGTTTCTGTACCACTATCTACAGTAATAAAAATAAATATTATAAATATAAATATAAATATAAATATGGAATTAACAGAAACAACTACTCCGAGGCTAATACCCCTACCGGCATTGAATTACACTGTTGATTCCGATGGACTTCTAGACGAAAATATAACATATTATCCTTATTCGTCTAAATTTTAAGATCAAAGGTCTCACATTTTGAACGCGTCCTACCAAGTAGGTACCGAAAGCCATGAGACCAGATAGGTCGAAACCGGTCGTGGGATGTGGCTTTCGGTTCGTTGTGCCTACTTGGTAGGACGCGTTCAAAATGTGAGATCTTTAATCTTAAAATTTAGACGAATAAGGATTTTAATTCCTTCTTTTTTGAATATAAATATTATAATTTCTGAAATGTAATAATTTTAACAATACTCTACATACAGCTGACAAGAATTCTATTGAATAAAATCTACTTTTCGATTAAATTAAGAATAACTGTTAATTACTACTGAAATAATGAAATCAAGGAACTAAAAGAAATTTTAATTTAGATTTCCACTTGCCTGTTATTTTTCACAAACTTTGGAAAGAATTTTCTTGGCAAAAATAAACAAAAGCCAATGCAAAACATCCATAAAATCGACAGTTCGTCTAGTAACTGCCCTATTAAACTTAATGTGGCATGGAAATACGCCGATGACAGTCCAACGAGAACAAAAAGCAACCAAAACACATTTATATATGGGTTAACTTTTTCCGAGTAGTTTTTGAAAAGACGAACCAGAAGTGGTGGGAATATCAAGAATAGAATATTGCTTATCTGGAAAAGCGCAACCATAAAAACAACAATGCTAAAACGTACAAAAAGACGCAAAGTTCGACACACCCTCCGGAACACTATAGTTTTATCGAAGAAACAAACCAAAGTTTTAATGATTGCTTGGTTGTTGTAGTATCGCTCAGCATCCGTGTTATTGACATTTTTCTTATGCTGTTCGGGAATTAACGTAAATAGGGTCAGAAAGTTTTTTAATCAAATCTGGTCAAATATTTTATGTTAAAATAGGAAAATTGCAAAAAAAATAATTTTAGAGTTTATCGAATATAATTTGTTCTGATGATGATAATTTTAAGAAATAAAATAGAGTTAACTGATACTTGATTTCTGTATCTATGTTACTAATGTATAGGTAGGTTTTTAAAGTAATTGTCTGCAGCTATCTCCTCTCATGATATAAAATTATTGAATTACCTCACCATTACCAGTTTATCCAAGAAGTCTTTGTGCATAAATGGTTAATGTCTTTAAACTAAATTAAAATAATATATATATATATATATATATATATATATATATATATATAACAACTACTCCGAGGACTAATATCCTTACCGGCATTGAATTACACTGTTGATTCCGATGTATCCTTTAGACGAAGATATAACATATCCAAAAAAGAAGGAATTAAAATCGTTATTCGTCTAAATATTAAGATCAAAGATATCCAATTTTGAACGCGTCCTACCAAGTAGACACAACAAACTGAAAGCCATATCCCACGACCGGTTTCGACCTATCGGGTCTCATCAGGTGGGCGTTGGCGGAAATGCCTTTACAGGCTATATTATAAATATAAATATAAGTATGGAATCAACAGAAACAACTACTTCGAGGACTAATACCCTTACCGGCATTGAATTACACTGTTGATTCCGATGTATTCTTATACGAAGATATAACATATCCAAAAAAGAAGGAATTAAAATCCTTATTCGTCTAAATATTTAATACTTGGTAGGACGCGTTCAAAATTTGAGATCTTTGATCTTAATATTTAGACGAATAACGATTTTAATTCCTTCGTTTTTGGATATAAAAAATATATATTTTTATATCATGTTTATAATCATTTTAAATCTCTTTTTACGTAGAATATTTATATGCTTTTCTTTTTTATCAATCTAGTAATTTTGGAACATTTATTAGACTTTCAATGAGCGAAGAAAAAATAGCTATTCGGACACTTTTGCGTCATTATTACAAAATGAACATAACCGTTAAAGCTGCATCGGAAAAAATTGTGAAATTGAAGGCCCTAATTCAGTGAATCGAAATACGGCAGCAATTTGGTTCAAGCTGTTCAACGCCAGTGACACCAGCCTTTCCCATCAGCCCAGGTCGGGGCGCCCATCGGATGTCGACAACAACGCCCTGCGCGCTGCTTTGGAAGAACAGCCGCATTCCAGCTCATGGGAATTGTCCGCAACACTTAATATGCCCAAGTCGATCGTTCATTACCATCTCAAGAAGCTTAATTTTACCGCCAAGCGCCCAAGACAAGATCCATATGAATTGTCCGAAATGCAAGCCAGAAAGAGAGTCGAAGTCTACACTCGATTAATCCAAAATCCAAGTGATATTCGGTTCTGGAAAAGAATTATAACGCGATGAAAAAGGGATCTTTCTGCGAAATACTGATAAACGAAAACAATTGGTGGCACCAAACAATGAACCGCAACCAGTGGCACGACAGGATCGGTTCGGAAAAAAGGTCATGTTATGCATTTGGTGGAATTTTGAGGGCATAATACATTTTAAACTTAATCCAGATGGCCGGGCGATAGACGGGAACTTATACAGCGAACAAATTGAGCACGTGCATGACGTTTGATCAACCGAAAGCGAGTCATCTATCAACATGATAATGCACCAGCACACCGATGTCGCGTAGCGCAGCAAAAGTTCACCAAATTAAGCGATATTGAATGTTTGCCACATCCACCGTATAGCCCGGACATCGCCCCATCGGATTATGGACTTTTCCGATCCATGACACATTTTTTACGTGGGCGGCACTTCAACAACCTTGATGAAGTAGAAATAGCGCGCCAATAGTTTTTTGCCTGTAAACCGAAGGAATGGTACCGCTGGCAAATTGAATTATTATCACAACGATGGATAACAGTTATCGAAAATGATGCACTTTATTTTGAACATTAATGTTGCATACTTTTTTCAAAATTATTGTTAAATAAAAACTGATTTAGGCACAAAGACTTCTTGGACAACCTAGTAAAATGTTTAATTAAAAGATGCTTCAAAATTCAGGATGTTGCTGTTTAATCGGAAATGCAATGGTAAAAATGTACGTATTAAATACCATCGACGAGTTTGAACGGATTCTATTAGTATAAAAACAACATACTAATTGCAAATTTCAACAAACTTTTTGTTGCACTTTCGCCAACAGAAGTTCTAACACAATCAATTTAAACTACAACAAAAAATATGTTGAAATTTGCACTTAGCGTATCATTTCCCAAAGATGTACATTCATATTTTAATTAAAATTAATATAAGAGAAATTAGAGAAGAAAAAATACTTATTTATACGAGATCCAATCAAATATAAAGATTGTAATGAAATTTTCAAAATTTTTATTATGTATAAAAGAAATTACCAATTAATCCAAAAATACATGCAATTCAATCTATTACTTTACCATAGCAAACTTGGGAAACAATCTTATCAGTTTTCAATAAAATAATAAATGGTAAGAACACTAACTATAAAAGTTATGTGCCTCAGTATTTCTTTATAGGGTTTTTTACATATTTTTTCTTTTAGCTATCCACGTAACATACATTTCAAAAATTATACTAACACGCGTATCATTTAAATAAGACTATTCACTGACCTTACCTATAAACAATGCTGCAGATATTCATAGCATTTATTAACGAGATATTGGCAAACCAATGAAACAACATAACTGTTTATTAATAAATTTCTGGGCCTGGGATACTTTGCGTCTTTCTGAACGAAATACACTACTTTTGATATAACTTTTGCGATAGATTGTTACTTACAGTATTGACAAATTCGGCTACGGTCAACGTGAATGTGTAATTCTCTTCACACCAATCTATAGGCGAGCTGCCAGGTTGCAAAGTGGCCCACATAATTTCAATAATTGACCATTAATATTGACGTATAAGTACTTAATACACATAAGTTACACTTGCATATTGCACACGTTCATTTAATATTATGTACTAGCGTGAACGCCTAAATGTATGTAAACTGATTACATAAAATTAACAAATGTACAGGAACCAAATCTGCCAATGTTGATGGACGCTCTTTATGTAATATATCGATTATTACTGTTATAGTTCGCGTCCTATAATATTGAACGCTTTTAGGTATGTGATATGTTCAATAAAAAATAATAACAGTCTCTTCTAATCGGCGTATGAAAGTTAATTATGACTCTGACAATGTAACATTTGTAAGCGGTCTTTTACACAGCTGCAATGATCAATAAAAATGGTATAAATAGTTATTCCGACTTTTACTTCTTAGAATTAAGTATAAATACATCGTACAATGCAACATTCTAATTTAGATATACAGGGTGTAGAAATTGGATGGGTTGTTATACTTTTAAAAGAAGAATAAAATTGATCAAGTGAGAATTAGACTCGTACCTACACCGAGCCCGAGGGTTCCGTACAGTGGAATAAGTGTTTACAGTATAAAATCGTAAAGATGGAGAATTTGCTTTGGTAGCTCATAAGATGAAGAAAAAATTGATTTATCACATCTAAGTTTACTTGATGGAAACTCATTTTAACAAATAAATGAAACACAAAGTTTAGTTTCCACAATATATAAAACACTTGACATATGTTTCGCCTAACTTCTTCTAGAAGTATAATAAACTTAAACTAATATAGATCGGACTTATATTTATACAGATATATAGTTAAGGCTAATAACAAATAAATTGAGAAGTGGTGAGTTATTTAATTCAATTGTTCATTTAACAGTTGTCCTGTATTTTTGTATTTGTTAATTTCCATTGATTCTAGAAGAGACAACCTATAACTTTTATTTACAACATGCAGGACATCATAGTCTACATTAAAAGAATGTTTTGTATCGATCAGGTGTTTAGCATAATTTGAGTCAAATTTGTTTGTATCAAATTTGTATATATATATGTCCGATATATATTAGTTTAAGTTTATTATACTTCTAGAAGAAGTTAGGCGAAACATATGTCAAGTGTTTTAATATATTGTGGAAATTAAACTTTGTGTTTCATTTATTAGAAAAAACAATTATTATTAAAAATGAATACTTATTTTTCTGTTTCAGTGTCATATAAATTAATTTGCTTCAAAACTTAATAATTTAATATACTTAATATTACAAATTAAAATAGGTAGCAAAAGCTATCAACAAAACATGTCTGTAAGTACTTTTTCGAATGGAAAAGCAACGCGTACTATCATTCGAGGAACAGATTGATTGTGATGTGTCCAGAACAATGACTGTAATATTGAATTTAATTTAAGCTAACATTAAGCGTTATTACTAAATTCTACATTTTTTTGTTTTTTTTTTCTGGTTGCTCTAGTCTTACGTTTTATGAAATTAGAGGGAAAATATTCTGCACAGATGAAGTCGGAGTAGGGCACAGTCTTCAGCTGATCATTAAATGAGAAATAAACCATTACTGTGTCTTATTCGTCATTTAAGGAAACACCACAAAAAAATGCATACACCAAAGCATTAGCAGGTTCTCTTGTAGAAAAAGTTTAACACTTTAACTTATAATTGACTAGATTTTGCTGTAAAACTTTAAATAATTCAAAAATTCCATGTTTTAATTTTTTATAATTATGCACGTTTGCAAATATAATATTCGTTCAAAACTGAAGCAGCTTTGTTAATTAATAATGTTTTTATTAAATTTAAGAAAGTGTTCCTTTAATGATAATTATTATAGACATGCTCCTCCTGTATCATTATTATTGAAACAATTTATAATTCATAGGTTAATCCTTTTAAATAATGACTAGTGTTGTAAATATTTCTATCACACTTGGAATTTGCTACCTTCGTAATTTTGTATTATTACTTTAGAATTCTAACATACGAGGCATGTTTTTTAAGTAAGTACCGTTTTGAAATTCTGCCGCCTCAGCGTTATGATCAGTATTCCGCGCATGTGCACTGAGTACCTACATCTCTCACCTACGCACTGACACCATTACAGTCTGATTCGCCCTTGTTTACGTTGTTTACTGAGTGTTTAAGATGCCTCCGATAATCGTGAGTCCCGCCGACTGTGATTTCTTAGTGCTAAAGGGCTAAACCCGATTGATATTCGTCATGAGATCTGTGCAGTTTACGGACAAAACATTATGAGTGATGGAATGGTAAGGAAGTGGGTGAGAGCATTTAAAGATGGCCGCACAAATATGCATGACAATGTCCGTCCGCATGTGGCTAATCGGACCAAAGATCTCATCACATATTTTCACTGGGAAACTCTAGATCATCCTCCCTACAGCCCTGATCTGGCGCCCAGCTACTACCATTTGTTCCTGCGCTTGAAGAAACATCTGGGCGGTCAGCGTCTTCAAGACGATGACGAAGTCAAAACAGTTGTGATGTAGTGGTTAACAGTTAACAAGTCAAGCGGCAGAGTTCTATGAGAAGGGTATTCAAAAACTGGTCACCGGTCAAACGTTATGACAAGTGCCTCAATATTGAAGGAAATTCTGTAGAAAAGTAGTTACGATACAGGCTCTTATGTAAAAATAAATTTATTAAGATATATTTGCACGTTTTTTATTAATTTAAAAACGGTACTTATTTAAAAAACTTGCCTCATAAATCACCAAAAAATAGATAAACCAAAATAATTAAATAATTAGCAGATTTTCTTGTCCAAGAAAATTTAAAAACTGAAATGCATGACTATTTCATAGATTTGCGTGTAATTCGATAAGGATAATTTAAAATACTTTGTCTGATGGCGACTTTTATACATAATGTAACTTTTTTGTCCTATAGATGACTGGCTGTAAAACTTTAATAAACTCAAATATATTTTAATTTTATATGATTCCTAAATACTCACAAGTACTCATTCAAATTTGAAATAGTTTTGTGAATTAATAATGTTTTTGTTAAAAGAAAATATTCTTAATGACTATAATAATAAATATCGACGACATGCTCCTCCTATTTTGTATGACTATTATTTAAACAATTTATAATTTTTAGTCTGCTCTTTTTAAATATTGTTTGATGACTAGTGTTGTAACGATCATAGCTGTTCCTTAAAATCATAACATGAAATTACTTCCATAATTTTGCTACCTTCCTTATTTTATACTATCCAATTTTTTTATACACCGAGACCTACCAATATAATACACTCTGTATGGTATATCGCTCCACATTACAAAATTTCAAATTCTACTTGTTTAACTCAACACAATAAAAAAAGAACAACAAATAACCTTCACTAAATTTCCATCGAAAATCTCAACAAATCTGTTTCAACTGATACGACCATTAACAAGCATACATATATGTTACAAATGAGTACTTTGGAACATAGTAACTAATATTTTTACATAATACAATTCAATTTAAATATTAGGAAGGGAAATTTAAACTGTCATTTGTACATATCATGATTATTAACTAAATTTAATTTGTTATGTAACACCTTTTGAATCAGAAAGGCACAATAAATCAATCATACAATTAGTTATACATATAATAATCAATCATAAATGACAGTTTATAATTTCCTCCTGTTTTTAATTAAATTGTAATTAGAATGATATTTTGATTTTTTAATTTTTAGACTTTGGTATCTTTTTACTGATATCTCTTTCGTTAGTAGCCGTATGGGTTGAATCTTTCTTGTTGTTATCTCTTAATTAATTATTTATTTATTTCTTTTATGTAACATGCTGTTTCACAAAAATTGCATTTTACATAGTTTAAATTACATTCTTTCTATAAGGAAAACATTATTTTAGTTTTATTGTTCCCTTTAAAATGCGATATAACAAAACAAGTTTTAATTTAATAAAAATAATGCTTTTGATTGACATGTAAGAATATTATATAAACTAATAAGTATAAAAATTGGATTGATTCAGCCGTTACTTTGTGATAATTCATCTTAACGATAAATGAATAAACACTACTTTGTTTATTATCAATTTTTTATTTACAAATCCTTTTGACTATAGTTTCGACAAAAAAGCTTGTCATTGTCAAACAAATAATTCAAATTGAATGAATATAAACAGATGTACAGTACTATTTATATATATATTTTGGAAATACCATTAAATATTAAATGTATTGAATAGTACTGAGTGGTACAAATCTACCTGGTCGTTTAACAGGTTATTTTCCGAAATTTTTTATGCTTTATATATTTCTAAGGATTTTAAAATATTAAGTTTAAAACCTTTATTTAGATTATGAATAATTTTAAAATTTTCTATAGTAGGAAACTGATGGCCTGTTTCTAAAATATGGTTTGCAAAATTGGAATATTCTTTTCCTAATCTATATGATCTAAAGTGTTCATTATAACGTGTTCTAAATGACCTTCCAGTTTGGCCTAAGTAAAAGGAATCACATTCTGTACATTCTAGCTTATAGATTCCTGTTTTTTCAAATTTGTTAGTTTTATCGTTTGAATTAAAAAGTATAAAAATTGTATAAAAACCAATATTCCGCAGCTAACTTCGCAGAATTTTTAAAAATTCAATGAACTGTATTTTCCCTTATTTTGTTATCAGAAATATTCACCTCTTTGTATCTAATTAATAGGAGCAAAATTGTACACAACAAAAGTTTAGCAAGTTTCACAAAAATTTGTTTTTATTTGACAACAGAAAAGGATAAATAGGATTATTGTCCTCTTGTAAAACAAAATGTAAGAGTATTTTCAGCTCGGTGTAGGACAACATATCGTTTTGGAATATGTTCCCATATAACAATTGATACATTGTCTCGTCAATAAAATATAAAATGTAATGGACCTATTCCATTCCACGAAAAAAAATCCATAAAAATAGATGTTCGTGTTTTATTATTAGTATAAAATACATTGGGTGAAATCTCGTATTAAATAGGCACCTTAATACATGCCTGATACAGTTAGAATTAAATATTTTCTAACGAGGTTCATCGCCAAATAATTCCAGCTTTTTAAACTGCCCAATTCTAATATAGTATCGTGTAAATTCAAGCACGACGATTTCTTTCAGAAACCAAAGGTTTCTTGACTGGACGTCTACTATAGAATTTCATTTCAACTAACCTTCGTTGGGACTAAATTCCAATTCAAAAATGTAGCAATTATTTTTAAACTTGAAATCCACAGATCTGTTTTAGAAATACTTGTGGTTCTCATATCTATTCAAAATGTAGTTTTTCTAGGCTCTCCTGACTTTGGTATTTTTTCTACATATCTTCTTTGATTGTAACGTGATATATTTTGTTCACACTCAAATTGGTTAAGAAAAACTGCTTATAAATGGTAGTCACACTCTTCCCTTCTAAATAAATGTTCACCACCATTTGTTTGAATCCCTTACAAATGGGTTTAACTTTTGGCATGCTTATTTTTGTAAAAAAAAAACGAGCCAATAAGATTTATTAACCAATAACTTTTGTTTTTTTAAATAGTCCTTAAATATAGACCCTTTCTTTTTACAGAAAATCAAAATGTTGCTTCACTTTTGTCGGTTTAACAATGTGTATCGCTTAGAGTGGAAAAACATGGAAGCAGCATGTAATACTGTAGCAGTGACCTTGAAATAGGAAATAATTGTGGTCCGACTTCTTCGTTCTAACGCGGCTTGAACGCGTCCTGATTAGCAGAGAGAGATACAACTAGAAAAGAGACAGCCAATCAGGCCGCGTTAGAGCGAGAAAGGGTAACCACATTTATTATACTGCTGCAGTATTAAATGCTGTCGGTCTCCATATTTCTATGCTCTAAGGTGTATTGTTTACATAAATTATTACGTACTGGCTTTATTATCCTTTGAAAACAATATCTTTTCGGCTGTAATCGCGGCATACTATGATCCTCTAAACTTAAATATTTTTAAATTCCGCTGTAACTGTTTCTATTTTGGATCCCTAAATATTTGATTGGAGTTGCTTTACTTCTGTCCAATTGTGTGTATATATATATTATCTTTTATATTATTCCTTATTTCTAGAATATACTGATGTTTTTAATCAAATAATTGAGTGAAACATACTTAATTTCCACTTAATACATTTATTAAACTCACCCTACATATATATGTAAAATATTGAAAATTTCTTCTAAATTAAATTTATGCTTTATGTTATTAACGTGGTTCATGAATGATGAATTTTCATTATAATTTTTCACATGTTCTTGAAAATTCATCATTCAATATTTTACATCAAGAGAAAAAAGGTAAAAAATTAGACATTTTGGAAACCTTAGAAATCAAACAACACATGAAAAAAAACTTAATATTATCAAAATATCGAAAATGTATATAGCTCAATAATTATAGATAAAATAGTAGATGCATCCCCACCAAGATTGTAATAGTATTTAAGAAATAGTGTAAGCAAATTTGCATCAATATTTCTTCTGAAGATGCCCTTGTAGGGTGAAACGATCGTAAAGAGTTTAATAAATGTATTAAGTGGAAATAAAGTGTGTCTCACTCAATTATTTGATTCAATAATATTCCTAATTTATATATATAATGTTATTATTAAACAATCAATATTAAAAAAGAAACGTTAAGGTTGTAACGGTTGCAATAACCGTGATTATTTGTGACTTTTATTTCTCATTTTATGAGCCTATATCTACAATTTTGAATTTTTTTGCTCAAATAACATTAATACACTTTATTATCATCCCAGAACATAACTCATAAACTTTTACGACACCGTAAAAGTTTCCTGATTAATGTTTCAAACTATCATGTTAATAACGTATCAAATAAGTTCTTAATACGATCATAAAAAAAAACAAAGAAACGCGTTTAATTTAGTATTTAATGAAATGGTATTTCCAAAATTCATATTTAAGGTAACATCTTCCTTAAGTCAACTTCGTTATTTTTAATGTTTCAAACTATCATCTAAATAACTTTTCAAATAAATTCTTAATTCGATCATTAAAAAATCGAAGAAACGCGTTTGATATAGTATTTAATAAAATGTAATTTCCAAAATTTAAATTTTTGGGTAATATTTTTTTTAAGTCAACATCGGTCAACGTCGTTTTTCGAAGAATTACTTACTAGTGGTTATTGTCGCATCATTAATACAGTAATTTTCCAGAAAATAGTTTTGTTATTTTCCTGAAGTTAAAATCGTATCTGAAAAAATACAAATTCTATCTGAAAAATAAATCGCTGCCACAATTTTAAAAATATTTCCAAACTGCACGTGCAATTTCAATCTGATATTCTAATATTTGCACCAAATACAGGCTATAACGTGTATTATTATACTTTTAATGAATTCACAAACACAGGAAACGATTTTAACTGAACGTCCACAAAATACAGAACTTACAAATTTACGAATTACTGCGATAAAATACACATTTTTAGGGCGTCGTACACAGGAATGTATTTAAAAAACAATTTTTGTTTGTGAAAACCACGAAACTGTTCATGTACTAAATTGGTTTTGGTCGAAAGAGCATGTTTAATTGCATATAAGAAAGTAGTAGTTGTCAAAAATTATTTCATGGATGCGTTGACAAATGAAACGATTCACACAGCAAAGTTTAAGGAAATTTTCTTAAAATTGCTATATTCCATCTTCAAAATATGATCTTACCATGCGGCTTTTATTTATTATTAAAGGAACATGATTATTACAATTCCTTCCCCCTTTTCTTCATCGTCAATCTTTTAATTTATATTCTAGATAATATTTATTGAAGGCGACAATTATTGCGGTTGACAATCTGTCAAAATTTTTGTGTTTAACAATCGTTTAGTTTTGAGCAAATACAATTCATTAAAATACCTCCGCTATAGAATAATACATTTTTTTTACTTGTCTTATCAGGACTCTCTTGAAGAACAGTTTCTTTAATGAAAATATCATCATCTTGGACTTTATTATCTCACATCATTAACGTCAAAACTCATGAAGAGTTTCTGGCACTTCGAAATATATTTTTTTCCTAAAACAGTCCTGAACGCAATTTTTTATTTTCCACTTACTTAATATTGTATTAATATATTTCACAATATTATAGCTCAATAACAAGGTAATCAATATAAAAAGAATATTAATAATTATAACTACCACTATATTAATTAATAACTCATACCTAAATAATATACGTCCTTTTGCAATTTTAATTATCATCATAGAGTCATGAGTCCTAAGACTCCAATCCTTTCTATCTTGAGCCAATCTTCGCATTTCACTTAAACTACGAGAATGGACCAAATATAAACGAGCCCTGGACTGAGAAGTCAATAGTACAGACAGTAGTAGGCTGCATTAATGGTTCTTTGCTCGTGCAAAAAATCGACCAACAGCACCCCTTCCCAGTCCCAAAAAACCGTGGTTAAAGCTTTTCCTACTGACAGACGTGTTTTCGGCTTCACTGGGTTTGATTCTTCTTTGCGCAGCTACTCCATGCTTGCTCGTTTTGATGTTGGAGTGTAATGGTGTACACACGTCTCATCGCAGGTTACAGTTTTGTGCAAATTTCACCTTCCTCTCTAAGTCGAATGAGAAACGCCTAAGAGATGCGAACTCTTCACTCAGCAACGTGGGAATCCAACGAGCTGAAATTTTAGAAATCCCAATTTTTTTGTTATGATTGTGTGGACACTCCCATAGCTGATGCCGAGTTCACCAGATATCTAATGCACAGTGGCGTGGCGGTCCCCTTCAATAAGGTTTCTAACGCGTGCAATATTAACTGGCGAAATACTGGCGCGCGGACGACGAGGATGATTTACATTTTCGACACGATTACGCCCATCGTTAAATTCTTTGCACCAAACTTTTACACATGGCCACGAAAGTGTTTCATTTCCGAATTGTGCTTACAATCTGTGCAATTTGCGCAAAATTTCAGCTGGTTTCAATTTTCACGTGTAAGAAACTTAATAATTCATTGCGCAACGCTGCTATGCACCTCTTTCCCAGTCATTGTGTTAGCTATTAACCAAGCGAACGCAGCAATACGACCCGCCGTTTCCGTGCCACCTGATATCCCCATTTCAAGTTCCTAACGCCGAGATGCGCCTTGAACAACTATCCCCCGCGCAATTTAAAAAGGCTCGTTTATATTTGATCCACCCTCCTAGAACGTTTTATATTCCTAACTATTTGCAAACAGTAAGTTAATCTTATCATCCTATGCCGCTTTTTACTCCTATTTTTATCTCTAACTAACCCTTCATGTCTCAAAAGGTGTCCTACCAATCTATCTCTCCTTTTATTTATTGACTTCTATAACGCCCTTTGTTCTGCATTTCTATGTAATACCTCCTCATTTCTAACGCTTCTAATTTTTCGTTTCCGCCGCGCCGACCGTCCACGTTTTCACCCATACAGGGCCGTGCTCCATACATACACTTTTAATGATCTTTTTCGAGTTCGTAAGTTAACCGATCACATGCGAACATAGAACTGATTTCTTTTTATTAAATGCTACTCGACCCAGCGCCATTTTACGTCCCTACTGCTTGAAAGGATGAAAGTCCTCACATATCTTACTTCCTAAATATGGTAAATCGGCGAATTCTAGTTTTTCATGTTCAATTTTTCACTTCCCTTACAATATAATAATACGAATAAATATTTTCGTTTTCTTTTTATTTATTTTCATTCCATTTCGGCAATACTGCTTCCATTTTTATTTTAATAAACGTGGTTTAAGTTTCACTTTTTTAATTAGAAATAAATTTAATTAAGTTAAAAATTGACTTAACTACATGATATTATAGCCATTGAAATTGTTTAAAAAAATAGCATACTTTCTTACAAGTCTACTAGTTAAACTTAAAAAGAAACGAAATTTTCACGTGATTTCAACTGTAACCTGGAATAACGTTTGGAAGAGTTGAGTTATCAAAAAATTACAACAGAGCTTCTTTTGTTGTAAATTAATTAATTACATATTATACAAAAGTATTTATAACTAAAAAAACATTATATTTATTAATTAAATCAAAATAGAAAATTATGTTTGGAAACCACTAAATATTGATATTAATATCTCTTTTATCCTCTTCCTAAACAAGTGACATTGAAGCGCGTGGTCATTTGCGGTAAAGCCACACTAAAAAGACCAAAAAGCCACATGTGGCTCTTGAGCCACGGTTTACCGACCACTGGCATAGATTATTATTGATACTCGAAAATGTCGGAAATTGCCTAAAACGTTCTAAAAACTTGATGCTAATATTACAAATTTCTTAAAAAGTATCAAACATAAGATGACTTGTAATTTAAAAATCGAAATATTTTTTTTTACTCTCGTTAAATTTTAAGCATTATAATCATAGATTTGTTACCGGCCAAACCCGATTTCAGGACAAATTAGTTTTGCTTAGTCTAAACTAGTTCTTCCTATACGCGATAGGATTAACTAGTATAGCCTAGTCCAAACTCATTTGTCCTAAGCCCGATAGGATAAACCAGTTTAGGTTAGTCCAAACTGATTTGTCCTAAGCCCGATAGGATAAACCAGTTTAGGTTAGTCCAAACTCAATTGTCCTAAGCCCGATAGGATAAACCAGTTTAGGATAGTCCAAACTGATTTGTCCTAAGCCCGATAGGATAAACCAGTTTAGGTTAGTCCAAACTCAATTGTCCTAAGCCCGATAGGATAAACCAGTTTAGGATAGTCCAAACTGATTTGTCCTAAGCCCGATAGGATAAACCAGTTTAGGTTAGTCCAAACTCAATTGTCCTAAGCCCGATAGGATAAACCAGTTTAGGTTAGTCCAAACTGATTTGTCCTGATATAAATACGCACACTCTTTGATAAACGGGTGTGGCCTAGTGTAAACATTATAGTATATCTAGATAAACTGAATAAAATACTCCGTAATTGGAAAAATAATCAGTTTTATTAAAACCATAATGATTCGTCTTTAAAAGTTATGGATAATTGGTAATACAAACAATAATACTATAACTAATAATAAGTGTTTTTTAATAGAAGCAATAATCATAACTCAATTATTAAAATTGTCATTTATTTTTACATGGAGTGCTTTGGTGGCACTTAGAATTGTAGAGTATCATTGCCTCCTTGCACTTGTATCTGTTTGTGGAACAGTTTTTCTTTGCAGCTGCATCTCAAAAAAAATATCTATCATAACCTAACCCTATTTATATCAGGACAAATCAGTTAGGACTATCCTAAACTGGTTTATCCTATTGGTCTTAGGACAAATTAGTTTGGACTAGGCTATACTACTTAATCCTATCGCGTATAGGAAGAACTACTTTAGACTAAGCAAAACTAATTTGTCCTGAAATCGGGTTTGGCCGGCAACAGATACGTTATAAGGGTATATGTTATACGTAAATATATCGTCAAGCTTGTATTTGGTTAAATCATCAAATAAAAGATAAGCAAGTCTGTATTTCTTTCAATCTAAAACTAATCTTTGCCCTGTCGGTAGGATAAAGATCGTTTTCAGCAGCATCAAGCTTGACATCATCATCATATCCGACGTAGAATTGCCTTCGCAGAGCAACATAAATACACATACATTTATGTCCGACCGAAAGGATATGTTGAAGTAGTAGCAGTAGGTAGAAGTAATAGTACAAATTCCGGTGATTCGATATTTCCGACAACTTATATTATTTGCTACTTCTGCTACTGCTGCAGATATAAAATACGTGGTTGTAAAAGCTAAAGGTACAGATGTAATGTTTTGTTCAGTTAAATAACTTCCATATAAAAAGGTTACCCAATAAAAGATCTTTGCTTTTCTGCTTTTGCTTTGCTTTTATTTAGGTCAGGCGAACACGTATTGACAATTCTCCTTCTTATAATATGTTAGGTACGCTACAATAAGCGTTAAGTATGTTTATTTTCGATTTTCGAATGTAAAACTGATTTCCTTGATTCGACATCTCAGTAGGGAGAAGAAGACGACGAAAACGAAGTAATATTTACTGTGTCGAACAAACTTCAAATAACCTTAAAACGTCTTATAAAAGTTTCAACAAGTGGTCAATACCGATACGAAAACTGCTTACGAATATATTCATTTCCTTGTTTTCTGTGACACTATCCCAACATACGAAAAGCGAAAAGATTACTGTTTTTTCTCAACTTTATAAATCATTTCTATTCAAGGCCATTGTACAGACGGTTATGACGACGTAACGTCAGCTAAACAGCAATTAGTGGTAATAATACACGATTTGATAAATTTAGAGATTTCTTAAGAATGTTATTATCAATATGTTACGTAGGATGTATTAACTTACCTACGTGATTTAATATGATTTATATGAACTACTTAATCCTTATAAGTAGGATTTGGTAATAATGGTGTTTTACTATTCCCAAATTAAATTAGCATTCCCAATTTTTGAGCCAGTAAAAGAAAAAGTAATCGTTTAACAGTTAAGATAAAGAACAAATAAATAACTCAAAGTGTTTAAATTAATGTAATATAGTAAAAATGCTTTAAACATTAACAATCTGAAATTATCTATTATTCAAACACAGGTTAAATTTTGTCTCGTTTTTACGTAAATATGAAATATTAAAAACTAAGAAAGCCCTAAATTGTAAAAAGCAATTAGCCAACGACCAAATCATGTTCGGAAGCAACCCCCTTGATTCAAATTTAGTGTAAGATATAGATGTATAAATAGGAATAACTTTAGTTTAGATTTAGTAACTTGTAAATTGTAACTCAGTAACTGCTGAAGATACCATAAAAGGCAAAACACGTGTAAAGTTTGTTAATAAATTTAAGTGAAATATTTCCAAGTGTTTTCTTTTATTAAAATAATTTTTATTAAACATGTTTCACCAAGTGTTAACGGCAGACAGTTCAATCTATGCTAAATTCATTGAAACTCAACACTTACGATTACTATGTTGTTTATAAATGAATAAATGAAGTTTCAAAAATTAAGTTAAAAAAAATTACAACAATAAACAACTTTATAAAAATTAATTAATTACAAGTTAAAAGTACCGATAAATAAAAATTTCCCTATCAAAATAACTATGGTCGTTTTGTATGATTAATGTAAATCGTCTTTTACAAAATTCCCTACCTTTGTTTTGATGTATGCGAAAATTTACGAACGTTAACCGTCCCCAACTTTTTATCACTACTGGCACTGAGAATTTATCAGCACATTCTATTACGATAAATTTTGTCAGTAAATATATGGTGGCAGTGTAACATGGAAAGGGATTTTTCGTGCGATCGTGTAAATTACAAATGATTTACTATACATCATTTTCAAATAAATATTCTGCTGCTACGAATAACATTATCCAAATACACCGGTTACTAGTTCAGCACATACATGTATATGTTAAATATACTGATTAATTTCATAAAACTACGTTCGAAATAACAAATTAATGGAAACTTTTAAATATTTAGACAATAAATTTACTTATTGATAAATAATAAATAATAATATTGGTACAATACGTATAATATAATATTAATTGAAGGATTTAAATTAATTAAAAAGAGACTTCACATCTTTTAGAATTCGAAAATAATAAAAATATGAAATAATGTACTTAATCTTTACTTGCGGAAATTATAAATCAATAACAGGGTATTTATTACATTCTAGCTGATTATTTATAATATTATTCTATGTTTTATAGATTTTTTAATTTTGAATTATTTTAGCAAATTTAATAATTTTCTTTTATTTTCCGCTTGTAATAATTGTATGTTTTGTTCATCTGAATTATGATTTGTTTTTAAACAATGATTAGTCATTCCTGTTTTAGGTTTTTATCCGTCATGCCAACCGTTGCGTCTAGATAACATCTAAAACAGGATTAATTATTGGACGAGCATGTACTGAATAGAAAAACAACTTTTGTGAAGAAGCCGTCGAAGATTGGCACGGACTTAACCATCTAAACCCATCTACTAGTGCAAAGTAAGAGGGTAAATCAAATATAAACGGTAATTTTGTAAAATAAATTTATTGATTAATGGTACACACAAACTAAACAATTAACATTATTCAATGTAGTCACCTCCGTGCTCTACACACTTTTGTCACCGATTTGGGATTTGGAACCTTGAATATTCCTTCTTTATAAAAAGTTTGAGGGCGAGTTGTCAGCCAATTGCTGAAAGTAGTATGTGTCCTCTACCCCTTCATTGCTTTCAAATCTTTTGCCTCTAAGTGATTCTTTCAAGGGCGTGAACAAAAAATAATCACAGGGTGATTAGTCAGGGCTATAAGGAGAATTATAGAGGCTAGAGGGTTTCCCAGCCCATTTCTTCCAATTTATTCCTTGTCAAAACTGCGGTGTGTGGCCTGGCGTTGTAATGAAGGAGGATGACGTCTCTAATACCACATATGGGCATACCACGTCGTTTGCTTCGATACGATTTGCGATTTTTGTCGACTGTAACAACTCAGAATAGTAAGCCGCATAGCTGCATTCACTGTTCGTTGATCGTGGAGACAGGACAGTCTTCATCCTTTCTTCGCCACTCCTTACTCGCCATTTTTGATTGAATGATTCGGGAATGTAGTGATGGATCCACATCTCATCCCCCTTCTTGTTTTGTATATTATCGATTGTCACTGATCTTCGACTTGACCTGTTTTTGATTTTAAAATAAAACAACAACAACCTTGGAACCCAGCAAGCACTAATTTTTCTAAAGCCTAAAGCCAAGATCATCAGTGATGATGGACGGAACAGTCGCATAGCTGATACCCTAATACCCACTTCTGATGAGATTTGTTTAATAGTTAACCGGCTGATGGTGATCACCATCAACAAGCTCTCGAACAGCACGGATGATGTCAGTACACGTCAAGTCTCACTTGGTCTTTGGCGTCGATCATGACTTTCATTTTCGACACATCCCCGAATTCTCTGTTCTCTGACCCACGTATACACTCGATTCTGAAACAGCCTAGCAGTGTAGCATCCCCAAACTGTGCCTTCAAACGAGTGAAAATTTCCGATAGTTTAACGCCTTCATTGGTTAAGAACATTATGAAGATGCGTTGTGCAACAGACAAAGGTACCTTGCGCTATACTGTAGACAGAACCGAACGCAGCTGCTACCTAAGCCGGTTTCCCCCTCCTCATAAACCAAACAACACTCGAACATTAAATCCTCTAGATTGGAATTACGTGCTAAGCTAAACAGTAAAATTACCGTTTTCCAAAATCTAGCGAAATACCCCCATCCCTTTGGAATATTTTTTTGAAAATTCTTTGTATTTTTACTTTTATTTTCAACATTTTGTTCCAAAATCGAACCAAATACCCCACCCCCCTTTGGAACATTTTTTCAAAAATCTAGCGACATACCCCCACCCCTTTGGAATATTTTTTCGAAAATTCTTTGTATTTTTGCTATTATTTTCAACATTTTGTTCCAAAATCGAACCATATACCCCACCACCCCTTTGGAACATCTTTTCAAAAATATAGCGAAATACCCCCACCCCTTTGGAATATTTTTTTGAAAATTCATTGTATTTTTGCTATTATTTTCAACATTTTGTTTCAAAATTGAACCATATACCCCACCACCCCTTTGGAACATTTTTCAAAAATCTATTTATTGCTGATATAGAGCTCTCATAGAAATGATTTAGCAAGGAGTATTGTTTAGACCATTGTTTCCAGGTTATATTTTCTTCGCAATACTTGTTTAACTATTGTATATTGTAATTTATAAATTTCAATTAAAAAATACCCTTAATCAATCTAATTTGAGGTCGAAATATTCTTTGCAAAAAAATGCTTATCAGTGAATGAAACTTTTGCTGCTAATTCTAAAAAACAATCAGAAATAACATGAATCGTGCATTGTCATCACAATGTCAGAAATATCTCAAATTGTCGATCTCTCCTATTAGTTCATCTCTCCAATCTTTACCCTACATAACAAAGGATAAAAAAATACGTGCAAAGAATGACCATGAAGAACTGATTTTGTTTTGACTTGGGTTTGGACCGGCACCAATAAAATTAGTTACGTTGTAACCATTAATAAAAAATAATTATAATTTTTATCCCTTTAGTGTTCCAATCTTGTTTGATACAGTTCTTTTTTTTTATTTTATTTTTATTATCTATCTAATTTTCTTCTTATACAGTAAGTACTGACACTGTTGGCATATTGAAAAGTATTAAACTGGAAATATAATATTATTATTTGACGGTGAATTTTCATCAAATATCTAGAAATATAATAGAATAGCTTATGCACCAGCCGAGATTATCATATATTAGGTATTGACAGCAGGCCTGTTTTTATACGTATATGTATAGAACATATGTATATTAATGAACGAATTAATGAGACGCTGTTTGATTTTCAATTTTCGTTGCATTTAATGGAAATTATACATTCAGGATTAATTATTTCAATTTGTATCAAACATTTAACGGAGAAAATTGAACACCCACGCTACGCAGAAATAATTAATTTCGCTTGGTTAGCGATATAATGTACACTGTTTCATTCGTAGCAATATAAAATTTAATTTCGATGAAAGATCAACGCTTAGTAGTAACTGCAAATGTGAATGAAAATTAATCAAAATTGCCGAAGTAAATATGAAAATTATTATAAGAACTTTCTACGATTGTTTAATTTTATTTTTTGTAAGTTAAAGGAAAATAAATGTACGAACTTAAAACAAATTTTAAATAAATAAAAATACCCAATCAGCCAGGTGCAACTATATTTAACAGAAACTGCTAATATGCAAAAACAATTGGTCAAGAAAACCTATCATCACTTCTATGTATTCATGGTGCTAGTGTATGGGTAGGGTAGGTTTGCGAGGTAATTCTGTGGAGCTATCTCTTCTCGTGATACAAATTAATAGAATTATCTAAATATTAAAATGTCTAGCTAAAGGATGAAACTAACTAACGCGCCTACATTTGATATCCAGGATGTTCTTGTTTAATTGGAATTTTTAATTAAAAATCATCAACCTTTTGATGTGTTAAAGTCAATATTCAGATGGGATGTGACAGTAGCTGTGGTTACGGTATGGGCGAACATTATGGTTAAAAATGTATTAAAGTGTTATGGAGTACAATGCTTTATTTTTTAATTAAAAAGAATTCGGTGGAACTCATTAATATCTTTCGGTAGACCTTTTAAAAAACGTATTCTTGAACACCATAAAAGTTTCTTAAATAAAAAAACGGATTCAGCTTATGCCTTACATTTAAAAGAATTTAATCATAATTTTAATCTACATTACAAAATACTATACGTACAAAATAAAGGAATTAAATTAGACTTACTAGAAAGCATGGAAATAAACAGATACAATAAACAGCTTCTTATTTTCTATCCAATGTGATTTATTGTTCCGTTCTTTTTAGGCTCCATGGAAATTACTTGTTACAGCAAAATAAAGAAAACTAAAACTTAACTAATACATGTCTATGTAGGTATGCTACCTTTAATATGCACATCAACAGATTACGGCGAATCGCAAAATTTTCTTTTAAATATTGATAAGAAACCGATAAACGTAGGATTTATATTGAATATATAATATAATAGTACTATACATTTGTGGCATGTAATTTAATTTGGTTATTTAAATAGAGAAAAATGAATAGATAATAAAAAGTAATCAGTTTATTATCGTTTTCACATATACATGACAAGTAAAAAATATAGAAATCATAATAAAGATAATAAATTATAATCTACACCGTTCAATGAGCCAATGTTTTTTTAAAGTGATGATGAAGATATACTTTTGGCAGCCTTATCAAAGGGTTGCAGTAATAAAGAGTGATAGCGAGAATGAGACGCCGCTTTCACGGCTAGCTGTCCAACTCAAAGGAACAGATGTAGAAAAAATAAACAAGAAAGGAAGAAAAGAATTCATGAATGGAAGGACAATACAGTTAAGTTCAGTCAACCGATTCAGCCCTAGAAAGGCGAGATACTAAAGTGTTCAGTCATTCCATTTATACTGTTAATATTTTTGAAGTTCTGGTTAGACAATGTCCGATTGTTAAAAGACGTATTTAGGACTTCTATTGTTTTTATATTGTGTTCTGTGAAGAAGTCCTAAATACATTTTTGTACAACCACTGGAATTATTTCATGATAATTTATATAAAAGAATAAATATAAACATGAAGATTAACTTTTTCTACACTCACTTGATGGAAACTCATTATAATATAAGGTGAGTAATAAAACAAACAGTTTTCACAAAATTTATATTGTACTTTACAATTGTTACGCCTAAATTACGCTTCTTCAGAAGTAATACAATAAACTTACTTAGGCTACTTATCCTATATAGTTTTGAATTAAGGTGGGGGGCGAACGAAAATATTGAGTAATGGTGAATTATTAAGGTCTACTTGGTCGTTTAAAAGTGTGTTTGTATTTTTATATTTGTTAATTTCTATGGTTTTTATTTCCTACATGTAGTATATCGAAATTACCATTAAAAGTATGTTTTTCTTCAATTAGATATTTAGCATAATTTGAATTTAATTTATTGTTTTCGTGTAAAAATTGTAAGGTACAATATCAATTTCGGTGGGACAAAAGTTGCCACTAAAAATAAAGATCTATCTGCTATAAAATTGGGGTTTTAAAAGTAAACAATCAATCTTGCCACCAGGTTATGGATATGAAAATGGTACATAGTGATCATATATTGTTTATTGAGAAATAAACAATCACAAACATACCAAAAATTATTTAATCTGTTAAAATCCAAAATTTTAATGGATTTTAATTTAAACTTCTATCCAAATGATGTTTTTGTAGACTTAGTAAGAAGTAAAGTGAAAAGTATCATGGAATTGTGTGAAAAATATAAAAAACAAAACAATATCGAACATCGACTATATAAAATGTGTATCATATTTACGTTGAAAAAATTGTTGACTGATATATGTATAAGCATTTTCCTTTCTAATTAGAATAATTTCTACCTATTAGGTGTTAGTGGCACAATCAGTTGTACCTTTTTTGGTCAGGTATAATTTGATGGCACCTTCGGCTACGCCCATCAATTTTGTGGAAACTGTTTGTTTTATTACTCACCTTATATTAAACACGATGATATATACTGAATCGCCCAATATTACTTTACTTGGCTTCATAGACGTAAAAATGCGTAAGTGTTATACAAATAATATTTCAGATACCTTATTGGCTAATACCAATTAAACCATATATTAGTAATAATGACTTAAACTAATGCAAGGGCTAAGAGAATGTATATACCAAAAAACTGTAGAAAAGATCTGCAATAGTTAATAACTTTTTATAATTTCATTCGAAAAGTAAACCCTAAATTAAAAAAATTGATACCCCTTAATGGAGCAGGCGCAGATAACTAATTTACACATAGAGCGTTTAATATTTGTTAATAAACGTTTGTTTAAGAAAATGTCTTTTAATTATGTTCATACTGTTATACTCGTATAAAATAAAACTTTAATGACTAACCTGAAGTTTTGTAGTTCCATTTGAACAGCAATTATTACTCCAATATATAGGTGATTCGCAAACTCTGTAACAAAAATCGATTAATCGATTATAAACCAATTATTTTCAGTCTCTGACAGGTGAGTATGCCAGGCAATTGATATTTCTGGCAACTAATAAACAATATATGCTTCTGTGTAATTGTAATTTCTTATTTTATTTATGTATTTTGTTTTTGCGGCAAAAATTGTTATTTTTTTGTAAGTATTCTGAAAATGTTTTTTGCTTATGTTGTTATGATTCATCCAAATAAAGAATACCAACACAAATGTTCCTCTAATTCTAGAATTGCTTTATGTTTGCTTTCAAATAAAAGGTTTGAAGTCAATCTCATCCAAAAAATTTATTATCTTCAAGTAATTATTTCCCTAATGAACAATTTTATTAATGTATTATATCGATTAATTGATTATTCGAATTAATCGCAATAATAATCGTGTGTACTATAGTTTACAATTAACGAATTGTAACGAATTTTTTAGTTCACTTATTTATTTAACAATTATTTATTTACAACTATTTATTTAAACATTCAAACGCTACTAACAAACTTAAACTACTTATTTATCTGACAAACAATAATGCACTTTATTTATATCACTTTGTATCTTGCTGCTGAATATTTATATTACGCGTTCTGAAATCAACTGTCCCTCTGACCCGTAGACGAGGGTATATATTTACCGAAAGAAATTACTAGAAAACTCGCGAATATATCTCGACCACTTTCCAAAGAAAACGACTTGTTATGACAACAGAATATTCTCGATCGTCTATTGTCCTGCATCGATAGGTCTCAACACGAAACGTGCCACCTTCGAAGTGCGTCAGCATTAATCGATACACCGCATACACGTACACGTTCGTTACAGTATGAATATTAGCTAGTTGAGTTACCTGGCTTAGGTAGGTAATAGTGACATGAGAGGTGAAGAAATGTCTCTTAACTACCACAATAAAGTATCATAGCTAATTTTTTTAATGTTTTACAGGGAATATTAGCCACCTTTAATCACTATTGCCGGACACTTATTCCATGAATCCAAGCAATTTCCAGACGCTTTAAAGCTCCATAAATAGTCGGTGCAACAACGTCGTAGGATCAAAGTCAAATTTTTATCTAGGTATGTTATTCACAAGTTTATTTTGTAATATATTATAACCTTCCAGACCAATCTGAAGGGTCTATAATCCCTTCAGTCATGGTAAAAGGTTATGCATACGAATATGAGTGAGAGCAGTAGATGATTTTTTTTTATAATTATATAATATTTCAGTGAGGTCGAGAGAGGGCGTCTGGTGTGATAAGACGTGTTAGGTATTGCTCTACGAATATTAAGTGATAAAAAGTAAAATATCAAGTATATATTTAGGTAAATAGTGTCGGCAAGTAGTGAAATAAGGTAGCAATTGAGTGCGTAATAAAAATTTTACGAGGGAAGGAAATAATTTAAATAATCGACGGCAAAGCAAAGCGGTCAGAAGATAGGTTATACAGGCGCCAAACGAGGAAAGAAAGAGAGGTCCCGGCCGACCGCCAAAACGGTGCGAGGGTAGTAAAGATGGATCCCTGTTGAGTTTTTTCACGAGCGACAGTAGAGGGAGCCAGGCAATGCTTGATGCAACAAAAGAAAAAAGATATACACTACGGAACAGAAGGGAAGAAATGGTCGAGCCGGATGAATTGGAAAGAGGGGAAAGTAATGGAGAACAAGAAGGCGAAGTGGTTAAGAAAAGGAATGAAGCGAGCGATATGGCAATGATAATTGAAGAAATATTAGCAATTAAAAATGATATTGGCAAGATTATTGAAGTAATATTGGAGATTAAAAAAGAAGCAGAGAATAAAGATAATGAGAGAGAAGAAAGAACAAAACTATTAAGAAAAAATGAGGAGTTGAGAGAGAAGGTACAGTGGCTAGAAAGAAAACCGAAAGAGGACGTTCGCCATATCGAGATAGGGTCCCATAGAAATATTCAAAAAGGGGAAGAAAGGCAGAGTAGAAATTGACGAAAAAATGAAGGAAATTCTCAGTAAAATGATAAAGTAGGAAGAAAAGAACAGGCTACGACAAGTCAAGGTAGAGAAGGTGCATTGAAAGAGATGGATGCCCCAGTGGGGATTTTAGAAGAACACTGGAGATATGAAATGGAAGAAAGGAAAAGAAGGAAGAATGTGATAATAAGATATCTTGGAACTGAAGAAACCTTTAGTAAGGGGGAATTATTAAAAAAAGTCACGGAATGTTTAAATGTGAATGAAAATAGCTATAGATTATTATATGGAAGGGACAATTTTGTGAATCTAGAATTTGTAAATTTTGAGGAAAAAATGAAGGCAGCGCAGAGTAAAAGAAGCCTTAACTGTACAAACATCTGGATCGTTGATGATCACACAAGAAGGGAGATAGAGATATAGAAATGGTTAAGAATGCTAGCGAAGAGAGAAAGAGAAAAAGAAGCAAGAGTGTGGGTTGGATATTTAAGGATTAATAATATTTCAGTGGTAAAGTATGGAATTAATTTTAATTTAACTTTGGTTTCTATTAAAATGATAAAGCTAAAGTAAAATTTTTGGTATAAGAATAAATATTTTTAAACCACGTACAATGAAATTTATGGTGATTTATTGATACTATTTTTACAAGAATATAATGTAAAATTATTTAATTACATATAAGTATTTATTCACAGTTAGGTAAAAAAAATCACCTCTCAGATAACCGTTACCTGGGGTCGCTGGTTTTTTAGACTAGTATAATTTTTAAAGATATTTGCAATAGATCATGTATGTTGAGTAGGAATCTGTGACATATAAAATATACCGCCTTTACAGTCACTAATTTCATCTTCATTTGAATAACAAACGAGTTTTGTAGTATTAAAAATGCAGTGCTTTCTTTTTTTTTTATTAAATACCCTTGTATTACGGTAATTCATCACAATAGATAAAGCTTTTGTACAAGCAGACATTTTTAATTTTATAGGTTCATAAATAATGCAGAACTGAAAATACCGCTGCTTTAGTTTGTTGCCATTTATACGTCTTCTTTGTCGTATTTTTCAGTTATAATCCCCATGCATTTTTCGCTACTTTGCATTGTTATAAAATCCACTCAAAAACTGAACAAACACTGAACTGTAAATATACTTTTTATGCTTTCATTGTACTGTACAACAATAAATTGAGATTCAAAAAGCAAATTATTTTAACTGTAAACAACCAACGAATTTGTTCAAATCGGCAGATTTTTACTCATCACTCTTTATTATTTGTTACTGTTAAGAGCATAAAAACAGGGAGACATCATTTAATGCTACACCAGTGGTCCTGAAATAGGAAATAATTATGGTCCCATTTTCTTGCTATAACGCAGAGGTAGAGAGAGGAAAAATACAACCAATCAGGCCGCGTTAGAGCGAGGTAGGTGAACCACAATTATTTTATATTTCAGGATGACTACTACAGTATTAAATGATGTCTTGACGTTTTTATTCTCTAAGTGCTAACTTATTAAAAATGACGTGATCAAAACAATTGATTTTTTTTTATATGTTTAATAATTGTTGAAATAAGACGACTGTTATAATTTGGTCCCATATATTAAAATTTACTGGTCCCTGAATGCAATTTTTTATTTTAAATTCATAGTAAGATGCATTATTTTAATTACTTCTGTGTTGTATTGTATATAAATGTCTGATGCATCGTTATAGGGAATTTAATGCTATTCCAAAAAGGTCTCATAATTTTTTAGGATAACTAAATTCTTTTAAAAGTTATTCATAGTTAAACTTAAAATTCTCTTTTTTCGAGATTAACAGCTAAATTACCGGAAATCACAAATTATTATTTTTTTAAAAATACATCAATTGCTATAAAATGTCTTTCAATTAATTTTTTGCTAAAAAAGGCGATGTTGATTAAAATAGTAAAATAGACAAAATACATACACTTAAAGTAGTTTTATTGCAAATTTTGTGAAACTGCATGGTTGAATCAAAAAATCGTATTCTATAGCAGTGATTAATTTATATGAGAACTAATATCTTTGCGTTTAGAAATTATTTTGATACAGGTGCCATGTCATAGGTAAGTTGCTTTATTTTACTCAAACAAATAAAATCAAAAATGGAAAGTTTCACTATATAAATGAATAGTAACTCTGGTGGTTACCCGTGCCAAGGCCCTGGGCGCCTTTATTTCTCTCAAGCCCTTCTTCCACAACAGATTTCCAGCAAACTAAAATCCGTGCATTCAACGCAATTACCAGCAGCATCTGCTCCTACGCCATTCCCATATGGGGCTGCCATCCCCACCGTCTTAAAATCCTCCAAGGCACCACTATGCGGATCCTTCACTCCCCACTCGAATACCCCTGGTTCGTCAGAAACTCCCAAATTCTGAAGGAAACCGGCCTACCTTCGCTCTCCGAAGCTGCAACCAAATTCGCGACAAATCTCCGGGCCTCAGTGTCAGGTCACTCAAATCCGTCTATCTTGGCACTTTCCGACTTCACCCCTAAACAGAACGACCGTTTCAGAAGACCTTGTCACCTTTTACTATGAGCTATCACACTTTGCTCAATCCTAGTTTCGCTTTTTAGCGCGAGTGTCCACCAAACCCATCTGAGGTGGACCACCGTCACCCTTCTCCTCAAAATCCCCATCCCCCCAACACAACAAATCCAATTCCGGTTCCAACTATCCCAGGGTTGCATAACCTTCGGGTTGATCTCCCCTCTCGAGGAGGGGTTTTAGTCGATAGGCGCCTCGGCGAATCCGATACTACTCCCCTCTTCGAGGATAAACTAAAAAAAAACATGCTCTGGTGGTATGGTCGATCATTAAATTAATTTGGAACCATTCATTCAATTTAAATAACCAAAATTTTATACAGTAAAATCAAGTAAATTGTCTCTTTTGGTGAATTTATACATTAAAAAGAAATAATAATTCGGGCAACCAAACAGAATTAGCAACATATAATTTCCACCTACTCTTTTACAAATTATGATTCGTATAAATAGTACTTATTAATTTTAAACTTTATTTATTTATTTACCGATACAAATTTGTCGAGTTGTAATTAAATTACATAATTATTGTTTGATATTTTATTTCTTTGAAGGAATCATGCAGTTTCACAAAAATCACATCAAAAATAGTTTTAGTTTGATTTATTTTAATTGAGTCCCTCAAAAATTTCTTTAAATCTTTACCTGTTTAAATAAGCAAATAAAATTTTACAAGCCACAACACATTTCACAAACTGTTAGCAACACTACAAACAACATGTGCTAAGCGACTATTATTTGGATATACCCATACAATAACATCTCAAGGAGACCTGATAATTTTTTTTGTATCGCCTTCTCTTGTACAAACTCATCGTAGATAAATAGACTATCATCTTTGTGTGGTCACGATATCTCCTTTTTATATTAAAAATTACCATATTAAAAAAAGAAGAAGGTATTAGAATCCTTTTTCGTCTAAATTTTAAGGATCACAGATCCTACATTTCGAACGCGTTCTACACAGTAGGCACAGCGTACCGAAAACCATATCCCACTACCGGTTTCATTAGGTAGGCGCTGGCAGAAAAGCCTTTACAGGCTATATGATAAATATAAATATGGAATTAACAGAAACAACTACTCCGAGGGCTAATATCCCTACTGGCAATTCAATTCCGGTAGGGGTATTAGCCCTCGGAGTAGTTGTTTCTGTTGATTCCATATTTATACTTATATTTAAAAATTACCAACAGTCAACTCACATAAAGCATTGAAGATAATAGAATATTTGATGTGTATTTCAAAATACTATATTTATGCTTCATGATACTTATAAGTAAGTAGTTTATTTCCATACTTAATTAATTACAAAAAGTAACGAATAGAGAACATTTTTAAGTGAATTAGAAGTGAATTATAATAAGCTAATTAGCTAAATTTAGTTTATCTTTTTATCGTTCATTTAAAATAAAATGTATTAAAAATCAGATACCTACTTATTTTTGTTAAATACTAATATCGTGAATATTCTATACAACTCAAAGTTTCTAAGCAATGAAAAAATGAAAAAATAATAACTCACTTGGAATTTGGTCACAATTTTATTTATTAAACTCGATGCGCATTAATAAAATTGTGACCAAATTCCAAGTGAGTTATTATTTTTTCATTATTCATGATGGTTCACCAAGAGCTAACGGCAGATACCTTTTATTATTTCTAAGCAAATTTAACTAATAATGTAATAAATGTCAGAAAAATAAACATTCCATTATCATGTTAGTAAGAATGTTCCTTTAATTCTCTAAAACAAAATACAGAAAATCTTGGAAAATGTACTAAAGCTTTCTCTATTGTTTGTTTCCTAATCCAGCTTTTACTGCACTTACACATCTGAATACTTCAGACTTCCACAAGCGTAAGCATAATCCGCGTCATTATTTTTCTTACTCTTGCGAGTTCTGTTCAGAACAACTGTTAAAAATGTATGTAGTGTAAGATAAAGATAATACTAAAATAAAAATTGAATAGACGAAGCGTCCATATTATAGAACAAAAAACACAACGTCTGGTTACATAATAATAAATATTTTGTAACTAGACGATATGTTTTTTATATTCAAAAAAGAAGGAATTAAAATCCTTATTTGTCTAAATATTAAGAGCAAAGATCTTACATATAGAACGCGTCCTACTAAGTAGGCACAACGAACCGAAAGCCATATTTATATTTATAATATAGCCTGTAAAGACCTTTCTGCCAGCGCCCACCTAATGAGACCCGATAGGTCGGAACCGGTCATAGGATATGGCTTTCGGTTCGTTGTGCCTACTTGGTAGGACGCGTTCCAAATGTGAAATCTTTGATCTTAATATTTAGACGAATAAGCATTTTAATTCCTTCTTTTTTGAATATGTTATACAATACATCGGAATCAACAGTGTAATTCAATGCCGTTAGGGGTATGAGCCCTCGGAGTAGTTGTTTCTATTGATTCCATTTTTATATTTATAGTTGTGATTTTTTATTCAATACCAAAATATATGAATTACTTATTCGAGGTTATTGGAATTCAATCAGAGACGCTGTTATTGATTATCTAAATCTATAATATATACATAATATATATATATATATTGGAAAATTGTATAAATATTTTTTGTACCATTATATGTATACAGCGTGGTCCAATAAGTACGCCATATGTTAATTGTGGCCAAACTATAAGTTTAACCAAAAAATTTTTTCGGAATTTATAATAAGATCGTCTGTAACAACTAAATTTAATTTACTGTACACGGCGTTCAAAAATCGGAAAAAGAATGGTTCGCCTAATGGTAGCACTGTTAATAATGGGACCAATCAAAAAGAATTATTCAGAATGCCAAAAAAAGTGGCTATGCAAAAAATAAGAGTGATATTTCATGATGTCATTTACTTGTATATATATAATAAATTTTTCTATTGGATACTGTTGCTATTTAAATTTTAAAAAATGGAATATATCTGAACACCCTGTATAGTAACTTAAGTTTAACTACTGCAAATAGTGTTATATTAAAATAGAGAAGTCGTTTTCGAATGCCACTTTAGTTAAACTTATAGTTTGGTCACAATTAGAATAATGCGTACGTTTTGGTACACGCTGTATATAAAAATAATTAAAAATTAAACAATTCATAAATCACCTTTTTGCTATATAAATATAAATATGGAAAATATATATAGCTCAATCACCTGATTAATTATTTAATGAATATTTATTATTCTTGCTTGACATCTTAGAATTCAATTTTAGGAATAATTTATCGTTTATCCTTTTCTGTCACACAACACAAATATAGTACATATTTAATCTTAATGTAGTTTTAAATTTTTGAATAATTTTTTATTAAATAAATCAATATATTAAATAATTTCTGTTAAAAGCACGCCAAATCTTAACAAAATAAAAAGCAAAAGTTCAAGTAATGATTGGTTGTTTATTAAAATTACGATATATTCTAATTTAACAAAAGAATTTAAACATTCATAAAATATCAATGAGATAAAATAAAATACAATAATTTTAAAATGAACACTACACATACATCTTTCAGACCTGATGAAGAAAATAAAACTTTTATAAATATTAAGAAGTGTAATTTTGGGAAATTAAATTAAACCTTATACAGATTAATATTAACTTACAGTTAATTGTACTTTTGTTTTGTTTTGTACTGTATCATGGAGATGCAGATGGTTATTATATTTTGTACAATGAATTATGACTTTTAGAAAACAACTATCAAAAATTACATGATTATTTGAATATAAAACCAAACATAAAATACTAACAATATTTTTAAAATTAAATTACTAAAATGTGTTTCAATTTTAAGTGCAATAAATTCAAAAAATATTTATTTAAGTATTTCTCAGCTAGACCATTGGTCTGATAAACTACTTTGCTTTTTCTCTTCATGCTGCTTTTCTAATTCTTCCCATGGATTTTCCAAGAAGGATGGATGTACATACATCTTTATATCATATTGCTGCAAAAATATGTATTAAACACAATAATGCTCATCTTATAAATAAGCATAAATATCTAAATATAAGTATGAAAATTTTTATGACAGTAATAAGGAAGTCAAATCTTGGCATACTAAACTCTGGACAATTTTACTTACATTTTTTTGCTTGCAATCTTCGTTGAATGAAAAAGATTTAGAGTAATTCCCTTTTGAATTATTAATTGATCTTTGATTATAACTACCCCCTGTATTATTCTTTCTATTATATGGAGAAGTGTATGAATCATTTTTAGGGTTTTCGAAACTATTCCATTTAATTTTATTCCACGATCTATTAATAGGACTGCAGGAATTATCAAATGAAATGTTTGAATTGTTTTTATTGTTACTTCCACATGAATTGTTGGAATTATTGCTGTTGTTGTAATTATTGTAAAATCTCTGTTTTCGTCCCCTATTAAATGGAGAATTGTTTGTTAATTTTTCACATGGCTTTGTTGGGGTTGATGTTGAATCAAATGGGATGAAGTCTGTGCTGGTACTAGAATCGAAATAAACAAACCCAGGCGAATTTTGCGAGCTCCAAGAAAGATTCATGTCTTTTAGTAAAAAATTAATTGCAGTCACAAAACCTGATACAACTCTAGAAGAGTACGAGTCCCTAAAAATCTTCTCATTCAGTGTTATCAACTATATTTAAAATATATCTTTACCTTTCCTAGAAGCAACTCCTAATATAAAATGCAGGAATCCATTTTAACTTATTTTTGTTAAATAATAACAAAGAATGACTAAAAATGTTCTTTTGTTTAATGTAACATTTTTAACAATATTTTGACATACAGACTTACTGACTCCTTATGTTTGACAATTGACATTCTTGATTCTTCTGTGGACGTGATATCGAGTATCAGAGAAAGGAGACGTGCATAGAATTACAATGCTGTTTTATATTTATACATATTAAAATATTTAACGTTCATAGACAATCATCACCACTAAATTTTAAGTGATTTTAAAACAGCTGTTTAATGCTGTTATAGCTTTTTTCGCTCAGCGCAAATTAAACTAGATAGAGTGATCATATCATTATTTATTAGGAATAATGTTGTGACAAATTTAAGTCTTTATTATGTGAACATTCATATACTAAGGCATTTCGATAATATAATAGCATGTGCAGTGGGTAAGTCTAGTGGAGAACAGTAGGTGCAAACCTATTTAACTATTATTTGTAGTCAATAGCTTTCGAATAAATGGAGATAGAATTTACCCCAGCTCTCGAATCAGGTTTATTTTCTTTTTAATAAAACTAATGGACGCACAATTACGCTACGTACATATTTACAACGCGTAAATAACACACAATTTATTGATAAAATTTAAATCGGCGAATTATTTATATCGGGTTGTATTTTTACACAAGTACGTATTATCTTTGTAATCGACTGATCCTGGATTGATCCATGTCCCTATCTGTATCTATGATCTATGATAAGAAAATCTGTGGATAAGAAGCAGGAGGTGTTCACTCTGTCAATTGTGAAATAGGTGCTACACCGTCCAGAGATAACGCTGTAGTAGTACGTGACATGGGTTGCATAAGAGAAAAAGTATTTTATCATTTGAATTTTAAGATTTTCGTAATGAGGGTTGTCTAGTAAGTAGGAAACATTTTAAAAATAAAAAAAATACTGTGATTTGTGGTTTATTAAAATGGTTGGGAAGTTGTTTATTACGCTGAATATTTAATTATCCTCCTTACATTTAACATTATATCGAATTAATAAGAAAAACTACAAGTCATTTTAGAGAAAAGTGGTATATATGTCTATAGTACAAAATGCATATTAAACAGGTATGTCGATTTGTAGTACTTGTAGACTTTATGCTAAGTTTCAGCAATACTTGCTTGTTGCAGATTATCATACAAGGTTTTAAAAGCTGTCGGGATGTCAGTGATGAATTTTCTCATTTGCGACCAGAACAAAGGCAAGCTTTGCTCCATGAAGGCACTGGACCTCGTGTTGTTTCAGCTTATGTGGAAATCACAAAAACATAAAAGTATACAAAAAGTGAAACATTGATTTTATAGATTAAGCATGAAGAAGTATTTCTTAGATGTGTTGTTGGTGCCAAAAAAGATCAGTGCTTTTTAAACAAAAAAGTTGTACCTTGTAGTGAAGTGATGAACGTCTTAGAGTCAGCAGCATTTTCTAATTCTAACCCTTACTATATTGTCAAACAAGGAAAAGTATAAATTTTTATTAATGGTGCTACTGCTATATACTAAAATTATTACTTTCCTTTCTATGATGAATCCTTAGCCATATTAAGAGAAACTGAAAGAAAGGTACATAAGATTGAAGAATTTCTTAGTACTATAGAGGAGAAATTAAGTACACTTGAGGAAGAAAAAGAAGAGTTGAAGCAGTATCAGCATCATGACAAAATAAGGAGAGCACTTCAATATATTCTACATGAAGTTGAACTCAATGAAACAAAAAAAAAAAACTGTGATGTAAGTACTTCTTATTTTTTCTGATTTGAAGTAGTTTTTTTTATCATTTTTAGTTAGAAAAGCAAAGAAATGAATCTGGTTTTGAACAAGAAAAATTAGCTGTCAATCTAAAAAAAGCACAAGACCAATCACTGAGGAAATTCAATGGGATAATAAATCTAAAGAAAGGACAGAAAAAGAACTGGCTCGTTTAACACAATCTATAAAGGCAAAAGAAGCAGAATTGGAAAAGGTATACTGTGTATTGAAAAGTAATGAATTATATATATTTTATCTATATATTTTTATTTACTAGATTAAACCCCAGTATGCAAAAATGAAGTAAAAAGAAGGGGAATGTACAAGAGAACTAGCTTTAAAAGAACAGAAACGTAAGGAATTGTATGCCAAAGAAGGAAGTGCTAGTCAGTTTACATCAAAAGAAGAATGAGATAAATAGATTCAAAATGAATTAAAGTATTGTTTTTGAGATCATTTTTTTGTAGTGTACATTATTTCTTATAATAATTTTAGATCTCTAAATAAACAAATAAAAGATAAAACGGAACATAAAGACAGGCTGAATGAAGACTTAAAACGAGATGCGGAAAAACAAGTTGAATTAACAAATAAAATTGAAGAACAGACTCAAGAACTCGAAAGACAGAGAATTTGCATTTATGAACATAATAAACAATGTTATGAACTTAAGAAAAATAAAAATCAACATCAAACTATTAGAAAGTAAGTAATTAATATGTGCTCCAACTTTATTAATAATATCTATTATTCCTTTTTAAAAAGTATAATTCAGAATTTTTGTTTTTCTAAATAATGTTATTTTTATTTTTACTTCCACACTAATTATTGTTATTTCAGTGATCTATGGCAGAAAGAAAACAACGTTCAGCAAAATTTGTCTTCTTTGATGGAAGATTTGGCAAAAGCTGACCAGACTATGGCTGGAAAACCAACACTAAATGGACGCGATAGCGTTCGCAAAGTTCTTGACACCTTCATAAACAGCGGTGGTAGTAATGCAGAGATTGCGAAGACGAAGACTTTAGACCAGTTATTGAAATCATCAACTGCGACAACACAATCTACACAGCAGTGGAAGTAACTGCTAGAAATCGCTTTTTTCATCGTGTTATTGAGTCTGATGTAGTAGGCACTCAAATCCTAAAAGAAATTAATAGACAAAAAGTACCTGGTGAAGTTACTTTTATGCCTTTAAATAGGTTAAATGCAAGAGACATCGATTATCCACAAGATGCTGTAAGTTTTTTTAATCAATTTTTAATTTTTGAAAACATTCACAATGCATATTTATTATTGCATTAAGTGTTAATTTATTGTACTTTTCCTAGGATGCAATCCCGATGGTGTCAAAACTTCGTTATGATATTAAATTCGATAAAGCGATGCGCTATCTTTTTGGGAAAACATTAATCTGTCGTATTTTGGACGTGGCCACGAAACTTGCCAGAACTACAGATTTGGATTGCATAACTTTAGACGGCGATCAGGTTTCGTCCCAAAGGTTCATTAACAGGTGGTTACTTTAACACATCTCGATCCCGTCTTGAAATACAAAAGACCCGAAGTGAACTCATGGAACAAATTAAACGATGTGAAGAAGAATTGAGAAACCTTCGAGAAGAACTTTGCAATACCGAATCGACCATCAACAGTATCGTTTCTGAGATGCAGAAAACAGAAACGAAGAACAGTAAAGCAAAGTAAATCGTATATGTTAGTTTTTGCAGCATTGTTTCAATATATTGTTTTCAGAGCTATTTATGATAAAGTGAAAGGTGAGCTGAGATTAATGAAAGGAGAACTGGCCAATATCGAGAGATACCGCGCTCCCAAAGAAAGATCTTTGGCTCAGTGCACTTCTAGTTTGCAAGCTATGAAAAATACCAAAAAAGGCTTGGAGTCTGAGCTTTATCAGGTATGATATATTGTTATTTTACAATTCTTTGAACGTTTATTATACCCACATTTCTCTACCACTTGCTAAAAATAAACACGTTTTTTAGGAACGAATGGCTCAATTATCAGTTGCCAATTAGGCAGAAGTTGATTCCCTTAATGATAATATTCAACGATTACAACGCAAATATAAAGAAGCTTTCAGTATACGTATGAAACTGGAGGCCGAAAAAAATAAGTTGGATAATCTCTTAACCAACAGTCTAATTCGTAGACGTGATGAAGTCGTTCATGCGTTACAAGAAATATCCTTGGAAGACCGTAAAAGACAACTAACAAATTCAAACGCGGAAGTGGAAAAGGTTGATAAAAAAATTAGAAAAATAAATTTGTTACGGAGGTGACATCAATTTCATAGTTGCTGTGAAAATTTATAAATCATTTATATACTTTCTTTTGTCATAGATTATTTCAAAAAGTAGCTTGCAAATTCAATTAAGGTCTCCCAATATATCATTTTTGTTAATGAAATAATGTTCTTATATTCTTCAAATTGTATTAATTAAAATAAATTGTATGTATTTTAGAAAATACATTCGTTCTTTGTATTAAATTTTACTATACTTCTTTTTTTCTTTTCCACAAATATTTATTCACCTACGTTTTTGAAAATTAATTTAATCCTAGGATCCTTAATAGAAATAAATCATCCCAACTCCGTCCATGCTTTGGAGCCATTCATTTATTATGTAAGACAATTTAGAGGAGGAAGAGTGTTGATTATGTCTTATTTTTGCTTAGAAGAGGGTGAGAGGTTGTCTCAATAGTTCTTATGTAAGATCATAAAAATGTGCAAAGTTAATATTATACCACAGAAGATAAGAGATGTTCTAGTGGCAGCTTCCATGTTGATTTTAGAAATGATTATTTTAGAGGATTCGTTATATTTACTTATATACATGCATTTTTTAAATTTTAAAACTACTATTTTATTAACGGATATATAAATTCTCAGCGTTCATAAAATATTCACTAATAGGTAACTTTTTTAATAGAGATTAGAACCCATCTACATTAGGGTGTTTTTTGTTTTTATTTTTGTATCTTCTCCAAATATTTCAGTTTTGTAAATCAAACCTGTAAACGACACAAACTGAGCTTGTTTCTCTTTTAGTTAACGTGAAGAAATTGACATTTTCATGCAAACGTTATTACATCAGTATTTTCAAAGATATGATCCTTCAAATATAAAAAAAGTAAAAGTTTGCACTTTGTTGAATTGATTTTTAGGAATTTTGGCAAGAAAACGAAATAAAACTAATCGTTTGTTACATTTTGTCATAATTCTATCCACCTTTGCTTTTATCCAATAAAGAATGATTTTCGTGATCAATCGAGTACCTTTTAAAAGTTGTAAGTTTTAATGCGAAAAATAAGGAAAAGCACTCTGCCCTAGCTCTCGATTGTATTACAGTATTCAATCGTGTGTAAAATGGGTTGCATAACTCAATGTAAGTAAAATCAAAAAAATATTAAACAGCTGTTATTTTCGAGTCGATCGAGAATGAACGGAAGTGTAACGAATTAAAGGAATGCATAAATAGACGTAAGCGTAGGGTGGAGAGTACTGTGTCTGTGTTGTAGTAATGTGAGATTTCATTTCTCCGCTGTTCAAACAAATTAATAAGGTAACACTTTCTAAAATTAATTGATTTACAGTAGTATATAAACAATTTAACAGATACAATAAATTGCTTATATTTATGGTTAGCAAAGTAGGAAAGTGATATGTGTTAAAAAATTATGGAACTGAAAAGAATTATTTTTTGACTCGAACATTAATGCAGGCAGAGGCTTAAAAAATCAAAACGGTTAATATATCATATTATTGTATATAATGGTAAATTTTTGTTTAACATAATTTCTGTACAAGGTGGTCTGTAATTGTTTGGATCAGGGGGAGGTAGATTTTCATTGACTTTCTTTGCAAAATCTTCCCAAAACTTCACTGTAACTATTGGTTTTCCATCTATCAAAGAACACAACATCTTTACAGTGAGTTTTAATTCATTAACTGTTAAGTGAGTACATTCAGGCTTCCAATTGCTTACACAATATCCATTTAAAATTTGTATTTGTTGAATTACTCTTTTCTTTTCATCACTGGTTAAACATGAATATGTTGTTACTATATTTATACATCCTACTTTATAAATGCTTTCAAATGCTCCAAATTTAATTTTATTTCTAGGACTTAAAACTGTACTTCCATGAGGTTCAAATTTTGAATTATCAACATATGTTTTATATTTTGCTCCACAATCAACCAAAATTATTTTATTGTTAACTTTTTTTATGAGGGCATGATTACGACTGATTGACTGGTCATTTGTTAAGAGAATATCTGCTTCCTTTCTTCCAATAGTGTATTCATCTTTTGTTAAATACAATATTGAGCCTTCCTTATCTTTTAAGTAAAACAACATTTCCTACCACAATAAAATACAGACAAACTATCGTTTAACACATTTAATTTTATTGTATCAGTTTCATAAAAATGTTCACCACAAATCTTTTGGAAAGCCCGGTTTTACTAAGTTATTAATGTTTCATTTTGGCTATTTGCACTTATTCACAGAATCAACATTAAACTTCCTCGTTTTTATCTATTATTGTATATATATATAAATTAATTTAAGAAAATATTTCGCAAATTTATTTTCAATTTACGTATTAAAGTTCGCTGGTAATAAAGGGATAATTTTTAAGCAAAACTTATCAACAATCTAAACATTACAATTTTATGGTCAATCTGCCACGTCGCAAACGGAGTTTTTTTTCTATTTAATTAACATGGAAAACTGACATTTTTACTCAAAAATAAAAAGCTCGTAAAAAATATTTTTATCATTAATTAAATGTAAAACAAATTCTGTTTGCGTCGTTCACAGGTTTAATCTACAAAGCTGAAGTTTTAGGAGAATATTTTTAAGATTTAATTTATACATCTTTCTTAAATTTATTTAAAGTAGAAATTGTTTCGTGTTTTATAACAGTAAATTCATATAGAGAAATCTCTTATCCTATCAGCTTTAACGGTCACAAAAAATCTCGTTTATTCTTGTAACTGCCAACATTCTCGAGGTCAAATAAAAGTAGAGCAGAGATACACGATACACAAGAAACAATAACATTATTAAATCGAGTGAACTTCTTTCTGGAAAATTTTAAATATTCTCAACTATTAGAAACGAGTGACATAATATAGTTAGGACATTTCTATGAAAGTAAAGCAATTTTTTTCATGACGTCCAAACTGCATAAATACCTATCTTGATTATGGAATGATATTGATACGTTTATGTGTCCTAAAATATAATAATATACACTCCTATATTATCGAACATTTTAAATTATTTCTTGTTAAGCAGTTTTAGTCAAAACCCTATCTGTAAAATCAAACTTTTTAATTTGTGTAAATATGGAAAATTTTGAATTTATTGGGCAGTTTCTTTTGAGTCTTTAATTACGCACATTAAATGTTGCTTATTTAAGTAAAGTTACATTTGCTATAAACATCCTAACAAATAAAATATAATCCTACTATTCGTGGTCAGTAAAATAATAAAAAGGTGCATGCATGAGTGCATAAATCACGATGTAAAGGGTTGTTTTGATGATTTTGGATATTTACTAAAACAAAACACGTGCAAAATTGTCTCTGAAAATAAAACGCTTGCATTTAAATTTTTTAATTGCAAAAGTTTAGTTAATTATTCATTAAAATATTCTTTCAAAATCCTTTTTTAGTATACCACTTCCACAAAAATCGAAGTAAAAATGTAAATGTATATAAACAATTTAACAGATAGAATAAATTACTTATATTTATGGTTAGCAAAGTAGGAAAGTGATATGTGTTAAAAAATTATGGAACTGAAAAGAATTAATTTTTGACTCGAACACTAATGTAGGCAGAGGCTTAAAAAATCAAAACGGTTAATATATCATACCGTTAATTTCAAAGCAAAGGAAAAAAATGTTCATAAATTAATTTAAGAAAATATTTCGCAAATTTATTTTCAGTTTTACGAAAGTTCGCTCGTAATAAAGAGGGAAAATTTTTGAGCAAAAATTGTCAACAATCTAAACATTACAATTTTATGGTCAATTTGCCACGTCGCAAACGGAGTTTGTTTTCCATTTAATTAACATGGAAAACTGACATTTTTACCCAAAAATAAAAAGCTCGTAAAAAATATTATTATTATTAATTAAATGGAAAATAAATTCTTTTTGCGTCGTTCACAAATTTAATCTACAAAGCTGAAGTTTTAGGAGAATATTTTTAAGATAGAATGCTAAATTGGGTAATGGGACCGAAAAAAAGACACTAATTCTACATATATATTTATATATTGTAATGTATCTAATAAGTAGTTATGTTTACTTTCGAATATGGGTGACATATAAAAGCGCCTTCCTAATTTTAAGTAAGTTAGTAAGTCACTATACTTCGTGTACTTTCTTGACCTTTCTTAATAAAAGTTTAAAAGTTCGTTATTGTTTCTTTGGTATACTGTTACGCGAGTAATTGAGTGGTGTCCGAAATAAATCGAACTAAGAACTTTAGAATCGTTTCATTATTCTGGATTTCCTAACTTTGCATTTAAAGGAAACGTTCCTGGTGCTAAAGTGACTGTTTTCCTGTAATAATTAAGTAAAACGCGCAGTTAAAAGGTACTGTGATAACAACAACGTCTTGTTCGACGACCATCCAGGATTTTTGAACCTATCCTGAGTATATATATATATATATATATATATATATAAGTGCAAAATATTTTATAATGACATAACTTTTATTTTCAACATAACTGAACGTATGTCTTAATTTTTACGTTAAATTTATCTCGTATTAAACAACGCTAATATTCCTACAGAGAAATATTTCTTATCGCGTCTGTTTTTGCTCAATCATGATATATCTCGGTCAATACTACATCTAAAGACTAAATGATCAGTTACAATAGAATATTTTAAAATCGAGCTAATTTATATAAGTTTGGAATGTATTGAATTTATTGGACAGTTTCTTTTGAGACTTTAATTACTTAATAGGACAGCCTAACATTAACTGTTGCTTATTTAAGTACATTTACTTTTTTCTTATCGTTACTGATCTAAGATACACAATATAAGAATATTATTGATTTTTTGTTAATTTTTAGCATTCTGCAAAAGGTTTTTAATTGTTTAATTGCATCTTAAATTGTGAAAATAAATAATAATATATTTTGAGGTGTCAAATTAAAGACAAAATCGTTATGTACTTTATTTTCACCATGAAGATGTATATATATGTGGTGTGGTGTCCCATTGCAACATAACCATGTTACAGTAGGAGCTACGAACTTAACCCTGCACACTTAATCGTTTATGTTCTCAAATCGTAACATTTTTAACAATTTGTCCAGACGTGAAACATTGTCAAATGTTTGTTTTTCATTGGTAATTTTATTGTTAAATTTGAAATTATTTAAATTTTAGGTCGATTATGTAATCAAATGATCGTGGTTATTTACTATGCAATTTACAATTACTATCACTGAACATTTAAAATAGGTCAGTCAATTGATACCTACATAGGCTAATATTTTAGGTACGGAATGTACTAGTCAGTATAAAAATAAAGCTCGTTTTTTTCGGTCGCATACTAATTCCGTTTAGCTGCCTTCGTGAAGAGGGTTCTAATTTGTTTTTTATTTTTTTTTTTAAATCTCCGGAACCGCAAGTCCTACAAAAAATCTATACAGCCCTTTTTTGTAGCCACATAAATAATCTATAACGTTCATCCTAATACATAAGACTTTTATTGTTGATGCTACGTAAAAATGTATTAATAATAGTCGAAGTTGTTTAATTAGCTGCAATTCATTTTTTTTAGGGCTTAGAGTTACAGCGATATTTCTAAACACCCAATTAGATACACCCCTTTTTCAAGATAAATAAATGGGGTGGTGTGGGTTTTGCGATTGTGGAAACCGAGTTTTATACTTACCACTACATCCTGTATATATATATTTAAAAATAATAATAATTGCTGCCTACCCAAAATCATTAACCCTCCAAGTCAAGTCTTTTAAAAAGTTATTGTTGTTGTTACTGTTATAAACATCGTAATAGATAAAATAAAAGCCTTCTATTCATGGTCAGTAAAATAATAAATGCATAAATCACATTGTAAATCGTTGATTTGATGATTTTAGATATTTACTAAAAAAAAAACACGTGCAAGATAGCCTATGAAAATTAAACGTTTACATTTAAAATATTTAAACTACAATTTATTATTCAGTTTATTAAAATAATCTTTCAAAATCCTTTTTTAGTATGCCATTTTTACAAAAAATTAAGTAAAAATCTAAATACAAAATAATTTTAAGAATAATTTAATTTATACGTATTTCTTAAATTTATTTAAAGTAGAAATTGTTTCGTGTTTTATAACAGTAAATTCATATAGTGGAATCTCTTATCCTATCAGCTTTAACGGTCACAAAAAATCTCGTTTTTTCTTGTAACTGTCAACATTCTCGAGGTCAAATAAAAGTACAGCAGAGATACACGATACACAAGAAACAATAACATTATCAAATCGAGCGAACTTCTTTATGAAAAAATTTAAATATTCTCAACTATTAGAAAAAACTGCATAAATACCTATCTTGATTATGGAATGATATTGATGCGTTTATATGTCGTAAAATATAATAATATATTATCGAACATTTTAAATTATTTCTTGTTAAGCAGTTTTAGTGAAAACCCTATCTGTAAAATCAAACCTTTCTCTATTTTGTATTACCTACATAAGAACACGTTCATTCTTCTAAAACATCGACATGAATTTATCGTGCTCATGTCTGCGATAATTTTAACACATATCTTATTCGAACTTTTAAGTTAGGAACTCCAGCTCGCGGAGTCATCTGTTTAATATAAATAAATAACTATATTTCCACAATTTTTGTTTGCTACTTTGTAGCAAAACGTACGTCAAGTGATAATAAAAATTGTGGAAACTACTATAGTTTTATATTTATATTTAATATGCAGTTTCACCAAGTAAATGTAAGCTCAATCAGTCATCTGTTTATACAATATCGAATAAAACTAAAATTTTCGCGGGCGTTTTTGATCTAGTTAGAATTTTGATTTTGGAAATTTGAAAAGGTCGTTATATGTGTCAATGTCTACTTCTTGCGTTGGTTATTTCAGATTTTCATTCATACTGTACATTAACGAGCTACGGTCCTACAAATTGCCAACCGTTTTTATGAAATCGAGCAAACTTTAAAATTTCACGCGGCTTTTTGGCGTAGTTAGAAATTGTATTCTAGAAATGCGAAAAGATCATTTTCTGCACCAATGTTTGCCCTTTGCGTTGGTTCTTTCTCTCTTTAAATTAAAGAGTTACGGTCCTGTAAATTGTCATCCGTTCTTACAAAATCGAACAAAATTCACATTCTTGTACGGCTTTTTGGCATAGTTAAAGATTTTATTCTCGAAATTCAAATAGGCCGTTATATGCACCAATCTCTGCTCTTTGCGCTGGTTTAATCAGATTTTAATTCTGACATTAAATGAAGGAGCTACGGTCCTGCAAATTGTCATATGTTTTTACAAAATCGAACAACATTCAAATTTTCGAGCAGCTTTTTGATCCAGTTAGAAATTATATTTTGGCAATTCGAAGAGGTCGTTATTTGAATTAATGGTTAATCTTTCCGATGGTTTAATAATATTGTTGATTCCTGCGAGTGTGTTGCTTGCTTAGCTCACTAAGGAACACTTAACCGTCTTCGGGAAAACTTAATTTGCCGAAATCTATTTTTTATTTGAATGCAGTGAACTGGATTAAATTGTCCTTTGTTACGTTGACGATAAACACAATGACGAGAACGAAATGTTTTTGAATTTCTTTAATGAAACAACTAACTAACTAACTTAACACTGAAAAAAGACAACTATATACAAAAAGGCTTAAATGACTACAGATAACGAAGACAAAAAAAATGAAAAGTGATTTCTGTTCTATCGGTACGAAGGTAAATCGAATTCTGGACTGGATGGTTATAAAACCTTACTTAAAATTAACTTAAACTATCGGGGGAGAACAAGGGTCGGAAGAAGCGGTTAGTGAGGTGTTTAATGACCTTACACTAGTGTTAGTACGTGACAAATCGACAGTGCACAAATTCAAAATTTCTTAGACAAAATACCCAGCTGACAGGCAAAAGATAATGTCTATACCTGAAGCATAAATTGGACATGTCATAAAGTATTTGTCATCGCTGGAAAGTTTTGAAAATAGTTTATGAAACGGTGTAAATGAAAAGAATTAACTTGAACTGCGCACCAACAAATATTGTAATTCTCACTTTGAATTAAGGAGCCACGGCCCTACAAATTGTCATCCGTTTTTACAAAATTGAACAAAATTGAAATATTCGCACGGCTTTTTGGCATGGTTAGAAATTTTATTCTGGAAATTCGAACAGGTCGTTATATGTACCAATGTCTCCTCTTTATGATGGTTTAATCAAATATTAATTCCGAGTTTCAGTTAAGGAGCTATGGTTCTACAAATTTTCGTCTGTTTTTAGAAAATCGAACAAAATTTAAAATTTTGCTGGGCTTTCAGGCATAGTTATAAATGCTATTCTGGATATTCCAATAGGTCGATATACGTTCCAATGTATTCTCTTTACATTGTTTTAATCATATTCGAATGGGCTGTTATATGTATCAAAGTGTGCTCTTTGCGCTGGTATAATCATATTTTAATTCTGACTTTAAATTAAAGAGCTACGGTCCTGTAAATTATCATCCGTTTTTAGAAAATCGAACAATATTTAAATTTTCGAGCGACTTTTTGGCATGGTCAGAAATTCAATTCTAAACATTCCAAGTGGTAGTCATGTGTACCACAGTCTGCTCTCTGCGCTGGTTTAATCATATTTTAATTCTAACTTTAAATTAAGGAGAAACGGTCCTATAAATTGTCATCCGTTTTTCGAAAATCGAACAATATTCAAATTTTCGCGTGGCTTTTTGGCATGGTTAGGAGTTTTATTCTGGACGTTCGAAAAGGTTGTTATATGAACCAAAGCCTGCTCTTTGCGCCGGTTTAATCAGATTTTAATTTTGACTTTAAATTAAGGAGTTACGGTCCTGTGAATTGTCATCCGTTTTTCGAAAATCGAACAAAATTCAAATCTTCGCGGGACATTTTGGTATGGTTTGAAATTTTATTCTGGACATTCGAATAGGTCGTTATATGCACCAAAGCCTACTCTTTGCGCCGGTATAATCAGATTTTAATTTTGACTTTAAATTAAGGAGGTACGGTACTGCAAATTGTCATTTGTTTTTCGAAAATCGAGCAAAATTCAAATTTTCGCGTGGCTTTTTGGCATGGTTAGGAGTTTTATTCTGGACATTCGAATATGTCGTTATAAGCACCAAAGCTTGCTCTTTGCGCCGGTATAATCATATTTTAATTCTGACTTTAAATTAAGGAGCTACGGTCTTGTAAATTGTCATCCGTTTTTCGAAAATCGAACAAAATTCAAATTTTCGCTTGGCTTTTTGGCATTGTTAGGAGTTTTATTCTGGACATTCGAATAGGTCGTTATAAGCACCAAAGCCTGCTCTTTGCGCCGGTATAATCAGATTTTAATTTTGACTTTAAACTAAGGAGCTACTGTCGTGCAAATTGTCATTTGTTTTTCGAAAATCGAACAAAATTCAAATTTTCGCGTGGCTTTTTGGCATGGTTAGGAGTTTTATTCTGGACGTTCGAAAAGGTTGTTATATGCGCCAAAGCCTGCTCTTTGCGCTGGTTTAATCAGTTCTTAATTCTCATTTTGAATTAGGGAGTTACGATTCTGCAAATTGTTATTCGTTTTCAGAAAATCAAAGAGTATCGTCAAAAGTTGATAATTTCAGTTGCAATGTACTCCTTTATAAAATGGTCCAAATTATTTTTTGCTTGACCTTTGTGGATTTTTAGAAAATGCTATTGCTAGTTTTGTGTGTTTATAACCACGAATAGTTTACTTTTAAACAATCTGGTGTAATTTTTTATTATGTGATGTGACGTTTTTTATACCGACCATTAACGATACATTATACGTTGGGTTTCTATGGTTTTTCCTTTCGTACGGTTGTCGAGTATCTGTGTGAAAGTTTGCAGCAAACGTCATTTGTCTTATGTGGGTTCTGTCATAAGAGGCACGCCTAGTCGCCATATAAGATTTCACTGTTTTGCTCGCTTACGGTGCGTTGTTTAATTTTATTTTATATCGTGTCTACATACTAGTATAGTTACTTCTGTTGTCCATTTTTACAGATTGACCAAAAAATGTGAATGTGAATTGTTAATATTGTTCATACCGAAACAATTTACAATGGTATTGTTTTTCCTGACTTGGGTTTTGCTTTTAACGACTTCACCTTGAAAAAGTATGCAGTTAATTGTCGACTGATAATTAAGAATAGTTGTACACTTATTGGGATTCCACTGAGACAATGAATCGTCTAAAAGTGGAATGTTTTTACTGGACATCGTTTGGCTGTTGATTTCTTCACCATGGACCATTGTGCAGTTAATTTTTGATTGGTGAGTAAGAAAAATTCGCCCTAATTATCAGTAATACTATTCACAGTAACTATTGTTTAGTATTTTTAGTTATGCTATGACTAATGACAAATTGTAAAACCCTTCTTGTTACTCTTGCATTTTAATGTATTACCGTTGAAGTGAATAGTGAGTTGCATGTTATTCATTTCATAACTATCTATTTACAGCATATGTTTTGTCTATGTATAATGTACGAGTCACGCCCAATTCGCCATTATGATCTGTGCTTGCTTCTTACTTTTCGATGCTTTTTTTATTGTGTCTTGTATTGTAGTTAATTTTTTCTTATCCATTTCTACAGGTGACTTATGAAAGGAAGGAAATTGAAGTTTACTTCTTCCATCTCACTGATGCAACAAAAATCGTCCAGTTTGTAGTTGAAGAAGGAATTGTTTGTGAAAAAGAATTGGTTAGTTACCGCATGAAAACTCCAGGAGCTTGTAGGTCCAGAAGGTAAGAAAGATCGTTTATGAATATTTTTGGTACTTGAGTTTGTTCGTTAAACGATCCCAAACGATTAATAGTTTTAGTTTTAATATATATTTTTTGTGTTCTTGAATATAGCTATGTTGTTTAGAAAATAATCTTCATTAATTGATTTGTAAAATAATTATTATAGTAAAGTTGAAAGGATAATTATTACTCGCAAATTTTTAATTTCTTAAATCGTTTGTATTAAAGTTTATTTATTAAAAAATACTCTCGACACTTTCAGAAATTCCACTTTTTACATTCAGTTTTCTTGCTAAAATGTCATCGAATACATAATGTGCATATTAATTAAGGGATCCTATATATGTAATGTAAATCTAATATGAGAAATAAAATATTGCCTGCGACATTAATAATTCTTCAATTGCACAATGTCACAGCCAGTTTTATAACTGATGTCATAATTGCCTATCTTTGTTCGTAAATAAAAATAATGCTCTTATTTTTTATCCATTTAGCTTGAATAATTGGTCTTGGAAATACAACACAACGTTCAGTCTGTTGCTGAAGAAGAAATTGTTTTTGACGTGGTATGGTTACTTATTGGTAGACCTTAGTAGCGGGTAATGCCAGAAGGTAAGAAGATTGATTTATATATATTTTTTTAGGACAGGTGTGTTCGGTGCACTGAACTATCCGTAAAAACAATTAATTTTGTCGTTTCATATACCTGTTCATTCGAAAATAATTTAAAAGTTTAGAAAAGAATAAATACATAGAACACTAATATTTTCGATGATAATTTGTTACCATAATGTAATGTAGTGGACCGGTCCAGTTACTATGAAATCATTAATATCAGTCCTTATTTCTTAAATAAGCCTAAAGAAAATTCGTTCATTATTTTTATGTTCTCTTGCATCAACGTTCTGCTTTGACGTTTTCTTAATTCTATTGAACAATCCAATCAAAGTCGATTAAAAATACATAAATATTTTATTTAAATTACTTTGCTAGTTATGTTTACGTTTTATTCTTACATCTCGATTTTTGTGAATTGTACATGTTCAAATCTTCCATGAGTATTTCTGACAAGCTGTTCTTAAATGTAGTTTAATCTTCGTTGGATGTTTTGGTCCTTCTCGGCCACGTTTTCCACCTTGATGACGAGAATAATTACAGTGAATTTGATGACGATTTCCAGTGAGAAGTTCTAGTGATTGGCCGGGTACTCTTATAAGCTACAGTTGACTAACTGTGGTACGTTCCTTCCTGCACTCAGTTAGCTGATTCTTTTACTATTAACATCTTCGCCTTTGGAACAGCAGATTATGCACTTAACTAAGGTGAGAATAAATTCAAAATTAATTAAAAATTTCACATTACTAATCTGTTACCACCCTATCTGTTTCAGGTCGCCGGTGGAGAAGACAAAGAAGACCGTAGTTAGAATGCTTCTTTATTTTATTTCAGGAGATTCTTTATTTTGCATGTTATTTAGTTCGTTTTAATTGAATTAATATTTTATTTTGCACGTATTCAGTTCATTTTATTTGAATTCATATTTTATTTTGCATGTTATTCAGTTCATTTTATATTAAATAATTTTTTGTTTTGCAATTATTTAGTTAATTTTAATCGAATTCGTTTTTATTTTGCATGTTTTTTATTTTGCATGTTTCTTGCTTACCTCTTCGCTTTGCTTACTGCACATTCTTACTATTTTGCTTCGCATTTACACTACGACGTCCACATGATTCAACGTTTCGTTATCGTGTTCAATTCTCTTCTCAGCTTTGTGGGCCGAGGGAGGGCCTCCCCGAACGAATCCCCTTAGCCTTAGCTTTTTAGTTGTTCTTTGAAAGTGTCTTAAACGCTTTCCGCGGTCTCCACTAGCGTCGCTTCATTTCAGACGGGGTACAGTGGGTTATCTGGAATAGGAGGAATAGCTGACTGCCCAGCTTATTTCGTCGAAATCTGTCCGATCTTTTCTACCAATCTATTAGTCTTTGTCGTTAGTCCTGCTTAATGCTCTATTCGCTTTCAGATAATATGGTATTTCCTAAGAAGACTGAAGACATCGATTTCTTTCTTTTTATTGTATTTTCATATGTTTTATTGTGTTTCTCTTACAGGTATTTTGTCTTGTTTTTTATAAACTGTTATATTAATACATTCGCAATTTAGGCTAATAGTTAACTCTTCTAAATTCATTTTTGGCATAATTGTTATAATCAAATTGAGTTTCATTAATAACTTTAATAATTAGAAGTAATTTGGGTGGATAGGGTGGCTATAAGGGGTGATGCGGAGGCCACAGAGTGTTAGGGATGCTTTTTTTGTCCCAAATATAAACTTGAAATATTAATGTAACAGCTTATAAGTGATATATTGTACACAATTTTGTTTTTCTCTTACAGTTATTTTTCTTTTTACTTTATAAACAATATATTGTGCATAATTTTGTTGTAATTATAATAAAATCTTGTTGAAATGTATTTATTCTTGATTGATAACACTATGGTAACATGTATATGATTAAATAATGTAAATAAATGATTTGTTTTGAATAAATAGGTGTATCAATAAAGAAATGTATATTTTTGCATAGTTATTAGAATATGTATTGTAAAGTTGTGTAAAATACATATATTTGTTCTACTTTATGTACATTACTGATCTTGTTAATAAAAAAATCAAAATTATGGCTTTTTTACTTGGTAAAAGTAGAATAACGTAAAGTAAGTTACTTTTTGTTTTGAACACTATCGATGCGAGTAATAAATTATTTTTCGAAATATAACTCCTTGGACTTATGCTCTCCTGATACAAATGTTGAAAAATTTCAGTTTATATTCACATACGAGGTCTAATCAACAAATATTTTGACAAAATATCTGAAAATAGAATTTTGTTTGTCAAATTATTTGTTTACCAGACCTCGTATGTTAACACAAATTTAAAATTTTAAACAAAATCCCAACTTTGTATCAGGAGAGCATAAGTTGCTTTGGATTAATTTTTCGAATTTAAATTGAACATCTTATATATCGTTATGTCAAAAACTTCGAACTAGCATAAATAAGTCAGCAATTATATCAATATACATCACTCAATGTCTTCTTTTTTTAAATACTTTATTAAATTTAATGCGTTGGTTAATGAGAAAACAAAACAATTTCTAATCTTAACATATTTATTAAAAATCACTCTTAAGCAAATACAATATAATTATTTAATCATGTTTATATTTACATAAAACTATTTATAGATTAATTGATTTATTTAATACAAAATATATTGGATACAAATCAGCTTGATTTACAAACAATACACAGATAGTACAATTAATTTCAATACATCTTTATTACAAGTTGACAAGAGTTTATTACAATTAAATGCGGTAATTACTTACATTTTATGCTTTATAAGCTGTTACATTAATATTTCAAGTTTATATTTGGGACAAAAAAAGCATCCCTAACACTCTGTGGCCTCCGCATCACCCCTTATAGCCACCCTATCCACCCAAATTACTTCTAATTATTAAAGTTATTAATGAAACTCAATTTGATTATAACAATTATGCCAAAAATGAATTTAGAAGAGTTAACTATTAGCCTAAATTGCGAATGTATTAATATAACAGTTTATAAAAAACAAGACAAAATACCTGTAAGAGAAACACAATAAAACATATGAAAATACAATAAAAAGAAAGAAATCGATGTCTTCAGTCTTCTTAGGAAATACCATATTATCTGAAAGCGAATAGAGCATTAAGCAGGACTAACGACAAAGACTAATAGATTGGTAGAAAAGATCGGACAGATTTCGACGAAATAAGCTGGGCAGTCAGCTATTCCTCCTATTCCAGATAACCCACTGTACCCCGTCTGAAATGAAGCGACGCTAGTGGAGACCGCGGAAAGCGTTTAAGACACTTTCAAAGAACAACTAAAAAGCTAAGGCTAAGGGGATTCGTTCGGGGAGGCCCTCCCTCGGCCCACAAAGCTGAGAAGAGAATTGAACACGATAACGAAACGTTGAATCATGTGGACGTCGTAGTGTAAATGCGAAGCAAAATAGTAAGAATGTGCAGTAAGCAAAGCGAAGAGGTAAGCAAGAAACATGCAAAATAAAAAACATGCAAAATAAAAACGAATTCGATTAAAATTAACTAAATAATTGCAAAACAAAAAATTATTTAATATAAAATGAACTGAATAACATGCAAAATAAAATATGAATTCAAATAAAATGAACTGAATACGTGCAAAATAAAATATTAATTCAATTAAAACGAACTAAATAACATGCAAAATAAAGAATCTCCTGAAATAAAATAAAGAAGCATTCTAACTACGGTCTTCTTTGTCTTCTCCACCGGCGACCTGAAACAGATAGGGTGGTAACAGATTAGTAATGTGAAATTTTTAATTAACTTTGAATTTATTCTCACCTTAGTTAAGTGCATAATCTGCTGTTCCAAAGGCGAAGATGTTAATAGTAAAAGAATCAGCTAACTGAGTGCAGGAAGGAACGTACCACAGTTAGTCAACTGTAGCTTATAAGAGTACCCGGCCAATCACTAGAACTTCTCACTGGAAATCGTCATCAAATTCACTGTAATTATTCTCGTCATCAAGGTGGAAAACGTGGCCGAGAAGGACCAAAACATCCAACGAAGATTAAACTACATTTAAGAACAGCTTGTCAGAAATACTCATGGAAGATTTGAACATGTACAATTCACAAAAATCGAGATGTAAGAATAAAACGTAAACATAACTAGCAAAGTAATTTAAATAAAATATTTATGTATTTTTAATCGACTTTGATTGGATTGTTCAATAGAATTAAGAAAACGTCAAAGCAGAACGTTGATGCAAGAGAACATAAAAATAATGAACGAATTTTCTTTAGGCTTATTTAAGAAATAAGGACTGATATTAATGATTTCATAGTAACTGGACCGGTCCACTACATTACATTATGGTAACAAATTATCATCGAAAATATTAGTGTTCTATGTATTTATTCTTTTCTAAACTTTTAAATTATTTTCGAATGAACAGGTATATGAAACGACAAAATTAATTGTTTTTACGGATAGTTCAGTGCACCGAACACACCTGTCCTAAAAAAATATATATAAATCAATCTTCTTACCTTCTGGCATTACCCGCTACTAAGGTCTACCAATAAGTAACCATACCACGTCAAAAACAATTTCTTCTTCAGCAACAGACTGAACGTTGTGTTGTATTTCCAAGACCAATTATTCAAGCTAAATGGATAAAAAATAAGAGCATTATTTTTATTTACGAACAAAGATAGGCAATTATGACATCAGTTATAAAACTGGCTGTGACATTGTGCAATTGAAGAATTATTAATGTCGCAGGCAATATTTTATTTCTCATATTAGATTTACATTACATATATAGGATCCCTTAATTAATATGCACATTATGTATTCGATGACATTTTAGCAAGAAAACTGAATGTAAAAAGTGGAATTTCTGAAAGTGTCGAGAGTATTTTTTAATAAATAAACTTTAATACAAACGATTTAAGAAATTAAAAATTTGCGAGTAATAATTATCCTTTCAACTTTACTATAATAATTATTTTACAAATCAATTAATGAAGATTATTTTCTAAACAACATAGCTATATTCAAGAACACAAAAAATATATATTAAAACTAAAACTATTAATCGTTTGGGATCGTTTAACGAACAAACTCAAGTACCAAAAATATTCATAAACGATCTTTCTTACCTTCTGGACCTACAAGCTCCTGGAGTTTTCATGCGGTAACTAACCAATTCTTTTTCACAAACAATTCCTTCTTCAACTACAAACTGGACGATTTTTGTTGCATCAGTGAGATGGAAGAAGTAAACTTCAATTTCCTTCCTTTCATAAGTCACCTGTAGAAATGGATAAGAAAAAATTAACTACAATACAAGACACAATAAAAAAAGCATCGAAAAGTAAGAAGCAAGCACAGATCATAATGGCGAATTGGGCGTGACTCGTACATTATACATAGACAAAACATATGCTGTAAATAGATAGTTATGAAATGAATAACATGCAACTCACTATTCACTTCAACGGTAATACATTAAAATGCAAGAGTAACAAGAAGGGTTTTACAATTTGTCATTAGTCATAGCATAACTAAAAATACTAAACAATAGTTACTGTGAATAGTATTACTGATAATTAGGGCGAATTTTTCTTACTCACCAATCAAAAATTAACTGCACAATGGTCCATGGTGAAGAAATCAACAGCCAAACGATGTCCAGTAAAAACATTCCACTTTTAGACGATTCATTGTCTCAGTGGAATCCCAATAAGTGTACAACTATTCTTAATTATCAGTCGACAATTAACTGCATACTTTTTCAAGGTGAAGTCGTTAAAAGCAAAACCCAAGTCAGGAAAAACAATACCATTGTAAATTGTTTCGGTATGAACAATATTAACAATTCACATTCACATTTTTTGGTCAATCTGTAAAAATGGACAACAGAAGTAACTATACTAGTATGTAGACACGATATAAAATAAAATTAAACAACGCACCGTAAGCGAGCAAAACAGTGAAATCTTATATGGCGACTAGGCGTGCCTCTTATGACAGAACCCACATAAGACAAATGACGTTTGCTGCAAACTTTCACACAGATACTCGACAACCGTACGAAAGGAAAAACCATAGAAACCCAACGTATAATGTATCGTTAATGGTCGGTATAAAAAACGTCACATCACATAATAAAAAATTACACCAGATTGTTTAAAAGTAAACTATTCGTGGTTATAAACACACAAAACTAGCAATAGCATTTTCTAAAAATCCACAAAGGTCAAGCAAAAAATAATTTGGACCATTTTATAAAGGAGTACATTGCAACTGAAATTATCAACTTTTGACGATACTCTTTGATTTTCTGAAAACGAATAACAATTTGCAGAATCGTAACTCCCTAATTCAAAATGAGAATTAAGAACTGATTAAACCAGCGCAAAGAGCAGGCTTTGGCGCATATAACAACCTTTTCGAACGTCCAGAATAAAACTCCTAACCATGCCAAAAAGCCACGCGAAAATTTGAATTTTGTTCGATTTTCGAAAAACAAATGACAATTTGCACGACAGTAGCTCCTTAGTTTAAAGTCAAAATTAAAATCTGATTATACCGGCGCAAAGAGCAGGCTTTGGTGCTTATAACGACCTATTCGAATGTCCAGAATAAAACTCCTAACAATGCCAAAAAGCCAAGCGAAAATTTGAATTTTGTTCGATTTTCGAAAAACGGATGACAATTTACAAGACCGTAGCTCCTTAATTTAAAGTCAGAATTAAAATATGATTATACCGGCGCAAAGAGCAAGCTTTGGTGCTTATAACGACATATTCGAATGTCCAGAATAAAACTCCTAACCATGCCAAAAAGCCACGCGAAAATTTGAATTTTGCTCGATTTTCGAAAAACAAATGACAATTTGCAGTACCGTACCTCCTTAATTTAAAGTCAAAATTAAAATCTGATTATACCGGCGCAAAGAGTAGGCTTTGGTGCATATAACGACCTATTCGAATGTCCAGAATAAAATTTCAAACCATACCAAAATGTCCCGCGAAGATTTGAATTTTGTTCGATTTTCGAAAAACGGATGACAATTCACAGGACCGTAACTCCTTAATTTAAAGTCAAAATTAAAATCTGATTAAACCGGCGCAAAGAGCAGGCTTTGGTTCATATAACAACCTTTTCGAACGTCCAGAATAAAACTCCTAACCATGCCAAAAAGCCACGCGAAAATTTGAATATTGTTCGATTTTCGAAAAACGGATGACAATTTATAGGACCGTTTCTCCTTAATTTAAAGTTAGAATTAAAATATGATTAAACCAGCGCAGAGAGCAGACTGTGGTACACATGACTACCACTTGGAATGTTTAGAATTGAATTTCTGACCATGCCAAAAAGTCGCTCGAAAATTTAAATATTGTTCGATTTTCTAAAAACGGATGATAATTTACAGGACCGTAGCTCTTTAATTTAAAGTCAGAATTAAAATATGATTATACCAGCGCAAAGAGCACACTTTGATACATATAACAGCCCATTCGAATATGATTAAAACAATGTAAAGAGAATACATTGGAACGTATATCGACCTATTGGAATATCCAGAATAGCATTTATAACTATGCCTGAAAGCCCAGCAAAATTTTAAATTTTGTTCGATTTTCTAAAAACAGACGAAAATTTGTAGAACCATAGCTCCTTAACTGAAACTCGGAATTAATATTTGATTAAACCATCATAAAGAGGAGACATTGGTACATATAACGACCTGTTCGAATTTCCAGAATAAAATTTCTAACCATGCCAAAAAGCCGTGCGAATATTTCAATTTTGTTCAATTTTGTAAAAACGGATGACAATTTGTAGGGCCGTGGCTCCTTAATTCAAAGTGAGAATTACAATATTTGTTGGTGCGCAGTTCAAGTTAATTCTTTTCATTTACACCGTTTCATAAACTATTTTCAAAACTTTCCAGCGATGACAAATACTTTATGACATGTCCAATTTATGCTTCAGGTATAGACATTATCTTTTGCCTGTCAGCTGGGTATTTTGTCTAAGAAATTTTGAATTTGTGCACTGTCGATTTGTCACGTACTAACACTAGCGTAAGGTCATTAAACACCTCACTAACCGCTTCTTCCGACCCTTGTTCTCCCCCGATAGTTTAAGTTAATTTTAAGTAAGGTTTTATAACCATCCAGTCCAGAATTCGATTTACCTTCGTACCGATAGAACAGAAATCACTTTTCATTTTTTTTGTCTTCGTTATCTGTAGTCATTTAAGCCTTTTTGTATATAGTTGTCTTTTTTCAGTGTTAAGTTAGTTAGTTAGTTGTTTCATTAAATAAATTCAAAAACATTTCGTTCTCGTCATTGTGTTTATCGTCAACGTAACAAAGGACAATCCAATTTGCAGGACCGTAGCTCCTTCATTTAATGTCAGAATTAAAATCTGATTAAACCAGCGCAAAGAGCAGAGATTGGTGCATATAACGGCCTATTTGAATTTCGAGAATAAAATCTTTAACTATGCCAAAAAGCCGCACAAAAATGTGAATTTTGTTCGATTTTGTAAGAACGGATGACAATTTACAGGACCGTAACTCTTTAATTTAAAGAGAGGAAGAACCAACGCAAAGAGCAAACATTGGTGCAGAAAATGATCTTTTCGCATTTCTAGAATACAATTTCTAACTACGCCAAAAAGCCGCGTGAAAATTTAAAGTTTGCTCGATTTCATAAAAACGGTTGGCAATTTGTAGGACCGTAGCTCGTTAATGTACAGTATGAATGAAAATCTGAAATAACCAACGCAAGAAGTAGACATTGACACATATAACGACCTTTTCAAATTTCCAAAATCAAAATTCTAACTAGATCAAAAACGCCCGCGAAAATTTTAATTTTATTCGATATTATATAAACAGATGACTGATTGAGTTTACATTTACTTGGTGAAACTGCATATTAAATATAAATATAAAACTATTGTAGTTTACACAATTTTTATTGTCACTTGACGTACGTTTTGCTACAAAGTAGCAAACAAAAATTGTGGAAACAGTTTTTTTATTTATATTAAACAGATGACTCCGCGAGCTGGAGTTCCTAACTTAAAAGTTCGAATAAGATATGTGTTAAAACTATCGCAGACATGAGCACGATAAATTCATGTCGATGTTTTAGAAGAATGAACGTGTTCTTATGTAGGTAATACAAAATAGAGAAAAGTTTGATTTTACACATAGGGTTTTCACTAAAACTGCTTAACAAGAAATAATTTAAAATGTTCGATAATATATTATTATATTTTACGACATATAAACGCATCAATATCATTCCATAATCAAGATAGGTATTTATGCAGTTTTTTCTAACAGTTGAGAATATTTAAATTTTTCCATAAAGGAGTTCGCTCGATTTGATAATGTTATTGTTTCTTGTGTATCGTGTATCTCTGCTGTACTTTTATTTGACCTCGAGAAAGTTGACAGTTACAAGAATAAACGAGATTTTTTGTGACCGTTAAAGCTGATACGATAAGAGATTCCTCTATATGAATTTACTGTTATAAAACACGAAACAATTTCTACTTTAAATAAATTTAAGAAATACGTATAAATTAAATTATTCTTAAAATTATTTTGTATTTAGATTTTTACTTACTTTTTTTTAAAAATGGCATACTAAAAAAGGATTTTGAAAGATTATTTTAATAAACTGAATAATAAATTGTAGTTTAAATATTTTAAATGTAAACGTTTAATTTTCATAGGCTATCTTGCACGTGTTTTTTTTAGTAAATATCTAAAATCATCAAATCAACGATTTACAATGTGATTTATGCATTTATTATTTTACTGACCATGAATAGAAGGCTTTTATTTTATCTATTACGATGTTTATAACAGTAACAACAACAATAACTTTTTAAAAGACTTGACTTGGAGGGTTAATGATTTTGGGTAGGCAGCAATTATTATTATTTTTAAATAATTTTTATTCCACAATCGCAAAACCGACACCACCCCATTTATTTATCTTGAAAAAGGGGTGTATCTAATTGGGTGTTTAGAAATATCGCTGTAACTGTAAGCCCTAAAAAAAAATGAATTGCAGCTAATTAAACAACTTCGACTATTATTAATACATTTTTACTTAGCATCAACAATAAAAGTCTTATGTATTAGGATGAACGTTATAGATTATTTATGTGGCTACAAAAAAGGGCTGTATAGATTTTTTGTAGGACTTGCGGTTCCGGAGATTTAAAAAAAAAAAAAAAAACAAATTAGAACTCTCTTCACGAAGCCACCGAAAAAAACGAGCTTTATTTTTATACTGACTAGTACATCCTGTACCTAAAATATTAGCCTATGTAGGTATCAATTGACTGACCTATTTTAAATGTTCAGTGATACTAATTGTAAATTGCATAGTAAATAACCACGATCATTTGATTACATAATCGACCTAAAATTTAAATAATTTTAAATTTAACAATAAAATTACCAATGAAAAAGAAACATTTGACAATGTTTCACGTCTGGACAAATTGTTAAAAATGTTACGATTTGAGAACATAAACGATTAAGTGTGCAGGGTTAAGTTCGTAGCTCCTACTGTAACATGGTTATGTTGCAATGGGACACCCCACCATATATATATACATCTTCATGGTGAAAATAAAGTACATAACGATTTTGTCTTTAATTTGACACCTCAAAATATATTATTATTTATTTTCACAATTTAAAATGCAATTAAACAATTAAAAACCTTTTGCAGAATAGTAAAAATTAACAAAAAATCAATGATATTTTTATATTGTGATCAGTAACGATAAGAAAAGAAATAAATGTACTTAAATAAGCAACAGTTAATGTTAGGCTGTCCTATTAAGTAATTAAAGTCTCAAAAGAAACTGTCCAATAAATTCAATACATTCCATACTTATATAAATTAGCTCGATTTTAAAATATTCTATTGTAACTGTTCATTTAGTCTTCAGATGTAGTATTGACCGAGATATATCATGATTGAGCAAAAACAGACGCGATAAGAAATATTTCTCTGTAGGAATATTAGCGTTGTTTAATACGAGATAAATTTAACGTAAAAATTAAGACATACGTTCAGTTATGTTGAAAATAAAAGTTGTCATAAAATATTTTGCACTTATATATATATATATATATATTGTTACGTCCAGACACTCAGGATAAGTTCAAAAATCCTGGATGGTCGTCGAACAAGACGTTGTTGTTATCACAGTACCTTTTAACTGCGCGTTTTACTTAATTATTACAGGAAAACAGTCACTTTAGCACCAGGAACGTTGCCTTTAAATGCAAAGTTAGGAAATCCAGAATAATGAAACGATTCTAAAGTTCTTAGTTCGATTTATTTCGGACACCACTCAATTACTCGCGTAATAGTATACCAAAGAAACAATAACGAACTTTTAAACTTTTATTAAGAAAGGTCAAGAAAGTACACGAAGTATAGTGACTTCTAACTTACTTAAAATTAGGAAGGCGCTTTTATATGTCACCCATATTGGAAAGTAAACATAACTACTAATTAGATACATTACAATATATAAATATATATGTAGAATTAGTGTCTTTTTTTCGGTCCCATTAGCCAATTTAGCATTCTCCTAAAACTTCAGCTTTATAGATTAAATTTGTGAACGACGCAAAAAGAATTTATTTTCCATTTAATTAATAATAATAATATTTTTTACGAGCTTTTTATTTTTGGGTAAAAATGTCAGTTTTCCATGTTAATTAAATGGAAAACAAACTCCGTTTGCGACGTGGCGAATTGACCATAAAATTGTAATGTTTAGATTGTTGACAATTTTTGCTCAAAAATTTTCCCTCATTACGAGCGAACTTTAATTCGTAAAACTGAAAATAAATTTGCGAAATATTTTCTTAAATTAATTTATGAACATTTTTTTCCTTTGCTTTGAAATTAACGGTATGATATATTAACCGTTTTGATTTTTTAAGCCTCTGCCTGCATTAGTGTTCGAGTCAAAAATTAATTCTTTTCAGTTCCATAATTTTTTAACACATATCACTTTCCTACTTTGCTAACCATAAATATAAGTAATTTATTCTATCTGTTAAATTGTTTATATACATTTACATTTTTACTTCGATTTTTGTGGAAGTGGTATACTAAAAAAGGATTTTGAAAGAATATTTTAATGAATAATTAACTAAACTTTTGCAATTAAAAAATTTAAATGCAAGCGTTTTATTTTCAGAGACAATTTTGCACGTGTTTTGTTTTAGTAAATATCCAAGATCATCAAAACAACGCTTTACATCGTGATTTATGCACTCATGCATGCACCTTTTTATTATGTTACTGACCACGAATAGTAGGATTATATTTTATTTGTTAGGATGTTTATAGCAAATGTAACTTTACCTAAATAAGAAACATTTAATGTACATAATTAAAGTCTCAAAAGAAACTGCCCAATAAATTCAAAATTTTCCATATTTACACAAATTAAAAAGTTTGATTTTACAGATAGGGTTTTCACTAAAACTGCTTAACAAGAAATAATTTAAAATGTTCGATAATATAGGAGTGTGTATTATTATATTAAAGGACACATAAACGCATCAATATCATTCCATAACCAAGATAGGTATATATGCAGTTTGGACGTCATGAAAAAAATTGCTTTACTTTCATAGAAATGGCCTAACTATATTATGTCACTCGTTTCTAACAGTTGAGAATATTTAAAATTTTCCATAAAGAAGTTCGCTCGATTTAATAATGTTATTGTTTCTTGTGTATCGTGTATCTCTGCTGTACTTTTATTTGACCTCGAGAATGTTGGCAGTTACAAGAATAAACGAGATTTTTTGTGACCATTAAAGCTGATACGATAAGAGATTCCTCTATATGAATTTACTGTTATAAAACACGAAACAATTTCTACTTTAAATAAATTTAAGAAATACAAAATTTTGTTCGATTTTCGAAAAGCGGATGACATACTACAGGACCGTAGCTACTTAATTTTAAGTCAGAACTAAAATGTGATTAAACCAGCGCAAAGAGCAGACATTGGTACATATATCGACCTATTCGAATTTCCAGAATAAAATTCCTAACAATGCCAAAAAGTCGCGCGATGATTTAAATTTTGTTCGATTTTCGAAAAACGGATGACAATTTACAGGATCGTAGTAATTTAAAGTCAGAATTAAAATATGATTAAACCTACCCAAAGAACAGACTTTGGTACATATGAGGATCTATTCGATTTTTCAGAATAAAATTTCTAATTATGCCAAAAATCCGCGCCAATATTTGAATTTTGTTTGATAATGCAAAAACAAGTGACTTCACAGACCAGCAGTTCGTATCTTTATGGTTGTAATTAGAAATATGTGTTAATGTCGATGTTTTAGGAGAATGAGTAAGTATGTTGTCATAAATGTGTAATATTAAATGGAAAAAAGTTTGATTTGAAGGTAGGTTTTTAATTGAAACTGCTTATAAGAACGAATTAAAAATGTTCGATAACAAATAACTATAAAATTATGTACATTCGTTTCTAACAGTTGAGAACATTTAAAATTTTCGAAAAAGAAATTCATTCGATTTTATAATATTATTCTGTTTGTGTATCGTATATCTCCGTTGTAGCTTTATTTGACCTCCAGAATGTTGGCAGTTACAAAAATAGACAGAGATTTTTTGTAATCGTTAAAGCTGATACGATAAGAGATTCCTCTATATGAATTTACTGTTATAAAACACGAAACAATTTCTACTTTAAATAAATTTAAGAAATACGTATAAATTAAATTATTCTAAAAACCATTTTGCATTTACATTTTTATTTAGATTTTTGTGGAAGTGGTATACTAAAAAAAAATTTTGAAAAATTATTTTAATGAATAATTAACTAAACTTTGGCAATTAAAAAATTTTCAGAGACAATTTTGCACGTGTTTTGTTTTAGTAAATATCCAAAATCATCAAAACAATGCTTTACAGCGTGATTTATGCACACATGCATGCACCTTTTTGTTATTTTGCTGACCACGAATAGTAGGATTATATTTTATTTGTTATGATGTTTATATCAATAACAACAACAACAACAACAACAATAATAATAATTTTTTGAAAGACTTACTACTTCAGGTTCATCTTTGTGAAGTTGCAGTTGTGTAAGACCAAGCCCGGCACTCTGTGACACTGCCTCTAATGCTTCGATATTCTCGGCCATTCCTCCAGCTCGCGTTTCCTTCTTCGAACGAACCTAGATAACGTAAAAGATAGTTTATTGCATTTTATTAAAAAAAAAAACTATTTTTTATAGTGTTTATTATAATTTTCATTAAAATTACCAACTATATATTAGATTTAACTTTTTCCAAACTTCAACCGATAGTATAGAAATTACACACAGGGACTTTTGTCATGTACCGTTATAATATAAGTATATACTTTCCTTTTTCATCTAATACTTCTAAGAAATGTCGACAATCTTTCTCTTCTGTTAGCAATACTATTTCACTTTTACAGTTTCTTTTAAAGAATATTCCTTCTTTGTCATTTTAACAACCACCGACATTATCTTTGACTAACAATAACCTTCTATAAAACTTCCCTTGCTTCGGCATCTTTACATGTAATTTACTTTTTCAACGTATACTTCAATTAGTTTTATCAGGCCAAAGAGTGCCTTTGCCTCAAGCTAAAATAGTGTTTGAAAGAAGGGACCCCCTTCAGCCCCGCCAAACAACTGGCAATCACCTACGACCTTCCGGACGACTACATCGATATATATACAACACACAAAAAAGGAAGATATTTAATAACGAAGATTCAATATAGAAGATCGAATACTTAATAACACAACGATAAGAAATAGATTTAGGACCATTTTTGTTGGCAGTACGATTAAATTAAAATTAAAAGTTCAATGAGTTTTTTTCTAAGTCAAGTAACTAGCTTTGGAACTGAGTTCCTAAAACTTTTAATGCAAGTAAATTTTAGACTTCTAAAATAAAAAGCATCCTACAAAAATTGAACTGCGCAATTCAGCGTTACATCTTAAGTACGTACTTAATGAATAAATAAAACAATGAAACTGTTTTTAGGCCAATGGAATGGCAGAGCGAAAGAGGGAAGGTTAACATTTTCGCTAGGTAGCAATGTTTTTTTTTAAAGATATATAGAGGATGTAGTGGCGAGTACAAAACTCTATTTTCACGATCATAAAGCCACCCCCGCCCCATTTATTCATCTTGAAAAAAGGATGTATCCAACTGGGTTTTTAGAAATATCTCCGTTACTCTAAGCTCTAAAACAATTTAATACAAACATTTTTTGTAGCTAATTAATTAACTTCGCTTTCATTAATACATTTTCATGTAGCTAAATAAAAGTCTTATAAGAAATAAAAGTCTTATAAGAATGAAAGTTATACATTATTTAAGTGTATTGTTACGATTCTCCCTATATATACATTATAACGATACCCACTGTATATGTACTTGTATTTCATCGTAACACTTATTGATAATGATGAAATGGAATCGGCCTTTACTTGGTGAAAATTATTCATAGTGAATATAATAAAAAACACAAAAACTTTCACAAAATTATTTAATTCAACAACAATTGTTTCGCGCTAACACTGTAGCTTCTTCAGGTTGACAATGAATAGTACAACAAGGTATATATATATATATATATATATATATATATATATATATATATGTGAATCAGGGTACAAACACAACACAGCAATGGGGGAAATAATCGAAGAAAATACTAAGTAAAATTAAATACATATAATCAAAATTAATAGTATACAAAATTAATGCAAAATTAAAGATTAAATTAAATTAATTAATTTTTTTTTGAGATTTATAGAGGACAGTTACGATTTTTAATTTAATAAAGGAGAAGAAATATCGTCTATTTGTTCATTTATCGATAATGATGACGATTACTGTTTGTTAATCTCTACAGCTTCTAGTAACCTTAATTTAAAACTATTTTCAAAAACGTGTAACATATCGTAGTTAAAATTAGGGATATGATTACTTTCTATTAAGTGAAAAGCATAATTTGAATTTAGTTTTTTATAATATAAAATTTATTGGTGTTACTGGGAGAAATTTTAAAATTAGGATTTTCAGTAAATCTTTTAAGGATAAAAAACTAAATTCAAATTATGCTTCCCAATTAATAGAAAGTAATCATATCCCTAACTTTAACTACGATATGTTACACGTTTGTGAAAATAGTTTTATTTTAAATTAAGGTTACCAGAAACTTTAGAAATTAACAAACAAATATCGTCATCTTTATTTATAAATGAACAAATAGACATTAATTTTTCTCCTTTATTAAATTTAAAATTGTAATTGTCCGCTATGTATCTCAAAAAATTTTTAATTAATTTAATTTTTTAATCTTTTAATTTTACTTAGTATTGTCTTCGACTATTTTCCCCACTGCTGTGTTGCGTTTGTACCCCGATTCACATATATATATATATATATATACCTTGTTTAGATGTACTATTCACTGTCAACCTGAAGAAACTACAGTGTTAGCGAAACAATTGTTGTTGAATTAAATAATTTTGTGAAAGTTTTTGTGTTTTTTATTATATTTACTTATTGATAAGTTCTACATCATCTAACTTTAATGTACCATTTACTGCTTATCAACCTCTCTTCATTTAACTTTAATTAAGCATTTAGTACTTATCATGAGTCCATCATCAATCTTTTTCAATAGACCATTTTAGTACTTTTGCATGAATTCATTTTAATAACTCATGACAATTAATTAATCCTGTGTAAGAAAGGATTAGATATTCATATACAAGACGTTTTTGCCAGAACGTTCAGTCAGAGAGACTGTAGCAGACTGTAACAAGATTGAACAAGATTGTAACAAATTGTAATCAACATCCAACCAACAGTCTCACTCGACATATATGTAAATTACTGCCTGATTAATATTACTATTATATATTTTGTGCAAGAAATATACTTACTATAGTGTTGAGAAGTTCTGCGATTTGGATTATTATTTATCAATTCTGCTATCAAGCGGGGTTGCAACAGTATCTTACATTAATAACGATAAGAGAAAATGTAACTTTACTTAAATAAGCAACATTTAATTAAAGTCTCAAAAGAAACTGTCCAATAAATTCAAAACTTTCCATATTTACACAAATTAACTCGATTTAAAAATAAATATTTTAACTTCATTTAACCTTCTGACGTGGTATTGATGGAGATATATCATGATCGAATGTGTTCTTGAACAAAAACAGACTCGATAAGAAATATTTCTCTATAGGAATATTAGCGTAGTTTAATGCGAGGTAAATTTAACGTAAAAATTAAGAAATAAGTTCAGTTATGTTAAAAGTAAAAGTTGCTTTTATTAAAAATATTTTACATTTACATATGTAGAATTAGGACGCTCTTTTCGTTTCCATTAGTCAATTTAGCATCGTATCTTAAAATATTCTCCTAAAACTTCAGCTTTGTAGATCACACCTGTGAACGACGCAAATGGAAGCATGGAAAAAATGACTTTTTCACTCAAACGTTACTATATGATTTTAACACATCACATAATTTTCCTTTTATTATATTAGTACTACATATTAATATCTATTTAGACATAATTATGTTTTGCTTTTGGTACCTTTAGTTTGTCAAACTTCGTTCATTCTCGATCGACACGAAAATAATATAAGATACAGCTTTTGATTGGTTGTATTTCAATTTTATTTTTTGATTTTAGTTGCATTAAGTTATGCAACCCATTTTACAGACGATTACATACTGTTTAATATTGAATTAAATAATTGAGTGAAACACACTTAATTTCCACTTAATACATTTACGATTGTTTCACTCTACAAGCGCATCTTCAGAAGAAGTATTGATCAATACCTTTAATTTTTTCGTGAAACGTAACCCAGTGTTTATTTGTTTCAATGTTTTCAAATGCTACATCAAATCTGAACATACATATTATTTGCATCATAAAATAGTGTTATTTTATATTTCTGTTAACATTTTCCTTTGAAATAGCTAAAGTGGCCGGTTAAGAGGGGTTATTCTGTAACTAAATAGTGAGTATATTTGTCAATTGTAAACGCAATTTATACAGCTGAATTTATTTTATACAATAAAATATATTATAACCATATTCAATCTTTTTCATTATGTATCCTATCCATTATTTTGATGAAGTTGGAATTTAACATATAACCAACTAAAAGAATATTTTATGGTTTATTATATTTCTTTTGGAAAATAGATTGTTACATGTTAAATTCTAATTTCATTACTTGAGAAAAACTTGAAAACTGAAAACGAAATTACAACCTATTTAAATTCCCCGTTTTTTCCTTGTTAGTGTGGTACACCAGTCAATAGATGGCATTTATCGAGTGAATCGTCTATAAACCTCTCTAATCTGTGGGCAAAAGTCAAAAATTTAACTGTTTGGTTATATGTTAATATTTATTTTAGATTGTTATTAACAAAATAAAAAATTAGATATGTAGATTAATATAAAAATGCAAATGGATTCTCAAATAGCAATTAACAAAGAAGATAATATTGATAAGCAGAACCAATCATTTAGTTACATAGCAATTCCTATTGATGCTCTAGATTTATCAAATCAAGAAGTTCAAGCTTTTCTTTCACAAAATATTATAGTAAAATCGTTACCAGACAATAAATTTTGTGTTGTAGAAACTCAGGTTAGTAGTGATTTAATATTGCAAGAACACATATTTACTTAATTTATTGATAATTTTTAGAATGCCATCCGACCTAGTGTAATTGAATATAGTAGTAATTCCGATCCAACGTAAGTATCTAAAATCTTTTTTTGGTATTACTAATATGTATATGCTGTTTGCGTTTTAGTGACTTACTTCAAGACACACAGATTACACTTTCTACTTCAGAGAACAACAACATCCTACAACAAGAACTAGTACAAAATATAAATCCCAAATATGTTCAAAACAAGAAGAAAAAAAAGTTTCAGTGCAATATTTGTTCAACAAAATTTAAAAATTCTCAGTACTATCAAAATCACATGCAACAACATCACAGAAAGAAGAAGTATAAATGTGATCACTGTTCTGCTAGCTTTAATGTACAGGATAATTTCATGATACATAAAGCAATGCATACTAAAGGCGAACCTGCTTGTCCTTTGTGTGATAGAAAATTTCAAAGATTAGCAAGTCTTAAGTCACATCTTCTTTTACATCAAATTGAAGAAACATTTACATGCAGTGATTGTCAATTAGAATTCGAAAATGAGGTAGGAACTTCGCATAAGCCAGAATAATATTTCATCTTGATAAGGAAAATTATTGAAATACTCAAAAAATTTGATGTCTAATTTTGTTTAGGACGAATTTAATGACCATGTAGCTAGTCATTTAAGTGACTTAATATCCAACAAAACAGAAGGAACAACAATGAAACGAGTTTGCAGTTACTGCAATTCTAATTTTGAATCATACAAAGAGTATAAAGAACATGTTTCTTATCATATAAAGGTACACTGGTTCATTTATATAATTGTTTCACTTAAAAAAAATATTAAGTGCTTTTATTTCCAGGTAAACCGGTTACTACATAATGTAAAGAAAAGTAAAAGAAAAACAAATAATAAAGAATACCAACACAAATGTGAGGTATGCCAAAAAAGTTTTCCGAAAGTTTGTCTGCTAGAACGACATTTTAGAATACACAGTGGTGAAAAACCTTTTGTTGTAAGTAATTATTTTATATTAAATTATATAATTATATATATTTAGGGCTTAAGTTAAAGAGACTCCAGGTATTATGAAATATTTAATAATTTAATTATATTTAATTTCAAATGATTATCCATTAATAAATCTTAAAATCATTTGATTAAGTTGATTGTATCTTTCTTTTACTTATGTTTTTATTACAATTTACACAGTAAAACGGTTTTTATTACTTGAGTTTTTGATACAGAAAATTAACATTTTGTGGTTAATTACATCTCCTTTGATGAATTAGGCTAAATGTGTTTGTATATGTAAATGTATATTTATTAACAGGAATACTTTTAAATTCTTGTATCATTTTAAATGGTTTATTTTAGTGTAAAGAATGCAATCGTGGTTTTGCTCAAAAAGGAACATTGCAGATTCATATGTCAAAACATACAGGAGTTAAACCATTTTTATGTACATTATGTCCTGCCAGATTTTGTCAAAAAGGTGATATTTTCGGAAAACTCGTTAAGTAAATTGGTGAGTAAAAAATTTCATTTTCAGGGAATCTTCGAGTTCATGTAGAGAAAACCCATACTGTAGCACAACCTGGTGAGAACATGTACAAATGTAGCTTATGTTCTTGCATTTTTAAAAAAGTTGCATCTTTAAATGGTCATATAACTAGAATACATTCAGGTAAAAAATACGACGACATCTCAGCAGTTTTACATCAGTTAAAAGAACTTGAAAAACAAACATGTGGTAAAACAAACAATGAAAGTAAAAAAAAAGATTCAGTAGTTGCGTCGGAACCAGACCTAAATCTGAATTCATTTCAAACGGATATCGAGAGGAATAATTCTGAAGATAAAGTAGATTTTAAGTATGTTACATTGACTGAATCAATTGGGGGCGAAACGGTGAGGAATTATGAAGTTAAGCAGAGGAAAGTAGGGGACGTTCGATGGTATGTTTGCTCGTTTTGTACCAAAGAGTTTAAAAAACCGTCCGACCTTCTTCGTCATATAAGGGTTCATACTCGTGAAAAACCTTACTCAGTAAGTAATTAAGTAAATTTCGTACTGACGATTTCGTTAATGTAATTCTCTCTATAAAAAGCTTGTTTATAAGACTACTTAAAACTTAAAATAAGTTGTCAAACTTTTGGACGATATTAGTCAAAATAAGAATCAGGTATGAAATATTTATATTACTCTACAATATTTCTATAAACGTATTGCTAAATATGAAAATAAACGTCATCTTACTTTTCACATAAAATAAAATAAACACAATGCTGTCTTCCAATTTTTTATTTCGACAACTTGACAATATCGTTCGTATTTATTTTATTTTACCTATATATAGGGTCACTTACTAAAGCGGAATCGCTCTGTGATATACGTATAGCTTAAAATATATGTCTTTTAGCTTATATGGGAAGTGTACCCTATCTTCGTTATTTTAAATGAAACCCCCACATATTATTGTACTATTGAATTCATGATCAAAAATAATTGTCCATCAAAAGTAAGTGTCAAACGGACAATTATTTTTTATCGTGAATTCAAAAGTGCAGTATTATGTAGGGATTCCACTTAAAATAATGAAGTTAGTGTACACTTGCGGTATAACTGGAAGTCCGCCATATTTGAAAATATTTTTCGGTTATTGCGCTCATAATGTTACACTACTTTTATTGGAAATATTTTTCCCTCATTTGAACTGTACGTATACTACATGGTAGGTCTTTATTCGTAAAATAATATGCAGTTTTTAAATTAAATTGTAAGAATATCGAATATATCAAGAATAAATGTTAGTGGAATATGAATGATACATTATTTATGTTATTAAAGAACATATTTCTGTAACATAAGCTAAAATGTATCAGTTGAACTATTGTTTCAGTGTGACATATGCAAACAAAAATTTTCATTGAAGTCTACGTTATCTACACACTTAAATACTCATGTAAAAGAAAAATTATACAAGTGTAAAATTTGCGATAGATTACTTCCAACCGCTAAGGCCTTATATGTTCATACCAGGTATCATATAACTTCTAAAAGAGTAAATAGATTCATTCCGTTTAAAAATATTTTATTTCAGACGCCACGAAAGGGGAGAATTGAGTAACGAAAAACAAAAAGAGAAACATGTCTCCACATGCAATATATGTAAACGTTCTGGTTTTCAAAACGAATTAGAATTGAAAGTACATATTGAAGAGCATAAAAAAGATCAACACAACGGTGGTGGGGTTAATGATAATCAAAATAAACAACCATTATTATTGACACCAGAAGGTAGGAATATGTTAATACGCAGATTAATACATTTCTTTTACAACAATTTATTTTTTATCCAATAAGAATAGACTTAATTGCACGATTAATTCCAAAATAAAAATAATTAGTGGTAATAATGTAAATGGTAACATACATAAAATTTAAATATTTTAGGATTACTTCCGGTAGATGCTGTAAAATCAAGGAACTTGAACCTTTCCAGGAACAAAATTAAACCTCACATATGTTCAGTTTGTTGCGCATCGTTTTCGAGAAAAGTACACCTTAAGAGACACTTTTTGACCCATACTGGTGAAAGAAAATTTAAATGCGAAATATGCCCTAAGTACGTGCAATACTACTATTTGCTTAACTATTATTTTTCATTTGTATTTTATAGGTCTTTTTATACTACGTATGCCATGAACGAGCACCTCAAGTTCCACTACAACATCAAAAATCATGCGTGTAAAATTTGTGGAAAACGTTTCGTGACGAGGGCTATTTTAAAGAGACATTCGGTAACGCATTCTACACAAAAGCCATACTTCTGCCCTATTTGTAGTAAACAGTTTAAAACGATTTCATTGTGTAGAAAGCACATGTTGACCCATTCGACTGAACGTCCTTTTGCTTGTTCTTATTGCGAAAAAACCTTTAAGACCGTTTCTATGTGTCGGGACCACATCAAAATACACAAAAAACAAAATGAAAAAGTACAAACAAACTACTTGAAATAACTTAATTCATATTAAAATTGTCGATTCGAATTGCAGGACTTGCCGGATTTTATTCGAATAATTCCAAGTGGTGATATAAAAGGAGGGGAAAGCCATAATACTAAAAATGAAATAATTCTGAATGCAGTTAATTCAAATGTACATAATCTGAATCCAAGTTCTATTTCTACAACAAATATAGGTGATATAATAAATTCTTCAGGAATTGTAAGTATCTTATTTTATCTGATGCAAATAAGACGTAATTATTTCTATTTGACAGGTAACAGCAGAAGTTCTCCTTGATAATCAAAAAAACCAAGAAGATCAAATTCCAATGTTGTTACAAATTGAGAAAGTTCAAAATTCTGATCAAATTCAAATAAATAATAATATTCCTTTGGAAAATAATTCAAGTATCCAAACAATTTTTATTGATTATGATGATTTTCAAATGCGTTTATTGCCAAACTATAATTTTCTTACAACTGATTTCTCACAAGTAAAGGTGAGAATTAATTCCTTTCAAGGTTTTTAATGTATTTACTGCAAATAAAATTGGATATTTTTTAAACAGGGGGGAAACGATGAAACACAGAACAATCTAGAGCAATCCAATATTTTGTTGTCAATTGATCCAGCTTTAAATCAAATTAATGAAGGAAATACAGACACTTTTCTTACTGCAAATGTAGCAAGCATAGCTGCAACTGATTTAGTTGAAATTCAAAATTCAGGTATAAGAAAAATCTTAATCATATCTGTTTTAATGGAAATTAGTTGATATAAAAAAGGCACAGAGTTATTAATCGTTCTATTCTGATTTTTCAGGCATCGAACAATCGGAACAATTACAGTCTCAAAACTTTGATAAAATTGTAGTGACAGAAAACGTGAGTGATCTTACATTATCTCATCACAATGTTGCCTTGTTTGGTGCAGAAGATTTTACAGATTATGGTATCCACGTTGCACCGTCTGAAATTATAACTGACAAAATTACAACCAGCGCATTAAAGGATTTAAAAGCTCAATGTTCTCCAGTAAATACAAAAAGTACAGAAGAATCATCTCAATTAAATGATAATGACAATCCATCGGAACAGAACGCCCAAGAGGTATGTATTTTTATTATTAATAGTAAGTAACATTATCTAATGATTTTAATAGCAAAAGTTGTTAGAGATGAATAAATTCATTTTAGAATAACGAAGCAATTCCAGAAGAATTACATACAGAAAAAGATATTTATTATCGAAGAAACAATAAAAAATCAACAATTTATCAATGTACCTCCTGTTATAGAACATTTACTAAAAAGAGCACGTTTGTTAAACATCATGACTATCATAGGAAAAAGCAGGACAATGTATGCAAGTTCTGTTCAAAGATGTTTAAGAAACCATCTGATCTTGTAAGAGTTTTGATAATTATTTATTATTATTATTTTATGAATCCTTTTCTAAGGTGAGACATTTGAGAACCCATACAGGAGAACGCCCTTTTCAATGCTCACAGTGTGAAAAAAGCTTTTCGTTAAAATCGACCCTCGATTCCCATTACAAAACCCATAAACCCGGAGGTCATAAAGAGTTTAACTGTCTTGTCTGCAATTCTTACTTCAGCTCTAAATCGAGCTTAAAAGTACACATGTTACTTCACACTGGTTAGTACACATTTAATTGTCTTTAAGAAAATGGTATTACTTTCCTTTCTTGTTTTAGGAGCGAAACCCTATTCCTGTCCTTCGTGTCCTTTAAAGTTTCGTACTACAGGACAAAGGCAGTCGCATATTAAAAAACACACGAAGGAAGGAAATAAAGAGGATAAAATTACAAATGGCAAGTCAAAATCGTCAAAAAGAAAATTAGCAACATTGGCTTTAGAGGCAGCACAACTTCAAGAAATCACAGAAGCTTGCCCAGATAAAGAAAGCCAAGTGTTAACAAATGAGGTATGTTACTATAATTGTACAAACGGTGAAAATTTAACGTTTTATATACTTTAGCAAACTGGTAGGAGTGTAAAAACAATTTCAGAACAACAAAGCAATAAATATAGCAATAAAGCAATTGAAATGGATACTTTATTTTATCAGTTGGATTTTGAAGGAAACAGTTATATCCATGAAAACTTAGGAACCATCCCAATCTCTTTCATTCAACTCGATGACGACAATCTTTTAAGGATAAGATTGGCCCCCACTGATAGCCAACTGATAGGTGTATCAGATTTACTTTTAACTGATACGTCGGTAGAACCAGTTTCCGCTCAGCAAACAGTCAATAATCAAACAAATAATGTGAACGATTTTACTTGCTCTATATGTAAGAAAAAATTGAAGAATCAAAAGGTCTTAAAAAAGCACATGAAAATTCACGAAAGAAAGAAGTATTTCTGTGATAAATGTGCAAAAATGTTTGCATTTGAACATGAACTGATTGAACATAACCAAATCCATAATGGTATCAAGAGGTTTCCATGCAATTTTTGTGCTAATAAATTTGATACGGATGCAAATCTCAAAATACATATGAAGAGGTAAGTAGAACACGATTTTTTACAAAATAAAATCTAGAAATAGCGAAATTGTCGAATGCTTGAATAACTAAATATTAATGTTTTAAATAGTCCTTTTACTTTCAATTTTTTTTTTCAGTTACCGTAAGTAGTTTTCATGAATAGTTATTAAAGATTCTGCACTCTTTGGAAAGATAATCTAATCTATAATTTTTACTCAAATGCACTCATTTGTACTTTATTTTGTTTCAGAATGCACACTTTAACGTCGGAAATACCATTAGTTAATTAATTTTTGTATGTATTTAATATTATAATAATTTCTTATTAGAAATCGTGCTGTAAATATTTTAAATTATTGCTAATTGTAAATATGTTAAAAGATTATTATATTGGCCAAAAGTGGTTATATTTTATGATTGATAAATAGTTTTATTTGCTTTATACCATACAACTAACTAGCTGTAAAAAGTTTTTTACTAATTAAAAGGATTTTATGCAAATCTTGTTTTATTTATTCCTAGTTATTATTAATATAAAAATATTTATCAGATGAGTGATCTTTGCAAGTTAATATTAGGATAAATGCATTGTAAGAAGCAAACTTTTGGCTTGGGGCGCTTGAAATTTGAAATGATTAATATATTTATTTTTCAAAAATGAAATAAGTACCTTTAAAAAATACTAGTATCCCCTGTGGCGATTTTACGTTCGTGCACATCTATGGCAATATGCTTTTCGAATGATATGAGTTTCATTCCCCTCCTACTACGATAAATGCCGAAAAAACTTACTAAGAGTTTCTATGTTCACTTATTAATATATTACATAAGATTGCAGACTGTGGTTTCATACATCAAAAAAATAATGACTGTTCTGTTGCTTGAATAGATTATTTTCATGGGGTAAGGATAATTTAGTTCCTAAAATAATTTTTTGTTAACCAAAATAATTTATATTTTAATAAAAGCTTACACTTCGCTCCTTCATCTTCCGTTCCTTTTGTCGACAAAGAGTAAATGGAATGTTTACTGGTAGGTACGGGTATAATTGACTTGTAGAATTCTCTGATGTTTTTTTTAACTGCTAATGGAGGTAGTATACTAAAAACTTATTTACGCAAATTCTATAGACGCTTTATTTGATACTTCATTTGTTCTGTAAAACGAACTACAGGTGTATGTTTTATTTGAAAAAATATCCATTAATTTTCAGAATTTTAGGACAATACTTTTAGTCGAGATATGTTGTTGTTAGTTAGGGTTTCTTTGATTATTAAATAAAAATCTATGCGTATGTGTAGCTTCGTCATTGTGTCGTGTATTTGTTTATACATGGGCACAGATTGTGCGCATGAGCGTTTTGCGTATTGGTAGGTTCGGTTAGGTTAGCATTTCATTACCCACTCCTGATTAAGTTATTTGGCGTGACTATTTCCCTCAAAAAATTTAGACCTACTGAGCGCAAGTGCTTTTGATCTAGAACTTTTGGCCATCTACAAAGCAATTAAAAATTTCCGCCAGATATTAGAGAGGCTGTAATATTCAGTATATTCACCCAACATATAAACCAATCACCTTTGCGTTCAATTAGAAATCTGTGAAGTGGACCTCTCATCAAATTCGCCATTTAGATTTTGTTAGTCAGCTCAATACGGACATACAGTATATATCTGGAATAAAAAATGTTATCGTCGATAAGCTTTTCCTTATCGAAGAAGTTACATCCCTCAACTATGCAGACCTGACCAAGAATTAAAAAGACGATAAGGAATTATAATCATTACTTCGCTCAAACTTCAGCTTTATGTTCAAGAAGGTGGAGATTCCTGGCACCGGTGCAACCATACATTGCGATGTTCTATGGCAATCGCACGCCCATTTCTAACAACCAATTTTCATCGAGCAGCATCCATGGTCTTTCGCTTCCAGATGCAAAAGCTACTATTAACTATGATGGTACAACAATTCGTCTGGCTGTCGATAAGGAAGGATAGCCGCGAGTGTCAACGTAAAAAAAGCAGGACATTTTATTGCTGCTCGGATCGTTCGCACCCCTGGCAGCCAGACTCGACCATGTACAGATCGATATTTTCTTAATGCTTATATTAGAAGTAAAATGATGTTGTCTTACGTGAGTGGACTGTTTTTCAATATAACTGGAAGAATTTCCCCTAGATGATCAGATAGCAGAAATAGTAGCTAGAACATTTCACGAAAATTGGATCTGTTGTTTTGGAATTCCTTTGTGAGTAATAACTGATCAAGGACGCCAATTTGAGTTAACCCTGTACAGACATCATACCAAGTACAGTTGTTAGGAATATCTCATCCGCAGGTGAATGAGATGGTAGAAAGACTTCGTAGGCAACTTAAAGCTGCAGTCAGATGTTGCCGCAATGATCGTTGTACCGCAGTACTTTCTACAATTCTACTGGGAATCAAATCCATTATGGAAAGAAGACATTACTTATACCTCCACTGAAATGACTTATAGACAACTACTATGGCTACCAGGTGAATTTTTGGTCTTAAGAACCAACAATCAGGTGGAAGATTCTGAGGTCTACACCTTAATTATAAAAAAACAAATTAGTACATTAAAAAAACTTTTCAAAAAAGAATGAATTGAAATCCTTATTCGTTTAAATATTAAGATCAATGATTTCACATTTGGAACGTGTCCTACCAAGTAGGTACAACGAACCGAAAGCCATATCCCACGACCGGATTCGACCTCTCATCAGGTGGGCGCTGGCAGAAAGGACTTTACAGACTATATTATAAATGCAAATATAAATATGGAATCAACAGAAACAATTACTCCGAGGGCTAATACCCGGGTAATTCAATGCCGGCAGAGGTATTAGCCCACGGAGTAGTTGTTTCTGTTGATTCCATATTTATATTTATATTTAAAAAAATTTTTGTTAATTTTAGAAACACGTCAAACTATTTTATATAATCATACATTTATTTCAAAAAGCATTTATATATGTTAACGATGGTTTCATTATATAAACTTAGTTCGCCCATTAATATTTTCTAAAAACCTTCAATTAAAAGATTTAATATTCTAATTCACATTTCGATTGTTTCTAGAAATCAACTGAATGGCTAAAGTAATACAGGAGTACATTAATTTGGCAACCTAGAACAAGTGAAATTAAAATTAGTTTATTTATTATTCAAAATTAGTCGTTATAATTAGCTATAGTATCTAAGATAGAGTCAGATAGGTACAGATGCATGATTGAAATTCACAACTTAATTAAATAGTGATAATGTAAATTTCAACAATGTTTCAATGTACTTGACAATTGTTTCGTCACACTGTGGCTTTTTATTTATTGTATCCTGTGTGGCAAAACAATTATCAAGGATGTATAATAAAAAGTTGAAATGTACATTAGCATCATTTTTATTAAGTAAGGTATGAGACTTTTTATTGAATTAAATAATTTGGTATGTTTGAATAATCACATTACAATAAAACAATAGGCTAGATAATGAGTAAAATACAAAAAGATTAACGTTTTTAATGTTTACCTGAACTAAAGTTTCGAATGTAAGAGGAATCCAATTTCCCAAACGTACATTTTTTCCAGTTTGGATACAAAGAAGGGAAAATAGTATCATTTTTTGAGAACCAGTAGAACAAAGATACCAAGGTATACTATATATTGCATTACATAGTTCTGTTCTCTGTTAAATAATATAAAAGAAAGAAATAGAAAACATGACTTTCTTGCACTGAAAATCACTTACCCTAGCAGCCACATTTTCACCAATAATAAATTCTCCAATCAAAAATAATAATGTTATTAATGAATATTGCAGAACGAACCATTTTTTCAAGAAATTTTTAACCTTCGAAATATAATAAGTAGCTTAGAATAAAATTTACCCATCCTATAGGAAGAATTGAATATATGGAATAAAAATCTTTTAAAGAATGTTAATAAGTAAGGGGTTATTTGAAACGACATGGATTTGATTCAAAGTTAAGGTAACTTACGAAAAATGCGAAAATTGTATTGATAATAACCAAAAATATTCTTATAACAATGTCCACTGATAGAAGAGAATCCAAACTGTCGCCGAAAACTTTGCACTCTTGAATATGTTGAAGCATTTTCGTATTTTTACAGAAAACATCTCGAAATACTTTTTCAAATTTTTTAGAGCGAGTTATGGTATATAAAATATTATTATATTCGATTCTAATATAACTGAAATTATTTTATTCATTAGAATTTAAAAAAAAATAATTTCTATCTCGGTCATTCTATATTTGCATACCTACCCAAATGGTCGACGGATTTTCATTAGTTTACCATATTCATCCAATGCTTCATACAGACAGTTCGAAATTTCTTGGGCTAAAAAATTGATGCGTAAATGTATTTTTCATTCGAGTTAATCTCTGTATAGGGTGATTGTAAAAATTGTAAATTTGTAATCTCCTTTCAGTTCATTGCGATATAACGTCATGAAAAGAAATGGACTACAAAATTCCATTCTAATATTTTTTAATTGGCTGCAATAAATTTTGTATTGGCTAATATTTTTTCTAAATTACATTGACTTCAATTTCCGCTATGTAATTTTCTAGGTGTCTTTCTATAATAAAAAATATAAAACAATTTCATGTATATCTCCATATTATAAATAGTATCTGTATTCCATAAATTTTTATTTAGGTCAGCAGTTCCGTGTAGGCACATTTAAAATGAAATATAAAAATAAAGGCTTTCACGGCTTTAATTTAACTCAAACTGAAGTTGTCAGTTATATATCGAGAGAACTAATAAGTTCGAAATCGCGATCAACATCTGCTAATTTCGATAAATTTTTGACCAACAACTAAATATTTTTTTTGTGATGGAAGTTCTAAAATATTGAGAATCAAAAAATATCTCGACTACATAATGTATTACAAGTATATACAGGGTGTACGTTTACAAACTGACCCCTAGACTATCTTCGGACTGAATTGGAATATCGTTTTGAAATTTTGGTTGAATGAGTTTTCACAGAAGGCCTACCATTTTAAAATATTTTCGAATTTCTATTACTTCCGGTTATATCGGAAGTTGACTTCAACTTTGTTATTTTAAATGGAACCCCCTATTTTTTACATTTCTGGATTCCCCATCAGAAATAAGGGTACATTTGATAATAAAACCCTACCTTTATTCCAAACGGTTTTTGAGTTATTCCATTTTTTAAATTTTTTATTATTCCGTTTGCTGCATTTACTTTTATCGCGGTTATCTTCAAAAGTAATTGATGGTATTTAATCATTTGTCGACATGTTCTTAATGTTTCAGTAAGGTATTAATTCATCCAAAAAATTTAAAAAAAAAATCAAAAATGGAGTCAAAACATGTGTTGAATATCATAAACTAGAAATAAAAAAACTCTTTTTTTTTAAATAGCAGCCCATAATAATCCTCAATAAAAAAATATAAGACACTATGCATCTAAAATTGATGTCTTGTGAGAAAATTTAAAAAAAACTGATTTAATACAATTTTTTTATTTTTACAAATAAGTTTATTTAACCAATGACAAAATTATTCTACAACAATTGTTAGAATTGTTATCCATTAACTTCTAAACATTTTAAAACTCTTTTTTCTACAGCCAGGACAGCATTAAGGATTTGTTTAGGACGAATCTCTCCCATTGCTGTAGCGATTTGTTCCTACAAATGTTCAATATTTTCTACTGCCGTTTCATAAACTGCGGCTTTTAAAATACCCTAAAGAAAACAATCGTTAGAGAGTTATAAAATGTTTAGAAGTTAATGGACAAAAATTCCAACAATTGTTGTAGAATAATTTTGTTTTGGCTAAATAAAAAAAAAATTGTATTGTCAGTTTTTTTTTAATTTTCTCACAAGATATCAATTTTAGATGCATAGTGTCATACTTTTTTATTGAAGATTAAGCGGTTGATGTAACTGTATAAAAAAATATGGGCTGCTATTTAAAAACAAAGTTTTTCTTAATTTCTAGTTTATGATATTCAACACATGTTTTGACTCCATTTTTTATTTTTTTTTCAAAAGTTTTTGGACGAATTAATACCTTACTAAAACATTAAGAACATGTCGACAAATGATTAAATACCATCGATTACTTTTGAAGATAACCGCGATAAAAGTAAATGCGGCAAACGGAATAATTTTTTAAAAAAATGGAATAACTCAAGAACCGTTTAGAATAAAGGTAGGGTTGTATTATCAAATGTACCCTTATTTCTGATGGGGAATCCAGAAATGTAAAACAAATAGGGGGTTCCATTTAAAACAACAAAATTGATGTTAACTTCCGGTATAACCGGAATTTTAAAATGGTAGGTCTTCTGTGAAAACTTATTCAACCAAAATTTCAAAGCGATATTCTAATTCAGTCCGAAGATAGTCTAGGGGTCAGTTTGAAAACGTACACCCTGTATATGTACAGGCACGTAATCTGCAACAAATGGTTTACCTGCATAACGCAACTTAAGGCTGTGGCAATTAGCTGAAAATGCTAAATATGAAAGTTTACCACACCAAACTAAAGCCATTATTATTTGCGTTACAGTTTGTAGGGCGACAAGAAGTTCGAAGTACGGGGACTGTTTCCAATCGAAAGGAAGCCATAACCTAAGAGTCAACTCCCTAAAAACAATATTTATATGAATACACTTGTGTCTTATTTCAACGAAATAATTTAACAACAAGTTATTACATATAAGGAAAAATGTTATTATTTTTCTGTATTTCTTAACAATTAAGAAGGAAAAATAATTGATGGCACCAATAGAGGCATCAAGTTCACAAAAAAAGAAAAATAAAACACCAAATGGCCTGATGTATTAATATTTGCATTCCATTAAATTGATAGTAGTTTTTATTTAACAAGTTATCATGCAAAGACAAAATATTAATTCACTTTTTAGGGTTTCTCATATTCTCTATTTTTTTCCTAAACAAAAATTTACAAATTTATATTTCTATGTTTAAAGTTTTCTTTGAAATTTCGGATAAAAAACATTATAACATTGGCCACTTGTGTATAAAATCTACTATTTTAGACCTGTAGCCAAATTGGAGTTTAAAAAGCAGATTTTGTAATGTGCTTTTTGAATTTGATTGTTGCAGTAACGTTTCAATTTAAAATTTTTGTAACTTATTGATTAATTCTGTTATTATTCAAGTGGAATTTTAACAGACATGTATAATTCTTACCTTTCCTTTCTTATAACTCTATATATAAATATCAATGTTAGAGAGAAGCATGTGAAAAATTGAAAGATATTAAAATAAAGGACAGTAGTCTTCCATTTCTCCAAAGTTCCTTTACAGTTTTTATGAAAATCGGTCCCATTCCCCAACTTTTCGAATGTACGAAGGTGATATTCTAATAAACCCTCCAATTTGTCAGAATGCCAGTGAAAAAATGCAATTGTTATAAAAGAAGCGAAGTTAACGCCTAAAAATAAAATTTATTTTTATTAAGACCATTTCATTAACCTAGATACAAAGTACGAGATCGGTCCCAAAAGTAACGAGAGCAGTTTCCTTGCTGACGTTAGAGGACTCTCGTAAGCTAGTTAGGGATAAGGTTAGTTCCTAAGCTAAATTATAACCGTTATAAAAGGGAACAGATATCTGTAGAAGCGCGGTCGTGTTTTAAAAGCTGGTCGTAAAGCAAACTGCAGGGAATAACAATCAAATTTTGCGTCAAACTTGGCAAATTTGGTTCAGAAGCAAACGAAATAGTAAAAGAAGATTGTAAGGAAAACACCAAACTTCCGAATGGCACACAATCAGGTTCAACCTGAGCAGGTTTTGCAAGAAATACTATTCACAAAGAGTTTTTCCCGAAAAGGTATTCACTTGGTATTTTAACATGTAGATTGGTAACCAATTTGATATTCGTAACCATTATAAGCTGAATAACCATTAATTGTATTGAATTAGCAGATACTTGACGGATGTCCAACATATTGAAATAAATACACAGTTGATAACTTTCACAATTTATTAAATAAACTTAACATGTGTTTCGCCAATACTGTCACTTCTTCAGAAGTACAAAATTTACTTGAAGTAAATTATTTAATAAATTGTAGAAGTTATCAACTGTGTATTTATTCCAATGAATAATCATTAGTTATCGGATCAAAGAAATATTACTTTGCGCGCGGCAGTAAGTTGGGATGGCTGCTAGTATTGTGTGTAGTCACTGCTGGAGTTAGGTTCAAACAAAAAGTATTGTGTTGTAACTCCGTTTGGTACGTTTTAATACGGCCAAATTTAAAAATGCTTCGACAGTGAACCGTGTCATCCTTGGAACGTGCAAGTGTTACATTTCGGATCATCTTTAACAGCAAACATGTTAAGGTACCTTCCAAAGATGACACGGTTCTCTATTGAAGCATTTTGAATTTTTTTTTTTTTTTAAAAGCTTGTCTCGTGATCCCATCCTCTTCCACTACTCGTATTGGTGCAAAAAGATATTCCAACGCTTTTACAGGCACCTTACAGTCCCTATCCAGCCGTTTTTGTATTTTGTTATTTTCAAAAATGGACTCATTTTGGGAGAATTACAAATATCAACAGTTCTGTGACGATGGCCTCTTAAACAGCCTTACTGATGATTATTTTCGACACTGTTAAAATGACTGAAAGAATCATTGGGGTTGGTATATTTCCCAAGAATAATACTTCATTGAATTGTGGAATTTTTAAATACACGTTTTTTTAGAAAACACTCTCATCAATTTTGGGACATACTTCGTATATTCAACAAGTTTATTTTTAAGGTAAACTGTAACAGGTTCTTCCATTTAGTCACATCGTACACTTTATTTTAACAAGATTATTTAAATTTCCGTTTATCCGTTGATAAATCAGAGAAAGGATGATGAGACCATTGATCGTTTTAGAGATAAGAATAAATTTGAACTTTGCAAGACATAGCAAAAACTTTGTAATTTTTCTTCAATTTTCTGATTAGGTGAGACTTGATTTAAAAAATTTGTGGATTAAATTTAAAAAGGCATTTCATAAAATAAAATTCAAGATTATTATTCCACTTCAGTTTTTCAACAAAGATGTATTTATAATTTTTGCTGTTCACCTGGTCGAATATACCACATATATCTATACATATCATAAAGCATTTAATTTTGAAATTTTTGATAAACATTACAGTTTGAAAATATATGAAGTCGCAAATTGGAGATTAGTTATGTGAATTTGTCCTAATTCGTATAATATATCTTTTAAAACCTATCAAGTAGTTTTACCAAAAGATTCTAAAGTTAACACAATACTAATGTAATGGGTATAAGTATTGAGAAAAAGGTTTCTTGAATTATCTACTCAACTTGAAAAAAATAGTCATTCGGGTCTAATATCATCATCCAGGTTTTTGTTTTTGTCATTTACAAGACGAAGTAGAAAAATATGGGGAACAGATAAAACTATAAAAAAAAAGATAATACTTTAGACGTAGTTCTACATATTTTGTTGTATCATAGTTGTAACTGTGCCTCGTGTATCTTTTTTTAAATTAATTTCAAACACTTACCTAAACTCAAACCATTGAAAAATTCCTTTAAAAAAGAATCCTTTTCGTTCAAAAAAAGCGATAGTACCCCAGATGTAAACAAAAACATAAATGAACCAATAATAATGGTTTTATATGTATTGTACATAAATTTTAGTGATTTTGTTTTCCCAAAGGAGTGCATAGATGTCACTTGTAAAATTATTTTTAAGGATCTATGCCACGAAAATAAAACTTCCATTTTTGTACAACGTGCTTCTGCAAATGCTGTGTGATGTGTAATCTATTCTAGATGGTTACCAACAAATAAAAAATTCATGCATCCGGAAATAAATGATTACCGTTAACGAATAGTTCTGATTACTATTGCGATAAAACTGTTCTACGTAAAACGAACTAAATACTAAAAGGCATCCAATAAAATATTAACAAGTTGAAATGAATACCTAGGTACCTATGTTTTCAATTTTAAAATACATAGCTGTGATCGTCACAGTATGAAATTTAAATTTACCTTTACATGTTCATTTTAACACCTTTGACCTTTGAAGGTATCACTGGATAGGTATGCATAAGTCCACAAACACAAACAACTATCCTGTGACTGTGACTACTTTTGGTAGACAGAGGACATATGTTCATCCTAAGTCCTAATTCTACCACCAAAAATAGCATTTTAATTTATATACTTACAACTAAGAATAACTTCTAAACCTGTGAAACAATCGACACGTAAAACAATGAATTAGACGAACAATTAAAATGCATAATCGTGGTGAAATGTGAAATGTGTTACCGTGTGGTTTTTAATTATTTATTTTATTAGTTTATATATGTATAGATACATAATTATGTTGTTAAAATTAGTGTATGCAATTATTGTTTACTACACCATAAAAACTTTCTTATTATCATAAAAAGTCTATAATTTGAACAGTGTTGTAAATAATACATTACTTCTATAATGTTAATAAATAATTAATAAAATAAAACACTTTACAATCTTTGAAGTTACACTTCTTTTGGTGCGTTGAGAGTAAATTTTAAAACGGAAATTAGCAGCGTGTCTGTTAATTAGAGACCACGTGAGTACTACGAATGCGGGATCAGAACCGATTTTTTGGAGTACAACAGTTGCTAAATTAATTACTAATATTTACTGTATTTAAAAACTATTTCTAAGGATGGAGGGTTGTGGACGGGGATTCAAATTAAGCTTACACATAAATATAGATGCTATATCCCCATCCACATACGAGGGCGTATCAAATATAAACGGGATTGGTTTTGTAAAAAATTGGAACTGTATTTAACTATACTTCGATATATTTACTATTTTTCTACATAGTTTCCCGCCCTGGAAATACATTTCTTCCATTGGATAGAGAGCTTTTTTATGCCATCATCGTAGAAATTCTTCGGACGATTTTGTAATAATTGGGGCACAAATGCTTCCACTACGTCGTTCTCGTGGAAACGTTGGCCTCCAAGCGCTTCTTCCAGGGGCCCAAAAAAGTCACAAGGGGGCAAGTCGGAGCTATATGGCGAATGTTCCAGCGTTTCCCAGCCTAATTTATCTAATTTCTACCTTGTGGCATTGGTCGCATGATGCCAGGCGTTGTGGTGTTGTCATGCAAAAGAATGACACTTCTGACCGATTGCTTCTTCCTCTTCCTTTGAAATGATAATTTCACGGCATCCAGTAGATCACAATAATATTGCACATTAATCGTGCGTCAGTCATTGAGAATGTCAACGTGAAAAGCATCTTGTCGATCAAAAAATTGTTTTTATTACCTTTCCGATCCCCTCTCGCCGTTTTCTCTCCACACCATACTCGCCTGTTTCGACTCGGGAGTGTAGTGGTGCACCCATGATTCATCACAGGTGACGATGCGATTCAAAAATGTTTCACCCTCTTGCTAGAATCGATTGAAGTGTCGCTGCGAAGTCTTCAATCGATGTTGCTTGTTATCCTCCGATAACAGTCAGAACCCGAACCCATCTAGCGGGCATTGCGCATTTTCAGGTCATCTGTCATGATCCCGCGGAAACTCCCGTAGGTAATGGTCAATTCATCAACAATTTCCCAGAGAGTTATGTGTCTATTTCCCTCAATGAGATTTCGGACCGCCTCAATGTTAGCTTCGGTCACACTTGTCGTTGGGTGGCGAGCATGGCTCTCGTTCTCGAACTTTTCATGGCTTTCAGAAAATTCCATGTAAACTCCAGAGTTCTTGACAGTGTGTGTGCCCGAACTATGCCTGTAATCTCCGTAAAATTTCGGTTGGAATCACCCCCCTCTTTAGCCAAAACCTTAATAATAATCCGTTGCTCCACGGAAACATTCACTTCTGCCTCGTTCATTGTTTCTTTTCGTACTAAAGCGGCTCGAGCAAATTGTGGTTGGTTATACCTTCTCCCTAGCGCTACAGGCATCTACTACAACCAAGTCACTGACGTCTCCGTAATTTAAGAAAAAGTCAGTCCTGTTTATATTTGATACACCCTCGTACCTCCACTATTAGAAATACTGTAAACATGACATGATCTCTATTATCCAGATCATGTTATATTTACACTGTTTCGATTCCGAGTTCACCTGCGTTCTTCCATGTTTTTCTGAGGTTTCTTTAGATAATTTAGGCAGTAAAAATATTTATATAGAATAGACAAGTGGAAGATATGAAATAAAAATAAATTAGCGCAGAAGAAGTTACAACCAAGACAAGACTGGTTCTAGCTATGATTGAGGATAATAATTATTTCACAAATAATTCAAAAATACTATTATATAACATATTGCAAAGATTCCTTATAAATTGAATTTATTAGAAGTATTAGAAATCTGTTTCCATAATAAAACTTATAATGTAAATTTATTCTATAACCAAACTGAATTCCATTGTTAAATATTTTCTACCACCCACCCGAAACTAAGTGCCGTCTGTAACTTTTTTTAAAAAACTGTGATCTGAAGATGTCCATGTAATACATACTTAGTGGTTTTCTTCTCCTTAATATGAAAAATGTGATTTTACTGGGATAAATATAAGTTTTAAAATACAATACTCGTAGCTACTTTTTAATCTTTATTCCATTATTTCGTGCCACTAAGTCCACAGACCAATGATAAAGTTCTTTCAAGGTCTCGAAACATAAAAACGAACAAAACATCAAAAATAAATTGTTTCGTTTTTTTTTTAAATAGAATAAAGAGTTGATTTGTTTTACAGTTTTGTCTATAACAGGGCTACTGCGTGCGATTAACTATTTAGGGCACGCTCCCGAAGGGCGCATGACACGTCTCTGGACTGATATCTGATAATTTACATTCAGTAAGATCATAAGAAATAAACCCAATCTTAACATAACCTAACCCAACCCAACCTAATGTAATCTAACGTATTCTAACGTACCATAACCTAAATTACCTGAACTGCCTGCGATCCAGTATTTATGGCATGCTCGCTAGGGGGCGGGGTCATATAATTTTTAGGAAAATAAAATGCGCGAAATCTTTGAAAATAAATTTTTATTCTATATCTTATATTTTTATAAGCTGTAAGGTCATAAGAACCTAACATAACCTAATTTATTCCAAGAAATACAAATAAATAAAATTAAGTCAAAAAATTGTTTTCAAATATGACTTTTTCGCGGCGTTCAAACACCCTATTGTGTTTCTATATTCATAATCCATCCAATGATGTAGCACACGCTGTTTGGCCACATGCCCTAGCTAGTGATTAAATTTCTTTTGTGTTCCTGTTCGTTTCTGTTGTGAGGTAGCTGGTAGTTAAAATGTATGTGAAAATACAACTGAGATTCTGAAATAATTTAGTTTCTTATTTTAAAGTTACTTTTCGAACAATAATTACTTCTAGTAGAATGATGATTCGGGCTTGTAGGCCGTGGTCGATGTGAACGGTTTCGTCCAGACGTTTCGTCGGCAACTGCGGCTGACATCTTCAGTGGGTGCTATGTTGACTACGTGTGCGAAGATTATACCTGGAAGTCTCGGTCAGCGACTGAAACGTCTGGACGAAACCGTTCACATCGACCACGGCCTACAAGCCCGAATCATTATTCTACTATGAATTCCGACCGTGAAAGCTTATGTTCTAATAATTACTTCTGCTCCACCTGTTTTAGAAACCGTTCTCGAAACAAAAACAAAATGGAATTACCGTCATAACTGAATAACGAAACGAGGAAATGTCTCGATGCATCATTTCCCATTATTCTAGAAGAGTTGTTTTCCGTCAAATTTTATGCCGCAACAAAAACGAAATTGCCAAAACAAAACAACAAAACGAACACTGTTACATATTTGTTAACAGGGTTATTCTTGTTATTACTATGGTAGAATAAGTAGGTTGTTGATGTAATGGTATCCTGTGGTTTAGTTTTAGGGGTAGACACCTGATGAAGTATACCAGTGTCATCAAAAGGTAATAAGACTTAAATAAACTACAAACGGCTTATAATTCCCTTAAATTTGTTTATTTCATCCCCTTCAAAGAAATCCTCTTGGCATAGAATACAATGATGCCAACGTTTTTTTCAGTTCATTATAGAATAATTAAAGAGATCCTATTTGAAAAATGACGATTAAAAAAAATATATTTGAAAAATGTTCTCCAGATGATTGTTAACTAAATGTAGACTACATCCAGCATCGGAAATGGAAGGACCTCTGAAGAAGCTCACCACTGGTGCTAGCGAAACGTTAGGAAGGAATTCCAACCAACGACGGCCTTTAGACCCGAATAAGGACTTCACTAGTTCATCAATTGGCCACAAAAGCCTTAACCAATTTGTCATTCAATAAATAATCGTAAAAACAATTTTCGTGTGATTATTTTTTGCACAAATGCTCCCCATATAGACCTTAACAAGAATTCATTGTCAAAAAACATTCTAGCTTCATTAGAAAATGAATATATGATAAATTCTACTACCAGGCTATTATTAGAAACAAGTCGCCCTAGGCCCTTTTTTGCAACAAAAAACTACTATAATGTTTATCGTAGTTACCTAAGTTACCCACAAAGATTTTTCATTATTTTTAAATGTAATACAAATACAATTGTTAATTTTAATGTAGAATTGTGTATTTTTTTAACTAAATGTTTTTTTGATCTCCGCAAAAAAAAAAATAATTTAAAATTTTCATTATAGTTTCAATTTTCAATTTGATTAAAAAAACTGACACTTATTTTTCCAAAAAATATATAATAAAGCTGGTAATGAAGGTTAAAAATAGGTACATAAAACAGGTCGCAATTTTAACATACGAATAAACGAACATGAAAAAGATATAAAAAACAGATAATCAACCACAGGCATAAGCTTTCACTGCTTGGAAAATGGTCATAAAATTGACAAAGACAACTTACATGTTCTACATGTAAAAAATAAAGGTCAACGTTTGAATATTTTAGAGCAGTTTGAAATTAAAAAAGCTTTTAGAATTAATTGTAATATAACAAATGACAAATCCGAGTTTAAAGACACACCTGTGATTGACGAATATTTAAAGAGCTGCAATCTAATTGAGGGTTTTCTCTAAATACCTGTACCTTACCTTTTATGTACCTGCGTCTCCAATTATGTCAAATGCATTACCTATAAATATCATCAAACTATATTCAGTAAATATACAATATTACTCTTGAAAAAGACTTCAGGTCGAAACATATGTGGAGTGTGTTAATAAACATAATTGAAACATCTAAAAGCAGTTTGTTTAACTGTATCTCAATAACAGAAAAGACCGTTTGCATCAGATTTGCCTGTCATATCAATAGGGAGTAAAAAATTACATTTGCTTTCAACTTACAAACAATCAACGACAGAAATTACGCGTCTCTGGTACGAAAACGCAATTCAGATTCCCTGAATTTTTCTCCTACGTGAAATAATTGAGCCATACCTGTGATTTTCTGATAAGAACCAATAAGTTCGAAATAACCATTAAACTGTCAGTCTCGATAAATTAGCGACTAAGAACAGTTTGGCGAGTAGGGACATTCTCAAAATAAAAAAGTACTACAATTAGCGATAAGTATTTCTAGATGACGGCATATTGACATTTTTTAGATATTTAGATAAGCATATAAAAATCTTGAAAAAATAAAAATATGTTCTAGGTAACTATTATCAGATGTGGATCGCGATTTCGAACTCATTGGTTCTCATCAGCACCCTGATTGAATGCAGCAGGTAGGCTACAAATTAAATGCTCAGTATTTAAAACCATATGGTCTGTATTTTAGTCCCTTCTTGTCAGTATGTGAACTACCTCTCGGGGTCAGTATAAAGAGACTAAATTAAAAAGGAATTAATTGCGGGCGTAGCCGAAGGTGCTACCAAATTATACCTGATCCAAAAAGGTATATCCGATCTTGCCACTGACCAAAAATGGTCTTTGGAAAGATACAACCGATTGTGCCACCAACACCTAATAATTAGAATGAGAAAGGAAAATACTTTATTCATATTTTATGGTATTTATTTAACAGTAATTAATAAGGCATTATAAACACATACTTATACATATATCAGTCAACATTTTTTTCAACGTAAATATGATACATATTTTATATAGTCGATGTTCGATATTGTTTTCGTTTTATATTTTTCATACAATTCCATGATAGTTTTCACTTTACTTCTTACAAAGTTTACAAAAACTTCATTTGGATAGAAGTTTAAATTAAAATCCTCTAAATTTTGGATTTTAATAGATTAAATAAATAGGACATTTTAAGTTAGTTAGGTAAATCACTTGGATTTAAATATATATATTTAAATTTCGACTAATGGATTTTGACAGAATGACAGTAGGTGATTGAATCATTAATCAATAAAATGCAAGCCAATAGTTTATCCTGATGTGGCATAAAATGCAACTGTAACATAAAGCACAACCACAGGGGGGTCACCCGAGGAAGTAGGGGGTCCCTGTGGATGCTCTCGTTGCGAGATCATGCGCTCTCTTCCCTCGAGCATCATCTCCCGGGTGTGCTTTCAACAGCCTCACTTGTTGGTCCGCGAAAGCCCGGCAGATAAGCGTCGCGACGTTTTTTCCCGACTCCGATTTCCGCGCGCGTAAACGGTACACATTTCACGGCGACTTTTGATCGCGATTGTACGAACCTCGGTATAGTTTATGTGATCATGAACTTATTCGTTCTATGTTTTACTGGATGCATTTCATACGGATTTTCCATTTTCCGAATTTGTGTCTCATAAGTTTCTCAGTTTGTGCGGAAAAGTTGTGAGAAAGTTGCTGTTTTGTAACTGTGCAATGTAGTAGACAAACAATTTGGTTCAGTTTCTCATGATGGGAAAGTTACAAAATATTAATAAATTTTGGATTTAAGTAAGTACATAATACGATATTATAATTGCAATTTGATGGAAGGTGCTTACTCTGTTAGGTATCGAACCTGTTGCGTCTTCTGTGAATTAAGTTAGTGGTTGAAGTTGAATGTCTGATGTGATTTATTGCTAAAAACCTTTCGGGGGTTACATTCTCTCACTGCTTATTATCAATGTTTGTAGTAGATAGTGACGATGTAAAGTTACAACGATTACAGTGTATCGATTATTGTTTAAGTTTTATCACGCCAATTCCCTATACGGTGGAATTGAATATCGAAATGTTATAAAATTCAGTTTTTTGCTTCTTTTATTTTTTCCTTGAAGCAGTTGAAAGTTGATGATACATATTGTGAACAATATAGAATACTTCCTTTGTCTATCCCTTTCTTATGGTATTACATATGTATATATTTGGACTGATTAATTAATTATTTAATTTATTACAACTTCTGAATTATTTACTTCCTAACTTTATTTGTTTATTTATCCATGAATAAATTGGAAACTCCTATGAATCGATGATATATAATACAAATAAAAACAACAACAATTAAAAAAATCTTATAATAAAAAATTTCATAAATCTTGATATATGTAAAGTATTCGTGTTATTTCAACCTACCCCGGTCTACCCTGCCATGCAACACCTTTAGACTTTTTATCTTTCCTTAGGGGATATACACATATGGTTTCTATATTATGCACATCTATGGCGTAGTACCCCAGACCTTTCAAATTATATGTTTAATTGCTTTCCATTTATAATAAAGATCTAAAAAACGTTCCAGAAGTTTCGAGGTTCACGTATAAATATAATTGCTGCGATGCAATACCTTTACTTTTTTACCTTCCCTTAGGGAATATACACATATGATTTGTATATTATACACATCTATGGCATAGTACCACAGTACCTTTCAAATTATATGTTTAATTGCTTTCCATTTATAATAAAGATCTAAAAAACGTTCTAGAAGTTTCGAGGTTCACGTATAAATATAATTGCTGCGATGTAATACCTTTACTTTTTTATCTTCCCTTAGGGAATATACACATATGGTTTCTATATTATGCACATCTATGGCATAGTACCACAGTACCTTTCAAATTATATGTTTAATTGCTTTCCTTTTATAATAAAGATCTAAAAAACGTTCTAAAAGTTTCGACATTCACGTTCTGGTGGAACCCATATGGGTACCGTTATAGATGGTATAAAACATTTTAATCATGGCACGATTGTTTAGTAACAGTCACTGTCACAGCTTATCTATGACCTCTATGAGCGAATAAGTTGGACACGTCAAACATTCACGGCTTTTAATCAAATATCCCGATTAAGCGATAATATCCTGAATTATCGCAAATAGTCGCATTAGCTAATTTCATCCCTTAAATAGACATTTCAATGGCCAGTTAATTGCAGAATGTTGTATCTTCGGACGAGATAGGTCCAACGATTTGTTTTTCAAATCTACCCAGCACCATAGATATTAGCACATTATTATTGACGATGATGATAACCATTCAAAAATTTATAGTATTCAAAATTAGTTCAAGGGATTTTAAGAATAATACCTACACTAATGAACTTGTAATACCGCAAAAACTGTAGCCAATCAAGTAAATAGTTTTTAAGTAAATAAATCAGTCGTATAAAAATTTTTGAATAGTTGTTCATATTCTATTTAACTGTTTAATTATCAACGACTGTATGTTTTAATTAAGCCAGACGGTATTTGGATGCAATAAATGAGTCAAAAATAAACTGCAATATTTAGGTATTTATATGAATATAAATACATATATTAAAACGACAGTTTGTGATACTGACTGAATGATAGAAGTCATGGAAGAACGAGAATTTATTTTCAATTATGTTATCAATGTTTTTCGATTGTTTTTTTTTATCATCGACGAAATTAATAGATTTTAGGGAAATAACAACAAAACGCTTTTCGCTTGTAAACCATTTATAATAGTAACCGAATGAAATGAAATGTTTTGTAAAAATGGAGAATATATTTGATACCTCATATTTGTAATTAATCGTATTTAGAACGGTCTAAATATACATTAATTATACATAGTAGAACCGAGAAAATATTAACCATTTGGCCGAATGCCGAATTAAATGGCTCATTAATTATCCATTCAAAAGCTAATTAAACGATTTTTACAGTTTTTCATGTTCAAGAAAATAAAATAACTAGGTAAATTATTTGATCTGAAATTAGCAAAGATATTTTGAAATTATTTATGTATAAAATGAACTTTTACATTTGTAATACGGATACGTTAACAATAAGTTCAAAATTGAAATACTTTACTAAATAACAACATCGTGTTTATGGAATTGTACGTTTTGATTAATAAATATTTATACTTGTTCGTCTCTTTTGAGACGTTTTGTTAATATTCAGGAGAAGGAACATTATTTTAAATGTAATTTCCATTTGTTTACAGTAAACAAACACGTTCGTCTGAATTTCCATAGATATTGTGTTGTTTAAGATAATTGAAAAGGAAACGTTCAAGTACCTATTTTAGTACATGTTTATATTACTTTAATGAACCTATTATTGACTCGCTGTATAAAATGGAAATGTCCCACTTGCTTTGGCAGATAAAAAAGTATAAGAGTATTTACATTAGATCTGCACATTGTATCGTAGAATTGCATTTCAACTTAAAGTGAAGGAAACGTGAAATTCAACTCTACAATTATTATGAGTAGACACTTCAAATGTATCCGAAGAACCCATCAACATTATTTACATTCTCGATATTGGAAATACGTTCACAGTTTGATTATTATTAAGGAATAAAATCTTTCAAATATCGAGTATATCAATAGAAACACTGGAAAGATTCACGTTTTAAGGACTTTATTTTCTCTACAATATTGTTTCATTCAAGCGGTTATTCTCAAGAGAAAGTGCAAAAATTACTAAAGTAGTTTTAATTTCTTCCCTTTGATTTTGTTTATTGTGTAAAACAAAGCCATATAGGGTTAAAAAGTTTTTCAACTGTAAAATCAAGCACAGGAGTTTCGCCTTGGGTATAAGGCCTTTTCAACCTAGATTATTTTGTTAATATTATAATATGTCTGTAATGCATCCCATTAATTTAAAATAGAATTAGGATAAAATGATAACTAATACTTAAATAATTAAAACACAATATAAACAAGACAATTTGTAAAAATAAAATAGTAAATCTCAATAAATATTTATTGTTTTATCTCTTTAGAGACTATCTTTAACTGGGTTTTGATCGCGATTAAGTCACTAATTGTCTTACGTGAAATGTTTTGCTATGGTCTTTATTTATTGAATATATCTGTATTTTTTATTGCAAAAAATATTACTACTAAGTAGAACTATTAAAATCTTGTCACAATTACATCGACCTAAAAGTTTACGAGTGTATTTACATTCATAAATTCAGGGATTCTTTGATGAATTTTGACCTGCTGTTCACCAACAATTCCCTGTTCAATAGTCTTCAATAAGTTACAGGTAGTTTTTTAGAATATATTTAGGTATAATCTTCTCTTAATCTTAGTTTACTGTTACCATTGAAAACGACTACTTCGTAGTCGAAATGTATACATTTGATTGTACCAATAAACATTGTTTGTAGTGTTATAAGGCGTTTTAATCTATTTTTTATATAAATATAAATATAAATATGGAACCAACAGAAACAACTACTCCGAGGGCTAATACCCCTACCGGCATTGAATTACACTGTTGATTCCGATGTATTCTTAGACGAAGATATAACATATTCAAAAAAGAAGGAATTAAAGTCTGTTAGGATGGTACACAAAAATCGAAAACCAAAAATCGAGCGGATACAATATATATGTCGGTATCAATCCAACAAACATAAAGTAAACAATGGAACAATAACTTGAATATATATATAACAAATGTTCACTTACTCAACCAATAGATGTCAATCACTATGATGACCACTCGCTAGATATTCCTTTTATCTTCCAGCACCTTTATCAAAATATAAAAAGAAATATGTGAGCACTCAAGCATACAATTACTTAGCTTTTATTATGCATCGAACTCTAAATAAGGCCTTATTGCAATATAAACAAATATAAAAGAAATACATTGACCGCAGCCAATCATTGCTATAATCATCTACTTTACATTTATAATTCTGTAATCCTATTCTTGGGAAAGGGAATGTACCCTACTCCCACACTACCTCTGCAAGACAGATCTCTCTGCCCAAAAACTGGACTGAGGTCATTAATGAGTTAAATAACTGTAAAACCGCAGCCTACAGTCCTCATTGCACCGCAGCGCCTTCAAACCTCAGCCCCTAATCTCAATAATGACTGTGTCACCGCAGCTAATGGTCTGGGTAGCGTCCATATATATATCCTTATTATTTACTTTACTTATGATGCTGAAATCCTACTCTTGGGAAAGGGAAGTACCCTACTCCCACACTACCTCTGCAAGATAGATCTCTCTGCCCAAAAACAGGACTAAGATCATTATGAGTTAAATAACTGTAAAACCGCAGCCTACAGTCTTCATTGCACCGCAGCGCCTTTAAACCTTAGCCCCTAATATCAATAATGACTGTGTTACCGCAGCTCACAGTCTAGGTAGCGTCCCTATATATATATATATCCTCATTAATTACTTTTGAATCAATATAAATTATCAATCAGCATCATTTCACAAATCAATCAGTTAAATAATTATTAAAAATGAAAATGCTTGACGTACTCAGTGAACAACTCACCCGTTAATCCAATAATTTCATATATTTGGAATAACACACTTAAACAATAAAAATGTAACAACGGCACACCCACAAAACTCAATTGTCACACACAGAATAATAACTTAACGAATGAAACTGTGCTATTGGGAATCCCCGACTAAATATAGGTCACAATGGTATCGTTGTTAAAGTAAAGAAAATCACGTTCGAACTCGCGTCGATCGAAACATGTTATTATTTATAATATAAACAAACAGATGTCGGCAACTCGCTACTGATTAAAATACACATCTTACAAGTCCTTATTCGTCCTGATGAGACCCGATAGGTCGAAACCGGTCGTGGGATATGGCATTCGGTTCGTTGTGCCTACTTGGTAGAACGCGTTCCAAATGTGAGATCTTTTATCTTAATATTTAGACGAATAAGGATTTTAATTCCTTCTTTATTGAATATAGTTTTTATATATTATATTTTATTTATATTCATTAGTTTCGTTATGTGTAGGAACAGAATTAATCAACATTTGAATCATGATGATTTAATTGATAAATTTGTAATCAGAGGATAACCTAAACGTATTTTGTAATTAATTAAAAAGTGGTTATACTTTTTGTAAGAGATTTGGTGTTTTTTTTGTAATACAGATATTTTGGTGTGTCACAATCTTTATTATTACTATCCATTGATAGAAAAGTTCATAGGAGCGGTAGATTCAATTATGAAAAATTTTGTAAAGATTGTACTCAGCGTATTCTTTAATCCATCCCTGACCATTGTAGAATAAATATATCGCAAGTACGACAGTAATAAATTAAAATAGGCAGTGGTAAATATAATAGTAGTAAATTTAATCTGAATTCAGTTATGGATTTAAATTACACGTGCTCTTCTCTAAATATCCCTGAATAAATTTAAGTTTTTCAAACTTTACTAACTTAATATTTTTCATTAATATGTACTGATATTTTTTGTAAAGAAAACACCTTTTGAAACTTTTAATCTTCCTTCTGCAGATGGCCTTGTAGGTCGAAGCTTATTAAGAAGTTCAATAAAAATTAAGTGAAAGTTTCAAAAAGTGTTTTCTTTACAAAAAATATTAGTATGATTAACTTTCATATAGTAGAAACCAACTCTATCGATTTTTTCATTATTTGGTGTATGTACTTATCACTTATATGATTGGACAGAAGTAAAATGACTGTTCCGTAGATATCTGCGGTGTCGTGTCGGTAAAGTTATAATGTGCACGTCCATGCCATTAATTTATAATACAAAACTTTTATTTGACATATTATATTATATTATTACATTCTCTTGTATTTAAATATTGTAAAATAACTCCCACTGGATGATAGAATTTAGGACTCGCAGTTTTCTTTTGCTTGAAGTACCTGTAGTTAGGTAAGGTTATTTTAATATAAAAAATTTAATTAAAAAAACATTACATTATATTTTAATGGCATGGTCCCGCCGCTAAGTGTATTATATAATTTTACCTGCTTCCTTCGCGGCGCTAAGAGCACGACGTTAAAAGCACGGACTAGGTAGGTCTTTTAAATAATGGAATAAATGTATTTTTTGGTAATTTTGTTTCATATGTAAAATATAATAAAACATTTTCAGAAACATTGGTTGATATTCACGTCTTTAAATGTTTTATTTAATGAAAGAGAGCAAAATTAAACAATACAAAAGTAAAGCAACTTATTGATTATGTGCAAAAATAATGGATCTACAATTGAGATAACATTAAAAAAGAAAATTAATGTGCTAATGAAGCTTACTGGCTGTTCATTTACAGAAATAAGTATGCCATAAGATAAAATAATTTGGAAAGAGCTGTAAAAATGGTAGTAAACGTCTTTTTAGAATGAATAAGTATGATTACCATTTTCAGGCAGTTATTTTTACCCAAAAAAAATGCCGAAATTGGGATAGCCTAGAAAAAGTATATTCTGAATAGATAGTAGAATCAAAGGAAGTTCTTAAAGAAAGGCGTGGATTCCTTGACCAAGAATAGTTATTGAAATTGCTGAATAAGTTAATTCTAGGACCGAACAACGTAGATTAGTTGAAGTGAAATTCTATAGTAGACGTCCAGCTAAGAAACTTTTGCTTTCTGAAGGAACTTATCGGGCCAGTTTTGAATTTACACAACATTTGAATTGGCTAGTTTAAGACGGGACAGAAATATTTAGGACTGAATCCTATCGGGAATCTGTAGGAGGAGATTGAACACCGTATTCGGACCACAAGATTCCTAAGTAAACAATATCTGATTGATAATACAACGAGGTTTGAACGATGCTTTTGAAATTTTTTTACTATATTTTGATACCAAAGTAAAGAAAAATACATTTGGTCGAAAATATAAATGATTTACGAAGACACCTAATAATCTTTGTTCTTTTAAACACTTGCCTTATTTTTGTCCGATAGTGTGTATTACCTGCTACGTAGATTCAGTTTAGAAACCAATTACCTGAGTAAGGCACTTATCAAACACTATGGAAGCTACATTTAACCGTAAACATCTACGGATATCACTTGATACTTATAGACTTCTGTAGCGTTGTAGTATTTCTTTTAGTTTCTGTTTATAAAAGAAGGATTGATTGGTTGATTACTTACTTATTATTAATTACTAAATAAGAATAACCAAGCAATAAAAACGGAATACTTCCTTTCTTAGGATGAAAGGGTTTACTTTTCTTAAGATATTTTCTAATTATCCAACAAACGTCTTAAAGTTTTAACCGTTCTCGAACAATTTTTAACAACGAGAGTGCTTGAAAACGTATTGCCGTTTCTTTTCTTCTTTTTCGATTTTTTGTTTCTCATGTAAAAAGCATTATAAGGTAGCTTTGAGACCGGATTAAATATGGATGGCTTTTAAAATACGAATAGTGAATTGATATGTTAAGTGCTGTAAAAGTCTAAGAAGTAGAAAATGCTCGTATTTTCAAATATGAGTTAGTAAATGCTAGGTTTAAAATAAAAAGGCTGAATTATCGGTGAGTTTCGTATAAATTAGGATTTACCAATGGAGATTGGTAAAAGTTTATTTAGGAAATAAAATATGATGCGAGAATAATTTAATATAATCAATAATGGAAATTCATAAAGAGAAGAAGTTATTCCTGTGGAACCTTTCGACTTTGGGTAAATGAGTTGAGAGAAATCGAAGAAGAACTGTCTCCTGGAATTCTGAAATCTGCTACGAAAGCCGAAAACATCCATAAAGTCTATTATTTAGTTTTAATTGATGGACGAGTTAGCAAGGGCTATTAGACATCTGTCAAGACAACGGATGAGCCATGGTGATCCGGTTTCAAAAAGGTAATATGCGTTCCATGCGCTGGATAGGTGATGACGCCAGTTCTTTTGTAATGTTAAAGGAATTCTCCTAATTCTCTACTTTGGAAAAGAAAAAACAATATACCATGCATTACTTTTGGAAAGTTTAAAGGCTGCAATAGCAGAGAAATTCCCGGAAACGAAACTAGAATTGTTTTAAAAATTGAATCGATGAATCTTTTAAGTAGTGTAACTCCATATTTAAAATTAAAATAAAAATACGAATAGAGTTTACAAAATTGTTTATTGTTGCCACGATAATTATTTCGACACACTGTGCCTTCTTCAGGTGGAGAAGTTATATAAACTAAATGCTATTACATTTCGCTTATCAGCCTAATGATAAATAAAAAAGTTAATAAGAAAACATTAAACATAATGTACCCTTTAAATACACATAACCAATCAAAAAAATTTTGTTCAATTGGATATCTAGGAAATATTTCATCTACTTTAAGCAAATTAATATCTAAATATACTGCCGCTCATGTATCTTTTAAAACTAATAATTCATTAGGTATGTCCATTAAAAATAATAAAGATCCCATAATAAAAGACCTTAAATCAGGTATATATCAGCTTAATTGCGGAACATGCAACAAAGCATACATTGGTCAGACAGGCAGGAGTTTTAAGGAGAGAATAAACGAACATGTAAAAGTTTTGAAAATAAAAAAAGGGAACTCAACCTATTCTGAAAATTTACTCCAAAATAACCATAGTTTTAATAATGATTTAAAAATTTTACATATAGAGAAAAAAGGTATGAAACTAAATCTCCTTGAATCTATGGAAATTAACAAATTAAATAAATTAGGCTTATTTCTTAATAACCAAATTGACATTGTAAACTCTCCCTTACTAAATATTTAATTTTAATATTGTTCTGTAATTTCCCCTTCCTCTTAGTTCATTATTTAGTATTTAAGCGAAATGTATAATAATAGCTTTTAGTTTATATAACTTCTCCACCTGAAGAAGACACAGTGTGCCGAAATAATTATTGTGGCAACAATAAACAATTTTGTAAACTTTTGTATTTTTATTTTAATTTTAAAATTGTTTTGTTTAATATCAAGCCCAGTTAGTTATCAAACTACCCTGGTATTACCAAAGAAAAATAAGTACCTTTTTACATTAGAATGACATTAAAGTTACAGAGAGGATTTTTCTGAAAGAATAAATTCAGTAAGTCATTAAGGACCAATACTTGATTGAAAGGACAATTTTAAATGTTAATCCTCGGAGAAGAGCAACAAACTCTCAAACATTATGGTTTCCTTTACTTTATGACGTTCAAATGGTAGTAATTTTTAATAACTGTGTGATAAAATGTTCTTAGATTGAAAATTTTTCTACCTCTGCCCATATTATATGTTCTTATTTTTTGCAAATTTCAGGTTAAGCGGTTGGAATTGTAAAACTTTAGAGTCGTCGCATAAAATGAGAACATCTATATTTACAAATGATTTATAATGGTTTGTAGTTTAATGGTTATAAGAAACGATCATAAGAATTACATAACGAACGGAGTTAGAGTTAGGTATAAAATAACGAGCATCCTTTCCAACTAGAAATGCACCTACGGAATTTCGTACTTGTCACGTCGTAAACAAAATATAAAATTCTTGGCTAACGTTTCCATGAATACATCTGGTTGATTATTATTTTTATCTTGATTTAAAATTACACACAAATGTATTTTTGTAATTAAAATATTTACAAAAATATTTAATTAACTACATGTATTGAATGCACTTTGTGTTCTCTTCTGATTTATACACACTATTACTCTATTACACTATACGAGGGCGGTTCAATAAGTATCCGTGTTTGAAGACAGAAGACGTTCCTGAGGGAAGTTGGTGTTATCATCGTGTGTTGTCATCTATCAAACGATGTCAAAACAAATTTCAGATTGATTGATAGGTTAGTTTGGATTCGGCAGCCATTCGAGTGAGACGTATTTCGTGATTTTCGCTAAGATGGAAAGAGAGCAGATAAAGATCGTTCGGTAATTCGATTTTTGTTTTTGGATGGGAAAAAATGCGATGAGATAAAAACAAAGTTGGATGCTGTTTATGGGGACACTTCGTTATTTATGATCACAGTTAGATATTGGTTCAACGAATTTAAACGTGGGCGAACATCCGTTTTTGATGAGGAGCGACCAGGACGCCTGGCAGACGTGGTTACCGAGGAAATAATTGAAAAAGTCCACGACATGATTCTCGCTGATCGATGAACGAAAGTGCGCGAAGTAGCAAAGGCCGTAGGTTTTACATGATTAGTTGGCGATGAAAAAATTGTCGGCCCGATGGGTGCCGGAATTGCTCATGATGGACAACAAGCGGATACGGCTGTTAACTTCGAAGCAGTGTTTGGAGCAATTTAAGCGAGATCCGAAGGACTTTTTGCGTCGAGTTATCAACGTTGATGAAACCTGGATTCATCATTACACACCAGAAACCAAGCAACAATCTAAACAATGGATTTCTCCCGGTGAATCTGCTCCAAAGAAGACGAAGACGGTCCCAGTGGCCGGAAAGCTCATGGCGACGATTTTTTGGAATGCGAAGGGGCTCATCCTCATGGATTCTTTAGAAAAAGGAAGAAATATCACTGGACAATACTACAGTGAGTTATTGGTCCTCTTCGACAAAAATTGAAGGAAACACGGCCGCATTTGGCGAAAAAAAAGGTGCTTTTTCACCTTGATAACGCACCAGCACATTTATCCGTAGTTGTCGCCGCCAAACTCCACGAATTGCGTTATGAATTTCTGCCACACTCCCCGTATTCACCCGATCTGGCTCCCTCCGAATTATTATATTGTTCCCTAACATGAAGAAATGACTTGCGGGAAAAAATTTAGCTCAAACGAGAAAGTCATCGCCGTGACAGAGGCGTATTTTGGAGAATTTGACAAATCCTACTGTTTGGAGGGGTTAAAAAAATGGCAGGAACGTTGGGAAAATTGTATCTTTCTAAAAAGGGATTATGTTAAAAAATAAATAAATTTTCATTTCTAACACGGGTACTTATTGAACCGCCCTCGTATGTGCTTCTATATGCCAACAGTTGGCTTTAATATGGCTGTAATATTTGAAAGAATTTTAAAAAGATCAATTTATTGCTGAAGGCAAGCGGGCACTTTCTACGCTACTCATAAAATAGAAAAAACTTAATTTCACTAGAAAAGCAAATGAAATGTTTGTTGCTTTAAAAAAAGGACGTGCTACTTTTATTAACAGTAAAGTTACGTTATTGACTGACTGTGGTATATCAGATAAATCAATTATTAAACGTTTCTATATAATAAATTGAATATTTTAACAGTAAAAAGTATTTGCAGCAAGATTTGATATGGGGTGACTGTGGTAAGTTGTATTTATGTAACTACTCTAATATGACTCTTACAAATAAAATAGTTAATGTGACCTTACTAAAGTCTAAAGTCATAGTGATGATGAAGAAGTCATGAGTTTTGGAATGTCCATATTCATGAGAAAAAAAGCCGAATGAATATTTTGATTTCCCTAAGCACAAAATTTATAGTTTTAATTTTTAGTTTCCCTGATTTGTTTACTATTAAAGTTTATTTAATCGATATCTGCAATCAAACTATTAATTACAAATCTTGATGATATTCAAAGTAATTTAAAATAAGATGCGCAGTCGTTCTATAAGCCGTGTTACAACTTAATTAGAAGAATGATGAAAATACCAAACCAAAAATGAGAGATAGGATGGTAGGGCACTTTCAGAAACATGAAGAGCTGGGTAGAGACATATCAGAAGCGAAAATAGGGGTAATAAGGGATAGAGGAAGACATATTTTAGATTAATGTTAGGAAATTGTGAGGGATGTTCTTGTAATCGATAAGATTGGCGCAAGATAGGAAGTAGTGGATGTGGTTGTCCAACCATAAGATATGTTGACGTCAAACTGTAATTGTGGGTTCCCGTAATGCTTAGCCACTAAGGATTACCGGAAAACAGTCCACCTGACCTAGAGGTTCAGAGAGTGTGATAAGGAAATATCCTATACGTATTTAAATGTATTTGTGGCAAACACCGATATTGGCATTATGAAAACTTCAACCACAAAAAACGCCTGGAAAACTGTTTCACTTTATTGTTCAAGTGTTTTTTTTTTGTAGTTGAAGTTTTTTTAAAGATGTTGCGTCAAGAAATTACAGCCCAGATGCTAGACGATATTGGTATTATGTTGGATTGAAATGTAAATTCATTGCCAAAATTAATACAAGTTTATTTATTTGGAGCACGGCACTGTGTCGTAAGTAGGTACATATTTTGCATGATTAAAACTTTTTATTAAAATTTTTAAAGTGATCTACCGCTTTAACCAAGATCTAACGATTTCACTTAACATTTATTCTATAATCTCTGACTGGAGTTCTAAAATAGTAGATTCTTTTATCTCTCGCATGAGTTAACCCCTTACAAAAAAACTTTTCAAGCTACACTTTCAGGATTCTATTTTTCTAAAACCTTTCAATGAGGTAATAAGTTAAAATAAAGCCAAAATGGATTTCTTCTTGAGCGTTTCTACAATCATACAATATGAACATATTCAAACATGCCACCATTTCAAAAACATTATTGCCCCGAGTAGATAATGGAGAATTAGTTTAAGTATTTATTAAGTAAAAAGAAATATCTCATTATCGTTTGTCCGTGTGATTTAATTTTACCCTTGTCATGTTTATCGGTAAAATTTCCGGATTTCTTTCCAGAAACAAAAAGAATATTCGATCCTACTTTCTAAACCGATGCGACGTTACTTTTTTAGGCTGTTTCTGACAGTGGATGCCATTATAATTTCAAAACGATTCAATCATTCAGACACAGGCCTGATCCCTCGTATTAATACGGATATCAGAAAGTTTTTAGAACTTTTTTTGCTTAAAAGCATTCAAAAAAACGTCGCTCCTTATTACCATACAATCTTCTTGGGAACAAATCGCGAGAATATTCGAAAATCGTTAAAGCGTAAAAGGTCAATTATTTCACAAATCCTTTAAGGAAGTCTTTGTCAGTAAAAGAATAAACCAGAAACTGTAATTGTTTCAGTTACATGTTGCAAATTGATCGGCTTTAAATTAAATCTGGTAACTTTCTAAGAGGATTTACTAAAAAGACTTGAAGTTAGTTTAGAATCAAAGGATTATTTCAAGTTATGTAATGACTAACGAGTGTAAACTAATGACCCTTAGTTTGTATCGGACCAGTGCGGGTACTGATGATATTGACAAGAATACAAATAATGATGCAATGACTGAGTTAATTACTTCGGGTAGAACTGTGCAGCTTATAACACCTTAGCAGTTAATTTTAATGTAGTTCCAAATGAGATGTGCTTTAAACAAATACATCAGTTTTTCGGCAAAAGATCATTTTATTTTTCTACACAATCTCCTTTTAGCTCGATACATTTAGTCTATCATGTTTCTAATTTTTTTATATCTTCTAAACAATAAGATTTCTCAAGGCCTTCAAAATAAGCGTTTGTTTCTACGATGACCACTTTATTCGACCCAAATCTTTTACCGCCCAGCCATTTCTTCAAGCTTGGAAACAGAAAATAGTCAGAGGGGGCTATATCCGGAGCATAAGGTGGATGGTGTAGTAGTTCGTAGCCGAATTGATGAAATTTTGCCATGGTGACTACATACGTAAGCACCAGTGCGTTGTTCTGATAGAGCAACACGTTTTTCTTGGTTAAATGCGGTCGTTTCTACTTCAAAATAGTGTCAAATTTGTCCAGCAGCTGCAGCTCTGAATAATATTTGCCGTTGATCGTTTTACCTTTTTCAAAATAATCAATGTAATAAATACGAATTACACCGCGTGAATCCCAGAAAACAATGGCCATGACATTGTTAGCCGATAGACCCATCGTAGACTTCTTCGGTGCACGTTAACTCGTTGAAACCCACTGTTTCAATTGTTGCTTGATTTCTGGTTTTTGGTGTGGCGTGATAGATCTATGTCTCATCTACGGTAACGAAATGGCCCCAAAAACTCGTTTGGATTGAGACTGTACATTTCCAAACACTTTTTTGAACTCGCACGGTGGTGTTTATGGTCGATCGTGAGCAATCGCGGCACCCATCGCCCATCGTGCCAACAGCTTTTCAGTTTTTTAATATTCAAATATTCATGCAAAATGTGATGCACTCACGCACTCGCTCAGTGGAGATGCCCACAGGCCTAGAAGCCTCAACCAACTCACAACTCACGCACTTTCAATCTTCAATATCATTCCATGGATTTCGTCCACGATTTCTTCTTTTGGGCTACCTGAACGTTCGGCGTAACTTGTACTTGTGCGACTGGTGCGGCCACAACAAAACTCAGTAAACCACTATTTAATCATTGAAATCGATGGTGCAGCGATGCAGAGTATTCATAGTATTTATTAAGACTCTCGTTGGCTTCTTTAACAGATGTTTTTCGCAAAAGGTGATGGTTAATCAGCACACGCAATTCATTTTTTTTCGATTATTGTGGAAATTAACGAGGTTAGCTGCTTTCAAAGGCTGTAAAAAATAAACTAAATGTCGTAGCTTGCTCAAAATTTTAGAGTAGTCTATCGATAGATGACACTTAACGGAAACAGTGTTGCCATTACAGTTACTGCGCGAAAAATTCAAAAAGTCACGGACCTATCAAACCACCCTCGTATTTAACAGTTTCTTCATTTCATTGGTAGATTTCAACATCAAATCTTGTGTTAATATTTTTCAATTAGTCAATTGTATCTGTAACCTGTATAATTTATAATTATTGTACAAATATCATATGTATATTATTATATATATATATATATATATATATATATAGACGGTATGTAAAGTGCAGCAGGTCATAAAACTCATAATTATATTTACAAGAAGGCAGTAATTAGGTGAATGAAAATACACTTATTAAAAGAGAATGAAGCATATATGTGATTTTTTCATCAAAGAAAAGAAGAGTGATAACGCTGTACTGTAACATAACATAAATGCAAATCTCTCATATGATGAGAACATCGATTTAATTATTGCAGTGAATGTTAAAAATCATTCCTTATTTGATTTATGTTTTATGTCATGAATCAAACAGGCTCTGATTTTGAGAAAAACCAATATAAAACATTTACTGTTACTGTACTTTTTTGATAATACTATTTTTTCTCACAGTCGTATATTTTATGATGCGATGGCATCTAATAATGAACGTGTCATAAGAACGCGCTGGTAGTTTAGGGTTAAAAAGCTTAGGTTATATCTAGAAACGAGTTGATCAACCCAAATTTTATACTTTTGTACTATTCGGTAATTACAACGAAAATTAGCTCAAAATTAGAAACAATCGGCTGTTAAAAATATTTATTTCCAAGATGGTAATGTATTCCTAACAATTTCAAAACTCTATTCCGGTCAGTATTAGTTTAACTTAACTCTTTTTGCTAGATATGAACCCCATCGAAAAATAACAACATTGTACATTTACTTTAAACTGAAAAAACAAATAACAGTCTCTCAGATGGTGTATTTAGTTAAGGAAAATACACCGCTGATCAAAATTGCATCTACTAGAAAGGTAGGTATGTTTTAAGAATTCCCCGAGATGGTGAATAAAATTTTATTTGTCAGTTCAAGTACGAACAACAATGACATTAGGCGTTACGTTATCCTTACAGCATCATTACCCGGTTTATAAATGTTTGCATAATCAAAGCGTTAAGGTATTGGAAGTTCGTCACTGATTTGTTTTCCTATGACAGACAGGAATGGTGCGGTATTCCGAATCTAGGTAAATTAGACTGAATATCCTTTGTAACATTTCAGACCTCACATACATCCTGACTTGTCAAGAAACACAACGTCTGTTCCTGTGTCCGCTTATAACTGAATTTCTAATAGATGGATATTTTCACAACTGTGTAGTGCGTTTATTCCAGCAGATATTATTGTAAGAAAATTCGAGAAAAATTTAAAAAGTTTACTCAATATTCCCCTCTCTAGAACAAAAGAATCGTTGTGTAAAATCATAGATAATTCTCTGAAACTGAATATGATAAATTTGTGAAAAATTGGAAAGTCCAGAAAGTTTTGTTAGGTGCAATTTTTGTAAAATATGCTAAATAATAGGGCAAACTAAAATAATAAAATGAGTTGCATAAGAAACGAGTTTTAATTTAATTTGTTTCTGTGGATAGCAACTGTTTTCAGAAGAAATCAAATGATTGCTGAAGTTTACAGAAACATGTAAACGTACAGTAGATAATATTAGTCGTAACTACATAATTTTAAATAACTATTGACCATAAAATTGGATTACTTCTTTAACTCCCAGATTTGTTAATATACTTAGGTTCTTCATACTTTTGTGATAGTCTAATCCAGAATTTTGTTATTTCAATGCTTGGCGAGTTCAATTTTTCTAACTTTTTTGTTGATGAATTTAACATGTCCAGAAATATATCTTTTGGTAGCTCTATCGGTCTATCCAATGTATACTGAGTGGTACATTAGACGTTTTAGGGAAACTAAGCATGTTACAGATTTGAAAATTTTGAAGTTGGGAGTAGGGGTTATCAAGGATGATCTATTTAACTAAAATAATTTCAACTGTTGGGAACTTCCAGTTATACCGGAAGTTGATGTCAACTTTCTTATTTTAAATGGAATGGTATACTTTTTACAATGAATTCGTATGAAACATAAAATTTTAAAGTGACTTTGATAACTAACATGTATGTCTACGATGAATAGTTTCTGAGATAATTTATTCCGGTATAACCGGAAGTGTCCGATAGTTGAAATTATTTTAGTTAAATAGATCATACTTGATAACCCCTACTCCCAACTTCCAAATTTTCAAATCTGTAACATGCTTAGTTTCCCTAAAACGTCTAATGTACCACTCAGTTTGAATGACTCTGTACATATATATATATATATTGGTACGCCCTCGCGGGGAATCAGAGACACAAGCATAGTTTAGAATGGAAATAACTGAAATAATACAAATTAAATTAAATTTATTAATAGCAGAAATTGTTCCATAAATGTTTAAGTCAACGAATATAAGGAAATGTTAGAAGTTAAATTTAAAGGGAAAGACAATTCAATTAATTGTACTGATATTTATAACCAGTAAAAAATGTGTCACGTCTATAATTAACTTATACTTAAGCAATACTGATTTTTGTAAACTTTTTTTTATTTTGCAATAGTTAAATGAAGCCGTTTAGAGTTTGTAGAAACAATTGAACAAATTTAAAATAAGGTTTCTGTAATAAAATATATTACAGATTTAACTAAAAGTTTTGGTAAGTCAGGAACCAAGTCAATTATGCTACTTTTTCATTAACTGATTAAGTAAGGACTCCGTTTCTTGTGAGTTTTTATTTCCATTTTTTTTAAAAATATTACTTAATGGAGTAATTGTTCCCATAAATTTCCTCGTACCTTAAAATTCAATTTCCTGTTTCTTTTGTTAATGTTCATAGTATGCAACTGTTAAATACCGGAGACAATTATTAAATGTTGTTTACTTAAATCGTTCAATAAAATGTTAATAGTTTTGTGCTCACCTGAAGCGTTAAGAAAAGTTAGTTTGTGGAAGGTTAAGATAGAATAAATAACGGAAAACGTTGCCAAAATCTTAGTGCAGATTTAAAATTCTCAAATTTATTCTTTGTTAATATGACAGAAATTATCCGATAAACAGCAAAATACTTGGTGGTGCATATTAAAAGACCACTGACTACTTTTATATTTAGAATTTTATGTCAGGAATTTTGGATGTACGTAGATATGAAAACTTTAAGACAACTCCTACAAATATCGTACATATATTTATTCTTGCTACGATAATCCTTAATTGCAGGAAGCGATACATCTTATTATATCCAATTCATTATTAAATTACTAATAAAACCCGTCCAAATTTGGACGGATGGGAACTGCTCTTGTTGGTGCATAGCACTTACATTTGAGCCGTAGCGTTCCTCCATACTGACTTACGAGGGTAAATCAAATATAAACGGTAATTTTACTATTTAGCTTAGCACGTAATTCCGATCTAGAGGATTCGATGCTCGAATGTTGTTTGGTTTATGAGGAGGGGGAAACCGGCTTAGGTAGCAGCTGCGCTCGGTTTTGTCCACAGTATAGCCATGACTGAGCGCAAGTACCCTCGTTTGTTGCACAATCACTATGCGCATCCTCACAAAGCTTTTAACCAATGAAGGCGTTAAACACTCGTTTGAAGGCACAGTTTGGAAATGTGGGGATGCTACACTGTTTCAGCATCGAGTGTATATGTGGATCACCAATTGAGAGAATCCAGGGATGCGCGAGAACGTATCGAAAATGAAAGTCATGATCGACGATGATCGACGCCCAAGAACAAGTTTTACAAACGACAACATCCGATCTGTTCGAGAGCTTGTTGAAGGTGATCACCATCAGCCGGTTAACTATTGAACAAATCTCATCAGAAGTGGGTATGTGGGTATCAGCTGTGGGAGTGTTCGAGTATTCAATCCATCATCACTGATGAACTTGGCTTTAGAAAAATTAGTGCTCGTTGGGTTCCAAGGTTATTGTTGTTTCCCACCAAAAATCAAAAACAGGTCAGGTCGGAGATCAGTGAAAGACTTCTGAATCGATTTCGACAAGAAGTGGAGTGTTTTTTAGGCGTATCATCATTTGTGATGAGACGTAGGTCCACCACTACACTCCCGAATCATTCAATCAAAAATGGCGAGTAAGGAGTGGCGAAGAAAGATGAGAACTGCTCTGTCTGCGACTGTTTTCTTTGACTCAAGGGCAAAGGGAGTTTTACTGATTGATTTTCTTCACGATCAACTGATCAACGAACAGTGAATGCGGCTTAGTACTCTGAGTTGTTACAGTCGACAAAAATCGCGTCGAAGCAAACAACGGGTCTCATTCATCGTGCCCTTTCGAGACGTCATCCTCCTTCATGACAACGCCAGGCCACACACCGCAGTTTGGACAAGGAATAAATTGGAAGAAATGGGCTGGGAAACCCTCGAGCATCATTATATAATCATTATAGCCCTGAATTGTCAACCTGTGATTATTTTTTATTCGCACCCTTGAAGGAATCACTTGGAGGCAAAAGATTTGAAAGGAATAAAGAAGTAAAGGACACATACTTCTTTCAGCAATTGGCTGACAACTCGTCTTCAAACTTTTTATGAAGAGGAAATATTCAAACTTCCAAATCGATGGCAAAAGTGTGTTGAGCGTGGAGGTGACTACATTGAAAAATGTTAAATGGTTAGTTTGTGTGTACCATTAATCAATACATTTATTTTACAAAATTACCGTTTATATTTGATTTACCCTCGTAATTTAAATCAATCATTAAGTCCTACGATTAACAATTAAACACATTCGACGTGTTGGTGATTTTTAATTACAAATTCCAATTAAACTATAACTTTATGTGTATTGAAAGCAGGAGCGTTAGTTAGTTGCATTCTTTATTTAGACATAATTTTGTATCATGAGAGGAAGTACCTCCACACAATTACCTTACAAACCTATCTATATACCAGCACCATAGATACGTGGAGTATTAGTATTGTTGATCCTTAGTCACTGCCACAGCCTATCTATTATCGTTATGACCCAACATTGGCATGTAAACATAAAAAAATCACGATTTTTACTTAAAAATTCTAATTAAACCACAACATCCTGGATATCGAATGTAGGCGAGTTAATTAGTTCTATTCTTTTTAGACGTTTCAATGGCCGGCTATTGTCAGAATAATGAATCTTAGGATGAAATAGCTCCACCGATTTACTTTTACTTTACAAACTGTAAATAGGTAGTATATTATGATATAGTGATTAAGTGGTGATGATGGTTATTGGAATTTTCATGTTAATCAAAATAATTGTAACTAAGTTATTTTTAATAAAATTTAAATTGTCAATGGTGCAACTTTTGTGAAACTGCATTTTAATAAGAAGAAAAACCTATTTTTGGTAGTATTAAATATATTAAAAACTTAAGTAAAGATTTCAAACATTTATTTCAGAATAGGTATAACTGTAAAATAATTGAAAATTTTTAGTAGCAACAATAAACAAGATCCCATTGGAAAAAGTGGTATTTACCAAATACAATGTGTTAACTGCGATGCAATTTACATGGGTCAGTCCGGTAGAGCTATTAAGAAACGAGTTTCGGAGCATTTAGCAGCTATTAAGAACAAAAAACTTCCTTCGAGTGGCATGGTTGAACATTGTTTAAACCGTAACCACACGTTAGATATGGACAACATTAAAAATTCTACATTCAAATGTACCTAAAAGTAGAAAACTTTCTTTATTAGAATCATTAGAGATCAAAAATGCAGTGCAGAATAATAAAAATCTTGTTAATAATCAATTAGAATTGTCCACTTACAATTCCCTCCTCCTCCTATTCAAATAGATTTAGTCTTTATAAATAGTATCCTTAAGGTTTTAGATTTTAGTAATCTTTTGTATGTACTCTTGTAAATGGCCGAAACATATGTCGAGTTTTCGAATAAATTGTGAAACGTATCTATTTGTTTATTTTATTGTTATTTATATTACGTTATTTTTGTTTTTAATTGACATTGTGTGTGTCGGATAATTATCGTAAAGGAGATATTAGTTTAATTTTATTTCCGAATTCATTATCTAAATCTAAAGCATTTCACTAACGTTTCTATCATTATTCACGCTTAATTTTGCAGGATGACGACCCTATTTTGCATATCTACGCGTAAGCATCTGTCACAAACGACACCCTTGTCGTGAAGTTTAGAGAAAATTGAAACGCGAAGTTTGCGAATATTGTTTCTTGCTTGTATTAACGCCTTTTGTAATGTAAAAACTTTGAACGAGGAGAAAAAAAAAGTTAACACATAAGACAAAATACTTTTTTGCTTACCAACCAAATAGGTACCAGAACAAGAAAGAAAACATCTTACCTGAAAGCAAATAAAAATGTTAGTTAATTAAAAGGGTTTTGGTGAATTTAACAACAATAAATAATGAACAAAAAACAAAATTGTTTCACCATACAATTGTTGTCAGTGTTGTCAATATACAATGATGTTTATTATTTTTTATTCTTTGTGTATTGTTGATTATAGTGTAAAACAAAAGTAAAGCCTACATTTACTAATTTAATCTAACAAGATTTAAAATTTTCCCCAAATTAGTGCGTTTTGTAAAGAGCACAAGCATATAAATAGTTATTATATTCAGAAACATTTAAGCAAACCTAGGATTAAGCTTATTTTTAAATTTATTGAATATCATTAAGTTTAGAAGATACTCGGAGCCTATTGTTAGAGCACATTCCGGGTATTTTTGAAAGTCCGTCTATCATAAAATGAAATAGCACCAGATATAATTTTACCCCCTAAGTCAATAACATTACCTAGACAAGATATCAACATTCTTAGAGGGAAGGGGGCGTTTCATCCCTGTATATTTTAAACATCATTCGATAGTTTTGTATAGCAATTTAAGTAACGCCTACTGATCTTCAGCGTTATCAGTATTTATACCTTGGAATGACGGCAAATTTCATATTCAAACATCCAGAATCATAATCATAATCGATATAATCCAATCAATAATCATTAAACATTCATCATTCATCACAAAAAAACATCTTATACATTGTAGTAACGCATTTATTGTAAATACCAGTGTTGTTTTTGTTGTGATTAAATAATTCAATGTTTAAAGGCAGTTTGACTCGCATCAATTTGAACTACTCTAGTGTGAGAAATAACACAAGTGTAAACAATTATGTTTGAAAATTTTACGGTGCGTTTCTTTCGATCCACGGCTGTGTTTTAACTTTTTGTGGACACACTAAAATTGTCGTGTTATTTTTTTTAAGGAAGGATGGTTGTAAATCATCCTATTATTATTCCATTTACCAGATTAGTTTTTCGGATCACAAGAACTTTTGGACGCAATATGTAGAAATCAACATATTTCTCTTTAAATATATGCCACACACTTACTACCTCATAATTAGTCACTTAACTGTGTGTGTTAATTACTAATTAACTTTTATAATCTCATTAAATGGTCTAAGAATGTACCAGAGTCACATTACCGTAGTGTTCCATAATTAGAATTTCTCGGATAGTTTGAATTGAGAGAAATATGAGAATTAATTTATCAAAGGAACAAATAACGGCATTATATAGGTAGAAGTTGTTAAAAATTAACAAAGGAAATACTCGTTCAAAAAGACAACGAATCGTGGGTAATAACTTATTTTCCTATTAAAAGTCGTTTAGAATTTTATTGGTAAAAGTTTAACGGAACAATTTTATTCTTTAGTTCTTAGTGAATAAGAAGATTTATTAGATTCCAGTTGAAAAGAGAGACACGACATAAAAAGAAAAAATTCAATTAGAACTTCAATTTAATTTTCTTGTGGTGTTTACAATTTTTACCTTCACTTTCTGGTATGGAAAGCATTTACCTGTAGAGATAAATAAAATTGGAGTGTTTGTTTGTAATATTAAAATAAGCACTTTTACTAAATATATATAAGTATACACGGTACATATACCAAAATAACATTTTTTACAATTGTGTCTGTCTGTCTGTTTGTTCAAGCTAATCTCTGAAACGTCTGGACCGATTTTCACGGGACTTTCACTGGCAGATAGCTAATATAATAAGAAGTTACATAGGCTACTTTTATTTCAGAAATTAATTATTATTATTAATATATAGTTATTAATTTTTAAAATAAAAGTAGACTAAGTTAATCCTTATTACATTAGCTATCTGCCAGCCAAAGTCCCGTCAAAATCGGTCCAGCCGTTTGAGAGGTTAGCCGGAACAAACAAACAGACAGGCTGACAAAAATTGTAAAAGCACCTCCCGCCATTTAATATCACAAAGGTTGCCTGTCGCGCGGGCTTAGAACGCGCGAGCGGGCTATTGCTAACGGTTGTGTCTCAACGATTTCGTTTAAAATTTTAAAAATAACTTCTTTGTTAAATTCCACGCGGACAAAGTCGCGGGCACAGCTAGTACCTTATATACGTATGCATATAAAATTACAATAACTGCAAATTTAAACATACATTTAATACAGTGGTGGCGCGGAGCATGAATTGGTGCTGGGCGCGATAACTCCTCAAAATAAAACAAAACATATTAAACGTACTTACATGACTTTATTTGTTTAGATATACATGTAGATTATTACTTTACGTTCCTTCTCGATGGATAAAATGGAATGATTGGTTAGTCGCGCTTGACTCATTATGGATCTTCAGTACGATATTATTAATTTTAATTTTGAAAAGCTTCTTTCATATAAAATTATCGAAACACAAATAGTTAAAAAAAATTTACATTGAATCTCAGAATATCCAAAGTTCATTGCATTTGCACTTGGAAAAAAAATGCTAACCGCCTCCCGTAGAGCGGAAATCATAAAATATCCAAGCTAATGTCTTCTCCAGAATGTGCACCATATATATTTGTCATATTTTCAGCAATACGACGAAATTCTTTTTCTGTTGACATAAGCACAGTTTTAGGCTGTACAACACCAAACGTTATGAGTCTAATTCTTAAAAAAATTCATCAAGACATTCTCACATTCTTCTTTGCAATTATTATGGAAATACTAGTCCAACGTCTCCGGACTTATACTTGACATATGTTGTTGGAATTATCCCACATTCTTCAGTTGCGTAGGAAATAGCTCTTTCAAGTATGTGACTCTCCGCGGGTGCGGATCCACTATCATCCCTTAGTACTTGACACCGGAACGCACCGCTATTTTTCACGCCGCCACTGCGAAGACGCGTAAAATTATATAAAACCGGTCAAATGCGAGTCGGACTCACCCACGAAGGGTTCCGTACTATTATGGAGCCCCCTTAAATATTTGTTTTATTCTGTTTTTAGTATTTGTTGTTATAGCGGTATTAGAAATACACCATCTCTGAAAATTTCAACTCTCTAACTATCACGGTTCATGATATACAGCCTGATGACAGACGGACAGCGGAGTCTTAGTAATAGGGTCCCGTTTTACCTTTTGGGTACGGAACCCTAAAAAGCTCCACTTTTGCCATTTGGGCACGGCGCTCTACGAGTTGTTACGAAGTTTGTTTCTTCTCTAAAGGATTTTATCTCAAACAAGTAAGAAAATAAATAATTGTAGAACATAAATTACACTAATTCTCTTTAAAATCTAGAATGAACGTTAATATGAAACAATTAAAACCGGCACACATTAAACAGCAGAGAATATTGTTGAACAGATTCACAAACTGACGCCAAATTATTTTCGAAATATTTAGGTCAAAAATAAACCTTAGGTCTAAATGCAATTCGCGTAAATTGTTATATTCAGTTCGACATTGGAACGTTTCCTTGTGTCATCAAACCTAAGTAAAGACAGATAAGTGAAACTAAACATACAGCGTTCGCAAAGTTTCTATGTATTAATAAATAAATATGATGCCATTCTTGTTTGTGAATTTGAGTTCCTCTTGCCAAAAAAACTTAAACGGTACTTTTACGTAATCTGCAGCAGGCTAATTTATCGACCGTTTAACAATGTAGATATATATGTAACTAATATAAAACATAATATTTTGTGTTGAAACGTTTGGTCAAAACTTTAGAAGGATATAACTTTTAGCCTTATAGCTCTTTAGAATTCAACTGTAATCCTCTTGAATAACTCATCAACAAAATTTCAGGTTTCGGTTAATTTACACTTCAATATATATTTTTTCTAAATTAGGATGTAAATAATGATTTTATACCAATAACATACATATAATGCAATTATTACATCGGGAACTTAAAACTCTATCTTAAATCAATCATAATTGCCATTAGAGGTAATCGTAGCAATCCCAGGGTCAGCATCCTCGCTGAATGAAAAGACCGGGGTTGGGGTCTTTAGACTTAAGAACAAAGAACCAAAAACATAAATATGTTGCCGTTAGCAAATTAATCGAAAATAATTCCTTATTCGTCTAAATTTTAAGATCAAAGATCTCACATTTTGAATGCGTCCTACCAAGTAGGCACAACGAACCAAAAGCCACATCCCACGACCGGTTTCGACCTATCGGGTCTCATCAGGTGGGCGCTGGCAGAAAGGCCCTTACAGGCTATATTATAAATATAAATATAAATATAAATATGGAATCAACAGAAACAACTACTCCGAGGGCTAATACCCCTACCGACATTGAATTACACTGTTGTTTCCGATGGACTTATAGACGAAAATATAACATATTAAAAAAAGAAGGAATTAAAATCCTTATTCGTTTAAATTTTAAGATCAAAGATCTCACATTTTGAACGCGTCCTACCTGATGAGACCCGATAGGTCGAAACTAGTTGTGGGATGTGGCTTTCGGTTCGTTGTGCCTACTTGGTAGGACGCGTTCAAAATGTGAGATCTTTGATCTTAAAATTTAGACGAATAAGGATTTTAATTCCTTCTTTTTTTAATATGTTATATTTTCGTCTATAAGTCCATCGGAAACAACAGTGTAATTCAATGTCGGTAGGGGTATTAGCCCTCGGAGTAGTTGTTTCTGTTGATTCCATATTTTTATTTATATTTATATTTAGAAAATAATTCCATTCATTGTTTAAATGTCATATTAAACAACTCAGTAAAGAATCCCTAAAACACCCCACTTACTCCATTTCATTTCCTCTTGGACCCACCAACATCTAAATATTGACCTTCAAAATTTCGAAAACTCATTTAAAAAGAATAACCCGGCACCTACAATACTCAAACGTCTATTTACAGAAGTTACTGATAAATATGAAGATCTATTTACAATTTTTAGATATGTAGGTTTTGATATTAACAAAGTCATTGATCTAATACAGTGATTCTCAACCACTGTGCCGCGGCACTTTTGTGTGCCCCGAAATTGTAAAAGTGTGCCGCCAAATTTTAGATATATAATAATGTTAATATTATTAAATAATATGATTTAAAAAGAAAAATATTTTTAACAGGAATAGATATTTAAATCCTTAAAAAAAATTAAATTATCTCATTATTTGTTTTGCAACGCGTTCTTTCTTAGTGTCGGATTATAATGAAGCGGCGAACATAGGGAGAGCGCAGAGGAGAGCATAGCGTTTTATTCAAACCAATAGGAATAAATGCATGCGTTTATAGTAAGGCGTTTTACATAGCGGCGAAGAGAGCGTTGCTGCAGCCGTATTGCAGAATTAAAGATATGTCGGAATATATTCAGCAAAATACTGCAAAAACTCTTACAAATTCAAATTTTGCCCTACAAATCGACGAAACCACAGATATTACAAGAAAAACTCAATTAATTGCATTCGTTAGATTTATTCAGGAAAATGATATAATTCGTCAATTTTTATGTTGTCGGGAGTTACCTAATTTTACAACTGGCAAACATATTTTTGATATAATTAGTTCATATTAAAGAAATTAAAGATTCGTGGAAGTCATGTATTGGCATTTGTACAGATGGTGATCCAGCTATGACTGGACATGTAAAAGGATTTGTAGCACATGTTAAAGAACTGAATGGGGATGGATATATATTAGTTACCGATTGTTTTTTGCATCGAGAAGCACTTGTTACAAAATATTTGTCATCGGAATTGAAAAATTTCTGGAACAATTTGTTAAAATGGTTACTTATATAAAATCAAGACCATTAAAAAGTCGCTTATTTAGTAGATTATTCCTAGCTATGAAAGCCAAGTAAGAATTCTTGTTACTGTATACGGAAGTAAGGTGGTTGTCCAGAGGAAGAGTTTTGTTTCGTGTGCTGGAATTAAAAGACGAAATGAAAATGTTTTTTTAACAAAATAAAAATTATGAATAATTTGTTCATTTGTTGGAAGAAAAATATGATGCACTAAACTGGCTTACTTATCATAAATTCAAGTATATAAGGGCCTAATGAAAATATCTTAAACTCAACCGACAAGCTGATGGGATTCCAAAAATAAATAACCTTATGGAATAATAAAGGCCGGCAATCCATTTCTCATAACGGATACTTCTGTATTTGACTTAACTTTGAATGAAGAGGAAGAACTCATTTTGCTTTCCAATAATCGAGATTTAATTTTAAAACATTTAGATGAATCAGTTAATTCATTTTGGATTAACATTAGATGCGATTATCCAATAATAGTCAAAAAAGCTTTAAATATATTACTACAATTTTTCACATCTTATTTGTGTGAATTCGAATTTTCAGCATTAACCAAGATTAAAACTAAAAAAGATCAAGATTGTTAAATGTAGAAGACGATATGAGAGTAGTATTGTCATTTTTACGACCAAATTTAAAGAAATTATTAAAAAACATGAAGCTCAAATTTCGCATTAAAAGTATTTTTATTATTAACTTGTAATTAATCCCTTCATAAACGTACTGTTATTTTTGTAGTAGGTACATATTATTTTATTTCACACATTTAAAATTATTATCATAAACTATTTTACGCAGTGTATCACAGATAAGTAAATATTTTTAAACTGATCTTTTTCTTTGTGTGCCGACAAATTTTAAAATCGTTAAGTGTGTCGCAATAAAGAAAAGGTTGAGAATCACTGATCTACTACTTAAACTCAATGCTGACATTACTAGGAAAGATTGAGAATCACTGATCTACTACTTAAAATCAATGCTGACATTACTAGGAAAGGTTGAGAATCACTGATCTACTACTTAAACTCAATGCTGACATTACTAAAGAACACAGTAGAGGACTTCAACAGTTATATTACTAAGTTTTGCGAAAATTCCACCAAATGTTCGAAGTATTTTTCAGCAACAAAGTTACATACACAGCTGTATAATAATAACGTAGTGGCAATTGTTGCCATCTAGTGGATTTTAGCTGCTACAGAAGATATTAAACTGGACAAGGCCTCACTGAGGTATTTAAACTTGTCCAGTTAAATCAGTAACGCAGCCTACATACGTGAATTCACGTAAAACTTATCAAAAACAATTATTATGTTTTTGATCAGAAATTTATCGGGACCACTAGACACGGATCGCGATTTCGCTCTTATTAGAAGCTCATCAGCGTGCCATAGGTAGTCTCGATAAATTACTGACCAAGCTGTAATGTTCCATAAAGAATAGTTAATATAATAATAACGTAGAGGCAATTGTTGCCATCTAGTGGAAACATAATAATTGTTTTTGATAAGCTTTACGTGAATTCACGTATGTAGGCTGCGTTACTGATTTAACTGGACAAGTTTAAATACCTCAGTGAGGCCTTGTCCAGTTTAATATCTTCTGTAGCAGCTAAAATCCACTAGATGGCAACAATTTCCTCTACGTTATTATTATATTAACTGTTCTTTACGGAACATTATAGCTTGGTCAGTAATTTATCGAGACTGCCTATGGCACGCTGATGAGCTTTTAATCGCGATCCCTGTCTGGTGGTCCCGATAAATTTCTGACCATAATAATTGTTTTTGACACAGCTATATATTCATAAATAAATCAATAAACAGATCATCAAGTAGTAATGCATAGATATCAATAATACTTTTACTCGCTGAATGTATCATGAGCCTATATATCTTAATCGTAGGTAGAACCTCACTCCAGTGGAATCAAATTGTCTCACAATGTCAATGAGAAAAACCAGCTAGAAGGAAATTATATAGTTATTAACAAATATTGATATACACGATAAAATTTGCTAAATTGTTGATTTTTTTGTCCCGTATTTTGAATTCACTGAGATTGCTCATAACCACTATGTCTATAAGATCAGTAAATAAATTTATAAAAAAACAGTCCGTCAGTCAGTCTTGGGTTGATAATGCTTATATAACATAAGAAGTAGGTGAAACACGTGACCACTCGTGAAAGTTTTTGTGTGTGTGTGGTGATATTCTTAAAAGTAAATGACAGAACTTGGTGGAAATACATGAAATACTTAGAGCTCGTACAATAACCAGATTATTACGAATGGTCAATTAGAATTTAATTTTTCACTTATATTGAATGCCATCTCAGTGAACCAGCTCTAAATATTGTACTTCTTTAGTATTATTTGTAGTATCTCTTCGATAATGGTTTAAAATCCGAAACAAGTGTCAGAGTTTTGAATAAACATATCTTTGTGAAATCAGCTGTATTTTATTATTTTTTTAATTTAAAATTAGTTGAAAAACTATGCAATTAAAAATTAAAAAAATTGAGGTACGATTGTTTTATCAGAAAACCCATGTCTGAAATGTCGACGAATATATTTTAACCGTTTTTATTTCAGTGTAATACATTTTTCATACAATCACGTATATATTCAAAATAAGATAATAAAATTCAAATAATAATTACGGGTAGTTTTGAAAAAATCAGTTTATGCACATGAGCTGCAGTTTTCCATAGCCACAAACCTTCAGGATGCAGAGGGGTATAAATTACAGTTATTTATACATACAATATACATAAAAGTGCACGTAAAATTATAACTGCTGTTTCGAAATAGAAAACCATAAATATTGTGAACGTCATACAATTTTGAGTCCTGCAGTCACAAATTTTATGGAATCAAAAGTTTCCACGTTCATTACCTAATGCAATTTTAACGCCCATTCTAATTTTAATTTTTGATTAGTAACTTTAGAGCCCATTTCAAATTATTCGTCTTAATTATTCGTTTTATTGCTGCTTACTGTAATTAAATACTTGATGGCCGCATTTGGATGGAATGAGCTTAGCACGAGGGCAATAAGAGAAAAAACCGCTTTTAACGGTATCTAAATCACGAAACACTACCATTACTTTCACATGTTTCCGTTAAGTTGACTTTAAGAAGAGTAACAAAGCACAGTTTAAATAAATAACAACTACAGATTACCTTAAATAATGAGCAAAAATTGTTTTTGCTTGTCACGCTCTCTCCGGGAATCGAACCCGAGACCATCTGCTTTATGCGCCAATGCTCTGACCACTAAGCTACGAGAGGTGTCACCTCTTTATTAAAAATTATTCAAATATTTCATTACTAATGATTAGTAATAATATACATTGATTCCGACGTCCTGTGACTTAGTAAGTACGTTCGTTGTTGTTACTGTTATCACCTCTCGTAGCTTAGTGGTAAAAGCATTGGCGCGTAAAGTCAAAGATCCCGGGTTCGTGTCCCGGCGGGGGTGTGACAACAGTAACAAAATTTTCCCTCATTGTATGAGGTAATCTGTAGTGGGTATAAATTAATTCAATAATTAATATCGCATTAATGTATTTAAAATTTACCCCTACTAAAAATTCTTAAAATATTAATATAAAAGGCATGTTTTTTAAGTAAGTACCGTTTTGAAATTCTTCCGCCGCAGCGCTGCGGTTAGCGTTCCGCGCATGTGCACTGAGTACCTACATCTCTCATCTACGCACTGACGCCATTACAGTCTGATTCGCCCTTGTTTACTTTGTTTACTGAGTGTTTAAGATGACTCCGATAATCGTGAGTCCCGCCGACTATTCTGAATAATTTTCACCAAGTAAAGGCCGATTCTATTTCATCGTCAAGATTAAAATTTCTTATTATATACTTTTTAATGATTTCCATGGTACAGAATCCTCAGTGCGCGAGTACAACTAACATTTGAACAGTTTTATTATTTTGTAACTTTCGTTATTCCCTGAAGGTCTATCAGTGTTTTAAATATTCCACATGGTTAAATTTAAAGCTGTGATCTATTTTAGAAACACATTTAAGTAGTTGCCTTTACACGAATTTAAATAATAACGAGGAAATCATTGCAGGTATCGTAAACGACCTTTTTCTCATTTCCAGAATTGTTTCTGCTGATTCATTTCGTATAGTTTCCTTTTTCTTGTTCCTGTGCTACATATCTAACTAGTACCTATAATGAAGTTTTTCCAATAATACAAAATAACAACTTGACTCCCACCTGAAACCGCAATTTAGTTTATATTCTTCAAGTAACTCAATTTTTACAAAGGTCACGCATATACATATACATATCACATTCTTATTTATGGATCTATGAATCGCAGAAGAAACAAAAAGTGAGTGAAGCTGTTCTAGTTGTTGAAATAATATATAATATAGCATTAAACTTACTGCTTATTTTTGCTAGGAAATATTAAAAATGTGATATATAACTAACTCAGTAACTGAAATAAATAAAAACAAGTAAAAAACCAACAACGAATTGGTTCATTATCTTTAATAAAGTATAATCATTTAAATGAAGAGGATAGAAAATATTTCAAAATTACAAAATCTTATAGGCGCAGAACGCGCTAGGTCAAACATTTTAAAAGTACCTGTACATATTAAGTGAAAAAGCGAAATTAAATACAGCATATTTAATCAATACCAACATGTCATCCAAAGTAGACAAAGCTAATATTTCAAGCATAATAAATTAAAAGAGAGTGTCTCGTTTGATCTTTGGAGCTTTGAGGTAAAAATTCTATTCCAAGACAAATAACTAATAGAATTCGTAGTTGAAATTACTATTTTGAGTGCGGAATCAACGCAGACATAATCGACAAGTGGAAGATCAAAGACGCCATGGCGCAACAGGTGATTTTGAGAACAGCGAATAAAATGGTACAACCTCATCTAATAATTTGAACATCAGCTAAAGACTTCGATGTGGTGTTGTATTCCGGGCTTTTTGGCCGTGGTCCGTAGAATTTGATTGTTCCAAACGTTTCGCCGAACTTCGCTGACGGCATCTTCAGTGGTGACTGCGTTGAGTTGTAACTGATTACGACTGTGTTGAGCCTTAACTGATTACGACTCAATACAGTCACCACTGAAGATGCCGTCAGCGAAGTTCGGCGAAACGTTTAGAACAATCAAGTTCCACGGACCACGACCAAAAGACCCGGAATACAACACCACATCGATAGACGCTGGCCGTGAAAGCCTAAGAACTACAGCTATAGACTTGTATGAGACTTAAGAAGATATATCTGAAGACCCAGCGGCTTGATCTGGTGGTTTAGATCATATCTTATCATTCGGGAGGACATCGAATCGATTTAAGGTCTGCCTACAGTGGTCCAACTTTTTGTGTGATTTCCTTGGATTATTTTACAATAATATTCCAAACATAATCTTTCACTTCTCTTCTGTATTCATTTCGTCCGTCTCATCTGTCACTCATCCATTCCCATAATGATTAAAAGGGGACTAAAGAGGGCCTTACGCTCTACCCTCTGGCTTTTCACTACAATGAAGGTCGGAGGGACTGCCCGCTTGACATCAACTTCCGGTATAACCGGAAGTGCCCCACAGTTGAAATTAATTTAGTTATTTAGATTACCTTTGATAACTCCCAACTCCCAAATTTTCAAATCTGTAACATACTTAGTTTCCCTAAAACGTCTAATGTACCACTCAGTTTGAATGACCCTGTATTAAAATGACGGTTACATTTCCATATGTTACATTTCCATATGTGCCTAATTATGAGCCAAAACTGACAAAATGTGAGACAATGAGGTTTCCCAAACGATTTATCTCTTTATGACACGTTTAAATATTTAGTAGGTATAGCGTAAATTGAATCCCAGTCTACGGTGTAAGAGTGGAATCTAGTTATAGGTTAACTTTTTAATTTGAATTTATTTTGTCTTCCAATTTTGTAAGCCAGACAAATAACTGTAAACAGACAATAACTTCATTCAAATAACGTTAGAGAGGGAAAAAATGAAAATTGGGAAATAATATTAGATTCTCAGTTTATATGAAGGGGTTTTCGTTGCCACAAGTAAAAAATGACATCATGTGAACGTGCAAAAGTTCTTTTTGGTGAACGTTTGTAAATAGGATGTATAGTATAAGTTTGCGTATCAAAAATATACTTAATAGTAATTTAATAATAATTTTAGATATTTTAACATTTTTGTAATTAGTGTTTTTTTTAATATAACAATATTATTGAACCCTTGCGGCATTAGTGAACTAGTCATACAAATTTTGGGGTTTTGTTTCCTTCCAAAGCGAATAACAATTTGTACAGTTCGAGTTCTCTTTGAAATAGCGAGATTCGTTTGTTTTTACAATAACCGTACGTAATTAAATAAACGGACCGTTTCCAGTCATCAATTTCATTAAACAAAAAGTGTTCCAAAATCCGGACTAAAATAGCGTTTAGTAGGTAAATAGTTTATCGAATAAAAACCAGGTTAGTTACTTAGCCATACTTAGCGCCAAGAATCGTCATCGTTTCTTTAGAATATAAAATACCGGATAATGACTTCCGTGTCAACCTCATTCCGAAATTCCTATCTGTCTACGAGACTGTTTTATTTCGTTCGAAAAATGGAAGGTGCGCGAATCAAAACGAACTCAATGTTTGTACACTAAAACAAAAATACCTTCTCATCCTTTATCCGTTTAATGACCGAGAATCGTAGTTTTAACTGAAAACTTCGTTTAGAAATTCACCGGTGAACAGTATTGAGAGGCAATACATTATAACATTTTGATATTCTATCATAAGTACATATAGTACTTATTTACTTATATGATAGAATAACTTCTATACTTTGGTTTAAAAATATAATAAAAAATAATTCATAAATTCAAAGGATTCCGATGTAGGAAATTTGTAAAACATCGTTTAAAATTATTGAGATAAAGTTAAACAAACTGCTTTTAGATGTTTCAATTATGTATATTAACACACTCCACATATGTTTCGACCTGAAGTCTTTTTCAAGAGTAATATTGTATATTTACTGAATACAGATTGTAGTTTGATGATAAAGGTAAGGTACAGGTATTTAGAGAAAACCCTCAATTAGATTGCAGCTCTTTACATATTCGTCACTCACAGGTGTGTCTTTTAACTCGGATTTGTCATTTGTTATATTACAATTATTTCTAAAAGCTTTTTCAGTTTCAAATTGCTCTAAAATATTCAAACGTTGACCTTTGTTTTCTACATGTAGAACGTCTAAGTTGCCTTTGTCAATTTTATGACCATTTCCCAAGCAGTGAAAGCTTATGACTGTGGTTGGTTTTCTGTTTTTTATATCTTTTTCATGGTGGTTTATTCGTATGCTAAAATTGCAACCTGTTTGACCAATGTAAAAGAGTTACAATCTTTACAGTTTAACTTATATATACCAGTTTTTTATTATAATTTATCGGTTTTTTGTTTGTTGTTGACTAAAATATTCCTTAAACTGTGTTTATTAATTGAAATTGTTTTTATTCCTGATTTTTTTAATTGCGTGCATATTTTGTTGTTACTATTATTTATATGGTTAATTAATATAAATTTTTTGTCTTTTTGTTTACCTGTATAAAAATTGTTTAAAATTATTTTCTTCCGTTTGGTTTTAATCATTTTGTCAATTAATGTGGATTTATATCCATTATTCTTATCAATAGTTTTTATGATGTCATGTTCTTTTTGATGGTTTGTTTTGTTTAATGGAAAGTTTAGCAACCTGTGAATCAAGCTGTGGAAGGTTGATATGCCAACTATGTCAAATACATTACCTATAAATATCATGAAACTACAATCTGTATTCAGTAAATATACAATATTACTCTTGAAAAAGACTTCACAGGTCGAAACATATGTAGAGTGTGTTAATAAACATAATTGAAACATCTAAAAGCAGTTTGTTTAACTTTATCTCAATAAATAATTCATGTCCACAATAGTATAAAAATCTTATAAAATTTAAATCGTTTAAAAGGATGTATAAAGTGGTGAAAATTTTTCGAAAAAATGCAAAGAGGAAACAAAATAAAACTCAAATAATACAATAGCCAATATTCACATATACCAAAAAGCAAACATACAGAAACTAGGATTCAAAATACGTGGACTTGAAGACGGAAAATGTCCCTAAAAATAAAATCATTAACAAAATAGAAAAATACTGAAAATAGGATTAATCTGGAATTACAAAATAAAATACAACTTATGAGAATTCAACTGTATTGGCCAAAACAAAATAAAAATAATACAATGATAAAAAGAGCACACCTGTACCCTAACAAATTCATCAAAATGTGTACTCCAACTATATAACCCATCTAAATAAAACCAAACATAACTCTGGCTCAATTAAAGAAAGGGTTAAAATACTATAACGAACATGCAAAACTGGATGATAGTGTGTTGGTCACTTGGTGGTCAAATTTCGTTTCAGTTCGCGCATGTCACCGAAGTTTCGCCATATTAAAGAGCAGCTGTCTATTGAAATTTAAACTTTTAAATAGCCGCGCTCCCTATTGATTAGCTACAACTCAAGCTGGATAATTTTTCGGTAATAAATATGATTGGCTGATTTCTCATAGTAGTGCCTGAGCACACCTTAAATAGTTACGTATGTTATATGACGCAAAAGCAGAAAAATAAATATAGAAATTAAAAAAATACAGTACTTAACGTCCAAATTAACTATAAACCAGACACCATTTTAACCCCACTCAGAGAATATATGCATCGAATCAACAGACTAAATTGTTGAAAATGCCAAGGGAGAAAACAATAGCTAATACCTCAATTACGTAAGAAATTGAGAAGGTAAATTGAAGAGAGATACTACTAAAAAAAGACCAGCATAAAAAAATATAATTTAAAAAAATTGTCGAAACAGAAAGTATAATCTACATGTCTTCAAATTAAACCAACGTATTACCTCAAATTACTTGGTTTTTATTTACTATACAGATTCTGTTTTTATAGTAAGTAGAGCAATAAAATGAAAATTAATGTGTAGAGAAAGTGATTTGTTTTCGAGTTATTGTTTGTCTAAACCTCTGTTAATAGAAGATAATCATCAAGAGCAGTCTTTCTCTCCTTGTGGGCGCTGGACGCCAACAGGGGGGCGATAAAGGGCCCAGATAAAATTGGGGAGCGTTGAAGCAGTTTAGGGGGGCGATTGCTGATTTGTATTTTATTTTAAAAACTAAAATAAAAACCTAGATTATTTCGTTCTTGTCCCTGCCCAGTTTAATTGTATAGAATAAATAATTTATCACGGTTTTCGTAGGTAGCTTTTGAGCAATTAAGCTTTAACAAGTTTTTGTTAAATAACGTAAATAACGCGATTTGTACAATCCTGTATGAAGCGACAGAATCATCGATACTTGTTCTATCTTGCACAGTACAGATTCCGTCGCATGAGGTAATCGAGTTTGTGCATGTTCGTCTTATTTCTGTCGGTGCGTGTTGTATTTTAATCCTGTATATATTAAAAGCGCATAATGTTTCTTTCATTTTCATTAGCGTTTTTGCGTGCAATCGTGAGCAATTCGATACTTTACTCATGTATTTGTGAAGACAAAACAATGTCGGATGCAAAAAAGAAGAGACGACAGTCAGATGCAGTGTGGAATATATTAAACGCGGATTTATTGAAAATCCCACAAATTCGTTTTCGTCTATGTGCCTTTTTTGTCAAAAATCATCTTCAAATGAAGCGATGAAATCTTCTAGGCTACAAGAATAGGCTTCATTTAAAATTCATTCAGATAAAAAAAATAAAAATGTGACCTATTTTCAAGACCTGGAAAGTAAGTATACAGCTACAGCTCAGCCAACTCAACCAAATGTTTAAAAACTTCTTTCAGCGGCTTCTAAACAGGACGATGACGGACTTTGAGCTCCGTACAATATCTCTCTGTTAATCGCTCAAACAGTCAACAGGCAAACCACATACTATTCACACTATTGGAAAAGAGTTAATTTTACCAGCAATAAAAGAAGTATGTATGAGGAAGAAAATGTGCTTCATAAACCAGCGGAAGATATTATCCCAAAAATTCCTTTGAGCAATGAGCAATAGTTCTGTGCAAAGACGAATTGATGAAATGGCAGAAAACATTGAAGAGTCATTGTGCAATCCTCTGAAAACAAGTCAATTCTCAATTCAGCTGGATGAGTCTACTTTACCAACTAATGAAGCATTGCTGTATTGTTGTTGTCATACGTGAGGTTTATTAAAGATGAGAAAATATGTCAAGAACTATTATTTGCAAGAAATTTAGAAAAAATGCAGAGAGTGAACGGTTTCGTCCAGACGTTTCGTCGGCAACTGCGGCTGACATCTTCAGTGGGTGCTGTGTTGACTACGTGTGCGAAGATTATACCTCGAAGTCTCGGCAGCGACCCGAAAGAATGAATTGAATATTTAATAGCCATGGCGCAAAATATTTGATTTTAGATATAACAGAAAGAAGGAAATCGACGCGTCCGGTTACAAATATTGTGTAGAAGTACGAAAATGTCTATAAAGTAGAGAGAAAAAAATCAGAATAAGAATTGCCAAAATATGTACGGTTAAAAAATTGTATTCATTATTGACACACCTGCAAACGTTAAGCAGTAAATGAAAAATTTGTGTAGAGATAATTAGAAAGGTAATTAAATACGAAAACGGAAACCACCAAAGACATCATCGTGTTGTGATACGTTAATTTTGTGCTGCTTATTTACGAATCATATGAAGAGCAGTAAAGCCCTTAAAGATATATATATATATATATATATATTTATATAAAGTATGCGTATCTCTCGAGAGCATGTTGAAGGTGATCACCACCCGCCGGTTAACTATTGAACAAATCTCATCAGAAGTGAGTATGTGGGTATCAACTGTGGGACTGTTCAGTCCATTATCACTGATAAACTTGGCTTTAGGCTCTAGAAAAATTAGTTCTTGCTGGGTTCCAAGGTTGTTGTTGGTTCCAATCGAAAATCAAAAACAGGTCAGGTCAGAGATCAGTTAAAAACTTCTGAATCGATAATACATAATGCAAGAAGTGGAGTTTTGTAGGCGTATTGTCACTTGTGACGAGACGTGGGTCTACCACTACACTCCCGAATCAAAAATTGCGAGTAAGGAGTGACTAAAAAAGGATGAGGACTGCTCTATTAAAGCCAAAACCCGTCTCTCATCTCGAAAAGTGCTTGCGAGTGTTTTCTTTGTCTCAAGAGGAGTTTTACTCATTGATTGTTTTCACGATCAACGAGCAGTGAATGCGGCTTACTATTCTGAGTTGTTACAGTCGACAAAAATCGCAAATTGTATCGAAGCAAACGACGAGGTATGCGGTATACCCATTCGAGACGTCATCCTCCTTCATGACAACGCCAGACGCCAGGCCACACACCGCAGTTTTGACAAGAAATAAATTGGAAGAAATGGGCTGGGAAACCCTCGAGCCTCTATAATCCTCCTTATAGCTCTGACTTGTCACCCTGTGATTATTTTTTGTTCGCGCTCTTGAAAGAATCACTTGCAGGTAGAAGAGAAGAAAGAAAGCAATGAAGAAGTAAAGGAGTATGTGCGCAATTGGCTGACAACTCGCCCTCAAACGTTTATGAAAAACAAATATTCAAGTTTCAAAAAGTGGCAAAAGTGTGTAGAGCACGGAGGTGACTACACTGAAAAATGTTAAATGTTTAGTTTGTGTGTACCATTAATCAATAAATTTGTTTTACAAAATTACCGTTTATATTTGATTTACCCTCGTACATATACACTTATATGGAGTTGTGCACGTACAACCGACCTGCAGATACAGTATCCGGATTCAAAAATTCTGCATCTCAATTCTCCAGCTGCCGGCGACAAATTTTGTATCTGAGATACAGATATTGCATTACATTATATGGAACTGTTCAAACTTGTATACAGTTTCAAAAGATTGGGCGAAAAATCATGTTCGTACGTGGCAATTTTATGAAAGGGGCAAAAAATGGTGCGAACCGTTTTCGATAACGAAAAGTTTATTAGTTTGATGGAGCTGAATGGGTGTCTATGGAACACACCCCATAAACAATATTCGGACAAAAAAAAAAACAGTAGTGCTGGGTGCATGTTGCCCAACGAATTTTGAAATGTCTTGCTGCAATTCTCCATACATTAAAGTAAAGGTTCCCTTGGTTGCCTTAACTCTACTATTGGATGTTGCATACTACAGACGAATAATTTCTTCCACGTCCATCTTCTACGCCACTGTACATGCAAATGAATTTGGATGCGAGTATCAGATACAGCAGCCGCTATTTTCGGTGAATACTACGGTAAGAATTCTTTTCAAAACCAATGAAAATTTAAGAAGAATACCAAGAGTTATTTCCAATATTATTTGTAACCTAAGTACCTATAAAATTGTAATGTATAACTTTCACCTTTTCGAGGTGGTTAATGAGAATTATTTGTAAACCAATAAATAACAATCCGATTGATCTATCTCAAATTGCCATTTACGTCTTTTGAAAGCTCGCTAAAATAATTATGTACTTAGATATATATTACAACTCACGAAGATTAAATTTTTTGTTCCAATTATTTAGTAGAAAACTAAAACAATTTTTTCAACCCATCGGTTTAGATATTTAACGAGATGTACTAAGACCACATCATAATTTGCTTTTTTTTTATATGTTTTATTATAATTACACCATAAACGGCCTTTCTTATTTTACATAATTACTATTGTTACTGCTGAAACATACCTTACAATTATCATCAGCTTTGTGATAACACACAGTCTAACAAACGGCTCTTTTACATTTTTTTTTCGAGTAAATTAAAAAATATCTTTGTCCTTGATAAAATTTGAACAATGTTTTGATCTCAATGTTTGGATATGCTAAGCACCAAACCTTCTTAATCTGGAAACTATTGCTGTTATTTAATTATAACTTATCCAAGTAAATGACGATAATTTTAATGAAGATGATTAATCTAACCACTGAGAACAGAGTTTTAGTTCATTTTCCGGTTGGGTGGTTGAGCACCTTAATCTAATTCGCTTCCTGTTAGTAGCACCTCTACTAATCATCGTAACATGGAATATCGCACCGCAATTGCGGCGAAAATTATCCTTATATATAATTTGTGTTGCTTTAGGGAATTTTAATACGAGACAATTCTTAACTACTGAACATGGGGTATTTTAAAGGGATAATTCGAACAAAATATTAATACGATTTAATAATTTTCATTTCTTTCATTGTACATATTTACTTACACTGTCTTTCGTACTGCTTCTTAACTATTGACTTATATTTTAAATTCTGGTAATATTAAATATTTAATTTCAAAATAAATGCGATTCCTTTCAATATTTATGTTTGTATAAAAATGTTACTTTTGACTTGTTTGCATAGTTACTATTGCTTAAATTTATCCCTTCAGATTATGTTGAATGACTTTTGTTTGCTGTCATATTTTGTCACTAGCTATAGGTTTCTATTATTGTATCGATTTAGTCCACATTGAACTCCATTCAATTTTGTAAATACGAGGCATGTTTTGTAAATAAGTACCCTTTTGAAATTAATAAAAAACGTGCAAAGATATCTTAATAATTTTATTTTTACATGAAAATCTGTGCCTTAATCTACTTTTCTAGATAATTTACTTCAATATTGAGGCACTTGTCATAACGTTTGACCAGATTTTGAATACCCTTCTCATAGAACTCTGACGCCTGATTTGTTAACCACTGCATCACAACTGTTTTAACTTCGCCATCGTCTTGAAGACACTGACCGACCAGATGTTTTTTCAAGTGCAGGTACAAATGGTAGTCACTGGGCGCCAGATCAGATCTGTAGGGAGGATGATCTAGAGTTTCCCAGTGAAAAGTGTGATGAGGGCTTTGGTCCGATTAGTCACATGCGGACGGGCATTATCATGCACATATGTGCGCTCACCTTTAAATGCTCTCACCCACTTCCTTACCATTCTGTCACTCATAATGTTTTGTCCGTAAACTGCACAGATCTTACGATGAATATAAATCGGTTTTAGTCCTTTAGCACTAAGGAATCGTATAACAGCCCGAAGTCCAAACTACACAGTCGGCGGGACTCACGATTATCTGAGACATCTTAAACAGTCAGTAAGCAACGTAAACAAGGGCAAATCAAACTGTAATGGCGTCAGTGCATGGGTGAGGGATGTAGGTACTCAGTACGCATGCGCGGTATTCTGACCGCAGCGCTTCTGCGGCAGAATTTCAAAACGGAACTTACTTAAAAAACATGCCTCGTATTATTCATTTTATCTCTGTACTGTTCTGGTATTAGATAGGTGATTGATAATCACTTAACTTTGGTTCAGTCACGTTTTATAGCTTGAGAACTTGACTAGTTATTTTAGGATAGATTCACAATAAATTTGGCAAATTTACCTCGAAATTTCGCAAATTATATGTGAAAGTGTGGGTAGCAGTGGTCTAGAAGAAACTCCCTCGTTTGCACTCTTATTAATTCAGATGAACGTGTAGTTACCGTACACTTAACAGCGGTGTCTATTCTTTCAGTTGAAGGTATCTGTTTTTTTTTCGAGCCACTAACAGCTGATTTGAGCAACTCAATGTTCTGTTTTGTAACAGGTGTATTTATTTTATTATTCAGTTGCAGTTTGTCCGAATTATAGAGCGAAGGAGTCTAATCCAGATCTGCTGGTCAAGGGGGAGGAGGTCTACTTTAGTTATCGTACCTTGTTGTTCTGAATTGTCATAAAATACGTCCACTAAGTGTGGCAATAATAGAGGCGAAGTGCATTAAGTTGTCATATCTCACAAAAAAATAATATACAGGCAATGTTCATTAAGTTGTGATGTCCTACAACAAATATATATACAAACAAAAAACCATACTATATTACCGTGACAAATAACAATCTCAGGCAACATGTATTTTAACATATCCTACCAAAGGTAGTCCATGGGTTTACAGCATGTGTGGCTATATTGACATTATATCCTCATCTCGCACGACTTCCTTGCCTATCGATCAAGACGAATATGCGAGAGTATCATCTATGCATTTGGTTGGCGCATGGTCTTGATTATGTCGGACTTTGTACAAGAACAACACAGAACTCTTCATTTGTTGGTGACATTCCTGTTACAACCCTAAATTCCCTAATGTGTTTGTAAAAGGTGCTTGTCTTCTTCGAACTGGTATCAAGGGCATTTACGACTATATCAAATTGTTAATAAACTTGTGTTTCAAAATCCTGTGTTTTCTTTGTTAGCACATACAGCTTGTACGGAACTCATTAAAGAATCTGATTTCTTTACTACTATTACAACGTAAGTGAAAGGTCCTATCACTGACAATTTGATTAAGGCTTTCGCGGTCAGTTGATGAACTGGTGTTGTCCTCCTTCGGGTGTACAGGCCGTCGTCGGTTGGAATTGCTTCCTAACGTTTCGCTAGCGCGAGTGGCTAGCTTCTTCAGAGGTCTATCCATTTTTTAATGGACTCGTAGACTACGACCAACAACGAAAATGGATAGACCTCTGAAGAAACTCGCCACTCGCGCTAGCGAAACGTTAGGAAGGAATTCCAACTAACGACGGCCTGTACACCCGGAGAAGGACAATACCGGTCCTATCACTATTGACGATCACTATTACTGCCAAATTTCTTCGTTTAAATAAATATCTTTTGAAGGTTTTTAATTTTGTTGTTTACCTGTCCTGCACCATTTTCACGAGATCGTACTCTGCTCGGGGAGATCGGTCACAGTATCAATTTGAATTAATGATATAAAAGCTTGGTGTGATATAAGATGTTAAACTCATTTCTGTAAAGATTATAATCGTTTTCACTGCATTAAAATTGATTCAATAACAATAATTTCCATTAACAGTAATTTTTAGTAAAGTTAGTGTAGTTACTCGACATCCGACAGGTTCTACGAATTCTGCACATAACTATTTTTGTAATTGTACAATCCAGATTCGGGTTAAAGGGCCGTGGCCTATAAGAACGGTTGCGTCCATATGTTTCGTCGGCAATTGTGGCAGACATCTTCAGTGGTACTGCGGTGACAACATGAGCGAAGTCTTGACAGTGAAAGCCTATTTTCTTATAGTTTCATAAGTATCTTTTAGTTTTTGAAAAGACAAAATTTTTAACAATTATTTTATTTCATTTTTTTAGTCACCTACTGTATAAGCAGTAGCAGTCTATTTATAAATAAGAAGTCCTATAATAGTTGAGACTATAAAGCCTTTTCGAAAACGTAGAGTCCCTAAAAAACAGTCTGGAGACTATCATTGATGTGCCAATAAAATGGCTGCCGCTATTGCTATCTATGTTGTTACTTGCTCTCACTTCCTCTCAGGACAGTTATTATGTTTCTCAGTTTTCGCGTTTTGTTTTCAAGTATCATTTTTGAAGTGATAATTATAAAATATATAAAATAAAGCGCACTGATTAAAGCACTCAACGATTGGTTCCGCCATTATGTTGACCAACCAATTCGATCTAACTTGCTGAGAAACCAGACTGTGGATTTCTCATAGAGATAATGGAATGGAGTGGACTAAGTACTTTTGGGTATTTCAGTCCCACCAGTTATACATACTGGTGGGCGGGCAGTCCCTCCGGCCTTCACATGTAGTGCTAATCCGGAGAGTAGGGTGTAAGGCACTCTTGAGCCTCCTTTCAGGAATTTATTTTTGTTTAATAGCTCATCCACATTACATATAGTAACGCTCCTACTCAGCAGGCGCAGCTAACTATCAACTACGACAAATAAAAAGAGATAGATGACATATCTTTATTCTCTGCTTCTTTCTATCGGCATAACAGTTTATCGATGGCTTGCCTATTCTAATGCGATTATCTCTTTGGTATGTTTAGGGACTCTACGAAAAACTGTATCCACTCGCTATTTACCATAAAATATCTTAATACAAGCGAATAAATAAAATGTAAGTACTGGTTGAAGTCCAGTTTTCTGTACGCTCAGGTACCAAGTTTTTGTTTTGAATTCAGTGGAAAAAATCCTAATTAACAAATGTTAATTGTTATAACGAATGCGATATTGAAAATAAAGTTATGTACGTATGTCTGAGGCGGGATCGATATGGCAGCACGTTTACACTTTTGATGGCCCACAGCCGTGCGGTCGTAAATCATCCATCGGAAGAGCATACATACATTGCGATAAAATAATTTTATGAAATGCTTTCCAGAAGTATTAGAAACTTCTCGGAAACCTTTTATGACAGTATAAATATGTGAATAATTTCTGACAGGACTAGAGGGTGATACAAATAATTTCATTGTAATATAAATAACTTTATACAATTTATTACTGTGTAAACTGAATTGCTTATATTCAAGACGTATTTAAATAAAATGAGTTGATATAGTAGATAGTGCGTTGCAATATCGATAAAATGTATTATTTATTAACTCAATTCAATTTTATTGCGGCCTTTTCACCCATGTTGTCTTTATTTTATTACTTCTGTTGATGTTGATCTAAAAAGCTACTTAATATGCATAACAAAATTATTAAATTATATTAAATTAGTAAATTGAAAAATTGCAAGGATTTCGCAAACATGCTCAATATATACTGTACTGTAAACGGTCATGACCAATGCTATTCAAACAAGACCAAGAAAAATATCAGTATTTCTATTTTGCCGCTCTTCTTGCTAATTTTTATAACTACACGAAGAAAATAAAAGCCTTTAGAGCACTGTTGTCAGTAACATAACATGATTTTTAGTAAAACAAGTTCATAATATAACTATAAATATTGAGTTATGTTAAGAATATCGGTTAATTGAAAATTCGTTGTTCATTGCGTCAACGACGTTGAAAAGTATAATTGACTAATATTATTAATGACATGAAAGTTTGAATAATTCAAATAAGCAAAGGTCACGTTTATTCAAAATATTGTCTCTCAATCTCAGACACAGTTTCAAGGAATAACATGAAATTTATGGCAAATCCTCAGGGAGAATTCCAAAAACGAAAATGTAGTAAACGTCCTGACATATTTTTGTCAGTGTAAAATTTGAATTTATAAGCAAATTGCGTTGCCAACAAATTTGACCGAAAACAATGTTTGAATACGGAATTACATCAATAATTTAAGGAAAAACTAAAGAGCATGGTTTTTAATGGTGCAATGTTTTCAAGAATTTGCCTTAAGGAATGTACAACAAAATAATTATTTATGCGTTATCGTAAGACGAGGTGGATATCGTTAGATCGTTGAAATTTGACTCTTCCGAGTTTATGAAATTAATGCTTTACACTAACGAGAACTTTGTCCGAAGTTTACTTAGTGGAAATTGCTTTCCCAAGAAAGTTGGATATAGACCAAAACTTCGGGAAAATTTACAGACATTACTTCATAGCTATACAAGACTTAAACGAAATTATAAAGAACATACAGCTGCAGTTCCTATGTAGTACTCAATGAATATCTTATACTAGTTGAATCCGTCCAAAGTTGGACAGACAGGTACCATTATCCTTGAATAATGACATTGTAGACATTGAACACGTAAAAACGCAGCAACGTTTTTAATCGAAGATTCCGATTAAAGGACAACATTCTGCATATCGATGAGTACAATCTCAGCCGTGAATTAGGTGTTTTAATAGTCAGATAATTTCATAATTTTGCATCATAAGAGGTGGGTAAGATTTAAATTCATTCGAGTGCGAACGATTTGCCCGATTTTTTAAATTTGTATATTTGATATAATGATATTTTAATTTGAAATGTATATTATTTCGATTCCCACCATTAAAACTGCACTAACCAATTAAACGAAGCAATTTGATCAATTTTTTAGTATATCTGTATAAAATCAGTCAATCAGTTTTCACAAAATCGTATTCATATCTTTAAAGTTGTTTAGATAAAGTTAACTTAGAAACTGATGTTGTATAGGTATGTGTAACAGTAACTTTTATTATCTAGTTGGAGACTTCAAAATTAGCAATAACAATAAAGAACTGAACAATAAACACAAAAAGTTTGTCCACGTGGTTAATTCCTTTTGTGAGGTACAGTTGATCGAGCGAGAAAACAGCAGATCCCTCTCCCACGCATGCGCATCACGTTGCTTGCCACTGTTAAGACTATCGTTGTCTACATATATGAAAGTAATTAATAACTTAATAATATTGTGATTCTTTTATTGGAGATAAAGACCAAGCATCTAACGAATAAGACAATTTTTTATGAAAATACGAGTGTAAATCAAATATAAACGGTAATTTTGTAAAATAAATTTATTGATTAATGGTACACACAAGCTAAACATTTAACATTATACAATGTAGTCACCTCCGTGTTCAACACACTTTTGCCACCGATTTGGAAGCTTGAATATTCCTTCTTCATAAAAAGTTTGAGCACGAGTTGAAAAAAAAAATTATCAAGGTGACAAAGTAGAAAATAGGAGACTGTGGTAAAAGAATAATTAAATAAAGAAAGACTCACCCTAATTACCACTAACTAAATTTTATATGAGAGGAAACGCGAGACTCGCGTTGATAATGCCCACTTGTGAAGTGGGCGAAACACGTGTCACACTCATATAAAATTTAGCTAGTGTTAATTAGCGTGAGTCTTTCTTTATTTAACAGGGTGACAAGTCAGGGCTATAATGATGCTCGAGGGTTTCTCAGATAATTTCTTCTAATTTATTCCTTGTCAAAACTGCGGTGTGTAGCCTGGCGTGTGGCGTTGTCATGAAGGAGGATTACGTATCGAATGGGAATACCGCATACCCCGTCGTTTGCTTCGATACGATTTGCGATTTTTGTAGACTGTAAGAACTCAGAATGGTAAGCCGCATTCACTGTTCGTTGATCGGTAGATCGTGAGGCAGGCACTTTTCCGGCGGAGAGACGTGGTTTTTTGGTTTTGAGTTTTTTTGCCACTCCTTACTCGCCATTTTTTATTCGGGAGTGTAGTGGTGAACCCACGTCTCATCATAAGTGGCAATACACATCAAAAAAAACTCCCCTTTGTGTCGAAATCGATTCAGAAGTCTTTTACTGACCTACGACGTGACCTGTTTTTTATTTTCATGGCATCGATCAACAACCTTGGAACCCAGAGAGCACGAATTTTTCTAAAGCCTAATGCCAAGTTCATCAGTGATGATGGATTGAACATTCCCATAGCTGATACCCACATACCCACTTCTGATGAGATTTTTTCAGTAGTTAACCGGCGATCACCTATCACCTTCAACAAGCTCTCGAACAGCACGGATGTTGTCATTTCAAGTCAAGTCTCACTTGTTCTTGGACATCGATCATGACTTTCATTTTCGACACGTTCTAACGTTCTCGTCCATGCCTGAATTCTCTCAATTCGTGACTCACGTATACACTCGATTCTGAGACAGTGCAGCATGTAGCATCCCGAAAGTGTGCCTTCAAACGAGTGAAAGTTTCCGATGGTTTAACGCCTTCATTGGTTAAAAACTTTATGATGATGCCTTGATCACTCAGTCATGGCTATACTGCGGACAGAACCGAGCGCAGCTGCTACCTAAGCCGGTTTCCCCCTCCTCATAAACCAAACAATACTCGAGCATCGAATCCTTTAGATCGGAATAATATGCTAAGCTAAATAGTAAAATTACCGTTTATATTTGGTTTACCCTCGTATATCAAGCTATTTTATGTGACACACGCTCATCAACGCACTTATTATTTATTTATATAGATGCTGAATAGAATCTCTCACTGCTGCAGTTTGTGGCGGAAATACCTGTTTAAAAATTCCCACATTGCTGTGATTACGTCAAGAAATGCATACTCAATTTTTGAATTCAAGCAAAATTGTTGACTTAATAGACTGGCGTCGAGGTTTTAGTCTATTTAGCCCTGAACCAAGGCATTTCTGGTTATTTATTCTTATTTAAAATACTATTTGCTTACTAGCAGTATTCAAAATAAATAGCAGAGCAAATGCAAACAGATTAGTAATTAGGTTTGATTTTTGACTAATCGTAAACCTGGAACCATGTGACCATATTATTACTCAAACTAGAGATAATGTCAATTTTAATGATGACCGCACATTAGAAGTTTTAGTCAATTGTATTGGTACAGAACCTAAAAAATAAAATACAAAATAGTCACTTCTTAAAGGTTAGGTTATGGTCGGTTAGAGTAACCTTCCCAATCATCAGGAAGGGAATAATAAAATATTCATACAGGACGATACATGTTTATTTTTTTTAGTTTTAGTTAATCCTTCTCCATATAACTATATATTTTTTCAAATGTTGTGTACTTCAACAATATCTAACAATTAATACATTAATCGATCAATAAACATCATCGAAAAATTGCATACTGTAAAATTGTGAGGTTTATTGAATATAATTAAAAGAATGAATATTTTGTCCAAATGAAACTAAATTACATTTTAATGTGTGTATTATTTTACTATAATCTCATGAGTCATAATAATTATTAACGTTATAATTATTTGCAATTTTATACATTGTCATTAACCTGAGATGAATCGGATGGGTCGAGGAGTTAGCATCAATTTTGTTTTTTATTTTTAATTCCTTCTTTTTGCACGAGTACAATCGATGCACCTTTAAGGTCATATTTTACTTTTAAATCTAAACTCACCTCTTTTATTTGTAAATGCGTCTCATAACTTTATCACGAAAAACAAAAAATCGCTGTAATAAATCACCGACTATACCGCGGAAATGAAATATGATCTCGTTAGTTTCTAGGCCACTATCAGAGCTTTCCACTGAAATGAAAAATTGAGATAAGTACACCTAAAGGAAAATTGAGCACAGATTACGTACAATCATGTCTTCAAACGAGCACACTAATTTACTTTAATATATAAGTAAGAAACTAAAATAATGACGGAAAATGAAATAAAAAGGTAATGAAGACTTTTACATACACGGTACAACTGCTGTAAGAAAAAGTAGGTATTTAATTCCTGAATATGACTGTTCTACTCACTTACTAAACCTTATATAGTCATGCATTCGGGAGGTCATCGGTTTGAATTCAGGTTTGGCTGCTCTGGTCCGAGTTTTCTGTGGTTTCCTTGGAACATTTAGGCAAATACTGGGGCAGTAATATTCTACAGCTAATCTTTCACTTCTCTTCTGTCTTTATTTCGTTCGTTTCATTTTTCTCACCCTAACCACACCATCCACCCATTCCCACGATTCCTAAAAGAATGCTGAAGAATGCCTTACGCCCAAACCTCCGGATTTGCGCTGGAGTATTAGTCGGAGGGATTGTCCGCCAACCAACACGAGTAGTTGGTGGGCGGGGCTATACAAAAGAAAAGTTTTTACAATTACAACTGAACGAATATTCCAGAAGGAGAACTCTATAATTTGGACTAGTAATTAGGTTGTAGCTCCAATTTCTTTTCCTGTCGAAACCTTAATATTGGATCGTCGTAGGGTTGTTGAAATGATGTAGTGCTGGATAAAAGCCCGCCGTCAGAATTAATAGGTTAGGTTATTGAGCAACGCCATGGTTAAAATGTAGTGCTGTGAACCATAAAAACAAACTACTCGTGCTGGTGGGCGGGCAGTCCCTCCGACCTACACTGATGTGCAAAGCCGAAGGGTAGGGCGTAAGGCCCTCTTTAGTCTCCTTGCAGGAATCGTGGGAATGGGCGGGTGTGTGGTTAGGGAAACAGAGATGAGACGAATGAAATAAAGAAAGAAGAGAAGTGAAAGATTATATGTGGAATTTTACTGCACCAGAATTTACCTAAGTGAGCCAAGGAAACCACAGAAAACAGCAGCCGACCGACCCGGGTTCGAACCGGTGACTTACAGAATGGTAATGCAGTGATGTGGAGCACTAGACCACGCCGCTCGGTTGTGAACCATCGACAACGGTATCCATCCGTCCAAATTTGCACGGGTTATATACAACTTTAGAATGAAATACTAGAATAACTTTCAAACTCATTAGAGCTACATCAGTATTTTATTCCAGAACTATTAATAATTATGTTTCATCAACTAAATTCTTCTCTCGGTATTGGCGATTAATTATTCAAAATATACAAATAAATTTCACAAGTTTGATTATTTAAAATAACTAAAGTAGAACGAAAACAATTTAAAACATTCTTTCACATTCCAAATTCATCCAATTATAGATATTCAATAAGTGATATCACAATTGTTGAATGAGAATCATTTTAGTAATAATAAATTCATGTCATAATATATGTTACATTGTAAGCAGTATGTTCACCGAGTAAAGGAAAGACGGTACATTTATTGTAATAGATATTTAAAAAATTTAAGGAATAATATATAATATAATTTATAATTTATAATAATAATTCAATGCCGGTAGGGGTATTAGCCCTCGAAGTAGTTATTTCTGTTGATTCCATATTTATATTTATTATATAGCTTGTAAAAGACTTTCTGCCAGAGCCCACCTGATGAGACCCGATAGGTCGAAACCGGTTGTGGGATATGGCTTTCGGTGCGCTGTGCCTACTGTGTAAGATGCGTTCCAAATGTCGGATTTGTGATCCTTTATAAGTAGACGAAAAAGGATTTTATTGCCTTCTTTTTTTTGGATTGTTATTTTCTTCTAATAATCGTTTGGAATCAACAGTGTAATTCAATGCCGGTGGGGGGTGTTAGCTCTCGGAGTAGGTGTTTCTGTTGATTCCATATTTATATTTAATATCAAATGAATTATAGATATTCCAATACTCGTAACATACATTGTATATTTTCTACAAATAATAATTCCTTAATCGTAGCTAATGTGGATGTATATAAACATATTTTCTCTCTTATCATTTGAATAGATAGTATTATATATAAGAAAGAAGGATTAAAAGTTAATAAAGCGGAAACACATTCTGTCAGCTGTGGTTTATCCTAATTCGGAATCATTATCTGGGATTTGTTGGGTTGGTAGAAACCGTATTTATTTAGCATCAACTAATTGCTTACTCACTAGTATCCTTCGTCATACATGACAGAAACCGTCGTTTTAATGCTAGTAAATAATAATCCTCTTAGCTAGTAATAAATAATAGGGACTGTGGCAATGTACAATTGATTTTCAGGATGTTGTATCACGTAATTGTGTCTCGAACTGGTTCTCTCCCTTATCTAATTCAGTTTGACTAATTTTGACCAAAGTAATTCGAATATCCCGTAATAATAATTCCGTAGGAATATGCTCCTTCCATTTAAGTCATATTTTTAACATTTGTTAGGCTCATATTTATTATTATTATCAATTTGTAATTAATCAATTTTAGTACTGCAATAATATAATTTTAATATAGATATGTATGCTAAAGAGGAAACGTTTATGATTTGGTATTCCGAGGTGTAGAAAATCTCAGGAACTACCTAGTCGATTACAGCAAATGTCAGCTTGATTAGGGTGATACCTTCCTTTATGGCATATACTATTCATAACACCTAATTATAAAGGTAAAAAAAATAAAAGTAATAATAAGGAACCGTTACTATAACGGAATCAGCTCAATATAAAACTTACTTCAACAGTCACGTTCGCTTTTACCCCGTTTACCGTCCCCATATTCCCTTTATTATCGCTGTTTCTCTATACGGCATTATGAAATTATTTACAATGTCAAGAGATGGAATAGAAAGCCGCGTTTTATAATCATAGCGTTCCACTGTTTAGCGAACTAAATGAATAAATCACGGGTGACTGTTAATGTTCCGATAAACGTGTAACTATTACTATCTTATGCGCGATCCAACTCTTTATATGTGAAAAACGAATATACGAGGGTGTATCAAATATAAACGGGACTGATTCACTTTTTAAATTATGGAGAGGTCAGCGACCTGGTAGTAGTAGATGCGAAGATGGCCTGCACCGCTAGGGAGAAGGGAGAACCAACCGCAATTTGTTCGAATTGCTTTAGTACGAATTAAAACAGTGAGCGAGGCAGAAGTACATATCTCCGTGGAGTAAGTTTTTGGTCAAGGGGTAAATACAATCGAAATTTTGCGGCGGAACAAACACAGTTCGGGGACAACACCTTTTCAAGAACTCGGGTGTTTGCATGGCACACGGAATAGCCATGCTCAACGCCCATGGACAAGTGTGACCGAAGCCAACATTGATGCGGTCCGAAATCTCATTGAGGGAAATCGACGCATAACTCTCTGAGAAATCGTTGATGAATTGATCATCAGTTACAGGAGTGTCCACGGGATCGTGACAGATAACCTGAAAATGCGCATAGGTTCCGCTAGATGGGTTCGGATTCCCGATTGTTATCGGAAGATCACAAGAAATATCGATTGGAGATTTCGCAGCGACTCTTTAATCGAATCCAGGAAGAGGGTGAAGGATTTTTGGATCGCATCAACACCTGTGACGAAACATGGGTGCACGTGAACCACTACACGCCCAAGTCGAAACAGGCGAGTTTGGAGTATATAAAGAGCGGCGAGAAGGGACCAAAGAAGACAAAGACTCGATCGGAAAAGTAATAGCAACAGTGTTTTTTAACTTTCTCCATGATCGGCGCACGATTAATGCGCAATATTATTGTGATCTAGTGGATGCTACGAAATTGACATTTAGAAGGAAAAGGAAGAAGCAGTCGATCAGAAGTGTCATTCTTTTGCATGACAACATCAGAACTCATACGGTTAATTCCACAAGGCAAAAATTGGATGCATTAAGCTGGGAAATGTTGGAACACTCGCTTGGAGGCCAAAGTTTCCACGAGAACGTCGCAGTTGAAGCATTTGTGCTCTAATGGCTACAAGAATTTTCGAAGAGTTTCTACGATGATGGCATAAAGGAGATCCCAATCCGATGGGAAAAATGTATTTCTGGGGCAGGAGACTACGTAGAAAAATAGTATATGTATCAATGTCTAATTAAATATAGTTCGAATTTTTTATAAAACCAATCCCGTTTATATTTGATACACCCTCGTATAACGACCAACTATACAGAATATTTCTTAATTGATTTATATCAAAAGTTTGTAGTGGAAAATACAGAGACAAGCGAACATTTCGGATAAATAGTGAAAATCGCAATATATCTAGATTATTGTAACGTTCGGGGGTTCAACAATCAAAACTCGAAGACTTTTAAACAGAAACAACAATTTATTTATACTAATATTAATTAACTTTTAAAACACTAACGAATAACTTATTACTAAACTTAACTTTACTACCAATTACATTATTTATTTATGTACAGTTACTGTCTGTATAACACTTCTCACTTTTCTATTTATTTATTATGCGTCTCGATTTATTTCTCACGTTATTTTCACGACCGTCAATTTATATCTGTACTCCTCGGCGATCGTCTTTCCGCTTATATACTGTTTCGTTAAATTTCGGGAACATTCCCGAGAAACACAGAAGAGTCGGGACCATTTCATTTTTCGCCGAAATATTGAACAAGTCTCCGCGAAACACAAATACGCTAACATGTCCTCAATTATTACGCATGCACTTGCAGTTACGATATACAAGTCGCAGCCATCACAATCAGCAATCACTCGGCCGCGATCGGCTCGCTCACGTACATGGGCACTCGAACGCAAACAATGGATGAAAGGTGGATTAACATGTTTAAGCTATTAATATTTAGGTAGATAGGTCCTATCCTTCCCCCTAAGCTAGTACCTAAGGAAAACATTTTGTAATAATTTTAAGTAATTTGTATACTTCCGAAGAAGTCACAAGGTGACGAAACGGTCAAGTGAATAAATAGTATATTAAAATTAGCGTAGTGTGTTTTCATTTCATTGTTTGTTTTATACGAGACAAAGAAGAGACTTTCATTCATTATATATCTGTTAAATAATTGTTATTTCATTTTTTCAGAAATTACCTCAAAAGAAACAGCAACCCCATGCCCGCTCGCAAGGGGCTGCTTGCGCCCCAAAATACTTTTCTTGATACAATTGCAACAAGGTTCGACGGAACGCGTAAGTACATAAACCAGTTTTCCATTTGAGTGCTTTTTTCATGGCAAATTTAAATTTTGTTCAATTTACATTCCAAATGAGGTATTGTTGTATTTCTTGTCTGCTATTCTCTTTCTAATGAAGGCGAGTCATTAGCATAAAAACTTTTAAAATATTAAATGTTATTAAAAGCTTACGTTCTCTTATTCTTTTAAATTGCTATTCGTACAGACATCGTTTTAACAATTTCAATTATTGATATAAAAGTTGGATGGAAATTCAATGAATCGTTTTCGAATTCCACGCAGATCAAAGAAAAATTTAACTGTTAGATAATTAAAGTTGTTGAAAAACATTCCTATTCGTATTAGCAGATTTAATTTTAAGTTTTCGATAGATGGGTAATTTCGGAAGAGCCTGGAAACTTTGTGGAACTTCAGACGAGATACAAAATTACCAAGAAGCAGTTACTAATTAGGCATGAGTAAACTTGGTTCACAAAATTTTTATTCAATAAAAAACATAGGTGCTTTACTTTTAAAGGTACTTTTAATGGAATAAAATAAATCTAAAATGAACTTAAAGGTAAACTTATAGCACTATAGTTGTATTTTAACTTGCAAATCTGTTGTAACGCCGTTAATTATTAAAAATAATATTCAATAATATCAAATCAAAACTGTTATAGCATGTGGCTATCTATAGCACTATAGCGGCGCGGCAGATTAAGATCATTATACTCTCGTACAGCAATTAGTTTTTGTTAGCTTATCGTATGTAGTTCCGTTTAACCACAGGCCAAACCAAAATCTCTGACGTTAAACACAATGAATCAAAAATGTAGCGGTATGTCGCCATCTATGATGTTTGTGCTAATGGTGGTATTTCAGAAGTAGTTAAAGCCGTCTCCTACATTCTTTTTTAGGTTTGTTATTTTCGGAATCAATAGTGTAATTAAATACCGGTAAAGGTATTAGCCCTCGAAGTAGTTGCTTCTGTTGATTTCATATCCATACCTCTGTCAGTAGTGCATAGCAAGCACTTCATTTTAACCATGGCATTCCTTCATAACGTAACCTAATGATTCTTGGCTTCCTTGAATCGTATAAGTAAATACTATAACAATAATATTCCACAAAGCATTATTATTATTAATTTGCTTCTACTCCCTCCATCTCATTAGTCTCTCCTTAATCACCACTCATGGTTCCTGAAGAAGGCTGAGGTAACTACTTTGCATCAGAGTGTAGGTAAGTAGGATTACACTCTTCCCATCAGTATCAACTGGTTTGACCGAAACACAATAAATGCATTTTTTATATTGGGCCTCTCGCTTGCGAACATTTATGCTTATGGTGAAATGTTGTAAATTGACATTAATCATCTCATTTCAATGGAGCAAATTCTATTTTGTCCAGTGATTTAGCAGAATTATCTGTAGTGTGTTCATGAGAAGGAATAAGTTCGAAATAGCGATCAAAAATGTCATAATTGTATTGTATTTTTATATTTAAAATTTGGGAACAATTTGGATAATGGAATTTTTCGTATTTTATTTTCATTAATGAAATTACAAGAAATCTAATTTCTCGTTCTCTGTTTGATGACGTAAGTCGCAAGGAGAAAATAAATTATGTAAATGGTGTCCATTTTATCCCATATCTGGGGAATGCTAATAACTTAGTCATGCCCTGAGTAGAAACCATTGGTAAAGACATTGTCAAACATTATGAAATAATACAGTCCTACCGCCACACCTTTGACGTACAAGTTCAGTTTGTTTAGTAATTTATCTACAAATGGTGTGTTCCGATACTGTTGATTAACTGCTTACCATAATACAAAAAGAGAGACTTACCCCTATATACCACAAACAATCACTAATGCGGACACGTGTTTCGCTGCGTTGAAATGCCCACATTGTAAGTGGGCGAAACACATGTCCGCATTAGTGATTGTTTGTGGTATATAGGGGTAAGTTTCTCTTTTTGTAATTTAATACATACCAGAGTCTCCTTTATTATTCTTTATTTGCTTACCATATGTTTGACAAGATCTTACGAAGGAATCTACTTGACAAACTGAATCCACAATGCGTGATAGGTACGTAAACTAAATTAACAAAAAAGAGTTTTAAAATGTTTAGAAATTAATAGACAACAGTTCGAACAATTGTCATAGAATAATTTTGTCATTGGATAAATAAACTTATTTGTAGAAATAAAAAATTGTATTAAATCAGTTTTTTAAATTTTCTCACAAGATATCAATTTTAGATGCATAGTGTCTTGTACTTTTTTATTGAGGATTAACATGTTGGTGTAACTGTATAAAAAAATATGGGCATATAGTTCTTGGTCAAAAGTTATCGAAATTACCAGATGTGATTGAGAAATATCGGTAGATGGCGACACACTGCCTTTAATACGATATTAAATCAACTTGATCTTACGGAACAGCAGCGGTTTGATTAGTAACTTATCGATGCTGCCTATGGTGTGCTGATAAGGTGTAATAAGATGATTGAGATCTCAGATTCACATCTGGTAATTACGATATTTTTTTACCGAAAACTAAAGTCTTCTTTTAAATTTACCCACCTTTCTTTTTGACATCCATTATTCATATTATACAAAATACAACCGACTTTCGTCTGACAAAATATGTCGGTTCGATGTTAATAATAACGACTAACGATATTCAGAAATAAAACCACTTTGTATCTATCACACAATTTATTATTTAAAAACACGACTATAGTTCCGGTACAGCACGTACCATTGTCAAGTGATTCTACAGAATGGCAAAACAGAACCAAGGGTACTATATACAGTTATAAACAGGTAAGAATGTATAAACAGATGTAATATGGGAAAACCAAAAATCGGAATTTATGTACAAACGTTAAATAGAAGAGACTTATACAAATCTTGTTGATCATTTAATAGGTTATTACTAGTAATTTTTGCAGCTTTGTAAATTTCTAACGATTCAAGTACATTAAGTTTAAAACTTTTATTGGCAACATGAATTATATTTAGATTAACTAAGTCCGGAAATTTATTACTTTACAATTATTACAAGTAAAAATATGATTAGAAAAGGTAGAGTCTAACGAACATTTAAGATCTTTTAAATTGAAAAAGGTAGACTCTACCTTTTCTAATCATATTTTTACTTGTAATAATTGTAAAGTAATAAATTTCCGGACTTAGTTAATCTAAATATAATTCATGTTGCCAATAAAAGTTTTAAACTTAATGTACTTGAATCGTTAGAAATTTACAAAGCTGCAAAAATTACTAGTAATAACCTATTAAATGATCAACAAGATTTGTATAAGTCTCTTCTATTTAACGTTTGTACATAAATTCTGATTTTTGGTTTTCCCATATTACATCTGTTTATAACTTTATATAGTACCCTTGGTTCTGTTTTATCATTCTGTAGAATCACTTGACAATGGTACCTGCTGTACCGAAACTATAGTCGTGTTTTTAAATAATAAATTGTGTGAAAGATACAAAGCAGTTTTATTCCTGTATATCGTCATGATTAACTATCACGAAGTAATGGCTTCCTCAATTCAATTTTTAATAACGACTAATTTCATTTAAAATTTGAAAGTGAATCGGCTTCATCTTCTACATTCCAAAATTTCGTTTCGGCTTGATGCTTATACAAACATTATTAGAACGAGCATTGTTCCATTTTCCTTCGACTTCAGAGTGATTCTTCCTACTTATCCCGGATATTTATTCTTTTATACTCGAATAACTTATTTCATTTCGAAACGTCCTCTAATCCGACTTTTGATTAACAACGTGCTATTTGGTTTTTCAATTTGAGCGTAAATCGATGTTTAACATAACTGGATCATACACTAACTCTGTAAGTAACTCTAACTGATCGCTGCAACATGTTAAGATGATGATTGATGATAGGGATGAAACGAAAACTCTTACGCTGGCCTTTCAGAGGTTGTCGAACTCACTCGAATGCAGTGTCGTATGAGCTCGTTAGAGCAATCTGTCCATATTTTGGATATAAACCAAATACCGTTGCACGTGGTTTATGAAGTTATTAAGGTCAAAAAAATAATGCCAATGCAGAATATGTGATTCCTCCAAATGAGTATTCGTATAGAAGTTGAAGGTTAGCAGTAGTTTTTTACACTTATCGGTTGGAAACTTTACCGATAAAACTGCATATGCCATTTATGATTTTGGTCTTTAAAGCTTTCAACTTTAGACTACAAATTTCAATTAAAAAACTGTTCAAGCTTTTGGACAGTACTTATATCACTATCTATTTATATGTAATTCTAAGTATAGTATTTCAAATGATTGACAAGGATCTAAGAAGATATCTATCTGTCTTTCCAGACTGAAACTACGACCCAGTTTAACATTTATACCTGATATGCAGATATACGTAATTTATCGAAATTACATTTCATCAGCATACCACATGCATCTGTCCAAGATCATCATGGTTTTTAAACAACTGTTTTCCTTTAATGAATAAACGTCGTAGGGTGAATAATGGTATTAATTTGAATGAGGTTATACAAATGTTAGGTATTTGCGTTCCAAATGATCTGTGTATTTTCAAAGAATTTTTTAACACTGACTTGGTATTATATTCTTTCAAGTGTAATACAAGCAGAATATGTATATTTATACAGGGTGTACGTTTTTAACGTAACCCCTACACTATCTTCGGACTAAATTGGAATATCGTTTTGAAATTTTGGCTACATGAGTTTTCTCAGAAGGCCTACCATTTTAAAATATTTTCGAATTTCTATCACTTCCGGTTATATCGGAAGTTGACTTCACCTTTGTTATTTTTAATGGAACCCTCCTATTTTGTACATTTCTGGATTCCCCATCAGAAATAAGGGTACATTCGATATTACAACCCTACCTTTATTCTAAACGTTTTTTGAGTTATTACATTTTTTTTTAATTATTAAATTGCCGCATTTACTTTTATCGCGGTTATCTTCAAAAGTAATTGATGGAATTTAATGATTTGTCGACATGTTCTTAATGTTTTAGTAAGGTATTAATTCGTCCAAAATTTTTTGAAAAAAAAATCAAAAATGGAGTCAAAACATGTGTTGAATATCATAAACTAGAAATAAAAAAAACTCTGTTTTTTTTAAATAGCAGCCCATATTTGTTTTATACAGTTACATCAACCGCTTATCCTCAATAAAAAAGTATAAGACACTATGCATCTAAAATTGATATCTTGGGAGAAAATTAAAAAAAACTGATTTAATAAAACTTTTTATTTTTACAAATAAGTTTATTTATCCAATGAGAAAAGTATTCTACAACAATTGTTCGAATTGTTGTCCACTAAGTTCTAAACATTTTAAAACTCTTTTTTCTACAGCCAGGACAGCATTAAGGATTTATTCAGGACTCTCTCATATTACTGTAATGAGTCGTTTTTGAAAATGTTCAATATTTTCTACTGACGTTTCATAAACTGCGGCTTTTAAAGCTGTCATGGCTGTAGAAAAAAGAGTTTTAAAATGTTTAGATATAATGGACAACAATTTGAACAATTGTTTAAATGAACTTATTTGTAAAAATAAAAAGTTGTATTAAATCAGTTTTTTTAAATTTTCTCCCAAGATATCAATTTTAGATGCATAGTGTCTTATACTTTTTTATTGAGGATTAAGCGGTTGATGTAACTGTATAACACAAATATGGGCTGCTATTTAAAAAAACAGAGTTTTTTTAATTTGTAGTTTATGATATTCAACACATGTTTTGACTCCATTTTTGATTTTTTTTTTAATTTTTTGGTTGAATTAACACCTTACTGAAACATTAAGAACATGTCGACAAATGATTAAATACCATCAATTACTTTTGAAGATAACCGCGATAAAAGTAAATGCGGCAAACGGAATAATTTTTAAAAAGAATGGAATAACTCAAAAAACGTTTAGAATAAAGGCAGGGTTGTATTATCAAATGTACCCTTATTTCTGATAGGGAATCCAGAAATGTAAAACAAATAGGAGGGTTCCATTGAAACTAACAAAGTTGAAGTCAACTTCCGGTAAAACCTGAAGTGATAGAAATTCGAAAATATTTTAAAATGGTAGGCCTTTTGTGAAAACTCATACAATCAAAATTTCAAAACGATATTTCAGTTCAGTCCTAAGATAGTCTAAGGGTGACGTTGAAAACGCACACCCGGTATGTGTTATATGTATAATAAGACATATTTAAATTATGTTTCATGGTCACTATAAGAAGACTGTATTTCAATACTTGCAATTATTAGTTTTTGCTCTCATGCATTGTTTTAATAATTTACTATACATTTTTTTTTGCAGCAAACAGTATAGCTTTGAACTTGAGGTACAGGGTTTTGCACTTTATATTTTTTCAACTAAATTGTGTTTTTCAAGACTTTTTTTATAAAAAAGTACTTAACATACGAATGCTTCTGCTTACAAAAAGCTTCTATCAAAATGGCTATTGAACTGAAACTTTAAGGAGACTAAACATAATGGCACATATTAAAATTATATGACTGAAAAAGGAATTTCAAATGGGCTATTTTTCATGATGGTTCAATGATTTATTCATGTAGGTAGGTTTTTTATCAAGCTTCTCATCATGAGAAATTCAACGGTTGGAAAATTATTTCAAGAATGTTAAATTGGTAAAATACGAAAAGCTTTCCGAACCAAAAATCAACTACCAAAGCATTCAGCTGAAATGCAATTGCAAATAAAAATATATCATTTTTCCGGTAACTCTGTAACCCTTGTTCGGATAATACGCGCATTTATTAATTTTTAGTGGTAAATATTCCGAATCTGATATTTTTAGAGTCACGTATGAAAATCCAATTTTACTGAGAAATAAGCCAGATTAGCTTCACTAAAGTTAATTAAAAACTTTGACCATAAATTTATTCTCAGTTAGAACAGTCAGTTAACTGACCAAGAGAAAAATAATGAGATAAAAAGGTTATTTTTTTTCAAAGGTTTTGGTCAAGGATTTCTTAGAGAAACGATTGAACCGTTCAGCCCTTCTTTTTAATTACGTATTTTATAAATTACTCTTCAAGTGTATGTACAGGGTAGGGTTTGCATGTTTAAAATAAAGTGATTCTAAACATGTATTTTAAACACTGTTTAAAGCACAATCTTAATAAAACACTTTTTATGGTAGTAGCTAGTACTTGATGAAACTTATCCATACTTTTTCGAAAATAAAACAACAAAAAAGTTTCACGAAAATTGTATTGCATCACTACAATATTGATTCACTACACAGTGGCATCATGAGGTATTTATTGACTTGTAAAGATTGTCCTAAAGTGCACGTCGGTCAGACTGGTAGGAAATTTGAGACCCGTATAAATGAACATTTTAGTAGCTTCAATAATAAAAAAGTAGATTCTACCTATGCACAACATCTTATAGAAAATAACCACAACTTTAATTTAGATTATAAAATTTTACATAGGCAAAACAAATCTTTCAAATTAAATTCACTAGAACAACTGGAAATAAATAGATTTCAGAAAAAAGGAATAATTTTTAAAGATCAGTTAGGAGGCAATAGTTCCTCTTTACTTAATTTAAACTGTAATAAATTGTAAGAATTAACCCCCACCCCCATATTGTATATAAATAGGATAAGTTAAGTCTAGTTTGTTATATTCATCACCTGATGATGCCACTGTGTGGTGAAACAAAATTGTAGTGAAGCAATACAATTTTTCGTGAACTTTTTTGTTGTTTTATTTTTAATAAAACACGTTTTAAACTAAAGTACACAGTTTTTTAAAGTACGTTTAACACAAAAAAACGTAACATATTCAAAATTATTTAAATTCTTTCAGCTAGTGTAAAAGTATTAATTATACGTTGTATACGAAATAAAGAAAATATCTCGTTAATAAGTAATAAGAAGAAACCTCGTTTATTTATTAAGATATTTGATACAGAACTTTATTAAAAATATTAAGAGAATAACACAAAAAAAGAAATTTGTAATTAAACCAAATAATATAAATCAATTAATTTCTATTTAAGTCTTGGAAAATAGGGAGTAGCTTTGCAGCTTTTTCTGTACCCGATCTGTTCAGTACATCGGAATGAATAAAACCAAACGTGGAAAATAATCTCTCGATTTCTGCACTTGAAGCTACAGCTGAATACATGCTTAATACATGATTTTCAAACAAAAAAGCATGAAAGGGGGTTGTCACAGTTCTATATTTTATGATGTCAGGTAATGCTATTTTGTGATAGATTTAGATGTACATTATGAATCCGAAACGTTTTTATTTGTAAGGTCATTAGTTCTGTTTCTTGAACAGATTTTGTGGATTCTTTTTTTTTTGGGATATGACTTTCGGTTCATTGTGCCTACTTGGTAGGACGTTTCAAATGTGAGATCTTTGATCTTAATATTTAGACGAATAAGGATTTTAATTCCTTCTTTTTGAATAATATTCTTTTCTGTTTCTAAATTATTAATTCTAGATATGATGTCTATATTAGCATTGTTTAGACATATATTAGATATGATGTTCCAGTTTTACAAAAATGATTTTAAATAGTCTACCATTGTACTTTATCTAATTCCTTGTGGTAAAGCTATTGCTTTTCCACCAGCTTCTTTATATTTTGCTGATGCATCATATATATAGTATTTCAATATAATCCTTACGTCTCATTAGTAATTTCAGACACATTAAAGCCACGTGTTAAAAGGTTTAATATGTGGGAAGAATATCCATATGTAATAATGTTCGGATGATCGGCTAATTCTTTCTGTTGAGCTAAACTTTCGCGCATTTTATTCATGTTTGCAACATTATCTGTGACGGAACTTCTAATTGAAATTAACCTTAAGTTTATAATGTTACGATGTAATAGTTTGGTTTTGTACTTGCTGCAAAGTATGTCACATTCTATTTTGCTTCCATAAAAGTTGTTTTGGTAATAACGCACTACCCGACTTAAAAAACAATTAGTGATTGTAGCGCACACACCATGATTTTTCTTTATGAAATCGAACAAATTCAATTGCGAAGGGTTGAATCGATAAAGTGTAAGACTGAACGAAGTTAGATCAAAAATGAACGTAAAGAGTTCAGAAGATATGTTATACAAATTATTTACAAATTGAGGACAATTTGGAAACTTAATCATAACTAATAACTAAGCGAATATAAACTCAAAAATCTAAATTACTTCCCTGATACCCCGTGGTAGGCCAAAGACAAAGGTAGATAAAGGGAATCGCCCACGAATTTTAAATAATAACTGACTTATATAACAGTAAATTACACTATATACACATATTTATATAACAATTATGATTATTTATTTAACCGTATTTAAATTACTTATCCATATCATCGGGTTTACTTTGTATTTACATTGTATATTAACACCAGTCTATATCTTGCATGTTGTTATTTGTCATGTACTGAATGATTTACGACACCTTCATTATCGGTCTCTGATTATAAAGACTACCAACTATTTCACCTCTAACAAAAGTATTTTCAAAAAAATTAATATCAATATTTCTGTTAGTTAAAACAAAATTAAAATCATCTACTAAGCAATGATTGTTTATATGGTTTTTTCGATTAGGAAAGTCTTTTATTATTATAAACGGACGCAGCAGATGAGGATCGTTACAGTGCGGTGCAGAGGCATGTTTTAGCGGAAACTTCTGCCTTTTTCCACGGTCGTAAATCATCATTGAGATAATATATACAAGGATGTAAGACAAAAGGAAATCGTAAAAGGTTTCGGAAAGTATTTTAAAGGTTACATAAAAATTCTAGAACATTCGACGTTACTGCACTTCTTGAGAATTATAACATAAGAATGTAAGAAGGGTGGTCATTTTTTTATTATAACAACGTTAATTTGAGTACTAAAAGATTAATTTAGCAATTTTATAGTATCATTACGTGGGTGTATTTCTTTGTATAAATAAAGGATGCTGTACGTTCACTGTGGAAATGCGTATTTCAGAAATTTCCATAAAGCTGTCCTGAGTTCTGATGCATATCTTCATTTGAAAGGATCATCTACATAATTTAACACTGTAGCAGATTTGTGAGAGCAGTGTCATCAAATTGAAGCTTAAAATCCCATAAGGTAATATAAGACCTAATATAAATGTAGATAGGCATGTCAAGAGTAATATAGTACAAAGTGAAGATTTATTTTCAACTAGATAAATAATTAATTGCAACAGAAATGATATGGATGTCAGAATTCATACATATAAACAAACATATCATTACCAGGAGGTGTAGTTATTGCATACATTACGAATATTTCGTTACATTCAATTCCGCCTAACTAGACATTCAGCCAAATTAATAGGTAATGCATTTGGAATTAAGATATAACCTATGCGATTTTTCCTGAACAAAATTTACAAGAAGACCGCTCCGCCATTTTTCCGAAAGCAACCCCCAACGAGACCCGAGTTGGAAAGACAGGCACAGACAGTGGCGACACGCGGCAACTTGCAGTTATCGCAGTTAGCATATATAGTGCCCGGTATGTAAGGAGATTCAAAAGCTTGATAATATGAACTATGTAGTGTATCTTACCCAGGTCTATTTGTTAAGGCATTTGTTAGAACACTTAGTTTGTATAATCGATCTTTATATTTCGTAGTTTCGTTTATAGTTGTACGATTTGTGCATGTACCAGTAATCATAAATAATGTTGCCACTGTATCCAGTACAGTACCCTTCACCTAAGGAGATTAAAAAGCTATAAATCATCGGATGAGTACTAGTAAAGCTTAGCCCCTTTAGGCCGGGGATAATCGACCGGAAGGCAAAATGATAACTGCTCAGCAAGGTTCAGTAGCGTAGTAGCAAATAGTTGCAAATTAACAAAGTAGAGAAGTGGTTGTTAGGGTAAGCAAATCAGTTGAATTAATTCACTTGTGTTCCGTGTTCAGTATTTTCTCTTTCAGTGATACGCGTCGCTGAACTACAAGTTGACGCTTCGGTCCAACTATATTCTTATTGGCTCTTTCATTTATTGCCATGCTAAAAGTTTCCGCCTGGCTACTTGTCAATCTGACCGTCGCTGAATCTCCTTAGCTGCCGGCCACTGTACATACCGTGCTTGGGGGAACGCCACTGCTTACAAGTAATAGTCGTTACAGACCGTTGCGTAGTTGTGTCAATCCGGAACATGAGAAAGGACAACTAGATTAAAATACTACAATCATCTACGACGATTGAAGTGATATTATTTTTCTTAGTAGTTTTGACATATACCCTGGATATTAATTAAATGTGCTACATTTTGGCATAAATAACTAGTATCCTAAAGAAAGTACACGGAATTGTTTAAAATAGTTTGTAGTTTACTGTTGTTATAATATTGTCTCGGTTACCTTGAAATTTTAGTATGTTGGGAGGTTTGGCATACTGAAGTAAAATACGTGCATAAAATAGGATATGGAGATTGGAAAGCATTCTTCTAGATCGTTTTTTAATTAAAAGTAAAGCAACTGTTAAAATAAAAAGATCACGCAGGTATCTTCGTAGGTCTTCTAAATACTCGACCAGATGTATTTCCCTTCAGTTTGGTAACATACGTAACATGTAATAACACATTTCCAGAAACAGTTGATATTCATATCTTTAAATATTCTATTTAATGAAAGGGATCAAAATCATACAAAACAAAAATAAGCAAATTATTGATTTTCTATCTATATCTATGATAAGGTAAGTTTAAAAAAGAAAATCTGTGGGTTAATTAAGCTGCATTTACAGAAGTAGGTATGCCAAAAAGTAAACCAATTTATAGAGATCTAAAAAAAAATGGTGGTGGACGTTTTTCTAGAAGGAAAGAGTATGACTACCATTTCCAGGTAGTTTCTCTTCCCCAAATTGAGTGTATCCAAAATATTTCACGCTGCAATGAAAGACGGTATGTCGAAAATGCCGAAATCAAGACGGCGTAGAAAACCCGCTTTCTGGATAGATAGGAAAATCAAAAGAAGTTCTTAAGGAGATCCGTGGATTTTAGGTTATTGAAACATTGCTGAAATTACTAAATTAGAAGTTAGTCTCAGGACTGTTCAACGAAGATTAGTTGAAGTGAAACTCTATAGCAAACGTCCAGCCAAGAAATGTTCGGCTTCTGAAAGAAAGCGTCGTACCAGTCTGGAGTTTGCACGACGCCATTTGAATTGGGCAGTTTAAGACTGGAAAAAAATAAATATTTTGCGATGAAATTCGTTACAAAAACTTTAATTGTGATGGATGAGTCGTGTAAAAGGGCGTCCAGATAATATGTTACCCCAACAATAAAACTCGGACACGTTAATGTATCTTTATGAGGTTACCCTTCGAGCAGTAGGTCCATTATACTTTATAGACAAGACTATGGATCGATAAGAACGCTGAGTGGGAGATGCTATTTGTTTTCCAACAAGACAATGATCCGAAAAACTTATCTCACTTTGTTCAGGACTGGTTTTAGAAAAACGAAATTCAAATTATGAATGAATGAATCAAAAGTGGACATCCTATTAATTATTAAATAAATACGTTTATAATACTGTTATTTCTATAATTATCCAACCATATTCTTTTTCTGTTGTTAAGTCAATTCAAAAAGTAATTTGAAAAAGTTGCTTTACTTTTGCCCTGTATAACTATGCTCCCTTTTATTAAACATTAGCACTACAAACAATTATGAGGACATTGTTTAGAATATTAGTTATTCTAGTCTACGACGTTTGTAGTATTTGAATCTATTTGTTCGTTTTTATTTCTTTTATGTCAGGTTCCAGGTTCATTCAGCTCCGTTACGTTCCGAGAACTGGCCTTTCCCTTCTGGGAATATTGGCTCAACAGAAATCGTATGGGCTCTAGTTTAGTTATACTGTGAAGGAGTTTAAAAAGGTAATAACTTTGCCACCACCACTTTCATTAGAGTATGGTGTGAATTAGTTTATTTTAATAGTAAACCGTATTTTATATTAACCATTTTCAAGTGCCACGAGGGTGGTTTGATATGTCTCTGAGGTTTTGAACTTCCTTAAAGTAACCAAGGAGAGGCTTAATAAATACTATAAGGACTCTGCATCGCTGCATCATCGATCGATTTCAATGGTTAAAAAGTGGTTTACTGAATTTCGTTGTGGTTGCACCAGTACAAGTGACGCCGAACGTTCATGACGCCCAATCGAAGGTTGAAAGTGTGTTAGTTGTCAGTTGACTGTGACTGTAGGTATCTCATTTGCATCACATTTTGCATGAATATTTGGACATGAAAAAGCTGTAGGCACAATGACCGATGGGTGCCGCGATTGCTCACGATCGACCATAAACGCTACCGTGTGACAAGTTTAAAAGAGTGTTTGGAGATGTACAGTTGCAATTAAAACAAGTTTTTACGCCGTTTGTTACCGTAGATAAAAGATAGATCCATCACGTCACACCAGGGCCAGAGACCAAGCAATAATCCAAACAGTTGGTTTCTATGGATGAACATGCACCGAAGAAGTCTAAAATGGGTCTATCGGCTAATAATGTCATGGCCATTGTTTTCTGGGATTCACGCAGTGTAATTCATATTGGTTACCTTGAAAATGGTAAAACGATCAACGGTAAATATTATTGAGAGCTGCAACTGCTGGACAGATTTGACACTGTTTTGAAGTAGAAACGACCGCATTTAGTCAATAAAAAGGTGTTGTTCTGATAAGATAATGCACGGGTGTATAAGTGTGTAGTCACCATGGCAAAACTTCATTAATTGGGCTACGAACTACTACGCCATCCACTTTATGCTCCGAATTTAGCCTCTTCCGACTATTTCCTGATTCCAAACCTGAAGAAATGGCTGGGGGATAAAAGATTTGGGTCAAATGAAGAGATCATCGTGGAAACAAGCTCTTATTTTGAAAGCCTTGAGAAACCCTATTATTTAGAAGGAATAAAAAAATTAGAAACACGTTGGACTAAATGTATCGAACTACAAGGAGATTGTGTAGAAAAATGAAATGATCTTTTGCCGAAAAACTGATGTATTTCTTTAAATTTCACGGACTTATCAAACCACCCTCGTATCTAATTTGGATCTAAAAAGGATAATATAATCTATAGTGCAATCGTACAAATTATTAAGGTACCCTTAACGTATTCGTTTAATGTTACATGATATAATTCACATTGTAAACATTCACTCTATTATCATTCGTCTAAACGTTAGTTGAAAACAGCATTGCTTTATGAAACGACTAGCCGAAATTATATTAAAAGTAGCTATTTATTCGAGTTGACTGCGACACAGCGACACAATCATTTTCGGTAGAAATATTTCTATTTAGGGGAGGGGCAACAAACATGCTGTTTTAGGTAAATTAATTCGATAAGATAGCTCCGGAAAATCATTAAAAAGTTTAGCTTAAGGAATTTTTAAAGGATCATATTTTATTTAGGTTTAGTAAGATTCCATTTATATGTATATAGTGTAGGTTTTCCTTTGTATAATGTTGTACATTCCTTTTTATTATTGATACCGAAAACTGAAGATACCTTACATAAAAAGCCCATTTGCTGTTAAAGATATTGCAATGTTACAAAGGATGGTCCTGTAATTAGAAAAGCTACACTGGATCATGATATCTTCGATATTATGACCAATCATGCAATTTGGAATACAACGAGAAATAAAAGGGCAAAACAACCAAGAGAGCAGCTATTTCTAAGCAATCTTTTGTCGCTGAATTAAAATTAAATTTTTTTACATGATAGGGCAATTCAAGAACTAGACTGGAATTCAACTTTAAAAAATGATTATCCTCGTAATGTCCTGCCATATTAGTGCGTCCTTTTTCTAGGACACTATGGAGAGTTAAAAAAAGGAACAAAAAAGAAAGTAATATAAATATGGAATTAACAGAAAGAACTACTCCGAGGGCTAATACCCTTATCGGAATTAAATTACACTGTTGATTCCGAACGATTATTAGACGAAGATAACATATCAAAAAAAAAGAAAGTATTGAAATCCTTTTTCGTACATATATTAAGAATCACAGGTCCCATATTAATATATAGACGAAAAAGTATTTTAATACCTTATTTTTTTGGATATGTTATCTTCGTCTAATAATCGTTCGGAATCAGTAGTGTAACTCAATGCCGGTAGGGGTATTAGACCTCGGAGTAGTTGTTTCTGTTGATTCCATATTTATATTTATATTTATCATATAGCCTGTGAAGGCCGCTCTGCCAGCTTCCACCTGATGAAAACCGATAGATCGAAACCGGTTGTGGGATATGGCTTTCGGTTCGCGGTGCCTACTGTGTAGGACGCGTTCCAAATGTGGGATCTGTGATCCTTTATAATTAGATATATCGAAATATGCTGGGACAATTATAAAAGGGTCAAAAATTGGTGTTATTCAGAGCCAAAGAAATCTATAATAAACCTTTTCTCTCTCCCCATCCCCCAACCACCTCCCTAAGAGAATATTTATTATAGTCAATTAATCTTTGATAGTTTTAAGTATAAATTGTGCTTCTGATTAAGCCACAATGTGGCAAAACACGTATTAAGTAATTGTGTTTTTGCTAGAAATTGAATAGGTGACCTTCGAAATGTTCATGCTATGATTTAGATCGCCATTAAAAATGTTTCAATTACTCTCAAGCGTATCTCCATTATTAAAGCTTACTTTTAATAACTGTTCCTACAATTCTATGCGATCTACAATTAGTACAAGGACTGTATTGTTCGTGACTGCTCTACTTCCCTCTTTGTTCAGTGTCAACTCGATGGAAATAATACAAACATGTTGTTGTTTATATTTCACTAACGATCCTCCACGATTAAAGGAGACGGTAATTACGGTAAAAAATTTAAAACATTCTCTATTTCCTGTGTTTGCACTTATCGTTAATCAACAAATTGCGAGCGTTTTATATTATTCCTCACTCGACATACGCACGCATTCGATATTTTAAAAATGTTTAGTGCTCGAAAAGGTGATTCGTATTCTCCGTTTTTATAATTAATTAGTTAATTGCACCACTTCTAGTAATTCTAGTTTACATACCGTTACAGATACCTAGATATAAAACTGACTTTTCTAATCTTCAACTCATATCTAGCCTGCATTTCTGCAAGGTAGATAAATGTAAGTTAATCTTGTTTGGTTTAATATCCTCCACTTTGCTCGAAATTAACCAAGCATTTGCCTGTCATGTTTAAACAGATACTTGAGAAGGCACAGAAACCGTCTTGAGTGGTTGTAGATTTTGACGCTATAACTATCTGCAAAACCACAGCCCGGAGTGATGGCGTAAATTGATTTTCATGCAGCTGTCAAATTACAGTTAATTACGAAGAGCCAAACATAGACTCTTTAATTGATTTAAATCTCGTCTCTTAAGATAATATAAATTTTAATGTTCAATTAATATATTTTGGGATAAAAAATGACTATAAAATAAACTATTAATAAATTAAATAAATTAATTGAACCAATGAACACCAATGTGAACTAGTTTTATGAAATTGTAATTTCAAATCAAGAAGAAACCGATATAAATTTTAATGTTCAATTAATATATTTTAGGCTAAAAAGTGTTTATATAATAAATTATTAATAAAATTAAATAAATTAATTGAACCAATGAACACCAATGTGAACTAGTTTTATGAAGTTGTAATTTCAAATCAAGAAGAAACCAATATAAATTTTAATGTTCAATTAATATATTTTAGGCTAAAAAGTGTTTATATAATAAATTATTAATAAAATTAAATAAATTAAATGAACCAATGAACACCAATGTGAACTAGTTTTATGAAATTGTAATTTCAAATCAAGAAGAAACCAATATAAATTTTAATGTTCAATTAATATATTTTAGGCTAAAAAGTGTTTATATAATAAATTATTAATAAAAATAAATAAATTAATTGAACCAATGAACACCAATGTGAACTAGTTTTATGAAGTTGTAATTTCAAATCAAGAAGAAACCAATATAAATTTTAATGTTCAATTAATATATTTTAGGCTAAAAAGTGTTTATATAATAAATTATTAATAAAATTAAATAAATTAATTGAACCAATGAACACCAATGTGAACTAGTTTTATGAAGTTGTAATTTCAAATCAAGAAGAAACCAATATAAATTTTAATGTTCAATTAATATATTTTAGGCTAAAAAGTGTTTATATAATAAATTATTAATAAAAATAAATTAATTAATTGAACCAATGAACACCAATGTGAACTAGTTTTATGAAGTTTATAATTTCAAACCAAGAAGAAACCGATATAAATCTTAATGTTCAATTAATATATTTTAGGATAAAAGATGTTTATATAATAAATTATTAATAAATTAATAAATTAATTGAACCAATGAACACCAATGTGAACTAGTTTTATGAAATTGTAATTTCAAATCAAGAAGAAACCGATATAAATTTTAATGTTCAATTAATATATTTTAGGCTAAAAAGTGTTTATATAATAAATTATTAATAAAAATAAATTAATTAATTGAACCAATGAACACCAATGTGAACTAGTTTTATGAAGTTTATAATTTCAAACCAAGAAGAAACCGATATAAATCTTAATGTTCAATTAATATATTTTAGGATAAAAGATGTTTATATAATAAATTATTAATAAATTAATAAATTAATTGAACCAATGAACACCAATGTGAACTAGTTTTATGAAATTGTAATTTCAAATCAAGAAGAAACCGATATAAATTTTAATGTTCAATTAATATATTTTAGGCTAAAAAGTGTTTATATAATAAATTATTAATAAAAATAAATTAATTAATTGAACCAATGAACACCAATGTGAACTAGTTTTATGAAGTTTATAATTTCAAACCAAGAAGAAACCGATATAAATCTTAATGTTCAATTAATATATTTTAGGATAAAAGATGTTTATATAATAAATTATTAATAAATTAATAAATTAATTGAACCAATGAACACCAATGTGAACTAGTTTTATGAAATTGTAATTTCAAATCAAGAAGAAACCGATATAAATTTTAATGTTCAATTAATATATTTTAGGCTAAAAAGTGTTTATATAATAAATTATTAATAAAAATAAATTAATTAATTGAACCAATGAACACCAATGTGAACTAGTTTTATGAAGTTGTAATTTCAAATCAAGAAGAAACCAATATAAATTTTAATGTTCAATTAATATATTTTAGGCTAAAAAGTGTTTATATAATAAATTATTAATAAAATTAAATAAATTAATTGAACCAATGAACACCAATGTGAACTAGTTTTATGAAGTTGTAATTTCAAATCAAGAAGAAACCAATATAAATTTTATTGTTCAATTAATATATTTTAGGCTAAAAAGTGTTTATATAATAAATTATTAATAAAAATAAATTAATTAATTGAACCAATGAACACCAATGTGAACTAGTTTTATGAAGTTTATAATTTCAAACCAAGAAGAAACCGATATAAATCTTAATGTTCAATTAATATATTTTAGGATAAAAGATGTTTATATAATAAATTATTAATAAATTAATAAATTAATTGAACCAATGAACACCAATGTGAACTAGTTTTATGAAATTGTAATTTCAAATCAAGAAGAAACCGATATAAATTTTAATGTTCAATTAATATATTTTAGGCTAAAAAGTGTTTATATAATAAATTATTAATAAAAATAAATTAATTAATTGAACCAATGAACACCAATGTGAACTAGTTTTATGAAGTTTATAATTTCAAACCAAGAAGAAACCGATATAAATCTTAATGTTCAATTAATATATTTTAGGATAAAAGATGTTTATATAATAAATTATTAATAAATTAATAAATTAATTGAACCAATGAACACCAATGTGAACTAGTTTTATGAAATTGTAATTTCAAATCAAGAAGAAACCGATATAAATTTTAATGTTCAATTAATATATTTTAGGCTAAAAAGTGTTTATATAATAAATTATTAATAAAATTAAATAAATTAATTGAACCAATGAACACCAATGTGAACTAGTTTTATGAAGTTGTAATTTCAAATCAAGAAGAAACCAATATAAATTTTAATGTTCAATTAATATATTTTAGGCTAAAAAGTGTTTATATAATAAATTATTAATAAAATTAAATAAATTAATTGAACCAATGAACACCAATGTGAACTAGTTTTATGAAGTTGTAATTTCAAATCAAGAAGAAACCAATATAAATTTTAATGTTCAATTAATATATTTTAGGCTAAAAAGTGTTTATATAATAAATTATTAATAAAAATAAATTAATTAATTGAACCAATGAACACCAATGTGAACTAGTTTTATGAAGTTTATAATTTCAAACCAAGAAGAAACCGATATAAATCTTAATGCTCAATTAATATATTTTAGGATAAAAGATGTTTATATAATAAATTATTAATAAATTAATAAATTAATTGAACCAATGAACACCAATGTGAACTAGTTTTATGAAATTGTAATTTCAAATCAAGAAGAAACCGATATAAATTTTAATGTTCAATTAATATATTTTAGGCTAAAAAGTGTTTATATAATAAATTATTAATAAAAATAAATTAATTAATTGAACCAATGAACACCAATGTGAACTAGTTTTATGAAGTTTATAATTTCAAACCAAGAAGAAACCGATATAAATCTTAATGTTCAATTAATATATTTTAGGATAAAAGATGTTTATATAATAAATTATTAATAAATTAATAAATTAATTGAACCAATGAACACCATTGTGAACTAGTTTTATGAAATTGTAATTTCAAATCAAGAAGAAACCGATATAAATTTTAATGTTCAATTAATATATTTTAGGAAAAAAAAATGTTTATATAATAAATTATTAATAAATTAAATAAATTAATTGAACCAATGAACACCAATGTGAACTAGTTTTATGAAATTGTAATTTCAAATCAAGAAGAAACCGATATAAATCTTAATGTTCAATTAATATATTTTAGGATAAAAGATGTTTATATAATAAATTATTAATAAATTAATAAATTAATTGAACCAATGAACACCAATGTGAACTAGCTTTATGAGGTTTTAATTTCAAATCAAGAAGAAACCAATATAAATTTTAATGTTCAATTAATATATTTTAGGCTAAAAAGTGTTTATATAATAAATTATTAATAAAAATAAATTAATTATTTGAACCAATGAACACCAATGTGAACTAGTTTTATGAAGTTTATAATTTCAAACCAAGAAGAAACCGATATAAATCTTAATGTTCAATTAATATATTTTAGGATAAAAGATGTTTATATAATAAATTATTAATAAATTAAATAAATTAATTGAACCAATGAACACCAATGTGAACTAGTTTTATGAAGTTGTAATTTCAAATCAAGAAGAAACCAATATAAATTTTAATGTTCAATTAATATATTTTAGGCTAAAAAGTGTTTATATAATAAATTATTAATAAAAATAAATTAATTAATTGAACCAATGAACACCAATGTGAACTAGTTTTATGAAGTTTATAATTTCAAACCAAGAAGAAACCGATATAAATCTTAATGTTCAATTAATATATTTTAGGATAAAAGATGTTTATATAATAAATTATTAATAAATTAAATAAATTAATTGAACCAATGAACACCAATGTGAACTAGTTTTATGAAATTGTAATTTCAAATCAAGAAGAAACCGATATAAATTTTGATGTTCAATTAATATATTTTAGGAAAAAAAATGTTTATATAATAAATTATTAATAAATTAAATAAATTAATTGAACCAATGAACACCAATGTGAACTAGTTTTATGAAATTGTAATTTCAAATCAAGAAGAAACCGATATAAATTTTAATGTTCAATTAATATATTTTAGGAAAAAAATGTTTATATAATAAATTATTAATAAATAAAATAAAATAATTGAACCAATGCACACCACGTGAACTATTGTAATGAAATTGTATAAAAAAAACAGTAAAAATTTCAAATCAAGTAGAAACCGATTTTTAAAAATCAGTGATTTTCTTAAAATTCAATTAAGACATTTTAATGATGAGTAAATCGTAACTTATGTGTAATTATATAGTTGAGTATAAATACTGATTTTATCTTGAATTAGATAGACCCACCACAATGGAAAAAAATATACAGATTATTCCTAATTTTTTTCTATAAAATACACGTCATTTAACAGTCTATAAGGTTTTGGATCTTATATGCTATCTATAGGTCCTTACATAAATACAATGCGATATTTAACAGAAATTCGAATGATTCTTAACTTTGGATAGTGTACGAACGATGAAGCATATTTTAGTAATTAAGGAACTTAAAACATAATCAAATTTCAACAATTATTCAACAATCGTTTCCACTATACTATACTATAGTTGTACTCTGGTTATTTAGCCAAAACAATTATTGAGCAATTTTTACATAATTTGTTGAAGTTCGATTTTGTTTTGATTTTTAATCGGTTAAATGAAAAATAAAGATATAATTGAAAATATTTTCCAAAAAAAATTCCAAAAGATTTTAAAATCGTTTCACAAATACAAATGTACGAATTTTTAAAGATACTGTTACTATGTTGCCTATGTGTATGCTATTAAAACACAAACGACCTTAATAAAAAATTTTTTATTGCCTATATGTCTGTCTGTTTGGTGTAATCTTCTATAGGGCTTAATATATTTCGATGACATGACTTGATATAGAGGTTGTCGTTTTTTGTTTTTCACTAATCAAAACGTTTTTTTTTTCTTCTTAATGTCCATAGAATTACAAATGTTTGTGTTTACAACATAATTAGGATGCATTTGCCCTCAAGGAGGTTAATTATAAGATTCAAATGTAGAAACAGATAAAGAGGAAATCAATTCTGAAAAAAAAAACGAAAAAAACTGCAAATTATGTTTGGAGTGTATGGAAACTCTGAAACACATGTTTAGACGAAGCGGCGAAGGCGGTGAGAAATAGGCGACGCTAAAAATCACTCGAATCCGTAACTTTTGCGCAGGCGCGAAATAATTTTATTATATTTATGATTTCACTTTTGCCGCCCTACGTTCGAATTTAAAATAGCAAGCGCTCAACACCTTTAAATGTTATAAGTCATAACTAAAGTGCTGTTATATTAAGCAAAAAAATAGCAAAGTGTCGTGAGTAGATGAAATTTTATTTTCATTTTGGAAATATCGATTTAAATTATTTAATGAAAACATATAATGCAGCTTTCTCTTATTGGTGGAACACTTTTTTTATGAACATTTCTAACATGTTTCCATAAATTGTTGTTAGTCGAAAATAGCTTTCTACAGTATGTACATTTGTCCTTTTCCTGATTGTTCATTTTATTCTAGTTACTTGTTGATAGTAGATGCTATTTACTTGTTGAAACGAATTATTACTCATGTTGAATTTCAAATAGTTTTATTTTGTAGACACTACAATATTGTTTCGCCAAACATTGTTTTCATCAGGTGATGATTTGTCAAACTTCAGTTCTTACACACTATTTATATACCTATACGATTAAATCTACAACCAATAGGAGGGGGTGTATAATGTATGTTATCCAAAAATATTTAATAGAGGTGAATTTTTATATTCTATTTGATCGATTAACGCTAGGTCATTTTTATAATATCTATTGATTTCTAGGCTCTCTAATAAATTTAATTTTAAACTTTTGTTCTGAATATGTAAAATTTTATAGTTTAGATTAAAATTATGGTTTTCATTAATGAGGTGCAATCCATTTTTTTATTGTTAAAACTATTTGAAACTGTGTTTTTTAATTGAAATTCAACATGAGTTATTCTAGTTAAACAGAGACTAATAAAAAATAATATTACCTAAAAACTACAGCTCAATAACAAAAAAACACGATGAAATTGTTCTACACTATTATCTATTAAACCAATCAAATATAAGTTTTTGCTTTAAAAAAAGCAGATTAATCAAAGACAATTAATAAATGGTAAAAATAAGTCACAGGTTTAACCGATTAACAATCAATATCAATTGAAAAGACAATATCATAGATATAACAAAATTATTTCGCGTCTGCGCAAATGCTACGGATTCGAATGATTTTTAGTGTCGCCTGTGAGAAGGTACTTCGAAAATGGATATAGCTTTGTTAAAACAGACAGGCGAGGGAGCACGATGGATAAGGCAAATTATAAATAATGGAAGAAAACCATCACCATTAAAAATAGTTCATTAAATTTTGTAATATAATGTAACCTTTTGCAAAGGCCGAAAAGCGAATTATACGATTTTCTACGACATTGAGCTTCACGGGTAATTTGCGGATAATTAACAGCAAAATTCGATCGTAGTTAAATAGTGATGTTGGGCTGCGATGCTTTTTTGATTCTTTTTTTTAAATTATCCTGCCTTCGTAATCACGTCAGCGAGACATTGAGGTGTTAATAAATGAAGACAAAAAAACGTATTTGAAATTTGGCTAGCGGCTTTTGATCTCGGTAAATTTCCAGTTTTTGTAGTTACTTTAAGCTGCTGTGAATACTTGCGCAAAGTTGTTCTGCCATCTTGAGATCATGTTAACAGGACATTTGGTTACAAAAAAATAAGAACGCGGCAAAACATTAAGCATCAGAGATATCTCAATTTACATCAAATTATCCATTGTTTACTTTTTGATTTCACAAAAGTTGTTCTGACAACTTGAACGACGTATTGTATTTAGAATTTAACGATTCGACGAGGCAACATGTGTGAAAGGACATAATATGTACTGTATTTAATTAGTGAACTAGTAAGGGGTAGAAATATCAAGAGTAGTTGGTGTAACATATCAATTCTTACACATTGTAACGGGTTTGTTTTGGCCGGTGTGTTATTGATTGTAGTGGCATTTGGTTATGGGTTTGGCGTGGGGATGTTACGATTGGCGAGCCATGTGCGGACGGGGTAGTGAGACAGACGAGGATTGGGTGCCCGTCTACCCGCAGGTGAACTGATCTGATATAATCCATTGAAGGGGTCTGCTAGTAATACTGAAGTTAAATCTGTTAAAACCCTAGGTATGTACCCAAAGTAAAATTATTGGACCAAAACTTAAAACTTTTGTGTTTTATTTCCACCAGCTACTCATGCTGGTTGTTGGGGAGTTCCTCCGACTTACACTATAGTACAAAGCCGGAGGGTAGGGCGTAAGGCCCTCTTCAGCCTCCTATCAGAAATCGTGGGAATGAGTGGGTGATGTGGTTAGGAAGAGAAAGATGAGACGGACGAAATGAAAACAGAAAAGAAGTGAAAGATTATATGTGGAATATTACTGCCCCAGCATTTGCCTAAGTGATCCAAGGCTATGATCTGAGTTTGAAATGCATGATAAGGGAGACAGTAGTACCAATTGAAGCATCAACCAAAAACATTGTAAATTTTGAATAAAGAGAATATTTTGTAATGTTGTGTTTCTTTCGAAACATCCTCTTCCGCTTTGCTTTTTGTCCAACACTGGGTAATAAAATTATTTATCAGTCAATTATTTTCTCTTCCTCCTTCTCACACACACCTTTAATTTCCCTTATCCTGTAGCATTTTAGAAGTTTTATTTCCCTTACGTGTACGGTGCTGCATGCGAATTGTTTTTGTTTTTTTCTTTCTTAAATTTAAGTTTATTACCTAAATCCTCTCATACCCGCACCTTCTTAGAATTTGTATCTATCCGCACCCCTTGTAAATTTCTTTGTACTTTATAGTTGTATTGTTGTACTCGTCGTTTACCCTTATTATTATTTCGTATCTTTATCATGTTGTATTCGTATACCTAGTTATGAATTTGTATATATGTGTAGTTTGTGTTTGGTATATTTCATCTCTTTGTATATTATTGTTATAACATTCAATTTTAGTTAGTATCTTGACGATCTCCACAGGAAAACCATCGTTTCCGAACGTGCTTAAATAGAATAAATTAAATTAAAGATGAAATTGAATCGGCTTTTACTTGGTGAAAGTTACTCATCATCGAAAATAAAATCAAAAAACGATACTTTTACAAAATTTATTTGACAACAACAATTGTTTCGCTAGCACAGTAGCTCAGACACTCAACCTGAAGAAGCTACTGTGTTAGCGAAACAATTGTTGTTGTCAAATAAATTTTGTGAAAGTATCCCTTTGTGATTTTATTTTCGATAAATTCAATTAGTTGAACTTACGTGTTTTTATTTATTGAGGTGTTTCATTTAATTCAGAACAATTATGTTTTTAATAAACCAGTTGAGTTTGACTATTCTTTTGTTGTCTGTCACTTTTACTTTGCAAAACCGAACCGATCCTGGAAGAAATTACACCATCACAACATTCTGTTTTTCGACATATGTTTTCATTATTATCTGCATATCTGTATAATCGCACCATCTGCTTTACTGCTCCGAATTACTCTAAAATTATAGTAAAATAATTTTAGTTGGTAGGTGCTGTTTGATTGGTGTGATAATTTTATTGAAAATACATGTCACTTGTAAGCTCTCGTCTTATCTCGTGATAAACAAAGATCTATATTTCCTTTGGATTAAATATTACAAATGTACAAAATACCTAACTGAACTATATATTATACGTATAATATATTCAAAAAAGAAGGAATTAAAATCCTTATTCGTCTAAATTTTAAGATCAAAGATATCACATTTTGAACGCGTCCTATCAAGTAGGCACAACGAACCTAAGGCCTTTCTGCCAGCGCCCACCTGATGAGACCCGATAGGTCGAAACCGGTCGTGGGATATGGCTTTCGGTTCGTTGTGCCTACTTGGTAGGACGCGTTCAAATTGTGAGATCTTTGGTCTTAAAATTTAGACGAATAAGGATTTTAATTCCTTCTTTTTTGAATATGTTATATTTTCGTCTAGGAGTCCATCGGAATCAACAGTGTAATTCAATGCCGGTTGATTTTATATTTATATGTATAATAATTTATAATTAATTTTGTATTTTTTTAGTAGATAGTACACCACAATTTTTCTGTATTTTCTGTGAAAATAAACAGATGAGTGGTTTGTTATTTTTTTTTATAGTAATTGTTAGATCAATATAAATTATTATTTAAAATGAAAATATTTTGAAGAATTTTTAGTAGAAGCAATTTTAAATACATTAATTTGACATACAAAGGCGTATTATAATTCGTATTACTTCTGAAGAAGATGTTAGGCGAGACGATTTTTAAGTTTATTAAACAAATTTTGTGGAAATTTCCAGACAGTATTTATAGTTTAAACTTCCAAATACTCCTTTTATTTCAAGTTGTTACTTTTGAAAACGCTTAATCTTTCTTAAATTCTATGTTTCTTGTATACATTTTTTGCTTATTCTTACCAGATTTGTCATTGAGTCAATAGTTACGCATAAACAATAATATTAGCTCAACAAGAAAATTATCGAAAGTCAGACCGTTATATCATACTTATGTATAACTAAGTAATTATATTATTTTGGAAGGAAAATACACGAGTAATATACACTAAAAGCGCCAAAGTCTACGAGAATTGAGCAGGGAGAAGATTATTAAGCCGATTTGGCCAAATCATACGCATCATAGGTCTACTAAATCTAATTAAATACCATCTTACATCAGATTGTACTAAACCCCAGCAAACTTCGGCGTATACCATTTTGACTAATCCGACATTAACGAACTACATCAACTTTAACCCTTTGTTTGTATGTATAAAGTTTACTGTTTTTATGGAAACGCTTACAAACAATTTATTATTGGAATAAAATATGTGTACTATTGGGTGATATTTTCCATAATTAATTAAATTTTGTAGAATTTAGACATTGAATGGTGCATGGATGATGAAACATATTTTAATAATTAAGGAACTCAAATTACAATTTTACTTCAACAAATATATTCAAAAATTACTCTATAATTTTTTCGGCTAAATAGGCATTATCTAGTTTACTAACCATGCTAAACATAAAATGTAGGATACACAATTTATATAGGTACAGTCACAACCATATTACAGGTTCAAAACAAATGTGGTGTTTAGCACACACAACTGTTTTTGGTTGGTTACAATATTTTTATTTCCTGTTAGAACCTTCTTAATTTCAAGGAATTTTAGTACAGTTAATTTTCTACTTTTGAATTGACAGTGAACCATTGTTTATAACGATGTGTTTAATAATTATGTATATCGCTAAAAACAATGGGTATTGCTTAGATACTGTTGATAAACTATTGTCGAATACAATACATTGAAAAGTACTCCACATTCTTTATAAGACCAATAAAAATGTAACTAATTCTGATAACATGTTTTGTTCTATGAACTATATCGAAAATTCTAGTTTTAAAATTAAGAACTTTTTAAGCAAGATTAATCTAATTACAACAGAAGTAAATAAATTTCATACAGGTTCCATGTTAGCTAATAATAAGAAAAGATTAGTTATAGAACAAAAAGTAGCGTTTACCAGCCAAATTGCCAAGACTGCAATGCCCTGTATACTGGACAAACGGTTCGTTCTTTAGAAGTTCGCCTCAAAGAACACCTACCTAATATTAGGAATAAAAAATATATTATGGGTCTGACAGAACACTGTTTACGTTAAAATCATAGTATAAATATTAATAATTTCAAATTATTCCACTGTCAAACCAAAAGTAGAAAATTAACTTTACTAGAATTCCTCATAATTAGGAAGGTTTTAACAGCAAAAAACTATTGTAACCAACCAAAAAGAGTTATGTGTGCTAAGCACCTCATTCCTTTTGAACCTGTAATACGGTTGTGACTGTACCTATATAAATTGTGTGTCCTAAATTTTAAATGTAGTATAGTTAGTACCCTAGATAGTGGCTATGTGGCCGAAACAAGTTATTTTTGAATATATTTGTTGAAATAAATATGTGTTTTTCAATTTTGCACATCACATATTTCTATTTATATACTTACAATTACAAAAACAATCAATATCGTAACGTTATTTAAATTATTAACGGTACTGTTTTGGCGAAAAGTTGTCAATATGTATTCTTAGTAAAATTGACTAAATGGCAAAAATATTTAAAAATACTCTACAATTGTTTTGGTCGAACACCCATCTTCGTGAGGGACAACAATAGCTGTAAACACTTCTTTAAACTAGAGGTCCACCACTTATTTTTATATACACTATCTGTTCATAACATTAATTTGTTGGCCAGTAAATTATCGAAACTATCAAATGTGGATCGCGATTTCTGGCTTATCGGTTCTCATTAGTACGCCATAGGCAGTTTCAAATAACCGATCAAACTGAGGTTGCTCGATAAAAACAAAATCATACAGTATCGTTTTACGAGGGTAAATCAAATATAAACGGTAATTTTACTATTAATCTTAACACGTAATTCCGATCTAGAGGATTCGATGCTCGAGTGTTTGGTTCACGAGGAAGGGGAAACCGGCTTAGGTAGCAGTTGCGCTCGGTTCTATGCGCAGTGCAGCCATGACTGAGCGCAAGGTACATTCGTCTGTTGCACAATCACAATGCGCATCGTCATAAAGTATTTAACCAATAAAGGCGTTAAACGTTAAATCATAGGAAATTTTTACTCGCTTGAAGGTATACTGTGGGGATGCTACACTGTCTCAGAATCGAGTGTATACGTGGGTCAGAGAATTCAGGGATGGCCGAGCACGTGAGAACGTGTCGAAAGTGAAAGTCATGATCGACGCCCAAGAAATGACATGAAATTTCACAAATGACAACATCCGTGCTGTTCGAGGGCTTGTTGAAGGTGATAACCGGTTAACTATTGAACAAATCTCATCAGAAGTGGGTAATGTGGGTATCAGTTATAGGAGTGGTCAATCCATCATCACTGATGAACTTGGGTTTATGCTTTAGAAGAATTAGTGGGTTCCAAGGTTGTTGATCGAAAACCAAAAAACAAGTCAGGTCAATGATCAGTGACAGACTTCTGAATCGATTTCAACAAGAAGATGTATCGCCACCTGTGATGAGATGTGGGTTTACCACTACACTCCCGAATCATTCAATCAAAAATGGCGAGTAAGGAGTGGCGATGAAAGGATGAAGGCTACCCTGTCAAACCAAAACCAAAACCTGTCTCAGCCGGAAAATTCTTGCGATTGTTTTCTTTGACTCAAGGGGAGATTTACTGATTATTTTCTTCACAATCAACTGATCAACGAACAGTGAATGTGGCTCACTATTCTGAGTTGTTACAGTCGACAAAAATCGCGTTGAAGCAAACATTGGGGTTCTCTCATGCCCATTCAAGACGTCATCCTCTTTCATGACCAGGCCACACACCGCAGTTTTGACAAGGAATAAATTAGAAGAAATGGACTGGGAAATCCTTGAGCATCATTATATCATCATTATAGCCCTGACTTGTCACCTTGTGATAATTTTTTGTTCGCGCCTTTGAAAGAATCACTTGGAGGCAAATGTTTTGAAAGCAATGAAGAAGTAGAGGAGTATGTGCGCAATTGGCTGACAACTCGACCTCAAACTTTTTATGAAGAAGGAATATTCAAGCTTCCAAATCGATGGCAAAAGTATAAAGAGCACGGAGGAGACTATATTGAAAAATGTCAAATGTTTGGTTTATATGTACCATTAACCAATAAATTGATTTACAAAATTACCGTTTATATTTGATTTACCCTCCCATGAGAAGTACATCGCCATATACTGAATTTTACTGCTGACCGTATTATTTCAAAAGGCCTTACAAAGATAAGTGTCTACTTCTTTAAAAATTATCTGTGACGCAACTTATACATGTACATAGTAGGTTGGTATCTTCCAGTGAAAAAATAATGATGTGTGTTCGGTGTAAAATGCTATGTCAGCTGCTAATTTTAATTATCAGTTGTTTTGGTATGAAAGAACAGTTTTCATGAGAGAAAATTACACAATAAGTTGATGACCTTGAGAGTTTAGGAGTGTTAGTGTTTGTTCAATGACGTCATAGACTATTTGTGTAAGTAAATCTATAAATTATAACACCACAACTTTATTTAAAGCTCCTTAGTTCTTTTATTTGATTCAACTTTCATTTTGTTAATTGATTTAGGTATTTGATACGATATAATGTAATAATCTCCTTTCGATTCGGAGAATATAGCAATTATGAGTAAACTTCCACGAAACTTAATTAAACGGCATCTAGTGTGTTCTCCTTCATTCGTACAGTCTTTTCGAGTCTTTCCCAATTTTTCTGCTTTACTCACCTTCAAGAGTCGTAATTCAATTACCTCGCAACAAAGAAATTGTTTTCAACATTTTATTCCACCCTATGACACGGAATGGAATGGTATCACAAGAAAACAAAAAAACTGGTAGTATCTACACATTTACTTGATGAAACTTTCAAATAGCGATAGGTAGGAATTTCTCATTAATTCAACGTTTGAAAAGGGTTTCCGTGACGATTATGAGTTCTTTTATGAAAAATTAAAAAGAATAGACTGTTAAGTTTTACGTCGTAGTAATTGATTTTTCAATATTAATAAAATACGCATTGCTTTAGGATCAGTAAGAAATATTTTGTGTAAGAAGGGGGAGAGGATCTTAAATAAATACTCGGATTTTATGATAGTCTCATGTGACGATCCTAGGTTTTACAGTTTTCAAAAATTCACAATTTCTATTTATAAATGTAGGGTAGGGCGGGGCTAGTCGAGAAATTTTTCACATGAGCGGATAAGTCACAATGAGTTGTTACGCGACCTGATGGATTAGTAATTTATTCCGTAGCAAAAGTGTCCATAGTAATTTATTGTAAATAAGTAAGATTTAAGAGCTACAGCTGTTTATGTCCAGGAATTCACACATACTCAACTTACCCCATGGGTGAGGTAAGTTGAGCAGAGGTATGAGGCAAGTTGAACACTATTTCTTCAAAAATCTCTATACAATTTTCCAATTTTTAGCATTAAATTAGAACCGCAAATATTTAAATTCGTTAACCACCTCTATATCTTTATTACATAATTTCCAACTTTCATCCTTTTTTTTCCTCCCCCCCATTTCTAAACATTAGGTCCAGCGAAGTAAATTTTATCCATTAGTTGTAGGTGTTAGTTAAATGGAATATAGACATATTGTAGCAACCCTACCAATTTTCCATGTATTTGAAATACATGTAGTAGAATCTCCCTATGGTCGGTTATACTTTTATCTGTAGTGTACAGTTACTTTTAGTTAATTTTGACGATGAGTTTTCGAAATTTAATCTTATAAAAAGTTCATTACCGAATTACATACAATTAATTTTAATTGAAACTTCTAAATAAAATTGCTTTTTTTGTACCGTAGAAAGCCTTTTAGTTTATTAATTCCATATAAACAAAACAAGATTATATCTTTCTCAAACTAACTTTTAATTAGATATAAATAAATTATAAGCTAACGTAAATAATTACAGTGTGTAGATTAGCAAAAGTAATTTTAGATTCTAATCAAACTCGTCTATTATTCAGTACTGTTTCTATTTCTGAAAGGAACGCATTTATCTTAAATTCTTGGAATCTATTGCGATTTTAGAAAATCCGATTTCTCACTGTCAAGAATCCAAAGTCTCACATTGACTTTTCCATTTACAACAGGTTTAAATTGTTTGTACGTTGTGTCCGTTTTTATTGAGATTTTATGAGGTTATAGTGATTTAAAACTAGCATTGAAGCATCGACTGGAATAAATAAACTTTAAATGCGTGATTTATAGCATAAATTCGGAGTCGCCCACAAAAAATTTGAAACACATTTCGCTTTTCCAATCTAATATTAGACTACTGATTCTATTTCGATAACTCTTTTATACAAATGCCAATTGAGAAGGTAATGAGGCTGTCTTTAATTGTAAACATTCTTTATTTTGCATATCCGCACAATATGTTTAATTTATGATTACGCAAAAATTTAAATTCTTAAAGATATTTTCAGCCCAGTCATACATAAGTATATATTGAACAAGCAAATTCATAGAATATGTCTAAGAATAATGTTCAATATGTACGCTTTTGGTTTCTTTTTTGGAAATATGAAATAACATGATTTAAAGAATTTATAGTTAATTCTAATTCAACATTTCTTTAAGTTTAAAAATCAAGAGGATATAAATGGCAGTTTCACTTGCTTGATATTACTAAATTCTATTATCTCATTTTAATTTCTGGTAAAATGTTTTGTTTCAACTTAACCATCAACCTATTTTTTTCCTCTGTTTTGTTGTAGTAAAAGGCTATCATAATTTGCCTAAAAGCGTAATGTAATGATCGTAAGTAGGTTTTTCATTGTTTTCGTGGAAGTGGGGAAATCTTCGAAAAGCACCCAAGCGTCTTTACGACTCAGTAGTGTTAATTTTAATTATTTCCAATAAAGTGTTACGCCCAAATGTGCGAAAATTGTACAAAGCACTTTATACCTGGCTTTAACTAAGCAAAAATGTTTTGGTGGAGTTGAGCACGGATCTTATTATTGTACATATATAAAAGACATATATACAACAATTCTCTAATATCGTATTACAGGCAGTCTACTGATATTTACTGATAACTATCGTTTTTCGTATGTTCCATAAGGGCTTTATAAAGGTATCTACTTGATAAACTAGTTCCACAACGCAGCAAATGTTACGTAATAGGCACGAAAACTAAATTATTATGTGTACAAATATGAAAGTTCGTTTTTTTACGATTCAAAAAATTAAATTTCCAAAAAATTTTCAAGTAAACTTTTATTAACAACAATAACCATTATTAACAACAACATTGTTCCAATTTATGGGCAACTTATGGATTCCATCAAAAAAGAATTTCGGCTGTTTCGATGCAATCCATTCATCGAACCATTTTTTAACTTGTTCATGTTTTGTAAACTTTTGCTCCGCCAATCCGTGAGCCATCGACCGAAACAAGTGATAATTGGACGTAACAATATCAGGAGAGTAGGGCGGGTGGGGTAAGACTTCCCATTTCAGGTCTTTTATGGTGTTTCTGACCAGTTCTGCAACATGAGGTCTGGCGTTGTCGTGAAGCAATATCGGGCACTCGTGTCTTGTGGTCTATTCTGGTCGTTTTGCTTCAACTTCTCGGTTCAGATTGATTAATTGATCTTTATAACTAGCCGCCGTAACTGTTTCACCGGGTTTGAGAAGTTGGTAATACAAAATACCCTTCTGATCCCACCATATGCAGAGTAACACCTTTTTTCCATGGATGTTGGGCTTCGGAGTCAACTTCGGCGCCTCTCCTGGGTCCGTCCATGATCTCTTTCGTTTTGGATTATCGAAATAGATCCACTTCTCGTCACCAGTGATGATTCGATGCATGTATGACTTGCGTTGTTGCCATTCAAACAAAAGTTCACACATCGTTCTTCGATTTTCTTGCTGGCGTTCAGTCAGTTCATGCGGCACCCATCGTCCTTCCTTCTGGAACTTGCCCATGTCATTCAAACGGTTCGAAATTATTTGCTGCGTCACACCTAACACGTCAGCTAATTGTTGCTGCGTTTGGGTATCATCTTCATCGAGCAAGGTTTGCAAATCATGGTCTTCAAATTGCTTCGGTGGTCTACCGCGGAGCTTGTTGCTCAGGTCAAAATTGCCTTCTTTGAACCTCTTAAACCATTTTTGACAGGCTCTAGCAGTAATCGCATCTTCACCATAAACTTCAGAAATCATTTTGTGAGCTTCAACGGCATTCTTCTTCCAATTAAACATGAACAACAGCACTTCCCGCAAATGCTCTTTTTTTGGCGATTCTGTCGTCATTTATAAAATTGTCTTAAAATTTTATATGCAAACCTTTTCTAAAAATTCAAGAAGCATTAGATAGCGCTTTAAACACGCTATAAGATAGATACAAACACAAGTTAAAAAAACAGGTTTATTCACAAAACAATATTAGATAAAGTAAAACGAACTTTCATATTTGTACACCTAATAATAACAATCATTTAGTAATTGGTCAAAACTGTATCAAAATTACGAGATCATTAGATTTAATATGATTGAAATCGCCATCCATATGCGGTAATTTCGATAATTTTTTGACCACGAAGTCAATGTTTTTAACAATCCTTCATATGTCAGAAAATAGAAGGTATTAAAATCCTTTTTCGTCTATATATTAAGGATCACAGATCCCATATTTGGAACGCGTCCTACACAGCCAGGCACTGCGAACTGAAAGTCATATTCCACAACCGGTTTCTCATCAGGTGGACGCTGGCAAAAAGACCTTTATAGGCTATACGATAAATATAAATTTTTATGGTCTTTGTCTAATAATCGTTCGGAATCAAAAGTGTAATTCAATGACGGTAGGGATATTAGTCCTTGAAGTAGTTGTTTGTGTTGATTCCATATTTATATTTATCAATCCTTTATATGTTTAAAATTATGCACAATAAACAAAACACAGAAAAATACACATCAAACAAACAAGAAATGTTTAATAAGGACAACCTTCCCAACCTTTACCTAATCTTCAAGAGGTGTACACTACAACCGTTATATATAAAACTTATAATTAATGTTTGTCTTTAACTTGACAATGGCCTGAGAAAAATTCAACAATACAAAATTTAAACTGTGTCCTCTGTTTGAGCCAAACTCGACGTCGGCAATTTAACATTAACCTACATAATTTAGGGCAGGTATACAATACATAATAATTTGGTGATTCAGTCATGTGTCATAAATTCGGTAAAAACAGAAATAGATTGTTTTAAATAGCATAGTAAAAGATATTCATGATTGTTCCAACCGCGTCAAATATTAAGTGACTGTTGATTCCTCACTGTACATATGAAGTATTTACTCATGGCTAATTTAAAACCGGAGAAATATTCTCAACAGAACGAACTGGATAGCTCAAAGAGAAGAAGAAGAGAAGCTCTCTTCAGTCCCTGAAGAAGGTAACTTTATTACCGAAAAGTGCTTCGGACATTTTGTGTCGTGTTTTGGCGTTGGGGTTTAAGCTATCCAGTCTGTTCTACAATTCCGTCAAAGTTTTCAGCATTTTTGTTTCTCAACAGACAAGGTCTGAAGGTATCCGGTCTAATCGATGATCAAGTATAAGCATTGATTATATATTGAACGACAGTTTGTAGTATTATTGTGTGTGTTAAGGCTTACTTAGACTTTAATAGCCTGGATCATCCCTTGACTTTCGTTGTTTTGATTACCAAGTCGTCTACGCCTCAAATAAAGGTTCCCAAAAAGAGAATATCCTTTGGGCTACTGAAGATGTCATCCACAGCTGATGACGAATCGTTTGGTAGAATTAACCAAAATAGACCATGGACATCAAACCCGGAAGCTTCAAACCTTCCTGTTTAATTGTTTGTTTCCATTAATAAATACCTGGAAACATACAATACCCTAAAAGAATCGTCACAAACAAGTTTAAAATTGCAAGTTCTAATTTCTAAAGTTTTAACTTAACGTTATTACCTACATTGATAGGGCACATCTTCTAAAAATATACCGTTTATTCCTGAAATCATTTTATTCCCTTCATTACTCTCAAACAAGTGCAAGTGGTAGCGCTATCGTATTTTCCACTGCTTTGTCGTTCCACATAACTGCCTGTATATTGATTTTCGCGCCTACAATGAACATTTGACTAAACTTAATTTATTACTCCATTGTACACATTATTGGACATAGACATCTTGTATCTGTAACAGGAATTTCACCTCACATCAATAGAGCAATTTTGTATTAAATTACAATCTCCTAAAACATGATGTAGCCATTTAATAAAACTTGTTGAAAATTCATTTACTTTGCACTGTAATGCTAATTTTATTTTTGTGGTTAGCAATTGTATTCCAAATAGGTAATACATGAAGTTAACAACAATTCAGAAGCAAATTTTACATAATTTTAGTTGAAGGACAGTAAAAGGAATAATTATTTTGTTTAAGCTAGATACGCACTACCGTACACTATCTGCGATTCACATATGTGATTATCTGTCTTTAAATGAATCGAGCGTTGGTGCCACAATTTCAAAAATATCACAAACTGTCCAGCTCTCCCACTTATTCATTTCTTCTAGCTTTACCTACCCTAACCAATCCTCAGTTACCCAAATGCTGTATATAGTAATGAGTCGAGGCGGCCCGAGACCGAGCGGCGTGGTCTAGTGCTCTAGATCATTGCTTAACATTCGGGAGGTCACCGGTTCGAACCCGGATACGGCTGCTCTGGTCCAAGTTTTCTGTAGTTTCCTTGGATCATTTAGGTAAATGCTGGAACAGTAATATTCCACAGATAATCGTTCACTTCTCGTCTGTCTTCATTTCGTCCGTCTCATTTTTCTGTCCCTAACCACACCACCCACCCATTCTCAAGATTCTTGCAAGGAGGCTGCTGAGAGCCTAACGTCCTACATCTGCTAATCAATTTTATAAAGTGCTTTTTTAACGTTGCTAAACTCATCTTATTCATTCTGTCAATGGAATGATGTCCACAAATGACAAAATGAGAAGAAATTATTTGCAAAAAGGTAATGAGCGATTCAGTTTAAGTATTCCATTTGAAAAGAGAAACAGCAAAGTAATAGTATACACCACAGGTAAAAGTTTAACAGATCGTAGGAGAATTCTATTACATGTATTGCAAATACAATACACTATGACAGGCGGGGTAACCGAGCGGCGTGGTCTAGTGCTCTAGATCATTGCTTAGCATTCGGGAGGTTACCGGTTCGAACCCGAGTCCAGCTGCTCTGTTCCAAGTTTTCTGTAGTTACCTTGGATCATTTAGGCAAATGCTGGAGCAGTAATATTCCACAGGTGATCTTTCACTTCTCTTCTATCTTCATTTCGTCCGTCTCATCTTTCTCTCCCTAACCACACCACCCATCCATTCCCACGATTCCTGCAAGGAGACTGAAGAGGGCCTTACGCCCTACCCTCCGGCTTTGCACTACAGTGTATGTCTGAGGGACTGCCCGCCAACCAGCATGAGTAGCTGGTGGGAATGAAACACAAAAAGTTTTTTTTTCCTTTAACTGGTGTTAAGAGACCGTTTCTAGACCGAGCACTCCGAGGACAAGGCGTAAGATCCTTCGACGAGCCGAGAACAGCAAGTACATTCGCAGGTTTCGAGTCGCCTCGACCAGAGAGCAAGGCTTATCAAAACTGCTTACGTAAGATTAAGAGTGGCGAATTATTGATAATTGCTGCGAGATATATCTTCCATACAGATGCATCTAGCGGCCAAGGAAAGCTTAGTTAATTTCAAATCCTTTATAAAAACTGAATTGGGCTTAACATAATTTATTTTTATGTGAATTTAACCCTAGAGAAACAGTATGATATTTTTTACGATGAACTTTTTAAAAATTACAGTTTTTATGGGTTCTATTTTAAATATTTGCCAGCAAAATATTTTATGTTACCCATTCTTCAGGCCAAGATTGAGCATTAAAGTATCAAATGAACTCTTTAATGGATTCAGAGATGTATAAAGTTTAATAGTAGAAGTTTATGAGGTAATAAAAAAGCCAGTAATACCTACTACTAGATGCAAAAAAAAACATTTACCGAATCATTATAATGAGACATGCATCCTGTACTTTCAATTTTCATTCCTACCTTCAATTTCATGACAAAATGTAAATGCTGATGAGAAGAATATTGAATTTTAAAACACATTTCAGTCGAAACTACCCCAATCAAGATTTACTATTGCGTTCTATTTCCGAAGCTGCTGAATACGATAAAAGTTGAATGTATTGTTAAAACACAGGAGTGGTGGAATTACAAAAAATCCACTATTCGACAAATACACAAGATAATAGTGGAAGACTCTCATTAATGATGCGAATCTTACGATTACCCATAATTTATTTCTTCTGTTATTTTCGGATAACAAATCTTTATTGTTATATTATGAATGGCTAATTAGCTAATGTTAACAAATTCCATTTTTTATGGTTATAAATTTACTCGTTTATTTATTAATGTCCTTTAAATAGTCTAATAAGTTGCAAGATGAATAAAAGTTTGGTATAACGCAATGCGTGCTTCTCTGTCTTTGCCTAAGTAGCCTTCCAAGTCTGGAACACTTAGCCGAACTGAGAAGGTAACAACTTCAAAGAAACGAATCTTTAACCTTGATGCTATCCGTAAGGGTCGCAAGGTAGAACTCGCTGTGGTTTAGTATGTTATAGTGTGTCGTCAAATCTGACGGTTTTGTTTTATCGCGAGTGTTCACGCACCGCCAAAGACGAAAAGACTTTTAATATTTTAAGTGTAGGTTAGGATAATGTAGTAATTAATCGTGTGAAATTTGGTGTTAGCATTAATAAACGAATTTAACGACCTACATTGGTTATTTCTTTTTGTAAAAACAATACCTTACTAGACTACGTACAATAAAAGGCTTTGGTGTTATAATAAATTCAAAATTTACATTTAATCCTTATGCCGATTATATTTTGTGTTAATAGTTTATTATTATTTAATAGATAAAACAGCCAGAGTTTCATTTTCCTGATTTCAGATAATAACTTTTAACCAAATTCACATAAGAAAAGATTTTCACTTGAACAATTCCTTATAAAATACACTTTCATAAATCATTTTATGTACGAGAGACCTGCTTGACATGTTAGAAAATATGCGCCAATGACTGTAGGAGCTTTGGAATGAAGATCAATACTAAACAGTATAAAAGTATTTTGGAAAAATATGTTATGCTTTAATTTGAATTAATTATACCTAGACTGCTAAAAATATCTCTCATTACACCTACAGGAATTCACGAAAAACGTAACCCAAATACGCCGATGTTTTTGTACAGTAACCAAAGCGTTTATTTAATGTAGTAGATAGGTGCAAGCACATTCAATTTGGAATACTAATTTTTCGCATAACTGCAAGATAAGCAGAATGGTTGATTTTTGAAACGAATGCCTCATATTTCTAACTGCAGCATTTTAAATTATTTTCATATGGGCTCTTTATGTGTGCAGAAGGATGTACTGCATAATTATAAACATCATATTCGCAAGGTAGTAATAATTTAAATTAATATATTGCCGCTGTTCATCTTACTTCAAAAACAACGTATAAAGATTTTTTTTATAAAACAAATTGTATAGATGAGGCAGCGTCGATTAGAAGGCGGATAAAATTTTAGAATGCTATGGGTGAAGGTGAAAAATCAACAATTTGAAAAATAAACTAACGTAACTTAATCCACCCCTCTGACCCTACCTAAAAACGTTTAGTGTTCTACAAGAACACCTTTTGCCCCCCCCCCCCAGACTGACGGTCTCCTCATACACAATTACCGTTACCATGTCAAATTCAAAATCATCCCCACTCTCTTCTACTACTTCCTAATCATTTTGTTCCTTTTGTATCAAAATTTGAGATTGTAAACTTAAGATACATCTACACGAATTTCACGAATTTTAAATTACTACTGTAAAAAAAATAAGAAGATATTTTGTAGCTGAACAGAAGTTGTTAGTCGAAACCGTTAGACATGGATCGCGATTTCGAACTCTTTGGTTCCCATCAACACGCCGTAGATAGTTCCGAAAGAACACCGATCAATTTATTTACTGCCTTGACATTTTGCTATTTTGCTGCAGATTTTAAGTTTAAGTTAAATAGGAGATATGTCAGCTGTATTTTCTACATATATTCAATTATATACCACAACAAGCATTTCAAGGTAGAAATACAATACAATCAACAAACAAGCAGACTACACACAAAGATGCTATTCATAACTAGTAGGTACAAATGAAACGCAAGAGTAAGTAAAATAACCGAATTTTTAGTAACTTTCTCTCTTTTTATGTGAACTACTCTGTTTATGTATATGGCTGAATAAATAGGTATAAAAAGATAAAGAGACATGCGTTCCATACTTTTCAATTTTAAAAAATTACGTACCGTTTGATTCGTTCTGGGAATCGCAAATAGTTTAACACATCAAACTAAACAATTAAAAGCTTAGTTATTGTAGTGTAACATAGTATGAGAAACTGTCACCACATCTTGTAGATACATAGAATTTTTAAATCGTACTACCCTTTTTTTTATTATATCCTTTCCTTAGGTTTCTCTGAAGATTGCGTTTCCTATTGTACACATCTCTTATAAAACTCATATTTGTATGTTCTTAGAATTTGTTTGAAGTATAACAAAATAGGTCTTTTGTGCATTTGCGAGGAAGCGAGTAAAGAATAATCAATTCTTGCAACCGCCTCTCGTCTACATACGTACATACATACGGGGGTAAATCAAATATAAACGATAATTTTGTAAAACAAATTTATTGATTAATGGTACACACAAACCAAACATTTAATATTGTTCAATGTAGTCACTTCTGTGCTCTACACACATTTGCCACCGATTTGGAAGCTTGAATATTCCTTCTTAATAAAAAGTTTCAGGGCGAATTGTCCGCCAATTGCGCACATACTCCTCTAATTCTTCATTACTTTCAAATTTTTTGCTTCTAAGTGATTCTTTCAAGGGCGCGAACAAAAAATAATCACAGGGTGATTAGTGACAAGTCAGGGGTATAATGACGATATAATGATTCTCAAGGATTTCCCAGCCCTTTTCTTCCAACTTATTCCTTGTCAAAACTGCAGTGTGTGGCCTGGTCATGGAGGAGGATGACGTCTCGAATGGGAATGAGCGTGCCCCGTTGTTTGCTTCGACGTGATTTTTGTCGACTGTAACAACAGTGAACAATAGTAAACCGCATTCACTATTCGTTGATCAGTTGATCGTGAAGAAAATCAATGAGTAAAACTCCCTTTAAGTCAAAGAAAACAGTCGCAAGCATTTTTCTGGCTCAGAGACGGATTTCGGTTTTGACTTTGACAGAGCGTTATCGTTATTATCATCCTTTCTTCGCCACTCCTTACGCCACTCGCCATTCTCATCAACGCCTACAAAAAACCTCATCTTCTTGTCAAAATCGATTCAGAAGTTTTTTACTGATCTCCGATCTGACCTGTTTTTGATTTTCTGTCAACAACCTTGGAACCCAGCGAGCACTAATTTTTCTAAAGCCTAAAGCCAAGTTCATCAATGATGATGGATTGAACACTCGAACACTCCCATAGCTGATACACATTTCTGAGGAGATTTGTTCAATAGTTAACCGGTAACAAGGTTTTGAACAGCACAGATGTTGCCATTTGTGAGAATTGATCTTGGACGTCAACCATGACTTTCATTTTCGACACATTCTCACGTTTTCGCCCATCCGTGAATTCTCTATTCGCTGACCCACGTATACACTCGATTCTGAGAGAGCAGTGAGTTTGGGGATCCAAACTGTGCTTTAAAACGAGTGAAAATTTCCGATGATTTAATGCCTTCATTGTTTAGAAGCTTTATGATGATGGGCGTTGTAATTGTGCAACAGACGAAGGTACCTTGCGCTCAGTCATAGCTGCACTGCGGACAAAACCGAGCGCAGCTGCTATCTAAGCCAGTTTTCCCTCCTCATAAATCAAACAACACTCGAGCATTGAATGCTATAGATCGAAATTACGTCCTAAGCTAAATAGTAAAATTACCGTTTATATTTGATTTACCCTCGTACATTACAGGATTCGTATGTATGATACTGTTCCGTTTCAATCTTAACTATAAACTAAACCATTCAGAGTACGGAACGGTGAGCCACAAATTCAAATTGAGTATGCAATGACATTTCATGAAACAAACAGGAAATTTCTGAATTTATGTGAAATTTCTCGGAAAACAAACTTGTTTTCTTAAAGTAAATCAAAGTAGTTTAATGAAGTTATGGAAGGACATATTACCTGTACAAACAAGATAAGTACATAAAATTTCTTGTATTGTATGATTGTTGCATATAAATTATAACAGCGAGCGTTTCTTGTACAGGTTGTCACGTACACATATTACTATGCAACCATCATTTCGTACGTTACAAATTTCCAAGCGAAAAAATATAAATAATTGACGGCTATCGTGTCTTATGCATAATATTTATTTCGGTATAGGGACCTTTGGTAGGTAGGGGAGAGCGGTGGAAATAACGTTGTGCAACACTAAGAAAGTATTTTTATATAGGATCAGTTTTTTACTTTATTATATTAGGTTAGATTAAGTTAGGTTTCACGTCGACCGTACGGGCCACACGTTCTCATGTATTCTTTAACAAGGGGCGCGCGCCGATAAGCGTGAAAGGACTGTTGCCAGTTTTCCGATTGGTCATAAACGCCTTGTTCGTACGCTTGAAGCATCTACGTCCCGCGTACGGGCCAAGCGCTTGTCCGCGTGTAAATCACCTGCTTACCACCTCTTCTAAACGCTATTTTATAGAAATGTACAAGGTGGGATGCAAAAGTATTTTCATGTACTAGTAAGTGAAGTAGATATCTATATGTAACAGATATATTAGTCCGAGTCATCCACTCGGACGACTGTCAATTGGACTCCGGTGTGAAATGATGGAGCCATGTTTCATCCATGTCACATATCGACGCAAAAATTCGGACTTATTACGACTGAACTGCTCCGAACACTGCTTATATTAATCGATCCGTTGTTGTTTTTGGTCGATTGTGAGCTCACGCAGCACCCTGGTACCCACTTTGTACAGAGCTTTCGCTTATTCAAATATTCATTACAGCCTCTTTGGGGCGTCCACTGGCTGCATCGTCCTCGTTGCTCATTTCGCTTCTTTTAAATTTAGCAAACCACTTTTCTACGGTTGATTTTCCTGGTGCCAAGTTCGAATAATGTTTATCAAGCCAAGCCTTGGTTTCAACAGAAGTTTTTTTTGCCAAAAAGCAATGCTTTATTAACACACGAAATTCCTTATTATACGTTTTTTCAAAGTAATAAATGTTCTTTCACTAGACATGCTATAACTCAGATACTAATAGTACAACAGTTGTCAAATTTATACCCGCGTCTTTTGAAGGTTAGGGCTAACTAAAAATCATATGGATCCATGGGTCAGCCTACGAACTTTTCAGCCCACCTGTTATATAGCACATCTACTCAACGGTTGAATTTATGTATTGTTTGAACTATTCCCTAATAATATAAATTAAACAACGAAAACTCGTAAGAAAATTAAATTAGTTAGAAAATTGACTCCAATTTTCATTGTAATAATAAGTAAATAGAACCATTTCACCAAATAGTTAAAACCAAGTATATAAATGTCCTTTACCAATAAGTTACATCTAAGTGTATCTGCATATATACATATAGACGTATCTACCTATCCACTTAGCGTTGCTGTTAGTTCGACGTTTGTTTGTTCATCTGCCGTTTCGCCAAGCTAGCTACTTGATCTCGAAAGGCTTTTCAATGGGCGACACATTTGCTAAGTCTGATTTCTCTAGGGATTTTCGAATGAATATCGTTTCTATTACGTAAAAGCAAACTTCAACGAATCTATGGAGTCTCAATAGCACCAAATAGATGAAACCAAATAGTAAATCGGAAAAGTCTGGATATTATCGACAACAAAAGATAATCAGTACCGAATATATATATATATATATAAATTAAATAAGGATACTGTTATTTTAACAAACAAGAGAAAACGAATGAAAGAAATTGCTTTGATATCAATTAATTTCTTACAACATTGAAACGATTTAATTTACTTGTGCATCACAATGTGCTTAATGAATCTCGTTTCATCCTACACATTTGCATATTATATGGGGATGACGACGCGTGGGTATCGATCTGACGTTCCATCCATTGTCAGGAAATAGAATAATAGGTAATAGTAAACCATTTCATCTTAAGATTAACTTGTGGTGCTCGTCTGCTCGTTTATTTTATTGATGATATGACAGGCGGGCTGAAAAGTTCGTAGGCTGACCCATCGATGGCGCTACTAGTATCAAATCCATATAATTTTTAGTTAGACCTAACCTTCAAAAGACGCGTGTATAAATTTGACAGCTGTTGCACCATTAGTATCTGAGTTACAACATTTTTAGTGAAAGAACTTTTGTTACTTTGAAAAAAATTAATAAAAAGGAATTTTTTCATGTGTTAATAAATTATCAATAAATAAATTTTGGCGAAAAAATATACTGTTGAAACTAAGGCTTGGCTTGATAAAAATTATTAGGACTTTGCACCAGAAAAATCAACCGTAGAAAAGTGGTTAGCTAAATTTAAACGAGGCGAAATGAAAACCGAAGACGATGCACGCAGTGGACGCTCCAAAGAGGCTGTTACCAACGAAAACATCAAAAAAGTCCACAAAATAATTTTTGATAACCGTAAAGTGAAATTGATTGAGATAGCTGAAACCCGACCCTAAAGATATCAAAGGAACGTGTTGGTCATATCGTAAATGTGAACGAATATTTGGAAATGCGAAAGCTCTGTACAAAGTGGGTGCCAGGGTGCCGCGCGAGCTTACAATCGACCAAAAACAACAACGGATGGATGATTCTAAGCAGTGTTTGCAGCTGTTCAATCGTAATAAATCCGAATTTTTGCGATGATATGTGACGATGGATGAAACATAACTCATCATTTCACACCGGAGTCCAATTGACAGTTAGCCGAGTGGACTGCACGTGCTGAACCGATTCCAAGGCGTGGAAAGACGCAAAAGTCATCTGGCAAGGTTATGTCATATGGCATCAGTATTCTGGGATACTCATGGTATAATATTCTACTATCTTAAAAAGGGGAAAACCATAAACACCGACTATTAGGAAGCGTTAATGGAGAAGTACTGTTTCATCAAGACAATGCACCGTGTCACAAATCAATGGAATTGTTGACAAAATTCCATGAATTAGACTTTGAATTGCTTCCGCATCCACCGTACCCCCAGCGACTTTGCGACTTTTTTCTGTTCTCATACCTCAAGAGGATTCTCGCTGCACAGAAATTTCGCGGCGATGAAGAGGTAATCGCCGAAACTGAAGCCTATTTTGAGACTAAGGACAAATCGTATTATAAAAATGGTATCGAAAAATTGTATGACCGCTATAATCGTTGTATCCCCCTTAAAGGGAACTATATTGAATAGTAAAATCAAATTCTATTAAAAAAAAATATTTTTTTCTATGTTAGCCTACGAACTTTTCAGCCCGCCGTTACACTCAGTGAAAGTGGGGGTTGCTTTAAAATAGTTTTAATAGTGGTGAAGGATTAAGCCCTAATTTATCATTTTATCATACATAGGCAAGCTCCACCGCTCGCATTTCATCGTTTTTAAAAAAGGAAAACCTTATTGCCTCATTTAAGACTACAAATAAATTATGTAAATTTTAAAAAAATAACAAAGTTAAGATAGAAAATGATAATGAATCAGACATATAAATCAACATGTAGTTCCTGCGAAAAATGCTATATAGGCCATACAGGCAGATCATTTAAGAATATAATTGGAGAATATTTTAAAAGTTATAAATGCAATTAACAAAATTATAATTATGCAAATCATTTACTGTCGGAAAATCACATGTTCAACAATGATTAAAAAATTTCATATACTTATAATAAAGGGACAAAACTAAATACTTTATAGTGGTTAGTAGTAAATAGAATCAAAAACAAAAATTCAGAATTTTTAGAAAATGATCAATTAGAACTTAATCCTTCACCACTATTAAAACTATTTTAAAGCAACCCCCACTTTCATTGAGTGTATATATAACATGCATTTTTGTAATTTTGTCAGTGTAACACTCTACTTGAGAAAGGTACAATGTACCGAAACAATTGTCGTGAAAATAAATATAATTTCTGAAAATCTTTACCATCTCATGTTTTATTTATACAAAGTTACATGTTTGAGTTTCACCCTCTGTATCTATATCTGTATCTGTCGGCTTAGAAACATACCACCCCTCTATTAACGGAACATGCTACCGTAAAATTTATCCAAATTTCGGATGATGTTGAAGTCCCGTGTGTAGCTCCTGACTAATTTTTAATTATGTAACTGGGTATTCAATAAGAACTAATAGTCCAACTTTTTTACGAAAAGGTAGAATAATGAATCTACCCGATAACAAAAATGAAGTCTTGTAGAAGAAAAAAATCCTGAGAAATATTGCAATTTAAGGAAAAAAAATGAAACATCGTATAGAAAAAAGTTAAATGAGAAAGCTGTAGATAATGAAAAACCTATCGAAAGCGACAAGCAGAAGGAACATTCGATATTTATTTTCCGAGAAAACCAAAAAGTATCGACAAAATGTTGCCTCTGTTGAGCATATTAATAATTACAAGAAGCTTCATTTTTAAAGAGTTAAAATTAAAAAATATATGTGATTCAAAAATCTTGACTTGTGTGGGGACAATAAAAAATGTATTGTTTCATCAGCAAAGCGATCGTAATATACTTATTATTTTTTAATGTGTGAAAAAATGTATTACGCTATCGATTATTATACATGGAATTTCACAAAAATATAAAGAAACTTTTATTCTACTGGTCGCATTTGATAGGATTTTTCATTACGCAAAATAATCTTTATACAATAAGTCTGTGGCACGCGCAATTCATAGATAGATATCATCAAAAAATAAGATGCAACTCTTTCTATACATCATATTAATTAAATACCGAGCGGCGTGGTCTAGTGCTCTAGATCATTGCTTAGCATTCGGAACGTTACCGGTTAGAACCCGGGTCCGGCTACTCTGGTCCAAGTTTTCTGTGGTTTCCTTGCATCACTTAGGCAAATACTGGAGCAGTAATATTCCACAGATAATCTTTCACTTCTCTTCTGTCTTCATTTCGTCCGTCTCATCTTTTTCTCCCTAACCACACCACCCACCCATTCCCACCATTCCTGAAAGGAGGCTGAAGAGGGCCTTACGCCCTACCCTCCGGCTTTGCACTACAGTGTAGGTCGGAGGGATTGCCACGAGTAGCTGGTGGGAATGAAACACAAAAGAGTTTTTTTATTAATTAAATTAAATATTTTTATTTGTACCACATTTCCAAATTTCATATGGAACTATTTTTACGACAATTACTATTAGAATAGGATGCGAAAACTGAAAATGTTAACTTTTTCATTTAGGAGCACGTTCATTCATTTTGTAATGTCAATAAACATTTCGCACAAAGCTCTCGATTTTACGAAATTATAAAACGCACGGGTAACAATGAAACATTTCAATTAATGATTTATGCAAACTGAAGCAATCACCGTATGCACCAATATACGATGAAAATTAATTAAAATATTGTAATTACGTTACTTTTAATTCCGAAAGCTGGATTAGTAGTAAATAGTGAAAACAAAGGATCAGCACCAATTTAACACGCACCGATTTTAAAAAATTAATTTACTTTTGCTTTTTATTAAAATTAATCGAACTTCATAGCTTATTGTATTTGGAGATACATAAATGTTTGATTTAGAAGTCACCTATAGGATAAAATAAAAAATGAATTCACTTGAATTAGTTAGTAATAAAAAAACTATCGGTTTTTTAAGCTGTGTAAATTACTTAAAACTATATTGAAAATATTAAATGCTTCATTCTGTCAAAACAATGCGGGCAGGGTTGTCGGTATATTTCTGTTGTAGACTCCTTTGAAACATTACGTACTTTAATAAACAGTATACCTCTAATTTTTTAATGAAATAATTGGAAATGTGTTTGCTTAAAACACATACAGGGTGATCCAACAGTGCGATCAAATACAACAGCTCGGTTATTGTATTGTACTGTCGGATTTAAAATAAAAGTTGTAGAAGTACAAATTAAGTTGATTTCTGAATATACAGGGTGTATCATAAGTTAGCCACGAACCCAGCTTATTTTTATTCAATGAAATACCCTATAGGTACTCAAAGTGTGTTCCAATGTATTCCCATCTGCGTTCCAAATTTCGCGCAGCCACTATTTTTCATGGTGAACGTGTAAATTTATGTACAGTGTCCGGCTTGTAAGGAGATTCAGCGACGGTCAGATTGACAGGTAGGTAGGCGGAGACTTTTAGCATAGCAATAAATGAAAGAGCCAATAAAAATATAGCTGGACCGAAACGTCAACTTGTAGTTCAGCGAGAGAAAAAGTACTAACACGGAACACAAGTGAATTCATTCAACTGATTTACTGACCCTAATGGGGTTTTAATGATGTATGCGAAGTGAACAATTAAAATTTCACTATCATCATGAACATAAGGAGAAAATCACGGCTATAAGTACCTAATTATATAAATCTAGGAATAATAGCTAATTTATAGATTATTAGAAATAAGTTGTTGACAAACAAAATAAAGTCGAACGAATAAAACTTAATAACATGAATTACGTAGTGTATCTTACCCAGGTCTATTTGTTAAGGCATTTGTTAGAAAACTTAAATTGCACAATCGATCTTTATATTTTTTATTTTTATATTTCGTAGTTTCGTTAATAGTTGTACGATTTGTGCATGTACAAGATATCGTAAGTAATGTTGTTTACTTTGGGTATCAAGTTATCTGGTGGCGATAGAAGAATATCGCGGTTAGTAGTTGTAAGTATATTACTTCTTTACAAACAACCACTTCTCTACTCTGTTATTTTGCAACTGTTTGCCACTACGCTACTGAACTTTGCTGAGCAGTTATCATTTTACCTACCGGTCAATTAACCCCTCCCTAAAGGGGCTAGACTTTGCTGCTGCGCGTCCGATGATTTATGGCTTTTGAATCTCCTTACAAGCTGGGCACTGTACCAGTGTGTTGCAATCTGTAGATATTTACTGCTAACTGTAGTATTTCTTATGTTGGACAGGGCCTTACGAAGGTATCTACTTCGCAAACTGAATCCACGACGCAGCCTACATACGTGTTAGACACGTAAACCAAATTAATTGAAACAATGTTTCCTATGTTAATTAAACGTAAACCAGATAATTATGTTCAGGAACCACTAAAATGCAGTATTAAATTATTATAGGCGTCGTATTTCCTCGTCCGACAACTATTTAACATAAGAACTTGTAGCAATTAAACGAACGTCGATGTTTTTGAACCAGTCTAATATACACATTGTCTCATTTCTAAATTGTCGTTTTTTCAGCCACTCACGCTATATAGGGCGGTTACCTAGCACAAATCATTCAAAATTACTATACATTTTTATAAAGGTTTATTTGACATCGTATATTGATTTTAAGAATAACCATAATTTCTACAGACAAAGTTATGATTCATTAATTTTTATGACAAAACTATAGAAATAATTTAAATATATGTAATAATAATATTTAATATAAATTGAATTAAATTCAAATGTGCGTTTATGTTTGAACCAAGTATCTAAAAGTAAAAAGGAGAATGTAAGCCTTTCCTAAACCAAATTAACTTTTCTTCAGCTAGGATTTAAAAATGTTTTAGTTTTAATACAATGAGATTTTCTCAAGATGGAAATAAGCGTCTAACAAGTCTTTGAACTGATGACTATGATGATGGGAAAACTGTTCGGAGATGTAAATATTTTACATAATACGAGTGTAAATCAAATATAAACGGTAATTTTGTAAAATAAAACATCAACTAAACATTTAACATTTTTCAATGTCGTCTCCTCCGTGCTCTACACACTTTTGCTACCGATTTGGAATCTTGAATACTCCTTCTTCATAAAAAATTTGAGGGCAAGTTGTCAGCCAATTGCTTACATACTCCTCTACTTCTTCATTGCTTTCAAATCATTTGCCTCCAAGTGAATCTTTCAAGAGGGCGAACAAAAAATAATCACAGGATGATTAGTGATAAGTCCGGGCTATAGGGAGGATTATAGAGAGTCGAGGGTTTCCGAGCCCATTTCTTCTAATTTATTCCTTATCAAAACTGCGGTGTGTGACCTGGCGTTGTCATGAAGAAGGATCACGTCTCGAATGGTCATGAGCTAGCGATGAGTAAAACTCCCCTTGAGTCAAAGAACAGAACAGAACAGTCTCAAGCACTTTTCCGACTGAGAGACGAGTTTTGATTTTGACAGGGCAGCCTTCATCCTTTCTTCGCCACTCTTTACTCGCCATTATTGATTCGGGAGTGTAGTGGTGGACCCACGTCTCATCACAAGTAACGGTACACCTTCTTGTCGAAATCGATTCAGAAGTCTTTTACTGATCTCCGACTTGACCTGTTTTTGATTTTCGATCAACAATCTTGGAACACTAATTTTTCTAAAGCCAAGTTCATCAGTGATGATGGACTAAATACTCAAACACTGCCATAGCTGATACTCACTTCTGATGAGATTTGTTCAATATTTAACCAGCGATCACCTTCAGCAAGCTCTCGAAAAGCAAGGATGTTGTCATTTGTGAGACTTGTTCTTAGGCGTCGATCATGACTTTCATTTTCGACATGTTCTAGTTCATCCTTGAATTCTCTGACCCACGTATATACTCGATTCTGAGAGGGTGTAGCAGTGTAGCATCCCCAAGCTGTGCCTTCAAACGAGTGAAAATTTCCGATGGTTTAACGCCTTCATTGGTTAAGAACATTATGATGATGCGTTGTGCAACAAAGGTACCTTGCGCTCAGTCATTGCTGTACTGCGTACAGAACCTAGTGCAGCTGCTACGTAAACCGGTTTGTCCCTCCACGTAAACCAAACAACAGTCGAGAATCGAATCCTCTACATCGGAATTACGTGCTAAGCTAAATACTAAATTACCGTTTATATTTGACTTACTCTCGTATCTAACCATTTAAGGATGAGTCTATTAGATATTATTCTATTTGCTTACTGAAGTCTCCTTTACCATTCTTTCTTTCAAAGTTTGTATTAATTATAATAAAAAATTGATTATATCCAAACAAAAGCAATTTTTATATAAAAAAGATCATGTAGTATTTTCGTTTGTTCATTTATATTTAAATTAAGGAAATGTGAAAATATAGTTCCTAATCTAAATACTCTAAACAAAAAATCCTCCTCTAAATTTAAGGGAAAATACCCTAGGGTGGAAATATTGTTCTGACCGATTCGACAGACTAAAAACTATGTTCAATATTCTGAGATTATTAGCCTAACTTACGTATTCAGTATCCAACAATTTTTCAGGGTTTTTCCTATAGTTCGTTTCACGGTGTTCAATTTTGCTTTTGCACATTTCTGATATAAAAACGCGTAAAACTTGAGAGGAATGCTAGTTAGTAATAACGACCAAACTAGTTTAGGTCTTATTACCTTCATTACTCACTCGTTGGCAGTTTTGTTTCAAGTTTCTCCTATACAGAGTGTCTCATAAGTAATGAGACATAGAGCACTCCAGATTCTAGATATCAAAATAAGAAGTCTCAGATACACGCATTTCAACGAAATATTGAAATATAGGGTATTAAATTTGTAAAACGAAACTAAACAAATTGAATTACTCGAAAATTATTACAAATTATAATCCAAAAAAGAAGGTATTAAAATACTTTTTTGTCTAATTACAAAGGATCACAGATCCCACATTTGGAACGCGTCCTGAACAGTAGGCACAGCGCACCGAAAGCCATATCCCACGACCGGTTTCGACCTATCGGGTCTCATTAGGTGGGCGCTGGCAGAAAGGCTTTTCGAAACCGGTCGTGGGATAAGGCTTTCGGTGCGCTGTGCCTACTTTAATACCTTCTCCTTTTTTTGGATTGTTATCTTCGTCTAATAATCGTTCGGAATCAACAGTGTAATTCAATGCCGGTAGGAGTATTAGCCTCCGGTGTAGTTGTTTCTGTTGATTCCGTATTTATACAAATTATAAATTCAAAATTTGCAAACTTATTCTTGTAGGTACGCAACAAGATTTTTTAATCATCTTTAGAGGACATTGTTATTTGAAGTGAAATTTTATAACAGATATTCAAATAAAAAAACTTTCGGTTGCTGAAGGATATCGTCGTGCCAGTTTTGAATTTTCATAACTACATCCGAATTGGGCAGTTCAAAACTAAAAAGACATTATTTGGCAATGAAATTCTAGAGATGAAGCATGTATTAAGGCTTCCATACGAGATAACACCAAAGTATGTTACATTGTTAAACTACTATTACACACTAGGCGGACAGAATAGTTTACTTTTATGAGGTTGTTTTTCAAGGAATAATTTAGGTCCATTACAGTTTATAGACGGGAGTATGGATAAATTGGTGTACATGAACATACTCCAAAACATTGTATTGTCCTACACTGAATAGATTATGCTTTTGCAATTTATATTATTTGTATCGAGAACTATAGGAATACCTTGAACGCCGGATTCTGACAACTAGATTCTTAAACAAACAACTTTTGATTATAAAGTTAACGAATTTTGACAAAATCTTCTAATTATTAAAACCCAAAATTTAATTTCATCAATACGCATCCTTACCAAAATTTTACACCGAACAATGTATATCCTATTTTGATTAATAAGTAAACACTTTTATAGTATTGTTATTTTTATAACTGTCCAACCATACTTGTCTTTTTCTGTTGTTAAGTCAACTAAAACGTAATTTTAAAGATGGATCGAAAGAGGATAAAAAAAGGAATCGAATGACAAAATAAAATATGCTAGGTGCCATTTGAAAAAACGAAGTTCTTCGTGTTTGAAGTTTTTAAATCTTGTATTTTTTTCTGAACGCCCTGTATAAATTATAAAGCTTAGTCTTATGACTTGGCTATAGCTAGTAAAAATTTCAACATTGTAAGTCATTTTTTATGGAAGTTATGATTTTCAATCTTTTTTCAAATAAATTAAATTATCTCAGAAACTATTAATCGTAATCATACAAGTTGGTTATCAAAGTCACCTTAAAATTTTGAGCTTCATACGAATTCATCGTAAAAAATATATCATTCCAAAAAATCCCTATTTCTTTAAAATTTTCAAATTTAACACCCTGTACTACTTTAACAACTAAGTTTATAAGTTACACTTTACACCATTCATTTCTATTTTATGTTTTCAAATGATACTTACATTTGTGAAGTAGCAATAAAATTTATTATAGGTTTTGCTGACAACTCCCACATGTAACGTTCTGCATAAATAACACTTACATTGAGTTGTTTAAACATTCATACATGAAGTCGTTGTATCTAAAATTGTAGTTGCGTTAGTAACACTAAATAAGTGATAAAAAACAAAGTACCTTTTATTTTAAATTATTTATAGTGATAAACTGTCATAACGTAGAGGGTTAAATCTCTATAAAAAGTTTTGTTTGTCAATTTCGCTGAATGGTTTTCGTTATTGAAGTGTAATGATTTTATATAGAACACTGGTTGGACCCGTTCAAGTTTGGATGAATGGTTACTACTGTAGATGGTTCATTGTACTTTGGTGTTCTTCCATTCCGCAACTTAGTTTAACTTAATTATTAAGTCGGCAGGCGTTTAGTCACGGCCACTACGTCATCTTATCAGAGACGTGATTATAATATGAACCGAGCGTAAGCAATGTTTTCTGTACTAAAAAGATGATGTAATTTGGGTATGCAACCAACAAAGCACATTCAGGGACACTTATTTAAGTTTCCCATGCGCTAAACGGAAATTTGTGGACTTTAAATTTACAATAGCATTTAACGTACAAACCAAATATATTGAAAACATAACTAAACTTCTTTAAAAAAAAATGATACTGTTGTTTACAATAATATGTATATGTGCTATAAGTGAAAATAAAGTTAATTAGTAACGCAAGTACATTTCTCCTTGTGTGGATGATTAGTGTATGAAGTTGATAAAACACATGTGACGACTGTGATTAAAATGATGTATATTAACGGTACTACTACTACTATTTACATGTATTTTACAAAGTATGATTTTATGGTTTAATTAATAGTTGATTATATTGAATTTGATAAAATATGTTTCGTAAGTTTTTGTTAGTAAAAAAATGTAAGGTATGTGAAGTCGTTCATTATGTGTACTCTGTTGGGAAAGTTAGAAAAATAGTATGTTAATCACGAGAAGAAGAAAATAAGTATGAGAAATCAAAAACGCTAGGTACAGCATTTTGTTTTATTTTTATTTTTCCCACGGATATTAAAAAGTCATTTTCTTCAAAATGTTTGCTGCATGAGTATGTTGACAGTCCAAAACTTTCACGCCTTATTGCGTTCAACCATTTTTTCTTTAATTCAGGATCCTTAGGGAACCTTCGAAGAAATTACAAATGTATCAGTGTGTCTTACGTTTAAATTGTACTTACACATGAAATGAAATGGAAGAAACTTTAGAACTCTTTTCACGGCAATCGTATGCACAACAATATGTAACCATATTGTTCTAATATTAAACTAGTTTTATATTACTTTAACAAAAAATAGTTCATAAAAGTGTTCACAAAACCCTATGTACAAGAAAAATAGTGTCGCACAACATTTATTTGAAATAACTACACTCAACACTTCAACTGCCTCAAACATTCTAAGTGAAGTTACGAGCGCTCTTAATAATTCTCGCGTTTCTGTCCCTTAATGTGCAAATGTGTTGCCTATATATCAGAAGTCGACGCGTTAACTAGTTCCATCCTCTAATTATACGTTTGAATGGTCATCTAATTGCAGAATATTCTATCTTCGGGCGAAATAACTCCACCGATTGACTATTGATATTGGCACATTATTAAATAGTAAAGGTGATGATGTAGTGAAATTAAAATACACGTATAAGCATAGAGACGTTGCATTTATTACACTTAAGGCCTTTGAAAAGAACAGTAGTAAAGAATATTTTAAAAAATATTTGAAAAGAATTTTAAAAGATACAGGGAAAGATTTTAGCTTACATTACTTCAACACTAAATTAGAATTATTTTTATTTGTAAAGAATTTGATAACATATCTATTCGAAATTTGTATTGATATCTTATTACAATAACAATTAAAAATAAAGACAATAAATTTCTATTTCCCTTTCCCATTAGAGGTTAAAACTATATTTAGTACTCATTATTAATTAATGCTCACTTATCTCGTCGTAATATTGCAGTTATTAATATTACTTTAAATTGTTAATAAATGGAGAAACATTATCTACTTATTTATCTGTTGTACTGTCAATTATTGTTATAGTTTAAATCCTAATGTTTCTTACATGCTATACAGGATATTAAAAATATAATAAATTACTTTATATTTTTTAATAGCTAAGGGGTTGGTACATTACAATGTGATGAACTCAAAAAAATACATTTCTTTCATTCCCACCATCCACATGTACGGTTGGACGCGCAGTCTTTCTCACGTACACTGTAGTGCAAAGCCGGAGGGTAGGGTGCAAAGCCCTCTTCAGCCTCCTTTCAGGAATCATGTGTTTAGGGAGAGAAAGATGAGATGGACAAAATAAAGACAGAAGAGAATATTACTGTTCCAAAATTTGCCTAAATGATCCAAGGAAACTCCAGAAACCTCGGACCATAGCAGCCGGACCCGGATTCGAACGGGTGGCTTCTTGAATACTAAGCAATGATCTAGAACACCAGACCACGCAACTCAGTTATGATAAACTCAATTCTTGGTCAGCAATTTATTGAAACTATATGGATCACGTCACACCATTGGTATATTCGATAAATCACCGACCAACCCGAAGTTGCTCCATTCAAGCAATATAACTTAAAATATCAAGTAACTAGCTAATCAAAGTACCTACGTAGTAAATAACCACAGGTGACGATATGCTGGCAGTTAAAATATTATATTTTTTACACTTTATACGTTCAATTTTTTTTCATGGCTTTTTGAATGCAATTATTGTATTTATAATAATAAATATAAATATTTGTTTTGTATTCATCTCAATTTTAATTAATATACATGGAATACAATGTGTTTATTTCTTGATTAAAAATTCATCGAAATTAATAGATGTGGATCGCGATTTCAAACTCATTAGTTCTTATCATGACGCAACACAACTTCGTTTTGGTCAGTAATTTATCGAAACTACCTCTGATGTATTGATGAAAATTAATAAATTCGAAACCGTGATCTAGATCTAGTGATTTTGATAAATTTCTGATCAAAAAATAAATGTTCGTTATTAGTTTAGTCTGTGTGCCTATCACACGATATAAGCTACGTCATAGATCTACTCTGTCAAGTAAACACACTTTCGTAAAAATTTTGTCAGACATAATATACTACAGTTGACACTAAATATCAGTAGATGGGGATACGTTCTCTGTAACATGTCGCAATAATATTTGTCTAAATAATGTATCATTAATTCTTATACATTATCGTTGTTACGTTAGTGCATCTATCACTAGCATTCACAAACAGATTAGATTGAAACGAATTTAATGTGTTTTAAAGGCAAATATTTACATAAAATGTGGATGTTTTTTTTTAAGGGGTAATATAAACGAAGGTTGAGAGGAATACAAACAGACTGCTGTTTATCAATTATGTGCCATCACAAGTTACACATATTCTATATAACTTTCCTAAATCCAATAAAGTTTTCTTGTCACCGTTACTGTAATATCTTAATCTTCTATATTGAATTCCGGATTTACTTTATTGAAATAACACATGTGTTTTTGTATAAAATATATAAATTTCTGTGCGATTATAGGCTGATGTTTTTCAACTATTTGAATATATGAATACATAGGATTAAAATTTATAATTTTTGTGAATAAAATACTATGGCTAAGGAAACGATTCAACGTTCAAATTTTGCTTTAGTCTACTCGTTACCTACATTAACTTTCATCTATAATTTAAATCTCTATAATAAACTAACCAGTAAGTTACTTTTTTCCTGTTTATTTATACACTACAGGCTAATGTTTAATCGACCATAGGGAAAGTGGAATATATGAGACTGTGGTAAAAGAATAATCAAATAAAGAAAGACTCACCCTAATTAGCACTAACTAAATTTAAAATGAGCGGAAACGTGTTTCGCCCACTTCTACTGGGCATTATCAACGCGACACTGGTTCTAAAATTTAAAATTATGTCTATTTATTTATATATTATATATGGTTGAGGACTTGAAAGATAGTGGAAAGTAATAATTTTAAATTTTAGAACCAGCCTCGCGTCGATAATGCCCACGTGTGAAGTGGGCGAAACACGTGTCCGCTCATTTTAAATTTAGTTAATGGTAATTAGGGTAAGTCTTTCTATATGTAATGACCCTAGGCAGTTTCTATTTCATGGATTTCAAATGCATGGAATATTGGTAAGTTTAATGACGAGTTTGGGCGAGAAGATTCCAATTGTTATGTCGTTGTACATTGTGTGTAAATGGTTTTTGTTTCGTCATGTATTTAGGTTGTTCAACATAGATTTAATTATTACCCACGTTGCTTCTAAGTACGATGTTTCCTATTAACATCCAATTTGTTTACTTAATTTCTTTTTCGGTATCAATGGATTCCGTTTACTTACTCGTAACCTTTCCTTTTGGAAGCAACATGCCCGAATTATCAATTAACCATTATACCCCATATAATGTAGGAACTTTTCAATATTGTTAGCAGGCTTCACTTGATTATATTAGATAATATCTGATCATCATTGTACGAACTCTAGTTGGATATACCTACACTAAACTAAATAAAGTAAATCTTACAAGTATTGTTGTTTTGATTACTCAACAATCCTGACATACCTCTGGCTAGGTTGAATATATGAAATACACCCTAGTGCCACACGTCGCAAGACAACCTGTATCATTGCTTGTTGGATGTTATGGTAAATAATTAACATTTTCATTCACTTTTTTTTGCACCCACAAATTTTCTTCTGTTTTTCTGCGGCTAATACCTGCAATCTCAAATATTATTTGATAACTACCGACTTTAATTTTCCACATTAAGTTTTTCTTCATATGAGTATTGAAAAATCTCTCCACATAAAGCAAAATATAATCTAAATCCATTATCAGATTGTTACTATTGTATCAAACTGACCAGAAAATCATAACGTTATAGCTATATATAAATACAAATACGGAATCAACAGAAACAACTACTCGGACTAGCATACACTTTCTGACACTTAACAACAATTGATTGTTAATTGTTTCGAAATCACAATACACTGCTTTCATTAACATTATACGTATGCAGTGCAAAAAAGCAACATTTTCACAAATTGTAAATTTTCTCAAAAAGTATAAACAAAGGTATACGATATTCCCATATCCATGGACGCCAAATTCAACGAGGAATTCAAAAATTGACTTATGCCCCTTTGAAGTTGACCAACATTGATCACAAAATTTGAACACCCTGTACATTTTAGTTAAACACCAAATATTGTTTTCGATAATGTGAATAGTTATAAATAATTGTTACGTGTTATAAAGTAAAATCTCAAAAATTAATTGAATTACGATTTTTTAAATGTTAACTTGCAAATGTAAAAAATTTTGAAAAAAATGAAATAACTCAAAATTCATCAATATTTAGGGGTAGTACCTCCTATAAAATGTGCATTAATTCAGATTTTCTATCGGAAAATGTAAGAAAAAGCATGTCATTCCATTTAAAATAAGAAAATTAACATCTACTTCCGGTATAACCGGATGTAAATCGAACTTGAAAATATTTTTAAAAGAAGCGGCATAAACAATAACCAAATGAACCCAAGTTTCAGAATTGAATTCGTTCTACTAATTTATATACTTCTAATAGCCCATCAACTTGAAAAACCCTGTATACTACACATCGTTTTAGCAAAGATTTCTTAAGACTAACATAAATACGTATAATGTATACCTACCGTACACATTACTCCATTCCCAAATTCATACTCTCTCCCGAATAGGTTCTTTTTCTCCTTGACCAATCACACCGCGAGACATTTGCATACGACGGGACGACACCAAACATCATACATACAACATACAATCTTCTATCTCCACGGTCCTCAGAGATCGCAGGTTTTGAAATAAAGACAATCACTCTTCTTTAACCATATCTGTATTGATAGTTTGTAATACCCACTCGATAATAATAAAAAGTAATAATATAGTAGGAGGCACCTATTGCACGTGGTACTACTACGATACGCAAAATATTACGTTTGCCTGGCGCAGAGGCGGAGAATATTATGCTTGTCCGAAAAATCTGCATCGACTGCAGTTCCGTCATCCGCATAATTTCGCTGTTTTATGGCAGTAAATATGGGTGCTGAAGAGAGCGGGCACGGCTACAGTGGTGTAAAAAACCACCTTGCTAGTACAGTTAGTTGTTCCGCGACGTGCTCGACCAAGACTTATAAAGAAAGAATGCATTTACTGTATTAAATAAAGTAGAGGGTTTATAAATTTCACCGGAACTGCGCCCTTTTAATACCCAATAATTTACTACCATTTTCTATAAGGGATTATTCTTGGCACTTTACATGGTCGTTTAAATTTTTACGTGTAGTGTATATTGGCCGTAGTTAAACAAATTAATAAATAACTAGATTAATTAAGAACAATTTTGGTTTATATTACTCGACATGCACTTATAACACAGAAATTGATTGTATTTAAAGTAACTGCCAGTAGCATTCACCGAAAATTTTGGAAGTAATACAAATACGTAATATTGTACTCTACATAGTATTTGTCCTTGAAAGTAACTTTTATGGTGTTACCTTTACAGTTATGAATTATTTATTGATATTTTTATTAGAATTATTGTTTATTATATTTACATAAAATCGTTATTTATTTCGTTTATATGAGAATAGCGGTTTTATTGTGCCTCAGACGGCAAAGGGCGTAAATAGTACAAGCCCCACCTGCCTTTTTTTGTCATTTTTGTGTTTCATTCTCACCAGCTACTCGTGCTGGTGGGCGGGCAGTCCCTCCGACATACACTGTAGTGCAAAGCCGGAGGGTAGGGCGTAAGGCCCTCATCAGCCTCCTTGCAGGAATCGTGGGAATGGGTGGGTGGTGTGGTTAGGGAGAGAAGGATGAGACGGACGAAATGAAGACAGACGAGAAGTGAAGGATGATCTGTGGAATATTACTGCTCCAGAATTTACCTAAATGATACAAGGAAACCACAGAAATCTTGGACCAGAGCAGCCGCACCGGGTTCGAACCGGTGACCTCCCGAATGCTAAGCAATGATCTAAAGCACTAGACCACGCCGCTCGGTTGCCCCGCCTGTCATAATGTATTGTATTTGCAATACATGTAATAGAATTCTCCTACGATCTGTTAAACATTTACCTGAGGTGTATACTATTACTTTGCTGTTTCTCTTTTCAAATGGAATTCTTAAACTGAATCGCTCATTACTTTTTTGCAAATAATTTCTTCTCATTTTGTCATTTGTGGATATCATTCCATTGACAGAATGAATAAGATGAGTTTAGCAACGTTAAAAAAGCACTTTATGTAATTGATTAGCAGATGTACGAAATTTTGTAAAGGTTGACGTAAGGAAAAAGAAAGATAAGAATAAATGGCGGTGTTCCTCGTTCTGTCAAAATCACATTTTCTTGACGGTAAATAACGAACATTAAAAAGTTCAAATTGAATTACCTGTTAGCTCAATCAGCTACTGAATGTTGGCGAAACGTGAATTTACATTTGTAGAATTCATACAATGTAAAAGTAACGAAAACTCAAGTGCTAATTATTCATACGTAATTTATTAAGGAACAATTAATTGTATGAGCAGTTAGCAAGGGTATCCTTTTTTTTAATAAACAACGGCAGGTCTAGATGAAAACTCGATTAACGATGCTTTAATTAGTTTTACAAAACAAACATAAAGTGAATTTCAGGCCTGCATTAGCAATGAACATTTCAGCCGACTTAAGAAAATAAAGAAATAGGAAATTGAGGAGCTTTAAGTTCCTATTGCATCGTAAAAACTTTGACCTAAAATCAATTAGACAATACTCAATTAATTTTCTGAATACAGTACAGCATCATTCACGAAAATGGTCATATAATGAATATTATTATTATTATTAAAACAAATAATAATTTACTTAAATGTATTAATAATAAAAAAAGTTAAAAAGTGAGGTTTATAAACTAAAATGTGGGACGCGTGCATCATTACACATTGGTCAGACTAGTAGAACGTTTAAAGAAAGGGTTAATGAGTATGTGAAGAATTATAAAAGGAAGTCAACATTTATGAACCATATAACAGACAATACGTACAAATTTAACATAGAAGACAATTTAGAAATATTATATATAAAAGAAAAAGGGAAAAGGTTAGACATATTAGAAACAAAGGAAATAAAAAGACATATAAAAAACGAAAACAATCCAGTTTTGAACGAAAAAGGAAATATACATTCATCTCCCCTAATAACAAAATTTTTCAACTTCTTCCCCCACTGGTAAAAGCGGATATAAATATAGAAAAACAACCTAGACTAAGGTACAATTCATACTTTTCTGAAGATGCTTATGTTTAAGTGAAACAATTGTAAAGAATAAAAGTGATTTAAAGTGGAACTTTGTTTTATTTGTCACAAAATATCCATGATAATGAAGTTCCATAATGTAGGTGCCCACACAATTCAATATTTGAAAAACATATCCTTATTGAGTAAAATAAAATTGCTAAATTGCTAGTGGACATTCACGAATTACTTACTAAATTAAAAAGAATGAGTACGTCCAACTAAAGAAAACATGTTTTTTTTTTAATCTCTCATGCAATAAGGAACTTTTAACTGTTGTCATTTGTGTTAATAGTCAGGTTTGACATCTTTTCGACATCCACAGCCATAAAATAGTTGTTTATATAGTTCGGCGACTAATATGATTTAGTCAAAAATAAGCTGGCTACTGTTATATTATACTTTTACTTTTATATGTATATGCTAATTAATCAACTTTAATTAATTCGTTTTACTGTTTATGTTTCAATGTTCACTTATACTTTACTAATATCTTTACCTATCTACATTTGTCTACATGCAATTTTATATTAAATATTTGTTTCGTAATCTTAACAATTTAAAGTAAAATAACTTATTTTGGTTTTTTTTTTACGGCAAGAAAGAAGTCAACCTTCGTGCACTTGGTGCAATAAAATTTGCAAAGTCCTTGAAACGTTTTCGGAGAAACACCCTTAACGATGACGCTTTCTCTAGCGTCACTATAAAAGATCTAGGTAGCCAATTTTTAAAGTAACCGAGCGGCGTGGTCTAGTGCTCTAGATCATTGCTTAGCATTCGGGAGGTTACCGGTTCGAACCCGAGTCCAGCTGCTCTGTTCCAAGTTTTCTGTAGTTACCTTGGATCATTTAGGCAAATGCTGGAGCAGTAATATTCCACAGATGATCTTTCACTTCTCTTCTATCTTCATTTCGTCCGTCTCATCTTTCTCTCCTTAACCACACCACCCACCCATTCCCACGATTCCTGCAAGGAGACTGAAGGGGGCATTACGCCCTACACTCCGGCTTTGCACTACAGTGTATGTCGGAGGGACTTCCCGCCCACCAGCACGAGTAGCTTTTATGGTAACATAATCTAACTTACCTTAACCTAACCTCATCTAACTTCAAAAATTGTTAGTTTTGAAAAAATTACATTACTACGTCAATTATTGTTTTAATGATAACGAATTTTGCGAAGAAACCTATTAGAAAACAACACTGGTACAATTCAGCACTACCTTTTTATTTTTTCAAAATAGAAGGGCTAAGCCATAATATTATGGAGTAATTTAAAAAAAAATGCGAAGTGTTTTGTTTTCTTAATTAAATTCAAAATGTTTGATTAACAGATGACAAATATAAACTTCAGTTTAAAAAAATATGCCGTCGAACGAAAAAGTTAAACTAAATAAATCACTTCAAACAGTAACGCCTCTTAATTAACAATTCCTAACAAAAGCTGAATGACGAAACAGGTTACATTACTTCAATTGCTCGTTGGTATAGACTAAAAGAGTTTAATGTTAATACCTAAATAACTAATTGCTTTTTGTTCTCTAAATAAAAACCCATAAGACAAGTAAACATTACTTTGTGTTCATTTAATTATAATCAATTTTTTCAATTGAAAACTTCATTATTCAATTAAAAACGTATGTTTATTGAATTTTAAAAAGTATCAAATACAATTCGATGCAAATCCGGTCGGTATATTCGCGGATTGGTTATTGAGAATATTGTTACAGAATGTACTCAGCGTGACGTGAAAAAACAGGAATTTACTATATGTGGTGTCGAAAATTTAAAGGTGGATAATTTTTTTTATAACTTCTGATAGAATACTACTTTTCTATTGGAGTTAAAATAGACCACGTCCATCTGGAATTGTATACTAATTGAACACTAACAATTGTGTTATACTGGGATGAGTCAAAAGTTTTGCAATATTTAGTTTTCAGAAACATATTTTTCTGAAATTCAATGTATAGACCACTGTGTTGTTGGATCTTAACTCACCCTTCTGCCAATTCTTAGATTCTTCGTTAATAGTGGATTTTGTTGTTGAAAAAATTCCCCTTTCTGGATTTTAAATCCTCCTGCTTATTAATGTATCGCACACGAAGTAAATAAGTCATACAGAGAGACAAATTAGTCAAACAGTGCGAAGTCTGGGATAAACGCTGGGTATTACAGCAGTTCCATTCCTTAAAATTTCCGGAGTTTAGCTTGGATTACTCCTGCAATGTGTTCATAGTTTATCCTGCTGTAACATTATACGCCTTCTATTCAGTACTGCAGAGATTACTATCGACTGATTGATTGATTTTTTAAAACTTTGTTGTATGCTTATATATTAGGAGGATTTTAAATATGTATTTCTTACGTAACTGGATACCGGCGAAACGTCGAAATAAAATTTTAACCATAATAACACAAACATTGTCAATTACTATATTCACTGTAGTGAAATACTTCATATGCTATGCAAGGGCCTTACCAAGGTATATACTTCTCCAACTGAATAGACGACACACCTTAAATACGCGATAGGTTTGTAAACTAAACTAAGAAGAACATAATAAGTTCTTGGTAAGACATGGATCGCGATTTCGATATTATTAGAACTCATCAGCACAGGCTCTATCATTAGTTATTATAGTTTACTATAATGAGTTGCAGTTTTCAGGTACAACTGTCTGTATCCCGAAAAGTCTTGGCATTTCATGAAACGCCGCAAGATACTACAACGATTAACAGTACGCCGAAAAGCTGAATATTTTAGATATCGCATGAAACATCAATAAAATTATATTTGTTGCCGAACTCTTCACAGCACTTAAGTAAAATTAAAACAATTAGAATTTTTCTAAATAAATCGCGATTCGACAGCAGAGCCATTATAATCCGCAAATATACATCACTTTGCGCTTTCCAAATCTCTCATTTCTCAAAAAGATTTTACAATACACCTTTCCATGGAGTGTACCACATTCTTTTAGAACAAAAGGAACAAAAAATGGATGGATTGGAAATGTATAGGATTTTATAACTTATTTTTCAACATTGTCTCCCTTTTGATCGCTACATTCTTCCAAATGGATTGAAATACAAATTCAAGTTTATACTTAATCTACCACAGTATTTTATATATCACATGGTTAGAGTATTATCTTGTTTCCAAGTTCGTGCAGGTTATTGAAATCATTACATCTTTAATTGTTTTTTTTTTAAGTAATTTGCAAACGGAAGTGTAAAGATATCTTCATAATTTTATTTTTAAGCCTGTATCTTAATTAACTTTTCTACATAATTTCCTTCAATATTCAGGCACTTGTCATAACGTTTGACCAGTCACCAGTTTTTGAATACCCTTCTCTAGAACTCTGCCGCGTGACTTGCATCACCACCACTGCATCACAACTGTTTTGACTTCGCCATCGTCTTGAAGACGCTAACTGCTCAGATGTTTTTTCAAGTCCAGGAACAAATGGTAGTAACTGGGCGCCAGATCAGATCTGTACGGAGGATGATCTAGAGTTTCCCAGTGAAAAGTGTGATGAGAGCTTTGGTCCGATTAGCCACACACGGACGGGCATTATCATGCACATACGTGCGGCCGCCCTTAAAGTTTTGTCCGTAAACTGCACAGATCTCACGACGAATATCAATCGGTTTTAGTCCTATAACAGCCCGGACTTCATAGTCGGTGGGACTCACGATTATCGGAGGTATCTTAAACACTCAGTAAACAACGTAAACAAGGGCGAATCAGACAGTAATGGTGTCAGTGCGTAGGTGAGAGATGCGCAGAACGCTGACTACAGGGCTGCGGTGGCAGAACTTCGAAACGGTACTTCTTAAAAAACATGCATCGTATAATAAAGAGTGCAGTCTCATATGTTAAAATCAATTTTCAAAAAACTTTAACATTTTTGGTGGAATTTTGTTGATTTGAATGCAGTTTCTTACTATAAGAATACATGTGTTAGAAACATTTCTTATTTTAATGTTTACAAAACGGGATATTGAAAAATTTTGGAAAAATTTGTTATAAATGGAAGTTGATTTAATATCGTATTACAGGTGGTATTTCGCCATCTAATGATATATACTGCTAACTGTGGTGTTTCATATGTTTGACGAGGCTTAACCAAGATATATACTTTACCAACTGAATCCACGATCCAGCCTTTTGCTCAGTAATTCATCGATGTTACTTATGGTGTGCTGATGATATCTTATATGATCGAAATCGCAATCAACATCTGGTAATTTCCATAATTTTTTTATCAAGAGCTATATGTTATGTATCATTGTAGAGAAATAAATTTCATAACAATCTTATTTTTTGTTTTTTAAAGAGACTTTCATGTTATATGTTAAAATAAAACAACACATATTCAATACACGTAATATCGTAATTCTATGTAACCATTTTATCAACATAATCGTTATACCCCATTTCTCTTCGTCGATGATACACTAAATCTCTATAAAGTCGAATAAACAGTTAAATTAAGCGGACAGTATAAGGCAATTTGCGCCCGTATAGAAGTTTTAATAACCGGGAAACAATGAGAAATTGGAATTTCCCGAACGAACAACTTTATCAATTACATAGTTTATATCAGGTTGGGTATTGTTTGGTGTTAACAATGGCTGCTTTCTCTGCAATTATTCAACAACAGATGCATCCACTTTTACATCGGAGTAACCAAACAATAGTTATATAAAAACCGTGATATACAATTAATCAAAAACTTCAGATGATTCTACTAGTAGTAAAAGCTAAAAAGCAGACTTGAAGGAACTACAATAAATTCTTTAGATTAACAAGACTGAGAAGATTTGTTTTGGTTTTTCTATCCACTGGAGAGGCCTCAAAATGTCAAGAACAGCACAGTAAAGAATTAATTTAGGACCGAATGCATGTTCGATGACAAGAGGCCGAAGAATAATGAATTTAGAGAGAGTAAGAGTACTACAATATGTGGATACAAAGAGACCACTCGAAAGTAACGTGGTGTTCCAGAAAAGAGTAATAAAAAGGGAAAAGGCTTCCTTTAACGCGATTAATATTGATTTAGGTACACCATTGCATAATGATTGATTATTTAATTGCCTACTCAATTTGTTATGTACTACAATGCTCTGCTCATATACAGTTTTTATCAATTATACAAACACTAGTGTAATAAAGTACATTTTAATATGTATCTCTTCGCATATATTCATCTTTTTATTTTTTATCTTTATAATATATTAGCCTTATTAGCCATGCATTTTTTTACTTCTCGAATTTTTGCAATTTTTGTATTGTCATGTGCATTTGCTGTCTGTTCCTTTCTTTTGCAATTTATGGTTTTTGTATGTGTCATATTCTTTCCCCTCTTGGTATTACCGTTTATCCCTATTGTATTATATTTTCTTTGTTTCCAAATGTTCTTTTAGAGTTATGTTGGTCGATAGATTTATTGGGGGTAATTTTTTGACCCATCGGTCCATTTCCAAGACGTAGATCATGCACCGACACAGCTTGTAAAGTTGCATCTTTGTATGTTTATGTTTCGTTTCCTTTTTTTTGTTGTTTCAAGTGTCGGTGCATCGGAACCACCCCCTCCTCTGGGGGAGGTTCTTAAATTCATGTTAAAATAGGTATTTTTACATTCAATTGCAGAATCAATTCATCATTCAAACATCAAACATTTTTAGCAGAGACCATTTTAGTACATTAACATATAGCACCAATCACATCACGATCTCTCTAAACATATAGTATTTAATAACATATAGTTTCATATAATAAATCATAATCTATAGTCATTTAGTATTTTCATAAAAATAAGTAGCAATCACGGCGTACAATAAAATTAGTGCGTATATAGTTGTAAATAGTTTGGGTGTAATAAACTTTTAAAACACAAAGTCCGTTTATTGAATCGATTCCTCCATAGGAATCAAAGGAAGTGGCACATCTGTGCACCGGTGAAATAATCTTATTTCATCAACTAGTAAACAGTATCTTTGAACTTTAACAGAAGAAGTGCAACCACCTACAATTTAATTAAAACGTTTTTGGAAAGTTTTAATTTCCTTTGTTTTTAATTAAATACTATTTACCTATCTTAAACTCAATTAGCTCATTTCAATCGCTTCTTGTCTAATATGTTTCTACAAAATGCGTAGACTTACAAGACTCATGAAACAAAGTGGCCCTAATGAATTCCGACAATTCCATAACCAGGGGCTTTTTAGGGGTTAATTAAGTACAAAGTTCAAATATTGGAGTCCTATGAACTTTTGTTTCTTCTTGATTGTTTAACTTGTTGAAATTTCAAATTTGAGCAATCTAAACTTACTATAATCTAATTAGTAAAAAATAAATAAACATATATTAATTATAAAAGTGCATGAGCTCCTAATTTTTGACTTCTGCACAACATTAACCCCCAAAAATCGCCTTTTTGTCATTTTTTAAATTTCTTTTGGCAACATTGTTGGGATAACATCACGGGGCTAACTTTTACAAGGATAGTATCATTCTTACCCTTCATAGAGTCAATTCGAAATTGTGCATTCATGTTAACGATTACAGAAATCATATTCATTCTAACGGTTGTCTTGCAACCATTAGTTATTTCCAAAAGATTTAAGAAGTAAGCAGACACTCTAATATACTAATGCTTCAAAATCGACAATTTGCTTCTGTTATAAAAGCAATAAAACTGTCAAACCATTGGGTTAGTGTTATATACTTTTTACATTCGAATACAAATTGTTATTAAAACAAGCTCAAAGTTTCACATAATTAAACTATCAAATAAATCAAACCTTCTTATCGAAAATTTAAATATTTTTCCCTTATATTGGTATCTACATGCGTTAAAGTGTGTGTGGTGAAACAAATGTATTGTCAATAATGCAATTTTTAATTGAAGTGGATTGTGTTAAACATGATGGACCCACAATTAATGGCAAATTGCCACATACGATATTTACTGCGCTTTATGCGGTTATTTATTAAGTTCTCTACTAATGAGCAGTAGCTTCATTTTTGTAGGAAAATCAAAACTACGTGAAAGACGTGCTGAGGTGACCAGACAAGCTCGAAATCGAAATAATGCGACCAAGAATTTACTGTTCAGTCAATTATGTGTTAACTGAAGTGTTTTTTATTCTTTGTGGTCATGAAGTCATAGGTGTATGAATCCATATAGTGTTAAGCAGGGTTTACTTCATTTCTGATTAGTTGAACCTTATTCCTTGTGAACCTCCTCCTGTTCCTTTCCATGTTATACCATGACACCGCCCATTTCTCTAGATTTTCTTCAATTTCGGTTCTCCATGTGGTTTTTAGTCTTTCTACTAGTTTCTTTGTTATCATTTTACTCACATGTTCATAACACCTTATTTTATCCAATCTGGTGATTCCTATTTAAGATTATCGATCCTTATTTTCCTGGACGCCATTCTCCTCCAGATAAAATTTGTGTTCAATGTACCATATAGTTTTTCAGTTGTTGTTATTCTTATTATTCACTGAATTCTGTTTTTCTTTCTGTGCCAAATGTTTAAATTCCCTGACCTGTATATTCTGCAAATTTCCGTTTTTGTTGCCTCTCCTTTGAATATCAAAGCCATGCTATTTAATGATAGTATGCAGTAACAAAAAACTTTTGATTCAATAAAACTTTTAGATTTACGCTACAAACTACTTTTAAATGATTTTGTCACTCATTCCCTTCCATTAGTAATTTTTAGAAAAAAAAAGTTAAATAAATTTAAATGCGATATTAATTATCAAATTCATTTGTACCCACTACAGATTACTTCAAATAAATGAGAAAAAAATTCTTACTGCTGTCATGCCCTCGCCGGGACTCGAACCCGGGATATTTGGTTTTACGCGCCAATGGTTTGAGGTAATCCGTAATTTATAATGATAGGCCTCAGTTTTAGCAATAAAGCGATAACCTCTTCATTCGAGTGAAATTTCTAGCCGGCAAGCATATGTTTGAGGTCTGCGAACAGCCATTAGTCGCTGGAAGTAGTCTCCACATCTGGAGAATACGGTGGATATGGGAGCAATTCGAAGTTAAATTCATGTAGTTTTGCTATTGTTTTGATTGACTTGTGACATGGTGCGTTGTTCTGATGAATCAAAATTTTTTTGTTTGCCATATGCGGTCATATCTTCGCAATTTCGGCCTTAAAACACTCCAATAACGATATATAATTACTACAATTCAGTGTTGACCATAACCTTTCCAGCCGATTGTTATGCCTTCGGGCGCTTTGGACGAGGTTCACCAATTGTTGTCCACTCAGATGACGGTCGTTTCATCCATTGTCACATATCGACGCAAAAATTCCATTTTGTTACGTTACGTTTAAACATGGCCAAACACTGCTCAGAATCATCAACACGTTCTTGTTTTTGATGAGCAAGTAGAGATCTTTAATGACTCCAAAATGTTTAGTTTTTTTATTATCGAATTTATGATTACTGTTAATATGTTTTGAAAATGTTAAGGAACCGTTTGTTAGTCTTATTTATATTTCGTGATCTTTTAATGTGGTTCTAATTTTCCTCTCACTTTTATACAAAAATCGCATTTTAATTTATTGTTTTTGTGAATTTTTTCTCTAGTGTAAAATAGTAAATGATTCAATTTAGATACTAGAGCATTAACAATCATATTAGAGACAATTTCAAAGATATTCACAAGCTTTATTCAAAAAGAAGAATTGTTTCGCCAAACATTGTCTTTATCAGACTTAGAGTACTTACTAATAAAGATATAATACAATTATTACTAGGGTGGTAGTGTGATGAGAACAAATTAATAAAAGGGGAATTACGACATTATATTTAGTCATTTAGTAAATTACCTAACTATGTATTTATCTATATCTCTCTATAAAACTCAATTTATCTCCTACATCTTATAAATGTAAAACATCAAAACTATTATTAAGCTGTCCTCCTGTGACGTGTTGGCATAGTTTGAATCTTTCTCGTTTTTGTACTCAGATACACACATTTTTTAAAATTCCTTCCAGTCTATCCAATATAAAATTTTTGGAAACTTATAAACTCCAGACTGATGTTCTTTGTTCATTTTATCTTTATTATTTTTTATAAGTTTACCTAAAGAAAAACTAGTTTTATTTATTATATTATATTTCACTTTGTTGTAAGTAGGTTAGCTATCTTAAAGGTCATAACTAAATTAAGTTATATACTATTTAACACTAAAGACAAAATTGATAATAACAATAAATCAGATGTGTACAAATTAGAATCCGATTCTTCTAATGGTGTATATTTGGGTCAAACTAGGGAGGAAATTTAGAAACAAACTAAAAGATCATTGAAATATAAATAAGACTAAAAAGCAATTCCATAACATTTACGGAACATATTATTCACAATAATTATAAATTCGATAATAAAATAACGCTAATTCATTACGTAAATAAAGGTAAAAAGCTAATAAATATTTGAATACAACAAATTAGAAAATTAGTGACGACGCAGACAAGGGGATTTATTTATATTTATTTTAATTTAGAACAACAGAGTTCTTAAAAAGTATTTAAATATTGGAGAGCTTGACAATGCTTAGCATTTTGCTACGATAGTAAACTAATGTATTTGTCATTGTAAGAAATTTAATTAACAGTATACAATACTAATATAAATAAGTGGACGCTTTTCTATCTCACGAATGAATTAAAACATTTCTATTGTATCTTATTAAAAATTCAAAATGTTTCAATAAATTACTGCACATCTTGTTCATAATTGATTCATTCAAGGTAGCCGTGTTATTTTGAACATAACACTAATCTGGTAAATTTCTAAAAGGATTTTCGATCCATAATTTTAATTCCTTCAGAAAATAGGTCCTTTTATTATTATTTGCTATATTCATTGATTAAAATGTCTCGCACCTGTTATTTCATTTTTTCCCAGAAAGTTAAAAATTACTTAGTATCTCATATTCACAAAAAGAGATTGAAATACTGACCAGTAATATAAAAACCTACCTTTATTATACGTATATATAATATAAGGACGAGGGTGCCTATACGTGTTTTCTGTAAATCATAAAACACTAATAGACAATAATTAATAATTAAAATTATATCTAGTTATTGTTGTATTCATTGATTAAAATGTCTTATACTGATATTTGATTTTAACTGAAGTATCACCATCGATGTGGCAGGTCCATTCCTAGAGTCCGAAAGAGGCAACAAGTACATCATGGTCGTAATGGATTATTTTACCAAGTGGGTTGAAGCCTATGCCCTCCCGAACCGGGAGTCGGAAACCATAGTCGTCGAGCTGGTAAAAGAGTTGATCAGTCGTTTTGGGGTGCCCTTGGAGTTGCACTCAGATCAAGGGAGAAACTTCGAATCAACTATATTCCGTGGAATATGCGAGCTCCTGGGAATAAGAAAAACTCGAACTACTCCACTCCACCCACAATCGGACGGCATGGTCGAACGAATAAACCGGACACTAATTAAATATCTCTACAAGGTACTGTCAGATCACCAAAAGGACTGGGACCGCTATCTGCCCTTATTTTTAATGGCATACCGATGGTCTATTTATGAAACAACTGGCCAAACACCTGCCAGTGTTCTTTTTGGAAGAGAGTTACGACTACCTTGTGACCTCAAATTCGGTTGTAAACCAGGAGATAACTTGGCTAGAGAAGATTATGTCACCAACCTCCGAAAAAAACTTAACGATATCCACGAGTCAGTTCGTCAGCATTCGCAAATTGCTAGCGACAGGATTAAAGAAAACTACGACGTCAAGGCTACAGAAGGTGGTTGCCAAACTGGAGATCTTGTTTGGTTGTATAATCCTCGTCGCCGCCGTGGACTATCGCCTAAGTTTCGGCAGAATTGGGAAGGGCCCTACGAAGTAGTGAAGAGGATTAACAATGTGACCTACCGAATCAAGAGAACTCCAAATAGGACGCCGAGGATAGTTAATTTTAATCGCTTGGCTCCATTCGCCGGCGCGAACGAAAAGGAGGCGCGGGCCAGATTATTAAGAGCTATCCCTTCCGAGCCCACCTTTGAAGAGTTCATGAAGGAAGGCCCCCATGTTAACAGAAGGTTTGGAGTGACAAATGAAATCCGGCAGGACCTTTTTGCTACGCCTAAAGAATATTCTCTGGCCCATTACGTCTCAAAGGATCTCAAAATGAGCCGTGGTATCGCGTCCGAGTTTAAACACAGATTTGGCGGGTTAAAACATCTTGAAGATCAGATACAGGAAGATAGAAGACTGTTGTGCCTGCCTGACGGACGACGCAATATCTATTATCTGGTAACTAAAGGAAGGTGCTCTGATAAACCAACTTATAGAGAGAGATCTTTGGGACGCACTAATGGAACTCCGCAAACATGTCCTGGAGAATACCCTACCGAAATTGGCGATTCCGAAGATTGGCTGTGGACGGGATAACCTGGATTGGAGGATCGTGCGGAACATGATCGAGGTCCTGTTCCGCTGCACCGGAACGAAACATTCTTAAGGAGGAAGCAGTGTAACGAGTGCGTGTTTGCTTGTGTGCGTTCGAGTGCCCATGTATGTGAGTGAGCCGGTCGAGGCCGAGCCGCAAAGTGTACATTGTAACTGCAAGTGTGTGCGTAATAAATGAGTACATGTTAGTGTATTTGTGTTTCGCGGAAACTTGTTCGATATTTCGGCGAAAAATAAAATGGTCCCGACTTTCCATGTTTCTCGGGAGTGTTCCGGAAATTTAATGGAACGGTATATAAGCGGAAAGACGATCGCCGAGGACAGTTCAGTCCAGTTCAGAAGTTCAGTTCAGTTTAGTTCAGAGTTCAGATATAAATTGATGGTCGTGAAGAGTGGAGATATAAATTGATGGTCGTGAAGAGTGTAAATATAAATTGATGATCGTGAAGAGTTTAGATATAATGTGAGAAATAAATCCAGACGCGTAGTAAATAAATAGAAAAGTGAGAAGTGTTATATAGACAGTAACTGTACATAAGTAAATAGTGTAATTGGTAGTAAAGTAAATTAATATTAGTATAAATAAATTGTTGTCCCTGTTTAAAAGTCTTCGAGTTTTAATTATTGAACCCCCGAACGTTACAATATCAACTTGCTTCTTTGATTGTAATTTATCGAGACAGCCCATGGCATTATAATGAGATCTACTAAGATAAAAATTGCGATTCACACCTGGTAGTTAGGATAAATTGTTGACCAAGATGCTATAGTGTTCTTTCTAATTAGAATTATTACTTTTAGTAAAAAAGAATATACGATTATACCATATTATACCGAATATTACATTTTTAAGAGTTCGGTACATTTTTAATGAACCGTTACTAAATAAAGACAATAAGGTATATCAGTTTACACGTTTTTAAATATCCTTCCTTTCCTCTTTTATCCTGTCGAGTTACTTCACAAAAACAATCTCATGAGTTTAGCTTAATGATAGATAAAATAGATACATGTATATTTACTACCCCTTAGACTATTAAGAGAACATTTTTCAATACGAACCCCAACAACCATATGTTCGGACACTACAGATACCTGCAAAAGGAAACACAGAATATCGCGAAAACTTACTATTAATATATTATATGTGTATATTTTTAAAGGAACATTTATTAATCCATTTACACCTTCCCACTGATAAATTAAAGCGAAAAACTTAATTTAATAGACATAAACAAAATCAGGGGTTAAAACTGAAACAACAAACAGGTAATCATTTCCTGAATTGTCCAGGCACATCATAATTTTGAAATACTTTGCCTCCAAAATCCGAATGATGCTGATTTGGCTTGTTTAGTTTTATGATATCCTGAAATTTCCATGTGCTAAGGCAACTTTGGAACCATATTAGGGTTTGAATTAAAAAGAAAACGTCGAAAACGATTCCCCTCTTTGTATTTTCTCTTTTCAATAAGTCGTAGCGAGGATCCCTTTTTTAGAAGACCTCCCTTCCTCGAGAGTATTATCAGAGGAATTTAAAAAAAGATTAAGGAAAGTGGTTGTTATTTTCGACGTATTCTTCAATGAGGATCTCGAATCTGCCCCCAGCTACAAATGTGGAGATTTTGAAGTTTCATTCGTTAATTCAGTCATCCCAATCACTATAAAGTAAATGGTTTGTTTATTTTAACGTTTATTTCCAAACATAATAGGTAGAAATACTGGTGCAATCTTGATGAAACATTGTAAATAAATTGCAATGAAATACTTGTTATTGTTTCAACGTTTATAATAGAACCTCTGACATATGTTTCGACCTGACGGTCATTATCGAAGAGTATTACAAGTACTAAACTTAATCTCTGGTTTCACAAATAGCCCTGAAAAAAAGATATATTGTGCTTTAAATTATGTCAAAAATATAAGTAATAGAATTAAAAACAGGTTACATAGATTAAATCTATAGAAGTCAACAAAAGCAATACAGGCTCCTTTATAGTAAACAATAAACAAAAATTGGAAAAAAACAAAAAGTGGAGTATACCAATTAAATTGTGAAAATTGTAACTCTATTTACATCGGAAAGAGCGTAAGGGCCATAAAAACCAGAATCAACGAACATGTTTATAGCATAAATAATAAAAAACAAACTACAGGTTTTACAGAACATTGTCTGGAAAAAAATCACAATTTAGATATTAATAATGTAAAAATTATCCATATAGAAAATCAATATCATATTTTAACTTTACTAGAAAAACAATAAATGTTTAGTGAATAATCAAACAGAACCTTGTACCAATTCAACACCATTACTTTTATTATAATTTTAGGTTTTCCCATTAATGTCACATAGGTAATTAGTATTTAAGGATTGGAATGTAATTTTAAGTTTAGTACTTGTAATACTCTTCGATAATGACCGTCAGGTCGAAACATATGTCAGAGCTTCTATAATAAACGCTGAAACAATAACAAGTATTTCATTGCAATTTATCTTAATAGGTAGTACCTGTGTTAAAAGAACAAAAACTAATGTGTACTGAATAAAGACTATAAAAACCATCATCTAGTAATTGCTTGCAACTAAAGATACGTTAGTTTCAAATAAAACTTAATAACAAACTTTCAATGGTACATTTATTGTGAAACATGTTAAATATTAAATAATAACAAGAATTATTTTCACTACAATTATTTAAAATACTCAGTCAGTATTGTCTACTCTTGATAATGGGTTAAATAAAAAATTTTAGTGAACATAATTTTTCTTATTGTAACGTTCGGGGGGTTCAACAATCAAAACTCGAAGACTTTTAAACAGGAACAACAATTTATTTATACTAATATTAATTAACTTTACTACCAATTACACTATTTATTAATGTACAGTTACTGTCTGTATAACACTTCTCACTTTTCTATTTATTTACTACGCGTCTCGATTTATTTCTCACGTTATTTTCACGACCATCAATTTATATCTCAACTGAACTCGGCGATCGTCTCGTCTCGCTTTTTTACTGTTCCGTTAAATTTCCGGAACACTCCCGAGAAACAGAAAAGTCGGGACCATTTTATTTTTCGCCGAAATATCGAACAAGTTTCCGCGAAACACAAATACACTAACATGTCCTCATTTATTACGCACACACTTGCAGTTACGATATACACGTCACGGATCGGCCTCGATCGGCTCGCTCACATACATGGGCACTCGAACGCACACAAGCAAACACGCACTCGTTACATTATTATTTAAATAAAACTTATTTGAATTGTAGCTTACGCATGATGATTTGTAGTCTATTGAATATATGTACGTAACTCAAATTGCAACATTATAACATCTGCATATGTTTAACCAGAAAGTGGCTTCCGTATTCATTTAACGGGATGTCCGCTGTAATTTTGTTATGGTTGTCGAAGGGTTGCAACTATCTGGAATACAAGCGTTAAATCTAATTTTGAATGTTACAGCACAAAATCAATCAAGAGATACAAAGCTGATCTGGCTGTGCCATCCATTTCATTAAGTATTTCCCATCGAACGAGGTAAATGGTTTTCAAAGTAGGTAGTCGAAGCACATAGTTTGGAAGAAATAAAGGGGATTGTGGCGATTATCCCTTCCGTTTTCACGAACATTCACCTTTCTATTTCAGACTTTTCATGTAGCGGTCGTGACAGCCGCAGGTCATCAATCATTTTGTTGCAGTGCAGGATCGTTGGGTTTAATTTTTTAAATGCCTCTAAAATTTTCGGTCTCATTTTTGCTCAAATAGCATACATTCTTCCGCTCAACCTTCAACCGGATTATTATACCACCGCATACAATCCTGTTTGTATATGAAATTAAGGTTGAGTAATTTCAGAAATGTAAGGGACGATGATACGTATAATACGTATACGTAATAAAGAAAAAAATCAAATTAAAATGAGTCTATGAATGGATAAGCTTCTAAACGTCATACAAAATATGCGTGGATCATTATATTTTTAGTTAAAAAAAGTTAATCATTTTTAAACTCGCTACATGCTACTTTCTGATAATTAATTTCAAACTTTCGACGTTTTCTAAAACAATTGATGTATTAAAAAAGTACGAAAGTTATTAATCGTTTAGGAAAAACATTTCTGGATTAACAACTAACAACTAATTGTCATTCCTAAACTCTCAATGTATATCATTAATCCTTCAGGTTTCAAACGTGTGAAATTTGTTGGAATCGCAGCATTGCGAAAATAACAACAATTCTAGACAACTAACTTAAAACAGGGAATTTAAACAGGTAATTGAGCTGCACTCGATGTAGTCCTTGTGTATAAGCATAATATCTACGCGCCTCTGCACCAGGCAAATGATATATGATGTAATCTTTGGATGTGTAATAGTGATTTCGCGTGTAATAAGTGCACGCCTATGGTATTATTGATTTCATTCATCTCGAATGTGGAATACGAATTCTCGGCAGAGATATAGTTAAAGAAAAGTGGATGTGTTTATTTTAATTCATATCGTCTCTGCGGACTGTGAAGAGTAATAGCTGGAAGAGTTGCATGTATTGATGTTTCGTGTTGTGTGAAAATTTCTAACTGTACCATTAATCATAGCGAAGAAGTGTCTAATCGGGGTTGTCTACGAATGTATGAACGGAGAAGTGAATATGCTAAGAATAGGAATAGTTCAATCATAATTAATCGTTGTTATAATGTAGTACGTAGTTGTTGTGACGTTTTGATTGAGTTCATATTCGGTTGAATACAACAGTGACAATGTGTCAATGGGTTTAGTTTATGTCTGCTTTATGGGAAGAGATTTTTCAATATTCATGTTGGATCTTTATTCGTTAAAATAAAAGGCCTCTCGAATGTGTTGATGGAAAAGAATATATTGAGCAAAAAAAAAACAATTAATGGATACCGGCGTTATTGCAACCACGTCGCAGAAGCATAACTCACCTTCGTATCGCGAATAAAATTAACAAATAGAAAAGTAACATATGAAATTAATAAAAATAATATGTACAGTTATGAACAAAAAGACAAGCAAGCACAATTAAATGAAATCCCACATTCATATGAAGAAGAAGTTGATTTACAAAAAAAAGTTGGCCGTTATCCAATAGTATTATTGAGATTACAGGTATTAGCCCCAAAAAACAATTAAGTTAGCGAGTGAAACAAAATTTAATTTCTTCATTTACTTTCAGACAACGATAAAGCATGGACGAAGGTAAGGGTGACGGACATTTGCTTCTATGAAAGATAGTAGAATTGAATTAAGTTTTAAAGACCGAGTGAGTAAAGATTTGTAGAACATCCGCTTCAATTTCATCACGACCTGTTCTGATTTGACAATTCATTTTCTAGGGTTTTCTATTCTATACAACTTTCCTGAACACCACTATTCATAAAAAATAATAGTTTTCACGGAAAACGAGACAAATCAATTTCGCCGCCCTAATTTGTTTATAACAAAGACTTCGGTGTAAAATACTTAATCTGCCTGGTCTATGTAACTTGTAACCGTGCAGTAGAAGGGTATTACGATAGATTGGGCAGAAAAGACGATTTTACAGCTAATGTGGATAACAACTTGCAATAGTGGTAGTATTTATTTATTTTACACAATCTACTTGCTTCTTATTTTCTGTTTTGTTGGTTAATTTTAGTATCAATGGATGGGAGATAAACAGGTTAATATAAGCAGAAACACTTCTTGATTGTTATTCATTCAAAGAAAACCCATTAATAAAACATTAACTCATGGGAAGTGGTTCATTTGTATTTGAAATTTTAATGTAAGTACCTACAATAAATTTAATGAGTTAAAAAAAATGAATAATTTTCTTCTCTCAAGTAGACGTAATACTATCCGAGTTAAGTGCTGGTTCGTTTTGATGTCCTACACTGTCATTTATCATACAACTACTGGCTGTGACACTTTATTTACAATCGTTTTCGACCTAACCGGAAAAACACTTTTTGAAATAGATCATCAGCTATTTCAGGGAAAAGGGTTGGTCACATGACAAAATACATTATAAATCATCAGACAATGTAAAAGGAAATTTGTTGCAGATCTTTTGAATGTATCTAACGCGTTGTAAGCATAATTTATTATAGCTACGTACACTTTTCATGTATTGTGGTGAAGTTACCTGGAACACTAAACATAGTTTTTAGTTAGCGTCCTACATATTCGCGCTCCGTAGGACGTAGGGCGCTATTTGGTATTTATATGGACGATGTTAACTATGATGCGCAACAGAGAACTTCCGGGTTCTTTGAATATATCCTTTTGTAAAATAAAAATTGTTAGAGGTTCATTTGTGACCCTTTATTCAGAACTAAGACAGTTCCAAATAATTGTTTTTAATTATTTATAGATCTCAACAGCGACATTGATTATTAATAAGTTGCAACCTTTTTTAAATATATGAATATATATATATGAAAAAACGATTAGATTTATTATAGCGTCATCAATAACTTTTGAGTATAATGAAATTATTCTTATAAAGTCTAAATAAATGATAAAAATATAAAAGAAATAAAAAATTTCTTTGTAATGTTTCAAAAAAAAACTTTATTGATTCTACAATTGTTTCCGCATATTATGCCTTTATCAGGAGTACTTAGATAATACTAGAGTTTAATAGTGCGCAAAGTCTTAAATACTATGCAAATAATAACATACTATATGTTATTGATGGAAAACCCTAAATATGTATCTATGATATTAATATATTATTCTTAAAATACAGAATTAGCATTTTACCTTTCTTTTCTTGATGTATCAATTTAATACTTGATAAGTCTATGTTATGTTTGTTTGTAGACGATATCTTTTTTACATGGTTAGGATCAATCAGATCAATTTTTAGCACATGTTAATATCATTAATAACAGAATAAATTTCACAATAGAACTACGGAGTGATAACGGCTTGAGCTTTTTGGACTTAAATATTAAAATTATTAACAACAAATTAAAGTTCAACATTTTTAGAAAACCAACTAACACTGATTGTATAATTAATTCTAAATCTAACCAATCCCAACAAATTAAAATGTCAGTATTTTATAGTAGTTACATTTATAGACTACTAAAACACTTTGCTTCAAACAACGGTTATAATCTGAATTTAGCAAATAGAATTGTTGTAAAAATGAATAAGAAATTAATAAATAAATCTGTATCCCGTGGTATGTAAAGATAAATCTAATTTTAGCTTCATTAACTATGTTCCAAATTATAGCAACAAAATTTGTTAAAACTCGGACGAAATACTATTTCATTAAATAAATGTAATTGAGGTAAATTTTTAATTAATAACAGACATAACCTTTGGTCTACAGAAGCGGTGTATATAAAATAAATTGTCTACATTGTAACGCATTTTATTTAGGTCAAACAGGCAGAAAATTATTATTAAGACTTAATGAACATGTAAATGATATTAATGAAGAAAAAAAGCCACAGGTTTTAATACGCATTGCATACATAGCAAACATAACATAGACTTCTCAAGTATTAAATTGTTACATCAAGAAAAGAAAGACAAAATACTTAGTCTGTTAGAAGAATTGGAAATTAAGAGATCAATTGAACGAAAAGAACGCAATACCAATGTGCACTCAGCTTTTAAGTAAAATATATTAATAGACACATATTTAGGGTTTTCCGTCAATAACATTGTAGCGACCAACGTCAATAAAATAAGAACACCTTGTACATAACTTCTTTATGTACAGGTCGGCAAACATAGGAACAAGTTTCAGTGAACAGCGGTGATGCGCAAACGAAAGACAGAGAAAGTATTCGGAGGAAGAAGGACGGCAGAATACGCAAGCTTTTTCGCACGGCTCCTCGAAATACGCAGAAGGGCGCACATGAATTACTAACCAAATCATTGACTACATTGAAACAGTTGAGTACGAATAAAAAACATACAAAAAGGACAAAACAAGTTTATGTAATATACATTGTAATGTAGTACTGTAGTAAACAGTATTGAGATACAAAACAATCTGTAATTAGTGAAATAACAATGTCTATGTATGTATTTGTGTTTACGCATAACCGAAAATCAATAGTAACAACGATAAAAACACGGCAATAACACAACAACCAACAGGGGTAATTCTGGTGCGCCCGAATGTTATCTCGCTAAACGGTCTAACAGAAGTGAGTTCCCTCCCTACCTCAAGCATTCTATCTCCCGCGCATCCATGGGCGGGAACTTTTCACACTTGTTCCTATGTTTACCGAGCTGTAAATATGTATAAAATGTCTTTTATTCTTACTTAAACATGTGCAGCCATTCTTCTCTGTACAACTAACAATATTTCTTCGGTATCTATTCTTCTCCTTACGAATTACTTTATTACATCTGTATTTTCCTATAATTCCTTGAAATATTTCAATCCTATTTATTAAGTTCAAAAGGCCTGTAATTCTATACCTGTCCTAATTACTTTCTAATGGTGGGTTTCTTCGGTGCTTTGGGTTCAGTCTTCAAGCTACAAATTCTATCTCTCTTTTCAAAATATGCTTTCTTACTAACAGTCCCCTACTTTTATTTAACAACCCTTAGCTCCGCCTTCATAAATTTCCTAAATTATTCTAAACTCAAAATACTAACAGTTCTGATTCAACTTTCGTTTCATTACACTTATTTCTTCTCTACGGTCCAGTGTAAATAAATATTTATATTATAAAGTGCAATTATTAGTAAAATTGAACACGCCTTCAACAAAATATATAGTATATTATTTATAGGTATGTTATTGTTTACATAGTATTTAAGACATTGCGCACTATTAAACTGTAGTGTTATCTAAGTACTCTTAATAAAGGCATAATATGCCGAAACAGTTGTAGAGTCAATAAAGCTCTTATTTCATTACAAAACAATTTTTTATTTCCTTTATATTATTAAAAATGTTTCATAGTTACCATACCGTACAATCTTTACAAGTTCCTAAATAAATGATTTGGATGCTTAAAAGAAATTAATATGAAAAAGTGACATTGAGAGAAACTGAACTTTGACTGTTACTAATTTTAGAAAGGACTCGTACTGTTCTATGCCACGACCAAACGGAGAACTGGTTACTCATCCAGTACTTTTGCGCTCGACAGTGTGCTCGCCCCATCCGAAAAGACCCATATGAACATACAGTGCCCAGCACCTAAGGAGATTCAAAAGCCATAAATCATCGGATGCGCACTAACAAAGCTTAGACCCTTTAGGGCGGGGATAATCGACCGGTAGGCAGAATGATAACTGCTCAGCAAAGTTTAGTAGCGTAGTGGTAAATAGTTGCAAATTAACAGAGTAGAGAAGGGGTTGTTAGGGTAAGTAAATCAGTTGAATGAATTTACTTGTGTTCCGTGTTCAGTACTTTTTATCACAGTGATACGCGCCGCTGAACTACAAGTTGACGCTTTAGTCCAGCTATATTCTTATTGGTTCTGACCGTCGCTAAATCTCTTTAGGTGCCGGCCACTGTATTCTCCCTATGCTCGTACCGAGTGGCGTAGTCTAGTGCTCTCGATACCGGGTCCGGCTGTTATGGTCCAAGTTTTCTGTAGTTTCCTTGGATCACTTAGGCAAATGCTACATCAGTAATATTCCACAGATAATCTTTCTCTTATGTCTTCATTTCGTCCGTCTCATCCTTCACTCCCTAACCACACTACCCACCCATTCCCACGATTCCTGCCAAGAAGGCTGAAGACGCACTAACACCTTACCGCCCGGCTTTGCCCACCAGCACGAGTAGCTGGTTGGAAAGAAACATATTTTTTTTTCTTCTTCTGACGTTATCTACGTCAGGCGTACGGGCCAAACGCTACTCCACGCTTGAGATTCCATGCGCACGCTCTCGTCGCTTTCATTTCAATGTACCATATAGCATAATGCCAATCGAGTTGCTGGCGTAGGATATAGGGCGCAACCCACGACTCATGTGAAACGGGACTTAGTGGGTATCTACATATCTACCAAAGATTCATATTTAGTAATTATTAAAAGACCCCAAATAGGCGTCGAATACGCATTTTACAAAAAAGTATGAATGATTTCTTAAATAACACATCGTCTTATCCACAGCGTAACCTGCAACACGCGACAGAGATATTGAAAATGTCTATACTATTTTTGGATGCAACGAAACTGTAACGAAACTCAGGGATTTCTTTAACTAACAATTTATTATCGTATTAAATGCAGTGTGCCGCCATTTACTGATAAGTACTGCTAACTGTGGTGTTTCGCATGTTTAACAATGTCTAACGAAGACATCTACTTGACAGACTGAATCCACGACGACATCTTCGTAAGACCATGTCAATCATATAAAATACCATAATTAGCAGTAAATAGCAGTAGATGGCGACACACTCTCTTTAATACGATATTAAATCAACTTTCTTTTGCGTATCAGTTTCGGTTTAGTTTTGATAAATTTTTGACTAAGAACTAAATGTTCTTTATGAACCAATTGCAAACTAATAATTGTAAATTATAATGGCTAAACACGTACAATTACAAAATTAGTTCAGTACAGTTCATATACTATAAGAAATTCAACTTCTTCCGAGTTCTTGGTAATGCATATAATGCCCTAGTGGGTCCCCTTCAAATTCTGATCAGTCCCACCAAAATTTTTACTGAGTGTTTATGATGCCTCCGATAATCGCGAATCCCGTCCTTCGTGTTAAAGTACTAAAACCAATTGATATTCATCGTAAGATCTGTGTAGTTCACGGCCAACACATTATGAGTGATGGAATGGTAAGGAAGTTGGTGAGAGCATTTAGAGATGGTCGCACAGATGTGCATGAAATGCCCGTCCGCATGTAGCTAATCGGATCAGTGATCTGATCACATTTTTTCACTGGGAGACTCTAAATCATCCTCCGTACAACCCTGATCTGGCGCTCAGTAACTACCATTTGTTCCTGTATTTGAAAAACATCTAAGCGGTCAGCGCCTTTAAGACGATGACGAAGTAAAAACAATTATGATGCAGCGGTGGTGATGCAAGTCAGGCGACAGAGTTCTATGAGAATTGTATTCAAAAACTGATCACTGGTCAAACGTTATGACAAGTGCCTCAATATTGAAGAAAATTATGTAAAAAAGTAGACTGAGGTACAGGCTTTCAAGTAAAAGTAAAATTATTAAGATATCTTTGCACGTTTTTTATTAATTTCAAAACGGTGCTTACTTAAAAAACATGCCTCGTACTATTGCTGAAAAAAGCATACCTTTTTTATACAGGTGTACATGACGCCATTGATTACTTGAATATTATGTTATTTCAAATATCCCACCTCTTTATATTTGTTCATTTTCCTGTTCACAATTTTGGTTCGATTCCGATTTGTCAGCATTGATACGAAAATTATGAAAAATTGCCTATCCATTCAGCTATTCACATCAACAAACAACTTGCGAATCTCCATTTGTTTTCTATGTTTCCGAATTAAAATAAATAGCCAATTTTTGTTATTCTTCGTGTGCAGTTCATTATTTCGTTTTTATCAGCTTTATACACTTTTTTAATTAGTACAATTCTGTTTAAAAATTCAAATTTTATTTTTATTTCATACGGACACATTTCTATGTAAATTAATAGTCAATATCGAATTTTAAATTGTAATTAATTTCTTTGAACCGTACATTTACAATTTATTTATTATTTATTCAATATTATCCTATGAATTTACGGAATTAAGAGATAAAGTTTTTCTAAGGAAATCAAAAGATAATATGGTTGAAACGTCCAATATTATTTAGAAGTAGGAGCTACCTGCAATTATTTCTTGAGGTACTTATTCTTAAGGACCTGAATATAAAATTCTTCAAAATTATATTTTATCATATATGCCTCCTCAAGGTATGCGAGAAGTCAATAAAACCTCTATTCTCCCTTTTAGTAGCCTATATTTATAAACCAATAATCAACTAAATGCTTAATAACCATGATTGTATTTAGGCTAATTTCTTGGTGAAACATCGTGTAATAATATAAGTTAATTATAAAAAGACACTTGGTATTGTTTCACTATTTTTATTTAAAAACTCTAACATGTTTCGGCTATGAAGCCATTATCAAAGAGTTAAATACAGATACTAACTAAATATAATAAGGATGAAATTCTTTTAAATACATATACCGCTTACTAGGTGGTAGGTAGGAGGTAATATTATTTATTTTGTGTTATTCCTGCGACTGATTTTAATAAGGGGGAAACCCCAAAATCTATTTGGTCGTTCAATAACATTTTATTATTATTGTGTGCTCTGGTAATTTCTAATATTTCTAGTAGATCAGGTCTTTTACTTTTATTTTGAATGTGTAATAATTTAAAATTATCAGTATCCAATGTATGTTTATTTTTTACAAAATGGTTTACAAGGGTGATATCTTTTGTATAAATCATTTTATATTATTTTATATATTATTTTATATATTAAAAAAGTTTCGTTTAAATGGCAACACCGTTAATTATGTGTCCTATAGGTTCAGAAAAAATTGTTCGGAATGAAAGAAGTCGTAGCGATATTAATTTTTTTTTATCTCAAATTGGCCTCGGGCAGTGATTAGGCATAAAATTTGACGTTGAAATATGTATCTATAAGCTATTTATTTACTTCAATAGGGAGATCAAATCAAAAAGAAAATTTTTCTTGCTCGATATAAAGTTTTAGTTGTTAATTTATATCCCGTAGTTGCAGTAAAATCTCTTTCTATGATTTGCAATTTTTTATTGCTCATAAATATTTATAATAATAACCAAATGCAAATTTTACAATAACACTATATGTTTGGCTGGGCTGTAACCCGCCGGTTGATACTTTGGTGATAATATTTCGATACAATAGTAATAGACTATAATGTTTTTACTTTTTTATGTTTTTTACTTTATACACTTATATACAACGTCGGCTATTTAGTTATAAAATATGTAAAAATATGACTATGGAATCAACAGAAACAACTACTCCGAGGGCTAATAGCCCTACCAGTATTGAATTACACTGTTGATTCTGATGGATTCTTAGACGAAAAAAAGAAGATATTAAAATCCCCACTCGTCTAACTGTAAAGGATCACAGACCCCACATTTCGAACGTGTCCTACGCTGTAGGCACAGCGTACCGAAAGCCATATCCCATGACCGGTTTCTGCCAGCGCCCATCTGATGAGACCCGATAGGTCGAAACTGTTACTCAGTAAATCTGTTACTCTCGAGAAAGACATTGCTATGTCGAAACAATATTGTAAAGTTTAAAATAAAATATTTTGAAAATTTAAAAGTGATTTTCATTCCTTCAATTAGTTACAAACTTTTCCTCGTTAATTTGAGGCGATCTATAGTAGGTATAAATTGATTCAAAAGTGAAAATCATATTAATGCATTTAAATTTGCATCTATTTTAAAGATTATCCAAAATTTTTCAGTATATTTAAATATTCATTATTAAAATTTTCGCAGATAATATTACATTGCATTCTGAACAATTTTGCCCCCATAACTGTTTTCGTTTGGGTTTGCCATATTTTATTTTGTTTTGTAACACTCATCGTATATTAAAATAGAGAAAAAGATTTTTCTGAAACTTTTCTACATTTAAACATAATTTGGCCACATTAAGAATATTGTGTACTTTTTGGGCCACGATATATAATGATGCCTAAATAGTTCAATAGCTATTAGATTAACCTAACATAGCTAATTTCCGCATAATCTATGTAATTTAGATTTGTCAACACTGACTTGGTATGACGTCATTTACTTTAACAGCATGGCTGATCACGTGTATCGGTATTGTTTTATATAAACTATACCATTTTGTGAACAGCCGATCACCAAAGGAAAAAAGAATACCATGCAAAATGCTAGGTGTTTTTTTACTGTCTACAATTTTCAGCGATTTTGATTGCTACTTATTTCTTTGTGAACTATTTCCTGTACCACTATACATGTGAATACTCAGTGTTAATCTTTTGACTATTGGGCGATTGCGTGTTCAGTTACCAAAGAAATATATACGTAAAGTTTACAGGTTTTTGTGTTTCCATGTCTCTTGGCAACACTGCGTCTCTTGTGTTTTATTATAATTATCTGATAACTTCTTTATCAAGTATTAATAAAGTCATAGCATAATAAATCTATCCAACGCCAAGTGAAATCCTCTTTTTTTGTTACGAAATAGTTATTAGGTTTAATTGATTGATCACTTACCGCTTCAACTTCCTTCGAATCCAGATAGCAGCACAGCAGACACGATCCGATATACCTATGCGATCTTCTGTGGAAGAAATACAAAATATGTTATAGTTACACGAATGTACGTTTGTCACAATATAAAAATCAGCGTACATGCATCATTCACTTATTCCTTTCTAATATAGCACCGTAAAATCATTTTGCACCACAATTTACAAGCCCGAAAACACAAAAACATAATCAAATGTTCTTATCTCGATCTTAGACAACAGGCAGCGACTATCTATCACTCGTACTCGTCCGAGACTCACTTGCTCGCCGTGACTCGTACTGAAAACGTAGCGCATGTCGAATGGTAAGCTGGTTTAGACCACGTGATACAGTGTTTACCGCAACGCTAACAACTGCAATATCTACAAACTAAAGCTAGCTATTATTCTCATAAAGTAGGTAATAAACAGATTCACTAAAAATAGAAGAATAATTTAGTTATTAAAACATATGGACAACGCATCAGTAGATGGCGCATTATGGTCTTTTGTTTGATCACTGATAGAATGGAAGACATAAATTGCAGTACTTGTATTTATTTATACTAAAGATTTGTCCACATAACAGTTGCTAATATTTCACAGATAATGCATATACTTAATAGCAGAGCCGGACAAAGTTCTCATCATAAATATCTTCAAGTCCTATGCCTAAATCCATTACATAATGTAATATGCTTTGGTCCTTAAAGTGCCAATTAAATTTTAAAATCCAAAGGCTTCGAATTTAAAAAGTAATTAGGTTAAAAACATTAAACACGTGTTTAAGGGGCTGCGAGCACACCAGAAGGGCTTCAATTAATCCAAAAGGGTTTCAGGTTTCAGGTACATTGAATTAAAGCCCCTTCGATGCTGTTATTCTCATGCATCAAGCAAGCAATTTGTACGAGGTTGAAGCCCTGAAATACAAATTACGAAACACTTCTAAATGTTCAGGAAAGGGCATGAACTACAGTGCTTCTAAACCCTAAAATGACTGAAAGCATATTCTGTTTTGATTCGCTTTGAATTGTCTTGGACTGCAACTTGATGAAATCCAGGTATTTGCGTTGAATCTTGATTGAAGTAGTGTTTGTAGGTCGTTTGAATTAATGATCTTTGAGAAGGTTTTATATACGTATATTTACACTTTTTACAACGGATAATACTGGTAGCAACTACCGGGAAGCGTTGCGTCACGATTGAGTTGTCGTTTGAATATTATTAATTGATTAGACTGGGTGGTTGATATAAGTTGAATATAGCTGATAGATAGATAGTTTAATATGAATTGATTTGATTTTAAAAAATGGTTATTTATAGATTTTAGAATAAGTTGGAAAGGGATGGAAGTGTGATTAAATTTGATGAGAACAATGATGGTGGGTGTTAAAAGTGAGGAAGGTGGGATTTGAAACTTGTTGTAGCGTATTGGTGTATGGTTATTAATGTGACAGAAATATGATACAAATTGACGGACGTTAGGATTAGGGGGTTGACAGTTACAGCTAGAAAAATTATTGGAATTTATGGGCGATTTATGGTAGTGCAATTAGGAAAGGATTCGAGACTAAATTGACAAAGGAAAGGAACTGGTAATAAATGAACAAAGGAGCTAAAAATCAGAAAGCATCTTGCAATGATAATAAAGCAGTTGGTGGTCCAAGGAACGCAACATATTCTGAAGCACAAATCATTAAAATCTTGACTAGCTCTGTTTAATAGGAATTTGGAAATACCACATGCATCCTTAAAATATAAATACATGGAAGCAGCATTTAAAACTATAACTCACTTTAATGCGGCCTGATTTTCCGTCCTTTCCTTTGACGTATCTTTCTCTACGAATTAGGTCGCGTTAGAACGAGAAAAGCGAACCACAATTACTTCCTATTTCATAACACTCCTATAGTACTAAATGCTGTCTCCATGGATTTATACTCTGAACATTTGTCAAATTAAAGCTCTCTGCATTATACGATCATTAAAATGAGTACGCTAGCGTGACTGATAATCGCGAATTATTGTGCAAACAACTTTCAGTTACTGTTAGTTCGACGTTTTTGTGACTTTGTAATTACGTTCGTCGTTGTTACTGTTGTCACCTCTCGTAGCTTAAACAAGTACCCGGGTTCGATTCTCAGCAAGGGCGTCGTGACAACAGTCACATTTTTCCTCCATTAATTTGAGGTAATCCATAGTCGATAAAATTTAATTCAAAAAAATTCATTCACATTAACGTATTAGAAAGTAAATTTGCAAGAGCTGGTGACAAAAAAATAAAAGAATTTGGTAATGCTTTAAAGTTTATTTACTACTTCATTATGATATACAATTAAATAAAATATCAGACACACAGTCAGTAGTCACTCAAAGTGCTGGTATGGACAGCCGATAATGCTTGGAGCGCCTACGGATACACTTAAATGTTTTTAGAATAAAATCTATATATATATAAAAGAAAGTCGTGTTAGTTACATTATTTATAAGTCAAGAACGGATGAACTGATTTGGCTGAAAATTGATGGGGAGGTAGCTTAGAACCAGGAGACGGACATAGGATACTTTTTATCCCGTTCGACCGCGTTCCCCTGTGACGTGACATAAAACTTCAATAAAAATACAAGTCACTATAAAACGTGGTATAACAAAAACGCATCCGACATGGAATAACAAAACGCAAATGACAGCTAAACGTAATTTTGTCTATGGTTAAGTATGGTTGAAAATTTGATAATTATACGATAAATGAATAAACACTACTTTGTTTATTATCACTTTTTTATTTACAAATCCTTTTGACTATAGTTTCGACAAAAAAGCTTGTCATTGTCAAACGAATAATTCAAATTGAATGAATATAAACAGATTTGTCAAAACAAATGATTACAAATTGAATGAATGTAAACAGATGTACAGTAGTGTTTATATATATTTTTTTAGAAATACCATTAATTATTAAATGTAGAATAGTACTGAGTGGTACAAATCTACCTGGTCGTTTAACAGGTTATTTCCTGGAATTTTTGATGCTTTATATATTTCTAAGGATTCTAAAATATTAAGTTTAAAGCCTTTATTTAGATTATGAGTGATTTTAAGATTTTCTATAGTAGGAAACTGATGGCCTGTTTCTAAAATATGGTTTGCAAAATTGGAATTATCTTTTCCTAATCTAAATGATCTAACGTGTTCATTATAACGAGTTCTAAATGACCTTCCAGTTTGGCCTAAGTAAAAGGAATCACATTCTGTACATTCTAGCTTATAGACTCGAGTTTTTTCAAATTTGTCATTTTTATCTTCTGAATTAAAAGGTATGTGTTTTAAACATGTGTTTGTCTTAAAACTAACAGTTAGATATATTTGTATCACTCAGTACTATTCAATACATTTAATAATTAATGGTATTTCTAAAAAATATATATAAACACTACTGTACATCTGTTTACATTCATTCAATTTGTAATCATTTATTTTGACAAATCTGTTTATATTCATTCAATTTGAATTATTCGTTTGACAATGACAAGCTTTTTTGTCGAAACTATAGTCAAAAGGATTTGTAAATAAAGAAGTAATAATAAACAAAGTAGTGTATATTCATTTATCGTAAAGATGAACTACCACAGAGTAACAGCTGAATCAGTCCAATTTGTTTTGATAATTATAAATTTTGTCAAAATCAATAATCATCAGTAATTTGTATTCTCTTTGAATAATCATTAACAATGCCGCGACCAAGACGATCGAATCTTTCCCGACAAGAAGATTACGAAATATTGCGAATGAAAGAACTGAAGAAGAACAAGAAATTGCCCGAGAAGAGCGCCGCGTTAGTATGGCTCGACTTAGTGGTTCTCAATCACAAGAGCAAAGCGAAGCAGCCCGTGAAACGGCTCGGTTGGCAATGCGAAATCGTCGAGCGAACAACAGAGATCAACAAATAGATAATTTTCGACGCACATGAAGAAGAAGAGGTGCTTAACTGAAGAGTGCAACCTATGCAACAAAATACATGAACAATAAAGAATCATTAAAATACTTAATTTTTTTTGTTTGTATTGCCAAATAAAAAATTGAATAAAATCCAAAATCTGCTTATTTATTGCCTCTAAGGAGGAACAAAGTTCGCCGGGTCAGTTAGTAAATAGAATAAAATAAGAAAACAGAAACATAAAACTAAGATAAAAAATTGTTGTATAGGTAGGTAGGTAGGTACGTTGTTAGATACTCTTGAAGATGACCTAACATAGTGAAATGTACATTGAGTGGTTTCAATAAAATTTGTGAACCAATCTAGGAGTTATATCTTCATTTTCATCATAATTTAATAAATATGGTTCAGCAAGAGTTAACGTCTTCGTTACTTCCTAATAAAACTAATAGATCAAAGAAAGGATTCGCTGTTGTGACAAGTGATAATTACAAATAATCTGAACACTTTGTGGGGTGCAACTGTTGTGAAACATACTTAATGAAGTAAAAAAAATAAACAAAAGGAACGTTTCACTAAATTTTATTAGAAAAATCCTAACAAGTCAACGCTACCATTTTCAATGGAGTAAAGTACAACAAATACTAAAGTCTTAAAACTAAAACAGCTTTATATATATATATATATATATATATCTAGAGATTAGCCAAAATAAGTGGGGATTCAATTTAACTTAGCTCTAATTGGTTATTTACAATATTTTGGTTGTGCAAGAAAGCTTTTTTGATTTCCAAGCATTCTAGAAGAGACAGCTTTCTACTTTTGTTAAAATTACTATGTAAAATTGCTACATTTTATTTAGTTAATAATATATTTACCTGGAAACGTTATGTCGGTGACGTGTTTTATATATGGAAAGGCACAGATAGGCAATTAGATAAATTCCTAATTTTCTTAAATAATATTGACAAAAACATCCATTTTACTATAGAAAAACAAGTCAACAACAGCATTGATTTCTTAGGTTTGAATATTTCTAAATCTGATAACAAAATTCGACTCGAAATTTATAAAAAACTCCTCTTGTACTGATACAATTATTCCAGTTGATTCAAACCATCCATTCTTTTTTAAACAGGCTTTTAAATATTCCATTATCTGATTTTAATTTCAAAAAAGAACTTAACATTATTAAACAGATTGCAGTAAATAATGGTTTTATAGGATTTTTCTAATAAAATTTGGTGAAACTTTCCTTTTGTTTGTTTTTTTACGACAATTACAAAGTTGAGGATTCTGGGTTAATCTATTTAAAATAATCAGTCTAGATAGGAAGAGCTCTGAAGACATTCTTTCCGAAAATTTGTTGTGTGCACTCTGCCTTTTCTATTGTAACAAGATCTTTTTTTAGTAATGTTTTGTTAAGTTTAATTATGTTTCAAAAGTAATTCCTTTCTATTTAATCGTGTACAATAACTTATATTTATTTTTCGCTGACTTAACGTGTCAGTTAAAAATTGGTGCACCTTTAGTATGAAAAATGAAAAACAAATAAGAGGACAGCAACTTAACTTTGCACGAAATAAACGAACAGCCTTAAATTTCCCATTTTTAATTAAATGCACGGATGTGAGGAAAGTACATTTAAAAATAAAAGCAATATCGCACGAAAGATGTTGATGGTGTACATATTTGCATAAACTCGAGCACCTTTACAGAATCTTGCATTATTAGAGTTCCAGCACCACTAAACCAGGTCGACTCGAGGATCACTTCTGGTTTTGCTATTTCGGGTTTAGACTTAATTTCCATGGTAAAGAGCAGCCTAGCTTCCGATGCAAATCAGGAAATGCTCCTCGTTCAACGAATGCCTAAATTTATCAAATGGAGCTTTGTATTCATTCGACTTTATTTGGCTGACATGAAAAGCATATATGGTAAAGTTAAGATATGCTTTTGAAAACTACAACGTAGAAAAATAAAATAAAATAAAATTAAGCCACTAATTCACAAAAATATTTGTTTAAATACACCACTATGTGGTCATCATCAGTGTAACAAAGTTATAACAACAATTTTTCTTAAATATAAGGTTAACGGAGCAGGGGTAATAACGAGTTATTTAGTAGTGACAGATCGAAATTCATAAGGAAATCCCGATATTTGTACATGTACACAGCCTCGGTTGGCGACAATTCCGAGCATTTATTAACTTGTTTTAAAAGTTCTATGTTATTACTATTTATAGAATGACCAGTTTCTATAATATGACAAGCTACAGCTGATTTATCTTTGTTCTGATTTTTTATATCATAAAAATGTTCTTTAAAACGTGTCTCTAAATTCCTTTTGGCCATTCCTACATAGAATTGATCACAATCGTTACAATTTATTTTATAAATGCCTGACATACATTTCTTATCTATTTTGTCCTTTGGATTTCCTAAAGGGTTGGCTAAATTGTTTTTATTAGTGAAAACCGGTTCAATATCGTATGATTTAAAAATTTTTTTTAAACCTTTTTTTAAACTATAATTATAAGGAAATCTCCTTTTTATATGATTTTTGTTTTTAATACTAGTTAAGGTTGTACTATCTTTATTTAGTTTTTTCTTTTTGTGATTTTTAATAATCTTGTATATTTCCTCTTTTTTGAAACCGTGTTTTGAAGATATGTTTAAAATATGATTTAGTTCTTTGTTAAAATTTTGTTTGTTTAGTGGTACGTTAAGTAATCTAAAAACTAGGCTGTTGAAGGCGGCCAGTTTGTGTTTTTTATCCGTATACAACTCATTAAATATATAGCGATCTGTGGGGTTGGTTTCCTATAAATATCAAAATTTATAGTATCTTTATTAAATTTTGAATACTACTTTTATTTTAAGAATTATATCGATTAAGCGTCATACCGTAACCTAATTTCCCAAACATGTACATATACACAAAAATAACCATTTTTAATTAAAAGTTTAATGGTCTTTTGATTAAGATAAAGGAGTTCAATTTCTGCAATTTGATGTTATTCGTTTACAAAATTAAAAAAGGTTTTTAATTATGTGATGGCAATTTCTTTTTTTAAATTACCTCCGTAGGTAGTCCATTCGTTATGCGATAGAATATTTATCACTTCACCGATTATGTTTAGTTTGCTATTTCTGCTTGTATTAATTTATCAACCAGGATTTACAGATGATTAACCGAACGGTACACAGAATTCTTGTTAACCGTATCAACTCAGAGCTTTCATTTCCAGTGAATCAAGCACAGGTACGTAAGATTAATAAGACCGACTCATTCATTAGTGTCAATTCTTACCTCGAAAATGCAAGTTGTGGCGCAATTGATGCTTCAGATCCTAATCCTGTCGTTACCATTTATCAACATAGATCAATTAATCTGTAACCCGATCGGTAATCCAACCTACTGAAAAATGGCTTACTAATTACTTATTCGAGGAAAACATTAATCAATTTAACTTTCAAAAGCAGATAGCAAACTACACGGTTAGTTAAATACAAATGTTTACCTGATATAAGGGTAATTGGAAGGATTAAAGAGGTTCATAAACCTGTTAAATAAAGTGTTAGCTGTTTCCTTTGTGTTGCGGAGTTTTCGTTATTTAAAGTAAAATACAAACAGCAGAATTTTACAAATAAAAATTTTAATTCTTGGCAGAAACAAAATCGCGGTGATTAACTGAACTCGAAATGTCTCCCGATTACACTCTCTTTCTCTAGCTCTCTTATTATATCGCATGTATTAAACAACTTATTAGGCAGAACTAAACCAAAAGAAAACATTCACAGGAATTTATTATATCAACAATTGTTTCGCTAACACAGAAGCTTCTTCAGGATAATACTATACTACTGTGTTAGCGAAACAATTGTTGATATAATAAATTTCTGTGAAAGTTTTCTTTTGTTTTACTTATATGAATACCATTCACCAACTAAAAGCCAGTTCCATTTCAACTTATTAGGCCACAAAACCTTTCTTCACTCTTCAAATGCTTTGACGTTTATACAATTGGTATTTTGGTATGAAAAACACTTCTGAGGTTAACATACTGTTCAAATCATGTTTGGTTTAACAAAAAGTCAGAAAATATACATCCGAATTACCTGTAATTTCCATATTGGAACTACTTACAACTAACGACTAGCTCAGGTAATTATAATTTAAAAACTTGTATATTATATTTATTTGTATGTATAGATAGGTATATTTGTAAGGTTTATAGATGATGAGGTAGGATGATTGTGAAAAAACATTATAATAGATGTAAATGAAAACGCTGGATTTAATTTTCACATTTATTAGAAGACTCTAACAATTGTTTCGATTTTCCAATCGTTTTTGAAGAGATCATACACGAACCAAATTGAAATAAATATATTCATTATTTATACCCTAAGTTAACTATACAGTATACACAAATACATTAAATTCCTTATTTTCTAGTAAGAGGAAACGCTCAATTTGGTCATTGGTAATATTTTTGTTATAATGCAAAGCTTTTTGAATTTCAAGTCTTTCTAAAAGGTCCAATTTTTTACTATTATCTAACATATGTAAAATTTATAGATTGTCTTTATTTATCAAATGTCCATTCTTGTTACAATGTTGTGACAATCCTGTGGAATTTTTGTTTTCTTTAATTGATTTGACATATTCTTTGTATCTAATGTCAAAATTACGGCCGGTTTTTTCAATATAGATTGCATCACAATCATTACATTTTATTCTGTATACGCCTGATTTTTGGTTTTGTTTGAACTAAGTTGATATTTGACTTACAATAATGGCTACAACCCTAAATTAGTTGACACGTTATTAAATAAAAAACAAAGAAAATCAACTTTAAAATTAATATTTCACAGCCAAAACAATAAAAAAGATAGGTGGTTTAGCATAAACCGTTACAGAAATCTCAGTGATAAATTATATAACAGTAATAAAAACTTTGTGAAAATTAAATCCAGTGTCTTCATTTAATTCTATTATAAGTATATTTGTATTTACGACAACAAATATGTTCTTAAGCTAATTTTAACATTAGTACCATTATTTTGTTAACTCTTGATAATGGCCTTCCGCCGAATCAATTGTTGAGTTGTTATATATTTAATAAGAAAAATAGTGAAAACATGGTGTCACATTGAATTTTGTTATCTTCAAATGTGGCGTGTCGTTTCGATACATAAAATTGATGTTGCGCTATATAGTTAGTATGTCTAATGAACTAATTGAGCTTGCCTAATAAGTAATATACATAAAGTAACGTTTTCAGTCAGAGGTAGCTACTCCGAATTAATCTGAGGAACTACTCCTTAATACCCTTAGTAGTGCGAGCCTTAGTCCTCTAACACGTAGATATAGTATGCGAGATGCGGAATATAGTAAAGACAATAGCGACTGCTGTATCTGATACTCGCATCCAAATTCATTTATAGTATAGTGGCGTTGAAGATAGACGTGGAAGAAATTCTTCTTCTTCAGTAGTAGTTAATAAAGAAAAGCACTATCTGGGTCTATACAATGGTAGAATTAAGCGAAACAAAGGAACCTTTACTTTATTATATGGAGAATTTCTGCAAAATTCTTCAAAATTTGTTGAGCAACATTTTTTGTTTTGGTTTGAATATTGTTCACGGTATGTGTCCCATAGATACATATTTGGCTTCACCAAAAAATTAAACTTTTAATAACTACTTATTTTCTACAAAACAACAACTATAAATGTTTCAATAATTTATTAGTGTACCCAACATTCGTTTCGGGCAAAGCCCATTATCAGCTCACACAGTTTTTGCTAAATAGTAGGGGGAAGATGTTTGACCTAATTTTAGTTGATTATTGACTATATTTAGCTTACTTTCTAATGCTCTTTTAATTTAGAGATTCTCGAGCATATTTAATTTTTTACTTTTATTGACATTGCTGTGTAATATTTTAACATTTTCTAGATCAATGGAGTGGTGAAACTTCACACAATTTTCAGAAATGCAGGTTTTTTGTTAATGTTTGTTTATGCTGTACAAATGTTCCTTCAACCTAGTAAATTATTGAAACATTTATAGTTGTTGTTTTATTTTACTTATTGAATACCATGTTTCACAACAAGTGCACCGAGGTTAGTTTAAATATCATTAAACTATTTGTTTTCGGAAACGGTACACTCCACCTTTTCTACATTTCACGAAAGTACCACGTACAAATCTGATTTTTCTCACAATCTCTTGAAAATGTATGTAAGTCTGAGGAGCTCCATATAAAGTAATGTAATATCTGGCAATATTTGTATCATCTCAGATACAAAATTTGTCGCCAGCGGCTGGAGAGTCAAGATGCAGAATTTTTAAATCCGGACACTATATCTGCAGCTCGGCGTATCTCAGATGCAGCATCTACGTGTGTCAGAGGCCTTAGAGAGTAAATAGACGGAAACATCATTTGACAATGTACAATGGTGAATCAAATATAAACGAGCCTTTTTAAATTGCGTGCCGGATGGTTGTTCAAGGAGCATCCGAGAGTTAGAAACTTGAAGTGGGGATATTAGGTGGCACAAAAACGACGCGTCGTATTGCTGCGTTCGCTTGGTTAATAGTGGTTAACAGCTATCACAATAAGTGAGAAAGAAATCCATAGCAGCGTTGTGCAACGAATTATTATTAAGTTTATTACACGTGAAAACGTAAAACCAGCTGAAATTTTGCGCAGATTGAAAGGACAATTCGGAAATGAAACGCCTTCGTGGCCACGTGTAAAAGTTTAGTGCAAAGAATTTAACGATGGGCATAATCGTAATTGTGTCGGAAATGTAAATCATCCTCGTCATCCGCGCACCAGCGTTACGCCGGTTAACATTGCATGCGTTGGAAACCTTATTGAAGAGGACCGCCACGCCACGCCACTGTGCTTCAGATATCTGGTGAACTGGGCATCAGCTGTGGGAGTGTCTATACAATCATAATGAAAAACTTGGAATTCCCAAAAATTTCAGCTCGTTGGGTTCCAAAGTTGTGAGTGAAGATCAATAAGCTGTTCGAGTTCGCATCTCTCAAGCGCTTCTCACTCAATTTAAAGAGGAAGGTAATTTTTTTTGCACAAAATTGTAACCTGCGATGACACGTAGATACACCATTACACTCCAACATCAAAACGAGCAAGCATGGAGTGGCGGCGCAAAGATGAATCAAACCCAGTGAAGCCGAAAATACGTCTGTCTGCAGGGAAAATTTTAGCAGCGGTTTTTTTGGGACTGAAGAGGTCTATTTTTTGCACGAGCAAACAACTATTAATGCGGCCTACTACTGTCTGTGCTACTAACTTCTCAGTCAGGTAAAACTTGCTTATCACCGAAGAAGGAAGACGCACCCCATTCGTGACTATTGCACGATAACGCTAGGCCTCATACCGCAGTTTTATTGTAGGTCCAAATCGGTGAAATGCACTGGACTCAGCTGGAACACCCTCCATATAGCCCAGACCTATCCCCCTGTGATTTCTACATGTTTGGGCCCCTCAAAGAATCACTAAGAGGCTGAATTAGAACTAAATAATTTTGAATTTAAATAATTTATGAAGATAATGAAGGTGGAGCTAAGGGTTGTAGATAAAAGAAGGGAACCAATGGTAAGAGAATGTGATTTTGAAATGCCGAAGATAGAATTTATAGAATTAAGACGTTGAACCCAAATCACCGAAGAAACCCTACTATTAAAAAGTAATTAGACAGGTACATAATCATATGCGTTATACAGTTAGTAAATAGAATAGAAATATTGCAGGGATTATAGGAAAATACAGAAGTAATTAAGTTATTGTTAAGAGAAGAATAGATACAGCACAGGTAAAGAGCAAATATAGAAATAGAATTGCAAAAAGGGAATATTTACACGAAGACAATATAACATATATAATACTGAAATATAAACACAATTAGAAATTTTATTTTTTTTAAATAAAAAATATATCAAATTGCCATACTGCCTATACCAAAGTAAAGCCAACGCTAGTCTTGTGTATTTTTTGGACATATTTATTTTTATAAATAAACAATTGTACGGTATTTGTGAAAGGCATGTCTATCTATCCTCGCTTCATCCCTTGATATGCTATAATTGTAAGTAAACCAAATAATTAACTAAACACATAATTACAAAAAATATATTTATCTCCAATATTTACAGTACAAAAACTGTAAAATGCACTCAGATGGATTCTATGTAATAATCGAAAAAGTTTTTGTCATTTTTAATAGGCATAATGAAGGAGACTGTGGTAAGTACATAATTATAAGAGTTAAAAGAGGCTCACCCCTAACTACCACAAACTTTTTTAGTTCAAAGGAATGAATAAAAATTGATAATTTTTGTCCGTATTTGTACGCCAAAATTAAATTTTATGTATGTATTTACTATTTATTTTAATTCAGTTAATTTAGAAATTATAAATTTTGGAAATCATTACAGGTAGGTACATACATAGTATAAGATTTGTTCAGATTCAGAAACCAAAATTCATACTTGTACAGTGTTATTCTTTAATCAAATGCGCATTTTGATATTTAAATTACCATACATCTATGTTACCTATAGCTATTCCAATGATACAAATTTATAAATAAATTGAAAGCTAATTAGTTAAAATCTATGTTTTTTAATAGCTGCAATGAAACCGTGATACCAACATACAAACATACCTATACAGAGACTGTTAATGTAATCACTATTTAAATTGGCTTCGTCTTATATCAACCAGAATCAAAAATTCTCTTAAATATAAAAATACTTGATTTAGCAATATTTTAGTTTAACATTAAAATCAGAAGAGTTTGTTAAACATATCACGTTTTGGGGTATCTTCGCGAACCGATCGTAATCTCTAACAGCTGCAAATGTGTAATTAATTCCTTACCGACTCCGGTATGTTCACATTTGCAGAAAAACAATTGACTACCTTAATAGGCGCCATCTGTTATTAATGTTATACCTGTTTACATAAATTGTATAAAAATTGTCCATTATAGTTATAGAAATTGTAGAAATGGTTATCACAAGATTCTGATAATCGCTATGTTGACTGTTGATACAGAAGAAAGTGCAGAGGACGTTGAAAAGCAGATGTTTCTGTTTGGATCTTTAGAAGCAATATACTTTCATCAGAACTAGCAGGATCGTGATCAGAATAGATATCTCTGTTAATGATAAACAATGCAAACAAGTGAGAGGAGATTATTTTTATTAAACAGCTAAAATAACGATTTCTCCTAGGTACAAGAAAAAATCTGCGTCTGATTTATAACATTTTGAATTTTTGCATAATTTTAAATATATTTGTGATGAATTTTAATTCATTTAATTTGAAGGTGCCAGAAAACGATATTTGGAAATTCGGTAAATTAATTCCACACCACACAGGAGACAAATATTCAAAATATGGGACAGTAAAAGCATAACACGGATATAAAAAACAACTATCTTTATGAAATAGCAAATCTATTTTATGCACTTTCTTCATATGGTTATTTTTATGTTAATAAGTCACAAACGATCCTCAATAAACTTTTATCTGTCTGCCTTCTATAAAGGCTAATAATAAAGGTTAGATAGGTTGGTAGAACACCTTCTGAGATATAAAGAACTAGTTAGAGACATATTAGTGATAGAAATAGGTATAAAAGAGGTAGAGGTTTTAGAGAAATGCGAATATTGACACATGATAGAAAGGGGTGGAGGCGTTTCCAATTAGTCTTTCGACTGATGATGAATATATTTATCATCAATATCAGTTGACATCTGAAAAGCTGTCTCTGTGTTTCCAACTACAATATAACTACCGAGCAGCGTGGTCTAGTGCTCTAGATCATTTCATAGCATTCGGGAGGCCACCGGTTCGAACCCGGGCCTGGCTGCTCTGGTCCAAGTTTTCTGTGGTTTCCTTGGATCACTTAGATAATACAAATTCCACAGATAATCTTTCACTTCTCTTCTGTCATCATTTCGTCCGTCTCATCTTTCTCTCCCTAATCACACTATCCACCCATTCCCACGATTCCTGCAAGGAGACTGAAGAGTACGCCCTACACTACAGTGTAGGTGAAAGGGACTGCCCGCCCACCAGCACGAGTAACTGGTGGGAATGAAACACAAAAAGTTTTTTAATGTAATAGAGGTTGACGTCCCTTGGTAACTTTTATTAATGTTGAAAATCTTGGAAATGACTGAATTACCTCGGGAATCGTTTTATTCTGCCTCGTATATTTATAATAGTATAATAATGTGTATGAACTCTTGAAAAAGAAATATTGAAACAATTGCACAGTAAAAAAAAAATTTTAAATAATTTATCCCTTTACGGTTATTCACTTCAATAATAATAATAATAATAATAATAATAATAAAGACACCTTTATTCTAGCAATATTTATTTTTTAGTATAACAATACTCTTATTTCTAATATTCGGCTTATTTGCTTAAAATTACTCTATTGATCTTCATAAAATGGTATCTTTACTTCTCTTTTGAAACTTTCTATGTCACGAGCTTTTATGTGTTCTTGAAGTGAGTTGTAATCCTTTACTCCATTGTAAAAGATGGAATTTTAGGCCAAAGTTTTATTGTGTTTTTCTAAATGTAGATTATTATTTTCTTGTGTTATAAAAATGAAAGTCTGCATTTATTTTTATAAGCACATTTAAGTAATGTGGTATTGTTCCTTTCATCATATATATTTGATTAACTCACTTACACTAATCGACCGTAACCCAACCGTAATATTTCTTTGCTCCATGTAAATTTATTACAATTTTGTATTCCACGCATTGTTCTATTTTGAATTATTTGCATTCTGTTGATGTCATTAGAATCGCACATGTATAATATTGTCGATACATAATTGAAATGCAGAAGAACTATTGCGCTGTAGACAGTCTTATTTGTATTTAAAGATAATGAATTACTTATTCAAAAAATAGAAGGAAATAAAATCCTTTTTTCGTCTAAATTTTAAAGATTACAGATCCCACATTTCGAACGCGTCCTACATAGTAGGCACAGTGTACTGAAAGCCATATTCCACGATCGGTTTCGACCTATCAGGTCTCATCAGGTGGGCGCTGGCAGAAAGAGCTTTACAGTCTATATGCTAAATGTAAACATAAATATGGAATCAACAGAAACAAAATATGTTATATCTTCGTCTATGAATCCATCGGAATCAGCAGTGTAATTCAATGCCGGTAGGGGTATTAGCCCTTGACGTAGTTTCTGTCGATCCCATATTTATATTTATAATTACTTATTTTTCTAATTATACCAACATTCTTTGCAATCTTTTCGCAAACGCAGTTTGCATATTATTTCCATTTTAATTCTCTATTAATTATTACTCCTAAATATTTAATATTGTTAACATATATTTTGATTTAACTTTTTTTTTTCTTTTACAGACAGTAATTTCGTATTAGGAAATGCACAAGTACCAACGCTATATCCAATCGTTTACTGCTCAGATGGGTTTTGTGAACTCACTGGTTTTACGAGGGCGCAAATTATGCAGAAGGGGTGCGCATGTAAGTTCCTCTACGGAACCGAAACTAAAGAAGACCACAAAAGTCAGATAGACAAGGCTCTCGAACTTAAGACTGAACTCAAGTTGGAAGTTATTTTCTACAAGAAAAATGGTAGGTAATTTATCACTACCAACGTATACGAATACTTCGAAACTTTCCTTTGTACGTATTCTAAACGCTTGGGCGTCTTTGCGTGAAAATTGCACAAATAATACAAAATTCCTCACCGTAAAGTATTTTGAAAGGTTTTGCGTTACTTAAGAAGGATTTTTACTATTAATCAGATAGGATGTAAACAGTTTCCTTGAAATGTTATGGATGTTATATATATATATATATATACGCATGCTACAAAATACAAAAGTGGACTGAGCAAGCGAACCAATAATATTTTTGTATTGTCCAAATCGATTATTGACCTATTATTTAATTTACATCACAAGTACTTATTTGCCCTTTTTCTTTAGTAATCTTGTCTTTGATATCCTTCGACAATTATTATGTGAGAGGTCCGCAAATGTCTCACCACAGATGGTTCTACCTGAACCGCACTTGCAAATAAATACGATACTCAGGTCCGTAAATGTCCAGGTCAATAACTGTCCCGACACCGATTTTAATCCTTTAATCTGAAGGGTTTTGCTTTCAAAATAGTTATTAAATCGCCTCTCCTCTTCCTATATCTAATATCTCGATGCACTTGTCTGAAAAATTCCCGAATGTAATTTTTAGTTAGTACTTTCTATGAAAATGATAACCAACATTCTAGCAAAGGTAGTTCATAAAAACTTTAAAAATAAGTCTCTTTATAAAGTCCTCCATACCATTTCCAAATAAGTCGACCTAAAAATTTAAAGAAATTATTGGATGCATATGTGATGATCACCTTCGACTAGAGCTTTTCAATCTTCGAAATATTTGAAAAAGACTGCCTGCTTTCTATTTTCAATCAATAATTTTACTCAAAAATCACATATGGACATATGTAACCTTTATTTGATACCACTCACGACCAAATATACAAGATAAATGCCGTCCACGAGAACTCGCAAAATTTTCATCAAAATATGTGTATTTACATAGAGCACGTTTTAGTCACGCTCGCGTCAGCCACGTGGCTAGTCGACCCCAACCCTTCTCTAGTGGACGTAAAATTGCGAGACCTTCAATTTGATATATGATACATGTATGTGCGACCTACGCAAACACCACCTCCGAATTGCTATTAGGTGTATAAATTGGAAATTGTGTAATGAGGCTATAATTACTAAATAATATACGGAACCCTGTGAAATGAACGTCCGATATGATCTTGATTACTGTTTTGTTAGAGATAGTTTGGTCTTTTTTTAAGTGGTTAAATCTTACAGCATAAAACATGGAGGTAACATTTAATACTGGATTGGATCTCTCTTCCCTAACCGTATCTTTGTCTCTACCAATCAGGCTACATTAATACCGAGCGGCGTGGTATAGTGCTCTAGATCATTGATTAGCATTCGGGAAGTCGAAACCGGGTCCGGCTGCTGTGGTCCAAGTTTTCTGTGGTTTCCTTGGATCATTTAGGCAAATGCTAGAGCAGTAATATTCCACAGATAACCTTTCACTTCTCTTCTGTCTTCATTTCGTCCGTCTCATCTTTCTCTCCCTAACCACACCACCCACCTACCCATTCCCACGATTCCTGCAAGGAGACTGAAGAGGGCCTTACGCCCTACCCTCCGGCTTTGCAATACAGTGTAGGTCGGAGGGATTGCCTGCCCACCAGCACGAGTAGCTAGTGGGAATGAAACACAAAAAAGTTTTTTTTTTAAGTTTTCAGTACCGACAGATTGAAATGGTCTTCATCAGTGTTTAAAAGATAAAAAAGTTTGGGTTAACTGGTTGTTTTAGTGAAGCAGGCTCAGGTTTCTGAAAAGAATATTCTGTAGAAAGGTCCTCTTAATTCCCAGTTGCTTAATTCTCATTTGTAGAGAATGCTACCTTGTTAAAAATTTATATTTTCGGCAGCTACACTTCCAATGTTCTCCACAATGAAGAATTTGTGTATACGTTATAATACTACGTTATTCAAATTTATTCATTAAATGAGTTATTGTTATTTGGGATGGTAAGTTGTTTCTACCGAAAATGAAACGCAATTTTCGTAGCATTTCCGCAACGAAGATTTATTTGCGTAGAACGTTCTACTAATCAAAACACGCGAAAAACGCTCCATAAAATCTATGCTAATTAATTGTTACGAATAAACTGACAAATTTGATACCAAAACGAATAGAATGTTGTAATAGATGTAAATGAAAACATTGGGTTTAAATTTTACAAAGTTTTTATTAGAACACTCTAACAATTGTTTCGATTTTTCAATCGTTTTCGAAGAGATCATACACGAACTAAATCGAAAGTAAAGATATTCATTATATGATACCCTAAGTTAACTATACAATATAAATATATATATAAAAACAGTAGTACATACACAAATATATTAAATTCCTTATTATCTAGTAAGTGGAAACGATGCTCTAAATATTGGGCTGGAAAAACCCTCAATTTGGTTATTGGTATTGTTTTCATTTACATTTATTATAATGTTTTTTCACAATCATCATACCGCATCATCTATGCTGATCTTTAATTTGACCATGAAACGATATTACGAAGCTTTTTAGTAAATCTTGTAGTTGAATCTATTACTTTTATTTATTAAGAATAATATTAACATGTTTAGTCGTATCCGTACCGTACATAGTTGAAATAGTAACAAAAAGTCTTTCTCTTTTGAAAAGATGGTGGTAGTAGACACGTGTCTTAAGTGCTAAGATAACAGGTCCAAATTTGGGCGGATGGGTTCCGTTGTCGTTAGTACGATAGTGTGGAATACTTAATATATGTTTATCGATCCCGCAACCTGATTCTGTCGGTGGACATTTAGCCACAGCTACTGTTGTGTCCTCTCGGACGTAGCCGAAGGTGCCACCAAATTATACCTGACCAAAAAAGGTACAACCGATCTTGCCACTGACCTAAAAGGGACCTTTGAAAAGGTACAACCAATTGTACCACTAACACCTAATAGGTAGACATTATTCTAATGAGAAAGGAAAATACTTCATTGATATTTTATGGCATTCATTTAACAGTAATTAATAAGCCATTATAAATACATACTTATACATATATCAGTCAATAATTTTCTCAATTCAATTCTCTTAACTTCTCGACAAATATATATATATATATTGATGGATGAGCTGTATAAAAAGATTCGTTAAATTTTGAGTGAAATGATTCACACGCGTTTGTCGTTTTCGTAACACAACGACCACAAGGACCACACTCCTTACCACTACCTCATCAGGTAGGTGAGTACCCTTTTCTCTGGTGGCACGATTAGTTGTTTACTTTTAAAACCCCAATTTTGTAGAAGGTAGATTTTTATTTTTAGTGGCAACTTCGGTCCTACGGGTCCTATCTATGACCCTATGACAGCAATATGTTGATTTATAAACGCGCTTAATAAGTCAAAACGTTAGGGATCTTTAATTTAAAATATCTTTTAAAAGACAACCTCCTGGGTATCGTAAGTTTGGGAGACTACACTCAATTCTTTCTTTACCAATTATAAAAAGATTTTTTTTATAAATTAAATACTTTGAATAGTCTAGCAATATCTCTTTGAGTTTATATTCAGTTTTCATTGATATTTGTGCTTGTCGAGTGTAACAAATTCCCATTCGACTATCCTTTTATTCCGATTTCTTCAATATTGAAAGGTATATACTATATATATATATATAGCGTTTTTGATTACATTTTCGCATACCTGTGGCAGTATCTTACTAACAGTATCTTGTATATTCTGCTTTAAATGTTCAAGATTTGTCAGCCTATTAACACAAACATGTCCTTTTGGATAGCCCCATGGAAAATAGTCAACATATTTCAAATTCGATGATCTTGGAGGGCAAACAATAAATCTCATCATTGCTCAAGATTGATTAGTCTGACAACGTTTTTCTCAATATTTTGATTGTGTGTTAGAACATTTTTATATAATGACTAGCCGCCACTAAACAATTAGCTAATAGTTTTGGCCCGTAAAACTGCTCCATTAGGAGACTACACTCAATTTTTTCTTTACTAATAATAGAAAACATAATTAAAGAATTAAAAATACACTTGGTTTCAAAATATTATATTTGTAGACACTACAATTGTTTCAGCAAACATTGCCTTCATCAGGTGTGATGATTTAAACAAATTACGAATCGTTACAGCTATTTATACTAACAACTAAGGGGTGGGGTGTAATTTTGCTAGGCTTTTACAACAATATCTATTAATTTCTAATGCTTCTAACAGGTTTAATTTCAAACTTTTATTTTGCACGTGTAAAATTTTGTATTCTTGATTAAAATTATGGTTTTCTTTTAATAAATGTTCCGCATACGTAGAGTCAGAATTTTTATGTGTAAAACTAGCCCAATGTTCTTTGATACGAACTTTAAAAGATCTACCTGTCCGTCCTAAATATACTTTGTCACAGTCTAAACAATTTAATTTATAAACTCCTGATTTTAAGTTTTTTGGAGTTTTACATTTATTTTTTAGTATATGTTTTCCTAATAAGTTATTTGTTCTAAACGCTATATGATTATTATTAATTTCACTGACCTTTTTACCGATTAAAGAAGAAATGTTACCTATGTATGTGAATGTATTATATTTTTTGTTTCAGTTTTTATTAGAAGCATGTACCTTGTAAAAATCTAGCATTAAACGACCAAATCGAATGATAAAAAATCACGTTTGCTAAATATATTCAATTAAATTACACCCCACCCCTTAGTTGTTAGTATAAATAGCTGTAACGATTCGTGGTTTGTTTAAATCGTCACACCTGATGAAGACATTGTTTTCTGAAACAACTGCAGTGTCTACAAATATAATATTTTGAAACCAAGTGTATTTTTAATTCTTTAATTATGTATTCTGTGTTTCAACAAGTGAAAGCTTCCACCATCAATTAATAATAGAAAGAATTTTTTTTATAATTTAAATACTTACTCTGAATAGTCTCGCAATATCTTTTTGAGTTTATTCAGTTTTCATGGATATTTGTGCTTGTTGAGTGTAACAAATTCCCATTCGATTGTCCTTTTATTCCGATTTCATTTTCAATATCGAAAAGCATATACTACATATATATATACTAAAATATTTCTTTATGGCCTTTATGCAACGTTTATAGATATTTGTAAAAAAAGCTGAACAAGAAAATCAGGAAAGCAATTTTACTTTTTCAGGTACTCCATTCTGGTGTCTGCTCGATATCGTTCCGATCAAGAACGAGAAACGGGAAGTGGTTCTGTTTCTTGCATCATTTAAAGACATCACGCAAACGAAAATGGCCGAAATGTCTGAAAGCGAACTCTACGATAGCAGTAAGATATCTCTTATCTGGAACATTTTGCTTGAAGTGTTCAATGCACGTAAATTCAATTGTTACATTTTCAAAGGCATATTTGAACAGCATTCTAGATGTTACCTTCCTTTGTACTCCTTTGTTCAGTTGTTTCTTTATAACACACGATGCATCACATCTATTCCTAGAGTAACTATTATTCATTATTACACGCCACTTTGCCCCATTTCCATTGAAAGGTAAAATGGATACTACCAATCCTATCCTATCCTAGTTTACTGCTTTTGTGATTTAGCATTGTTGGTAGAGCATACATAATACATTAAGACTGTTTACAATAAACTCTATAATAACCATTCACTACATAGCGAGAGAGAGAAAGAGAGAGAGAGAGAGAGAAGGTGTAGCATCTACTTTTTTTTTCTTTATAGAAATATATTTATAGCAATACTATAGTAATTTGCTACTTATTGTATTTTATTTTTGTCATCATGGGTTCAGTTTATCGATGTTCTTAGTAAATGACCTTATTGAACATTATCGAATACCCAATTACAGTAAGTAGCAAAATTCTACAGATGGCGTTAACACGCTGTCTGCATTTATTCATTGAATGCTGTATATAACAAGTGAATTGGTTGACGGGTCGTGCTGATAATAATTGATCGGTTTATTAAAAATCTTGACGACAGTCGTTTCGATTGTTATGTCATTATCAAAACAGTACGAAATAATACTAAATAATTACATGATAAGTTGAGCTTAAACACTAGATTTACATGATGGATTTTAAGAGTGGGCATACATTAAAATCGAGTTGTTCATTAGTTAGTAATTTCTTGTTTTTAAGGGCTTCATTAATTTCAAAAATTTCTAGTAAGTTTAACAATTCGCGTTTTTACAATCATGGATTAATTTAATGTTATCAATATCTAAATTGTGATTGTTTGTAATGCAAGTTCTTTCTTGTACTCTTTGACAACGATTGCAAAATCGAAACGATCGTTAGAGTTATTCTAACAAAATATATATGTGAAAAATAAACGTTTGTTTTTTTGAAATTATTAAAATATTTTTTCACAACCACCCTACCGCAATTTCCATTGAGTTTATTAATGTTTTATATGCAATTTGAAATATTTAATACATAGTCATTTAACAACAATAAGTTGTTTTAAAACTAAAAACTTTATAACATTCCGACCTTTTGCATTATTTAATTAAAGAGATGATATTGCCTTCAGAATAATTTTATCATCTATAGAATAACAAATTTATTAGAAAAGATATGAAAATCCAATACTGGTTACCAAATACCGAACGAGGTCTGGACCAATATTGTCAAGTCAAACCTTAATATTGTATACTTAACTATGACCAATGTTGGATTGTCAATGCTTGGTTACTCAGTCGAGACACGCTTGGGACTGTTCTCAAATCTTGCATTTCCTACGCGGAACGGCACTTATTTATTTTGAGCACCCTTTAATTTTCGTTTATAACATGATATTATAAATTCCCTCAATAAAATCGATTTTCAAATAATATCCTCCATCTATATAAGTTTTATATTAGGTAAATATTGGGCGCTTTTAAAATGAGTAAAATAAAAAATTGGAGCATGTATATGAAGTTGAATGTTATATCCAGAGCAAAAGTAAGCTTGAAAGGGAAATGGATGCTAACGAGTGTTGGAAATTTTCAATTAACTAACTTAAGGTGCTTTAGAGCATTTATAATTTTTATGTGTTTGGGACTGTTTAAATTTAAAACCTAATCCCTGTAAGGGATTTTTTCCAAATTAGTCCAGTGAGAAAGTTAACAATTCACAAAAGGATGTTCTATAGTACTAGTATTAGTCGTGAAACTAGGAAAATACATGTTACTGTCGTTGTCATGATTCAGATTTAATTCGATAAAAACATAGTTAAAATGCATCTAAATGTTTTGAGCATGACTAGCTCCTTATAAATTCTGACTGGCTTGTTTTGAATGCAGCCACACTTGGTGATCCTCTTCTTCTCCCGTTACGAACAGGTGAGATAATTAAAATTTATTAATTTTATTTGTTAAAATAGCTCTTTCCTTTTTCATAACATACGTTACAAATACATAAAAATTCCTCATTGCTACATCTCTACTCAAATTTATTTTGAAACACACAGAATCTTCTTCAGTTAGGAAGATAAACCAAACAGTAGATGTTTAACAACTGACTAACAAGTCATTTTTAAGAGTACATTGGCAATACTAATGTTACATTATAACAAGATTCTGTTTAAATACCTATTCTAAAAGCGAAAACCTAATTAACGTACATACATAAAATTTCCCATAATTATTACAAGTTTAATAAGAGTGGTGTATTCTGAACAAACAATTCTGTGTGATTATTAACGGTTTATTTTAGTTTCTTAATTTCAAGAAATTCCAATAAATTTAATTTCTTGCCCTTATGTTGAGTGTGTATTAACATAATATTGACATTTATATTATGGTTTTTATTAAAACAATGTTCTGAGAGACCTATATTAAATGTTTTCTTCTTTATGTTATTTATATGTTCTTTTAAACGGGTGTCTAAAGAACGACCAGTTTGGCCTAAATAGATAGCATTATAATCGCTGCAATTTATTTGGTAAGCGTTGGTTTTCGCTTCTAGAATAGGTATTTAAATAGAATCTCGTTATAATGTAACATTAGTATTGCCAATGTACTCTTGAAAATGACTTGTTAGTTGTAACAATTGTCGAGTGATTAATAAAAAATCTTGTTGAAACATCTACTGTTCTTTTTTTGATTTCTCAAATATTAAACATGTTTCATTACAACACCACCATAGTTAGTTTCAATTGATTCGGTTAGTTTTCATACCGTGTACAGTATTATGTATCGTACATGAACGCAAAAGCTCAATGTTTATGCACTGTAAACATTTTACATTGCACATTGATATATTGATTTTACTAAAGTGCAATATAAGCAACTATTGTACCTCTGCTTGCGAATCAGTACCTAGTAATGACGGTCAAGAGTTTCTAGTGAACTAATTGACCTGTGAAGTGCGAATGAAAGGTGTCAACTCAAGCACTACGTGCTTCTGGAACAATTTAAATTTCGTCTTTCTATTAAGGTCATAGACAATAGCCCTAATCAATTTAGCATTCTTTTTTATCACGTTTATTATATTTTATAAACAACATTATGAACTTCATCTGTATGCAGTAAAAAAAAATAAATAAACAACGTAAACTCACTGAAATTAAACTGTACGACGGTCTTCTTCCTGATTTAATTTCTGAAAATAAGAAATATGCCTTTATTAACTATGTAAAAGAAGTCGGATACAAAATTAAACACCTTCTAATCAAGTTGCATATTACACCAATTTTAGTCAACATAATTAATTTAAAAAGTCTGTTAGTTAACAACATAAATACAACAAATTTAATAGATAAAAGCGGCGTTGACAAATTGTACTGTAAAGATTGCACAGCCTTTTACCTAGGACAGACAGGTAGATCCATAAAAACTCGGCTTAAAGAACATCTGCTTTCCATACGGAATAAAAAGAATAATACAGGAATAGCTCAACATTGCTTAGATTTCAAACATAATTTAGACACTAATTCGATTGAACTTTTACATTCTGAACAGAAAGGTCGTAAATTGAGTTTGCACGAATCCTTGGAAATTAAGCAAGCCAACAATAATAAGCAAAATATTATAAATAATCAAATTGAAATGTTCACTTTGGATTCTCCGCTGTTATTGGACCTTCCAAATAGATAACCACTACCTGCAGTTTATTTGTCCCATGGCTTATTGTCATAAGTTTATATAAGCCTGTTACATTATTTACATCTTTAGTAACACCATAACTCTTGACAATGGCCCGCAAGGGTTGAAACAATATTGTAGATAAGAATAAATAAATTTTTCGTGAAACGTAACCCAGTGTTTGTTTATTACTGAAAATACACATATTCAATTTTATGATGCAGTTATTGTTATTACATGGACGGTGTAAAAATACGAAGAGTTTAAATTACGTAAATCTCAGTTAAGGGACTAAGTAGCTGACTGCTAAGTTGGCGTAATACCTATCTGCTAAGCCAATCCAATGACTCAAATAGAACATCACGTAAAAATAAGCGGTAAAATAACATTTTGAGTAGGTAGCATTTTTTTTGGAATATCCGTAACTGTAAGTTCTTCGAAAATATTACGCATGCTTTTTTGTAACTAATTGAATAATTTATAATTTTCGTTAATAATGTTTTACGGAGCGTTAATAATAAGTTCTTTATAAGCCAGAAAAGTCAAAAACAAACGATAAGAGTAAATGTAGGTAGAGGGTCTTTTGCTTGCCGGTTTTAGGGGATGGTAGAACTTTTATTATTAATTGTAGGCTGCACTCCAATTCGTCCCCACAAAGTGGATACTGTTAGGAACGGTTGGTAATTATGAAAAGTAAATACACGAATTCCTATCCGCGACAGTTTTATTGGAAATTCCCAGAAAAGCACAAAATAAAACAGAATAACGTACATGGTTGCCATGTATCATCGAAGTATATTTCTTCTTGTAATACTTTTGTAAGTTGGAATAAAAGACAGTGGTAAATATCATATATGAATTTTATTTTGTCAAAATGTAAAAATGAGGTAACAATAATATTAAATAAATGTCAGAAATCACAGTATATAGCCACAATTAAGCCTTACAGTTTTAAGTAGGTAAGTTTTTTAACGATACTGATTTAACATAACCTAACTTTATTTCTTTCATTAAACATCACAGACGCGTTGTTATTTGCCATTTTAGTCACTACTAAGCTATACTAAATAATTAAACAATGTTTAATGTGTTTATATTTATTTGTTGCATCCTCAAACTCTACCGTAAACCCCTTACTGAAACCGGTTCCTGTTGCCGATAGGTCATATCAATAATCAACTATTATAATTATCCAAAAAAATGTTGTTATTTATTTTACCCCTTCTTAAGTAGGACAACAACAACAAAAGTATCTTTCTAAAAAATTTTAAGAACTTCAAAGAATTGAAAAATGTTAGAGTGGGCCGAATAAAATTAAATTCAGATATGGCAACGCTGCCATCGTTTTCTGGGTAATAGCACGTAAACCATGGGAGCCAATTCGTGTATAATTAAGAAAGGATTGCTTTTCGAACGGGGACGAATTCGTGTTGCTGATAAGCGCTAATTACCTCTTGGGGACGAATCCGAATGCACCGTAATTGTACGTCAAAGATGTATTGATAAAAGCTATATATTATGTACTTAACTACAAAAAATTTCTGCATGAATGTTTTGTAGAACTTGCGGTTACGAAGACATTTAGAAAACAAGAAACCAATTTAAAATGGTTGCTAAAATGAAATAGTAGGCTTCCTATAACAAAAATCAAGTTTTATACTTACTACTATACCCTCTATATATTAAGAAGGAATTGCTGCCTATCTAAAATGTTAACTCATTGACCGATGCTTTATTACAGTGTTCAACAAGTTTTTAATATAACTTTTCACAAATTGATTAAGGCTTTCGTGGCCAGTTGATGAACTTCTTCAAAGGTCTATTCATTTTCGCTGTTGGTTGTCTGCCACTCGTGCTAGCGAAACGTTAGGAAGCAATTCCAACCGACGACGGCCTGTACACCCGAAGAAGGACAACACCAGTTCATAACTTTTCACGTTTTATATTTGTTTCTTTAAAATAAAACAAAAAATAAGAGACATTTTCAGTTAAAACTCATCTAACCCTGACTTTCACTTTGCCCTACTGTTGATATCATAATTTCATTTACTTATACCACTGATATAACACTCCAGTTTCTTACACTGCTTTTCCTGTTTTGTATGCTTGATGATGAAAATACGAATGAAGGCCGTTTGTGTGCAGCGGCGGTCCTTGGGGCAAGATTCAGGGGTGGCGATGGATATTTCGGATCGGATGCCAACGGCAACTTGGACCCAGAAGCGCCCCCAGCCAACTACGGACGACGCCGTTCCAGAGCCGTCCTTTACCAACTTTCCGGCCATTACAAACAGGACAAGATGAAGTCCAAACTTAAACTTAACAACGTAAGTTCACCGCTTTCCTAATAATTCATTTTCCGCAACTATCGTATTCTATAGATAATTTATTATGTTTATTATAATTAATTAAATATTGAAAAATGTGTGAAGCTCAAACGTCAAACAAAATGTATTTAGTGAACACAAAACGCCACGCCCCAAAAAGTTCAAAAATTAAACATTGACTTTTTAAAAATTTCCAACATTTTATTCAATGTAGGAGTTCCTGCTTCAAAATAAATGACAGAATCCTATAATGTTATTGAAATGAGGTCCTGAAGGACAATGTTACACGTTTTTTCATTGCATTTACAAGGGAAAGCTCCTTCAAATTAAAAATGAATGAATTCATTCTTCAAATGATCTAGAGCCTTTAATTCACCAAAATAAATAACAAATACAATAAATAAATTGAACGAGTAAAATACTATAATGAAAGAAACTAAGTGATTGTATGTCAATATTCGACATTATTGCGACTTTGGTAGTTATGCAGGGGTGATTCTGGAACAGCTCGATGACTGTTCTATTGAATTCTTGTCATTACAGACCATCTAGCTAGTTCATTTTGATCTCTATTATTTTTAGAAGATCAGTAGTGATCTTTTTATCCAAAATAATTTTAACTGCATGCCCCTTCTGGCTATACACCAAATTCATGACAACTTTATTAGTTTAAATTTTTTGCACTAATTCGTATGAAACATAAAATGTTAAGGTGACTTTGAACTGACCAACCGACATATGCCTACGATGAATTGTTTCTGTGATAATTTAATTTATTGGAAAAAAGATTGCACCGCAACCCAAACTATAAAAAATCATAACTTCCATAAAAACTGACAGTTTTGAAATTTTTACTAGTTATAGTAAAGTCTTAAGGTCAACGTTATGCCAAAATTAAGGTTATTTGATTTTTTTTTAAATAATTTTGGATTTTTCGGATGAAACAAGCAATTAAATGATAAAATAAACTATGGTAGGTCTCGCTAGAAAAAATGAAGTTATTCGTATTCGAAGTTTTTAAAATTACTTTTGGCATCAGCCTTAAGACTTGAATATAATTAGTAAAAATTTCAACACTCTAAGTCACTTTTTATGGACGTTGTGATTTTTTATAATTTGGGTAAATTTCATAATTTTCACTAACACAGTATTCTGATATTCCTGTCATAAAATTTGTTCTAATACAACAAATTCTCTTAGAACAAATTGTATGACCCTATTAGCGAAAATCATGAAATTGTCAAAATCAAAACTTTAAATCTTCTAAAAACCTACAAATCAAAAAGTTTTGACCGTTGGGTGGCAAGTATTCGTTAAGATTGTTTAATAAATAGTATTGAAATGTTGGAATATATTTTTTTCCTTTTAATATTAAATATGTTTCATCGACCACATACCACAAAGAACTTAGAATGTGCACATTTCGTTTTTCATTTCCTTATTTTTGAGATAAACGTTCCACATTTTGGAGTTGTCGTACTCTGTCCCCTCACTTTAGCACGGACCAGTTTCAGTAATGATATTGCGTAACTATAAGAACTAAAATTTTTCAGCATTCTGCTACATGTTAATCGATGCATTGATTTAGCTGTGATCGAATAATTAATGTCAAGAAATACTCAGTCTGCTCATTATTAATGTTAACCAGATTTTCGGTACCTCTATAATCAGCACTTAAGTTTATTTTTATTTGTCAATTTAGTATATACTCGAAAATAACGCGATTTGTGCAATCATGTATATGTTCTATCTTTCTCAGTACAAATTCCGTCGTGAGGTATGTTAATCGAGTTTGTGCATGTTCGTCTTATTCCTGTAGGTGCGTGTTATATTTTAATCCTGTATATGTTAAAAGTGCGTAATGTTTCTTTCATTTTCATTAGCGTGCAATCGTTAGCATGTTCCTTAAATTTAATACTTTACTCACGTATTTTTGAAGACAAAACCATGTCGCAAGCAAAAAAAAGAAACTACAATTCAGTGCGGAATATGTTATATTAAATACAGATTTATTGAAAATCTCACAAATCCGTCTTCGCCTATGTGCCTTCTTTGTCAATGTTAAAAATAATTTTCGAATGAAATAATGAAGCCTTCTAGGCTACAATAATAGGCTTCATTTGAATAAAATGCATTCAGATAAAAATGATTAAAATGTTGGCCTATTTTCAAGACCTGGAAAGGAAGTATACAGTTTACAGCTCAGCACACTACTTCATAACTTCTTTCAGCGGCTTCTAAGTAAGACGATGACTAACTTCGAGCATCGACAATATCTGTTTGTTAATCGCTCAAACAGGCAAACCACACACATGTCACACACCATTGGAGAAAAGTTAATTTTACCAGCAATAAAAGAAGCATTTATAAGTAAGAAAATGTGCTCCATAACCCAGCGGCAGATATTATCCGAAAAATTCCTTTGAGCAATGAGCAATAGTTATGTGCAGAGACGATGATGAGATGGCGGAAAGCATTGAATAGTCATTGTGATTGAACAATTGCACATCTGAAAACAAGTCAATTCAGCTGGATGAGTCCACTTTACCAACTAATGAAGTAATGAACTAATGAATTGTTGTCATACGTGAGGTTTATTAAAGATGAGAAGATATGTCAAGAACTACTATTTGCTAGAAATTTAGAGACAATTCAGAGATACAAAAGGAGAAACGATATGACAATGGCAGTATGTCATCACAAAGGCTTCATAACGTACTTAAAAAATAAAGTTGTGCTTGCCAAATGTGCTTGCTGTATATTGCGTCATTCATAGACAACATTTGGTTGCGAGAAATTGGATGAACGGCTGTTTCATTCACTGCATTAATGTCATGTCATCAAAACAGTGAATAAAATCCGGAACAGCCCTTTTAATGACAAATTATTTAATCTGCTTTGTGTCACTAATGATGAATTAATGAATTTCAACCGATTGCTGTTTTATACAGATGTGTGTTGGCTATCAAGAGGTACTTGTTTGACTCGATTTTACTATTTGTTTGATTTTGTGATAAAGTTCTTGGAAAACAAGGACACCGACACATAATTACACAACAACCTCATCACATCAAAGAACGATATCGTGTAATTGACAGATTCGTATAAATTGTTTAATGATATCAATTTCCAACTTCAAGGTGACGACTTGAACTTGATTAAAACAAAAAACGTCGTTGCTGCTTTCGTAGCAAAGTGTAAACTGCTCTTACACAAGACAGATGTGAGTTTCACGCTTTCCCTAATTTATCAGCAGATCAGCAGAAGGTTGCTGATGCTGATGCTGATGCTTGATTACTGCCAACATTTAGAGAACCGGATTTGATGTTGGATCCTTTTTCAAATGTCAGCACAGCAGCCAGTAGTATCATCCCAGTATCATCGGGAAGAAAAACTTTTGGAATTGACAAGAAACGAGGAAATTAAAATGAAATTTAAAAATGGCTATCAAGAATTTTGACTACAAAAGCCGTAACAAATACCGCAATTGTTACCTGGATTGTGGTCGATTGTTCAACCATTTTTGATAGTATTCCCATTATCGTATTCATGTGAACGTGGATTTAGTGCTGTGACAACACTGCTAAAATAACTAAAAAGAGAAATCGTTTGCATGTTATCGAGCGCGGTGACCTACGGCTGTTTTTAAGTAAATTCGAGCCTGATATTAACAAACTTATTAAAAACCATCATTCAACCAGAGCCATCCTTCGCATTAGATTAGTTTTAAAATTGAAATTGAAATGTTTATTTTAATTTGAATAAAACTCGATAAATATTTATAAAGTTGCGTTCTATTGTTCTTCTTAGTAGTATTTAAAATGTAAGTTTGAACTCAGTAAACATGATGAGATTTATATGGAACGCTATAATTAAATCAATGATTGCGATTGTCATTTTTAAGATGCGGTAAAGCTAAAAAATTTTAGGGGGCGCTAGAAAATATATATTTGTTTCTCAAAGTCGGCGGTAGACGAAATAAGTTTGAGAACCACTGACCTAGATGGATAAATTTGAATTGTAACTGTAATACCTACATATGGAACATTACGATAATTAAGTGGTCCAGTTACACTGAAAACGACATACTATGGAATCAAATATTGTAATCAATGCTCTAAATAAACCAACATTACTTTTCGGAATTAGATTGAAGTAAAACTATTTGTGATACTATTTAGTTCTCTTTAATAAACAGTACATATATAATTTTAATGGATTAACGTTGTATCTATATTGACATGTTTGCGTGAAATTACCTAAAGGTCTTTGTAAACTAAACTAACTAAAATTGTGATTACAGTTGCATACAAATAAGGAGATGAGATGAAACAATGAGATATTATGAATATTAATTTTACAGTCAAATAGCTCCAAATAACAGTGTTCCGTTTTTTCCAAACTTCTTGAAACAGTTTGATAACGAAAAAGAAAAACTGAATGTGGTGTGTTGTTAAACAAAAACCAAAACTAATTGTCATTGTTCTTTAAAACATTAGTGTTAGAAACAAATTCATATCTTCATTAGCCTCTTCCACCACAGCTTGTGACTCTCTCTAGCTACATTACATTCCCCAGAAGTTGAACTAACTCGAAAAATTTTTGTGGCTTTTAAGGTCCCATTATAATGAAATATGAGATAATGTTTCAGAAATGTATTTCAAAAATTTGCAGAAGCTCTAGAATAATTTTAAAGATATATTTCTTACTGAATATAAAAAAACAAACAAAAATTATATCATACGTTAATGTAAAATTTTACTTTTTTTACAAAAATTATATGTGAAAATTATTATTTTATTGCAATATTGAACCACTCTAGAAAATAGTCGTAAACGGCAATATCTGTTGGGATTATTAAGGAAATCACCCAAAACTTAACAATTTAATCGGGAAAATTAATATGTAAGGTAAAGCGAGTACACAAACACGTTGGATAAAATTTCCCAGAGTTTATTAACTATTCTTGCGGCCGCGAATTATTAGAGACTTGAAAGTCATTTTTGAGTAATTTTGGATTCCTGAAACTGGAAATGCTATTACTAGTTTTGCCCAGTTAACTGTAATAATTGAAATACGTTTAATCCTTTATTCGTCTTCTATTATAAAGTAAATGGTATAAGAAAAGTAAATACATTAATTTATATTTGGTTACACTAAATCTGTTCAAATAATATCAATGTTAATTTAAACTGAATCTAAATATTACAAGTCATTCCGAAGAACTGAAAAAGTTTTCTTTTCGTTCTCCATTGTAATAGTACCTAAATCAAATTGCACCGCGGCTCTTGACCGCTCAGGTGCCTCACTGATTTAAAAAGACGGTTTTATCTAATTATGTTACAGCAGACCCTAAAGACATTTGCTGCTATTCATAATTGAATATAATATTTCAATACTTTCCAAGTAAATACAGGAGGTTTTGAACTATATATTGGTTAGAATGATATACGAGATATAAGAAAAAGTATCCGATAGTAAGATAATAAAATGAAAAATTATTATACCAATTTCCAAATGAAATCAAAATTACTTTAATAAAGAAGTCAACACTTTGAAACAAATAGCAAATAACAATAGTTACAGTATTTCTCTGATTGATCAAATGATAAACAAAAAACGAAGAAAACTATTAATTAGTTATTTTTATCCCAACATACCCATAAAAAATGACAAGAATTTTGTTTTATTAATTACTTACCACAAATAAGTTCAAAAATTACAAATAGATTACAAAAATATAATATTACTCCAATAGTAGTTAATAAAAAGAATTTGGGCTCTCTATTGGTAAATAACAAAGAAAGACAAGAAAACAGAAAAAAGCGGGGTATATGACATCAAGTGCAATGACTGTAATGCCATATATTTGGGTCAAACTGGTCGTTCAATTAAAAAACGTTTAACCGAACATTAAAAATCAATAATTCATTATTCAAAAGATACCACCCTTGTAAACCATTTTGTAAAAAATAAACATACATTGGATACTGATAATTTTAAATTATTACACATTCAAAATAAAAGTAAAAGACTTGATCTGCTAGAAATATTAAAAATTACCCGAGCACACAATAATAATAAAATGGTATTGAACGACCAAATAGATTTTGGGGTTTCCCCCTTATTGAAATTAGTCGCAGGTATAACACAAAATAAATAATATTACCTCCTACCTACCACCTAGTAACCGGTATACGTATTTAAAAGAATTTCATTCTTATTATATTTAGTTATTATCTGTATTTAACTCTTTGATAATGGCTTCATAGCCGAAACATGTTAGAGTTTTTTAAATAAAAATGGTGAAACAATACCAAGTGTCTTTTTATAATTAACTTATATTATTACAAGATGTTTCATCAAGAAATTAGCCTAAATACAATCATGGTTAGAAGTCAAAATTTTTTTCCTATCAAAAATAGATTCAAACACCTTATAACAGTACAAACAATATTTATTGGTACAACCAAATGTATACTACGAAGTAGTAATTTTTATGGTAATAGTAAACTCTGATTGTTTAATTTTTTTCCTGATTGGAAATGTGATCTCTTGGATAACAATTTGAGGTCAGTAATAAATTAGAATGAAACTAATATTTGAATTATATCATGTTGGTATGTAAAAATATTGCTGGCCCAAGTTCCAAGTATTCTTGGTCAAAAAAGTCATGTCGAAAAGTACACAATAATTCGCACTAAAAAATTATTGTGCATTATTGTTCTTGCATAAAATTTTCAGACTACCCTATTTACAGAAATTTCACTACATTCATTATATCCTTGTGTATCGTGAAGGTCGTAAAGTTCTCTCTAAGTTTATGCACCTACTAAGGACATATTAGTTTTGCAAAACCCCTCGAAGTACAGCAGCCGCAGAAAATGCAGTTTTAACTACCTATAAAAACAGTTACATTGTAATCTTTGAAGCATCTACATGAATGGTAAAGCCCTGATGTATGATAAATAAAAATAAAAAACATGTAGGGACACTTGTATAAAGAAGGAAAAATTGTCAATTCTTAAGAAACATAAAAAGATATAATTAAAACACAACTAGTATTAATGAGGATGTAGTAAGATAAAATAAAAATAATTACTATTATGAAAACATCTTGATAAATTAAATTAATCTTATATATATATATATATAATAATAATAAACGATAATGCATGTAGTGTACATATTTCGACTATAAAAATCGAACTCTTAACATAATTTATTTTAAATTCATTAATTCTTGAATTAATTTGTACCCACCCTCGATTACCTCAAATTAATAAGGAAAAATTTGTTATTGTTGTCACGTCTTCTCGGGGACACGAATCCGGGATCTTTGGCTTTACGCGCCAATGTTTTTACCACTAAGCTACGAGAGGTGACAAGTCACAGAATCGTCGGAATCAATGTGTTTTATCTAATCATTAATAATTTAATATTTTGGATATATTTTTTTTTAGTAGAGGCAAATTTAAATACATTAATACAATATTAATTCTTGAATTAATTTGTACTCACTACAGATTACCTCAAACTAATGTACTCTACTTAAAAAAGATCCAAAATATTTCATTATTTCATTATTATTTTAAATTGTTTACTGTTTCGATTAGTGCATAAAAAAGAAAGGTCAAGAATTAAAAAATTACCATCCGAAATTGCTAAAATACCTTAGTCCCCGGACATTATTTATGTTTATAGTTAGGATAAATAATGTACATATATTGTATTCTAATATTACTATTGTTTTATTTACCGCAACAATTGTTTCCAAGTTAAGTTCTAGCCATCCAATTGGAACTTTTAATGGACGAAGACATCGAGTCTGTATTATAAAAATGCAACTTTTGACAGGGCGATCACAATCATACCAATTTGAAAAATAGACAGCATTTCGTATGTTTTCACTCTGAAAATCAGTAAATGTTCAAAAAATTGTAAAAAAAGTGTAATTCAATGCCGGTAGGGGTATTAGCCCTCGGAGTAATTGTTTCTGTTAATTCCATATTTATATTTATATTTAAATATATATTTATCAGTAAATGTATATACATTGTACATGGATACATAAAAATATATGAAATATTCTCACCTTTAAAGTAAATAAGTGTCCCAACAATCCATAAACGTACAACCGATAAAAGCAATTTACTGCTTGAACTAACATTATCTCGTTTCCTTTTACCTAAATAAATTTCAAAAATTGTTATAAATTAACCATGTCTGTCTGCGAAAATGAGCAGAATATTATAATTATAATAATTTAATCTTTCAATTAGCAGTAACAGTTTAGAAAATCGATCGATATCAAACGTAAAGTTATTATGGTAAAGATCCAATTTTACAATTTCCCAGTTTTTAATATAGATATGTGTTTACTTGGGTTGTCACCCCATGGGAAGGTCAGCTAATGTGAATAATTTATAAGTAAAAATTACTTAATGTATTATATGTAACAGCACATATCGTAAATGTTATATATGTTCAAATAAAAGTGTTGTTTCTAATCCATACCATAGTGTGGTTGATCCGTATCGATTTGGAATTTACTATACTTTCATAAATTAAAGAGATCTATCAATGTAAACATTTTCGAAACCGTGGTATTTCCGGTTCTACCCGAAATGAGCAATTACTACATTGCACTAAATAGAATGACCCAATTGTTTCTATTTTTTCAAATAGATTACTACATTTGACTATTATAAGGGTGTTGCACCTCTAAATCTAGTTCAAGTAATAGACAAAAGTTAAAACTACAATGGCAAAAAATATATTAAAAACAGCTTTTGATTAGTAATTTATCCAAACTACCAGACGTAGAACAGACGTAGAATGAGATTTCGATCTTATTAGATATCATTAGCGCACCACAGAGGCAGTCTTGATAAAAAATTGACCACATTGAAAAGTAAGTTGATATAATGTCTAGTTGTAGCAATACATCCCTATCTACTAATATCTGTTGTTAACTGAAGTAATTCATATATTAGAGAAGAAATTAAGGTATAATAATTTGGTCTACGTTCCTACCATACGAGGGTGTATCAAAAATAAATGGAATTGATTTTGTAACAAATTCGAACAATATTTAATTAGACTTCGGTACGTATACTATTTTTCTACGTAGTCTCGCGCCCTAGAAATACATTTTTCCCATACGTTGAGAGTTTTTTTATGCCACCATCGTAGAAACTCTTTGGACGTTCTTGTAACCATTGGAGAACAAATGGTTCCACTGCGTTGCTCTCGTGGAAACGTTGGCCTCCAAGAGCTTCTTTTAGGGGGCCGAAAAGGTGGAAGTCACAAGGAGACAAGTCGGAGCTATATGGCGGGTGGCGGGTATGGTGGATGTTACAGCGTTTCCCAGACCTGGCGTTGTCATGCAAAAGAATGACACTTCTGACCGATTGCTTCTTCCTATTCCTTCGAAATGACAATTTCGCGGCATCCAGTATATCACAATAACATTGTGCATTAATCGTGCGTCGATCATGGAGAAAATCAACGTGAAAAGCACCTTGCCGATCAAAAAACACTGTTGCCATTACCTTTTCAGCCGACAAGCGTGTCTTTGCCTTCATTGGTCCCCTCTCCACTCCATATTGAAGTGGTACACCCATGTTTCGTCACAGGTAAATCCATGGAAGTGTTGCTGCGAAATCTCCAATTCATGTTGCTTGTGATCCTCTGATAACAGTCGGGAATCCTAATCCATCTTTGCGCATTTTCAGGTCATCTGCCACTCCCGTAACTGATGATCAATTCACCAATGATTTCCCAGACGATTTCTCTCAACGAGATTACGAACCCCTCAATTTTGGCTTTGGTCACACTTGGCCTTGGGCGGCGAGCATGGCTCTCAATCTCGACCTGTTCACGGTTTTCAGAAAATTCTTTGTGCCTTGTAAACACCCGAGTTCTTGACAGGGTGTTGTCCCCGAACTGTACCTGTAATCGCCGCAAATTTCCGTTGGATTCACCCCCTTCTTGGCCAAAAGCTTAATAAGAATCCGTTGCTCTATCTCTTTCTTCTTTCTTTCTTCTTCTTTCTTCTCTTCTTCCTTCTCCCTAGCAGTACGGCTATCTTCGCATCTACTACTACCAGGTCACTAACCTCTCCGTAATTGAAAAAAACATTAGATGCGTTTATATTTGATACACCCTTGTATATATAATATGCGTCTCCGAATCAGTTGAGCAAGTAGATACCTCAGTAAGACCCTTGCCCACATACTAAATACTTCAGTTAGCAGCAGATATGTGTAGATGGCGATATAATGCCATAACTAGACGAAAGATTTATCTCGGGAACCAAAAAAGTTGTAACTTTAACTTTCTCTTGAATGGAAGGATGACATTATAAAAACATAAAAAAGTATTTTTTTTTTAATACAACCATTCCAATCTTCTAGTAGCCGTAAAAAAATGACAATATCTGAAAATGACATTATTAGTAATTATTGCTGTGCAAGCTTGTTTAAAAATTTAGAAAAAAGTTTCGTAGGTCACAGTGGAAGGAGGCCCTATTTCCATTAATAAAACGTTTAATGTTCTAACTTTTTTGGTTCTCAAGATAATAATTCTCATATCCCTGATGTATTTACTAAAAATTTCACCTTAAATTAACTATAAGATGAAAAATATTATCTTTAGTTGCTTGTATAGGACAAATTTGTCTATTTCTTATTCATATTATACTACAATTTTTAAATATCATACATCTGATATGTTTAAACTAAATGAGTGAATGCCTATTCGTTCCTTATAAAAAACATTATTTCGTTTAATAGTCTGGGAGTTTTTATTTACGGTAATGTTTGTTTAATTCTCGTTTAAACTTATTGAACGCTAACGAAACCTCTATTCGTTATTTATGTTCTTATTGGCTTGTTATGAACGCATCCCTATGTGTTAAATTAAAAATAAATATTAATAGCAGATGGTTTCAGAACATATTATGTCCTGAAGTTTATGATAAATATACTATCATAGCATATTTACGATCGTTCAATATTCATATCAGAAATATGTTTTTACCCCCATTCCTACAGCAAACTGCAAACCGAAGGCCAAGCTGGAACAAACTACACTTAATGTAACGATTGGTTTCAAAATTTTATTGACTCTTTGAGAAAATTCTATGAGTCTGTCGTGTTCCTTGATGCAATTGTAAAATTCATTTGCGATATCCCCATCCAGACGATTTTCTATAAAATTTATAGAAGTTCCACGAAGACTCACACGGTCTCCATTTTGTATCCTTGAAAAAGGAAAAGACCAGTCAAGAATCGGAAAACAATTTATACAAAATCAAAATATATTTCTATTCCACTAAATCAGCATGAAGGAAACAGTTGTGCAAAATTACTAACAACATCTAATACATTGATGTATCGCTGTATAAAGAAAACAAATCATTTGATGATAGTGAATATCGTAATCTATTATAACTATTGCACTGACATTTACTACTAACTGTGGTATTTCATATGTTTGATAAGGTCTTACGAAAATGTCTGCTTCACAAACTGAATTAACAGCGAAATTTATATTATGTGACCGTCACGCAAACTCTGTTAATAAAGAACATTCAATTTTTGGTCAAAATTACACATCTGGTAATCGCAATTTCGATCTTCTCAGATCTCATCAGCCACTATAGGTAGCATCCGATTTCAGTTTGATCAGTAATTTACCGATGCTACCTAAAACGTGCTGATGAAATATAATCAATTCGCATCTGGAAATTTCATAAAATTTTTGACTAAGAACTAGATGCTCTTTATAAAGATTGACACCTAGCGGCGTTGTCAAGTGATCTAGATCATTGCTTAGCATTCGGGAGGTCACCGGTTCGAATTCGGATCCGGCAGCTCTGATCCATGTTTTCTGTGGTTTCCTTGGATCACATAGGTAAATGCTGGGTCAGTAATATTCCACAGATAATATATCACTTCCCTTCTGTCTTCATATCATCCGTTTCATCTTTCCCTGCCTAACCACATCACCCACCCATTCCCAGCATTCCTGAAAGGAGGTTGAAAAGGGCCTTACACCCTGCCCTCCGACTTTGCTCTACAGTGTAGGTCGGACGGACTGTCCGTCCACCAGCATGAGTAGCTGGTAGGAATGAAACACAGAAAACAATTTATCCAGGTCTCTAAGAGTTATACGTTAACGACACAACAAATATAAATTTCGCTTAAGGTATACTTTTTATACAGGACTTGCATAAAGTACTATGTCCGACACTTTGAGGAAATGGTAGCGCATGGTACGCGTATGACTACGATAGAGATAATAGAATAGAGTAGACAAATTGAATCCGGTCGTATATATGGCGCTGTTATGTGACATGAGAAATTGTGCTTCTTTTTTTTTTGTTTAGATTTAACTCGAGGTGGGAAAACCTTACCTGACTAAGAACCGTCCTCGAGTGGGGATTATCAACTAGAAGGTTTTAACATTCCCAGGGTAGCTGTGGAGAGGCTGGGATTGGGATGTGGATTGAGGAGAGGGCAGAGTTGGATGAGGGGAAAGGACGGGAGCGTTTGGGGAAAGGGCATGCGAAAGACGGTGGCCCACCTCTGATGTGAAGGGTGGGCACTCGCGCTGATAAGCGAAAAGAAATAGTGCTACTATCTCTATACTTTTATAGTACATAGCACATAGCACATAGCACACAATAAGAGGCAGATGATGTATCTTTATTTTCTCTTTCTTTGTTTGCCTACTATAATTCTATTATCTCTATGGAGGCTGCAGTACAGGACTAGTGTGACTTTAGCCAAAGCTGCAATCCCCCTCACTGGTTTTTATGTGAAAGCGGCATAAGATACGGGCAAACGTATTAGAATTTACCACCCTCTCAACTTGTTGCACAATAGTATTGTTAAACATAAAATTATTCAACCATAAGTAGATATTAATCTGAAATTAAACTAAATTACCAAACACATAAACATTTTAGTTTGCTGCATCTAATATCAAATATATTCTTAAACAATCACAGCATATGTTGCATTTAAAAATAGGATTTGTCAGCACAACGGAAATTTTATTAAAAAATAAATTCTGATTACCTTATTCCAATTTCTCTAGAATTACGAGTAGGGTATAGAAAATTACTTTTGTGCTTTTTAGCTATCTTATCTATACTCTGAGAAAAACGTTTATCTGAAACAATTTTAAACATTTGTCATACATTTTGCTATAATAGTTTAACACCAACACAGAATAAATATCGAATTCCCGTATAGGAGCCGATAGTCATACATTTTAGCCGATGGCTGGTCGATTATGGCTATAATTGGTCGACCGATGATCGAATTGCAATATTAGGCCGACTATGTGGCTTATGTGTGTTCTATAAAATTTTAAATTTTATTTATTTATGGTACTTCAAGATCAGAAAAAGACAGTTTTATTGAATGATTTTACGTTTCTGAAATCAATATAAATCGATTATATTGAACTAATCTGTATATCAAAATGATTAGTTTAACTGTGAGAGGGTGCCAACTGTACCGAAAAAGAATTGTTTTTCCTTTGATTAGTCAAAAACGCTTAGTACGATTTCAATACAATTTGATATATAGATATGTTTATGAAAGACTAATTTCTGATGTACACATAAGTTGTCTTAAAATACTACGAGAATGAAAATCACATCCACCCTTACATACAATTGTTCGTAACAGTTTTGAATAAGAATGTCAATTATATATATATATGTGAATATTCAAGGTACATACCTAACCTAATTTCGATAATTACCGATAAAAACTCTTAAAAAGTACAGTTTTTTTATAATGGTGGCCAATGAATAGGAGCTTCCTCTCATCTGCCGATCCATCTGGGTGAATATACTGCTTATTTAAATATAAATATAAATATGGAATCAACAGAAACAACTACTTCGAGAGCTAATACCCCTACCGGCATTGAATTACACTGTTGATTCCGATGGACTCCTAGACCAAAATATAACATATTCAAAAAAGAAGGAACTAAAATCCTTATTCGTCTAAATTTTAAGATCAAAGATCTCACTTTTTTAACGCGTCCTAACAAATAGGTACAACGAACCGAAAGCCACATCCCACGACCGGTTTCGACCTATCGGGTCTCATCAGGTGGGCGCTGGCAGAAATGCCTTTACAGGCTATATTATAAATTACTTGTTAGGACGCATTTAAAATGTGAGATCTTTGATCTTAAAATTTAGACGAATAAGGATTTTTCTTTTTTGAATATGCTTATTTAAATGTTTTCTTTTTGTAGAACTGTTGCAGAAAGTCAAAAAATATATCTTAGAGAAGTACCTATCAAGTAATTAATAAATCTACCTTAAAAATTAATTACCAGCTAATTTTCGTAAGGGTGGGCCTTTGACCTATCTTAATAAAATTGATAAGCATATCAAAATCTAGTACTGCTATGGAAATGTTTAAGTATTATTCGAATTACATAAAGCTTAAAGTTATTTTAAAAAACTGCATTTTTTAACAAGAGTAACTTTTTATTCTCCGGAACTATTGCAGATATGATTTTTCATTAAGAGACGAAAACAAAACTTCAGTGCGTATTTTTTCAAAAAATATATAATTGACGTATCTATTCAACCCTCCAAAAAAGTTCCAAACAAGTGTATCTAAGAGTAGGGGTGATTTTCACCCTTGTCGTGTTTTAATAAAATTGATGTTTGCATCAGAAATTAGTACATGCATAACGTACCAAATTTTATTGAAATAGTACTAAGCGTTTTTAATCAAAGGAAAAAAATATATTTTGTACTTTTGGCACCATCTCATAGATAAACGAATCAATTTGGTTCGGTTCAGTCGACTTTGATCTAGTGGTTGCTCTATGTGAACGAAACTGTGAAACACCCTGTACATTTTGTCAATCTCGAAAAATTTGTAAATGTAGAATGTGTAACGAATAATCATCTATATAGTATTGTAAATGGCCGGATGTGCCGAAGAAAACTGTTTTGATGTTGACACAATATATAATTAAATATTGCGGCTTCTTTTATTTTATATTTTATATTTAATATGCAGTTTCACAAAAACTACACCGAAACTAGTTTAAGTTTTATGATAATTTTGCATTTGCATTTTTAGAACAACACATTTCATGTATTCAGGTTGCTATATATGGTCAGTCATGTAAATTAAATAATCTGTTCTTCAAGTGGACTGTGACTATAAACAATCGGCGACATGATTCTACCATATATCCTTCCTTAATATGTTCTAGCTGTCAAATCTTTTCATATTGATATTAACAGATGCTACTCACGTAATATTTCAAACTGATAGATTGTAGCGGTTAAAATGTAGAAAATGCAAAAATCTATAGACGACACTGCAAGTGATACCACCACCGTTGCTACCATTTGAAAAATCAACACTATTTCATAGTAAGGAGAAATTTTCGAATCAATAAGAGACCAGGAATTGAATGGAAATGCTCTAAAAATAAAAAAGACGTAAAACTATAAGTATCATGATGGTATTGGGTAATTTTTTAATACTTAAAAATATACTACTACGTTTCCAGTAAATTAAACTTTATATAATAACTAACAAACCAACCGTTTTTGTATATCTCCCCGTATGACTGGCATTAAAACATACGATACATTAATAATTCCTATTTCGTAAAGGTCGCAAACTACAGAAGCATAAAAAAGCAATTTTATGTAGCAATAGATTCTTTTATCAAGTTTCTCTTCTAAACGAGTATCCCATGCATGTTGTATTTCTATTACTAAATCCTGGATTGCATGGCCTCGAAGAATAAAAATAATCATGTTGCCCAAAATGTAAAACGGTATCACTAGAAACAAGACAATTATCGTAAATAAAATTAATAATTAATATAAAATAAAAGACATCTTAATTAACATTTTACTAGGATAAAGAACAATGTCCTCTAAATAAAGTACGATTCTTTTAACACACTGAAAAGTTCGTAGGCTAGCATAGAGAAAAAAATATTTATTTTGATAGAATTTAATTTTATTATTCAATATAGTACCATTCGAGAATGATACAACGATTAACGATTATAGCAGTCACACAATTTTTCGATACCATTTTTATAATGATTTGTCTTTAGCCTCAAAATAGGCTTCAGTTTCGGCGATTACCTCTTCATCGGCGCGAAATTTCTGTCCAGCGAGCATCCTCTTGAGGTCTGAGAACAGAAAAAGGGCGCTGGCGGACAGATCTGGAGAGTACGGTGGATGCGGATGCAATTCGAAGCCCAATTCAGGGAATTTTGCCATCGATTTCATTGATTTGTGACACGATGCATTGTCTTGACGAAACAGTTCTTTCTTTTTCTTCAAATGAGGCCGCTTTTCCACGATTTCGTCTTTTAAACGCTCCAATAACGCTACGTAATAGTCGCTGTTTATGGTTTTCCCCTTTTTAAGATAATCAATAAATATTATACCATGAGCATCCCAGAATCCTGATGCCATATGCCATAACCTTGCCAGAGGACTTTTGCGTCTTTCCACGCGTTGGAGTCGGTTTATCACGTGCAGTCCACTCGGCTGACTGTTGATTCGGATTTATTACAATTGAACAGCTCCAAACACTGCTTAGAATCATCGTTCCGTTGTTGTTTTTAGTCGATTATGAGCGCGCTCGCGGGGCACCCACTTTCTACAGAGCTTTCGCATATCCAAATATTCATTCACATTTACGATATAACCAACAAGTTCCTTTGATATATTTAGACTATCTCAATCAGCTACTTCAATCAACTTCACTTTACGGTTATCAAAAATTATTTTGTGGACTATTTTGATGTTTTCGTCTGTAACAGCCTCTTTGGGGCGTCCACTGCGTGCATCGTCCTTGGTGCTCATTTCGCCTTGTTTAAATTTAGCAAACCACTTTTCTACGGTTGATTTTCCTGGTGCATAGTCTTCGGACTTGTTTGTAATGTTTATCAAGCCAAGCCTTGGTTTCAACGGTATTTCGTTTTTGTGAAAAAGCAATGCTTTATTAACACACGAAATTCCTTTTTATCCATTTTTTTCAAAGTAACAAAAGTTCTTTCACTAAAAATGCTACAACTCAGATACTAATAGTGCAACAGCTGTCAAATTTATACACGCATCTTTTGAAGGTTAGGGCTAACTAAAACTCATATGGATTTGATACTAGTAGCGCTATTGGGTCATCCTACGAACCTTTCAGCCCACCTGTTATAAGCACAATATTTCGAGTGTGTAACATACCAAAAGTACAACAAAATAATAATTTCATAAAAAATTAAAGAGAACTACCAATATTGACCTTTAAATACGTTCCTTATGAAAATCAATAGAAGGGCAATCTCTCTAATGAAACTCGATTTAACTTTTTATGTTACTTTCTTGAAAGCAAAATGAATCACAACATGTCGTGTGCTACACGAACTTTCGATTTAGTTTTAATTTGAACGAGAAAAATGAGCTTTCAGTCAGATTAGTCATAATTTTTTTGATCTGATCGTGAAATAAAAGAAACCCTAAAGCTACATAGCCACAAAAAGGCGTTAAATTTATAGGTTGTGGCAATACTATGTTTTTCATAAAAAGTTGTTCTTATTTTGATCTTTTTTGGCACCTAAGTACGGAACCAGTCAAGTATTAAGTAACACCATTTAGGGGAAAGATGTCTTGTAAAATGTTGCATAATACTATAGGGGTAAAGGGAAGGAAGTCAAACAACGCTATTTCAAGGATATTTTATTGACTTTCCTGTATTTTGCACAAAATAATCTATATTTTTTTAGATAAAGATAACACTTTGGTTTTACATAATGTTTAAGGGAGGGTAAGGAAAAGCAAAACTTTACGACGCGTTACATGGAGGGAATGAGGGTTGATAATCTACCTTATACACTATATTTGAACTGCCCCTCAGGTATTTGTGTGCACAAGTTAGAAATATCGAAGAGAAACGGTCAATTTAAAAATCTAATGCTCAGAAGTTGAGCTTTCAAGTTAAGGTAATTCACTTGAATTTGAAACGTTCTGCTTTTATGTGTAAATATCTCAGTATCAGCACATCTACATAACAACGATAAAACGATAACTTCAGACATATCTGCAACGAGACACTGTCTAATTGCAGTTTTCTTCAATTTCTCCCGATGTCTACTGCTCAAAAAATCTTTGCAAAAAAATATGATATCCAACATGTTGAGGACTGTGATATGTATGCGGTTACAGAAGTTGCTAGAGCCTACAGTAGTCTTTCTCAAAGTGGGTGATAACGCCCCATTCTGAGCGCTGGACGCCAACAGGGGGGCGGTAAAGGGCCCGGAGAAATTGGGGGGCGTTGAAGCGGTTGAGGGGGACGATTGCTGATTTGTACATTATTTTAAAAACTAAAATCAAAACCTAGATTATTTCTGATGTTGTTCTTCTTCGGGTGTACAGGCCGTCGTCGGTTGAAATTGCTTCCTAACGTAGACTACGACCAACAGTGAAAATGGATAGACCTCTGAAGAAGCTCGCTACTCGTGCTAGCGAAACGTTAGGAAGCAATTCCAACCGACGACGGCCTGTACATCCGAAGAAGGACAACATCAGTTCATCAACTGGCCGCGAAAGCCTTAATCAATTTGCTAGATTATTTCGTTCTTGTTCCTGCCCAGTTTAAGTGTATGGACCATATAATAAATAATTTATCACGGCTTTCGTAGGTAACCCGTGAGCAATCAAGCTATAACAGTTTTTGTTAAATAACCTAAATAACGCGATTTGTGCAATCCTGTATGAAGCGGCAGAATTTATCTTGCTCAGTACTAATTCCATCGCATGAGGTATGTTAATCGAGTGTGTGCATGTTCGTCTTATTCCTGTAGGTGCGTGTTATATTTTAATCCTATATATGTTAAATGCGCGTAATGTTCCTTTCATTTTCATTAGCGTATTCGCGTGCAATCGTTAGCTGGTTCCTTAAATTCGATACTTTACTCACGTACATACAAAACCATGTCGGAAGCAAAAAAAAACTACAATACAGTGTGGAATATGTTATATTAAATACGGATTTATTGAAAATCCCACAAATCCCTTTTCGCCTATGTGCCTTCTTTGTCAATGTCAAAAATCATTTTCGAATGAAGCGATGAAGCCTTCTAGCCTACAATAATAGGCTTCATTTGAATAAAATGCATTCAGATAAAAAATATAAAAATGTGGCCTATTTTCAAGATCTGGAAAAGAAATATACAGTTTACAGCTCAGAAAACTACTTCATAACTTCTTTCAGCTGCTTCTAAGCTTCGAACTTCGTATAATATCTCTTTATTAATCGCTCAAAAAGGTAAACCACACACTTTTCACACTATTGGAGAGGAGTTAATTTTACCAGCAATAAAAGAAATATGTACAAGTAAAAAAATGTACTCTATAAACCAGCGGCAGATATTATCGGAAAAATTCGTTTGAGCAATGAGCAATAGTTCTGTGCAAAGACGAATTGATGAGATAGCGGAAAGCATTGAAGAGTCATTGTGTAATCGTCTGAAAACAAGTCAATTCTCAATTCAGTTGGATGAGTCCATTTTACAAACTAATAAAGTAATGAACTAATGAATTGTTGTCATACGTGAGGTTTATTAAAGATGAGAAAATATAAATGGGAAATAAGCTATCATTTGCTAGAAATTTAATGACAGATACAAAAAGAGAAACCATATTTGATACACTGAATAAGTTTTGTGATGAAAAAGGAATTCCCTTGAAGAACATTATATCACAAAGGCTTCATAGCGTACTTGAAAAATAAAGTTGCGCTTGCCAAATGTGCTTACTGTACATTGTGTCATTCATTGTCAACATTTGGTTGCGAGAAATTTGAGTGAACGGCTGTTTCATTCACTGCATTAATGTCATGTCATCAAAGCAGTGAATAAAATCCGAAACAGCCCTTTTAATGACAGATTATTTAATCTGCTTTGTGTTGCTAATGATGAAGATTTCAATTGATTGCTGTTTTATACAAAAGTGCGTTGGAGGAGGTAGTTAGAAGAGGTACTTGTTTGACTCGATTTTACAATCTGTTTGATTCTGTGATAGAGTTCTTGGAAAACAAAGACACAGACACAGAATTATGCAACAATTTCATCACATCAAAGAATGATATTGCGTACTTGACAGACTTGTATAAATTGTTTAATGATATCAATCTTCAACTTCAAGATGACGACTTGAACTTCAACTTGAATTGAACTTGAACAAATGACGTTTCTACTTTCGTAGCCTAACTGCTCTTACACAAGGAAAATATCAGCAAACGTAAGTTTCACGGTTTACCTAATTTCAATCATCATTTCAATAATCCACAACGACGACTTGCTTGATTACTGTCAACATTTAGAGAACCTCCACAGTTCCACAGTGATTTCAAGGAACGATTCCAGGGCATTTTAAAGTTGGAAATACCGGATTGTATGTTGGATCATTTTTCAAATGTCAACACAGCAGTATCATCCCAGTTGGTCAGTTGGAAGAAGAACTTATAGAACTGACAACGGACGAGTAAATTAAAATGAAATTTAAAAATGGCTATCAAGAATTTTGGCTACAAAAACCGTAACAAATGCCGCAAATGTTCCCTGGATTGTGGTCGATTGTTCAACAATTTTTGATAGTATTCCCATCCTCGTATTCATGTGAACGTGGATTTAATACCGTGACAACACTGCTAATATAATAATCGTTTGATCGTTCGCATGTTATCGAACGCGGTGACTTACGGCTGTTTTTGAGTAAATTCGAACCTGATATTCACAAACTTATTAAAAACCATCAGATTCGTCCTTCGCGTTAGATTAGTTTTAAGATTGAAATTAAAATGTTCATTTTAATTTGAATGAGTGTTTTTATAAATATTTACAAAGTTGCGTTTTATTGCTCTCTTTAGTAGTATTTAAAATGTAAGTTTGAACTTAGTAAACAGGATGAGACTCATATGGCACGCTATAATTAAATCAATTATTGCGATTGTGATTTTTAAGATACGGTAAAGTTAAAAACTTTTGGGAGGCGCTAGAAAATGGTTGATCTGGTAGACGAAATAAGTTTGAGAACCACTGGTCTAGAGTTATGTTCGCACAAGAAGTCGTTCTCGTTTGATCGCTGCATAAGACTGTGATCCAACTTCACGCATATCAGAATATTCACGACATACGTCATTCACGTATCGTCTCGTCTCACGATTTCTATATATACAATACTATAAACTAATATAATTGTAACATGTGTGTAATGCATGTATATATGTGTTGAAAAACCTCTAATAATTGAAATAAGTGAAACAAATACTTACGTGTAATGAATGCAGACATTACTACTTTTTCAATTTCCTTACTCTCAAAAAGAGACATTACTGTATTCAAGAAAAAAAGAACTTGAATTGAAAATGTAATAATTTTGTAAACAAAATACAATTTTCTGCACAACGTGTCATAACTTTCATACTTATAGAACGATCCTATTTTCAGGTACAATTCCAGAATATTACACCATGTGGTCACAATTTTTTTACAGTTTGATTCATTCTGACGATACATGTTGTTTTAATGTTAAGTAACCGTTTGCATCTGATATTTTGTTACAGGGTCTTTTATATCGGTTTTGAAATGACATTCACCTTAATGTAGCTATTATACGCTATTATACAAAAGTAGATTTTCAGTAATATGTAAAACAAATTAGTTAACTAACTTTTAAGCTACTTGTATAATTATTGGACATAATAATACTATAACTTGTTAACTTTCAGTAACTTATTATAATTACATAATAGTAGGTTGTCGCTCTTACAACTTCTATTAATGTAATTAAAAATAATTTCATCAAAAGTATTTTTTATTGTAAAAATGATTTGGTTTATTTGATTGTCTATAAGTCGATTGTTAGTAGAAATAAATTAATACGAGGCATGTTTTTTAAGGAAGTACCGTTTTGAAATTCCGCCGCTGCAACGCTGCGGTCAGCGTTTCGCACATACGCACTGAGTACCTATATCTCTCACCTACGCACTGGCGCCATTAAAGTCTGATTCGCCCTTGTTTACGTTGTTTACTGAGTGTTTAAGATGCCTCTAATAAAACCGGTTGATATTCATCGTGAGATCTGTGGATTTTACGGACAAAACATTATGAGTGATGGAATGGTACGGAAGTGGGTGAGAGCATTTAAAGATGGCCGCACAAATGTGCATGGCAATGCCCGTCTGCATGTGGCTAATCGGACCAAAAATCTCATCACATCTTTTCACTGGGAAACTCTAGATCATCCTCCGTACAGCCCTGATCTGACGCCCAGTGACTACCATTTGTTCCTGCACTTGAAGAAACATCTGGGCGGTCAGCGTCTTCAAGACGATGACGAAATCAAAACAGTTGTGATGCAGTGGTGAAGTGAACAATTCAGGCGGAAGAGTTCTATGAGAAGGGTACTTAAAAACTGGTAAAACGTTATGACAAGTGCCTCAATATTAAAGAAAATTATATAGAAAAGTAGATTAATACAGTACAGGCTTTCATGTTAAAATAAAATTATTCAGATATTTTTGCACGTTTTTTATTAATTTCAAAACGGTGCTTACTTAAAAAACATGCCTCGTATATTGTAATATGTGGAAAATTCAAGTATTCATCATATTCTATTATTTACAATTTAGAAACATTTCAGAAATAAATATACCAATAAGGTCGTAATGATATTGCACCCTTTAGAGTGGAATGCTGTATTTCGCTTTTTGAGAATTTTGCTTATATTTCCATATGAACGGCAAGAGCAGAAATTATGCTGTCGACAATCTCAATTTCGACAGAATATTTTTTACAATAATTATTTTATGAATAAAATACGTTTTAATTTAAATAAGTTAAATAAGATCTGTGTAAAGCACCAGTGAGTCCAAAGACTGATTTTATTACTTATTCCGCTCAGAAATTTAATTTAAGAAGTTTAGGTCACTCTAAAAAATCGACTTTATTAAGTAAAAACTTCTACTATATTAAGCTTCGAATAAATAAAATTCCTTTTAAGGTTTTTCAAATATCTTCTTCGTCTAAATCACAGACAACAAATGTTAAAATGTTTACTCCAAAAATATGTTTACTCAATTTCTGAATATATTCTTGGAAGAGTAGAAGTATAATTCGATTAATTACGAAATTCTAAAAGATAAACACCGTTTTATTACTTACATATTTTGAATTAATCATAATTATACGTGAACTCAGCGAAATTGGATCATTTGTTCAAATTACAGAATTTGTTAATCATAATAAAGAAAACTCTCTTTGAATATATATTCGACTTTTGGCGTCTTTATATGTTGTTTTGAGATATTTTTAGTCCCGTATCACATTAGGCGTAAGGCGCTATTTTTTCATATGGGCACCGTTAAAATAGACGCTCAAAGGAAAACGTCGGGCGTTGTTACCGCGGTAGGTTTCACAATGTTTAAAGAAATCTTCTGACGACCGTTTCGGCTGTTAGGTCTTTATCAAAGATACAGAATTTTTGTATTAAATAAAACTGAGAGGTTTACAAGTATTTATAGCGGCCTTAGTATAGTAGTAGGAGTGAGTTGTTTGAATTGAGTTCTATTTGATTGATTTTTATGACCTTTTTGAATTTTTTAATTTTTAAAATTAAAGTTATTCGAAACCTTAGAAATTATATTGTTTCTATTATGCTTATTTATTGCTAAATTTTCAAACATATTTAATTTTTGGTATTTAGTACAGAGAATTTCAAAATTTTTATCAAAACCGTGACTTTGGTTGTTAAATGTTTCACGTAGGTAGAATGTTACATTTTTAGCCCATAAGCTTTGCAATGTTGATTTATTGTCCCTTGCAAAGATCTACCCGGCTGTTCTATGTGTTTTTATCTGTTTTATATAAAACAAGATTACATAATCCTAATTTTTTTTTTCCTAAATACGTATGATAATGAAACAAATGTTTTTTATTTATTTTTTTATTTAGAAGTTGAGTTATCAAGATGTTGTTGTAGCCATTATTTTCAGTTACTATGTGAATTCTAATTAATTTTATGCTAATGTTTTACTTCGAATGGGGTACATTAACCGACAATTTTCAATGGGTTAACGAAAAACATTACATTAGCCAAATGTAGTTACACATGTGGTGTATTTTTATTCTCGTTTTGTTTACAATCTAACTGTTGACTAAATAAAACACTAAAAACCTGAAATCCCAAATGAAATGTTTAGAAACCTAAAACACTTTGCGACACCCAAAATATCGTCATCAGTAAGAGATGTGGTAACGAAATTTAGGTTTTTAAATATCTTATGGGAAATTTTGGGATTTCAGTGTTTTATTTAGTTTAGCTCCACAGAACTTAATTTGAAGTTCTTTTATGTCTGTTGACAACAAACAAATACCATGGAAATACGTCAACCTCCACAAATTTATTAGTTAATAATAGTTACTTGTTTTTAGATACATAACAAGTTACGTAGACGAAAACAATGTGAAGCCTTTCAGCATAAATCATGCAGTTAAGTAGAAGTCTCTTTGATCATCAATAAGTAAGCACAACTAAAAAATGTTTCGCGAACCGTAGTGAACTTCTTATAATTGCTATCCTTGTTATAGTTTATTTATACCATTTATGGAGTAAAGTAAAGGTTGTGAAAAGTCATTTTACATATGAAAGGAAACAAACACTTGGTTACTTTTCACAAAAAAAAAATTGAATAGCTCAACAATTATTCTCAAGAGCAAATACATTGCTCAGTAACTTTTATAATGACAGGTTACTGTCGAAACATTTCCCGAGTTTTTTCAAAAAGAATTTTCTGTGAATAGCAACCAAATGTATGATTGCTTCTATTTTATTATTGTTATCTACATTTCCAGAAACTGATTATTCGAATTTATCTGTACGTATATCAAATATATCGATATTTATTTATGGGTAAATAATCTTTACGTATACATAGTAATTATATGTACATTTCTGAATGATTCTTTCATCATAGAGTCGTCAGTCTGAATACTGGTTGCACACCCACTTTTACTTCTTCCTAACATATGGGCTGAAAAGTTCCGGGCATTCAAAAAACATGTTTTTTTGTTCAAAATTGGCTTTATTCATAAACGTAATCTCCATCAAGAGCAACATAATCATTCCAGCGCCGCTCTAACATTTCAACAGCACTTTTGTAGAACAATTTATCTTTTGGTGTTGTCCTTGTTCGGGTGTACAGGCCGTCGTCGGTTGGAATTGCTTCCTAACGTTTCGCTAGCACGAGTGGCGAGCTTCTTCAGAGGTCTATCCATTTTCGCTGTTGGTTGTAGACTGTTCCTTTCTCCTACGTAGATGGTATTTATGCCTGTGGGTAGTAAATAAAAAATAAACAATAGAGACCTCAAAGTACAAGCCGGCAACATGGTTTCGCTACGTGGACGATACCTTCGTGATTTGGAAACATGGCATGAAGGAACTCGTCAACTTTTTACAACACATTAACAGTCAGCATCCCAGTATCCAGTTCACTATGGAGACTGAAAAGGACCAACAGCTGCCATTCTTGGATGTACTAGTGAAGAAACGAAGCAACAAATTGGGCCACACAGTATTCAGAAAACCAACCCACACGGACAGATACCTACACGCTATGTCTAACCATCATCCGAGTCAAAAATATGGAGTAATTAGAACCCTAACAGAACGAGCTCGAAGGATTTGTGAACCAGAGGACCTGCAGGCAGAACTGGAACACCTGCGGACGGCCTTTCAAGCAAATGATTACAACAAAAAGGAGATCGAGAGATCAATTGCCTTAAGTACATCAAGATCCCGAAAAACGGAATTACAACGCACCACCACTCAATCTTATCTCCCCTATGTTCCGAGAGTCACGGACAGAATCGGCAGAATTCTGAAGAAGCACGACATTGGAACTATTTTCAAGCCGACAAAGAAAATCCAGCAAACCTTCAGATCAGCGAAGGACAGGAGGGACGCACTTTCAAATTCAGGAGTCTACCTCATACCCTGTTCCTGTGGCAAGGTATACGTTGGAACTACTAAAAGATCTGTAGGGACAAGGCTCAAAGAGCATAAAGCCAGCTGTCGACTAGGACAGACTGAGAAATCAGCAGTAGCCGAACACACATTGAACGACGGAGAACACAAAATATTATTTGAAAGCTGCACCTTGCTGGCATCAGTCAACGGCTATTACAACAGACTGACCAGAGAAGCCATAGAAATCTACAAACATCCGGTTAATTTCAACAGGAAGGAGGACACCCTTAGACTGAATCAGATCTGGAACCCAATTCTTAGGAACGCACGAACAATACCGATCAACACATCAAAATCTACTGAAGCGGAACAAGCTGCGCCCCCTACCCACAGGCATAAATACCATCTACGTGAACGAGAAAGGAACAGTCTACAACCAACTGCGAAAATGGATGGACCTCTGAAGAAGCTCGAAACTCGTGCTAGCGAAACGTTAGGAAGCAATTCCAACCGACGACGGCCTGTACACTCGAACAAGGACAACACCAATTCATCAACTGACCGCGAAAGCCTTAATTAATTTATCTTCTGCCTCAAAATAGGCCTCAGCTTCAGCGATAACCTCTTCGTTCGAGCGAAATTTCTTACCGACGAGCATTTTCTTGAGGTCTGCATACAGCCAGCAGTCGCTGGGAGCCAAATCTGGAGAATACGGTGGTATGGAAGCAATTCATATTTTGCCAGTTTTGCCATTGTTTTGATTGACTTGTAGCACGGTGCGCTGCCTTGATGAAACAAAAATTTTTTCTTTGCCGTATGCGGTCGTTTCGTTGCAATTTCGGCCTTCAAACGCTATATAATTACTACAATTCACTGTTGATGGCACATCCCAAAATACCGAGACTCCGAGGCCATAACCTTTCCATCCGATTGTTGTTGTGCTTTCGGGCGCTTCGGACGAGATTCACCAGTTGCTTATATGACGATCCACTCAGATGACGATCGTGTTAATTCCGGAGTGAAGTGGTGGATCCATGTCTTATCCATTGTCACATATCGACGCAAAAAATTGTTTTTGTTACGGTTTGTTACGTTTAGACATGGACAAACACTGCTCAGAATCATCAACACGTTCTTGGTTTTGGTCAACAGTAAACAAACGCGGCACCCACTTTGAACAGAGCTTTAGCTTTCTCATAGTCAAATGCTCATGCAATATAACATAAAGCCAACACGTTCTTTTGATATTATATCTTTACGATGTCAGCTATCTCACGCAATTTCATTTTTCGAACCTTTAAAACGATTTTGTGGATTGTTTTTGTTTTCTGGTGTTACCGCCTCATTTGGACGTCCACGGCGTTATTCATCATCAGTGTCTCTGCGACCACGTTTGAAGCAACGTTTCAGCAAACCTACGGTTTATTTTGTTTCGGTTGTTTCCATTGTAGCGGAGTCTCCATAACACTTTTCATCGCATTGCTTCGCAATCATGAAGCAGTGTAAAGTTAAAGCACGAAATTGTTTTTAATCCATTGTTTTGAATATAACAAAAGTAGCTAGATAAAGTCACTTTTAGCACAACTACTCACGAATTAATGAATAGAATATCATGAAATTTTAACAGCTGTCTTTTGAAGGTTAGTACTAACTGAAAAAGGAGTGAATGCAATAAAACAATTGCCATCTATGTGTTAGGCCCGGGACTTTTCAGCACATGAGTCATCTTGAGTCAATCGTCGCATTTCTCTAAAACTATAACATTTTACATCCCTATATATTTGTGAACAGTAATCTAATCCAGGCCTCAGTTTACTCCTATTTCTGCCTTTGATATATCTCTAACTAGCCCTTCAGGTCTCAAAAGGTGTCCTACTAATGTATTTCCCCTTTTCATAATTGACTCCCATAACGCCCTTAGTTCACCTACTCTTTATAATACCTCCTCACTTCTAGCATATCCATCAACAGCCGCCTATCACACCACATCTCAGACATCCTTAACTTTTTCTTTTCCACAGCGTACATCATCCACGTTTCGCAGCTGTTAAAGGGCCGTTCTCCAAACATACAATTTTAATAATCCTTTTTAGTTCCTTAAGTAACCGATTGCAAGCACAGAAGTGTTTTTTTTTTTGTTAAAAGCTACTTGACCCTGTTCTATCCTCCCGCTTTCTGAAATATCTTACCCATCTCCAATTTTTATATTGGATCTAACCTTACCTCCACCTCCCTTACAAATCAATATTTTTGTTTATTTTCATTTCATGCTCTATGTTACTATCAATATCGCTTCTATTTTATTTAATTATTTACTCGTAGGTCTTATGAAATACCATTTTTTCAAATTGTAACGATAAATCTATCTTAACAACATTGTATCACCATTCTCTAATTACATCCTTCTGTTCAAAAATCTTAAAATACTGCAAAAGCATCTTGATAATAATAATAAATAAACTTTTTTTCGAAGGTATACGAAGCAACAATTTCATTGGGATAATAATTTTACCTAAGACGGATGTTATTGCTCCCTTTGAGGTACAAACACTATCGATGTTATTTTACTATTTACAACATCAGGGGATATTGCAAAGCATACGTAAATTTCGTCTGATATGCACTTAAAGGAGGGAAATGTAATGCGGAAGATTGAAAATTTTACAAACCTTATGTCGGGTGTGACGGTATCCCGTCTTTTGTTCCTTCAGTTAAAATAAATTTGGTCTATTGAACTGTAGTTTTTGTTGTTTTTTTAGTTACACGAATATTTACACTAAAAATGTTTAAAAAACACCAAATTCCATTGAATCATTCACAATCTGTTTGTTCAGGTACCGACCCTACTGATAGTTAAATTTCCAATTGCTTTAGGCGTTGGGATTTATTTACTTTGTATAAAAAATTCATATTTTGTGTATTTGATGAATGCTTGTTTGTTATATGATTTCGTTTTTTTTTTCCCACGCTATATTCGACTTATGACCTACGAGCAAAACCTTTGTCTACATAGAATAATGCTATCAATGACATGTTTTAATATTTTGACATATTTGAACTACTTAATCGATAAATTATATCGCCGCGATACCATAACTTCATTTAAACGTTTATTTAATTTACCATTTATTACCAGGACGGAAGACAAATCTCAAATAAGGAAATCGTTTAAAATAATACCAGTAGCATGAATAAAGCAACTCGGAGTTTTTAATATTGTGTATTATTTTTAATTTAAATTATCTATTATTATTTGTCCTACTAAAATTCACTGTTCGAGAACGAACTTCTTCTAATCTCATCATAGGTTACTATTCAAAATTACCATTAGTTATCTTTTCTCCGACTACTTTGGGACCTACAACAGTCACTATGCGCCACCCTTATTTTTTTAAATTTTACGCACATTTTCAGATATATCAATGGTAATATTTAAGCAACCCGCGGTAATAAATTAATTTTCAGTTTAAAGGAACATGATTACAGGCGGCAAAAAATGGTTTTCAAACGTTAACAAAGTTAGTTCGTAATAATTTATGTAAGCAATATACATTTGTAAAATTGTGTAAAACTTGAATTACAGTTCTATAATCTCTAGAAACGTTCGAAGATGTGAGTTAAAACTGCTTGTATTTTATTTAAAACTAGCTGTGCCTCCGACTTCGTCCACGTGGAATTTAATAAAAAAGTTATTTTTAAAATTTTTAAGGAAGTCGTTGAAACACAACCGTTAGCAATAGCCCGCTCGTGCGTTCTGAGCGCGCGCGACAGGCAGGCTTTGTGATATAAAGTGGCGGGAGGTCCTTTTACAATTTTTGTCTGTCTGTCTGTTTATTTGTTCAGGCTAATCTTTGAAAGGGCTGGACCGATTTTGACGGGACTTTCACTGGCAGATAGCTAACGTAATAAGGAGTAAACTATGTTACTTTTATTTTAGATATAATAAATTATTTTAGAAATTAATAATTATTTAATAATAATAATTATTATTTCTAAAATAAAAGTAGCCTAAGTTACTCCTTATTATATTATCTATCCGCCAGTGAAGTTCCGTCAAAATCGGTCCAGCTGTTTCAAAGATTAGCAGGAACAAACAGACAGACAGACAAAAATTTCAAGAAATGTTATTTTGGTATATGTACCGTGTATACATCCATATGCATTTTTTAATAAAATTTTTATTTTGAAAAGTTTTACAAAAAACAAATTTCTCTATTTTTCGACATATCCCCTTGTTTGTCTATACATTTTTCTCAACTTATTAGTGGTTTTTTCATTCAGTTTTCATAAAAAGAGGTTTTTTCATTCCGTTTTCATAAAAAGAGCTGGGCGGGTGTCTATCCAAACGCCTCCCTCCATCTGTTCATCGGTCTGAAATCGCTCGCCTCCTAGTGATTCTTGATTCTCTAAGGGCCCCAAACATGTGGAAATCACAAGGGGATAGGGCTGTGCTATATGAAGGGAGTTTTAGCTGAATCCAGTGCATTTCACCGATTTGTGCCTGCGTTAAAGTTGCGGTATGACGCCTAGCGTTATCGTGCAAGAGTAACACGTCATGAATGGGGTGGGTCCCCCTTTTTCGGTGATAAGCAAGTTTTACATGACTGAGAAGGTTACAGTAGCAGGCTGGATTAATGATTCTTCCCTCGTGCAAATAGCAGCCTTCTTCACTCTCAAGAAACCGTGGCTAAAACTTTGCCTACAGACAGACGTGTTTTCGGTTTCATTGGGTTTGATTCATCTTTGCGCCGCCACTCTATGCTTTTTTTGATGTTGGAGTGTAATGGTGTAACCACGTCTCATCGCAGGTTACAATTTGGTGCAAAAAAAAGTCGAGCAGCTTTTTGATCTTCACTCAGCAACTTTGGAACCCAACGAGCTAAATATTTTCGGAATCCCAAGTTTTTCGTTATGATTCTGTGGACATTCCCATAACTGATGCCAAGTTCATCGGATATCTGAATCACAGTGGCGTGATGTGACGGTCTCCTTCAATAATGATTCTAACGCGTGCAATGTTAACCGGCGAAATGCTGAAGCGCGGACAACGAGGATGATTTAAATTTTCGACACGATTACGGCCATCGTTAAATTCTTTGCACCAAACTTTTACACGTGGCCACGAAAGCGTTTCATTTCCGAATTGTGAATTGTGCTTGCAATCTGCGCAAAATTTCAGTTGGTTTCACGTTTTCTCGTGTAAGAAACACAATAATAATTCGTTGCGCAACGCTGCTATGCACCTATTTCTCACTCATTGTGATAGTTATTAACCAAGCGAACGTAGCAATAAGGCGCGTCGTTTCCATTCCGCCTAATATCCGCACTTCAAGTTCCTAACGCCCGGCGCGCATTTTAAAAAAGCTCGGTTATATTTGATCCACCCTCGTAAAATTATAAAACAGACACTCCAATTTTATTTATATGTATAAATGTGTAGATAATTGAATACGAGAAAGCTAATACTACAATGATAAAACGATAAGTGTTTAAAACTATACTGCATAAATAATGTATAACTATTTTGGAAATGGATAAAATTATGTCAAATCTGTGAATGCTTACTATTGCTTATTACTTATTAACAGCTTTTTAGGTACTTCAGTGCAGTGCTTCCGACCTACACTGCTGTGTAAAGAAGGAGAGTAGTGCGTAAGGCCCTCTTCAGCCTCTTTTCAGCAATCGTGAGAGTAGGTGGGTGGTGGTTAGGGAGAGACACATAAGACAGACGAAACGAAAACAGAAGAGAAGTGAAAAATTATCTCTGGAATATTACAGCACCAGCATTTGCTTAAATGGTCTAAGAAAATCACACAAAATTTGGACTAGAACAGACAGACCCGTATTCGAACTGGTGACCTCCAGAATACTAAGCAATACTCTAAACCAATAGTCCACAACGCTTGGTGATTGGTTATTGTGATTTTTCAAAATATTTATCAGTTATCAACTGAATATCGGTAGGAAGTAGTACGGGGTGTGAAACTCTTCATTTTTTCTATAATATTTAACAAAGTTGTTGACGGAAGGGTTGAATTTTATTGTACCCTTATATTATTTACTTTTATGACGACAGACTATCCCTCGTTTTCTCGTTTGCTCTAATTATAGAATTTAAAATAGATGTTCAGAATGGTATTTTATAATAAAGTAATTGTAGTCAATAAACTTAAAATATGTTCACTTAGTTACTACACCAGTTTATTGTTATGCACAGAACAACCGTATTATCGCGATAAAATTAAAGTTAATTTTTGATTTTGTGCAAGATTTCTTTTGCAACGTCAACGATGAACATAAATTTAAAAAAGAAAATTTAAGGGTTAATTAAACATAATGGTTTGTTTTAACAGAAATAACTATTCCAAGGGGTAAAACAATTTGTAAAATTTGTTAAAATAAAAGGTTATGAACGTATTTTTGTAAATAAAGAGTATTCATGACTACCGCTTGTCTTTATCTTGTATAAATACAGTGGTGTCCAAAATAATTTCACGTTACAATGAACGAAGGTGTTAATTGTAGATTTGTTTTTGTTGTTTGATATTTGATTTGATTGTGGATTGATTTGACTGAAATGATATTGACGATTATGAAATATTTACAAATACTCTATAAACTTTATTATAAAAAGAAACGACACTATTTATACAGTTTGAAAAAATTGTTAGACTTGTGGGGAAATTTGAAATTAGAGGAGCGAAACGTACGTTTGGTTGAACTGATTAAAATTGATATTATTTGATGATTGATGATGATTGATTAGTGACTTGTAATTCGGTTATACTTGTCTTTGTCTTGATACTCCGATTTTGATTTTTAAAAATATAAATATTTAAGATAGAAAGGGAATAATGCTATGGTTTAGATAGTTGATTGGACAATTGATTGATTAAGTTAGATTTGTCGGAGTTGAAGCAGAGTTTGTTTTTGCTAGGAAATTTATGATAGTGGAAAAAGTAATTGCAGGTCAATAAAAAAAGGATTTTTGGGTGTTTTCTATTTACACAAAAGTAGCATATATTTTAATGCAAATTATAGGCCGTAAAGGAAATAAAGGAATTAATTTTTAAAAAACGTGATGGACGCAACAGAAGGCATGTAGGAAAAATGCCGAAATCCGCACGACCTAGAATAATTACATTCTGGACGGATAGAAGAATCTAAGGAATTTCCCAAAGAGATCCGCGGATGTCAGGATCAAGGATAATTGCTGAAATTCCTTAATTAGAAGTTAACGAAACTCTACAGCAGACGTCCAAACAAGAGACCTATGGAATTTGCACGATGCAGTTGAAGCGTGTAAAATGGAATTATTTTCGAAATATTTTCATTCTGACAGGATGAGTGTGTAAAGTATTCAATTACTCCAAGATTCTATCCAAAGTACGATACTCCAATATGGACACAGCAGTGTATTTCTGTGGGTTTATTATCCGTGGAATGGGTAGGTTCATTACACTATGAATCAATTGGTGTACAGGAACATAATCAAAACGTTTTGTTGCAATTTGCTTTCGAACTATTCGGTTATCCAGTGGCCGACACAATTACCCTGTCTAGAATCTGTGGTAAGAGCAAACAATCTTTTATTCATAAAATTTAACGAGGTTTGGACGAATCTGCCAATTATTAGCGCCCAGAATTTAATTTCATCAACGCCGCATCGTCATCAAACGTTATAGCCCACAATGAATATCCAATTAATTATATAATATATAAAATAATATTTGAAAATCAAACGATAAGGAAAACACTTGGTATTATAGTTTCACTAAAAGTTTTTGTTAACTCTAACAATTGTTTCGACTATAAGGTCATTTTCGAAGAGTAACAGTGTTGTACTAAATTAAGTCTCACAAATAAGGCACTTAAATATTATTGGGAACTGGCAACGACTTTTTATCTTGGGCAAACAGGCCGTGCCTTAAAAAAACGTTTGGAGAAGCATGTAAAAGATATACAAAATTGTAATAAATGTACAGGAATTTCAGAACATTGCTGAGAAAATAAATATTCGGATCTTGATAATATTAAATTACTCCACAGTTCCATTAAAAGTAAACGCCTAAATACTTTGGAAATTTTAGGTATTAGGAAAGCCTCCCTGGGGGGTCTACCCAGTTACAACGAAGTAACAGATTTTGTTATTTCCCCACTTATGAAAGTCGTTACCAGTTCCCAATATTTAAGTGTCTTATTTGTGAGACTTACTTAGTACAACACTGTTCCTCTTCGAAAATGACCTTATAGTCGAATCAATTGTCAGAGTTAATTAAAACATTTAGTGAAACTGTAATACCAAGTGTTTTCTTTATCCTTTGATTTTCAAATTTTACAACATGTTTCACCAAATGCCAAACGACACAAGTATCTATTTTAGCGAAATAATACTAATTTCAATAAGCTCCCACCATGTTTGTTTTTGTTTTCTGTTGCTAGGTCAAATAAAAATGTACATTGTAAAATTTACTTTTATTACGTATGATTTTGCTCGGTTTTATTAAATAAAATATTTAAAGACGTGAATGGCAACCAATTTTTCTCAACTTTTTTTAATTATATTTCACATTATGATTTTCAAAAAATTGGAATATACATCAGATCAAATGTTTAAAATAACTGCGAAGATACTGTGTCGAAGATCGGGAGTCGCTTAGAATGGGAGATGTTGGTTAACAAAACAACTATTTTCCTTCTTGGTAAGGGATATTTATAAATAACTAATTAGCTAAATGACTAAACTAAATAAACAAGTAAAAGTAAATGAAATAGCCAAGATTCAAATCCAAATCTATTTCAGAGTAAATCAAAAATATTTTTACTTTTGTCCGATAGTATGTAGAAACGTAGAGAAATACACTCTAATTAGCTAACTGTATTAACTTTCATTAAATTGTAAATTGAACAACAAAAGATGGTGACAAATTGATTAAGGCTTTCGCGGCCAGTTGACGAACTCATGTAATCCTTCTTCGGGTTTACAGGCTGTCGTCGGTTGGAATTGCTTCCTAACGTTTCGCTAGCACGAGTGGCGAGCTTCTTCAGAGGTCTATCCATTTTCGCTGTTGGTTGTAGACTGTTCCTTTCTCCTACGCAGATGGTATTTATGCCTGTGGGTAGGGGGCGGAGCTTGTTCCGCTTCAGTAGATTTTGATGTGTCGATTGGTATGGTTCGTGCGTTCCTAAGAATTGGGTTCCAGATCTGATTCAGTCTAAGGGTCTCCTCCTTCCTGTTGAAATTATCCGGGTGTTTGTGGATTTCTATGGTTTCTCTGGTCAGTCTGTTGTAATAGCCGTTGACTGATGCCAGCAAGGTGCAGCTTTCAAAGAATATTTTGTGTTGTTCGTCGTTCAATATGTGTTCGGCTACTGCTGATTTCTCAGTCTGTCCTAGTCGGCAGCTGGCTTTATGCTCTTTGAGTCTTGTCCCTACAGATCTTTTAGTAGTTCCAATGTATACCTTGCCACAGGAACAGGGTATGCGGTAGACTCCTGAATTTGAAAGTGCGTCCCTCCTGTCCTTCGCTGACCTGAAGGTTTGCTGGATTTTCTTTGTCGGCTTGAAAATAGTTCCAAACGTCGTGCTTCTTCAGAATTCTGCCGATTCTATTAATTAACTTCTCCACAAGGGCTAAACAAACCAGTTAAAATTATTAATTACATAAATTAAATAAAATAGTATAATACTTTTAGAATCGTTCTAGTCAATCATAATTACCTGAAACAACAACCTCTTCATTCTAGAGACCAATTTACGCCACATGTTACAAATGTAAAAATTGAAATTAATTAAATACTTATAAAAAAATGTGTAAAATATTAAAGCTTTCTTAACTGTATCGCAAATTTCAAATGACTGTTATAACAACATAAAGAAAATTGTAATTGTTAATTAATAACTTGATATTAAATAATAATATCGGGATAATTATTATTGAAAATAAAACCAATCCATTAAAAAATAAACGGAAAATAATTGTCAAAATCTATCTATACAGTAGTTCTTAGGAGATGTGCGCACATAGAAAACCTAGCTATCGTTTTATCTTTATAGATAGAAGATTGCAGTAAACGATTGGAACATATTTTGCAAACAAAAACATCAATTTGAAGGCCTCGTAACTACAAGAATCAATGGCGAAGTCTAATATCTGTAAATATTGTGCAAAACGAGTGTTTTTTATCCAATTTAATTAGGGTAGTTTTTATTTTGCTATTTTAATGCTATTGTTAGCAGATGTCAATTCTTGTACTGTCAAATTTACTTCTTGGACTATTAAAATAGTACAAATAGTATGTTTATGACCCTAAACATTCGTGTAGAGAAAGCAGGTAATGCGGCTCTTGACCGTTTGTTCGCGCCAGGATGGTGGGTTTCCCTTGTACCCTCGTCCCACCAGCCCCATAGTGGTAATCATATATAAATACCGAATGTATTAAAGTAAAACCGACCGAGCGGCCTGGTCTAGTGCTCTAGATCATCGCTTAGCATTCGGGAAGTCACCGGTTTGAACTCGGGCCCGGCTGCTCTGGTCCAAGTTTTCTGTGGTTTCCTTGGATCATTTAGGCAAATGCTGGCGCAGTAATATTCCACAGATAACCTTTTAGTTCTCTTCTGTCTTCATTTCGTCCGTCTAATCTTTCTCTCCCTAACCACACCACCCACCCATTCCCACGATTCCTGCAAGGAGGCTGAAGAGGGCCTTACGCTTTACCCTCTAGCTTTGCACTACAGTGGAAGGGACTGCCCGCCCACCAGCACGAGTAGCTGGTGGGAATGAAACACAAAAAAGTTAAGTAAAACAGGTTACATTGAGATTCTGTATAAATCAGCTTGGATGTTCTCATTTATTTATTAAGTATTTTTGTACATAAATTCGTTTTTAAAGTTACTGCAGCATTATTTCATTAATTTATTTCCAACTAGTAACACAAAATTAAATTGGCGTGCGATGGCGTGTTCTATAAAACAGTGCAGCTTTAAGTTGAATTTTGCCACTGTTTTATGGTTTTTTACAAAAATCAGTTCGCGCCTAAACAAAGAGGGAAGCTCGTACATTTTCTTTGAAAACAAATGAAACGGAATATATAAATGCAACTGCGTTCTTTTTGTTTCAGAATCTACTTAGTTCTACTCCTGCTCCTTTACCAGAGTACAAAACTTCAGCGGTAAAAAAGAGCAAATTTATCATATCCCATTATGGAATGTTCAAAAGTTGTTGGGATTGGCTAATATTAATTGCAACATTCTACGTTGCCGTGGTAGTTCCATACAATGCAAGTTTCATCAATGATGAAAGACCATCTGTTATAATGGACGTCGTGGTAGAGGCGCTATTCTTTATAGGCAAGTACCTACGACATGGAAACCGTATTTTACTATATAAACATGGATGGTGATTTCCAATTATTACAATCTAAATTATCTTTCAATGTGCAAAATATTTTTTTAACATAGATTAGGTTACGAAATAGCAACCACAAGTTTCATATGCTTTTGAAAAAATAATGGCTTATCATCTTGTGTAACACAATTGAGAATTCGAGAATTTTTGAAACACAACTTACAAAACAAAATACGTAGTTAGATAACCACCTTTACATTTAACGTACAGAAATATATTAAGGATAGCATAAGTACATTTTTTATATCTGCTACATTACTATATAGGACAACAGTAAAATAATTTAGACCTAAGCAGGTTATCCAAAAATGGAAAAAGGTCGATGTTTCTAAAGTACTATAAATCGAACTAGTTCCGTAGTTTTATTTAAAAGAAAGAGTCATCGAGTAACGTTATTTCCAAAATCGGAAACAATTTTAAGCACACAGAAAACGATGATAAAATATTGTACTTATGAAAAATTAAACGATTATACGAGGGTGTATCAAATATAAACGGGATTGGTTTTGTCAAGCATTCGATCTATTTTTACTTAGACTACTATTTTTCTACATATTCTCCCACTCTAGAAATACATTTTTCCATAGGATTTTTTTATGCCATCATCGCGGAAACTCTTTGGACGTTATTCAAACCATTAGAGCACAAATGGTTCCATTGCGTCGTTCTCGTGGAAACGTAGCCCTTCAAACGCTTTTTTCAAGGACCCGAAAAGATGGAAATCACAATGGGGCAAGTCGGAGCTATGTTCCTTGTGGCATTGGACGTATGAAGCCTGGCGTTATCATTCAAAAGAATGACACTTCTGACCGACAGCTTCTTCCTTTTCCTTCGAAATGACAATTTAGCGGCATCCAATAGATCACAATATTGCGCATTAATCGTGCGTCGAACATGGAGAAAGTTAACGTGAATAGCACCACTTTTCCGGTCTGCAAGCGCGTCTTTCCCTTCATTTGTTTCCTCTTGCCACTTTTTCTATACTCCATACTCGCCTGTTTCGACTTGGACCTGTAGTGGTCCATGTTTCGTCACAGGTGACGATGCGATTCGACAATGCTTCACCCTCTTGCTGGATTGGATAACCGTGGACGAACCCGAACCCATCTAGCGGACACTTTGTGCATGTTCAAATCATCTGTCACAATTCCATTGACACTACCGTCACTGATGGTCAATTCATCAACAATTTTCTGAAAAGTTATGCGTGGATTTCCCTCAATGAGATTTCGGACCACGTCAATGTTGGCTTCGGTCACACTTGTCCTTGGACGGCGAGCAAGGCTCTCGTTCTTGACCCTTTCACAGACTTCAAAAAGTTCTTGACAGGGTGTTATCCCGAACTGTGAATGTAATCGCCGCACCCCGTCCTTGGAAAAAACCTATTCTCTGATTATTTCTTTAAAAAACAAATCAGTCCCGTTTATATTTGATGCACCCTCATATTATGAAATAAATACAAACGTGTAACTGTACTTTAAAAATAATTAAATGGAAGTATAGTGATAGAAACTTTGGTACGTTGATAAAATAGTTTATTGGAAAAGAAGAATATTGTCAATTAAAATTAATAAGAGATAAACATAAACGCGCAAAATGGCCGGCATACAAATTAAAATTGCTACAACTAACTTATGCGGCAGACGCTATCGAATAATCGATACACAGGTAAACGACATCTGCAACCCTACCACATACCTATAATGCATATCTATAGATATCCATACTCTTACAATATACATACTCGATACTCTAACATATAGATTGCCTCTTGGTGAAATAGTTTTAAATAATAATATAATCAAAAACACTTTGTATAATTTGTTCTACAATTATCTTAAAAGAATCTGACCATATTGTTTTAGCAGTTATACTCTTATCAATGTAAAATATATAATATAAATTATGTTGGTATTTATAGAAGAAGGTTGAAACCTAATACAATTGTGGAAACATACATACACACTTATGCGTAGCTATATTTTTGTATTTATATTTGTAAACTTACGTTGGCTTCAACTTTTTTCTGTACATACCACCACAATTTATGTTATAAGTTTTACTTCGATAATGACAAAGCAACGGAAATAATATCTTTAGATTGTTTTAATAAAATTGTGGAACAAACTATACCAAATCTTATTGTTTATTTTATTGTATTGAATTAGCGAATACTTGATGGAAGTCTTACATTTTGAAATAAACACACAGTTGATAACTTCCACAATTTATTAAATAAACTTGACACGTGTTTCGCCAACACTGTGGTTTCTTCAGAAGTATAAAATCTACTTAAAACTACTTAAGAGTAGATGTCCATAAATAGGGTGGTGTATCTTCATTAGAGTGAGGAAAATATTTAATAGTGGTAAGAGGTTTATATCAACTTGGTCTTTAAGTAATATGTCTGTATTTTTATATTTGTTAATTTCTTTAGATTCTAATAGAGTAAGTTTTACAATTTCATTTTCAACGTGTAAAATATTTAGATCTAAATTAAATATATAGTTATCTTCTAACACACGTTTGGTATAGTTAGAATAGGTTTTTTTGTTTCTATATGATCTAAAATATTCGTCCAAACGAATTCTGAAATTTCTTCCTGTCTGACCTATATAAATTTTTGAACAAGAACCTCAATTGAGTTGATAATTTCTCTGCTTTGTCTTTATTATTCTTTATATATATTCTAAGGTTATTATTCGTTTCGTATGATACATTTAATAGTGGTAAGAGGTTTATATCAACTTGGTCTTTAAGTAATATGTCTGTATTTTTATATTTGTTAATTTCTTTAGATTCTAATAGAGTAAGTTTTACAATTTCATTTTCAACGTGTAAAATATTTAGATCTAAATTAAATATATAGTTATCTTCTAACACACGTTTGGTATAGTTAGAATAGGTTTTTTTGTTTCTATATGATCTAAAATATTCGTCCAAACGAATTCTGAAATTTCTTCCTGTCTGACCTATATAAATTTTTGAACAAGAACCTCAATTGAGTTGATAATTTCTCTGCTTTGTCTTTATTATTCTTTATATATATTCTAAGGTTATTATTCGTTTCGTATGATACATTTGTAGTTATTATTTATAGAAGTTATCAACTGTGTGTTTATTTTAATTAATTTGAAGAACCCTAACCTTCATGTAACGTGAAACGACGTTAAAATAAGTTTGTACATGTTTCGCTTAGATGAAAAAGGACAAGGATTTTAGATGCGGACAGCATGCGAATTAGGGTGGCAGGTGTCTTTTTAAGAACCCCTTAAATACTGCTTATTTCTATTCTACCAGCTCCTTTTACCAGAAAGGTAGCTCTTAAAACAAACCCACCGGGAATATTTTTAAAATAGAATGCATTTACCCTTTTAACTAGTGCTTAATTATAAAAGCAACAGAAGTAAGCGTCAAACAGAAGCTACCAGCTAGAGATATTCCGCTTTCTTGTAAAGAAACGTATGTTGGAAGCTTTGCGATGGAAATTTTATAACCCATAAAAATTGAAATAGCAACTTCACGAACAAGTTGCCGTGTAAAAGATGAACATAGCAAAATTTATGCATAATATAATATGTAAAGAAGTACACAATTTATTCCGCCTACGTAATTGTACCATTAAATATGTTTACAACGATACCTTGCATAACGGCTCTGCTTTTAGCATCTTCATCAACTTTTTTATCTGGTAAAATGTGAAACTGTTAAGCCACCGTTAGGTCAAGGATAACTATCACTTTTTATTCTCTGGTTGTTTTTAATTCTTTTAAATATAAAACTGTCCTTTTTCTCTTTCGAACTTGGACATCAGAATTATGTTGGAAATTTTGCAGTATCTTAATAACAGGAGGGCTGAAGAGTTCGTAGGCTAGCATAGAAAAAAATATTTTTTTTGATAGAATTTACTTTTATTATTCAATATAGTTCCCTACGAGGGCGATACAATGATTATAACGGTTATACAATTTTTAGATTCCATTTTTATAATACGGTTTGTCTTTAGCCTCAAAATAGGCTTCAGTTTCGGCGATTACGATTACCTCTTCATCGCCGCGAAATTTCTGTCCAGCGAGAATCCTCTTGAGGTCTGAGAACATAAAAAAGTCGCTGACGGCCAAATCTGGAGAGTACGGTGGATGCGAAAGCAATTCGAAGTCCAATTCATGGAATTTTTCCATTGATTTCATTTATTTGTGACACGGTGCATCGTCTTGATGAAACACCACTTTCTTTTTCTTCAAATTAGGCCGCTTTTCCGCGATTTCGTCTTTTAAACGCTCCAATAACGCTACATAATAGACACTGTTTATGGTTTTTCCCCTTTTTAAGATAGTCAATGGATATTATACCATGAGTATCCCAGAATACTGATGCCATAACCTTGCCAACCGACTTTTGCGTCTTTCTACGCTTTGGAGTCGGTTCATCATGTGCAGTCCACTCGACTCGACTGACTGTCGATTGGACTCCGGTGTGAAATGATGCAGCCATGTTTCATCCATCGTCACATATCGACGCAAACGCAAAAGTTCGGATTTATTACGATTGAACAGCTCCCAGCTCTAAACACTGTTTAGAATCATCGATCCGTTGTTGTTTTTGGTCGATTGTCGATTGTGAGCTCGCACGGCACCCACTTCGTACAGAACCTTCGCATATCCAAATATTCATTCACATTCACGATATGACCAACACGTTCCTCTGATATCTTTAGGGTCGGGTCTCAGCTATCTCAATCAACTTCACTTTACGGTTATCAAAAATTATTTTAATTATTTTACAACTGCGTGCATAGTCCTCGGTGCTCATTTCGCCTCGTTTAAATCTAGTAAACCTCTTTTCTACGGTTGATTTTCCTGGTGCAAAATCCAAATAATATTTATCAAGCCAAGCCTTGGTTTCAATAGTTTTTTTTTTTCGCTAAAAAGCAATGCTTTACTAACACACGAAATTCCATTTTATCCATTTTTTCAAAGTAACAAAAGTTCTGTCACTAAAAATGCTATAACTCAGATACTAATAGTGCAACAGCAGTCAAATTTATACACGCGTCTTTTGAAGGTTAGGGCTAACCAAACATCATATGGATTTGATAGTAGTAGCGCCATCTATAGGTCAGCCTACGAACTTTTCAGCCCGCCTGTTATGTATGTATGTAATATGTTTTAATTTCAGCTTTTTTTTATTTTGCAGACATAATTTTGAACTTTCGTACTTCCTATGTGAATAAAAAGGGCGAAGTGGTATCTGATTGGAAATCCATTTCCATCAATTACCTTCGCACTTGGTTCTTAGTGGACTTGCTTGCAGCCCTTCCCTTCGATCTTTTATACGCTCTTTATGGTGGAGAGGTAAGAAACCTCTACTGTTTGTATTTATTGTAAGTTCAGCTTTCGTGTATTAAACATTACTATTAAATTGAATCCCAGGTTCTGATTAATACAAACAATTAGAAGCTTTATCTATACGTGTTATAAGTACATATAATGAATCACAAGCTACTGGACGTATTTTAATTCAACTTTGCCATTTTGTCCCTTAGTTCATTACAAGAATGTGTTATCCATGAGGGTTAAAATATAAAAGATATTAATATATTATAAATATGTTGTTTGTAGACATATACATGATGTTGAATACATAACGGACCCCCTAAATAGTTTTACAGATTAAGTGGTCAATTTGGATGAAATTAAGGTCATCTCGACATCAACTTCAGAAAATGCAAAAAAAGTGGTGCGAAAAAATGATTTTGACAATTTGTGCTGTTTTTAAGTACAAATTTTATTTATTTTTTTTATTTCATCATAAATGTTATTATTTCGATAAACAAAGGTTCAATTACTGTTATATATTAAAGGAGCTGACACCACCTGCCTTGCAACGAAAGGTATAATCGGAAATAAGATTTATTTACGATATCGACCCCATTCGAAGTTCAATTTCACGTAATGGTCTCTTTAAAACTTTTCCAAGTCGAGTGCCATTAAAATGAAATTTCTCGGTCAGTTAGTGTTATGGCTGTTTCGGATTTGGATCGAAATGAACCTTATAGGTACGTACCTACCTATAAATCCTCGAGATTCTCGGAGGTATATAATCTATCTCCAGCAGTGGAAAATCGTACGTGCACGACAAGACATGACCATCAGAAGCATCGAATAAGTAAATAATTAATTGCAGGATTTGCTTGTTAGAAAGTTACAACAAATAAAGTAAAGCTGAAACAAGTTTGTCCTATGTTTCTAAACTAGACGATGTTGAGTTTTAAAACTCAGCAACGATACCTTCCTTCATAAAGTAAATTCTAGATTTTTCAATCATATAAGGAAGCCGCCGGATATCTAGTTTCTGGCGCCCCCCCCCCCCCCAAAGAAAGTCTCCCTGCGCCCATTTTTCTACATAAAAGCAAAATGTGTGTATTAAATTTTTGAATTTTTGCAGTCATGTAGAAAAGTGATTGATTGGGTACATAAAAGTATCCAAACTTTTATTTCCAAAACAAAATATTATAATTATTGTAATACTATAGGCACATACCTATTCAAACTCTTTATTTTGTTTCCGAGAGACCTTGTTTTCGGGTCTTTTCTCGTGAATATATAGCCATAGTTTTATTGATTTAATATTGTAAGATTTTTAGATTTAATCATTAACAATGAAATATTTGATTTTTTTTATAGGGGTAAATTTTAATTATTGAATTAATTTTACCCATTACAGATTAGCTCATACAATAAAGAAAAACTTTTGCTGCTGCTGTCATGCCCTCATCGGGACTCGAACCCGGGATCTTTGGCTTTACGCGCCAATGCTTTTGCCACTAAGCGGGTTCGAAACCCGGTGAGGGCGTGACAGCAGTAATAAATCTGTAGTGGGTACAAATTAATTCAATAATTAATATTGCATTAATGTATTTTTAGATTTTTGCATTGAGATTGTTAAATTGTGCAGACTTTAGTTACAGACTCATTACTTTTTCACTTTTCGTATATTTATTTTATTATTATACGCAGTTAACCATAAATCCGTTGCTGCCTACGTTATATTCTGTAATCTTAATATTGTAAATAACTAACAATAAAAATCATTTTATATCGCGGTATTCATTTGGCTTACAATTTATAAATAAAATTATGACATGTACTGCAATTATTAAAAAAAAGATTAATAAATAACTTTAGGGGAACTCTCCTCCCCAAAAAATATTTTTACGTTCCCTTCTTGCACCCATTTTGAAATCATTATGTCTTTCCAATCAGGTTATGTGAGAGCGAGAAAAAAGATCCGCATTATTTTCTATCTCAATCACCCTACTATATACTATTATATGTTGTCCCCCTGTGTTTGTTTTCAAAAGATTCGACATGCACTTAATATTATAATAGCAATTACTATGGTTCATTTATTACACATTCCGGGCTGGAGTTTTTTAATAGTTATTAATTTTAATTTCTATAGAATTTTGTGAGAATTAAATTTTATTTCTCATTACTAGTTGTGTTAAATTAGTTCAAACTGAACATATTTGTAAGGAAAACTCTAGTTAAATCAATTTCCATCCATTCAAGTTTCTTAGCTGAGGATTTCTGTCAATTCATTTGACAGTTCAAAGGCTTCGCTGCTTTAATTTTGCTACTACATCCCGTACAGTGGAATTCTATTCGTTTCATATAAGAATAAAATAATGTATTTCGTCATCGTTAGGATAAATATACTTACATTGTTATATTATGAACTGTTAACGGTATTCTTTTGTAGTACCCTATTTACAAGCATCAATTCATTTTCATTCTCCACTTGACCCATTGTTTTATGATATCAAATCAGCCATTATGCCAGCCATTTTGTAGAGTTAAAGCTCCATTATCTCGCAGATGGATACCAAGTGAGACGATTTGCTACACTTTATCCCTTTAATAAGAAGCTGCGTGTAGAAGCTAAAGTAAAAGGATCAGTTTTGTTACTTCCACATTTTTCACAAAGGACAGAATAATCCCATAATAACACAAGGCAACGCCTTCGATGAAAAATTATTTTGATTTAATTTCTTACAAGTAACCAAGTTTGTTATCTATCTAAACTTTTTACTTAGTAAGTTAGTACTTCCTTCATTATTTAATTATTTATTGAGTAAAAGGGCCCTACTAACACTAACTTTACAAACCTTCCTAGAACACCTATTGGTACATTCATCTATATTGCCAAAAGAAAAAAAAATACGCCATAACTAATTGTAAGATATATATCTACTTTGTGAATCCAGATGTCACGAGAACGGCCTGACAAGGAGAAAAAAGGTACCTAACAATAACTTAGTTACCTCAGGGCTTGCTTCTAATTCCATTTCTTTTTTCTCATTATCCGTTATGGTAGAAAGGTTTATTGGGTTGACTAAATAAAATTTAATTTCCTTTCACAAAGTCGATACTCCAAAACTTCAATAGCATCAATGAAAGCTAACAACGAAATAAGAAAAACTACCCCTACGTACATAGAAACAAACGAAACACAAGATTAGTGTAATTAAAATATAAATGTCTAAAGAATGTACAGGCTGGGAAAATTTCAACGTTTGTATAGAACAAATCGGTAACTGTAAGAGATACAAAAAAATGGCAGCTTATCAATCACTTCATTGAAACAAACTTTTGGTGTCGTGTTTTGTTTTGGTTCTTGGTTGCTTGTAAAATTAAGTAGAAACAACTAATACGTTATTTAGATACTTTTTTGCGTAGAATACAGTGGCGTCGGAAAAATAAAAAAAATCATCTATTTCATGTTTTAACATAATGTTGTATTTTTTCAAATAGGAACAATTCTTTAATTTAAAAGTTTTCTTTTCCCTCTTTTTAAAAATTGTAATATGTGGGGTCGTATTCGATGTTTAAGCATTTAATAACAAAAGTTCGTAAATTTTAAAGTATTTGAATTTCTAAACCCATACAATGTCTTACGAAAATTACGATATGTTGAAATGTTTTATTCAAAGAAATCGTACCAAGCGTTTTAGAGTAATGGAAGAAAAACTAAATTCTTTTGATAATTTGACACCAATAAGGAAAAATAAAATTTCGTCAAACTTCACAAACATTTATTAAAACTGCTACATATGTACATTTCAACCACAATGTAGTCATCTTCAGTGTATTGAACATTGAGTAATAACAAGAAAACAAAATTAATCTAATTTATACATACACAAGAGAAATGAGGCGATCATTTAGGTGGCATGTGTCGAAATTCATTAGGTTTTCCTATATTTCTTAATGTAAACAGCTTCGCTAGTGACAAGTTCTAAGTAATTACTACAAGGTTTTAATAATTCTAAATTATTTATATCAATCGAACGATTACTATTTAAAAAATGTTGACTACGGCCGACTTTTCAGGGTTATTATTTTAAACCGATATAAACTTTATCACAATTATTACAGCTGATCTTATATATACCATATTTATTCTTAAACTCATCCTCTTCTTTAGGGTTTCCCAAGAGGTTGCTTAATTTATATCTATTATTGGAAAAAACTGGCTCAATATTCAATTCTTTAGAGACATGTTTGACGAACTTTGTAAGGTTTTGATGATATGTAGATTTTCTCCAAATTTTATTTTCAGAAAGATGCGTTAACATCGTGTTTTCTTTAAATTGTTTTTTAAGGTTCTGTTTCATAATAATTTTTATTATGTCCTTTTTATTAAAAACGTGGTCTTCTGCTACTTTTAAAATATGGTCAAATTCTTTTTGATATGTTTGTTTGTTTAACGGGATATTGACTAACCTATGTGCTAAACTATTAAATGCAGCCAATTTGTGTTATTTACATGTATGAGAATCTACTGGCATATATGTATCTGTGTGGGTAGGTTTTCTAAAGATGTCAAAACTTAAGTGATTATTTTCTTTGATATAGTAAATCAAGAAAAGGTAATGATTTTTTTTCTTCAATCTCAAAGGTAAACTTTATGGTATTATATTGTGAATTTAAAACGTTTACAAATTTATCTATACTAAAATTGGAATCAATTATTGCAAAAACGTCATCTACGAAACGTACCCATTTTTTTTTGTTTTCAATTCAGTTTCAAAATAACTTAAAAATAAATTAGCTAAATATGGGGACAGCGGTTACCCATAGCTGTGCCGTTTATTTGTTTAAATCAATTTGGTATATAAATAAGTTCGGTTCAATAGATTTATACCGAGCGGCGTGGTCTAGTGCTCTAGATCATTGCTTAGCATTCGGGAGGTCACCGGTTCGAACCCGGGTCCGGCTGCTCTGGTCCAAGTTTTCTGTGGTTTCCTTGGATCATTTAGGCAAATGCGGGAGCAGTAATATTTCACAGATAATCTTTCACTTTCCTTCTGTCTTCATTTCGTCCGTCTCATCTTTCTCTCCCTTAATCACACCACCCAGCCATTTCCACGATTCCTGCAAGGAGGCTGAAGAGGGCCTTACCTGCCCGCCCACCAGCACAAGTAGCTGGTAGGAATGAAACACAAAAAATAATTGTTTATTTTGGTCTCAAGTACTTGTCGTCACCCTATGTTTACGGAATTATGAGACACCCTATATTTTCGAAGTCGTTAACCAGAATTAGTTGTATTAGATATTGTTAAAATGGTTTTGTTTTTCTTTTAGCGCCTTGGCGTTTTTCGGAATAATGGGATCAATAATACCATATACTTAACAGTTTTATGATTTTTTTCAGAAAGTGGGTCCATCACACACTCATTTAGTTAAATTAACTAGATTACTGCGGTTAGCGAGACTACTTCAAAAAATGGATAGATATTCCCAATATAGTGCAATGATTTTAACTTTGCTTATGCTATCCTTCACCCTGGTTGCTCATTGGTTGGCGTGTATATGGTACGTCATAGCTGATAAGGAAATTGAAAGAAACGATTATACTTGGGATTTGGGTGAGTCATTGTTTTTAGTCCATGTGTTATGGTGAAAAAACTGAAGTTCAGGTACTCCCAGGAATGACTAGTCAATTCTTAGATCTGACAAGAGGTCTTAAGGTTTTGGTCGAAATCCAAAACTATTCCGTATTTCGACCTTTAATTGAAGGACTTTAGTATAATCTCAGGAGAAACTAATTCACTCTGTCAAAGGTCAAAACTTAAATTATAAGACAAGACCACGTAGGTATACGCATATGTTTAGAACTCTTTATAAAATCATAATTACTTAAATATAAATATAAATATGGAATCAACAGAAACAACTACTCCGAGGGCTAATACCCCTACCGGCATTGAATTACACTGTTGATTCTGATTCCGATGTATTATTAAACGAAGGTATAACATATTCAAAAAAGAAGGAATTACAATCCTTATTCGTCTAAGTATTAAGATCAAAAATCTCACATTTGGAACGCGTCCTACCAAATAGACACAACGAACCGAAAGCCATATCCCATGACCGGTTTCGACCTATCGGGTCTCATTAGGTGGGCGCTGCCAGAAAGGCCTTTATAGGACGCGTTCCAAATGTGAGATCTTTGATCTTAATATTTAGACGAATAAGGATTGTAATTCCTTCTTTTTTGAATATGTTATATCTTCTTCTAAGAATACATCGGAATTAACAGTGTAATTCAGTGCCGGTAGGGGTATTAGCCCTCGGAGTAGTTGTTTTTGTTGATTCCATATTTATATTTATATTCATCATATAGCCTGTAAAGGCCTTTCTACCAGCAACCATCTAATGAGACCCGATAGGTCGAAACCGGTCGTGGGATATGGCTTTCGGTTCGTTGTGCCTACTTGGTAGGACGCGTTCCAAATGTGAGATCTTTGATCTTAATATTTAGACGAATAAGGATTGTAATTCCTTCTTTTTTGAATATGTCATAATTACTTATTTATAATGTTAATTGCATCAAAATAGGATTGATAATATTTCATCATTTCTGACTAATTACATTATGTTCATGTGGAGATATGATCAACAAAATTAGTCTACTGGTTTACATTTCCTAGATGTACTAATGCAAAATGCAGAATGAGTTTATCCCAAACAGATTCAAACATGTATGCAAGCGCAGGTCAAATTTGCCTTTGACTGCCTCATTTCGATTACATTTAGAATAGAATAGTCAATGAGCGAAATAGATTACTTTCCTATTGAAGTTTAACTACGAAATTTAGTTACTCCTGTGATTTATTAAAAACACAACAGTCAAACGCCGAAATTAGAATCTATTTGGAGGTTTGTGAAAGGGGTTGATCAAATCTGGGAGAGACTAGTTATTCGGCGAAGGGACTACAATATCAGTTTTTGACCATAACTCATGTGGACTTCGTAATAAATATAAAAGAGAAAAGTTTTGACTTGTTAGCTATTGTCTTTTAATAATAGCATAAAACCAACATTTTCATAATTAAAATTTTAAAGAAGTCTTTAGAATAATGAAATTAAACAATTTTTCATTAATTTGAATGGAATTTAAGGTCGGTTCCTTGTGAAACATTTTAATTATTTAAGAAGGTAAATAAATTAAATGCTTTTAAATGTTTGAAATATAGTTTGTAATACCTCTACAATTTTTTCGGCACGTGTTCCATTTTTCAAGAGTAATCTTATTACTAAAATTAAATTTATTAAACAGTGTTTATATACCTATAGTTTAAGGAGAGGAGGGATACAGTCATATATTCTTAAATCTATTAAAGGTGTATTTAAAAACTGTTGTTGGTCATTAACAATATTTTCTGTTTTATAAATAGCTTTTCTAATTTCTAATTGTTCTAATAAATCTAAACGTTTTTCTTTTTTGGAATTGTGTAACAATTTTACATTTTCTGAATCTATATTATGTTTATTATTAATACAATGAGATGCTAAGAGTGTTTTAAGTTGATTATTGATTTTTTGTGTTCAGCTATTTTAGTTTTGATATTACGTCCAGTCTGCCCTATATTAAATACGTTGTAATTTTTACAATTTAATTTGTATATTCCTGTTTTTTGGAGTTTATCGTATTTTTATTTTTTATTGCTAGAAAGTAAGGTTCTTAAATTACATTTATTTACTAATATAGCGTCAATATTTAATATTTTAAGATTGTTAACGATTTTTGTTGGCTTTTTTCCACAATAATTTATAAATTTATATGTTCTTGGTCCTTTTATGAATGGGTACTTTTTTTGCAATTATTTGTTGTTCCTTTTTCTTTATTAGTTTATCTATTAAGGACTCACTGTAATCATTATTATAAGCTATTTGCTTTATGATATCTACTTCCTTACAAAAATTGGTTTTATTTAAAGGGTAATTAGACAATCTATGCATAAGGGTATGAAACGTCACTAATTTTATTTGTAAAGATTGGATAGAATCAATAACCAACTTAAAACACTCAACTGGCTTAGCATCTCATTGTATTAATAATAAACATAATATAGATTCAGAAAATGTAAAATTGTTACACGATTCCAAAAAAGGAAAACAATTAGAAATTAAAAAGGCTATTTATAAAAAATAAAATATTGTTATTGACCAACAACAGTTTTTAAATACGCCTTTAATAGATTTAAGAATATAATATTGTATAACAATGACATAGAGGTAACTGCTGCCATCTAGTGGATTTTAGCCGCTACAGTAATTTATCGAAACTACCTATGGCACGCTGATGAGCTTCTAACAAGAGCGAAATCGCGATCCGTGTCTGGTCGTTTCGATAAATTTCTGACCAAAAGCATAATAATGGTTATTATATTATTGTATCCCTCCTCCCCTTAAACTATAGGTACATAAACACTGTTTAATAAATTTAATTTTAGTAATAAGATTACTTTTTAAAAAGGCATAACATGCCAAAACAATTGTAGAAGTATTACAATTATTCATTTTTGGGGTCAATTTAGAGAGGTGTAGTTCACAAAATGAGTTTTTTACGCATTCTGCAATAATTTATTGCTAACTTCGCCTTCTTAAATTGACCTACATATAGATAAGCGATATTTTATCATTAATTATATTCTTAGAGAGTAATTAAGAATTTAACAGTCCTGAAGCGAATCTTTTTGTTACAATGGAAATAGCGATTTAAATAACAATTCGCGAAAATAAGGGAACCATAAATTTGACGTTCCACTATATTTTATCTTCTGCATCAACAGAATATTTCTTGATAAAAAACTTTCGTGAATGCTCATTTAGTATTCCGAACAGCTGAAACAAAATAATAGCGTTGTAGACAGTTTCTGACTCTCCCATCTCAAATATATATACCACAAGCAGCTTTCAAACAGCGAAAGAATATACAAGAGAAAATTAAATAATCTAATAAGATTAAATACGAATAGGTAAAGCACCGATGACGACTAATATTATGTTCTACAATAGATAGCAGCGTTACAGTTGATTGTTCTTTAAATGATTTATTTTCTGAATTGTATATATTTATTAGGGTGCTTCAGTGTTCTTACCCAGCTTTAAAAAAGATACATTTTTAATTTCTTAGCAAACTAACCCTGTAACTGTATTAGGTAGATACTTATAATATATAATATTTAAATCTAACTTGAACAGAGTGCCTAGTTTGTCCAACATATATATCTTATTGCAGTCTTTATAACTAACTCCATATATCCCCGACTTTTTTAAAAAGAGCGGTTTGAGGAAAGATAAAACTGGAACTATAAGCCACTCAAAAACTAAACTTTTGAAAAATACCATCAAAGTCCAAAGTGACGTATTTTGAAATGAGATTCTTAAATTTACAACTATTGACTAATTTATGAATTATATTACAATTATAATAATTGTCTTTGACAATATTTCCAATGGTACGAAGTTCTTTATGGTATCTATCTCTATTTAGAGGAAGGCTATGTAACCTATGCACAAGAAAATTAAAACTAGCCATCTTATGTTGACTACAGTGATTACCGAAATTCCAATGTTACCGAAATGTACTTCGGAAATTTAGTGTCGTTTTTCGGCATTGGAATTTGAGCTACTTCCTATGTTCTACAATTCCGCCAAAGTCTCTAGTCTTCTTGATAATTCAACACATGGGCTGATAAGTATCGAGCATAAAAAAGAAAACACGCTGTCTTGTTCAAAATTGGCTATATTCATCAACGTAATCTCCATCAAGAGCAACACAATCATTCCAGCGCCGCTCTGACATTTCAATACCACTTTTGTAGAACAATTTATCTTTTAACCTCTTCATTCGAGCGAAACTTTTGAGGTCTGCGAACAGCCAGTAATCGCTGGTACTAGTCTCCAAATCTGGAGAATACGGTGTATGTGGGAACAATTCGACGTTCAATTTATGTAGTTTTGTCATTGTTTTGACAACAAATGACTTGTGACACGGTGCGTTGTCTTGATGAAACAAAATGATTTTTTTTTTTGCCATATGCAGTCGTCTCTTTGCAATTTCGGCCTTCAAACGCTTCAATAACGCTATATAATTACCACAATTCACTGTTGATGGTATTTCCCTTCTCAAGATAGTGGATGAATATTATACCACTCATTCCAAAATACCGAGGCTATAACCTTTCCAGCCGACAATAACTCACAAACTAATAAACAGAATATCATGAAATTTTAACAGCTATCATTTGAATGTTAGTACTAACTGAAAAATAGGTGAATGCAATAAAACTAACGCCATCTTTGTGTTAGGCCCGCGACTTTTCAGCCCATGTGTTATATATATTAATAGAATAACTTAAACGATATAAAGGTGAAAAAGATTCGAAAACTTGTTTGTACAGTATGCATCTTTATTTTCCGTTTCCTATATTACGAAGGGTCTAATAGAGTTAATATAATTTTGGCTTTTTCTTTTCCAGGTTGGATCCACACCTTAGCTGAACGCTTAAAGGTTTCAATTGAAAATGTTTCTCACGTAGACTCCTATGTCACAGCCCTCTACTTCACCTGCTCGAGTTTAACAAGCGTAGGTTTCGGTAACGTGAGTGCTAATACTACCAATGAAAAGATTTTCAGTATTTGCACGATGCTCATTGGAGGTAAGATTCCTTAAGATTATATTTCTGTTAGAATATTTGAAACGTATTTGTAACTGTTAAGATAAAAATTACATAATTCCACTTGATGTGGCTGGTAATTTTCGGAATTTCTGACTGTTGTTGACTAAGACTTCTTGCCCTCAACGTTTCGTCAACTCGTCGACCACCCTGGAAAGAAGAACTTTGGAAGATGTCTTCCTCTCGAATAAGTTAAACGTTGAGTACAAGAAGACTTCGTCAACTATGGCCAGAAACTCCGAGAATCGTTAATTACATCAATTATGGCCACAAAAGCTTGCATCAATTCCACTTGACTATAACATTGCTTTACAGCAGAATTATTACTATTATAAATTTTACGGTCAGTGAAATGAATTTTTTAATAAATTTTTTTGTTATTTTTCTCGAATACTTCTTATTGATTTTACTAAATTCAGATTTCAGAAAAACTTAAATGTTTTATGAATTTTATTAAAATAAACACACAAATGTCTCCTCCGGTATTTTCTTTATTAGCTACCACAGATCAGTAAATGATATTATGTCAAAACAAAAGTTGTCATTAAATTTTACAGACCTGATGGTTGTAACAGAGAGATGGTTTGAGGATGTCATTAGGAGTAAATATATGAACAAGAGACACGTATATGGCAAGACAAAAATGTTTGAGGAAGAAAATAAATAATTACCAAGTGGGTTTATTCATAATCATTGCAAAAACAGAAAGCAATTTGTGATTAGGAATATGGTACGATGAATCGAAATTCACAGTTTAATTCCATATCTGAATAATTTTACCAACAAAACTAATTATACTATATCGTAAAGTACAATTCCTCACTTTCAATTTCCATTTTCAAAAGTTAAAGTAGATTTTTTTTTCCTTAATATGAATTCAAGATCGTTTTATTCCATTCTTTGTTTAAGATTCATTCAAAAATAATACTTTATAGTAACATGATCAGTTTTCGTCCATAAAATTACCTCAGTACGGAACGGAAACTTGAGAATACTAAAAACAAATTTTCGCACTTTTAGGTTGGAACTTTTCAATATACTAATGACGTAATGGTGAAGATATGCCTTGTTTTCTTACTGTATCAAAATTTTATAAACCTGAGAATTTATGTATGTTCCTCCTCAAACTTCTTTATTCACCCGTATTCATTACTCTTGTCCAATGTTTCATTTGCATTGAGATTCTTCAACCATCATTGTATATTAATAAGACCACAGAAACATTAAATGATAGTTCTTTGCTTTAGCTTTAAATCCATTATTTTCCTTCTATTAATTACACTTTTTTAAGACTTCGCTACTTACAAATTCGATTATTCACCACTTATATTTTAGTCTATTTTTTTTATTATTGACAATAATAATAAAATGAACAAAATTCAAATTTTGTAATTTCCACTTTATTATTTTAATTGTCTTTACAATTGTTTCGCCCTACAAGGGCATCTTCAGAAGACGTATTACTGAATAAACATTAATATATATATATATATATATATATATATATATATATATATATGTACAATAGTTAACTTAGTCTAAAAATGGTGTGGTAGGGGTGATATTTAAAAGTTTATTTAATATTATTGATTGGTATACATTTTCTATTTCGTTCAAAATAATTTCACTGTTTTGTTTATTGTGTTTTTTAATTTCGTACGATTCTAAAATGTCTAGTTTTTTACTTTTTTCCAAACAATGTAAAATATTAAAATTATCTTCTATGTTAAATTCATGGTTTTCATTTTTAATATGATTCATAAATGTTGATTTTCCTGCGCAATTTTTGATATGTTCGTTAAATCTCTCTTTAAAAGTCCTCCCTGTCTGTTCTATATATATAGTCTTGCAAGTATTACATTCCAATTTGTAGACCCCACTTTTATTCATTTTTTCTGTTTTGTCCTTATTGTTAATTAAAAATTTTGATAATTTATTTTCCATTTTAAAAGCTGTTTTGAAGTTATTATTTTTTAGTTATTCTGAGATTTTTTTTGAAATGTTTCGAATATATGATATTGTTTTGTAGTTAGTATTAGATGTTTTAGGATCATTTATGTATACTAATCCGTAACATATTGTTTTTCTTTTGGAATTAATTAAATCGTATGTAAGTTTTGACGTGTAACCGTTATTAATTGCTATTTGTTTTATTGTATTTAATTCTATTTCGTAATTTAAATTTAAATATAATTTTATATATATATATATATATATATATATATATATAATATAAATTTATATACACACCAATCAATAATATTAAATAAACTTGTTAAATTCATCCCTACCACACCACTTTTAGACTAAGATACCTATTGTACATATATATATAAAAACATGTTAAAGTTTATTCAGTAATACGTCTTCTGAAGATGCCCTTGTAGGGCGAAACAATTGTAAAGACAATTAAAATAATAAAGTGGAAATTACAAAATTTGTATTTTTTTAATTTTATTTATTAAAAATGAATTTCATAAAGTAACGGCGGATACAATAATTTATTATTGACACTTATCTGAAACTTCGTGAGTGGCTTCATTTTGATGTAACAAACATAAAAAAGTTTTATCTGTTGATTATGCTAATATTTATTAAAAAAATACGTTAAAATCATCCATTCGTTCCTAAATTTTCTAATGTGCAGTTATTTCTCTATTTTCTCATTGAATTATTTTACCATTCAAGTAAAAGATAAACGGTTGATTTTAATACATCATTAAATTGTTCTATTTTATGGTTTCCAGATTGAAAATTGTCCATTTTCCAGAGTTTTCACGTATAAAAAAATTGTAGATTAGACTACAACGAAGCTAATCACGAAGTTTCAGTCGAGTGTTAATAATTTCAAAATAATGGCTCTGTACCGTAGACTGATTTTTAGTAATCTCAAACGAACGACTTACTTATTGGCGAATAGAAACGAAGAAGAGTAGAAAATAGGAATAACGGCTGGCTGAGTAGGGTTCTTGTTTAGATCAAAGGGTATGGTTATTTTACGGGAGATTCTTACTACATTAACCGACCGGCATAGTCTAGTACCAATTCGATTCCGGGTTCACCTGCCTTGATTTATGTTCTTCTGTAGCTTCCTTAGATCATTTAGACACTATTGGGGCAGTAATGTTTCAAGTATAGTATTTTACTTCAATTTTCTAATAAGAGCTACAAAATAACATGATTTACAGTAGGTATAAACTTTTATGAAATAAAATCCTGCAAAAATAATTTTGTATATTAATGGCCCCAATTATACCACAAATTGTTATTAATTTTGTTATTTTAGAATAACGGTTTTTCAAAAAATGGTTTCTAAAATTACTACTAACATTAAAATTCAATTAGGTAAAAAGTGGTTATATTCACTAATATTGCATTTAGAATAAACTAAGATATGTATCACATTAAAGCGAACTGTTATTTTTGTAGGTTATATCTGTGTATTATAAAAATTTTCATATTTGAAAAATGGATAACGATAAACATGACTAAATAACTAACAGACGTGAATCACGATTTCGAACTCTTCGGTGCTCATCAGCAGGCCGTAGACACTTCCGGCAAGACGTTAATGTACTCACAATTAGTGAGAGTTCGCTTTAATCGCGCCATTTGTTTATATAAAAATGTTTACTTATTGTAGCTTTTATTTTAAAGAAGTTACTTGTAGAAAATTTAGTTAATTTTGCTCAATAAAGCACCATATAAATTTCGAATTTTTAAATCGAAAAAAAAAATTACGTCCCTACGTAGATCCTTCACTTAACTGATATAAGCAAAGAATAATGTGCTTTTAAATGTTTCTAGGTTTTTTTTAATGACACTCAACAATTTGTTTACGAACTTTTATTTACGGATATGAACCCTTTATCAGGAGTAAATAAATCAGTATTTATTTAATCTTGATAAAATGTTCATATCCCGAAACATATGTAGTAGTAGTAGTAACTTTACAATACAATTTCATTGAAATAATTACCAATTCTGATCGTCATTGTAATTTTTAAGATTTTTTCTTCCAATGCGACGACCTATTTGGCTTAATTGTAAATTTTGCGTTAATACCTAGCACATCTTCCTCCTTTGTTTTCTCCGTGCATAAAATAACAAATTAACAATTTCAAAATATGTAAGCAGCTTATAAATAATCACCAGTTTAATATAAAACTAATAAGAACAAAAATAAATTCTTTGTTAAGTAATTTAACGAAGCTACCAGACGCGAGACAGATTCGATAAATAACTGACCAAATTGCTGTAGCTCGGTGTAAAGCGAATTTAAATAAAATTTTGATATGGCAGTACGTTGCCATCTACAGTGCCCGGCACCTAAGGAGATTCAAAAGCGATAAATCATCGGATGCGCACTAGCAAAGCTTATCTCCTTTAGGGCAGGGATAATCGACCGGTAGGCAGAATGATAAGTGCTCAGCAACGTTCAGTAGCGTAGTGGCAAACAGTTGCAAATTAACAGAATAGAGAAGAGGTTGTTAGGGTAAGTAAATCAGTTGAATGAATTCATTTTTGTTCCGTGTTACTTTTTCTCTCAGTGATACGCGCCGCTGTACTACAAGTTGACGCTTCGGTCCAGCTATATTCTTATTGGCTCCTTCATTTATTGCTATGCTAAAAGTTTCCACCTAGCTACCTGTCAATCTGACCGTCGCTGAGTCCCCTTAGGTGCCGGCCACTGTACTTGCTTTTGCTGCCATTGCCGAATTTCATAACGTTAGACAAGGCCTTATTAGGGTATCATCACAGAATTATAGATGAATTAGGCTATAGTAGAACACCCTGAATAATAGTGTTTTTTAATTTATTTGAATTTTTATTATATTATGATTATTCGTATAGTGCTAGACGATAAATTCAACAAACAGCCTTACTATCAACTTGGGAAAATTACATGTAATGACGGTAGAATAAGTTTAAATTCTTTTTACAAATTAAATCAGTTTCATTTTCATCTTTATACTTACGTAAATATAATTAAATGAAACGCGAATTGTGCTGCTCATACTACATTTTATAGTAGGTATCTTGCGCTCGGCTGAACCGAAGCGGACTAACGCAAGGCATGAGAGGCTCTCTAGTAGTTCACAGAGTTCCTGGATTAAAGCGCCATTAATTTTACTCGTTAATTTCCTGTGCAATTCAGCTTTCGTCTTCAACACTCGTTCGTCGGAGAGTTGGTCGTATTTTTCTGATTTTTATACGAGTTCAGTTCAGCTCAGCTCTTGTTAAGCCACTGCGAATTTTCAAATTTTCCAACTTTTTGTTTCGTTATTATTCTACGACGAATGCATCAAATACGTACCTAGTTAATTTACCGTCGTTTTCATTTTCCTCCTATTCACAAACAAATGGACGAACTTTCTATTCAATTACAAAAATATTCTACTACAGCACAGACTAACAATTTCAAAAAAAGATGAAACGCGAAGTTGAAAATGAATATTTTCTTGAACTTATTCAATTAAATAACAGTTCATTAAAAAAATATATTAAAAACGGACCTACCCTGTAGTACCAGAGGGTGAGACTTCGTATTAGGAATTGTGGTTGGAGATAGAATTATAAGACGGACAAAATGATGCCGGAAGAAATGTGAAAGATTATCTGTGGTTTACTGTCCAAGTATTTGTCTCATTGACGCATTGACCGGTGACCTCTGGAATAATAACTTTTGATTTAAACCATTAGACAACGTTGCCGCATTATAATTGTAATACTAATTTTCACTTAAAGTTAAATTGATTGTTTAAAATAATTCAACAGTAGGAGTTTTAGGTAGATTTGAGGTATTATTAATTTTTCTCTTAACACTTTCACATTTCACTTCCTATGAATAATCAATAATCATAATAAGTTTAACTTCAAAATTGACGAAGGCATATTCAGTTGAATTCCTTAATTAACTCATTTGTAATAATGACTTAGGAAACTCTAGTTAAACATGTACCTATCTTCTATTATGTAGTTTAATTGTTAAGGATGTTCTTAATATTAAATTTTATCTAACTTTCTCATAAATAATATAAAATACGTAACAAATTTATCGTTTGATCTTCTACAGAAATGAATAACAACGGACAGTCAAACTAAATATACATAATGCTGTGTAAATTCAAAGTATGTAATCCAATGTAAACTCTAGACTGAATGTGCAAATATATATTTATGAAGCAAACGCAAACTCGCAATCAATTAAATATTCTACAAACTCAATTGTAACACTGATTCAATGCAAAACTAACAATCCAAACATTAAATAGAATAACAGTATCTTCCAAAGCAAAAGAACATAAACTAGTCAAGCACTATTCGAAATTTAACTGATAGAAATAGATATAATCGTTTCGTTTCATTTTGTCTGTACATATATAAATAATTTAAAACGTTTATAATATATGTAGCTCTCAATTATTATTGAAATTATAACAAAAATAAATATATGGTCTTGGTTAGTATTCATTCGAAATTGCCAGACGTGTATCGCGATTTTGAAATGATCGGTTCTCATCAGAACGTCGTAGACAGTTCCGGCAGAACACCAACTAACCTACCTGCTGCTTATAAACAGCGATTTATTAATACAGATGGCGTTCACTACGCTGTCTTTATTTGTTGAAGTTATAATTCTTCTTGTACATTAATAGTACAATGTACATATAACGATAATTCGACAGTATCAAGTTAGTAGCGTGTCTGCAACTTAGCGAGCATGTGACAAGTCGATATTCTTATTAAAACGGACCTTGCCAAACATTACTGAATAATAATAATTACAATAACTAACAAATTTTAACAGATGGCGTTCAGTACGCGGGGTGTATTTATTCATCGAACGCTGTTTAATATGCTCGCTGATCATGGCGCCACAGAGCGGCGTGGTCTAGTGCTCTAGATCATTGCTTAGCATTGGGGAGGTCACCGGTTCGACCACGGGTCCAGCTGCTCTGGGGCAGTAATATTCCACAGATAATCTTTCACTTCTCTTCTGTCTTCATTTCGTCCGTCTCATCTTTCTCTCCCTAACCACACCACCCACCTATTCCCACAATTCCTGCAAGGAGATTGAAGAGGGCCTTACGCCCTACCCTCCGGCTTTTCACTACAGTGTAGGCTGGAGGAACTGCCCTCCCACCAGCAGGAGTAGCTGGTGGGAATGAAACACAAAAAAGTTTTTTCTTTTTGGCGCCACAGTTCATGGAGCATTGGGCCGGCAACGTGCTCGTATTTACTTTGTTATTATGAATTTAAGGCTGCACGTAACTAGATTAAATTACGTGAGCGTATTGTAAACGATTTGTGGCATAGTAACTTCTGTGGCGTCTCCAAAAATCTCGATTTCTACAATGGTAATATGGAGGAGAGTGTGTCAGATCCATCAAACCCGAGAAATTTAGACCTACCTTTAGAAAATCTTTATTTATTTCTCAATAATAAACATTTTGCGTCTTCTAACGATACTTAATAATAAATACTAATTTTTGTCAGTGAATACGGCTTTATGGTAGGCTCTGACAGCACCCGGTCAGATTTGTGTCATAAAAATGGAGGTTGCAAGTGCCATACAACAGAAATCATTTTACACGCTGTATAACATGCATACGTGGATCATAATCAATGTCTAAATCAAATAGTTCTTCGCAAGGACTTTTAAAACTTCAATAATAAAATTAATTTAAGCAGAGAATAATAATTAACATCCAATTTTTTTTTATTATAGTATTACAAAATTTTATTATAGTATTACAAAAATGTATTTGTTAAGATAAAAATACAATAATTGCCTACTTTATACTTATGTTTACTTTTATTGTAGGTAAGGAAATTAGCAGCATTTTCCGAACACAAAATTACTCAAAAATGCCTTTTGAACCCATCCACAGAATACTTACTGTAATATGTATTTATGACTTCCTAGCGAATTCACCATTTTGTGATTACATGTAGCTGACCCAGATATTTATATAAAACTATTCAACTTAATCATTTTTTAATTTATCAAAGTAGAAAGTACATAATCAGAATAATATTATAACGAAGTGAAGCTACTTTCCCCACGGAATTCAAACTAATTTATTTCATAGATTGGAATAGCAAGACACTAGGTAGTCTCATAATATTTATTCCAAATAACTTGACTGCATTCGTTTCGGATGTTATGCCAGTTTCAAAAGAGTAGAAAATGTACTACTGTCGTCAAGTTATTTCTATCTATTTTAAAATATTTCGTCAAGTGGCAAACAACTGTAGTATTTCAATTAGTTTATTTCATATATCTTTTATAAGTATCAAGTTTATATTTAATTGTCCACTAAGAACACAATGTATTTCATCCACCTGATGAAGGCACCGTGTGGCGAAACATTCGTAGTGGACAATTGAAAATAAACTTAAAACTTATACAAGTCTTTCTTTTTTTACACTGTGGCGGTATTTAATTTACGTTTATTTTTATTCATTTTATCTTTGTCGCAGCCAACAATTTTAACTATTTCTGTATTGCAATTTGTTTGAGATGTGTTAAAGTGTAATGAAGTTTATGGTACATTCAAATTTTATTGTATTGTCTAGTGTGTCATATTGTTATCATGTAAATATTCTTTTCTTACAATTCTATTACTATACTCTTTACTTGCTCTGTATCTACTCTTCGCTTAACGATAATTTAATTGCTTCAGTTCTTTCCTATAATCCCTCTTAACGATTCAACTCTGCATTCTAACAGCATGCCGTCTATAATTCTTACTTTTCCTAATAACAATTTTACAATGGGTTTCTTCGGTGCTTTTGGTTATCAGTATTGTATGTTATCGACCTTTTTAAATTCATCCCTACTGTGACTAACAAACTTCTAGCTCCCCTCTTATCTATCCATTCTACAATATTATTTTAAAAACAACATACAGTTCTCATTCGATCTTCCTGGTAAAAACTCAAATTCTTTACTTTATTAAATTTTTTATTTATCTTATCCTAGTCTTCATTTAAGTTTCTTAGTCAATTATATATTTATTTTTGGTTGAATGCTATTTTATTTTCTTCGTTACCTATAACGTATAAACTCGAAGCACCTAAAACACATTATTTAAATGAAGTTTCAATATATAAATATATATATATGCTAATGCATTTCACTTAATTTCAATATATACCTAAAAAACATCACGGCACAGAGTTTAATGGTCAAAGGGCAGTTATTATTTTTTTTTTGAGTATTTATTTTATAATGAAGTTTAAAAAATATTTTAAATAATTTCAAAGAATATAATATATTTTCCTAATCTAACCCCATGTATTGCTTAACCACCATTATTTTTACTGAGCTCTGAGTATCTTTAAAGAAATGTAAATACAGGAGAGAACAAAAAAGTGAAAAACATATGTTGTACATACAAACAAATCAAGTATGAAAAGTTGTTACGAGTTTCAAACTCAAATCTCTTGTTATCTCCTAAAAGCCGGTCAAAATAATCACTAAACCAATTCTAGTTGAAATGTAAATCCGTATCGATCGCGTCACGTCACGAACAAGCTTGTTAAATGGTTGAAAAGAATACGCTGTTTGTTTCATTTCAGCGCTAATGCATGCCGTCGTGTTCGGTAACGTTACAGCCATTATACAAAGGATGTACTCGAGAAGATCCCTGTACCACACCAAATGGAGAGATCTGAAAGACTTTCTAACGCTTCATCAAATCCCGAAGGAACTGAAGCAAAGAATGCAAGACTATTTTCAGACCATGTGGTCCCTCAACCACGGCTTAGACATTCAAGAGGTAGGTAAATAGCATTCAAGATACTTTACACTATATACAAGTTTATATAAAACGAGCTGTCAATAGGGAATAAGGTGTGAATTTCTCGACAGGACCGTTGCCAATATAAAGAGAATTTCGGACGGATTTATCATCTAAAAGATTTCACTAAATAGAGGGATTAAAAAATAGTTACTAATAAAATAAAACTAAAATAAGAGACATAAACAATACGACCTATAAGAGTTGATATGCAATATCATAATGCTCCAATGTATTCATACTAAATTAAAATAGAATGAAGCATAAAGTAATTGCGAAACGATTTGGTTTTTTTATTACACCAAATTATAATTATTAGTACAGTAAAGCGCACACGTTGGAGATCTTAACTGAAATATTAGCTATAGTATTAATAGTTGAATGTGAATTACCTTCAAGCTATAGTATTATTTGTAAATATAAATATGGAATCAACAGAAACAACTACTCCGAGGGCTAATACCCCTACCGGCATTGAATTACACTGTTGATTCCGAACGATTATTATACAAAGAGAACAATCCAAAAAAGAAGGTATTAAAATCCTTTTTCATCTAATTACAATGGATCACAAATCCCACACTTGGAACGCGTCCTACACAGTAAGCACAGCGCACCGAAAGCCATATTCCACGATCGATCGGTTTCGACATATCAAATGGGCGCTGGCAATTAATTCCCTGTCCACATTTTTTATTAATAAATATTTGTAGGTCCTACTACCTCTACTATCGCACTTTTAATTAATACAAAGTTAAATGTATATTTTATCAATTTAAGGTGTTTTAGTATTCTTAACAATATGCATGACTATAACACTATAGGGAATCCCGTAGAAAGGTGAATGCGTATGGGAAACTACAAGGCTATCTGGAAAATTGAGTTTTGTGTTATTCAAGAAACCCACGGTTTTCGAATAATTTGGACCACTTTAAATTTTTAAAAAATTGACCTCCTACTCAATCTCTCGGCGTCACAGCCATAAATAGCTTATTTAGTTTATAACATAAAATGAGTAGAAGAAAAACACTGCCTTTCGTTGCATTAAATATTTATTCCTGTCTTGAAACAGAGGTTTACATTAACTTTATATACTTTCATACCCGAAATTTCATCATTTATTGTAAAACAAGAATAATTATGACAGAAATTATATTTATTTTGTGAGAGAAATAACTCTCAAAACTATATAGAAAATAGATGAAGATGGTCTTCACTTTCTGGACCCGGACTTAACCTGTCTAGGGTTGTTACTTCTTACTGAAAAAGTTTAATTCTCTGGGTGGCCTTTGAGGCCCCCATACGTAATTGGAAGGTTACCAATCTTAGAACATAAAGAGTAAAGGGATAAATGGATAGATTCTCATGAAAAAATAATAATTTCAAATCATGTGTTGCAAATATTATATCATTGCAATTTTTATATTAGGTAGGCAGATGACTATATTTTTCTCAGTTTAAAATAAATAGAGGATGTGTGTCCAATGTAAACTCAACAAAAAAGTATAGGATGGCTAAATTTCAATATTTTATACATCTGTGCTTTTGTAAACAAAAGCTGCAAGCTTCCAACGTTAAAAACTGTCACGTATGTAGTTATAAAACTGATGGTATCGATACGAAAATACGAATAATAATATATATTATATTTTGGGCGTTCACTTTGCGATGTTGCCTGTAATTTAATAACGATGATTTGATGAAATTTGATGAATGTTGGTTTATGTGATTTACATACAGAACTGTTAATATTAAAAAATAAAAATAATAAAAGGATGAATTGAGTTGAATTGAACGTTGAATGAAAAATATGCACAATGGTAGAAACAAGTTATGTCTGTTGCGAACGGTGAAGAAGTATTGATTCAAAAATAGAAAGTTAGCATACAAACAGCGAAGGTTATTTCTTAAAAAAGTACAGATGGTAGCGAGAGAAGAAGCGGTGGTTTTATTAGGATTGGACAACGGTACTTTTTATGATTGACCGTTGCAGGTGATCGGCAACAAAGGGATAGAAATTTTGACTTGTGAGTAAATGAAATAAAAAAAAGAAAGCTGTTTCTAAGAATTGAAAAAGGCAGACAGTAGAAAACAAGTAAACAAAATATAATAGATAACGCTTTTAAATGTTTCAGATGTATATTAGAAAAACTCTACATATGTTTCGGTGGATAACACCTTTATCAAGAGTACATTATAAGATAATACTATAATTTAAAACATGTTCAGGTCTTATATATCTACGGAGGGTTGTTACTATGGGAAATACCCAAATACAGGTCTAATAAAGGGGTTTAGCTGGTCGTTTGTTATATTTAATTTTTGAAGTAATGCTCTTTTTACTTCCAATTGTTCTAGTAATGTTAATCTACTGCCTTTGTTTTCTGAATATAATAGTTTTAAATTGTCTATATTTAAATTATGATTGAAGTCTAAACAATGTGCGCTGCTGCCTGTGGATCTTTTTAAGTTTTCTATACTTTTAACATGTTCTTTTGTTCTAGTCTGTAAATTCCTGCCCATCTGTCCTATATAGAAAGCATCGCAATCCTTACAATTTATTTTGTAAACTCCACTCTTTTTGTACATGCAGTTTTTTGGTTTGTTATTGACTAATATTTTCCCAATGTTACATTTATTGACAGACACAGTGCTTATATCTAGTTTATTAAGGCTATTACATATTTTGTTACTAAATTTTCCACAATAATTAATTAATTTATAATGAGTGGTTGCTTTATTGGATCCAGCATATATTTCTTTCACAATTAAGTTTCGTTTCGTCTTTTTTAAGATATTGTCTACGATTATAGGGTTGTAATCATTATTTATGGCGATTTGTTTTATTAAGTTGAGCTCTTTATTGAAGTTGGATTTGTTCAGAGGGAATTTTAATAGTCTGTAGATGAAACTGCGAAAACTGGCTAATTTTATTTGTTGTGATTGGTTAGATTTGGAATTGATTATTGTGTCTGTGTTCGTTGGTTTTCTGTATATGTAAAAGTCTAATTTGTTGTTATGAATTGTGATATTTACATCTAAAAAATTTAAACCGTTTATGCTGTCACCTAATTCTAAGGTGAATTTAATTTTCTTATTTATGTTATTTAAATGTGTTAAGAATTGATTAAGTTGACGTTCAGTTCCTTTCCATATGCAGAAAACATCGTCCACATATCGTGTCCAATATAATACTTTGTTAGTGGCTGATTTATTACTGAACAAGGTTTTCTCAAAATTTGCCATAAAAATATCCGCCAATAATGGTGAAATGGGGGAGCCCATTGGTAACCCGTCTACTTGTTGAAAAAAGTTATTATCATATGAAAAATAATTTTGGTTCAGACATACATTGATGGCGTTACTTATTTGTAATTTCATTATATCAGATAAGTCTGCCTTTGTTAATGAGATCGTTTAGAATTTCCTGTAATTCATCAATTGGAATGGAGGTAAATAGACTGTTTACATCGAACGATACTAGTTCTGAACAATAAGGGATTTCCAAATCTTTAATATTGTCTATAAAGTGAAATGAGTTTTTGATTGAGTATTTTGAATTATAATTTATTAGGTTGGGAAGAATTTTATTAATTTCTTTGCAAAATTTATAAGCGGGAGCGTTAATATAGGAAACAATAGGTCTAATCGGAGTATCTTTTTTATGAATTTTTGGTAGTCCGTAGAGGACGGGAGCTGAAGGATTCATGACTTTAAATCTGTATAAATAGTTTGGGTCAAAGATTAAGTCATTATGTTTAAGAGCTTTGATAACGTTCTTTTGGAAGTTAGTAGTCGGGTCTGAATTTAACTTTTTGAAATCAGTTGTATTTATAAGTTTTTGGATCTTACTATTATATTCGCTGAAGTTTAAAATAACTATTGAATTGCCTTTGTCCGCTTTTCATAATTCAGTCACCGACCAAACCATTTCTCTTAGAAAACAAGTGTTAGTAACTTTATACAAAATATTTACATAGAATTTATACAAAATAATTTACAAATGCGACCTATTTTTATGTTCAAATTTATATACAGAAATGAGTATGAATAAATAACATAGCAGGACATAGGGGTCCCCACAACCTTTTATATGTACTTCTTTTACAATAAGCAACTAACAATTACAAAGGTCAATACACAATGATGAACATAAAGCAGCAATAGCTTTCAGTCTAATGTATTTATTGACTTTTATAATTGAAATAAATTTCCACCGCAATAGAATATTGACAAATTTCTAGGATACAAAAATAACTCTAGGAAAAACAATTGACTAAATAATAACTACTACCTAAATCGAACAAAGGAACCAACAACTCAAGAAACTTCCTGTAGATTTCTACTTTTACCTCATTTGTTATTGTGATAGAAACGTCCCCAAAATATTTCTAAAAACATTAATTTTCAAATTGTGTCACGAAAATCGAATGAAAAATAGTATAGTAATTGGATTTATGTCCGAAACCAAAACCCTCAAAACACAATTCCTAAATTTCTAGGTTACATACCTATCAAAAATAAAAACTGTTACAATAAACCTCAAGATTACTTCTCAAATCAATATAAATGAAATGATTTCTGAGTTCGTCAATCACGCAAAAAAATAATGAATAAATATTGATTAAAAAATTTTTTTTATCTCCAACAAAAATTATTAATTAACTATTATTACGATATTCGTTATTAATATCAAGTTAGTAATTGTTATATTAAAGTCAGCTAGATATACGAGGGTTGCTACTTATATTTTGACATTTTTAACCATAACCTTCTTCAGGACGTTTAGTCATTTGAGCACAACTGTGTTGTATAGAGTAACTTTACAATTTTGTCTCAGCGAAAAAATGGAAATAACTCGTGAACATTTTCGTGCGATTATGTTTTACGACTTTCGACGTGGATTATCAACACAGAAGTGAATATCAACTTACTTCAACTATTGGCGATGGCGCCCCATCATTGGTCACTTCGAAACGATGGTATAACGAATTTAATCATAGGACGAAAGTCGTGAATGTCGTCCAAAATCAGTTACTGGTTGTTGTGTCAAAAACCATTGATGCTGTGCGCGAACTAATATTGCAAGATTGCCAAGTGACTTATCGTGAGATTGAGTCATCCTTTGGCATTAATATGACGATCATCAATAAGATATTCCATGAACATTTAGCTGTGAAACGGATTTGTTCGCGTTAGATACCGCATAATTTGGAAGAAACTCAAAAAGATACTTGTGTCAATTAGTGCACAAAAATGCTCAAGAAATACAATCGCGGTGCATCAAAAGCTGTGTATAACATCTACACAAGTGAAGAATCTTGGATCTGTGCATATCAGCTCGAAACAAAACAGCAATCCATCGAATGGGTCGTCTAAGACAAGCCAAATCCGACAAAAGTGATTCGTGCGCAAAGAACTTCGAAGCAAATGATCGCCTGTTTCATCGGAATAACCGGACATGTTCTATTAGGGCAATGTAGAATGGTGAATTCTGAATGATACACAGCCATTTGTTTGCCAGAAGTGATTGGTCAAATATAATACGAAAAAACAAGTGGCAACGAAGGATCATTCTTCATCATGACAATGCAAGCTTTCGCAGATCGACTGAAACAACCACCTATTTGACTATTTGGTTGACCAAAACGTCAAATTAATACGCCATACTCCGTACAGTCATGATTTGTCATCAAATGACTTATTCCCGCATATCAAGAATAAATTGCGTGACCAACGTTTTTCGGCGCCTGAAGCAGCCTTTGATTCATTCTAAAACCATGTTTTGGACAAAATCTCAATCGGAATGGAATAGGTGTTATGAAAAATGATTCGAGCGCATGCAAAAGTGTATTGATCATCATGGAGAATACTTCGAGAAACAATGAAGCCATTTTCGATAATAAATTACTGTCTTTTCATTATTATGCTCAAAGTATACCTAGCAACCATCGTATTAATAAATAACTAAAAGATGTACTAGATTTATTTGTAAAAACGCCAATCTCCGACATTTAGTCCTCGATCGCACAGGACATCTTTAGGACTCCTTCGATTTCGATCGACCCTTAGTCTAATACATAACAACTGTACAAAAGAATACAGTAATAAAATAAACCAACTGAAAACCTTTATTTTCTAATAACCGTATTTTCCCAAAGGCCATAACATACTATATATATATTATTTTGAAATTGAAATTATCATATATATATTCTTATCATAAAAAATTGACAAAACAAATGCTTTCTACAGTTTCACTGTAAATTTGTTTGTAAATTTTCAAATTACTATGCGACATTAAACCTTTCTGTCCGGCAAATTGTATACAACAATGTTCACATGAATACGTGGAATGTATGAGGTAACTTTGAATGTTATGCTGCCTTTTGTTTTTGATATCATCAAAGGAGGAAGCTATGCGAGTTTCATTTCGTTGCCTTACGTAATAACTTCACCAAACGTACAAAAGAGGAATTGTATAAAATAATACAATAAACGAAATTAAAGAGACCTCAAATAAAAGGTACACATATATAATGTAATTACTCGATTGCAAAGGGTTTGGATTTTTCATAATTTTAATTATACGTATGAAAGAAAAATTAAAAGTGCTATATAATATCTACTAGTACCTGCAAAGAATCCGCTATATGTATAAAAATAATAACACTTACCACATTGTGTAAATAAATTTCTTATAAGTGGGGGGATCGCCTCCTGAAATAAATAAAACAATAGTTATTTTTCTAAATATTGGCTAAAAGCAACATACTGTAACAAAAATATGTTCATGGTCGGTATTCTGTCGAAACAATCAGAATCTCACAATAAGTAGCAAATTTCTACATATGACGTTCATACACTGTCAGAACTTAGTCATTGAATGCTGTTTAACAGCAACAAGTACGTTGGTCGGTATTCTGTTGAAGCTGTCTGAGGCGTGCTGATGAGGACCAATGAGTTCGAAATCGTAACCCACGTGTGACAGTTACGATAGAATACTGGCCAGAATATACTTTTATTTTATTTGATTATGTGCCTATCACGTTTCAATTTGCCCAGTTAACATCCTAATTAGAAAAGAAGCTTATTGAAGATGCATCTGCATCGAAAGAATATTGTGTTTAGGGGGAGGGGGTATAAATAAGCAAATATCATTATTAATAGGTGAGAATTTATGACTAAATGGTAGCTTACTGTTGCTAAAGTATATTTTCAACTGTAATCAACATCCCCAAATTTATTGAGAACTAGAACCTCTGCTTTGGAAATATTTAATAATGAGACATTTCTAAAGGGGTAATACCCAATAGCAGCAATTTCCACACCCTTCTTAATGTTAATTTAGTCATAAGCTTATATAAAAGAAAGCAGAAACCGATAATTAACACAGACTCCCACAAACTCCCACTAGACTCCTCCCCATATAAACCTACCACTGTACATATTAGTTTTGTTAAATATAGTTCGAATATTTATCTGCAAGAGTTCTTTTAAAAACCTTCTAACCCAAACTAAACACCACGACCCATTAATTTAACGTATACGCGTACTCAGTTTACAATAGCAAGTTCTTGAGTAGCTGACTGAAGTTTTACACTAGTAAACCGTATTTTTTAAAACAAAAAACTGCTAGAATTTTTACAACTGAATTAGTTATTAAATCTTTCAAATCTACTAATTAATGTCTAAATAATAAGAAATAACAAAACGAATAAAACACTTGGTATATTTTTCACAGATTTATTGTCCGAACTCGACAATTGTTTCGACAGGGCTCTGTCATTATCAAGAGTAAGCAAAATTACGAAATAAAAAGGGGAGTTCTTTGAATATGTTTCTTGTACAGGTATTTCTACACATTGTATTTCAAATAAACACAATTTTAAAGAAAATTTTCAAATACTACATATAGAACCAAAAAGTAAGAAATTAAACTATCTAGAAAATTTAGAAATTAATAAAGCTATGTACAACGAACATAACATTGTAAATTCCCAAATAGAAACATATTCAAAGAACTCCCCTTTACTTTTGTTCAAACTAGCTAATTAAGAAATTTCCCCATCATTATTATTCACAATAAATATGTTTGCGCACATTTAAATATTTAATAATTCTGCTTATTATTGATAATGACAGACCCCTGTCGAAACAATTGTCGAGTTCCGTCAATAAACCTCTGAAAAATACGCCAAGTGTTTTATTCGTTTTATTATTTCTTAAAATTTATTTTCACAATACCTGCACCATTGATAGCTTGAACTGTCTGAATAATATTTTAATGATATAAGAAAAGTAATTTTATTGACCCTTTATTCTTCAATTAACTTTTATTAGTGTTTGTTTTTTAAACATAGTATATGAGCAATATTGTAGCTTTTTACGTAAAAGCGTTTTTATGACAGACCTGGTAACAAAATATTTATAAAAGACATGATTCTGCTCCCCCCTCCAAAGCTCTTTTCAGTGATGCTTCATAAATACCTATATGTAGAATAAATTGTTTTTGTCTCCTGTGTGTGGCGGCTCATTAAAAAGAGGTTTTTTAGTTTACAATTACTGTGTCAATGATCTGCTTATTACATGTGAAGTTTGAATCGGTAGATATCTCGTTTAATTAAGAAGTTGGATACCCCTAACAAACCGATGGACGACGTTGCCACAATAATAGGGGTTAAGTTAGACCCTTCGGGTACTCACCACTAACTGACTTATGATGACTTACAGAAGACGTTCCGCCAAATTAATTGACATCTTTATTTAACGTGATTAGTAAAGTACAGATAAATGTAAGAGAAATAAAGGTCGGGTTGTTTTATAATATCTAGAACTCGCGTGTGGCCAATATTCAACCAATATATTTTACTTAATAAAATAGCATCGCATCGGCCGGGAAATGAACTCAGGCCGCCCGCGTAGCAGGCGAGAACTGCAAATTAATTTAAATTAAAACTTACCTGTCTTAACGGCAAGATACACTAATTATTCTTGTTTTGTACACATATATGCCACAGTATATAACCTTTGGACGATAAATGTTTAATTCCCTCCACTAATAATACGTAGATACTGTTCGAACCAAAAGCTCCCAGTAACGCACGACAACTAAATTTTGTTTGGCAGTTGTAGACCCCACTACTATATCTTTTTCCTTTTATTTTCAATACATCTCGAAACACTAAGTTGTTTATAAAAGACCAATGTTTCGTCAACGGAAAAATAGAAAAACCGATTTTATTATAAATTACTTTATCACAGTAATATAATAACAAAGTTACAACCTAAAGACGGCACAAATAACTTAATTTAAACTAACTGATATGTCTATTATACAGGGTCATTCAAACTGAGTGGTAGATTAGACATTTTAAGGCAACTAAGCATGTTACAGATTTGAAAATTTGGGAGTTGGAGTAGGGGTTATCAAGGATGATCTATTTAACTGAAATAATTTCAACTGTAAGGCACTTCCGGTTATACCGGAAGTTGATGTCAACTTTCTTATTTTAAATGGAATTCTATATTTTTACGATAAGATGAATTCATATGAAACATAAAATTTTAAGGTGACTTTGATAATCAACTTGTAACCCTACGATGAATAATAATAAAATAATTTATTCGAAAAGAGATTGCACCGCAACTCAAACTATAAAAACTCATAACTTCCATAGAAAATTACTTAGAATGTTGGAAATTTTACTAGTTATAGCCAAGTTATAAGTCATAATCATAATCTATTTCTAATAAATTAAATTATCTCAGAAACTATTCACCGCATAATGGGCATACATGTTGGTTATCAAAGTCACCTTAAAATTTTTTGTTTCATACGAATTCATCTTCTCGTAAAAATATACCATTCCATTTAAAATAAGAAAGTTGACATCAACTGCCGGTATAACCGGAAGTGCCCGACAGTTGAAATTATTTTAATTAAATAGATCATCCTTGATAACCCCTACTCCCAACTCCCAAATTTTCAAATCTGTAACATGCTTAGTTTCCCTAAAACATCTAATCTACCACTCAGTTTGAATTACCCTATATATTGAACACTTATCTGAATAAATACTGATAAATAGAATATAGATATAAAAAGAGAACACATTACAAAATCTACCTTGGAATATAAAAACATGGATATAACTTTTAATACTATCTATAGCAAATCTTTGCGGTACACTTTTTTGGCTCTAACACGACCTGATTGGCTGTCTCTTCCCTAGCAGTATCTCTCTCTAGCAATCACGCCACTTTCAAGCCGCAGTAGAGCAACAAAGTCAGATTACAATTATTGTCTATATCAGAATCACTACTGGAGTATTAATTAATGCTCTAAAATACCAATTGAAACAATGTGATGTGTTAAAAGGCTCTCTTTTTAAATAATAACTAATATGGATCTTACATTTCTAAAGTAATCTAGGTGGTGCTTATAAATGTTTTAGTTACAATTAAAAAATAAAAATAAAGGAGACTGTGGTGTAAGAATAAATAAAAAAAGAAAAGAAATGGTCTTACCCCAACTAACCACAACACTTTAAAAACGCGGACACGTGTTTCGCTCACTTACATGCTGTGAGGATTTTCAACGCAACACTTACAACTTCTTTTTATTTATAGTTGGGGTAAAACATCTTCTTTTCTTTTTTTTAAAATTGGATTGATTCAACCGTTACTTTGTAAAAATTAATCTTAACGATAAATGAATAAACACTACTTTGTTTATTATCACTTTTTTATTTACAAATCCTTTTGACTATAGTTTCGACAAACAGCTTGTTAAAAGGATTTGTAAATAAAAAAGTGATAATACACAAAGTAGTGTATCGTTTTTTTTGTTTATTTTAGTTGTAATCAAAAAATATATAGTTCCAAAAAGTTAAATATTCAATTTAAACCAATCAAAAATTTTAAACTGAACTCATGTACGTATACAGAATTGAACTAAACGTTAAGGTACAGTTTAATCATTAAGGAGAAATACAACATAATATAAAAAGCAGACAACCTTTTTTTTTAGTTAGATCTATTTCTATCCGCGATATATTATACATAGGTACTACCATTCCAATCTACATTAACCTGAACAATTTTTGCGTTGGGCTTTACTTCGTTTGCTGAAATCGGTTTAGAGTTAATTACTTTTTGATACTAGAGTATCACTAGCACAAACAAATCCACATGGCAAAATACATTTCTAATTAACAACGTCATTGGCAAACTTACTTATTTTCCAATTAAAATACGACCGAAACGAATGAGAAAGATAAAGCAAATACACAAATGAGACCTTCCTTTCTTGGATAGATACCCTTAGGAAAATTATCAATACCATAATATAAACTAGTAATCAATCGAGGTAACTCTTTAAAGCACTATTCTGTCTAATTTAAATAGAAATTAAATAAATACAAATAGCGTTGTAAACGCCATCCGTAAAAATTTACTACTTATTGTGGAATTAGTTAGCTACGCAATGGGTTCAGTTTAACAAGTCGATATCCTTATTTAGTAGGAAATATCTACATATGGCGTTCACTACACTGTTCGTATTTATTGATAAAATGCTATGAAAGATTATACAATAACATATGGGCTGGAAAGTCCCGGGAATAACAAAGAAAACACGTCCATCAACGTAATCTCCATCAAGAGCAACACAATCAGCGCCGCTCTAATATTTCAATACCTCTTTTGTAGGACAATTTATCTTTTGCTTTAAAATAGGCTTCAGCTTCAGCGATAAAGCGATAACCTCTTCATTCCAGCGAAATTTCTTGCCGGCAAGCATTTTTTTGAGTTCTGCGAGCAGCCAGTAGTTGCTGGGAGCCAAATCTGGTGGAGGATGGTAACGGTGGATGTGGGAGCGATTCGAAGTTCAATTCATGTTTTGCCAGTTTTGCCATTGTTTTGACTTGACTTGTGACACGGTGCGTTGTCTTGATGAAACAAAATTTTTTTCTTTTCCATATCCGATCGTTTCATTGCAATTGCAATGCTATTTTATTTATAATAGTCGATGAATATTACACCACATCACGCAGATCCCAAAATACCGAGACTCCGAGGCCATAACCTTTCCAGTCGATTGTTGTGCTTTTAATGAACTTCCGGGCTTTGGATGAGGTTCACCAGTTGCTCAAATGACGATGCACTCAGATGACGATCGTTTTGATTCCGGAGTGAAGTGATGGATCCATGTTTCATCCATTGTCACATACCGACGAAAAAAGTTGTTTTTGTTAATGTTTGTTACGTTCAAACGTAACCAAAAACTTCTCAGAATCATCAACACGTTCTTGTTTTCGGTCAACAGTGAGCAAACGCGGAACCCACGATCTCTGCTAACGCACATAATTTTACTTTTCGATCATTCAAAACGATTTTGTGTTTTTTTTTATGTTTTCTGATGTTACCGCCTCATTTGAATATCCACTGCGTTCTGATGCACTGCATCATCAGTGTCTCTACGACCACGTTTGAAGTCAGCAAACCAATGTTTTATTTTGTTTCGATTGTTTCCGATGGAGCGGAGTCTCTATTACACTTTTCAAGCCATTGCTCATTGCTTCGATGGAACTGTATTTTTTCCCATCAGGAAGCAGGGTAAAATTAAAACACGAAATTGTTGTTGATACATTGTTTTGAAAATAACAATGGTAGTGTCACTCTTAGCACAATTACTCACAAACTAATGAATAGAATATCATGAAATTTTAACAGCTGCCTTTTGAAGGTTATTACTAATTGAAAAAGGGATGAATGCAATAAAACTAGCACATAGATAGCGCTATGTGATTGACCCGGGACTTTTCAGCCAATGTGTTATGTTTCGACGTTTAAAATCTTTGTCAAGAAAAAATTTACTTACTAAAGACACAATACAACGGTCTTACATTTAGAGGTACGTGCAAGTTCAGTCACAATACAGGTATTTTAAAAACCATCTATTATTGGGTATACCCCAACTTGTACCTACCTATAAGTGTAACACCATTGTACTACACCTTTAATAAGTAAATTTCTCTTGACAAAGACTTTATGTTATGTAGAGTGTTAAAAATTATTGTAACATATAAAGGCGTTTGTTTTTTAAGTGTTTAAATTTATTATTTAAAAGATGTTTCACAATTTTCTGACCAGAAATTCTGTTGAAAGTACGACGCTTCTTGTAACGTTTATATTATTTGATACTATTTTCTGATTTCTTTTGTTTAATATAATTACAGCTATAAAAAAATGGATACTAATTAAAACGTAATCAATTTTATACTTTTTACGTGAACGTTTCAATTGTATTTGACGTGAAATTAAAACACTGTTTTGCATTTTAAAATATTTTGCCTCAAAAAAGCAATCAATCTAATAGATCCATTACATGCCTGGGCACATAGCTAACATTCTTCTTTGCTTTACTGCTCATATTCTTATATACTTACTTTATATACTTTACTTCTTGATTCATATCAAATAAAACAAAACGTTCGTATTTTTCAAATCAAAGAGTTTTTTCCTTTTAATTTTTTATCGAAACGCACCATCAATTCAATATAACGAAATCAATTAGATGAATCGAATAGAAAGCAGACAAAAAGGCATGTTCAGGTAATAGCGCAGGAAAAAATCTAAAGGAAGCTTTCAGTTGTTTCCAACCTATTAATTTAATTTGTTATATAAACTATACTACCTATTGTGAAATTATTGAGAGATTGCTTTTACGATATATAAAACTAATATCTATGTTACCAACTGCGGATCGCTTTTAAAATTCAAAATTCTATATAATAAGCTACACTTGAGAATTATAGGTCACGTCGTTTTAAATGTAGTCAAGAGTAGAGGTGAACGTAAGTCTTAACTACCAATATATGTTACATAACAAACGTTCCAGCTCCATAGGTACTGTAATGACCGCTGTAAATAGACAGAGTCATAACATTACCAGACGGAAAATATACTCAAGTATTGGTTTATCGAATGTATGTAGATTTACTCAAAGGAAAGACCCTTAAAGTGTCAAATACCTGGGTTTCTTGGAATATTTACCTATAATATACTCGTCTTAAAGAAAAAGGGCATGTAAACAATAATCAAGATATGATCTCTGCTGCTGTGTGCGTGATTCAAAAAAGTGGCCTTACAATTGGCCCTCCAGTTTAGGTAATGGTTGTACGCTGAAAGCATAGTTTCGAACAGTGCGAACTTGTCATTGTATCGTAGGTACAGTGCCCGGCACCTAAGGAGATTTAAATGCGCACTGGCAAAGCCCAGCCCCTTTAGGGCGGGGCTAATCGACCGGTAGGCTGAATAATAACTACTCAGCAAGGTTCAGTAGCGTAGTGGCAAATAGTTGCAAATTAACAGAGTTGAGAAGGGGTTGTTAGGGTTAGTAAATCAGTTGAATGAATTCACTTGTGTTCTGTGTTCAGAACTTTTTCTCTCAGTTAAACGCGCCGCTGAACTACAAGTTGACGCTTCGGTCCAGCTATATTCTTATTGGCTTATTTAAATTATCGTGTTACCAATAGCTTTGTCCGACAGATTATTCTTCAAATAAAATTAACAAAATTAACAACTTTCTTTCTTTAACACTTCTCTTAAAATTATCACATGGGCAGGTTAAAACTACACACGAAAAAGATTACCATGAAAATGCAGACTTCTTAAAAGTAAAACAAACTCTGAACTATTAATTTTATTTATGAGAGCATAGGGAGCAAAGTATTGATAGGTATCGAACCTTAAAGTTTACTTTGTAAAACTTATTCGCAAGAAACAACGTTTTGCTTTCGTTTTATTACTTCTTAAAGTGACTATAACTCTAGCTAAAGTGGGTTTGCAAGAAATACTACAGAATGTCAGATAAAGTAACTCTTTGGTTTGTTTTCTCATTATTTAGAACTCTACGTTAACTCGTTAATGCCAGCAAATAAACAACCTAATTGTTGTAATATTGTCATTAATTCGGAACTTGAAAGCGCTTTTATTTCACAAAAACGATTATTAGTTCTTGCCAGTGTTTCCAGGGTAATAAATTATTCTTAGAATTGTAACGAGGACTTTGCATAAAAGATACTCGATTACAAGCTCCGGACGAACCCATCTAATTTGATTATTTCTACTTCACAAAAACGAATCCCTTATACAAGACTTGCAACTTCATTAGAGCTCCGAATTAGACAAAGAAAGAGAAGAAACAATAAGTCCATCAATTTTTGAAGAACAGAAATCAGATTGGTTCTTTTTATTTTATAACAATTAGTTACTTTAAATGTAAAACATGAAACCAAAGAGGACGGGTTCTTAAAAATTATAAAAGTTGGCATTGTACATCATGCAAATTAGTAAGCTATTGCAGGAGTTTAAAGGTCATTTCGTGAAATAATTTTAATATTCTTTCTCTTCTTTTAAATGTGATGACTAAGCAACTTATCATTGATACGTTTTAGGAAGGTAGACGGATTAAAACAAAAATCGGTATCGAGCTTCTTGTGAAACATTTTTTAATTATGTAGATAAAGGAAAACGCTTTGTAATGTTTCAAAAGGTTTAATACAAAACCATGGTTTGAGTTGTGATTTGATAAGCACATATTTCAAGCTCGAAAATACATAGACAATATTAAGCCATTTAAGTAGGTAATTTATATGTGACTTCTATGTTAGACCAAAATCCAGGTAGATGCCAGAATATTAATTGTTTTTGGTAGTTTCAATGGTATTTTCAAAAAAATGAAAACATTCATCAGTTATTTAATTTCAAAACATGCAGTCAAGAGCTCCCAAAGTCTTTTGCTATCCTGACATAATTCTGTATTGTTTTTTCAGATTATCTGTTAAAAACATAGCTCTATTTTTCTATATTATCCCCTCCGTTTACTACCTCCCTGTGCGGATTTTGTCACGTTTCTAATTCGTCCGAATATAAAAGTTATAGTACGACAAAGACAATAGTCAGCTGTCATCTGAGACAGTCAGCTCCACTGCAAAGTTATCTCTTTTAAATATTTCTGGGAATTGTATCTACCAAAAAGATAAATCTTATGTCTTCTTACAAAACTCTACCTTCTAAGAAAAAAACTCTTACAGCTTAGTGTATAATGTCGACATGTACAGAAGAAGTCTAGAACTAGGGCGCGGTTCTACTGAAAAAACACGATCTATTTATATAGTTAAGCTGCTTAAAATATCAAGAATGTTTGTGAAAAAGTCGAATGAGGATTGTCAAGCTGCCATCTCTCCTCTGTTAGATAATGTAATAATTAAATAGGTATTATTATGGAATCAATCATACCTTATTGTGATTATACAAAAATAATGACATTATTATATTACCTAAGAAACCCTTATTCCTTAAAATTCTTTACTCTCTATTAGTTATACTCCCCTTCGTTAGAGCTATATCTTACTACGTTGGAGATAATCTCCCTTTTGTTAATACAGTTTTCAATTTCACTAATAATTTTTATGTGGAAGCTGCACCACATTTATACGCTCCTAAAGAAAGTAAAAGCGAAGCCTTTGACAGATTATTACATAAAATTTAAAAAAAAACGTAACTTGAATGTTCTGGTTTTTATGAGAATGACCCGGCTATGTCTTTGGGAATCCGTTTTACTTGTTTTCAAAAGTTATATATTTCGTTTTCTGTACATTTAAAGCATGTTAATTAGAGCAAATCCATAGAAAAACTACGTTTAATAGTAAATGCCGCCTTCCCAGAGACGTGATTATAATATGGACCGAGCGTAAGCAATGTTCTCTGTACCAGAAAATGATGTAATTTGGGTATGCAACCAACAAAGCACATTCAGGGACAATGGCAATTTACGGACTTTAAAGATTGAATATCATTTACAATAGCATTCAACATACAAACTAAATATATTGAAAACATAATTAAACTTCTTTAAAAAAAGAATAATTCTGTTGTTTACAATAATATATGTGCTATAAGTGAAATTAAAGTTAATTAGTAACGCAAGTAGATTTCTCGTTGTGTGGATGATTGGTGTATGAAGTTGATACAAAAGATGTGATGACTGTAATTAAAATGATGTATATTAACGCCAGTACTATTTATATGTATTTTACAAAGTCTGATTTTATGGTTCAAATAATAGTTGGTAATATTGAATTAATATTTATTTATATTAAATTAATAGGTAATTGAACGCATTACTGATTTTTATCAAAATCAGAATTTATCTTTCAGGATGCACTTTTGAAGTTGACGGGATTGACGGCAACTCAAATTTATTGTACTATTGTAGAACAAAATTAAATTAACTCTTTATATTAACATTACTCATTCAATTACTTGCGTACTTTTGCTCCTATGACAAAATAATTCGTTTGTTGCGTCGAGGTACTACTTTTTTAATTAAATGCTGAGGAAAATCAAAAACGCTAGGTACAGCATTTTGCTTCAATTTTCTTTTTCCCACGGATATAAAAAAGTAATTTTCTTCAAAATGATTGCTGCAAACAACTGAATATTTTGACGGTTTAAAACTTTCATGCCTTATTGCGTTCAAACATTTTTTTCTTTAATTCAGGATCCTTAGGGAACCTTCGAAGAAATTACAAATGTATCAGTGTGTCTTATGTTTAAATTGTATTTAGACATGAAATGAAATAGAAGAACCTTTAGAACTCTTTTCACGGCAATCGTATGCACAACAATATGTAACCATATTGTTCTAATATTAAACTAGTTTTATATTACTTAAACAAAAAATAGTTCATAAAAGTGTTCAATATTTCGTTCCCTATGTACAACAAAAATAGTGTCGCACAACATTTATTTGAAATTACTGAAATTAATACACTCCACACTTCAACTACCTCAAAGTTTCTGAGTGAAGTTACGATCTCTCTTTTATAAGTCTCCCTTAATTCGCAAAATGGGTTGCCTACCCAAATGGGCCAGGCTGAGTCTAGTTATAATCACAACTCTGCCTCCCTCATATGTCCCCAGACCAGAAAATGGCAGTATCATCTGCATTAGAGAAGATTTTTGGTTCGAAATATTTAGTAAGCCATGTGTTTGCTTGTCTTCCCATTTACTCTAGTACATTTTTTTCTTCCTGACAGCTAATTTTTGATAACAGAGGGTGTACCTTACTATATACTTCCATACCTTATATATGATTCTTTTCCAATCAGAAATACTTTATAATTTTAATTACAATTTAAAAATTATTGAAACTTTCTTAGCCTAGCATCTACTTCGAAATTACACCATTGAAATATTTTGCAGCTTATTGCCAATGCAATGAAATTCAAGCGAAACGTTATGTCTCCTTGCCGTATAATCCCAAGTACACTAGAGGGCTTGATAAGATTTTTAAGAACTTAAATTTAAATTTAGTATATAAATCTACAAATAAGCTCAAACAAGTCATAGGAAATCCGAAAGACAAAATTAATGAACATCAGAAAAGTGGAATATATCAAATTATTTGTCAGGATTGTAACAAAAAACATGTTGGGCAAACGAGAAGATCTCTAGATGTACGATTTAAAGAACACACGGCTCATCTAAAGTACGGTAGAACCGAAAAGTAAATGTTGCCGAACATGCTTTACAAAAAAAAATCATAGAGTAACCAAAGATAATCTAAAATTAATTAAACAAGTAAATAATAGAAGATTATTAGACGCATACGAAAGTATGAATATAGTATTATGTAAAAATATATTAAATAAGGATAGAGGTCCAATTCCATACAGTTTCTTATATACGTTGGTCGAACGAGACTGATTCGTTACACCTCGATGGTTACGACTCAGTTCCGGTTCTAAATCATCTCCTGATGATGCTAACTTGGTTAGCGAAACGTACGTCGAGTTTAAGCATTCTCAATTCTGGTATAGTGGTAGGACTTCCATTACATTTTTACTTTTTCTATATTAAAGTATATCTATTAAGACTTTCTTTGGTGCAAGGATTGTAAAACATAATGTAAATTCACTATAAAGGCGCAATTTGGATAATTTCACCAATTTATTCCGACTCGAAAAAATTATTTCGGTCTCAAAGACCATTATCGTACTTGCTTGTACTACTAAATTTAAACCATACGGATACAGCCATTTATACTTACAACTTACAGGAGAAGTGGGGTTGAGTTGGAGTACGTTTCTATAATATTTGTACTATTGCTACAAAACGATTTCAATAAAAAAAATCATTGACACAATCTTATTAAAAAAATAAACTATAAATTAACGAAAAAGTTATTATATAAGGACAAATTGTCTGCTAGAAACAAAGTATCTGATAAAATTTACTACTCAATATCATACATAAGTAATACTAAATAACTCTAATCAGAAACGGATTCTTTTCAACGAAGTGAAGTTCATCAACTCTCAAATAATGATTGTGATTCAACTTAAATAGGAAATAGTGAAAGAGCTTTAACAACAAGAATTAAAGAACACATCTACTCTGTCAATAAAAACTAAAAAAAACAGGTTTTTTCGGAACAATGCGTAAATAATAATCACAATATATGAATACCAATAAAACAAAAATAAATATAGAATCAACAGAAACAACTACTCCGAGGGCTAATACCCTATCGGCATTGAATTATACTGTTGATTCCGATGGATTCTTAGACGAAGATATAACATATTCATAAAGAAAGAAGGCATTAATATCCTTTTTCGTCTAAACTTTATCCATCGGAATCAAGAGTGTAAGGATATTAGCCCTCGCAGTAGTTGTTTCTGTTGATTCCATATTTATATTTATTATATAGCTCGTAAAAGCCTTTCTGCTAGCGCCCACCTGATGAGACCCGATAGATCGAAACCGGTCGTGGGATATGGCTTTCCGTACGCTGTTCCTACTGTGTAGACGCGTTCGAAATGTGGAATCTGTGATCCTTAAAATTTAGACGAAAAGGATATTAATGCCTTCTTTCTTTTTTTAAACAAAAATTACACAATCATATAAAGATAGGCTCTTTATTCGAAAATATTGAAATTAAACAATCACAACATCAAAAACAATTTTTAGTATATAATAAAATAGAAACTTATTAAGACTCAACCCACTTCTCCTATATAGGTTGTAAGTGTAAATGGTCGAAATAAAATATTTATTTACACATGTATAATTAATTAACTTATGGTTCTTGCTTTTGTACAGATTCTTCGAGAATTTCCCGAGGAACTTCGAGGTGACGTTTCAATGCATCTTCACAGGGAGATACTGCAACTTCCAATATTCGAAGGCGCCTCTCAAGGCTGTCTGAAACTTCTATCATTGCATATTAAGGCCAACTTTTGCGCTCCCGGAGAATACTTGATTCATAAAGGAGATGCACTGACATACATCTACTACATATGTAACGGCTCCATGGAAGTGATACAAAACAATATGGTCGTTGCTATTTTGGGTAAATTCAATTAATATTTAACATTTTAAAATATATTGAAATTTTAAATTAATAAAACACAATTGTTTCATCCTACTAGGGCATCTTCTGGAGAAGTATTTACATCGAATGTTACAATTTTTTCCTTACATGTATTACTACTATCTTAGTCTAAAGGGTGGGGAGAAATTTCTACTATTTTGTCTAAAATTATTGAATTATGGATATTTTCAATTTCATTAAGAATTATTGTGTTGTTTTTAATCTGTTTTTTAATTTCTAAAGTTTCTGAAATGTGTAATTTTTTACTTTTATTATGTTTGTGTAAAATTTTGAAATTTTGTTCTAAATTAAGTTCATGTTTGTTGTCTTCAATGTGGTTCATGAATGTTGATTTTTTATTGTAGTTCTTAATACGTTCTTGGGTTCTTTCTTTGAACTATCTCCCTGTCTGACCAATATATAGCGCATTACAAGTGTTGCAATTTATCTTGTATACTCCACGCGAGTTCATTTTTTCTGTTTTGTCCTTATTGTTAATTACATACTTGCAACACTCCCGAAGATGCCCTAGTAGGGTGAAACAATTGTAGAGAAAAATAAAATTATAGTGGAAAATGTGATTTATTAATTTAAAATTTCAATATGTATTTAAATTTCCAGTAGAGGCTGATACAATTAATTATTTTAAAACATTTTCAAAAAAAAATCATATACACCGTAGAAATTCTACAGTTTTTAATCTACGCAATGTAGTTATAAAATTGCTTTTGTTTTGTGTATAGTTAAAACAAACTCAAAGGAAAATTAACAAAAGTTTTAGCTCTTTATCCAAATTATCAGAAATTGAAAATTATTAATGTTAATTTTTTTAACAACGCATTCTGTTTTATTTAAATCGTCCATATCAAGCTTCGTAACGTCAAAGAGCAAATTTTAACTGTAAAACGATAAAAACAAAAAGAACTTAATTTAATTGGCCTATAGACGTTTCTTGTAGAAAAAAATAGTAAATATTATTATTTTTCACTCTGAATTCATTTCATTAATAAAATATAATTCATGGTTATTGTTAAAAATCTACAATAATTACCATATATTTTATTGCTTATGGACCACAGTAAGGACGTAATTTACTTAAAGCAGTTCTATTTAAAATTCAAACACAAAATGCAAAATACCTATTTTTATTGTGTATTTTAAAAATACCAATCTAAATAATAATTTACATTTGTGTGTGGGTAGATTTTAAACCTATTTGCTGTTTTAAAAATACTAAACCCAAAGTACAATGGCTTATTTTGTGTTATCTAATCAATCCACAGTGCGGTTATAAATGGAGGAATTACCAAAATCCTGATTGAATAATACAATTTGACTCGATTCCAGCGAAAACAGAGACATCGTCGACTAAGAATTTTTCATGACAATGACAACTCCATTATGACTATAAATTTTAGTTTTTTACATAATATTTATACTGATATCAGCCAGTTTAAAAGTACCTTCAAAATGCAAATAGCTTGATATATAAAGTTATATAAGGCAACTTATGTAATATTGTTCTAAACCAAATTACCAGGCTTTTCACTAAATAAACTGTACATGTATTTTACAGTATACAATAGAACAATTTCATTATCGAACAACAACAAAAACAAATATTTTATTAGGTTAGGACTTTGAATGTGAATTCGTTGTGAAACGTTTTCGTAACTGACGGAATAAAATTAAATAAAATCAAACATAAATGTTGCGGCCAAATGCCAAAATTAAATTACTGATTATTATATACATATATAATGAATCATACAGGGTAGCAATGAGTATCTTTTGATGTTTGAAAATTAATTTTATTCTTTTAGTCTTTCTGCATGTATTTTAATTGTCACGAAAATCACGCCATTTTTATCTACTACAGGCTGGTTAAACTATTATATTTTCATATTTTATACATACACTTACACACTATTCTATATTCAGTCTGTTTAATACAGCAGCAGACATCATTTAATGCTGTAGGCGTGATCGTGAAAGAGTAACTAATTGTGGTTGGCCTTTCTCGATCTAACGCGGCCTGATTGTCTGTCTCTTACCTAGCCGTATCTCTCTCTACCAATCAGGTCGCGTTCAGACTGCCTTAAACAGAGAAAGGAGAAAAACAATTGCTTTCTCTTTTAAGAACACTGCTATAGTAGAGGCATGTTTTTTTAAGTAAGTACCGTTTAGAAATTAATAAAAAACGTGCAAAGATATCTTGATAATTTTATTTTTACATGAAAGCCTGTACCTTAATCTATTTTTCTACATAATTTCCTTCAATATTGAGGCACTTATCATAACGTTTGACCAGTGACCAGTTTTTGAATACCCTTCTCATAGAACTCTGCCGCCTGACTTGTTTGTTAACCCCTGCATCACAACTGTTTTGACTTCGCCATCGTCTTAAAGACGCTGACCGCTCAAATGTTTCTTAAACTCCAGGAACAAATGGTAGTCACTGGGCGCCAGATCAGGGCTATAAAGAAGATGATCTAGAGTTTCCCAGTGAAAAGATGTGATCAGATCTTTGGTCCGATTAGCCACCTGCGGACGGGCATTGTCATGCTGCCAAACGATGCCCTTGCTCTACTTGCCACGTGTTTTGTTCTCGATTGCACGGCGTAGATTCCTTACCATTCCATCACTCATAATGTTTTGTCAATCAATCGGTTTTAGTCCTTTAGCACTAAGGAATCCTATAACAGCCCGGACTTCACAGTCGGCGGGACTCACGATTATCTAAGGCATCTTAAACACTCAGTAAACAACGTAAACAAGGGCGAATGAGACTTTAATGGCGTCAGTGCGTAGGTAAGAAATGTAGGTAGTCATGCGCATGTGCGGAATGCTAACCGCAGCGCAGCGGCGCCAGAATTTTAAAACGGTACTTGCTTAAAAAACATGCCTCGTATTAAATGCTGTCTCTATGTTTTTATACTCTAAAGTTTAGAGTTTCGCGTCATTACTCCAATTAGAGCCCACTTCATTCTTCTTCGTAACAAGCATCGAACTGATGCACAAACATCTTTGCGTTTAATTTTATTAGTTCGATATGATTTTGAAAAACAAAAAGATACATATTTTCTAAAAAGACGAACCAGGTGCATGTCATAAAATATTTCAGAATGCCGTACGTATACTATATAAAATTTTCATAGACCCACATACAGTCTGAAGTCATCCTTCGTTTCCGGTCATAATTTCCATTCATGTAAAGTATGTCGTTAAATTAGAATACAGTTTCGATTCTCAACGGGAATTTTCAAGCTTCAAGCACAGATTAATCCGTGAAATGTTTCGAATACTATGAAAATTTAACTTTTATCTTATAATGAACAGATTTGCATTAATGAATATTTCAATCATATTTGCAATGCAAAACTATAACTTCGTTTAATGGTTAGAAATTACAAGCACGGCCAGTAAAATAGACAGTGTCATTAAAATCCCAATTATCTAATAAATAATAATAACCTAAATACTACAAATTAAACGCAAAGGTACACTAAGAATTTTTTTTAAAATTACTTCTTTGATAGTAAATTGTTGAAGACCATTCAACTCACACAATATCCTTAATTTTAGTTTTATTTATTTTATGATCTAGATAAACCTTGTAATCATGACGCAAAACAAGGAGCATAAGTATGTAATCCTTGAAAATTCCAACAACGCGACGTGACATGACTGACATATAAATAAAGTACAAGATATATCCATACAATTGTCCTTTTCTACAATTAGATGCTGGAACTCCAGGGACTCACTTCGTTAACAATTCATGATTGAAATTTTCAATGTTAAGAATGATCCCTCAAATTTGTTTAGATATTCCGTATTTATAATTTCCACCTTTCTTCTTCAACAGCGTAAGGAGGTTATTTATCAATGGGATTTGCTAGGCGTCATTGATTAATATTTAAATATAAATCAATAAAACGTCGATATGGCAGTACGTCGCCATCTACCTGCTTTTGCTGCTATTGCTGTATTTTATAATGTTAGACAAGGCCTTATTAGGGTATCATCTTGTCTAACTGAATCGGCGGCGCAGCTTACATACGTGACAGACACGTAAAGCGAATTAATAAGAACAAAACTAAGTTCTTGGTCAAGTAATTTATCGAAGCTACCAGACGTGGATCGCGATTTCGATCTCATTAGATCTCATCAGCACGCCATAGGCAGATTCGATAAATTATTGTCCAAATCGTTGGAGCTCCGTGTAAAGCAGATTTAAATAAAACGTCGATATGGCAGTACGTCGCCATCTACCTGCTTTTGCTGCTATTGCCGTATTTCATAAGCACCAACGATTTGATCAGTAATTTATCGAATCTGCCTATGGCATGCTGATGAGATCTAATGAGATCGAAATCGCGATCCACGTCTGGTAGCTTCGATAAATTACTTGACCAAGAACTTAATTTTGTTCTTATTAATTCGCTGTATGTGTCTGTCGCGTATGTAAGCTGCGCCGCCGATTCAGTTAGACAAGATGATACCCTAATAAGGCCTTGTCTAACATTATGAAATACAGCAATAGCAGCAAAAGCAGGTAGATGGCGACGTACTGCCATATCGACGTTTTATTTAAATCTGCTTTACACCGAGCTCCAACGATTTGGTCAGTAATTTATCGAATCTGCCTATGGCATGCTGATGAGATCTAATGAGATCGAAATCGCGATCCACGTCTGGTAGCTTCGATAAATTACTTGACCAAGAACTTAATTTTGTTCTTATTAATTCGCTGTATGTGTCTGTCGCGTATGTAAGCTGCGCCGCCGATTCAGTTAGACAAGATGATACCCTAATAAGGCCTTGTCTAACATTATGAAATACAGCAATAGCAGCAAAAGCAGGTAGATGGCGACGTACTGCCATATCGACGTTTTATTTAAATCTGCTTTACACCGAGCTCCAACGATTTGGTCAGTAATTTATCGAATCTGCCTATGGCGTGCTGATGAGATCTAATGAGATCGAAATCGCGATCCACGTCTGGTAGCTTCGATAAATTACTTGACCAAGAACTTAATTTTGTTCTTATTAAATCAATAATGTGATAACGATAGTTTTCAGATATTTGCGCTAAACCTAGAAAGTGAAACAATTTTATCATTTATGCCAGTTCCCAAAAGCTACAAAAATGTAAGGCTATCGCAAACTTTAAGAGAAAACACCAATTTCCACCTATAACTTGAAAATCATTTATTGAGGAATGTTTTTGGTAAAAAATCTGAATTATTTGCAACATTGAGTACCCACGAAGATATATTTAACTTCTACGAAATATCGACGGACCCTTTTGAAAACAAAAGAAATTTTCATTTTAACACAAAGCTGCTGAGACTCTCTTGAAAATATATATTTGCCTTACGGATTATCTTGAATCCATTCGTTCCGTTCTAAAGACCGAAGTTATTTTCCGACTGATTTCAATCAGAAATCGATTTGAGAGCTTCAAAAATTAAATTGTATGGTTTCCGTTTAGGAAAGGGTGACTTGGTGGGCAGCGATATCAGCCTACACCTCCAGCACTTCGCTAGTAATCCAAGCGGGGGTGGCCCTGCTAATTCCATTGACATGATCGTGAAATCAAGTAGCGACGTGAGAGCGCTAACGTACTGCGATTTGAAATGCATTAATATGCAGGGTCTTATCGAGGTGCTCAGATTATATCCGGAATATCAGCAGGAGTTCGCTAATGATATTCAGCACGACCTTACATTCAATGTACGCGAAGGATATGAGGCAGAGGTACGTAATTTAATTTAAAACTGCGACTCATGGAAGTGAAAAATTCACCTTGAAGCATGTTTAGGATCAAATAACAAATTTTATTTAACATTTGCGTGATTTCAGTGCTTTGTGATAACAACAACAGTCACTAATGGAAGTTTATATACCATGACAAGCTCTGCTGTATGAAAATTTTAAATGAATTCGAGGTTTATAAATCGCATCTTAACCTGAAGTTTGTCATTTTTATTATTATTTAAAACAAATAAAAACCAATTACAGTACACGTATGTGAGTTTGCATTACGGTATATTGATAACAAGGACACTACCAACAAATTCCCTTATTTTCAAAATTAATTATAAAAACGGAGTAGGTTCAGTCTTTCCTTTAGGAATAACGAACCAACAGCATCAACTGGATACATACGAATGGCTTATTCGTGTAAATATAAAATTCTAAATAACAAGGTCATTACTGTAACTGAGATAGAGTAAATGTAAGAGTAGAAATATGTCTATGGAACATCTAAAGGTCAACCGGGGTGTAGCTGAAAGGCACTTGAAAAGCTCTACTTTTGTTAGATCTCAAAAATTTTAACGTTAACAACAACCATGCAACTTTGTATAAATTTTCAAATTTGATTTACCTCCACCAATAATCTAAATCTAACAATTTTGAGTTTCCCTTGACGCACTCTTTTTTTCAATATATGTCCACATGTTTCCAAAATTGCTCAATATTACTACCTTATAAAATGATAATTATTGTTGTTAATATTCATATGTTTGGATAAATTAATAAGAGTCTCACCGTAATTACCACTAAAACGTTCTATGTGGACATGTGTTTCAGCCACATCTAATGTGGTCATTATCATTCAGTTTTGTGTTGATGATACCCATAATTAAAATCAAAAATGCTGGAAACTTTGGCGGAGTTGTAGAACAAACTGGATGGTTCAAACCCCAACGCCAAAACACGACACAAAATGTCCGAAGCACTTTTCGGTAACAAAGTTACCTTCTTCAGGAACTGAAGAGAATTAAAAACTAAGGGCAATATAAATATTATATATACTTACTAATTAAATAGTCTAGTTAACAAGATTCGGTCAAACTGCTGCAATATTCAGTGGACCTTACAAAAACAATAACAAAAGAATTAAATTAAACTAAAAAGCGGAGATCTAGGAATAGGACCCTTGTCACTATTAAGAGAACTTAATCTATTTTTGTAAATAAACATGCTTTCAAAACTATTTAGGAAGTAATTATGTTTAATTTCCTTAAATAATTTAAGGTTGTCGATATTAATCCTATGATTTTCAGTAAGAATATATTGACCAACACTAGATTTTGCAGTTCTACCAATTTAGCGTGAGCTAAATGCTCTTTACAATCAATTTCATATATCCTCGACTTTTCGAGAAAAGGAATTTTGTCCTTAGGGTTACCAAGAAGTGCTTGAAGAGTATTAGAATTAGAACTGTAGGCTATTTGATAAACAAATTAATAAAAAATACCTCCGAGTAATCGAGTAAATCTTGGCTCGTATGGTATAGTAATAAACTTGGTTTTGTTAAGGTCTTTTCGAAAAGTTAAGGATCTATACATTAGATTCTTAAATTTAATTTTATTAACTAATTTATCAATAATGTTACGGTATATATAATATTTATATTGCCCTTAGTTTTTAGTTCTTCTCAGTCCCTGAAGAAGGTAACTTTGTTACTGAAAAGTGCTTCAGACATTTTGTGTCGTGTTTTGGCGTTGGGGTTTGAGCTATCCAGTTTGTTCCAATATTAGAAGTAGGTGAATCGCATGCCCGCATCAACCAACAGCCTTGGTGGTAATTAGGGTGAATCTTTTTTTAATTTACGTATACTTTTACCACAGTCTCCAATTCCTACTATTCATATATTTGAAATTAAAATATAGCTACCTATATGTGATCCAACACCTTGGTCGGTGTTCTAGCTTTATATGTGTTCTCGATATGTATTTTGACGAAAGAAAAAACTTCTGGGTGTTTAATTTCCACCAACTACTCATACTGATGGGCAGGCAGTCCCTCAGATCTACACTGCAGCATAAAGCCGGAGGGTAGGGTGTAGTCTTCTTCAGCCTCCTTTTAAGTATCGTAGGAGTGAGTAGTGGTTAGGGAGAAAACGATGAGACGGATTAAACGAAGACAGAGGAGTGGTGGAAGATTATCTGTGCAATATTACTGCCCCTGCATTTGCCTAAATGATCAAGGAAACCACAGAGCAACCAGACCCCGAATCGAGGAATCGGTGACTAGACAAATATAAAGCAATGATCTGAACCACTAGACCACATCGCCCGATAAGCAAAAAAACCTCGCCATCACCAAAAGTTGTATCAGTTGCTGTAGTGGCCTCGCTGTTTAAAATCCTACACTTATAACCTTTCTGTATGTATCCGATAAATTATTGTCATATAGATGATTTGAATTTCAATGAAAAACAATAACGTTTCAACACTTTTTTGTTATTGTTTTTCATTGAAATTCAAATCATCTATATGAATATGTTTCATCTACCGAGCACCACCAAAAACCCAGAAATTATTGTCACTTAGTTCTTAGTTACAAAAACATATCAAAATTACCAGATATGGATCGCGATTTAGATCTTATTAGATCTCATCGGAACGTCATAGATAGCATCCTTAAATTACTGACCAAACCGAAGCTGTTTCATAAAAGGAAGATTTAATATTGTTTTACAGTAGGTATGTCGCCATCTACTGATTTAATTTATCGATGCTACATATGATGCGCTGATGAGATCTAATAAGGCCGAAATTAATAAATTTTTTCACCAGAAACTTAAGTGTTAGTCATTTTTTTGTGTGCCTATCACGTAGTATAAGCTACGTCGTGGATCCAGTTTGTCAAGTAGATACCTTTGTAGGGCCTTGTTAAACATATGAAATACCGCAATAACCAGTAAATATAAATTGATAGCGACATACACCCTGTAAAATGATAATAAATAATATCATTAAATCACGATATAGTGCCACTTGCTTCATAATTCATTAATTATTATCTCGCTTACATGGAGCAACTTCGGTTTGATGGCTGATTTGTCGAAACTTCCTACCACACACACACACACACATCTCGTGATTTCGATTAATTGATGATTACGAACTTAGTAATCTTTCCAATTTTTTTGTAATTAATAGATTTGTTATCCACACTCCATATTCGTTTTTGTTCATTATTATTGAAAAACTAAAGCATTGGTTGGCGGATGATATCGCGGCTTGCTTTGAAAACTATGTTAGATAAATGTATTTTGGCATCGTATCTGTAAATGAAATTGTTTTTCAAAAATTACTTTAATCACGCATTTGTTGAATAAACTAATGTATGTACGTACCATGTAAGTTTATGTAACAATGGAAGTTCATTACTTACCATCATACCTACGAGTTCTGTATAAAACATAATTTTTTATACTATCAATAGAACTTGCGGTTGGAAAATTTTGAAAAACACGCTTTTAAATGTTTCAATTAGTACTAATTGAAACATTTAGGAGCGTTTTTTTGTGATTAATCATAATCTTTTATTGTGTATATCAATTAGATAATCGCTTAATTTTATTCCATTTTTCTTTAGTTAGAATTAAAAATTATTTTTAATCAGTTATGAGCAACTCGTTTCATGAAAAGAAGACGACAACCTTTAAGGATCCTAAAACGTGATTACAAATGTTGTTTATTTCTAATATCGTCTTTGATTGTATTTAATTGGTTCCAATTTTTCTAAAGTGATTTTGACTGAAGAATTTTTCACTTCTGATAAAATATGGCAATTCATTTATTTTAAAATTTTCAATTAATACTAATTGAAACATTTAGGAGCGTTTTTTTTGTGATTAATCATAATTTTTTATTGTGTATATCAATTAGATAATCGCTTAATTTTATTCCATTTTTCTTTAGTTAGAATTAAAAATTATTTTTAATCAGTTATGAGCAACTCGTTTCATGAAAAGAAGACGACAACCTTTAAGGATCCTAAAACGTGATTACAAATGTTGTTTATTTCTAATATCGTCTTTGATTGTATTTAATTGGTTCCAATTTTTCTAAAGTGATTTTGACTGAAGAATTTTTCACTTCTTCTAATAAAATATGGCAATTCATTTATGTCACTAGAATTATTGAAACGAATATAATCTAGTTTACGAAAGATGATTTTAGAGAGAATAAATTACTACCTCAGCGTAATCAGGTAAAAAAGTTCGACATTACATTTCAGCCAATACCAATTTCCACTTATATATTGCCGTTCTATTGTTATCGCTACCACACAAAAGCATTGAGAGAAATGTCGTGTATTTACGCGTTTTATGTAGTTCAGGGGTTTCTGCATTGTCTAAAGCACGTAATTAAACGCTCAATTCCGGCATTATTAGATAGTTGCTCTGCTTTTAATTAGTATCGACTACTGGACAGAGGCGGATCCAGGGTGGAGAAATGGGAAAATCCCCCAACCCAAAATCTGTATGACTTATGAATTCCTTCAATACCAACATGTTGTTTGTTTAGGAAATGTTCCCCTAAATAAGCATCAGAAAACAAAACATGAAAAATAAAATGATTGTTGCTGTGCATTTACTTTGCAATGTTGTCTAATCTAAATAAGTTTGTTTCTGAAAGTACTAAATTTTGAAAATGCGTCTTAAAAGAGATCATTGCAAAACTTACGTTTAGCTTCATCTGTGAGCTATTTAATTAAAACACATTCCCTGCTGTCGATTCACAATTTTTTCCAACATGGACAATATAATAGATGACAAAAAACATTGTATTATTGTGGATTCTCGTATTTTATACTCTGACAGCTATTATTCTTGAGAAACAACTGTATTATCAAAAAACAGAGAGACCGCTATGTTGAGAACTAATTCTATAATAATAAAAATATGACTCAGAGCGGCTATACTACAAAAACAATTGATCGGTTTGGCATTGTTGCGAGCACTGATGTAACTGCTGAAGAAATCATCACAAAATTTGCTAAACTTTGCACTCACTATTTTGTTTTATGAAATGATCTCTTCCAATATGTGTGTATTAACTACTGTAATAAAATATATCATTTGAATCTGTACCAATTACTATGTCAAATTTTTTAATGCGAGTTCTTTTATTATTGAGAAGTCATTGTTTTAGTATTATTTTAAACGGTACACCAAATATCACTCCAAAAAAAAAAATAATATCCAGATTTAGGAAAATATTCTTCTTCTCGCCCCTTCAATAATTGTTTCTGGATCCGCCCCTGCCACTGGATATAACCGGCAATTAGATATAAGAGGAACAAAACATAATAATATAATCATTAGAAAATGTAATACTGTCCAGCTTTCAAGAACAGATTTTCTGTATTTAATAGTCATTACGATTGTGATAATTGTGTTTTTTTTACTAAACATGGGAAAAGAAAATTGTAAAGTCAGTAATTCACAATTGATCTCTAGAAATGAACAAAGTTTACTGGTATTGGCTTAATAATTTCTACATTACGTATATTAGTTAATTAATAATTCATTTTAACTTATTCGTATTACCTACCTCCCTATTTAACTAATGGGGACACTCAAATGAAATATATAAAAATAACTATTTCATTTTCTTTCTTTTAATTATCAACAATTAACAGCAAGAATCGGAACTGAACGGAGTTCCATCGTTAATTCTTCCATCGATTAGTGAAGATGATGAAAACATGCACGAAGACGAAACGTCACTTTTATCGCCAAAAGTGTCACCTGTCCATACTTATAATACTAGTCCTCGACATGCCAAATTTAATTTTAGGTAAGTACCTTGCACCATTATAGACTTACTATTAGTATTAAATAAAATAGGACTCACCCTTAATTACCACTAAAATTTCACAAACTGTGGACACGTGTTTCGCCCACTTCTATTGTGGGCATTATCAACGCGAGACTGAGACTGAAACTGAGTGGTAATTAGGGGTGAATTTCATTTTATTTAACTGTATTTTACCACAGCCTCCTATGTTCTACCCTACTATTAGGAGCTATTGTATCTATCATAACTTTGAAGAAGCAATTTAGATGGCTTTATATTTAATAAATAGAACCATGTTTGCAATGGGAGAAATTAGGAAATTATAAAACAAGTAATCTTTTTACTAAATGCATATGGATGTAAACATGGTATATATACCAAAATAACATTTTTTACAATTTTTGTCTATCTGTCTGTTTGTTCCAGCTAATCTCTGAAACGGCTGAACTGATTTTGACGGAACTTTCATTGGCAGATAGCTAATATAATAAGGAGTAACTTAGATTACTTTTATTTTAGAAATTAATAACTATTTATTAATAACAATAATTAATTTCTAAATAAAAGTAGCCTGAGTTACTCTTTATTAAGTGCTTTTACAATTTCTGTCTGTATAAACTGTCTGTTTGTTCCGGCTAATCTCTGAAACGGCTGGACCGACTTTGACGGGACTTTCATTAGCAGATAGCTAATACAATAAGGAGTAACTTAGATTACTTTTATTTTAGAAATTAGTAACTATTCATTAATAATAATAATTAATTTCTAAATAAAAATAGCCTGAGTTACTCCTTATTACATTAGCTATCTGCCAGTGAAAGTCCCGTCAAAATCGGTCCAGTCGTTTCAGAGATTAGCCGAACAAACAGACAGATAGACAGACAAAAATTGTTGAAGCGCTTCCCGCCACTTAATATTACAAAGGCTGCCTGTCGCGCGGGTTCAGACCGCGCGAGCGGCCTATTGGTAACGATTGTGTCTCAACGACTTCGTTTAAAATTTTAAAAATAACTTTTTTGTTAAATTCTACACAAACGAAGTCACGGGCACAGCTAGTAACGAATATAATGATAGTACGAAGTTCGTTTCTTTGCAGAGGTCAGGAGAGTTACGAAAGTTCATTAAAATGTCGTAGAACGGGTAGTACGTTTAATAACAACCTCGCTTTACTTCGAGAAAAAGTTGAGAGACAGAGGAGCGTTGTTTTCAACAGTAACAGGATTTCCAGGACCGGCTCATTAGAGGAGCTAGATGTGAATGTTCGTCATGATGTCGAAAATACTCGAAACAGTGTAGATAGACTAGACAGCCAGGTGTCTTCTCTCCATCAAGATGTAGCGGCATTAAGTATAGAGGCAAGTAAATGAATAACCACCACACCTTAAAACTTCCTGAAATTTAGTTTATATATTCTAGACACAATATGAAACTCTTTAATCTTTGATATTAGTAAATAACTTTCAAAAGCATTTTTCATATTATGAGATTGTTCTTTCTACGAAACTTTTTCACTTATAACAGATATAAGCTAAATAATGCTTTAATCTTTAGGGAAATGTTCTGTTATAATCGAAAATATTTAGTAAATAACTTAGTACCTAGTACAGAAGCATGATTAGATGGGAAAATTTTTAACTGAGTGTGAATATTTCATAGAATTTCTAAATAATTGCAAAACTTAAGTAATTTTTAGTATTTTAATTTAATGCAGAGTTACGGAATAAGTTACAATTATAAATTAAAATAATTAGCTACATCCTATAAAGTACGAGGCATGTCTATTATATAAGTACCGTTTTAAAATTCTGCCGGCGCGGAGCTGCGGTAAGCGTTCCGCGCATGCGCACTTACGTACTAACGCCATTACAGTTTGATTCGGCCTGGTTTACGTTATTTACTGAGTGTTTAAGATGCCTCCGATAATCGTGAGTCCCGCCGACTGTGAAGTCCGGGCTGTTACACGATTCCTTAGTGTTAGAGAACTAAAACCGATTGATATTCATCGTGAGATCTGTGCAGTTTACAGACAAAACATTATGAGTGATGGAATCGTAAGGAAGTGGGTGAGAGCATTTAAAGATGTGGCTAATCGGACCAAAGATCTCGTCACATGTTTTCACTGGGAAACACTAGATCATCCTCCGTACAGCCCTGATCTGGCGCCCAGTGACTACTATTTGTTCCTGCACTTAAAGAAACATATGGACGGTTAGCGTCTTCAAGACGATGACGAAGTCAAAACAGTTGTGATGCAGTGGTTAACAAACAAGTTAGGCGGCAGAGTTCTATGAGAAGGGTATTCAAAAACTGGTCACTGGTTAAACGTTATGACAAGTGCCTCAATATTGAAGGGAAATATGTAGAAAAGTAGATTAAGGTACAGGTTTTCATGTAAAAATAAAATTATTAAGATATCCTTGCACGTTTTTTTTTTTAATTTCAAAGCGGTACTTACTTAAAAAACATACCTCGTATGTTTATGTGGTTTATGTGTGTTTATTGGTAGCATATGTATCTAACTGTACCAAAGAATGTGCGCTTCGATTGTTTAACTCTAGTTCAAATTTCAATTGTTGATTATTTAAAAATTACGCATCTAAACAAAGACGTAAATTAATATTTCAGGATCATGTTTTATTATGTAGAGCATTATTATTAAGTATCACAGCTATAGCTTTACATTTATTTTTAATAGACCCAAAATTGATGATATACTGTTAAAAATAATTGATCAGCGGACAGCTAAAAGTACTCTTAAACGTATTCCATATTATAAAGTACTATATAATTATTGCATTTAATAGATCATTTAGTACATTAATTAATGCTTTTGGTCAATAAATATAGCCATAAGTACGGAGGACCAAATTAATGGTATAAAATTTTGTACTTATTCCGTAACCAGGTCCGGACTAAACTTTTTCCATGGAAAAGTGCCTAAACATTCACGATCATTAGTTTTTGTTAAAATTTTCTAGCAGAATTGTAATAAAGTCAATGAAAATTTATGAAATTTACTTTTTAAACCAGAAGTGTTCAAATTTTTCAAAATTTTATGAAACCGCACACTTAACAGGATAACTAAAGGAGTAAAGGAATAATTATTTGCTAATGAGAATTTAGTGCTTGAACTTCAATTGAACAATTCAACAAGTGTGCTAGGTGACGTGACACATTGTGTGAATTAAATGTCCCATAGAAGCCAGAATCGATCGTAACTACAATTGCAATAATGTTAAATATTATTTTTTCCGTTTGAATATTAGAAATAAGTTTTTTTGAATGACACAATTTTCTCAATAGGTGCGAAATGCCATCCAAGCTCTTCAAGAGATGACAACACCTTCTTCAGTTGGAAGTATGCAATTTCCAGCTCGTTCAAATCCTAACATTAATCAATTTCCAATAGCCAGTAAAAGAGAAAGTGGTTTTCTCGCCAGAAGTACGTCCCAACCACCGGAAATGTTCTACTGGGAAGAGGATGGTGTAAAAACCCGACTGTTACCAATAACTTCGTCCAAGGACGAAACCACCCAGACTAATTGTGAAGAATTAATTTCGCAATACATTCTACAAAATCCTCGACTCGTTCTGTCCATATTAGGCTTAGATCCTGACAAAGTTAGTTCCGATTTTTATAAGGCCACAACGATAGGCAAAAGTAGAACGTTTCCTGATAACATATTCACAAGAGGTTTGACGAAAGGAAGTAACGACAACGCAAAACCAACGAATAATGACGAGTTTCCTATGATAACATGGGATGAGAAGGAAGACGGTAAGAGTAGCAGTAATACTACGAAAAATTGTCCATTTTTTTGGGATCCCACAAATATAAGAGACTGTAAAGCAACTGGGGAAGTACTTGAATCTAACGAACTTAGCCGTTCTTCCTCTTTACAAATAAATAATCATTTCTAAACGATCTTCTCCTACTTTATCAAATTTTACCTATTTATAATTTATCTATCTCAATTATGTTTAGCTTAGCTACTGTACCTAAACATTAAACCGATCAAATTTTACAATATACGAGGATGGATCAAATATAAACGAGCCTTTGTTCATAAAACATTTATTTTGAAAATTTTTACAAAAACACAAATTTCTCTATTTCTCCACATATCCATATCCCCCTTGTTTGTCTATATATTTTTCCCAACGCATTGCTAGTTTTTTCATCCTGTTTTCATAAAAAGAAGCAGGGCGGGGGTCTATGCGTTGCGCACAAACGCTTCCCTCCACCTGTTCATCGGTCTGAAATCGCTTGCCTCCTAGTGATTCTTGATTCTTTGAGGGACCCAACATGTGGAAATCACAAGGGGATAGGTCTGGGCTATATGAAGGGTGTTCCAGCTTAGTCCAGTGAATTTCACCGATTTAGACCTGCGTTAAAACTGCAGTATGAGGTCTAGCGTTATCGTGCAAGAGTAACACGTCACGAATGGGGTGCGTCCTCCTTTTTCGGCGATAAGCAAGTTTTACCTGACAGAAGGTTACAGTGGTAGACTGAATTAACGGTTCTTCGCTCGTGCAAAATCGACCAACAGCACCCCTCTTCAGTCCCAAAAAACCGTTGCTAAAGCTTTGCCCGCAGACAGGCGTGTTTTCGGCTTCACTGGGTTTGATTCATGTTTGCGCCGCCACTCCATGCTTGCTCGTTTTGATGTTGGAATGTAATGGTGTACCCACGTCTCATCGCAGGTTACAATTTTGTGCAAAAAAATGTCACCATCCTCTCTAAATCGAGTGAGAAGCGCCTGAGAGATACGAACTCGAGCAGCTTTTTGATCTTCAATCAGCAACTTTGGAACCCAACGAGCTGAAATTTTTCGGAATCCCAAGTTTTTCGTTATGATTGTGTGGACACTCCCATAGCTCATGCCGAGTTCACCAGATATCTGAAGCACAATGGCGTGGCGGTCCCCAATCAATAAGGTTTCTAACGTGTGCAATGTTTACCGTCGAAATGCTGATGCGCCGACGACGCCGTTGATTTACATTTTCGACACGATTACGCCCATCGTTAAATTCTTTCCACTAAACTTTTACACGTGATCACGAAAGCGTTTCATTTCCGAATTGTGCTTGCAATCTGCGCAAATTTTACGTTTTCACGTGTAAGAAACTTAATAATAATTCGTTGCGCAATACCTCTATGCTATGCACCTTTTTTCTCACTTATTGTGATAATAACTATTAACCAAGCGAATGCAGCAATAGGACTCGTCCTTTCCGTGTCACCTAATATCCCCACTTCAAGTTCCTAATGCCCGTATGCGCCTTAAACAACTATCCGGCGCGCAATTTAAAAAAGCTCGTTTATATTTGATCCACCCTCGTATTATCTAAATTATTCTCGATTAACAGAAAAATAAACCAAATCACTTATCTGTTAACTACAAGTTATATAAAACAAACAATTGATATGTTCTTGAATTGGATCGCTTATTTTTAATATGTAAAACTTTTTCATTTAATTTACGCTAAATTTAAAATCAGGCTGTAACGATGTTAATCAAAGGTACAGTAACATTAAAATATATTTTTTTAACCAATAACAAGAAAAGAAGGCTGCTTTTACTTAAAGTCAATTACGTACTTATTCATATTGACAGTAAAATAAATAAAATTGATGTAATTTTCCCGCACCATTTACGAGTTTATGCGCAAATATATTTATGTGACTTCACAGCATTCAATGCAATGTAACAACATAAAATAATCTATTTGCATTCATTTATGTATAAAAATAATTTTAAAGTGAGGATAATATATTATCTAATTAAAAACAAGAAAAACTATCAGACGCAAACGCAAGGAAGGGTTTTGAGGGTTTGAAGTACATATAAAAGTTTGATAAGGTTTAATTTATCGTTAATATCTCGTAATATCTATATTAAATAGAGATGTTTGGCATAAAATTTAAAAATAAAATTTTAACATGTTAATAAAAAGGTTAATAAATATTTTCATATGACCCCTCCCCTAAAACTTATTTTCTGCGTTAGCTACTGATAAACTATACTATCTCATTGTAATTGTGGGCAAAAAGCCGTAAACATCGAATGTGAGAAGACCTTATTTCGTTGTATTGCATTGAACTGTTTATGCCACAAATAAGTATACTTTTTTGCTATTTAGTGATTTCTTGATAGACGAAATTATCTGCGTTCGTTGTGTTTTATTATCATTCACTCAGTTCGAGGCCAATGTTATTTAGAATAACACATCTACAGAGCTGTAAAATTTGTTGGATTATGCAATCCCTTAATTATGTCGTATCCGCTGAATAATAAATAATAATATTAGATTTCGATTCTGACATGAAAAACCACATTCAATAAAGTAAATTATGCACTATTTTAGCTAAATCTTCAAGTAATAAATGATAACATTTCAAAATTTGCTACGACTCGCTATAACTCTCTCTAAAAATATTCCTTCTCTCAACCGAGCGGCGTGGTCTAGTGCTCTAGATCATTCCTTAGCATTCGGGAGGTCACCAGTTCGAATCCGAGTCCGGCTGCTCTGGTCCAAGTTTTCTGTGGTTTCCTTGGATCATTTCGACAAAATTCTGGAGCAGTAATATTCCACAGATAATCACTCACTCCTCTTCTGTCTTCATATCATCCGTCTCATCTTTCTCTCCCTAACCACACCACACCACCCACCCATTACCACGATTCCTGCAAGGAGGCTGAATAGGCCCTTACGCCCTACCCTCCGGCTTTGCACTAAAGTATATGTCGTAGGGACTGCCCACCCACCAGCACCAGTAGCTGGTGGGAATGAAACACAAAATAGTTTTTTTTTCATCTCTTGTATTGAAACCTAGTTTAACCCAATGTACCGCTGATTAGCGTCCTCCCAAGTAAAACTCTGACCATGATGAAATCAAGCCATCAGTAATATATTTATGAAATATTTTTGAAATAATAAAATCCAATAGAAAATGCTTTTAAATGTTTCGAAACTTTGAAACATTTAAAAGCATTTCCTGTTATACAACAAGTTGAGTTAGTAGTAGTAGCCAGATAATGCTATATTGATATCTGATAACTAGATATTATATCAACTTACTTTTAAAGAACTCCTTCGACTATGTAGGTGATTTATCGAGACTGCCTGTGGTGCTCTGATGAGATTTAATAAATATTAAGAAGATAAAATACAGTTTGGAAAAGTGAGCTGAAGTGGTTGCTGGTGAGATGAAACTTTTCTTCTAAGGTGTATTTTATTTTCGTAGTATTCAACTGCTATGTTTAAAGAAAGTTCACAATCGATAGTTTAAACTTAATGAGATTTAATAAGGTCAAAATCGCGATCCACGTCTGGTAGTTTCAATAAATTACTGACCAAGTACTTATACCGCTCTTATTAATTTGGTTTAAGTATTTACCCTTGTATAAAATATGAAATATGGCGATATATTGTAATAACCACAAATTACATCATCTTGCTTTGGAAAACCTCCTTTCGGACCCAGCTCCTTTAATTTTTGGAACAAAAATATTTTTTCAATGGTTACATTCTACAATAGATATCTGATTTCCAATACCTGTAGAGTTTTCAGTAGACAGATCGTTAGACCAAAACTGTTATACAGTGTTTAACCACATATCATACACTCATAGACAGTCTCTCATTACATAGGTAAACCTAAACCGATCAGAACTTGCCAATGTCTTGTCATCTATCATAACCGTACGAACCTATACCTACTATATTTAGATATATACTGTACATAATACTTTAAATGATGGACATATTTGCTTAAAACAAAAGCAACTGCTAAATAATCAATAACAGACGCAAACGGATTTAATCACACACATGAAAGATAAACCAATAACAGTAAAAAGTTCTGTTACCAGGGGTTTGAAAATCGTTTTCGGGTGATTTTATGATTCTGAAACCTGACATGCTATTAGCATTCCTCAATTGGTTCTAATTTTTGAGTTAGCTTAATCCTTAATTAGTCATGAATTATAAGATAAACGATATAAGAAAAGTAAATATAGACAGTAAAATTTGAGTTTGGATAAATTCGTTGTTATTAATCTTGAATAGAAGTTCGTACTTTCCATTTAAAGGAATTTTATTGTGTTTTGATTTCACGGTAGCTTTTGGCATCTTCAGACGTATCAACATCTACAACGCACAACGTTTTATCGAAAACAATCCCATTCCAGGACCAATAGAAAAGACTCACACAATAACATATACAGTACCAAAAGGCAAAATATTAAACATACTAGAAAACATAGAAACATACAAACAAAAGATGAAAAGCAATATCATAAACATACATATAAACAGTCAATCAAACGCCATATTCGTCCCACTACGACACACCCCTGAAAAAAAATTAAATACGCGGTAATAATATACAATATGCCAACTTGTCGTAAAATCGAAACACAACAAAATTCGTACAATGGAAAATACAAACCACAAGTCAACAGTACATATATTAATTTATTTCTAAATATAAATATAAATATGGAATCAACAGAAACAACTATTCCGATGGACTCCTAGACGAAAATATAACATATTTATATTATAAAAGAAGGAATTAAAATCCTTATTCGCCTACTTGTTAAAACGCATTCAAAATGTGAGATCTTTGATCTTAAAATTTAGACGAATAAGGATTTTAATTCCTTCTTTTATAAATATGTTATATTTTCGTGTAGGAGTCCATCGGAATGAATAGTGTAATTCAATGCCGGTAGGGGTATTAGCCCTCGGAGTAGTTGTTTCTGTTGATTCCATATTTATATTTATAATATAGCCTGTAAAGACATTTTTGCCAGCGCCCACCTGATGAGACCCGATAGGTCGAAACCGGTCGTGGGATATGGCTTTCGGTTCGTTGTGCCTACTTATTAGGACACGTTCAAAATGTGAGATCTTTGATCTTAAAATTTAGACGAATAAGGATTTTAATTCCTTCTCTTTTGAATATAATATATTTCTGTTTTAACTTAATGTGATCGAGTATCGTTTTTTCAAAAATCGGAGTCAATTCGACTAAAATGTCAATTCAGTCAAAAATCAGGACTCTCAATCGCCTGGATAACGATGTAAGTTCTTGTCAACAAAGTTTTTTGTTTCCAAATCCATCTTAGTGCCCTTCTTTCTTAAAACCTTTTCGGATGTACTATTTGCATTTTACAAATGTCTTTGTAGTTTTTTTTTATTTCAAAGTCTTTTAGGACAGCATTGTTTAAAAAAAATGATACCTACACATTTCTTCTCTTATTGGACATTACATAGACTTCACAATAAAATTACTTAAGATAAAAAATTTAAAAACCTACATGTGACGTTGTATAAAAACTTAGATAATATATACTTCTTTCGATTTTCAACAAGGAAAACTTCTACCTCTCAAATTTCTGCTATTTATTACTTTTTCTCCCTTGTTTATCATATTTCTACTTCTTAAAGCATATCATTGTGATTTGGCGAGAATGCAGTGCCTCTGTGATGTATATTTTATAATACAATCATTTGTTTTGTACCTATTCACTTGATGTAAAAATGCTTAAAATTGTAAGATAGTTTAGGAGAAGAAAAATAACTGTACATTTATATAAATAATATCAGAAATGCATTCCATATTTTGTAATTAAAGCGTTAAATTTCTTGTGTTAAGTTAGAATACGTTTTGAAATAAAATTGCAAAAATTAAAAATGGTTTTAATATAAAATGTAGAAAAAATACACCATCCAATCCCTTGTGAATTCCAGTACGTGTCTTTGTTACGAGCAGAGACGTAATTATAATATGGACCGAGCGTAAGCAATATTCTCTGTACTAGAAAATTATGTACTTTGGGTATGCAACCTACAATGCTCATTCGGGGACACATTTAAGTTTCCCATGCACTAAACGGAAATTTACGGACTTTAAAAATTGAAAATCTTTATAATAGCATTTAACATACAAACTAAATATATTGAAAACATAATTAAACTTCTTTAAAAAAAGAATAATACTGTTGTTTACAATAATATATGTGCTATAAGTGAAATTAAAGTTAATTAGTAACGCAAGTAGATTTCTCGTTCTCTCTAATCCATTGAATAATTTCTTTCAATTTTTGATACAAACCCTAAGCACATTTAATAATCTAGTGTAAAATAAAATACAAAGATTTTGAATGTAAGGGATTAATGTTTTTTTCTTCAAGAGAAGTCAATTCCGCGATGTTCAGCAATTGTAACTAGACTGCGCCTTGCGTTTATAAAGTGATACCATTTGGGTAGGCAACACATTTTGCGAATGATGGGACAGAAACCCGAGAGTTATTAAGAACGCTCGTAACATCACAGTTTGAGGCAGTTGAAGTGTTAAGTGTAGTTATTTCAAATAAATCTTGTGCGACACTATTTTTCTTGTACATGGAGTTTTGTGAACACTTTTATGAACTACTTTTTGTTAAAGTGATATAAAACTAGTTTAATATTAGAACAATATGATTACATGTTGTTATGCATACGGTTGCCGTGAAAATAGATCTAAAGGTTCTTCCATTTCATTTCATGTGTAAGTACAATTTAAACATAAAACACACTGATACATTTGTAATTTCTTCGAAGGTTTCCAAAAGATCCTGAATTAAAGAAAAAGCAGTTGAACGCAATAAGGCGTGAAAGTTACACACCGTAAGAATATTCAGTTGTGTTGTTTGCAGCAAACATTTCGAAGAAAATTACTTTTTAATATCAATATCCGTGGGAAAAAGAAAATTAAAGCAAAATGTTGTACCTAGCGTTTTGAATTTTCCACAGCATTTAATTAAAAAAGTAGTAGGTACCTCGACGCAACAAACGAACTATTTTGTCACAGGAGCAAAAGTATGCAAGTAATTGAATGAGTAATATTAACATAAAGAGTTAATTTAATTTTGTTCTAAAATAGTACCATAAATACGGAGTTGCCGTCAATCCCGTCAACTTCAAAAGTACATCCTGAAAGGTAAATTCTGATTTTTCTAAAAATCAGTAATGCGTTCAATTACCTATTAATTTAGTTTTTAACCGTTATTATTATCGCTTAGGTTTTAATGTACTTTGAAATTTTTACATAACTCTAGGCAGCACGCAAGTTGAATGTAGATATTTTTATTAATTAATATTTAAATTTTTGTATGTTAAATATATTCAAAACTTTCTAATAAAAGGTTTAAGTTTATTTTTGTTGCTTATTATACTTTGTGTATTATTAGTCATACATAGATACATAATTCAAAAACATAAGTTTTAGGTTTTCACATACAACATATATCTATACTTAATTTTTATTCAATCTTATCGCTTAAAACGTTTTTCTTGTCTATCCGTCACCCTAAATTCATGTCTACTGTCGCCTGCTTATTATACCTAACCACCTACCCATGTCAGTTGACACCTCTCGCATATCTTTTTTTAACTTACATCTTCTCATACTTCTTTTCTTCTCATGATTAACATACCATTTTTCTAACTTTCCCAACAGAGTACACATAATGAACGACTTCACATACCTTACATTTTTTTACTAACAAAAACTTACGAAATATATTTTATCAAATTCAATATTACCAACTATTATTTAAACCATAAAATCAGACTTTGCAAAATACATTTAAATAGTAGTAGTAGTACCGTTAATATACATCATTTTAATCACAGTCATCACATTTTTTTTAACAACTTCATACACCAATCATTCACACAACGAGAAATCTATTTGCGTTACTAATTAACTTTAATTTCACTTATACCACATATATTATTGTAAACAACAGTATTACTCTTTTTTTATAGAAGTTTAATTATGTTTTAAATATATTTGGTTTGTATGTTAAATACTATTGTAAATGATTTTCAATCTTTAAAGTCCGTAAATTTCCGTTTAGCGCATGGGAAACTTAAATGTGTCCCCGAATGTGCATTGTTGGTTGCATATCCAAAGTAGATCATTTTCTAGAATAGAGAAAATTGCTTACGCTCGGTCCATATTATAATCACGTCTCTGATGTCGAGGAATAAAAAGTGCATTCGATGTACGTCATTCAAATGTATGTAATGCGGTAATATATTTCAGCCCTGAAGTCGGCGTAAGTATTTGACAACAGACAGAATAATGTTTGATGTGTCTGATGTCAGTTTGTTAACCTTGTCTCTGCTTGTCAGTAAATTCTATGGCATTAGTCGGCAACAGTCGGTTAGCGTGGAACGTTTATGTACACAAAAAAATCGTTTAAATTTCACGGAATACCGTGTTACCTTCTTACAAAAGATTATAGTACAAAATTATGGATGTTGTCATGCCCTTAGGAAGCTTTAGGATCACATTTTTTACGTTTGTATTGGTAAGTTCCGGTTGTAGTTTTTGTGAATTCTATATATTTATACAGTACCTATAATAAAGTTGTAACATTTTTAATGCATGTGTTTTAAATCATTTAAAGTAATATAGCTGATAATAAAAATCACCTGAACGTTATAAAATGTTTTCTTTTACATTTGTAGGTTAGTTATGTATTCCACAATCCTACTGATAGTGAAGCAGTTCATTTGCATCAATCAAACATTGATATGACTTTAGGTAATATTGAAATACAATATATTACTCCTAAATATATTAATAATTACAATTTTTATTTCAGCTTCTAATGAATTAGTGTTTATAAATTTCTATGCAGAATGGTGTAGATTTAGTAATATTTTGATGCCTGTCTTTGATGAGGCAGCTGATAAAATCAAAGAAGAGTTTCCTGAAGCAGGAAGAGTTGTATTAGGTAAAGTAGATTGTGATAAGGAAAATGAAGTGGCTACAAGGTTTCACATCACAAAATATCCAACTTTAAAAGTAATAAGAAATGGCCAACCTGCTAAACGAGAATATAGAGGTCAAAGATCTACAGAAGCATTTGTAACATTTATTAAAAAGCAGTTAGAAGATCCTATAAAGGAGTTTGGACAGCTAAAGGAACTTACTTCTATAGATACTGATAAAAGAATAATTATAGGTATGTTGTATTATATACTTCTTATTATCTTTATAAACTGATCTATAGCACCTCTTTTCTACAGGATACTTTGATAGAAGAGATCAACCTGAATATAGCATATTCAGACGGGTTGCATCAAATTTAAAAGACGATTGCATATTTTATGTAGGTTTTGGGGAAGCCTCTCTGAGTATGCATCCCCCAGGTCAACCTGTAATAGTTTTCAGACCTGATAAAAGAAGGTCAATTGACACTGATGAGACTTATACAGGAAATATAAACATTTTTGATGAGCTACACATTTGGGCTCAAGATAAGTGTGTTCCATTAGTAAGAGAAATAACATTTGAAAATGCTGAAGAATTAACTGAAGAGGGCCTCCCCTTTTTGATTCTCTTCCACAAACCGGGCGATGATGAATCAATTAAAAAGTACAATGAAGTGGTGCAGAATGAACTTCTAAGTGAAAAACGTAAGTATTCTTTGGCTGATTACTTAAACTATATTATGATTTGCATGATTAGTTACAATTATATTTACTTTTTCCGTTTTGTATAGCAATTCATTAATAAAATATCGAGTTAAATAAGACCAATAAATTATAAAAGTATTTGTCTTGACAGTAAGAGAAATGAAAATATGTTAATTAATGGCTTAGTTAAATTTAGAAAGTGAAAACCTAAAGAATGGTACTATCTTCAATAGAAAGCCATGTGCATTATTAATTAGCAAAAATTTCACTTTGATATGTAAATAATAAATATAACAAATTGCATTTAAAGTAATAATTTAAAAAAAAATCGTTATAGTAAATTTTACTAGTATTTTTGAAAAATAATTTGTGGTAATTTGTTATTTTAATTGATTTTCATTTTTTCGTTAAAAAGGAGCAACAAGTAAACATAGTTAATTAGAAACAATAGATTTTTTAAAACGTTTAATCAGTTTTATGAAGTATAAAAAATTGAATGCTTACAAACGAGAAAAACAAACAATCATTATAACAAAGGTATATAATGGCAACTATGCAAAATTCTCCTATAAATATTAAAAAAAATGTATAAATATTTCTGAATAAGCTAGTTAACAGTATTTAATTAATTTTAATATAGTTATTCTTATGTGCATAAAATATTAATTCTATTAAGAAAATATCAAGGAGACTCACCCCTATATACCATAAACTCTTTAAAAATGTATGGTATATAGGGGCGAGTCTCTTTGTTATTATTCTATTTGTTTACCACAGTCTCTTACTATTCTGTCTTTCTGTGAATAAAGAAAATATAAACGTCATACTAATCTTAAATATAATGAATATTTTTGTTACAGAAAATATTAACTTTTTGACGGCCGACGGTAGAAAGTTTGCCCACCCTTTACATCACCTAGGTAAAAGTGAAAGTGATTTACCTCTTATAGCTATCGATAGTTTTCGGCATATGTATTTATTTCCAAAATTCGAAGATATGACAGTGCCTGGCAAATTAAAAGCATTTATTCAAGATCTATATTCGGGTAAATTGCATCGCGAATTTCATTACGGACCTGATGATGAAACAGAGTCGGGAAATGTGATTAAAAAAGTCACCACCCCACCTGAAAGTACGTTTAAAAAGTTAGGACCGTCAAGAAACCGATATACATTGCTAAGGGACGAACTTTAATAGATTCAGAATTTGTTTTTATACTGTAAATCTTGTTTCAAATTTTGTAAAAACATTTTCTCCTGAAAAATATAAGTTACGTTAAGCATTTTCAATGTATTTTGACGTGTCTTTAAAGCACAGTTGTAGATAACGTAATTTTATTGTATCTACACCAGTAATTTTGTTTAATTTATTAATAATCTTTTTAGGAATTCAATTGTGATTTATTATGACTATGATTTCAAAGCTGTTATTTCAATTAATTTATTAGTTTTATTTTCACCTAATTTTTTACCCTTCTGTTCCGTTGTTAAAATAGTAATTTTTTAGGTCTCTTTTGATGAACATGTTTATTCTTATAATATGTATACTCCATATTATTACTAGAGTACTATTCCCTACCCTTTTCTAGAATTTTAATTTCAGTTACAAACTTACAAAAAAATAAACAATTTTTGATTACATTTGTATTTTTATTCTACTATAACCCTGTTTAGAGATATGACTAATTTATAAGTACCAAAGAGTCTATAAAAAATATGTATGATGAAGGTAAAGGAAATAAGTAAAGTTAAGGAAAATAAATATATATTTTTAAATACTGCTTCAAAGACATAGATATGTCTTTTTGATTAATTACTCACTTTTGACTAATTCAGAAATTATTCAAAAGTAATCCTTTAATGATTGTTATGGAGAAATTCACAGTGGTATAACAAATACAAAATCTTAAGAATCAATTTATAAACCCAAAGAGCTGATATTTGTCATTTTGGGGTTGAACAATCATCTAGACAAACCATCCAGTAATTAAAGCACATTTTCTGTTAAGGAATAAGCAAAAAAAAATTATTAAATGAACTTGTCACTATCGAGAAGTAAATACTGCCTATTTGAAAAATATAATGTAAACAATAGATATTTTATTACTTTTAATATTAACTTTAACACTATTCAAAAAAATTTTTGTTTACAAAAAAATAAATGTAAATCTAATTAATAAAAGAGTTTTTTTATTTTTGAACGTATTATATATAACAATCCCTCATAATTAATTTCTAATTACTAGTTCTTAGCTTCATTTGGGTTCATAAAATTAAAAAGGTAAATTTTATTTAAAAACAAACAGTATGTTAGTATTAAAGCAAAAATTACTTGCACATGAATTGCAAAAACCGATTCTATTTAGAAATTAAATATTTCTTAATTTAATTAGTGAAAAACGCAATATTTTAGAAATTATGCCGCAGTAAGGAATAATTTTCCCGATGCGGGAAGTTACGTTTCCGATCAAATAACGAAACGAATTTCCAGGATGATATTAATGCCCGGAAAATCTATCCAGTGCGCTAGTCTGATGCTGCGCTATAAACACCTACCAGTCTAAATGTGAAAAGAGGGATGCTTAGTGTCGATATATACAATGAATCGAGATGGTAGTTTTTTATTTTTAATAGTTTTAACCAGTTTGCTATACTACCCAAGTAAGAAAAAAAATCAAAAATTTTATTGTGATTTTTAAGTAGAATTTCTGGTATTTACGATTTTACCGTATTTACAAACAAAAACATCGCGTTAATGTTAAATAATTTTTTTATTAAACCATAAAATTTCAGTAACTTTAACGTTGTGTGTATCTTTTTAAGATAATTACTATATTTTTAAGATAATTACTATAAATACAGTTACTATATTTAAAGGCTTCATCAATTCAATTTTTATCGTATTTACGATTTTTATTCATTTATTAAAAAATGTTAAGCAATGATTGAAAAATAAAATATAGAAATTTGCATTTCTGAGAAATTATTCATACATAAGACGTCTTTTACAGATAACACTGAAAAGGCATTATCGTGTTATCAATGTAATAGAACTCAAGAAAATGAAGAATGCTCGCCTCAAGACTTAAAGCCGTGTACAACAGTTTCTGATCGATGTGTTACTTCAACTTCGAAAACAGGTATTAAAAAAAAATGCGATAATGAAACTATTATTTATAAACGAAATTGAGTACAAAGTTAAAATTACAAAATATTTAATGGACCACAATGATCATTTCGCTCCGCAGTGGCTTCTCCAAGTGGAAGAAATAATAATAAAACCACTTGTAATTAAAGCAAGGGGTTAAACAAAAGGAATATTAAAAATTGAGAAGAGAAGAATTATTAGCATCATCGTAAGCCTGATTTGTTACTTTGTTTATTTCTAAATATTCTAACACATTTAATTTTACACCTTTCTTTTATAAATGTAAAATTTTCGTCTAGTTAATATATCTTATGTTCGTTAATCCACTTTTTAAAGAGTCTGCCTATTTGGCCTATGCAGGTTTTATTATAAGTGTCATATTTAAGTTTATAAACACCTGATTTTCAATTTTTGTTTGTAGAATCTTTATTGTTTGTTAATAGGTTTTCTAACAAATTTTCAGTCTTAAAAAAATTAAACAATTTTGTATTAAAATAATATTTCTTAACTAATTGTAAGTAGAAGAATTCTAATGGTGTATATTATTATTGTTACTATTACGAAAAAACATGATTCGAGTTTTTTTGTTTAATATTTCTATTAAGTTTGTCTGTCTTGTTTATTGCTAAATTCAGGAAGTTCACATATTTATTTTCTTCTAATTCTAAAGTACATTTAAACTTAGGGTGTAAGTGATTTCACTTAAATAATTGAAGTTAACAATTTTCTTCTTAACGTTTAGTTTTCCTTTTTTGCATCATTTAATCCCCTTAATTAGTCCTAATTTAATGTATAAGTATTAATAGTTTTGTTATTTGGCTAAGTTTAGCACTTCTTCTTCCTGATTTCTTCCTATTTTGTAACGTTAATAACTTTAATTTCGTTTTGTGCAGTTCTTTTAACTTAAAAGTTTTCTCGATTCAATATATTATTTATGACCAAAAATTGAAGTTGTGAAAAGTAATACCTATATTTTGAAATCAATAATACGGAACGGCGACTTGTTTATTGTTGCAGCAACAAACGGATTGCGTATTGAGAGAAAATGCGGCTTAGGACCTTGCGATTTCGAAGATATCGGTATAAATACAAAAATTATAAAACTCAACAAATGTGACAGAGATAAACCAGAATACTTTTGCATATACTGCTGTCAAGAAGACGGATGCAACAAAAGCTCATCTTCGTCAATTGCCCTTTCATTTACATTATTATTATTCACAATTATGGTACTTATTTTATCAATTTTTGAGAAATTTCAACCCCCTTATATTTCAGAATAGATTTACTACAGAAGTATTTTAAAACATAAATGTAAAGTGAGGAATTATATAAAAAAAATAAATAAATAAACTAATTATAAAAAATGTATAAAATGGTTTAATATATTTGTACGATTTTTACAGGCACGATGTGTGATAAAACAATTGGACGGAGTTTGAACTTAAAATAATGTAGTACAATACTATATATAACTTCTAATAACCTCTAATAAATATTTATCTTTAATAAAAATGAAATCAATGTTTTTACAACTTACATATTGCAAGAAATGCAATCTCATTTCCTAAGCAATCACAATTAATTCCCCTTATAAAATACTGAATGAATCAAGATGAAGTGTATGAAATCCAAATTTGCAAACTACACTTACATTAATTCTTGCTTTAAAATTAGATACGTACAATTACATACAATTTAAAAAAGTGCAATGTCTGTGTGCTGTGGTATGATAAAACAAAATTACATATTTTACATTAAAAATACTATATCATTCTTTAAAATATTTTGTTAAAAATTGTCATGCTGACTAAGGCAGTTACAGTCGCTCTTAAAAACGTTATTGGAATACTGTTGGCAGCTTTGGACTGAAAAAATAGGCAAATTAAATTTCCACTATAGGTAAGTTAACCTTATTAAAGTAAAGCAAAAAAAGTACGTACTATTATATAGTAATTACATCTGTCTCCTTTACAGCATTCAGAACATTTCCAATCTTCATACCAAATTCGAGTACAGTATTGCATGTTAGCTTTACGATGTTTTTCGCATTTAGCTTTTGTAGAACACCTTTTTGATATATAAAACTGCTTTAAAGCTCCTTGTTGCCAGTAAGGTGTACTACCCCAACTAATTTCAGTCAAGCATACATCTTCCCCGTATTCACAAGTTTTAATTGTGTTCAAACACTTTTCATTGTTTGCTTCTTGATTATGACAAACGTAACATTCTAGGGCTCCAGCTTAAATAGGTATTTTAAAATAGGGTTATGAACTTATTGCTTGTTTATACACTTACATAAACGTAGTTGGGCCAAAAAGGATAACGATAATAAAATAATTAAACTTGTCATTTTGATAAGATAACTATATGTTTTTAATTATTAGTCATAATATTTGATAACATTAATTATACCAAACAAACCACACCCACTAGGTTATGTTTTGTACTGTTTTGTGTACGAGAAATTATACATGGTTGCCGTCCATTACCATTTTGTAATGATGTAGAATAACACCAATCGGATCAAAGAAATTTTAAAAATAAATTATATAAATTTCAGCAATAGCATAATGTTGTCTAAATCTGCTGAGGTAATATGTCAACGTTTTATGAAAGAATCAACATAGTTAAATAAATTAATTTTAAACTAAAAAATATAATCAAAAGTAGCAACATTGGGAACCAATGTTTACATTTTTTAAAATTGACGTTTAACTTTGACACGACATATCGACGTGTTTAATAAAATTACTTTCTAAAGCTTACCTACCCAAAATATTTTTGAGTGTATAGTTTTTGTAAGTATTAATATAATAAAGAACTGTAGTTTTTCTTTTTCCTTTAGTTATTCAGTATTATTTGTACTTCATATTTACTTTATCTCTTTCAATATTCAAGCCAAATTGCAATTACAATTACTTTTAATTGATTTTTTATATTAAATAGAACCTGTATTTGATGATTTAAAAATCTTTCGAACTTCATGGAGGGAGTTTTGTGGAAATGGACAAACTATTGGAATGGTATGTTACAATTTTTTATGGCTAATTAGAGAAAAAGGGAATGTGTTTTTTCTAGGATGGCAAACTCGTTGGTTCGTGTTAGAAAATGGAATTCTGTCGTATTATAAATCTCAGGAAGATCTAGATAAGGGATGTAAAGGTTCAATTAAAGTATCTGCCTGTGAAATTAATGGTATGTAATTTGAAAATGGTTAAAAGAAATTACTGAATTTTGACTGTTTCAGTTGATTCACTAGACCCAACGCGACTAGATCTAAATATACCAGGTGAACAACATTTATATTTAAAAGCTGCCACATCTCAAGAAAGACAACAGTGGCTTGTAGCCTTGGGGACTGCTAAAGCTTGTGTACAAAGTAGGAATGGCAAGGAAAATGGTAACATACTTATTTAGGATTGAGGTCTTTTATTTTATCTTGCATATTTATCTCAGAAACAAGCCCTGACACTCTAAAGACAAAAAGATCAGAACTTCGTCTCTATTGTGATTTATTAATGCAACAAGTTCATATGGTAAAAACTGCTGCAAATGCTAAGGATGGTCCAGAAATAGAGGTATCTATTTGATGTCTTGGCCTTCATTACAAAGCCCCTTAAATTCAATTAATTTGCAGAGAATTGATGAGGCAACAAGTCTTCTAACAGCCACATGTGATACTTTTATTAAGACTTTAGAGGAATGCATGAAACTGTCCAATGCTAATTTGGTATATGATGTACCTGCTGTTAATTCTAATATACCATACAAAAAGGTAAAATAAATTCAAAGTATTTGTTGATTTGTGTTAACCTGTGGTTAATAATTCAAATAACCAATTAGTTTAAACAACAAAGTAGTAGTATTTAATTACATCATTATGTCATAGTTATATAAGGAAGTTAATTACTAAGAAATTAACTATAATTGAAAAGTGAAAGGAGCTAAGTAAACAATAAAATTATTGGGTTCAATTGCAGGAAGAGTTAAATTTAATTACACCGGTCAATGAAATCAGAATTGAAAAGTAAAAAAAGCAGGGCAGTCATTTACGACGTGATTTGCAGCCTAATATAGCTTCAGAATTGCCTTAGCAAGTTAAGATTAAAAGATATCTTAAACCCAAAATACAATAAATGTAGTTTTTGACTTTTTTGAGAGGATTACTACTATTAAAAAAGGGCAAAACAACCAAAGGAGCAGCCATTTTTGTCCTTTTATTTCACGTCGTAATGGTCACAAGGGGATCAAAAATTGATGGTTTTAGAATGTTAGGATATGATTTCTCCAAGTCTAGACGTGCTGTGCAATTCGGAATCAGCGTCGCAAAGTTTGTCGGAAATGATATTTGGTCTTCGCGTCTTGATCGATGTTGACAAGTGTTATATATCGTCTTTTTTTTTCACGAAACAACTTTTGTTTTACTTTTTTCCAGGTTTTGAAACCACCGTCCCGCACAGTATCTGCCGACATATGAAAGTATATTCCGGAATTTCCTTGCCTTTTGTAAAGGGTGGTGAATGTATCTTCTAAGACATTATTAGTTATTTAATTTTTGTTTTTCTTTCGTTACTTAATTCTTCATTAGTTTTTATAACATAGTCTATTAAGTAATATTTCATATTATTATTGTTTTTTAATTTAAATATAGGATTATGTCATTGACATCAAAAAGATATATATTCACCATCTGACGTGCCAACCAAAGATAATAAATTGTAAAATTTGAATTTTATTATTAGCAAATGGTTTATTATCACATTTATTTTGTTATTGTGATTTATTTAAGGGAATGTACATATACAAATATTGTTTAACGTTTAAATACATTCTATATTTTTTTTTAATTTTTAAAAAATGACAGAAAACAATACAAAATTGTTTGTTCTTGGATATGCTCTTTTCTATTTTGCTGATATAATAAGAATAATGTGATAAAGTTCAAAAATGTTATATATTTTGTATTTTTATGCCAAATTTGAAGAAACTAACACAACTGCTTAAATTATAGTGTTTGAAAGTATTGTTATAGAAAATGAAGTATTTTTTGTGATATTAGCAATATTTTTGGTACCTTTATTTTCTAGATTAGAGACATTTATTTTACTATTTACGAATGTTTAATAGATAGTATTTTGCTCTTTTAGATTATTATACATGTATTATTGTATAATAGGTAGTATTAAATCATTTGTGAATTCTTATATAAATAAATACATGGCTATGTATTTTCGTTTTTTAAGTGCATTTTTTATTAATTATCAATGATTAGCTTTTACCCCACGACATTCACGTGACAAAAAAGGAGGCTCCATCACCCTATAAACTCCTCTTCATGTCGGAAAAGTCTAAAAGTCTCTTGGATTTAAATACTGATCATTTATATTAAATACTGACTTAATATTTACATATTAACTCTTTATGTTTAAATATTGACTAAAAAGGATTAAAATACTGATCAGTAAAATACAAGCTATAAAAAATAGTAAAAAGGGAAATAAAAACCTCATTTTTCTTGTTAATCTGTCAAACGTGTTGAAGAAACAATTAAAGAGAGAATTTTTTCAAATTTATTCAAAGTATCTATCCACTTAATTCACTAAGCAAGCTAAAGTTTTACTCTAATAATAATAATTTCCATAAAAATAGTAAATTAATAAAAAAAATAAAACCATAAAATAAAATAATAAGTATAATCTAGAATCAAGGGGAAAACCCTATAATTTTATACGTTCAAAACCATAATACTCCATCTCCATTATGTTAAGTTTGAATGGCAATAAATTCTTTTTTCAATTAAATGATTTTATCTCTTATTTTTATTGGCTTAATTGCATTGCCATGAAAACCACTTACATTTAGTGTTTGTTTACAGTCAAAAATAATCAATATTATTTCTAACCAAGCAGTTAAGGTTGTTACGGCACTTTGTTTTGATAAAGGTGTTTAACAAATGTAAAAAAATGTCTCTTTTTCAAGCTATTGAATTTTGGACAACTTTTTGTGACAACGAAGAAACATTCGATCAAAATTCTTTAAAACTTTCGCGATTAAATGAAGAATACGATTTGATAATAGTAGGTAGCCACAATGGAGTATTAAGAATATTTAAACCTGGCACAGATGTTGATGAAAGTGGTGTTTTACAAGAATTTAAACCAACCGATTTACTGTTAGAAAAAGACTTACAAAGTGCTATAATACAAGTAGAAGTTGGAAAACTAGTGTCGTAGGTATATATTTAATTACTTTAATAAACTAATTTAAACATATATTGATAATAGGGGATCGCAGAAAATTCAAATAGCCACGCTACATTCTAAAACAGTGCAAGTTTATAGTTTTACATCAAAAGGAGGCGAAACAGATTATGGTAAGTAAGAAATGGTATCTAAATGAGTTAATAAATTAGAATGATCTTGTCAGTAAAACTATTTATTTTTTTAAATTTCAAAATATTTTGAGTTCTTGTTTTCCGGATAATTTTTGAGTAATTTTGTGTTCATAAAACGAATGATACTGTTATAGGGCATCAATATATTCTAAAGCAAATTTACGAACATAAATTAAGAAGGGCCCCTTCAAACTTTGTAATTGGTCCTTTTGGGAAATCAGCAAACAGGGACTTTATTTGCGTGCAATCACTAGACGGACTGCTTACATTTTTCGAACAAGAATGTTTTTCGTTCTGCTGTTTTTTGCCGAAATTTTTGCTACCGGGACCCATGGTTTATCTAGACTATAGTGACTGTTTCGTAACTGCTGGTTCAACATGGATGCTACAGTGTTTCACGTGAGTTGAAAGTTTCCAAAAAAACGTAAATCAAAATCGAAAATTATTTATCACAATTAAATGAAATACTATTGTAGCGTTATTTATTAGAAAATTGTTGCATTTTATCTACCTATTGTAATGTCAAATTCATTAGATGGATTTTATTGTAAACTAACTGAGTATCGCGACTTATGTAAATATAAGAAAATCATGGTTATTGACGTAGAAGAAGTAATGTACGGTTGACTGTTGGAAACAGCTGTAGTCGATTCTGTACCGCATCAGATCGCTCGCGCAATACGCACATGCGTATTTCATCGCTTACCCCTCTTTTCAGTGGCAAGAGAACACGGACAGTTAAAACCGTCAAGGCTATCGTTGTCATCTACGCATATGAATACTTTAATAGTTAATATTTTCCATTTCTTCCCCTTAGTTTACAGCAATTTAGAATTGAGGCGAAACGTTTGATGTTAGTTTTGTAATAAAAATAAACCCTGTTTCGCTCTGAATTCTGAATTTTTAATAGTCAATAACTTAATATATAAAGGAATATTGTGATAATTTTTGTTGAAGATAAAGACCAACGTGTAAGGAATAAAACCAAAGAATGTTATCAAAACCTGTCCAGTAGTTTTTGCGTGATACGTATGCATCGACGGATGTAGCTATCATTTTATTTATATAGACCAGTTAAACCCGTCCAAATTTGAACGGATTGGTATCGTTATCGATAGTCCAAAGCACTTTTATATTCTAATCGTTGCGAGATTCCGCTGACAGGCAGAAGTTTTACCACAACAATTATCAAATTTTGTCAATGATCCAACAATTTGACGCTCAATACGTCAAAACGTTGGTAATCTTTAATTAAAAATTCCGATTAAATAGTAACATCCTGCATATCGAAGATTGCCACGGAACTAACTAATTCCATCCTTTCATTAGACGTATTAATAGTCAAATAATTCCATAATTTTGCATCATAAGAAGAGACAGCTCCACAAAATTACCTTACAAATCTACCTATATGCTTTTGACACGTAGAAAATTATTATATAGTGGTTACGATTGGTACTAAATAAATTAATCTAATTAAATCATAAACTTTAATTAATAGAAAAGGAAACTAAATCATATTACTTTTTCTACAATATAGATATAAGACTTTATCTGATGCTGGCGAAGCATCTACTCAAGAGGATGTTTCAGGAAAAAGGGTAACAGAAGAGTGGGTATATAATACCGGAGAAGAAATTTTTAACATGGTTGTACTACCAAATCATCAAAAGAGGGACAATTTTATTCTAGCATTAGGTCATAAACATTTATACTGTTGCGATGGGAAAGGGAAATTACTTTTTATGAAAAGATTAGAATGTCCAACTTCATGTTTCAATGCGTACCTCTTAGGTAAGATAAAAAATTAATATTTAAGACTTATTTCCATGTTTCATTACCTTTTTTGCATTTTTACTGGAGACGTTTAAGTAATTTTCGATATTTAAAAACGAGGGAGAAGCACTTTTAGCATTATGTTAAATAATTTAACGGTAGATTCTTTCGCATCTTTGTATGAAAACCTTGACATTTAAATAAATGTTCTTTCAGATCAAACGACTCAAATATTTAATAAGCACATAAAAAGTCTTGAAAAAATTGACTGAGTAGGCCTCTACTTTATGAAAGTTGATCTTGATTTTTGGAATAAAACACTTAAAGAACTTACACTTATTTTTATTTTATTTCTTAACAAATTTGTTTCGACCTATAAGGTCATCTTCAGAAGAAGGAATCATAACTAAGTTTTACAATTCTGTCTTAATTACTAAATTTAATGTTAAGGTGGGGGAAGTAAATGTTTGGTACATATGGTAACAATGGGGGAATTGTATACATTTTCAATCTCATTTAAAACATTTTCTGAGTTTGCTTTTAAATGGCTTTTAATTTCAATAGCCTCCAGTATTGTTGATTTTTTGCCTTTATCTTTTACATGTAATATTTTTACATTTTATTTATTATTGAAATTGTCGTCTTGTTCTATTATAAATTTCATGAATTCGGAATTTTTGCAGTGTTCAAAAATGCGATCTTTAAAGGTTCTACCTGTCTGGCCAACATAAATTGAATTACAAGAATTACAAAATAATTTATACACCCCACATTTGAGAAGTAGATCAGTTTGATCTTTTCTATTGTTTAAATATTTAAATAAATTATTTATTGTTCTAAAGGCTACTTTAGTATTTTCATTTTTTAAATTACATAAACTTCAACATCCTACATCCAGTATGTTCATATGTCAAAGCCCCAAATAAAAAACTAACGAATAAAGTTTGTTCAATTACAGACAGGCAGAACCTTTAAAGATCGCATTTTTGAACACTGCAAAAATTCCGCATTCATGAAATTTGTAATAGAACAAGACGACAATTTCAATAATAAATAAAATGTAAAAATATTACATGTAAAAGATAAAGGCAAAAAATCAACAATACTGGAGGCTATTGAAATTAAAAGCCATTTAAGAGCAAACTCAGAAAATGTTTTAAATGAGATTGAAAATAAATACGATTCCCCCATTGTTACCATATGTACTAAACATTTACTTCCCCCACCTTAGCATTAAAATTTAGTATTTAAGACAGAATTGTAAAACTTAGTTATGATTCCTTCTTCCAAAGATTACCTTGTAGGTCGAAACAAATTTGTTAATAAATAAAATAAAAATAAGTGAAAGTTCCTTAAGTGTTTTATTCCAAAAACATAAAAAGTTGTTATTTTTTATAATAATTTAAAAACAGCATACAAAAATTAAATATTAAATGATAAAACTCACCGAATTCTAAAGTCGTAAGTTGGTACTTCTATCTGGTTCTTACAAACTAAGGTCAGTTATCAACTTCATAAAAGTTTTAATAATGTTCACAATACTACACTAAAAAAAAAACACACAGAAAGCGATCGCGAATTTTAAAACAACGAACACCACCCTACATAAATCGTACCAACTAAAAATTGCAATGGGGACCTAAATGCCAATTTGACGTCACGTTAGCGCTGTATTGATGAGCAATTTAAATAAGCACTCCCGTTGATATAAGCAACGTAGTCTGAAAAAAAAGAAAATATGGATTAACATTTTAATAATAAATGAAAAATAAAATTTAATTACTGTATATTTATACAACTTAGCACAAAGTTTTCAAACTTTCACAAGTAATTAAACATTAATAAAGCAATTGTTTTTTTGTGATTTATCTGTACTCCTGAATATAAGAAAACAACAACCATAAAGAAAAAGAATGTACTTAAATTAAAACAAAAGTTAACTTTTGACATCAGCATAGGAGAGTGGAAATACTAGGTACCATGCTATATGTATAAAACGTATAATATATTACCGCATTGTAATTAATTAATTGCATTAATCTAGTACTGTTAATTACTTTTAAAGATTTATTCTTCGCCAATTTCGATTTATCGTAGTTTATAATGTCGTTCCTTTCTTTTATTATTAAAAAGAAAAATGAATTGACAAATTTTAATTGTGCTAAACATTGTTACGAGAATGTAAATGGTTAATTAGTTATTGTCCTTTGAAATTGTTACGTTTGCGATGTGTAATCTCTTCAATTAATTAGAGTTCATATAAACTAGTATAGATACACATTTTGCGGTGATTACGTTTCGTATTGCTTACAAGGTAATTGTAGGTGTATATTCTCAGGGGATGACGCGAAAGTGGTGTCGCTGATTGTATCCGAAACAATGACGCTTCTTGTGTATGGAAACACAACACTATTGTGGGCAGCCCAATTGTCATTCTTGCCAGTGGCTTTGAGCAGGGCGTCATTCGCTAATATAAAGGGCGCATTGGTTATGCTTAGCGAGGAAGGAAAACTCCACTGCGCATACCTTGGTACTGAACCACATCTTTTCGCTGCACCACCGTTATCTAGTCAACAATTGGACTTAGATAAATCCGAGGAGGAGCTGAACAGACTCTACAAAATTATCAGAAGCAGACTTAGCGACGGTAACAATAAATAAATAAACAGTTTTAGGACATAGTATGTCCATTTAGCTTATATACAGGGTGTTTCGTTTATCGCTCCGGAAAATTAAATTGTTTGTTTCAATAATTAAGAAAGTAAGGAAGATACTCCCGTGCACTAAGCCCAGATCTGAGTTTTTTCTCAAAATTAAGCGTTGATCAAATATAAACTCTGAAGTTTGGCAATTTACAAACACAGAAGGTTAACAAATTATACTGAATAAATACAGACAGTGTAGTGAATGCTATCTCTAGAAATTTGCTACTTACTTGTGAGATTCAGTGATCTTCAACAAGGTCCTTTTCTAATAAGGATATCGACTTCTTAACCTACACCAACCAACCTGCTTGCTGCCTTTAAACAGCGTTCGATGAATAGAAATCTGTAGAAATTTGCTGCTTGTTATGGAATTCAGTATTGTTTAAGAAGGTTCCTACCACGTAGTTAGATACGCCGTGGGTCAGTTTATGAAGGCGATACCCTCATTAGAAAAGGACCATGTTTTTCGAAACCACAAGATGTCAATCGTGAATAGATGTCCATAGAGTTATTTAAATTACCTGCGATATATTGATGAGAATCAATTACTTGGAAATCGCGATCCACATCTGCTGGTTTCGATGAACTACTGATCAAGGACTTTTTGTAAAATGCAAAGAAAAATTGAAGAGTGTAGACTTTCATGGCCGGCGTCTAATTTTGATAAACTGTTCTCCGGGCTGATGGGCCGTGGTCTGTTTGGATTTTCTCCTAACGTTTCATCTGCAACTAGGGCAGACATCTTCAGAGGCGGTGTGGTGGTCGTCATAGTTTGTCACTACTTGCAGAACCATCACAGCAAACACTACGACGACTACCACACCGCCTCTGAAGATATCTGGCGTAGTTGCAGATGAAACGTTAGGAGAAAACCCAAACAGACCACGGTCCATCAGCCCGGAGAACCGTTTATCAGAATGCAAAGAAAAAATTTATTAGTGTAATAGAAGTACAAAATAATAAACCAAATCATAAATTTTTAATGAATTATGAACTAAGAACATTTAGTAATAAAAAGTACTCTAATTGCTAATAACATGGGAATGAACTAAAAAGAAATGAACAAATGAATATAATTTTTTTCAAAATTGACTATACGAATGACAATTTAGTAATTTAGTAATTAGTTTTTTATGTAAATTAATACAGTCCAATAGCACACAATACAGGGAAAATATCTGCACTTATCCTAATTTGCAAAGAAGTTAATTATAAATCCCAACATCTGAGACGTTCAAAATTAACAGAAATAAATAACGATTAATTAATTAATCTCATAAAAACATAGGTGGTAATTGAAATTTATGGATTTTATAATACAAACTAGCAAAACAAGTAACTCCCATCTGAGTTTATATAACATCACCGATTGACATCTATGCTTTTTAATAATTATTTTCAAGTTGGTCTTCAAGCTAGTTGATATGCTATATGCTAGATATTAATTTTTTGTTTCTGTGTTGAATAACTTATTTATTGAACGATGTGGTTGGGACACTTTTGTTGACGCCTGAAGAAGTCTACAAACAAAACTGTTTTAGAACTATTTGTTGTTGTAGTCAATTATATTTATCATAGATAGGTAGTACTACGAATACAATTAATCAAAGTTAATAAAATTTAGAGGCGAATAGAAGTTCTACATCGTTGGAAAAAGACCTGGTAATAAATCTTGTCGTGGATCCCCATCTGAGACCCAACATTCATCCTCACAATTTAGAATCAATTGAAGAAAATGAAAAGGCAAACCTAATGTGTCACATATCAGTCGAATTAATTCCACACGTAACCTTTGAAGAATTACAGTTAGCAATTGAAGTGCAGAGTCCCTTAAAAGCATCGAAAGAAGCTGAATTTTATACTGAGGTTCGAGAAACGATTTCATTTGAGTGCGACGTTTTCTTTGAAGAAGCTTCGGAAGTAGTCAGTTTGGAAGTCATGGTCGTTATCACCTGTGTTTCTAACGTGACATTTCCACGGGTTTTGAAAAAGATAGCGACATTACCTTTGAAAATGGTTGTTCAAAGTTGCGAGCCTCGGAAAAGTGGAGAGAACAGAATTACACTTGATTTGAATAAGGACGCTTTGCCATTAACTAGACTATTCCCAGGTGAGTTTATTATGTAGGTGCTTATATATAACATATATAGCACATGAAGTGCTACATTAGCATATCATTTTCTTTTTTAACGAGAGGAAGGAAGACTTGTAAAATGCACTAAATTTTAAACGAAAGCCTAATACTAAAATCTTTTTAAATATGTAGTTTGTAGCTACATACTAAAAATCAAATTTGCATAGATTACTTTTTATTAAAGGAACGAATTAAAATTGTATGTCAAGGACGATAAAATTACAGAGATTATTCCATTTTATTATGGAATTTCTAATATAAGATTGCTGTTTAATAGTTATTTCCATGCGAATTATTATTATAGAGTGGAAAACTGATCCATTGCAAGTCGCGTACCGAGGATTCCGTACTATGAAAAACACTAAAAATTACATACTTAAAAAGAAAACTTAATCGTGATCAGAAATTACTTTTTTCGCCTTGTGATCAGTATCTAATAATCATATTTCAAATTTTTAAAAGAAATTGCTCAAATACTTCATCTTCAAATAAATAAATAATTATTTCCAGTATTTGTATTTTATGTGCACAGTATGATTCCCAAAGTATTAATTTAAAACAATATATATATATATATATTTGTGTTGCTCTTTTCAACGGGCATAGCATAAGTAAAATCAATTTTTATTTGTCTCCTCATATAATATATAGAACCTCCTACAAGTATAGATTTTTATCATATTTTTTGGTATAGTGTACACCTTACCAACGAATAGATATTATTTATTCCATAATATGGAAGAAATTATAATATAATTAGGAAATGAATTGTTGGTTCAAACATTTGCGTTTGGTAGGTAAATGAAGAATTTCATTCCTGCCCATTTTTAATTAATATTATGTACGCAAACAAAGACCAGTTTGGAAAAGCTAAATATTTGAGTTTTGAGAACGACGCTGCCATTATTGAAATAAAACCGAAATATGAGGGTAAATCAAATATAAACGGTAATTTTACTATTTAGCTTAGCACGTACTTCCGATCTAGAGGATTCGATGCTCGAATGTTGTTTGGTTACGAGAGGGAAACCGGCTTAGGTAGCAGCTGCGCTCGGTTCTGTCCACAGTACAGCCATGACTGAGCGCAAGGTCCCTTTGTCTGTTGCACAACTCTAACGCATCATCAGAAAGTTTTTAGTCAATGAAGGCGTTAAACGTTAAACCGAAAATCAAAAACAGGTCAGGACGGAGATCAGAGAAAAACTTCTGAATCGATTTCGACAAGAGTTTTTTTTTGTGGCGTATCGTCACTTGTGATGAAATGTGGGTCCACCACTACATTCCCGAATCAAAAGTGGCGAAGAAAGGGTTGTAGTGTATCTTACCCAGGTCGTCATATAATTTACCTAAGTTGTTTATGGGAATCAGCTGTTGTCGGTTCGATACACTGGCTATTAACGTAATTTGGAAGGGTTGCTTATTGTTGTTATGCGAAAGACAACAAATATGTGACATCCTAACTTTATTATGAATGAAATGATAAAATACCAGGGAAATTCCAGCAATATTAAATTTTAAACAAAACAAATACGAATGCCAGACTCAGCCTAGGACTAGCGCGGGGAAAGAGTATGGCAGAGAAACCCACGATCTTAGCCCTACAAATCAGAGATGTGTATCATTCGTAAAGTATGAAATGTATATAAATCAAAAAATCTACCCTGCACGATCCACATACATGGACACACGTAAAAAATCATTTAAAACTGAAGAATTATGATATTAGTTAGCCGACAATATCAAAAGGTACTGAGGTCCCATATGGGAGGCAACCCAGCTATAAGTTGAGATTTTAGAGTACAATCTGGGCCTCACATAAAAATAAAATGCAATAAATAGATATCAAAATAAACACACAAATAAATATGCAAATAAATGCAACGAATAAACATCAAAATAAAATGCAACACATAAACGTCGACATAAATGGACAAATAAATATCAAAATCAAATGCAACAAATAAATATCAAAAAAAAAAATAGACAAATACACATTTGTGAATACTTCCAGATCAATACTCTACACGGGAGATAATGTTAGTAAATTCAACGAGCTCGGAACTTTCTGAACATACCTAGTAGATCAACAAAGAGCAAAATTAAAAAATTGAAAACAAAGAAAAATCACAAAATACTTCTTACACATCACTGCTTTGGTCAAATTAACAAAATAAAAGTTCAAATTAAAGAAAACATCACAAAATTTACAAGATACAAATTACTGCGTCATTATAAAATCGATTGAAAGAACAATGAAAATTGACAACATTTGTGTAAATTTTATAACAGTGAAAAACAACATAATAAATTAGAAGCTCGTTGAAAAATACGTGTAAATACAATAGTATATTACCTGTGAATTCAACTTGAAAAACACAAAAAAATAGAAATAAAAAGAACCAACAAACGCGACACTTCGCCACACTGTTCACATTAAGAAAGCATACGACCCTCTACTACCAAGAACGCGACGCTGAGCCACGGTAAAATTCCCGACCTCTTGAGCGACATCTCCATCATCTAGCATTTTTATGGTTAAGATAACTAAACAGTTCCTGATTTATGAGTAGTAGGTAATAATTTAGGGAAGTGTGAAATTATTGAAATAGGCGATAGAGTACGACAAACCCTAGTTACTACAGGATGAAGGCTGCCATGTCCCTGTCAAAGTCAAAACTCGTCTCTCAGCTGGAAAAGTGCTTGCGACTGTTATCTTTGACTCAAAGGGGAGGGGAGTTTTACTCATTGATTTACTTCACGATCAACGAACAGTGAATGCGGCTTACTATTCTGAGTTGTTACAGTCGACAAAAATCGCGTATCCAAGCAAATGACGGGGTATGCCCATTCGAAAGTCGAGACTTCATCCTCCTTCATGACAACTCCAGGCCACACACCGCAGTTTTGACAAGAAATAAATTGGAAGAAATGGACTGGGAAACCCTCGAGCATCTATTTATAGCCCCGATTTGTCACCCTGTGATTATTTTTTGTTCGCGGCCTTGAAAGAATCACATGTAACAACAACAACTCGCCCTCAAATGTTTTATGAAGAAGCAATATTCAAGCTTCCAAATTGGTGGCAAAAGTTATTCTGGAAGCGGTTGTTCTTGGAAATAAAGCAAATCAATGACATTATATATCCTAATTAAGTTAATTTTAGGAATTACAACCCTGTTAACTCTTTTAATAAACAGCTTTATTTTACTTTGATAAAATTATTTCATGATTTCACTATTCCACACAAATAATCTCAGAAATGCTAATTATAATTTAGAAGCTATTGTCAACATCTTCCTTCACGTATAATTCTACATTTATAGTCTCTTTTGCTTTCGATCAAGTTATATTTCAGCTTATACTCCTACGCTGTTATTAAATATTTAAAATATCATTATTTTGTAGATTTTCTTGGAGAAAACAAATTATCTTCATCTAGCAATGCCGTTGCATTTAAAAATATAAATGGTTGTGGAGAACCGGTAACAATTTTACTTGCGAAGTCGTCTCAAAGGTATCGTTTACAGTCGGATTCTCTTAGTTCCCTTAATATTTTCCTCAGTTATATGAAAGAACGTTTGAAACAACTCTACGAAAGTGATCCAGGTTTCATTCTTACATATTCGGCAACATTACCCGTTGAACCAATAGTTTCCTATGCAAGAGAACATTTTGAAATAGTCCAGGAAATTAAACGATTACTGGTAAGTTATCCTTTGAAATGCTGCGAAACAGTACTACTACGTAGGTAAGAGAAAACGGTAATAGAATTTTGATGACATCCATGAGCGGAACGGTCGGGATCTGAATGGGTCTGAATCTACTAAGTAGTAAATATACCTATACACGACTCCAAAAAGGTTTAAGAAAACTATCTTTTTAAATTTTAAGTCACACATCACTATTCCTTTTTTTAGTTTCGTAGACTTTCGGGTATTGTTAATATTGAAATTTTTATTTTGGATTTGTTTCGCGTTAGTGTGCCTATTGCTTACGTCCTACGGTACACTTTCAGAATTTCCAATTAACATATGGGCTGAAAAGTCCTGGGCATCCCTAACACATTTATTGCATTGACCTCTTTTTCAGTTAGTACTAACCTTCAAAAGACAGCTGTTAAAATTTCTTGATATTCTATTCATTAGTTTGTGAGTTGTTATGCTAAAAGTGACTTTATCTAGCTACTTTTGTTATTTTCAAAACAATAGATTAAAAACAATTTCGTGTTTTAATTTGACACTCTTTCTTGATGGGGAAAAATACCGTTCAAGCGAAGCAATGGCTTGAAAAGTGGAAAATTGTTATGGAGACTCCGCTCCATCGAAAACAACACAAATAAAATGAAACGTTGGTTTGCTGACTTCAAACATGATCGTAACATAGAGACATGTCCAAATTAAGCGGTAACACCAGAAAACATAAAACAGTCCACAAAACTGTTTTGAACGATCGAAAAGTGAAATTGCATGAGTTAGCTGACATCGTAAAGATATCAAAAGAACGTGTTCGCTTTACGTTATATTGCATGAGCATGACTATGAGAAAGCTCTGTTCAAAGTGGGTGCCGCGTTTGCCCACTGTTGACCAAAAACAAGAACGTGTTGGTGATTCTGAGATGGATAACAGTGCATGAAACATGGATCCATCTCTTCACTCCGGAATCAAAACGATCGTCATCTTATCGTATTTTGGGATGTGCGTGGCGTGGTGTAATATTCAATAATTAATAATAATCGCTTCCACATCCACCGTCACCATCAACCACCAGATTTAGCTCCCAGCGACTACTGCCTGTTCACAGATCTCAAAAAAATGCTCGCCGACAAGGAATGTGATATTGAAATGTTAGAACGGTGCTAGAATGATTGTGTTGCTCTTGATGGCGATTACGTTGATGAATAAAGCCAATTTTGGACAAAAAGAAGCGTGTTTTCTTTGTTAGGCCCGGGACTTTTCAACCCATGCGTTGGAAGTACTGTGATCTGTGATCGAAGACAAAATATTGACAATCGATAAATTGAGGCAGTACAAATTCAGAATTCCAAACTTTACTTATAATGTAATTATTCTCTAACACATTTAGCAAATTAGCTTGTGTCAGAGTAATTGAAAAAATTATAAGAGACACAAAAATTCACACCTATAAAATGTGGCTAGTGTGGGCGAATTCTCTAAAAAACTGAAACATCTGTTAGTTGCATCTAGAGTGATTTAAAATAATTAAAAATATCAAAACAACTGAAAACTTTCACTATAATTAATGATTTCTACAATTGTTTTGGCCACGGGTTGAACTTCATCAAAAGTGTAGGATTACTGCAATAAATGGACGACTGGAAAGTTAAAAATGTCTTATAATGTCGCAAAGAAATGAATAATGAAAAAGATAAAGTGCTATGCATTGCTGAAATGAATACTTTTTACACCAAATTGTAAGAATGAGATAGAATAGTGAGAACGCTACACCACTCATGGAAGAAATTGGGCGCTCGCGTCGTTTAACGCTTTTCATTGAACGCGCCCTTTGACGTTGCATAGGAACTATTTATTTTGAAAAGAAATTCAAAACATTTAATCCTTATGAAAATTTTTGGTCATTTTTTAAACTGAATGTAGTAACCTTCTTTAGAAATCTTTTGTAAACATTTATGCCTCATGTGCGTTTACTATATTTCACATAAAGCATTTGTACTAAATAAATAATGAAAGTAACAAAAATTGAAGATTTTTCCCTTAGAAAATATTTTTAGTTCCGCCTATGTGGTGATTATTTGCTCTAGTTTAACGTTCAGTTATTCCTGTTCCTGGATTTTGCCGAGTTTAGTGTATCTCATTACGTTAATGCGCAACGTGTATTGAATTATAAATTTTATTTTGTTCTCATGCTAGTTTGCTGTTTATTATTACAGTTATTTTGTATGAAATCCTTTACTAAGCTTCAATGTTTTCTTTAGAAGAAAATATAACTTTAATGCTAACGAGATATTGCTTGTATAAATGGTCCTTTCTGTTCATTCAACATTTGATCCATAACTACTTCTTTATAATTTTAACAAGTCTTTCATATAGTGAAAACAAATGAAGTTAACTGTTCATTTAACAAGAATTTGTAAAGTGTCTTGCGCTGCGATATCACTTGCAGTAAGAAGAACAAAAGAGCTGCTGCAGCCACTCTAAAGTTGTATTTTCTAGGATTTATTGACCCAGTTGTCGGCACAGTACAGAGCTATCGAGAAACGTTTGATTACAAAGTTTAAGGACAAAAACCCTACTCCCGTGTCACAGTTTGTGACACTGATAGACGACACTTATGAGGACATCAACGAGTCTCTAAAGAGGTTAAAATACGAAAAAGGGAAGTTAAATGCAGCTCGTAACAAACTCGAATGTGCACTGAATTTACTTATAAATTTATCACGGTCAATGGATATTAGCGAGGACATTTTGCAATCGATTGAGAGCGTCTTTGAACCTCATGTATACGATATTGAAGGACAGGTAAGATTAAATCTATACGCTTACAGGGTAGGGTGTCTCTAATTTTATTCTTATTTGAATTTATTCGATTTTACCCCAAAAATATGTTTATATGGTAGATAAAAGATTTTCTGCCATGTTTACGTCTTTTAAAAAACGTTAAAACGTGCCACTAAGCGACTAAATATTTAATTGTAAATCTGTCGAAACATCCACACAGTAACTTGATTTAATAGATCTCGTTGGTCAATGACCCCCCCAAATATATTTCCAAACACAAGTATAACAATGATATAAATTAAATAATATATTTTTTCATTATCTTCTAAATTTGGAAACTCCCATTTATTCTAACTATTCTAACCGTATAAACTCGACCCATTTACTGATTTTGCAACATTATCGGCGCGACGCACTACTTTGCACCTCCTTGGTGGTACTGAATTGATTATTGATTTTCATTCGTTGTCAGTTGGCATAAACCGGGCTAGCAGCCAGCGATGACCGCACTGCTTTTTAAACGGAGGCGAGTGTCAGTCGAGTTTTTCCGATATAATTTGTATTAAATATATTAATGCGATATTAATTATTGAATTAATTTGTAGCCACTACAGATTACCTTATATTAATGAGGAAACATTTGTTACTGCTGTCACGCTCTCACCGGAACAGTAGTAACAAATGTTTCTCCATTAATATGAGGTAATCTGTAGTGGCTACAAATTAATTCAATAATTATTATCGCGTTAATCTGTTTAAATTTTACCCCTACTAATTATTCAAATATTTCATTATTAATGATTAATTTGTATTATGTTATACGATGTACGACTTTCTGAAGCAGTGAATGGCAAGGTTTGGGTCAACAGCCGCGGCGAGGAAACTACAGTATTTTTCGAGGTGTTTTTGTTCGTTAGCATTTTTTTTGTCATATATGTGCTTAATTTTAACCAATAGTTGCTGTGACACCTCTGACATCATGTTTTTCTTGGAATAAAAATCAGTTAAGACATTTTGAGAATTCACAATTTTCACCCTCCCGAAAAATTGACCACGAGCTGCCACTGCTCATTGGTTCTCATTAGCACGATGTAGACAACTCCGACAGCACACCAACCAATGTATCTGTTATTCATCGAATGCTGTTTAAACGCAGCAGGTGGGTTGGTTGGTGTTAAGTCGAAGCTGTCTACGGATGCTGACAATGAGTTCCAAATTGTGATACATGTCTGGCAGTTTCGACAGAATATTGACCAACAATATATTTTTGTTTTTACTCTGTTTGGTTACGTGCATAAGCCGTTGGTTCATTTTAACAATTAGTTGTTAAATATTACTTAATCCCACAATAAGTAGCAAATTTCTACAGATGGAGTTCACTATGATGTCTGTACTGATAAATTACATAGTTTTTTCGATACTTTTTCCATTACTTAAAACGAGTTTACTTCAATAGTATCTATAATATTAATGCAACATTCTTTAAATGAATTATTTGTAATAAAAACGATAATTATTTCTATTAATAAAACACCAATTGGGTTAATTTCCATATAATTGTATAATCACTTAACATGTGTTTCGCGCGCACTGCTGCTTCTTCAGAAGTTTTACATGAAACTTAATCTATCTTATAAGGTTTGTTATTAAATACTATTGGGGTGGGTTGGGATAAGGAAGAGGTTCAGCATTGGTAAGGTACTTAATGCTATTTGTTCATTTATTTAATTATCACTATTTTTATGCTTATTTATTTCTAGTATTTATAGAAATGACAATTTAAAACTATTATTGTATAAGGTATGCAAAATTTCAAAATTATCATATATCAAGTTTTGCAGAACGCTTCAGGGATCTTCACGGAACCTCGGGGTTCTGGGAATACAGTTTAAGAAACGCTAAACTAAAGCATAGCTATGAAAAATTGCAACCAATAATAAATGGAACCGTTAATAAAAGATTAAACAAGCAGTATAAAATAATTTAACAGTCCAAAGAAGAAGGTACTAAAATCCTTTTTCGTCTAATTATAAAGGATCACAGATTACACCTTTGGAACGCGTCCTACACAATTGTTTCTGTTGATTCCATATTTATATTTATTATTTAGTTATTATAGGTCGAAACCGGTCGTGGGATATGGCCTTCGGTGCGCTGTGCCTACTGTGTAGGACGCGTTCCAAATGTGGGATCTGTGATCCTTTATTATTAGACGAAAAAGGATTTTAATACTTTTTTTTATTGTTTTATAATCGTTCGGAATCAGCAGTGTAATTCAATGCCGGTAAGGGTGTTAGCCCTCGGAGTAATTGTTTCTGTTGATTCTATATTTATATTTAAATAATTTAAAGTAATTAGGTAATTAAATAATTTAACAATAGTAGAACGTAGGAGATTCACATAAATAACTGGATAAATTTTGTTATTTACAATAATTTTAACGTGAAATTTTAATTATTGTTTAAATTATATTATTTTAGAGCTGGGAAGATACTACTGATGCATCATTGTGTTATTTACTTCGAACGGTTTTGTACAAATCAGAAAAAGATAAATTGCGAACAATACATATAAGCTTTGAAGAAATTAAAGATTTTTCGAAATTTGAAGAGCATTTAACGCAAGTAATCGAACGCATTTCTTCATTTGCCAACACCTCAATAACAGAAAATAAAATCGAGGAAGAAGATGAATATGGAGAAATAAAAAGTGGTATAAATGTTTTTTTCATATTTTGCGAAAAATTGCACCCCTTTTTCAGTTGTATCGTTTTTGTGATATACTTAATAGTATTTTATTTTAGAACCTGAACAAACAAAGGAAGTTAGAAGTTTATCAGCGGGACTGGAAACCATTGGCAGTCAATACGGAGAGGCCAGTTTGAGAACTATATCTGCTAGGAAAAGTTTGTTAAAAAGAAGGCACAAAGTTTCGGATGTGTAAAGCTCTTCGTACGAGATTGGAAATATTTAGATAAAAGTGCAGTCAATCTTGCCAGTTTCGATTGGTCTTCTAAAGGGAGTTCATTTCTTTACAACCCTTTCATGAAAATCGATCTGCAAGTTAACAACTTCCAACCACCATCTTATCAATCATTCGTAAACATTCAAATTTAAACGGTCAAAGACAAAGAAAAATAACTTAGTAAGTTTAAAACATGTAGTATAATTTACAAACCATGTTAATGAATTTAACTTTAAATAAATAGTTATGTATACATGATGCGTTTTTTTTAATGCTTCTACAGGGTGTACGTTTTCAACTACAGACTGAATTGGAATATCGTTTTGAAATTTTGGTTGAATGAGTTCTCACAGAAAGTCTACCATTTTAAAATATTTTCGAATTTCTATCACTTCCGGTTATATCGGAAGTTGACTTCAACTTTGTTATTTTAAATGGAACCCCCCTATTTTTTTACATTTCTGGATTCCCCATCAGGAATAAGGGTACATTTGGTAATACAACCCTATCTTTATTCTAAACGGTTTTTGAGTTATTCCATTTTTTTTAAAATTATTCCATTTGCCGCATTTACTTTTATCGCAGTTATCTTCAAAAGTAATTGACAGTATTTAATGATTTGTCGACATGTTCATAATGTTTTAGTAAGCTATTAATTTGTAAAAAATTTAAAAAAAAATCAAAAATGGGGTCAAAACATGTATTGAATATCAAACTAGAAATAAAAAAAATCCTTTTTTTTAAATAGCAGCCCATATTTTTTTTATACAGTTACATCAACTGCTTAATCCTCAATAAAAAAGTAGAAGACACTATGCATCTAAAATTGATATCTTGTGAGAAAATTTAAAAAACCCGATTTAATACAATTTTTTTAATTTTACAAATAAGTTTATTTAACCAATGACAAAATTATTCTACAACAATTGTTCGAATTGTTGTCCATTAACTTCTAAACATTTTAAAACTCTTTTTTCTACAGCCAGGACAGCATTAAGGATTTGTTCCGGAATCTCTCATATTGCTGTGGTGAGTCGTTCTTGCAAATGTTCAATATCTACTGGCAAAAACCGCTTAGAATAAAGGTAGGGTTGTATTATCAAATATACCCTTATTTCTGATGGGAGATCCAGAAATGTAAAAAAATAGGGGGGTTCCATTTAAAATAACAAAGTTGAAGTCAACTTCCGATATAACCGGAAGTAATAGAAATTCGAAAATATTTTAAAATGGTAGACTTTCTGTGAGAACTCATTCAGCCAAAATTTCAAAACGATATTCCAATTCAGTCCGAAGATACTCTAAGGGTCAGGTTGAAAACGTACACCCTGTATATTGAATGTGTTTAAACTGTTTGTGGATTAAAAAAAAACTAAAAATAGTTATTCCAGAGAGTTGGAAATGCTGGAAAAATATTACTTAACTTTTATTTCAAGAGAGACTTATTGAATTGAAGTCAAATGCAATTACAATGTCTTTAATGTTATTATCCTCTGAGGGTAAACTGTTAGCATGTAATGGAAAGTTCGCGACCTGTAGGAGTCTGTACGGTATGTAATCGAAAACATTACTTAAATAAATACGTAATTATTATTATAAATAAGTATGTAAATAAAAGTGTTACACACCCCACCCTTTATTATAACCATCTTTTTCACTTCCGTTTTATAATAAAAATTATATGATGTAAAAAAGGGTTTAGTAAGTCAACATAATTCCAGGAGTTACTAGCCTTTCGATTTCTATTTTGCTCGGAGTTTCACTGCTTTCGCTTCTCTACATTTTTACAGGAAGACGCGATGTTTATTACTTATTATATGTTATCATTTTGCGTCTATAAATTCGCGGGCACTGTGAAAGTGCATTTTTAAAAACACTTCGCATATTACTAAAATCTGCAAAGTTCACAAACGTAATTATTATTACTATATTAATACGCCAAAGTGAAGACTTATATTTCTGTATTGACTATAATATAATGGGAATTGAACTTATATCATTAGAAAAACGTAATTATTAACTAGTAAATACACCATGTCTTAACTTATACTAAATTAGGACCGAATAAATTTTAGCATTTTTGGTAAATATAGATATTAGAATGACGAATATATGATAATAACTATATAATATTATATAAATATTTATTATTATTATTAATTAGTTAATAATAATGGATATCTGCAATAAAACATGTAGAAAAATTGGAGTATAATTTATATCTACTAATTTATGCCTATGAAGTCGAACAACTCCGCATATGTAAAGAAAATTTTAACTTTTAGTTACAGGATATCTTTTTGACAGAGGTCGAGAATTTTGGCTGAAAGCAATCTATAAATACGTAATAATTCGCTAGATGATATATACTAGGCATGTTTCTTAAGTAAGTACCGTTTTGAAATTCTGCCGCCGCAGCGCTGCGGTCAGAGTTCCGCGCATGCGGGCTCAGCATCTACAGCTCTTACTTACGCATTTTACTGAGTGTTTAAGATACCTCCGATAGTCCCGCCGACTGTGATGTCCGGAGTCCAGGCTGTTATACGATTCCTTAGTGCTAAAGGACTAAAACCGATTAATATTAATCGTGAGATCTGAGATCTGTGCAGTTTACGGACAAAATTTTATGAGTGATGGAATGGTAAGGGAGTGGGTGAGAGAATTTAAAGATGGTCGCACAAATGTGCATGAGAATGCCCGTTTGCAAGTGGCTAATCGGACCAAAGATCTCATCACATCTTTTCACTGGGAAACTCTAGATCATCCTCCGTACAGCCCTGATCTGGCGTCCACCCTAATGACTACCATTTGTTCCTACACATGAAGAAACATCTGGGCGGTCAGCGTCTTCAAGGCGATGACGAAGTCAAAACAGTTGTGATGCAGTGGTTAACAGTTAACAAGTCAGGCGGCAGAGTTTAATGAGAAGGGTATTCAAAAACTGGTCAAAGGTTATGACAAGTGCCTCAATATTGAAGGAAATTATGTAGAAAAGTAGATTGAGGTACAGGCTTTCATGTAAAAATAAAATTATTAAGATATCATTGCACTTCAAAAACATGCCTCGTACATAGCGACCCAGAGTTTACAGTTTACTGTATTTTTGCGTAAAATACAGATAAGGTGAAAAGTTGTGAGGAAATTTTGTAACCCAAGGAAGTTACCGACTTTAGAAACCTTTACGAACAAGAGATAATAAAATTTAAGTTGGTAATAAATTTAAATGTCAGATTGTCAGATAACTTGCACCTTATAACTTAGTTTACGATACTCCATTATTTTATTTGCAATATAGTTTTTGTATTTTTTCGCATAAACAAAGGAATGAGACGGGTAGTATCGGCTAAAACTGTAGAAATGTTTGAATATTAAACTATTAGGTAGTCTGCTGGACCCTTGGTAATTAGTCCTACTAGTGATTATAAAAAGGATAGATGATTAAGCGAGACAGTTTTTGCGTGCGCCCACCCAACCCATCCGAGGTGGCTATCAACACCCTTCACCTTTCTCCCCAAACTCTCCCTCTCCCACAATCAATCCTTTTTCCGTTCCCAACTCTCTCTGGGAGGTAAAACCTACGGATTGATTTCCCTTTTCGAGGAGGTGTGCTAGGTGGTAGGCACTTTGGCAAAATCTTTTAAAGAATATCTTTAGAAGATTTTCCCTTCTCGAGGTTAAACTAAACAAACCAAAAAAACGATACAACCAAACAGCGTGGATTAGTGGTCTCGGTCAAGGGTCTACAGTTAAAGCGCTAAGTGAAAGTCGACACAAAGCAAACTATTCGTTTTGTATAGATGATGACCTACTTTTTGATGTTTAACTATAATTAGAGCCCGTCCGTAGTCATTTGCGGTAGAATCATACTCAAGGTTCCAAAGAGAAACATTTAGCTTGCGAATCACGGTTTACTACTATGGGTCTGGATCATTTTTGTTATTCTGAAGAACATTTAGTTAGATGCCATGCTCGCCATGCTCGCTTGCTCCCTAACCACACCGTCCACCCATTCCCTCGATTCCTGCAAGGAGGCCGAAGAGGGCCTTACGCCCTACCCTCCGGCTTTACACTACAGTGTAGGTCGGAGGGACTGCCGGCCCATCAGCACGAGTAGATGGTAGGAATGAAACACAAATAAGTTTTTTTCCCGCCCGCCTTGGCCCAAGTTATTCTGTGGTTTACTTGTATCATGGAGGCAAATGCTGGGGCAGATTAATTTTCTATAATCTTTCAATTTTCTATTGCCTTCGGACCGTCCGTTCTTTCTTCCTCCTCCTAATCACCACTACGTACTCATTCCCATGATTCCTAATGGATACTGAGAAAGGGTTACCACATAGCGTGGCTTAACACTTCGGAAGACACATGTTCGATGTTCCAAGTTTTCGTTTGGTTTTCTTAGATATTGTATGCAAATTCACAGATAATCTTTTGTTCAATTCGTTCGTCACGCCTATCTGTACTCAATCAGCATTTACCCATTTCCAGATTTCCGAAAATGATACTGAAGAGGGCATCTACCATCCAGGTTTGCAGTTTTGCGTTAAGGTGTAATCTTCAGCCTTTCCTCAGCATATTACTGAATGACCAAATTGAATGCAATAATTCTCCCTTCTTAAACTGATAGTAAACTCCTTATTGTCTATAATAACTTTTACTGTAATATATCTTTAGTAGCAAATACTCCTAATCTATGTATAGAAGCCAATGTTTTGGCGAAACAATCGTCACTAGTGACAATAAAGTTGTGAAAATCTATACTCAAGCGTTTTATCAATAAATACATATGTATTTCGTTTTAGAATGATGGTTCGGGCTTGTAGGCCGTGGTCGATGTGAACGGTTTCGTCCAGACGTTTCGTCGGCAACTGCGGCTGACATCTTGCTATCTTGACTGACTGTCGCTACCGAGACTCGAGGTATAATCTTCGCCGCAGTTGCCGACGAAACGTCTGGGCGAAACCGTTCACATCGACCACGGCCTATAAGACCGAACCATCATTCTACTATGAATTCCGGCCGTGAAAGCTTATGTTCTTATATTGTATTTCGTTTTGTGGTTTATTTTCAAGTAAAAATTTTAAGTACAGATTTTGGTTATCGTAAAAATAATAACAATAATATCTAATAAGTTCAGCTCAGTTTTTGGAAGATATTTATATAAAACAATAAAAAGTATGTAATAAGTATAATGTTTATCATTTTATCATGCATTGTAGCGAAGAAAATTAAGTTTGTGACACGTTCACACTAACAACGGGTAAATAGCCGACGAAGCAAACATGAAGGCCGTTACTAGGAAAACATTTCCAAATGATTGACATAAGGAATATTTGCTTTTTTATATTGGAAAAGCCACTTGAAATTGTACACAAAATAAACTGAAAAAACAATGTCACGTAATAATTTGTAACACTTATTTTACTTATTACAATAAGTAAAACAAAACTGTTGTCGGGTATACGCAATTTAGAAATATTGCTGTCTACACCAAATGAAAATTGCTAACTATGATGAGTAATTCACATTTAAAAAATCGCTGGTAAAGAATAAATTGGTATACAATTGTTTTTGAAAAACGAAAATGGACAAGTCCTATCTTTATATAATATATCGCTAAACAAATAAACTATTTTTCCCTTAGAGAATAATAGAGGAGACTGTGATATGCAATAAATTACAAAAAGAGAGACTTACCCCTGTATACCACAAACAAAGGTGAACTCAAGGCTCGAATTTATGAAATTAATTGTGAGGGTTGCAATCTCAAATATGTTGGTCAAATCAGACGTGCTATCTCTACTAGATATAAATAACATGTTTCTCATTTTAAACTAAACCGGAAAGAAAAATCAAGTGTTACCCAACATATTTTTGATACTACTCATCCCATAGGCCCTAATAGTCTTAAGCTAATCAAAGAAGTCTCTTGCAAATCGGAACTAGATGCTTATGAAAGTTTATATATTCAAATGAATAAAGACCATCTTATGAATTCAGATTTAGGACCCATTCCCAATTCTAGTTTATTCCAGTTATTGCAAAAGATTTAGTTGATTATAGAACCCACTTTTTTTCTTTTCTCTTTCTCTGTTCTTGTCACGTATCATGTAGCATGCGTATTTTTATCTATCTAAGCTACTTAATTTAGCTTGTATTTTAGATGAATATGGTTATTGAACATATACGTAAATTGTTTCATTTCCTTTTACGTGTTTGTCGAAGCATGCGTTAGAAAATGTTTAACTAACATTATTTTTGTTGATCATAAAATCGTTTTCTTACGGTATTGAACTTATTCACGTTTCCAACCTGTCCCGCTCCTACTATTACTAACCACTCACTTCCCCTTGTTGTTTCAGTTTTTTTATTGGTTAATTTGATAGAGTTCACCCATTTTCATTAACCTGAACTTTAGTTTTAGTATAAATAATCTAATTTGAAAGTCTTAAGAATCAGTCTTGCCTTGAAAATGCCCACATTGTAAGTGGGCGAAACACGTGTCCGCATTAGTGATTGTTTGTGGTATATAGGGGTAAGTTTCTCTTTTTGTAATGTATTTTTCCCTTTTACGAGGAGAAAGCTTGAAAAGAGAATCAAAAAAAGCAAATATTTAAAACCAATTTTTTCGTTGAATAATCCTTTTCTAAATTAGCAAGGCAAACATTGGCATGTGGCAATTTATTTGGCAAAAATGATTGTAAATATTCTAAGCAGTTCTCAAATTAACATGTGTTTCTAGTCTAAAGAAAATTCTGATATTAAATTGAAAAAGTTATTATTCAACTTTTTGCCTTTAGATATTTGCAAGATTTACTTGTTTTACCTATATCATTATGTCTCTATGGCGAAGCCAAAAAGGGTATTGTTTTAGATACTTATACAAATAGATTCGCTATACGTATATGTCACTGTTCCTTAAATTCAAAATCCTGAAATTCAAACAGCTGTATCAAATTTATAGTAAAACTTGACGCCTTTCGAGAAGACTGTTACCGACTTTCACTCAATTATTTAAATTCAAACATCCCTCAATTTTTAGTCATGTGGAGAGCGCTAGTATGAACTGCTTCGCTATTGTTGAGTTTCTATACATACAGACACATACACCTTTTGTTTGATATCACTCACAACCATATTAATATAATATATTATATCCTGCACAATATTCACGAATAGCCCGTTTATAGAATCTCGAAAATTTTCGCGTAAAAATTTCACGAGAACACATGTATTCTTAATAAGTCGAATAAAACATACTTGGTATTTTGTTTCACAATTTATTGTTTAAAACTTAACGATACCGTTTCGGCAATTACGCCATTGTCAAAAGATGGGAGTACAATAGATACTAAAAGTGTATTGCAGAATTTATGCTTAAATAGGTAATCAGAAGGTAGATTTTAAGAGGGGAGAGAAAGTGAATTCAATTTGGTCATTAGTGACCATAAGATTATTATATTTTGCTTTTGTTATTTCGAATATTTCGAGAAGGTCTTTTATTAACATTATGCAAAATTTTGGGATTATCAATATTTAAATGGTGGTTATTTGATATACAATGGTCATAAATTCCTGTGCAATTATTTTTGCGTAAAATTGACCTTTCATGTTCTTTTAGCCTATACTTTAGAGCTCTACCAGTCTGGCAGATGTAAATGGCCTCACAATTTTTACAATTTATTTGGTAGACGCCATTTTCCTGTAATATGTTGACCTTTGGTTTGTTATTTACTAGGAGTGAACTTAAATTTAATTTATTAGCTACAATGGTATTTATATTAACTTTTATTAATTAGATAACTGTGGAACATAATGAATGTAACGATATTTTTGTTCATCCTTTGGATTTAGAAATTAATAATCCCAAAATTTTGCATAATGTTAATAAAGGAAAAAAAACTAGACATTCTCGAAATATTCCAAATAACGAAAGCAAAATATAATAATCCTATGGTCACTAATGACCAAATTGAATTCACATTGTCTCCCCTCTTAAAATATACCTTCTGATTACCCATTTAAACACAAATTCTGCAATACACTTTTACTGTACTCCTATCTATTGACAATGGCGTAATTGCCGAAACGGTATCATTAAGTTTTAAACAATAAATTGTGAAACAATATACAAAGTGTGTTTTATTCGACTTATTATTTAAAAATGTTTCACCATGAGATGAGCAACCGCTCAACATCACTTAACTGTATTCTTGCTACACGCGTTTTCGCCACGCACACTTGAGCCTTGTGATCAGTCGTCCTGCGCTCGGTTTTAATGAACGTAGAATACCGAGACCTTTAATTTAATATACGGTAGGTAAATGTACCTACCTGCGATTTGTGCAAACACTACTTGAAGTACTATTAAGTATATAGATCATCATTAAGAGATTGTTTCACAAATGAATAGAAGGTTTGGTTATGATTAAATCTGATTAAGCGGCGTGGTCTAGTGCTCTAGACCATTGCTTAGCATTCGGGAGGTCGCCGGTTCGAAACCGGGTCCGGCTGCTCTGGTCCGAGTTTTCTATGGTTTCCTTGGATCATTTAGGCAAATCTGGGGCAGTAATATTCCACAGAGAGTATTTCACTTCTCTTCTGTCTCCATTTCGTCCGTCGCATCTTTCTCTCCCTAACCACACCACCTACCCATTCCCACGATCCCTGCAAGGAGGCTGAAGAGGATCTCACGCTCTACCCTCCGGCTTTGCACTACAGTGTAGGTCGGAGGGGCTGCTCGCCCACCAGCACGAGTAGCTGGTGGGAATGAAACACAAAAATGTTTTTCTTTTAAGTTTAACGTCATTCCAACTCAATTTATTCCAATAAAAATAGCCCCAATCATGAAAACCATATTAAAATGATTCCAAATAATCAAGGCCGAGAATCATATTAACGAATTATTTTTCAGATAATATGAAAACAACAATAGTTACACTATATATTAATGCAACAACTTAAAAGCATATGGTCGAACAATTGAATATGACAAATACCAATCCGACATAAAGGGGGTTGGCTGTAGTTGGCACTCCTTTAGTACATTAATCGATATTCTAAGCTCCTGGGTACTGATACTATTTGAATACTAACTGAAAAAGTAACTTGTAATTTTTGTAAAAAATATTATATTGGACAGATTAGAAAGTTATTTAAAACTAAAATAGAAATAAAACACCAGAAAAAGTAGATTTTTACAAACTCTATTTAACAGAATTTGTTTCGCCAAACTTTGGTTTCTCCTGATATGAGTACTTACTTAATAATTACATACTATACTACTACGATACACTACTTTTTCTTCTTAATTAAGTATATAGATCATTATATAATTGTTAAGTAAAATAAACTTATCGTATTTCATAATAAAATAATTCAGAAAATTAATGTAATCCAAGCTGTAGTACCATTTTAAATATATTTTTGAAACGTTTATTTTGTGTTTTATTTAAACTTTACAAAATAATTTTTGTCCATTTTAAAATAAAGTGAATGCAAAATATAAATTCTTATTAGTATTAAGCCCGGTAAACTTGCTTGTTGTGCCTATTTGCCTTCACCTGAATCGGGTTTTTAGTAATTATATTTATCTTCAAAGTGCCTGTTATATCAAACAACATAGCATTTATTTTCGAAACAAGTACAGCCTATAGTTCCGCTTCTGTGGTAAAAAGCAATATACTTTGTTACTAATATATTTCTATATTCTTAATAATATTAATCAATTCCGCGGTTGGATAATTGCAAAACATCTTCAATAAAGTAAAAACACACACAACATATTTTTTTGCGATTTATATGGAACAAACTGGCCGTAACTTTAAAACAAGACTAAAAGAACATAAAAAATCAATTTTAGACAATAAATTATCCACTGGTCTGTCACAACATTTATTACATTGAAACACTCCATTAATAATAATAAATTATCGGTTATTCCCTTAGAAAATAAAGGTTACAAATTATACTATTTGGAAAAACTTGAAATTCACAAAGCGCTAAATTCAGACTTAAATATCACAAATGATTTAATAGAAGGGCTAAATAGTCCTATATTCAAATCTATCACAGACATTAGCTAATTAGGAGGGGTAGGATAAATAGACCTTACTGTTTAATCTTAAGTTAGTTAGTTAGTCAGATGATGACCTAATCAGTCGAAACGTTTGTTAAAGTAGTTCTAATAAAATGTGTAAAGAAATATCTTGTGTGTGTTTTTACTTTATTTTCTATATTCTGTCTACAATATTCCTCTACAAATCTACACAATAATTTTTAAAAAAATAAAAACGTTGAGCAAAAAATTGCTTTTTAATGTTTCAGAAATTTAAATTAAACATTTTATGACCGCGCTTACCTGCTCGCCACACCATTTTATTATTTCTTATTTTGTATATATTTCTATTGTTATTATTCTGTTACTGTCCTGCTGTGTAAATATTTCAAAGTATTGTATTGAAATCTTATGTTATTCTTCTATATAAATATCTAAGTTTACATTAGAAATGTTCCATAACCGTATCACCAATAATTCTATCTCAGTTAATTTTTAAAGATATTAATTACGAAACAGCAATTATTTATGCTAAGATAACAAGTTGTTTCTGCCGTTGTCTTCAATTCAGTTGTATGTTGTATTAGTTACTATACCTGTTCGTGTACTTTCACTATTAATGCTAAAGGTGGGGATAACCTGTAAAGTTTCAATAATTATAAACACACATGAATCCAGTCGCGTCTTGACATAACAAAAACACGGCTGTTTGTTTTCACTTTCGGTAAAAAAACAGTTACCCTAAACATACGATGTGATGTTTCTGCCGTACAAAATTTTGATTGCCTATATGGAAAACGACAAAGAAAGAATGTATGAAGTCAAAAATGTGTATTTACGAATTGGAATAGTTCTAGGAATGATTGCTACAGTGATAACCATAGTTTATTTTACTCCTATGCCAGGTATGACATAAAAATGTAAAATTTAATAAAACATTAGAGCTTAACGAAACCAACAATTAATGTTCTATTTTAAAAATTATTTTTTTTATGCAAGTAAAAGATATTTCTTTAACTTCTTACTGTTTAAAAAGAGAGATATAGGTATATACAGGGTTATTCACGCTATACACCACGGAATATTATGGGCAAAATACGATACTTTCAAAAAGTATAACTTTTGGGTTATATGGGGGTCTATTATGGTTACTTTTTAAAATTATTTTCATATTATATAGGGTGTTCCAAATGCCCTAAAAGTATCAAAGTTATGTTTTTCTTAATGGAAGCCCCTGTATATTATTGCATTTTTGGATTGTCCGATAAAAATAAGGGGCTGTTTTGATAAGGTTTATAATACCTAAACCTTAAGGTTTTTTAAATAATTTGAATTCTATCAAAATCTAACCTAATTTTCATGTTTCAAATACTTAAGAAGTATTTAAGTTATATAAGCGAAATTTAGAATGAAATGTAACAATAGATCATATTTTATATCCCAATTGTAATAAACTCGTCATCTTATACATGGTGTCCAAAAATTAATACTACTTAAGTAAGAACTTTAAGGGGTTGTAACTTGATTAATTTAAATGGAACGCCCTATTTTTTAACATACCAGGAAATGTATTTTTAATTACCTAATTATCTACACCCTGCATAAGATGACGAGTTTATTACAATTGGGATATAAAATATGATCTATTGTTACATTTCATTGTAAATTTTGCTTACATAACTTAAATGCTTCTTAAGTATTTGAAACAAGAAAATTAGGTTAGGTTAGGTTAGGTTCTTAAGTTCTTGTTGAAGTAGTATTAATTTTTGGACACCCTGTATAAGGTGACGAGTTTATTATAATTGGGATATAAAATATGATCCATTGTTACATTTCATTCTAAATTTCGCTTATATAACTTAAATACTTCTTAAGTATTTGAAACATGAAAATTAGGTTAGGTTTTGATAGAATTCAAATTATTTAAAAAACCTTAAGGTTTAGGTATTATAAACCTTATCAAAACAGCCCCTTATTTTTATCGGAAAATCCAAAAATGCAATAATATACAGGGGGTTCCATTAAAAAAAACATAGCTTTGATACTTTTGGGCATTTGGAACACCCTGTATAATATGAAAATAATTTTAAAAAGTAACCATAATAGACCCCCACATAACCCAAAAATTAAACTTTCTGAAAGTCTCGTATTTTGCCCATAATATTCCGTGCCGTATAGCGTGAATAACCCTGGATTTTACATAGGAGTCGTACATGAATGATGTGATAACGATGAAAATAACTTTTTGAATTTAACTATTGAGAAAAGACGTGCTAAATGAAATATAAATTTCAAATTTTGTGAGGTCTAACATTGGATTGAAACAATTGATTATAAAATGGGAAATAATTTAATGATAACATTACTTCGACAGAACATCATCAAAACATAATACTCAAATATTCATTTTCAGTTTAGTGTAATTTTTTACAAAACGTTTAAGAGTCTTGTATATTCGAATGAAACGTAACTACGGGTTAGACATATAAAAATGCTTTTGAAGCAGATAAATTCAATAGAAAATCTATAACATAAAATTTACACAATTTGATCTATTCCCACATAATTTTAAAATGCACAGTATGAAATGAATCGTTCATATCTATTCAATGGTAATTGTTGATTGTACAGAAAGAATTAAATTTTTAATACAGCATACAAAACATACAATTCGTTAATTGAAGTTTTTTAATTGTAAGTAAATAATTTTGAATGGAAAAAATTGGAAGTATTTTTTTGAAACAACAAACGCGTTTAGCCGTCCTACTGAACGTATATAATTGTAATTTCACTTTTATTTTCTTATAAATATACCGGGGTTGAGAAAAATCGAAAATAGTTATTAATCCACAGAGTTGCGAAAGTTTTGAAAATCTTAAGGGATACCGGGGTTAGGTGGTATAAGGGACTTATTAGCAAACAGCTTCTATTTTCTGCAGGGAAAGAGCTAGATCGCTGTTATCTTACTAATAGGAAGAACATGTAAAGGTGCCCCCCATCCACTGAATCTTCCGTGTTTTTGGATGAACTCAAAACATCAGAAACAAAGGAATATACAGGATGTGCCAATAGGACATGGATGGAAGATTGTGTCTTTATTATTGATTTTACGAAAATATGATTTGAATAAAAGTTTCATCAAATGAACTCGTTCATATTTTAAAATTATTTTCGATTATATAGGGTGTTCCGTTTCGCCTGGGTGCTACCTTACTCCGTTGTTTTAAATGGAACACCCCATATATTATTGCATTTTTGAATATTTCGTTGAAAATAAAGGTTACTTTGATGAGCAGATATTGGGTCGAAGTTGCCTTAAAGAAGAAAAAAACTGTTTGCAGCGTCTTAGAAAAACCATCATATCTCCGAAACGAAACAACATAGAAGGATCCAGGTTTCACCATTGTGTAGAACAAGGAATTACCTATTGTCTACGTTCAATTGTCAAACATCTGTGTAGGTATCATTTGTTTTTCACGGATTAATGCGATTGAGATATGAAAAACGGAGAGAAATAAAAAAGAAACAGTTATTTCAGAAAGTGTTAAAGATAGATCCTAACATGTATTAATAAAATCGAAAGGGAATTGAATTGTAGATTTGATAAAGTGAAAAAAATCTACCATTCCATTAAAAAAAATTAAATTATTGATGTTTCAAATTTAAAAAATTAAAAATTGTCTGTTTCATTTTCGAAAAGATTAAATCAGTTAAATTTAGTATGAGACGATGGGTAATTCCTTGTTCAACACAAGTTGAAACCTGGATATGATGGTTTTTCTAAGACGCTGCAAACAGTTTTTTTCTTCTTTAATGCTAAATAACTCCGAAACGGTGCAACTTCGTCCCAATGTCTGCTCATCAAAGTGACCTTTATTTTCAACGAAATATTCAAAAATGCAATAATATATGGAGTCATCCATTTAAAACAATGAAGTAAGGTAGCACCCAGGCGAAACAGAACACCCTGTATAATCTAAAATATTTTCAAAATATGAACTAGTTCATTTGATGAAACTTTTATTAAAATCATATTTTCGTAAAATCAATAGTAAAGACACAATCTTCAGTCCACGCACTATTGGCCCACCCTGTATAATACGTATATGCAACCACAGTTAACAATTCTTTAGAATACCGCCATAAGTAGCTCCCATTTTAATCTACAGGTTCACCAGAACAAATAAAATTACGATAAAAGTTACTTCCTTTTTTACGCATCATAATATAAACAAAATAAAATTTTCCGAAAATTGAACCCACCTGTTGAAATATACAAGTGCCTAACGCCAATGTTCATCTTTGAAATCAAATTCTGAGATAATTCCATTTGAATAACTACTTATAGGTAGCTATGGTAATAAGTAGAATTTATTTTTATTGAAGAATTCATTGTTTGCTCATACATTTAGGTTAACTTGTATGGATTGTTCGGTCGGATAATTATGAAACATATTCTTCAAAAAAATATATAAGACAAAGAAAAAGCTGCTTTTTTATGTTTCAAAGATTTTTATTAGAACTCGACGATCGTTTCGGCTAGCGAAGCCTTTTTCAAGAGTACAAAACAAATACTGAATCTGACGGGTTAAAATAGGTCTTATAAATGTAAACTTATCAAATAAAATAAAATAAATACAGGTATAAGATATACAATAGAGACCGGACAACCTATTGTGTGTTTATTGATGGGAAATCCAAATATGTATCTATTAATAAGTTATTTCGAAAATCTGACTGTAAGTTTGTGATGTTATCGTTTCGTTTAAATGCTTTCTTAATTTCTAATAAGTTGAGTCTTTTTCCTTTCTTCTCAGCATGTAATAAACTAATACTATCAATATCTAAATTATGGTTGTTGTGTGGGTGCTAAAACCTATAGATTTTTTCTTATCATTAATGTCCCTAACATGTTCTTTTAGTCTTATTGATAATTTTCTACCCGACTGGCCTAAGTAAAAGGCATCGCAATTTAAACAGCCACTTTTGTTCATAAACGGTTGTTTGTGTTTATTATTTACTAAAAATTTACGTAAGTTACACAGCGAAATAGTGTTTTGACCCAAAGCATTAAGTTTTTTACAAATTTTATTATTATAAGTGGGAGCATAGTTAATGGACCTATAATTCGTTATTTCTTTTTTATGAATAGCTGAATACAATTTTTTATTTATTAATCTCTTTTTCATTTTCCTAATCATATTATCAACCACAATGGGGTTGTAACCGTTCTTAGAAGCTATAATTTCAATTATTTTTAGTTCTTGTTTGTAATTATTATTGTTTACCGGGTAGTTCAATAATCTATAATTGTAATTATTAAATGCTGCTTCGCTAGCCGAAACGATCGTCCAGTTTTAATAAAAACCTTTGAAACATATATAAAAGCAGCTTTTTCTTTGTCTTATATATTTTTCATTAAGGTTAATACAGATGTTTATACGTTTGAGCAGAATTTGAATTTGTTCAAGTATTATTTTTTCTCATGGAAATTATTTTTTTTTGAAAAGGAAGTTACCCCTAGACGTATGCTAACTAACCCCGCAACTAAAATTAGTTGGCATAGTTGCAAGCTTTATGGAGAAATATTTTTGGGGCAATGAAAACACGTATTTAATTAATGGTTTCTACGTGATTTTGTAGCCAAAAAGTTAGGATATCCGCCACATTCATCAGTATCTCTCCAAGTATTGCTCATAAAAAATACATAACAATCAAAAACCAAAATCTATACTAATTAGTCCCGGTCGCCTTCCTTAAAATTCTGTTCACGATAGGCTTATTGAATTACGGTTATTAGTTTTTTTATAATAATCTTTTTTACTTTTTTACTTTTTTATTTATCAATTGAATTAAGTAAAGATGACAAATAAGAAAAAAGGGTTTCACGAGTCAGCATAATTCCAGGAGTTATTAACCTTTCGATTTCCATTTTGCTTGGAGTTTCACTGCTTTCGCTTCTTTCTTCCTAGTTATTTGCAGTAATGGCTAAGTTTATTTATTACCTGTATTATTATTTCGCGTTCATGAATGTGCGTCTGCGGTGAAAGTTGACGTTTTGAAACACTTTCGATGTCAATAAAACCTACAATGCTTACAAGCATAATTCGTATGAATGCCGAAGTTTACTTTTACTAAAAAACTAATAGAGGAAAAAACAACTTTAAAGCATCGCAGCTTTCTATGTGAATCAGTATCTGTTTAAAGAAAAATTAAAAACGATTTCTATTTATCCAATGACGGTAATAATTGTTTAGCATAAAAATTATGACAGATTGTACAAATAATAAAACTGCAAACTTTTTGCGTGTGCTTGAAAATATTGAAAATATTACAAAAAAAAATAAATGGAGCAAATACAGATAAGTAATAGAATGGATTAAGATCAATTTAAATATTTTCGTGTTTTTGTTTGTGTATGCATAATCTAATAATTATGGACTTAAATAAAATAACGACGAAAAAATCGTTTTGTTTCAACTGTTTATTATAAGAAACTCTTACAATATATACCTAATCTACCTTACGACTACCTGATATGGAAAAACCTTTACTTAACTATAATGAAGACAAGATAAGTTATCTTTCTTATTCTTCAAGACCTTTTGAATTTCTAAAATTTCTAAAAGGTTAAGCAATCTGCCTTTGTTTTGAAAATGTAGTACCTTGGTGTTGTCTTCATCTAATACATGACTATGAGAAATGCAATGTTCTGAGAAACCCGTACTGTTAATTTTGTTTCGAAACAATGAAACGAAGAGAGTTTGATTTTAAGAGATTGATTTGTTTTATCTACAGACTACTTAGTGTTCCTTTAACTGAAGATGATTTTGATAAAGAATTAGCCATCATAAAATAGATCGCACATAACAACGGTTATGATCGCAATCTAATCACCAAATTATTAAATAATGAAATCAAAATTAAAACCAGAAATTTTCTTTTCAAGAATGTACCAAACAAACAGGAAGAACCTTCTTTTTGTATCTTAAATTACATCCAAGGCTATAGCTACAGAATTAAAAATCAATTTGATTTACTCCTCTAAAGAAGTTCTGAACAAGGGGTGATTTTGACCCTTGTCGTGCTTTAGGAAATTTGATGTGTAGGTTAGTACATTCATAGATATATCTACGCATCAAATTTTATTGAAATCGTAGGAGCGGTTTCTGAGTAATTGAAGAACAATTTTCTTTGGCGCCCTCTCACGGGTAAACGAATAACATCGGTTTACAGATAAGTTCGATTCAATCGACTTAATTTGATCCCAGGGTATGGTTAGGTACTGTTAGGTCCTGTGCAAGTAAAAAAATATTTGAATCAGTTAGTTTTTTTTATTTGTTCTAAGATAATTAAATATTGCAATTGAGTATTCTTTATTGTAAAATTTATATGGTTCATAGTTATTGTCGTTGTATCTCGCGACTATATCGCGTTCTTAATTTTGGGATATGTACAGGCACACAATCTCGTTCACACAAGAAACCCCCAGCACGAGTTTTAAAAACAAAAGTTTATTAATAAGTATAATTATTCCTAGCTTAAACTACTTATGATAAACTAATGGAACAATTTATAAAAAACTATACAATAAATATAAATATGGAATCAACAGAAACAACTACTCTGAGGGCTAATACCCCTACCGGTATTGAATTACACAGTTGATTTCGAACGATTATTAGACGAAGATAACAATCCAAAAAAAGAAGCTAATAAAATCCTTTTCCGTCTAATTATAAAGGATCACAGATACCACATTTGGAACGCGTCCTACACAGTAGGCACAGCGCACCGAAGGCCATATCCCAATGAGACCCGATAGGTCGAAACCGGTCGTGGGATATGGCTTTCGGTGCACTGTGCCTACTGTGTAGGACGCGTTCCAAATGTGGGATCTGTGATCCTTTATAATTAGACAGAAAAGGATTTTGTTACCTTCTTTTTTTGGATTGTTACAAAAAACTTATGTTAAAAAACATAGAAAACTTATGAAAGATTTGGAAAAGAATTGGTAACGTTTAAAACCTAAGCAAAAAAGGTTCAACCTAAAAATTAGCTACCTGGGCCTTTTAGAGTGGCGCTTGAGCGTCGTTAAGGGTTGCAAGTTTTATAGCACCAAGTGCACGAAGTTTGCCTTCTTTCTTGCCATACAATAAAATATAAAATAAGTTATTTTACTTTAAATTGTTAAGATTACGAAACAAAGATATTTAATATAAAATTATATGCATGTAAATAACGATATTAGTAAACCAGAAGTGAAAATTGAAATTGTTCGCATATATTAATCTTTTTATTTTTTGTTTTTTTAATATATCAGCCTTATTAGTCATGCATTGCATACTTCTGGGATTTTTGTAATTTTTGTATTGTCATGTGCACTTGCTGTCTGTTCCTTTCTTTTGCAATTTATGGTTTTTGTATGTGTCATATTTGTTCCCTTCTTGGTATTGCCGTTTAGCCCTATTGTATAATATTTTCTTTTTTTCCAAATGTTCTTTTAGAGTTCAGTTAGTCGATAGATTTATTGGGGGTAATTTTTTGACTCATCGGTCCATTTCCAGGACGTAGATGATGCACTGACACATACCTTGAAATGTTGCAGTTTTTATGTTTACGTTTCCCTTCCTTTTTTTTGTTGTTTCAAGTTTCGGTGCATCGAAACCACCCCCTCCTCTGGGGGCGGTTCTTAAATTCATCTTAAAATAAGTATTTTTACATTCAGTTGCAGAATCAATTCATCATTCAATCATATTAGATTCAAACCATTCAAACATAAAACATTTTTAGCGGAGATCATTCTAGTACATTAACATATAGCACCAATCACATCAAGATCTCTCTAAACACATAGTATTTAATAACATATAGTTTCATATAATAAAACATAATCTATAGTCATTTAGTATTTTCGTAAAGATATGTAGCAATCACGGCGTAAAATAAAATTGGTGTGTATATAGTTGTAAATAGTTAGGGTGTAATAAACTTTTAAAACACAAAATCCGTTTATTGCATCGATTCCCCCACAGGAATCAAACGAAGTGGTACATCTGTGCACCGGTGAAATAATCATATTTCATCAACTAATAAACAGAAACATCAACAGTAAAACGAATTAATTAATGTAGATTAATTAGCACACACATATACAAGTAAAAAGTAGAATATGACATTGTTGAATTTAAGTTTATATGTAATTGATACAAATGTTTTCGAATTAAATGTATTTTAAATAAAACAAGAAAAAGTGCTTTCCATTTTACAAAAAAAATATTTGGTTGGAGAATTTTTAATAATTTTTTTCATCGAAAAAAAAATATGTATTTTCTGTTTTATTCACGAAAATATTTAGTTGGTACTACACGAGCAGAAAAATGATTTGAGGGAAGTATTTTTTCTTAAGGGCATAGGACTTAACTTGAAGTAATATTTAGTTTTCATTTCGTCGCGACCAGCTCATTGAATCGGACAAAATTGCGAATTTAATGACTATAGAAAGCTTGTACGTTAGATATAAATATTTTACAGATAAGTATTTCATAAACTAGAAACAACATTACGTGATACCGTTCTCACGTACTTATCTCCTAAAGATACAAAACAGATCATCTCGACAGCATTAGGATTCGCATTTTAAAACTAACATCATAAGGTGACAAATTTATGACCTACTCAAATGTCTACTTGGAGATTAAACAGTTGTAAAACCAACCAGGTCATTTACTTACCCCAATAGATGTATGCTGAGGGGGTGTCACATTCTTTAAATATATATGTTAGATATAAATATTGGTACAAGGGGCATTCATCCCTCAGATGTGCTTCGACTCTTAAGTAATAAACTTATTATCTTCAGTTTGGTTGTTTTATTCAGAAGTTAATGGTATTAACATAAATAAGTTGAATTGCAACTAAATAAAGAAACACTCTCCAAGACGATAGTTGTATTTAAGGGTGTTTTATTAACATTTATATATTGCAATGTATCGACCAATTAGCCCGAGACTATCTCTACAGAAATTACGGAGATTAGTTCGGCATAATAAATTTATGTTATCTTTAAATTAATAAAATCGAGATATAACATGTACATACCAGTATTTCAGTGGCTAAAAAAAGCTAGTAATCAATAAATGTGTTATTATTCTCCTATATAAAAAAAATACAACGGATTCCGTTTTTGCAATTATTGTCATTAGAAAATTGACCTTTTCAAGAAAAGAAATTAAAAATTGTAAGCAATTAGCGTCCTCTTTCAAAAGGTATTTTTATAAGTTTCAAAATTGTATATTATCAATTAAAAACCTTATTAGTAAATCACCTCTGAATTTATTCATTGAATTAATATCGAAATTGAGTTTTAGATTTGTAATTTCAAATTTTGTACATTTACATAGTTTTCAAAGAAATATACAAATTCCTTTATAATTGTAAGATATGCTATTTTTAAATACTTTCTCTTAATGTTAAAATATAAAGAAAAGTCAGCTTAAACACTTGGTTAATATCCATAATAATATTTATATTCAATGTAAGAAGAATGAGGCGATCTTTTTTATAAATTATCTTTGAAATGTAAAAAGATTGGACATAAACTTGATGAGTATTATTCTTGGATTGCATTTAGTGTCAAATTAATCACGACGACCAGAGATTTACTGATTTCTTATTTGCCTATTAAAAATATACTACAACTTCTATATTATTAAAAAACAAATGATGTCTTAGTAAAGTAAGTATTATACACATACAAACTGTGTTGGGTATTATACATAAAAATTGATCGTATAACTTTTAGTCCGCAATGTGAACCTCAAAATTGAAATCTATTTCGAATATTTTTATACATTTTTATTATTATTAGATGAATATATTTAGTCAAATAAAACACACTATGGTAGGTTTCACCAACTTTATTATTGTTCTCGACAATATTGTTTTGAGCTATGTGCTCATTATCAAGAGTAACGTTATATTAACAATACGAATCTTACATGCTCATTTATAAATAGCTTAAGATAGGGGGGGACGAAAAACTGCCTAGTTCTAACTGAGTATTTACAACATTTTCTGATTTTCTTAAGGATTTACCTATTTCTAAATATTCATACAGAAATAATTTTCTACTTTTAGATGTGTTTGCATGTAGGTATTTAGTATTTTCTAAATTTAAATGATGGTTTAAGCTAACACAATGTTCACTAATTCCTGATTTAACATCTTTTTTAGAAATTGAATTTTATTTAGTGTTTCCTGACTATTAATAATGGTTTTAAGAGTCACATGATTGATGATAAATTATTAAAAAATAAATTAGATAAAAAAGTAACAAGAATTTGTACAATAATAGTCAGGCATCTCAAAACAATACCTTTTGTTCTCTACTCTATATAAAAAATGTTAGTTTTAAATTCAAAAACATTCTCAAAAAACTAAAAATCTCAGCTGTTGAGAGTAACAATAAGGATTTAAAGAGTTTACTAATTAACAACAAAACAAAAACAAATATAAACCGAAATAATGGCATATATAAATTATTTTGTAATGAATGTAACGCTGTCTATATAGGATAGACAGGTCGAGCCTTTGCAACTAGGATAAGAGACCATGTAAAATCTATTCCTAAAAAATATGTTAAATCAGGAATTAGTGAACATTGTATTAGCTTAATTGTTGTATTAGTTTAATTGATTCGTCCTTTTGTACTAAACTATTCCACTTTATACTGATTTAATTCAGAAAATTTTTGTTTTAATTTTACAGAGGAATATTTTCTAAGCTGTGATAGACCTTGCCATCATTTAGACTGGCCAATGATTTGCCGCGTCAAAATGAAAATCGAAATGCTTCAGTATCAAACCAAGTAAGTAACACTAATAAAAAAAAAAAGTTACTACAACATCTTCCTTATTCCAACATTACTATAAAGATTATTAAAATATTTAAGGTTATTAGAATGAACAATCTTAAAACTTAATAAAATTACAGGCAGCATGACACCACCTACTGATATTTACTGCTGGCTGTGGTATTTCATATGTTTGAAAAGGCCTTACGAAGGTATACACTTGATAAACTGGATCCTCGACGCAGCTTATTTTAGGTTATAGACACGTAAACCAAATTAATAAAGAACGTTTAGTATATCTGATAAAGATTTGTGCAAGAATTAAATGTTCTTTATTGGTTTTGTTTGCGTGCTTATCTAGTAATATAAGCAGCGTCGTGAATTGAGTTTGTCAAGTAGATATCTTCGTAATGCCCTTGTCAAACATATGAAATACCACAGTTAACAGTAAATATCAGTAGATGGCGACATGCTGCCTGCAATACGATATTAAATCAATTTCCTTTTACAAAACAACTTCGATTTGTTCAGTAATTTATCGATGCTACCTGTGGTGTGCTGATGACATCTAATAAGATTGAAATCGCGATCAACTTCTGGTAATTTCGATAAATTTTTAACCAAGAATTAAATGTTACTTATTGTTGTTACACTTGCTTTTAATTTCAGTTTTTGCGAAAATTGTTCACCAAATTCGACATCTTGTCGATCGACCTGTTTGAGAAATAGACTCCATTCTACCATTACAACAAATAATCGAATACCGGGACCAGCTCTTCATGTATGTCAAAATGATATCATTGTAGTTGATGTTTTGAATGCAATTCCCGGTAGAAGTTTGACACTTCATTGGAGAGGTCAACCTCAAAATGAAATGCCCCTCATGGACGGTGTGCCCATGATAACCCAGTGTTCAATACCGGGCTACACGACATTTCAGTATAAATTTAGAGTAACATCTCCTGGAACACACATATGGCATGCACATTCTGGTAGTGACATTGCAGACGGTGTTTTTGGTGCCCTAGTAGTTAGACAACCTCACAAATTTGACTTCCACAAAAAATTTTATGATTATGATTTAAAAAACCATACGCTGGTTATCTCCGAAGGAGGAGATGAAAATTCAATAGAAAGTCATTATTCTCCACGGGCCTTAATGATAAACGGTGCATCTTCTAATTCGGGAAAGGAAACGCATACTTTTACGGTCACACAGGGTAAAAGGTACAGGTTCAGGGTTGCATACGTAGGAGGATTACTTAACTGCCCGGTACAAATATCTTTAGATAATCATATTCTCAAAGTTGTATCGTTGGACGGTAATCCTGTTTTGCCCTTTAAGGCATCATCCATTGAACTGATGAAAGGCGAAAGGGTAGATTTCATTGTTAATGCGAAAGCGAATGAGGGTAGCTACCTCTTGAGAGTTACTTCATCGCTGTGTTATGAAAGTGTTCGAGAGGTTAATGTTTTGGTGAAATACAACGGGGAAGCGACAGGCAACGAAAATAAGAAACCTAGTAATACTTCCTACATTCGCCTCTCGGCAACGATTTCTGCTCAAGAACAGAGAAATTTTTCGACGAGACCATGTGAAAGCAAAGTAGGTCACCTATGCGTTGAGACTGCAAAATCAGCGAGTAAAATGCCTGCGCCACTCAAGACAGAAAAAGTAGACAGGAAAATTTATTTAACGATAAACAGGAACACCGGCGCCGGAGGAAATCAGAGTGAGCGCATTTTCTTCTTAAAATTTTTATTATTGAATTAGTAAAATAGATGAGCATGACAGGAATATACATACATTTATTTTTTTTTACAATTAAAAAAACTGAGAGATCACAGAAATGAAAGAAATTTGTTTTAGTAGTTAGTAATACATTAAATATTGAGAAATCAAGATTGTTAGCAAGATATCTTAAAACTTAATAAAATTAAACCATTGTTTACGTTTAACCACTTTATTTGTAAATTCGAAAATTGTTTCATTAACGCTAGTTAAACAATACTTATATGAAAGATATCCAAAATAAGAAGGAATTAAAATCCTTCTTCGTCTATATATTAAGAATCACAGTTATTTATATATTTCTACAACCTATATAATAGGAATAGGGAGTTGACAGAATTAGGTAGATTTGATTATTGACAAAATTTTGAATATTATGTAAAGTTTCTTTAATTTCTGCTTTTGTTAATATATGTATTATTTATTTCGTGAGAATAAAAATATTTCTCAGCGTTTGTACTGCTGTACCACATAGAATTAAATTATACTCGAAAACCAATGCTTACAGTTGAACACACAAAAAAAACTATAGAAGTTGATAAGTGTATATTTACAACTATAAACATAAAAGTGATAATTGTTTATGAGGTTCTTTCCCTCAGTTAGTCTACATAAGGACTCTTGTCTTGAAGTATTATAAAATACCTTATATTAATTTCCCCCCCTTAAACTGGTTATAAACTGGTTATAATAAGATATGATGATGAAGAGAGAAGAAAAGAACAAGATAGTACAATACAAAAAACTGCAAATTGAATGTAGCAGGGTAATAAAATAATAATAAATGCAGTTCTGAAATATAATATTACGGTACAATAACCCTAAATAGTACGCAAAATAAGAAATATTATAATGGTTGGAATGTCCTGCCCTAATGGGGTTTTAGCAATGTGTAAACTCCTGAATTCAGGTAGAATTTGACTGTTGAAATTGTATTAAGATTTACTAAAAGTGGAACTTAAATAAATGTAGAAATAATAATATTAATGGTTTGAAATATTGGAAAATACGCCTATGAAATATGAATATATTAAATGATAAAACTTGAATATATACAACACAACTATAAAAATTTTAATATGTACAACTTAAATTCTTACTATATACAAAAAAATGTTTATTGTGCCGTAAGACGTATGAAGAATTTTTACTTTTTTTAAGTCTAAACTGTAGTTAAAAAAAAGTTCTTCATATGACTATTTAAAAAATAACATAACAATAGCAGAAAACTTGACCATGAAAGCTATACATAATAATCAAAATTTAGTTAATAGTAATCTGTCAACACTCCCCACTCCTATGATATAGGTGGTAGATACATATAAATATTGTTTAACTTGTTTTAACATTCAGTACTTATGTTATTCTCTCATTCTTGATGATGGTCGAATTTACAAATAAAGTGGTTAAACGTATCCAGTGATTAAATTTTACTAAGTTTTATGTGTATGTATTAATGAGTTTCAGAATAAATACACCATTGAAAGTTTGAGAAATAAACCTGTTAAACTATATTGGAAAATTGTAAATGAAGACTATTACGTCTTAAATAAGCACACGGATGAAGGGAAACTTTTATGACAGAATTTGTTGGCTACGAAAAATATACATCTGTAATTGATGGCATGAATAAAACAAAAGTTTAACTAAGATAATCTATGAGGATTTATATTCAAGTTTATAGGGTTAAGTAATTCAACTAGAAGTAAATATTCCTGTGAAGTTGAATATAGAATATATGCTCCTATATACCAACGTTTTCTACATCCTTCTGTTTAAATCGTCGAAAGAAATTAATTTTATTCATACTGAATACTGTATCACCTCCGCTTTTTCCTAATTCCCGATTTTGTAAAAATGGTTTTCTGTCTACTCCATATTCTTTTCAGAAAATCTGTATAATGTGGCTTTAAAATCACCATTGCACGTAGTCTTTCATGTTGTGTAGGATTTTTTTAAAACGTGTATTGAACATAAAGTCTGTTATAACCATTTTTTAAAGCTTCAGATATATTGAGAAAGAACCCATCTTCAGAATTGCTTATTTGTATCAATTGCTTATTTCTATGAATAATGTAAACATGTTCAACCAAAGTCATTCGAATTCTTATTTTTATGACTAGGAGTATTCACAATTTTTATACTTAAATAAATCCTCACTTTTATTCATACAACTAACTCACTCTAATGCAAATATCTACATCAACAATTATATTGAATTAGCGGATACTTGATGAAAGTCTAACATGTTGAAATAAATACACAGTTGATAACTTCCACAATTTATTAAATAAACTTAACACGTGTTTCGCCAACACTGTGGCTACTTCAGAAGTACAAAATTTACTTAAAACTACCTAAGAGTAGATGTTTATAAATAGGGTGGTGCATCTTCATTAGAGTGAGGGGAAAGATTTAATAGTGGTGAGAGGTTTATATCTACTTGGTCATTAAGTAATATGTCTGTATTTTTATATTTGTTAATTTCTTTAGATTCTAAAAGTTTAAAACTTACACTATTAGAAATTAAAGAAATTAACAAATATAAAAATACAGACATATTACTCAATGACCAAGTAGATATAAACCCCTCACCACTATTAAATCTTTTCCCTCACTCTAATGAAGATGCACCACCCTATTTATAAACATCTACTTTTAGGTAGTTTTAAGTAAATTTTGTACTTTTGAAGTAGCCACAGTGTTGGCGAAACACGTGTTAAGTTTATTTAATAAATTGTGGAAGTTATCAACTGTGTATTTATTTCAATCTACATCAACTATTATAATTACCTATTAACAACTAATGCATAGTAGAGGTTCTCAATACATTTTTTTCTGGTGAATCGATTCAAACAATTCAATTTCATAAAATGAATCGATTCTCACGAAACGTTCATTTAATTTGGTGGTGGTTCGTGGAGTTATGGGCTTTGCTGAGTACTGTAGTGTTGGTCTCGTATACACTAACGATATGCAGTCGTTCAAACGAACGTTTCGTTCAATAATTGTCCACCTCTAATACATAGACCTTTTGTCAACATATTAAAATTGTACACTTGACCTACTAATACCCATTAGTTTCCTGCCTCTTCCCTCTGTTTCACGTTGATTTCTGTCACGAATTGCTTCGGCACTTAGTTGCCGCTATTCTTGTTAAAATTTTACTTCAATTACAAAGGTTTTGCCTACATGCTGTCATAATTTTCGAATTTATTTTGGAATTATATACAGATACAATCTCCAATATGTGCTATTCATTACACATCTACCTCTATTTTTGATAAAAGTTTAAAAATTCTTAGACGCCAATTTTGATTAAGTTTTTGTCTCAGGGGCATGATTTTGAATTTTAATTCGTCAAGATTCATTTGATAGTTAATTGCATGTTACTATATTGTATTATGTGTAATAGTTTGTTATACAATCCAGTCTTATTACATGAACCCAATTACTTTTTATAGAGCAATTACTTTCGACCTCGCGGGTTTATAGTATGAACAATATCACGTTCGTTTACCCCTCGTCACCCCTGTTAAGTCAATACGAAGATATCCCAGGGAACCTTAAGTGTAATTTGTATCGTAAGCCAAGCTCCTGTCTAAACGACACTACATGCACGTGTACACATATTGAGGAAATACCAACCGGATCATCTGTCGAAGTTACAATAATAGACCAAGGTTTGTGTTATATTTATGCTATTTAATTTAGAAACCATATATAGTAATAATATCCGACGCTGACACAAATAAAAATTTCTTAATGTCATAAACATTTAAACTATTTTACACTTTTTTAATTGAAATAAACAGTAAGTAAATATAATAAAAAACACAAAAACTTTCACAAAATTATTTAATTCAACAACAATTGTTTCGCTAACACTGTAACTTCTTCAGGTTGACAATCAATAGTACATCTAAACAAGGTATATATATATATGTGAATCAGGGTACAAACACAGTACAGCACTGGGGGAAATAATTGAAAAAAATACAAAGTAAAATTAAATACATATAATCAAAATTAATAGTATACAAAATTAATGTAAAATTACGGATTAAAAGATTAAGAAATTAAATTAATTAAATTTTTTTTTGAAATATATAGCGGACAATTACAATTTTTAATTTAATAAAGGAGAAAAATTAACGTCTATTTGTTCATTTATCAATAAAGATGACGATTTTTGTTCGTTAATCTCTAAAGCTTCTAGTAACCTTAATTTAAAACTATTTTCACAAACGTGTAACATGTAGTAAAAGTTAGTGATATGATTACTTTCTATTAAGTGGGAAGCATAATTAGATAATAATAAAAGTGGGGTTTACAAATTAAATTGTGGCTCCTGCAATAAATTTTATATTGGTGTAACTGGGAGAAATTTTAAAATTAGGATTTTAGAACACAATCAATCCTTTAAGGATAAAAAACTAAATTCAATTATCATATCCCTAACTTTAACTACAATGTGATACACGTTTGTGAAAATATTTTTTTTAAATTAAGATTACTAGAAGCTTTAGATATTAACAAACAAAAATCGTCATCTTTATTGATAAATGAACAAATAGACGTTATTTTTTTTCCTTTATTAAATTTAAAATTGTAATTGTCCGCTATATATCTCAAAATTTTTTTTAATTCATTTAATTTCTTAATGTTTTAATCTTTAATTTTAAATTAATTTTGTATACTATTAATTTTGATTATATGTATTTAATTTTGAATTTAGTTTTATTACTGTATTTATTTTGTATTTAATTTTACTTAGTATTCTCTTCGATTATTTCCCCCACTGCTGTACTGTGTTGGTACCCCGATTTACACATATATATACTTTGTTTAGATGTACTATTCATTGTCAACCTGAAGAAGCTACAGTGTTAGCGAAACAATTGTTGTTGAATTAAATAATATTGTGAAAGTGTTTGTATTTTTTATTATATTCACTATGAATAATTTTCACCAAGTAAAGGCCGATTACATTTCATCATAATCAGTAAGTATCTATACACATTCGCTTTATTAGGACATTCTCAGGTGTAAGTACCAAATTATATTCCACGTTAAAATGGAACTAAATAAAATTTATTTTTTTTGATATATATTTACAAGGTGCGTTCTAAAGTAAACAGGACTATTTTAAACAGCACATTCTACTGGCGTCATCTATTGGTGGCTACCTGACTTGAGAAAGCACAACATTTACTTATGTTCTGTTAAAATTTCATGATCGTCGGACGAATAGAAGACGAGTTATTGCACTGTGACAGTGTGTTTGTTGCATCGGTACAAAAATTAATATCGAACAAAGACCCAAAATTAAGTTTTGTTTTAAACTTAGTAAATCTTTTACCGAAACGCTCCATTCGATGAAACAAGTTTTTGATGATAAGCGTTTATTTGTCGAGAAGACGTAAATCTAAGTTGCCGATGACGCCATGAAAACTATATGTGAATTCATCAAAGATCAGCAAAACTCTTCATTGAAATTAATGGAAATATAATTGAATATCTCCAAGACATCTACTTATTTCATTTTAACGAAACATTTCCACCTTTGAAAGGTCGTTTCATGAGTCTACTGATGACTAAAAATTACACATTCGAATGACACCAAGGAGTCAAAAAAGGACCGAAACTACTTGAACGACTGACTTGAAAGTGGTGCTTTCAATACGATCTAGAAACCAATTGTCAAAGTACAGATGGTAGTGCCCAGATGAGCCTAATCCGAAAAAAAGTAGTTTGAAGAAGTTCTAAGTAAATACAATAATTTAAATTTTGGAAAAACCAATTTACTCAAAACTTCAGTGAAAATTTTATAAAAACAAACTTTAAATTATTCGGATTTAATATAACAGATAAAGATTGTGATGGTAAAATAATTGAATAAATATTTGCTTCTACAATTCGAAGGAAACAATTCATAAGGAGCTAGTCCTATTTGGTTAAATGTTTAATGGTGTGTTTTGAAGTGTTTTATGCTGCGTACTCATTGTAATCGGTCAGAATTTCGTGAAGTTGGAAGTTGGTACTTTTTGCATGATAATCCGCCGTCTCATCGATCGACACTTGTGACTGATTTTTTGTCTAAAACTAACATTGTAAGCCTTAATCATTCTACTTAGAGACGTGGAGGTCTTTCAAAAGGCTTATATTCTCAAGGTTGTCTCTACAGATAACCCAAAACACTTGTTCAACATGCTTCTTGACTACGCACATCGCTATATAAGAGTATCAAGGAGACTATTGTGAATTAAATAAATGAGTTTTTCCAAAAGAATGAGCCATTGTTCTCATTTTCAAAATGTCCCGTTTACTTTAGAAACCCTTGTATGTCGTATTTCGTAATAATACCTAAAATGAAACTTTCAAATTACTTACATTTTCGTTGAATTAAAAATTGATTGTTAAAATTATCATGGCTACTTGTATTGTTTTTAGGTAATAGTGTAAAAAGAACTTATTTTATTATTAATACAATAATAATGTCCACCAAAAACTTTTTCAGAATATTTCATTTCGTTACAATTTTAAACGAAAAAGTTCAAATAGTATATTTTACAGAAAAGAATTACAGTACAAAATTTCAACCCGATAAAACTTATGAGAAGAGTTAGCCGTTAAATTGTTTTAATTACCTTCTTCTACTCGTTTTTCTTTTTCATACTTTACCCTTTTGAATGCTGATAAAAAATATAACAAAATAACAGTAATTACTAGTTTTGAAATTGTTGAAAATGAACTGAAAATATATTAATAATTAAATATTTAAAGTAATCTGCAGTGGGCACAAATTAATTCAACAATTAATATCACATTTATGTATTTAAAAATATATTGTTTCGTTAAATGTACATCTAAGTCGATAGATACTTTCCTATTACTAATAATATTTTAATACTTGCAAAAAAGTAAAATTAGAAATGCTTTTAGTGGTGTAATCTTGATGAAACACTTGATACATAATAATTTTTTTGGCATGTTTCAACTGTTTATTTATCAATGTTCTGAGAATTGATTCGGCCGAGCGGTCATTATCAAAGAGTAATTACAAATACTACTAACACGAATAATTAATTATTTAAGAACAATTGACGTTCTTGGTCAGTAATTTATCGAATCCACCAGAAGTGTATAAGCAGTCTCAATAAATTACCCACCAAATCGAAGCAACTCTTTAAAAGGAAGTTGATATAATAGCTATTTTTGGCAGCACATCTCCATCTACTAATGGTTGTATGGATGGAGCGGTCGTGTAATTTGCGGTAAAACGTAAGAATTGTAGATTGAGCGGTCACTTTTTCCATCTCATTTAAATATGTCGATTTTGCGGTCAAGGTAACATAAGACTGTGGAATATGCGGTCATAAATACGAATACCAATAAAACACTACTAACATCATGGAGCTCAATATTTATTTATAAAAATATACATATATAAATATATTGCTATAAGATTTTGGAGTTTATTTCGTGATTTACACCTTCAGCTGCACCAATAACATAACCTAACCTATCCTAACTAATTTTTTTTCAAAAATAAAGTTGTATACATTATACACGTGAAACGCTTTTTTGACCGCAAAACCGACAGGTAAATTTTACCCTTCCTCCATTTTTACATTCAACAAAGATTTGATTGAAAAATCCACTGACCGCTCGATGGACTGACCGCATATAGGACGACACCCTACTAATATCTGTTCTAATTGAAGTATTTCATATTTTAGACAAAGGCCTTATTAAGGTGTGTACTTTTCCAATTGAATCGACGACACACATTATATTAGTTAATAAATTATCAGACCATCAGATGTCGGTTATGATCAGCGTCCCAAAGTCAGTCACAATAAATCACTGACCAAATCGAAGGGACCTTTAAAAAAAACGAAACGATATCTACAAATGGCAGTTGGACAAGTAAATAGTTAGTAAAGCCATTGTCAAATATGTTGAAATAATTCAGTTAGCAACAGATATACTGCCATAATTAGTTAATTAATTATTTATAAATTAAAATATACCATCATATTATATACATATATATATATTAAATATTCAAAATGTGAATCACCAAATGCTCACGGCAGAAACCCTCGAAATTTTTTAAATAATAACTGTCCTCGTCCGGTTGAAACAATTGTCAGAGATAATAATTAAACAGCTGAAACATGCCAAATACTTTATTATTTGTAATTTATTTATTTAGTGTAATTACTTATTGAAAGGTATTCATTGCCAAAGCAAAATGAATGAAACATGACATGTTACCAAAAATGAAGAGGGTGACATATTTTCATATTTTATAAAGAAATATTAATACTAGTTGGAGTAACACAAATGTTACAAACAAAAAAAAGGTTTTTTTTTCAGTTGTGAAATCGTCAACTTTTACAATTACTGATGCTTATTTTAGTAAATTACAAAAAATACCCCAAAACATCATTTCAGTTAAAAAAAACAAAGATAAAATAATTTAACAATCTTGAAATAATACCATACTTCCTGTATTCATTTCTATATTTATGAGATTGTAATTATTATTAGAAATAATTTTAGATTTTTAAGTAGTTTATTGAATAAAATTTTGCTCATATTACGAAAGCTCAGATATTACGATGAAAATAAAAATTCGATTTAATTGATTAACCTTATTATTAAATAATGTTGTTCCAAAAGCATTATTGGAGCTAGTAAATGTACTTTTTCATTTTATCATGAATTTTTAATTTGTGCACATTAAAAACGCAAATGAATGGAAACGAACATAATTAGAATATATGAATTTTGTGGATGCTTTTAGCAAGATATATAAATGCATACATGCAATAATAAATCGTAATATTTTCATTGATTTTTAAATATGATGAGTAAATTTATATTTTCTACAATAAAAAAGATTTTAGTATTTGTTGGTTACTGTTATTATCAAATGGTTTTATATAATTACACTACCAAAGATATTTAAACTAGACCAAAAAAGCATTAAATTTGCAAGATCATTTTTGTTTCTGCTAATCATCATTCAATAATAATAATATTTCACTTTAGATTGGGATAGTAATAAATAATTTAATTATTTTAATGTTTCAACTGTCAATTTTAGAGTATGGAAAAAGTATAAAAACAGTAGTAATTATTAATGGCTTCGGGATTACATATTTTTACGTTTAAGATTGAATTGAAATTTTTTGCCATTTTTTTGGTCTAAAAAACCCATTTATCTCTAGCTAAGATTTATGAACGCTTTTTGGTGGTATGAATAAAAAGAAAACAATTTTGAGAAGAATAAATGGAAAACCGGATTAGGTAAGCAAGTTAGGTACTTAAACTAATAGAAAATTTATCTTAGTTGGAGATTCAAAGGAGAATGTATTCCATTTGCATGGATATCACTTTTATGTGGTAGGATCTATTAACCTGGAAAAGTCGATGGAGCTTGAAAATATTAAAGAATTAGATGCAAAGGGAAAGCTATTCAAAAGGAACCTGGAAAGTCCGGTATTAAAGGATACTATACGAATACCAAAATATGGAGCGGTATCATTCAGATTCATGGCTGATAATCCAGGTATTAAGAATTAAAACTTGTTTAGATTTTAAACACAATGTTTATGTCAGTGGCGGTTAGTAATGAAAGGGTGCCCTTTAACTTTTTAGAAAAAGGAGATTTTTTCCTGTTATTGTCATAATATATAAATTGAAGGGTGTAGTTGTATAGTATAATTAGCGTACATCCCAAACAGCAAGATTAATTATAATTCTATGTCGAAAACAAAGGGTAGTGCACAATTAAGCGTTGTTTATATGAAGTACTTTAACATTTAACATACTATTATAATTATTATAAAACGTCAAAATAAATCAACACATTTTCAAGTAAACGTTGATCAAGAAGGTCAGACCGGAGATATTATTTCCGATGTAGTTTGAGATGCTGATTTCGAATTTGTTCTCAGAATTGACAAAGCACGTCTGGGTATCGAGATATATGTTACTAACCTCTACGTACTGACATCTGCTACTAATTGAAGTATTTCATGTTAGATAAGTGCTGTTCCATTTGTAAGCATTACCACGTGAAATAAAAGTACGAAACAATCAAGAGAGTAGCCATTTCCGTGTTCTATTTTAAAACTTAATTACGAGGGTAAATCAAATATAAACGGTAAATTTACTATTTAGCTTAGCACGTAATTCTGATCTAGAAGATTCGATGCTCGAGTGTTATTTGGTTTATGAGGAGGGGGAAACCGGCTTATATAGCAGCTGCGCTCAGTTCTGTCCGCAGTATAGTCATGACTGAACGCAATGTACCTTCGTCTGTTGCACAACGCATTATCATAATGTTTTTAACCGATAAAGACGTTAAACGTTAAATTATTGGGAGTTTGGGGATGCTACACTGTCTCAGAATCAAGTGTATACGTGGGTAAGAGAACAGAAAATTCAGGGATGGACAAGAACGTGTCGAAAATGAAAGTCATGATCGACGCGCAAGAACAAATGTCAAGTCTCACAAATAACTACATCCGTGCTGTTCGAGATCTTGTTGAAGGTGATCACCATCAGTTGGTTAACTATTGAACAAATCTCATCAGAATTGGGTATCAGCTATGAGAGTATTCGAGTCTTCAATCCATCATCACTGATGAACTTGGCTTTAGAAAAATTAGTACTATTAGTGCTCCTTCTGAACCTATTTCGATAGGAAGGGGAGATTTTTTTGAAGCTTATGGCGTATCGTCACTTGTGATAAGACGTGGATCCACCACTACACTCACGAATCAAAAATGGCGAGTAAGGAGTGGCGAAGAAAGGACGAAAGATGAAGGCTGCCCTGTCAAAGCCAGAATCCGTCTCTCAGTCGGAAAACTGCTTGCGACTGTTCTGACTCAAGGGTTTGTTGAGTTTTACTCATTGATTTTCTTCACGATCAACGAACACTGAATGCGGATATGTAGCTTAGGCTTACTATTCTGTGTTGTTACACTCAGCAAAAATTGTGTATCCAACCAAACGACGGAGTAAGCCCATTCAACACTCGAGACTTCATCCTCCTTCATGACAACGCCAGGCTGCACACCGCAGTTTTGACAAGGAATATATTGGAAGAAGTGGACTAGGAAACCCTCGAGTGTCTATAATCCTCCTTATGGCCCTGACTTGTGACTAATCACCCTGTGATTATTTTTTGTTCACGCTCTTAGAGAGTCACTTGGAGGCAAAACATTTGAATACAATGAAGAAGTATGTATGTATGTATGGATTGTGTGTGCGCAATTGACTGACAACTCGCACTCAGACTTTTTATGAAAAAGGAATATTCAAATTTCCAAATCGGTGGCAAAAATGTGTAGAGTACGAAGGTGACTACATCGAAAAATAGTAAATGTTTAACTGGTGTTGTTCTTTTTTGGGTGTACAGGCCGTCGTCGGTTGGAATTGCTTCCTAACGTTTCGCTAGCACGAGTGGCGAGCTTCTTCAGAGGTCTATCCACTCGTTCATCAACTGGCCGCGAAAGCCTTAATCAATTTGTCAGTAAATGTTTAGTTTATGTGTACCATTAATCAATAAATTTATTTATCCAAAAAAAAGGAATTAAAATCCTTATTCGTCTAAATATTAAGATCAAAGATCTTAAATTTTGAACGCGTCCTACCGTTTATATTTAATTAACCCTCGCAGAATCGGGGGTCAGCGTTGCGCCAGTACAACAAGCTCTTTGAAATATTTTATCTCCAAAATCTAAATGTTGCTAATTTCGGTTGTTTGTATTTGACATTAGGGTAACTTGAAATTTCAATATTTTAGGGTAATTTAAAGATAGAGTTGAGTTCGGTATTAAAAAATACATCGAAAACGATTACCCTCATTGTGTTTTTTGTTTTGTCGCTGAATTAGAATTTGGCTTTATAATTGTCCTGATGTATTTTAATTTAAATGTTAGAATGATTCTAATCCGATTTATTTGGTTACGAAACTAGGATTTCTTGAAACTGCAAAGTGGTAATGTTTTCCTGGAGCCACTACATAGAAATCTTTTTTAATTCTTTTTTCAACAATCCATAGTCATGTCCTCGAAAAAGAGCGCATTACTATCTATGGCGGATTGAAAACAGCCAGAATAATCACTTGCGGTGTACGTATATTTCAAAGGTAAATTTCAAGATATCCTCATCTCAAATACAAAACAGCCAAATTAGAAACATTTGAATCTTGAAGTTAAAATATTTCAAAATTTTGATGTTCTGAGGAAATTATTATTACATATTAATACATAAGGCCAGAAAATTGTTGATGGCACCATTATTTTTCTCCTTTTCAATCCCTATTTTCGCTGACTTGTGTAATTAATAAATAAAAGGTGTCTGCCGTTAGCTCTTGGTGAACCATGTTGAAATAATAAATAAAAATTAATGGAATTTAAGCTCGGCTTTTTATGAAACATTTCTAATAATAATAGTAAAAAATACTAATACTGTGTTAGTATTTATCTGTATACTCGTGAACAAGGCTTAACAAGCCGAAACATATGTAGAGTTTAAATAAAACTTGTTGAAACATTATTCGCATTTAAGTATTTTTTACTACTATTAAATAAAAATTCTTGGAAACTGGTCACAATGTTTTATTAGATAACCCGATGCGCAATTCGCAGTACTCTTGATAATGACTTAACAGGGCGAAATGCGCATCGAGTTATTTAATAAAACATTGTGACCAGTTTCCAAGAATTTTTATTTATTTATTTAGTAATTAATAACTTGCAATTCACCCTGAAGAAGTCTTATACCAAATGCGACTCGTCGGTGTAATATGTCGGAAATGATAAGAGTTGGAATTTTAAAAATTTTTTAGTTGCACTTTTGTATTATTTAAGGTTTTTGGATTTTACGGGATGAAATGTCATTAGACTGGACTAGAGGAATGGATGTAGTTTTTCATATCGGCTCCTGCTGTGATATGCCTTCAATACCTAGTAACTTTCCTAAATGTGGGAACTGGGTTGGCCCTGAATTTTTCTTACTGTGATTATTTACAACTTTTGTTTGCTACTTATACTAATGTTAATAAATTGTTTCTATTAAGATGCTGTTTTTATTTTAGTATTTTACTAATTATTTCTCCGCTTATACTTACAGTTACTACAAAGGATAACAGGTTGACTACCTCTTGGTAACATGTAGGTACCTACTATAAAAATCATATTTATGGAGTAAAACTCCTATTTCAGTTTATTGATTCAATAAAAACAATTTCCCCAAAAAACCAATAAATTGAAACTTATCTTAAAACAAGAAGACATCTTTAAAATATATGGAGTTATTTTTTCTTATTTCAACAAAAAAAAATGACAAAAGATTTTTAAGACGTTATTGTTTATGAATCAGATTTACGATAATTAAATACGAATTTATTAGTATCATTAGATAAATTTGCGTTAGCTGAGTGATTATTTTAAACATCATCATGCGCAATAAATAATATATGCCGGAGTATAAAGAGGGAATGATTTATATATAAAGAGTAATAAGGTTTACTGTTTGGTTATGAACAGTTTCACCATGCCTTTGTTTGTGACGGTAAGTCGAATGTAAATTTTAATAATATTACAAATAACCATATCTTAAGCATTAAATTTTACTGTAATTAATAATCTTTTACCGTCTTAAAAGGCTACATAGAATTATTATTTTACACTATGACAAAAAGACATAGTGTGACAATTTTAGTATGCTAATAAATAAATTTTATTATAAAGCATTTAAACACAACAGACAATTATTTTCAATTAATATTACAATATTGTTATTTAAACTTCGTACTAGTTACGATTTGAATTGTTACTTCCTTAAGAAAAACGCAAAGGAAAAAATTGTTATTACTTAAAAAAATTATTGTTTATTTTTAAAATAATATAGATATAAAAGAAATCGAATTCCAACACTCAAAGCCGTTTTGAACAGTAGAAAATTTGCAAAGGAAAAACTAATGAAAGTTAAAAATACGTACAATAGCTGTTTGTCTCAAATGTAGGCAACAGCGACGTTAATAACTTCAATCAATAATAAATTACACTTCGTTAGGGTTCAATAAAAACGGTCAATAAAGGGTACCGTCATCAATTAACGTCGGTATTAATTAGTAGCAATTGTTCCGTAGTATATTTCAAGAAGCACTGTATAGAATTTGACAAGGTTGTTTGTCATTTCAGACCTCGTATGCGATTTAACTACCTATTATTTGAGTGTTTTGGCTTAAGAGAAGTTTAAAGTATCTCTTTATTACAATGTAACAGTTAATAAATATTACATAGGTAAAAGGAATAATTATGAATTTATGCTGTATAAGATGAACGTTTCATTATCTTAAACTGTGTCTATAGACCATGAAATCTTCTTCTTTGTAAAATTCTAACATGTTACTTTCTATTTTGATTTTTTTATCTGATACTTCGTTGCTTATTAATAACCAATTATACATTAAAATAATAAATAATCAAAGATTCTAATTCAAGAAGAAACAGCGGTGTTCGCTTATTTTCAAATGTAATACAAAAAATTTAATATTGTGAACCGGGAACCTGACTCAAAAGAAATAAAAATGGAATAATCAATTCTGATATAATAAATGTTGCAGACGATTGTAGTGATATTAACGTTTTTGTAGTATTGACATATAGCCTCTGGAAATTGATTAAATGTGTTGCTTTTAGGGATAAATAAGTAATATTCTAATACAAGTGCGCAGAAATGATTAGAATCGTTTGCAGTTACTTGTATTAATATTGTCTCGCTGAAGTGGTACACTATCAATTATCTTGAAAATCGTAGTATGTTGTAAAGTTTAACAAGTTGAACCTGAATATAATGTAAGTATAGGATGTTGAGGGCTAAGAGTTTTACTTCAATAAGGAACTAACGTAACGTAACCCGACCTTAATCTAACCTAACCTAGCAATAAAAAAAGATAGGTTAGGTTACATTATTTTTTTTTTTCGAAGCTCGAAAACTCTTTGAAGAAATGATTTCCGTAAAATATATATTCTTATTTAGCATTTTGAACTTCACGACATAATAAAATTTCAAGTTAATAGAAGGTGATATTGGTACTACAATAAACTTCAAACGATCCTGAATAATTCTACGCAATTGTTTTAGAATATTAGCTCTTTAAGCCTACAAATATTTTTTTAAATTAATTTGCCGGGTATATGTGAATACTATAAAAAGATTGATATCACTATAATCACCTACGACGTTTGTAGTATCTGAATATATTCGTCCTTCCTTATTTATTTTAAGTCGTGTTCTAGGTTCACACAATTGAAAAGGTGTGCTTCAATTTTGGTAACTAATTTTAATTTTTAATTAATCTCATTACTAAACCCATATCCATACTCCATAAAGAAAACTAAAAATTAATTTATTAAAAAAAGAAGGCATTAAAATCCTTATTCGTCTAAATATTAAGATCAAAGATCTCACATTGGAACGCGTCCTACCAAGTAAGCACAACGAACCGAAAGCCATATCCCACAACAGGTTTCGACCTATCGGGTCTCATCAGGTGGGCACTGGCAGAAAGGCCTTTACAGGCTATATTATAAATATAAATATAAATATGGAATCAACAGAAACAACTACTCCGAGGTTGATCTTAATATTTAGACGAATAAGGATTTTAATTCCTCCTTTTTTGAATATGTTATATCTTCGTCTAGGAGTCCATCGGAATCAACAGTGTAATTCAATGCCGGTAGGGGTATTAGCCCTCGGAGTAGTTGTTTGTGTTGATTCCATATTTATATTTATATTTATATTTATATTTATATTTATATTTATATTTATATTTATATTTATATTTATATTTATATTTATATTTATATTTATATTTATATTTATATTTATATTTATATTTATATTTATATTTATATTTATATTTATATTTATATTTATATTTATATTTATATTTATATTTATATTTATATTTATATTTATATTTATAAAAATTAATTGAAAATCAAGAGGATAGAAAGAATATTAAAACACGGAGGTGTACATACAAAGTGGCTCACCACAGCTAAAAGACAAAGCTATAAAGACTCTAATGACGATTCACGATGAAAAATAAAAACATCTTAACAATAGAGTAGTAATCATGGCCAACTGTTTAGGCTTTAACTGAAGGTGAAACGAATGTAGGTGTTGCATATCTCAAAAATTGTTCTCATTACTCAGACGGTGTAAAAATTAATACAACGGTTCATTACAAAAAGTTATTTGATAAAAATTTTATATTTTACGCTCCATAGGCCCTCGAGGTTTTTATAATATCAGCTTTAATACAAAAGACACACTATCCTTAACGTAGTTATCTAAACCATAACTTTCTATTTATGAGTCATCATCAGTTAATGAAGTTATTGATAGTTTCGTACCACTGTAACTGATTTATTTTTCTGAAAACATCACATAACTTTATGATGTAAAGAGTATTGAGATTTAACGGATCTCGTAAGACGTCTCGTACCATTTCGTGAGAACATTTAATTAGACAGCTTATTGTCGAAAATAATAAGAATGAATTCTGCTCAATCATCATACAGAGTAGAACAAACGGGTCGAATAGCTGGTGTAGTGAAGGATCGCAAAAGTATAGATAAATAAAAGTTTACTTTAGAAATAAAAACAAAATTTTTATTTTTAATACTTTACAATTGTTTTGTTTTCTGAAGGCTTTTTATAACACAAACTAATAAACGGACGTATATAATGCTATTTACAGGTGATGGGGCTAACAATGAATTTATGTGAGGCTGAGCTGTTCAAATCTAACTGATCATTCAGGAGTACATTTGTATTATTTTGTTAATTTATTTCCAGTGTTTTTAAAAGGGAGAGTAGATAACTCTAATTCTCTAAATGCAAAATTTGACATTTTTATTGAAATTTTGAATTTCACCGTTGACACGTTCAGATTATTAATTAATATTTAAGTTAAAAATCTCAAGAAATTGAAATTCAGTTTTTATTTATAAAGTAGAAAAATGGAGACTATACGGTTTTAATATAATTATTAAGTTTATTTATTACTTAAGTGTACTAAATGCGTAAATAATAAAACTTTGATGTTATAAAGATTATGGGCATACCGGTTTGTACGTATAAAGAAATAATAGAATTACTTATAAATATGGAATCAACTACTCCGAGGGCTAAAACTCCTACCGGCATTGAATTGCAATGTTGATTCCGAACGATTATTAGACGAAGATAGCAATCCAAAAAAAAGGAAGGTATCAAAATCCTTTTTCGTCTAATTATAAAGGATCACAGATCCCACATTTGGAACGCGTCCTACACAGTAGGCAAAACGCACCGAAAGCCAAATATAAAAACGGAATCATTATCAAATCACATATTTATTATATAGCTTGTAAAAGCCTTTATGTCAGCGCCCATCTGATGAGACCCGATAGGTTGAAACCGGTCGTGGAATATAACTTTCGGTGCGCTGTGCCTACTGTGTAGGACGCGTTCTAAATGTGGGATCTGTAATCCTTTATAATTAGATGAAAAAGGATTTTAATACCTTCTTTTTTTGAATAGTTTTTTTAAATAGTAGGTGTACGTCCTGAAATCCCCAACAAGGATATTCTATTACGTAACAACAGCCGCAAAAGACTTGACCAAATCATTATTGTAAAAAAAATGTACATGTGGGTATAATAATTTAATAATAATATACGATTAGGTCAATATTAAAATAGGTACATTAATTACAATTTTTCAATCATTAATTGTATTTTTGCTTTTTAAATTCTAATAGTAATATTTCCTACTGTTTGCAAAAATTTAGTTCATATTCATTATGCGTAGAATTTTTTTGTATTTATTACATTTACTATTATTTATCAACACTGTGACAATTGTCACCACCTAGCGGTCATTATCGAAGAGTGGTTGCAAATGCCTTTTACTCTATGTGGTATGACATCCTGTATAATAGCCTTTCGCCTAAAATGGATAACTATTTCATGAACTAAAGGTACATAGTAGTTATTTCTTTTTTTTAATTTATATAATACACACTACACTGTTCGTGTAATTCGAACGTCATTTATCCCCTAATCAATTTGTTTCGTATTACATCATTATGATATGGTAATCGCTGTTGAACATACTGTATGATCCACATTTATTTAGTTTGGTGCACTGTCTCAGCGGTTTATTATAAACAGTGTCTGCAGCAGTTTTGTTACAATCTTATTATGTTATTGTTATTGCATGTATTTACGAAAAGCATGTAGTGTGGAAAACAGATACATTGTTTTGAAGTAAGTAAAAATACGTTATTATATTGTACATAATGGGGTACCGGTTCTTGAAAAACCCTAAAGGGTAAATAGTAATAAATTTTAATCATTTCACAACTTAGTAATCGATAGTGATATAAAGGGATGACATCCCTTGATGTTTTAAAATATTTTTGAAATTACATATCACTATTTGCTATTGTACAATTCGCCTCGGGGTAAGAATTTACATATTGTGATATTATATATATGTTACATGAGAAGTGAGTGAGAAGTCCGGACGGACAGTTATAGTTTAACAAACAGGGTTTTTGAAAACAAACGATTTTCTTCACAACAACTCTGGAATGAACGTTACAAAAAATACTTCTAAATATAACATAAATTAGTCGACTCCTTTTTTATATTACAGAAATTAAAAAAGTTTATTTTGTGCTATACTATACCTCAATAACCAGAGTGTTTTTCCTCACAATAAATACCTTCTCTATTTAAGGAAAAGAATACACTACTTAGTTTGTGCTAATAAAGTGGTTGTTTACATCACTTTAATGGACAATTAGGTACATTGACTAATGGGTACCGAAAACATAATGGTCAATTGATTGACACTGTACACTTGGCCAAGTGTTTTATTTTAACAATGTTAAAAATTTTTCACTTTTCCAAAGTTGACGTTCTGTTAAAACCTTGGTAATTGATTTAGTTTTTACAAACAATTAAAATTAATTATGTAAGCATGTTTTTGGTCATGTGAAAATTACGTTGTGGCTTACGTTTAATATTGTTTTTCATGTTCTAATTATGCAAACATCATACATGGTAATAACACGTGAAAAAATAGGTATATGCTTTATAAAAAACATATTAGAAAAATGCATATTGTTTGGTCATAATTTTATTAGGTCTAACAGTAGGGAAAAATTGTATACAATATTTATAATTCACTATTAAATTATTTTCAAAATATTTTGTGTTACGATTTTGGTTCGTCATTTTTGTATAATTTAATTGATAAATAATTAATTAAACAGCATTGTAAAATTACTAGACAGTTGTGTCCACTAAATATATACAGGGTTTTTCAAGTTGATGGGCTATTAGAAGTATATTAATTAGTAGAACGAATTTAATTCTGAAACTTGGGCTCCTTTGTTGTTTCGAAATCACATCACACTGCTTTGTAAATTTTCTCAAAAATATAAACAAAGGTATACGTTAGTCCCATATCAATAGACGCCAAATTCAATGAGGAAGTCGAATATGCAGTCGAAAAAGGGTCATTCCATTAAAAAAAATTGACTTATGCCTTTTTGAAGTTGACCAACTTTGACCACAAAATTTGAACACCCTGTACATTTTAGTTAAAACCACAATTTTTTTTCGATAATGTGAATAGTTACAAATAATTTTTACAAGTTATAAAGTAAAATCTCAAAAAATAATTGAATTACGGTTTTTAAATGTTAACGTGCAAATGTCAAAAGTTTTGAAAAAAAATTAAATAACTCAAAATCGATCAATATTTTCGGGGTAGTGTCTTCTATAAAATATGCATATATTCAGATTTTCTATCGGAAAATGTAAAAAAAAGTATGTTATTCCATTAAAACTAAGAAAGTTAACATCTACTTCCGGTATAACCGGATGTATATCGAACTTGAAAATATTTTTAATAAAAGCGGCATAAACAATAACCAAAGGAGCCCACGTTTGAGAATTGAATTCATTCTACTAATTCATGTACTTCTAATAGCCCATCAACTTGAAAAACCCTGTATATTCTTTAAGCAATGGTTAATTGTATTCAGCAAAGGATTAAACATATTTAAACAAATTAAGGAGTTACCCAGTCCATATTTATTTACACATTTAAGAAATGGCTTCATATACGTAGAATGTTGTAAAAATAAATTAAAAAATTCAGTCAAAACTAGATAAGAACACATACAACTGTCAGAATATAGCTTCATATTTAAATGTTGAAATATATGCATCTAAAACTGTTTTAACAATAAAATTTGGCAATTCTAGAGAGTACCTTGTATACAACTTTTAATTATTACTCATGTAATGTACCTAATATTTTGTAGAAGTTTCATTAATGTTAATTTATTTTATGTAGCTATTGAGTATTTTCAACAACAGACTAATAAACAGATTATTAAATAAATTGCGAGTCAATTGTGTCAATTAATATAATCGGTTAACACGTATCCGAATATAGCCTCAGAGTTGTTCTACCTTAACACGTCGAATTTTTGTAATATCCTAACCTCAAATTTTAAGAACTGCAATCCAGAATCTTTTTGTAAGCATTACTATGTGAAATAAAAGTATAAAATAATCAAAGTAATAATAAATCCGAGCAATCCTTAATCACTGAACCAGAACCATGCTTAAGACTTGCCACAGCATATTTATATTTTGAAATAATTTAAATTCAAAACCCGAATAAGCCATTTTGGCTTGTTTGGCTTTGAGCTTAGGCTATTTACAAGTTTCAATACACTAAGGCAACTCTGAGACTAGATTCGAGTTCGACGTCGAAGAATACATCGATGATGATCACCTTCTTTTCTATTTCTTTTTTCCATAGTAGTGGTCTAAAAATCGAAAGATTCCTTGAAAAAACGAGGGGGGTAATTATTATCGATGTATTTTTCGAATACCAATTCTCAGAATTACCACAGCACATTCAAATTTCGAAATATTGAATTTGATCCTATTTGGCATGTGTATTTTGTATATAATTGAATAGTCGATCATTACTGGATTACTAACAAAAGACAACGGATTTTTGTTTCCTTTATTGATTCAAAACTAAATCTAAACAATTTTCGGTTACAATTTCGTAGAGTGGATTAGTCTTTATTCCTGTATATCTTAACAAAATATTTGAGTAAAAATATTGCTGCAAGAGCAAACAATTACCTTAAGAATGCTAACCCGGTAGGAGCAAGCCCTAAATAGTTCGGGTTATGTTTATGTTTTCTTCTCTTATCCGTAGGGGCTACGTTTCCTATAAAATTACAAGATAACAAATCAGCAGACAATGTAACTTGAAGTTCAGTATAAAAGGAGGAAGGGTTTAGATTTATATGTATGTATTGTTAAGGAGGAACTTCGTCTATGGTTCGAAAATAAACTTGTGTCCGTCGTAGATCTTCCTTCCTTTATTGGATAACTCCGGAAGCAGAGCATTTCCACAATAATTAGTACAAAATGCACATAGAACTAACAAATTCAAATAATTCACTTAGTGAGTCCCTTTACAATTTTGTATTAATGGCAAGTACGCGATTCTAATAGTAATATTACCTCAGTATTTGTTGCGTCCCTTGGACTACCAACTGATTTATTGTCAATGCAAGATGCGTAACGTCTTCACGCTGATTTTTAAATTCTGATTTTTAGCTCTTTTGTTCATTTATTACCAGTTCCTTTCCTTTGTCAATTTAGTTTCGAATCGTTTCCTAATTGCACTACCATAAATCGCCCATTAATTCCGATAATTTTTCTAGCTGTAACTGTCAACCCCCTAATCCTAACGTCCGTCAATTTGTTTCATATTTCTGTCACATTTATAACCATAAACCAATACGCTACAACAAGTTTCAAAACCCACCTTCCTCACTTGTAACACCCATCATCATTGTTCTCATCGAATTTAACCACACCTCCATCCCTTTCCAACTTAATCTACAATCTATAAATAACCTTTTTCTAAAAAGAGATCAGATCAATAACGAGCAATATCAATTCACATCAAACTATATACCTAATCAACTATATTCAACTTATATCAACAACAACAAATCTAATCAATTAATCAATATTCAAACGACAACTCAATCGTGACGCAACGCTTTCCGGTAGTTGCTACCAGTATTATCCGTGTATAAAGTGTAAATATATGTATAAAAGCCTTGCTTAAAGATTTTAATTCAACTACTTACTTCAATCCAAAAATTCAACACAAATGCCTGGACTTCATTAAGTTGCAGTCCAGGATGATTCATAGCGAATCAAAACAGTACTATTACCACTTAATTAGAATGCAAAAAACTCGGTTAAAACTTATTGGAACTTTATTCTACTGTCAGCTACAAGTCAACTGTATATTTTTTTGGGTGAGGGGTACTTTTATCCTTTTTTGCAAAAAGGGCGTTTTTTCTGATTTCCTCAAGGCATGCAAAATATAAGAAATATTTTGGATACCAAGTGATTCTAGCAATTGCCTAGTTATTACTAGAAAATAAATATTTATAGTGACATGTCATACTTAACAATATATTCTTTTATGCGCTGTATGAACTTTAAAAGAATAAATAAATCAAGACAACGTGTCGGTGTCTGCCTACGATGCATCCCGTGATTGGCAAGTTTCGTTGGAATAACAAAAAACGACTTATATCGTTACCCGTGTTTATCATTTTATTGTCAAATTTTAAATCGAGAGTAATCAAAGCCATTGATAATAAGCGATTATTGTTTGGAAAATTTCATGGCGAAGTTAGGGCTTTTATTAAAGAACTTTTTAAATTAAAAAATCCATTTATATATCAAAAGATTAATAACAATATTATAAAGCTTCGTTATAAAATACTCGGAGTACTTGTTTCTGTTGATTCCATATTTATATTTATACAGTGTTATTCACGCTATACGGCACGAAATATTAGGGGCAAAATACGAGACTTTCAAAAAGTTTAACTTTTGGGTTATGTGGGGGTCAATTATGGTTACTTTTTAAAATTATTTTCATATTATACAGGGTATTCTAAATGCCCTAAAAGTATCAAAGTTATGTTTTTTTTGAACCCCCTGTATATTATTGCATTTTTGGATTATCCGATAAAAATAAGGGGCTGTTTTGATAAGGTTTATAATACCTAAACCTTAAGCTTTTTTAAATAATTTGAATTTTATCAAAATCTAACCTAATTTTCATGTTTCAAATACTTAAGAAGTTATTTAAGTTATGTAAGCGAAATTTACAATGAAATGTAACAATAGATCATATTTTATATCCCAATTATAATAAACTCGTCATCTTATACAAGGTGTCCAAAAATTAATACTACTTAAGTAAGAACTTTAAGGGGTTGTAAATTGATTAATTTAAATGGAACGTCCTATTGTTTAACATTCCAGGAAATGTATTTTTTAATTACCTATCGGTTTTATAAGCTAAGACTACGCGTTTTTACAGGAAACGCTAAATAATTGTTTTTTTGCGCCATGTGGAGTTTTTTAAATACCTAAACATTCCAATGTATCTAGTTGCCTTTGGTGATTATTGTCCGATATCATTTATTATTGAGGTGCTGCTTATTCAAAATGAAAATTTATCAAAAAAAGCAGGGTACTGATATGATTTTTATCCTTGCGGAATGTTATAAGAATTGTCGCATAAAACAATTATTTAGCGTTTACTGTAAAAACGCGAAATCTTAGCTTATGAATACTCTAATACCAAACGATAGGTAATTAAAAAATACATTTCCTGGTTTGTTAAAAAATAGGGCGTTCCATTTAAATTAATCAAATTACAACCCCTTAAAGTTCTTACTTAAGTAGTATTAATTTTTGGACACCCTGTATAAGATGACGAGTTTATTATAATTGGGATATAAAATATGATCTATTGTTACATTTCATTGTAAATTTCGCTTACATAAATTAAATACTTCTTAACTATTTGAAACATGAAAATTAGGTTAGATTTTGATAAAATTCAAATTATTTAAAAAACCTTGAGGTTTAGGTATTATAAACCTTATCAAAACAGACCCTTATTGTTATCGGAGAATCCAAAAATGAAATAATATACAGGGGGTTCATTAAAAAATACATAACTTTGATATTTTTAGGTCATTTGGAACACCCTCTATAATATGAAAATAATTTTAAAAAGTAACCATAATAGACCCCCATATAACCCAAAAGTTAAACTTTTTGAAAGTCTCGCATTTTGCCCATAATATTCCGTGCCGTATAGCGTGAATAACCCTGTACTTATCATATAGTCTGTAAAGCGCCCACCTGATGAGACCCGATAGATCGAAACCAGTCGTGGGATATGGCTTTCCGTACGATGTGCCTACTGTGTAGGACGCTTTCGAAATATGGGATCCGTGATCCTTAAAATTTAGACGAAAAAGGATTTTAATGCCTTTCTTTTTTTAAATTTTTATATCTTCGTCTAAGAATCTTTCAGAATCAACAGTGTAATTCAATGCCGGTAGGGGTATTAGCCCTTGGAGTAGTTGTTTCTGTTGATTCCATTTTTATATTTATATTTAAATACTTGTATTTGGAGTTTCAGATTTTGACTTGAAATAATCATTTTCTATTAAAGTTTCACCAATGTAAGTATAATAATAGTCAAGGAATCTCTACTGACAATTCATCGGTGAAAAAATAGTTTTTTTTTTAATAGTAGCTGTAAATTCCAAAAATACCCAACAAGAACACTCTATTACGTAACAACAGCTTCAAAGACTTAACCAAATCATTATTGTTAAAAAATGTACATGTGGGTATAATAATTTAATAATAATATACGATTAGGTCAATATTAAAATAGGTACATTAATTACAATTCTTCAATAATTAATTGCATTTTTGCTTTTTAGATTCTAATAGTAATATTTCCTACTGTTTGCAAAATAATTAGTTCATATTCATTATGTGTAGAATTTTTTGTAAATCAATTCCGCTGATTAGATACAGGAAAAGCTTTGCTATAGAATAATAAATCATTTTACTGATCTGTATCTTATCATTAATGTTAACCATAAATGATTGAAAATGATGTATTTTACCTCATTATCTAGCAATTATATTGTTGCGAGACCAGTAAACGTAAAACAAGCGAGTAAGTGGAAAATTTACAATCGGAAGTTGTAATTAACGAATTCTACGAAATCCGGCACCGTTTCTCTTTTATGTGTTACCTATTTATCAAATTAATATTAATATATTGTGAGATTATCGGTTGGTATCCACTGGAATGAAATATAAAGGTTAGTTAATTAATTGTTACCTGTTAAATCATAATTCTTTTCCAAAACTAATCAAACTTTTATAACAATTGTCTTAAATTAAAATTAATATTTTTCAAAAGATGTAAATAAGGAATTGAATCGCTTTTCTAAAGAAATGTCGAAATAAAGTCGCATAACAGTAAGAATTTAGATTGCTTACATTACAATACGAAAATAACCAACCGTGAATCGTTTACCGTCTATTTATAATTATGTCAGTCTAAAATGAATAAATGTAAAAACCGTTAAAAATTTATTTCTGAAATTTTCTACTTCGTTAAAAGAAGAATTTAAATAAATGATTCTAATTGAGAAAAATACAAATTTGGGAAAATTATATCAAGCTATCCAATCAACACGAATTATGAACTCAATCGTTTAAGCAAAAGAAAAACGAATACACAGACGTTATATAGATACTAAAGGTTTTATATTCTTGTTAAGAAAAAGAAAATGTAAAAAATTAGAAGTATCGTTTAGTAAGAATAATGAAGTTATTTTGGTTAACGAATAAGTATTTGAAATAAATGTATAAACATTTGTTAGTTTAACAATCTAATTTAGCAAAACGTTATTAATAAATTTTCGAATATATTTCAATGATATATACAATTATCTAAATCTGAATTTTAGATTTCATTGTGCAGATATAAGCAAAATGTCAATATTCGTTTATCAGAAGGTATTAATTTTTAAAAGTGACAAAAAATTTGATGATCTAACAAAAAGACACATTTAAACCTTAGTTTTAATTAGGTATTAACGTTCTATATACAATTTTCTCAAGAGACGCAATAAATTATACAAACTCACGTGTTCAAAAGCTTTTGTGTTTTATATATTTCAGGCACTTATTTTCATCGTTGGACTAATTTGGAAACTTTAAATTCATTTACATAAAACATGTTACTAAAAAAAGACGTGTTGGATTTTTATCAATTTTCTTTTAAATATTGTTGACGTCTCCTAAGTTATTATCAATCAGAATAAAAGTAAATGTTGTCTACAACTATTGTTGGTGTTCGCACAGCTGTCCTTCCAATCGATAAATCAATTTAAATTTAAACAGGTAGTGCCAAAAATGCCTGAAATATATCACAAAAATAGCACTGCAAATCGTATTTTTGCCAGGGCAGTCTAACAATTAAGTTTGTTAAGTGAAATTTATGGGCAGCTCTGTACTTCGTTAGTAAGTTTTGCAATTTTTAATTAAATTAGTAGATACTCAATACGTTTTTTAAAACGTATACTAACTAATGAATCAACTCGTGAAAGATTTTCTTTAAATATGACTAATCTTTGAAAGTGTATATGTATAATGTCTACCACAACAATCGTACATTCTTCGTTAGCAAGAAATGCTACAAGGTCATGGAACTGTTTATTGTTTACTGTCTTTAATAGTAACAAAAACATTATTTCCATTACCCTTTTTGGAAACGATTACTAAGGTACAATGCAATTCTTTATCGATTAAAAAATCAAATCAACCAGTGTATCAGATGGTTTGATAACATGGACATAAACAAAGCTTATTTCCTCTGAAAACAAGATATTATAAGAGAACGTTTTGATTTTCAGTAAAAATGTCGTCTATAATGGACAGTTCCCAGGCTTTGAAGGACGACGTATCTTGGAGTGCTGATGAGTGTGAAGAGCCTCCCGAGTACGGAACGAAAAAAATGAAAAAATCGCACTTTTCAGAAGTTACATATGTCTCCCAGGAGGAACCGGATAAGAAGGAGAGAGAGGGATGGACTAGTAAATGGGACTTTCTCTTTTGTTGCCTTAATGTGTCTGTTGGGCTTGGAAATGTATGGAGATTTCCCTATTTATGTTACAAAAATGGCGGCGGTAAAAATTCATTTTTTACCTTACTTTTCTCTTCTTATTTTCTTTTAACAGCATTCTAATGATAAGTTACAAAACTGTAAACTTTGTGTATTACTGTATAAAGGTAAGGAAAACATTACTCACTATAGGTGACATGAATGTAGACACTTTATAATTCTATCGATTTGAGTGACATGGACTTAAATGTTTATCTTATCACAGAATTAAATACTAATTACTTTTGGTTTAAATAAGACCTAAGAAGAGTTCAGAGAAAAGTTTTATATTGCAGATAACAAACGATGTTTTCCTTTCTTTAAACTATTATGTTCCTTTTTTACATTTTTAATGCGACTGATTTTAATGAAATTTGTGAAATTAAATTTAACTACTTTCACGTAATTTATTGAAGTATTAATAATGGGAGAATATTAAAATTTCTAATATAAATAGTCTATAACGAAATTATTTTTCTTAATTATTACAAGTGTTTGGGTATATAATTAATAAAAATTTCTACTCGTTTCAAAAGCATTGTGGTAACAAAAGATACATTTATTAACTTGCATAGCATCGAAAGAATATTAAACATTGTCTAATTAATTTTACATAATGAAATAGCTTTAAAACCGTAACTTCCTGTTTAACTAGGTTTATTGTTATCGAAATATGCTTAATTTATTGTATTTTATTTCAGGGGCATTTTTGATTACGTATGGCGTAGCTATGATCACATGTGGAATTCCGTTATTCTTTCAAGAAATTGCTGTAGGACAATACCTAGGTTCTGGTGGTTTAACCTTCGTTGGACAGCTTGCCCCTTTATTTAAGGGTGTAGGATTTGCCGCTATGACAATTGTGTTCTTTCTAGATATTTATTATTGCGTCATTATAGCATGGACTTTATACTATATTCTAAGTGCATTCGTAGCTATGCCAGACATTCCCTGGCGATATTGTGGTAAATATTTAAATTTGGCAATTGTGCAGATGATGGGACCCCCTCTTGGAATAGGGTGAAAAGGAATGGGGGAGTGGGGGTGACCAATGACCTTGTGCAATACTAAAGTCTGGCAAATAAATAGAGAAATGAGTCGTCATGCTGAACAAGTTGACACTGTGGAGAAATTAAAATTTCCAGTGGCGTAGTCTACCAAATTATATTTAAGGAGGATAATTGATTACAATTTTTATTTTTGTCTGTCTTTCAAATAAATGCACATGTAGGCGTCTGTATCTATTTATGAACTGTCACTGTCACTGTTACTACTACTACTATCATCGACACCTGGTCGAATTATCGTTGGATAAAGAACAGCATCAGTCTCAAAATCTAACTGCCACATATTTTACTTCTACGAGTGTGGTAAGAGGCAATGGAATTCTCCTCCATTTGTTGAAGAACATTGTCGAACCACTGCTCGAAACGATCTCTTAACTGTGGTATGGAGGCGCAGGAGGTAGAGGTGGAAAATAGAATATACTACCCTTTGCCCCCTACTATCAACGTAACTGTCAGCTCACATACACAAATACCATTTCGATTTTTTATCTCCTCTACAGCGCCTCTAAGTCTTCACTTCAACCTACAAGCATTGGTTTAGTGTTCTACAAGGCCATCCCCATCCCCCTACCTCTTTCCATTCCAGTCCGAAGGGGGGGCTATTATCTGCACAATTAATTTTACTTTAATATAAATTTGATATTCCGAAACAGAAAAAGAAATAATATTGGCAGTTCAGAAGGGTTAATATTAATACTAAATGTAATTTCGTAATCTTCCAAATTGTCCAGTGCAGTCCAAATTCAAAGCACGATTTTAATTTTACTCTACTATTATGTAAATTAATTAAGCCAAGGCAATTATAGTAGACCGGTTTATACAAACGCCGTGTGTTTGGTTTATCTTCATGTTGAATTAATGTTCAATATACATACTGAAAGTTCACGTCTGTGTGCATAATAGCAATTATATTAATTTAATAGACAAACTGATGTAATGAAATCACGACAAGAATAAGTATATGAAGTAAATTTTAATAGTTACGCCGATAATAAAATTAGAAGCTTTACATTATTAATCGATTTCTAGACAACACACAGGCTATTGAAAATTTAATTTAATTTATTGTTAAGAATACGTTGATCGAACATGAATTACGACCAAAAAATTATAATTGAACCATATTTTATGAAATAATGGAAATTTTCTCGATTATTTGTGATCAAATTTATTATATTATTATACACCCTAAATTAAGTAGAAATATGGATTTATTTTAGGTAATACTTGGAATACCATAAATTGTTCCTCTATTGAAAGTTCTGCTATTAATTTGGCAAATAATACAAATACCCCAGTTGAAGAATTTTTTGAGTAAGTGCTCCAGGTACCAAAATAGTTCATCATTAACGAACGCATTACTTTTTAATTACAGCCGTAATGTACTTGGTATAACAGGAGGAATAGAGGAAATTGGAGGAATACGGTGGAAACTACTGGTTTGCTTAATATTTGGATGGATACTTATCTACTTTGTTATACGAAATGGTTTACATCAAAGCGGAAAGGTAGATTCATACTTGTATAAAAGTAGATACAAACAGTGGTGCATTCTCTGTACTTGAGAAACAAAGGTTGTGCCCGAGTAGAAATGAAATAGAGCATGCCCTAATATGATCCGGATGGGATCAGGCTCTAAAAGGGAAGTCGTAATACGGTATTTATATATAGTTCGTATCAGGTACTAAAAGGGAATGCTCTGTTACGAATCTCTTGCATTTGATTACCTTATCGTACACTTCTTAAGGAAGTCCTTACCTAACCTGGACCGATCCTGCCTTGACTGACACTAAAGAACCCTCGATCTATTCTAATCCGACTCTGATTTGACCAAACTATCGCAGCCCTTTTAGAGAACCTATCTATACCAGTCCGATCCTAATATTGCTTTTTATTTTAATCCTTTAATAGATTTTCTTAGATTTCCTAGCTGATCCTGACATTATTATTGTTTTTTAAACACATGCAGGAAACCTCTTCCTTGTCCTTATTCGATATTTGATAAAAGAGCAGCTGGGGTACCAGATCCTATTTGGGTCCGTACCCTACTTATTTTCTACTCGGGTGGAGACGAATAAAATAAAATAGTAATGTCTTACCGCTAGTCTACACTGATTTGATAACATTCGCAGACAAGGATTTTTATTTAATTACAATTTACGTATTTTTGTAGATAATTTGGTTCACCGCCCTTTTCCCATATGTCGTCCTTTTTATACTTTTAATACGTGCAATTACTTTGGATGGGGCTATGGACGGCATGTACCATTTTATTGTTCCACGTTGGGAAGAATTACTTAAACCCGAACCGTGGTTAGAAGGTGCTACACAGATTTTCTTCGCTTATAACATTGGTTGTGCCGCTCTTCCCGTTCTTGGTTCATACAACAGTTTTCATCATAATTTTTACAAGTAAAGATATAGAAATTAATTAGTTTAATTTTGAAAATATAAAAACAAAGTAATAGATTCTATTAAATTTCTCGGAATATCAAAACATAAAAACATAGAAACAGCATTTAATACTATAACAGAGTTATTGAAATAGGAAATAATTCTGAAATACATGTTTAAACATTTGTTAGTTTAACAATCTAATTTAGCAAAACCTTATTAATAAATTTTCGAATATACATCAATGTTATATACAATTATCTAAATCTGAATTTTAGATTTCATTGTGCAGATATAAGCAAAATGTCAATATTCGTTTATCAGAAGGTATTAATTTTTAAAAGGGACAAAAAATTTGATGATCTAACAAAAAGACACATTTAAGCCTTAGTTTTAATTAGGTATATACGTTCTATATACAATTTTCTCAAGAGACGCAATAAATTGTACAAACTCACGTGTTCAAAAGCTTTTGTGTTTTGTATAATTCAGACACTTATTTTCATGATCAGGAAACATCGTTGGACTAGTTTGGATACTTTAAATTCATTTACATAGGACATGTTATTAAAAAAATACGTGTTATTTTAAAAAAAATGACTATGGTTTTGTATGAATAAGAATATTCGGTTGAAAAGTTTGGAGGCAACCAATCGGTAAGGCGAACCACGATTATTTGCTATTGCAAGATTACTGCTAAATTATTAAATGCTGTCTCCATGCTTTTATGTTCTAAGATTAGAATAGGCATAGAAAGCTACGACACCAAAGTGGTTTTAAAATGTGTAGTTTTATGATCGACTCTGGTTTAAGAGTCCCTTTAAGATACGAGCGAAGCACTTTTAATTATGTTGAAGGAATTAGCAATAATTATGGGTATTCCTCAAAGACAGGAAAGTAACAACAATTAATTACAAACAATTAAATAGTTAGTTTAGTTTAGTTTAGTTAGTGTAGAATCACAGCCAGGGTAAGGGCAAAAATGAGTCATTTATTTAATAAAGCAACATCAACATTCTGATTTTTGGTGCAAAGGCATTATCAAGGTAGGTTTTAAAGTCAATAGTTCGTTTTCTGCAAATGGTATCAGATGTGAAATGGTACATAATGTACTCACTACTATGATATAAAAACGTTAAAATATACATATTATGCTGCACAAATTAATGCCTTTACATTGTTATAATTATAAACTACATTATGCACCTTCTTACATCCGACATTACCGGGAGATAAACAACTGTTGTTAATTGTTGTTGTTAAAGTTGTTAATTGTTGCTGTAAAAGAAATAGTACTTTAACACGAATGCTAAATTGAACAGTTGTCATAATATTAATATTTCTGACTGATGTGGATCATTATAACAATACTGAAAGTAGTTAATTTTTATTATTAAAGCTTTGTTTTTTATAGATCCTATTATGCAAATTTTATTAATTTCTTAAGTGATTATCGTTTCTACTATTACATTAAAAAATTACAAAAAAACAAACACAAATGCAAAAAAAGACGAAGAATGATACCACAAATTTTACAAGAAAATAGAAATTTTCACGACCATGGAATTATCAGAAAAGACACCAAATTCCTGGAAAAAGAACTAAAACACAACCTAAAACAACAGAAAATTAAAAAATAAATTCTAATGGAAGCAGAATTGGCCATCCAATGCCTACCGAAAGAAACCCAAGAAAGAATAAGACGCTTAACAGCAGAAGAACATGTCAATATACAATACAAAAAATAATTCAACAACATCAAGATCATTAACCAAAAAATGTAATAAACCAACGCAATCCCAATTAAAGCCGACGAAACACCATTGTCATAATGTATAAAGCCACATACATAAAGCAAACGAAGGATTTCATGGAACACAACAGCTGAATCGAATTACGAAGAGGCCCTACAAGCAAATACCAAATCTAAATAATACTTAGATAAACAGCTTGATAATGCCGAGGGGCTAAACGATCGTTGCTGAACAATTTAATATAATTTGAGTAATGGGACCTACAACAAACAACAAATATAGCCAAGCGAATTTGAAAAAAAAAACAACATTCAAATATTAACATTAAGGTTTAACTTCCAATTTTATGAAATCGAATAATATTTTTTCATTCTAGGGACGCATTCATTACATGTATAGTTAACACCTTGACATCCATTGTGGCAGGATGTGTCACTTTCAGCATCCTTGGTTATCTTGCTTTAGAGAAAGGTACAACTGTATCAGAAGTAGTTACAAGTGGTCCAGGACTCGTATTCTTAACCTACCCGGAAGTTGTATTAAAATTGCCGTGGTCAATGCTTTGGACATTATTGTTCTTCTTTATGTTACTGGTAAGCATATATTTTGGTATTTTACTTAAAAAGCAATATATTAAAAGTGTTTCAATTTGGTTAGGTACTGGGTTTGGATTGTGGATTTTGTCTAGTGGAGGCATTCATAGCGGGAATACTCGACAATTGGTCCGAAACCCTGAGACCTCATAAAGAAATTTTTAGAGTAGTAGTTTGCTTCGTAATGTTTCTACTAGGCATTCCAATGATAATGGAGGTACGTATTAAGTAAATTAAACAGTAACATAAAAATGTATAGAAACCTAAACCCGTTCCGTTTCGACACACATCTAATGAACTCAGATAGTATCCCTATTCCAAACCTTGATCTTTCTTGATCCCATATCTTACCCCTCATTAGAATTAAATCGAAATTAGCATTTAAGTAGTATAGCTACAGTAGAATTAAGATATGTCCTAAATAGCCGTGGTCTAAATAAATGGATAGGTCCAGACGTTTTGCCTTCAATGGTACTGCGTTGACTTCATGGGCGAAGATTAACATATATCTCGAAGTCTTGGTATAGACTGTACATTTAGACCACGGTCCTTGAGCTTGAATCTTAATTCTACTATGGATTTCGGCAGTGAAAGCCTATGTTCCTATATGAAGTTTAACTAGTTTTTATAGGTACTGAACAACTCCAACACAAGGGTTTGCTTTTTGCATATTAACCAATCCGACGAATTTTACCTTGCATGTGGTTTAACGAAGCATACATAATATACAGTGCTTTCATTTCTGATTGGTATTGATCGTTTTCTTCTTGCTTTCACTAGTGAGACATCTCTCAAATTCCACCCCTAATACGAACCCTGTTTTTAAAGTTTCAAATTGCTTCTATTCATTCTAAACGCTTCTATATGGAATTTTAGGTTTAAGTGTTTTATTTGGATCAGTTCCACAGAACTCCATTTGGTTTTCTTGAACATATTAAGTAGTATTTGTATAGAAGTTGTTTTTATTGTAGGGTGGCATGTATGTTTTCCAATTAATGGATTATTATTCGGCTAGCGGTATGTCACTGCTGTGGGTATGTTTCTTTCAAACCATGGCAATATCATGGGTTTTTGGAACTAATAGGTTGTCAGACTGCGTTGAGCAGATGCTAGGGTTTCGACCAGGAAAATTTTGGACAATATGCTGGCAATATTTCGCCCCTTCCGTAATGATAGTAAGAAAATTGGTGGTAAAGTTAATATTATTTCTAATGTGATCATTTTGATTTCAGATTATTTTCATTGCTCAGTGTTTCCAGTTCCAACCACTTACCTATGGTGATTCATACGAATATCCATGGTGGGCTAAAATAATAGGTTTCGGTTTAAGTTTTTCATCGATGATGTGGATTCCTTTTTATGCAATTTTCTATTTATTAAAAAAACCTGGAACGATTTGGGAGGTAAGTATTTTCACTTTTTCAGAAAATTGTTTGTATAATGGATATATACAATTTTATTTTTATTCATTGTTTTAGAATCTAAAAGAAGGACTAAAACCGGACATCAAGTTGAGAAGACTTTCAATGAGAACTAAAGATAAGATACTTATTTCAGAAAGTACAGTTGTCGATTTTTAATGCAGCATTCGATTTAATATTATGGCTGTTATTAATAAATATGTTAAACAGTGATAGATATACATATATTTTCATATTACCTAGATATAGTATTGTGTGATACTACATTACTGTTAAGCTTATTAAATTATTTTACAATGTTCCGAAACTAAATAAAAACACTTATTATCCTTTCTTTTAAAATGTTGCAAAACCTGTTAAGCCCCCCACCCCTTGGAATGGATCATCAGATTATAATTATCAAAAACAAGAGTAGTTTTCTAAATTATTAAAATGTTTCTTCTTTTTTCCTCACAAATAAATACATTGTCAAAATATAAAAAAACGATTAGGAGTCTGTTTTAAAAATATGTACTTACGAAAAGGGTCCGACTAAAATCGTTTTGTAAAATTGTTGTTTGCTCGTTTCTTATTGTAATAAAAAGTGTCTATGTTATAAACGAAATAACATAAAAACTTGAAATAAACACGTAAAATGACTAAACGAAAATTGTATTTAAAATAATAGACAAATTTATTTTAAAATAGCAAATAAGAGTTTTATTATTTACTTATCTAAGTTTGTGGAGTATTATTCCAATGAACTTTCCGATTAGAGATTTCCGTTTTTTTATAATTCCTTTTTTCTTAAATTTTTAATTGAAAAAAAATTAAATAGACTACAAGACTAATAACCAATTTTCAAATCTCTAAAAATTCTGCACTCTAGAATTTGGAAGTAAAAGAAGCACTAAACAATGCTACTCAGTTGGTTAATATTAATAACGTAATCTAACTTTTTTGAGAATAACTGTCCGCCAAAACAATATTATGAGGCAATAAACAATTTTTTATGAAAACATTCGAGAGTTTGATTACTTTCTGATTAATCCTAAAATAAGAGATTTGAAGGAATATCGAACTTGGTATTGAGGGACTTATTTTGTTACAAAGTCTATATTATTGAATTCATTTAATATCACTCACGTCATATACTTGAATAACAAAAACCAAGAACACGTAAAGATAAAATACTGAAACTGTAAATTAACATTTTTGTTTAAGGATTTATTTAAAAATCTACCTTGCGTTAAAAATTATACCTAAGATGCCATATCAAATTTAAAAATTTAAATTTAATAAAACAAAAAGGTTTTGAAGAAATTATTTATTGTACACTACAATATTGTTTCACCACACTGTGGCTTCATCAGGTGTATATACATTCTACAAACTTACAGTTACTTAAATACTAACTTAGGTGGTAAATTTAGATTAAGGAGAGGGCAAATGTTTCCCTCTAATTGATCATTTAATATAGTGTTCCAATTTTTCTAACAAATTAAGTCTCCTGCTTTTATTATCAGTATGAAGAATTTAAATTTTTTTATCAAAGTTATGTCTAAATTAATTAAGTGCTCTGAATAAGCTGAGGTTTCTTGTTTTTTAAAAAAAATATTTTTATGTTCTTTTATTCTATCATAAAAAGGTCTGCCTGTCTGCCCAATATACACATTATCACCATCTTTACATACTGGTAAGTAAACATCTGATTTTTTAACTTTTTTAGTTTTGTCTACAATTTTTTAAAAAATAACCTATAGAGTTATTGGTTTTGAAAGACACTGAAATATCATTATGGTATTTTATAATTTTGCTAGTTTTTGTGGAAATATTTCCTAAATAAGATAAAGAAACAAATTTCGTATTTTTTATTGAAACAAGGGGGTAAATTGAGTTTGTAATTAGGTTTTTAATTTTTTTAAATAGAATATTATAAATGACACTAGAAGAATATCCATTGTTTATAGCTATTGTTAGTTTTATTTAAAGTTTTTTTTCATAGTTTTGTTTATCTAACGGCATATTTATTAATCTGTGGATCATGGAATGAAATGCTGACATTTTTTGTGAAAAGGGGTGAATGAATGGGCATGAATTATAGTATCAGTATGTGTTGGTTTCCGGAAAATTGAAAATTGATGTTTATTATTATTTTTCAAAATTGTGAGATCTAAAAAATGAATCTTGTTGTTTTCCTCTATTTCCATTGTAAATTTAATGTTGGAATGTATATTTAATATAAGTATTATAACAAAAAAGTTTCACCCTTAAAGAATAAAGCCATGGAGACCGTATTTAATACCATAGCACTGATCCTAGAGTAGCAAATAATTCTGGTTCACCTTTCTCGCTCTAATGCAAATAAGTTAACTAGTTGAAACAATCATGTTTTTTTTTTCATTATTAAGATGTTTCTTCGGGTATGTATGTACGATAATTCGACTTTATTTCAAATTAGTAAATATAATCATCTAACATACGAAGGTTCAAAGAGAAATTGAACTAATGCAGTAAAATAGTGTAACCTATAAAGAACTAATCTAATTATTGTATAGGCTAGTAGATTTTTTACAACTTCATCGTTCATACAATATTATTGTATGTAGATAGTGTCTGTTCAGCAATCGTGACTCAACCATGCTACAATAATTTCTTATCATCCATGTTCGACAGTCAAACATCACAAAACAGTTCTTCAACATTTATGTACCTACCTAACAAACTCCATTATTATGCTACTCCTGAAGATTTCATAGCAGAAATAGTTCTACACTTAATTCGTTTCTGGCTCCGAAACTGTTGAGTCGTTTGTAACAGCGTGAGTGTTTTGCTGTGTGTGTGTGTATGTCTGCTATTCATAGGTGAGTCAGAAATACTTTTGATTTTTTTACAAACTAAATTTAGACTTTAAAGTGGCATATTTTGCTGTAATTTTAATCAACTTCGAATGCTTCTTTGGGATCTAATTTTAATTTTAGTTACGAACTAGGTTACCATTATATTCATCAACTGCAACAGATGTTTAGGATCTACTTAATTAAACTTTTGATTTAAATAGAATAATTTTTCATTATTTGTTTGCAATACTATATAATCTATTAATGAAACATTACACGAAAACCGTTCAAGTCATTTGTCTAGATAAATTACTTACTAATAAATTGCTAGCGTCGAGTTTCGTGAAGCTTGATACTTGCTGTTTCATTTGTAATTTTTTTAAATGGTGTGTCCCAACAACCATTTGTTTAAAAACAAATGTATACAACAATTCCATTAAATTGCTCTCTACAAAGACCAAGTTGATATAGTTGTAATTATATTGTTAAACCAAATTCAAATCTTTTATTTTCGAATGATATTTAGCAGGTAAATAATATATAAATTTTTGTTATTAAGTTTGTAAATATATTATGCATTAGGGACAAGTGTTACACGCGAGTAACGTTTGTAAAACTTTGAATGTCTTATAAGATGCGAAATAATTATATGTTATATTTTCATTCATCTTACCTATGTACGAGTATATATTAGTCATTGTTTATTGTTGTTGTATTGCATATAATGTTAATTTGAAATAGTATTGCAAGTCTGCGATTTTTGAGAAAAAGCGAAATCAAAAGTTACAACTAATAATAAGATTAAATTGTTAGCAATGGGTTGGCTTGTATGTACATAACTATTGTGTATTAATGATGTATTGTTACCTATTTCGTTAGTAGAATTCATCAATTTTGTTAGGTTGTCCATTGTAAATTTTGTAACACAGTAAATGAAAGTTATATGCTTATAAATAAGTCTATAAACTTGTTCTTTTTTATTAATGTACTTACTTATGAAGCATTCGATTAAAAATTATGTTGAATAAAAGTGAAATTATCTAACTTTGAATGTGACGAAATGGTTATACCAAAAATTGCAGAAGCAACTGTAGAATGTTTTTTTTAAAATAAAAATAAAAAGCAAAAAATGTATTCTATATTAAGACAGTTGGAATTAAAATTTTTTAATTCAAGGTATAGAATATTGTTAAAAAGGTACATTACTAACCATTTTTAAATAAACAATTACTTAAAATTATACATGTGAAATAGACTGTCTTATAAGATGCGAAATAATTGGATGTTATATTTTCATTCATCTTACCTATGTACGAGTATATATTGTTATTGTTTATTGTTGTTGTATTGCATATAATGTTAATTTGAAATAGTATTGCAAGTCTGCGATTTTTGAGAAAAAGCGAATTCAATTCTTTTATTTAATTAATATCTAAAAAAGTACTAATTTTGAATAAAACACTGTTTTATAAATTTCAACAGATTTAATTATCACACTATACAACAGCATAAAAAATTAACAACAATTTAAGTAAATTTATTATGACTAATAAAGACAAAACTAACAAAATTAATATTTCTGGTATTTAAAAATTAAACTGTAATTCATGTGAAATGTTTTACATGTAGAAATTTTAAAACAAGAATTAGTAAACACAAGAGAGCATTTTATAACAAAAACATTGATTCTTCAAATAATGGAAACCACGTAATCACTCATAATCATCAATTTAATGAAGATTACGTACAGAAAATAAGAAAACTAAAACTGTCTCTCCTAGAAATTTTAGAAATTAATAAATTTAAAAATAGGGATATTCTAATAAACGACCAAATAGAATTAAGTAGTTTCCCACTACCAAATCTTTTCTCTCTACCCGTTCCCTCAAGTAGCATATAAGCTAATTTGTTGTTAAATTAATTTAAGTTCAAATATAACTTCCGAAGAAGCCAACGTTTGGCGAAAACAATTGTCAAGTGATAATTAAATCTGTTGAAATTTATAAAACAGTATTTATTCAGAATTAGTGCAATATGAATTTCAACCAAGTAACTGTAGACCGCATCCAATTTACTAAAAAAATTACACCACCTACTATCTATCAGCGCGTATAAGTCTCTTTGAGTTTTTAAAGTTGTAGAGTTAAATAAAGTCATAAAATGAGAACTGCACAATTTGTCACGAAATAAAAAATTACAGTAAAATTGGGTACAACGTACTCGATGAGACCATGAGAATCAGTACGTTCTATCGCAGATATGTTAAAAAATGAGAAATTTTTATTAAGTTGTGGATTTTAGATAAGTTTCGGTAGACTCCATCTTATATACGCAGCGTGTATTATGAGATAAAGAAAAAACAACCAAAGAACGGTTTTGAAAACAGTCTGAAGATCGAATCTACAATATTTCATATATGGTCGATATTCCACCAATATTTCACCTAATAAGAAACCGTGTGTAATACCCGCATGTCATATTGGCGATCCGGGTTCGATTCCCGGCTGATGCAATATTTTTTTTTACTTTTTTACCTCCCAGACGAAGATACGAACGATTTTTATTTTGTGCAAATTAACGGCACTATGGTATGATATAAATTTCATTTCCCTCCATTTATAATAGATACCGAAAAAACAAACTTCGAAGTTTACGTATTAATATATGTAATAATACTTTACTGTAAATATATGCACTCAATATATGATCTTCTATAGGTTTTGCCTCCAATTCCAATAATAATCTTTATAATAGAAAAACTAAACTCGGTGCAATCTTAAACAAATATAATAACTAAATAAACTAATAAGAAAAACAGCACTTTTTGTTTCAACATATATTTGAAGATTTCTCTTACAATTGTTTCGACCTTACTACTTACTACAGTACTGTAGTAAATACTTTTTGATAATGACCCTTAGGTCGAAACAATTGTAAGAGAAATCATCAAATATATGTTCCAACAAAAAGTGCTGTTGTTCTTATCAGTTTATTTAATAATTTTTATTGCCATACCTGCACTTAATGAGAGTGGTAAAGTAATGCAGTAGTTTTAAAAACTTCTAAACCCTATGTAGTCTCTATTAGTGCAGAAATTGTCAAACAAGAACATTTTCAGAAACTATTTAAAAGGGGTATCTATTACATAAAATTATGATGTAAAATTATGTTGATGATAATTTGGGTTAGGTTAAATTATGTTAGGTTTGGTAAGGACATACATGATTAAGATTAATCATTAATCTTAATTTATCATAATTTTAAGTGTTTTAGTCTACATCCTTAATATGTACCTGCTGTTTAAAATTCTTTTTTGTTGTATTTACAAGAAAATGCGCTACGTACATGCGTAAAAGAAATTCACTTGAAGATGAAGTCAAACGCTACCAAGTATTATAAAGAGAGTTTCTAAATTACATTACTCCTTCTTTGAACTTAAGATTTATCCTACGAAAAGATGGTTTATTAAAGTTACTCCTCATCTTAAGAAAATTAAAGGTTTATATATCTTATCGCCTTCTTCAAAGAAGTATTTGATCGTGATCCCATATAAAAATTGAATATAAAATAAAGTTAATAGATTGTGTACTGCATGGATTGTGAAACATGTTTTAAAATAATTAGGAAGAAGTTTGGAGTAATAAAATAATGGGAATGCTTCTCTTAAAAAATTATTGTTCTCAACAAATTTTTTAACTATTGCTGGTTTGCAGTATTTTGTTACTCCCAATTTCTTCTTAATGTTTTAAAATTGAATCATTTAAATTGGAAATTCTTGAATATAATAATTGCTTACAAACACTCTATATCATTTGGAAATTTCAAATAAACATAAGAAGGCTCATTCCACGTTTAGTACAAATTAGTTTAGTATAAATAAAATGGATTAGGTACTGAATAGAATTATTTGTAGATAATATTTATGTATAAAATGAAAACACTATAATTCAATTTTTATCATTTAAAATGTCCTTGATTAATTTAAAGTTTAGCACATTTATGTTTTGCGATTTTATTATAATCACGTTTTAAAGTATTAAAATTTGCTTATATTACACAGGTCAAAGTAACACAGATGTTATTTCCGACGTACTTTGCGATACGGATTCCAAATTTTCCCTCAAAATTGCTCCTGCATAACATATCCTAACCTCAAATTACAGAAACTACAATCTTTACCCCTTTTATGTGACATTACTACACCAAATAAAATGACAAAATAACCAACAGCAGCAATTTCCGATAAATCATTTGTCCCGAAATTACAATTTGGCATCCGATTTGATCCAGCATATCAATATTTTGAAATATCTAAACACCAAAATCCAAATGTTGTTAATTTCCCTTTTTGATTTGGCATTAGAGTATCACGAAAATATTTGAAGAAAATTAAAGAAATTCGCCAGATTTAAGACCGCATTTAAAAAATTGGTTAAAAATGATTACCTCTGTTGTGTTTTATGTTTTCAACTCGTCCACTACTCCACTTTTTTTCGAGTGTCCTTCCTTTTTCGAGGGCAAGACCGTGGAGAGCTGAAAAAAATCGAAAAAGAAAGTAATCAGTAATGATCTACTTTACAAATGTGGCCCTTAAAAGTATTCAAGCATTTTCCTAGTTTCAAAGGAAACAAGTTAAACAGATTAATAACATAACAGGCGGGCTGAAAAGTTCGTAGGCTAGCATAGAAAAAAAAATATTTTTTTTTGATAGATTTTGATTTTATTATTCAATATAGTTCCCTTCGAGGGCGATACAACGATTATAGCGGTCATACAATTTTTCGATACCATTTTTATAATATGATTTGTCTTTAGCCTCAAAATAACTTGAAAATCTTGAAATAAAAAAAGCCTTGTTTAACAATTTAAATTTTGTCAATAGTCGAATAGAATTAGGCTCTACTAGCTCCCCACTCCTCCTATGTAAATTGTAGATGCATATATATATATATATATATATATATATATATATATTGACATTAGTTTTAAATTTTAGTGTAATTAGTCTTGAAAATCATCGCAGTTCGATCGAAACAATTATCGAGTTATCGAAAATAAATTAATGTGAAACATTTTACGTGTTTTTTTTACGTTTTATTAGTTTTATGAATCATGTTTCACAAACGTTGCACTATCGAATCTCTTACATAAAAACTATTGATGCGGGGCCTTGAGAGTCCAGTTCCTTTGGAATGTTTCTGGTCAGGTACCTCCCTTGCAAATAATGCCGAAATTTTACCTGCGGATAACATCAGCATACAGCGAGCGAAACCCTTGTAATGTAAACCATAATTTATGACCCATCTTCCGATAAAGCAACCTGTTTTATCTCCTAATTATCCACGTAGGGCTATCACCTGTTTACCCTCAAAGTTAAGTAAACTGGCGCCATAAAAGGATAATAAACTTTAGAAAGCAGGCGCATAAACAGGAACTTCCTATTTTGGAACTTCCGCTACAGTCAAAAGAGATAAGAAATGCCATTGTTAAAAACAAGTTTACCATTATTTTTAAAAATAAATATAAATCACAATATTTATGAAGAAAAACAAAATAGCAAAACTAAATAAATTAAAATTTACAATTTTACTCAAGACGCCCCAAAAGAAATATGTATACTCAATTACAAAAAATTTTATTGGTCGATACTTTTAATGACGATCAAATAAAGACCACCTGGTAGGCTATTTTGATGGCGCCGTTGTAACTTCTCTTTAAAATATTCGCTTTAAAACAGCGGCAGCTCGTGAGTGTCTTATATGTGCTGAAATAAACACTTTCAAGGAAATATTATCAAATTTTAACATCAACAAATGAATCGGCTAATTTCAAGTGCATTATCAAGAAGTGGCTTGATTGGTTGATGACATGTCGTATAATAGAAAATCAGAATCAATTAAAAGCTCTAACATGTGAAATAAATATTTAAAAATTATTTTAGTTGTATTATAAAACAGTTTAAGCAGAACTTGATGTCTGTATGTATTATAATGTTTTCGTAGCTAAATGACAGAAAGCCGAATGTTCGTCTATCCTTCCCTCGACGTTTCTACATTTATCAACCGGACTAAATCAAATTTTGCATGAAGATACCAAAAATACAGATCCCATTTTCCATGTAACAACTGGTTTTTACTTTTTTAAGATAAGCCTATCTCTTATAGATACTAGTAGGAATAACTTTTTTTCATGAACCTTATTGAGTAGGCGATTGTTGGAAAGTACTTTTAAAATAAAATAGAGATTGTATATACCATTATTCATTTAAATGCTCCGTTTCTGAAATATAAAGTTTCAAAGTCCGTGTTAAAAATTTAAAAGAAATCTGTAAGTACCTACGTAGGTGTGTTGGATTGAAAAGTTTCGATCTTATTCTTCGATCTTTTAACATTTTTTCACGTACCCCATGGCGTTAGGTGTAAGCTCATTTAATACGAAGGCGAAGTTATCGCTGCCTCTTTTTATTAAAACGTCCTGTTATTGAGTATCAAAGTTAAATTATGAAGAAAAGATTTTTGAACCTCTTTCAGGCAAATAATTTATTATTATTAAACGAATCAATCAAAGATTTAGAACTTCTTCAAACAAGAATCGTTTAAAATGATCAAACAAGATTATGTGAAGCTCAACACTATTTTTCAAATGATTGTATAAAATTGGAAAACTATTTTTAACAAAACAAAACTGAAAAATAAATCAACAATCACAAACATGTTAAAAGTTGTTTATCTCTGAACACTATTAACGTAGATAATATAATGAGTGTTCAGATGTGAACAATTTTTGAAATGTTTGTCTTTGGTGATTTATTTTTAAGTTAAAAATTTTCTTTATCTTCAGTTAAAAATAGTTCTTCAATTTTATACAATCGTTTAAAAAAGAGCGCTGAAGCTTCACATTATCTAGAACGATTTCCATTCGAAGATATGTAGATGTCATTAAGGTTAATTAGTATTTGCAATCAGTCACTACGAGGGCCCGCTAGTTTATTTTTCAAAATAGTTCCTGTTTACACTGATATACAGGGTGGGTCAATAGTGCGTGGACGGAAGATTGTGTCTTTATTATTGATTTTACGAAAATATGATTTGAATAAAAGTTTCAACAAATGAACTCATTCATATTTTAAAATTATTTTCAATTATACAGGATGTTCCGTTTCGCCTGGGTGCTACCTTACTTCATTTTTTTAAATGGAACATCTTATATATTATTGCATTTTTGAATCCTTCGTTGAAAATAAAGGTCACTTTGATGAGCAGATATTGGGTCGAAGTTGCATCGTTTCGGAGTTATTTAGCATTAAAGATGAAAAAACTGTTTGCAGCATCTTATAAAAACCATTTTATCTCCGAAACGAAACAACATAGAAGGATCCAGGTCTCACCATTGTGTTGAACAAGGAATTACCTATCGTCTCATACTAAATTTAACTCATTTAGTCTTTTCGAAATTTTTCAATGTGTCACAAGCTTTTGTATTACGTCACTGAAAATTCTGGTGGTTATTTTGAGTGTAAAAGGGGTCATAGCTTGAGGTGTGGGAAGGAGTGAAAATCGGATAGATAAAAATTTAGTAATTATGGAGGGTGTGGAATAAGTTCAAATTTTAGATTACAAGTAACCTCTATTACGTACCCAACGTGCATATATTTTACGGTAATACCATTTAGTTGATAATGTGGTCCACTCATTTTTTAGCTATGTCTAGCTGATTAGCGATAAATTTGCAGGTGATTAGCTGGTAGTTTTGAATCGAATTGCTCATTTTCTTTCAATGTTCCTCGTCAGTCTTAGAAACTGGTTGTTAGATCGTGCTACATCTTCAATTTTGCATTATTTTCCTCACATTCGAAAAATTTCAGCACCGATCTCCTTACCATACTTCTATCAACAGTATCACTACCGTAAGCTGCTGTTTAACGACACAAAAAATCTGCAGGCTATTAAATATTTGATTTTTCATCTGGACTTCACAATATTTAATAGTTCATATAAATATGGAATTAACAGAAACAAGTAGTCCGAAGGCTAATACCCCTACCGGCATTGAATTACACTATTGATTTCGAACGATTATTAGACGAAGATAATAATCCAAAAAAAGAAGGTATTAAAATCCTATTTCGTCTAATTACAAAGGATCACAGATCCCACATTTGGAATGCGTCCTACACAGTAGGATGAGACCCGATAGGTCGAAAACGATCGTGGAATATGGCTTTCGGTGCGCTGTGCCTACTGTGTAGGACGCGTTCCAAATGTGGGATTTATGATTCTTTGTAATTAGACGAAAAAGGATTTTAATATCTTCTTTTTTTTAATTTAATAGTTCACCTAATCGGCCAACAAGCTCGTATCCGACATGCTCTTGGCCACTTATTTTTAAAATATCTTATTACTAGTTACCATTGGTTTAAATTTTTATTTTTTTTACCTATAAAGTAATATGATATAAAACCTTCAAAACATTCAACCGTTTTAACATATTGACACCGCAAAAAACGTTTACAATGAATCAAACGGTTACTACATATAAAGTTCAAAGAAACATTTCCTGATAGAAAATTGATTTGAAAAATATTTGAATTTCAGGTAAAATGTCGGGAAATGTATGCGAATACACGACCGAATCTGAAAATGGAATGCTCGACGGACAAAGTGGAAAAGCAAGTTCACCTTTTTGCACGATCACGTACATTGCACCCCCTAAAGACGATGAAGACGACGACGAACTCGACAGGGGAGGCTGGGGAAGTAAATGGGATTTTCTTTTTTCTTGTATCAGTCTATCTGTGGGCCTCGGAAACGTGTGGAGATTTCCGTATTTATGCTATAAAAACGGAGGAGGTACTTTATATTACCCTAATAGTGACACTTCACTGTATCAAAATACAAAGCTCTTTATAACCTTGTAATCCATTAAGGATGGTTTGAAAGTATGTCACTGTATCTATCTTTCAATCAATTGAATTATCTTTATTGATTTGCTTATGGACTTTTTATGCATATTATTACTCAGTTGTAAATAGAACACGCATGTAAATATTAAACAGTTGATATTTAATTAATAATAACAACATCTGAGGTATCTATGGCAAATAAGGTTAATCTAATTTGAAAAAAATGCAATTAATTGTACAATTGGTGGTGTAGAAACAATGTTACGTTTGAATAAAGTGTATTTATGTGCCCAATCAAGAAATATATCTAGATACGAACAAAAATTACTTAATATTTAAATAACAAATTTGGTCAACTTCAAAGGGGCATAAGTCAATATTTTTAAATGGGAAAAACCATTTTTGACTGCATATTCAAATTCCTCATTGAATTTGGCGTCTATTAATATGGGACTATCGTATACTTTTGTTTATACCTTTTGAGAAAATTTACAATTTATGAAGATGTTGCTTTTTGCACTGCATTTCTTTATCTTGTAAATACGGGTTAACGTTTGACCAAACATGGCTGTTTCTTCTGTTTACTATTCCTTCCCGTCTAAATTTAGATTCATAGTAAAAGGGATAGGATGAAATTTGTATTTGCATAAAATTCTATGAATTGATAAAATAGAAATCCCAAGAGCTGCTTCAGTAGCTGGAATTGAACTTCTTGGAAAAGTGTGGAAAGTAGGTAAGAACACTTATTTCATTATCTTCTTTATCTATAATTGGTTTCGTGTGATTGTTTTGTTTTCCGTTACCATTTTGTTGAAAATTTGATTCAATTCTTTTAATTTTTTTCCAGTCATTCTCGGTTTTTTTCTGTAATTTTTCCACATTCACCATATAAATAAAGTTAATTTAAAATATCTTGATTGCTATAGTTTTGATCTAAATTATTCATTGTGGATACTTTATTGCAACAATTCAAAATTGTGGGTCTGGAAGACGGCATACGCATCCTGTACAGTTTAGTTAAAAACCACATTTTGTTCTTGATAATGTGAATAGTTATAAATAATTGTTACGAGTTATGAAGCAAAATCTCAAAAATTAAGTGAATTACGGTTTTTTAAATGTTAACGTGCAAATGTGAAAAATCTTGAAAAAAATTAAATAACTCAAAATCCAACGATATTTTCTGGGTAGTGCTTCCTATAAAAGTGTAAAAAAGATATGTCATTTCATTTAAAATAAGAAAGTTAACATCTACTTACGGTATAACGGAATGTAAATCGAACTTGAAAATATATTTAGAAGAAGCGGCATAAACTATAACCAAATGAGCCCAAGTTTCAGAATTGAATTCATTCTTCTAATAGCCCATCAACTTGAAAAACCCTGTATACTTCTTTAGCCCTTTTGAATTGACACGAAACGATTTGAATAATTAGACTAGTAAGTGTATTGTTTATTTTGCAAAATGCACTATTATAATAAGTGTACAAAACGGCCTAGTAAAAAAATGGTAGAATGAGATATAAATAAAACGTTTAGGAATAGTAATAGACAGAAAGAAGGACAGAGATCTTTACTAGTTGAATACTTGAGTGGATGAAAAGTTTGGTTTTCATAAAATTGAAAGTGAATATAAGAAAGGGTGCCAATTCTGAGTTGTGTTCAAAGTAAAGAATGTCAGGAATATTTTCCGCGGTATTTATTATTTGAGGAAGAATTTTCAGATCAAGAAGACGATTTGCTGTCGGAGCCAATAAAGAATAAAAACAATAGCAGAATTTATATATTTTTTAATGGACGCCAGGGTGTATTTGATGAAGTTTTGAATTGTATTACAGATGATATGGAAACAAAACTTTGTGTTCATTACAAAATTGCCACTCTTGGTAATTAAATGAATTAATTTTTTGTTTTTTTTTTTGGTGATTTTAGGACTTTAAAATCGTCGTTAAAACTATGTAGTACGTTACGAAGGTATTCTGCGTATGTTGAATTGTCTTTATTATTTTCAAAATCCTTCGTTCTTATTATACGTTCTGCAAATGTGCTACCTGTCTGTCTAATGTAAGTCTTTTCACAAATTCCAATTTTATTTCAATAAGTAAACTCCTGATTTGTCTAGTATTTTTAGTGCCGTCTTCATTGTTTTTAATTGAGTTCCCTAAGGTGTTATACGTTTTGAATGAAATTGAACTATTAGCAAAACTTTTTATGTCTACCTCCTTTTATTATAATTAAATGTTTCCTATATACGAGTCGTATGTTATTAAATGCGTTGTTTGTTTAATTAACTTTTTGTTGAAAAGAGACGTGAGTAGTGGGTAATTGTCCCAGTTATTAATAGCTATTTGCTAATTTCCATTCAATTCTGCGTTAGATTTTTCTTTTGATAGTGGTAGTATAGTTGTGAGTCATGAGATGATTTAACTTAGAATAAATTATTGTGTCTGTTTGTGTACTTCTGTGATAAATAAAAAAAACGTGTTTATTATTTATGTTTTTATAACAATTTTCAATAATTATTGTGGCGTTTTACAATAAAAAGTTTTTGTAGTCGAATTATGTTTTACTAATGGAGTTACAACAAGTGAAAACCTCATCTATATTAATGGTTAATTGTTTGTTAGTCAGTATTTCCTCATGGTAAGGACGTTTACATAATCACCAATTTCACATGATCCTGTATTTCAACCCTTAGGCTTCCGATGCGATAGAAGTGATGTAGTAGAATAATTATCGAAATTGTTTATCAATAAAACAGGGTATGTGAGCACAACATATATTATCAGGCAATAAACGTTTGGTAAGCTTACAAATGTTTTGAATGAACTCGTAACTGTGTTTGAGGCAAGGCATAACGAGCAATTTAAATTGATTTGAATTCAAATTAATGTTACTTATCGATTGATCTCGCTTAATTCCCAAAGCTGGATGAAACCAATTTCAATTAACTACCAATAGCGAAAATTCTGTCTGCGACAACAAAACTAAAAGCCATGGAACTAATACTTTTTTCGAATACAAATGCATTTACAATTAATAAAATAAATCCATTTTGCCTTTAGGAGTGGTTCTTTTTATATACATATATATGTATTTAACACTATCAAGTAAGGTTAGTGATGTTTGGTATTCTACTAGAATTTGAAAATGACTAAACATTCCGTCGTAATGTTAAGTCTTCGTAAGGACTATTGAGAATAATTAACACTAATGAAAATTATATATTGCCGATAAAATCGGAGATGCTTATATTGTGGGCATTATTCTAATAGGCTAGACAAGCTTCATGAGTACTGTCTTAAGTAAATAACTAAATAAAGAAAATTTAGTTCTTGATCAAAAATTTACCAAAACTACCAGATGTTGATATACGAGGTATGTTTTTTATGTAAGTACCATTTTGAAATTAATAAAAAACGTGCAATGATATCTTAATAATTTTATTTTTACATGAAAGCCTGTACCTCAATCTACTTTTCTACATAATTTCCTTCAATATTGAGGCACTTGTCATAACCTTTGACCAGTTTTTGAATACCCTTCTCATTGAACTCTGCCGCCTGACTTGTTAACTGTTAACCACTGCATCACAACTGTTTTGACTTCGTCATCGTCTTGAAGACACTGACCGCCCAGAAGTTTCTTCAACTGCAGGAACAAATGGTAGTCACTGGGTGTTAGATCAGGGCTGTACGGAGGATTCTCTAGAGTTACCCAGTGAAAAGATATGACCAAAGAGATCTTTGGTCCGATTAGCTAATGGGCTTTAGTCCTTTAGCACCAAGGAATCGGACTTCACACTCGGCGGGACTCACAATTATCAGAGGCATCTCAAACACTCAGTAAACAACGTGAACAAGGGTGAATCAGATTGTAATGGCGATAGTTGAGAGATGTAGGTACTCAGTGCGCATGCGCGGAACGCTGACCGCAGCGCTGCGGCGGCAGGATTTCAAAACGGTACTTACATAAAAAACATGCCTCGTATAAAAAGAAGTTGATTCAAAATTAATCTACTTTCATTCATGAAACAGCATCGTTTTGGTCAGTAATTTATCGATGCTGCCTATGGTGTGGTAATGAGAACTGATAAGATCGAAATCGCGATCCACATCTAGTAATTTTGATAGATTTTTGACTAAGAACCAAATATTCTTCATTAATTTGGTTTGCGTGCCCATCACGTATATAAGCTACGTCGTGTGGATCCAGTTTATCAAGTAGATATCTTCGTAAAACTTTGTCAAGCATATGAAATACCACAGTTAGTAGTAAAAATCAGTAGATGGCGCTATACTGCCTGAAGTAATTAAATGTTTAATTATTTGTTTTAGGTGCCTTCTTAGTCACATATGGTATAGCTATGGTACTGTGTGGGATACCACTATTTTTCCAAGAAGTCGCAGTAGGGCAATATTTAGGATCTGGAGGATTAACATTTGTTGGGCAGCTATGCCCTTTATTGAAAGGTGTTGGATACGCTACAATGACTTTAGTATTCCTTTTGGACGTCTACTATTGTATTATTATTTCTTGGACATTGTATTACATTATGAGCGCATTTGTATATATGCCTAACCTGCCTTGGAGATCATGTGGTACGTTTTACATTAATAAGTACTACAAAATCAACCTAATTAACCCTTGAAGTATAGCCATTTATTAACAAACAAGTCCAACATTCGGGTGTTGGTCAATAGGGTGCCGTGATCAACTGATTCCTTATTATTTGTTGCTACCGTTTGTAGCTCGTTTGTTGGCGAATTACTACTATTAATTATTATTGGTCTTAGTATAAAGTGGTACAAACTTAAATTATTAAGCTGTGCTGTTTACTGAAAAATTATAACGCGTACACGTTTTATTTTGTGGATTTGCGTTTTTTATAAAACTGCACAACAGCATTTATATATAACCTAAACTAAGGAATCGATCTATTTAATTTATGCATGTCAAGTTTGAACTTGAAACCTTGATAATAGAGAGACAAGTTCAAATTTCACCTGCACCAATAATAACTAATAGTAGTACGAGAGTAAATCAAATATAACCGGTAATTTTGTAAAATAAATTTATTGATTAATGGTACACACAAACTAAACATTTAACATTTTTAAATCTAGTTACCTCCGTGCTCTATACACTTTTGACACCGATTTGTAAGCTTGGATATAAAAAGTTTGAGGGCGAGTTGTCAGCCAACTGCGCACATACTATTCTACTTCTTCATTGCTTTCAAATCTTTTGCCTCCAAGTGATTCTTTCAAGAGCGCAAACAAAAAATAATCACAGATTTGTTCAATACTCAATAGTTAATCGGCGATCACCTTCAATAAGCTCTCGAACAGCACGGATGTTCATCATGTCATTTGTGAGACTTGTTCTTGGGCGTCGATCATGACTTTCATTTTCGACACGTTCTCGCCCATTCCTGAATTCTCTGATCTACGTACACGTACAGACTCGATTCTGAGACAGTATGGTGATGCGTTGTGCAACAGACGAAGGTACCTTGCGCTCAGTCGTGGCTGTACTGCGGACAGAACCAGGCGCAGCTACTACCTAAGCCGGTTTCGCCCTCCTCATAAACCAAACAACACTCGAGCATCGAATCCTCTAGATCGGAATTACGTGCTAAGCTAAATAGTAAAATTACCGTTTATATTTGACTTATCCTCGTATAAACGGTACCAACACTAACTTTAAAGGGACTATAAACGTAATCGGTTAATTGAGTGTTATTAGGAAATACCAGAAATTGGTATTTTACTTCCATGACTTGGATTTCCACCAAACACTGCAGAGTAATCATATAAATGGTCAACTTTCTCTCGATAGCAAAATAGTTAGTTCACTGGTCAAGAAAGTGAGTGGGCTCTGGTTCGAATTCCATAATAATGTTATAATTAATATATATCCTTTTAATTATAATAAATAAAACACAATTACTTTGCACTGGCACTAAATTTATTTTTAACTGGACATATTTCAACTTACAAAGTCATTATCAACAGTGGTAACTAATACTAATAGTAATGATATAATCGTTATGATTGGTACAAAGTAAAAACCAAAACAATAGAATTCCTAAAGAATATATCGTTTTGGTGGATTAGATCAGGTTAAAGCTGCCTAGTTTTTTTGTTCTTTTATAACGAGTTTCAATTTCAATTTAATTGTCGCTTAGTTTTATAGTACTACCCTTACTACTTCGTCGCATTTTAGGAAAGACCGATCCTCCCTCAAGACGAAGATTTTTTTGTTATGTAGGCGTTAGTAACAGTAATAAATTATATCTGGTGTGCAATTTTGTTAATTGAAAAGTATAATGATGAAGATTTTGTTTCTAGGCACGTTTGCTTTGTTAAAATGACCTAATTGTAGATTTATGTAGACACAATTTTTTTTCTCGCTTAATAGGTCATACATAAAAACACTCTACATGCTATAGATGCAAACATTTTGCTTGTAATAAATTTAACATAATTTTTCAGAATTAAGAACTTTTAATTTGATTTCACCAGCAATTTTATCAGTATACGACTAGAGTGTTATACAAAAGAACTGTTAAAGGATTTCAATGGTGAATAACAATTCATATTTGAAATTTTCACTTTTTTATTCTCACTTAACATGTTTCGCTATGACTGTAGCTTCATCAAAAGTAGGTACAATACCTAATTTAACATTGAAATTTTAACTAAATATATACTGTTTAGGATCGAACTACACTAGGGAGGGGAATAAGTTTAATGGTGGAGAACCTATCTATTTCAAAAATATATAATAAACATGAATTTGTAATTTTCCACAAACCGACGCATAAGGATACAGTTATCAATAATTTATCAACACACCCATACCAACACAAACACGCAGCATTTCATAGTATGTTATATAGATTAGTAAAAGTACCCATCTCTAGAGATAATTATTACAAAGAACTTAACATTATAAAACAAATAGCATACAACAATAATTATAATATTCATTTAGTAGACAATATTTTAGAAAAAATTAAATTTAAACAAGCAATTCAATCAGTTTTTCCAAATAATAATAATGAAAATAAAAAATATGTCTCGATAACTTATATAGGCTATCCTTCAGAAATTATTAAAAAAAATCTAAATAAAAAAGGTATTAATGTAGCACTCAAAACTAATAATTCAATTTCCAAATTATTAAAAAATAATAAACACAATCAGGTATTTACAAATTGAATATATATATGTATATATATATTTTATTACAAGACCCGCAATTCAATTCGACTTAATACTTAATCTAACATTGAAATTTTAACTAAATATATACTAAATATAAATATAAATATGGAATCAACAAAAACAACTACTCCGAGGGCCAATACCCCTACCGGCATTGAATTACACTGTTGATTCCGATGGACTTCTAGACGAAAATATAACATATTTAAAAAAGAAGGAATTAAAATCCTTATTAGTCTAAATTTTATGATCAAAGATCTCACATTTTGAACACGTCCTACCAAGTAGGCACAACGAACCGAAAGCCACATCTCACGACCGGTTTCGACCTATCGGGTCTCATCAGGTGGGCGCTGGCAGAAAGGCCAATAAGGATTTTAATTCCTTCTTTTTTGAATATGTTATATTTTCGTCTAGAAGTCCATCGGAATCAACAGTGTAATTCAATGCCGGTAGGGGTATTAGCCCTTGGAGTAGTTGTTTCTGTTGATTCCATATTTATATTTATATTTAGTATATATTGAGTTAAAATTTCAATGTTAGATTAAGTATCGTACCTACTTCTGATGAAGCTACAGTCGTAGCGAAGCATGTTAAGTGAGAATAAAAAAAGTGAAAATTTCAAATATGTGTTGTTATTCACCGTTGATATTCAATTTTCATCAAGTAAACCAAGATTCTAATAATTATTTTAAACGATTTCTAAACGGTCTCTATATCTAATAGGTATATGCATAGAAATCTTCAGTTTATGACTGTGTTCCATACAAAGCCAAGTTGTTTGTGTACCTAATATATTTTGTGAGAAACCTTTTCTCCCGTGTAACCAAAAGCCACAACAAAAGTAAAACAAGGTACAGGTCTGAATTTCAGCAGATGCTGGGAAACAACTCACAGTATCCCTAAATCTGTTCTTTTATAGGACCCTAGAGAACAATAATAGCAACTCTACTGTTTGCGAATAAAGTTATTTAGTTGCTGAGGAAATTCTCTCTTTGTAGATAATTCGTGGAATACCGTACGATGTTCTAATATTGATAATCTGAAGAATGATAATGGTACCGTCGTGCTGAATAATTTAACAAAAGTATCAAAAACAATGGGAAACGCATCTGAAATGATGTCAACATCGGTTGAAGAATTTTTTGAGTAAGTATCATTTAAATTTCCATTCTTATGTATATATTTTCATAAATAATGGAATGTAGTAGGTACATGCAAAATAAAACCAAATTATTTAGAATACTTTCAGGCGCAATGTACTGAGCATAACAAACGGTATATCAGAATTTGGTGGAATCCAATGGAAATTATTAATCTGTTTAGGATTGGGATGGCTTTTGATATACTGGGTGATAAGAAATGGTTTACATCAAAGTGGAAAAGTAACTAAATTTTGCTTTAAATACATACTTATAATATTTCGTACTCATGAGTTAAGTCAGTGGTTCTTAACCTTTTAGTGACTGAATTTTATGCATTTGCGTATTCTTATCGGATATTGCACATTTAGCTAAAATCTAGTGATGATACATATCATTGCCATATTTACAATATTTTTCGGTAGAGTAGTTAACATAACTGTAAAAATGGAACATCCTTCATGGCCAAAACTGCAAAAGCTGAAGGTCCAACTCTAATATTAACGGTTCACATTATGATGCAGATAAAGACCGATACTTTTGTGAAAGAGAAAAAAATTTTTTTTGTGTTTCATTCCCACCAGCTTACTCATGCTGATGGGCGGGCAGTCCCTCCGACCTACACTGCAGTGCAAAGCCGAAGGGTAGGGCTAAGGCCCTTTTCAGCCTCCTTTCAGGAATCATGGGAACGGGTGGGTGGTGCGGCTAGGGAGAGAAAGATAAGACGGACGAAATAAAGACAGAAGAGAAGTGAAAGATTATCTGTGGAATATTACTGCTCCAGAATTTGCCTAAATGATCCAAGGAAACCACAGAAAACTTGGACCAGAGCAGCCGGACCGGGGATCGAACCGGTGACCTCCCGAATGCTAAGCAATTATTATAGACCACTAGACCACGCCGCTCGGTTGTGAAACAGAAATACTAGACGAGAAGATAGACCATTCGGATTTATGCCTTTTGCAGGAAAATTTTCATAAATTTTTATGTAGACAGTTTTGTATATTAAACAGTTGAAAGTCACTTCATATTCTATTCTACGCATACGGAAACACTATAATATCATACGCCAAACGGCTCTAAAAGCTTTGATCGAGGAGACGTGATTGTTTATGATTACAAAAGTAAAAAAAATGTTAAACAATTATTAAGTATTATCGGTAATTCATTAATAGTGGACTGATTTGGAGAAAAATCTTAAAATTAATATATTTTTTATTATTTGATGTTAAAAGTTTGTCACTTTTTAATGCTGAATATAATCTGGTTCATAGCGATGATAGATTATTTGACTGAATCTTTTGCCATGGATCACCAATAATATCGAATTATTTTCGAAAATTTTACAATAACTATATTATTTTAATGCGATTTTTGTGACTGCATACTGTTTACCAACTGTTAAACCCTTAGATTAAGCTTAATCAAAGTCAAACGCATATCGACACTGGTAGCCAAAGGACTTCGATTCTTGTTCAAATATGTGGGCGAATGTAAAGTTAGGTAACGTAAAGCAGTTTTTCAACTTTTAGGGAGAAATTGCTTTTTGGAATCAAAAACCTTTAACATATTCAAAAAAGAAGGAATTAAAATCCTTATTCGTCTGAATATTAAGATCAAAGATCTTACATTTGGAACGCATCCTAGCAAGTAGGCACAGCGAACCGAAAGCCATACCCACGGCCGGTTTCGACCTATCGGGTCTCATCAGGTGGGCGCTGGTAGAAAGGCCTTTACAGGGTATATTATAAATACAACTATAAATGTAAATATGTAATCAACAGAAACAACTACTCCGAGGGCTAGTATCGCCACCTGATGAGATCTGATAGGTCGAAACCGGTCGTGGGATATGGCCTTCGGTTCGTTGTGCCTACTTGGTAGGACGCGTTCCAAATGTGAGATCTTTGATCTTAATATTTAGACGAATAAGGATTATAATTCCTTCTTTTTTTAATATGTTATATATCTTTGTCTAAGAATCCATCAGAATAAACAGTGTAATTCAATGCCGGTAGGGGTATTAGCCCTCGGAGTAGTTGTTTCTGTTGATTCCATATTTATATTTATATTTATATTTATATTTAAAAACCTTTAAGTTTAATTCATAAAGCACTTCACAAATTTTAACAATGATAGGGTCGCGGATCAGTTTCCGAATATTTTTCTCCTAGCAGTCGGAAAAATCACCATTGAATTAATCTTCTATGTTTTGAAAATCAGCATATTCAACGCAGAAATGTTTTCTCTTTTCACTTTGTTTAGCTATATATATATATATAGATAGATATTTAATCCTCAAATGCAAATATGTTACTTCTGCCTTCCAACTTCATACTTCTTAAACCTAGTAGGTAGCTCAAGGTACAACCACCGGGCTATGTTGTACTACTTGAAACACTTAGCGCTATGTAATCTAATTACTACTACTAGTTTACCAATCAATTAATTTAAAGATCTAAAAATTAGCATTTACCGAATATTCCTTTATTTAATTTTCAGATTATTTGGTTTACGGCTCTTTTCCCTTATGTTGTGCTATTGGTACTTTTATTTAAAGCATTAACCCTGGATGGAGCAATCGATGGACTATGGTATTTCATCGTGCCCCGATGGGAAGAATTGTTAACTCCACAACCCTGGATGGAAGGTGCTACGCAAATATTTTTCGCCTATAGCATAGGCTGTGGTGCTTTGCCAGTTTTGGGCTCTTACAATAAATTTCACCATAATTGTTACAGGTAATATATACAGGGTGTAAGTTTTCAACCTGACCTCTAGACTATCTTCGGACTAAATTGGAATATCGTTTTAAAATTTTGGTTGAATGAGTTTTCACAGAAGGATTACCATTTTAAAATATTTTCGACTCCATTTTAGATTTTTTTTTTCAAAAAATTTTGGGCGAATTAATACCTTTCTATCACATTAAGTACAAATCATTAAATACCATCAATTACTTTTGAAGATAACCGCGATAAAAGTAAATACAGCAAACGGAATAACTTAAAAAAAATGGAATAACTCAAAAACCGTTTAGAATAAAGGTAGGGTGTATTACCAAATGTAACCTTATTTCTGATAGGGAATCCAGAAATGTAAAAAAATTGGGGAGTTCCATTTAAAATAAAATGTTGAAGCCAACTTCCGGTATAACCGGAAATGATAGAAATTCGAAAATATTTTAAAATGGTAGGCCTTCTGTGAAAACTCATTCAACCAAAATTTTAAAACTATATTCCAATTTAGTCCGAAGATAGGCTAGGGGTCAGGTTGAAAACTTACACCCTGTATATAAGAACTACTCTTTTTGTACAAGTTAGTGTCACAGTAAGGTAAATAAGAAAAGAACTTATGTTTTGAATATTTTTCTATAATTTTGGAATTATATACCATTTAGTACTGTCGAACAACTGGGAGAATTATAAAAGGAATGCACAAGTTTTTTTGTAAGATTTTTTAATGGGTATTGTAATAACATGGGCCACGAATAGTACCTATTGTTTTTAGTGTCTTTATTCCCCATTGATAGATTGATATTTCTGTACCCTTCCGGCCTATTTAAACGGAAACTCAATGTTTGGCATTGACTAAAGAAAAATACCTTTTTTAGAGATGCTGTAATTACTTGTATTGTTAACACATTCACTTCCATAATTGCTGGTTGTGTTACATTTGCCATTTTGGGTTATTTAGCTTTCGAAAAGGATACTACTGTAGCTGAGGTTGTAACAAGTGGACCCGGTCTAGTCTTCCTGACCTATCCGGAAGTTGTATTAAAACTTCCATGGGCAGCATTTTGGACATTAATGTTCTTTTTTATGCTTCTGGTACGTTAAATTTTAAAATATATTAATTATTTCCTGTTACTTATTGTTACCTACAGTAAGAATAATTCAAAAGATAATGAATAATTTAGAAATTTTATTCATTGATTATCCATATACTTTTTGGATGTAGTGTTCGAGTAGTAGGCCAATCTAAATATATTTTCAGGTGTCAAAATGCTTATTAGCAATCCTATTATACCACCCTGTAAGGTAGGTTCCAGGTTGTCACATTTTTAAACAGTGTTTATTTGCAATAAAGTAGTCGTAACGTTTTAAAGAGATAAGTGTAGAGTATTGCTAGATATTTGAAATAAATTTCAAACATCTCGATGTTTTCACTGATAAAACGCAAAAACCTCTAGGAAAATTTCATTTTCAAACATTCGTAACTTCACTAATTTAATGTTTCTAACATTGGCCTTCCGGGAAAAAGTAGTAATTATTATACGTGTGTGGGCCAAAGAGGGACTCTGTTTTACTTACGTATGACATACGTTAGTCGGCCGAAATGGAGCGGCCTATGCAAATTAAATTACATATCACAATGTTGTATGTTAATTGCAATTATACAAATACTGCTAGCCCTACAGAATCCCTCTTATGTTCACAAAAAGCTACTTATTCTCGGAAGGTCGATCCTAGAAACGTTAAAGTTAAAGTTATGAATTTTTGAAGGATGTCCCCAATTTAAGATGATTCTAAAAACTATACAAAACAATCATTTTTTGAAAAAAATAATATTAAATAGCTTTACTTTCAAAATAAATTAAAAAGCTAAATTTACTGGCAAACGCAACAAATCACGAGATTATATAACAAAAATAAACAATTGAAAATCGAATGGATTTCCCCTATATTAAAAGCTACCTGTAAGATATTTACAAATAATAATAATAGTATTATTACCTGTGTGAATTATTAATTTATTTAAATGTTTCACCAACAAATCAGCCTAAGCACGACAATGATTATCAAATAGATATTTTTTAATAATGAAGATAAAGTATTATACCAATTTTGAAAAGTGCAACAAAGTTTGGAACCATTTCTTTAGTTCTGATATCATTGTTTCAGTTATTGGGCACAGATAGTGCATTTTGTCTTGTGGAAGCCTTTATAACAGGAGTTCTAGATAACTGGCCAAAACGGCTACGACCACACAAAGAAAAGATAAGACTTTCTATATGCTTACTAATGTTTGCATTAGGAATTCCAATGATTTCAAAGGTACTTCTAAATATTCTATGATTCATACGTTTATTCTTAAATACAAAATGTAACATAGACGTAAGTTATTTAATTAATCTTTTTCTTTCTCGTGATCTAAATACAATTTGGATTGGATAGGGCGGAATGTATATCTTTCAACTGATGGACTACTACTCTGCCAGCGGCATTTCTTTATTATGGGTCTGCTTTTTCCAAACAATTGCAATTTCATGGATTTTTGGAACAAATAAGTTATGCGATTGCATTGAGCAAATGATGGGTTTCAGACCCAATAGATTTTGGACAATTTGTTGGCAGTTTTGTGCACCGATAGTTATGTTGGTAAGTGAAATAAATATTATTTTCAATTGCTTTTACAGTTAAGTTTTACAAATAGGTCAGTAATTAAAAAATAAATTGTCTATAATTAAACGTAATTATCCTTTCAATTTTTCTACAGAATGAGAAAAAAGTCATGTATACTTAAATATAACCATTATAATACATTACGTGTTAGATAGGTAGATATTCAGAACAAGGTTAACAAATAATTTTGCTAATAAGTTTTTGGCGGACACCGCTTGACAACGAAGTATTTCTGTTGGTATATTTAGAGCGTCTTATTGAAGGGTTATTATTCTTTGATGTTTCGCTAACATTGAATTCAGCGATTGATTTTATTGACTGGAATTTCTGAAGATACTGACTACATATGTTATAGCAAAATTTCGAGTCTAAATATATAGGTTTAGCGTTTTAAATAACGATTATTTAATAAATAAATAACGCAAACACTAATATTGTAACTAACAATTTTTATATACAAAAAAGAAACACAACAAGAAACATAAAACGAAATAAAATTTAATATTAGTTAATAAATGAATAAAAATATATATACAAAAGATGAATGGTTAAAAAGTACAAAGTAAAATAAAAATAATAAATGCAATGATAAAAAAAACAATATAGACAATTTACTAAAGAGTGCTGGGTTAAACGAGGTAGGGCTGTCTTAGGGTAGAAAACCTTTAAATGACATTTTTGTGTTTCATTCCCACCAGCTACTCGTGCTGGTGGGCGCATAGTCTCTCCGACCTAAACTGTAGCGCAAAGCCGGAGGGTAGGGCGTAAGGCCCTCTTCAGCCTCCCTACAGGAATCGTGAGAATGTGTTGGTGGTATGGTTAGGGAGAGAAAGATGCAATGGGCGAAATGAATACAGAAGAGAAGTGAAAGATTATATGTGGAATATTACTGCCCCAGCATTTGCCTAAGTGATCCAAGGAAACCACAGAAAACTTGGACCAGAACAGCCGAATCCGGGTTCGAACCAATGATCTCCCGAATACTAAACAATGATCTAGAGCACTAGACCACGCCGCTCGGTTCTTAGGATAGGAATTTTAGGGGTATTTATACTACAGGATTATTAAAGATAGAAAGAATAAACTAGATGGAAGAATAAAGACAGAAAAATTTAAGACACATGTTTAGAGAAATACGTATAAATACAGAAATCTAATAAAAAACCGAGCGGCGTGGTCTAGTGTTCTATATCATTGCTTAGCATTCGGTAGGGCACCGGCTCGAACGCGGGTCAGGCTGCTCTGGTCCAAGTTTTCTGTGGTTTTATTTGGGCAAATCCGTCTCATATTTCTCTCCCTAACCACACGAACCACACATTCCTACGATTACTGAAAGGAATCTGAAGAGGGCCTTACGCCCTACCCTCCGGCTTTGCACTACATTGTTGGTCGGAGGGACTGCCCGCCCATTAGCACGAGTAGCTGGTGGGAATGAAACACAAAAAAGTTTTTTTATCTAATAAAATTAATTGAAGGTAAAACCATTTATTAGTGAGGGCTGCATGCAGGTAGTGTTGAAGAAGACAATAGAACGTATGTAGAAATGAAATAAAGGCATATACCAGACAAGAAGTTGAATGTATGCATTGAAATAATATTTAAAAGGAATTAAAGAAAATAAATTTAGAAATATTGTAGGTATATTTACATAAATAATATTTACAAAATTTTATGCTTTTTACCACCACGTAAGTATAATTCAATTCGTACGGTTTCCAAAAGTCTATTTATGTGAATGCTTTCAATAAAACAGGGGTTTCTAGGGAAGTAATATTAAAACATATTATTAAAATCGAAAGCGATGTTCTATTCTGCATCCGTTTCCGTTCTATATAAAGGTGCATTCTCTTTTACAGGTAATCTTCGTCTCGCAATGTATGGAGTATACACGTCTCACGTATGGAGGTTCATACGAATATCCCTGGTGGGCTGAGATTATTGGACTCATGCTGAGCTTCTCGTCTATGATATGGGTGCCCGTGTACGCGATTTATTACGTCTGCAAAGGATCCGGCAGCCTTTGGGAGGTACGCCCAAAAACTTATGAAATATTCAACTCGAATTATTAGGTTTTTAGAGAACGACTTCTTGGACATTTTTTTTCATTAACATGAATTTTTTAAAAACACCGATGACTCACATTTTTACATAGTTCTGTGGCCTTTAAATTTAACAGAAAGTTTAGGGGAAAATATTATACGAAGAAATGCAGGTTTTATTTTATTTATTTCAAAAAATGTTCCATTATGAAACTAAAAAAATTAATATTTTGATTAAGGTCTTTTATGATGTAATCTGTATAGACTGAGCTTCTGTTTTCCACAGGAAAAATAAACAAATAATGAAAAGTAATAGTAGTAGTAGTAGTAGAACTTCTCTCTTGCGAATGACCTAAAAAGGTGGAAACAAATTTGTCGAGTTTTTTTTAATAAATATTTAGTGCAACGAAACCGAGTGTTTTCTACTACTCGTCTTATTTTATAATAATGAAAAGGTTTAAATACAGCAAGGTTTTGTGAGAACTTCAATGAACTTTTTATGACTCATAAAATAAAAAGCACCTTCGTACTTGAACCAAGTCTACTTTTCAACGCCTGGATTTCCATTTAAAGTGCTTTAACTAAATTATAAGTACATATACTCTAGCTGAGAATTTTTTGCAATTTTAATACCTACTAGAGATTCCCAAGCTTATAAAGCTTTCCATTAAATGTTTGCCTTTAAAATGAAACTGTTTTCCGGTTGGAAAATAAATGGTAAAGGAAAAAATACTCTGTTTATCTATGTACAAATAAAGATTTACCTGTACGATAATGAATGAAAAAAATGTTTCTTCGGTTAGCGTTTTTTTGCCACTCATTTTTCTCTTTTATTTTCAGAACTTCAAAGAAGGCTTGGAACCTAACATTATTCAAAGAAAGCTTTCGATAAAAGATAAACAAGCGGGGTATTTGATTTCTGATAGTAACGTTGCCGAAGACATTGAACCTTAAGAAGAACGAATTTGGCACAACATTCAAATACTTAATTATATATTTTATATTGAAAGACTATCATACAAAATATGCTCAAATAAAATTAAATCAAAAATAAAAATGTAATTTTTTTATTCAAAAAAGAAGGAATTAAAATGCTTATTCGTCTAAATATGAAAACCAAAGATCTCACATTTGGAACGCGTCCTACCAAGTAGGCACAACGAACCGAAAGCCATATCCCACGACCGGTTTCGACCTATCGGGTCTCATCAGGTGGGCGCTGGCAGAATGTCCTATACAGGCTATATTATGAATATAAATATAAATATGGAATTAACAGAAAGAACCACTCCGAGAACGAATATAAATATATATAAATCAATCAAAATAATAAATCAATATAAATTGATTTATGGATTTAGTGAATATGACTCACCGATTTTGATTCTAAATATAGAAAATCGGCGGCTTCTTCTAATTTCTTGTATCCAACTTTTATATTAACTCTAAGCCTTCTTTCGCCTCCCTTACATTATAAAGCAGTTGTTTTATTTTTATTTATTTCATATCATGTTCATCTGTCAATACCGCTTCCATTTTATATGAGGCATTCTAATATTTGGCCATGTATATCAATCTCTAAACTTTGAGAAATAACTTAACAATTGTTTCGCCAAACATTGGGTTCATCAGAAGTTGATCACAGAAATCATAATTTTAAGGAATTCAATTCACTACATACTGAAAATTATGGGTACAAATTGTCATCCCTAGAAATTCTAGAAATTTAAACTATCTAGGGTGCACTTACTGTGAAACATTTTTGACTTCAAAAGAGAAAATAAATAAAAGAATTGAAAAAGATTCACCAATTGTTTATTGTACTCGACAATATCGTTTCGATCTACGTGATTATTATCAAGAGTATTACTAATTAGTAAGAGTATTACTAATTATTTAATTAGTAATTAGTAATACACTTCATAATGATCACGAAGATCAAAACGATATTGTCGAGTACAATATACAACTGATGAAACTTTTTCCATTCTTTTATTTATTTTCTCTTTTGAATACTAGAAATTAACTAATTTAGAAATAGCGGTTTATTAATAAAAGAACAAACAGAATTAAGCCAATCACCATAGCTTAATATGTTGCCTGTCCCTACCATAATAAATTAGTATATAAGGAAATATATTATTACTTTAGGTTTATGTTATTTCTAAACTTTTAATGAAGCCAACGTTTGGCGAAACAATTCTTAAGTGTTAATTTGAATTTCAACCAAGTAACGATATACTCAATTATTTATATCAATCTCTACAGCTGTCCTTAATACTATTACAGGAACCTTCGACATATAAATTAAAAGGTGGCGGTGACAATGTGCACTTTGGCCCTTCCTAATATTTACTTTTGTACGTTGCTGCCCCAGTTTTATAACTGCCTGTTGTTCTCTTTATATAAACTATATGTCACTTCTATTTCTGTATCTCATCCTTACATTTTTTCAGTATAGTCAGCTTCTTTACCAATTTAACATTGTCATCCGACTTAATAATCAAGTACAAAATAAGGCATATAAGATAAAAATCAAACAATACATTGTATTATTTAAAGCTAAAGGGCCATTCTCTTCGTATACAATAAAACACTGCTGCTAAAATTCAATAAAACCGCGTTTTTATTGAGTCGTAAACTTTTCTGCAGATCCATACATAGAATTACGGTCTTAACGTGTATATAAAGAAAGCGAAAAATTAAATTCCCTTAATACGAGGGTAAATCAAATATCAACGTTAATTTTACTATTTACCTTAGCACGTAATTCCGATCTAGAGGATTCAATGCTCGACTGTTCTTTGGTTAATGAGGAGGGGGAAACAGGCTTAGGTAGTAGCTGCACTCGGTTCTGTCCGCAGTGCAGCCATGACTGAGCACAAGATACCTTCGTCTGTTGCACAACGCATCATCATAAAGTTTTTAACCAATGAAGGCGTTAAACAATCGGAATTTTTCACTAGTTTGAAGGCACAGTTTGGGGATGCTACAGTGATACACTGTCTCAGAATCGAGTATACACGTGGGTCAGAGAGTTCAGGGATGGGCGAGACCGGAGAAAGGTGTCAAAAATGAAAGTCATGGTCGACGCCCAAGAACAGCGTATCATGTCTCACAAATGACAACACCCGTATTGTTCGATAGTTTGTTGAAGGTGATCACCATCAGCCGGTTAACTATTGAAGAAATCTCATCAGAAGTAGGTATCAGCTATGGGAGTGCTCAATCCATCATCACTGATACACTTAGCTTTAGAAAAATTAGGACTCGCTGGGTTCCAAGGTTGTTGACCGAAAATAAAAAACAAGTTAGGTCTATAATCAGTGAAAGACTTCTGAATCGATAATACACAATACAAGAAGGGGAGGTTTTTGTTTAGGCGTATCGTCACTTGCGATGAGACGTGGGTCCACCACTACACTCCCGAATCAAAAATGGCGAGTAAGTAGTGTCGAAGAACGGATGAAGGCTGTCCTGTCAAAGCCAAAACCAAAACCCGTCTCTCAGCCGGAAAAGTGCTTGCGACTGTTCTGTCCTGTTCTTTGACTCAAGGGGAGCTTTACTCATTGATTTTCTTCACGATCAAGAAACAGTGAATGCGGCTTACTATTCTGAGTTGTTACGTTGTTACAGTCGACAAAAATCGCGTATCGAAGCAACCGACAAACGACGGGGTATACCTATTCAAGACGTCATCCTCCTTCAAGATGGAACCGTAATAATATTTATGCCGCAGAATGGTCAGTTACTTTTTTATTACAATTATAAATGTCTTTAATCAAAAAAAGGTCAGGTCGTGTTGAATAATCCAAATGCACAGTGGTGTTATAATAAAAAGATAATGTACGAACGAGATTAACCTTTATTAGTATTAGCGACTTCTTAATACAATGGCAAGAGAACGACTAGCTACCTGTAAATATAAAATATTAATACAATGTCTGTATCGATAGTCATAACATCCTGAAATACATATATGAAACAATAAGGCGCATTATTCGTTGCCTATTGAACTAAATATTCCAACAGTTTGGAGATCAGTGAACAATCGATTTCGACAAGAAGGGAGTTTTCTTTGAGACGTATCGTCACTTGTGATGAAATGTGGGTCCACCACTACACTCCCGAATCAAAAATGGCGAGTAAAGGGTGACGAAGAAAGAATGAAGGCTTCCCTGGCTGCCCTGTCACAGCCAAAACTCGTCTCTCAGCCGGAAAAGTTCTTGCGACTGTTCTGTTCTGTTCTTTGACTCAAGGGGAGTTTCACTCATTGATTTTCTTCACGATTAGCGGTGAAAAACAGTGAATGCGGCTTACTATTGTGAGTTGTTAGGGTTCACAGTCGACAAAAATCGCGTATCGAAGCAAACGACGGGATATACCCATTCGAGACGTCATCCTCCTTCATGATAACGCCAGGCAACACGCCGCAATTTTGACAAGGAATAAATTGGAAGAAATGGGTTGGGAATCCCTAAAGCATCCTCCTTATAGCCCTGACTAATCATTAATGACCCTGTGAATATTTTTTATTCGCGCCCTCGAAAGAATCACTTGGGGGCAAAATATTTGAAAGTAACGATGAAGTAGAGGAGTATATGCGCAATTGGCTGGCAAATCGCCATCAAACTTTTTATGAAGAAGGTATATTTAAGCTTCTAAATCGGTTGCAAAAGTGTGTAGAGCACAGAGGTGACTACATTGAAAAATATTAAATGTTTAGTTTGTGTGTACCATTAATCAATAAATTTATTTTATAAAATTACCGAGTATATTTGATTTACCCTCGTATAATCGTCATTTACAGAATTAAATACAAACAGCTTTTGAAAAACTAAATCGCTTAATATTTTAAACATGGTATATCTAAATTACATATCGCATATATTTAAAATTAGATTGATTTGTTTAAATCGTGTTTTGTTTTTCAGATACAGGTACATATAAACGATGTACATTGTATCTATTAACGGTCTGCTTCAAGAATTTGTATTAATTAACAGAACAGATTATTTGGATCAATAAAAAACTTCGTGACACCACCCCTATAATACTGTGTAACTTGAAATTCCTATTACACGGCATGAATAAATTTATAAGCCTAAAATATCACCCTAATTTGTAAGGTTAATTATTATATAATATGCATACCTCGTTTTGGTGTTGTAAATTGATTTAAAAGAATTGTAACAATGCATATGTTATGGAAGGGCATGGCATTATAATTAAATGATTATATAACATGTATTAATATTTGTATACTTGTTTAATATCAAGTTCTTGCCAGTATAACGCCATCTATTGAATTTACTAATAAATTATCGAATTTCAAGTGTTTGACAAGGGCTTTAGGAAGGCATCTGCTTGTTAAAATGAATCGATGATGCAGCTTATATATGTGATCAGCATGTAAACCAAACTTGGTCAGTAATTCATTGAAACTGCTGGACATATGTTAGATCGCGATTTCGAACTTTTTCGAACCTCTTAGTTCTCATCAGTTTGGTCGATGATTTATAATTAATAGAATGTATATTACTATAGCCTTGAAAGTACAAAAAGATAAGTTCATTGTTTGAGAGGATTAGATTGCCCGAGGTAGCAAATATATAGAGAAGAAAACACAAAATTGGGCAGTTATAAAATTTGTGGAATCATTTAAAAAAAAATCGTCCACAGGGGTATAGAGAACAATTTTGCTCAGGGCGTTCCGCTTACTAATGCCGACACTTTTAAGAAAAATTACGAACTACACATTTTTCCAACCTCAGGCGCTAAGAATCCGACGGCTGTATGTGTGGAAATTAATGTCTTTTGATAAAACGTTTGAATTAAGCTATAATTTTCTTTTTTAAATTGGACTAAAGTTGAAAACTAGAAGATGGGTTGTTTTTTCTGGTATTTCACTGTACATCTTTCAGCACATTTACGACAATAATACCAATAGTAGGTACTCCAAAGGACTGGAGACTCAAGGAACGTGCTGGGATGTTTCGTCGTGGCACAAGGCAGTCGTTTATAATGAAGATGACCAAACAATCCTTAAGTGGTGAAGGGAGTTTATAGTAAGTAGCACCTAAATTCACAACAAAAAAACTAAGTAGTATTGTACAGTCCAAACTTGGCACCTACTGGCTATTTTTGTTAAGTTGAAGAAGATTTGAATGCACATTCAATGCTTCCTCAACAACATGATAGCAAGTTAGTATAACTTACAACGATCAAAACGACAATTATGTAAAAAATAGAAAAATAGTAAATTATAATATTTAAATTTGATTAACCGTATCCAAATTTGCTTGATGGAAACTCATGATAATAATAAAATAACACTCACTGTTTGCTTCCACAATTTATTAAGTAAACTTTACAATTGTTTCGCGTTACTAACACTTCATCAGAAGTGCGACTATCAGTAAACTAACATTAAGACTACGGAACATATATACCTTAAAATTAGGGAAGGGGCTGTTTAACAAAAAGATGTAATTACGGTGAATTATTAATGTCTATTTGGTCGTTTAACAAAGTATTAGTTTTCTTGTATTTATTTATTTGCATGGTTTCAGGAAGAGACAGTTTGTAACTTTTATTTTCAACATGTAATATTTCGTAATTTTCGTTAAAATTATATCCTTCGTCATTTAGGTGTTTTGCGTAATTTGAGTCGGGTTTTTTATTCTCAAAGGATTTTTTGTGTTCAGTAATTCTTTTTTTAAATATACGTCCGGTCTGTCCAATATAGATTTTGTTACACGAAAGACAATTCAATTTATATACGTCTGATCGATTTGCTTTATCGGTCTTATCTTTATTATGTTTAATAAGTTTACCTAGTGTGTTTTTTGTATAGTATGCAATTTTTACATTTTTATTAGCAAAAAGTTTTTTTAAACTGTTACCAGAGTTATTTAAATATGGTATCGTTTTGTAATTATCATCGGTATTATATTTAATGAAGGGGTAAACGTTGTTTGTAAATTGTTTGAACAGTAATTCATATAATATAGTATCTACGATCATATCGTTATAATTATTACTAACAGCTAAATGTGCAATAATTTTCAATTCTTTTTCAAAATCTAACTTGGTCATTGGAATATTAATCAATCTATACAACTTACTATAAAAAGCAGCCATTTTGTGTTGCAATGGGTGACATGAATAATTATTAATAACAATATCAGTATATGTTGGTTTATAAAATATTGTTGCGACTTATGGTAATTTTAAGTTATGTTCCGTAGTCTTAAGGTTAGTTTACTGATAGTCGCACTTCTGCTGAAGCGTTAGTAACACGAAACAATTGTGTAGTTTACTTAATAAATTGTGGAAACAAACAGTGAGTATTATTTTATTAAAGTTTAAATTGTTGAACCAATTATTGAATAGAAAATTTTCCTCTTGTTTCGAAGAACCACTTCATTTTCCGGATTAACCCGCCTTCTTGCGAATTTACAAGCATGTACTGGATGGTGCATTAGTCATGTCAAAATTTTATAATCCGTGCCTATTATATAATATCCTGCAAGCAGTAGATAACCTTTAAACCGTGTATGGGGTATTTCATGGTGTTAAAAAGTCCCAAACTGAAGAAATAACTTTTTTATATTTCTACAATTTAATTTATATCACATGAATATCATCTGAGATAATTTTAATTTAAAGGTCCTTGATCTTCTTATCGTCCGTGCAGACTTTTTCTGCTTTATCATATTATAAACATCGAGTATTCTTTTAACAGCTGCAGCCTTACTTTGTGTTTAAATAAGAATTTGAGGTCAGCAGTCTGAGCCTGACTGTTCTTTAGAGCAGTGGAAACTCTATTAAAATTTACTTTCACATTAATCGTCATTTTCACACTTTCACACATACACTCACGATGATATACTGTGAATAAACCTCAAAATAATCTAGAACGAGTACACTGCATAGCAGTAAAAAATACATCAAAATATATCCAAGGAAGTAAAATTTTGAATTTGAAAGTACCTCAATTTTCATAGAAAACACAGACAGTCCGATACATTCCAGAAACATTCATTTTCACCGTCAGTACGTTTTACTTTTTGATAATTCTATCATACTTCGTCTATAAGTTCAAACTTAATAGTAGTTATTTTGGTAAAACTTTGAATGGTGCACTGTTTGTGAAACTGCATTTTAAGAATGAGAAAAATAAAACAGAAATTTTCACTAAAAATTTACTTCGAGAACCTCGACAAATTTGTTTCGACCTAAACGAGGTCATTTAGAGAGGAATACAAAAAGATTACTAAAATTTACAACTAAAACTAGACTTAAATACTATTACAAATTAAATAACAGGAGAGGGGAATCATAAATAGACATTTCTACCTGACCATTGACAAAATTTATTCTATTATATAAAGCCTTTTTAATTTCTAATGTCTCTAAAAGATATAACTTTTTACTTTTAAGGATATTCGAGTGTGAAACTTTAATATTCGACTCGTCTAATGAATGGTTAAACATAATGCAGTGCTCCGCCATACCACTAGAGTTGGTTTTATTGTTTTTTATAGCTGCCGAATGTACTGCCACACGTTTGTTTATTTTCCTACCTGACTGACCAATATACGTAGCATCACATTCTTTACAAAAAATCTGATATACACCACTTGAAACTACCTAAAATAATTTATAACTGGAAATAGACAACGTAAAGTAGGGGTCGTATTAATTTAGGTTTTGTGATAATGTTCTTTAATTGTTAAATGTAAAAATTACATATTTATACTTTATCTGCCTTTTCTATCTTAAGTATCTATCTATCAGTCAACATTATTACCCTACCAATCCCCTATTAACTGGTTATCGTCAAATATAAACCCCACTACTACATATTTAAAGTTATCTATCTGTACATTCTTTACACGATTTATACAATTGATACAATTTATATATGTATTAGTAACAATTTCATAGAAATAAAGTTTTATGTTTTTGTTAAACCTGTTAAAGGGAAAATTAAATTGCGAACGTACAATGTTAGTCGTAATTAGTTTTTGCTGAAATTATAAAACGCTGGTATTATTGTCGGTTGTAAACCCTCAACACCTCAACAGCATTAAAATGTAAAGCCATTGGGAGTGGGAAACAGACACGCGTATACCGAATTAAAGCTAACCTGGTTCGAACATTGTGAAAATCCTGTTACAATAACTGGAGTAATTTCATATATTCATAACAAAGAAATAAAATCGTTGTAAGTACGAGGCATGTTTTTGAAATTAATAAAAAACGTGCAAGGATATATTAATAATTTTCTTTTTACATAAAAGTCTGTACCTTAATCTACATTACTACATAATTTCATAATCATAAACGTAACAAACCGGAATTTTTGTGCCGATATGTGATATATGTCGATATAGATCCATCACTTCACTCCAGAATCAAAACGATCGTCATCTGGCACAGCTGTGCACAGCAACTGGTAGACGTCGTCCAAAGCGCCCGAAAGCACGACAATTGGCTGGAAAGGTTATGGCGTCAGTATATTGGGATGTGCCTGGTGTAATATTCATCGACTATCTTTAGAAAGGAAATACCATCAACAGTGAATTATAGTACTTATATAGCGTTATTGGAGCACTTGAAGGTTGAAATTGCAATGAAACGACCGCAAATGACAAAGAAAAAAAAAATTGTTTTATCAAGACAACGCACCGTGTCAGTCATTTGTCATCAAAACAATGACAAAATTACATGAATTGAACTTCCAATCCTCCCACATCCACCGTATTCGCCAGTATTCTCCAGATTTGGAGACTACTGACAGCGACTACTGGCTGTTCGCAGAATGAGAGGTTATCGCTTTATCGCTGAAGCTGATGCCTATTTTGAGGCAAAAGATAAATTGTTCTACAAAAGTTGTATCGAAATGTTGAGCGGCGCTATGTTGCTATTGATGGAGATTACGTTGATTAATAAAGCCAATTTTGAACAAAAAAAAACGTCTTTTCTTTGTTAGACCCATATATTATTTTTGAAAATACTCTAATAGCCGAAACGAATTTGTGAAGAATAAACGTTAATAAAATGGTTTGTGAAATATTCCCAAAGGGTGTTTTTGTTCTAATATAACTATTTCGTATTTAAACAATATGGAGCATTAACAGCATTAATTACATGAAAAGTATTATCTATTGTGTGGTATAACTAAAGACTATAAAAATATGGAAACAGCATTTAATAAATAGTGTATCAGAGATCCTGAAATAGAAAATAATACTGGTGTTCTTTTCTTGCTCTAACGCGACCTTAGCCGCATCTTCCTTAACCGTTTCACACAGGCAATAAAATTTTTTTACTTTTACAATAATAGCGGCCTTCGGCCCTGTCATAAAATGAATCGTTAGGGTTCGTTCTTCAGCTTTCGATATGACAAATATGCCGTTTTTACGGTTGCTTCTCGCAGAATTTTGTATTTACCGCTACAGACTTATTATGAACTGTTTTTGGAATATTCGCAAAATATTAATTTAAAAAAAAAGCAACTGGTGTTCTTTTCTTGCTCTAACGCGACCTTAGCCGCATCTTCCTTAACCGTTTCACACAGGCAATAAAAATTTTTTACTTTTACAATAATAGCGGCCTTCGGCCCTGTCATAAAATGAATCGTTAGGGTTCGTTCTTCAGCTTTCGATATGACAAATATGCCGTTTTTACGGTTGCTTCTCGCAGAATTTTGTATTTACCGCTACAGACTTATTATGAACTGTTTTTGGAATATTCGCAAAATATTAATTTAAAAAAAAAACAACTGGTGTTCTTTTCTTGCTCTAACGCGACCTTAGCCGCATCTTCCTTAACCGTTTCACACAGGCAATAAAAATTTTTTAATTTTACAATAATAGCGGCCTTCGGCCCTGTCATAAAATGAATCGTTAGGGTTCGTTCTTCAGCTTTCGATATGACAAATATGCCGTTTTTACGGTTGCTTCTCGCAGAATTTTGTATTTACCGCTACAGACTTATTATGAACTGTTTTTGGAATATTCGCAAAATATTAATTTAAAAAAAAAACAACTGGTGTTCTTTTCTTGCTCTAACGCGACCTTAGCCGCATCTTCCTTAACCGTTTCACACAGGCAATAAAAATTTTTTACTTTTACAATAATAGCGGCCTTCGGCCCTGTCATAAAATGAATCGTTAGGGTTCGTTCTTCAGCTTTCGATATGACAAATATGCCGCTTTTACGGTTGCTTCTCGCAGAATTTTGTATTTACCGCTACAGACTTATTATGAACTGTTTTTGGAATATTCGCAAAATATTAATTTAAAAAAAAAACAACTGGTGTTCTTTTCTTGCTCTAACGCGACCTTAGCCGCATCTTCCTTAACCGTTTCACACAGGCAATAAAAATTTTTTAATTTTACAATAATAGCGGCCTTCGGCCCTGTCATAAAATGAATCGTTAGGGTTCGTTCTTCAGCTTTCGATATGACAAATATGCCGTTTTTACGGTTGCTTCTCGCAGAATTTTGTATTTACCGCTACAGACTTATTATGAACTGTTTTTGGAATATTCGCAAAATATTAATTTAAAAAAAAAACAACTGGTGTTCTTTTCTTGCTCTAACGCGACCTTAGCCGCATCTTCCTTAACCGTTTCACACAGGCAATAAAAATTTTTTACTTTTACAATAATAGCGGCCTTCGGCCCTGTCATAAAATGAATCGTTAGGGTTCGTTCTTCAGCTTTCGATATGACAAATATGCCGTTTTTACGGTTGCTTCTCGCAGAATTTTGTATTTACCGCTACAGACTTATTATGAACTGTTTTTGGAATATTCGCAAAATATTAATTTAAAAAAAAAACAACTGGTGTTCTTTTCTTGCTCTAACGCGACCTTAGCCGCATCTTCCTTAACCGTTTCACACAGGCAATAAAAATTTTTTAATTTTACAATAATAGCGGCCTTCGGCCCTGTCATAAAATGAATCGTTAGGGTTCGTTCTTCAGCTTTCGATATGACAAATATGCCGTTTTTACGGTTGCTTCTCGCAGAATTTTGTATTTACCGCTACAGACTTATTATGAACTGTTTTTGGAATATTCGCAAAATATTAATTTAAAAAAAAAACAACTGGTGTTCTTTTCTTGCTCTAACGCGACCTTAGCCGCATCTTCCTTAACCGTTTCACACAGGCAATAAAAATTTTTTACTTTTACAATAATAGCGGCCTTCGGCCCTGTCATAAAATGAATCGTTAGGGTTCGTTCTTCAGCTTTCGATATGACAAATATGCCGTTTTTACGGTTGCTTCTCGCAGAATTTTGTATTTACCGCTACAGACTTATTATGAACTGTTTTTGGAATATTCGCAAAATATTAATTTAAAAAAAAAACAACTGGTGTTCTTTTCTTGCTCTAACGCGACCTTAGCCGCATCTTCCTTAACCGTTTCACACAGGCAATAAAAATTTTTTACTTTTACAATAATAGCGGCCTTCGGCCCTGTCATAAAATGAATCGTTAGGGTTCGTTCTTCAGCTTTCGATATGACAAATATGCCGTTTTTACGGTTGCTTCTCGCAGAATTTTGTATTTACCGCTACAGACTGTTTTTGGAATATTCGCAAAATATTAATTTAAAAAAAAAGCAACTGGTGTTCTTTTCTTGCTCTAACGCGACCTTAGCCGCATCTTCCTTAACCGTTTCACACAGGCAATAAAAATTTTTTACTTTTACAATAATAGCGGCCTTCGGCCCTGTCATAAAATGAATCGTTAGGGTTCGTTCTTCAGCTTTCGATATGACAAATATGCCGTTTTTACGGTTGCTTCTCGCAGAATTTTGTATTTACCGCTACAGACTTATTATGAACTGTTTTTGGAATATTCGCAAAATATTAATTTAAAAAAAAAACAACTGGTGTTCTTTTCTTGCTCTAACGCGACCTTAGCCGCATCTTCCTTAACCGTTTCACACAGGCAATAAAAATTTTTTAATTTTACAATAATAGCGGCCTTCGGCCCTGTCATAAAATGAATCGTTAGGGTTCGTTCTTCAGCTTTCGATATGACAAATATGCCGTTTTTACGGTTGCTTCTCGCAGAATTTTGTATTTACCGCTACAGACTTATTATGAACTGTTTTTGGAATATTCGCAAAATATTAATTTAAAAAAAAAGCAACTGGTGTTCTTTTCTTGCTCTAACGCGACCTTAGCCGCATCTTCCTTAACCGTTTCACACAGGCAATAAAAATTTTTTACTTTTACAATAATAGCGGCCTTCGGCCCTGTCATAAAATGAATCGTTAGGGTTCGTTCTTCAGCTTTCGATATGACAAATATGCCGTTTTTACGGTTGCTTCTCGCAGAATTTTGTATTTACCGCTACAGACTTATTATGAACTGTTTTTGGAATATTCGCAAAATATTAATTTAAAAAAAAAACAACTGGTGTTCTTTTCTTGCTCTAACGCGACCTTAGCCGCATCTTTTTAATTTTACAATAATAGCGGCCTTCGGCCCTGTCATAAAATGAATCGTTAGGGTTCGTTCTTCAGCTTTCGATATGACAAATATGCCGTTTTTACGGTTGCTTCTCGCAGAATTTTGTATTTACCGCTACAGACTTATTATGAACTGTTTTTGGAATATTCGCAAAATATTAATTTAAAAAAAAAGCAACTGGTGTTCTTTTCTTGCTCTAACGCGACCTTAGCCGCATCTTCCTTAACCGTTTCACACAGGCAATAAAAATTTTTTACTTTTACAATAATAGCGGCCTTCGGCCCTGTCATAAAATGAATCGTTAGGGTTCGTTCTTCAGCTTTCGATATGACAAATATGCCGTTTTTACGGTTGCTTCTCGCAGAATTTTGTATTTACCGCTACAGACTTATTATGAACTGTTTTTGGAATATTCGCAAAATATTAATTTAAAAAAAAAGCAACTGGTGTTCTTTTCTTGCTCTAACGCGACCTTAGCCGCATCTTCCTTAACCGTTTCACACAGGCAATAAAAATTTTTTACTTTTACAATAATAGCGGCCTTCGGCCCTGTCATAAAATGAATCGTTAGGGTTCGTTCTTCAGCTTTCGATATGACAAATATGCCGTTTTTACGGTTGCTTCTCGCAGAATTTTGTATTTACCGCTACAGACTTATTATGAACTGTTTTTGGAATATTCGCAAAATATTAATTTAAAAAAAAAGCAACTGGTGTTCTTTTCTTGCTCTAACGCGACCTTAGCCGCATCTTCCTTAACCGTTTCACACAGGCAATAAAAATTTTTTAATTTTACAATAATAGCGGCCTTCGGCCCTGTCATAAAATGAATCGTTAGGGTTCGTTCTTCAGCTTTCGATATGACAAATATGCCGTTTTTACGGTTGCTTCTCGCAGAATTTTGTATTTACCGCTACAGACTTATTATGAACTGTTTTTGGAATATTCGCAAAATATTAATTTAAAAAAAAAGCAACTGGTGTTCTTTTCTTGCTCTAACGCGACCTTAGCCGCATCTTCCTTAACCGTTTCACACAGGCAATAAAAATTTTTTAATTTTACAATAATAGCGGCCTTCGGCCCTGTCATAAAATGAATCGTTAGGGTTCGTTCTTCAGCTTTCGATATGACAAATATGCCGTTTTTACGGTTGCTTCTCGCAGAATTTTGTATTTACCGCTACAGACTTATTATGAACTGTTTTTGGAATATTCGCAAAATATTAATTTAAAAAAAAAACAATGAACGCCTTTGATGCTAACCTAATGATGTGATTTGCCGCCCTAATCAATCTGACGCTCGAGGCAATGGTCCCCCTCTTCCCCTCCCTTCCGTTACACCTAAGCCGTACCTATTATATTATTCCGATGTTTTAACAAAACGTCTATTAAACTGAAGTTACAAGGATTCTTTTTCAAAAGTTCTTTTAGATTTCATTAATTTTTGATCAGGATACCTTTATGAAATTTTAATTTATCGACTGTTCCTTTATACATGGCTTTCCACGACAGAAAAATCAATCTCGTTCGTATACATGATCGCATTGATTACGCTGTTGATTTTATTTTAATATTATTTTTTCATTTGAACTATTAAATGCGAAGCACCGTTGTTTTCTTTCTGTTCCGAACGTTAGGTACACAGATTGGGAAATAATTACCTGTTCACGTGAGTAGGAACAGAATGGGCACCTAGTTACTCTCGGGTCACGCTGTAACAAAAGCGTATATTGATTGCCAGAGGGAAGCCTTAATGGTACGTCATTTCAACGCCATACTCCCTCAACGTTTTTGTTCGTTTATTAGTCGGTCATTTTGGAAAAAATTACGATTGAGAACACAAGAAATTGATTAAAGATTTTTTAGGTCAACTAACGTACACCAAATTATTATCGCAATAATCATTTTTGTTTATTTTCTTTTATTCTTATTAAATTAGATACAATTACATAAAAAACACATGCTGTAAGAAAATTGACGTACCTAAATTTTTGCCAAAGGGAAGGGGCACAAATTACATTTTCTTAATTAGATTAGGTATTATGAAATTTGTAATAATAATAGTAATATTTTAAAAGCAATCTTCTTGGATCTTCTGCAAAACGGCTTAATTAAAACAACTTTTGTGAAAGAATCACCCTCACTTATTACACGTTTTCTACGTATACTAAGCATGTAAAGCTCGTTTAGCATTTTTTTTCACCATTGTTGATCTCAGCTAGGTTTGTACCCGCCTAAGGGTAGCAAATGACTTCTAATGGTAGCGAATAAAATATCTAAGGTTGTTTTAATGTTTTGCAAATAACTTTTTTAATTTATTAAATTAGTAAGTATAACCATTTACAATGTACGTTCAAATTTGGACGATGGGTACTGCTATTGATTGTACATATAACTTACATTTTTACCATGGCATTTCTTCCATTCCGCAACCAAATTTAATCCAATGATTCCGCCGGTGGGCATTTAGTAACAACTATTACCAAATCGTGTGTATGACCTTAGGGCGAGTGAATATTGACATTTAAATATGCTGAATACGTTAAAACGTTGGTGATTTTTAAATAAAAAATACGATTAAAGGACAACATCCTGGATTCCGAAAGTAGGCGCGTTACTTAGTTCCATCATTTAATTAGACGTTTTAATAGCAGATAATTCCATAATTATGTATTATGAGACGAGATAGCTCCATAAAATTACCTGACAAACCTACTTGTACGCTAGCACCATAGATAGGTAGAATGTTATTGCATAAAGATTTGAAAATATAGAACCAAAAGGATAAAAGCAATATTTTATAATTCTGCTATTTCCATTTATATTATTTGTAGAAAATGATCATATCATCGGTCTGAGATATGCGTGTTATGTCACTCGAGGTCCCAAGGTTACCATAAAATTTTAAATATAGAACAGGGATGAATGGCCCTAATGGAAAAAAGAAATGACCCAATTTTTTCTGTGTGAAATCTCGAAACAGAAGCAAGACGTTCAGACAATATTGATCTTGAAATACATTTTCAGACTTCTATTATACAAAATAAACTTTAAACTTATCGGCGAATGTGATGATATTGATACAAAGTAATATAAATATATGATATATAATTATCATCAACACTGGTTGGAATTAAGTAATTACTACTATTAAAATTACTATTATATTAAATGAAGTGTGGGTAAATTCAACAAATGAACGATGATATATATATATATATATATATATATATATATTTGGCGATTGAGGGGAAATAATTAATAACAAAAAAGTAATAATGAAATAAAACGCCAATAAAAATTAACAACAGAATTTTATATACAAAAATGAATATGAAATAGAACAAAGAAAAAAAAATATATATATATATATAAAACGAATAAAAGAAAGAAAAGTTAAAAACAACACAAGACAAGTAACAAATATGACGAGAAATAACAACAATATAGAAAGCCTAAATAAGAACTTACAAGAGTGCAGAAGTGCGCTGGAACAAACTGTGATATACTGGATACAGAATATGGAAAATGTTGAGTATTTAAAGGAATGTTAGAATAGTAAAAGAATTATTTAGAAAGAGAAGAACTGAAGGAGTACTGACATTAGTTTAAAAAAATAGTTAGAACTGATGAGAAAGGACAATACAGAATTCGCGTGAAAGTAATTAAGGGCAAAACCAGCTATTATTAAGTATGCATGCAGGTAAGGGTGAAGAAGGTATTCTAGGTACAGGTAGTTAAGTAGACAATACAATGAAAGAAACAAAGGCATGCAAAATATAAGAAAATTGAAGAAAGTCTACATTGTTGAAATTTCGAAATATTTTCACAAATATACAAATTTACAAAAATTCAGAATTTATAAAATTAATACTTTGCCACATATTGATATATGACTCATATTTTAATCTTCAAAAAATTATAAACGGCAGAAAAACATTTATATAAGTAAAGAGCCAAAGGTATACAGTGTTTTCGTATTTATTTAACTCAGAAAGTAGTACAATTAAAATAGAGGTTATTATATACCTATCCATTGTGTTATTCGAGGGCAAATTATTCCAGCTGTCTGTTAGTTTGAGATGTATAAACGAAAAAAAGGGCTGAAGAATTAACACAAATTAACCTAAAAAATTGGGTATAAGTTTTACAAACTTACCAAGTGTTTTTATTTAATTTGTATTATAAGAAACGTTTTAAAATCAATGCACTATTAACTGTATTAAATATATGATGAATTATTCTTGAAATGAACAGGTCTACAAAAATAGCGTGAAATTTGAGTGAAAAGGTATCGATAACAGATGCCAATAAAAAAGGGGGTTGCAATGGCAAGAAGGTAGTCATTTCCGGAGTCCGAATCTGGCTTTAGAATTACCCCAATGCATTTTTTGAAACTTGAAGCTAGAATATCTTATATTGCTAATGTACTGAGGTTTTGGTTTCATATTTCATATAAATTTGTAGACTTCTTGTTCGTTGTCTATATAAGGTCTAAAAATTTAAAAGCACAAGCGCGATTGGTACTTTCACATCTCTTTCATGAATTTGTTTAATCCTCGTCTTGGCCTCCCTACATTCGACCATCCTGAACATGAATCCCACTCTCATGCATTCAACACACCGTCGGTAATACGCTGTATCACCACTTCACTTTTTTCGCTACTTCTACTTCCAATGACCATCTCCTATACAAGTTCTCTATACCTCTCCACATCAACTTTCTATTTTCCACTTTTCTCTTCATCAGTATATTCATTAACAGGATTTTCATGGTTTCTTAAAACGATAGACTTGTAGGGTTCAAGTTAATCCCATTGTTCTTTTTTCTCTCCTAGTGGCGTTCGAAGCATCGCCTACAATCTTCTCATTCTCTGTCAAGTAATAGCATTTCAAATTCCTTTCTATCCAGTCAAACCTTTCTATTCCGGAGAAGCCCTATGTACAAATGTACGCTTTTTATTTGTTATTTAGGTCTAATTTATGTTATATATAAATATATATAAATATAAAGATCTAAGGCATAACAAAGTAAATCACAAGCTCGATTGTCTGACACTTTTACATCTCTTTCATGAATTTGTTTACTCATTGCCTTGTCTGTGTCAAGTGTCGTTGTTGGTGGCCACATCTAACGCGGTTCAATTGCAGAAAAGCCTTCATACATATTTTATTATTTCATCACATTTATGTAAACTTCGCTTACCTGCAAGAGTTGAAATAAAATTAACGAATGGTTGTAATTTGGGAAACTTCAACAATATTAAATTGAGTGAGGCTTTCGCGGCCGGTGTCCATTATAATGTTGATTTTCGGGCTTATTGGCCGTCGTCTCCTTTATTCTCGACGTTTCGCCAACACGAGTGATTGGCATATTTAGGAGATCGGTTCTGAAATGTGATTCAGCGCAGACTAGCTAGAGGGAAAAAAAACTTTTTTGTGTTTCATTCCCACCAGCTACTCGTGTTGGTGGGCGGGCAGTCCCTCCGACTTACATTGCAGTGCAAAATCGGAGGGTAGGACGTAAGGCCCTCTTCAGTCTCTTTTCAGGAATCGTGGAAATGGGTGGGTGGTGTGGTTAGGGAGAGAAAGATGAGACGGACGAAATGAAGACAGAAGAGAAGTGAAAGATTATCTGTGGAATATGCCTAAGTGATCCAAGGAAACCATAAAAAACTTGAACCAGAGCAGTCTGACCCGGATTCGAAGCGGTGCTAAGCAATGATCTAGAACATTAGACCACGCCGCTCGGTGGCTAGAGCTACTCCGTAGCGCGTATTTATGCCTGAGTTTGTCGGTGGGCGTGGTTTCTGGTTGACTGGTTTTCCGCTTGGCTGTTTTCTTCGGTTGTGTGGTTTCTAGCGGCGGAATTTATGCACGATTGATTTTAAGAGTTTCCTCTATTCTGCTAAAATTGTTCTTGTACTTATGAATTTCTATAGCTTTCCTGGAAAGCCAGTCTGCGCTAAATCCATTTCAGAGCAGATCTCCTGAAGATGCCAATCACTCGTGTTGGCGAGACGTCGAGAATAAAAACCTCGAGACGACGGCCAATAAGCCCGAAAATCAACTTTATAAATTTTAACATGTTTTATTCACCTTCTACTGACTTTCTTTCATGCTAGTGAGAACTTCACTTTAGAAGCCATTATGAATGAACTAATCAAATCGAATCGAAAATTCTTTTGTTTCCCATGTTATGTTTCTTTCGCGATGACTATAAAGTGAAAAAGTAACTCTTCTCAACCCAAGGCAAGTGTTACCTTAAATAGCGTGAGTAGAGGAGATGACTGCAGATGCATATAGTGCTGCTGCTTATGTGTAAATACAGACACAGAGTGTGAGCATGATCATTTTCCGCATCAGTAGTTCGCACCATTTCACTACCCACTCTTGATCGCGTAATTTGGAGTACCCTCACCTAGAAAGTTTAAGGTCTTCTTAGCTCTTCTAGTTACATTTTTTGTTTTTGTTATTGAGCTCCAGATTTGTATAGAAGTCTTTCTCAGTCGGTATATTCACACGTGTTGTATCGCGCTATCGCGTCTACTATTTCAAACGTTCGGAAAGTTAAAACATGGGTCGAATAGTAGCGGATTAGACAACAAAGAGTGTAGGACGAGGACGCTTTTTACGATCTAATTTAGAAACAAATATGATTCACAGTAGAATCAGCTTAAAAGCTCTTGTAATTTACGTTCGCAGAAGTGAACGCACGGAGGGTTATCAACACAAATTTTATTACATCTTTTATTACGTGTTTTACGTGTAATTTCTCTAGCATTAAACAGTAAACCGGCATCCTGCGAACTTAATTTTGTAAAAACAGTTTTAATAAAAAGCCGTTGTTAAAGTTTTCATTCCAAGATTCTGTGAATTATTTTTTATTGCTCGTAACATGAAGTAGTCTCTTTTAGTTTGACTGTTAGTGCTAATTAATGTTAAAATTAAAAGTATGGATATATATATATATATATATATATATATATAAATACAGACAACGCGGTGAACGCCATCTGTAGACATTTGCCAGTAATTTGTCGAATTCAGCAATTTTAAACAAGGCCCTTTTATAATAAAGATATCAACTTGTTCAACTGAACACACTGCGTAACAGCAGCTACGTAGTAGGCACGTAACCAGGTCGACCAAAAATAAAAATATGCTCTTGATTAGCGTTCTGGCGAAACTTCCAGACGTGTATCGCGATTTCGAACTCGTTAGCACGCTGTATATAATTTGTATTAATCGCTAATTATAGGCAGAATTCAATAAATTTAAACGTGGTCAAATATTCGTTTTGGATTAGGAGCCCACAGGATTCTCGACTGATGTGGTTACAGAGGAAATCATAAATAAAGACTGTAATATGATTCAAGTTGATTGTCTAACGAAAGTGCGCGAGGTGGTAGAGACGACAGGTCTGTCAAAGGGAACGGCAATTAGAAGTGTACGTGATTAGTTGCCAACGGATCATTATACACCGGAAACCAAGTAACATTGAAAACAAACGGTTATGTTGGCTAATTCGATTAAGCGGAGGCGAAAACGGTCTCACCGACATGAAAATTTACTGAGAATGGCATGATCCTCATGGACTTCTTGGAAAAAAGAAGACATCATTTTACAAAACTACAGTGGGCTATTACAATAGTTTGCTTTAACAAAAATTTGAAGAAGGCACATTCATACGGAGTTGTCGCAAACTGCATCAATTGCCGTCACGTACTCTGCATTGGTCTAAATTCATTCCCTGCGAATTTTTTTTGTTACCAAACATGAAAAAATGATTCACAGGAGAAGCAATTAACTCATATGAGGAGGCTCTCGTTGAAACAGAAGCGTATTTTGTGAAGCACTAAAATTCCTATTTTTGGGGAGTTCAAAATAGCAAGAATGTTGGCAGAAGTGTACATCTCTAAAGGGAGACTATGTTGAGAAATAATTATTTGGTTTCTGAAGTAGATCCGTCTTTATTCCTAACACGGGTTCTTATTAAACTACCATAGCAATACGTTATTCTTCAATAGTTAAATTTATTTCTAACGACGAAAACTATACCATTGTAAATATAATACCTACTCCATTCATTTTCCATGCGTTATTCAAAAATCGATCCACGGGAAATTTTTTAAATTGATTTCCAAATGAATTTTAAAATGAATTTCATGATTAAGGTTAAGCACAGCGTAAAATTTTTCTTGTAAAACTTTACAAAACATCTTATTATAATTTTTTGATATCTTCCATAGTTGCAAAGCAATAGGGCAGTTTTCCCTTAGCGTTATACGGTCAATGTCCCACCATATTCGCCCTACTATATCCAACTGAGTTTCTTTTTTCAATAATTACCTGTCGCCGATAAAAGACAGACAATTTTTCACAAATGAACAACCACAAAAGGTTTCCTCAATTATTTGTGGAATACTTGAAACGAAATTATTCAGTTATATCAGTTAATCATTTGAAGCAGTTTTGTAGTTATTTTCTAATATGAATATACGAGGGTAAATCAAATATACTCGGTAATTTTGTAAAATAAATTTATTGATTAATGGTAGACACAAACTAAACGTTTAACATTTTTCACTGTATTCACCTCCGTACTCTACACACTTTTTCCACCGATTTGGAAGCTTGAATATTCCTTCTTCATATAAATATTGAAGACGAGTTGTCAGCCAATTGCGCACATCCTCCTCTCCTTCTTCATTGCTTTAAAAATTTTTGCCTCCAAGTGATTCTTTCAAGGGCGCGAACAAAAAATAATCACCGGATGATTAGTGATTAGTCAGGGCTATAATGATGATATAATGATGCTCGAGGGGTTCCCAGCCCATTTCTTCCAATTTATTCCTTGTCAAAATTGCGGCGTGTTGCCTGGCGTTATCATGAAGGAAGATGACGTCTCGAATGGACATACCGCATCCCGTCGTTTGCTTCGATACGCGATTTTTGTCGACTGTGAACCCTAACAACTCACAATAGTAAGCCGCATTCACTGTTTTTCACCGTTAATCGTGACGAAAATCAATGAGTGAAACTTCCCTTGGGTCAAAGGACAGAACAGAACAGTCGCAAGCACTTTTCCGGCTGAGAGACGAATTTTTGCTTTGACAGGGCAGCCAGGGCAGCCTTCATCCTTTCTTCGTCACCCTTTACTCGCCATTTTTGATTCGGGAGTGTAGTGGTGGACCCACATTTCATCACAAGTGACGATACGTCTCAAAGAAAACTCCCTTCTTGTCGAAATCGATTGTTCTCTGATCTCCAAACTGTTGGAATATTTAGTTCAATAGGCAACGAATAATGCGCCTTGTTGTTTCATATATGTATTTCAGGATGTTATGACTATCGATACAGACATTGTATTAATATTTTATATTTACAGGTAGCTAGTCGTTCTCTTGCCATTGTATTAAGAAGTCGCTAATACTAATAAAGGTTAATCTCGTTCGTACATTATCGTTTTATTATAACACCACTGTGCATTTGGATTATTCAACACGACCTGACCTTTATTTGATTAAAGACATTTATAATTTTAATAAAAAAGTAACTGACCATTCTGCGGCATAAATATAATTACGGTTCCATCTAAAATACGATATAAATAAGCCTAATTGGTTTTCATTCTTTGCTTGTCATTAGACCTCCCATGTTTATGATCCATGAGCCGCTACTGTTGTGAAGATTACCTCGTGAGAATATACCTAGGTGTAAACTAGCAGATAAAAAGTTTTTTAAAGAAAAGGTAAATCTAGAATAAAAGACTCTTCCGAATAGTATGTATATTAAATGTAAATGCCATCTAGAATTAGTTATCTTGGCTATATACCCTTCATCATAAAGCATATGGACCTGAGAAGCGGGTGTTTTAAACAAAGAGAAGCGTCAACAGTAAAATATGCGCGAGTTTGAATAGAATCCGCAATGAATATACAAGACCTATGTACGTGTACAATCAATATGCAAACTGAAGCTAGAATAGAGAGTCTATTCACAGAAAATATTACGGCAATAATATTAATATGCAAAAAAGGATCAGTACAAAACTCAGCGTAGCTCAATACGTACAAAAGCGCTTCTATGCTACATTTTGCTCGAAAAGTTATATTGTAAACAATATAATGACGGGTTTTATTCAAATGAAGCTTTAATTTACACAGAAACAAATTAATAGCGTCATGTTTTCTTTTAAAAAATCATTTCACGTATGAGAGACATTTGTTCCTTGTTAATACTATATATAATTCCGTGTCTCTAACGAAAAGATGAAGTTAACAGATAAACGAGAAAATATAACACGTAAATAAATACAGATAAAGTAATGAACGCCATCTGCAGAAATTTGTTATTCAGTAATTTTTAATAGGGGCCGCCTTTAATAAGGGGATTGACTTGTTTAACTGAACGCATGGCGTAGCTAACTATGTGGTAAACACGTATTTGATTAAAATAAACATATGTAATTGGTCAATCGTATGTTGTAACTCCCAGAAGTGTATTGCGATTTCGAACTAATTGGATCTCAACAGTACGGCGTAGACAGCATCGCCAGAACACCAGTCAACCTACCTGCTGCCTTTAAATACGAGGCATGTTTTTTACGTTTTGAAATTCTGCCTCCGCAGCGATGCGGTCAGCGTTCTGCACATGCGCACTGTCTACCTACCTACATATCTCACCTACGCACTGACGCCATTACAGTCTGATACACCCTTGTTTACGTTGTTTACTGAGTGTTTAAAATGCCTCCAATAATCGTCAGTCTAGGCTGTTATACGATTCCTTAGTGCTAAAGGACTAAAACCGATTGATATTCATCGTGAGATCTGTGCAGTTTACGGACAAAACATTATGAGTGATGGAATGGTAAGAAATCTGGCTAATCGGACCGAAAATCTCATCTTTTCACTGGGAAACTCTAGATCATCCTCTGTACAGCCCTGATCTGGCGCCCGGTGACGACCATTTGTTCCTGCACTTGAAGAAACATCTGGGCGGTCAGCGTCTTCAAGACGATGACGAAGTCAAAACAGCTGTGTTGCAGTGGTGGTGATGCAAGTCAAGCGGCAGAGTTCTATGTTTTATGAGAAGGGTATTCAAAAACTGGTCAAACGTTATGACAAGTACCTCAATATTGAATATGTAGAAAAGTATATTAGGGTACAGACTTTCACGTAAAAATAAAATTATTAAGATATCCTTGTACGTTTTTTATTAATTTCAAAACGGTACATACTTAAAAAACATGCCTCGTAGCGTTGATTTGTGTTCTGCTGAGCAGTCTACGCCGTGCTCATGAAAACTAATGAGTTCGAAATCGCAATACACGTCCAGGAGTTACGGCATAAGATTGAGCAACAATTTATTCTTGTTTTAATTTTAATCTACATAATTTAGTCACATGGAACAAATTATGTTATTAAAAAAAAAGAATAACATATCATGTGGAGTGGCGATTGAGAGATCTAGTAACAAGAGACTCACAAATACTCTTATTTATGTTGTAAATTTTGTTTTATTTAACGTGTTCGTTAATCAATGAGCGAATAATTTGAAAATCGTAGTCGTTGTATCCAATCTATTAATATCATAAAATGTTCAATAATAATGAAATATTTGAAGAATTTTTAGTAGGGATAAATTTTAAATAAATTAATGCGATATTCATTATTGAATTAATTTATACCCACTACAGATTACCTCATAAAATGAGGGAAATGTTTTTGTTCCTGTATCGTGCTGTCGTTACTGTTCTGAAATTAATTAAATAATTAATATCGCATTTAAGTTTTTAAAATTTACCTCTGCTAAAAATTCTTCAAATATTTCATTATTAATGATTAATAATAATATACATTGATTCCGATGTTCTGTGACTTAGTAAGTACGTTCGTCGTTACTGTTGTCATCTCTCGTAGCTTAGTGGCACAGGTATTGGCGTCTAAAGCCAAAGATCCCGGGTTCATGTCTCGGCGGGGGAGTGACAACAGTAACAAATTGTTCCCTCATTGTATGAGGTAATCTGTAGTGGGTATAAATTAATTCAATAATTAATATAGCATTAATATTCAATAATGTGATAACAGGTTTTTGTTTTTAACCGTACAGTAAATTTAACATTTTATTAAATACCGAAAATTCTTCATTTCAAAGGAACAAGAGAGCAAAGAATGAATCTACTACAGACAGAGTAAAATAAAATTTGAAATACATAACCCCCTACCCATGAAAAATGATAAAAAAAATAAATTGTTCGTGAAGGTTCGTGAAATCTAGTGTGCCTATACGAATTTGTGTTTCCGTTGATTTTGATTGCTATTCAAATTGTTGATTGTTAATACTGAATACTTCAGATATCCAGCAGTTACTTTCACTAAAAAAATTAAGCTACCCTCAGTAATAAAATTTATTCCTCTTTATGTTTATTTGTAATTAATAAAGAAGTTTGCCACCTGTATACATTTTTAATGAAATGTAGATATGTGTCGTTTAATTAACATGTGCCCTATTTAATAGAAAATGAATAATTCAAAAACTTGTATTAAACGCATGCCAGTCAAGTAATGAACATTTAATGATTTGGTGGTTTAGAGTGTATACATCTGCTAGTAAATAGTAAGCACAATTTCCCTTCAAACGAACTGACTTGTACACGAACTGGCAAAGTTGTTATTGGAGTAATTATCGGGAGTTCCCCATGGACCATTTCCGCTTTAAGGTTATCAACAATCGACCATATTTACCCGTCATGTGGCTAGTATGATTACACTTCCGCTTCGAAAAGTTCCTAGCTCTACTGCAAATTTACTTTACAACTATTCAGTTACTTCCTCAATTAATAACCGAGTATGTACAAATAAAACTGGTCAAGTACGAGTGGGAGTCGTACATTGTTGGTGTTAGCACCTCAGATAACCTTAACAGATAGTAAGAAATTTAACATATATCGGAGGTTGGTGTAGACTCATGACGGTCATAGCTATATAAATTCCATCCGGAGAATTTTTATTGCTATACGTAAATTCCATCCGATATACGAGGGGGGCTCAAATGTAACGGGAATTGGGCTGCGGCGGGAAGGGAAAGTGAGGAAATTCATTGTTCGACCAGGTGTCCGTTAGGGACACGTCACCTGAGTTAGTATGCGGAAGTTCTGTCGCTGTGAGTGCATCGGTTCGTCCGTGAGAATTTCTTTAGTGAAACAACTTTTTCCATTTCGTCGAAAACGTGATGGCCGATTGTGATTGATTGAAATTTTGTTTCCTGTTGAGGAAATCGGCCGCGGAAACTATAGTAATGCTTAAGACTGCTTATGAGGATGCTGTCCTAAGTAAAACCAGACTCTACGAGTGGCTTTTACGATTTAAAAATGGAGAAATGTCAATTGACAAAATCAACATTCTCGTTCATGAAGACCGTCGTTGAACCATTGTGAGATGTCTGGAAAATCATGGAGTTCAATTTAGAGGATTTTATCCGAAGATTTGCACATGAGAAGAGTTGCAGCCAAATTTGCCCCTCGTCTTCTCACAGGCGATCAAAGGGTGCGTCGACTTCAGGCATGCTTTTATCTTCAAAATCAGTTTAAGAGGACCCTGATTTTTGTTCCAAGGTGATTACTGGTAATGAATAGTGGTGTTATGGATACGACTCCGAAACAAAGCAGCAATCAAGTCAGTGGTAGACCCCAGGTTCTCGTCGTCCCAAAAAGCTCGCAAAGTGAAGTCAAATATCAAGACAATGTTCATTTGTTTCTTCGATTGCAGAGGTGTTCTACTTGGAGGTTTTGAAAAGATTGAGGTAGGGTATGCGGAAGAAAAGGGCAGATCTTTGGACCTTCCACCGCTCTCTCCCTAATATATTTTTTGTCCAAAAACCGGCATGACACCAATTGTCCACCCCCCTGGATTTGACCCCCGTATTATTTTTTGTTTTACCACTGTGGAGGGGGTAATACAAAAATCGCTGAAAGATCTAAAGAACATCCAGATGGGTGAATGTAGAAAATGTTTTGAAAAATTAAATGATCGTTTGCTGAGATGCGTTGTGGTCAAGGGAGAATAGTTTGAAGGTGACCAAAATTTGGTGTAGTAATATTAAGAAATAAAGAAGTCATGACGAAATTCCCGGTTTTTTGGGTCTTTTGGATCCCCCCTCGTATAACTGCACTAAAGAAAAGCGGTTTAGCAATGGTTAGGTTTGAAATAAAGGGATGCATGTTAATCTTAAACATTGCAAATATTGTCAACATTACAATAATAAAACATTTAGACTTTTATTTTACACTATCTAATGATACCAATCTAACTTTTTTTGAGTAAATATGCCTTTGTAAATATTACTTGTTTGCCAATTTCTGCTATAACAGAGATTTTATAGGATTTGCAAGATTTTAAAACCGCCACATTACGTTTACCGTCACCCTTAAATGCAGACAAATATATTTGATGGAATTTACGTATGGAATATATACTGAAAAATGGACGGAATTTACGCATTCCGATGATTCGAAATTACTTTGCTCAACTAAGTGTTCAATAATGAACAAATTTCAATTTCCAAGGCTCGTTTATATTTGATCCATGTTCGTACTTTTGTTGGAGTGTTGAGAGTATCTACCTACACATCTTTTTGTATGGTTATAATGGAAGCTCAATGTACGGTCTGTTTTTAATAAACCGGTGTTTAAAAATGATTTTTTTTAGAATAAACAAATTGAATTAATAATTTTATTCTTGCTTTAAACACCTATTTATAAGTCAAAAATTTGAGAAAAAAAATGTTTTGGAACTCTCCATATAGACTTCACGAGATTTGCTCCACGGAAGAACACGTCGACTAATTAACTTCTTCGATCCGTTTTGCTTTTTTTTCATCAGAGGTAAACATGGCTCATAAAAGCATTGTAGCTTAAAATATACCGTTTTGTGTGCACTGCACGCAACATTAAAAAATCTGCTCGAGTTTTACGTTGTTCTCTCTGCTTTTTAATTAACCTCTCTTGTTTAAGTATCTTTTACTGTATATCTTGACTGATACTCTAAAACGATATAACAAAGGCGCTTTGAAGCCAATAGAATAAAGATAAATTACTTAAGATCTGAATTTAGCGCAACCGAAACAATAAATGGAGAATTAAATGGGTCGTTTGTGGTTTGTGGAGTGGTTTACTGAAACACATCATTTATTTAAACAACAATACGTTAAGATCCATCTTCGTTAACTTAAATACATTTTCTCCTCTTTCTCTGTTATAAATATCCTGTTCTTAAAATTCATACTGAATACTTGAAGATTTTGTGGAATATTCAAAATGAAAGTATATTATTAAACATTGAATTGTTTCGAGCTTTACGTGATGAAAATTCGTATCAAATATAAATAAGTATATACTTCTAAGATGTTCGCAACTTTTTATTTTGTAATATATATATATATTTCGCTACTACATTGGCTTCATTAGACAGACTGAGTACTTCCTACTAGCAGCTATGCCTACACAAGTTTATGAAATACTTGTATGTTATGGGGGGGTAGTATTTTGTTAAAATAAGTTCTAAATAGGGGAACTATTAATACCAATTTAATCATTCAAGATTATTCATATGTTTTTATATGATGTTAAAATTTTAACCTGTGTTTGTTTTTATTCTTCAAAGTAAATATGAATTTCAGCAAATTAACGGTAGACTCAATTATATAAATTTCATTTTTTTGTTCTTTCCACATATAATTCATATTTTCCTCTAAACTTGTGCGTCACATAACCAGCTATATATTTCAAGGCTTCTTCGTATGCAATTTCTTTTAGTTAAAATAATTTCAGTTACATAGTAGTTTCATCACTGTTTTCATTTTCAAAAATGGATAATTCGGTATTTAGTGGATCAATAAATTGATACTCCTTCAACATACTTTCTTTTAGGCCATCAGGCTTCTCGGAAGAAATTGTTATATTCTGCCCTAAAGTGAACATAATAGTATTTCTTAAGCAAGGTTCTTCGATAAATTCATATCATTGTATTTCTATTGCCTTAAGTAAATATGATTCCAAGGTATATTCAGTATTTGTGTTTGATGTAAAGTTAATACACGCACACTCTTTAATTATTTAATTAAAACAGCGAATAAAACGAAATATAACTTCTTAACAGACAATGCCAACCATAAAAGCCCCGCTTTGCGTCAAAACTTCAAAGCTGTTTCACTTTCAGAAATGCAACACCCGTGATGTCATTGCGTCGTCGAAATGAATTTCGTTCGAACGGCTGACATACCGTGTCTGAGTGTGTCGTGAGTGAACTGAAAGCAGACGAATATGGAATCAAAATGGCTAGATATATTTAATTATTTTGAAAAAAAAAATACATTCCATGTGACAATTTGAGAAGAAATAGTTGAAGGTTGTTTTTGTCTACCCGGGTCAGTATTTTTCAATGAATGATACTTGTAATGTGGGATAAACTCATGATAACTTGCGAAAACTCTTTCCGCAAAGACTATACTCAATATACCAATGACTTGCATCGTTTTTATAAAATATTGTAGGAAAAAAATAATCAAGTCAAAAATGTGGGTAAAACTTTTTTTTAACTCTCTTGTGTTTCATTCCCACCAGCTACTCGTGCTGGTGGGCGGGCAGTCCCTCCGACCTACACTGTAGTGTAAAGCCGGAGGGTAGGGCTCAAGGCCCTCTTCAGCCTTCTTGCAGGAATCGTGGGAATGGGTGGATGGTATGGTTAGGGAGAGAAAGACGAGACGGACGAAATGAAGACAGAAGAGAAGTGAAAGATTAACTGTGGAATAATGAAGACAGAAGAGAAGTGAAAGATTATCTGTGGAATATTACTGCCCCAGCATTTGCCTAAATGATCCAAGGAAACCGCAGAAAACTTGGAGCAGAGCAGCCGGACCCGGGTTCGAAGCGGTAACCTCCCGAATGCTAAGCAATGATCTAGAGCACTAGACCACGCCGCTCGTTAAAATGTGGGTAAAACAATTAAACAAATTGATACAAATGTTTATATATCATGTTTGTTGTTTTTATTAAAATAATGTAAAAATAGTGAATATCACAGAAATAAGCAAATGATTATTCAGTAAGATTTTGTATATCATTTTAATAAACTATATTCCCAGAAATACATTAGTATCCATTTAGTATCTAATTAAAAATATGTAGTTAATAGTTATTTAACTTACATTAAAAAAACCTGATTGAGTTGTACTTTTCTATATGTGTTGATGAATATTATTCTGCGGAAAGAAAAAAAAACACATTTAAATAATTTATTTAAATTTAGTAGTTAAAATGTAGTATAAATTATGGTGTATTTCTTGTAAATCAATTTGTATAGGACAAATAGATAGAATTTTAAAAGAAAGGATTCATGATTATTGTAAGAATTATAATGTTAAGCTATCATGAATCATATTGAAGAAATGTAAAAATACTACAGGTAAAGAACTAACAATATTGGAAGCAATATAAATAAGATATAATTTAAATTCATACGTTGAAAAAGTATTAAATAAATTGGAGAATGTTCATGAATCCCCAATAGTTAATATATGTGAAAAAATATTTTCATTCCCCTCCCTAAACATTTATGGCAAAATTTTAGTAAACTTAGTTTATAATTCCTTCTTTTGATGGTGACCCTGCGGGTTGAAACAAATTTTTATAAAAAAACAAACAAAATTCAAGTGAAAATCATTTAAAATACATTTCAATCCAAGTGTTTTATGATACTTGTTTGGATAGAAATCAGTTATTGTATTCCACAATATCTACGTAACTTTTATTGAAATGAATAATGTAAGAATCTGAAATTATCCAGATGTTCATTTAATTGTCTGACATTTCCTTCCATTTCACACAAAGTTTTGTCTTCATATTTTATGTCACCACCTTGAAGAATTATAATTCTCCGACGTTTCTTTTCAAATTCGAATAGAAATACCCTATTCTCATTTAATCTAACTCGTTAAGAATCGCTACTGCATTATTATAAATTCAACTGTCTTAAACAAAATTAATTTTGTTAGTATTTACTATTCGTATTTAAGCCGTAGTTGTCATTTCTGGTATCACCGCGTGTGACGACCAGACTAAAATATTCTATTATCCTATTTACCATTATTGTAACGTTTCTTAAAAGAAAACTTAACGTCAGAAAAAATCAATAGTTCTTAGTGAATACTGTGTATGCACCTATTTTCTGAAGTCTTTACTTGGGATGATCGTCTTAAGTAAAATAAAGGAGTTGAATAAAATAAGTAAGTAAGGTATTATAGACTTAATAATAATAAAAAATAATAACGGTAGTCCTTCCTTGCCTTGTTCTTCGTGGTATGTAATCCGAATGTTTGAAAAGTCAAGTGTCTGCAACATCAAAGACGATGTAATTTACTGTTGATATTGGTTTGAACATCGATACAACCGAAGTCAGAAATTGGAATTCCGATAAAATATGCTGTTTTGTTGCAATGCGAGTTGAGTAAAAATTCAATCAACATATATTAATATGGAATCAACAGAATCAACTATTCCGAGGGCTAATGCCCCTACCGGCATTGAATTACACTGTTGATTCCGAACGATTATTAGACGAAGATAACAATCCAGAAAAAGAAGCTATTAAAATCCTTTTTTGTCTAATTAAAAAGGATCACAGATCCTACATTTGGAACGCGTCCTACACAGTAGGCACAGCGCACCGAATGCCATATCCCACGACCTGATACAGAGGATTCACTAAAGAGCTGCAGAAAACGAGAAAACCTAAACTTAGAATTAGATACACTATTGCGCTGGCAGACAGGCTTCTACAAGCTATATAAGATATATAAATATGGAATCAACAGAAACAACTATTCCGAGGGCTAATACCCCTACCGGCATTTAATTACACTGTTGATTCCGAACGATTATTAGACGAAGATAACAATCCAAAAAAAGAAGCTATTAAAATCCTTTTTCGTCTAATTAAAAAGGATCACAGATCCTACATTTGGAACGCGTCCTACACAGTAGGCACAGCGCACCGAATGCCATATCCCACAACCTGATACAGAGGATTCACTAAAGAGCTGCAGAAAACGAGAAAACCTAAACTTAGAATTAGATACACTATTGCGCTGGCAGACAGGCTTCTACAAGCTATATAAAATATATAAATATGGAATCAACAGAAACAACTACTCCGAGGGCTAATACCCCTACCGGTATTGAATTACACTGTTGATTCCGAACGATTATTATATCCTTTATAATTAGACGAAAAAGGATTTTAATAGCTTCTTTTTCTGGATTAATTTAATCGACTTCCTATGGAATGAATACAGTCCAATATTATGTTAAATAAATGAACCCATTTTAACTTTTGTTTGTTAAAGATATGCTCGTGGTTAGCGTTCTGTTGAGACTTTCATACGTGTATTGAGGTTTCGAACTCATTGGTACTCATCAGAACGCCGTAGATAGTTCCGACAGAACACCAATAAGCAGCTTTTGATGAATAAATACATACATCGTAGTCAACGCAATCTGTAAATATTAGCTACTTATTTCTGGGATTCAGTAAGGTTAAACAAGGTCCTTTTCTAATAAAGATATCGACATTTTTATTAAATCTGGTCAGATTTCATGTGTTTCGACGTTCACGTACTAATATAATAGAACTTTTCACGCTAATATGATTTTTGATCAGTTCAGATAGTTCCGAATGATACATTCCTGATTTACAAAAAAATTGAGTAAGTAGTTCTTCCAAGAAACATGGATTTTCTTGAAAATTATTTACCCTTTAGTTGGTTTATAATTACTTATTGTACTGGTAACATATCTTTTATTTAATTATAAACAAAAAGAGTTATAAATATAAATATGGAATCAACAGAAACAACTACTTCGAGGGCTAATACCCCTACCGGCATTGAATTACACTGTTGACTCCGAAGGACTCCTAGACGAAAATATAACATATTCAAAAAAGAAGGAATTAAAATTTTGAACGCGTCCTAACAAGTAGGCACAACGAACCGAAAGCCACATCCCACGACCGGTTTCGACCTATCGGGTCTCATCAGGTGAGCGCTGGCAGAAATGCCTTTACTGGCTATATTATAAATATAAAAATATAAATATGAATATGGATTCAACAGAGACAACTACTCCGAGGGCTAATACCCCTACCGAAAATGAATTACACTGTAGAACGCGTTCAAAATTTGAGATCTTTGATCCTAATATTTAGACGAATAAGGATTTTAATTCCTTCTTTCTTGAATATGATATTTCTTCGTCTAATAATACATCGGAATCAACAGTGTAATTCAATGCCGGTAGGGGTATTAGCCCTCGGAGTAGTTTCTTTTGAATCCATATTTATATTTATATTTTTATATTTAAAATACAGTTATGTTTACTTTGCTTTTTCCATACGAAAATATAATTTTTTGCATCATTTTTATGTACTCCGTTACGCAGTAGAATTATTGTACACGCGTATGGCGATGAAAACCTTCCGCTATAAAGCGGGTGGAGAGGCGATCGAGGTTAAGCAAATATTGACCCAGTTACGGTGTCCGTATGAGCGTCGGGATGCTCGTTGCTTTCTAGAGAGGGCTTTACGCCTGAAAGCTGCTTGTTGCATTCACTAGGCCGTCTACCGCCAACTCGATATCTATGTCAGTCAGACTCCAGAAAGTGTAAAAAATTGACTTTACAGGAGCAGCATTTATAACGCAAAGGGTAAGTGATCTGCTACTTTGGTTAAATAAAACAATAAAACCTGAAATTCCACGTAAAACGTTTAGGGACCCGATACGCGTTTCGACGCCCATTGTGTCATTCTGAGTTAATGTCATTCACCAACATTTCCAATAAGTAAGTAACATCGAGAAATTCTCAGTGGGTCTCCACAAAATCGATTAATTCGTTATGTATACATTAGATTTGGGTATCTCTTGTTGCTGTTATTTCTTAGTAAATCGTTTTAGATTTATAAATATAAATACTTGGAACGTTTCACAGAATTTTATTTAAAACGATTCCAAGAAAAGCGGGGTTTACGAAATTAAATGCTCAGCCATTTATATTCAAAACCATAAAGGCTGTAAATACCAGACTCTCAGAATATGTTAATTAATGTACAGCAAATAATCATTTGTTTTTAGCTAACTCTCTTATTAACACATTTTAACATACATTCGTTTTTCTTTTTAAATTATTAATTAATTAAGGGAGCCAAATTGTAAATAAAGTTTGGAATTCCTAAAAGTAGTAAAAATTTTGAAGAAACATTAAGAAATGACTCAAACAATTTTGAAATTAACTATAACTATTGTAAATACATTCTGCTCTACTCGTGAGAAACATCAACAATATTTATTTTTATAACTAATGTACGTACTTTATAGAAGTTGTAGCTATTTCTATTCACCATGGCGCATTAAAAAACTGAAATCTATAATGTCAACTGAAAAAAAAAATGATGATTACTCAGTTGCTTTATTAACTAAATAACTACTTTGTTAGCGTAAATGTATTCGCTTATAAGATATTGATTAGGAAATTAATTAAAAATTAACACTTTGAACACTGAAAAATTAATATTTCTATTATATTGCAGCATGGTTGCTTAAATAATAATCGTCTAGGACATGTTAAAATATTTTCCCAATACCACAACGTACTGTAATAAAGTATCTTATAAATACATACTAGAAGAAAATTTAGTATTGTGAGCTTCTTCAGTTTCCCAAACGTTTTATTTTAATAAATAATTTTAATAAAATAAATAAATGATCAAGATTTCAACCTGACATAATTATATTCTTACAGTGATGTAGTACATTCAGTTAATACTATATAAAGCCTTAATCTATAAAACTATCTGACTATCACCTAATGCAGCTCTAAAAGACTGACGAGAAGTCTATTTTATAATGTTGCGTGTCAACACCTAAACATATTTTTTGTTGTAAATTGTAAGCTATTCTTTATTTTTTACAATTAAGGACAGATACTGCATTTTAAGGGTCGACTTATGTATTCTCACAAACAATCTACTCATTTCTCCAAAAGTAACGTGTCATAAGGAATTAGAACCTTTTATTAGCTTACGACTACACGTGCAATGTGTTGGATTACAAAATGAAGCGAATTACGGAACTGAAGCAACCCCAACTTGCACTTATACTTATACAATATATAATCCTTGAGTTTAATATTAGTAGCCATCACCTAGCTTATGAAAAAGATAAGAAAACCTTTGTATGGAACTGTGCGCTTCACAGTTCCAATTGCATCGTGCTTGACTGTTGTGAGCATGCGCACATAAGAAGCTGCACCCGAGACTGCGAGGGAGAGAGAACACTGTCTCTCCCGCAGTGCATATCCTTAATACTTCTCAGAGCTGCTGTTCAACGCTTTTACAACCGTCACACACAAATACACTAACTGTACTCTAGCAATTTCTACACCTAAATACGTTGAGACACATAAAACAAATTGAAGATTTTAAATAGAATTTTGGTGACCCGTCTTGTATACATATGTATGTTGTATATAGGTAGATACGCGGTATATGTTATATAAAATTTTAATCCGATTCGTTTGTGAGATGTGTGTTATACAAGACGTGCACGCGAAGCTTTATTCGTTTTATTTTATAAAGGAACGGAATGATTTGTAGAGGAAACAGAATTTAGCTTTGTATTTTATTGTTTTATTCTATTCGCTCTCTTCAGACGAAGGCGTAAATAAGTAAAGAAATCTCCTAAGGTTAAAACAAACCAATTGACTTATGACACGCAATAGCAACACTGTAATTATAAGTAAAATGGCAGGATCTTATTTATTGTTAACAAATATTTAAACACTGAAGTAAGTCTTTGTTCATTTTAAGAATCTTTCATATTTGTGTATCATCCACTAACACTTACATGAGATCTTAAATTAGATGATAGTCTGAGATTATCGGATTACCGAATTGCCTTTAGATGAAATGCAAAGTATTTTGCATGGAACAGCAAATTTTCCTGTATTTTTCTTGCCATAAAGACCAACACTGCAAAACAGACAAATATTTTTCAAAATATCCGAGAATTTCATCCAAACATCTAAAACTTAATTTTAAATATATTATTTTAGATAGAAAAGTTCTACTTCTGGGTTAATTCATTTTAAAACGTAACTGGATTAACATGAAACTCAACTTTTAGAATTACAATTTTCTTATGAATTAATTTTTATGTAGGTGTTCGAGTCTCTTCCTTCAATTCGTTCAATTCAAAATTCAGTTTCTTTGCAATCTCAGTTTTTGAAATATTTTTTTTATTTTAGTATTAAAATCATTGTTCCGATTTTAGAGAAGGGTTGCATAATACCCAAGGTTAAAAATGTTTTTCTGGATGACACTGTAATAAATATTAAGACAGAAAGGGCGTAAAATTGGTCAATCGGTTACAGCAGGCAAAAAGTCCAAATCGTCTCTTTCGTCAAAACACTAAAACCACCCCCATTAGAAATTACCAATAATATACTGTCATCCATAATATTAAGGAAGGGATTCACCCAATTCGGTCGTTTCAGTTACATGCCAATGTTATTTAAGTTTACGTTTTAGAGTTTAAGAGGACCGAACGGCGCGGTCTAATGGTTTAAATCAATGCTTAACATTCGGGAGGTCACCGGATCAAATCCGGTTCTTAGGCTGCTCTGGTCCAAGTTTTCTGTTATTTCGTTGGATCACCTAGGCACAAATGCCGAGGCAGTAACATACCACAGATAATTTATCGCTTCTCTTCTGTCTTCATGTCATCGGTCTCATCTTTCTCTCCCTAACCGTTCCCCATCCATTCCGAGGATTCCTGAAAGAAGATTGAAGATTCCGAAGGTTTGTACATGAAAAGAATTGCAGCTGAATGTTTTGAACTTCAAAATCAGCTCAAAGAGAACCCTGAACTTTTTTCCAAGGTGATTACTGGTAATGAATCGTGGTACTATAGATACGACTTCGAAACAAAGCAACAATAAAGCCAGTGGAAGACACCTGGCTCTCCTCGTCCCAAATTGAAGTCAAACACCAAGACAATTCGTAATTGAACTCCATGATATTTCAGAGATCTCAAAGAGCTGATCACTGGTGCGGTGACGGTCTTCACGAACGAGAATATTGATTATGTCGACGTTTTCATCACTTCTTGATGTTGAGGGGCGTCCTGAACGGGTTTGGTCTTCAATTGACATTTCTCCATTTTTAAAATGTGAAAACCACTCGTAGACTCTGGTTTTACTTAGGGAAGCATCCTCATAAGCAGTCTTAAGCATTACTATAGTTTCCACGGCCGATTTCCCCAACTGGAAACAAAATTTCACAGTCGTGCGTTGCTCTCGACAATCGGAAAAAGTTGTTTCAATAAAGAAATCCTCACGGATGAACCGACTCACTCACAGTGACAGAACTTCGCACATTAACTCGGGTGACGTGTCCTTAACAGACACCTGGTCGAACAATGAGTTTCCCCACCCTCTCTCCCCGCTGTAGCCCAATTTCCATTACTTTTGGGTCCCCCTCGTATACGATATCACTATTGAGAATGTATCAAATTTAATACGATTTATTTTCTTTTTCGGTATCATTTAATGTATTTCGGCCGTACTGTGAATAATAAAATCAGCAACCCAATAAAAATTTACGAAATAAACTAATTTATATTTTAAAATTCTTAAGAGAAAGCTTTGATAATATTAGTGCACAATAAATTTAATAAGATGGTTTATAAACAAGTTGTATTACATTATAAATACTTTGATTTGATCAGTACAGTTATTGACGATGCGTCGACTAGAAACGTTCAGGTGAATTAGGATCATGTTATAACCTAAACTGAAGTACTAATTTTGAATAAACCACTATTTTATAAATTTCAACAGATTTAATTATCACCTGACCTTTTAGTTTGGCGAAACAATTGTCATGTGATAATTAAATCTGTTGAAATTTATAAAACAGTGGTTTATTCAAAATTAGTGCAATATGAATTTCAACCAAGTAACTGTAGACCGCATCCAATATAAACTGAAGTAGTTCACATTATTCACATTTCATATCTCTGAATAGATAATTAATTCAAAACTGACGCACTTTCCGTTTGTACCCAAGCTGTCCAGCTATAACCTGGAACGACAAAAGAATTTTTTTTTTGTTTATAAACGACCCAAAAAGCACAAACATGCTTATGAAAAAATAAAGTTGTAAAGGTAATTGTTCAAATTATAATTTACTTCAAAAATTTATTACTGAAAATGGTGAAATATGAGTCTCTATATGGTTACGTGTTAAATGTTCCTTTTTAAATTTTAACTCCGTTCGATGCTTTTTCTCACCGTCGTCAATAGAAAGTTGAAATTTTAAATTAATAAAACACAATTTCCACTATAATTTTATTTTTCTCTACAATTGTTTCACCCTACTAGGGCATCTTTTTTGCTTTATATGTATTACTACCATTTTAGTCTAAACGGTGAGGAGAAATTTCTACTATTTTGTCTAAAATAATTGAATTGTGGATATTTTCAATTTCATTAAGAATTCTTGTGTTATTTTTTATCTGTTTTTTAATTTCTAAAGTTTTTAAAATGTCTATTTTTTACTTTTATTATGTTTATGTAAAATTTTGAAATTTTGTTCTAAATTAAATTCATGTTTGTTGTGTTCAATGTGGTTTCTGAATGTTGATTTTTTATTGTAGTTCTTAATATGTTCTTGAGTTCTTTCATTGAACGATCTCCCTGTCTGACCAATATATAGCGCATTACAAGTTTTGCAATTTAACTTGTATACTCCACACAAATTCATTTATTATGTTTTGTCCTTATTGTTAATTATATACTTCGATAGATTATTATTTGTTTTAAATGATATTGAAAACTTATTGCTCTTTATTTGCTATTGTATTTGAAGTATGTCCTAAATATACTAGTGATTTGTTGTTATAAGGTGCTTTAATTTACAGAAAACCGACATGGACAGACAGTGTAATTAATGAAAATTCTTGTCATCTCATTCAACATAAACTTGCGGCGTTTCACAGCATGATACATAGGTTACTAAATTTACCTTTAGGAATTAAAAGTTTTGAAAGTGAAACCACACAATAAAACAAATCGCAATGAACAATGATTGCTCTCCAAAATTATGAGAGGATTTAATTAATAAAAAGCAAAAATCAATGTGTTATCAATCTGCATATACAAAAGTTATTAACACACCTTATAACTACAAATCAATAGTATATTTAGGACATACTTTAAATATAATGGCAAATAAAATAAAAAAGAACAATAAGTTTTGAATATCATTTAAAACAAGTAATAATCTATCGAAGTATATAATTAACAATAAGGACAAAACAGAAAAAATGAATTCGTGTGGAGTATACAAGTTAAATTGCAACACGTTTAATGCGCTATATATTGGTCAGACAAGGAGATCGTTCAAAGAAAGAACTCAAGAACATATTAAGAACTACAATAAAGATCAACATTCATAAACCACATTCAACACAACAAACACGAATTTAATTTAGAACAAAATTTCAAAATTTTACACAAACATAGTAAAAGTAAAAAACTAGACATTTTAGAAACTTTAGAAATTAAAAAACAGATTAAAAATAACACAAGAATTCTTAATGAAATTGAATTCAATAATTTTAGACAAAATAGTAGAAATTTCTCCACACCCTTTAGACTAAGATGGTAGTAATACATATAAAGCAAAAAATTGTAACAATTGTAGAGAAAAATAAAATTATAGTGGAAATTGTGTTTTATTAATTTAAAATTTCAATATATATTTAAATTCCCATAAAGTAGAGGCTGATACAATTAATTATTAGTCAATAGAAAGGTTTTAACTATTGATTAGTATAAAATTTATTGTCATTTCACCGTAAAGAAAGGAAAATTCAGCCAAACTACCTCAAGTTCGTGCCAACAATTGGTACTATTACTGAAGCAGCTGGAACTACTTGTGTATCTAACTCATAAAATCTTTAGCGTCATGCAACAATTTCCAGCAGTTAATTTGAATCTGCAGCTTAACGTTCACAAAGGGAGCTTGCACATTCAATTTTCTTCCACTTGAAATAAATTGAGCATGTGATTATGGCAGTAAATGTAGCTATTCTTAAGAAAGTAATTAAAGTATTTATGTAAGATATAATACCAGTACTCACGAGTTGTAATGTAGTTTTAATCATCATATAAAACTTAGCCCGTTAAAAGATATCGTTTTTGACGGAAGTTGGTTGGCTGTATTACAACTTTTATACTTTCATGTATCTACAGAAGACGTTAGTTTGAAAGTGATCTTTAGGTACATATGTTATGTACCTCACATCAACTGTAATGCCTCGTTTTATCTTACATTTTACCTTTATTACAGCTGCGTAGTTTATTATTTATTTTACTAGATTCTGAATATTCCATATCCGTCAAAGGAACCGAAGTTATTCGAGAAAAATGATTTTTAGGTCCAATAACTAACAAGGACGACTTTTCCTTTTACCAATAAAAATGCTACACCCATTATTACAAAATTGTTACGTTTGACAAAGAATAATAACTTACTATTTACTATAGAATTTGGTATAGATTTGTAATTGTATTTAAAGTATTCAAAACGTATTGTTTTAATAACAGACACATCGTTGTAATGAATTACTTCTATTTTACATAAATAACTTACCGTTGCGTGCTTATTGTATCCCGAATTCATTTTTATTTGGCAAATGTGATAATCTAAATTGTAGGCATGTACTATAACAGTAGAAATAATTTGCGTCTTAAACCTTCAATAAATTATCGAGACAACCGAAGTTGATATAATATCAAGTTAATCACCATCTCCTGATGACTACCGCTAACTGTAGTATTTCTTATAAATACATTCTTTTAATTATTAATCGCCCCCTTCCAACGCAAAATTGTTAGTAGGTAAGTTCCTAATAACTTCTAAGCTTTTAATGCAATTAAGGAAAGAAAACAATTGGTATTGGTTTCACAATTTTATTTGGGTCTTGGCGATACCATTTCGGTTATTACGCCATTCTCAAAAGGAGTGTTGTAATTGTATCAGTTTACAACACTCCTTTTGAGAATAGTGTAATAACCGAAAGGGTATCGCCAAGACCCAAATAAAATTGTGAAACCAATACCAAGTATTTTATTTCCTTAATTGTATTATTACCATGATTTACCAAGTGATCAATAACGGCACAATTTCTTGTATTCTAAGTTTTCATTTCAAGGTGCGTATTCTCTCTGATTATCGAAAATAAATCATAAATTCCAAGTTTATAGCAAATTCTTCAGAAAGGGTCACTGATAAAAACTGACTGATCGCTTCTAAAGATTTCATTTTCTTACCTTCACTGAACTCCTCAGCATTTTAAAGAATCGATTGCTGTTTCTATAATTTTTGCTTTTCAACTATGCTACTCAGTAATATTTCATTAAAATTTATTTGTTTTATTCACTAACAGTTATTTAAAGAAGAACTATAAGTTATTGGTCAGTAATTTACCGAAACTATCAGACGTGGATACCGATTTCAAACTCATTGATTCTCCTCAGTACGCCATGGTCAAGTTCAATAAATCACCGACTAAATGGTAACATACTGCCGCAACTAGTTATTTAAATAGACATATTGTAACCAATTGAGAGGGTTCCTTTCTATTGAGTATGAAATAATAAAACTAAACATGAGCTTTTACGGGAAAAACTGGGTGGTGTTGAAAATCACAGAAAATAATTAAAAAAATGAAAGAAATGGACAATCCCGTTGATTCAATCATATATTAAACTTAATTGTTATTACTATTAAATAAAGTAAAACAAACACGTATAGTTACAAAAACTATTATTGAACACAATATACAGGGTTGCTCATTAGTACGTCAAAGTCCAATATAGACTTTATTAAATGAAATTAGAGAAATTTATTTTTATGAAAATGGGGCAGTATCAAAAAACGCATATTTTAAAAATAATTTGACATATACTGTCTGAACTTGTTAAATCTGGCCCATAAGCACACTAGATCAAATCAAAAACAAATAATTAGCTGGTAGTAATGTAAAAGTAAAAATATCTCTGAAATTACGAGGTTTAGGTATAGGATATTATTAACAAAAATTAAACATAATTAACGCACCATTACAAAAAATCAATAATATATAGGGTGTACCATTTGAAAAAATTGAGAAATCGCTCTTTGAAAATATTTAAATTGACTGCACCGTAAAAAACACCCTGTATAATAATATTATTATTTAATTACTTTTTATGGTTAGTACATCTGTTGGCTACATAACTTCAAAATATTTCGTCTTAACTAATCGTAATACTCTCGCATTGAATTAATATGCCAAATTCTGTCGCAACCATTTTTTTTACATCTTCATTAATAACTCAACAATGCATCATCCAAAACCAAAAACCAAGGAATCGTTGAAAAGAGAATTTTAAGTAGATTATAAAAAACAAAAAATATACAGGGTGTTCCATTAAAAAAATTGTCCTGGAACGTGCTCCGGTTTAGCGGATCACCCTGTATATGCCAAATTATTTTTAAAATATGCGTTTTTTGATACTGCGTCATTTTCATAAAAATAAATTTCTCTAATTTCATTTAATAAAGTCTATATTGGACTTTGACACACTAATGAGCAACCCTGTATATTGTTATAAACCCTCTTTAATTACGTCAATCTTAAACAAAAAACTAAAAAACAAAACTTTAAACTTAATATACCCCCTTTACAGAAGAAAACCCTTGAAATTTTGTTCAATTTCATTTCTAGGCAATATTTCATTAACAATAGGTAAATTTATTTCTCAATTTACAGATACATTTGTGTCGTTTAAAACTAATAATACGTTAGGTTAGGTTAAGTTTCATCAAAAATAACAAAGACCCTACTGAGAAAAATGCTAAATCCGGAGTTTATCAATTAAATTGCAGCACATGTAATAAAGTTTATATAGGTCAGACTGGAAGATTTTTCAGTGAGAGGCTTAAAGAACACAAAAAGGTTATGAAAATAAGAACTCTAATTCTACGTATGCGGGACATCTGTTAGTTAATAAATAAAAATTATTTTAAATGATCAAACAGTCGTTGTAAACCCCCTACTATTAAATATTTAGTTTTTCAACCCCCTTCTCTTTTCAGCTATTAAGTTTAGTATATAAGTCAAAATGTTTTAGTCTTAGTTTATATTACTTCCACACCTGAAGAAGGCACAGTGTGCCGAAATATATATTGTGTTCAATAAAAGTTTTTATTACTATACGTGTTTGTTTTACTTATTATGGAGTTACAATCATTAAACGCTTCATCTATTTAATTACTATTAAATACTGGTTTGTCGCTAAATTGTTAATTATAGCATGTAAACCAACATAAAGCAAGTAGGGAGTCAAATCTGAGTGAGCCTAGGACCTAATATAGCTTAAATGTGCTTATTATATAACTTATACAAGAAAACCAGAAAGAAATAGTTCATTCTATCGAAAATCCCATTTTGGAACACGTTGTGAATGAATGAACAAAATAGGTGATACGAAACGAGTGCTAAAAATGGACAACGGTAATATTTCGTTTGAATGGTAGGAGCTAGATAACTTCTCGTTTCTCATGTTCTTCTTATAAAACTATAAATAAAACATTTGACAGCTGTTTTGTCACTTTTTGGCTTCTTCAGAAAAATATTGCTTAAGCAGCTTTATTATAACCGATATGCGGACTTAAACCACTAACCAACATTAAATATTGATTAAACAAATACGCCACACGCTCTTTATCAGTTTATAAACATCAAATGGGTTTTATTCTATTTATATAAAAATCTATGACTATAGTTAAGGCAGAACTGAGAGGTGGAGGTTAGGCTACTTTTCTCCTATTACATTCCTTATTCTTCCAATGGAATTTCAACAATACATAAAAGTTTCTTTTAATCAGTATACACCATTAGAGAGGACGTTTCCACATTGATAATGTGCTAACGTTTTTTGTTCGACTATGAGTTACGATAATCGAATGTGTTCCATTAATTTGATCGTTATAGTGTACATTATATACATATCATTAGAGTGGTAGATTAGATGTTTTAGGGAGACTATACATGCTACAGATTTGAAAATTTGGGAGTTGAGAGGATCAAGGATGATCTATTTTAACTAAAATAATTTCAACTGTCGGGCACTTCCGGTTATAGCCTTGATGTTGAAGTTGATGTCATCTTTCTTATTTTAAATGGAAGGGTATATTTTTACGATGAATTCGTATGAAACATAAAATTTTAAGGTGACTTTGATAACTAACTTGTGTTTCCATTATCCGATGAATAATTTCTGAGATAATTTAATTTATTAGAAAAATGTTTGCACCGCACCCCAAACTATAAAAAAATCATAACTTTCATAAAAAAAATAACTTAGAACGTTGAAACTTTTACCAGTTATAGCCAAGTCATAAGGATAACGTCATGCCAAAACTAAGCTTTATAATTTGTGCAGGGTGTTCAGAAAAAAAAATCCAAAATTTAAAAACATCAAACTCGAATAGCTTCATTTTTTCAAATGGCACCTAACATATTTTTCTTTGTCATTCGATTCTATTTTTTATCCTCTTTCGATACATTGGATGTTTTCCAATCTTTATTAAAAAAAAACCAAAATTATTCAAAAAGTTTCAAATAAAACAGTAGGAAATATCCAGATGGATCGAAAGAGGATAAATAATGGAATCGCATGACAAAATTAAATATGCTAATAAAAATTTCAACGTTCTAAGTAATTTTTTATGGAATGCAATCTTTTTTCTAATAAATTAAATTATCTCATTAACTATTCATCGCATAATGGGCATATAAGTTAATTATCAAAGTCACCTTAAAAATTTATGTTTCATACGAATTCATCTTATCATAAAAAATATACCATATCATTTAAAATAAGACAGTTGTCATCAACTTCCGGTATAACCAGAAGTGACCGACAGTTGAAATTATTTTAGTTAAATATATCATCCTTGATGACCTCTACCCCCAACTCCCAAATTTTCAAATGCGTAACATATTTAGTTTCCTTAAAACGTCCAATATACCACTCAGTTTGAATGACTCTGTATACAAGCAAGATTCGATGGGCAATAGTTGATTCTGGAAGGCAATGTTTCTTGAATATTTAGTTGGGTGAAAGAGAAATTTTGTTAACGACAGTTCTCGTCATGCCTGCCCGCTGCAAATTGTCGTTAAATCATTTGAGCATAAAAACTGTCTTATTTCAATATTGTATATTAACCATTATGAATTCAATTCCACATCTGTTGATTCAGCCTTTAGTTTCTTAATTGACTAGCAAAAAGCATTCACTTCCAATTTTTCCCAAAAAGCAAATTGAATATTTAAAGAACCTTGCTATCAATTTAACAGAGTTTTGTTTAACTTAATTAATTTATTCGCCGACAGTGTTTTCGTTTTATAAAGTAGCTATTTATTACAAATACAAGTCCGATCTAAACGTCATCATAGAATACGGTACCTTAAATGTATTCCAACAACTACAAGAAAATGAAACAGATGAAAAGTTTCGCTTAAACAAATTTATTAATACTCAACGAATTCGTTTCGGTTGATAGCGGCCCACCATCTTCAAAATATACATTAAATTGATCAAATGACCAATCAACAGTAGTTCTATTTTGTCTTTTTGGGATTCAACATCAATAACATAGTTCCATGTTGGCTTTTCGGGATTTAACAATAAAAGTTACGCTCTGTCTTTTTGAGACGCAACAACAACAATAAATGGTCCATTCTTGGCCACAAAAAATATTGGTCTTTCGAGTATTATTTAAAAAGTGGTACAGAAGTACATCCGTTGAGATAGTTTAATTATTTAATTCACTCACCATCAAACAATTATTACTTCAGCTAATTGAAACCGGAAACTGTTGCATTATTAGGATTTGTTGTCCAATTTTCATGAGAAAGATAAACAAAGTGTGAGATGGGCAATGGGACGGATCACGCGTCCATTACCCGATCTTTAGTCTTGTATTGCATAATAAAAGAAATCATATGTATGGTTGTAACAATCAGTCTGTCAGTGACTTAGTTAATTAGTTATAGCACCAGTAGTTTTAAGTCGATTGTGCCTCTGTGTAACAAAAAAATATCAATTTATAAAATAAAGATAAATTTATATTAAAAGTTGTTATCAATCATTGCAAGAAACACACAAATTATAAAAGAAGTAAGAAGCACCCTTAGTTATAAAGAGTCATCTCAACTTGGGCTATAACAAAACAAAGCCAATTAAATTGTATTCTCTGTTTTGCTATTGTTACAATAATCAGTAAAATTATGCAAATCACGTTTATACAACGGCATTTGATTAGTTCAAGACCCAGGTTATTTTTTGGCTTATTTCTCGAAAAATGCTAATTGTTTTACGTCAACGTGTCATGTATAAGCGAATGCTAGAAACATTCTCGTGGTATGCGACCGTTGCGAGATTAAAGCGCTTTTTGGAGCGGCATATGTTAGGTCCGTGGCCTTTTTCAAAGCTAAAACCAATTTCCACACAAAAAGACTCAACGTGCTGCATAACAGACGAAGCTATTAAATGAAACTGGAAGCTCTCGGTCCTTAGATTTACATAACAAATTTAACGTTTGCCAAAAGAAATTGCTCTATTACCGCTGTTCCGCATTTTGTAATAACGTCACTTGGAATTGAAAGAAGGAAAAGTCACTTCACATTTTCTTAGAAAGAAAAAGAAATCATCATTATCTCAATTTACCATTCGAAACTCATGGAATATATATAGGGTGAGTCATTTACCTTCAGACAAAATAACAGGCGGGCTGAAAAGTTCGTAGGCTAGCATACAAAAAATTATTACTTTTTGATAGAATTTGATTTTATTATTCAATATAGTTCCCTTCGAGGGCGATACAATGATTATAGCAGTCATACAATTTTAATTTTTCGATATCACTTTTATAATACTATTTATCTTTAGCCTCAAAATATGTTAGGCTTCAGTTTCGGCGATTAACTCTTCATTGGCGCGAAATCTCTATCCAGCGAGCATCCTCTTGAGGTCTGAGAACAGAAAAAAGTCGCTGGGAGCCAGATTTGGAGAGTACGGTGAATGCGAAAACAATTCGAAGGCCAATTTATGGAATTTTGCCATCGATTTCATTGATTTGTGAAACGGTGCATTGGCTTGATGAAACAGCACTTTCTTTTTCTTCAAATGAGGCCGCTTCTCCGCGATTTCGTCTTTTAAACGCTCCAATAACGCTACGTAATAGTCGCTGTTTATGGTTTTTCTCTTTTTTATATAGTCAATGAATATTATATATTATACCATGAGCATCCCACAATACTGATGCCATAACCTTGCCAGCCGACTTTTGCGTCTTTCCACGCTTTCGAGTCGATTCATCACGTGCAGTCCACTCGGCTCGAAATTCCTTTTTATCCATTCTTTCAAAGTAACAAAAGTTCATTCACTAAAAATGCTATAACTCAGATACTAATAGTGAAACAGCTGTCAAATTTATATATGCGTCTTTTGAAGGTTAGGGCTAACTAACTAGTAGCGTCATCTGTGGGCCAGCCTACGAACTTTTCAGCTCGCCTGTTATATTGATTGACTATCATCCATTCGGAAAAAGTTTTAGGCAAAAGTTGTAAGTTTTTAAAGGAAAATTCAACTGGTAACCTTCCTTATAATTGAACTACAAAGTAATTGGAGGTCAACTCATCTTTTACAAAAACAAAAACATATTTTTAACCAGTGAAATGGAAAGGTCAGAATATTTTGTAATCGAAGATAGCCTTGAACATGATTTGTTCTTAATATTTCATAAATACCGACTAAAGATTAATAAACATAAGGTGTATATTTTATTATATGTAGTATTGTATATCTGTTTGTTTATATTATAAATAAAAACATGTTTCGATCGACGCGAGTCCGAACGTGAATTTCTTTACAGTAACAATGATACCACTGTGAACTATATTTAGTAGGGGATTCCCAATAGGACAATTTCCTTCATTAAATTGTTATTCTGTGTGTGACAATTGAATTTTTCGGGTGTGCCGTTGTTACATTTTTATTGTTTAAGTGAGTTATTCCAAATATATGAAATTATTGGATTCAGGTGAGTTATTCACTGACAACTTCAAGCATTTCAACTGATTGATTTGTGAAATGATGCTAATTGATAATTTATATTGATTCAAAAGTAATTAATGAAAATATATAAATAGGGACGCTACCTAGACTGTTAGCTGCGGTGACACAGCCACTATTAATATTAGGGGCTGAGGTTTTAGGGCGCTGCGGTTCAATGAGGACTGTAGGCTGCGGTTGTACAGTTATCTAACTTATTAACGACCTCAGTCCAGTTTTTGCAGAGGTAGTGTGTGAGCAAGGTGCTTGCCCTTTCCCAAGAGTAGGATTATATCATCATAAATGTAAAGTAGATGATTACAGTAATGATTGGCATAATAAAAGCTAAGTAAAGCTATGCTTGAGTGCTCACACATATTTCTTTTTATATTTTGATAAAGATGTTGAAAAATAAAAGGGATATCTAGCGAGTGATCATCATAGTGATTGACATCTATCGATTGATTAAGTGAACATTTGTTATTTATATATTCAAGTGAGTGTTACATTGTTCAACTTATATTTGTTGGATTGATATCAACTTATATTACTGTTGCGCTCGGTTTTCACATCCTAACACAAATAAATAAACTTCAAGAGTATCACCAAGTATAAGATTTTCTGTTGTTTCCATTGCGGGTGTTAAGAATATGTACTTCTATTTCTAGAAACTTGCGCTCAGTTCTTTGCCAAATTCTAAATCGTATTTTTATTTCCAATTTGTGTATATAACTTATAATTATCGAAAAATTAATGTTAAAAATTAAAATGATTAACCATTCAAAGCATTCTGTTAATCGAGAACGTCACTAGAGTACTTAAAAAATATAAATATTTTAATTCTTCTCTCTTAGTAGACTAAACTTAGGAGATATCTCGGGGAACAACAATGAAATGTTGGTATTTAGGCTTTAATTAATTCGTTAGTTTCAGTGAACAAAAAATCTCCTCTGAGATAGCAAACGACTTTTAATTTAGGGACTTTGACTGTGAATTTGTGAAAATAGGATTGTGGTGTTGCGGGTGATTATTTATTATTATATATTTATTTAAATAAAACTTGATGATGGTTGATTGATGGTGTTTAATTTACAGACGGTTAGTAGTGAAAATGATGAAAGAACAGAAATGAATTTAATATTGAGTGGTAAAAAATGAGCAAATGGTTGTGACGAGTATTATCTGTAGCGGTCGGTGAAGAAGTGTTGATTTGAAAATATAGAAAGTTAGTCTTCAACGGTAAATGTTATTTATTGGAAGCATGCCGAGGGTAGCGAAACAAGAAGCGGTAGTTTTATTAGGGATCGGCAACGGTACTTGTTATGATTGACCGTTGCAAGCGATCGGTGACAAAGGACAAGAATTTTGGATTGTGTATGAAAGATAGACAAGAAAAGAAAGCTGTTTCTCAGAATTAAAAAAGGCAAGACAGTAGAAAACATGTTTGAGAAAAGGCATGCTCAAGGGTGTTAGTAATTTTATACAAAATATTTACACAGAATTTACACAAGATAATTTATACAAAAGTAAAGAATTTTTATATACAAAAATGAATATTTTTACAATAGTGGGACATAAGTCCCCACAGGATAATTCTTTCGAAGTTGAAACTGAGCGAACATTTAAAATTTACGATAGGAATGCTGGAGTTAGTTTACGGTAAACAAATGCGAAAACCCTTGGGTAACTGCTCATGTATTTTTTAATATAAAAAACAAAACAAAACTGTTTGTACATGTAATATTAGTAATCCTTTCGAATTCAAATCCTTGTTTCCATTGCATTCTTTCGATTATTAAAATTTGAAGACGGAAAGTGGTGTTGAAATCTACTCCAACACAAAGATAAAAACAAAAATTGATGCCTTGTTGTGTCGACCGCTTTTGAAGTTGTTGCTTGTTAGGACGAAAGTGTTATTTTGCCCGCTTCTGATGGCTTGAAAGCTATAACAAAGACAGTAAAAAGTGTAGCTTTGTTTATCTCACGGGATCTACAAGCATTGCCGGTCTGGAAAGTACAACATCTCGTAAATTATGTATCATTTGCTTTAGCTGTATCTCTTTGCATCGATTTAAATCTGTGCAGAAACATTGGTTGTCGATGCAACAGAAAATTTATTCGAATTTACATGAAGATACGCTAGTGCGTTTGTCGTTTTAATACTTACTTGGTTTCTATTAAAAAGAGTTATAAAAAGTTTATGATTGTTAAATTGAGTGTTCGCATATACTCTTTTTATTTTTTGTCTTTGTAATATATTATCCTTATTAGTCATGCATTTTTTACTTCTCGGATTTTTGTATTGTCATGTGCATTTGCTGTCTGTTCCTTTCTTTTGCAATTTATGGTTTTTGTATGTGCCATATTTTTCCTTTTTTGGTATTGCCGTTTAGCCATATTGTATTATATTTTCATTGTTTCCAAATGTTCTTTTAGAGTTAAGTTAGTCGATAGATTTATTGGGGGTAATTTTTTGACCCATCGGTCCATTTCCAGGACGTAGATGATGCACCGACACACAGCTTGCAGTGTTGCATTTTTGTATGTTTACGTTTCCCTTCTTTTTTTTGTTGCGTTCCAAATGTGGGATCTGTGATCCTTTATAATTAGACAGAAAAGGATTTTGTTACCTTCTTTTTTTGGATTGTTACAAAAAACTTATGTTAAAAAACATAGAAAACTTATGAAAGATTTGGAAAAGAATTGGTAACGTTTAAAACCCAAGCAAAAAAGGTTCAACCTAAAAATTAGCTACCTGGGCCTTTTAGAGTGGCGCTTGAGCGTCGTTAAGGGTGTTTCAAGTAAGTTTCAAGAACGTTGCAAGTTTTATAGCACCAAGTGCACGAAGTTTGCCTTCTTTCTTGCCATACAATAAAATATAAAATAAGTTATTTTACTTTAAATTGTTAAGATTACGAAACAAAGATATTTAATATAAAATTATATGCATGTAAATAACGATATTAGTAAACCAGAAGTGAAAATTGAAATTGTTCGCATATATTAATCTTTTTATTTTTTGTTTTTTTAATATATCAGCCTTATTAGTCATGCATTGCATACTTCTGGGATTTTTGTAATTTTTGTATTTCATGTGCACTTGCTGTCTGTTCCTTTCTTTTGCAATTTATGGTTTTTGTATGTGTCATATTTGTTCCCTTCTTGGTATTGCCGTTTAGCCCTATTGTATTATATTTTCTTTTTTTCCAAATGTTCTTTTAGAGTTAAGTTAGTCGATAGATTTATTGGGGGTAATTTTTTGACCCATCGGTCCATTTCCAGGACGTAGATGATGCACCGACACATAGCTTGCAGTGTTGCATTTTTGTATGTTTACGTTTCCCTTCTTTTTTTTTTTGTTGTTTCAAGTGTCGGTGCATCGGAACCACCCCCTCCTCTGGGGGGCGGTTCTTAAATTCATGTTAAAATAAGTATTTTTACATTCAATTGCAGAATCAATTCATCATTCAATCATATTAGATTCAAACCATTCAAACATCAAACATTTTTAGCAGAGATTAACATATTGCACCAATCACATCAAGATCTCTCTAAACATATAGTATTTAATAACATATAGTTTCATATAATAAATCATAATCTATAGTCATTTAGTGTTTTCGTAACAATAAGTAGCAATCACGGGGTACAATAAAATTAGTGTGTATATAGTTGTAAATAGTTTGGGTGTAATAAACTTTTAAAACACAAAATCCGTTTATTGCATCGATTCCTCCTAGGAATCAAAAGAAGTGGCACATCTGTGCACCAATGAAATAATCTTATTTCATCAACTAATAAACATTGAGTAATAAATACAATACATCAAACTAAGCCAAATAATAAGGAACTATATTAGTTACAAAAACAGCAAGTAATTATGATAAACTTACCGCTTGTATAAAATAAATGGTTCAACATTGAAAAGGTATTCGATGCTTTAAAATCGATACTTTTTATTTATCATTTAGATTTCGCCTTTTAGTAATGTAGTTAATGTATGTTTAATATATACATACCCTCTTTGGTTTTTAAGTAAAACAAAAGTAAACGGTTACCAAACTTTTTTATTGTAAATCCACAATAACTATTTCCCCACACTGTGGCTTCTTCAGGTGGAAGAAATATATATATATATAGCCACAGTGTGGCGAAATAATTATTGTGGATTTAGAATAAAAAAGATTTGTAACCGTTTACTCTTGTTTTACTTAATGTTATGGAATTCGTTGTTAAGCTAAATCTCCACAGTATTTTGAATGTTATAAAAACTAAGGCAATGTTACCCTGTGGTGAAATTGAAATACAGTATTTGCTTGCTAATATTACGTCTATTCACATTGTGTTTCTATTTGTTCTCATTTTGTTAGTTATTTTTACTTGTATTTTATTTTGATGAAGATATTCTACAGATGTTAAATAAGTATATTTATTTTAAGTTCATGTAGTATTAACTATCATTACTCTCGGAATACCAAATTCTGAAAACTCCTAGAGTAGGCCAACTGAAATTGGAAGGGACTCGTATTCTGTTTCATTTACATATTTAAAAGTAATTTTTAAAAGAACTGACTGTTCTAAAAGATAAAAAAGCTACATTCGACTCTACAGAATTTAATTAAAGCGTAACGACAATATTAAAAAAAAAATGCGGCATGAAGTTTATAATAACAAAATGTTATCATTTATAAACCGGTTGGGTAGTGAACTTTCTTATAATCTTAAACATCGAGTTTTAGTTTCCGACGATAATTTTTCATTTCTGTTTAATTAAACGATCATTAAGGGTTTCAATTGTTGAGAAATGAAGGGCACTATTTGAAAGCGTACCGGTAGAGAAAAAGGAAATTCCATTTATTGGTCACAGTGTGTAGTAACTTGTGCCGCTAATGAAATTTGTAATTAATTACTTGTATTCACGCAACTTCCTCCCTCTTCCATGTTTTAACTTATAAGAGGTTTTCCTAGAACGGGTATACGCACCTAGTGATACTTTGTCCTCTATAATAATGTTAAATAGTCTCATTAAGATCATACTTAGATTAGCGAATGAATAATAAATTACATTTAAACACAATTCTCTATGTTTATAATGGTAATAGATGACATTATTTCGAGGAGAAAACTCGTATACTAATACAAAAGATTTTTGTTGAGCACTACAAAGGAAAATCTGTTTGGTGGTTTGAGAAAACAGAAGTTCGAGTCAGTGATTTCGAGAGAGCATGACAAAAGACTAAATTTACATTCTATAAAGTGTTAATGAGCGAGTACTCTAAAATTCAATCATAAGCTAGATAACGCCTTCGTGGGTTTATATTTATTACAATGAATCATAAATCTCGAAAACCTATCTGGTCCGAATTTTCTTTGAAGTAATATTTAAGCATTAAATATAAATGGAAGAAGGTTGACATAAACAATAAGTAAGGATTATTATAGTAAAGATTTAATATAACTAATATTATCAGGATCCGACCAACCTATAATCATTTCAGTCAATTAAACGAGGGAGCCAATATCGATATAGTTTTGAAATTGAACAAATTCCTAAACTGAAATCATTAGATACTTAATAGGAAATTATTTTTTCAGAAAAAGAAGGCATTAATATCCTCTTTTTGTCTAAATTTCAAGGATTACAGATCCCATATTTCGAACGCGTCCTACACAGTAGGCACAGCGTGCGGAGAGCCATATCCCACGACCCGGTTTCGACCTATCGGATCTTATCAGGTGGGCGCTGGCAGAAAGGCCTTTACAGGCTATATGATAAATATAAATATAAATATGGAATCTGTTAATGTATTTGTTAGAAAACATAGTTTGTACAATCGTTCTTTATATTTGTTATTTTATATTTCGTAGTTTCGTTTAGGGTTGTATGATTTATGGATGTACCGGATATTGTAAATAATGTTGTTTGGTCTAGGTATCGGGTACGCTGGCGGCGATAGATGAGTATCGTAGTTGGTAGTTTTAAGTAGATTATTTCTTTATTCAGTTCTGTATCGACGTTCCGTATGAGAATACATTTTAATTTCAATAAATATTATTTTCTTGGCTAATTCATTTCACTGTTCAATTCATAATACTCAACAGAATCAACAGAAACAACTACTCCGAGGGCTAACACCCCTACACGGTTTATTCAGATGGATTCTTAGACGAAGATGTGTCAAACTAAATCTACGACACGCCATATATACGGGACAGACAGGCAAACCAAATTAACAAAGGACATTAAGTTTTTGATCAGTATTGTCAGACAAGGTTCATGATTTTTTCTCACCAGTATACTATAGGCAATTTTGATAGATTTATTATAATTAATATTTTCAAAATCGTAATTTAAGTCTTTTAGTTTCAACAAATTCTTGATCAAGGTTTTTTTGAAGGTATTGCTTAAATTGGTGAATGTTTGTTTGGTTTTGATAGATAACTTTTGCTATTTTCTGATACCATGTAAAAAGAATTACTCTGGTAGTTAAAATTGTTAACGATTTCATTCCGACGTAGTAAGTGATTAAACTTAACTTCCAAAATAACAAACCTGCAAATATCGACCACATTCTGGCCTTCTCGTTATCGCGATTAATTGCAAGCAATAACTTATGTTTCACGAGCAATTCAACAACGTAAACACCAAACCACTTCAGTGTTGGTGGACTTTTTCGACGATCAAAAGGATTTTACGCTAATGAGAAGTGATTTCTCCAGTATATATTTCTACTACTGGACTTAACTAAAAAGTGGAAAACAGTCTGAAGTTAATTAGAATATTAATGACATAAATCAAAAGCACTATATCGATTTCACAATTTTTATAAAATGAACTGGCCAATATCTTATCACCACATTATGGATTCTTCAGGAGTTACAATAACATTAAACATAATAAAAATAATATGCAAAGTTTCAACAAAGTTAAACTTTTGTTAACTCTTAGTTTAGTTTGTTTATCTACTCTTTGATAATGACGGTCTCGTCGAAACAATTGTAAGAGGTTTTCTTTAAATACATTGTTGAAACTTTTCATATTATTGTTATTATTTATCATGTTTCATCAAATATGCATCAAAACTAGTTTAATAAACATTAAATATGTTTCCAATCAACTGTTATTTCTGTTTATGAAAGATTACATCAAATTTGATATAAGTATATAAGAAGAAAAAATGGTTCATTGTCAATGCAGCGAAATGTGTTTATAAAATCAAGACGAACGAGAAGGATAGACCGAGGGGGGAAAAGGAATGGATAAAAAGCTATAATAAAATAATACAATACGTAATGTATTGTTACGTTTTTGCTCTAAACTAGTTTATAAACTCTCTCAACTAAACTTAACTTTTTTTTTATTTAGTTTTTATCCTCGAGGAGGGGAAATCTTCATAGACACCCCCGAAGGTGGGGGTAGTGTCGGATTCTAACCGACTAAAATCCCTCCTGAAGAAGGGAGTAAAACCCGAAGATTTTTCATCCCTCGGGTAGTTGGGAACAGGAAGTGGTTTGATTGCAGGGGCTTAGGGGGTATTAGGGGAAGGGGGTGTAGAAATTGTCATGGTGACCCACCTCGAATGTTGGATGGGTGCTCGCGCTAAAGAGCGAAACTAGTGGTTGAACGGGAGTAACGGCTCAGTGTAGAAGGTGGCAAGGCCTTGTGATGCGATCGGTAGCTTTAGGGGCGAAGGCGGAAAGTGACAAGATAGATGGGTTTGGGTGACCTGACACTGAGGCCCGGAGGTTTGCTGCGAATTTGTTTGCAGCCTCGGTAAGTGAGGGGAGCCCGGTTTCTTTCAGAAATTGGGAATTTCTGACGAACCAAGGGTATCATAGTGCGGAGCGAAAGATCCGCATGTAGGTGCCTTGAACGGTTTTAAGTTGACGGGGTTGGCAGCCCCAAATTGGGATGGCGTAGGAGCATATGCCCCTGATGATTGCGTTGAACGCATGAATTTTTGTTTGGTCGGAGATGGACCTATTTTATAAGAAGGGCTTGAGGGAAATAAATGTGCCCTGGGCCTTTGCGCGGGTGGCTTGCGTGTGTTTCCGCCATGTAAAACTTCTGTCGAACATGATGCCGAGGTAGGTGATTGAGTTGATCTATTTGATGGGGTGGTTGTTTAAAGTGATGGGCGGAAGGGTACCGTTCCTCCGGGAGAAAAAAATTGCTTCCGACTTGGCTTCGTTGATGGAAAGTTTCCACCTGTGATACCAGTTTAGAAGCTGGGGCAGAAAAGCGTTGCTTCTAGCGGTGCACTAGGTTATAGTTTTACTAGAATTAATGAGCGCGATCTCATCGCCATAAAGTGCGGTGACGATCGAGGGGTGGCATGGCATGTTGGCGCAGAAAAGGTTGAATAAAAGGGGCGATAGTTTGGAACCTTTGGGGACGCCAGCCGTGACGGATTTGCTGACGGAGCCAACGCGAACCCGAAGGGTTCTGTTGGAGAGGAAAGAACGGATGACCCCGATTAGGTAGTGTGGGGTGTTAACGGTAATGTTTGGAGATGAGGCCTTCGTGCCAGATCCGGTCGAAGGCTTGCCTTACGTCAAGAAGTAGCATGGATGTATTGTGGCGTTTGTTTATGTGTTCAGACACGCGTAGAAGTTAATGGCCTGCGCCGTGATGCCTACGAAAGCCGTATTGAAAGTCGGGAATAAGGTTATTTTCCACATGATCAAGAAGCCGGGTTAGGAGGATGGATTCGGCTACTTTGCTCAACGAACTGAGCAGGCTGATGAGCCTATAGCTGGATGGAGAGCTCAGGGGCTTTCCTTACTTGAGGAGGCAGATGACGATGGCTTCTTTCCAAGCCGTGGGGAAGTAGTGAAGCCGCATGGTAGCGTTTATGATGTTGCACAATGCGGTGAGATGCTTTAGTGGGAGGACTTTTAGGACGCCGTTGGGTATGCTATCGGCGCCGGGGGCTTTTCTCCTCTTTAGAGAACGGATGGTGATGACTATTTCGTTGGGGACGTGTGCCTGAAGTCGGGGGCAGGTAGGACGAAGTTTCGGGAGGTCGCATTGGTGCGCTCGAGGAAGTCAGAAACATAGGGCTGGCAAGTGGAGAGGTTCTAAATCGTCTATCGCTGTCGCTTATATAGTTTGATGGACGTTGCTAAGTTACTCTCGAACCAAATCCAATGATCTAGTAGTTGTCTCGATTTTTGTAGAACCTAACCTAACCTAACCTAACCTAACCTAACCTAACCTCACCTAACCAAACCTAACCTAACCTAACCTAACCTAACCTAACCTAACCTAACCTAACCTAACCTAACCTAACCTAACCTAACCCAACCAAATCCAATGATCTAGTAGTTGTCTCGATTTTTCTAGAACGCGGCATGGGCAAACTCCACTCTATTTTTGCAATCGGCGCGGCTCAATTCCACCCAAAACGCCACGTATAGTATTCCTCGATTATGTATATTTAATGTAACGTCTATAACTGCACTACCCCACAGCAACAAAAAGTAAATTATAACGAAAATAAGTGGAAAAGAATTTAGAGCGCGGAAATTGAATTTCTCCGAGAAACAGCTTATTTTTCTAACTAAGAAAGGGAAGCGGAAATAGAGACATTAGAGGAAGAATTAATTTAACAGTAAATGTATAAAGATTGGTAATTTAGAAAACAATAATAAAACCACCTAAAGTATATTATAAACATATTTCAATGATAACTCTCCAGAATGGTCGAAAGAACAACTCAATTCTTACAAACAATTATTGTTATTACTTGTCAGTGAAAAATGTAAACGTAATTTGGTGTTTTATTAAAGTTTATAAGAATAAATTTAAAAAAATTAATGTACTAATGGTAGTATGAGAATCTAAAATTATACTATACTTTCTGAAACTATTTTGCATAAAATTTAGTTTCCATACAGCAATGGGTTGACTTGCAAAAGGCAAATCAGGTAAAAAAAATATATTGTTAAATTATTTTTGATTAGTCAGGAACTCTGATGGACGGCGACTTATTAATTATAAGTAGCTTTTTTTCAAGGAAAAGGTATTATTATACATTTATGCTATTGAATTACGTTTATTTTTAATGAACAATTATTGTTTACTGTGTGTTTTATTTGTGTTGTATCTTCTAGTGATCTTATTGTTCTTTGCTTTTGTTTTTATGTCTGTTGTTTTGTGTGATCCAAATTAAACCTTTTTTAAATTTTATCGGACTATTCTTATTTTGTATTATTTTTGTTCATTTGTTCACCGAACAAACCCCGATACCATAATTTATGGTATAATTCAAAACCGGTGAAATTACACTTACTGAATGAATAATATGGTTATATAATAATTTTTCTCATTATTAGTATGAATCATGTCCAAGTTTTTAATATTTAAATTACATACGTTGGGAACATTTCTATGAAAGTAGAAATGTTATGAGTGGGTACAAATATTGTTGAATCCAATCTACCTGTTCTAATTCGAGAAGTCAACTGCTTTTATCCTTAATCTTTCTTGAAAATTGAAAGAAATTGGAGTTCCGCACTTGATATACCAACTTTAAATGAGAGAAAGAGCAATTATGAAAAGTACTAGAGAAGCAAGTTTAAATTAAAACGTCTCATTTGAAAGAGCACCTTATGAATAAGAGATTTCCGGGTAACTACTCCCAACCTAGGAACTTCAATTACTTGAAAAACAAAATAATTCGTACTAAGAACTATTAATTTGAAGGATTCGTTATTTATAAACGTCTAGAGACGCGTTCTGGCTTCTCTCAGGAGGAATAAACCATTCAATATGTAATTAGAACTGCATCAGGATGATCCTGTTTATGTAACGCGGCTATCGAATAATAATACCCCTGCATAGAGTTATCAACGATTAAATGCAGGGCACTTTTCAATGATTGGACCATAGATGGACGACCAAGGTACGTAGGCAGATTGTTTGATATCGTTTTGGTCGATATTATTCACTATTAAAAACATTTCTACTAGTAATGATGACTGATATAACTGCTGAAAAGTTCGTAGGCTGACCCATAGATGGCGCTACTAGTATCAAATCCATATGAATTTTACTTAGCCCTAACCTTCAAAAGACGCGTGTATAAATTTGACAGCTGTTGCACTATTAGTATCTGAGTTATACCATTTTTCGTGAAAGAACTTTTATTACTTTGAAAAAATGGATAAAAAGGAATTTCGTATGTTAATAAAGCATTACTTTTTGGCAAAAAAATACTATTGAAACCAAGCCTTGGCTTGATAAACATTTTTCGTTAAATTTAAACGAGGCGAACTGAGCACCGAGAACGACGCACGCAGTGGACGCCCCAAAGAGGCTGTTACCGACGAAAACATCAAAAAAGTCCACAAATAATAAATAATGTTTGATAACCGTAAAGTGAAATTGATTGACATAGCTGAGACCCTAAAGAAATTAAACGAACGTGGTGGTCATAGTCATATCGTGAATGAATATTTGGATATGCGAAAGCTCTGCGAAAAACAACAACGGATCGATGATTCTAAGCAGTGTTTGGAGCTGTTCAATCGTAATAAATTCGAATTTCTTCGTCGATATGTGACGATGACGATATATGAAACATGTCTTCCAATCGACAGTCAGCCGAGTGGATTGTACGTAATGAACTGACTCCAAAGCGTGGAAAGACGGAAAAGTCGGATGGCAAGGTTATGGCATCAGTATTCTGGAATGCTCATGGTATGATATTCATTGACTCATTGACTATTTTAAAAAGGGGAAAACCATAAACACCGACTATTACGTAGCGTTATTGGAGCGTTTAAAAGACGAAATCGCAGAAAAGCGGCCTCATTTGAAGAAAAGAAAAGTGCTGTTTTATCAAGACAATGCACCGTGTCACAAATCAATGAAATCGATAGTAAAATTCTATGAATTGGACTTCGAATTGCTTCCACATCCACCGTACTCTCCAGATCTGGCCCCAGCGACTATTTTCTGTTCTCAGACCTCAAGAGGATGCTCGCTGGACAGAAATTTCGCGTCGATGAAGAGGTAATCATAATCGCCGAAACTGAAGCCTATTTTGAGGCTAAAGACAAATCGTATTATAAAAGTGTTATCGAAAAATTAAAATTATATGACCGCTATAATAGTTGTATCGCCCTCGAAGGTTATAAATAAGTGGTAATATAAATACGATATACCGAGTGATATAAATAACACATTTTCCTTGTCATACAAATAAGTTGTTGCATTAGTGTTTAAGTGTTTTAAGTAGCGTAAAATTCGTTACACAATTATTTACTTTACACTTACACGCTACTTAAAACACTTAAACACTAATGCAACAACTTATTTATATGACAAGGAAAATGTGTTATTTATATCACTCGGTATATCGTATTTATATTACCATTCTGCTATCAACCGTAAACTGTCAACTGTAAACTCTAAACTGTGACTAAACTGTAACTGGGTGTGAGCGTCGACAACATAGTATTTATAGAGGTATCGAAGGTTCTGGAGTAATCAGGAACGACCTTCTAGTACTTTCTCGAACTCCTATTATGTTGCTGTTGTTTATTTATTGCTATCAAAGCGCCGACCGACGACCGTAATTGAGGAACCCGTCTTATCTGTTTCCGGAACTCGCCGCCGCTCTTGTACACATACAGGCTCGTTACAATATTATATTTAAGGATCTGCTTACACCTGAAGGTGTTACGATCATCATAGAGCAGTCTGTCCGAAGACTGGCCGAACATGAACCTCTAATCCTTCTTAACCTGAGTCAATCTTGGCATTTCTCTACAATCAGAACATTTTAATATTAATATTAATATAAATCGAACAAAATTTTTACATAGGAATTTAGAAAAAAGTAGGAAATTATCGGTATTAGAAAACCTAGAGATTAAGAAAGCCATTCATAAAAATATGAATATAGTAAATAACCAGAAAGAACCTGTACCTACAACTCCTCGCTCATCCTCCATAAATTGTAACCTACCCCATCATTTACCCTTAAAGTATTATAATTTAGTGTTAGATATTTTAAAATTTAATAATCTTAGTAGTCTCTCTTGAGAATAGCCAATTGGCCGAAACAATATTGTTGAGAAATAAAGTCTTTAAAAAGCGAAACCCTCCAGTGTTTAATTTAATTTCATACGTTACTTATACTTAAGTTTAATTATTTCGAACACAGGCAAAACTGTATGAGTAATAAAATTAATATAAGTTAATTATTTATACCATTTTATAGCCCTGAATGTATTTTTATTTATACCGAATTATTTTATTATCAAAAGATAAGGCTGTGAGTAGGTAACTAAGTATTTCTGATGTTATCAATTTGTATAAACTCTTATGAAACAGGAATAGCCCACCATACCGTGTGTCAACATTCCGAGTTTCGACTTTTTCTTAATCTTATTATATGTTGTAAGGCAAGTTCACCATTAGTCTTAGTCTGCTTTTGAGAAATTCCACGCACGTTCCCTTTAGCACCAGTATATGTTTTCTTAATCGTGGAGGTTTTATTTTGTCTTATCTCGAACGTTTGTCATGGTGTCTTCGTTTTGCATAACGAAATTACCAAGGGCAATATAGTCCCTCGTTTAGTTGACTTTTTTTTATCGATAAGAAAGGCAGAAATAGTTCTTTCGAAATATAACTGTCATACAATGGTCACGCAAAGGTTAAGAACTTTTAAAAAGTGTTAAAACATCGAGTTTTTACGTTATTGACATATGTTGGACAAAAGAAAAATAGCACTTAATACTTCAGGTCCAACTGAGTTTTTTGAACAACGCCCAACAAATATATTCTTTACAGATATAATATTGAGTTGGCATCGAATTACAATACAGATACAATACGGATACCGAAGGGGAAAATATTTAACCGACCATGTAAAATGTTAACACTAATCAAAGTAATGCGTATCACAATACGCAGTTTCACTGAAGCCTGCGTACTACACTACTTTACTGGAGCAGACCTACCCATTTCTCATTTAGCTTCAGACGTATACGCCGCTAACTTCGTGTAAAATATTCCAGTTGAAATGTTGGAAAACACATATCGCCGCATATTCGAAGCCCTTATAACTTACTTTTTAAGGAGTTATTAACTTATTGTTTCTATTAGAATTATTATTTATTTTCTAACTATTTTTATTGCAATTATTATTTATTTTGTGTATCAGAGATTAACAGTGGTTAAATCATTCGTTAGTCGTAGGGGAGTAGAATCCTGTCGTAAGTCACAATTCTCTGTATGGTCGGTTAAACTTTTTCCTGAAGTGTATAAAATCGTAAAAATTGTTGAATGTGTAATAAAATTAATGACTTAATCTTAGTAAACATGATTATTTGAATAAAAATTATCATTTAAAAAATTTAAAAATATGCTCTTGGTTAGTAGTCTGTCGAAATTGCCAGACATGTATCGCGATTTCGAGCTCACTTATCTTATCAGCACCCCGTAAATAACTCATATAGAACACTAACTAACCTACCTGCTGCTTTTACAGAGCGTTCGATGAATTTAAATACAAATGCCTTGTGAGCTCCATCTACAGATGGACATCTCTAGATACATACATGTTACACATTAAAATTGCGAAGAACATGCAAACTGTAGAAACTGTGTTAAAAGGGGTCATATTTCGTTTTTGTTTTCTATAATAAGTATATGTATATCTACATGATTTTAAAGATAAACATTTTCTGAACTTCGTATATATTCATTTAGGTTTATTTTGTAACAGCTTAAAGTTAATTGTAAAAAAAATGTATAACAGAAGGCATTCTTCTTTAATTAGTTCATTATGTGACGCGAAATAACCAACTATGCTCAAATCTAAAAGACGAATTTCCCTTGTGAATAAAAATGTAAATGGTTAATATTGTAAATAGAATATTTTTATTTAGGATGAAGGAATGGAAAATAAAAAGTGTCAAATAGTAACAAAACACTCATAAATTGTAGGTGAACATGATTTCTTAAATCATTTAAAAAAAATGATCACCAAATATTGATATTTGTGTAGTCTACTGGTCTAAAATTACTTTTTAATGAAAAAAAAATATCTGGAATATATTACAATGAGTACGTAGGTAGCCAAGCACTAACAGAGAATAATGAAATCCACCTTGGTATGCGTTCTTATAGAATAATCTCGTTTATATCCATTTAAAAACCAAATTATGAGAGAAATCAATATTCAAATTGTGCGTGACGTACATTTTAATTTATGTAATTTGATAGATGTTCTACGAAAATTTTAAAACCTACGATAACTACGATAACATGACTAATTCGCATTTTAACGAATTGAAGTGGTCCTTACTTTTTCTTCTCCGAAAAATATTCTACATTCATTTAAGAGTTGGTTTCCTTTCGATCTGCCCTGTTCATTGTTTTTGTGTTGCCTCCTATCACCTCTCAAACATGAGCTCCAATTTTTCTTATTCTGTTTTTTACAGAATTTGCATCTCCAGTTTACCTCTATTTTCTAGTATTTATTCTCGTTTGTCTCGCAACCCTCTCTAAATCTTGCTCTTAATTCTTATACTTTTCTACTGTTTCTGGTTGTTTACTAAATATTTTGGTATAACCTATTGTATTCTTATTTTTTATAAACTTTTGCGTATCTTGATTTTCTTTTATTTATTAAATTTTATATCTTTACTTATTCTTCCTAGTTGTTCTTATACGTTTTGGTTTTTTCTAATTTATCATAATAGTATTATGATACCCTTTTTCATTAAGAAACCTTTTTCCTTTTTTAACTAAAAATAAAAACAACAAAATTTCAAGTAAAGTATATTTTGTACACGATAATACTGTTTTACCACACAGTAGCATCATCAGGTGATAAATCTACCAATTTGGCTTAACTTAGACTATTTATACAAGATTTGGTTGGTAAGGGTTAGTAGTCAAATAAGTACCTTTAATATTGAGTAATGTAAAATTATTACCTTCTAATTGGTCGTTCAAAATAATTCATTTTTTAAAATATCTATTGATTTCTAACTGTTCCATTAAATTTAATTTGAAACTTTTATTTTTTTTATGAAAAATTTGATAATCTGAATTGAAATTACGGCAATTTTCTATTAAGTGTTGTGCATAGATAGAGTCTACTTTTTATTAGTGTAGCTTTTAATGTGCTCATCTATGCGAGTCTCGAACTTTCTGCCTGTTTGTCCTATGTAAACTTTAGGACAGTCTTTACATTTTAATAAATAAACTCCTGAACATAACTATTTAATTAATTATCAGTTGCTGCCCTAAACAGATATTCTTTTTAGTATGATTTGTCTCCGTCTCTCCCGTATGTTTTCCATTCTGCAGATCCTTTTCTCTTGAAGGATTCTATTTTGAATTTGACGCATTTTTTAACAGTTCATTCTTTTAATGGTTTATATTCGAGAGTTGTACAATTTACCTTTAAGGTTCACCTAATGTATCTATCCTGAATATTTTCTCTTTCCTTACCTTCTTTCGTAGTAAAATTTGCCGTATTAAGAAACAATTGATTTATCTTAAAACTAAAATATACATAGAAGAACTGAATTAATACAAAAAAATAGAATTAATTATTTCACAGCACCTTCTGTTAATTTCTAGTATTTGATTACTAATTAAAGTAACGTAATCATATTAATGGCGAATTGCAGATTTACAGTGGGCGTATTTACCAAATATCTAAAGGAGGATTTTGACATATATACTTGTAAGTAAATAATTTTACAAAAATTGTTTCTTCCTGTTGAAGTACAAAACTATAAAAAGATTAATATATTATTTTTACCTATTCCAAAAATTAACGTAATTTAAAATTATATATCGATTATGTAATAAATCACGAAATCACGATCTATATCTCGTAATTTCTATAAATTTCTAACCCAAGAACTTTATTAATTTTAAATATAACTATAAATATAAATATGGAATCCACAGAAAAAACTACTCCGAGGGACTGGCATTGAATTACACTGTTGATTCCGATGGATTCTTAGACGAATATATAACATATTCAAAAAAGATAGGTCGAAACCGGTCGTACGATATGGCTTTCGGTTCGTTGTGCCTAATTGGTAGGACGCGTTCCAAATATGAGACTTTTGATCTTAATATTTAGACGAATGAGGATTTTAATTCCTTCTTTTTAGAATTTATTAATTTTGGTTAATTTAGTTTGGATGTCTCTCACATAATATAAGCTGCATCGTAGATTCAGTTTGTCAAGTAGCTACCTTTGTAAGGTCTTGTCAAACATGAAAAACTACTGTTAGCAATAAATATCCGTAGATGGCAATATACTACCTTTAAAATGCTATTATATCAACTTCCTTTTACGTTACAACTTCTATTTGGTCAATAACTCATCTATGCTATCGTGGTGATAAGACCTAATAAGATCGAAATCGCGATCCACATCTCGTAATTTCGATAATTTTCTGACCAAGAACTAAATGTTGTTTATTTAAAAAATCGCTAAACGAATAAAGAAAATTTAAGTAACAATGTTCCAATGGAAGAAAGATACCGGAAGCACGTTGCATGTTACAGAATCACGTTTATTGGCTACATTTCTATCAGTTGGCATTCATTTGAGCAATACACTTTCGTAACTTAATCTTCCTATTGATTTTCAATTGGTCTCCACCGGTTAACTTATTCGATAGAATCAGTTTTACGATTTCGAGCAACAACAGGTTGTTCTAACATAAAACGAAATTTATACACCATCCATTTGGACTGTGTCCAGGCTTTTTTCTTGGAAGTAATAAAGGAGAAATCCATGTGACATCCGTAAGAGAAGAAAAAGAGCATTGCACTTAAGAAAAATGACTCCCATTGAAAGTAACAAACTCACTTTGTCTATCAAAAGTTTGAAAGCATTTTGTTAATTCTAAGCAAAACGAAAGTAAATATATATGAACAATATCTTTAAAGGCAAAAATTATATTTAGCAATAGAAAACCGTGCAATTGAATAGAATGTATACTTATTAAACTAGTTTTGGTGCAAATTTGATGAAACATGATAAATAAAAAAATAATATAAAAATTTTCAACAATGTATTTAAAGAAAACCTCTTACAATTGTTTCGACAAGACCGTCATTATCAAAGAGTTTGTTTACCTATTTCAAAAATTTCTAGTAATTTAAATTAATAAAGCCCTTAAAAGCAAGAAATTACTAACTAATGACCAACTCGATTTTAATGTAACCCCACTCTTAAAATCCATCATGTAAATATAGTATTTAAGCTCAACTTATCATGTAATTGTTTAGTATTATTTTGTACTCGTTTGATAGTGGCATAACAGCCGAAACGACTGTCGTCAAGAGTTTTAATAAACCTGTGAAACTACCAAGTGTTTTTGTATTGTATTCTTTATTTTCAAAATGTTTCACTAAGTGACCAACAACAGCATCGTATCAATTATACTAATACATAATTGAGATTTTGTATTTTGTTATTGGTTTAAATATTTATTTTTAGAATTGAGGTGTAGTCGTCGTTACTGGTATTTATTAATTTACAGTCCATATCTCTTTTAAAGAAGATGCCAACTCCTCCTGCACTTTTTTCCCCGTGATACATAGCAGCTGTTGTATCTATTTAAATTGTCGTATATTTCTTCTCTCTTTATTAGCCATATCTCTAAAACGCAAATTATGTCTATTCTATTAAGAAATAATGGGTTTACTTGACGACTAAAACGTCTAACTAAAGGGTGGAACTGTGCCTTAAGACTAACTTTCGAAATCCAAAATATTGTTGTTTAAACGGAATTTTTACTTAAAATTCATCAACAGATTTACGCGTTGATCGTGTTTAAGAAATAAAATTTACATTTATTCCATAAATACGGTCATCATATAGAATTCGTAACGTCGAATCTATCTTGAAGAAGGCTCCTGCCAAAATGGGAAACGTCAGTGAGGCTTTGCTTTCTATAATAAGGTTTCTCAAAACAGGAACGAAATGGAAAATAAGTTAGATGTTGATTAATTAATTATTTCTTTTGAATAAGAATTCAAAACAACCTGAGATGTAGCGGTTCTAGTATTTCCTGTCAAGGAAATGGTTACTAAAAGTAAATAAAAATGACAGGTTTGGAAAAATAAATTATAAAATTTTGATCAGATCAGCTTTCAGTTTTCCATTTCAAAAAAAAAAAAAATTTTTTTCTTTATATCCAACTCAGACGGTGTGAAATAATTCACGGTTTTCGCTTCCTTTTTAAAAAAATAAATATGTCAAAGGATATCATTAAATAAGAAAACAGTATAATTTCGTAGCATTTCGCCATGCCTTTGGCGAAGGTATTCATATGTGCAGGTGTGGTAGGCAGTTAGAAGGCAGGCATCTACTGTCACGTTTCTCGATCTCAATTCCTTCGCGAATTATACCCGGAATATGAGAAGAAGTTCGGTCTTTTCATTTGAAGGAGTGCTGCTTTGCCCTAGTTCCCATTGGTACTCTATGTCCGTGCCTTCATCTAAGAGCAAGTTTTGCAGAAGCAGCGGAATTTGTTAGGGCGCGTATATTGGGAGCGAGATGAATATTTTATAAGCATCTTGGCTTTTCACCGATAAATAAACTAAATTTTTGACACAACGTCAATATATTTTTACCATCGGAACATATTTCATATTGGCGTGATTACAGTTACCGAAAGATTGTCTCCCATCGCTGACAACGTTTCCTCGGTATCAATAATCGATTAAGTATACAGTCAGTTAAAAATATGTGACATTTCCTTTTGAATAAAAAATATCGTTATATTTTCATTAACCAGCGACGTTGAGTTGTAAATTTTGCAACCATTGCGAATAATTCACTACTTTCAATTCCATTTAGGTTTCTGTAGCTATACGTTCAGATGTTTAGTTACATTGTAAACGGGAATACTTAAACGTAGTTTAAAAAAATTGTCACTACCAATTTTTAGTCGTGAATTAGTTTATCTAATTAGAACACCGAATTTAATATGCACCACACTGAACAGTTATATAATAATTTTGTGGAGCTAAACTAAATACGAGGCATATTTTTTAAATAAGTCCCGTCTTAAAATAAATAAAAACGCGCAAAGATATCTTAATAATTTTATTTTTACACGAAAGCCTGCACCTTAATGTACTTTTCTACATAATTTCCTTCAATATTGAGGCACTTGTCATAACATTTGACCAGTTTTCGAATACCCTTCTCATAGAACTCTACCGCTTGACTTGTTCATTTCACCACTGCATCACAACTATTTTGACTTCGTCATCGTCTTGAAGACGCTACCGCCCAGATGTTTCTTCAAGTGCAGGAACAAATGGTAGCCACTGGGCGCCAGATCAGGGCTGTACAGATGATGATCTAGAGTTTCCCAGTGAAAAGATGTTTGGTCCGATTAGCCACATGCATTGTCATGCAGCAAAACGATGCCACTTACCACGTATTTTGTTCTGGATTGCACTGTGCAGATTCCTTACCATTCCATCACTCATAATGTTTTGTCCGTAAATTGCACAGATCTCACGATGAATATCAATCGGTTTTAGTTCTTTATAACTAAGGAATCGTATAACAACTCGGACTTCACAGTCGGTGGGACTCACGATTATCGGAGGCATCTTAAACACTCAGTAAACAACGTAAACAAGAACGAATCAGACTGTAATGGCGTCAGTGCGTAGGTGAGAGATGTAGATACTTAGTTGCATGCGCGAAACGATGACCGCAGCGCTCCGGCGGCAGAATTTCAAAACCGTGCTTACTTAAAAAACATGCCTGGTTAAACACAAAAATTCCCCATACAACGTTTATAAATGTAAAACGCGTTTCATCTCCCAAAGTGTCCTTCTCAGTTGAAGATTAATTAATTAATCTAAATAGTAAACCACGTTAAACTTTTAAAGTTACAAATAGAAATTATGTTATTTGAACGCATTAAGGGTGAAGTTTGAATCTAATTGCAGGATAGGACAACAGCAAAGAGTAAACGTTCAATTCCAAATAGAAAAATAAGGCTGCAAGTTGTGTAAACCACCTGTAAGCTAAATTCGTCGCCTTAAGTAATAGTCGAAAGGGCAAACCTATCTAGTAAAGTCGTTCAATATCCACAAAAACTAACTAAACCACCTGAATACATGCTTCTGCTGAATAGGCTGAAAAGATCTAAGTTTGGGATATGTCCGTCACCTGTGTTCATAATATTTTCTCTATTTCTGTATATTTCAATACTTCCGAAAGCGTTTCGACATTTCTAATTAAATTTAACCAACTAGAGCGTATTTCATGGTTATTATTAAATATGTGAGAAGCTTCACTAGATTCTTCTATTCTATTAAATTTAAGATGAGCCAAATGTTTCTTAACGTTAATTACACTGCGACTCTGACCTACATACTGTCTGTCGCAATTTTCACATTATATGCTCTAAACTCCTGTTTTGTTGTGGGATTTTACTTTATCTTTTGGGTTACCTAAAAGACATTGCACAATATTTTCCGGGCTATGAACCGCTGGTAAACTGAACTTATTAAACAAAGTGGATTAACATGGGGTGGATCAAAGGCCACCAAAGAATACATCTTATTTTATGTATAACATATATCTGTAATTTAGGGAATGGTTATATTTCCCGAAAGCACCGCATTAAAGAAAATGAGCAAAACAGCCCCGATCGCCAAGGACTACAAATTATAGTTTAATGAAAAATATTTTTAACGATGTAGTGAAGTAATGAAGTATTTTCATTAATTATTATTAAATTGAGAATTAGACTGAATTATTAGGTTCAAGGGTATTCTTATTCCACAGTGATAACAATTTAAAGGATTGTGTAGCATTTCAAGCAATAGTTTCTCGGAAATTTTAAATTTGGTACGAACTCGTGTTTATTTTATTTTGCATTATATTCATTTCTTTTGTTAAACGTAAATATCTTCAAAATTACATTCACTTTTATTATCTTATTGTTATATTAATTCTCCAAATTTCGGTTTTAGTGCAAACAACTATTTATTACATTTATTTCCTTTAAGCGTAAACTGGCATTCAATATTTTCAAAATTATTTTATTTTATTATCATATTGATATGTTCATCGTCAAATTTTCATTGTATTGTCACGTTTAAGGTATTAGTAAAATTATCAAATTAACCAGGGTGTTTACCTGAAGGAGTGCAATGGCTTGTGGGGTTGTTGCTATGGTCGTTTTGCCATACTGTGCCCTTTGGCTAGCAACAGTTTTTGTCAACCCCCACTTCATTATAGTTTATTTAAGCTGAAAATCAGAGATTAATTGCCAGATTCTTAAGAGCATTCTGAAAGTCATTCAAAAAGAGATTCTTTACATCATTCAAATTTCATACATACAATTATTCAATAGTCAAACAAATAAAAGAGCTTACTTTCTTCGATATATGTTAGGTTAGTTACCTTGTTATAAATATAAATAGTGTAAGTGTTGTTATTAAATATTTAATACCAATCTTCATCGTTTGTTTCGTCGACAAGCTAATTAGATTACTCGCTATTAATTTTGGCGTGTAACTGTGGGAATTCAAGAAAGACATCTTTCAATAAAAAATATTTTATCACACATCAAAACATTTACAATTGCTTCGATCTGCTGAACCTTTTTGAAGAGTAGCTGAACACACATTTAAAAGTAAATTATTTGTTTTATCTGTTTATTTTAATAATGTTTCACAAATATCCAACCTTAGAATCATTAAATTTTATTTATTTCTTAATGTTATATTATTTTCAGTTTATAATATTATTATATGCTTTTGTGGCTATTGGTAATCGTGTAGGTAGTTAATTAGATTACTCGCAATTAATTTTAGCGTGTAACTGTGGGAATTCAAGATAGACATCTTTCAATAAAAATATTTTCTCATACGTCAGAAAAGATTTTGGGTGGGATTTCATTTTATGTGTACGTTTTGTGAGCTTTAAACGATTATACATTTACTTACTTAAAATTATTATAATCTTGAAACATATTTGGTATTTATCTTGACTATTATGAAAACACTAAATTGAAATGCATTTGATAGCAAGTAACTAAACCTATTGTCGGTTGCCACAAAAATAAGTTTATGTTTATGAATACGTGTACCCTACATCTACTTAAGTGTAAACGATGGTGTGCAACGCTGCCAGTCTATTTAATGACAATTTATGCTTCTAAATCTTTTCTTGAATAGATTTCTTTGTACAAAGTATGAAAACCACGAATTGTTGTCCGTAAATGATAAAAAAAATATATGAAGTATGCAAAAGCCAATTTTTCTATTCTGAAAGTAGCCTGGAAAAATAATATTTTTTTAATTTTGTCTGAGATTAAATTGCTTTCAGTGGGAATAATACAAAATTACGCAAAAATAACTTTTGTCATAATTTTCTCTCTTAACTCTACGGGGACCAGTTATTGCTTTTTAATAGATGGAGCATAATTAGTAATTATAATCTTTTAAGTTCAACGATTTACCTACATCTACACTTGTAGTAGACATCCTTTAGAAGAAATATTTAACCAAACTCGGGTCAATTCAAGAAAATTAAATTTACAATAAATAATTGCACTAACATATAGGAGAGATCCATTTTATAAAAGCTCTATCTAGTTGTACACACCTTATAATGTCATGTCATGACTTCTCAGTAGAGGTGTGCAATGATTGAACGAATCGTTCATTTAAACGCCTCGTAAAAAAGAATCGCATGAATCGATTCACTGTTTATGATGTAGCTCATTCAAATGAATTGTCATTTCCCACTTCACTTGCAGCGTACAAGTTCCTCAAACCATTATCGCTCAAATGATGGAATCGTGAAAATCATTTAAATCAATTCAACAGGAAGAATAGTAAATGTAAATATGGAATCAACAGCAACAACTACTCCGAGGGCTAAACCCCTAGCGGCATTGAATTAGACTGTTGAAAGAAACGATTATTAGACGAAGATAACAATCCAAAAAAGGAGGTATTAAAATCATTTTTCGTCTAATTACAAAGGATCACAGATCCCACATTTGAAACGCGTCCTACACAGTAAACACAGCGCACCGAAATCCGTATCCCAAGACCGGTTTCGACCTATCGGATATCATCAGGTGGGCGCTGGCAGAAAGGCATTTACAAACTGTATAATAAATATGAATATGGAATCAACAGCAATAACTTCTTCGAGAGCTAATACCCTTACCGGCATTGAATAATTGAATAAATCTATTATATAGCTTTTAAAAGCCTTTCTGCCAGCGACCACCTGATGAGACCCGATAGGTTGAAACCGGTCGTGGGACATGGCTTTCGGTTCGCTGTGCCTACTTGGTAGGAGGCGTTCCAAATATGGGATCCGTGATCCTTTGTAATTAGACGAAAAAGGATTTTAATACCTTCTTTTGTTTGGAGGAAGAATAGTATTGCCTACATATTCTCTCTAACTTATTTGCATGGAAGGGCTAATAAAGCATTCTTGGATATTCCACACCCATTTATTCTTAGACGCTTGTATGTTCACAAAGCATGAAATGTCAATCGTTCTGGTGTATGAACATTTCAAGATGTATCAAGTGCGTATCTGTATAAAAAATAACAGTTAAGTTCGTCAATGATGTGCGCGCATAACGTAGAAACTCGTACGTTAGGCTCTTGATCATTAACTCCAGCAAAGTTATCATAATGAGAAGGACGAAATGAAGACAGAAGAGAAGTGAAAAATTATCTGTGGAATATTACTGCCCCAGCATTTTTCTAAGTGATCTAAGGAAACCACAGTAAACTTGGATCAGAGCAGCCGGACCCGGGTTCGAACCGTGACCTCCCGAATGATAAGCAATGATCTAGACCACTAAACCACGCCACTCGGTCGCATTTTGTAAAAACACCAACCCCGAAGGAAACATGCGGGCGATGTACGACTTCTTCTTCTTCTTCTTCTAACTCCCTCTCTCGCATGCGCAAATGGTACATATAAAAGAAAACGTTGTTCTAGAATAATTATGTCTACAGATTTTGGTAACCTTTGGGTCTCGCATAAAAAGTTTGACTTCAAAAATAGTGTTCAATAGATGAAAGCCATCAACATCTATTATTATTATCTCTAATAAATATTTATCGTTAATAAAAAAAAATACTTACGTATTGGTATATCTATGTATCTAAATATACCTATAGTTTTATTATTATTAATTTTCGTTAAAATATTATAATTCTTGTGGTGAAAATACAATTCGGGAGTACCACCCTGTTACAAAAGCGTCCTTGACTTGATTTAAATAGCAACGGTAATACATAACGTGTAGTATTAATAGTGAACTTAAAATTAGTCCGCTATCCAATATTGTAACTAAATTATTGAGGTAACAATTTATTTATGAAACTTTAAGTATTTCGTAAAAGTAATTACAAATACTTGGATAAAAAATCTAAATAACACTATAATTCATCCATCATTATCATAGAGTCGTTAGTCCACTATTAAAACAATATTACAACGTAAGGGCAGCTATAAACGTTAATTATTGGCTGAATCACACAAACAGCCATTTCATTTAATTTCATATTCTAGTTCTAAAGGGATATAATGATCTACATTTGAATAAAAGGCTTCCAATATTCAACGTAATTTTTTAACTCGCTTATATATTTGATAACGATTCGTAAAGCCCGACTGAACAATCCTAGTATTATGAATTATCGATTAAGGTATCCTTTACTTGTTGAACCTGATTTTATAATTAAGGCGAAGAATAACAAATTATTATTTACGATAAATGAATAATCACTACTTTGTTTATTATCACTTTTTTATTTACAAATCCTTTTGACTACAGTTTCGACAAAAAAGCTTGTCATTGTCAAACGAATAATTCAAATTGAATGAATATAAACAGATTTGTCAAAACAAATGATTACAATTGTAAGTAAAACACAATTAAACTTTTCACAAAATTTTTTATTTTCACTACTATAGTTTCGCTACACTGTAGCTTTTTCAAGTGAGTAATACATAGTACTGCTTAAGTTTACACAAAATATCCTATTTATAATCTAACTTAACTTCCGGGGTGGGGGTTTTATTTTGAATAAGTTTAATAATGGAGAATTATTTAAATATGTCCGCTTATAAGTGGTTTGCATAATTTGAATTCTGTTTATTATTTTCGTACGATTTTAAATGTTCGTTGATCCTAGTAATAAACGATTGCCTGTTTGGCCTATGTAACATTTATCACATGAACCGCAACTTAATTTGTACAAACCTGATAATTTATATTCGTCGGTTTTATCTTTGTTGTTTTTAATAGTTTTAAATGTTATGTTTATATTTTGTTTTCTTAATTTTGAAGCTACACTATTACTTAATTTTCCAATGTATGTTAAACTAAAATAATTTTTATTTTTGATTTTCGGTGATGGGTAAATTAATTGAATTGCTGATTTATACAATTTGTTTTTTATTAAGTTATCTATCAGATTTGTATTATATCCGTTGTTGTATGCTATTTGTTTTATCAGCTTTAATTCTGATTCGTAATTGTTGTCAGATAAAAGAAAGTTAGTTAATCTATGTATCATAGAATGGTAAGCTGAATGTTTTTGTTGTATAGGATGTGCTGATTTTGAATGGATAGTTGTATCAGTATGTCTAGGTTTATGAAATGATTACAAATTGAATGAATGTAAATAGATGTACAGTAGTGTTGATATATATTTTAGAAATACCATTAATTATTAAATGTATTGAATAGTACTGAGTGGTACAAATCTACCTGGTCATTTAACAAGTTATTTTCCGAAATTTTTGATGCTTTATATATTTCTAATGATTCTAAAATATTAAGTTTAAAGCCTTTATTTAGATTATGAATAATTTTAAGATTTTCTATAGTAGGAAACTGATAGCCTGTTTCTAAAATATGGTTTGCAAAATTGGAATATTCTTTTCCTAATCTAAATGATCTAAAGTGTTAATTATAGCGAGTTTTAAATGACCTTTCAGTTTGGCCTAAGTAAAAGGAATCACATTCTATACATTCCAGCTTAGAAAGAGGCCATCAGTTTCCTACTATAGAAAATCTTAAAATTATTCATAATCTAAATAAAGGCTTTAAACTTAATAATTTAGAGCCATTAGAAATATGAATATGAATCAATCCAATTTTTAAATTATTATTTTGTTAATTATTATGTATTAGTTTTGATATTTGAAATTAAATATTTAACACCGCCTAATGAATTCTTCTAAAAGCTGGTCTGTGAGTTTACCAATAAAAGTTCTTTCTTCCTTTGCTTATCCGCAATTTGATCATATATTTAAATTATATAGTTTATTATTGTTAACTGATGCTCCTTAGAATGGTATACAAATAATCAAATTTCCGTTGTATTGTATATTGTGATTAGACTCCAAGGAAGATCCTATGAATTTCAGGTTTCCAGAAATGCTTACTTAGAATAGCAAAGGAGGAGAATAATATAATGAAATACTTGTGGAGAGGTACTAATACTGAATCATGTTGGTTTGAGATCCTCTGTAAACGAAACAATTTCATGTAGTTAACGTTTAACAATCGCGACGCCTGACGTTGCGTCGTCATTCGCTCGTGTAAACTTTGCAGGTGTGCCCAGCGATCAGACGACGCCATGGAACGAAAAGCGCCACGGTCGTCATATCGACCGGTCGGTCGGGTCCCAGTTGGTCGCGTCTCCGCGTCGAGTTCGGGCGCTGGTGTCGTTCGGACTGACTCGGCGCCCGGCGTCAGTTAGCGCTTGCCGCGCGTAAAGAAATGATTCTGGTGGAAAGTGCGGCAAATTTCAACGGAATTTGGTAAGTTCTTTGTTTCTCAAAAGTAAAAAATTATTTCACTCTATCGCACTAGAGTAACTTTTTACACTGCAATTGTTTAAAACTAATCATTGCACTTTAAAATTAAAAATTAAAGAACCAAACAAGTCAAAAGCAGACTTTACCAAAGTTTCCTTACAATTATAATTGAATATAAAAGCATAGAATAAAGTAAAAAAAACTTTTACAATAATTCTTTCAAAAAAATTAAATTTATTCTGGAAGTTTTATATATTTTAAAGTATTATAATGATCAAAACTAATATTATTTTAACGCAAAATGTTTAAGAATTACAATTAACGTTTTATTATTTAATTTCAAAAACAAGTTGTAACATTAGTTCTAATTAAATTCATAATGAATGTTTCCCAAAAGATACAATTTAGCTAACACTTTTAATTAATATTGCTTTTCATCGCTGAAGCCGCTGTTAATTAATTGCGAGAAATTAAAGCCTAGTACATCAAATTGTAAAACAGTAAATTGGTCATATTTATAATATTCTTGTTAGCTTTTCCATCTCAGTAATTGTTTAAAACTACTATTGGACAAGTAGATTAATACACTTACTGTTAATTATATTGCAAGATATTTGTCTGTATTAAAATAAACAATTAAGTACTTAGTTAAAATAAATTAGGAATGCGAAATGCGTGTAATTCCTTCAACATGTATTCGAATATTTCATGAAGTTAAGAAATTGTTATGACTTTTTTTACTGATATGATGATCTGGTATTTCTAATTGTATGATAAATTATTAAAATATCTGTTTTTTCTTCACAAGTATTTTGGAGTAAAAATGAGTTCCTCAATAACTAGTGAAGATTGTTAATTAAAATTAATATATACACTATTTACATTAATTTGTCCTTTGCTATTTTGAATTAAAAAGATATTAATGTTAACAATGCTCGGCGAGCGGTTCAATATGGTTTTATTTAATTTGAAATTGAAGACTTGTCTTCAGTCGAATGAATTCTTCACCTTTTTTTTTATTTAACTTGCATATCTAAACTTACGGTAATATGGAGTAGGGAAAAGTACAAAAGATTGTGGGTGGAATTGAGTAACAGGGGGTGAGACGACAGATATAGCACATAAAATAATAATGTGATTTTAGAAAGTAAGATGTCACGGTATAATTCGAGGGACCGGTCAACCATTTAAAGCAATAAATTTGAGGCCAAAATTTTAATTCGAACATTGATTACATTTTTAACTATCGAAGATTAAAAGGATGTGAAGAAACAGGAAAGGATTTAGGACACTTAAATGACCTAACATGAAAAACATTTATACGATGAAATCTTAACATCAAAACGACATCCAATATTATTATTTATTTAGATTACTGTTTTATAAATATGCTTCCAAAATTTAACCTTTCCGCATTTCGATGGTTACTAAAAAGGCCGCCGCATCAATTTAATTTCTTTTTTAGTTAAAAAATTCTTCTTTCACCGCAAAACCCTTTGTTTTTTCTCGATCACTTAACGACAGAAGCTAGGGATACTAGCTCTGCCGGTAGTTTTAACAAAGGAATTGTATATTATGTGAAAAGCTTCGCACCTACAGAATAAAGTACTCTTGACCCTTTTAAACCCATCCGTGGTAAAGTCAACTCTTGAGCTTCGAAGTTTATCTAACATTTATATCGGATCAAAATAAACTCGTCAGAATAATGTTTAAAACTTAAGAAACTTATACTACGTCATTAAAACGTCAAATTAGTAACAAAATTCGACGTTTTAATATTAGTAACCTGTTCCCTTAATAAGTACTACATATTGTATTTTGTCTGAAGAAAAGTATTGCAACTATAACTGATCAATTTAGTCTATTATCAAGTAATAGTAATTAGCAAAATGTTATATTCTGCAAATCATCACTTAATGTGTTATATAAATCTTTAAAAAGTTTCGTATCTAACCGTCTGTTGAATTACGAAATAGATAATAAGTTAATGGAATTTAAGCTCGGTCTTTTATGAAACATTTCTAATAATAATAGTAAAAAATACTTAAATGCGAATAATGTTTCAACAAGTTTTTTTTTTTTTTTTGAAAACCAAAATCTTAATTCCTGGTCCAACCAAATTTTGTAAGCAAACTTTATTGTTAATCTTGCTGCACTGGACTTGTGATTACACTTAATTTTCATGTTGGCACTAAATGATTTTTACGGCACTGTAGTATTAGTATTTATCTGTATACTTGTGAACAAGGCTTAACAAGCCGAAACATATGCAGAGTTTAAATAAAACTTGTTGAAACATTATTTGCATTTAAGTATTTTTTACTATTAGATAATAAGTACCCGATGGAACAAATTAGAGGGTACTTTTTGTTATAATAAAAGAACTACCAACATAAATTTCTTAGGGAATATCCTGTGATTATTAAAATACCTGCTAGGCTTTATGTAATTAGGTTCTCACCTGGATTCCATTATTACGGAATTACTTATTTTAACCTGTCTGGCCCGTATGTAATTTACCTGATCTTATCCTAGTAGGTCACGTCTTATCTGGTATTATTTGGCTATGATAAAATTTACGCTAGTTGATGATGCCTTAACTAATATAACTAAATGGTGATCATACCATCTTTCTCAGTCTTTATATTGAGACAACTGATCATTGATACAATCTAATGATTTCTACAACTTCTAGAACAAGTAGGTAGATGAATTTGCGATATTGAAACGGTTGGTGAATTTTCAGGCAAACATGTACGCCTGTAAAATAGATATTAAAAACGCGTATTGCACATTGTTCAATTAGGATTAGTTAAGTTTAGACATAAGTAAGTTAAATTAAGAAATAAACAACTTTCAGACTTTCATGGTGTGAAAATATTTTCGTTCCGGACTGTTTTTCTGTGGTCGATAGGGATTTGTTCTACTAAACGTTTTGCTGTTCGTGGCTAGCTGGTAGCACTGAGCGGCGTGGTCTAGTGCTCTAGATCATTGCTTAGCATTCGGGAGGTCACCGGTTCGATTCCGGGTCCGACAGCTAGGGTCCAAGTTTTCTGCGGTTTCCTTGGATAGCCTAGGAAAATGCTGGTGCAGTAACATTTCACAGATAACCTTTCACTTCTCTTCTGTCTTCATTTCGTCCGTCTCATCTTTCTCTCCCTAACCACACCACCCACTACTCCCACCATTCCTGAAAGGCGGCTTAAGAGAGCCGTACGCCCTACCCTCCGGCTTTGCACTATAGTGTAGGTCGGAGGGACTGCCCGCCCACCAGCACGAATAGCTAGTGGGAATGAAACACAAAAAAAGGTTTTTTTGCTGGTAGCTTTGCAAATAGCAATAGATTACGGCAAAGTAGTAGATAATAAACACTTTAATTTAAAATAACAGAATATAGAAATGGATGTGCGGGATGTATGTTATAAGTACCTATGTTAATAATGAAAGGTAAATTCACCTAAAAAGGAAACACTTGTAGGCGGTTGGTTAAAGCAGTTTTCTGTAGAAAAGCAAGATGTTTCACCCGCGTCAGCGATTTTGTATTGCTTTAACAAAGATTGAACAAGAACTTTAACACCATCTAAAATTACACAATCCATTTTATTACTTTTCTTTTATATGCCTGTATATATCAACGTCCCCGTACTATATATGTATGCGAATTTCAGTATCGGTTTCGTGTTTCGATATATCGGAAAGTACGAATGTATGTATGTTAGCAATGGAAGTCTATTTTTTTACTGACAAAAAACTTAGTGTTCATTGCAAACATTTGACTAAAAATCAGACAGTATAAAATTGGAAGTGATGACAGGGTGTATTATTTGTGAGGAGGCATGAATAATGAATAAAAATCGGTCGACCACGAATTGGATTAGCGCAACGAGAACTAACATTGTAATAGAGGAATGACAGGAAATGGCACATTTTTGTATTTATTCGACATGTTTGTGACAGTTATTGGTCGATGATGATGAAACATCAGAAACGAGCACAAAATATCGAGGTGAGGAGTGAGCGTAGAAGAAATGTGTATACGTATATAGAATTAGAATTTTAGCAATGTTAAAGATGTAAAACAAAAAATCAAAAACTAGAAAAATTACACGAATATAAAACGAAATAAATCTACTAAATGTGCTAGTTATACCACTTGTTTATTAGTTGATGAAATAAGATTATTTCACCGATGCACAGATGTGCAATAAAAAACGGGCTTTGTGTTTTAAAAGTTTATTACACCCAACCAAACTATTTACAACTATATACACACTAATTTTATAATATTGTACACCGTGATTGCTACTTATTTTTACGAAAATACTAACTGACTAGAGATTATAATTTATTGAAAATACTAAATGACTAGAGATTATAATTTATTATATGAAACTATATGTTATTAAATACTATATGTTTAGAGAGATCTTGATATGATTGGTGCTATATGTTAATATACTAAAATGATCTCTGCTAAAAATGTTTGATGTTTGAATGGTTTGAATCTAATATGAATGAATGATGAATTGATTCTCCAATTGAATGTAAAAATACTTATTTTAACATGAATTTAAGAACCGCCCCCGGAAGAGGGGGTGGTTCCGATGCACCGACACTTGAAACAACAAAAAAAGGAAGGGAAACGAAAACATATAAAAATGCAACATTGCAAGCTATGTGTCGGATCTACGTCCTAGAAACGGACCGATGGGTCAAAAAATTACTCCCAATAAATCTACCGACCAATTTAACTCTAAAAGAACATTTGGGAACAAAGAAAATATAATACAATAGGGCTAAACGACAATACCAAGAAAGGAAAAAATATGACACCTACAAAAACCATAAATTGCAAAAGAAAGGAACAGACAGCAAATGCACATGACAATACAAAAATTACAAAAATCCGAGAAGTAAACATGCATGACTAATAAGGCTAATATATTACAAAGACAAAAAATAAAAAGATGAATATATGCGAACACCACTAATTGTCCATGATCTGGAAAATAAAATTTAAATCGGAAACAATTTATACCCACTACAGATTACCTCATACAATGAAGGAAAATTTTGTTACTGTTGTCATGCCCCTGCCGGGACTCGAACCCGGGATCTTTGGTTTTACGGGCCAATGCTTTTGCCACTAAGAAACGAGAAGTGACAACAGTAACAAAAACGAACGTAGTTACTAAGTCACAGAACGTGGGAATCAATGCCTACTATTACTAATAATTAATAATGGAATATTTTGAAGTTTTTAGTAGGCGTGACAACAGTAACAATTTTTCCCTCATTCTATGAGGTAATCTGTAGTGGCTATAAATTAATTCAATAATTGATATCGCATTAATATATTTAAAATTTACCCCTACTAAAAATTCTTCAAAATATTACATTATTTTCTTGAGTTATTACTATATTACGTTCTGTTTGGTTCCTCCCGTTTTGAATGATAAACACAAAATTGTATTTATTTTACTTTATTATTTATTTCTGACACAATAAATAATCAGCCCCTATACTTACCCCCAATAAAGTTACAATTTTTAATGTTTCTACATCATCTCCTCTATTTACAGAGTTTATATAAGTCTGTCTCGCTTTTACTTTTGTGAAACCTGAATGTTTGTAAATTGCAGTGGTTTTTTATTCACATAATTTGAGTTTTCAAATTAGCAATCTCACATTTGTTTTTATTATTTAGGATAATTACAATGAACTGACTGCGATAGTAAAAATTATTTTTTATTCCTCAAAAATATAATTCAAACTTCCGTAATTAGAGTACAAACGTTAATTGATATTGAAAGAAAGTTAGAAATTAAGTACAAAATGTGTTTAGTTTGTAATTTTTTTCATAGTTTACCATCTTCAGAATGTGATGAGTCATTAGTATTTATAACTATATGTTTACAAATAAGAAAAATTACTCTTGACATTTTTTCAATCAGAGTTTCTGTTTTTCTAACTTTTTTTAACAATTTAAAATATGTACTTTTAGTGTTCTAATTAAAGAAATATTCAGTCTATCCGAACGTTGAACGCCACTGAATTTATATAAATTGATACAAAAGTACAACAAAAACAAAAATAAAAGCGAGACAAACTTATACAAACTGTGCAAATAGAAGAGAAACATACAGTCTAATTTGCCAAGAAGGACAACGGCATCAGTCTGTTTCTTAAAGTAGATATACAAGTTGGTTACATATTGTGCCAGTAATAAATAATAAAGTAAAAGATTTAGAATTTTGACTTAACAATTTAAAACCGGCAAAATTAAGCTCAACGGAATAATTATACTCCATTGCTGTAACGTATTCGTTTTGAATTTATTTAGATATATTCCAATATCACATTATAACTTCGAAAACATTCACATTAAATATCATAATGATGATATCATAATTTGATTTTATTATTCAATTAAGTTCCCTTCGAGGGCGATACAACGATTATAGCGGTCATACAATTTTTCACTACCATTTTTATAATACGATTTGTTTTTAGCCTCAAAATAGGTTTCAGTTTTGACGAGCACCCTCTTGAGGTCTGAGAACAGAAAAAAGTCGCTGGGGGCCAGATCTGGAGCGTACGGTGGATACGGAAGCAATTCGAAGCCCAATTCGTGGAATTTTGCCATCGATTTCATTGATTTGTGACACGGTACATTATCTTGATGAAACAGCACTTTCTTTTTCTTCAAATGAGGCCGCTTTTCTGCGATTTTGTCTTTTAAAGGCTCCAATAACGCTACATAATAGTCGTTGTTTATGGTTTTCCCCTTTTTAAGATAGTCGATAGTCAATGAATATTATACCATGAGCTTCCCAGAATACTGATGCCGATGCCATATCCTTGCCAGCCGACTTTTGCGTCTTTCCACGCTTTGGATTCGGTTCGGTTCACCACGTGCAGTCATCTCGGCTGACTAATGTTTGGACTCCGGTGTGAAATGATGGAGCCATGTTTCATCCATCGTCACATATCGACACAAACGCAAAAACTCGGATTTATTACAATTGAACAGCTCCATACACTGCTTAGAGTCATCGATCCGTTGTTGTGTTTGGTCGATTGTGAACTGGCGGCTCGCGCGGCACCCACTTTGTAGAGAGCTTTCGCATATCCAAATATTATTATATATAACTAAAAATCATATGGATTAGATTCTAGTAGCGCCATCTATTGGTCAGTCTACGAACTTTTCAGCCCGCCTGTTATGTTGGTTCCCGCATTCGGTGCTACAAGTTTCATGTCAATAATTTTAGTAGTTTTCAACAGATAGGGTTTTTTATTTTATATTTATTTTATTAATCGAATATGCACACTATAAATGTATTTTAAATGAAGATAACTAAAAAATCATTGAGAGGTTTTCTATTTTATTCGTCTGTATAATGCAAAATTTTAAATACTGAAATATAAAATAAATGTAATATTTTTCTACATATTTTCTAAGTGGGTTAAGTATTTTTCCAGTGTTATAACGAGCCTATTTATTTTTTCTTCTCTTCGTCTGAGTCTTACGGAAACTTCCTTAAACGTCCAAAACAAATTAATATAATCACAGTCAGTATTGCGAGAAGGATGTTCCAGTAGTACTCAGCAAATATTCTTCATCCAATTACATGTTAATACAGTAATGTTGGCCCTGCGTTGCAACGAAGCATAATGAGATCTCAAATTGGATGTCGATGTCGCTTACAATATTCAACTTTTGTAGAGTTCAGCAACTGTTAGAAAATCGAACAATGAAACACGCTTGCAATATCAAACGACTTTTCTGAGCACATTTTCACCAGAGGCATTTATTTTGGCTTTGACTGGACCAGGTTTCCCTTTCTTGAAATTGATTTTCGACGGCACTTCCCATCCGGCTTCAAATTTTAAAGACTTTTGAAAGGTTTTTATTCCTGCTATTTTACATTTTTCAGAAAATAATGGTTACTTAATTAACCACAATATCTGCTCCTTTTTATCATTCTCACTACTTTAATAAAGAATTTATATATATTCTTAATGTCATAAGGGAATCGATCAATTTTGGTCTAACTCTAACTTTTTGAACCGTAAAATTGTAGTTTTGGTTTCAATTTGATTTTCCATCGTATTTGTGTCGTATATAGAAATGTGCAAATAATATAAATATAAGGCGAATCTCCCAAAATAGATTTCAGATTTAAATTAAATGAAAATATATATATAAAAAAAAATGCTTTGAGATGTTTCAAATATGTTTATTAACACACTCTACATATGTTTCGACTTCCGAAGTCTTTCTCAAGAGTAATAGATATTTACTAAATTTAAACTGTAACTTAATGTTATTTATACAAGAGTCAAAAAGTATTTATGGTTAGGTATTGCAAGTAATAAGATGTACAGGTACAAGTATATTAGAGGTAGTTATACAAAGGTATAGTTATTTAGGGAAAAATCCTTGTCGGGCTGTAATTCTTCAGAAATTGGTCAATCACCGGTGTGTCTTTGAACTCAGATTTATCATTTGTTATGTTACAATTATTATAAAGAACAGAAACACTAGGTTCGTTTTACTAAAAAAGTTTTAATTTGCTTTCTCTACAATATTGTTTCAACTCACTCGGGTAATTCTCAAGAGAGAAATTCTGTTACTGTAAGTTTTTAATGAAACGAACCTAGTAAGTGTTCCTTTCTCACCGTTTTTTAAATTCATAAGATTCGTTCGATAATTGCTATCCCTGAACTGAACATAAATACTTAAACAAAGGTACACCAAAGTTCTCGAGCATGGGAAAGTAATCTGTTCAACAAATTATGTATAATATTTGAGAAATAAAAAAAAAAGAACAGTAGATGTTTCAACAATATTTTTTATTATTCACTGGACAATTTTTTCAACTAAAAAGTCATTTTCAAGAAAAAATGGCGTTTACCAAATAAATTGCAACGATTGTAATGCTATCTACTTAGGCCAAACTGGTCGTTCTTTAGACACCCGTTTAAAAGAACATATAAATAACGTAAAGAAGAAAACATGTAATACAGGTCTCTCAGAACATTGTTTTAATAAAAACCATAACATAAATGTCAATATTAAGTTAATACACACTCAACATAAGGGCAAGAAATTAAATTTATTGGAATTTTTTGAAATTAAGAATGCCCAGAAGCTAAACAAAAACATCGTTAATAATCACACAGAATTGTTTGTTCAGAATACGCGTCTCTTATTAAACTTGTAATAATTATGGTAAATTTTATGTATGTACGTTAATTAGGTTTTCGCTTTTAGAATAGGTATTTAAATAGAATCTCGTTATATTGTAACTTTAGTATTGCCAATGTACTCTTGAAAATGACTTGTTAGTTCAAACAATTGTCGAGTGAATAATAAATAATCTTGTTGAACTATCTATTGTTCTTTTTTTTTATTTCTCAAATAAAAACATGTTTCATCACAACACCACCATAGTTAGTTTTAAAATTATGTATATTCTAACATACGAGTATGCGGCGAGGTTAAGCTCCATTAATGTCCACCATTAACAAATTCCCAAATATTATGAATCACATTACGTCCAAATCATGGCATATATTTTTGTCTTGCATGATGTGAGATAGACTAATTTTAATGTGGCGGGCAACAAGTTTCCAGTACGAGTGTGTTCCCTTAGCCACAAGGGAGTGGGAGAAGCGAACCACACAGTAGCGATAAAGATATGGTACATGTTGCATAATAATGGTGAGTTTCATGTAGTACATGGTGTACACTAAACGTGACCTGGGTTCCTGCACTTGTGAATCGTAATTATCGTAATCATCATATATAATAATATGAAAATAATAACCTAATGAGTTTGTATTCTAGGTAGGTGGGTCATTCTCACTAAAACCAGAAAATAAAAAAAAAGAAAGATAAGCATGGCAACAAAATATACCTTTTTTTTAATCATGATCAAGTAAGAATGATTACATACTAATCTTTGTTTAATCATTACTGTGTATAACGGAAGAGAGACGGACAATTGTTATTCTACTTACTTTTTCCACAAAATTTCTTGATATATTTAGTCAAATAAAACACACTATGGTAAGTTTCACCAACTTTATTATTGTACTCGACATATACCAATTTTAAATAAAAACTATATAACAGTCAATTAATAGAATCGAAAAGCAGAGATTTAATTTCATTACTAGAACTTTGCCTAAATCAAAACTACTTTCAATTTGAAAACAAGTTCTTCAAACAGAAAGATGGACTCCCTACGGGTTCTCCTTTATTACCCATATTAGCCGAAGTATATATGTCAACTTTTGAGCATAAGTTATTTAACAGTAAAAACCCACTTATTAAATTTATTCATTCGTGGAATCGTTATGAAGATGATGTGTTCTGTATTTGGTCAGACACAAATTGACAAATACATTCTTTTCTAAATTACCTTAATACTTTAGACAATAACATCAAATTTACTATAGAAAAAGAAATCAATAACAGTTTAAATTTTTTGAATCTGAATATTACAAAAAAAACAGGCTTAATTTCAATATTTATCGCAAACCTACAACCACCGATATAACTATCCCGGCGGATTTAAATCATCCCATAAGAACAAAATTAGCTGCTTACAATTCATTCTTAGAAAGATTAATAGCCTTACCGTTCTCTACTGAAAATTTTAACATTGCACTGATTATCATAAAAAGAATTGCTATTAATAATGGTTTTAAAAGTCGCATGATTGATAAATTATTAAACCAATTGATATTCATCGTGAGATCTGTGCAGTTTACGAACAAAACATTATGAGTGGCGGAATGGTAAGGAAGTGGGAAAGAGCATTTAAAGATGGTCGCACAAATGTGTATGACAATGCCCGTCCGCATGTGGCTAATCGAACCAAAGATCTCATCACATCTTTTCACTTGGAAACTCTAGATCATCCTCCGTACAGTCCTGATCTGGCGCCCAATGACTACCATTTGTTCCTTCACTTGAAGAAATATATGAGAGGTCAGCATCTTCAAGACGATGATGAAGTCAAAACAGTTGTGATGCAGTGGCTAACAGTTAATAAGTCAGGCGGCAGAGTTCTATGACAAGGGTATTCAAAAACTGGTCACTGGTCAATCTTTATGACAAGTGCGTCAATTTTGAAGGAAATTATGTAGAAAATTAGATTAAAGTACAGGCTTTCATGTAAAAATAAAATTATTAAGATATCTTTGCACGTTCTTATTAATTTTAAAACAGTACTACTTAAAAAACATGCCTCTTATATATATATACATAACATATACATAACTGTTTACAATTTCAAAGCTTTTCATAGGGATATGGACAGGTGTGAATTGAAGGAATTATTCTAAAATTTTATTAAACGTTGCTTTACTTTTGTTGCAACTTCTTCAGCAACTACGTTACCCAGTTACCAAAACATTATTTTGCAATGGCGTGAATTTTGAGTTTTAGATATTCGACTGTAGTTCACTTTAACCTTCCCTAATACAACCTCAATCTTAACCCTTTATGATTAAAATCCCGCTTTGCCGCTTTAAAGACACCCATATATTCCAAGTACGACGAGAGGTATTATGGGCAATCTGAGCAGCGGGTTAATGTTAAAATGATTAACTTATAAGGGTTCGATTTAATTTATCCGTAATAAGACTAACGGAATACAATTTTATAATTCATAGATGCCAGTTTAATTTAAACTCTAAAATGAAGACTGACATAAAAGGCCTGTGGATATTTTCGCTTCGATAGTTACCCAACAGTAAATGTACAAAACTAGCTCGCTTCTGTTCGGCATCAGCAGCACTAACTGATCTCTAGTTTGCCAAATTTAATTGATTCCTGTTAGGGTAGTAATGGTAATGAAGTTTTCACATGTTCGATTTTCTGTCAGCAAGTACAGCGGATACGTAAAATTTAAAAATAGTTACTATAATGCAATTTTATACCAACTCTAAATTAAGCAGGGATAGAACGTAAAGCAAAACACATAAAGTGCATTATGCATACTGCAGCAATGAGTGCTATAATGAATCAAAATTTTTGTTCAATACCAACAATATTAAATCATAATTTGAACGTTACGCCTCATTATTTAATAGTTAAAGCTTAATTTATTATTCATACTAAAACTATTGCAAAGTCATACTAAAAGCGTCATAATTGAAATTAAAAAATAATTGATGTTTATAGTACTGCCTACCTACGATAAACTAATTCTATCCACCGATATTCTAAAATATAACAAATATAAAGAAGGAATTAAAACTCTTATTCGTCTAAATATTAAGATCAAAGATCTCTCATTTGGAACGGGTCCTACCAAGTAGGCACAACGAACCGAAAGCCATATCCCACGACCGGTTTCGACCTATCGGGTCTCATCAGGTAGGCGCTGGCTTTCGGTTCGTTGTGCCTACTTGGTAGGATACGTTCCAAATGTGAGGTCTTTGATCTTAATACTTGGACGAATAAGGATTTTAATTCCTTCTTTTTTGCATATGTTATATCTTCGTCTAAGAATCCATCGAAATCAACAGTGGAATTCAATGCCGGTAGGGGTATTAGCCCTAGGAGTAGTTGTTTCTGTTGATTCCATATTTATGTTTATATTGAGATTTAAATTGAATTTGACGAGACAGATAACTGAAAAAAATATTGAAAAAAGGCTTATAAATTTTTTTTTATTCAAGAATGATTATTATAAATTCACAAACTGGGTATAACAAAATATCAAAGGTTTGAAATTTGTTTAGTGTTAAACAATTAAATTTCATAAAAGAATGTTTATGTAAATAATGGGTTTTTACTTTCTACTATAGATAAACTATTAGCTATCAAACAAAGAAAAATTACATTCAAATTATTACACAACCTATTCAACAATACACATTGCAATTAAAATAAATGTTGAAAAAAATTAATGTAAACTAGATTGAAACCATTAATTATAATTTAAAATCTCTCTTGTCAAAATTCAAACCTAAAGTGGACCTTTCAGAAAAGAGTGGTGCTTATAGAATTAATTGTAACCCTTGTGACGCTTTTCACAGTGGGCAAAGTGGAAAAGTCATTAAATTACGGATAAAAGGACACGTATACAATGTCAATAAAATAGATAACAAAACTGACTTCTCTGAGCATTGTACCACTCTTAACCATAACAGTTTAAACAGTGTTTTAGTGCTTCACAGTGGAGTAAATAAAAGGAGGAAGCTCATCCTCTGGGAAAGCTTAGAAATTAAATACATATACTCTTCTCTCATGATTGCGAACTATGAATTTTGCTTTTACATTTAGGCATATAGACGAAACGTCTGGACGAAACCGTTCACATCGACCACGGTCTACAAGCCCGAATCATCATTCTACTATTGCAAATATGTTTCAAAACTGTAGCACCTCTCGAAGTGTTCAGTTTACTCAAGTAATATTTCATTAGATTTCTACTACATTGTGAACCTGATAAAGTCACTGTGACTGAATAAAGGATAGCCATCTTTATTTATTTTACGATACTTATATACATTGCTAACACTGCAATGCCACGTTTGCAAATAACTGTATCTGTTACCGAGCGGCGTGGTCTAGTGGTCTAGATCATTGCTTATCATTCGGGAGGTCACCGGTTCGAACGCGACTCCGACTGCTCTGGTCCAAGTTTTCTGTAGTATCCTTGGATCACTTAGGCAAATGCTAGGGCAGTAATATTCCACAGATAATCTTTCACTTCTCTTCTGTCTTCATTTCGTCCTTCTCATCTTTCTCTCCCTAACCACACCACCCACCCATTCCCACGATTCCTGTAAGGAGGCTGAAGATGGCCTTACGCCCTACCCTCCGGCTTTGCACTACAGTGTAGGTCGGAGGGACTGCCTGCCCACCAGCACCAGAGTAGCTGGTGGGAATGAAACACAAAAAAGTTTTTTTTGTATCTGTTGTCCAAATGATAAAAATAGAACATTTAAAAAGTATACTGTAATTAATTCAAGTCGTTTATGTTAATAACAAACTTGTTGTATTACGACCTTTACGAATATTCATCAAAGTATTTGATACGTGTTTCCTTTTGACTGAAATAAACACGAAACATGTCCATTTAGCTTGATAATATTACAATCAAACCAATAATTAAATTGCTACTGTAATATTTCTTTTTGTTTTTAATTGGAGCTCTAATTAATAGATTGAAGTATTTTCATTAAAACAAACTGAATTACGAACAAAAGAATACGAATAAATAGGTGTATAATTATTTAAAGTTTAATTTAATTTAAAAAATAAGCAATTTTTCTGATATATTGGTTTCTACCGAAAGTATGATCGAGAAACACGAACAAGTTTTAATTTGACAGTAGAATCGTGACCGGAACCAAAATTAAAATTGAAACCTAAACTGAAATTTGTTTCTTTTTATTTATGTTTAGTTTTTATTTTTTAAGTTTGTTAGATAGAGCATTTAAGTTATATTTGTGCATAATATTTCAAAATCTGAAACAATTATTTATAAGAACAAAAATAAGTTCTTGGTGAAACAATTTATCGAAACTACCAGACGTTGATCGCGATTTCGATCTTATTAGATCTCATCAGCACGCCATAGGCAGATTATTTTTTAAGTTTGGTAGATTTAGAATTAAAGTTATCTTTGTGCATAATATCTGAAACAATTATTTATAAGAACAAAAATAAGTTCTTGGTCAAGTAATTTATCGAAACTACCGGACGTTGATCGTGATTTCGATCTTATTGGATCTCATCAGCACGCCATAGGCAGATTCAATAAATTACTGACCAAACAGCTGGAGCTCGGTGTAAAGCCGATTTAAATAAAACTTTGATATGGCAGTACGTTATGAAATACGACAATAGCAGCAAAAGCAAGTAGGCGACGTACTGCCATATTAACGTTTTATTTACAATTATCTATGCTGACCGGTGTTATTTGAGGCTCTAACGATTTTCTACTGGAAAGCACTGGATTCATTAATATATCGATTACATACACATTTAGCAGGCTACAAGGTGGCGTGTTTGTAGGTAGTTTCAGCCAGCAATTTTATCCCATAGCCTCGAAGATGATAACATATAAAGATGACACATAAGCGTGAGCGCGTAACCGATTGTTTTTATACTTAAGTATACCCACTAATGGGTCAAGTAAAACAAATCAGATTAAAAACAAACTTCATATAATATCTTATTACAGGCAGTATATAGATATCTATTGATATTTAGTACTAACTGTAGTATAGTAAAGGGTTTTCCAATTAACGCGTCAGAACTTTCAAATGAGACATAATAACAATTGTAAGTGGATTATCACTTTTTTTAATGACCACATGATTTTGAAGAACAAACATAGGCATTATGTTTTAAAAATAATTTCGTTTAAACGTCCTCCTCGACTTCTTCTGACTGAATTAATTCTGGAGGCCCAATTTGTGACAAGTCTTTCACACACATCGCGTGGTATATTCTTAATGATCCGTCGAATATTTCTCTTAAGGTCGGGAATTGCTCGTAGCTTATTTTTGTACACGAGAGCTTTAACGTGACCCCAAAGAAAAATCCAAGAGTGTTAGATTCATGATCTTGGTGGCCAATTGATATTACCATTTCTTGAAATAACGCGGCCAGGAAATTGATGTTCCAATAAATCAAGTATCTACCGAGATGTGTGACACGTCGCCCCATCTTGTTGAAAGAAAACATTGTATATGTTAGTATTTCTCCGTTCTGGCAAAAGATACTCCGTTAGCATATTCCTGTACCGCTCACCATTAACAGTAACACGATTTCCATCTTCGTCTTCAACAAAATAAGGTCCAATCACGCCTTGAGCCCAGAAATGAGATGTTTCTTAAATGGACTGAGGGTTTGCATCAGCCCAAATCCTACAATAATGCTTTCAACTGCTCAAGGGCCCAGTCTGCAAAATTTCAACGAAAAGGATTATCATTTGACCTCAGTTCTTAAGTGATTTGAACTTTATAAGCCTTGAGTTGGAGATCTTTATACAAAATTCTCCACGTAGTCGTCTGAGAGAGGCCAAGTTCTTGAAAGCGACGTGGAATGGAAAGGTTCGGAACATCTCTTACACATTGGCTTAAAGCAGAAATTTTAACCTCCGATCGGGCACCCCGATTACGCACAAATGTTGAATTATCTACAACTGAGCCAGTTTTTTCAAACTTTTTAACTAAACGATAAAGATATCATTCGATTAGTCGATTATGCTGACCGTAGACTTCCCGCAACGCGCGAAATTTTCGGCTAACGTAACACTCATTTTGATGGTAAATACTTTTCTGGGGTACAACAATACTAATTATTTCTAAGCGCTGTTGATTCATTAATCTGACCATATTAACTTGCCACAATCTACTGAATTCATTTCTTTGCAAAATTTGACATTTGCGTTCCAAAGCTATCTTGTTTTTGGCATCAAAGTTCTGACGCTCTAATTGGAAAACCCGTTATTTCGTATGTTTAACAAGGTCTTACGAAGGTATCTACTTGGCAAAAAGAATCTAAGACGCAGTACACAAAAAAACTTAACAAAAAACATTTAGTTCGTGGTCAGAGATTTATTGAAATTAAATCTTACCAGTACATCATAAGTACGTACATACGTAATTTGGATAAATTGGTTATCAAGAATTAAATGTTCTTTATTAGTTTGAAAAGTTTTCCAAACTTTTCAATTATTTACGACCACTGATTTTCTTATTATTAGTTGTAATAGGATTTCAAAAATGTTACCGTCATAATTTCTAATGAGTTGATAGACACAAAAATTGAATTTTTCTGAGACCCGGTGAAATATCGTTAATTAAATAAAAACAACGGAAAAATGCCAGCAGAAGTCGTGCCCTAACGGTTTCGTACCGACAAGAACCGTGCAAGTATTAAGAAACGTAGTTTAGGGAGGAGGGGGTTCTAACACAATGTTACGGAATGTTATAGCGGAAAGGAGAAGCAAGTGTGTTACATTAGTAAGTGTAAGAGATGTTCCGAACCTTTCCATTCCACGTCGCTTTCAAGAACTTGGCCTCTCTCAGACGACTACGTGGAGAATTTTGTATAAAGATCTCCAACTCAAGGCTTATAAAGTTCAAATCACTTAAGAACTGAGGTCAAATGATAATCCTTTTCGTTGAAATTTTGCAGACTGGGCCCTTGAGCAGTTGAAAGCATTATTGTAGGATTTGGGCTGATGCAAACCCTCAGTCCATTTAAGAAACATCTCATTTCTGGGCTCAAGGCGTGATTGGACCTTATTTTGTTGAAGACGAAGATGGAAATCGTGTTACTGTTAATGGTGAGCGGTACAGGAATATGCTAACGGAATATCTTTTGCCAGAACGGAGAAATACTAACATATACAATGTTTTCTTTCAACAAGATGGGGCGACGTGTCACACATCTCGGTAGATACTTGATTTATTGGAACATCAATTTCCTGGCCGCGTTATTTCAAGAAATGGTATTGTTTTAGCTTCAATAACTGCGTTACGTAATACTTGACCGGTAGTTAACTAGGGTGTTAAAAAAAATCTATAAGACGGGGCGGTTAGTGTATATGTGCTGCAGAATTGCAAAACTGCCATAAAAATTAAATATTTATGTATTTTCGAAATCCAGTTACTATAATGTATTAGTATTATAATTTAGTGTATCTACATCACATCCGACGCTGTTTCAAAGTTGCCTATTGCCGGTCGCCTTTTATGAAGTAATCACCGAATGAATTCTTCGAGTCTTTAGTCAAGAAAGTCACGGTATGCCCAATTAAATCAGTAGATGGATTTTGTTCAGAATTGTAACCGTGCTCGCTTCCTTCAGCACCCATATTTACTGGCATAAAGCAGCGAATTTAGCCGGGTAATTGAGCTGCAATCGATGCAGACTATTTCACTAATTTTTAATGCCTGCTATTATGAACAACAAAAAGGTTTTTCTATGGTTTTAATACTTCGATAATAACAAGTTTAATTAATAGTTAATTCAACTAAAGAACATTAAATTTAGTTTATTTTTCCAAATCAAAGGTTAAATCAAATTTTAATTCGTTGGCGCAATATATTTATACCAGTTACAACCAATAAATCTCTAGGCAAACACAAAAACAATAAATACCATACTAAAATACAATGCAAATCAAGTATGCAAAATATCCTATACATACCAGACTGAGAGGTCAAAATTTAACAAGTCATTATTTAATGTTAATCCTAGTGATACTTCGCCAAATACAATTTCTGTTGGTTTACGTTTTATGAATAATGTTGGCTCTAAAATTTGTTAATATAATGACAACATAGAGGCAATTGCTGCCATCTAGTGGATTTTAGCCGCTACAGAAGATATCAAACTAGAGAAGACCTCACAGAGGTATTTAAACTTGTCCAGCTAAATCAACGACGCAACCTACATACGTGGATTCACGTAAAGCTTAACAATAACAATTATTATGCTTTTGGTCAGAAATTTATCGAAACTACCAGACGCGGATCGCGATTTCGCGTACCATAGGCAATCTCGATAAATTACTGACCAAGTTGAAATGTTTTGTAAAGAACAGTTAACTGTTAATTTCGATAAATTTCTGACCAAAAGCATAATAATTGTTATTAAAAATTTGTTGTTCGGATTTCGTTTTCGGAGTTTTTTCCCGGGGAATTCTTTTCCGTAAATCAGTATTGATTTATTTATTGTTTTATGCGCAGTAGTATTAGTACATATAACGTTTCTAGTTTTACCTACTGCAATCCTAACTAAGGAATTTAAAAATCAGCTGGGCTGGCTTTTAGTTGACTAATGACACTTTGACAGGTTTTTTTTAGGGGTATACAATAAGCCACACGTAAATAAAACAATAACCAAAAATCTGTATTTAAAAATAAATCACTTTAATTCAGTTACAGTTCGTACTTTTTATTATTGTTAATTTATTGTAAAAGTACTAAACACATTAATCGCGCTCCGTCTTTGAAAATTTTCCGTTCCGGAAAACAATTCCTATTTTAATTAATTTAAAGAGAGAGCATGTTCGTGCTCACAAACAAGGTAATAAGTAAACAGTAATGTTAGAGACACGTACGTCCTGCATGAAGAATTATGTAAGTGTCGGATGGTTCTGATGTGACAATCCGTGTTCGAGAAACGGTTTCAAACGTAATTCTGGGAGAACTTGGATAAACATTATTTCCACTGTACAAATACAAAAGATGAAATTTGTTTTAGTTTACGATTAAAACGATTTAAAGGACATCCATAACGACGAGATTTTCCACGGCAACGCAACGACATGAAACTTTCATTTTAGTAATCACTTTTTAATCGTTTTCTTTCGGCTGTCCTTCCGAAAGTTTTTTGTGAGAAAAACTCGATTTATCAGAAACTTAGCCCATTGTGACCGCTGTTAAATATTTATTAAAAGATTATCTTTTGTTCTTCAATCCATCTCCGTTTAATTAAAGGACTTCTTTAGGAAACAAACAAAAATTCAATATAAATTACCGATGTAAGTATATACGTATATATAATAATAACTTTTAATTTCTAATTTAGAGCATATTTAAAGAGAAAAAAAAAACAAAATCGTAAGAAATTCATATAAACTTTATGTTTCGCCAAAGTTAGCTTCATCAGGCAAGAGTACATACTACTCGATATACAATTCAAGTAAAACTTTTGGGTGTTTCATTCCCGCCACCTACTAATACTGGCGGACAGTCCTTCGAGCTATACTGTGGTGCAAAGCCGGAGGGTAGGGCGTAAGGCTCTCTTCGGTCTTCTTACAGGAATCGTGGGAGTGGGTGGGTGGTGGTTATGGAGAGACGGATAAGACGGAAGAGAAATGAAAGATTATCCGTGGAATATTATTGAATCAACATTCACCTAAATGATCCAAAGAAACTACAGAAAACTTGGACCAGAGCAGACAGATTCTGAATCAAACTAGTAACCTATCAAATATTAATGTATGATCTAGACCACTAGACCACGTAGCTCTGTAGAGAGATATAACGAAATGAAGGTGTTTAAATAGGCAGGTATAAGGGTTTTAGTAATCAATTCGTTGAGTAGGTCATCTAATTTTATATATAATTCATTTCTAAAATTTTCAACGTCAGTCTATAGCTTTTATTTTCTAAATAAAAATTAATTTCGATAAACTATTGACCAAGAATCTACACTGTTCTAAACGTTAGCTCCCTTATGTAATATGTAACAATTCTGCTGAACATTTAACATAGTTAGTCGTATTAGAAAGCACCACTGCTCTTAAATCCGCCAAGGCGGTATTGATTGTAACGAATTATTCGTAGTGGCCGCTACATATTTGCTTGGTTGAAACTGCATCATAAAATACTTCGATTGAAATAATTTGAAAACTATGATAACAATAATTATTGGTAATTTTTGATTGGATAATAAACAATAAATGTGAGTTATACAATCTTACCCTTATCTTTCCAACAGAGTATTATAAACAGTAGCAGCAGAAGACCTGTTGACCAGTGTTGACCAGTCAACACATGATTTATGCCTTGTGTTGAAATCCAACACATTATAATCCATGCTTTTCTCAATTTACCACTTTTTTTTGAAATGCGGCGATCGAAACCTTCCATTGAATCGACAATTTTAATATCAATCTTCAGCATACAGATTTTGGCGGTAAAAATTCATATAAAACAGCAGATTGCCTGCTTCATTATTTGTCTGTTTTATGAGATTCAAAATTTCAAATTGTTTTAAAGAAAACATTGGAGGATATACAAAAGCTTGATCTAAATTAGTTTCTGTTCCATTGAGAAGGAAACTTCCAAAACGTTTGGATTCCTGGTGAAATGTCAAAAAGAATATGATTTCGCGACTACTGAAGAAATGTACCGTACTTTCTATCAAATGGTTACGGGAAATATTCAGCATGCATACTGTGAAATTTTTGTCTTTAGAGTATATTGCTACAGATGCAACAAAAAATCGAAGTCGAATTTTACATGGATATTTTTTTTTGAAGACAGTCTTCTAAGTGATCGGGTCATGTTCTCAATGATTAAAAGAGTGAACTAAGAAATAAAACATTTAAAAAACAAAGTTGTGTTCTTGAGAGAAAACAATTGGGCAGGCAGTATTAATTGTGCCCAAATATTCTAAATTTATTCGACTTCTCATGACGATTCTCGGTTGTTCATGCAAGAAGTAATGAAGTTGATGAACGATGGGCCAAACAAGATTGAATAATTTTGCGATATTGCATATTTATCGTGATATTGTTAATGAAATTGATCTGAAAAAATTGAATTCATTCACGAATATTTGAAACGAGATTTTTTTTCAGTTTTATACATTGAAATTTTGGAAAAACTAAAGTCGATACAATCTTGAAGAAACATAATGACTAAATAAACTAATAAGAAAAACAGGACTTTTTGTCTCAACATATATTTGAAGATTTCTCTTACAATTGTTTCGACCTAAGGGTCATTATCAAAGAGTATTTACTACAGTAGACAAAATATGTACAATCGCTAAATAGCTTAAACTATGCTGACGTCACAGATCCCATAATAACAGAGGGGTGGGGTTTAAACTTAATTCTTTTTGGTTGTTGACAAAAATTCCATTTTTGTCTTTTAGAGCTTTTTTAATTTCAAGGTTTTCTAGAAGTAATAAAACATTATTTTTATTTTCAAAATGAATAATTGTAATGTTATCTAAATCTAGTGCGTGTTTGTTATCAGTGCATTGTTCCGCCAAACCCGTTGATTTAAGTTGTTTCTCAGCGTTTCTCAAAACTTTAAAAAGTAGTGATTATAAGAACTCACATCAGTGAACACGAAAAAAGCATTGAGAAACAACTTTAATCAACGGATTTGGCAGAGCATTGGATTGATAAGAAACACGCACTAGATTTAGATAACATTAAAATTATTCATTTTGAAAACAAAAATAATGTTTTATTACTTCTAGAAAACCTTGAAATTAAAAAAGCTCTAAAAGACAAAAATAAAATTTTGGTCAACAACCAAAAAGAAATATGTTCAAACCCCACCACTCTGTTATTGTGGGATCTGTGACGTCACCATAGTTTAATCTATTTAGGGATTGTACATATTTTGTCTACTCAGTACTGTAGAAATTTTGTTTTTCTGTTCTACTAAATTGTACGTCCGTCCGTTTTATCCTACTCCCATTATCAACATTAAACACATTAGATGAGTCTGTTCCGTCGCACCTGATTATAGAACCTAGTTAGTAAAAAGAAAAAATAAAAAGAATTGTTACGCGACGTGTGTTAGGAAGTCCAACAAAGAGAATGAAACAGAATTCTAGAAGAAATAAACTTTTGTTTTCAAGTACTAACCACATTTAGCTTTCCGTTCCGAAATGAAACGCAGTTTGTGTTGGTTTCCCCTTAAATAAGAGGATTCGTGTTAACTTGCTAAGTTATAGAAGAACACTTAACTTCAACACGTCCTAAATTACTTTAGCTCCACCGAGCCTACTCTGATTTAATTGCTTTACGTTTTGTTGCGTGTTACTAGTATTTATATTCATTGGAAAAAGAAGAATAGAATTAATAACATTTGAAAAATATTTAAAAAAATGGTTTCTAGGTTCTTCGGGAACAAAATTGTATCCAAGAGGGAGTATCAACATTCTTATACAAACACTAATAAGGGCTGAACCGATTCTCATAGAATGTATATCTAAGGAATGTAAACGTTTATTCATTCCGGAACTATTTTGACCTATAAATATAAATATAAATATGCAATCAATAGAAATAACTACTCCGAGGGCTAATACCCCTACCGGCATTGAATTACACTGTTGATTCCGATGGACTCCTAGACGAAAATATAACATATTTAAAAAAGAAGGAATTAAAATCCTTATTGGTTTAAATTTTAAGACCAAAGATCTCACATTTTGAACGCGTCCTAACAAGTAGGCACAACGAACCGAAAGCCATATCCCACGACCGGTTTCGACCTATCGGATCTCATCAGGTGGGCGCTGACAAAAAGATCTTTACAGGTTATATTATAAATATAAATATAGATATAAATATGCAATCAACAGAAACAACTACTCCGAGGGCTAATACCCCTACCGGCATTGAATTACATTGTTGATTCCGATGGACTCCTAGACGAAAATATAACATATTCAAAAAAGAAGGAATTAAAATCCTTGTTCGTCTAACTTTTAAGATCAAACATCTCACATTTTGGACGCGTCCTAACATGTTTCGATCTATCGGATCTCATCAGGTGGGCGCTGGCAGAAATATAATTAATATATAATATAGCCTGTAAAGGGCTTTCTGATGAGACCCGATAGGTCGAAACCGGTCGTGGGATGTGGCTTTCGGTTCGTTGTGCCTACTTGTTTGAACGCGTTCAAAATGTGAGATCTTTGATCTTAAAATTTAGACGAATAAGGATTTTAATTCCTTCTTTTTTGAATATTGTGACTTAGACACATAGACCACAGATTGATACTCGTAATGTCCTTAATTTTTTTGATACGAGTTAAAAAATATTTTTTATGTGTCAAACAGACATTTTTAATTGAATCTTTTAATGTTTATTTTGCCTTTTCGTTGAAATATTTGTAGAATTGTTGTAATAAATGACTCGTAGGATAAATTAAGTCTAGTCTAAATGAGAACATTCATCTCTACGATAAATGAACAAACGCGAAGATGCAAACTGGAGATACATTTTCTTAAGTCTAAGATGCAAAACTGGAATGAATCATTCATAACTTTCGCGCCTAGAATAAAACAAAGGCAGATATAACCGGCAGTGATGCAACTACCTCTGTTGTTCATTTAATGAAATTTCGCCGATTCCCTGCAGGTCTACTACAATTACTCATCTCCTAAGTGGAGAGTAAGAAGTACTAGTTGTACATTAACACAGAACAAAGTGGAGACTGTGCATTAAATGACACATCCTGAAGTGTGAAAAAGTATGCGCTTTGTTTTAAAGACGATCCTTACATTATCCTTACAATGAAAGCAAAATTATTTATAAAAACAATTTGAACTTTTTAAATTTGGTAGAAGGAGAGAAGTTGAATCAAATAATAAGTAATTTAATTTTATAATTTCTGCAAAATGTATTTACTTAGAGGCAGGCGCGGCTCCTCCATTAGGTCATTTGGTCAATGACCCCCCCTCAATATATTTCCAAACAAAAGTATAATAATGATATAAATTAAATAATATATTTTTCTATTAGCTTTTAAATTTTGAAATTCACTTTTTATTCTAACTATTCTAAGCGTATAGACTCGACCCATGTATTGATTACGCAACATAGCCGGCGCGATGCACTTTGCATCTCCTTGGTGGTACTGATTTAATTATTGAAACCGAGCTGACAGCCGACGATGACCGCATTGCTTTAAACGGAGGCGAGTGTCAGTCGAGCTTTCCCGGTCTAATTTGTATTATGTTATACGGCTTTCTGAAGCAGTGTAATGGCAACTGGCAAGATTTGGGTCAACAGCCGCGGCGAGGAAAATTCAGTATTTTGGTTCGTTAGCAGTTTTTTGTAGATCGGGTTATATACTTATATATTTGTGGTGTAAATTAATATTTTTTGTCATATATGTGCTTATTTTTAACCAATAGTCAGTGTCACACGTCTGACATCATGCTTTTCTTGAAATAAAAATCAGGTAAGACATAGTAAGAATTGAAAATTTTAACCCTCTCGAAAAATTGACGATCAGCCGCCACTGCTCAGAGGTAACAACGAAAAGCAGTTACTAAATATTTTAATAAATTATTTTATATACAATTAGTTAGTTATACTTAACAAAGAACTTACTTCATGTGTATGGTAAAAACTAAACGAAGAATCATATAAAAAAACGATAATCTTGAATTTGATATAGATGTTAAAGTAAAAATTTTACATGACCAGGAAGAAGCAAGAAGATATTAGAATCATTGGAAATTAAAAATAATGCAATAATAGTAAATGGAATAGAAAATATATATAGTTCCATTATTACAAATAAACTAGTTGAAATATCCCCACCCCTAGTTCAAGCTTGAGTTTTGTATAAATATTAGATATGGTATGACATTGTAATATGACTTCTTCTGAAGGTGCCCTTGTAGAGTGAAATAATTGTTAAGAGAATAAATGTTTTAGTGGATTTTTTTTCGTTATTATTGGATATTTAATTCATTCATTATGAATCTTAATTTCCATATAGTAAAGGATGAAACAATTGATTATTTAAACGGAGTTCCATCTTGAAATGGTGCTTTTAAGAGAAAATAACATGAACGGATGGTAATTTGAGAATAAGAAGTAAACAAACATATTTAATGCATAACTTAATTCAGACTTTTTAGTTATTCATTTTTCTTATAAAGAAAACGTTTGCCTAGGGTGCAATAAAATGAAGGTCCGACGATATTTTAATACGTCTAATCATAAAAAAAGATTAACACCATGTATGAAGGAGTTCAGCTATCACAAATTTAATGCCACTATTTGTGTAATTAATATTCATATACACTTAATCATTGGTACAAAACATTTTCTTAACCACACGTCTTCCGTTTTTTCTTCTTTCGTCTTTTTGATGGAAAAGTTAACACACAAGTCCGTCTTTTTTTATTTTATAATAAATAAAACACTAAACATTCACACTTTTTAATTATCTTGAGAATTGTTTCGCCACTTTGTGCTTCATCAGAAGATACATAAGTTCTTAAAATTAACACAGGCTTATTCTATTTATATATCAGGTTACATAGCTAACGTGGGGGTGTAAAGTGTAAATTTAGTAGTGGTGAATTATTTCTTTCCAATTGTTCATTTAAAAGTACATTTTTGTATTTATATTTATTAATTTCCATGCTTTCTTGTAAATTGAGTTTATAGCTTTTGCTTTCAGTGTGTAAAACAGTATATTTGTTATTAAATATGTTTTTCATTAATTAAATGTGATGCATAATGAGAATTATTTTTAAGTTATTTAAATGAATTTATATGTTCTTTTATACGTTTTTCAAATGATCTCCCCGTTTGTCCTATGTAAAAAAAAATATTTGAGTTACACCTTTTCTGCTTTCGTCTTTTCTATCGTCATTCTGCGACTGATTAATTAAAACCCCAGCGGCCTGCGCAACACTGTCCCGGCCATCGGTAAAGTGTCTAAAAGCCTCGCTACTTCGTAAACCAAGATAGCAAAATCTCATTAATAATAATATTAGCAAGGTTACAAGGTTCGCAAAATAATGAAAACAATGTTAAACCCACATTACATTAATTTAAAATAAAAGCTTGTTACAATTAATCCATATAGAGGTCTTCTACAAGAATCATCAAATACGTGTTTCGTCCACTTCTTATGTGATCATCTTGCATATAATAATACCCACAAAAGAAGTAGGTGAATCACATAAATTGTTCATTTTTTAAAATTATGAATCACATAAGACAGTTATATTAAGGTGTTTCTTTTTAATTTATTTATTATTTTAGTACAATCTCCAATTTCTGTTATGCAGACCAGACGATTCAAGTTATGTAAAATTCCTTTCCAAATGTATTTATTATCTTTACCACTTTTTTAATATACTAAGTTTTCCATGTTTCTACAATAATTCCTAATCCTTGTGTATTATGATATACCCACTCTAAACGTGTATATAAATATATGTTATATATTTATATATGTATACATATACGAGGTTGGATCAAATATAACAAGCTTTTTTAAATTGCGCGCCGGATAGCCCTTCAAGGCGCATCTGGGCGTTAGGAACTTAAAGTGGGGACATTAGGTAGCACGGAAACGACGCGTCATATTGCTGCGTTCGCTTAGTTAATAGCAATCACAATGACTGAAAAATAGGTTCATAACAGCGTTGCGTAACGGATTATTATTAAGTTTCTTACGCGTAAAAACGTGAAGACAGCTGAAATTTTGCGCAGATTGCAAGCACAATTCGGAAATGAAACGCTTTCGTGGCCACGTGTAAAAGTTTGGTGCAAAGAATTTAACGATGGGCTTACGCCTATTAGTTGTGTCTAGAATGTAAATCATCCTAGTCATCCGTGCACCAGCATTTCGCCGGTTAACATTGAACGCGTTAAAAACCTTACCTTATTGAAGGGGACCGCCACGCCAGTGTTCTGTGGATATCTGGTGAATTCGGACATCAGCTATGAAAGTGTTCACACAATCATAACGGAAAACTTGGGATTCCGCAAAATTTCAGCTCGTTGGGTTCCAAAGTTGCTGAGGGGAGATCAAAAAGCTGCTCGACTTCGCATCTCTTAGGCGCTTCTTACTCGATTCAGAGAGGAAGGTGATTTTTTTTGCACAAAATTGTAACCTGCGATGAGATGTGGGTACACCATTACACTCCAATATCAAAACGAGCGAGCATGGAGTGGCGGCGCAAAGATGAAACAAACCCAGTGAAGCCGAAAACACGTCTGTCTGAAGGCAAAGTTTTAAACACGGTTTTTTGAGACTGGAGAGGGGTGCTGTTGGTCTATTTTGTTTGGACGAGCGAAGAACCATTAATGCAGCCTACTATTGTAACCTTCTCACTCAGGCAAAACTTGCTTATCATTCAAAAATCAGGACGCACCCAATTCATGACGTGTTATTCTTACACGATAACGCTGGGCCTCATACCGCTGCTTTAACGCAGGCCCAAATCGACGAAATGCACTGGACTCAGCTGGAACACCCTCCATATAGCCCAGACCTGTCCCCTTGTGATTTACACATGTATGGGCCGGGCCCCTTAAGGAATCACTAGGAGGCGAGCGATTTCAGACCGATGAACAGGTGGAGGGAGGCGTTTGTGCGCAACCCTTTTATGAAAACGGGATGAAAAAAATACCAATGTGTTGGGAAAAATGTATAGGCAAACAAGGGAGATATGTCGAAAAATACATAAATTTGTGGTTTTGTAATGCTTTTCATAATAAATGTTTTATAAACGAAGGCTCGTTTATATTTGATCCATCCTCGTATGTGAGCTATGAATACGTAAATAATACCTGATTGTTAATAGTAAACATAATATAATATATAGGTAATTTTAAATTTCAAACTTGTTAAAATTGTAGATTTTCTATTAAAAATATCCCACAATTCACCAATTTTTGGAATTTTTCCTATTCGTTATCTTTCGGAGCCTTTTTTCTACGTTAATGATATACATTATCTGATAAGGAAGTATGAAGCAATTCAATAGAAATAACTTAATGTAATGATTTTAACTCTTTTTAACAAAGAAAGCAAGAACCTACTTCGTGTAAGAAGAATAAGACATTAACTTCAACTTCCTCTTTTTCCTTTCTAGATTACCACTCAACTACTATTGTCTAAAACTACAAAACTCAAGATACATTTTAAAATAGTTATGATAATTATCCTAAATGTTACGACAGGAACTACGTACTAGCCTATTAGCTCAATTCACTAACCTATTATCCAGTACACATACATACACTAGTGTATTAATATTGACCAATTTCAGGTATCCAAGCTTGTCCTCAGTCGTACTGAACGTAATATAGTAGATAGATAATTTATACCATCAGGTGAATTAATTTAGCCACAAATGAAAATCAATTTAGCGTATAATTAAAACAAACATAATAGATAAATGGTTTTCACTAAACAGGGTTGAAACAGAATAAAGTAAAACTATTGACAACGAATTGCTATTGTACTCTGATCCATTTTAAACAGAAAACCTTTGAAACTTTAATATTCCTTAATGTTCTTATTCAAAAAAAAGGAATTAAAATCCTTATTCATCTAAATATTAAGATCAAAGATCTCACATTTGGAACGCATCCTACTAAGTAGGCACAACGAATTTAAATTTATAATATAGCCTGTAATGGCCTTTCTGCCAGCGCCCACCTGATGAGACCCAATAGGTCGAAACCGGTCGTGGGATATGGCTTTCGATTCGTTGTGCCTACTTGGTAGGACGCGTTCCAAATGTGAGTTCTTTGATCTTAATATTTAGATGAATAAGGATTTTAATTCCTTCTTTTTTGAATATGTTATATCTTCGTCTAAGAATACATCGGAATCAACAGTGTAATTCAATGCCGGTAGGGGTATTAGCCCTCGGAGTAGTTGTTTCTGTTGATTGCATATTTATATTTAAATCCTTAATGTTCGTTAAGGGCCTGGCTTGATATAACAAAAAAATTACAATAGTAAGTCTAAATGTAAAGCTACTTAGTAGGTAGTCGTTTTGATTTTATTTGCAGTCATTGCTCTTAACATATATGTACTCTTTAACAATAACAAAAGGTAAGAAATATAATAATGAATGTTAACAATAATATTTATGTTTTCTCCCAAATATTTTTAAGCTATCCAGTTTGGCACTTTACATGAGAACAGTTTTGGCGTGTCCATCCCTAATATATTTCTTGTTTTTAAGTTATTTGTTAAGAGCGGAATGTATTTGTGAAAAGTGAAAATTAGTACATCCTTAGGCCAAAGACAAGGTGACTTTCCTGAATACACATTTTTAAAACTTGGAAGTGAGGAAAATCAACTTACATTTGTGTTATTTTAGTAACTAGGTTCGACTTTGTAACTTAACTAATAACTAAAGAAAAGTTGATCTCAGACTTAATTGTTTGTAATTTTATGTTATTCACGTAATCTCTGGTTATTAATTATATTTCTTTAAAGTTTAATATATGTCCACTAATATCTATTTTCTAAGTACGACTAAGGCTATAGGTGGTACGAATTAGGCGACTAGGCTCCTTAATCGTACCGAAAGCATATTTTTGAAAAACGTTAAAATACTTATTTTGATAATAGATTTTTATGTCTCTGTGAATTTTAATTTTGTTTTATTTTAATTGCACTGCATATTACAGTATTATTTCTTTAAGGGGTACGACTTAAGAAACCCTACTCTATATTGTCAACATCATAGTCATCAGTTCGAAGACTGGCTCTTGAGCCGATCTTCGCATTTCTCTAAAACTCTAACATTTTACATCCCTAACTATTACCGAACAGTAGTCTAATCTAGATCTTCCTTTCCCACTTTTACTCCTATTTCTGCTTCTTATATATATGTTTCTAACTAGTCCTTCATGTCTCAAAATATATTCTACCAATCTATCTCTCCTTTTCTTTATTGACTTCCAACCCTTTTCTATAACCGGTATTTTCAACATCCGCCTATAACCACAATAATTTGAAATTTATTTTATAATTTAAATGATTAACCTTCAATTGTGTAACTCTTTTGTTTATTTTATAGTATAATGTTTCCATTAATTGAGATATTTATCTAAAGTAATACAAACATTTTCGCGTGTAAGCACTTACTGTAATTGGTCACAGTATGAAGTTGTTATTTCGTGAATGTCTTTCATATTTGTCATTTCCATTAGCTATTTATAAACAGCCTGTACCTCTGCTTGAGAGTAAATATGGAAGCATTGAAATATTGACATTTAAAGCGTTTAAATTTACAGTTCGGATGCATTTGTAATTAACCAAAATTCTAGAGTACCCACCTACCACCAGAATGATAGGAATTCTAACAGAGTCCGTTACTTACGAATGTCTGAAGCAAACACGAGAGTGTCAATTATCTAAATTAGTAAGCTCTTACCCATTTCCTAAAGTTCCTAACAGGATTATTTCGTGAATGAAACATAGCTTTGAATAGTGTACGCATTAGGAATATCAGACAAAGTTTTGCTTAATTCAATATTTACAAAAAAAATATATTTCATTTCACACAGGTCATGATTGCACCCCTTAGGGAGATTAATTTCGTCAAGGTCACATATCTCATTAATAACATTGCATGACAGCGCCCCGCAAATAAATATGTAAACTTTGGATCAACTCAATAACCATTACTCTAATACATTAGCATATATACGTAGTATTAATTTGCAATATTTTTGTTTTTAAACTTTTTTTACATGTACAAGCCTTAATTTAATTGAACCTAACCTAAACTAACCTTAGGTAATCTAAACGAACCTAACCTAACCACATTTGAACTAAATTGCACCAGCTATATAGAAAATGCAAAATTATTTTTGTAAATTTTCAATTTTATTAAACTGATATTATTAATACAATGTGTTAACGTGCGATCTTGAGAGTAATAAATCAGTAGGGAGAAACAGTCGTTGGTACGTGACGTAATTTTGAGAGACGTACTTAGGCCACTAATTTAACCTAACCAAGGCGCAAACACATTCGTAAAAAAATTAAATCAACAATTTACTTTGTAGTAATGATTTATAATATGCTTGATACTATATTTTTTAATATATGCAAAGAAAGTTGCTATATAGTGAGCATTTCTCGAAAGTTTAGGATTCAAAACGTTTTTTAAGACAATATATTTCAACGTAGAAGTACCTATTACAACAAGGTGTGTAAATTCAATATTAGCAAGCATTTGCAGAATGGAATGAAAATTTAATTGAATTATGAGGTTAGGCCAAGTGCCAAAATGTACCAAAAACTGACAAATTGATAAAACAGCTAGATGTATATGACTGTTATTTTCTATTCTTGAGGCTAGTGATGAGCAAAAGTAGCCTCAGTCTTGATCTCACAGATTTTTAAACACACCAGCAGACCAAGGCAGAAATTGCTGTGGTCTTGTAATATTGCATTAGATTGCATAGAATAATTAAAAAATCAGAGCTAGCCAATGCTTCGACTCTACTTGTATGGCTATGGTCTAGCAATTTTTTAAAATATTACAATTAAAGGAGTTAAATGTAGATAGCATATGAAACGTTGCAATTTTCATTGTAATTGTAGTTTTATGTAAGTGTGCTTACATTAAATTTTGTAGGAGTGCAAAAGAATGGCTGGTGGTTGAGTTCTAAAAAGGAATTAAATACTTAAGGCCTTAAAGGGGCCTGAACCGCTCTTCGGTTACTCATAGCGAGTAGTAGTTTTTAAATATAATTTTACTTAATTTCAGGTCTAATACACGTTAGCGTCGGTGCCGACACGTTCTAGTTTCGAAACAATTTTTTAACTCTGTAGACATATAATCGTGTTGATACTGTCGTTCTAGCTCTACTATTGGCTTCACTCTCATTCCAATATCGATCTTTAAATAATTTAAAATACGTTATGGTTATTATCTCTTACCGACGACAAACTATCTGAACTTGTTCATGGTAGATACTATTACTTGTTGAAACGAATTATTAGTCATGTTGAATTTCAATTAAAAAACACAATGTTTCAAATAGTTTTATTTTGTAGACACTACAATATTGTTTCGCTAAACATTGGCTTCATCAGCTGATGATTTGTTAAACTTCAGTTCTTACACACTATTTATATACCTATACGACTAAATATACAACCAATAGGAGGGGGGGTATAATATATGTTATCCAAAAATATTTAATAGAGGTGTATTTTTATATTCTATTTGATTGTTTAATGTTAGGTCTTTTTTATAATATCTATTGATTTCTAGGCTCTCTAATAAATTTAATTTTAAACTTTTGTTCTGAATATGTAAAATTGTATAGTTTAGATTAAAATTATGGTTTTCATTGATGAGGTGTTCTGCGTATGTGGAATCTATTTTTTTATTGTTAAAATTTGAAAAATGTTCTTTTATTCGTGTTTTGAAGGACCTACCTGTCTGACCTAAGTAAACTATATCACAATCTAAACAGCTTAAACAATAAACTCCTGATTTCAACTCTTTGTGAGTTTTACATTTATTATTTAATATAAATTTCCCTAATGAATTGTTAATTCCGAAAGCAATATTACTATTATTTATTTCTCTAATGCATTTACCAATATTTGACGAAATATTACGTAAATATGTGAAACAGTTATATTTGTCATGTTTGTTTTTAACATAAGGATAAATTTTGTACAGAGTTTGCTGTTTAATTTTTTTATTTAAAATATTATCGACCAAAGCAGGCGAGTAACCATTATTTTGCGCTATAGCGTATATTCTTTTTAAGTCAAAGTTAAAATTACCTGAATTTAGGAGTACATTGATAAATCTGTGGACAAAGGCATAATAAGCAGCTAGTTTGACATCGGATGAAAAGACCTGGCATGCATTACCGTGTCTGTGTGAGTAGGTTTGTGAAATATATTAAAATCATGTTTAGATCCTTTACGTGTGATAGTCAAATCTAAAAAGTTAATAGACCCATTTACTTCTAACTCGATGGTGAATTTAATATCTGGGTGCAAACTATTGATAAATTGATGAAACAAATCTAACTGTCTGTTTGAACCATTAAAACATATTAAAATATCGTCTACATACCTTACATAATAAACACAGTATTTAAAAAGGGGGTGTGTTTTCTAAATTGTTCAAAAAAAAATCCGCCAACAACGGACTTAAAGGGTTTCCCATTGCTAAACCGTTCTCTTGTGTATAAAAATCTTTGTCAGATTGAACATAATTTTGCTTTAAACAAACTTCTAGTAACAAGTGGATTGGTCTTTCTGATAATTCGTTTATTGCTAATGATTTCTAAGACGTCGTGTGGTGGAATACTGGTAAATATGTTTGTAACATCAAATGATAACAATTTACTATTACTTGGTATTTTAATATTAGAAATTTTATTAATCAGTTCTAAAGTATTTTTAATCGAAAATTTAAATACAAATTTTGTATATTTTATTATATTGTTTATCAAAAATTTTGATAATTTATCACATGGAGCTTGCAAATATGCTGCTACAGGTCTAATAGGTTGGTCTTGTTTGTGAAGTTTGATTAAACCGTATAATTTTGGGGCCAATGGGTTCATAAATGTTAAAAAGTTTAACAAATCATCACCTGATGAAGCCAATGTTTGGCGAAACAATATTGTAGTGTCTACAAAATAAAACTATTTGAAACATTGTGTTTTTTAATTGAAATTCAACATGAAAAACTACCTGAAATTTGAAAAGAGCAGATCGGATTCATAAACTAGAAAGGGAAAAGTGACCATAGGTATCTAAGTATTTTATTTGTTCTGATTAATCTCATTTTACATTAGGCTGGATTATAGCTGGGAAGATTACCCTGATTTTAAAATTAATCAGGACAACATACCTAACCAAAACCTGTCCTTTAAAGTTATTATATTATTTTTTGGGTTTTCGGCTAATGCACTTGATTATTTATTTAAAAAAGTAGTTCAGGCGGTGATATTAACATATAAGTAAAAATAAAAAACACATTTGAATTACTTTCATATAAATATATCATTATAATTAATCCATACACAAGCTTGTAGTACTTGTTTTAAAATTTATGGAACAAAATTATCATCTTACCCCAATACGGGGTTTTACAGAAAACTACACCTAAATCAACTGGGAATTTCCAGGCAACATCATTTAATCAAAGTTACTGAAAATTGAGAAAGTTTTAATTCACTTCCTATCTTTATATCATTATTCGTATCGGTCTTTCATATTAGAGATTCACCGACATAATAATTTCATCCGTACCGAAATGATAAAGTTAGAATGAGAATTTACGAAAAAGATTCCATAAATCGACATAAAACGAAAGGCTTACAAGACACCCATATAGTAACGAAATAGAAAACTTCAGACCTATAAAATTTGGAATTGAAACAGAAATGTTATCTTAAGGTTTGTAAGTAAGTCAAAGTTTTCGCGAAAACAATAAACTTGCCTAACTAGAAGAACAACCGCAATACTCCAGTCTAATATCCGAAAAAAATTGGTACCCAATAATGTAACTTTTACAAACCATTATTCGTTCCTTAAAATGAAAGTGGTTCTTAGAAAATGTGAAACTCGCTCGTAGCGTCGTAGCTGTAGACAGCTCTACGATAATCTCACTCAAAATTTTCACGTATTTTTGTGAGACTAACGAATAATCAGCAATCAACAAGCGTTCTGATTTATGGAGATATAATTCTGGTCCTGCTTAAGCATCATTTCAGAAAAAAGCTTTTGTCTAGTGAAAGAGCGAGTAATCTCTGATAATCCAATCTTAAAAAACAATTATGGATCAGTTAGCAGCAGGGTTAAATTTCTTTAAGCAAAACACACTTTCGGGCTTTAAATGAATTGCTTACATACTTTTATTTGTTTATACCGCCAAATGACTAGTTGGACATGGACCTTCACTCATTTCTATTCTGATTCCAGTCTACACATTTTCCAGAAATCTGTATTTATTTACGAACAGTAATCTAATTCAGGTCTTCCCCTGCCACTTCTTACTCCTCTTTCTACTTATAATATGTCTCTAACTAGCCCTTCATCTCTCAGAAAGTGTTCTAACAACATACGAGGTATGTCTTTTAAGTAAGTAATGGCTAATCGTACCAAAGATCTCATTACAACTTTTCACTGGGAAACTCTAGATCATCCACCGTACAGCCCTGATCCGGCGCCCAGTGACACCATTTGTTCCTGCACTTGAAGAAACATCTGGGCGGTCAGCGTCTTCAAGAAGTCAAAACAGTTGTGATGCAGTGGTGAAGTGAACAAGTCAGGCTGCAGAGTTCCATCAGAAGGGTATTCAAAAACTGGTCACTAGTCAAACGTTATGACAAATCCCTCGATATTAAAGGAAATTATATAGAAAAGTAGATTATGGTACAGGCTTTCATGTAAAAATAAAATTATTAAGATATCTTTGCACGTTTTCTGTTAATTTCAAAACGGTACTTACTTAAAAAAACATGCCTCCTATTTTCCTTATTGACTACCCAATTATAACCTTTTCTATCACAGTATTTTCATCAGCTACTTATAACACCTCATCTCAATCTTGTCCGTCGCACCCCCTTTCCACGTTTCACACCCATTCACAGCCATGTTCCAAACAAACATTTTTAATAACCTTTTTCGAGTTTCTAAATTAACCGGTCGGGAGAACCGCAATGAACTGTTTTTGTTTCTTTATACAACGAATATTCTATACGATTACCACACTGTTTAAATACGTTCTTTTACATAAACATATTTGTGCATTCTATGTTCGTTATGATCGGCTGTAATGTTAACATGCATAAAATTAATAAAGTTTGCGGTCTCGTATGTGCTTATGATAACTAAATTTTGCTTGTTCGCTTGTTTGTTTGTTTGACTACATTTTTTTCAGAATGCTACTGTCTTTCTTAACGTTTTCCTCGCATTCTCCCCCATGGAACTTCAAAGCAATGAATTTTCTTTTAACTTAATTATTGTAATCATTACTCCAAAGTTCATTTTGGAAATGGAAGATGCTACACGATCATGTCATGTTTCTGTGTTAGAATAACCAGGCCCTTATCAACAAGTGGGCATGCTGACCTGATAATTTAAATGTAGGTTCTTTCAACGTGACTTAAAAAGTGCGCCTTATTCTTTGAATGAGATACCAAGGCTGAAGTAAGCGACTTGATGCCACAACTTGAAATACAAAAGCGTTTTCAATAATACAGCAATTGGTGAATTAATATATCATTTGTAATTCTTGGTTATTCCAAAATTATACTTTCGATCGAAAGATTATGCATATGTTAAAAAATCTAAAGGTATGCCATTCTCAGGATATATTCGTATAAATTGAAATTAAATTCACATTAAAATGGATAAGTTAGAAAACGTTTTCCACTTTAAAACGGCCAGTTTCTACTTAAAAATAATATATAGCACCTATACAATAATCAATTATAGACATTTAATTAAACCCTAGTCCAATTTAATGATAAGTTAAAGTTGAAATTAGTAATTTTAAAATGGAAATGGTTGGTTTTTAATTGTTATCTCCTTGTTTTATAGCACAAATTACCTATTTGTAAGTTTATCGTGTAGAAAGGAAAACAAATCATTTAAAAATGTTTTGTAGATATTTCAAAATACTGGCAAAGTTGGGATATTTTTTTAAAGCGGTTGTCGAAGAAATCCAACTCTCTAAATTGATTTCAACTTTAATACAGATAAAGATAATACTATTTCGAAGTGAAAACAAATCCTTTAGAGCGTTTCCGTATTATCCGATATAATATCGTTATTGATCTATCACATTGTTTGCATCGATTTCAGATCTGAACGTGTGTTAAAGAAATGCAGACAGCGAACGCCGTCTGTAGATATTTGCTACTAATTTGTGGGATTCAGTAATGTTAAATAATATCCTTTTATAATAACGATATTGACTTGTTCAACTGAATCCTACAACTATGTGGTAGGCACGTAACCAGATCGAAACAAAAATAAAAATATGGTCTTGATTAGCGTTCTGCCGAAACAACCAGTCGTGTATCGCGATTTCGAACTCATTGGTTCTCATCAGCACGCCGTAGACAGTTCCGGCAGAACACCAACCAACCTACCTACTGCCTATAAACAGTTCCTGAATGGGTACATAACAGGTGGGCTAAAAAGTTCGTAGTCTGACCCATGGATGGCGCTACTAGTATCAAATCCATATGATTTTTAGTTAGCCCTAACCTTCAAAAGACGCGTGTATAAATTTGACAACTGTTGCACTATTAGTATCTGAGTTATAGCATTTTTAGTGAAAGAACTTTTGTTACTTTGAAAAAATCGATAAAAAGGAATTTCGTGTGTTAATAAAAAAAAAAAATACTGTTGAAACCAAGGCTTGGCTTGCTAAACATTATTCAGACTTTACACCAGGAAAATCAACCGTAGAAAAGTGGTTTGCTAAATTTAAACGAAGCGAAATGAGCACCGAAGAATGCTCTTTCGGCCTGTTCTCTCTTGAAAAATCGTACATCGACAGATTTGGTATAATGCGTGCGCAACCAATACAGCGAAGGAGGTGGATGCCGCGCACGCGCTGATTGTGAGAATGCAGCTGCTGTTTTTGTGTCCCTACACAGCGTCAAATGGCAGTTAGACACGCTTGTCAGACAGTGCTCGAAGTTTGTTGTTTTGTGTAAGCTCACTTATTTTAATTTTATAATATGTAACATATATTACTTTTTCTCGTATTTTCTAATAATTTACCTACCTTTTTACGAAAATTCTACATATGTGTATCCAACATTGCACTCCTCTTGTTACTCTTTTATGTGAATTTAATTTGGTGGAAGCAATACAAAAGACTGGTATCTCACATGTAAAGAGTTTTTTACTGATTTAACCATAATAAGTCACTTAGGATGATTTGTATCTGATGTTGTTATTTTATTTTTCGGTGTAACGATTTTGTAGCAAATTTTCATGTTGGCAATAGCCGTTTCTTTGTACATAATAAAATTATCTGAAGAATCGTTCTTTGTTCGTGTTTTGTAAACATTATGATTGAAACATGGAGTTTTGCAAGCCTTCAATTTGAAAAATTACCGTAAACTAATATAACTTAATTTCTTCGAGAAATGCCTAGAGTAAGGGGTAGGGTAAGTTGATTATAATTTAGTAGGTGTAGGAGGTCACGCCTAGATTATTACTAATTTCGGTAGAAAAATGACGTGTTGGGGCCATGTATAATGTAACGAATTTAAGAGCATGCAACAAGCTAAGACAAATGGGTAAGCACTTGCTGTATTTCCGCTTCATTTATTTCTTAACGCTGCCTATGTCTGTTTTATAACACGCGAACGTTAAAACTCCATAAGGTCCGCCAACGCCTTAATCAGACTCTTTTCCGTTGCGATAACATTGTAATTTATTGCGTTTGGAGGGTTTTCACGATGAATTTTTTATTAATATGTACCTAAATATCTAAATTGCCATTACTAAGAGATACCTATACAATTTTATTCACACACATACTAATAAAATAGTCAATTATTTACAGAAATGCAGTCTGAATAATACATTTAAAACGAATTCCTATTAAGCAGTGCCTATTATAAAAAATAATAAAGATAAAGTTATAAAAGAAAACCAATCAGGAGTTTATATGTTAACATGTGGGTCGTGCCAAAAAAATTACATAGGACAAACAGGGAGAAGCTTCAAAAAACGTTTGTCTGAACATAAAAATAGTTATACAAAAAACAACACAGATTCTACTTATGCCAACCATGTCACTATAGAGGAACATCAATCTAATGATAAATTGGTCATTTTACATATATAGCTTTGGAAATTAATATTACAAAAAACTAGATATTTTAATGAACGACCAAACAAAATGCAATAATTCCCCCCTCTTAAATTTATTATAATAACTATCTTAGTATATAAGTACTTTTATTGTTGAATATTTTAGTAGTAAATACTCCCTGTCTGAAGAAGCTAATAATATTAGCGAAACGATCGTCACGTGTGCGAATAAAATTGTGAAAATCAATACCTTTGTTATATTTATTATGTTGGATTTTCATCAAGTAAAGGTCGAATCTATTCAAAATACCTAAACGTTGTTGAAGTAAGGAACAAGGTTAAAAGTAGATACCTATAAAATGCTACAAACACGATAGAACACCATTGACAATTTCTACATTTTTTATTATACATGATGTAGTATTGCAAATGTCTAGCTGATTTCAGATAGCAGATTTTCCAATGAAGGTGTGTCAAATATTTGAACTATTTAGTGCTGTTTGTTTGGTACTTCTTTTCAATTTGGCGTCAAATGGGCTAGCCGGATAAAAGGGACAAATGTGCCTCTGGTGATATCAAGAAAAAAATGAGGCATGTTCGGCATCAATAATAAGTAATTTTCCCAAATTTTCAACCCAAAATATTCAAATCTAACCTCAAAAATATATATAAATTGCCTAAATGATACAAGGAAACCACAGAAAACTTGGATCGGAACAAGCGGACCCGGAATCGAAAACACTAAAACACGATGCTCAATATATCTGCTTCGTTCAGGATATTCAAATCAAATTTCGTTTTTACACATCAATTTCTATAATTTTAGGGAATCAATTTCAAACAAAAAAAAAATAATCTCGAATACCCAATTGCTTTACGTATTACAGAAAAATTCTTAGTTGAAGTTAAAGATCAGTTTCGTCTTCACTTCTAGCTACCTTTTCTTTTTATTTTAAATCAAAATAAAGTTCGTTTTAATTCTTGACAAGTTCCAATGTGAACTTTTTTAATATGAAAATTGTGGCGATTGCTAAATTTTCAGAATTTTCTATTAGAACACTGTTATTTTTTGCGTTATTTCCTTGTGGTATTTCTATTTAAACAGTTTCATTCAAGTGTCCATCGAATTAACTAGACTGAATACATACTGTCACGAACTGTACTTGCGGTTTGTTGGTTCAGTTCTAATTAATATCACCTTCCTGGAAAAGATCATGGATATTCTCGGCCTTCCTAGATACGTCTGGAATAATCTAGCAAGATCAATAGAAAGACAATAGTAACACGAGAAGGTTGTAGAACGTTCTAGAAGGAATGCTGAAAACTACTTATAAAAGCGAGTGAACTGGGCGGATCGAGTCAGTTTGTTTACATCGTGCGTTGACAAGTGACAGGAGCGATAGACAGGCGATCGACAGTCATAGGGTGGCGACAGTGAAACGCGAGTATAAGTAGTGGCGAAGAATACGGCGACGGGAGAAATAGATTTACTAGTGTGGAAAATTGTGTAAACTTGTGTTAATCAGAACTGCAGTTAATTTAATTTTAGTTGTTAATAAATTTCGCTGTTTTCGTTCGTTTAATTGTGTTTTCGTGACTGAACACGTCACAATACTTTAAGGAATATGCCACGAGCTGCAGGAAAAAATGATATTTTTTCACTGTAACAATTTATTTCTACAATGTTTTCGACACATTTCGCATATACGTCATGAAATAGTTATTAGCGAAAATACGTTTTTTATGCTCTTTCCGAATAAGTAGCAGCAGACACACCGGAAGAGTTGTTAACTGGGACGGAGTACAATAAGAAGACTAATGAAAGGATTCGACAAAGGGAACATAATACCATGTAAGAATAAAAGTAAAATGTTGGATAATAAATCAACTAACTAGTAAATAATGAGCTGTAGAAGGTGTCAAATTAGAGTTGAGAGCAACGCCTGAAAATGGGGGGAAGAAAGACAGTGAATGAAATCGTTTAGCCCTTACCGTCATTTTTTACTACGTCAGAAATTCAGTGTCTTGTAAAGACTTCAGATTTACCAGGATATGCAAAAATCCCACCTAGTCTTTTCTGGAAAAGATATAACATACATGTATTTATTAATCTTCAAGAATATAAATCAAACCAAAATAATGATACTTGGTTATCAGTAACTAACTAAATATAATGTCGCACTTACTGTAAAACATACCAAGTATTCTTGACAAAAAAATACAATTTAAGAAAAGACGTAATCCGCTATAGGTACACGCCATTTGAATATTAAAATTGTTAAAAATGATTCCTTATAAAATAGGCGAAAATTTCTAAAACAGAAATGTTCAAAAAATATATAAAAGGAAATGCAATGAATTGTAACGGTGTAGGAAATAAATGTTAATAGGAATTCATTTCATGACTGAATGGCACATATCAAATCAAAAAGTAAGGCATCACTTTAGCTAGAAACAAGCAGAAGAAAAGCAACCTTAATTCAAAAAGGTTTGGGCAAAGCCCGTTCCTATGATACTAACAGTAAACTCTAACACTTTTCCACTCCCTTTCAATTTCATGTCACTGTCTCATTTTGTTATTGTTTCGGGACCTTCTTTGCCATCTCATTAACTACGTGCAGGAAGTTTTAAAATGGTACCCATATTTAAGCTCCAAAAGGACAAATTTGTAAACAATTGCAATAAATACTTATTAAAAAACAAAACACTACAAATTTCCACAAAATTTGTTTAATAAACTTAACAATTGTTCCGCCTAACTTAGGCTATTGTTTTGTTTTTTACTAAGTATTAAAATGAGTTTCCATCAAGTGAATGTAGAAGGAATTAATCATAAATTGCAATAAAACTTGGCAAAATCGGAATAGCGTGATTATTAATACTTCGATAGTTACTCTCAAAATATAATGCCAAGATTCCGCCCTGCTGTTATTAAGGTCCTTTACTCGTATGGCATGATTGCACACCAAAAAGATGATATGAATGATATTATTAGAATTTTAATAAGATTGAAATTTTAAAAAAATAATTTTGAATTAAGCAAAGTAAAGAACTGAGACTGCAATATTTATCTATGGAGTAAATGAAAAAAGACACATTGTCAATACCCACATAAGAGGTGGGTGGAATATTGGGTTAATCCAACATCTTTGGTCTCTTTACAAATAGTACTAATGGATTATTTCAGTTAAATGACTCAACTTTTAAATCGCTTCAGCTATTAACGTTTTGAATCTTTTATCAGGGATGAATTATTCCTTATCTTTTACCAATTGAAACTAAATTATCACCAAAAATAGGTCCTTAAATGCCTAGTTTCATAGAGCAAATGTACAACATCAAATATTAACAAATGTGATACACAAGTACTCACCATTTTGTTGTGATAAATATTATGGTATTTCAGTCTTTGAGTGTATAAATTATTGTCTATAATGAAATTATTTTAATTTTAATTATTATTACAGTACAATTCAATAACTACTATAAAAATAGTAAAAGTGTTAATAACACCTTTTTATAGTGAAATTTCATTTTAAATAATATTATATTGAATAAATCATTTCACTATATCTATGAAAATATATACAACTCGGTTATAGTTGTTTTACTTCATAAAGCCTTCAGTGTTAGTGAAACTATAAATTCTTAAAATACTCATAACTCCAATGAACTTAGTGGTGTCATTAATCATTATTCAATAAATTCAGTTTTTATAAAGAATGCTTGAAATCAATGCGTGACGCAACGTTTTAACAGAAAACAATTTTTTCATCCACCTACTTATTGTATATAAATATTTAATTGTTTTTGAAGCTTTTGTGTGTATGTTGTCTCCAATACAAAGTGACTAAAATTACCATAAAGTTAATGTTTTGTAAAGTACCTACCCTTCTCACGCATTTTCATCATTTATTCTAATAAACCTATTTTGTTAGTGAAACCCAAATAATAATAATACATTCAGAGACAAGACGAATAACATCATATTGGTTTGTCAAGTTATTATTATCACATGTAGCTAATAAAAAAACAAATTATAAAAGACATCATTTTGTTCTGAATAAAACGCTCATTTGTTCATAGAAAAAACACATCTTTTATATCAATCATAATCCCCTACTCAAAATCTTGGATCCGCTTCTGCATTGTTTACATGCTTTTTATGTTTATATGCATTACCTATATTTGTGTCACTTTACAAAACGAAAATTCCACACGACTGCATATTGTTGAGATAAGTTATTTTAATAATAAGAATAGATTCACTGGTGATATTGTTGTGAAACATTTTGAAATAAGTAAATTAAACGAAGGTTTGCTTTTAAATGTTTCATAGGAATTTATTGTAAAATCTCTACAATTGTTTCGATTTATAAGACCTTTTTCAAGAGTAATGCTAACAATACTAAAATTCAAAAATAAAACTGCTCCTTATATATACCAGGTTAATGTATATTAGCGTGAGTGATAATTAGTGGTAAAACCAAGGTATTGGTCTATTACAATTGTTTGTTTGAAGTCTATTTGATCATTAGTTATGTTTACATTTTCTTGTATTGCTTTCTTAATTTCTAATTGCTCTAAATGTGTCAACCTTTTTCCTTTATTATCTGCATGCAACAATTTTACGTTATCTGTGTCTAATTCATGTTTTGTTTCAATACAATAGGACGCGTTCCAAACGTAGGATCTGTGATTCTTTATAATTTACGAAAAAAGATTTTAATAGCTTCTTTTGCTGCATTGTTATCTTTGTCGTTCGAAATCAAAAGTGTAATTCAATGCCGGTAGGGGTATTAGCCCTCGAAGTAGTTGTTTCTGTTGATTCCATATTTATATATTTTATTTGTAATTGTTGGTTATTCCAAAATTACGCTTTGGGAGAATTATTAGGCAGATGCATATTTCAAAACAACGAGAGGCATACTATTCCGAGGATATTATCGTACGAATTCAATTAAATCCATTTTAAAACGGATAAGTTAAATCTGCTGCATTTATTGTAATTACAAAAAGTAATGTTATCCACATGATTTTATTTCTTCTGTTCTGTTGCGCTAAACAAATGATTTTATAATCCAGTTTCCACTTTTCTAAAAACCCAATTTATGCAAAAATATTACAGCAATATCCGATGATACAAAATGTAATAAATAACAATGAAATTCACCATTTTAGCAATCATAAACAGTAAAAACGGGTCGTCGACTTTTCATAGGAAACGTCATATAATAAAGATTTGTTTCATCCTCATAAATACACCACCATCACGATGTTGGAAGAGCTGAACAGAAGGTTGGAGAAGCGGATTTTAGTAAAACCTACATAACGGAAAGTAAACTTCTAAACCGTAGTAAATCGTTATCGCATCACGATATACATGCGTTTCTGTTCAGTAGAACTCGACTCACCCTAGTCTATAAATAAAATAATTATACAGAGTACGCTAAAACATGATAAGAGAAAACGTGCACGCAAAGAACAATATCTGAAAACTTATGAAAAGAAAATGAATACATGAAATACATGCTATACTTTCCAGTTTTATTCAAATATTGCTTTTATTTAGTGTCTCGTTAGTTACATTCTTCTGATTTTGTGTTCTTAAATTAGTACGATTAGGATTAGAAACGCAATTTTTTTGTCTATTTGGATGATACAAACGCATAAGCGCAGAATTGGTTGGAAAATCACTGCTTCTGGACTTTATCAACTATGACACCTACTGTTTCAAGCGATATAATAAATATAAATATGGAATCAACAGAAACAGCTACTCTGAGGACTAATACCCCTACTTGCATTGAATTACATTGCTGATTCCGAACGATTCGTCGATTCGTCTAAACATAACAATAAGAAAAAAGAAGGTATCCAAAAACAAAGGATTTAAAATTCTTATTCGTCTAAATATTAAGATCAATGATCTCAAATTTTGAACGCGTCCTACCAAGTAGGCACAACGCACCGTAAGCCATATCCCACAACCTATCGGGTCTTAACAGGTGTAACATTAAGAAGCGAATTTTATATTAGATTTAGAAATATAATTGATTTATAATAATGTATTCAACAATCTAATAATAATAAATGGGTAATAAGATAATTTAACATTTAACAATTTAATAATGTTACTAACAAAGACTTGTTGAATGAATTCTGATACATGTTCTCAAATGTTAATTATACAAGATGAAATTTTCAGAATTATCCGCTGGTGATTAAAGTAATATTGACTAGTGTTTTTACTATTAACGGTTACCTAAAGAGGTCGGCAAACTAGGATATACGTCAACATCTTGTATTTATTCCTCTAGCCGGCTCATCACCGATGAGCTGAGAATTCAGCAAATTCCATTTCGTTACGATGTTTTATACAATATAATAAATAATTAGTATGAAATTATTAAAACAATTCTTTTATGATAGTTAATTGATATTAAATAAGTTAATAACATTCGAAACGTAGAAAATAGCAGTTAACTCGCAAATATTAGGGTGAGTTAAAAAGGCCAAACCTTTCACCACCCTAACTATCTTCTGACTCGCGTCTAATGATTTATTGATTATTATTGATTTTGATTATTATTATTGTTTCTATTTTTACGATTGCCAATTTATCTACTAACCTAGTGGTAGGTGTTAGCTTACAATTTCAAATATTTAATTTAGACGAACTAATATTTCACCAATGACCTAAATATTAAACATGGTATGTGGATGCGGATACTATGTTACAGGTCAACAAATTTTAGAAAAGCTCTGACCATAATGCACTTTCTGTATACACCGGAAGTGATTGAAAACGAATTATTTGCGGGGGTAGGAGATAAGTGTTGTTCACTATGCATCTGTGGGCGTGATATAAATATATTTTTTGTTACACTGATTGTATATAAGTTCATTCATAACCAAACTGACTGAAACTTCCAAAAAGCAATATTCATTTTACTTTCAAATATTTAGTAATTACCGAAGTTTTCGAAATAATTACAAACTTGTTTATAACCACCTTTGTCTGAAACTTCTACCTGAATAAACCAGTGTAAAACTTTAAAAACAAAAAAACAGATAAGTGCGAGTAGTACTCACCCCTTGAGGGATCTTTACCGTTATTGTCTCTTATTATCTGTGCCATTTTGAATAAAACCTTCAAATTAAATTTGTCATGTAATAATTTGATATGGAATTGTAAATTAAGTATTTTAAGAGTTTTATTCACTTGTGTAATAAGATGATAGTTCGCGCAGTATGAGAATACGCTTTTAATTGCATTGAGTTAAAAGTCTGTGCTGAGAAAAGGGGACTTGTTGGACATACAGACGGATAACGAAGTAATCTTATAGATGTATGAAATTCATTAAATTTAAACAATTAAAGTTAATATTTTACAGTTACTTATTCTAAACTGTTTTAATAGAAGAAAACACTTGGAAATATTTCATTTAAATTTATTAACAAATTCTACACGTGTTTCGCCTTTTTACGGCATCTTCAGGAGTTATTGAGTTACAAATTACAAGTTACTAACTCTAAACTAAAGTAAATCCTATTTATACATCTCCATCTTACACTAAATTTGGATCAAGGAGGGAGTTGCTTCCGAACATAATTTGGTCGTTGGCTAATACCTTTTTACAATTTAGGACTTTCTTAATTTCTAATATTTCATGTTTATCTAATATTAATCCGCCTTTTAGATTATGTAATTATTTTACATTTTCTTTTTCTATTTTGTAGTTATGATTAATAAGGTAGGTTGCTAACCCTGAGTTATGTTTATTGTATTTTACATATTGATAATGTTCCTTAAATCTTGTTCCTATCTTGATCGGAAGCAACCCCCTTCTTGATCCAAATTTAGTGTAAGATAGAGATGTATAAATAGGAATTACTTTAGTTTAGAGATAGTAACACGTGCAGAGTTTGTTAATAAATTTAAGTTAAATATTTCCAAGTGTTTTTTTATCTATTAAAATAATTTTTATTAAACATGTTTCACCAAGTGTTAACGCCAGAAAGTTTCAATTTTTTCAGAATTATTGCTGAAGGAACAAGTAAACTGTATTTTTTCAATGATTTCAATAGGTCAATCAATGCTCCATTCCATAGATCGACCAAGTAATGTCCATGCTTTTTTTATGCAATAGTTTAAGCGTGAAATATTGAAAAAAGATAGAATAACTAATAAAGTACACGTAAAATGTGTAAAAGATTAGCTAAAATAGGAATTAATACCATATGTTCAAATAAAGTTAATTTAGGTAAATTATTAGTTAACAATAAAATTACAAATTCCGATAAACTATGTAAATCTGGGGTGTATGAAATTCATTGTTCAGACTGCAATGCAATGTATGTAGAGCAAACAGGAAGATCGTTTAGAATTAGGTTTAAAGAACATAAAAAGTCAATGGATGATAAAAAATGTAGTACTAGTTTTTCCCAACATTGCTTTGAAAATGGTCATAATTTTAACATTAAAAATAATTTCACAATTTTACATATCCTTAATAAAAGCAAAAGATTAAATTTGTTAGAAAAATTAGAAATCCAAAAAGCCTTTTTTCTAAATAAAAGTATTAAAAATGAATACTGTGATGGACACAATAGCCCTATAATTCGTGCATGTTTCCAAAAACTGTAAGTGGGGTCACTTCCTTCACCCACAATTGAGGTGTAAATACTTATGTCTGTTTATCTTCAGCTAGTTTCTAATTGACTCTTTGAGTATGGCCTAATTAAGCCGAAACAATTGTAAGAGTATTCTTAATAATGTTTGTAAAACCTTTGAACAAGTGTGTTTGTTTTTTGAATATATTAAAGTATATTAAATTGTTTAAACGTTCATGTCCAAATCCATTGGATTATAAGATGCGATTGAATGTTAAGAAATAGATGTAGGCAATACGATTATTTCTAGTGAATCGATTCAAACGATTCAATATAATAAAATAAATCAACCGATTTCTCACGATTTGTTCGTTTGAACTACAATGGTTCAAGGAGTTCGTACGCTGCACGATTCATTTGAACGACCTACATACTAAGCAGTGAATCCATTCATACGATTCAATTGAACGATTCGTTATATCATTGCTCACCTCTATTAAGGAATAGAGTGATTACATTAAGAAAACGAAATCAGATCATTTTTCGGATTTATATACCTACATCCTGTAGTTTCAACCATCAACCATAATCATCTTGACGTCTAAAATCTACTGTTTTGCTTATGGCTACTGCCATGTTATACTTATGTGTATACATACCTTTCTTGCAAGCGTTTGATACCAGAGACTACTTCAAATGGACACTGTTATTACAAGGTCACTTAAATATAAACCAACAAATCAAATAATAACAAATTAGGGAGGTTGTAATGTTAATATTCAACAAATCAATCGAACAGTATTTAAAATAAGCACCGATTTAATTCGCTTGTAATATTCTTTAAAACACGACCACACAACATAACATCGAACACGTGCTAGAAATCACTATAACCTATCACGGAGGCATGGAAGGAGAATCTGAACATGCGCTATATTAGAGACGTTCAAAACTCCACCACTCTTATTAAAGTTTTGCTACGTAAAGGGTTCATAAAACATAGACAACATCGAACTGATCACAAAAGAGAAAAAAGCGAAAATCTGAACGTCTTGGATTAACGACCTAATAATTTCAGTAATTCTTTTCTAAATTACGTTAAAGTAATGCAATGGAAAAAGGATATTTAGAAAGATCTGTTTTAAGAATGTTCGACTTTTATTAGTAACTCAATCTACATTTACTTGATGGAAATTCATTGTATAATTAGAAAAATAATAAAACACTTGTAATTTCAATAAATTATTTATTGCACTTAACATATGTTTTATGCATACAGATATGTTTGTAACTTCTGAAGAGATCACATCGTGGTGAAACATATATTAGGTACAATAAATAATTTTAGGTAAATTAGAAGTGTTTTACTATTTCTCTATTTCGTGTTTTGTACTGTTAAATAAATTGGTTTTACATAATAACAAATGTACGAAACACATCTGTAAAATTGGGTTTAGTGAAGCTGTTAAAAATTAGTAATGGAATACAATCGACGCTAAATATCGAATAACATTTGAAAATTAAGAATTTTTAATCATTTCTTAAAACAGTAAAAAATCACGCATTCTTTAAAATGATAATAGAAATATTTTTCATGTTATTTTTAATATTTAGGGACAACTGCTTGACAAAATCATATTTACTACTTTTTGTGCTAAATTGAGTTAATCCACGAACCTTTTAAAAAAAAATAATTTCTAACGTACACAGTTAAAACAATAAAGTTCATGTGGCTTTTTCAGAAGTTACAAATATACTTAAAGTGATGAAGACAATTTTCTGTATTTACACTTATACACTAACTAGTTAAGTGTGGGTACGCTACACACCTAATTACAGAAAAACTATTACCTCTTCATCGGCGCGAAATTTCTGCCAGCGAGCATCCTCTTGAGGTCTCAGAACAGAACAAAGTCGCTGGGGGTCAGATCTGAAAAGTACGGTGGATGCGGAAGCAATTCGAAGTCCAATTCATAGAATTTTGCTATCGACTTCATTGATTTGTGACACGGTGCATTGTCTTGATAAAACAGCACCTTCTTTTTATTCAAATGAGACCGCTTTTCCGCGATTTCATCTTTTAAACGTTCCAATAATGCTACATAATAGTCGTTGTTTATGCTTATCTCAATCAACTTCACTTTACGGTTATCAAAAATTATTTTGTGGACTTTTTTGATGTTTTCGTCGGTAACAGCCTCTTTGGGGCGTCCATTGCATGCATCGTCTTCGGTGCTCATTTCGCCTCGTTTAAATTTAGCAAACCACTTTTCTATGGTTGATTTTCCTGGTACAAACTCCGAATATTTATCAAACCAAGTCTTGGTTTCAACAGTATTTTTTTTCGTCAAAAAGCAATGCTTTATTAACACACGAAATTACTTTTTATCCATTTTTTCAAAGTAACAAAAGTTCTTTCACTAAAAATGCTATAACTCAGATATTAATAGTGCAATAGCTGTCAAATTTATACACGCGACTTTTGAAGGTTAGGGTTAACTAAAAATCATATGGATTTGATACTAGTAGCGCAATCTATGGGCCAGCCTACGAACTTTTCAATCCGTCTGTTAAATAATTTATGGAAATTACAAGTGTATTATTTTCTAATGGTAAATATTTTTTTGAAACTTTTGCGATTGTGCATTCAATATGTGTATATGTATGTATCCATGTATACGTAGTTGTTATTTTTATGAAAATTTGGATGAAAACAGACGTTCTATGGTAGATACCTCTCGCGTTCTACTTAAAAATAAGACAATAAGGGAACACTTCTCAGGGTGATAAATTTTCCGGAAGCGAAATAAATGGTCCTCTGGAGGTTTTTATCGGGCACAAAACTACCTTAAGGACAATATTTCATATCATCTGTTTCATTATGGGCTTAGTCGCCCTTTCAGGCAACATCAGTTTTCACCGGCGTGCTTTGTTTTAGAGAACACTCTCATCCTTCCGATTTTTTTATTACCTTTCATAGGATATTTTACCTTAAAAGCAAATCAAGTGAAATTTTTCTGAGTTTGTTGCTTTATTTCCACTCGGTACGAAAATTTATTCCAATTTAGAAAGCTTCATTATTTACTTCAAAGAGAAAAATAAATTTATGTTTACCTTTGCCAATCGTTTTCTGTCGTGGTAAAAAACTTCTTTCATCATCTTTTTTGAACAGTATGTATTTATAAATAAACATGAATTTGCTACTATTGTAACATTAATTTGAATTGGTTTAAATAATAACAAAGATGAAAACAAACGTAGCAGCTACTCAGTATATTTTTTCTAATGGTTGTATCGCAACCTAGTGAATCTAGAAAATTAAATATGTAAACTTTCTTTTCTCCCTCATCATTTGTTTTCGATGAAATAAACAAACTTTTGAGGTTTGTATCACAAAATTACTTAACTACATCAGTTTATCTCACTAATAGGTGGCTGGGAATGCATTTTATTATTTATAAAGAGTATAAGTTTAATAATATTTACATTTCTTTTCCCTTATTAAGATATTATATAAAAATCAAAAACGAGGGCAAAAGTAATTTAATATCGCAAGCATGACCTCCACAGAGTAGATTGTTTGTTAATTGCCATTTGTATGCAGAAGATGTCAGTTAGAGAAATTTGTACATATTTTTCAGGTGTTTTTGACGATACAAACAATACTTATATTTATGCTTATTTAAATGGTGAAACTATAAATCAATAAATTAAATAAATAATTAAAAATCCAGTCAAACTGTCATCACGTGGTTCTTAATTATTTATTTAATTTAATATTTTAAGATCTGTATATAATTGTGGTGTTGAAATTAAGTTATGTACTTTTTGTTTGCATCAGTAAAAATGCCTGTATTTCGTCGTCCGAAACATTCTGCATACTAAAAAAATTTAACTAACAATCTATCCTAAGGAAGCCTGATTAATTAAAGGCTAAACGAAGGTGTTTTTTTGCGATACTTAATTGTTTTTCCCCCTATTTGGCTTCGATTCCTCTACATATAATTACAAAATATAGTATTGTTTGCTACTTTATGAATTACAACTTTTGAATTAGTTATTAAGAATCGATCTACAGCAAGTTTTTTCAATTTTTTCGATTTTAAATAAAAGTTAATTATATATATCAAGTTGATGGGCTATTAGAAGTATATGAATTAGTAGAATGAATTCATTTCTGAAACTTGACTTGGGCTCATTTGGTTATTGTTTATACCGCTTCTTTTAAAAATATTTTCAAGTTCGATTTACATCGGGTTATACCGGAAGTAGATGTTAATTTCCTTATTTTAAAAGAAATAACTTATTTTTTTACGTTTTCCGATAGAAAATCTGAGTTGATCAATATTTTATAGGAGACACTACCCCGAAAATATTAATGAATTTTGAGTTATTTATTATTTTTTAAATTGTTAACATTTTCACGTTAACATTTAAAAAACCGTAATTCAATTAATTTTTGAGATTTTGCTTTATAACTCATAACAATTATTTATAACTATTCACATTATCGAAAAAAAAAATGTGGATTTTAACAAAAAAGTACAGGGTGTTCAAATTTTGTTGTCAAAGTTGGTCAACTTCAAAGGGGTATAAGTCAATTTGTTTTAATGGAATGACCCATTTTTGACTGCATATTCGAATTCCTTATTGAATTTGGCGTCTATTGATATGGGACTATCGTAAACCATTGTTTATACTTTTATATGCATATATAGGTTGTTCATCTACGTTGTATTTGTGTGGTAATGTGCTGTATATTATTCAAACATTTCCTCTTGGTACTTATTTGTTTAGATTTTTTATCCCTTTAGAAAAATAAAATGCAATACTAGTTCTTAATATTATGCAGGAAGGTTTATCTGAAAAGGGGCGATTGTTTTTCTAAATCAACGAATAATTTCCTTAAGTCTTGTCTGTTGAAAACAGTCCCCTTACATACCTGTTTAATTATTGTATTAATTCTCTAATCAAGATAATTTAATGTTTTTAAAAGTTTAGAAGAAACCTCAAGGCTTGCATAGCATAAAAGTAGATTTACAAACTGCATGACAAAAGCTCTTTATTTGCATACCGCCGTATCCAAAAGGTTTCATGTTTCAGCAAACAACAATCAGCTTCAAGTATGTAACTACCGAGTGGTTGAATTAATTTCGCTTTTTAATACGATTTTAGGTATCTAGTGTTGATGAACACCCTTTACAGGCGGACACCCTCCTTCAGCATACATTTCCTAATAAAAGGGTAAAATAAAAACGAGTATAATAGTGATTTACTCCTTTTTAAGCGGATTCTCCGTTAATCGGAAGCGGATATTACATTTAAATTAAAAATTAATATCAAATCTCTTTTAAGCGGACGATACGGTTTAAGTAATTCGGTAATTCCCCGAATTATAACGTCCCTTTATTAAGTACGTGCTATTTTCTAGTGGGCAAACAACAATGTACCCTTAGGTATTACACGAATCAGATTGCACACTGGATTACCTGTCTACGTCTATTCTTCCAATTTTTTTTTAATGTCGCAAAGGAAATTTTGTCTTTTAACAATTAAAGAAAAGATTTAGAAGTTCCAAAAAGATAGGAGCTTAGTGTTTGTTAATTAGGCAGAAAATTTAAGATTGGTAAGATGCAGTCAGCAAACACTGTAAGGAAAAAGGAGGATATTATGAAATAGCGGCATAATGGAAATTAAAACTATAAATATAAATATAAATATGGAATCAACAGAAACAACTACTCCGAGGGCTAATACCTCTACCGGCATTGAATTACACTGTTGACTCCGATGTATTCTTAGACGAAGATATAACATATCCAAAAAAGAAGGAATTAAAATCCTAATAGGAGTTCATGCCAAACAAATTGCTAATCAGATATTTAAACGTATCTTTTGATTGGTTGGAATGTTTTACAAACGACATAATATTAATTTGTTCCCCTCATAAACGGATACCTCTATTAAGCGGGAAAATATCTTAATCCCGAAGGTATTCTTTTAAAACAGTCTACACCTCACAAATTATATTAAATGGTATTTTATAGATAATTATGTTGTTGTTTTAGGTGTGCATACTTAAAAGGCTCCTTTGAGCCCTGATTGCCTTCAAAATCCACCTTTACTTTCTGATTCACTAAAAATAGGTATAGGTATAAAAGCCAGGCTAAAATCAGAAAGTCGGATAATAATACAAAGAGAAACGCAATTTATCCTGATGGTAGTTACTTTGCACTTTTATTAAGGCAATTTCTCCAGAATCTCTTAGACCCCTAAAACTATCCCAGAAAAACTAATGAAACAAACGTTAGAAGTATTGTAGTAAATACAAAGACCGAAGTTACATAAATTAATCGTTTAGGTAATGACAAATACGCTTTGACACATGCAAGCATATGTTAGACTAACTTGATGCCTTCCCTATGTGCAAGGTTCACATAAATTCTATCCAATTTCACATAAATCACGCAATCTCAAAGGTAACGTAGGACGTGGCTTCAACTGACTGGATTTGAAATCGATGTTGACATTTGAACATTGCATTTTAACCTGAGTTAGGACAGTCGGCACGTATAAATCACTGGAAGTAGACTATGGATAAGAGAATAATTAGCAAATGATAGGACAAACAAAGACAAGAACACGAAGCGTACATTAGCATTTGAGACAGAAATTTTTCTCTATCCGCTGCTTAATAAATTTTCAGAAGCTTGAAAAAAAAATGAAACCAAAAATGTGATGCGTTTCCGATCAATTTTATAAATTATATAAAGAATTCTAAAAATAATTAGCAAAAAATGTGCTGAAAGATTTAAAATTAGAAAGTAAACAACTAAATAGAAATATGAAGTTGTTAGAATTACGTTATCAAAAGAGAAAAATAAAAACTTTCAAATGAAATGAGCACAAACAGGATGAAAAGGAAAATAATAAGTAAAATACGTAGTTATTATATTGAATGGCTTGGTATGCCTGCTTTTCCTGAAATGTTTTTGGAAGATTGTACCGACTTCTGTGAATTTAACAAACAACAAACCTAAATTATCTGTAAGGAGTTTATGAACACAACCAACTCACAAAGCCAAACAATGCTGAACAAGACAGAAGACAGAGTAATTCAACTTCGTAATTTTTGGCAACGTTCTATCTACTTGATAAATAGAAACTGTGAGATGTAACTACGTTTTATGAAATAAACCAGAAACAAGATAATTAACAAAATGAAATTCGACGCAATAAGAAAAAAAACTTACCAAACTTCTAACAAAATTAGTTTTTAATCTGCATTTTGTTGAAAGGAATCATGATTCCTTCTTCTGAAGATGACCTTGTAGGTCGAAACAAATCTGTTAAGAAATAATATAAAAATAAGTGAAAGTTCTTTAAGTGTTTTATTCCAAAAATCAAGACTACATAGATTAAAATTAAATACAATTGAAATAAATAAAGACAATAGAGGCTCATTATTAGTTAATAACAAAGAGAAAACAGATAAAAGTGGAATATACCAACTGCTCTGTAGAAATTGTGATGCCATATATATCGGGAAATGCGCTATGGCTATGAAAAATTGTGTTAGTGAACACATCTATAGTATAAAAAATGGTAAACATTCACCTGGTTTCCCAGAACATTGTCCAAATAAAAATCATGAAGTAGATGTAAACAATGTAAAAGTTCTGCATACAGAAAATAAAAACCATGTTAATGGAAAATGTAGAAATTAACAAACATCTAGTTAATAACCCAATGGAACTTTGTTCGACACATACACCTTCACTATTATCAAACCTAAAAGTATTAATATATGTAGAATTGTAGGTTTTCCTATGATGCCACGGACCACCTAGTATTCAAAAGATTAATTGAAATATAATTTCAGTATTTGTAATTGCTCTTCGTTAATTACCGCCAAGTCGAAACAATTGTCAGAGTGTTGATAAATAAATCGTTGAAACTTCCAAATACCCTTTTATTCATTAAGTATTGAAAATGTTTCATCAAGATTGCCCGTCAATAGTATTGTGACGGACGTAACGTTTTGGGTGGAATTGACCCTCGCCGATTGCGAAAATAAAGTGGAGTTTGCCCATGCCGCGTTCTAGAAAAACCAAGACAACTACTAGATCATTCGATTGGATTCGAGAGTAACCTAGCAACGTCCGTCAAACTATATATGCAACAGCGATAGACGATTTAGAATAGTTGACAGATGACGGAAACAGGCAGTTGACAGAAAGAGAAGTTTACGACGAAAAGTGTTTACGAGAGTTGTAGAATTTTGCTACTTATTGTGAGATTCAGTAATGTTCAACCAGTTCCTTTTCTAATAAAAGTACCGACATGTTAAACCTAACTCACGGCGTAGCTAACCACGTGGTAGGCACGTAGCTAAACGGAACATAAAATAATAATATGTTCTTGGTCAGTATTTTGTCGAAATTGCCAGACGTATGTCGCGATTTTAGTTGTCTAAAAAAAATCACCGAGCATAGCACTCGAGAGGTCACCGGTTCGAACCGGGTCCTACTGCTCTGGTCCTAGTTTTTTGTGGTTTCCTTGGATCATTTAGTCAAATGCTGGGGCAGTAATATTCCACAGATAATCTTTCATTTCTTTTCTGTCTTCATTTCGTCTGTCTCATCTTTCTCTCCCTGACCACACCCCCACCCATTTCCACGATTTCTGCAAGGAGGCTGAAGAGGGCCTTACGCCCTACCCTCCGGCTTCGCACTATAGTGTAGGTCGGAGGTACTGCCCTCCCAACAGCACGAGTAGCTAGTGGGAATGAAACACAAAAAAGTTGTTTTTTTTGTCTAAAAGGCAGTAGGTAGATTGGTAGGTGTTCTATCGGAGCTGTCTACGTATTGATAAGAACCAACGAGTTTAAAATGTAATACAATAATTGACGATCAAGAACCTAACGTTATGTTAAGCCATTTTTAAACAAACGGGAAATAAAATTAAGCAGCCTGTTTTCAACAAATGATATTAGTTTGCTTGTTAATACAATCTGCATGCACCATAACTATGTAGACGTGCTATTTCACGCAAATCAGAACAAGAAAATGATTTATATGTTGTGAAACGTATTTAAATTGCACGCAGCTCCTGTTTTACATGTTATATTATTAACAGGACTTTCTGAGTTCTGTTATTTCAGCTAATTAAAACATTTTGTTGTGTAGAAGGTGATTTATTATTCACTTTGTCTTACTCTTGCTAAATAAGTTAGTTTTACATTTCAGATGACAATATAATTAACATATTCTCTCAAAATACCTATCTGAAATAAAATACGTACATACAATGTGTTGTTAGGCCATAAAATAAATATCAGCAACTGCTAGTTTAGTAAATTTAAGAGTTAATGTATTAAATTTTTTGTCCTGAATAATTTTCATGGTTACCAGGGATAAGTTTATACATTAACGATTATATCTCACCTTTCATATGCATGTGTACATGTATTATAATGATATTAAATGACAGTCGATACTTTCTAGGCTACTCGGCCATATTAAAAATTGGTTATTGATTATGTGCCAATCACTGTATTTATAGCAAGCCATAAAAGTTTAATGCTCATTCGATGGAATTTTTAAAATGACTGGCTACAGAAGCGAAAATGGGAACCTATCCTTATATATTTTAGAATATGGAATGAATTGATAGATACGATAAAATCATTCCCGAATATTTTAGAACATGATGTCTCCAGATTATTTATTGCACGATATTGTACTGAAACTTTCGACAGGCCCACAAAACAAGAGGCTATAGATAAGTTATCTCATCGAAAGATCTTTTGGTATTCGGAAAAAGTAGATAATCGATTTCTTCAGTCAGTTTGAATCACTCGATTGAGATTAAATTTTACGAGTGTACTTACTTACAGACAGACACACACATACACTTTCCCGAGTAAGAATATATTATGTTGACGTTTCGTGAAAATTTGGAAACATAGATTGCAGTGGAAGTTTCTGAAACATTCTAGATTTTTTGACATTTTGGAACATCTGGAATTTTTTCAGAAAATTCTAGGAAATTCTAGAAAATTGTAGAAAACATACCAACACATGTTTGAACTACTCAAGATAAACTAATGTGTCAGGAAGGGATTCTCACCAATCACGCTCACCGGTAAAGTGTACTGGTAGTTTTAGACGAAAGATGTACGAAAATGAAATAATGTTTTAAAAAGTTGTAGAACTTTCGAGAAACTTCTCTAATTTTTCAAAAATTTTTAAAAAAGCTCAATTGTTTTACAATGTTTTCGAATATTTTACTGCTTATACATACATATTACTGTTGCGCTAAAATTTATTAGAACGTGAAGCGCTCTTAACTGACGAAAAGAGTTATTAGTGTTTCCTGTTTTACAGATTGTCTCTATACTAAAATTCGGTTAATTATATTAAACTTAATTACAAAAAATGCGTATTTCTGCAATAAAATTTAAAATATAGATGGAATTAATGATGCAAAAACTAAAAATTATTTTATTATGTTATCCAAAAAAAAGAAGGTATTAAAATCATTTTTCATCTAATTACAAAGGATCACAGATCCCACATTTGGAACGCGTCCTACACAGTAGGCGCTGCCCACAGAAAGCCACATCCCACGACCAGTTTCGACTTATCGGGTCTCATCAGGTGGGCGCTGGCAGAATGACTTTTACAAGCTATATAATAAATATAAATATGGAATCAACAGAAAGCTTTTTAAAGGCCTTGCTGCCAGCGCCCACCTGATGAGATCCGATAGGTCGAAACCCGTCGGTGCGCTGTGCCTACTGTGTAGGACGCGTTCCAAATGTGGGATCTGTGATCCTTTGTAATTAGACGAAAAAGGATTTCAATTCCTTCTTTTTTGAATATGTTATATCTTCGTCTAAGAATACATCGGAATCAACAGTGTAATTCAATGGCGGTAGGGGTATTAGCCCTCGGTGTAGTTGTTTCTGTTGATTCCATATTTATATTTATTATTATGTTATGTGAAAAACATTCATTGAAATTAAATGGAATGACATCGATCAGGCATTACTTTCTTGTAACTCCATGTATCACCTAAAAGAGAACACATGAAGAGATACAAAAGTTTATGTAAAAGTTACAATAATTATTTCTTCAACCGCGTGAAGAAGATGCAGTGTATCGAAATAATTATTGTGTTTTTTAAATAAACTTTTGTAGCATTTTCTGTTTGTTTAACGTGAAATAAAATCGTTTTGCTTTGTTTTATTTTTGTTTTCTCTGTAATATTTTAACTTTACTAACACTATCATGTACAAAGTTTTATTACAATTTCATTATTACTCTTTTAGAAAAAACAATTTTAATCTAATACTCTACTATGCTATACTCAGCATAACATTAAACTAACATTACGTACTTTGATCAAAAAGTAGGTAACAAGCTTAATGGAAAAGTTTTATAATATGAGTCAACTAAATCAAGTGAACTTTGAAAATTAATATTTTCGCCAAGCCGTTCGACTCCTTAATCGCTACTTCGTAATCATCTCTATATTAACAAGGGGCTGAATGAACACAATTAAGGGGTGATCGCGTTACCGCTTGATGTACGCAAACTAGGACATTTTATTTCATTAAGATCAAATTTTAGAACAAAATTTTGGCATATTTACATCATAAGCGAAACTCGATACGTTTATAGGTGGGTGATGATGATTAACAAATTTAAATTTCACGAAAATTGTGTTTCTGCAATGCCTGTTGAAAGAAATTAACCCCCCCCCCCCCAAAATATTTTTAATTACTGTACTTTTGGATCAACAAATGGACTAATACATAATTAAAATTTTTAATGTAGGTTAAGTACCTGTGTAACAATATCTTCCGATATTTCCTACTATTTTATGTGAAAATTTTTGAATAATTTTGCATTTTTTTTTTAAATAAAGAATGGAAAACTTCCAATATATCGAAAAAGGATAAAAAATGGAATCGAATAACAAAATAAAATATGCTAGGTGTCATTTGAAAAAATGAAGTTATTTGTGTTTTTAAACTTTTTTTCTGAACGCACTGTACAAATTATAAAGCTTAGTTTTGGGATGACGTTAGCCTTATGACATGGCTATAACTAGTAAAAATTTCAATATTCTGTCATTTCATTTTTTATGGAAGTTATGATTTTTTATAGTTTGGGTTGCGGTGCAATCTTTATTCCAATAAATTAAATTATCTCAGAAACTATTCATCTTAGGCATACAAGTTGGTTACCAAAGTTACCTTAAAATTTTATGTTTCATACGAATTCATCGTAAAAAATATACTATTCCATTTAAAATAAAAAGTTGATATCAACTTCCGCTATAACCGAAAGTTCCCGACAGTTAAAATTATTTTAGTTAAATAGATCATCCTTGATAACCCCTACCCCCAAATTTTCAAATCTACAACATACTTAGTTTCTCTAAAACGTCTAATGTATCACTCAGTTTGAATGACCCTGTATAGGTAGAAATTAACAAATATAAAATATGTCTACAACCGCTGTGAGTTAGACTGTAGTTTTAGAACATAATCTTTATATTATAATATCTTACAAACAAACTGGCGAATACCTATAATGAACGTGTTGTAACTAGTGTATCCTTAGATCATTACCTTTATTGATTATATTATTATATCAAATTAATTTATTTTTATAACCGTAGCAAACACGTTGAAATTAAATTATCTAATGTAGAATTTTGTAAGTAAAAACATTTTTATATCTGGCAGTATATCGTCATCAACGGATATCAACTGGTAAATACAGTATTTAAAGGTTTCTCGAAGTTATCTACTTTCCAAATTGATTCTAGGTCTCGCTAATGTACGTGACAAATCATTAAATATTACAGTTACCAGTAAATATATATAGATTTAATATACTGCAAGATGCTTGTTATTAAATTAGCTTGGATTCACTAATTATCAAAAGCGTGTTTATGAGAACTAATAAGTTTGAAATCGCAATCCGCATCAATAAATAAATAAATTCTACATAAAAAGAATTCCATTGATTGCAACAATATATTTAAGTCGGATCGTTTCGAATATTCCGCAATGAAGTTTTGTGTATATTGAAGTGTTTTGAACCCGTTGGTATATAGTAGTTCGTAATTCGACTGAACGGTCGTGTTATAGAAGTCTATAATGAAAAGTCTGAACCATCAAGAGCAGCGTGCTTAGATGAGAGTTGAAACCTCATGCTGCGTCAGTTGGCACAGACCTTTTGGATAAATACAGCTGGGAAAATTTACCCCATCCCGTTACCATGATTTGCTCAGGAGCTCTTGAAGAAAGAATTTGTCAAGTCAATAAACACCTCGACTTCAAATCCTGCCACAAACATTGATAAATTTAAGGAATTAATATATCGAAATAGTAATAATATAAAGTGTAAAGAAACAATAAATTAATTGTTTTTATTGCATTTATTGCAATCCGTCCCGACAACTCGACAATGCGCCCTAGCGGTACGAAAATTTCACTCAAAGATAACTAAATTTCAAAGCATCAAATCCAAAATTTAAAATAAGTCTAGGTGTACTTGTAACGGTTGAACAGCAATCGGTGAATTACGTTTGGGTTAATCCTCGTAACTATTACACTATTGTCATGTACCTTGTTCTATTTTCCAAAAAAGTGTAATCACAATAATCCGCTAATAAGAATTATATTTATTGATAAAACTTTTATATAGGTACAGTTACGTTACTTCAACATTATTTTCATATCCAGAAAAGACGGAATAAAAATCCTTCGTCGTCTAAATATTAAGGATCACAGATTCCACATTTGGAACACGTTCCCCCAAACAAATACTACGAACTGAAAGCCAAATACTACAACCGGTATCGATTTATCGGGTATCATCAAGTGGGCGCTGGCAGAAAGGCCTTTACAGACTTTATGATAAATGTGTATATGGTAAACGCGTCTCAAATGTGGAATCTTTGATCCTTAAAATTTAGACGAACAAGGATTTTAATGCCTTCACTTTTGGATATGTTATCTTTGTCTAAGAATCTTTTGGTTGCTTCTGTTGGTTCCATATTTACATTATTTTTTCGTCATAATTTTATCGAACTGAAAGAAAACTACTTACTATCTTGTTATATAACACATGGGCTGAAAAATCTCGAGCCTATAACATAGATGGCGCTAGTTGTATTGCAGTAACAGCTGTTAAAATTTCATAATACCTTATTCATTAGTTTGTACGTTATTGTTCTAAGACTGACGCTACTTTTGTTATTTTCAAAACAATGGATCAAAAACAATTTCGTGTTTTAATTTTACACTGTTTCTTGATTGGAAAAAATACCGTTCAAGCGAAGCGAAGCAATGACTTGAAAAGTGGAAAAGTGTTATGGAGACTCCGCTCCATCGGAAACAACCGAAACAAACTAAAACATTGGTTTGCTGACTTCAAACGTGGTCGTAGAGACACTGATGATGCAGAACGCAGTGAACGTCCAAATGAGGCGGTAACGCCAGAAAACATAAACAAATCCACAAAATCGTTTTGAATGATCGAAAAGTGAAATTGCGTGAGTTTTTCCAGATTTGGCTCCCAACGACTGCTGGCTATTCGTAGACCTCAAAAAAATACTCACAGGCTAAGGCGTATTGTGAGGCAAAAGATAAATTGTTTTACAAAAGTGGTATTGAAATGTTAGAGCGGCGCTAGAATGATTGTGGAGATTACGTTGATGAATAAAGCCAATTTTAAACAAAAAAAAGTGTTTTTTTGTTATGCCCAGGACTTTACAGCTCATGTGTTGCATATTGAAATTTAACAATTTACCTGCCAATTTCCATCACACTGGCACAATAATCTCTAAACAAAGACAAAAATTAATTGGGTCTAACATATTTCACCCGTTTCTTGGTTATTTCATGCCACTTTTACTTTTATTCAGATAGTAAGCTGCTTTCAATAGTATGATATCGAATAAGGTAAGAATATACTTGTCTTTCAGCCATTAAATAATTAGTTGGAGACTTTTGGTTTTTGAACCCAGAACCCAGCTCTTAATACTGTTTCATTAAATATATATACCTGTTACTTTTAAATTTTTATCTAAATTTGGAGATCCCGTTTTGTCTCTTTGTCGATTCTTGACCCCGTGAATTGAATTTTATTGACTTTAGCGAAGGTATGTTAAGGAAATGGTCAAAACGGTAAAATTCCATTAGAACTTTAAGTTTACGGTTTGTTTTATTTTGCAACTTACGATGATAAAGGTAAATTCGACAAATTTAAAAGATCCCCTGGGATGCTAGTCAGAAACCTATTTGTCTCTACCTTACGTCACTCTATCATACAAGTTCAGCTTAGAAAGAAAATTTCCTGCATCCATGTATTACATTTGTTCCTGTACGGCTCAGTTGGAAAGTTTTCAATTTTATCTATTGTCTTTGTTCTGCTCTGTTTCTGGATGTCCCTTACCATTTTGTAGCAATTACTGTTCTTTTATTTCTTTTTCTAAAAATGATATTGTTTGTACGGATAAGCAGCAGTTCCATTTATTCCATGTGTACTTGAGAAATATATTTTGTTCGCATTACTTTTTGCAGGAGTTGTCCTTTTGATAAACAAGAAAATAAATAATATCCCTCAGTAGCATATATGGTATTAGTAGTGCCATAAGGTACTATTTTTATTAAAATTATTTCCTTTTCGGAAGCAATAAATGGCAGTTCTTTGTTAAATGAAAGTTCTTTTTACATAGAAGCCAATGTTGACTATTTTTGTATGAATTTAAGATTTTGTAAGGATACAATCTTCAATTTTCAAACGTGGCCGGTTGTAATCGTTTAGTACATTTAGTAAACAATTTAATACAACAATTTCGTTAAAAAAATAATTAAAGAGACCCCTTTTACCACAAAAAAAATAACAATAGCAGACACGTGTTTCGCCCACTTTGAATGTAGACATTATCAACACGAGTCTCTCTCAATAGCGAAACACGTGTCCGTTATTGTTAATTTTTTGTGGTAAAAGGGATGAGTCTTTAATTATTATTTTTTGTAATTTGCCACAGTCTCCGATAAATATTCTCTTTTAAACAATTTCGTTAGAGATTCTAAATCATAATTTTTATATATTTAGTACAATACTAAATCGTTCGCTGTTGAAGCATTATAATGACAAGAAAAAGTTAGCTAATATTGGCGTAACGATTCCATTTATCTTATGTGGAAGCAAAAAAGTAAATCCAATTTCCCATACATGTTTGTGTACGTGATAACACTGCCGTTCTTGGGTAGTCAGCTGCGATAGGGCAAAATATGTTACATATCTAATTAGGAACTTTCTTACAATTTCCCAAGTTTTTCTAGAAATAGGATTTTGATAACTCACTGTTTGTCTCATCAAAGCATTATATGTTAAGTATAAAGTTGGGACTATTGTTACATGATTGAATTTCATAAATAATAATATCCACACTTTTTTCCTGATTGTTATATGATGAAGAAAAGATTTCTCAACTTTTTTCAGGTGAATAATTTTTGACTATTAAGCCAAACCCAACACTTCGCTTAAAGGTTTGGAGTTCCTTCGAATCATTCCAGTTAAATATGGTCACGTGAAGTATCAACGTTCTTCTTTAAATAATTGTAAAAAATTGGAAAACTATATATAACTGTAAACTTTAGATGGTTGTCGTAAAATATAAAACATAATTGATAAACGTAAATCAACAAAGGCGAACATTTTAAAATTGTTGACAACTGAACACTATAAAGGTTATATTTAAACTATTTTTGGAGCATTTATTGTAATTCATTATAATAACCATGTTTTGGTTATTAATTTCAAACAATAAACATAAAATACAATATCAGATGTTTCAATAAATTTAATACGTACTCGACATATGTTTCGGACATAGTCCATTATCAAGAGTGAAAATATTCTACTAAAGTTACTATGCATTTATTTCTACTATATATATATTACGGGTAAAGTTAGATAAGGGAGTAAACCTAGGTATACCCGAGTAAACTGCGTAATACCCAAGACTCTTGGGTAAAGTCCAAAATATATTTGGAATTGTAGACGTTTCGGGCTTTCCCGGGTAAACCGCGTTTTATCCGCTTTTGCTTGGTTAAAGCTGGATGTACCATAAATGACAAGGCCATTAATGTTTGAAAAACATATTTAATCCAAAAAACACATTTTACAAATAAAAATTAGAATTCTAAAACTGTATTATCTTAAAGGTAATGTACTCAAGACAAGCTGCTGTGACATTTCGAGTTGCAAAGATTTTCAATGGCTTTACCTAACCTAACCTAACCTAACCTAACCTAACCTAACCTAACGTAACCTAACTTAACCTAACCTAACCTAACCTAAACTATCCTAACCACAAATCCTTTTTTGATAGATTTAATTTTGTTTAACTCCCTTCTCACAAGCGCAGATATAGCTTAATAACATCTTGAGTTATATGAGTCATTTATGGTACATCCAACTTTAACGAGGCGAAAGCGAATAAAACGGGGTTTACGCGAGTAATGCCCGAAACGTGTACAATTCCAAATATATTTTGGACTTTACCCAAAAGTCTTGGGTATTACGCAGTTTACCTGGGTAAATCTAGGTTTACTAGCTTATCTAACTTTACCCGTAACATATATACCTATACTGATGATGTTTGCCCCAACTCAACTTGATTGTTAACTATTTTTAACTTTTTACCTAAACCTTTTTTAATTTTCAAGTTCTAACATTTATGCATTTGTTATGCTATGTAGTATTTTAACATTACTTACGCCAATGGTGCGATTAAAAGCAGTGAAATGGGCCGATATGCCAGTTTTTAAATATTTTTTATGAATACTATACAAATGTTCTTTAAATCGGGTTTTTATTGATCTGCCATTTTGACCAATGTAAGTGGTATTACATTCATTGCAAAAAAAAATTATAAACACGACATTTTAGTATTTTTTATCCTTTTGGACCACGGCTACCTAGCCCGGATAATATACATCTGAATGTAGACACCGGCCGTGAAAGCCTACATCGTAATGTTTGTAAAATAATTAAAAATAGGTTTTCAATTTTATACAATGTTTAAAGAAGAGCGTTGATAATTCCCATTATCATTTTTGACAAGAATGATTCCGTATGAAGAAATCCTAAACCTTTGAGCGAAACGTTGGATTTTATTTAATAATACAAAAATGATTGACCTAAAAAAAATCAGAATTCTTTACTTCATTCATAACCAATATGAGTGTATAAATTTTAACTAAATTTTAATTGCTCTGTGACTTCTTTGAAGAAATCTCTTTCACTTGATGGAAATTAACTTTAATTTCTTTTTATGAAGCAATTAGTAAAAATTATTTCGAAAAATTCCAGTGTAATATAAAAATAGATCCAGCGGCCCTGCGTGATAATAAGTTGTTCATTTACACTCTGCACCAATAAATTACTTAAAAAGTATTGTTTTCAAGAGGATTTGACTCCATCCATCTTTCTTTGTCGTCCCTAAGCTGCAGTTTTTCATAACCCTCCAGTTATTGTGTGTAAAATTAATCAGCAAAGTATCAAATTATCTGTTGTTTGAATTAGTTGTTTCATTTTTACTGTATCTACGTGTGAGAAGCTCAACTCTTTTGGGAGCTGCAACTACACGCCAGATCCAAATATTCATATTCCCTTTGGACTAATTGAACAGAGGACATAGAGAAATGGATTATATGCGAGCGAACTTATTTCGTTACAGATAGGCCAGTGAATGCACTTATTTCGGTAGAATGCTCCGCAATAGATAAAAAATGTCATTTTTAAAGTTGTCCCAACAACGTAACAGTGGTTGTAAACAATGCACGCTTAGCAATTTAATTTGCTTCGCTTTGAATTGTTCGTTAACAAAGGAACAATTGTTTTCACAGTTAGGCCAGCCAATGTACTTATTTCCGTGGAATGCTCAGCAATAGATAAAAAAAATGTCATTTTTAAAGTTGTCCCAACGATGTAACAGTGGTTGTAAACAATATACCCTTAGCATTTTAATTTGTTTCGCATTGAATTGTTCGTTAATAATACATGTACGTACTGTATGGTAAATTTTAATTGATAATTCACATTGTTTTAAAAGTCAATTTATTAGAAAACGCAACCGACTATTCCAATTAAAAAAAATCCTATCGTACAATAACGCTACATTCGATTGCAGGTTTGAAATTTATTTTCAAATGTTTAAAGCAATCAAGTATACTAATAAATTGAAATTTATGTAGGGTTTGACCAAATGCGTCATTGCTAATATTGAACTGGTGTTTGTATTTTCCAATAGCAACTTAAATTTTAGAAACTGAAGACCAGAAAAGACTTCGACAATTAGTCGCAAACGAATTAGAAAAGTTAAATACTAACAAACACAAACAAATCATGAAAGAAACAGAAAAGAAAACCGTAAAAAATAGCAACAAGAAACTAAAACAGCACAACGCCCTAATTACGATAGCCTACAAAGGGAACACAAAGGTCATAATCAAAAAATTAGAATACATAAATACGACAGACGAACTCGTTAAGAATCACAACTTCAAGAAGTTAGAAGCAGATCCAACAAACAAATTCCAAACAGAGATTAAACAAGGCATTAAAAATTATCCGGAAATAATATCACATAATGAAGCATACAAAAATACTATTTAAATTTTCTATGGTGAAATTATGATGAAACATTTTAAATATTTTAATAACAATAAGGTTTATTAAACTCTTACAATTGTTTCGGTCAACGGGCCATTTTCAAAGAGTACAGATTTGTTACTAAAATTAAAAAAACAAAAAACTTTTTTTTTTCATTCCCACCAGCTACTCGTGCTGGTGGGCGGGCAGTCACAGTCATTATTAATATTAGGGGCTGAGGTTTTAGGACGCTACGGTGAAATGAGGACTGTAGGCTGCGGTTGTACAGTTATCTAACTCATTAACGACCTCAGTCCAGTTTTTAGACAGAGAAATCTGTCTGACAGAGGTCGTGCGGGAGCAGGGTGCTTGCCCTTTCCCAAGAATAGGATTACAGCATCATAAATGTGGAGTAGATGATTACAGTAATGATTGACTGCGGCCAATGTATTTATTTCATACTTGTTTATATTGCAATAAGGCCTTATTTACAGTTCGATGCATAATAAATGCTAAGTAAAGGTATGCTTGAGAGCTCACACATATTTTTTTTTATATTTTGATAAAGGTGCTGGAAAATAAATGGGATATCTAGCGAGTGATCATCATAGTGATTGACATCTATCGATTGACTAAGTGAACATTTGTTATTTATATATTAAAGTGAGTGTTACATTGTTCAATTTATATTTGTTGGATTGATATCAACTTATATGATTGTTATGCTCGGTTTTCACATCCTAACAAGTACGAAACATAAATGATCTTTCCATAAACAGTTTAACAATACAGTTACTTAAAATAATCCTCGAAAGAATTGACCTGAAGATGTATCTTTTCAACGAATATGTTTAACAATTAAACAGGATATAGGCAGGTAGCATTTTTTTATAGAGGGTGTAGTGTAGTAGTGACTACATAAAACTTTTTTTCGCGACTACAAGCATTTAGGATCATCTTCAAGAGGTAGTGCAATTCTTTTTATGTATTTCCGTAATCACAAGTCGTACAAAAATTTTATATAGAGCCTTTCTGTAGCCAATTAAATAGTATATAACTTTTATAAATATTTATCATGTAGCATTAACAATAAATGTTATATCAGCACCTAATTCCGGTAAATAAAACAGTCATCGTCAGTATTTACATCTCTTGATGATAACTTCTCGATTTTTCGGGCTGACAGAAATTTTATTATTCATGATACATGAAAACTTTATTAATGACAGTTATATTTTATTTAATAAGCTACAAAAAAAGGTCTTGGAAACTTCGGGTTAGGGACATTCTTCAGGAAAAATTATACACCGCTTATTTAAGAGGTAGATTAAAAGGGATAGGGCCGCGAAAAGTTGTGACCGCAAAAACTGATTTTTTTACTACATTCCTATATAATTAAAAAGCAGTTGTTTGCCTAAAATATTAACCTTTACCACCATTTTCTCTGCTATTTGACTTACTTAATATCAACCCTAACTATATATTGTAGATAGTTCAGTGACGAAATTTGATTATTCAATTTTATTTTATATACAATTGTATGTATAGGTAGATATTACCATCTCATCCAATCTTTAAAGTAGTAAAATTTATATTAATATAAATCTAATAACATATGCTTTCGAAGCATGAAAATAGCAATTAGAATGTTTGTTGCCTTCAAAAATTCTAAAAAGAATAATTTTTGATAACATCAAATGTCATCAATCTTCTTTAACGTCAGTTTGTTTACGAAATACACGAGTAATTGAGATTTCCTTGAAAATTGAGCTTAATAAAGATTAAACTTCTTCAATCAGATATGATGCGTTTCTATGGAAAAGCCCCTGTTTGAGTGAACCAAACGAATCAAATACTTTGCGTATTGAGGTCAGCAAACCAATTTTGTTCAAAGTAAGAAAATTAGAAGCATCAAATTAATTTCCAACACCTTAATTATTTATTCAGATTTTTTTGTGCTAATTAAACTATATCTGCTAATGTTTATTTTAATAAAAAACCAATAAGTTACAATAAATATTAAAAGAAATACAAGTGTTAAAAATATTTAAAGCATTATCATAGTACACAGCCTACACTTTCTATACCACGATCCTTTACTACGAAGGAGTCCCAATAACGTAGACTTTCAGCTTGGTTGGTCTTCCTTATAACTCGAACATTGCCCGTCTCTTTGTAACGAAATACTCACAGGCTTTGTCGAAGCATTCCTCGACATTTAAACTGAATATGGGTAGCGAAAGAATAATTGTGCAATAGAAAAGAAAGATAAAATGATGTCAGGAAATATTTCGGTCAATTTTGACTCAATGTCAAGTCCTTAATATTTTATTTAAAACATTCTTTTGTTTTTTTTGTAACACAGTATAAAACAAATACTCTACAAGCATATAACGAATGAAAATAATTTACTTTTTCTACACTCACTTGATGGAAACTCATTATAATATATGATGAGTAATAAAACAAAATTTATATTGTACTATATAATTGTTACGCCTCAAGCCTAAGTTAGGCGTATCAATTGTAATGTACAATATAAATTTTGTGGAAACTGTTCGGTCCTTTGGGTCTCCTTAAAGAAAGCATATCTAGAATTACGTTCGTTGTTAGTGATCAGTCGTCAGTGTCAAACATGGATCGCGATTTCAACAACTTCTTTTTGTGTTTCATTCCCACCAGCTACTCTTCAGCCTCCTTGCAGGAATCGTGGGAATGGGTGGGTGGTGTGGTTAGGGAAAGAAAAATGAGACGGGCGAAATGAAGATGGAGAGAAGTGAAAGATTATCTGTGGAATATTACTGCTCCAGCATTTGCCTAAATGATCGAAGGAAACCACAGAAAACATGGACCAGAGCAGCCGGACCCGGATTTGAACCGTTGACCTCCCGAATACTAAGCAACGATCTAGAGCACTAGACGACACCGGTTGGTGCGATTTCAAGCTCGTTGGTTCTCTTAAGTACTTTGTAGACAGTTCTGATAAAAGACCGACTAACCTGTTGTCAACGTTTAATAAATAACTACAAACAGCACAGTGAACGCCATCTGTAGAGATTTGCCAAATAATATAAAGTTAGTTAATGTTTAATAAGGTCCTTTTTGATTTACGGAAATTGTCAAACTGAAATCGAACTTTCAGAGGGATGTTTTTTACCTAACTTTCATGGTCTATTGGTGACAGTGTAACATTATAACAAACTTCTGCGTGATTGTGTTGCTTAAATAGTTTCAAAAATAATTAAAACAGCTTACTCGTCTCTTCAACTGTAAATCTTTTGACGATGTTCTGTTTAACATTTGCTCAGGTCCGTTAAAAACTTTTTAGTATGTTTCAGACACGTTCACCCGTATGGGCAAGTTGTTACAAAGTTTTTAACGAAGTTGGAGCTATTAACATGGGTAAAATTTACAACATTACTACGAAAAAGTTCTAAAAAGACATGTAGGTACAACATGTTTATTTTACTTGGAGTAAATGAAACATAAAAGTATCGTAAAACAAAGTTGCATGCACTCCCAGTTTCTTCAGTGCTCACTATTAAGAGGAGAAACTAGTGGATTTTAGCCGCTACAGAAGATATCAAACCAGACAAGGCCTCACGGAGATATTTAAACTTGTCCAGCTAAATCAACAATGTAGCCTACATACGTGAATTTACGTAAAGCTTAACAATAACAATTATTAATTAATAATTACAATTATTCAATTATAATTAACTAATAATTTTAAAAAATGGAGTGTTTAAATGTGCTGATTGTGATGTAATTTACGTTGGTCAGACAGGACGCAGGCTTAGCGAACGCATAACTGAACATAGCAAATCATTCTAAAATATTCACTTGGTGATTTCACCATTATTTATTGCATTATACGTTTTTAGCCTTATAAGGGCATCCTCAGGAGTAATTCACATCTTTCAATTTATTAACTAGTTTAAAACTATTTTTTGTTGAAAAAGGTAATTACCCGAGGTAAAATGCAATTTAATTTTTGTCGAACATTATTGATAAATTAGTACACAAAAAAATTTAAAAACAATAGTACCACCCTTATTCTTCCAATACTAAAAACAAGCAATAAATATAACATCTGACGAAAATACTCTTAAATAGTGCAATATCAGTGCTCTATATTTTAATAAACTTTAGGTAAATTTCTGGTCAACAACAAGATGACGGATAAACCAGACATTCTTAGCAAGAGCGGTGTATACGAAATTAACTGTATAAATTGTCCGACAGGAAAAAAATTGGAAATTACAGAAAAGATGTTTCGACCAAATTTAATTAATATGTTAATTACGTAAAATATAAAAACGGGCTTCGGGTTTATTGATAATAACCATACGATAAACAAAAATAATTTGAAGATATTACAAAATTTAAAAGGTGGATTCATTTTAGATAAGTTTGAAATTTTGGAAATTAAAAAGACAATAAAATTAAATAAAATAATCACAAATGTCCAAGCAGACTCTGGAAATAACCCCTATTAGAGGTTGACATTTTACCCCTTATATATAATCATCCACTACAAATATCAATGTCCAACAGTTTGTAATTTAGTAAAATTATTTACTCCTTAGGATGCCCTTATGTGGCGAAATACATATAGAGTGCATTAAATAATAGTGAAAATATTTCAAGTTGTTGATTAAAGCTTTCGCGGCCAGTTGATGAACTGATGTTGTCCTTTTTCGGGTGTACAGGCCGTCGTCGGTTGGAATTGCTTCCTAACGTTTCGCTAGCACGAGTGGCGAGCTTCTTCAGAGGTCTATCCATTTTCGCTGTTGGTTGTAGACTGTTCCTTTCTCCTATGCAAATAGTATTTATGCCTGTGGGTAGGGGGCGGAGCTTGTTCCGCTTCAGTAGATTTTGATGTGTCGATGGTTACAACATAAAGGAGATCGAGAGATCAATGGGCTTAAGTACATCATGATCCCGAAAAACCGAATTACAACGCACCACCACTCAAGGTTATCTCCCCTATGTTCCGAGAGTCACGGACAGAATCGGCAGAGTTCTAAAGAAGCACGACATTGGAACTATTTTCAAGCCGACAAAGGAAATCCAGCAAACCTTCAGATCAGCGAAGGACAGGAGGGACGCATTTTCAAATCCAGGAGTCTACCGCATACCCTGTTCCTGTGGCAAGGTATACATTGGAACTACTAAAAGATCTGTAGGGACAAGACTCAAAGAGCATAAAGCCAGCTGCCGACTAGGACAGACTGAGAAATCAGCAGTAGCCGAACACACATTGAACGACGGAGAACACAAAATATTCTTTAAAAGCTGCACCTTGCTGGCATCAGTCAACGGCTATTACAACAGACTGACCAGAGAAGCCATAGAAATCCACAAACATCCGGATAATTTCAACAGGAAGGAGGAGACCCTTAGACTGAATCAGATCTGGAATCCAATTCTTAGGAACGCACGAACCATACCAATCGACACATCAAAATCTACTGAAGCGGAACAAGCTTCGCCCCCTACCCACAGGCATAAATACTATTTGCGTAGGCGAAAGGAACAGTCTACAACCAACAGCGAAAATGGATAGACCTCTGAAGAAGCTCGCCACTCCTAGCGAAACGTTAGGAAGCAATTCCAACCGAAGAAGGTCAACATCATTTCAAGTTGTGTTTTATTTCTAATTAAGTAACAAATCTAAGGACATAAGCTTTCACGGCCGGAATTCATAGTAAAATGATGGTTCGGGTTTGTAGGCCGTGGTCGATGTGAACGGTTTCGCCCAGACGTTTCGTTAGCAACTCCGACTGACATCTTCAGTGGGTGCTGTGTTGACTACGTGTGCGAAGATTATACCTCGAAGTGTCGGCAGCGACTGACTGACAGTCAATCAGACCTCGGCCTACAAGCCCTAATCATCATTCTACTAGGTAACAAATCAGTTCAAAATAATGAAAATGTTACTGACTTTTCTCACATTTCCTAGAAAATAACCACCACATTGATCTAAACTATGCCGAAGTTTTACATTTCAAACCAAATGGTAATAGTTTAAATTAGCTAGAAGTTTTTAAAATTCAAAAAGCCCAAATTGAATTTGAGGTATTGCACTCATTAAATATGTAACTACTGCAAATACAATAAATAGTACTAACAGTCTTAAGTATCCACAGTCTTAAAAATGATATAAAAATCGAAACAGCGGTATACTTTGTGAAACTATCAAATGTTTTGTTTATTTTTGAGTTTAAATTTGTTATCATTGTTTTAAGTTTGATCATCAAAAAATTAGAAAACAAACAGGTTCCTATAAATAAAAATGAAACAGAGTGCTGAATTATAGTATAAACTACGGTTGTTTTATTTAAAATTAACTCCTAAATAACGCAAAATCATTCAAATGATTCAAACCCAAAATTTTAACAAAGGGTTAAATTCGCTTTAGAGATAAATAAAGTTTTGCGGCAAAGGGTTGCACCCACGACCCACGCCTGACCCTAATCAATAAGTGGATAAGCAATTTAAAACCGAAGCATCCTTTGGATTCAGAAAGGAATTGATGCCAGGGTCAAGAGTTCTCCTCTACTTCATTTGTTCCACTTCATTGATTGGTACGAAGACCTCTCAACAACTGGAATTTATTATACTCCAAAGGCCAATTGCCGAATTTGAAAGGCGACTAAAAGCGCAAAGTTTTTTAACGGGGTTCTTTCTTTCGTTTTTTGGAGAATAATTAAGTCCATGTTTTAAAGAGCAATTTGTCTTGCCGCTTTTTAGGCACCAATGAATCCAATAAATTCCTCAAAGGAATTGGTACTATTAATTATAAATATAAACGGGAGAGTATTCAAAACTGCCATACCAATCGTCTGCTTGATCAAGGAAAACGTCTTAAACTGATATTCAAAATTTAATTGTTTTATTTCAATAAAACTTATTACAGACGTTTTACGATGTACATTATTTAAATGCGTATATAATAAGACAGTATACTATTTTAACGAATTATTCAATTAAATACTCACAATTGTTTCTACTAAAAAGTAATTCTAAAGAGTACATACAACACTAAAATAAATGCATATATGATTAACCAATATAATTAATAAAATCTTCCATTATTGTATCATTATCATCATTAGTAGAGGTGTGTTTTAAATATACATTTTTAATATAGAGAAACTTTAAAAAGTTAAAATTGCTTTAAATATTAACGAAAATATTAGTGAAAATCAAACAGATATGTATATTCAAAACACACCTCTACAAATTATTTTATAGACATTAAAAATTTTGTTAATTATATTAGATAACCGTATAGAATATTTAGGTTATTATTCTCTATAGGTCTTTGTAAATACTTAAGCAAATTTATTGTACCTTTTAGTTTAGTTTTGTCTGTACTACTGATAATGACTTCTTAGTCAAAACAATTGTTGAGTACCATTAAATTAATTCTTAAACTTTGAACAGTGTTTATTATAAATGGAAAATAATGAAACTTGTATCATTCAAAAGGTACTGTATCAAAGATCTACAGAAAACAAAAATCATTTGTTGTCGTTAAGGTAGGTAAAAGCGCGAGCGGTTTTTGCCCAAAGTTGCCCAGGGCAGATCCAAACATATTCGAATACGCACGAACTAGTCCGATTATAACAATTTTATATGATTATCTATTACTTTATGTTTGTGTTTGTTTTAATGTGTCAGACACAAAAGTTGAGGTTTATTTAGTATTATGAGCGTGGAATGTATAATAGTACTTGATCAGAAAGCAAATAGGTCGAATGTTTCTGCTATTTACGAATGCTGTTTCATTTGTAAAATATGTACTTATGTATAACAAAAATAATCGTTCATTTTTTTATAATAAAAGTTTCTTTTATACAAAAAAGAAGGAATTAAAATCCTTATTCGTCTAAATTTTAAGATTAAAGATCTCACATTTTGAACGCGTCCTAACAAGTAGGATGTGTCTTTCGGTTCTTTGTGCCTATTTCTAACAAATATCTAAATATAAATATAAATATCTATCAATCTTTGATTTTAAAATTTAGACGAATAAGGATTTTAATTCCTTCTTTTTTGAATATGTTATATTTTCGTCTAATAATACATCGGAATCAACAGTGTAATTCAATGCCGGTAGGGGTATTAGCCCTCGGAGTAGTTGTTTCTGTTGATTCCATATTTATATTTATATTTATATTTATAATATAGCCTGTAAAGGCCTTTCTGCCAGTACCCACCTGATGAGATCCGATAGGTCGAAACCGGTCGTGGGATGTGGCTTTCGGTTCGTTGTGCCTACTTGTTAGGACGCGTTCAAAATGTGAGATCTTTGATCTTAAAATTTAGACGAATAAGGATTTTAATTCCTTTTTTTTGAATATGTTATATTTTCGTCTAATAATACATCGGAATCAACAGTGTAATTCAATGCCGGTAGGGGTATTAGCCCTCGGAGTAGTTGTTTCTGTTGATTCCATATTTATATTTATATTTATATTTATAATATAGCCTGTAAAGGCCTTTCTGCCAGTACCCACCTGATGAGATCCGATAGGTCGAAACCGGTCGTGGGATGTGGCTTTCGGTTCGTTGTGCCTACTTGTTAGGACGCGTTCAAAATGTGAGATCTTTGATCTTAAAATTTAGACGAATAAGGATTTTAATTCCTTTTTTTTGAATATGTTATATTTTCGTCTAATAATACATCGGAATCAACAGTGTAATTCAATTACTTTCCTCACTCCCAGTGGCTTCTTAAAGTACGTAAAAAAAAAGATTAAACTACTAACAAAACTATTTAATTATTAAATGAGATAGTGGGGTGAGTAAACGTTTGCTAAAGGAATACTAAATATTTAACAGAAGCGACATTAATTTGGACCTAATTTGTTTAATTTGTTTATACATAGACTTTCTAATATGAATAATTCCAAGTCATTCCTCTCCATCACACAAATAAGCCTTTGTCCGTTCCATCACGCATAAATTTATGAGAGTATCCTTGACCATAGAAGATTACAATGAAGAACTAAATATAATTTTTATAAAAATTTAATACATTCGACCTTTACTTGATGAAAATCCAACATCATAAATAAAACAAAGGCATTGATTTTCACAATTTTATTCACACACGTGACGATCGTTTCGCTAATAATATTTTTTTACCATTTATTACTGTAAGCCGTCAGTAGTAAATACTCCCTGTCTGAAGAAGCTAATATTATTGGCGAAACGATCGTCACATGTGTGAATAAAATTGTGAAAATCAATACCTTTGTTTTATTTATATAATTTTTATTATTGTTATTAATAACGGTTTCTAATTTTCATTAACTTCTTAAGATAAAATTCCGCAAAAACTCTGAACTTAATTTTTCTGTATAAAAGCATTATTTTTTAGGCAATATTTCTGTAACCATATAACACATATCTAGATTTACATGGAAGATTCCTTTATTTTATTTAGAACGAACAACTTCTTAGTACCTGTAATCATTTGTTGCAGTATACCGTCTGAACGTAATATTAATTGTTGTTTATTTTAAATAATTGATTGTTTCGGCTTTTATTTAATGAAAATTACAATTCATAATAAATAATTAAGTAACAATACATCAAGTTTCATTATTGTTACTGTTAACGGTTGTTAACCCTACTAGGGCTTCCTCAGAAGAAGTATTAATGATACAAATATTGTTTCTTTTAGTCGTAATTATTTTAGAGCTTTACATTTGAAAATTTCTTCCGTTCAATACTTGATCAATTCTGTAAACTATATTATATATTTTTCAATACAAAATTGTATAGCTCAAAGTTGACTGTTTTGTTGTCATAATCCAAAAAAATCCGACTTGCGATGGATTTTTTTACAACTGTTCATTTCTGTTATTTGTAATGTAATTTCGCCGGCGTTTCATACATGAATTATTACATCTATTACAGTGGCGAGATTACGTGGTATCATCTGCTGCCCTCAACGTATATAAATCACCATTAGCACGCCCTGCCTCGCAGGTGAATTTCTTGCTTTGGGAACCTAGAAACCATAATAATTGTCTGTATAGTGCGACTTCATCGTTACAATTAATGCTCGATTTTACGACAGTACCTACGTCGGTTGCAAAGTTCAAAACTGTAATTATAATCACGAAAACCTTAGTTTTTATGTTTCTACATGAAAGTTTGTTATCATGATTTAAGGACGTTCTGGAGATATAATCAAATGCAAATGTACTTATCCAAAATTTGTAACTCTAACTTTTAGATTCGTCGCCTATTATTTTTTTACGTTTTGATCTATGTTAACTGAAAAAGTCTCTTTATCGCCTGAGGATACGACAAAAACTGATTTAAAAATTTTGTTTTAAGAAAAAGTTTAGCATAGACGATAAATCGTTTTTAGATTTGAAAAGGTTTTTATTTCAAAACTTAGTAAGAATTAAAACAATAGAAATTTCCACAAAATTTGTTTAATAAACTTAACAATTGTTTCGCCTAACTTAGGATTCTTCAGAAATAATACATTTAAACTAAACTAAGCTAAGCTATTTATATATAGTTTAAGAATTACGGCGGGGGGTTTTTAGTTCATTACCTTACTTTTTAGTAGAAACCTTCCTCAACTTATTTTACTCTACTTATGAACGTTTTGTCTGCGGCTTAATGTAGTATATCCGTCTGTAGGAATTCGGGATATGGTTACAACCAACGCCAATATTCCTCGCACACGACGATTCCCGAACTAGACGGACTCCTGGGCCTCCTCTTCCTTCGCATAGGCGTCTTGACGACTTCCCTGAATTACTTAATTTCCCTGATATATATTTTTTATTTAGTTTAACCTCGGGTAGGGGAAATCTTCTAAAGACACCCTCCAATTAGGGAGGTAGTCTCGAATTTACTCCTCAGAGCGCCTAAACCCCTCCTCGAGTTGGTAGATCAACCTAACGGTTGTGATCACCGAGGAGCGATGAGGGAAGGTGGGGGAGGGGTGAGAGTTGAATATGAGAGGGGAAGATGGATGAAGGAGGGAGGTTAGGGAGATGTATTGTGATGTAGGTGGCCCATCTCTGGACGGGTGTACATTCGTGCAACTAGATCCCAGATAATGATTTACCCTGGCCTTTTATAGGACTCCACATAGTGCTTATTTGCATTTTCATCAGCAAGAAATTGGTCACGACCCACATTCGTTGTAGTTACGTACAACGTAAATTCAGCTGAATGTATAACAATAACTCTAGTATAATATTAAATAACGCTTCCGTGTTTTCTAAATTAATCTGAATCTATTTTCAAATAAATGAAAATAATAATATAATTTTCTAAAGTTCCTACGTGAAATTATTTAAATCCCAACTGTACACAAGTGCTAAAAATGTTTTTCAGACGGAATACTGAATAGCGACCGATAGTAACATAGAGCTATACGGAAATTGTACAAAACTTCTCTACTACGCAAATGGGACGTACGACATAGACACCACCGGAACGGTAGCACTCAAGAACCCGCGCCCTATTGATTTTTATTGGCGTCTATTGCAGTAGATTACAAAATAAAGTACTTTGCAAAATTATTTTTAATACATTGAATCAATCAGTTTTCAAAACTCTATGTATTGGATAACGTAAGCATCTTTTCCAGCGTCAGTTAAACTCGCCCTTGACTATTTTTTTACTGTTTGTACATATTCGTTACATTGTATGAATATAGGTACACTTAAGTGATCTGTAAGAGGTGTCGAGCCATTCTTTGTCCAAGAATAACATCTATTGGAAATTGGAAGAGTATAACAACCTAATTTTGCTGTTTATTTGGGGGCGGTTGTATTATGTACTCTTGCGTTAAGTGGGGATTTGTAAAGTTGATTGAACAAACATCGTTTCCTTGTGCGCCAATAAAAATGTGTCATCGGGGCATTTGTTTGCCAATTTCTTGGCCGACGAAGGAACACAATTACTCAATGTACCTTTTTTAAGAAGTTTATCGATTGTTACAACGATCCCACAATCTCCTGAATTATTTAGTAAGAACGAACCCTTGCGTTTTACCGCCTGCCACATAACGTATTTATTGTGATCCCTTCGCAACGGTTAGTTGTAACTTTCTATTAAATTGTAACAGAGCGTGTACCAAAATGGAATGTTGAGGACAATTAAAATATAAATCAGCAGTTTGGCAACTAAATTAAAATAATTGTTGACGGAACTCTTATGTTTTCCTCAAGAGGAAGAACCACTTAAAACTGTAGAAACGGTCGTGGAATATTTAATCAGCTCAAATAAAACCAACTTAAAAACCCTTGTTTTGAAATATGAGAAAATATTTTAATTGAAAGATGTCTTTCTTGAATTCCCACAGTTACACGCCAAAATTAATTGCGAGTGATCTAATTAACTTATTGACGAAAGAAACGATGAAGATTGGTTTTAAATATTTAATAACAACACTTACACTATTTATATTTATAACAAGGTAACTAACATAACACACATCGAAGAAAGTAAGATCTTTTACTTGTTTAACTATTGAATAATTGTATGTATGAAATATGAATGATATAAAGAATCTCTTTTTGAATGCTCTTAAGAATCTGGCAATTAATCTCTGGTTTTCAGCTTAAATAAACTATAATCAAGTGGGGGTTGACAAAAACTGTTGCTAGCCAAAGGGCATAGTATGGCAAAACGACCATAGCAACAGCCCCACAAGTCATTGCACTCCTTCAGGTAAACACCCTAGTTAATTTGGTAAGTTTACTAATACCTTAAACGTGACAATACAATGAAAGATTGACGATGAACATAACAATACGATAATAAAATAAAATGATTTTGAAAATATTGAATGACAATTTACGCTTAGAGGAAATAAATATAATAAATAGTTGTTTGCACTAAAACGGAAATTTGGAGAATAAATATAACAATAAGATAATAAAAGTGAATGTAATTTTGAAGATATTTACGTTTAACAAAGGAAATGAATATAATGCAAAATAAAATAAACAGGAGTTCGTACCAAATTTAAAATTTCCGAGAAACTATTGCTTGAAATGATATATATATATATATATATATATATATATATACATATATATAAACATTAGGTATCATGAACATGTAAAATCCATTCGAAATAATAAAATATATACGGGCTTATCCCAACATCGCATAGATAAATAACACATCATTTGTAAAAATAATGTATCAATTCTCTATATCCTTAATAATAGTAAAAAACTTAATTTCATGAAAAAAAAATTAGAAATTCAAAAATCTTTATTATTAATAAATTTTGTGAAAATGTCTCTGGTTTAATTTTAAGCAATTTAATATTATTCAAAATGTTCTTTGTAAAAATAATGTATCAATTCTCTATATCCTTAATAATAGTAAAAAACTTAATTTCATGAAAAAAAAATTAGAAATTCAAAAATCTTTATTATTAATAAATTTTGTGAAAATGTCTCTGGTTTAATTTTAAGCAATTTAATATTATTCAAAATGTTTTACAATGAACCTACCGCAGAAACAATTCGAATTATGTGGAATATTTAATTTTGAATTTATAATCAATACTTAACATAAAGATTATCATCGCTACATTTTAATTTGTATAAATCTTAGTTTTATTGATTGCAAGGTAGTTTGACAAGCTAGTTTCTGGTATACCTTGATTTGCTTATAGCACAACTAAAACTCGTAATAAAATTAGTAGAAGCATTGGCCGAAACAAGACCAATTGTGAATTAGTTAATTAGGTTAGCTTTTTCTTTAAGGTGGTTCATCCCTAACAGAAATACTCAATTAACTTGACTGACTTGACTACAAAAAAGTTAAGAAAAACTTGAATAAAATACATTTTTTTTTCTACACATAAAATTCAATCATACTTTGAATATCGTCTTGACTACGAGTCCTGTTTCATTGAAAATTTTTATTTTGAATGCGTGAAACTGTAGATTCCCTAATAGATTTTGTTTTTCTAAAACAACAATAGGCTAAATGGGTGAGAGCGTGACAATTAAGAGTACAATAGAAAAGGTTCGAAAAGGATTTGTAAAGTTAAAAAGAATAGACTGAAATTGAATGAAGAAACTAGTATGTTAAAAATACAAAGGAAAAGTGAAATTTGAAACGTATAGAGATAGATATTATTTATGGTTATGGAGAAGAGTACAAAAGAAATAGAAGTTATAAATTCAAGAAACAAATGTGAAGGATTAGATATTCGAAATAAAGATGTATAAAGAACCATAAATCGTAAAATTAGATACAGAATGCACAATGACATATTTACATAATATACTAAATTCACAAATTAAATTTACAACCCTGGCAATAAACGCTACAGCTTGTTTTTAAACAAATGTATCGAAGTCAAACATCAAAATCCCTGAATCCCTACAGTGCCTAGGTTTCACAATTTACTAAAAATATTAAGGAATTTAGACGAATTAACAACTTATTGAATCCCGTTTTCGAAAAGGAGGCAAGAGTAAGGATGGGTTAGATTATTGACGTATAGTTCTTGTAATAGTCCAACCCCCAAAACAATTCTAGCAAATTAGCTAGGAGGTACTATTTATATACATATTTAAAATAGGTCTTATATATAAACAATTAATTTTATACAGTAACACACTACACTGTCGACTTTTAGCAAAAGGTGCCACCTATATATTGGGAAGTCACCAGTTCTATTCCGGGTGTATCTGAACTCGTCAAAGTTCTTTTGTGGTTTCCTTGCATCATTTAGGGGAATGCTGGGGCAGTTATATTTCACAGATAATCTTTCACTTCTATTCTAACTCTATTTGCTCGGTCTTATTTGTCACTTCCTAACCACCGCCCATCACCCACTCCCACGATTCTTAAAAGGTTACTCAGCAGGGCCTTCCACCCCCACCCTTTCGCTTTGCGCTAAAGTGTAGATCGGGGGGTCTACCGGTCCAGCAGTATAGTAGGTGGTGGGAATGAAACGTCCAAAATTTTTTCTTTTGGCGGTCGCTCATAACAGTTTTATTACAGATGAATGGATAAACTTCTTCCATCAATATCAGCGTTTGCTAGCAATCCTACAACTGACTAGTTATTACATGGTTAAAAAAAAGAAGGCATTAAAATCCTTTTTCGTCTAGTTATAAAGGATCACAGATCCCACATTTGGAACGCGTCCTACACAGTAGACACAGCGCACCGAAAGCCATATCCCACGACCGGTTAATTAGTGGATTTCAATATTTACATACACATTGTAAATGTTATTTGTATTTGTATGATACCGATACCATTATTTTACGTAGCCCTTTTACGTTCTTTCATGAAACCATGCAATTTTAAATGGTTTCTAGAAGACACTGTCTATTCAAATTTTATATCGCGAGAATTAAATGGAATTAACAGTTACTATTAATAATATATAAATTATAATCATGGTAACTAACGACTCTTTAAAAAGCACATCGCCTCGTTTTCATTGTTTAAATAAATAGAATATAAATTTAAATGTTCTGTAAATAGTCCCCTGTAAGTTCGTTGATGTAGCTGAATTTTACTCCAGTGGCGTTAGAAGAATATGCAAATGTTACATTTGAACTGCGGCAATTCTCAAACTTCCGAATGTCTTCATACACAACAAATGTTCACTTGTTGGCACTCCATTTAGCTTTCGAGGGTTCCGAAAATTGTTTTACTTGCGTGAAAGTTTACACGGAATTATATACTAACGTAACGTTTTCAATTCCGTTTTGTTCCGAAATCTGCCAGCAACAGGCCAATTTATTCCCCTGGTCTCGCTTGTTGATATTTTCCGACCCGTCTGATAACCGTGGAATTAAGCCATATTCACAAACTGTCACAAATTAATGCCGGGTTGAAGGCTTATGGAGTATTACAACGGGGAATTTATCCGAAACTGTTTTAGTTTGCGTTATTCTTCCGGTTTGGATTAAACAATTCACAAGGGATGTATTGATCCCTTTAATTACCTCGCATATATTATACAGACAACTGTGCTTTAATTATACTATTGATCTACTAGTTGCACCCGTGAAAGTTTGGACGGATGGGTACCGCTGTTTTACATTTTACCCATGGCGTTGCTCCATACCGCATCCTGTCTGTGACCCTACGATGACCAAATATTAACATTTCAAAATGATCAACACGTCAAAACGTTGGTAATTTTTAATTAAAATTTCCGATTAATAACATCCTTGATATTGAAAGTACAATAGTGAGGCAATTCCATTATTTTGTATCATGAGAGGAGATAGCTCCACAAAATTACCTTTAATAATAAAATAAACACAATGATGAAATTTTACACTTTATTTAGAAATCTCTAACAATATTGTTTCAACCTTTCGGTTATCTTCAGAGAGAAACGATATAGATGCTAACTTAAAGATAAAGTCGTACATCTATTTATATCTAACTAAGTGCTAATGTTGGGCACACCCCCTCCGTTAGATACATCACTAATAGCTTTAAATATAGGGCTATTGAGACCTTCCGTGTATTCATTGGTCAAATTCAATTTCTTATAAATTGCTTTTTGGATTTCAAGTTTTTCTAAAAAGTTGAGTTTGAATCCTTTATTTTCAATATGAATAATTGAAAGACTGTCATTGTTAATTGAATGGTTCATCGTAACACAGTGTTGTGATAATACAGTCGAATGTTTTTTGTCGTTTACTGATTTTATGTGTTCTTTGAGCCTGACTTCAAAATTTCGTCCTGTTTACCCTAAAAATATAGCATCACAGTCATTACATTTTATTTTATAAATGCCTGATTTTTTGTTGTTATTTATTTTATCAATTTTGTTATTAACTAATATGGTTTTCAGATTGTTTTTATTACTATTTATTGTATTTATTTGTAGGCTTCTTAACCTAGAGCAGATTGTGGGCTTATATTTTTATAGAATGTGATTGGATGCCATTTTTCGGTTTATTACCTTTAAACATACTTATTTTAGCAGTAAAGATACTCAGATCATTGAAATCTGAGAATATAACATTTCAAAAATTATTTATAACTTCTACAAATACGAATGCCTGGTTTATAAAGAAGACAAGAGGGAGGAGCAAAGTCAACAAATTAAAATAAATTAATGTTGTGTTACTAACAATGTTATTTATAACAAAACGTACATTGAGAAAGTTAAATAAAGGATATTGTTAAAAAAAGGATATCAAAATCCTGGGAAAACTTCATCAAAGCAGTCAATAAAACAATCAAAGTATATTATTAATAGGTAGGTTATAACTCTTATAACTCTTTGCCATATGGTTGCATTTTATGACACACTCATTAATATTAACTTTAAATGAATTACAAATAATAAGACAACTAAAAGAAATAGATCTTAAAATTCGTAAATTATACTGAGACCTTTTATTGAGATACTGACCACTCTTTCAAATTGTCTACAACAAGAGGAATCCACGACGTAATTATAAGCAAAATATGGAATATCCACAAACTATTGATTAATGCATTGTACTGTTAAAAATGCTAAAAATATTCGGCGAAATTTCCATGGCATGCTATTCCAACACCTCACAGAGTTGTTGAAAATCTATTTGTAGAATTGAATTATGTGGAATTCCACATAACAACGATTAGATACCTAAAACGCGTTTCTACAGTCTAGGTGTCATCCTTGGTTGGAAACTGAATGTAACTCTCGCTAACTGAAGATTGAACCTTGCTTATCGAAATGTTTTTTAGGTTTGTAAATGTTTCTATGTGGAATTTTGGGTTTTAGAATTTTACTCGCAAAGGTTAGCAAACAATTAGTCTTTGTTACCCTTTTGCTTCACCTTTTTTTCTATATATCTGCAAATATGATATGCAGCACCTAACTAGACAGTATTTGTAGATTTTAAGCTACTATTGTTGTTATGTTGAAAGCTTGAAGTGAAACATCCTTAGGAATGCTTAAGGGTTCAAAGGATGTAAAGAATGCCAAAACATAATGCATGGAAAGACATTATGCATGGCAAGATATCTCACCACGACAACTATAAAATGGAATTTCTATGTTTAGTTGCCACTTTTATTTGTGTTTATAGGAACGAATTTACAACAAGAATGTTTTCTCGAGAATTCAAATAAATGATGTAAAATGTTAATATTACATTGTTTTTTGTTTTTTGATTTAGTAGAAAGTAGATAAAAAATTATGAAAGCGGAAAACTATCTTGTTCTTTATTAATTAATATTGAGTAAAACATAATTAAAGTTTTCACAATTTTTTTAATTTCACTACTATAGTTTCGCTATTACTGTAGCCTTTTCGTGAGTACTATTTAAGCTTACACAAAATATCCTATTTATATTCTAACTTAACTTAAGGGTTGGGGGTTTTTATTTTGAATAAGTTTAATAATGATGAATTATTTAAATCTAACTGGTCGTTTAATAATAGCTCCGGATTATAATTTTTTTTTTTATTAATTTTAAAGATTCTAGAACATTTAATTTTGTGTTTTTCCTAAAACATGTAAAATTTTGAAATCTTGATTGAACTTGTGGTTTTCGGCTAATAAGTGGTATGTATTTATAAGATTTTAAATGTATGTTGATCCTAGTAATAAACGATCTGCCTGTTTGGCCTACTACTAAACGACCAGATAGATTTAAATAATTCACCATTATTAAATTTATTCAAAATAAAAACCCCCACCCCTTAAGTTAAGTTAGAATATAAATAGCATGTTTTGTGTAATCTTAAGCAGTACTATGTATTACTCACTTAAAAAAGCTACAGTGTAGCGAAACTATAGTACTGAAATAAAAAAATTTGTGAAAAGTTTAATTGTGTTTTACTCAATATGGATTCAAACTTTCACCAAGTAACAGCCAACGCAATCTATCGTTTATTTATTATTTATAAAATTAGTATATAAGTATTTTAGATATTATGTATAAGAAATCGAGTCGACCTAAATCGTAATCCAGAAAAGAATTTTGAAAACGTGACTCGAATTTTCTACCAATTCATTCCATCAATGAGTTTTCGGGTGGGTTTTCCTAGATATCCAAGAACAAACACGTATCCCATTTAAACGTTGATGTATGTGAATTCAAATATATCACATGCAGCGCATTTTAAGCAAGTTTGATGGTTTATTGTTGTCTTCGTTAAGTAGAAATAACGCCGGTTCCAGAATCCATCAAATACTACATCAGAGAAGTGTTTCTGAAAACTAAAATTACTTGAGGAACTTTAATTTAATTAAAACTCAACTGCGCAATGAGGCAGCTTCCTTTATGTCTTAGTTAGTTTCAAGTCGGGAGAAAATGTAATTAACAATTTGACCTATATTGAATACGTAGATGAACCTATGGTAGTGTTCATTAAAACCGATTAGAAAGCAACCCATTATACACTTGAGAAAGATTGTTTTATATGAGAATCATTTTGCAGATACTTTATATCTGCTAATAATTGTTTTTGATGGAATTTACGTGTAGTTTATATTTAAAAGAAAACAATGCTTTTAAATACATTAATTCTAAAATGTACAGTTTATATGGATAAATTTGAATGATAGGGTAACATGTGCAGTGATAAACTGAACAATTAACATTTGAAGACCACTTTTATAAGTGACATTAAGTAAAAAACGTGAGAATTCATTTCGTGAAGTTAAAGGCCATAGGACGACAATAATGGTGAATTGACCCAGAGGGATACCTGGACCAGTTTTTGAGGGTATGTATGTTGCTATTGAAGACAAAAGTTGATCCTGCGCTTAGGTCTTTACTTATTTTGGTTTTAAAATAAATCGAGAAATTTGAGAAATAAATAAATGATTTTTTCTCAAAAGCGGCTTAACCGATTTGAATGAAAATTGGATATATTATAAATATACATAAAGACTATAGAAGAAGAAATGACAGTTTACATTCTTCATTATAATCATTAGAAATATGCAATTTTTTCCGATTCTTTTTCTGAATTTTTAGATTATGGTTGTTGTAAATTAATCAAATAAGCATTGTTTTTGTTGTATTAAAAGTATAATAAACATTTAAACACATCGATTTCTATATCAAAAAATCGTTTCTTATTGTTATTAGATATAGCGTACCGCTCTGATCAATTTGAGGATTTGGGTGGTCATTCCCTATCGAAAGAGACAAAATTTCTCTAGAGTGTTGTCATATAGAGAATAAAATATTTTAGAAAAATCGCTGCTTCTAATTATTATTATACAGATTATGGGTTGCTATTTTTTTTTTAGTGTAGCCTTTAGGTATCTCTAAATGTGTTTAAATTTCTTTTGAATCTGTTAAGCCGTTTTTGATAATAAAATTGTTCTCTGATTTCTTGTTTTTTTTATTTTTAAATTTATGTATTCAAAAGGCAAAAATTAGATAGATACCTAACACTTGTGGGATCAACGTATCTTACTAGTAACAACATATCCAAAAATTGATCCAGAAACCTCTCTGGAGACGATTCACCCTTCTCAACATCCTACAGCCTTTTTAAATCATTACACAAACCTTCCAAGTTTAATCCTTAATCTCATTTATGTACTTAAATGGAAATGACAAACAAATTTTGTGAAATTGTATGTAGTTATTGATTTGTTTTTAACAATATAATTGATTCTACAAATATTAAATCTTCTATAGTTTTCCTTTTATTACATACAACAGTTTAGTTAATTTTTAATTCGATCTCGTGCATTAATTAAAACCTAGACCTTGTTAGTAAACGTTAGCGTTTGTCCATTTTTAATGGCAAGTTGTAAAACGGATACGTTTCCTTTAAACTTTAACTGCATATTCAGTTTAGGTGCTCTTAAAAGCTATAAAAGCTTATGCTCTGTCAAAGTTCAGCACTTCACCTAAAAGCAGTAATTTCTATGAACATACTCTAACGACCGTAAATAAAATTGAGGTCAGTACGTTTCCTACTACTGCATTCAAATAAAAAACACGTAATCGTGGATTCTTAGTAAATGAATTCGCCTTTTTATGTTTTTGAATTTTACAATGACATTTTGGAAGATTAGCTATTTAAAAATTGAATCGATGAAGACTTCAAATATTGTAACTCCATAATCACATTTAATAAAACACACATGAATTACAGAAAGTTTTTATTGATACCACAATAATATTATTTCGACATACAATGCGTTCTTCAGGTGGTGAAGTAATCTAAACTTAAACTAATTGCAAGTCGACTTAAAATACTAAATTATAAGGGTGGGGGTGGAAAGTTCAAATGTTTAGTAGAGGAGAATTGTTCAAATCTGTTTAATCATTTAAAATTAATCCTAATTTATTTAATTTATTTATTTCTATAGTTTCTAGTAAGTTCAATTTAATACATTTAGCTTCAGTATGTAGTATCTTAAAGTTATCATTAAAGTTGTGGGAGTTAGAAATTAAGTGATTAGCATAAGTAGACTGATTATTTTTGTTTTCAAAACATTTCTTGTGTTCTTTTATACGATCTTTAAAAGCTCTTCCAGCCTGTCCCTCCCTCTAGGAAAACATATTGCAAAATTTACAGACTGCATCGTATCATTCAAAAAGGAAAATTCTTTAGACAAACTTATTAAAAACAACAAAGACTCCACCAAAAAGAAAATAAATCTTGAATTTATAAGTTAGATTGCGGTAGTTGCAACAAATCTTACATTGGACAGACTGGAAGAGCTTTTAAGGATCGTATAAAAGAACACAAGAAATGTTTTGAAAATAAAAATAATCAGTCTACTTATGATAATCACTTAATTTCTAACTCATACAACATTAATGATAACTTTAAGATACTACATACTGAAGCTAAAGGTATTTAATTGAACTTACTAGAAACTATGAAAATAATTAAATTAAATAAACTAAGATTAAATTTAAATGACCAAACAGATTTGAACAATTCTTCTCTACTAAACATTTAAAGTTTTCATCCCAACCCTTATAATTTAGTATTTATGTCGACTTGCAATAAAAACTTTCTGTAACTCATATGTGTTTTATTAAATTAGCTATCTTCATGAAAATCCTAACAAATTCTTATTGATATATACGATATATAAGCAATCGTGATAAAGTGACCACCTCATAATATAACAGGAAGAACGGAAGGAAGGTAACGGGAACTACAATTTTCTATTAACTTCAGCTCATACAATGTAGAATCACAAATCAGAGTGTCGTATGGCACACATATGTTCATCCCAAGGTACAAACAGTAGTTGTACGAGGGTTTCTATTTATATTTTGAGCCTAATAATGAAAAGACAGTAATTTATTACCAAAATAGTTTTGTGAAGTATTTGAAGTATTCCTTATGATAATCAATACACTTTTCCATGCGCTCGAACTAATTTTCGTAACACTTTTTCCACTCCGATTGATGTACCTCCAAAATATAGTTTTTAAATGTATCAACAGCTGCTTGGCCACGCAATTTATTCTTGATATGCGGGAATAAGAAAAAGTCATTTGGTGACAAATCGGGTCTGTACGGAGCATAACATTGCTCATGACGGCAATTCAACGTTTTGGCCAGTCAAATGGTCAAATAGGTGGTTGTTTCAGCCGATGTATGAAAGCTTTCATTGTCATGATGAAGAATGATCCTTCGTTTCTGCTTCTTTTTTCGTATTTGGTCAAGAACTTCTAGCAAACAAATGGTTGTGTATCACTCAGATCAGAATTCACCGTTTTACGTTGTTCTAACAGCACATGTTTATTCCTTAAAGCCGTATTATCAACTTGAATTATCTGTGTACATATATTATACAAATACCTTTATGGACCATTGAGTGTTTCAGTTTCTAAAAATCATTTAAATATCGAAATAGCTGTCAGCCATAAACAATATTTTTTTTACTACATGAAGTATTTTATTTCATTATTATACAACAGAAATTGTGTTAACACTTCATTCAAATAATTATCTATCCAAAGTGTTGGCTATATATTTTATGTATTTTACTTGCACTTGGATTTTCCATACAACCTACATTTTCCGACACGCAAGTGAATTTAAAGCAGTAGCTATTTGAATATTTCTCGGAAAACACAAAATTTTAATGGCATACCCGATCAATAGCGGCTTTTTTCAACAAAACGATATAATAATAGACGCAACAAATTTCACTTTATGGGAACATTAACAGCAGTATGTGGAAAAATATTATTAAGAATATGTTAAACACATTTTTGTCGTGAGAAGAGCATACCCTAATAATTGTTATATACTTCATCAATTTAACAAATAATTAGACGACTTTATGGATAGCACTGTCATTTATAAACAGAAAATTACCAAATTAAACTGTAAAACACTAACGTATTAGTTCTCCAAACAATAAAATTGATTCACACATACACACTTATTCGTGGTGAATAGCAATTAACCCTTGATATTCAGTAAGTCTTCAGGTTCGAGCTACAGATGTTTCCATTGTCCAGCAAAAGTTTTCTATTCTGATATACATGACTCTCGTCGTCTAGGAATTAAAACTCTAATAATTTTTCATCACTGCTATACGACTCTTAAAGATTAAGATTATAACGCTCTAGATGATTGCTTAACATTTGGGAGGTCACCGGTACGAATCCGAATCCAGCTGTCCTTGTCTATGTTTTCTGTGATTTCCTTGGATCATTTAGGCAAATGCTAGAGTAATCTTCCACCTGTCTTCTGTCTTTATTTCGTCCATCTCATCTTTCTCTCTCTAACCACACCACCCACTCATTCCCACGATTCCTGAAAGGAGGCTGAAGAGGCCTTACGCCCTACCCTCCAGCTTTTCACAACAGTGTAGGGGTCGAAAGGATTGCCCGCCCACCAGCACAAGTAGCTGATGGGTGTGAAACACCCAAAAGTTTTTTTTTATTATACCGTACGCGAAAATGCTAATCTTAGTGTACTTATAGTATCCCGCTCTAGTCAAATTGATTGCTTGCGCACCACTACTTCTTGTGTGGATCGTCCATCGTCTGCAATCACCACTTATGAGTTTTGTTTTAGTAACTTATCGTCGCCGAAGGAGTGAACTTCTCTCTTTTGCGCATACGCGAACATAATTTTAGCGCAATATTACTTTATTTTCAACCTATTGTATGGAATGCATTAAACATTTATAGAGTTGGGACTATTTGCATTCTTAATTACCAACTGGTTAAAAAAATAATTCTCGTAAAACAAAATAAATATTATTTTGACGTAATTATTTATTTAATAGTTTTTCATGATACATAATTTTATAGGTTGATAGCAGCACAATAATTGAGTAATTATTGAAATTTAATAAAAAATATATTGAATGTTAAAAATCATTTTAAGACAATATGGAAAAAGATAACAATTTTTTTGAACTACCTGGCTAGCTTTCGCTAAAAATGGATAAATATCATCTAACTTCTTATTATAATGCTATAAGGTTATAATGGCAATCCCTTACACTTCAAAAGAGCTCCAAGCCTAAAGTTCCTACCTAAAGTGCTTTAGTTCTTGAAGTCCCAATTACATTTTAAAATCCAAGAACTTTTTACTTTTTACCGTTTACTTCGAATACTATTTTGGTTTAAAGCCCTAATCACCTATGAGGACTGCGAACACGCCATAAGTGCTTGAAATAAATCAAACTGCTTCAAGCACTTAGAAAATATTAAAGCCCTTTTAATGTTTTTGTTATATTCCAAATTGCTTTTTTGTTTTTATTACTTAACTTATATTTAAAGTGAGAAAACTTCCACCATTTTGAATGGGTTTGTAGTCTTTGAAATGCAAATTACATAGCACTTTTATAAAGTAATTCGTTCACTAAACCCCAATTATTTATTCACGAAAGGACTTGAAGTACAGTGCTTCTAAGCTATGAAAGGACAGGAAACACAATTTCAAACACAAAGCTCTAATGCTTTTTTCACCTCTGTTCTATAGTAGTAGAAAAAATATTGTCAGATTATGGAAAATTCCCTGGCCAGATAAAGGCTTCGTAATTTATAATTTTCTATTCATAAAAACGAACATACTATTTACAAGGCAGTTCTACAAAGGGTTAACTGAGGGTGTGTATGTATTGTATATTTTATATTTATACACAACTAACATATAAAATGTAGTTCAAAAAGATTTTATGTAGTTGAGTAATTAGGTCCTTTTTAAAGTTGTAGGTAATGTTTTTGAAGTTTTGAAAGAGTTATTTTCGTTATGAGAAGAAATATCAAGGGATACGAGCAGTTTCACGTTTCACTATGCAATTAAGGGATACAAAGGGCCTTAATATAGAAACTTGTTTTTCTCGGGGCCCATTAAAAAGACAAATGCAGCTGTAGAGCAAGGCGATTAAAAATAAAACGAGGTTATTTCCAGCTCCAACGTGACCTCTCGGAAAATACGTTAAAGAGGAAAATTCTGCTTTTAACGGTAACCGATCATGTAGATGTCGAGTAAATACCAAAAAATATTAATTTATTAATCAGGAACCCATGAAGCAATTTAGTTTGACAAGAAACATGTAATGCTTTGATGGTTCACAAAAGACTACTCCAACCCTTTTAATGCCTTTGAAATACGACCATCCTTTAATCTTGTAAATAATTTTGGGGATATATAAGTCATATCAAGTGAAACTGTCTAAATAAATTATTAATACGGCAGAGAAGGAGAAATTACAGACTGTGCCACAGTTTAATTTCTCCACAATCCAATAAGATGAGGTTTAGAAAGGCATAGGTACCTACAGAATAAAATCAAGGTAATGTTAACCAATAATTTATTAACATGACAATTGTTTCAGGCATTGCCCACTATTGTGAGTAATTACAGTACTCAATTCAAAGTGTGATGTAACGAATATTTATATCCTAATTAAGCTTGCTCACTAGGAATGGGGAGGAAGTACGTCCTAATTCTGATTATTCACGATATCTGAATTCTTATGTAAAGCTTTTTTAATGTTCAAATTTTCTAACATAGTTAAAATTACTACATACAATATCAACAAAGCCAAATTGGGATATAGATATTCCTTATACCACATTTCCTTTGGTTTCCTTGGATTACTTAGGCAAAATGCTGGGGCAGTAATATTTCACAGGTAATCTTTGAACTTTGTTCACCACTTTGGTGTATGCGTGTTCATTATTAGTAGTAGACTTTATAAAACAAAACATTTATTTACACTGGACCGTAAAGAAGAAATAAGTGGATGAAGTGAAAGTTGAATCAGAACTGTTAGTATTTTGAGTTTAAAATAATTTAGGAAATTTATGAAGGCGGAGCTAAGGGTTGTTAAATAAAAGTAGGGGACTGTTAGTAAGAAAGCATACTTTGAAAAGAGAGATAGAATTTCTAGCTTGCGAGCGGCGTGGTCTAGTTCTGTACATCATTGCTTAGCATTCGGGAGGTCACAGGTTCGAACCCGGTCCGGCTGCTCTGGTCCAAGTTTTCTGTGGTTTCCTTGGATCATTTAGGCAAATGCTGGAGCAGTAATATTCCACAGATAATCTTTCACTTCTCTTCTGTCTTCATTTCATCCGTCTCATCTTTCTCTCCATAACCACACCACCCACCCATTCCCACTATTCCTGCAAGGAAGCTGAAGAGGGCCTTACGCCTTACCCTCCGGCTTTGTACTATAGTGTAGGTCGGAGGGACTGCCCGCCCACCAACACGAGTAGCTGGTAGGAATGAAACACAAAAAAGTTTTTTAACTAAAAAAAAAAAAAAAATCTAGCTTAAAGACATTGAACCCAAAGCAACGAAAAAACCCACTATTAGAAAGTAATTAGGACAGGGTAGAATCACAGGCGTTTTACAGTTAATAAATAAAATAGAAATATTTTAAGAGATTATAGGAAAGTATAGAGGTAATAAAGTAATTTGGAAATAGAAGAATAGATGCCGACGTAATATTGTTAGTTGAAAAGAGAAGAATAGCTGCAGATGTTGGTCGCTACAAATCTTTCACTTCTCTTCTGTGTTCATTTCGTTCGTCTCATCTGTGTCTCCCTAACCACCGCCCACCCTCTCCCACGATTTCTAAAAAGAAGAGGGTCTTATACCCTACCCTTCGGCTTTGCACTATAGTGTAGGTCGGAGGAATTTCCCGCCCACCAACACGAATAGCTGGTGGAAATGAAAACCGATTTTTGTTTTCACTGTGGTAATGTAATTCTCAATAAACTTTGGTGAATATTACATTGTTTTCATTCTGTAGAAATACAATGTTTCCCTCCAAATGTATTTATTTAAAATCCCCATTTGATAAAATCTATGAGCTGTATATTTATGAAGATGGCTATGAACCCTATAAATCATTAAATATAATTTGTATTAAATTTTTTCGCCCATATGAATCGAGCACAAAAACAATTAAACAAGTAAGAACTTGGCACCCTGAGGCATCAACTGTAAGAGAAATTTTCTCTGCACGTCTTTTAATTTAATGAATGTCTGAGTTGGCATAAGCTCACACGAAACATAAATAGATCAAACGGGTTTTGTTACCAATAGAACTTTTTATCTTCAAGTAAATATATTTCTGTACTCAAGTGCTATCCAATTAGGATCTAATGACTTACCAATAAATATACAATTAAATTGTATAACCCATTATACCAAAATATACTTTAACGGTTGTAAATTTTGCAATGTTGATTTTCTTAAAAGGCTTTTATCATTTTATCATGGTTTCTATTTCTTTTACCTTTGTACAATTTCTCTTGCTTTGTGTTCAAATTATTTCTAGATGAACGATCATTGTAATAACATTGTATATTCTTTAATCTTGTGCCCAATTCGAGTCTGTCTATACTATTTCCATATAATTCTGCTTCTCAATTCAATGCAAAATTATTTAGTAACAATAGTATATTTCTAAAATAAAATGATTCGCATACCATGCTACGCTTCCTTTGGTACACGAGCAAATCCAATTTAAACCTGAAGGCTTCAAGTACACAGTATCTAACAAATAGTTTAAAGCTAGTCTATACGAAAGAATAATTTTAAGAGGTTATGTTTCTTTAAAATTAAATAAAATATTTGAATAATTAATAAGTAACGTTAACGGCCGAATCAATCCAATTTGAATAATTTTTATTTTAGCATGCATATTTCTATTCTAGTGAATCGATGTAGCTGTTAATTCTTGTAACTCCATATTGAAATTAAACACAAAACAGTTGGTAACAAAACTTTTTATTTTTATCCACAATAATATTATTTCACCATACAGTGGTTTCCTCATTATATTAATTATATTTCCACCTGAGGAAGCCACTGTGTGGTGAAATAATATTATTGTGGATTACAATAAAAAGTTTTGTAACCAACTGTTTTGTGTTTTATTTCTATTATATTGGTAAATAGTGAACTACAGGTGTATTTGAATTAAAAACCTAGAAGGAAAACCACTCGTTGGCTTTAAACCAACTGAGATAAATCACTGGAAAGAGGACCAGAAAATAAACGAGATCTGAAAGAAATTAAATGAATGGAGGACCAACAATTAATTCTTTTTACTGAAAAATAATAAATCGACAAAGCTTTCGATCGAAACATTCGCGATTTAGTGGTTGTCAAATTAACACAATATATTATATAAGCGTTATTATAATAGACGGTTATATACAAATGCACGCTCCATTATAATAATTAAACAAGATAATTTCATTATATTACCATTCTGATGATTTGATATGATATATATATATATATATATATATATATATACTTTTGGAGAACTTAAAGATTAAAAAGCCTTGGAAAATAAAGCGAATTTGGTTAACAAATCAAACAGAACTATTTACTTACAATTCACCCCTACTCTTTTACAAATCGTAATGTATATAATGCAATACGACTAGTTTAGACTTTAGTAATCACTGTATACTCTCGTTAATGGCCGAATCGGACGAAACAAATTTGTCGGGTATCGATTAAATTATTAGTGAAACTTTCTGTTTTTTATTTTCAATTTTTGAATTAATATACTATTCCATTTAAAATAATAATGTTGACATCAACTTCCGGTATAACCGGAAGTAGTAGACAGTTGAAATTATTATACATGAAAAGACCATCCTTGTTAAGCGCTACTCCCAAATTTTCAAATCTCTAACATGCTTAGTTTTCCTAAAACGTCTAATGTACCACTCAATTTAAATAACCCTCTATATATTGCATAAGTGTGTCTCCCCACCCTCAAATATCTATCTATCTGCTATAACACATAGTCTCCAGTACCAAAAAAAAAATATTCATCGTATTAGAAGGTAAATGAAATTTTTACAAAAAATTCATATTTTGAAAGTCTTTTTGGTTAACTAATAATTAAAAAGAAAAGATGAAACAACTTACACAAGACATCGAATTACTAGAGTTTTCGTATCGGTTTTTATGTACACATATGCGAAAAACAGCAAGTGGAAGTTAATGTTATTAAAAGTGCAGTTCATTGAACACGCACGCAATAAATCGAATTAATGGAGTAGATATGGCAACCATTTACGAAATAAAGTTACATTCCATATCGCCAAAAGCGTGAAACGGAAGGATACGTATATCAAATTAAGGCTATTCCACCGCTTTGGAGTTCTTTTTATATCAGAGACGAGTGTTTTTACACGATGCTGCCATAACAACGACTTTTCCAGCGTTCCTCGGACACTTAAGCTAAAGAAAACGATGACATAAAATGAAAAAACGGGAAACGGTACAAGACTCCATTATAGGAATTTCAATGCAAATGGTAGTGGGTACTAAACTCTCTCTGTTTATATATACAGGGTTTTTCAAGTTGATGGGATATTAGAAGTATATGAATTAGTAGAATGAATTCAATTCTGAAACTTGGGTTCATTTGGTTATTGTTTATGCCGCTTCTTTTAAAAATATTTTCAAGTTCGATTTACATCCGGTTATATCGGAAGTAGATGTTAACTTTCTTATTTTAAAAAGATTGGCATACTTTTTTTCATTTTCCGATAGAAACCTGAATTCATGGATATTTTATAGGGGACACTATCCCGAAAATATTGATGGATTTTGAGTTATTTAATTTTTTGACATTTGCACGTTAACATTTAAAAAACCGTAATTCAATTAATCTTTGCGATTTTGCTCTCCTAACAATTATTTATAACTATTCACATTATCGAGAAAAAAAGGTGCTTTTTAACTAAAACGTACAGGGTACTCAAATTTTGTGGTCAAAGGGGCATAAGTCAATTTTTTTTAAACGGAATGACCCATTTCTAACTGCATATTCGAATTCCTCATTGAATTTGGCGTCTATTGATATGGGACCATCGTATACCTTTGTTTATACTTTTTGAGAAAATTTATAATTTGTAAAAATGTTGCTTTTTTACACTGCATACGTATAATGTTAATGAAAGCAGTGTGCTGCGATTTCGAAACAATTGAACAATCAAAGTGTCAGAATGCGTATGTCATCTTCCAGACCCACAATTTTGAATTGTTGCAATAAAGTATCCACAATGAATAATTTAGCTAACTACTACTACTACAGCAATCAAGATATTTTAAATGTATTTTATTTACATGCAGACTTTTTAATGAACGTTGTCCAATTAAACAAATGTAAAAAAAATATGTCATTCCACTTAAAATAAGAAAGTTAACATCTACTTTCGGTTTAACCGGATGTAAATCGAACCTGAAAATATTCTTAAAAGAAGCAGCATAAAGAATAACCAAATGAGCCCAAGTTTCAGAATTGAATTCATTCTACTAATTCATATACTTCTAATAGCCCATCAACTCGAAAAACCCCTATATATATATATATATATATGTATGTATGTATATACCTATTACATAACACTATTTCTGTATACAAGAAGGAAATGTCTCGTTTCAAGAAAAACAAACAGAGTTAAAATATAGGTCAAGTATAAGTGAAACATTCATAATTAGGGGTTTGTACGACAAATTACCCGTTACTTTCCTTACAAATTAATTTAATTTAGAAGAAACGTTAGACGAAATCAAGGTCAATAAACAAATTATTAATAATATTTTTGATTTTCATTTGCACACTCTCCACAATTCGTTTTATCCCTATTTAATGTAGGTATTTAAAATAAAACTGCCTTCTTACCTGTGAGGTGTTAATCAAATATGCAAATGATTTAAAATATTTAGAATTTCAAAAAGCCAGTCGACAATGTAAATCATAACAAATGAATGGATTTTTTATAAAAATAGTATCTGCTACGTATATATTTGATGTGTACCTAGTCAACATAAATAGTAAATGTTCAGTCAACCGCATTTAGGAAATATTTTCAATAGTACTAGTGGTCAAAAAATTATGAAACGTCTTTTAAGTATTAAGAAAAAGAAGAAAATTAAACACGAAAATTATTGTAGATGTCTCAATCAGTTTTATTAAAACACTCTACATATGTTGACCTAGTAGGTCGTAACACATGCAGAGTGTTTCAGTAAAACTGATTCTGACATCTAAAAGCATTTTCATGTCTAATTTCCTTAGCATTTACTATAAATTATTCCCTAAGAATGGAATAACAGCCGAAACAGCTACCAGGTTTAGTAATAGATCATTGTGAAACAAAAATATGGATCGTTGTTTTTTCGTTCCTTTATATTACTGACACTAATAATGGTTACACTGATCGAAATAGGATAAGGATCAGCAGAACTAGAACGTTCCACTTAAAATAAGAATATAATTTCTAGTTGCGACAATATATTATCTACTCAAATTTGCTGTTAATTGAAACATATTATGTATATACAAAAAAGAAGGAATTAAAATCCTTATTCATCTAACTACTAAGATCAAAGATCTCAAATTTTGAACACATCCTACCAAGTAGGCATAACGAACAGAAATCCATTTCCCACGACCGGTTTCGACCTATCGGGTCTCATCAGGTGGGCGCTGGCAGAAATGCCTTTACAGGTTATATTATAAATATAAAAATATAAATGTAAATATGGAATCAACAGTAACAACTACTCCAAGGGCTAATACCCCTACCGGCATTGAATTACCCTGTTGATTCCGATGTATTCTTAGACGAAGATATAACATATCCAAAAAAGAAGGTATTAAAATGCTTATTCGTCTAACTACTAAGATTAAAGATCTGAAATTTTGAACGCGTCCTACCAAGTAGGCATAACGAACTGAAAGCCATATCCCACGACCGGTTTCGACCTATCGGGTCTCATCAGGTGGGAGCTGGCAGAAATGCCTTTACAGGTTATATTATAAATATAAAAATATAAATGTAATTATGGATTCAACAGAAACAAGTACTCCGAGGGCTAATACCCCTACCGGCATTGAATTACCCTGTTGATTCCGATGTATTCTTAGACGAAGATATAACATATCCAAAAAAGAAGGTATTAAAATGCTTATTCGTCTAAATACTAAGATTAAAGATCTCAAATTTTGAACGCGTCCTACCAAGTAGGCATAACGAACTGAAAGCCATATCCCACGACCGGTTTCGACCTATCGGGTCTCATCAGGTGGGAGCTGGCAGAAATGCCTTTACAGGCTATATTATAAATGTAATAATATAAATGTAATTATGGATTCAACAGAAACAACTACTCCGAGGGCTAATACCTTCTTTTTTGGATATGTTATATCTTCATCTAAGAATACATCAGAATCAACAGTGTAATTCAACTCCGGTAGGGGTATCAGCCCTCGGAGTAGTTGTTTCTGTTGAATCCATAATTACATTTATATTTTTATATTTATAATATAACCTGTAAAGGCATTTCTGCCAGCTCCCACCTGATGAGACCCGATAGGTCGAAACCGGTCGTGGGATATGGCTTTCAGTTCGTTATGCCTACTTGGTAGGACGCGTTCAAAATTTGAGATCTTTAATCTTAGTAGTTAGACGAATAAGCATTTTAATACCTATATTTACATTTTATGTATTTTTTATTGGTAGTAGGAACGTAATTCAAATTAATAAGTACAATAAAATATACACAGAATTTGCTACTTATTGTGGTATTCAGTAATATTCAGCAAGGTCCTTTTCTAAGAAAGATATTAACTTGTTAAGCTGAACCCGCGCCGTACCGTGATACAACAAAAGTAAAAGTAGATTATTGGTCAGTATTATATCGAAACTGTCAGACATGTATGGCGACTTCAAACTTATTGGTTCTCATCAGCACGATGTAAACAGCTCCAACAGAACATCGACCAATCTACCTGCTACCTTTAAACAGCCTTCAATTAACAAATACAGACAGATATAATTATAAAGGCACTTAGGTTGACCTTTGTTAATTCGTTTAGATTTAGTTGCTGTCAAGAAAACTGCATATAAAAACAATAAAAATTCACGGGAATTTAGGTTGACAGTTATTTATACGAACAATAACGGAAAAACTTACAGACGTAATAAGCGTTATATAAAAGGCCCAATTTATATGGTAGGTTTATTCCCGCTTCCTGTATTCCTCATTTGCGTTTATGGCAATCAGGAACATTGAGGTAAATTTTACTACGAACGGGATTGTAAACTTTCATTTGGGCATGTACGCAAAACTTTCGTGATCGCATTTAATGCCAAGCAAAACACATAAATGCACGCACTCTGACTGTTACACGCGCAACTAATTCCTAGATACATGTCACGATTTTATTTAATTACATTTACACAACCATATCAGCTTTGTTTGAAAACCATGTTTTCGATTTTCATGATAATGAATTGAAGAAGAGTAATAATAACATCTTCTAATTTTATAGTGTAATACGTAAAATTAAATACTAAATATAGCCTTACTAGGGCCAGTATTGTGTTTGAATCTTGTAGGACGTGTTGTCTAACTTTTGAAAGAAAAACCTCAAAATTTATAGGAAAATCTCTTTAATTACGAATATATCTCAAAGTGTGCTTATCCATGTGCATTAAGTAAAATAATAAAGTTCTTCAACTTCCGTTTTAAATGATTTATAGTAGGTATTTAAAGGTCCTAAAAATAGTTTTTAAATATTTTGTTTGTAAACGATGAGAAATGAGTAGGGCTGCCGCAAAAGTCAACAATGTTTGGATTTTTTCTTGTTTTCTCTTCGAAACCAATACAAAAGATCAAGAACAAGCAGTTCATATGAAATACAAGACAATGTCAAGATGAAAAAGACGACAAACTTATTTTGTAAAAATCTTGGATATGTAAATCTCTTTCTCGAATTAGAGCTACTGGTGATGCAAAAATAAAACTATGTCACTATGTTGCGATATTCTACTGCAGCCAAATCAAATTTTTATACTTAAAGATTGAAGTTGTAACATGTCATGTCTCATTTAGTTGTGCAAAAATATTACCTGAAAGATAGAAAGCCCAAGTTATCGATTAATTATGTTAAAATTATTACATTAAGGAATTTAAAGAATTCTAAATTCTATGCTTATAATTGTATACATAAATAAATACTCATGTATATAAATGTAAATATACTTATATAACAGGTAGGTATATATAACATTATGAGTGATGGAATGGTAAGGAAGTGGGTGAGAGCATTTAAAGATAGCCTCACAAATATGCATGACAATGCAAATATCTCATCACATCTTTTCACTGGTAAACTCTAAATCATCCTCCGTACAACCCTGATCTGGTGTGCAATGACTAACATTTGTTCCTGCACTTAAAGAAACATCTGAACGGTCAGCGTCTTTAAGATGATGACGAAGTCAAAACATTTGTGATGCAGTGGTTAACAGTTAAGAAGTCAGGCGGCAGAGTTCTATGAGAAAGGTATTCAAAAATTGGTCACTGGTCAAACGTTATGACAAGTGCCTCAATATTGAAGGAAATTATGTATAAAACTAAATTAAGGTACAGGCTTTCATGTAAAAATAAAATTATTAAGATATCTTTGCACGTTTTTTATTAATTTCAAAACGGTACATACTTAAAAAACACGCCTGATGTTAATGTTGTTTACATTTAAAATATTGATACCTTAGATATTCGAAGATAAGATCAAAATCATGTACTAATTTAAGAATGAGGATTACAAAGTTTAGATTATATGGTTATGGGGGGTGGTTTATATTTCAGATTAAGGGGTTTAAAACTCCTAAGTTATAGGGTGTATGGGGTAAAAATTTCTTGCATTTTTTACAAGTTATAATACCTTCTCTTCACACATCTTCCCATCCCTCAAAAAGAATTCTAGATCCGTCCCGGAATTTGTTTAGTTAAGTTTATAAGCGAATCTTACTACATTTTGATTTTTCCTATTCACTGCATAATCATTACTTCAATATTGTCTGCAAATATTTTATTGGTATGGGTTGGTAATAAAAGTAGTCGTTTTTGCAGATAAACGTAATGTAAAGAAATTGAATAAATCTGAAAGTTTCCTGTACCTGCTAATAAAACGTAACGATCTTCAATGATGTATATCCATTCTCAGATATTATGGTGAACTGCTTTTAATGTGATCAATCAAAAGAGGAGAAAAAAAGAAGTATTAGATATTGACATTATACAGCGAATTTCAATTTAAATTAAACATTCGCTGGCAGTTGTATCAATAAGTGTTATTGTATGCAAGGGTTGATACTGCTCTATTATTAAAACCGACATGCAAAATCAAAATTTATCTAATCGGTTCCATAAAAGATACCTATTTACTTACAAAAAACAATTTAGAGGAGGAAAGGAATAAAAAGTTCAATTAAGCATCGGGAAAGGAAAATTAGATATTCAGGATTCAATCAATGAAACTTCTAGGTATTGTAACTCTGTAATAACATATAGAAATACATTAATGTTATAAAAAAAGTAAAAACACACACAAGATATTGTTTTACACTATTTTATTAGAACTACTCTAACAATTGTTTCAGAACTCAGAAATTCAGTTTCTTTACAACTCTCAGATGATGACCTAATCAATCGAAACAATTGTTAGAGTATTTCTAATAAAATAGTATAAAACAATATCTTGTGTGTGTTTTTACTTTATTGAAGATGTTTTACAATTATCAAACCGCGGAATCAATTAATATTATTAATGTTATATTAATTTTTTGAATTAATTTGTGCCTGCTACAGATTACCTCAAATTAATGAAAAATAATTCATGAAATAACCAACACTTTTTTTTACTATTTTTATTTTTTAAATACTCTAACATATGTTTCGGCTATTATGCCATTATAATTTATTATACTGTAACTAAATTTAATGGGTAACATTTCTTCTTTTATATAGAACAAACTACCTAGCTGCTATTGATATTATTAGTAATGGGGAAACCCCGAAGTCAATTTGGTCGTTCAATAAAGTTTTGTTATTGTTGCTTGCTCTTATAATTTGTAGTATTTCTAGTAAATCTAATCTTTTTCCGCTAGTTTGTGTATGTAGCAATTTGAAATTATTTATATCTAATGAATGGTTGTTTCGAATGAAATGGTTGAAATGAATGGAGTGTTGTGTTATTGTTTTTTGATGTTCAACGAAACGTGTTTTATTTGAACGGCCAGTTTAACCTAAATATATAGAATCACAATCTTTACATTTGATTTCATACACACCACGTTTTTAATGATGATGAGATGATTCTTGTACTTGTGTCCTAATATGATGGTCCAGAAGGTCAAACTCAATGTTGTTGTATTTGTTCGTAACTTCACAATGGATTAATTTCAAATGGTGCGAGAGGTTGTTATGGATCGAATACCACTTTTAGACATAAATAATTTCAAATTGCTACATACACAAACTGGCGGAAAAAGATTAGATCTACTAGAAATACTAGAAATTATAAGTGCAAGTAACAATAAGAAAACTTTATTAAACGACTAAATTGATTTCGGGGTTTTCCCATTATTAAAAGTTGTTACAGGTAGAAGAGATTCAGAATAATAATATCAATAGAATCCTGGTAGTTTGTTCTATTTAAAAGACGAAATGTTACCCATTTAATTTAGTTACAGTATAACTCTTTGATAATGGCATAATAGCCGAAACATATACTAGAGTATTTAAAAATAAAAATAGTGCAACAATACCAAGTGTTAGTTATTTCATGAATTATTTTGAATAAAGTTTCAATAAGAGCTAAGCCAAATTACAATTAATATTATCAAATTATTGAGGAAAAATTTGTGACTCCTGTCATTCTCGTCGGGAATCATACATTAAACATATATCCAGTTTAGATTTACCCTGCCACTAATGGTAGTATTTAAATGATTTTTTAAATAAATTTAACCATATTTCTTCCACCTGAGGAAACCATAGTGTGGTGAATTTTACATAGTGGTACAAATAAATACAATTTTGTAACTTTAGAAGGAAAACACATTTTTAATTTTCACTGGTTTATTGTTTACTTAACAATTGTTTCGCTAATACTTTAGCTTCGTCAGAAGTAGACTTATACTTAATTAACAAACGAAAATATGTCTAATTTATACCTAAGTTAGGGTTCGAACTACTACTGGGGAGGGGGAATAAGTTTAACAACGGTGAATTGTTTAGATCTAACTGATCATTTAAAAGCAAATCTGTTTTTTTGAATTTATTTATTTCCATAGTTTCAAGTAAGGTTAGTTTGTAATTATTTGATTCTTTATGCAAATTAGTGTATTCATAATTGAATTGATGATTTTCTAACAACAAATGTTTCGCGTAATTAGAATCGATTTTTTTATATTTAAATGACCTATAGTGCTCACTTATTCTTTTTTTAAAATTTCTTTTAGTTTTACCTATATAAATTTTGTTACAGGTTCCACAATTTAATTTATAGATTCCTGATTGGCAATCTATATCATTTTTATCTTTATTGTTTTTTAAAATATTTGATATCGAATTATTGGTTTTGAAAGCTACATTAATATTGTTTTTGATTAAAATCTTTTTAATAACTTCTGAAGGATGTCCTATATATGTTATTAAAGCATATTTTTTCATTTCATTATTAATTTTTGGAAAAACTGATTGTATTGCCTGTTTAAATTTGATTTTTGTTAAAATTTTATCTATAACACTGATATTGTAATTATTGTTGTGTGCGATTTGCTTTATAATGTTCAGTTCTTTATTATAATTGTCAATGTTCATAGGTACTTTTAATAATCTATATAACATGCTATGGAATGCGGCATGTTTGTGTTGGTAGGGGTGTGTTGACAAATTGCTAATAACTGTATCCGTATGTGTTGGTTTGTGAAATATTGAAAAATCGTGTTTGTAATTTATTTTTGATATAGTTAAATCTAAAAAATTTAAACTATTATTTTCTTCTATTTCTACAGTGAACGTTATATTTGAATGTAAATTATTTATTTGATCTAAAAACATGTTTAATTGTCTTTCTGATCCTGTAAAACAAACAATCACGTCGTCAACATACCTATACCAATACAAACAACTTTTAAACAGCGTGAGCTTTTGAATTTGGATTTCTAAGTTGTACATAAATAGATCTGCAAATAATGGGCTTATGGGATTACCCATCGTTAAACCTTCGTTACAGCTGTAAATCTCTGAATTGAATTGAAAATAATTTTGTTTTATACATAGGTCAACTACAAGCATAATTTCATCTATAACTATCTTATCTACTTTATTTTTATATAACATGGTATTTATAATATTTCGTACTTCTAAAGGAGGTACTGATGGAAATAAGTTTTTTACATCAAACGATACTAATTTACAACTTTGTGGCAATTTTATGTTCTTTATCTTATTTATTAAGTCTAAGGAATTTTTTAATGTAAATATATTTTCAAAATAACAATATTTGTTTAAAATAGGAATCAATTGTTTAGAAATTCTATAAGATGGTGCACAATTAAATGATACTACAGGTCTTATTGGCCTATTTTGTTTGTGAATTTTTATAAAAGAGTATAATTTTGGTGTTTGTGGGTTTGGATTAATCAACTTAAACATTTCTTTTTTATCAATTATATTGTTTATATTTTTCAGCATATTTTTGATATCTAACTGATATTTTTCAGTAGGGTTCTTAATTTTGAAATATTTATCTATAGTTAGAAAATCAGTAGTTTTTTTAATGTATAAATCTCTATTTATCGTTATAATTGACTTTCCTTTATCTGCTCTGGTAATAATAATGTCTTTTTCTTTAATTAATGTTTTCAACGATTTAATAATAACATTATTATCAAAATAAGTTTTACTATTTTTGACATTAAAGTTCTTGATAACATGTGCAGACAAGTTTCTTAAATATTGATCTTTATCCTTAAGTGCTATACTTGTTTCAACGCCTAATAATTCTAAATTTTTTTTATTAATAACAGGTTTTAAATTAAAGTTGAAACCTTTTTCTAAAATCTCTATTTGTCTATCATTGAATTTTGTATTGGTTAGGTTTATAAATCTGTTATGAAATTTATGATCTGAGAACTTGTTATTATCTGGATTACTTTTTACATTTTTTGAATGTTTAAGTTTAGTTAATTTATTAAACTGGGTTTTGAATTTCTTATGTATTAATGATGATACCTTATTTCTTGTTGTTTGGTCCAAAATGTCGAATTCTATAGGATGTAGTCGTTTGGATAGTTCGGAGTGAATTACTTTGAGGTAAATATTGTATGTGTCCCGTTGGCTGTACTGGATTTTCCTTTCTTCTATCAACCATTTCTTTAGTCCTAGTTCTATTCCTCGTTTCGCAGGGTAGCTTTTGTTGTTTGTTTTGTAGTTCATATACTTCGGCACCACTTTGAATTTTGAACATTGGTTGAAAAACCATATGTTTTGAGTATTCATTTTCGTTCGTAGATTAAGTTTAAAATACCAAGTGCTTATGAAGCTTGTCGAAGCTTCTTTAATATAATTAATCATATCTTGGCTTACTTGATGAAAATTAATTAACACTTTAGAAGGAAAACATATTTTTAATTTTCACTGGTTTATGTGTTTTCCTTCTAAAGTGTTAATTAATTTTCATCAAGTAAGCCAAGATATGATTAATTATATTAAAGAAGCTTCGACAAGCTTCATAAGTACTTGGTATTTTAAACTTAATCTACGAACGAAAATGAATACTCAAAACATATGGTTTTTCAACCAATGTTCAAAATTCAAAGTGGTGCCGAAGTATATGAACTACAAAACAAACAACAAAAGCTACCCTGCGAAACGAGGAATAGAACTAGGACTAAAGAAATGGTTGATAGAAGAAAGGAAAATCCAGTACAGCCAACGGGACACATACAATATTTACCTCAAAGTAATTCACTCCGAACTATCCAAACGACTACATCCTATAGAATTCGACATTTTGGACCAAACAACAAGAAATAAGGTATCATCATTAATACATAAGAAATTCAAAACCCAGTTTAATAAATTAACTAAACTTAAACATTCAAAAAATGTAAAAAGTAATCCAGATAATAACAAGTTCTCAGATCATAAATTTCATAACAGATTTATAAACCTAACCAATACAAAATTCAATGATAGACAAATAGAGATTTTAGAAAAAGGTTTCAACTTTAATTTAAAACCTGTTATTAATAAAAAAAATTTAGAATTATTAGGCGTTGAAACAAGTATAGCACTTAAGGATAAAGATCAATATTTAAGAAACTTGTCTGCACATGTTATCAAGAACTTTAATGTCAAAAATAGTAAAACTTATTTTGATAATAATGTTATTATTAAATCGTTGAAAACATTAATTAAAGAAAAAGACATTATTATTACCAGAGCAGATAAAGGAAAGTCAATTATAACGATAAATAGAGATTTATACATTAAAAAAACTACTGATTTTCTAACTATAGATAAATATTTCAAAATTAAGAACCCTACTGAAAAATATCAGTTAGATATCAAAAATATGCTGAAAAATATAAACAATATAATTGATAAAAAAGAAATGTTTAAGTTGATTAATCCAAACCCACAAACACCAAAATTATACTCTTTTATAAAAATTCACAAACAAAATAGGCCAATAAGACCTGTAGTATCATTTAATTGTGCACCATCTTATAGAATTTCTAAACAATTGATTCCTATTTTAAACAAATATTGTTATTTTGAAAATATATTTGCATTAAAAAATTCCTTAGACTTAATAAATAAGATAAAGAACATAAAATTGCCACAAAGTTGTAAATTAGTATCGTTTGATGTAAAAAACTTATTTCCATCAGTACCTCCTTTAGAAGTACGAAATATTATAAATACCATGTTATATAAAAATAAAGTAGATAAGATAGTTATAGATGAAATTATGCTTGTAGTTGACCTATGTATAAAACAAAATTATTTTCAATTCAATTCAGAGATTTACAGCTGTAACGAAGGTTTAACGATGGGTAATCCCATAAGCCCATTATTTGCAGATCTATTTATGTACAACTTAGAAATCCAAATTCAAAAGCTCACGCTGTTTAAAAGTTGTTTGTATTGGTATAGGTATGTTGACGACGTGATTGTTTGTTTTACAGGATCAGAAAGACAATTAAACATGTTTTTAGATCAAATAAATAATTTACATCCAAATATAACGTTCACTGTAGAAATAGAAGAAAATAATAGTTTAAATTTTTTAGATTTAACTATATCAAAAATAAATTACAAACACGATTTTTCAATATTTCACAAACCAACACATACGGATACAGTTATTAGCAATTTGTCAACACACCCCTACCAACACAAACATGCCGCATTCCATAGCATGTTATATAGATTATTAAAAGTACCTATGAACATTGACAATTATAATAAAGAACTGAACATTATAAAGCAAATCGCACACAACAATAATTACAATATCAGTGTTATAGATAAAATTTTAACAAAAATCAAATTTAAACAGGCAATACAATCAGTTTTTCCAAAAATTAATAATGAAATGAAAAAATATGCTTTAATAACATATATAGGACATCCTTCAGAAGTTATTAAAAAGATTTTAATCAAAAACAATATTAATGTAGCTTTCAAAACCAATAATTCGATATCAAATATTTTAAAAAACAATAAAGATAAAAATGATATAGATTGCCAATCAGGAATCTATAAATTAAATTGTGGAACCTGTAACAAAATTTATATAGGTAAAACTAAAAGAAATTTTTAAAAAAAGAATAAGTGAGCACTATAGGTCATTTAAATATAAAAAAATCGATTCTAATTACGCGAAACATTTGTTGTTAGAAAATCATCAATTCAATTATGAATACACTAATTTGCATAAAGAATCAAATAATTACAAACTAACCTTACTTGAAACTATGGAAATAAATAAATTCAAAAAAACAGATTTGCTTTTAAATGATCAGTTAGATCTAAACAATTCACCGTTGTTAAACTTATTCCCCCTCCCCAGTAGTAGTTCGAACCCTAACTTAGGTATAAATTAGACATATTTTCGTTTGTTAATTAAGTATAAGTCTACTTCTGATGAAGCTAAAGTATTAGCGAAACAATTGTTAAGTAAACAATAAACCAGTGAAAATTAAAAATGTGTTTTCCTTCTAAAGTGTTAATTAATTTTCATCAAGTAAGCCAAGATATGATTAATTACAATTTTGTAACTTGTGTTGTGTTATTTCTACACTATGAAAATTAAATAATTTAAGAATGAGGATTCAGCAAATTATGTGTTAATTTAGCATATTGAAGTACTTTTCTACTTTTTTTTGCAAATTGATATATTGTTGATACATATAGATAGCAAAAATTATGATTTTCACAAACTTGATCCACATGGAAAGATATATATGCCGTAAGCATTTAGTAAAATTAGGATCTTATTTTACATAAAACCGAAACTTTTAGAAAATGACTTGGTAAATAAGTAGCGAAAATTTACTTTATAACTGTCATATGCAGACGTCTTTTCATATGCCTACGCGTCTTAAGCATATGGGCTCTCAGGCATATTAAAAGATGACATTTAATCTACATTATTTTAAAGAGTGTTTCATTGAAATCTACAATATTATTAAGAATATTTTAGTTATTTGCAACCGCAAATACAGTATCCTACACTATTTTAGAAATAGATTTCGTTTTGTGTTTTAAATATTTTTATTATTTGTTTACATTAAACGATTTTGGGTTAATACCTATATGGTGGGACCGTTGGTCGGTGGGTGGGAATGACATTGTAGAATACTAAACAAGTGTTTTTAGCTAACTTAACCCAATCCAACTTAGTTTAACATTATATATATTTTTTTGGAGTGATTTTCGTCTTTTTGTGGAATTTTAGATTAGGTTAGGTTAATTTCTTTTAAAATTTTTCAGTCATTTTATAATTCGCCCGAAAATGAGTGCTTGAGGTATGTTGGAGTACTATTAAACGTCAATAAACGTTTGTGCATATGACAAAGCGTATGAAAATTTCAGTAATAATGTAAAATTTCGCTACTTATTTGTATGTTGTATCGAGGAAGCTTTTAAATATAGTAACTCCATAATATCGTAGAAATAAAATAACACAAGTTACAAACACAATTTGTTGTACCACAATGCACATTTCGCCACACAGTGGCTTCTTCATGTGGAAGAAAGAAATACAACTTAAACTAAGTAACAATTTGCTTAAATACTAATTACAAAAGGGGGAAGAAAGTACATACTCTATTAAGTGTTGAACTTAAGAGAATTGTTGGTGTCTAATTGGTCATTAATGATCATACCTTTTTGACCAATTAGGCACCAACAATTCTTCTTTGTTGAACATTTAATACAGTATGTATTTTCTCTCCCCTTTTATAATTAGTATTTAAGCGAATTGTTACTTACACTTTTAAAGAGGTTTGAGTAACAAAAACGATGGGTTTTATTTCACTAAAAAATTTTATTGTTCTCAACAATATTGTTTCGACCCGCAAGGGTCATTCTCAAGAGAGATAAGATGTTACTAAATTAAAATTAAAATTAACCTAAGAATATATAAAGTAATACAATACAAAGCAAAACATACAAGTAACAATTAGGGTTGAATATACAGGTAGAATGATAACAAGACAATTATCTATTCGGAAAGTTCACTAATAATAACGGAGAATCTAACGTACACAATTCAATTTGGTTGTTGACAATGTTTTTATTATTATTTACAGCTTTCTTAATTTCTAGGGACTCAAGTAAATTTAACTTTTGACTTTTGCTAACAGAATGTAATAATTTAACAGAATTTACGTCTAAATGATGTTGATAATCTAAACAATGTTGGGCTATCCCTGTAGTATTTTTGTTTTTTGAAATTGTATATACAAGTACAAGTATTTTTCAAAATGTTTCACAACGAATGCGATAAACTTTCAATCAATTATAATTGTTACTTAATTTAAGTTCTATTTCTTTCTTCCACCTGAAGAAGTCACTGTGTGGCGAAACGTGCATTGTAGTACAATAAATTGTGTTTGTAACTTGTGTTATTTTATTTCTACGTTATTTGTACGTATTAGAATTTGCCGAGTCATTTTATAAAATGCGTAATTTTGTTATATACCTTCGACATGTAAACAACGATCATTTGTGACGATCAATTAAACCATAGATAGAGTAGTGGCAATAACGTTATCCGAACACGTCAATTTTTATAAACAATATCAAAAGAGCAATATAATATTTTGACCTCTCTCTTTCTCATTATCATGTACTTTTGATCTACTATATTTAAATTGACTCCCAGCTAGTGCCTGTGGCAATAATCTTTCGAGTTCCCTTGACGGGAAGTAACCTATTAGTGTTTCATTTGATAACTAAATCTATTCAATAAGATCTTAGGAACGGCGGCTACAATACAAAGAACAATTTAGTATCATTGTAGTGGACAAGAATCGTCAAATTTTATGCACAAAGCAAGACGAAACAAGTGAAAATAGAGAAAACAATACACGTGATGCACTGTTAAAAGTGTCATTTGTTTTTATCTTCTTTTGTTATTCAGTGAATTGTTTTTATAAAAGTCATAAGTGAAATTAGGGAACGAACTTCTTATTAAATTAGTATCATTCAAGGAAACACTTCTCTGTTGGTTAATTATGTGAGTATGTAGTATAGATAATAAGGTGTTCGACATAACATTAAACTACGCTTTGCATTATCTAAATAAATCAGCTTAGGTTTAATGTAGTATCTACATCATAACTACTCCTTTAATTATGCATTACCAAATACTTTCCCACCCTTAGGCTCCATTAAATTTTCAATTAACATTACTTCCGCCGCAAAATTTTGTAATTACAGCCACGAAGGGGCTTTTCTGGAAATGTCATATACGCTTAATTTCATATTAAACATTCAATGGTTTCCCTTTGATCAGTAAAAACTTGTTCTCGGTTAAAGCAAACAAAGGCAGTGGTTTTTATAGACGATAAAAAGATTCATTAGTCACAGTACTTTTTCACTAATTATTAATTATCAATCCCATCTTTAATAACGAAAATCAGTTTTTGAAAAGATAACACAAAGAAACAGTGTAGATGTAACATATGTTGGTAATTTATTTATTATAAATATATAAACGTGTGTGATAATGGGACAACGCCCCTTTACCGGAATATAATGTCCCTATTATATATATTTTTATAAATAGGTACTAAAGGAATTAGGAACAAAAATAATTTTATATTTAAAAAACATCCATCACCAGAAATAGGCATTAACGATAAACATCAACAGACAACAAAAACCTATGCGGAAATATCAGCAAATTAAGTTGTTGTATTAATTCGATTGTGTTCATTATCAATAGAAATTAATTTGATTGGGGCATACGTTTGTTACTCTAATTGATTGTTCATTATTATTATTTATTTATACAAAGCTTTGTTTATTTCTGAGGATTTTAAAAAATATAGTTTACTACGTTTATTTACATTTATTTCCAGATTTCGAATTTTTTAATTTTTTTTTTTAATTTAAACAATGATATAAACGACAAGTTTTGTTATCATGTTTTATAATACTATTTTAGCATTGATTTATATGGTCTCTTATATTCTCTCAGTTATTTTAAATAAATAACCTCATATTTTTTTATGAAATAACGTATAAAACGTTAATATTGTTTTAATTTCTATGCCATTTTAAACATATTAAAGACCGGGCGAAAAAAAAATACAATTGGCGCCAACTAAACATGATTAATATTATCATTGGGTGCCTAATAAGAAAAAGGTAATCGAAATTTTTCGTTATCTTAATTGATTCTAAATTGAATAAGTAAATAATTAAAAAATCATTAACGTAATTCAGAAAAAAAATAAATATAAAGGGTGTACTCAGGATCGTCGCAAAGACAAATCAGACAAATGTCTAGGTTCCAGTCAAATTGTCATTTTGAAAATATTTGTAATTAGGACAAGGGTATATAATATAGTTCATATGATTATTGTGAATTTTAAAATTTAAAGAAAAAGTGTTCTTCTTCAAAACACTTAATTGACGAAACTCGTATATTTTAAGATTTCCTTAAATTTAAAAGTTACAATTTTAACAAAATGTAAAAGTAGAACTAGTTTTCAGATTTATACTGACTGAGACCATCGTTGAACACGTTGACTTTGTTTGTTAAGCATTTGTTGTTGACAATAATTTTAAAAATTGGTATTTCTTTGCTAAAATTGTTTTTGGATTAAGATTAAGTCTACCTCCAAAAAAATTGAAAGCTGCTAATTTATTTTTCATTGGATGATTAGAGTCACACATCAGTTACATGGGAAATTTTTTAATTCAATAATTTTTTACTTTTTCTGACGTGAATTTATTTTTTCAATTGAACTACGATTTTCATTTACTTTGATAAACTTTTTTTCCTAAAAATTGCAGCCTTGAAAGTTTAAATTTTGTATTAATAATGTGATTAGAAATTAAATGTAACTAACTCTAATAAGCAGACTAAGTTTAAAATACGCCGTTTATTTACAAAAAAGTAACGGTTCTGTTTTTGTCTCTTTTTCTTTTTCATAAGAAGGAAATTTGCGCGGATCTATACAAAAATACATAATATGTACTACCGCCACTACGTAAAAAAATCATAGGTAATATAAATATAATAAGACTCGAATAAAAACTAAAGAAATGTTTCAACAAAATTTATTAAGAAAAATTGCATTTCCATAATAAGCTCTAGAAATTGCTCTTCTTATGCCTGTACTGCAGCTTCTTAATTCCTGTTCGCTTTAAAATTAAGTTCTATTATAAATTATTCCTTATTTATTACAATAATGAATAAGTATGGAAAAAACTGGGTAAAAAAATGTTCAAATTAATAATGGATCAACTAAATAAAGTAAAATTTTGTTTCCTAATGACGCGGGCACCCATAATCAATTGTTTTATGATGGCGGCCATCACGCATAATCAAAGCCTACTTTATAAATAAAATAACTTCGGATTTTAGACCTTTAAAAAAGAATAACCCAAGCTTGTGGTACACCGATGAAAAGCTCTTAACGAGCTCTCTCCAAAAGTGCAAAAATCCAATATGGCGTCTATAAGAAAATTAAAAGTTTATGTAAGTATCTCAAAAACAAATGAAGCTAGAAAATTACTTTTGCTTTCATTAGATTCCTCTAATAAAAGTGCTCTAATAATATGATAACCATAAAACCATAGAACCAGTAGTTTTCGAGCTACGGGTAAAAATGCACCATTCTGGTTTTCCTTGTTTATTTCAAAAACCAAAAACGATAATTTAAATCTTCAGGAGGATTTACATTGGTAACAAAATTTTCTAAAACTTCTCTAATTTAACCAACCTTGTATCTATAACGGTTTGTGAGATAGCCATGCATGTAAGCCAAATCTGGGACACACTGTATATGCCGTAAACATTTAGTAAAATTAGGACCTCATTTTACATAAAACTGAAACTTTTAGAAAATGACTTGGTAAATAAGTAGCGAAAATTTACTTTATAACTGTCATATGCAGACGTCTTTTCATATGCCTACGCGTCTTAAGCATATGGGCTCTCAGGCATATTAAAAGATGACATTTAATCTACATTATTTTAAAGAATGTTTCATTGAAATCTATAATATTATTAAGAATGTTTTACCTATTTGCAACCGCAAATACAGTATCCTACATTATTTTAGAAATAGATTTCGTTTCGTGTTTTATATATTTTTATTATTTGTTTATATAAAACGATTTTGGGTTAATACCTACATTGTGGGACCGTTGGAAATGTTTCAACAAAATTTATTAAGAAAAATTATCTAACAATCGCTTCCACAAAACTGTAATTATCAAAGAGTACTTGATAGTGACATTTTTGCCGAAACGATTGTTAGAGAATTTTTCTTAATTAATTTTGTTGAAACTTTTTTTTTTAGCTTTTATTAGATTTAAAATATGTTTCATCAACAATACACCACCAATAGCTTATTAATTATAATAAGACTAGTCATAGTAAGCAATTTCTAATAGACAATTGATATAGTTTTCAGTTTAACTAGTGTTTATAATAATTTTATTGAATCCTACAAAGACTTAAGGTGTATGCCACTAATAAATCGTTGAATTTCTTAACCAATCGTTCTTTATGAAATACTTTTAAATCGTTCGGATTTTATTGAGTATTTAATTTTATGAAAGGTAAATAAAAGAAGAATGATTTACAATAATTGTCTTTTTCCATTAAGTATGCAAAGATTCCAACAATTGTGACACGTGTTCACAAAAACAATGACAACCTGAGATGCATAGATCATCTTTAGACTTCCGCGAATTTGTGGAGTGTATATAAGTGCAAGTTTCAATTAATGGTCAATAGGTTATCTTATTGTAAATTGCTTTATTTCACCATCAGCATTACAAAACCTTTTCGATCTCGATAAATAATTATGTATGCCCTCTTCGTTACAAAAAATTGTATGAAAAAAACGTACGTTAGGCGGTATTGGATTTTCAAAAGGTCCCGAATGAACCAAACCCAATATGTATTACATAAATAATAAAGGGTGTAGCTGGAGGGTAAAATGGATAGTTGCTAGCTCCGTAACTCATGCGTATAGAAAATTCAACTTCGATTTTCTTACAAAATACATTTTATAAAATATGTCATGAACGTCAATCAATTCCAGTGCTTCGTTAATCAATACAGGAGTCGACTGACAGTCATACCTGCCTACCCTTCGGAGGAATTTTGAAAACAATCTTTGTTTATACCGTACTTGGATACATCGATATCTTCTCTTAAAGAATGATTCTCTGATTTTGTTGCACCCTGGTTCAACGTTAAAATGGACCTTAGTAATTGTTGAATGAAGCGGGTATGTTGCTTGCCTAGTAACTTTTCTAAGGAACACAACCCTTTTCGGTAAAAATTAATTTAACGAAGTCGATATTTTTGAATATAACGGCCGAATAATTTCTATCTGTGGTCTTCGAGAAATGATAAAATGAGTAAATTACGTGATTTTTAGGTTTTTAATTAAACAAACTTACACTTAAACTAACACTGAAAAATGACTTAATTGATAAACGAAATGACTAATTATTCAAAAAAGAAGGTTTTAAAATCCTTTTTCGTCTAATTATAAAGGATCACAGATCCCACATTTGAAACGCGTCCTACACAGTAAGCACAGCGCACCGAATGCCATATTTTATTCGGTGCGCTGTGCCTACTGTGAAGGACGCGTTTCAAATGTGGGATCTGTGATCCTTTATAATTAGACGAAAAAGGATTTTAAAACCTTCTTTTTTGAATTGTTATCTTCGTCTAAGAATCGTTCGGAATCAACAGTGTAGTTGTTTCTGTTGATTCCATATTTATATTTATGATTAATTATGTTACGAACAACGATTGGTAGACTTAACGATTACAACGATACTAGAAAGACTGATACTTATTCGAAATTGATACTAATTGAATACTGATTGACTGATGAACTAGTTATTGAATTTTTTTTTGTTTTCGGGGCAGAGGGGAAATTTTCAAAAGACACCAGTAATTAAACAGATAGAAAATACTTATAACAATAAAATATAGGGGGTGGAAGTACGTTAGTGGGATGTTTTTGACCTTAGGTTATGATTAGTGACTACGTGACTACAATCATAAAATTATCTGTATATGGGACACCCATCAACCCGTACCTGTCAGTGAAAAACCCACATACTATTAAGATTAATTAATTCATACAAAAATAAAGAATGAAGCTGTGAATAAACTCAATTCTAATATAACTCAAAACTTTCGACGATGCAGTAATTGTGAAACATATTTAATAATGAAATATAAACAGATAGCACATCTGTAAAAACATTCTTGTGTTTCTTTGTTTAAATTTAAACTCTTTTCTGTAAAAGTACTGAATGAGACTGAGTCATTCTTTGGTGCTACGAATAAGCAATTCGCATAACTCTAACACAATAATACACGGCTGTACAAACACCATGAAAACGTATTGTTCTATATACAAATTGAACGGTTTTGTTTTTCGGGATAGGTACATACATATTTTTGAAGATAAACACAAATTTGGTACAGACTTTTTGGGCAGATTTAGAAAAAACTCCAAAGGCCTATCATCATGGATATTTTGCCACAAATAAAACAAATACAGTTTCACTTTAAATCACCTTATCGAGGTCTGTTCGGTGAACAAAAGAACGAAAAAAAACACAAAAAGAATAGTCCGATAAAATTTAAAAAAGGTATAATTTGGATCACACAAACAGACACAACAATAAAATCACTAGAAGATACAACACAAATAAAACACACAGTAAACAATAATCGGCCAGTAAAATAAACGTAATTCAATAGCATAAATGTAACAAAAGAACTTACTAACTAACCCATTTCAAATTCTGACTTTATATAGTTCTTTTCCCTGTACTGTTACGCTATTTTAACCCTTAACGACATCGTCACCCTAATTGCTTTTATCGTGAAATTAGCAGTACCTAATTTCGTTTGGGAACCACACTAATTAGGTTCGTCGAATTTGATTGCAAGTGGTACTGTTAGGTATTTACTGCCAATGATATTCTCGGAATTCAATTAGTAGTTATATTTTAATTTTCCAAAGGTTTTGATAATATTTACAAGTTTAAAATATTGAATTTAACTAACCGCTACAACCTTATCTTTACAATTGTCTCACCTAAACATAAGCATCTTCAGAAGAAGTATTAATTGTAACTTTGTCTAGGTTGTTTTTCTATATTTATATCCGCATTTACCGCTGGGGGAAGAAGTTGACAAATTTACAAGTAGACAAGTACAAGTGAAACAATTGTAAAATGGAACTGTATTTGTTTTATTTGTGACAAAATATCCATGATAATGAAGTTCCATAAAGTATATGCCGATACAATTCAATATTTGAAGAAATCCAAGGGCCTAGTTTTCACCTAAATTTATTTGGTTACTTTTAGGGTAAATAAATAAAATATTAAATGACTCGTATTAAATTCTGACTATGTCTTGTATGTAATGAAAACTAATTAAGCATCCATTAGTACACTTCCGCTTCTTCTTATCCTGAACCAAAATTCGCATTTCCCTATAAATAAACCATTCTTTATCTCTAACTATTTTCGAACAGTAATCTGATCCAGGGCTTCTTCTGACGCTCTTTACTCCTATTTCCGCTTCTAAAATTTCTCTATCTAACCCTTCGTGTCTCAGAATATTCCTTATCTATCTGCTCCAAACAAACACTTTCAATAACCCATTTCGAATTTCCAAATTAACCGATCATGAGCACAGAAGTGATTTATTTTTGTTAAAAGCGACTCGCCCCTGCACTGTTCTTTGTTATGCCTTTATCACTTTTTGCTTCCTGACTTAGGAAGTAGGACACTTCTTTTAGTTTTTTGTTTTCAATTTCATCTCCCTTACGAATTAATATGTTTGTTTTATTTTTATCTATTTTCATTTCATGCTCTATTATTGCCAATACTAGATTTTAATATGCATGCTTATTACTTTCCCATGTACAATACTGATCCTCAGAGCTGGTCTGTTTTTAATAATATTAAACGTATCTCCGATTTTTAGATTAAAAAGCAGCGGTAACAAACTACATCTTTATTTAAATTCCTTTCTTAATATTTATTTCTCTATGTTGCTGCTCAAATTCTATAACTACCTGTTGTTGTACGAGGCATGTTTTTTAAGTAAATATCGTTTCGAAATTAATAACAAGCGTGCAATGATTTCTTAACAATTTTACTTTTACATAAAAGCCTGTATGTTAATCTACTTTTCTACATAATTTCCTTCAATATTGAGGCACTTGTCATAACGTTCGACCAATGAGCAGTTTTTGAATACCCTTCTCAGAGAACTTTGCCGCCTGACTTGTTAACTGTTATCCACTGCATCACAAATGTTTATGACTTCGTCATTGTCTTGAAGACGCTGACCACCCAGATATTTCTATAAGTGCAGGAAAAAATGGTAGTCACTGGGTGCCAGATCAGGGCTATATGGAGGATGATCTAGAGTCTCTTAGAAGATGTGATGAAATCTTTGGTTCGATTAGCCACATGCGGACGGGCATTGTCATGCACATTTGTACGGCCATCTAAAATGCTCTCACCCACTTACCATTCCATTACTCATAATGTTTTGTCCGTAAACTGCACAGATCTCACGATAAATATCAATCCGTTTTAGTCCTTTACCACTAAGTAATCGTATAACAGCCCCGACTTCACAGTCGGCTGGACTCACTATTATCGAAGGCATCTTAAACACTCAGTAAACAACGTAAACAAGGGCGAATGAGACTGGAATGGCGTCAGTGCATAGGTGAGAGATGTAGGTACTCAGACAACAGCGTTACGACAGCAGAATTTCAAAACGGTACTTACTTAAAAAGCATGCCTCGTATATAATTTATCTATCTCTGTATATCATTCCTGGTTATAATTATATTTTCCATCGCTTCCTATATAACATGTCAAAAGCTTTTCTCGATGTATAAATCCTGTTTTCGATAGTTACCTCATTACTTTCAAAGCAGGATTGGTCTTCCCTTAAAATTTCTTCTGCCCTTTTTCAATTTTTCTCTACACTACTATAGCTATGATTTAATGTTGACATTTATATGCGCCTCTACTTTTTGGTATGGCTACTACCATGTTATTTTAAGTATCCATATTTCATAGGTCGATGTTGAAGTTGAAACAAAATGCCTTTGATTGAAATGCTTCGAATAAAACAAGGAATTATAACTGCGAAGATTATTTTTTTGTTATTACCTAGGTACGCATATTGTATCACCCATTTCTAATCCAATAAATGTAAACCAATGAATAGTATTTTTGTTGAATAAATATAGACAACAAGGTCCTTTTATAATAAGGATATCGACTTCTTCAACGGAACCCACGCCTTAGCTAACTACGTGGTAGGCACGTATCCAGATAGAATAAAAAAGTAGATTTCATTATTATAAAGGATATTTTTTTACATCACTAAATCCCACAAAAACTTAAGCAGCAAATATCTGCAGCACTAAACATTGTTTAAAAGCAGCAGGAAGTTTAGTTGGTGTTTACCGAGGGGCGTGGTCTAGTGTTCTAGATCATTGCTTAGCATTGAGGTAGTCACCGATTCGAATCCAGGTTCGGCTATTCCGGTTCAAGTTTTCTGTGATTTCCTTGGATCGCTTAGACAAATGCTGGGGCTGTCTTAATTTCGTCCATATCATCTTTCTCTCCCTAACCACACAACCCATCCATTCTCAGGATTCCTGAAAGGAGGCTGAAGAGAGCCTTACGCCCTACCCTCCGGCTTTTCATACTACAGTGTAGGTCGAAGAAATTGCCCGCCCACCAGCACAAGTAACTGGTGGGAATGAAACACAATTTTTTTTAAATGTTTTTATGTTGGTGTTCTGTCGAAACTGTCTACGGCGTGCTAACCACAACTAATAAGTGCGAAATCGCGGTACAATTGTGGCACTTTCGTTAAGACGCTAATCCAGAACATAAATTATTGTAGTATTGTTGTTGTTACTTAATTTTAACCTTTATATGTTTAGTTGTTATTAATATAATATTTAGTTTCAATTACTATTTGCGTAACATATAAATACATACAAATACGCACAAGGAACCATTGTTTTCAGTTGTTGAGGGTATGGAGTGAAAGATAGAGTAAAAGTTTAATTATATCAGTACATCTTATTCTGTTTATAGTAAAGGTAACATTTTTGAAGTTTATTAACTTTGCAGCACCCACTTCAAAGGATATTAATTTTGTATTCCTTTACAGATTTGATGAGCTGGCCGTAGAAATGTTGTAGCCAGCCTTCGGCTGTGCGGGTGAAGTCGAAGAGCATGGTCAGGACGAAGGTGATAAGGTGGACGTGGGCAGTGTTTGCAGGATTGTGTGCTTTAGCTACATGTCAGGTAAGTTACACAACATCCAAGAAACTACTTACATATTTATAAACTGAAACAACAGGCAAGAAATTTAACAAAATAAATCCTAAAATGTATATCACATAAAATAAGTGTAGTTACACAGTTAAAAAGGATTTTCTGAAATTATTAAATTCCACAGATCCGGACATTCAATTTACGATGAAAATTGAAACAGTTAAACAATAAGTTAAACTTTTTAGATCTTATTTTAATCAAGAATAACAAAGAAATTATGTTTGAAATTTATAGAAACCTATGACCACTTATACGGTAATTCGTTTTGACTCCAACCAAACTTTTAATATCAAAATGGCAGCTTTTAATTGTTTTTTACACAGGTTAATAATGTTAAGAATAATACAGGAATAGCTCAACATTGCTTAGATTTCGAACATAATTTAGACACTAATTCGATTGAACTTTTACATTCTGCACAAAAAAGTCGTAAATTGAGTTTGCTCGAACCTTTGGAAATGAAGAAAGCCGTTAAAAATAAGCAAAATATTGTAAATAATCAAATTGAAATGTTCACTTTGGATTCTCCGCTGTTATTGGACCTTCCAAATAGATAACCACTACCTGCAGTTTATTTGTCCCATTGCTTATTGTCATCCGTTTATATAAGTCTGTTACATTATTTACATCTTTAGTAACACCATAGCTCTTGATAATGACCCGCAAGGGTTGAAACAATATTATAAAGAAGAATAAATAAATTTTTCGTGAAACGTAACCCAATTTTTGTTTGTTACTCAAAATACACATATTCAATTTTATGAAAAGGATTTTATTTAAAAATGAATTACACATAATATGTAATAAGTGTTGAGACGTTTACCAAAGAAAACCAACTATTAAGAAGTTAATTACCTATTTATACTTACTTGTTTATATGTTATGGAGTAAGTCTCCATAACAGGGTAAAGCCTTCTCACATAGTGCGATTACGATGCGTTTTACCGCTTGCGATTTGTCGCAACGTTATACTGAACAGTCAAAATATGTGAAATCATATGAGTAATTTTCATATGTTACGCCTGCAACAAAAAAAAACAGAATTTGACTGCGGCATTATATCGCATCGCAACGCATTACATTTATCGGTCTAATATCGGCTGTTATTTATCGTGCAATATTAAGCCAACAACGAAAATAAATGCATATTTACATATACGTTTACTACGATATTTTCTGCGACAAAAAAATCTGGAGTTGCAATATGAGGACTAATTATAGAATTTTGTTCTGAGTTTATCTTTCAGTGTTCAAGTCGTGCCTTCGAATGCCTCCAAAATGGAAATTTAATACGAAATAATCGATTTAATTGAAGCCGTGGAAATGTAAGCCTTTAATTTAAAAAGCGGTTTGGACATATTTCCGATCGTGAGATATGGCTTTCCGTACGTTGTGCTTACTGCGTAGGACGCGTTCGAAATGTTGGATCTGTGATCCATAAAATTTATACGGAAAAGAATTTTAATGCCTTCTTTCTTTTTTGAATATGTTATATTTACATATTTTAGTTATAAATGTGGAAATAAATCCCCAGAAACGTCAAGTATTATATCCAATAATTTTTTGTTTATTCTTCGATGTGACAATCCTAATAATATAATTTATCTTTTGTCCATTATGTTGCCATCCTAACTACACTACACTGACTATGAAGATAAACTGAGCAATGACAACACCGCTTGCTAATTTTTTATTTTTAATTACTTGAAATTGTATTTTATCGGCCCGTGTGAAAGTCTTATGTTTATGCGACACGATATATCGTAAACGGAAAATCGCATCGCAATCGCACCGTCTGAAAAAGGCATAAGAATAGTTGTAGACTTATGCGTCATTGTTCATGAATGAGGCGTCCATAATGTGTAGTATGTAACTGGGTACCAGTTCATTTTTCCATTGCTTTGTTGTTATTGTTCAACATTGTAAATTGTCAATGATAGATCTTTTCTGAGCGGTTTGAAATGACATATTTAATTATTTTTATGTATTTTATTTAATTAGGTACCTGACATCCAAATTTTATTGTACATTTAGATATAATCAATTTAACATCAATAGATCAACTGAAATGCTAATTTAGAGAATGTGACTTTATAAAAGCGTCCCATTTGTAACTTTTTTGCACTTTGTATCTTTTCGTATTTTTCAAATCAAAAGCGTCGCACACGGAAATCGTTCCGTTTGAAGACTAACAATTGAACGTGTTGAGTTTGAGTATAATGTAATTCTAACGTAATTCGCGCAATTGGTAGCAATTATTTTGTTGGAGATAGAATAGCGAACTTAAACGTGAATAATATTTATTGGCAACGCTGATGTAATTTTACTTCCGATATATCCAATAGTCCAATCACAAAACTCATTGAAAGTCTGTTGTATTTTGTACCTGCTTAGAATCCAAATATAAATTGAAATAATTACGAGGGCGTATCAAATATAAACAGAATTCGTTTTGCAAAAAATTCGAGCTATATTTAATTAGACTTCGATACATATACTATTTTTTACATAGTCTCCTTAAAGGATAGGTGTATGGGAAAAATTTTAAATAAGGAAACTCAATTAATTTTATGTAAACTTCAAGTTATATTTTGTTGTGTCCTTTAGGACGGTTCAATAGGAAGTGTTATATTCTGGTATGTTCTAACAAAAACTTAATACATATCACTCTATCAGAAATAACAAATGTTCCATTAAGTCTGGCTATAAATTAAGTATATGTATGAGACCGATGCATTGCCTCAATCAGTCATCGATACATTTTGTTGATACTGTAACGAGTACGTGTTTGCTTGTGTGCGTTCGAGTGCCCATGTATGTGAGCGAGCCGATCGCGGCCGAGCCTCGACGTGTATATCGTAACTGCAAGTGTGTGCGTAATAAATGGGTACATGTTAATGTATTTGTGTTTCGCGAAAACTTGTTCGATAATTCGGCGAAAAATAAAATGGTCCCGACTTTTCTATGTTTTTCGGGGGTGTTCCGGAAATTTAACGGAACAGTATATAAGCGGAATGACGATCGCCGAGAACAGTTCAGTTCAGAGTGCAGACATAAATGGACGGTCGTGAAGAGTTCAGAGTTCAGAGATAAATCGATGGTCGTGAAGAGCGGAGATATAAATTGACGGTCGTGAAGAGTTCAAATATAAATTAACGGTCGTGAAGAGTGGAGATATAAATTGATGGTCGTGAAGAGTTCAGACATAAATAAATAGTGTAATTGGTAGTAAAGTTAATTCATATTAGTATAAATAAATTGTTGTTCCTGTTTAAAAGTCTTCGAGTTTTAATTGTTGAACCCCCGAACGTTACAATACATAAATTCTCCGCTTAGAATATAATTTTTGTATTTCATATTACATATATGACTAAAACCAACACTCCTGTCCTAGAAATACATTTTCCCCATCGGATTGAGAGCATTTTTATGCCATAATCGTAGAAACCCTTCCGACGTTCTTGTAACCATTAAAGTACAAATGCTTCTACTGCGTCTTTCTCGTGAAAATGTTGGCCTCCAAGCGCTTTTTTCAGGGGCCCAGAAAGATGGTAGTCACAAGGAGATAGGTCGAGGCTATATGGCGGATGTTCCAGCGTTTCCCAGCTTAATGCGACCAATTTTTGCTTTGTGGCATTAACCGTATGAGACCAGGCGTTGTCATGCAAAAGAATGACACTTCTGACCGATTGCTTCTTCCTTTTCTTTCGAAACGACAATTTCGCGGCATCCAATAAATCACAATAATTCGAGTGTTGCGCATTAATCGTGCGTCGATTATGGAGAAAGTCAATGTGAAAATCACCTTGCCGATCAAAAAACACTGTTGCTATTACCTTTCCGACCAACAAGTGCGTCATTGCCTTCATTGGTCCCCACTCGTCGCTTTGAAATTCAAAAATGCTTCACTCTCTTGCTGAAGTGTCGCTGCGAAATCTCCAAACGATGTTGCTTGTGATCCTCCGACAGTCGGGGAATCCGAACCCACCTAGCTGACATTGCGCATTTTCAGGTGTTCTGTCACGATTCTGTGGACACTCCCGTAACTGATGGTAAGGTCATCAACGATTTCCAAGCGAGTTATGCGTGGATTTTCCTCACTGAGATTTCGGACCGCCTCAATATTGGCTTCGATCACACTTATCTTTGGGCGGCGAGCACGGTTCTCGTTCTCGAACTTTTCACAACTTTCAGAATTCCTTGTTGCATGCAAACACCCGAGTTCCTGACAGGATGTTGTCCCCAAACTGTGGCTGTAATCGCCACAAAATTTCTATTGGATTCACTCCCTCCTTGACCAAAACTTAAAAATAATCTATTGCTCCACGGAGACATGTACTTCTGCCTCTCTGTTCCTTTTCGTACTAAAGCAACTCGAGCGAATTGCGGTTGGTTCTCCTGTTTCCCTAGCGGTACAGGCCATCTTCGCTTCTACTACTACCAGGTCACTGACCTCTCCGTAATTTAAAAGAAAATCAATCCCGTTTATATTTGATACACCCTCGTATAAAAATCAGGATCCATCCTTATGTAGGATAAAGAACTACAGATTACAAAGCAACTACCTTTTGTTCCAATTTAGATTATAAAAAGTAAGTTACATAAGTGTAAATATGGGATATGAGGATTAATTATCATTGGACAATTTACTTTAGCAGTGAAATAGGTACAACTGAATGGTGATGAAGATGTTCATTGAATAATTATTTCAAAATATACACTTCTCAGAAATTTCCTTTCGAATTAAATTTTATATTCCGGTTTATTATACTCAAAAAAGTATTTTCCTTTCATCCCAGTACATTGTTTGAGTTTATGCTTCATTGTTCTTCTCGAAGCAACCTACTGTTCTTTGTTACCCATCAGTTCTTTTCATAAAATGTAATACAGCAACTGAAGTTACAGAGTAAGTTACTACTATAGTATTTGTTTTATTTTTATTTTTTAACAATCTGCATCTATGCAAAAATTAGTAGATCGATGCACGACGCAATTATATAAAGTGCACTGACACGCATCCTTGACAAATCAGCCATCCATTTCGAATATGTAGCCAATCAACAGTTAGTTTCAATTTCAATAGGAAGCTTCGGTGACATGCGCAAACTGTTACGAAATTCGGCGACGAAATGAGCACAACTTATATAATTAAATCATGGATTGATCATCATAATAACTTCATTCTACAATCACTTTCTGTTTATTTATCATTCAATTTTTTTGTGGAGTGACATTAATTTTTTTATTCTATTCTTTAGTTTAAAAATAATTAACCCATAACAATACGGGTTGAAAATCACCCAAAAATCCACTATAGTTCTTCCTAGCAAAACCATGACAGTTATTGCCTCAACTTTTGTTTGTTCTCGTAGTTTTAGGTTATATTGATTCTCGAAAATAATAATACCTAAACTATTTAACTATTTAATGACTCAGATAATGGAACTAAAAATAATACATTAATGCGATATTAATTATTGAATTAATATATACCCACTACAGACTTCCTCATATTATTAATGATTGATTAGTGATGGTATGCATTAATTCCGATGTTCTGTGACTTAGTACGTTCGTCGTTGTTACTATTGTCACCTCTCGTAGCTTACAATTTGTGGCAAAAGCATTGGCACGTAAAGCCAAAGATCCCGGGTTCGAGTCCCGGCGGGAGCGTGACAACAGTAACAAAATTTTCCTCATTAATATGAGATAATCTGTAGTGGGTATAAATTAATTCAATAATTAGAATCGCATTAATGTATTTAAAATTTACCCCTATTAAAAATTCTTCAAATATTTCATTATTAATGAGAACTAAAGATATTTAATAGACCCTTCCATTTCAAAGTATATTTATCAGAATGAAATTTTATTAAATTCGGTTCAGCCGTTTGTTTCTTTAAACAGTAAGACAAGAAAATATGGCTCTTTTTGAATAATATTTATCACATGTAAATGATTCCAGGGGCAACTGGTATTTTAATTATGTCATATAAAAGGGAACCCTCTTATTTTTATATTTTATTCACACTAATATGACCATGTTAAGTATTAAGATTACAATTAGGTTAGGTTAGGTTAGGTTGGTTTCTGTTTGGCTAGGGTACAGTAGTATAATTAGCTTGCATTTATTTTATATATGACAATAATTAAATTTGCTATTGTTATGTGTGCCATTTCTTTAAGGTTCAGCAACAATGTCCAGGCAGGCAGCAAATAGCTCCGTGTTCTTGTACGGTAAAGAAGAATGGTTTGGATATTCTTTGCGAGTTTACAGATCAGCAGCACATAGACAACGCCATGGCTGTGCTCAAAGGAAAAAATTACGTTATATTTTACCTTAAATTACGTCACAATACTTTAATGAAGCTACCCGGTTTCATTTTTCTCGGACTTGATATACGACACCTCACTATTCACAACAGCAGCCTTTCTGTTGTCGAAGAATCTTCATTAAGCTCCATTGGTGAGTAGATAGTACTATTTCTTGTATAATAATTATTAAATAATTAAAAACCACTTGAACATATTTCTTTAAGCTACAATTAACCGTGAAGTCATTAAGGATGATGTGCAAGCATCGTTATACTTTATATAAAGGCATAAGATAATTACCATAAAAACAAGACTTAAGATTTTCACAAATTTATTAAAACAGGTAACAGTTGTTTCGCTAACATTGTCTTCCTCATACTTTATATTATAACGAAGGTTGTTGGGGGTGGTTAGTTCAGAACAAGTTTAGTAATGGAGAATTATTGTATTCTGTTTCATCATTTAGTAAGTTACCTAATTTTTTATATTTGTTTATTTCTAAATTTTCTAGCAATCAGTTTGTATCCCTTATTTTCTAAATCTAATATATCAAAACTATTATTAAAAATGTATCCTTTTTCATTGATATGTTTTGCGTAGGTTGAATTTGTGTTTTTTTATGTAGCTGTTTTTGTGTTCTACCAGACGTTACTTGAAACTGCTACCCGTTTGTCCAACATAAACTCGTTGACAAAATCCACAAGTTATGTTATAAACTCCAGATTGGTGTTCTTTAATTTATCTTTATTATTTTTAATGAGTTTGCCTAAAAAAATCGTTTTATAAGCAATATTCAGTCGACTTTTTTGTAAATATTTGACTAATTTATTAGTTAGAGATCCTAAATATGTTATGGAATTGTATTTATATTCGCTATTTAATAAATTTGAAGGATAAACTAATTTTACGTTTCTATTAAATTAAGGCTTTAACCATTGTTGTAAGCTATCTGCTTTATGATGTTTAATTCTTTAATGTAATTATTTTTGAACATAGGGACACTTAGGAAGCTATGTTTCAGACTCTTATAGGCTGATAATTTGTGTTGTATGGGGTGAAATGACTTTTGATGTACGGTAGAATCTGTATGTGATGGTTTTCGGTAAATTTAAAAAATTAATTTATTATTTAATTTAGTTAATATTAAATCTAAAAAATTTATACTGTTTTCTGTTTCTTCTTCTATTGTTTACATCCGAATATTAAATTTACTATAGAAGAAGAAACAGTATGGTAGAACACAAAAACAGCTACATCAAAAACAACACAAATTCCACCTACACAAATCATATAAATGAAGAAGGACACATTTTTAATAATAGTTATGACATCCTTACCTAACCTTGTTAGAAAATTTATAAATAAACAAATACAAAAAATTAGGCAATTTACTAAATGATCAAACACAATAGAATAATTCCCCACTACTAAACTTGTTCTGAACTAACCACCACCAACAATATATAAATATCTTCGTTATATTGTAACTCTCTTCTGTCTTCATTTCGTCCATCTCATCTTTCTCTCCCTAACCAAGCACCCACCCATTCCCACGATTCCTGCAAGGAGACTGAAGAGGGCTTTACGCCCTACCCTTCGGCTTTGCACTACAGTGTAGGTCGGAGGGACTGCCTGCCCACCAGACTGAGTAGCTGGTGGGAATGAAACACAAAAACGTTTATTTTTTTAATTGTAACATTAGTAGTAAGTACTCTACTCTGAGGAAGTCAATGTTTGGCGAAAAAATTGTTAGTTGTTTTAATAAATTTGTCTTGTTTTTATGGTGATAATGGATTTTCGTCAAGTAAAGGTCGAATCTATTAATTTCAAATATTAGACATACACCAGGTACCCAAAATTTGACTATTTATTAATTATAAATAGAGTTATATTAATTGAAAGCATAATGTAGTACAGAATACAAATGTCGTTATAAATATAATAACTCTTTTATACAGTATGACAGTTTTATTAAGATTCTGTACAGGTTTATGGTATTTCTTGTTTCTTATATAAAATAATAACTTCATAAGCATCCAATGAAAAATTTTTCAATTCGGGTTTTCGGGATGATGAATGTATTTACCTAAACCTTTACATTTACGAATCTCTAGACATAATTTTCAGACAGACCATAAGGGAATAAAAGTATCTAGTTATGGCAGCGATAGTGATGTATGATAGAACCAACAACGAAGCGTACATATGTGATAGGTGTGTAAAGCAAGTTAATAATAAAATTTCATGGTCACTAATTTCTTGAAACTACCAAATTTATCGTGATTTCTATAACTTGCTGATGAAATTTAATAAGATGGAAATCGCGATCCACGTCTGGCAGTTTCAATAAATCAGTGATCAGGAACATATACTGTTCCTAAAAATTATAAATTTTGAAAAGAGTACACAGAGAAAAAGAATCGAATGAAAATTAATTAGATACTAGTACTAGTACTATAATAGACTGAAATGTAAAGAAAATAAAATTAACAAAAATAAAACACTTAGTTTCAAGAAAAAAATTATTATGACACACAACAATTGTTTCACCACATGATCTAAGTCGTCACCTGATGAAGCCACTGTGTGGTGAAACAATTGTTGTGTGTCACAATAATTTTTTTTCTTGAAACTAAGTGTTTTGTTTTTGTTAAATTATAAAGAGTTTTCAACAAGTATCAGCTTATTCTCTTAATAGAAAATAAATTTATAATATTTAGTTCCTTTGATCAGTGTTTATCGAAACTACCAGAAGTGGGTCGCGATTTCGATCTTATTAGATCTTATCAGCACACTATAGATACACCATCGATAAATTACTGACAAAACCGAAGTTGATGTAATATCATATCACAGACAGTATATCGCCATCTACTGGTATTTACTGCTAACTGCGGCATTTCATATTTTTAACGAGGTCTTACGAAGGTATCTACGTGACCAACAGAATCTACGACGCAGCTTATATTACGTGATGGATACGCTAACCAAATCAATAATGAATAATTAATTGTTGATCTAAATTGAATAAAAATAAAAATATCCTCTTGGTCAGCGTTCTGCCGAAACTGCCGGACATGTACCGCGATTTTGAACTCGTTGGTTTTCCTTAGCACACCGTAAATAGTTCCGATAAAACACGAACCAAACTAGCTGCTGTCTGTAAACAGCGATTAATAAATAAATACAGACAGCGTTATGAACGCCATCTAATGATAATGTTAGACAAGGTCCTCTAATTTTTACTTTTGTTCAATCTGGTTACGTGCCTACCACATAGTTGTAGCTACGCAATGGGTTCAGTGGAACAAATCGATATCCTTATTACAGAAGGACCTTCTTAACATTACTGAATCCCACAAATTAGTAGCAAATATCTACAGATGGAGTTTACTATGCTGTCAGTATTTATTCAGAAATTGAATAATATACATTATATCAATTGTTGTTACCATGTAAAGGTAATTAAGTCGAGATTAGAGATTTGCCCAAAGCAATAAAAAGTTTCCATAATTGTGGAGTGTACACTAGGTATGAATATTTTTAGTTGCTCAGGTCTACAATTTTTATGCGAGGTTTATTACAAAATTGTCTCAACTGTAGATCATGGCTTCCATTATTAAACGGCAATGATTATAAAAGTACTATTTCGTAATAACAACGAATTATGCATGCGCAACTTTTAATGTCTAATGATATATGTTTTGATGACTTCTCTGTCCGTCAAACTGGTTAATATAATTAGGTTTTTAACTGTCCATTTACCAGGTAAATTAAACGTAAAATTCATGCTGCTCATCCATTGTTAATGTCTCTTTTTATTGTTATTTTGGTTTAACATTCGCTATAAGAGCTGCACTATACTAGCTCACAATAAAATCAGACGTATTCGAGTCACAATAATCATAAAAGGGCATTTAAAACTTGGTTAATTAAACTAATTTGTTTCTAGTTCACGGATAACTCAAAAAATGGACACTGAAATTTTAATCCAGTTTTCATTAAAAACATTTAGGTTTATATAAACATCAAAAAACGAATAGCTGACAGGAGTTACTTTAAAGCTTTTCCGGGGGTAATTGACGTGACGAAGGCAATTAACTTGTCTAATAAAAGACAAGCAAATTAAAATGTATCAACTTTTTTTTTAATGAGGTAGTTTAATCGTTTATTCTTTACTTTACTCCATGTAGCAATTTTGAGTTTATAAGAACAATTGATTTAACAAGGCACTCGATTAAATGTCCGCAGAGCAATACTTCATAATGATAATAAAATATGTTATTATTTTATAGCTTTACTAGTTACTTCAGACAAGATCATTATTAATATTAAAGATGGAAACAGAAAAACGGACAACAAAGAGATTATGATTACTTAAATTTCAAGTGAAAACGATAAAAACATACTAAGAAATTAAAATATTTAAGTTTAAGTAATAATAAATAGTTAAGGAAAAATAAGCAATTCTGATATGTCACTGAATAAATCAAACTTGCAAGTTGCAAAAAACAAGTTTTTATAATTAATTTGGTTTGGGTGTATTAAAACTCTGTATACATATAGTAAGCAAAGGTTCAAAATAAATTGATTGAATCGAACTTTTATGTATATACCAAATTAATTTGTTTACTCATAAGAGAACAATAAATATATACAACAAACTTTAATAATGTTTTCTTGGAACAGTAGAGACATGGTTTCATTTTTGTCTCTTAATAAAAACATCTGGAAAAGTTTCTTCCGACAACAATTTTTAAAAAGTACCGCTTTATGAAATGATTCGAAGATGCTTCGTGTGATTTTAATCAATTTTATAATTTTTGGTATGTTTTAATAATATGTAATAATTCAACCCTCCCGAAACAATCCTCAACAATTGTAACTCAGAGCTGGGGTAATTTTTACCCATATTGTGATTTACGAAAATTGATGTGTACATCAGATATTGGTAAACCTAGAGACATATCCACATACGAAATTTTATTAAAATCGTACTAATCGTAAGTATTTTTGAGTAATTGAAGAAAAATTAATTTCGATTATACCTTTTGGCCCTCTTTAACGGGAAAACTAATCAATTTGGTATAATAGGAATCTGTACTGAGTTTCAGATAGCCTCTATCAGCTGTGTAGTAGATTCCAGGCGCGGCTCCTCCATTAGGTCATTTGGACAATGACCCCCCCCCCCTTCAATATATTTCCAAACAAAAGTATAATAATGATATAAATTAAATAATATATTTTTTCATTATCTTTTAAATTTGGAAATTTCCTTTTTATTCTAACTATTCTAAACGTATAAACTCAACCCATTTACTGATTCCGCAACATCGCTGGCACGACGCACCACTTTGCATCTTCTTGGTAGTACTTATTTGATTATTGATTTTCATTCGTTGGCAGTTGACATAAACCGGGCTGGCATCTAGCGATGACCGCATTGCTTTAAACGGAGGCGAGTGTCAGCCGAGTTTTCCCGATCTAATCTGTATTATGTTATACGGCTTTCTGAAGCAGTGTAATGGCAAGGTTTGGGTCAACAGCCGCGGGTTATATACTTATATATTTGTGATGTAAATTAATATTTTTTGTCATATATGTGCTCATTTTTAAACAATAGTTGCTATCACATCTCTGACATCATGTTCTTCTTGAAATAAAAATCAGTTAAGACATTATGAGAATTGATAATTTTGACCCTCCCGAAAAATTGACCACGAGCCGCCACTGGTAGATTCAGTTCAACATTGATAGGTTCGTAAGGCCCTTGTCAAACATTTGAAATATTGGAGTTGTCAGTAAATAACAGTAGATGGCGACATACTACTCAAAAGTCGATATAAAAAAAATCTATAAAACAAATACTTGGTTAATTTTCACTAAATTTATTATCAACTCGACAATATTGTTCGTCATTTTCAAGAGTACAACAAAATTATACTGATAGTATAATTTATTATACTGATAGTATAATTTTGTACCTTTATTTTATACCTTTTATTTAATATGCATTTTCACACTGAATACACCGTACAAAACTTAAACTTTAATAAAAAAAAATCTATCTACAGAAGTATTCATTAAGGTGATTGATTTGCGACGAACTTTCAAGCAACCAAAATATTTTTGTTAGGAACTGGAGACTGTGATAAAAGAATGAATAATTAAAAGGAGACTCATCCTAACTACTAAACCACTAAATTTGTTTTAACCAGAGACGCATTTCCGCCAGTTCTAATGTGGGCATTATTAACGCGAGACTGGTTCTAAAAATGCTAAATTTAGTCATTTATACTACTTGAATATCCCATGAACAGGTATAACACTATTGTATCTAGCAGTATTGTTGTCCGTGTAACAAATTTCTTTCTTTCAACCCTTGTTTTCAATTCTTGTACTTTTCATTTATTTTAAATATAAATTGCACCACTTCAAAGGCATAAAAGGTCTGATAATTTCAAGGGAATTAAATACTATTGAGAAATACATAACTGAAATTAGAAGACGTTTAGCCTTTTCTATGTTAATAATTAATTTACAAAATGAATAAATTTCCTATACCTTCTGAATTAACGTTTTAAGCAATTTATCCAAAAGTACTTTTTTGTACAGATATTAATTTTTTGTAAAATAGTCTTTACATGTTTATTTACTAAACATAAAAGGTGATTTTCATATCTGACACAGGCAAAACAATTCAAGTTGCAATAAGCTGACTATTAGCACCTTTAATTGATTTTTTCTTTCGTTATCTCCTGGTTAAAACAAATACAACTTTTTCGTATTTCATTCCCACCAGCTACTAATAGTGGTGGACAGGTATTCAAGTGCAAATCAGGAGAGTAGGGCGGAATGCTCCTTTCGGTCTCCTTCAGGAATCGTTGAAATAAGTTATGGTTGGGAAGGGTCAGTTGAGACATACGAAATAAAGATAAAAGAAAAGTGAATGATTATATGTGAAATATCTATGCCCAGCATTTGTCTAAATTATTCATGAAGACCACAAAAAAATTGGAATAGTAATTTTTTTTACTATATACTTATTTCGTCTTCTTAGAGCATCTTTAGGACTACAATAGTTACTAAATTAATTGTCTATATTTACAGTATTCCAAAACCAATTTTTATTGTACGTATAAAGAAAACTAATTAAGTCTTTTATCTGTTTATCTACGAGGGTAAATCAAATATAAACGGCACATTTAAATTTTTTCAATGTAGTCACCTTCGTGCTCTATATACTTTTGCCACCGATTTGGAAGCTTGAATATTCCTTCTTCATAAAAAGTTTGAGGGCGTCTTGTCAGCCAATTGCGCGCATACTCCTCTACTTCGTTTGTTTATTTACGATTTGCGATTTTTGTCAACTGTAACAACTCAGAATAGTCTGAGACAGTGTAGCATGTAGCCTTCAAACGAGTGAAAATTTCCGATGGTTTAATGCTTAACGCCTTCATTGGTTAAAAACTTTATGATGATGCGCATTGTGATTGTGCAACAGTCGAAGGTACCTTGCGCTCAGTCATGGCTGTACTGCGGACAGAAACGAGCGCAGCTGCTACCTAAGCCGGTTTCCCCCTCCTCGTAGATCAAACAACACTCGAGCATATAATCCTCTAGATCTAAATTACGTGCTAGGCTAAATAGTAAAATTACCGTTTACATTTGATTTATTCTCGTACTACCACTATACATGGTTTCCGGGTTGAGTGGAAAAAAACGTTACTCCACATAAGTTACTCTAATACAGGACTATCTTTAGAGCATAAAAAGATGGGGACAGCATTTAATACTAAAGCAGGGATCGTGAAATAAGAAACAGTTGTGGTCCAGCTTTCTCATTCTGACGCAATCTGAACGAAGCCTGATAGGAAGACAGAAATACGGCCATAGGGAAGAGACAGCTAATCAGGCCGCGTTAGAACGTGAAAGGCCAACCACAATTATTTGCTATTTCAATATCACTCCTATAGTATTAAATGCTGTCTCCATGATTTTATGCTCTCGGTGTCTAATAAATTTAGTGCGAGACGAGAGCGAGCAAAGTCTATTAATGAAGCAAAAGTTTACAGTGCCTGGGGCTGAGAAGAAAATACCGCTAGTTAGATATGTTTTAATCTATAATTTACATGAAGTGTGGTTTTTTGAATAATAAAATAAAGTCTGAACTTTGAAAGTATTAATTTGATAGACAGTCAAATATGTATGTCACTCCAAGAACCATACCTAACATCAAGATATACATATATGAAGTTCCTCGCTGCAATCTTATCATCCCGCGCTAGTCTCGTCAAAAGTGCCTATGACACAGTGTTGTGTCCTAGTGTTTAGTGTGTGTATATACGTTTACTTTATTCTATTCCATACTATTCTATTATTCTATATATTCTTTTGACTAGTTGTGTAGGTATTTGTATATTGCAGTTTGTTGCTTATGTAACATAGAGTTATAGAGATAAGAGCAAGTAAAAACAAGTTTTACTCACACAAATATGTTTGGGCCCCTTTATGGCGCCCTTTTAGGTAGGTACCAACCACCGTCGATGGCCTCGAAATACCAATTTGCATAATACGTTATCATTTAGGAATTTTCAAGGGTGTCTGCGGGGGTGTACATGCCACCACAAAACAGATCGCAAAACACAGATCCAAGATCACCTAATTCAATTGTGATTTTGATTCTATTACCAAATTTACTAAACCAAATTATCTTTTTCATTACCAAATTAAAAGTCCATAATTCAAAAAGTTAATTAAGTGTAAGCCGTATACATTATTCGTGCACATATTGTAAAAGTAAAGTACAAAAATAAATAAACTACTACAAGTGTTATAATTTACCAAAAACTTATATGGGGAAGTCACCGATATACTTCCAACAACGAATACACAGTTTTATGCAATATAATTTATCTATCTCTAAATGTCAAATACGTCTTTACACTAATGTACAATTAGAGTTATTTTTACAATATTTAAATTCCTTAGATAACAATATCAATATTACCATGGAAAAAGAGGTAAACAAAAACATGAACTTCCTGGACTCCCAAATTATAAAATAGATTTTAGTATTTTAGAATGTCAACTAGTACAGATACTGCCATTCTGAAAGATTCAAATCATCTCATTCAAACTAAATTAATGTTTTTTCACTCATTCATCAATAGATTACTATGTACACCTATGTCTATAACTAGTTACAACTCAGAATTGATTATCATTAAAACTATGGCTCACAACAACAGATATAATCCATCTTTAATAGACATATTAATTAAAAGGAAAAAACAAAAAAGTGTCACTAAAATGATATATAATAACAATTACAGAAATAAAACAGAAAAAACATACACATCATTACACTTCGTTAAACATGTCAATTCTAAATTCAAGAACCAACTCAATAAGTTATAGGAACAACAGCTACAGAAACTAGGAAGCATAAAGAACTTCTTAGAAAATAATAAACCGAAAACAGGTGCTTCCTTAAAAAGTGGTATCTACCAAATTTATTGCAATATTTGTAATGTAATGCTATATATATCGGTCAGACTGGTAGATCTATTAAAACCAGAATTACAGAACACGCATATAGTATCAATAAAAAAAACAAAAAATTGGTGACATTTCTGGACATTGTCCAGTTTTTAATCATAATATTGATTTAGATAATATTAAAATATTTCAAAGTAGCATTAATAAAAGCAGAAAGTTGACAATGTTGGAAAACTAAAGATTAAGAAGGCCTTAGACAATAAGTTAAACCTAGTAAATAACCAGGTAGAATTGAGAGACACTGCATCCCTTCTATTGCTAAGCAATGTTTTGTAACTGTTTAAGTATAAATTTCACTTTTCTTTTGTCTTCATTTCGTCCGTCTTATCTTTCTCTCCCTAGCCCCACCACCCACCCATTCCAATGATTCCTAAACGGAGGCTAAAGAGGGCCTTACGCCCTACCCTCCGGCTTTGCACTACAGTGTAGGACGAAGCGACTGCCTGCCCCCATCACGAATAGCTGGTGGGAATGAAACGCAAAAAAGTTTTTTTTTTTGTAATTTTAGTACCATCGTTTACTCTTGATAATAGGCTATGCCCTGAACATATGTCCAGAATATAAATAAAGTGTGAAACATCTGTATTTACTGTATGTTTTGTTTGAAAGTTTATTTAAAACCATGTTTCACAATAAGTGCGCCGAAGATAGTTTAAATGTTTATTTATTACCGAACATTTAGCCTTACTTTTGACGATATAAACAACCAACATTTAATTTATGTATATCATACCTAAAAGGGAAGATCTTCTTATGTAAAATGATACTATTCCTTAATAATTTGAAGTGTTTATCACGATCTAAAATATCAGTAAAGTAGCCAGTCCTACACCTGGATAAAATATGAAGGAAGCCTTTACGTAATATATTATAACATGTAAATAAGGTGAGATGGTTAAAATTTTAAAGGCAATAATAAAACTGCTATTCATATTGACTTGAATTTCTTCTATGCAGGAGGTTTAATGGGTAAACCTAGTCGGACTTGCGTATACACCATTCATTTAAATAACATAGAATATTGTTGTATACGTAATAAGTAAATATGTCCATGCACGAGCTGCTGTTGAACCATTTCATAATGTTTTGAAAGGTAAATAAGGTATATATATATACGTAATTTTCGAAGTGCATTCTTATGTTTCTGCATTTTGCAGCACATTCTCTTGGCGGTCATATCTTATTTATGCAACGATTATTGTGCTTTCATCCGCTATCCTGATGGATTTCAAGTTCTATTACAATGAATGAGCCTTTCAAGGGAGTTTATTCAGAAATATTAAAGATAAAACAGTAACAAACAATTTTACTTATTTAGGGAACGAACATTGTGGAAAATGACTCTCTAAATTTCTTGTTTTTCTATACAGGGTGTACGTTTTCAACCTGACCCCTAGACTATCTTCGGACTGAATTAGAATATCGTTTTAAAATTTTGGTTGAATGAATTTTCACAGAAGGCCTACCATTTTAAAATATTTTCGAATTTCTATCACTTCCAATTATACCGGAAGTTGACGTCAACTTTGTTATTTTAAATAGAACCCCCCTATTTTTTTACATTTCTGGATTCCCCATCAGAAATAAGGGTACATTTGATAATACAACCCTACTTTTATTCTAAACGGTTTTTGAGTTATTCCATTTTTTTTTAATTATTCCGTTTTTTTTTTAATTATTCCGTTTGACGCATTTAATTTTATCGCGGTTATCATCAAAAGTAATTGATGGTATTTAATAATTTGTCTACATGTTCTTAATGTTTTAGTAAGGTATTAATTCGTCCAAAAATTTTTGAAAAAAAAATCAAAAATGGAGTCAAAACGTGTGTTGAATATCATAAACTAAAAATAAAAAAAACTCTTGTTTTATATAGCAGCCCATTTTCTTTTTTATGCAGTTACATCAACCGCTTAATCCTTATTTTCTTTTTGTTTTCGTGGAGGAGAAGAAATCATCAATAAAAAAGTATAAGACACTAAGCATCTAAAATTGATATCTTGCGAGAAAATTTAAAAAAACTGATTTAATACATTTTTTTGTTGTCCATTATCTTCTAAACATTTTAGAACTCTTTTTTCTACAGCCAGGACAGCATTAAACATTTGTTCAGGAATCTCTCATATTGCTGTAGTGAGTCGTTCTTGCAAATGCTCAATATTCACTACACTACAGCAATGGGAGAGATTCATCCTGAACAAATCCTTAATGCTGTCCTAGCTGTAGAAAAAAGAGTTCTAAAATGTTTAGAAGTTAATATTCAACACATGTTTTGACTCCATGTTTAATTTTTTTTTTCAAAAATTTTTGGACGAATTAATACCTTACTAAAACATTAAGAACATGTCGACAAATCATTAAATACCATCAAAAGTACTTTTGAAGATAACCGCGATAAAAGTAAATGCGGCAAATGGAATAATTAAAAAAAAATGGAATAACTCAAAAACCGTTTAGAATAAAAGTAGGGTTGTATTATCAAATGTACCCTTATTTCTGATGGGGAATCCATAAATGTAAAAAAATAGGGGGGTTCTATTTAAAATAACAAAGTTGAAGTCAACTTCCGGTATAACCGGAAGTGATAGAAATTCGAAAATGTTTTAAAATGGTAGTTTTTCTGTGAAAACTGATTCAACTAAAATTTCAAAACGATATTCCAATTCAGTCCGAAGATACTGTAGGGGTCAGGTCGAAAACGTACGTATACGATGAAGATAAACTTTATTACTGTTAAATCCTTGAACAAATATTTCTTCTATAAAAGCTATTTCCTTTTTTGTAATGCATACTTGGCAATTTGAAAAAAAAATACGACGCAGTCGTATAAACATTTATAATATACACTCTCATAATAAAAAATCAAAGAAAAGAAGTGAAAATTAAAAATCAACACCCTATATACGGAATATATCACAAATGTCAATAGAAAGGTGCAATACTCGATTCAACATAGAATTCTGGAAAACTACTTCTTAATTTAATTTTTGAAGTAAATAAAAAATTAACATTCTGAACAATAATGTGTTAACCTGTATACGTCATTTACAAGTGAAGAAATTAAGTTACTAGAGTTAAAATATGTAAAAAGACTTACATATATATATACTAATTAAAGTTCCATACAAATAATAATACCAGATTAATACAAATTGGTCTAACGTTGAATTTACGAATGAGATTATTAATTTTGTAGCCAATTTATTTAATATAATTTTAAAAGTGCAGTTAATTTTACATTGAGAATTATACCAGTGAAGGGTAATTTATTGATGAGCTTCTTAACAATTAATTTACGTTTTTTATTTTTTATAATATTGTCAAAAATATTCGGATTAAAACCATTATTGGTAGCAATATGTTCTATTACAGTCGGCTCTTAATCGAAATTAATCTTTGAAATGATTAATATGTAAACAAAACTATTAACAGAAGCAATTTTAATGGTGAAAGATTAATTAGATTTCAAGGGAATTACAATATCTGTGGTGGTAGATAGGCATAAATAATTTCTTCTTCTTCAATTTTATTTAAAGTAAGATCTAAGAAATTTCATTTGTAATCCGTTTCAATTTCCATAGCAAATGGAAAATTCATATTTAAAGAGTTTAACAATTTGGGAAAATTCTTGAGTTGTCTTAAACTACCCTTTCAAATACATCGTTTACTAACGAAGCCGAGCAGAAATACATTTAACTAGGTAACTCTAAATTAATGTTAAAGAGAATTTTTTCAAAGAAATCCATAGATATTTCCGTAAGAAGCGGTAAGAATGAATGACCAAAGGGTAATTATCATCAACTTTAAAATAATTTTGATCTATGCAAGTTTTCAGTACAATTAAAAATTCAAATTTAACACTATGGCTTCAATTTAAATTTTAATCTATTCTATCTTTAAAAATTCTGATATGCTTGTTAACGAGAATCAATATACCATAAAAACACATTTAATATCAAAAGAAACAAACATCGATTTTATAAGAAGTGCCACAGTCTTAAGTCAATCTACTCAATGTAATAAAATATTAACACTAAAAGCAAAGTAACAGTAAAACTAAAAATATATTACAAAATTGAAATTTACCTTTATAAGCCCCGATGAATACCCCGTTAATTCAAATATGAAAGAAAATGTAACCATAAGTTCTTTGTGAGTATAACACATATTCACGAATAAAAATTAACTGTAATAATTGTTGCTAAAAGTAAGTATTTATGTCTGAGGAAGCCAGCATTGGGAAAAACGTTTGTCACAGTTCATAAAACCATTTGTTTATTTAGCCAATAATATTGCAAATGCAGTGAATTATAGAATTCCGTGGAAACTATTTGCCGGATTTAATTTGGTCTGACAGTAATTAATATTTTTAAATACGTGTTATTGTTATCTTCAATATCTTTTTTTTTTAATTTATCAAACTAAGAATTTTACTATGTCTACCCAAAAGGGACGTCCTTAATCACGCGTTCAACTTATCCTTATTTATATTATAAATGAAAAAATACGGATCATTGCATACTGATATACTATTCCAACAGACAAGTCCTTACAGGATACAAAAGTGCCCCATGATTTATCACTTTTCCATAGCCACATTTCATCTATTGGATCAAAAAATCGAGTGCATTACTATGTAACATTAAAATTCTATTAAAAAAATTGCTGGATACACCTTTCTTATAAAAAATACTCGAAAAATGGTGTATGTGGTTTAATTACAGAACTATTAGTATTGAAATAATAAACGGATGAATAGAGATGAATTAAATACTGAATGAAAAATGTGTACAGTGGTAAAACAAGTTAAACCTATCGCGGTCGGTTAAGAAACTTTATCTTTTTTGTGTTTCATTCCCACCAGCTACTCGTGTTGGAGGGCAGGCAGTCCCTCCGACCTACATTGTAGTGCAAAGCCGGAGGGTAGGGCGTAAGGCCCTCTTCAGCCCCCTTTCAGGTATCGTAAGAATGGGTGGGTGGTGTGGTTAGGGAGAGAAAACTGAGACGGACGAAATGAAGACAGAAGAGAAGTGAAATATTATCTATGGAATATTACTGTCCCAGCATTTGCCTAAGAGACAAGAAGCGGTAGTTTTATTAGGGATCAAGCAATGGTACTTTTTATAATTAACCGTTAGAGGCGATAGACAACGAAGGGATAGAAATTTTGACTTGTTTATGAAAAAAAACGAAAAAGAAGCTGTTTCGGAGAATTGAAAAACGCAAGACAGTAGAAAAGAAGTTTGTAGAAAAGGTACGCTCAAGGGTGTTAGTAGCTTTATACAAAATATTTACATAGGAAAGCGAGCTATTTTAATATTCAAATTTATATACAAGAATGAGTATGAATAAATAAGATAGTGGGACATAGATCCCCATCTCTATTTTGCAGTAGTTGAAGTAGAAGCAAAATGGCGAATATAGCGATTCTCCAAATATTATCAGCATTATTATAGGTGTATTCCGGGCTCGTTAGCCGTGATCGTTGAGATTTGACTCCTGACGTTTCGCCTGCAGCTCAGGCAGGCACTCTCAAAGGTGTCACAGCGACAACGAGAGCCGACAAACACTTCTACCAAGACCAATAGCGACCATCAACCTTTGAGAATGACTGCGGCAGCTACAGGCGAAACGTCAGGAGTAAAATCCCAACGACCATGGCTAACAAGCCCGGAATACACCTGCAATAATAAATACGCCGGCCGTGAAAGCCTATATTCAGTTATTATAGGCATATTTTAACAATGAGGCGAATTCGATGCTTTAAATATCATCATTTGCAAAAAGGCAAAATACGATCATGTAGCTCGTTAAAGTTTCCAGTTCTTTTGATACTAAACGAAGAAGTTTGCAGGTTCCATTTTCGATGTTTAAATGTATCCAATTTTGCACATGATTGGTGTTGAAATTTAAAATTGACTCTTGATCGTATTAATATTTCATGATTGTTGCAATAAAACGTTTAGAAAAGTTTAATACTCTTTAGCAATTTCCCAACTAACTTACAATTAGTTGAGCTATAATACATAACGAACTTTTGCCTTATCCGAAAATACTTCTAGTTACAAGGGTTACACAAAAAGTTTATAATTGATTCCCCGCAATTCACAATTACATTTCTACCGTTACTGTGTTGAACTATGCATTGGTGTTATCAATATTACTAATACGCCTTTCAGTTTTCTTTATTTATTTGTATAATTTCTCATATGAACTGTTAGAAAATTTAGATTATTTTAAATATTCCTCCAATTGCACCAACCAAACGTTAATTACTATTTTGTTAAAAATTTCCAGTTACAGAAACGGTTTTCATCAAAATATTTTTATTACAATGTAAGTATTGTTGCGAGCAAGAGCTAACAAGTTGTAGAACACTCAGTATGCGAAAATATGCTGAGGAGTTGTTTCTAGAAAAACACTAGAACGTTCCACGATAGTATAAATAGCTTGTTAATAAAGAACCGAAGACAGGTGTTAAAAAACAACGCAAATACGAAGTAAAGCTGTGACATAAATTAGTAATATGAATACAGTTAAATAAATAATTATAATTGTAATACAAATAAGTGTATATGTTACGATAAAAATTCCAACAAACGAATTTTTAAAAAGTACCTCTATTTAGCAAATTACAAGATATGATTAAAGAATACAGCATTTGTATTATTGATTGCTAAGCATTTTTACAAATTAAGTTAGTTAGTTGCGATCTTAAGAAAGTAGCGTTCTTGAACAAGGGTGTCGTATTTAGCATGTAACATATATAGGATTATTTACTGTGAAATAACTAATTATTATTCTAGATTGTTTAAATAAATATAAGCAACTAGGAAATTCATTACAGTATCATTCAAAAACCAATGTGCTATATAGAATTAGAAGCATTTGATATGTGGTATTATAGGTGGATAATGAAGATACCGTGGATAAAGAAAGATAGAATTGAGGAGGTAGTTAGGTACACAAACGCCTCCCTCCACCTATTCATCGGTCTGAAATCACTCGCCTCCTAGTGATTCTTTGAGGGGCCCAAACATGTGGAAATCACAAGGGGGATAGGTCTGGGCTATATGGAGGGTGTTCCAGTTGTCCAGAGTCCAGTACCTTTCACCGATTTGGGCCTGCGGTAAAGCTGCGGTATGAGACCTATTGTTATCGTGCAAGAGTAACACGTCACGAATGGGGTGCGTCCTCCTTTTCGGCGAAAAAGCAAATTTTACCTGACTGAGAAGGTTACAATAGTAAGCTGCATTAACGGTTCTTCGCTCATGCAAAAAATCGACCAACAGCATCCCTGTCCAGTCCCAAAAAACCGTGGCTAAAGCTTTTCCTGCAGAGAGACGTGTTTTCGGTTTCACTGGATTTGATTCATTTTTGCGCCGCCATTTTCATCGTTGCTCGTTTTGATGATGTAGTGTAATGGTGTGCCCACGTCTCATCGCAGGTTACAATTTTGTGTAAAAAAATTCACCTTCCTCGAGCAGCTTTTTGATCTTCACTCAGCAACTGTGGAATCCAACGAGCTATGATTGTATAGACACTCCCATAGCTGATGCCGAGTTCACTACATATCTGAAGCACAGTGGCGTGGCGGTCCTCTTCAATAAAGTTTCTAACGCGTGCAATACTGGTGCGCGGGCGACGAGGATGATTTACATTTTCGACACGATTACGATTACGTCCATCGTTAAATTCTTTACACCAAACGTTTACACGTGGCCACGAAAGCGTTTCATTTCCGAATTTTGCTTGCAATCTGCGCAAAATTTCAGCTGGTTTCACGTTTTCACGTGTAAGAAATTTAATACGAATAACAATTCGTTGCGCAACGCTGCTATGCACCTCTTTCTCACTCATTATGATAGCTATTAACCACTATTAACCTAGAGAACGCAGCAATACGACGCGTCGTTTTCATACCACCTAATATCCCCACTTCAAGTTCCTAACGCCCGGATGCGCCTTGAACAACTTAAAAAGTCTCGTTTATATTTGATCTACCCTCGTACAATTTTAATGAAAACTTTGTATTTGCTCCAAATATAAATGAAACATAGAAATTGGTCCTTGGTACTATCTAGTTATGGGCCTACGACTTATATAGCCACGTCGTGGGTTCAGTTTGACAAATCATATCTTTATTAGACAAGGACCTTGTTGAACATTACTAAATCCCACCGTAGGTATGCCAATTTCAACAGATGGCGTTCACTACGCTGTCGGTATTTTTTCAAATGTTTAATTTTTAGTTTAGAGTAATTGTTAGTTCTGAAAAACATGTAAAAAGCAGTTGTTTAAGAGAGACATTTTTTTATTCTTCCGGACTAAGATGATTCTATTTTCTGTTTTTCAAGTAAATGTGAGCAAAACAAGACTTCACGAATACTAAGTGTACATAAAAAGCATTTCCTCGACATAAAGCGACTCACTTTATCTAACATTTCGTTTGAAAACACTTCTTTAAAAATGAAGACAAGTTCCAGTTGTTTGGTTTAATTATAAAGTTTTAATCAGATTATCGAATATTTAATTTATGTTCCCAAAGTTGAGCTCTGAAATGAAAAACAAATATTTAGTTTAAACTAGTAACTGACTAAAAATATTGTTGTAGGTAATACTCATTATACAAACTATCCTATTTTGAGATATAATGGTACAAGAGCAAAAGGGAAAAAACAAAAGTTCAAATGTGTTTTACATACAAAACTAAAAATAAAGTTTTTTGTGTTTCATTCCCACCAGCTACTCGGTCTGGTGGGCGAGCAGTCCCTCCGACCTACACTGTAGTGGTGCAAAGCCGGAGGGTAGGGCGTAAGGCCCTCTTCAGCCTCCTTTAGAAATCGCGGGAATGGGTGGGTGGTGTGGTTAAGGAGAGAAGGATGAGACGGACGAAATGAAGAGAGAAGAGAATTGAAAGATTATCTGTGGAATATTACTGCCCCAGCATTTGCCTAAGTGATCCAAGGAAACCACAGAAAACTTGGACCAGAGCAGCCGAGGACCCGGGTTCGAACCGGTGACCTCCCGAATGCTAAGCAATTATCTAGAGTAATAGAACACGTCGCTCGGTGTGTTTTACATCGTTATTTGAACCTTTTATAGCAGTTAAACTTTCTATCTGAGCCCTACTACTAATGACATAGATAGCACGCTCCCACTCACGGCTGTTAGGGGTAACCAAAGTCCATTTCTTTAATAAAGTTGTATAAAATAGATACAAAACGCTTAAGATAATAAATTTTAAAAATATTATATTACACTCTTATAACTGATCTATACTTACGTAGAAAAAAGATAAACATAATAAGTTTCAAGACGTATATTGTTAAACACTACAATTGTTTCGCTTAAGTATAACCTTCTTCAAGTGAGATACTCTTCTTCAGATGAATTAGCTAAATATGTGTTCGTCCATTATCACATATTGGCAACTAGATATTTATTTAAGAAGTATAATGACTTAGACTCGTCTAGTCGGTTTGAATACTTCTGCAGAGAACATGAAGTTACGGACACTCTAGACCTGATTATAGATCATCGATGAATTTTTAAAAACTGTGCAACAAGGACATTTTTTTTTCTTTTAGAAAAAGAACAGCAGAGAGCTTTAGGCAGGGGGCGCCCCAGTGATTAGTTACGCCACTACTTTAGTAATGCAAAATAATTGCAATAGTTTACAGAATTACCCTTTTTGAGGCAAATATACGGAGATGAGGAATAAAGAAAACAAAAGGGAGCTTTTTAATATTCCTTGTTCCTTCTAAAACGGCATTTCATTATTTAAGATTTTTAAAGTAGTTGCATATTCCACATCATTCCCTCTGCTTAAGTTCATTAAAAATTTAAAAACCATCTACTCAAAGCAACTGCGACATGTCTGTTCGTCACTTCAATGGAAGCCGAAAAAATGAAAACAAATTGGTTAGACGCTTTTAGACAGTCGTTTCCTCTCAAAAATTGATAGTCTCCAGAAACTTTACCGTCTTCTTGTTCCCTTTATGAACGGACTGCCTTTCACAAATTCATTGAAAGAAACATCTAGTAGTAACAAATTTACCAAAATAGCCATTATAAATGTTAATAACTGGGTCACATCAAAAGAATTTATACATCTTATTTTTCTAATAAATAAACAAATTTATGAATATAACCACCTAAAAATGTCAGCACATTTGATTAATCTATAAACACGCAATAATTTTTAGTTATCCAATAAAACAATAATGAGATTAAATTACGTAAGCGTACATTTTTTATAATACCTATTAAGATTTATGGACAACTTTACAGAAAGTAGGTATGGGGTTGTAAATGTGCGGATATAAACCAAAATTACTTATAACGTAGCCTTTAACCTACAAAGCCAATTCTCAAAATTATAATGTAGAATTTAGTCTTTCACGGCCGGCGTCAACTAGTGAAGTAGTATTTTCCGGGCTGGTTGACCGTGGTCGATTATTTTTAAAAATTCTAGACGTTTCGTCCCAATTGCGGGAGATATCTGCAGTACGATACGTTGAAAGACCGTATGCTGCTAATTCTTTTTTTTTTTTTAAATTTAAATTAAACTCGAGGTGGGAAAACCTTGCATAGGCACCCCTTGAAGAGGAGTAGTGTCAGATTCTTACTGACTAAAAACCCTCCTCGAGTGGGGATTATCAACCAGAAGGTTTTGGGATAGGGAAGTGGATTCGGGAGAGCTCAGAGTTGTGTGGGGGGAAAGGCCGGGAACGTTGGGGAGAGAGCGTTCGAAAGACGGTGACCCACCACTGATGTGAAGAGTGGGCACTCGCGCTAAAAAGCGAAACTAGGTATTTATAGTAGAACGGGTCGTGTGCAGCCCTCATTGGTCAGGCGGTGGTGAGTTCCTTACCCGTCGGTCGCGTAGTACCATGACCTTGATAGTTTTAAACCTTCTTTTTTGTTGAAGTTCTGTACATGCTTATAGATTTCAATTGCTTCGCTATATAATCTCGCATGGTAGATTGACGTAGTTGAAAGATCCTTTGTGTTATCATAAAGGATTTTGTGTATTCCTTCGTCTTGCTAAGCATGATCAGCAACAGCTGATTTGTCTGTTTGTCCCAAACTGCAATTATTATAGCTAAGGAGGTAATCGGTTTAATTCCGGGTCCGTCTGCTTTGGTCCAAGTTTTCTGTGGTGTTTAGGAACAATTAGGCAAATATTGGGAGGATGATGTTTCAATAACAATGTTTCACTTCTCTTCTATCTTCATTTCGTCCGTCTCATCTTTCTCTCCCTAACCACACCACCCACCCACTCCCACGATTCCTGAAAGAAGACTGAAGAGGGCCTTACGCCTTACCCTCCGGCTTTGCACGACAAAAAATGCTAAAACTGATAATTAAACGGCTTCTATAGTATTTCTTCCGGTAACCCGAAAAAGCACTGCATAATGCGAGGGAAAACCAAATTGTTTAATGGTTGAACGTAGATGGGCGACAAAGGTACTAGCCGAGATGATACTTATAATATTTCTCAAAAACACATTTACAGGGTTGCAGGTACCCTATCTTAACAATACAGGTGATTGAAATGTTACAATTATAATCTGCAAATCCTTGTTGTATATTCTGTTGTTAATGTAAATTATTTAATATTAAGTATAAAATTTATAAGAGTAAAACTACGAAATGAATTATTCTAACAAAAAAAATTAAATTAAACTTTTCTCTTCTATTATACTTAGTTATACTAATTTGATTAATGTCCTTATACCACTTAATTAATTATGAACTTAACAAGGGCCTTACCAAACAATTGAAATTTTACAATTACTAGTAAGGATTAGCCATAAAATGGGAAAATATAGTGTATCTAAACCGATACTACGTCCTCAAATCCGTATAAACACGTCATGTAAGCCTAAGAAAACAGAAATTAAAAAAAAAACACTATTGAATTTAATAAAAAATATTTAGTAGAAAAATTGTTCGGACTGGATTACTGGGCTTAATTCGTGGTAGAAACTTTGAACGTTTCGTCTTCAGCAGCAAAGACATCTTCATTACCGGCAAGATCGGTTGACAGGGTTTTGACAAAACAGCTTCAACCATGCCGCAACTGAAGACGTCTTTCGTAACTCCAGACAAAACATTTAGAGTTTATACAAAAAATTGACCATGGCAACCTAGTCCGGTAACACCGCGTCGGCCGCGACCGTGATTGACAGCACTATATTATCAAATATTTAATAAGAACTACATCAATGATTAAATTGTTGTCTAATTGAGAACTTTGATTTTATTTGATTAGAGATAAGCTTTTGTTACATTGTTTAACCTACTATTTCCATGTTCTAAAATTAAGCACTAAACATGAAGTTTGATATTGCGAATGTTTTTATCTGATGATATGCTGATATACTGAAATCATTAAAATGAATTTTAAATTATTTTATGTGATGCTTAATGAATTTAAATCAGCAGTTTTGATTATCAATTCTCTTTTAAGTGTATTATTGGAAATAAATCCTAAAGCAATACAAATACAAGTGCCTGTTGTAGTGCAGGAGTTTAGCGTTAGAAATTAATTAAAAGTTTATTTCAGGTAAAATGTTAACCCAACTGGATGTGTCCCAAAATAGTTTAACAATCGTACCATCTGCAGCCTTTAAAAATCTCCATCACCTTTTAATTTTGAATGTGAACCATAACAGAATAAGCAGCTTACATGCGAAAGCTTTTCAAGGATTGGATACATTGGAAATTTTAACTCTATACGAAAACAAAATTACCACAGTAGACCCCGAAGCGTTCTTGGGACTCGAAAAGTAAGTTTCTAAGTTTATATATACATAGGTGCATGCGTATGTATATGTCGAGCAGGTATATTGATTTTGTTTGTACCTAGATATCTGTGGAACATTCTCATGTTTCAAGCCTCATATTCGTTTGTTTTCGAGACTCTTTGTTTTTATATGATTCGCTTACAGCATGGAATCTCAAAAGGTTTGAAGAATGTGTGAAATCAAATTCAAAAGCAATATCGTAATGCTTACCCACTGAATATGTAGAGTCACATTCTAAATATATTTACTATCTAAGCATTGTTTGAAGCTATCTACTACTTTAAATACAGATGCTTTTTATTCCAGAAAATTGAAACGACTAAATCTTGGCGGCAACCTGTTGTCTTCAATTCCTCAAAAAGCGCTTAGTATCTTAGATATGTTAAAGAAGTTGGAAATGCAAGAAAACAGAATATCAAGGATAGAGGAAGGAGATTTTGAAGGTAAAATTATATTGTTCAATAAAACTTGACCTATGGTTTGAATTAGACCTGGCAAAACCTACATAAAAAGAGAAGCAAGCTCTAATACCAAAGCCCTTACTCAAAGTTCTTTGGTCCTACAAGCCCCAATTATATTTTAAAATCCAAGGAATTCGAATTACCAAATATTTGAAACGTTTAAATCCCTAGGTACTTGTGGAAATGACTGTGAGCACACCATACGGGCTTGAATTAATCCAAAAAGAGTTCAAGTACATCAAAAGGCTTGAAGCATTTCGGAAATAACTAATTACTTTTTTAATTTACACGAAAAAGGATTTTAATGCCTTCTTTTTTGATATGTTATCATCGTCTAAGAATCATTCGGAATCAACAGTGTAATTCAATGCCGGTAGGGATATTAGCCCTCGGAGTAGTTGTTTCTGTTGATTCCATATTTATACCTATCATACAGCCTGTAAAGGCCTTTCTGCTAGCGCCCACCTGATGAGACCCGATAGGTCAAAATCGGTCGTGGGATGTGGCTTTCGGTTCGCAGTGCCTACTTGGTGGAACGCGTTTCAAATGTGAGATCTTTAATCCTTAATATTTAGACGAAAAAGGATTTTAATGCCTTCTTTTTTAGATAACAAATTACTTGTTCACGAAAGGGCTTGAAGTACAGTGCTAAGCCCCGAAAGGACAAGAAGTACATTTTCAGGCACAAAGCACTAAGGTTCTACCCAGGGCTGGTTTGAATTTAAAGCGTAATTATTGACAAAACACTGCCAGTTTAATTTGTTACTTTATAATAGACAATTTGAAGGCACTCACTTTTTAAATACTGCGATATGGCGTCTTTTACGGAACGACATTAACGTGTAATTGTAAGCTAAAAATGAATGTCTTGATGAGATTCTTACTCTCTCATTCAGAAACACCCCCCTTATGGATCAAAGAGCGCTGCTACTTACAATTCGAAACTATTGGTACATCTTAAATGATCCCAATTTCTATTTCTGTTTTAGAAAATCAAATTAAACAGTTAATATACTTAATTGAAAATAAGCTACAAACATGCACGCGAAATAGGAGAACTGGAAAATGAATAAATAAATAGAGACACTCACCCTAATTACTACTAACAAAATTCATTAAGCAAACACGTGTTTCGCCCACTTCAAACGTTGGCATTTTCTCGCATTGATAACCTGGTACTACCAACAACAGTTAGTTTATCTATTCTAGTCAATTTCTTTATTAACTGATGACAAGTTTAAGAAATTGTAACTTAATAAAACTAATTTAAACTTAAAAAAAAAAAACAAAAAAAAATAGTTAATAGTAACTTAATAAATTTAATCATATAAGGATTTGTAAAATAAAATTTAAAATAGTTCTTAGCGTATCATATTGTCTTAGAAGGTGCTTCGTAAAAACGTCACACGCATTTAATTGTTTTTTAAAAAGGCCATTCTGATAGTCGAGAAAACAGGGCTGGGTTAACATTTCAGGTAGGCAGTAATACCTTTATTTTTCATATATAGAGAGTAGTAGTGAGTATAAAACTCGGTTTTATCCGTCGCATCTCCTACCTATTGGTCGCAATCCTGAAAATGGAATATAATGATTTCTTCTAATTCATGGCATCTAATACATTTTTCATGCACCATCAATAATAAAACCTTCATCACCCAGAAAAGTAAAAAATACGATGTACTTTTTTATTAGAAATTGAAATGAAATAACAATATTGTTGTAACATATTACAACGAACATTATTTTGCGATATTCAAAAAAGGAGGCATTAAAATCCTTTTTCGTCTAAATACAGTAGGCACAGCGTACGGAAAGCCATATCTCACGACCGGTTTCGACCTATCGGGTCTCATCAAGCGGGCGCTGGCAGAAAGGCCTTTACAGGCTATATTATACATAAAAATATAAATATGGAATCAATAGAAAACAACTACTCCGAGGACTAATACCCATTGAATTACATTGTTGATTCCGATGGATTCTTAGACGAAGATATAGCATATTCAAAAAAAGGAGGCATTAAAATCCTTTTTCGTCTAAATTTTAATGATCACAGATTCCACATTTCGGACGGGTCCTACACAGTAGGCACAGCGTACGGAAAGCCATATCCCACGACCGGTTTCAAGCTATCGGTTCTTACTTTCGACTTTGCTAATTGAACATTTGATGTTAATGCTACGTGAAAAATATATTTATGAAATATTTAATTAGCCATAAAAAGGACTGTAAATATTTTGTAGTGATGGTATTTCTGTAGACGCAAAACTGAGAAAGATAAACTCGTAAAATTCCCTTTTTTTATTACTCTCTCCCTCTGAACTCATGCGTACACTGTACCCACTTTTGCAAAACACATTTTAAGTAAAGCAAGAGGATATAAACGCATGCTTTTATCTTTTCATGTTTTTCATCAGAAAGTAATTTCAAAGATTGCGAAAGAACAATATATTATTTTCCCCAACATCACACAATTTATTGCAACTGTTGCTCTGTCTGCTCCTGCTTATAAATTTTCTATTATCGCAAAAAAAACACTTAAGGTAAAAATGCCAAAAAAGAACGTGATTAGGTTTTCACTTGAAAATTTTCATGAAAAAAAAATGAATATTTTGATCTTCCTCAATAACATTGAAATACATCGCGTTTGTTGCTTGTGAAACGTTTTTGGGTTCATCTAATTGAAAGAAGTAATAATTACTAAAAGATTTATTTATTTAGTTTCAAAAGTATTAATTAAATTGTTAATTAGTTTTACAATACAAATAAAACATATATAAATGAAGTAGAAATGATCTAATTGAGTATGTTAAATTATAGGGATGAAAAATTTAGATTCTCTCGGATTGGCTCATAACCAAATGAAGGAGGTACCGTCAAGGGTCTTTTCACATCTTTCTCAACTTAATTCTTTAGAGTTGGATGGGAATAAAATCAGCTACATTGACCCAGAGGCATTTTATGGACTCGAAGGTATGTTATGTTATTCTATTGATCCACTCATATGAAAATTAAGTTTCTTTCCTTTTGTAAAATTACTTTATTGTATCATTATAGCGTTCTGAAAATATTGTTGGAACTTGATTCTCTTCAATAGACTTTCCTTTTAAAAATAATTTAGTCCAATGCACTAACAATTAAAAATTATGATGATTTTACGGGCTTGTGGGCCGTGGTCTATAGGCTTTTTGGTTGCTTCGAACGATTAAAGACTGATTACAAAAATTCGTGACAACTGTTTCGACATTAACCCAATCACGATCCGGTCACCCTAGGATGTCGTGAAAACTTTTAGGCTTCTGTTAGAAATGTGCCTATGATATTGTAACGTTTGGGGGTTCAACAATCAAAACTCGAAGACTTTTAAACAGGAAAAACAATTTATTTATACTAATATTAATTAACTTTTAAAACAGTAACGAATAACTTATTACTAAACTTAACTTTACTACCAATTACACTATTTATTTATGTACAGTTACTGTCTGTATAACACTTCTCACTTTTCTATTTATTTACTACACGTCTCGATTTATTTCGATATTATTTTCACGACCGTCAATTTATATCTGAACTCTTCACGGCGATCGTCTTTCCGCTTATATACTGTTCCGTTAAATTTCCGGAACATTCCCGAGAAACACAGAAAAGTCGGGACCATTTTATTTTTCGCCGAAATATTGAACAAGTCTCCGCGAAACACAAATACGCTAACATGTCCTCAATTATTACGCACACACTTGCAGTTATGATATACACGTCGCGGTTCGGCCGCGACCGGCTCGCTCACATACATGGGCACTCGAACGCACACAAGCAAACGCGCACTCGTTACAATATGTTTAAATATCACTCTACACCAGAAGTTACAATTGATTCATACAAAATACAAATAGTACAAGAATTAAGATCTATTGACAGTGAAACATGCATGTGAATAAGAAAACTTACAGATACTGAAGTGACACTAACCCGAAAGTGTAGAAAAGTATCAAAAAGTATTACACTCCCCCAAGCTTACTGTATGGGTGGCATTGTCGGCCAGTGATATCTTCAGTGCGTATTATTACGAAAATGAAAGGGCCATTCCCGTACTGTGCATACAGAACGATATATTGAAATGGTACATAAGTTTTTGGCTGGAGCATTACAGGCATGTCGAACTTCCGACGACATAATCACAGGAGCTGGCGTGATTTTTCTCCGAAAAGTCGTATCCAAAAGAGGTGACATTACATAGCTACTTCTTATCTCGGATTTATCCCCAATGAACTATTGTCTTTGGGATAGCTATCTTAAAAGGAAAGTTTTTAGCAACAATTCAGCGTCTAATTAGGAGTTAAAAGAAAATATACGCGAGGAAATGCGAAAACATCTCACGAAACACTTGTCGGTCAGTGATTTCGACCCAGATTAAAGCAGTGTCAAAATAAACAAGGATAACATTAGAGTGATATCATCTCTAAATAATAAATTACCAATGTATGCACTTTACTATTGAATAAACAGTTCTTCACTCATATATCTTTGTACTTTCTTATAACCATTTTAAATGCCAACAGAATTTTGGTCCATCCTATATTTCAAAGATTCAAGTGTTAACTCGGTTGTTGTGTAGTTTTTTAAGTAAGTACCGTTTTGAAAGTCTGCCACCGCAGCACTACGGTCAGCCTTCCGCGCATGCGCACAGAGTACCTACATCTCTCACCTACGCACGATTTAAAATGCCTCCGATAATCGTGAATCCCGTCGACTGTGAAGTCCGGGCTGTTATACGATTCCTTAGTGCTAAAGGACTAGGACCGATTGATATTCATCGTGAGATCTGTGCAGTTTACGGACAAAACATTATGAGTGATGGAATGATAAAGAATCTGCGCCATGCAATAGAGAACAAAAGACGTGCCAAGTTGAGCAAGGGCATCGTTTTGCCGCATGACACATCTGTTCACTGTGAAACTCTAGATCATCCTCCGTACAGTCCTGATCTGGCGTCCAGTGACTACCATTTGTTCCTGCACTTGAAGAAACATCTGTACGGTCAGCGTCTTCAAGACGATGACGAAGTCAAAACAGTTGTGATGCAGTGGTTAACAGTTAACAAGTCAGGCAGCAGAGTTCTATGAGAAGGGTATTCAAAAACTGGTCAAACGTTATGATAAGTGCCTCAATATTGAAGGAAATAATGTAAAAATAAAATTATTAAGATATCCTTTCACGTTTTTAAAAACGTCGAATTTTTATACGATATCAAGAATTAATTTGTCCTCTTTTCATGTTTATTTGTTTCATATTTTATTTCAGAAACACCAAACAAATTCCTAAATTGATAGCACTTAAAATACCTTAAACGATGATATATTATCCTGCTTTTTTCAGTTCAAAATGCTCATTATACAAAGAGATTTTACTGCAGTCTTCAAAATATATGACACAATAATTTAAAATATATCTTTTAACTACAAAGCAGGCGGAAATTGGCTTTTATCATAAATAATAAACACATTATGGGTCCCATTTCGTTATTTTTAATGTTCAAGGGAAATTTTATGACCTGAATTTTTTTGATTTAAATATTACTCTCTTGAGAACGCAAACGACTCTCAACAAAAGGTTTTGAATTCTGATAAAATTGAACCACAATTTTGAATTCGGAGGAAACATTTGTTATTGTTTATTTTCAATTAGCAATAACCCACGTACGGAAAATTTTCGTAATAGGAAATTTTAGAGTTTATACAAGGAAATGTTTGAAACATACATATACGTGTTGTTGATTGTAATAACATTGATTTTGAATTTGCAGTTGTTTGCCTCAATAATTTTCGTTTTACCACAAATTGCGTCGAAATAAATAAAATATTCTGATAGTTGTAGATTGCAACATACATACATTCACCTTTATAGGAATTAGGTTCAATATTACATTTGATATAGCCGATATAAACGATTGTAATAACAAGCTAGACCGCATACGTGCGGTTATAGCGGAAATTTGCATAAGGTATATGTCCATACAATAGATGACATAGACACATATAATAATTGTTTCCATATTTCTGCGTATAAACTGATTAAATAATTGTCCTACTTAAAAACGAAAATTCATTTGATTGATTTTAAAAATTTGAAATAAACAGTATCCATAAAAAACAATTAATAAAAAAATTCAATTTACACTTGAAATAGAATCGAATAATACTTTAAACTTTTTCAATTTTTCTATAAAACGGTATGATGTTTTAACATAGATATAAAGAAAATATAACTTTCAGACATCAAGTCTTGGCACCAAAGATAAAAATTGGGCATTTATTAATAATTATAATAATATTAGCACACAAATTTATAAAAGATTAGATAAAAGAGGCATTAATAGTATTTCCTCGAATAAAATTAATTATTAATTTCAAATACTATGTAAATCCGGAGTCTTTGAACTACATTGTACAAACTGTTATATAGGTCAAACTGGTAGAACATTTAAAACTAGATTTAAACAACATAAAAGTATATTGACGATAAAAACTGTAATACCGGTTTCTTATAAAATTGTATGGTTAATAACCACAATTTTAACATAGATAATAATTTTAAAATTTTAAGTTGCCATATCAAAATAGCAAAGATTTAACTTGTTATAAAGGCTAGAAATTCAAAAATCCCTTCTTTCAGATTAAAGATATTACCAATAAAAAATGTGAAGGACGTAATAGTCCCAAATTTGCCGCCCATTTTCAAAAACTGTCTATCGATACCCCCTCTCACTGCATGATATGAATAGTGACGTACTAACATCTTATAATAGATGTAATTTCCATTTAACTATTTAATGAAGGCCTAGTAGGCCGAAACAATATTGTAGAAATTTACTATTAAAATTGTTTTTGTAAAACTTTCAAACAAGAGTGTTTAGTAGTCCTGATTCGAGTCTAAAGGCCGTCGTCGGTTAGAATTTCTTCCTAAGGTTTCCATCTGATAGAAAAACCTCTGAAGAAGCTCGCCACTTGTGCTAGCGAAACGTTAGGAAGCAATTCTAACCGACGACGGCCTTAAGACCCGAATCAGGAGTACAATAGTTCATCAACTGGCCGCGAAAGCCTTAACCAATTTATAAGGGTATTTGCTATCAGTTATTCATCTTACAACTTCCCAACCGTAACATCTTTAATAATAAAAAAGTTGTTATCTAAATGCAATGTGATAATGATATCATATCATTGAATACTAAAAAAAAAAGGATCCTACAATTTTTAAAATCATACAATTGAAAATTAAGAATTTGGGGGTGATCATGACACTATTTTACAGTTAAAACACATATTGAAATAAATACACAGTTGATAACTTCCACAATTTATTGTTTAAGTTTATTGTGAAAGTTATCAACTGTGTATTTATTTCAATATGTTGGACTTCCATCAAGTATTCGCTAATTCAATACAACTTATAATACATATTAAGTATTCTTAATTGTTTTGATTGCCGTTTACCAGTGAATTACCAAGCGAAAAATATAAAAACGAATGGCTTCGCTTTAGTATATTTTCGGAATAGCATGTAAGGATCTATATATATAAAATTGAAATCGCTTGTCTTAGTTTAAAACTGCAACATATATAATACACATACATGTATATTTGTTGGTTCATGTTACTGTTCGGATTGATCTGAAATGCAGCATTGATTTTTTTTTCTAATTATTATTATTATTAATTTATTACACTATTTTAAAGCAAATGTTCCCTACAATTTATTTTAGGCGAATTAGAAAACTTTTCAAATCGGTAAAGCAAGCTATTAACGTCTGCACTTAACATACGAACTTTGACCGATAAGTTTAACATATGACATGCATGTGAAGTCACAAGTTTGTTCAGAACAGATATTAAACATTACCAGACAGTGATTCTATCAGTTTCTGTCTGCTTTCTAACTTCTAAACGTTACTACTATTATACGAGCATATTTGTATATATAAAATTATAAATTTCTCATTCTTTCCAAACACTTTACAACACTTTCACGTTCTAAATGGCGGTATTAATGTTATATGTTTTTCTGCACATTCAACCGTAAAACATTTACAATTTTTCTGAGACATATTAAAAGTTTATTTTTGAAAATGTTCCTTCAGAGCACTTTAGAGTGAAATTTATCTTTAGTCGTCCTCCCGACTGTTTATGCAAAAGACATTTACTACTACGACATATAGCCAGTGTATATCCAGAGATTTAATAGTTGGTGGAGATTTTCAAAGGAAGTACTTAAAAGTATTAAGTATAAAAGAAGCCTATGCCGAACTGTGCTAAACATAATCGCATATCAATTAATTAAAAAATAAATAGTTTGCAAGTTTTAAATAGAATATTGAGAAATAAATTGGGACGACAGTTTTTCTTCTGTTAATAAATGTTAGCCATAAGCTAAAGGAAAACTCATGTAAATTATGATATTGCACTTACATTTAATCTAGTTCATAGCTCTTAAAAATATATGTGGAATTGAACTAAAAATGTATGAAGATAATAACAAATCAAAATTTTAGTGACTCCATGTAATTCCTCTACATAATACTACTAACTTCTCTATCAAATTTATTTTTTTGTACAGGATTTACGCAGTGAATATGAAATTATGATTGTTACGAATTTGAGAATTCACGGCAAAAATACCATTCTATTATTTATTTTTCTTAGACATAGACCGAGCGGCGTGGTCTAGTGCTCTAGATCATTGCTTAGCATTCGGGAGGTCACCGGTTCGGACCCGGGTCCGACTGCTCTGGTCCAAGTTTTCTGTGGTTTTCTTGGATCATTTAGGCAAATGCTGGAGCAGTAATATTCCACAGATAATCTTTTACTTCTCTATTGTCTTTATTTCATCCGTCTCATCTTTCTCTCCCTAACCACACCACCCACCCATTCCCACGATTCCTGCAAGGAGGCGGATAGGGCCGTAAGCCCTACCCTCCGGCTTTGCACTACAGTGTAGGTCGGAGGGACTGTCCGCCCACCAGCACGAGTAGCTGGTAGGAATGAAATACAAAAAGGTTTTTTTTTTCTTGAACATAGTCTACCTACGGTCGTGTTCATTTCTGCGTTACCTAATCAATTATAATTTGAAAGCAAGACATGTTAATAAAAATTGTGATATATATATACATATATAATTTTCTACACATAATATATAGAACTCAAAACAACATTTGCTTTGTTCTTTCAGAACATTTGCAATACTTGAGGTTGGGGGATAATAACATCCACACCATTCCATCAGAAGCCCTTCGCCGTCTACACAGATTACGTCACTTGGATCTGCGAAGTAATAACATTAGTTATATTGCAGACGATGCTTTTGCAGGCTACGGAGATTCTATAACGTTCTTAAATCTTCAAAAGAATGAGTAGGTAGCATCCAGTAATCTAATTTTAGCTGTAAAGTCTAACGCTGCAACTGTGTGAAAATAAAACAGAAGGATTAAGAGCCAACCTTAATGTATATCTGTTTTATTTTTTCTTATTTTGTGTTTTCAACGATACCTTCTGGTTATTTGTTACAGTATAAAACAGCTTCCAGCTTTGGTGTTTGAGAACCTGAACTCGTTGGAGACGCTGATTCTACAAAACAATAAGATATTGAAAATACCAGAAGAAGTCATGGAACCTATAGTTGATACTCTTAGGGTTATCGATATTATGGGTAAGTTGAAAGTTTTGGTTTTACATTTAAACGTTCCATCCGTTCGATTGAAACAACTTATTAGATCGCAAAGTTCGAAAAATGATTTTGTGATGAACGATTCACACTCAAAAGCATTCTTTTAACTGTTATGCACAAATACTGCGAACACTGAATTTCTCAAACAAATAAGTTTGACGTCTCTTTTGGCCAAAAAAAACTTAATGCAGACACCTTAAAATTTACATCAGCAGTAGGTATATATATTACGTGACTTTCAACTTGGAGAACCGCCTCACTCAATATTCGACTCGGATTCGCTTTAAAGTGATAATTATTTAAAATTCAATGATCATATGATCACCTTCTGGTTTAGAGGCTTTTACGTCATGGGTATCAATCAGTTTAATCAAGTTAAAATCTAGAATATTAACTTGGATCAAACTGGAGAGAAGTTTGGCTAAAGGTCATAGTTGGATAAATAGGGGCGCAGTTCCCCAGCTCGGATTACATTCATTTTGTTTTTCTTCAATTATTATCAACATAAGAAGTAATTTGCAAAGTTTGAATCCACAATATTGGACCCCCTGGCGGTTAGAACTAATTTTCAAATTTCGAAAACAATTTATAATTGTAAAGGCTTAACCAACTTGATTGAAATTTAAATCTCTTGTAGGTGTAATAGAGTAGTATTACTGAAAAAGTCGGAAAAATTATGTAAAAATCTAAAATCGCGAGCTTTCTTAATTTACAGTTATATACACCCAAGGGGTAGATATATATATATATATATATATATATATATAATATGTTCTCATGCCGCGTTCATAAGATATACTCAAAAAAAATAATATAAATTATGAATGTAACTATATTTTGCAGAATAAAATGTTTTTAGGAATTAACTTAAGAAATTAAGAATAGACTTACATCCGATGTTCGAACAGGAATTTATAATTTGATGGTATTCTACCCCAATTTAAAAATTGAGATGCGAAGTTTTTCTGGTGTCACATTTGCATTCGCCATCGAATAATACATCAAAAATGATTTCTGATTCTTTTTTATCAACTCTTCATAACCGTGTCCTCGAAAAAGAGAGGACACTCGAGAAAGACAGCACTACTATGGCGAGTTAAAAACAGAAAACACAAAGGGCGTAATCATTTTCGATGAATTTTTCAAAGGCAAATTCGAATCTGGCTACCATAAAATATAAAAATTTCAAGATACCGTAATATCAAATCCAAAAAAATCAAATTAGCAATATTTGGATTTCGGAAATTTATGTGCTGGGGAAATAATGAGTCCAGATCATAATTCAACTATAAAAATAACTCGGAAATGGTTTTTCTCTTGGTTGTTTTGTGCGGATGTTTCACGTTGTAATACTTTCAAGAAGGTCAAAAACTGCATTTTTTAAAATTTGTGATTAGGCTATACTAGAATATTGACCTACTGAGGCAATTCTAAGGTTATTTTGGACTCGCAAGCGTCGCAAATTACGAGGGTAAATCAATTATAAACGGTAATTTTACTGTTTAGTTCAGCACGTAATTCCGATCTAGAGGATTCGATACTTGAGTGTTGTTTGGTTTATGAGGTGGGGGAAACCGGCTTAGGTAGCAGTTCCGCTCGATTCTGTCCGCAGTACAGCCATAACTGAGCGCAAGACACCTTCGTCTGTTGGTCTGTTGCACAATGCGCATCATCATCATAAAGTTTTTAACCAATGAAGGCGTTAAACCATTGGAAATTTTCTCGTTTGAAGGCACAGTTTGGTAGTTTGGGGATGCTACACTGTCTCGCGAAAACGTGTCGAAAATGAAAGTCATGATCGACGCTCAAGAACAGGTCTCACAAATGAGAACAATGAGCCGTGCTGTTCGAGAGCTTCTTGAAGCTAATCGCCGGCTAACTATTGTTTATTGAACAAATCTCATCAGAAGTGGGTATCAGCTATGGGAGTGTTCGAGTGTTCAATCCATCATCACTGATGAACTTGACGAAAAAATAAAAAACATCGTCAACAACGTAGGAGATCAGTGAAAGACTTCTGAATCGATTTCGACAAGAAGGGGAGTTTTTTGAGGCGTATTGTCACTTGTGATGAGACGAGGGTCCACTACCACACTCCCGAATCAAAAATAGCGAGTAAAGAGTAGTGAAGAAAGAATGAAGGCTGCCGTGGCTGCCGTGGCTGCCGTGGCTGCCCTGTCAAAGCCAAAACCCGTCTCTCAGCCGGAAAAATGCTTGCGACTGTTTTCTTTGACTCAAAGGGAGTTTTATTCATTGTTTTTCTTCATGATCAACGAACAGTGAATACGGCTTACTATTTTGAGTTGTTACGTTATTACAGTCGAAAAAAATCGCGTATCAAAGAAAACGACAAACGACGGGGTATGCCCATTCGAGACGTCATCCTCCTTTATGACAACACCAGGCAACACACCGCAGTTTTGACAAGGAATAAATTGGAAGAAATGGGTTGAAAAACCCTCGAGCCTTTATAATCCTCCTTATAGCCCTGATTTATCACCCTGTGATTATCTTTTATTCCGCCCTTGACAGAATCACTTGGAAGCAAAAGATTTGAAAGCAATGAAGAAGTAGAGGAGTATGGGCGCAATTGGCTGACAACTAGCCCTCAAACTTTTTATGAAGAAGGAATATTCAAGCTTCCAAATCGGTGGCAAAAGTATATAGAGCACGGAGGTGACTACATTGAAAAATGTTAAATGTTTAGTTTGTGTGTACCATTAATCAATAAATTTACATCACAAAATTACCGTTTATAATTGATTTTCCCTAGTATATTATAAATAATTGCCCTTTTGTTGTTTTCATTTTTAATACCTGATTTCGTTGACCTGTGTCGGTCTACAAGCAATCTTTCAATGAGGTTACAATACTTTCGAAGTTTGATTAAATTCGCGTGTTTGTTAAAATGGAAAATGAGTTTTCGCTATATATGTATATTCGGGTATGCAGAAAACGATTTAACATTCCAAAATTATAGTATTCCTTAATATATCAATTACATTTTTATTTATTGCAGATAATCCACTCATTTGCGAATGTGAACTGCAATGGTATGCGAATTGGCTAAGAAATCTCCGAGACAAGGATGACGAAATGATGCAGAAGAAGAGAACAGTTTGCCTTCACACAGCCGAAAATAGGGAGTACAATTTACAAAATTTACCTTTGCAGAAGATGAACTGTGTGGTAAAAGCATACGATCCACGGATGATGAGTGCGTCGGGCATTGTTGAGTTATCATCATTGACAATTTGCTTTTGGGCTTTTATAGTCAAAATAACGCTGTAGTACGTACAATATGCGTTCGAATTTTCTTTTTTAATATTTGTACGCCACATAGAGAAGTAGCCAGTTCGATTTTAATTAATTACACGAGAATTTATGAACCATATTGTTCGATTTTGCGATTAATGAAATACATTTGTAGCTTCGTCAGTGAAAATACTTATAGATCTAAAATGATAAGCTTGTTCGCAACTGTAATTTATCAGTTTTTTCAATCAATGTTTTTACGTTTCACATTTGAAAACCAAACGATACATATCACTTGACTAAATTAGGTAACTATATAAACAACGGTTATGTCATAATTGGAAACACAAATTAAAAAGCCAAAACGTCATTGCATTCTTTTGCAAATGGGTTCTTAAAGAATTTTCCACTAATGGAGAATTCTATATGAAGATATTAACCTAATAAAATAACGTCAGTAAATATATTTAAGCAAAATGTAGTCAATTTAAATTTTTTAAGCAGTTCTACTGTGTATTTTTCAAGAAGAATGAAACGGTTTATTTCTCTAGTCAAGTGCTGAACCTGATGAATCAATTTTGAGCAAATTTTTGCGGTTTAAACTGGTAACAGATAATTTTAAACTGCATTATAGTTGAAATGAACAGACAGAATAAAATCTATCTTTTTTTAATGTTTTTTGAAACTTTGTAAAGTAAAAGAAATTCGTACCACAATTTTGACATAACACGTAAATGATCCGTATACATATCAGATTGTACCCTAAAGTATTTGACTGAATTGTAAAGGAATCGACTCCACCAATTCAAAAATTTTATCCGTGACCAGTTGGGATGTCGTCTTTTTTGAATTATTCAACTTTACTAACTGTCTTTCGCTGTCTCACTTTATCTCGATGTTGTTCTCGATGTCATTGTACTAGATGTAGTAAATAATATAGTAAAATGTATTTTAATTCCTGCAATTTATCAGACTTTATTTATTATTTTGTTTTATGGGCGCATATCAGCACAAAAGAACACGACCTCCCAATTGAGTTACCAATGTGATGATGGCCTATATATATATAATATTATACATATCATGGTGGAAGTTGGTGAATTAATCACATGTGCCGTAGTAATTGTTAAGGTTATTATTCAATACTTGTATGTGTAAAATAAGGTTTTGATACTGTGTAACGTTGGGAAACTGGGCGAGACAGAAGGGTCACATGTTTACATGTGAACTTTGCTACAATTTCCCAACCGAATGTTTAATTAAGAAACAGTCAAATTTTTCGCTTTTACGAAAAAAAAAAAAACTTTTCAGTACTTGACTCCTTTCAATTACTAGAAGAAATGAAAAAGTAAAAAAAAAATGTGCACTACATTTAGCCGTTCAATTCGATGTTGAATCGCTATACTCGTACCTAACTAATGATAGCTTTAGGATGTAAACCTTTTATTACTATTATTATCATTACTATTACTATTATTATTATTACTATTATTGCAGTTTATTATCAGATGATTTACGAAATTCGTCACACTTACAGCATTCATAAGTACTGCTTAGTAAGTTGTTCAATTGTGGGGAACGAAGTCTTACTATTTAGAGAAAAATTTTATGGTGTTACTAAAATAATAAAACTCCACTTTTCCATATATCTATATATATATATATTACCTATTGAATAAACGTAATTGTACATCTTACATACTATACACACTGTCTATATATTACTAGTATTTATAGATAATGAAAAGGTTTTATAGTATCTAAACAGTATATTTGCAATAACTTTTCCAGTGTTAATGATTATAAAAATAAAAAAAAACAACTTCGGTGTAAGGCGTTAATTATTCAGCACTTAAGTACGTCAAAGTGTTTTGGCTGAATTAATCCCTGAAGAAGGGGTTTAATAAGCACGACCATTTTCTAGACATATCCGCCTATGGTTGTCGCACCCTGCGCTGCTATGTTGCATTCATAACAAGCAAAATCGTAATATTTTTTTAAATATTTCTACAAGTGTCAGGTCGTTATCGCATAGGAGCGTAGAGGACAAACCAGGCTTTTTAGAATTTTATTGATTGACAAATACATACATGTGTTAAAGCAAAAAGAAAAGAAAATGTTAAAGTATGCGTTACACACATACTATAGATGTATACACTATACATACATATCTCTCTATATCATCCTTGTCTCCAAGACACTCTTGTACGCACCCAACGTCAATCAACATTCTCCCAAATGGTTGTTGTATTTTGTGTAATGATATTCGGGTTATATTATATTCAATGTTTCTATGATGTAATATTCTATATGTATATGTCAGACTTAAATAAATATATTCATCTTAATTATTGTTTCTCTAACAATGGAAACATGTCGGTTTTAATTGTGGTATTGAAAGATTATGGAGGATATTTAAACTTAAGTGTTTAATTTGAAAGTTTATAAATTTAGTGGAACGCCCTGTATTTTATTAAATCCTCGAGTGCAGAATTAAATTGACATCAAAAATGAATGAAATATTGTCACCACCCACATATAACTGCTATTAGAACGATTTTAAATAAATTTTAATTCTTAAGTGTAATCTCACTAAATACTGGAATCTTATCCCTTACAGAAAATAATCCTGGATCTTGATTACAGTAAAATTTCAATATTTCCGATACTTGTCTTCTTAAAATCAAATGAAATTAAAAATCTAAATATGGAATCAACAGAAACAACTACTCCGAGGGCTAATACCCCTACCGGCATTGAATTACACTGTTGATTCCGATGGACTCCTAGGCGAAAATATAACATATTCAAAAAAGAAAATGTGGGATCTGTTGTCCTTAAAATTTAGACGAATAAGGATTTTAATTCCTTCTTTTTTGAATATCAAATGAAATTGGTTTTTTCTTTTCCAGTCGAGAAGAACAAAAATAGACAATAAGCAAAGTATTAAAAAAAAAAAAACAAACACTTTCACTATTAATTTATTATCAACTCTATAGGTATTTCGCCTGTATAAGGCATCTTCAGGAGTAAGAATACTACTTATTATACAATTACCACATTTAAATACAGACCAAAAACATAGGTGGAAGGGGATAATATCCTAATGGTTTATACATTTTCTGCAATATTAAAGTTTAGTAAAGGGTTAGCGACAAAATCCAACTGATCATTGATTAGTACGTTACTTTTTGCTAATGCTCTCTTTATTTCAACAATTTCTTACCTGTCTAGGATGGGACCTCCTTTTAGGTGTTGTAAAAGTTTTAAATTATCTCTATGAATGTGTGATTACTTGTAATTAATTTGGTGTGATTATTTGAAATTAATTTCAAATAGTCACACCATTCATAGAGATAATTGAAAACTTTTACATAACCTAAAAGGTGGTCCCATCCTAGACAGGTAAGAAATTGTTGAAATAAAGAGAGCATTAGCAAAAAGTAACGTACTAACCAATGATCAGTTGGATTTTGTCGCTAACCCTTTACTAAACTTTAATATTGCAGAAAATGTATAAACCATTAGGATATTATCCCCTTCCACCTATGTTTTTGGTCTGTATTTAAATGTGGTAATTGTATAATAAGTAATATTCTTACTCCTGAAGATGCCTTAAGCAGACGAAATACGTATAGAGTTGATAATAAATTAGTAGTGAAACTTTCCAAGTGTTTGTTTTTTTTTTTCGAATACCTTGCTATTTTACAATGTTTCACCAAGTACTATCGGCAAGTTTACTCAGTTATAGATAATAAACACCAACGTTTCGTGTATGTAACTGTGCGTATTCAATTCTGACTGTGAATTCAAGATTGAGGATTTATACTGTACGCTGGTGCCTACTGTGGTTATTAAAATATTACTCATTAACATTAGAAGAGACTTGAGGATGTTCGGTGTAATAAAGTGTGAAAATCGACGACACACATGCAACAATGCAAACCGACAATTCTTTAACTCTACTATACTTATGAAAGTTTTGAAGCGATGATTCAGAATATACTTACGCTTGATTAATAATACAGAAGACTATAGTAAATTTAAGTACATGACTAAATGGAACTCACCCATAATTACCACAAACACTTTTCTGAAAAACGGACACATGTTTCGCCTACTCCTATACTCTCGCATTAATAATGTCCATAATCGATGTATGCGAAACATATGACTGTTCTTGTGGTAATTAGGGGTGAGTATCTTTTAATTACACTTATGCCTAATGGAAACTCAAACTTAGAACAAATAATAGTGCACGCTCGAGTGGCCAAAGTATGTTGAAAATGTATGTTTGGAGTACGGTTCTGTATAGGTGCGAAACGTGGACGGTGAACTCTACGGAAATGAATAACTTCGAAGCGTCTGAAATGTGGTGTTAAAGGAGAATGATGAAAATATCGCGGATCTAAAAGGTTATGAATCAGAAGACAATAAAGAAAAGAAAAAGACACTACACCTTCTAAGACATGCAAGGCTATATATAAACATATTAGAAACAGCAAAATAAAGAGTGAGATATTCACATTTAATCTAATGTATCCAATCGGACTGATGACCCTATGATGATGACGACGATAAGTGGAATCCTACATTCATAATCAAAATAACATCGCCATTAATATTGTTTAAATTTATTGTATAAAGAAGCGTTACCCTAGTATTAGACATTTTTAATAGAAAAAGGAAAATATTTAAAAAAAGAAGGAATTAAAATCCTTATTCGTCTATATATTAAGATCAAAGATATCTCATGTGGAACGCGTCCTACCAAGTAGGCACAACCAACCGAAAGCCATAGCCCACGAGCGGTTTCGACCTATCGGGTCTCGTCAGGTGAGCACTCGCAGAAAGGCCTTTACAGGGTATATTATAAATATAAATATAAATATAAATATGAAATCAACAGAAACAACTACTCCGAGGGCTAATACCCCTACCGGCATTGAATTACACTGTTGATTCCCATGGATTCTTAGACGAAGATATAACATATTCAAAAAAGAAGGAATTAAAATCTTTATTCGTCTATATATTAAGATCAAAGCTCTCACATTTGGAACGCGACCTACCAAGTAAGCACAACGAACCGAAAGCCATATCCCACGACCGATTAAAAGTGTTACTTATGTTCATATGTATAGTACTAATATGTATAAGGATTTGCACGAGAGCTTTCTAAAGCAATAGGTACTATTGAAAACGTCTATGAAATAAACTGTTTTAAATAACAGTTTGTGAACTGTTCTTAGTAAAACGAAACGTACTTTAAAATAAGTTATTTAATATACTACAGACCAAATGTACTCGATAAAACTGTACATAAGCCATATTAATTGTTATTTTAGAACTTCCTGGACATCGTTTGCGCAATGGGCTGATCATTATTTAATTATAGTGTACTACTGTGAAACAAACTAATTTTAGCGATAATTAACCAAAAAGAAGAAATGCACTAATTTCAACAATCGACAATCGCCAATTGCACCAACTTTTATTATATTGTGAACTGTTACAATATTTTTTCGTGATTACCTATATAGATGTCTGAAAAGTTTTTACCAATAGCAACAACAGACACTTAAAGGAATCAGGAGCTTGCATTATATTTTCTTCTTCTTCTTCTTTTTGGGTACAAATGTTTGTATCAAAACTGTTTCGTCCAAATTTTATTTAATTGATTGACTTGATCTTTACTTTAATGAATATCCACAACCAGTAAACAGAAATGCAATTAAGGGATTTTCAGTAAGTTTTATGTTTTGGTAAAAATAAAAAGACCATAATAATCTTTTCGCCAATTTTTTGGCTTGATTAGGTGGAGGTAGGTTACGTGTTTATCTATTAGGTATATAAAATGGATAATAGGAATAGGTGAAACTGACTAACTATAATTGACGTATCAATAAACAACAGTTTTCACTAAAACTCTATCTCAGAGGATGAAATGAAAGTTAAAGTTTTAACACTTGCAGTTTCATTAACGTAGACTCCGAAAACATAAAGCTTAAACAGTAGATACCGTTTATAACTGAACCACTTGCAAAGAATTATTTTTTGTATACCTTGTCCCTAAGAAAGGAAAAAGTTGTAAAACTGATGTCTGCGAATTTTGGGCCTTTAAAGTTAGACATTAAGTTCGAATTTTGACTGTTTCTAACAAATAAACGAACAGGTCTCATAGTTTTCTTGTACTGCAGTTTGTTAAAATTTATATTTAGAATCAACATTACAATTAAGAAAAAGTCATTTAAAGTTTTTAAAAAAATTAATTCCAAAAGATTCCTTAATAGTCATGCCCTAGCAATACGATTTGTTTATTAACAGTAATTAATTTCAACATTACTATAATTAAGAGATTCGATAGTGCAACGTTTGTGAAACATGGTTCATAAAACTAATTTAAACGTAAAAAAACACGTAAAATGTTTCACATTAATTCATTTTCGGTAACTCGACAATTGTTTCTATCTGAACTGCGATCATTTTCAAGAGTAATTAAACTCACTAGACTACAATTAGTCTATAAATGTAAAATATTTTACGTGTTTTTTTTACATTTAAATTAGTTTTATTAATATAATTTTGTAACTGTCTTCATACAGTTAAGTTCAGTTTCAATTTAACACGATTCTGTGCATATTAAAAGTTAATTAATAAAACCGTTCCTGTCATATATTTAAAAGATTTATAAAATCATGTTTATCTTTATAGTGAATTGCATTTAAAACAAGTTTAGTGAGTGCATTTTGGACTCTACATACTAGTGTATTACTCGCTAATGGTTTATACCTATAATAAGACACAGGTTCTCGGTTATGTTAGCCAAATCGAAGCCCGAGCGAATACAAACACGTTAAACTGTAGAGCTCGCAATTTATTCCCCATCAAATATTTGTTTGGATGTCCGCCAGGACCAACTAGTACAAAATCAGCACCTAGACACATTAACCAAGGGCATACAGAACCGTTAAACTTTGTTGGAATTATTTTAAATAATTACACGACTCCATACCAGACGTAAATACAAAAAAGTATTGTACTGTTTAAAATTTAACTAATTTGTCTAATGGATATTTGAAACACGCTCCTTAAGATAGTTAACATGGATAATATAAATACAAATGCAATTAATTCACAAAAATTCAAAATTCGAATCAAAATCAAAAATCAATAATCGAAATTATGTCATGGTAATAATTTGTGGTGATTTTTTTTTTATTAATATATGAAATTTATTAGGATTATGAAAATCATAAGTAATTAGGGTGAAGCGAGAACAAGTGGACCGACCACCTTCTGCAAAACTGTGCATTACATGTTTACTTATAAAAATGAAAATATGCAAAAAAATTCAGAAGACTAATATAAGCATTAGAATTACATTCGTAAAATTTAAACTACAAAAACACACGTTGTCATCGTGTAAAAAAATAAAAATCAAAACACGGAGCTGGTCTGTCTCTCTTTTTATTAATAATATTGGCACCGCAAATCTCAGAAATGTTATTGAAAGACGTATAATCATTTCTTTTTATTACTTATGTACTTCTCATTGCGTTCAGTACATTTATTAATTTTTTGAGTTAGTTAGTCTAGAAATATAGTTTTAATCAGATACCCGACCCAAACCTAAAATCAAAACCAAACTGCTCTAGCATAACGCCATTTTGATGCAAGGTTAACAACAGATGTGGGTACCTTCAAAAAAATTATGAATAGGCTACCTATCCCTCCTACCGAGGTATAACCCACCAAACTTGACAGAAATAAAAATTGCGTAAATCGATTGGTATAATGTCAAGGTTAGCTTACTTTGTCATTTGTGGACTCTACAAGTCCATGTTAGTCTAGAAATATAGTTTTAGTCAGATACCCGACCCAAACCTAAATTTTACATTTTGGACTTTATCCCTCCAAGCAGGTCTCGTCAATCTGGCAAGTCAAAAATCGAGAATCGCTTTGAGACATGTATTTGGCTAGATCTTTTCTTCTGTACTAGTTTGGACCTATAATGTCAAAACATGATACAAAACGTATGCCTTGATTTTGTCCCAAGCGAGTTTGATTTCTTCAATGGAAACGCAACTTTGTAAAGGTTCGATTAAAACATCATAACTCAAAACCAAACTGCTCTAGCATAACGCCATTTTGATGCAAGGTTAACAACACATGTGGGTACCTTCAAAAAAAATTATGAATAGGTTACCTATCCCTCCTACCGAGGTATAACCCACCAAACTTGACAGAAATAAAAATTGCGTAAATCGATTGGTATAATGTCAAGGTTAGCTTACTTTGTCATTTGTGGACTCTACAAGTCCATGTTAGTCTAGAAATATAGTTTTAGTCAGATACCCGACCCAAACCTAAATTTTACATTTTGGACTTTATCCCTCCAAGCAGGTCTCGTCAATCTGGCAAGTCAAAAATCGAGAATCGCTTTGAGACATGTATTTGGCTAGATCTTTTCTTCTGTACTAGTTTGGACCTATAATGTCAAAACATGATACAAAACGTATGCCTTGATTTTGTCCCAAGCGAGTTTGATTTCTTCAATGGAAACGCAACTTTGTAAAGGTTCGATTAAAACATCATAACTCAAAACCAAACTGCTCTAGCATAACGCCATTTTGATGCAAGGTTAACAACACATGTGGGTACCTTCAAAAAAAATTATGAATAGGTTACCTATCCCTCCTACCGAGGTATAACCCACCAAACTTGACAGAAATAAAAATTGCGTAAATCGATTGGTACAATGTCAAGGTTAGCTTACTTTGTCATTTGTGGACTCTACAAGTCCATGTTAGTCTAGAAATATAGTTTTAATCAGATCCCTGACTCAAACCTAAATTTCATACTTTGGAGATTATACCTTCAAACAGTCTTGCCGATCAGGCAAACTCAAAACCAAATTACTCTAGCATAACGCCGTATAGGCGCAAGGTTAACAACGGTTGTGGGTACCTGCAAAAAAATTGGGAATAAGCTACCTATCGCTCCCTCAAAAATTAGCAGAAATAAAAATCGTGCAATTCGCTTGGAACAATGTCACGGAATGCTTGTTTTTTGTTATTTTTTGACTGTGCGATAACAAATTAGTCTATAAATATTGTTGCAGTTAAAACCTTGACTCGAACCTAAATTTCATACTTTGGGCTTTATACCTCCAAGCAGATCTCGCCGATCAGGCAAATGGGTCATGGATTTGGCTGGATCCTTTTATCTGGACTAGTTTAGACCTGTAGTCAAAAGGTTGAGTAGAGACGCTATTATTTTTTTCTGCCTCTGTTGAATACATAACTCATCGAAAACTGTCACGGATTTGTATAACCCCATCTACTGCGACAAAGTGTAGAGGAAAGTTGATCAGTACAATTTCCTAGAATTGCTTTATGCGTGTCAGTGATAGCAACTTTTGTTTAAATAAAGAAATAAACAAGCAAACAAATTTTAATATAAGAAATGCTGTTCATGGTGCAGTCTTGATGAAACATGTTAAATAAATAAAATAACGACGACAAATTCGTTTTGTTTCAACTGTTTATTATAAGAAACTCTTACAATTGTTTCGATCAACAGATCATTATAAAAGAAACAGTTTTAAGTAGAAATGCTAATATTAGAAGTTATTACACGAGTATATATACCTAATCTACCTTACGGCTACTTAACTATAATGACAACAACAAGGGTGTATTGTGCGAATATATTTCGGTTTGATTATTTACTAAGTTATTCTTCAAGGCCTTTTGAATTTCTAAATTTTCTGAAAGGTTAAGCAATCTGCCTTTGTTTTGAAAATGTAGTACCTTGGTGTTGTCTTCATCTAATACATGACTATGAGAAATGTAGTTCTGAGAAACCCGTACTGCTAATTTTGTTTTTTATGGAAACAAATTTTAACTCTTTATAACATTAGTGTAGATAATACAATGCATACTGTAACAGCTGTAATTAATAGTAATAGTAGAATTTTCTGAGATTTTTGGAGGTGGTGTTCAATCAATCTTTGTGAATTCCTGCCGCAGTTGCAAGCGAACCATCAAGAGTAGAATAGAATAGTAGAACACGACCAAAAGGCCAGTTTTTTTGTGTAGTACTGAAGACGCCGGCCGTAAAATCCCACATTAACTTATTAGATGTAAAAGTGTTAGAAAATGTAAGGAAGGCTATCCCAATAACATCAGTGAACAAACTGACATTGAACACTAAGAAGAAAAAAAATTGAATTAAAGTATTTAAAGCTCCAAAAATGTCCAAATGAAGCATTGTTGATTTGATTTGATTGTTGTAATAATCAATTAGATCAACCACTTCCTCATTTAAGTAATCGCAATTAATAAAAAAAAGTTGACTTGCAACAGCAACATATCTTATTGAATGAAATAAATAAACTCTTAAATTTCGTTTTGGGCTACTAAAATCAAATAAAAGACATTTAAAGTAAGAAAATGGTTTCAAATTCCGACACTTTTGTTTAATTAATATTAGACATGATTTAAAGCACAAGTTACTTGTTATTATAGAAAATGTAATAGTCCCCAATTAATTACTTTATTGACAAAATAATTTACTAAATTAAACATTTCTTACCTGCATTAAAAAAAATAATATTCAATCTATACATTCAATATTAATGTAATAATCCCTGGAATTTCTTTATTTGTAAATAACTTAAGGTTATAAAATATCTACGGTGCATTTACAGTGAAACATTATGTAATAAATAGAATAAATAACACAAGAATTAATGTTCACAAATTTATTGTCACTCGACATATGTTTTGGGCATAGCCCTTGTTTTATTTATTCTATTTAACTTAAGGTTCTCTGGAAATCAAATAATATTTTAATCAATTATCTTTTTAGTTGTTATTATATAATTAAATGAGTATTTTTCATTCTAAAATTTGACTACATAGTACATAGCTATTGTTAAATTTAAGTTTAAAGTAATTTACACGATTATTGTAGATTTTAAAATTACATAATTTTTAATTACACAAGAAAGAAGCTAAAAAAATATTTACTTGGCAATATACGATCAGAAAAAAGTATGATTAGACCTAACTTACCTAATATCCACCTTCATTAATGTATACAAAGCAATTGCGGTAGATGTAATTAAAATATTGAGTCTGATTATTCCGATTAAAATACAAATTTATTTTTACAGAAATGGTCTATAATATAACATAAGAATATTCTACACCATTACATCTGATTGATGAATTAATGAAGACGTGTAACATAATTGACAGGTAAACAGTTAAAATTAGTTGAGCTTCAGAAAATACTTCAATTTATTGTAAGCTTTCAAAGCCACTAAAGTTCTATAGAGCTTTTAGTTATAACCATCCGGATTGTTAACATTTATTGCAGTTTTTCAGAAAACGTATAAACTTCTAAGAACTATATAAATTTATAGTGACTTTTATATATTTCGTTGTTTATTTTTCTTTCTATTAATTACCACTTTAAAATATCCGCATTTCCTTAAAATCCTTCTGTTTGGAGTATGTACATCTGTTTTACACATAAAATGCGTAAGCAAGACAATTGAGAACCATTTTAATCGTTCCCTGGGCAAATACAGAATGCCGTTCAATTGGTTCATGTGCAAACATAACTCAGTAATTAAATCTTGGATAAGAATTAGCCAAAAAAATCAAAACCGTGAAACAGCTGAGCCCTATTTTAAGAATTCAAAACCAGACGTCGGGATTGCTCAAAGAATTTGAAAGTTTGTTGTGTATGTGTACTATTGTCTGTGTTTCGTGCTAGTGGTAGTATTAGATACTAGCAGTATTTCCTTCAAACGCAGTCAAAATGGTAAGTATTTAATTCTGATTTTCTAATCCCATGCCAAATCAAATCAAATTTTTTTACGTTTTAGAGTGAAGAATTAAGCAAAGAACAAATTGCTCGTGAGTAATTTCCCATTTTTTTATAAATAAAAAAATTAAAAAATAGTTTAGTCTAATTATTATGAACGATGTATCCCCGTAGCTATACGTCAATTATTTTTTATGCACGTTATTAGTAGGTAGGTAGTATTAGAAGCTGTTTATCCCCAAAACTGAACGTTCCATTGATTTAAAAGTAAAAATAGACAAGTATCTTCTTTTTTCAAAAATGAATTAGTTCTGGGGGTAGTCAGTTGTTTATTTGTCTCAGATATGTAGAAAAATTAGACATTTTACAAAACGCCGAGGCTTTTAGAAAATGACTTGGTAAATTGTAAAGCGCACAAATAAGTAGTGAAATGTTACATTATGACTGATACATTAATGCATTTTGTCATACGCCTAGCCGTTTTATAAAACAGTTGGGGGAGTTAGGGCTTATTGCAACATAGCAATAATTATTATTTTAGAAATATATTTTATATCCTTGTTTGCATTTGCATACTTTTATTTTTCGCTTAAATAGAATGCTTTTGGGTAAATGCCTAGAAGAGGATGGGACAAATGGCTGTAGGTGTGTGCGGAGGAGTGGGGGCACAGGAAATGAAGATGAAAAATCGAAAATTGAAAAAGTAACTTTTACCTTTTTTGTGAGGTTCCATACAAAAGACACTCCAATTTTTCTTTTACTATATTAGATTGGATTATGTTAGTTTAGAGTTGGTTTAGGGTACGTTAATTTCTGTTTCAATTTTTTACTCATTTTATGATACGACTGATTATGTAAGGTTAATGCAAACCAATGCTTGGCCATCTGAATATGTCAGCCATAATGTAAAATTTTGTTATTTAGTTGTACGTCTTATAAACAACCAAGACATTTTCCTAAAGCCTCGGCATTTTATAAAATGCCTAATTTTTATATGCGCCTACGACATAGGGTGAGACCCATACCTGTAAGGACAGATCGTCTATGCTTAACGGATTACAATCTTTTTAGAACAGTGATTGGGTTGCGTCCGTCACGCCTTTTAAGGAAAAAATCCTTTACTCTTTTTACGGACAATAATTTACTTTGGTTACAGTTCAATTAAAAAATTTGCTATTATTATTAAGATGGCAAACACCTCATTTTTAATTGCCCTACAATTGCTCTTTCCACTGTTCTAAATCATCTCCTGATGGTGCTAACTTGGTTAGCGAAACGTACGTCGAGTTTAAGTGTTCCCAGTTCTTGTATAGTGATAGGACTTCATTATATTTTGAGTGTGCCAGAAGGTTCAATTAATCCCAACTTTGTCATAAATTTCCTTTCAAAGATTTTCGAAATTTCTTATTTATTGCTGTATTGTCCAAAATCCTTACCTTCGACGACAGTTTTCCTAGAACAACATCTGCTAGTGTAAATCCTTTTCTATCTTTACTGTCCTATTTTTTAAGGCACTAGGAAAAACAAACCCCCCTACAACCCCCACAAATCTAACTTAACCAATCAATTATCTAAACCACAAGATTTTTTCCTTTCTATCTTAACAATTTAGATCTTTAAAACTGAAAATCCGAGTATCAAGACGAGCACAAGTATTACCAAATTACATGAGTTATCGAAAAGTCCAAGTTATCACCAATAAGTCTTCAAATAATATCAATTTTAATCAATTTACTTAAACGTACGCTTCGCTCTTCAGATTTCAATTTTCTCCACTAAGTTTAACAATATTTTCAAAGTGTATAAGTAGTTTCGTTTCTTTTTTTAATAAAGTTTATATAGTGTTTCTAAATATTTCATAATCTCAGCCAAACCAATCCACAATCAAATCAAATATCAAACAATAAAGAGAAAACCACCTACATCCCGTTAAGTCGACGTGTAGGACAATTAACATATTCTCAAAACAACAAATTGGATACAATTGTTGTTAATATTTTTAGCATTTACTACAATGTCAATTATTATTATGAATATTAGAACATTGTTATTAAATATTTCATTTTTTTAATTACTATAGTTCTTAAAAATGCTTTCGATACATTTGATGTCGATAAAAAGGGAAGCATCGGTACCGTTATGATTGGAACAATTCTTGGAATGTTAGGGATTCAAACTACTGATAAAATGCTGAAAGAAATAATTGATGAAGTCGACGAAGATGGTATAACCTTTCTAAATATTTTTAATTTCACATATTAATTATGCAAAATCTATTGTTTAATACATAGGCTCTGGAGAACTTGAATTTGCAGAATTTATCATACTGGCTTCAAGGTTCATGGTTGAAGAAGATGCTGAAGCACTTCAGTCTGAATTAAAAGAAGCTTTTCGTTTATATGATAAAGAAGGTAAGTCTTCTATAAGTCCACTTAAAAAAATTACATGGTGTGAATATTTTATCGGTGTCAATTTGTTGGCAATAACTACTAAATGACCTAAAGCTTTTAACGCGACGAATTGTTTTACATTTAATATTAATTAAGTGTTTATCTAATGAATTGTTTGTTTTGAAAGAAATGGAACTATTATTAATTCTTTTAATGTTATGACCTGTTACTGTTGAAATATTACCCAAATAAGTAAGACTATTGAACTTATCTACTTTGGGTTTATAAATAAACAAAATAAATCAGGAGTATATAGCTTAATTTGTTTGGAATGTAACAAAGTCTATGTTGGACAGACTGGTAGGTCTTTCAAAACTGGAATACAGGAACATTACAATAGTTTTATTAATAAAAACCTGATTCAGCTTATGCTGAACATTTAGACAGTGAAAATCATAATTTCAACCTAGCATTTAAAATTTTACATATTTGTAATAAAAGTCATGAATTAAATTGTTTAGAAAGTTTATAAATAAATAGAAATTTTAAACAAAACTTATCGTTAAATGACTAGATCGATTATAACAATTCACCGTTATTAAACATATTTTAATTTACACCCCTCCATTCTGCTTGTTATCCTGAAATTTGTAAGTCATCACCTGATGACGCCACTGTGTGGTGAAACAATTGTTGTGTGTCACAATAATTTTTTTCTTGAAACTAGGTATTATGTTTTTGTTAAATTACTGTTTTCTGTTCTGTTTACATCTCCATGAATGTTTTTAAAATTACGTAACATTACCACATCCGAGACCATCTGCGTAAAGACAGTCTACCTTAAAATGACTATTTACCCCAATTGTGGCTTTGATTCCCATACTAATACGAAATTTAATTTTATAATTGATTAGGAAAGGTACTTGTATTGTACATAAACGTATTTACTTCTGTCATACATATGTGTTTATTACAGGCAACGGGTATATTTCGACTGATGTTTTAAAAGAAATAATTAAAGAACTTGACGATAAAATAACGCCCGATGAACTGGAAGGAATGATAAAGGAAATTGATTCTGATGGGTCCGGAACAGTAGATTTTGACGGTAAAAATTATAACAATTAAATGAAGAAATGTTCAACACAATTTTTTTTTTGTTATTCCAGAATTTATGGAAGTGATGACAGGCGGTGACGACTAAAATACTTCATATTAAACCAAAACAAATTTGTATTTGAAAAATTAAAATGTAAATAGGATTTGTTTAATATAAATAACAAGTGAAAAAATGTTTTACAATCATCGTATTACAAAACTAACAAAAAATATATATAATATGTTGCAACAGGTAAATCATAACTACAGCGAACTTTACATTTTCTACGTTAAACAATGTGTAACTAATATTTAGAGTAGTAATAAATTTTTGAGTATAAAATCATCATCATATAATAGTGTTGTATAATTTTATTGAGTTATCTCCTCCTTCGATATCAAGGATTAAGTCATAATTTTTAACTGAAAAGCACCAATCTATTGACTTATAGTCCAAACTTGGACGGGTTCAACTAGTTTTTAAACAAAACACTAAAACATCTTTGAAGCACCGTCTCCCATATATATTGTAATAGTAGTCTTTAAAGCAATTTTAAAATAAACCAGAACGGGGAAAATGGAAAAAGGTTATCTCACACTGTTTAAATCACTATTAGAAAAATAGAAATATTTTAAAGGGTCATTATTCTAACAAAAAAAAATGAATTTTGAAGTAATTATATTTACTTGAGTTACTTACTTAATAGATATGTCTAGTAAAAATACGCTGCAGAAACAATTTAAGGTAGTAAATAATTATTTTGCAGTTTATTTAAGAATTTTCAGTAGTAAATAAAACCAAAAACGCTCAGTTAATAAGTACCTATAATAATTAAATGTGCAATAGACTAAATAAATACTAAGTAGAAAACGCTTGATGAATGTAATCAGCAGTACAGTAAATTTAAATAGAAAAAAAAATGACTACTGGTAGTAAAAGATAACTGACGCTAAATAAATAGTATGGACGCATAATAAGTAGTAGATATTTCTATTTGTACTAGGCTACTTGGCATGTGTTGGTGGGTTAGGTTAGAATAAATTAGGAAGCTTAATAAATGGTATCAGAACATAGGTAGTACATTTAATAATGCTTCCTACTCTATTCTAACCTAACCTACCTAACCCATGCCCTGTAGACCACTATATATAAAAATACCTACTACGAGTGTGCCAAGTTTCACTTTTCAGCCCAACCATCTGTGGTGGGCCACCGATCTCCCAACGCTTCCTCCCTCCCCACCACCCAACTTAATCCTACTCCCACCCTTTTCTCCCGGGTTGTATAAGCTCCCATCTCGAGGAGGTATTTTAGTCGGTAGGCGCTACGGTGAATCCGACACTACCCTCTCGGGGGTGTCTTTTGAAGATTTCCCCTCCTTGAGAATAATGTAAACAAAAAAAAACTGAGTGTGCCTTCAAATTTCCGATAGTTTAATGCCGTCATTGGTTAAATACTTTATGACGATGCGCATTGTGATTGTGCAACAGACGAATGTACCTTGCGCTCACTCATGGCTGTACTGCGGACAGAACCGGGCGCAGCTGCTACCTCAGCCGGTTTCCCCCTCCTCATAAACCAAACAATACTTGAGCATCGAATCCTCTATATCGGAATTACGTGCTATGCTAAATAGAAAAATTACCGTTTATATTTGATTTACCCTCGTACTGATAATGCATCCCTATCATTTACCGAGCACATATGCATAGGTAGGCCGGTTAAGTTAGGGGCATAAAGGTAATAGAATTAAAATAGGCAAGCCATCGGAAATGTGTTATGTCAATAGAAAGAAACAGAATATAAAGATACTGTATATTTAGCACTTCCATATTGCTGGCGGCCGTAAGCGGAAATGTCACGGACTAAGTGAGACAGTGTCAGCCAAATACATTCTGCAGACCCCTGCTAGCAATAAAGAAATTTTCGGTATATGAAAGATATATCATCTAAATATTTCTATTTTGAGCGTTCGTAGTAGATAGTCTGTTGTGTCTGCCAATTAGGAGCGTTACTAAATAATTACAGTGAGAGTACCACTATTTTTAATCTCACATTGCACCACTACTTACAGGGCTGCATGGAACTTGCATATTCTATTCTATAATCAATATGATTAGAGAAGGTTAGATTAAGTTAGATTAGGACGTGCTGGGTTAGGTTAGGTTAGGTTGTAATCATATTAAAGTACTGGGTAATTTTACATAGCTATCATTTGTAATAATAGAAAAACTAAACTCAGTGCAATCTTGAAGAAACATAATGACTAAATAAACCAATAAGAAAAACAGGGAAAATTAAGGTTCGAGCTGAAAATCGATGATTATACCTCGAAGTCTGAGTCAGTCGCCGCCAAGGTTTCCAGATGTAGCCTTCACCCACATTATCAACGCAGTATCGCTGATGAAGTCAGCTACAGTTACCTACAAAACGTTTGGACTTAACCATTCATTTAAACAATGGCTTTTTATCCCGAATCTTGCTTCTACTATGGATTCCGACTTGAAAGCCTACGTTCTTAAATTATAGAGTGATTCCTAATAAATTTTTGGTTAAAATATTTACTCTATTCATTGATTTGATAAATATGCCGTTTTACATTCCGTATCTAATTTTACTGTTTCTGTTCCTTTACACATTTTTATTTCGCATGTCTAACCCTTCACATTTCTATTTCTTAAATTTATAACTTCTATTTCCTTTGTACTTTTCTTCACAATCATAAATAATGTCTATCTCTATACATTTTAAATTTCACGTTTTTTACGCCAATTGTATTTGTTACGGTCACTTTCCCTAAATTCCTGGTATCCTTACGTCAAATAACGCCAAACTAAAATCCTTAGAAACGGTTCCCCTACTTCTTTCTCTCTTTTAACATACATTCATAAAAAGTCTTTAAACAAGGAATTAGAGGTCATTTGGTCAGTCACTCACAGTCAGTCACCCAGAATCACTCTAACTTCTTCTTTTCTACTTGTTTTTCTGCATTCTTCATCAGTGTGTATAACTATTCATTTAAACTTTATTTGCACCCGATCGCATTATTTTTATTGTGTCGTTTTCAACAGCCCCAAACGACAAAAAATTTAATATCTACTTGTTGGATTTCTATTTCACTTCAACTAAACAACTCGGGAAAATAAACTTAAGAAAAAGTATATTCAAAAAAGAAGGAATTAAAATCCTTATTCATCTAAATATTTATATATAGGACACATTCCAAATGTGATATCTTTGATCTTAATATTTAGACGAATAAGGATTTTAATTCCTTCTTTTTTGAATATGATATTTCTTCGTCTAAGAGTCCATCGGAATCAACAGTGTAATTCAATACCGGTAGGGGTATTAGTCCTCAGAGTGGTTGTTTCTGTTGATTCCATATTTATACTCATAATATAGCCTGTAAAGGCCTTTCTGCCAGCGCCCACCTGATGAGACCCGATAGACCGAATCCGGTCGCGGGATATGGCTTTCGGTTCGTTGTGCCTGCTTGGTAGGACGCGTTCCAAATGTGAGATCTTTGATCTTAATATTTAGACGAATAAGGATTTTAATTCCTTCTTTTTTGAATATGTTACATCTTCGTCTGAGAATCCATCGGAATCAACAGAGTAATTCAATGCCGGTAGGGGTATTAGCCCTCCGAGTAGTTGTTTGTGTTGACTCCATGTTTATATTTATATTTATATTTAAGAAAAAGTATTACATTATAGGTCAAACTTATAGCTGTTAAATCGTTTGAATATTAAAATACTCGTTAAGATGAAAGATTATTATTCTAAACGTTTCCCTTAAAATTAGAGTTATCGAAATACTGCTGTGTAGCTACCGAAACACTTTCAAATCTGTTTAGAGGTAAAAATAAGCTTGTTTGATCGTGTATTCGATAGGTTGTTGCCCCTGGAATCCCTAAAGGTTATCGTGCCATCTAATTTAAATGCTGCCCTATTAAATGCAATAAAAAATACAATCAATCACGTTACGCTATATAAAATCACATCCAGTGGATAATCAAGAAATAGTGTTAGTGCACCTGTTACAACGTTGTGAAAAGCTCTAAAATACAATAAGAAGATGAGTAAAAGCGGAAGTTATAGGCTGGTACGTAAATTTTTTACAATTTACTTGATTTCCTCGCTAATACAAATTGATTGCAGGATGAGCTTGATAAGGAACAGATTCAAAGTAAGTACGTACGTTTTTTGTCAGTAAGAAAATTGATTTGCTTAGTTTCGTCCATCGACAGTCCAATATTTTTAAATTTTCACATTTGTCTATAAAATATTGTCATTCATATTACGTTTCGAGGGTCTTGTACGGCTTCATTAACGTAAAATTAGAAATAGTTTTCAGATTTAATCAGTAAATATTTCTTAAAAAGTGAATATAAAAACTATAAATAAATTAACGGAAACGCATCAACCCATTCTGTAATTTAAAAGAATTAGAATCAGGATTATTTAAAAAAAAAATTAAAGAAAATAAAACGGTTAGCAAATGCTATTAAGTATACATAATAGGGGTAAAGAAATAATGTTAAATATTTCACTAGATCTGATTTTATCAAATATTGTTTCAGTGTTAAGATCTACATTTAATGTATTTGACGTAGATAGGAAGGGATACATTGAAACTGATATGATTGGAATTATTTTGGATCTCTTAGGAACACAACTCGATGGTGATGAATTGGAGGTAATTTCAATGGCAGTTACGATGAATTACTAAAAATAACTAAATTAAGTAATCGAAATTATGATGACTTTCAAATTACATAATTATGTATAATTTTTTTATCAAAATTTGTCTTCTATCAATAATGTTGATCGATTCAGCGGTGGGATGATCGTAAAACATTTCTTAATATTATCAAAACTATAGAAACATAAAGTTAATACACTTTTTATTAGAAACTGTAAAAATTGTTTCCACTTATGCAGTCATCTTCAGATAGTATTATTACAACTAACTTAAAATTATGAAGTACAAGCTAATTTATAGTCTACAAACACATATACATATATATATTTCTTACAATTGTTAGAATTTTGTCCTGTTTGTGATTGGTCGAAATATCGGACTATTTAGTCCTTCTATTACATCATTCATTACATTTAATGTTGAGTTGATGACTTTTTGTATTTCTAATTTTTCTAAATAATTAAGTTCGGAACCTTTATTTTCTATGTGAATAATTGAAAGGCTTTCATCATTGATAGTATGATTTACTGAAATGCAGTGTTGTCCCATACCTGTAATGGGTTTTTTATCTGTTATGGATTTCTTATGTTTTTTTAATCTAGTTTCAAAATTCCTCCCAGTCTGTCCTAAATAAATAGCATCACAGTTATTACAGGATTTCTTATATACTCCAGATTTTTGAGTTTATATATCTTATCAATTTTGTTGTTTATAAGGATTTTCCTTAAGGTATTTCTATTACTACTTATTATTTTGATGGAGTTGTTTTAATTTGTTGCAAATATGTGAGCTAATATTTTTATAAAACGTAATTGAGATCCATTTGTCTTTTATGTTACTATTGGGAAGATAGAACTGTTTTAGAATTTGTTTCTTTTGTTTTTTATTTATTAATTTGTTTATTAATCCAGAATTGAAACCGTTATTTTTGGCTATTGTTTTAATGAAATTACATTCTTTTGCAAAATTCTGTTGATTTATAGGAAAATTCATTGACCTATGGATTAGGCTATGAAATGTAGACAATTTGATATATCCTGATTTGATTCAAATGGAATAATTGCATCTGAAAATGTTTCTTTTATATAAATATCATTTTCTAAACTATTATTAACCTGTGTTATTTTAATATCTAAAAAAATTAATGCGTTTTTCTAACTCTATTGTTTTGTTGTTGGGTCGTTTTTTAATAATACGTAGATTACATCTAAACGAGTTTCAGTTTTATTGATATAATCAATCTGTTTCAGAATTACTATTGAATTTGATTTGTCTGCTTTTGTTAGAATTAAATTATTGTTTGTGAGCTTCTGTATTATACTTTTAAAGATATTTAGTTCCTCGTTGTTACGTCTATTTTTTACATTTCTGCACATTTGAATTTCTCAAAATTTTTTTCCTCTATTGACATGTTTTCTGAATTATTTAAGGCTATTTCTATGTTAATGGCTGAATAATCTAGATCTTTGTTAAAATGGACATGAGGACTATATTTTAATCCTTTATTAAAAAGCGTCATTTCTTTATCGTTAAATGTAATATTCGTAAGATTAATAACTTTTGGGTAAAATTTAACGTGAAGATGACTGCATAAGTCGAAACAATTGTTGGAGTTTCTAATAAAAAGTGTATAACATTAACTTTCTGTTGCTATAGTTTTGATAATACTGTCTTCTATCTATCACATTCGAAAACTAATAAATAACTTCATTTAAGAGCGTCATGAATGAAATTGATGAAGATGGAAATGGTGAAGTAAATTTCGAAGAATTTGCGAACTTGGCAGCTCGTTTCTTAGTAGAAGACGATGAAGACACCGAAGCTACTCAACATGAGTTAAAAGGCGCATTTAGATTATATGACAAGGAAGGTACGAATATTAATGTAAATTAGTAATCTATTAATCTACAAATATTTCAAAAGGTACCTTCCTATACTGCATAAGTAATATGCATTAGAGACATTTTAATATTTATTTTACTTTTAAGCTAAGGCAATGTAATTTTTATTACGTCAAAATTGCATCTGTTGCTCTATTTGGATTTATCAGGCGGGCTGAAAAGTTCGTAGGCTAGCATCGAAAAAAAAAATATTTTTTTTTATAGAATTTGAATTTATTATTAAAATAGTTAAAATAGTAAAAAAGTCGCGAGCCAGATCTGGAGACTTTTGCGTCTTTCCACGCTTTGAAGTCAGTTCATCATGTGCAGTCTACTCGGCTGACTGTCGACTGGACTCCGGTGTGAAATGATAGAACCATGTTTTATCCATCGTCACATATCGACGCAAACGCAAAAATTCTAATTTATTGCGATTGAACAGCTCCCAGCTCCAAACACTGCTTAGAATCATTGTCGATTGTGAGCTCGCGCGGCACCCACACAGAGCTTTCGCATATCCAAATATTCATTCACGATATGACCAACACGTTCCTCTGATATCTTTAGGGTCGGATCTCAGCTATCTCAATCAACTTCACTTTACGGTTATCAAAAATTGTTTTGTGGACTTTTTTGATGTATTCGCCGGTAACAGCCTCTTTGGGGCATCCACTGCGTGCATCGTCCTCGGTGCTCATTTCGCCTCGTTTAAATTTAGCAAACCACTTCTCTACGGTTGATTTTCCTGGTGAAAAGTCCGAATAATGTTTATCAAGCCAAGCCTTGGTTTCAACAGTATTTTGTTGGCCATAAAGCCAAAAAGCAATATTTTATTAACACACGAAATTCCTTTTTATCTATTTTTTCAAAGTAACAAAAATTCTTTCACTAAAAATGCAATAAGTCAGATACTTATAGTGCAACAGCTGTCAAATTTATACACGCGTCTTTTGAAGGTTAGGGCTAACTAAAACTCATATGGATTTGGTACTAGTAGAGCCATCTATGAGTCAGCCTACGAACTTTTCAGCCCGCCTGTTATATTAGAAAGTTCGGATATACTCATACTAATTTTGCAAATATCTGGGCGTATTTTACAATCTGACAGCTTTTGATTTTTTGTAAACTTCATTAACAGAATGCATAAATTATTATTAATTATGCCCCATTAAGTAGGTTATTTAAATACAATATTGGTATTATTTTGAATCTCCTTCAGTAAATAGTTAAAGCAGTAAATTCAAATTTGGTTCGAATAGGTTACGTAAACAAGAACTTTTAATTGTATTATAGTTATAATACTTAAGTTTTAAACAGGAAACGGCTTCATTACCACCGACGTATTAAGAGAAATATTGAAAGAATTGGATGAGAAATTAAGTGAAGACGAACTTGATAACATGATCGAAGAAATAGATGCAGACGGATCTGGCACAGTGGATTGGGAAGGTAAATTAAAAAAATGTAATTTTTACGTTCTGAAATTTTATTTGGAAAACGTTCTTATAGAATTCAAAGCCGTAATGATTGGATAAATCGTCAAACGGATGATATATAAATTTATTGAAATAAAGTTAAACAGACTTCTTTTAGATGTTTCAATTATGTTTATTAACACACTTTACTTATGTTTCGATCTGTGAAGTTTTTTTCAAGAGTAATATTGTATATTTACTGAATATAGATCATAGTTTGGTAATATTTAAAGGTAATGCATTTGGCATAGTTGAACACGCAGGTACATTAAAGGTAAGGTACAGGTATCTAGGGAAAACCCTCAATTAGATTACTATAAACAAATTGAAGGACTACCAATGGGATCACCTATTTTACCACTTCTTTCGGATATTTTCTTGTCAGACAACTTAATCAATTTCTAAATTACCTTAACAAACTAAATTACAAGATTAAATTCACCATGGAAGTCCAAGATACAAATCAGGGTTTAAATTTTGACATCATAAAAACTATTGCTAAGAATAATGGATATAAATATACATTAATTGACGAAATGATTAAAAACAAACGGAAGAAAATAATTTTAAACAATTTTTATACCGGTAAACAAAAAGACAAAAAAATTAGATTATTACTAATATTAACAACAAAATATGCACGCTATTAAAAAAAATCACGAATAAAAACAATGTCAATTAATAAACACAGTTTAAGGATTATTTTAATCAACAACAAACAAAAAACCGATAAATTACAAAAAAGTGGTACATCTAAGTTAAACTGTAAAGATTGTAACTCTTTTTCTATTGGTCAAACAGGTCGCAATTTTAGTATACGAATAAACGAACATGAAAAAGATATAAAAAACAGAAAATCAACCACAGGCGTAAGCTTTCACTGCTTGAAAAATGGTCATAAAATTGACAAAGACAACTTAGACGTTCTACATGTAAAAAACAAAGGTCAACGTTTGAATATTTTAGAGCAATTTGAAATTAAAAAAGCTTTTAGAAATAATTGTAATATAACAAATGAGAAAAAAGAGCTGCAATCTAATTGAGGGTTTTCCTTAAATACCTGTACCTTACCTTTTATGTACCTGCACCTCCAACTATGTCAAATGCATTACCTATAAATATCATCAAACTACAATCTATATTCAGTAAATATACAATATTACTCTTGAAAAAGACTTCACAGGTCAAAGCGTATGTAGAGTGTGTTAATAAACATAATTGAAACATCTAAAAGCAGTTTGTTTAACTTTACCTCAATAATTTTAAACGATGTTTCACTAATTTCCTACCGCGGAATCCATTGAAGATGTATAAGTATTCTTCAAAATTAATACTGCGAGAGGATCTAATTTGTTTACCACATGTAATTTGAATGAATTATTTATTTGTTAGTGTGCAACCATTTGTGAATATTGAATAAATGAAGTAACATAATATTATAAAAAAAATTCTTAATATGAAATTAATTTTTTTTAAGACCTATACGTCTTTAAAGTCTTATCAAAATCGACTTAGCAGTTTCAAACATTATCCCGTACAGATAAACACGCAATAAGTAGCCTACAACACTCCTAACTACCTCGTCTTCGTGTCTCTAAAGTGCCTTCAAAATCAGTTAAGCCATTTCGAAGATTAGCTCGAACAAAAAGCCAAAAATTATTTTAAGGGTCATTTATATCTTAATTGCATACAACGAACCATATGATTACAATATTACTAATAGATACTTCAATTTTATTTATATGTAAAGATTCACACAAACGAATATTACTGAAAGGCAGAATATTTTGTATTTGTATTACAAATGTGGAGTTCAATGGAATTTGATTGTTCATTATTGTATTGTAGTTGGGCATCCATAAAAAGTTATTAAAAAAATATTTGCGTCTATATTTAGAGAATTTGTTGCGCTGTTAAAATCTCTTAGGCTGTCTAACTACACACATATGTACAAGGTATATAGGTGTCCCCATCCAAGTCTATAATTATAAAAAGGCATTGATTGACTTTGCATTCGATAAACAAAGTCGTGCCTCCTGCACTGCTCTACTTTTTTTTGTCAGTAAGTATTTGCAGTCCCTTTCGTCAGATTGGTAAGTAATTTAACACCAGTTTGATAACATGCCGTAATAATTACAAAGTAAAATTTGTAGGTGATATAGCAATTAAAAAATCATCAGTTATTTGCACGAAATGGCAGAAGAGAAAATAATTACCGATGAAGTTAAGCAAATGGTTGAGGAACTTTCTGACAAACTAGCTATGCAAAAAGATCAAGTTTTAAGTAAGTTTTGTAACTTAAATATATGAATTACACAGACACTGTTTGTCAAAAAAGCGTATTTTGTCATTATTTGAAAATACATTAATTTAGTGTATGGTTATTTCATATTCCGTTTAATTAATCAAAGTTATTCGGTCTACGTACCGTAAAACACAAATTATAATAATTAATTAAACTTTTAATTCTTGGTTACTATTTTGTATCACAGAAAAAGAAAATCATAATTAATTATTAGGCATAATAAATATTTTTTTGTCCTAATCGTACTTTAATTAAAATTATAATGTATCACTCTTCTGTGATAATAACTAAGCTTCAAATTTATTTATTTTTTTAATGGTTTCTCACAGTAATATAACTTTCAATAATGTAAATCACTATTTTCTTTCGTATTTAATGTAATTAGAAATTTATTTAAATCACCGTATTCTAAATAATATAATAAACAAGTAAATTTTTTGACGTTGCAATAATTCTATTATTTTTTCAGTTGACATAAAAATCTAAACTTTGTTGCAGTGCTTTATAAGACATTCGTTGCTTTCGATGTTGATAAAAAAGGTTTTCTTGATCTTGAGATGATTGGTCAAATTCTAGATATGTTAGGACATCAATTAACTTCTGATGAACTTCAGGTAATAACCTTATTAATAAAATGGAAAATATATTAAATAGTTGTTGTTTAAAGGCCATAGTTAATGAAATTGATCAAGATGGAAATGGGGAGTTGAGCTTCGAAGAATTTAGTTTGTTGGCATCCAGATTTGTTGTTGAAGAGGAAGAAGATACAGAAGCAATATTAAAAGAATTAAGAGATGCATTTCGACTTTATGATAAAGAAGGACTTGGCTACATTACAACGGACCTATTAAAAGAAATTTTGAAAGAGTTAGACGATAAGATGACTCCATCCGATTTAAACGAAATGATAGAGGAAATAGATACCGATGGTTCAGGAACGGTGGATTGGGAAGGTAAACACTTAAACCTGATATTGATACTATATTGTTCTTTAACATCTAAAACGTGTTTATCGTCTTTGTTTTAGAATTCAAAGCTATGATGATTGGCTAAGTGTCATTATAAAAGCATACGCGTCTAATTTTAATTAATTAAACGTTCGTGTTACAAGGTCACCCACGAAATACCAAAGTTTTGGGCAATAGCCAAAACACTGATGAGCTGTACATATTTTTAAGTTGTTTAGATTTTGTTAAAAAGTAAATAACATACTTAAAACATAAAACAGTTTTATTAAAAAGTAAATCAATCTTTAACGCGAAACTTCATAAAGGACAAATTAAAAAATTGGACGATTACGAACTCCTTTTGGTTTTAGCCATATTTCCTGTAGAAATAAACCACTGTTAAGAAAGAGATATCAACGTAATTGTACTGAGGTGTCTCACTGTGTAAATATTTGTACGATTATAGATACCTCTCTTAAGATTAACTTATACAGGGTATTTAACTTAACCGATCATTACAAGAAAACGAAAAACGCAGTAATAGTACAAAACAATTAGTTATAATATGAGAATTGTTATAGCATCACTTTAACAATCCAAAAAAAAAGAGGGTAATAAAATCCTTTTTCGTCTAATTATAAAGCATCACAGATCCCACATTTGGTACGCGTCTTACACAGTAGGTACAGCGCACCGAAAGCCATATCCCACGAACAGTTTCGACCTATCGGGTCTCATCAGTGGCACTGGCAGAAAGGCCTTTACAAGCTATATGATAACTATAAATATAAATATGGAATCAACAGAAAGTCCGAGGCCTTTCTGCCAACGTCCACCTGATGAAATAGGTCGAAACCGGTCGTGGGATATGGCTTTCGGTGCGCTGTGCTTACTGTGTAGAACGCGTTCCAAATGTGGGATCTGTAATCCTTTGTAATTAGACGAAAAATAATTTTAATGCCTTCTTTCTTTGGATTATTATCTTCGTCTAATAATCGTTTGGAATGAACAGTGTAATTCAATGCCGGTAGGGGTATTAGCCCCGGGAGTAATTTTTTCTGTTAATTCTGTATTTATATTTATTTTTCTTTAATTTAATTGATTAGAACGTTTTGTATGGGGAAATAACACTGGTACATTCCATGCTTAAACGAAAGAATAATCCTTAACTTTTGAAATTTTAAATCAATCGCAAATATAAAATTGTTACAATCAGAACAGTTCGTACGTATCCGGATGTATTCAGGTTTGCGCTTGGTAGCTTCTGAATATATAAGATGCTTGCCTGCCACGCGGTCGGTCCGTGTTCTATTCCAGGCCGATACAATACTTTTTTTGCCTTTTTACCTATCTCAACGAGAACATGCACACATGAGTTTTATTGCGTACACATATGTAGCATAGCACTCTTCGAATGATACAAGCTATATCCCCATCTTTTTTGTAACAATTTCAGCGATTGTAATATTTCAAAGCCAATTAGACTATTAGATTTCGTGATTTATATTAATTATAAGAAATATGCATATTCATAGAAAACATTCCTTTTTAATATAAGTACCAATTAATATTAAAAAATCGACTTTAAATAGGTACGGTACTATTAAAAAAATTACTCTTTGATGTTTTCAAAAACTTATCCGTATAAACAAATGTATATTTAATAACAAGTTTTCATTAAAAAACATTTAATGCTGTAACTTGAAAAATATGAACTTCTACCCTTACAAAAGTTACCTTAAAACATAATATGGTACTTTGGTGATAGCAAGATAAAAACAATAATTAAAGTAGCACATAACAAATATATTTACAAACTGTTAGAAAATTCTAAAGAGGAAGAGTAAACTACCAGAAGATGAAATTTATCGTTTGAAGTGAATTAGGAAGTGTTAGTGTTTTGAAAATGAAAATATTACGAAGACTATTAGGGCGGAGCTAGAAGTACTTAGATTAAGATAGGGAACCAACTGGAAGAGAAATAAATCTGGATAGTCTGAACATACAAAATACTAAGAAATGTATAAATAGAACATTAAGCCTGACTACCGAAGACCTATCATAAAAAAGCAATTAAGAAGGGACAATAGTTATTGCCGTTATACTGTTAGTACATGAAATTGAAATGTTAAAAGGGATTACTGGAAAGTACAAGCAAATAAAGCTATTTAAACAGAACACAATAGCATGGTACAGATACAAAAGATTCAAGATTAAATATTAGGATAGATATTTACATAGAAGAATAACATAAGATTTGAATATAATACATTGAAATATTTACACAACAGGACAGTAACGGAATAATAACATAATAGAAATATATATATAAAAATTAGAAATAGTAAAATATTGTGGGGAGCAGGTAAGCGCGGCCACAGTACTTAATAAAATTAAAATAGCGAAGTAATGGCGCACTTTCGATAAAGCTGGATATGCTACACTTTCACATCCAATCTATCAGCTTTTACTTAATCAACATAGATCAAAGTTAAGAGTTTACACTTTCAAAATACTCCACAATGACACTGATTCGAATACAACAAATAAGTACGTATATAAATGATAAGTCCTTATTAAATAAATTTATTTTTACGTAATTATAAAAATATACTTTCTTTAAATTCATACAACTGAAAAACGTACAGATCCACTACAATAATTAAATTCGCATATTATCCAATTGAAAGGAAACATTAAAAAAACAATTTGTTCGGTGAGGCAGTATCTTTATCCAGGCTCGTGTTTTACTTTTGGTTTTTAGTAGAAAAGTAACACTCACTACTGTAATAATAGCAAGCCTGGTAAGTTATCATAATTCTACTCACTACTGTTGTTTTGTTGATTTTATTAATCTACACTATTTTTACATCTACAATATATACAATTGAAAATTTTACATTAATTGAATTCTTGTTGGTTAAATTGAATTGAATTCGCTTTTTACATAATAACGTTAACTCTCTTTGTTTTATTCGAATTTGCTCTTAAATAAAACTTTTGTGACTCCGTCCTAATGGTTATGGAAATACTCTGCTTCCGGAGTTATCCAATAGAAGAAGGAATAACTACGATATACAAGTTTATTTTCGAACCATAGACGAAGTTCCGCCGTAACAACAATACTTTCGTCCATTAACGCTGATTAGTTAAATATAAAAAGATATGTTTGACAGAAAATATAAACAAAAAGGAAATAATTGCTTAACATACAGTATATACCAACATATAAACGAAAATTGTAGATTAAATTCTGTTGGTATTGACTACAAGTGCAAACAACCGCACATCAGTTAAAATAAAAATAAAAATGAAAAACACTGAATTTTGATATAAATCCTACAATTTTACCTCCATTCTACTTTACTTTCCATAAAATTCTGTTACAGATAGCACATTTATAAGAAGTAGACATTCTGTGAATAAAAATCTACTCTTCTTATTAATAGTTTTAAAAAAAATTAAACTTGAAATAGCAAACAAGATCTTGCAATGTAACGGCCGTTTTTGACTTAAATCGAGATAAATTCAAATTGATACTGATAACGATAATTGAGACTGATGGTGCCCACAAAGAAAGCGACGACTTAACAAATATGCTTGTGGTAATTAGTGGTGAATCTCCTTTGACCTTTTTAGTTGTTTGCTTACCACAGTCTCCTTCATTAATCCAATTAGTAATCAGTTCAATAAATGTAAAAGTACCTAACACATGTGGTGAAAAGACCCGGGCATAACAAAGAAAACACTTTTTTTTGTACAAAATTGGCTTTATTCATCAACTTAATCTCCATCAAGAGCAACACAATCATTCCAGCGCCGTTCTAACATTTCAATACCACTTTTGTAGAACAATTTATCTTTTACCTCAAAATAGGCCTCAGCTTCAACGATAAAGCGATAACCTCTTCATTCGAGCATTTTTGTGAGGTCTGCGAACAGCCAGTAGTCGCTGCTAGTAGTCTACAAATCTGGAGAATACGGTGGATATGGGAGCAATTCGAAGTTCAATTCATGTTTTGCCATTTTTGATATGTTTTGATTGAATTGTGACACGGTGCGGTGTGTTGTCTTGATGAAGCGGCTGCGGCTAACGAAACGTCAGGCAACAAAAAAGCCTATAGACCAAGACCCAAAAGCCCGGTAAATTATCATAATTCTATTGACGCTGGTCGTGAAAGCCTTCATAATACTATTAATATTGATAATTACTACTTCCAATATTTTACTGCAACTAACTTTCTTTATGTATTTCTGTTTATTTGTTTTTAAAATATGAAAATTTAAGACTTTACTAGTGAAGATTGCAGCTCTAATAATAAGTATAAAAATTATAAAAATTCCTACTCATACCTCTTATCATATGCTGCAATAGAGGCGGATCGTAACTTCTCTAAAATAGAAGACAATGTTTATCTAGAGAAAGAAACTGAAAAAGTTAATCGAACGGCATTCCACATCACCTCTGAGGTACAGTTCTTTGACACTTTGTCCTTTACGGGGGCTCGCCTGTAGCTTTCTAAAATAATAACGACCACGTAACTTTAATTTATAATTAATCAAACACCGCAATTAATGAAAGTCTAATTACCAAAAAAGACTAATAGTTGCCAATAATTTTTAAAATTAATGTGGTGAGATTACTGTTTTCTTAATATGTGTGTGACCGAAACTAGTTAGGATATATATTAAATCGGTGAAACGTTCTACGTTGTTTTATTTACTTTTGTATATTTAAACATGTTGCACAATAGTTGCACCCCCACAGTATTAAGTTTGATGAGGAAATGCTGGAATTCCTAAGAGATAAGCAAAGAAAATTCTTACTTCCGATATATTATTAGTTGCCTGATGGCAAGGAAGCGGGTGAAAGCATTTAAAGATGGCCGCACAAATATGCATGATAAACAACGAAGTGGGCATCCATCGGTTGTTAATGAAGATTTGGTGCAGAAAGTGGATGAAAACAGACGCTTTACGATTTCCTCCTTGTGTGGTGGCTTTCCTCAAGTTTCTCGCAGTGTTTTTTATGGCATTGTGACCGAGCATTTGAATTACCGAAAATTGTGCACACGTTTGGTACCGAAAATGTTGATGGATGTGCACAAAACCAAACGTTTAGGCAGTGGATTGACTTTCCTTGAGCGGTACCACAATGAAGGTGATGATTTCTTAAACCAAATTGTTACGGGTGATGAAACGTGGGTGGCCTACGTCACACCAGAATCAAAGCAACTGTTCATGGAATGGCAGCTTATTGTGAGACAATGAACAATCTGCGCCGTGCAATCCAGAACAAAAGACGTGGCAAGTTGAGCAAGGGCATCGTTTTGCTTCGTGACAATGCCCGTCTGCATGTGGCTAATCAGACCAATGATCTCATCACATGTGTTCACTGTGAAACTCTGGATCATCCTCCGTACAGCTCTAATCTGGCACCCAGTGACTACCATTTGTTCCTGCACTTGAAGAAACATCTGGGCGGTCAGCGTCTTCAAGACGATGACGAAGTCAAAACAGTTGTGATGCAGTGGTTAACAAATCAGGCGGCAGAGTTCTATGAGAAGGGTATTCAAAAACTGGTCAAACGTTATTACAAATACATCAATATTGAAGGAAATTATGTTGAAAAGTAGATTAAGGTACAGGCTTTCATGTAAAAATAAAATTTTTAAGATATCTTTGCACATTTTTTATTAACTTCAAAACAGTACTTAAAAAAACATCTATATGATAAAGATGGTCATGAGAGGAAGTCGTGGTTCGAATTGTCGACGATCATCAAAATCTATCGCAAGAATGTTGTTGGGTAAATGGATTTTCGGATTTGTTCTGACTAAATTTTTTCATTTAAATTAAAAACAGAAAAATAACCTGAAATCGTAACGTACGGACAGGCATATACAAATATTTCAAAATTTATTTCTCACTAGACGTTAAGCCTCTATTGTGTTCATTGATAGACTAATTGTTAATTATTTTTTGTTGCCTTTTATTTCACTGATCCTGTAACGAACCAAGTAACAGAAAGCACATCGTATTGGATGCATTTAAGTATTTTATCAATAATTACTTCTCTTTATATTTTCTAAAATTGTACCAGAAACAAATAGGAAAAAAAAATTGAAAACAGTTGTAATCATTTTTTAGCGGTTAAAGACGTAACGACAATTACTTATCCAACAGCAAGATAATTCATAAACAAGAATAATACAAAAGACATTACAAAATAAATACACCTACCTAGTATTTACTATGAAGAAATATGTAGTTACTACCTAATATGGAGTAAATATTCACTTCTTATTAATTAAATAACTAAATTTAAACAACTTCGAAGTGTCTAACAAACACAATTCTGAAATGTCAAAATAACATACTAACTGATTAACCATAGAGAAACCAGATTTCGAAAAGAAACATTTCAAATTAATAACACTAACTAGTAATAATTGCTCGGATATAAATCACAATCACTGCGACCTTATTTTACCTTTTCTTAATAGAGAATTCCAAGAATTATCGTGTACACCATTATATAAAATTTTCGCAAAGAAACTGAAGACAACATGAACTTGTTTTTCCAAATAATTCTCAAATACAAAATTGTTTCGTTAGATGTATTGCAATACCTATTTGAAAATATTTTAATTCATAGAAATTAATATAATTGTCTACATCACTGTGAGACAACTATATTTAATATTGGTGTTTGTAGTTCGAAAATAGCTGAGATTAGTGAATGTTATTTTTAAAAGTTGAATTATTTCTAAAGAGGGGTGTGCGCCCCTTACGCAAATTTCGTATACACAATAGTTGTCTACATCACTGTGAGACAACTATATCTAATATTGATGTTTGTAAGTGCGAGAATAGCTGAGATTATTGAATGTTATTTTTAAAAGTTGAATTATTTCTAAAGAGGGGTGTGCGCCCCTTACGCAAATTTCGTATATACAATAGTTGTTTACATCACTGTGACACAATTATATTTAATTTTCGTGTTTGTAAGTGTGAAAATAGCTGAGATTAGTGAATGTAATTTTTAAGAATTGAATAACTTCTAAAGAGGGTTGTACGTCCCTTAAGAAAATTTCGCATATACAATAGTTGTCTGCATCACTGTGAGACAACTATATCTAATATTGGTGTTTGTAAGTTCGAGAATAGCTGAGATTAGTGAATGTTATTCTTAAAAATTGAATTATTTCTAAAGAGGGGTGTGCGCCCCTTACGCAAATTTCGTATACACAATAGTTGTTTACATCACTGTGACACAATTATATTTAATTTTCGTGTTTGTAAGTGTGAAAATAGCTGAGATTAGTGAATGTAATTTTTAAGAATTGAATAACTTCTAAAGAGGGTTGTACGTCCCTTAAGAAAATTTCGCATATACAATAGTTGTCTGCATCACTGTGAGACAACTATATCTAATATTGGTGTTTGTAAGTTCGAGAATAGCTGAGATTAGTGAATGTTATTCTTAAAAATTGAATTATTTCTAAAGAGGGGTGTGCGCCCCTTACGCAAATTTCGTATACACAATAGTTGTTTACATCACTGTGACACAATTATATTTAATTTTCTTGTTTACAAGTGTGAAAATAGCTGAGATTAGTGATGTAACTTTTAAGAATTGAATAACTTCTGAAGAGGGTTGTACGCCCCTTAGGAAAATGTCGCATATACAATAGTTGTCTACATAACTGTGAGATAACTTTATCTAATTTTGGCATTTGCAAGTTCGAGAATAGCTGAGATTAGTAAATGTTATTTTTAAAAATTGAATTATTTCTAAAGAGGGGTGTGCGCCCCTTACGCAAATTTCGTATACACAATAGTTGTTTACATCACTGTGACACAATTATATTTAATTTTCGTGTTTGCAAGTGTGAAAATAGCTGAGATTAGTGAATGTAATTTTTAAGAATTGAATAACTTCTAAAGAGGGTTGTACAGACGTCATTTTGCTATAAGATAAAGGAAAATACATTTGAATTTAAATTTTGTCAAAAATATAAATAATAAGGTTAAATAAATTACATTTAATAAAAATAGGAGTTAATAGACGTAATTTAGGCTCATTTGTAATTAACAATGGACAGAAAGTAGAAAAAATTGATAAAAGTGGATTATACTAATTAAATTGTAATGATTGTACAGCCACTTATATTGGTGAAACTGCTACGCCATAAAAATCTGAATTAACGAACATATTTACAGCATTAAAGACAAAAATCAAACATCAGGCTTCTCGGAAGATTGTTTGGAAACTAATCAGAATGTATATCGACCTGCCTGATCGGCGAGAGAACTCTGCAGATATAAAGTCCAATGTATGAAATATAGGTGTGGGTCAGGGAAATGGCTGAAACTGTATTTCAAGGCTAAGTTCAACTCGCATAGGCAAAAAATTACAAAACATGCACTCCATCTTGTTCCAAGCGAGATATAGGATTTTGATTTCTACCACGTTTGGAGGGCCATACCTCAAAAGCAGCACTAGGTGATTTATTCCCAATTTTTTTGCAGTTACCCACATCTTTTGTTAAAATTGTGGTATTGTGGTATGATTTCTTAATCGAACCTCTAGTAAGTCGCGTTTTCATCGATGAAATTAAAGTCCTGTAACACGTTTGAGCCATAATCAAGGTATGTGTTTTTTGTCACTGTTTGACGGTAAAGGTTAAAACTGGTTTATTAAAAATGGTTTAGCCAAATCCAGGACTCAAACCGTCATTCGATCTTTCTTTGTCATTTTTAGATTCTACAAGACTAAATTAGTCTAAAAACAATGTTTCAGCCATACACCTCACCCAAACCGAACTTCGACTTTTTGACGTACCTGATCGCGCAAGAACTGCCTGGAAGTATAAAGTCCATTGTACCAAATTTCAGTTTGGGTCAGGAAATTGTCTGAGACTGTACTTCTAGACTAATTTCGATCTGTAGAGTCCAAAAATGAGAAGAAATATACCTTGACTATGTTCCAAGTGAATCACGGGATTTTGATTTCTACCATGTTTAGAGGGCCGCACCTCAAAAGCAGCCCTCGGTAGGTTAGATTTTTTACAGGTACCCACGTTTTGCTAAGAGTGTGCCTATAGCGTGTTATGCTAGCGCAGTTAGTTTTTGAACTATGATGTTAAAATCGATCATCTACAAAGTCGCGTCGGAGAAGTCAATGTCTCGTAACTCCCTTTTTGACTCTACAGGCCTAAATTAATTTAGAAACAAAGTTTCAGCCAATGCCCTTACCCAAACCAAACTACGACTTTCTGACGCACCTGATCGCGTGAGAGCTACCTGGAAGTATAAAGTCCATTGGATGCAATTTCGACTTGGATCAGGGATTTAGCTAACACTTTCATTTAGAATGATACAAATGAGGTTGATTTCACAGGAAACATATAAAAAAAGAATTATTCAAGAAATTTCAGACAAAATTATACAAGTGGTCGCGTATTCGTGTCGATTTTGTAGGAGGTCCAAAATGACAACAATAGGTCAAATAATATGAATGTCATCCACATATGGTATTAAGATCGATTTTACAAGAAGACCTTAAAAATAAACTTCAATGAATTTCCGAAACAATTATTCAAAAAGTGCCGTTTTCGGGTCGATTTAATAGAAGAATGCCAAAAATGCAATTATAATCCGAATATTAGAAAAAATGGTCCATTTCAAAACAAAATTTTGAAAAAAGGATATTTTAAGGAATTTCCGAAAAAGTGATGCAAATGATGACATATTTGAGTGGATTTTGTAGGAAGAGGTCAAAAATCGCAATAATAAGCTATATTATCCAAATGTGGCTTTTTTTACAGGAAAAATTGGGAAAACAAGGAATTAAAATGAGCATTTTCATCATGCTACATTTGGATGGATTTTAAAGGAAGAATCAAGGAATTTTTGAAAAAATGATGAAAATAGTGGCTTATTCGGTTCAATACAATTGCAAGAAAACATTGCCATTTTTACTAGGTAATGTCCTCCTATTTAACTAAATTCAACATTCGGCTAGACTCATATATAAAATAGTGTCCACCAAACAATAAAATTAACATATCCAAGGCTACCAAACGATTTCCTATCAATTCCAATAATAATTTCCAATAGTTTTATTATTATCATTTATATTTATATTACATACTTACAAAAATACTATATATATATTATTCCTCAAGTATTAAAAATAGTCTTCGACAATACATTAATGTCATAAAATGCTCATGTTCTACATTCAAAAATGGCACATATCATAAGGGAAGAAAACAGTTATTTCCAGGACCTAATTTAAACAAAATAAAATACACCGATATGATATAGTGGCACCTCAGATTTTAGATTAGATTATGTACACATAATACTTCTAAGTTGAGCAATCGCAACATCTTTTTAAACTTTTACAGTTTTATACAAATTTTTATAAAATATGTCATACAGGGTTAGGAATAAGTACATAAATACTTTGGCATATTCTTTTTACCGTAAATGAAATAAATATTGTACGTACACTTCAAAGTAAAATCATATCTTTTACACACTGTTTACAACTGAAAAATTTAAGCTACCTAATACATAATGCTCTTAAGCAATTCAAATGAATCAATTTCTTCCTGTGAGAGGAATAACAACCAATATTTTTCAAAAAACGTGTTTTTCTTATTTCATGTTTGAACAATAACTCAGTTACACATATATTAATACTGGTAAGTTATTGCATTCTTACTAAACAAATTGAAAAATATTTCAAATAAAACAATTATTAGTAAATGAATATTCATTAAGCAAATATCAAATCCACTATATATCCGGAATTTGAGTAGGTAAACAGTTATAGCTATATACTCTGTTCTACATCTTTTGATCTTTACCCATTTGGAAATAAGCTTTCATATGACGGAGGCAAATCTTTATCTTCTTCAGTAGAAGGAGCAGATGAAGCAACGTATGGCCCCGATTGTGATCCTACAGAAATAGGAATTGGTCCACTTATATGTACTGAACGGTTCTAAATAAAATAAAAACAAAACATTAGTTTAAGCACACCTACGCAAGGATCACATGTGCTAGTAATATGCCATACAACAAGAAGATTTTGGGTGCGGAAATAATCAATTTTACGCAACTAAATTTCAAAATCAATTAATTTTAAAATGTACATGATAGTACACTTATAAAGCAGAGAATTCACCTATATTCATTACTCGTCGATGTCTACAAAAAAAAATTAGGACAGTTTAACGAAATTACCTGTTTAATAAATAAGTAACTTTTTACAAAAACCATAACAGGTATCAATTTGAAATTCAGAGCGTTTATTAAGTACAATAACACGTAACATATAACTTCCGATAATTTCAAAGTCATCAGGCTCAATTTCTTATTAGTTATCAACAATCAAAATAAGGGACCGTTTGATGCTTTTTTTTTATACGTTGCAGATAAACAAATTAACCAATAATGTTTCAAATTTTCTTATTGGATTTTTTAGGTATTCTTACTAGCTACATTTGTCATCTAACAAGATTTTTCTCCTCAAGTTGTATTTTTTCTTTTTATTTACGAAAAACTGATTTTCTCAGTTTTGTGAATTATTTCGACAATGTTCCGACCAATTAAAGGTGTTGCCAAAGCATGATATTCCATATTCTTGTCCTACATTTTAATTATTATTATTAATAAATAGTTATCAATTTTTAAAATAAAAGTAGCCTAAGTTACTCCTTATTACATTAGCTATCTGTCGGTGAAAGTCCCGTCAAAATCGGTGCAGCCGTTTCAGTAATACCTCCTTTTTTTTCTTAATTATTTTACTAATTTATTTTTTACTTTTTAATTTTATGTAAGTTTATTGAAGGTTAGCTTGTGATTAGTTTGGATTGTCCTGATTCTCTATAATTATATACTATAATGATAAAACACGTTTTTCCGGGCTGTTTATAATTAGCCACTACCGGACAATTAGCAACGGCCATTACATATAGCTAATAGGACGCAAAAGCATAATTTTCATTTTTAAACATACCGCATTTCTTTCACTTGTTTCAGCTGCCGCAAACTGGTCATTCCAACATAGCTTACTATATTTACGACATAAATAAACCCCAATTATAAATATACAAAACAAAACTGCCAATGTTGACAATGAACTCAACAAAACAATATTGCCATTTGACTTCTTGCTGGATACTGATCCCTGGAAGAAATATAACACGTAAGAAAATGTTACAATAAAGTACTATTCAAAAATAATAAAACCGCCAATAAACGATTTGATTTACCAAATGCAGATTTCTACCACCATGTGGTCATCTTCAGTGGTTAACATATATGTATGTGTAAAGGTTTGGAAAATAGTTCACAATTTCTTAAAAACAAGAAAAGTGGGAGGAATATTAAATTATTATTAAGTTGTTATTCATTAGGTTCTCCGTTTTTATACATAAATACTGCTTTTGTCTTAATCAATTATGTGAAACCTTGGCAGGACTTTTAATTTTAAGCTCTTTAAATTTAACTACTGATTAACAATAATTATAATAAAATGAAGAGGTTCATATAGACCACCATACTGTGCCAAACAATATTCCAATCTGTTGTAATCATCTCAAGGAGTTTTTGTCAACATTTCAATTTTATTTGTCGCTTAAGCTATTTTTCCATTATGTATGATAAATCAGGATATCTAGGCCATTTAATCGAACCCCGTCCGCAAATAATACCATTGTGCAATGTAATTCCCAAAAGGTTAAAAACTGCTATAGCATTATAAACGTGTCAACCATCTTGTTGATACCAAATTTAATTAAAATTATTAACCTTTGAAGCGTAGGAATAATTTTCTCTCTCAAAATATTAAGATATTCTTCTGAATTTACATTGCTATTAAAAAAAGACATTTCCTAGAACTTAAGTGAACCGTGAATAAAAAAGGAAGACTCATTGTTGGACAGAATTTGTTCAAATAAATCCGTAAATTATATTAGTCCATTCCATTATTTCTTCACAAAACTCCATTTACCTTGCGTAAACCACTGAAAAATTTTCTTAAGTAGATCGCAATTTTGTAGCATTTCTACTTGTTACGTTTTGAAATATTTCAGAGATTTTAATACTATTACAGAGAAAGTTAACTTCCGCTAAACTACAAACAGTGGTTTTACAAAGTTCCCCTCTTATAATGACTGAACAGGTTGCATTTCGTCAGAATGAGCACATTTTTTACAATTTTTAATAATTGATTTTGAATTTACAAATGATTTCTAAAACTGCAGATTTTGCACAAATCGACTGATTTTTTCAAATGAAAACACAAACCTGCCAAGTACATTTTCGGAAGACTCGGTAGAATACCATTTAATTTTTCCTTTGTATATACGTACATTTTCAAGGAGTATTTACTTCTGAAAAACCACGAGAAATCAGTTTTAATATACTTATGTATAGACACAGATATTTAAAGCTAAATGAGAAATAGGTGTCGCACATCGCACGTATATACATAGACATATAGGGAATGAACATAAACTAGCGGATTAAAGGCTGTCAAGGGAAGACGGAGAGGTAGCAAATGCTTAGATACTATCGGTTACCCGTAACCATCGAACAAAAGAATAGAATAGAATTGTTTGAAAATCAAAAAAAATAAATAGCTATATGCTTTGGACTAGTTGTTTTAAAATTAAAAAAATTCAGTGAAATATTCCCCACATTAAAAATTTATCTTTCTGGAAAAAAATAAATAGTTTGAGACAGTTTCTCTAATTTTACCATGACTTACATAATTATTCAGTTTCTTTCAATTTTGTGGGAATGGTGAATTAATGAATTAGTTTTTATAACAAACTTCTGGGAATATTATAAACCGAAAACTATCAACAATTAACGAAACATGGTCTGTAAGACAATATCAATCAAGTTTTATTTTAATATGTAATGAAACAGAAGCTGCATTTCAATTAATCATAACTAAGCAATGAGCATGGACAGAAGCGCAGTTAATAAGATTTAGGGTACAACCGTATGAGCACCATCCATCCCCTTTGAGAGGCTTCACTCCCCTCGTCTATTGACACTATACTCCGTCCCTATATATTTTTATGCCCACGATCGCAAGCAGCAGGTTGCTTCAACAAATGGAGGAATACATACGTTTACCGGTACTGCGAATTGTGATAGCCAATACCATGATTTTGATACTGCCTTGTAGAAGGGCTTATTCTTACATGGTCAATTAAATTATTAGCTGTAGTGTATAACATTGTTAGTAAAAAGCTTATGAAATAATTTCCTCATTAACTAAATCTTTTAATTTGAAATTATACCTCAGGAGAACATTCATTTTCATCTACACATCCAGGATAGGGACAATTCACATAATCATCATGAAAAAATCCTACATAAATACATTTATCGGTTTGATATGAAAGACATGGAAGGTAATTTACTTTGTTCCATAGGCAACCTGCAAATTGTTATAAATAATTTGAAGTTATTAACTGTTAATTTTAAATGAGCAGGGTAAAGATAGCCAATAAAAGATTTAATAAATTGAAGATTTAACAATTTTTTATAATGCTCTATTGAATTAAAATTTCATAAATCAGATTGTTCTAGTTATAGTAGACAAAGGCACGAATTTCATTTTAAATACAACATAAATAAAACACAAACTCGAAATTCCACACAAAACATTTAATGACCAAAACTGTCTCTAATTGGGATGGCATCTCAGGTGTGGAAATGCATTTTAGCATTTTATGTGGAACTTTAAGTTTTAATGTTTTATTTAGTTCAATTTCACAAAATTCCATTTTATTTCTTGTATTCAATACAACAGTAAAATATGCTTAAAATATCCACCTTTAAATAATAGTTTTAAATTTTGCATAGAGAAAATACTATTGTATTTAAAAATAACTTTTACCCCACAACTATAAAAATACTTAAATTACTTCTGACAACCCACTATTCATGTCTTTGAAACTCGATATTTCAAAGACAAACAGATAATTTTTTTTTTATCTTAATAGCATTCAAATAACTATTAGCTTTAAAAAAGAGACTTACTTTGATATTATAGACAGACAGTTAAATTTTATTTATATGTATAGATAATAAAAATTGTATTTGCTAATGGTAAGAATTTGTTTTATGAAAATGTTTTAATTTAATAGAGCATTATTCGAAACCCTTGCAGTTAAAACATTTAGCTTTCAATTCCATCAATTTTTCTCAAAACATGTAACAAGTCATCCATCACCTATAAATTATCTTATATAAGCATTTATTCTTACTTTTATAAGAAGTAAACAGAATCAAAAAGTCGGTTTTTTCTCCTTCCAATAAGGGCTCTCTTGAAACAAAAATTTTAACTACTAACTTTCCTTTAGGATCAATGTACGAGTTTCCTGCTGGTGAGTGATCATTTAAAAACAGATGTGGAGTAAAATATTTGCCCATACTTATTTCTGCATTTAAATGTCCACAATATCTTGAGTTAGCAGAGACATCATCTGTTTTAAATTGAATGTAATCTATACATTCATTGGTAACTTCATTCTTTCGTAGAATAAGTTTCTGTATCACAGCAAAAACACCATCACTATGGGATGACACATCTATTTCAAAGGTACAATTAAAATCATGTACCCATTTTATAGAGTGATCACCCAACCTTTTTTGTGATACAATCAAAGCAGAATCCTCATGTTTACCAAGTTTAATTTTTCGTTTTGTTATAGGTGAACATAGTTCTCCACTTTCTACGTACACTAAAAATTATTTGTAATGATTCATTTTGTTAAAATAAAAAATTTTAAAAATCAATCCAAATTTCATAAATAAACACTTACTGGACTTGTAACTCACAACTGTGTTAATTGAAAAAACGAGAATAAACAAAAAAGATTTTAAATTAACAATAGTCATTCTAAATTAAATTATTACACCTTCATTTTTACATAAACATATTGTAATTAACGTATATTTCTTTCTATTAAACAATAAAAAATGTAATTTTGTAATCTAAACACACTACATTCACTTTCCATTTACACATTAACTTTCATTACATTCTGTTTCTCTGTTGTTACCATAGATTGTCATTCCTGTTGTGTATATGTATATATAGGTTAGTGTCCACAGATTAGAGAGGTTTATAGATGGTCACTCGATAAACGCCATCTACCCATTGGAATACACACTAAAAAGGAAAAGGCGGGGAATTTAAACAGATTGTAATTTCATTTCAGTAAGTTTTTCTTAAGTAATGAAATTAGAATTTAACATGTAACAATCTATTTTCCAAAAGAATATAATAAACCATAAAATATTCTTTTAGTTGGTAGATTGTTACATGTTAAATTCTAATTTCATCAAAATAATGCAGAGGATACATACATAATGCAAAAGATTGAATATGGCTAATAAAATATTTTATTGTATAAAATAAATTCAGCTGAATAAATTGCGTTTACAATTAACAAATATACTCACAATTTAGTTACAGTAGAACCCCTCTTAACCGACCACTTTAGCTATTTCAAAGGGAAATGTTAACAGAAATATAAAATAACACTGTTTTATGATAACTAATTGTTTCTGCCTTTACTTTATGGAAATTAGGAACCATATTGAATCAAATAATTGAGTGAAACACACTTAATTTCCACTTAATACATTTATTAAACTCTACGATCGTTTCACCCTACAAGGGCATCTTTAGAAGAAGTATCTATCAAGTATCAATAAATTAAGTGTGTTTCACTCAATTATCTGTTTTATGATGCAAATAATATGTATGTTCAGATTTGATGAAGAATTTGAAAACATTGAAAAAGGTAAAATAGTTATGTACTGTACAAATTAACAATAACAGCAAAATAATTTTTTGAATTTTTTTTTTTAACTGAATATGGCTATTTTGAGTAACAAACAAACACTGAGTTACGTTTCACGAAAAAAAATAATTTATTCTTCTCTACAATATTGTTTCAACCGTTGCGGGTCATTATCAAGAGCTATGGTGTTACTGATATTGTATATACTGTAGAGAAGAATAATTTTTTTTTTTTTCGTGAAACGTAACTCAGTGTTTGTTACTCAAAATACCCATATTCAATTTTATTTAAAATGCCTCACAAAGAATGCGATACGCAATTTATCAACTCTCATTTTTTTTTTTTTGTTACCTTGGAGTGGAATGGTCCGAGGCGGCTGGATATAGTTAGCTTAGGGTATAACGAGGTTAATTAAGTTTCTAATTTTTTATTACTGGTTTACGGTTGTTTGAAACTATTTTTAAAAAGAATTTATTTTGTTGTTCATTTAAACAGTCGATTTGATTGTTTAACATTTAATTTAATTAAGTGTAATGAATTTAATAGTTACAATGAAGTTACAAAATAAACCGTGAGGTCAACTTAAACCAGGGGTGGTAATACCCAATGGGCGTGAACTAAAGCCTATATTAATTGTTTTAAAGTTAAGACCTCCCTTATGTTCTATTATGATAATGTATGTATTTGTGATACCATTCTCACTCGAATCGGTGATGTTTCCGATTTGTGTAAGTTCATTAATAATAAATCAATGACTTAACTATTGGTAGGCATGTAACTCTGTTGGTCAATAAATCAACTTTTATTACGATTTTACAATTTCTTTAACTTTCAAGTAAAATTCAAGATTTTGCAGGCAATAACATTGTTATGTTTAGGTCCTCGGTGGACCTGCACTTGACAAAAGATACATCTTTCACGTGTTGCCTGCTGTTAACAATTGAATAATTTTTGGGTCCTACTTCCTATTCTTAGATTTATTATTACACTGTCATTCAAAATGTGCTTGCAACGTTTGGATAGAAGAAACCCTTAAAAATAGGAAGGAAAAAGTATGGAAAGAAACTGTTATTTAAAAATGTGACATTGAAAGAGACTGAATTTTGCGTATAACTTCCATTATGACAAACGCTTCCACTAATGCCTTGCTTAATTTAAAATTCTTCATTCATAAATATTTTACCAATTAATGTTATTTAATAGTGGACCAATTGTCCCATTTATCATTATTTATTTAATGATGTATTTTGCTTAGTATAAAACGTTCTTTACTGTAGTAGGTACAAATACTGATAATTACAAAGGTGATGACGTTTTACATTTACGTAATGAAGCAGTTGTGAATTAGTGTATGTTAAAGTAATAAGGAACAGCACAATGACATCAAAACGTATAGATACTGTTAAAATTATTGAACTATTTTCTAGTCAAAATATTTAAATGTATAGTTGTGAATATACTAAATTGGCGACTACGTTGGGGTAAGATTATATGAACTTTTTGTAAAAATGTAACCCACAGCCCCACACCGCAATGTGTGAGAATAAGTTTGTGTTGAAATTTTAGGTCATAGAAAATTATATATCAAATGAGTTACTTGAATTGTAATTATTAAAGAATGCTATTCCTTTTGTTTTAAATTCAGACGAATTAGTATAAGACATAGCAGTGATTTCTAAAATTTAAAATTTTATTTTGTACAAACTGGTTGTTTGTGTAAGACCTTTTTCTGTTTCTCGGAAACAATTTCAAGTCAAAAATACAAACATATGTTGATAGTCTGAAATTGATTGCTGTTCTTTCCTTGTCATGTTGTGAGCTGTCATAAAAATTGCCGTTGATCGATCCCTTAACAAAAACTACCTCTTTTTGGCCTTACAACCCTCAGCATGTCCTAAAATAGACACTTCTTTAATGTCAGTCGTTATAGGCCTGAGGTACATTCAAACATATTTTTATTGGCATTAACAAAATAGGTAATAACAAGATTTTTAAAAACCAGTCGTAGGAAGAGATAAAGGTTTAATTCTTAAGAACGGATTTTTTTTATTATTGAATATTGATTAAACCCTTAATTTCTTTAACGATTACACGAAGCACTAGTAGGTACCTCTTGTGAAAATATTTAGAGAAAGAAGTTAATAGTGATCAGATATTAGACATCATTGCTAAAAACGAGCATGGCATAACATTTATTATTATTACACGTGATAATAACAATAATAATAATAATAAAAGGTTAATAAATATTTTTTATGAAACCCCTCCCCCACAAATTTTGCATTTGCCCGTATTGAAGATCTATACCTACACATATACATATTGTTAGCATGACAATTCCATGTTAATATTATTATTCATAAGTACTTTGGATGTTGATTAGATTGTTTGTGTTTACTACTCATAATGATAGTTAGGGCAAATACAACCCTTCGTAATAGACTAAGGATTAATTTTAAGTTAGTCTTAAGTTTTCCTTTGTTGAAACGACTCATCTTTTTGTATAATAAAGTATCGTATCTAAAGAACGAGAATTTTATTCTTTTATATGTGTTTCTTTTGAATACGGATCAAGTTATACTTTGTGAATAAAACTATCGAACTGTATTTTCTTCATATAAGTGAAGTAATATCTTCGAGGAAAATACCAGTTTGTAAGTGATAGTAATATTATATTGCATTTGGAAATCAACCTCAAATCCGCAATATAACTATATTTACTAACTAAAAGTGTGGTTGTTTTAATTTAGTATAATGATAAAGTTCCGATATCATCAGATTTATATTACACTGGCTGACAGGTAAAGGGTGTTGCCACTATTCAGGCACATAAACATACACACACATACGTGCGATATTTGCTGAATGTTACCCATGTGTGTTTACATGGGAAGTATAGAGTAATAAAAGAGAAATTAAAGATATAAATTTCATTATAGGTATAAAATATTTTGTGATATTCCAAATATTTTTAGGTGTGTACTTTTCTATTGTAGAATTACATTAACGAATCGCATCATTACAAGGTACAACCATTTTTGTATAACATGTGTTGCCAGGAATGTTACATGTTTTTACTGTCGTATTTTATTTAAACTAATATTAATTTTTTAAAATAATATTAATTTTATTGTTGTCTATTGTCTCGAAGGACCAATGAATGGAAACCGTGTAATTTTCATAACTTTATTGTAATTTATTAATCACTCTAAATTCAACATGAAATTTGTATAGGAATATTTACCCAGCGAGTCTAAAGTAGAAGTGTTGGTTCAATAGGTTGTAAATATTTCAATAAAATTTTGGTTGTGCCAGACGGGCGAATACTGAAAACAACATTCTATACAATAATAAATTCGTGAAACTATAATAGATAAATATTGTTATATTGCGGATTTGAGGTTGATTTCCAAATGCAATATAATATTACTATCACTTACAAACTGATATTTTCCTCGAAGATATTACTTCACTTATATGAAGAAAATACAGTTCGATAGTTTTATTCACAAAGTATAACTTGATCCGTATTCAAAAGAAACACATATAAAAGAATAAAATTCTCGTTCTTTAGATACGATACTTTATTATACAAAAAGATGAGTCGTTTCAACAAAGGAAAACTTAAGACTAACTTAAATCTAATCCTTAGTGTATTACGAAGGGTCGTATTTGCCCTAACTATCATTATGAGTAGTAAACACAAACAATCTAATCAACATCCAAAGTACTTATGAATAATAATATTAACATGGAATTGTCATGCTATATGTACAATTGAATCTGAAAAAAGACGAATCGAAACCTACATTAATGACGGTACCCGACCAGGTCATTTTTAAAATACCTATACAACAAAGAATATGAAAATATTTTTAAAACCAGACAAATAACTTTATGTAGATATACTATAATAGAAATAAAATAAAAATACAAAAATAAGTCATTAATACCGAACACATGTTATGCATTAAATAAATCTGTAAAATTCTACTTTTTTGTTTTTTTTTTACCAAAAACTATTGAAGATTGTTAGTTTGGTAAAATTTCAAAAATATTTTCTGTTAATAGGTACTAAGTTAATGCAGAAAAAAAAATCTGAAATACCTATAACTAAACGATTGAGTCAAAAATAAATATTTTTGCAAAAGCGTCAAGGAAATTTTAGCAGTGTATGTTGCAGGAAAAAGAAGCGTTAAAGAAAAGAAAAACTTGACAGAAATATTTAGTAGAAATTGAATTTTCGCTAATCTCTTGGTGAAACATTTTAATAGTTAAAAAGTAAAAAACACTTGGTAATTGTTTCACAAAAATTTATTGAATTTCTCTAACAATTGTTTCAGTTATTACACTATTTTCAAAGAGTTACTTATCAACTAAAGGTACATTTCCAGGTAAATCTATTTATATTTAACCTATTGTAGTTTCAAAAGGGGGGAATTTCCAAATTCTATTTGGTCGTTAGTGATCGGAAGACCATTTAATAACGCTGTATTTATCTCGGCTATTTCAAGTAGGTTAAGACGTTTACCTTTATTGCTTCATTATCAGAATACAGTTAAAAATTGTGAAACAATTACCAAGTGTTTTTTACTTTTTAACTATTAAAATGTTTCACCAAGGGATTAGCGAAAATTCAATTTCTACCATTCATTTTTTACCAATACATTTTTTCCTTAAACATGTATTATTCATTTATTCAATTATCCGCTTATTTTTTACATTAGTTTATATTTTAAGTAACATTAGCGTTATTCTTTATTGTACTAGTTTTTGTTTATTAAATTGTTTTTAAGTGAAAATAGAAGCGTTTGAGTACGCATCTCCGAACTATTCTAGAGTTTCATTTGAAATTTCAGTTGAAGTTTTTGTACAATAATTAGAGGTACGGATAGGTATCGAGTGACTTGTAGTGTGAATAATATAAAAAATACATTTAAACGCCTTATAACACTACAATGTTTATTGGTACAACCAAATGTACCTATACATTTGGTTGTACCAATATAGATTGTTTGTAGTGTTATAAGGCGTTCGAATATATATTTTATATTTTTGTACAATTTTACAATATGAAAAGAAACTTTTATTAAGAATTGAAAAAATATCAATGAAAAACATACACTGAATATGATAATTGAAACTTTTGTTTTAAAAGAATGCAAAATTTAGTTATTGTACACATCGAAGTTTTTGGACTTAAAGCTTGTATTTTTTCAAATTTACTTTTTACACTACTAACGTATTCAAATTATTGTGCATCAACCTTGCAACATCCAATCTTTAAATCTTACAATTAATACTTTTGATAACAGCAGTATTTGAATAAATGTTGCAAATGTGGTTGATACTGAATTATATTGTACACAAATAAAATATCGTCCACCAGAAATATACTTTCTAGTAAATGGTCTTATCATGATAAGGACGTATACTTTTGTTATATACTTTCTTTATTTAACACATTTTACCTATGGAGGAACGTTTCTCACAGATTGGCAACTATTGCTCGTTGCTCCGCCTGTTGAGTATTTTCATTGGTTCCCCACCCGCACAGTGCAGTTTGCCACCCTTCTGTTAACGACATAACTAGTTACTGTATATTCTTATTGGTTATGATTACTTACTGAAAAGTGCACCACCGATTCCTTTACTGCGATACATGTGTTACGTAAATGAGTTCTCTTGTTCTTATCTAGCATTTTGTGTTTTGTCTTCCAATAGCATTAGCGAAGCTTGGGTTTCCAAATAAATCTATAATTGCATTTATGCAGTAGTTTTGTTTAACTGTTTTTATTTTTTTTTAGTTAACCGTTGCGAAAGTTGTTTTTTTGTTTATCGCTTTAAAGTAGCATTCGTAAGTAAATAATTTTAAATTTACAGTTTGATTAAAAAGTAATTCTTAAAGTAGTTTATTTGTAGGTGGTATATTTTTGATCTCCTTAGCGCAAGTTAATTTTTTTTTCGCTTTTAAGTAGCATTTGTAAGTGAATAGTTTTAAATTTTTAATTTGATTCATTAGTAATCCTTAAAGTAGTTTATTCGGTTTATTCGTAGATAGTATATTTGTGTACAGTTCTACTTTCGTCGTTTTTGTTTGTGTTACTACTCTTCGTGGACGAAAGGTTGTTGTAAAATATAGAAGAGGTGCATATTGTAGGCATAGAGGTCGTTATAGTACTTTTTTGTATGTTTTGCTTGCTTTTAATGTGTAGTTACATTAGTTAGAGTACTTCTACTTAAGATTGTGAGTGGTGGGCAGATTAAGTTTAAACCTCTCTAATCTGTGGTCTGGGACTGACCAATCACAATATCACAATATTGTAAATAAAGTGTATAAACCATCATTAGTCAGTCGTAGTGAGTCGTAAATTTTACCGTAGTAATAAACACAACAATTACAGGTCTCAACCACTGGACTATGGAAGTTAGTTGAATTAGTTATTAGTTTCGCCACTAGAGGTCAAGAGTGAATATGTCAGGTCCCACAAGTTATCTATGGTCCAGACCACAGCTAAATCTGTCCAATGAGTCGAATGTTATGTTAAGTTTTGATCTGTGGTTCTGATGATTTCTATTCTAGGGTTCTGATTGGTTCACAATATTAATATTAAAATAAATACGTTTTTTTGCAATATATGGGAAAATATTACGTTAATTGTATTAACCACTTTAATTAATTTAAATGAATATGGAAATTAAAGTCTTATTCAACAAAGTTAGTTAAAATAAAGTAATGGAGATAAATAAGACTGACAGAAATGAAGAAAATAAAGAAAATCTTACATTTGTAAATAACAAGTAAGGAGAACCTTATGTATACAATTTTATATTATGTTATTGTTTCTTTTTATTCTTTTCAGATCTCGTTCTTCAGCTGTAAAATTTCTTAGTTTCACACCTTTAAGGTTAAATCTTCTTCAAAAAGATATATTAGAAGCAGCTAATGAGCCTTTAACTACAGTAGAAGATGTTTTAGAAAGCGACGATGACAGAGATGAAGAAGAAAAGAGAATTACTCAAAGTCCAAATGTAACTTCTCATTTAAAATCCAAACAAGAAGACAATTCCATTAATAACGAGAAAATGAAGTTAAAAAATATTTATACTAGGAATGAGATTTATGATTCTTTAGAAGGGAAAATGAACAAGCTAGTTATGAGTAACAAAGATAAGCAACCATGGAAATTTTCAGAAACTATTAAACTACTGACAAATTGTAACCAAATAGTTGGTGAGTAATCTTATTAATTGTATGGTATTTTCTAAATTGAATGCATACTACCCATTCTTTAGTGTGATGTAAACAATTCAAGAAAATCTACAATGTAATTCAAATTTACTCATATTCATTTCCTAGTTAAAACAATCTAAAATAGGTGTCCGTTAAAATATTTGTAACACTTATGTTGATTATTTCATTAAATCCAGAATGCCCTTCATATAATAGCAATTTTTAATTAAATTTATGTAATTGCAAACATCAAATAATAAAAAACAATAACAGCAATATCACCATTTCACCAATTCTTAAACAATCAAAGTTTGCAATATATTTTCACAAACATTTTATTGTATAGAATTTCAAATTAATAACTTGCATAACTGATAGTTTAGTGTATACTAATATGTGTTCATTAATTGTAGTTATTCAAACATTGATTCTTTTCTTTTTTATAGAAAGTAAAAGTCTTGATCATAGACCAGTATTAAGTTCTGTAGAAGAGAATATTCAAACAGTGCCACGAATTCAATGCTGCATAGAAATGAATTCTTTGTTAAAAACGCCTTTGAATAACCTAAAGCCTTTAAAAGCTTCTTGTGCTAGAAATTTTGAAACTCCCATAAAATTTAATGGAGCTATTTCAGACCACTTTAACAGGGACAAGCTTTTTGGTTCAGTTAAAAAACAAAATTATCGAGAACAAAACACTGAACAGCGTAAAAGTACTACACCTAATGAAGAAGTAACTTTGGAACATCCTTTAAATAGCACTTCAAATTCTTTCATGTTCAATACCGTTAATATAAAACACAAAACATACATTATTATGAAGGAATTGGGACGTGGTGGAAGTTCTGTTGTGTATTTCTGCTTTGATCCTATAAGTAAAGAAGAAAGGGCATTGAAAAAAGTATTTTTGAGTAGAGCAAAATCTTCTGCTGTGGAATACATTAATGAAGTTGAAATACTAAAAAAACTGCAAACATGCAACAGAATAATTAGAATGTATGATTCGTAAGTGCATTCAAATTATTTTAATCTTAATTTTTTTTGTATTTATAAGAATTTTTTTTTCTAAACATTAAAAAAACGTTACTTTGCAACATTTGTTTTAGAGAGGTCCAAGAACACCCAACTGAAGGTAAATTATTGTGGGTGGTACTAGAAAAAGGAGGAATGGATTTAGATAAAATATTGAAAAAAGTTTCTAGACAAGGGAAACCTCTTGCAAGTCATGTTATAATGTTCTATTGGATGGAAATGTTGTATGCAGTACAACAAATCCACAAGAATGGTACAAATAAGAAGAAATTATTAATTGTTGTAAAAATGCTACTAATGTATGTTGTTTGTTATTAGGAATCATTCATTCTGATCTTAAACCAGCCAACTTCATTAAAGCAGAAACAAGTTTAAAACTTATTGACTTTGGCATAGCATCATGCATTCAAAATGATATGACTTCAATTATAAAAAACGTTGCAATAGGTTCATTTGAGTACATCAGTCCTGAGGCATTGTTTAATGAAAATAATCGAAATTCAACAGACACTCCGTCCCATCATGGAAACCCCAAATTTAAGGTACACAAACATTTACCTTGTGTATCTTTTATCTTTAGTATACATTATTGAATACTGTGCATATTTTAAAATTGATGCCACTGATTTTTTTATAAGAAACTTGACAAAACATATTTTGATAACTTGATTGAAGAATAAATTTCAGGTGTAAAATCTTTAAAAACAGTAAAGTAATTAAGTCAAATGCATATATTGCATTTAATAATTATTCGTAATTTGCTTTACAGATAAGCTTTCGATCTGATGTATGGTCACTAGGTTGTATTCTATATCAACTACTTTTCGGGAGAACACCTTTTCAACATATAGGCAATACCTATGCAAAATTATCAACCATCATGGATCCCACTCATGAAATTACATTTCCTGTTATTGATAAAGTGCCGGAGAAACTTATCAATACAATAAAATTGTGCCTTCAATATAATGTCAAGCAGCGACCTTCTGTCGATGAACTTATTAAAATTTTTGAATATTGAAATTTTACATAGCTGCTTTACTTTATACACATGTGTTAACTCACTTGTGATGTTACGAGGGTAGATTTATGTAACTATGCAATTTTTGGTACTTGTAAATAGTGTAATGTTAAGTAATAAAAATGTGATTTATAGAACCAGCTATTTACCGGGTTCGCCCGCGTGAAATAAATCATTGGATACATACTTTACTCAACATTCAAACAGCATCAGGACAGTTTTTATAGTAAAACTAAACTATCGAATAAATATTCATGATACCTTCTCCATTTTTCAGCATGAAAACAACTGTATGATGGCTCAGAAATATGGTTAGGTAGTCCGGATAGCAGGGCAGTAGTAAGAGTGGCAATAATCCTTAAACTAAATTGTTACTGCCATAATACTAACTATGTTATACACCAACAGATTGCAAACAACGGTAAAAATATATTTATTTCTACTAGGTAGTTGTTTTTTTTAAGGAGTACAATGGGCCTTGGAGAATCATATTTAACAGGTATGAAAATAAAAATAGAAATACAACAATCGATTTCTAACAAATGCTTTGTCTGTTTAACCATTATCAAAGAGTATCCAAATGAAACCAATGCTAAATTCATAGCTTAAACATTAAGTTGAATAGGTTATGATCTTTAATAAAGGTGAGATATCAAATTCCATTTGCTTTTTAACAGTAGGGAAATCTTCAAGGAGGCATTGTTAGTTTCTAAAATTCGTAAAGTAAACAAAGGTTTGCCTTTCTTGTGTTGATACTATGGAGGTTAGAATACAGGAGAACAATCGCAACTAAAATTGTGTGCACACACAAACACATACTTTAGATTTTTCTTTTCCTTTGCAACACTCAAAATCGTTTGGTAGAGGCACTAACTCAACGTTTCCATCAGGCGCCATTATTGAATATTGGAACGATTATCAACAGATAATAAAATTGCATCAACAAATCGTCAACAATTGAATAAGATGGATAAAATGTAAAAAACCAAGTCTAAAGCAACCCTAACCTTTATTAATTTACCAAACAAGGTTATGAATATATTCCCCTTTTTTAAATTTCATTCGGCATTCGGCTATATTCGTGGTTCCACCTGGTGTGACGGCTAGGCTAGACTTTTGTCAGACGTGTGTGTCAAGCAGAGTAATAGTAATACCCTGTACGTCAATATTGGTCGCCAATCTTGTTCTACTTGCTAAAATTCGTTCTTGGTACAGACTCTATGTCTGATACAAATAAAATGTCTGGAAAAACAACAATAAAGGGCAATCCTTCGCAATACGTAAAACTAAACGTTGGAGGATGTTTGCATTATACAACTATAGGAACATTAACAAAAAATGATACAATGTTAAGAGCTATGTTCAGTGGACGTATGGAAGTTTTATCAGATTCAGATGGTTCGTTTATTGTAGCATCATGATTCTTTATTAATAAAAGTTCATCTACATTTTAGGGTGGATTTTGATTGATAGATGTGGAAAACATTTTGGTACTATTTTAAATTTTCTAAGAGATGGAAGCGTTTCCCTTCCTGAAACTAGTCGTGAAATTGCTGAGTTACTAGCAGAAGCAAAATATTATTGTATAGCTGAATTAGCTGAAGCTTGTAATCAAGCTCTTTTAAAGAAAGAAAGAGAAGCAGAACCTATTTGTAAAGTACCTTTAATAACATCAATTAAAGAAGAAGAACTTTTAATAAGTTCGACAACCAAACCAGCCATCAAGCTTTTAATAAATCGACATAATAATAAATATTCCTACACAAGCACCTCAGATGATAATCTTCTTAAAAATATTGAGTTATTTGACAAACTTTCATTGTGGTATAGTAACAGAGTACTATTCATTAAAGATGTAATTAGTACTAGTGAAATTTGTTGTTGGGTATTTTATGGGCATGGAAAGAAGGTGTCAGAGGTTTGTTGCACATCAATTGTATATGCAACAGATAAGAAACATACAAAAGTTGAGTGTCCTGAAGCAAGAATTTATGAAGAAACCCTAAATATTCTTTTATATGAAAATAGGCAAGCTCCTGATCAAGAATTAATGCAAGCAACATCACGAGGTACAGTATCAGGAATGTCATCCTATACTAGTGATGAAGAGGAAGATAGAACGGGACTAGACAGACTGCGATCCAATAAATGTGTGAATCAAGCATAGTAAAAAAGTCATATTTTTTAATGTTTATTGTGTTTCATGTGTTGCACTACCATTGAGATATTAATGTGTTTGGCATGGTTATTAGCAAGAGAAATTTTAAATATATCGTTTTTTTATAAGCATATTTTTAAAGGAAAAAGCACATAAGAAATATTTTGCTTGATACATAAAGGATATTTGCTTCAGTCAATGTCCTAATTAGTACCCACACCTGAGATTTCCTTGAAATTTCATTATGTTGTGCAGTTCACTATGCTGAACAAATATATATGTAAAAGGTTAGGTTAGGTTTTGTTAATTTTTTTCTTACATAGTAAACTATGGGGAAAAATGGTTTCCGCGGCCAAGATATAAATGTTCAGAATATTGAACTGCACAAAATAGTAGAATGTCAAGAACATCAGAGGTGTTGGTAATAATCGAGACATTCGCCTTTCATTCTTTATATATTGATACCTGTTTAGCTGTCACCTCCGGTATGCGGAAAGAAGGTGTCATATATGATACATGGTGGATATATTGGGCGCTCCACAATTTTATATTTTGGGGTACCAGAGTAATGTTTTCGTTTCCAGAAGAGCACTTTTGTATAAAAATATGCTTTAAATAGAGTACTTATTTGTCGCTAAGCATAATTTTAAATTCGAAGATAGCCACGAACCGTTCTTTTGTTATTATGTCGTCACATTTGTATGATATGCATTAACAATAGGCTAAGTTAGAATATTTATTTATTTGTATATTTAATCAAATATACGGTACTTTAACCCATTAGAATAACGATGATTGTATCATCCATTTGAATACAACAGTTATAAACTAAATTAAGCTCTTAAAATTATACATGTGATGGCCAAAACAAACAGTCAGCTAAACTTAATAACAGTAAATTAAAACAAAAATTAACAAAATACTTATTCAAATTTTAAATACGCTTCTAAAATTTTCGCTTTAAAATTATGGCTGGATTGTATTGATGATAGACCAGCCGTTACACATATTCTTTAAAATACAATTGGTTCTTGAACAGGTATTAGCAATACATTGTCATTGGTGATTTGTTCAAAAAGTGGAATTGTTGTACATACAGGTACGGCCTGGCAACCAGCTCTTTATTCCAATTTATGATTTGGTCAAATATAGGTATCTTCAATAAGTGGGCATTGTTCTTCTCCATATTGATGTTGCCAAGGATTAAGTATAAAAGAGGAATGTGGAGGTATAATAGTAAAGTTATTTTGAGGTATAGGGAAAAGACGAAAATAATCAAACTTTTTGAACACGAGAATAGGCAAATGCGTATAATAAATATATTATTTTATCGTTTTTGAAAACAACGTGTAATTCAGTGATCTGGTAATAATATAGTATATTATTGAATTTCGATATACGATCTTCACCATATAGCTCAATGAGATATTCAATTATGTTTTGTAATTTAGAAGAGTGCATAATAGTATTATACAAGGTGTTTATTTTAGCGAATAACACAGCATTTTCCTAAGTGTTCAGAAAGGTAATTAAATTTTGGCAATTAATGATTATTTGTTGCAAGACATTTTCAGCTCTTAGGAATGCGGATACGTCCTTACAAGCAACATTTACATCATCTGCGAAACTTCAATTTTCTTTCGATTAATTTTTGTTTATTGCTGAGAGTAGTAACAGTGGTATTATATATTTTTAGTAATTCCTTATCTAAAGACTTAATTTCAGTCATAACGCTCTTGGTCTGCTGAATCTAGTGTGCCAAACAAGAATTTAGATGCAGCACCCACAATGTTAACTAATCCTCTTCTTCAAAAACTTCACATTTGGAACGCGTCCTACCAAATCTTTGATCTTAATATTTAGACGAATAAGGATTTTAATTCCTTCTTTTTTGAATATGTTTATATCTTCGTCTAAGAATCCATCAGAATCAACAGTGTAATTCAATGCCGGTAGAGGTATTAGACCTCGGAGTAGTTGTTTCTGTTAATTCCATATTTAAATTTACATTTATATTTATAATCCTCTTCTATTTCTTTTATGAGGAAACAAATTTGAAAATTTGTTTTGAGATTCTATTATTCAATAATGTCTATGCTCTAGCAAATTACTTAAAATATACTTAATTAGTTTGTGAAGTAGGCAGATTATGAAAAGCCGGACTTAGAGTAGAAAAATAAGCATTAGTATTATTGATTAGAGATTCAATAGCTTGGGTGTCAACATAATGTATGAATGTATGTTTACTTTGTATAATTCTAGCTTCTTTTAAAAAAAGGACTTTAGACTTAATCGGTGTTATCGTCATGCTTTGTATTTCTTGGGTCCGTCAGATTTATTAGAGGAATTAGGATGGTTACAAGGATTGTTGCTCTGTCAATATTCATGTCCCTGAAAAGATTGTTTAAATAATTTTCTTTTTTACGATTCATTTATGATAGGTTCCTTTATTTGTAGTTATTTTAGTGATTTCATCGTTAATAACTACACCTTTGAAAAATTTTTGTTTACTTTTGTTCCTATTTTTTGTTTTAATATAAGTTACTTTATTTGTTTCGTATGATGCAGGTTCGTTTCTATTTTGATTTAATTTTTTTTTTTCCGTTTCTCTCTTTAATATCGGAATCAAGTTTTATAGTTATTTCTTTATGGTTTTTGTTGTGTACACGAAAAAACTACCTGTCTTAACACGTACATCGGTTCGGACGTAGTGAAAATTGGCAGTTTTATTGAATTTATTTTATTAGAGTCAATCTTTCCTTCGTAAACGTCGAAATCTTACTAACTAATAATGAACAAGAGAACGTTTTATGAGACCAGCGACAAACCAAAACAAATCAATAGGATTCGGCATGATGCATAAGTCGCCGTCGAACATACAATGATACGATAAAAATTATATCAACATATAACACCTCTTCTAACAGTTTTGAATGTAAATTGAAATGATTTTTTCGTCGGATAACTCAAAGGGGTATTAGAATAAAAATGTCCGTTAGGTACCTGAAAAGGGGTGTATTGAATTACGGAATATATTATTGCATTATTATAACAAAAAATAACATAATTCATCCATGTTATTATATTCTCCTGAGGTATTTCTAATTTTAGGAATCTTAATTGTTCCGCTAATGTAAAATGGAATTTTTCAACAGGTGAATTCCTCTACGGTAATTTTAGAAGCTAGACCATGATGAAAAATGAATTTCATAAGGTTGTCAATGATATTTATCGCATGTAAATGATAAAGGAATCTAAAATTGTGAGAAATGGTTGATTAGAAACATGAAAAACATCAATGTGAACTTGATCAAAAGGTTTACTAGCAGTCAGTGGCGGATTTACAAATTTTCCGCTAGTAGGCTATTTGCCGCCCCTATTGACCTTTGAAATTCAATACGCTAGTTTAGTTCACAATCATATTTATTCTGAAATTGCAACTTTATGATTTGTGTTCTATCGTCCTCATTACGTCGACTTATTCCCGTTATTAGTATGATTGTGAACTAGGGGATAGTTGTGTCAATTTCTAGATTTTTTTTGCAACCCACGATTTAGTGAAGAGAATACTGTTGACCTAAAAACAGCAGCATGTAATAATTATAAGGTGGGGAAAGGTATGTCTTAAAAATACTTACACCATATGAACACAGCTTATATAAAATAATGTGTAGTCGGTAAATGTTGTTTTTGTTAAATATTTTTATTGCACTTACAGTTTAAAAACAATACGAACAATTTCTATTAAATACATAGAGCCATGCGAAGTGCTATATCCAAGTTTGGATAAATGTTCTCCAAATTCTGTTTTCGCAGGAACAAAGATAGACTTTTTAATGATCCAGAATCTGGTTTTATCAAATTCTTTGAGAAGAAAGGTGGCATTGAAGGTGTACGCATTCCTGAACTAAATCGGTTTCTAAATCATTAGGATACATTTTTTCCAACGAAATGGCTTTTTCCGTCAGGGTCGATGGTAACAACTCACTCATTTTGGTTAGAAATGAAAACTTCTCGTTAAATCCGTTGTAGGCCTTTTGTCGTTTTTCTAACTCGGACACGAGTCTATCTATGAAGACGAGAAACGTGTTAACCCTGAAAGTTTCACTCGTAGTCATTGTAATAACTTCTTCAGATGTTTCATTAAATCTTTTTTTTCTTGTCGATTGTCTTTTTCCGATCTCTGTTGTATATTGCTTCGATACGCTTAATTCCATCGCCTTTTCTTCGAAATACTTGAAATTCTCTCGTTCAGCTACGAAAAACTTACGGAGTGATTCGTAAAGATCGGTAACGGTGATCAAATCAAATCGACGGTGGAAACCTGAATTTGAACATTCACTTTGTTTATTCTTTCAAAAAAAAATATTCCACACAACCATTACCGCCGTTTCCAGTTTCTCCAAATTCAAAAGTATTCCCACCGCTTCTTGGCGCGTTACAGGCTTTTCGGTAAAATCATCTTTGATTGATTTCAATTCTTGATCGCATAAGTACCTGTATTTTACAGTGCGTTTAGTAATCTTTTATAAACGGATTACGGACGTAAGAGTGTTCAGTATACTGTGTATTACTAAAATATTAAAATTTTTGTCACTCGTTTCTTTGTGTATATAATAATGCTTTTTTTTTCTATTTCTGTAAGATAAAAAAAATTTTTGGGCCAAATTTGCCGCCCCCTAAAATCTGCCGCCCTAGGCTCCAGCCTACTCAGCCTGCTGGTAAATCCGCCACTGCTAACAGTTGGTGTTAACTGAAATTTCAACTGGGGAGGATTTCTGTCATATTTTGCTATTTGGCAGATATAGCAAAAATTTACATAATCAGAGATGTCATTAATGTTAGGCCAATAATACATTTTGTTAAGTGAAGATTTCATTTTGTTTATACCTTTGTGGCATGTTTTACCTTCATGGAAATATTCTAACTTCTCCTTTTATTCTTCAATACCTTCAATATCTTGTAAAATTTTATTACTTTGAATGAATTTAAATGAATTATTTTTGAAATGTTTATGAATAATATCCATAAAAATTGGGATAAACTCAGGAATTTTTAAATAAAGACAATAACTGTTTATTATCAAAATACTCTTTTACCGTTTGTACAATTTCGTTTTCGGGGTTTACGGCAGGAATAGATATAGTAAAACGTTTTTTATCGAAGACTTTAGAAGTTTTTACGTGAGTAGTTATATTGTTACTATTTATCCATATTATTGAGAGGCTTTTCAGTAATTGGTACTTCCATGATAGGATTTTCTAAAGCTGAGTGTACCGTTTCTATGTCACTCTTATTTTGATTTCCAGTTGGGTTTAAAATTTCATCTATAAGTCGAGGGTTATTTGGGACAGATATTTCCAATAACCACAGCTTTGATAATGACAGTGTCAAAATTCTACACACAGAATCTAAAGGTAAAAAATAAATCTATTGGAAAATCTTGAAATAGAGAAAGCCATCTATAACAAAAAAGTTCCCCTCGACGTCCTGATCACTCTTGTACCACTCATTAGTAGTCAAAACGTCTTTTTTATGGATTTTTTTTTGAAAAATTACCTTTTTTTGTTTTAGAAATTTATTTATGCAACAATCCTTATATAACTATTTTTAAGGTATAGAAATTATAGGGCTACAGCGGTGGGGGGGCGGAGCCCCCCTTCGACACCACCTACTACCAATAACCCATCTCAATGCAAGTCACTTTATACTTTTGCAATAAAAAAGAAACAAAAAAAAGCTTCACGATAAAACAATTATTTTTTATTTACTTTCCGGGGTACTGTCTCTGATGATGTAGTATTGTCAATGCTTCATTCACGTACCGTTTGCTCAAACCAGAGACGTGATTATAACTAGACTGCGCCTTGCGTTTATAAAATGATACCATTTGGGTAGGCAACACATTTTGCGACTTATGGGACAGAAACGCGAGAATTATTAAGAACGCTCGTAACATCACTCAAAAAGTTTGAGGCAGTTGAAGTGTTAAGTGTAGTTATTTCAAATAAATGTTGTGCGACACTATTTTTCTTGTACATAGGGTTTTGTGAACACTTTTATGAACTATTTTTTGTTAAAGTAATATTAAACTAGTTTAATATTAAAACAATATGGTTACATATTGATGTGCATACGGTTGCCGTGAAAAGTGTTCTAAAGGTTCTTCCACTTCATTGCATGTGTAAGTACAATTTAAACATAAGAAACACTGATACATTTGTAATTTCATCGAAGGTTCCTTAAGGATCCTGAATTAAAGAAAAAATGGTTGAACGCAATAAGGCGTGAATGTTTTACACTGAAAATGACTTTTTAATATCCGTGGGAAAAAGAAAATTAAAGCAAAATGTTATACCTAGCGTTTTGAATTTTCCTCAGCATTTAATTAAAAATGTAGTAGGTACCTCGACGCAACAAACGAAGTATTTTGTCACAGGAGCAAAAGTAAGCAAGTAATTGAACGAGCAATATTATGATAAAGAGATAAAGAGTTAATTTAATAAAATAGTACCATAAATACGGAGTTGCCGTCAATCTCGTCAACTTCAAAAGTACATCCTGAAAGGTAAATTCTGATTTTGCTAAAAATCAGTAATGCGTTCAATTACTTATTAATTTAGTTTTTAACCGTTATTATTATCGCTTAGGTTTTAATGTATTTTGAAATTTTTACATAACTCTAGGCAGCACGTCAGTTGAATGTAGATATTTTTATTAATTAATATTTATATTTTTGTATGTTATCTATATTCAAAACTTTCTACTAAAGGTTTAAGTTTATTTTTGTTGCTTATTATATTTTGTGTATTATTAGTCATAGTTCAGATTTACTTAGATACGTAATTCATAAACATATGTTTTAGGTTCTCACATATAACATATATCTATACTTAATTTTTGTTCAATCTTATCGCATAAAACGTTTTTCTTGTCTATCCGTCACCCTAAATTCATATGTCCACTGTCGCCTGCTTATTATACCTAACCACCTATCCATGTCAATTGATACCTTTCGCATATCTTTCTCTAACTTACATTTTCTCATACTCTCTCATTATTAACATTAACATACTATTTTTCTAACTTTCCCAACAGAGCACACATAATGAACGACTTCATATACCTTTACCATTTTTTTACTAACAAAAACTTACGAAACATATTTTATCAAATTCAATATTACCAACTACTATTTAAACCATAAAATCAGACTGTAAAATACATGTAAATAGTAGTACCGTTAATATATGTCATTTTAATCACAGTCATCACATCTTTTTTATCAACTTCATACACCAATCATTCACACAACGAGAAATCTACTTTCCGTTTAGCGTATGGGAAACTTAAATATGTGTCCCCGAATGTGCATTGTTGGTTGCATACCCAAAGTATAGAGAATATTTCTAACGCTCGGTCCATTTTATAATCACGTCTTTGGCTCAAACGAATAGTTCGCTGCAAAACAGTACGTGATCAAAACACAGGAAGCCGCGCTTATATAAACATTTGTAGAATAATGCTTTATACAAAATATTATATTGGCTGTTTTTACTTCGAAAAGCTCTAACTGAAATTGAGAATCATCATCGAACTTGTTATCGACAGAATGTAAAAAAACAATTGTCTCGGCGTCTCAACTTTGGAATTAAACGTTTGATGTAATAATAATCAAAACAAAGAAATATCTTCTCTAATAAGAGTTCTAAGCGTCTAAAATTTTCAAAAAACCAACTTTTAATAACCATGGCAGATGGTCTGATCGAATGTTATTCAGTGCCTTGGCTTGCCCTATTTTTCATGTTTCACTAATTTTCCGTCATGCATTATACTGTTCACATTTCCTGTAGCATTATTTGTTTGATGTCCTAGTATTGCATGTTTGGCATTAGAATCTCCTATCGTGATAGTGTTATCTTCTGCAAGGATTAATAATAATTTCACCTACTATTAGTAACCTATATTTCAATTTCATGATAATTCTATTTGTAATTAAATTCTGAAGCAAACCTCTCCAAATACAGAATAAATTAAATAATATGCCCGTCATATACTTCTTTCCTTGTATCGTGCCTCAAAACAATAAAACAAATAAGAAATCAATTTAAATTGCGCGCCTTTTACCTTTAATTCGTCAACCGAATTTTAGGTAGCGCAAAATTCAATGCCATAGAGTGATCCATCTACAACAGCGGTTCCCAAACTTTTATAAGGCACGACCCTCTTTTTTATAAAAGTTTTTTCTCGGCCCTCCATTTCCCTTAACTTTTCAAACAATTATATATTTTGCACAGTAATTTGCAAGGTAACCATGTTAAAAGCTATAGATAAAATTGAGGGGTTCATAAGAAAAATTGATTAACGGTAGACTTCAATTGGCAAAAAGCAGCATTCCAGTGCATTGAAGAGATTATGGAAGATGTATCCAAGTGTAGTGTTACAAATTTTGAACACGTTTCTGCAGACATACAAGTTGTTTTACTTAATTTCATACAACAGCTCTGTAATTACTTTCACCAAAGAAATTCAAAATAAATACAGACGGATACTGAAACTGGTTTTACTCAATACCTTTCAAGATGTTAAGATACCATTAAATATGAAAGAAAAACTTAATGAAATATTAAGTGATTTAACAAATTGTTTTTGTCTTATTTTGGAAATTCCTTGCGACCGCCTAGTACTTCGCCACGACCACCACTTTGAGAACCACTGATTTACAAAATGAAAACATCGTTTTGATCTTTAACACATGTTTAACAGTAATCCTTCAAAATATAAAATCAATTTAAGTAATAAACAAACATACGAAAGGAAAAGATCCTAAATTAATTAGAATTAAAAGGAATTAAATAATATTTTCTTACAACGTGTCTTGTTCTCTTAAATATGACGTGACGCTCCATGTTTATTCCGTTATCATGTTCTCTTAAATTTGGATGTCACAAATGGCTTCCACAAGTAAAACGAAATTAGTTACCGGCTACATAAAAAAAGAGGTAGATTCTTTTACTACAGAATTTTATCATTCAAATCAAGATGAAGACATGGCCTTGGCTAAAATGGATCCCGATTATGTGTTTGTAAAAGAAGAAGACGATAATTCAACCTCAAGTAATTGTTTTGATGAAGAAAATTTTGTATCTGGGGTGAATGTATTAACTGTGCATGATAATTCAGATCATGCCAATATAGAGAGGCCCTTTGAATGCAGTATTTGTCAACGTAATTTTAGAAGAAGAGTTGATCGAGATAAACATATTGTTGTACATTCTAAAACTAAAGCCACTTATGTATGTAGTGTGTGTGGAAAAGTTCTCGGGCGTGTTTCTACACTGAAGGATCATATGAAAACGCATTCATCAGATCTTTTTGAGTGTCCAGAATGTAAAGAAAAATTTTCTCAAAATAAACAATTAAGAAGGCATATGAAAATACACATTCAAATACCTGAATCATATGAATGCTACATATGTAATCGTATTTATAAACAAAAAGGTAGTTTACGGGATCACATCAAGTTACATAACAGTGATAAAGTTTTTCAATGTAACATTTGTAATAAAAGTTTTCAACGTAAAGCAGATGTTAAAGTACATCAAAATATTCATACTGCTGATCGACCATTTATGTGTAATATCTGTGGAAAATGTTTTAAACATAAACGAAATTTAAAAGAACACATTAGGCTCCATAATAGTCAACCAACACATAAGTGTACATTTTGTACAAAGGCATTTGTGCGAAAAAGAGAATTAATCACACATTCAAAAGTACATGTAATGGAGAGACCAAGACCATTTTCCTGTGATATTTGTCAAAAAACTTTTATGCACAAACAAACATACATCAGTCATAAAAAGATACATACAGGAGAAAGACCATTTAAATGTAATGTCTGTGACAAATCATTTATTCACAAAAAGAACTTAAAATATCATCGAAATCTTCATACTGGCGAATGGAAACACAAATGTAGTATTTGCAAAGTCAGCTTTACATCAAGAGCAAACTTGCATATACATATTAAAACACATACAGGACCAGGTGAAACTTACAAGTGTAGATATTGTGAAAAAATTTTTATTTATGAGCGCAATTTACAGAATCATTTAACTACCCATACCAATGAAAACACATAAAAGTACACACTTTTACTGTTAAATTTTACTTTGTTAAAGTTTTGTAAATACTGTAAATGATTAATAACTGTTTAGAAAATACAAACTTAATAAAACCTCATACTGCATTGACTTTTTAAATTAACGAGTGCAATACCGTATTTGCACATGTAGAAACCTAATTTATTAATGATGCATAAAATAATTTTAACTTGAAAACATAATTGCATAAGAAGTTTTTAAAATGAAATAATCATTCGAAAATAAAACTAGAGTACATTGCTCCCTTACAAATTTGTAATTACCTGAAAATGCAAACATTGGTGCCCGAATATTCCACAAATAAGTGCAATAGTTTATAAATAAATAAATAAAATAAGTTACAGTTAATTTTATAGATATTTGCTATACAATAAATATTGTAATTTTTATTCAAAAAAATTTAGAACAAAGTTTTACATCAGAATACAGCTTTCTGTTATTTATTTGAATTGTTATAAACCTTAGTTTTCTAAAACGAATGTATTGCACAGCTTCACTTATAAGTAGATTTTCAATCAAAATTTAATGGAAAATCTTGGATATAAAACTAATTTAATCAACATACAAACTAAGATATTCTTCGTTTATGAAAAATCCTCAGTAAATATACAAGTAACCACTAAACGTCTAGTCTAGATATTAATATAATGAACCACACAAGTAAAAGCTTATTTATTTGCTGTTTTTTTACTTTAATTTTGCTTCCATATATAAGTAAATGTACAATTATTTATGTAAATGAAAACCTTTTCAACCATAACAGTAATCACAATAAATTTAACACTCAAATTTACTTACTCAAATATTAAACTGTTTCTTTACTATGCGAACATTATGATATTCTATAAGTAAATTGAATTGCTGACCAGCAGTTTAATGCAGTATAAATGTTCATAAGTTCAATTTCTACATATACCTTACAATATGCAACATTAAAAAGTATTCATATTGCTTCTACAATAATTATAGAAATAAATAAGAGGCTAATTATTATCCAATATATGCAAGTGTTATCTTTATGGCCAATAATGCTGACATGTTTAGTCTCTGTGTTTATTCTGCCATCAGTTCTATCAATATGATCTCCTAAATCATCTATAATTTCATTATGTATGTTTACTTCTGTACTTATTGTATGTGCTATGTTTTTCTGACGTGATATAATTTTAGATAAATTTTCTAAACCTAGAAATTTTATTTGTTTAATATCATTTTGCTTTACTTTAAAATATTCACAAACCTTTTTCTTGATCTTCCAGTAATCTTTTTTGTTGTGATACAATTTCACCAACATCCTCAGATTTTCCAATCAATTGTTCATCACTATCCCAACCAGAAACTCCTCCTGTTCCAAGAAGTTGATCTCTATCATATTGTGAAGTTCTTATAGGTGCATCAAATATTTTTTGTAAATTAATCCCTTTTGATTCAAGAACTTCTATTTGTCTTGCTCTTCTTTCAATTTCGCCATATGTAATCAACTGAGTTTTTGAAATTTGATCCAATTTCTCTTTCAATTGGGTCAGTTCGTTATTATATTGTTTTAAATAGAGACGAATAGATGCAGAGAGTTGTGAATACTGAGTAGTTGTTTTTAGTTCTCTCTGTCTTTGAGACAGAAGTCCCATGATATCCCTGTATAATTTTTCACAAGACACATACTCACGAATCCAAGTGTCTTCGCCAAGATTTAAAAGAGACATCGTTGTAAATTTTAATAAGTACTGCAACTTCTAAGACGAGTGCTAAATGTTAAAATACATTACCATATTTTAACATTTCAGCTTTTTTGGTTTTATTACATCTTACTATGCATATATAAATCCCATTTTTCCATCAAATAGAATACAGCAAGGGACTGGAAAGTGCTAGCCGTGATGATTAAATTTAGAATGTTAGTGGTACTTATGATGGTACTGTTCAGTATGTTCAGTACTTTTATTACTACAGGTTATTCTATGTTATTCATCATATTCACATCATATTATTCCTCCACGTTATTTTCATATGATCTTGATGTCATCAACAATTTCGTTTTCAATTCTAGTTCACACTTACCCCGATAGATGGCAAAAAAAAATCTAAAAATCCAGATTTTTATTTATAAACCATCTCTGATCTATGGTTTACTCTGTGGGTTTACTGCAGTTCACTGCAGTTGTGCTGCAGTTTACTTGTTTTAGGCACAGGTCGTGGTCTCAGCTTTGATCTGTGTGTCTCAGTCACTATAAGTTTGCTATCGATTTACTATTAGTGTATTAGGTAAATAAATGCCTAAGTAATAACTACTAAGCAAAGTTTTATACCGCATGTAAAATAGTCAATATAACAGGCGGACTGAAAAGTTCGTAGGCTGTTAGATATCATGGAAACAAATGCAAAGTCTTTCACAAATGAGGAGATCAACAAGTCATACTGTGATGGTAATAATTCATTTTCTAATCACTTTTTAGAAGTAGAGATAATTATTAATTCTGCAGACCGTCATAATGAAGTGATTTGTGAAGAGGAAACTTTTAATGGGATAGAAATAACGAAATTAACAAAATCTCAAAGGAAAAAATATACAAGAATGCTTCGGTGGCAAGCACGAAAAACTGAAAAAAGAGCGAAAGAGCGAGAAAAGTTGAAAAAAAAGAAAATTGAAGCAAAAGTAAACAATGTTTCCTTAGGGCCAAGTAGAAAAGAATTAAAAAGGAAAAAAATGGTTGATAGCAATTGTAAGATTTCTGTAGTAATAGATTTAAGTTTTGATGATTTAATGATACCTAAGGTAAGCTACAATTTTGTAATGATTTTCTTTTTTAGTTTTAATTTTTATTTTAATTAGGATTTAGCAAAAGTAATAAAGCAAATATTACGAGTGTATACCAAAAATCGAAGAGCAAACAATCCTATGCAATTGTATATAACTAGTTTTGATGGCAAATCTAAAACTGAGATGGAAAAACATAATGGTTATGAAAATTGGGATATCAATTTTTGTGAAGAAAATTATTTAAATATATTCCCTAAAGAAAATCTAGTTTATCTTACCAGTGAAAGTGACAATACCATTGAAAAACTGGAACAAAATAAGGTTTATGTAATAGGTGGTTTAGTTGACCATAATGCCCATAAGGTAAATTCTCATTAATATTTCCTTAATATGAAGGAATTTTAAAAAGGTTTAGTAATTAGTAATTATATTGTTATTATTTCAGGGTTTATGTTATAGAAAAGCAGTTGAGGAAGGAATAGCACATGGCAAACTACCAATTTCGAATTTTTTTTCTATAAAACATAGAAAGGTATTTACTATAAATCAAGGTAAAGTAATTTTTAATAGTAATTCACTACCACTATCCTTTTTGAATAGTTTTTGAAATTATTCTTAGAGTAAGCGAGGGAAAAACATTTAAAGATGCATTTGAAACCGTTCTTCCAAAACGAATAAATATGGAACCCAAAAAATAATTTAGCTATGGAATTCTAATAATTAAGAAATATTTAGTTGTATGTTAATTGCTTTAAAATTAAAAAAGTACAGTAGCTACTAAATCAGAAACAAAACTGTGATTATCATACAAATTCTCTCAGTTAATTCCATTATTCATCAGAAATAATATTTAAGGCATAAAAAAATTAAAAAATGTAGGCCAATGAAAGTGTTTAGTTAATAAATGAATTCAGAAAGTTAAATTAAATGCATATTGGAATTATAGAAGTTTCTTCAATGTTAGATACCACATTTTTTTCTTCAAAATATGGAAATGGGGGCCTGTGAAATCACAATTACCAAGTCTGTATATGTCCACATTTGGTCGTTAATAAAATATTTTTCTAGTGTTATAAGGATTTTTATTTTTACTGTTTATTTTACTGTATGTTTGTTTTCTAAAAATTTCAAATTCTATTCTATTATTTATTTTTGTTAATTTTAAATCTAAAAATCTTATATTGTTCTTTTTTTCTAATTCCACTGTAAATTTAATATTTTTGTGTAGTGTGTTTAAATAATTTAAAAATCTTAAAAAGATAACAAATCCAAAAGAAAGAAGGCATTAAAATCCTTTTTCGTCTATATATTAAAGATCACAAATCCCACATTTGGAATGTGTTTAGCACAATTTCAGTCTTCAATTTCTTCGTCAATCCTTCATCGCCTTTTCTAGCAAACGTTTCCACATCTTTACAATCTAGTTTTACTTTTGTTTAAAGGGTGTCCATGATTGTGACACCATTATTTTCTGTTACATCTTTCATCATTTTGTTATTTCCTTATCCCTATCATTGTTATCGTTTTCAATCTCTCTTTCTAAATTTTTAACCAAGATCTCCATAATATTTTTAAATGTTTTCATCATCTTTTCAAAACTTTCATAAGCGTCTCTAAAAATATAATAAAACAATGCATATTTATTTATTTGTTTATTTATTGGCCTCAAAGACTGAAAAAGCAATTTACATTACCATACAATTACAGTGAAGTAACTTAAGTATTTAAAGATTAGAGTACTAGAAATAAGTGAAGGTATTTCACACTAGATGCTTCAAGAGTACACTAATAGGTTAAATTAATATATATTAGTCTGTCTAAGCCACTTCTAAATCAGAAGCTTCTTCATCACTATAACACGTACTAATCGATGGTTCGTGCCGTGAAATTTGTGCAGCTGTAGAACCTCGACCCACTTCATCTTCTTGTACTTTCCTCAGTCTCTCTTGCTCCTCCCGTTTCTGTTTTCGCCATTTCGCTCTCCTATTCTTAAACCAAACCTGCAAGATATACAGCAAAATTTATTAAAAAAAAAATACGTTTTCAAGTGAAGATATTCTGTCAAACAGGCGGGCTGAAAAGTTCTTAGGCTGACCCATAGATGGCGCTATTAGTATCAAATCCATGATTTTTAGTTAGCCCTAACCTTCAAAAGACGCGTGTATGAATTTGACAGCTGTTGCACTATTAGTATCTGAGTTACAGCATTTTTAGTGATAGAACTTTTGTTACTTTGAAAAAAATGGATAAAAAGTAATTTCGTGTGTTAATAAAGCATTGCTTTTTGGCGAAAAAAAAATACTGTTGAAACCAAGGCTTGGCTTGATAAACATTATTCGGACTTTGCACCAGGAAAATCAACCGTAGAAAAGTGGTTTGCTAAAGTTAAACGAGGCGAAATGAGTACCGGGGACGATGCACGCAGTGGACGCCCCAAAGAGGCTGTTGGCTGTTACCGACGAAAACATCAAAAAAGTCCACAAAATAATTTTTGATAACCGTAAAGTGAAGTTGATTGAGATAGCTGAGACCTGACCCTAAAGATATCAAAGGAACGTGTTGGTCATATCGTGAATGAAAATTTGGATATGCGAAAGCTCTGTACAAAGTGGGTGCCGCGCGAGCCGTGAGCTCACAATCGACCAAAAACAACAACGGATCGATGATTCTAAGCAGTGTTTGGAGTCGTTCAATCGTAATAAATCCGAATTTTTACGTTTACGTCGATATATGACGATGGATGAAACATGGCTCCATCATTTCACACCGGAGTCCAATCGACAGTCAGTCGAGTCAAGTGGACTGCACGTGATGAACCGACTCCAAAGCGTAGAAAGACGCAAAAGTCGGCTGGCATACTGGCAAGATTATGGCATCAGTATTCTGGGATGCTCATGGTATAATATTCATTGACTATCTTAAAAAGGGGAAAACCATAAACAGTGACTATTACGTAGCGTTATTGGAGCTTTTAAAAGACGAAATCGCGGAAAAGTGGTCTCATTTGAAGAAAAAGAAACTTCTGTTTCATCAAGACAATGCAGCGTTTTACAAAACAATGAAATCATATGGCAAATTCCATGAATTGGGCTTCGAATTCCTTCCGCGTCCACCGTACCTTCCAGATCTGGCCCTCAGTGACTTTTCTCTTCTCAGACCTCAAGAGGATGCTCGCTGGACAGAAATTTCGCTCCGATGTAGAGGTAATCGCCGAAACTGAAGCCTATTTTCAGGCTAAAGACAAAAAAAAAAGATAAAAAAGGTATCGAAAAATTGTATGACCGCTATAATCATTGTATCGCTCTCGAAGGATATTGAGTAATAAAGTCAAATTCTTTCAAAAAATATAATTTTTTCTATGCTAGCCTACGAACTTTTCAGCTCGCCTGTTATGCTTAGCGTAAAACTATTATTTTTAAGACAGAAATTTCACAGAAAATGCTAGAAACTTCGAGAAACGTTATTCTAGAACCTTCTCGAACAAATGAAGTTAGTATAAATAAGTTTCCGCGAAGTCTACAAGGCAGTTCTAATAACCAGGCGGTAGAAGACGAATAGCGAAGAACGGAGAAGTGAAATAGCATGCGAGAGATATATTGTTAATTATGGTGTTGTTCGACAATTAATTAGCAATAGATAGTTTGACAGTGACAGTTGTACCTATTAATTACGCGATAGTTTTGTAAGAGTTGTTTGAAAATACGCGACAGTATCAAGGGCTCAAATTATAACAGGCTTTTCACTTGTCCTTCCCGCAATTATTAAACATGTGCCTTAAAGAAATAGTTAACTTTTTATAACCAGACCAATATAAATGGTATCGCAAAACTCCGCGTACATAGAGTAATCACAGGGATCAAAATAGGTCTACTAGATCGAACTAGACCGATTATATACCAAATTGAGTTCTTTACCCATAGGTGGCGCCAAAGGTACCAAAAAAGTGTTTCTTCTTCTGTTACTTCAAAACGCTTAGTACGATATTAATAAAATTTAATAAGTAGATATGTCTACGAAGGTACTAACATCTGATGTACACATCAATTTTCTTAAAACCTGACAAGGTAAAAGTCACTTCTACTCCTAGTTAAAATTATTCGGAACTTATTTGGAGGGTTGAACAAGTACGCCACTTTTTTCTTTTTTTGAAAAAATATATATTTGTTAGAAAATAAGAAATAAAATCGTTGGAAATTAATAAAGAACGCACGGTATAGTCATATAGATGTAGAATGTTTATAAAAATACAAATAAAGAAATACATGTTAAAATAGTTCCTAGAATAAGATTATAACGTGTCGCTATCAAGTCGACAACCAGTGTGTATTGGACATTAAGATAAAGAATTATAAACACATGAAATCACCAGGACCGTGGGGCATTATTACGATTTTAGGTAACAAAGGATTATTGATTGTTAAGCTGTTGAATGAACAGTCGATACCTAAGTATATGTTCTTAAAAGATAATAAACCAACGACACAAGTTAAAAAGTGTTTCATTAAAATTACCCGCTAGAATTTCTTATATATTAGAGCTTCATTTTTGTCTAAAAAGTAATATATGAAACAGTTTCAAAGAAAAAAAGCTTCCCCTATTAATGATTTCCGACAACTCTCAAAAAGTATTTAAAAAATAAATAAATAACGACGCTTATGTAATTAGTTATTAAGAATAAATAGTAAAGATTACACGATTTATTATTGGTCCTTTGAAAAATAAAACATTAAATGTGAGACATCAGTACAACCGATCGATATAACTGATAAAATACTACGACGGTTTAATTTAAACGCAACGAATTTAAATAAACTCTTAAAATAATTTCATCTTGGAGCATTTTGGATCTTATTCCATAGTGTAAAGTTCTAACTTCATAGACTTTCGTTATCATTGTCTTCCATATAAGAAACACAAGTATGTAATATTATTTATTAGGTATAAATAAAACAATTTTAATAATTACGGTTCCAGGTAAAAATTGTTTATCATTGCCTACTCTTTTAATTTCTTTACTATAGAGCAATACGTGATAAAAATTTCAGCAAAATCTCATATATCTACAAACCACTGATGCGAGACCTTAAGCAAAAGTATGAATTATGAGACAATGTTATTTATTCTACATGCAAATTGTTGTACCATATCACATATCACATATATATATCATATTTTAACGTCAAAAGATACCTATGTTATGTATGTTTCAAAAATTCGTTATCCAACTATTGCTTCATTTTATAGATTTACATTTTGACGTAAATGGCAGGGAAAATAGAGGTATCGTGTTTCATAATCAATAACTCATTTATTTGAGACAGTTTTAAAGATTTGCGTTGGTAGGTTTAACTATAGTGGATAATAGATGAGAAATTTGAATCTCTGTAAGGCAGAATTTGCGTTGTTCGTCGTCCCCTATATCGCAGTCAGATTATTCTATTACCGCGTATCAACATCAGAGGGCTAATTTTGTTTAGTCTCAAAACATTTCATTGTTTCAGTTGGATCAAAAATTCAACAGAAGGTTAATTAGAGTTGCATTGATCGCATTTCAGAAGCGTACGTTCTTTGTAAACATAGAGGATTTATGTAAGCAAAGGAGGTTTATAGTTACAGAAAAATGTGGTTATTCACATACCTAATGCTGTGTTTAACTTACTTATATTTTATTCTAAAACAATTAATTTTTAAGTTGAAATTTATGTGTATATTATTTGAATACGAATGATAAAGGCTTTCTCATGTCGAAATTCCAATTTTTAAAAATAATTAACGCTGATATTCAAATCAATGTTTAACGCTAATTTACAAATAATAATAAAAGGTGTCTGCCGTTAGCTCTTGGTGAACCATGTTGATATAATAAATAAATAAATAAATAAATAAATAAAAATTCTTGGAACTGGTCACAATGTTTCATTAAATAACTCGATTCGCATTTCGCTCTATTAAGGCATTATCAAGAGTACTAAAGTTAATACAAAATTAAATTATACTTATATACATTTAATACAAAGACAGAGGGTGGGAGTTAAATTAAGGAACCGCTAAGTAATAGATTATTCCCGAAATCTAATTAGTCGTTCGTGAGATTTTTGTTGTCTTTAATAACTTTGTTTATTTCTACAATCTCAAATCTATCGAGTATAGGACCTCCTTTCACATTTTTTAGTAATTTTAATTTATCTTTACATAATGAGTGGTTATAATTTAATACATGGCTAGCTAGACCTGAGTTAGGTTTGTTAGTTTTTATATAATTGAAATGTTCTAAAAAACGTGTTTCAATACCTCTTTTTGATTTGCCTATATATATATATAGCATTACAATCATTGCAGGATATTTCATAAACACCACTTTTTTGTAAAACGTTAATATTTACGCTTAAATTTTTGTTGTTTACCACCTTCTTACTTAAAGTATTGTTATTGAAATAAGCTGGTTTAATATTGTAATGATATAAGGTTTTACCTACTAGTTCGCTTTGATGATCTTGTTGTTAATAAATAGTTATCAATTTCTAAAATAAATTATTAATTTCTAAAATAAAAGTAGCCTAAGTTACTTCTTATTACATTAGCTATCTGTCAGTGAAAGTCCCGTGAAAATCGGTCTAGCCGACAGACAGACAGACAGACAGACAAAAATTGTAAAAGCGCCTCCTGCCACTTAATATCACACGTTTGAAATTTTAAAAATAACTTTTTTGTTAAATTCCACGCGGACGAAGTCGCGGGTACAGCTAATTCTTTAAATATATTTTGTCAAAACTAATTATAGATTGATGTTATTTTTATTATTATTATATATTTTTTAAACTCTTAAGTCTATGTTACTAAAAAACTTCCAGTGTACTTCCAAGCACATGTTCTCAACGTCATTGCAGTTGACTCAGTAAAATTCTTCACGTACTTTACCAATGGTAATCCTTATGTTAAATATCCCCTTAATGAACCATCATGAAAGTACTACCGAACTTCATTTTTCACGTTTCTCGGTTCGATTGGTGGTAGTCTGATTTCGGTATGTTCAATTCAGACTCTTTTTTATTCTTCTCTTAGAAATAATATATGTTATACACACGCATTACTATAATCTTTATTCGGCAGCATAAACAAAACAATTCCAATTTATGAAAATGCGTATCGAGTTTAATTAATAAAATTGTGACCAACTTGCAGGTGTTTTATTTATTGCCAATTTTTTAAAAATTTCAGTAGCGTTTCGGAAGTGGTCTTCGAAAGTTTTTTCCAGTATGATGATTGTACAATCCAAAAGTCATCACATTGAATTGTCATAAAATCTCGTGAAACCATCATACTACCGTACTAGCACGGCAGGGGAAACTCATGCACCTTGAGATGGCTCAATCACCCCTTGCTTATGCATGTCATTTATAAGGTCATTCACGTTTTCTTGCTTCGTCCAGCAAAACCTTCTAGGGGGTTGTTTAATGGGCCTTGCTGTTCCAGTTTTAATACGGTGGTGCGTTAAGCTGGTCGTGCAGATATATTGACCTGAGAGGGCAAACGGCTAAGAAGCTCTTCTAATTGCTTTACCTGATATTTATTGAGGTAGTTACTGGATAGTTTCACTATTTCGGTTAAAATTGCAGAAAAGGGTGCCGGTTTCGCTTCAGGTTCATCTTCCCAGCCATAGTGGTGAATTTCAGCTAGTAGTTTAAATATTCCCAACTCTGTGTCTTTCCAGATCTTTTGCTTGAAGTCCTCCAAATTGACTATTCCAATAAGCATCGTCGAAATGAATGTATATTATTTTTAATCATTAATAATGAAATGATTCGATTTTTTTAGTAGTGGATAACTTCAATATGTTAATGTGAATTAATTTTTACCAAGTACAGATTGCTTTAAACTAATAAGGAAAAAATTCTTACTGCTTTTACACCCTCGCCGGGGATCGAACCCTGGTTCTTTGCACTACTTTGAAAAAAACTCCAAATGTTTTATTTTTAAGGATTAACATTAATTTCCACGATTTTGTGACTTTGAAAGTCAGTTCGTCGTTGTTCCTGCTCTCACCCCTTATACGTTAGTGGTAAGAGCATTGGAGCGTAAAAATAAAGACCCCGGGTTCGATTCATGGCGAGGGCGTGACAACAGTAGTAACAAATAAAATAAAACACGTAGTTTTTAGTTACAAAACATTTATTTGTTGAGACACAATAATTATTTCAACTCATAGTCTTCTTCAGGATGTGGCTTTCGGTTCGTTGTGCCTACTTGTGAGATCTTTGATCTTAAAATTTAGACGAATAAGGATTTTAATTCCTCCTTTTTTGAATATGTTATATTTTCGTCTAGAAGTTCATCGGAATCAACAGTGTAATTCAACGCCGGTAGGGGTGGGGTATTAGCCCTCGGAGTAGTTGTTTCTGTTGATTCCATATTTATATTTATATCTACGTGTTTTATTTTGTTAAAATGAAGTTACAAGAGTTAAAAGTCTCATCTTTTCAAGCAGTAAAAAATGTTTCCTTAACAATTTAAGGTAATCTTTAGTGGATGAAAACTAATTCAGAAATGAGTTTAAATTAATGCATTATGATTTTGTAGTTTTCTAAAGTCCCTATAGTAATATTTATTATCTACATTGTTAGAATTATAATCCAGAAAACTTATTGCGTCATGGACCTCATGAGGCATAATGTAATTGATGATAAAAAATGGTTTCAATAGTAAAAATGAACCATCCTTACACATAGAATTAGAAGAACACACATCAGTCATGATCGCGAAAAACAACGAAGGGTGCAATCCCCTAGAAAGTTACAGGCCCCAGCTTCCAATCCATTTGCCTAGTTCATTCCCTCTAGAGTACACAAAGCCTCTCAAAATTGTTTTCGAATTAAATTGTATTTATACTGGTTGCGATTATGATAATTTTAGAGGATTCACTTATTGTGATACGTATCTTTAATGTACAATACTTACTTTGGTTTTTAGTGTCAGTCGGATAATGGAAAAAGTATCTACAAAATCCAATCAAAAGATGTCGAAATCTATTTCCTATTAATATTAACTTTCAACCTTATATAAATTTTAATTATTAAAACTACATCCCATGTGCAATAGGTTTTACCTTTACAATCTTAACAAGTTTAAGAAATAGAATTATTGGGGACTCTCTGACACGGGGATGTCCCATTGCTGTCCGCGAAAGTATTTTACTTGAAATTGTGGCATTGCTGCCCGCCAACTTTATTACTCTCATAATTAATTTGAATTCATAATATAGACAATTTAATAAATGTACCAAATAATAGACACCAGTAGGGGTCAATTATTCGAACAGGAAACCGTTCTAGTTTCACAGCACAGCGGGAAAGACAGATTCCTCGCAAAAAATATATGTTATGAAAGAAAAAATGCTATATGTTAGCGAGAGTGTTGATTATAAACTATTTACTTACATCCTAAAAATCTTAACATCTAACTTATCATCCCTACTTAAAATTATTTATAAACCAATTAGAACAAAAAATAATTAGAGAGACTTACCCCTTTACCACAAAAAACTACACGTGTCCGCGGTTTGTAGTTTTTTGTGGTAAAGGGGTAAGTCTCTCTAATTATTTTTTGTAATTTGCCACAGTCTCCGATAAATATTCTCAATTAGAACAACGTGGTGTGTTGTCAGGGTGGTGACCTTACCAACCCTGGAAAGGCCTAACGATTACGTTTTGCAAAATTAATGATCAGGTAATAAAACTGCTATTTGCTTAGTTGACAATAACAATGCATTTCCCTTATAAACTGTAAACAAAGGAATAGGTAATAGAACGAAATATTTATGTTGTATATAGATTGCAAATTTTGTACCTATACCTAAATACTCTGTTCGATAATATTGGTTATTGAAAGGATTGTTACTATTCAAAATACAATTAAGTAGCTTTGTAAATAAATTGATAAGATGTAAACAACTATAGAGGTATATGAAGGCTATACTAGAAACAAATAACAGCTCATATTTATCGCAATAATCATTAGAAACAGGCGAAATGTGTAGGTACTAACGATTAAATTAATTAAATTTACCAACAAGTAAAGAAAATTATTAACAACAACCTGTTTCAAGCATTCTCCTCAATTGATCACTCTGTCTTTGTAATTTAGTTACTATTAATAATGAACGGTAATTATACATAATTACCAATTTATTAATTATTACATTTATCGTAACATATCCTTGTACATAAGACCAACAGAAAGGATACATTTCAATAAATCGCTTTTAATATCTGTTGACGCATTTTTATATCTCTGAATAGCAGGTTCAATTATATATGTATAAAAGAATGTATTATCATAATAGTACCAGGGCTTACTAGATCTTCTTTCTCGCCTTGGCCATAGCGTGCAATTTCTAAAGCCCACCGAATTTAATGTGACCTATAATTTCTTGTTTACCAAATAATTTAAATCCTAATTTATCAGATACCTATATGTTAATTTGACTTATCTAATTTAAATGTTAACAGGATTAACTCCTTAACACCTGATTGTTCCATTGTATTTAATCTTCACTGGCAAGTAGTAAACAAGATAAGGGATACTAAAAAGGTTGCTACTACAACTACACCTGCTCATGCTCATGAGTTTTACACTTTGTTACATTAACAAATTTAGTAGTGAACGGTGGCCATGTTTAATATTTATCTTTAATTCTAATGTTAATAAAAGGGAAACGAAATGTTTTTAAATATTGCACGGTAATACCGGCCGAACCTTCCATCGTATTAAAAAAACAACTTTTTTGTGTTTCATTCCCACCAGCTACTCGTGCTGGTGGGCGGGCAGTACCTCCGACCTACACTGTAGTGCAAATCCGGAGGGTAGGGCGTAAGGCCCTCTTCGTCACCTTTCAGGAATCGTGGGAATAGGTGGGTGGTGTGGTTAGGGAGAGAAAAATGAGACGGACGAAATGAAGACAGAAGCGAAGCCTAAATGATCCAAGGAAACCACAGAAAACTTGGACCAGAGCAGCCGTATCCGGGTTCGAACGGGTGACCTCCCGAATGATAAGCAATGATCTAGAGCACTAGACCACACCGCTCGGTCTATCGTATTAGTAGATATTTAATCAATAAATTTTTACGAACATTGAAGTTTACTCTTTTATTAAACACAGCTGATTACTTCAATGATTTTTGTAAAGCAAAACATAAAACTTCTTTATTTTATTGTCATTCAGAGAAATGAATATCAAACTTCATTATATATTTTTAGGAATTAGAACTGATATTGGACAGCTAAAATAGGAATTTTAATTTTTATATTATAATATTATGAAAGTAGAAAGCGTAAATTGTATTTTCCAATAAAATAATTAATTAACCTATTGATATTTCTCCAGGTGGATATTAATTGGCCACTACTCGAATATATAAAAATAAATTCTGTTAATTCAAACCATTAAACCAGGGAGGTTTTATATTTTGCACTTGTGTTTTGTACAATAAACCTGTCATCTAAGTTTAATGGCTTAATTCATCAAAATTTATTTTGAAAAAAAAAGTTTTGAAAATTCTAAATTAGCAAATGTTCGATAGTTTTGTCCAACACTATTTTTATTAAAAACAATTTATATAAGTTCTAATCGAGAGTATTAAGTATAGACGTGCTATCATGCCAATATAATGTGGTCGGATCAGAGCCGAATCATATAACCCCATCCGGAATATCTCACAATGATTTAATCGGGCCATAACTTGCAGAGGAGTTGAATTTTTGATGACGATTAGGCTGCCGAATCAATACCCTATATGAATTATGGCTAGCCAGATGCATACCGAATTTTTGCTCGGCTTTTGGACTATTAGGCGGAATAAAGGGCTAGCGAGGTAACGGTTCCAATGCATTTCGACAAGAAAGACCAACGGAGCGGTGGAAATAGTTATTTGGACATTCTTAGGGTTTCTTCAGATGGCTTCAAGTTATCACCTGATGAAGCCACCGTGTGGTGAAACTAAGTGTTTGTGGACGCCTTTACTTGTTGAAACTGTATCATAATTTAAAAAATGTTTTATTTTTGTTAAACTATGAAGAAGTTTCAACAAGTATCAGCTTATTCTCTTAATAGTTTAAAAAATAATACATGCTTTTTGCAGAATCATGAGTGTTTTACCGAATTAATGAATTTTTGTGAAATGTAGTAATTCAGCAAATATTTTTAAGACCATTCAAATTCATTTTTACTGTATGATTTCAAAAAATCGGAATAAGTAACTTATAATAAGCAATATAAGATGTACAAGTTTGCTAATAGACATATTAGCAATTCATTGGATAAACTAAAAGAGGGAAACTCTTTCTAAGCGCTTTTAAACCGTGTTACAAAAGAGCCCTTTTTATCGTACTAATGTGCCTCTTGAGAATTACTTAAAAAGGAACAAAAAGGCAGTATTATTTTAAACCGGAGAATACTCGGAAGAAGTTTGCACAAGCAAAAAATGCGTTCTGACGTGAGTTTTATGGTTGCTAAGCCTTTAAAAGGAAGATTATGTATATTCATTTGCGATATGTTTTGGTTTGCAAATTCATCCAAAATGGTTGATATTTCAAAAAGAATGTTCTTCATTATTGTTACTCAAAACTATTAATAGAACATAAGTACTTTGCTTTGTCGAAACCATCAGACGTGGATCACGATTTCGAACTGTTTGGATCTTATCAAACACAGAGTTCCACATCTCAATTAAATAAAAAGTAATATTCATATCATACTGATTTTAGTCTGTTTATATAATATTTTCAGTAAAAACAAAGAATGTAATAAGATAGTTTTTATCAGACAGAGTAATAAATATTGTGTGCATAAGTGTATACAGTGGCCGGCACCTAAGGAGATTCAGCGACTGTCAGATTAACAGGTGGGTAGGCGAAAACTTTTAAATGAAAGAGCGAATAAGAATATAGCTGGATCGAAACGGCAAAAGTACTGAACACAAGTGAATTCATTCAACTGATTTACTTACCCTAATTTGATCATAAACAAAAAGACATTGTAGACCAATTCTTTTGTCTGATTACTCAGTATTTTACTCTTCCCAAGATTACTCATTTCAAACACAATTTACAAACAATCACTTCTCTACTCTATTAATTTGCAACTGTTTGCCACTACGCTACTGAACTTTGCTGAGCAGTTATCATTCTGCCTACCGGTCGATTAACCCCGCCCTAAAGGGGCTAGGCTTTGCCACTGCGCATTCGATGATTTATGGCTTTTGAATCTCCTTAGGTGCCGGCCACTGTATGTTAATAGAGTTCGGGGCCGCTCGGTAGTAAGTACGAATCGAAGTATGCATTGTTTCGGGATGAAAAGAGGCTTATATAGTAATCCAGGACAGAAACTGTCTATCCAATAAACTTCAATATGATTGACTTATTTAGTTTAATTTTGTCGGCAAAAAACTTAGTTTATTGATAATTTTAATAATAAAATACCTGGCTAAAAGTAAGCTTAATTGCAAAATAATTGATAACGGATCTATTAATTTAAGTAAGATTTTTTAAATCTCAAGATTTTCTTTTTTCTTGAAAAAAGTGGTTTATTTATCGAAATAATGTTGTAGTTCCTGTACTATTTAGCAGACTGATCTGTTCAGTAGGATAATTTGGAAACGCGTGTTTGTACATTTATCTCCAGGAAAATGAAAGTTGTTTCTTTTAGACTCTTACACAATGACAAAAATAAAACCAAATTTAGTTAACAATTAAACCGAAGTGTGAATTTATAAATCTCTTCTCCTATACTTTAAATGGTCATAGATATGAGTTCCTATTTTCTACATTTTACTGTTCTTTCGTATTCTTCTTGTAAATAGCCACCGTGTTGACTGAAACTTTATACATGAACCTAAAAACCACATGACAAAATTCAACCGATGATTTTCTAGCAGGTTTCTCTTTATTTATGTTGGCTACAACAATTACCGAAGGTCAAAGGTCACGCAAATCAATTTTCTCATATTTCTCGAAAATTAGGTGTTTTACGTTAATTTTGATCATAATAATATTCGCTAGATAAATCTGCATAGAAAAGGTCCTATTAAAAATTTATGTAGAACCTATAGTTTTCGAGATATAAGCCTGAAAAACTTGAAATCTTCGCTGCATTCGTTTCCGCACCACCTTTGAGGTAAAATGTGTTAAAGTGAGGAAGATACAGTTTTTATTGTAAGAGATCTTATTTAAAATATTAATGTAGTTTATGTTTTGTTCATATCGGCTAAATCTGGTAAATTTACATTCTATTTAAATTTTAATAGTTATTGTTATTCGTTTTGAACTAGTTTTTGAATAACCTGAGCTCAACTATTGGTAAATTTTCTATTATTTTAAACTACAGCATTAACAGAATGCAAAACGCGTTTTTTTCTTTACATGGTGTCGCCTGTAAGTTCAATCCATGTTCCTACTACTATTATAAGAAGAAGAGATCATTTCAAAGACATCTCAAACAGAAATAATCTGGGCATATGTGAATAAACGATGTTCATGATCGTATTTATGCAGATTTATCTCATGAATAAACGAAAATTAATGTAAAACTGATAATTTACCTGATCAACACTGATTTTCGTAACTTTTGATCTTCTACAACTTTACTAGCCGTTCAATTCGCTTTATAGACTTTTGAGAATAAACATTTATGCTACAATAAAAGAAAACCTCTATAAAATCTTTTAATGGGTGTTTTGTAGAAGTTTGACTTTCTTCTATAAAGTGACAATGCTAACCAAATTTGTCTATATATTAAAAAAAGAAGGAATTAAAATCCTTATTCGTCTAAATATTAAGATCAAAGATCTCACATTTGGGACGCGTCCTACCAAGTAGGCACAACGAACCGAAAGCAATATCCCACGACCGGTTTCGACCCATTGGGTCTCATCAGGTGGGCTGGCCGAAAGGCCTTTACAGGCTATATTATAAATATAAATACATCGTAATTAATAGTGTAATTCAATGCCGGTAGGGGTATTAGCCCTCGGAGTAGTTGTTTCTGTTGATTCCATATTTATATTTATATTTATAAATTTGTCTTCGATTAAAATTTAGTAAAGCTTTCTTATAGTTTTCTTTTATTTTTATTTACGTAAGCATAATAATAAAAATTATACTAGTAATCATTCATCCTATTTATTTATTTAAAGCTTTTAAATCGGTATAACAGAAATCTAAAGAGTGTACTAGTTCAATTAATCCATCAAATCGAAAGACAAAAAAGGTGGTTGAATGGCTTTTAGAATCAATAGACAAGAATAATGTTATTAAAGGCGCGCTATGAAGGGGATACCCCCGTACATGGGTAACAATACAAAAGAAATGTTTATGTAGGGAGTGAGAAGAGGACGAGTTGATGCATTTTTAGAGTATAAGTGGCTCGGCAATTTATCAAAAGCATTGTGAAGAAAACCATAAGTCTGCAATTGAGCTTAATTGTATGTGCACGCTTTTAGGGTCGAATAAATGATAAGGATGATGCATTTCGATTGGCTTTGTTTATTAATGGTATTTGAACTTAATGTGAACTATTGACTTCACTTTCATTTATTTCTATTTTATTAAATTCGTAGTTGAAAAAACTTGGGAATTCCTTCATCTCATGCCACTGTTGAGGTCACGGGAGATAATATTTGTCGCTTTGTTAGTTTTTGCATAATTAAAATATAAAGAATTCAAAGCATTTTTTGTCAATTCCACCTTATTAACCTGATACGTCCGTATTGATTTTACCAAAAGGATTCTGACAGTAGACGTTATGTTTATCTCAGATTTTCGTACATAATCTTTGATGTATGCTAAAAGACTTTCGAACATAACGTGATATGTCTGAACTCGTGTGTTTGGAGGGATTTCTAGTATATTCCAACAAAATGCAAAAATCTGAGATAGACAAATTTTACCTCATCATTCCTGCTTTCAGAATCCGTTTAATAATTTCCAATCGGACGTATCATGTTAATACGGTCGTACCTATAACAAAAAGAAATATGAATTTTAATTGTAATTAGGTATGCAAAACTAACATAATGAATATTTATACCTATAATCTACAAAGGAGGAGTGGGGTTGAGTTATTGTATATTTCAATTGATTGTTTATTAAAAACTGCTTTTTATGTAGTGATTTTTGAATTTATAGATTTTAAAACAATGAAAATTTTTTCCCTATTTTAATATTGTTGTATAAAAATTTGGTTTTTGTTAAGTTAAGAGAATGACTATTGTTTATGCAATGCTCAGAAAAGCCCGTTTTTTCGAGTTTTTTATTTATTTAATAAATGTGTTCGTTCAGTCTAGTACGTAAAGCTCGTCCACTTTTTCCTATGTAGGTTGCGTCACATTGGTTGCAAAAAAGATTATTCAATTCAATTCAATTTAATTCCACTTTTAAGAAAAGGATCTGTTTTTGTTTTCGAATTTCCCAAATTATTTTTAAGGTTCCGTTTGTTAACCTCAGAAGCATGCAAATTTACTCTTTTTAATCTATTCTTATACTTAAAATTAACATTCTTTATAAAAGGTAAAGAACAGTACGTTTTTGTGGTTTCTTTAATTTTAGTTGATAAACAGTCATTATATAAGAGTTTTCTGATTAGCTTGAAAGATTTTTCAGAAACAATTTTGTCTATGGTTTTGGGATTATAACCGTTATTTGTAGCTATTCTTCTTATAGTATTTAATTCTTTAATGTAATTTTGTTTTCATAGCGGTATAGTGGAAAGGAGCAAGTTTTGTAGAAATAGGGTAGAAATAGATTTTAATCAGCCGGAATCACAGCATCTGTAGTAGTAAGTTTTCGGTATATATTAAAATAAATTTTGTTATTTTTATACGAGATTGTTAGATCTCAATAATTTGGTGTCCCCTATTTCACCTTTGTTATCAGACATCTTTATGTCTAATTTTGAAAATAATTTATTCAACAAAACTAATATGCTTTCAGAAAAAATTATGTTTTATGCAAGATATGTCGATATTTTTTGTATATGGTTAGGAGGAACACAACGCCAATTAGATATATTTTTAAATTTTTTGAACAGTATTAACAGTAGAATAAGAATCACGATGGAATTAGGGAATGATAATGGATTGAATTTCTTAGATTTGAACATAAGAATTATCAAAAATAAATTAGAGTTTAACAGCAAGTACAAGTACATACACCATAATAAACTACGATTCTAACCAGTCACATGAAGTGAAAATGTCAGTATTTAACATCTACGTTTATAGACTACTGAATGTCCCCTTAAATAAGGAAAATTACTTAAAAGAACTAGTAATCATCAAACTTATTGCAGCAAATAACGGTTATAATCCCAACATCTTAGATATGCTTATTATAAAAATAAAGAGGAAATTGGTAACCAGAAAATTATATACGGCCTTGTCTGAAGAGAAGAGTAAATTTAATTGTATTAACTTTGTACCTGAGTATAGTTATAAAAATATGTAAAACATTAAACCAGTTAGGGAAAAAAACCGCCTGACATGTTAACTGTTAAACACTGCATCACAACTGTTTAGACTTCGTCATTGTCTTGAAAACGCTGACCGCCCAGATGTTTCTTCAAGTGCAGGAACAAATGGTAGTCACTGAGTGCCAGATCAGGGCTGTACGGAGGATGATCTAGAGTTTCTCAGTTAAAAGATGTGACCAAAGAGATCTTTGGTCCGATTAGCTCATGCGGCTGGCATTGTCATGCACATTTGTGCGACCATTTTTAAATTCTTTCACCCACTTCCTTACCATTCCATCACTCATAATGTTTTGTCCGTAAACTGTACAAATCTCAGATCTCACGACGAATATCAATCGGTTTTAGTCCTTTAGCACTAATGAATTACTCACGATTATCGGAGGCATCTTAAACACTCAGTAAAAAAACGTAAATAAGGACGAATCAGACTATAATGTTATCAGTGCGTAGGTGAGAGGTGTAGGTACCCAGTGCGCATGCGCGGAACGCTGACCGCAGCGCTCCGACGACAGAATTTCAAAACGATACTTACTTAAAAACATAAAACATGACAGAGCGAGTACAGAGTAGTCGCAGATATACATTGTCACTTTTATTTTTTTAATCTATATTATTAAAAGTGTATGTTTGGAGCACGGCACTGTACGGTTGCGAAACGTCGGCCTTCCAGAACACGACTTTATGATGACGATGATGTTGAAAAGAAATTATAATTAATAAACATATAAATGTAAAAAATTGTGGCAAGTTGAACTTTGCAATCAATAGTATGATGTTAACACAAATGCACCATTTCCAATGTAAAGGTATGATAATGTCAATGGTAAAATGAACCTTCTTACCAAATGTAATGAGGTAATAACCAGCAAATAAATAAGTAAATTATTATACGTTAGATTAAAGAATAAATAAGATTCACGAGAATCATATCATGTCCAAATAAGTTAAAATAAGACATTGGGCTATTAAGACAAGGTCAGACATATCACATCAGAGTCCTAATAGGTTACAATAAGCTATACCACAATAATACAAGCAATATAGATGAGAACCTAATCAGAAACAACCATGTACTATGTAATTAAAATTTTAGTTTACTTATTTTATTATTTTCATTGTATATATGTTTTACTTGTATATTTAATTTTTCGGCGAAATTTCCTTACGCTTTGTCCCATCTTTAAATTTTAAGCTGCACCTTTCTATAATAATTGTTATTTTCATCTCTTTTATACGGTTTCATATCGATCGCTTATGACACGCCCTTGTATGTATTCAGCAACTAAAACGTTCGCATTCTTACTGAAAAACGTGTTCTTTATGCATCTATTTACAAAGAAACCCTATAAATTGAGCAATCAAGGCAACATAAAGCTTTTAGCTATTTAACAAAATTGCTAATGCAGTTATATATATTTTTGAAGTAGATTACATAGTATTTCATTCAGGTGAATGAATCTGTACGATAGGTACACTGTAACTCAAAACTTCATATAAATTGTTTGGAAATATAATACGCTTTTCCGGACCCCAGGTGTTTTGTGTGGAATTTTGCATAACAGTCCTTCTTATAGTTCATCAAATTACAACTCCATTTAATTTCTGTGAATTATATTCAGCACTTTTCAAATCCAACGTTTTGATTAACTACAAATAGACAAACATTATTTCTCTTAATACACAGGCTTTTCGTCTTTTCCTGGACACTGTCTTCTTTTGATTATTCTCTAGGAAGGCCCGAGGAGATTTTTTCAAATATATACAGGATTTTAAGGGGGGAAATCCCTGTTAATGACTGTTTTTTCAATAATTGTTTACGAAAAATTAAAAGCCTGTATTGTTATTCGGAAAATTACATGATATTGATGACAAAGGTATTCAGAAAATTTTTGTTTTTGGTAAAAAAACAAAATGGCGGTGCTACAGCTCATCAAAGTTGACTCCTCGGGTTTGCGCCGGGCAATGCCCAGGTCCTTTTAGTGATCTGTAATGAAAAGGTTGGATACGTTATTCCGCTTTGAACGAACCTAAATTTAGCAAAAAAAGTGAAAAATAAAATTAGAGACCAAAAAAACTAAAAAACCACTTTTGCATAAATAAATTGATAAAAACAATATTTATTATAACAATTAAATTGATGTTTTGGCAAAGGCCAATAAGTTAAGGAATATATGTAAAAAATTTCAAGTCGATCGCTTCATTACTTTTTGAGTTATATTGTCCTGCGCGGAAAAAAACACGTTTCTATAAGGCTCAAATCACTGAAAATATATTCTACAGACGATAAATTGTTTTTTTAAGGAAAAAAAAATAACAGGGATTTCCCCCCTTAAGAAGTTGAAATTGCATATTCAACCATTCTTTTTAACGTTCCGAAATAATATACGAGGGTGGTTTGATAAGTCCACGACATCTGTTTTCGGCAAAAAACATTTTATTTTGCCACATGTAACTGTCGTTCAAATATTGGTAAGTCTTTTACTTTTAAATCTTACGATTTACGAACATGAGCTGGGAGATGTAAGAATCGATATTAAACGGGGGTCTAGAGAACAAGCCCGCATAATTCTCATTCGAACATCTTTGTGATCGTTACTGGCATATGAAGCTAAGCTAATCGGTTAAAATTGACTACCTTCAGTTTCCTAATCGGTGTTTGTCTAATTCAGTAGATCACATCGTTTATTAGTTTAATAAATTTGTGCGATCTCTTTCATACGATCACTGGCGATTTGCTTAGGTAAACGTTCATGCTCATGAATCTCGTCTAGTCGCTTTCGGATTTTTCTTACATTATCTTCTCCGGCATCATCCTGACTAGATTCACATCAACCTCAAATTACACTTAGTCTCAACTCTAAACGACTAAATAACCCTTTTGTAGGGGTCTGTTCTGTTGTTTCATAGATCAACAATCGGTATGCCGAAGGAAACAATGATCTCAGTCTCCTTAGTATTTGGAGATCATTTTGAAAAATACTTGTGACGGTCGATACATCCTGCAGAATATAACATTCTATGTTCAAATTCTTTTGTTTAAATATTCTTTTGTATTATATTTGTTTGTGTATCTATGTAAATATTTCTTAACTTTATCTTCTAAAGCTTTTGTATTCTGTCCTTCTGTGCTCATAACTTTTATTACTGTACTTTCCTATATTCGCTGCTAACATTTCAACTTCGCGTACTAACCGCATGACGTCTGTCCTCCCTAATTACAATTTTACGATAGGTTTCTTCGGTGATTTGGGTCGTTGCTCAAGTTGGTCATATTTCTCGTTTCAAAAATTTTCATGCTTTCGTACATGTCTATTGGCACCCTATTCTTATCTACTACCATTTCCTTTACTTCAGAATTTCGAATTCATTCTATTTTTTCCTTCTAACTAGACAGTCCGATCTGAATCTTCCAACTGTAAAAATCGTTTCCTCCCATCTTCTTGTTGTTAAGTATATTGTTGTTGTTGCGATCGTTATTGTTGTCTAGTTTTATTTATCAAATTACTAATTACCTGACACGAGAGTCTAAACTTGTCATTCCGTTTGGTTGTCGATGTAAAGGTTTAGTCCGGGTTTTATGAATGTTCGGTATCCTACAGATGTTCTGAAATACTGCGAACTCGAAGTTTCGACCCTAGTGGGAACATAGAGATAATAGAATGTAGTAGACACAGTTGAGAATCTATATCACATGCATAAAATTAAGAGAGGTAGATGATGTATGTTTCTTATCTATTTCTTTCTATTGACATAACACACCTCCGATGGCTTGCCTAGTCTAATTATATTATCTGTATGGAGGATGATCTATAGTTTCTCAGTGAAAAGATGTGACCAAAGAGATCTTTGGTGCGATTAGTCACATGCGGACAGGCATTGTCATGCACATTTGTGCGGCTATCTTTAAGTGCTCTCACCCACTTCCTTACCATTCCATTACTCATAATGTTTTGTCCATAAACTGCACAGATCTCAGATTTCACGACGAATATTAATCGGTTTTAGTCCTTTAGCACTAAGGAATGGTATAACAGTTCGGACTTCACAGTCGGCGGGACTCACGATTATCGGAGGCATCTTAAACACTCAGTAAAAAACGTAAACAAGGACGAATCAGACTGTAATAGAGATAATAGAATGTAGTAGACACAGTTGAGAATGTATATCACATGCATAAAATTAAGAGATGTAGATGATGTATGTTCTTTTTCTATTTCTTTCTATTGACATAACACAACTCCGATGGCTTGCCCAGCCTAATTATATTATCTCTATGGGTCAACAAATGAAGCCCTATTGGTTGTCCGTATCGGCAACTCAGGTACTTGAATGGCTTTTCTGCTACTGTGGTGGCTGCCTGGTTAGTCACGCCGAACACATCAACTCATTTCGTAAAGCAATCGATTGATACAACGATGTACTTGTTTTCACCATCCGTTTCTACAAATGGTCCTGCTACATCGATGGAAATGCCCTGCAGGTGGCTGCCGATATTGTACAGACGCATGGGACTGCGCTGTAGCTTACATAATCCTTTGCTGTCTGACAAGTCGTGCAATTCCTACATCAGTAATCAACGTCCTTCTTGCAGTTGACCCAGTACAATCGTTCATGTACTTTCCCATCTTGAAACGAGTTTCTGAAATTTAAACTTATTGACCAATTTATTAATTATGTTTCAATTATAAGCGTTGTCTTTAGCGATAGAATTCGATATCTATGGAAAACCCACTAATACTTCTAGATTTATAACCAATGACTGTAATCATTATAGTCAACATAAAATTCTTAGTTTCAACTTCTTTGTATATTGCTTACATAGCTTACCTCTAAATAGAGATAGGTACCATAAAGAGCATTGCACCATTAGAAATAACACTAAGGATAAAATTCCTTTTCAAGAAAAGTCGGAGATATATGCAATTGGTTGTAAAGACTAATAAAGAAATATGAGAATGAAATATGAAATACTAGACGCTCTCTTCAGGATAGGTTCAAAGAGCATATGGCTCATGCTAAGTTTGGTAGAACAGAAAAATCACATGCTGCCCAACATATTCTTACTAAAAATCCATAGGATCAATATTGATAATCTTAAATTAGTTAAAAATTAGCAATAAGTACCTACTATATAGTTTTTAGGAATATGTATATTTAGTAGTAGAAAAAAGGTCTTATTCCTACCTCTCTCTGTTTAGTTTAACTTAATTTGTTTTGTTATTGTTTTTTAAGGTCCACTGAACATGCAGGTTAGACAGGACCACAACATTAGTCGGTATTTATATTGGTTACACTGTCTTTATTTTTTAGTTATCTTCAGTCTCTGAAGAAGGTAACCTACTGTGTTCTACAACACCGTTTTCAATCTTTTATGGTTATAAACATTAAGCCATCTTATTACAAATATTTTATCTCGTTTGGTTAGTTTGTTAGTTTGGAGATACTGCTAATGTTAATGAAAATAATGTAATCTAGCACTTAAAAAAAGAATGACACCAAAACGGTAAACCGTACACTTTAAATAAATTATCCTATCATTTTAACAAGAAATTTAATTGTAAAGAAATCCTGTTTGTTTTCTTTAAAAAAGCAAAGTAGACAAAGATTAACTAGTGTAGTTCTTATTCGGGTTTAAAGGCCGTCATTGGTTGGTGGTTGACCGCCAAGTTCATCACCTGGCCGCTAAAGCCTTAACCAATTTGTTAGACAAAGATTTCCAACATAAACGGAATTCCGAAGATAATTTTATAATATGTAGATTTTAAATTAATGCGGACTCTATATAAAAAATTTCTTGTATTATTTATTTGAAATTATCCTCGTTATGATCTCTTGAATTTTATGGCCAACAATTAGTGTTTTGTATAATTTGTTCATTTGTAAGATACAAAAGTAACAAATTATCACGATAATATTTTAAAATAAACAAGCTTTGATTTCTTAAATAAAAAGTAAATAATCAGTAATTCGTTCTAATGGGAGTAAAAACCGATGCTACTGTATAAATAACTGTCAAAACAGTTGAGTTAGTTTAACAAATGGAGCGAATGTTTTCATAGTCATCCTCCACCAAACACACAGATCTTTCGATTCGTTCTGACGAAGAACAGCGACTAAAGATGAAAATACTCTTTATGTATCCAAAGGCGTTTATTGAATAATTTATTAGGGAAAGAATTCAGTTCCTTTTGTTTACATTGTTTGAAAATTATTTCCTCCAACCCACCTCTAAGAAATCAATCGAGTTTGATAACTTTGACTATAGTTTGTATTATATACCTAAATATGTTCATATCGACTCAATCAATAGCACTAACTTTTTAAATACAGCAAATACAATTACAATTTAAACTTTAAATAAGATTAAGGGTCTCATACTCGATGGATCTAACGGAACGCCGTTCGTCTTCTAAATTCTAAAAGGAATAAGATATAGACCTGATATTCATATATATGTAGGCAAAATGTAAATACTTGACCTAGAATAGAAAATCGTCACAAAAATATTGTTACGTTTGATTCAAAACTCGTTTATTAAATTCTTTCAACAAAACTTAATTATTTAAAATAACTTCGGTTCTACAACTCTCGTAAACACTTCTCTTTCTGTTTTAGACTCGTTGCGTAGAAATAAAGAAAGTAATACTAAACAAAATATATATTTGATAAATAAATATTAAATGAAGAAGTTAAGTTGTACGAAGTTTATGCCAGGAAGTTGTGATGCGAACTGATTCTAGTTATGAATTTTAGATTTTTGAAAGATAGATAAGAGGGGAGCTAGAAACATAAAAATGAAAATAGGGTGCTAATAGACTAAGAAAAGTTGTAAATTTTCAAGATAAGAAATACTAAGAAATAGAAAGCAGTCCCAAACCACCGAAGAAACCCATCTTTAAAATCATATTAGAATAGTGTAAGAACCATAAAGTCATGGTTAGTAGACAGAGTTGAATTGTTAAAAGGGATTATAGGAAAGTACTGAAGCAATTAAATTGTCATTACGTGAAAAATAGGTACAGAACAGGTAAAGAGCAAGTATAGAAGTAGATTTGCAAGAACGGAATATTTGCAGGCAGGTAAGACAATATACAATACAAACAATAAAATTCACAACAGCAACAACACAAACATACAAATACAAAATAATATTTACAAAAATATAAATATGTTTGAAATAAAAAATATTAATTCGCCACACTGTCAACTCCTGTTCTACGTCACCTGTCAACTATTCTCCGTCACCTGTCAACTATTCTCCGTCAACTGTCAACTATTCCCCGTCAACTGTTGCTAGGTTACTCTCGAACCAAATCGAGTAGTTGTATCGATTTTTCTAGAACGCGGCATGGGCAAACTTAACTCTATTTTTGCAATCGGCACGGGTCAATTCCACCCAAAATACCACGTCCGTCACAATATTTATTTTTAATTTTACCTGTTAGTGAGATATCATTGGCAAGAGATATTAATTAATTTCCGTTAACTTGAATTATCATTTTGGCGAGGGACATCAAAATCAGGGTTTTACGCATATTCTTGTGGCGGATACCGTCACATTGTTTATTTCTTTTGTTCAATTTATGTAAATACCTTCTAAATAATCTTTTCTTTATTTTCAATAATTGCAGCTATAAAAACTCTTTCACATTGCATTTCTATTATATTTAATTTCATTTGTATTGTATTATTTATTTCTTTTGTATGTCTTCTTATAAATACTTCAAATGTTCTATTCTAATTCTTTTGTATTCTACCTATCTGTGTAAATAATGTTATTACTGTACCTTCCGATAATTCTCCCTATTCGTTCTTAATTGTACTTTTATGATGGGTTTCTTCGGTGGTTGGTACTGTAATCTACATCTTAGTATTTCTTATCTCTAGTATTTTTCAATTATTCAACTTCCGCTCTATTGATAATCCACTCCTACGTGCTACCCTTTCTTCTCTTTTACGGTTTTCAAAATACTTCAATTTTCTACACTCTTCAGTTCCTCTCGAATCTTTCTACAGTCAAGTCTAATTCTACCTACGCGTGTCTTTGTTATTTTTTTTAATATAACATATGTTGTCGTTATTTCTTCGTTATCTAGTTTTATTTCGTCGTTATTAAGTCCTCTGCAAATTCACGGACAAAAAATAGTCCAAAAGACTAAATTCTGTTAGCAAGTCTTTACACAAAGGGCTACAATATCATTCACACCACGTATTGTAATATTGTTTATTAAAGCATACAAAAAGTTATGAATAGTTTTCACAGTATTTGAAAACATCCCGTTGAATGAAGTAATAAAAATCTGACTATAATTTCTTATTATATATGTTACGGATAAAGTTAGATAAGCGAGTTAACCTAGGTTTACCCGAGTAAACTGCGTAATACCCAAGACTCTTGGGTAAAGTCCCAAATATATTTGGAATTGTACACGTTTCGGGATTTACACGGATAAACTGCGTTTTATCCGCTTACGCTTGGTTAAAGTTGGATGTACCATAAAGATGTTATTAAGCTATCGTATATTTGCGCTTGTGTGAAGGGTGTCAAAAAAAACTGAAATCTGCCAAAAAAGGACTTGTGGTTAGGTTAGGTTAGGTTAGGTAAAGCTATTGGAAATCTTTGCAACTCGAAATGTCACAGTAGCTTGTCTTGTTTGATCAAATAAGTACTCGTGAGTAGATTATCTTTAAGAGAATACAGTTTTAGAATTCTAATTTTAATTTGTAAAATGTGTTTTTTGAATTAAATGTGTTTTTCAAACATTAAAGGCCTTGTCATTTATGGTACATCCAACATTAACCAAGCGCAAGCGGATAATAAGCGGTTTACCCGGACAAAGCCCGAAATGTGTACAATTCCAAATATATTTTGGACTTTACCCAACAGTCTTGGGTATTACGCAGATTACCCGGGTAAACCTAGGTTAACTCGCTTATCTAACTTTAACCGTAACATATACATTTTCCATAGCATGATGCGTTGGTGGTTACACATGACAAGTTTTATGATTCATAAAATTGTTAATAATGAAATATTTCAAGAATTTCTTAGTACAGGTCAATTTAAATGCGGTTAACTTAACTTAACCTAACCTAACTAAATCTAACATTCGTTCTAGCTATGTTCGCTGGAGTATGAATAAGGACACGTTCCGTATGTCGTTGATAATAATTGGTCTACGCTCAGTCTCTCAGTAGTGATGTGAATTAAATTTTACCCACTACAGATTACAACAAATTATTGAGGAGGATTTTGTTGCTGCTGTTACGCCCTCGCCGAGACTCGAACCTGGGATCTTTGGTTTTACGCACCAATGCTCTAGCCATTAATTCTTCTTCATTAATTTAAGGTAACTTGTAGTGGGTAAAAATTAATTGAAAAATTAATTCACATTAACATCATAAAATTTTATACATTCTAGTAGGTTTATATTTAAGACGAATAATTTTTTTTGCTCTCCTATCAAATAAAAGCTGATGGTTACGTACCATCTAATTTCAACATTTACTATTTGATATAACTTGTTTATAGCTTGTGAACAAGGATAATGATCGGGACAATGTCAATTTTTGAAAAGCCTTGCTTTGTTCGCATTGAAAAGGTGGTTCATTCAACTATAAAAATAAGCTGGAAAAGACCAATCGGTCTATCATTTGAAACCTATTTTTATTCTTCATTTCTTTAGGGACTATTATGTTACTTTGTTATATATTTCAAAACTTTTTTAGTAGCATTCAGTAGCGGATTGTTAGAGGAGGTAAGGGAAGCTAAACCTCGTCATACGACTAACTGGTATTTTTTTATTGTAATTCCTAATTTAATTAATCAGAATTAGTACAATTATGATACTGTTCAAGTACGAGGTATGTTTTTTTTAAGTAAGTACCGTTCTGAAATTAATAAAAAACGTGCAAAGATATATTGATAATTTTATTTTTACATGAAAGACTGTACCTTAATCTACTTTTCTACATAATTTCCTTCAATATTGAGGTACTTGTCATAACGTTTGACCAGTGACCAGTTTTTGAATACCCTTCTCAGTTTCCCAGTGAAAAGATGTGACCAAAGAGATCTTTGGTCCGATTAGCCACATGCGGACGGGCATTGTCATGCACATTTGTGCGGCCATCTTTAAATGCTCTCACCCACTTCCTTACCATTCCATCACTCATAATGTTTTGTCAATAAACTGCACAGATCTCACGTTGAATATCAATCGGTTTTAGTTCTTCAGCACTAAGGAATCGTATAACAGCCCGGACTTCACAGTCGACGGGACTCACGATTATCGGAGGCATCTTTAAACACTCAGTAAACAACGTAAACAAGGGCGAATCAGACTGTAATGGCGTCAGTGCATTGGTGAGAGATGTAGGTACTCAGTGCGCATGAGCGGAATGCTGACCCCAGCGCTGCGGCGGCAGAATTTCAAAACGGTACTTACTTAAAAAATATGCCTCGTATTTTTGGCTCATTCCTAAAACATTAGATCACCATTGATACGTACAAATTAATAGAAATCTAAAATATACATTCGTAGTGGCTATTGGTCAACCATGCAATAAAGTAAGTAATAAAAAAATGAGAGTTTAAAATTGAAACTTATTTCTCTGTATTTTATACTATGATAGGGCCTAGAAGCTTACTGGGAAATTAATTTTCAATTTATATTTTTAGTAGCTTTCTCGACAATGTCTGACGATGAAACAAAGTAGTTCATTTTAAGTACTTTATGATTCAATTAGTGAATGAGATCTAGAAACCTACCTAAAAGAAAAGGCGCCCCAAGACTTAATCTGGCCTTGCCCATGACACTCAACGAACTTCTTGCGTTTCATGATTCCCAAATTTGACGGACTTCCGACGACTTTATTGATTTATTTGATCTCGTAATGTGGCTATTGGCTCTTAACGTTCCTTTTAATTTAGTTTATTGTGTTGTTTTATTGATTTAGATTAATCAACATTTTGCTAAATTTTTGTAAAAATTTACGCGACGTAAAGGGAAAACAGGTGTTTTGATGTTCTACTTTTCCCTCATCACACGAACCCCGTTCTACGTTACATGGTGGAGGCGCTGGACAATTTAAACTAATTATAAGGTGAAAAGTTAAATTTATCCTTTACATGGATAGAAACTTTCGAGCTTAGTTAGAGATTCCCCTTTGAAAATTTTTATTTTTAAAACGAAACAATCTTCTCCATCCAAATTAATTCAAATGTAAAAGTTGAATTCAGTTTTTTTCTCACTTCTATTACAATCGTATTATATGGACCAAAAAAAATTTTTTTTGTGTTTCATTCCCACCAGCTACTCGTGCTGGTCGGAGGGACTGACTTACACTGTAGTGCAAAGCCGGAGGCTAGGGCGTAAGGCCACCTTCACCTCCTTGCAGGAATCGTGGGAATGGGTGGGTGGTGTGGTTAGGGAGAGAAAGATGAGACGGACGAAATAAAGACAGAAGAGAATTGAATGATTATCTGTGGTATATTACTGCTCTGGAATTTAACCAAATGATCTAAGGAAACCACAGAAAACTTGAACCAGAGTAGCCAGACCCGGGTTCGAACCGGTGACCTCCCGAATGCTAAGCAATGATCTAGAGCACTAGACAACGCCGCACGGTCTTGTGGACCACAAAAATGCAATAATTAATTAATATTAGATTTAATCTATTTTGGGTATATGAAGAGTATCAAATTATGTTTTAAATAAATGTAAATAGTAAATAATTATATTAAGATTGCTTTTTTGATAATATTAATAACTATCAATTCACATGTAATAGATAATTTGATGGCTATTTTGCATAACAGTAAATTACATTGCTTTTCGAGAAATAAGCGATTTTTTATCAGATATTTTTCAAATACTTAACTTTTATTTAGTAATTTCGTATAATTGCTTGCATTATCTATTAGAATATGCAATGTTAGGTACTTAAACCGACTAAATGTTGAACTATAACAATCATTACGCCTGTATTTTAAATGAAACAATTTATTAAAATTTTCGTTATTATAAAACAATGTATTTCAATTTTTTTGCCTATTAGGCTTTTACTAAGAGAACTTCAGTTTTCAGTCCCTGAAGAAGGGAATCTTGTTCCGATAAGTACTCTGGACATTTAGTGTTGCGCATTGTTTTGGTGTTGGGGTTTGCGATATTTACTGTGTTCTACAACACCGTCAAATTTTCTAGTCTTTGTCATTAGTAAGTAATACGTTGTTGACGATACTTAAATATATAAATTTAAATAAATGTTTGAAACAACCAGCGTCCAAGTTATTGTTCACTACATCCATAACAAGCAGAAAATAATATTCTTTTTTCTTGTATTACAAATTGTCAACGCAAAATTCATCTCTAACAAACTGTATGTGAGAATGGAATCCTTCAGTCACATATTTTGATATTGTCTTCGATAGAACGCTATCCTGGTGTAAACACATCTTATCCACCCGTGGCAAAGCCCTAGGTGCCGACGTCTCCCTCAAGCCCTTCTTTGGAAACAACACCGTGTCTCTCCAAACTAAAATTCGCACGTTCAACGCGATCATCAGGAGTATTTGCACATATACCATTCCCATCTAGGGCTGCTCCCCTACCCGCCGCTTTCACTTCCTACAATACATGCGGATCCTTTGCTCCTATACGACATACGACATCAGACGACTGCGAGATCGAAAGCTGCTACAACGATCAAACCATCAACGCTTCTGAAGTTGTCAACCGCAGCCGCTGACGAAACGTCAGGCAATCAAAAATCCTATAGACCACAGCCCACAAGCCCGGAAAATCATCTAATTCGAAAACTGTTTCGGTTATTAGACTTCTAATTACAAATTATTTATCTGCACTGATTGATTTATAGCATTTTTGATCACTACATTATAATTTCAGCACTTTTTTATTATAATAATTATAATGAAAGCTTATTGCACTATTATTTGTAAATCTAGTTGAAATCCATATTTTCTATTAATTGAGATGTTATTATTAATAATAGTAATAATCATAATAAATAAGGCTAGTATACTATGTAAGCGTGAAATCCACAAGTCCAAATCAAAGGAACAAGTTTACATACGCAGAGAGATTATACATATTGTGACGGACGTGGCGTTTTGGGTGAAATTGACCCGCGCCGATTGAAAAATAGAGTGGAGTTTGCCCATGCCGCGGTCTAGAAAAATCAAGACAACTACTAGATCATTCGGTTTGGTTCGAGAGTAACCTAGCAACGTCTATAAAACTATATAAGCGACAGCGATAGACGATTTAGAAATCTCTCCCCGACGCTGCAAATACATACGCGGCAACGAACCCCCCCCCCTCCATCCACAACTCTGCCCTCTCCTCATTCCACTTCCCTATCCCTACCTCTCCGCATCTACCCTGGGGATGTTAAAACCTTCGGGTTGTTAATCCTCACTCGAGGTGGGTTTTTAGTCAGTAAGAATCTGACACTACCCCCCTTCAGGGGGCGCCTATGCAAGGTTTTCCCACCTCGAGTTAAATCTAAACAAAAAAAAACGATTTAGAACAGTTGATGGAGAATAATTGACAGGTGACGGAGAACAGGCAGTTGACAAAAAGAGAGGTTTACGTCGAAAAGTGTTTATGAGAATTTTAGAACCGAAGTTGTGTTAAATAGTTAAGTTTTGTTGAGAGAGTTTAAATATATGAGTTTAGAGGAAAACGTAACAATACTATCCATGTACCACACACTATTTTCTATTATTTATGCTATATACACAAAGTTTATGCTGTATTTTGTAGGAAACTCACAAAGCAAATTAATCTCTGGCCTTTATAAATGCATTAAATGAATTTATATTTGGTCGAGTTTGAAACATAATTCAAAGTAAAAATAAATCAACGCAATAATTTTCTTTAATTTAACAATCCATAAATTTGTATATAATATCAACAATTACAATATTGCTTTTCTGCATCCTCTTTGTGTTTGACGTTAAAAGTTGTTATTATCAAAACTGAAGCTATTTCACCCTAATTAAAAAGCCGAAATAAATGTTTATTTGTCTTACAGGAATTTAGTATAATTTAGTTTTCTTCTTATTTTGTTTCATTAAGAGATTAATCCGTCTATTCTTTAGAAGTAAATATATTTAGCAACAAAAAGAGCGAAACTAGGGTACTATTAACTATAAAAAATTTAGAGGCCCAAAAAATTAATTCCGGCGCTAAGTATGTCTTATTGACTTATCAACCGGCTATTGGGCAAATTAGCCGATTTATGTGTATTTTTCATAACGTAAGCATAAAAATAATTTCAAACCTACGTGAGTACGTATTTAATTTTTAGAAAATATTTTATTTTTCATAAATATAAATATGGAATCAACAGAAACAACTACTCCGAGGGCTAATCCCCTACCGGCATTGAATTACACTGTTGATTCCGATGGATTCTTAGACGAAGATAACAATAAAAAAAAGACGGTAATAAAGTCTTTTTCGTCCAATAGTAGCTCTTGATTCCATATTTATATTTATATTATAACTTGTAAAAGTCTTTCTGCCAGCGCCCACCTGATGAGACCCGATAGGTCGAAACCAGTCGTGGGATATGGCTTTCGGTGCGCTGTGTCTACTGTGTAGGACGCGTTGCACATGTGGGATCTGTGATCCTTTATAATTAAACGAAAAAAGACTTTAATACCTTCTTTTTTTGGATTTTATTTTTCCCTAATTCTTATTTTGTCAAGTCATACTGTTTACAGTATTTAGAACATGATAAATACAGAAATTCATTTATTTTTTAAATAAAAAAATGCTAATGTAAATTTCGACTAAAGTTTATTGTGCTTGACAAGTATTATAATAGATATACTTCCGAGTAACCCATACTGTGGAGAAATAATATAAGGCACAGTGAACCGTAATTAAAATTTACATCAGTATTATTTTTATTATGTAATTAATTTCAATCAAGTATCGATAGACTGCTTCTTATATAATTCATTTAATTGTTAACCTTCCTTTGTTCAGTTTACTATCAGCTTGAATGGAAACCAATTAAATTCTACTGTTTATATTTACTAAAGGTATCTGCTATGCCTTGTTAGTCACTAAACAACTTTAACACTGACAGAAAAGAATATATTCAGTATTCGATTCTAAAGTTTAAGTAGAATTAGTTCAAACAATCATTAGTAAATAAAACGCACCACCCAAGTTGAAAATCCACTGGTTTTGTTTACATTCTTGTAGGAACGAAGCTATAGAGGGTTGTATTTATGAATCATTTACAAGTACAAATTTTATGTTAATATAGAAAGGAACCACTTTAAAACTTTAAACATGAAAAGAAGAAACAAATTCCTACAAAAAAGAGATTATTTTTATGTAAATAAGATTTTTTTTTTGTTTTAATAAAGTTGTTGTTGTAAATTATTTATATGTAGAGAGACAGAAGTCTAAAATTTGGCGAAAAATAATCTTGTCAAGTAGCGTTTATATTTTAAGCATAAAGCAGATTTAGGCAAATGATCATTTGCGTAGGTATTTATTAAGTGTTATTGCTCATAGCAAGATAATTAAGAATTGAGATAAGTTGTCTAGGAATTTTCCTTTTGTCGACCTCTGTATCAAACATCAAATTTAAAGAAAATATTAATGCTTACAGATTGCATAATTCCAGCTTTTTCAAAACACCCAATAAATATTAAATTAGCCAGTTTTCATTCAATGCTCAATAAACTCATAAATATACCGTTGAATAAAGACAACTTTAACAAATAAATTAAAATACTAAAAACTATAGCCATAGTATGGAGAAAATTTTCTTTCTATGTAGGTAATAAGTAATAAGTAATAATAGACAATTCAATATAAAACCTGCTTATTTTAATAACTTGAATTTAAGCAAACTTCTTGTAAATAACAAACTAAGTAAGAAATGTGACGATACCGAGAAATGTGGGGTCTATGAAAAGTCCAAAAGATCAATTGCCACCCGTTGCAATGAACACATTCGGAGCGCCATAAATAACATGTATTGCTCAGGACTTTCTTCGCATTTAATAGATAAGAACCATTCGTGCAATAAAAATAACTTGAAACTGTTACACCATATACAAAGGGAAAAAATCTTAGACAGATACGAAATTCTAGAAATTAAAAAAGCAGTTTCATTAAACAAAGAATTAGCAAACGATCAACTGGAATTTGGCAAGAACCCCCTCCTAGATTTAGTACCTATCACCTAAGCACCGAAGTATTTAAGAGAATCGCTGTAAAGTAAACTATATCCCATCTGGGGCTGCGCCACTCCCGGCCGCCTTAAAATTCTACAAGGCATTTACATGCGGATCCTTTGCTCTGCATTAAACTATCCCTAGTTCTACAGAAACTCCCAGATTCTGAAAGAAACCGGTCTCCCTTCTCTCCCCGAAGCTGCACTCAGTTTCTCAGCAAATCTCCGCACTTCAGTGACAAGTCACCTGAATTCGTCCGTCTCGGCACTTTCTGCCATTGTCCCCAAAAAAAAACGAACGTTTTAGAAGGCCCTGTCACCTTCTACAATGAGCTGCCACCCCTCCCGCTCACTGCCATTCTTTCTAGTTTCACTTTATAGCGCGAGTGCCCACCCAACCATCTGTGGTGGGCCACCGATTCACCAACAATTCCTCCCTCCCCACCTCCTAATCCTATTCCTACCCCTTTCTGCCCGGGATGTATAAACTTCGGATTGAGCTCCCATCTCGAGGAGGGGTTTTAGTCGGTAGGCACTACGGTGAAGCCGACACTACCCTCTCGGGGGTGTCTTTTGTAGATTTCCCCTCCTTGAGAAAAATATAAACAAAAAAAAAGTAAACTGTAGTATCTAGTCATACTCCTGACGATGCCCTAACAAGGCAAAATGTACATTGAGTGAATTAAATAAATGAAACTTCTCCACGTGTTACTAATCCTATTAATTTTAACAATGTTTCACCAAAAGCTCTCGGCTAATTAATTTCTTAAATAAATATATCTTTGTGCTTATTAGACTAGCCGAATTAGGTGATTAGATACCGAAAACATGCTAGCAGTCCGACTATAGATTGCATTTCGCTAAAATGTTTATTTGAACAATAAAAAAGTCCTCTCATTAAAAGGTACAGTTAGCCAGATGCGTAAAATTTGTTATTAGCAAATTATTGTTGCAGAAACAGTTTTTCAATTGTACGATAAAACTGATAAGAGAATGCTAGACTGAACGACCAAATTGTTTCATTATTTTAAAAGTTATTACGAAAAACAGTTCGAAAACAAATGTTTTGTCAATTTTCAGTAACTGCAAATTTATGACTAATTTAGAATCTTAGGATAAAAATTGATTTTTTGAGTTCTGTCATACTCTGTATGCCTGAATGGGATGTAAAAAGTTATAATTCTGAAATATTTCAAATTTTTAAAAATATTTGATAAAATTAACCCTGTTAAATGTTACTCTTTCCCTATTAATGAATTTATGGCATTAAGATTTTAACCGTATTTAGTTGAGGTATGTCAGTTGTTAGTTATTTGATTGCATTTTGAATAGCACATTAGAAAAATTAAGTTAAAAATTAAGTATTCAGCTCCAAAAGTTTTGATAGCACCATAAAGTGTTAAATTTAAATGGAACAAAATCTATTTAAATCAGTGCTTTTCGTGGTGCAATCACTGTGAAACATGTGCATAATTAATTAAGGTATAATGAGTACGAAAACACGTTGGGTAAAATTTCACAAACTTTTATTAAATATTCTTAACGAAATCGTTTCGACTGTTAAGCCATAATTTTAAGATACACTAATGGTACTATGAGTAACCATTAAATAATGGTACTATGAATAACATTACTATGAGTAATCATACAGTAATAATACTAATGAGCTTAACAGCTGAAACGATTTCGTTAAGAATATTTAATAAAAGTTTGTGAAATTTTACCCAACGTGTTTTTGTACTCATTATACCTTAATTAATTATGCACATGTTTCACAGTGATTGCACCACCTGAACATGTTTTAAATGTTAGTATTATCTTATATACTCTTGATAAAGATGTTATCCACCGAAACATTTGTAGAATTTTTTTAATATGAATTTGAAACATTTAAAAGCGTTTGTTATTATATTTTGTTTAGAAAATTCAACAATGTGAAACCATAAAGTTCCATTTGAAATAAGAAAGTTGATAGCAGCATCGGCAGTACATTTCACTCAATGGCTGTTAAATTTTGAGATACATTTATAAGCTCACTTAAAAGAATCAGCCAGTATATATATACACAATTAACTTTTTCAAAAATAGCGTAAAAATACTGTAATGACTTTAAAACAATAAGGTATATTGCAAATTTAGATTTTTATTTTCGAACCCATTGCAATAACTTAACATGTATACTGACAACTTGGAAACATTCTAGTGCTTAGTACTGAACATAACATAACGTAACAAAACATAATAATGGGCTGACTCATTTACAGAACAATCCTTTAACCCGAAACGTAATTCTAATATTATTTTCTCTCTCCGCTTTCTGTCACACCTATTAGACCAAATATTTCATCCATACACGAAAGTATTTGTCACTAATCATTTTAGTTTATCAAATGTGAAGTGATGTTCATTATAGAGAATGACCGTTTCGTTAGAGAGGGTTATTACATGTGTTATAATGACCGTTTCGTTAGAGAGAGTTATAAAGCAAACGTTAGAGTAAATTATTAGTAATAACGACCTTAATTATAGAGATTCCACCCCAGTGGCGGATTTACCAGTAGGCAGAGTAGGCTGGAGTCTAGGGCGGCAGATTTTAGGGGGCGGAAAATTTGGTCCAAATTTTTTTTTATCTTACAGCAATAAAACAAAAACATTATTAAATACACAAAGAAACGAGTGACAAATATTTTAATATTTTAGTAATACACAGTATACTGAACACTCTTATGTCCGTAATCCGTATATAAAAGATTACTAAACGCACTGTAAAATACAGGTACTTATGCGATCATGAATTTTGATTCTTGGCACGAAGTTCTTAAGACTTTAAAATCAATCAAAGATGATTGTACAGAAAATCCTGTAACGCGACAAGAAGCTGCGGGAATACTTTTAAATTTGGAGAAACTGGAAACGGCGGTAATGGTTGTTGTGTGGAATTTTTTTTTTTGGAAAGAATAAACAAAATGAATGTTCAAATTCAGGCTTCCACCGTCGATTTGATTTGATCACCGTTACCGATCTTTACGAATCACTCCGTAAGTTTTTCGTAGCTGAACGAGAGAATTTCAAGTATTTCGAAGAAAAGGCGATGGAATTAAGCGTATCGAAGCAATATACAATAGAGATCGGAAAAAGACAATCGACAAGAAAAAAAAGATTTGATGAAACATCTGAAGAAGTTATTACAATGACTACGAGTGAAACTTTCAGGGTTAACACGTTTCTCGTCCTCATAGATAGACTCGTGTCTGAGTTAGAAAAACGGCAAAAGGCCTACAACGGATTTAACATGAAATTTTAATTTCTAACCAAAATGAATGAGTTGTTACCATCGACCCTGAGGAAAAAGCCATTTCGTTGGAAAAAATGTATCCTAATGATTTAGAAATCGATTTAGTTCAGGAATGCGTACACCTTCAATGCCACCTTTCTTCTCAAAGAATTTTGATAAAACCAGATCCTGGATCATTAAAAAGTTGTTCCTGCGAAAACAGATTTTGGAGAACATTTATCCAAACTTGGATATAGCACTTCGCATGGCTCTATGTACACCAGTAACAAATTGTTCAGGTGAGAGAAGCTTTTCTTGCTTAAAGTAGGTAAAAAACTATCTACGATCTACTTTAAGTCAAGAAAAGCTTAACGCCTTATCTCTTTTGGGCATAGAGTCAGAACTAATGAACAAGATTTCATAAAATCTCGCAAAAAGATAATGTAAAACTTAATTGATTTCATTGTCACCATTAACCGGATTGTTAATAGATTATTTAATAGAAAATAAAAATATTTAACAAAAACAACGTTTACCGACTGCACATTATTTTGTATAAGCTGTGTTCATATGGTGTAAGTATTTTTAAGGCATACATTTCCCCACCTTATAATTAGTACATGCTGCTGTTTTTAGGTCAACAGTATACTCTTCACTAAATCGTGGGTTGCAAAAATAATCTAGAAACAGACACAACTATCCCCTAGTTCACAATCATACTAATAACGGGAAAAAGCCGAAGTAATGACAACATCATAATGTTGCAATTTCAGAATAAATATGAATGTGAACTAAACTAGCGTATTGAATTTCAAAGGTCAGTAGGGGCGGCAAAAATTGAATAGCCTACTAGCAACAAATTTGTAAATTCGCCACTGTTCCACCCTGTATTTACATATTTCTTTTAAAAGCTTTTCACAAACAAGTTCCCTAGAAGGCAATCGGATGTATCTAAATAAATCTGATGCAGCACAAAACAATAAGCAGTCAACTAAAAGCTCGTTACCATGGTCGATAAAATGGTATTATTTCCACTTGCCTAAACTAACTGCGTTGCGCCTCACGGCACTAGATCAAAGCTAAATGATGCTAATCTAAGAGACAACACCTTGCTGTTATATTAAATTAACTTAAGTAAGTCTTTGAAATTCAACAAGTAGCATAATTGATATTGCTTATTGTATAGTTCCCTTCTTGACAACGTGCAAAGAACGCTTTGGGGGTCTATTTTGAGTAATTGCTTTATTCGCAAACCGTCGCTTTTAACAAATTGACGTCTATACTCAAAAAAGATAATACCGATGTGAGTATGTTCTGTAAGAATTGTAAATTTTATTTATTCCACATTAAATTTAACAATAGGAAGCAAGAAAATATGATCAATATCTTATGCAGCAACCAATAAGGTCTAAAAAGTATGGAAACGAAGTTCACATCAAAAACCTTAAGAGGGAAGCAATGGCAGAAAAGTTTGGGGAATAGCTGAAAGGAACTTAAAGGAAAACGGGGACAAGATGATGTACCTATTTGATGTACTGGTAGAAAGTGTAATTATGTATGAAATACAAATTTGGGACTGGAAGAAATACAAGAAGCTGGAGAATCTACATGAAAATATATAAGGTGGACATCGATAATACCATATGTTGTACCTATAAACGAAAAGAAGAATACTATCAACAACAACAAGAGAAAGATTATGAAGAAAAGATAATAAAGAGTGAGAATAATAAAATATTAAAGGAATGCATTAAAGTTAAAAACAAAATAACCACAGATACAAGCCAAAAGGAGAAAAATGTAAGAAATAAAGAAAAAGTATTTTTGAATCTATGGGCTGGTTATTGGATCATTACAACAATTATAAATTACAAATAGGAGACGGCATAGGACAGCAAGCAGCAGAAATCTACATCTCCGTAAAACACCAAATATACACAAGAATACAGAGAAATCGCACCACAATTTACAGAAATGCCAAAATAATTGACAAACAAAAATAATAGAAAAAACTAAACTAAATGGAAATAGATATTAGATGGCAGATGAGACTGATGAGATGAGAATGTGCAGACTTTGCATTAAAGTATGTTTTTGAAGTGTGTGAGATAACAAGAGAAAGAAATTACATCTGGATACTGCAAATAACAAGACCAATAGCACTTTCAGGAATGTGGGATATAAAACAAAAAAGAAAGACAAAAGGAAAAGAGATGCAAATGAGAGAAGAGGAAGAAGTGATAATAAAATAACATCGAATTAACAAAATAATCACAAAAAGAACAAACCTATGTGTATATACATGTATAAATATATGAACAGTGTATAAAAGAAATATGTATATAACGTTTCGTTAATAAATGCCATTATTATTAGTATATTTAATACACGATTTTCAACACTAATTGACCACCGACCACTGTTCTATATGTGCATATTCATCTATGTAAATATGCATATAATCTGAAACCATATAGAATAATAATTATCTGAAAATTTTTGCATTTTATGTTGCGCCTAGCCAACTAAGAGAAAACCTCTAAACTAATTACAGGTATATACGGAGTATAGAGTAGTAAGTATCATCCAGAATTGTATGTTATAACCTGAACCGAATAGGTTAAGGGTGGTTTAACATTTCCGTATGAGCACCGAGGACCTTTGCACGCAGTGGATGCCCCAAAGAGGCTGTTGGGTGTTACCGAAGAAAACATCAAAACAGTCCACAAAATAATTTTTGATAAAGTGAAGTTGACAGAGATAGCTGAGACCCTAAAGATATCAAAGGAACGTGTTGGTCATGGTCATATCGTGAATGAATATTTGGATATGCGAAAGTTCTGTATAAAGTGGGTGCCAGGGTGCCGCGCGAGCTCATAATCGATCAAAAACAACAACGGATCGATGATTCTAAGCAGTGTTTGGAGCTGTTCAATCGTAATAAATCCGAATCCATCATTTCACACCGGAGTCCAATCGACAGTCAGCCGAGTGGACTGCACGTGATGAACCGACTCCAAAGCGTAGAAAGACGCAAAAGTCGGCTGGCAAGCTGGCAAGGTAATGGCATCAGTATTCTGGGATGCTCATGGTATAATATTTATTGACTATCTTAAAAAGGGGAAAACCATAAACAGCGACTATTACGTAGCGTTATTGGAGCTTTTAAAAGACGAAATCGCGGAAAAGCGGTCTCATTTGAAGAAAAAGAAAGTGCTGTTTCATCAAGATAATGCACCGTGTTACAAATCAATGAAATCGGTGGCAAAATTCCATGAATTAGGCTTCGAATTGCTTCCGCATTCACCGTACTCTCCAGATCTGGCCCCCAGCGACTTTTTTCTGTTCTCAGACCTCTAGAGGATGCTCGCTAGACAGAAATTTCGCTCCGATGAAGAGGTAATCGCCGAAACTGAAGCCTATTTTGAGGCTAAAGACAAATCGTATTATAAAAATATGTATCGAAAAATTGTATGACCGCCATAATCGTTGTATCGCCCCAGAAGGGAACAATATTGAATAATAAAATCAAATTCTATAAAAAAAAAGGAAATTTCTATGCTGTCCTACGAACTTTTCAGCCCGCCTGTTAATTCGTACCACAACCTAATAGAACTTAAAACAATTTTTTCTTAACTGTCGTTATAGATTCCCCCTGTCACTATATGTAAACATCAGTTACCTAATGCCAATATTTGACAATCTAGATAAACGCTTGGTTAGTCGCTAACGAAAACAGTGCTGCTTCCACAGTTGCTTTTGAACTTTTATAAAATTCTAAATAGGACAAAACTAGAAATAGTTATCTATATAGTAGTTACAAATCAATTTAATTTAATATGTATGGCAACCATGCTCTCTTAAAGAACGTCATATTTGCATACGATAAAAAATTATTAAGTATTAGCTTCATATTAAAAGAAAAAAGCTACATTGGTTAAACATAAATACACAAACACTATTGTCAATTTCAACAGTTTTTATTGTTCCTAACAATTGTTTCGCCGCTTTGCGCTTCGTCAGAAGATACAAACATTGATAAAGTTAAAATTTTCCAAAGCGGCCTTTACGTAAACGTTTAACTCTAGAGAATTTATGTTATTTGAACTTTCTTTCAGTCAACACAGTAATATTGTTTCGCAGTAATTTATATTTGGAATTAAACGAAATAAATAAATAATAACTTTAATTATCGGTTTGATTGAATTAAACGGACAAAAATAATTTAATTACAACAGCTGAAACAATAATTCGTAATAGTAAAATTAAATAAACATAATACGAGGCATGCTTTTTAAGTAAGTGCCGTTTTAAAATTCTGCTGCCGCAACGCTGCTGTCAGCCTTCCGCGCAGGCGCACTGAGTACATACATCTTTCAGCTACGCACTGACGTCATTACAGTCTGATTCGTCTTTGTTTACGTTGTTTACTGAGTGTTTAAGATGCCTCCGATAATCGTGAGTCCCGTCGACAGTGAAGTCCGGGCTGTTATACAATTCCTTAGTGCTGAAGGACTAAAACCGATTGATATTCAACGCGAGATCTGTGCAATTTATGGACAAAACATTATTAGTGATGGAATGGTAAGGAAGTGGGTGAGAGCATTTAAAGATGACCGCACAAATGTGCATGACAATGCCCAGCCGCATGTAAGTAATCGGACCAAAGATCTCATCACATCTTTTCAGTGGGAAACTCTAGATCATCCTCCGTACAGCCCTGATCTGACGCCCAGCGACTACCATTTGTTTCTGCTCTTGAAGAAACATATGGGCGGTCAGCGTCTTGAAGACGATGGATGATGAAGTCAAAACAGTTATGATGCAGTGATTAACAGTTAATAAGTCAGGCGGCAGAGTTCTATGAGAAGGGTATTCAAAAACTGGTCAAACATTATGACAAGTGCCTTAATATTGAAAGAAATCATATAGAAAAGTAGATTAAGGTAAGATATCTTTGCACGTTTTTTATTAATTTCAAAACGGTACTTACTTAAAAAACATGCCTCTTATACCTTATTGCCCATGGGGAAACGTACAAAATGTCAGGAAAACCATCAGAGCGAGTGAGCACGGTTAACTGTTTCATCATCCTGACTTGCTTCCTATTCTAGCTTTTAATTTGTTTCTGCTTAATTAAAAAAAATATGATTGTCGCTATTTAAACAATCGCTTATTAATCTGTAATCCAAATTTGTAACAACAGTAATAGCTCTTGGTCAGTAATTCGTCAATACTATCAAACGTGGATCGCGATTTCGATCTTATTAGATATCATTTAGATATCATCAACATGCCATAGGTACATAGGCAGTCTCGATAAATCACCGACTAAATCTAAGGAGCCCTTTTAAATCAAATAGATATAATGGCAGTTACATATGGGCCTTACCAAGGTGTCTACTTGCCCAACTGAATCGACGACACAGATTATATACACGATAGGCACATAAATGAAATTAATAAGAACGGAATAAGTTCTTGGTCAATACTTTGTCGAAAGTACCAGACGGCGATACACTGCCATAACTAGATACCATTTATATTGTTTATTTAACACAGTACCCGTACTAAAAAGAATTATCCTCCAGCACATGCAAGAATGACTGCTAAAGGTCTGCATAATTCCGAATTACTTCGGTATTCAATTTTGGCGAACATTACTCTGCCAATATTCAAGGTAAATTCACATTAAAGTTTGTACGATCTAAAACACAGTAATTTCCTCTATATTCGAATAATTTACCACCAAGGAGGTTGGAATTGTTAATGCCTGTTTGAATCAAAATTTATTCAACTAAATTTCTATATACTGATCTTGCTGTTATTAATTTCTAATTCACCATCAACGTAAGGTCGTTAGTCCAAAGACTGGTTGGACACACATATCCAGTTCTTCCTATCTTGAGGCAGTCTTCGAATTTCGATGTATCGAAAGAGTATAAAAAAGGAATAGAATGACAAAATAAAATATGATAAGTGTCATTTAGAAAAATGAAGTTATTCATGTTTGAAGTTCTTAAATTTTGGATTTTTTTTTCTGAATGCCCTGTACAAATTATAAAGCTTAGTTTTAGCATGACGTTAACCGTATGACTTGGCTATAATCTGTAAAAATTTAACATTTTAAGTCATTTTTTATTAATGTTATGATTTGTTATAGTTTGGGTTGCGGTGCAATTTTTTTCCAATAAATTAAATTATCTCAGAAAGTATTCATCGTAGGCATATAGACATACAAGTTGGTTATCAAAGTCACCTTAAAATTTTATGTTTCATACGAATTCATCTTATCGTAAAAATATACCATTCCATTTAAAATAAGAAAGTTGACATCAACTGCCCGACAGTTGAAATTATTTTAGTTTAATAGATCATCCTTGATAATCCCTACTCCCAACTCCGAAATTTTCAAATCTGTAACATGCTTAGTTTCCCTAAAACGTTTAATGTACCACTCAGTTTGAATGACCCTGTATAAAACTTATCCGAAACTCCATGTGAGTAAATAGCGAAACCGATTATAGCAGTTGCGTACAACATACGTACGCATTTGTGTGCGTTGATAGGAATGTACGAAACTTACGAAGGGAAACATCTAGACATCTGCGTTTCAATTCTTCTTAATACTTTTTTATTGTACAATCCAATACCTGCGTTAATACGTTGCCGAATAACCTGAACAATTCGCCAAAGAGCTACGAAATTCGTAAACTAATTAAGTGTTTGTCTAAGTTGCATATCAGAACAAGATGTTGAATAGCTTGTAACTGAAATGTCTGTTGTTCCAAATTTTATAAACAGAAGTTTTGTTAACATTCAGATACACTGACTAGACTAGAAAACATACTTAAAATGCCTATAAAGATATTAAATGTTTAATACGTTAAAACATAATTATTAAAAATTTCACAAACCTCTACTCGTTCCTCTTTAAGATCGACTTTCATTGCTAACTGCTCACGCAAAATAACATCAGGGTAGTGTGTCTGTTCGAATGTTGCTTCTAATTGCTCTAATTGCTCTTCGCTAAAAATTGTGCGGTGTCGTCGTTTTCGTTTTGGTTGCTGTTGCTGATGATGACTGTGATGCATGGATGAGCCTGTGGATGTAGTTTGGGAGGCAGACGCCAGTGCGTGAATGTAACTCGGATAAAGTGGATATGCCATAGCTAAATCAAAGGACAATTATATAATTGCATCACTTTTTAAATTCAAATAGGTAAGTTTTGTTTGTAAACATTATAGGTAGTAGATAAATAATAGACGGGCTGAAAAGTTCGTAGGCTGACCCATAGATGGCGCTACTAGTATCAAATCCATATGATTTTTAGTTAGGCCTAATAAAGCATTACTTGGCTTGATAAACATTATTCGGACTTTGCACCAGGAAAATTAACCGTAGAAAAGTGGTTTTCTAAATTTAAACGAGGCGAAATGAGCACCGAGGACGATGCACGCAGTGGACGCCTCAATGAGGCTGTTGGCTGTTACCGACGAAAACATCAAAAAAGTCCACAAAATAATTTTTGATAACCGTAAGTCAAGTTGATTGAGATAGCTGAGACCCGACCCTAAAGATAACAATCAAAGGAACGTGTTGGTTATATCGTGAATGAATATTTGGAAATGCGAAAGCTCTGTACAAAGTGGGTGCCGCGCGAGCGCGACTTCACAATCGACCGAAAACAACAACGGATCGATGATTCTAAGCAGTATTTGGAGCTGTTCAATCCGAATTTTTGCGTTTGCGTCGATATGTGACAATGGATGAAACATGACTCCATTATTTCACACCGAAGTCCAATCGACAGTCAGTCGAGTCGAGTGTACTGCACGTGATGAACCGATTGCAAAGTGTGAAAAGACGCAAAACTCGACTGGCAAGGTTGTGGCATCAGTATTCTGGTATGCTCAAGGTATAATATTAATTGACTATCGACTATATTAAAAAGGGGAAAACCATAAACAGCGCCTAATACGTAGCGTTATTGGAGCGTTTAAAAGACGAAATCGCGGAAAAGTGGCCTCATTTGAAGAAAAAGAAAGTGCTGTTTCATCAAGACAATGCACCGTGTCACAAATCAATCAAATAGATTGCAAAATTCCTTGAATTGGGCTTCGAATTGCTTCCGCATCCACCGTACTCTCCAGATATGGACCCCAGCGACTTTTTTCGGTTCTCAGACTTCAAGAGGATGCTCGCTAGACAAAAATTTCGCTCCGATGGATAGGTAATCGTAATCGCCGAAACTGAAGCCTATTTTGAGGCTAAAGACAAATAAATTATAAAAATGGTATCGAAAAATTGTATATTACAGCGGTATAATCGTTGTATCGCCCTCGAAGGGAACTATATTGAATAATAAAATCAAATTCTATATAAAAAAATATTTTTTTCGATGCTAGCCTACGAACTTTTCAGCCCGCCTGTTATTTGCAGAACAGCTAATAATAATCTCAGAACTATAGCAAAAAAACTGCTAATTTTTTCTGAAATTAAAATTATGGAATCTCAGTATTTACTATTTTTATAGATATCTATAAACCATTAGCATCTATATGATTATATTAATTGCATATACCAAAAACAGCTGAAGTTTGTTGATTTTGCCGATAAGGAGAGAGTGGAAACCATAGTATGTAGCAGTTGTTTGTAAAATAATAAAATTAAAAAATTAAATAATAAAGTAACAATTTAATTAAACGGTTTAAAATTAAAAAAAATCCACATATACTTAAACAACAACAAATATTTAGATCAATACCTTCCTTTGGTGGTCCGTATTCAATCAATTAATACCATTAAATGACACCAATTAGATATGAAGGGTCAGTATTTAAATAAATAAATGACTAATATTTAAAAAATTGATGTAATTTAAGATACAAGTATTAACAAATTATGCTGGAATTTCAGATTATATTTGGAACTACCTTCTACAATATTATTCATACCACTGACATTTCAACAAGTATTTAGATCAATACCTTCCTTTGGTGGTCAGTATTCAATCAATTAATACCATTAAATGACACCAATTAGATATGAAGGGTCAGTATTTAAATAAATAAATGACTAATGTTTAAAAAATTGATGTAATTTAAGATACAAGTATTAACAAATTATGCTGGAATTTCAGATTATATTTGGAACTACCTTCTACAATATTATTCATACCACTGACATTTCAATTAACCCAATATCTAAAATCTTATTTTCATAACGATTTTTATTTAATTTTAAAGAGATGGCATTTTGAAACTGGTGTAATCCAGAAAATTCTCATATCGTGTAAGATATTCCAACCTGGAGCAAAGTAGGTACTAGAGAACATTATTGTAATGAATTAACATACAATTAGTTTTTGGTCAGAAATTTATCCAAATTACCAGATGTGAACCACGATTTCGGACTTAACTAACACACAATAGATAGCTTCAATAAAATATTGACCAAACCGAACTAAATGTTCTTTATTAATTTGGTTCACGTGCCTATCAGGTAAGATAAGCTGCGCCGTTGATTGAGTTTGTTAAATAGATACCTTCGTACGGCCTTGCCAAACATACGAAATACCACAGTTGGCAGTAAAACTCAGTAGATGGCGTTACACTGACTCTAATATGATATAATACCAACTTATTTTTATAGAGCAATTACGGTTTGGTCAGTGTTTCATCGAAAATATATATAAAGCGTGCTGATGGTGAACTATTAAGTTCAAAATCGTTGAAATTTTTAAATTAAGATATATCAATATATAAATATACTGGGAAAATTCTGAGGCCAGCTTCTAACTCAACGATAAAGGTACCACAAAGTTTCAAGAATTTTTTTTTTATTGTATCACTACAATTGATTCACCACACAGTAGCTTCATCAGGTGATGAATTAACAAACCCTACTTACTACTATTACTAAGTAGGGTATATTAATTCGTCACCTGATGAATCCACTGTGTGGTGAAACAATTGTAGTGATATAATTAAAAATTTGTTTTTTAAACTTTGTGGTTATTTTACAATTTATTACATTATGGATAAGTTTCAACAAATGTTAGCTTCTACATCAATAGATAAAGGTATCTCGGAAATTACTACTCTGGCTGTTTTTCTATGTGATTCCACGTAGTAATTCTCACGAAAGTGAAGTTTTTGGCATTCTGATGCCAGATTCGGAATCAGAATCGCAAATGACATCTCTGGTGTAAGCTTCCTAATCCACGTTAACCTGCGTTCGTTGTAAAAACATCTTGCAAATGTGTCTTTCAAATTACCTAACACGTATTAATTTTCTTTAGAACACTTTTTAATGGAAATGCTTCATGGAACTGAAGGAACTATAATAGAGGTATCTTAATTTGTTGTAATATAAAGGATGTTCCGTTAGAATTTACCTTTTTAAAAATTATTAAATTAATAGTTTTGACCTTTACTTGATGAAAATCCAAGGAATAAAAACACCAAACAAGTAGATTTTGACAAATGTTATTAAATTATGTAACATGTTTCGCCAAACATTGGCTTCATCAGACATGCGAGTATTTACTACTAAACCTAAATTATCGCGTAACAGTTTAAAATAAATAGTTGACTAATGGGGGTGGAAATACATTTAAAATACATTTAGTAGGGGGGAATTATTACCATCTATTTGGTCGTTCAGTATTAAATTGAGTTTTTTTAATTTATTTATTTCTAAAATTTCCAGTATTTACTTTTTGACTCTTATTACATTTGTGTAATATATATATATATATATATTCCTTATATATATATATATATATATATATATATATGATTTTCTTCTATTAGCAAAATTTGAATCTTTTTTATTGTTAAGGAAACTGTTTTTATGTTCATGTGCTCGTTTTTGAAAATTCGTCTCCGTCTGTCCAATATATACTTCGGGGCAAGACCCACAGGTTATCTTGTAAACTACAGAGCATTTGTCATTATCGACTTTGTCTTTATTGTTTTTTATGAGTTTTCCTAATGAGTGATTAGTTTTATAGGTAATATTGAGACCATACTTTTGTAATGACGAACTGATTTTGTTTGTAATATAGCCTAGGCACGTTATAGTATTATATATGTATATATTGTTTTTGGTCGGAGTAATCGGGCATTTAGATTGTAAAATTAACTTTTTTTGTTTTTTAAAAATTACTTTGTCTATCACTAAAGGGTCGTAACCATTGTTGTAGGCAACTTGTTTGATAATACCTAGTTCATGTAAATAGTTTACTCTAGAAATTGGAACAGTTAGAAGTCTATGAATCATAACTATTGTAAGCCGATAGTTTGTGTTGGAACGGATGAAATGATTTATTGTGTATAGTTGTATCTGAATGTGATGGTTTATGGTATATGGAAAAACTAAATTCATTATTAATTTTGGTTATAGAATTGATTTTATTATTTATTTCTCCTTCAATAGTGAATTTAATATTGGGGTGAAGATTGTTAATAAATTTTAAGAAAATATTTAAAAATTTACTAACGTAACATTCAGATCCCAGTTTGTTACTTTTTATAAATATGGAATCAATAAATAATTAGAGAGACTTACCCCTTTACCACAAAAAACTACAAACCGCGGACACGTGTTTCGCCCACTTTTATGTGTCCGCGGTTTGTAGCTTTTTGTGGTAAAGGGGTTAAGTCTCTCTAATTATTTTTTGTAATTTGCCACAGTCTCCGATAAATATTCTCATTGGAATCAATAGAAACAACTTCTCCGAGGGCTAATACCTCAACGAGCATTAAATTAAACTGTTGATTCCGAAATGTGGGATTATTATATTTAGGCGAATAACGATTTTAATGCCTTCTTTTTTGGATATCTTCGTCTAAGAATCTTTCGGCAAATTAAATTAGTAGTATTAATAGGAAGCCTAAAGAGACTATAATACTCTAACATTCTTTAACCATTATCAATTCAAAAATACTCCATACCAACAATAATAATACCAAAAACTAACAATGTTAGAAAACGTAGAAATCAAAAACTATTTAAACTTAGTAAACAATCAAATAAAGTCCGGCTTTACCAGCTTCCTACTTCTTCTGTGTAATTTGCAAATAGAATAAATACGTTGGCATTAGTTTTAAGATTTAACCGAGCGGCGTGATCTAGTGCTCTAAATTATTGCTTAGCATTCGGGAGGTCACCGGTTCGAACCCGGGTGGGGCTGCTCTGGTCCAAGTTTTCTCTGGTTTCCTTGGATCATTTAAGCAAATGCTGGAGCAGTAATATTCCACAGATAATCTTTCACTTCTCTTCTGTCTTCATTTCGTCCGTCTCATCTTTCTCTCCCTAACGACACCACCCACCCATTCCCACGATTCCTGAAAGGAAGCTGAATAGGGCCTTACGTCCTATCCTCCGGCTTTGCACTACAGTGTAGGTCGGAGGGACTAACCGCCCACCAGCACCAGTAGCTGATGGGAATGAAACAAATTTTTTTTTTAAGATTTAATTTATGTATTTCTGATAATACTAGCTGTCGATCAAAACAATACATTGCCGAGTAAGTCAAATAAAAATTGTTGAAACAACACTTTGTTCATTTTCACTTTTTTAAATTGTGTATGTATTGATCGCATCTCGCGTTTTCATTTCATCAAATTTTCAGGTTATGGATGACATTATTTTGCGGGTAGAATATGTAATAACTCTTAACTATACCATACGATTTTACAGTGTGGAAGAAATTATTACCTAGGCAGTAATTCATACTTTGGACCACGGCTCGCTCGTAAGTCCGAAAGATTATAATTATAATTTACACATCGGAATTTCTTTTTCTATTTCAAATAATCAAAAAATTATTACGCATTGCAGCAACTGACAGTGGTTGATATTTACTCCATTTCTATATATTAGCCTTATTTCAAGTTTCTGTTGTAATGTCTTAATTCTAAAGATTTTTCATTTAAATCTGAAACATATTGTACACCTTTGTAAACACAAAAGTATATAAAAGCGGTATCTCTCCAATAAAAGTATAGTAGAGGAAACAGCAATAATATATGGAAGGTTAAGCTCCGTAAATTTACACACGATCAGGTTTTGATACAACCACGTTAAATGTGAATTTGAATAGGATAAAGGAAAAGAATTATTACCACCCCTGGTGGTTTTACGAAAAGAGATCGGAACAATGAGTTTTCAAATCTGCAGATAAATAAAATACGGCTTGTCTTGGCCTTAGTAATAAGTATATTTGTAATGCAAGGGAATTTGTATCGGTTATACTGAAACAGATTTATTCGTTCATAAAGTAACCAACCAATAATAAATAAAAACTCATTTATTTTTAGTACCGATAAATAATATGAAAATTGTACTTTCAAGAAGTGTATTAATTACAATTACTACAAATTTGTTTTGTAAAACATTAACTTCTTCAGGAAGAAATTTTCACGTACTTATTGAAAGTGTAGTATTTATATTATTTATCAGTATGTATCAGTTTGAACATGTAACAGCTTCTGCAATTGACAATTCACTTAAATTATATTGTTAATAATATTTGTCTAAAGGTTTCTTGAATATTAAGAGCATCGTTTTAATGAACCTTTTAAATACCCTCACACTGAATGCTTTGATGTTATTTTTATTAATTATTTAGTATCTTACTTACTATACTTGTAAGTAAGTAGGTTAAATAAGCAAATATAGATACATATATGATGAATAGCTACGTTCTGCAGGATATTTTATTTTATAAATTATTACATATTTTGATTAAATTCCACTTTCACTAATTGTAGCCACCTTTTGAATAAGATTGGAATAATATACTATTATCAAAATTTTTGAAAATAATAAGGGATATATACATATAGTATATATATATATTTATGTCACAGGTAAAGTTAGATAAGCGAGTTAACCTAGGTTTATCAGGGTAAACTGAGTTTTATCCGCTTGATTAAAGTTGGATAACCATAAATGATTCATATAACTCAAGATATTAAGCTATATCTGCGCTTGTGTGAAGAGTGTCAAAAAAACTGAAATCTGTCAAAAAAGGACTTGTGGTTAGGTTAGGTTAGGTTAGGTTAGGTAAAGCTATTGAAAATCTTTGCAACTCGAAATGTCACAGAAGCTTGTCTTGTTTGAACAAATAAGTACTCGTGAGTAGATTACCATTAAGAGGATACAGTTTTAGAATTCTAATTTTTATTTGTAAAATGTGTTTTTTGAATTAAATATGTTTTTCAAACATTAATGGCCTTGTCATTTATGGTACATCTAACTTTAACCAAGCGAAAGCGGATAAAACGCGGTTTACCCGGGTAAAGCCCGAAACGTGTACAATTCCAAATATATTTTGAACTTTACCCAATAGTCTTGGGTATTACGCAGTTTACCCGGGTAAACCTAGGTTTACTCGCTTATCTAACTTTACCCGTAACATATATATAAAAAACAAATTGATAATTATCACGATATTATAATTTAGTTGATAGCACGCGTTACCGTAAATTATAATTACATTTAATATTTTTTCACTAAAAAGAGTAATGATAATTATATATTTTTAGAATTTTTATTGATTTCACAAAAATAGAAACACATGTCTTTATCACAACAAACGGAATAATTGTCATTCGTCACATAATAAGCAAGGATCAGAAAGCTACCGGTGTAGTTTTTGTAGGAAGGAGATGAGTGTTAACATTCAAACCTATTCAACTGAGTATTTGAACTGTAAACCGGATGAAAGGATCGTCTCATAAGTAACGTCGTGGGGGGCGAACAACTCCCAGAAGATTGGAGGTGTAAACAACTTACCAATTTGCTATTCACTAGAAACATGGTAGTATAATATGCGTGTTGAACCCTTGAATTCACAAATGAGTAGGATAAAGTTGACCACGAACAAAAACTTTAGTAGCTAACGTTAAATAAGCGGACCTTTTCTTCTTTCCCAATATTAGTTTCTTCTATAATTATTAAAGTAAAAATTGTCTTAAATATAATACATTTAATTAAATCTTATACGCTGTATCTCCGGTAATGATGATTTAAATTATTATTTGCTGTTTATATATTTATCTTATAGTATTGGAGTAATTAATCATGTTAAATGTGGAAATTGTGATGTCTTTTTTATTCAATAATACACTATTTGATAAAGAATTGGCAATAATAAAACATATTGCTTTTAATAATGGTTTTAATCCGAATATTGTAAACAAAATTTTAAAAATAAAAAACGCAAATTAATTAAGGAACATCTTTACAAATCGTCTGTTTACACCGTTATAATTCTTCAAAAATCAATTACAGTTTTATTAATTACGTAAAAGACATTGGCTACAAAATTAGTAACCATCTGCTCAAATCGAATATTGTTCTAATTTTAGTGAATAAAATCGACCTAAGAACTCTTTTGGTTAATATTAAAACAAAATTAAATTTTCTGGAAAAAAGCGGGGTTTACAGAATTTCGTGTAAAGATTGTCTTGTTTTTTACTTGAGTTAATCAGGCAGGGCTATTAAACATAGAATAAATGAACACGTACTTTCAATAAAGAACAACAAAAATACAACAGAGATAGCTCAACATTGTTTAGAATTTAATCATGTATTAGACATTAACTCAATAAAATTATTACATAATGTATAAAAAAGTTTTAAATTAAATTTGTTAGAAGCCTTAGAGATTAAGAAAGCAATTAAAAATAAAGATAACATAGCTAACAATCAAGTAGAAATGGTCACAGTAAATTCAGCGTTATTATTGTCGGATTTTGCCAGTAATTAACCACCCCTTAGTAACACCCAAGTTTATAATACCAATAACACTAAATAAACATCATTGTAAACAGTTTTAATTTTAGTAGTAGAATGACCTGGAAAAGTGGAAACAAATTTGTCGAGTTTTTAAATAAATATTAAGTGCAACGTTTTTCGTCTACTCATTTTATTTTATAACACTATTACTATATGAGCTGAGGTAAACATATGGAATCTATTGTAAAAAAGAACAAATTGTTTGATATTTCTTATTACAGACTATCTAAATACATGCAAACATTAACCGTAATGATAATACACAACGCACTAGTTGAACTCGTTCAAGTTTGGAAGGATAAGTACAACTGTCGGTTACCTATTACCCCATTTTTGTAAAATTTCATACGCTTATCAATAAAGTCTGTACGAGGAATCCGAAAAGTACTGACTGAAGCTAACAACACTAGATATGGAACTCATTTACAATAAAGAAAAGTGGCTAATTAACTATAGAACTTGCAATTATAAAACTATTAATAAACCATCATGAACATATGTTATTCAATGTATATGTTACGGTTAATGTTAGATAACCGAGTTAACTTAGGTTTACCCGGGTAAACTGCGTAATACCTAAGACTTTACCCAAGAGTCTTAGCTTGGGTAAAGTCCAAAATATATTTGGAATTGTACATGTTTCGGGTTTTACCCGGGTAAACCGCGTTTTATCCGCTTTCGCTTGGTTAATGTTGGATGTACCATAAATGACTCATATAATTCAAGATGTTATTAAGCTATATCTGCGCTTGTGTGAAGGGTGTCAAAAGAAAAACTGAAATCTGTCAAAAAAGGACGTGTGATTAGGTTAGGTTAGGTTAGGTAAAGCTATTGAAAATCTTTGCAACTCGAAATGTCACAACAGCTTGACTTGTAATGTGTTTTCTGAATTAAATATGTTTTTCAAACATTAATGGCCTTGTCATTTATGGTACATCCAACTTTAACCAAGCGAAAGCGGATAAAACGCGGTTTACCCGGGTAAAGCCCGAAACGTGTACAATTCCAAATATATTTTGGACTTTACCCAAGAGTCTTGGGTATTACGCAGTTTACCCGAGTAAACCTAGGTTAACTCGCTTATCTAACTTTACCCGTAACACATACATTGAATAACACATGTTCATGATGGTTAATTAATAGTTTTATAATTGCAAGTTCTATAGTTAATTAGCTACTTTTTTTTTAATTGTAAGTGAGTTCAGTATCTAGTGTTGTTAGCTTCAGTCAGTACTTTTCGGATTCCTCGTACAGACTTTATTGATTACGTGTATGAAATTTTATAAAAATGGGGTAATAGGTAATCGACAGTTGTACTCATCCTTCCAAACTTGAACCAGTTCAACTAGTGCGTAGTGTATTATCATTACGGTTAATGGTTGCATGTATTTAGATAGTCTGTAATATACATAATATACATATATATTATAATAGTTCGAGGTAAAGGGTCGGGGTATAATCGCCTTGTGAGAGAGTAACGGGCTGCGTGTAGAAGAAGCGCAGTCGTTCAATACACAATGGCGAACTTGACAAAAAATTAAATTGGATAAATGTACTGTAACTGATAAGTGTCCGCTCAATAAAATTGTATTAGCGGTAATTGGGGTAAGTCTCCTATTTTTACTTATTTAAAGTAGGATATTTGTTAAATTGTTATAGTCTTTTAGTTATTAATTATTTAAGCTAACAAAACACGAAAAACGCAGGTTCAAAATATATTTCGAATAATTTAAATTATTTTTACTGTTTTTATATTCGAAAATACTAGTGGATTACATAAACTTTAAATTTAGAAAATTGCGTTTGTAAACACATAAATTAGTTACATATTTTTGGAATTCCTTTTTTGACAATTTAGTTTTTAGAAAATATTATTTTAAATAAAACTAAAATCTTAAAATATTTTTTTAATAATTTATAATATTTTTTTTAGGTTATTTATTAATAAAACATCTCATTAAGAAAAACTTTTGTTCTTAAAATTAATTATTTGCAATTCTCTACAAGGCAGAAATAAAGTTGTTTAGTTTATTTAATAAACAATTTCTTTTAAACAATAGCCGAAAGTGTTTTTATAAAAGGGATTACAAAAATAATTATATGCATACACATATAAAGTTTAGAATAAAACATTTTCCGATGTATGTACACGGTTTTCATATAATTTTTAAGGAATGATATTTAGAGAATATAGTGTTTAGGCATAACTAAATGAAATTATTAGTATAAAAAACATTGCCAGGTTCCCCATTCTGGTGTAGCGCCGGTCCAGTTGCTCCCTAACCTAAAAACTTTACTTAGTACAAATTGAGTACTTCTTTGTTCTTTTATAGAAATCATACAAGTTTCGAAATGTTTCATTATTTTACATTAATGGAAGTTGATTTCTAACCTTTCTAACGTATGTTTAAATCAGCCTCCTGTCTCACAACCATTCCCATGCAGATGTGGTATTGGACAGGTTGTGCATAGAAGATCGGCAATCTTTCAACTGTTCATTTTGTTTTAGACAAAATGTGTTATGGGTTTATATTAATTATTTAATTAGATAAAATTTAAATACTTTTTTGAGTATTTAGCAACAACTGAATATTGTACTATTTCAAACAAAATAATTTGTTCTTTGTTAATGGTAGCTTGTTAGTGTTTGCTAAATTCAATTGTCTCCGATTCTAGTTCTTCTCTATCTTCTAGTTTATATGTGGCTTGTGTTGCACAATTTACTAACTCATGCATGTACTAAACTGTAACACCTCTAAATTTCATGAACAGTGTCATCTGAACAACCTTAAGGAGCCGTATCAGTGGTTTAAAGAAATCATTTTCAAATTAGACAACCTCTTTTACAAAATATGTCAAAATAATAACAACAAGAGAGGTAGGTCTATGTGGTGTGGCTATATTGTAAAAGTTTATTACGGTAACATTTCACAGGTAAGGCTGTAGATTGTCTGGATCACCTACCTGCTTGTGTACGTACAGTATTGTTACATGAATTTCTTTGATCAGGACGTAAAAGTTGCACGAACCAACTGAAGAAACAAATTTGTAGTAACATTTAGTATTTACTCATAATAAACACAACTTTGTATTTTTAAACTAAGGAAAAGAACAAGCTTTTTAAAAAATATCCATTCTTTTGTTTGTAATAGTTTAAAGGTGCTATCATTACAAATTGATGCACAGTGTATTCTTCCGGGCTGTTTTGCTGTGGTCCATGGAATTTTTCTATTCCAGACGTTTCGCCATGCTTTGGTGACGGCATCTTCAGTGATGACTTGGCAAGTGCTTGGTCGTAATTCAGTCACCACTGAAGATGCCGTCAGCAAAGCACGGCGAAACGTCTGGAAAAGAAACATTCAATGGACCACGGCAAAACAGAAGAATACACTGCATCAACATACGCCGGCCGTGAAAGCCTGAGAATTATAGTAACATTACAAATTGTCCATTTTATTATATTGTTTCATAAATAGGGATGTTTGTTTAATATCTAAAAGAGTATTGGAAGAAACGAAACCATCAGAAGATTGAAAACAAAAGAACGTATATCTACCTCATCAAATTTTTCTACAAGCTCTCATATCTCTTATTACAGCTTTTAACTGATTACAGAAAGCCTTTTAATTTCATAGTAAGTAATTATAAATTACCATAAATCGCCATTAACGAAATGGTTGTTGAATTTTGAAAACAATTGTCTTTTGATAGTGGCCGAAAAATCAATGTTGTTTTTAAAGTATTGGTAATAGATGTACGTATTTTGCGTGACTTACCTTTAGGATTATAGAATATTAATATACGCCATTCAGTTATGAATAATAGACAGGTATTTGATGGAAACCCATATAATTAGGGTAAACTAACGATGAGATGTTCCCACCTTACGTGTTGTACGAATTGCATTATGGAAGCCAGAAAGATGACGTTTAATGTACAGAAGAACCGAAGAGGTACACAGCAGCATGTAATTCGATACAAAGGGTAGGCCTTAATTGGGGTTACTCATATTAGAGGGTGAAATCAGTTTCTTTATTCAGATGTTGAATACACTTACGAATAAGGTACATATGTAGTATTACAGCGTTCAATGTACTATTACATAACATTTGTAGTAAGTATCTCTCATTTGTCAAAATATTACCACTCGATTAGGTCGTTTTTATCAGCACGTTTTTGAACTTGTATGTGTTAAATTCCTATCGTAATAACAAAAATTTAAACTTTCGTTAAAAATTATGAATCACATCCATGTAGGTATGTACGAGGGTAAATCAAAAATAAACGGTAATTTTCTAAAATAAATTTATTGATTAATGGTACACACAAACTAAACATTTAACATTTTTCAATGTAGTCACAGTCACCTCCGTGATTTACACATTTTTGCCACCGATTTGGAAGATTGAATATTCCTTCTTCATAAAATGTTTGAGGGCCAGTTGTCAGCCAATTACGCACATACTTCTTCATTGCTTTCTTTCTTCTCTTTTGCCTCCAAGTGATTCTTTCAAGGGTGCGAACAAAAAAAATCATAGTGTGATAAATCGGGGCTATAAGGAGGATTACAGACACAAAGGTTTCCCAGCCCACTTCTTCCAATATATTCCTTGTCAAAACTGCGGTGTGTGCGGGGTGTGGCCTGGTGTTGTCGTGAAGGATGATGACGTCTCGAATGGACATATCCCGTCGTTTGCCTCGGTACGCGATTTTTGTCGACTGCAACAACTCAGAATAGTAAGCCGCGTTCACTGTTCGTTGATCGTGGAAAAAATCAATGAGTAAAACTCATTTTGATTCGAGAGTGTAGTGGTGGACCCACGTTTCATCAAAAGTGACGATACGCCTCAAAAAAAATCCCGTTCTTGTCGAAATCGATTCAGAAGTCTTAAACTGATCTCTGACCTGCCCTGCTTTTGATTTTCGGACTAATAGCACTAATTTTTCTAAAGCCATGTTAATCAGTGGTGATGGACTGAACACTCCCATAGCTGATATCCACCTTTGATGAGATTTTTTCAATAACTCGACTACATCGCCCGGTGCTTAAATGGAGTGCAAGCAGTGTGTACGGACAGAAATTCAAGGAAAGAAGAAAGAGGCTTTTTGCACTAAGGCGAAGATAGCGCCACGAAATTCAAAATTTATTTTAATCGAATTATTAATTAACGTGTGATCGCTTAAATAATTGCCATTTAAAACAAGAAAAAGCAAACCATTTCTCCTAATACTTCTTAATTTGTCCCATTGAAATGAAATAAAAAAGAAACTAACTGAGTAATTTTCAATTAAGGACAACCTAAGGTATCAAACAATTCCAGTGTGGCGACTGGTTAGCAAATAGGGGTAGTTGAGATTGACAGTAACAGTGTTAGCAGTATGTCAATCTGCTAGTGTGTATTATATTATATTCGGGAAATAAAGCGGGTAAAGTGTATTATCGTAGGTTGTGAAAACCGTGGTGGTAGAGACTATTTACTTTTGTTAAAAATACATAACTACTTTTTGCGCACAGATTAATCGAATTAATTTCAAATTTTAGTAATTTATTTTGCTTTACCAGGTAAACATATTTTCCGAAAGGTTTTTATTACTCATTTATCTTAATTATTGACTACACTAATACGAAGTCAGAATATTATTATTATTATATATTATTTTGTGTGGGTTAATAAGTAAGACAGAGACAAAGATGTCTTACAATCATGGAGCTCGCAGTGATTGTTCGGCTAACTGGTTTATTAACAAGTGAAGGCGAGTTAGCGTTATATCTGCCATGGAAACGAGACCGAAAATATTTGTCTGTTAGAGTGGTTCATAGGTATCTTCGGGGTTGTTGCAGAAAAAGGAAAGGTCGTCGAACGTGTGACCACCCGCGTTAAAAAGAAAAGTAAGAGAGAGAGATTAGCTACTGTACTATTGAAGTAGAATAGAATCTTTGTAACCCCGCGTTTTGAATAGGCCTAGGAGGATTGTAGGAAGGTAAAGGGAAGTCCGCTAAGCGCGATTTTCGAGCAGTAAATGGAGTAGGATTTCGGATATAAGTGACGCACGGGATACACTATAAACACGGAGCAGCGTGGTGTATTGGTTTGGGTCATTGCTTAGCAACCGGGAGGTCATTGGTTCGATTACGGATCCGGCTGCTCTGATCCAAGTTTTCTGTAGTTTCCTTGGATCATTTAGGTAAATGCTAGGCCAGTAGTATTCTACAGATAATCCTCCACTTCTCTTCTGTCTTCGTTTCGTCCATCTCTTTCTCTTCGTAACCACCTCCCACCTACTCCCATGATTCTTAAAAGGAGGCTGAAGAGGGCCGTACGCCCTACTCTTTGGCATTGCACTACAGTGTAAGTCGGAAGGACAGCTCGTCCATCAGTATGACCAACTAGTAAGAATGAAACACCCAAGCTTCTTTGTTTACAGGAAAGCAATATTCGACATTTTCAGCCTTAGTGAGAACGGTAAAATACTTGACTGGCGCTGTTTTCAGTATAAAAGAGCATCTTCGTTTTAGCTGTTGCAGGAACGGTTAAATATTTGGTTGACTCTGTCCTCAGAGTAATATACAATAGGCGTCTACGTTTTTAAGCTGTAAAGAGAACGGGCAAATACTTGGCTGGTTTTGTTCTCAGTCTTAGATTGCTTCGTAATTAAATTTCATTATACTCGTTTAACGAGACATAACATAAGACTATTAAAGGGAGCAGTTCACCGTCCCGTAGTTTAATTCCTGCCTGATGTCGTCCATTACTGGCCTATATAATCTACTCCGCTGTTCATTGCCGACCACCCTTATATATATTGCTTTCGGCCATTGTCGCCTCTAAACGAACCGAAGTGACTGTTTTGATTCGCTATGAATCGTCCTGGACTGCAACTTGATGAAGTCCAAGTATTTGTGTTGAATCTTGATTGAAGTAGCGTTTGTAAGTCGTTTGAATTAAAGTCTTTGAGCAGGTTTTATATACATATATTTACACTTTTTACAACGGATAATTCTGGTAGCAACTACCGGGAAGCGTTGTGTCACGATTGAGTTGTCCCTTGAATATTATTAATTGATTAGAGTTGGTGGTTGATATGAGTTGAATAGATGGTTTAATATGAATTGATATTGCTTGTAATGATCTCTTTTTAGAAAAAGGGTTATTTATAGATTTTAGAATAAGTTGGAAAGGGATGGAGGTGTGGTTAAATTTGATGAGAACAATGATGGTGGGTGTTAAAGGTGAGGAAGGTGGGATTTGAAACTTGATGTAGCGTATTGGTATATGGTTTTAAATATGACAGAAATTTGATACAAACTGACGGACGTTAGGATTAGGGAGTTGACAGTTTCAGCTACAAAAGTTATTGAAATTTATGGACGATTTGTGGTAGTGCAATTAGGAAAGTATTCGGGACTAAATTGACAAAGGAAAGTAAGTGGTAATAAATGAACAAAGGAGCTAAACATTAGAATTTAGAAAGTCAGCGTGAAAACGTTACGCTTCTTGCAATGATAATAAAGCAGTTGGTGGTTCAAGGGACGCAACAGTGACCATCCCCAATTTGCATGATTAAATGATTACCCGTATCCGTCGCTGATTTTCTGGGGTACTTCTCTGGACTTTCATTATATGGTTGGTTGAAAATCGTTCGCCGTTCCTTTTCGCACCCAAAATCACCAAGTCGACCACAACACACGAAATAACTGGTAGAAGTTGCCTATTTTCGCCTCTGTTCGGCATGCGAGGACTGTACCGTTCACTCCTTTAGCACGCCTCTACTGTACCCTCGACCTACCATCCATCCATTTCTTGCTGACTGGTAACGAGCTCCCAGGAACGATGTAGCTCCCACTTCGGATGTAGTCGAATCCGATGACACACAAAGCGAAGGTATAAACACTGACCCTTATTAGTACTGATGTTTGTCAATAACGACTGTGCTTTTCACTTGAAATTTATGGCCTATTTATTTACTGATAACAAACTTGCATAGCTACTGTTGGTTTAAAAATTAATATATTTTATTGTCTTTTATATATAACCATTTTGTTTTCATACATATAATTTTATCAATCGTTTTTAGATTTTATAATTGTCTCAATTCAGTCCACTTTAGACTCGATTTAATCTTATAAATATTATTCATTTTATCCCTGTACTGTACACACACCAGTGTTAGGTGAACGACAATTATGCTTTCTAGCTTGAGAAGCTTGACCAGGTATTTTAGGATACTATCACTATAGCTTTAGTATATTTACCCTAAAATTTCGCAACATACATGGACTAGACCGGTCTGAAAGTTTAGCCGGCAAGGTTCTACAAGAAACTCGCTTGTTTGCATTATGATTAATTCAGGCGAATGTTTAGTTACCGAAATTATAATAGCGGCGGTATCTATCCTTTGAGTTGAAGGTATCTATTCTTGATTGTCTTTCGAGCCCCTAACAGCAATTTTGAGCATCTAAAGACTTTGCCTTTGTAACAGGTGTGTAATTTATTATTCATTGATGGTTTTGTCTAAATTATAAGACGAAACTTTCTATTAAAAAACCCTTGGTTCAGTAGGAGGAAGACTATGTAATTTGTCGTACTGTGTTGTTCTGACTTGTCAGAGGCAATGTTTACTAAGAGCATCCTGACTCGCAAAACCATAAACAAGGCAATGTTTATTAGGTTGACATGACCGCTATATAAAATACAGGTCTAGTGATCACAAAAGTGCCCGATTCCTAACCACTAACAAACTATATAACATATATATTCCTTCCAAGTTAAGAAATTCATTGGTGTATTATAAATGGTGCTTCTATTTCCTGAACTAGTATCAAAGACGTCTGTATATGAAGTTGTTAATAAACCCGTAGTCCAAATTTCTGCGTTTTATTTATTAGCGTATATAGTTTATACGTAACTCAATAATTAATTTGATTTATTTAATTACTAGGTACTACAACGTAAATATTAAAAGGTCCTACCACTATTGACGATCACTATAGCCGCTGTTTTGCTTCGTTATTAAATGAATGTGTTTTTAAAGGTTTAATATTTTTGACAGTAAAACAATATAAATCTAACGTAATTTAACCTAACCTAAGCAATCTTAATTTTTATTGTATTTCTAATATATATATATAATGCAGTAAGGTCATAAGAACCTCACCTAACCTACCATAACGTTACCGAACCTAATTTATTCCAAAGTATACTAAAAAACGTAAAATTACTTTTATCAAACTTTTGATTTTCGCATAGAACCCCCCGCCCCCACCAACATTTCGTTCCTATACTAACAACCTTTTCGATGATGTAGCACGCGCCGTTTGAACTCATACTGAACTACTGCACTAAAACAGTTTTTATGCTTAATGCCTACTTATTACACATTTACTTATAAAATTTCGCTTTTTTGCAATGAAAATTATAATTATCTAAATTTCATTATTTTAATGTTACTAGATATTTCACACCTTTTCAGCAATATTACAAAATTGAATAACAATTTCTTGGACTATGTATTCAAGAACATCATCTGCTTCATGTGCATTATTACAATTTACACCCATATATTCTTTACAAAACATTGAACAACTAACGTCCTGCAGAGTGTTATACATTCAGTAGAATTTGCGTTGCACATAAGCACTATGTGGAGTCTTATAAAGAACCAGGTAAATCATTATCGAGGAGATTAAGTATGTCTGCGAATCCATGCAGAAGTCTGCATGAAGAGAGCGTCCAGGGGTCCGTCGAGTTTAGGCAATTGTCATGTGCAAGGAATACTGGTGTTAAGTGTGACTCTATCCCGAATTTCCAGAAACAAATACACTTCATCAAGCCGCAGAAAAAACAAGGTAGGACATTACGATACCTCGAGAAGGCATCATCGATACAGTAGGTATATAGTGAAGGAAACAAAATACCTCTTTATTAATAAATAATATAAATTAACATAGAAAAATTTCATCATTAAATAAAGATCAATTATTTTTACAGAAAAGGAAAATAACAATAATAATGTAAATATTAGAAAAATCTAAAAAACTTTGAACGATTGCATCTAAGCCAAATCTTATCAAAAAGAAATTTCAATATGGAATTTAAAAGGAAATTTTCTTATTTTTTTGTAACACAATATACCTATACCTATTTCTATCCGAGAAGGAGTTGTAAAAAATGCAATAAAATTAAGATAACTTACTGGGCTTTTGGGTCGTGGTCTATAGGCTTTTTTGTTGTCTGACGCTTCTTCAGCGGCTGCGGCTGACATCTTCAGAAGCGTTTGTGGTTTGGTCGTCTAATAATGTCATATGACATTAGACGTTTTCGAGATTGAAAGATGTTACAACGACCAAACCACAAACGCTTCTGAAGATGTCAGCCGCAGCCGCTGAAGAAACGTCAGACAACAAAAAAGCCTATAGACCACGACCCAAAAGCCTGGTAAGTTATCTTAATTCGATTGATGCCAGTCGTGAAAGCCTACATACTACAATTAATACAATAAAAATTTGCTTTGCTATTTTGAATAGTTTTTGGACAATACATCATCATCATCATCATCATAGTGTCGCTAGTCGGAAGGGTGGTTGAATACCCACCTATCCTGAGCTAATCTTCGTATTCCTCTAAAACTAGAACATCTTACATTCTAACAAATTGCGTGCACTAATCTAATCAAGGAATTCTGACCTCTGTCTCTTTTTACTACAATTTCTGCCTCTAGCATGTCTCTAAAAACCCCTTTATATCTCAAAAGGTGTTCCACCAATCTATCTTTCAATATTCCATCATTTCTAACTTTTTTTATGCACGTTATTTTTAATAGCAGACTATAACACAACATCTCAAACATTTCCAACTTTTTCTTTCAGCAGCGTTCGCCGTCAACATTTCTCACCCTCTGGCTCCAAGCATACATTTTTAATAATCTCTATTAAGTTCCTAAATTAACTCATCACGAGCATAGAAATCATTGCTTTTTATTAACTAACTAGCTACTTGACCCTGCGCTATCCATTGTTTTACGTATCTGTCGCTTTTTTCATCGTGACCTATCTTAGTTATATATAATTTTGGAAACAATAGAAACAACTACCAACGCCTAATTATAAGGGATCAAAGATCCCACATTTGAAACGCGTCCTACACAGTAGGCATAGCGCACCGAAAGCCATATCCCACGACCCGTTTCTCAAGCAACATAAATGAGAAAGAATTTTAGTAGACAATTTGGTATTCAGATTAAAAGGTAGATCTAATCTGTAAAATAATGTGTTACAATATCCTTATTAATAACTGATCAAAAGGGTAATTCATATTCGATAACTAAAACACTCTTATTTACAACAAGCAACTACACAACAAATACACAACACAAAATCGCCATAACAACTCCTTCCACGAAAACTGGTGCCCAGTTATTAGCCTGGTTGGCCAAGGTGCACGTTGGCCTTTAACGTCTATATAATTAAAAAAAAACTTTTCGGTGTTTCATTCCTATCAGTTACTCGTACTGAGTGTCAAGTCATGATCTAGAGCACTAGACCATGCCGCTCGCTCGTCCATATAATATAAATCATGAAGTAAAGTAGGTTTGAAGAGCCAATCATATCACGAATAAAACTGACACAATATGGCGTCAAAAATAACCAATTGAATTCAAGTAGCTAACTTCGTGTCGTCTACTTTAGAGAGTAAGACAGGAGCAAGGTGGTGTTGCTGTAAAAAAATTAACATTTCAAGACAACATTCGCTAGAGTCAAGACGTAAGTTGAGATATTTGGTTTTGACTAAATCGAGACAAGACGGGAAACAAAGACAAATATTCAGCTGACTATCGAGTGTTTTGGAAAATAATCATACACCTTACAAAAAACTGACTTCAATTTAACTTAATTTTAACAATAAAAGTAAAAAGTGTGTCAAAATACGAATGATGATTACGATCTATAATCTTCTAACTGTTATAGTTCCAACGATATTGTATAATTATTCAAAACATAATTACCGTACACATATTAAAAAAAAGAAGGCATTAAAGTAATTTTTCGTCTAAATTTCAAGGAACACAGATCTCACATTTCGAACGCGTCCTACACAGTAGGCACAGCGTACGGAAAGCCATAACTCTAGCGTTATTAATAACACTAGAATAGTTCAAAGATGCAAGCCAAACTACATACCTACTTGTTTCTCACGGTGAAATAATTTAAAGTGATCCACAGAGAAATTGAATTTTTAATTTGTAAGGGTTTTTGTGGATCACAAAAATTAAACACTAAATAATGGCAACAACGAATAACAACTTATATTTACAAACGGAAATGAAAATTAAAAAATTGAAATCCAATATTGGAAAACAGACTCGAAGGTGGCCAAGCAAGATAAGAACTGATTACTCAGAGGGAAAAAATGAATGAAATCGAAATTGTGAAGTAAGAGAAAGGGTAGTCAGGGTATCAATAGAGAAGTACAAAAGCTTGAAAAGTTTTGAGACGAGAAATATCAATAAATAGAATAAAGACCCAAATCACCGAAGAAATCCACAGTAAAATAGCAATTAGGGAGGACAGCGAAGTACAGGCGTGGTGCGGTTAGTACGCGAAGTTGAAATGTTAGCAGGGATAGATAGAATACAAAAGCTTTAGAATAGAATGTTAAGAAATATTTACACATACACAGAGACACAAAGAAATATAATACGAAAAAAAATTGAACATATTTATATAAATTTAAAGATAACATTATTATTTCCTGAAAGGCAATAAAGGTATACACAAATTTACATGGAAATATACAGGGGGTGAATGTCTCCTTGTAAAGTTGTTGGCATTCGTGGTAAAATTTTATTGTATCTCTATGACTACTTTTATAATAGACGAACATAGTGCCTAAAATATTCAGAACGTAGAATTTTAATGAATTAAATCTTAGATAGTGTCTTATTATCGTAACGGTGTTCATAAATATAATAGATTTGAAATGAGATTACTCGCAGGTCGTTGGGTGAAACATTTTTTAATAATTAAAATCAAAAATAAAAAGCATTTGGTAGTTTCACAAAATTATTTAAAGGTTGTCGACAGCTGTTTTGATATTCACAGTCTTCAAGAGCATATATCATTATTGAATAGGACCTTCTACAAGAACGTGGGATCGACTTGAATATCGGCACTTCTACAATATGCAATGTTAACGCAGATTCACTGTCCCGAAGACCTTGCGTAAAGTCCTGCACACGGTATTCATTTGCGGAAAATAAAGAAAGACCGGCATTGATATGTTGTAACCTGACCACTGCTTAACTTAAGAGATTCTGATTAGCAATCCATGGCGAAGGACATATCGGTTTACGAAGACTCTAGGGAAGGTACGCGAGCGATTTTATTGGTTACGAAATAGAAGTGACGTCGACGACTGGTACAAGAAATACTCGACGCGCGGCGCTAGTAAGGAACCTAAAACAAGAAGTCATGGGCAGATGCAGCAAAAAAACGTGAGAGCGTCTCTTAAGAGAATCGCAGTCGACGTAGCAAGACCATTTACAACAACAGACTCCGATAACCAATAGATCTTGGTCGCCATGCATTACTTCAGCAAGTAGCCCGAACCATACGAATTACAAAATCAGGAAGCACACACCGTTGTCAAGAAACATCAATAAGTAGATTAGTCCTTATAGGATAGCAATGGAATTATATTTCGACAAAGGCAAGAACTTCGAGTCGGCTTTGTTCAAGAATGCCATTGAACTAATGAGTATCACAAAAACAAGGACTATGCCCTTACATCCATAGTCTGATAGGATGGATTAAACGCTACCCTGAAGACCAACCAAAAAAGCTTCGCTAACGACCACCAGAGCGATTGGGATTGACACATACGCCTATTCCTTTTAGCCTGTCGAACCATCAAGAGACAAGTACGTCGCCAACTACAAAATCGACTAGTAGCCATTTATAATGCTGTACGTACGAAGCTGAGATTCGAGAGTGAGCCAGATATGCGACGAACAAACTCTGGTGGTTTCAATGAAGGCTGTAAAGTATGGTTATATATAATCCATCTAAACGGAGGAGATGTCTGAACCTACACAAACTGTAGCGTGGATTGCTGAGATTCCGAGAAGACTAGAATTTTATAGAACTGCATTCTGGAACTTTCAAGGAAAATATCCATTTACTATAAATAAGCTGCCGCGAAGTCGGCCGAGTTAGTTCTAATTATGAAGCGCTGGAAGTCGAATAGCGAAGAGCAAAGAAGTGATTTAGTGAGCGAGAGAGTTATTAATTATTAATTGTGGTGTTGGTTAAAGAAAATTATTAGAAATAAATTAAGATTGACAGTAACAGGAGTAATGATGAGTTAGCTGTGTTTAAATACCTGACATTATTGCGATTGTTTTTGAAAATGCAGTTGAAGGGTTTATGACAACGTAACGTAACCTCAAAAATGCAATTTTTTTTTAGTAATTTTTGAATCTTAGTAAATATTATTTTTTGAATAGTTTTTTGTAAATACATTTTCGTAAAAATTAACAGTCCCAATTATGTATAATAATAGTGAGGGAAAATTGCTTTTTTTCTTAAAAAATATACTGAAGCTATATGTAACTAGAATGACTAATTTTTACTGCATTTTTTACTTGTTATGTGCTTTCTCTAGGCCATTTATTTCGTAGGACCAATTCATTGAAATATTTCGATGTGTATCCACAGTGATAACTTGATTGTTGGCGTATCTTCTGTTTGTGCGTAGAGCATGCTTCCCCGCGTCTAATGTTAAAGTAATTATATAGAATAATAAGATATTCCAATATTCGATAGGTCGTTAAGTGCCCTTAATGCGTTTAGACTTGAGCTTATTCTACTAAGGAGCGTAGACTAGCGGGAGTTTCATCACAATTGATTTCAGATTTCAAATGGGTTTGAATAATTTGTCGTCCTTTACTACATGTTTGTTTTAACAGATCCCAAGCTACCATATAATTCTTCTTTAATGCATCTAGATTTGATTTGGAGCTATAGATCCAAAAAGAGCATTTATTAATATATATGTTAATACTTGTGAAAAGGCAATAGTAAATTTAGAAAAGAATAATGAAATCTATACCAACGAATGGGATTTCCGTCAAACTGCTTTATTCTAATTTTTGATAATAAACTACTGTTTTGTTTTGGTGCTATTCTCTTCTGTTTTCATTTCGCCCGTCTCATCTTTCTCTCCCTAACCACACCACCCACCCAGTCCCACGATTCCTGAAAGGAGGCTGAAAAGGGCCTTACGCCCTATCCTTCGGCTTTGCACTACGGCGTAGGTCGGAGGGACTTCTCGCGAGTAGCTGGTGGGAATGAAACACAAAAAAGATTTTTTTTCCTGAGCTCTCACGTTCATCACTCGATTCAAAGCTTTGTCCGTCATTTGCCGTTTCTACTTTAAATTAAATTTGTTAACAGTTATTATAAAAACTTTCTAATTTAATTTTCCTGGTTTGAATTTCGTTTATTTCAGCATCAGGATGGTAATTTATACCCTTATTTTTAATTAGTCTTCAAAATTTAATAATAATATTGAAAAAGAACGACATAGACAGGAAATGTAAATATTCACTAATCTTTTATTAAAATAATGCGTTATCAAAGGTAAAAAAATGATGACATTGTAGTAAATGCTCACGAATTGTTCTGTCTCACGGAGAAATATAAATCTTAAAGTAAAACGTAAGCATTTTTGATGTGACTTTTTAACACACTTTACAGTAGTAAAATTAGTCGTAATGTTGAATTGAAACCTTAAACAAGTCTTTTCTTTTGCGTCACCTCCCCGTGACAATTTATTAAAATAAATCTTTTTAAAAATCGAAATTAACGAAGAAGAAAAATAACTACTGTTCGGTGCGTCAAAGACATTCTTTGTTTATTATATTATTGTTGTATACTTACAGTTAAGTTTAAATTTAGTTTTCACGTAGGATTGTAAATAATTTCGTTTTTTGTATTAAGGTAATCTAAGCAAAATTTTCTTATTGTACATATTTTTTTTTCTATTACTGCAACGTTGTTGCAACGGTTATCATATTTGGGCTTTTGAAACAGGCAACAACCGATAATTAATACAAGGGACCAAGAGCATCTGCCGATGGCACCTGCGTATAGAAAATCACAGTTTCGTCATTACAGATTTTTCGTCTGCGTATAATCGACCGTAATTCGTATTTCAAGTTTTTCCCATACTTAAGTTAAAACATTTTCAAGTTTAAAGAGAAATTAGTCTTCCAAAATAAGGTTGAAAATATTCAAAAAAGAAGGAATTAAAATCATTATTCGTCTAAATATTGAGATCAAAGGTCTCACATTTGGAATGCGTCCTAACAAGTAGGCGCAACGAACCGAAAGCCATATCCCAGGACAGGTTTCGACCTATCGGGTCTTATCAGGCGGGCGCTGGCAGAAACGCCTTTATAGGCTATATTATAATAATAAATATAAATAATAATAAACTAGGTAGGACGCGTTCCAAATGTGAGATCTTTGATCTCAATATTTAGACGAATAAGGATTTTAATTCCTTCTTTTTTGAATATGTTATATCTTCGTCCAAGAATCCATCGCAATCAACAGTGTAATTCATGCCGGTAGGGGTATTAACCCTCGGAGTAGTTGTTTCTATTGATTCCATATTTATATTTATAGTTAAGGTTGACACGTTTACTTCACGTCTGCATTTATTACATGTATTTTACAAACCTCTAGATAGAAATAATTAAGTTACCCTATTAATCTTAAACCACAACAGAATTTGAAAGGTTTGTAAAATCACACGCCGATGTTTTAAATGAACAATCTTTCAATCATTCGAAGAAGGAAAAGAAAAAGTACCTACATTTTTAGGGCCATAATCGCACATCCACTTTGTTCTAAATTAAATGTTAAATTGCCTTTGAAACTATTTTCCGGCAAGTTGTTTTCAGTTGCAAATTTGGTTTGGCATCCATCTCCCCAATTCTTTTGTTTTAACGTTTTTTTTGTACCGTTTTTGGAAATGTGCTACAGTATTGACAGCATTTATTTACACACTTTAATCAGCAACTTTTGTAATCATGCAAAACACATGCAGAAATCTCATCTCGGTCAATTGTATCGAGTTCTGTAGTTTCATTGCAAGCAGGGAACACAAAATAATATAAAAATGATGAAGATGCTCATTTGGAATGGAACAAAATTTAACGGGATAAATGTGGATTGGGGATCCAGCATCAAACTGTAACTGAATTGGATGGTTTAGAATTTAACTGGATAGAGAGGAGTTTTGTGGGATAGGAAAGAATTTGACTTGATAAAAAGGAGTTTGATTTGAAGTGATGTGACGTAACAGAGAAAGAAAAGATTGGTAGATGATAACTCGAACGCTATAGATAAAAATATGCATATAGAATCAACAGGACCAACTACTCCGAGGGCTAATACCTAGGAGTATTTTATTACACTGTTGATCCCGTTGGATTCTCAGACGAAGATATAACATAAAAACAGGAGGCATTAAAATACTTTTTCGTCTAAATTTCAAGGATTACAGATCCCACATTTCGAACGCGTCCTACACAGTCTATGATATGGCTTTCCGTACGTTGTGCCTACTGTGTAGGACGCGTTCGAAATTTGAGTTCTGTGATCCTTGAAATTTAGACGAAAAAGGATTTTAATGCTTTCTTTTTTTAAATATGCTATGAGACAGGTTTCGAGGAGAGAACAAAGGATCAATGGTACTAACTTGAATCCTACGAGACTGGTGTATCAAGAAACAATTATGATCCCATTGATGAGTATGTTGATGAAGTTAAAAAAGGAGAGGTCATGCGAAAAATGGGAAGAAAGTGGAATGATTTGTTGAATGCGTGAGATCTGCGAATCTGAGTGGGATTCATTGTCAAGACAGTCGAATGTAGGGAAGCTTTTCGAGGAGTAACGACCAATTTAGATGTGGCCGTGATCGGTTGTCAAGGCGATAGAAAAATAAAAAGTCGTGTTTTTATCATATGCTTATATTTATCTTCATACTTTTATATTAACAGGAAACCCTAGCAAATGAATAACAAGCCTACAGTATTATACATAGTTTGTCTTTTTTTGTAGAATTCTTTTTCTTTCTTATGGTGCGACAAAGTTCTTTAAATACTGTTAAAATTTTCAATTCCGGTATCCATTCTATATTTATTTTTGAAAATACCATTTTTTTACCAATTCGTGAATATTTTAACATACCTGAAGTAACATAGTGCTTATAATTTAAAAAATAACATTGTTCTGATTCGCTATAAATCGTCTTGGACTGCAACTTGATGAAGTCCAGGTATTTGTGTTGAATATTGATTGAAGTAGCGTTTGGAAGTCGTTTGAATTAAACTCTTTGAGCAGGTTTTATATACATATATTTACACTTTTTACAACGGATAATACTGAACAACTACCGGGAAGCGTTGCGTCATGATTGCGTTGTCGTATGAATATTATTAATTGATTAGACTTGGTGGTTGATATAAGTTGAATATAGCTGATAGATGGTTTAATATGAATTGATATTGCTTGTAATGATCTCTTTTTAGAAAAAGGGTTATTTATAGATTTTAGAATAAGCTGGAAAGGGATGGAGGTGTGGTTAAATTTGATAAGAGCAATGGATGATGGGTGTTACAAGTGAGGAAGGTGGGATTTGAAACTTGTAGCGTATTGGTGTATGGTTATAAATGTGACAGAAATTTGATACAAATTGACGGACGTTAGGATTAGGGGGTTGACAGTTACAGCTAGAAAAATTATTGGAATTTATGGGCGATTTATGGTAGTGCAATTAGGAAAGGATTCGAGACTAAATTGACAAAGGAAAGGAACTGATAATAAATGAACAAAGGAGATAATAATCAGAATTTAGAAAGTCAGCTTGAAAACGTTACGCATCATGCAATGATAATAAAGCATTTGGTGGTCCAAGGGACGCAACAAATATAACTTTTGTTCATTTATTCGAAAATAGATTTGGTTTAATTTACGAAACACGGAAGTTTCCTTATATTTTTGTCATACAATCATCGGAATTTGCATTGTATGGAACCACAACGAATGTGGGTCGTGAGCAAATTCCAGTTATTGAAAATACAAATAAGCACTATGTGGGATCCTATAAAGAGCCGGAGTAAATAATTATCGAAGAGATTAAGTATGTCTGCGAAGCAGGCCCAGGGGTCCGTCAAGTTCGGAAAATCGTCGTGTGCGAGGGGTATTGGCGTTCGGTGTGACCCTATCCCGAATTCTCAGTGATGGATATATTCGATTAAGCCGCAGACAAAACCAGATAGAACATTTTCGACTTAATTTCCCAATTGAGGTCTTGGCTTTTCGTATTTTATTATTAATCATTATTAATGAATTATTTTGAACAATTTTAACAGAGGTAAATTTTAAATAGGGTAAACCTACTAGTTATTGGCCACGTGGGAGTTATTGGGCAGATGGTCTAAATTAAATAAAAACAAGGAAACTTTAGGATGGTGGTTTGTTTAATTTATAAGAGATGGCTCCTTTGTTTAAATAGCTGCTAATCTCATATAAACCGTTAATGTCATTATTTTTGTTTTGATGTGAAAACAGGTGCTGTTTCTACGTGTTCAGAGATCCGGTTTTCTTAAGAGTTCAACAAGAAAGCGTTTGTAATAAAAAGTGTCGTCGATAGTGGCCTTTTAATAGTTTAGCTGTTTATGTACAACAGACAGATATTTTCATATTAAAGGTATGTATTTTTCAGGTTTTAACGCATTGATTAAGCTAGGTAATGTTTTGGAAAGGTGTCCAATAACTGATAGAATTTAAAGTGATTTTGAGTCCAATAACTCAAAATGGAACACCTATCCCATAACTAAGGTGATGTATTTTGTTAATTTATTTGGTTTTAAAGATGACTAGAAAAAATGAGTACGATGTTGAATCTATGGAATCTGCGATAAATGAAGTAAAAAACAATAAACTATCGTATAGGAATGCGGCAAAAAAATACGGAGTATCCAAATCTACTGTAGTGATCTATCGGCACATAAAGATGAAAAGTAAGACAAAGATATAGGTACCACTCAGCTGGATTTTAACTCAGAAGTTTAGACTGAAGAACTAAAAATTCATATTATCCAGAACCTAGTTTTAAAACAACCAAAGAGTGCTACATATTTGCTTTAAAATAAAAATGTGCAATGTACAAGTAAAACTATTAGCTCTTATCTAGAAGTACCTGAAAAGCCAGCAAGAAAAAGTAAGCGTGACACTGAGGAGTCTCACTTGCTATAACATCAAGAATGTACCAAGGGAATTTTGAACGGACACGTGCTTTAAAATTGAAATAAGTAAATAAGAAAATGTAAAAAAAAAATAACGAAAAAGAGAAGAAGATGCAGCAGCAAAATTGGCGAAGAAAAATATAAAAGCCTCTAAGAACAATTTATACTTGATATGCACAATGAGTGTATTAAAAAGAAGAATTTGACATGTAACATGTGCCATAAAAAAATTCACCAAACTTGCATTCCAAAAGGCCATAAAAAACGCATTCGTGAAACGGGAGACGATGATATATTTATATGCCATATCTGCTATAAAGAAGAAAGTGATGTCGGAAAAGGTGAAGAATATGAAGGTCATGAACCCGTAAAGCGAAGAAATGTTGAAGCCTAAAAGGTTACAAGACAAAAAGTAAATGAGGGAAGCATAAATTTTGAAGAAAAAATGGAAGCCTTGTGGAAAAAGTGGACCATGAAGATGAAAATATGGAGATAGACGCACTGTTTAATATGTGTAAGAGAGAAATTGTGAAATATTGATTTTACTGTGTTCAACTTTCATCTAAGATAGTATTTTTGTTAGTTTTTTAAAAATGTCCAGTAACTGCATTTTATTCGTCCAATAACTAAACTATTCATCCAATAACTAATTTGTTGGTAAGCTTTCTAATTTTTTTTTTAATTATCAGAAATGACGGATGTTACGGAATATTTAAGAAATATTGTTTAGATTTAACAATAAACCACTTTACTGGTATCAAGCATTTTCCTGTAATATAAAAAATTACCCTTCGACGTCCACTTCAATTTTAAAAAAACCTTAACTGTCCAATAACTACCTGGTTTACCATAAATGTAATATCAATTATTGAATTAATTTTTACCCACTACAGATTACCTCAAATTAATAAGTAAAATTTTGTTACTGCTTTGAGGTAATTTGTAGTGGGTACAAATTAATTCAGTAATTGATATCACATTAATTAAAGAAAGACTCACCCTGATTATCACTAACTAAATTTTATATGAGCGGACCCGTGTTTCGCACACTTCACACGTGGGAATTATCAACGCGAGACTGGATTTACTTTGATATCACCACTTTTTACCTCTAATAAACAGTCTTTAAACTATTTCATTATTAATGACTAATAATAATATACATTAATTCTGACGCTTCTGTGACTTAGTAAGTTGTTACTGGTGTCACTTCTCGTAGCTTAGTGGTAAGAGCATTGGCGCATAAAGCCAAAGGTCCCGGGTTCGATTACCAGCGAGGACGCGAAAACAGTAACAAAATTTTCCTCGTTAGTTTGAGATTACCTATAGTGGGTAAAACTTAATTCAATAATTGATATCAACCTTGATGTATTTTTTTAGTATTTCATTTATTTTAGGTTGTTTATTTGACTCAATCATTTAGTTTATTGTAAAGATCTGCAATCGAACGTGGACTATTCTACAGGCGAATCTAGATGGACTACCTGAGGAATTTTCTTAAGAAATCTGTTTGAGAGACAAAAATGTTTTGATAAAGACCGCTCGGTCGAAACATATGTCGAGTTTTTCGAAATAAATTAGTTGAAACATTCTTTTGTCTTTTATTCTTATCTCTATTAATGTGCACCGCTTCATGTCTCAAAAAGTATCCTACCAATCTACTTCTTTTTTTCCCTTTTGACTTCCGTCGCGCCCTTTGTTCTCCTACTCTTTCTAATATCTCCTAATTTCTAACCTTTTCTGTCCGTGGTATTTTTAATAACCGCCTATAACTCCACATTTCAAACGCTTCTAACTTTTTCTTTTCCTCCGCGCCCACTGTCCACGTTTCGCACTCATACAAAGTCATACTCCAAATTTACACTTTTAATAATGCTTTTCGAGTTCCTAAATTAAGCGATAGCTAACAAAGATATGATTTATTTTTATAAAAGTAAATCTTCGATGCTTTTAGGGAATTTAAAGTGTTCACACAAATTCAAACTGATAAACTAATGAAGAATTTACAATACATAACAAGAGAAAGCAGTACGTTATTAAAACTTTTAGTGATATATTGTAAAACAAAATAAATATAAATATGGAATCGACAGAAACAACTACTCTGAGGGCTAATATCCCTACCGGCATTGAATTACACTGTTGATTCCGATGGACTTCTAGACGGAAATATAACATATTCAAAAAAGAAGGAATTAAATCCTTATTCGTCTAAATTTTAAGATCAAAGATCTCACAAGTAGGCACAACGAACCGAAAGCCACATCCCACGACCGGTTTCGACCTATTGGGTCTCATCAGGTTGGCGCTGGCAGAAATGCCTTTAAATGGACTAGTCGAGAGACAAAACGGGACGTTATATGCTTATATTATATTATATAAACCTAACCTAACCTAACCTAACTTAACCTAACCTAACCTAACCTAACCTAACCTAACCTAATCTAATCTAATGTAACATACCTACGATAATAGTAAAATGTCGCTTAAATAGTAATTACTTTAAGCTAATTTAGGGTTAAATTGGGTTGCGTTATTTTAGTTACTTATCAATGATAACACTGGAATTTTAACTTGCAATTTTATATAAAAAAAAACAAAATATAAACATAAATTAAAAAAAGTTGTTGCATCTGTTTGGTTTAGAACCAAAGAAACAAGCTGCTTTACATAACCGGGTTACATATGAGAACTTTGACAGCACGGAGCGGTAAGTAGTTATTGTATTTGTTATCAACTTATTTGTGAAAAAACACGCTGGGGGTGATTTTTCTATAGAGCACCAGAAAGCACTAAAGCTACACTGAATAGAATTATTTATAAGAAAATTAAAAAAATACTAAAATTAAATTGGACGCTGTTAAATTTCTCAATGATTTCTACAACAAAATACACTTTAATAACGAAATATTTGAAGAATTTTTAGTAGGGATAAATTTTAAATACATCAATGGGATACTACTAATTATTGAATTCTTTTTTACCCACTACAGACTACCTCAAATTAATGAGGAAAACTTTCTTACTGCTGTTACGCCCTCGCCGGGACTCTAACCCGGGATCTTTGGCTTTAGGCGCCAATGCTGTTGCCAGTAAGTTACGAGAGGTGATACAACATTATTAATGTAGCATCGCAATGATGTATTAAAATATACTTTGTTTATAGAAGGCTGGGTATGGTCTCCGTTAAGCTAGGTATCGCGTCGCCGGCATTTACAATTAAGTGTAACCTTAATGTAATTTAATCTACAATTAGCATATACTTATATTCGTCGTTGTTTATGTTATGTTCATGACATTAAAAAATAATTGAATAAAGAGATCTATTTCAATGCTTGAAAAATACAATGCAAAATAAAAAATTGAACTGTCAATTGTGGAATCCGTTACATGTTGAAACATGTACAGTACTTAGTGAAGCAGTTGTAATGATTGTAATCAATGTATATAACTTACTATAACCATTCCTATTATCCTATAGTCTGTATACCTATAAAGAATTAGTTAGCGTCTTAATGCATTTGGCAATTTACACAAGCCTAGACATTTTTCATGATTTTTCATGCGATAAAAGCTATCCACGCCAATCTAATTCGTGTTATGATTCAAGTCATTAGACAGACAAAAGATACAGGTTTTCACTTCAAGAATAGTAACAAAATTTTAAAAGATTATTTATGAATTGGGAAAAAGTGCCAATATACGTCTTCGATTTTTTATACTCGTTGTATCTACGTTTAATTCACCTTTTATTTTATAGTAAGTATTATAATAATAGAAATTAAGCTAAGGAAAACCACAGAAATGAAAGACGGCAAAAATAATCTATAATAACAGTCAATAGGTATTTTTATTCATCAAGTCTTATTATTTAGGAAGGAAAGCTCCTTCTTCTAGTCCTCCTTTCTTTAATAGGTATAAATAATCGGTCTGAAATAACTTTAAAATACAATTGTTGTACTCGAAATTCAGATTGACAATTAATTGAACTCGTCTAGTCCTTATTCGGATCTAAAGGCCGTCGTCGGTTGGGATTGCTTCCTAACGTTTCGCTAGCACGAGTGGTGAGCTTCTTCAGAGGTTCTTCCATCTTCGATGCTTATGTAGACTATAGTATCGGAGATGGAGAGACCTCTGAAGAAGCTCACCACTCGTGCTGGTGAAACGTTGGGAATTAATTCCAACCGACAACTGGCTGCGAAAAGCCTTAACCAATTTGTGAAATGTGTAGGTATCTATCTATCTGGGTATATAGTTGAGAAGTAAATAAATATTTCAAAAATAAACGTTGTTTTATAATTTTTACTTAAGTCTAATCGAAACAAACAGATTACCTAATAGATAACTTGTTAAAGTCAGGTTACTGCAAACTCACCTAGGAAATCTGTTGAAGTAGTCCTAAATGCAGCATTAGCGGATGTTGCAAATGTTTCCAAATGTAAAGACTGTTGAGAATTTGATTTATAAGTGGACGTTTGGTTAGGTTTTTGTGCTAAGATACTTTCAATTGAAAAATTCGAATTTCCAGTTCTACCAGTGAAGTTTAATGTCTCATTACTAGTGTCTTCATGTGAATTACTCGTTTTTGTAATTAATGAACGTTCAGTTAACAATTTAAAATCTCCTCTCAACGGTGACACCTTTTCTTTAATAAACTCGCTCATGTTTCGACCGTTGCAGAAAGAAAAAGGGTTTAAAGAACGCTGTCTCTTATGAAGAGCAGAAAACTCTACCATTTTAACACTTGCTTTTTATTAAAATTAGTCCTTCCGGTAACTTTTCTAATTCTTCCAAACTGCACATGAAACATATAACTGTGGACACTAAAGCACACAAACAGAAACGACAACACTTGCATTCACTTATCTCTATAATATTACAAATGTTCATAATTTAAATTCCCATTAACTGCACATTGTCTTTTGATAAAATCGATCATAACGCAAAATTAACACATACCGAAATAATCCATTAAAAAATATTTATTGTTCCCACTTTACCAACCAATATTTGAAAAATGAGTTATAAATCACTGCCACTGCCCCTTCGTGTGGCATCTGAAATGGTCCACCCCTTTCTTCTGATTGGTTGAATTAAATGCATGCGCAAGGTGAAGCCAATAGATGACAGCTGTTTTAACAGTTAAGTGGTTGATTTCATCTTTGGAACCTATAGCAACTGAAAGCGAGACAAATGAAGCTGTCACTTTGATATCTGACAGCAATATTGAATAAAACGGTTGTACTTCATATCTTATTCTAAGAGGATGGCAAAATAAATTCTGGGTTGTTGTAAGAAAATGATTTTTTGAGATATGTAGGTAGATTTAGAGACTTTTATAGATCAAACTCTTGGACTAGGATAAAAAGTAAAAATATAAAATTTAATATGTACCTATTACTATTCATACTTAGGTAGATACTCATAAACGTAGATACCTTATAGTAATAAAATAATAAGTTAAGAAAAACACAAAATGATCATTTATATTATTTCCTTTTAGGTTAATGGCTTTTTGTATTTCAAGTTTTTCAAAGAAATTTAATTTATATCCTTTGTTTTCAAGATGTATGATAGAAAGTTTATCTTCATTGATGGAATGATTTAGATAAATGCAGTATTGTGAAAGGCCAGTGGTTAGTTTGTTGTTAAGAATAGATTTTTTATGCTCTTTCAGTCTAGTTTCAAAGTTACGACCAGTTTGTCCAATATATATTGCATCACAGTCCTCACATGTAATTTTATATACACCTGATTTTTGAAAATTATCTATTTTATCAATTTTGTTACATTTTCTCAAAGTATTTTTGTTGCTACAAATTGTATTAACATGGAGTCTTCTTAAGGTGTGACATGTCTGACAAGGTCTGAATAGTCCCTTATTTAAATGCATTACAGACATCACATAATTAGTTGTTTCAATATAGACCCTATAAACATATATAAACCGCTGTAATTTTAGTTTTAAGTTAGGTAGTTTCTAAGATTAACTCTCAGATGATGACATAACACATCAAAGCAATTGTTAGAGGTTTCTAATAAATTTTGCGTACAACAACCATTTTGTGTTTTTCTTAACTTATTAAATTTTTTTTATAAATATCCCACCATAAAATCTACTAATATTAATAAAATAATATTTTGCATCATTTAACTAAATGCAATTTTTCGGTAGATAGTTTATTTTGCCACCTTTAATTATAAATTCGTGAGAAATAGACAAATTATAAACATTATAAATTCCAAAATATTTGCTGTTTGTCATGTACCATTTATTGCTAGTTAATAACCGAAATTTCCATTGACTGCATCCCTTGTGGGTACAATGACTGTATACCTGAGGGTTGCTACTAAGTTTTGTATATATTTAATTTTAAGTAAAATTTAGACAGTTCTCGTATAGACTCGCTGAAATCTACACGTATTCCATAAGACTCATTATTAAACAATTTCTATCTATCAATCGTTAATTATCTTTTTTCATTATTATTAGTTATAGTTAAAAGTTTGCATTTAATTCCTTTTATATTAAATATAGTTATCGAAGTTTTAAATTACGATAAATTTACGTGGTTTTATTTTATGTGGTACATAGTACACCCCGTTGGAAAAAATTTAAATAAAACGTTATCAACGATAAAACAACAATTCATACTCTATGTAAGTACCTAAAAAGACTCTGTATTACACAAAACTTCTCATAATGTAGATAATACTTGAGCTTGGGTGGTTTGTCTTCTGTACTACTGACTAACCCTCATAATAAAACCAAACGCCATGAACATTGCTAATAAAAGAAACATTTTAAGTAGGTAGGTATCGAATTCCATCGATCAACGTGAACCAGGAAACTAAGACCGAAGATGTCATTTCCGAAGTAGTTTGCGACGCTCAGTATGAATCTAACCTTAGAATTGTATCAAAAAGGCACACTTTTGACATATCCTAACCGAAAAATTCCAAAAAATGCAATTTTTGACCATTTCGTGAGCATTACTATACGTGAAACAAAAGGTCATAATGACCAATAAGAGTAGCTATTTCCTATCAACCTTTAATCGTTAAACCAGAATCTGGATTCAGATTCTTCAAAATCTTGATGTTCTGAGACAATTTTTGACCAGATTCTAATTGAACAACAAAATCTTCTTTGGAAATGACTAGTCTTTTAGTTGTTTTGCCCTTTTCCTTCACGTAAGTTCTCAAAAAGATGAAAACTTGTATCTTGTTTTCATTTTCAATCCCTCATTCGTTGACCTGTGTTGCCTATATAAATAATAACGCTTAACTATAAACGTTCAGTTGGATTGTAAAGTATTCCATTTGGCATGAAAAGTAGCTTTCGTGTAGCTGTAGATAGTGTGCAGAGAAACGATGTAACCGCAGTATAAAAAAAATGGTTTAATTATGTCACCACTACTTTGGTTATGTTATGGAGTTAATTAGATACTATAATTACCATAATCTATTTGATATGCACCACACTCAAGTGCTATCCAATTAGGAATTAAAACTATTTGGGCTCTTGTATCGGGTAATTAGATAATCGGTAAATAAAACTAAATAACAATAACGATAACCAACAACAACAATATATTTAATAACAAAAACTCTAAGACGGAAGGAAATGATTTGAACATGCGAAAGATTCATATCGAACTGATTACTCAGAGGGAAAAAAGAATGAAATCGAACTTGTGAAGTAAGAGACAGGGTAGTAGATAAGAGTAGGGTACTAATAGAGAAGTACGAAAACATTGAGATAAGAAATATCAAGAAATAGAATAAAGATCCAAATGACCGAAGAAACCCATAATAAAATAGCAATTAGGGAGGACAGCGAAGTACAGACGTCATGAAGTTAGTACGCGAAATTGAAATGTTAGCAGGGATTATAGGAAAGTACAATAATGAATGTTATTGGCACAGATAGATATAATACAAAAGATGTAGAAGACAATGTTAAGAAATATTCACATAAACACACAAAGAAATATAATCCAAAAGAATTTTAAGAATTCAAATAATTTAAAAAAAAAATACCTTTCTTCAATTTGTATGAGATTGTAATGGACAATTCGCGTTGCATTACATTCTGCCTAAATGTTTAATTAGTCGTTAACAAAACGAACATATTATGCTTTCTCAACTTGTAAGTCTCATACTGGGGATGTCTCATTACTGCCCGCGAAGATATTTTACCTGAAATTGTGGCATTGCTGCCCGCCAACTTTATTACCTTCATAATTAATTTGAATTCATAATTAGGTATTATAATGCATATGTAATAATTCTTATAAACGTATTACATATTCGTAACATATAAAATAATTTGCTCAAATTTATCGATATAGGTACCTATAGATAATTTAATAAATGTACCAAATAATACACACCAGTAGGGGTCAATTAATTATATTCGAACAGGAAACCGTTCTAGTTTCACAGCACGGCGGGAGAGACAGATTACTCTGTTGTTATTAGTTTACCTAATATATAAATATGCTACTTTGAGAATTTATTATTTAGTCTCTGACAAAACGACAATTTTAACGTCACAAATTATGGATTCGATTGAGTTGGTTGGAAGTGCTTGGGGTAAACAACAAATTGTGTTAGAAGGTTAGAAGGAACTTTCAAAAGTTGTTCTAATCTTTTCGATCAACTTTACACTCTTCACGTCGATCTGAAAAACACAGAAAATTAAAATGTGCGTCCGGCTATAACCAACTAACTATATACAATCACGTAACATCCAAACCACACGGTTGAAGAGGACCCAATCAAGCGGTCCTATAACGGCCTGAGGGGGAGAAGTTTTAGTCGGTAGAAATCCGACACTACCCAGTCGCATGGGCTATTGGGTGTCTTTCGAAGATTTCCTCTTCTTCCCGAAAACCAAAAAAAGGATATTCAAAAAAGAAGGAATTAAAATCCTTATCCGTCTAAATTTTATGATCAAAGATCTCATATTTTGAATGCGTCCTACCAAGTAGGTACAACGAACCGAAAGCTACATCCCACGACCGGTTTCGACCTATCGGGTCTCATCAGGTGGACGCTGCCAGAAAGGCCTTTACAGGCTATATTATAAATATAAATATAAATATGGAATCAACAAAAAAATTGCTCCGAGGGCTAATACCCCTACCGGAATCAACAGTGTAATTCAATGCCGGTAGGGGTATTAGCCTTTGGAGTAGTTGTTTCTGTTGATTCCATATTTATATTTATAAAAAAAAAGAATTACAAGTAATTCACTTATTGTTAACATCACAACCAGTTCATAAAATAGAAAATATAGAAATACACTACAGAACCAGTTGACATTTTCACTTTCTTAGCATTTCTTGACAAGGTTTGTCATTTTCACAATAAATTGTAGTCAATATTAAGAACTACTAATTTGTGACATCACTGAATTTATGTAGATACCTTCATAATTCTTGCTCAAAATGCTCGGACGGTTGGAAAGGTCGAAAGGTACTCAAAAGCCAAAAGTATTAAAGAGATCCTCTACAAAGGTGTCTTTAGGTTTATTGCTTTTTTGTGCTACGTTAATGTGCGAGAATAAAACGTCTCTTCTTGAAGCTCAATAGCCACGCATGCCTCTCAAGAATCGCAGATTTTCCCTCCAACAAAAGGCTTTAGATAGATCATAGAACGAAAATTGAACTACATGCTGGACCTCCTTAGCTAGGCTATTTATGAAACATTAGATGAGTAAATAAATTACAATGTCTTCGGCATACGACAATTCATAAATATTTAAATTTTTAGAAATTTATGACTAAGGACAGTAACAGTAATTATAGTAACTTATAAGCACTAAATACTAAACTTCTTAATCTTAAAACTAAACAAGAAACATCGCTAACGTATACCAGCACAATTTTTCATGCAACATAAAATATTTGCAAACAATTTGCATATCCACTTTCAACAAACAAATCTCATGATGGCCTATCAAATATTAATTCTATGAAGAAATTTTTTGAACTACATTTTGTTACTGTACTTTTATATCTATACCATATTTCTTACAAAGTATCATCTACGAGAAATGATCAAATTACAAAGTATTTATATTACCTTAAATACATCTAACACAACCAAGCATATTTCTTATAAAAAAAACATTTTTTTTTTGTATAAATCATCATTATTATGGCTAGTGAATGCTGAGTGACCAAAGGTTAAATTAATAGCAGGACTTATATATTAAGGATTTATTAAAAACTGTTAGCAGGAGCATAGGAATTGGTACCTATTCATCGATAACATTTTTTCATATTTTAGGTTAATTGTAATAATTGTATATATATTTTTTTAAAAGAACAGATAAAATTATTGAATTATAAGTACGGTTAAATAATTACTTTATTAGAATTTTTTATATTATATATGTAATTTTAGTTTGTGAGGGTTTTTATGTAGAACTCAATTAAACACTAAATAACAACAACGCAACAATCAACATACATTTACACACTTAACAACAACAATGAAAATAGAATGAACACGAAGGCAGTAAAGTAATATAAGAACTGATTCCTCTCAGAAAGAAAAAAAGAATCAAATCGAAATTGCAAGGTAAGAGAAAGAGTAGGTAGGAAATTTTTGAGACGAGAAATATCAAGAGATATGACGAAATAGAGCAACGACCCAAATTACCGAAGAAACCCATCGTAAAATTGCAATTAGGGAGGTCAGCGAAGTACAGACGTCATGCGGTTAGTACACGAAGTTGAAATGTTAGCAGGGATTACAAGAAAGTAATCAATTAATAACGTAGAGGCAATTGTTGTCATCTAGTGGATTTTAGCTGCTAACAGAAGATATTAAACTGGACAAGGCCTCACTGAGGTATTTAGACTTGTCCAGTTGAATCAACAACGCAGTCTACATACGTGAATTCACGTAAAGCTTATCAAAAACAATTATTATGTTTTTGGTCAGAAATTTATCGAGACCACCAGACACGGATCGCGATTTCGCTCTTATTAGAATAATATCTTCTGTTAGCAGCTAAAATCCACTAGATGGCAACAATTGCCTCTACGTTATTATTATATTAACTGTTCTTTATGGAACATTACAGCTTGGTCAGTAATTTATCGAGACTGCCTATGGCACGCTGAAGAGCTTCTGATAAGAGCGGAATCGCGATCCGTGTCTGGTGGTCTCGATAAATAATTTCTGACCAAAAACATAATAATTGTTTTTAAATAATCAATTGTTGAACTGGTTGGATCCTTCTGAAACATTATTTTAATAATTGAAGGAATGAAAATCACTTTTAAGTGTTTCAAAATATTTTATTGTAAACTCTACAATATTGTTTCGACATAACAATGTCTTTCTCAAGAGTAACAGATTTACTAAATTTCAGATCATACTTATCGTCTATACATATATATTTTTACAGTCAATAGCCGGTATTCTGTGGGTATAATTTCAAAATTTTAGGTATACACTCGTGAAGAAATACCAGATGACCCTGCTTATAATCTTGCATCTAATAAAGGCATGTTGAAAATTTTTATTTTTTATGTTATACAGCTGAAATAAATAGGGTGTATTGACCGCCACATAATTATGTAGAAAAAACACAAAATTCTAGAATTATTTTTAGCACAACTTACAACTTACTGTCAAAATTCTAAAAGGAATAAAAGTGGTGTGTACACAATCAAATTTGAAGCCATGGTTTCAGATTGAAGTAACAGAGTAAATAGAAAGTGGTTAAAGGTTTGGTCTACATCTGGCAGCCCGTTTAAACAGAGAGGATATGCTTGAGGTAATAGACCGACCGTAGCCCGTCAAATGACGATGTTATGCCTGAGTGCACCGGTCTTCCCTTTAGGGGGTGTTGGCATCACTCTTTCTCACATTAAAAGATAGCTGCCCCAAAAGTGAGCAAACGTTCTTTCTACCTTCCCTTTTATTGCTTTGTATTTGGTCAAATATCTGATTTTTCCGTTCACTGAGTATAATGTTGTTAATTAGTGAATTTTCATTACAGGAGGTATTTGCAAATGAATATTAAAAAATATTCTTTTATCTTCTCTTCCGACTAAATAATATTAAATTTTACCGATAATAAAGAAATAAAACACTGGAATGTTTACCCAGAATTTTATTTAAAATACTCTACAATATTGTTTAGACCGATGCGGTCATTCTCAAGAGTAACAAATGGATTATACTAAAGTCTAAAGAATGCTTAACTACTATTTATATTTATAACTATTTGAGTAAGGGATGGCAATTTTTACTATAGTTTGTGTAATATGAGGGATGAATTGGATATATTAAGTTCTAATTGATTATTGACTAAATTAACCTGATTATAGCTTTTTTAATTTCTAGACTCTCCAATAATTAGTTTCCTGCTTTTTGATATGTTTGGATGTAAAATTTTTGTGAAAAATGTCTATCGAGTGATTATTTATTGAACAATATTCTGCGAGACTTGTCTTATTTTTGTTTTTATTAATGGCGTATACGTGTCCTGATATGTGTTTTTTAATAGATCTACCACTTTGACCTATGTATGACGTATCGCATGAATCACAGAATAATTGGTAGATACCACTCTTGTCCATATGGTCATAATTTTTTATTTTATCATTTACTAAACTTTTTCCTAAATTTAAAGTATTTGTTTCTATTACTGTACACTTGAAATTCCCTTTTATGTAATTTTTAAATTTAAAGCTTAGTTGTTAATGTATTTTATACTTCCAAAATTGCCATCCACCACCCTTACTCAAATAGTTCTAAGTATATATATATATATATATACGAATAATATCATTTAGTTGTGCCTAAAAAGAGTATTATTCCTTAAAAATCAATATTAACTTGGAAAAATAAGTTGAAACTTTCGCTCTTATCGAAAGCATTTTAAACGACTTGTTCAGCGCATCAAAGTACGATTTTTCTTCGACCATACTAAATCCATTTAATTTTCATTTGATGGATTTCTACCGTTGGTGTTTTACGGTACGTTATAAATAATGTGATTGCGTTATTAATAATAAAACTCAAATATACGTTTTGTGTCACTTTACATAAATATGACAATAAAAACTCCTAATAAAATATTTATTAAGTTATCAGCTGTAATCGCAATCGCCAAATAATGTGGTTTAAAGCTTGCCGAAAGGACACAATATTTCAGCAATCTCCAATACTCTCCGTAGTTATGAAGATCATCTATTGAATATTTGATTAAGTTAAAATATATCACCCACTAAATCTTTTCAGTTGGGTTATATTGGCTCTCATGTATCATGCTGACAAAAATCATATTATAATTTCTCCTCACTGATGACGACGACTGACGAGTCTTCAGAAGTCCAATCGAGAATGTTGAATCTGGAACAAAAGAATTCTGTGTTGCTAGGACTAGTTAAATCATTGTCGTAAATTTACAGGCGTTTGTATGATATTCTGGAATAAGTACCTCCAAGAGCAAAATCTTTAAAACATCTTTCTTATATATCAAAGTTAGAAAAATCGTATAATTCAATTAGTGGTAATCTGTCTATGCAGCACTAGGACCCGCATTATTAATTTTTCGTTGTTTGTTCTTTACACAACTAACTTGAGTAATGAGTTTCAATGTATCGTGTATATAAACCCAACATTAATTTAAGTCAAGAGGTGTTTACAGCCTTCATTGTTCCCCCCTAGATCCATCACTGTAAATTACCATCAATTGAGCTCTAATCAATTTTGATTCAAATCGGAAAAACTCTTTTCATCTGAGAATAAATAAATTTATATTTTTGGCGTAAGAAAGAGGGAGATGGTCTCCTATAACTCTTATAGCTTGAAGTAACGACCAGAAAGATGCAACAATAAATAGTAAAACAAACTTATAACGTTTAACACTGGTAAGAGAAAGACACACAATAATCCCTTTCAGTTCAGCGTATAATACTGACAGTAGGACATCCGTTTTGAATATTATGGAAAATGAAATTTCCATTTTAATCCAAAACGGAAAAAATTATTGAGCGGTATATATGCCTCTCTTATGAAAAGAAAGAAAAAAGATGCATGGTAAACAATAATCTTGTGAACAAGGTAATCAGAGCATGTAAGAAGTGTTAAAATGTCTAAGTATGCGTGAAAGAAATGAATGCGTAAATAAAAATATGTTAAAAATTGCATTGATTCAGCCGTTACTCTGTGATAATTTATCTTAACGATAAATGAATAAACACTACTTTGTTTATTATCACTTTTTAATCTTACAAATCTTTTTGACTATAGTTTCGACAAATAGGCTTGTCATTGTCAAACAAATAATTCAAATTGAATGAATATAAACAGATTTGTCAAAACAAATGATTACAAATCGAATGAATATAAACAGATGTACAGTAGTGTTTATATATATTTTTTGGAAATACCATTAATTATTAAATGTATTGAATAGTACTGAGTGGTACAAATCTACCTGGTCGTTTAACAGGTTATTTTCCGATTTTTTTTTGTATATCATTAAACGACCGGTTTCGACCTATGGGATGTGGCTTTCGGTTCGTGTGCCTACTTGTTAGGACGCGTTCAAAATGTGGAATCTTTGATCTTAAAATTTAGACGAATAAGGATTTTAATTCTTTCTTTTTTGAATATGTTATATTTTCGTCTAGGAGTCCATAGGAATCAAACGTGTAATTCAATGCCGGTAGGGGTATTAACCCTCGGAGTAGTTGTTTCTGTTGATTACATTTTTATATTTTTCCTTTTGTTTGTTTTTTTACTTCATTATGATTATTAAATAAGACAAATTCGTTACCTAATATAAAAGTACAGGATATGTATATGTATATGTATATATATAACCTGTTGGCAAGTAGAAAAAAAAACCTGTAAGTCGGTACCTGCTACAGATTTTTTTCTGAGTGTTATCAAAATCTCTAATTAAAATTTAATCTGACCTTAAGATAACTGTCACAGTCTATGCTCGCAATCAAAATCAGTATACTTTTTATCGCAACTTGTCTGAAGATTATATTATATATCAATCATCATTGTACTTTAAAATACAATAAAACAGTTACTTTTATTAAATTTTTATACAACACTTCAGACAAGTTTTTCAGTTTATTTCGAAAGGATATTATATAAGTATTACATATTATAATATACAGGGTGTCTCAAAACTCTGTATACAAACAACACCCATAGGTTCCTGGGATCAAAATAAGTCGATCTAACCGTAAAATTGAACCGGACTTGTTATATACCAAATTGTGAAGGGGTGTCAATGGTACTAAGAGAAACTCACTTTTCTTTGATTACTCAGAATCGTTTAGTACGATTTCAATAAAATTTGGTACTCTGTAATGTACCTGCCTAAATTCAATTGATTATAATTTATCTAAATATAAATATACCTAATATAAAACACCCTGTATTGAAAGATAATGTAAACAATTGAATATACTAAATGACTGCTAATGTCGGTAGCTATACTTCCAATTACTACTTAATAACAACCAAAATTTCCTTACCTTTCACCTTTAATAGTTTTGTGAGAAAACAGTTATTTATTTAATGTTTTTTTCGTTATAATTTTGTAACCTCAGGAATTAATTTTTTGTATAGAAAACTCATGAATTTTTGACACAAGTTAGTTATTACAAGTTATTCTAAGTACTAAATCTCTGTATCAAATCTCTGTCAGTCTCTAATGAGTAAGTCTTAGGTACTAAATCTATTATATGTGCAACTATTACAATTTCGTTTATGTATAAATGTTTTGTATAAACTTTAATAAATAATAAGTGAAAAATGAAAAAACTTATTTCTTCATCGAATCCAATTTTCTACATTAAAAACAATAACAGCTCCGGTCAAAGATTCCATTACAACTTTTCTTAACTACCTTTTCTGATAGTAAGAAGCCGTAAATCATTGATAGAGAAAACGTTTTTTTCTGCGAAACTGTTGCATATTTGATTTTTTAATGAGCGACTATAAATGAACCCAATGTATCTACCTTGCCAAAAAAATATTGGAGTAGTTATTCAACCCTCCAAAACAGTCTAATGTAAGAGTAGGGGTGATTTTTACCTTTGACGTGTTTTATGAAAATTGATGTGTACATGTATTCGCGTAGATATATCTACGTACGATATTTTATTGAAATCGTGCTAAGCGTTTTTGAAAGTAACAACTTTGGGTGTTTCATTATGATACTGATACTGATGGGTAGGCAGTCCTTCCGACACTGAAGTGCATAGCCGAAGGGTAGTAGAACGTAAGACCCTCTTTAGCCACCTTTTAGGAATCGTGGGAGGGTGTGGGTGGTAGACAGGCAGAGAGACAAATGAGACTTACGAAACAAAAACAGAAGAAAAGTGAAAAGCCATCTGTGAAATATAATTGCCCTAGCATTTGTCTAAGTGACCCAAGGAAGCTACAGACAACTTAAACCCGAGATTGAACCGGTTATATCCGGAATGCTAAACTAATCAGTTTGGTATACAGATAAGTTTTGTTCAATCGACTTAATTTGATCCCAGAAACCTTGCTCTATGTCACTGGTTCTCGAACTTATTTCGTCTATCGCCCACTTTGAGAATCTGAAACAGCAATCGGTTGAAATCTTCATCACTATTATATAATCTGTCCTTCGTAATGCCCTGGCAAAATCGGAGAGCCATCCGTAGCAGCTGATCTGTGGATATAATGTTTTCAAGGGAATTTCTTTTTCATCACAAAACTTTTTCTGTGTATCAAATGTGGTTTCTCCTTTGGATCTCTAAATTGTCTCTAAATTTCTAGCAAATAATAGTTCTTGACATATTTTCTCATCTTTAATAAACCTCACGTATGACAATTCATTACTTCATTAGTTGGTAAAGTGGATTCATCTGAATTTTCAACTGAACTGAGAATTGATTTGTCTTCAGATAATTGCACAATGACTCTTCAATGTTTTCCGCTATCTCATGGCTCGTCAATTCGCCTTAGCGCAGTACTATTGCTCAAAGGAATTTTTCGGATAATATCTGCCGCTGGTTTATGGAGCACATTTTCTTACTTATCCATACTTCTTTTATTGCTGGTAAAACTGTTAACTCATCTCTAATAGTGTCTTACTTAGAAGCCGCTGAAAAAAGTTTTGAAACAGTTAGCTGAGCTATAAGCTGTAAACTTCTTTTCCAGGTCTTCAAAATAAGCCACATTATTATTTATTTTTTTTATCTGAATACATTTTATTTAAATGGAGCCTATTCTTGTAGCCTAGAAGGCTTCATCGCTTCATTCGAAAATTGTTTTTGACAAAGAAGGCACATAGGCGAAGACGGATTTGTGGTATTTTCAATAAATCCGTATTTAATATATTCCGCAATGTATCTGACTATTCTTTCTTTTTTTTTTTGCTTCCGACATGGTTTTGTCTTCACAAATACGTGAGTAAGGTAACCAATTTAAAGAACTTGCTAACGATTGCACACGAAAACGCCAATGGAAACGAAAGAAACATTTCGCGCTTTTAACATATATATGATTAAAATACAACACACACCGACAGAAATAAGACGAACACGCACAAACTCGATGGCTACCTACGAAAACCGTGATAAATTATTTATTTTATAGTCTATACAATTAAACTGGACAGGAACAAGAACGAAATAATCTAGGTTTTGATTTTAGCTTTTAAAATAAAATACAAATCAGCAATCGTCCCCCTAAACCGCTTTAACGCACCCCAATTTTCTCCAGGTCCTTTACAACACCTCTGTTAACGTCCAGCGCTCATAAGGAGGCGTTATCGCCCACTTTGAGAAAGATTGACCTATGTATACAGAGTTTTATGGCACTCTGTATTAATAGGACCTAAAACACACATTTCTCAATGTCGACAGTTTAATAAGGTGAGTCGATGATTCTTTTATTGAAAAAAAAAAACTGTTGGTTATTCCTATGAATGTTTGGATCTCCATGTTTCGTATTCTCTTGTTAAAACAATACCACCACGCATATTGTTTCATTCATTGATCAAGAGGACTTTTGTATCATAATTAAATTCAACCATTTATTTTGCATATATATTTATTATATAAAATCCCATTGGAAAAAGAAATTACTTAACAATCACATTTGCTACAAGTAATACATAAAATAAATAAAGTTTGGTTTTTACAAATATATTCAGTACAATTCTAACAATTGTTTGAACTTTGTCAAACAGAACATACGGACTTAAATTAATTGGTAAAAATACAATCTTGTTTAGAAGCTGCAAAATAGGTATATTGCCAGAACGTCTGATGTAATAAATAGTAAAATTACTATGAATATGCTTTTAGGAATGAAGCACTAAATATAGGATTGGATAAAGCCTCGGTTTGATCATTGGTTATATTAATATTAAAGTGCAGTACTTTTTGAATTTATGATCTCTCTAACATGTCTAATTTTTACTAGATAGATTTATTTACTTTTTTAATTTATACAAAAAATTATACAACGAAGTTCTGCGCAGTTTTGTTCGTAACGTTGCTGTATATTTATAAACATTTCTTAAATTATAATAATATTAATTTGTATCTGTCGATAGATATCTCTCTTCTCGTGTTATTTACACTTTTACTCAAGATAAATATCTTATCTGTTTGGATTACAGAAACAATTTCCTTTGCAGACATAAATCAGTATTTTTTGTAAAATTGTACTTTTTGCAATCGTTGTGTTTATAATTATTATACATTTATTAATTTGTTGTTTTCATATTATTGACCAATTCTAAAATTATATAAATTATTTTCACTATTATACAAATCGGGAAAGAAGTTAATCCTTAAATCCTCAAATTCCTTATAATCTATTATTGCATGTTGTATATTGCTTTCATAAATATTCGCAATGTTTATTTAATAAATATTTCGATTCGTTTTTTATTATCAACAATTATCCTTATTTATATAATGGAAAAATGGATTACTTTGTTGGACTACTCCAGTGGAATTTTTATTTTCTTTAATTGACTTGAGATGCTCATTGTATCTAATACTCAAATTACAACTTCTCTGTTTTTGGGGTTGACTATCGTAAATTTAATTCAGGGCTAGTTTCTTGATTACTGATAAGTAATTTGTCAATAAACTTAAGTTTGTACACATTGTGCGCTATAGCTTTTATGATTGATAATTAATTAAAGAAGTTATGTACTACAATGTTTCATAAAAAACCTTGTAACATATCTTTTATCTCCTTTATTTATATTTGTATTTACAAATAAATAAAAAAATTTAAGATGTTAACCATAATTAAACCTTCAAAACAGCAGCAACAAATTTAAAAACGCACTATTTAAATTAAAATATACAGTCTCATCATAATTCTACCAATGGAAACTCATTTTTACTTATACATAATGAACACAAAATATTCTGTATAATAATAGTTTCCTTTCTTACTCTAAATGTTCTACTTATTAATAGCTTATTTCCTTGTTTCATTTTTAAAGGCAAATCAGCTTTTATTCCTGTTACTTGAAATATTTAAAATAATTTTTAGTATATGATAAATTAAGCTAATTATAAAATAATAGTGAATTATTATTAAGTTCATGAAGTATGAATTTTATTTATGTTGCAAATTTTGCTTTGATAAAAGCTTGTATGTACTTCAAGAATACATTATCCTATTCATACGTTCGTGCGGCCTCCTACTAAGTACACTGCTTTATTCTAATTCCCACACCCAATTCCTTTCAAACGAAATGAAAATATACCCTTTCATGAATTAGTGTAAGTTGATATCCCTATTATTTTACAATCACAATTTACATAAGCAAAACAATAATGGAATAAATGCTCCTATTGCAATAAATATTGGAAGCATCATTGACGAATCATCCATGGAATAAGGATCTGGTTGTTTGGGCCCACTAGGTTTCCTATTTTTAGGAACATATTCAGGCTCGTCTTTTATTTCTTCAGCAGGTTCTTGTTCAGGAGGTGGAAGCTTAGGAACATTTTCTAATTTTTCCTTTATAACTAGTATTGCGTTAATTTTAGGGTTATCCTTATAACTTTTGATAAATTCTATACGTATCTTGCCTCCTCTAATATCAGATTCTTCCCCATTTACAAAAAGTCGACCTAAAAATCAAATAAAATTTTTATGCACTATAATCATTATTTCTATTATTACTACCTTTTGAAATGGTAAAAGGAATGTACTCATCATGTGCTATACCACGCCCAACTTTATCAAATATATCCAAATCTGCAACAACAGTATGGTCACCATTAAGAACCACATCAAACACTTTCTGATCAGGGCTTGTAAAATAAACTTCACAAAACTTTAAGACAATGACATAATCACCATCGTTTGGTATGGGTATATCATACCCAAAAGTATTTGTATGATATCTGAAATAACATCAATTAACAAACTTTTTATAGATTAATACATTTCACCTTTCACCTTTCTGTTTGATACAAAATTTGGTCTTGTGAAGGAACTCTACCTATAAACAGTCTCTTTCCATAATCAGAAGCTATCCCAACTCTTCCATGTAAAGGATCTCTTTCATAGTGAATTCCATTTACGTCGGTATGTGCTTCTCCACCACAATTAACAGCATAAATTACATTTTCAACAGTAAAACTACTATTAATCAACAGCAGTAACAGACTACAAATAATACATAAACTGTATCTAGTGTAAATCATCTTGTGTGGATATCAGTCGATTCGATTTTGTAACTGTGGCATCGAAACACCTATCGCTAAATTAATTAAAGGATGTTATCACCGGTTCATCTACAACTTATTTGTAAAAGTTTGGTTATGTCTATGTCATATAGATATACACGTCAACTGCAACTGTTCATTTCTTTTTCAGCCACTTTAGTCCACCCGTTTACTCATAGACATATATATAACTAGACAGTATCAGAATAGAAATACGGGTACAGAACATTATTTTATATGGGCAAATGTGGCCGGAAGATTTAATACGTATTGTTACGTTAATCAAATGGTAGGACTGTCGAGAATCAGACGCTTTGGAGTTGTTGGGCGGAGCTCAAATTTTGTAGAAACGTATAATTTACATTATCATTTCCCTTCTTGAGAAGAAGAACATGGTTTTATTTAATTTTAAAAAGAAGGAATTGATCGATTTTGTTTTTTTAAATTAAATAATCGGCATTATAAAGTAACGTAAACCATGTTTTGATTATAAAATTACATTTATTGTTAGTAATTCTTATACTGTAGTTATGGAATAACTACTTTGAAATCTAACAAAATGATGTTTTCAAATTATACATTTCGATAATATATTTGATAATTTAACAGAATCACAAGAATTGTCATGTTGATAATCATTAAAAAAGAAATAAATACAAACTCCTTACAAGAAGTATATAAACTTTTCTTCTAATTAATATAAAAACCGTTAAATTTTAAGAGTTTATGTTTCATGACTGTATCTTTTTTGAGTAATTATTGTTGTTCTCCTTACTTGCGAAGTCATGGAATTTACATATTATCTCGCACACAATACATCCCTATGAAGTGTATTTTTAAACATTGATATATTATAAAATATTTTAGAACATTAATACAAAATTAGACCTTAATTTTAATGTTTAAATAGAACAATCTGAAAGAATCTTCCCTCAATGGTTTAAAAATATATACGTTGAAATATATGTCTCAATAATTGTTTTAAATACTAATGAATATTTTACTAGTTTTTTTTTTAATATTTGAGAACCTTATTTTTAAAATATGTCAATCACAATTTAAACAAATATTAAAAATAAAAAAAGTTTCAAGAAAAAGTTTATTTGTATCACTAAAGCCAACACCTCCTTTAATAAAGCCACACAGCAGAATATCAGAATACGTATGACGTCACAATAAAAAGGCTGATTGTTTTACATTAGATAGAGTGCGAGACGGCGCCGGCGGAAGATACGGTATCGAAACGAAAACGTTTAATCGTTTCAGAGTTACTTAATCCTTGCTTACAACACGGAAAGTATTTGCAAAATCGAAGCTGGTGCTAATTAAAATTATTGTGTAATTTTCCAATATTTAGTGATCATACTGAGACACTGGGAATATTTTCAGTGTATCGTTTATTATAATAATTATAACATCGAGCATGGCGAATAAGTGTTGTGTACCAAATTGCAGCAGCAATTATGAAACAAATAAGACTAAAGTTTTCCAAAGCTGAAGATCTTCGTAAAAGGTGGTTAAGTGCAATACAACGAGAAAATTTTATAATATCGGAGCATTCTGTAGTCTGCCATCTTCACTTCCAGGTAACCGATATTGTTTACACTATTTCAGAAGTTGATTGGAAAACAGGTAAGATTTTAACAGTTGATTTGAAAAAGCCAAAATTAAAAGAAAATGTAGTTCCTTGCATTTTACCCCGGAGCTCCATCATATTTATGTAAAAGTAGTCAATTTTCTCGTGAAGGTCCCAATCAAAAGAAACAACGCTTGGAAGCTATTGCCATTGAAAGAGCTTTAAGTGCGAGTCTTGAGACAGCTGCCGAAAATCATAAAAAATTAAGCATTGATAACATTGAACAGTTATTATCAAAAATTAATCAGGTTGATAAAGCTGATGGTTGGGACGCCATAAAAAAAAACGATTCAGTAATTTTACAAGTTTTAATAATATAGAGGTTTCTGAAAATGATATCGAAAATATTAAACCTGATATTCCAGTTTTAACTTTTATTACGGGTTACACATGTCATTCCGTTTTAAAAAAGTTACCTTGTGATATCTGTAAAGATTTTTTAACCATTTCTAAAGAACTTGTGATAACCAACGCTGACACAATTTCCAATAGTTTAATTTTCAGTAATGATAGAGGAGGACTAAAATATCCAACTAAAATGTGTGTGTGGATTGTCATGTATTCTTTTATAATTTTACAAAAATTATTGGCTAACAAAATATTTAAGGAACATTCAAATCAGCGGACTGTCGCTCATAATCTTATAATCAATCAAATTACCCACCGTGATGAAACTATGTTACAAATCAATTCATATACCCAACATTATTTGGTTAACTTTTGGGGAAAAATAGTTTTCATTGTAATTAACATAACTTTTAACAATTTTAAATTTTAAGTCTGTTAATAACAAAACGTTTGAGAGTGCTCGTTTAAAACTTACCGAAATGAAAAACAGAAAATTGGCCACGTTAGTTAATAAATCGAAGTAAAAATAGCGTATCCAAATTAAGTCATATTAAAAGTACAAATAGCAGTAAACACATTATATATTTAATTCCAACACATTTCTACATAGGTTTTCATTTAATTTTACATTTACACGTCGATTTGAACATATATGCGCCTGTCTAAATTTGCATTTATATACTTCTAACTAATTCAAATGTACTTCTATATCTACTTAGGTACTCGTATATTTTCCATTGTACGTTAATACAATCAATAGCATTTCCAATTTGTTTTAAATGTGTGGTTTCAACGAAATTTTCGTTGATTTTAAAGTGGTTACATCTTTTGGTGTACACGTCATTACTACTGGTTTATTTGTCTTCGACAATTTAAGGTAATTTATTAAATTTATTTCTAGTTTATATTTATTTATAAAATATGGGAGTAGGGCAACTGGCGAGACCCCCATCATAATAGGTCAACGCACTGACGAAGTGATACCTCAAAGGTGGTTTGGAAATCACAATCTTTCGTTTCTTTCTCCATTAAAAGTAGTTAATATAACTGTCGTAGAACTATCTAAACTCAACAAATTGTTATACATGTGTCTTTTTTACATTATTTGGAGTTTAAAACATAATTTTAAACGTTATGTTTTTCATTTCTATTCCGATCCGTAATGTTTTTACTTGCATGTGAACGTATCGCTTAAGTATCGGTGTCTCACGTCAGCCTGAATTGACTGACGTCATATTTTGGTTGTCGGGCTTTGAGGAGGTGTTGCTAAAGCCGTTACGCTGATTAAACATTTATGAAAAAATTATATTATGTTATGTTTGATTTTTTTGTTTCTGAAAAATATTTAATTACGTCACACATTTCAATCATTTACGTATTTGTGCTAATAAAACACTCTTATTGCTTCTTAATTTATCAGTTTCACTTTTTATTGTATTCGTGAGTATTTATTATCTTACTAGAAATTCATTAAAACCATTTTTAAATAAACGAATTTTATTTACAGTCTCAAAAAATAATTTATAGTAGGAAATAAATATTCTGTGTATAATATGCTATTTATGTACAATTCATTAGATAAAATTTATGTATCTTACATGGCACTAAGGTTGAATACAAGCGATGTCTTAGTAAATTCCTCTCCATTTTAATAATTCGTTTAATTTAAGGGAGGTCCTTTAGAACCATTGTAGTCTGTTGTTTCGGAATTAATAAATTTTTTGCTTACACTCTTTAGCATACTAAAATTTAAATTTTTGGTTGGATATGGTAGAGAATCTCCACTAGATGAATGTTTGAGACCATTTTTAAAACTACGGAATGTCTGCTTGTACCCATCCGAATTTCCGTTTCGAAATTCATCTTCTACTATAAATAAATTTTTGGACAGTTGAGGGGAAGAAGATGATGAAGACTGATCATGTTTAGTCCCAATTGTGTTTAAAACAGGTCGCACGAATACTTTCTTATATGATGTCAAATTTTCTTCCGATCCTATTTTAACATCACCATCAATATATCCGTCATTTATGGGTAAGGTGTCATCTATAAATACATCATCATCCCCTTCTTCGCTAATAAATTCTCCTAAGTAACCCGAATTAATCTTTCCAGAACTCGTTGATTTTATACGACTACGATTGTCTGAAGAACTACCATTACGGCTGGAAATAAACAATTTCAATTTGATAAGAAGATAAGAAAAAATAAAATTTGGTCAAACTGCACAAATATTTATAAAAACTGCTACATATGTACATTTCAACCACAATGTGGTCATCCTCAATGTATTGAACATTGAGTATGGGTAAACCCCTATCCCCATTTTTAGCTAATTTATTTTTAAGTTATTTTGAAACTGAATTGAAAACAAATTCCAGTTTATTTTCAAAAGTATGGGTACGTTTCGTAGATGACGTTTTTGCAATAATTGATTCCAATTTTAATATAGATAAATTTGTAAACATTTTAAATACACAATATAATACCATAAAGTTTACCTTTGAGATTGAAGAAAACAATTCATTATCTTTTCTTGAATTACTAATTATCAAAGAAAATAATCACTTAAGTTTTGACATGATAGATATATACATTCTCATACATGTAAACAACACAAATTGGCTACATTTAATAGTTTAGCACATAGGTTAGTCAATATCCCGATAAACAAACAAACATATCTAAAAGAATTTGACCATATTTTTAAAGTAGCAGAAGACCACGTTTTTAATAAAAAGGACATAATAAAAATTATTATGAAACAGAACCTTAAAAAACAATTTAAAGAAAACACGACGTTAACGCATCTTTCTGAAAATAAAATTAGGAGAAAATTTACATATCATCAAAACCTTACAAAGTTCGTTAAACGTGTCTCTAACGAATTGAATATTGAACCAGTTTTTTTTCCAATAATAGAAATAAATTAAGCAACCTCTTGGGAAACTCTAAAGACAAGGATGATTTTAAGAATAAATCTGGTATATATAAGATCAGCTGTAATAAAAAATAATAAATCTGAAAAGTCGGCTGTAGTCACATATTTTTTAAGTAGTAATAATTCGTTTGATATAAACAATTTAGAATTATTAAGACCTTGTAGTAATTACTTAGAACTTGTTACTAACGAAGCTGTTTACATCAATAAATATAGGAAAAAGCTAATGAATTTCGACACACACCAGCTAAATAATCGCCTCATCTCTTTTGTATCTAAGAATGTATAAATTAGATTAATTTTGTTTTCTTGTTATTACTCAATGTTCAATACACTGAAGATGATTGTGGTTGAAATGTACATATGTAGCAGTTTTAATAAATATTTCTGAAGTTTGACGAAATTTTATTTTTTCTTATTAGTAAAGCTTCACATAATAAAAAATTTATCTTTGATATATTTTTTTGAATTATTATTGATAAGAAGATGTAATAACGTAACGATACCGGTTAACTTACCTATTTTCATTAGATTGTCCAACTTCTGAAGAAGATGGAACTTCGGATATTCTCCACATTTTCCTTCCAGGATCTCCCGCTGTAGCAGCTGCCACGGCTAAAGTTGCAGTTCCTGTAACTATTGTGGAAATACCTGGATGTTCGCAGAATGAATTCTCATCTTGGTTGTTGAAATCATTTGTATCCATGAATTGTTTTTGCCGAACTAATGGCATACTGGACATATTCTGCATCTCTCTCCAGGAAGAAAATCTGCAACTTTAAGAAAACGTAATTGTAACTATAACAACAGAGTTACTAATAATATTAATTAGTTGATTAATGTAATTTTATTTACCTGAAATTTCCATCCATTGGAGTATTTGAAATTAATGAAGGTCGGCAGTTGAGTCCTGTGTTAAGGATTGTCGACTGATAATCAACTTTACCAATGAGGGAATATAGAAAATTCTTTAAGGCTATGCGAAAATCCCTTAAGTGATAAGCATACAGGACTGGATTTCCAGCAGAATTGAGATGAGAAAGAATTATGCAGAACAACATTAATGTTGAATTCATTTCCATGCAATCTCTATAAAAAAAATATGTTGAACTACTCTTACCTAATATTTTATATATATATATTTACTTTTTAATTACCTTTAAAATTTTAATAAACTAACCCTAAGTTCTTGTAATTTATTCTATTTCAATTATTATGACCCTTTAGTTCCATTTATTTTTCTTATAACCATTTTCAAATTAACCTTTCCGGTTACGTAATTTTTAAATATTATATTAAAGTTAGTATTTGTTTCTTTTTTCCTTTAATAGGGTTGTTTTATATAAATAAAGGCAAGATACATTTGTATGAGGTAAATCATAGTAGGTATTAGTCATAACAAGTGCTTTCGAAAAATGAATTTAATAATCTGGGCCATTTTTGAAAAAAGGAAGTCAAAAAAGTTAAAAGAAGGAAAATATATAAATGACATCTTGTAGGCAGGACAATATTGATATGAGAAAGTTTATTTCCTTTTTAAATATAACTCCAAAAAAAACTATTTTCCAAAAAGCCAGTTATGAGACAACTATGGACGCAATCTTGTCTTCCTTAAATAACTCTGCATTTTTTATCAATTGTGACATACGAACGATAAACACCCACTTTGTAGCAGTTTGTAACAGACGGGTTGAAAAGTTCGAAGGCGGGCCCACAGATGGTGCTACTAGTATCAAATCCATATGATTTTTAGTTAGCCCTAATTTTCAAAAAACCGGTGTATAAATTTGATAGCTGTTGCACTATTAGTGTGAGTCATTGCATTTTTAGTGAAAGAACTTTTGTGTATTAATAAAGCATTGCTTTTTGGCAAAAAAAAGACTATTGAAACCAAGGCTTAGCTTGATAAACATTGTTCGCACTTTGCATCAGGAAAATCAACCCTAGAAAAGTGATTTCTTAAATTTAAACGAGGCGAAATGAGCACCATTATAAAAATGGTATCGAAAAATTGTATGACCGTTATAATCGTTGTATCGCCCTCGAATGGAACTATATTGAATAATAAAATCAAATTCTATCAAAAAAAAAAAATATATATATATTTTTTCTATGCTAGCCTACGAACTTTTCAGCCCGCCTGTTACGTTGGTTTCAAAATACAACAGAAAATGTAGACAAACTTCAAAGTTATTGCATGTAATAAACCGATTAATCATTAAGGACTAAATAAAAAAAAAACCGGAACATTCACAATTAAAAACTAAAAGACAGATAAAGAATAAGTTTTAAAACGAAAAGTTTCATTTTCTGAATTTTATTAAATAGAGTTACGTCTATAGATCCATATCTTACGAGTTTATATTAAATCGTGAGCGTCAAAATTTGACTAGGGTATTTTCGGCGTTTATTATAAAAGAAGGGAAATATCCTTTGTATCATTAGAAAGGTACTTTACGGTAGATGTGTACAAAATAAACATAAAAAACAATATCTCAAACACACTGTACCATTGATATATTCAGTATTTATATACCAAATTTATATTTATTATATCTTACTACATAATCTTTTAATTAAAAACTTCATCAGCAAGAAACAATTTCTATTTGTTTTTATAATAAATGCAATTGTTATAAATAATAAACAGTTTAATCAGATCACTGCTGACTGCTTCCTCTTAATACGAGGGTGGATCAAATATAAACGAGCTTTTCTAAATTGCGCGCCGGATAGTTGTTCAACGCGGATGCGGGCGTCGAGAACTTGAAGTGGGGTATTACGTGGCACGGGTCGTATTGCTGCGTTCGCTTGGTTAGCAGTGGTTAATAGCTATCACAATGAGTGAGAAATAGGTGCATAGCAGAGTTGCGCAACGAATTGTTATTAAGTTTCTTACACGTGAAAACGTGAAACAAGCTGAAATTTTGTACAGATTGCAAGCACAATTCGGAAATAAAACGTTTTCGTGGTCACGTGTAAAAGTTTGGTGCAAAGAATTTAACGATGGGCTTACGCGAACGAATATGTAAATCATCCTCGGCGTCCGCTCACCAGCATTTCATCGGTTAACATTGCACGCGTTAGAAACCTTATTGAAGGGGATCGCCACGCCACGCCAATGTGCTTTAGATATCTGGTGAACTCAACATCAACCATGGGAGTGTCGACACAATCATACCGAAAAACTTGGGATTCCGAAAAATTTCAGCTCGTTGGGTTCCAAAGTTGCTGAGTGAAGATCAAAAAGCTGCTCGAGTTCGCATCTCTCAGGCGCTTCTCACTCGATTTAGAGAGGAAGGTGATTTTTTTGCACAAAATTGTAATCTGAGATGAGTCAAAGCCAGTGAAGCCGAAAACACGTCTGTCTGCAGGAAAAGTTGTAGCCACGATTTTTGGGATTGGAGAGGGGTGCTCTTGGTCATTTTTTTTCACGAGCGAGAAACCATTAACGATGCCTACTACTTCTACTTCTACAACTACTTCTCAGTCAGGTAAAACTTGCTTATCACCGAAAAAAGAGGACGCACCCCATTCGAGACGTGTTACTCTTGCACGATAAAGCTAAGCCTTTTACCGCAGCTTTAACTCAGGCTCAAATCGGTGAAATGTACTGGACTCAACTGGAACACCCTCCATATAGACCAACTGGATAGACACCCGCCCTGCTTCTTTTTATGAAAACGGCATGAAAAACTAGTAATGCGTTGGGAAAAACGTATAGACAAACAAGGGGAATATGTCAAAAAATAGATTTGTGTTTTTGTGAAACTTTTCAAAATAGATGTTTTATGAACAAAAGCTCGTTTATATTTGATCCATCCTCCTATATGCAAAGTTCCATCAAAATCGATTCAGTTATTTCGAAGAGTACCTCATACAAACAGACAGACAGACAAAATAATTTTTAAAGATCCTTTATTTCCTAATAGCATACAAATAGCCATATTAACTTAAAAAAAGACAATTATTTTGATATTTCAGACTCACACTTCATGTAGAGTCCATGTATATTTCTTATACTTATATCATTAAATTTCCGCTGAAATGTTTCTACCTTATATAATCCTAAATGTCTACTTATCCGTCAAAGTAATAAACATAATCTCTATTCATATCAAATGTGCATTTAGATTGTAAAAAGCTTTTACTAAAAGCCAAGTATCGAAATTAAAAAAGTTTGTCAGTGTTTACTTGAGGCATTAAGTGTAGCTTTTAATCACGCTAAATTGCTACTGTTATATCCTTTAAAAAAAAATTAATGTACCTAATTACAAGAATAACATTTTCTTAAGAATCACTTCGAAAACGCAATGTTATTGTTTATAATATATTCAGTGATTTTAGTCCAATTAAACGCTAACTATAAGAATGTAAAATAAAATTCGAAAATTTCCTCATAATATCAATTTCAATCATTTCATTGTACTCTATAATCGAAGTATAAAATCATAAAACGATAGCTAACATTGTTTTTGAAAAAATACAAATACCTGCAAATTGCCAACATGAAGTTAATGGTATACAGTGGTATCCAACAAATCATAAAGAACAGCACGATGATAGAAAGATTTTGAGTCGCTTTAACTTCTCGTTTCTGAGCGGCTCCTAAAACTCTCAGCATGGTACCCCCAGCGATAGCTCTTCTTCTTTTCATCCCTTTTATTGAATTACTAGGATTCATAGTGACAATGGTCCTAAGCTAATAAAATAAACATATATAATTATTCGAAATCCCGTAAGATTCGTAGGTTTTTTTTTTAAATTAAAATCTCACATTAGAGTTCTTAATACAGAAACAAAAACATGGATCAAGCATTATCAATAATTGATTTAAATTATCTGCATTAATACAGAACAAAATACTTAGTTAACTTGGAACTGCATACAACTGCTTTGTTAAGATTTAATACAAAAAACGATTTACAGGGTTTGTCCAATAAGTATTGGGAATTATTTTTCCTATTTAAGGGGGAGCTATCGAGAGGCTTTTTGTAAGCAAAGGTTCGTGGGGGATGTCTGGTGTAGGAACTGAAAAAATAGTAAAAATTTTCAGAGCGTAGAAAGGGCAAACGCTATTAGCAATGATATCCAATAAGTTTTGCATTAAACTTGAAAAATCCGGTACATAAACGTGCTATGATCGGATAAGTTTACAAAGAAAATGCCATGTCAAAAATAAGAGTTTAATTGAATAAAATGTGTACAAAATGAGATAATGAAATGAAAAATCAATAACGAATCGGAACAAAAAAAAAATGGGAAAAAAGTAAGACAACTATTATACTCAGATCAACTTTTAGGTATTAGATTAATGGATGAACAGTTAAATCTGCTTATATCAGATGTGAATTTGATTGTTACGAAAAAAAATCAGATGTTGAAATTATTGTGCCAACTTGATTCCAAGAGTTTTGCCCGAGAAACAAATGTAAACGCTGTAACATCCAGCCTACAGTCCTGATTTGAGCTTACTCAACTTTTGTTTTTACCTTAATTGGAGGGGGGCCTGAAAGGATGCCATTTTGAGACTATAGAGCAATGAAAATCCAGAAAGCTGTGTGGAAAAAACACTGACAGGGGTATATTTATGCCGACAAACATTATTTTAAGTTACTTTGACTTATATAAAAGTATTTGCAATAAATTGATTTTTCTAATTTAGTTTCAATACTTATTGGCCAAATCTAGTACACGTGATAGACACTATGCAGTAAGACATTATAAATGAAAATAATATAGGTACGTACCTGTTTGAGTACCACCCTATATATGTGTGCGTAAAAAGCAGCAAGTAATAAAGCTGGTGTTATAATTGTGGTAAAATACAGAAATACCAAATAGTTGTAATCCATTACCGACAAAAAGAAACATGACGTATCTTCAGGTACATCTTGATGCCAACCCATTAAAGGTAGAAATCCTATTATGCAACCTGCCAACCAGCAAGCACTTATAATAACTAAAACGTTAAACCTTGATTACATAGACGCAACCAACTAAATAAAACGGCCAAAAAACCAATAATACAGAAATTCAACTTGGTTTATCTTTCACGATTTAAAAATCTTCTAGTTTTTTCACTTTCCACTAAATAAGTAGTAAAGAACATTTAGTTGTCGGCCAAAAATTTATCGAAATTATCAGGTGTGGATCGCGATTTCGATCATATTAGATCTCATAGACACACCATATGTAGCATGGATAAATTATTGACCAAACCGAAATTGTTCTGTAAAAGGATTGTTCGCATATATTCATCTTTTTATTTTTTGTCTTTGTAATTTTTATATTGTCATGTGCATTTGCATTTTTTGACCCATCGGTCCATTTCCAGGACGTAGATGATACACCAACACATAACTTGCAATGTTGCATTTTTGTATGTTTACGTTTCCCTTCCTTTTCTTTGTTGTTACAAGTGTCGGTGCATCGGAACCACCCCTCCTCTGGGGGGCGGTTCTTAAATTCATGTTAAAATAAGCACTTTTACATTCAATTGGAGAATCAATTCATCATTCAATTGTATTAGATTCAAACCATTCAAATATCAAACATTTTTAACAGAGATCATTTTAGTACATTAATATATAGCACCAATCACATCAAGGTCTCTCTAAACCTATAGTACTTAATAACATATAGTTTCATCTAATAAATCATAATCTATAGTCATTTAATATTTTCGTAAAAATAAGTAGCAATCACGGCTTACAATAAAATTAGTGTGTATATAGTTGTAAATAGTTTGGGTGTAATAAACTTTTAAAACACAGAGTCCGTTTATTGCATCGTTTCCCCATAGGAATCAATAGAAATGGCTCATCTGTGCACCGGTGAAATAATTTTATTTCATCAACTAATAAACAAGGATGTTGGTTTGATTTCGTTTTAAAGATAGTAAGTCGCATCTACGGGTATTTAGTACAGTTTTATCAAGTGGATATCTTCGTGAGACCTTGTCAAACATATGAAATAACCACAGTTAGCAATAAATATCAGTAGATGGCGACATACTATCATTAATAGGGTATTTAATCAACTTCCTTTTAAATAAGTAATATATCAAATTTGGTCATGTTGTTAACAAACACGGTGAGGATTTAGGCACTAATTTGGTAAATTCATTTATTACGCATTGATATATCAATTTTTATTCACATTAAAAATTGTTGTAAAAACCAATGCAGTATATATACAAATTTAAATTTTAAATTGAAAGTATACGTATTTAGAATAATAAACTTTAGATCACTCCCTGAAGTGATACCTCCCCACTGCTGAGGGTAATAGCAGTAAAATTACTTTTCAATGCTTTACACCACAGTGATATCAAGTGATATACACAGTGAACTATGATCTGTTGGCCTAGACAGACGTAGAAGAGACATGTACATACATAGTTTATATTCAGATTTGGAAACAGCGTTTGTGATTAATAATTCAACTAAGAAGCGACTGGTGTACAGGTGTTGCAGATATTTATCTATTTTTGCGAAATGACTAGTCAAATTTAATAATATAATAATAATAAATATTTAATGACCTCAATCTGCAAGTTCAAGGTGACGCCTTGAACTTGATTAAAACAAAAAATGTCGGTACTGCTTTCGTAGCCAAATTGCTCTTATACAAGAAAAATATCACCAGACGTGAGTTTCACGCTTTCCCTAATTTATCAGCATATCAGCAGCATCCTTCAACAACGACGACTTGGTTGATTACTGTTAACATTTAGAGAACCTCCACAGTGATTTTAAAGAACGATTCCAGGACATTTTAAAGTTGGAAATACCGAATTGGTGTTGGATCCTTTTTCAAATGTCAACACAACAGTACCATTTCAGTATCATCAGGAAGAAGAACTTATAGAACTGACAACGAACGAGCAAATTAAAATCAAATTTAACAATGGCTACCAAGAATTTTGGCTACAAAAGCCAATACCGTAATTATTCCCTGTATTGTGGTCGATTGTTCAACGATTTTTGATAGCATTCCCATCATCGTATTTGTGTGAACATGGCGACGTGGTTTTAGTGCTGGGACAACGCTGCTAACTAAAAAGAGATATCGTTTGTTCGTTTGCAAGCTATCGAACGCGGTGACATTAGATTAGTTTTAGTTAAAATTGAAATTGAAATGTTAATTATAATTTGACAAAAGTTTTTATAAATATTTACAGAGTTGCATTTTATTGCTCTCTTTAGAACAGTATTTAAAATGTAAGTTTGTAAACAGGATGAGACTCATATGGCACACTATAATTAAATCAATGATTGCGATTGTGATTTTTAAGATGCGGTAAAGTTAAAAAAATTTGACGGGCGCTAGAAAATAATTGCTTCTCAAAGAGGGCGGTAGACGAAATAAGTTTGAGAACTACTGGTTAAGATTGTTAGCTCTCTGCTGGAATATGATTAAAAAAAAATTGAAGACCGTTAAGGAATGCCGATTGGTGATTAGAAAGTTAATTAACTATAGGTAGAAGTAGGGATACTTACGTATAGGTTTAAGGGAAGAAGGAGTCAGTTAATTAATTACGTCACCCAGAGAAACAATTTTTATGAAAAGGATAGTCTCATTCTTTATAACAATAAAATTTTAGAAGCCATCCTGGGAAAATTATTCTCACACTACATACTCACTTTTCAATAGTAATATATAATAATAGCAACTAAAAGAGTGGATGTTTGTGACTATTAATCGAGAATCGTCTATTTTGCGTACACTACATATCCCTCAAATGGTGTATTTGTTTCATTACTGACAAAACACATCGCAATTTACAGAATTTCCAATTTCCAAAATTTATGTAAAATAATACTTCCCTCAATAATGTTGATTAAAATTTATTAAATAGAAATGTTGCTATTTTTAAATTGTTAATTCTTAAAGTGAATCATCATTATCTAAATCAGCTTCTTCAACTGTAGCATTTTCATATTGTTGATATTCGGAGATCAAGTCCCTCATATTTATTTCAGCATCTGCAAATTGCATTTCTTCCATTCCCTCTGCGGTATACCAATGCAAATAAGCCTTTCGTCTAAACATTGCTGTAAAGCTATCGCCAATTCTCTTAAATAGCTCTTGTATTGCAGTAGTATTTCCAATAAATGTAGCGCACATTTTTAAACCTCGAGGAGGTATATCACAAATAGCCGATTTGATGTTGTTAGGTATCCATTCAATAAAGTAAGAACTAATAACATATAATCAACTGTTCAATCAACTCCATTAAATAAAATATTTTTTAAGGGGATTCAGTAATGCAACGAAAGTTTCTCAAGGGTATGCGACTTAAGCGGAATATGAGGAAGAATCCGTAGATATAGGTAATCGCAATTAGTCCCTTTCTTTCGGAATTATTTATCACTCTTATCATGCGTATATCGTTTGTTTCTACATATTGTGACTCGCGCTGATAGATAAATACCTAATTGACAAATAATTAGGTAAAAAACAAGGAAAACAAATCCTTAAACAACTATATAATTCTAATTCCATAAAAAACGAAAACCGGCATTCCATTCATTATTATAAAAATGTTATCCCGCAAATTTGTAACAACTCCGTATAAACACTGTAAATAGCAATAAAAACACCATAAAGAAATTACTCATGAACATACAAAAATCCATTAATGCCAATCTAAATATTACAAACGAGAACAAAGGAAACTTGAATAGCACTATTCTGAAAGTGATATCATAAACAGGTAAGCAGTTTCCCGAATAAATAGCAACCAGAACATTAGTATAAGTTGTACACACTTCTAAATTTTAGGTTAGTTTTAAGCAACTCTTTGATGATAACAGCAATGTCGATACAATTGTTAGAGTCTTCTAATAATAAAGTGTAAAACAATAATTTGTGTTTTGTTATTTATTAGTGATAAATAATGTTTCGGTAAGAGATGAAAGGTAAGTTTTCAATTATTTGTTCGTCAATTCTTTTGATAGATATATGTTTAAACTTAATGCTTCTTATAGGGAGTATATTTTTGATAGAAATTAAAAATTAAAAGTGACCCTCTACAAGTTTGAGATCATACCTTTGTTTACCTTACTATAAAATTTCAGATATCAATTCCAAATATTAAACTCATAATATCTAGAAACAATTAGCATGTTTTTACGCCCAGCATACTACTGAATCCCCTTAAGAATAGCTACTATGTACCTATTTTTGTCTTGTATGTTAAACATTTGTTCGTCAACTTCTCTGGTAGACATCCTCCCTCTAAAAATTGATGCTGCTGTAAGATACCTGTGAAATACGGCTTTTATCATACATGGGATAACGTTTTCTCTGTAGTTACTAAATCACAAGAGTGTAAGAGAAGTGTATGGTTAAACGTTTTTTTTTCAGTTGTTTTTTGATAAAATTGCAAAATATCTAATAAAGTACTAATAGTTAGTAATGTAACCCCTCAGTAATGTAAAAAACAGTAAGTGTTCATAGTATATAACAAACTTTGCTATATTTTGGGGTAAATAAACCAATAGAGAGACTGTTCCACAGATTGTGCTTAATCCTATTATGGAAATAATTTCCAATAATAAATTTTTAATCTATTATGTATTTATAAGCAATTTAAAACGAGACTCATCCTAATTAGCACTATAATTGTTTTATGCGGACGGGTATTTTGCTCACTTGTTGTGTCGACCATCAAGGCCATACTGCACAGCGGGTCACATAAGAAGTGTCTGCATAAAACAGTTATAGTGGTAATTAGGGTGAGCCTCATTTTAATTTATCTATTCTTTTTTCACAATCTCCAATTTCTACTATGTATTTGTACATTCTGATGATCGTATTGGGTTTTTTAGGTTAGAAAATCATATAAATATTTAATACTGTAGCGGACAAATATTATTATTTACAATAACAACAGCTTAGTTTCTACGAATTCCAAATGGCTGGAAAGTTTATACATTAGTGGTAGTCACGTACACAGACCCTTCAGGTCGGGGCTGCACGTACCACCAATACATAGAAATATGCAGGTAATGTTGTATTTACCCGTATTACCTGACCGTGACTATGTTTGGATAAAAGTTCAATAACAGTCAAATAGTGACCACCGAGCGGCGTAGTCTAGTGCTCTAGATCATTGCTTAGCATTCGGGAGGTCACCGGTTCGAACCCGGGTCCGACTGCTCTGGTCCAAGTTTTCTGTGGTTTCCTTGGATCATTTAGGTAAATGCTAATTATTTGCTCTTTTTTGTTTGGCTAATATTACTTACGAGCGCTCCGGTAGTCAATTTACTTATTGAACCTGATTTTTCACTTCTCTTCTGTCTTCGTTTCGTCCGTCTCATCTTTATCTCCCTAACCACACCACCCACCCACCCATTCCCGGATGGCGCTCCGGCTATGACAGGGCATCACAAAGGCTTCATTGCGTTCTTAAAAAATAAAGTTGTGCTTGCCGTATATTGCGTCATTCATAGACAACCTTAATCAGCTTTGTGTTGCTAATGATGAATGAGTGAATTTCAACCGATTGCTGTTTCATACAGCAATCGCTGTACGTTGGCTATCAATAGGTACTTGTTTGACTCGATTTTACAATCTGATTGACTCTGTGATAGAGTTCTTGGAAAACAAAGACACAAAATTACACAACAACCTCATAGCATCAAAGAATCATATTGCGTACTTGACACAAATATTGATATTGGATATAAATTGTTTAATGATCTCAATCTGCAAGTTCAAGGTGACGACTTGTACTTGATTAAAACAAAAAATGTCGTTACTGCTTTCGTAGCCAAACTGCTCTTGTACAAGAAAAATATCACCAGACGTGAGTTTCACGCTTTCCCTAATTTATCAGCATATCAGCAGCATCCTTTATCAATGACGACTTGCTTGATTGCTGTCAACATTTAGAGAACCTCCACAGTGATTTCAAAGAACGATTCTAGGACCCTTTATAGGATCCGTTTTCAAATGTCAACACAACAGTTTCCAGTTATTCCAGTATCATCAGGAAAAAGAACTTATAGCACTGACAACGAACGAGGAAATTAATATCAAATTTAAAAATGGCTACCAAGCGGCGTAGTCTAGTGCTCTAGATCATTGCTTAGCATTCGGGAGGTCACCGGTTCGAACCCGGGTCCGACTGCTCTGGTCCAAGTTTTCTGTGGTTTCCTTGGATCATTTAGGCGAATTCTGGAGCAGCAATATTCCATAGATAATCTTTCACTTCTCTTCTATCTTCATTTCGTCCGTCTCACCTTTCTCTCCCAAACCACACTAACTACTCATTCCTACGATTCCTACAAGGAGGCTGAAGAGGGCCTTACGCCCTACCCTCCGGCTTTGCACTACAGTGTAGGTCGGAGGGACTGCCCGCACACCAGCACCAGTAGCTGGTGAAAATGAAACACAAAACAGTTTATAAGGTTTTTTCAAATAGTTACCAGTATTTGTAATCACACTCACGCTCCTAGCTCCTCATTTATGTTCTATGTTGGATTAAATAAAAGTGTAAAAATACATTAGTACATCTGTTTGTACATCGTTGCGCCTGTAAATACCCTCAAATACTATTAGAGCTTTATTAGTTGCCCAGTTTTTCACGGTTTTTCTCAGCGAAAAATGCATCGATTAGGTTTATCAAAAAATTATTTTAAGGGGTTCTCAATTCTCTACAACCTTTGTATTTTAGACAAAGTTTTCGTAGTTTTCGCTATAGTAAAGAAAGACGACATTTTTGTATTCATTTACTGTTTTCCCAAATTATGTACGTCTTCATCTATCGGTCATGCTTTGAAATCCTACATAGTCCGATACCAGTTATTTATTATTGTAAAATGAATTGTTTCTGAGTACTATTCCCAGGCCTAATAAGACAAGTGATATAAATAGTGAGAACTAAAAGTACAAATAGTGGTACAAATACATAGTGAGATAAATTAGAGACTGCTGTAAAGTAAATATGTGTAGATAGTGTATTGTAATATTAAATAAATCGCTTATAAATAGACCTCTTTTAAATGAATAAACATTACTTGAATATTCGTTGCTCCTAAATCGTTTTTAGTGTGGTACTTACTGGAATAGTTTAAGGTTAAAAACTGTATATGCGGATTCTCTGTTCCGCATTAAACTACGCCTGGTTCGTCAGAACCATCCAAATTCTGAAAGAAACCGGTGTACCTTCTCTCCCCGACGTTGAAAATACATACGCGGCAAACTTTCGGGCCTTCGTGTCAGGACACCCAAACCCCACCATCTCGACAGTCTCCAATTACGCCCCAAAACCATACGATAGCTTTAGAAGGCCTTGTCACCTTCTATACTGAGCCGCCCTAATTCGCCCAGCCCTACTTTCGCTTTTTTAGCGCGAGTGCCCACTGTTCATATCAGAGGTGGGCCACCGACTCTTCGAACCACCCCTCCATCGCTCCCGTCCCTTCCCCTCTCAACTCTGCCCTCTCCTCAATCCACTTCCCTATCCCTACCTCTCCGCATGTTAAACCCTTCGGGTTGTTAATCCCCACTGGAGGTGGGTTTTTAGTCAGTAAGAATCTACCTTTCAGGGGGTGCCTATGAAATTTTTTTCCACCTTGAGTTAAATGTAAACAAAAAAAAGGTTAAAAACTTAAAAGATAACCCACATCTAAATGGCAAAAAAAAACTAGCAGTTAAATTTAAATTTCAATAGGAGTATTCTTCTGGAGGTATCAATCCTGCATTGGTATTATTTAATTCCTGTAATGACATGAAAGATTATGTGCATCTGTTTTTGCTTTGTATCAATTTTTTGTCATTACACCGCACCGTTAAGAAACATCTTACATTAAACGCCTGATAACATATGTATGTATGTGGAGTGAATAGTAAATTTTAATCCAATTGAAAGTTGTTATTAACATTAAATGATAAATTCAAAGAATGCGGAAATTGTACCTTCCTTTCCGTGGATCACATGCGCACATCATATTTTTAGCATCGAACATTTGATGTACAAGTTCAGGAACTGTTAAATTTCTATATGCAGCTGTTGATCGTGCTGTAAGAGGGACAAAGCCAGGCATAAAAAAGTGCAATCGTGGAAATGGAACCATATTCGTCATTATTTTTCTCAAGTCTGCGTTAAGCTGGCCAGGAAACCTAACAATAACAAAGTGTTCATTGGGCTAAACTTATTTAGAAAATTTCTTTGATTCCCTGTAATTTGTTTTTATAAACAGATTCACGTTAGATTCAGTTGGAATTTCAGTATATGAAGTTATACTTCATTCACATTGTAAGTGTTAAAAATAAAACCTTAAATGTTTGAAGTGAAACTTCTTTATGGTCGTAGGATTCAGTAACGCGAACGCGTAGGACCGTCACGAGTTCCGTAGAAGGGACGAAAGATATAACCTTAATGGAAGAAAATGATAGAGAGCTATCCAGAAGAGACACATGTCGTAGTTAATTACATATGCTGCGTATGTTACAGTCAGGTTAGTTGTGTGTGAACATTCTTCGATATTTGTGAAGCTACTTGCACAACAACCTGGTCAATATTAATTTATAAAATATTAAAAATAGGGGTTTTAAGAGACTACTTTGGTGCTAAGGTTAAAAAATAAGGGCTCTTTATTTATGTTTACTTTTTTTTTCATAATTCATTTTTTCTGTTTAATATCTCCTACACCTCTTGAAGGCTAATCTATACAGATAAATAGAATTGCGAGTGTCTGTTTGTAATATTAAAATAACCACTTTTTACTAAATGCATATCGATGTATACACGGTACATATACCAAAATAACATTTTTTTAAAATTTTGTCTGTCTGTCTGTTTGTTCCGGTTAATCTCTAAAAAAACTGGACTGATTTTGACAGGACTTTCACTGGCAGATAGCTAATGTAATAAGGAGTAATTTAATCTACTTTTATTTTAGAAAATAATAATAATTATTATTAATAAATAGTTATTAATTTGTAAACTAAATTATTAATTTTTAAAATAAAAGCAGCCTAAATTACTCCTTCTTACATTAGCTCTCTGTCTGTGAAAATCTCGTCAAAATCGGCCCGGACGTTTCAGAGATCACCCGGAACAAACAGACAGACAAATATTGTAAAGGCGTTTCCCGCCACTTAATATCACAAATGCTGCCTGTCGCGCGGGCTCAGAACGCGCGAGCGGGCTATTTCCAACAGTTGTGTCTCAACAACTTCGTTTAAAATTTTAAAAATAACTTTTTTGTTGAATTCCACGCGGACGAAGTCGCGGGCAGAGCTAGTTGTCAATAAACGTAAGCCATAAGCCCGTAAGTTTTGACCTTTAAATTAGCCCCTAATAAAACTCTTTTTTGAAGTTTTTGAAATTCATTTGGTCACTTTGTAATGGCAGCTTCACGCCCTTATTCATTGTTCTGTACCTGAACTCAATTTATATGCTTTTTGTGAATGTAATATCTTCCTCTCTCTTCTATCGAACCTGCTTAGGAAGTTTCACTTCTATCATTTTTGGGCTAAGATGCATACATTTCGTTTTAGTACCTAAAACAGGTGGTTACTCCTGACATAACAGCAGAAATAAGATGATTCATATCCTCATAACTTGGAGCTGTCAACTTCAAGGTTCTATAACAAATATCGAACAGCGCTTCGTTATCGATAATATAGGTTTCGTCTGTGTTGTTCATAAGATGACCAAACGCTAATACTGCATTATAAGGTTCAACTACCATATCTGATACTTTTGGACTTGGAATTATTGTGAATGTACTTATAATTCTATCTGGATATTCTTCCTTAATTTTTTCCAAAAGTAAACAGCCTAATCCTGATCCAGTTCCTCCACCGATCGAATGAACTAACTGATAATTATGTAAAATTGAGAAAAGTCAAAGAATAACTTGATTCCCAAAATTAATTGCAATGCTAATTAACTCGATCTTTAATCCACAATTAATGTGTAAACAAAACTTATTGGGAGTAATAGGTATTATAATTTTTAGACTTTCAAGGTTTTATCGGTGGAAAGATTAATAAATAATAATACACTAATTTCTGTAATTACTTAAAGTTTATATATACAAAAAGAACACAACACGAAACCGCAAATAAAAAAAAAGGTCAAATATATATACAAAAGATGAAACAATAAACAACACAGGAAACACAAGAAACGATACAATAAAAGAACAATAACAATGCTGATGACAATTTACTGACAAGAAGATGCTGTAGCGATCTGGTATGGATTATCTAGAAAAAAAAAATTGTGTTTCATTCCCACCAGCTACTCGTGCTGGTGGGCGGCCAGTCCCTCCGACCTACACTGTAAGTGCAAAGCCGGAGGGTAGGACGTAAGAACTCTTCAGCCTCCTTGCAGGAATCGTGGAAATGGGTGGGTGGTGTGGTTAGGGAGAGAAAGATGAGACGGACGAAATGAAGGCACAAGAGAAGTAAAAGTTTGTTTGTGGAATGTTACTGACCCAGCATTTGTCTAAATGATGCAAGCAAACCACAGAAAACTTCGACCAGAGCAGCCGGCCCGGTGATCTCCCGAATGCTAAGCAACGATCTAGAGCACTAGACCACGCCACTCGGTGTATCTAGATAAGAATCTTTTTGAATATTTATAGGACAGGATTGTTAGTAAAAAAAAGGGATGTGCTAGAAGGAAAAGTACAGAAAAGGTGAAGATACGATTTAATAGAAATACAATACTTTGAAATGAACAATACAGAATTAGGGATAAAGTATAAAGGATATACCAGCTATTATCAAGGGGTGCATACAGGTAAAGTCAAAGAGGCAGTTCTAGGTAGCGAAAGCGAAAGAAAACAAAGGCATGTACAAGATAAAAAATTGAAAGCTAACAATAGAATAAAATTTATAAAAGTCCTTAAAGGAATTTTAAATTTAGAAAATATAAAATGGTAAATGAAAGTGTTGACGAAAAGTTAAATAGACCATACATTAGAGATCGATTAAATAATCTTAAATAATCATTTGTATTATTCTACGATAGACTGTAGAACCAGTACAAGAAATTAGCGTGCTAACAATTTATTGTTAGAGAAATGTGACAAATGAATGATTTATAAATTTAACCCACTACTAAAATTCAAATAATTTTGTGAAACCTGAAATCCCTGCATGCAGTCACAACCTTCTGCTTCTTTTCTTGTGATATCCAATATAACATCGCATAATTCAGCACCTTCTGTATAATAACCTTTGGCCCAATTGTTTCCGGCACTTTCTCTTCCAAACACAAAATTGTCAGGGTAAAATAGTTGACCGAAGGGAGATGACCTTACATGATCCAATGTTCCTGGTTCTAGGTCTACCAAAATAGCTCGAGGAACAAATCTATGTCCTCGAGCACTGTTGTAATACACATTTAGACGCTGTAGTTGTAAATCAGATTCTCCGTGCCAGTGTCCATCAGGACAAATTCCATGCTCATCAGATACTACCTCCCAAAACTTAAAAAGTAATAAGTGTCGAAATGTTTTTTAGTTATTGAAGAATAAATGAAAACTCAGGAGTAAGTACGTATACTTAGTTAATAACAGAAAGGCCGTAAGACGCCATTTGTGGAGATTTGTAGTTTTATTAATGTTTAAATGAAGGTGTTTGTTTTCGAAATTGAACTCACGACGAAGTTAATTATCAGTTAAGGCACACAGACCGATTTTAATGGAATAAAACGTCTTTGGTAATAAGTTTATCAAAACTAAAAAGTTTGAAATGTGGTAGTTTCAATAAAAATTAAGATCTTATTATAAATATAAATATAAATATGGAATCAACAGAAACAACTACAACCCCTACCGGCATTGAATTACACTGTTGATTCCGATGGATTCTTAGACGAAGATATATCATATTCAAAAAAGAAGGAATTAAAATCCTTATTCGTCTAAATATTAAGATATAATATAGCCTGTAAAGGCCTTTCTGCCAGCGCCCACCTGATGAGACCCCATAGGTCGAAGCCGGTCGTGGGATGTGGCTTTCGGTTCGTTGTGCCTACTTGGTAGGACGCGTTCAAAATGTGAGATATTTGATCTTAAAATTTAGGCGAATAAGGATTTTAATTCCTTCTTTTTTGAATATAAGATCTTATTGTTTGTAAGGTATTCTTATTCAGTTTTTTTTTTCAAATACTAAATAATTGCCTAAATTCTTTGTCGAATTTTGGACAAATTGTGCTTATCAGTTTCGGGTCTTGTTTTTACTGGTTCATATATGTTGCAATTTGTAATTTTGACTTAAATCGTAATAATATTGAAGAGGTAGAATAGGCAAAATAGCTCAAGTTTAAAATAAAAACAATGGTGAAGTTTTACACTTTATTTAGAAATCTCTAACAATATTGTTTCAATCTTTCGGTTATATTCAGAGAGAAACTATATAGAAACTCTGTAAATAACCCAAAGGTTGAAACAATATTGTTAGAGATTTCTAAATAAAGTGTAAAACATCATCATTGTTCTTATTTTATTATTCAATATGTTTTACAATTACCCTACCGCGGATACTATTAAAATGGCTCAAGTTTATTAAAATAAAAATATCGATTACGTTGATAATTAGCATTCTATATTTACTATAATCATTAAACATTTAACGTTAATTAGCTGTTTATTAAAAACAGGTTAAAATGGATCAGAAAAAACACCAAAGCCAAGATTTTTTAATCCACTTATCAATAAAATAACCTCTAAAACTATTAGTACCTGCATCCTATATAGTTAAAGACAAAATGTCGACAGCATTTGATCAGTAAATACAGTAATTTATTTCAGTATGAAAATAAAAGCATATTTATAAAAAAATAATAATTAAAGAATTGTAATAAGCTGAAAATAGTTTTGCATCTGTAAATAGTAAAAACAAAAACGTTTACGTACTTTAGTTCCGATATTATTTCCCGCTGCCCCTATTTGTAGATGAACTATTTCTCTCATTTTTTTTCTTTTCACTAGAATTTTGAATACTCGTTTCCAAATGTAGAACTATAAAAGTTTAGTCAAATTTTAAATGTCATTAATGACATTAAATACAGTGTTTCCATTGGTTTTCTGTTTTACAACGAATTTATCTACTTTGTTTTTAAAAAAATCGATTGTTTCAGCCTCTCCATTATAGAAATTGAGATTCATAATTAATAAACTAACTGTCGATAACAACAAACACACAAAATTTCCACTAATACATTTATTTTACTTAACAATTGTTTCACCCTACAAGTGCATCCTCAGCAGAAGTGATATTAATATTGATATTGACATTTTTTTTTAAATTTTTTTATTCATTTCAATAAGTAAGATAAATAAACATCACCCACATGGAAAGTTAAAACTTCTACAAACGTTATTTACTGCGACATTTCACTAGTTTTGATGTCTTAATATTTAAATAATAAAATTTCATGGAAGAAGTAACTGCTGACAAAAATATGTTACACTACCCAACATTTTCATTGGTGACAAGACGCATTAATTGTAGTAAATACTCGACATAGTGTATTTACCTCCAAATGTAAGAATTGAAAAAAAAAACTCCTAAAAGTTACAAAACCTTTATTGTTAATCCCCCAATAATATTATTTTACCACACAGTGACTTCCTGAAGTGGAACGATAATAAACTTAAAAAACTAAATACAAAATCCTTAAATACTAAAAAGAAAGGGGAGGGTGGGGCTCGTTGAAGAAAATATAATCAGAAAAATAATAGTCTAAAATGTAGGAATCTAGATATTAAATAAAAGAAAATTATTTACTTCTTTTTGGTCATTTACTATTAAACCAAACCTATATAATATTATAATTTCTGTAAATGTAATTTTATACTTTTACTTTCCAAGTTTCGCAGTTTAAAATTATTATTAAAAATATGGGAATTTTCTAAAAGATAGTTGGAATAGGTCGAATATGTGTCGTTATTCTTTTATTATTTTGAGGGTTGGACAATACAATTTTTTTCTTTTATTTATCTGATTACTTCGTGACGAGCTCCAACGGTACCTCGGTGAAGTTTGTATAATCATCAGTTCTAGAGAAAATACGTGATTTGAATATAGGCCTTTATATTTCATTCCTGAGTGCAATCTCGTTTGAAATAAAATGTACAATGCAGTGAGACCAGCCCCCAGGACGATACAAGAAGCGGTAAAGGTGAGATTTTGGTGTAATTCCCTTGAAGGTTCGGAAACCACTGGGTGCCTTCACTTTATAAAGATAGAGGAATGAGACAGATTAAATGAAGATAGAAGATAAGATTATCTGTGGGATATTACTGCCCTAGCATTAGCCTAAATAATGCAAGGAAACCACAGAAAAACTAGGACCGATGCAAGCAGTCCAGGTGATCACCAGAATGCTAAGCTATGATCAAAGTGTGGGTTGAAGGAACTGCCCTTCTATCAGTATTAGTAGCTAATAGTAATAGAAATTTTGTAAGGGAAAACACCCACCAAATTGATTTCTTTTTAATTTTTCAGGATTTATAAGAAATGCGAACAATCAAATACCCAAAATATCTTGTTTGAATCTCATCATTTTGGAAAACGTTTTATACAAAAGTTGTATGTCTTTAAAGGAGAAATCACCTAACAAACTTAATTGTGAACTTTAGATCAACCTTCAATGCCATTTGAAGGTCAATTCATCTTTCAGAAATAAGAAAACATATTTGCAACACCGACAATAGAAATGACTGAGAAATTTGTAATTGAAGTTGGATTGCTCTTAAATCTTCAGTTGGTATTGATGAAAAATTAAGAGCAAATCAATTACCAAATGACCCTAAAGGTCAACTATAACGTTATAATAAAGGTAACCAGTTAATTTTATCTCTGATAACATACATCATTTATCTAAAAATTTTCCAAAATAATGAGATGAAAACAAACTATTCCAGATATTCGATTGTTCTCATTTCTTATAAATACATTAAAATCAACTTTAAGGGTACTTTCAATTACAAAATTCCCCACTATGGAAGCATACAACTTTCGTCTAAAACGTTTTCCAAAATAATGAGATACAATCTAGATATTTCATTGCCTCAAGATAAATGACTCACCCTATACATGTATAGGAACAAATATTGAATGAAACTACTAACATACCTTTCATTAATGCTATAAATGAGAACGAATTAGTTTTTTAGAGTATTCCACAACCGCTTAAATTTCTTTATAAACATCTAAATTTAAATTACGACGCATTATACGCCAGTATGTATAAACAACTCAAATCTGGCGTGAATGATATATTACTAAAGTAGAAAATTCGGTCCGTTTCAATCCAAAGATTTTATTCCCGTACAGCAATAAGATTGATGAGTCCATTTGTTGTAGATTAAAAGATGTTAGGAACAAAAACCTTAATAGGAAAACAAGAGAATTCAGACATTTTAATTAGTTTATTATATTCTCACTGTAGTATTGTTGTAACTAACTCTGTGAATTGTCTGTAAGTGTTTCGTAGTTTCCACATTCAGAAAGCACTATTTTATACTGTTACTTAATTTAACCATACAAACTAACTAAACGTTTGAATTGCACTTTTAGACTCTCAAATAACAATATTTCTAATAATGAGTTATAAATAAATGCACATATAACTGCCCCAAGTTCGGGTTAAAGCTCAATTTCTAATAGGAGCTAGGTAACAGTGTTCATTACTGTACTATGATGTAGATGATTCGGTGATCCTACTAGTCTCATACGTCGCGATTCAATCTGATTGGTTTTCATTAGCACTCTGTAAATAGATTCAACCAATCTGCTGTCATTAAACAGCGTTCGATAGATAAGTAGAGAACAACATAAGGAGATGGCGACATACTGCCTTTAATACAATATTAAATTTTCTTTCACGGAACAACTTCGGTTTGGTCAGTAATTAATCGATGCTATCTATGTTGAGCTGATCTAATAAGCTCGAAATCACGATCCACATCTGATAATTTCGATAAATTTTTGACCAACAACTAAATGTTTTTTATTGCAGAGAGTAATAATTAATGGGAATAAAGATGTGAAAAATAATATCAACTGATTGATGGCTGTTAACTACAGAACTTGAATATTCTGGTACAAGGTTGCTATTATTTTTGCAATTAAAATTCTAATATATTTTTTATAATCTTGGTTGTATATTTTTCTACAATATAGTTTACAGATGTTTAAAACAATTGTTTGTTGATGGGTACTTATAAGTTAACAGTTAATGCACAGGATTACGTGGATAAGTTAAACGATGGTTTACCGGAGAAGTTGTGTTTCATTCCCACCAGCTACTCGTACTGGTGGGAGGGTAGTCCCTTCGACCTACAGTGTAGTGCAAAGCGTAAGGCCCCCTTCAGCCTCCTTTCAGGAATCGTGAGAATGGGTGGGTGGTGTCGTAAGGGAGAGAAAGATGGGACGGACGAAATGAAGACAGAAGAGAAGTGAAAGATTATCTGTGGAATATTACTGCCCACCATTTACCTAAATGAACTTGGACCAGAGCAGCCGGACCCGGGTTCGAACCGGTAACCTCCCGAATGGTAGGCAATGGTCTAGAGCACTAGACCACGCCGCTCGGTGCTGATAGATCATGATTAAAATAACGCATTCAATTTGGTTTTAATGACGGTAATTACGCACAATCATAATTAGGAAGTAATCCATTTATCAAATATTAGGTACATGTTATGTGAAATATTATATGCTCAGTATTTAAAAAATAATGATTATGTATGGAGAAGAATCCCTTATTTTGGTGAGGTCAGCACAAATGTAGGAAATAAGTTAAGACAATTAAAAATAAACCCAGCGTATTTCAATAATTTAAATTTAGGCAAAAATTCTTGTAAACAATAAATTAAATAACAAACCAGATGTTACCCAGAAAACCGGTGTGTACGAAATTAACTGCTCAGATTGCCCGACCATTTACATCGGAAAGACTAAACATTCAATTACCACCCGCTATAAAGAGCACATGTATAATGCCAGGTACAACAAACATGTTCGGGACTCTCATCTCATCTAATCAATAACGATCACCCCTGTACCACAAATAATCTAAAATTATTACACCAAATACTACAAAATCAAAAAATCCTAGACAGATATGAAATTTTGGAAATTAATAAAGCAAAATCGCTAAACAAAACCTTAGCTAACGATCAGTTAGATTTTATTAAGAACCCTCTCCTAGATCCTAAGTTAATACATATGTCTAGTATTTAAGCAACCTTTTGTAATAAATACTTTAGTACCTAATAATACTCCTGATGATGCTCTAATAAGGCGAAATGTACATTGAGTTTTTATAATAAATAAGTGAAACCACTTCGAGTGTATTAATTACACTATTGTATACAACGTTTCACCAAGAGTTATCGGCTGATTACTTTGTTAATTTAACAAATATTGTAAAACTACTATGGAAATACGTTATCATAATATCATTTTATTTCACTATCAAAATAAACACTAACGCTTTATGATAAGGTTATGTTAGGTTATGTTAGGTTTATGGTTTACTTTTCATTGGCGTATTATTGGTTATTTCTAGCGGATTATTTATATGCGCAATCATTGCCGTGTTATATATGCCATTAATATCTGATTCACTAATCATTGTGTTTGAGCATATGGTATCATTCATTAATGGCTTATTTTTGGATGCCAATGTCTGGTCAGAATTTTTTCTCTAGCATTTATTTCAAATTATTTCAAACCCCTGCAAAGGGGAAATTTTTAGAGCGGTATATGGAAATTTACTATTTTCATTAATTTCAATGATTAAAAAATACTACTGCACCAATACTGATTGCTTTTGACATATACTGCTGGTAATAAAAATATGGTTAAGCTCATGTTCTAAGGACAAATAGCATACATAACATGTTGGTTTTTTGGCCCAAAATGAATAAAATAAACAAAAAGCATTTCTTACCCCTTGTTGTTTTCGTTCGGACATGTTTAGAATAGCCCATTGGATACAAAATAGCCCAGTATCGATCTACAGAGACAGCTACTAAACAGAATATGGAAATAGTACATAAAACAACTAGCAGTGAAACTGTAAACAGACATGCATGTAAATTTCTAGGTAAACCAACAAATGCCAATATGGCAAAAGGAATTCCCAAGAGTCCTACTAGAAAGTCTGCAGCAGCTAAAGAAACGATATAATAATTGGTTCTTCTTCTTAGTTTCTTTTCTTTGTGAAATACAGCAATCACCATGGCATTTCCTACTACTGCAACCAAAGCTACTAATACCTCACTAAATGTATAATATAGATTTAATTTTGATGCACTGTCTGAACCATAAACAGATATATTTCTATTTAAAAATGTGAGTTGTTCCTTAGGATCAGACGAAATCATCCTGAAAGAAAAAATGTACTGTAAATAAGGAATCTGGTTAAGGAAATAAAAAGCAAAGATTGACTCAATATATGAATAAAAACCAAGAAAGCGTTTCTTTTCATTGTAGGCTGGTGAAAAAAGTAATGAAAGAAATATGCAAAGTAATAAAAAGAGGAAGTATCAACGAAAGGATTACAGAAAAAGGATAAATTCATGAAAAATAACAAGAAAGGACGAAAAAGAGCCAGAAAAATAAAAGACAATAGGTAAGTAAGGCATCGCTGTTTACTAAATCCTGCAATTTTTAACTTAAAATCGGCAACGGTTTTACAATTTCTTGGGCTTCGCGTATGATCAGCCATTTTTGAACACAGTCTTACTTTTACACAAGTTTTATGTGAAACATCTTTGCTACTCTTATTTTAAAGAAAGTATGAAATGTAGTGGTAGGGGAAAGTACCTAAGGAAAATAGTAAAATTGTCTGTTTTAAGAAAAACTGGTACATCAATGGAAAAAGATTTCAGAAACAACTGAACAAAATGAGCATTTTGGAAATATTAGTGGAGAGAATGATAATGTACAAGTCGAAAAGAAGGAAAACAATTGACTTTCATGATTCAAAATTCTAGAAGAATATAAAATATAACTATTAAAATTAGGGTATGTTATCCGAAATATCGCAAAGCCCCTGGAAAGTAAAAAATGGATGAAATCAATAAAACTATGACAAGAGTTGTGAAACAAAAAAGTTTATCTGAAATAATAAAATACGAATGAATATTATCTTCTTAATAAGGTAAGGAATGACCATTAAAGTATTACTAGGGCGGAGCAGACAGCAATACTTGAATTGAAATGTAGTAGGGCAAACTGGCCTAAAATGACACATTCGGGTAAAACGATATATCGATCATTTCGCTATTTTAAGGCTTGACAATGGCACCCTAAAATCTTAATCGCAATTGTTTTACATTATTGACTTCAGTTCAGTTTATTCCACGAGGCAGGCAGAACACGTCTTAACAAAATATTAAAAAGTCGTCTTTCTCGATCCAAAAAAATATTTGTGCGGTAACCTACTTTGGCTACAATAATTGATGAGCTCGAATAAACCTATGTGGGTCTATTACAGCTAAACAAATAGACTTTTTTCTTTATTTTAATGTAATTAAACTTTTGTTTTATTTGATTTAAATAATTGCTTTTACATAATTTCTAAGAAATATTGGTTTTGGCTAAAATGACATACACTGTGTTGAGGTAAAATGGCATACCTGTGTAGTTAAACTAAAGTGATATCAGATAATATAGTTAGAAAATACACTAGAAAATAGACACTTTAAAACTGGAGTGAGGCGGGCATGAGGGAAGCTTATTCATGCATTGCAAAACTGTTTTATAGGCTGGTTGACAGTATCTAGACAATATGGAGAATCTAAAGCAACAATTAGGCGCAGGGCTCAAGGTAAAAATAAATAAAAGGTTTCTGAAAAGTCTTAGGTCGTTACAACATTACATTTTCTGAAGAACTTGAGCACGAAATAATAGAACTTATTAAGAAATTTGAAACATGCATGTTTGGGTTAATCACAGAAGAATTAAGGCAGTTGGCATTTCAATTAGCGGAAAGGAACGAGTTACGCCACAGATTTAATACAATTAAAAAAATGACTGGTTGGAACTGGTTTTTGGGGTTTAGAGCTCGTAACCCAGACATTTCACTTAGAACTCCTGAAGCCACATCAGCGGCTCGCGCCCAGGGTTTTTTAATAGGCCGCAGTTAAATATACTAGAACGTATCGTAGCGGAATTCAACAACACATTTGACCGTATCTAGGAGGGTGGATCAAATATAAACGAACCTTTTTAAATTGCGCGCCGGATAGTTGTTTAAGGCAGATCCGGGCGTTAGGAACTTGAAGTGGGGATATTAGGTGGCACGGAAACGACGCGCCGTATTGCTGCGTTCGCTTGGTTAATAGTGGCTAATAGCTATCACAGTGAGTGAAAAATAGGTGCATAGCAGAGTTGCGCAACGAATTATTATTAAGTTTCTTACACGTGAAACCAGCTGAAATTTTGCGCAGCTAGCAAGCACAATTCCGAAATGAAACGCTTTCGTGGTCTCGTGTAAAACTTTGGTGCAAAGAATTTAACGATGGGCATAATCGTAATCGTCTCGAAAATGTAAATCATCCTCGTCGTCCGTGCACCAGCATTTCGCCAGTTAACATTGCACGCATTAGAAGCTTTATTGAAGGGGACCGCCACGCCACGCCACTGTGCTTAAGATATCTGGTGAACTCGGCATCAGCTATGGAACTGTCCACATATCATAACGAAAACCTTGGGATTTCGAAAAATTTCAGCTTGTTGGGATCCAAACTTGCTGAATGAAGATCAAATAGCTGTTCGAGTTTCTCACTCGATTTAGAGAGGAAGGTGAAGTTTTTTTGAACAAAATTGTAACCTGCGATGAGACTTGGTACACCATTATACTCCAACATCAAAAAGAGCAAATGGAGTTGCGGCGCAAAGATGAATCAAACCCAGTGAAGCCGAAAACACGTGTGTCTGCAGGAAAAGTTTTAACCACGGTTTTTTGGTACTGGAGAGGGGTGCTGTTGGTCGAGTTTTTGCAGGAGCGAAGAACTATTAATGCAGCCTACTACTGTCTGTACTACTGACTTCTCAGTCAGGTAAAACTTGCTTATCGCCGAAAAAGGAGGACGCACTCCATTCATTACGTATTATTCTTGCACGTAAACTTTAGGCCTCATACCGCAACTTTAACGCAGGCCGAAATCGGTGAAATCCACTGGACTCAGCTGGAACACCCTCCATTTAGCCCAGACCTATCCCCCTGTGATTTCTACATGTTTGGGCCCCTCAAAGAATTACTAGGAGGCGAGCGATTTCGGACCGATGAACAGGTGGAGGCGTTTGTGTGCAACTGGATAGACACCCGTCCTGCTTCTTTTTATAAAAACGGGATGAAAAACCTATCAATGCGTTGGGGAAAATGTATAGGCAAACAAAAGGGATATGTCGAAAAATAGAGAAATTTGTGTTTTTGTGAAACTCTTCAAAATAAATGTTTTGTGAACATAGGCTCGTTTATATTTGATCCATCCTCGTATAATGTATACGAGTCAGCGCTTTCCACGATTATACTTCCGCAATTTATGTGTGGCTCAAGCATTTTATAAAGTTTACACACTCATCCCTAAGTTATAAATGTCTCCTATTGCTTGATGGTTACGCAAGCCACAAACAATTACAAGTTATAACGATGGCTAAAGAAAATAATGTAGTAATGATTTGCTTTTCTCTACACTGCACACACAGGTTAAAACCTCTGGACGTGACACGTTTCAGTCTATTATTCACTTATTATGATTAGGCAGTAAAAAAGTAGCTTATGAATAATTTGCCGAACCTATGAACGAAGTGCATCTATGGAAAATTCCGTTAGTGGATTGAAAAAAAAAACTGGAATCCATCCATTCAACGCAAATATTTTTCTCAACTGGATATTTGCTGTTTCTTTAATAACTGAAATTCCCGAAAAAAATGATCCTGAATCACAAACATCAGACTACCAGCCTCCACTCACTCACTCCCCCACCCCTATCAAAAGCTATTAATATAACGGGGATGCCTGGACTAATAAATACCTCCCTGATAATTTCAAATAAATAAGATATACCACATTATAGGTAAATTTCCGTAGGAAACATAATTACAATACCAAAGGTTTCTACGTCTTTTAAACGAACAAATTTATATTTTAGTTGGATATGTTGATCCTTTTAGTTTTGTCTTTAAAATAAAATTATTTTGTACTGCTTCTTCTTTTTTTTATTTTCAACTGTTTCTGTAGAAAGACCACCTATGTCATTTTACTCTAGTATAACCCTAAAATGATATAAAACACAGTATTTTATTAATTTGGGTGTTATTGTTTCAACATGTAAATGTTTTTGTGCGGTATAAACTAGGCACCCATCAAATTCAAAATGGGTGCTGAAACATTTTTATTCTAAGCTTTGTAAAAGATGTTGCTCAAGGTATGATATTTTAGGTCTGTTTGCCCTACATACTGCAATAAAAACGTAAATAGACAGAAATTGGAAGAACTATCCGGAAATCACAACACAATTAATAGATACGTAACTGTATGTTATTTAGGTGAGAAATAGAAATGCAAAAAGAAGATAGAAATAACAACACAATCCAAAATGCGATGTAAAGCAAAAACAAACAAGTAACTAAGTGTGGTGCTATAGGTCAAAAAGGCGAACTTCCCATGATATGAATATAAAAAGGTCATGTGCCACTACCGACAGCGGAATCTGAATATACAGCATACGGTTATTCAAACAAAATAACAAATGAACAGCTGCAACATTAAATAAATTACAAATCAGGCCAACACCAACTAATCATAATCTAACATTCAATTAATTACTATTAAAAAAGGTGAATAGCAAACAATTATAATCAGAGCAACCTAAACAACCTATAATATATACTTGAAAGGGTTTAACTTTTAGCACCACTGCCGGCAACGGAGACAATGCCTAAAGAAATATTAAAAATTAAAAACCTGATAAATCCAAAAATCAACTTCTTTTTTCTTTGCTAAATTTAATTGATAGGGATTCTTCGCAGAGTGTTTGGTGAAACACCTTTTGATTTTAATTTGATAAACTTGTTTAAATTTATTTCAAATCACGCAGACGCACACAAACACACCCCCACTAGCAAAGTAAAGGATAGAGACCCCATGTACCACAGGTATGTATAACATATATTTTCTGCTAGTTGTAGTAGGTACTTAACAATATTTAACCAAATTAATCGTCTTATTAAAATGAATGTATGAATATGCAATAGGCTTATGGGTAAATCTGTTACTTTTAATGAAATTGAATCCCGGCTTTGCTCTTAGTGGAGCATGTTAAATAATTAGAAAAACAAACACTTGGTATAGTTCCACAAATTTTATTAAAATCTGACAATATTATTTCGGCTGTTATGCTATTATCAAAGTGAATAATTTTATAAATTTGGGGTATATTTATGTACGAAAGGTTAGAAAGTAAAATATTCACGTACGTATCTACATAAAATAAAAATTACGGGTTTGTCCTAATACTCGTAGCTAGATTTAATAACGGTGAAGGCCCAAAATCAGTCTGGTCATTTGTTACCTTATGTTGTTGTGTTATTGCTTTATTGATTTCTAAATTTTTAACAGATTTAGGCGTTTCCTTTTATTGCAATTATGTAAAAGTTTTAAACTATTAATATCAATGAAATTATTATTTTCTATACAGTGATCAGCTAAACCTGTATTATTTTTACAATTTAAAATTGATTTTTTATGTTTGTTAAAACGTATCCTTAATGAGCGACCCGTTTGACCTAAATAAATAGTCTGAGTCTATCAAATACAATGTTTTAACTGTCCAGCTAATTCTGTTAGAAATTTTAGAAATCAATAAAGCAATAACACAACAGGTAACAAATGAGCAGACTGATTTTGGGCCTTTCCCGTTATTAAATCTAGCTATTAGGACAAACCCGTAATTTTTATTTTATGTGGATAGGTACTTTATAACCTTTCGTACATAAATACAACCTAAACTTATAATATTATTCACTTTGTAAATAGCATAACTGCCGAAACAATATTGTCAGATTTTAATAAAATTTGTGGAACTATACCAAGTGTCTGTTTTTCTAATTAAATGAGTTACATTAGAAATAAATAATAGACACCACAACAATAATTTGAGAAGTTATACAGACAAGGGAAAGAAAAGAAAAAAGAAAGGACTAAGGAAAGAAAATAAAAGAGGTGAGAAGAAAATAGAAGGAAATAAACAATAAATATTTGAATTATATAACAATTTTTGAATTAGAAAGGTTCTGTACGTTAAATATAAAAGGGCAGCAAAATTTACTAATTTAATTAATGTCTAATAAAACACAACGGTGTCAAACATGATCTTATGACGTAAACAATATGTTTTTGTAACTTAAACTTGATTATTTTATCACTAACCTTTTCTTGGGATGGCTTATTAATTAGCTTTCCCTAATGACTTCAGGTAAAAAATAGCTTGTAATATAGGGGCAATTAATTGGAGGCTTGAAATCATTTTCACATGTAGTCCTTAAGAACTTTCTTGGGAGTATCCCTTCCTTTAAATATCGGGCTGGTTTATATTCTCTAGGAGTAAGACATTTTACAACTCCTAGAACAAAATAATTAAATTATTTACCCAATAAGAGTAAAATTCGAATAAATAAATTGCAAAGAACACCTGTGAATATACAATACATACGCTAGATAATGAAAAACCAAATAAGAGTTCTTTTAAATAAAAGACTGAATTTCTTAGAAATAGCCGAAATAAATTTTGGGGTTTTCCCGTTATTAAAATCGATTATGTTCTAGGTATAAGTAGTTTGTAAGGAAATAATGTACCTGAGTTGTCTGTAGCTCTTTGAAAATGGTGTAAAAACCGAAACATATGTCAGAGATAGTCTAATACCTTTGTGAAATATACCGTGTGTTTTATTTTATTAATTATTCATTATGTTTCACCAAGTGATTAAGTTTAATTATGTTTTCAAAATATTTGGTTTGTATGTTAAATGTTAATGTAAATGATTTTTCAATCTTTAAAGTCCGTAAATTTCCGTTTAGCGCATGGGAAACTTAAATACGTGTCCCTCAGTGTGCTTTGTTGGTTGCATACCCAAATTACATCATTCTAGTACAGAGAACATTGTTTACGCTCGGTCCATATTATAATCACGTCTCTGAAACTAACCTATAGATATTGCCGTTTTTATTTAACAGGTTCAGGTTATGTATGGGCCCAGTTATGTTGGCTCATATGTTAGATACGTAGGGCAAAACGCGTTGTGAAAATTTGTCGTTGTTTTCAAGTTATATCCGAGTCGTACAAAAGAAAACTGTATATTTCGCGATGGCCGCGTCAGAGAAGTTCGAATCGGAAAATATCCTCAAATTCGATGGCACTAATTTTCAACTATGGAAATTCAGCGTAACGATTATGCTAAAATCTGAGATCTTCAAAAAGTTGTTGATGGAGCTGAAGCCGAAACAGCAGACCAATCAACATCAGAATGAAAAGCATGGGATGCGAAAAATACAAGGGCTCAAGTAATTTTGATATCCACAATTAGTGCAGTCCAGATACAATACTTAATACTTGATAAACTGTGATGATGCTGCAAAGATGTGGAAGAGGTTATGTCCATACACGAGCAGAAAACCGAAATTTCCAAAGAGATGGTATGGCAGAATAAAGGAAAAATAGCCGATCACATCTCAGCTGTTGAAATGTTGGAGAAACAATTAAAAGATGTTGGTGAGAACATTAGCGATAGTGTTGTCTGTTCAAAAGTTATCAACAGTTTGCCATCCGAATTCAATGCTTTTCGAACGGCTTGGGACTCAGTTGATAGTTCAAAGCAAACATTCGAGACTTTTAAAGGAGGAGACTCGAATGTCAAACGACGATATAGAATCATCCGATTTAGCACTGGAAGTTCAAGTTTTACAAGAAAAATTGGCAGCTGTAGAGTTAAAAAAAAAACGCGAAAAACATCAATAAGAAGAAAAAAGGAGAGTACATGCAATTACTGCAAAAAGAAAGGGCATTGGGCATGAGAGTGCAGAAAGCGGTTCCTTGATTCAAAGAAGACTTCCGTAAGTGGTAGTTCCGCATATACATGCGACATTACGTCGTTATATTCGACCAGTTCAGAAGAAAACAAAACTGATTGGATTTGTAACTCAGGAGCAAGTGTACACATGAAAAACAGTGGTTCACAAAATTATCCCAGTTAAGCCGAAGTCTATTTTCAGTGGGAGCTATGACAAATCGATATTTCAGTTTTAGTTCGAACAAAAATCTTTCGGGACAGTGACGGAAAAGTGTCCTGTGTCGGTTCGCGAAAAGACAATCGATGGGTGATGAAATTCCAAGTAATCGTTCCCCCACAGTGCAACTTCAACAAGCAAGGTACGTTAAAACTATGGCACGACCGTCTCGGCCATGTTAACAAAAACGGTCCATATTATAATCACGTCTCTGTTCATAACAGTTTTTATATTTTTCATCCGTTAAATAATGCTATATATATAGAGTGCAAGGTAGAGAATACAAGATGTTTACAATAGTTGCTATTTTTACAATTTTTACTTTTTTAAATTGCCATTACATTGCGCTACAAAAAGTATTTATCATTAGACAAATAAACCGTCCGTAGTATGTGCTAATGCTTCAAGTACTTTTAGCAAACATAAAGCAATTAAAGAGGTACACGAACATTCGTGTTTTTATTCATTATTTGGATGAAACATTACAACACAAAAAAACATTTTCATAATAAAAAATATATATAAACAATATAACAATTTACAAAGAATCATAGAGTGGGACCAGTTTAATAAAAGCTCTGACCGTAATACAAAACCTGCGTTGAAATAATTAGAGAATAATAATTCGGAGGGAAAAGGATGACACGTACGCGCCGATTTTAAATTTCAACTTTTTCAATATTAAGCAAAAGGACGGGTCAATATAACTGCACTTTAACTTTATTTTTATATACATTTCCCTTTTAGGCCTTATTGTTTCCTCCCATTTCTGTTATTATATATCACTTTCTATTAAATTTATAACCATATTTAAACTAAATTACATAACAAATCTTTCTCATAATTTAAATTTAATGATTCAATATAACCAAAAAAAAATTGTATGATAAATACCTAATCAAGTTAATTATATAATCGTTTCTATCTATTTACTTATTAATTATTAATTTTACAAAGGTTCAATTCCTGATAATTCTGAGTCATAATTTGAATTTCTACTTTCTAACAATAAGTCATTATCACCTTTACTATTTTATATTTAACACAATTCTTGAAAATACAAGTTATTTATTTTACAATTTAACGATGGAACTCTTTATATACACTCATTTATATCACAATATAAGTTTACTTATATCACTGTATTTATCTGACTGTTTACTAACAACAGTCCCTGGTCGAACTGTGTCGGCTGTTTTTCAATCACTTATTTATATTGTCATGGAATTTTCGGAAAAATATTCCGAATATTTCAGGTTTAACGCAAATTTTTTTACCGCCGGCACTCGTAATGTCATGTTCCAATAATTTATGTGACACTTCCGGTGATTATAGTGGATCCTTTCGCAACTTACCGCTCTGTCGTCTGATCTTGACTTGTGGAGGACGTAAAAATGAAACAATAAAACTCAACAACAAGGATAACAACAAATATAGTAAAAAACTTATTGTTATCCGCCACATTACTACTCAGTGCAGTTGAGATGTTCCCACGATCTATGCAGCGGCAGTGATTGAATGTGAATAATTTGCGGGAATAGGAAGCCTTCACCTAATATTCCTTCTGTCCTTTTTTCCATTCTTCTCTGCACTATTCTAGTTATAAATTCTGATGCATGAGAAGTTAAACCATTATGAGACGTTGTAAGTACATTCGTTGTTGTTACTGCTGTAACCTCTTGTAGTTTAGTGGTCAGAGGATTGGCGCGTAATTGCAAAGGTCCTGGCGAGGGTGTGACGGCAGTAAAAAATTTTTGCTCATTAATTTGAGATAATCTGTAGTAGGTAAAAACTAATATCAACATTAATGATGTCTATCCGAGCCTCGCTTTTTTGGTATAGCTATAGGGAGCTATAATAGATAGGGATGCATATTATCACCGCTATTTTTTAATCTTTATATTAATGAAGATGCGATTGTTATTATCTAAGGCAGGACAAATTCAGGGATTAGATTTATAGAAACAAAAGATTAACATTCTTAGATTTTCGGATTATATAGCAGTATTAGGATCTAGTAGGGAACAGTTAGAGATAGCCTTAAACAATGCAATAAAATGGAAGCGGTATTGATAGTAGAGAATGGAATGAAAATAAATAAAAATGAAACGAAAATATTGATTTCTAAGGGAGATAGAAGAAATGTTTAGAGATGTTTGAGATGTGGTGTTTTAGGCGGTTGTTAAAAATACCATAGATCTGATGTTGTTCTTCTTCGGGTGTACAGGCCGTCGTCGGTTGGAATTGCTTCTTCAGAGGTCTATCCATTTTCGCTGTTGGTTGTAGACTGTTCCTTTCTCCTACGCAGATGGTATTTATGCCTGTGGGTAGGGGTCGGAGCTTGTTCCGCTTCAGTAGATTTTGATGTGTCGATTGGTATGGTTCGTGCGTTCCTAATAATTGGGTTCCAGATCTGATTCAGTCTAAGGGTCTCCTTCTTGTTGAAATTATCCGGGTGTTTGTGGATTTCTATGGCTTCTCTGGTCAGTCTGTTGTAATAGCCGTTGACTGATGCCAGCAAGGTGCAGCTTTCAAAGAATATTTTGTGTTCTCCGTCGTTCAATGTGTGTTCGGCTACTGCTGATTTCTCAGTCTGTCCTAGTCGGCAGCTGGCTTTATGCTCTTTGAGTCTTGTCCCTACAGATCTTTTAGTAGTTCCAATGTATACCTTGCCACAGGAACAGGGTATGCGGTAGACTCCTGAATTTGAAAGTGCGTCCCTCCTGTCCTTCGCTGATCTGAAGGTTTGCTGGATTTTCTTTGTCGGCTTGAAAATAGACGGCCTGTACACCCGAAGAAGGACAACATCAGTTCGTCAACTGGCCGCGAAAGACTTAATCAATTTGTCAATACCATAGATGTTATAAATGGATGGGAGAACAAACGACATTATGGAAGTTAATAGTGAAAAGGAGAGATAGATTGGTTGGATACAGTTTGAGAACTTGAGACTTGTTAGACATATTAGAAGCAGAAAAAGGAATAAAATGAGGCAGAGGAAGACATTTACTAAATTACTGTTCACAATTGATTTGATAACTCTATGATCCCCAAAGGAAAATATCATTTGGAAATAAATAGGGCGATCGCATCATGAGCGGGACAACCGTCTTATTGGTACTAAATTTCTTTACAATTGATAGTTGACCTTTGAAGCATAGGAATAATTTGCTCTCCTAATACGTTAAGAAAATTTTCTGAATTTAAACTGCTGTTAATAAAACAGGGCCTATAATGGAATTTCCTACAATAATAATAACCTCTTGGGGGTACTGTGTCCATAGCAAAAAACTCAAGTGTTAATTTTCTCCCGAGGGATTTCCAACACTGTATATTTTAAAGGAATAAGCTGATTCTCAAATGAAAACGCCAACTTGCTAAGTACACTTTCGGCAAACTCACCAAAGTAATAGAATTTAATACGAGGCATGTTTTTTTTAAGTAAGTACCGTTTTGAAATGAATAAAAAACTAGTTTAATCGTTTAAAATCAAACCTTTGTTATTTAATCCAGAATAGATGATGAACATATGAAATATATTTTTTAGCTATTTGAGCGACTGTGAAGATGTACTAATCTTACAAATAATAATAAAAATCGACACTAAACTTCATAAATATTTATTTTTAACATATTTTAAATGTCTATTTCAACCACTAAGTGGTCATCTTCAGTGTACTAATTATACTAACAGGTAAACAAATTCAATTTACTTTTATAGGTTGCTTGACACAAGGGAGATCAGAGGGTTATTGAAATAATGAGTATCAAAATTCATGGGGATGTCCCATTGCTGCCCGCGAAAATATTTTACCTGAAATTGTGACATTGCTGCCCGCCGACCTTTATGTCTATTAAAGTTGGTGGCATTTCTGCCTGCCAACTTTATTACCCTTATAATTAATTTGACAATTTTAACGTTACAAATTATGGATTCGATTGACTTGGTTAAAAGTGCTTGGGGTAAACAACAAATTGTGTTAGAAGGTTATGGAACATTCAAAAGTTGTTCTAATCTTTTCGATCAACTTTACACTCTTCACGTCGATCTGAAAAGCACGGAAAATTACACGAAGTGCGTCCGGCTATATACGCATTATTATCAAATAGAAAAAAATATTCGTCCAGGAGACTGTTTGCATTCATAAAAAGTAGAGTTCGAACGTTTAGTCCAAAATATTTGAAAATTTATTTTGAACAATCCCCAATTTTGGCCTGCAGAGAAGTATTGCCTAAAACATCATTAAAAGGCTGTAACTTTCATATCAAACAGTGCTTAGGGCGAAAAATCCAAGAATTGGGATTATCATCAATATACCGGACAGCAACGCCACTGTGTAATCTCTTTTTCAATCTGGCGGGCAGCAATGCAATTTTTTCAAGGCGCGGGTAGCAATGGGATGGGCAGCAATGGGATTTTAGGTATTTCCTATATTTGTTAATGCAAACTGTTTCTGTTGTGACTAATTCTTGTTATTTATGACATGCTTTTATTTATTCCAAATTTTAAATTTAAAACATGTGATGATACAGCCGATTTTTCTGGGTTATTATTTTCTATGTGAATGAAATGTTCTTTGTACCTGCTGATTTTATATATACCTACCTTGTTTTTGAAGTCGTCTATATCTTTTAGGTTTCCCAAAAGATTACCTAATTCATGTAGCATCGTAATTTACGTCTAGGAAGTATAAGCATGGTGAAAGGGCGACTGTTGAGTATTTGTGCGTGTGTCTGTCGTAGTTTAAGAAATTTCAGTAAGTTAAGTCAAGCCAGATGTTTTCGTTTTTAATTTGAGTTAGTTTGTAAGTAGTTTCTGCGAAAAGACATAGGTCGCACCACAAGACCCAGGTAGTCGGGAAAAAGAGGAGAAGCCATTAAGCGATGCGAGTGTTAAGACGTCTTTGTACATAATTGTTTCAATCATTAAATATATTACAGTTGCCGTGTACTTTTATTTTGATAAAACGAAACCCTTGCACTAAATTCATCGCTCTCTCTCGTTCAATACCAAAAGTTAGTAACTTAAATAAAAAGAGATACTACTTATATTTTTGTTGTTTGAGAAAGGTGGTTGTATATTTAAATCGTTGGTTGTATGTTTGACCATATTGGTAAAATTTTGATGATATATAAACTTTTTTTCTGATCTTATATCCTTTGATATTTTTTAAAGTAGTCGACTCTTTAATTTTTGTTTAGAAATTATTTTTATTATGTTCTTTCTTTGTTATTTAATTTATTAGTTTCTAATCTCTCCAATTTCCTACCACTTAAAGAAACCACAGTAAGGCGAAATTGCCAATTGTTTTGGACACCTGATTAATAAAAAGTTTTTTAGTTTTTAAATACTGTATGGTGTTTTTATGTCAAAATAAGGAAATTGGTATTGAATTCCAATGTCATCTAAAGAGTCTACAACGTTAATTCCAAACAAAAATATCTTTTAGGCTTAATAGATGTTACACTGAAAAGTATCTAATATTATTTTTTTTTATTTTAGTAAAAATCAGAAAGGACGCATCAATTCGCATTTGTATAATATACATTCAAATTGGTTTTGGCAAGAGAAAATTTCCTACATTCACTAAAACTACACGAAATAAGATTTTAACATACCAACATTATTCACACTGTCAGGATTTAAAAATAGACAGTTTTATATTTCAGGATATTCGTTAACAAGCCTTTCTCTAGAGACCGAACGACCAACGCCAGCAATGATTTAGTGCGAGATATCTGATTAACTTAGGGCAAGTTCGAGAATACCCAAACTAATTTGATATTTTCTTGGTTATAATTTGATAACTTTGAGCATTTCAGTAAATCGATTACCACACAAATAACATCTACCTAATTAATATATACCCAGACAATTTCGTTTAAATTATTACATTTTATTTTTCAATTACTAAATAACTCAAATATAAAAATTGCCATTAAAGCTAAGATCTTACAGTATTTGTGTAATATATATATATATATACTTTTATTAAATAAGTATTTGAATACAAATCCAATCGTTATTCATTAAAAGGATTTAATAAAGAATATTTAGTTCTTGGTCAAAAATTTATCGAAATTACTAGACGCGGATCACGATTTTCATCTCGTTAGATCTCATCAGCAACCGTAGGTAGAATAGATGATAAATTACTGACCAAACCGAAGCTTTTCCATACAAGGACGTTAATTTAGTATCATATTACAGGCAGTATGTCGCCATCTACTGATATTTACTGCTAACTGTGCTATTTCATATGTTTGGCAAGGCCTCACGAAGATCGATGCCTTGCCTTATCTATAATATGCTAATGAGATCTAACAATATCGAAATCGCTTTCCACATATAATAATTTCGATAATTTTTTTGACCAAGAACTAAATGTTTTTTATCAATTTTATTTGCGAGCCTTTCACGTAATCTATGCTGCGTTGTAGATTCAGTTTGTCAAATAGATACCTTCGTAAAACCTTGCCAAACATATGATTAATCAATAAGTGTCAGTAGATTTCGTCATGCTACCTGTAATATCATATAAAAAGTATTTAACTCTATACTTAACAGGCGGGCTGAAAAGTTCGTAGGCTAGCATGGAAAAAAATATTATTTTTGATTGAATTTGATTTTATTATTCAATATAGTTCCCTTCGAGAGCGATACAACGATTATAACGATCATACAATTTTTCGATACCATTTTTATAATACGATTTGTCTTTAGCCTCAAAATAGGCTTCAGTTTCGGCGATTAACTCTTCATCGGCGTGAAATTTTTGTCCAGCGAGCATCCTCTTGAGGTCTGAGAACAGAAAATAGTCGCTGGGGGCCAGATCTGGAGAGTACGGTAGATGCAGAAGCAATTCGAAGCCCAATTCATGGAATTTTGCCATCGATTTCATTGATTTGTGACACGGTACATTGTCTTGATCAAACAGCACTTCCCTTTTCTTCAAATGAGGTCGCTTTTCAGCGATTTAAACGCTCCAATAACGCTACGTAATAGTCGCTGTTGATGGTTTTACCCTTTTTAAGATAGCCAATGAATATTATACCATGAGCATCCAGTATACCAGAATACTGATGTCATAACCTTGTCAACCGACTTTTGCGTCTTTCCACGCTTTGGAGTTGGTTCATCATTCAGTCCACTCGACTGACTGTTGAACTCCGGTGTGCAATGATGGAGCCATGTTTATGTTTCATCCATCGTCACATATCGACGCAAACGCAAAAAATCGGATTTATTACGATTAAACAGCTCCCAGCTTCAAACACTGCTTAGAATAATCGATCCGATCCGTTGTTGTTTTTGGTCGATTGTGAGCTCCCGCGGCACCCACTTTGACACCCACACAAAGCTTTCGCATATCCAAATATTCTTTCACATTTACGATATGATCAACACGTTCCTATGATATCTTCAGGTTAGGGTCTCAGCTATCTCAATCAACTTCACTTTACGGTTATCAAAAATTATTTTGTGGACTTTTTTGATGTTTTCGTCGGTAACAGCCTCTTTCGGGCGTCCACTGCGTGCATCGTCCTCGGTGCTCATTTCGTTCGTTTAAATTTAGCAAACCACTTTTCTACGGTTGATTTTCCTGGTGCAAAGTCCGAATAATGTTTATCAAGCCAAGCCTTTTTTTTTCAAAAAGCAATGCTTTATTAACACACGAAATTCCTTTTTATCCATTTTTTCAAAGTAACAAAACTTCTTTCACTAAAAATGCTATAACTCAGATACTAATAGTGCAACAGCTGTCAAATTTATACATGCGTCTTTTGAAGGTTAAAGCTAACTAAAAATCGTATGAACATTTCAGCCAGTCTGTTATAAAGACTGATTGATAGACGACGCCCAGCCTAAAACGATGGACATAGAGATCTGAAATTTTCAGGAAATATCCCTTGGGTATTCTAGGGGTATACTAAGGAGGGATTTGTTTAAAATTCCATCCCTAAAATGAGTGAGTATTCTGGAAACTGTTCGTTTTAGTTTACTATTGAGCTAGTCTTATTGAGATTAGTCCAGGCAATACAGATTTGACGCAATCATAAAGTTCGGTTAATTAAATTATGCTAAGTAACGAACAGTATTCAACTTGATTTATACTACATGTAAATTCAAATTAATACTGTTCGTTAGTTAGTATAATTGTTACTGTTGAAGATGCCCTTGTAAGGTGAAATACGTACAGAGTCAATAAATGTTGGTGAAAGCTTCAAAATTTGTTTTTATTATTATTATTTGTAATTATGTTTCACCAATAATATCATCGAGAATACATTATCAAATTAAAACAAATAAAACCTTCGCACTGATATATTTCTATGTTTCCTTGTTTAATTCAGGTGAAGTGGATAAATTATCCAGTTTGATTTAACTGCCTTTTACGTATTCTCCATTGCCTAATAAACTGATATCCGTCTTAATGATAACGCCAATATATATTTTCCTACTAACTTCTCTGGAAATTCAGTGAACTGTTATAATCTTGATGGATTCCTATACTGTTTGGTAATACATACAGCTTGAAACAAATAAGAACTTTTTTAATTACTTTCACCGTTAGCTAAATAAAACGTCTGTCGTGTTTGGCCTTATAGAACAAAAATGTAGATGCAGGCTTTTAAGCTTTATCCGTTATTAGTAACAATCTAGGGAGTGATGGCTTATGTTATATAAGGACCACAAAAATAAAATAAAAAACATTATCGTAGAAAAACGAAAACACAAGCAACAAGAATTGTTTATAACACCATAATGTACATTTCACCACACAGTGGAAGCAATACTCTTAAGATTAATGAATTTAAAACTTTTCATCTGTTATCTCATAAATTAGCCTTTTTTCATTCATCCCTTTATAGATTGATAACGGTACCAAGAACACTACAGAAGATTATAACAGATTGTATAAATTAGGGTGATGAAATGGATTATTTCATCGGTGCACAGATGTGCCACTTCTTTTGATTCCTATGGGGGAATCGGTGCAATAAACTGACTTCGTGTTTTAATTGTTTATTACACCCAACTATTTACAAACTATATACACTAATTTTATGGAACGTCGTGAAGGCTACTTATATACGAAGATTAATTGATTATGACGAATTGATTGAACTATATGTTATTTATGCTATACGTTTATAGAGATCTTGCTGTAATTGTTGCTATATGTTAAAACGTACTAAAGATGATCTCTTATAAACGTTTGATATTTTTATCTAATATGTTGAATGAATGATTTTGAATGAATGAATCGTATTGAATTGATCTTACTGTATTATGTTAACTATATTATATATGAATTTAAGAACCGCCCCTAGAGGAGGGGTGGTTCCGATGCACCGACACTTGAGACAACAAAACAAACAAAAAGGAAAAGTTAAATCCGAACACAGATAATTAAAAGAATTTATGTTGCACTAATTTTGAATAAAATAATTGTAACGAATTTTCTAGATCAACTTATTTATTTAAACAATTATTTATTTTACACTTACACACTACTTAAAACACTTAAACACTAATGCAACAACTTATTTATATGACAAGGTAAATGTGTTATTTATATCACTCAGTATATCGTATTTATATTACCACTTATTTATATCACTCGGTATATCGTATTTATATTACCATTCTACTATCAACTGTAAACTATAAACCGTGACGGTGTACTAAACTAAACTAAAACTGTAACTGTAACTGTTCTTGACCGTCGACAACATAATATTTATAGAGGTATCGAAGGTTCTGGAGTAATCAAGAACGATCTTCTAGTATTTTCTCGAACTCCCATTTTCTTGTTTACTTATTTCTATCAAAGCGCCGACCGACGACCGTATTCGAGGAACCCGTCTTATCTGTTTCCGGAACTCGCCGCCGCTCCCGTACACACACATACAGGCTCGTTACATACTGTTTTAAAAATTTCAACAGATTTAATTATCACTTGCCAATTGTTTAGCCAAACTTTGGTTTCTTCGGAAGTTACATTTGAACTTATTTCAATTTAACAACAAATTGACTTATATATTAATTGTGGCAAGAAGTAGAGGGAAAAGATTTAGTAGTGGGGAACTACTTAATTCTATTTGTTCGTTTATTAGAATATCGTTATTTTTAAATTTATTAATTTCTAAAATTTCTAGAAGAGACTGTTTTAGTCTATTATTTTCTATATGTAATATTTTAATATCTTCATTAAATTGATGATTATGAGTGATTAGGTTGTTTTCATAATTGGAAGAATTAATGTTTTTGTTATAAATTAATTTATGTTATTGCTAAGAATAATGGTTTTAATACTTCTGTTATAAACAACCTACTAAATAAAAAACTAAATAGAATAACATTAAATTTAGTTTACCAATATGTAGTTAAAGGGAAAATCTCGTTTTATTTCTATTTATATAGGTAATTTTTCAATTAAAATAGGTAAATACTAATAATCAAATGTTACTAATTCAATGATTTCAATAATTGAAGGAATTAAAATCACTTTTAAATGTTTCAAAATATTTTACTGTAAACTTTACAATATTGTTTCGACATAACAATGTCTTTGTCAAGAGTAACAGATTTATTAAATTTCAAGTCATACTTATCGTCTATATATATATATATATTTACAGTCTATTGCAATTGTTAAAATAATGTTTCACAAGGATTCGACCAGTTCAACAATTGATTATATATCAATGATTTCATTTAAAACAAACAACAAGTAGGTAAATATATCAAAAAAATAAAGATATTATTTATTTATTTATTTTATTAAAACCAGTACAATATTTACATAAGAGTAAATCTACAGAGGTATGCATAGATACCTGTTCGTAGAACTGGTTATACAAAATATTAATAAATTACATATAGGCCAAACAGGCAGAAGTTTTATAGAATGCATAAAGGATCATAAAGATAACTCAAATTCGATTTGTGCTGAATTTGATAGAAAATAATCATAGTTTTGAAGAAGATTACAAAATTATGCATTTAGAAAATAATTGTCTATAGAAAGTCTGAAAATTAGTAAATTAAATAGTGCAGGGTTAATCATTAATGATGAATTAGGTTTAAATTTTTCTCTACTTTTAAATATTTAGTAGGATGTGTGGCTTCTCTCCCCTCTCCTTTAAGTTAATATATTATTATTGTATTTTGTAATTAAGCCTAAGAGTATTACTTCTTCCATCTGAAAAAGCCACTGTGTGGGACAGTGTACATTGTGGTGTAATAAATAATTCTTTTAAGTTGTGTTTTTGTGTTTTTTCGTTAATATGCAGTTACAATATTAAAAAGTTTGATCAATTCCGTTTTATATTATATTGTAAAAAAAAAAGAAAACCAAGAGATGTTACCAAATAAGTACAGCTTAGTTGTTTAGATTAAATTTTTTATTAACCATGTACGCAACTGATATATGGAGGAATATTTTTAAGAAACGATATAGTGAAAAGCCAAAGGAAATATCGATATTTAAAAAATGTTAGCGGTATTAGAACGAGCAGTAAAAACGAGATTTCTATTTGAATTCAGCTTTGAATTGGCTCGTTAAAAAAAATTGGGTTGAAGGATTTTTAGAAATCGAAAGTTATAGAAATGTAAGAAGTAAGGGAAGCAATTTTGAGAATTTTCGGTTGGCGTTATTTGAAGTAAAAAATAACAGGAATTTAAGGAAAGTAACCGTTATGATGGTAATATCGGTACGTTAAAGCATGTAGCTCGGTAGATTGAAGAAAAGGAATGAAAACCTTACTACTGTCTAGGGCAATCAAGTCGTATGCGTGAAGTTTCGAATAACAATAACTGAGGCTCCACAACAGGAAAGGTTCGAAAAGGATTTACAAGGAATCTGGAAAGAATAATTTCCAATTATGGCAGTATATCGATATATATCTACGGATACCTGGTGCTAGCTGAAGTATTTCATATTTTAGACAAAGGATTTATTATAATAAATAGAATAAATAAAAGAAGAATTAATGTTCACCAATTTATTGTCTTTCGACATATGTTTCGGGCATATCCCATTATCAAAGGTAATAACAGTACTAAATAATGTCTAATAAAAGGACCTATATATTCTTATTTTAGTGCACTAAGCAATAGTGGGGATGTAAATTTCCTAGTTATATTATAGTATAGCTATTGTTAACAACATTTAATTTTTTGGACAAGGCTTTCTTAATTTCTAAGTTTTCTAAAAGAGTTAATTTTTTACTTTTTACAATATTACTACGAAGGATTTTTACACATCAGAATCGATATATAAACTATATAAAAATAATATCGATTCCGATAATGTAAAAATCCTTTATAGCAATACTGTAAAAAGTAAAAAATTAACACTTTTAGAAAACTTAGAAATTAATAAAGCCTTGTCCGAAAAACTAAATGTTGTTAACAAACAACTAGAACTAGGAAATTAACATCCCCACTATTGCTTAGTGCACTAAAATAAGTATATATAGGTCCTTTTATTACACATTATTTAGTTATTACTATTGATAATGGGCTATGCCCGCAACATATGTCGAGTGACAATAAATAAATTGGTGAACATTTATTCTTGTTTTATTTATTCTATTTATTACATGTTTCACAGTAAATGCACCATGCATAGTTTATATTTGATTTATTATAATGTTAGATCAGTGATGTTAATATTAGTATATCAAAATTAAGTATTCGAAATTGTAAACTAACACGTAGATACCTCTCGGTTAGATCTATGAGCACTCATACAGATCGTATTAATACGTAGTCAATCAATACATTATTGAAAGCGAGTTAGAAGTGAACGAGGGTGTTTTCATTCACCCTAAAAGTTGCGAGATCTATGCCATTTTCTAATTTTTCCCAAGTAAATAATAAGGTAGATCGATATTATTAACTTATTGAATTAGATATTTATTAACTACTTAAATTTTAAATTGTATAAACCGTACTCATTTCATAACATTGTTGAGTTTGAAAATGTCTTATTACCCATTTATGACTATTAAATTGGCAATTAAGTTATTATAAATTAGTTATAACCAACCAACCGATCTGCTGCTTACAAACAGCTGTTGATAACTTTGTATACATTTACTACTTATTTGTGAAATTTGGTAATGTTATCGACTTGTTAAATTGAACCCACGGCGTAGCTAACTACGTGGTAGGTATGTAACTGGATTGATTAAAACCAAAATATACTGTTTGTTAGCGTTATGTCGAAACTGCCAGAGCAGTAAAACCAAAAGACTAAATTTTGCTATTAAAAACGTTTTTGGGTGAAGCACGGGCTTGAGAAGGCTTATCTGGGGCTCGAAAATTCTAGCGCCGGCCCTGATCGTTCGTTTCTACGTCGTATTTCACAGTCGGTAATGCTTAAACGAACCGAAAAATAAACGCAAACCTTCGATGTTTCCACTAGTCCGAGTACAGGGATTTGATTATACGCTTCAGAGTTTTGACTATAAAAATTGATTATTGAGCTATATTATTTTAGGTCATTTTTTGTTACTTTAATTTGTTAGTCCGTTTAAATGTTGGTTTTCGACAGGATGAACTGTAAATTGAATAACACAAATTTCAACGTTTTTGTATAAACAGTATCCATTTCTTAACCGGTTGCCTCTTATTTGCGTACAACCCACTTGCGTACAAATTCTTCCAAGGGTGGGCAGCAGGGAACCAGGTACCTGAGAATATCTGTTACCTTTTCCAACTTGCGTACAAATAATATATAATATTATATATATGCATGTATTTAATATGCATTTATATATAAGTATACCTACCAACTGTACATAATAATGATAACTTTATAATTTATTTCTTTATAATATATTTAAAAATGAAACAAACTAGGTACATCTACATTTATTTGAAAAAATACATACGATTTTTTGTTTTAGTGTAACTTTACAATGAATGCCATTTTTTTCAAAAAACTTGAAATATCTCCACTTTCTTCATACTTTTTAGCATTTAATTTGATTGCTTCGTCAAGTTCAACATATTTCTTTCTCCTTTTGACCCCACTTAAACCAATTTCTAATCGAAACATTTTAATGTCTGCTTTTTCTGCTTCTTGCATCAGACACTTGATTACGTTTTTTAGTCTCGTATTATTTGGACCACTAAATAATTTATTGATGGCAGAATTATGACCCTCCGCTCCATTATTTGTTCGATGACGCTCGTTGTTGCAGTTCCACATTTTTATCGGAATGTTTTTGATTTCAATCCACTGACTATATAAGGTGTTATTGTTAATTAGTTAGGGAAATGTTGTTACTAAAATATGGTATTTGGTATTACATACATATAATGATAATTTATTATAATCCGCTTCAGCGCGCTGAGGTGTCTTCCTGGGCGGTTTTATGTTCAGTATAAGTATTTAAATATAAATGAAATTTGTTTATTATATTTAGTATGTAATTATTTAGTTACCTACTGATGATGTAACGCGCATCTCTGCTAAAAATAGATGTCAGATGTTTGTTGGCTATTTTTATTTCAATCAGTATTTCACATTTTTATATATATTGTAGTTTATTGATTTTTTTGTACGCAAATTGGAGTAGACCACAGGTCGTTCCAGGTAGAAGCAACCTTGCTACACACTATTATTATTACTTGTACGCAAGTTGGATGTACGCAAATAAGAGGGACTCGTGCTTAACCATAAATTCAACTGTCAGAGCGTACTCTATGGTGAATTGCTATATAGGGATTCAAGTGATGACTCTCCAATTCTTTACAGAGTGTTCTTTGTTTGTGTTCAACACAAGCCTGTGTATGTTTTAGTATATGTAGTGGTAATGCAAAAAGTTTAATTTGAAACATAGTGCGAGACAGTTCGATTTTTATATTCATTCGAGTAAGAAGTAAATTGTATAAAATGAATCTTCAGTTAAATCAGTTTTTAATATTGTTCTTGTTTGGAGTCTGAAATACAATCATTATAGGTGTGGACCGCGCGGCTATCGTAAATTTTGGAGCAGTCAAGTAACCCAGTATGAATTTGTGAAACAATAATTGAAATTTAGACGTAAAAGGATTTTAATGCCTTCTTTTTTTAAATATGTTATATCTTCGTCTAAGAATACATCGGAATCAACAGTGTAATTCAATGCCGGTAGGGTATTGTCCCTCGGAGTAGTTGCTTCTGTTGATTCTATATTTATATTTATCATTTAGCCTGTAAAGGCCTTTCTGACAGCGCCCACTTGATGAGACCCGATGGGTCGAAACCGGTCGTGGGATATGGCTTTCCGTACGCTGTGCCTACTGTGTAGGACGCGTACGAAATACGGGATCTGTGATCCTTGAAATTTTGACGAAAAATGATTTTAATGCCTTCTTTTTTTAAGTATGTTATATCTTCGTCTAAGAATCCATCGGAATCAACACTGTAATTCAATGCCGGTAGGGGTATTAGTATAGCATAGTAGGGTATTAGAGTAGTTGTTTCTGTTGATTCTATATTTATATTTATATTGAAACAATAATCTTAAACACTATGCCATCAATTTTGGGTGGTACAAGTAAATTGAATTTTTCCCACGTTTATTGATTATAAAAAAATGCTAATATATTAGATGTTGAATAATATTTTGGAATCGATGCCTTACAAATTGTTATGATTTTGGATTCTACGAAACTAAGGCAACAGGTTGCTCAGTATCTCACCCGTCACCGGCAATCGTATTGTACAAATGCTGTGCAGCATGAAATCACCTAATATTTCGAGATTTTTTTCAGAAAATTAAAAATTATCCTAGCTTCCGGTCCCATTATTATTGTACGATTATAGGTTCTATATGATATATATATATCTATATATATTATGATCCATCAACTTGGGGAATGCCATATAAGAATATTTTATCGGGAAAAAGCATTCTGATGAAAAATTCAATTTACCTATGTTGTCACCTGTACTACCCAAATTTTACGGTATGTTATACAGTGTAGAGTTATTGTTTCAACTAAGCACAATTCATCTTGGGTCACTTGACCCTTTTAAAACTTTACGAAGGGCTTGTAGTGTAGTAGCCGATAGTTTTATATTGTGACGTGTTCAGTCACGAAAACACAATTAAACGAACGAAAAACAACGAAATTTAGTAACAACTAAAATTAAATTAACTATAGTTCGGATTAACACAAGTCTACACAATTTTTCACACTATTAAATCTATTTCTTCCGTCGCCATATTCTTCACCACTACTTATATTCGCGTTCGACTGCCGCCACTCTATGACTATCGTCTGTCTATCGCTCCTGTCACTTGTCAACGCACGTTGTAAACAAACTAACTCGGTCCGCTCAGTGCATTCGCTTTTATAGTTTTCAGCATTCCTTCTAAAACGTTCTACAATGTTCTCGTGTTACTATTGTCTTTTTATTGATCGTTGCTAGAATATTCCAGACGTATCTAAGAAGGCCGAGAATATCCATTATCTTTTCCAACACCTTCCTAGGTGTTGTTAATTAGGACTGAACCAACACAAACCGCAAGTGCAGTTCCTGACAATATCAAATTAAAGATAATTGTGTAAATAGTGTATTTGTTGATATATCTAATGAAATTCATCTAGTGAAAAGTTCACAGTAAAGTATTAGTTTTCAATATAATAATTAATAAACCATACGAAAAAAGCAAGCAGTGTTGAATTTATTAGCATCAGTCATTCAGCATATATATTTGTTAAATATACGGCACATCCTGTTACGCCAATTCAAAGTATTGAATTACCTATGAGTACGAGTGAGCAATTAAGGCAGTTAACGAAAATACTAGGTCAATTAACCGATCATGTAACAGGAATTAGCACATCATCGACAGCTACATCAGTTACCAAAAATGGAGAAAGTACCAGCAGTGGACTTTGAGAAAATTTAATCCATAAAATACAAATCACTCTACTTCGCGGTGTATTCAAAAAATCGATAAGTAAAGGAAGTCTTTAATTGATCCGAACGTACCACAACAATACAATTTCATATACTAATAATAATTTCCAAATTATCTATTTTGGCACTAAAGGAATGCTGTAAATTATTACCTTCCGTGAAAAAAGGAATGGAAACAAACACTGCTAAGAGCATTTTCCACAAGTGCAGAGCCTGGTATATATGTTATTTCCTACAGAGTTGCAGAACTACCAAAAATTATATATTTATTAGGTTTTAAAACTAATGACACTTTAACCAAATTACTCAAGAATATCAAAGACAAAATTGATAATAAAAAAAAATCCGGTGTTAAAATTTCATGTAGCTCATGCAATTACTATACAGGAAAAACTTCCCGAAATTTCAATATTAGAATAAATGAACATAAAAAATCCTACCTTCACAAAAAAAAACAGACTCAAATTACGCAAATTATTTAATAGAACATAACCATGTTTTTAATGATTTTGGAATTTTGCATACCATATACAATAATAGTTTTAAATTGTCATTTCTAGAAATACTAGATATAAATAAGCATAAAAATAGTGATAATTTAATAAATGAACATATAGAACTAAGTACCTCACTATTGCTGAACCTCTTCTCTATCCCCACCCATCCCAATAGTATTTAACAACAAACCTTGTAAGATAGATTAAGTTTCATGTAAAACTTCTGAAGAAGCCGCAAAACACGTGTTAAGTGATATACAATTATATGGAAATTAACCAAATTGGTGTTTTATTAATATTAATTACGTACTTACTAAGAATACCTAGTAAATACAAATAATAGCATTTATTATACATCAAAATTTAACATAACTTCTTACTAACTACTTGTATCCTTGATATAGTCCTGTAACTAAGGGCGAAACGTCAGTTGTTTATTATGCAACAATAAATAACTTTCTTAGCATTTTAGCTTTAATTTTTCGAATTTGTAGAACAAGGAGAAGAATTGATAATCATTAATTAATTAGGAAGTATATGAATTTGATGCTGGATTTTATTTTTATTTATTGAGCGTCAATTATTTTTATACGATATTTACTTTCTTGTCATGTATCTATATAGAAAATATAACATGTACCTACATTGGTAATAAAACATGGAACATTTAATTTACACTTCAACTAACATATACCATCTATTATACAATTTAAAAAAGGGGTCATCTTGTTTTTCATATGCTTCAATCTCAATGCATTTTTATTCATAAGATACTTCATATCAAATTGTTTCCATTCGTTAGATTACAAACAATTTTCCTAAACTCTAAATTCTTTTGAATAATACTTAGAATCAGTTACAACGTAATTAAATAAGCCTTTCATAATATTTTGTACTTTCTGCTTTATACAACATTTCAAATTTAATTTTAATTCGAGAAATTTAATTTAAAAAAATCCTCTGCTTTCTATGCAATATAACTTATCGTTCAATTACCCAATACCATTGCGATAAACATCAGTACACGTATGTCCTAATTTTTATAACCCTATTTATAAAAAGGTCGTAAATTCTTGGTTTAATATAGTGTGGGTAAATATAGAATGAGTGTACATAGAAGTAGATCCCCTTTTTACATTTTCACATGTCATAAACCAGTTTCTATTTTTTATTAAGGTAACATTATTTTAACTATCTTTTAATAAAGGCTAATATTTATTAATTACCAGCAACAATTATCAATTCGTGCAGCAGTGAAGTAAGAAAAATTTAAATTTGAATTTTAATTATGTGCAACAAATTCTATCAATATATCTATATAAAAGTAGGTCAAATTGTATTTGGAATTTTATTCAACCGAATTCCTTTATATACTGCTATTTAACATGCAACTGTGAGCATTTAATTGATTATGAAATAAAATAAGAAAATATGTAGAATCTAACAATGAATTATTAAGTATAAATATGGAATCAACAAAAACAACTACTCAGAGGGCTAATACCCCTATTGGCATTGAATTACACTGCTGATTCCGAACAATTATTAGACGAAGATAACAATGGTTTCAATGTTTTTATTAAAAACACTTGTATTGAAACTCTATCATTTTAGACCACGACCCTTTCCGAATCTAAATTTTACTATGAAATTTTCTTTGTTTGTCCCGTATGCATATTAATTATTATCTTAAAACATAAAAACATGGAGACAGCTTTTAATACCGTAACAGTGATCCTGGAATAGAAAATAACGAAAACAATAATTGTGGTCCGACTATCTCGCTCTAACGCGACTTTATTGGTAGAGAGAGATACGGCTAAAGAAGACGGCCAATAAGGCCGCGTTAGAGCGAGAATGGCCAACCACAATTATTTGTTTTTTCAAGATTACTGCTACAGAATTAAATGCTGTCTCTATATCTTTTTGCTTTAAAATTATTACTATTTACAACAAAGGTAAAATCCTAACGATATTAGAACAAATGGAAGTAAAAAGAACTTTACTAGAACAACGTTATAGTATGTATAACAATTAATCAACTACAACTTGAGGAAACAATTGTAATAGATCAGTGCTTAGGTGTAACTAATAGTGTTCGAACACTTACACGTTAACATCAGCATACGACTATATAAGACCTGTTCGTAAAATCGAATATACGAGGGTGGATCAAATATAAACGAGCATTTTTGAATTGCGCGCCGGATAGTTGTTCAAGGCGCATCCGGGCGTTAAGAACTTGAAGTGGGGATATTAGGTGACACGGAAACGACGCGTCGTATTTCTGCCTTTGCTTGGTTAATAGCTATCACAATGAGTGAGAAAGAGGTGCATAGCATATAGGTGTTGCGCAACGAATTATTATTAACTGTCTTATACGTGAAAACGTGAGACCACCTGAAATTTTGCGCAGATGGCAAGCATAATTCGGAAATGAAACGCTTCCGTGGCCACGTGTAAAAGTTTGGTGCAAAGAATTTAACGATGGGCATAATCGTAATCGTGTCGAAAATGTAAATCATCCTCGTCGTCCGCGCACCAGCATTTCGCCGGTTAACATTGCACGCGGAGAAACTTTATTGATGGGGATCGTCACGCCACGCCACTGTGCTTCAGATAGCTGGTGAACTCTCGGCATCATCTATGGTAGTGTCCACCCAATCATAACGAAAAACATGGGATTCCGAAAAATTTCAGCTCGTTGGGTTCCATAGTTGATGAGTGAGGATCAAAAAGCTGCTCGAATTCGCATCTCTCCGGCGCTTTTGACTCGATTTAAAGAGGAAGGTGATTTTTTTGCAAAAAATTGTAACCTGCGATGAGACGCGGGTACACCATTACACTCCAACATCAAAACGAGCAAGTATGGAGTGGCAGTGCAAAGATAAATCAAACCCAGTGAAGCCGAAAACACGTGTGTCTGCAGGAAAAGTTTTAACCACGGTTTTTTGGTACTGGAGAGGGGTGCTGTTGGTTGAGTTTTTGCAGGAGCGAAGAACTATTAATGCAGCCTACTACTGTCTGTACTACTGACTTCTCAGTCAGGTAAAACTTGCTTATCGCCGAAAAAGGAGGACGCACTCCATTCATTACGTATTATTCTTGCACGTAAACGTTAGGCCTCATACCGCAACTTTAACGCAGGCCCAAATCGGTGAAATCCACTGGACTCAGCTGGAACACCCTCCATTTAGCCCAGACCTATCCCCCTGTGATTTCTACATGTTTGGGCCCCTCAAAGAATTACTAGGATGCGAGCGATTTCGGACAGATGAACAGGTGGAGGCATTTGTGTACAACTGGATAGACACCCGTCCTGCTTCTTTTTATAAAAACGGGATGAAAAAACTACCAATGCGTTGGGGAAAATGTATAGGCAAACAAAAGGGATATGTCGAAAAATATAAAAATTTGTGTTTTTGTGAAACTCTTCAAAATAAATGTTTTGTGAACATAGGCTCGTTTATATTTGATCCATCCTCGTATAATGTATACGAGTCAGCGCTTTCCACGATTATACGTCCGCAATTTATGTGTGGCTCAAGCATTTTATAAAGTTTACACACTCATCCCAAAGTTATAAACGTCTCCTATTGCTTGATGGTTACGCAAGCCACAAACAATTACAAGTTATAACGATGGCTAAAGAAAATAATGTAGTAATGATTTGCTTTTCTCTACACTGCACACACAGGTTAAAACCTCTGGACGTGACATTTTTCATTCATTCAAGGAGGACGCACTCCATTCGTTACGAGTTACTCTTGCACGATAACGCTAGGCCTCATACCGCAGCTTTAACGTAGGCCCAAATCGGTGAAATGCACTGGACACAGCTAGAACACCCTCCATGTAGACCTATCTCCTTGTGATATCCACATGTGTGGGCCTCTCGAAGAATAACTAGGAAGCGAGCAATTTCAGACCGATGAACAGGTGGACAGAGGCGTTTGTGCGCAACTGGATAGACACCCTCCCTGCTTATTTTTATAAAAAACTGGATAAAAAAACACCAATGCGTTGGGAAAAATATATATAAAAGCAAGGGGGATATGTCGAAAAATAGAGATATTTGTGTTTTTGTGAAACTATTCAAAATAAATGTTTTATAAGCAAAGGCTCGTTTATATTTGATCCATCCTCGTAGTAAAGAATTACTCCTGATGATATAGAGCTATCTACCTGAAACGTATATTGAGTTTTCATCATCATATTAAGTTATTATTGAAACGTGGACGTGTTTTTTTTTGTTGAAAAATATTTGTTTAAATCATTCGCATTCAGAATGAGTAGAATGTCTAATATAAAATCTATTGGTATTCACTTTCCAGTTTCGATATTGTAATTTTACTTTATGGTTGATAGACACTGTTACACTTCGTTTAGTCACTTAGGAAACTACAGGCAACTTCATTGTAATTTAAATACGTACGTAGAGTTCCACTTACTTTATTTCCATAAAGCGATCTTCCCAGAAATATGAAAGTATCCGTCAATAAACAACTTTACGTAAAACAATTTTATTCTTAAGATGCTATTGTCAACAGATTAAAAACCACCTGACTTAAATTAAAAAATTTAACAAATTATGCAAGTATCGAATGTATCCATCTTAGGATAACGTACCCACATTATCAAAAATTAATATAGGTAATGAAACATTTGGAATTACATAAATTAGGAAAATTAAAGAATTCTCTATAATTGATTAGTATGCAATAGCGTTATCTATACAAACGGACTCAAGGGTCCTCCACAAAAGAAGATTTATCATTTATCGTTGACAGTTTAGAAATACATTTTAGTTTGAGGGTTTCTCTGTAGAAACCAATTAAACAATAACGCAACAATCAACATATATTTACACAATTAACAACAACAATGTAAAATAGAATGAACATGAAGGCAGCGAAGTAAGATTAGAACTGATTACACTCAGAGGGGAAACAAAAATCAAATCGAAACTGTGAGGTAAGGGAAAGGGTAGTTAATAAGAGTAGGGTGCCAATAGAGAAGTACGAAAGTATGGAAATTTTTGAGACCAGAAATATGATGAAATAAAGTAACGACCCAAATCACCGAAGAAACCTATCGTAAAATTGTAATTAGGAAGGACAGCGAAGGACAGACGTCATGCGGTTAGTATAAAAAGTTGAAATGTTAGCCGGGATTATAGGAAAGTAGAGTAATAAAAATTATTGGCACACATGGACAGAATACAAAAGCTTTAGAAGATAATGTTAAGAAATATTTACATATATACACAAAGAAATATAATACAAAAGAATATTTATACAAAAGAATTTGAACATGGAATGTTATATACAGGGTATATCGACCGCCACAACATACTATATTTTTTTAGTTTGTCCGTAAAAACTACTGAAGCCTTGAAAGAATAAATTGACGTCACAGTAGACAGAAGCAGAGAAGAAATATTAATTCATATACTCTAATAATACTGGTAGTATCTCTGACTTGATTCAACAGCAGTTGGCAGCATGTTTAATTCGTGAACATTCAACTGATGCTAAAGAAACTTCAAAAATTAGTTTTGACGATTTAGTAACTTCATTTTTTAAAAAAACTTGTATTAAAGTAATATATAAAACATATAGACGAAACTAACGTAGCTAAATCCTATAATTCTATATGTAAAACGATTAAATTAACTTGCGAATAACACCACTATCTTAAAAAGAACTCTTGTTACACCATAGACCTAAAGAATGGACTGAGAAATTGCCTCACAAATTTGGCCATTTTCTAAAAAGAGACAAAGCGAATGTGTGGCCTTAATCTGTTTCTTTTCTGTGATCCTGTAATAACAAGTGTAAAAATTATCATGATACAAAAATAAAGATATGCTAATGATTAGCGTTCTGTCGAAACTGCCAAACGTGTATCGCGATTTCGAACTAATCGGTTCTCATCAGTACACTAACCTGGAGCATATCTTTATTTTTGTTCTATCTAGCGACGTGCTTTCCACGTAGTTACGTCGTGGGTTCAGTTCAACAAGTCGATATCCTTATTGGAAAAAGACCTTGTTTAACATTACTGAATAACACAAGTAAGTAACAGGTACCTACAATTGGCGATGACTACGATGTCTGTATTTATTCATTATTATTGTGACGGACGTGGCGTTTTGGGTGGAATTGACCCGCGCCGATTGCAAAAATTAAGTGGTTTGCCCTTGCCGAGTTCTAGAAAAACCGAGACAACTACTAGATCATTCTATTTGGTTCGAGAGTAACCTAGCAACGTCCATCAAACTGTATAAGCGACAGCGATAGACGATATAGAACTCTAGTTTCGCTCTTTAGCGCGAGCACCCATCAACATTCGAGATGGGTCACCAGACAATTCCTACACCCCCTCCCCAATCCCCCCCCAACCCCTGCAAGCAATCCACTTCCCGTTCCCAACTACTCCAGGGATGAAAAAAACCTTCGGGTTGCACTCCCTTCTCGAGGAGGGGTTTTAGTCGGTAAGAATCCGACACTACCCCCACCTTCGGGGGTGTCTATGAAGATTTCCCCTCCTCGAGGTTAAGAAAAAAAAACCGATTTAGACCAGTTGACAGAGAATAGTTGACAGGTGACGGAGAACAGACAGTTGACAGAAAGAGAAGTTATCGACGAAAACTGTTTACAAGAGTTGTAGAGTCGAAATTTTGGTGTGACAATCAACAAGTCACAAGGGCAAACGTTAAGCAAAGCTGGTATAGATTTGACTAAGGATTACTTTACCTATGGGCAACTAGGTATACGTGGCATGTTCACGTGCGAGGAATGCCAGTAGTGTTGTTGTTTTAGCCCAAGAAAATCATACACCAAATATTGTAACATATATAAAGAAATTTTTCAATAAAGCTAATACGAAAAACTGAAAATAAATAATAATTAAACTAAAAATGCAAAAACGAAAAAAAGGACTAAATGGAGAAATAATATGTACAAAATAAAAGAATTTCATTAAAATTAGCATAGGTATCTTTTATCTTAAAATTTAGAAGAATAAGGATTTTAATTCCTTCTTTTTTGAAAATGTTATATTTTCGCTTAGGAGTCCATCGGAATCAACAGTGTAATTCAATGTCGGTAGGGGTATTAGCCCTCGGAGTAGTTGTTTCTGTTTATTCCATATTTATATTTATATTTATAATATAGTCTGTAAAGGCCTTTCTGCCAGCGCCCACCTGATGAGACCCGATAGGTCGAAACCGGTCGTGGATGTGGCTTTCGGTTCGTTGTGCCTACTTGTTAGGACGCGTTCAAAATGTGAGATCTTTGATCTTAAAATTTAGACGAATAAGGATTTTAATTCTTTCTTTTTTGAATATGTTATATTTTTGTCTAGAAGTCCATCGGAATCAACAGTGTAATTCAATGCCGGTAGGGGTATTAGCCCTCGGAGTACTTGTTTCTGTAGATTCCATATTTATATTTATGATATCTTTTTTGTTAAATTCCACGCGGGCACAACTAGTATGACTATAAATAGGAGTATTTACTTTGCAGCTGTTGAGATTATAATAAAACGTACGTAGGACAACTCACACACAGTTTAATGATAAAATAAAGGTATACCTTAGTAGTTTTAATAATAATAAATAACAATCAACTTAGGTAGGACATTTACATGATCAGGATAATAGCTCCAATGAGAATTTTAAAATATTACATTTTCGTAACAAACGAATAAAGGGTTTACTAGAAATGTTAGAAACCAATAAACTAAATTTAAGAGACATTACTTTAAACGACCATACAGAGGTTTTCAATTCACTTGTCCTTAATATGTGGTTATTTAGTAATACGTTTTGCTTTTATATATATATAGTAAAGTAATTTACCCCATCCTTATACTTGTCAATAGGCATATATATGATTCTGTGTTTATAACTTAGTTTGTTAATGTTCTACGTGAAGAAGACAGTGTGTGCTGAAATAATTATGATGGAAACAATAGAAATATACTTTGCAGTTAAAGGATTCGTGTTTTTATAAATTAAATAACATTAAAAGTAATAACTATTAATACATAAATAAAAGGTTTAAAGAGAAAGTATAAGTAACTGAATAAGTTTCACACATAGAACGATGAAAAATGACTTCCCAGAAAGTTGAATAGAAAAAAATAAATAATATTAACACATACTACATATTTTGATTTCAATTTAAATTTCTACTAAAGTAGAGAAGATCTTCAACTACAACGAAGTCTTATTCACTACAGTTTTCTGATAAGGATATACATCTATGCAAACAATACGAGCTTGTTAAAAAAAAGTTCAAATTATTTAACGAAAAATATTAATTAATATTACAACATGTATAATACTGTACTTCATATCGCATCGAAATGTGCATCACTAAAGAGATATAAGTATTTATTAAGCAATACACCTGTGTTTGGTGCAAATTACAATTAGTAAGCGTTTAATTACCTTAACAACCTAAATCAATTGGTCGTTTGTTGATATAATTGATATATTTATATGTACAGCGTTAATAACGACATAATACCGCTATTATTGCTACCAGACCTTTGATTATACAGGGTATGGACTAGAAGTTTTAAAATAATCATAAAATCGTTGGTTTTTCTTTAAAATAATACTCATGTCAATGTTTTTGTATCTTTTTGTGTATGTCTTTTAAATGTTGTGAAACTCTAGTATTGATGGTCCTACCACCCTGCTCAATGTAACACGCGTCCAGTTTTTACAAAATCGTTTGAAATATTCCACATTCTTCAAAGGTATATAATTTTGATTTAAATTTTGACAATAAGTTGCAATATCCAGAAAAGGAGGCATTAAAATCCTTGTTTGTCTAAATATTATGGATTAAAGATCACACATTTGGAGCGCGTCCCACCAAGCAGGCACTACGAACCCAAAGCCATATCCCACAACCAGTTTCGACCTATAGGGTCTCATCAGGTGGGCGTTGGCAGAAAGGCCTTTACAAGCTATTATACGATTTTTATCTGTTTGTGTTTCTTGTTTGTACATAAACTTTGTTAATAGTGCGCATTAGTGTTTTATTACTTTTTATAAAATATTAACCAAAAACAAACAACAATATTATTATATTTCAATAATTCTTATCCCTAGCGATCCTTCACATTTAATTTAGTATAAATGACCATTTGTATTTAGAATATTCTTCCACCTGAAGAAGATACTGTTTGGAATGTGGTAAAAATCCACATTTTTTTCTAACTAGTGTTTGTTGTTGTACTGTATTTATGTTATATATGGTTCATTTACATATATTTCCATTAATATATATACCCATCTATAAATTAATTTGAGGTACGCAACACAATTTCGTATAGACTAATTTCAGACTAGCTCTGATTATTGTTTGATTAATCCTATATCCCCATCTTAACGTTTTACTAAAACTTTTGCAGCATCTTGCTTGAAACCGTTTAGCCTTGATGGAGAAGGCCCCTGCCTTTACTACTCACCGCACATTTCGTGATCATTGCCCTCATAAAAAAGGTACACCCCCATATGGTCAGTCCTTTGTGATGAAAATAACATAACATAATCATATTATCCACATCTCCCAACCATTACGTAAACTTCACCATCTGATCTTGTCTCAACAATAGACCTTCTCTCTGAGGATGCACCTTTATTGTGAGAATCTATCGCCACAAAGACTCTTTTCTGGCGGTGGAATTATTTTCTCAAGAATTATCTGCTTCTTTACTTACTTTATCAGCAGAGAAGAATTTAGAGTGAGCAGCCCTACCTTACAAGCTTTTTATCATGCCTGGTATATATTTTTAATTGTTATACATTTTAAAAAACTACATTATATTTAGTGCAATATGTATAATTAAGTAGTCCAGAAAATTTGTTTGGTGTACTGGTATAATAACCATACAGGTTAGTAAAATTGGGATGGGGTACAGGAGAGTGGGGTGAATTATCGGGTTTCCCTTCCTTTCTCATCGGATCTCTTAATAATCAGACTAATGTAAATGTGTTTTTATACACACGTGTAGAAACGGTATAATTTTGAAGATGTAATAGGGTTTTTGTTATGCCCTGTGCAGTCGATTAAGCATTTAGTAGAATGAGTAGGTATAACTGGCATTCAACATTACTAAATCTCACAAGCAAAATATGTTATTATCATATAAAGTAGTTAAGTTCAAAATAACCAATGGTTACAAAATACGAGGGTGGTTCAAATATAAATGAGCCTTTTTAAATTGCGGACGGATATATGTTCAAGGCGCATCTGGGCGTTAGGAACTTGAAGTGGGGTATTAGGTGGCACGGAAGTGACACGTCCCGTCGTATTGCTGCGTTCGCCTAGTTAATAGCTATCACAATGAGTGAGAAAGAGGTGCATAGCAGCGTTGCGCAACGAATTATTATTCGTATTAAGTTTCTTATACGTGAAAACGTGAAACCAGCTGAAATTCTGCGCAGATTGCAAGCACAATTCGGAAATGAAACGCTTTCGTGGCCACGTGTAAACGTTTGGTGCAAAGAATTTAACGATGGGCGTAATCGTAATCGTGTCGAAAATGTAAATCATCCTCGTCGTCCACGCACCAACATTTCGTCGGTTAACACTGCACGCGTCAGAAACCTTATTGAAGGGGACCGTCACGCCACGGCACTGTGCTTCAGATATCTGGTGAACTCGGCATCAGCTATGGGACTGTCCACACAATCATAACGAAAAACTTGGGATTCCGAAAAATTTCAATTTGTTGGGTTCCAAACTTGCAGAGTGAAGATCAAGAAGCTGTTCGAGTTCGCATCTCTGACATTTTTTTGCACAAAATTATAAACCCAGTGAAGCCGAAAACACGTCTGTCTGCAGGCAAAGTTTTAGTCACGGTTTTTGGGAGTGGAGAGGGGTGCTATTGGTCGATTTTTTTCACGAGCGAAGAACCATTAATGCAGCCTACTACTTCTACTTTTACAACTACTTCTCAGTCAGGTAAAACTTGCTTATCGTGACGTGTTACTCTTGCACGATAACGTTATGCTTCATACCGCAGCTTTAACGCAGGCCCAAATTGGTGGGATCCACTGGACTCAGCTGGAACATCCTCCATATAGCCCAGATATATTCCCTTGTGATTTCCACATGTTCGGGCCCCTCAAATAATCACCAGGAGGCGAGCGATTTCAGATCGATGAACAGATTGAGGCGTTCGTGCGCAACTGGATAAAAATCCGCCCTGCTTCTTTTTATGAAAACGGGACGAAAAAACTACCAATGTGTTGGGAAAAATGTATAGACAAACAAGGGGGATATGTCGAAAAATAGAGAAATTTGTGTTTTTAAAAATAGTTGTTTTATGAACAAAGGCTGGTTTAAATTTGATCCATCCTCGTACATACACATTATATTGACGTTTATTACTAAAAGTTCCTAATTAATAAATAATACTAAAATATTACGTCAAATTCTTGATTTATCAGAAATATAATTACATTCTTTTACATAATGATTTTCTTTCTTTTTAGGACGAAACTTAATACACAAGCAGAGTTAGCATGTCAACAATCTTGCAGCCAAGAATGAAACTCATTAGCAAGCACAGAATTAGTGGGGGTTATTGAAGATTATGAATGAATGAACGTTTAATTACAATGAAGTTCTACAACCCTTCAATAGACCACTGATTATTTATTTTCGCAGTAAGTATTTAGAATAAGCAAATGAACTGAAATGAAAAATGCTGATTATAAGGTACGTACAAAGTCTAGGCTCGCTCTTTATTAAAACTAACACTTTTAAGAAACTTTGAGGTTAAACTAGGAGTTTCTTCGCGACGAAGAAATACGCACTGGACGTGAACATGATAAATACTATATCTCGAAGTAAAACTATAATATCCGCAATTCAATAATGCAGATAAGTGCTTTGCATAACAACTAACGCTCAGCTGCATTGTGAATGTGTTGCATTTGACATTAAAATGGAACACGTTTAGCCGTATTTTCAAAGGAGACCTGATATATCAGTACAATCGTACTTTTAATGGAATGTTTTCACTTTTGTCACTATCGTTTATCTTTAATTTGTTAATTAATTATTAGCATTAGATTTTTCGAATGCCTCTAATCCTTCTATTATTTTAATGTTTGTATGTCGAGAGCTATAAAATATTCAGGGTTATTGTGACATAACCATAATTTTAAAATTTTGTTTTTTTATTTTTTATGCCATTTTGTTTGCTCTTGTACACATTGGAGTAATGTGAAAACAGTGCTTTCGAGGTAGTGTGAAATGTGTTCCACTTTGCCCCATAAGGCAAGGACCTTGAATGTAAAGTTATTTTTTTGTCAGAAAGAGGCTGTCATAATGGTCAGAAATGACCAGAGGAAGTCGAAACGGCATGAATGGAGTGAAGAGAGCATGGCTAATGCTATATCCACAATACGATAGGAAAATATGAGTATCAATGAAGCCAGCAAATCTTTCGGAGTGCCGCTGTCAACACTTGTATAATAAGACGGATAGAAATGTTGCCCAACTGGCAAAAAAGCGATTAAGATGATTTAGACCTAATTTTACCGAGGTGTAGGAAGCTGTAGTGTTATTCATGGAGAAAAGACTATTTGGCCTTACTATAACACACTTAATAATGCTCCTGTACCTATATGTGGACAAAAATAAAATCCCTAGCAATTTTTCTGAAAACGAAAAAATGACAGGAAAAGACTGGGTGGAGGACTTTTGGATGGTCTAATGGAAAAATATAATTTTCCCCCTAGCGCAATTTATAACTGCAATGAAACGGGAATTACCACCGTACATAATAAACCATCAAAAATAATTGCGCATAACATAAACAGTAATAAAAGTTAAAAAGCAGTAGGATGTTTCAACGAAATTTATTGATTACTCAACACATGTTTTGACTGGGCAGTCATTATCAACAGTACAAAAACATACTAAATTAAAATGTTTTTTTTTTTGTCCAAAAAGATGAGGAAAAAATTACTAGATATAATGTTTAAGGGTTGGCCATTGAACCACAAGGATATTAACTTTTGTTCAATGAATTATATTAAGAACTCGAGCTGTAAAATTGTAAACAGACTAAACAAATTTAATATAAAAGCCATAGAAATAAACAAAAACAATTTAGGAACATATCTTGTCAATAATAAACGTAAATTAGATTTCAAACAGAAAAACGGTATTTATCAAATTAATTGTAAAGATTGCGATGCAATCTACTTTGGCCAGACTGGTGTTGCTTAGAGATTCGCCTAAAAGAACATTTAACTAGTGTAAAAAACAAAAATTGTAACACCGGACTTTCTGAACATTATCTTAATAACAACCATAGTATAGATGATAATATAAAGCTCTTACACAATTAACAAAATGGTAGAAAGTTAAATTTATTAGAATTTTTGTCGAAACATATGTTGAGTAATCAATAAATTTCGTTGAAACATCCTACTGCTTTTTAACTTTTATTGAAATCATGTTTCATCAAAACACGTCCATGTTTAGTTTTATTATAATAAACTGTAATAATAAAACGGTAACTGCTCCACCTCCAGCCACTTCCATACGATGATAACTCAACGCGTTGAGCCCTCAAATGGCACACGCAACTGGGGGAAATATTTCGATTTTCCAAGATCAACCCATCTGTTAACCTTAGCCCAGCCAAGAACCCACACCTTCTCCAAACAAAGTAGCTTCCAACACTAATTATTACATAAGACAGTAAAATTTACAATCATCCTATTATTGGAACTCCTGGATTTAAACTGCCTGATATCAACATACAGCGAGGTTTATTCTCGGAATTTTCGACCAACGTAGCGGTCGGCTAAGTGACGCTTGTGTCTCCTCAGCCTAGTGGATATCCTATCCATCGAATTTCACTTAACGGAGTGCCGTCACGCTCGCAGTTGTGAAAGGTTGGAGATTATCCTAAAATACTGCGTTGTAAAAACAAAAACACGCTAGGTTTTTGTCAACAAGTGAGTGTCAAAAGAAAATAAGTAAATTAAAAAGCGATTTTTGTGATTTCCGCCGATTTCACATTAGGTGGTGGTAACAAAATGTTCTTTTAGTTAGTTTGAGGGACGAAAAACGCGTAAAGGTGAACGGCTAGTATTTAAACCAATAGTGTTTTGTGATTTTAAACTTCGGCAATCGTTTTAAATTCGACGCTAACGACGTCTTTAAAGGACCCAGAACGTCGTATTGTAACATGCTTAAGCATTTTCCCTCAAACATCTGAGACTATCAATTTTGCATGGATTAACTATAATTACTAAGTCATGGTTGACCAGAGCTATCTATTCTAATAATTAATCAAGACAGATAGTGACTAAAGACTCACTATAAATACAGTAAAAGTAATAAAAAATGGTACATATGTATAAAAAAGAAACAATTCACATACTCAGTGATTCAATAACCAAATCACGACTCGACCAGGATTCACTCGAACAACTACTAATTCGAATAGTTCTCATGTATTTTTGGGTTCCATTGGTGCATTCGTATACAACTTTATTTCAACATCCATAAATAAGTATGTATTCTCACAGGACGAAGATAAATCAGAGAACGTATTACCAATAATTTTACTTGCTCAACTAAAATTAAATATTAAAAGGAAAACAAAATAATGCTCTTTTTTGTTACACCCATAAAACTAATAATTGTTCCTCAAGCAAATTTCTTTATTAATGTACATATGTTATATCTCGATTTTATTAACTTGAGATTAACATAAATTTATTATGCCGAACTAATCTTTGCAATTTTTGTAGAGATAGTCTCGGGCTAATTGGTCGATACGTTGCAATATGTAAATATTAATAAAAACAGCCTTAAATGCAACTATCGTCTTGGAGAGTGTTTCTTTGTTTAGTTGCAATTCAACTTGTTTAAGTTAATACAATTTACTTCTGAATAAAACAACTAAACTGAAGAAAAGTTTATTACTTAAAAGTCGAAGCACATCTGAGGGATGAATGCCCCTGTACCAATATTTATAACATTCTATTCCGATAAGGTCTAGTCATTATCAGTGAACTATGGCTGTTTACTTAAATTATGAGAATGTCTATGGGAAAGTTAATATTGTTCAAGTAATGTTGTTTCTAGTTTATGAAATACTTATCTGTAAAATATTTATATCTAACATATATATTTAAAGAATGTGACACCCCCTCAGCATACATCTATTGGGGTAAGTAAATGACCTGGTTGGTCTTACAACTGTTTAATCTCTAAGTAAATATTTGAGTAGGTCATAAATTTGTCACCTTATGATGTTAGTTTTTAATGCGAATACTAGAGCTGTCAAGATGATCTGTTTTGTATCTTTAGGAGACAAGTGCGTGAGAACGGTATCACGTAATGTTGTTTCTAGTATATGAAATACTTATCTGTAAAATATTTATATCTAACACATACTTTTCCGTGACTAACAGTTGCATTACAATAATAATGTCAGACAACGGTCGAAATGTATTTTTTTATCAATTTCTTTTTGTAAGGTGTTTATTTTATTATATGTAATATTGTATATCTGTTTGTTTATATTATAAATAAAAACATGTTTCGATCGACGTAAGTATGAACGTAAATTTTTTTACAATAACAATGATACTATTATGAACTATATGTAGTCGGGGATTCCCAGTAAGACAATTTCGTTCATTAAATTATTATTCTGTGTAGCAATTGAGTTTTTCGGGTGTGCCGTTGTAACATTTTCTTTGTTTAAGTGAGTTATTCCAAATATATGAAATTATTGGATTCAGGTGAGTTGTTCACTGAGTACTTCTGATTGATTTGTGAAATGATGCTAATTGATAATTTATATTGATTCAAAAGTAATTAATGAAAATATATACAGGGACGCTACCTAGACTGTTAGCTGCGGTGACACAGTCATTGTTAATATTAGGGGTTGAGGTTTTAGGGCGCTGCGGTGCAATGAGGACTGTAAGCTGCGGTTGTACAGTTATCTAACTCATTAACGACCTCAGTCCAGTTTTTGGGCAGAGAAATTTCCCGCACTACCTCTGGGAGCAGGGTGTTTGCCCATTCCCAAGAGTAGGATTACAGCATCATAAATGTAAAGTAGATGATTACAGTAATGATTGGCTGCGGTCAATGTATTTATTTCATACTTGTTTATAATGCAATACTTATTTACAGTTCGATGCATAAATAGTATCAGAAGACATGTTCTAATATTGAACATCAATAGCGATACACCGATATCAAATCATGTTATAAACGCTCAATAACCTCTACTAGAAATAAAACAATCTAACTAGCTGGCTTGAATGCAGCGAATATAACCGTCTTATTTCGGTGATCTAGACCAAAGACCCAAAGAATTTATTTGATACCAAATTTATATTTAAAATGTTTAATGAAGTCGTTGAGACAAAACCGTTAACAACAGCCCTCTCGCGCGTTCTGAGCCCGCGCGATAGGCAGTCTTTGTGATAGTAAGTGGCGTCCGTCCATCCGTCTGTCTGTCTGTCTGTCTGTCATCCTCCGTACAGCCCTGATCTAGCGCCCAGTGACTACCATTTGTTCCTTCAAGACGATGACGATGTCAAGACGGTTGTGATGCAGTGGTTAACAAGTCAATCGGCAGAGTTCTATGAGAAGGGTACTCAAAAACTGGTGAAACGTTATGGCAAGTGCCTCGATATTGAAGGAAATTATGTAGAAAAGTAGATTAAGGTACAGGCTGTAAAATGTAAAAATAAAATTATTAAGATATCTTTGCACGTTTTCTATTAATTTCAAAACGGTATTTAGTTAGAAAACATGTCTCGTAGTTAAAACCAATTAACAACGTTAAATATAGAAATCGATGTTTTTGAGAATCTAACGGAACCGATAATGCGGTAGTAATGAGATGTGAGTATAATATCCGAAAAATGACGATACTTAAAAACAGAGAACGAACTAGACATGACAAAATATAATTTCATACATAACCATGAATTATACATATACAATAACTTATAATTGATTTGGTGCAAGAGGGTAGCTAATTTCTGAAGCAACCCTGCGTCCTTTATACTTAAAAACAATATTTACATACTCAAAATTGGTATTTTATTTCTACGAAAAACAAGTTGTTTCGAATGACACCTTTTGCTTCAAAACATTCCTGCTGCAGAGTGCATACCCCTTCTTTGTCACCTTCCCAAAAATACAATCGATAATCTCCACCAGTGCCAGAGTTTCTATAATTTCATGCTCAATCAATTGAAATAAAGAGAAGTATCATTCAGCCACTGATAATATCAGTGGTAGCGTGAAGAATAATATACATATATATATATATATATATATATATATAGTATATATACTATTTACGAACAAATATTTGGTTAATTCGGAAATTTTACGATTTTTCGTAATGTTATAAACTAGCAATATTCTTAAAATTGAGTATCTTGAAGTTGTATTTTCAGATAGATTTGTATCATATTTCTCTTTTAATCATCTTAATAAATAATTTTTGGCGCCCCTGTTGACACGCAGGTCGCGGGGGTGCAATCTACGTCACCGTTTAGATGAAAATTTATTATATAACTGTATAAATTAAAGACTATTGTATGATTTTCATAAATATATTAAAGTTCACAAGAACTGCTACACTCCTGGGTAGCTTTTTCAAGTGGAGCATTACTTATACTTATACTCTAGTAGTTCTGTTTTAGAAAACGTATAATATATATCAATAAAATAAATTAAAAACACAAATTGATGCATATTAAAAAAAAAAGGAATTAAAATCAAAGGTCAAAGATCTCACATTATGAACGCGTCCTAACAAGTAGGCACAACGAATCGAAAGCCACATCCCACGACCGATTTCGACCTTTCGGTTCGTTGTGCCTACTTGTTATGACGCGTTCATAATGTGAGATCATTGATCTTAAAATTCAGACCGATAAGGATTTTAATTCCTTCTGAAAATATGAAAATATATTTTTTAAGTAAGAGGGTGGCTCCAGAAATTAGCCATGCCACAAAGATTTAGGAAGAATTTGCCTTATACCGGATGACCTTCTGGAAACGTATTGCCAACATTTAACTCCCTGGGTGGGTATTTAAATTATTTTTAAAGCTGCTATAGTAATATTATAAGTAGATACCGTATTTTTAAGGACAGTATTACTCAATTACTATTCCAACGGCATAGCGATTGGTAAACAAAGAACACGGGTAAATTTGAAAGATAATTGATAATTAGTATTCTAAAAGGCAAAGCCGTAACAATCATAATTTGTTATGTTTTGCATGGACTTTTTAGTTTAACAATCATACCAAAATCAAGTAAATGAATCAGTTCCTCTGAATGAAAAATATTTTTAGCAACACGTACACCTGGTAGATAATATCGAATAAAATCGGACCTTCATAGTTTTCTCCAATGATTCCATAAGTAAATTAAAAATGTTAAAACACGTAAAAATGGAAATGTTGGGTGATCCTTTCTTTAATATTTAAACTTCACTGGTGTATTCTCGATGAAAAATTTTTAATAAAGGAAACAGAAAAGGAAAAGAAATGTTTCAACAAAACTGTTTATTTCTCGACAATTGTTTCGACCTCTAAAAGGTCATTTTCAAGAGTACAATAGTAACAAAGGTTAAGATGTTAAACATGGGCTTTTATATATAAAAATATATAATGTGAGGGTAAACGAAAACAATTAGAGTTGTGTGATTATTAATGGTGCCTTGTATATATTTATTTCTTTTTGATTATTAACTAAATTTTTACAATTCAGGATGGCATCTTGTATTTCCAGATTTTCTAGCAGCGTGAATTTTTTTACCTTTTGATTGAGTATGTAGTAGTTTTACGTTACTAATATCTATGTTATGGTTGTTTGTGGTACAATGTTCTGCTAATAAGATCATAAAGTAATTAGGTACTCACCGGGGTTCCTTTGGAACCCTTGCCCCTCTAGATTACTTGCGAAGTAATCTTCATCGGTCTAGCAGAATCCGTCAATCAGCAAATCGTATTAAATACCTGTAATCATGAGTTTGCGCTCCTGCTCCTCCAGACGGGATATACATATATTCTGGAGACCAACAGAGTAGGTCAAACCTAACCCTGTGCCGCTATAGCACCATGCCCTCCCCACGCAAGGCCCTGTCTCCGAACTATAGGCATCACCGGAGATATCTGTGTCTCTCCTGTACAATACTGGGGTTACAGATCGTCGTGGAACTTTAGCCACAATTCAACAACGAGCTCTTATAAACACAATGGCCATCTTTCTCGAGTACTGTCAACACCTCCTTTAATCAGGCCTTATAACAGATTATCAGAATACGTATGACGTTACCAATAAAAAGGCTTATTGTTTTACATTAGATAGAGTGAGAGACGGCGCCGGCGGAAGATACGGTATCGAAACGAAAACGTTTAATTGTTTCAGGGCTACTTAAACCTTGCTTACTACAACACAGAAAGTATTAGCAAAATCGAAGCTGGTGTTAATTAAAATTATTGTGTAATTTTGCAATATTTAGTGATCATACTGAGACACTGGGAATATTTTCAGTGGATCGTTTATTATAATAATTATAACATCGAGCATGGTGAACAAGTGTTGTGTACCAAATTGCAGCAGCAATTATGAAACAAATAAGACTAAAGTTCATATCTTCAAGTTTCCCAAAACTGAAGATCTTCGTAAAAGGTGGTTAAGTGCAATACACCGAGAAAATTTTATAATATCGGAGCGTTCTGTAGTCTGCCAACTTCACTTCCAAGTAACCGATATTGTTTACACTATTTCAGAAGTTGATTGGAAAACAGGTAAGATTTTAACAGTTGATTTGAAAAAGCCAAAATTAAAAGAAAATGCAGTTCCTTGCATTTTTGCCGGAGCTCCATCATATTTATGTAAAAGTAGTCAATTTTCTCGTGAAGATCCCAATCAAAAGAAACAACGCTTAGAAGCTATTGCCATTGAAAGAGCTTTAAGTGCGAGTCTTGAGACAGCTGCCGAAAATTATAAAAAATTAAGCATTGATAACATTGAACAGTTATTATCAAAAATTAATCAGACTGATAAAAAAAACGATTCAGTAATTTTCTGTTATTTTGACTTTAATAAAACACCTCACGATATATGGTACACATTAATTGATAAATCAGTGACAGTATCTATATATAGGAATGGTATTTTAACAGTTCCTGAAAATTTACCCGTGCAGGTAAATATTATAACGAAATAGATTATATTATACATCAATGTGCAACTATTATTAAAGGTCCACCGACTTATTGTAAATAATATATCAATTTACTAGATCTTCTTGATAATACCGAAGATAACAGGAATACTAAAGCTATACGATTCATAAAGTCACAGATACAGTTATTTACGCAATGTAAAACCCATTACAAATTTGAATCAGAACACTTAATTATCTCATCAATTTTACATGTCTCCACATTGTTACAAATTCTTAAGGCATACTGGTATACTTACATTGCCGCATTCAAACACTTTAAAAAATTTATGCTCCAACACCAATGTTGATCCTTCATATATTCTTATAATTATGTTGTAAATCAATCCATGTACCCAACATTATTTGGCAGACTTTAGGGAAAAAATAGTTTTCATTGTAATTAACATAACTTTTAACAATTATTGTAAGTCTGTTAATAATAAAACGTTTGAGAGTGCTCGTTTAAAACTTACCGTAAAGAAAGACAGAAAATTGGCCACGTCAGTTAATAAACCGAAGTAAAAATAGCGTATCCAAATTAAGTCATATTAAAAGTATAGATAGCAGTAAACACGTATTTAATTCCAACACTTTCTTAAATAGGTTTTCATTTAATTTTACATTTACACGTCGATTTGAACATATATGAGCCTGTCTAAATTTGCATTTATATACTTCTCACTAATTCAAATGTACTTCTATATCTGCTTAGGTACTAGTATATTTTCCATTGTACGTTAATACAATCCATAGCATTTCCAATTTGTTTTAAATGTGTGGTTTCAACGAAATTTTCGTTGATTTTGCAGTGGTTACATCTTTTGGTGTACACGTCATTACTACTCGTTTATTTGTCTTCGACAATTTAAGGTGATTTATTAAGTTTATTTCTAGTTTATATTTGTTTATAAAATGTGGGAGTAGGGCTACTGGCGAGACCCCATCATAATAGGTCAACGCACCGATGAAGTGATACCTCAAAGGTGGTTTGGAAATCGCAATATTTCGTTTCATTTTCCATTAAAAGTAGTTAATATTACTGTCGTAGAACTATCTAAACTCAACAAATTGTTATACATGTGTCTTTTTTACATTATTTGGAGTTTAAAACATAACTTTAAACGTTATATTTTTCATTTTCGCGATGTTTTTACTTGCACGTGAACGTATCGTTTAAGTATCGGTGTCCACGTCAGCCTGAATTGACTGACGTCATATTTTGGTTGTCGGGTCTTGATAAAGGAGGTGTTGGTACTGTGCACAATATAAATAATACGTATATATATCAAACATATATAACCAGTAATCACATTAGTAAACCAATAATTTACTACACAAATTATCTATGCATAATAAATGCACCTACAACGCAACGCATCGCATCGCTACGCTCGCAAAAGCATACGCATCGCATCGCTAGCAAAACTCGTCACTGCAATCGTGCACGACGTACTGTATATTAGAAAATTTTTGCCCTCGCATCTTTCTATTCGTTCCTATGTCATTCGTCACCCTTAGATAACATAAACAAAACATGTGGGGATGCTAGTTGCCAGCCTTTACGACGTTAAATATGAGATTCAAGGAAAAGCAAATACAAAGATGATAATTATTGAATATAATTTTGATATAATCATTTCTATATATATCGTACCTTACACGTGTCTGCTTAAAATAGTTTCATTGATGATTAGAGTTAGTTTCTATTTTATTATTCATTATTTTACCAGTCTCCAATTTTTACTATAAGTATTTTTATGATTAAGAAAACAATTAATTTTACAATAAAATAATAAATAAATGAAAACGTTTTAATAACAAAAAGGTCACGTTTCTCAAGCCGTTCAGAACGCACTTTGAATACCTCAGACTTTCGCGTTATTTGTAACTAATTAACTTGATGTAAAACAAACAAACAGCTATAAATCATTCTGAACTTAAATTCATTGTATTATACGCAGTTTTGATGTACTTTGTATGTACTACGGTTACAAGAAATGAAGGCCGTTTTAATTAGCATTAGATAGTGTGCTAGAAGAAGTAAAGTTTAAGCTCTTATTAGTTATCTACTTTTTGTGTGATATTAGATATTATCAAGCTAGGAACGTTCCACAAGTAATCTTCTTTTTGCTTCGTTATAACTAATTTCAAGGTATTAATATTTTCCTGTGTGTAATATAAAACCTAATTTATATTAAATTAAATTAAATCTTCTACCTATTTCCTTTTAAATATAATAAACTATCTGTGAAGTAAATGGTTCCTTTTGAGGAATTCTTTTATCTATATAAATAAGATAATAGTTGTTTTTTGTACAGGGTCGTTCAAACTGAGTGGTACATTAGACCTTTTAGGGAAACTAAGCATGTTACAGATTTGAAAATTTGGGAGTTGGGAGTAGGGGTTATCAAGGATGATCTATTTATGCATCTCATCATAAAATATATACCATTCCATTTAAAATAAGAAAGTTAACATCAACTGCCGATATAACCGGAAGTGTCCGACCGTTGAAATTATTTTAGTTAAATAGATCATCCTTGATAACCCCTACTCCCAACTCCCAAATTTTCAAATCTGTAACATGCTTAGTTTCCCTAAAACGTCTAATATACCATTCGGTTTGATTGACCCTGTATACGCGTCACGCAAAAATTATTAGAAGTATTTTGTTTGTTTTGTTCGCTAGACGTTTGTTCTTTATCTTCAATAAAACTAATAATGATATTCCTAATAAATATCAAGTTATTAATTATTAATGTTTTCATACACATATACAAATATGATGTCCTTGACTGCTTGACTGCGCATACGCGGTAGCGGGAGCTGCTATTTCTCGCACGATCAACTACCTGTATGTCGCATCGACGTCGCTTGACACGTAAGCGAAGTCGTGTGAGTCTGCTAATTACATACAAAAGAGGTATAATGCATAAAAGGTCTTGTACAGCATTGACAACTGCTTAACATGAGTCTACTAGTGCTACTGGCCTAGCTACACCGACGTATAGTCAATGTTTTTTTTTAAATAAATGTCACATTGTCACCACCGGTTTAGTTAGGTTAAGGTGTGTTTTTTTACGATTTTTAAAATCAAATGAATATTGCAACCCTCAGCTCTCACTTTTTTGTTCCTATTATACATTTAAATTTCTTAAAATGAAGGTAATTACCTATCCTAAATGACGTACACCTAATAATTTTTACTAATCAGCTACAAAAGACTGTTTTCCTAAGAAAATCAAATTCCAATCCACTTACATCTACTCTTTGTTACATTCGTTTTAAAGGATATCGTTTCTAATGCAAATTGTATTTTGGCCACAGCAACAATAACACGCATTATTTTTATTACGACAATAGAGGTTGTTTGTTTATTAAGCCACTAAAATGAATACTCCACTAATAACTTATATTTTACCCTACGATTCACCGAGCGGCGTGGTCTAGTGCTCTAGATCATTGCTTGGCATTCGGGAGGTCATCGGTTCGAATTTGGGTCCGGCTTTCTCTGGTTTATTATTATACAGATAATCTTTTATTTCTCTTCTGTCTTTATTTCGTCCGTCTCATTTTTCTCTTCCTAACCACACCATCCACCCATTCCCACGATTCCTAAAAGGAGACTGAAGAGGGCCTTACGCCCTACCCTCCGGCCTTTCACTACAGTGTAAATCGGAGGGACTGTCCACCCACTAGCACGAGTAGCTGGTGGGAATGAAACACACAAGTTTTTTTCCTACGATTTTGTTCAATTTAGTACCTTAGTACCCACGCTTTCTAACTTGTATGATAATTGCCTGATAAAGAAAAGAAAACATCAGTCCTAATGTTTTCCACATACCTACTTTGTGAAAATTTGGATTTGCTGAATAAACGTTTTACCAACGTTTTTGTAGGCGCTCGTAACTAAACGCCGTACGATTCAGAGGCGTACGTGACAAACGTGAAATGTGAAACGTGAACGTGGGTTCTAACGCAGAAGCACGTCGATACAATTTTCACTTTCCTTATAGTTCACCTGTTCTAACGTATAGTCCAGTAGTTTTAACGCATGAGCTTCAAAAGTGTCCGGGAGACGTCAATGTCGTATTTTTCACAACGTTACAAAAATAATAATGTATTGATTCGGCGGTAGGATATAAACGAAACATAATTAATTAATACTCTCTTTATATCCGACAATCAGTTTTAAGTACTTTATAAAAACAACTGAATGATTAATTTTTAAAAAAATTGTATAGATGGGGCTTTTAACTCTTGTAACTCCATTTACAAACATTGTTTAATGGTTACAAATAATTTTTATTATCACGATAATTATTTCGACATCACAGTGTCTTCTTCAGGTGAAGTCTATTACATTAAGTAAATTACATTCTTCTTATATACTAAAATTACAATCTAATGTTAAGAGGGGGTAAGTTATTGTTTACGATTAAATATTTAAAAGTGGAGAATTGCAAAAATCTGGTTAATCGTTTAAGGCAATACCTTTTTTATATATTTTGTTTATTTACATTTTTTCTAGTAGGTTTAGTTTTTGTCCTTTATTTTCTACTTGGAGTATTTTAAAATTATCATTGAAACTGTGTTTATGTTCAAGTAAGTGTTCAGAATATGTTGATTTTAAGTTGTCTTGTTTAAAAATTTGTAAGATGTTCTTTTCTTCTGTCCTTGAATGCCCTACCTGTTTGTCCTACATAAGCTTTTTCACAATTACCACAATTTAATTAATTAATTTTTGGAACTCACACGACAATATCTCCTGAACCAGTATATGCATGTAATTGGTAGGCCCGTTTATATAACGGCCATGTTGCTTTTTCAACGTAAAAATTCATATTTGTTTTATGTTATATGTACACAATGACTTTGACCCGCATTTCTCACACAATTTTTATATCTTACAGAAAGTAGAAACGACACATTTTGCAGAAGTTTTTGTAAGAGGCTTTTATTTCTTTTCACAATTTATTAGTATTCCTTGAAACGGTGACTGTACAATATGCTTCTTCTAAATGAAAAATTGTCAAAGTTGTTTTATTGTTACCAAACGCATTACGCTCCTATTCAAGAACAAAAGGTTCTGTTAAAAGTTCCACGATTCTTAAATTATGATAACAAGAACAACAGTTTACGTATTTCAAGAACTAACTGACCCGAATACTTATTAGTCCTTAATAGCCACGAATACGAATGAGAACAAGATATTATTAATCGTTGAGACGTTATTTTTCTAAATGTTTTAAATCGAAAATAAGTAACGAAATCTTTAGACTTTTTAGATCCCACCATAAAGAAAACAAAAACTTGCCTTACTTATGATATTCATTATTTAGCTGTATTGATACAATACCACATGCTAAGTCTAAACATTCGTCCAATATAAAATTTATTTATTTCCACTTTCTTTGTCAAAAAATAAATGTGAAAAGGAGACTTATATTTAAGTAACTTATAATAATAGTTATAAAGTTTATTTAGCTAGTTAAACAAATGATAAAAAACAGGAAAAAATGATAATAAATTATTTATATTTTGCTATATCAATCATGAAAACAATTATAACAGGCAGGCTGAAAAGTTCGTAGGCTGGCAAGGTTATGGCAACAGTATTCTGGGATGCTCATGGTATGTTATAAAATTCATTAGCTATCGTAAAAAGGGAAAAACCATAAACAGCGACTATTACGTAGCGTTATTGGAGCGTTTAAAAGACGAAATCGCGGAAAAGCGGCCTCGTTTGAAGAAAAAGAAAGTGCTGTTTCATCAAGACAATGCACTGTGTCATAAATCAATGAAATCGATGGCAAAATTCCATGAATTGGGCTTCAAATTGCTTCAGCATCCACCGTACTGTCCAGATCTGGCTCCCAGCGACTTTTTTCTGTCCTCAGACCTCAAGAGGATGCTCGCTGGACAGAAAATTCGCGCCGATGAAGAGGTAATCGTAATCGCCGAAACTGAAGCCTATTTTGAGGCTCAAGACAAATCGTATTATAAAAATGGTATCGAAAAGTTGTATGACCGCTATAATCGTTGTATCGCCCTCTAAGGGAACTATATTCAATAATAAAATCAAATTCTATCAAAAAAAAATATTTTTTCTATGCTAGCCTACAAACTTTTCAGCCCGCCTGTTACATTAACTTGTGTTTGTAAGCTTAAAAATTAAGAGAAAATTACAAAGGTGTAATATCGCACTCATTATAGTTAAGAAAAATAATTTAAGTTCCACATTTGCAAATAACAAAATGCACCAGATACTGATTATTTAAAATTTCCTCGTATTTAAACAAAAAGTAAAAAAGTACATAAGACCCGTTAATACCAATATTTTATCCTGTATTTCTCGTGACCAAGGTTAAAACATTCCTTATTTGCATAGAATTCCGGAAGACACCAGTTAAGCCTATCATGATTCAAGTTCTTCTGTGCTTTTTCTGGATCATTTAGTAAAACGCTGGGGCGGTAACGTTTCACAGATAATTTCTCACTTTTGTTCTGTCTTCATTTCGTCTGTCTCAACCATATCTTTCGAATTGCTAGTTAATCATTGCCACAATTATCAAAAGGGCCAATTGATCGATTAAAGTTCAACAGTTAGAAAAAGACACAAACAAAAATATATATATAAATTCTGAAATTCAAAAGTGACTTTTATTATTTGTGTATTATGCAGTTTCACCAAATACCAGTAGATAAAATATATTAATACTTAGTAAGAAATAAAATAGTAAAAATTTCCACAAAATTTGTTTAATGAACTTAACAATTGTTTCGCCTAACTTAGACTTCTTCAGAAGTAATACATTTAAACTAAACTAAGTTAAGCTGCTTATATATAGTTTAAAAATTAAGGCGGGGGATGAATAAAAAGGTTAAGTAGTGGTGAATTATTGAGATCAACTTGATCGTTCAGAAGAATATTTTATTTTATTTTTAAACTTATTAATTTCTAGAGATTCTAATAAGGATAGTCTAAGATTTTTATTTTCCACATGTAAGATTTCATATGTTTCTCTTCATTAAGGTGTTTGGTGTAGTTTGAGTTTAATTTATTATTATTAATTTCTAGTGTTTTATTTCTTACTAAGTTTTAAAATGAATTTCCATCAAGTGAATGTAGAAAGAATTAATCATAAAATCTATTAACTTAGAAAAAAACATATTGTAAATTTAAACCAAATATATTCATAAATTTCTTAGCATATTACAAATGTGCAGACTTATATTTTTTATAAAAAGCGATAGACTACCGTTTGTGTTTTCTGTCGATATAAGATAGGTAAAGTTGCTTTATTATTTATTTTTCCACTTTTTTATTTTATTTAACATTTCATCAATTAGTATTGGGGTTATATCCATTATTCCATGATATTAACTTTATTAGCTTAACTCTTCGTTAAAATTACAACTCAAAATATTAAATACTACAACATAACGACGAAACATCTGGACCTAACCGTTCAATTAGGCCACAGCTCTTTAGCTACTATAGAATGCGACCGTGAAAGCCTATGTTCTTATATTGTCTAAATTAACATCGAACCTTCAAGATCCTGTTTTGCATATTACACAAGAAAAATATTTGTCGTATAAAAATTGAAATGGTGATGAATAAATAGAACATCAAAATCATTCAAATTGAAAAATAGATTTTACATTTTCTAGCCAGTTTTTACATGTAATAATAAACTTCCGGACTTGATAATAATGGTTTTAAATTAAATGTATCAGAATAACTGGAAATTCACAAAGATATTAAAATTACCAATAATCTGCTTAATGATCAACAAAATTTGTATAGGTCCCTTTTATTTAATGTTTGTGTTAAAAAATCCCATTTTCGGTTTTTCCACATTATTCTTTCTATATTGTGTGGTATAAATAGCATTCATCTGTTCTTATGTATCATTCTGTAGAATCACTTGATAATGGTACATATTGTACCGAAACTAGTTATAATCGTGTATTTTTAATAATAAATTTGTTTGATATACACATAGAAGTTTTTCTTCTGTTTATCGATTTACCGTATACTTATGTATTATTAATGTTTTTGACATCAGTTTCATTAATTATTATTGTAATTACCATTTTGAAAGAAAACCAATAGGTGATAAACTCTTAAAAAATGCTAAAGATGCTTTTCCTTTAAAGATATTTTTGTTTGTTTGTATTAAAAACAAACTTAGTTGGAATACTGAAACAAATCATTTCTTTTGTGGATTTTTATTCATCTGTTTGTTTGAAACCAACAAACATGAGCACATTTCGCGACTTTATTTCTGACAGTTTGGTGAGTAAAAAATAACGTAGAAGACTTCAAAATCGTATATAATTCTTTAATATACAAGTTTCGCAATACACGACCCGTCTATTTTTACTTAAATTCAAAAAGTGTTCCTTTAAGAGGCACTGTCTAGCATTTTATATATTTTTAAAAGTAAAATTTCTTAATAGATTAATTAAAAATTGAAATTATCTAATCTAGTACACCAGTTATATGTTTGGTATGATAAACGAAATAGTAGAATAATGAAAATATTATACTGGAATAAAACAACTATTCAAGCATATAAAAACTAAATAACACATTAAACATAAACATAAATATGGAATCAACAGAAACAACTACTCCGAGGGCTAATACCCCTACCGGCATTGAATTACACTATTGATTACGATGGATTATTAGACGAAGATATAACATATTGAAAAAAAGAAGGCATTAAAATCCGTTTTCGTCTAAATTTTAAGGATCGCAGATTCCACATTTCGAACGCGTCCTACACAGTAGGCACGGCGTACCGAAAGCCATATCCACGACCGGTTTCGACCTATCGGGTCTCATCAAGTGGGCGCTGACAGAAAGGCCTTTACAGGCTATATGATAAATATAAACAAAACACATAAAAATATAAACATAACACATTAAACGTTAGTTTATAGTTTCTAATTATCTCTCATTATGATTATTTCGGCTTTTTTGAGCTCCAAATGGTTATTTTGTCTTTAAACAAAGAACTTATTACAGAGGCAATATTTACTCTCCCCAAACATAATATTTCTATCTCCGTATATATATACGTATATTTATTATTTGCTGGTAACTTGTGTTCCTCATAATAGTGTTAAATACACTCACTTTAGAGGAGTTACAGTGTTGCTATCCTATTTCAAAACATTTATTTTATGTCTTCGTTATAGCTTTAAAATAAATAAAATTATGTTATTGCTGTCTTACGTTACCTAATAACATTACATTATTGTTCAGTTTTATTTGTATCTCATTTTTTATACTTTTTTATTCTACTGCTCTGTACCTATTCTCCTTTGGGTAAATAACTATCATACCTAATACATACTAATAACCAACCGCATGATGTTTGTGGCTATTGTTCATCCTTAATTGATTTTTAACGATAAGTTTCTGCAGTGGTTACGATTAAAATCTATTTTCTACTATTTCGTATGTGCAAACCTCCCAAATTTCATTATCATCTTTTTGGTTCCATATCCTTAGCTTAAATTTCAGCTAGTTCCGTTCTTCAGTCATTATTTAATTATATTTCTAGTACTCAACATTATTTTTTTCGTATTGTTCGTCAAAAGGTATAAGTGATATGTTAGGGGATAACGACTACGATATGAACGATCTGGAGGTTTATGAATGAATAATGTTTAGGAATTTATGAGTCGACTAGTGGATGAGATGAAGGTTCTCGGCGAAAACTAATCGAAAACAGTTAGAACGACTAGAGGAGTTCGATCTTGACGATCGCTACTCTAACATCAACAAGTGCCTCAGACTAACTAACCAGTCAAGTGTTGTACACACCTATTCAGCGTATAATGCAGGTGAAACTAAGAAACACCGCTAGGAGTTGACCAAGGCAGCATATGTTCTCAGTTATGCGTAGGAACAATGAAATGTTAACCTACAAAAGGCATTTTCCAAATAGCATAAGCTTTATGTCTGCCTGGTAGATATGATGGAAAGAGCATAAAGAGACAGATAAAACAATAACTGATTATTACCATGCAATGCTAGCATTTCGTGAAAGGATCACGGTGACAAATAAAGAAGCAGTTTCCTGAATAATAAAGGGACTGTCAAAAAATATGGTCGAATGCATGTGCTTTCAAAAGTAAATGACCTGAGGTGTCCCATTTAAACTTTCTTGCAGGTTTAGAGTTACAGGTATCCTGCAGAAATGGTGATACCTAGACGAGGAGAACTTTTCACTTCAGGAGGGATGTGAACAAAAAATGAGAAGCTCGATCAAGATTATACTGGTGAGTACAACCTTACATAGCACAAGAAAATTGCTCTGGTAAATAGGAGGCGGGTGAAAGTTAATGGTTAATATAGATACTGGATCTCAACATAAATTAATGTCAAATGAGTGTGCAGATGTATTAAGGTTATAGGTGACTCTAAACACGGTTGTTTTTAAAAGGTCTATTAGCAGCATAGACGTACGAGATGTTGAATATAAATAGATTAGATCACCAAAAATACCACTGTGTTAGTCATTCTTTATTAATCGAGAGATAGAAAGATGTGTTAAGGTGAGAAAGCTCAGATTATGGTGATTAATCTGGGTTCAAAGCAGCTCCATTGGAACAAATAGCGAGTGGTGACTAGAACTATTAGATGCAGAAATGTGGCTACGTAAAAAGAAACAAGTAAGGGAAAATGGATCTTAAGATGAACAAGTATCAAACTATTAATTTTTCAGAACTTAATGTAGGTGGTATAAGCGATGATAATAAACCTGAATTAACAGAATTATTGCTACAAAGGGATCATTGCTTCTCAACTAGTGATGGCGATTTAGGTTTAACACATCTAGGTGAAATGAGGATTAAGGTGGCAAAAGATTTATCTGTGTATTGCAGACCATATATGCTACCACATTTTGAGAGATCCAAGGTGATAGATAAAGTGCTAGGATTTCTGTATAGTGGCATTATCAGAGTTTAATTAAGCATTTGCTAACCCCGTAGTTGTGACCGACAAAGAAGATGGAGGTGTAAAAATATAATTGCAGAACGAGAAGGTGCAGGCGTTGGAAAGAGGTGTAGCTGACAAAGATGTACGAACAGGCTTTAAAGCGAAAGACGGAAGTCTGTGGCATGTGGAAAACTAACCTGATAGGCTGTATGTTACTACGATTGCCAAGTTTAACGTATTACACAAATGTTGCAATTACATTGGATATCGTACGTTTTAGAGATGTGTGGAACATTTGAAGAAGTCATATCACTTCCTAAAGATACATTGTGAACAAGTATTCGGCAGAAAGTCTGAACTGTATATATGCGATCATATCGTCTATGGACGAGATGTGGAATTTCTCCATTACGAAAAAATGGCGGTTCCACTTGATATACCATAGTACATGTTGACCATCTAGGCCATTTTGTTGAAGGTGTGAAACGAAATAGTTGTTCGTTGGTAACGATAGACGCATTTGCTAAATCTTTACCTACAAAAACCTTGAATTCTGTGGAAACCGTTGATAAGTTAAAGTGGATATTTGGCGAATATTTGAGTACTAAAACATATAATGAAAGGAATTAGCGTTTATTAACAGGGCGTTTGCTGGTTTTATAATTGAAATGGGTATTTAGCATATAGAGAATGCTATTGATATGCCACGGGCAAATAGACAAGTCGAGCCACTAAAACTCACACACACTTGGGCCGATTATGCCAAGTCCGGATGGAGAGGTAAAATGGGATTGATTAATCACTTGATATTTTCCTCACCATATCTAATGTTCTCTGATCCACGTAGGCGAATAGAAAACTTGTCAATGAGTGATGACATTGCTACACAAGGGCAAAATAGGTCTAAGACATGTGGGAGATTTCAAAAGGTGACACCTCAACAGAAGACCAAATATGATAAGGGCTTAAGGTTAGAACTGAATACAAAATATATTATTTACTTGTGGCGTCAGACGGTTGCTGTTTGTAAGAGGACATACTAGAAATATGATGGCCCATATAAATAACAGAGGTGTTGGGCAATGACAGTTATAAGACATGTTTTAGTGATTCTATTAATTAATAGAGAATTGCATGAGTTCAAAGTCTCATCCAGTCATGTATGAGATTACTTCGTTAGATAGTGTTAAGGGTTATAAAAAGTGGTGCAATTTTTAGACTCGTTGCGTAGAAATAAATAAAGCAATACTAAATGAAGAAGTTAAGTTGTACGAAGTTTATGCCATGAAGTTATGATGCGAACTGTTTGTTGTTTTTAAAATAATATTGCAGAAAGATAGATAAGAGGGGAGCTAGAAGTTTGTTAGTCATAGTAGGAATGAATTTGAAAAGGTCGATAACATACAATACTGAAAACCAAAAGTACCGAAGAAACTCATTGTAAAATTGTTATTAGGAAAAGTAAGAATTATAGACGGCATGCTGTTATTATACAGAGTTGAATTGTTAAGAGGGTTCATAGGAAAGTACTGAAGCAATTAAATTGTCGTTAAGCGAAGAATAAATACAGATCAGGTAAAGACCAAGTATAGAAATAGAATTGTAAGAAAATAATTTTTACATGATAACAATATGATACAATAAAATTTGAATATACCATAACTACATTACATCTTAACACACCTGAAATAAATTGCAATATAAACAGGCTTAAAATTGTTGGCTACGGCAAAGATAAAATAAATAAAAATAAATGTAAATTAAATATCGCTACAAATTAATGTTGCAGACGGATGAATCTGACAATTTTTTAGGAGATTAGGGATCAGTCTAGCAGATAAGACCTGACTGATCCCTTAGAAACCTAGATGAAAGATGTATATTAGTAAGGGCATTAATGTTAGAGTATTGTCGAATGTCACAAGGAAGGAGAGTTAGGCAGGTTACGATATCTAGACGTGGACTCGACAGGGAGAATAGTCGCAGAAACTGTATGTGCGATAATAACTTGTATTATAATCATTTTGTAATTGAACTTCCAATTTTGTGTGGATTAAAATCTATGGTATTGTCACGATCTGTACTTGCGGTTTGTGTTCGTTCAGTCCTAATTAACAACACCTTTCTGGAAAAGATAATGGATATTCTGGACCTTCTTAGATACGTCTGGAATATTCTAGAAACGATCAATAAAAAGACAACAGTAACACGAGAAGGTTGTAGAACGTTTTAGAGGGAATTCTGAAAACTAAAAGCGAGTGCACTGGGCGGACCGAGTCAGTTTATTTATATCGTGCGTTGACAAGTGACAGGAGCGATAGACAGACGTTAGTCATAGAATGGCGGCAATGGAACACAAGTATAAGTAGTGGCGAAGAATACGGCGACTTGAGAAATAGATATACTAGTGTGAAAAATTGTGTAGATTCGTGTTAATCAGAACTGTAGTTAATTTAATTTTAGTTGTTAATAAATTTCGTTGTTGACGTTCGTTTAATTGTGTTTTTGTGACTGAACACGTCGCAGTATCAAACATATTAGGCTGTGTCATGTTTGTTATCTGTACTTTAAATGAAATGAGTGCCCACTCCGAACCGATAGCGTGCATTAAAAATGTGGGAAATGAAAGGAAAATGCATCGTCAAAATTATTAAAAACTACACTATAAATGATATTGTTGAAAGTAACAAAATCACGTAGTGATCTTTTTAGGTGTATGCAAGACCACTTCCTCTTGAATAACCTTATATTTATATATTTTACATTGAAAAAGCATTTAAATATTAATGTGTCTTCTACAGAAATTTAAAAGTAAACAATTTTATAATATATTCAAGTACATACATTTTTAGTTGTTTTAAGTATTTTATAGCAACGGAAGGGCGAAGGTTAGTTTTGAAGAGAATGTACACCACACAGCTTTTGTCATGCTATTTCCTGAATTCAGAAATAACAAAATAAGACATTAAATTCCCTGGTTTTACGATGACAACCCCGTCTTTTCTCTTAACAAAATTTGAACAAGGAAGACCCCAAGTGTATACTTTCTTATACTTCTGTACAACGAAAAATCCTCTTCATTTCTTACGTGAAATTTACTGGAAAACATCGATGTTTAGTTATCAATTTAAAAAGGAAATTATATACACCGATCATAACTTCTACAACAAGAAAAGCACCATTTCACTCTACGAAAAGAAAATATCAAGCAAAATTAAACTCTCTTCGGGCAAAAGGCGTCGAAAAAAAACTTCTGTTTGTAGAAGGCAATATTGTCCAATACTATAACAAAACTCGCCAGAATAAACAACAACAAGGTGAAAACCTAGCATCTGATCAAAAATCTACTTTAACACATAACCAGGCTACCTATTATATGCCCCCCTGAAATCCGCTAAGGGCTTTGATTAATTTTCCAATCAGGGATCTCTTTAAATTCCCGTCCTGGTATTCGATAAAGAACCAAAATAGTTATCTGACAAAGAACCCAATTAAGATTTTGACTTCCCCACTGGAAAATGAGTACATTCGGACTGGATACGAAGAATACTATAGATACTACAGATCCAAACTAATCCTGAAAAAAATATTCAGCCAAATCCATGACCCAAAGCCATTTTCGATTTTTTGACCTGCCTGATCAGCGAGACCTGCTTGGAGGTATAAAGTCCAAAGTGTGAAATTTTTCGATTCCAACCAGCTACTCATACTAGTGGGTGGGCAGTCCCTCCGACCTACACTGAAGTGTAAAGCCGGAGGATAGGGCGTAACGCCCTCTTCAGACTCCTTTCAGAAATCGTGGGAGTGCGTTGGTGGTAGTTAGGGAGAGGAAATTGATACAGATGAAATAAAGACAGAAGAGAAGTGAAAGGTTTTCTGTGGAATATTATTGCCCGAGCATTTACCTAAATGATCCTAGTGAACTACAGAAAAACTTGGGCTAGAGCATGTGGACACGAATCGAACCAGCAACTTCCCGAACGCTAAGCAATTACCAAAACCACTAGACTACGCCGCTCGGTACTGGATACGGCATCCCAGCTGCTTAAATAGGAAAATTTGATCACGCCTGAAACATCCGAGTCAAATTCGGCCACCTTACATGGCACTGACCAGGATACCCGGTCAGGTCCTGATCAGATCATTCTACATGCGTTGAAAGGAACCACCTGCGATATTTTTGCGCTACGAAATAATTAAAAGAACCAATAGAATATAGATAAAATAAATATATAGTTAAACCACGTGTAAGTTAAGATTTTTTTTCGAAACAATTACCAATATTCATAAAAAAAATTAAAAATTGCCAATGAAAAAATCTTTACAAACAGTTTCGAATATCGAATAAGAACAAGTAAGTGGTTCCCTAAAAGAGTTTAAAGAACAATAATAAATGTCAGGATTAGCTTGGGAAATAAATGAAAAAATTAAAATACAAAATAAGATCATGACCGCACTGGTATGTATAACGGCTTCTTTAAACGGACTACGATAAGATAATCAAATCAGAACCGGATTGGGACACATCAAGGGTTTATTGTAGTGTTCAAATAAGACAGTCAAGTCAGGATCGGACCAGGCTAGATAAGTGGTTCCCTAAAACTTATACGATAAAGTAATCCAATTAGGGCCGGATTGGGAAAGATAAGGGGTTGCTGATAGGGCTACAATTAGTATCAGATCAGATCGGGGTAAACAAAGGATTCCCGAAAAGGACTATGATACGATGATATGACAATAAAATCGGGCAGGATTGGGTTGGTAAGGGATTATACTGACCATATATATATGTTAGCGGAGTGTGGAATTTATGTTGTCAGAGGGTAGAATTTCCCTGTTTGCACCCTGATTACACATGGCCAAATGAGAGCGGACGCATCGACGCAAAATACGGTTACGCAACAAGCACTTAACCAGAACGTTACTGACTAATGTATGAGATAGGGTAAAAATTAAGCTGTGAATGTCGTTAGTAAATAAATTGTGGAACTACCTCACTCTGTTATTAATAATATTTATATAAACTTTATATTGGTCCTTTACATATATCCATATGACAGTATTCTCTAGTAGAGTCTGATCTAGTCCGGATTATATTAGATCATGCGCTATTGCATTTCTACTTGAATTAGTACCCCACTTATAGTTTACTCTTTGAAAATAAGTGTCTAGTTGAAACAATTGTAAGAAATTATCATTAATATAATATGTTGAAACTGAATTTATTTGAATTTTATAATGTAAAATGTTTCATCTGTAATACATAACCATCCCTTTTTACTTGTTTATAGTCAATTTGTTAACAAAAAGTTCATTTGACGCACAGACGTACAAGTAATGAAATAATTTAGAAGAGAAAAAGCCTTTAGATTTAAAAAAAATCCATTTGGAAATAAATTATAACGATTGTTTTATGACAAATGTATATAAATCCCTTGTAGTTATTGCAAGGATGTTGACGCAAACACAAACTTTCTTGTCTTTTTTTTCGATTGCATAGGTATGGTCAAAAAATTTGTCCTTGGGTAGCGACGATTTGTATTTGCTTGTATTATTACTTAACTATTAGAGTATTGCAAAGCTCAAAAACCGGGAGGTAATTCATACAAATGTAGAACAGCATTCGAGTCAAGCGACAATGACAAGTACTACGGCAAAATTGTGAAATGAAATTGTAAATTTACCGTTCCATGCAAAAGCAGAAAGTGGTAAATTTGCAGCAATAAATGGGGTACAAATGAAAGGCCAATTACAGCAACTCATACAGACACACACACACACACACACACATACATATATATATATATATATATATAGATATATGTCGATGTAATGGCACCCTTTTTGCATAATCGTTGTTCAGGTGGCACTCAATTTTACAAACAGGCACCCGTCTTCGGGTGCCATTTTACAATTGAATAGGATTAGCGCCAATAGCATTCCTGGCGGCCTTTTTCGGTTAATTGACTGAAATCGGCTGGGTGCCTTTTTGTCAACCAATATTCACGAAGATACGTTTTAGTTCAGCGTCTTTTGTATAGATGGCGTACTTCTGTATACCTTATATACACTGCTAATAAACGTTCTTCAGGCACCTCAAAAAATGTTGTCAATGTGGCACATCCCGCATTATGATTTATAATTCAATATCAGAACGATAAAAGTTTTTATACATTGAGTCAGATTGACCATAGTTATTTAATTAGGTTATTTGCTATTACCTGCAAAGTAAGTACCGAATCTAACTTTTTTAGAACAATTTAAGAAAAGAAATTATGATAAACTAAGATATTAATGAGTTAAAATTAAAGTCTTTTAGTTCACGTTAATTACTATTATATGGCATGTTCCTCCGTACTTAACACATTTTCGTTCTGTAAATGTGTACCTACATTCTGTTGAGTACGCCTAATGAATTTTTTCTTTTTTGAGAATACATAAAAGAGAGGCTCATTTTACATCTATAGCAAATCTACCATTATGAATAAAATCGACATATTAATTGTTGCACCTCAACTATTTTTTATACTTTATTTACACCCGTAAAGTGCATTATATTAATAAACAAACTAACTGTAAGTAGGTATGTTCGAAATCATATATATTTTGTTCGGGTCTCTATAAAGAGACCTATTATTTCTTAATTCCACATAAAAGTTAGTTCAATATTTTTATTAGTTTTATTATTTGGGCGTTATTCGTGTGTAATTAAATAATTCTCTACTAACGCAGGACGACACAAGTAGCAATTCCTCTTTAAGTACATTTATTCCTGTAGAAAAAACTATTGTAGTGAAGTTGGTATGTATAATATAAAAACCTAATCGATATATTTGAGCGATTTCGTAATAACTTAAATCATTACAATAATAATACAAAATATAAGGAAAAAATTTTTAATGGACAAATTTTAAATGGTTATAATTTCGGTTATGTGACAATGACCTGTTTTTAATACTGCTTTTACATATTCTTGTTGGTTCAACTCGTTTTGTATCCAAAACAAAGTTTTGTTCAAAAATAATGAACTACAATTGTTAGTAGTTGTATTACTTTGTATTAGTTGGATGAAGTAAAAGCTGATTCAGAAGAGCAGATATGGAACGTTTTAACTGTGGAAGAAGAGTACAAAAATAATTTAACCGTATATGCAAAGAATTAGCAATTTCGAATGATATTTTTTTCAATATTATTATTATTAAATAATTTATTATTATTACTATTAGGTTACTATGAAGAAATTCATTTTTCTAATTAAATAAAAATACTTTCTTTAAAAATGTTCATATACTACCCTCTGCAACGAGAAAATTATTACGAAAACAGATTACAAAATGTTCTCAAGGAAAACTTATTTATTATGCCTATTAATTATCTAAGGACAATCATTCTGATTATTCAAATGCCACAAAACTTTTTTTATACTGCTATTAAAAATGCCTACCTTCAGCACCACTCAGAACCAACCCCAACCACCTACGTGAGTGGGGTGAAAATAGAAACAATTAAGTCGAATTATTGGGGAATGTTAAAAGTCTTGTCTAATATACGGTAAATGTGAGCTATTTAAACCAGCGGTTCAAACCAGAATACTTATCATGTGTTGTCACCATTAATATAAATAATTTAAAATAAACAAAAGATAAGCTATGTGTCAGATTTCCTTTGATTATAATAAGATGTATATACAAGGTGTCCCATGTACAATAAATTTGATGGTGTCACAACAATATCTAATTATAAATTGATATACAAGAGGGTGTTACATAGACAATGATCCTTATGGGTGCTATATATATATATATATAGCTAAATAAGATCATTACAATCGTCACTTGATGACTATGTGTTCTGTTTTCTAGTAATTATTTAACATGTTTCACAAAAAATGCACCAAACAAAGCTATTATCGAAAATAAAATCATACTTTTGTCCATCCCATTGCCTTAACATTTTTGTTTAAATTTAAAAATGTTCTACACCATTATGAAATAACAATCAACAATAATAGATGTTGAAAACAAAAGGAAACAGCGACAGCAATCAGCTTTTTATGCATAATTTAATTAATTTCGTATTTCTTTAGGCAAAATAAGGTTAAGCTTGAAAATGAAGCAGTCATGATGTTATTATGATTTTTGTTTAGTTTTTCCGAAATCTTTTGAGTTTTTGCGCTGATCTTGGATAAAACTGTACATCCTAACAACTATCCAATAATTTCAATATTATTAAAGCTGTGGTTATTTCAAAAATTAATCCATATGGCGAAACTCAATATATATATAATATTCACTTATCGTTCAAACCTATTTATTAATTTATTTATCTTTACTATAATAAATGGTAATTTATAATTACATCAATAAAATACTTGAATAAGATGTGGCACTAATAATGATGACTTGATTTATAATAAACTTATCCATATAAATAATTAAATTTAAAATTAAAAAATAATAATAATAAGGTACCACTAAATGAAGTAGATTACAATAATGAACTGCAAGTTATAAGATTATTAGCATTTAACAATGGTTATGATACAAAATTGATAGATAGTTTAATTTAAAAAAAAAACGTTCTAAATTACTGACAATTTTTTTGTACAAATACATTTTAAATATTGTAAGAGTAGCAGTCTTAAAATACAGAGTAATTTAAGGAATCTAGGATTAACCCCCATATGTAGTAATAAAACCAATTTAGGCTCATTAATTGTAAATAATAAGGATAAAATTAATATTTTACAAAAAAAAATGGTGTGTATGAGATTGGATGTTCAGATTGTGATGCAATTTACATGGGTCAGATGGGTCGGAATGTAGGTACACACCTCGATGAGTATAAAAAATATATCATACATGATAAAAATTCAACAGGCCTTGCTACACATTGCATACAAAATGATCATTTCATAAATATCTATAGTCAAACTTTTACATTTGGAACCGAAAGGTAATCGATTAGATTACCTGGATATATTAGAAATACATAAAACCCGTTACCAAGGTAAATTCATCACAAACGAACAACTAGATTTTAAGGTTTTCCCCATCATAAAAGCAATATTATAACTACCCATAACCAACCACCTTTATAAATATCAATTTCAATTACAAAAAGAGAGTCTTACTTGGTATATAGGGGTAAGTCTCTCTTCTTATAATTTATTACATACCACAGTCTCCTTTATTATTTTCTATTTCGAATATGACTTCCCGGTCAAAGGAGTGAAATAGATTTAAGGTTATTAAGTGTAGGAAACTTATTAGTACAGATATTTGTTTTCTAAAGAAATGCCTTCAGTTTAACGTTTTTCCAAAATTTATTTCCATTAACATCTCAAATAATTGTAAAAATAAAAAGTCAATTATAATCGTTTTCAGTCTTGCGTTAAAAATGCCCACATTGTAAGTGGGCGAAACATTGCGTTGAAAATGCCCACATTGTAAGTGGGCGAAACACGTATCCGCATTAGTGATTGTTTGTGGTATATAGGGTTAAGTCTCACTTTTTGTAATTTATTATATACCACAGTCTCCTTTATTATCTCTATCAATTCCAATGTTAAGCACTCACAGTCTTTGAGAATGACGTAAAAGTCGAAACAGCTGTCAGACAAACAATAATAAAATTTGTGAAACTTTGCCAAGTGTTGGTTTTTTAATTTTTAATTTATTTAAATAATGTTTCACCAAGTACCTTGCGAAACATCCTTATCGATTAATATAAATAATTAGTTTAGTATATTACGTTATTGTGTTATTATTATTTTATACATTTCATTATCTTAAAAATGCGAAAACTTCCTGTAAGTTCACCAAAAGAAGACATCCGAATCATTTAATTTCAAAGTTTTCCTATAACTTTTTAGTTTTTCTTACTTGTAACATGATGATAAAAATAATCAAGCGTTTCTTCTTTTTTTTAATTATTAGTCAAACATCTTAAAAAATAGATTATTTTTGATAGAAGTGCAAGCATGAAAATAAAATAAATCTCTATATAAAAATGAATTTTCTCTTTTATGTAGGTTATTTTCCTTTTCAACTACAACAATTCGCTTTATTTTCTAAATTATATATTTCTCTCGCCCAACTTAATCTTCGCGTGTGTAGCATAAAATATTCTATATTGTTTCTGAAGTCACATATCAAATGTACGTACGCAGCATCTTAAGTTCTCCATACTTCCACTTTAATGAAAACATAAACAAAACTGTCTGCTGCAACCCGAAACTGGGTATCTAATCTATTGTCACTCGTAATTTAATTTAATAAAATGTAGGTAACTTTAAAAGTAATTTAAAGCCTATATTTTAATTTTAATTGAAGAGGCTTTCAATTCTTGTAACTCCATAATAAACACAATAAAAAGACAAGGTTTTGGTTACAAATAAATTTTATTGTAAATTCCACAATAATTAATGGTCTAGACCATTCTTCCACCTGAAGAAGCCACTGTGTGGCGAAATAATTATTGTGGAATTTACAATAAAATTTATTTGTAACCAAAACCTTGTGTTTTTATTATGTTTAAAGCCTATATATCAAATTACTAAAAATCATGCGTAAGATACCAAAAACACGTACTTATTTAAATACAAATGCAAATACTTTAGAAGTATTTTCAATACTGAAAGAAATACTGCAGTTTATTATACTTGCTTAAGGCAAAAAATTAGACATACTAGAATCCTTTGAGATCAAAAAGCAGATAAACCAAAATAGATATTTAACTTTTAATGAAATAGAAAAGGTTTATGAATCCAGAATACTAAATAAAATAGTAGAATGTACCCTCTCCAATTAACCCTAAGACTAGTAAAAATTTAGAATAGTTATCTAACGTAACCAGTTGTCTTCTGAAGATGCCCTTGTGGGGTGAAACAATTGTTAAGATTGAAAATAAATAGTGGAAAAATCAAATTGAGTTTTATTTAGGGTTTCCTTTAACATGTTTGTCCATAAAGTAAAGGCCGAAACAATAGAGTATGTAAATACTAATTCCTTAGTTTGGCAATTTGTATGTAAACAACTATGTACGAGAAAAATTCCGATGACTAAATTTTTCATACCTAGATTTCCAAACCTTTCCAGTATTTCAAATATAATACCTCCATTGAAGTATTTACATACAAATATTAAGTACTTTTAATCATCAGTATTTATGTAAAATTTGAAATACCATAACAGCATTTAAATATGTATTCCAAAAATAAAAAATAAAGTGAATCTTCTTCTCCGCGCCAATTTCCATTTTCCAAGTATCAGGATTTAGGTATTATATTATTTCAACACTTAATTAAGCCTTCCACAAACGTAACGTACAACAGTTGACACATCGATAGTTACTTTTCTTATGTATATCATCTAAGAGTATTTCTACATTATCTGAAATGGTATTATTACTCGACGTTGGTCGGTTAATTACACTCGATACGGAATACGGAAAACAAACTGTCGACTTCAAATCCTCTCAGTATCCTTGAGGACAATGCGAAAGGTTGGAGTATATTTTATGCATTTGACGTGGCTAAAAAATTAATTACCACCAGCTACTAATGCTCTAATGCAAAGCCGAACGGTTGGGCGGAAGGTCCTCCTCATTCTCCTTTTAGGGATGATGAGAATGGATAGGTTTTACTGATGAAAAGAAAGATGAGACGACAAAATGAAAACAGAAAAGGAGTGAAAGAGTATCTGTAGGATAAATATTATCCCAGTATTTGCCCAAATTATCCAAGAATACCACAGAAAATCTTGGGCACGGCAGGCGGACCAAATTTGGACTGGTGTCTTCCTGAATGCTAGGTTATGACGTAGACCTGTAGACCTCGCCGCTCGTTTACAGTGATATCAAATAGGAAAACATTAAATCTCTTATGTCATTGCTCTCTCAAGCAACTAACACATTAGCTCTGTCCTTTCATTTCCCCTCCCTTTATCATTACATGTTTGATGCTCCGTGTCGAGGTCAATCAGATTAAGTTCAATTCAAAAAATAAATTCAAAATGATTAATGCACTATAAATTATTGGCTCTTTCGTCACATACCGGAAGGTCAACCTTTTGTTGCTGGGGCATTAATATTCCACATAAAATCTTTCACTTTTCTTCTGTCTTCATTTCGTCCGTCTCATCTTTCTATCCCTAATCACACCAACCGCCTACTCAGCGATTCCTAAAAGGAGGCTAAAGAGGGCCTTACGCCCTACCCTCCAGCTTTGCACTACAGTGTAGGTCGGAGGATCTACCCGCCCACTAGCACGAGTAGCTGGTGGGAATGAAAACACCAAAAAAAAATGTGACGATGTCTAATTAATAAACATTCGTCGGTGTACTGCTGTACCACATGAAAAAATTCGAAGTACCAGTGCACTCGATAGTAAAGGAAAAATACGACGATTAAAACAATAAACAATTATATTTGATACTAGAGCACACACAAAAAGGTTTACCAAAAAATGGCTTGCGAAAATATATGTCGAAATAAAATATGTTACAGATTATACTTGTGTTGGCAAGATGAAGGTTAAAATTATTGTCGTGTCTACAAACTAAAATTCCTAAAAGCTAACTTCTTATCCCTACTTAAATTACTTTATGACCCATTAAGGTTCACGTTGCATGGCGTGGCGTTAGGGTGGCGACCGTTACCTACCCAGGAAATACCAGATGTGATATGGGTCTATTGATTTACTAGAAGTACCTAATAAATCTCTAACGTTCCGACATACCTACATAACAACGAAATCTTGTTTTTGCTGAAGGAAATTTCTTAATACTACAAGTATATATGTTATATAAAAATTAATTTACAAATAGAAACAAATAAATATGTACAAAATATGAATTAAAATATGAATAAAATATAAACATCGATTGTCGCCCATAATTCACGTATTCGCTCAGATGTTTGACAAAACATATACCAGACAACAAGTTTCATTTCACAATTACTGCTGAGATGATCTAAGTGAACGGGGATCGAAACGTAGTGGCTGATGTTGTTTCTAGAGTCATCGCCGCCAATATATTCACAACAAACCATTCGAAAGTTGAGGGATCTACAATAATTTGTCAACAGCAACAACATGAAAAGCTACATCTTAACTACCAGGGCCATCAGATCTAATACGGTACCTCAACTGTATGAAGTCGTTCGTACCTTGTTATATACCTCAGATCTTACGAAAGCAGGTATTAGACATCATTTACAAAGCCACCCACCTTTACAATCAACCTACTTCTCTTTGATTGAAACAAAAATCGAGGGAATTTTGCCAACACTCAAATGATCAGAGGCATAACCGCATTTATTAATATCATAAAGCTTCTTGTTATTAATAACGTCCCCTAGAAAACTAGAGACAGGAGACTTAATTCGAATGCATATGTTACATTAGCATTCTTCAAACGATATCTTCTATCAGGGTACACATTATACTCATTGCTCTAGCCGCATCCACACATAGAGGCAATTGCTGCCGTCTAGTAGTTGTTCTTTACGGAACATTTCGACTTGGTCAGTAATTTATCAAAACTGGCTATGGCACGCTGATGAGCTTCTAACAAGAGCGAAATCGCGATCCGTGTCTGGCAGTTTCGACCAAAAGCATAATAATTGTTATTGTTAAGCTTTACATGAATTCACGTATGTAGGTTGCGTTTTTGATTTAGCTCGACAAGTTTAAATACCTTAGTGTCTTGTCAAGTTTGATATCTTCTGTAGCGGCTAAAATCCACTACATGGCAGCAATTGCCTCTATGTTGTTATTCTAATGGAATCATCAAACGATTGTAACGTACTGTCAAGGCTGTCCTCACGTGTGGTGCTCCTGCTTGCTGACCTCAAGTCTTGAGCTTACATACCGGTTTCAGAAAGGATCTCGATACTTCACTGGTCTAGCAGAATACAGAAGAATTGACGACTATATTTTGATCATTAATATAGACGTTTGAGAAACCTATTATCAATCTATCAATCCATCATCTCAAGCCTTCCTTCAGCGCTGAAACTGATACGGGTGATATTTTGTGTGATTCTTCGTTCATTGCAATATACCAATGTTATTAGTTCAAACTATAGATCACATACTGATCGATTTTATCGAATTTATCAGTAGGCTGAGTAGGCTGGAGCCTAGGGCGGCAAATTTGCCCCAATTTTTTTTATCTTACAGAAATAAAAAGAAACATTATTATATACACAAAGAAACAATCTACGATCTACTTTAAGTCAACTTCTTTTGTGCATAGAGTTAGAACTAATGAACAAGATTTCATGCGACAATATAATTAATGATTTTGCGAATTTAAAATCTCGCAAAAAGATAATGTAAAACTTATTTGATTTCATTGTTACCATTAACCGGATTGTTAATATATTATTTAATAGAAATTGTTCGTATTGTATTTAAACTGTAAGTACAATAAAAAATATTTAACAAAAACAACGTTTACCGACTACACATTATTTTGTATAAGCTGTGTTCATATGGTATAAGTATTTTTAAGGCATACCTTTCCCCACCTTATAATTAGTACATGCTGCTATTTTTAGGTCAACAGTATACTCTTCACTAAATCGTGGGTTGCAAAAATAATCTAGAAACTGACACAACTATCCCCTAGTTCACAATCATACTAATAACGGAAAAAAGCCGACGTAATGAGGACGATAGAACACAAATCATAAAGTTACAATTTCAGATTATATATGATTGTGAACTAAACTAGCGTATTGAATTTCAAAGGTCAGTAGGGGCGGCAAAATTATAAATCCGCCACTGGATCGACTACTATGTTAGATTACTCTCATGATGATTTGGGCGAACGTTTTTATGATATTTATGTTCCTATTATCGGTTTATTCACTCTTTCTGTCCACCCGTGTAACAAACAAACGAGTCTCACTATACTATTGTTTTCTTATGACTAAAGTAAGTAAGCATTTTCTTTATTACGATATATACTTGTATTCGTAATGTTTTAACATGCCTAATATCTGTTGTTTTATGATTTTTTGTGTATTTTCTGTTTAAATTAACTTCATTCTTCTCGCAATAAAATTAATATAATAGCGTTAAAACGGTAAAGTGGTTTTTATTATTACTGTATGACGTATCTTTTGTAATGGTGTATCAACTCCATATTATTAAATTACTTTTTTATATAAGCAACGTGCTTCTTCTACCTTGACATTAAATTTTAATAGAACACAATCAACTTAAGGGAATGACACTGTTAAAAAAAATAGTTTTGCACAAAAGAATAGCAAATAAATAATTGTACGAGACATTTCCGCAAAATTTGATTTACTGAAGTTATTAACAGTTAAATATTAAATAACAGCGCCAAATATTAAAATGCGATAAAAAATAAAAATTAAAACCTTCAATAATCACGAATTCTTAAAAATATTAAAAAAATCTGACCTTTAATATTTCGCGTCTATCTTGTTTCATTGATAATTTTTAACAGTTTCAACAACTCAAATTTTGCCGATGTACAATTAGTTACGGAGTACGTTTTGCGAACAACTATTTTTTTTAACAGTATAACTCTGGAACCTCTTAAAAAATTTACTGATATTAAATTTAAGTACTTTTCATTTTCCTAATTATGTTAATTAATAGAGATTAATTATTAAGTATTATAATAATCCTATTAATTTGAATGTTAATATTAGACGATGTACCTACTATCCACTATCTATATTTAAATTATTCTAATTCACATCGACGCTCCGATTGCTGTAACTAAAAAACATTATATTTGTACAGTTTGAAAGAATTATGAACATGTTAAAATAAATAAGAAAAAAGTATTTAGTTAAAAATGTTTCTAGATAATATTTACTGGAGAAAATTCATACTTGAAACGTAAAAGAAGAAGGTGATTCAAATTCTGTAACTAAAAACATACTAAAAACTAAAATGAAATGAACTTATCACAAAAGATGCTAAATATACATTATAAAAAGAATTAAAAGTTTTTTATCAACAGTTAGGATAATATTTATGAAGTAATGATGAAATTAGGAGTCCTCAGATAAAAATACTTTTTCCGATTTAAATGAAACATGGTCATTTATTAGAACTCTATTAATTATAATTTATCATTGATTGCATGTAAGTTATAAGTAAATAATTATTAGAGTTTGAGAATATATTGGTTTATACATTTATCCACAGTTAATTAATATGTGCTACGGAGCGACGTGGTTTAGTGCTCTAGATCATTGCTTAGAATTCGGGAGGTCACCGGTTCGAATTTGGGTCTGGCTGCTTTGGTTCAAGTTTTCTGTGGTTTCCTTGGATCAATTAGGCAAATGCTGGGGCAGTAATATTCCACAGATAATCTTTTATTTCTCTTCTGTCTTCATTTCGTCCGTCTAAACTTTCTCTCCCTAATCACACCATATATATATATTCACCAAAAAACATCTATACAATATAAAATCAAACAACATTTCTTCTTAACATATTTACAAAATTAAAGAGTTCATACAAAATATATACAGATGTTGCAGGAGGTATGAAAATACCCGTGCGCAAAATTTTTGGTAGTTAACTTAAAACTAAAAGTTTGTACAAAGTAACATATAATGATATCGAAACAAAATTAAGAGTGAAGAAGACAAAAATCTCCACTTGCTTACAAAAACTTCCTCCTAGAGGCTTTTAGATAGTATGCATAACAACGTCTGTAATCTATCTATCCTATATAGCATTGTTTAACAAAAAAAAATTGAAATTTAATCTTATACAATTTTTAATTTTATTTCTGACATATCCATAGCCAACATTTTTAAGATTTTTTATATCTGTTGGTAACTTATTGAAAGTGAATACAGCTACATATTTGTAATTTCTTATCCCGCTATTTGATTTTATGTATGGTAGTACAACACCCTTTTTAGTAGTTTTAACAGTACTATTTTGGTTAGTCTTTGCCAATTCAAAGAAAGAAAACATTCTACTATATACAATATTTATTTAATGGCCAATAAACATAATTATTAAAGGCCATTTTTGGACAAATTGTATATTTTTGTTATTAACCGATGAACAGTTGTCAGTATTTGTCCCAAGTTACCTTCTATATTTTATTGTACAACACTTTTCGGGCAGTTACAGTTAATAATTTTAGATTTATTGAACACTGGATACTAAATCATTTAAAAAATCATGAGATGGGTTGTGATTTTATTTATTTGTATCTATATAAATATTCCTGTGATTAACCATATCCAAATTTGCTTGATGGAAACTCATGGTAATAATAAAATATCACTCACTGTTTGTTTCCACAATTTATTAAGTAAACTATATATACAATTGTTTCGCGTTACTAACGCTTCATCAGAAGTGCGACTATCAGTGAACTAACATTAAGACTACGGAACATATATACCTTAAAATTAGGGAGGGGGTTGTTTAACAAAAATATTTAATAACGGTGAATTATTAATATCTATTTGGTCGTTCAACAAAGTATTAGTTTTCTTATATTTGTTTATTTGCATGGTTTCTAGAAGAGACAGTTTGTAGCTTTTATTTTCAACATGTAATATTTCGTAATCTTCGTTAAAATTATGTCCTTCGTCATTTAAGTGTTTTGCGTAATTTGAGTCGGGTTTTTTATGCTCAAAAGATTTTTTTGTGTTCAGTAATTCTTTTTTTAAATATACGTCCGGTCTGTTCAATATAGATTTTGTTACACGAAAGATAATTCAATTTATATACACCTGATCGATTTTCTTTATCGGTCTTATCTCTATTATTTTTAATAAGTTTACCTAGCGTGTTTGTTGTATAGTATGCACTTTTTTGCATTGTTATTAGTAAAAAGTTTTTTAAACTGTTACCAGAGTTATTTAAATATGGTATCATTTTGTAATTATCATTTGTATTACATTTAATGAAGAGGGAAACGTTGTATGTAAATTGTTTGAATAGTAGTTTATTTAATATAGTATCTACGATCATATCGTTATAATTATTACTAACAGCTAAATGTGCAATAATTTTCAATTCTTTTTCAAAATCTGTAAAAAGCAGACATTTTGTGTTGCAATGGGTGACATGAATAATTATTAACAATATCAGTATGTGTTGGTTTATGAAAAATGGCATATTGATGTTTATTATTATTACGGCTTATAGTAAGGTCTAAAAAGTTAATTTGTTGATTTGTTTCTATTTCTATGGTAAAATTTATTTTAGGATGCACATTGTTAATTTGTTTTAAGAAATATTGTAATTGCGTATCTGTTCCTGAAAAACAAACTAATATATCGTCTACGTAGCGATAATAGTATAGACGTTTATTAAATAACTGGAATTTACTAATGAAGTTAATTTCTAAATGGTGCATGAAGATCTCTGCCAGTAATGGGCTTAATGGGTTTCCCATAATTAGTAATTCATTGCATTTATAAATGTTGTTATTGAATTGAAAATAATTTTGGCTGATGCAAACAGATAATTTTATTTCTGTGCTAGATTTATAATTACTAGACAAGTATCTATTAGTAATTAGAATATTAAATTAATATATTTTAAAATATAATGTCCATAAGGTCGTCATTGTACTAATATCAGGCCAAACATTAAATGTATGTAGGTAATTCATAAAAAAAATTATTATAAGCTATTCCAAGAAAAAGTAAACAAACTATTTTATGTTTGTAATTAGAATATGCCAAATTACTTAATAAATTAACCTTCGTGACATTTACGCATTTATTTTTGTACAAGACATTTCGTTATTGCTCTTAAAAACACTTAAAGACAATTTTCGCTTGCACGAAACAATGTTTCATTTCTTCTTAGTGTTCTTTATTTGTATAAATTCATATTTGACCTTTCTTGGCGAACAACTACGTAATTACAATGATGCTATCAGTCTAAGGAAATAGACAATGAGGTTGTTTGCAGACAACGTTTATGTATATCTACGTAGTGACATGCCCCCTACATGGATGAAGGAATTCACGTTATGCAGTCAACGTCGGTGAGGTAATTGGTAAATCTTCAATTGAATCATTGACGATCTCTGCTCGACTTACTCATTGTTATGCAGGGAATAAAGCGACTGTTAAATCACATCCTGCGTATTTCGCAATGAGCAGTTGTAATAGACTTATTATTCGGGTAGCTTTCTTCTCACACGTCCCTACTTTTCAAGTCCTTTCTTTATATTTATAGCCCCTTTAACTGCTCATAACATACAAATCCTATAAAGATTAGGTATCTAAATGCGTGAAATTTTTAATGCAAAATTAATCTTAATAGACGCAGTAACACCATTTGTAAATGTATGGTATAGATATTGTTCACATATATTCATCTTTTTATTTTTTGTCTTTGTAATATATTAGCCTTATTAGCCATGCATTTTTTACTTCTCGGATTTTTGTAATTTTTGTATAGTCATGTTCATTTGCTTTATTTATTGGGAGTAATTTTTTGATCCATCGGTCCATTTCCAGGACGTAGATGATGCACCGACGCATAGCTTGCAATGTTGCATTTTTGTATGTTTACGTTTCCCTTCCTCTTTTTTTTTCGTTGTTTCAAGTGTCAGTACTTAAATTCATGTTAAAATCAATTCATCATTCAATCATATTAGATTAAAACCATTCGAACATCAAACATTTGAGCAGAGATGTTTTTAGTACATTAACATATAGCACCAATAACATCTCTCAGATCTCTCTAAACATGTAGTATTTAATAACATATAGTTTCATATAATAAATCATAATCTATAGTCATTTAGTATTTTCGTAAAAATAAGTAGCAATCACGGCGTACAATAAAATTAGTGTGTATATAGTTGTAAATAGTTTGGGTGTAATAAACTTTTAAAACACAAAGTCCGTTTCTTGCATCGATTCCCCCATAGGAATCAAAAGAAGTGGCACATCTGTACACCGGTGAAACAATCTTATTTCATCAACTAATAAACAGATATAAACGACCTATATATAATATTTTATTGGCCACAATGATCATTTCTCCACACAGTGGCTTCTTCAAATGAATACTAAACCTAGCCTAATAAAAAATACCACTTATGTTGTATACTAAATTAAAACTAATCGAAAGAGCGATTGAACAAATGAAAAGAGAAATGTAGCTTTCTTTATTAGTTGAAATGTAATATTTCTTCCAACCGAAGTAGTTACTATATGGAGAAATGATTATTGTGATTAATAAAATACGTATTTACCATTTCTAGCTTTCTGTTTAATTTGTGTTTTTGGAATGGAGTTGCTACAACTTACACAAAATTATTTAGAGTTGGGACCCAAGACAGAAATCACTCCAAAACATTTTTTAACTACTGGAAAATTGGTATTTTGTAGGATAAAACTAGATATTGATATTTGAAAGTAGAAGAGACACTTATATATATATATATATATATATATATATATATATATATATATATATATATGTACAGATGTGCCACTTCTTTTGATTCCTATGGGGGAATCGATGCAAGAAACGGACTTTGTGTTTTAAAAGTTTATTACACCCAAACTATTTACAACTATATACACACTAATTTTATTGTACGCCGTGATTGCTACTTATATATATATATATATATATAGCTAAAAACACAATTATTTAAATTAAATATAGTGATCAGAAATATCAAATGTATGGATATATCGTAGAATTCCAGTGATGTTTTCTATTAGGTTATGTTAGTTTAAGTTAGGTTCTTTTACAAGATAATATGGTGATTTTAACTTTTAGAGATTAAAGATGAAATGGAATTGGCGTTTACTTGGTGATAGGTATTCATAATCAGAAGTAAAATAAAAGAAAACTTTCACAAAATTTTTTTTAACAATTGTTTTGCTAACACAGTAGCTTCTTCAGGATAAGTGTGGTACACGTAAATAGTAGAGTTCTATATATACAAAACAGAAGTACAGCAATGGGGGAAGAATAACAGTAAGAAAATTACTTATATAATACATACATGAACATAAATCCAAAAACTAAAATATTGTACATTACAGGTTTAAATTAATTAAAGGTGTAAAATTAACATCAATTTGATCAACTGGTGTTGTCCTTCTTCGGGTTTACAGGCCGTCGTCGGTTGGAATTACTTCCTAACGTTTCGCTAGCGCGAGTGGCGAACTTCTTCAGAGGTCCTTCCATTTTCGCTGTTGGTCGTAGATAGATAGATAGAAAATGGAAGAAGCGCGCTAGCGAAACGTTAGGAAGCAATTCCAACCGAGGACGACCTGTACACCCGAAGAAGAACAACACCAGTTCATCAAATGGCCGCGAAAGCCTTAATCAATTTATCAACTTGATCGTTTAATAATAAAAGAGATAACTTATTTTTATTGATTTCGAGCGATTCTAAAAGGTTTAGTTTACTTCCTACATGTAGAACTTCAAAATTGAAATTCGGAGAATGATTAGTTTCTATCCACAGTTTTATTCCTGTGAAAGTTTTCTTTTGTTTTACTTCTGGTTTTAGGGATTAATAGTATTTTAATAGTACTATGGAAATATGTAACAATGTGTTTCCTCTACTCTCGAACATCTACTTTACCCTCCAAATAGTCTCGATTAGGGTAAAAAAAGATTTGGAGTAATTTTTGTCTGAAGCCCCAATTCTAATTAATTGCTGCTTACCCATTTAGTTAGATTAAATAAAAAGTAAATAAAATTTAGTCTAATTTATTTTTGATACGTTAATTCTGCTTGTTCGTAATCTTACGGTAATATTAATGTGTATGTACAGGAAAGTGTTACATGTAACTAAACAAAACAAAAAATTAAAAACTATTCCTGAAATGCGAAATCTTCGAATAATAGCGAAAACAAACAGTACGTTCAGCTTACAAAACATAATGTACAGTCTCGGCTAAGATATTTTAAATAAAAGTAACTAACAGATAAAAACGATAAGGGACAGAGTTATGGTTGTACTGCAACTGGAAAGGTCGAACCGTATCTTTTATCATTTTTCATAACTTATCTAATATATCTGCTTCGTCCTCTTTTTCTCCTTCGTCATAAAAACAAAAACTACGCTATACTGCTAGTTTTTGTAACCTGTATCAGTTTAGATAAGGCATTAATTTTTTTATGTTTTCTTGCAAATGTACATTTATAATTATAATTGTTAATAGTCCAGACACAACAGGTTTGAAATGAAAATTTTTCAGTTCAGTTGAGTACAAGTAAAATTTAAGATTTACCAATATTCGGAATTTTAGAATAACACATATTTTTGCTTGCGTGAATATCGACCAATAAAATTGCATACTATATTCACAGTTTTATTTAATCTAAAGTTGAATCTGATCCATATCGCATTTCAATAGAGAAAACCGTTGAAATTCCGTTTTGTGCAAATAAATTTTCACCTTAATTTTCATTCCTGTAACCGCATTAATTTTAATTCCTTAAATATAAAATTTGAACAGACTGTATATCACATTCAAAGCAATTAAGATTGTCACGTAATAATTCCGCATATAATTAGAAATTAATGATTTTCAGGTTTTTTCCTTGCTTGATTCTATAACTGTCTCGTTTTTATATTTCGAGGTAGGAAAAATTAAGAAAAGTTATATAATTTATACGTTCTTCGATAATCTTCAAATTAACTTTAGCCACTTAGAGCTCAAATACGACGTTAAAAAGTCGAATAGAAGAAAAAGGAACAAATGTTCCGCATAATTAAACATTTCCTCCCCCACATTTTATCTACTGTGTTGTTCAGTGAATTATCATTTTATGCGTCTTCATTTTTAATAATTGCATTAATAGCTATAAGAAGCATTCAATTAAGGGTTTTTAATAACAGAGAAATTTGAAGTGAAAGATTTTTTACAGAAGGAGCTGGAAGGAAGTCAAAATAATTCTGTAGAATGTTAAGAAACCGATAACGAAAGAATCATTCAAGTCAATATTTTATATTCTGTCTATGACAATTGCGCTATTATAGACATTTATTTTAATAGAAATTAAAAGCACAAGATATAAATACTATATTAACGATAGCAAAAAATACTGGCTTCATTATAAAGACAATTTAAAAATTAATCAATAATAAGCAAATCAAACTAGCTTGCTGCAGTATATACCCACACATAAAAGATATAAATAGAAAATTCATATGCCTAACATATTTTTTAACCTTAATACTAATGCTCTTAAAAATAATACATTGATAAAATTCATATTTTAAAAGGAAAAATTAAATTAATTTATAGTTCAACAGGTTATCCGTGCCTTAAAGGGTGCACTGATGAAAAATATAAAATATGTGTTTCAGACCAAATAAGGATTGACGAAGGATATATTATAAGTCTTAGAACTGAAGATTTAATATGGATACCATTGTAATAGTTATAGTGAACTTGAAGAAAAGTTGAGATTCGTGTATGTTTTTTCTTTATTTACAAATTATGTACACGAGAAAGCATGTGACGACCGGTCCTCGGACAACATTCGACCCCCGCTCTTTTATTTTCGTCGGCTCATCAACAACCCCGCTACCTGCTTCCCCCGAACGGTATCGTTCTTAACCACAAGTGACAAAATGCTTGTCCGATCATCCGTTACGTTACAATATATATATACCTGTATACAATACATAAAAGCTTATATACTAAAATAACGAGTCTTCATACTAAAAGAACCCTGTTGCAGCTTAATACTCTTTTGTTTAAATTTGTTTATTTACTATTATGGTGGTGACTGATAACCGGGAGATGCTGGAAATAGTCTTTGTAATTTACCGATGACGGCAACCATCCCGCAATGATTGTTGCCGCCGTGATTACTTGCTGATAAAGGGTCGGCACACATCAAAAGGCCATGGGACCACCTGCGAGCAAATGCAACAAATGCGACAATTCATACTAATATTTAAGGTAAAACGGACAGTTGCAATTTGATCCTTGATTGAACCAGTCGACTTGGTTTCCGCGCTATCATTTTTCTTCATATACAGTCCACGCAACATATACAGTCCACCCCTTTTTTATTGTAAAGTTTTAGTTAGTGTTTGTTTGTAAATTAAGTTTTTAATAAATATCGTATATAAACGATCTAGTGGAGTCATTTATTAGAACAATTTTTGTGAGCAAAACATTGCAATAAGTTCGTCAAACTATGGCGACAACAAACCCTATATACATGTTTCCCGAAACCACACCATTTTTTAATACTGTATGATAGCGAAGCAATATAATGTATGATTACGTTATGTAACTTATAACTAACGTCTATAATCTAAATACGAGGTGGATCCTAACAACACCTTACTATTAAAGCCTTAGTGTGAGATATTATTAATATTATAGAAATTGAAGAATTAACACATTTCCTTCTTACGGAAACACTGGCGAATTCAGATTGATAAAGTATATATGCACCTACAATTATTAGAATATCATAACCTTCTGTAAAGGGAATTATTTTTAGATGCCTACCTACGTTGCGCTCCACGATATGTTAATGTATAAACAATTTAGTCACATGATATACTATGAAAGTAGCAAAGCTGTAAGTTTAAAGTTAATCTTTCAATCTAACCACTTATTCAGATGTTGAAATAATTATGTAAACCAAGATTATGCATGTCTACGGAAAGTGCTCTTTGTATATACTAAATAATCTGTGTGTATGTTACATCAGTTTAACAATTGGTACCTGTTAATAATTAGGCTGTTAATAGTAAACGCCAAAATTACAATTAAGAGATAGCCTATTAATCTTTAGATACCTACTCGTCATCTGTACCTCTAACTGCAGTACATCAATGTGTTGATCAATATCCTTTTACAACGGACATCTACTTACCAAATTGGTGGTTTCAATGAACCTGTTCCTTATTGTAGCGAACGTGTACTTGTGTACGATGGGTCGATTAACGTTGAAGCACTCCGAGGGCGGCACGTTTGATGTCGGGACCGATCTATACCGGACAATAGACGCTCGAGAATGTTCTGTTCAAATGACAAGTCGTTTTCTTTGGAAAACGGTCAAAATATCTTCGCGTGTTTTTTAGTAATTTCTTTCAGTAAATATATATCCTCGTCTCTGGGTCAGCGAGACAGGGGATTTCTGGACGCGTAATATAAATATTCAACAGCAAAGTAATATATAAAAGTGCATTATTGTTTGTCAGATAAATAAGTAGTTTAAGTTTGTTAGTAGTGTTTAAATAAATAAGTGAACTAGAAAATTTGTTACATTATTAAAACCGTCGTAAATGGTACATTTTTCAAATCATAATAACGGTAATGACCCATAAATATTGATCAGATCTGGTCTACTAACTGCCAGGAAATATAATAATATCTGACAAATACATCATTTAGGAAATATAGTAATATAAAATTACTTTTTAAGTTTTATTTTAACTAGACCTATATACCTCGAAACTTAAAAGTTGTGATGTTGGGCTGCTCTGTTGTTTCACTTTACATATACATATTAATTGGAATTACTTAATAACTTCAAATTTATGAGGGACTTGTCTAGTAGAAACAAGTACAATTATGTCTCCTTTTCATTTTTATTTAACATTTCAGCAAACTGTACCTTTATGTAACTTATATTGATTGATTGATTGGGCTTACCTAATAACAGTACTGGCAGACGATAATATACACATTGGAATTGCTCAAATATCGTGCTGGTATGTCACGATTTTTAGTTTATCTTCATATATTATAAATAGATTAATAAGACATCGAAAGAGGTTGCTTAATAAAAGTTACGACGCATAGCACGATCTATTTTAGGTCGTCATTTGAAAGAACTCCTCCAATCCTCTTGGTATGTATGCTATTGAACTTGGATTCGGCAGTAGCAAGGGTGACATCTGTCACGTATGCTACCGCTATTTTCGATACTGGATGAACGGAAAAATTTAGTACTACAAAATAAACGAGAAAATTTATTCAGAGAAACGAAATTATCGGTGATTCAATTATGCAACATTTTCCGAAACATAAACAAGCAAAACTTTCATATGCTTCCAAATATAGTAAAGCAAACTCTACTAATATATCAGTTTAGTAAACATTTATTACCATAACGTATTACTCTTGCGAAGGGTTTAACTAAACTAAACATTTTAGAAAAAATTAAATCCGTTCTTTTTAAATGTTTTTCTTGAAAAAAATTATTCTGTTACCACTGGAGACTTTATGTAAAGTTTCAGAACCACGTATATATGTTTTATATGATCTTATTCCTTGTTTTAGTATGGTTTTTAAAAAAGTAATTCTATGTGCACTATACAACGTACACATTTAAGGACATCAATAAATATTTTTGAAATTTAAAAACCTACCGATATCCGGAAGGCTTTCTTTAAAAGAAAGTAGTAATTTATAAGTTAATTAGGTAATATTTAAAAAAATATGACGAATAACTAAAACGACTTTAATATTTTTAGCATCATATTTAAGCAATTTCTGTTTTGATATGTTATAGATTCAGTTTGTCAATTAGATACCTTCGTAAAGCACATACGAAACTGAAAATTTGAAAACCATTTTAAGCAGTAAATTTCAGTAGATGGTAATATACTACCTGCATTGTGATATTATATCTCACTACAAAATTAATCGCTTAACAGACATTTATCCAAAGCATGAAAATTTTCTAAATTGATTTATCTATATTAATCGCTTAAGCTAGGTTACTAGTAATATAAACACGCTAAATGTTTACATAAAAACTCTAAGTATCTGTATCAAATTCGACTATACTATAATGTTTTAAGTGTTATAATGTAAGATTCAAAAAAGATTAACATAATTTCAATGTGTATAAAAGATAGGACTACAGTGCAGCAATTAGGACAGGTGATCGAAGGGCGTTTGACACATAATTAGAAACATAAACTATTAATGGTGCGACGTTTGTGAAGCATCTTGTAAAGAAGGCAGTCTTGGGTTGAAAATGTTTACAATGTGTAAGTGAGCGAAACACGTGTCCGCGATTTTCAATGGCGTTATAGTTTAATTGGGGTAAGACCATTCATTTTTATTTATTTTAATCACCACAGTCTCCTTTATATTTATTTTATTATCTATAATAGAGGACATGTAACCATTATTTTTGGCTATCTGTTTAATTCTGCTTACTTCTTTTTCATAGTTCTCTTTTAACAAAAGTAACGCATGGGCTAAAAAGTCCCGGACCTTACACATAGATGGCGCTAGTTTTATTGCATTCACCTCTTTTTCACTTAGTACTAACCTTCAAAAGACAGCTGTTAAAATTTTATGGTATTCCATCATTAGTTTGTGAGTAATTGTGCTAAGAGTGACACTACCTTTGTTATTTTCAAAACAATGGATCAAAAACAATTTCGTATTTTAATTTTACACTGCTTCTTGATAGGAAACAATACCGTATGGAGATTCGGAAACAACCGAAACAAAATAATACGTTGGTTTGCTGACTTTAAACGTGGTCGTAGAGACACTGATAATGCAGAACGCAGTGGACGTCAGCAGCCAAATGAGGCGGTAACACCAGGAAACATAAAAAAATCCACAAAATCGTTTTGAATGATCGAAAAGTAAAATTGCGTAGGTTAGCGGACATCGTAAAGATATCAAAAGATAATGATATGAAAAGGATTTATATTGCATGAGCATTTGACTATAAGAAAGTATTGTACTCTGTTCAAAGTGGGTGCCGCGTTTGCTCACTGTTGACCAGAAATGAGAACATGTTGATGATTCTGAGCAGTGTTTGGCCATGCTTAAACATAATAAACCGGAATTTTTGCGTCGATATGTGATAATGGATGAAACATGGATCCATCACTTCACTCCGGAATCAAAACGATCGTCATCTGATTGGATCGTCATCTGAGCAACTGATGAACCTCGTCCAAAGCGCCCGAAAGCACAACAATCGGCTGGAAAGGTTACGGTCTCGGTATTTTGGGATGTGATGTGCGTGGTCTAATACTCATCGACTAACTTGAGAAGGGAAACACCATCAACAGTGAATTGTGGTGATTATATAGCGTTATTGGAGACGAAATTGCAAAGAAACGACCGGATTATTAATACCCTAAATTAAGAAAAAAAAATTGTTTCATCAAGACAACTCATGATAAGACCGTGTCACAAGTCAATCAAAACAATGGCAAAACTACATGAATTGAACTTTGAATTGCTTCCACATCCACCGTATTCCCAAGATTTGGCTCTCAGCGACTACTGGCTGTTCGCAGACCTCAAAAAAATGCTCGCCGGCAAGAAATTTCGCTCGAATGAAGAGGTTATCGCTTTATCGCTGAAGCTGAGGCCTATTTTGAGGCTAAAGATAAATTGTTACAATTGCTACAAAAGTGGTATTGAAATGTTAGAGCGGCACTAGAATGATGGAATGATTATGTTGCTCTTGATGGAGATTACGTTGATTAATTTTTGACAAAAAAAAAACTTGTTTTCTTTGTTAGGCCCGGGACTTTTCAGCCCATCTGTTACTGTTTGGGGTGAAATCCCTGCTATTGTCTCGCTTTGTATCCCCTTTGTGGGATATTGAAGTAGCTTCGTAAGAAGCAATGAATCACTTATTTCTTTATTATTAACACCTTTTTATTTTTTAATTTGTACATATGTGATGAATGATACTTGAATTGATGTATAATATGTGAATTTGTTAATTGTCTGAAAATGAGTGTTCGTAAGAAGCGACCTGTAACTGTCGACGTCATTCCTGTACTGATGCGTTACACAAAATAGTAAAGAGATGGTAAGAAACATATACCACTGGGGGACGCCCAATGATAACATATATGATATAACTAAATACAAGCAAACAGTTTTATTATTAAGATTTCACAGAAAGTACTATAAGTCGTGAGATATGAAAATTCATCGTAAAATAATAGTCTTTTCTCAAGCTGCCTCCAATATTGGCTGTAATCGTACAAAAATCTGCCAAAACTCAGTTATAAAGTGTTGGCCGATATAGATTTTTACAAAATTCAGTTTGAATCCTGAGACAGCTGAGTGTCCTTAGCCATTACCCAACACTATGAATATAGAACCAGATATAACTATCCTTTAAAGGGGCAATACACTTAGTGAATTTTCAAAAAACTAAAAAATATTGACTAACAATTCATATTAAAACCGTTTCGTTTTAGAACAGCGGCGCAAAGGAGTTAGTTATCTATTCCGCGTAACATCATGCGATCAGTAAACTAACTATTTTGTGTTTCATTCCCACCAGCAACTCGTACTGGTGGGCGGGCAGTCCCTCCGACTTACACTGTAGTGCAAAATCGGAGGATAGGGCGTAAGGCCCTCTTCAGCCTCATTGCAGGAATCGTGGGAATGGGTGGGTGATGTGGGAAGAGAGAGATGGATCAGACGGACGAAATGAAGACAAAAGAGAAGTGAAAAATTATCTGTGGAATAATTACTATCCCAGCATTTGCCTAAGGATTCAAAGAAACCACAGAAAACTTAGACCAGAGCAGCCGGACTCGGGTTCGAACCGGTGACCTCCCTAATGCTAGGCAGTGATTTAGAGCACTAGACCACGCCGCTCGGTTTGTAGTTACCGTACTGTCGCGTCGTAGTTGTAACTCGTTGTTATATTTTCGGTTGCAATTATAATTCAAAAAATTCTGACGTAACACATAATACATTACAAAATAATAGAACATCATAAATACCATATGTTTTCTTGTTGTGAAATACACTTTAAAATAATATTATGGTGCAATAAACTGTCTTAAAAGTTTTTACCAAAATTATTAGTTTGTTTTTAGCACAAAGCAAACATTTTTGGTATTGACTTTGTACACAATTTAGGCATCTACACCAATTTGTGCCATTTAATCTTTCCACGTTTTCTAAGCTAGTAAATTGTTATATAGGTTAACATTTTGGATCGGCAGTAGTTTTCTTTTTTAAATATGTAGAGGGTGTATTAGTGTGTATAAAATTCAGTTTACTTGATATTTTGTAGATAACTGAATAATTTATAACTTTCATTTATTAATGTCTTCACAACGTTAGTAACAACAATTTCCATATTTTTACGCTCTAAAATATAAAGGTATAGTCTTTTTTTACTAGTTCTAGAAGCTAATAGGTCCTTCTTATTAATTCTACGTGAACAATGTAACATAAATGTAATAGACTATTTAATCAGCTATAAACAAGGTTTGTATTTTGTATGACTTTCCATTGCGAAATAACGTCCATTTTTCAAGATAATGGCTAAATGGGAGAAAGGTACTGCAATCGCGATAACCGAGATTCATGATCACCACTACAATTGGCGGTATAACGGTTTCCAATATTTCAAAAACTACCCATCCCAGAACACTGCAGTTCGAAGGTTTTCTCTTAGGTTTTTTACAATTTTGTTTTCAAGTACACTACTCCTTTAATTGACAGACAGACTACTACTTCGCATATAGAGTAGACACTGCCTTATCTCTCCCTAAAGGTAACCTATTTTCAACGATTTAGAAAGGCCGCTATTTTTCTGCTTGTATAGGTGCTCATTAAGTAACATATTCCAATTAGAAAAGTAGCTTTTTCTTGTATTAAAGAAAACCTTGACCGAATGTAATAAAAATTATCCAGTAGAATTTATAAGGTAGCCTTCAATAATTGGAAGTTAATATAGAAAAGTAAACATTTAATGTTACAGTTGGTAGTCGTCCATTATATTGCAACAGGTGGTAAAGAAATATTGCACTGAACCGCGTTTACGTGATGTAGGACAGTAAACGTGGTTGGTGTACAATGTAATGAAGACTATGTACCCTTCTCTAAAATTAAAGCCTTAATTACGTTAATGCATGGGGAACTTTTACTTTGATAAGAGTTCACTTAATTTCCGTTGTAATTATATTCAAACTAGAAGTCGTACTGTTTGCATATTGTTCATTTAGTTTTCTTCATTATATTGTTTCTTGATGTGCATACAAACACGTTTAAGTTTTACCAACATCAGTAATAGTAAAACCGTTTTTCACATTACATAGAAAATATTTTCCTTTCCAAAAACGTCATAATCTGCTTGAAATCTGCCATCTTGCCTTCTGGGTAAGAAGAGAGATCAGCTAAATTGTGTTCAATGCGATGCCATGTATATTGGTCAAAGCGGGTGGTCATTAAATACAAGTCTAAAATAACATATCGACAATATAGAAAACAAAAGTGTTCCAAAGATTTAGCGAAAAATTACATTACACACAAACACAACATAAATGTAGGAAACATTACATTACTACAAACGCCATCAAAAATTTAAAAAACGCACACTTTTACGAAACCTGTAACCAAAAATTGCTTTTCAAGCTAGAAAAAATTGTTAATAACAAATAACTAATTCTGACCTATAATACACTTTTACTAATTTTTAAATTTTAATTTCCATTATTCGTAATCCCTGCCCTTACTATAAGTGTAAATAACAAAAATGCATATTGAACCATAGTCACATTTTCTGTACTCCTGAAAAGATTGAATAGGTCAAACCAATTGTCAGATTTTAAATATATTACGTGTTGTAATATCCTTGTTTAAATATGCTCAAATAGGAATCGTCAAAACGTGTTGTATCGCGTAACTTATTTCATTTATTCCAAATCTTAAAACCGATTCCTTTAATAAATTTCGCAGCCCGATCGTGACATTAAATATACCAGGATGCAGAGTTTAATACTAGTTATATACAAAATGAACAAACTCAATAGGTATTGTAGTAACCAGGGTCTGTCGTTCTCTATCGCCTATTTCAATAATTTCACACTTCCCTAAATTATTACATACTACTCATAAATCAGGAACTGTTTAGTTATCTTAGACGCAAACGAACGGTAATAATTCTAGATGATGGAGATGTCGCTCAAGAGGTCGGAGATTTACCAGAGCTCAGGGTCGCGTTCTTGGTAGTAGAGGGTCGTATGGATTCTTTGAGTTGTCAGTGTAGTGAAGTGTCGTGTTTGTTGATTCTTTGTTTTTTATTTCTATTTTTGTGTTTTTTCAAGTTGGATTTACAGATAATAAACTATTGTATTTGTATGTATTTTTCAACCAGGTTCTAATATGTATTATGTTGTTTTTCACTGTTATAAAATTTACACAAATGTTGTCAATTTTCATTGTTCTTTCAATTTATTTTATAACGACGCAATAATTTGTATCTTATATATTTTGTAATGTTTTGTTTAATTTGAACTTTTGTTTTGTTAATTTGAACTTTTGTTTTGTTAATTTGAACTTTTATTTTGTTAATTTGACTAAAACGGTGATGTGTAAAAATTATTTTCTGATTTTTGTTTGTTTCAAATTTTTATGATTTTACTCTTTGTTGATCTACCAGGTGCGTTCAGAATCTTTCGAGCTTTGTTAAATTCAATAACATTTTCTCCCATGTAGAGTATTGATCTGGGAGTATTCACAAATGTGTGTGTATTTTGTTTTGATATTTATTTGTTGCATTTGATTTTGATATTTATTTGGCCATTTATTTCGACGTTTATATGTTGCAATTTATTTTGATATTTACTCATCACAGTTATTTACCTTTTATTTGTGTGTTTATTTTGGTATTTATTTACTGCAATTTATTTTTATGTGAGGCCCAGATTGTGCTCTAAAATCTCAAATTATAGCAGGGTTGCCTCCCGTATGGGACCTCAGTACTTTTATTTTTTACATTGTCTACTAACTAATACCAACATTCTTCAGTTTTAAATTATTATTTACATGTGTCTGTGTATGTGGATCGTGCAGGGTAGATTTTCACAGAGTGATATATTTTTAATTTATATACATTTCATACTTTACGGGTAATACATATCTCTGATTTGTAGGGCTTCTTTAATAAAATAGAATGTGTGCTCAAATCGGAATCGCCAAAATGTGTTGTATCGCGCAACTTATTTCATTTATTCGAACTCGATTCCTTTAATAAATCTCGCAGCCTGATCGTGATATTAAACATATCAGGATACAGGTTTAATACTAGATATATACAAAATGAACAGACTCAATAGGTGTTTAGCTATATTTCGCAATGAGACCATTAGCAAACAGTAATATATCACCTAAAACTTATCGAAAGATTCAACTCAATAGGAAAACATAGATTTGATTCGTAAATCCACAATTTCCTTTTTCAAAACGAAAAAAAAATGACTATGAGTAGAACTATAACGTGACTGTTTCGAGCAATTTTTATTTTGGACCCTTAAAATTTTTCGCTGAATCCGCTCCTGGTAGAAATGGTACATTTAACAAAAAATAGTAAGTAACAATTTAAAAAGTAAGTTTTTAGTTATGGTCACTCAAAATGAAAAAAAAATTATGCGTCAGTAGAAAAATAACACCGTAAGAAGTGGATCTTTTTATGGAAAGCTTAAACCGTCAACGACTAAATACAAGAATTCATTGAAGTGAAAAGAATTACCCATAACTATATCAAGAATTATTTGTATAATAAATAAATAAAAGTGTGCAGAATCTCTAATTAAATACTACAGAAGTTTCACTTGTATGTTTACATATATCTATGTGAAAACATTTACATACTAGTGAAACATCTGTAGTATTTAATTCGAGATTTCGCAAACTATTATTTATTTATTTTGTAAATAATTGGTGTTTCACTTCTTACGCTGTTAGGTATTCACGAACGCGATTTTTTTCCTCAATTGCTGCTTTTCTGAAGATTGTTGACAAAACCGTTTCGTTGACTGCTATGATATAATATGTTAATGCATCCGATAATTAGAAACTTTTAATATTAACAAGTAAATGGCAAACTTTACCTTTGTAACATTTCAATGTGCACTGAAGTAGAATAATCAATCATTTAAAAATAATTGCAAGTTTACATACTAATATCTAAGTTATTCTAAACCTTCTGCGAAATTGTAACATTCTTTATTTACAAAATAGAAAATACACTATAGGTTAAAGTTTAACCGACCATATCGACTGAAGAGGACCCAATCAAACGGTCCTCTAACGGCCTGAGGGGGAGAGGTTTTAGTCGCACGGTTGATTGGGTGTCTTTCGAAGATTTCCTCTCCTCCCCGAAAACAAAAGAAAACCGACCATAGAGAGACTACATTACAAGCATTTTAAATGAATGGAATATTGGTAGGGTTGATGACGATTATGATGCCTACAACAGGCGGGGCTTGTACTACCACCACAAAAATTGAGCGATAAAAGTCGGATGGTGACCAAGATTTCAACCGAGTAGCGTGGTCTAGTGCTCTAGATCATTGCTTAGAATTCGGAAAGTTACTGGCTCAAATCCGCGTCCGGCTGCTCTGGTCTAAGTTTTCTGTGGTTTCCTTGGATCATTTAGGTAAATGCTGGGGCAGTAATATTCCACAGGTAATCTTTCACTTCTCTTCTGTCTTCATTTTCGTCCGTCTCATCTTTCTCTCCCTAACTACACCACCCACCGATTCCCACAATTCCTGAAAGGAAACTGAAGAGGGCCTTACGCCCTACCCTCTAACATAGATTATTAAACCTTCCATTAAATAATAAAAATTTTAACTTAGAGAAAAATACCATAAAACAAATAGCAGTCAATATTGGATATTCCCCGAAATTAATAGAAGGTTTAATTAATAAAAAACAAAAAACAAAAACCTATCAATCAGCGTATACATTAGATCACAATATTTCAAAAACTAGTAACTATAAATCTATTTTGTATATAGGGAGTACCTCAAATTTAATGAGTAAAACAATAAAACAAAAAGATAAAAATAATAAATTTCATATTTCATTCAAAACTACAAATAATTTATCTAGATATATAATTAACAGTAAAGATAAAAGTGAAAAATTAGATTCAAATGGGGTATACAAATTAAATTGCAATAATTGCAGTGCAATATATATATAGGACAAACTGGAAGAGCGTTCAAAGAAAGAATTAACGAACATTTGAAAAATTACAATGAAAATTCATCATTTATGAATCATATAATAGAGAATAAACATAATTTCATTTTAGAAGAAAACTTCAAAATTTTACATAAAGAGAAAAAAGGAAAAAAATTAGACATGTTGGAAACATTGGAAATCAAAAAAAAATATGAAACATAATAACATAAATTTATTAAATGACATATAAAATGTGTATAGTTCTGTAATAATAAATAAATTAGTAGATATAACCCCACCACAATAGTAAGAGTAGGTATATAAGAGATGTTGTAATAATAGTTTGTACAAATACTTCTTCTGAAGATGCCCTGGTGGGGTGAAACGATCGTTAAGACGCATTAAAGGTATAAAGTGGAAATTACAAGTGTTTTATTTTATTTTTTTAAATATTATTTTTTTAAATATTACAATGTGATTCCCAATTTCCATAAAGTTGAGGCTGAACCTATTAGTTACCTGGGTGATGACAATATCAAAGACATCGCAACTAATTAATTCTATTAAATAGTTATATCGCAATTGAAACCAACCACTAATTATCTAATAAATTTGTTTGTTTTTCGTAGTTCAGTAAATGACTGTTACAATGCAATTACTTATTTTGCAAAACTATTTTAAAATGAAATTGTTTAATCTTGTACCTAACACTTATTTTAAACCAAGGTAGGGAAATTTTCGCATGAACCCTAACAAGGTTTTTAAATATTACTTATACAAATCATAAAAAAGTTTCTTAATATTGTGACGGACGTGGCGTTTTGGGTGGAATTGACCCGCGCCGATTGCAAAACATGAGTGGAGTTTGCCCATGCCGCGTTCTAGAAAAATTGAGAGAACTACCAGAGCAGTCGATATGCTTCGAGAGTAACCTAGCAACGTACATCAAACTATAGTAATCAACTGCGATAGACGATTTAGTTGACAGTTGACAGAGAATAGTTGACAGGTGACGGAGAACAGGCATTTGACAGATAGAGAAGTTTACGACGAGTGTTTACAAAAGTTGTAGAACCGAAATTGTGTTAAATAGTTAAGTTTTGTTCAAAGAGTTAAATGTACGAGTTTAGAGCAAAAGTAACAATATATTCCAGGCATCAAGTGAATTTATAAAGGTATTTAAATCCTCTGTTTGTACCGTCTGATTAATTTACAAGCTTATTATATGAACCGTTCTAACCATCGCCACAACTCGCATCTACCTATTACATTAGTTGATATGTTAAGACTGGTCATTAGTAGTCTGCTATATTTGTCTGTTAAAACCATTATTTTTTATACCACGATGTTGTAGAGATAGTATAGCCCAACACCTAATTACTATTTTACGATCTTTTGTTCAACTCGCCATGTTTGTATCTATGTTTTTCCGCTTCAGGTTTTGTAATTAATTTTCATCACACTTCCCATTAACCTATTAAGCTAAAACTTTGTTTGTATATTTCAAATGGATGACAAAGCTACTTTTCGTTTCCATCGCATTACTTTCAGCGTCTGATACTGACCAGAAACGTACCAACGGAAATTCGATAACACATATTACGGTTAGATACTTCGCATTTGAAGATGGTACTTTAGTTCATGGTCACGGTTCCCTATTGCACTCTATATTATTCAGAAAGAGAAAATCGTAAATAAAAAATTAAAAAGAAAGTTAATTAATAAGGTGTACCACCAAAAATAAAATGAACAATGTAATTAATAAAACTTAAAATTTTAATAGTGCACTTTTTGTGAAACATTTCAAATCAAAGAGAAAAGAAGAAAAACAAATAAGTTTCACGAAATTTTATTGTCTCGACAATATTGTTTCGGTCGATTCGACCATTATCTAGAGAATACAAAAAAAAACTAAATATATAAAATGTGTTCAAACAATTTATACTATTAAATTACAAGAAACGTGGTGGGGACGATAAGTTATTATTTATACAAAATCAAAGGGAAATTATGGGATACTAATTCTAGTTGGCAATGTTCAGCAAAACCACATTTGCTATCCTTTTTGTTAATGGCGTTATTATGTTCGGAAACGCGTTTTTTAATAGACCTGCCACTCTGTCCAATATAAATAGCATTGCACGAATTAGAACCTAAACGATAAACACTACTTTTTTCTAAGAGATCAATGGTTTTATTTTTACATAATATGGATTTTAAATTAACTGGACTATTTTCTATGATTTTACAATTAAAAGAATTTTCTAGTTTGTATTTGAATCTATGACTAATATTTTGAACAAATTTTACACTACCAAACTTAGGGATAGTTTTATCAATTACATAATCGCTTACAACTATTTATATTTGATAATAATAAAAACATCTTAAAAAGAGGGAAACAAGAAAATACAAGAAGAAACACGTGTCCGCTCATATAAAATTCAGTTAGTGGTAATTAGGGTGAGTCTTTCTTTATTTAATTATTATTTGTACTGCTCGCTATCTTTTGTTTGTTGTGAGGCCCTAGAAGTGTAATAAGAATAAGCAACGGGGTAAGTTGAGAGTTTTCTTATTTTTTATGGGGTCTGTATGTCTCTCGTAGCGATAGACACCACCTACAACCGACCTTTTCTTCTACCCTGAGTTTAGTCTATCCACGATTGTGGGTCGTTGTTTAAAAGAGAATAAAAGAGCCGAGTTGCACATTTTACATTTTGAAATATTATATAGCAATTTAATAGAATTAAATTATATGCTGTGCTTAGCTGTAAAGCAATATACATTGTTACCAATCTTAGCACCACAATTGGAATCTGTTCTTTTCAATCAAAATTAATATTTGTCTAAATATATTTCATACTCGGGAGATAACAATAAAAGCGCTTACAAAATAAAAAAAAATGTTGTACAATATAAGCAATATTGTAAGTATGAAAACCAAAAATTATTGTTGAATTAACAACATATATGACTTAAATAATAAAGTAAGGAATAGATTTAAAATGCATCCAACTAAATTAGTTAAACCTACAAAAACTAATAGTTAATAGTAAATCTTAGTTCGATTATTTGGACAGACTTGAAGTATCCCATATATCTTGTAACATGTGTGATGCACTATACATAAGCCATATGGGGAGCGTTATTAGAAAAATACTAAATGAGCTAATTTATATAATAGAAGAAAAATAAATAATCTACAGGCATATCTGAACATTTTTTAACGTCCAAACAAAGTGTCTCACATAATTCTATTAAATTACTACATAATATTCCTAAAAGTAAAATGTTAAACCTTCTTAAAACAATAGAAATTTAGAAATATCAAAAGAATAGAGTCCATCTGGTAAATAATCAAATAGAACTAAGTACCAACAATTCACCCTTACTACTCTTAGAATTCCCTAATCTGCAGACCAAGTATAAATAATTGTAAGCGATAATGTAAGATTCAGTACAAAATATCTGTATCCTTCGATAATAGTGCAATAGCTAAAACGATCGTCAGGAATTGTTAAATAAAGTTTCTGAAATATCACCAAATAACATAAATAAATACTTTAGTACCTAGCTGTTTTGTACAATATTGATAAAGTATATAGTAAAGTAGAATAGTCCAGAAAATACTTTTCAATTTTTACGAATCACATAACAAACTTTTCTAAATGAATCATTTGCCACGGATATAAAAGCTTAGTTTGAGATTTTTAATTTACCAAAGTTACCGTTGTACAAAATATCTACATACTATATTATTAATTTTATTCTTGGTAATACATCCTTTAAATAAAAGCTTCTTCTTATTTCTTTTACTTATTGTTTGTTCGTGCTGATTTATAGCTTTTACATACATTTTTGTAGGTTTATCGAGTATTGCTCCAAATATAAATATTTCAATACATATTTTAATTTACTGTAGTTTACTACTACTTAAGAACCATTACCTTAACAAGGACTTTAAAGTATCTCATATTACTCGGCAGAATCTATATCTATGATAACAAATGGAGTCCTCTTGTTGGAAATTCTTAGAAGCTGCGAGTAATGGTATATAATGATACGATCAATAACCATCAAATTTGTCTACATTTCTGATTTATATAGCGTTGTAATTTCCGATAACGAAATTATATAACATAGGAAAACATTTAACAGTTTTGCGTTTATGCAGTAGTGATAGAACACGGCCCTAGTAAGAATTTTTAAGGAACTTTTACACTGATTCAGAAATAAAGGTTAATTGCAAGGAATAGTAAAAACAACAAACAAAAAACTTATGATAAAGCAATTACAAATGTTCTGTTCCGCTCAACTTGTATCACACTGATTGTACGACTGAGTTCAAAAGTCGGTGTGTTTGTCACAACCTCGTATATTTTATAGCTTAAGAACAAAATTTTTTTAGAGAGAGCTCATTTTTCATGTGGCAATTTTTCCATTGTTGTTTCAAAATACCTTCCCTTATAGTGAAATGAGGTTATGTTTTTTATGTGCCCTAGCATAAGGATTATCGTTAGGAAGCTCTTAAAAAAGAATTCTTTAGAGTTTGAAGTCGCGTCTCCGAAATATTAAGCTTCAATGTCGTTTTCCATCTATGTACCCCCTCACCCCACCATTTCTATATATGTCTTTGTGACAATTCTAAGGAAGTCAAGATAAGGTTTAAACTTTTGACGGTGCAAGCTAGGCGAAGAATTATTTAAATGGGTAAATAGTACAAAATCGCAAGTAGCTTCAAGAAGCATATTTCACAAAATCCCCTTCAACTATTTCGGCTAAAAGCCATTCTCAAGCGTATAACTTTACTAAAATACAAAGTGGTTGTTACATCTTTAAGTACCTAAAATTTGGGATATCCTAATGGTTACAGATTCAGAAGAAGTGGAGTATTGAGAAAGCATAGTTCTTTTCGGTTATTGAAATATTTTTATTTGATTATAACCAGTTGCGGCCCTAGTTTTTAGTTTCAATCCTACGATCTCAGAAGAAAAAATCTATCACCCCTACCACCATCCTTGCTTTACCGCCTCGAAAATATAAATAACAAAAACGATAAAACGCATTTATTTTTCATTGCAACCACAAATCTAATACAATAAATCCATAAAGCAAAGTATAAACTAAACTAAATTCGTGTTGTCATTAATGTATCGAACCGAACAGGAACACAATCAAAACGTCACAGCAAGTACATAGGTACAGTGGCCGGCACCTAAGGAGATTCAGCGATGGTCAGATTGACAGGTAGGTTGGCGGAGACTTTTAGCATTGCAATAAATGAAAGAGCCAATAAGAATATAGCTGGACCGAAACGTCAACTTGTAGTTCAGCGGCGCGCATCACTGAGAGAAAAAGTACTGAACACGGAACAGAAGTGAATTCATTCAACTGATTTACGTACGCTAATGGGGTTTTAATGAAGTATGCGAAGTGAACAATTAAAATTTCACTATCATCATGAACATAAGGAGCAAATCATGGGTATAAGTACCTAATTATATAAATCTAGGAATAATAGCTAATTTAAAGATTATTAGGTATGCATAGAAGTAAGTTGTTGACAAACAAAATAAAGTCGAATGAACAAAACTTGATAATATGAATTATGTAGTGTATCTTACCCAGATCTATTTGTTAAGGCATTTGTTAGAAAACTTAGTTTGTACAATCGATCTTTATATTTGTTATTTTTATATTTCGTAGTTTCGTTTATAGTTGTATGGTTTGTGCATGTACCAGATATCATAAATAATGTTGTTTAGTCTGGGTATCAGGTTCGTTAGCGACGATAGAAGAATATCGTGGTTAGTAGTTGTAAGCATATTATTTATTTATTTTATGTTCAGTTCTGTATCGGCATTCAGTATGAAAATACATTTTAATTTCAATAAGTATTATTTTATTGGCTAATTCATTTCACTGTTCAGTTCATAATACTCAACAGTATTCGATCGTCATATAACTCATCTACGCTACTGAACTTTGCTGAGCAGTTATCATTCTGCCTACCGGTCGATTAACCCCGCCCTAAAGGGGCTAGACTTTGCCACTGAGCATCCTATGTTTTATGGCTTTTGAATCTCCTTAGGTGCCGACCACTGTACTACGTTATAATGATTTCTTAATACTGAACTATCAATTCCTAGCAATTCGCACATTCGTATACATCCCCGATTAGGTACTTCTTCGCCTTGACCAATCGCATCGTAAGGTATTTGCACACGATTTGACAATACCACACATCAGTGTATACACCATCCTATCCTTCCAGCTATAATAAAGGTATGCACTATCGAATGAACAAAGACGTTGATCCGAGCTGATGGGCCGTGGTCGAAAGGAACTTGTAGATCCAAACGTTTCGACTGCAACTTCTGCAGTCATCTTCATTCAGTTGCTACTGAGACTCCGAGGAATCAAGCTGCCCACTGACTGCCGAAGTTGCAGTCGAAACGTTTGGATCTAAAAGTTCCTTTCGACCACAGCCCCCATCAACGTGGATCAACGTCTTCGTTCATTCGATTCCGGCCGCGAAAGCTTACGTTATAACATATGCACTATCCTGTAACTACATTTGCTTCGAGAGTTCGTTATCCATACTCAATATGAATAAAATCAATAATATTATGGGCGTGCACCTATTTCACGTGGAGCTACTTACAAACATAAACGTTAAAAATTATATTTCATGGAAAATATTACGTTTCCGTTGCGCAGAAGCTGCTCATATTACACTTGTCTGCAAAGTCTACATCGATTGCAGCTCAACTACCAGCATTAATTCGCTGTATGTTGGTAGCAAATGTTGTTGCTGAAAGGAGCGGACACGGCTTCATTAGTGCACAGAAGTCGTCTGCTGGCCGAGCTAGGCACATGTACACTAAATTATTATATTATCAAGTTTTAATTCAAAAATACATATATATTTAAATTTTTTGGTAGTTCTGCAGCTCTGCAGGACATATACACTAGCCGCCCCTGGGTGTAACGCTTTCTTAATTTCAATTGATTCAATCAAAGTTAGTTCTCTATGTTTTGATTGGCAAAAAAGTTTACATTAATTTGAAATTATGTTGTGATTTCTTTGTAGACAACGTTCAGTTAAACTTCTAATTTGTTTTGTTTTTTTATGCTGGCGCACCTAAAGCATCGCAAATCATAGCCATTTATTTGATATCTACACACTTATGTCTTGTTTGTAGTCTAATTTTTTGAAAACTGAATCTAAACTCTTTAAGGTATCCCAAATTTTAGGTATTTAAAGATGTAACAGCCAATTATATTTTAATATAGATTTTTAGGCGAAGTATTTTGTTAAATATACTTCTTGTCTAATTAAATAAAGAAAGACTCACCCTAATTACCACTAACTAAATTTAATATGAGCGGACACGTGTTTCGCTCAGAGACAGTCTCGCGTTGATAATGTCCCACGTGTGAAGTGGGCGAAACACGTGTCCGCTCATATTAAATTTAGTTAGTGGTAATTAGGGTGAGTCTTTCATTATTTAATTATTCTTTTACCTCCTATTTTCTACTTTTTATACTTCTTGTCTATTTGTACTATTTACGCATTTATATCAGGATAGAGGCATTTAGTAAATACCACATTATACTTGCTAACTTAGTATCTTGTGGAAATTTGGATTTTAGTTTTATTTAGTTCATTGTACAACAAATTCTGCCTACTTTCGTTTTGAAATAGAAGAGATATGTTACCAATACAAACGAGACCCTGCTACTACTCACTGTTTTTAACATTTGGATGATTATGATTGATCTATAATTTTAAGAAGTGTCCATCAAAGAGAATATTTTAATATAATAAAAATAGGTTACTAGAATCTATAACAGTATAGTAGCGGTTATTTATGATCGATTTTATTGACCCGCCAAATAAAATTACTAAGAAAACCGAAGCTTCCTGTTATGTGCTTGATATATATATATATATATATATATATATGTGTGTGTGTGAGTGTGCACCTATTTCAGTTTTTACCAAAAAACAAAACAGGACAAATATATATTGAACTGACTGACATGCAATATATCATAGTAATGATTCGTAAATGTGTAACGTAAGAAGACACAACGCTGTTAAGGTCATCTAAGGAATGTGACATGTACCAAAGTAATCTAAATTTAAATGTTTTCCATCCAAGAAGAACACTGTTTTCTATGATCAACGAACAAAATATAATAAATTTCTAATATACTTCAAGAAGTCACGAATAATGAACATTTATTCTTTAAATTTCTTCAAACATTTGTTTACTTACACATCGCTAATGTTTTGAACGTATTTTTTAATCTTTATGACAAATTAGTAAATAACCTATTTGTTCGTTAATAAGCACCAATTAAACACTATCTCTTTTTTTTATAAACCAAAATAAGATTATTTATCTTCAATCGACGGGGAATTGATTGGGAATTCTAAATTTGCCATAAAAATATTTGTGGTTCCGTTATGTTATTAGTTGGTGCTTGCAACGAAGTTCACCATAACAATATTGTAATTACTTTCATTACTTTTGCACAAAAAAGTTACATTTGCACTTGCGCGAAAAATTCTAAAATCTCACATGCTCATTTATAATCTTTAATGCACGTATAAGAAAAATATTTAATGTGTAACAATAGCAAACCACAAAACAAATTTAGTAAGTTATTGTAGAATTCGTATACGATTTTCATTCGCTTAAACGTAAATAGATCCACTCTTAACTAATATACTGATTGCCCAAGACTCCATTGTATAGCAACAAATATTTAAGATCATCTCAACTGGAATTTTTTCTTTATCTATATTTGGATTATGTATCGGGAACCAATTGAAAAATTTCAATTAACGTTATGAACATTCTGTATAGTTCACAAAAAAGAAATTCAATGAAGGGTTAATATGATACGTATAGTTGTCATGTACAAAACCCTCCTGCATTAGTTTCCTTTATTTTATTGAACTAAGCACAAATTATAAAACATGGAGTGTTTTCAATCCTCTATTGGGATCCGTCAAATAGGCATACATCACCTGTTGACAAACTTGTAACTCGAGTGAAGGTGAAATTTATATGAAAATACTCCACGTGGATTGTAAAATTATTTATTAAAATCATAAAACGCGTTAAATAAATAATTTTTTTTGGTAATGAAATCCTTGTGCGAAATCCAATAAAAAGTAGATAAGTACAGTAAAAGGCTTTAACCCCCCAGAAGTCACGTGGATAATAGTAATTCACTGCTAAAAAATTAAGCATTCCCGAAAAACTACTGATGGGAATATTTAAATAATCCTAGTATTTACAGTGGAACTGCTAGCGCATGCTTTCAGTGCACCGCGAGCGCCTGTAGTATCTGATTCTCCTCCAGGAGTTCTGGGAAGTCCGTGAATCATAAGTTGGGAGACGGTGACATCAAAAGTCTTGTCATCGCAGGTTTGGGAAGTTCTTTGGGAAATTGACTGCGGAAAATCACAGGAGCAAGATGAACTCGGTGTGCTGAGGTTTTTCTTGCCGGAAGTTCCTTTAATTACATTAATTATAATTATAAAGCAATTATGTTCTTCCGTCATCGCGGAAATTGTGTAATTGAAATCTATTTCCACGATGACGGGAGAACATCATTGTTTTATAATTACAGTTAATTTAATTAATCAAGATACTTTCGGAAAATTAAAGCTCGGATGGAATTTTTATGCTGTTTTCATTTAAATAATAAAGAATACTTTATGCTGTTGTATTTAAAAGCAATCTAATGCTGATTGATTACTACATTTTAATTTTATTCTTATTTTAAAATAAACTACATGTGTAATCCGTATAACTATTTATGTCTTTTTTTTGGGGTGCGACCACTGCAGAGATCTTCAAATGTGTTTCATTTAATTTCTCACGAAAACTAACTGTTCATATATAAAAGATATTTTTGGAATATTAGATAGGAACACTAAACTAGAAGCTTGCATGAAAGCACAATAGGTTTCAAATAAATGAACTCTGAAATGAAAATTTGTTTATGTCTATAGCTATTTTGAGATTAGAAACCTACCCCTTCCAATAAAATAATGTTGCAATCATAAGTTTGCAATGTTCACCTAAACCGGCTTTGCATCTACACGTCTTTGTGTAAAGTACGATATATAAATAGAAATGGTTATATCAAAATTATATTCAATAATTATCATCTTTGTATTTGCTTTTCCTTAAATCTCATACTTAACGTCGTACAGGCTGGCGACTAGCATAACCACATGTTCTTTTTAATGTTATCTAAGGGTGACAAAAGACATAGGAAGGAATAGAAAGATGCGATGGCAACATTTTTCTAATATACAGTATATGTATAGACGTCGTGCGCGATTGCAGTGACGAGTTTTGCTAGCGATGCGATGCGGTTGCTTTTACGAGCATAGCGATGCGATGCGTTACGTTGCAGGTACATTTATTATGCATAGATAATTTGTGTAGTGAATTATTGGTTTACTAATGCAATTACTGGTTATATATATTTGATATATATATGTATTATTTATATTGTGCACAGTACTCGAGAAAGATCTGATTGTTTTAACACGTTATCATTGGTCATTGTGTTTATAAGAGCTCGTTGTTGAATTGTGGCTAAAGTGCTACGACGATCCATCACCCCAGTATTGTACAGAAGAGACACAGATATATCCGGTGATGCCTATAGTATGGTGACTTGCCTTGCGTGGGGTGGGCATGGTGCTATAGCGGCACGGGGTTAGGTTTGACTTGCCCTGTTGGTCTCCAGAATGTGTGTATCCCGACTGGAGGCGCGTGAGCGCAAACTCATGATAACAGGTGTTTAATACGATTTGCTGATTGACGGATTCTGCTAGACCGATGAAGATTAATTCGTAAGTAATCCAGAGGGACAGGAGTTCCGAAGAAACCCCGGTGAGTACCTAATTACTTTATGATCTTGTCAAAAGATCGGTAAGTGTTTTTATTATTTCATGTGAAAACTTCCTATAAGCGAGAACGCCTGTTTGTCGTCATCTCACTTTTACTCAGTCACTAGCCAGCCAAATATGTTTATACTTGTTCACGCACGCCTTCATCTCCCGTCTAAGTAGATAATTAATTATATTTACTATTTCTTAATTATTGGTGAGCAAAATTATCTTGATTATTCTTATTGATTTAAATGTTCTTTTAAACATTAACCAATCTGACATCAGATCGAATCAAATTAAACGAATTAAAAAAAATCCCCTTATATTCGTCATAAATATTACGGCCACTTAAAATCACCTTCTATTTATTTTATGTCAATCATTTTTTAAATCCGATGTTTATAAATGGAAGGCACTAAAATTCACAACATCTGTATCTTCAGTTTTGGATTTGGTAGTATGCAAATCTAATTAAATGCAATACACGTTACCTCGGTATACATCTAGTTTGGAATACGTCAAATTCGGAATGCGTCCTGCTTAGACGTGACAAATTTTGCTTAGTATACGATACAAATACCACCCCAACAAAGTTCAAAAAAGTCGCAATAGCATCGTTTGGGAAGGCCAGGTAATGTCAAACTTTAGAAATATCCTGAGAAAGGGTGCGATACAATGTTCTGTAACTGTAACAGCTGAAACAAGTTAAAAACGGCAGAAGACGGAAAAATGAAAACCAACAGATTGTCAAGTTTTATTGCAAGGGAACTGTTCTTCCATAAAATAAACGATCTATCACTTATTAATTTTTGTATTTTAGTATTAAACAGAGCTTAAATTTAAAAATGTATAATTAAATCTCATTTAAACATAAGGAAAAAAACACAAGTGTTTAAGAGTTTAACAAGAATTTTATTTAATAAATAATAATAAAATTTATAAGGGCTTCATCAGGTGATGAAATGTACAACGTGAACAATTACAAGATTTCTATATACAGATCATGAGGTGGGAGAGGAAAATAAATTTAATTGAATATTTAAATCTCATTTTTTGTTTATGTGTTTAAATTATTTTATAACCCCATTGATGTAGTTATAATATCAATTAGGAGTTATTTTTAACCATTTTTATATTATGGATATTATGGGAAAATTTGGTTTTATATACCTACGTCCTATTCGGTATACGCAAACATCGGTAACGGGTTAATATGGTACCACTCTATTTGACTCCGGAGTATGATTTTATCAGGTCAAAACGCAATCATTTAAAAAACATTAAAAAATAATTTAAAAACCTTTACAACATTTACATTTCGGATTTCGCACATTTATAAACATCTATTTGATAGTACATACAACAGTCGTACAAATATATGAAAATAAACTGTAGAACTCTCTTATAAAAATATAAACATGGAATCAACAAAAACAACTACTCCGAGGGCTAATACCCCTACCGGTATTGAATTACACTGTTGACTCGGGAAGATTCTTAGACAAAGATACGAAAGATAACCAGAAAAAGAAGGAATTAAATCCTTATTTATCATATAGCCTGTAAAAGCCTTTCTGCCAGCGCCCACCTGATGAAACCCAATAAGTCGAAACGGGTTGTGGGATATAGCTTTCGGTTCGCTGTGGCTACTTGGTAGGACGCGTTCCAAATGTGGGACCTTTGATCTTAATATTTAGATGAATAAGGATTTTAATTCCTCCTTTTTTTGGATATCTTTAATAAACTTTGATATTGTGACTAGGAATAGGTACCTAACCCAGATAAGAGATTTAAAATAAAAATATACAATAATACCTTTGGAACGTATAGTAATTTTTAATTAATAATTAATATCGTCCAATACCAATTTCCTAGTTTTACTAAGTAAATATTTATAAGAAATATGTACCTACTGGATTGCATAGTACAATATTTTGTTAAGTCTCTTGTCACTGATTAAAAATATTAAAGAAAAATAAATAAAATAATTATAATGTTTCTTGTTAAAGTTTTTTATTATCAAAACTCCACAATATTGTTTTGACTGTTTTGGTTTAGTATTACTTCCATGTACCTTTGATAAAGATCTAAACAATCGAAAGAACATTGTAGGGTTTATAATTAAAAACTTTTCTAAAATATCATTATAAAGAATTTTATTTTACTTACAGTTTATTGTTATTTATGGGTAACCAAACTATCATTTCGTCCTCTTTAACGACTCTAACGTAATAAAACACGATATCTAGTATCAGTTAATAATAAATATCATCAGGTGTCAGGTGGTAAAATTCCCAAAAAACACTTAACTGAATAATTTTTCATAAATACTTCAGACAGTATCGATTTTGAGATTAAATGTGATCGTTTTTATTTGCGAACTGTTAAACACATAATCATGATAATTAATGAATTATAAAGTAATTAGGAGAAGTTCCCTAACATTGAAAGTAAGTCCGAGTTGTTGTTTTACTGTTTAACATTACGGTAAAGCAAATGTTTTTTTTTGTATTAGCGCAGTTAAAATAATAACGAAATAGTTATGTACGACAACTTACCTAAATGTACGCAATCGGAATAATAACTGCTTCACGAGCACTAGCAAACGTTTTTCTTTGAAACAGTTCGTAAACAATCCATTCAATATTGCAGTTCATTAAAACCATTTAATTATTTTCTTTTCCACTATATGTATAATAAGTAGGTACTCAACACACGCAAACCTTTTGTCTTTTTGAACTAAAAATGCGAAGAGGGAAACTGTTTAATTCGCTTTCGGTACTTTCAGTCTGAGGTCTTGTGGTATACGATGCGTTAGTCCTTAGGCGCCTTTCGCGTATAATTCTAAACTGAGCATCCCGATGTTATACATTGTCGCGCCAAATCTGAAGTTTCCAAACGCGCAAGTCGGAAAAAACCACTAAATAATAATGGTTTATTATTATAATAAATACAATTGTCTATTGTTAATACAACCTGTTTATGAATAATAACGGAATTGATGATTTAATACGAATGTTATTCGGTTATTTTTAATTATTTATTATAAAAGATGTTAGTTGTTTAAACTTATTATCAAATATGTTGTACGTAATAAAACACACTTATTATTATTATCATTATTATTGCAATCATCACCTGATGAAGCCAATGTTTTATGGAACGAAATCGTTGTGAATAAACAAAAATTATTTTAAGAAAGTGTGTTTTAAAACTTTTAATGAAGTGATCTTCATTTTCAAGATATCGCGGAAGTTTGAAATAGATTCATTAACAAAGAAGTATAAAATTAGTTACCTACTAAATAAAAACCTTTGTCCACTTAGAAAATGTAAAATATTGGTAATTTTTAGAGGTACGGATGATTACCGAGTGACTTGTAGTGTGAATAATATAAAAAATAGCCTTATAACACTACAAACAATGTTTATTGGTACAACCAAATGTATACATTTCGACTACGAAGTAATCAATTTCAATGGTAATAGTAAATTAAGACTAAGAAAAGATTATACCTAAATATATTCTAAAAACTACCTGTAACTTATTGAAAACTATTGAACAGGGGGTTGTTGGTGAACGGCAAGTCAAAATTCATCAAAGAATCTTTGAATTTATGAATGTAAATACACTCGTAAACTTTTAGGTCGATGTAATTGTGACAAGATTTTAATAGTTCAATATTATGGTCTATACTATGTCCCGTGTTTAAGGCATAGTATGCAACTGCTGATTTTTCCGAATTGTTCTTTTTAGGTGGTACAGATGTTCTTTTAAACGTATGGCTAGATTTCTCTTAGTTAAGCCTAGTTAACGCAATATTAGAATGTTTAGAATCTTGTTTAAAACAAAATTATTTTAAATTTAATAATAAAATTTATATTTATATTTAATTAATAAAAAATCAAATCATCCCAATCAACATAAATTAACCGCATTTCATAGCATGACTCATAGACTACTAAATTTACCTCTGAATAATGAAAACTTTAATATTGAGAAAAATACTATAAAACATATTGCAGTGAACAAGGGATACTCTCCACAATTAATAGATGACTTACTAAATAAAAAACAAAAAGTAAAAAACCATCGAGAAGCGTATATAGTAAAACATAAGATAGTAAGAGACAATAACTATAAATCTATTTTATATATAGGAAATACCTCCAATTCAGTAGCTAAAAAAAATAAACAAAACAATAATTTTGAAATATCATTCAAAACTGCAAATAATCTATCCAAGTATTTAATTAATAGCAATGACAAAAACGAAAAAATAAATTCAAATGGAGTATATAAGTTAAATTGCAATAGTTGCAATGCAATATACATAGAACAAACCGGAAGAGCGTTCAAAGAAAAAATTCAAGAACATGTGAAAAATTATAATGAAAATTCATCATTCATGAACCACGTTAATAACATAAAACATAAATTTAATTTATAAGAAAAATTCAATATTTTACATCAAGAGAAGAAAGATAAAATCCTAGACATTTTGGAAACCTTAGAAATCAAAAAACACATGAAAAATAGCAACTAAATATTATTAAATGAAATCGAAAATATATATGGCTCAATAATTATAAATAAAATAGTAGATGCATCCCCACCAGGATTGTAATAGTATTTAAGAAATAGTGTAAGCAAATTTGTATCAATACTTCTTCTGAAGATGCCCTTGTAGGATACAACGATCGTAAAGAGTTTAATAAATGTATTAAGTGTGTTTCACTCAATTATTTTATTCAATATGATTCCTAATTTCCATAAAGTAAAGGCAGAAACAATTAGTTGTTAGAAAAGGAAAGACGCAGTAATAAGGGATAGAGATAGCCGTGGCGATGATGAAGATCATCAGGGTTGTAGGCAGCTGTAGAGTATTACAGAATGACAAAGAAAAGATGCAGCAGTAAATTATACAATATTTTACAACAACAGTATTTAAAAATATAACATAAATTTTCGTTAAAACTAAACAAATAATTGAAAAGTACAGCACGTACACTAGAAAAATTATTACCACCAGAATTTGCTTACTTGTTTTGGAGAATCCATTACACTAACAACATTATTCCAGTTGTACCGAATCTCTTTCTTCTCTGGCCACTTCTAATATCTCGTATCCTTTTTCATCGTACTAGCTAGTACTTCATTTTCTTTCATAAACATAATTTTATTTAAATATAATTCGTTCTCATTTTGCACTACAATAAATTCATCAAGCTTTCTCTCTCAAACTTGGAGAAGTTGATTCTTTATTGGTTGTGTTTAATAAACCCAATTCTCTCGAATTCAATGTTTTCTTCGTCTTTACAGTAGAGTAAAGTATATATAATACCTTTTCCCCCTATAAAATGCACTCGTTGAGATTAAACTGAATAAAAACACTAATATATGGCACGAAAACATTTGGTTCCTTATAACATATCATACAATTAATGTTTAAACAGAATAATGAAAAATCTACTCTATTTTAGTAATAAAATTTAATAATACACATCAACTTTGTGTTGGTAAATAAGACAGAGATAGATAAGTTATGACTACTGCGACTCGTTGATATTTTGTCCCTGGTGCCTTTTACTGGAAAGCTGATGAAATTTTATTACACTGGCAAAATAACTCGGTTTTAGGGTACCAGCATTTACCTTAATACACGTTATTTTAGTGTTTCTAAATAAAAATAAAATAGTACAGTAGAACTCTCTTATAAAAATATAAACATGGAATCAACAGAAACAACTACTCCGAGGGCTAATACCCCTACCGGCATTGAATTACACTGTTTATTCCGATGGATTCTCAGACGAAGATATAATATATTCACAAAAAGAATGCGTTAAAATCCTTTTTCGTCTAAATTTTAAGGATCACAGATCCCATGTTTCGAACATGTCCCCTCTTATAACGAACATACTTGTAATATACCCACGATTACAGTGTACCAAATGACGATTATACCCACCTTGTGAACTGTATCTTCTGTAACAGAAAAATGAAGTTGAAGAATGTTTGAAGGAATATATCAATGAATCTGAACCTTATTTAAACTTGAAGACATCAAAAATAAAGTGTGATAATGGGGGCGAGCATAGTATCAAAAGTTTCGAAACATGGTGCAAGAATAGAAGGATTTTGTTGAACTATACCATCCCATACTCTCGTCAGTACAAAGGTACATCAGAAAGAATTAGCAGGACTCTTGTCAATAAAGTAAGAACTCTACCTACTGTTTGACTCTAACCCAAAAATGCTATGTGAAATAAAGCTATGTACACTGCTGCATATTTAGTAAACAGCAGACCCACAACTATTAAGGCTGAGACATCACCAAAACTATGGTATGGACATAAACCTAATCTTTACAATAACAAATCTTTGGTTTTGTCGTGTATATCCTTAAGAATCGGAAGAAACTCGATCCAAAAAGCAAGAAAGGAATTTTTGTTGGGTATTCAGAAAATGGATATTAAATAATCAATCCAAATACCAAAGAAAGTTATGTATCAGATGATGTAAATTTCTAATGAAGGAAGAGTAAAATAGAATCAAGCAATTTCATATCAGTGGAAAAAATAGAAAATTAAGATAATGAAAACAACCAAGAAAGAAATGAAGATAATTAACTCTTAGATCAAAACACCGAAAGCTCTGAAAGTGAAACTGATAAAGACACTGAGCACGAAAGTGATGTACAAACTGTAAATGAAAATCAAGACCAAAACCAAGGAGTTCATAATAAAAATGTCATTTAGTGACCTAGTAGACAGAGAAAACTGCCACTAAGACTCCAAGATTATGTCATGTATGGTGTCAATGACGCTCTCATGTTATACACAGAAGTGTATGTAAGTGTGAAGTCCTGAAAGACAAGAATAGGAAAAGGGCAAGAAGAATAAAAGCAATCCCTGAACAAAAATAATACATGGAAATTTTCGGATGAAAACTGAGCAAAAGGAAGAGGTATTATTACAGTAAAATGGATTTTCAGAATAAAAGACGATGGAAAAGATAATGCAAGATTGGTAGCCAGGGTCTGTCAATATAAAATGGAAGAATCTGAAATACAATAAATAAAGCTGCACAAAGAAAAGTGAAGATTATGATATTCGACGTGAGGACTACCTTCCTGCGTGGGACTTGATAGAAGAAATATATATGAAGATCCCTAAGGGATACGATGCGCCGGGAAAATTTTGCTCACACAACGACTCTTTATAGCTTCAAACAAGCACCACTGCAATGGAACAAGCGTCTCAGTGAAGTCCTAAAAACTGAAAATCTTAAATAATTGAAATCAAATCAGTGTGTTTTAAAAAAACAAAAACAAAGCTGTTAAAATATTCCTTTTGTCCACATTGATGATGGAATCTTATTTGGAGAAGAAGAACACCATGTGAAGATACTGCTTGAGAATCTGATAAAAAAATTTGAAATAACTCTAGAAGAAAATTCAACCCAACAGCTTGAAATAGAAATCAAAAGGGCTGAAGATGACATATTCATCAACCAAGCCAAGTACAGTAAACAAGTCCTCCAACTAACAAGAACACACAATCAAATGAGAGTTCCACTGCTAGTAACTTTCCATATCGAGAAGTTATTGGAAGCCTGCTCTACCTATCATGTAAAACCAGACCAGGCAATTAAATAGTGAATTACTTTCTCTTCACTTACCTCTCACTAGTAGGTTTAATATGGATGATTGGAATAACATTGACAGCTACGGATAAATATTTTGTACTTAAAAAAAGAAAATTTTACAGTAGTACTAGTTAAACTACCCATCGATGAAATTGTTCCCAACATCCAATCATCCATCTGACAACTACAACCAGCTGAAGTCAAAGAAATACCCTCTTCACTCAGTCGTTTCCGCGGTATAACCTTCGTCTAGGTTGTCAACAAAATACCACTGATCATGCCAGCAGCACTTGCTAACAAAACGTTTAGACCAGTCTTAGGCAAAGTGGGCGATAATGCACCCTTGTGGGCGCTAGACGCCAACAAAGGGGCGGTAAAGAGCCCAGAGAAAATTGGGGGCCGTTGAAACGGTTTAGGGGAGCGATTGCTGTTTTGTATTTTATTTTAAAAACTAAAATCAAAACTTGGATTATTTCGTTCTTGTTCCTGCCCAGTTTAATTGTATAGACCAGCGGTCGGCAACGTGCAGCCGAGACCTATCTCCTTGCGGCCCGCGACTGTTTTGTAAATGAAAGTCGTATAATTAAATTAAAACAAAAAATTATTTATTTCAGGCACAAAAATTGTCCATATATTTCACGAATTACACATCACTATCAAACAACGTTACGCCGCGCGGAGCGGGAAGCGGGAACGGTCATCGTATCGAGCAAAAACAATTGCCACCCGCGCTTGTTCCGCGCAGGTTGTTTTTTGTCCGCGCTGCGCACCGAGCGACGTGGTCTAGTGCTCTAGACCAGTGATTCTCAACCACTGTGCCGCGGCACTTTTGTGTGCCCCGAAATTCTAAAAGTGTGCCGCCAAATTTTAGATATATAATAATGTTAATATTATTAAATAATATGATTTAAAAAGAAAAATATTTTTAACAGGAATAGATATTTAAATCCTTAAAAAAAATTAAATTATCTCATTATTTGTTTTGCAACGCGTTCTTTCTTAGTGCCGGATTATAATGAAGCGGCGAACATAGGGAGAGCACAGAGGAGAGCATAGCGTTTTATTCAAACCAATAGAAATAAATGCATGCGTTTATAGTAAGGCGTTTTACATAGCGGCGAAGAGAGCGTTGCTGCAGCCGTATTGCAGAATTAAAGATATGTCGCAATATATTCAGCAAAATACTGCAAAAACTCTTACAAATTCAAATTTTGCCCTACAAATCGACAAGAAAAACTCAATTAATTGCATTCGTTAGATTTATTCAGGAAAATGATATAATTCATCAATTTTTATGTTGTCGGGAGTTACCTAATTTTACAACTGGCAAACATATTTTTGATATAATTAGTTCATATTAAAGAAATTAAAGATTCGTGGAAGTCATGTATTGGCATTTGTACAGATGGTGATCCAGCTATGATTTGTAGCACATGTTAAAGAACTGAATGGGGATGGATATATATTAGTTACCGATTGTTTTTTGCATCGAGAAGCACTTGTTACAAAATATTTGTCATCGGAATTGAAAAATTTCTAGAACAATGTGTTAAAATGGTTACTTATATAAAATCAAGACCATTAAAAAGTCGCTTATTTAGTAGATTATTCCTAGATATGAAAGCCAAGTAAGAATTCTTGTTACTGTATACGGAAGTAAGGTGGTTGTACAGAGGAAGAGTTTTGTTTCGTGTGCTGGAATTAAAAGACGAAATGAAAATGTTTTTTTAACAAAATAAAAATTATGAATAATTTGTTCATTTGTTGGAAGATAAAATATGATGCACTAAACTGGCTTACTTATCATAAATTCAAGTATATAAGGGCCTAATGAAAATATCTTAAACTCAACCGACAAGCTGATGGGATTCCAAAAATAAATAACCTTATGGAAGAATAAAGGCCAGCAATCCATTTCTCATAACGGATACTTCTGTATTTGACTTAACTTTGAATGAAGAGGAAGAACTTATTTTGCTTTCCAATAATCGAGATTTAATTTTAAAACATTTAGATGAATCAGTTAATTCATTTTGGATTAACATTAGATGCGATTATCCAATGATAGTCAAAAAAGCTTTAAATATATTACTACAATTTTTCACATCTTATTTGTGTGAATTCAAATTTTCAGCATTAACCAACATTAAAACTAAAAAAGATCAAGGTTGTTAAATGTAGAAGACGATATGAGAGTAGCATTGTCATTTTTACGACCAAATATAAAGAAATTATCAAAAAACATGAAGCTCAAATTTCGCATTAAAAGTATTCTTATTATTAACTTGTAATTAATCCCTTCATAAACGTACTGTTATTTTTGTAGTAGGTACATATTATTTTATTTCACACATTTAAAATTATTATCATAAACTATTTTACGCAGTGTATCACAGATAAGTAAATATTTTTAAACTGATCTTTTTCTTTGTGTGCCGACAAATTTTAAAATCGTTAAGTGTGTCGCAATAAAGGAAAGGTTGAGAATCACTGCTCTAGACCATTGCTTAGCATTCGGGAAGTCGCCGGTTCGAACCCGGTGCGGCTGCGCTGGTCCAAGTTTCTGTGGTTTCCTTGGATTACTTAGGCAAATGCTGGGGTAGTAAAATTCCACAAATAATCTTTCACTTCTCTTCTGTCTTCATTTAGATAGGATGCGATATTCCTCTACTTTTCCATTGCATTATCCACCAAGCAGCGTTATGTTGTAAAGTTCTATCTTCAAAATAAATAATAGACATCGTGATATCCACTATAAATTACATTAGAAAAAATGGGTTAACACATCGCTAATTTCAACTGTTTCTGTCAGAGTGGAAAGCAGATCATGGAGATGTTTTATATTATTCTGAAATGAGATGGGTAAGCAGTACTCAAAAGATTTTTTGATCTCAGAAAAGAAATCAACACTTTTATGAAAGAAAAAGGTAAACTGGTTCCAGAGCTTACAGATCTCCATTGGTTAACAGAATTTGGATTTCTGACAGATTTACCTCATGAGTTAAATACGCTGAATGTGAGGCTACAAAATAAAAACAAATTAATCTCCGATATGCATATTGACGTTAAGCCATTTCAAATAGTGATTAAGCGCTTCATAAAAAATATCCACGAAAATAAATTTGACCATTTCCCGAATTTATAAAAAGCAGTCAAATCAATTAATCGTCAGACTTTGAAAAGGGGTCTAGTAAACTGAAAAATTTTGCAAACCCATTTTCATGTGATATTGAGGATGTAACGAATAATTTACAAATGAATGTGATTGATCTCCAATATAATGACACTTCCAAAAACTCTTTCTGGAAAATTAATGATCTTGTTAAGTTTTACAGTAGCTTGCCATCCGATTTTTACGAATTGAAAAGATTCGCTCAGCAGTTAATTACAGTTCTTGGCAGTACTTACTTATGCGAACAAACTTTTTCAATTCTTAATTACAGAAAGAATAAATATGCTTCTCGTCTCATAGATGAGCATTTGAGAGCTATTCTAAAAATTTCAACAACAAACATGAAAACTGACATACAAAAAGTAGCCTTTCAAATACAGCCTCAAACGCCACAGCAATTTTTTTTTTTAATTATCTTAATTGTTTATCAACTATTTTTTAAGTACTTTGGATATCTTTGTTTTACATTAGTTTATGTTTTCCCCTCATTTTGTTTTCATTGTTCGTTTGTCATCTATATTAACTAAATAAAAATAAATAATTTTGTATTTTTAATATCACTTATAGTACCTACCTAAAATAGATAACTAGGTAGATATCTATTACATACAAAATTATCTTACAAGTGCAGCCCGCCTTTATCTATTTTTTTCACTATGTGGCCCATGTGTGCCAAAAGGTTGCCGACCCCTGGCTATAAACTATAGAATACATAATTTATCACGGCTTTGTTTTGAATAACGTAAATAACGCGATTTGTGCAATCCTGTATGAAGCGGCAGAATCGTCGATATTTGTTCTGTCTTGCTCAGTACAAATTCCGTCGCATGATGTAATCGAGTTTATGCATGTTCGTCTTATTCCTGTTGGTGCGTGTTGTATTTCAGAAGAAGACTAACTAATGTGCTCCATAAACCAGCGGCAGATATTATCCGAAAAATTCCTTTGAGCAATAGTTCTGTGCAAAAGCGAATTGAGGAGCCATGAGATGGTGGAAAACATTGAAGAGTCATTATGCAATCATCTGAAGACAAGTCAATTCTCAATTCAGTTGAGAATTCAGATGATTCCACTTTACCAACTAATGAAGTTTTGAAGCAATGAATTGTTGTCATACGTGAGGTTTATTAAAGATGAAGAACTATTAGGAAGGAACAGAGCAGCCGGACCTGGGTTCGAACCGGTGACCCCCCGAATGCTAAGCCCTAGACCACGCCGCTCGGTAAATTGTTAAAGGCACCTTTCATGTCCATGGGTAACACTATAAGAAGACAAATTATTACGAGGAGAGGGGTTCAGATTTCCTACATTTGGAGAATTATTATACAGCGCTATTTTCCTAAATGGCAAACTTTTATTAATGATCAATTGGGTCAAATAAAATTCGAAGTATTATCGTATTAAAATTGAGTAAATAACTGATTTTGGGTTATAAATTGTTGAATGAGTCGAAACTAGTATTTTACTGCAACCGGCAATTAACTTATATTTCTCTCCAAAGATAAACATGCCTATTAACCTCATTACTCATATACTGGATTTAAATACTAAAATCTTGTCTTTAATGTGTTGTCATTTGGTCTGAGCACAAGTGTAGCAAATTTTATTAGAGCTTTACAAAAAACTGCAGGGTAATAAATTTTAAAATTGCATATGCGGATGACTTCACGCAATTTAACCACCGGCCAGGTAACTCTTGGAAAAAGAGGGTTTTATAATAACATCTATTTAGTGTAACGTAGTGCTTAAAATTTAGTTTGGAGTTAATTTACGAAATAGAAAGTGTTAGTCAAAATTTCATTATATTCATTGATACACATTCATGTAGGTCGTGACTAAGTTCCACTTGAAGAAAATATATGCTATAAAGAGAAAGAAATAATTATCTTGAAGGTTAAATAAGTCCACGAAGCCGTCAAGAAGTCTGCGTGAAGAAGAGGTCCAGGAATCCGTCGAGTTCCGGAATTGTTGTGTGCATGGCGTTGATAATACTACTTAATTCTAATTGGTTGTTTATTAGAGGTTCAGAATTGTTTATTGCTTTATTGATATCTAGACATTCTAAAAGTGATATTTTCTTTGGTTTACTTATACAATATTCTGAAAAACCTGTTTTTCTAAGTTTTTTATTTATGCAACTGACGTGTTCGGAAATCCTCGTTGTAATAGCTCTGCCCGTTTGTCCAATATAGCTAGCGTTACAACTATCAAAAGATTGTGTAAATATATTCAAAAAAAAGAAGGCATTAAAATCCTTTTTCGTCTAAACTTTAAGGATCACAGATCCCACATTTCGAACGCATCCTACACAGTAGGCACGGCGTACCGAAAGCCATATCCCACGACAGGTTTCGACCTATCGGGTCTCGTTAGGTGAATGCTGTCGATAGATCGAAACCGGTCGTGGGATATGGCTTTCGGTACGCTGTACCTACTGTGTAGGACATGTTCGAAATGTGGGATCTGTGATGCTTAAACTTTAGACGAAAAAGGATTTTAATGCCTTCTTTTTTTGAATATGTTATGTCTTCGTCTAAGAATCCATTGGAATCAACAGTGTAATTCAATGCCGGTATGGGTATTATCCCTCGGAGTAGTCGTTTCTGTTGATTCCATATTTATATTTACATTGATTGTGTAAATGCTATTTCTTTTTAAGTTGTCTACTCTAAGTTTTGTATTAACTGTTAAGTTTCTGAGCTTTATTTTATTGCTTTCTATGGTCGAAATATTGAGTTTTTTAAGGGAATTTCCGTTTTTAAAGCTTACATTCGGAATGAAATTGATGGAACAGAAAGTATTAAGTGCTTTGGATGAAAGACTCTTTTTATAGAGACTTTTTTGACTAAGTTTTAATAATTTTTGAATGGTCGAGGGTTGGAAGCCATTATTAACTGCTATAGTTTTTATTATTGTTAGCTCTATTTGGAACTCAATCTGAGAAATAGGTAGGTTAATTGATCTGCCTAAGTTGCTAAGCTGCAAGTTTTGTTTTATATGGATGACACGAATCTGCTAGTATAACAGTATCTGTGGTGGTAGGTTTGCGGTAAACGTTAAAATTGAGTTTGTTATCGTTTTTTTGGATTCTCAAGTCTATAAATATGTTATTTGCACACTTTTGTAATTTAGTAATTTAATAACTCTTGACAATGATCTTGTAAGATCGAAACAATTGTTGAGTAGACAACAATAAATAGGTGAAACTTATCCAAATTACTCTGTTATATCTCTTAATATTTCGCTGTTTCACAACAAATGTACCGTCGAAAGTTTACATTTAATAAGTATTCATATATGTGTTAGACACGTAGCACCTAATTCTGTTATGTCTAGAACTTTGTCGTGGCTGGGTAAGCTACGTTCTTCAACATGTCGCTGAAACCTTCGACTGGGAAATAGTGATTATAATAGGTGTGCAAATTATACGTATCGTATAAACTTGAGAAGGAATAATTTTCTGTATATATTATACATAAAACGTGTACATATATCACTGAATTTACCATGTACATTGGGTAACAAATTAAGAAAGCGGCAGATCTTTGATATACCAAGGACTGAATACAAGCCAAGATCTCATTTTTCCATATTCGCACGAGAATGAGAGAATAGACTGTCGCTTCAACCGACAACAAGTGCGATAACGTTAATGGTGAGTGATGGAACTGTTGTATTCCTTTGTTTTTTATTATTTAGCATTAGGTTTTGCTTCTTAAAATGCTATTTGTAAACAGAGAACGAACTTTTAAGTTTTGCTATAAGAAAAGAGAAATCTTGTCGCACAGTCTAATATTAGGTGTAATAAACATCAAAAATTGATTCTTTTCTGCGTATCAGAATCATTAATTAAACAAGATGAGCAAGTTACTAAAAATTATAATAGTTTATCGCAAATCACAACTTGTATAAAATATTGTGGAACTGTCTTGTCGTTGACTCATCACGAATATGATAAGTTCAACAAATCAAGTGCCCCTGGTATTTCCTTATTTTATACGTTTATCGTTATTTTATTTCCTGGCAATCGACAGAAAATTTCTGATCAATATTCACAAGCCGCCGTAACATAAAAAAGGAAAAATGATCTGGCGATCAAAAAAAGTTCAGTTAAAAGATACAGAAGAATTACCCTTATCGTGTCAGAATACAAAATTTATTCAAAACTTATTATAAGAAGGATAAGAAAAAGAAATAAAGAAGAAAAATTACGACACACATTCGGGTTTTTAGGAGCAGAAGAGGAAAGATAGACGTGTTAAGTGCGTATATCTTAAGATTAACATTAAATAATCAGTAAAAAAAGAAATAAGAGACTTTAACACGGAAAAAGTGACTTGATAAATCAGATGGAAAAGAAATATAGAGAAATGTTACAAAAAACCGAGCAATAAAGAGAACTAATTAAAAAATGATGTGCATACATCAAATGTAGTGTACTAATTAGAGGAGAGTTCCCCAAACTTTTTTGTGTCGTAGACCCCTTGCCATGTTTTTCCGTGTTGGGTAGACCCCCTACTTACCTGATATTGATTTCCTGTAAATTTCTAACTGTAGTGAAGTTTAGTGTTAAAAACTTAAAGTAAAAACACATGTTAATTTATACATTTATTAATTGAATTTAAATTAAAACTACTCAAAATAAAATTTTGTATCTGTTATGTAAAATATACGGAACATTAAATAAACATAAAATAAACTATAAATAAAATAACATAAGCAATAAGTCAATATTTTTAGTGCGAAGGATGAACCTGATGCTTTAATAATAAATTATCAACATTTGGCGTCAATTTTGTAAGGGTTAATCTTAAATCTCCTCTGCTAATACCAACATCCTACAACTTACACAATTTTATAAACATATATAATAAATTTTTTACTTCATAGGTCCTTTTATAAATAATATATATGTTTTGATATTATAAGTTAGTATGATGTAAGTAAATAGGTACTATCAGTGTATGTGTTGAGATCCACTATCGTGGACCCCCATTTTCATTTCATGGACCCCCAATTTTTTTTTCGCTGACGTAGACCCCTTGCAGGTTGTCATAGACCCCTAGGGGTCGATATAGACCACTTTGGGAATCACTGAATTAGAGCAAAAAATGGTTGTTCCTTCTGCTCCTAAAAATTTCATTTTAGAAGATCTAACGGAATAATTACTACTAAGTGACGTAAAAAGATTTGAATATTTAAAAACGAAATGAATGAAATCGACCTTGTCGTATTTCTTATCGTTAACATCGCATAAGCCGACCGGATTGTTATGACTAGGTTGGTGATAAGGGCAGCTTATGGGATGACGTGTCCTGGCGACAGGCTCCTGCCTGCAAGCTAGAGTTCTTGTGTAATGTTAGTTCTATATTTGGTTTCATATTGATACAAGCTGTACACTCTTTCTTATATTGTTCAATAATTAGACGTTCCTATTATTAAAATAAATGATATTATAACATTCTTGTCTTACGGCTTATAAGGATATAATTTAAAGCTAGCAAACCAATATTTTACCGCCTCGGTAGGCGTGAACAAAAATGCATAAAAAACTTTTTTGTGTTTCATTCCCACCAGCTCTCGTGCTGGTGGGCGGGCAGTCCCTCCGACATACACTGTAGTGCAAAGCCGGAGGGTAGGGCGTAAGGCCCTCTTCAGCCTCCTTGTAGGAATCGTGGAAATGGGTGGGTGGTGTGATTAGGGAGAGAAAGATGAGACGGACGAAATGAAGACAGAAGAGAAGTGAAGGATCAGCTGTGGAGTCTTACTGCCCCAGCATTTGCCTAAGTGATCCAAGGAAACCACAGAAAACTTGGAACAGAGCAGCCAGACCCGGGTTCGAACCGGCGACCTCCCGAATGCTAAGCAATGATCTAGAGCACTACACCACGCCACTCGGTCAAAAATGCATAAAACTATTTACCAGTACAACTAACATTAAGACGGGGTGAGAGAAACATTTAACAGTGACAAGTCAATTTATTGCTGATTGCCATAAATTTGTAATATCTGGAGCCACCGCCCTTTGGTAGCCGTCTGGTACCCAAACAGTTGGTGGTTACTTAACTTAAGTAGACTAACCCTGTGTTAGGCATGAATGTAAAAGGAAAGAAAGAAATAAAGAAACGTATAAATCAGTCTAAATCATTAATAAATCGGAACACTACCTAAACATTCAAATTAAAAAAAAACGGATACAAGGGAAAATATATAAAAGGAACTCCAGATAACATCAAGGTACATTCTCAGAAAAAAATTAAAAACGGAATATTAATTAATTAAACCAGTTTTATTTATTATACAGGAGGTTTGGTCGTTGGTGTGTTGAAGGGACACATTAAAAGAAATATCTGTGCGGGTGTAAAGTTTGTTATGTACACTATTTATAGTAGGTACATACAAAGATGAAGTAACTCGCAGAAGAAGAAAGACAAATAGAAAATAATAAATGGTAATAAGGACTAGGTTGAGGTTGAATGAGTGGTGAATGGTATGGAACGGGAATAAGAGAGAGTTAGCGGATTTTCTTAACTATTTAAACAATTTGCACGATAGAATAAAATTCACAATAGAAAATGAAGAAAAAAACAAACTGAACTATTTAGATCTAACCCTTACAAGAAGGAACAATAAAATAGAATTCAATATATACAGAAAACCGTCACACACTATAATATAATAAATCCTGTCACCCTATACAACACAAGCCTGCTGCATTTCATAGTATGATAAACAGATTGTTACGAATACCATTAAACAAAATTAATTTCGAAAAAGAGGTCAATACAATAAAACAAATAGCACACAATAATGGATACCAAACAAAAGTGATTGATTTAATGAAAAATGTCACTTAATTTAATATATCCACAAACACATAAAAACAAAATACTTTCAAAACATTAACGTATATAGGTAGTACAACAACAAAAATTGAAAAAGAACTAAAAGCAGACAATTTAAAAATAGCATACAGAACAAACAACAATTTAATAAAATTTATCAATAACAAAAAAGACAAAACAGATCACATGGAAAAAAGCGGGGTATGTAAACTATATTGTAATAATTGTAATTCAGTATATATAGGACCAACGGGAAGAACTTTCAAAGATAGAATAAACGAACATGTTAAGAATTATAACCAAAATTCAGCGTTTAAGAACCATTTGACTGAAAACAAACATGATTTTAATATTGATAATATCAAAATATAACATATAAAAGAAAAAAGTAAAATACTGAACATCCTAGAAGCAATAGATATAAAATCACATTTCATTCACAATTAAAAAAATGAGATTGTTTTAAATAAAATAGAGAATGTCTACAATTCACCAATAGTAAATGCTTGTACATCAACTTAGTAATAATTTCAATATGTTTAAACAATAATCTGTAAGTCGCACAACCCAACTTGTACACACCCCACTAGATAATAAGAAATAGGATAGGTAATATAAGCTCTAGCAGTAAAAACTCAGTTTAAACGCACTTCAGCTCCTGAAGATGCCTCTGTGAGGTGAAACAGTATTGTTACGCAACTTTAATAAAGTTTCGTGAAAGTTTAAACGTGTTTCATTGTTTTAATAATTCATCATGAAGATCAACATTCATCAAGTAAAGGCCAACTCGGTCACCTATTTGAATGAGTAAGTTGACTGATTTTTGGCGACTGACTTAATAATTCTCATTTGGAACGTTTTTATGAAACGAAATCTTAAAGAAATAAAAGAAGTAGGGGAACCATTTCTGGGGATTTTAGTTTGGCGTTTTTCGAAGTAAGGGTGCTAGCAATTTAAGGAAACTGACCGTGACGAAGGTAATTGGCTTTATTAAATTTTATAACAGTAACAGGATGTATAATGAAGTTTTTTTTTACATAAAGAATAATTAAAACATTTTCTAAATTAAAATAATTATAAGTGTTTAATTTGACGATAGAATTAAAAAATTGTTCTCATCGGTTGTACTGCTATACCATATTAATTCGAAGGACCACTAAGTTCTTTAAATAAACATACACGATACTGTGAATACATTTATTTACAACAAAACTTGGAAATACGTCTAAAGGAAGACCGTTTTTGAAATACACTTATAATGATTGTTTATGAGGTATTATTCCTCAGCTAGTCGAAAGCGGACTCTGTCTCATCCTAAATTCGGATGATTATATTACCTTCCAAAATGGAAGGGAGCAAAAAGTATATAATTATATAAACAAATGCATAACTTATACCTAAATAGCTGGGGCTTAGGTAGCAATTACCTACACCAACAAAATATTTGTTTGTAGATAAACAAGTATTGGATGACTGGTTATTGACATGAAACCAGATTTTAGAAATTTCCTACTGAACAACGGACCTGAAGGGTACAAAAGAAAGTGGCGATAAACTTACTCACTCACTATTCTTACTATTTACATTTTACAACTATATTTACAACGAATTCCTTAATATGGTTTTACCCCGTACCTAACTACCTGAGCGTAATAACCTAAAAAACCCTTATTACTACCTAAATCTTATCTTTATTTTTATATTTTAAAGTACTGTATAGAGTTCGACAAAGTTCTTTTGTGCCGAAACAGTAAGCATTATTTAAGCATATTTTGAGAAATGCGAATGCGTATCGAATTCGTTACATCATATCTTCTCTGGTCGTGTCGCTATCCTACAAATTTTCCTTCTTAGAAAAAAAAAACATTTCATTGTCAGTATAATCTGAAGACCTTGTTGGCCAACGACCAAAGTATTTACTTCTCGTCCAATCCATTTGTTGTAAAAATTGATATTTAATATGGTAATAGCAAATTCGTTGTTAAACAATTATTAACACATTATTCTCCAATAATTCTGGTAATTTATTTTCGAAAAAATTCAAATAGGCATTTGAAAGAGTGTGCTCCAATCATTTTCTCCCAATAATTTGACCCCGAACATTGAATCATTACTTGTGTGGATAAGTCAATGATATTGTAGCGATATTTAGTTACGTTTATTTTTATTTATTTTATCTGTTTGTTTATATTGTAATTTATTTTAGGTGTGTTAAGATGTAATATAGTTATGGTATATTCAAAATTTATTGTATTTTGTTATCATGTAAATATTCTTTTCTTACAATTCTATTTCTATACTTGCTCTTTACCTGCTCTGTATCTATTCTTTGGTTAACGACAATTTAATTGCTTCAGTACTTTCTTATAATCCCTCATAACAATTCAACTCTGTATACTAACAGCATGCCGTCAATAATTCTTACTTTTTCTAATAACAATTTTACAATGAGTTTCTCCGATACATTGCCAACTTAAGAATATTAGGTATCTGGCTTCAGGTGATGAAGTGCTGACCCTTTTGCTTTGTTACATAGAATTGGAGAATCCACAGCAAGCATACAATATAATTTTTGAAACTTGCTCAGCAATCTATAAAGCTCTTTCTCCAATTTACCTACTTGAGGCCACCAACAAAGCAAGTTTGGAGAAATATAAGCAAAGGATTTTATGAACATTGGAACATGCCTAATTGTGTTGGTGCTATAGATGGGAAGCATGTGTTAATCACAGCTCCACCAAATTCAGGATCGTGTTTTTTTAACTATAAAGGTTTCCACAGTATTGTTCTTCTGGCTGCTCGCGATTCTACGTAAGAATTATTTGTGTATAATGTACTTAAAAAAGAGTGTACATTATTTCACACAACATTTACATAATCGTAGGTATATAGGGCCTAACAACAGCAATAATTCAACGTAAACATAATTAAACGGTTGACACTCGTTTTACTTAAAATCAAGAAAACTATATTTTATATTAAAACTAACCTTGAACGTGTTGAGATGAAACATATTATTCTTTGCAAAAAAGTGACCCTATCCTAATTTTGTTTCGTTTTCGAGTTATATTTACAAAACTAAAATGGTGCACTTTTACCCCGTTCTTCAAATTTCGCCCTCTAATTTAATAACACTACACGGCTTAACCATTATTAATGATTACATCAACTATTCATCTAATAAAACCCCTTCAACGTAGTGGTTGCTTTTTTAATGAAGTAATAATCAGTACCGCCTGTACGTATACTAATAAAAAAAAACCTATTGCACCTTTTAATTAAATTTAACTATTCGCTATTTTTTTATTTTTGATACTGACATTTTTATTGAACAATTAAGTTATTATTTAACAGTTCTGTGAAGTAAATAATAAGAAATTTGGTAAAGTGCATCTTATTCCCTATTTCACAATAATTCAAATGATTTGAATTCTAAATATTTCGCGCTTACATCGGATTCTTTCCGTCAACTTCGGTAACGTTCGGATAACCCCGTTGGCAGTTGCATTTCCATGATTATTAAAATACAAAAATGTCTTGTTATATCTAATTATAATGATAATTGGTTTAAATTAATGTATTTAAATTTTATCAAAGCGTTTTTTTAAATTGGCTTTTGCAACAACCAACGACGATTTAACAAAAATGTTTAAATTTATTAATGTAGTCAATGACGTATTTCCTTCTCGCTCGTTACTTTGGTCCGTCGTTTGTCTAACGAAGGTTGTACAGGTTCTGTGGTTTTTATGAGATTTTGTGTGCATTTTTGTTTAAAAAATTTGGAAAAAGTTATGGTACATACAAAATTTATATCACAATACATTCCGAAATTTCAGATTTACGTGTGGTATGTATTTTTTTATTCGGGTATCGAATTGTTTGTATGATTTACATTAATTAAGTAAACGAGTGGTACGTATTTCACCACGCCATATTTAATAATTCGGAAAATCTTGAAAACATGTTTATATCGATTGATATTGCGAATAATAACAACCATCACATAACTACCGTAACGATATCACAAAGCTTCAACCTTACTTCCTAAAATTTCATTTAATAATGTTCATATTAATTTCAAGAGTCCTATAAATGTAATGTAACTATTAAATAAAAAATTAAAAATTGTCTCTCGACACTATTAATTCTTGGATAATGCAATACTAATTCCAATTTTTTCTTTTATTTCTTACAGTGACCTTTTCTCACATATAAAAGATGATTGTGAGGGATCACAACCTGAAGTTTATTGGTTAATAAAGAGATTATGACTTGGAAATGGTTACTTATTGGACACATTAAGAGTTTGTAACCCCAGAAGGTAAGAAAAATCATTCTTGAATATTTTTGCAACTTGAGATTGTTCCCTAAGCGATCCCAAACAATTGATAGTTTCAGTTATTATATACGTGCGATTTGGAAAATAGCTGAATAGTTTAGAAAATAATCTTTCTTAATCCATCTGTAAAATAATTATTACAATTATTAAAGGTAAAGTTGAAAGGATAATGTACTACTCACAAGCTCTAAATTTCATTAATTATTTATATTTAAGTTTATCTATTATCAAATACTCTCGACACATTCAGAAATTCCTCTCTTTACATTTAATTTCCTTGCTAAAATTTCATTGAAAAATAATGTACATATTAATTTTGGGGTTCTGTATATGCTATGTAAATCTTATATGAGAAATAAAACAATGCTTGCGACCTTATTAATTCTTCAATTGCACAAAATCACATCTAGTTTTATAACTGATGTCATAATTGCTTATCCTTTGTTCTTAATTTTTTCTTCTTCATTTAGCTTTGAAGAAGGTTCATGGAAATGCGTTTTACTGAATATAAGGATATAAGGATCACAACATCCAGTCTGTTGCTGAAGAAGGAATTGCTTTTGACATGGAATTGGTTACCTGTTGGAGATTTGAGGAGCTTGTAGTTCCAGAAGGTAAGAAAAATCATTTACGAATATTTATGGGACTTGAGTTTGTTTGTTAAACGATCCCAAACAATTAGTAAGTAGTTTGAATTTCTATATACGTGTGATTTTGGAGATAGGTTAATAGTTTAGAAAATAACCTTTCTTAATCGATTTGTAAAATAATTATTAGAGTTATTAATGGTAAAGTTGAAAGGATAATGTATTACTCACAAGTTTTAAATTTCCTTAATTATTTATGTTTATGTTTATTTATTATCAAATACACTCGACACTTTCAGAAATTCCTCTCTTTACATGCAGTATTATTGCTACAATTTCTTTCGACAAATAATACACATATTAATTGTGGAGTCCTATATGTGTAATATATTATATGAGAAATAAAATTTTGCCTGCGACATTATTAACTCTTGAATTGTACAATGTCACAGCCAGTTTTATAACTGATGTCATAATTGCATATCATTGTTCTTAATGAAAATAATGTTCTTATTTTCTTCTGCATTTAGCTTTGGAGAAGTTCCATGGGAATGCCTATTTCTGGATATAAGGAAATAACGATCACAACGTCCAGTCTGTTGCTGAAGAAGGAATTGCTTTTGACATGGAATTGGTTACCTGTTGGAGATCTGAGGAGCTTGTAGCTCCAGAAGGTAAGAAAAATCATTTACGAATATTTTTGCAACTTGGGATTGTTCCCTAAGTGATTCCCAAACAATTAGTAGTTTCAGTTATTATATTCGTGTGATTTGGAAAATAGCTGAATAGTTTAGAAAATAATCTTTCTTAATCGATTTGTAAAATAATTATTACAATTATTAAAGGTAATGTTGAAAGGATAATGTACTACTCTTAAGCTTTAAATTTCATTAATTATTTATATTTAAGTTTATCTGTTATCAAATACTCTCCACACATTCAGAAATTCCTCTCTTTACATTTAATTTCCTTGCTAGAATTTCATTGAATAAATAATGTACATATTAATTTTGGGGTTCTGTATATGCTATGTAATTCTTATATGAGAAATTAAACAATGCTTGCGACATTATTAATTCTTCAATTGCACAAAATCACATCCAGTTTTATAATTTATGTCATAATTGCTTATCCTTTGTTCTTAATTTTTTCTTCTGCATTTAGCTTTGAAGAAGGTTCATGGAAATGCTTTTTTCTGGATATAAGGATATAAGGATCACAATGTCCAGTCTGTTGCTGAAGAAGGAATTGCTTTTGACATGGAATTGGTTACCTGTTGGAGATCTGAGGAGTTTGTAGCTCCAGAAGGTAAGAAAAATCATTTACGAATATTTATGGGACTTGAGTTTGTTTGTTAAACGATCCCAAACAATTAGTAAGTAGTTTGAATTTCTATATACGTGTGATTTCGGAGATAGGTTAATAGTTTAGAAAATAACCTTTCTTAATCGATTTGTAAAATAATTACTGCAGTTATTAAAGGTAAAGTTGAAAGGATAACGTATTACTCGCAAGTTTTAAATTTCCTTAATTATTTATGTTCATGTTTATTTGTTATCAAATACTCTAGACATTTTCAGAAAATCCTCTCTTTACATTCAGTATTATTGCTACAATTTCTTTCGACAAATAATGGACATATTAATTTTGAAGTCCTATATGTGTAATATATTATATGAGAAATAAAATTTTGCCTGCGACATTATTAACTCTTGAATTGTACAATGTCACAGCCAGTTTTATAACTGATGTCATAATTGCATATCATTGTTCTTAAGAAAAATAATGTTCTTATTTTCTTCTGCATTTAGCTTTGGAGAAGTTCCATGGGAATGCCTATTTCTGGATATAAGGAAATAACGATCACAACGTCCAGTCTGTTGTTGAAGAAGGAATTGCTTTTGACATGGAATTGGTTACCTGTTGGAGATCTGAGGAGCTTGTAGCTCCAGAAGGTAAGAAAAATCATTTACGAATATTTATGGGACTTTGTTTGTTAAACGATTCCAAACAATTAGTAAGCAGTTTGAATTGCTATATACGTATGATTTTGGAGATAGCTTAATAGTTTAGAAAAGAGTATTTCTTAATCGATTTGTAAAACAATTACTGCAGTTATTAAAGGTAAAGTTGAAAGGATAACGTATTACTCGCAAGTTTTAAATTTCCTTAATTATTTATGTTCATGTTTATTTGTTATCAAATACTCTAAGACATTTTCAGAAAATCCCCTCTTTACAGTCAGTATTATTGCTACAATTTCTTTCGACAAATAATGGACATATTAATTTTGAAGTCCTATATGTGTAATATATTATATGAGAAATAAAATTTTGCCTGCGACATTATTAACTCTTGAATTGCACAATGTCACAGCCAGTTTTATAGCTTATATCATAATTGCATATTTTTGTTCTTAATGAAAATAACGTTCTTATTTGATTGTCCGTTTAGCTTGAAAGATGAGTGTTGGAAATGCCTTTTTCTTCCCTTGATATAAGGATCACTACGTTCAGTCTGTTGTTGAAGACGGAATTGTTTGTTACATGGAATTGGTTACCACAGGAAAACCCCAGGAGCTTGTAGGTGCAGAAGGTAAGATAAATCGATTATGAATATTTTTAGGTCTTGAGTTTGTTCGTCAAACGGTTCCAAACGATTAATGGTTTTAGTTTTTATATATTTGTGTTTTGGCAAATAGCTGAATTGTTTTGAAAAGAATCTCCCTTGATCGATTTGTAAAATAATTATTACAATTATTAAAGGTACAGTTGAAAGGATAATGTATTACTCACAAGTTTTTAATTTCTTTATTTATTTATGTTTAAGTGTATTTGTTATAAAATACTGTTGACACCCAGAAATTCCTCTCTTTACATTCAGTTTTCTTGCTATAATTTCGTTCGACAAATAATGCACATATTAATTTTGGGGTCCTAATAATATAATGTAAATCTTATATGAGAAATACAATATTGCCTATGACATTATTAATTCTTGACTTGTTTAATGTGACTTGGCAAATGGCTGAATAGTTTCAAAAGGAATATTTCTTAATCAATTTGTAAAATGATTATTACAATTATTAAAGGTAAAATTGAAAGGATAATATATTAGTCACAAGTTTTTAATTTCTTTATTTATTTATGTTTAAGTGTATTTATTATAAAATACTGTTGACACTTTCAGAAATTCCTCTCTTTACATTCAGTTTTCTTGCTATAATTTCTTTCGACAAATAATGCACATATTAATTTTGGAGTCCTATATGTGTAATATATTATATGAGAAATAAAATTTTGCCTGCGACATTATTAACTCTTGAATTGCACAATGTCACAGCCAGATTTATAACTGATGTCATAATTGCCTATCTTTGTTTATAATGAAAATAATGATCTTATTTTATTGTCCGTTTAGCTTGTAGGAAGGGTGTTGGAAATGCCTTTTTCTTCCCTGAATATAAGAATCACAGCGTCCAGTCTGTTGCTGAAGAAGGAATTGCTTTTGACATGGAATTGGTTACCTGTTGGAGATCAGAAGGTAAGAAAAATCATTTACGAATATTTATGGGACTTGAGTTTGTTTGTTAAACGATCCCAAACAATTAGTAAGTAGTTTGGATTTCTATATTTGTGTGATTTTGATTTAATAATAGCAACAATAAATTAAGAAAGTGTAAATACTTCATACATTAAATTTTGAGCAATTTGTTCATGCAAAAATTGCTTAGGGAGTTTTTACTAACGTTTTCAATAATTACTAGTAAGGAATTTTTCTTAAACAATATCGCATTTTTAACTTTTGCAATAAATATGTTCAGGGTAAATACTTCAAAATTACAACTGTGGCGTATTTCTCCAGAAAACTAGATAAAAGCTTTTGTTAATGTTTCAAGGGATTATTTGAGAAATTCATTATTAATTCTGATTTCTTTTTAGTGTTTAGTTTTGTTCAGTAGCGCGATAAATGTGGTGTGGTGTGCTTCTTTCATTATTTTATTGTTGTTAATTTATTAATATTTTATAGTGCCGATTATTATTGTTTTTCAACTTGAAATTTGTTACAAACAGAAAATTCGCTCTTAATATAATAATATTGAAATATATTTTTATTGGATAATTGTTTTATGTTAGTTTTAGTTATTAGTTGGAATTTACTAGTTTAATAAACATCAAACGTTATTTCTTGAACAGGCCTAAAGAAAATTCGTTCATTATTTTTATGTTCTCTTGCATCAACGATCTGCTTTGACTTTTTCTTAATTCTATTGAACAATCCAAAGTCGATTAAAAATACATAAATATTTTATTTGAATTGTTTTACTTGGTTACATTTATTTTATTCTTATACCTCGATTTTTGTGTATTGTACGTGTTCAAATCTGCCATGATTATTTCTGACAACCTATTCTTAAATGTAGTTTTATCTTCGTGGGATTTTTTGGCCCTTCTTAGCCACGTCTTCCACCTTGATGACCAGAAAGATTACCGTGGATTTGACGATGATGTTTTTCAGTGAGAAGTTCTAATGATACTCTTGAGCTACAGTTGAGTAGATTATAAATGGTCTACCACTGTGGTACGTTGATTCCTGCACTCAGTTAGCTGATTCTTTTACTATTAACATCTTCGCCTTTGGGACAGCAGATTCTGCACTTAACTAAGGTGAGAATAAATTAAAAGTTAATTCAAATTTTCATGTTACTAATCTGTTACCACCCTATCTGTTTCAGGTCGCCGGTGGAGAAGACAAAGAAGACCGTAGTTAGAATGCTCAATTATTTTTACATTGCATGCTATTTTATTCATTTTATTTTAATTAATTTTACACGTTTCGTTGCTTTTTTTTATTTCGTTTAAATCCATATTTTATTTTGGGTGTTTTTTATTTGAATCGATCTTTTATTTTGCATGTTATTTTTTTATTCAGTTATTTGTTCATATTTTGCGCGTATTTTTTTTTTTAATTTGATTACGTTACGTGATAATTCATATTTCATTTTGCATGTTTTTTATCACTTTGTTATTTTGCATGTCTCTTGCTTACCTCTTCGCTTTGCTTACTGCACATTCTTACTATTTTGCTTCGCATTTACACTACGACGTCCACATGATTCAACGTTTCGTTATCGTGTTCAATTCTCTTCTCAGCTTTGTGGGCCGAGGGAGGGCCTCCCCGAACGAATCCCCTTAGCCTTAGCTTTTTAGTTGTTCTTTGAAGGTACCTTAGGTACTTTTTCGCGAGTCTACCCTAACGTTACTTCATTTCAGACGGGGTACAGTGGGTTATCTGGAATAGGAGGAATAGCCGACTGCCCAGCTTATTTCGTCGAAATCTGTCCGATCTTTTCTACCAATCTATTAGTCTTTGTCGTTAGTCCTGCTAATGCTCTATTCGCTTTCAGATAATATGGGATTTCCTAAGAAGACTGAAGACATCGTATTTCTTTCTTTTTATTGTATTTTCTTTGTTTTCTTGTATTTCTCTTACAGGTATTTTGTTCTTTTTACTTTATAGACTGTTATATTAATATATTCGTAATTTAAAATGATAATTAGCTTTTCGAAATTGATTTTTTGCCATAATTGTTCAAACCAAAAATAATTTTATTAGTAATTTTAATCATTAGAAGTAATTTGGGTGGATAGGGTGGCTATAAGGGGAGATGCGGAGGCCACAGAGTGTTAGGGGGCCTTTTTGTCCCAAAAATAGTATTCAAATATTAATATAACAGTTTATAAAGCATAAAATGTAAATAGTTATTGCATTTAATTGTAGTAAACTCTTGTCAATTTGTATTTGAAGTTAGTTATACTATATATGTATTGTTTGTAAATCAAGCTACATTGTATTCAATATATTTTGTATTAAATAAATCAATTAATCTATGAATAGTTTTATGCAGATATAAACATGATTAAATAATTATATTGTATTTTCTTTTTTAATAAAAATGTTAAGATTAGAAATTGTTTTGTTTTCTCATTAATCAATGCATTAAATTCAATAAAGTATTTAAAAAACGAAAGCATTAAGTGAAGTATAGTGATGAAATTGCCGACTTACGTATGCTAGTTCAAAATTTTTGACATAGCGATTTATAAGATGTTCAATTTAATTTCGATATATTTGGAAAGATTTTCAAGTTTTAATTTGTATTAACATACGAGGTCTGGCCAAGAAATAGTTTGACAAACAAAATTCGATTTCCGAGATTTTTGTCAAACTATTTATTGATTAGACCTCGTATATATATAAACAGAAAAATTTCAACATTTGTATTAGGAGAGCATAAGTCCAAAGAGTTATATTTCGAAAAATAATTTATTAGTCGGATCACTAGTGTTAAAAAAAAAGTAACTGACAACGTTATTTCACTTTAAGCCATAATTTTGATTTATTTATTAACTAGATCAGTAATGGACATGAAGTAGAACAAATATAAGCCGTAATATTGATTTATTTATTAATTAGATCAGTAAAGTGCATAAAATAGAACAAATATATGTATTTTAAATAACTTTACAATACATATTCTAATTACTATGCAAAAACATACATTTATTTATTGATACACCTATTTATTCAGAACAAATCATTTATTTACAATATTAAATCATATACATGTTACCATGGTGTTATCAATCAAGAATAAATACATTTCAACAAGATTTTATTATAATTACAACAAAATTATGAACAATATATTGTTTATAAAGTAAAAAGAATAATTTACCTATAAGAAAAAGACAAAATTATGTACAATATGTTGTTTATAAACTGTTATATTAATATTTGAATACTATTTAATTTATAAGGCCCCTCTAACAGTCTGTGGCCTCCGCATCTCCCCTTATAGCCACCCTATCCACCCAAATTACTTATAATGATAAAAATTACAAATTAAATTGTATTTGGTTTGAACAATTATGGCAAAAACTGAATTTGGAAAAGCTAATGATCAGTTTAAATTACGATTATATTAATATAAGAGTTTGTAAAGTAAAAAGAATAACACACCTGTAAGAGAAAGATAGAATTATGTACAATATATTGTTTATAAGCTGTTATATTAACATTCAAACATTATATTTGGGACAAAAAGGCCCCCTAACACTCTGTGGCCTCCGCATCTCCCCTTATAGCCACCCTATCCACCCAAATTACTTCTAATGATTAAAATTACTAATAAAATTATTTTTGGTTTGAACAATTATGGCAAAAAATCAATTTCGAAAAGCTAATTATCATTTTAAATTACGAATATATTAATATAACAGTCTATAAAATAAAAAGAACAAAATACCTGTAAGAGAAATACAAGAAAACAAAGAAAATACAATAAAAAGAAAGAAATACGATGTCTTCAGTCTTCTTAGGAAATCCCATATTATCTGAAAGCGAATAGAGCATTAGCAGGACTAACGACAAAGACTAATAGATTGGTAGAAAAGATCGGACAGATTTCGACGAAATAAGCTGGGCAGTCGGCTATTCCTCCTATTCCAGATAACCCACTGTACCCCGTCTGAAATGAAGTAACGTTAGGGTAGACTCGCGAAAAAGTACCTAAGGTACCTTCAAAGAACAACTAAAAAGCTAAGGCTAAGGGGATTCGTTCGGGGAGGCCCTACCTCGGCCCACAAAGCTGAGAAGAGAATTGAACACGATAACGAAACGTTGAATCATGTGGACGTCGTAGTGTAAATGCGAAGCAAAATAGTAAGAATGTGCAGTAAGCAAAGCGAAGAGGTAAGCAAGAGACATGCAAAATAACAAAGTGATAAAAAACATGCAAAATGAAATATGAATTATCACGTAACGTAATCAAATTAAAAAAAAAATACGCGCAAAATATGAACAAATAACTGAATAAATAAATAACATGCAAAATAAAAGATTGATTCAAATAAAAAACACCCAAAATAAAATATGGATTTAAACGAAATAAAAAAAAAACAACGAAACGTGTAAAATTAATTAAAATAAAATGAATAAAATAGCATGCAATGTAAAAATAATGGAGCATTCTAACTACGGTCTTCTTTGTCTTCTCCACCGGCGACCTGAAACAGATAGGGTGGTAACAGATTAGTAACGTGAAAATTTGAATTAACTTTTAATTTATTCTCACCTTAGTTAAGTGCAGAATCTGCTGTCCCAAAGGCGAAGATGTTAATAGTAAAAGAATCAGCTAACTGAGTGCAGGAATCAACGTACCACAGTGGTAGACCATTTATAATCCACTCAACTGTAGCTCAAGAGTAATCATTAGAACTTCTCACTGAAAAACATCATCGTCAAATCCACGGTAATCTTTCTCGTCATCAAGGTGGAAGACGTGGCTAAGAAGGGCCAAAAAATCCCACGAAGATAAAACTACATTTAAGAATAGGTTGTCAGAAATAATCATGGCAGATTTGAACACGTACAATACACAAAAAACGAGGTATAAGAATAAAATAAATGTAACCAAGTAAAACAATTCAAATAAAATATTTATGTATTTTTAATCGACTTTGGATTGTTCAATAGAATTAAGAAAAAGTCAAAGCAGATCGTTGATGCAAGAGAACATAAAAATAATGAACGAATTTTCTTTAGGCCTGTTCAAGAAATAACGTTTGATGTTTATTAAACTAGTAAATTCCAACTAATAACTAAAACTAACATAAAACAATTATCCAATAAAAATATATTTCAATATTATTATATTAAGAGCGAATTTTCTGTTTGTAACAAATTTCAAGTTGAAAAACAATAATAATCGGCACTATAAAATATTAATAAATTAACAACAATAAAATAATGAAAGAAGCACACCACACCACATTTATCGCGCTACTGAACAAAACTAAACACTAAAAAGAAATCAGAATTAATAATGAATTTCTCAAATAATCCCTTGAAACATTAACAAAAGCTTTTATCTAGTTTTCTGGAGAAATACGCCACAGTTGTAATTTTGAAGTATTTACCCTGAACATATTTATTGCAAAAGTTAAAAATGCGATATTGTTTAAGAAAAATTCCTTACTAGTAATTATTGAAAACGTTAGTAAAAACTCCCTAAGCAATTTTTGCATGAACAAATTGCTCAAAATTTAATGTATGAAGTATTTACACTTTCTTAATTTATTGTTGCTATTATTAAATCAAAATCACACAAATATAGAAATCCAAACTACTTACTAATTGTTTGGGATCGTTTAACAAACAAACTCAAGTCCCATAAATATTCGTAAATGATTTTTCTTACCTTCTGATCTCCAACAGGTAACCAATTCCATGTCAAAAGCAATTCCTTCTTCAGCAACAGACTGGACGCTGTGATTCTTATATTCAGGGAAGAAAAAGGCATTTCCAACACCCTTCCTACAAGCTAAACGGACAATAAAATAAGATCATTATTTTCATTATAAACAAAGATAGGCAATTATGACATCAGTTATAAATCTGGCTGTGACATTGTGCAATTCAAGAATTCATGTCACAGGCAATATTTTATTTCTCATATAAGATTTACATTACATATATAGGACTCCAAAATTAATATGTGCATTATTTGTCGAAAGAAATTATAGCAAGAAAACTGAATGTAAAGAGAGGAATTTCTGAAAGTGTCAACAGTATTTGATAATAAATACACTTAAACATAAATAAATAAAGAAATTAAAAACTTGTGACTAATATATTATCCTTTCAACTTTACCTTTAATAATTGTAATAATCATTTTACAAATTGATTAAGAAATATTCCTTTTGAAACTATTCAGCCATTTGCCAAGTCACATTAAACAAGTCAAGAATTAATAATGTCATAGGCAATATTGTATTTCTCATATAAGATTTACATTATATTATTAGGACCCCAAAATTAATATGTGCATTATTTGTCGAACGAAATTATAGCAAGAAAACTGAATGTAAAGAGAGGAATTTCTGGGTGTCAACAGTATTTTATAACAAATACACTTAAACATAAATAAATAAATAAATTAAAAACTTGTGAGTAATACATTATCCTTTCAACTGTACCTTTAATAATTGTAATAATTATTTTACAAATCGATCAAGGGAGATTCTTTTCAAAACAATTCAGCTATTTGCCAAAACACAAATATATAAAAACTAAAACCATTAATCGTTTGGAACCGATTGACGAACAAACTCAAGACCTAAAAATATTCATAATCGATTTATCTTACCTTCTGCACCTACAAGCTCCTGGGGTTTTCCTGTGGTAACCAATTCCATGTAACAAACAATTCCGTCTTCAACAACAGACTGAACGTAGTGATCCTTATATCAAGGGAAGAAAAAGGCATTTCCAACACTCATCTTTCAAGCTAAACGGACAATCAAATAAGAACGTTATTTTCATTAAGAACAAAAATATGCAATTATGATATAAGCTATAAAACTGGCTGTGACATTGTGCAATTCAAGAGTTAATAATGTCGCAGGCAAAATTTTATTTCTCATATAATATATTACACATATAGGACTTCAAAATTAATATGTCCATTATTTGTCGAAAGAAATTGTAGCAATAATACTGACTGTAAAGAGAGGATTTTCTGAAAATGTCTTAGAGTATTTGATAACAAATAAACATGAACATAAATAATTAAGGAAATTTAAAACTTGCGAGTAATACGTTATCCTTTCAACTTTACCTTTAATAACTGCAGTAATTGTTTTACAAATCGATTAAGAAATACTCTTTTCTAAACTATTAAGCTATCTCCAAAATCATACGTATATAGCAATTCAAACTGCTTACTAATTGTTTGGAATCGTTTAACAAACAAAGTCCCATAAATATTCGTAAATGATTTTTCTTACCTTCTGGAGCTACAAGCTCCTCAGATCTCCAACAGGTAACCAATTCCATGTCAAAAGCAATTCCTTCTTCAGCAACAGACTGGACGTTGTGATCGTTATTTCCTTATATCCAGAAATAGGCATTCCCATGGAACTTCTCCAAAGCTAAATGCAGAAGAAAATAAGAACATTATTTTCATTAAGAACAATGATATGCAATTATGACATCAGTTATAAAACTGGCTGTGACATTGTACAATTCAAGAGTTAATAATGTCGCAGGCAAAATTTTATTTCTCATATAATATATTACACATATAGGACTTCAAAATTAATATGTCCATTATTTGTCGAAAGAAATTGTAGCAATAATACTGACTGTAAAGAGAGGATTTTCTGAAAATGTCTTAGAGTATTTGATAACAAATAAACATGAACATAAATAATTAAGGAAATTTAAAACTTGCGAGTAATACGTTATCCTTTCAACTTTACCTTTAATAACTGCAGTAATTGTTTTACGAATCGATTAAGAAATACTCTTTTCTAAACTATTAAGCTATCTCCAAAATCATACGTATATAGCAATTCAAACTGCTTACTAATTGTTTGGAATCGTTTAACAAACAAAGTCCCATAAATATTCGTAAATGATTTTTCTTACCTTCTGGAGCTACAAGCTCCTCAGATCTCCAACAGGTAACCAATTCCATGTCAAAAGCAATTCCTTCTTCAGCAACAGACTGGACGTTGTGATCGTTATTTCCTTATATCCAGAAATAGGCATTCCCATGGAACTTCTCCAAAGCTAAATGCAGAAGAAAATAAGAACATTATTTTCATTAAGAACAATGATATGCAATTATGACATCAGTTATAAAACTGGCTGTGACATTGTACAATTCAAGAGTTAATAATGTCGCAGGCAAAATTTTATTTCTCATATAATATATTACACATATAGGACTTCAAAATTAATATGTCCATTATTTGTCGAAAGAAATTGTAGCAATAATACTGACTGTAAAGAGAGGATTTTCTGAAAATGTCTTAGAGTATTTGATAACAAATAAACATGAACATAAATAATTAAGGAAATTTAAAACTTGCGAGTAATACGTTATCCTTTCAACTTTACCTTTAATAACTGCAGTAATTGTTTTACAAATCGATTAAGAAATACTCTTTTCTAAACTATTAAGCTATCTCCAAAATCATACGTATATAGCAATTCAAACTGCTTACTAATTGTTTGGAATCGTTTAACAAACAAAGTCCCATAAATATTCGTAAATGATTTTTCTTACCTTCTGGAGCTACAAGCTCCTCAGATCTCCAACAGGTAACCAATTCCATGTCAAAAGCAATTCCTTCTTCAGCAACAGACTGGACGTTGTGATCGTTATTTCCTTATATCCAGAAATAGGCATTCCCATGGAACTTCTCCAAAGCTAAATGCAGAAGAAAATAAGAACATTATTTTCATTAAGAACAATGATATGCAATTATGACATCAGTTATAAAACTGGCTGTGACATTGTACAATTCAAGAGTTAATAATGTCGCAGGCAAAATTTTATTTCTCATATAATATATTACACATATAGGACTTCAAAATTAATATGTCCATTATTTGTCGAAAGAAATTGTAGCAATAATACTGAATGTAAAGAGAGGATTTTCTGAAAATGTCTAGAGTATTTGATAACAAATAAACATGAACATAAATAATTAAGGAAATTTAAAACTTGCGAGTAATACGTTATCCTTTCAACTTTACCTTTAATAACTGCAGTAATTATTTTACAAATCGATTAAGAAATACTCTTTTCTAAACTATTAAGCTATCTCCAAAATCATACGTATATAGCAATTCAAACTGCTTACTAATTGTTTGGAATCGTTTAACAAACAAAGTCCCATAAATATTCGTAAATGATTTTTCTTACCTTCTGGAGCTACAAGCTCCTCAGATCTCCAACAGGTAACCAATTCCATGTCAAAAGCAATTCCTTCTTCAGCAACAGACTGGACGTTGTGATCGTTATTTCCTTATATCCAGAAATAGGCATTCCCATGGAACTTCTCCAAAGCTAAATGCAGAAGAAAATAAGAACATTATTTTTCTTAAGAACAATGATATGCAATTATGACATCAGTTATAAAACTGGCTGTGACATTGTGCAATTCAAGAGTTAATAATGTCGCAGGCAAAATTTTATTTCTCATATAATATATTACACATATAGGACTTCAAAATTAATATGTCCATTATTTGTCGAAAGAAATTGTAGCAATAATACTGACTGTAAAGAGAGGATTTTCTGAAAATGTCTAGAGTATTTGATAACAAATAAACATGAACATAAATAATTAAGGAAATTTAAAACTTGCGAGTAATACGTTATCCTTTCAACTTTACCTTTAATAACTGCAGTAATTATTTTACAAATCGATTAAGAAATACTCTTTTCTAAACTATTAAGCTATCTCCAAAATCATACATATATAGCAATTCAAACTACATACTAATTGTTTGGAATCGTTTAACAAACAAAGTCCCATAAATATTCGTAAATGATTTTTCTTACCTTCTGGAGCTACAAGCTCCTCAGATCTCCAACAGGTAACCAATTCCATGTCAAAAGCAATTCCTTCTTCAGTAACAGACTGGACGTTGTGATCGTTATTTCCTTATATCCAGAAATAGGCATTCCCATGGAACTTCTCCAAAGCTAAATGCAGAAGAAAATAAGAACATTATTTTTCTTAAGAACAATGATATGCAATTATGACATCAGTTATAAACTGGCTGTGACATTGTGCAATTCAAGAGTTAATAATGTCGCAGGCAAAATTTTATTTCTCATATAATATATTACACATATAGGACTCCACAATTAATATGTGCATTATTTGTCGAAAAAAATTGTAGCAATAATACAGAATGTAAAGAGAGGAATTTCTGAAAGTGTCGAGTGTATTTAATAACAAATAAACATGAACATAAATAATTAAGGAAATTTAAAACTTGTGAGTAATACATTATCCTTTCTACTTTACCTTTAATAACTGCAATAATTATTTTACAAATCGATTAAGAAATATTCTTTTCTAAACTATTAAGCTATCTCCAAAATCACACATATATAGCAATTCAAACTGCTTACTAGTTGTTTGGGATTGTTTAACAAACAAACTCAAGTCCCATAAATATTCGTAAATGATTTTTCTTACCTTCTGGAGCTACAAGCTCCTCAGATCTCCAACAGGTAACCAATTCCATGTCAAAAGCAATTCCTTCTTCAGCAACAGACTGGACGTTGTGATCGTTATTTCCTTATATCCAGAAATAGGCATTCCCATGGACCTTCTCCAAAGCTAAATGCAGAAAAAAATAAGAACATTATTTTCATTAAGAACAATGATATGCAATTATGACATCAGTTATAAAACTGGCTGTGACATTGTACAATTCAAGAGTTAATAATGTCGCAGGCAAAATTTTATTTCTCATATAATGTATTACACATATAGGACTCCACAATTAATATGTGTATTATTTGTAGAAAGAAATTGTAGCAATAATACTGCATGTAAAGAGAGGAATTTCTGAAAGTGTCGAGTGTATTTGATAATAAATAAACATAAACATAAATAATTAAGGAAATTTAAAACTTGTGAGTAATACATTATCCTTTCAACTTTACCATTAATAACTCTAATAATTATTTTACAAATCGATTAAGAAAGGTTATTTTCTAAACTATTAACCTATCTCCAAAATCACACGTATATAGAAATTCAAACTACTTACTAATTGTTTGGGATCGTTTAACAAACAAACTCAAGTCCCATAAATATTCGTAAATGATTTTTCTTACCTTCTGGAACTACAAGCTCCTCAAATCTCCAACAGGTAACCAATTCCATGTCAAAAGCAATTCCTTCTTCAGCAACAGACTGGATGTTGTGATCCTTATATCCTTATATTCAGTAAAACGCATTTCCATGAACCTTCTTCAAAGCTAAATGAAGAAGAAAAAATTAAGAACAAAGGATAAGCAATTATGACATCAGTTATAAAACTAGATGTGATTTTGTGCAATTGAAGAATTAATAAGGTCGCAAGCATTGTTTTATTTCTCATATAAGATTTACATAGCATATACAGAACCCCAAAATTAATATGTACATTATTTTTCAATGAAATTTTAGCAAGGAAATTAAATGTAAAGAGAGGAATTTCTGAATGTGTCGGGAGTATTTGATAATAGATAAACTTAAATATAAATAATTAATGAAATTTAGAGCTTGTGAGTAGTACATTATCCTTTCAACTTTACCTTTAATAATTGTAATAATTATTTTACAAATCGATTAAGAAAGATTATTTTCTAAACTATTCAGCTATTTTCCAAATCACACGTATATAATAACTGAAACTACTAATTGTTTGGGATCGCTTAGGGAACAATCTCAAGTTGCAAAAATATTCAAGAATGATTTTTCTTACCTTCTGGGGTTACAAACTCTTAATGTTGTCCAATAAGTAACCATTTCCAAGTCATAATCTCTTTATTAACCAATAAACTTCAGGTTGTGATCCCTCACAATCATCTTTTATATGTGAGAAAAGGTCACTGTAAGAAATAAAAGAAAAAATTGGAATTAGTATTGCATTATCCAAGAATTAATAGTGTCGAGAGACAATTTTTAATTTTTTATTTAATAGTTACATTACATTTATAGGACTCTTGAAATTAATATGAACATTATTAAATGAAATTTTAGGAAGTAAGGTTGAAGCTTTGTGATATCGTTACGGTAGTTATGTGATGGTTGTTATTATTCGCAATATCAATCGATATAAATATGTTTTCAAGATTTTCCGAATTATTAAATATGGCGTGGTGAAATACGTACCACTCGTTTACTTAATTAATGTAAATCATATAAACAATTCGATACCCGAATAAAAAAATACATACCACACGTAAATCTGAAATTTCGGAATGTATTGTGATATAAATTTTGTATGTACCATAACTTTTTCCAAATTTTTTAAACAAAAATGCACACAAAATCTCATAAAAACCACAGAACCTGTACAACCTTCGTTAGACAAACGACGGACCAAAGTAACGAGCGAGAAGGAAATACGTCATTGACTACATTAATAAATTTAAACATTTTTGTTAAATCGTCGTTGGTTGTTGCAAAAGCCAATTTAAAAAAACGCTTTGATAAAATTTAAATACATTAATTTAAACCAATTATCATTATAATTAGATATAACAAGACATTTTTGTATTTTAATAATCATGGAAATGCAACTGCCAACGGGGTTATCTGAACGTTACCGAAGTTGACGGAAAGAATCCGATGTAAGCGCGAAATATTTAGAATTCAAATCATTTGAATTATTGTGAAATAGGGAATAAGATGCACTTTACCAAATTTCTTATTATTTACTTCACAGAACTGTTAAATAATAACTTAATTGTTCAATAAAAATGTCAGTATCAAAAATAAAAAAATAGCGAATAGTTAAATTTAATTAAAAGGTGCAATAGGTTTTTTTTTATTAGTATACGTACAGGCGGTACTGATTATTACTTCATTAAAAAAGCAACCACTACGTTGAAGGGGTTTTATTAGATGAATAGTTGATGTAATCATTAATAATGGTTAAGCCGTGTAGTGTTATTAAATTAGAGGGCGAAATTTGAAGAACGGGGTAAAAGTGCACCATTTTAGTTTTGTAAATATAACTCGAAAACGAAACAAAATTAGGATAGGGTCACTTTTTTGCAAAGAATAATATGTTTCATCTCAACACGTTCAAGGTTAGTTTTAATATAAAATATAGTTTTCTTGATTTTAAGTAAAACGAGTGTCAACCGTTTAATTATGTTTACGTTGAATTATTGCTGTTGTTAGGCCCTATATACCTACGATTATGTAAATGTTGTGTGAAATAATGTACACTCTTTTGTAAGTACAACATACACAAATAATTCTTACGTAGAATCGCAAGCAGCCAGAAGAACAATACTGTGGAAACCTTTATAGTTAAAAAAACACGATCCTGAATTTGGTGGAGCTGTGATTAACACATGCTTCCCATCTATAGCACCAACACAATTAGGCATGTTCCAATGTTCATAAAATCCTTTGCTTATATTTCTCCAAACTTGCTTTGTTGGTGGCCTCAAGTAGGTAAATTGGAGAAAGAGCTTTATAAATTGCTGAGCAAGTTTCAAAAATTATATTGTATGCTTGCTGTGGATTCTCCAATTCTATGTAACAAAGCAAAAGAGTCAGCACTTCATCACCTGAAGCCAGATACCTAATATTCTTAAGTTGACATTGAATTTAATTGAAAAAAACTGATTACAGTACAATAATTAATAAATATAATTATATTGACCTCAATGTTAACTAAAGTCTTTCTTCGGAGGAAATGAAATTTACTCTTTTTCTTTTTATAGGTATGGTTTTACAATGTTAAGAAGATATTGTAAAGTTTCCAAGTCTATTCTCGTGTACTGGAAAAATTTGTCAACTACACATACGAAGTTGTAAAAAAAAACCTTTTTCAAATCGCATTACTGAAAATATGCTTAAATAATGCTTATTGTTTCGGCACAAAAGAATTTCGCCGAACTCTATTGAAATATAAAAATAAAGATAAGATTTAGGTAGTAATAAGGGTTTTTTAGGTTATTACGCTCAGGTAGTTAGGTAAGGGATAAAACCATATTAAGGAATTCGTTGTAAATATAGTTGTAAAATGTAAATGGTAAGAATAGTGAGTGAGTAAGTTTATCGCCACTTTCTTTTGTACCCTTCAGGTCCGTTGTAATATAATTATCCAAATTTAGGATGAGAGAGAGAGTCCGCTTTCGACTAGCTGATAAATAATACCTCATAAACAATTAACATTCGTGTAATTCAAAAACGGTCTTCCTTTAGACGTATTTCCAAGTTTTGTTCGATGGGGACTCCGACCGCTGCATCATCGATTTCAATAGTTAAAAAGTTGTTTACCGAGTTTCGTTGTGGCCGCACCAGTACATGTGACGCCGAACTTTCAGGTCGACCAAAAGAATTCGTTACGCCAGAAATCGTTAATAAAATGCATGGAATGATATTAGATGATAGAAAGTTGAAGGTGCGTAAGTTGGCTGAGGTTGTAGGCATCTCAACTGAGCGAGTGCATCACATTTTGCATGAATATTTGGACATAGAAAAGCTGTCGACACGATGGGCGATGGGTGCCACGATTGCTCACGACTGACCATAAACAGCATCGTGTGACAAATTCAAATGAGACATGGATCCATAACGCCACACCAGAGACCAAGCCACAATCGAAACAATGGGTTTCTACGGGTGAACGTGCACTGAATAAGACTAGGATGGGTCTGTCGGCTGACAAAGTCATGGCCGCAGTTTTCTGGGATTCACGAGGTGTAAATTATATTGATTACCTTGAAAAAGGTAATCTTGATTTCTCTTTCTTCTTGTCCCTCTTTCATTTAGTTTCATTTCATTTTGTGCATTTTCTGTTTCATTTCTTCTTAAGTTGCTTTTAATTTTACTTTCTGCTTTCTGCTTTCATTTCTGCCATCAATGCCTTTAAAAGCTTTTATTTGCTCCTGAATTTTTGGTTTGGTACCCCTGTTTGTAATAGGCACCAAATATTTCGATTTCTTCTAGAAAGACTTATGAAATTCTTCGATTCTAACAAAATCGATCTTCCCTCTTCGAGAGCTTACCAACAAACTATGATTTTTTTGAGGTAACTTACAATCGGTAGAAACTTCCAGAAAAATCGTATGAAATTCTTCGATGGCATCAAATTCGTTTTTCTCTCTTCGGAAGTTTTCCAACGATATATGGTTTGTTGGGGGTAACTTGCAATTTGTGGAAACTTCCAGAAAAATTGACGGAATTCTTTGATATCGTCAGATTTGTTCTTCTCTCTTCATCAATCCCACACGTGACACTAAATATCGCATATTTTCCAACAAATGTCAGGAAATGTCGCGTAATCAGTACACAAAAACATTTTATAACCCAATTGTGTTTTACTAATACTATTATGGAGTTACAAGTTAAAACCTTATCTATATTTATTATATTGAAAGTATAAGCGAAAAGAGAAATTTGGAATGAATAGAAATAGATATTTTTTAATTACTATGCCCAAGAGTACAAAAGAAGTAAAATCCAAGAAATAGAAATGTGAACTGTTAGAAAATATTAATTTAAATGATGTATTCTCTCGTCTGGTTAAAAATACACTGTGTTCCTTTTTTAATTAATCTCTACACCTTATTCATCATGCCATGCATAAATATAACGCCAAACTATAAACAATAAATAGTATCTTCAGGCGCGACAATATCGAACGTATAATATCAATATTGATACAAGAGTATAATAAACATGCGATAGCCTTGAACGTTTTCCGGCAAAAATGCCCTACTGACTAGTCTAAATCGCCGTCTTCTGTCCCACCCATTCATGTACAGGGTGTTTTCAATCCCGAACCTAACAGAACTATACATGGAAGATAAAAATTTCCAAATTCATAAATTTATGACAATAGCAGAAGCAAGTGTAGCAATAAATTCGACAATACAAATAGAAATAAATGTCCAAATATTGTTACGTTTTTGCTCTAAACTCGTTTATTAAACTCTCCCAACAAAACTGAACTATTTAACACAACTTCGGTTCTACAACTCTCGTGAACACTTTTCGTCAATAAACTTCTCTTTCTGCACAACTGCCAATTCTCCGTCACCTGTCAACTATTCTCCGTCAACTGTAATAAATAGTAAAAAAACTAAAAAAACTTTTTTGTATTTCATTCCCACCAGCTACTCGTGTTGGAGGGCAGGCAGTCCCTCCGACCTAGATTGTAGTGCAAAGCCGGAGGGTAGGGCGTAAGGCCCTCTTCAGCCTCCTTGCAGGAATCCTGGGAATGGGTGGATGGTGTGGTTAGGGAAAAAAAGATGAGACGGACGAAATGAAGACAGAAGATATGTGAAAGGTTATCTGTGGAATATTACTGCCGCAGTATTTGCCTAAATAATCCAACGAAACCACAGAAAACTTGGACCAGAGCAACTGACTCGAGTTCGAACCGGTGACCTCCCTTACTAGACCACGCCGCTCGGTCCTAAATCGTCTATAGCTGTCGCTTATATAGTTTGATGGACGTTGCTAGGTTACTCTCGAACCAAATCGAATGATCTAGTAGTTGTCTCGATTTTTGTAGAATTCGGTATGGGCAAACTCCACTCTATTTTTGCAATCGGCGCGGGTCAATTCCACCAAAAACGCCACGTCCGTCACAATACGTTTCCCGATTAATATTGTAGGTCACTATTGGAAGTACTCTTAATAAAACTGCCTTTGGTCAAAGCAATTGTCGAATCTTATTTTGACATTAAAAATAGTGAGACCTAGCCAAGTGTTTTATTTTGTTCTATTAGATACAAAATTAATTGTTAGTATTGAATGAAAAAAACTTTTAACTGCCATGCATATGCTGATAATATAACATACCTATTTCCGTAATAAATAAAATCAACAAAAATTTACGAAGATATACGTAAATTTTAATACTGTACCTCAAACAAGCCAATTAACATTACTCTCACTAAGTAGTATTAGTATTTCAAGATATGAGCAACATGCTAAATGTAATATATATACAGGGTTATTAACGCTATACGGCACGGAATATTATGGCCAAAATACTTTCAAAAAAATTAACTTTTGGGTTATATGGGGGTCTATTATGGTTACTTTTTAAAATTATTTTCATATTATACAGGGTGTTCCAAATGCTCTAAAGGTATCAAAGTTATGTTTTTTTAAATGTAACCCCCTGTATATTATTGCATTTTTGGATTGTCCGATAAAAATAAGGGTCTGTTTTGATAAGGTTTGTAATACCTAAACCTTAAGGTTTTTTAAATAATTGGAATTTTATCAAAATCTAATCTAATTTTCATGTTTCAAATACTTAAGAAGTATTTATGTTATGTAAGCGAAATTTAGAATAAAATGTAACAATAGATCATATTTTATATCCCAATTATAATAAACTCGTCACCTTATACAGGGTGTTCAAAAATTAATACTACTTAAGTAAGAACTTTAAGGGGTTGTAACTTCATTAATTTAAATGGAACGCCCTATTTTTTAACATACCATGAAATGTATTTTTTAATTACCTATCGTTTGGTATTAAAGTGTTCATAAGCTAAGACTTTGCGTTTTTACAGGAAAATATTAAGATGCGCATAAGAGATGCTTTTGAAAGTGTTACCCCGCAAATGTTGTCCAATGTTAGCAGTGGTTTCGAAAAAAGAATTTCCAAGTGTCTGGAAATCGTGAATAACCCTGTATATATACGTTTTATTTATTTAAATAGAACTGATAATGGTCAAAGCATGCTTCTCAAAAAAAATTAAGATTTTTGTTTTCTTAGTAATCTGTCAAAATATATCTTTGATTTTTCTCCCAAGTAAAACGATGGATTCTACAAAAAGAAATTCTGATGGGTATAAGTATAAATCGAAATGGATTCCTATGGACACTGTTGAATCAGCTAACGCTAAAATAATAAGTATCAGATCATCCTCAGAACACATGCTGCATAGTGCAATTATCATGGCAGAAATGGGAATGGATCTTAAAGAAAGGAGTGCTAATGGAGAAAAATATGTAAGTTACTTAAGAAACTTGGCTTTAAGAGCTGGAAAAACCATAAAATGCTTACAAGGCTCTGGAAAATCATTTCTTCTACTTGCCCAAAAGCTGATTATGTCCACACTGGCAACATTAGACACCGTTGCATTCACAGATCCGGTTAGTATAGGTAACCTTCTAGTAGTGCAAAATGTATAAGAAGTAATCTTTCTCTTTCGTGACTATTATTATTAAGGAAAATCTTGTTATTATAGCCTCCTTCATCAAAGCGAGTAGACTAATAATATTAGTATTCAATCGAGGAAGCTTTTAATTGTATCTCAAATACAAATAAAATACCAAGTTTTAAGTTATTACTATTATTATTTTGACCACAATGATCATTTCGCCACACCGTGGCTACTTGACTGTCGTTCTTTAATATCTTTAAAGTTACATGAACAATGCATGAATGAATACATACAGCAATCAATAACTTTATTATCGTGAGGATACTATTGTAAATAGGATAAAAAGGATTTATCCTTGAGGGGGGTTTGGTAAAAGTTCTGTTCTGTCGAACTATTTAATGTATTGTCTAAGTAATTTTATTTTATTTTTAAAAAAACGGGTTCGGCGCTTTTCAAAAGAAACTGCCCGTTCTGTCGACGACCCAGCAGAAAACGTTTCGTATGTCTTTACCCTAAATCGGCTGCGTGCAAATGTAACAGAAAATGTGTCCGCCAATTCGTAGCTAATTAGCGGCCGCCACACTGTATGCAGATAAAATATTTCTACCTGGACTGGAAATGAAATTTAAATAAGAAAACTTGTAATTCAAAAAAGAAAACTGTTCAAAACAAGATATAATTAAGCAATAAAGTAATGTTTATAAATTACAACCCATGTTATTTTACATAAATACACAGCAAAATGTTTCTTATATTTTTATCTATATGTATTTTTCATAGATATATTTAGAAGATATATAAATATAATCATTATTTATTCCCCAATTTTTACACAATAAAAATTTTAAATGTATTGGGGAGTTGTGCGGTTTGAGACGTCTTTTTATAAAAGGTGAGTAGACTAAAATGTTACCACATGTGGTATTTAGTGAGAGGAGTGAAAATATCTCGAAAAGTGAAGAACGTCTTTAGAGATGCCCCCTAAGTGGGCCTCCACACAAAAATATCTACTGGAAGCTCCTATTTAGGGTAGAAGTAGATGTTTGAAGGTGGGGCAACATTAATAAAAAATAACAATACCACCCGAAACACGCATGCTGTGTATCCATCCTCATAATATTGCAAGGAAATTGAATATACGACAAGATCCAGGGCTGTAGCCACGGGGGGGCTGAGACCCCTAGAAGGATCTCAGCCGCCCTCCGTGAGCGGCTGGCATTTATAGAAAATTTGCGAAATTTCGAAATTTCCACATCGAATTTGTATTAAAAAAAAAGCAGGTCGATCCGTCGCCGCACCCCCTCCCTTTTGTCTATGCGAAGCGATCTATTTACGCCGGTTTTGTTGCATATTACGCGTTTGCGGCAGTCTTCAACTCACTGTAATAACACTTGCCATTGCGCCAATACCCCAATCTTCATTAGCTTTAGGCTCGAACGGGACGGAATAGAAGCGATCGTCACTAGGACGAGATTGATTATTAGCTGAGACAACGGACGTGATTATTACTTCGACAAGGAAGAAGTCATTGTATTACAATCACAAAAAGGTAGGATTATGAATACATTTACATTTATCTGTATATACTATGGCGAGACATGTTCGCTGAAATGTATAACCAACGAACTGCATTTGAGGACATCCACAAGCTTTTAGCGACTTGCCGTACCTTTGGATGTAGTACAGCTGTTTGCAAGTCAGCATTTTTAGTATTTACACGGATCAATAGACCACAAAGAATGTCTATGAAGCACCAACGACAAGCTAATTTAATTCATTTGGCGTTTGAAAAAGTTTATACGAAGAATATTGATTTGTTTGAGTTAATGCGAAAATTTAAAGACCGTAAATTGCGAAAATTACAACTATTTTGAGATTTTCCAATTATTTTAATTGCGCCCACCCAAAAAGTTCCTCAAGCCCCCACCCCTGATATCATGGGCTGGCTACGGCCCTGCATAGATCGAAAAATACCTAGTACATAGCCTAAAAATCAAAATCACGGTGTAGCAGCCAAATATTATTATTCACGATAATAATGGCATGGTTCCTACGAATTCCAGATGGCTGGAACAGAACAGAAACTCTTTAGGTCGGGGCTGTACGTACCGCCAATACATAGAAATATGCAGGCAATGTTTATACAGTATTGCACGCACAGGAAATCATGTATTGGTTAGATAAAATTCAATAACAGTCATATAGCGACCAGTCTTTAGTAATCACGCTTCCGCTGCTAACACCTTATGTATGTTGATTAAATAAAAGTGTAAAAATACATTCGTACATCTTTTTATATATCATCGCGCCTGTACTATTCAACACCTCACACGGTATTATCATACAAAGCTGGATAAAATTGTTATATACACTTCCAAATGTTACTTATCGTGTTCTGGGTTGGCTGGTACTATATTTTTAAAGAATATACCTATTAGCAGTGGCCCATACGTACGTTACAACCACTAAATTCATATTTCGTCTGATTGAACCTAACGTACTTCAAATTGAGCCCTAAGAGTAGTTTTTGCGTGATGCATGACCAAACACGTAAAGTTTACATTTTTATTATATGTATATGTATAGGAGAATAATGTCTTTAAATTCAAACTAAATGAAGTTAGTAAATAAATATCGTTTTTAGGTTTGTTCAACGATTAAAGTAGAATATGAAAAACTTTTATCGGTTGTTGAAAAAGAACTTGCTGATCTAGAGGATATAGAGACTACTGATACTACTATTCCAAGCAATTTCAAATCTCAAAGTATAACAAAACTTTCCGAAAAAATAAAATACTTAGAAACGAAACAAAAGCTTGCAGGTAACCAAATATTATTCAACACTCTCATCCAAGCTTATATTACACATTAATTGAAAATCCAATGAACCACGTCTAGTAAAAGTTGTACGTAATCCCAGAAAATATTTATAACTACGAATCTGTTTGCACTAGAAGGTATTATATTTTGACTAATAAAACATCGCTGATCATTTTCTACAAAAAAAAAAAACATTTGAAACATTTCACAACTTTCAATAATAAAGATTTATAATACACATTTATGCTTATTTAAGGGTATTTACATTTTGCTCCCAATTTACATTTATTGAACTTATCTTAATTTTCGGCTACCTTTTTAATTATCTTAATTTCTAATCTATTCTATATTAAAAATAACCTTCATTCTCTCTAATTTTTGTCTCAGTTACTCTTGTATATTCACATATTTCCTCGCACACCTCCCCTTTTAATGTGTGTACAATCAACCCATCCATGTCATTCTCCAGCCTGTCACTCTTCCATTCCATCACAAATCTCCTTAATTTATTTGCCTGGCTTTGCATGGCTGTTCTACAACAGAACAGGTGAGCAAATGTTTCCTCAATCCCTCCACATAGTCTACATTCCCAATCTCTAAATCCTTTCTTATACCCTCTCCAAATATTACCAAATCTGATTCTAGCCCATATTTCCTTATTCTCTTTCTTAATACATCTTTTATTTAAATACTCTGCGCCATTAGAATCTAGGATAATTTCCTTGTATTTTCTATTGTAAGAAGAATCTAATATTGTGATCCACTCTGTCTCTAGTTTTTTACTCCACCACTCATTCAAGCCCTCCTTACATCTATTGTAAACTTCCTCTCCTCTCCTTGTCCCCCATATCATGCCACACACATCCGTTATTTCCATTTCACCAAACATTTCCCACGCAGCTTTGCCCCATTTTGAAGGGTTTTTATTTAGTATACCCCTTATTTCCTCTAGTAAACAAATCTTGGGCCATCTCTCGTCGCTCATCTCTACTACTACTTTTATATACCTACAGGCGCATTCTCTAATTGTATATTCTATGACTTCTACCCCTAATTCGTTCCTCCATATGTATTTTGGAGTATTTATGGACACCCCCAAAGCCATCTTACAGAATCTTCCTTGAACCTTGCTTACATTACTTAGCTTACCCCATTCCCAAATTTCTACTCCATATAATGCCATAGATCTTACTAGTGAGTTCATTAAATAAACCCGATCATTTCGCGAATCCCTACCTGCCCTTTTAATAACCCCCCCATGTAGCATTTGCTGCCTTTTACGCCTTTCCCACCAGTCTTCTGACATGACCATCTGTACTATTTATCAAAACCAGTACCCAAGATATTTAAACTCATTAACGATCTCAACCTCTTCGCCCTTAAATTTCCAACATTCATTTTTATTTCTTTTTCTCCCTTTCGTAAATGCCATCACTTCCAATTCTTTGGCACTTTCAGAAACAATTGTGATATCATCCGCATATTTTAAAGCCCTAATATTTATTTTACCAAATACAGTCCCACCTTCTTCCCTACAGGTCCAAATCTCATCAAGGTCGTCGATAAAAATGTCAGAGTATAGCGCTCAAAGCACATCCCTGCCTTACCACTACATTCGTGTTAAATTCGCTTGTCACTCTTCCATTTACCAGAACCTCTGCACATGTTCGTCAGTAAATATCCCTAATCATTGCGTGCATTCTACCTCTAATTCCTGCCTTCCAAACCTCATCCAATAAGATTTCCCTATCCACTGTGTCGAAAGCAGCCTTAAAGTCTACAAATCCCACGTATAGTTCCCTCTCTCTCTTTTTTTTTTTAATCTGCCTTTTATTCAACTTTCAATAATAAATAACAGCAATTAAAAAATTTCGAATAAAACCTATCGATAAATATTAGTATTAATGAAAACTGCGATTCTACAGTTTGATAACTTAATTGACTTCAGATTATTTATGTGTTATTGTACTGTTTGTTTGGTTTTTTACAATACATAATTGACATTAATTTTGTATTTCAGACAATACTCTTTTACCGCCATGCGGTAGCGCAAGAAGTATGAAGTCAGATATCGATGAAAAGTATCCCGAAAATTTATCTCGCGAATCTTTGATAGATTTAAATAACGTTGTAAATTTGCCTCCAGTTCCCGAAGATATCTTTACAAGTTTTCCAAATAAACCTGTCAGAACATCTAGCTTATCATCTTTAAAAAGCATGAGGAAAGTGAAGCTTTTTCTACAAAGAGCTTCAAGCGGGTCAGACGACGAAGATGAAAGTTGTTCGGAAATCGACGATCCTGCCGAATTTGCTAGAATTGTTCCGGTAAGATTTTTCTGTAAAAATAATTTACTGATGGTACTTTTAATGTTAAAATGAATTCATTCAATTTTACAATTTAAATCGGTATTCATGGCATAGTTCTACAAGACTGAACTAGGGACCGTAGGCCTCCATCACATAGAAGGTCCGTAGTTTCATAATTGTTAAATACTCATGATTATTATTATTGAAAACAAATTTAATTTTCATATTACAACCAATATGTCTCCATCTACTGCTATTTACAGCTAACTGTAAGATTTCATATGTTTGACAGTACCATAATTAGCAGTAAACAGCAGTATATGGCGACATACTACCTGTAATATAGTATTGTATAAAACTCTGCAAGTATCACGGTCAGAGCCGACAGTAGAAGACACACAAACAGTGGCTTAGCATGATAAATACACCCCTCATAATGACGTCGTGTAATAAAGATGTCCGTCCAAACATAATAACTATGCGCGGAAATGAAACTTTTTGGTTATTTGTTGAAAATAAATAGTTTTAAACAATAATAACCTAAAGGTAAAAAATAAAATAGAATACTGGCATGTTTGTACAAAATTAAATATAATTATCTCAACAATGTCATTTCTACTGTGTATACATAGAAATATTTGAGGAAGAAGTGATGGAGGATCTGAAAAATTGCTTGTATAATATAAGAATCGAGTTGTATGTATCGTGCTCTAATTGACTGTTAACTAAGTTAACATGGTTATTACCAGCTTCCTTAATTTCGAGGCTTTTTAGTAATGACAGTTTCTTTCTTTTAGCTGTATTATAACTTAAAATTTTTGATATCCTGGTGTCTACTAAATGGTTATTAGTCGAAGAATTTTCTGCAAAACCTGTCTTGTTTATTAATAAAGTAGATATATTGTTATATGCGGTTTTTAATAGGTCTACCACATAAGCTCAATACATACAACTTGCCTCTGATTTTATTGAAGCTCTACTTTTTCAAATCCTCCCTCACCATCATTATATAAATATTTCTATGTATAAATAGTAGTTGGATATATCTTAGACCAAGCGACGGGGTCCAGTAGTTCAGATCATTGCTTAGCATTCGAGAGGTCACTGGTTAGAATCCGGTTCCTCTGGTCCAAGTTTTTCTGTGGTTTCCTTGGATCACTTAAGCAAATGCTGGGGCATTAATAATTCACAGATAATGTTTCATTTTTATTCTGCCTTCATTTCGTCCGTCTCATCTTTCTTTCCCCAGCCACTACCCACCCATTCCCACGATTCCTGAAAGGAGGCTGAAGAGGGCCTTATGCTTCGGCTTTGCACTACAGTGTAGGTGTAGGTTGGAGAGACTGGTTGCCTATCAGTATATTTGGTGGGAATGAAGCACCCAAAAGTTTTATTTTTTCTTAAACTTTAGTTAATCCTTTCGTTACTTTTAAGAATGACCGTATAGGTCAAAACGATATTATTGAGATAATTATATTCAATTTTGTGCAAACATTCCAGTATTTTATTTACTTTTTACCTTTATTAAATATGTATCTGAAAGCTAAAACAAGTAAACAATAAGCAGATAACGTTGCATGTCATCGCAAGTCAATGTCATCGGTAGAGCAACGGAAGTCTAAAAGTCATGAATAAAATGTTAATAACGTATTGTGAAATAAATTCTATCAAGTATATACACTGTCAGATTACATTTACAATTATCTGAAGATTCTCAGGGAAAACTAAACTATGTATCTTGGCGTTTCAAACTGGACTAAAATCAAGGAAATTATTTGAAATAGGAACTGGTCGAACACTAATCAAAATATGATTCAAGAAGGATCTTGAGGCTCAAACTCTGATAAGGCTTAATGTTAGTAGTAACACAGCAAGAAAAATAGTAAACTGTAAAACTTCCAGACAAACGTTAGAGATATTAACGAGTTTGTATTGTACAATGATAGACGTCACTGTAGAAAGTCAGTAGATATTTTTTAGTTCTATTTATGATGAAAGCAGGACTGTTGTTAAGAATTGTATAGCAATTTTTCAAATCGCGGAAGACTTGTCAACTTATAATGATCAATTATTACGTATTATAAAGTATTAACGTACTACCATCGAACTGGTACATTTTAGAATAGCCTAAGACAACTGTAAGAGATTTACCGTGCGGAATCTGCCCTGATGGTTTATCCACAGGCCAAATCAGATGGTTCCAAGAAGCCTCGAAACGGTGCGTGTGGGTTAACGAAGCGAGTAACCCCCAGATTTGGGACTATCCAAACCCATAGATTCGTTTAACGTGTGCAAAAGGTGATGCGCCCCGGCAATACAGCCGCCCAACCCAGCATGCATCTCATGACTCTTACCGAGCATCCTTCAGCCTCCTGGCTAGCCTGAACAATAATGCATAAATGCCTTAACTTTACAATCGCCTCACTTGAATGTACTCCCCTAAAGGTTTAGAATGAACACCTCAGTTTACGCTGTGCGAACAGTCGTTCGCTTCCACGCTTCTCAGGCATAACCTCCCTAATGGGCAGACTATCCTCAAACTCCGTGACATCCAGCGGTACCTGCACCGTTCTAGCTCTGTCGAGATTGCCACTGAAGGTGTCGGTGGCCTCCCTGTGGACCGTTCAGCGTGGTAGGGAACACAACCCACCACGTATACCTCCCCGTCTGTGCTAGCCTTATTGCATGTTTGCAAGCCAGCCACACGACGCTTTGCCTCCAGATACTTGGAGATCCTTTAGCTTCCACATACTTACGTACAGGGGGAGGGAGCAGCCTAAAACATAGTCACAGGAGCAGACAGAACTATCGAGACGCTAATGGAACATTTGAGGTTAGAGGACGAGAGAATACCCTTTGGTGACGCCAAAACTAACTTCGCAAAACACACTAATGTCAATACAACGCAAGAATCCTAATCAACAGCAACAAAACACACCAGATAAGACTCAGGTAACCTGCTATTGTTGCGGAAAGCAAAACAATGTCCACAAAAGGTAATGAAAGAACAGCTCATTGGAACCACGGTAAGCCAGCCCTCTTGACAATTGGATTGTCAACTGCTGAAATGAAAACTGCAAGTCAAAAGCAGTACAAAAATAATGTATGAATCCATGACTGTGGTGCCACGCAATACATGACTCTCCACAGAAAATAGTTCACACATCTTGTAGAACCATGGCATGATTGCCAAATCCATCAGCATCTGGCATGAACGACTGGCTCATCTAAATGTGATGTACGTAAAGAATGTACTGAACAAGCAAGGAATCGACTATATACACAGTATAACTGCGTGTGTAAAGGATGTACGAGGGTGATTTGATAAGTCCGTGACTTTTAAAAGAAAACATCAGTTTTTCGGTAAAAAATATTTTATTTTTCTACATAATCTCGTTTTAGCTCGACATGTTTAGTCGATCTGTTCTTAATTTTTTTATTCCTTCTAAATTATAAGATTTCTCGAGGCCCTCAAAATAAGCGTTTGTTTCAACGATGACCTCTCCATTCAACCCAAATATTTTACCGGCCAGTCTTTTCATCAGGTTTGGAAATAGGAAATAGTCGAAGTGGGGTAAATCCGGAGAATAAGGTGGATGGCGTAGCAGTTCGTAGCCCAATTGATGAAATTTTACTATGGTGACTATACACGTACGAGTATGCACCCGTGTATTGTCCTGATGGAGCAACACTGTCTTCTTGACTAAATGCTGTCGTTTCTGCTTCAAAACAGTGTCACATCTACCCAAGTGCAGCTCTGAATATTATTTGCCGTTAATCGTTTGATTGCAGCTGTACATCTCCAAATACTCCTTTGGACTTGTCACTCGGTGGTGTTGGTCGATCGTGAGCAATCGCGGCATCCATCGTCCATCGTGTCGACAGCTTTCAAAATGTGATGCACTCGCTCAGTTGAGATGCCTACAGCCTCATCCAACTCAAGTACTTTCAACCTTCGATCATCTAATATCATTCAATGGATTTTATCAACGATTTCTGGATTTCTGGCGTAACGACTTCTTTTGGTCGACCTGAACGTTCGGTGTCTTGTACTGGTGCGGCCATAACGAAACTCAGTAAACCACTTTTTAAACATTGAAATCGACGGTACAGTGGTGCAGAGTACAGGAAATACACCTTTTTCTATTATTGCCGCAGCTTGCTCAAAATTTTATAATAGTCTACCGATAGATGGCACTTAACGGAAGCAGTGTTGCTACTACGATTACAGCACGGGAAATTCATAAAGTCACGGACTTATCAAACCACCCTCGTATATATCGCAAGCTGCATAAAGCAAAAAAAAAATTCATCAAGCAGCCACTAAATGAAGTCCACGTAGATATTTGTAAAATAAATCTCACGTCAATTGGAGAAGCCAAGTATTTGCCTCTTTTCAAGAGTGATTACTCCAATTTAAGGGCAGTATATTTCCTAAAAAAGAAAGATAAAGCAGCAACCAAATTAGGCAACTTCGTGAGGATTGAGGAGAATTAATTTAGAAGATGAATTAAAAGTTTAACGTCGGACAATGGCAAGGAAACTCGAAAATTAGTGGAAGAGTCGAATAGCTAGAAGTGTTTCATACCTTCTTAAATTCATACATGCCAGAACAAAATAGCCGTACGAAGAGAGATATAAGGATGATTGAAGAAGCCGGTCGCTCAGCTACTCACGCGAACAATTTGAACGAGAAATTTTGGGGCGAAGCAGTCAAGTACACCGTTTTCATAATAAACCAAACAGGAAAAAGCTCCGAATCGGGAAGGAATCCAAAAAAAGCTATGGTCCGAACACTGGGTTAGATGTCAGGAAACTGAAGACGTTCGGTTGTAAATGCTACGTATTGAAACCGGAAAACAAACGATTCAAATTAGACAAAAAGTCTGAGAAAGGTATATTCGCAGTTTATGACCTGGATTCACCCTAGATATTCGCTAGATATTCCTTTTATCTTTCAGCACCTTTATCAAAATATAAAAAGAAATATGTGTGAGCACTCAAGCATACAATTACTTAGCTTTTATTATGCATCGAACTCTAAATAAGGCCTTATTGCAATATAAACAAATATAAAAGAAATACATTGATCGCAGCCAATCATTGCTATAATCATCTACTTTACATTTATGATTCTGTAATCCTATTCTTGGGAAAGGGAATGTACCCTACTCCCACACTACCTCTGCGAGACAGATCTCTCTGCCCAAAAACTGGACTGAGGTCATTAATGAGTTAAATAACTGTAAAACCGCAGCCTACAGTCCTCATTACACCGCAGCGTCTTCAAACCTCAGCCCCTAATCTCAATAATGACTGTGTCACCGCAGCTGACAGTCTAGGTAGCGTGCCTGTATATATTTTCTCTAATTATTTTACTTATGATGCTGAAATCCTACTCTTGGGAAAGGGAAGTACTCTACTCCCACACTACCTATGCAAGACAGATCTCTCTGCCCAAAAACAGGACTAAGGCATTAATGAGCTAAATAACTGTAAAACCGCAGCCTACAGTCCTCATTGCACCACAGCGCTTCAAACCTTAGCTCCTAATATCAATAATGACTGTGTTACCGCAGCTAACAGTCTAGGTAGCGTCCCTATATATATATATATATATATATATATATATATATCCTCATTAATTACTTTTGAATCAATATAAATTATCAATCAGCATCATTTCACAAATCAATCAGTTAAATAATTATTAAAAATGAAAATGCTTGAAGTACTCAGTGAACAACTCACCTAAATCCAATAATTTCATATATTTGGAATAACACACTTAAATAATAAAAATGTAACAACGGCACACCCACAAAACTCAATTGCCACACACAGAATAATAACTTAACGAATGAAACTGTGCTATTGGGAATCCCCGACTAAATATAGGTTACAATGATATCGTTGTTACAGTAAAGAAAATCACGTTCGAACTCGCGTCGATCGAAACATGTTATTATTTATAATATAAACAAACAGATGTCGGCAACTCGCTACTGATTAAAATATACACCTTACACACTTGATCACTCGTTTTTACATATTCAACGAAAAAATTACATTCGTAGCGCACAAACTGCACTCTCACGTCGATGTGCTTTGTTCTATTTTGGAAATGGTATGCTTGTGATTGTTTAATTGCTGATTGGTCGTCAACCTTTATGTTAAGAGTCGTGATGTTGATCCTTAGTTCTTGAAGGAACGATTGTGGCAATATTTTTATTTCAAATATGTTATTAATATGTCGCGACTACATATACCGATATGAATAATTTTGTTTGTTTTTATTTTGGCTACTGTTAACGGCGATGAGAACCGCTACTTCTGTTTATCGTTAAGACTATTAGCTCTCTGCTGGAATATGATTGGACAATTTTGAAAAGACTGTTAAAGAATGCCGATTGATAATTGGAAGATTAATTAACGATAAGTGGAAGTAGGGATTGATAAATATAGGTTTAAGGGAAGAAGGAGTCAGTTAATTAATTAAGTCACCCAGAGAAATATTTTCTAAGAAAAAGATAGTCTCATTCTTTGTAATCAATCTTTCTTTTATTATCACAATAAAATTTTAAAAGCCATCCTGAAAAAATTATTTTCACACGATCTCAACCACAAAGCTTCCTTTACACGAAGGGCCAGCGCAATACGCTCGACCTCGGTGGTAGATTGTGCTACCACTGATTGCTTTTAGCTTTTACATGCGACTGGGCCATTTGCCATTACGAAGATGTACCCGCTTGTTTTCATATCCTGCGTAGTCTGCATCGATGTAACCAACAAGATTGATTTGGGTGATTTTTGAATATATGATTTCAGTTTTAAACGTATACTTTAAATAACGCAATATTTGGCTCTGCAGAGTTAGTGTTCGTAATTCCAGTTGTTTAAGAAACGGCTGACTTGATTTACCGCGAACGCGATATCCGGGCGAGTTGACATGGCCAAGAAAATTAGCGAGCCATCAGCCTCGGGATATGGTTATTTCTGATTATTGTTTATTTCTTTTGGAGCAACTAAACGTAAACTCGGTTCGGCTGGTGTTGTCAACGGTTTAGCGTCAATCATATTAAATTTATCAAGTAACCTTGTAATATAAGCCTGTTGATAAATAAAAATTTTTCCTTCCGATAAGTTCTGTTCAATTTGTAAACCAACGAACTGAATGTTTTTATTATCGAAATTCGCCGTAATACTAAACATTTGTTTTAAAATCGTTATCAATTCTCTAATTGCTCCGTTTGATTTTGACATCAAAAGTCCATCATCTACGTAAATAGCCAAATAAATTTCTGAATACGCGAAATTGCCAATAAATAGGCACCGATCAAATTTCAATTGTTTGAAACTATATTTATTTAAAAATGAAAAAACTTACGGTTCCAGCAACGCGGGGACTGTTTTAATCCATGTAAACTTTTCTTTGGTTTACAAACTAAATCAGGTATCTGTTTGTTTTCAAATCCAATTGGCTGTTTCATATAAACTCATTCACTTAATTCACCGTAAAGAAAGGCGGTTTTCACATCAAAGTTGGCTATTTGTAAGTCTTTTTCGGCGGCCAAGGCGAGTAAAATTCGTATTGAATCATACCGAACTACCGGCGCGAATGTTTCTTGATAGTCAATACCTTGTTGTTGTGTAAACCCGCGCGCAACAAGGCGAGCTTTGTACGAACATTTTGATTGTCATTTTTAATGCGAAACGCCCATTTATTGTCTATCACACGCGAACCCTCCGGTGGTTTCACTACAGTGCAAATATCATTGGATTTTAAAGCGTCCATCTCTTCTTGCATGGCTTTCCGCCACTGTTCAGAATTCGCACTTTTGATCGCTTGTTTGTAACAGTCAGGAACAAAAGTTGAGCTGCAGAAAGATGTTGCAACGTAGTGATCAGAACGATTTATTTCACAGCGATCCCTCAATTGCTTAGATTCGAAGTCTTCATTTACGGGGTTCAATTCGTCACCCACATAATCGTCGTCTGATGCATTTTCTTGTTCTTCTTCACTGCTTGTGGAACTTTCTTCTTGTGGTGGTTGTTCATCTGCATTTTTTTCTGGCGATGCTTACTGTTACAATTCTTCTGGTTCATTCAGGCCGAAACAGTGAAAAGGTTTCTTTCTCTGTATTCATTGTCTCATTTTCGTTGACTACTACATCACAACTGACTTAAATTTTTCTCTTTTCTGGATCCCAAAGCCTGTAGTTAGTGGAATAACCTTCATATCCAACAAACAACAGCTTTTTGGATTTTTGATCCCATTTCTTTCGAATAGTGTTTGGAATTGACATACCTATATGCCATACTTCCAAAAATTCTTAAGTGTTATTTCTGATTTATATCCAAACCATTTTTCAAACGGAGTCATGTCATCCACTTGAGTCGAAGCCATTCTATTAAGCAAATAAACAGCAGTGTTTAAAGCTTCTGGCCATAATTCTTGACGCACATTTTTATTTATTAACATTTTTCGAGCGCTTTCGACAATCGTTCTCATTTCTCTTTCTGAACATCCGTTTTATTGTGGTGTGTATGGTGAAGAGCTTCATGGTATATAACCTCTTTCTTTATGAACTTTTGAAATTCTTTGTTTATGTATTCGCCCTTACCTTGGTCACTTCTCAGCGTTTTAATTCTGTTACCGGTTTGATTTTCAACCACTGCCTTGTATTCCTGTTGGGAACTTCTGATTTATGTTTCAGGAAGTAAACTGTTCTGTAACCGCTGTAGTCATCCTTGAATAGGATGAAATATCATGAACCACCAGATGATACAACATTCATTGGTCCACATACATCGGTGTGGCTTTTTAGACCTGGTTTTTCGGACTTATCTCTGATGAGACGTTTATGTGATTTTCTGGCTTGTTTGCCGAATTGACATGGTTCACAGAAAAAATCATCTCTACCATCAATCCTCATCTTTTTCACCATCTTCTTTTCAGATGTTTTCTCGATTGCGTTTTTTTAACATAGCCGTTTGTGCTATAGTTTTAACGAACCTTACTTGTTGAAGTTGCACTGTGGAGGAACGATTACTTGGAATTTCATCACCCATACATTGTCTTTTCGCGAACCGACACACGACACTTTTCCGTCACTGTCCCGAAACTCGCAAAGATTTTTGTTCGAATGAAAATTGAAATATCGATTTGTCATAGCTCCCACTGAAAATAGACTTCTGCTTAACTCTGGGATATACAGGAGGTTGTTAATGGTTCGGTCGTACCATTGGCCTTCAACGAGTGCTTCAATTTATATCATGCCCTTTCCGATTGCAGCTAATAACTTGTTGGCTATCTTGACATACACTGGTTCGTCAATTGTTTCTAATTTTGTGAACCACTGTTTTTGACAAGTCATGTGTACACTTGCTCCTGAGTCACAAATCCAATCAGTTTTATTTTCTTCAGAACTGGTCGAATATAACGACGTAATATCGCATATATATGCGGAGCTACCACTTACGGAAGTCTTCCTTGAACCAGGGAGCCGTTTTCTGTACTCTCGTGCCCAATGCCCTTTCTTTTTGCAGTAATTGCATGTACTCTCCTTTTTCTTCTTGTCGATGTTTTTCGCGTTCTTTTTTTTTTTTGAAAACTCTACAGCTGCCAATTTTTCTTGTAAAACTTGAACCTCCAGTGCTAAACGGGATGATTTTGTATCGTCGTTTGACATTCGAGTCTTTTCTTTTAAAAGTCTCAAATGTTTACTTTGAACTATCAACTGAGTCCCAAGATATTCGAAAAGCATTGAATTTGGATGGCAAACTGTTGATAACTTTTGAACAAACAGCATTATCGCTAATGTTCTCACGAACATCTTTTAATTGTTTCACCAACATTTCAACAGCTGAGATGTGGTCGGCTATTTTTCCTTTATTCAGCCATACCATCTCTTTGAAATTTTCGGTTTTCTGCTCATATATGGACATTAACCTTTTCGACATTTTTGCAGCATCATAACAGTTTATCAAGTATTGTATCTGGTCTTGACTAATTGTGGATATCAAAATTACTTGAACCCTTGTATTTTTCGAATCCCATGCTTTCAATTCTGATGTTGATTGGTCTGCTGTTTCGGCTTCTGTTCCATCGACAACTTTTTGAAGATCTTAACTTTTAGCATAATCGTTACGCTGAATTTCCATAGTTGGAACTTCTCGAACGCGGCCATCGCGAAATATACTGTTTTCTTTTGTACGACTCGGACGCACCTTGAAAACCACGACAAATTTTCACAACGCGTTTTGCCCTACGTATCTAACATATGAGCCAACGTAACTGGGCCCTGTTAAATAAAAACGACAATACCTATAGGTTAGTTTCAGAGACGTGATGATAAGCGTAAGCAATGTTCTCTGTACTAGAAAATCATGTAATTTGGGTATGCAACCAACAAAGCACACTGAGGAACACGTATTTAAGTTTCCCATGCGCTAAACGGAAATTTACGGACTTTAAAGATTGAAAATCATTTACAATAACATTTAACATAGAAACCAAATATATTTAAAATATAATTAAACTTCTTTAAAAAAAATAATAACACTGTTGTTTACAATAAAATATGTGCTATAAGTGAAAATAAAGTTAATTAGTAACGCAAGTACATTTCTCGTTGTGTGGATGATTGGTGTATGAAGTTGATAAAGATGTATATTAACGGTACTACTATTTACATGTACTTTACAAAGCCTGCTTTTATGGCTTAAATAATAGTTGGTAATATTGAATTTTATAAAATATGTTTCGTAAATTTTTGTTAGTAAAAAAATATAAGGTATGTGAAGTCGTTCATGATGTGTACTCTGTTAGGAAAGTTAGAAAAATAGTATTTTAATCATGAGAAAAAAACAACTACGAGAAAATGTAAGTTAGAGAAAGATATGCGAGAGGTGTTAATTGACATGGGTAGGTGGTTAGGTATAATAAGCAGGCGACAGTACACATATGAATTTAGGGTGACGAATAGACTAGAAAAACGTTTTAAGCGATAAGATTGAACAAAAATTAAGTCGAGATATGTATGTGAGAACCTTAGACTTATAGTAAAGTAAATCTGAACTATGACTAATAACACACAAAATATAATAAGCAACAAAAATAACTTAAACCTTTAGTAGAAATTTTTGAATATACCTATCTTTCATACAAAAATATAAATATTAATTAATAAAAATATCTACATTCAACTTGCGTGCTGCCTAGAGTTATGTAAAACTTTCAAAATACATTAAAACCTAAGCGATAATAATAACGGTTAAAAAATAAATTAATAGGTAATTGAACGCATTACTAATTTTTAGCAAAATCAGAATTTATCTTTCAGGATCTACTTTTTAAGTTGACGGGATTGACGGCAACTGCTTATTATGGTACTATTTTAGAACAAGCCGAAAAGTTGAGCAAGTCATAACAATAACAAACAAGAAATAGCGCTGTTTACAAATGACACATAATACAACGCACTATTGTTCAAATCTTAAAATATACAGTGTGTTCACAATTCTCAACATCTGGAAATTAAAAAAGCTTCATGAAATAAAAATAATTTCGTTAATAACCAAACAGAATTGGTAACTTATAACTCCCCTCTACTTTTATACAAATTGTAACCCTTATTATAAATAGTAACTGATAAGAGTAGACTTTAGTAATATTTGTACATTTATACTCGTTAATGACCGAAACAAATTTGTTGAGTTTGATTAAATAATATTGTGAAGCTTCCTGTTTTTTTATTTTATTTGTTTGGTTTAATCACAAAATTTCACAAAAATTGTACCAAGAATAGTATTGTTTCAAAACGACTTTTTCTGTGCGCAGAGATCATGTCAACACCATACTTCTACCGACGCATGCGTAATAAAAAAATGCCACTCAGTATGTTTCAGACTACAAATTATTTAGGTTTTCTGACAACTCACTAAACTTGATACATCTTCGATATCTGCAGATGAAATTCACTAATACCTGCTATATATAATTCAAATATATAGCAATAACTAAAATATATATTCTAATTTATTTAGACCGAAGCCGAAGAAAAGACTACTGCTTCTTCCACAACACCTGCGAAGAAAATTCAACTCAGTTACATACAAGAAGAAGTGCCCGACTAATTTTTTTCTCGTATTTTTATTTGAAAAGTTTAAAATATACAAATGTGTACAATACTTAGTATGTATAAATGTTCACAATAATTATGTGTTACTTATTTTATTGTAATTTTTGCAGTTATAATGGTGTTTACTTGAAGGTACAATAAAACTTAGGTGCATAAAATGAAAAATTTTCATTCATAATTTTAACTAAAAGAGTCATTCAAATTTAAACTTAACAGTCTTCTTGGAGAATCCCAATGTCTTCTCTTTGGAATAATAACTCTTAACAAAATACTCATGCTCCATAATGAAAAAACAAAAAATAAATACGACACAATCCCATATCCACAACAGTGGAAGACTATAAACCCTAATGCTAAATATGTCAAAAATTTATGCTTAGCCAGAGGGCGCAAGGTTACCCTAGGAGGTAATGATTCTTGAATTCTAGGAGACTGCCCATCTTTACTTTTTTCATACTTATAGACTGTTATAGGTGGGCTGACTACCTCGCGACATATTTTTCCGACAAAGCTATTCTCATAATAGAGTCTATTTATATGATGATAGAACTGGAATAAAGTAAAAAACGACATTATGTAAATAAATTAAATTCCACTCTTGGGGTATTGGACAGAATAAAGAGCATCTTGACAATAAAATCAGCTGAATTCATTTTTAGCAAATATCAATATACTAAAACGAATAAAACAAATAACAATCGCGCAAACAAAAAGGTTCCTTAAGCTGTGTGACATTTCCACCATAAGTTTGCCGAATTTTTAACGTTTCGATAGTATTCACTGATTCAGCAAAAATATTTATAAGCCTGTAACATGACACTTAAAATTACAATTAAAATTTATTTTTAACTAAGTCCTTATTGCGACAAAATCATTGCTTTAAATTTATCAGTCTAAGGCAAAATTTCGAACTCAAATATAATTTCCTAAATTTTAATTACTTGAAATTAAATGTACAATACCAACATAATTCCTTGCACAATACACTGCTTACCTCTTCGTTTACTTTTTTGGACAACTGATATAAAATTCTGACTAAAAAAGTATTCTCGTCGGATCTAATTGGTTGCAAGTCCGGATCCCCCTCAAAGCGCAAATTTTTAACTCTATCCCTCACTCTCTCTGGTGTCAATATGTATGGGAAATCGTCTTTATGTATTTGTGATGATAAACCACTTAAATCTGCTGTACCATCCTTTATTCCACTTACATTTAACTAAAAAAAGATTATTTTAGTAAATAACATTATTGGATTAATGTCTTTTACATTTCTAATTTGGAAAATCTCCACCAAGAAGTCCAATGAATATTCTAAAATAATTGGCACTTTTGTACGTTCTTCTAAGGTAAATTCATCATTATTGAAATCAGGTTGTGTGAAAATTATCCGAAAAAATCCAAAAATACCCTTAGAAGATTTGCTCTCCTCCTCTTTTCTTAATCTAGCAATTACGATCGCAACATGTTCTGCCTTCTGTATATGCTGTATTAAATCGAATACCTAAAATTAAAACAGAGAAAATAGAAAATAATGAGAAGCAAATTACTTTATTTACCTCTTGTGCTGGTTCTGTTGCAAATAATGGTTTATAGCAAAAATTAGGATTTTCTAACTCCACAATTTTTTGCTTTACTATATTTGACCATTTTCCTCCTGCACCTCTATATGTAACTGAAGAATCTAAGAATGAACTTGATAGAGAAGTGCCTCCTATATACGAATAATTGTGAGAATGATCCTTATTAAAAGATATATCCGGACTTGTGTTTGTTGAACACCAACTCGAAGTCGGCGACAAAGGGGGAACACAAGAAGGCCATCGTACATGAGTAGGGGAATTGTTTATATTCTCTAGGGAACTTTCTACTTCTCTCAGCATGTTCGCTAACATTGGTTGTCCCATCACCTTAAAATTAACCAAATATAAAATAAAATCTTCCTAGTATGTATACGTGGGTACTTTAATTTATTTTTAAATCCTTTTTAAGTCCCACACGTGTCCAGTTAAAAATAATAATAATAATAAATAAGTTTGTGTTAAGTAGGGGTGAGTCTCTTTCAAGTTTTTTACTTTATTTTTAGAAACTATGTTACCGTTAGAATTGGATAAACTGAAATGCTACTTTAAAATAAATTCAAAACCAGCTAGTGAAAGACCTTTTAATGAAAGTTGCGGCACATTGCAATAATGCTAGAATACATCTTGCTCCCACTTCTTCTTACTGCATATTTGATTACTAAGAAAATTATTTTTATTTATATTGTAAATCACAATTTATTTGTGAAAAGATACCCTTAAAATTATTACTAAAAAAATACCTTTAACATTCGATATAGCATAAGGGCGATTTTAGGACTGGAAGGGTCTACTTTTGTAAACCTGGGTAAAAGCTGCTGGAAAATCACAACATATGCCAAAAGATTTTCGACAATAAAAGGTAAATATTCCTTGTCCACTTGCTTAGAAAGCCGTGATAATCCATCTGTATCATGTTGCTCAGTTAATCCCCTAAAATATTTACTAAATGAATAATTCATTCTATAATTAACATTTTTCCTTACGGAAATTCTAAATGCTCATTTCCTGGATATCTCCACGGTTGGATAAAACTTAACCACAGTTCTAGTACAAGCCTAAACGACCCATCTAAGGGCCATCGATAAATTAAATTGCGTAGAAAAATGTACATTTTGCCTTGCATATATGGAACAGCAATTTTTTTCAATTCATTCATATAAGTATCATCCATTTTTGCACTTGATGAAAACGCATGCAATTTTTTAACAAGTACCCTGACTATTCTAATGTACTCAGCAGTAGGAAGATCATGAAAATGAAACTGTTGCTAAAATTTTATAAAATATATATCTGTAGGTAAGCAGTTTATTCCAATTTTTTGTACCTTATTAGGTGTGAAAGTTTGCTCATACTGTATTACTTGGTCATTATTAAGCCACATATCCACAAATACAATCAATACAGTTTCACTCCTCCAAATGTGGCTTCGTGGATGTTGTTCAACAGGTTGACTTAGAGCATTAATCTCATTTACAGCATCCGCAAGAACATTTGGTTTAAACAATTTCGAAATTCGAATGGGTCTGTAATTAAAAGGAGATATTTAAATTCGATATAACACAACTTTTATCTAAAAATAAAATAAACTAATATTTATATCCCACAGCATTACTTTATGAAAAATATATAAGGGAAAAGACAAAAAATATGGTATAATTCAAATAGCTGTACTAAAATGAAAATAATTAAATCATGATAACAATATATAACTTTTAAGTGTTTCCAACTTTTTATTAACATGGAGGTTATTTAAATTACTGAGTTTTAATAATATAAGTCAATCAAATAGAGTTCTGTGGAATTCAATTGAACAAAACACTATTACTCTAAATTGCATATAAAACATTTACAAATCTAATATGCATCTCAACACCCTGGGTGTGGAATTTGGATAATAGTATTTCAGAGGCTATTTATATAACAATTAAATGATTAAACATCAAACATTCAGTTTTCATGAAGGTTGTGCTTTTTTCCAAAACTAAACAATGCAACACAATTTACTAACCCAAAAGACATACCTAAAAATATAATAGCACAAAATCTAAAAAATATAAATATTTATATCATACAGTACCTAACAAATGTTGGCAATGTCTGTATCGGATTTTTTCCCACATAATAATTTATGGAAGGTAATACAGCACATCCTGGTTCAGTAGGAAGAAAGTGCATAATGTAATCACAACACAAATTAAAATAAACAGAGCCACTATTAAATGTTAAATTTGTAGAACTAATCAATCTTTGATGCCATGGATTTATCAGATAATATGCAAAATGGAAGAAATAATAATCAAAAGGATCTAAAAATTAGCAAACATAGTTAATTATTATAAGAGAATACTTCAACTTACTTAAAACTAACGATGTTACTTGCTTTGTGTGTGGATTAATATTTAAATTTTCAGCATAAAACGGATGAGAAAGAGCAGTATCTAAACTTTGGCGAACTTTAGTCTAAAACATCACAAAATTTAACCATTCTTTCTTTATAACATATTGTTATGTACTTACAGGTAAATAATTTAAACTTAATTCATACTTAATTTGTGGATCTTTCAAAAGCGTATATATAAGCCTGAACATAGGCCCGTGGGGGGATAAAAAATGTTGAAGTGCTCTAAAATCTTGAAAGTTCTGAACTTGAGTAACAGTTCGCAACTCCCAACTAAACGAATTTTGAGGGCCAAATATATTTTCGATGACCATTGGAAATATACTGTGAGTATCCTTTATGCTCCCTTTATCAAAAAGAACAGTTAATTCTGCACAACGGGTTTGAATTGGTCGACTAAGAGCTTGGGTAACTCGATTCTAATCAAAAATATTATTTAGTAAATGTTAAGTTAAGGAAAGGAAGCTTACCATAAAATTTTCAGTAAGATTTGTCATTTTGGTGAAAGTTTAAATTCAATATACAAATTAAAAAATGCTTAAAACCGAAAAATTGCAATAAGTACTTTTAAATTATGAGAATGTTTATATTCATAGGTTGGAAGAGGCTATTGACACGGGACCGGCACATGCAATGGAATCTAATTAGTCACGGGAATATGAGATTTTTGTTTTCTACTTTTTTAAAATGCTTAATATAATTTTAACAGAATTTAGATACTGTGCACTTGAAGGTGAGGTTACTTTGGTTATAATTAAAAAAATAATAATTTATTAACATGACAATTAAATTCGGGGGTTACATGTCCCGATCTCGTATCAATAGTGACGCCAATAAAAATATCATAGATAATACAATATCATATTTTTGTTCTATTCAAATAATAAACTGATAAATGTTTAGAATAACTGTATGAGTATCCCTCAGGGAGGGGGGGGGGGCTGTAAAACACTAAACAAGTATTTTTCCTTGGGAAATGACACATGTATATCAGCTGACCGTTCGTGTATTTAGGTGGATGCGCAGGGGATGAAAATAAAAAATTGTAAATTTGAAAAATGATCTAACCCAACCATAACCTAAGAAACTTTTGGAGTGATTTCTGTTTAGAATTCCAAAAAAATCAATTTTTACTGCGTTAGAGTTGGTCAAATTAGGTTTGAATTGAGTTAGATTACGTTAGTTTATTTTTCAAATTTTCGATTTTTCACCACCACCCACGCTCCCACCAATAAACATGTTTTTAGAATTCAACAAGGTCATTCCTACTACTCTTCCTCTATCTGACCGATGCGACGGCCGCTCATTACACAATTACAATTCACCCCCATTTTAAATTTTGAACTTTACTCCCTACGTCTCCACGTGTCCGCCCCCAACTAAAGTTTTTTAGTTTTTTACAAGGTTACCCCTAGTCCACCCGTCTTCTCAATTCGATCAAGGGTCTATAATCAAAACATTTAGTTCTAGTCATTTACCGAATACCTGTACAGTAGAAAATATAAAGGTCGAACAAAAGTACAAGTACTAAAAAGAAAAACAATTTTAAATACAGATATTGGAAATAATAAAATAATACATCAACTAACTACGTAATAAACTGCATGTTTGGTTGTTTCAGTCATAGATAATAAATTTTTAGTTTGTTTTCAGTAATCTATGGTTCAATGTTTCATGTTGCAAATGCGATACCCAGATACCACAGATCAACGACGATACAATTTGCAGTTATTCGGGGGTTATTTGTTATTTCTTACATACGATCGATGCAATCGTTATGCATCAATATGTTCTTTATATTTATCATTTGTCAAAAAGCTAATGTTAATAAACAAGAAGTGTAATCGTAATTTGTAAGCAACTCTACTTATTCCATTCATAGGGCCTGGTATTCTATTCGTAATGTATTTTGATTTTTTTTAATGCTCTTCATTCTGCAGACATAATAGTAAAAATAAATTTCATTAATTGTTTATCAATGGAAAACGTACGACCAAATATACGAATTGAAATTCCAAACAATGTTAATGAAGCAATGGACATTGATAATCAAGAAAGTGGTGAAAATGAAGAGGGTGAAATTCAAGATTGTACTGACATGAATCAGTGTCCTGAAAGCTTGAATGCCTTCGAATCAAAAATATTTCCACAAACTCGCACAGAGGTAATGAGAATGTTATAAAAAGAAATTGTCTTATTTGTGGAATTTTAGGGTTGGATGAATGAAGCTGGTGGTTTTTCTACAGGTATCATACTAAACAAAGAGACCAAAGAAAAGTTAGAAGAAAGAGCTAAACGGTTTGGATTAAAGCCTCATGAAATTCAAAACTTTACAGAAGAAAATTTGAAGATGTTACATGATAGCCTAGGTATTGGTTATATAAATGAAAAAGAAATACGGTTTGAAGCCATTCACATAAAAGGAACTGATGGTATGAGTACAGAGGATGTATTTGAATATTTCAAGAAATATAGACCTATCTCTATTGAATGGGTCAGTGATGATAGTTGTAATGTTGTTTGGGAAGATAAGCTATCCTCAGCAAGAGCCTTATATTTTACTTCGAAAACTATTGAAGGTATTTATTCATTATAAAAAGTACCTGATTGTGTCATCTATTAAATTTTCAGTTGTTGGTTTGTTTACAAAATTAACAAATTTTGTACAAAGAATTTTTGTTTAGGAATTCCTGTAGAAGGCCCATGTAATCAATTTGCAAAGGAATTAGATATATCAACTGAAACAGAAGAGGATGAAACTAAAGGACGCAGCATACTATTACAAAATAGAGAAATTGAATTACAAAAAGAAGATCTTGAAGATAAAGAGAATTCAACAAAATGTGTGCACATTCTTGATATAAAGATACCAATTCCTCCAGGCTATTGGAGATTAGGTTTGGATCACCCTAAATCAAAAGGAATTTTTATGCGTTTTTCATTTAGATCTGACAAGAAACCATTTAAGGTAAAAAAATAATTATGATAATTTTTAATCATAGCAACTGCTAACACAAATCAATTATTTCAATGTTAATTTACATAAAAAAAAATATTCTATTTTAAAACTTGTTCATGTATGTTATTTGAAAAGGCCGAAAAGTTCAGTGAGTTCTATATAAAATATGGAAATCCAAACTATGGTTTGCAAGGAATAATTTCAGAAAGTAAACGTAGAAGAATGCGTGGTATTTTTGATCGTAATAAAGATATTGGTCAACTCCAAGATAACAAAAATCCTTGGGGTATTTTAGCGAAAAATTGGCATGAGGACCTTATATTTTGCGAAAAGGAATATAAAAGTGATTCTGTGCAAACAAAACGAGATCCAACTGATAAAACAAGTATTATGAATAGACTTGGATTTAAAAGGTTACAAAGGAATATTTCAGTAAAATTTGGTGATACTATTTATTTACATTTGTAGAGCTCACAGTGAAGATAAAAAGGAAGTTGAAGAAGAAATGGCAGAAAAGTCTAAAACTTCTGAATACCAAAAAAAGAAGATGAAATTCCCAAGAATGAGAATGTATGCAGATGAAGAAGAAGAAAAACTTAAACACAAGAAAAAGAAGGTGCCCAAATTTCAAACTGAAGAAAAACCTGAGGAAAACGATTTGAGAAAATTTTTAGAATCAGGACGAAAGGTATCAAAGAGATTTGCAGATGAAATGCCTATCATAGATATCACAGATGATTTAGGAGACAAGATAAAAAGCAGATTTCTTAAAGAAGCTCGATATAGTAAAAATGACCAATGTCCTCTACAACAAAAACATACTCTTAGAAGTGATTCTATTTTAGGTAAATTAGTAGTTAAATTTTTATTATTATTTGCACTTTTGAAAGCTATATAAAATTAGAGTGCCATAATGTTAGTTATACTCAAAATATAGCTATCCTCTCTGTAACACTTAGAGTACCTATTTTACATTATTATAGAAAGAAAGAGACCTTATGTGAGTCCAGTTAGGAATTTGACTCCATCGTTAATAGAAAGAAGCAGGGAAAGACAAAGCAGACACCATAGACATTCCAATACCTATCAACATTTGCATGGTGGAATACATCGCAATTCAAAATACTTGCATTCTGATGTAGAAAATTTGGATTATAATCGTACACAAAGCAAGGTAGCTGTTGTTGTTAAAAGGCAGAAAAAACCTACAGTGGCTTCAACTATTTGGACAAGGTAACATTACTAACAATAATATCTTATATAATGCCATGTTTATTGAGAAATTTCCAATTATTAATCATAACATTTTTTGTTTCTTAGAATTCATAATGCACAAAAGTCAAATCGTGATAGATTAAGGGGAAAATCTGCTTCAAGCAGTGCAACATCGAGTGGTAGTGAAAGTAGTAGTGAATCTACAAGTAGCACTTCTAGCAGTAGCCAGTCTTCGAGTTCTTCTGAAAGTGATGAATCAGACAATGATACCACCCACCGATTTAAGCAAATTAAAGCGGAAGTTCATAGACCGGGATTTTCTCATGCTGCTAGTGGTCATAATCATAAAAGTCCCCTCCGCATTGAGATTAAGAATGACAGATTTAAAAGAAAGTAGCCACTTTGTTACAGTTACTTTATTTCACTGCAACAAATAGATTATTGTAATTACTTATATGAAGAAAAAGTTCCATGAAACGTGCTTTTTAAATAATAAACTTAAATAAAGATTTTCATTTTATCATAAAATAAGTATATAATGTAAACAAACACAATATTGTACAAATAAAGGAAGAAAAAATCTAAATTATATTATCTCAATTATGTTAGGGTACAATGAATGCTTCTACATATAAGTAATTTTCTAATTTCTTAACTTTTTCTTTAAATATGTAAAAATGCTAAAAAGTAAAATTGGGGATAAAAGGAAAATGTTAGCTTTATTAGAAAATATTCCTTTATTTTACTGAGAATATCCATTGCTTTATGATGAGGATGAAAACTCATTTTATCATTGCAATTTTGTTTTTCATAATGGATCGTGCTCATTAGGAGTAATATCTTTTTCTAAAATTAAAATATAGTGATAATAAAACCGTTAAAATAATGTGATCAGCTACATTATTTAACACAAAAATGAACTAAATCAGATAATTAAAGATGGGTAACAGTGAAACATCAAAACTAGGAGAGAAAAAAATACTCTACTTTCAATAACAGATTAAAAACTCAATAAAACCGTAATTAAATATGGTATAGTGTGGGTATTCATGAAACGTGGTTGAATTCAAGTGTAAGGTACTCAGAATTACTTGTGTCAGGTAAGTTTTTTGTATCGATAAATTAATAGTTCTTGCACAAAAAAATTGCGTCAGTAATGCGTTAGAAATGAAAAATTTTCATAAAATACTATCAATGAGAAAATAAATAAATACATCAACATGAAAAAACGTTAATCAAAAATATAACGAAATTTATTTGTGAAATAAATAAAAGTATGCAAAATATTGAAATAAAAGTAACACATAACACACGTTCTTTTTTTTTGTTTAATAAATACCTAATTGACGCATTTTTTTTTTCAATTGACAGTAACTGGTGGTTTAATAAAAATGATATACAAATCCAAAAATTATATATGTTAGATATATAATTTATTTAAATAATTGTTATTGTAAGGAAGGTGAAAGTAGAGTTAGAGCTAATATAAAAATTGGAGACAAAGAAGTAAAGTTGCCGATTCAATCTAATAGAAAATCAGATAACTCAGGATAGAAAAAGCGGTAGACATAAAACAAAGGATTGCGCAGGATTGAATCGCTTTTAACAACACTTCTGTGCTCACGAACGATTGATTGGGAAAACCGAAAAAAATTGAATCGGAAGCTGGAAGGGCTTTAGCAGTTTGTAAAGCAGAAAAAGAGTAGGTAGTACGGTAAGATACCTTCTGAGACGTGAAAGGGTGGTTAGAGACATATTACCATACTTGTGTAAAATAACAAAAAAGTTTTTACAAATGTAAATACTTTTATTAAATCCATATTTAAATATAGCTTTCTCAAAACAGTATTGAAATATAAAGTATTTAAACATTTATTTATTTAATTGAGAATTTATTCATAAATAACTTGATCACTTTTCGGATGAGTCTTATAATGACGTTATATCTAGTATTTCAAATAAAATACCTTCATTGGATTATTAAACACAAACATTAAATATACTTTTAAGTGGTTACTGATCAGTATTTAAATAATTAAAAATATCATAAAAATATTTAAATATGTATTCCAAATGCTTAGCAAGTATGTAGATTAGAAATAGAAACAGGAGTAAAGAGAACAGAGGAAGGTCTAGATCCGATTACTGTTCGCAAATAGGGATGTAGGATGTTCTAGTTTTAGGGAAATGCGATCGGATAGGAAGGAGGTGGAGGTGTGTGTAAACGATTTTCGTGCTGACGACTTTGTATTAGAGATTAACTAAATAAAGGATCTAGATATTTTCTTTGATAAGTTTGCCCACGACTTCAATTGATATGTATAGAACCTACATGTATCAGTTATTCAGAACCATTAGTCAGTTCATCAATGCTTTCATCACCGTTTTTATTATGTCGAAATTTCTATCCAAGAAGGAATACCAACATTATCTATTAATTTGAGACTAGGTATTAACAGAAAACCAAAATAGGAATTGGCGATTATTCTTGTAGGTTAATGGTAAACAAATAGTCTATTAAATTATACTATAATAATATTCCGAACTATACAAGGTGTCCAAACCTGTATGAGCATGTTATTTTTCGATTCCGGATGAATTTTAGCTCAAGTTAAAAAAAATCTGTAGCACAGTTACATTCAACTGAAATATCAGCATCAGTTTCCAGGTGTGAAAAAGAATTATTTTTGTACTCGTGTTTGTCTCAGCTTAGAAAACAGACAGATCGCCAGTTATCCATACAGATTGCCGATCATAACAATATTCAAATTTTGTGGGACACATGTTACATAGCTCTAGTAATAAAGTTAGAATGTGGCAGTATACTAAACAAATATTTTATAAGTAAATAAATTGTTATCTTATGACTTTTTTTCTATACAATAAAATAATATAAACATTTCGAGAGTGATCGCAATTTTTGTGAAGTTCCGTTACCATTTGGTAAACTGTCTTACTGGTATTTTCTAAGCGGAAAACGACAAAATTTTATTATTTCGCATTACATTGTGTTTTTAGTACATAGTCAAATTACCTAGGAACCAAGAAAACATCTGTAGTTTTGTAATAGTTAATTATTTATGTATATACAACAAGGGAATTACAATAGTCGTAATATCGTAAAGACCAAAAAGTGATTAAAGTAATATTGATAATATTATAATACACTTACATAGTTACCAACACTTAGATATAAAAGTATATACGTCGTGTAGTAATAAATATAGTAGGCCGTGTTTTTTTTTTTAATCTGCAAGCGCGCCGATTTTTATTTTATTAACGACTTCTTGACGAGACACTTTGGCATCTTTTAACAGGCAACATCAAATAGGTACACAATTCACTAGTGTTTAATAGGATAAATTTAAAATGGCCCAGATGTGTAAAAAACATTTGTACTTTCAAAACAACAGTAAGAGATGCACAAAATGAAACACTAAATAAAAATAAGAATTTTACTGGTAAGTATTAAAAACAAAAATATCAAAATTCCTATTTAAAGCAATTAAAATAAAAAATCATTAATTCAATCCAACTAGTTCATACTATTAACTAACCAAATCTTCAAAAATTATAGGAAGGATGATTAAGAAAATTATATTCCAAGAGAGGATTACATTTTTTCCACACTTTTATTAATAACAATGCAATAATTTAAAAAGTGTGGATGTTTTTCTTTATATAAGATCGTTATTTTCTTGTAAAACCCTCACTTAAATTTAACAGAAATATGAATTTGATGAGAAGTCATTTAAGAAAAAACAAGAATTATTTAACTAAGTCACGAAAATTGCAATTCTTTAAATAAAATAGAAGACTTATTCTTATTTTTTGTAGTGTTTATCTCTTTAAATTATTAAAACTGTGTCTACACAAAGTTGCGTTCTAAATTGTGAATTAGTTAACGAAATATAAATTTTACAATTCAAATTAATATTTTGAAAACAACAAATACTAGTTGTACATAATAGCTCAAGTAATCTTTTATCTGGGCTGTGGTAATCGTATCTTGTAAACATTAAGATACATTTTAAAATGCACATGTTATAAAATATCATAACATACTTGAAGACATGAGAAATTTGGCTACACCAAAAAAAGTTAAAATACCCTATGCGGTATCTATCTAGACTAATAAAATACATTAAGGTAAATGTACAACGATATTTAAAATGTTTGAAATCACAGATAAAATATTAAACGTCACAGTAAGACTTGATAACTTTCTAAAACGTTTACAATTGATTTAAATACAGGTTCTATTTACTGAGTTTAATTTTTACTGAATTGATATTTTATGATCTTATGTATGTACTTTGTATTTTATTTGTATTGTGGATTTCCCATTTCCACATACTAAATTTCTGAAATATTTGTGCGCATAATAGATATTAAAATGACCAAAACTTAAGAAACAACTAAACCGACCACCACCCTAGAAATGTTTAAATTTAACATTATACACCAATTCTTAAAAATTACATATACGGGTATATTGCACCTTTATTTTATTTTTTCATTCTTTAATAAAATCTATGCAGGTGGTTTTCGATTAGTCAGACATATTTCATCTCTTGAACATTCACATTTCTTAAAATTAGTATATAATTAGTTATAGATTGAAAATCAATCTATAAATTACAGATAATGTGGGGACAAGAGATGTCTATGAAACTAACAACAACCTATTAAAAATATATCAAATAATACTTTGGAATGGCACTATTTAATCTTATGTTATATAATAAATATTATATTACAAAACTAGTTATGTACTGGAATATGTTCTTACCAAAAAGGTGTAAGGTATATTTATGTTTGCACAACCTTTTGATACATTTACAAAACTTTAAAAATAGGTACATCTTTTCATAACTATACAACCTTTCTTAAACACATCGCAATAAACTAAACGTACGTGATTGTTCTTAATTTATTACGAATACAATTATTTTAATATTCGGTGCAGGTATTTTTTGGATAAGTGAGCTTTCTTCGATAATTTACAGAAAAAAAAAAAAATTGGTAACGTCTAGATGTATACACCCTCGGTCAAATAGGTAGGGAAACGGTGGATGGGAGAGGGGTACCATTGTAGATCACCGAACAAGTGGTTTTAGTTGAAGGCGCAAGGGTGGAACTGATCGTTAGTTGGAGAGGAGGAGGGGAGGGTAGAGGACATTGTAGAACACTAAAACTGACTTTATATATGAAAACGAAAGAAAGGTGGCACGTGGGGTGGAGGTGAAATATTGAATAGATTCTGCTCCAACCCGTTCTGCATCCCATCCAAGCAAGAACCCATACATCTGCTAGACACTTACCAAATTTTTGATTATGATTAAAAATGCTTATTATTAATAAATTGAAACCGAATTTGATTGGATTTTTTCTTCAAAGTGTATATTATTATCCTTTTATAGAAAACGATTCTTCATTAAAAAAATTTTCATCTTCGGCACGTGTCACTTTAGAAAGTTTTAAAATTTTAAATTAACCGCAAAGGTTTGCTGAAGTATTTCTGAACAATTCCAAATACAAAACACAAAAATCATGGAAAAACAAAGGCAAAGTTGAATATAATAATTATTAGGAGCTTAGATACCTTATTGTACACGTCGCCTATCGACCTAATGAAATTGTTGCCAAAAATGTTCACTAGGTCAATGGCAAACTTGAACAATGAGATCGGGCGAGTTCGTTATATACCGTGATTCCGTCGGAAAACGATATCACACATTTGTTTAAACATTAATCTCGAAAGACTATGATGTCAATGTATTATTGGCATGTTCCTGACTGACACGTTGTTTAAATGCCAGTGTTTCCTCAAAAATAAGACGTTTTAATGTTTCTTTTGGAAGGTCGTCAAGTTCCGTATCAAATCGGAAGGGTCTTTCGGCAACCGGCTGTAAAAGTTGGGGATATATTACCATCTTAATGCATATAAATAAATTCGAAACCCCTTTACATAAAAGTAGCATTCCAGAGTTCAGTCATTGATTTATAAACATATTAATCAATTTTCGAAAGTAAACGGAAGTGTGTTAGGTATTGGAGATATTTTTTGTTCGAAATTTTGAAATTAATTTATTAGACGGTTCATTTGTGATCATTTACTATTTGTAATGGAAACACTGTTACTAAATTAATATTTTTTTGACGTCTACTAACATTTGACTAGCTTTCTAGTCTTGCCAAATCATACGACTTGAGGAAGATTACATCGTTTCGGGAAACCATCACGTATGAAAAGATTTGCAATCGTTCTGTGAAAAAAATTGTATTTTTTTTAGATGAACTCTAGAAAGTACCTAACCTTCTTCGTTAAACCTCTTTACATACTTTCGTTAAAAAAAGTATTAAATTGCCGTATAATACGTTTAAACATCAAAAACTTACAAAAATTATCACTTCATAAAAGACAGAATATTAACTGAATGTAGGCTTTCACGGCCGAAGTCTTTAGTATTATAGGTGTATTCCAGGCTTATTGGCCGTCGTTGGGATCTTATTCTGAAATTAATCTGCAGCTGCGGCAGGCATTTTCAAAACGTCAAGAGTAAAATCCCAACGACCACGGTCAACAAACCCGGAATACATCTATAATACTAAAGACAGAATATTATAAAAACATTGGCTTTCACGGCCGAAATTGAACGGTTAAGTGGAGAACCCTAGTCGGTAATGTGTAGATGACATTTTAGTACTATTGCGTTAACAACGTGAACTTCTAGGTATAACCTTCGCCGAAGTTGTCAACGCTATACCACTGAAGATGTCAACCGCAGTTGCCGATGAGACGTTTGAACATAATCGTTCATTTAGACTACGGTCTTTTAGCCCGAATCTTAATTCTACTATAGACAGAATATTATATATATAGTTAGTAATAATTAGTTTTACATTTCTGTAAGTGGTTCTGCTTTCAATTTTACGTTATAATCACCAAAATGAAAACATTTTAAAAAATTAGACAAAGAAAGTACTCACTTCGTCGGCTGGATCATAATACTGTTCAAGATATGGATGCGCCAATGCTTCTTCAACTTCTATTCTTTTATGAGGATTAAATGTCAACATTTTGTCAAGAAGATCCAAAGCTTTAGGATCTGCATTAGGGAACAATTTAACCCAAGGAACTTTGGGTTTAAATGGCAAGGACTGCAAATAACTTCTTGCCTAAAAATTTGATTTCAAGGATAAATTTCAAAAACACTTAAATAAAAAATAAATAAAATAAAAGCCACTAAAAAAATTGCGTTGCATTGTAGTTTTTAAAAACAATAACATATTAAGATTGTTGGTTTTTATAGTGGTGCAAAATTATACAATTTTTGAATATGTTCTCAATATAGAAAATAAGAACATGATTATTTTTTTGTTATTAAAAGTGAACCACAAAAGAATAAAATAGATAAGTTACAACTGACTTTTTCATTAATTATGCAATCCAAATCTTCCTGAGAAGGAGACCCTAGAACTCCTAATATATGATTAAGTTGATCCAAATAATGCTTGCCAGGGAAAATTGGCCGGTTTGACAACATTTCCGCTAGAATACACCCCACTGACCAGATATCTATTGATTTAGTGTATCCCTGAAAAATATAATTTATTCTGTTATTTTGAGGAAAAATTCCATTCTAAGTTAAAGCAAATACAAAAAATGATACCAACTAACCTTAGAATTAAGCATTATTTCTGGTGCTCTGTACCACCTTGTGGCAACATACTCTGTCAAAAAGCCTGTATGATCATGATCAGGATCAGCCACTCTAGCTAATCCAAAATCACATATCTAAAATGATTTTAAAATAACAATTCATAAATAAATGCATTAGTGATTGAAATATTAAAAAACAACGGCAGCTATTTACTAATAATATTAATTACTATAATTCTTATTTAATTATTTGAAAGATAAGTATTTGGAAAAAATACAAACAACCTGTTTTAATCTAATAAAAATTGGCCGATTAACTCGACTCCTATTTATTAAAAAAAAAAAAAATGATAAAAAACTTAAATCGTTTAGGGATACTCGAATTCAATGCAGCATCTCAATTATTATTATTAGTGATACCAGATTTATGTTAATATACCAATATATTATTGTTTTGTAAAGACGTATTGAGAAATGCCGGATTTTACATGTTGACTGTGACATATATTGATACCCAAATGTTAGACCCAGTTACCAAACAAATCAATTATAATATAAGAACATAGGCTTTTACGGCAGGAATCCGTAATATAACTTTGTTATTTTAGCACAATTTAATCAATTTACGAAAAGTTGTTATATTATTCTATCGCCGTAGCTTACGTTATTCGACAAGGCAACGTATTAATACAGAACACAGTTTGTCTAATAAATATGCAAACATGTAATATGTATTGCGTTTACTACATAAGGTGGTAAATGGGAGACTTTATCAAGTATACCTTATACGTTTTACAAATTTGAATTTATGTGTTTTCATAAATAAACAAAACATATTTTTTAGCCAATTTTCTTCAAACGCATACTTTTTAAACAATGACTACTTTTTTAAAATAAAAATTTGTGGATAAACATTGTTGTATTTTTTCCAAATTCTCAGTATATTAATATACACATCCAATTTATTTATAATAAAAGACAAATACACTCGTGTGTATTCGTGAGGTATCTGTTCCAACAAAAACTTGCGAATATAGAATTCTCGAGACTTTACGCTCTGTTTCATACGAACGAGTTCGATTTCGTAACTATGGAAATAAAAAAAAAATTAAAAATCAAACTTATGCCTTGAATGAAGAACACAGGCCAGGAAAATTAGAAAAACCTAATTTACAATTACAAGCAATCCAAGTTTAGCACATCGCAAGTGCTATTTTGTAATTTTTTTAAATTTGTAACATAAAAAAACTTTTTTTTTCAGTTTTAATCGGCCGATATTTTGTCATTCATAGAAATCAAGCCTGGTTTTAGGTATTTTATACTTCATGTATTCGATATGTTTCACTTGGATTTGGCATCTGCTTATAGTGATGAATTACGAAATTAAATCAACAAATTAATTAAGAACATTTAACTCTTATTTAGAAATTTATTGAAATTATCAGATGTGTATCGAGATTTTGAACTTAATTAGTTCTCAACAGCACACCATAGGTAGTCCCGATAAATCACTAACAAAATCAAAGTTATTTCGTAAAAGGAAGTTCATATAATATGAAACACTACAGTTACCACGTTCACCACCATGTTTTTAGTTCTATACAAATTGATTTATATTTTGACATATATATTTCTGTAGAAAAACAACCAATAAGCTCAATTAGTGAACCAATGTTTCTCAAAATATTTTGTTATATTTTACATATGATACCAATGTAAGGGAAAATATATCTGGTCGAATATTTAAAAGACCTACAATGATACCTACGGGACCTTTTTTAACATTTACTTTAATTTTGTCCGATAGTGGATTAATAAAACAAAATATAAAAATTTTAACTGGTATGACTATATACATTATACATAATGTAATAAGGAGTAACTTAGGCTACTTTTACTTTAGAAATTAATTATTATTAGTAATAAAATCGGTCCAGCCGTTTCAGAGATTAACCGGAACAAACAGATAGACAGACAAAAATTGTAAAAAATGTTATTTTGGTATATGTACCGTGTATACATCGATATGCATTTAGTAAAAAGTGGTTATTTTAATATTACAAACAGACACTAACAATTTTATTTATATGTATAGACTAAGAGGGTACCCAATATATTTTTTTAAATAATTTTCGGATGTCCACAGCAATCTTTGATTATTAATACAATATATAATAATATGTATGTATAACTAAGAAACAGTGCCATGATTAAAAAGAAAAGTAATTAATGCTGTTTGTGTTGCATTCACTGTGAAACATTAATTGGTGAAGTGAGTACAAAAACACCGTTTGGGATATTTCACAAAACTTTATTGAGCTTCCCTAACGTACTTTTCTGCCATTAAGGCATTATCGAAGGATACAAACATCTGTACGTCAGGAAAGTTCAATAAAGTTTTGTGAAATATCTCAAAAGGTGTTTTTGTACTCACTTCACCAATTAAAAAGAAAAGTGGCAACTCAGTAAGTCCATTCGTGCTTATCAGCGCGCGCTTCATGTAAAATAAGGTGACCAACTATACTCATTTACTGAGTTTTGTACTCTTTTTTTCTCAAACCGTACTCTTTTCAAATCCTGTACTCTGAAAGTACTCATTCGTATAACTTTATACTCGTTTGTATTTTTAAACATTTTTTTTAATTATTTTATTTTAATTTTATTAATTAAATATTAAAAATTATTTTGACAGTGATTTGAATTTCACGCGCGCATATTACTTGCCGTTTCCGGCACGTCAGAGGACAGGGCAAACACCAGACACGAGTTTGACAGTGATTTGAACTAAAATGAATTTTTAAAGAAGTTAAAAATTTGCTATGAATATATCGAAGAATGGATAGTGAACTTTAGAGCATTAAATTGTTTCAAATGGACCCTTCTAAATAGTAAAACTGAATGGAAAGAAGTTTCTTCAGCAGTCGAATTTGTAATGAAGGAAGTAAAAGAAATTGTTATTAATGACAATTTTCTCTTTGAAGAAATTCGAAGAGTAAATTTATATTTAAATGAAGAAAAATTGAAGAAATGGAACGATAAGAAAATAGAACTTGACAAAAGATGGGTAGAAATCTTTCGGCATTTTAGAGTAGAACATATCTTACATGAAAATTTAAAAGTTTTAATAGAAATTTCCTTATGTTGTCCAGGCACTAATGCTGCTGTTGAAAGGGTAATCTCACTAGGGAATGATCAGTGAGAAGTCGCAACTTTCTGTAAAAACATTATCTGCCGCCTTAACAGTCAAATTTAATATGCAAAATGAAAGTTGTTCGGATGTGGCTACATTATTAGACGAACATCCTCATTTAGCAAAAAAAATCCACTCCGAAGAAAAATATGGTTTTAAATAAAGAAAATAAAGTTTTTATCATTTTTTCTTCTTTTTTTTTCACCTATGAAATATTTGCAAAGTGTACTCTTTTTGAACAAAAAATAGTTGGTCACCTTATGTAAAAGGACCCATAAGAACGTGTGGCCCGCACGCTTGACGTAGCTACGTCAGGCGTACGGACCAACAGCTCGCACGCTCGCCCACACGCCGCTTCCATCCAACTCAATGCCAACCGAGTTTCTGACATAAAGTGTAGTGCGTGTCCTACGTTTCATGTGAAACGGGACTGACCATTCATTTTACTATAGTGGAATCACTTACGTTTATTACACCTACGTAAGAAGAAATTTTCTGCTGCACGTCTTTGTAAGCGTTAAGAAACATACATACATCATCTCCAACATTCCTTACTTACGATTAGACATAGCCGCACTTCAGTTTCTTGTTAAAAACATACATATATATTTGCTTACTATTCTGATAGAGATTTGCTACTCTACTGAAGTGTATCTGTATTTAAGCATCATGGATTTTATTTACCTTTAAATCGCAAGTTGTATTGAGTAACAGGTTACTTGGTTTTAAATCCCTATGCAAAACGTTCGCTGAATGAATATACTTTAAACCACGAAGTATTTGATAAAGAAAATAACAAATGTGGTCGTTACTCAGTCTCTGCGTTTTCAACAATTTATAAAGATCGGTTTCCATGAGACACTGCACAATGTAGACATCTTTCATTTGATCTATCGTTACTGCCCTTAAGATATCTCGAATGTCTATTATCTGAAAAATAAACATAAATCGCATTATTATCATGTAAACAGGCAATTACTGTATTATAAGTTGTTAAAATAAATCATAATTCGTCAATTACACAGGTCAACGCGAACAAGGAAACTAAGACCAGATATACCATTTTCAACGTAGTTTGCAACGTTGAGTTTAAATATGGCCTCAGAATTGCCTCAACTTGTCAGAACTGAGATATCTGTTGGTGCGTAGTTTATGTGAACTCCTTTTCTGAGTAAGGAGCATTCATTTTTTAGGGTACTTTAAACTGGTAAAATACCCAGAATCAACCTCTGTTTCCCAGATGTGTTATTTCACAGAATAACACAAATTTGTACATTATTTTGTCATGTAGTACCTAACAATAGTCTAAGGTCAACAACACCCTATTAACCACCCTCTACCCCTGTAGTTTCCCAAGTAGATCCCAGGTATATTAAGATAGTAAGTAAGTAAGTAATATAATAGGCAAATTCTGGGGCAGTAATATTCCACAGATAATCTTTTACTTCTCTTCTGTCTTCATTTCGTCCGTCTCATCTTTCTCTCCCTACCCACACCACCCACCCATTCCCACGATTCCTGAAAGGAGGCTGAAGAGGGCCTTACGCACTACCCTCCGGATTTGCACTACAGTGTAGGTCGGAGGGACTGCCCGCCCACCAGCCCGAGTAGCTGGTAGGAATGAAACACAAAAGTTTTTTTTTTTTTTAGTAATATCATCACTTCTTGTTCGTCTCTTGTTATAAGTTGTATATCTCGTATAGTAATCATTGTTTTCTCGGTTTTATTTTAATATCGGTGTTAGTAGTTTTATAAGTTGTATGTATGTTTTATTAAAAATTGTAAAATCATATCACATCTTATGTTTGCTCGTATAAACTCATCGTTTATAGCAGAAGCGAAATTAAGTAATCGGTCGCTGTATAGATCATTTAAAATATCGACTTCGACAAATTAATTTTTATCGAAGAGGGTTTAAGTGTCCCTTACAAAAAAGCTAGGCAAGCGACACACCCGCGATACTCAATAATATCCTAACCTTAAATTCCAAAAAATGCAATTTTTGGACTTTTCTGAACATTACTACGTGATATAAAAAGACAAAAAAAAAACAATAGAATAGTTTCTCCGACCAATCCTTGATCGCTGAATAAGAATCTTACCTCAGAGTTGCCTCAGCAGATCTAGATTCGGAAATATCTTAACCTCAAAACTCAAATAATGTTAATTTGGCTTGTTTGATTTCGAATAATATATCGAAAATAATTACTTTCTTTTATGATTTTTTTCAGCTCTCTATAGTGGTCTGAAAATCGAAAGATCTTTGAAATAGATCACTTCAATGGCGGGTTGCAAAAAAACACGAGAAGGGTAGTCTAAGGTCAGATTCTAATTCAGAAATAAAAACTATGAAAAGAGTATTTGGAACTTTCAACTATTTACCGCCAGGTCGAAACAATTGTCAGAGTGATTAAATAAATAGTTGAAACTTCCAAATGCTCTTTTCGTCTTTATTAAAAATGTTTCATTAAGATTACACCGTTAACAGTGATTCTATTAATAAAAACTACTTTGGAATTGAATGCTCTGTTAGTTTTTGTCATTTAACTTCACGTAGTATTTCTCTCAAAAAGGCAAAAACTTTGGAGATTAAGGTATCTTCAAAACCTGACGTGCTAAGGCAATTCTGAGTCTATATTTGGAGCGTCACAAATTACGTCGTAAATTGTTGTTTTCGTTGTCAATATTTGACTTCGTTGATCTGTGTTATTGATGTATTAAAAAGTTTCGTTATGTAGTAATATAAACTTTTTAATTGGTTTCATTTATCCAATATCGGTCTTGTTTCTCAAGCGTGATATTGTAATATCCGAATTTAATATCACGGTGAATTTTCTAAAGGAAGATTAAACTGATGTTAGGTGAACATGATCGCCAGTAGTTTACAGCATTTTAGTGCAAGCGGTTTTCTACGGATATTTGTTTGTTAAGAGATTCTATTAAAATTTGAATGAACAAATCTATAACGAATTAAAAAAATATATATTTATAATTTCACAACGTAACCAATGAACATGCGCAAAGTTTCTACTCCTAGGAATTCGAATCGGCCTTTACGATCTTATTTGTGTTCAAAATATATAAAAGAAACGTCTTAAAACGGTGAAATTTAGTGGAACTGAAGACATACATTATGAAAATGGTGTTTATTACAGCAGAATACAAATAAATAATAAATGTCAATCTAGCGACTACCAAATGCTCCGTTCACCAAGGTGGTCCTAAACTGCGAAGAAAAACAATAAATAAAGGCTGTAACAACACCCCTACGTTTCCACCCCTACGCGCCCAAACGCGTTCGGTAGTTCGTCGCGTCGCCCGATTACTCTCGTCGATAGAGCCACTGTCGATTTCCGATAATACTGACCGTGTTGGGTGTTCCCTTCCAACGTAGTGGGAGCATAGAGCTTTATAAAGATGCTACCTCAGGAAACGTTGTTCTTCTCAATCCACTTCCCTATCCCAACCTATCCACATCTAACCTGGGGATGTTGAAACCTTCTGGTTGATAATCCCCACCCGAGGTGGGTTTTTAGTCAGTAAGAATCTGCTACCCCTGGTTTGTCAATTTTGAAAGAAACCGGTTTACCTTCTCTCCCCGACGCTGCAAATACAAACGCGGCAAATCTTCGGACCTCCGTGACAGGCCATCCAAACTCCACCATCTCGACACTCTACAACTACGCCCCTAAACCAAACGATCGCTAGAGGGCCTTATCACCTTCTGCCCTGGGTCGCCCTTATTCGCTCAGTCCTAGTTTCGCTTTTTAGCGCGAGTGCTCACCCTTGACATCAGAGGTGGGCCACCGTCTTTCGAACGCCCTCCCCCAACGCTCCCGTTCCTTCCCCCACACAACTCTGCCCTCTCCTCAATCCACTTCCCTATCTCAATCTCTCCACATCTACCCTGGGGATGTTAAAACCTTCTGGTTGATAATCCCCACTCCACGTGGGTTTTTAGTCAGTAAGATTCTGATACTACCCCCCTTCAGGGGGTGCTTATGTAAGGTTTTCCCACCACGAGTTAAACCTAAACAAAAAAAAAACAGGAAACGACAGTTGTTAGCCACTATCCTTACAGCTCCGCTAGACTGAGTATCCTTCGGGGTCTAGTCTGCCTGGAAATTAATAGAGACCAACGTCTACTGCACCCTTAGGGTCAGCCTTGCGTCGCGCTCGCCTTTGGCCTCTTTACGTGTATCGGTCACCCAAGACTACTTTAGATATAGTGATAATTTGTTAAGTTAAGTTTAAACCTTATTTTGTGTAAATAAATCTGTTAAAATCTCTAGACATTCCTTTCTTCTAACTATTACCGCGAGTTCTTCAAAGAACGTGTAATAAAGCTATTTATTTCATCATGTAATTCTACGTAAAATTTTAAAATGATTTGTATTGAATCGAAAAAACATTAAAATCTTGTAACTCCATATTGAAAGTGAAATTGAACAAAAAGTTAATGTTACAAAATATTTTATTGGCCTCAATGATCATCACAGTGGCTTCTTCAGGTGGAAGAAATAGTGAGTGTACGTAGATTTCGAATATGCAATAAAAAAAATCATGTTCCATGAATATGTATAAGCTACCTACTAAACGCATATAAAATAAATGTATATGAAGATATTACGTAGTAAATTATGTATTAATACACATTTTTAACTACATAAGGTACCTATAGAAAAGCAAGTGATTATATGTTCTTAATTTTATAAAAAGCTCTTATATATATAAATGAATCAATATCATTCATTAAGTAACAAGACAATAGTTCTGGGTTTAAAGTAGAAAAGTTTTCCGATCTGTGTCTATACTATAACCACCGAATGTTAACTACTATGTAAACGGAATATTACAATTTTTGTATAATAAATGGTTTATAGTTATAACAAGAGAGTATATAATTTAATATATAATCGGGCAAATTATTCGGAAATATTACAATTGGCACCCTACTAACTTTTGTATTCGTAAGCGTAAGCCTGAGTTAGAAACTTAACTTATAAATATATACATAAAAATAATTTACCCTAAAAGTAAATGAGCAGAAAAATTGCAATTAATTTGTTTTACATGCCTATTACGTATATAAGCTGCGTCGTGGATTCAGTTGTTCAAGTAGATACCATTGTAAGGCCTTACCAAACATATGAAATACCACAGCTAGCAGTAAATATTAATAGATGGCGCCTACAGGCTGTAATATGATATAAAAAGGAATACTCTTAATTCTTTATATACGTAATATCTTCTTACCCGTTATATGTTAAGGGAAAGTTCGTTTTTCAATTTAAATGTTTAATTACCTTAATAAAATAATGAATTAATTTGTAACAATTTGTCACAAGTGATTGAACAATAACTAATAAGCAAAAAGAAAAATGATCTATATTAACTCTAATATATCTTAATTAAATTAAATATATAATCATAGATTAACCTTTGATCAACGGTTATCCTACTTTTAGGGTTATCGTTTTTTTTTACAATTTCGATTCCATATCATTGTTAAGCAAGTAGCTAGTGTCGTTTAAGTAATAAAACAATAATCATTTTGTTTAAAAAGAAACACTTGATCTTGCATGTGATTTTCTGCCAGTGAAAAATCGTACAATTTTCGCATTATCATTGTCTACATAGCATTTAACGCTAAAACCAACAGTTTTTCAAATAATACTCTTTCGAAAAGCATCTAGATCATGACGTTTTGTAAAGTGACAGTTACCTTTGATAATCCTTGAAAATTAGACTAACTAAACGAAACCAGTCATTTGAATTTCCCCTACTTTTGATTTCTGCAATGAAATTGGGGATTCCCATTAAAAAAGAAAGCAATTTGACCTTATAGGTCATTTTCAATGTAGTGCCACCAAGAAACAACTAGGAAACAATCTATAAATTTCCCTTTAAACATTTCTTGAGAAACCCTTGGTTTTCTAGTTATCGACCTGTCCTGGAAATTTTGGCACACCTTTATATTTCTAAAATAGTCGTATTAACCCCTTTCATTTATTAATCGATAGTACAATAAATCCGATGGCGTGGTTGTATATTGGGTCAAATATAAGTACTTATTAGTCTTGTCGCGTACATGCAATTATTAAATCCGATCCGAATTTTGTATACGTTCGCACACAGCCCACTTGAAATCGGATTGGATGTCCGTTTCGGATGTGAGCAAACCAGATCGGGTTGCTTTCCCCGGTAAAACAAAGTAACCGTGCGAAGATGTGTTTTTATTATGTTTTTATACTATCTGCCCAACTGCACACTTCAGATTGTTTTGTTTGGTTCAGATAATAATGCGATTATGAAATATTTGGAAACACTATATAAACATTATTAAAAACGAAACAAAACTATTTATATATTTAAAATATTAACTAAAAATATAACTTGTGAAGAAAATTGAAATTGGTGGAGCGAAGCGTAAGGTAAAGTAACTCCATATTTAAAAATAAATAAAAAACAAACTTGGAGTTTACAAATATTTAATGTTTCCACTATAATTGTAGCATTTCAAGCAATAGTTTCTCGGAAATTTTAAATTTGGTACGAACTCGTGTTTATTTTATTTTGCATTATATTCATTTCTTTTGTTAAACGTAAATACCTTCAAAATTATATTTACTTTTATTATCTTATTGTTATATTCATTCTCCAAATTTCGGTTTTTGTGCAAACAACCATTTTTTATATTTATTTCCTTTAAGCGTAAACTGGCATTCAATATTTTCAAAATCATTTTATTTTATTATCATATTGTTATGCCCATCGTCAAACTTTCATTCAAGGTATTAGTAAAATTACAAAATTAACCAGGGTGTTTTCCTGAAGGAGTGCAATGACTTGTGGGGTTGTTGCTGATCGTTGCAACAGTTTTTGTCAACCCCTACATCATTATAGTTTATTTAAGCTGAAAACCAGAGATTAATTGCTAGATTCTTAAGAGCATTCTTAAAGTCATTCAAAATGAGATTCTTTATACTATTCAAATTTCATACATACAATTATTCAATAGTCAAACAAGTAAAAGAGCTTACTTTCTTCTATACGTGTTAAGTTAGTAACCTTGTTATAAATATAAATAGTGTAAGTGTTGTTATTAAAACCAGTCTTCATCCTTTCTTTCTTCAACAAGTTAATTAGATTACTGGCAATTAATTTTGGCCGATAACTGTGGGAATTCAAGAAAGACGTCTTTCAATAAAAATATTTTCTCATACATCAAAACAATAATTATTTCAGCACACTGTGCCTTCTTCAGTTGGTGAAGATATGATATCATATCTATCATATCATTTTTGTACACTCCAAGTTTGTTTTTTATTTATTTTTAAATTGATTATAATTGATATAAATTGAAGATTTATTGGTCATGACTTGTAATTTGGTAATACTTGTGTTCTTTTTGATATTTCGATTTTGATTTTAAAGATTTAAATTGTTAAGATAGAAAGGGAAAAAAGGTGTGGTTTAAATAGCCTGACAGGAAATTTATGACAGTCGAAAGAGTAATTGCAGGGCAATAAAAAAAGGATTTCTGGGTGTTTTCTATCTTAACAATAGTAGCAGATATTTTGAGTAAACTCAATCGAATGTAAATTATTGGCCGTAAAAAAAATAAAGGAATTTGTTCTAAAAAGCGTAACGGACGCAACAATGCATGTTCAATCAGCACTTTTTATTGAACAAAAAATGTGCAACATTAAGATAATATAAATTAGATGATTTGAGGCATTTATGTTTGACAAATTGGGCTTGGTATTATCAAGTTCACAATATAAAAAATATCATTTAAAAACAACTGGCGAGATTTCAGTTCATTCATTTTAATTAATTATTTTATGTTATTTGCCCGTTCCGGTTTCGCTTGGGGATATCAATTATTCATCGGTCGAATGCTCAGCTCTCGCACCAGTTAACGACATGTCAGACTATAATTAACATCATCATCATTTCGAAATCGTTTAAAACAAAAACTAAGTTGTTTCCGGAATTGCTACCTATAACCTTTGTAAAATTAATTACGATGGCTTTTGTAGTAGTTATATTACATTCGTTTTAGTAATCGAAAATGTAAACGGGAAGTATTTAAAGGCTGAAAATAAAATTCAATCGAGCAAACATCAAATTGGTCCATCAATCAAGCAAAACTCTGATGCATGCGTTAAGCTAGAAATTATATTGTTTTTTTTTTACGGGAGTGGCTAAACGTTCGCTAACGGAATTACCTGTTGCAAGAAAAAAAAAAACGTCATTTAAAATCTACCGCAATTTTATTTAGTTAATTATTTTTTCTTAATCTTTAAATCAATTTTTCCTTCATATGGGTACTTAAAATCTTTTATATAAACTAAATATCCTGTGGAATTGTCACATTTGTAATAAATCGAATAGGAACTCAATCAGAACGTCATAATAACTAACGTACTACATTCTAACAAAGATTTCTTAAAAATAAATTTATATCTATTCCTACCATACACGGTACTCTATTCGCATAAAACATTCATACACATCTCCGATTAGGTATTTCTCCACCTTGACCAATTCCACCGATAAATATTTGCATACGACGACAACAAACATTAACACATACAACATGCAACTTTGCAGCTTTCACGCTCCTTAGTCCACACAAACCACAGGTGTTGAAATGCATCTCTGCTTTAAGTTGTAGTCAACAAGTCTACAGCGTCACATATACAAGTATTTAACACGTGGGGTAACTACATCTGTATTGATAGTTCATAACCCTCATCGGCTGAAGAGGACCTGAATTGGAAGGTCCTATAACGGCATGAGGTAGAGGGGTTTTAGTCGGTAGGTCCGAGGACATCTTCCACGGGAATCCGACACTACCCAGTCGTACGGATGGCTGGGAGTCTTTTGAAGATTTCCCCTCTTGCCCCTTTTTTTAATTTTATTCCCACCAGCTACCCGTGCTGGTGGGCGGGCAGTCCCAGCCTCCTTGCAGTAATCGTGGGAATGGGTAGGTGGCGTTGTTAGGAAGAGAAGGATGAGGCGAACGAAATGAAGACAGAAGAGAAGTGAAAGATTATCTGTGAAATATTATTGTTACTGCCCCAGCATTTGCCTAAGTGATCCAAGGAAAAGACAGAGAACTTGAACCAGAATGCTAACCAATGATCTAGAGAGATTTTGAACAAGCACATTATGTCGTATGTGATGTAGATACACTAAATTATTATATTAATACAGTTTAGTAAAGGGGTCGTAAAAATGGATAAAAATCCAATTCCTTTTGGCAGTTAATCAACTGAAAAATTATACTTTACAATTAAATAAATAAATAAAAAGTAATAATAAAATAAATAGACCTCTTCTTATGGGCATTAAATACAACAGTTTGTTATTTATATCACGTGGTCACGATCTAACGTTCTGAGGCAAATTCAATAATACGTAATTCTATAAAAATGGTGTACATTAATTTCTTTTTGTTTAACAAATATAGGTCAATGTTCAACACTTCATGTTTTCGATTAAACTTTCTCCTCCATTCTAATTAAAACTGAAAAATGTGTTTTACGTCCTTCATGTACATTTTTTTGCATGGTGTTATACATTCAGCGGAATTTGCGTTGCATGGAACCACACCGAATGTGGGTCGTAACCAAGTTCTAATTGTTTAAATGAAAATACCATCATGTGGAGTCTTATAAAGAGCCAGAGTAAATAATTATGGAAAAATTAAGTAAGTCTGCGAAGCCATGAAGAATTCTGAATGTAAAGGAGGTCCAGGGGTCCGGTCCTTTGGGTTCGAAAAATCGTCGTGTGCGAGGAGTACTGCCGTTGGGCGTGACCCAATCCCGAATTCCCATAGACGTATATACTCCATCAAGCCGCAAAAAAAAACATGTAGTACTTAATCTTCCAGTATAACACTTGGCTCTTGACTTTTAATATTTCATTTAGTTTTACTATATATAGTTATTTAGTTGTTTATAAATATACGTTATGAAAAGAAAAATAGTGCTTTTGTTGACCAACCTCTCGCATGTCATGAGTCCTCCAATCTACAATACCTTGAGAAGGCGTCTTCAATACACCATACGGCATACAGTTAGAAATCGTGAATTGTTGTGCAAAACGGTATTACATTGTTTCGGTCACGAGAGCATTATCGTATTTTTGATTAAAGCAGGATTGTAAAAGTTGCCCAAAACGTATGTTATTTTGTTTATTAATTTGTATATTACACCCCACCATCACTTTTAACCAATCACCGATAAATTGTTTCTGACGTTAACAGGCGTACAATTACTCTCGCGAGCTGCGACTGTATATGTTGCACAACCTATGTTTTAATATTTCACGCTATACCGGTTTCACAAATTTTACACTTTACTTCTCTCCCAAAAATTTCTAAATCTGTGTAATTTTTTATCCAGTTGTTGACAGTAGTGGGAGCGTCGAACGTGAACGTATGGAATCAGAGTGATAAAGTAAAGCCTAGTTCTCTATCGACTACAGAGAAGTACATAAAAACCGAACACACCTCATTTGATAGATGATCTTTTTTTGTTATTTCATATATCTTAATATTTTCAGTTAAACGTGCTATTCTTTTTTATTGCTAGTTCTTTATGCATTTTTCTGACTTGCTCGCGATCGGTTTAACTTAGTAACTCGAAAAATATTAAGAACAGAAATAAGTTCTTGGTCAATATATAGATTAAATCAAAACTAAAAACAGTAATGTTTCAACAAATTTTTATTGCGAAAACTCGACAATATTGTTTTGACTTAATCTGTAATACTAGTATAGTATAGTATAGTCTAGTACTCTTGATAATGACTGATTAAGTCGAAACAATATTGTCGAGTTTTGGCAATAAAAATTTGTTGAAACATTACTGTTTTTAGTTTTGATTTATTTAAATATGTTTCATCACAACGCATCTGCAGTTAGCTTTAATATATATAGATTCTTACTGACACTACCCCCCTTCAGGGGGTGCCTATATAAGGTTCTCCCACCTCGAGTTAAATCTAAACAAAAAAAAGAAGATTTGGACCAAATCGCTGGAGCTCGGTATAAAGCAGATTTAAATAAAACGTTGATATGGCAGTACGAAAAATATTATTAATAGTGTATGTTTGTAGCACATATCTTCATTAGTTGGACTCGTTTCACTGAGACAGACAGACAAACATTAAATAAAATTTATATCCTGAATCCCCCATTGGAAGACAGTTCAAGACCGTGACAGCAAAGTAGGACATGGATAAAATTTGAAAGATTATAATTGAATAATTTTTAAATGAGGTTTTTCTTTGCCAATAAAGGGTGAGAAACATTTTAATTTTTCAGTTAATATTAAACGGGATATAATTTATACCGTAACACACAAAAGAAGAAATCTTTTTTTTCAAAATATCTTGCTGTATGTTTTGATGATAAAAAAATAATTAATTCATTTCCCTTAAAAAGCGGGGCCCGGGCAATTTTCCCCTTTTCGATCCGCTCTCGACGGCTCTGTCTATAGGTATGTAGTTTTTAACTGAACGGTTTTGATTTCATACCAATTTTCCACCTATTGGGTCAGAATTTTATTTTTATGAATTTTTCCAACTGAAAGAAAATAAAATAATACGAAACACATAAAATAGAAATATGTACATCATGATTATCGCCGTGTTAGCGAAATGTCGTCTCAGAAGCAAAATATTATTTAATAAACTAGACGAGGCCCATACTTGATAAAACATAAAATAAATTCCAAATTCAAATAAAATAAGTTTCGACGAAATTTATTAAAGAAAATCTCTTACAAGTAGTATTTCTTGTATACTCTCTTTGATAACGACGGAAAATTTCAAATTATTACACCAGAAGTCTATCATTGACGAAACAAAATCATTTTAAGTCACTTATCTGTATGCTTTTGCAAATAAATCCAATGTAGAGAAAGCCGACTTTTTTCTATTTTTTTTACAAGCCATAGTTAACTAAGAGTTCTATTAAAAAAAATACATTATACAAAAAATTAGTCCACAATTTTGCAATGTTAATATGCTGGTGAATAATAATTAATACATAGGTGCATTCATAATCGAATTTCCCATCAGTTCGCGCATATCACCCATGTTTCGCCATCTTGAAGAACATCTGTAATCAATGTGTCATTCTTAATCACAAACAAAATGCCACATTGCGCTGCCATATACTGTAGAAATAACACGAGGCATGTTTTTTAAGGAAGTATCGTTTTGAAATTCTGCCGCCGCAGCGCTATTACAGTCTGATTCGCTCTTGTTTACGTTGTTTAAGATGCCTCCGATAATCGTGAGTCCCGCCGACTGTGAAGTCCGGGCTGTTATACGATTCCTTAGTACTAAAGGACTAAAACCGATTGATATTCATCGTGAGATCTGTGCAGTTTAAGAATAAAACATTATGCGTGATGGAATGGTAAGGAAGTGGGTGAGAACATTTAAAGATGGCCGCACAAATGTGCATGATGAACAACGAAGTGGGCGTCCTTCGGTCGTTAATGAAGATTTGGTGCAGAAAGTGGACGAAAAGGTGCGAGAAAACAGACGCTTTACGATTTCCTCCTTGAGTGATGATTTTGCTCAAGTTTCTCGTTTCTCGCAGTGTTTTGTATGGCATTGTGACCGAGCACTTGAATTACGGATGTGCACAAAATCAAACGTTTAACTTGCCTTGGGCAGTACTACAACCAAGGTGGTGATTTATTAAATCAAATTGTTACGGGTGATGAAACATGGGTGGCCTACATCACATCAGAATTAAAGCAACAGTCCATGGAATGGCGGCATTCAGATTCACCCAGACAAGTGAAAGTTAAGCAAACAATTTCTGCCCGGGAAATCATGTTCACAGTGTTTTGGGACAGAAAAGGAGTATTGCTTATGGAGTTTCTGCTTCGTAATGAGACAATCAATGCGGCAATTTATTCTGAGACAATGAACAATCTGCGCCGTGCAATCCAGAACAAAAGACGTGGCAAGTTGAGCAAGGGCATCGTTTTGCTGCATGACAATGCCCGTCCGCATGTGGCTAATCGGATCAAAGATCTCTTTGGTCACATCTTTTCACTGGGAAACTCTAGATCATCCTCCGTATAGCCCTGATCTGGCGCCCAGTGACTACCATTTGTTCCTGCACTTGAAGAAACATCACGACGATGACGAAGTCAAAACAGTTGTGATGCAGTGGTTAATAGTAACAAGTCAAGCGGCAGAGTTCTATGAGAAGGGTATTCAAAAACTAGTCACTGGTCAAACGTTATGACAAGTGCCTCAAAAGTGAAAGAAATTATGTAGAAAAGTAGATTAAGTTACAGGCTTTCATGTAAAAATAAAATTATTAAGATACATTTGCACGATTTTTATTAATTTCAAAACGGTACTTACTTAAAAAACATGCCTCGTAGTAGGAATTCAAAAAACAGCGTCAGAATGTGTCGACTGCTGCTCGAGTTTTCTAAAATAGCACGTCCAAAGCAGTGGAATAGTAGGGTTTGAACAATTTTTATAATGATGAGTTATTTTGGAAAGAAACCGTGGACTTTTTTGAAGTGGAGTAAGGAGTATTTTGATCTTTAGAATAGTAAAAATAAATTTGCCACAACCGTCGCTTCCTGTGCTTATAGCGTATACCTTGAAGAATAAAATACAATATAACGACGCGATGAAGGAATGTAGGAAATGGTAAGTCGTTGCTACCATTTCAAAATGGCAGTATCATTACAACAGTTAATTGAAAGCAATGCTGACAGAAAAATGCAATTCCGGAAAATAAAACGTGCCCAGACGAATCTAACGTTTTATGGACAACTGTATTTTATTTTTTAAGATAAGAAATGATAAAATAAATGTAGGTTATTGGAACACTCGTTTTTAAGTAATAATAAAATGTGTTATTTATTTTAACAATGTTTGTACAGAGACGTTGACTTTAAATTTTAATCGTTAATAAGGTTTTGATAGAATTATGTGGCTTGTTAGAAAAAAAATAGTAATTTAGTAATTATTTTCAAATTTTCCTTTTTTCTATATATACATTTATACAATATTTAAACAAGCACCGACACGTAAACCTTGAAGAAAATTTTTGAAATATTTGAATTTTTAAATTAGCGTAATCAAATTATATGAAATATGTAATTTTAGATTTAATCTTAAAAGTTTAAAACAATCTCTTACAAATAAAAATATAAACTGATTGGTTGCTCGGCACTTGATGAAAGATTTTAATAATTAGATGAATAATCATCATCATGCCTTTTATATTGGGCAGACTAGGCGAACTTTAAAAAACAGAATTGACGAACATGTTAAATCAATTTAAAATAAAAACAACTTTAGATTCAGAAAATGTGGAATTATTATAGGTACAATGTTAATAAAAGCTAGAGGTTAAATAAACTTGAAATTTTAGCGACAAGTAAGGCTAGTTACCTGAACCAACAAATTTATAACGACCAACCTGAATTTGGGATTTCCCAAATATTAAAATCTGCGCTATAAATAATTGTAAACAAGTTTCCAACCATTAGTATTATCTGTTACTCATCCCTTTTAATAACGACGTTACTGTCGAAACAATTGTTAAGGTACATTAATGCGATATTAATTATTGAATTAATTTATACTGACTACAGATTACCTCATACAATGAGGGAAACATTTGTTGCTATTGTAACGAGTGCGCGTTTGCTTGTGTGCGTTCGAGTTGGTCGAGGCCGAGCCGCGATGTGTATATCGTAACTGGAAGTGTGTGCGTAATAATTGAGGACATGTTAGCGTATTTCGGCGAAAAATAAAATGTTCCCGACTCTTCTATGTTTCCCGGGAGTGTTCCGGAAATTTAATGGAACAGTATATAAGCGGAAAGACGATCGCCGAGGACAGTTCAGATATAAATTGACTGTCGTGGAGAGTTCAGATATAAATTGGCGGTCGTGGAGAGTTCAGATATAAATTGACGGTTTATGAAGAGTGGAGATATAAATTGACGGTCGTGAAGTGTTCATATATAAATTGACGGCCGTGAAGAGTGGAGATATAAATTGACGGTCGTGAAGAGTTCAGATATAAATCAACGGTCGTGAAAGGTGCAGATATAAATTGACGGTCGTGAAGAGTTCAGATATAAATTGACGGTGGTGAAGAGTTCAGATATAAATTTATGGTCGTGAAGAGTTCAGATATAAATTGACGGTCGTGAAAACTATGTGAGAAATAAATCGAGACGCGTAGTAAATAAATAGAAAAGTGAGAAGTGTTATACAGGCAGTAACTGTACATAAATAAATGGTTAAATTGGTAGTAAAGTTAAGTTTAGTAATAAGTTATTCGTTAGTGTTTTAAAAAGTTAATTAATATTAGTATAAATAAATTGTTGTTCCTATTGTCACGCCCCCGCCGGGACTCAAACCCGGGATCTCGTCTTTACGTGCCAATGCTTTTGTCACTAAGCAACGATAGATGACGTAAGGTGACCTCATTGTATGAGGTAATCTCTAGTGGGTATAAATTAATTCAATAATTAATATCGCATTAATGTATTTAAAATTTACCCCTACTAAAAATTCGTCAAATATTTCTTCATTATTAATTGTTAAGGTTTTTAAATAAATTTATAAAACATCAATATCAAGTGTTTAAAAATAAAAAACCGTAGATAGTTCTTTTCAGTTAATTAAATTTAAACGTACATAAACATAGAATTGATTATTAACTCTTTGCCCATTTAGTTCGTTTGAGATGTTTAATTGAAATATCATCTAACTGCATCAGCATCTCAGCGCCATGCTTACTGTAGAGTTATTGAAATTTACTATTTATAGAAACTGAACTGCGAAGCGTATCTCAATCAAATTACCACATGTTTGATGATGTGATTCAGAAATGTTGCACGAAATTACTGCGAAATATGATATATTCATACAGAGTTTGTTCAATAAGTATCGACAATAAATCTTTTCATTTCTAGTGTAGAAACCACAAGAATTGGGATGATGCGCAAGTCTTCTTGGATGATTCGGGAAGCTTACAGAGGACGGTATGTTAAATGGCATAAAATGCATTAAGAAGGAAAGAACTACCGATAAATGAAATACGAATAAGGTACAAAACAGTCAACAAAGAGCCAAACTAAGACAAGTACATTGAATTCAAATAACCGTTTAAGTCAAAGTTCAGATGAATACAAAATACGTCGGGTATAGTTTCACAGAGTTTATTACAATTCTTGACGAATTCGTTTTGGTTATAAGATACAGATTTTGTACTAAATGCTAACATCTCTTTTTCTTTTTTTGTGTTTCATTCCCACCAGCTACTCGTGCTGGTGGGCGGACAGTCCCTCCGACGTACACTGTAGTGCAATGCCTGAGGGTAGGGCGTAAGGCCTGAATTTGCATGAATCGTGGGAATGGGTGGGTGGTGTGGTTGGGAGAGGAAGATGAGACGGGCGAAATGAATACAGAAGAGAAGTGGAAGATTATCTGTGGAATATTACTACCCCAAAATTTGCCTAAATGATCCAAGGAAACTACAGAAAACTTGGACCAGAGCAGCCGGACCCGGGATCGAACCGGTGACCTCCCGAATGCTAAGCAATTATTATAGACCACTAGACCACGCCGCTCGGTCCAATAAACAAACAATATTGTAAAAAGTTATTGAAGTTTACAATTTTGTGTTTTTTATCTCATTATGGATTTCAATCAAGCATCTGTAGATTCCATGCTATTTATTTGTAAAGTACTTACATTTTCATGTTTAAATCGTGTCAGAATTTTTATTTCTCGTAGTGTCCGTTGACAGTAGGTTTGATGTTCAAAAGGTGATATTTTTTTAATTGCCACCTTGGTCTTTGTAGCGGTATCATATGCCGATCTGTAATGAAAAATAGCATTAAATGAAATTCCCAAAGAATGTAGCAGAGATATTTGTCTGCAGATGGCTTAAATAACGACTGTACTTTTATATATCAGTTTCTATTTCAATCAATCCTTTTAAAGTAAAGTAAATATAATTTTAACATACATACTGTTTTTTCCTAAATATATTAATCATGTTATGACTAAAGTTTACTAACGTCTCACAATCAATATCAAACAGAAAAACCTATGTAGAATCACACAAAAGACACATAATTTTAATATATACGGGTGCGATGTATGTTATATTAATTTTATCAAAAACTTCGTTTAGGTAATACGCTAGCATGAAAACTCAACCAATCGGACTAAACAAATACCAACGCTTATTTAATCAAAAACAATAATGACCACAAGAACATTCAGAATAGACGCATCTAATAATTTGTGTCAACAATTTTGTTCCATCAAATTTATCAATAACATTAGTTACAAGTTTAGAAATAAGTTAAAAAAGTTTAACCTTACGGCTATAGAAACTAACAATTGTAATCTAAAAACCCTACTAGTAAAAAATAAACCAACACAACCACCGGAATCAAAAAGCGGAGTTTATCAAAACTGTTGTAATGATTGTGAAGAAATTTACATTGGAAAAAGTGGGAGAACGACTGAAGCCCGCTTAAAAGAACATAATTACAGTATCAGTAAAAAACTTAAAACAACAGGGTTCGCGGAACACTGTACTACTTTTAACCATTCCTTCAACTTAAATAATTCTAAAATTTTACACTGCAACATAAACAATTATAGAAAATTGTCAATGCTTGAAAACCTTGAAATAAAAAAAGCCTTGTTTAACAATTTAAATTTAGTCAATGGTCAAATAGAATTAGGCTGTACTAACTCCCCACTCCTCCTATGTAAATTGTAGATGCATATAAATATGTTGACATTAGTTTTAAATTTTAGTGTAATTATTCTTGAAAATGATCGCAGTTCGATCGAAACAATTGTCGAGTTATCGAAAATAAATTAACGTGAAACATTTTACGTGTTTTTATTTACGTTTAAATTATTTTTACCTTTTAATGCTAGTTTTAATCTGTCAAAGTATTTAAAATAAATGTAAATTTTTTATTGGGCCCTTATTTTAACAGAATAACACTTTTCTGTATTGACATTCGACTCACAAAATTTACAATCTGAGCTGATATCGCTGACTAGCAAACCGTGGAAATATAAAATAAAAAGTATATAGCTAATTAATCATCAAACTAGGAGATTAATTAGACATACAAAAATGTAAAGTGTCGTTCTAAGGATGTCTATATCTTATAAAAACGGTTTCGTTTTGTTATTTATTATTTATAACAATAATAACTTCTATTAAATATACATATCTAGAATACAACTGCAAGTACATATGACAACATTTACCCGGCAAAACTCAGTTTTGAACATCAAGCTTGTTAAAGTCGCATTTCGTTTGTGGAGCTATATGAACTTACAGTGGCCGGCACCTAAGGAGATTCAGCGATGGTCAGATTGACAGGTAGGTTGGCGGAGACTTTTAGCATTGCAATAAATGAAAGAGCCAATAAGAATATAGCTGGACCGAAACGTCAACTTGTAATATCACTGAGAGAAAAAGTACTGAACACGGAACAAGTGAACTCATTCAAGTGATTTACTTACCCTAACAACCCTTTCTCTAGTCTGTTAATTTACAACCATTTGCCACTACGCTACTGAACCTTGCTGAGCAGTTATCATTTTGCCTACCGGTCGATTATCCCCGCCTTAAAGAGGCTAAGCTTTGCTAGAGCGCATCCGATGATTTATGGATTTTGAATCTCCTTAGGTGCCGGGCACTGTACTTGACTATTAAAACGTCTCATGTTATCGTTTAATCGTATTTTAAAATATCAATATTCTGTTTATTAAACTAGTTTTGGTGCATATTTGATGAAACATGATAAATAATAGAAGTAATATTAAAAGTTTCAACAATGTATTTAAAGAAAACCTCTTACAATTACAAAGTTTGTTTACCTACTCTTTGATAATGACGGTCTCGTCGAAACAACAAAATTGGACGGGTTGAACTAGTTTATACGAATACAACGACCTATGTAGTACGTGTATCAAACAAAAGCTATTGGATAGATTTTGATCAATTTTTTTGTTTTATACCATGGATATCAATTAGTATTTATCATCAACAAACCTCATCACGATACTCTTATTTAATATCAATTTATTAAAGTTTTCATACACGTAGATGACAACAAAAGTATGATGACAACCATGGTCGTAATTGAATAAAGCAACCGACCTGAGTTTGTACTGTCCCATCTCGTTGGGCGCCGTCATGGGAATTAGCTAATTTCTAAATAAATTACATTAAAGTAATCCACACAATCTTATTAACCTAGTGTTATGTTATGCAATATTAGCTTCAAGAAAGACACATTCTGAAATAATTAACAACATAAAGGCTTTGCTTAATCACATTAAGTTTGTTTTATATGTGTAATAATTACGTAAAAAGAACGACATACGCAAGTGTAATATTGAATTAATTCATGTGAATGGGAAAAAGCATTTGGAAAGAGAAACCACTTACTTTTTATTGTTATCCTTCTAACCAATGAAATAAAATGTTGCAAATGAAGCATGGCAATGTTAATGTAATAATCTAGGATACGCAGAGCATTTGCAAATTAAACAAAGCAATTCATTACCATAATGAAACGTTTGGTATTCGCAAGGAAATTTCATTCGTATGCTTTTTTCACAAAACCTTGTAACAATATAAAGTAATACTCGTTTATAAGCAATACGAAAAAATAATTTTGTTATTCATGTTGTATGGTATGTGCAAAAAATTAATTGCGCGGAAAGCGATAAGACGGGAAATAGTGTTTTCATACAGAATTGCTAAATTCATCTGCTTATTTCGCCTTTTTTAAATACACTCCCTATATTTTCGTATTTAGTGGATAAGAATTATACGTAAAATTGAAGAATGAACAACGAGAATCCAACAATGTAATAAGTGGGCTGAAAAGTTCGTAGGCTAGCATAGAAAAAATTACTATTTTTTGATAGAATTTAATTTTGTTATTCAATATAGTTCCCTTCGAGGGCGATACAACGGTTATAGCGGTCACACAATCTTTCGATACCATTTTTATAATACGATTTTCCTGTAGCCTCAAAGCAGGCTTCAGTTTCGGCTATTACGATTACCTCTTCATCAGCACGAATTTTCTGTCCAGCAAGCATCCTCTTGCGTTCTGAGAACAGAAAAAAGTCGCTGGGGACCCGATATGGAGAGTACAGTGGATGCGGAAGCGATTTGAAGCCCAAATCATGGAATTTTGCCATCAATTTCATTGACGGTGCATTGTCTTGATGAAACAGCACTTTCTTTTTCTTTTTGTCTTTTAAACGCTCCAATAACGCTACGTAATAGTCGCTGTTTATGGTTTTCCCCTTTTTTTTCACTAAAAATGATATAACTCAGATACTAATAGTGCAACAGCTGTCAAATTTATACATGCGTCTTTTGAAGGTTGGGGCTAACTAAAAATTATATGGATTTGCTACTAGTAGCGCAATCTATGGGTGAGTCTACGAATTTTTCAGCCCGCCTGTTATTTAACAGAAAAAAAAAATAACTACTGCATATGTTGAAAACGATATCGGTAATAATGTAGGGAATTTTCCGAAACAATGATTAAAATCTTTTAACATAACAAAACCCTAGTATCATTTTTTGCATTAATTAACAGGATTAATGTTTATTCTGTTATAATACATTTTCTTCGTCGATCATGTTCTTCATATGGTATTTATTTCACGTTTTTACTGATCCAATACACAAGTGGCAATTTTTTAATATCGGGATATGCGATTGTATATTTCGTTGCTAAATTATTTATTTAATATTCAATTCAAACATTACAAGATTCAATTACCTTAATCTTTTGAATATATTTTGTAGTTTCACAGAAAATTGTCAAAAACCTTTATGTAGTTGAAATATTCAAGATACTGTTCTGTAATTGATTTAAAAGCTACGCGTTATATTGTATATTTGAAAAGCGGAGAGAAGAATTAAACTGTCACAGCCTTAACGGCAAGAAGAATTGTGTTCTTGGTATCATTAAGGTAAATATTCAGATGAAAATGTTAGCTATTAAATCTACGATTGTGAAATTTTGAGCTTGTTTTAATGAAAATTGGAATGAAAATTTATTTTATTTTTCCTTGTTCATTTACTATTCAGTAAGTTCCCTTCGCGGTGGAAAGCCTGATTGAGTTAGAATAGGGAGCAATAGAAGTATACACAGTATCTTTTCAATGTAATTCAAACTTTCGACGGTGCACTAATTGTGAAACATATTTAATAGAAACACAACAATGATTACACAATTAGAATACAACGGTTCAAACTCTCCACTTATCCTATATATATGTTGTGGGTAAAGTTAGATAAGCGAGTTAACCTAGGTTTACTCGGGTAAACTGTGTAATACCCAAGACTCTTGGGTAAAGTCCAAAATATAGTTGGAATTGTATACATTTCGGGCTCTACCCGGATAAACCGCGTTTTATCCGCTTTCGCTTGGTTAATGTTGGATGTACCATAAATGACAAGACCATTAATGTTTGAAAAACATATTTAATTCAAAAAACACATTTTACAAATAAAAATTAGAATTCTAAAACTGTATTCTCTTAAAGATAATCTACTCACGAGTATTTATTTGTTCAAACAAGAGAAGCTGCTGTGACATTTCGAGTTGCAAAGACTTCCAATAGCTTTACCTAATCTAACCTAACCTAACCACAAGTACTTTTTTGACAGATTTCAGTTTTTTTGACATCCTTCACACAAGCGCAGATATAACTTAATAACATCTTGAGTTATATGAGTCATTTTTGGTACATCCAACTTTAACCAAGCGAAAATATCTATACTTTTACCTTTTAGTATAAATAGTTAGTTCCATATTTTAAACATTAGTAATCCAAATTGTACACTTCAGAATGCTCGTATCGGCGGAAACAATATTGTCGAGACAATACAATATCTGTGTAAACATTCTTGTGTTTCTTTATTGGCAACAATTTCGAGTATCTTCATTTTTTTTGTAATTGCTTATTTTCATGCTTTAAATACAAAATTAAAAATCGAGAAAGAGATCATTGACGCATACAGAATTATTCAAGTTTTTTTGTGATTAACGCGTTTTCTATTATTCGAAGTCAGACGAAGATGACTATAAAAATGGAAGATAATGAAATTTCCCAAAAAATATTTTTTATTTTTTGCGTTTAACGAACGGTTTAGGTAAAGTTTCGCGCAAGGCATATGCTGAATTTCTTATAGCCCATGCGTAGAATATATTATGTGCTTGTTCTATGTATAGTAATTTATTAGCTGATCGATATGTGATATAAAATAACTACAAATAACTGCGACAGAGAAATATCCTGATTGGTAGTTATTTATTTCGGAAAACGTTTGAGACAAAAGTTGTATGCCTTCGAAAGGGAAATCAATTGATGACCGTTATTGACATTCAAGGTCATTAGAAGGTCAATCCACTTTTTTTAAATGGAAATACATATTTTTAACTTAAGAATTGGAATGAGCGGGAAATTTTGCAATCGAGAACACTCTTGAAATTATTTTCTTTTAATTTTTCAATTGGCATTTACAACAAATAACCAAAAATCTTAAATATCTTGATTAAATTTCATTATTTCAGAAACAAAAGTTTTTCCACTTTCGGGGTTAAAAATATGTATTCGTCTTTTAAAAAAATAAGTTTACATTCGAACGATCCCGAAGGTAAATGTTAAATATTTTTCAGAAATAATAAAATTTAACTGTTTATTGATTTTTATGTCTTATAAATACCAAACCAAAATATGCATTCGCATTTAAAGAATTATTTGAAGGTCAAGGCGAATAACACACTCAAAATTATTAATTTATTTCGCATTTGAAAGTATAAATGTTTGGCCTATACCGTTTTCTGAAATAATGAGAATTAATAAAGATATTTCATTGTCTAATTGTAAGATAAAAGACTCACCCTATATATGTTACCCAAAAAGTACCCAGTATGCTCGCTAAGACCAAACTATAAGCTTAACAAAAAATGTTTTCAAATAAAACTTGTTCTCTATTTTAATACAAGATTTCACGTAACAGCTAAATTTAATTTACATTACAAGCTGGTCAAGAAACAAAAAATAAGTTTTTATTTAAATGTTATTTATTTAAATCGTTAATAATCGCGACGATATTCATACGGTTTTTTTACCGTTTAAAATGGCCTAAAAAGTTCAAAATGCAATATGCTGATTGTAGCCAAACTATATGTCTAACAAAAAACATTTCAAAGAAAATTTATTACCTATTTTAGTATAAGATGAACTGTAACGGCTAAATTTAATGTACTATACAAGATTTTCAAGAAACGAAAGATGATTTCATTTTAAAAGTAGTTAATTATGGGGTCAAATCGCCGAAATTTTTGCACGGGAGCATATTTTGGAATTTTGTCTTTTAACTATTTTCGATGGCCATTTAAATAAATTCTTCTGTCTTCGTTTCTTGTACACCCTGTATAGTACATTAAACTTGGCCGATCTCGTATTGAAATAGGGAACAAGTTCTGTTTGAATTTTGTTTTTGTTAATATTATAGTTTGGCTACAATGGGAATATTGCGTGCTTTTTGGGACATTTAAAACAAAAAAGCCTTTGAATATCGCCGCATTTTTTTGCATAGACCCGTTTTTTGTATTCTGAACTTTTTCGTTTAACTTTTTTCAATTGGAGCTATAATTAATACTGTTGTCGTTAAAACAAAACCTTCATTTCTGGAGCATCCTGTAAAATGTAGTAAAGTAAGTAAATAAGACTTGATTGATTAATATCAATTTTATTACACTTTTTCATTTTAAAATGTCCATATTCGTAAATCAAATGCCTAGTGAGGAGGGCACCGGTCGGTAACATAATATACATAATAATACCTATAGCTATGCCCTGCACGGAAACTTCTAAGCACTTTTTGGAAGATATCATTTTTTTTTGTGGGAAACTTCATTATCTTTCATTTTTTATAATCACCTTCGCTAGCCTCCGAGCAATAGAAAGCGCGATATTCGCAAGAAACCGTATTTCATGAACTTTGACCTCGAATAATTCTTCATGCGGCAGTGATATATTTCTCGATGTTTAATCTTGTATTTAAATCACCAAAATAAAGCGATTACAAAAATAATACTTGAAACAACGGAAACCCGAAAAGTGTTATCATTTCAAATTGAATAATCATCATACAAACTTAAAGGCTATATATTCAAAAAAGAAGGAATTAAAATCCTTATTCGTCTAAATTTTAAGATTAAAGATCTCACATTTTGAACGCGTCCTAACAAGTAGGCACAACGAACCGAAAGCCACATCCCACGACCGGTTTCGACTTATCGGGTCTCATCAGGTGGGTGCTGGCAGAAAGGCCTTTACAGGCTATATTATAAATATAAATATGGAATCAACAGAAACAACTACTCCGAGGGCTAATACCCCTACCGGCATTGAATTACACTGTTGATTCCGATGGACTCCTAGACGAAAATATAACATATTCAAAAAAGATGGAATTAAAAATAAGGATTTTAATTCCTTCCTTGATTCCATATTTATATTTATATTTAAAGGCTATATATTCTGAAGGTAGTAGAATCCAGATTCGGACTATAGGGGTATAACCCTCGAACGCTTTGTAACCGTAGTACCACTGATGATATCCTACAATCACCGACGAAACGTTTGCACCTAACCGTTAATTCAGATCACGGCCCGTTAGCCCTAATCGAAATTCTACTATGGATTCTAACCGTCTTATATTCTAAAAATATTTTAGAATAATAAACTATTTTTTATTATACTATTTTATAATAAAAATAAATTACTACAATTGTAGACAAAGCATCCGTATAAAAATGAAACAAGTACATATTAACTAACATTATATTATCGTTGAAAAAAAAAACGAGGTACTATTAAAAAGATGAAGTAGTTTACTTTAAACACATATAGTATAAAACGATGGTAAGTTGCTATCAGATTTTTAAGGTGATTTTTCATTGCTGTCATGAGACAAAATTTGCTATATATCATAAAGCATTCAAGTTGCCGGAGGTTGTATTTGTGAATACTAAAACATTAAATCTGTATCAAAATTTTATCAAAATTTATACTCGTTTTAATATATTTTAAAATTGAAAGACAAGACAGATTGTCTCCCTAATAGCCGTATATTATGCTTTGTGTACCGAAGGATTTTAGAATGTAAAAAAATTCAATCAAAAATGCTGGAAACTTTGGCGGAGTTGTAGAACAAACTGGATAGCGCAAACCCCAACGCCAAAACACGACACAAAATTCAATTTAATTAATTATATACCACAATTAAGTAAAAAAGTGTGCAATCGTTTAATGAAATGTAACCTGAATTCAATATATGTGAATAAAAATAATCGAAAGTCCTTTTGGGTAAACAATAAAGAAAAAACAAATTTGTTGAATGTCAGAAGTTTATAAACTAAGTTGTAAAGATTGTAATTCGTTTTACTTAGGTGACTGGATGATCTTTAAAAACACATAGCCCAACATTGTCTAGATTTTAAGCATTCTTTAGATATAGAAAATATATATAAATACTTTTTAAAAGTGATAATAAACAAAGTAGTGTTTATTCATTTATAGTAAAGATGGATTATCACAGAGTAACGGCTGAATCAATCCAATTTTTATAAAATTGTTACATCAATGTAATAAAGGTAAACGTTTGAATATGTTGGAAATTTATGAGATAAACAAAGCAAAGTCATTAGGTCTTCCCATTGTTAAGAACAACTAGATTTCGATATATATCACCCTTATTAAACGTAAACATGCATGTAGACAAAGATAGGATACAATAGCATTTAAGGAACAAATTTATATTACAATATTTAGTACATTTTTGTATACTATTTGAAAATGGTTTTAACACCGAAACGATCGTCAGAGAAATAAATTAATATTGTGAAATTTGCCAAGTGTTTTAATTCTTTTACTTTAATTAAAAAATAAAAAAAAGTTTCACCAAGTGCCAAGCGAGTCTACAATTTCAAATACGACACAAAATATCCAAAAAGTTTGTTCTAAAAAAGCCAATGATTAAAATATTACGAAAGATTATATTTGTTGCAACAGAGATTATAAAAAATTATAACTCGAAAAACAAAAGAATTACAATGAAACTTTAATTAGCAGCTTGATAACCGCCAGAGTCTAAATCTTTTTTGGGACACATCATTAATAAATTGCGTTGCGACTGCCAATAAAGGATTCGATAAACCTTATCACGTGGTATGAATATATTGAAAACACTTTAAAAATAAACAATAATGAGAAATACGCAATTATAAACCGTCATAACGACGCAAACTAAATTAACAAAGAATTAGATGGTCCCATAACTACTGATGAAATGATAAGTCCGATGTATGTGTAAAAACGGCAAATCTCTCAGTGCGGACAGAATAAGCAATTAATTCTTTAAACGCTTATCTGATAACTGGATTTTATACCTGAACTCTCTATTTAATCGAATACTAACATACTTACACTTCAAAAAGACTTTTAAAACAGGAGATAAGAAAGATTCAGCTAACTACCCTTCAATCTCCCTAAATAACTCAACAGTAAAAATATTCACTCAAATAATGTATTCTAAAGCCTCAAAATGATGTGATAAATTCAAAGTTATGTTTCTGTGACTTTGCAATAGAAGTGTGTAAGAGGAAATGACATTCAACTCTGTGAAGTCACTATATATTTTTACAACCCAATTACTAGAATTTATTAATATCATTATTTAGTGCATTTCTTCACATTCAAAGCTGATGTGATTGTTCGAAATCGCCTTTTTTTGCCCGCTTTATGCGAAGTCGTAAATCAAATGAATTCCCTTTCTGATGTCTTTGATCGAACGCGTCGGGGTATCTGAATTGGTCCAACAAACGCGTTCTGTATACTATTTGAATCGTGCCCGCTCCCCTCAGCACCAAACACACCCACCTAGAAGCAGCGAACTTAGTCAGGTAATTGAGCTGCAATCGATGCAGGCCTTGCGCATAAGTATCTGGATGAGGCAAACGTAATACTTTGATTGATAATGTATGTGAGACGCAATCTTTTACATGTGTGTTAGTGTCTCCACGTGCTATAGGTAATTGATTTAATTCAACTCGAATGGGAATAACAAACTTTCAGAACATACAGAAATAGATAAAGTAGAGTGAATGTCATTTTATCAACACCTGTCGTGTGCAAAATGTAATGGTGTGATTTGTCAAAGTACCTAATCGGGGATGTACGAATGTGCTTCTTTATTGAACCTTTCTGACTGTTGAGAGTTTTATTTTGCGCAGCAACACGTGTTTCGCCTCTCAGGAATATCAAGCGTGACAATAGTGACAATCTCACACATATTTAGTTTAAAGCAACCAATTAATGTGAAGCTTTCAAAAATGGTTTAAAAAAAAGTCGGTCGTTGTCCAACATTATTATTTTCATTTCAAGTGTTAGCCGCGGAAAAGCATATAAGCACCAACTTAATAGAGAAATTTATCAAGTACCAAACAATTGAATCTGTGGGTGCAACAAAAAAATGCATTATTTTACGTACCTTATTTAATTTTTTCCCTCCAATTTAAAAATCGTTTGAGTAATAATTTTCCGTTAAATACGAATAGTTACTAATTAATTGTGAATTAAAAAAGAGTCAAAATATAAATATGGAATCAACAGAAACAACTACTCCGAGGGCTAATACCCCCACCGGCATTGAATTACACTGTTGATTCCAATGTATTCTTAGACAAAGATATAACATATTCAAAAAAAGAAGGAATGAAAATCCTTATTCGTCTAAATATTAAGATCAAAATCTCACATTTGGAACGCGTCCTACAAAGTAATATTAATTACGCGAATACCATTCCTTGCGCTACGAGGTTCGGAAAAAAGTGGATGGTTGTAAAAATTATATCAAATTTAGGAATGTATTTTTTTTTTGTTGGTTTCGTTAGTGGTGTAAGGAAACCCATGTTTCGCTAACTTGGTATGAAGTTAACAAAACAACTAAGACGATTGTTATTAAAAACTAATTTTTAATAACAATTAGTCTGATAAAAAATTGCCGAACAGAATGGCAATGCATGGAATTCCCATAAATGAAGTGTCACCCCTTTCAGAGAATATTTTTCTGCTCCCTCGCCATAAACGTCTCTGCTCCGTCTTTCATATTGACACGAACTCTTCGCAAGCACATATATATATATATATATAGAAGATAGATATAAGTAAACAACAACATAATAGGAGTTCGAGAAAATACTAGAAGATCGTTCCTGATTACTCCAGAACCTTCGATACCTCTATAAATATTATGTTGTCGACGGTCAAGAACAGTTTAGTTTAGTATAGTTTAGTAGCAGTATAGTTAGAGACACAGTTTAGTAAACCGTCACGGTTTATAGTTGATAGAATGGTAATATAAATACGATATACCGAGTGATATAAATAAGTGGTAATATAAATACGATATACTGAGTGATACAAATAACACATTTACCTTGTCATATAAATAAGTTGTTGCATTAGAGTTTAAGTGTTAAGTAGCGTATAAGTGTTATATAAATAGTGTAAAATAAATAATTGTTTAAATAAATAAGTTGATCTAGAAAATTCGTTACAATATAATAAGTCATGTACCACATCACTACAACGGTGACTCAACAATGTATTTTAGTAAAGAAAACTTTGAAATGAGTTTTTATAGTGGTGAATAATAATTTTCCCAACAAGTTCATATAAGTGCAGTAATCTTTTTTTAAATTATTCACTGAGATTGGAATACAACATTAGATAGCAGTGTGAAGATTTGTTTTTATAAACAGAGGTCGACAAAACGTCCAATCTTATTTAAAAAAAACAACGTCCGACAGAATAATGAGCCACTGTATTTGTGCAATCTTTATTAAAATTTAGCATTGATTTATATATGGTGATATGCAGTCATTAGTAACGATGGTCAACAATAAATAGTTGGTCTCTCGGGTATCTTACTGGCAAAATTAAAGTAGGGTTTCGTACTGTTTGTAAAAACTAAACTAACGCACAGTTGATAACACTCGTGTGATGTCAAACAACACAATCGAGATAATGGTCGAAAAATAATTAATTGGAACTTGTTTGTAAGCGAATGATAGTCGACATTGAACGATTGGTGGTCAACAGTTAATTAATAACTAAAATATTAAAACATTGAAAAAAGGGGCATGAAGTTATCACGATTATATAATAAGTAATCAAGACTTCTTTCATCGTACGCGAATTACTTGTGGAAATTTATGGACAGAAAGAATTTTCCTTTACGGAATTTCCCGACTTATTCGGGAATGAAATTATTTTTTGGGAATTTCACGTGAGAATGTACTGTTAACCCCGGGCGAAGTAGTTATGAACATGGGGAATTTTCCGCGATCGAATTTCACGAAAGAAGTGATTTCTTGGGGATTCGTAGAATAACATCCCCTAAAAGGGATAAGACTTCATATATCAACCACGTATTGCCTTTCTGTAACGGCAAATTCCTAGAAGGCTACTTCTTTAAAATTATTGTTCATAACAATCGTCCCATTTTTGAAATATAAAAAACGACAAATTTTGTTCTACAACTAATTAGTAACTATTTAGCGGTAAATTACGACGGTGGATCAAATATAAACGAGCCTTTTAAATCGCGCGCCGGATAGTTGTTCAAGGCATATCCGGGCGTAGGGATAATAGGTGGCACGGAAACGACGCGTCGTATTGCTGCGTTCGCTTGTTTAATAGCTGTCACAATGAGTGAGAAAGAAGTGCATAGTAGCGTTGCGCAACGAATTATTATTCGTATTAAGTTTCTTACACGTGAAAACGTGAAACCAGCTGAAATTTTGCGCAGATTGCAAGCACAATTCGGAAATGAAACGCTTTCGTAGCCATGTGTAAAAGTTTGGTGCAAAGAATTTGACGATGGGCGTAATCGTAATCGTGTCGAAAATGTAAATCATCCTCGTCGTCCACGTACCTGCATTTACCCGGTTAACATTTCACATTCACCTTATTGAAGGGGACCGCCACGCCACGCCACTGTGCTTCAGATATCTGGTGAACTCGGCATCAGCAATGGGAGTGTCCACACAATAACAAAAAACAACTTGGAATTCCAAAAAATTTCAGCTCGTTGGGTTCCAAAGTTCGCATCTCTAAGGGCCCTTCCCACTAGAGAGCAAGGTAAAAAATTTTTGCAGAAAATTGTAACCTGCGATGAGATGTGGATACACCATTACACTCCAACATCAAAACGAGCAAGCATGGAGTGGCAGCGCAAAGATGAATCAAATCTAGTGAAGCCGAAAACACGTCTGTCTTCAGTCAAAGTTTTAGCCACAGTTTTTTGTGACTGGAAAGGGGTGCTATTGGTCGATTTTTTGCACGAGCGAATAACCATTAATGCAGCCTACTACTGTCTGTACTACTGACTTCTCAGTCAGGTAAAACTTGCTTATCGCCTAAAAAGGAGGACGCACCCCATTCGTAAAGTGTTACTCTTGCACGATAAAGCTACGCCTCATACAGCAGATTTGAGGTAGGCCTAAATCGGTGAAATTCTCTAGACTCAGCTGGAATACTCTCCATACAGTCTAGACCTATCCCCTTGTGATTTCCACACGTTTGGGCCCCTCAAAGAATCATTAGGAGGCGAGCGATTTCAGATCGACGGACACCCGCCCTGCTTCTTTTTATGAAAACGGGATGAAAAAACTACCAATGCGTTGGGAAAAATGTATAGACAAACAAGGGAGATATGTCGAAAAATAGAGAAATTTGTGTTTTTGTGAAACCTTTCAAAATAAACGTTTTATGAACAAAGGTTCGTTTATATTTGATCTATCCTCGTATCATCCGGATGATTTGAGCAAATTGTTTTGCGAATCTTATACAGGTTCATTGTCTCAGACATGTCACCCTATGAGTATTTATAAAAACCACTTTTACTTAGTTTTTTTTGTATATATAATACAATCTCATATTTTTCAAGCATTCGCTTAGTAAAATAAGAAACACCACATTCTCCAATTTCTACTAGTTTTATTTACAGTTAATTTCAATAAAGAATTTTAACGTAAGCCCATGAACTGAACTTTCGTCGAGTATTGGGGTTGAAAAGCTGGCGAAGACTTGACGAAAAACACACAAGGTGGGAGCCCATACGTATGCGATCAAACATACTGTTATCCTGGTTCCAATATATTTCTTAGAGATGACGATAAATGCACAAATCGTGTACTCGCGTTATGCCTTCACCTTGTTTTCTTTCTCTCACATGTTAAACAGTTATCTGTACCCGGGGTTATTGGATTAAAAAGCTTACCTTCAAGCATGAATAGGACCTGTGTCGAGGGAGGGAGGACAGGGCAAATTCTCGCAAACTTCCTCATGGCCAGTTCGCCCCTAGTTTCTAATCATTTATATGTATACAAAAATAATTGTTAAAAAATTAGGGAGAATTAAAAGACTTTTTTATACACGCATGTTCAAATGTTAGGAATATGATGTACATAGTTATAGTCACGTACCAGACTCATTACTAAACATTAAGAGTCGTTAAGGAAAATAGGAGAATGGCATGGAAAACTTCTAGAAGTCCCTTTCACCAAAAACATATTAAAAAAAGTCAATACTTTAATTACTTAAAATAGTATAAATAATGAATGTTATTTTTTTTAGAATAGAATTCTTATACTGTTATTATGCTGAACAAAAATAAATTCGTGTAACCTAATGTGTTTTATTTATAAAAAATACAATTGCGGTTCGCGATTCTTTAACTACATATGTATATACATTTACTGATAAATATAAATATAAATATGGAATCAACAGATACAACTACTCCGAGGGCTAATACCCCTATCAACATTGAATTACACTGTTGATTCCGATGGATTCTTAGACGAAGAAGACAAAATGCGGGATCTGTGATCCTTAAAATTTGGACGAAAAAGGATATTAATGCCTTCTTTTTTAAATATGTTATATCTTCGTCTAAGAATCCATCCGAATCAACAGTGTAATTCAGGTAATGTCGGTAGGGGTATTAGCCCTTGGAGTAGTTGTTTCTGTTGATTCCATATTCATATTTATCATATAGCTTGTAAAGGCCTTTCCGGCAGCGCCCACGTGATGAGACCCGATAAGTCGAAACCGGCTTTTCGGCTGTGCCTACTGTGTAGGACGCGTTCGAAATGTGGGATCTGTTATCCTTAAAAATTAGACGAAAAAGGAGTTTAATGCCTTTTTTTTAAATATGTTATATCTTCGTCTAAGAATCTTTCGGAATCAATAGTGTAATTCAATGGCGGTAGGGCTAATACCCCCTCGGAGTAGTTGTTTCTGTTGATTCCATATTTATATGCATTATTTTACCAAAAAAACATACTATTAATATAATATTTAATATTTGAATTAATTTGTACCCATTGCAAATTACCGACGATCGTACTTACAAAGTCACAGAATCGTTATAATCAATGTATATTATCTAATCATTAATAATGAAATATTTTGGAGGAATTATTAGTAGAGGAAAATTTAAATACATTAATATAATATATATATATATATATATATAATATTAATTAACTTAAATTACTCTGCTTACATTTAAAATAGAAATTGGATAAATAATATCAGGAGTTGATTATTGGTCAATAAAGTAAGAAATAATTTCAAAAGTAAGGGTGCAACATTATTTTAAACTAACTTTCCAAAACTGATTTACTCGAATACGATTATTTCATGCAAACCCTGTCCCTGACCAGAAACCACATATGCATACCCTATTAACGTATGCCTTTCTTGACCTAATCTGAGCCTCATTTTGTCTAATCAGGTACAAATATGACTGCCCTACTTCAGCGTTCAATTTTATTACGCCTTACTTCAGCCCTGACGCCAAAACCCTATCCCCATCCCAACCTTTGTAGGAAATAAGCTATTTTATTTTACATCAAAATATTTCATTACAGATACTATGGAAACAAAATTTCAAAAAACCCCGAACGTGACGATGTTTACGATAGACGATTTTTATTCCACACAGCTCGATTTTCAATCATGTTCAAGACTGCGAAGACAATTGTTTGAAGAGGGATTGGAAAATATGTACAGTATCCCTTTACTATATAATATATTTTTTATGAAGTAATGTAAGACTGAAGGTTTGCTTTCATGGTCGGAGTCTATAAGACAAGAATTTCGGGCGACGAGCCGTGGTCGATTGAAATTTTCATTACTTCCTGCAAGAGGGGCTGGTGTATATATGCTACATGACTGCCAAAATTTTAGATGTTTATGTATTTTTGCGACAATCATTTATTAATAAAATAAATCCCCTTTTTTGCGGCTGTTCTATGCGGAGTATTAAACCAGATGAATTATTGGAAGACGTCGCGGAATGCTTAACTGAGCCAACAGAGTAGTTCTGTGAACAAATGGAGCCGTGCCCGCTCCCCTCAGTATCAACATTTGCCAGCATAAAATAGCGAATTTAACCAGGCAAATGAGTTACAATCAACGCAGACTTTGAAGACAAACATATGATCCGCATCAGTGCGAGGCGAGGCTTTATATTGAATTGGTGTAACATCATATTACAGACAGTATATCACCATCTACTGATATTTACCACTAACTGTAATATTTCATTTGTTTAACAAGGGCCCTACGAAGGTATCTACTTGACAACGCAGGCTATATTACGTGATAGTAACGTAAACCAATTATATTTAAAACTTACACTGTTTTTGAATTGATCTGTTTCTCGTGCACGTTGGAGAGCGAATTTAATAGTAAAATTTATCGAAGAGCAAAAAAAAATGTAATATTTTGTTATCTTTCTTTACTTTTTGGCGGAAATAAACATGGACGGAGGTAGGGGTGAAATATTTATGCTTCTAAGTTAGTAGGATTGAATTCAAAATATAGGTGAGTAAACATTTGCAGAACACCGGCGTCATTCAATCACGAACCGCCACTGCTTCCAAGTAATGAAAATTCCAATCGACCACGGTTTGTCAGCTCAGAAAATTCTTATCTTTTATGAAGTAGTTTTAATAATTTATCTTGATTTTAACATTCATAATATATAACGGTAATAATAAATTCATCATAGTAACGAATCCGTTATCTTCTATTTTAACTAATTTTGTAAAATCATAAATAAAATGTTAATAAATTAGTACGTTTCATATTCAACAAGTATTATTACTTTTTAAAATTATGAAGGAAAAAATATATATAATAAATTATGATAATGAACCTAACGTGATCATTATTTTAAGTAGTGAGTTATAAAATATAACATTACCAAATTTAATTATAATGAATTAATTTAATCAATCACAACATTTTGTTAATATTATCGACTTACTTGTGTTACTACCACAGGTAGGTAAGGGATCTTTTCAAGAGACGCCACTGCTACCGTTTTATTTTATTTCAAAATTTTTATACGTAACAGAAAAGAATTTAGCATGCGAATATATTCGTTTTCATTTTTTTTTTGTAAAGCTTTTTTCAAATTTATTGAAACGATTTGTAGGTTCGTGCTACTCTATTTGTTCCGTCTGAAATTTTCAAACAATTTTTAATTATTCGAATTTTATTTTAACCGAACGTAATTTTCTCTGAATAAAATTAAAGTTTTCTAAATAAAAAATACACCTGTATAGGTTAGAAGTAGTTATTACTTAATGAATAAAAAACACTTTTTCGAATTTCACAGTTTATTATTTATCACTTGACAATATTGTTTCGCTACGCTGTAGCTTCTTCGGAAGTTACATCTAACCGTGGTGGGAAATGAAATAAATTTATTAATGGAGAATTGATAAATTCAGTTTGTTCTTAATATATGTGGCTGTATTTGTTTTTGTTTATTTCTAGTACTTCTAATAATTTTATTCTAAATTCAAATAGGACTAAAATAAAAATCACAAATTCAGAATTTATTCAAAGTCAGGGCTGACTGTACATGAAATAATTAAAACTGTTCATAATAATGAACACATTACCAAAGACCAATTAGAATTTAAGGATTCTCTGTTGCTAAATGCAGGTATTTCCGTCGATTAGATATGATTTGTTACCTTTCATTTACTCATTCATTCGTAACCCTTCGATAATGGCATAACAGCCGAAAAAATTGTCAGGGATTGTTTTTGAATAAATTCTGAATTTGTGAAACTAGACAAGTGTTTTTATTTTAGTCCTTTTTGAATTTAAAAATGATGTTTCATCAAGTGCCAAGCGAATCATCATATTTACGTATTTTATTCTATATGACTTATTTTCTGTATGTATTATTCTGAAATCTATTGAAATTATGTTTATTGTCGTTTAAGTGTTTTGCATAATTGGAATCTACTTTATTGTTAGTATAAGATTTGTAATGTTCATTGAAACAATGAACAATAAGTCAACAATTCTCCATTAATAAATTTATTTCATTTTGATTGAAAGTTTATCGCATTCGTTGTGAAACATTTTGAAAAACACTTTTAAAGAGGTTTGAGTAACAAAAACTATGGGTTTTGTTTCACTAAAAATTTTTATTGTTCTCAACAATATTGTTTCGACCCACAAGGGTCATTCTCAAGAGAACCCCAGAAAACCTATGGTTTTTGTTACTCAAACCTCTTTAAAAGTGTTTATTTCATTTTTCACCCTCTCCTGGAACGGTTAGAATATAAGAAACGAATGTTTGTAATAGCATTAGTTTAGATGTAACTTCCGAAGATGCTACAGTGTAGAGAAACAATATTGTCAAGTGATAAATAATAAACTGTGAAATTCGAAAAAGTGTTTTTTATTCATTAAGTATATAATGGAATTTCATCAAGTATCAGTATTCAAAATCAATTAAATTAGTTATTACTTATAACTTGAATTTGATTTGTTCTCGATCTTTCTAAGATATAAATCTTTATTCGAGACAAATGCTTTTAATTTTAGTCACTGTATGTATATTTTGATATGCAACATTTGTAAAATCCACCCTCTATTGAGCGTTACCGCATTGCGGTGGGTCAAGGGCGGTCACACAGAATTAATGATACTCTAAAAGCAAAAAGATCAAACAAATAAGAGAGAATAGCAAAATGGTAGAGATATGGTATCTGTTACAAACAACGTCAAGTTCGATTAACTTCATCTACGATAAAAAATTATCTACCGCATCTTTTGCAAGGAATCGGAAAAACACAATTAAAATTGAATTTTTCAACTAATGTAAAAGCTCTGTTTGAATTTTGATATATCGTTACATGTTACTTTCCTTCCGTATTTTTTGCTAAATCAAATTCTGAACTTTCTCCTATCAGTGGAAAAAATTGATGGTCATGTAACTAACACGATAAAGTGGTCAAACTGAATTTCTAAAATACCGAAATTGGAAGCTTTTTAGAGACTAATTTGGTGACTAAATTAAAAATTAGAAGCTCATAATCTGCAAAAGTATTCAGTATTCAATAATATTGTTGTGCTAGCTTCACGCTTGAAATTTAATCTTATAAGTCCATTTTTAACTTTACACTAGGATAGATTGCAATGTATTTTCTTTGAGCACTTTATAGCTTTTAATGCGTAACTAATTTTGATTTTCCTTAATGTTTTGACGATTGGATACAGAATATATTTGGCAGTTCAGGAGCCCCAAATTTTTGACCTTGGTACCAAACTAGTTCCTCAAAAGTTCCTAACTTCAGCATTTTGATGATTAATTGTGGCTACTTTATTGTACCAATTGTGGCAATAAAAAATTGGAAAATAGCATTTTCAAAATTCATTGTGGCTACTTTGTTGTACTAATTGTGGCAATAAAAAATTGGAATTTTGATTTTCCTTAATATTTTGACGATTGGATACAGAATATATTTGGCAGTTCAGGAGCCCCAAATTTTTGACCTTGGTACCAAATTAGTTCCTAAAAAGTTCCTAACTTCAGCATTTTGAAAATTCATTGTGGCTACTTTGTTGTACCGATTGTGGCAATAAGAAATTGAAAATTAGCATTTTCAAAATTCATTGTGGCTACTTTGTTGTACTAATTGTGGCAATAAAAAATTGGAATTTTGATTTTCCTTAATATTTTGACGATTGGATACAGAATATATTTGGCAGTTCAGGAGCCCCAAATTTTTGACCTTGGTACCAAATTAGTTCCTAAAAAGTTCCTAACTTCAGCATTGTCAAAATTAATTCTGGCTACTTTGTTGTACCAATTGTGGTAATAAAAAAATGGCAAAAATTGTGGCATTAAAATTTAAAAATCGAACCAAACATTACCTTAATAGTACCTAGTTACCACCAACTGTATTCCACATAAAATAGTTATTAAGCAATAAAGCTAGTATAGAAAAATAGAGGAAAATTTAGAATATTATTATTTGGTTCTACAATTCTTAAATATAAAAGAAAAGGTAATATTAAGACGGGATTAATAGTGTTAATGTACTAAAAACAATTCAATTACTGCAAACGACCCAATGATACCGTAATTCTCAAACACAATCCTACATAAATTTGAATAGTTTCGGTCTATGTAAACAATAAAAGACAGGATTGTTTGGATTCCACTCCAAGTTCTACAATTACCAGGAAAATCATTTGGTTCAAAATGAATCTATCTACATTATATTAAGAGCTCTAAAACCGGGATAAGGAACCTGAAACGAAAGCCGTAGACGCATAGATAAAAACGTTACCTTTGGATACTGAAAATATTTAAATAAATTTGAAATTAAAAAAACGAACACTTGGTAAAGTTTCACAAATTTTATTATTATTTGTCTGACAGCTGTTTCAACTTTTACGTCATTCTCAAAGACTATGAGTTCTTAACATTGGAATTGATATTTATAAGGGTGGTTGGTTATGGGAAGTTATAATATTGCTTATATAACGGGAATAACCTTAAAATGCAGTTGTACGTTTGTGATGAATTTACCTTGGTGACGGGCTTTTTGTATTTCTAATATTTCCAGGTAATCTAATCGAGTACCTTTCAGTTCGCAATGTAAAAGTTTGACTTTATTTGTATTTATGAAATGATCATTTTGTATGCAATGTGTAGCAAGGCCTGTTGAATTTTTATCATGTATGATAGATTTTTAATGTTCATCTAGGCGTTTATCTAGGTTCCGACCCGTCTGACCAATGTAAATTGCATGACAATCTGAACATCCAATCTCATACACACCATTTTTTTTTGTAAAATATTAATTTTATCCTTATTATTTACAAATAACCTTAATAGTGTTTTTGATTCATTCAACAAAATTTTATATAATGAAAGAAAAGGGAAAAGATTGGACTTTTTAGAATTTTTTGAAATTAAAAAAGCAGTAAAGATGAATGAGAATATAACAAATGACCAACAAAATTTTTTCAATACGCCTTTATTAGATGCAAGATTAGAAGCAAGGGCATCTGGCATTTCTTAACAACGAGTATGTACCCGAAATTTTGAAAATTATACCCACAGAATACCGGCTGTTGACTGTAAAAATATATATAAACGATCAGAATGACCTGAAATTTAATAAATCTGTTACTCTTGAGAAAGACATTATTATGTCGAAACAATATTGTAGAATTTACAATAAAATATTTTGAAACATTTAAAAGTGATTTTCGTTCCTTCAATTATTAACATAATGTTTCATAAGGATGCGATCAGTTCAACAATTGATTATACATTATTTTTTTAATTTCAACGTCTAGTAAAATATCCCAAAGAATTGCAGTTTTAAAAACTATCAAATTTAATTTCATAATACCGAACCAATTGGTACTTATGGTTAAGTAATGTTGCATATCCACATGTATAATCGTCAGTGAATGCACTATAATAAAATTGAACAAATCCAATTTTTACGTTGAACTGATAAATCACTTAGGCTACAAAAAAACGAAATGAAACTTTATATGTTGCATGGGTGTACCCAAGGCCCCACCCTCTGGACCATTGATGTTAAATGTATCAATTACTTGGAATTTTTACCAATTTTTGTCTATTTGTACTAAGTGCCAAGGCACTACTGCCTTAGTACATAAGAATACCAAGACTTTTGTTGTGATGAAAAATTTATTTTCATAAAAAATTGTTGTATAGCTATATGCTATAATATGCGAGGCAACCGTTTTGTATTTAACCGTAAAAACGGCAAGATATATTTCATGGTGAAAACAGAAAAAGGTGAAGGTGGAACACTAACTGTTCATTTTATGATAGGGACGAAGGCCGTTACTTTTGCGAAAAAAAATACCTAGATGAGGATAAAACATTCAGCTTTACGTTTCCATGCCTGGCCGAGAAATTCAAAGGGCCAGGGATAATAAAACAAATTGTCGGTGATTTATGATTTTTAGATTTAAGTTAGTTTTTGCTTTGAAATTATACAAATTAGCAACATAGATTTATTATTATGGTCTATTATATATTCCACTATACTTATAAAAAAAAGGATGACAGAATTTTTAATGATTCCAGTGATGAAACATTGAAGTCGTATTCAGAAAAAGGCTATAAAAGTCCTCAGTAAACGTCTCCCAAAATACATAGAGATTTTAAATATATGTGAAGTCCTAACAGTTGATATATCGAGAAAGTAGCAACAATCAATGGGTATTAGATTTCACGATCATAAGGGAAAAAATGGAAGGGAAGAATCTATGAGTTTTATCGAGGTAAAAAAATGAATTTTTTAGAAAATAATGAAAATCTAGAAGCTATGCAGATAAATGTAGCCTCAAGTGATAAAAATACAAAAAGCAAAGATACTTTTCTCTATGTATGTTACATGCCAGATTTAGTGGAACAGAATGTGAAAGAATACAACTCTGTCACCAATATGATTTACCTTTTATTTTGAAAAGAAACAAATCAGAAGCAAATATGTTGGTATTATTATTAATTACAGTCTTATATCTTTTAACTACAACATGTTAATACGAAGAGCTCTAACCCGATTTCTCCGTATAGCCTGATCGCCATTTCATTTTTATTGCTCGGTGTTCACGCGGCGTTAAATCTCGTACTAAGCGTTTATTTGCATGGGATCCTTGTAGATTCCGCTTCTTTTCCCGGATTATTTTTACCCCATTCGCGGTATCATTACTGCTTCTCAGCAGCTTTAAGAGGCATCTATAAAGCGCAACAGACGTACAATATCCTGTAAGAATATTCTTTTCTTGGGGTAATTTGATAATTATATACTACTTATTTATTAGTATGTAGTATACATTAACTGATAAAAACTATTATTAAAAAGGTTAATCTTTTGGTACACAAATTTCAGCCAAAGTATTCTGTAATGTAATGCCACTCTGTTTACAATTGTGTTACCACGTGCTTGTAACAGACTGGTGAATTTAACATTCCTTAAGATATGTCATAAAATAAAGGGAAATGTAAAACCATTGTTTCACATTTAGGATATTTATCCTTTACGTTATATATTTTACCAAAAAAAAAAAAATATATGTGGTGGCTTTTTCTTTCTCGCCACACATTTTTGTAAATACGTATTTGCTTATTATCTCACTCCATTCTGATTGGCTCCCTTCTGTAATCAAAATTGTTCTAGCTCCTCCCTAATAGTTTTCCTAATATTTTCTTTTCAAAAAACTTCACTTTGTATCTGCTTTCTCTACGTTAAACATTCCATTTTGATTAAAGTTGTTATTGTTTCAATTGTGTTTTCTCCAACCCCACGAACGATCAAAATATTTAGAGAAACCCTACTCAACTAATAGAGGTTCCAATGCAGTGTCCTCTCTATTTGGAGTCGTTATTACTATTGTAACAGAGTGTAGCTAGAATTTCAAACACGTCTTATAAATATTTGCAATGTCTGTGTTAAGATAATCCATTAATTTAGATTAGTTGATTTTATAAGAAAAACCGCTATGTTACCAGGAATGACCAGTCTGTAACTGAGGATGAGACTGTGGATGTCGTTTTAGGTTTCTAAACGTTTTGTGGATTTTGGGTGTTTCAGGAATGACCCTTATGTTACTGATTCAAAAAATGGTAAAAAACGATAGAAAAACTTTATTTTTTATAACGAATGTTTAGCAATGCGATGTAATTTGTATTTAATGTAAAATTTGTTAGGGGTTGTGGCGTTATTAATAATTAAAAAATCCTTGAGGGATAAGACTACCTGCGTAAAATTTGAAAACGACCAGATAACAGACGTAATTTAGCACGAATGAATGTTTTTATTCTAAAATTAAAACAACCCAAGATGTTTTATAAGCAAGCAATGCCTTAATATACTGCTACCAGGGGGTCAGGCGGTAATGGTGAAATAAAGGCTAAACGGGCTTTGTATACTCAGTGTACGCAGTTTAAAAAGATTGCTTTTAAAATAACTACCTAATTTCCTAATTAATCACTTAGTACCTAATCTAATATTTTTTTAAAAATTTGGGGCATGACTCTTTGGATGTATTAGATTTTAAAAGTTTTATGTGGGTTTTTCGGTTAAAATGTTTTAAATTCGTATTAAAGCCGGTATATTGCCGTCTACTGATATTTGCTGCTAACTGTGCTATATCATTATATCATATATTTGACAAGGGCTTTACGAAGATGTTTACTGGACAAACTGATCCACTAAGCAGCGTTACATTACCTGATAGACACGCAAACCAAATTAATAAAGGACACTATGTTCTTGATTAATAAATACAAACATTGTAGTGAACGCCATCTCTAGATATTTGCTACTAAGTTATGGGATACAGTAATGTTAAACAAGGTCTTTTTGTAATAAGGATATTGACTTGTTAAAATGAACCCATGGCGTTGCTAACTACGTGGTAGTCACGTAACGATATCAAACATAAAGATACGAGGATAAATAAAATATAAACGGTAATTTTACTATTTAGCTTAGCACGTATTTCGATCTAAAGGATTCGATGCTCGAGTGTTGTTTGGTTTATGAGGAGGGAGAAACTGGCTTAGGTAGCAGCCGCGCTCGGCTCTGTCACAATGCGCATCATCATAAAGTTTCTAACCAATGAAGGTATAAAGTGGTAAACCATAGGAATTTTTCACTTGTTTGAAGGCCCAGTTTGGGGATGCTATACTGTCTCAGAATCGAGTGTGTCGAAAATGATAGCCATGATCGACGCCCAAGAACAAGTCTCATCCGTGTTGTTCGAGAGCTTGTTGAAGCTGATCGCCGATCGCCTGTTAACAATTGAACAAATCTCATCAAAAGTGGGTAAAATTGGTATCAGCTATGGGAGTGTTCGAATGTTCAATCCATCATCACTGATGAACTTGGCTTTATAAAAATTAGTGCTTGCTGGGTTCCAAGGTGGTTGACCGAAAATCAAAAAGCTAGTCAGTCAGTCAGGTCGGAGATCAGTGAAAGACTTCTGAATCGATTTCGACAAGCGACAAGAAGGGTAAGTTTTTTTGAGGCGTATAGCGTATCGTCACTTGTGATGAGACGTGGGTCTACACCACTAAAATGGCGAGTAAGGAGTGGCGAAGAAAGGATGAGGGCTGCCCTGTCAAAGCCAAAACAAAAACCCGTCTTTCAATCGGAAAAGTGCTTGGGACTGTTTTCTTTGACTCGAGGGGAGTTACTCATTGATTTTATTCACGATCAACGAACTAATGAAGTGAATGCGGCTTACTATTCTGAGTTGTTACAGACGACAAATATCGTGTATCGCGTAGCAAAGCAAACGACAGGGTATGCCCATTCGAGACGTCATCCTCCTTCATGGCAACGCCAGGCGCCACGCCACACACCGCAGTTTTGACAAGGAATAAATTGGAAGAAATGGGCTGAGAAACCCTCGAGCATTTATATCTATCTATTTATAGCCCCGATTTCTCACCCTCTGATTATTGTTTGTTCGCGACCTTGAAAGAATCACTTGATCACTTGGAGGCAAAAGATTTGAAAGCAATAAAGAAGTAGAGGAGTATGTGGGCAATTGGCTGACATCTCGGCTTCAAACATTTTATGAAGAAGGAATATTCAAGTTTCCAAATCGGTGACAAAAGTGTGTAGAGCACGGAGGTGACTACATTGAAGAATGTTAAATGTTTAGTTTGTGTGTACCATTAATCAATAAATTAATTTTACAAAATTACCGTTTATATTTGATTTACCCTCGTAAATATGGTTTTGGTTAGCATTCTGTCGAAATTGCCAAATGTGAATCGCGATTTTCCAATTGAACGGGGTGCCGATGAGAACCAATGTATTCTAAATCGCGATATAAGTCTAGCAGTTTCGGCAGAACTCTCACTAAGAGCATAGATATTTTTATCTTTGTTTGACTAAAAACTAAATGTTCTTTATTACTTACTTTATTACATAGAATGCTGAAAAACATGGTCATTTATTTATATTAAAATGGCCAACATTATATTATTTTTATTACTTTATAAAATTCATTAATACTGACACTGTTAAATTTTGAGACGTGTTCTCAACTGCTAAAATTGTAATATGATATTTTCATCGATGGTAACAATGCTGGTTGCACATGCACGCCGGTAGACCACTGTAAATTAATTCTTCTAAATGCATGAGAGAATAATTTTTCTTTGATGTTGATCAACTAACTGTAGTGTTTAATTACTCGAACCCATTCGAGTGGATCATCAGACTCAAAGGTGCGGATATTAACTAGTTTAGTCAGCATTTCGTTTAATCAAGATTAGCGAGAAACTATTGAGATGGAAATGAGATATATGAACCATATGAACTGCCAAGAAAGCATGATGGTATTTTATTACCTTATTGTTAAGTTAGTGCTTTCCACCCTCATCTATATTATATTACCTACTACCTGTGGAACATGTATTGCATAGCATTTTTGATGGCTAATTATAATAATTAACAACAATTTTCAATAAAACGCTTGGTTACGTTTTATCAAATATTTTCATTAATTATAAAACAACGGAACAATTGTTTCGGCCGAAAGCCATTATCAAGAGTAAAAAAAATAACTGTTCATTTTATAAAACATAGCCAAGCGTTTCATTGAATATTTTTATTATCATCGTATTTCACTACCCAAATGTCAGAGCATAATAATTAAATGTAAATTTTGTTGTTAATAGCAATGTAATTAAATAGACAATTAACACATTTCCTCAACTATATTTATGTTTTATCGAAAAAAGGCATATGAATTCTCTTTTTTAAGGAGGAATTTTTAAATGAGAAGCAAATATACAGGGTCATTCAAACAGAGTGGTACATTAGACGTTTTAGGGAAACTAAGTATGTTACAAATTTGAAAATTTGGAAGTTGGGAGTAGGGGTTATCAAGGATGATCTATTTAACTAAAATAACTTCAACTGTCAGGCACTTCCGGTCATACCGGAAGTTGATGTCAACATTCTTATTTTAAATGGAATGGTATATTTTTTACGATGAATTCGTATGAAAAAAAAGTTTAAAGTGACTTTGATAACCAACCAAATTGTATGCCTACGATTAATAGATTCTGAGATAATTTAATTTATTAATTTATTGGAGAAAAGATTGCACCGCACCCCAAACTATAAAAAATCATAACTTCCATAAAAAATGACTTAGAATGTTGAAATTTTTACTAGTTATAGCCATGCCATAAGGCTAACGTCATGCCAAAACTAAACTTTATAATTTATATAGGGCGTTCAGAGAAAATACCCAAAATGTAAAAACTTCACACACGAATAACTTCATTTTTTAAAATGGCACCTAGCACATTTTATTTTGTCATTCGATTCCTTTTTTTTATCCTCTTTTGATTCATTAGATGTTTTCCATTCTTCATTAAAAAACAATCCAAAATTATTCAAAAATTTTCAAATAAAACAGTAGGAAATATCCAGATGGATCGAAAGAAAATAAAAAATGGAATCGAATGACAAAATGACTCCCAACTTCCAAATTTTAAAATCTGTAACATACGTAGTCTCCCTAAAACGTCTAATGTACCACTCAATTTGAATGACCCTGTATGTTTGGCCATCAAAATACAGCATCTCTTTACCTTAACTGACATTTATTAAATTTTCCTGTATCAAATAAGTAAACCGACAAACAACGGCTTATCCGCAAAATAATTCTAAAACGGCAACAGAGGTAAACATGACATATTATACACGCATCACCTGACATTCTATTCTGGCATAAAAAATACTAACTAAACAGCTAGTTTTTATGCTAAACACTGTAAAGCCCTAACGCGTTTCTAATTTTCATATTAAGCACCATATTTTCATTTTACCCTCTAACATTAGGATTTCCATAGCACAGCAGCCACTCGAACACTAATACATTTAATAATAGCAATAAGACGAACAAAGTTTCAACAATAATTTATTGATCTCGACAATATTGTTTCGACCACTATTTGGTCATTTTCAAGATTTAGCATTGTTTTCTTCAGTAGGTGCACTAATTTCGCTACACTCGCGAATTTAATATAATTTAAACTTTCTAATGTGACCGTTTGGTGAAACATTATTTAATAATAGCAATAAAACGAACAAAGTTTCAACAACAATTTCTTGATCTCGACAATATTTTTTTTTATTAAACTCGATGCGCATTTCGCCCTGTTAAGGCATTATCAAGAGTATTACAAGCACTGATATAAGATAGCTTCTTCTGTATAAAACGGCTAAACTATAACTGTTCAAGTATTTTAAATAATAAAAGGTTTCTGCCGTTAGCTCTTGGTGAACCATCATGAATAATGAAAAAATAATAACTCACTTGGAATTTGGTCACAAATTTTATTTATTAAACTCGATACGCATTCGCCCTGTTAAGGCATTATCAAGCTCTTGATTCAAGAGTATTACTTGTAATAATAATGTTTACAAGTACTTGTAATACTCTTGACGCACATCGAGTTTAATAAATAAAATTTGTGACCAAATTCCAAGTGAGTTATTATTTTTTCATTACTCGACAATATTGTTTCGACCACTATCTTGAAAATGACCACATAGTGGTCGAAACAATATTGTCGAGATCAATAAATTTTTGTTGAAACTTTGTTCGTTTTATTGCTATTATTAAATAATGTTTCACCAAACGGTCACTTTAGAAAGTTTAAATTATAATAATACAGTTATTAGCCATAATACAACGTGTTGTTTAGTAGCCGATCCTATTGTTGCTTTGACATACTTATGTGCAGGGTGAGCACATTTCGATGTTTCTATAGGACAACCCGGTATAATTGTAAGAGATACAAAAAATAAACGGCCACTTTTATGAGTAAAATTGGTGTATTCAAAAACTTGCTGTCATCTTTTGTTTTCGAGTTTCGGCTATATGTCCATAGATTGGTTGTTTGAATTTAGAAAAAAGTGACTTCTACGTCCTTTGGACATTTTTTTGAGTAGAATGCAATGCCTTTGAAAAATTTAAAAAAAAATTATAAATCATAGTTGTTTTTTTTTATAGGAAGCATAGCTGGCTATACTTTGGTTAAACAGTTAATTTTTCCCCCTTTCCGAAATATTTACTATGTGGTATTGCATTCAATGTTTAAGCATTTAATAACAAAAATAGTATTTTGGACGCTTACATTTGACATTTTTCATGTTGGTTTCTAATAGGCGTCGGTCGTGAATATGATAATTGATCACCACTTCATCATTTTAAAGTACGTGGTATTAATTTGCTTTTCATAATTAACTCCATTTCTTCTTAAAACTATAAAATATGAGGCATGATTTTTAAGTAAGTACCGTTTTGAAATTAATAAAAAACGTGCAAAAATATCTTAATAATTTTATTTTTACATGAAAGCCTGTACCTTAATCTACTTTTCTACATAATTTCCTTCAATATTGAGGCACGCACTTGTCATAACGTTTGACCAGGTTTTCAACACCCTTCTCATAGAACTCTGCCGCCTGACTTGTTAACTGTTAACCACTGCATCACAACTGTTTTGACTTCGTCATCATCTTGCAGACGCTGACCGCCCAGATGTTTCTCCAAGTGCAGGAATAAATGGTAGTCATTGGGCGCCAGATCAGGGCTATATGGAGGATGATCTAGCGTTTCCCAGTGAAAAGATGTGATCAGATCTTTAGTCCGATTAGCCACATCTTGAAATGCTCTCATCCACTTCCTTACCATTCCATTACTCATAATGTTTTGTCCGTAAACTGTACAGATCTCAAATCTCACGATGAATATCAATCGATTTTAGTCCTTTAGCACTAAGGAATCGTATAACAGCCCGGACTTAACAGTCGGCGGTACTCATGATTATCAAAGGCATCTTAAACACTCAGTTAACAACGTAAACAAGGGCGAATCAGACCGTAATGGCGCCAGTACATAGACGCTGACCGCAGCGCTGCGGCGGCAGAAATTCAAAACGATACTTAATTAAAAAACATGCCATGTGCTTTCAAAAAAAAATCAATAATGGCAGTTGCTTTTGTAGAAACCTTTTTACGAAAAACAAATATCATAATCAGTCCCTTTAAACCAGTTATATCAATATTTTTACATGCATGTGTGACTGTTATTATATTATTAAAATAGTGACTAAGAATAAAGTATGAGCACTTCACTTTCCACCCCTTTTTATAAAACCAAATAAAAGTATAACATATTGATAATCCGTCCGTATACAAAATATGTTTATATTTTGTGTTTTTCTGTAAAAATCTCATGAAAAAATATTGCTCGTAGTTTAAAAAAATAATGATAAAGTCTATCATTAAAAAGATACGATGGTACTGTTTATTATCTGCAGATAATAAATGTTTATATTCTTCTTTCTTAGAGGATTATTACTTTTCAGGAAACACTATTCATACAGATAATAATGATAAAATATGTAAATCACTGTACGTAAAATGTAAATATTCTCTGAGATATTCATTGTATATAGTTTACGTCGGAATACTTCCATTTAGAACAATGATGCCCTTCGGAGAATGAACAGCACTTTTCCATTTAATCGAGTCGTGAAAATGTAACCTTTTTATTTAATTAATACTTACCATAAAAGACTGACTGATATCGACAATTCGCAGTAGATTTTATTAGATTATTATAACAACCAATACAATTTTATACAGGGTGTACGTTTTCAACCAGACCCCTAGACTATCTTCGGACTGAATTGGAATATCGTTTTAAATTTTTAGTTGAATGAGTTTTCACAGAAGGCCTACCATTTTAAAATATTTTCGAATTTTTATCACTTCCGGTTATACCGGAAGTTGACTGTAACTTTGTTATTTTAAATGGAACCCCCTATTTCTTTACATTTCTGGATACCCCATCACAAATAAGGGTACATTGGATAATACAACCCTACATTTATTCTAAACGGTTTTTGAGTTATTCCATTTTTTTTTTAATTATTCCGTTTGCCGCATTTACTTTTATCGCGGTTATCTTCAAAAGTAATTGATGGTATTTAATGATTTTTCGACATGTTCTTAATGTTTTAGTATAGTATTGATTCGTCCAAAAATTTATGGAAAAAAATTAAAAATGAAGTCAAAACATGTGTTGAGTAAATATCATAAACTAGAAATAAACAAAACTCTTTTTTTTAATAGCAGCCCATATTTTTTTATACAGTTACATCAACAGCTTAATCTTCAATAAAAAAGTATAAGACACTATGCATCTAAAACTGATATCTTGTGAGAAAAATTAAAAAAACTGATTTAATACAATTTTTTTATTTTTAGAAATTAGTTTATTTAACTAATGACAAAATCATTCTGCAACACTTGTTCGAGTTGTTGTCCATTAACTTCTAAACATTTTAAAACTCTTATTTCTACAGCCAGGACAGCATTAAGGATTTGTTCAGGAATCTCTCATATTGCTGTGTTGAGTCGTTCTTGCAAATGTTCAATATTCACTACACTACAGCAATGGAAGAGATTCGTCCTGAACAAATCCTTAATGCTGTCCTGGCTGTAGAAAAAAGAGTTTTAAAATGTTTAGAAGTTAATGGACAATATGAAAATACTTTTATTTTCCGTTTTTGCCTTTTGTTAAACGAATATGAGAAAAAAACAAACATAAATGGGATGAAAAGATGGATTATTATTCTATAACCAACACCGACGTTTGACCCTATTTGGGTTTATTTTTTTCTCATATATTATACTTTTACTAAATACATACATAATTGAGCCTAAATTGAAATAATTTCGATCAATCACCCCGTATAAATGCAGTTTCTAAAATATACTGTAAGGGTTATTCTTTGCAGAGTAGAATCGCTGTAATATTTAGGTGCAACATATAAATTGAACTGCCACCGCCGATCTTTGAAAATAGCTTCCAGTTATTACCCAAGAAAACTGGGTCAGCTACTTTCTTACATTTCACGAGAAAGCATTTTTAAGTTACAACAAAGCTGCTATTGAACATAAAAAACTAATAAATGCTTACATGCAAAATCCTTTATACCATAAATTATACAGAATGTACCAACAATTTTTTTTTTTAATATAGCAAAATAATAATTTTACTCTACGTCCAGATGAATTTATATACGAATTACGGTGGCATATGCTTACTGTAAGACAAATTTTCTGAGATTTTCAAATATCAAAAATTCTCTAATACTCAACTTCGTTATTGTAAATATATGGAAATGTTTAAACTTTCATTAGTACATTCTCGATGAAACATTATTAATAAAGGAAATAGAAAAAGAAAAAAAATCTTTCAACAAAACTGTTTGTTTCTACCAAATAAATTGCGAACATTGTGATGCTATTTACATAGGTCAGAGTGGTCGTTCTATTAAAACACGCTTAAAAGAACATTTGGATAGCATAAAAAATAAAAAATACACAACAGGCCTAGCAGATTATTGTACCACAAACAATCTTAACATAGATACTAGTAACATAAAACTACTACATACTCAATCAAAAGCTAATGAACTCAGGCTGCTAGAAAATCTGAAAATGCAAAATGCCATCCTGAATTGTAAAAATTTAGTTAATAATCAAAAAGAAATAAATATATACAACACATCTTTAATAATCACACAACTCTAATTGTTTTAGTTTACCCCCACTTTATAATTTATTTATGTATAAGAGCCCATGTTTAACATCTTAGCCTTAGTTACTATTGTACTATTGAAAATGACCTTTTCGATGTCGAAACAATTGTCGAGAAATAAACAGTTTTGTTGAAACATTTCTTTTCTTTTTCTGTTTCGTTTATTATATAGAAATGTATGAGATATAGATGCGTGATGGTACCTGTACTGTTCTGTGAAAATTCATGTTTGAATCGGGGTGTTTTAAGTTGGCGCAATTTTTTTGTGTCAGTTAAAGGCCGATAGTTTGCGAAATTTGAGTTGGTGAATTCTCCAAAATAGGACAATATAAACTTTCGATTGTGGAATTTCAATATCCAGATTATCTTCAAGTCTCAAAAACCTCAAGGTCTTGTCACCAATTTAGAAGTTGAACCAACCGATCAAACTACATCAAAATGAACGATGTAAGATATAAAGAATTCCAGGGGGATCAAGTCATCTTATTAGCGACGATAAGGCACTATTAGATGCAACATCTCCTCAACGATGAGGAGTGATATCCATTGAAGTAGAAGACAGAAATATCTAAAGAACTGTTGTGGTAAAGATTTTATGAGTATAACATTGAACCAACGAAGGCGTTATTAAAGTGTTCAACCATCGGAAATTTTCACTTGTTTGAAGGCACAGTTTGGGGATGCTACACTGTCTCAGAATCGAGTCTATACGTGGGTGAGAGAATTCAGGGATGGGCGAAAACGTGTCAAAAATGAAAGTCATGATCGATGCCCAAGAAAAAGTTTCACAAATGACAACATCCGTGCTGTTCCAGAGCTTGTTGAAGCTGATCGCCGATCGCCGGTTAACTATCGAACAACCTACTTTATATTTGATTTACCCTCGTACAAACGTAGTGATACTTCCTATTGCGTGCTGCTTGTTGCATATTGTTAGTTACCTGTTGCTTTAGTTTGAATTTTTTGACTCACGATCAATAGAGAAATGGGGTGTACCTTCCACACATTTCAATTTATCAGTAGTTGCCGTGTGTTCAGTGTAAAAGTATCATGGACGACTTAAAAAAATCAGTAACGCTTTATTATTATTAACGCAGATATCAGACCGTGATAAAAATAAAAATAAAAGGAAGTACTGAAGAAAACAACGGTTACATACATAAGAAAAAGTAATTTTTTTTAGTGACATAATTAGAACGAGTGGATTTCAATGCTTTTTACAAATGAATATTTTGAGAACTTCTTAGCATAGTGAAAGCTTCAATTTAAAAATAAGACACTGTAATAATTAACGAGACATAACATATTAATAAAACATCTAATAATTAAGAGAATCCAGGAAAGTAGCAGAGCAATTGGATCGAATGAACACTCAACTTACTCATAACGGGTAGATATTAAAAACAGTGGAATGATTTATCACTTTATACATTAGTCAGTCGACATGACTTCCTTTAACCTATTTGTTTGAAAGTAAAACAATAATTCCTGACGTAACATAGGACTAGGTTAATCTATCTTTCTAACCTGAAGCGAATAAGTTAAAAGTATTAATTGAGATATGTATCAATAACATTATAACCAATACATATTAAAATGAAACTCAACAAATTTATATTTAACACTAACAGTCAAAAAGGTTAAAATATTATCCTTATGTTAACATTATCGTATTCAAGCAATATTATTGTGTTTTTTTAATTTTTTCTTCTCACTAATCTTCTCGGTTAGTATGTGGGTTTATTTCGTTTTACCTACTATGGTAATCCTCAATGATCTCAAAAAAGAAATTAATGATATCGTAACATTAAATACACCAATGCGATATTAATTATTAAATTAATTTGTACCGACTACAGACTACCTCAAATTATCGAGGAAAAAATGTTACTGCTGTCATATAATTGATTAAATTATATGTCAAGGTATTTTTAGTTTTTTTTTTTTTTCAATTTTTCAATTTTTATTTTTTAATCGTATGTAATTCTAATGTAAGCACACAAATTTGTAATAGACTAAGAAAATACAATCTAAACTCAATATGTGTAAATAAAAACAATTTAGGTTCTCTTTTAGTCAATAATAAAGAAAAAAATAGATGTATTTCAAAAAAAATGGTGTATATACAGTCAAATGTAAAAACTGCAATGTGTTTTATATTGGTCAGATTGGTCGAGCCTTAAAAAATCGTATTGATGAGCATGAAAAATCTAACTAAAATAACAAAAAATGTACAGGAATTGCTGAACATTGTATAGCGAACAAGCATTCCTTAGATTCTGAAAATGTAAAATTATTATATAACGTCAATAAAAGCCAACGGCTAAACAAACTTGAAATATTAGCGATAAGCAGATCCCAGTACCTGAACCAACAAATATGTAACGACCAGCTGAAATTTGGTATTTCCCGCGTAATAAAATGTTTTATAAATATGACAAACAACTTTCAACCCTTAGTAATTACTTTTTTCTAATCCTTTTGAAAACGACGTCATAGTCGAAACAATTCTTAAGGTTCTTTTAAATAAAATTTCATAAAACATATATCAAGTGTTTCTTTCAACTAATCATTAATTTATTTTAAATATAAATATAAATATAGAATCAACAGAAACAACTACTCCGAGGACTAATACTCCTACCAGCATTGAATTACACTGTTGATTCCGATTGATTCATTCTGCCAGCGCCCACCTGATGAGACCCGAAACCGGTCGTGGGATATGGCTTTCGGTTCGTTGTGCCTACTTGGTAGAACACTATCCAAATGTGAGATCTTTGATCTTAATATTTAGACGAATAAGTATTTTAATTCCTTCTTTTTTGAATATGTTATATCCTCTTCTAAGAATCCATCGGAATCAACAGTGTAATTCAATGCCGGTAGGGGTATTAGCCCTCGGAGTAGTTGTTTCTGTTGATTCCATATTTATATTTATATTTATATCTATAATATAGCCTGTAGAGGCCTTTCTGCCAGCGCCCACCTGATGAGACCTGATAGGCCTAAACCGGTCGTGGGATATACCTTTCAGTTTGCTGTGTCTACTTGATAGGACGCGTTCCGAATGTGGAATCTTTGATCTTACTATTTAGACCAATAAGGATTTTAATTCCTTCTTTTTTTGGATATCTTTCGTATCTTCGTCTAAAAATCTTCCCGTATCAACACTGTAATTCAATGCCGGTAGGGGTATTAACCCTCGGAGTTATTGTTTCTATTGATTCCATATTTATATTCATAATGTAGCCTGCAAAGGCCTTTTTGCCATCGCCCACTTGATGAGACCCGATAGGTCTAAACCGGTCGTGGGATATAGCTTTCAGTTTGCTGTGTCTACTTGATAGGACGCGTTCCAAATGTGAGATCTTTGATCTTAATATTTAGACGAATAAGGATTTTAATTCCTTCTTTTTTTTTGGATATCTTTCGTATCTTCGTCTAAGAATCTTCCCGGATCAACACTGTAATTCAATGCCGGTAGGGGTATTAGCCCTCGGAGTTATTGTTTATATTGATTCCATATTTATATTTATAATATAGCCTGTAAAGGCCTTTTTGTCATCGCCCACCTGATGAGACCCGATACGTCTAAACCGGTCGTGGGATATAGCTTTCAGTTTGCTGTGTCTACTTGATAGGACGCGTTCTAAATGAGGATCTTTGATCTTAATATTTAGACGAATAAGGATTTTAATTCCTTCTTTTTTTTTGGATATCTTTCGTAACTTTGTCTAAGAATCTTCCCGGATCAACACTGTAATTCAATGCCGGTAGGGATATTAGCCCTCGGAGTTATTGTTTATATTGATTCCATATTTATATTTATAATATAGCCTGTAAAGGCCTTTTTGTCATCGCCCACCTGATGAGACCCGATAGGTCTAAACCGGTCGTGGGATATAGCTTTCAGTTTGCTGTGTCTACTTGATAGGACGCGTTCCAAATGTGGGATCTTTGATCTTAATATTTAGACGGATAAGGATTTTAATTCCTTCTTTTTTTAATTTTAACTTTAAGTTAACCAGTCCACGTTCAGGGTCTTTAAACTCTGTTATAATTTTTTGCAATACCGTTCTAAATAAAGAATATAAAATAAAATTTCATAAGGTAAAACCAAAAATATCAACAACGTGACCGATGAGCATGCACACACTTGTGTCTCAGGAACCAGTCACCAAGGTTTTGTAAGTGGAACGTGACTTGTTACTAACCCGCTGTTATTACTTTTCTACTCGTATTATATATTTCGTCTTATTTGTGATTCGAAATTTTGCTAATGTAATTCTCTCTCACGCGACATGACACGAACCTGAAATGTTGCTATCTAATATTAAAAAGTTATGTCTCTAATTGTTCATCGAGTGATGTGGTCTTTCGTTTTTTAAGAAAGAAGACGCCGTTAGCTCTTGGTGAACCATAATTAATAATTAAATAATTAAATACTTAGAGTTGTTTCACAATTTTTTATTAGTACACTATATGTACATTTCGCCTTATTAGGACATTATTAGTAGTATAAACAGTACACTAAAGCTAAATTATAATGATACGACAGTATATATCTAATTTTTCAGTCATAAACTAGTTCAGGATTTAAGAGGGGGTTGTTTCTAAAATCAAACTGATCATTGGTTAAAATTTTATTGTTCAAAGTTGCTTTTTTTATTTCTAAAATTTCATAATTATTTAAAATTTTTCCACCTCTTTGGCTATTTAATATTTTAACATTATTTTTATTAAACAAATGATTTAAATTTATACAATGAGTGGCCAAACCTGTGGATTGTTTGTTGTACTTTATATTTCTTATATGTTCTGCGAAACGTGCCGATATCCCTTTTGGATTTTCCTATATAGATTGCCTGGAAATCTGCACATGTTATCTCATAGACACCGCTGCAATTTAAATCATCTACCTGGTTATCTAATTTGTTGTTGACAAGGGTTTTACCTAGAGTTCTATTGTTTAGTGTACTGTTTATACTCCTGATGATGCCCTAATAAGGCGAAATGTACATAGAGTGTACTAATAGAAGATTGTGAAACAACTCCAAGTGTTTAATTATTTAATCGTCTTTCGTTTGTTTATTGTTACTAACACGAGTATGGCTTCGATACAATGAGTTTTCAAGCAACTCGAAAATATAAATAATAAACAGTCTAATTAAGTGTTGCTTATGCAAAAAATTATTGGGATTAGCTGTCGTCAAAACTTATGGCTATTAATTTTCATTAAATAGAGTGTAATTTTGGAACTTTTTAGATTTATAAAACCCTGGTTAATCTTATACAAATTCACTTGAAACTTTTTTCAAATATGTATGATTTACGCAATCATTAATTACAAAAATCATGATTTATGATGTTTCAACTATATCAAACTAAAAAGACAGTGTTTCATTTAATCTTTGGAGTTTTGAGGTAGCGATTCTAATTCAAGCCAAATAACTTATGGAAGTCATAGATAGAACTGCCAAAAAACTTTTTTGTGTTTCATTCCCACCAGATACTCGTGCTGGTGGGCGGACAGTCCTTCCGACCTACACTGTAGTGCGTAAGGCCCTCTTCAGTCTCCTTACAGGAATCGTGGGATGGGAAAGAAAGATGAGACGGACGAAATGAAGACAGAAGAGAAGTGAAAGATTATCTGTGAAATATTATTATTACTGCCCCAGCATTTGCCTAAATGATCCAAGGAAACTACAAAAAACTTGGAGCAGAGCAGCCGGACCCGGGTTCGAACCGGTGACCTCCCGAATGCTAAGCAATGATCTACAGCACTAGACCACGCCTCTCGGTGCTCATGCAAGATGCTACAACTTTAAATTTGATCAAGCCAATAATGTGCATATGATCATCAGTGAGATACAAAATATTGTGGTGAAGTCGAACACTCTAAATGAAGATACCTCGCAAAACATGCTGATTTACAAAGTTTTGATAATTCTCTCTGAAAAGTTCCAGCATTTTAGTAATGCTAGGGACTTCAGGAAACGAGAAAACTCTAACCTAACCTTAACACAATATTTTCTATGGAGAACTACAACATGATGAAACATCTGTAATGTACCTATGGCACAAAAAGGGTGTGGTACAGTTTAATTTCAAAACCGCATTTTAAGGTGCCAAACTTGTCTCGTAATCTCTTATCTATAAACAATCTGCAAAATACTCAATAAAAATGTGATTGAAGGAAGAGAATGAAAATTGCTTCTGTATGACAAATATAAAGAATGAATATGTAAGTGCTATTACTGCTGAAAAATCTAACCAACTTGAGGAATTACATTGAAAACTAGGTTAAATGGTTAAATTTCTTGACAAGTGCAAGGGGGTATCCTTCAATGAAAAATACAAACATGTGGACTGCAAAATCTGTGCAGAAGCTAAGCAAGTTAGATAGAGCAAACCATCCTTTGAAAATAATAACTCATGACAACAATAATTATTTCATAATTATACTGGATGTGTACGATCACATAGGTATTAAAATATGGTAGTTTAGTTTTACATTTACACAGAATGTTTCTTATTTGTCATTTCAGTTTTGCAGGTACATTTATCTAGCTATTTGTTGTGTCTACTGTTAGTTTTATACAGCGCGTCAAGTGTGTTAGTCGGACCCTTTGATACGTAGTGTATTTCTAAGAATGTATGGATTTGCTGTCTTCACCGTACAGACCATTCTGTCCTCCCGCCCCTCAAGAGGTTTGTGTACATTTAAGTTAGTTTTCGGGTTTAGTACAGCAGTAATCATCGAACCATTACACATTTCACAACTTTTTTATTATGTAACCTTTGTGTATTGTTTATTTCTTTTTTTTTTAATAAACTAGTTCAAATGTTTGGATGAACTTTTTGAAACGATCCAACATTATTCAGGACGGTCCACATATTTTTGTATGGTACAAATTAATAAGAGAAATGAAGTTCTCCCATACATCAAGAGATTTGTACAAGAAGCAGAAGTAATTTAACATGAAATTAAGCAAAATAAGAAGTGATAATGGAGATGAATTTCAGGGTAATCTTTCCTTTGACTAGCGTAAAAAAGGAAATAGTGAAATAACAAATGTGAGGTGAAACAGTCCAAGTTGCATACTAATTGGCAAACAAAACCCCAACCAAAGGAAGCGATTTTACTCTTGCAGAAAAATGGTTTAATAAGAAACCAGATCCAAAGAATTGTCAACTGTTTGGAAAAATATTTTCTTAAAAATGGTTAAACATGTGAAAAACTCGAATAAAAGAAAGAAAAATGGAAGTCAAGAACCCATTTTTTTTTTATGGCTATGCTCCAAACGGCTACCGTGCTGAAAATCTACATAAGGCGGTATATAATTTTCAGACCAATTAAGGAAAATCCAAACATCATGCATGAAGAAGCTGTTGAAGACAAAAATCAAAGATCGAGAAAAACAATATAATTAAAAAAACGGGAGAAAAGATAAAAATAAAGAAGAACCATGAAATGGATAAATGCCATAACCAATAAGACAGACAAAACTACCAGAAATATTTAACGAGTTGTTATTAATTTTTCAAGTAAACATGAACAGGAACTTTTAATAAAGCTGTCAATTTAAAAGGCAAAGATCAAAGGAAGAAAACCATACAAGAAGAATCATCTTTGCCTGTGAGTGCGCTAAAGAATTGAAATATGCACCCTATTGAATTTCTGAAGAGGTTAACCAACAAAGAAGTTAAAGCCACTTCGTACATTGAGAAACAAAGTACAATAAAACTTATCCAGGCATATAGGCTCAAGCAAAGTCATCACATTGAAGTAAAATACTTTTTCCATAAAAGATGAGTATTACAAGAGACTTTTAGAAATGACCTACATACCCTCAGAAGATAATGTAAGTGATTCACTAAATCTGTTTCCTCAGAAAAGTTTCAGAACTATGCCAAAGAGGTGTTTTTCTATTCAATGTGTCACGAAATTGTTTAATTATTTTTGTTTACTATTACCTTTTATACGTATGTAGTAGTAAATCACTGATTCATACATTACAAGTATCATCCCTATGTTATATTCTAAGTATATTATGCTTTTGCTACAAAAATACATTATTCCAATTTTGTAATTACTTATGAAAATATTAAATCTCAATGTAAGTTTGTTAATGTGATGTTTATTTTACTATATTGGCAGTATTGTAATGATTGTAGTATATAGGCTTTCACGACTGGCGTCAATCGAATTAAGAGATCGAAAGTTGTTACAAAGACCAAACCACAAACGCTTCTGAAGATGTCAGCCGCAGCCGCTGACGAAACGTTCAGGCAACAAAAAAGCCTATAGACCACGACCCAAAAGCCCGGTAAGTTATCTTAATTCGAGTATTGTAATATATATTTTACTCTCAATAAAATAAGAAAATGTTTTAGTTCATTATCCCTGATAACAAATAATCAATTATTACAAGAAAAAGAACTAAAATCAAATCAATATTACGACAGACAATATGTTTCCCCGTTTTCAAAATAAGCGTTCCGTAGGTTTTCAGAATTTTCCGTTTTCTCGAGAAACGGTTATCATAGTAATTTTATAGTCACGTTTTTGAATTGAAATAGAGAAAGTTAAAAGACAATATACGTATACCTACGCATACACCTGCAGAATTACTGGCTTCCATTTTTTAAGATTTTAAAAGGAAACGTAGATACAGTGGCCGGCACCCAAGGAGATTCAAAGCCCATAAATCATCGGATGCGCATTAGCAAAGTCTAACCCCTTTAGGGCGGGGTTAATCGACCGGTAGGCAGAATGATAACTACTCAGCAAAGTTCAGTAGCGTAGGTGGCAAATAGTTGCAAATTAACAGAGTAGAGCAGCGTTTGTGACATGAATAATCAACAAACAAAAATATAACTTGAAGCTTACATAAAATTAATTGAGTTTTCTTATTTAATATTTTCCCCATATACCTATCCTTTACTAATAATCTTTGTTGCGTCCCTTGGACCACCAGCTGATTTATAACATTGCAAGATGTGTAACGTCTTCACGCCGATTTTCTAAATTATGATTTTTAGCTCTTTTGTTCATTTATTACCAGTTCCTTTCCTTTGTCAATTTAGTTTCGAATCCTTTCCTAATTGCACTACCATAAATCGCCCATAAATTCCAGTAATTTTCTCTAGCTGTAACTGTCAACCCCCTAAGCCTAACGTCCGTCAATTTGTATCATATTTCTGTCACATTTATAACCATAAACCAATACACTACAACAAGTTTCAAAACCCACCTTCCTCACTTGTAACGCCCATCATCATTGTTCTCATCAAATTTAACCACACCTCCATCCCTTTCCAACTGAGTCTATAATCTATAAATAACCTTTTTCTATCATGAGAAAAACAGACAAGATCAGACATCAGATCAGACGAGATCAATAACAAGCAATATCAATTAACATCAACTATCTAACTATCAACTACATATCAACTTATATCAACAAACAAGTCTAATCAATTAATCAATATTCAATCGACAATTCAAACGTGACGCAACGCTTCCCGGTACCAGTATTATCCGTGTATAAAGTGTAAATATATGTATAAAAACCTGCTTAAAGACTTTAATTCAACGACTTACTTCAACCACAAAAATTCAACACAAACACCTGGACTTCATCAAGTTGCAGTCCAGGACGATTCAAAGCGAATCGTAACAATCTTTAAATTAGCTATAATTCCTAGATTTATATAATTAGGTACTTAAAACCGTGATTTTCTCCTTATGTTCATGATGATAGTGAAATTTTAATTGTTGACGCAGTAGGTAACTACTTGTCAATCTGACCGTCGCTGAATCTCCTTAAGTGCCGGCCACTGTACATGATATGTTGTTTTAAAGAACAAACTGTAAAAATGGCAATATAGTACTTCATGTGCACGTGCTTAAGTTGTGCATTGTCCGATGCTTGAATTATATGAGTATGCGCTTCTGGAAAATAGACATGCACTTAATAGTTGCGATTGCTGATGGCAAATGTGAACACGAATGCTACAGTATGTCTATGATATTTTTTGTGAGAAAAAAGCGAGCCCCTGCTGACTTGAACGTCAATGAACGTTTTCAGAACAAACCTCGCCGAGTATGTATATTAATAGAGCTGCTGTACAAATGTAATGAAAGAAATAGTAAAAGGGAGTAATTTTTGTAGATTTAAACGATTTTATTTGGCTGCAACGTATAATCAATAGATCGAATTAATTTGTCTAACATCATAATACATCTTATGTCTCTCACGTTATTTTTCACCCCATTTGATAAAAATAAGGTTAAACTGGAAGATAAGAAATAGAGTTTAAACTTGTTCTACAAACACGGTAGGTTCACTTAACGTCTGTAATTACTATGAATTTGAAGTAATATCGACCTCCAGATTTTTGCGTGACAATCATGAGACGCCGAAGGCAAACTTTTTATTTTTATTAATGAAGTTTTTTTATCTCTCAGAGTGAGAGGGGTTTGATGTAAGACAGACTTATTCAGACTTTTTTTAAATTGGCAGACGTCGGAAAAACACCGAAATATACTTTTAATTATGTAAATTGCCGGAAAAGATTGAGTGTATTGTACTGTATTTTTGCAACAAAGGCGTATTTCGAACCTCTAAATCTTTTCAGACAAGTCTTTTTTCATTTATCATAGGTTTTCAATTTTTACACTCAATAACTAAAGAAAGAGTGCCACTAAAATGAAATTTGACCAAAACCTATTTTATACCGCTCTTTAAAAAAAAATTTAACCGAACAAAATTGCCATGCTTACACCTCTTTTCGAGCTGTCAGAATAAAATTTTAGCAGGTTGCAAGTTGCGCGCGCTAACGAAAATTCAATTGTATGTAATTAGCAGCGTAGCTACAAATGTGGGCAACTCAACCATACGATCGTAAAGGTGTGTCTGGTCTCGGTGGTCGCTGCTTTCGCTGATTGGGGCGAGTTCGCATCCCAGCCAGTAAAGGTTTTTATATTTAAAGTGTCTAGCAAGATTTTTCAAGGAATTGTACAGCAACATTCAATGTACTATCGCACCTTACGCCAACCAAATATGAAAATTTAGATTTTGAATTTCAGATATTTCTGAGGAAATTTCTAAATTCCATTGGGATTTTCTAATTCTTCAAGGAAAATAAAAAAAAATCCTGACAATTCCATGATTGCCAGAATCACTAAACAGCCTGATAATTATTATTATGTATACATTGGCTAAATAAGCATGTATATAGAAATATAACATCTGCCGCGAGTACATGAGCAAACACAGTATCTTTTTTTTTAACTCTTAGCATTTTAGGATCAACAGAAATAAAAAATATAATCGCCAGTAAAATTATTCATATTATCAGCTCGGATCAACCACCCAAAACAAATTGACAAACGCTTATAACATATAAACCATCACGAGAAACATTTCTATAAATAAAACAATAATTTGTAAATTTCAACGGATTACATACAAATTATTGTTCTATTTTTAATACTCATAATGAATTTCAACCAACTAACGGTTATAAGTAACTATTTTACACATTAAAGATTTCTTTAGACAAAAATAATAAGTCGATGGATTTTCGCAAAAATTAACTGTTAGGTAAAAACAAACGAATCTTTCCACCAACATCAACTACTAACTCTAATAGATACTCATACATAATGAGTGGCAATTTTTAATTTACCTAAAACTAATTTTTGATTGAAAATCTATATATATATATATATATATATATTATTGAAAAATTAGAAGGCGAAACGTGCGAGAAAACATGTGAGTTTTTTAAAGGGGTAGAGGCAATGTTATATATATATATATATCTTTGCGTGCCTTACAGGTTTTTTCAAATTGCCCCTTTTACACTTACATACTTTTAATAATAATTCTCTTAAAACCACAAACTCCAACTAACATTTTTGTTTCTCCCTTCTCTGTTTCATTTATCTCTAATTTTTAGATTTACCCCTTATACTATATTTAAATCTACTTTCTCTCTTAACATTGCCTCTACCCCTTTAAAAAACTCACATGTTTTCTCGCACGTTTCGCCTTCTAATTTTTCAATAATTAACTCTCTCATATCTTCCTCCGCCCTTTCCCCCTCCATTCATTCATGAATATTCTTACCTCATCTTTTTGAATCCTTATTGCAACTTTGCAACATAACATAACAAGTGGGATAACGTCTCTTGCCTTGATTCACATAATTTACAGATCCATTCTCTATAACCATATCCTTTTTATTACCGCATCTTATCCTGGCCCATATCTTCTTAAACTATTTATTTTTGTCACCCCTATTTAAATACTCTGCCCCTTTTATTTCCGGAATTATGTGTTTGTATAAACTATTATACGTAGAATTAACTATCGCTTCCAATTCCTTATCCACCTCTATATCCCACCGTCTATTTAACCCTTCTCCAATTTTGTTAATAATTTCTGCCTCTCCCCTCCTCTCCTATATCAATTGACAGACTTCCTTCGCTTCCATCCCCTGTAATACTTCCCACACGTTCTCACCCCACTTTATTGTTTAAGATTGTGCTCATTTTTTCTACTAAACATATTTTTGGTCACCTATCATCTTCCATCCTCAACACATCCTTGAAGTATTTACACGATCTCTCGCTGTAAACGCAATGCTGATTACGCCTAATTCATTTCTCGATATATATTTTGGAATATTTCTTGCCACCCTTAGCGCCATTTTGCAGTATCTCGATTGTACCCTACTCATACTTCCTAATTTTCTCCATCCCCACACTTCTACACCTTATAAGGGCTACAGCCCTGACAATAGAATTCATTAGAAACATACGAGCTTCCCTCCTATCTCTACCAGCTCTATTGATAACTCCCCATGTAGAATTTGCTGCTTTCTGTGCCTTTCCTGCCATCCTTTCTATTTACTTATTCACACTAATATTTGTTGTAAACCAGAAACCCAAATACTTAAATTCGTTCACACATTCAATGATTTTGTCCTTAATATTCCACTTTTCACCCACCTTTCTATTCCTCCCGTTTCGAAATACCATAATCTTAGTTTTACCAATGTTTACTATCAACTTGTTTTCATCGACATATCTATCTAACGCATTTTATTTAATTCATTTGCACTTTCAGCGATTATTGCAATATCATCTGCATACTTCAACACTCTTACTTTAATTTTGCCTAGCACCGTGCCATCCTCTTCATTTCGTACCCATATGACAACAATGTCGTCTATAAATATATCAAATAGCATGGAGCTTAAAGCACATCCCTGTCTTACTCCCGTATTATTGTCAAACACCGCCGATATTTTGCAGTTCACTTGTATCTCCGCGGTTGTCTGACTGTAAATTTCTCTAATTATTAAATGCATCTTGCCTCTAATTCCGAATTTCCAAATCTTATCTAATATGTTCCTCTCTACCGTGTCGAAAGCAACTTTAAAATCTATAAACGCGACATACAGTTTACCTCTCTTAACTTTCAACCTATTGTTTACTATAATAACAACATAGCATAATTGTTATTATTTATTATCGAGTGTAACACAAATACATGATCTCTCGTCCCTCTCTTGCTTCTAAATCCTGCCTGACATTCCCTTAATTTGTTTTCGCTGTTAACCCAATCACTAATCCTATTCGCTAAAATGTTTGTCAATACTTTATATCCTTGTATCCAATAACGATACCGCTCTGTAGTTCTCTGGACTATCCTCACATCCGTTCTTAAAAATAGGTACTATCCTCGCTTTATCCCATCCCTCTGGTAATTTCCTTTCCTTCCATATTTTGTTCAATACCCCTTTCAAGAATTCAATATCCTCGTCATTTACAGCTTTCGCATATTCTATAGGAATTCCATCCTCTCCTGTCGCTTTTCCATTTGACATTCTTGCCAATGCTTCGCTCACTTCCCATACATTAATTTCTTTATCTAATGTTTTGTCTTCTGAACCTATGCTTATTCCACTTTCCCCCTCCCATGGTTTCTCTCCTGTGATTGCACTTATATCTCCCCTCATTTAACGGTTTAGTAACCCCCCGAAATGCTCAACCAATTTTTCTTTTGTGATCTCCTCTATTACCACCATTCTTCTATTAATATTTGTCTCTTCCATTATTTCTCGTTTTAGTCTATTTCTACAATTATTCAAGTCTGCTTTCTTCTGTCTACAACCCCGATCACCTAGCCAGTTCTTCAGTAACAACCATATTTATTTCCGTATCTCTCTGCACTTTTCAGTAACTTTAATTTTAATATTTTTACTCCCCCCTATCATTCTACCTTTCACCCTCTTCATCATGCCGTCTGCTTCTTTTACAGACTACCAAATTATATTCCTAATATCCTCCCATAAACCCTCTATTTCATATTTCTCATTGTTTTATTTCTAATTACTTGTACAAATATTATTAATTAATAAATTTATTTATTTATCCCACACAATTGTTTCCCTCTTTTCTCTAATCCCTATTTTGTCACTGACCTTCTCCCTCCCTTCGCATTTATTCTTATCAATAGAGAACATGACCGGGATATGATCAGATTCCATTTTCGGAATAACCTCCAAATACTTTACAATATCTTCTACTCCCCTATCTACTATTAACACTAGGTCTATCACTGAGCCCTTAAAAGTTTCATCCCCTCCCACCTATGTTATCTTACCATCTTCACCCCCCTTACTCTGCCATTAAGTTGTACTAAACCTAATTCCTCATTTATTCTTATCAATATCATTTATTGTGTCATCTTCCGATTTTCCAGCTATCTGTAATATTCCTTCTTCGTCCATTCCATTATATTAACAGCAAATATTCATGCATGAAATTTTTTATATAGCGAAAGCTGGATCGCGTAGGATCGTTATTTCCTGAAATTGCGTTGCAATTTTATACATTTCTTCACAGCGGAATTGGGGACGTGAAGTACTAGGAAGAAGATCCAGATAGTACCTTAGCTGATAATGGTCCAATTGAGTTATTATTATCTTTTAATTCGTATTAACTTTCAAAATAAGTATACTGTTTTGTAGTAAAATTATTACTATGTTTAATCCAAAATTCCAATTCCAATAGTTTGTCGGTTATAACTTTTTACGTAATGAACCCATTTTTACGTTTAATACCTTTGTAGGACTGTTTCATTCTCTACGACTTTCCTTTTGTCACTATAATTTGTTTATTACATCTTTGATTGTATCTAATGATACTGAGACTTTAAACAATTGACTTTTCAGAGTTTACGGTGATTTTGTTGCCCAATTGGTCTATACGGTGGTTTCTACGTTTAGCCTTCCTTCATAATTAACATTTAAAAAAATGTGATTATCATTTTGTCATATCAATTTTGCAAATTAGAATAACCCAGCTTCCCTAAGAGCTTCAGGAAAATATAAACCCATGCGATTTTTCTTTTACTATACAAGGAACATTTCTATAACAATTTTATGGTGAATAATAATTACCCGGGTGTTATTTTCTAAGCACAATTCTGACGAAGAAGAGAAAGCAGAAGGAACAATTAGGTAAGATACCCAATTACGGTCGCAACTTGTAAACGTTATTATTCATCCAATAACTTGCCAGGCGTCAAAACTAATTAGGTATGAAATTCTGACCGCCTTGCAAAATTGATATAACCTAGCTTGCTTTAATAATAATTCTCGTTAGTTGGGGTTTCAAATTTACACTGGCATGAATTTTACGGAATCAAGGAGAAACAAATTATTTTGTCAATAAATAACATTTCCCTTGTAGTTTATTTTTTATTTTTGACGATAAATTTATTTATTAAGTAGGATAAGAAAAATCAGCAGAATCAAAAACAGGCATAATATAAACAGATGTACAGTGGTGTTTATATATATTTTGGAAATACCATTAATTATTGAATGTACTGAATAATACTGAGTGGAACAAATCTACCTGGTCGTTTAACAGGTTATTTTCGGAAATTTCTGATGCTTTATATACTTCTAAGGATTCTAAAATATTAAGTTTAAAGCCTTTATTTACATTACGAATAATTCAGAGATTTTCAATAGTAGGAAACTGATGGCCTGTTTCTAAAAAATGGTTTACAATATTGGAATCATCTTTTCTTAATCTAAATGATCTAAATATAATAATATTTCAATCGTGTACTGATTATTAAAGGCTCATTATTAGATAATTAAGTGCCCTTATAAGACATTTTAAGAACAAATGAAAATATAATTTTTTTTAAACAAAACTCGGCCTTGACTAATTGTATAATCAAAAAGAAACATTAATTTAATATAAAAAATAACATTAAAATACTAGAGATAAAAGAGGAAGCTAATATATTAGAAGTCACATAGTCCAAAACAAAAATAGTATTAAACGCAATAGAATATGTATACAGTTCACCAATAGTAAATTCTTGTAAAACAACCCCTACTTATCAATAAATAGTATTTTAGTCCTATACTGTTAAATATAATTTGAGACACCCTTCAGCTTCTGAAGATGCTTCTACGATGTTAAACCAAATTAAGCAGCGTCTTCTATTTACTTTTATAGTTCAATTAGAATGGACGATATTTCAATAAATTTTATTGTTAACAAATTTGATTCTCTGCACTCTACTCGTAAGCGCAAACGACATAAACAATAACAATAAAGTCACCTCTATACTGACCGGGATCTGTACCTCCCCTCTTCCGAATACGAAAACTCAGTTTTAATTAGGGCCTGATTTTTTTTTTAATTTTTAAGTTGAAAATCTGAAACTTTCAGAGTTTGGTCCTAATGTAATGCATAATAAGATGTGTAATGTGAAAAATAAAATATATTTTGTACAAATCCTAAATTATTATTAAGTTTAAAAAGTAACAAATATAAATTCATGTAATACTGAATTTCAAAGACCACTAATTGCAGTTCAAAAAGCAATATTAAAACTTTACAGATGCGTTCATTAATTATGTGGATTTGTTATAAAAATTAAATTAATAATAAATTTTTATAAAAAAACAAGAAATTAAAATTTTCTGATCCAAGATCCATGAATTTCTTGTAAAATAAACTCATCACTTATTATTTTTTAGTTTAACTTATCAACTTATATTCAAATTAGGGTTAGTAATCCAGTGTCAAATAATTTTTATAATTATTTGTGTAAATAAAAATATTATAGAAAAACGAAGAATATATATTCCTAAATAATACTTAAATACTTAAACACAAAATTTTAAAATATATACTCTTAATTATGGAAACACATTTTTCGAAGTTTCAATACCGAATTCAATAAAGAGAAGTATAATAACTTTCAATAAATTAGTCTTCAAATTTGGATCAGCTATTTTGAACTTGCATATCTTTCTTCAACGACCTCTAAAACATTACTAGATGGCATTTCTAAAATTCATTGGGTTTTATGGCTTTTAACCAAAAAAATGTTTTATTTGTTTAAACGATCGACAAACAATTAACGCATTACGTGGACATTTCATTTTGAACAATTTATACGTGAAATCAAACGGTTTCTTGATTATTTAAGGTGAAAAGCGTGTTTGTGAACTAGCTTGACCCCTATCTAAGCTTCTAACATAACTAACTAACCCTTCATGTCCTAGAAGATGTTCTATCATCCTATCTCTCTTTTTTCTTATCGACTTCCATAGTTCCCTTTGTTCTCCTACTATTTTTAATACCTCCTCATTTGTAATCAGATCCATCCACGGTATTTTCACAACTACTTACAACACCACACCTCAAAGTTTCTAATTTTTTATTTTCGGCCGCGCCCACTGTTCACACAGATCAGGACTCGGAGATGACATTATTATTAAAATATGTTTTCTTCATAGGAATGATTTATTTAACTTAAATTCAATACATCAACTTAAACTCTGAAACTATGTCCAGCTTCTATTCATTTGTGTTTCGCCTGCGTAATCTTATTATTAGCTTCCAGGTCGGAGTTTATAAATTAACTAAGACCGGACCTGGCTTAAACAATTCACTAAGGTTCCTCTCACACTTGACCACGTGTGGTCACCACTGGAAACGGCCACGGATCGCTCATGTCGACTACTACTAGTCTTCTGACATGGGATGGTTTTGATCCGGAGACATTTTTATTTGATGATGACTTTGAACAGTCAAATTAGAATTTTGAAACAATACTAAACGAAAATTGAAAGGGATGGAACAAAAATTAAATCGCCCTGCTAAGCCATCCAGAGAAGAATTACTGGAAACATTAGAGGTTTTCAATTAAAATTTGACAGACAGGAAACATGAGCTTCATTGTTAAATGAAGGAAATCGACTAAAGGGTGAAAGTGTTACAAGAAACGTTCCTGAGTAACCAGCTTCCATAGAAGAGAGATATTGTAACCAATTAAGTCACATATGTACATATATAATGCCACCCATGTTTGACGGGAAGACGTCGAGCTACATACTTAAAGCAATTTGAGGCGACCACAAGAGTAAATGCTTGGACAAATACAGACAGCGTAGTGGATGAAAATAAAAAATATACATTTTTGTTCGATCCGGTTACGTGCCTACCACGTAGTGGGTTCAGTTGAACAAGTCGTAATCCTTATTAGAAAAGGACCTTGTGTTTATTCGTTTTGCGCTGATGCGCCACTTCTTTCTCCTGTGATGGAGCACCCGAAATTTAATGTTCGGAGTTAAATGTGCAAAAAACTTATTATGACGAATAAAGGTGAGTAACTGTATTTATGAATATTTATTTACAATATGACTGCAGCTAAATATATACATAATTATTACAAGACCCTTTCTAAGATGATCACGTTAAAAAATGCTTTTTTTGTGATGCTGTACGATCTGAGTACGAATGTGTACTGACTATTCAAAACCAACCACTCTCCAGCGGAGTAGGAGAGGGTGGTGACTAATAATTGAGAAATATATGAAAATCTGATTGTAATTTACCGACGACGGCAACCATCCCGCAAAGATTGTTGCCACCGTTATCGCATGCTTACAAAGGGTCGGCACACATCTAAAGTCAAAATGCCACCTGCAGGCAAACGCATCATTCTGAATGAACTGACAATGCATGCTAATCTTTTTAAATAAACATACTCTAGATCTAAACAAAGTCTTTGAGAGAATTGAACATGCCGCCCGCCTTGAGAGAACCGAACACCTTGTTTAACACTACTGAATCTCACAAATTAGTAGCAAATATCTACAGATGGCGTTCACTACGCTCTCTGTATTTATTTATTAATCGTTGTTTATAGACAGCACAAGTCACTGAAAAAATGTTATAATACGCATCTCATTAAAATGATTATCGAGAGTGGCCGACAACCACAAAAATTGATGTTAAAATGGATATGATGTAAGCGATCTAACTCTCTGTTTATAAAGCAAACTTGAACATCTGAATGAAGCAAATCTCAAAAAGATGTTAGTCAAAGATGCAGTACATGGACTCAACTGTCATCTAAATAATAAACTAAACGACTAGGAGATTTGTGCCAGTGAGATCACTCATACACGTATATCAATGAATAAATACTTCAGTAGTAATGATCTCTTGGAAAAAGTACATACTGATATTTGCGGACCTATGAAAGCCCCATCTCAATCTGTTGCATTCATCAAAGAAAAAATATAATTTTCAGACTGCTTAAAGAAATTGAAAACCCGAACATAAAAAGAGACAAGCAAATATTGCCCATAAAATTGTAGGCGGAGGCAATCAATACTGCCTACTACATTAGAAATCGATGCATAATTAAACTTTGAAATGGACAGACACCTACTACAAATTGGTTAAGGCTTTAAGGAAGTAATTCCAACCAACGACGGCCCTTAGACCCCAATAAGGACTACACTAGTTTAGACAACTACGTGTTATACAAAGGGAAAATACCCGCTGTTTTAAAACTTTTGGGGGAAAAGCATTTAAGTTAGATAAAAGATATAAAGCCACTAAATGTGTTCCCGTAATTCAAAAGCGCGTCATTTATGGAGTCCTGAAAAATGAATAATAGTAGTGAGTAAACATGTGATATTCTTATATTCTCCATGTTTTGGTTAAAAACCTCACGAAAACATTGAAGAAAAACGGACAGTGGAAATTATAGCAAAACCAACTGCAGAAGAAAAATATGATCAAAACGAAGACAGGGAGAATCCAGAAACAATGTTACAGCGGGGTCATGGAAGACCAAAATTAATTCGGAGTGGATCAGCGAGCAAATCTAAAAAATATTACAATCTGCGACTAAGTTGACCAAGGAGCAAAAGTGTACCATATATACGTAATTATAACCACCGGTATTGGTACTGTAGCGACCAACGTCAACTGCAACACTGTAGATAATGTCGTTGTGTAAATAAGTAAATCTTTTGTATATCTATGTACATTTCTTTGTATTTCTATACATCTGTGCCAATAACTTTTACTACTATACTTTCCTATAATCCCTACTAACATTTCAACTTCGCGTACTAACCACATGACGTCTGTGCTTCGCTGTCCTTCCTAATTGATTTTTAATAGTGGATTTCTTCGGTGATTTGGGTTCGTCTTAATTCTATAAATTCTATCTTTGTCATTCCCAAATCATATGCTCTTAGCATGGGTTCCCTTCTTTTATCTACAACCCTTAGCTTCACCTTCATAATTTTCTTAAATTATTCAAATTTTAAATTCTTTAGTTCTTATCTTACTTCGCTACCTTAGAGTCGATTTTCATTACATCTCCATTTTTTTTATACTCTTCATTTCCGTTTGTAAATATACGTTGTTATTTGTTGTTGCCGTTATTTAGCGATTAATTGAGTTCTACATAAAAACCCTCACAAACTAAAGTACTGATGAGGATATTTTTGTGAATTTCTCCATGGAATTCGAAATTTAGGTAGAAGCTATAGCAACTGGAGACAAACAAGCTTGGAGAACAGCACTAGAATACGAGTTTGTGTCCCTGATACATAACAAGACTTGGGACCTCGCATCCCGAGCAACTGATAGTAAAATCATCACAAACCGATTGGTTTATAAAAAAATATATACATATACAGCAAATAAAGGAAGAAAATCAAATTAGTTAACACAAATTCCAGAAATTGATCATGGTACACTCTCCTGTTCAAAAACTACTGAAAGAACATCTAGTTATTCATCAGCTTGAGGTCGTCACAACCCATTTAAACGGCCATAGACGAAGTAATTTACATGGAGACTTCTTAAGAAAATGGTGAGCAGGAACCCGTTAGAAGCAATTCAAAGATTATCGAAGAAGAGAAACACATCGCTACCACAAAAGGGTGGTATAATGAATTTCAAAGCAATAGGGACGGGATATGTCTCCTCAAACGAGACCTATACGGGTTAAAACAATATGGGGCCCAGTGGTACAAAGAGGATATAGGGAGAGGTAGTGGTCGATTAAGTATCTTGTATAAGCAGAAAGCATTCAACGAGGTTAATATTATAGAGCAATGTGATGTGGTCCAGCTTCTCATGTAAAATGAGTATTGTCACATTTATAATTGTCAGTCTATATAGAATGCGTTATCATTATGATGCTTGGAACCACCTGTTTGAACTAATGAAGGGAAACAAGGAAGTGCCTTTGCTAGTCAGGAGAGCATTTGATGTTACAATTGGGATGCTGAATCAAATGGTTGAACAAGTAACTGAGACGTCCATCTCTGAGAATAGAAAAGCTAAAACAAATTCATCAACCAAAATTAAATTATGTACAACTGATAGGGGTATTAGAAAAATTAGGGCTGATAACAGACAATGGCAGAACTACTCTGATACCATTTTTTTAGCAAGGTATTCAAAAAAACAAACACTTGAAAAGTTTCATTATTATTTATTATCAACTCTATACGTATTTCGTCTGCTTAAGGCATCTTCAGGAGTACGAATACTACTTATTATACAATTATCACATTTAAATACAGACCAAAGACATAGGTGGAAGGGGATAATAACCTCATGGTTTATACATTTTCTGTAATAGTAAGGTTTAGTAAAGGGTTAGGGCCAAAATCCAACTGATCATTGGTTAGTACTTTATTTTCTGCTAATGCTCTCTTATATCAACAATTTCGTACCTGTCTAGGACGGGACCACCTTTTAGGTGATGTAAAAGTTTTAAATTATCTCTATGAATGGTATAATTATTTGAAATTAAGTGGCTTGAAAGTCCTGATGTATGTTTACTATACTTCGTGTAATTAACGTGTTCACGGAATCTAGTTAATATATTCCTCCTGGACTTTTCAATATAAATAGCCGGACAATCCGAGCATCTTATCTCGTAAACACCACTTTTATCGTAATTCTCTGTATTGTTTAATAATTTATTCAAAAAAAGAACTAATTCAATGCCGGTAGAGGTATTAGCCCTCGGAGTAGTTGTTTCTGTTGATTCCATACTTATATTTATATTTATAATAATTTATTATTCACTAATATTTTTCCTAACGTAAAATTGTTGAAATTAGCAGCATTTACATTATATTTTCTTAAATTATTACCTATTTTATTACTAATATAGTCTAAATATGGTATTTTTCGTCAATTTGTTTTCCTTCTTTGTGTCGATCGGAAAAATTAATTTATTAGCGTCCAATCTTAATTTTTTAGCTAAAAGGTTTTCTATAACCTCTGTCTTATAGTCGTTGTTCTTAGCTTGGCCCTAACCTTTATTAAACTTTAATATTACAGAAAATGTATAAAACGTTAGGTTATTATCCCCTTCCACCTATGTCTTTGGTCTGTATTTAAATGTGATAATTGTATAATAAGTAGTACTCTTACTCCTGAAGATGTCTTAAGCAGGCGAAATACGTATAGAGTTGATAATAAAAAATAGTGAAACTTTCCAAGTGTTTGTTTTTTTGAATACCTTGCTTGTTTACAATGTTTCACCAAGTGCTATCGGCAAGTTTACTCAGTTATACCATTGTTTTGTCATTGTTAATTGCAAGCTTTCTAAATTGTAAGAACTGGATAATTTTAATTATATATATGTCACAATATTAAAGTCCAAACTTAAAAGACTACAAGGAACATAGACATGACACATTAATTTCAACGGTTTTCAGTATTAGCTCAACGAAGGGATTTTCTCCACTGAATTGCGTTACAGCAGCAAATAACAACGATTTATTAAAACTCATATAACCCCTTTGCTGCAGAAAATTCTCGAGTGTGAAACAGGTTGTTAAAAATTCATGTCAATGCGAAAAATGAATACAGTCCCCTATTAGACGAAAATTTATTAAAATCGAATCCAATTAACTTTTATATTATCAGTTTCGACACATCATGGTTGGCATAGGTAAAAGTCAAATAAATGAAAGAAATAAGCATCATATGCCTATTTATTATAATATATTTGGGTGGAACACACAATATTCTCCAATTCTAAATACATAGGCAAGTAAACGCGTTTTCAACATTCTAAAAATATTACTGAAGGATACGTTACTTTTTTGACTACCCGGAAAGTTAGAACAAGCCTTGTTTCAAAAACAAAAAAATCCTAAGTGAATATTTCCCCAGATTCGTTTGTGGCGAATTAATACTTTTTATTTCAAACATATTTATATTTCTGTAAATATTATTTTGTATTTGTATGTTTGTGTTGTTGCTTTTGTAAAATTTATTGTTTGTATTGTATATAGTATTACCTGCCTGTAAATATTCCATTCTCGCAAATCCATTTCTATACTTGCTCTTTATCTGTTCTGTACCTATTCTTTACTTAATGACAATTTGATTGCTTCAGTACTTTCCTATAATCCCTTTTAATAATTCAACTCTGTCTACTAACCCCATGACTTTATGGTTCTTACGCTATTCTAATTTGATTTTAATGATGAGTTTCGGCGGTGGTTTGGGACTGCTTTCTATTTCTTAGTATTTCTTATCTTGAAAATTTCCAACTTCTCTCAGTCTATTAGCACCCTACTTTCATTTTTATGTTTCTAGCTCCCCTCTTATCTATCTTTCAAAAATCTAAAATGTATAACTACAATCAGTTTGCATCATAACTTCCTGGCTTAACTTCGTACAACTTAACTTCTTCATTTAATAATTATTTATCAAATATATATTTTTGTTTAGTATTACTTTCTTTATTTCTACGCAAAGTCTAAACGTTTTTTTTTTCTTCTGAATTTGCGTGCTTAAAGACCATCATATATTTCCTGTATTTTGACAAGGAGTTATTATAATTTTATTTATTTATTTACAGATTTGCTTAACAGATTCGTCACAACACTTGTTTCACTACACCGTAGCTTCATCAGATGACGAAATAGTTATAATAAAAAAGAGTACTATTGAGCGTTTTTACAAAGAATATATTTGATAGTGGTGGGGAATGTTAAATTTTATATATACATACTTAAACTTAGGAAGGATTTATTACACTCCTAATTTTTATTTTTTTGCTGGTGGGCGGGCAGTCCCCAAAGCCGGAGGGTAGGGCGTAAGGCCCTCTTCAGCCTCCTTGCAGGAATCGTGGGAATGGGTGGGTGATGTAGTTAGGGAGAGAAAGATGAGACGGACGAAATGAAGACAGAAGAGAAGTGAAAGATTATCTGTGGAATATTACTGCCCTAGCATTTGCCTAATAGATCCAAGGAAACCACAGAAAACTTGGACCAGAGCAGCCGGACCCGGGTTCGAACCAGTGACCTCCCGAATGCTAAGCAATGATCTACGGCATTAGACTACGCCGCTCGGATCATTGAGGTTAACATTGTGTTTATTTACAGACAAACAGAATGACCTTTCGAGAGAGGCGAGAATAAACGATCATCACAACAGTTATCGATCAAAAAACAATCTCCACATACGCAGAGCACCTCATAAAAGCATGGTTTTGACAGTAACACATAATAGATTCGTCATTTACTTGGTGAAAATTCACTTTGTATAAATAAGAAGGTAAACTTTGTCATAAATTATATATATATATATATATTGGGTAACACTGAAAAAGCTACAGAGTACCCAAACAATAAATATAATGTGTGAAAATATTTTACCATCTTGTGTTTTACTCATACAATTTGACAGTAATTTTGAAAAAAAAACAATATAAATTAATAAAGGTAATAAACAAAATACCTGAGTGAGACGATTGTTTTTAAAGATTAATTTTAAACAACAACAATTGGCCCGATAGGAATTTTCTGTGAGAGAATGGCGATGCATGGAATTGGAATAAATCAAGTCTTACCCCCTTCCAGGAAGTGTTTTGCTGTGAAAACTAATTCGCGCGGGGAGAACGGCAAATTCCTACAAGTAATTCGCCCGCAACAAATGAAGCCTTACCTCCTTCCGGGGGTGTTTTGTTGCCGTTGGTTATCATCCGGACGATTTTTCGATTCGAATAGTTTGTCTTATATATTGAACAATGAATTTAAACACCACGACTAGCAAATGTTCCAAGAAAATTTAAAACTTCCAAAAACATTTGCTAATTGTAGTGTTTAATTTCATTATGAATAAGTTACAAAATGTTACGATTTCAACATTCAACAGATTATTTTGAAAAATGCATTTCTACATAACAGATAAGATAACTTAACTCCTTAGCACATACTAGCCCCTGACTCACGACTGACGCACCTTATTTAGACCAATTTCAAAATTTGGAAAAAACACTAGTTTAATGTTTATGAACCATACTACGTACCTACTTACTTCAATTTTTTTTAATTCTTTCTCTATCCCTGTTTTCAATTTATTTATTATTTTTTTTTTTTAGGACAGACAAACAGAGCATTATTCAAATGAAATTATTACACGGACAATAAACTAAACTTTTATTAAATTTCTTGTTTATAACTAGGGTTCGGATAATTATGCATTTACGTAACTGCATATTCTAATGCATATTTAACCCATTATTTGGTTAAAGTGCAGATTTTGGTCATTTTAAGTTTTTATCTGCATATTTCGTAGTTAAAACTTGTTTGCAAACATAATTTATACACTTACCAAGGTCAAACACTTACTCAACCCTCTACGGAGTGGTATATTCCGAGAAAGCAATGTAAAAATCTTAACTGATAATTGGTAATTGCTAAATTGATAAATTAAAAAATAGCAGTTTTACTAATAAACTATCGTCAGTATTGCAAAAAAAAAATAGTGATATCAAAATTTAAAAAACATTTGCAAGGTTTTACAAGTGGAAGAAACTGATGTTGTTGCTCCCAATAATTTGAATATTACGGAAATAGTTGATTTATCATTTGCTCCTATAGTTTCCTGTAACGTGGAAAGATGTTTTTCAGAAATTAAAAACATTTTATTTGATAATCGCCGTGAATTTTATTATATCATATTGTAATAAAATATAATAGCAAAAGTAAGTAAAATTTTAAATAGACAAATATAACCCCTACAATTTGTTTTATTTCAATCTAAAAAACGACATTTGAAAGCATATTTAAATGCATATATTTGCATGTATATTTTGTGCTTTTTTAATGCATAATTATCCGAAGCCTATTTATAACAATTTTTCTGGAAGATAAATAATATCATATCAAAATTTCTGCCGCCCCCTCTCCCAAAAAAGAAAAATAAATATTGTGTCCGCACCTGAACATTTTAAATCAATCTAAATAGATTTTTTGATGGCAATATTTTTAACAGAACAGTGGCCTCAACTAAAGTTGTCCGTTTTTTAACAATGTTTAAATATTGCAATTTACAATTTTGTCTCGTTTTTCGCATTTATCTCGATAACTATAGGAGTAATAGTAATGCTCCAATAAGAAAATCTGTAGAGCTACAAGACCTTTAAAACTTGAAACATCTGAAAAAAGCTCAGCCTACCAAAAGTTCGTAACTACGTTAATTTAACTATTTTTAATTTTCAGACTATTAAAATTTAATTGACAAATTGTGTATCGCATTCTTTGTGAAACATAATGAAATATTTCTAAAGTTATTCAATAAGTAATAAAACACTGGAAAGTTTCACTAAAAATGTTTAATAAATCTTCCCAGAGTATTATTACTCCATCGAGAAAAAAAAATAATAAGATTATTAAATATTGCTGAAACAATTAGAGATTATGAAATGTCCAATACCGAAACAACAAAATGTATGTCTCATTCTTTTCTTTAAATACCTACTCATAAGTAAATAATAAACGCAAAATGATATATAGATAAATGCGAAAAACAGAGCAAAATTGCACTCCGAAAAAAAAAACAATTCGGGTACCTAGATATATGGAACCCAACATACACCCTGCATATCCATGTTGAATTAGCTCGATTAACCCGATATTAATAAGTAGTAATTATAATAATGTAATAATAATTTTAAATAACAATTTATAATTTATTATTTTAAACAAACAGAATACACTTTTTTCAACTTACTAATTTTGAAAATTTTGTTAAAAACCGATAAAATTACGACGAAAATAAAACATAAATGCAAAGAGGCAGCTACCTAATTTCCGAAATTATCAAACTTTTATCAGGAAAGTAAATGGGTACTATTTGTACACTACTGATTTTTTTACATAATGTATGACGGTTTTCACGTGATTAACACAAAATGGAATTTTACATGAAAGAAAACTTACATGTATTATTTTATCAATGTAAGTACATAAATTATTCTTAAATAAAATGATGCATACAGTTTTTATGTTTGTTTCTGTTAGTATAATTTTACGTTCTAAAGCACATAAATATCAATAATAATGATAATAAAAAGATCAGTCCATATACTACAATTTGCTTCATTCATATGAAAAAGGTCTTTGGTAGTAGTTCAACTTAAGTCAACATTACTTCATCTAACAAGAAAAATATGCACTATTCCATCAAGGAAAGTGCACTGTCCTACATGTAGCCAGCCATGTATGTACCCATATTATCTTACCGACAAATTATTAACATTTCTAGCTTTCATTTGGTCATGTGAATATAGGTAATAAGTACCTGATTTTATTTTATCCTATTATGTTAACACATTAATTCGGTTTACCAACAAATTCTTGTAAGAATCGTTAAAATAACTTCTGATGATTTTTCAAATCTGGATTACATGTCCATATCAATAAATACCTATTAATGTTACGTATTATTCATATACCTACCAGTAACTACAATGCATCTAATCTACCTACATAAAATAAAGCCTTTTGGTTTACACTATTCCATCTTTTGTCACGACAAAAATCAACAGAACTATGAAAAAAACAACACATATATGAAAAACATAAAATCATCCTTTTTCTAATTCATAATAAATAAAAATTTTAACATAACCTAAAACCAATAGTCCTTTTATATACATATTCGTACTTAAATTTGAAAGCAAACATTGCAGTTATTCCGTTTACAATAAAGTGAAATAAAAATAAATTCTATCTCTTGTAGACAAATTATAAAAATAGTCATAACCTCCAACAAAAACAAGCAGAGCTCAACATAAAACTAAAATAGACGTTTTATAAAACCCAAATGTTTAATCCAATTTTTTAAGAGTAAAAATCAACTAGAAATTTTTAAGGGTGTGTTTTAAAATGCTTAGTAACAAGAGTCAATAAAACAAGTACTTACACCACCATGCCATATGCGCCTTCGCCTATGTATGACAGATTTGTATATCGGGGGCCCACCTCAAAAGCTTGCCCTCGCACAATTTCTACATTAGGATTAACACTCGCAGAACCTGTGGCTTCAGCCATTTCGGAGTTTTCACAAGACAACCAACCCCTACCAGTACCTCGCGCAAACTGAGCGCGTGTCATCCCTTACTCATTATCGACTTTGATAAGATAAAATAAATATGACTTAAGCTACAATGGTTTGTATTAATTGATTTAAAATTTAGTTTTGTACAATATTTCTCGATAAATAAGAATTATATGCAGAGTATTCAATTGTTTTCAGTTTTGTAGTCATAATTTTTTTAATTTTTTTTTAAATAGTGCTGCCATCTTTTATGTATATTTACTACATGTCCACCGATGTACACCTTTCATTAATGTGTCATAATTATTTAACTATTTCTGTAATTTGTGAAAATTAGTACAGATGTCGCATAAATTGTAAAGTGATCTATTATCTGTTCTTTTAAAGGTTCAAAACTTTTAAAGTGATTGGTAACGCAAACCTTTTTATTAGCCGTAAAATAAACGGGATATAAAATAATATGTGTTGCATTGGTTATATTAACAATATCGGTTCAATGATTCAACACATCATACATTATAGATATAGGGTACAGAACATAACATTTATTGTACAGGAGGTTATCTATGGTTGATGTCAGTTAGCATAGATAATGGGTCAGGTCGGTCAGTTAATGTGTGGTTAGAGTCTTTGTATTACTCCAGTTAAAGTAGTGTAAATTGTAAACATAGAAACAAAATAAAAATTAAGCACCACCGACCCAAAGAAAAAAGCAAAACGTGCATTAAGCAGGCCCCGCGAAATTGGAGTCATTTTTATTTTATTATGTTATAACAGAAACTTGAAGAAAAATTATTTAGTTGTTTCTACTCGAATACATTTTTGAATCATGAATGCTCCACCAACATTCGAATCATTTCTTCTTTATGAAGGAGAAAAAAAGTAAGTTGTGGTCTACTAGAGATGCTTTGTTTTATCATCAATTTATTGTAGAATTATACGAGAGCAAGACACAAAGGTACCTAATGCAGCTATATTTACTGTAAACAAAGAAGACCACACATTGGGAAACATGATTAGAAAGTAAATAATAATAATAAGTCATAAGTAATATTTTAGTAATAAGTTACTAAACTTTGTTTTAGTCAATTGTTGAAGGATCCAAATGTTATTTTTGCTGGTTATAAACTTCCTCACCCTCTTGAACATAAATTTGTTCTTAGAATTCAAACTGTCTCAGAGTATTCTCCTCAAGAAGCTTTTATGAATGCTATAACTGACCTTATCTCTGAGCTTTCTTTGTTTGAAGAAAGGTTTAAGGTATGCTATACAATTATATTGTTTATTCTATATCCCTTCCGGTTCTTTCTGAAAGAAAATTGAGACTCAAATATGAATGAAAACAGAATATGTTACAACCATGATATATAAGTATAGAGTACAAATTATCTATACATTCTAGAATTCAGCATAGTTTATCCCTGTAGTTTGTGTTAATATTTAAAAAAATAACACCTTGTAGATATCTATTTATTTCTTGATGTTTTAGGAAGCCATTAAGGAAAAGAAGGAAGGGCTGGATTAGTATAAAAATTTTGTAATGTGCTACTATATGTTTTAATAAAATTTTGTTTTATAAAGACTACTTATTTGACACAGTAGTAAACTTTGCATGAAATGAAATTGAAAAACCTTAAGGGAATGGTACATCATCCTACTTGAAAGATGTACTTTAAAAATATGTTAAGTAAACGTATCTTATGAAAAATATATACTTTATTTATATAACTGCTTACGGTAAAACTAAATCACAATAAATTTAACTTATAATATCACGTACAATATTTTTACAAAACTATTAATTTCAAATATATAAACACTTAACAAGTGTGTAAATTTTTTCTAATTTTGCTGTATTTATTCAGTATGTCTGATCGTCTTTGCAATCTTCAGTGCAATGTCCAAAAACTGAAAAAAAATAAAAATATAGAAGGGTAAATTGGTAAGCATTCAAACAACCGTTTTGATATACGCTTTATAAACTAATTTTGATTGATTGATTTGCCTTTTATATAGGTCAAACTGGCAGACAATTTAAAATCCGTTTTAACGAACACCTCCGGTCCTTTAAACTACAAAAAACGGACTCTAATTTCGCTAACCACTGCATCAATAGCAAACACCGATTCCTAGACATCGAAAATCTTGAAGTTGTACATCTTACAGATAAACGGTTTAAATTAAATATGTTAGAAGAAGCAATAGAAATTCAGAAATCAACAAAAAACCCAAAGAAAATTAACGAACAAATAGATTTATACCAAACACCTCTGTACAAAACTTTATAACATTATTTATAATATTACTAGTTATCCTTAGTCCATTTATTTATATAAACCCTTCAACAGGTAACTGTATCCATTCATTTAGAATCACTTGATAATGACACTCGTTCCTTATTTTGAACTCTATGTATATTACAGGCTGATTTCGCCCTAGTGACTCTCACTGTATAAACACGTTAGGAGTCATATATCTATTTATATATTTGTTTGTCCGGTATATATATAATAATTATCTATTTATTTAAACAATTCTCGTATACAGTTTTGCTTTCTGACTGCCGTTTCCGTTGCGATTTTCATTCCCTGCTTTACTGATTCAATGTGTTGGAGCATCTATTAAATCGTATTAAATATATTTTCATGGAAATATTCCTTAAAACAAAGGAGAACAATGCAATTTCTTTTATTTTTATTTTTTATAGCAAGAGTAAATTGTTTTACCAAACAATTGTCTATTCATTGCAAATACTCATATTCGTCATAAAAAAACTTGTTTTATGAACAATTGTTACTTTGATAATAAAACAAGTGCTTTCCTGATGAAATTACCTATATATAACAGAAACATACGTACTTTCGCAAATTTCACAGTAGGGTCTAGGCGGCGGCGGCGCTTTCCTGGGAGATATTTTTCTGTCAGAATTTGGGTGATTTTCAGTTGCTTGAAGAGGGCAATCTTCTGTTTCATGTAAATCAAACTGTTCGCATATATCACAATAAGCTCGAGGAGGCCTCTTATGTTGGGGTAATTCCATTCTAAGGAAATACCATACAAGTAAATATTCAAAATGTGAATTGTACACTGCTGCTAATTCAAATAAATACTCACAAATTTAATTCATCTGCTGCTGCAGAACTGTATCCAGATTCCAGTATTTCTATTTTAGCTTTCTGCTCAGCATTCTTTTTTTGCATATCAACAATAATAGAATTAAGGAAATCGATTTGACTTTCAGCGAATCTCTTTTCTTCTATCAGCTGATCTCTATCGTCAGTTCGGTATCCACCACTGCTTCCATTCTGCTTAAAATTAGTTATTAATGCAGAATTCATGCAGTGTGTTAGAGCTGTCTGTATTTGTGTGTAGGCAGTGTAGATTTCATTAAGAGATTCCTTAGGAAGGCATGCAAGTGACGAACGAGAATTACTATTTTGATAATTTAATCTTGGGGTAGTAGCAAAACCATGCTGGTACAAGGAAGGGTGTATTCTTTTACTAGTGCCAAATTCTTGCTTTAAAGTGGATAATACGTTCCTTAAATGCCCCGACTCAAATTTGAAACCGGGTAGTTTATTTTTCTCTTCAATAATTCTTTTATAATTAGGTAGTAAGTTATGGTTGATTAAGAAATTCCTAATTGTTCCTTTTTTGACAGCCTTTAATTTTTCTCTAAGATGTAAAACTATGTTTTCGTTTTTATGTAATTTTTTAATACATTCATCCCTAGTCATTAAAGAACGGTGAGAATTGTAAATAATGCCACTTCTGGTCGGATAATAATTAGTAAGAGTCTTTTCCGTTGATTTAGTTGCGTAACTAGAGCAGGAAATGATGTCTTTCAATAACTTTACTATCTCCAGTTCAAGACTCGAAATTTCCGTTTTTTGAAACTCTATTATTCGTTTATGTAACTCTAAAGAATTTTCGATTCGACTGATATGACTAAATATGGAACCGAAATGATTGAATTTTGAAACAGTTTTATTGCATTTATTGCGGTATCGAACTATCGGTCTAAAAACAATTCGAGGAGGTACTGTGATAGGCACTTCCTTAATAATCGTCCGTGGTGGTTGTAAAATTGGAATCTTTTTATAAATAATTCTTGTTTTGGGAACACCATTTATTGTACCAAGATTAATATTTGATTGTGAGAGTGGTAAAGGTTGAATAACAGGAACCTCTTTAACTACTATTCGTGGAGGGTGATGAACTGGAACTTCCTTAATGATTGTTCTACTGGGTAAAGGAACAAAAACTTTCTGTAACATCAGTTTTGGAGGAGGACATTTGGAAGCATTGACAATTGGTACAAAAATAGTTTTTATAACCACCTTAGGAGGTAAATGAACAACTTTTTCTTTTTCAACCACATTTGCTACCGGTGGAACCGGGATTCGGTGAAGTAAAATAGGTTGTGGTGGACATTTAGCTGAAAATGGTAACCTCACTTCTTTAATTACTGTCTTTGGTGGTTTAAATATTGGAAGTAATTTAAATATTACCTTCGGGCTAGTACAACGATTATCTTTTTTTATTGAAGGATATAGAATTTTGGTAATTAACGGCCGAGAATCGCATGAGCAAATTTTTTTGGATTTTTTAATTTCACCATTCAATAAATTCTTCAGCACTACTATTTGACCCTTTTGTTTTTCTATCATAAATCGACAATGTTCAATAAAGTGGGGCGATAATGGAACAGAATATCGAGATAATTGGTGAGGTAAAGCATTATTATTAACCTGTTTATGAGGTAATAAAACTGGAATCATAACTTTCTTAATTACCAATTTTGGTACAGGGACTATGACATGTTTCAAACATTTATCAGCGGACAAACCATTTTTCAGAAGTTTTGGTATAATGATCATTTTTGACGGTATTTTTAACTGAGGTCGAAAGCTTTTCAAATTTAGTGGTCCCGTTCCCTGAAAATGATAAGGAACTCTTACTGGAATTACTTTTATAATTACTTTTGGTTGTTCTTGAATATTTATTTTCTTGTCCTTAGGTCGATGAGGATAATTTAAAATTGGTGAATTTGGACATTTTGTTCGAATTATTTTTGGAACAGGAACATAAACAACCTTAACTTCAGGTTTTAGATGATTATACACTCCTGTTGCCAAATTATTATTTACTTTATTACTCTTTGGTTTATTATTAAAACTAACCAGTGGGTAGTAATTTTTGTGATTCTTGCTACATGGATATACTACAGGAATGTGAATTATTTTGGAAACCACTTTCGGTGGCAACTGAATATACTTAATACTTGGGCGGTTAAACTTATTATCAGATCGACATTTATTAATTATGATCGTGGGTGGAATAATTTTTCTTGGTTGGTTGTTTAAAAATTGCTTTTGGGGATGCATCTGGCTTTTAGGTATTCCTAGATTTAAATTAGGTCCTGCGGGTACAGTAATTCTTTTTATAATAATTCTGGGCCGCTGGGGTATGGGTACATACACAGTTTTTGTTACTGGATGTTGTTTATTATTAGTAAAACTTGGCAAAAGTTGATAGAATTTGTTTGATTTCGCCGGCATAGAACATTTTTGGTGAATTATTTTTGGAACGGGAATATAAACAGGAACCCGTTGTATTAAAACTTTAGGTGAAACAGACTGATTTAAACATTTTGTTTTGATTCCCCGATTTGAAGAAGCTACTTGAGTGGGAATTAACTTAAATATTACTTTAGGAATGTGAATGATTTTGGAAACCACTTTTGATGGCAACTGAATATGTTTATTACTTGGGCGATTATAATTATTATCAGATCGACATTTATTAATTATGATCGTGGGTGGAATAATTTTTCTTGGTTGGCTGATAAAAATTTGCTTTTGAGGACGCTTCTGGCTTTCAGGTAGTCCTAGATTTAAATTAGGTCCTGCGGGTACAGTAATTCTTTTTATAATAATTCTGGGCCGCTGGGGTATGGGTACATACACAGTTTTTGTTACTGGATGTTGTTTATTATTAGTGAAACTTGGCAAAAGTTGATAGAATTTGTTTGATTTCGCCGGCATAGAACATTTTTGGTGAATTATTTTTGGAACGGGAATATAAACAGGAACCCGTTGTATTAAAACTTTAGGTGAAACAGACTGATTTAAGCATTTTGTTTTAATTCCCCGATTTGAAGAAGAGACTCGAGTGGTAACTAATTTAACTATTACTTTAGGAATGTGAATTATTTTGGAAACCACTTTCGGTGGCAATTGAATATATTTAATACTTGGGCGGTTAAAACTATTATCAGATCGACATTTATTAATTATCGTGGTTGGAATAATTTTTCTTGGTTGGCTGATAAAAATTTGCTTTTGAGGACGCTTCTGGCTTTCAGGTAGTCCTAGATTTAAATTAGGTCCTGCGGGCACAGTAATTCTTTTTATAATAATTCTGGGCCGCTGGGGTATGGGTACATACACAGTTTTTGTTACTGGATGTTTTTTATTATTAGTGCAACTTGGCAAAAGTTGATAGAATTTGTTTGATTTCGCCGGCATAGAACATTTTTGGTGAATTATTTTTGGAACGGGAATATAAACAGGAACGCGTTGTACTAAAACTTTAGGTGAAACAGACTGATTTAAACATTTTGTTTTGATTCCCCGATTTGAAGAAGCTACTTGAGTGGGAATTAACTTAAATATTACTTTAGGAACGTGAATGATTTTGGAAACCACTTTTGGTGGCAACTGAATATGTTTATTACTTGGGCGATTAAAATTATTATCAGATCGACATTTATTAATTATGATCGTGGGTGGAATAATTTTTCTTGGTTGGCTGATAAAAATTTGCTTTTGAGGACGCTTCTGGCTTTTAGGTAGTCCTAGATTTAAATTAGGTCCTGCGGGCACAGTAATTCTTTTTATAATAATTCTGGGCCGCTGGGGTATGGGTACATACACAGTTTTTGTTACTGGATGTTGTTTATTATTAGTAAAACTTGGCAAAAGTTGATAGAATTTGTTTGATTTCGCCGGCATAGAACATTTTTGGTGAATTATTTTTGGAACGGGAATATAAACAGGAACCCGTTGTATTAAAACTTTAGGTGAAACAGACTGATTTAAACATTTTGTTTTGATTCCCCGATTTGAAGAAGCTACTTGAGTGGGAATTAACTTAAATATTACTTTAGGAATGTGAATGATTTTGGAAACCACTTTGTGTGGCAACTGAATATGTTTATTACTTAGGCGATTAAAATTATTATCAGATCGACATTTATTAATTATGATCGTGGGTGGAATAATTTTTCTTGGTTGGTTAATTAACAATTGCCTTTGGGGACACATCTGGCTTTTAGGTAGACCTAGATTTAAATTAGGTCCTGCGGGTACAGTAATTCTTTTTATAATAATTCTGGGCCGCTGGGGTATGGGTACATACACAGTTTTTGTTACTGGATGTTTTTTATTATTAGTGCAACTTGGCAAAAGTTGATAGAATTTGTTTGATTTCGCCGGCATAGAACATTTTTGGTGAATTATTTTTGGAACGGGAATATAAACAGGAACGCGTTGTATTAAAACTTTAGGTGAAACAGACTGATTTAAACATTTTGTTTTGATTCTTCGATTTGAAGAGAAGACTCGAATCGGAACTAATTTAACTATTACTTTAGGAGCTTGTTTAATTTCAAATGGTTTATAAAACTTGGGAAGATGTAAATGAGAAATACTGGGCATTGTTAAATAATTAAATTTAGGTGGGGTTATACATTTACTATGAATTACTTTTGGAACTGGGATGTAAACTGTTTTTGTAATAGGATGACATTTATTAGACTGAAGGGTAGGTACTGTATGAATGTTTAAAGGTTTATGTTGAGAAAATTGCGGTGTTAAATATACGCCTGGTTGCTTTTTACCTTTCATAGTCACTTTAACATTATCACCACGCTGAATATTACAATCTTTGTAAATTACTTTTCGTGGTATAATAATAGGAACTGAAACTTTCTTAACAATCACTTTTGGTGGTATTTGAATTTTAAAGCTTTTCGTTGGTTTAGAATTGAATGATTTTGCTGTATTTTTACAAAATGGCACGGGAATAAAAACAGATTTTGTTTTAGGGCATTTTTTCCAAAGATATTTCTCTACTATTTTAGGTATAATAATGACTTTTCTTATATTCGGAAATTTAACATCAGTAGGTGGATGTATTTTTTTAATGATAATTGGAGGGGGTGTGAATATGTTCGGTTGGTATTTGAAGGGTTTCATGGGAAGATGTTGGTTTCCCACTGATATTTTACTAACATGAGGGTGTATAAGTATGGGAACTTGTTTTATAATAATCTTTGGTCGCTGTGGTACTGGAATGAATACAGTTTTCGTTAGTTGGTCTTTTTTACACTTTTGACTTATGTATTTTGGAGATGCATACGGTACCCGAACAGGAATTACTTTAATAACTACTTTAGGAGAATGCGAAATTGATGAAGGGATTTGTAATTTAAGATTTGGTTGATAAGAAGGAAAGTTAACATGTTTTTGTTTTGGAGAAGTCGGACAATTTCTGTGAATCATTTTTGGAACAGTTATGTATACTGTTTTAGATTTGGGACAGTTTTGAAGTAAAGGAGAGAAAGGTGAACGGTGTGTATTTAATTCAAACAGATAAGGCCGTGGAGTCAAACCTACACTAGGATAGTTGTTTGCAATTTTAACATTGGAAAGAGGTAGAGTGGGACATTTCCTGTAAACTGTTTTCCTTGGAAGAATAATGGGAACAGGAATCTTCTTAACAATTATTTTTGGTGGCAGCTGCACTAGTCGTACGGGCTGGTTGTTACCTGAAGGACATTTAAACGACTCTTTCTTAGGGGTTTTGAAAATTGGAACATGAATAAAAACTGGTTTAATACTGGAGCATTGCTGTTTTTTTGCGGGTACCACAATTGTTCTCGGGACTTCTTTAATAATAATTTTCGGTGATTGGTTAATAAACAAAGGTAAAGTTTTTTTAATTGGACTATTCTTGTTACTTACAAACTTGAGAATGTTTAAATTTTGGGAACAAGGCAATCTGACTGGAATTAATTTAATAATTACTTTCGAAGGACTGAATAACTTTTGCGGTCTAGACAAATTAATGTTTGGAGGAGAAGATTTAGGAGGGTAATTTTGTGTAAATAAGTTAACACATTTATTGTGAATCAATTTTGGAACAGGGATAAAAACAGTTTTCACTGGACATTTATTGCTAAGGGATGCTAATTTTTGAGGAAGAATAGACTTTATTTGATCAAATGGCTTAAGAGTAACTTTTGCTTTCCCTTGAGGAGATGGTCGAATAAGTATATTATTTTCCTTAGGAGGGAAAACTGGAATATATACTTTTTGAGTAAGTAATCTAGGGGGCAGACGGATAATCTGAGAATAATCTGGTTTAGACATTTGATTAAACTTTTGGCAATAAGGTACGGGAATTAAAATTGATTTAACTGTTTGACATCTGGACGAAGAACTCTTACTACTTTTGGTCTTTGGCATTGTTACGATAATTGTTTTAGTAGGAATATTCGAGGATTTTATTTTTTCTTTAGAAAAACATTTATTTATAACAATAGGCGCAGGCATAAATGTTACCGGTCTACGAATAGGGCTTTGTTTAGGATATAATTTGTTTCCAGACCCGCAAACGTCTTTTATAATAGTTTTTGGTCGTTGAGGAACTGGCACAAACACGGTCTTAGTCACTGTGCGTTGTTTACATTCCGTTAAACTGGGTTGTTTTAAACTTTGAGATAAGTACGGTACCCGAATAGAAACCGTTTTTAAAATCACCTTTGGAGGGCGTTGCTCACAAGCGCCACCCCGAAGTGGTTGAGTAGAGCCAGAGCTTATTGCTTTATTTGATTGTGGCACTACAATACATTTATTACGAATTAATTTTGGATATGGAACGTAAACTGTTTTGGTCAAAGGGCATTTGTTTATGGAAGATAATAGTGTATGAGGAGAAATTGTTGGTTTATATGAAACAAATGGTACACCGAAATGAAGCTTGTGATCTCTGTAGTTGTTTCCGTTAAGTTTTGCATTCATCTTAGAAAATGCATTACATTTCTTATAAATTACTTTCGGTGGATAAATAATAGGAATTGGGACCTTTTTAATGATTACCTTAGGCGGTAGTCTTATAAATTGAACAGGAATTTTATTGGTTATGTGTTTTGTTATTGGAGTGGTTACTCTTATAGGATGTTTTGGAACCTTAAATGTCATAGAAGGTTGATATTTATTAATGATAAACGGAGCCTGTCCTACACATGAGTGTGATGCTACAGGAACTTTTTTTATAATAATCTTTGGGCGTTGAGAAATTGGTACAAATACGGTTCTTATAATAGGTTTCTGTTTACATTCTAATACATTTGGACGAACTATTCTCTGAGTAGAACAAGGTACTCGAACAGGAACTGTTGTTAAAATCACCTTTGGAGGGCGTTGCTCACAAGTGCCACCCCGAAGTGGTTGAGTAGAGCCAGAGCTTATTGCTTTATTTGATTGTGGCACTACAATCCATTTATTACGAATTAATTTTGGATACGGAACATAAACTATTTTAGTCAAAGGACATTTTTTTGATGAAGGTAATGACAATGCGTGAGAGATACTTGGTTTATATGAAAATAATGGTACACCAAAATGTAATTTATGGTCTTTATAGTTGTTTCCGCGAAGTTTTGCATTCGTGTTTGAACGGATATCGCATTTCTTATAAACTACCTTCGGTGGATAGATAATAGGAATTGGAACCTTTTTAATAATTACCTTAGGCGGTAGTCTTATAAATTGAACAGGAATTTTATTGGTTATATGTTTTGTTATTGGAGTAGTTACTCTTATCGGAAGTTTTGGAACCTTAAATGTCATAGAAGGTTGATATTTATTAATGATAAACGGAGCCTGTCGAACACATGAGTGTGATACTACAGGAACTTTTACAGGAACTTTTTTTATAATAACCTTTGGGCGTTGAGGAACTGGTACAAATACGGTTCTTGTAATAGGACTGTGTTTACATTCTAACAATTTCGGACGAACTATTTTCTGAGTCAAATAAGGTACTCGAACAGGAACTACCTTTACGATAATTTTCGGGGTATAAGAAACACCAGGCAATCTATTTAAACGATGTGATTGGGGGAAGCTGGGTTTTAACAAACGATTGTACTCTGTCGGAATTGTGCATTTATTACGAATGAATTTCGTAACAGGAATGTAAATGGTTTTCGCCGTAGAACATTTCCGAGTCTGGGGAGAAGGTAACGCATGAGATTTAAACGAAACATGTGGTGAGATGATAGGTATATTAAGAGCTGAATTTTTACCAATAGTTGATTTTTCAGCATTTTTGTTAGAGGGAAATCTGCATTCTTTGTAGACTACCTTTCGTGGGGAAGTAATAAAAATTGGAACTTTTTTTGTAATCACCATAGGTGGTAACCTAACAAGTTGAGGAGCGGAGCAAGCTTTGGTATTATGTGCTTTGAATGATTTTTGACAAAATGGTACGGGTACAAAAATAAGTTTTGCAGGCGACTGTTTTTGAACAGAACATTTATTGTTATTCATTCTACTTGGATGAACAGTTTCTTGGGTTGAAAATGGTACTCCAACCGGAGATATTGGAACTTTTTTTATAATAATCTTAGGCCTTTGCAGAACCGGCACGAATATGTGTTTTATAATTGGCCGATTATTGCATTTCATTATACTTGGATGAACAGTTTTTTGGGTTGAGAATGGTACTCCAACCGGAGATACTTTCAAAGTTACTTTAGGGGATTTTGTACATTTACCATGAATTACTTTCGGTATTGGAACATAAACTGTTTTCGTTATTGGACATCTGTTAAATAATGGAGATGGTACCTTAGGAGTGAAGTTAGGTTTAAAAATAAAACTCGGCCTAGTAAAAGATAAGCTCGGCCGTTTATTTTCCTTCTTTAACGAATCGGGAGCAAGTGGAATTTTGCAATCTTTGTAAATTACTCTGCTAGGACGAATAACAGGAACTGTAACTGTTTTAATAACCACCCTTGGCGGTAGTCGAATAACTTGAAGAGGTTGTTTCTTAGTTTTACAGTAAGAAATCGAAGGGAAAACTGGTTTCGTAATCGGACATTTTTGAACGGGACATTTCTTATTTATATATTTTATTATGGGTACAAAAACAGTTTTTGTGGGGACTTTTGTAAACGTCATAGTTTGTGGAGAATTAAAAACTCTTATAACATTTGGAGATGGTGTAGGCATTTTCAATTGGGATATTCCGTTTATTTTAGGATGGAATTGATTTTTAATTAATCCAACACATAAATCTGATGTGACCGGCATCGGAACTTTTTTTGTTATAATCTTAGGCCTTTGAGGAACCGGCACGAATATGTGTTTTATAATTGGCGGATTATTGCATTTCATTCTACTTGGATGAACAGTTTCTTGGGTTGAAAATGGTACTCCTCCAATCGGAGATATCTTCAAAGTTACTTTAGGGGATTTTGTACATTTACCATGAATTACTTTCGGTACTGGAACATAAACTGTTTTCGTTATTGGACATCTGTTAAATACTGGAGATGGTACCTTAGGAGTGAAGTTAGGTTTAAAAATAAAACTCGGCCTAGTAAAAGATAAGCTCGGCCGTTTATTTTCCTTCTTTAACGAATCGGGAGCAAGTGGAATTTTGCAATCTTTGTAAATTACTCTGCTAGGACGAATTACAGGAACTGTAACCGTTTTAATAACCACCCTTGGCGGTAGTCGAATAACTTGAAGAGGTTGTTTCTTAGTTTTACAATATGAAATCGAAGGGAAAACTGGTTTCATAATCGGATATTTTTGAACGGGACATTTCTTATTTATATATTTTACTATGGGAACAAAAACAGTTTTTGTGGGGACTTTTGTAAACTTCATTCTCTTTGGAGAATTAAAGAGTTTTATAATATTTGGAGATGGTGTAGGCATTTTAAATTGATCTATTAGGTTTAGTTTAGGACGGAAATGATTTTTAAGTAATCTAACACATAAATTTGATGTAACCGATATCGGAACTTCTTTTATAACAATCCTAGAACTGTGACGAGGCGGTAGGAATATGTGTTTAATAATTGGCCGATTATTGCATTTCATTCTATTTGGATGAACAGTTTCTTGGGTTGAAATTGGTACTCTAATCGGAGATATTGGAACTTTTTTTATAATAATCTTAGGCCTTTGAGGAACTGGCACGAATATGTGTTTTATAATTGGCTGATTATTGCATTTTATTCTACTTGGATGAACAGCCTCTTGGGTTGAGAATGGTACTCTAATCGGAGATACCTTCAAAGTTACTTTAGGGGTTTTTGTACATTTACCATGAATTACTTTCGGTACTGGAACATAAACTGTTTTCGTTATTGGACATCTGTTAAATACTGGAGATGGTACCTTAGGAGTGAAGTTAGGTTTAAAAATAAAACTCGGCCTAGTAAAAGATAAGCTCGGCCGTTTATTTTCCTTCTTTAACGAATCGGGAGCAAGTGGAATTTTGCAATCTTTGTAAATTACTCTGCTAGGACGAATTACAGGAACTGTAACCGTTTTAATAACCACCCTTGGCGGTAGTCGAATAACTTGAAGAGGTTGTTTCTTAGTTTTACAATATGAAATCGAAGGGAAAACTGGTTTCATAATCGGATATTTTTGAACGGGACATTTCTTATTTATATATTTTACTATGGGAACAAAAACAGTTTTTGTGGGGACTTTTGTAAACTTCATAGTTTGTGGAGAATTAAAAACTCTTATAACATTTGGAGATGGTGTAGGCATTTTCAATTGGGATATTCCGTTTATTTTAGGATGGAATTGATTCTTAATTAATCCAACACATAAATCTGATGTGACCGGCATCGGAACTTTTTTTGTTATAATCTTAGGCCTTTGAGGAACTGGCACGAATATGTGTTTTATAATTGGCGGATTATTGCATTTTATTCTACTTGGATGAACAGTTTCTTGGGTTGAAAATGGTACTCCTCCAATCGGAGATATCTTCAAAGTTACTTTAGGGGATTTTGTACATTTACCATGAATTACTTTCGGTACTGGAACATAAACTGTTTTCGTTATTGGACATCTGTTAAATACTGGAGATGGTACCTTAGGAGTGAAGTTAGGTTTAAAAATAAAACTCGGTCTAGTAAAAGATAAGCTCGGCCGTTTATTTTCCTTCTTTAACGAATCGGGAGCAAGTGGAATTTTGCAATCTTTGTAAATTACTCTGCTAGGACGAATAACAGGAACTGTAACTGTTTTAATAACCACCCTTGGCGGTAGTCGAATAACTTGAAGAGGTTGTTTCTTAGTTTTACAATATGAAATCGAAGGGAAAACTGGTTTCGTAATCGGACATTTTTGAACGGGACATTTCTTATTTATATATTTTACTATGGGAACAAAAACAGTTTTTGTGGGGACTTTTGTAAACTTCATTCTCTTTGGAGAATTAAAGAGTTTTATAATATTTGGAGATGGTGTAGGCATTTTAAATTGATCTATTAGGTTTAGTTTAGGACGGAAATGATTTTTAAGTAATCTAACACATAAATCTGATGTAACCGGTATTGGAACTTCTTTTACAACAATCCTAGAACTGTGACGAGGCGGTAGGAATATGTGTTTAATAATTGGCCGATTATTGCATTTCATTCTATTTGGATGAGCAGATTCTTGGGTTGAAATTGGTACTCTAATCGGAGATATTGGAACTTTTTTTATAATAATCTTAGGCCTTTGAGGAACTGGCACGAATATGTGTTTTATAATTGGCTGATTATTGCATTTTATTCTACTTGGATGAACAGCCTCTTGGGTTGAGAATGGTACTCCAATCGGAGATACCTTCAAAGTTACTTTAGGGGTTTTTGTACATTTACCATGAATTACTTTCGGTACTGGAACATAAACTGTTTTCGTTATTGGACATCTGTTAAATACTGGAGATGGTACCTTAGGAGTGAAGTTAGGTTTAAAAATAAAACTCGGCCTAGTAAAAGATAAGCTCGGCCGTTTATTTTCCTTCTTTAACGAATCGGGAGCAAGTGGAATTTTGCAATCTTTGTAAATTACTCTGCTAGGACGAATTACAGGAACTGTAACCGTTTTAATAACCACCCTTGGCGGTAGTCGAATAACTTGAAGAGGTTGTTTCTTAGTTATACAATATGAAATCGAAGGGAAAACTGGTTTCATAATCGGATATTTTTGAACGGGACATTTCTTATTTATATATTTTACTATGGGAACAAAAACAGTTTTTGTGGGGACTTTTGTAAACTTCATTCTCTTTGGAGAATTAAAGAGTTTTATAATATTTGGAGATGGTGTAGGCATTTTAAATTGATCTATTAGGTTTAGTTTAGGACGGAAATGATTTTTAAGTAATCTAACACATAAATTTGATGTAACCGATATCGGAACTTCTTTTATAACAATCCTAGAACTGTGACGAGGCGGTAGGAATATGTGTTTAATAATTGGCCGATTATTGCATTTCATTCTATTTGGATGAACAGTTTCTTGGGTTGAAATTGGTACTCTAATCGGAGATATTGGAACTTTTTTTATAATAATCTTAGGCCTTTGAGGAACTGGCACGAATATGTGTTTTATAATTGGCTGATTATTGCATTTTATTCTACTTGGATGAACAGCCTCTTGGGTTGAGAATGGTACTCCAATCGGAGATACCTTCAAAGTTACTTTAGGTGTTTTTGTACATTTACCATGAATTACTTTCGGTATTGGAACATAAACTGTTTTCGTTATTGGACATCTGTTAAATAATGGAGATGGTACCTTAGGAGTGAAGTTAGGTTTAAAAATAAAACTCGGCCTAGTAAAAGATAAGCTCGGCCGTTTATTTTCCTTCTTTAACGAATCGGGAGCAAGTGGAATTTTACAATCTTTGTAACTTACTCTGCTAGGACGAATAACAGGAACTGTAACCGTTTTAATAACCACCCTTGGCGGTAGTCGAATAATTTGAAGAGGTTGTTTCTTAGTTTTACAGTAAGAAATCGAAGGGAAAACTGGTTTCGTAATCGGACATTTTTGAACGGGACATTTCTTATTTATATATTTTATTATGGGTACAAAAACAGTTTTTTTCGGATATTTTTGTACAGGACACTCCTTGTTCACATATTTTGTTTGTGGTACAATAACTGTTTTGATTGGAATTCTCGGAAATTTAAATAATTTGCAAGATGGATATTTATTAACAATAATAGGGGGTGGTATTACTGGTTTCTGTTTTTTAACTTGCAACTGATTTCCAATTGATCCCCGACATAAACCTAATGAAGAACCAACATGAACTTTCTTTACAATAACTTTGGGCCTTTGAGGAACTGGTACAAATACAGTTTTTACAACTGATCCACGATTACATTCTGCCAATTTTGGACTAACTGTTCTATGACTTGAATATGGTACTCTCACCGGAACTACCTTAATAATAATTTTAGGAGAAGGTGGAATCTTAGTCGATATGCGGATATTAGAATGGGGTGGTTGTAAAATACTCGGCATGAATAAAGAATTTGGACTTGATAGGATTTTACATTTGCTTCGAATCAATTTAGGAACTGGAACATATACAGTTTTCACATTAGGGCACTTTTTAGGCAAGAAAGAATCCAATATGTGAATATTCTTGGGTTTAGACAAATTCGGTGGGGTAAAACCTCCATTTGAATAAATTATATTAGGCACGTTGAAAGATTGCTTATTAGCTGGCATCTGTATCGGTACACTTTTATCGGTTGTTCTAAAGGGAATAATTGGGATGAAAATTTTTCGAACTATAATTCTTGGTGACATATTTGTTGTTAATGTACCCATCATTGGTTTCTTACAATATGATACGGGTACAAAGATAGGTTTTACACTTGGACATTTTTGTTCATTGGCTAAATTAACCATTGGTGAAATAATTGTCTTCGTGGGAGTTTTGAATCCTTTAGGTGGTGAATAATTGTTAATAATTATTGGAGGTGGAATCGACACTTTAGGTTGAAATTTAGATTGAGTCCCAACAGGGGTTTTAAAAAGAATATTTGATCGCTGAGGAACAGTAATAAATACTGTTCTTGTTTTTGGACATGTTCTATGGTCCATCCAGTTCAATTGTTTGTTAGGAATATAAGGAACTCGGATTGGAACTATTTTAGCAACTAATTTGGGAATATTTGAAACTTTAAGAGGTGCGTTATTATTAGGAAGGCGTTTCACAGAAAAATCTGGTTTTACTAAATATTTTGTTTTCGGTGTAATTGCACAATTATGATGAACAACTTTTGGGATTGGAACATAAACAGTTTTGGTCATCTGACATCTACCAGGCAAGTGGGGGAATAATCTGTTAGGATTAGTAGGCTTAAACAAATAATATGGTGAACCCATATTTACTTTAGGATAAATATTATCGTTTATGTTTGATATAATTCCTTTGTAATTCTGTAAATTGCGACATTCTTTATAAAGAACTTTTCGAGGAATAACAATAGGGGCTGGGATTTTCTTGACAATTACTTTAGGAGGTAAACGAATAAATCTAGTAGGTTGATTTTTAACATCATATATAAATGGTTTGTTAGTTGATACTTTAGCAGACGGCACAAAAACAAATACTGGTTTTGAAATTGGACATTTTAGAATCGGACATTTATTTTTTATTGATTGTGACATTGGCACAATGATGGTTTTTGTTGGACATTTTGAAAATTCAGTTAACTTGGGGTATTCATATTTATTGACGATAACTGGAGGTGGGACAAGTATTTTTGACTTAATTGTACTACTTTCTAATTTGGGGTGTGTCTGATTTTTAAATAATGTGATATTTAAACCAGGTGAAATAGTTACAGGAACTTTTTTAATAATAAACATTGGTCTCTGAGGCACAGGAACAAATATCGTTTTCACAGGTGGGCGCCAGTTATATTCTAGGCTAGGTTGTTTAATACAATGTCTTGCATAAGGAACACGGATGGGAACCACTTTAATAATGACTTTTGGAGGACGAGGCATGCGTAGTGATTGATTTATATCGAAATTAGGTTGTAAGGACTGCTGACATTTATTACGAATAAACTTTGTAATAGGAACATATACAGTTTTAACTGCGGGACATATTCGAGGCAATAGACGTGAAATGGTAGATTTTGGTGAAGGAACTGTTGATGTAAAGCCCAGGTTTGCATTGTTTTTAGAACCTGATATAAGATTAAATAAGTTAGCCTGAGTGCGACAGTTTTTATACACTATTTTAGGTGGAACAATAACCTTCTTGACTAATACCTTGGGTGGTAGTTGAATATTTCGATATGGCAAGTTGAGGTTTTTATTCAATCCTTCATTTGCTCCTTTTTTACAATATGGAACGGAAATAAAAACAGGCTTCACAAACGGGCATTTTTGTTGAGAAAATCTGTTTGTTACTAATTTTGGAATGATTATTGTTTTTGTAGGAATTTTTAAATGTTTAGGCATCTCAGCGTAAGGACATTTATTAATAACAATTATAGGTAATGATTTTGGTCTTAATTTTGCATCTAGTGTTTTTGGTTGTAATTGATTTCGATCAGAGTTAATTTGCAGACCTGGTTGTAAAACAATTGGGACATTCTTTACAATAATTCTTGGCCGCTGAGGAACAGGAATAAATATCTTTCTTGTGTATTGCTTCCATTTATTAAGATTTAGCTGATTTGCATGTTGAAGCGAATATGGCATTGGAACTCGAACTACTTTAATAAGTACTTTAGGAATATACGGAACTTTTGTTGTGGGTATAGAAGAACATTTTTGGTTAATCTTCTCAGGAACAGACACATAAACTGTCTTAACATTGGGACACTTTATAGGTGTAACAGGTGTTGATAAAACAGGAGACATAGAATTAACCTGGGGTCTAAAAATACTAACCTTTGGATGATTACTGCCTAACATTGACCATGGGTTATTTTGTGGAATAAACTGTTTAAAATCACCTTTATGAATGATACTATCTGGAAGTACAGTAGGGACACGAATAAACTTTACAATCACTTTGGGTGGTATACGAGTGTTGTAAGGGGTAAAAGTACCACTAGTTTTTGGACTAAAGTTTACATCCGTAGATTGTTTGCAGAATGGTACAAATATAGTTTTTACTTTAGGACATTTTTGGATGGCGTATTTGTTACTTGTAGGTTTTGACTGAGACACATTAATTGTTCCCACTGGAGTTCTTGAAAAATCGGGTGCCTTAGCAGTTGTATATTTACCGATAAAAGACAAAAATGGCGTGTTCTTTTTCATTGAATTTACGTCCGTACTCATTACAGGAGGGGGGGTTATGAATATTTTTCTTACTATAACATTTGGTCGTCGCAAAACAGGGACGAAAACAGTTCTCGTTAATGGCTGCTGTTTATAAATCGGCATATTTAGTCGATTCAATTCCTTTGAACAAGGTACTCGAACTGGTACGACTTTAACTACCACATTGGGAGTTCGTCGGGTAGAAAAATCGTTATGAATTAATTTTGGTACGGGAATATAAACAGTTTTAGTCAATGGACATTTTTTTTCATCATTTGATGTGATTGGATGAGGAGTAACAGGTTCAATTAAATCAAATGGTGTACTATCTGAAAACATGTTTGCGTTCGTAACCGCATTGTTATGATTTAAATTATGTAACGAAACATTTTGACTGCAGTTTTTACGTGGAAGACGAATAGGAATGAAAATTTTCCTGAGAATTACTCTAGGAGATATTTTAGGTAATGTTCGAGACGAACTCGGAGGACAATTATTAATTACTAATGGAGGTGGTAGTGATGGTTTATCAACTGCATATTCTTTAGGAATTACTCGATATTTAACTGACTCCTTATTTAAGCCTACAGAAACAGGCACAACTACTTCTTTTATAACTACTCTTGGTTTTTGTGGTACTGGCACATATATAATTTTAGGCAACGGATTTTTCTTGGAATAAAATAGCGGTCGTTTAGATAATTCTGGTCTGTTAATAGGAATATAACGATTGGGAATTATTTTCGGTACGGTTACGTAAACTGTTCTAACATCTGGACAATTTTCTGGTATTTGAGAAGTATAACCACTGCCATGAGGTTTAGCATAATTTTGAGATATTCCAGTTATTGGATTAGTTCCTGAAATTTCTTCTGATGTACAATTTGTTTTCGGAACACAAACATAATTTTTTTCATTTTCACAAGAATTACCGTGTGGTCTACTAAACGTACACACTTCATAGGGATTAACTCTAGAATTATACATCTTAAACGCAAAGTTATTCAATTCTTCAATTCGCTTATTTTTGTCTTTAATAATTGCATTTAGTTTCTGAACTTTTATTTTCAGAAATTCGGCGAGTTTATCGGGTTGATTCAAAGTTATATCGGAAGCGTGCAATTTGCATTGTAATGGTAATCTGTTATACATATTTTGTGTTTTTTTGATGTGTGATAAAAGATATTGTATCACATTACTTTGATGTCTCAGTTGTACGTATATATTTAGTATCCCTTTATTTACTTTGAACAAATAAAGGCTAATTAGTTTTTTATCATCTGCTTTTAACAAATTAGTTGGATAATTTCTCAATGCAGTAAAAAGCAATGGCATATTGTTTGTTTGTATGGCGTATCTAATTTCATTTAAGAGATCGTTCGTTTTTTTGTGAGAGAATACAAGATTACTGAAAATTTTTAAAGTAATATTTTTGGCTGTCACAAGCGGCACTAGTATCGTAGATGGTATTTTAGAATAGTAATTAGGATTTGCATTAAAAACAGGAATTATGTTAAGTGAGCTTGGTGTAAAATCAGTGTTTCGTTGTAATGAAGGCACTAAGCTTACTAGAGTTTGTCCCTGAGTAGAGTAGGATCCAGAAGGTGGTAACTGTTGAATCTGAAAAAAGATGATAAACACTCACTTATCCTTGTTGTATGCAATTCTCGAAATCGACCACTAACCGAATCTTTTATCCAGGATCATTTGCGGATTTCGCATTTTGCCTACATTTTTTATACCCACGAAACTACAACTACTATTAAATGGACACAACAGTTTTCGCATTATGGATAATACAAATACCCATAAACCCAAATGTTAACTTTCATTACATTGTATCAACTTTCTAGTAGCTCTTATTTATTTAAACAAATCTATATAGATACATAAAATTGAAGTGTCTGTTTGTAATATTAAAATAACCACTTTCTACTAAATGCATATGGATGTATATACGGTATATATACCAAAATAACATTTTTTACGATTTTTGTCTGTCTGTCTGCCTGTTTGTTCCGGATAATCTCTGAAATAGCTGGACCGATTTTGACTAGACTTTCTCTGGCAGATAGCTAATGTAATAAGGAGTAACTTAGGCTACTATTATTTTAGAAACTAATGATTATTATTAACTTCTTAATACATTAGCTATCTGCCAGTGAAAATCCCGTCAAAATCGGTCCAGCCGTATCAGAGATTTGCTGGAACAAACAGACAGACAGATAAAAATTGTAAAAACGCCTCCTGCCACTTAATATCACAAAGGCTGCCTGTCGCGCGGGTTCTGAACGCACGTGCGGGCTATTGCTAACGGTTGTCTCAACGACTTCGTTTAAAATTTTAAAAATAACTTTTTTGTTAAATTTCACGCGGATGAAGTCGCGGGCACAGCTAGTCTTAAATATAAAAGTAATTTAATTTATACTGAACGCACTATATACAGTTATTTAGATTACAACAATCGTTTATTTATTTTACTGTGTATTTATATTACTTTATCACTGCTTCTTTATATTACCTATCTGTAATCGAGCTATTCTCCGTCGGGTAAGTACCTGTCGTCTATTTATACATTCAACGAACTTTCCTAATTACTTCCTGATTTATCTGTAAAGCGTCTTGAAACTATTTTGCGTAGTACTCTCATATATGTCATGCACGTCTGATTTACGATCGTCTTTCGACGTTGTAACAGAGCACACTGCGACTGCCGTTTCGATCAGCGGTCTTACACAACAATATTCTCTTTTCACCTCTTGTTTAAATATTAGTTTATGGTTGAAAAAGTAACTCTGATTCTGTTTCGAATCAAAGCGACTTGTCAACCATAACCTTACCTTTAAGAAATATTTTAAAGAAATTTGGTAGTAGAGGGAAATTTAAATACAAATTAATTAAAAAAATGAATATAATTTAAATGTACAAGGGTGCATCAAATATAAACGGAACTGATTTTTTAATTACGGTCAGTGACCTGGCAGTAATAGATGCGAAGATGGCCTGTACCGCTAGAGAGAAGAAAGAACTAACCGCAATTCGTCGCTTTAGTAAGAAAAGAAACAATAAGCGAAACAGAAGCGCATGTCTCCATGGAGCAACGGATTATTATTAGGTTTTTGGTCACGGGGGGCAGGGGTTGAAACCAACAGAACTTTTACGGCGATTACAGTCATATTTCGGGGATAACACCCTGTCAAGAACTCGGGTGTTTGTATGGCACAAGGAATTTTCTGAGGGCTGTAAAAAGGTCAAGAACGAGAGCTGCGCTCGCCGCCCACAGTGTGACCGATGCCAACATTGAGGCGGTTCGAAATCTCATTGAGAGAAATCGTCCTATAACTCTCTCGGAAATCGTTGATAAATTGACCATCAGTTAAGGGAGTGTCCACGGGATCGTAACAGATGCCCTGAAAATGCGCAAAGTGTCTGCTAGATGGGTTCCTTGACTGTTATCGTAGGATCATAAGCAACATCGATTGGAGACATTGTAGCGACACTTCCATCGATTCCAGCAAGAGGGTGAAGAATTTTTGAATCGCATCGTCACCTGTGATGAAGGGTGGGCGCACCACTATACGCCCGAGTCAAAACAGGTGAGTATGGAATGGAGAAAAAGCGGCGAGAGGGGACCAATGAAGGCAAAGACGCACTTGTCAAGGTAATGGTAAAGGTAATGGCAACAGTGTTTTTTGATCGGTAAGGTGCTTTTCACGTTGATTTTTTCCATGATCGACGCACGAGCAATGTGCAATAATATTGTGATCTACTGGAAAGAAAAGAAAAATCAATCGGTCAGAAGTGTCATTATTTTGTATAACAACGCCAGTGCCACGAGGCAAAAATTGGATACATTAGGCTAGGAAACGCTGGAACATCCACTATATAGTCCCGACTTGTCCCCTTGTGACTTCCATATCTTTGGGCATCTGAAAGAAGCGCTTGGAGGCCAACGTTTCCACGGGCAAAATAGTATATGTATCGAAGTCTAACTAAATATAGTTCGAATTTTTAACAAAACCAATCTCGTTTATATTTGATACACCTTTAAGAGTACACATACTACTTTCAATGAAATATTCGGCAAAGATGGAGTAGTTTAACATTTATTGTAGGTAATTAAATAATATACAACTCTCATTAATATAATAAAAATTATATCAACCAGATAAGTCGAAAAATTAATGTCAAAAAATGTTTATAGCGTAGATAACTAAGGATATTAACAATAATTATAAATAGAGTCTGTTAATACAATGTGAAAAATGTATGAATGTAAGTTATAGATTATTTAATCAGCCACATAAAAGGTCGGTATAATTTTTTTGTACTGCTTACGGTTACGGAAATATTTCAAAAACCCGAATTATGTCCTTTCATCAAGATGGCGGCTAAATAGGAATAAGGTTGCGACTGCATTTTACAAACAGCACGTACTAAATAATTACCCTGGAGCATAATATATGCTGTGTATAATTGGTTATTTTTCACACGCAAAACCCTCTCGCTACGAAGTATATTACTCACATGTATAATAAAAAATATTATTAATAAAAATTAACATCTGACTTTGTAGGAATTTGTATTACCTAAAATGGGAAAACCGTCGTGTGTTTTCTATGGTCGTTGTAATTTCGGTTTGAGAGTATATAAAACTTTTGAGATATTGGGGATAAGGTATTTCCACAGACAATTGCCCTTAGATAGGAATTTGAATGATTGAAACATAATGAGAGAATCAGTTTTCTGTTAAACGGTCTTTTTTCTACATTGAGTAGTTTAATAAACAATTTAAAAATTCCCCTTTCGAAAACTATTAACGGTATAGGCTTGGACTTTTTCAAAATTTCCTTAATTTTGTGTATATACTACCCTAATAAATAATAAGCGGAAAAAAATTATTAAATTAGTTTTGGAATTTTATACTATATTACTCGCTATTATTTTTTGTGAAAGTAGCATAGCGCATGAAATAACGGAAATATAGAAAATTGATAGTTTTCATAAGATGAGTTTTTGTTTTTCTATTAAAAAAAATCAAGAACTACACCAATGTAACATAAACATAAATGTAAGACCTTCTTACTTTATAGTCTTTAATGTGTCCACAATATTTAATATCCTGTTTTATTCAAGAAAAATATGTAATTCTGATCTAGAAAGTATTAGCATCCATTCGGTCAGTGGTCAATGTCGTGCAATATACAGGGTGTACGTTTTCAACCTGACCCCTAGACTATCTTCGGATTGAATTGGAATATCGTTTTGAAATTTTGGTTGAATGAGTTTTCACAGGCCTACCATTTTAAAATTTCGGTTATACCGGAAGTTGAATTCAACTTTGTTATTTTAAATGGAACCCCCCTATTTGTTTTACATTTCTGGATTCCCCATCAGAAATAAGGGTACATTTGATAATACAACTCTACCTTTATTCTAAACGGTTTTTGAATTATTCCATTTTTTTTAATTATTCTGTTTGCCGCATTTACCTTTATGCGGTTATCTTCAAAATTACTTGATAGAATTTAATGATTTGTGGACATGTTCTTAATGTTTTAGTAAGGTATTAATTCGTCCAAAAATTTTTGAAAACAAAAAAATTGAGGAATAAGCGGTTGATGTAACTGTATAAAAAAATATGGGCTCCTATTTAAAAAAAAAAGAGTTTTCTTTATTTCTAGTTTATGATATTCAACACATGTTTTGACTCCACTTTTGATTTTGTTTTCAAAAATTTTTGGACGAATTAATACCTTAACTAAAACATTAAGAACATGTCGACAAATCATTAAATTCCATCAATTACTACCACGAATTACTAACCACGATAAAAGTAAATGCGGCAAACGGAATAATTTTTAAAAACAATGGAATAACTCAAAAACCGTTTAGAATAAAGGTAGGGTTGTATTATCAAATGTACCCTTATTTCTGATTGGAAATCCAGAAATGTAAAACAAATAGGGGGGTTCCATTTAAAATAACAAAGTTGAATTCAACTTCCGGTGTAACCGGAAATGATAGAAATTGGAAAATATTTTAAAATGGTAGGCCTTCTGTGAAAACTCCTTCAACCAAAATTTCAAAACGATATTCCAATTTAGTCTGAAGATAGTCTAGGGGTCACGTTGAAAACGTACACACTGTATACAATACATATACAGGAACGATCATATACATCAACATTTTCATACTTCAATAGATCGCATTATGGATATTGCTTTTTTGTGATTTAAACTACTATAAGTAATAAAACTTATCACTATCGCATCACCTACCTGTAAAAGTTGGTTTTGTAATTTCGCAATTTCATTTTGTTGCTCCTCTAACTGTTTGCCTTTGACATTTAAATTATAATTTGCTTCTTGAAGCAAGTTTTGGAGATTATTTATTTTTTTAGTGTCAGAATCGATAGCTGTTGCTTGGAAATCTTTAACAATGTCCAAAATATGTTTGCATTTTTCATTTTCACCATTAGCTTCAAGAGCTCTTCGAAGTTCATTAATCGCTTTTTGTTTTCTCTCTTCACTTATATCAAGTAAACGTACAAATTGAGTTAACTTAGCTTGTTGTAAATTTAATTCTTCAGAAAGTTCATCTGCTAGTTTCGCCTTTTTCGTAAGATCAGCTACTTGTTCCATTAAATCTGCACATTGTTGAGAGTTGATAACAAATTTTTCCTTTGAATCAGTAATTGAAGTAACCAGATCATTCTTTTCTATTTGAAGCTTTTCCACTAAGTGACGCAGTTTGTTTATTTCTTCTGTAAGCGCTGAGATTTGCGAATTCTTTGCATTAATGTCAGCATTATTTGAATTGTAATCATTTTTGACTAGTTTGAGTTCAGCCTGTAAGGTTGATAAAGTTACTTTCATTTGTTCAAGATCGAAGTCGTTTTTCTTGAGTAAGCTTTCATAATCCCTTTGCATATTTTCTGCTCGTTGTTCAGCTTCTAATTGGCATAATTTGACTTTCAGTTCAAGTTCAGAAATTTGCTCCGATTTGGCACTTAATTCGCCCTTTAGTTTAACTGTCTCCACCTCAGATTCTCCAAGTTTTGTGTTGCATGATTCTATAACTTTACGCAATTCTCTATTAACCAGTTCCACTTGTGTTTTGAGCTGCCTAGAAAAAAGTTAGTGATAAAAAACGTATCATTAAATTGAAATTATAAACAGGTTTACCTTTCCCTATCTTCTGCTTCATTCATATATCGACCCAAAGCTAACTCTTTTTCACTCAAAACAGTTTTAGCTTCAGTCAGTTGATCGAGGAAACGATTTGTTACCATTTTATTATTCGACGAAGATTCATCCCATTCTTTTCTTAAATTCATTTCACATTCGTGCGATTTTTGTAACTGCAATTCAAAATCTTGCTTAATTCTTTCGGATTCTACTTGAGCTTGTTGTAATTGTATTCTAAGAGCATTGCCAACTCTTTCATATTCTTGAATCCGCTCTTTGTATTCGTTCGCCATCATTTCCAAACGTCGATCTTTTTCTAACATTTCATTTGTTATTTGTTGAAGTTTAACACTGTACTCGCCGGAAGAACTTATAATGGTCTAAAATATAGTGTATCGTCAGGCAACAGTATCAAAAATAATAGAAAATTGAAATAAATTAGAAACAAAAAATGTTTACACATAATCATTATTGCCTCAACAATATTGTTTCGGCCGATACGGCCATTTGCAAGAGTATAAAGTTGGGGTTACTGAAGTTAAAATACTGGTTCTATATATTTATACCTAATAATTCAACGTTGATATCGACTTAATCAAGAAGTTGTTTTTGTCCTTATTAATTTGGTTTACGTGTCCTATCACGTATAAGCTGCGCCGCCGATTGAATTAGACATGATGATACCCTAGTAGGACCTTACATAACGTTATGAAATACGGCAATAACAGCAAAAGCAGGTAGATGGCGACGTACTGCCATATCGACGTTTTATTTAAATCCGCTTTACACCGAACTCCAGCGATTTGGTCAGCAGTTTTTCGAATCTGCCTATGGCGTATTGATGAGATCTAATAAGATAGAAATCGCGATCCACGTCTGGTAGTTTCGATAGATTAGTTGACCAAGAACTTATTTTTGTTTTGATTAAAGTTCGATGTAGGCTTAGTGGAGGCAACTAGGTCGAACTGATTGTTTACTAAAACAATTTTTTATGGATTGCTTTTCTGATTTCTAAATTTTCTCATAAGGATAATTTTTTTTAGTTTGAAACATGGAATGTAAAATTTTTAATTTAAAAATTTCCAATCTAATGTAAAATTTAGTTCCAAACGGTGTTCTGCAAATCCGGTATGTTTGTCTTTTTTGTTTATGGAATAAATATACTCAAAGATTTTGTGTAAACATTCCTGTGTGTTTTTGTTTCTAATTTATCAAATTGTGTTTCACAATTGTTGCAAAATGAATCTTTTAATAAAAAGTAAACAGTGATAATAAATTAAATAAAAATAATTTATTGCTAACTGGATATTATATAAAATTCCTTTACCTGAATTTCGTTTTCCAAACGACGTTTGTCTTCCGTTAATCTTTTTATTGTTTCTTGATTTATACCTTCACTGCGTCTAAGTTCCAAATTTTCTACTTCGAATCGTTTAATTTCTTTATCAAAAGTACCCTGAGATTCCATTTGCATTTGACACTGATTCCTAATAATACCTAATTCATCCTGGAGGTTTGTTATAATCTGGTTTTTCTTTTTAAGCTCGCCTTCCAACTTTGAAACAATAAAGGTAGTTTTAACAAGTTCATCTTTCTGTTTTTGTAACTCAATCGTTAGAGTAGCGATTGCTTCATTTTTGTCTTCAACTTCACGTTTATGCCTTGTGTTAAGTTCCTCTCCATCCTTTTCAAATTTCTGTTTCAATCCTTCGAATTCGTTCTTTAATGTCATTGCCTCTTTTTTGCTATTTTCAAGAGCCTTATTTAATTCTTCCAGAAGCTTATCTTTTTTAGAAGATGTAAGTTCGTTCTGATGATCAGATTTTTCTTTCTCCGTAGCAGTGTTCTGAAGTGAAGTACGTAGTTTCTCTATTTCTCCTTTAAGTTCGTTTTCCATTTCTTCGGCGTGTCTCTTATGACGTATGATTTCGTCATCTTTAGCTTTAAGATTTATAACAGAAGTATCGTAATCTCTCTGTAACGTTTTTAAGGAAGACTCATTTTCTTTGACCTCGTCATTCATTTTTTCCACATCCAACAATACAGAACTTAGTTTCATCTTAAGTTGATCGATTTCTTTCTTCTGTTCGTCTCTTTCTAATGCAACCTTTTCAAGTTCACTGGATTTTTCCTCTAACATTTTCTTAGTTCGCGCCAGTTCTTCCTTTAGTTCTTTTATTTCATTGGTTTGTTGCAAACAGTTGCTTTCCTTTTCTATTATTGCACGCTTATGTCTGTCAACTTCGTTTTCTTGTTGTTTTAATTTTTCATTGAGTTCATCTTCTTTCGTTTTTGTAACTTTAGATGCTTCTTGACTGGTAACTTCCAATAAATTTTTGAGATTATTAATCTCATCTAAGGAAGAATAAAATAAACTACTACGTCTTAAATTAAATTAAAAACTAAATGTGTATGTTTTTAACAATTTACCATCTTTCGATAGAAGTTTCTTTTTCTCTTCCAGTCGTTCGGATTTGAGACTTTCCATTTCTTTTTTCATAGTTTCTAATTCGTCACGAGTTGATACCAAAGCCTCTTCAGTTTCAAAAAGTTTTTGAGAATCTGCTTCCAGATTTTCTACTTTTTGATGTTCAGTTTTTAGTTTATCTTCCAGCTCTTTAATTTTCGTCTTATTTCGTTCATTTTCAACCTTGAAATAACATCAGTAAAAAAATAGAAATACATATATTAGAGTTTCGTAGAAATTTTGAATCCTTATTGTAGTATGCGTATTTCGATGTCACTCGTAGAATAAAAAGTACCTGCATAAAGTAATAAATATCTTTAAGTTACATCAAAATTAAAAAGGTAAGCAATGGCGCAGCTACCACAAGGCATAGTGGGATAATACACCGGGACCCTGGAGTTGAAAGGGCCCTCAGGGAAAAGCAGTTCAAATCAAACGATTAATAGATTTATAACTAATAATCAATGCGACTCTTTAGGTCCACATAACCAATTTCTAAGTATAATGAATGTAGAAGAGAGCAAGTGAAAAGTCAGTAAAATTAATTGTCCGATTCATCTCATTAATTAGTATTAATATTGATTTATTATTCGTCTACTATTTTTTACTATTATAAAAACCTTTGAGATGTTATTTGATAAAAACTGTACGAAAATACTTCAGATAGATATTTCTGAAGAAATCATTAAAATTAATTTTTGGGCTAATTTTATTAAGTTCGATAATATATTCATCTTTGGATTATTTTCATGTTAATACGGTTGGTTCACTTGGCATACTAATGAAGACGATATAATTTTTAATTCTTAAGATTTTGTGTAGAAGAAATGACGACAGACGTTCACACATAGACCTACCTAAGCAATCATATCAAAATTATTATTTCAGATTCTCAAATTTTTTTCTATCGACAACTGTTGATGTTGTCTTTGGAGCAGATTTTTTCCAAACAGAATTTCCTAACAAAACAGCTTGTAAAAGGGTTTACGTTTCAATAGGTACGTATAATTATACCTATTACTTATTTATATCACATTTGTATAGTAGGTAATAAACCGATTTTATATTTTTACATAAGATTAACATTTAACAGGCGGGCTGAAAAGTTCGTAGGCTAGCATAAATTTTTTTTTTTTGATAGAATTTGATTATTATTCAATATAGTTCCCTTCGAGGGCGATACAATGATTATAGCGGTCCTACAATTTTTCGATACCATTTTTATAATACGATTTGTCTTTAGCCTCAAAATAGGCTCGAAATTTCTATCCAGCGAGCATCCTCTTGAGGTCTGAGAACAGACAAAAGTCATTGGGGACCAGATCTGGAGAGTACGGTGGATGCGGACGCAATTCGAAGCCCAATTCATGGAATTTTGCTATCGATTTCATTGATTTGTGACACGGTGTATTGGCTTGATGAAACAGCACTTTCTTTTTCTTCAAATGAGACCGCTTTTCCGCGATTTCGTCTTCTAAACGCTTCAATAACACTACGTAATAGTCGCTGTTTATGGTTTTCCCCTTTTTAAGATAATCAATGAATATTATACCATGAGCATCCCAGAATTCAGAATACTGATGCCATAACCTTGCCAGCCGACTTTTGGGTTTTTCACGCTTTGGAGATAAACCGTCAGTTCAGCACGTGCAGTCCACTCGACTCGACTGACTCCGTAATGAAATGATAGAGCCATGTTTCATCCATTGTCACATTTCGACGCAAACACAAAAATTAGGATTTATTACGATTGAACAGCTCCAAACACTGCTTAGAATCATCGATCCGTTGTTGTTTTTGGTCGATTATCGATTGTGAGCTCGCGCGGCACCCACTTTGTCCAGAGATTTCGCATATTCAAATATTTATTCACGATATGACCAACACGTTCCTTTGATATCTTTAAGATCGGGTCTCAGCTATCTCAATCAATCTCACTTTACGGTTATCAAAAATTATTTTGTGCACTTTTTTGATGTTTTCGTCGGTAACAGCCAACATCTTCTTTGGGCGTCCACTGCGTGCATCGTTCTCGGTGCTCATTTCGCCTCGTTTAAATTTAGCAAACCACTTCTCTACGGTTGATTTTCCTGGTGCAAAGTCCGAATAATGTTTATCAAGCCAAGCCTTGGTTTCAACAGTATTTTGTTCGCCAAAAAGCCAAAAAGCAATACTTTATTAACACACGAAATTCCTTTTTATCCATGCTATAACTCAGATGCTAATAGTGCAACAGCTGTCAAATTTATATACGCGTCTTTTGAAGGTTCGGGCTAACTAAAGGTCATATGGATTTGATACTAGTAGCGCCATCTATGGGTCAGCCTACGAACTTTTCAACCCGCCTGTTATTACTTATTTACGGTAGCGTTTTGTACAGAAGAGGTTCGGAGCTATTGAACATATAAATTTTTTTTATATAAAACACTAAACTAAATATTATCTTCCCAAATTAATTGATTCGCAAATTTGACCTGTTTAAATCTATGCAAGTTGTGCAATTAATTATAGGAATACATGAGTTCACATCTACTAAATACAAATATACAAAAGTTAGTAAGGGTGTATATGTAAACTATTAAGGTTCGACGCTGCAAGAGAAACAGCTACCCGCATGCGCGTTGGCCAAGTACATGTGGGATATCACCAAGGGAGACATGCCCTGCCATCATGAAAATAAAATAAAATACAAGCGATTATACAAGTTGTCTGAGACGAGATTTGCGTATTTGTTTTGTGTGGTTACAAAAATGCTCGATTTGTGTGGGTGTAAGTGATCAAAAATGAATGCAATGAATCCTGCTGTATATATACTTACAACAAAATAAATATGCAATTTATCATATGAAAAAAGCATTAAAACGAAAGTACTGGGTAGACGTAGACGCTAAAGCTAAATTTGCAACTGAAAGTTACAAAAGACAGCTAAAACAGAGTGGTATGTAAGTTTCCGTAGCTGATGTCTAAAACGATGACTAAAACAGAGTGGAAAGGCTGGTGTAATATAAAAATATAGGCCCTTTCTTGTTTTCCTTGTATATTGTTTAATTTCTATGAAAAAGTGATTGAAATGTCATTTGAAACAACAGTGTTTCTACCTAACATATAAAAAATATCATTACTGTGATTTTATGAACAAGTGATTACACTTGCGACAATTCAATATGGTATGTTTGACACATCCCGCTACTGATTGACTGATTATTTATCAATAAATACAGACAGCATTGTTAACGTATAATTTTGTTTTTACTCTATCTGATTACGTACGTACCACGTAATTAGCTACGCCGTAGGTTCAATGTAAGAAGCCAATATTCTTATTAGAAAAGGACCTGGTTGAACATTATTAAATCTCACAATAAGTAGCAAAATGCTACAGATGGCGTTCACAACGCTGTATGTATTTATTCATCGAACGCTGTTTAAAGGCAGCGGGTAGGTTGGTAGATGTTTTGTCGCAGCTGTCTACGGTCTGATGATACAAACCAATTAGTTCGAAATCGCATTACACATCTAATAGCTTCTACAGAACGCTAACCAAGAACATATTTTTTATTATTTATTATTTATAATGTTTATTTATCAACAAATATTACGATTGTATTTCATACCACCAATAATATGATATTAATCAACTTAATTAATAGAATCTTGGTTTACTTGATGAAAATTGAATATCAACGGTGAATAACAACACATATTTGAAATTTTCACTTTTTTATTCTCACTTAACATGTTTCGCTACGACTGTAGCTTCATCAGAAGCAGGTACAATACTTAATCTTAGTTAAATTTTCAATATTAAATTAAGTATTGTAGCTACTTCTGATGAAGCTACAGTCGTAGCGAAACATGTTAAGTGAGAATAAAAAAGTGAAAATTTCAACTTGCTTTTACAAGTGTCAACAGATATATTATACGTTTTTACATAATATGTATTTGTAATAAAATATAAAAGTTTTTGCTATTGTATGATTGTAATTGTCAACTTATTAAATGAAAAGAGTACTGACTCTATGCATTACATGACAAAATTTGGTACCTTTTTATCAAGAGGCAGAAACATGCTGACGTTTCATGTAACGTTCAAAATGTTTAACCTTTCGGTATAACGTTTATTCCTTCAATATCTCGCATCGTTTCACGAAGTGTCTAGATAATTCATGAAACGACAACGTACACTAGAATAAATTTATATAGAATGAAGATTAAGAACATTATTATATTAAAAAAGAAATAATGTGTTTATATGTAAGGGCGGACTGGTTAGGGAATTCCCCTAGGCCACCTCACGACACAGGATCGCTGCATTCTTAAAAATAAGTTTTTTAACCCAATAACTCCGACAACAAATATCCTTTAATACATGGGAGAAAGAAAGCAAGATATACTTAACGGGGGAAACGTTTGGTGTATATAACGTCATTCCTACAAAATATATAAGAACCAGGATAACATTATGGTTGATCTCATGCATATGCGACCTACTTTATTTTTTCCAGTCGGGTCTTCGTAAGCTTTTCAACCCCATCACCCGGTAAAAGTTTAATTTATGCGCTTATATTAAATATATTTATTGAAATTAACGATAAATAAGAGATTTAGAAAATAGTTAATGGGGATATTTTTTCTAATCTGAAAAATATGAGGGTGTAATATTTATATTATACAGGGTGTCTTAATATTCCTTGGACATATAGGAACCAGAAGTTCCTGGAATCAAAATAACTCGATTGAACTAAACACCAAATAGATTCGTCTGACTACGAGGGAGTATAGTTTTTGTCCTTGTTGTAAAACTTAAACTTTTTATGGTACACTCTTTGTGAAACTGCATTTTAAACAAGACGAATAAAAAACATGGAAAGTTCCACTAATCTCTGTAGTCCTCTTTAAATGATCTGTTTTGGGGTCGAAACAAATTTGCCGAGGTTCTTGAATTAAAATTGTTGTGGAACTTTCCATGTACTACATTTTATTGAAGATTTTTTGAGTAATCGAAGAAAAACTATTCTTTTGGTACCTTTGGCACCCTCTCACGTCCAAACATATTAATTTGGTATATAGATTAGTTCAATTCAATCGATTTATTTTGATCCCAGGAACCTATGGTGGCTTTATATCCTCGGTAAGGTATTCTAAGGTAATTTCTTCATTGGATCTGTATACTTTGGACAAAGTTTTAAAGAAAAGTTGTAGGCTTTTGAAAAGAAAATTAGGACTGACTTTTATAGAGACCTTCAAGGTCATTAGTAGGTCAGGTTATTGTTTTTAACGGGAATTCGTATTTTTGACCCCAACAATGGAAAGAGCCGAAAATTTTGTAAATCGGAATAACCTTGAAGTTAATTTTCTCTTAATTTTTCAGTGCATATTTATAAGCTATTAAAAACAATCAAATATCCGAAATATCCTGATTGAATCTTATTATTTCGAGAAATGTGCTAGATAAAACTTGTATGTTCTCAAAGGGGCAATAAATAGGTGACCTTCAATGTGACCTTGTCCTTTAAAGTTATTAGAAAAAGATAGATACTTACTTATTTGTTATTATTTTCTTATAAATACGAATTTAAAAATTTCTCGCTTTTTCCACTGTTGGGATCAAAAAAGGTATTCCCGTTAAAAAAAAAATGACGTGACCTTCAAAATATTCTGATTCAAGGTGACCAATTGCATACTCCTTTGAAAACATACAACTTGTGTCTAAAACTTTTTTCGAAATAATGAGATTCAATCAACATATTTCGGCAATTTGATTGTTTATTATTTCTCGTAAATATCGACTGAAAAATTAAGAACAAACCAACTTAAAAGGTATTTTCAATTATAAAATTATCCGCTCTTTCCATTTCTGGGATCAAAAATATGCATTCCCAATAATAAAAAATGACTTGACTTGCAAATGACCTCGAAGATCGAGATCTAGATCACACTCAGCATCACCAACCAATGTCCCCTTTGAAAGCATACAACAAGTTACTGAGATTTTTCCTGTTTATGATTATGTGGTTAGTTTATAATTCGCGGTTAATGTTTTTTTATGCTATTAAGGCCTCTTTGACTTCTAAAAATCCCAGACGCTTTGATAATCCCATGTTTATATTGTTGTAATTGTTTATTGATAATTAAATTTCAATTATTTTATAAAAAAATTTAGTATTTATCTTACTTAGTTAACCAATGAAAAGTAGAAATAGCAGCAGGCAATAATGTATATATATATATTATTGCCGCTATTTCTACTTTTCATTGGTGTATATATATATATATATATAATATTGTAATATTATTTAACAGTCGAATCTGCTTAAAAGTATTTATAAAGTAAGTCGCATTAAAAAGTTTCAATATCTTTTGCTATGCTATGATTTTTCTGACTGAAAGTACGAAAAAATAATAAATGGAAGAAAAACAAAATAGAACAATGTACATCTTACATGTTAATAAATCCTACACTGTAATTAAAGTACTCTCGTAACTATCACATTGTTATCAATGTGATAAATGGAATTGTATATGCTATTAATTAAATTGATCATATCACATTAGTAGTTCGTTTTATTTGTTATGATTTATGAAAATTGAAGAGTACTATTATTGTTATTGTAATTAACAAAGGTCAACGTTTTTGGAAAAATATATAATAACCTATCATTATTTGTAAATAAAATAAATAAAAGTTTAATAGAAATACAAAGGGTTTTAAATAAATACGCAAACTCTTATCAAACAGTTTATCAAACAAATTAATTTTAAATCAAAAATGATGGTAATAGGCGATGCTTGTTGAAAATATATAATACACTTCAGTCAATAAAACAAACAAAATTTCAAAAAACTGGCTTTATTAAATAATATTATTATTTATTTTTTCCACCCGAAGAAGCGATAAAAACAGCTTTTTTGAAACTCTTTGTTTCATTACCTTAAATGTAAAATGTATTTCTTTCCAAATGGTCATGCACAGTGTCAAAAATTCATAATGCATGTGCTAAATCAAACATTAAAAACACAAGATAAAACCACAAATCACTTTATTTACTTACAGTTTGCACCAACACATTTTTCTGCAAAATATATTTTACTATAAATAACAGCATTTTTCCAATTTTGTACGAAAATATTAAAATTAACGAAATACCTAATTTTATCATTATTTTCAAATTTCGGTTCATTTTTACATTTTTTTCAGTAATTGTAAAATCGAATCGTTTAGGATACTTTTTCGATGATTTTTTCGGAAAGTCGTTAAAATTCACTTTTTATATTTCTTGATAACGAATTGCAGTTGAAAAATACATTAGTCTATATAAATGTATAATTTATACATTCTGAGCCAATTTCCACTTGCAATAAAATTATTTACAACCCTATTTTGACTCAGATTTTTAAACTTAAAAACGAGGGGGTGAAATGTAAAATGAAAACGCAAATTTACCTTATTTTATAGTCAAACATTAACAAAATATTGCAATTCCATACCTCAATATCTCCTTTAGTTATTGCTGTCTCCTCAAACCGAAACAAAATGTCTTCATTCTTCCGTTTTTCTTCCTCAAGTTGCGATAGCAGATCATTTTTGTCCACGTTAATAGTGGATACCAAACCCGAGAATTCTTTCAATTTTAACTCACATTCCGAGCGATACTGCAATTTAAATTAAAAAATATTTTTTAATTGAATAAATAAAACTATTGGCAACATTTAGTTCTTGGTCAAAAATTTATCGAAATTACAAGATGAGAATCTCGATTTTACAAACAGATACCTTTGTAAGGCCTTGTCAAACATGAAATACCACAGCTACTGACTGTAATACGATATGAAATCAACTTCCTTTTATGAAACGACTTCGATTTGCTCAATAATTTATCTATGTCACCTACAGTGTGCTGATGAGATCTGATAAGATCGAAATCGCGATCCACATCTGCTAATTTCGATAAATTTCTGACCAAGAACTAAATGTTCTTTATCAATTTGGATTGCGTGCCTATCATGTAATATAAGCTACACCGTAGATTCAGTTTGTCAAGTAAATATCTTCGCAATGCCCTTGTCAAAAATATGAAATAGCATAGTTAGCAGCAAATATCAGTAAATATTAGTAGACGTATAGACTATTTTCACCTGCGTTTTAGGAACATTTTTTGTTTACAAATATTTATATACAATTCGGCATTTTTAAAAGAAAGTCTGCAAACACAAACTTCCTTAGTTAATGTTTATTGAAACAATTAGCTTTCGGATGTTAACTTCTATCATTCAAAAAGCATCTTCAGTTTTTTTTTAATTTCGCTTATAAATGTTCGCTTCCATTCGGACCAGAAACTATAAAAGTTAAATTTAAATCAGAACAATTCTTCTATTTCAAAATATGATTACATATCTAATAATTAGTATATCTTTGATTTTTACTATCAATTTACAAATTAAGGTTTTGGCGATGAAATAAGATTATTTAAAATAGAAATAGGTATACTGTAAAAATCACTGCCACTTACGACTTTTGTAACTGTTAATAAAAAAATATTATTTATTTTCTTTTTGGGTTAATCAAATTATGTACGAAATTGCACACAAAAATGTGGACATAACTAATAATTTAGTAAATAAATAAAAATTAAATTAAATATACTACTACTTCAATACATTATCGGTCGATCTAATATAAATAATACAGTTGATTTTTTTTTAAATATTCTAATATTTCCTGGTACCTACGGACTACTATTGGTATGGTTTATGAAGCACATGATTGATTATGTCTTATAAGATTTAAACTTTCAAAAGTACTCGTTTGATCAAGCATGACTTAAATACGTAAATAGTATAAAATTATAAAAAAACTTCTACAAATTTATTAAACAGAATACACAACAATTGTTTCGTTTAAAGAGCCATTTTCAAGGGTATAACAGACAAAACTAAACTAAATGTGGGTGGTACGTCCTTAAATACCTAAAATTTGGGATACTGTATAGGTTATGGATTCATGAGTATTATGTTAAAAAATTGTTGGAACTTCTTGTGTTTCTATGCTAAAATTAGTTTGATATCTTCTATTTTCTTTCAAAATATTACGTATTTGTATTATTATAAAATTTGTCAACCAAAGTCTATTGGCAGCATTACTGAGAAATTAGATAGGAAAATTAGAAATAATTTAAATTGTTTTATTTGTGACAACATATCCATGATTAATATGGCCTTATAAAAATTTGAGTTTGACTAGCAAGTTTAAATTTTCACTTTTCCTAATGCACAAATTATTGACCACCAATAATTTTAACACATAAACAATTACTTTTCTAAATTTCTTTTTCTGATTTCCAACTATAAAAATTTGTAATAAGAATATAATTAATTTAAAATAATACTGATTAACTCTGCTGATATAAAATGCCATTTAAGTGTTTTCTTTATTATTATCATAATTTGTTCTTACTGACATTTTACATTAAAAGGAATAATTAATCTTATCATACAATCTCACTATACATTGCATTATTTATTACGAACATTTTTATGTATTTTTACATAGTTCGTACAATTTGGGAACCGATTTTCGTTTCTGTCTTCTCGAAATCGAAATACAAAACATTAAATTATTAGGGCATGCAATTTTGTAATTAATTTTATGAAAAACCAATCATTTTCGCCTTTTGATATGATTTTTTAAGTTGTTGATTGTGGAAGTCTTAACTTGTTGAATCTGGTTCATAATTTTAAAAGTTGAAAAACACAAAAAGTTTCTAGCTTTATATTTGAATTCACTACAATTGTTTCGCTTAACTTAAGCTTCTTCAGGTGAAGATATAATATTTGGAGAATTGAAGAAGTTTAAGTTAAGCGAAACAATTGTAGTGAATACAAATATAGAGCTTGAAACTTTTTGTGTTTTTTAGTTTTTTTGAGTGTTATAAACAGGAATATAAAATGATATTCAACGAAGTACTACTCTTTTCGGTAAATGTTCTACTTAATTTTAAATATGTTCATTATCTAGTTTCAAATCCTTTAAGTTAAGGGACATGTAGCAATCTTTTTAAGTCAGAAGAGTTGTAGCAGTATCTATTAATTCAACTAGGTGATTGAGTTGGCCTTTACTTAATGAAAGTTGATCTTCATGATGAATTATTAAAACAATAAAACACGTTTAAACTTTCACGAAACTTTCTTAAACTTGCTTAACAATACTGTTTCACCTCACAGAGGCATCTTCAGAAACAGAAACAGTATTTTTAAGCAAGTTTAATGAAGTTTCGTGAAAGTTTAAACGTGTTTTATTTTTTTAATAATTCATCTATTAATTCGATGTTTTTTTTTTGTTTTCTGTGCAGGAGTTTTTTGATGAAATGACATTAAAAAAAGAAGATAACCGAGTAGGTAGTGAATACGTTGAATGAGTTTTAAATGATTATAAAAGGGATAATTATTCATTTACAACAATATTTATCAATTTCAAGGTTTAGCATCAATTGTATTGTTCTGAACAAAAGCAGACAGCATACAGAGTAGTTTACCTTTTCGTATTCGGATTGCAATGTAGCTAATTTTTGTTCAGCTTCATCGGCTTGGCTGGCAGCTCGGTTGACATCTGCTCTCTCTAATTCCCTTTCTTTCAGGAGCTGCTCGATATGTTGTTGCTTTTCTCTTAGAACATCCTGCCCCAATAATAACATACAAACTCTTAAAACTAATTCACCTGAAGTCCTCATATTTCACAAAGGAAACACACCACTGGCTTTGGATTACATCGGTATCGTTAAAAAGAAAACAAAAAATAATAATAAAAATACCGAATCACAAAAACGTAATTGTTTCCAAATTAACGTTATCCAAAGAATATACCGCAAACTATACCGATTCACGTAAATCGAAGACACTAGAAGGAGGTAGATATATGCAAGTTTCGGGTTTTATTAGACCTGCTTTTGGTAAAGAGCAGATCACAACTGAAGCTAAACGGAGATATTCTGAAAATTTTTGCTTAAATGTGGGCGAAAAAGTAATAAACCGAATTAAACAATACTTACTCATTAACACACAGCATTCGCTATAATAACCAAAAGCATTGTTATTATTAAACTTTTGCTTACCAATTTTGTTTTATTTTAACTAAATTGCAATTTTACCGTGGCATTTTGATTTTTGTGAACCAATTTTAATTCAATTATTGTATCCCGTGAAACGAAAAAAAAAATAATTGTACTTAGATGGAATTCATTAAAAATTAAATAATTAATTGTTTTTTGCCGTTACTTTATGGAAAACCAACCATGTTTACTAAAGTAATAATTTTCCACTATTTATTTTTAAAACTCTTTACAATTGTTTCACGGTACTAGGGCATCTTCAAAATATGTATCATATACGTATAATATAAATTTAAAATAGTAAAGAAAAACTTTTCGATGAATAATTACAGACAGCATAGTGAACGCCATCTGTAGAAGTTTACTACATACTGTGGGATTCAGTAATGTTCAACAAGGTCTTTTTCTAATAAGGATATCGACTTGTTAAACCGAACCTTTGACTAAGCTAAGCACGTAACAGAATATGCAGTATTTTTGTGAAAACTTCGAGTTCTTGCAGACGAAATTTCGTAAATATATTATATATGCTACCGACCAAACCCGATTTCAGGACAAACTAGTGTTGCCTAGGCTAAACTAGTTCTTCCTATACGCGATAGGATTAATTATTATAGCCTAGTCCAAACTGATTTGTCCTGATATAAATACGCACACTACGATAAACTGGTGTGGCCTAGTGTAAACAATGTAATATATCTAGATAAACTGAATAAAATACTCCGTAATTGGAAAAATAATCATTTTTATTAAAACCATAATGATTTGTCGTTAAAAGTTATGGACAATTGGTAATATAAACAATCATACCATAACAAATAATAACTGTTTTTTTAATAGAAGCAATAATCATATCTCAATTATTAAAATTGTTATTTATTTTTACATGGAGTGCTTGTGCTTGGTGGCACTTAGAATTGCAGAGTATCATTGCCTTCTTGCACTAGCATCTGTTTGTGGAACAGTTTTATTTTGCAGTTGCATCTCACAAAACCTATCTATCATAACCTAACCTATTTATATCAGGACAAATCAGTTAGGACTATCCTAAACTGGTTTATCCTATCGGGCTTAGGACAAATTAGTTTGGACTAGGCTATACTAGTTAATCCTATCGCGTATAGGAAGAGCTAGTTTAGCCTAGACAAAACTAGTTTGTCCTGAAATCGGGTTTGGCCGGCAACACATACATGGTCGTGAATTGTATCCAATAAAGGGTACATATGTTCCTTATAACATATCTAAATGTTGCTGTGGCACTGTCTGTATAAGTAAAAATAAGGGATATATTGAGTAAAATCATTACTCGTCTGTCCCGTGGCGGCCTTGATTCGATTTCCAGTATTCTCGAACTTTTTTTACAAAATGAAGACAAACAATTTACCGAATTTTGACTACAGAGGATACTAATTAAAAGATTATTAGCAAACTTGTATGACATAAAAGGAGCATTGATAAATTTTCGGAAGTAGTATTCTACATTGAACATGCAGCTATCCTTTAAGAAAGGGCTTCCAAACGGTAGTGTACGAAATGTAAAAATTTCGTTAAAGCATACCCGAAAAGGGTGTCTGTCTTGTAGCATACCTGGACGAGATCTCACTATGCGTAAAACCGATTTTGAACAAATTGTATCGACTTTGTCACCACCACTTTACTTAGGTCATGGTGTGAAAAATCCTAATTTCGGTAATTTAACGTGTGCAGCATCGATCTTCCGACAAAAAGTAGCAATTATTGTGTACAATAAGTGAGCCAAACAGGAATTCTGGTGTGACAACTAATTTTGCACAGGCGTTTTTTGATGACTTATGAGTATTTAAAGAAAAACTAAGATATACATTTTGTTCTTTGAATTTTGAACTTTAATAATCTGTTCGAAAATTTGACATACGTTAATCTGGCGAGATAGAGCGACCAAAACAAAATTACTTGTTACAATATTTAAATTGCAATTGTGCAAAAACTAAAGTCTGATAGAATATCTCTTTGGCTCACTTATATGCACAATAATCACTACTTTCACCGGGAAAGACTATTTTAGAAACATTATATAGGGAATTTATGGACTATTTAAAAATTACATTTTTTCACTGAAATATATATTAATGATCTTGCAATTATGTACTTATTATTGTGGCATTGTGATTACTCTCATATTTTTCGAGATAAATGCGAAAAACGAGACAAAATTGCAAATTGAGATGTTTAAATATTATTAACAAAAATTGCAAAATTTTTCTGGACCCAATTTTGATATTTTATCTATTAACAGCGGTAAAAGAGACAAAATACTAAACAATAATAAACAGTTTTAAGTTTGTCATTTTCATCTACAGTAGTAGTTAAGAGTCAGTCGAATTCAATCTGTAGTTATTAAAACCTTTCATTGGCAAGCTAAATATAATTTAGTTTAATATTTACATTCGTTGTACGTGTGTAATTTCCACACAGCATGGAATTACAAGCTGTTAGAATATCGAGTATGTATATTCTAAGAGTATGGACATCTATAGGTATGCATTATAGGTATGTGGTAGGGTTGCAGATGTCGTTTACCTCTGTATCGATTATTCGATAGCGTCTGCCGCTGAAGTTTGTATGCCGGCCATTTTGCACGTTTATGTTTATGTTCGTTTGTATCTCTTTTGTTAATGTATTGACAATATTCTTCTTTTCAATAAACTATTTCATCAATGCACCAAAGTTTCTATCACAAGCTAACATTATCTTCTTGAACCTACTTTACTTGGTAGAATACCAATTTTGCTGCTAAATAAAAAAAATTGTTTAGACTGGCCTATACCATACTACGGCCCGCGGGCCAACATCGACCCTATAGAATACCAATCCAGACTGCTACAATAAATCGGACTTGCCCAGTATTCGGCCCATATTAGTTTACTTTCTTTACATTCCATTTATTACTACCAAATAAATAATAGGATGGTGTTATTTAACGACCAATTGAGAAACTCAATAACTGACAAACATGCCCAATGAAATACAACATTTTAGCTGTAATTCATGATTAAAACTTACCTTAAGTAACATACATAAGTAATTGACATAAATTAGAAATTAAACATTATAATTATGATTAATGAGATGTCCATTGACAATTGCCTGCAGTTGTGGATTAAGTGTACTAATAAAAATTATCAGGAACAACATCGGAATTAAAAAAGTGGAAAAAATTACAATCAGTAACTCCATTTGGCCTCTGAAGATCACCGCCCTGAGGACAAACTTACAAGAGTTTTTTTTTTTTCGTTTTATGTCGATCTACGCCAAATAAAATGAGGAAAACTGTTGTAATTTAATATTAAATAGGAACATAACGACTAATTGTCTAAGCCAGTAGTTCTTAAACTTATTTCGTCTACTGCCCACTTTGAAAATCAATTATTTTCTAGCGCTCCCCAAAATTTTTTAACGTTACCGCATCTTAAAAATTACAATAGCAATCATTGATTTAATTATAGCGTGCCGTATGAGTCTCATCCTGTTTACTTAGTTCAAACTAACATTTTAAATACTACTAAAGAGAGCAATAAAACGCAACTTTGTAAATATTTATAAAAACTTTTATTCAAATTAGAATATACATTTCAATTTCAATTTAAAAACTAATCTAATGCGAAGGACGAATCTGATGATTAAACAGTTTTGAAGTTTGTTAATATTAAACACTTCAAAAAAAAAACAAAATCAGAAACAGTCGCAAGTCACCGAGTTCGATAGCATGCAAAAGATTTCACTTTTTAGTTAGCAGCGTTCTCACAGCACTAAATCCACGTTCACACACATACGATGATGGGAATTCTATCAAAAATGGTTGAAGCACCGACTACAATCCAGGGAACAATTGCGGTATTGGCGTTCGTAGCCAAAATTATTGGTAGTCATTTTTAAATTTAATTTTAATTTCCTCATTCGTTGTCAGTTCTAACATATAAATTCTTCTTCCAACTGGGATGATACTGCTGTGCTGCTGTGTTAATATTTGAAAAAGGATCCAACACCCAGTCCGGTGTTTCCAACTTTAAAGTGTCCTGGAATCGTTCTTTGAAATCACTGTGGAGGTTTTCTAAATGTTGACAGTAATCAAGAAAGTCGTCGTTGTTGATTATTGAAATGATGATTGAAATTATGGAAAGCGTGAAATTCACGTCTGGTGATATTTTTCAGTTTGGTTACGAAAGCAGCAACGACATTTTTTCAAGTTCAATTCAAATTGAAGTTCAAGTCGTCATCTGATGATTGCACGATGATTCTTCAGTGTCATCCATTTCGGCATCTCATCAATTCGTCTTTGTACAGAACTATTGCTCAAAGGAATTTTTCGGATAATATCTGCCGCTGGTTTATGGAGCACATTAGTTATTACTTCTTTTATTGCTAGTAAAACTCTTAACACTTCTCTAATACTGTGTGAGCGATTAACATACATATATTGTAGGAAGCTAAGTCCGTCATCGTTTTGTTTAGAAGTCACTGAAAAAACTTTGAAGCAGTTGGCTGAACTATAAGCTCTATACTTATTTTCCAGGTATTCAGAATTTATCTTTTTTATCTAAATGCATTTTATTCAAATGAAGCCTCATCGCTTTATTCGAAAATGGTTTTTGACAAGGAAGGCACACAGGCGAAGACGGATTTGTGGGATTTTCAATAAATCCGTATTTAATATGTTATATTCCGCACTGTATCTGACTGCCGTCTCTTCTTTTTTGCCTCCGACATGTTGTTTTTTTCTTCACAAATACTTAAGTAAATTATCGAATCTAAAAAACTTACTAACGATTGCACACGAAAACCCTAACGAAAATGAAAGAAACATTACGCGCTTTTAACAAATGTAGGATTAAAATACAACACGCACCGACAGGATTACGATTACCTCATGCGACGGAATTTGTACTGAGCAAGATAAAACAAGTATCGATGATTCTGCCGCTTCATACAGGATTGCACAAATCGCTTTATTTACGTTATTAAACAAAAACTTGTTAAAGCTTAATTGCTCAAAAGCTACCTACGAAAACCGTGATAAATTATTTATTAAACTGGGCAGGAACAAGAACGAAATAATCTAGGTTTTGATTTTAGTTTTTAAAATTAGCTATCACCCCCCTAAACCGCTTCAACGCCCCTCAGTTTTCTCTGGGCCCTTTACCGCTCCCCTCTTGGCGTCTAGCGCCTACAAGGGGGCGTTATCGCCCACTTTGAGAAAGACTGGTCAAGAAATAAAACAAGAACAATTGATAAAACCCTATCCAGTAGTTTTTACGTGATGCACGTAAATCAACGGATCTACCTATAATATTATTTGCTTAGGTAATGGCTTATAAAACGCCTTCGCTTATAGTTGGGAAAAACAGCTCTCAAAAATTGTTATTGCGATGAAATGAAGATTCTGACTATACGCTACAGGTAAAAGTTTAACCGACCATGTAAAATGTTAATAATAATCCTTTCCATAAGGTAGTAGCAAGTTATTAGATATCACAATACGCAGTTCCGTAGAAACGTACGTGCTTACTTACTTTACCAGAGCAAGCTACAGCTTCAGACGCCCATGCCGATAATTTGGGTGACCTTCATAGAAAAATAGTCGAAGTGACAAACAATATTTCTGTTCAAATATTAAAATATACTCGTTGAGAATTTTATAAACAACTGGGTTATGTTTGGCATAGTGTGGAGGTCTATTTGAGCCCCTTATAGAGTGATTTTTAAGGAGTTACCTGCTAAATTATTTTTTCATTACAATTATTATCTACTTCCTTATTATTCTTATAGATATATTATTTACTGTTTTACGGAATTTCGTTGTTAATTTTGATTACTAAAGAATAGCAATTTTATTTCGCTTCAGAAGACAAAAAACAGTAATGAAATTAACGGACCAAAAGAACATTATATCATATATGCACATCGTAATTTTGTGCTCCCAATGGTCGGTTAAACATTTACCTATGGTGTATATAGAAATATACGATTTATAGAATTCAATTTTTGTATTTAATACTTATCATACAATACATAACATGTATAACATATATATACATATGTATGTATATGTTATACGAATGCTGTTACAAACATCTTGGAATTAACCCCTTTTAAAAATTGCTTCACGCGAATTTTCAACAACAAATAACTTCAATTTGATTGTAATTATAGCCAGTTATTTATAGGGTGAACAAATTGTCTTTGTTGTACAATTTTACATTCCATTAATTTAATACAATATTTTTATAGCTACATAAATAACCGTTTTAAGAGTTCTTTTAAAGGGAATTATTACAAATGACGGTAATAAAAACGGTATGTCAAATAATTGTTTTATTAAAAATCAGTATAATATAATCTCTAACTGTACACGGTTTGACATCAATTTTTTCATTTTACGAATGAAATCAAATTGTAAAAATGTGGAATAAATATGATGTATATATATATATATATATATATATATATATATATATATATATATCAGTAGCTTTTAAAGAAACGTGTGTCTTTAATTAAAATTCGGCTTATCACTTTATTAAATAGGTAAGAGTTTTATTTGAAATCTAAACAGATCGATTATCAATATAACAAATATCTCCGTAGCTTCAGTCAAATCGCAAATGGAAGGAAACGATAAGGAAGAGGTTCTTTTATTTATTGTTTTATTATTTATTCAAAAAACAAAAAGGATAAAAATATATTACTTCGATAGTTTCCATTATCTAAAATTAGGTATCTAAAATTAGTCAGGGTTACAACAACTTTTAGCAACCTTACATATGTATCAGTACAATAAATAAAAACCCAAAAGAATGCAGTAACACATCAAATACTTATTCATGTTTAACAAAAAGTTCGGGAAAAAAGCAATAAAAACAAGAATAGATATAGTTTATAGTATAACAACACATTACGTACAATTTTTAAATTGAACAAAACGAACTAATTATTATTATTTGTATAAGTATAAATAACAAAAGTTAATAAACAAATGTTAAATAATAATAAATAACCAAAAGCCAATGGTGTTTTTTCTTTATTATTTTAAACATATAAGCAAGAAAATAATAAAAAACCTCAGCATTTAGAAGTTCACGATACCTGTAGAGCTGTCCTAGTAGACATTGGAGTTGAGGATGGCGTATTCTGCATAAAAAAGTATTAGGGATAATTCTAAGGAGGTATTTTCAATTAAAAAGTTATACTGCAGCTAACTACATGTTTTAAAGTATGGAATTACGTTTGAGAAATAGCAGTTTTAATTAAATGCGAAATAGGCTAATTGAAAAATTAATATCGTGTAAAACAGAAAAATCAAAACAAGTCAGTTACGACATGAAGGTTTATAAATACTCATAAATTGCAAAAACTAATCTATGAAAAGATAAAACTGAAGCGTTAAATTGATTATAAAAACCATTTCAAAACTGATTATTTTTTCAAAACAACACTAATTAAAAACACACTGGATTAAGAACGAATCAACATAAGCAACACAAACCAATCAAAAACAATGCAAGGCATTCATGCAAAACACGGAGTAGTATAACGAAGAATTATCCGGTTAATAATAAAAAAAATACTACATAACAAAATATCATATACTAATTACAATTTTATTAATTCGGTTTATATTTCCAAAACATTCACACAGCCAAGTTTTATTTTTCTTTCAGTACTAAACCACATTAACGATGCACAGTTAAACAATTCATGATAATTTCTACTCCAAACGGTGATAAATTCATCATCAGTCATAAAACTACTAAGATCTTTTCGAAATAAATGAGTTTAGATAATGTTATTGTTAAATTTTATTTAACTACAATTCGTTAAATCAGTAGCAAGTGAGAGTAAATCTAACGGAAAACTCTCCACCGAGCAAATTTTGTGTATCCAATTGAAAATTTGTTATCAAATTTATTCCCGACGGTATGTTGCAAAATGTTTTAAAAATGTGTATCTTTCGGTTCTACGCAAAATTGTAAAATTGATTTATTGTATTTACAGTATAAAGTGTAATTGTTAAATAATTAAAAATTAAAATTATTAAGAGTCAGCCTTTCTTCAATGCAGAAAGTGGTAGATGAATTATAGATGTACTACCACTGAATGTAAAACTACAGACGGCTTGACGAACGCCATCTATAGAAATTTGACACTACTTGTAACGTCCTTTTCGATCAATAATATCGACTGGAACCCACGGCGTAGCAGTCTACATAATAGGTACGTATATCTAAGACAACATAAGTTCTTGGACAATGTGGGAACGTGAAACAGTTGAAAGCGATTATTAGATACAGCAACCACTATTTTTTCTAGTAAATTCCATTTCCCGCATAATGTATCTACTTGTGTCAGAGGCCTAACTACAATCCAAGTCATTATAGCATAAAATGTTTTTTGATCAAAATTTTTAATGGTAATCATTAAAATATCATAAACGGTCCAAAAAAAAGTGTCCGGATTTTTAAAAACTTTATCTAGAAAACTATCACAGTAATCGTAATACCCAAATGAGAGAATATATGGGAAATTGCACGACCTTTAAAATAAAATTCGAAACGTCTTGATCTGAGCTATTTTTTCAGAGAAAGATTACATATTGTAACAAGTAATTTTGCATAGGCATCTCTACCTCGCCCAATTAATATATGCACTTTACATGACGGTATACCTATTCGGAAAATTTTGTTAAAAAAATTGACATATTATACAGACGGTATGGTGAGCTAACAAGAACTTATGTTATCTTAGATATATAGGTCTATTAAGCAGACTATTACGTCGACGGTTTCGTTTAACAAGACGATACCCTTAATCGAAAATGGCCTCATCAAACATTAATGAACAATTATTAGATGGCGCTCATTTTATGAACGCTGTTTTAATGCAACAAGTGATTGATCGATGTTCTGTCTGCTGGTTTCGACTGACCACTGACCAAAACTTGTGTTTACGACTGAATGTATTTTACCATCACAATTATAAGTTATCAATGTTTTTCATATTTTAGTATAAATTTATATTTATTATCATTACTTCTTCCGATTTTGTACGATTAGTACAGATTATTATTATTTTTTTTATTAGAAATATCAAAACCAGTTTTTAGTTTATTATTTTCACTGTCATTAAAATAAACTACATTAATTAAGTTGCTATGATCCTTACCTGCTTATTCATTTTCTACTACAAAATGACGAACAAACGATCGAAATAGAAAATAAAAATTTGAAAATAATAAGCTCATATGATACAAAAAGTCAAACTGTAGCATCTACAACGGCAGATTCAAAATACTTACAGTAAAACCTCTCAAAATGTGGCATATTAAGGGACAACGAATTCATCACAATTAATATGCCAATGTAATTTATTGGAATATTAAAATACATGTGTACTTGTATGGAACGAAATATTACAATTTTTCAAGACATTATTTAATGGAAGTTAGTGTTTTAAAATTTTAATTTTTCTCGTTTCGACTTCACCCTTATTTGAAATGATTTTTAATTCAGTGTTAATAGACAAATCTTAACGTTTCAATAGTATAGTTGTAGCAAAAATATGGCTGCTGTTTTGTCATTTCTATATGGGCTCATGGAGTACGAGCCCAGGTCCCTGGTTGGATGCCAACATCGTCATTTATAACGAAAAAAGAATAGCTCAATTTTTAGTATCATTTTAGTAGGAATTTCCGTGTTAATGCCGATGCTGAATGAAATTTATTGTAGAAGATGCATTCCAAAAGGTGGCTATTTTATAGAGATGGCCGAAATGAGAGGTTTTACTATAGTTCCAATTCTACTTTTTATTGTAGGTATTCGTTATAACTGAATACAAGACGGTTGGTTGGTTGGTTGGTTGGTTGGTGTTGCGAAACGTTTTAATATATTTTTATTTATAATGGCCTTCCGTGTCAGTTTTAGATTTTCAATTTTAAGTCATTTACTGAATGAGCAACTGTCGTATTTATAAAATATTTTTATTTCATGAGTTATATATTTTAATGAGAAACAATGAATGTTAAATAGATTTATTACATTATAACGATGCTTTGTAAAACAATGTAGACAGTTGCTCAAAGTAAATATTGTTTTCTTGTATTTCACAACACTCAACCTACCTGCCGAGATTGTGAGTTGAGGGAGTTAACACCCAGTCTTACCCTTCGTATGTTAGATATCCCACTAACCCCACTAACCATTGAAGAATTCATTGAGGTCATCGACTCCCTTGAACCAGCCTTTTTCAAACCGGCATTAGATGAATGAATTACACAGTTGCCAGGCCTATATTTAAGAGGCGATTTGCTGACCTTAGCCAAGGGGGCAAACAAACCGTACAAGGGGCGGCAAGCAAAATATCTTTTTCCCTCTACCGATCCATCATTTTTGCCTCTTGGTTCGTCAAGTTCCACACCGCACCATTCTCCAGGAGCAAACTCTGTTGTACCCATATATCTAACTACACCCACTTTAGAGCCTTGGCTGGATTTAATTATCACTCTGTCACCAAGTTTAAAATCGACATGAGAAGCAGACGATAAACTTGTAGATGAAACATCTAATAAAATTTATTGAAAAAAGTAATTTATTTCAAATGCTCAAAAAATAAGAGAATAACTTACTGAAAGGCTGAGACCTATAAAGACCTTTTGTACTCCCAGTGGGAGACATTGGGCTGCGTCTAGTGTTATTATTGGTCGGACTGGGAGGTGTAAATGTATATGACGTATCTCCTAGGTCAGCACCAGGTAATGGGACGCTAGTAAGCCTGGTAAGCCTAGAAAACACGCCGTGTTTTGGCTCACACTGAAAATACCTGACTCCCGCAACCGAACCATCATTCTTGCCTAAAATTTATTATTTAATTTTAACAATTATACTGAAAGAACATTTAAAACTTTACTAGTCTTCTCTGTTTTAAGCTTACCAATAGGTTGATCAAGAACAATTCCAGCCCATTCTCCTGGTGCAAATTGCGTTTCGCCAATATAGGCTATTTTACCAGGTTTCGTACCACCAACCCATACTTTTTGACCAATAATAAAACTGTCCGTATCTTCAGTCAAAACGGTGTGATCTAATGGAAGAATTAAAAGTATTTGTTTTCAAAACATTTTTAGTTGTTTATTAATCTAACTTCTGACCAAAATTGACGTTATTGTTAATTATTTATGTATGTAATTAAAAGCAGTGAGTTATAAGCTATTAGTTCTTTTGAGAAAGATTTTTAATAACATATTTATTTGCAAGAAATTATTAAGTTTAAATTAATTCCGTTAATTGTGTTAACGAAATACAAATATAGTGGAAAGATGATGTTCACTATAAATACATCGCAATATAAATACGTAAATGGTAGATTGTACCAACTTCAACTTTTATTCTCGTTAGGTAATAACAATAACAAAATAACATACAATTTATCATTTTACAATATTTCAACTAGAATTTGTATTCGTGGAGATTATAAACGATGTTTGAATTGGAAATAAGCCCAAGACTGTTTCATGTAGACTACTGCCAAAACCATATTCATTCAGAAATATTGAATAAAATATTTACCAAACACTTATTTTGGCAGTAGCAATATACTTCTTGAAATATTGCCAAAGGAAATATTCATTATATTATTATATATATACATATTTTAATTTGTAAACGCGCTTTAGCAAGATTTACGTATAGACTTAAACAAAATTAATAAGGTTTTTCTAACAAACTATATAATTACTATTTAAACTTTTTTCGGTGCAACTTTTGTGAAACATATTGAATACCGGTAATAAAGAAATAAAACACTGAAATGTTTATACAGAATTGTATTTAAAATACTCTACAATATTGTTTCGACCGACGCGGTCATCCTCAAGAGTAACAAATGGATTATACTAAAGTCTAAAGAATGCTGAACTACTATTTATATTTAGAACTATTTGAGTAAGGGTGGTGGATGGCAATTTTTACTATAGTTTGTGTAATATGAGGGGTGAATTGTATATATTAAGTTCTAATTGATTATTGACTAAATTAACCTGATTATATATAGCTTTTTTAATTTCTAGACTCTCCAATAAAGATAGTTTCCTGCTTTTTGATATGTTTGGATGTAAAATTTTTGATTTTTTAATGTCTATCGAATGTTTATTTATTGAACAATGTTTTGCGAGACCTGTCGCCATTAATAAAAACAAAAACAGGACAATAAATAACCACTCGATAGACATTAAAAATCAAAAAATTTACTTCCAAACATAGCAAAAAGCAGGAAACTATCTTTATTGGAGAGTCTAAAAATTAAAAAACCTATATATAATCAGGTTAATTTAGTCAATAATCAATTAGAACTTAATATATACAATTCACCCCTCATATTACACAAACTATAGTAAAAATTGCCATCCACCACCCTTACTCAAATAGTTCTAAATATAAATAGTAGTTCAGCATTCTTTAGACTTTAGTATAATCCATTTGTTACTCTTGAGGATGACCGCGTCGGTCGAAACAATATTGTAGAGTATTTTAAATACAATTCTGTATAAACATTTCAGTGTTTTATTTCTTTATTATCGGTATAACTATATAATTCTCGAACCATACAAAGAAGAAAAAATTCGAGTACCTTTAAAAATGAAGAAATGATTAATCCAAGATACATCTTAAATATACCATGTATTAGATTGGTAATATTTCGTTATACACAGAAAAACTACAAAAAAATACTATGTTACAGTTATTCTAATAGGTATGTATGTATTGAATAAATTAAATCACTTGTACAAACTATAACTGTAAAAATTTATTTATCAATACACAACAATGGATTGGCTATTTTCAAACCGTTAATTGATCAATTCACAAAATTCCCATAATCCACACCAGAAGACACGAAAAAGCGCAACTTTATTCTTTATGGTTGCTCTTGAAGAAATCTTAAGCCCTATTAAAACCAAAATTATTAACTAGACCCAATGTGTGCAGCAAGAACAGAGATGGTAAGCAAAGCATGACTTGGTGATATAATGATGTGTGAAACTTCATTTTTGTAAAAATACCTGCGTGTCGGCTTAAGCCGGCTTCGCTTAGACCACGATGGCAATGTGTTTCCCAGATTGCGTCCATACTGCCAACTACCAAAAGCCAAAAACAAAACACAAAAGCTCAACATTTTCGTTATATCACAATGTGCAAGAAGACTAGCAAGTGTAAAAAAAAACAAAAAAAAAGTTAAATTGGTGTATAAGTTAACATTTTGGGTAGACAGCAAATTTTTTTAATATATAGGTTATAGGGGTAGTTGTGAGTATAAAAGTCGGGTTTCGCTCGCAACCCCCCCACCCATTTAGTCTCCATCTTAAAGATTAATTTATATATAACAACACGTCCTACAAAAAAATTATATTAACGTTTTTTTTAGCTGCATAAATAGTCTGTAATTAGCAAGGCTATTGATGGTATACATAAGTGTAATTATTACATGGTTTCAACAAATATAAATAAATATATTTCAAATATAAATATAAATATGAAATCAACAGAAACAACTACCGGCATTGAATTACACTGTTCATTCTGATGGATTCTTAGACGAAGATATAACATATTAAAAAAAAAGAATACATTAAAATCCTTTTTCGTCTAAATTTTAAGGATCACAGATCCCACATTTCGAACGCGTCCTACACAGTAGGCACAGCGTACCGAAATCCATATCACACGACCAGTTTCGACCTATCGGGTCTCATCAGGTGGGCGCTCTCAGAAAAGCCTTTCAAATTTTATTTAGAAAATAATTAGAAATTCGCTTCGATCTTGTCGGTCTTTGTCGAGAGTATAGTTAATTCTCATCAAATTTTGTAAATAAACTTTTTTTGGTGAAACCATCAATATTGTTTTCGATTATAATTTACATATAATTTGCATTCATACATTTTTTATGAAAACTGAGTTCTATACGTACTCCATGTTTACAAGAAAAATGCTGCCTACCCTATATATAGATCGTTTGACTAACCCATAAAATGCAATGATAATTTATATAACAAAATTTCATGTCTGCTACCTACTACAATACTTTAAAACAAAAAATGTACACGATAAATAATAGAAATTTGATTAGTTTTAGAAGATAAAAACAGATTTTTTTTTCTGTTTGATTAGAAATTAAATCTATTGTACTATTTTAAAAATATTATAAAATAAGTAATTATGTTTCACCAAGTGATAACTGCAGGTACGTTAAATTTGTTAAAAATATTCTCTATAAATTCTAGTATTATTTGAATCTTCGTATATATGCAATTTTCGTTTTACATTAAAGATACAATCAGAGTAAATATGTATATTATACAACTGATATAACAAACTATACATTTTCATTTTAGTACTCTTATGTGAAGAAACTTCGTAAACCATTGATTTACTGTTTTTCATTTCTATATTATTTAATGTTACATTAAAGATTTTATTCCTGGTTGTTGGAAATAAAAACAGAGAATTATTATTGAAATAAAATTCTAATTTAATAATAAAGGTCTGTAAATAATTATTACTCTGAACAACAACAATTACCTCCTAAAACATAATAAAGAAGCTGCATGAATGATTATCGATTCAATAAAAAAAATAATAGTATACTTAATACTTGTTCACAATAGTATATAAAATATTCATATTTACGACATAATTACCGTTACAAATTCTAATAACCCACAAATTAACTGATAATGACTAAACGTCTTTTAGGTAACCGACGTCATAAAAACGAAACATGTTCATATCAATTAAAAATAATAATAAGTGGTTATTGCATGTTACCAAAAATTGAAAATAAAAACAACAACATACATTACATTACCAATTTCAATCCAACTGAAGAAACATACCTATGTGATAAATTGTTGTTTAACGAATTGTTATACGATCTAATCTAACTTAAAAAACAATTTGATTAGTCTAGCCAAATTTTTGATTTTTTGATCATTTTGATCATACGACCATTGTCAAGGGAACGAGTTTAACCTTATACTGAAGGAGTAAAGAACTAAACTAAAAATTTTTACTAATCACTGACAATGAAATATTTGAAGAATTTTTAGTAGGTGTAAATTGTATTTAAAATGTATTTAAAAAATTTTGTTGTTTCATTCCCACCAGCTACTAATACTGGAGCAGTCCGATCGACCCACCTGTAGTACAAAGCCGATAGGAAAGGCGGAAGGCGCTCTTCGCGAATCGTGGAAAAAAGTGGGTGGTAGTGGTTTGGGAGAGACATATGATATAGGGAAAAAAAAAATGAAGGTAAAAGTAAAGATTGTAACATTTCCATTTACTTAGTGCGACATATGATTTTAATAAACAATTTTTCTATTCACATGCACTATTCTTATGTATATTTATCCCTCATTGTAGTAACATGTTTGGCCACCAGATGGGCTATGCCAATTTGACTGATCCTAATAGCAGTATTTGTAGTTAAGTATTTAACGTAGTGTGGCGATACAGTATTTGTTATAAAAATAATTTTATATTTTTAAAGGAGACATTACTGTATGTTTGTGTATTTGTTTGTGAAGGATCTTTCTATGGTACATATGGGATTCATTTGTAGACAACTATTGTAAATGTTATTGCTTTTATTGTGAAAATAAATAACTCTATTCTAAAACCACTATTTATCTGTACTGTATCTATTCTTCTCTTATCAATAACTTAATTACTTCTGTAGTTTCCTCTAATCCCTATTAGCATTCCCACCTTGTGTACTAACTGTATGACGTGATTTCAACGAAACGCAGTCAGATAGTTTGAAAATTACCCAACTAGAATCAGCTTTTAAATTCCCAACATTACTAAAACCACTTGCTAAAGGTAACTCCTTCTGGGAAATGCTAACTTGAACGATATTTCATACATAAAATTCGTTAAATACTTCATGCACTTCTTGGTGAATTAAAAAAAAAAGTTTTACGAGAATATTAGCAACAACACACAACACCCATTCGCACATTCACCCTAAAACAAATTTTATTCACATTTCTCAAATAGTCAGTCTTAGAGACTAATTAATTGTTTATGTGAAATTCTAACTGCAGGATATACTTCTAAACTAAAAAATCTACACAGTCATACATTGGGATCAATGGTGCAAAATATTTAAAATATAGGATCAGCTAATAACTTTAATTTTTTTTTTTAATTTTAAAAATATCAATTATGTTTTGTATTTATTATCGCAAATAATTATGCACTCGATTTTCAACTTTTTAATCAAAATTATCGACAGGAGACGACTATATTTTATTTATACATTTATAGTTTTATTTTTAACTTTAAAATAAGCGTAACACATTACAAGTAATTATAAATTAAAAGAAATTTAACAGTTGCCAATATAGTTATGAATATCTTATATAAATTATTACATGAATTTGAAATTGAATTTTACTACGAACAAAGAGTTAATGTGTCATTAAAACATTTAAAGGTGTATAAACGTGAATTAATAAACAAGGCTAAAGATAATAAGCACAATTTGTTTAAATAAATACGACTGTAACCTAGTTACAAAGTTATTCTGAAAGTAACACAATTTGCATAGATAAACTAAGGAATTAATCGAAGGTAATCGCAACATAACTTTATTATTCACATTCTTTAGTCCTTTAGTTTTCTTGACCAATACATATTAATGTTTGCGTTAAGTGACTTTTTTATTTAAGACTAATAAGAAAATAACAGTAAAGGTGATACCATTTTATCTACTAAACAAAAAAAAGTTTAAACTTAAACTTATAAAAGTCTTTTTCTTTTATTACATTATTTAAATTGAGTTTCAATAGATAAGTAAGTACAAATACTTAAGTGCTTAAACTTTCCTGGATGCAACTATTGTAAAACATATTTAATATGGGTATACAATGAAATAAGAAGTACCTGTTTAACCCAAGTATGACTGACTAGATAGAATCAATATTGTCAAGATTTTCATAAAGTGTGTTGAAACAATTTAATCTGTTCTTTTCTGTTTTGTTACAAAAGTTGTTTTTTTAAATCAAATAAAAATCCTATTTTACAAACACAATGTCCAGGATAATTTCAATGGAACGTACGCAAAAAGTTTAAAAAGTAAAGTGAATGAAAATTAAGTTCTTTTAAATTGATTATATTGAATTAGCGGATACTTGATGGAAGTCTAACATATTGAAATAAATACACAGTTGATAACTTTCACAATTTATTAAATAAACTTAACACGTGTTTCGCCAACACCGTGGCTTCTTCAGAAGTACAAAATTTATTTGAAACTACCTAAGAGTAGATGTTTATAAAATAGGGTGGTGCATCTTCATTAGAGTGAGGGATAAGATTTAATAGTGGTGAGAGGTTTATATCTACTTGGTCATTAAGTAATATGTCTGTATTTTTTATATTTGTTAATTTATTTAGATTCTAATAGTGTAAGTTTTAAACTTTTAGAATCTAAAGAAATTAACAAATATAAAAATACAGACATATTACTTAATGACCAAGTAGATATAAACCCCTCACCACTATTAAATATTTTCCCTCACTCTAATGAAGATGCACCACCCTATTTTATAAACATCTACTCTTAGGTAGTTTCAAATAAATTTTGTACTTCTGAAGAAGCCACGGTGTTGGCGAAACACGTGTTAAGTTTATTTAATAAATTGTGAAAGTTATCAACCGTGTATTTATTTCATTAAGTTATTTTACTTTACTTAGGTACTTAAAAATGATTTATTAAGTGTCTAATGAATTTACCTCATAAAATATGAACATTTTACATTAATTTTAAACTAAAAGTTCCATTAAAAAGAAAACACAAATGCTTTAGCCAAAAATCGAGTTGTTTACGTGACAAGCTACAAAAAAGGAGAAACCACATGAACCCAAGTGTTTATTATTATTGAGAAAGCCTTCACCTTGTGAAGCAACGGTTGTATAGAGTATGGGTGTTGCTGCGAAATTGTGTACTGAAAATCTGCACGCACATACATGTAATGATGTAATTAAATTAATAAACAAAAGCAACTTATACTTACGGCGTCGGGTGGGTGAAAAACCTACAGCGCCGCCTATGTCCTCGACTTCTTCTTTAACCTCTTTATGAGCAAAACAACGCAATAAAATTAATTAAACTAAGAAACCAGTCAATTTAATTGAGAAAGTCTCGACGTGTGTTTATATGTACATTGCATTTCAGGAATTCATTTGACATAGCATTAATTGTACGTATTTAAGTGGTACGTACAACGTCCAAGAAAATGAACGCACGGATTGGAAAAAGTATTTTGTCAAAAAATGTTTTTTTGTCATAATTTTCTTATTATTATTAATTAAGGAACTCAAACCTTAATCGAACTTCAACAAATTTATTTGGGCTAAATAGCCATTATCGATCAATATCAGTACGATCATACTAAATTTAAAATACGAAATACACAGTTTATATATGTTAGATACACACAGAAACATGTTTTTCTTAGTTATTAGAACGTTCTTAATTTCTAAAATTCTAGTATGGTTAATTTTCTGGTAATGACTTCAAATTATTAATGTTTAAGTGATGGTTTTCTCATAAACAATGTTCTGTCAAACCCGTAAAGTATATATTTTATTCTTAATACTAGCTAGGTGTTCTTTGAAATGAACTTCTAATGAGTGACTTGTTTGTCCGATATACAGGGCTTCAGAATCCTATCAATTTAGTTGATAGACTTCACTTTTTTCTGTGACATCTAATCTTCTCTTATTATTAATTAAGATTGAACTTATATTAAGTGTATTGATTTTGATTGCAGTTAATTTAAATTTGCTTAAATAATTTTTAATTTTGCAACTGGAATTTTTAATATAATTTATGGAACAGAAAATCTATTCTCAGAAGAAGTCTTGTTCTTCGAGTGGAATATTTACTAAACTATGTAAAAGACTACGAAAAGTGGTAAGTTTCATATTAAATTCTACATTCAAGTTTATTATTTTTATGATAGATTCATGGGTCAAGAAAATTTAATTGTTTCTCAGATTCTACTTCTGTTGTAAAGACAATGTTTTTTTTTGTTCAAAGAATTTAAAATATTTAAAAAACTGTTTGACTGTCTACAAATCGCAAACCAAACACAAAAAATGTCGAACTAAGATAACTTACCGGACTTTTGGGCCGTGGTCTATAGGCTTTTTGGTTGCCTGACGTTTCGTCAGCGGCTGCGGCTGACATATTCAGAAGCGTTTGTGGTTTGGTCGTTGTAGCAGCTTTCGTCGACCAAACCACAAACGCTTCTGAAGATGTCTGCGGCAGCTGCTGACGAGACATCAAGCAACCAAAAAGCCTATAGATCACAGCCCAAAAGCCCGGTAAGTTATCTTAATTCGATTGACGCCGGTTGTGAAAGCCTACATACTACAAAAAATGTCATCAACATATCTACACCAGAAGTCAATACACTTAGTATACTAAGAAAATTTACTACTATCGAACAAACTGCATTCTAAATAGTCCTTGTAAATACTGGTGATAGCGGAGACCCCATGGGGAGCCCTACTTTTAATGTAATATTTACCTTCGTGTTCAAAATAAGCTTGGGATATACAAACTTTTATTATTTCCGAAAATTCGTAACTTTTTTTATGTTTTCAAGATCATATCGGCGTCGCGTCATTATAATGGCGTCCTCTTGCCGCAATGCAGGAGAGAATCGCGTTGACTAGCATCTCCCTCGGAACTTCACGGACCATTCTTACAATCACATCCTTTAACTCATCAATATTTCTCAACTTGTTGATATATGCCAATGATTTTAAATGTCTCCACAAGAACAAATACAAATTTTATACACCGCCTATTTAGTCCAATTAAATGCTACAAATTTTGAAAAAGAAGTCAATACTATAAAATTATTACCGGTAAATAATGGATACGATATTAAATTAATAGATTCTTTGATTAAAAAAAAAAGAAAAAAGTTGCTAATGTCCAACTTTTTTGTGTCTCATGGCTTTGAAAATAACAAAAATAAACAATATGCTTTTATTAATTTTGTACCTTCAGTGTCTAGTAAAATTTGTAATAACATAAAGAAAACTAACATCACAATGCACAGCATTACAATTCCTGTTAGTATTGGATTCCCCCTCATATAACAAAAAAGTCCTATTTTGGAACATCATTTGACAAAATACTTTTTTCTATTTGGCTCACCAATATTTTGAAATCCATGTTTTCATTCTGATTGACCCTATATTATGTAAATTTTATAATACATATCAACAAATTACAATATTTTTAATGTTTTAAATTTTTCATCTATGTGGGAGCAAATTTAAATTCCTGTGTCGTTTTTGACATTTAAAATACACGTCTAAAGACAGAACATTCTATTAAACCACTCCATTGATAGATGGATACTTTAGTTTTAGAAAAAATTCATATTCATTATTAGCGAATAAATAAACAATAAAATAAATAAACATTTATGTACGAAGAATTTTTAAAATTCTCGTTGATTTTCCTCACGACTGTAATGTATTTCTCACCATTTAAAAATAAAACTATACAACCTTGAAGAAACCATTTAAGGTTAATATGCAAAAACTTGTCATAATATATTTACATGTACATATAACACAGCAACAGGTGTTAGTATCATGGAATAAATTTTGAATAAATTAAGAAAAAATGAACAATTTTAAGCTAAAATTAACAATTTCTGTGTAAAAAACTAGTTTTTGACAATCACAAAAGCAGACGCAATAAAATTCTTTTAAAAGTAAACGACGAAATCTTCCAGCAAAATTCAGAAATAAGGGTAGAAATGAAAAATGTTTTATACAGTTAAAGTTAAAAGTTATAAAAACATATATACCCATAATTAAGTTTGTAAATAAAAGAAACAATAGTACCCTTTTATAGAAAAGAAATTTTGAAGCCCTGATCACCTGATCCGTTCTAATTAGAGTATAAAGTAATTAATAGTGATAATGAATTAATAAAGTGATTCTTCATCAACAATGCATACCAGTTTTTACTTATTAATAACGTAAACTACGTACCTGAAAGTTTATGACGTCCGTATCTATCTATCAACGATTGTACATGATCATCACTATCATCTAGTTTAAATAAAAAAGAAAAACAAGAAGAAAAATTATCAACTTAGCTTCTACCGCCTACCTCAAAACGAAGTGTTCAATTAAAGATTACAAGAAGGACCTATGTTCACCGCAACAATGTTTGGTAAATAATTTTCTTTTTATCGCATACAAAATACACGTGCTTTAGAGAGGTATATAACATTTGTTGATATAAGTATTTCTGTCTGAATTCACAATATTTTATAAACTTAATTGTTCAGCGTCGATTAAAACAAAAATATATACACGTCACCGGCCATATCAAAGCCACCATTACTTGAATGTTATTTTTACCGGAAGAACTCGTGCTGGTGGGCAGGCAGTCCCTCTGACCTACACTGTAGTGCAAAGCCGGAGGTTAGGACGTAAGGCCCTCTTCAGCCTACTTGAAGGAATCGTGGGAGTGGGTGGATGGTGTGGTTAGGGAGAGAACGACGAGACGAACGAAATGAAGACAGAAGAGAAGTGAAAGATCATCTGTGGAATATTACTGCCCCAGCATTTGCCTAAATGATCCAAGGAAAACACAGAAAACTTGGACCAGAGCAGCCAGACCCGGGTTCGAACAGGTGACCTCCCGAATGCAAATCAATGATCTAGAGCGCTAGACCACGCCACTCGGGCCCGAAGGCCAAAAACCAACAAAGATATGATCTTGGTTGACGTTCTGACAAAACTGCCAGACGTGTATCGCGATTTTGAACCAATTGGTTCTCATCAGCACGCTGTAGAAAGTTCCAATAGAACACCAACCAACCAATCTATCTGCTGTCTATAGACAGCGTTTGATAAATAAATATAAATAGTGCAGTTAACGCCATCTGCAGATATTTGCCACTTATTTGTGGGATTCAGTATTTTCAAACAAGGCAGCAGGTAAATTAGTTGGCGTTCTGTCGAGACAGTTGATGAGAACCAATCAATAAGGTCGAAATCGCGATATACGTCTGACAGTTTTTTTATTTTTTATTATTTGATTACGTGCCTACACCGTAGTTAACTACGCTGAGGGTTCAGTTTAACATGTTGATATCCTTATCAGAAAAGGACCTTGTTTAACAATACTGAATCTCACAAATAAATAGCAAAATATACTACCGCTGTCTGTATTAAATATTCAAATTTTGGGGAAAGTTAAAAAAATCGTTCTTCCAAAAACTGATTTTTCGTTATTTCGTAGGATTTTCGATATTCTAAGGCCGAAAAAGTAAGGAAACCGATAATTACACAGAAATATTTTGTTTTGCAATTCATCAGATCAATCGTCCATTAGGCCGCAATTTGCAATGAGAGAATCTGGCAATATTGCACGCCTGCATGTAACAATACAGATGGTGCTAATAAAGGATGGCCATTATGAAAAATATGATTAGAAATTCAAACGCCACAAAATTTCTGACTGCAATGTTACCAATTTTATTCTTACAACAGAAACACCAGCTAAATTAAATGTTAAAAAAAATTAATAATAAAAAATGCTATAGTAGAAGGCGTTATACTTAATAGAAAACAATCCTGTAAGAAACTTTTTTATATGATTATAAGTTTTAAAATTAATTAGCAGCAGTATGTTACGTGACGTTATTTACATCCTTAAATAATTAATAATTATGAAAAAATTAATAAAATACCGAACACGCATACAGTTAAGTAAGTATTTATAAAATCATCTGAATACTTTTTAGGAGCCTGACATTTCAGCTTCTTAAGACTGGAAACAAGGTCTTTACACCATTTTTGGATCAAAATAAATGAGTCATTCACAATCAGATCAATATTCGATTTACATGAAACAATAGAATGCAGCTGAAAAAACGATTTACACAAAAGATTTCACTTCGTTTGTTACATTTAAGTAACGATGTTCGACAGACGTAAAATTATCATACGGATTCTATAAAAACCATTGACAAACGTTTCAATACATTTAATTCGATAATAATAATCGTGGACGGTACTTCGTAGAAAGCTCTGGAATAACTACGCCATGTATTTGCTATGTATCACTAATGACCATCTTTATCCTTCGTCCTGCGCAATATTTCGACCAATAGAACCTCATTTGACATAATGAGATCAAATCTGGTCTGTAGAGTGGAACTAATGTATAGTATAGACTCCAATAACCTTATTTGGGGTAAGCTGTTAAAACAAAGTAAATATAACAATGTAATAATATATACAGGGCGTTTCACTTAAAACGGAAAGTTTGGTTCGTGACAAACATATGCAACACTCCATATATTCAGAAACATTACAGCTGGGGGTTTATACAAGCACAGTTAAAAAAAGTATTATTTCAACTTTGCTGACACTGCATTGGTTGGACTATAGAGTGAATATTTTCTTTAAGTGGTACACCATATTTGATATGCGCCATATTCAAGTGCTCTCCAATTAGGAGCTAACAAAGATCACGACAATATAATTATTAATTTATTCACTCAAACTATTAAGACACCCATAATCTATTCGTTTGAGGTTCTAGCACACAATTATAGCTAATATAACTACTCACTGTATTACGTTCTACCTAAATGTTTAATATAAAAAAAAAAAATTTTAAAAACAATACCCATACTAAAAATTCTTCAAATATTTCGTTTAATTATCCGTTAACGAAAACCAGTAGCGTAGCGGCCCGTGCCTTGAAAAATAAATGATGATTCTTCACTAAAGAATTGTAAAAAGACAAGTAAAAACTAAACTTATAAATAGACAGTATGCCCTCGAATTTCCATCAGAATATGTGGATGAATATTTCAGGTTAAGCATAACATACTAATAAGTAGGTATCCCCGAGACTCCCAAGAGTAACAAATAACCAAAAAACATTTAGTTCTTGGTTAAACATTTATCGAAATTACCAGTTGCCGATTACGATGTCGATCTAATTAGGTCCCATATCGGCACACGATAGGCAGCATGTCGTCATCTACTCATCTATTTTTTTATTACATGATGAGCACAAAATTAATAAAGAACATTTAGTTCATGGTCTGGTTTGAGTACCTGCTATGTAATAGAGGCTGCGTCGTTGATTCAGTTTGTTAAGTAGATACCTTCGTAAGACCTTGTCAAACACATGAAATACCACAGTAAGTAGTAAATATCAATAGATGGCGACATACTACATGTAATATGATACTTTAAAGTATATGTAAAATACACACATACACATAGGCTGGCGCATAATTCATACTACGATTTATGCTCGAATACAAATAGTAACTACTTACTTATTTTTTATACTTTAAATATATTCTTCTGTAAATAATTTAGATAAGTAGCCGAGATCTCTTGGTGACCCATATTGTAAATCAAAAGAAAGGAAAACGCTTGGAAAAGTTACTTTATTATTTAACCTAACTTAACCAACTGCTTTGCAAGAAATTATCCTACGTTTTACCAAAGTATCTCAATTATAATTCAAAATTTACTGTTAAAAAAGAAGATAGCCTTGATCTATTAGAAAAATTAAAAGAATATGTAATTCCTTCTACAGCAAAACTATTATCTTTTGATATTAAAAATTTGTTCCCCTCTATACCTATTTTAGAACCAATCATTAACATCGGAACTAAACAAACAAAATATCAACACAAACCTAAAACAAGAGCTACTAAAATTGATTAAAGTAAGTCTTTCTCAAAATTATTTAACATTTAACCAAACATTTCCCCTTTCTATGCAAATTTTTTCATGGACAATTTTGAAAAAAATAATCTTTTTAATTCAAAATCAAAGTTACTAAAATTTTTCCATTGTTGGTTCAAATACGTGGATGACATCTTTTGCATATGGTGCGGTACCGATCGACAAGCATCTCAATTTTTAAACCTACTCAACTCTTTTAACAAAAAAATTCAATTTACCATGGAATTAGGCACCAATGAACTAAACTTCTTGGACTTGAACATTCAAATATTTGACCAAAAATTAAATTTTAACATATATAGAAAAGATACTTTCACAGATTCAATAATACCATTTAGCTCAAATCATCCTTATAACATAAAACTAGCAGCCTTTCATTTTTTAATAGATATAATTTTAAACGTTCCATTAACCGAAGAACATTTCAATATCGAACTACGAACAATAAAAACTATAGCTAAAAAAAACGGTTACAACCCTATAACAATAAATAAATTACTACTCAAGAAACAAACAAACAGATTCAGAAAACTTATTTACCCAGTATACAAAGATAACACCGACCAAACTACCTGGAAGAAATTACCATATTACAACAAAGTAAGCGAAACTATTGGAAATACCCTTCATCATAACAACATAAAACCCGCATATTTCAATAATCTCACGTTAGGCAAAATTCTGATCAATAACAAACTTCGGCCAAAAATAAATCAATTAGAAAATAGTGGTATTTATGAAATTTCTTGCAATAATTGCGAGGCAATTTATATAGGCAAATCAAAACGAAAAATACAAACACGTTTCACTGAACATAATGCTTACATTACTTACAAAAAACACAACTCCAGTCTAGCTAGTCATGTAATTGATAATAACCATTCAATAGAAATAGAAAATTTAAAATTATTAAAAACATTCAAGGCGGTCCAATACTAGACAGATATGAAATAGTTGAAATTAATAAAGCAATATCTAATAATAAATTTCTTGTTAACGAACAAATAGACTTTGGTATAAACCTCTTACTAAACTTAAGATTAAGTTAAATATTCCACCCCCTCCATATTATTTTAGTTATAAGTACTGTAATCACTGATGTAACTTTAGTATTGAATGTACTCCTGAAGATGGCCTAATAAGGCGAAATGTACATAGAGCTATCTAAATAATAAAGTGACTTTTTCCTTTTTTTTGATATTCTTCTGTATTTTAGACTTTCAAACTTGTCATTTTTGTATTATTGGAAATGTCTATATAGATATACTTTAAAAAATTTGCATCCCTCTTCATTATTCTCTGTTCTCTCTATATTAAGACTATATTACACCGAATACTGTCACATCGGTAAACTGTTATTGTCACAGAAAAATTAGTAAACGGACTCGACAGGTGCCTATAAGGTTACTTTTATTATACAATGACCGATTGGGAAAGGCCAAAGGATTGCTTTACATATGTAATAATTTGTTGCCACCTGCGAGCATCAATCATTGGGACTGCTTTTCTGGCATCGAATGGCAGCAACATCTGTCGACTACTTTGTTTTTAATGAATACACGCCTCAAGATAAACTTCAAATTCGTAAATCGTGTAGTAACACTTTTGCCTTGATATTTAATGTATATAACTATCTTTATTGTTAGATAAATGATATGTAAATATGAAAACATATGTAGCACTAAAAACCTAGACGATGCACTCAACAATAAGTGGAAAGTGTTGCATATCAAATTGGTAGATGTATATAGCTTAACAATCAAGCTATAAAAATTGATAAATATAAACCATAAAATTGATAGGCAGCTATTTGTTGTAATTAGTTATTACGTGGTCTAATAAGAAAATATTCACAAATTTTTATTATTATTATTAGGATGGTGTGTTGGCTTGATAGTCAATTGTTTTCTATCGATTTCATGGAAATATATCGTTTTTGAATAAGGGAGTGGGCGGATTGCTTGATATCAAATTAATTTAAAATATATATAAATATTTGCACATTAGATTACGTAACTAATTACAACAAATACCTTTCTTACAATTTCATGGAAAAATATCATTTTTGACTAGTAGGGGGGAGGGCTTCTTAACTCACAAACCAGCACACTACTCTATTATTAATTAAAACAATATGTAAATATTTGTACATTAGACTACATAACTAAATGCAACGAATAGCTTTCTATCGATTTAAAAGAAGAAAAAAAAATGTTTTTGAATTGGAACTACCACATGTTTTTTAAAAAAATTATTGTAGGCTTATTCCGAATCTAGCCTCAGAATTGTGACAGTACCTCTGGATTTTGAGATATCCTAATCTCAAATTACAAAACCTTCAAGTTTTAACCCTTATGTAAGCACTAGTACGTGAAATCAAAGAGCAAAAGAACCAAGAGAGTAGGCCTTTCCGAAGTATTTTTTGTCGATGAATTAGAATGTGGCTTCAAACTAGCCCCAATTTAATCAATTTTTGGTATTTTTACAGTCCCTTCTTTCAATTTGTTCCACTCAAAATTCTGTTTCTTTGCAATGTCAGTTTTTTGAAATAATAGTTTTTCTTTGTTTCGGTTTTTAAAAAGGCTTGCATTATACTCACGAGTTAAAAATGCTCCAATAGAGACTCGGTAATAAATCTTAAGACATAAATTTGTCACGCAGGCAAGTCCACCCAAAACATCATAAAATAATTCAAAATTATTTAAAAAAAATTGAAATAAAACAATAGGAAACAGAAACATCCGAATGTACCGAAAGATGATCAAAAAGAAATCGAATGACAAACAACAAAAAACATACTGTGGTAGATGCCATTTAAAAAATGAAGTTACCTATTTGTGTTTGAAGTTTTTAAACTTTGTATTTTTTTCTGAACGCCCACTATAAATTATGAAGTTTGATTTTGACAAGACGTTAGCTTTAAGACTTAAATATATCTAGTAAACATTTCAACACCCTAAGACAGTTTTTATGGAATTAATAATTTTTTATAGTTTGGGTTGCGATAGCGAACTTTTTTATCTCAAAAACTATTCATCCCAGGCATACAAATTGGTAATCAAAGTCACATTAAAATTGTATGCTTAATACAAATTTGTCGTTAAAAATATAACGTTCCCTTCTGAAATAACAAAGACAGTTGAAATTATTTTAGATAAAAATATTATCCTTGAAACTCCCAAAATTTCAAATCTCTAACACGCTTAGTTTCCCTAAAACGTCTAATATACCACTGAGTTAGCATGACCCTGTATGATAGTGTGAATATAGATATAAAAATATTATATTTTTTGCAACAAGCTGTTAATGAAATGCAAAGGATCGGATGATATATTAAATTAGTTAGTAGGTGAATTCTTCTTTCTTTTTTTTTTCACTACTATTTAAAGTCACAATTTGCCGTTTTAACAGCTGTTCAGTAAATTATCTTCAATTATTGTTGCATTCATTGTAAATTTCCTTTACTTCCTACCTAGTACAAGGTTCAATGGCAAAATGCACTAAGTTTAAGTGTTGCAGTAATACTTTTTACAACATGTTAAAAGAAACATATTAAGAATTCTACTTCTTTATCATATTTTTAACCTTGACAAAATAGAATATCATTAAAATGAGTAGATAAGTAACAATTTCTTTTAAGGTTTTTCTTATTGAGTTAGACAGCTGTAAATGAATGAATTGATTTGATATTTTCTTGATGTTTTGATAATTTTATTACAGCTTCCTCAGTAACTCATTTGTCTTAATTCGTTTCGTTAAAAGGTTAACTAAGAAACATCATGGTTAATTGGTCGGTTACCAATTTTTTAAAACTAAACTAAACATTTATATAAATGATTTTGGTGGACCACAATTATATTTCAACATAAAACACACATTTTGATTACAAAAGTTGTTGACCAACCAACATAACTATGAAGTTTTTAGCGTAAGGTTAAACAAAATTTTAAACAATTTTATTAATTTTCATCTATCCAACTTCATCTGAAAACATTTAAAATCTACCACAATAAGGACATGTGCAAAAGCTCACAACGTAGTAATAATACTTTAACAAAACCAATAATTCGGACAGAACAAATTATTATTTGAGAGTAAAGTCGAGAAAATATCGAAGAACAACAACTCTTAAAGACAAGAACTTAATAAAGTCAAAACAAACATTTACAAAGTTACTCAAAAAGATTTAAATTATATTGTTTATTAAAGATTATTAATTTATGCCTGTCTAAACGATTTAAAAACATCGATAAGCCACTGTGAAAATGATTGCTCGCTTTTGTGATGTTAAAATACATTGTTTATCGGAACATTAATTAAAGAAAGGGTCAAGATAACATTACCGTTGTGGAATCTTGATTTTTCAAACATAATACTATGAAATTTCACAACATAGCTGATTAGAACCCACCTTTAACATACTAAGCAACCCACATATCTGCAACCCACTGAAAAATATTAATCCGGCATTAAAAAGTAAAACAAATTTCAGATTAAACAACTCTTACACATGACTGAAAAAGATGCATTCCAATTTTACAGCTAACTTAACTATTTCATAAAATGGTGTAACAAAAATAGTCACATTATCAAATATATTGTTTTAACTTTGAAAATGGAACATGACTATTACATAAAATAATGTCCTACATGTCTATGCATATATGTAGGTTTGTAAATTATTTTTATGAAGATGTCTCCTCTCATGATACAAAATTATAGAAATGACTGACTATTAACCCGTTTAATTAAAGGATAAACTAAGTAACTCGTCTAATTTCGATATTCAGGATCTTCTAGTTTAATTGCATTTTTAGTTGAAAATCGTGAACGTTTTGACGTATTGAGCATGTTTAAATGTCAGTTGATATAAATATTAAGTGGTCGTAGGGTCATAGATGGGATGTGCTAGTGGCTGTGGCTAAACGGCCGCCGACGGAATCATTAGGTTAAATAAGGTTGCGATATAGAGGAACGCCGTGGTTAATATAAAAGTGCTATGAAACATCGATAGCGGTACTCATCCATCCAAACTGGAAGGACTCAACTAGTACTTTTATTTTCAAATCAATGGGAAACAACAAATGTTTTGTGTTCTTAAAACGTCATTATAAACGATCTTTCTGTCTGCCCTTTATACATAGCATCGTTTAGAATGAGGTTTAAAGAACACAAAAAGTAAATCGATGATAAAAAATGTAGTACTGGCTTTTCCCAACATTATTTTGAAAATGGCCATAATTTTTACGTAGAAAATAAATTCAGAATCTTACATATCCTCAATAAAAGCAAAAGATTACATTTGTTAGAAAAATTAGAAATCCAAACAGCTTTTTTCTAAATAAAATTTTTAAAAATGAACAGTGTGAACTGCACAATAGCCCTATATTTCGTGCATGTTTCCAAAAACTGTAAGTGGGGTCACATCCCCCACCCACATGTGAAGTATAAATAGTTATGTTTGTTTATCTTTAGTTAGTTTCTAATTGACCCTTTGAGAATGACCTAATTAAACTGAAACGATTGTAAGAGTATTATTCTTAATAAAGTTTGTAAAACCTTTGAACAAGTGTGTTTGTTGTTTTTTGAATTTATTAAAAATTCCTCACCGCAACCTCTCTAAATATTATTAAAAGTTGGATTATTTAGGGTTTTCGGCAATCCTAGTCATTTAACGTTTTGCCGCCACTCACACCACTGAAACTCAAATGTCAGCAACAACAGCAGTATAATGAATAATTTGTTTCAATCAATTTACTTCATATCTAAGAAAACACTCGGAAAATATTAAAATTTGTTGAATTCGTGGTCAGTGTTCTGTAAGGTAAACGTGCCTATCATACAGATAGCTAGGCTGTGAGTTAAGTTTGACAAATCGATGATATCCTTATTAGAAAAGGACCTTGTCAAACAGTAACGAACTCACAATTAGTGGCAAAGTACTACATATGACGTTCAATACGCTACGTCGGGTAGAACATCTGTAGTTATTTCCTTTTTCGGTATATTTTGTCATGGCTCTAGTTTATACAATTTACGTGCCTATTTATACTTACCATTGTAAGTATACTTTTTTCGGTGCACTGTTGATGAAACATAATTAATTAATGATAAGAATAAAAGATTTATTTATATAAAATTACATAACAAACAGCCAAAAAATTACAACCAAATAAGTATAATTTTGAATTTAATGAAAAATTGTCATTATAGAAATGAAAACGGTGAATCTGATAATTATGTGATAAAAGGTCAAATACGTAGAATACACTACTTAAGGGTACTCTTGTAGCTAAAAAATCAAAACTGTGATTGCATTTTATGGAAAATATCATATCATCGATGCGTACTGAGTACCTACATCTCTCACCTACGCACTGACGCCATTACAGTCTGATTCGCGTTGTTTATTAAATGTTTAAGATGCCTCCGATAATCGTAAGTCCCGACTATAAAGTCCAGGCTGTTATACGATTCCGTAGTGCTAAAGGACTAAAACCGATTGATATTCATCGTGAGACCTGTACAGTTTACGGACAAAACATTATAAGTAATGGAATGGTAAGGAAGTGGTAGAGAGCATTTAAAGATGGCCGCACAAATGTGCATGATAATGACCATCCGCATGTGGCTAATCAGACCAAAAACTCATCACATCTTTTCACTGGGAAACTCTAGATCATCCTCCGTATAGCCCTGATCTGGCGCCCAGTGACTACCATTTGTTCCTGCACTTGATGAAACATCTGGGTGGTCTACGTCTTCAAAACAATGGCGAAATCAAAGCAGTTGTGATGCAGTGGTTAACAGTTAACAAGTCAGGTGGCAGAGGTATATGAGAAGGGTATTCAAAAACTGATCACTGGTCGAACGTTATGACAAGTGCCTCAATATTGAACGAAATTATGTAGAAAAGTATACTAAGGTGCAGGCTTTCATGTAAAAATAAAATTATTAAGATATCTTTGCACGTTTTTATTAATTTCAAAACGGTACTTAAAAAACATGCCTCCTATATAATTAAGACCTAAAAAGGTTCAAATGGTCATTATAGTGTTGGATTTGTTCCTTAACATCTAGTTAATAGATTTGCTCTCAATTTTGAACCAAAATATATATACTTTAACTAGTCATTTATGGTACAGTTACTAAACTCGTCATTATTAAAAAATTGTGCAAAGTAACATTGAGGCCGGATGCTTTCGATTTTTCTATTGGCACGAATGCAAGGTCTATTCGACACCGTAAACTTAATGAGCAAACATTATTTACAAAATGAATCAAGTTCAATGTGATGGTCAAGGTAAAAAAAACAAATTCATAAAAAAAGGTCAGATAGGACATTCAATGACACGACCTTTTCTAAAACCATTAGTATTTTACTGAAAACTATTTTTCTGATTTACTGTAACTATAACTTACTACTGTAGGTTTTTTAAATAACTTTAACCTTTAAGTAACAACAATTATTAATAAGAAAAATAAAATTTACATATCATCAAAAACTTACAAAATTCGTCAGACATGTCCCTAAAAAATCGAATATTGAACCAGTTTTTATCCAATAATAGTAATAAATTAAGCAACCACTTCGGAAATTCTAAACACAAGGATGATTTTAAGAATGAACCTGGTATATATAATATCAGCTGTAATAATTGTGATAAAGTTTATATCGGTTTAACAAAAAGAAATATTCATACCCTTCTTAAAGAACATTTTTCTCATTTAAAAAATAATAACCCTGAAATGTCGACCGTAGTCACACAATTTTTAAATAGTAATCATTCGTTTGATATAAATAATTTAGAATTATTAAAGCCTTGTAGTAATTACTTAGAACTTGTTATTAGCGAAGCTGTTTACATCAATAAATATAGGAAAAACCTAATGAACTTCGACACACACCACTTAAATAATCGCCTCATCTCTCTTGTGTCTAAGAATATATAAATGAGATTAATTTTGTTTTCTTGTGGTTAAAATGTACATATGTAGCAGTTTTAATAAATATTTGTGAAGTTTGACGAAATTTTATTTTTTTTTATTAGTGAATCTTCACAGTCACTCCTATAATAGAAAATCTATCTTTGATATATTTTTTTAAAATTATTATTTAAACAATAATTAATATGTGTAACATGTGTAAACTGTGAAACTCATATCTCAAATCTACCATATTATATTTTAATTCAAATTCATCTTTTTTATATTTCTTTCAATAGCGAAATCTCGAAAGATTGTTTTGCAATTTAATGAGAAACAAAAACTCAGTTGCATTAGAAATTTTGTTTTTCTTTTGAATGGATTTTACGCAATACACATTCACTCTTATCATTTTATAACAGTAACTCAACAAATATAAATATAAATATGGAATCAACAGAAACAACTACTCCGAGGGCTAATACCCCTACCGGCATTGAATTACACTGTTGATTCCGATGGATTCATAGACGAAGATATAACATATTGAAAAAAAGAAGGCATTAAAAATCTTTTTCGTCTAAATTTTAAGGATCACAGAACCCACATTTCGAACGCGTCCTACACAGTAGGCACAGCGTACAGAAAGCCAAATCCCACAACCGGTTTCGACCCATCGGGTCTCATCAGGTGGGCGCTGGCAGAAAGGCCTTTACAGGCTATATGATAAATATAAATATAAATATGGAATCAACAGAATCAGTTTAATTCAATGCCTGTAGGGGTATTAGTCCTCGGAGTAGTTGTTTCTGTTGATTCCATATTTATATTTATATTTATCATATAGCCTGTAAAGGCCTTTCTGACAGCGCCCACCCGATGAGACTCGATAGGTCGAAACCGGTTGTGGGATATGGCTTTCCGTCTGCTGTGCCTACTGTTTAAGACGCGGTCGAAATGTGGGAATTGTGATCCTTAAAATTTGGACGAAAAAGGATTTTAATGAGTAACTTAACAATTGCAAGGTAAAGTTACGAAAAATGTATAAAGAGTTACACTAAAAATTCACTTCATTATGAATTACATTAATTACTCATTATCCAAGATGGTAAAGTTATATTTAAGTTATGAATATTACGTTTTCATTTTCACATTGACTGTTCACCTGCGATGTTTTCAAGGACATTTTTTTAAAAAGATTACGTAAAAGCAAACTTCAAAATATGTAAATAATGACAATCAGTTGATACTAAATCAACAAATAATTTTCTCGTATTGCTAGAATTTTCCAACTTACCTATGTTGTTATATTACCTAATCTCATGCTTCAAAGAGTACAAACAATGTACCTGGTTTCCAAGAAAAAGCATGTACCTAATTACTTTGGAATACATTCCATTGTTAAGTACGTATTCTCTCAGTGTTTTAAAAATAATGGCCATATACATTAACATTACCTACTTATCTAGCACATTGTTATGTTTGTTAATGTACCTAAATACCTTTTTCTTAATAGGTAGGAAAAAAAACCTTGGTACACAATATTTTTACTGTCAATGAACTATTGTTAATTAATAATTTTGTAAGGATATACTGTTATCGGAAATGGCATTATAGCTCATTGTTGTCAATGATATAAAAAACTGCATTTTTATCGATTCAGTAGATTCATAAGCATATAAATGTACATACAGGTCGGCAAGTTTAAGAAAAGTTCTAACCGTAATGCAAAATCTGCGCTGAAATAAAAGGAGAACGCATTCGGAGGGAAAAGGAAGACATGTACACGCCCACGTTATATACACCAACAGTGATTGAATGTAGATTATTTGTGGGCGTGACAGAACTAGTGCTACTCTTGCGCTGGTTAAAAATAAAAAAGTAAGAAACAACATTAACTAAAATGTCCAACTAAAAAATGTACTGCACAAATTCAATTTGACATTTGCCAGTTTCAACAGATACACTTGAAGAAAGTTAGATACACTTGAAGAAAGTTCGAGTTGGAGGAGAAAGAAATACATTTTACGAACAATTGGGCGGTTTAGTGATTGTCTGAAACATATTTGGATCATTTAAAAAACAGAATACCGGAACACAATTTATTTTGAAATATTTTCCATTGGTTTCGTGACGAATAGCGGCATTATAGATTGTTTCAATGGGACAGATTTTTTAAACAACCTATACACCAAAATTAAATCTACAACGAAACGAAGTAAACGATTCTACTAAATTCTTAAATCTTGTCATGACAATAAAAATGATCATTTATGCCATACATCTCCACCCCTTTTCTTATAAGTTAGTAACATTTCATTCAATTTTACATACCTTACTCAAAGTGCCTCTCTCTAAAGAAAATTTGGAGAAAGGATTGAATAGAATTTACCAAATTTCTGGAAATACCGCATACCAAAGATCCATTATAATTAAGCTTTTCTATAAAAAAAATAAATTTGATATGTCGCATTTAAAAACAAAACGGATTAATATCCTTAATTCCTTTACATACACAGGTAAAACTTTTAAAAAATTAAACGAAAGTCTAATTTCTTATAAAACATACATCTAATTTTTTAATAATATGTCAAAATATGGCGTGTATGAACTTAAATATGGAGATTGCAACAAAGTGTATATCAGCCAGACAGGACCGCCCCTTGAAGAAAGTATAAAAGAACGTCTTAAAAAATCATACAAATACATAAACTTAATCTCAACATACGCTGGGCACCTTATTAAAGAAAAAACATACGTTTTGTAACAATTAGGAATTTCACACTCAGTTAACAAATGTTTCAAATTAAGTTTATTTGAAAACCTGGAAATAAGTAGATATAGCAAGCAAATATTGTATTAAATAATCAATTGGAGATAACTAATACACCCCTATTTAATTTCAACTTGAGTAAATTAATAAATTCGTTGAAACTAAATACTTACTGTTTTATTGATAATTTATAAAAATGCAATTAAAAAATCCAGCAATGGTGAACAATTAAAGTGACATTTTCGAGTACAGTGTTTGTACCAATTAACGCAGAAACAAAAAACAATGTTATCAATAGTATTTGATATTAATTTTGTCTGCAAACACTATCAAACATAACATCAGGACAATGAACGATGTTCAAATGTACAGAAGGTGTCATATAAGTAATCATTTATGATACATCCACTGGATGGATATATGCTGTAAGTATCCACACCACCTATCGGAGAATATACGACAAGAACAGATTGAAGACGTACTAAAGAAAAATATTACTTAGTCTTCCATACCGCCCTATTCATCACCAGTGTGGAATTCGTTCATTTTCGAAAAAACGGTAATCGTTTTAGACAAATGCAAGCTCTTTCATAAGTACTGTTCAATTGCGGTCATTTTTAATAGAACAACTTTACTTATTGACAATTTACAATTACATGATACAAACTAATATAGCCAGTTTTAATGATTCCTCTACTTTTTAATTCTTCCAAAAGGATGTCAAGGGAAATATGTTTAAGAATGCAGACGGACATGTACCTATATTATAATTATTCCAGAAAAGTCCGTTATCTTTTTCTAAAGACAAATAATAATAAAAAATAGGTAAATTGTTGTATAAAAATGACCCTCGATAAACCAGAGCTATGACGAAAAATATTTGAAGGTGTCCAAACAAATTTTCCGCAATAACTACTGTTTAACATAGATGAATTTTCTCCCAAAGACAACGTAAAAAATCATGTCGTCCACACGTTTCCTTACATTGACTTGCAAATTTATTTATTTTTCATCAAACTAAGTGACGAAAATGGTGGATACTGTTAAAATTGGGGAGTGTACCTACTTTATATTTACATACATACATACATACATACATACATACATACATACATACATACATTAATAGCTATAATTTACTGAAAAAGAAATGGAAAACAAGTTGATAGTGAATAATATTTAAATTTTCATTGGTACTGAATGTAGTAGTATTTCCTAATTCTAACAGTTTGTATCACATTGAATATGTACTACATACACCAACGTCAAGATGCAGTGTAGTCACGTTGGCCCAACTCCTTTGAATCGCCTCACAAAAACCGACAACGAACCGAACGATCGCCAACGCTGGACCTGTCAGCCCAACGTGAAGAGGAGGCATATGATTATCACACGATCTTCTTCTCACAGTCGATTATGAATTCAATTGATTTAAACATAAAATATCATCATCATCATCACCGTAATCATAACTATATAATAATATTCTACGTATCTACAATGCCAACGTAAATGTCAGTTTCTACGGTGATTTTGTGGAGCTATCTCCTCTCGTTATACAAAATTATGGATTACTTGACTATTAAAATATCTAATTAAACGATGAAACTAACTCGTCTATTTTTGATATCTAATACGTACATGTTTAATAGGAATCTTAAGTTAGAACTTTTAGCGTGTTTAAATATCAATTTAAGTCAATATTCGATCGTTGTAGGGTCATAGATCACATGAGTTAATGGCTGTCGTTTAACACCCACCGTTAGGTTAGGTCAGGTTGCAGTATGGAGGAAATGTATGGTTAAAATGTATGTTCTATGAACAACTGCCCAAATTGCACGGGTTCAACCACTATTTTTATATTGAATGCAATGGGAAACAAAAAATGTTGTTAGTAATTGTTTCGTAAGATGAATTGTCTACGAGCTAGAGACATCCCAGTCATTTACCACTTTGTCGTCACTCATACCACTGAAACCCAAATATTAATAGTAATACAATGAATGTTTTTCATAAATCAAATTACTTCATATATAATAAGATGTTTGAAATAGATTCCGCGTAAACTACTCACACCCATGTTAATTTTATGGAATTATATGGTTGGGTGTATGGCGGTATCCCGTCAAAGGTTCTTTTGGTTAAATTATGATAAAATGGACTGCTTTTCTTTTTATATACACTTTATTTTTTACTATTTACACTTATTTGATTTTTTGTTGTTTGATTTCATTTGGATATAGATTGCTTTAAATTGAATAAAATATAATAATAGTGTTCTCAAGGCTGATGACCCATGCATAAAGTATTTACAAGGGGTGTCATAAAGGGGAAAAGTATATTTTTGGAATTTTAAAAACGTATTTATTTAAAAGATGCCTATATACAAAAGAGAACAAGTACCAACAAACTAAACTTAACAGATATAATATATACAAACAGATAAACAATTATTTTTAATATTTGCAGGCACTTAACAAGCTATACCATTTAACCTGAAGAACTTAACTGTGCCTTAGCGAAACAACTGTTGTTATTAGTAAATATTTTGTTAAAGTGTGTAGTTTGTTTTATTTTATTTTCTACTATATGTACTTCACCAAGTAAAGGCCGACATTAAGTTCGCGGTCAATGTTCTGTTAGGCATACGTAGCTATCAGTAAATAGCTACGCCTTGGGTTCAGTTTGACAAGTCGATATCGTTATTAGAAAAGGGCCTTGTCAAACCTTAATGAACTCGCAATTAGTGGCAGAACATTTCATACGGCGTTCAATATACTACGTCGGCTACTACATCCATTATTTTTTTTGTCATAGCTCCGATTTATATTCATTAATACGCCCCCGCTGGGACGCGAACCCGTGACAACAGTAACAAACTTTTCCCTCATTGTATGAGGTAATCTGTAGTGGGTAAAAATTAAATCAATAATTAATGTCGTATTAATGTATTTAAAATTTACCCCTACTAAAAATTCGTCAAAATATTTCGTTATTAATATACTCATTTCCTATTAGTGCATTTGGAAAACAACAAACAACTTTCCTTAATCATTCTAAATAAATTCAAGAAAATAAACACTTGGTTTTGTTTCACTATTTTTATTTGAAAAATCTCTAACATATGTTTCGGCTATTATGCCAAAGAGTTTTAAAGTAACTGGCATAATAGCCGAAACATATGTTAGAGATTTTTCAAATAAAAATAGTGAAACAAAACCAAGTGTTTATTTTCTTGAATTTATTTTGAATAATGTTTCACCAAGAGTTAAGCCAGAACACAATTAATATTATTAATCATTCTACTGTAGATGCGATAAAAACATTAGATTTTGGTGGAACTAGAATCTTCAATGGCGTAAAATTGCATCATTAAATGAAAATTGTGAAAAAAAATAAATAAACCACATTAATCCCTATTTTCCATTCTAATTAGAAAATATAACTGGAATCAAATAGACACAACTATTTAGGACAGTAATTCAATTATTTATGATATTTTAAGATACCCTTCATCCTAGATTGTCCATCTGATGTATTATTACTGAGAATATGAAAACACTCTCTTAATGGTTAATTATCAATTTAATAAACTAAGAAAGACTCAGTTACCACAACTTACTTTTAAACAAGCGACTCATGTTTCGACCACATTAATTATGAGTATTATCAACACGAGACTGAGGGAGGTGTCCATTGTTTTAAAAGTTAGTTGTAGTTAATTGGGATGATTCCCTTCTATATAATCAATTGTTGAACTGGTCGGATCCTTGTGAAACATTATTTTAATAATTGAAGGAATGAAAATCACTTTTAAATGTTTCAAAATATTTTATTGTAAACTCTACAATATTGTTTTGACATAACAATGTCTTTCTCAAGAGTAACAGATTTACTAAATTTCAGGTCATACTTATCGTCTATATATATTTTTACAGTCAACAGCCGGAATTCTGTGAGTATAATTTTTAAAATTTCAGTTACTTACTCGCTGTTAAGAAATACTAGATGCCCTTGCTTCTAATCTTGCATCTAATAAAGGCGTATTGAAAAAATTTTGTTGGTAATTTGTTATATTCTCATTCATCTTTATTGCTTTTTTAATTTCAAAAAATTCTAAAACGTCCAATCTTTTCCCTTTTCTTTCATTATGTAAAATTTTGATGGTGTCCGAATCGATAAAATGGTTATTATTTATGCAATGTGTCACAAATCCCTTGTTGTGTTTTTGATTTAAAATGGATTTTTTATGCTCATTTAATCAAATTCCAAGATTCCTGCCAGTCTGGCCAATATATGTCGCATTGCAACTGTTACATGATAATTTGTAAATGCCTGCTTTTTGTAGCAGTTCTATTTTTTCTTTATTATTAACAAGCAAACTACCTAAATTACATTTATTCACTGCTATAGTATTTATTCCTAATTTGGTATTTGTTAATATCCTCTTTTCTTTATTTCTAATCATTATATTAGTAAGACTTTCTTTGTGTCCGTTATTTCTTGCAATATGTTTTATGGTACTTACTTCTTGTAGTTTATTTACTTATTAGTATCCTTAATTATTAATCTAATTTAATTTATGTCATTGCAGAATATTGTACCTTTGGACGAGACAGTTCCACTGATTGCCTTTACAAAACCTACCTACGCTAGCACCATAGAAACTGGCACAATATTATATATCTAGTGACAATTTTTTGTCTCGTCTATTTCCATATTTATCGAATTCCTCAAGAAAACATTGATCGGACTACACATTTACATTGTAGAAGTAATAACAATAACAACGTTGATATTTTGAATTAATATTTGGTCAAGTTGGGCACAGCTTTACGGATTGAGTGTGTGTAGGATTGCAAGTGTATGTACGCAGTTATACATAACTGACAATCTACATTCAGAGCCTCATGCAAATTTCTAGCGTGGGTTGACAAAGAAATACCAGCCGTCATCTTTATTTAGTTACCTTTAGTTATTATTACGTTCGTACGTAGAAATAAGCCACAAACAGTTTTTAACAAACACATAATTAATTTTATAACTTGCGAGCACCGAATAAAACAAATAATTATTTCTATAAAACATAAATAACAAATACAACGTCACAGCGAGACTTCCGAAACCAAAATACATCGTTTGCAATAATCGACAATGAAATCATCTCAACAGAAGGTAATAGACCGATTATAGTAAAGGCTTTTCAGATGGTGTGATTGCGATACGATTTTCCGTTTGCGATAGGTCATTTCGCATTCACAGAAAATTTACATACGGGACGATAAAATTTACTTTTAAACAATTGAAAATAAAAAATTAATTGTCGTAACCAGCTTGTCTGTATAATCAATGGAGTGTAGTTCTAATAGCAACATTATGGACAAAAATATTTTATTTTGTTCGCCTTTGCTTTATTCAAGGTTTTATATAAAAACAGTTAAAAAAAAACTACACACCTCTTTCCATGCCTTTTCTTAAGATATTTAGTTTTATGATTAATTCTTTCTACATTCTCTTGATGGAAACTCATTTTAATACTTAGTAAGAAACAAAACACTAGAAATTTCCAAGTAATACATTTACTTCTGAAGAAGCCTAAGTTAGGCGAAACAATTGTTAAGTTCATTAAACAAATTTTGTGGAAATTTCTAGTGTTTTATTTCTTACTAAGTACTTAGTTTTATAAAAAAATTAAAGTAAAAGAATTCACAAAAGTTTCACAATATTAATAAACGTAAACATTCATGTAGACAAAGATAGAATACAATAGTATTTAAGGAACAAATTTATATTAGAATATTTAGTGCACTATTGTATACTCTTTGAAAATGGTTTTAACACCGAAACGATCGTGTTTCAATTCTTTTACTTAATATATTTTTAAAAATGTTTCACCAAGTGTCAAGCGAGTCTACAATTTCAAATAATTAGTTTTATATTCTTCACTTATTTTATCCAATATACAGCTTACATTTCACGGCTTCAATTAAATTGATTTTTTATATTTAAAATTTAATTTTGAAGGTATTATATAAAATTGAAGGCACGACTTAAATACTGAGGAGCTAAGAATAAAATTCCAGTTCAGCTCTAGTATTGCAACCCCACATTATTTATTCCCAGTAATCCTGTAACAAGCAGCGACATGTACTGCAAATGTGCATTGATTTTCGTTGTTGGCTTAATTACCGATAAACGCACTGTGTTGCGAAGCGATATAATGCAGCAGTAATATTTTTCTGTTTTTTTGTCGCAGCCACATCACATGAAAATCGCTGAAAATTATTCATGTATGTTTTGACAATTCACGATAACGTTGCGAAAAAATCGCATAAAACGTAAACAGTAAAACGCATCGCAACTGTACCGCCTGAAAAGGTCCTAAACATACCAGTTACAATCAAAGTTGCATATAACAATGATCAAGGAATCTCCTAAAGTATCAACGTCGTTAAAATTTTTTGTTTTAATAAGTACATAAAACACACCAACACCAAATCATATTACTTAAGTATACTTAATGACACATAATTTACATTTTTTGAAAAAGTCCGTAAATTTTATTTGTTTGGATTGTAGAAACTAATTTTTATCAGATACCATTTCCAAAAATATTACATCCCTAATGTAATATTCGTTTAATTTGCCAATAAATGAAATGCAGTTTTGCTTGTAAGGTTATTAGCAATAGTGATAGACACATACATCACATGTGTGAGAGGGAGATGTAAAAGATGGCAAGAAAAAAAACTTTTTTGTATTTCATTCCAACCAGCTACTGGTGCTGGTGGACGGGAAGTCCCTCCGACCTACACTGCAGTGCAAAGCCGGGGGGTAGGGCGTAAGGCCCTCTTCAGTCTCCTTTCAGGAATCGTGGGAATGGGAGGGTGGTGTGGTTAGGGAGAGAAAGATGAGACCAACGAAATGAAGACAGAAGGGAAGTAACAGATTATCTGTGGAATATTACTACCCCAACATCTGCCTGAGTGATCCAAGGAAACCACAGAAAACTTAGACTTGGGATGGCAGGATAGAAATTAATAGTATATACGTAGAAATAGTTACATTATTTAGAGATTGCGAGTAAACCAACTATTCAACGACATGCTGCAAGTAATCTAGTTATCTTTCATACTGTCTTAAGGTAATCGCACGACACTACAAGCGCGGCTTATACAAGTGCGCTGTTTCTATCCTCAATTCATTACACGGCGCCTTCTCGATTCATGCCGCACGGAATCTGTCACAAATCGCCTATCCATAATTTCAACGCTTAGCGCGGCACTCCACGCAACGTGCAACGGGACCTTTATATTACATCTGGCAAATAAGCGGCAACGTATGTTTTGCTACGTTATTACATATTATCGCATTTTTATAAGATTGCGTGTGCAATACATAGTCTGTACGAAGCAATGCGTACACTACCGACTGAAGTTAGCAACAGTAGATATTGAACTCACTTATAATATAGAAAAGTTGATAGATAGTGTGATAAATCACAATAAAAAATTTCAAGACATTTAAACAATCACTGCAGTATTTTTAAATTATTTTTAAGAAATATATATTTGTTTATATAATAATTAATATTCAATTGTTATTCAAGGTAAATCGGATATAAATGTTTCAAGAAATTCAAAAATATACTCTTTTTTCAGTCTTTTCGTTGAAACAAAAAAGCGGCTTGACCGAATGTTACGAAATTTCTTTCAGGTTATATTGTTGTCTGTTAATACGCTTCGTTCATGCCGGAAAATGACCACGCAGGTACGCACATACACATCCACACAAACACTCACACATATTTCTTCTCCAAATTAGTTACAATGCTATTGTGACCTTCAAATTGAAAAACAAATGTTGAAAACTACGATTTTCATTTTCGAACCCATTACAATAATTTGGAAGTTAATAACATGTGTATCATATCTATTTTAGTAGATACCATTACAATTTTAAAAAAAAAGAGCAATATTTGCTGCTTGCTGATTCGAATTATATTTGAACTGAATTACTTTTTCGCTTAAAATGTTTATTTATTTATAAGAAGAAAAAAAAGTATTTAAAAGTAACATTATCGATATTGTGGGTGCATAATAATAAATCTTATCGATCTTTTAGAGAAAAATTAAAGTGAAAAAACTACGCACAATTGAATATTACACGCAGACAAACAAAGTGTGGGGGCATTTCGAAGCCATTTTACGAGCGTTACATATGTATGTATGTATACAAGTGTACGAAAATGTCATGACCGTGAAATAAAGCAAATGAGAATGAAAACTTTTGGAAACAACGTTACACATACACATCCGTACGACGGACGTGGCGCAACAACGAAAAACAATTAAACTAAAAGTTGGAAACAAATCCACATCCTCCTCCCCCTCCTTCAATCTAATACATAAAAATACTTCATCACCGCTGAAAATAGTATATAAATTGTTTATGTTTAACAATGAATCACAAAACAAAAAACAGATTTTTATGTAAACTTCTTTCTTTCTTACTTGCATACTTCATTCATGACATTTTCTTTTCATTTATATATGAATTTCTAATTAGGGCTGTGTGAATTATTTGAAATGACGAATAATTCGTATCAATTCGAATAACATTCGATTCAAATTTCGAAAATTTCGAATTAATCATTTTCTTAGGAATTATTTATTTTTCCAAACTATTCGGTTTTTCAAATATCTTCTTGCGATTTTTCTTTATTCTCAATCTCGTGTTTAAGTTTTAATTTTTAATTATAAAGTAATTGTTAATAGAAGTAAATAAAGAAAACATAAATACTTTGCTCCACCACAGTAATCTACACCAAAACGATACATATTCCTACATCAGAATTACTTTATTCAAGTTCCATGATTGTTTCATTCTTATTTATAAAATTCTTGACCAGGGAAAAAATACTTTAAATTGAGAAGAACACATTCTTAATGTGATATTCTTGAAATCACCTGCAACTATTGGTATGAACGAAATTGGATTTTAGTATTACCGACAGTGTTGTGGTACTGTGATAAATCATCATTATTCACTAATAACTCATTGTCAGAAGAAATCGATATCAATATTATCATTTTCGGAAGACGACATTTTTATCAAAACTTATTGTTCATAATCCGCTTCTAATACTTATCAACAAATTTCTATTTCGCTGTACAATACAATAACATTTATTAATCGATTCGTTTATAATTTAGATTCAATTACAGCAGCTTAATTGAACATATACAACATTATTGATATTTTCTTTTTAAATTCGGAATACTTAAAACAGCTGCAATGTTAAATCAAATTATTCAATATTACTCAGTGCCATCATCTCATATTCTTTAGACACATTGAAACAGTAAAGATACTTTTTTATATAAAAAAATTATAAAATGAATACCAATAAATAAAATTAAGTAACTTAGTCATTCTTATAAGCGCAACATGTTCTATATTAATTTGGTTTGCATGCTCATCACGAAAATAAGCTGCATCGTAGATTCAGTTTGACAACTAGATACCTTCGTAAAACGCTTGTCAAACATATGAAATACCACAGTTAGTAGTGAAAATGTGTAACTACATACAATGACGACTACCAGTGTATTGTTGCATTAAATATTTATATACACTAACTAATTCATTTCTTTGAATGAGTAATAATATTAAAATAGTATACTTGTAAAAATAAAATAAAACAAATAACGTTTCACTAAATTTATTATACTCGACTTAAGTTTCGATCGATAACGATCATTATCAAGAGTGTACTTAAACTAAACTAAACTAAACTTTAAGTACACTCTTGATAATTATCGCTATCGATCGAAACTTAAGTCGAGTATAATAAATTTGGTGAAACGTTATTTGTTTTATTTTATTTTTACATGTTTCATGATGTTCACACACGTTGCACTTTCGAAAGTATTAAAAATAGTATATTCAGATCATACAGCGTTCGGACTTTAAAATTAATTATATTAAAAATATTCTTTATTATTTATTTTGATTTACCACAGGAGTGTTATATACGCACAGATTTTGATATTTAATAAAAAAATGTTCAGTATACAATCGAAAACATGTATTTTATTTGTTTTATTTTAGATAAACTAAATGTTCAATAAATTAATCAGTTCATTCAATTTTAGAAGTACCTAATACAGACAGACCCCATAAGAAAATTATATTTGGTATATTGATTTTTAAAATGCTGTAGGAATTAACTATATAATTCCGTAAAATATAAGAATTATTTATGAAACATTTGCAAAAACATTTAACAAAGACAAAGTTACATTATTAGATAAAAATATGGTAATGTTTACATCACGAAATGCACTGTGATCACGAGTTGCATTAGCAGTTGTCTTGGGGCTATGTTTGGTATACATTCGTGAATGGCAAATCAGGAAAACATTTTTATTGAATGAAAAATGCTTTTCGCAACCACGCAGGCGATCCTTTGAATAGCAGTAACGCTTTTAATTGATTTTATTCTTTATCATTGTATCAAGGTTATTACATACTTTAATGGACACGTTCTTGAAGGACATGCTGATACAGTATATATATTTACTAGTGTAATATTTTTTACGAGTTTACAACAAGTGCATATTTATTATGATTGGTGTTCTAATTTTTCGTCGTAATTTCAAGACGTCTAAACGGTATTCTGTTGCTTACTATAATATTAGATAATCGAATTCTATATTTTCTTCAGTAGTACAGTTTGAATTTTTAATACCTGTTCGACCTATATTTTTTTTGGCAGTATCATCATAGAAAAAAGAAACAAAATAAAATAAGACAAGGTTAGAATAGTAGATAAATCTTTCAACAAATTAAAATTGTTTGATCGTCAAGGTCCCCGTTTCTTTGATACATAAAAACCATTAAAAAAAGACCGTACTTAATAAAAACTACCAATGTGCTATACATAGGTCCCTCTTTATTAATAAAAACTATAACATATTTTTAAAAAATTCTAAACAAATAAAATGTCTAACATCCGAAAAAATCTGAACGATTAACTTTTTCAGAAAAAAAAACATTTTAAAATGAAAATAAATTCGAAACTCACCAGAATAAGGCATATCCAACAAAAAAACTTCACTAATCCACACTCTTTCGGTAATAATATTTAGATAGCAGCACTGACAGCAAGTAACACCGTGAAGTGTTTAAGTTCTAAAGTTGTTGTTTGCAGTAATATGCGAGTATTAAAGTGGAAAGAGACGGACAAAGTGTGTGAGAGGGAAACAGAAAGGACAAGTTTCCATAGGTGTGATATAGGTGGAAGGGACTGAAGAACAAAATTATTGCTAATAAAAAGTCATGAAATTAATTTTAATCATTGATAATAACATCACAAACTGTTAATTTGAGGTCAAGATAGACATTAATTTAATAAATTAACGTACGCTGACACCCACAAAAAGTGAAATCTAAGATCATTAGTAGAAATTTCAAATTTAAACTATATTTAGTTTTACTGCACATGAAAGTTAATTTATGTCGATTTAAATGATCTATGCCTGCCTATAAAGCATTAGCGTGACTGACTGATTGATAAACAATGCACAACCTAAATCGAAAATATAAAGACTGGAAATTTTCAGGAAATATCCTTTGGGTGCTCCAGAAGGGATGTTTTTCTTTTTCAATTACATCCCTAAAGAGGTGAAAATGATAAATAAAAATAGTATAGATAAACATTAATTTTTATATAAGGTGAACATGCATACACAAGAATATCAATGGTTTATGTGGTTAGAATTTTTTTTTACTAATTCTTATTTCATTTTCAATGTTATGTAACTTCCGAAATTTAAATTATGGCGTTGGTTATTCATTTGAAAAGCATTATAAATCTCTGAAAAAAGGCCATTTTTCAAAAATACATAACTTCAGTAATTTAAGGTTTTTAGCATCGGCACAATAAGCAAGTCAAAGAGAGATTGTGTTGGACTTATAGTTTTTCCACAATTGCAATAAATATTCGTAAGTAATCAAATAAACTCATGCAAATATTGTTTCCGCCTTCGCTTCTCCACCGTTGCTTTTTCAAGTACACAAACGGAGGTGCAATGTTTGCATCCATATTTTCAATATTTACGAGTATTTAAAGAAAAAAATGAAATATACATTTTTTTTCAATTTTAAACTTTAATAATCTATAAGAAAATCAGTTGGAGTACTGTGGAACTTAAAAAAATAAACACTAAAACCTCAAAGAGACAGAACGACACCAAGTGTCGAAACGCGTTTTGGGTTTTTAAACGTTTTATCGAAATTTAGGGTTTAGTGTTTATTTAATATGTTCTAAAATTTGACGTACCTATGTAAATCGGGCGAGGTGGAGTGGCCTATGCAAAATTGCTTCTTACAATATAATAATTGCAATTACGCAAAAACTATAAGTTATTTTCGACTCATTTATTGTGCACAATCATCACTACTTTTTCCCGGAATGCTGATAAAGCGTTAAATTAGCGAAAAAATTTTGAAAAATAGTCTGTGTATTGATTCGGGTGATGGTTTCCCTTCTTGATGGTCGGAAGTTGAGCTTCGATGTTGGGATAAGTTATTAATTTAAATTTTTACTTGTCTTGAGTGGACTGTATATTAAATAATACAATTTTAACACAACTAAAATAAAATGATGTTGTCATTCTTCGGGTGTACAGGCCGTCGTCGGTATAAATACCATCTGCGTAGGAGAAAGGAACAGTCTACAACCAACAGCGAAAATGGATAGACCTCTGAAGAAGCTCGCCACTCGTGCTAGCGAAACGTTAGGAAGCAATTCCAACCGACGACGGCCTGTACACCCGAAGAATGACAACATCATTTCATCAACTGGCCGCGAAAGCCTTAATCAACAACTAAAATATATTCAACATAATACATTCGATTTATTGGAGAGCGCTCCTTCACCCTCAATGTCTCTATCAAGACTACTTCGAACAACCCACCTGCGAATACACGTGTGAACAAAAAAAAGTGAGTGCGGCAACAACAAACGTAAAAATCAAAGTAGGTACCCGAATTTGTCGGAAACAACTCCTTAACAATCGCACGCAAAATAAATATCAGACAGCCTGTTTTAACAGGTATTTATTCCCTGAAAATAGACGTTTGAAGTTTTATTTAAAATAAAACTACTTTGTATCTATCACACAATTTATTATTTAAAAAACACGACTATAGTTTCGGTACAGCACGTACCATTGTCAAGTCATTCTACAAAATGACAAAACAGAACCAAGGGTACTATATATAGTTATAAACAGGTAAGAATGTATAAACAGATGTAATATGGGAAAACCAAAACTCGGAATTTATGTACAAACGTTAAATAGAAGAAACATACAATAATAAAAAGAAATTTAAACTAGTTTGTAGTAATATATATCCTTTCATAAAGACTGACAATTACAAATACGTTTCATTAGCTTACTACGGTAGTACTACTGAGAATATTGCTAAGATTTTATCAAAATATAATTTAAAAGTTAGTTTTAAGACAAAGTAAATTAAGAAACATTTTATTCAATTGCAAAGACAAAATTGATAAATTTCAGAAAGGTGGAGTATATAAATTATGTTGCCCAGAATGTACTGCACTTATATTGGCCAAAGTGGTCGCTCTTTTGAAATTAGGTTTAACGAACATTTAAGATCTTTTAAATTGAAAAAGGTAGACTCTACCTTTTCTAATCATATTTTTACTTATAGTAATAAATTTCCGGACTTAGATCTAAATATAATTCATGTTGCCAATAAAAGTTTTAAACTTAATATACTTGAATCGTTAGAAATTTACAAAGCTGCAAAAATTACTAGTAATAACCTATTAAATGATCAATAAGATTTCTATAAGTCTCTTCTATTTAACGTTTGTACATAAATTCCGATTTTTGGTTTTCCCATATTACATCTGTTTATACATTCTTACCTGTTTATAACTATATATAGAGTACCCTTGGTTCTGTTTTGTCATTCTGTAGAATCACTTGACAATGGTACGTGCTGTACCGAAACTATAGTCGTGTTTTTTAAATAATAAATTGTGTGATAGATACAAAGTAGTTTTATTCCTGTATATCATCATGATTAACTATCACGAAGTAATGGCTTCCTCAATTCAATTTTTATTTAAAAGTTACATACATTCTTTTTTTAAATATCGCGCCGCTCTTAAGATTGTGCCGCTTCGGAGGGGAGCGCTTAAATCGGAGTAATAAAGCATGGTCAGTGCGAATTAAATATAGTCTTAACTATTGTTATGATTACCACGCTGACGCTGGCAGAGTAGAAAAACGTAGTGCAAGTACAATCCAATTCATGTGTGATATTAATCTAAAATTTATTATTTATTATAAAAGGGAACGACGGCTAAAATAATAAACTTTAAATGTCGTTTCTTTGTTTTCAGGTAGGAAATTGTATTTTAGTATATAACAGTAGCATTAGCAATAAAATTTAAAAAAATGTTTTCAGAGCAACACGTGAAGTTTATTTAACCTATAAACCATCCCAAGAAATTTTTATTAAAGAATTAACATTATAAATATAGACAGAAAATCAATTACACATGGAGAAGTATCACTTATTTATTAAAATCACTCAATCATTAATCATACTCCTGAAGATTTCCTAACAAGACGAAATGTACATCGAGTGATTTAAGAAATACTTTTCTTTAAAAGATCTTGATTTATCTACATATTATATCATTGAGGTATTAGGTACGATTACTTAGATAGTTTTCGAGATATGTTAAATGCGACATACGAGACAAAATTACAAATTGCAATGTTTAACCATTCTTAAATATTAGATTTCGAAAATTTTCATATTAACAGGTCTAAATATATACGGGGGTGACACTTATGGTCGAGTTTTACCCTGAAACGTTGAACACGTCTAAAACAATATCACTTACATTATCTGTTCAAGTTTTAAGTAGCAGCAAACCGAACATTGTTTAAAAATAATTGCTTTTAACAATTGACCGTAATTACGTTAAGTTTATGGGAAACGAGTACTACCTCCATTATATTCATTTATTTAAATAGGAAGCAATAAAATTAAATAATGAAAGAAAATATCGGGACTATAAAAAAACTATATGTCCGACTGTATATTATTAAAGAAAACTGGAAAATACCTTAAACCCCAACGCTAAAACACGGCACTAAACGTTTGAAGTACTTTTCAGTAACATGGTTATCTTCTTTAGGGGCTGAACTCTACTCGATTTTCTTGCTTATTAATAGTGCATCACGTGATGAATCAACGAAACATATATGACACTTGAGGCACGCTGATAAGTTTCTAACAAGAGCGAAATCGCGATCCGTGTCTGGCAGTTTCGATAAATTTCTGAGCAAAAGCATAATAATTGTTATTAAATTATTGTATTGGTTACGACAGACAGAGGGGAAAACTCAAAAATGTATTTACGATTTCACTCTCGAATTATTTTCATATTTATTGTCGCTAAAGTATTATAATTGGATTAAGAAAATTTACTTGACTGAATAAATAATTTTTTTTTATAGAAATTAAAACCAATAAATTAACAAGAATGTCAAATTAATAATGAATGAAGGATACAGTAAATAATGTAATAGTTTCAGGGTTTGTCCATTTTCTTATTTTGGATTTATTTCTTTTTTATCACGTATATACATTGTTTCCATACTGTCTATTCGAACTATTCATTCGCAAACTCGTGGAGATTAGAGGCCCAGCGCAAAATGAGACGCAGCTTGGTGACGTGACATGAGTCACGGCGACGAACATCGCAAGTTGGAACGCAGTTCTATTCATTCAGTTTACTACTTCAGCTATGGTAAGTAAAGATGGCGAAACAAATTACATACTTTCGAAAATTTGACAGTAACCTCTTAGAAGGATTATCAATACCAGCCAAAATGTTCCCACCCCTACCGTTGATGTAACATCCCTTATAACACAAAAAACCTTCCCAGAATGTAAATCACAGTGTTTTCTTCATTTATCTCGTAACCAATGACTCCGAAGGGAAAAGAATTATTTGATATTGAGAACCATAGTGGAAATCCCAAAAAAGGAGTTCCCGGAACTATAATTTCTTTTACTGTATACGAATTTTGCATAGACTTGTCCGGTTTAAAACATTTTTAGTAAAATACTGAACAACACCAATTTTCCTGCACACATGTATTAATATAGGTCACCTTACTTTAAAATGATACGGTTTGGTTGCAAGAAAACTGTGAAGGTTAGCAAAGTAACATACAGTTATTCTTATATAGAATTTTATTAGGTGTATTTTTGCACTGTTGGCATTTTCCGCCGGAAGGATTACCACCTGTTAAGTTCATTTTGGAAGTAGTTTTTTGCATTATAAGAGATGTTCCATCCACGCTAAGGGTGGAAAAGTTTTGGCCTGTACTGGCAATCCTAAATAAGAATTACTGGTAATTCTTAAAAATATAAACAAAATATAATAAATAACGCTTTTAAATGTTTCAGATGTATATTAGAAAAACTCTACATATGTTTCGGTGGATAAGACCTTTATCAAGAGTACATTATAAGATAATACTATAATTTAAAACATGTTCAGGTCTTATATATCTACGGAGGGTTATTACTATGGGAAATACACAAATACAGGTCTATTAAAGGGGTTTGTTTAAAGTCTAGCTGGTCGTTTGTTATATTTAATTTTTGAAGTAATGCTCTTTTTATTTCCAATTGTTCTAGTAATGTTAATCTAGTGCCTTTGTTTTCTGAATGTAATAGTTTTAAATTGTCTATATTTAAATTATGATTGAAGTCTAAACAATGTGCGCTGATGCCTGTGGATCTTTTTAAGTTTTCTATACTTTTAACATGTTCTTTTGTTCTAGTCTATAAATTCCTGCCCGTCTGCCCTATATAGAAAGCATCGCAATCCTTACAATTTATTTTGTAAACTCCACTCTTTTTGTACATGCAGTTTTTTGGTTTGTTATTGACTAATATTTTCCCAATGTTACATTTATTGACAGACACAGTGCTTATATCTAGTTTATTAAGGCACATATCGTGTCCAATATAATACTTTGTTAGTGGCTGATTTATTACTGAACAAGGTTTTCTCAAAATTTGTCATAAAAATATCCGCCAATAATGGTGAAATGGGGGAGCCCATTGGTAACCCGTCTATAAACTATAAACAAACCCCTTTATTAGACCTGTATTTGGGTATTTCCCATAGTAATAACCCTCCATAGATATATAAGACCTGAACATGTTTTAAATTATAGTATTATCTTATAATGACCTCTTGATAAAGGTGTTATCCACCGAAATATATGTAGAGTTTTTCTAATATACATCTGAAACATTTAAAAGCGTATTTATTATATTTTGTTTATTTCATAATGTTTCATAATTCAGTCACCGACCAAACCATTTCTCTTCTTAAAAATATATAATTATTTTTCTTTAAAAATTGCAATTAGATTAAACTATATATAAAGATACTGCGGCATGGAACTGCAAACGCAGGTCACGTCAGCATAAATCGCGTCACGTCACTCTGCGATCTAATGCAGTCCCTGTTCTTTTTATGATTTACAAAATCTCGCCGTGACTCACGTCACCAAGCGGCGTCTCATTATCCGCGGAGCCTTAGAGTGACAATTTAAGCTCTTTGCACAAACAAATCTTTGACAACGTTATTAAACCATCTCTCAATAATTTCAATTTCCCTCTTTCTTATCCTCCAACATCATTAACTTAACGTACACACAAAAAATTTTTATTTTTGTAATTCATTTTTTTTGTGTGTTACAATAATATTTTTAGATTTTTTTTTAGTAGAGATTAATTTAAATACATTTAATGTTATATTAATAATACAAATAATATCATGCAGTAACAAATCTTTCCTCATTAATTTGAGATAATCTGGAGTAGGTACAAATTAATTAAAAAATTAATATTACATTAAATGTATTTAAAAAAGTTACAAAATAGATCCAACTGTACAATAACAATTGGAATGGAAAAAGTTCAATAATATTTTTATACTCCCACAGAATTAAGGATAACAATCTCAGACCTAATTACCAGAAAAAAGATTAAAATTAAAGTCAGTGACACAATGGAATTATTTGGTATGCAAATTTTTTTCACCTTGTAACAATCTGTGTGTGAAAAATATCACATATAGACTTGTATATGAAATAAACACACAGTTGATAACTTCCACAATTTATTAAATAAACTTGACACGTGTTTCGCCAACACTGTGCCTTCTTCAGAAGTACAAAATCTACTTAAAACTACCTAAGAGCACATGTCTATAAATAGGGTAGTTCATCTTCATTAGAGTGAGGGAAAATATTTAATAGTGGTGATAGGTTTATATCTACTTGGTTATTAAGAGATATGTCTGTATTTTTATATTTGTTAATTTCTTTAGATTCTAATGGTGTAAGTTTTAAACTTTTATTTTCAATGTGTAAAAATTTTAGATCTAAATTAAATATATGGTTATCTTCTAACACATGTTTGACAAGTTAGAATCGGTTTTTTTGTTTCTATATGATCTAAAATGTTCGTTCAAACTAATTCTATAATTTCTTCCCGTCTGACCTATATAAATTTTTGAACAAGAACCGCAGTTGAGTTGATATATGCCTGGTTTTGATAATTTCTCTACTTTGTCTTTATTATTGTTTATGTAGGTAGAACACGCGGTTCTTGTTCAAAAATTACTTAATGACCGAGTAGATATAAACCTCTAACCACTACTAAATCTTTTCCCTCACTCTAATGAAGATGCACTACCCTATTTATAGACATCTACTCTTAGGTAGTTTTAAGTAGATTTTATACTTCTGAAGAAGCCACAGTGTTGACGAAACACGTATCAAGTTTATTTAATAAATTGTGAAAGTTATTAACTGTGTGTTTATTTCAATATGTTAGACTTCCATCAAGTATCCCCTAATTCAATACAATTGATTTGTATATGAGCTTGATCTTATTCGTGATCAAGGAACCTGTATATTTAATACATATATATGCGGTGAACAGAAGTAATGCATTAAACTAATCATTAAAATTTTTAATCGCCCGTACAAATGTTACGGCGAATTTATGAAATTGCCGATTTCTCGAACTATGGAATAAAAATATCTGTTTCATGAACTTGGCAATAACGACTGCCAAATCCACAAAATACACTTTATTAGAACAACTGATTAAACCCATATAACTGTCACGGAGACCTTCAATATTTTTAACCTATCCTATTCTTCACTCTCAGAGACAAAACAAATACTAAGGATTTCCAGACAGATTATGAGATCAACTGTTTTTTTAAAGTCCATTTCATAAATTATAAAATTGACCGGGTTCATGAAATTCACACTTTTCTACTGAAATCCACAATTTCGCAAATCAGGGAGTAATATATATATCTTCATAGAAGGTATCTCAGAAACAAAAACATTAGAGTAATAAGGTAGAAACACCACTGACTTGAATTTGAGTTTTGTTGACCTTCATTATTTGGAGATCAACTTAAAAAACCTAAATCAAAGCTATAAACATCAAATTTCTCTCTCAAAACAAAACAATCTAGTAATTTCCCTGATTTGATGATTAAATTGCCATAACCAGGCGCCGGAAGATTTGTTGTTTGTATTGACCAATCAACACGTGAATTCTCTCATGTGTTGAAAACGAACATATGAGAAATTATGTGTTCTGATGCTGTTCCCAATTTACGACTTTTTTAGTATGCAACAATCGAAATGTTCTATCGAATCAAGAATATTAATACCAATCTTCAGTATGCAGATTTTAGGGTTATAGATTTATACAAAAAAGTAGATAACCTGCTCAATTATTTTTCTATTTCACATCATTCAAGTTCGCAAACTGTCTGGAAAATAACATTGAAGGATGTAAAATATCTTGATTTGCATCAGGCCTGTCTTCCATTGCACAGGGAGCTTTCAAAACCTGTGGATTCCGGGTCAAATGTCAAAACAAACCATGATTTCGCGACCGAAGCAGTGATAGTGACAAGAAAGAAGTTCGCGCGTATCACACAACGTTCGGAAGCATTTTAAGCATGACATATTGGTTAGTATGAAATAATATTAAAAATTAAGCACTTCTGTAAGTACCAAAAACTGATGATTAATAATAAAACTATTCGAGGCATAGGTATTTTTTTATGATCAACAGTACTATATTTTTATATATTTATATATAGAAACGTCCAACGTAAATAACTGTTTTAATTAAAAATAGCTAATTTTGTAAGGACTAAAATACAATTTTTTATTAAATCATCTTCGATAGAAAATAATCAGACTTAAATTAAACATTATAAACTATCTTCGTAGGATATTGTAAAATAGCAATGATATGATGTTTTCAAAAGATTGTATTTTTAAACATTTTTCCGATTTTTCATAATGGTAAATCGTCCCATCAGGGCCTACAAAAAATCATTTTGTAGTTTTTAAATTATCTACAAAGTAACGAGATTCATTCAATAGTTTCCATAATATAAGCCAAAAGCCTATTATCACGTTTTTGCCATTTTTATTGTTTAAAAACAACCTCTTGTTTAATTAAAATTGCATTTTATGTTTTCGTCATATGTGGGCTACCCCTGAAGTCATCGTTCAGACAGTTTACCGTTAAACTTTTTCTCAAAGTTAGCATTTTCTTTTGCTTATTAGATGTACCAACATCTAATATCTACTGAAACAACAGAATTATTGAGATAGTTCAAGTATTGCATTTTCATTAGGCAATACATTACAAATTGTTATAAAAATTAATTTTTATTTTTATATTTATTCTATCAATACGCACTTGTCGAAGTTTGATGCATATTTTAAGGAAATTTTCAATAATGTGTTTTATATTGATCACACTACTATTTATTTCCATAAAATTGTAATTTTCCAATAAATATACGTAGGACATATATCTTAATTCTGTTGTGAGTCCTATAATAAACTGAACTTTTCATTTTATTAGTTAGTACCCACAATGTTGTCAAAATCACGTTATAGATTGTTACATAACTGCAACGAAAATTAACAGGCGACCCACATGCAAATCTTATCTCGTTTCACAGCAGGTTCAAATTGTAAAGTTAATTGTAGCTCAGTTTTCATTTGAATACTGATACAATGCCATAGTCATATTTTACAAATATGACTGCGACCGATGATGTCAACAGTTGATCTGCATCTGTAACTACCGGCTCACACAAAGGTGATATTTAAACACCCACACCTTACTATTAGATATAACGCGATAATTGGAAATGGTGTCATTCTCGTCATTTCTAAATTAACCATTCATAATCAACATTTACATTTTTCCTTTTAATTAAACAGTGCAAAGATGTGGAGCTATTATTTATTTTAATATTTAAATAATACCTTCAGCAGCAAAATAAATAAAAACTATTTCTCACAAATACAAATTAATATTTAAAACATAATATATCAAACTGGCCATTCTTTATAGTCTAGACACTTTGTTTCCAAGACAAACCACATCTAGGCAAAAAGGTGTTAGTTAAGACAATTGCCGATAACGTTACGTTTGAGTCTGAACAGTCCTTATGAAGCATTTTACCTCCGCCGACCCGAATATATGTTGTGGAAAAGGGCACAATGACTGGGATATAAGATCGACAACAAATTAAATAAGTAAGTGGTTCCTTGCATAATAAAAACTACATCTCACTTGACGAATAGTGGAGTAATAGATACTACTACTACCGAAATAGTAATCAAGTTCTCCGGTATGGTTTTGTACCATACAAATATTATTGTTATTATAAAAATTATTATTTATTTAAAATGTAGACATTGCCTATTACTATCTTGAACGCTAATGACCTTTCAACCTTCGACTTTTCTTTCTCACAAGCCTATGTAGTTCTTCTTTATCATCATAGTTTATCTATACAGCTTAATAAAATTGGTGTGTTTGTAATATTAAAACAACCACTTTTTACTAAATGCATGTAGATGTATACACGGTATATATACCAAAATAACTTAAAAATTTTGTTTGTCTGTCTGTTTGTTCCGGCTAATAACTGAAACGGCTGGACCGATTTTGACTGGACTCTCACTGGCAGATAGCTAATGCAATAAGGACTAACTCAGGCTACTTTTGTTTTAGAAATTAATTATTATTATTAATAAATAGTTTAAAAAATCCAAAATTATTCAAAAATTTTCAAATAAAACGGTGGGCAATATCCAGATTTATCGAATGATGATAAAAAATGGAATCGAATGACACAATAAAATATGCTAGGTGCCATTTGATAAAAATGAAGTTTTTCGTGTTTGAAGTTTTTAAACTTTTAATTTTTTTCTGAACGCCCTGTACAAATTATAAAGTTTAGTTTTGGCATAACGTTAGCCTGATGACTTGGCTATAATTAGTAAAAATTTCAACATTCTAAGTTATTTTTTATGGAAGTTTTGAATGACTCTGTATGTATACTTATAAAGGAATAATTGTTCTCTTTTGACCCCGCCCTTCGGGAATCTAATATAAAGTATACCGAGGTCTAGATTTATGTAAATTTTTGAGCACTATCCCAATAATGTATTTAAAAAAAAGTGGGGCACTCTCACCCTCTGTTCTACCCCCTGTTCATAATGAGCTGTCCGCTTGTTTAAAAACGTACCGTCTCTCCTCATATCGAACATGATACCGTAAAGTTTGCCGCAATTTCGCATGTATATACAAACATTTTTCAAAAATACTTCTGTGTATACCATTTAGAAACCCCAAAAGGGTTAAATTTCTAAAATTTTGCCTAAACGTGTAAGTGTTTCTCTGTTTCTATCGGAGAATCTAAATACAAATTTTCATCCATCATCAACATAGGGTTGGACACGCACCTCCATTCTTTCCTATCCTAAACCAATCTTCACATTTCCCTAAAACTAGAACATTCTACATCCCCAGCAATTAACCAACAGTAATACACCCCTTCCTCTTACTCCTATTTCTGCTGCAAGTATATCTCTAACTAACCTTTCATATCTAAAAAGGTATCCTACCATCCCATTTAGTGCCCCCTTTATTCTTCTACTCTTTCTAAAATGTCCTCACCTCTAACCTTATCTATTAATATACACGCTATCAAACGCTTCTAAGTTGAATTATTTAGAAATTTCACTTTAATCATCCAACCCCGTTGCCATACCCTAAGAAATTGAATTTCGAAAAATCTATAAGTCAATCTTTTCGGATTTCATACTTTTAGTAGAATTTGTAATGTCAGAAAGTGAGCTATTCTTTTTACCTCTGTAAAATACGATTTAGATTTTTAATTATAATTTATTACACAGAAATACACACCACTCCATACAACGAAAAAGAAAGTAGAGCGGCAAAAAGATATATATTTTTCCAGTTCATTTTTAACTTAATTATAAATGAAACAGTTATATTGGATTTTAATTCATTTCAACTATCCATTGTTTTTAAATCAACAATTACAATATAAAATATCAATACATATGCAAAACGTCCTACTTGTGTAACACATACATTTCAAGCGAATTCGATTGAGTTTTCGACTAAAACAGAGCGCAAACGATGCTAAGGGGATATTCTGGTTTGCCTTCCAAACAGAATCTCAGTCTCATTATATGCTTTTGCAGCATATGTTTAGTTTTGCGTAAACTATATGTTTTATGGAACACAGTAATTAGCTCAAACCCCAACGCCAACACATGACAGTAAACGTCCGAAGTTCTCTTCAGTCCCTGAAGAAGGTAACTTTGTCACCGTAAAGTACTTCGGACGTTTAGTGCCGTTGGGGTTGAGCTATTTACTGTGTTCTACAACACCACCAGTTTCCAGTCTTCTTCATTATGTACAGGGTGGACCAGAAAGACATACGATTTTAAGAATGCCAGTGAATCTGAACAGCACTGGTTAGCGTGGTGCCAGCAGTGGGGTGGGGGTGACTTGCTCGCTGTTCGGAAATTCAGTCGCAATGCAGCGTTTCTCCGATGAGCAGCGTAAAGCATTATTACAACAATGGCGACTCGTGTAGTGTTGTGCGGCGTTTATTTCGTGCCGAGTACGGATTGCATGACTTAAATCAGTGTCCCAGTAAATGTGTGATCAGGTCGTAGGTCAGAAAGTTCGAGGCTACGCGTTCCACACTCAATCAGAAGCCTGCGGGACGCCCAAGGTCAATACGCACAGAGGAAATAGTTAACGAAGTTAGGACTTCCGTACGACGCGATCCCGGATTATCAACCCGAGAGAGGTCGGCTGAGCTTGCCATATCAAGAACATCCCTGCGCCGAATTTTAATAAAATACCTAAAACTGCATCCATACAAAATTCAATTAATGCAGGAGTTGAAACCCAATGATCATAACCTACGCCGTATTTTTGCCCAAACAATGTTGGAGCGCTTCCCAACTCTGAACAATATTCTGTTTTCGGACGAAGCTCATTTTCACTTAAATAGGCATGTCAACAAGCAGAACTGTCGTTGGGCAACAGAAAATCCCAAATCAAAACATCAAAAGCCACTGTATTCGCCTAAAGTTGCAGTTTGGGCGGCTATTTCGGTACAAGGAATCATAGGTGCCTATTTCTTTGAGGATGAGCGAGGCCAGACTGTAACAGTAAATTCTGACCGTTACACAACAATGTTACGCAAATTTTTCTTTCCGCAATTCCATCAATTTGAAACATTTAATGTGCGGACATGGTTTCAACAAGATGGCGCGACATGCCATACGTCTGAAACAATGGCGGTCGTCAACTTGACTCCTTGTGATTTTTTCCTCTGGGGATACTTGAAGAGTTGCGTTTACACCAATAGCCCACACAGGATAGATCAGTTAAAGGAGAATATTCGTGAGAAAATGACTGCTATTCCACGCGCTATGTGTCAGCGAGTTTTCTCAAATTTGAGGTTCAGATTCGAAGAGTGCTTGTCAAGATGGCGCACATCTGGATGATGTTATTTTTTAAAAATAATTTCCCATCTATGTATTTTAATTTAAATATACACTCGTAATGATATTACTTTTTGTTTATTTTTCACGATTTTCTCCTATCCGCTCAACTTAATGGCCCACCCTGTATATTACGTATATTAATGATTTTCTAATACTGATATCAACTGCTAACTGTACTATTTCAAATGTCTCACAAAGTCTTATCATGGAGACTAAAGTTAAAGAGAACAAATATTATATGTATAGTAAGTATATGTAGGAGCAGTAGCCAATCATCGACCTATGTACAAGTCGATATAGTTAATAGCAAAACAGATCGCCTTGTTATTGAAACCACTTAGGGCCGCTGCACACTTGCGACTTTTTACCGTCCGGTACCGCAGCGGTGTCGCAAAAATTGGCTGCACACTTAAATTGTATATTTGCAGTTGTTAACTGCCGGCGCCGCATAACTCATAAAGTAATCACACACATTCCCACTTTTGTAATACTTATTTGTTATTATAAACCAATCAGTGCAAGATGGAGGTTTATGTGAAAAAGCGTACCATTTTACAAATATTTTGTTCTTCAGAAACATAAACCACGATTTTGGGTACATCCATATACTGATTTACGGCTCGCGAAGGGCAGATTTGTGACATCGTCTCTAGATTTGAGGAAAAACCCTGATAATTTTTTTAACTGTAGTGTAACTTATACTACACCCCCCTTTATACTTGCTAAATTATACATAAAATGTTCCTTATATGTTTGGCTTCAGAAAAACTTTTACTCTGCAAATGATCCCGTAGGATCGAACCAATTGTCGAGTTGACAAATAAATCAGTGAAACATTCCACGTTTAGCTATTTCCATAATGTTCCATTTAGTTGTAAACATATTTTAGAAAACATATCATGTATGTTAATATACCTGCTATTCAAATAAATTTTTGGTTGCTATCCACATATTTCATTTTCTCCTTCTCTGAAAATATATCGCAGAATATTCCACAGATTTTGATCCACGCATTCCTTTTTTTTACATTGGCGTAGTACTTTTCCGAGGAAATATGCCATAATTCGGGGAATCCTTTCACAGCGTCGATGAACAACTCAATTTCCAGATTCTCGGAACTTGCAGATGTCATTGTCGCGACCGGTTATTTGTCGCGAGTGTGCACCAGCTGATAAACAACTAAGTACAGTGCCCGGCACCCAAGGAGATTCTAAAGCCATAAATCATCGGATGCGCACTAGCAAAGCTTAACCCCTTTAGGGCGAGGATAATCGACCGGTAGGCAGAATGAAAACTGCTCAGCAAGGTTCAGTAGCGTAGTGACAAATAGTTGCAAATTAACAGAGTAGAGAAGTGGTTGTTACGGTAAGTAAATCAGTTGAATGAATTCACTTGTGTTCCGTGTTCAGTATTTTTTCTCTCAGTGATACACGCCGCGGAACTACAAGTTGACGTTTCGGTCCAGCTATATTCTTATTGGCTCTTTCATTTATTGCTATGCCAAAAGTTTCCGCCTAGCTACCTGTCAATCTGACCGTCGCTGAATCTCCTTAGGTGCCGGCCACAGTACTTTAGAATCGGGGATGCGACTGCGGTGTCGCTGCAGTCTGTAGGGAGCTGCGACTCATAGCAGCGGCGTCGGACGATGCCGGACACTAGTGTGCACCAACTCATCTGTTTCTTCGTACTTTAGCACCGCATTCCGACATCGATGCAAGCCCGGACGGTAAAAAGTCACAAGTGTGAAGCGGGCCTTAGCGATCGCAGCGCCTCAATATTTTCTCCAAATTTCTGGTACACTTTTTCAAATACCGATGTTTCTCCGCCAGTCCGTGGGCCTTACGAAGGTAACTACTTTTCAAACTGAATATACGAAGCATCTTATATACATACCCGATAAAATACTAATCAAGACCTTAATACTATTTTAAACGATAACTTGAATTATATCACACTCATTTATGATTCATTTTGTCATAACAATCTCGTGCACCACTGATGAATTTGAATTTACTATAACAAATGTTGAAACTGATAAGCATTTTGCTATAGTGAAAGATAAAATTACTTTTGGGGCAGATAGATTATCTCAAATTTAATTAATTGTATATTGGTTCACTTGATGAAAATTAATAAAAGCACACACATTTTTAATCTTCACTATTTTATTGTTAACTTAAAAATTGTTTCACAACACTGCAGTTTTATCAGAAGTAAAAAATTCTTAAACTAACAAACGAAAATTATCTAATTTATACGTATTTTGTGTTTGAACTAATCTAGAAGTCAATTTATAAATTCCTGATCGGCAACCTTTATCATTTTTATTTTTATTATTTTTTCAAAACCTGGAGACTGAATTATTTGCTTTGAATGCTACATTAAATCATTTTAACTTAACATTTTTTTAATCACTTCGAAAGGAAAGCCTATACATATTAAAGAAAAATATTTTTTGTTTTCATTATTAATCTTTGGAAAGATTGTATTGCTATTTTAAATTTAATTTTTTCTAAAATCTTATCTACTAAATCAAAATTATAATTGTTATTATACGGAATTTGGATACATTAATGCCATATTAATTATTGAATTAATTTATACTCACCACAGATTACCTCATACAATGATGGAAAAATTTGTTACTGTTGACACGCCCTAGCCGGGTCTTGAACCCGGGATCTTTGGCTTTATGCGCCAATGCTTTTGCCACTAATCTACGAGAGGTGACAACAGCAACAAATTTTTCCCTCGTTGTATGAGGTAATCTGTAGTGGGTATAAATTATTTCAATAATTAATATCGCATTAATGTATTTAAAATTTACCCCTGCTAAAAATTCTTCAAATATTTCATTATTAATGATTAATAATAATGTGCAATTTGCTTTATAATATTAAGTTATTTTTTATAATTATATATAGTCACAGGTACTTTTACTAGTCTGTATAACATACTATGGAATGCGGCATGTTTGTGTTGATAAATTATTAATAACTATATCTGTATATGTGATCTAAGAAATTTAAAGACTATTTTCTATTTCTTCTATTTCTACTGTGAATGTTATATATGCATATAAATTATTTAATTGTTCTAAGAAGATATTTAATTGCCCATGAGATCCTGTAAAACAAACAACAACGTCGTCAACACCTCTATACCAATACACACAACTTTTAAACAGTGGGAACTTTTGAATCTGCATTTCTAAGTTATACATAAATAGATCAGCAAATAATGAGCTTTGAGATTACCCATCGTTAAACCTTCATTACAACTATAAATTTCGGAAGTAAATTAGAAATAATTTTGTTTTATAACTAGATTACCTAATCAAATAATTTCATTCAGAGTAGTAATATCTGTTTATTTTTATTTAACATGAGATTTATAATATCTCCTACTTCTAAAGGAGGCACGGATAATAAAATTAAAATAATCAATTTTTAATATCAAATGATATTAATTTGCAATTTTGCGGCAGATTTATACTCTTAATCATTTATTAAATCTAAGGAGTTTTTTACGGTAAATTTATTTTCAAAATAACAATATCTGTTTAATATGGAAATGAATTTTTTGGAAATTCTATAAGAAGGTGCAGAATTAAACGAAACAATTGGTCTAATTGGCACATCCTGTTTATGATTTTTTATAAAAGAATGTAGTTTTATCTAATTAGTATTTATCTGTAGGGTTTTTAATTTTGAAATATTTATTTATAGTTAGAAATTCAACAGTTTTTTCAATGTATAAATTCTCTATTGATAGCTATATTAGATTTTCCTCTATCTGCTCTCGTGTTAATGATATTATTTTTGTTTAATTGTTGTCTCCACTGATTTGATAATATTACTATTGTTTACGATAATTAATACAAAAACTTACTGGATAGGTTCTATGTTTATTGAAGTCTTGTGATGACCGTTTCGGCTGTTAGGATATTATCAAATATACTGAATTTTTGTATTATATACAAAGTAATCCAAATATTATTAAAATGTTTCACAGTGAAATGTACCATGAACAGCATTAATTACAATATTACTATTGTTTACGATAATTAATACAAAAACTTACTGGATAGGTTCCAAAATGTTTAATGAAGTCTTGTGATGACCGTTTTGGCTGTTAAGTCATTATCAAATATACTGAATTTTTGTATTATATACAAAGTAATCCAAATATTATTAAAATGTTTCACAGTGAAATGTACCATGAACAGCATTAATTACAATATTACTATTGTTACAATTGGTTTTAACGTGTTTAGAGTTTAAGTTTTTGATAATATGTGCCGTATGATTTTGCAAATAGTGATCCTGATCTTTAAGCGCTAAACAAGAGAAGTTTAGAATTATTAGGTATAAGAACTAGTTTACTACTAGTGTAGGTGGGAGGGAATTGCCCACCCACCAGCGTAGCTGGTGGAAATAAAACACACAAAAGTTATGAAGCTACAGAGTAGTTAAAGAATTGTTAAGTTAACAATTAAATAGCGAAAATTACAGATGTGTAGGCTTTTATCGTTTATCTCAAATTGATGCCATAAAATATGGATCTACCGTAAAAGAAACGTTGTAATTATTATTTGACTAGTCAATTGGGTCTGGACATTTTTCTAATATCTGGAAAGTCTATCATTACCCCGATTTTCAAAAATAGCAATACATTGGATATGAACTATCGTCCGATTGCAATCACACGTATTATTGTTATTTTGTTTTTATTCTATTATAGTTATAAATGTTTTATCATTGCGAAACAGCATGGTTTTATGAGAAACAGGTAAACATCGACAAACTTGTTGTTATAGTATTCTTGGTAATAAAATGTAGTAGAGATTAAATGATAATTATTAATGTAACTGCAATCATGCTTTTGTAATCGTGAATATAATATTAACATAAAAAGTAATATTTCATTTGTTTATATTGCAAATTCTGGCGTCCTCGTATTAGGTTTCCTTTATTTATTCTTTGCATTAACAATATTTACAAATTTATCGTCCATGTAAACTTTCTTACATTTATTGTTGACATTAAGCTCTTTTTCAAATTAATTCTCCTTTAGATCAATCCAATCTTCAAAGGGACCTATGTACTTGCAATAAATAATTAAATGTTCTGATGAAAATGAGGTAAATGTAAATTTATACGTAATAATCACAAATTATACTTTCACTATCTTATTTACAACACTACTTTGGACCATATGAATATTTTTGAAGATCTTGGCATTCTGACTATAGTTCCCTCAAATTTAATACACACATAGACTCGAAAGCCAAGATCCATTAATTATTTCAAAAATAGCAGTACTTACTTATTTAAAACTCTAGTCAGACCAATTTAAATATATTATTATCAAATGTGGACACCTCCAGTGATCTATCAATAAGTTAAAAGCTGTACAATATATACTTTTAAGATATCTTTCAGTCAAATATGGCAGTTCAATGCATTATAATAGTTAAGCAGTAGTATAACCCGTCCAAATTTAGACGGCACTTACAGATGGTGCATAGCACAATTGACTAACCAATGAGAGAAACCTATCCTCACCACATAGCCCTTGGTGCAGAAGTGGCTGATGTACGTGTTTCATATTGCAGAACTGCCAAAAATATTAATATTTTATGTATTTTTACAACCTAGTTATTTAAATTTATTAATATAATAATTTAGTGTATCTGCAGTACATTCGACGCTGATGCTTAACTGGGCCACCTGACGGGTTCTGTGCACCACTGCAACCGTGCCCACTCCCCTCAGTACCAACATTTACTGACATAAAATAGCGAATTTAGACGAGTAATCTAATCTAATCTAATCGACGCAAACATTGCAGACAAATATAATAAGCTCGACATTTAACATTTTCGGTGACAATATACAATTTGTTTTTAACAAAAACTAATTATATCTATACACACTACTTGAAAATGACCGGCTAATGGTCGAAACAATTGTCAGATTGATAATAAATATTTTGTGAAAGTTTACCAACTGTGTCTTTTTTCTTTTATATTATGTCCTTTCACGCATGTTACACCGTCGAATCCTTAAAATTAATATCTATTTTTTTTCAGCAGTTAGTTTAAGGAAAGATAGAGAAAGGAACTTACGTGCTCCGTTATAAAATCAGAAAATTTACATGAATTTAAGTATAATCTTATGTACATTAATGCGATATCAGTTATTTAATTAATTTGTGCCCACTACAGATTACCTCATACGATGAGGGGGAAAATGTTTACAGCTGCCATGCCCTTGCCGGGATTCGAACCCAGGATCTTTGGCTTTACGCTTAGTGGCAAAAGTATTGGCGCGTAAAGTCAAAGATCCCGGGTTCGAGTCTCGGCGAGGGCGTTACAGCAGTAACAATTTCTTCGCTCATTATATGAGGTAATCCGTAGTGGGTACTAATTAATTCAATAATTAATATCGCATTACTGTATTTAAATTTTGCCCTTACTAAAAATTCTTTTAATATTTCATTATTAATGATTGATAATCTTATGTCCTATGTAAAAAGATTCAAGTAATTAATTACTACACAGCTAATTGCTGCAAAACATTATTGTTAAATAAATTTTTATATTGTTTCAACTACTTTAAGCTTTTTCAATACTATGAAATTATTTATTGACCACTATAGCCATTTCACCATACAGTGGCTTCTTCAGGTGGAAGATATTATAAACTTAAACTCTAATACAAAATCTCTTATATACTAAAATTACACTAAAATAGGGAGAGGGAAAGATACAAAATGGGACAACTAAATATTAAGAAGAGGTGAATTATTTACATCTATTTGATCATTTATTATTAAGCCTAATTTATTAAGTTTGTTTATTTCTAAACATTCAAGTAAATTTAGTTTTAACCCTTTCTTTTCCAAATGTAAAATTTTAAAATTATCATCGAAATTATGAGAATTCTGTATTAAATGTTCGGCATAAGTAGAATGAACCGTATTTTTTATAAAGCTTTTTTTGTGTTCATTTAATCTATATAAAAAGAATATCCCTGTTTGACCTATGTATGATTTGTTGCAAGTGCCACAATTTAGTCTATAAACACCTGATTTTGAATTTTTATTATTTGGGTCTTTATTATTTAATAATATGTTACCTAAAGAATTGTTAGTTTTAAAAGAAATTAAAGAGTTTGTAAATTTAGAAATATGTTTTCCTATGTTGAGAGAAACATTTCCCACTTTGTAACGTTCCTATATAGGGCAAATACTCGTTGACCTAAATAATCAAAATATAAAACACCCACACTACAGTTGTTAGGCCAAAGTCAGTTTTTCGTTTTCGGTATCATTTAATCCATTTTTCAAATCATGTAGCATACCAAGATGCAAATAAGTTTTTTTTATCCTAAGCGACGAATTATCTCATCATTGTTTAAAATGCAAATGATGACACCGACATTTTCCAAAACTGTATTAAAATGCGATCGTGAAACGACAGTAATTGTTTTTATGAGTAAAGGTGCAAATTAGTAATCTACACAATAATTCTTTTATGCGACATATTCAAATAATAATTCACTGATCTCAACATCATCATAATTTATTATAATTTTAAATTAATTTCTTAAGGAAACTCGCACATACAAACATTTATTTTGGGTTTGTTAATTATTGGAAACTACATATAGATGAATTAAATCATTATGTCATCTAGCTATCACGTTATAATAAAGTACTACGTATCTAGCCTAAGTAGGTTTTTAAACGAAATCGGCACAACTCAGATAACGAATGATGGATGAAATCAGCTGACGATTGAAACATCTAATAAAAGAATAGATAAGAACAGTAGAAGTTCTTGGTCAGTAATTTATCGAATCTACCAATTGTGAATCCGAATTCTTTTGTTTTATCTTTCTTACTTTTTTATATATGTTACCGGAAAAACCCGATTTCAGAACAAACTAGTTTTGCCTAGGCTAAACTAATTCTTCATATACGCGGTAGGATTAAATAGTATAGCCTAGTCCAAACTAATTTGTCCTAAGCCCGATAGGATAAACCAGTTTAGGCTAGTCCAAACTGATTTGTCCTGATATAAATATAAACACTAGGATAAACTAGTGTGGCCTAGTGTAAACATTATAGTATATCTAGATAAACTGAATAAAATACTTCGTAATTGGAAAAATAATCATTTTTATTAAAACCATAATGATTCGTCGTTAAAAAATATAATAAGTGTTTTTTTAATAGAAGCAATAATCATATCTCAAGTATTAAAATTTCAGATAAAGAAACTTTTTCTTGGTTACTAACTTCGGCAAGGTTATCATCACTGTCTCCTGTCAGGTTAGGTTAGGTTAGGTTACTATAATGTTTATAATGTTTACACTAGGCCACACCAGTTTATCCTAGAGTGTTTATATTTATATCAGGACAAATCAGTTTGGACTAGCCTAAAATGGTTTATCTTATCAGGCTTAGGACAAATTAGTTTGGACTAGGCTATACTGGTTAATCCTATCGCGTATAGGAATAACTAGTTTAGCCTAGGCAAAACTAGTTTGTCCTGAAATCGGGTTTGGCCGGTAACATATATACTAATAAATTTTATATATAGTGTCATACTAAATGAATTAATTACACTCTTAAATCTTTGCTAAAAACAATATTCTTAAAATTAAATACAATTTTTAAAACAATTTCCAAATTATTATACTAACAGACGTGACAGCTGTAGTTGACAGTTGCGACGGCGCAACAGAAAAGAAATTTAGATAAAGCATCCAAAAAGAACCCACTAATTGGGAGTCGAGTGATGATACCCTATCGGAATCACTCCCAGCTCTTAACATAACCTAACCAACCTCACCGTGATCTAACCTAACCTGACTTTTTTAACCACACCGTACTTTATGGTATGGAAGTTAAAGTAAAGAAGAACGAACGGCATACGTGATACAATCTAATACGGTCATAGAGATAATAGAATTAGAGTAGGCAAGCCATCGGAAATGTGTCATGTTAATAGATAGAAATAGAAAATGAACATTAGCCTTTTTTTATTTTATGCACTTCCGGTATATAGTCAGTTGTGTCTGCCAATTAGGAGCGTTACTAAACAAAGATAGAGAGAGTTCTACTAATTTTCATCTCACATAGCACCGCTACTAATAAGACTGCAGGGAACTTGCATACTCTATTCTAATATCTGTGTGAATACGTTAGTTCACCTATCAATAAATTTGTTGAAATTGTAGGTAGCTAATTAGAGGTACGGATGAGTACCGAGTGACTTGTAGTGTGAATAATATAAAAAATAGATTCAAACGCCTTATAACACTACAAACAATGTTTATTGGTACAACCAAATATATACATTTCGACTACGAAGTAGTCATTTTCAATGGCAATAGTAAACTAAGAATATTATACCTAAATATATTCTAAAAAAATACCTGTAATTTATTGAAGACTATTGAACAAAGAGTTGTTGGTGGAATCTATAAATGTAAATATACTCGTAAACTTTTAGGTCGATGTAATTGTGACAAGATTTTAATAGTTCAATACTGTGGTCTATACTATGTACCGTGTTTAAGGCATGGTATGCAACTGCTAATTTTTCGGCATTGTTCTTTTTTAGGTGGTACAGATGTTCTTTTAAACGTATGTCTAAATTTCTCTTACTTAAGCCTATGTAAACTTTATCACACTCTAAACAATTAATTTTATAAATTCTTGATATTAAAGTTTTGTTTTGTCTTTTGGATTTCCAAGGATACTACCTAATTTTAATTTTTGATTACTAAAACCTAGTTCTATTTCTTATTTTTACAAAATCTTTTTATGTGTCTATTAAACTCGATATGATAATTGAATTTATGTCTTATTTTATTCTCTTTTGTTTTATCTAAAGTTGTATTGTCTTTCAAAAATTTGTTTTTGTTGTTTTGAAAATATTTTATTAATTTCATTTATTTTAAAGTTATGTTGCAGTATTGTAAATATAGTTTTTTTTTATTTTCTTCGTCTATAGAGATATAGAATAATCTAGAAATTAGGCTATTAAAAGCTGCTAGTTTATGTCTTTTATCTGTGTAGGAACTGTTCAAACTGTATCTATTTGTATGAGTAGGTAATATAATGATTATTATGATTATATATATTAATTCTAGTTATTTTTAGATCTAATATAATATTATATAATATATAAAATATAATGACTAGAATTAATAACAAATTATTTTTTAATATATTTAGAAAACCTACTCACAGTATAATGAGTTAGCTGGCAGTAAAATTCAATTAACTATTTTCTGGATATTAATTTAATTTTTTGTTTTATTAGAAATTTTGATCATATTTCGTTACAAAACATCTAATTAGTATATCGCAGCGCCACTTTATTTTCTCCAAATTGCTGGGACACATTTTCAATGGCGATCGTTCTCCTCTGCTCTAACCTCCATGGTTTATAGTATCTTAAAATATATATATGTATATATAGGTAGGTTATATTAGGCTACATGAAGTTTCACATACAGTATTTGTTGCTAAAATAGGTTATTGTTCAACTTTTCCGCGTACAAGAAATAGTATCATTGAATTGAATTCACTTGAATAGGTCCCTTTTAGTTAAATAAAACACACTATGATAAGTTTCACCAACTTTATTATTGTTCTCGACAATATTGTTTCAAGCTATGTGCTCATTATCAAGAGTAACGTTATACTGACAATACGAATCTTACATGCTCATTTATAGATGGCTTAAGATAAGGGGGGATAAAAAACTGCCTAGTTCTAACTGATTATTTACAACATTTTCTGATTTTATTAAGGCTTTATCTATTTCCAAATATTCATACAGAGATAATTTTCTACTTTTAGATGTGTTTAATGTAGGTATTTGGTATTTTTTAAATTTAAATGATGGTTTAAGCTAATACAATGTTCACTAATTCCTGATTAAAATTTTTTTTTAGAAATCGATTTTAGATGCTCACTTATCCTCGTTTCAAAGGCTCGACCTGTCTGTCCTATATAGACAGCGTTACATTCATTACAAAATAATTTATATATGCCATTATTTCGGTTTATATTTGTTTTTGTTTTGTTGTTAATTTGTAAACACTTTAAAGGTAGAAAAAAAAGGTGTTGTTCTTGTTACTTTTTTATCTAATTTATTTTTTAATAATTTATCAATCATGTTACTCTTAAAACCATTATTAATAGCAATTCTTTTTATGATATTCGACTCAATGTTAAAATTTTCAGTAGATAACGGTAATGTTAATAATCTTTCTAAGAAAGAGTTTTAAGCAGCTAATTTTGTTCTTATTGGGTGATTTGAATTCGCCGGGATGGTTATATCGATGGTTGTAGATTTGCGATAAATATTGAAATTAAGCCTGTCTTTGGTTTTTGTAATATTCAGATCCAAAAAATTAAACTGTTATTGATTTCTTTTTCTATAGTAAATTTGATGTTATTGTCTAAAGTAATAAGGTAATTTATAAAAGTATCTATTTGTCCCTTTTAGAAGCTTATCCGTAGTCTTTTTTTGGAAATATTTCCGATTTGAATAATTTATTGCACACAGTTTCTCTATATATGATATTCATTTATAACGGCCAACGTCAAAATCAAAAGAGACCAGATTCACTAATGACAGTAAAGATAAATTACACGTTAAATTCTTTAATCCTCAGTGTTCGTCCTACTTATTATTATAGGGAGATTAAAAATAAGCAAATAAATAAAAAAGTCAGCTTTTAAATTTAAATCAACTCTTATATCAAATGAGAACATTAAGTGTAGGCATTCGAATACAATAATCGGGATTTGTGTACAATATAATCCATCCCATTATATTATCTAACAATCACAAATTAACAATTAATAATTGCAACGGAACATGAACGTTTGTTGCATTGCAGAACGAATCAGTTATTAGCTTGTCTAAGAGAAAATATTGGCCAATAGCAGCAAGAAACTTAATGAAAAAATAATTCGTAGATGTATAAGGTGTAACCGTGTTAATTTCAAGCCATTGGAACAAATTATGGCTCTGACTAAATCTTAACTAAACCCCGCACCGCCTTTCTACAAATGCTGCGCCGATTATAGGGGACCGGTTAATATCAAATAAAAGAAAGGTTGGGTTAGTACAAGTTATGAAAACATGAACACAGGTATTTTGTATTCCTGGAAATTACATGTTATAATATCTTTGCGTGTTAACTATACAATTCCGAACACGACATGGAAGCATGAAAGTATTTTAAGTTTACGAGTATTCACGAAAATACTTAATAGTTCACGTTATGTTATAGATTTTCAATAACGTACAACAAACTCAGCTTACAGTAATAATAAAATCGTTAGTAAAACCAAAAAAGGTAGACCCCTGTCACCTGAAGTTTATCTAAACAATTTTCGAGTGAATGTTATCTGAAAAGAAGACTTTTTCCATCATTCTCTCTCATCCTTTAACCTTTTTTGTGTTTCATTCCCACCAGCTACTCGTAATGGTGGGCGAGCCGTCCCTCCGAACTACACTATAGTGCAAAGCCGGAGGGTAGGGCATAAGGCCCTCTTCTGCCTCCTTTCAGGAATCGTAGAAATGGGTGGGTGGTGTGGTTAAGGAGAGAAAGATGAGACGGACGAAATGAAGACAGAAGAGAAATGGAAGATTATCTGTGGAATATTACTGTCCCAGCATTTGCCTAAATGATTCAAGGAAACCACAAAAAACTTGGACCAGAGCAGCCAGACGCGGCTTCGAACCGGTGACCTCCCGAATACTAAGCAATGATCTAGAGCACTAGATCTCTCTCAAATACCTACATAAAACCAAAAATATTCGTGATTTTGAATAAATGGTATTTATAACAACCTACGTGATTTGCATGTATACCTGACAGAATATTACCTTCATGGTCGTGATCTGTCAACTACACCGTAGGTTCAGTTTGACAAGTTGATATCATTAAATGGGAAACAATAAGTCTAAGGTGTGCTAATGAACATCAAAGGGTTCACAATCGCGATCTACGTGTACAATTAAGACACAAAAGTGTAATATGAAAAAAACTGTAATCATCGTTGCAAAATTATACTGGGTCTTCATATACAAATAATGAGTAAATTTAGAATTTGTGTAAGCGAATCACCCGGTACATGTTACTGAATTTGAATCTCAATATTAGTCCAAAAAAGTTAAGGAGGATATATAAACAATCTCTAGACTTAGTAGTAGTCTCAAAGTTGAACAATAACCTATTTTAGCAATAAATACTGTATGTGAAACTTCATGTAGCTTAATATAACCTACCTATATATACATATATATTTTAAGATCTATAAACCATGGAGGTTAGAGCAGAGGAGAACGATCGCCATTGAAAATGTGTCCCAGCAATTTGGAGAAAATAATGTGCGCTGCGATATACTAATTAGATGTTTTGTAACGAAATATGATCAAAATTTCTAATAAAGCAAAAAAGTAAATTAATGTCTAGAAAATAGTTAATTGAATTATACTGCCAGATAACTTATTATACTGTGAGTAGGTTTTCTAAATATATTAAAAAATAATTTTTTATTAATTCTAGTCATTATATACTACACATTATATAATATTATATTAGATATAAAAATAACTAGAATTAATAACAAATAATCTTATTAATTATTAAATTACCTACTCATAGATACATTTTAAACAGTTCCTACACAGATAAAAAACGAAGAAAATTTCAAAAAATAAAAAACTATATTTAGAATACTGCATTTCAAGATAACTTTAAAATAAATGAAATTAATAAAATCTTTTCAAAACAACAAAAATAAAAATTTTTGAAAGACAATACAACTTTAGATAAAACAAAAGAGAATAAAATAAGACATAAATTCAATTATCATATCGAGTTTAATAGACATATAAAAAGATTTTGTAAAAAATTAGAAATAGAACTAGGTTTTAGTAATCAAAAACTAAAATTTGGTAGTGTCCTTGGAAATCAAAAGACAAAGATAACAAAACTTTAATATCAGGAATTTATAAAATTAATTGTTTAGAGTGTGATAAAGTTTACATAAAGTTGGTTTCAGAATAATAACTTATCAAAAGTGAAAACAAAGCATGGGACAAATTGAAATTAACATACTTCTATAATCTTTAAACTTAGACCCTTAATACCACAATGAAACATCGGCAAGTTTGGGCTCTACGAATGCATTACTCGCAAACCTTCCTGAGGTATTTCCAGAATTTCATTGTATAGTCGTTTTCTATTATATCTTTTACTGTTTCTTTTGTCCAATATGCATTGAACCCCAATCATGTTAATTGCTATATTTCCTCTTTTATATGCTTCCTAAAAGCTGAATCAAGCTTATCACGGTATATTTACAATCATGCGTTGTACATGTTATCGTACGATGAGGCCTTTTTGATACTCCCACTATCTTTGAAGATCATACCATCCCATTGCACATCTCTCTCTCTTCAACTACTAATGACCGTATTTTCATTTCACCTTCCACAAAATTAACCCACCAAAAATTTCTTCTAACTCCACCCAAAACATTCCTCAACCTTTCCGAATAATTGTAAATTCTCTATAAAAATCAGCAGTAGTAGAGAGTTACATTTTTCGATTTATAATGCTGTAACGTTCGGGGGTTCAACAATTAAAACTCGAAGACTTTTAAACAGGAACAACAATTTATTTATACTAATATTAATTAACTTTGCTACCAATTACACTATTTATTTATGTACAGTTACTATCTGTATAACACTTCTCACTTTTCTATTTATTTACTACGCGTCTCGATTTATTTCTCATCTTATTTTCACGACCGCCAATTTATATCTGAACTCTTCACGACCATCAATTTATATCTGAACTCTTCACGACCACCAATTTATATCTAAACTCCTCCACGACCGTCAATTTATATCTCAACTTTTCACGACCGTCAATTTATATCTGCACTCTTCACGACCATCAGTTTATATCTTCACTCTTCACGACCATCAATTTATATCTCCACTCTTCACGACCATCAATTTATATCTGAACTCTTCACGACCGTCCATTTATATCTGAACTCTTCACTACCGTCCATTTATATCTGAACTCTTCACTACCATCAATTTATATCTGCACCCCTTCACGACCGTCAATTTATGTCTGAACTGTCCTCGGCGATCGTCTTGTTATATGTTCCGTTAAATTTCCGGAACACTCCCGAGAAACATAGAAAAGTCGGGACCATTTTATTTTTCGCCGAAATATTGAACAAGTCTCCGCGAAACACAAAAACGCTAACATGTCCTCAATTATTACGCACACACTTGTAGTTACGATATACACGTCGCGACCGGCTCGCTCGCATACATGGGCACTCGAACGCACACAAGCAAACACGCACTCGTTACAATACAGTCCGATATATAAGTTCCTTTTTTGTAAAGTTTTCGTAAATCGTTAATGTTTCGTTTATAAATTTAATTCTATAAATAAATATCCAAAAACGAACGAGTGTGGTCACATTTGGGATCACAATTTTTGTATACAACCCAAAAGATAAATCAACTATAAAAACACTAAGCATCATCTGCAATGCAACTACCAATTCAATTATTTATTCCCACCTTTCATGACAACTACAAAGAAAACGTACTATATTATCATAAACTGCCAAGATTTTTGATCCATTATGTTTAACATTAAGTTGTTGGTCAAATGATCTATCGAAACTGTCACTTAACGTTCTGTTTGGTGTACGAACCGATCATGTAAATATTAGCGACGGCGTGGATCCAGTTTTATGAATCGATATCTTTCACTGAAAAGGATATTGTCAAACATTACTGAATCCCTCAATTAAGAGCATATGTTCTACACATGATCTGGCGTTCACTCCTGTGACTATAATCGTAAATATCATTTTACAAAAGATATATACCTTAAAATTAATACATTGGGATAAATCATTACCGAATGAAATTTGTTGGTATGTTTGTTTTTGTATTTTCGAAGGACCATATTTTTATGTGTGAATAGAGAAAAATAATCTTACTAGCTTTAATACTTTATTTGGTATAAAAATGATTTAACTGAGCAAGCCATGCGTGCTGTTGCAACAAAGAGTAGATGTAGGTAGATGAATATAAATCGATAAAGGGGAGGTTCATATTGCTCAAACGAGTCGATAATGATTGCTCTCTAACATACCGCGTCTTAAGCATGATTTACAAAACATAAATATAGAAAACCGCGCTAACAATATTCACACCGCTTAACTATCAAAAACAAATATACACTGTGAATAATTTATCATTGTTCCCCCAAACAATCATAACCTCATTACAAATTTTACAACTGCGTGAATTTACAGATGGAAGTGAAAGGGCATACGGTACATGTTTGTATCTCAAAGCGGTCGATGAAAACGAACTATTACGTGGTAAATCCCGCGTGGCCTCGATAAAGGCACTCATCATACCAAAATTAGATTTGTGTGTATCACAGTTCATCGCCTCTTTTACTACCGCTGGCATTAATCAAACTCAAATTTAATCGAATATATTATTGTATGTACCAACTATTATTTTTGACATTGGTTAAATAATCCTCCTCATCGATTAAAAACATTTGTTACGACTCGAGTACCAGATATTCAAAAACAAATGTAAATAAACAATTGGCATCAAGTACGCATAAAGAACAATACTCCAGAGATTGTATCAAAGGGAAAACTACCTGATGAATTAATTCTATTTCCAATTTGGAGACTCAGACCCCCACGGCTTTCATAAAGAATAGCTGAGCCTTGCGTTATTCAAAGGGATTATTAAAAACAATTCAAGGCTATTTCACAACAAGACATATACAGTCACCTCACGTCGGCGGATTATGGGAAGCAGCTGTGAAATCGTTTAAGAGACATCTCAAACATGTAGCGGGACAAGATTCATTGTTTACTTGAACAATTCAACACAATTATCATCGAAATTGAACCCATATTATACTCCAGACCTTTAACTCCAACGGCACTCTTGTCTTACTGCCAGCCGTCTTCTAAATAACGATTTTTTGACCAATCTCAGCAGACTAGGTTACACTAATACACCTCTCAATATACTATATAACCAACTTAACGTACATTGAAAGGACCAAGCAGCAGTTTTGGTCTCGCTGGAGTCATGAATACCTTAATTAATTAACCACTTGAACACAATTGAGCCAAATATTACCAAGAGGATGATAGTATTACCAAAGGAAAATAATCCACAATTATTCTTTTCGTTGATAAATTCATATGTAATGATAGCAACTCAAGAATTTCGTAAAAATTATACAGGGTCCTTACATTGGTCAGACTGGCAGGAATCTTGGAATTCGACTAAATGAACATAAAAGTCTATTGTAAATCAAAAACACAACACGGGATTAGCGACACATTGCATAAATAATAACCATTTTATCGATTCGGACACCATCAAAATTTTACATAATGAAAGAAAGAGGAAAAGATTAAATAGACTTTTAGAATTTTTGAAATTAAAAAAGCAATAAAGATGAATGATAATCTAACAAATGACCAACAAATTTTTTTTCCATACGCCATCTGGTATATCTTAACAACAAATATGTACCTGAAATTTTGAAAATTATACCTACCTATAGAATACCGGCTGTTGACTGTAAAAATATATATAGACGATAAGTATGACCTGAAATTTAGAAAATCTGTTACTCTTGAGAAAGACATTGTTATGTCGAAACAATATTGTAGAGTTTACAATAAAATATTTTGAAACATTTAAAAGTATTTTCATTCCTTCAGTTGGTAAGTATGTTATACGATGTTGTGCTGTGCCACGAAGATGGTGTAGAGTGAAAATAAAAGAAAATATAAACAGAAAAATAGTGTAATTTCTGCTCCAAGTGTTGTTTTTCCTAGTTTAGTGTTATTTGCAGGTAATTAATTAATTTCTTGATATGTCTTTTTGTTTTTATTTTTTTGTATCGTATCTATAATGTTGTTTTTTTGTTTTATCAACACGTATTAATTTGTATGTTGTAATAATTTTTGTTATACACTTCCTTGTGGGTCTACTATGTACGTTCAGAAAAATTTGAGCCTTGTTGAAATTACTAACATTTTGTCGCGTATACAGTAATTATCTGGGAGTATTTACAAATGTACGCGATATTTATTGGTCGTGTATGTATTTTATATTTACTTTGTTGCATTTTTAATTATTTTTAATTATTATAAGAGGCCCAGATTGTGTTCTAAAATTTTAACCTCTAGCTGGGTTACCCCCGTATGGGACTTCAGTACCTTCTGGTATTACTGGCTGATTAAACAAATCATTCTTCAATTTTAGATTATTGTTTAAATGTCTTCGTATATATGCAAGGTAGATATTCACAGAATATGAAATTCGGTAATTAAATAAAGAAAGACTCAACCTAATTACCGCTAACTAAATTTTATATGAGAGGACACGTGTTTCGCCCACTACACGCGAGATAATGCCCACGTGTGAAGTGGGCGAAACACGTGTCCGCTCATATAAAATTTAGTTAGCGGTAATTAGGGTGAGTCTGTCCTTTTTTAATTATTCTTTTACGACAGTCTCTTTTTACTATGAAATTCGGTTTTGCTAAACTTTACAGCCAAATTATGCTACACTTCTTCGACTATAAACGTAGGATTCCCTGCCGTGCTCTTTCCCCACTTGAGTCCTAAGCTGAGCTTAGCACTTTTATTTGTCATATTTAAAATATTAATTTACTGGGATTTTCCTGGTACTTTTTCACAGTATATTTAATAAAATTAGGTGTAGCATATTCCTTGTCTCTTATTTAAAAGACAATAGACTCCAATACCGTTCTCCCAATATACGTCAGTAGCTAATGTATTTATTGTAGTATTCTATTTTGACGCCATCTGTGTTAGAGGGGACATTATTATTAGTTTAAAGGGTTGAATGTTGTGGGGTGGTGGTAGTGATGATCGATTAGTTGGTAAATCAGGGCGTAGTTAGGAAGAAGTGGTTTTATGTGCAAAACATTTTTATGAACTTTTTTGATTTTATTTCATTTGATTATTTAGGAGAATAAATAAATGTATTAAAAAGACCAACTACATTATCAAGAAAACAATTGATGACCTTGAACAACGTAAGTGATACAGATAACGATCATACAACTCTGAATAAGATACTGCAGATAAATGACCATATTCCCTCAATTCATAGTAACTAATTTTCTATATAAAACCGAGTGGCGTGGTTTGGTGCTCTAGATCATTGCTTAGCATTCGGGAGGTCACCGGTTCGAACCAGGGTTCGGCTGCTCTGGTCCAAGTTTTCTGTGGTTTCCATCGATAACTCAGACTGATGCTGGGGGCAGTAATATTCCGCAGATAATATTTCACATTTCTTCTGTCTTTATTTCGTCCGTCTCAGCTTTCTCTCCCTAACCACACCATCCACCCATTCCCACGATTCCTGCAAGGAGGCTGAAGAGGGACTTACGACCTACCCTCCAGCTTTGCACTACAGTGTACGTCGGAGGGACTGCCCGCCCACCAGCACGAGTAGCTGGTGTAATAAAGTTTTAAGGTTTTTTTTTATGTATAAATTGTTGTGTTGACGAAATTTGAATTATCTTCGCATATTTTAGCGAAACAAATTTTTTCTATTGCAATCAATACTCTTCTTCAAACTATAGTTTATGTTATTTAACAGAATGTATGGCTGAAGAGAACCTAATCAAACGGTCCTATAATGGCCTAAGGGGGAGAGGTTGTATACGATAAGAATCCGACACTACCCAGTCGCACGGGCGGCAGGGTGTCTTTTGAAAATTTCCTCTCCCCCACGAAAACAAAAAAAAAACAGAATGTATAGGTTTCAATATGTAGCGCCTTCCACAATTGACTATTTCCCTGACATTTATATTCTTGCTTTATTAAATGTTTTAATCATGTTTTGATGCTCTTCAGTTTACTAAATGTGTTAATTAGTGTGTCTAATTAGTGTTCATTAATACATTCATTCATTAATAGTCTTCATAATAATATATATATATATATTACAAAATTACACAATCATTATATATTGGTTGTGATTATTCAGTATGTACTTCTTATAAATTAGAATTTAAAGTAAGTGATTACCATAACTTCACATATATAAAACAAATATTTAACGATCTTGCCCAAAATACTTGAACCGTAGGTAGATCATTTTAAATTTGAGCAAACAGCCGCTTTTCATATAAACAACATAGCGATCGCAGCGCCTCCTTACTTTCTCCAAATTTCTGGGCCACATTTTCAACGGCATCATTCTCCTCTGCTCTAACCTCCACGGTATTAGAGGGTAGGCGTCTATTTATTGCGAATTGGCAAATTAGTTACGCGCCCAATAGAACAAAAAATTAATGCAATCGCGTACGGTTCCGGACCGGGCAGATAATCACGCGTTCAATCAAATCAAATCATTAATGAAACGCCAATATGGCGGCTGTGGGCGATGCAAGCTGTTGATAATTTTTTTGATTTACACGGTCGACACGACCGCAATTATTCTCGCAAACGAACAAAAGAAGCAAGTTTGTCACGGCCCATAAAACTAGACACGGTCCTAACGTATAAAGCTAAATAAATAAATATTTTGAAAAACGATTTTTTAATGCTTGGCACTTACCTATTGTTCGGGCACTTTTATTACCAATAAAACGCACACCTGCATCTAATCGAAAACGAAACTTCTCTAGAAAAGCTATCAGAATCGCCAGCCAGCAGTACATGAACGAGCATAAGCAAAAAACGAATTATGACCCGCCATTATTAAAATTTACTTAACTATGACAAAAGCGATACATATTAAGCACAAATAGGACTATAAGCTACAAATATTCTTATTTTACCTGCTTTCATGATTCACTGATATTTATAATTTTAAAAAAATGTCACGTTTCTCCTTTTTCCCCCTTCTAGTCGAGTACAAGAGCTAAATACCAATTAAGGTCATGATTTTATGAGGATTTGAAATGAGAATAATGAATTATGATTTAACTAGCTAAAAGCGAATCAATTACCTAAACGATCCTAAAGTTCACTCAAATTACTAATTACTTTTTATAAATTGAGTTTTTTCTTAGAAAATGAAAATGTCTTCTATAAGTACCAGACCTATTTTAATGTATTTTAGGACAATTTCCTTTTTTTGAAATAAAATTCTCATTTCATTTTATATAGATACCTGAAAATTTCTGACTGAAATATTGTTTACTCTGTAATTGAATAAAGAATTAATAAACCCACATATTTTTTTATTGCAATAGTACAACTTACCTGCATATATGTGTACATCTACACATGTTTCTTCACACGTTGATGTTCGTTAACAAAATGAATCTTGTGTTCTGTAGTAACTCAACGCAGAACATTGATTTCAAACCACAAATACACCACACATGTATATATAATACGTAGACATATGCGTAACAGTACATGAAGCACTTTAAAATTAAATATCAGAGAGTTATGAAAATTGCAATATCACTTAATGTAAAATAAATACCTTATTAAAAAAATCATTTAAAAATAATAAATATCTAATACAGTTGGTTACATTGAATAGGTACATTAAAAAAATATATTAATTTATTAATTTGTTTTTTTTTCCGATGAGAATAACAATTTTCAAATGTAAATATCTTATTATCTATCGTTTTTGTAAATTATTTTATTATTTATGGATTTTATTTAGATAATTTTTTACTTGTAGATTTTCCAAAAAATATGCAAAATAATAGTTTTTAGGGTGTTGTTTACAACTCCTGCAGGTCGATTGTCATTTTTTTGACAATTGCTGCTCAGTTTAATCGCCACAATAAGCTTTTGGTCAAAAACAATCAGCCTGTTAGCTAGCTTTCATGGCGATATAAAATTTTCCTTTACTGGACTAATAGAAGTAGTACGATTGAATATACTAACATGCCTACTAACAGCGTGCGGTTATTTAACAAGTGATGACCTGCATTTACAAATCACAGGAATTAAAAAGAATATCATTGTTCATATATTGCTACCGTTTTCGACACAACTAAATTTGTACCTTCATAATTACAGCTGGTCCTGCTTAAACAGGTAGGAGGGTCTCAGATAATTCAAAGGCCAGAGGCGTTGAAGACAATCTCTACAAGGGTATCTTTAAATTTATTAACAAATAATGAATCACAAAGTTTAATTTCCACAATATATATTAAACACTTGACATATGTTTCACCTAACTTAGGCTTCTTCAGAAGTATAATAAACTTAAACTAATACAGATCGGACTTATATTTATACAGATATATAGCTAAAGCTAGGGAGGGGGTAATTTAACAAATAAATTGAGAAGTGATGAGTTATTTAATTCAATTTGTTCATTTAACAGTTGTCCTGTATTTTTGTATTTGTTAATTTTCATTGATTCTAGAAGAGACAAACTACAACTTTTATTTACAACATGCAGGACATCATAGTCTACATTAAAAGAATGTTTTGTATCGATCAGGTATTTAGCATAATTTGAGTCAAAGTTGTTTGTTTCAAAATATTTTTTATGTTCGCTGATTCGTTTTTTAAAAGTACGACCCGTCTGACCTATGTAGAATTTATCACCAGAGTCGCATTTTAGTCTATAAACACCTATCTATTACCCTTTTTCGTCTTATCTTTGTTATTTTTAATATGCTTACTTGAGTATTAGTCGTATAGAAAGCTATATTTAAATTAAGGTTTCCAAATAATTTTCCTACTTGGTTTGAAGAACTGCCTAAAAAGGCTATAGTTTTATAACTATTAATTTTATCTTTGATTGAGGATAGACATTTTTTATAAATTGTTTGAAAAGTAATTTAAACTTAATAAATTAAACTTTGTGTTAAAATGAGTTTCCATCAAGTAAACATAGATATGATAAATAATTTTAAATTATTGCATTTGTGCAACGTTAAAACACGCGAATAATACCTATGATATAATATTTTCGTACCAAAAAAGAAAATGATATTAAACTAACGACAATCAATTTCTGTTTCTAAAAATGTAACCAACCAATTTTTAACCTGTTGAAATCTGTCTCATATTGACTAATAACGTCTAATAAAACTGTAAAAATTAAATTTAAAAATAATCTCAGGAATGATACTCACTTTTTTCTAAACTCTCTGATATCAAATACATATATCGTGAACTGTCCGTTTCAATTAACGCCGAAATGAAAACAGTTATGCGATAGATCTTTCATTAAACATGCTTAACAAAACACACACTGTCTTTTGACCGAACATAAATTAATCAAAAATTAGAACTGGGCCAGTAGGTATTCCATAAATACTTTAATTTAGGCTCGTGACAAGAATGCACTTAATCTCGGCTTTAGGCCTACCATAACGAAACTGACGTCGTATATTTTTAGGGCAGAACAAGAAGAGACCCAGTTAAATAGGTCTCCACGTTCTGCATAGTTTCTGGAGCAGAAATATGTCCGGAAATTCCACTGCTCGATAAACAAATATATAAACGCATGAATAACCCAGAAAACGTAAATATATAAAAAATAATAATCAATCTTTTCTATCGATCGACCAGGAACGATAGAAATTATGTACCAATATAAAATTCTGAGCCTCAATTAAAATAATTATTATAAATTAAGAAAAAATAAATACAAATATGGAATCAACAGAAACAACTACCCCGAGGACTAATACCCCTAGCGACATTGAATTACACTGCTGATTCCGAACGATTATTAGACGAAGATAACATTCCAAAAACAGAAGGTTGGTGGCTTTCGGTACGCTGTGCCTACTGTGTAGGACGCGTTCCAAATGTGGGATCTATGATCCTTTATAATTAGATAAAAAAGGATTTTATTACCATCTTTTGGATTGTTAAGAAAAAATGATATTATATTATTGATGTTAACTAACATCAAAATTTCTGATAAATTATAGACGATTGAAATAATAATAAATTATTACTTGATTCTATCAATGAGTTATCTAATGGAAAAAACTGCCGTCTTCATTTTTTTTTTTTTAGTTGACTATAACAAATAAAATGTCAACATTTTTTAATTTTTTTTATAAAATGTATAACATTCACTTACCGTTATAATATGTAAAAACAAAAAAAAATATAGTGAAATTCCAATATTCGAAATTTTTAAAACTCACCCAACATATTATTTGCAGTTACTAAGTTCACAAGTTTTTCATAACCTACATCTTTAAGAACATTATTTAATTGAACTGTTTTCCACAACACTATTTATATATGAAATTCCTTATTTTTGGGCTTTTTGGCTATCGTTTAAGCCTTTTTTAGTAACAGAATTTGACGTACCACACTAAGAAGAAGAGCTCTTCAAGATGTCGTCCATGCCATTCGACGAAACGTTGAGCATAAAAAGGCTTAAACGATGACCAAAAAGCCTGAAAACAAACAAATTCAACGATAACCGCGAAAGCTTGAATCATTTGTAACAATTTATAAATGTCGTAGGATAATAGCTAAAGGGGATCATTGCGAAAATCCTAGAACATTTGCAATGGTCTAGATAAATGGAAAGTAAAAATCGCAATCATCCGAATTCTTTATTATATTCATGATCGCTGCAAAGGGCCAATCTTATTTTAGGATGAGTTAAAAAATTGTGCGTCGGTCATGCTAATTTAAATTGAATGAGAATGTTTCTATAAAATTCTTAAACTATGAATGAGAAAACAAAAACAACACTAACCTGAAAGAAAATTTATTCAAAACTATAGTAAAAATTATTTGTAAAATAAATAAATACAATAAAATGTACAAAATGTCGAATTAAATACGTGAGAAGTTTCGCTTGTGTTACAACCGTTTACATATACGTAAACACACAAGTCAAATTTATGTAGGTAGTATTTGATTCGAGATTATTCACGCTTTCATTTATTTACTATCTGTTTCCAGCTAAGTTTACTAAAATGCCATATTAAAAAAAGGTAGAATAAACAGGACTGCACAGCATAAGGTCGCTCGCCCAAATGATTCACTTAGTTTACGACAAAACAGAAGCAGACACTTCTTCTGTCTCCCGCGCATGCACACAGTGACTCTTGCCCCTCTTCACGACGCAAGAGAACACGCAGTTGCAACCATTAAGGCCAACGTTGTCTTTTACGTTTACAAAAACTACATTTTATTGGAAATAAAGGTATAAAACTAAAAAGAATTTATCAAAATCTATCCCAGAAAGTATTGGGTAATGCACGCATATCGACGGACCTAGCTATCATTTTAAATATATATATATACAGGGTGGGACAATAATAGTGCGTGAACGGAAGACTGTGTTTTTATTATTGACTTTACGAAAATATGATTTGGATAAAAGTTTCATCAAATGAACTCGTTCATATTTTAAAATTATCAGATCGAAGTTGCACCGTTTCGGAGTTATTTAGCATTAAAGAAGAAAAAACTGTTTGCAGCGTCTTAGAAAACCATCATATTTCCGAAACGAAACAACATAGAAGGATCCAGGTTTCACCATTGTGTAGAACAAGGAATTACCTATAGTCTCATGCTAAATGTAACTCATTTAGTCTTTTCGAAAATGAAACAGACAATTTTTAATTTTTTAAATTTGAAACATCAATAATTTAATTTTTTTAAATGAAATGGTATATTCTTTTTCACGTTATCAAATCTACAATTCAATTCCCTTTCGATTTTATTAATACATATTAGGATCTATCTTTAACAGTTTCTGAAATAACTGGATTTTTTTTTAATTTCTGGCAATGAAAAACAAATGATCCTTATTTTCAACAAAAAATTACTTCCGATTATCCTAATATGACGTCGTATCTTTGCAATGATCTGAAAATAACTATGATGATTGATAGCTTCCAATTATACAGACCTTTGCAAAATCCTAGATTTTGTCGTATGGATATAAGGAAATTCATCGTATTTAGATAAAAACTGTGAAATATAGTGACAAAAATTCTGAATTGCTTCCTTAAACAGATAACTTTCAATACAAAATACCCGATGTGGGTTGAACACCCCCCGCCCCCACCGGCTTTTTATATTCAAACAAAGGTGACACTATATTAAGGAAAACGGAATTATCTGACAGTCAGCATGACAATAAATTGGATATGTAACTCTTAAGTTATTACTATATATATATATATATATAACTTCTGGATGTGTTTTAGTACAAAAAGTAGTACGAAAATATCAATTTACCAACTGGCCCATTCCTCCAGAACGTACATAACACTAATGACTTGAAACAAAAATACCACATCAATAAATGTTCAAAAATCACTTACATTTGGGAGTTGCTGGCAAGGTTGGCTTTTCATGTCCGGTACAGGGTCTCGATATCCTCGAAGAAGAGACAGATAGATTAGAAGTTGAAGTTGCATTTTTAGTGGTCAATTTCGTATATTTTGGAATTGCAGATCTCTTTGAAGAAGCAACGCTAGAACAGTCCGATTTAACACTCGCGGTATCGTCAAAAGGCCCATGACTATCTCCCGAAGGGCCAACATGTTCATCTTCCTTCCGCGTTGCAACAATAGAACCATTAGATGACACTATAACACTTTCGTCTAACAATGCAGTTGTCCCCACGTTAAAATCATCACCAGACGCGTTTAAAGAAGAAGGCATTTGTTGCTCGTCTGACTTTGACGCTTTTAACGGTGGCGTTTCGGGTGTAGAGGAACTTGGTTGGATCGGAACAGGTTCTTGGGAAGCACTCATTTTAGAATGGATGGAATATGAAAAGGCAAGAGAATGAAGGTTCTAAATTTTGGCACAATAGCAGTCTTTTCGGTAGGGCAGCACCTAAAAAGAAGAATGAAATCATAAAAATGTAATACAAACAGCAACTCAGAAAATGTATTTTTTAAAAGTAAGTCTTCGTGGAGCTAAACAAATAACGTTCCACTTTTTTTTTTTTTCGATACTTTATTTATATAAAATTCATCGCCGCCTTTAGCTTGCAGAAATGCACAATACATTGACATTTATGTCTTTAATGAAGCAACTCTGCTACACGATTCTGCACTTACTGTCACATTTGACTAGAGCGCAGTTACCAAACTTGATAAAGTTCTTCCATTATATAAATACCATTAGGAAACAGTAGGAATTTTAAACCTTAATCTTTTTCTTACAAATGATTACCGACAACGTTTTTGCTACAAATGGGTGGAGAGCAACAATTTTTACAGATTTTCCATAACACACCCCGGAAAATTTAAAGGATGGAAGACAAATTATTACCGCTTTCTCCTTAATAAAATTTCTTATAAAGAAGTATCAGTTTCAGTTTCTTTTTACGTATATTCGTGCCATTTAGAAGCATGTCTACAACATTAATACAAAAATATATAATTCATTTCATAAAATTTAACTTAACAATTTTTGTGTACATCTTTAATATGGAATTATGATCTTTACTAGTTAAACTCATCCAAATTTAAACGGATAGGTACCTGTAATCGATGGTGCATAGCACATACATTTTAATCATAGCAAGATTTAGTTGGCGAGTTTTTTATCCACAACCATCTATGTGCACTATGACCCAACATAGACATTTAAACACGTTCGACACATCAAAAATTCACGATTATAATTAAAAATTCCTATTAAACGACAACACCTTGGATTCCGGAAGTAGGCGCGTTAATAACTTCCATCCTTTAATTAGACATTTAAATAATCAACTAGTTGCATAATAAATATAAATATAGAATCGACAGAAACAACTACTCCAAGGGCTAATACCCCTACCGGCATTGAATTACACTGTTCATTCGGGAAGATTGTTAGACGAAGAAACAAAAGATATCCAAAAAAGAAGGAATTAAAATTCTTATTCGTCTAACTATTAAGGATCACAGATCCCACATTTAGACCGCGTCCTACCAAGAAGGCACAGCGAACCGAAAGCTATATCCCACGACCGGTTTCGACCTAACGGGTCTCATCAGGTGGGCGCTGTCAGAAAGGCTTTTACAGGCTATATAATAAATATATTTATACATAAATATTTCTACCAGCGCCCATCTGTGAGACCCAATAAGTCGAAACCGGTCGTGGGATATGGCTTGCGGTTCGCTGTGCCTACTTGGTATGACGCATTCCAAATGTGGGATCTGTGATCCTTAACATTTAGACGAATAAGGATATTAACTCCTTCTTTTTAGATATCTCTAGTTGCATAATATTGTATCTTCGGACGATAGCGCTCCACCGACTTTCTTTAAAAACATACTCGCTAGAACCATAGATATTAGCACATTATTATATAGTGATTGTGATGATTGATCGAAACGTTATGTCTCTTAGAACCTTATAGCATAAAAACATGGAGACAGCATTTAGCCTGAAAAGGCAAATAATTATGGTTCGGCTTTCTCGTTCTAACAAGGCGTGATTAGTTGTCTCTTCTCTAGCCGTATCTCTCTCTTTCTGTACCAATCGGTCCGCGTTAAAACGAGAAAGTCGAAGTATTTCCGCTAAACGCTGTCTCCATGTTTTTATGGCCTAATCGTATAACTAAACTGTGAGAAAAAAGAAGACGCGTGCATCACAATGAACATGATGAAGTAAAACATATTTAATGGGTTCATAGGATGAAACAGAAAGCAAATACAAATAATCATCTAACGATGGGAAAATAAAACTCTACAACGAACTGTTATCTCATCAAAGGTGTCTTTCAATTGTCTTCCGGTATCTTTTATGAATAAGTTCGAAATCGCGATTCACATCTGGTAGTTTCGACAGAATACTGACCAAGAATATATTTTTATTTTTTGTACCACTTGGTTACGTGCTTACCACGTAATTAGCTACGTTGTGAATTCAGTTTAACAAGTCGATATCCTTATTAGAAATGGACCTTGTTAGACATTACTAAATCCCACAATAAGTTAGCAATTTCCTACAAATGGTGTTCACTACCCTGTTTGTATTTATATAAAATTATAATTTATTTAATAGATTTTTATAAATCTTTCGACCTAACCTAACCTAACTTAACCTAATGAAATTGATGTTTTATTAATTTTCTTGATGAATAAAGTTGATAAATTGCGTATTATATTCTTTGTAAAACATTTTAAATAAAATTGAAAATGTGATTTTGAGTAACAAACAAACACTGAGGTTACGTTTCACGAAAAATTTATTTTTCTTCTCTACAATATTGTTTCAACCCTTGCTGGTCATTATCAAGAACTATGGTGTTACTAAAGACGTAAATAATGTAACAGACGTATATATCCAAAGTGAACATTTCAATTTGATTATTTACAATATTTTGCTTATTATTGATGGCTTTTTTAATTTCCAAGGATTCGAGCAAACTCAATTTACGACCTTTTTGTGCAGAATGTAAAAGGTCAATAGAATTAGTGTCTAAATTATGTTTAATTCGATTGAACTTTTAAATTCTGCACAAAAAAGTCGTAAATTGAGTTTGCTCGAATCCTTGGAAATTAAGAAAGCCATCAATAATAAGCAAAATATTGTAAATAATCAAATTGAAATGTTCACTTTGGATATATACGTCTGTTACATTATTTACATCTTTAGTAACACCATAGCTCTTGATAATGACCCGCAAGGGTTGAAACAATATTGTAGATAATTACATAAAATACACATATTCAATTTTTTGATGAATTTCCATAACATAAATGTTGATTATAAAGGTACCTTTATTGGAAGCATATTTTTTTGGGTTACATTTCTCATTCTCGCAAATTTGCAATAAACTAATTTACAGCAATCAACTATAGCAACGCCCTATAATGATCTTGATAGCACACCCATCCAAAAATAGTGCTACCACTGCATTGGTTTTTGATTTTAAACAACCCCTTATTCAGAAGGAATATGCTTATGAATTAATGCATGGAAATTAATGCTTTGGTTTCCAGACAACATATTTTTCCAATAAAAGGTAGAAACATTTTATCCATAATATTAATGGCCAGCGGCATCTGTTGAAAAGTTGTATAAATACAATGTGTAGGTCATTAATTATGGTAGTACTTAACAAAAAGACAATTTTTACTTATGTACATGTACATATACAAACATCTTTAAAAAAAATAAGTTAATAGCTCTTAGCACCTAAGTATATTGTCAATGAATCAGTTATTTCAAAAGGTCGAAAAGTAGGTGATGGGAATCAATTTAAGTATTTTACTTTAAATTAAATTCCAGGCGTTTGAATTCTTTCAGCATCTCCAGCGTACACGAATACCATCTGTCTGTATTTTTCATGTAATAAAACATTCTCAAGAAGTGCCTAAAAACGTATGGAAAGAATTCAACTGGGTATTTTGGTAACGAACTATAACGGGAATCAACAGAAGGAAGATAAATTATTGTTTTCTTCCTATTTTTAGAAATGTGGGAAATATCTTTGAGACAGCTACAAAAATGCCTACAATATTTATTACATTTGCTTGTCTTCCTCATATTTAGCGTATGGTTTCCTCTTTAGAGGACCCATTTGATATTTTTAACAAACTGATTTTTGTAAACGATTCCATAATTAGACACTACTCTTCCGGTTTCGCCGTATATACAATCAAGCACAAATATGTGGAATCTATTCACACACAAACCACACTTATTTGCTTAGGTATACCCGAAAATTCATTATTCCTAACATTTGTGAGTTTCACTCAAAATTGTTATTTCCTGATTGAAATGATTAAATAAAAAGTAAAATATCAATACCCTACAATGATAACATAACAATTTAAATAAGATTACATCATTAATAATAATCACCGAAACTTTAAATTAAGTTAAATTCAATTAATTATCTTACACAAATTAGTTTTTTAACGTTACGAATGTAAGAAAAACGTTGAATAAAAACGTTTCAAGAACAACCTGCGGTTAATATCATTACACAATTATGTGAAGTTTATTCTCTAACAAAAATACAGGGCCGGATAATGTAGAGATGCTGCAAGCTGCATAACTCCCAAAAACTAGATATTTATGTACCTAATTACTAAAAATGGATATAATAATTTAGTGTGTCTACGCCATACACTGAGGTGCATGTGCAAAATCACAATTTGCTGGCCGTCCTGTGCTGTATAGTACACCAAATGAATTCTCTTCATCTTTAGTCAGACGCATCGCGGTATAGTTAGCTAGACCAACGGAAAGTCGCTGTCGTGTACTATTGGGACTGACAGACTTCTACCATCGCACACACTGCTACCACAAAGCAGTGAATTTAGACGGCTATGTACGCTGCATTTAAACCAGTTAATTAGGTTGTTTTTATTTCTCACAGAGGTTGGCAAGCATAGATAACTTGATTTATGTGTCACTATGTCGTGTACGACTGTCTATGTTTAGTTTAGGAATCATTCTCTGTTTGTAGACCCTCATAATTCTAACTTGTTTCGTTATTGTTTTTGTTTTGTAATAAATAACAGCATACATTTGTTTAAAACAAATAAGTTCAATCTTAAGAAGTCTATTTAAAGTAGTTGATCCATTGTGTTGTTATACGTGTATCCCGCAGCTTACTTTATGTGAAGATATTTCGTAAATGTTTCTACGAAGAGAAAATGGATTTAAAAAAAAGGGCTGCCATTTCCCGACATTATTGTCGAGAGTGAAGGTGTTAATCGCGAAAAAGCATATAAGTGACAATTTAATAGAGAAATTTATTCGAGGAGCAATTGGTATGCAATATTGCATTATTTTGTTTTTCTTATGAACGGAGATAAGGGGTAACAGATTTCATTAACTTTTCTAAAAAACAATAAACAAACGCGAACTTGAAAAGCCAACTAAAGTTCCGATCGGACAAAACTGAAACAGTTGAAAACCTTGCCATTCTGTACTTCCACCACGAACAGCATCAGAACGCTCTCGCTTATCAAACGCGGTTGTATAAAGATCAGCAACGATACTTACTATTTCCTCTTCCGGCACTCCAAACAACTCCATAATAGCACAAAGAAACAGAGAAGGTACGTGGATGTATATGCAATATGGTAGACGAAGCAACATGACCATTATAATAGCAATAATAATAATTAGAATGAATTGCCACCGTTTCACAATCGATTGCCTACTGCTACTTAATAATAACAACTAATTGATAAGCTAAGCAATGAATATTACGTTTCTGCGCATAAAGGAAATCCTGAATGCGTTTCAGCAAAATTGGCGGAATAGACTTTCAAACACAGAAACGCAACAATTCTTTTTTATAGGAATGTAGGTGTAAATATAGATAGCATGCCTTCGTTTGCATATGGTTGTAGCGTAATTACGTAGTAATGTTGTACCCACGCAACAGTCTACTCTTCGTTTGTTCATATTCCTTGGCTGATATTTCATCTCATATTTATACCAAACCTATACTTAATTAAATACAAAATAAATAAAAAGAAAGACGATAAGGAAATGTGGGCGAAAATTAGATGCGGGAATATAGGGAGAGCGAATAAGAAGGGATATAGGGACTGGGAATGTAGGCTATGCGGAGGCTCTGAGGAAACTTTAGCTCACTTACTTTGTTGTGGAGTAGCCATACAGAGTCAGAGTGAGAGAGTTAAAGAGTTCATGAGAGTATGGAGAGGTGACAGGTGTGGACAGGAATTGGGGGGACTGATAATAGAAATGCTGAGAGGAAGTATGTGAGTATATAAGGGTAAGTGAAGAAAAAATGAGAGAGAATAAATTAATAGTGTTAAGTTAGTTAATGTGTAAAACGTTGTAACATAGTATGTTGCATCGCTTGGACCACCAACTGATTTATTAACATTGCAAGATATATAACGTCTTCACGCCGATTTTCTAAATTATGATTTTTAGCTCTTTTGTTCATTTATTACCAGTTCCTTTCCTTTGTCAATTTAGTTTCGAATCCTTTCCTAATTGCACTACCATAAATCGCCCATAAATTCCAGTAATTTTCTCTAGCTGTAACTGTCAACCCCCTAAGCTTAACGTCCGTCAATTTGTATCATATTTCTGTCACATTTATAACCATAAACCAATACACTACAACAAGTTTCAAAACCCACCTTCCTCACTTGTAACACCCATCATCATTGTTCTCATCAAATTTAACCACACCTCCATCCCTTTCCAACTGAGTCTATAATCTATAAATAACCTTTTTCTATCATGAGACAAAAAGACAAGATCAGACATCAGAGCAGACGAGATCAATAATAAGCAATATCAATTAACATCAACTATCTAACTATCAACTACATATAAACTTATATCAACAAACAAGTCAAATCAATTAATCAATATTCAATCGACAATTCAAACGTGACGCAACGCTTCCCGGTACTAGTATTATCCGTGTATAAAGTGTAAATATATGTATAAAAACCTGCTTAAAGACTTTAATTCAACGACTTACTTCAACCACAAAAATTCAACACAAACACCTGGACTTCATCAAGTTGCAGTCCAGGACGATTCAAAGCGAATCGTAACATAGTATATAAGTAGTTTAAGACAGTTAGTATGTATAAGGACAGAGTGTAAAGGCTCATTGAGCATAGACGAGAAGTAATAAATAAATAATAAATACTTAATTAAATACATGAAGTTAAAGATTTCTCATATATATGCATCAGAAATTAAATAATATTCAACCATTGTCATATTTATGTTATTCGTTTAAAATATACCTTTAGGCTTAAATCACTGGTATCATTATTTAATAAGTACTATCTCCCCAATGCAGCAAAACATAAATATACAGACAGATACTGGTTTGTATAATATTAATAAGATATTATGGTATATGTTGTTATCCATATCTTTGTAAACGATATTATCCTTTTCAAAGAACTTTAATCAAACCATATATTGCACATATAATCATAAATGTTTGTCGGTCGTTTTAATCAAAATCATTAGCAACGTGTGTACACATAAAGCGTGTGATAAGACCAGTGACAGCTCGTGTTTTCAAAATTAAGTAGACTGCAAAAATCCAAAAAAAAAAAAAAAACTTAACTTAGAATTAGGTACAGTACGTCCTTAAATATCCTTCAGAATAGATGCCAGGGAATGTACCGAATAATATAAATATATCGAGATATAAGATATGTAAAATAACACATACAGACAGGCATGCACACAATACATGTTATCATTTATACTCCAATATATACATGTGGTAGGTACCTACTTATTTTTTATATATTAAATCTATACCTCTACTTTTTCTATCTTAACATCACATGATCATTTATGTATCCAATCTCTGATAAATACAGGTTTAATAATAACCATTATTATGCTTTTGGTCAGAAATTTATCGAAACTACCAGACATCGCGATTTCGCTCTTGTTTCGATAAATTACTGACCAAGTTGAAATGTTCCGTAAAGAACGGTTAATAAAAAAATGACATAGAGGCAATTGCTGCCATCTAAATTTGTGTCGAAATATTACCAAAATATGTCAGAAATACATATTTGCAGTTTGTATCTTTTATGTATGGGTGTATGTTATGGCATGCAATTGTAAATTGTTTTTTATTAATTGGTTTTTGAATTGTTTTTGTCGCAAAATCATTGTAAGAATTGTGTTAGTTTCTCGTTTTAAGTTTTCTTTTGAGAGGCGGATTAAAAAACCTGGCAACATATAACTCCATGATACATAGAGCTTTTTCAATCCTCCTCTCAAAAGAAAAGTTAAAACGAGAAACTAACAATTCTTACAATCACAAGAAATAATGGTTTTACCCCAAAAACAAATCAAAATTCACAAACTAATTAATAAAAAACAATTTAAAATAGAATGCCATAACATATACCCATACATAAAAGATACAAACCGCAAATATGTCTCTCTGACATATTTTGGTAATATTTCGACAAAACTTGCTAATATTTTGGCCATACATAATAACATCACCGTCAGTTTTAAGCCAAATATATGATAAAACGCGAGTCTATAGGCTCTAATGTTCGGAATGTGATTCCTTCTATTTAGGACAAACAGGGAGATCCTTCAGAATTAGGTTCAATGAACATTTCAGATCTTTATACTACAAAAAAGTAATTCAAACATTGGAAACCATTGTATAGAAACCAACCACAAATTTCCATCCATCGAAAATTTAAAAATAATACATATAGATAAGAAATGTTTTAAACTAAATGTATTAGAACCACTGGAAATATTTGAAGCCTCAAAAACTGATACAAATAATATTTTGAATGACCAGATAGACTTGTATTATTTACAACTATTTACGACATTTAGCTAACAAAAGGCAATCCCAAATTGTTATCTTATATACCTGTGTATCTTCTGTTCTATATTCATTGAATTTGAGTCGCTCATTTGAGAATGATAGTATAATCTGTCGAAAGTCTAGTTACAATAATTGTAAATAAAAGTGATAATAAACAAAGTAGTTTTTTATGTTTATAGTTAAGATGAATTATCACAAAGTGACAGCTGAAACAATTCAATATATAATGTTAATTTTTAATTTTACTAATGATTTTGTTGTAAATATTTCCAAATATGCAAAAAAACAATACTCATCTGGATGTTGCTTAAGGCTTTAGGAAATCCGAATATTCCAACAGAAATTATAAAGTTAATCTTTAATACGCGTCTTGATGTTCACATGGATATTTATTGGGTACATTAAGGTCATTATAAGGTAAATATTTAAAACATTAGAAAGCCCTCTAAGAAGATAGTTTAATTTTATATACTTTTTTACATGTCATTTTTTTCATTTTTACATTTCGTTCATTCTAAAACAAAAAATAATTGTCACAGAAATTATATTTATTTTATATGAGAAATAAATCTCGATCCGATCAATAAAAAAAGTAAAAACGGTTTTCACTATTTCAACTGAATAGGTATAGCAGCAACGTATCAACAATGTATTTTTAATGCTAAGCATGTCAATTCAATTCTACTCACGTATCTTCAATAAAAATAAAAAACAATTGAAACTTCCAGCAATATGTATGTATGAATGTATGTATATATATATATATATATATATAATATGTATATGGAAAAGCACGTTTATAACGGTAGCAAAGGATTCAGAAAAAGTATGTTCACATTGTGAGTCACCGATGTTATGCTTATGTGTTTTCGCAGACACTGACCTGTTTTCGAAAACAATTCTTTCAGATCAAAGCCCGACGTGAAAGGAAGCAGACCTGAATATATTTTTAGCCAATTTTTAATTTGATCTTATGGTAAACGAATTGCTTAGTATTACGAAAGCGATAAAAGAATGCATAATTTAGAACGAATCGAACGTGTTGAATTTCGAAATCACCAAGAGGAATGTTGCCAATCGAACTTACTAAACTTTCCAACGCTTTAAACCTAAACATTCCTTAATTAGAAATTCATATCCTCAAAATCTATAAAATAACTGCTAATTCACCTGATAGATAATGATCTCATAAAATGTGTTATTCTTGGCTAAAAGTAAACATAATGGACACTTGTAACATTCCCTGTAGGCCAGTCTAAATAGAATTTTTGATGTCAAAATCTTCAACAGCAATCCAAAAATACCACCATATAAAATAAGTTTCACAAAAATTGTCAAAACAAAAGTTTACAGTTTTTTTTAAACAATGTTTAAACATTGCAATTTAAAAATTGGATTGATTCAGCCGTTACTTTGTGATAATTCATCTTAATGATAAATTAATAAACACTACTTTCTTTATTATCACTTTTTTTAATTTGAATTATTTGTTTGACAATGACAAGCTATTTGTCGAAACTATAGTCAAAAGGATTTGTAAATAAAAAAAGTGATAATAAACAAAGTAGTGTTTATTAATTTATTGCAATTTAGAATTTTATCGTGATTTTCGCCTTTATCTCGAAAACTGTCACAGTAATCGTAATGCCCCAATGAGATAATAAGTAAATAATTGCAAAATCATTTAAATTAATTTTGAAGCGTCCTAATTGGAGCTATTTTCAGCAAGAAAAACGTGAAAACCCTCTCAAAATAGGTAATTTGCCAAAATATTTACATGATTTTGATTACTTATGAATATTTAATGAAAACAGAGAAATATATTTTTTTTTGAATTTTTAACTGTAATAACCTGCAAAAAAAATTTGACTTACGGTAATTGGGGAGGTAGAGTGGCCTACACAAAATTACTTGTCACAGTATTGTAATAGCAATTGCGTAAAAGCGTTAAGACCTACAGAATCGCTTCTTGGTTCACTTATTTTGTACAACAATCACTACTTTTTGCCGAAATGCCGATCTTAGAAACGTTAAGTTATGAAGTTTTGAAAAACGACCTTTTTTCAGAGACCTTTTTCTTCGTGAAAATAGTGTTAGAATTTCCAAATAACAGAGATGCTTCTATATATTTATTTATAAAATACAATGAATTAAAAAAATTGAAATGAATTGAAATCTGTGTTCTTTGAGAGTTACAAAACAACTAAACTAAAAAGAATATTCGGCATATTCCTAAACCTAATAATAAAAGTTTACCTGCTAGGCAAGGTCGGTCAGGCAATACGACCCTTTTACACTATATTGTACTTACCGTTTATTTGAACCAAGAAAAATACTAAACTATAAATCTAAATACCTACAACATTAAACTGTATACTTATCTAGTAAACTTAACAAATAGCTCTGATCGAGACGTTTGAAATTTTATTTTAAAGTTCTTTCCATTATCTACTTGAGGCCATTACGATTACTCTAATAGTTTTCGATATAAATGCGAAAAACGACACAAAATTTATATCAGAGGTCTATCCATTTTCGCTGTTGGTTGTAGACAGTCTACAGCGAAAATGGATAGACCTCTGAAGAAGCTCGCCACTCGTGCTAGCGAAACGTTAGGAAGCAATTCCAACCGATGACGGCCTGTACACCCGAAGAAGGACAACACCAGATTATCTGTCTTTATACCTTATATTCACCCCCTGCAATTTATGACCTACAGCTGCCTACTATCCTATATCTTCATCATCGCCACAGCTATCTCTATCTCTTTTTACTGGGTCTTTCCTTTTCTTTTTCTTCCGCCTCTTTTCTCCCTTAAGTTAAGTCAGTGTTAAATAAATCGCCGCCAAATAAGCAACGTGTACGCGCACCCTCACAATCATACATTGTAACACCGCACCTATTGTGATTCACATCGCTATTCTTTCAACTTCTTCCCGCACCTGATTGATACCAAATGTACATTTTGTAAATAGTGTTAATAGACGTTATAAGCAAATCATTTGTGTATTAATCAAAAATTTAATACCTGCAACCCTTTCATTAGGTTTGTCAGGACGTTTCATGTACTACCACCGCACCCTTAAGTTCGCTTGAGATTTATCGAGTGCATGAAACATTTTTTGTGGTCCTTCGAGCCGGATTTGAACCAGCAGCCTATGGATCTACAGTCCACCGCTCTACCAACTGAGCTATTGAAGGACCAAAAAAAGGAAAGACGCACTAATAAGAGATAGAGATAGCTGTAGCGATGATGAAGATACAGGGTAGTAGGCAGCTGTAGGTCATAAATTGCAGGGCGTGAATATAAGGTATAAAGACTGATAATTGTGGTGAGTAGTGGTGAGAGTATTACAAAATGACAAAGAAAAGATGCAGCAGTAAATTATACAATATTTTACAACAGTAAGTTCTTTTAATAACATGCATTTCTTGAAGGTTAGGTTATTACTAGCCACAACCTCTTGAAGGTTAGATTATGGTTGGTAATAAGAGGTTCTCCTGATTTAAAATATAAACGTACAGTTCATTTATTATTGTCTACAAATAACCGTATAATCAACTGATGTAATACGGAATTGTAAAATAAAAATTTTAAAAATTGGCGGCAGACTTTAAACGCAATCGCATTAATTCCGCCGGAGGACCTTTAGTAACAGCTTTAAGAGGTTATAATACAATTCACGATTTAACTACTTCGCACTGCATTTCACGTTAACAATTGTTAACGAAAATAGCGTTATTTTCTTAATTAACTAGCCATATTTAAGAACACCAGATTTCTTATATTACCTAACACATATATATATATATATATATATCTGCTTTTATTCCGATTGACGACTTCAAATTTCAGTCACATGATGAGTAAAACCTTTCAAAAATACATTATTTTCAAAGAAAATTGCCAATATTTATTGAATGATAAATGAACAATCGCAAAAAGCTCTAAAATAACCATTTAAAAACCAATTTACCAACACGTTTGAACAAACAACATTCAAAATACATTACTCTATGCAGAAGTTTCAAGGATACCTACGAGTTCGTTCTAAATAAAAGTAACTGAAAAACAATGAGTACAATCTGAATAGCAATTATTGTAGTAATGACAATAATTTTAAATTTTACGTTTCAAATCTCACTAGTTCATTTCACTGTTACTTAATACTTATATATCCGTCTAAAAAGAAATGTAAATATACTAGCGTAAATAGGTAAATTATATCTTCGTAAGGCCCTTCTCAAACATTTGAAATACTACAGTTAGCAGCAAGTTACAGTAGATGAAGATATATCCTCATCCCTTGACATTATATCAACTCGCCTTTTGGAACAGCTTCGGTTTTGTCGTTGATTTATCGACACTTCCCACGGCGTGCTTATGGAAACTAATGAGTTTGATAAATGTAAATATGGAATCAACAGAAACAACTACTCTGAGGACTAATACCCCAACCAGCATTGAATTACGTTGTTGATTCCGAATGATTCTTAGATGAAAATAATATAACCAAAAAAGAAGGCATTAAAATCCTTGTTCCTCTAAATACTAAGGATCACAGCACTAACACACTCGTCCGGAGTTGTCGCCGCCAAACTGCTGAATTGCGTTATGAATTGCTGCTGTACCCCCCGTATTCACCCGATCTGGCTCCCTGATACTTCATCTTGTTCCCTAACATGAAGAAATAGCTCGCGGGGAAAAAAATTCACTCAAACGAGGAAGTCATCGCCAAGACAGAGGCGTATTTTGGAGAGTTCAACAAATCCCATTTTTTGGAGGAGTTAAAAAAATGATGAGAACGTTGGGAGAAGTGTATCTTTCTAAAAAGGGACTATGTTGAAAAATAAAAAATAAATTTTTGAAAAAATTGTGTGTTCATTTCTAACACGGGTACTTATTGAACTGCCCTCGTATAACAGATTAAATAAGCATGAAGTTGGACACGAATAAAAGTCTTATAGCGTTCGGACAAAAACAAATGCGAAGAGTGGCACTAGAAGCGAAGGCAAGTGCAACGCAACATCGCATTACACGAGCTTTGACAGCGTTTTTTCCGATAACATTATGCAGTTGGCAGTTATTAAATTCGAAAAGTAGTCGGTGTTCTACAATCAGCCATTCTACGTATGTTATGGTGAACAGTACATAAAAGATGTATTTTTTAAGTGGGCTTGCAAAATAATATATTATAAATATCAGTGCCAAGCCAGATCCAATCAGCGTTCCCCATTTTCATTCTTTACTTTTATATACGTTTGGACCTTAGAGCATAAATATTAGGTGTACAAATGTGAAAATTCGTTTTTTTACGATTCAAAAAATTAAATTTCCAAAAAATTTTCAAGTAAACTTTTATTAACAATAATAACCATTATTAACAACAAAATTGTTCCAATTTATGGGCAACTTATGGATTCCATCAAAAAAGACATTCGGCTGTTTCGATGCAATCCATTCATCGAGCCATTTTTTAACTTCTTCATGTTCTGTAAACTTGTGCTCCGCCAATCCGTGAGCCATCGACCGAAACAAGTGATAATCGGATGGAGCGATATCAGGAGAGATGGGCGAGTGGGGTAAGACTTCCCATTTCAGATCTTTTATGGTGTTTCTAACCGGTTCTGCAACATGAGGTCTGGCGTTGTCGTGAAGCAATATCGGGCACTCGTGTCTTGTGGTCCATTCTGGTCGTTTTGCTTCAACTTCTCGGTTCAGATTGATTAATTGACCTTTATAACGAGCCGCCGTAACTGTTTCACCAGGTTTGAGAAGTTCGTAATACAAAATACCCTTCTGATCCCACCATATGCAGAGTAACACCTTCTTTCCATGGATGTTGGGCTTCGGAGTCAACTTCGGCGCCTCTCCTGGGTCCGTCCATGATCTCTTTCGTTTTGGATTATCGAAATAGATCCACTTCTCGTCACCAGTGATGATTCGATACATGTATGACTTGCGTTGTTGCCGTTCAAACAAAAGTTCACACATCGTTCTTCGATTTTCTTGCTGGCGTTCAGTCAGTTCATGCGGCACCCATCGTCCTTCCTTCTGGATCTCGCCCATGTCATTCAAACGGTTCGAAATTGTTTGCTGCGTCACACCTAACGCGTCAGCTAATTGTTGCTGCGTTTAGGCATCATCTTCATCGAGCAAGGTTTGCAAATCATGGTCTTCAAATTGCTTCGGTGGTCTACCGCGGGGCTTGTTGCTCAGGTCAAAATTGCCTTCTTTGAACTTCTTAAACCATTTTTGACAGGCTCTAGCAGTAATCGCATCTTTACCATAAACTTCAGCAATCATTTTGTGAGCTTCAACGGCATTCTTCTTCCAATTAAACATAAACAAAAGCACTTCTCGCAAATGCTCTTTTTTTGGCGATTCTGTCGTCATTTATAAAATTGTCTTAAAATTTTATATGCAAACCTTTTTTAAAAATTCAAGAAGCATTAGATAGCGCTTTAAACACTCTACAAGATAGATACAAACACAAGTTAAAAAAACAGGTTTATTTACAAAAAAAAAAAATAGATAAAGTAAAACGAACTTTCATATTTGTACACCTAATACATGGAGACAGCATTTAAATACTATATAGCAACGTTATTGATATGGGAAATAATTCTGGGTCCCTTTTCTTGCTATATATAATAATAATACGTTAAATCCAGTATCGACCTGATTACTTACGTCCATATGAAGGTGATACAATAGTTATAGCAAAAATGTACTCATTTAAAGTAAAATGATGAATTGTTTAGGGGTTTTTATTTATTTAATTTAACAGTACTAAGTTATCGATTTAGTTCAAAGCGATTTACAAAACAATAAAATAAACCCCATTATTATAAATGAGGTTATTAGTTTACTCAGTATCTGCCTGAAACAGAATTATCTGGTTTTCGATAATACATTCTATGTACAACATAAAAGCCCCCTGCTGGCTGAAATATTCATGAATTCACTGGAAACCAAAATAAGTAACAACAACTTGCTTAAAAATTGTTTATACTTCTACCGATACGTAGATGATATCCCAATTTGTTTTAAAGGAACAAATGGACAGCTAAATAACCTATTTAATAATTTAAATAACCATAACCTACATTCGAACATAAATTTTACTATAGAGGAAGTCGATAATTCCATAAATTTTCTTGATTTATCCATTAAAAAGTAAATGATAAACATTAATTCTCGACAAATTGATTAAGGCTTTCGCGGCCAGTTGACGAACTCATGTTGTCTTTCTTCGGGTGTACAGGCCGTCGTCGGTTGGAATTGCTTCCTAACGTTTCGCTTGCACGAGTGGCGAGCTTCTTCAGAGGTCTATCCATTTTCGCTGTTGTAGACTACAACTTTATAATTTAGTATTTAAGTCGACTTGTAATTAGTTTAAGTTTAGATTACTTTAGCACCTGAATAAGACATTGTATGTCGAAATAATATTATTGTAGTATCAATAAAAACTTTCTGTAACTCATTTGTTTTTTAATATATTTTCTTGTTAAAAGATAATTTTACATGTAGTAATAAACCATTATTTAAATAAAGTCAAAAGACCCTTGGCAATAGACAATAACAAACGGAAATTTTATTAGTAATACAGAAATATGCACTTCATAGTCATATATGCATTCAGCAGATAAGCCGCCCACAACTGTATCAGTAGCAGTTCTTACAAATATCCATTGTTATAGTTATAAATAGACATTCTAATATTAAAAGGTATAGTAAATCATAGTTTCATTTTTGTTTTGCTTCTCGGGATGTAAAGATCAATTTTAATAAGTCAAGTTTGTTCGTTATAGAATTTCAAATTTTTTTAAAAATCGCTTTCTCGAAGCCGTGAACAACTCTAGCGCTGCGAATAGTATCAGGGAAACGACTCATATAGTCAAACATAAATTGTTTTTAGTGCATTATTTATTTAAATTGTTTGAATTTCGCCTTGTGATTTAAGTGCATTTTAGTATAACCTCTCATTCATTAAAACTCATCAGAAATTGAAACGAGTCATATTGTATTCTTTATTTTCCATTCGAGTTTTCTATCGGTACTCGTTTCAAATAGTGATGTGCTGCTTTTACGTGAATTCCGTCAGTTATCAGCAAAGTAATTTTGAGCGCTCTGTAGATGACAACATGCACTGCATCTACCCTAAAGATTAGACCAAACGAATTAACACAAGTGTTGTTGATCATACTCACACGGAAAAAGTTCAGTCGAACGGAGCTGACAACTTATATAGTATTTTATTTGATCCCAGGGTGAGTATTTTCGCAATTCTTTCTAAAGCATTTTACTTGCATAAATACTAATCAAAAATATCTAATGAAAGAAAAACAAAAGGTTGAAATGTTCGGTTTGTTTTTCTTTCATTTGTTATGATGTTTCACATTACGATTGATTACGACTGATTACAAAGATTAAAATAAAAAACTCGTTTCAAAAATGGTTTAATTGCACAACAATTGTTTCGCCTAACATAGGCTTCAATAAGTGATGACAAACTACTTTATTACAAGATCTGCTTTATATACAGAAAATAACTGACAAAGAAGTGGAGGTAAATACAAATTAAATGAAAATATTTAATAAGGGCGAATTGTTGAGATCTATTTGATCATTTAAATCTAGGTTTTCTTTATAATAACGATTGATTTCTACGTTTTCTAAATAATTTAATTTTAGGCCCTTATTATGTACATGTAATATCTTATAAAGTTAAACTTATGGTTTTCAATTAGAAAATATTCAGCATACGTTAAGGCTGACTTTTTATTATTATAGCTAGCTAAATGTTCTTTAATACGAGTATCGAATGCCCTTCCTGTCTGTCCTAAGTATACTTTATTACAGCGTAAACAGCTTAAAATATAAACTCCTGATTTCATAGTTTTAGGAGTTTATTATTCAAAATAAACTTACTAAGGGAGCTATCAGTTCTGAATACTATAATCCTATTGTTAGTTTGTTTAATACATTTACCTATTGTTGTGGAAATATTACCTAAATTAGTAAGAGTAACATATTTTCCTTCTATCCTAGTTTTAAATGGGGGGTAGATTTTATTTAAAGTTAATTGTTGAATTATTTTGTTTAAAATATTATCCACTATATTATGTGCAATGGAGTAGATTCTTTTTAGTTCTAAATCATAATGTTCTGAACTTAAAGGTACGTTAATAAGTGTATGAATAAAACTATAAAAGGCTGCTAATTTGTGTGCCATAGGGTGAAAAGATTTGGCATTTATTATACAATACGTCTGGGTTAGTTTGTGAAAAAAATATTAAAAACGTGTGTATCCTCTTTGCGTGCAACTGTTAAATCAAAAAAATTGATTGACTTATCTTCTTCAAATTCCAAGGTAAATTTTATGTTTGGATGTAAATTATTGATATATTCTGAAAACATATTTAACTGCCTATTTGTACCATTAAAACACACAATTATATCATCTACGTACCTATGGTAATAGGAACAATTTTTAAACAAGTTTAATTTTATTTTCTAGATCATCCATAAACATCTCTGCTCACTGAGGGCTTGCTTAACGGGTTACCCATAGCTAAACCATTTGGTTGAATGTAAAATTTTTGATTAAATAAGACGTAATTTTGGTTTAAACAAATATCTAATAAATTAATAATATCATGAGAAATACATGGATTGGTATTACCCTTAGTTAGTTTATTCTTGATAATATCAATAACCTCCCGTGGAGGTGTACTTGCAAGCAAGTTAGTGACATCGAATGATAATAATTTGCTATTATTAGTTAATTTAATGTCTGAAATTTTGTTAATAAGATCTAATGAATTTTTAATTGCAAATGTGGATTTAAATTTTGTATTTTTTAAAATACTGTGTATTAGTAATTTTGATAACTTCACTACTGGTCTAATGGGTTTATCTGGTTTGTGTAATTTGATTAAGCCATATAATTTTGGAGCCATTGGGTTCATTAATGTTACATATTTTTTTATTTTTTTATTCTGTCGTCTAATGTGGAATTAGAATTATTTTGGACTGTTTTTAATTGTTTTTGATACTTGGCCGTTGGATCAGATTTAAGTTCTTTGAAGGAATTAGTATTTAAAAACTCAAACACTTTATTATTGTAATCTATGCTGGGAATACCTATGATCGTATTGCCTTTGTCAGCTTTAGTGAGTATTAGGTCGTTGTCTGCCGATTCGGTTGAAATGTTTTTTACGACTCTATAGTCTGACTGGTTATTCGATTTTACAATATAACTTTTGATGATATTTTTCAGTTTATATTTATCTCTTAAGTCCTTATTAGATAAGGCTAGTTCTTTTTCTACTCCTAATTTTTCAAGATGGCTCTTTTAGTTTGTGGTTTTAAGTTGAATTAAGTTTTTTTCAAAAATATCTCTTACTTATTAACAAACTCTGAAGAATAAAATACTGACGAATTACCAATTTTCAAAACTAAAATTGAATCTTACTCTATCTAAAATATCAGCAAAAGATTTAATCATGACTACTACTCCTCAAGAAAAGTTTTTCTTTTACAACAACCTATTGTAATAATACAAAATCACCCGCAAATTCCAGCATTTTGCAAGATATAAGAAATTAAGTATGTGAAGAGAATAGAGATATGCTTATATCTAAAACACTATGTATGTACATCATTATAATATTCATCAGAAATGTAATCGAATAATAATTTTTTTCTATGCGTTGTACGTTCAACCTTATTATTTATAAACAAATTGTCAAATTAATTAATTAGTATGTAAATACTTTTCTTACAATCTCAAACAAATATTTCTAAAATCGTTACATTTGTATTTCGTTTTTTGTATTTAACTTATTTACATTATTCGTTTATTACAATAATTGTTGTTTCTGTTGTAGTGTCGTAACAGTATTTTTTATATTAAAAAAAATAAGAGAAACCCCAGTCACAAATGACAAACATATATTAAATATATTAGAACATAGATATATTTCTTTGGAACTAAATTTGAAGAATATTACTTGATGTCCACATGCCTCTATCTATGTATATTTGACAAATAAGCTGACCATTACTATATCGGTAGCAATTCATACTAATATGCATTGTTGCAGTTATAATAAGTGTTCTAATTTTCACAGGTATAATAAATAATATTTAAGCTTGAAAGGTACACTTATTATGAAACATGATTAAAACATTTCATTTCTGTGTAGCGATTTTCTTATATCTGGGGATTCTGGTAGACACTTTCTTGTTTTAGTAATATTTGTATATAGAATTTTTGTATTTTCTACGTCTAAAGTATACCCCAGACTTAAACAATGATCTGAACAACCAGTTTTTTATCAGATTTTTTTGATATTATTTAAGTGTTTATTTATGGGAGTATCTATAGCTCTACCTGTTTGTCCTAACTAACTTGCATTGCACTCTTTACAAACTAATTTGTAAATGCCACTTTTTGTTTAACGTTGATTTTAGCTTTTACATTTACGAACAAGTCCTATTGTTACATTTTACTACTAAAATTCCTAGTTTTTTAAGTTTATTTTTGAATTTATAACTTACATTGTTGACATATTGTAAAGAGCAATAAATTTTATTTTTATACTTAAACTATCGTTAAACAATAATTTTTGAACTAATTTATTAATTTTTTGTTTGATGACTGTATCTACGATGTTTGGATTGTAATTGTGATTTACAGCTACATTTTTGATTACTGATATTTCTTTATTGATGTTAGAAGCAGATAAAGGTAAGTTAATTTAGTCTATCTACAAAGAAATTAAAAGCTGCTAATTTTATTTTTATTGGATGTCAAGAATTAGCAGGTATTATATGGTCTGTGCTAGTGGGCTTTCGATATGTATCATTTTTTTAGTTAATAATAATAATAACCTTCCGGTTTGGTAATTTTCAAATGATTTATTTTGCTTCCGCTACAATTGTTTCGTTACACAGTAACTTCATCAGGCGAAATATCAAACTAATTTATAAGATATTTTACGTTACTTAAATAGGTACTAAATCTAGAGTGGGGTATGTTTTTATTTACAATTAAGATTAAGTAAGAGTGTGTTACTAACTTCTCTTTTATCATTTACGATAATGTTACTTTTGTTATGTTTGTTAATTTCTAATACCTCAAACAAGTTTAATTTTTGACCATTATTAATAGTGTGAAGAAATGATGATTTTCTGATATCAGGTGTTCTGCATAGGTGGAGTGTGTCTTCTGTTGTTGGTAAGCTTTTAAGTGTTCGTTTATTCTTTCTTGAAAAGATCTACCCGTCTGTCCTATGTAGACCTTTTCACAATCTCCACATTTTAACTTGTAAACTCCTGATTTTGAGTTTTTATCTGTTTTATCTTTGTTATTTCTAATTTTGTTTCCTAAAAAATTATTTCTTTTATATGTAACCAGACTTTCACTATCTGTTTCTAATATTTTCCCAACTGTTTTAGAAATCTTGCCAAAAACTGTAAGTGAGGTAAATGATTTGTATTTATTCTGTTCATTATTTTTTTATTTATTAGTCCTCTAATTAAACTTTTGCAGTAACCATTATTTTCTGGTATTGCATAGATTCTGTTTAATTCTGTATTGAAGTTTTCTTTAGATAAACGAACATTAAGCAACCTATGTAACATTAAATGGAATGACGCTAATTTTTGTGAATATGGATGATAGGATTTGGCATGTACGATCATATCGGTATGTGTAGGCTTATGGTATATTGAAAAACATGTGTTTATTATTTTGCCTTGTAATGGTGAGATCCAAAAAGTTAATCGAATTGTTTGTTTCATTTTCAATAGTAAATTTTATTTTGGGGTGTAATTTATTTAAGAAGTTGAAAAACCTATTTAGTTGCATATTAGTACCGGTAAAACAAATTAACACATCATCTACATAACGGTACCAATAGAAGCATTTTTTGAAAAGAGTTTTTGTGTATTTTTTATTGTCCAGATGGTTTAAAAATACTTCAGCTAGTAATGGGCTGAGCGGATTTCCAATTTTTTTAGTTTATCGCTTACTCGTGAAATGTTTAAATAAAGTCTAAATAGTTTATACTTATTATTCGTTTATGAATGTTCAAATTTTTCAAAAATCTCTTTCTTGGACCAGAACATCACCAGGAACATCACAGAAAATTATATAAATAAGAGACTTGTTGCTTTTAAATGGTCCCATTATTTGTATAAACTCTACAATTGTTTGTTTTGTTTGACCAGGGCGGTTCTACAATTGGCAAGTTTCGCATCTCTAATTGTTATTAAGGACGTTGTCTTGGTTTTGATCTACCGCATTTAATCCGATCTTAATACAAAGATTCTTCAAAATCTACGAGGGTTATTTAGAAAATACAATATATATATATATATACTTCATCCCTTGTTATCTAATAAACGGAACATTGAAGGTCTTCGTTCGTGAAACTTATTTTAATTTTGCATATAAAATATTTTTTATTTTCATTAGCTTGTGCATTTGTAAGCAGGTATCATTTGGGTTCTTGGTAACAATAGGGCTAGTCTTAATATTATCTGGAATTTTACCAGCACCATTCTAAACCGAAAATATCGTATATATTGTATTGCAATTTAATTGCTGTGCACCGAGCGGCGTGGTCTAGTGCTCTAATTGCTTAGCATTCGGGAGGTCACCGGTTCGAACCCCGGTCCGGCTGCCCTGATCCAAGTTTTCTGTGGTTTCCTTAGATCACTTAGGAAAATGCTGGGGCCGTAATATTCCACAGATAATCTTTCACTTCTCTTCTGTCTTCATTTCGTCCGTCTTATCTTTTTCCCCCTAACCACACCACCCACCCATTCCCACGATTCCTGAAAGGAGGCTGAAGAGGGCCTTAAGCCCTACCCTCCGGCTTTACACTACAGTGTACATGTACATGGTAGCAGTATAGATTTCATTATACAGTAAAGTGAGTACTGTAGTACCTGATACTTTTGAGAAAGGCTCAACAGACCGAAACAATTGCAGAGTTATACAAATAAAAGTGAGCATTTAAAAGCAACAAGTTTCTTATTTATATAATTTAAAAAATGTTTCACAAAGAACCAACACAAGATTTTTAAAGCATCATCACAGATAATTTAATTTATTCTACTATTGAAAAGGTGACAGAGAGAGGAAACCATAAAATAGCTCCAGATTAATTTACTGACCCCACACCATATGCAGACTTCATTAAAATTCAACCAAGAGAGCCAAACAACGAATTGCCACACAAACAACAATCCAGTTACTGACTAATTCGTCGATGAGCAAACACAAATGACCGATTCGTGAACTGATTACTTTCTTTTACCCTGAATTAAATAAATCATTATAATATACTACATCGTAACAAGTGTGCACGTAGACAAGCTCAAAAACTACACGTGACAAATATAACAATGAATATTGCGTTAAAAATCGTAGTATCTACTTGCATGCTGTTATATATATTGATTCAAAAGTAATTAATGAAAATATATACAGGGACGCTACCTAGACTGTTAGCTTTGGTGACACAGTCATTATTAATATTAGGGGCTGAGGTTTTAGGGCGCTGCGGTGCAATGAGGACTGTAGGCTGCGGTTGTACAGTTATCTAACTCATTAATGATCTCATTCCAGTTTTTGGGCAGAGAAATTTGTCTTGCGGAGGTGGTGCGGGAGCAGGGTGTTTGCCCATTCCCAAGAGTAGGATTACAGCATCATAAATGTAAAGTAGATGATTACAGTAATGATTGGCTGCGGTCAATGTATTTCTTTCATACTTGTTTATATTGCAATAAGGCCTTATTTACAGTTCGATGCATAATAAAAGCTAAGTAAAGGTATGCTTGTGTTCACACATATTTCTTTTTATATTTTGATAAGGGTGCTGCAAAATAAAAGAGGTATCTAGCGAGTGATCATCATAATGATTGACATCTACTGATTGAGTAAGTGAACATTTGTTATTTATATATTCAAGTGAGTGTTACATTGTTCAATTTATATTTGTTGGATTGATATCAACTTATATTATTGTTACGCTCGGTTTCCACATCCTAACAGCTGGAACGTATGTACTCCTCTACATTTCCGAAACAACTTGCGAACAGCCCAATAAATTGAAAATCACGGATTTAGAGAACTAATTCTTTTCACTAATGAGTCTTCCTCTTCTCTTCGTGGTCATCATCAAAATTCATCTGTGATTACTCGAAAGAAAATAAACACGTAAATATTCATGGAAAAAAAAGCAAAGGAATTGTTTACTCGGGATGCTGTAGTAAGTAACCGTATAAATTCCTATACATTTCACCCGAACGAAATCGATACGTTTTAATAGTAACAATAAAACAACATTGCGTCCTTTTGGAAATCTTCCAACATCAGACGTTCCTACATATTTATATGTGCAAACATCTTGGCCGCTAGTGCGGTCGTATCCCGTTATAAAATGCAAGTATATGTATACACAGCTGAATCTGTGCTTGTTTCGTTTATTTCCTAAGCTTATACTTAAATAATTAAGATATTTGTTGTAAATCAAGGTATCAGTGTTAGTAATATTGTAGTAAAGAACATTCAGTTTTTGCGTTTTAATTAGTAATTAGTAATTCATATAAATTACCACACGATAGTATATTCGGATTATAGCCGGTTTCAATAAATAATCGACCAAACTGAAGTTGCTCTACACAAGCAGGTCAATATACTATAGTTTATATTTACAAAAACTGCCTAAGGCGTGCTGATGAGAACTAATAAGCCCGAAATCGCGATTCACGTGTGGAAGTTGACAGTGCGGTTATTATATAGAATAAAAAAGAACTCTAAGAATTTGTCTTTGCTTTTATGAAAATTGTTTCATACTAAAGTATGAATCTGATGATTACCTTGACCACGACCTTTTATATCAAGGTCAAATTAAATTTCTCTACGCCCCAAAGGTGGCTTCTCAAAAGAAAGTATCCCTCGGGTGTATAAATTTAAAGCGTGTATTGAAGAACACAATCACTCTTTTGTTTTTTTATTTAATTTTTTTATTTATTAGAATAAAATTTATTATTTTAATTGATTGAGTAAATTAACTTGGATCGAATGGAATTAAATTGACTGATTGAATTGATTGGTATCGGATTGGCATTGAATGCCTGAATTGATTGTAATTGAATGCTTTTTGTGTTTCATTCCCACCAGCTACTCGTGCTGGTGAGCCGGCAGTCCCTCCCACCTACACTGTAGTGCAAAACCGGAGGGTAGGGCGTAAGGCCCTCTTCAGCCTCCTTGCAGGAATCGTGGGAATGGGTGGATAGTGTGGTTACTGCCCCAGCTTTTGCCTAAGTTAACCAAGGAAACCACAGAAAACTTGGAACAGAGCAACCGGACCCGGATTCAAACCGGTGACCTTCCGAATCCTAAGCAATGATCTAGAGCACTAGACCACGCCGCTCGGTCTCAGCTAACCAACCACAGGAGATATATAAACAATCTAGCTTACCAACCCTACACAAAAATTTATTCTTCCCAGGCTTATGTGGGCGCTAGGAAACGTGGAAGTAGAGAACCAACGCGGATTCGGCAATGATCGGTTGACGTTTATTAGCCTTTGTTACAACCTAAAGGTATTTTTATCGTTCATAACAATAAGTCTAATTTCCCGAGTGTTATTAAGTTATAAGACGTTATTTAGAAACAATCTATTGTCAATACATCCGTATCATAAAACCATAAAAGTAAACAATACCAGACATGTTTTTTAAGTAAGTACTATTTTAAATTTTTTTCCGCCGCAGCGCTGCGGTCAGCGTTCCGCGCATGCGCACTGAGTACCTACATCTATCACCTACGCACTAACACCATTACAGTCTGATTTGCCCTTGTTTACGTTGTTTACTGAGTGTTTAAGATCCCTCCGATAATCGTGAGTCCCGTCGACTGTGAAGTGCGGGCTGTTATACGATTCCTTAGTGCTAAAGGACTAAAACCGATTGATATTCATAGTGAGATCTGCGCAGTTTACGGACAAAACATGGTAAGGAAGTGGGTGAGAGCTAATCGGACTAAAGATCTCATCACATCTATTCAGTGGGAAACTGTAGATCATCCTCCGTACAGGCCTGATCTGGCGCCTAGTGACTACCATTTGTTCCTGCACTTGAAGAAATAACAGGGCGGTCAGCGTCTTCAAGACGACGACGAAATCAAAATAGTTGTGATGCAGTGCTTAACAGTTTGACAAGTCAGACGGCAGAGTTCTATGAGAAGGGTATTCAAAAACTGGTCAAACGATATGACAAGTGCCTCAATATTAAAGGAGATTATGTAGAAAAGTAGATTAAGGTACAGGCTTTAATGTAAAAATATAATTATTAAGATATCTTTGCACATTTTTTATTAATTTCAAAACGGTACTTACTTAAAAAGCATGCCTCGTACTATACATGTACTAAATTTCGCCCAAAAGGGGGCTTATCTCACCGTACACATTGTAGACAAGTTTTAAAGTACCTGCCACCTTCTTAAAAACACACCCTCTGAAACTTCTTAATAAATAATGTAAAATCTTAGAATTAAGCAGATTTCTTACTGAACTTCGATTGTAACAACAGCTTTGTACATAGTAGATACTTAATTAAAGATAGCATAAATAATACGTTTTTTTATTTTTACAATGAAATATTAACTTATTTCAACAAAAATAAACTTGAACTGGTGCGCATAGATTTGTTACGTGCGTGCCCAAAACAGCCTTCATATATACAATTTAAACAAATGAGTCTTATACAAGAGTATGAGGTCGGTCTTCAGAAAGGCCTTTGATCTGATGCATCCAGATGGCATCAAAGGAAGAGCACTGGAATGGTTGGAATTCTACATAATGAAACCACGTCAACCTCATTTCCTGTAACCTCAGGGGTACCCCAAGAATTCCATTCCAGTCCCTTACTATTTGTTGTGCTGATAAAAGATACTGGAGCTGAACTACAATCTTAAACTATATCGAACAATAAAAAGTCTAGAAGATATTGTAACTATGCGTGAATCTACTAACAGTTGACCAACTGGTGTAAAAAAATAATCTGGTCTTAAATGCCAAAAAGTGTGCTGTGATATGTTACTCTAATAAATATAAAAGCTGCTTGGGAGCCAAGCGTATGTTAGAATATGAAAAGCAAATGAAAGTTGAAAATATTCGCGACCTTAGGATTGAAATAGACAACAGTCTAAGTTCAAGAACCACATGAACAAAGTAATTCTAGGTTGCATCGCGATATAAGGAGACTTCAAAAAGTTTCAACACTGATAACTCCGATTCGTTACATACAGGAATATGGAGCATCAATATGGTTTCCAAAGTAGGTGATTTACATAGACAGGCTTGAAGGTGCCCAAAGAAAGTTTGTCAAATCATCAACTTTATGATGGGTAGAATGAGAACATTTAGTGCTAAAGAATTGACCAGTACTTTATTTTCAGTTAAGGAGATTCACAATATAGTGGATTTCTCACCCTTAAACTCTCCAATGAACGATTACTCTCCTATACACAGCTATCAATTATCCGAATGAAATATGTTTCTTTGAAACGTTTTTGTAATCTTGAGGAAAACCGGAGTCTACCTGTCAATTGCATGGTACTGATGTTACGGTACGAACTAATTCGATTTATGATCTCATTTTTTAAATTTATCATTTATTTACTATGTATTCTTTCACAATATTGCTTATATATTTTTTGTTATATATCTTTAATGATTAATTGATGATTTAAGCAATAATTTTATAATTTACTGAATTAATACGTTCACCTACAAACAAATTTTCTCTTACAATTAATATGTATCTACAAATACAATTATGTATTCAAATGTTATAATAAACGAATAAAAATAATAATATTGTTACGTTTTAGCTCTAATTTTAATAATATTTAAACTCTCTCAAGAAAACTTAACTATTTAACACAATTTCAGTTCTACAACTCTAGTAGACACTTTTCGTCGATAACTTCTCATTCTGTCAACTCCTGTTCTACGTCACCTGTCAACTGTTCTAAATCATCTATCGCTGTCGGTTATATAGTTTGATGGACGTTGCTAGGTTACTCTCGAATCAAATCGAGTGATCTAGTAGTTGTCTCGATTTTTCTAGAACGCGGCATGGACAAAATCCACTCTATTTTTGCAATCGGCACAGGTCAATTCCACCCAAAACACCACATCCGTCACAATATTATTGTATTATGTTATTTCTTATTTGACTAATATTGATATCATATTACAGCCAGTATATCGCCATTCGGTGCTGATGAAAATATAAATAATAAGTTCGAAATCGCGATCTACGTAATTATTTGGCAATTGCAATAAAATTTATGTAATGTGATCAACAATCAGATAAGAGACATAATGTATTATGATGTTCCATCATTAGATCAGTGTACCGGCTTTGGACATAAAATCGTGGAACGCTATTTTAAATTTCATCGCAAAATGTTCACTTTGTTAGTAAGTAATTTAAGTATTACGAAGATAATTAATTAAAAGTAAAACAAAAGAAAACATTCACAGGAATTTATTATTTCAACAATTGTTTCGCTAACACAGTAGCTTCTTCAAGCTTCTTCAGGATAAGTGTGGTACACGTGAATAGTAAAGTTCTATATATACAAATCAGAAGTACAGCAGTGTGGGAAGAATAACAGTAAGAAAATTACTTATATAATAACATACATGAACATAAATCTAAAAACTAAAATATTACAAGTTTAAATTAATTGAAGGTGAAAAATTCACATCAACTTGATCGTTTAATAATAAAAGAGATAATTTATTTTTGTTGATTTCGAGGGATTCTAAAAGGTATAGTTTACGTCCCAAAATTCTTTTAGTAGTCACAATATTAATATGGTCTTTAAAACCAATAATGATCTTTTAAGCCTCTTTATTAAAAATAATAAAGATAAAGCTCCAAAAGTCAACAAAAGTGGTTTAATGAAACTGCAGTTCCTGTGATAAATTCTATATTGATATGACTGGTAAGAATTTTAAAACGAGGATTTCTGAACATAATAAATCATACACCGATAAAAAACACAACTCTAACTATGCAACTCATCTGATAGAAACTAATCATTCTCCGAATTTCAATTTTGATGTTCCACATGTAGTAGAAAAAGAACGTAAACTAAACCTTTTAGGATCCCTCGAAAACAATAAAAATAAATTATCTCTTTTATAAATATAAATATGGAATCAACAGAAACAACTACTCCGAGGGCTAATACCCCTACCGGCATAGGTCGAAACCGGTCGTGAGATATGGCTTTCGGTTCGTTGTGCCTACTTGGTAGGACGCGTTCAAAATGTGAGATCTTTGATCTTAAAATTTAGACGAATAAGGATTTTAATTCTTTCTTTTTTGAATATGTTATATTTTCGTCTAAAAGTCCATCGGAATCAACAGTGTAATTCAATGCCGGTAGGGGTATTAGCCCTCGGAGTAGTTGTTTCTGTTGATTCCATATTTATATTTATATTTATTATATAGCCTGTAAAGGCCTTTCTGCCAGCGCCCAATTGATGAGACCCGATAGGTCGAAACCGGTCGTGGTATGTGGCTTTCGGTTCGTTGTGCCTACTTGGTAGGACGCGTTCCTTCTCTTTTGAATATATCTCTTTTATTGTTAAACAATCAACTTGATGTTAATTTTTCACCTAACTTGTAATGTATTATATAATATTTTAGTTTCTAGATTTATGTTCATATATGTATTATATAAGTAATTTTCTTACTGTTGTTGTTCCCCCACTGCTGTACTTCTGTTTTGCATATATATATAGAACTTTACTATTCACGTGTACCACACTTATCCTGAAGAAGTTACTGTGTTAGCGAAACAATTGTTGATATAATAAATTTCTGTGAATGTTTTCTTTTGTTTTACTTCTGATTATGAATACCTTTCACCAAGTAAAAGCCAATTCCATTTCATCATAAGATAATTAATAATTCGAACTCCAGCATACAAACAACGAGAAACATTTAACATTTTTCTTTAACTTTTTCTTTTATTCTTTACTGATAATGTCAATGTCCCACACTATACAATTACGTTCTTTTATCGAAACATCTTCTAAATACACATTATATGATTTGGGGACACTGACGTAAAAATAAATACTATAAGGATTCCTACGTAAATATATTTATAGTTAAGTTATAACCATACAGCTTTTCTCACTGACGTCAATCATTCATAACAAAAATATAAAGTAGATATTGATTTACTTACTATCATTGCATAAGTGGCCTTGCATCATCACGTATGAATATGGTACCATAAAAATGATAAAACTATAATCAATATTACTATTTGAGGTATTTCAACACTTTTTCTATTATGATTCGCCTTATACAGCTACGACATATTAAAAATATAATAAAACAAATAACGTTTCACCAAATTTATTATACTCGACTTAAGTTTCAATCGATAGCGATCATTATCAAGAGTGTACTTAAACTAAAATTAATAGCTAATGCTAACAATATATACAAATTACAAATTACAAAGGAGTAGTGGGGTGTTCGATGTATTTGATTCAATTTGAAAATTGACTAAGTTTAATTTTTTGCTTATGGCTTTTTTGATTTCTAGATTCTCTAGCATGGTTAATTTCCGATTGTTATTAATATTCGAGTGTAAAATTTTTGTATTTTCATAAATATTCATTCACATTCACGATATGACCAACACGTTCCTTTGATATCTTTAGGGTCGGGTCTCAACTATCTCAATCAACTTCACTTTACGGTTATCAAAAATTATTTTATGGACGTTTTTGATGTTTTCGTCGGTAACAGCCAACAGCCTCTTTGGGGCGTCCACTGCGTGCATCGTCCTTGGTGCTCATTTCGGCTCGTTTAAATTTAGCAAACCACTTTGATATGGTTGATTTTCCTGGTGCAAAGTCCGAAGTCCGAATAATGTTTATCAAACCAAAGTCAAGCCTTGGTTTCAACAGAATTTTTTTTCGGCAAAAAGCAAAGCTTTATTAACAAACGAAATTCCTTTTTATCCATTTTTTCAAAGTAACAAAAGTTCTTTCACTAAAAATGCTATAACTCAGATACTAATAGTGCAACAACTGTCAAATTTATACACGCGTCTTTTGAAGGTTAGAGCTAACTAAAAATCATATGGATTTGATACTAGTAGCGCCATCTATGGGCCAGCCTACGAACTTTTCAGCCCGCCTGTTATTATTATTACCTGGTATTATACTGAAATGTGATTCAACATCTATGTCTAATATTTTTATCGCTTTAGTATTATTTTATTATACAGAAAATTAAACAGCAATTTTATTTATTGCAATATAAAAAAAGGTCAACGAGAGGCCTTTATCTCCTTTACAAACTGCAAAGACTGGGAAAAGAAAATTCTCATGATAACTAAAAAGAGCAAGGCCAAAGATCACCGATACTTTCGAGGTCTGAACAAGCCTAACCTCGCTAATAATAATAATAAAAACAGAAAAGTTTTAAGCTTTAGCTTTGTATTTTATAATTGTTTCATTATAAAATTAATTTGCAACAAATAAACAATTGTGCAAAAAGTTTAATAGTAATTTTCTCTTAATTAATTGATAATTCCATATTGTAAATTTTAAATGATAAAATTTTGTAACGAAAAAAATTATAATAAATCAAAACTAAAAACAGTAATGTTTTAACAAATTTTTATTGCGAAAACTCGACTTAATCAGTCATTATCAAGAGTACTAGACTATACTAGACTGATTAAGTCGAAACAATATTGTCGAGTTTTCGCAATAAAAATTTGTTAAAACATTACTATTTTTAGTTTTAATTTATTTAAATGTTTCATTACAACACATCTGCAGTTAGCTTTAATACTAGTAAAAAATTATGTTTTTATGATTTTCGAGGATACGAAATAAGTCCGTAAGGTATTAGGCAATGATCTTACGACTTGTTATGTAAATGTAGGGGGCTCCAAAATTTATGAAACACGTCTTTCGTAATTTATGGACAGCCCTTAACTAATCAATAGCAACTGCCAACAAAAATAGCCAAATCGCTGATACATAAATTTAGAAATAAATTCGCCACAAAAGAAAACAATAATTTTTACATTGTACCCAAAAATAAAAGTTCTTCTAAAAAGATGATGAATAACAGTAGACAACCCTTAAACGATAGGATAGAAAATATGTTATGTATTCCTATCACACAAACGCACAGCACAGAGTACTTTGATCCGCTCCTTTTGTAACTTTTGTAGTTGTTTGTTACATTTTTCCAAAATTTAAATTCAAACTTCTACTTAACGAACTATTATTATTAATTTTGACTATTACATGAGGGTAATGGTACCTCCCTACGTACATTTAAAAAAAAATGAAATTCACTTTTAATATTTAAGAAAGAAGACGCCGTTAGCTCTTGGTGAAACATAATTAATAATTAAATAATTAAACCTTTGATTTTGTTTTGGCCACTCATTGTATAAATTTAAATCATTTGTTTAATAGAAATAATGTTAAAATATTAAATCGCCAAAGAGGTGGTAACATTTTTGATAATTATGAAATTTTACAAATAAAAAAAGCCATTTTGAACAATAAAATTTTAACCAATGACCAGCTTGATTTTGGAACTAGTTCATGACTGAAAAATTAGATATATACTGTCGTAACATTACAATTTAGCTTTAATGTACTATTTATATTCCTGATGATACCCTAATAAGGGGAAATGTAAATAGAGTGTACTAATAAAAAATTGTGAAACAACTCTATGTGTTTAATTATTTAATTACTTCTAATCATTGTAGATATTGACCAATTATTCATTTTAAAAACTGTCTTGTAATAAAAACTACGAAATAAGAAAGCTTTCAATTACGGTGTGGGGATTGTGAAAAAACATTATAATTTCAAATAATAAAACACAGTTTGTTTTTACGAAATATAAATATATAAAATCGAGTTTCTGTAATCATATTTTGTGAGAACAAACTGTTTCTTTTTTTGAGTTATTATAAGAATCAATTATTTATTACCACCGAGACAAAATGATCAGTAAAATACCTTATCGGTTAGTAGAATATGGGATCAATTTATGTAATTTATAGTAAATTTTTTCAAATTAAAAATTATTAAAATTAAACTAACAATGGGACTTCCAATAGTGCAACTTTTTGGAAAAAAAGGTGTAACAAGTAAAAAATGAATAAAACACAATGTAGTTTCACCAAATTATTTATTTCAAACACTCGACAATATTGTTTCGATCGTTTCAATCATTTATCAAGAGTAACAATTATACTAACACAATTTTTACTCTTGATAAGGATCAAAAAAATATTGTCGAGTAATCGAAATAAATAATTTGATGAAACTGCATTGTGTTTTATTCAATATTTAAATGTTTTATTTCATTAGATCAATTAAGTTTAACCATGACTAATGAAAACAAAAAGCAAACAAATGAACAAAATTTAAAAAAATCGCAAATATTTATTAATTACTAGCAATACAATACGTTTGTATAATATATATATATATATATATACATGTAGTACTACAAGTGGTACAAAATATTAAACAGATATAAAGTTGAAAAAGTATCACAGCTTACTTGCTATTAATATTAAATAATCAACAACAACTTAAAATTAATATAACAAGTAGGTACAAATTAAGCTCTTAAATGTTACATTTTATTGATACTATAAATATACTATATTTCCTTGTAGCAAAAACAGCAAGGTATTAAAAATTACTACTTTCTGCCTTTTCAGCCTCATTGTTTCATCTAATTATTAAATTTGTTTAGTAATTAACTGCATTAACAAAATTATGTGTAGGTAAAAACAAGACAAATTACATATTCAGATTGGTAAACGACAAATGGCAGTAATACATACATAGAAATAAGTAATGAAATGGTCCTTTTTTAATATAGCAATCACTATATAAAAAAGTATGTAACAAATGCCTAATGCTTTATTACATATTTCAAATTACTAAAATAATAAAAACGACAATTATTTCCTTACATAAATTAGAAAATAGTAGGAATTCATCATTTAAATTTTTAGGTTGAAGTTTTCTGTTAATGAAATATACGAAATATCCTCAAGTAGTAAAAAGTAACTTATACGCCCACGCATATGTAGTAATTTCCACAATTTAAAAAGGTTTGTTTACGTCTAATTGCGCCATAAATACTTTTTGAAAGCAATAAGCACTGAAATAAATCCTCAAATGTTTTACATTTTCATTTATTGTTCCTGAATTTAAACAATAACAATTTGTAGATGTGTAGCGTAATCCAAAATAAATGGTGCTTAACTACGTACACTGTACGCACGCATTCCAACTATAAAATTCGCTTTGGACAAGGCATAACGTTGTTTACGACCCAGAAATACCGAAATTAACTTAAAAGCATGAACGTAATACAACCAACGATGATGCACTCACTACTTCTCGGCAAAACTTCATTATTATGACTCCAACCAGTCTACATAGTACATCTACATTATATCTCTATCTGGCCCTCTAGCATTTACGAGCACATAAGGATGACAGGCAATGTGCACTCAATGTGGTGTTAAGAGTAAGTACATTACGTACAATTTAAACAAATGCTTCCCAAGGTTCTTCCATGAAACAGCTTCCTAACACCGTAAGTACAAAAAGGGAAATTGCACAAATGAGACCAATTGTATGCCGATTTAAAAAATCGAATTAACCAAATACAATCTCAAAAACTTGCACATGCTCTATCGTCATCGGAAGATCCGAGGACGATACCTCGTCGTCAAAGTATAATCAAAACACATATTATTATCACTGGTACGCAGTGAAAACGGAAAGAAACGTTTTTCGCACATAGATAAATAAAATTCGCACATGCTTCTATAAACTGCATTCTTTCGACCGAAGCCGTGTTCCTACGAGAGAAGTTCTTAAAACCAGTAGCGCGACTTAGAGTCTATCTGAGCTCTACGTTTGGAAGGAATCCAACTGGACTATTTCAGAACTGAGGAGGTATATATTGCTAGTAAACTGGCACTATTAAAATCGAGGGAAGGGACGGACGCCAGGCGTCGCGTCGTCGCTGTTAAAAATGAATGGAAATAAGGGATAGGAGAGTGCTCACAAAAATAAATAATAAAAACAAGGCATGAATGAAGCAATCTATAACTTTCTGTCAAGGACATTTTCTTCTACGTCATGTAATAAAAACTTGTTTTAATGAACAATAAAAAAGTAACGAACTAAAAGAACGTTTTCTGTCACAATAAAAGTTTCCAATTAAACTACGAAAACGAAAAAATAAACGAGAGTTTGTGACTAATGATAAATAAGTACGATCCGAAAGGAAGATTGAAAACAGGGCCGTAGCCACGGGAGGGCTTCGGGGGGCTGAGCCCCTCCTAGAAGGATCTCAGCCCCCCTCAGCCAACAGCCGGCATTTATAGGAAATTTGAAAAATTTCGAAATATCCACATCGAATTCATATTTAAAAAAAAAAGCAGATCGATCCGTCGCCGCATCCCACCTCCCGTCTGTCTATGCGAAGCGATCTGTTTACGCCGGTTTTGTTGCAAATTTATTCGTACATGAAGTACGTTTTGGAAATATTTAAACCAGCTGACAAAATTTTGCAGTCCAGAGAATTGAATTTAATAGATTCCATCAGGGTCGTCGACGTAGTCATTCAAACTTTGGAAGGAATGAGGAATGATACATCCTTCGATGACATCTTTCATAAAGTCACAACAGTTTTTAATATTAATTCGGATGACATATCTCTCAAGATGGACCGAATCCGAAGAGATAAAGAAAAACAAGCAAATTGTTGATGGATTTCATAATTGCTGATCAAATAGGTCAAAGATCTGAAACCGATGACGATCCTTCGCAAATTTTGAAACCTTTACACATGGAAACTTTGGATTTAATTCTTGCGGAACTGCACATTTGAGGACACCTACAAACTTTTAGCGACTTGCCGTACCTTTGGATGTAGTACAACTGTTTGCGAGTCAGCATTTTCGGTACTTACACGGATCAACCATCAACAGACCCCAAATAATGTCTATGAAGCACCAACGATAAGCTAATTTAATTCATTTGGCGATTGAAAAAGTTTATACGAACAATATTGATTTGTTTGAGTTAATGCGAAAATTTAATGACTGTAAATTGCGAAAATTACAACTGTTTTGAGACTTTCCAATTATTTTAATTGCACCCACCGAAAAAGTCCCTCATCCCCCCCCCCCTGATACCATGGGCTGTCTACGGCCCTGATTGAAAAGGAATAGATAGTAGTAATGTAATCTTATACAGAAAGCAGATAATAACGATAAAATTTGGCGATAAATTCCATATATGGCATTATAAGTAAATGATAGGTAGAACTGTTAAATAGTTCAATGTTAATGCTGCTTATTTTAATGAGGTTACTTTATGTAAATTTCTTGTCAACAATAAGATACTGATAGGTACAACCAACGTTATTCGTAAGTAGACTAGGCAGATGTCGGTTTTGAGGGCAGGAAATTTAAGGTATTATTTACGGTCTCTCATCTTTAGAAACAAATGAAGTGGTGGAGAAATTTTATAAGCAACAAATTACAGCGGCAAAATTATTTTATTTAATTTTCCATGAATAGTATTATTTTTTATGAATACTTATACACAGGAAAGTTGTGGAGAATAAACAACCTTACACAATGAGGTGTCAAACTGAAAAACTGGTCCATTAGTTAAACAGTTATGACGAGAAAACTATTGTAATTGTAATTTTCGAAAACAAATCTCTTTTTTTTTTGTTTACATTAGATTAGGGAGCAGTTATGTTATTTTATTGTGTTTTATTTTTTATCTTAATATTATTAGATATTTTGTAAAATAGCTAGATTATTTCAATAATTCTATCCCAATAATCATTTTATCTAAGTTGGATAGATATTATAATGGCTGGATAGTATAAATAATATCCGGATTAATTCTCTAACTTAGCCATACACAGATCTATATTATGTGTATTTCCTAATGCATAGCACTTATCGGTGGTGTATAGCATCTACATCTTTCCAATCATGGCAAGCTTTCCCACCTTAACCCAAAAATAGCCTAATACTTCCATCTGTTATCCGCTGGTTTCGCTAGACTAACTAAACTTAACCTTCAAATGGTTAAAAAAAAGGAAGAAATTAGTACAAAATAAGAAGCGAGTTTTATCAATCAAACTGTAAAAATTGCGATGGTATGTACATGGGACATAGTGGCCGATTATTTCAAATGGGATTAAACGAACATGTTGACGTTAAAAAAACAAGAATGTCACAAACGTGACAGAGATGTCAGATCATTGTAATAGGGAACATCATTAAATTGACCAGAATAACATAAAAATTTTGTATATTCAACAAAAAAGTAGAAAATTAAATATTTTAGAAAATATAGACATAAAAAAAACATTCAAAATTCAACATTGTAAATAATCAAACAAAATTGCCAACAACCAATCAACAAACCCTTATTACTTTAATTTCATGGTTTCCTCGTCAATATAATTTTGTAAACAACATCTTACCTAGATATTTAAACACAATTTGAACTAGTTTAGAATTAGTATTTACTTTACTCTTAATAATGACCCTCCAATCGAAACGATTCGTCAAGTTAATAAAAATTTGTTTTGAAACATCTTGTTATTATTTTATATTTTAGTTTGATAGACTAGTATGGAAAACTACATTCTTTGGCAAATTTTGGCTCCGAATTCCTTATATTTTTTTATAAAAAGATTATGTATAAGATAATTAGTACGTCACTTATAAAGTGATTCTGGTTAGGTATCAGCAGAGACTGTGATTTCTTACAACGTAATACTTATATCAGTTCTCTTATGTAGGCAACTGTCACAACAAAAACATTAAGATGGTTATCCAAGCTTTACATTTTCCTAATTATTGAAAGAAATCTATTTTCAATACAATTTCTTTCTAAATACATTTAATAATAGCTTCAGTATCATTAAAACAAAACATTAATTAGATACATTAAGGAAATTTAAGTAAATTATTTCAAATGTATTTTCACTATTTTTAGTTGAATGTCATTTATTTATAAATTTTACATTTGTATTCAGCAAAAACCAGTATTAAAAAATGCTAAATATACGTAAGAACACTATAAAGCTTGAAATTGTCTAATTATAGTATAATATAAAACGCAAAATGCCTGCAGTTTGTTGTTCTTGTAATGCACTAACAAATCTGTTTGTTTACAGTTGCCTTTTAGGGCAACAACCTGTTCTACTTTTCTGAACTCAATTGAATAATTAAATAACAGTTAGAAACTATTTCCTTTAATGATAATTTTAGAATTATTATGAAAATGTAATTAATGCATATACTTGATCATGACAATTACATCATAGTTAATAAAAGTAATTAATAAAATCTTTCTCGTAATTGTAGAATAGCAATTATTTTTTTAATGCAAAACTCTACGAGAAATAAAATTAGTTTTGGATTAACTTACCGGCAATAAGAGAAGAACTTCAAAACTATTATTAAAATTCACAAGAACACCAATTTTGCGCGAACAGCTGAACAATTTAAAAAGCACTGACAGAAGATGTTGTGACTAAATTCTACATGATGGTATAAAACTGTAAGCATTAAAATTTCACAAAAAATTAGATTGAGTAAAATTTATAGTGTACAGTAATAATATTACATGACTTAATTTATGTTAATAAAATTTATTTTATTTTTAACACTGCTTGCTTTTCCTTAATGGTTCAGTTTGCGGTAGAATAATCACTATCGATTTTTCTCATTTTAATTTTTAACATCCAGTTAACCTAAAACAAATGTACCATGTGTTCCGAATGTTCCGATCAAGTTTCGTATACTTTTTAACATTAACGTTTAACCTTATACAGTGAATCGGTGGTAATTATAGGTAATAATTTGTAACACACCTATAATTAAACTTTTTGGTTACGAATTGTCATAATTAGTTTACTGTTAGTTCTTACTATTGTGATAAAATGGTGTCAAAAAGGAAAAAGAAGGTAATTATTCCTAAATAATCGTTTTTAACCATTAAAAACTACGAAATTAAATTTTAGTATTCAACAGGAGAAGGATCTCAGTTTATATCACGAAAACAGGCATTAAAAAAATTGCAGCTTACATTAAATGACTTTCGAAGATTATGTATCATAAAAGGAATTTATCCGAGAGAACCACGAAATCGAAAACGGGCTCAAAAGGGTGAAACTGGCATTAAAACACTTTATCACATTAAGGACATTCAATTTTTATTGCACGAACCAATAATATGGACTCTACGAGATTATAAGATTTTTAATAGAAAAGTAGGGAGAGCAAAAGCTGTTAAAGATTTTAAAACAATGAAGAAATTTCTTAGTAATCATCCTACCCTCAAATTAGACCACATTGTAAAAGAAAGATACCCAACTTTTATAGATGCCATTCGAGACTTGGATGACTGTCTTACATTGTGTTTTCTATTCAGTACATTTCCATCTCTTGCACATATTCCTCGAGAACAGTTTAACTTATGTAGAAGACTTACAATTGAATTTATGCATGCGATAATAGAAGCAAAGGCACTTAGAAAGGTGTTCATTTCAATAAAAGGTTATTACTACCAGGCTGAAATTAAAGGTCAAACAGTGACATGGATTGTTCCACATCATTTTCCATTTGAGCCTCAATCTAAACAAGAAGTTGATTTTAAAGTAATGTCTACTTTTGTGGAATTTTACTTAATAATGTTTGGTTTTGTAAATTACCGTCTATATCATTCACTTAATTTGTTTTATCCACCAAAACTAAGTATTTCAACACCTAATGAATCGGAAAAAGCTTTAGTTGATGAAGACACGTTTGTTTCGGAAAGAATTGCAGCTTTGAATATCCCATTAGTAAGGATTTCAAATGAGTCAATCGAAGAAGACATAGAAATTGATGAGTTTTCAGAAAATAATCCAGAAAAAATAGAAGAAGCTAGAAATGAAGCAATTAAAATTAAAAAGCTTAAAACATTATTTAAAGGCCTTAAATTCTTTTTAAATCGAGAAGTAATTTATAATGTCAAAATATTTAACTAATTCTAAATGTCTCACCACAAATTATTTTTAGGTACCAAGAGAACCTTTAGTTTTTATTATACGCTGTTTTGGTGGTGAAGTATCCTGGGACAAAAACTTGTTTGTAGGATCAACTTTCAATGAGGATGATGAAACAATAACTCACCAAATTGCAGATCGTCCATCATTAGAAAAACAGTACATTTCTCGATACTATGTTCAGCCTCAATGGGTATTCGACAGTGTTAATGCCAGGGAACTTCTACAAGTCAACAAGTATTTCACAGGAGAAGTACTGCCCCCACACTTATCACCATTTGTTAACAATGAAAGAAATCCATTTGAACAATATATTCCTCCAGAAGAAAGAGCACTAATGGATCCAGCTTTTGCTGAAGAAATGAATAAGAAAAGACAGGAAAAGGAGAATACAAATGATGAACATAAACAAATTGAAGATATTGGTAATGATGATCAATCGGAAGATGATGACAATGGAATTGATAAAAATGATGTCTTAATAGAAACTGAAGCTCAAAAGTCCAATTCAACATCAGATAAGGTTGGTATTAAAACTAAAATTTTATTCAGCTTTTTATTTTGATTATTCTAGAAAAATAAACTGTCAGTGACGCCTGGAAAGGTTTACACAGAAGAACCATGGATTCAGAAGAAGCAAGAACGCCAAGAATACAAATTAAGAGAGAAAATGATAAAGAAAAAGCATAGAAAAATATACAGGGCAATGATAAGGAACAAAAAAGATAAAGCTAAGGAATCTTGGCTTCTAAGGAAAAAAAGACGAATAATTGATGAAACAAAGAAAGAAGAAAAAGGCAAGGAAACACAATAGACATAGTTAAAACTCATGTGGTGTTAAACATTATTATAAAAACGATATACATTAAATAATTTAATGAATAAAATAATTTACATCTTTTACTGGCTACAATTTATTGAGACAGTAACTCCTGCTTTAAATAATTTATTAGCTAGGACAGACACTTACTAAACAACAAAAAAATAAACTATTGACAAGTACTTTACAGCCATATTTTATTTTCCCGAACTATTTTTCATAATAAAAAAAAATACAAATGTAAGAAAAATTTAATTAGTCTTCTTCATGTTCATCCTCGCTGTCGTCTTCTTCTAATTCCGGCATTGGGAAACGTAAAATAGCTGCAACACCCGTTAACTGATCTAACTCTAATAAGTAAATAGTTTTAATAAATAAACCATAACAAAAATTAATTTAATTACGTTCTCCTGAGATGTGCATACTTGAAAATATTCGAACATCTCCTCCCATCTCTCTTACTGTATCAACGAGCTTAACATATTCTTTCCTCTGTAGTACATCTTGGCATCTATTAATGACAAAATTGAGTAAACTGGACAAGTTTCAATGTTGGAAAGAATATGACACTTTCACATATGGGTTTATTCAAATAATTTCCATTTTAATTCAGTATTTTAGATGTTTGATTGGACAGGACATTTCATTTACTAACATACAGACATCTAAATGTTTCAGTGTAGTTTTCCTTTGCAATATCAATTCATAAAAATTCAAAACAATTATTTACTACTTCAAGAACTTTCCAAGATTAATACTTTTTTATTTTGACTTATTTATAGACGGGTAAAAAAAAATTGTTACTTCATATTTTATGCAAAACCCTAAATAACTAATTAAAATTTCAAATAAAATACCTGAACAAATTATCAGATATAAGAAGTGTTTCTATAGCTTGTGCTTCACATGCTTTTTCAACATGTTTTTTTCCATAAAATGCTTTTGCAGGTTCTGTCTGTAAAGTATTATAAAATTGTTCCAGTGCTTTTACTTCTGAGGCAGCTTTTGTATCTGCCATTTTTGAAGCAACTGCAGCATCTTGAAGAACCTCTGAAATTCATTTAAATTTGTATTTTGATAGTGTACTTGCAGTTTTTACCTTTAAGAGCATGTTTAAATCCTGATGATGAGTGGGCTAGTACAAACTTCGATTTATTTTCCAAAAGGAGTTTATTATCTGTTTTAATTGCAGTTTGAATCATGTATTCAAAAAACTGGTCTTTCACAAAACCAGGTGAAGCTATTATTATACATTTCACAATATCAAAATCTATGTGCCTTATAATTGCCTGCATTACATTGCCATAAAATTTTTGTAATCCCTGGAAAATAATGTATCAATCTTCTAGTTAGATGTACTTGCCACAATTACTTTTTCATGTTGTTGAACAAATCCTTTTCTTTTTCTAGGAATAGTGACATCAATTTTAGCTCGAACTAATGTCATACTTGATGTAATAAGACAAACAAAAGCAAGTCCCTCTTGCATGATAACAGCAGCTACATCAGCAGTTTTAATTGGGTCACAGGCTACATCTATTCGTTCTAAAGATACTGAATCCCATTCTTGTTTACGTAATGAAAATTTCCGATTCAATTCCAAATCTAAAGTGTGATAAGCTCCCATCTGGAAAAGATTGATTACTCTCACAACATAAGCTGTTTTAAGATAGAAACTAACCTTAACATATTGATTTTCTTCAATGTTTCTTCCTTTAAGTCTTAAAACACATGCCTGAGTATCAAAATCAATATTTTCTACACTAATAGTTAGAGTGGTTCTAACTCTACTTGATGTGGAAGATCCTGTTGATGATTCAGACTGAACTTTTCGAATTGTTGAACTGCGAACAGAATCGCCTTCGGAAATGAGGTTGTAAGCATGCCACATGTCCTCAGGTTCTTCCGGAATCAAACCCACAGTCCTGTAACATAATATGATTAAAACGTGGGTTATTATAAAGCTTTTTGTTACTTGTTAAAAATTAAGACACCTAAAAAAGTAAATCAGTGAATACAAAAATAAGAACAACTAATTAGTAAAATAAACTAGCAGGTGTCAACAAGTGTATTAACCTTAAAAAGTTGGAATTATCTTACCCTTGTCCATCTTTGTCTACATTTTTGTATACAAGTTTCATTGTATTATTATATTAGCTACTCTTATCCAAAGAAACAATAATTTCTGTAAAGATACCATTATTTTCAGTTAAAATGTTATGAACAGTTGATGTATATACTAAGATAAACAGCACGACTGTCGAACTGTTATCATACTATTATGGATATAGATTAAAGATGTTTATGATTATAGCTTTGGTTGTCCGTTGGACACAAGACGACAGATTAGAGGGCTAAACGACTTTTTCCATACTGCTGTATCAATGTGTCACACACACACACAAATATGACATGTATAGCGAGGTTATATTAAATTAAAACGAAGAAGATTAACTAATATTAACATGTATGCGTATCATTAATATTAACATATAACTTATACATTTAACATACTGCATTAACATGTCTACATGACATGACTTGTCTACCAAAACAAATTTAATGTAAAAGTGCTTTACAAAAATGTTTAGCGGTACAAATATATCGCTTCACACTTTTAGTAAATTGGCATCAAAAACATATTTCAGAAATTTTAGAAGATTATTTTGTAGTAAGAAAGACTACGATGTAATTGTTATTGGAGGAGGACATGCCGGTACAGAAGCATGTTCAGCTGCCTCAAGAATGGGCGCTTCTACTTTACTTATTACACACAAAATGGAAACAATAGGTATGTTTTAAATAAATTATCTTGAAATTTAATTTGGACTAGTACTGTAGGTGAAATGTCATGTAATCCTGCATTTGGAGGAATTGGTAAAGGACATTTGATGAGAGAAGTTGATGCCTTAGGTGGAGTCTGTGCTAAAATTTGCGATTTATCAGGAATTCAGTATAAAGTTTTGTAATTTTGATATCTAAGTAAAGTACACATAATTAATTTGTCAATTTGTAGGTATTAAATAAACGTAAGGGCCCAGCTGTGTGGGGTTTAAGAGCTCAAATAGATCGTGATTTGTACAAAAAACATTTACAGAAAGAATTGTTGAATAATAATTCAAATTTAGACATTCTGGTTGCTTCTGTAGAAGATCTTATTACTGAAAATGTTGCAATTAATGACAATAATAAGATTGAAACAAATTGTGTTGGTGTAATTTTAGGTATTTATTATTCGCTGTGACTATTCTTACATGCCCATTGAAACATGGAGAAAATTTATGGGAAAACACCTGAATATTTATATTTTGTGTATATATGTTTGGTTAAATTAAGGTCAATTTAGGTTGTCTTGATTAAAAATATTTGTTCTAAATTTCGTAAAAAATAAATAAATGAAAAATTTTAATCAAGGCAACCTACAGTAATTATAGCTTAAACACATAATTTAATATTAAAACTAATCAGTGTAAAATTGATTTATCTTGTTGGTGCCTGTGTTTCCACTAGGGTGTGTGATTAGTTACAAGTCACAGCATTTATTATTACTTGAGTACTGTGATGCATGTAATTTAGTATAATATTATCCAGTAATACTTTAATGTGGTTATTTTAATTATTTTTAGGAGATGGAACTAAAATTAAATCAAAAACTGTTATCATAACAACGGGAACATTTTTAAAAGCTCACATAAATATTGGCTTAAAAGTTATACCTGCAGGGCGAATGGGTGATCAGCCTGCTATAGGTATGTGTAATTTCATTGATGTTATTGTAAAGTTTTATTTGAAATTTATATCAATAAACTAAAAGGAGACACCCCAATTACCAATATTACTTTTCACAGCAGACACGTGGTTCACATACTTCCATTGTGGGCATTATCAATGCAAGACTCAGTTTGATAATGCTCACAATCAAAGTGGGCAAAACCTGTGTCTGTTACAAAAAAAAAATAGGGGTAGTAATTGAAGTCAGTCTGCTTTTAGTTTATTTACTGATTTAATACTTTCAAATTGATGATACTAATGTTTTTAAAAACAATATTGTATAATAAGTAAATACTGAACAAGTTTGACGTAAATCTCTTTTCCTTATATTAAATAAAAAATTTAAAAATTAGTTCAAGTAGTTGTTATTATACTGAATATTTTTTTGGAATGAGTTAAGAATTAGCCATAGAAAAATATAGCTTAACTTTGTAGGTCTGGGAAATACTTTAGAATCTCTTGGTTTGCAAACGGGTTATCTTAGAACTGGTACTCCTCCTAGGTTGAAAGCTAATACAATTGATTATAGTGTTTGTGGTGTTCAAGTAGGTGATAATCCTCCTATGCCATTTTCTTTCATGAATGAACAAGTCTGGATAAGGGTACAACTTGATATTTTGCTCTCTTATTGACCTACATTTTTTATTTATTATTTAAGCCAGAAGATCAGCTGTTATGTTATATAACTCATACAACACCTGCAGTCGACAGAATAGTGAAGGAAAACTTGCATCTGAATAACCATATCAAGTTAGAAAGTAACAGTCCACGATACTGTCCAAGTATTGAAGCAAAAGTTCTCAAATTCGGTGGAAGAAGTCATCAGATTTGGTTAGAACCAGAGGGATTAAATTGTAACGTGGTATATCCTAATGGTTTGTCGGTAACTCTACCTGAAGAATTACAAGTTGATTTAATAAGGGCAATTCCTGGTTTAGAAAAAGCAGAAATATTGCGACCCGGTAAATATGAATTATAAATTTGAAATAATTATTAACATCTTAATTGGATATTTTTTTATAATCAATATGATAATGTTTTAAATAATGTGATACATTTTGCCTTATGAGATTATGGATTAATAATTAAACTTTGCATAAGGATTGTATTAACTATGTAATTAATTAACTCTGCTGCTACTTGGTAGAAATTTATTATAAACTTGATATTATTTATAATGAGAATTGCAAATAAATATGGAAATGAGTGGTGATGTATGTAAAAATGTTTTATGTTTTAGTTGTTTTACAATAATACAAAATTATTACTTGTTAATTTAAGGATATGGTGTTGAGTATGAATATGTTGATCCTAGAGAATTAAAAACTAGTCTTGAACTAAGGAGGGTTAATGGATTATTCCTAGCTGGCCAAATTAATGGGACAACTGGTTATGAAGAAGCTGCTGCACAAGGAATATTAGCAGGAATAAACGCAGCTGCAAAGGTAACACCAAAAATTTCAATAAAAAGTGAAGGATTTATCTATATTGCATATGGTTCAAGATTGTCTTAAATTAGTATGTTTTTATTTTTATTAATTAAAAATAACATTAATTGTATGCTTTTGCGTTTACGATATTTTGCCTGTTGTTTTGGATAAATTGTCTTTCTTAAGAAAGTGTAAATAATATGAACATTCAATATATATGTAAATAGATTTATTGAAATGTTTAATTTATAAGCAAATTGTTTTTTTTCTGTTGCTTTTTAGGTTCTAAATAAAGCCCCTCTCATTGTTAGTCGCAGCCAAGGGTATTTGGGAGTATTAATTGATGATCTAACCACTTTAGGAACTTCAGAACCCTACAGAATGTTTACTAGTAGAGCAGAGTTCAGATTATATCTTCGACCCGACAATGCTGACCTTAGACTGACTGAAAAAGGATACAAGATGGGGTGTGTACCTCAAGAAAGATACAACAGAACAAAAACAATTGAAAATGCATTGAAATATGGTATACAATTATTAAAAGATATAAATAAAACTTCTTCTCAGTGGAGAACCCTCCTTAAACTTCCCCCATTAACAAATCACCAGCAAAAGAGGTATGTTTCTTTTATCATCACATCCATGCTAATTATTTTCTATCTCACAATTTGAAAATAGCATGATACTACATATATACATGGTAGAGACATAGATACTGTTACAATAGTGAAAACACTCATTAAGGGTAAATCTTATTAACACATCTTAACTCAAATAGTTACACTAAAACCTATTTAGTGTTGGTATACGAATAAAATTGAGGCATGTTTGCTTTCGCCACGGTATAGTGAGATAAAAAATTGTATCGCTGTAGTAGGGTAGTATAAGTGTAAAATTAATAGACAAACGCTGCGATCGCTCGGGATTAGACGGATGTTTATCGGCGCATTAAACAATTTTAAGAGACGGGGGATATTCAACATCGTCACCGGTCTGGGAGGCCATGCACAGCAAACTTCACACGCTATCAAGCCATAAAATAAGAAGAGACAAATGGTGTACCTTCATTTTCTGTTTCTCTCTATTGGTATAACACATTTCAGACGGCTTGCCTACTCTAATTCTATTCTATGGTCATATAGGGTTCTACATATTGAATACGATTTGATCATTTGTCATTTTTATTTAATTGCGTCAAATATGTGTAACAGTATTTATGTCCCTACTATGTACGAGGCATGTTTTTTTATGTAAGTACGTTTTGTAATTTTTCCGCCGCAGCAGCGTGGTCCGCATTCCGCGCATGCGCACTGAGTACCTAAATCTCTCACCTACGCACTGACGCCATTACAGTCTGATTCGCCCTTGTTTACATTGTTTACTGAGTGTTTAAGATACCTCCGATAATCCTGAGTGCTAAAGGACTAAAACCGATTGATGTTCATCGTGAAATCTGTGCAGTTTACGAACAAAACATTATGAGTGATGGAATGGTAAGGAATCTGCGCTGTGCAATCTAGAACAAAAGACGTAGCAAGTTGAGCAAGGGCATCGTTTTGCTGCATGACAATGCCCGTCCGCATGTGGCTAATCGGACCAAAGATCTCATCATATCTTTTCACTGGGAAACTCTAGATCATCTTCCGTATAGCCCTGATCTGGCACTCAGTGACTACCATTTGTTCCTGCACTTGAAGAATCATCTGGGTGGTCAGCGTCTTCAAGACGATGACGAAATCAGAACAGTTGTGATGCAGTGGTTAACAAATCAGGCGGTAGAGTTCGATGAGAAGGGTATTCAAAAACTGGTCAAACGTTATGACAAGTGCCCCAATATTGAAAGAAATTAAGTAGAAAAGATATCTTTGCACGTTTTTTTATTAATTTCAAAACGGTACTTAAAAAACATGCCTCGTAATTTAATTTCTTAATGTCACGATTAGTTTATTTTTCAAAAATTAAATTATAAAATTGAGTACGCATTGAAATATGATACGTTGTATTTAATTGATGAGTACATGTTTTATTCTGAATTCCACAAGTACTTATTTTTTCCCCTATAAAATACTTGTCATTGTGTATATTAATTTCTAATATTCACTTTTAGCGCTTTTGAAATGTTAGATTATAATGGAGAAGAAATTACTGTGAAGAAATTAGCTAGCTGTATTCCAGAATTAAAAATTTTGGTTGGAGACATTTCCTTGGAAAACAGATTAAAAATTGAAGCGTCGTACGAGAATGTCATAAAAAATCAGGCTGAGCAAGTTGAAGACTTACATAAAAATGAACGTTTAATAATTCCAGACAACATGGACTACAATTCTAACAGCTTAAATATAAGTATGGAAGAAAGAGAAAAACTATCTTTTATACAACCTCAAACGGTACATTATACTTTTTTAAATTATTATAATTTAATCTACATTTTCCTGAAATCGATAGAAGTTTCGCAATAACTCAAATGAAGACGTAAAAACAATCTCATTCCCTGATCTTGCAAAATTATAATATTTTACCTTACATAAGCAAAAAAGCATTGTATCGGCAATAGATTAAACCTTGCTTAAAACTGCCTTCTTTCCAAATTTAATCAAAACAACAATCGAACGGTGAAGAAAATAAGATAAATTGTCCGCCTTTAATTTGCATATATCAATAGAAACTAGAATATGCCATTAAATGATTTCATAGTGCATTCCGGTTCGTACATTCACCGCACCCTCTCGCTCCGCACGTTTTAATGTTTGTATGAATTTTGTCATATCACTTAAATTATTTAATAACATTTTGCGGATACAATATTCAGTCTGTGGTTTCGCAAAATTATTACAATCTTCAGCAAGATCGCGTAATGAGACCGCCTTTACCGTTTAAACGAACTGATTAAGCCCCTATAAATTTCAGGAAAATGTAGATCACGCCGCCATAAAATTTTCTTTTTTTAGATTGCAGCTGCTAGTCGAATACCAGGCATTACCCCTTCATCGGTGTTTAGACTTTTAAAATTTGTGAAAAATACAAATTCTATTGCAAAAATTAGTTACGAATAAAACAGTTTAATTCCCGTTAGTTGACTAAATTTTGTGGATAAATATTTGTTATAAATTAAAATAACTGGTTACGTTGAAAGTTGTTTTAAATTGCTCAGCACCTCATTGCATTTTTCTACCTTAGTTAATTTATCTGTTTGTTTTATTTACGGTATTTTAACTTGCATCGTGAGAATATGCCAAATAATGTCAGCGGCAGTGGGATGGGCAAGTGAAAAGGCTTGGTTGGATAGATAGATAATATTCTGAATATCGCATTAAATTACGTGAACTGTATGAATTAAACTTAGTTGTTATCCACAAAAGAACATAAAAACTACCATAAATTATATAAAAAATAAACGCATTGTGTTATAAAAGATACAATTAATTTAAACAGTGAAAATTGTACGGACATTAATCAGCTTTCATAAGGTTGTACCGATGTTTACATGTCTGGTAATAATAAAACAGCACATAAGCCTAAAATAGTTGAAAACTTGTTTTATTAAACCTTTTTCGAACTCAAGACGTGTTCAAAATCATTATTGGATTAAAAACAGTTATTCAAGTATGCTGAAAAAACAATTGCATGCAGCATGGTTTCGACTGACGACTTCAGATTCATACACAATTGCTACAGCAGCATTACCTTGATACAGAAACAAACCATGTTCTTTTCAAAAGTGGGTTGCTGCATGCCATTCTAACTTCGCCACTTAAAAAAAATATCATTATAACTAAAGTCTATTTAAATTTCACGCACTTTTCCTGTTTATAGTCTTCTTGGATGAAAGCAATTAATCTCATCTATTTGGTAGTTTAGTGACACGTCGCATCTTAGTGACGAACTGCAATCGCTTTTTTGAGATCATGAAACTCTTCAGAGGATTTGAGATATATGAATCATTCTTCAAAACCGCTAGTTACATAGATATTTTTAAGTAATAGCATCTAGCCCTTGGTACCTACTACTTTCATCAAATACTGGAAGTATGCACACCCTAACCATCCAGCCGTTGGCGGAACTTTAACCGACTTCTTTTGTCAAACAGGACCGTGTTTAGGGGAAAGGACGGAGGCGCTAAAAGAACCGAGTTTTCCAAAAGATTATTAATTTAAGTTACCCTCTATAAGCCATTTAACCCATTTATACTTTCGAATAAAACTATTCAAAACAAAAGGATTTGTATTAACAGCGCCAACTGTTTGCAGTCTATCTTATCCATATATGGATAAAATGGGTCATCGACTAGTCAAAGTTATCACGGTTACGGCATGCAAAAATTGCAATGGGGCTCCAGGTTAATACTAATATTTCTTTCCTTTAACCACTGTGAAAGTAGAAGTACCTATCTACACACAACAAGATTTTTCGAGATAAGTAAATAATAAATTCTTATCTAAATTTAATTTTAAGTATGTGAAAAAAATATATTTTCTTAAATCTGAATTTTGCCGTGCTCTCCTAACGGCTGATAAAGTTAATCGCAATTTAGGTATAAGGCTGAGATAAAGACTAACAATTGGACACATGTAAGTAAACTTGTAGTTAATAATAAAGTATTGTATTGAGTAAAGTGCAAAGTTAAAAAAAAGTTTATATAATAGTTAGGAATTGATATTATGATTAGTAGCATTGAACGTCGCTTCTTATATTACAAGTAAGTATTTGTAAATAAGGTATAAACAATAAATAAAAAAATCATTTGTTACAGATAAACTCGCTTATATTTCATATAGTTATATAGTATCAATTTTCCTAATTATAATAATAATAATAAACGATAAATACATATATTCGTTTCTAGAGGTAGTATAGGGTTGCCATTATGGGCCTTTGCCCCGGACGAATTTTTTCTAAACACGGTCGTGATTATTCTTGGTTCTAATTCGACTACAGCTGCAGGTGCAATTCCCATCTATCAGTAAACTACTGACTACCAGGGGGTTAGACGTAAGTTTTTTAATTTGGTAGGGAAATGCCGACTTATTTTCTCAAAAATGATTTAAACTATCTAAAAACTATGTTGTTAACCCCATAATGTAACTGTATAAGGTGTGCGACCGAATTTCGTATCAGTTCGCGCAAGTCACCTCCGAAAAGCAGCTGCCTATTGAAATTTTCAAGTAGACGCTCATAATTAAGTAGCTACACTTTCAAGGTAGATGATTTCCGGGGGTGAATATGATTAACTGTTTTCTCAAAGCTACGAATGGACACACCTTGTATAGTTACATCGTGGTTTACCTCTAAACACTACAAGTATTATCAAAATAAATTCAAAGTAATAATTTTATTAACATTACTAGATAACTACATCGGAACTTTCATGATGCTGCTTAATAGAAATGTGCCTTTTCAAAGAAGATATTTGCGTAAATCTTTGCAAACAAATTTTACAATCGTATGGCTTTTCCCCCGTATGAATGCGCATATGTCGATCGAGATGTTGTTTTTCGGAAAATCTTTTCTGACACACTTGACACTCATATGGTTTTTCCCCAGTATGGATGCGAACGTGTCTGGTCATATCACCTTTAGTAACAAAATGTTTACCGCAAAATTGGCATTCAAATGGACGTTCACCAGTATGCAATATTTGGTGACGTGTCAAACCACCGCTGAAAATTATATTAATAATGCAAAATTATTAAATACAAATTAGTAATGTATAGTAGCAACATAAAACATTATACAAAAACTAAAGGTATTCTCAAGAAGAACAGAAAAAGGGAACTACATCACCCCCTCCCCCCATTTAAACGCAGTCAGTTTCCAATGTATCAAAATTAATGCCTATAATACGTGTCTCCTTTACTATTGTGCCTAAGATTACAGAAAATTAATTCTTACAATAGCTTGTTTTATTTATACTACATGATTCGTGAATCCAGTTCCCCTCCATCTATCAAAACACATATCAAATATGTTTATTATATGACATAAATACATATTGAAATTCGATATAGTAATAAATCGTCGATACGTATTTTGTAGGAATTACCTCTCAAAAAATAATATGAAGATAATTGGAAAGAAGAAATTGCTTATTTTCGATATCTAGGCAGTAAATATCAAAAGCGGTAAAGACACAAAACAAAGGATTGCACAGGGTCAAGAAGCTTTTAACAAAAAAAATCATTGCTATGCTCGCGATCGGCGGAAATGTAAAAGTTCGAAGCGTTTGAGATGCGATGTTATAGGCAGCTGTTGAAAATATCGTAAATAAAAAATGTTAAAATGAGGAGGTATTGGAAGGAGTAGGAGAACAAAGCGCGCTATGGAAATCGATAGGTAAAAGGAGATATAGATTGGTAGAACACCCTCTGAGACATGAAGGGTTGTTTAGAGGCATAAATAGGAATAAAACGAGGAGGGTCTAGATTAGATTACTGTTCGCAAATAGTTAGGAATTTAAGATGTTTTAGTTTTAGAGAAATGCAAAGATTGGCTTAAGATAGGAAGGAGTGGAGATGCATGTTCAACTAGTCATAGGATTGACGACTCTATGATGATGATGAATTAGAGAGGGCAAAAAGGAAGCCCGAAAAACAAATTATGGGCTATGTAAGGTATATCAGAAATATGTATATAATAGTCTAGTTAATTCGTTACCCAATGGTATTTTCATACTTACTTTCGAGTAAATCTCTGCCCACAGATTTCGCACTTGAATGGCTTTTCTCCCTTGTGTGTTGCTGAATGTTTTTTCAAGTTTTGTTTGCTAGTAACAGTCTTATGACAAATATTACACTCAAACTTCTCCTTGGTTCCCTGGTGTATTGCAATATGTTTCACCAAGTAAATATTTCTGGTAAAACATTTACCACAAATCTCACATTTAAAATTCTTTTCTTTAGCGTGCGTTTGGTAGTGGGTGTTCAAATATTTCTTGTGGGCAAAAGATTTATCACATATTGTACACTTAAAAGGTTTAAGATCGGTGTGAATTTTAACATGACCACGGAGCTGATTTTTATTGGTAAAACTTTTTTGGCACACGGCACATTGGAAAGATTTTTCATTCGAATGGCTAGTAATGTGTTTATCCAAAGCTGCCCTACAAAAGATATTCAAAGGATTAATATTTGATAAAATATCGCATATATAACTGTATAATAAATAATAACTAAACTAATAGATGCAGATGGAATAAGAATAAAACATAAATACTTGAACATCAAAATTAGCACAAAACTAATAAAGGAACAGTAAAGCCAGTGTTTAAGGCAATCAATAAATAGTAGATAAAGTAAAAAAATTTGAATACTTAAAGATAAAAAGAATAATGTAAACCTTTCCTGATCAAAATTGATTATTATTTAGCTAGAATCAACCAGTAAAATGTTGATAACGTTTTAAATCAATACTTAGTAAAGGCATTTTAAGCTACATCAAAGTTGGACCAAATTTCGTCATGTTAATGTTGGTCAGAATATATATACAAAACAATTAAAAAGTAAACTAATAAATGTATAAACAATATTAAATCAAAAAATGCTAAAGTGATCATATGAAGGCTCTGACTAAAATAAAAATTTAATTGTATTGGGAAAAGCTCACATTTTTCTTTCTAGAAGAAGAAAGAATTTGAATATATAACAAAATTTGAGAAAAACGAGAATGAACACGATGGTTAATAAGAAATAATAGACGAACATAAGGAAAAGTGAAGATTAAATTCTAGAAAGGAATAATAATTAAGCAAAAATATTAAATAGAGAAGAAATGAATGAAAATGACTGTAAAATAAGAGGCAAACCTAACGGAATTGAAAAATTTAAGAAAACTGATGTGGAGTCAAAACTAAAGGCAAAAACTATACAGAAAATTAAAAGAAAAAGAAAAAGAGGATTAGATAAGATAAGAAAATTCATACAAGGAAAATATCTTGCCGTTTTATAGAGTACAATACATCAGTAAATTACAGTAAATAAATTATGTATTATTTTTGTAACATGCAAATGAACAAATAAACAAATAATTTCCTTCAACTAGTTAATAAGGAAATTAAAAAATGAAATATTTACTGTAATAAAAATTTCTTTCCACATATGTTGCACTTGAAGATGCTACCTCCTGTATGAGACTTCAAGTGAATTTCAAAATAATTTTTGCATCTAAAATGCCTATCACAATATTCACATTTATAGGTATTCATTTTTGCATGTATACGTCTATGAACTGCAAGAGTATATTTCCCAAAGAAGTTTTTGCCACAAATATCACATTTTTGAGATTTATCTTCCGTGTGTTGTTTCAAATGGGTTTTCAATAGCCAGCTAAAATTAAAAATGAATTAGTTGTGTCGTTTTTCCTTCTCATTTTAAAGTTTACAAACCTTCTTGAAAATGTCCGCAAACACCATTTACACATAAAAGGCCTGGCACTGCTACGACTACGTAAATGGGTAAATAATGTAAATTTCTTATGAAAGATTTTGCCACACTCTTTACACTTATGAGCTTTTATTGCAGGCTGTATCTTTCGGTGAGTTTTCAGAATAGCTTTTTGTGTAAACGGTTTATTAGATACTTCACACATAAATGGTCTTTCTATGGAATGGTTACTTAAATTTAATTTAAGATCATGTTTTTGAAGTAATACCTCATCAAAAAAAGAACATTTATGAGGTTTATTATTACCATGGACCAAAATATGTATATCTAATCTAGATTTCTGATCGAAACCTTCACCACACTGTTCACATTCATATAGCTTTTTACCTGTATGAATTCTACTGTGATGATCATAGTCACCTTGAGAAGAAAAGCTTTCTTCACAGACCTTACAATTATACATATCCCTTTCGCTATGAACTTCCAGATGGTTATCTAGATCTAGTCTGGACACACAAACTTCTGGACAATATTTACATTTAAATTGCCTTGATTGAACAGAAGTAGAATTAGTTAAGTCTGTAGTAAAATTACTTATATTAAGGTTGATTTCTTCTTCAAAATTAGTCTCTTTTTTTATATCATCTAAATTTAAAAGCTCATTTTTTCTATTACTTTCATTATCAGAGAAATGCCAGGTTTCATCAATAAGCCTGATTTCATTTACAAAAACATTACCTTCCACTTCCTTTTTTAGAATAATTTCTTGTTTCACGTTATCTAAATTTGAAAGCTCATTATTTCCATTACCCTCCTTATGAGAAAAATGCCAAGTTCTATCAATAAACTTGGTTTCATCTTCAAAAACATTGTCTTCTGATTCATCTTCTAGTATAGTTTCTTCTTTAACATTAACTAAATTTAAAGGTTGATGTTCCCAATTATCATCTTTATCAGAAAAGCCCCATGTTTGGTCAGAATTGTAATTATCTTGTAGTAATTCACTTTTCACTGTTAAGTTGGATGTTTGAACTCGTAAAGACATAATTATTACTCTTAATTTGATCTCGTTATCATGCATTTACCATAGCACATGGCCACAATAAACAATAACAATATAACCTCTCTGCCTGCTACTGCTCTCTATTTCTATTATTAATCCTAATCTGTGATTAATCACAGATTAGAGAGGTTAAAATGATCTGTGGTTAAATTATCATTTTAAAAAGGCAGTGGCTATAGACACGTTCATATTTTGTGGTATTTATATTATTATAGTGAGTTCAAGTACATTTATTTATTTATAGTTGCAAATAGCCGATCTATCTTAAAACGATATTAAGAAATTCCTGACATGTATATCAAGGCTCAATAATTTCGCTTTTAGGAGTTTGATTTCAACATTTACCTGGATTTGAGAAGTAGTATAAGTATGTAATACCGTCGAATCGGACGCATTCGAGATTTTACAAGAATCGAGTATTTCTTAAATTTGCTTTCAAATAGTCGCATCATTAACTGTAATTTCAATCTGTATCAAGAACCCTCTCTAATCTGTGATCAAGAACATAAAAAATAAATTGGCATCGATTCAATAACGACGAACTCACGAACTTCATTTTCATTCATAGCTGCATTCATATCCACAGATCCAGAGATTCATATCCTATAATATAGCATATAATCTATCCTATGATACTGTCGTAAATCTTCCTTGATCTATGGTCGTAATCTCATAGTGCTCATAATGTTTGTTTATACAGCTTTGAAAAAGTGATTTTGTTGGTTAGATGAAGTTAAAACGTTTCGTTCATAAATTTATATATGTACGTATTCAAGTTGGATATTATTAAACAAAGCAAGTTATAAGTTTGCATTATAATGGCAAAACATCATCCTGATTTAATATTTTGCCGCAAACAACCTGGAGTTGCTATAGGAAGGCTATGTGAAAAATGTGATGGCAAATGTGTTATATGTGATTCATATGTGAGACCATGTACACTGGTTAGAATATGTGACGAGTGCAATTATGGTTCTTATCAAGGAAGATGTGTTATCTGTGGTGGTCCTGGCATATCTGATGCATATTATTGTAAAGAATGCACAATTCAAGAAAAAGATCGAGATGGTTGTCCAAAGATTGTTAACTTAGGTAGTTCTAAGACTGACTTATTCTATGAACGTAAAAAATATGGTTTTAAGAGACGCTAGTTAAAGAAATAGGTTTACATGTATTCATCTAATTGTTTATAAACCTTACACAAAATTGTCATCTGCTGCAACATGGTAAAATAGAAGTTAGTGCATACTGTTTTATTTTGAGTACTACATGTCATTAATATTTATATTGTAATCAGGAAATATAGATTCTTTTTAAAGTAACTCTTGTAATACAACAAATTTTCAATGTGTTAAAAACATTTTTCCCTCACCAAAGAATATTCATGTCCATAAAATAAATGTTTTTAAGACTACATCAAAAGCTGATAAATAGTCTGTAAGTTATCATCATAGTTTCTTCACTTTTTTTGTGCCTGGACATCTGTAAATACAATATAGACCTAACTGCGTAAGACAAAGAAGGAAACCAATGAAATTTTGAATCTGAAAATTAAAACATACAATAAAAGGTGCACAAATCATACCAACAAAGCAACTCACAATCATAAATTCGTTCTTTAGTATAAATCCATAGAGAAACCACAAACTGGTGACTATACATGCCATGAATGTGATTGGTAAAGGTATGCTAGAGGCATCTTTTTTTCTTACTATTTCTCTCTAAACAAAATATATATATCTCTAAGAATCAAAACAAAACACTGCCCAGTTTAGAATTTCAAATCTACTGTTTAATGATATAAATATGCATACCACTTCTATTAATGGACTCCCTAACAAGCCCAACATCAATACTGTTACTATCAGTCCATATCTATGTTCAATAAGTGCCTCTTCCTCCCAAAATGTATATGCAAATATCACAGTCATTAAGATTGTGCCCCACATTAAGGGCTGATGAATATCCTGCTTTTTACAGCGAGAATACTTGTTGAAGAAAAATGTGTATATTATATTCAACAAAACTGCTGCCAAGTTCACCACAAACATGCTTGAATCATTTAACATCATAGAATATTTCAACATTAATGCACCTCTGAAAAACACCTTAATTAATTAATTACTTTTTTCATCACTAGGTATTAGTTTTACAATTTATAAGTAACAATTATATTGCTTTTTTATTTTTATTATTACATTAATTAATAAGTTAATTATTGCATCATATTACCAACGAATATTTGTAACAGTTACATTAAGAAATATATATTCAAAAAGCAAGTCAGTCTAGGAGTAAAAAGGTTTACAAAACCTGATAACAGATAGATGTAGAAATAGGTTACAACTTATCCTATGGAGAAAAAACTTACATAACTATGCCACCAATAAATGGCATAGATGAAAAACCTTTGGTATTTCCTTGAGCTGCTATGTCTTTACATATTAGTGCACCCGCAAAAAACTGAGCAATTGTTAATACACTGGCCACTGGTCCAATAATTGATTTGTATGGAAATAAAATTGTAGAAAAAGATTCAATGAACATTCCCATTCTAACAGAAACTTGTACAATTGTTATAAATTATACCAAAAAAGTCACCAACTGACTGTTGTTAATAGTTAGATTCTTTACTACTTCACTTAGTTGACAACAATAATTAAACAGGAAACTTGTTGGTTGTTATTGAACTAGGTTAGGTCACGTTTCATGTGATAACATTATTAAGTAATAGAAATTATTAAATAAAACAGCGAGGTGGATTAAAAAAATAAAATAAATGACTTCAAAGGTTAAACAAGTAAAAGCGTAACTCTAAACATCTGCAAATAAGTAGGAGGTACAATCTACTATCTAATCTTGACACTTGTCATGTGCTCAATTTTCACTCTTATTGACATACATATCCTATATAAAGTTGGTACATATAGTATATACATATGCATAGTTGGTATTTTGAAATTCTATTTAATACAAAATTATGAAATGTATTTATAAATTGTATTGAGGTATTGTAGATATTTAAAGCCTGCAAAGCATTATAATAATTTGGTAATAACCGACGTAAACATAAAAATATTTTTCTAATTAATCATAGCTATTATTAGCAATATAACAACAAAAAATAAATATTGAATAAATACTTATTACAAAAGCAGTATTTAATTTTCAATCTTTTAATATTTATTTGAGTATTAATCAATTCAATCAAACACATTACCTATTACTAAAAATAATATTACAAATATAAACATAATGTTGCTTAAAATATTAATTAGAAGATAAATTCCGAAGAATGGCTCGAGATATCGACTATTCAGGGATCTCCACATTATTTATCCAACACTGATTATAATTATATTAATTAATAAAAATACAAAAGTCCTTATTGTAAGGGATACGAACTTAAAAACAAAATTATTTAGAATATGAAGGGAAAGGCAAAATCAGTCTTCCATGCGGACTCTAATATGGCGAGAAGTTGCTATGGGGAGAATATTTTAAATAAAGGAACGATTTTAATTACAGTTGATACTCATACGTATAAGTGTTAAATAACGGTATATATACACCTACACAAGTATATAGATTTTTGGCTTTCCGCAAAATGCAGTGAATAAGCCAACAGTTCAGTTGTTTATTATTGTTTATTTTCCATTGATTTGTTAAATATAAACTAATAAAGTTTCAATGCTAAGTTTGATAAACAATATAGTTATTAATAATAACTGACCCCTCTTTTTATAGTAACTTATTATATAAATAGAGGACATAGGGGAACTATTTGAATAATGAGGCGTTATTGAGGAATTGAGGTCAATGTCATATTTATACCCTTTTGCTTTATATGAGATTATCCGGTGTAATGTCGCCTAAATGATAACAAGCTAGTAGTACACTATAAACCGTATTCCTCTAATAACTTTTAAAGTATGATCATGCAGTACAAAGTTTCATATGAAGTTTTTTTTTTTATATATTTTATAGGGCGTCTCTCAAAGTTTAGTTTTTTCAAAAAATTTTTCTACCTTTCTAACCAGTCAAAAGATTGATGTTTTTCAATCAAGTGTTCAATAACCCGTTTTGCGCTTTGTTTCAAGTAAGAATACGAATGGACACTTTTTCATTTATCTTGCGGTGAAAACGTGTTTAAATTCAACAATGTTATAGACATAACGATATTTCATGGGTCTCCATCAGACCACCATTGAAGTGTTAAACACTCTAAAATCATAAAGTAGATATGTTACGGATAAAGTTAGATAAGCGTGTTAACCTAAGTTTACCCGGCTAAACTGCATAATACCTAAGACTCTTGGGTAAAGTCCAAAATATATTTGGAATTGTACACGTTTCGGACTTTACCCGGGTAAATCGCGTTTTATCTGCTTTCACTTGGTTAAAGTTGGATGTGCCATAAATGGCAAGGCCATTAATGCTTAAAAAACATATTTAATTCAAAAAACACATTTTACAAATAAAAATAAGAATTCTAAAACTGTATTCTCTTAAAGGTAATCTACTCACGAGTACTTATTTGTTCAAACAAGACAAGCTGCTATGACATTTCGAGTTGCAAAGATTACCAATAGCTTTACCCTAACCTAACCACAAGTCCTTTTTTAACAGATTTCAGTTTTTTTTTTTGACACCCTTCACACAAGCGCAGATATAGCTTAATAACATCTTGAGTTACATGAGTCATTTATGGTACTTCCAACTTTAACCAAGCGAAAGCGAATAAAACGCGGTTGAACCGGGTAAAGCCCGAAACGTGTACAATTCCAAATGTATTTTGGACTTTACCCAAGAGTCTTGGATATTACGCAGTTTACCCGGCTAAACCTAGGTTAACTCGCTTATCTAACTTTACTCGTAACAGATATAACTACAGAGTTAGGTGCGGACAGGAAGGGGGCAATGGATGCAATTGCCACCCCTCTCACCGCTGACTTACGACCGAAGCACACTATTTTAATCAATTTAAAAAATTTGAAATCATCGTAAGGACATCACTACTTATTTAAATGTAAAAATAGCATCACAGTGTTTGATTTAACGATTCAAAAATTGAGTCCAAGAAATTTCACAAAAAATGCCGCCCCTGTAGGTACAGTTTCTAAAAATTATGGAAACAACCTCTTCTCATTTTGGAAATTGAAGCCTTCAGAGAAAAACAACCTTTACAAAGTTGTACACCGATGAAAACCGAACTTGACAGTAACTTTTATCTTAAACTTCTAGTTTTCAAAAGATAGTTGGCCTTAAAATTACCTCGAAGTTCAATGCCAAGGTCACCATCTAATTGCACCTTTAAAAGCATATAAATTTTGTCTAAAAATTAATCAAGGTATATCATTGTCTCAAGATAAAAAACACTATATAATTTGATAAAAATAAGAGTCTAGCCGTCACACCTGGTGGAGTTAAATTAAAAACAGAGGACATTACCCAACAAAAACAGTCAAAATAAAAAATTAAAAAAACATAGGCCGCCATAACTTGACTTAGTCCACCAAATAACGTCCTCCTACAATTTACTTATGTAAAATGACTTTCCTGCGTTTACTACTGTGACTGGTAGATTTAGTAAATGCAAGTCGTAATGCTATGATGATATTAGGGCATTGCTTTTAACAATCATTCACAGAAAATCTTTTATTTTGTTCACGAAGAATAACGTATGATCTAACATGTAGATGCAAATAATGAGAATATAGGCTTTCACATCCGGAATCCATAGTACAATTAAATTTCAGGGGACTAAAAGGCGCTTGTCTAAATATACAGTTAGGTCCAGACATATGGTGCTTCTGACATCTTCAGTGGACAAGGTCTAGTCGTCACCCTTAGACGAGCCACGGATATAGCCTAATGCCAAATTTAATTAAAAAGGAGGGTATTGTTTAAAAAAAAATCAAAATGAAAAAGAACCTACTGCAACCATAACCTGACTTAATCCATCAAATAAAGTTATAAATATAACCTCCGTTTTTAACTTAATTAGACTCCCTTTTTAACTAAATTAGACATTGGAATGTATTAGCGGCTCCTTCAGGGGTAACGACTAGACATTTCTCTTCAGTGGTACTGTGTTGCCAACACAGATTAAAGATGGTCAACGTGTGCGAAGATTATACTGACAGTCACTTTCGCGTTTCGACTCTCAAGATGAAATGTGGATTTTGGGTTTTGGTGCTTTTTTCAATTCAGTTACACTGAACTTTCCTTGCCATAAGATATTGTTATACGCAAATTAAGCGCTTTTGAGAGCTGAAGGTGAAGGTAAAATTTATCAAAATCTGAAAGTTCAATAAACACATAAAATTGAATATAAAAGAAGCATTTATTTCCAAATAATGCATTAATAAAATCCAAATGTTTTGATAATAATCCTTAACATAGGTCTACATAAGATTGTTATAACAGGTCATGCGTTTTGAATTAGCTCTACGTTGTTTTACCAGAAAATCCATCATAGTAGTTTAAGTAGAGAGCGGATTGAACAAAAGAAGAAAGAAATCCAATAAAATTTTGGACCTACAAAATATGAAAAAATAATTATATTTGATATGCACGTAATAGATCGTATGCATGAGATATCAAATTAGCTTTTCTATTTTTTATTGTATTCTGTTTTAGTATTTAATAATAACGTAATGGTTCGCTTTTTATTATATCAATTGAAATATTTATAATTTATAATTTAAGAAAATAAAATGGAGAATATGCGTCACTTCGAATTATGAAAACGCGATAGCATTAGTCAAACTACATGATCGATATAAAGTTTGTACAGTGACCGGCATGTAAGAAGATTCAGCGACGGTCAGATTGACAGGTAGGTAGGCGGAGACTTTTAAATGAAAGAGCCAATAAGAATATAGCTGGACCAAAACGTCAACTTATAGTTTAGCGGCGCGTATTACTGAGAGAAAAAGTACTGAACACGGAACACAATTGAATTCATTCAACTAATTTACTTACCCTAATTTAAAGATTATTAGATATGCATAGAAATAAGTTGTTGACAAACAAAATAAAGTCGAATGAACAAAACTTGATAATATGAATTATGTAGTGTATCTTACCCAGGTCTATTTGTTAAGGCATTTGTTAGAAAACTTAGTTTGTACAATCGATCTTTATATTTGTTATTTTTTTTATATTTATAGTTGTACGATATGTGCATGTACCAGATATCATAAATAATGTTGTTTGATCTGGGTATCAGGTTCGCTGGCGGCGATAGAAGAATATCGTGGTTAGTAGTATATATATATATATATATTTCATTACAAACAACCACTTCTCTACTCTGTTAATTTGCAAGTATTTGCCACTACGTTACTGAACTTTTCAGAGCAGTTATCATTCTGCCTACCGGTCGATTAACCCCGCCCCAAAGGGGCTAGACTTTGCCACTGCGCATCCGATGATTTATGGCTTTTGAATCTCCTTGCGTGCCAGCCACTGTATAGTGTTTGATGGTGTGTAGCATTCCGGAGGTCACCGGTTCAATTTCGGGTCCGTCTGCTTTAGTCCAAAGTTTTTTTGTCATTTCCTTGGATGACTTAGGCAAATGCTAGGGTAGTGATATTTTTCATGTAATCATTATCTTCTCTTCTCTCTCTATCTTTACGTAACTACCAGGCATTACGCCCTACTTCCAGCTACACTACAGTGCAGTGTAGGTCAGAGGGACTGCCCATCCACCAGCATGAGTAGCTGGTGAAAATGAAACTCCCAAAAATGTTTTTTGATGGTGTTTAGTGGATGTTATAGCTTGTTTTTTCTGTTACAAAATATTAAAGACAACCTTTGATGAATGAAATACATAGATGAATTTGTGACCGTACCTACGCATCTCCCTTATTTTTAAACTCCAGCATAACCTAAGAATAAATAATAATAAAGATCCTCGGTGTCTACATCGAATCGACAATTATGGTAACTGCGAAAGGGTCAGTTTCATGCCTGGTCAAGAAGTCAAAAAAGGACAAAGAACGATTAAATTATGATTCAGTTACATTTTTGTATTGAAAATATTCAGATCTCAGTTCACGACTGTTACAAATATATCTCACTTTTAGTATAGTTATTTAACTTATTATTATTTAAATTAAGACATTGTGTGAATAGTTTTTTGCTGCTGATTGAAAACTTGACAAAAACTGATAAATGCGTCGCCGTTATTAATAAAACAATGTGTCTTACACGTATTCACTGAGTTCCAATCAAAGATAAAATGACTGAGCCCGATTTTATCAACGCTCAATCCGATAATTTACAGATGATATTGATTACTAATGCTCTGACATACACTGTAGAACTAGAGGGTAGGGTGAAAGGACCTCTCCTTGTAGGGTTCGTGGGAGTGGCTCGATATAGTGTTTTAGGGAGAGATAGTTGAAACTGGCGAAGTGAAAACAGAAAACAAGTGAAAGATTATCTATGGAAAATTACTGCTCCAGCAGTTCCCTCCTCAGGGGGACTTTGCCGTGGTGATGGGGCTCATTACCCGTACGCAAGTATGAGGAAGCTAAAGGACCCCCGAGTATCTGGAAACAAAGCGTAGGTGGGAAGTAACTGTTAGATATAAGCGAAGATCCGGCAGCACCCGTCCGTTTGTCATGCAAGCTCCGAGGGGAAGTAGCTGGCAGCTGGCATGCAAACTTGCAAAAAAGTTCAGCACAGACGTGGGAGACACACGTGGGGGATCCGCTCTCTCCCCCCACGCCGAACCGTCGCCAGGGAGGCATTCCCAGTACAGCAACCAACACCTTCAGTGGCAAATGCATGGGAACCTCGACAGGGTAGGAACGGTGTAGGCACCGCTGGGTGATGTGACCTCTCACCCATGTGCCACACACCCAGTGCACCCTGGTACAGTGGATGTACTCGGGCGGGGCCACAGAGTTGAGGGTAACCTGACCCATTAGAGGGATTACGATGGACGTCCGCACAGCGTAGATTGTGGTGTGCACCCTGACCCTTTAGGGAGGTGCATACATGTGTGGCGATGGCAGAGTTGAGGCGCGGTGGCGCAGTGTTGCTTGGGCTAACTAACAAGGTCGTAGCTAATAGCGCACCAGGGCAGATTCAGCCCACCCTGGAAATTTTTGAGCCTGGCCTGCAACTATCCTGAGCTTACTAAGAATTTCGAAAGTACTTTTATTACTTAGATTTAAATGAAAGTTAGTCATTTATTACAAGATTATAGCTGTATTTAATGGTAATTTATAATGAAAAAATTATTTTTGATATTTTTGAAAGTTGAAAGGAATTTTGCCTGGATCATCACATAAAATTTTAAACTTGTGCTGCCTTGGAAAGAAATCTAATTATCAATTTGATATTAACTATAATCATCGTGTAATGTGAAATCCAGATTTAAATATTAATGTCAGTTATTGTAATAGAAATTCTGCTTTTAATGTTTTATTTTATAAATTGACCTTGTTACCCCAGAGCAGTTGCAACCACGGAATATCTAATAAACTATTCACTGCGGAAACATTTTTCTGTAAAATTTTCAAGAAAAATACTTACAACAATAAAATCGCTTCTAATGATAAATCCATAAAGAAACCAAAGAAAGCAGCTTATACTTGTCATCAGTGTAAGGGGAAATTGTATTTTTGATGCATCTTCACATTCAATTATATCGCTCTACCAAAACAAAATTGGAAATATTTAAAATAAATTGATTAATACATATACAGGGTTATTCAAACTGAGTGGTACTTTAGACGTTTTAGGAAAACTAAGTGTTCAGTATTATAAGAAATTTCCGGCCTAATAGGCCGTGGTCGGTAGGATTTTGTTCCGCCTGCAGCTGCGGCAGGCATTCTCAAACAATTGAGCCGCAGCTGCAGACGAAACGTCAGGAACAAAATCCTACCGAGCACGGCCTATAATATTGAAGACGCTGGCCGTGAAAGCCTACATTCAGTTAAGACTAAGTGTATTACAGAAAGTCTGGAAATATCAAGGATGATCTTTTTATCTAAAATAATTTGAGCATTCTGCCACTTCCGGTCATGGTTATACTGAAAGTTGATGTCAACGTTATTGGCTTGGGATTTTGACAGTACAACTATTCCTTTTATCGCGCGTGTTTTTTGGTTTACTTTACGAAACAAAACGGCAAAATAAAGAAATAAGGGTCTTTTATTTCGAGATAAACTTCCAGACTTCAAAATAAAAAAATAATCACGGATGCCCCCATTTCGCAGATAGTACATTTTAAAGAATATATTCTAGTGTAACTTTTTGGACTATAGACCAGTCAGTTAAACTTTTTACTCTAAAAAAGTTCCATGTCGGTTTTTTGACAACAATAAATTGTTATTAGAAGTATTGTTCATGGTCTCCCATCTTTAGAAACAATCAAAGTGTTGCGATAAACAAATTTGAGTGGCAAATTTTAATAAACGATATCGATTCTTGTGTTATGGTTTTATGAAACATTTTGAATTAATAAAAGGAAAGAAAAGAAAATTGCTTTTAAATGTTTCAAAAATTTTTTTAATGAGAATCACTACAATTGTTTCGGGTTATTAGCCCTTTATCAAGATTTATTACTGTAATATAATACATTACTCTTGATAAAGGGCTAACAACCCGAAACAATTGTAGAGTGATTCTCATTAAAAATTTTTTGAAACATTTAAAAGCAATTTTCTTTTCTTTCCTTTTATTAGAGTGGCAAAGTTGATTCATCTCATTTTCCGTGAAAAGTATTATTTTTTAAGAACATTTAGTTTTTGGTCAATTTGGTTTGCATGGCCCGTGTAATATAAGCTGTGTCGTAGTTTGTCAAGTCAAGTGGAATATACAAAATACCACAGTTAGCAGTAAATATCAGTAAATGGCGACATACTGCCTGTAATACGGTATTATTTTCTATTGAACAGTAATGCACAAGAAAGTTGTAAACAATAAGAAATCCTACAAAATGAGGTGTCAATTAATTAAAAAAGTTAAGACCGAAAAACTATTAATAATTGTTGTAATTTTTGATTGTTTATAATTTAACAAAATAATAGTTTTTCTATAAAACAGTATATTGATTATATAGATATTAATACCAAGGTATACTGAATACCTGCGAACGCTGGATTACGTACGACACATTTTTCAAATTTGTTGTTACTTTTGCAATGCTGCGATATCAGTGAATTTTAATGTAAATATGGTAAGTTTCTGAAGGTCGAAGTCTACGTAACATTGAAAATCGAAAAAGCAAATAATTTTACTACAGTAAAATATTTATCGATTTCCGGTTGTTACAATTACGCATTTCAATGGAAAAAATTGCTAAATTAATTGTTTTAATATTTTTTATCTAAACTCAGTTAATAAAAACAAGGGAGGCGGACAGTGGCGGTTTTAAGGGGAAAAGACTCGGTGACATGTGTTCCAATGGAGTTTAGATAAATGAAATTTTAAAACCGGATTATTGATTGTTCGAAGAAATTATCTTTAATGAAAACATTTCACGTTAAAGACTAAATTTTTGAATAAAAAGAAGTATTTTCTTGAAGGGTCATTTGCTGCTACTTAAATCAACCACTGGAAAGGGAGGGTGCGATATTTTGATATTTTTTAACAACTTAATATGTAAATATAAATATAAATATGGAATCAACAGAAACAACTACTCCGAGGGCTAATACCCCTACCGGCATTGAATTGCACTGTCGATTCCGATGGATTCTTAGACGAAGATATAACATATTCAAAAAAGAAGGAATTAAAATCCTTATTCGTCTAAATATTAAGATATAATATAGCCTGTAAAGGCCTTTCTGCCAGCGCCCACCTGATGAGACTCGAAAGGTCGAAACCGGTCGTGGGATATGGCTGTCGGTTCGTTGTGCCTACTTAGTAGGATGCGTTCCAAATGTGAGATCTTTGATCTTAATATTTAGACGAATAAGGATTTTAATTCCTTCTTTTTTGAATAACTTAATATGTTGTATATGCAAAAAATTTAGTGCCTCTATTCTTATTAGTAAAAAATCAACTATAATTACCAATTCAAGTAAAGGGCTTCCATTAACAACGAGCATTAAAATAGTTACAATAATTCCATATCTGTATCCCAGAAATTCCTCTTTCTCCCAGAAAGAATATAAAAACATAAATGCCACAAAAATTAATCCTTTTTTTAAAGGTTCGTGCAGTTCACGTCTTCTACGCCGACAAAATTTATTGTATACTAGCATATGGAATAAATTTAACAGTACTCCCGTAAAATTTACAACAAACATACTAAAATCATCTATCATGAGTGAATATTTTAACATCGATGTCCCACTGTAACAAAAATACTTAAACTTTAGATAAGTTATTATAATTAAGTAATATGTACTTATATCTAAAGTAAATACGTAAAAATTTAAATATAAAGTCTACTGCATGTACAAAATATAAATATGTACAATTTACCGACTTTTTATTTTAAAAAAATATACAAAACAGTGGTAACAATAAAGGAGTTTATAATAAATAAAATAAAATACTAAAACCAAAAATTCCACATATATCTCATTAGTATCTAACTGGAGGATAGCTCATTGAACGTTGAAACACGTTTTAAATTTCTAAACATTTTATGTAAGTGAGTAACATATCTGTCGTGCAGGGATTATTAACTATCAAGCAGGATAAATTAAAAATAATGACTTGAAATGAAGAAACATGGACCAATGGATTTGATTACTCACAAGCAGCCACTGTCGATTACAAAAAAGCGAACTACAAAATATTTCGGGCTCATCAGAATACGGTATAGTACTAATACTTAGAAACTTTTATCACCTGGATAAATGCAATGATCGGTAATTATGCATAAGTGAGACTTCAGACAAAAACCTCTCCAAAAACATACATCAGCCGCCCCTAACATATACACTGTAGATACTGATTAACAAAAAAACATGTACTAAAGATTCACCAGTATCGTCAAGCCTCAACAACAAATTAGAAAAAACAAAACTAATTAATTATTTATTTAATTAATTAATTAATAGGATCCATTAGTAATAAAATATTCTCTTATTTACAACAATGTGGAATTAATATGGCCTACAAAACTAACTTCTCCATAGATTAATAAAAAATAACAAAGACAAAACTGACAAATTTAAGTGTTCTGGAGTTTATAAGTTGACCTGTGGGTCATGCCTTAAAGCATATATCGGACGGACTGGTAGGAATTTCAATAAACGTCTATCCGAACACAAAAACAGCTATATAAATAATAAGATGGACTCCACTTATGCAAACGATGTCACAGAAGAATGTCATATGTTCAACAACTGTATTGAAATTATACATTTAGAAAATAAGAGCTATAAATTAACATTATTGGAGAACCTAGAAATTAATAAATATAAAAAGTTAGGAACTCTGCTCAACGACCAGACCAAAGGCAACAACTCCCCACTTTTGAATTTATTGTAAATATTACAACCACCCTTATTGTGTACATATTTAATCACCCAGGTTGCAATGTTTATTTAGTACCTAGTAAATACTCACGTCTGAGGAAGCCAAAGTTTGGCGAAACATATGTTACGAATAGTAAATAAAGTGTGTGAAAATCTTTAGTTTTGTTTTTCTAATTAAGATGATCTTTCATCAAATAAAGGTCGAAACTATCAAATCAACAACAAATGCTTAGATTAATCTATATCAGCTTTAGCTAGTAACATACACGTTGCAAATGCAATCATTGCATATATACATAAAAATATTTTATCAAGGTAAATAAAAATGTTAAAAGTACATTACGAATCCGCCCACAAATGGCCATGATGGAACTCCTCTTGTACTTCTTCTTGTAATAATGTCTAAACAGATTAAACTTTCCGCAAGAAATTGGCCAACTGTAAAACAACTTGCTAAAGGTCCAATTAGAGGCTTATAAGGCTTCAATGCCGTTGACAATTTACATGAAATTTTCACCAATGCTTTCATTTTTAAAAATAAATGTCACTGCAGCAATTAAATAAACTGAAGGAAGAATATCCAACTTTTAAAACATTGCTACAAAAATAATCAACTTTAAAAAAATCACAACAAAAAATGTAATTTAAAACGTTATGTAAAATGTCAATTCCGTAGACATAGTGATTGAAATTAAAAGATTCCAGATATACTATTCTTATAACATGTACTATTTGATTATCTTGATTATTTGATTTATTTCATTACCTACAGAAGACTGACAATACTAATAAAATGATAATGCAAGAATAAAATAAAATATTTTTGGAACAAATTTGCATTGACTAATGTAGACAAAGAAACTTGAAATAATGTAGTTTTATTTATCTAAGGTAGATAAATGGGATGGACTCAGTCGTGTCCTTATGAGACTTTATTCCGTTTCATTCAGAGGTTGACCCCTTTTTTAGCCTGTGACCGTACTATTGAGAGATTTTAGTGAAAGGAATACAATATAAGAAATTATTCCGAATTTCATATTGTAACAACTTTGTGAATAATGAACCGAAAGCAATTAACCGGATACATACAAATAGTATATACGTGTGAGATTCTAGAAAACTGACGCATCTCTGGGAGTGACGAAGTTTGCGAAAAACGCTAGAGCACTATCTAGATTTACGTGTTAAAGAGACAAATTGCCCACAAATCCCCTAGCAGAGACATGTACATCAACTAAACTACGTCTGTACGTAACCATTTGAAGAAAATATAGTAGGCAATACATTATAAGTGTAGTGGCAAAAAGAATATTACGGTAATGCGAGAAATTCGAATTTTCTTAGAATACTTACATTTGGGCGTCGTAGTTAAAGCGTAGTATTACTGTTTAGAATACTAAGTAGTGTATCAGTGTTAATAAAGTAAACTTAATAGACGTGTTTACAGTCTTCTTATAATGAAAAGGGACAAGAAGAAATGAAACGGAAAATGAAAGAGGGACAAAAAGAATTAAAAGTAGCTCAGGAAGAAGTGAAACAGGAAACGAAGAAAGAAATAAAGAAGGTACAGAAGCAATAAATATGAGAATGGAGGAAATGATAAGTGGCATTAGAAACGAGATGGATGAAAGCGAAATTAAAATAGAAAAAAGGTGGAAGGGAGGGAAATTAGGATAGATAGAAAGTTAGGAGAAAGAGAGATTAATTTGGAAACTCATGTTGAAGAAATTGAAAATCTAAAACTACCCACTACTGCGAGAACCAACGATTCAGTTGCATGGCCAGCAAATACCTATTACACCTCCAACATTTGATGGGAAGGTACATCAGACGCAATTTAAAAGCCCTAACCAATGAAGCAACGAGACTCTTCAACAATTTGAGTCTAATGTGGTGCGCCTCGTAAGACTAGCTTGCCCCTCTGCCCCTCAAGAGTTTATTGACCAACTGGCAGTCCAAACGTTTATCGATGGAGTCAGGAACGTCGAACTACAACAAGTCCTTAGACTAGCATGCCAAAAGACTCCAAGTAAAACATTGTCGCACGCCTTAGATTTTGAAGCGGCAAAACGAGTTTCCAAGGGCCGCGTTCGATAACATTCTTGATAACCATTTTTAAATTTGATTTTAATTTCCTCGTTCGTTATCAGTTCTAACATATAAGTTCTTCTTCCAACTGGGATAATACTGCTGTGCTGCTATGTTAACATTTGAAAAAGGATCCAACACCTACTCCGGTATTTCCAACTTTAAAATGTCCTGGAATCGTTCTTTGAAATCATTGTGGAACTGTGGAGGTTCTCTAAATGTTCACAGTAATCAAGCAAGTCGTCGTTGTTGATTGTTGAATTGATGATTGAAATTAGGGAAAGCGTGAAGTTCACGTCTGCTGATATTTTTTTGTGTAAGAGCAGTTTGGCTACGAAAGGAGCAACGACATTTTTTGTTTTAATCAAGTTCAAGTCGTCGCCTTGAAATTAAAAATTGATATCATTAAACAATTTATACGCAATATCATTGTTTGTGTTAAGTCCGCAATCGATAACATTCTTGATAGCCATTTTAAAATTTGATTTTAATTTCCTCATTCGTTGTCAATTCTAACATATAAGTTCTTCTTCCAACTGAGATGATACTGCTGTGCTGCTGTGTTAATATTTGAAAAAGGATTCAACACCCAGTCCGGTATTTCCAACTTTAAAATGTCGTGGAATCGTTCTTTGAAATCATTGTGGAACTGTGGAGGTTCTCTAAATGTTGACAGTAATCAAGCAAGTCGTCGTTGTTGATTGTTGAATTGATGATTGAAATTAGGGAAAGCGTGAACTTCACGTCTGCTGATATTTTTTTGTGTAAGAGCAGTTTGGCTACGAAAGGAGCAACGACATTTTTTGTTTTAATCAAGTTCAAGTCGTCGCCTTGAAATTAAAAATTGATATCATTAAACAATTTATACGCAATATCATTGTTTGTGTTAAGTCCGCAATATCATTCTTTGATGTGATGAGGTTGTTGCGTAATTCTGTGTCTTTGTTTTCCAAGAACTCTAATCACAGAGTCAAATAGATTGTAAAATCGAGTCAAACAAGTACCTCTTGATAGCTAACGCACTTCTGTATGAAACAGCAATCGGTTGATCATTAAATGATCATTAGGAACACAAAGCTGATTAAATAATATGTCATTAACATAAAAGAGCTGTTTCAGATTTTATTCACTGGTTTGATGACATGACATTGATGCAGTGATTGAAACAGCCGTTCACTCAAATTAATTTCTCGCAACCAAATGTTGTCTGTGAATGACGCAATGTACAGCAAGCATATTTGGCAAGCATAATATTATTTTTTAAGTACCCTATGAAACCTTTGTGATATCCTGTCATTGCCGGATCGCCATCCGCAGCAGCAGATATAATGTTCTTTAAAGGAATTTCTTTTTCATCACAAAACTTTTTGAGTGTATCAAATATGGTTTCTCCTTTTGTATCTCTGAATTGTCTCTAAAGTATTAGCAAATAATAATTGTTGACATATTTTCTCATCTTTAATAAACCTCACGTATGACAACAATTCATTAGTTGGTAAAGTGGATTCATCTGAATTCTCAACTGAATTGAGAATTGACTTGTCTTCAGATGATTGCACAATGACTCTTCAATGTTTTCCGCTATCTCAAAGGAATTTTTCGGATTGTATGAAGCTCGAAGCCGAAGTTGACTGAGCTGTAAGATGTATATTTCTTTTACAGGACTTGAAAATAGGCCACATTTTTATCTTTTTATCTGAATGCATTTTATTCAAATGAAGTCTATTCTTGTAGCCTAGAAGGCCTCATCGCTTCATTCGAAAATGATTTTTGACAAAGAATGCACCTAGGCGAAGACGGATTTGTGGGATTTTCAATAAATCCGTAACGGTCCAATAAATTCCGCACTGTATCTGACTATCGTCTCTTCTTTTTTGCTTCGGACATGGTTTTGTCTTCACAAATGCGTGAGTAAAGTATCGAATTTAATGAATTTGCTAACGATTGCACGCGAAAACCCTAATTAAAATGAAAGAAACATTACGAGCCTTTAACATATATCGGATTAAAATACAACACGCACCGACAGGAATAAGACGAACTTGCATAAACTCGATTACCTCATGCGACTGAATTTATACTGAACAAGATGGAACAAGTATCGATAATTCTATCGCTTCATACACGATTGAACAAATCGCGTTATTTACGTTATTTAACAAAAACTTGTTAAAGCTTAATTCCTCAAAAGCTACCTACGAAAACCGTGATAAATTATTTATTCTATAGTCTATACAATTAAACTGGGCAGGAACAAGAACGAAATAATCTAAGTTTTGGTTTTAACTTTAAAAATAAAATACAAATCAGCAATCGCCCCCCTAAACCGCTTCAACGCCCCCCAATTTTCTCTGGGCTCTTTAACGCCTCCCCCCCCCCCGTTGGTGTTCAGCGCCCACAAGGGGACGTTATCGCCCATTTTGAGAAAGACTGCTCTGTGATCTATGACTGCTAAAAACTTAAAAATCAAAGCTGAAAAGAACAACGGAAAGCGGCTAGCTCCAATTTCAATAATACGATGCGCGAGTGTACAGACACAAGTTGTGACTTGTGACGGAGTAGGGGTTAGTCAGCAATGAAACAGTGGTAACATCAAATAATAATACAATAACATAACCTCGTTATCGTAACTAAAATGTCGCAATCAAGTTCATCCTCAAATTCTAAAGAAGTTGCCCAGAAATTGTGGGAAATGAGCAACAAAGTAGAAAATGTTAGTTCGGTTGATGAAATATATCGCTACGATAAAAAACAACAACAGGACATCCTTGCTGCTAAACCGTGGGAAAAAGAGTAAATATTTCTAGTTATAAAACCTCGCAGTTAATAACAAATTTAAATTTTTAGTCCGTATTTTTTTAAAGATATTAAAATATCAGCTTTGGCACTTCTCAAAATGGTTATGCATGCTCGGTCTGGGGGCACTTTAGAAGTAATGGGACTTCTTCTAGGAAAAGTTGATGGAAATACTATGTTTGTTATGGATTCTTTTGCTTTACCTGTAGAAGGAACAGAAACAAGAGTAAATGCTCAAGCTCAGGCATATGAATATATGAGTTCGTACATTGAGGCTGCAAAATTGGTAAGTTTCAATATGATAAATAAATATTTGTCATACAGCATTTAAATTTAAGTATATACCTATATTTTTTATTATCCCATTGAAATTATATTTAGGTTGGTAGACAAGAAAATGCAATTGGATGGTATCACAGTCATCCAGGCTATGGATGCTGGCTCTCAGGAATTGATGTAAGCACCCAAATGTTAAATCAGAACTTTCAAGAACCCTTTGTAGCAATTGTTATTGATCCAGTTCGCACCATATCTGCTGGAAAAGTATGCCTGGGAGCTTTTAGAACTTATCCAAAGGTTACAAAATTACATACTTGTAATTTTAAGATATGTTTACTTAAAACATTTGTAGGGATACAAACCAGCAAATGAGGAACCATCTGAATATCAGACTATTCCATTAAATAAAATTGAAGATTTTGGAGTACATTGCAAACAGTATTATTCTTTAGATGTTTCCTATTTTAAATCAGCATTGGATAGACGATTATTAGATTCCCTTTGGAATAAGTATTGGGTGAATACCTTAAGTTCCTCAAGCTTGTTGACTAATGCAGATTACACCACTGGTCAGATATTTGATTTATCAGAAAAGTTGGAGCAGTCTGAAGTTGCTTTTGGTAAAATTATATTTTTACTTGAATTTATAGATTAATCTATAATATTTTTGCGACTTATTAGGTCTTTCTAAAGAGTATAATTCCAATATACATTAAAAAGTATTTTTTTCTGTTTTACTTATATTGAATATTAGTTGTTCTTACTCTAGCAAAATTTAAAAAATATTACTTCAACATATTAACTAACCACAAAATACCCCATTCTTTCTTCAATTCCTTATATGTTACTTTTTTTATTTCAACTTTCCCTGATATTGTATTATTAAACGAAATTTTTTATAGTTTTAACATCGATGTAATAATAATTCACTGGTTTGGTAATAATTATTTTAATATGTGTATGATATTCAGATTTATTTACTTCTAGGTCGGAGTTTTATGGTTGGTGGAACTGATCCATATGAAAAACGTACTGAAGATAAATTATCAAAGGCTACAAAAGACAGTTGCAAAACGACGATAGAAATTATTCACGGTCTTATGGCCCAAATGATTAAAGATAGGCTTTTCAATAGTGTATCTCCAAAACCATAAATTTGCGCACTATTTTTTTTTGTACCATATTAGAAATGTTTGTTATATTGCGTTTCCACACTATTAATTTCTTCATTTCTTGAGAAAAATGATTAATCATATCTTTAACTGTGTAATGAATGAAATAAAATTTGAATTTTAAATCGGTTCTGTTTTTAATAAATACTACTAGTTTCCTATTTTTGTAATACAGAAAACTTAATATTACTTTTAATTTTAATTAATTTTGTTATTCAGTGTCTGGTCAATTTTTTATGGTTCTAATGAGTTTTAATGATATTATTTCTTTGAAATATGAAATTTTATCTTCACGTTTTATTATTTAAAGGATAGTCTTTAATGTTTGGATTTTTGGACCAAATGTCCTTATTCAAAGCATCAACATACAACTATATTAGTGCATGAGAAAAGTACAACTATTAATTCAATCATTATAACAATAGCATGAATAGCATTTAATTTTGGTGATTTCTTTTAACAGCAAATCCGATGTAAAGTAGGTTCAAGGAAGTAAAATTTTTAAATGGGCCAAAAAAAAGCTGTTAGTTTTTTTAAACATTGCAATTTTGTTTCGTTTTTCGCGTTTATTTCGAAAACTATCAGAGTAATCGCAATACCTCAATAAGATAATATATAGAGAATCCAAGACTAGGCCTATTTTCGCCAAGGAAAACGTGAATAAAGTCATTATTCATAACTTCGCTAATTTAACGTTTCGTATATGTACCTTTCGGAAAACTAGTGATTATTACGCACAAGAAGTGGGCCAAAGAGCTGTGTGATTTTTTACAATTACAATATTGTGACAAGTACCGCCACTTGCTTCGCTCCACCACAATTCCTTTTTCCAGGCGCTCTGACGAGCAATATATGCATGCATTTCCAGATTATTTTAAATATTTAAAGGAAAAAGTGAGATATTCATTGTTCTTTGAATTTTTAACTTTTTTCGAAATTTGACATACGTTAATTGGACGAATGGTCTAGGCCACAATATTGTAATTGCAATTATGCAAAAAGTATAAATCCAACAAAAACCCTCTTTAAGTCACATATTATTGTGTACAATATTCACTACTTTTTACCGGAAGAAGTTATGAGTTTTTGAAAAATGACCTTTTTCGAAATTTTCTGGGTGAAATTAACTCTGATCGAGAAGTTTCAAATTTTATTTTAAATGTCTTACAATTCTCTATATATTATCTCCGTGAGGTATTGTGATTATTTCACAATAAATGCGAAAACGAGGCGAAATTGCAGTTTAAACATTGTTTAAAAAAAAATTGACGACTTTCGTTAGACCATTTTTAATATTTTACTGTGTGGAGCCTATTTTACATGGTGGTATACTTGGATTGCTGTAAAAATCTTGACATCATAAAATCTATTTAGAAGTCCATAATAATTTTATTGTCGACGTAAAACTAGATAATTAGTTTTCCATGAAATCGCTTGGGATTTCACGGCGGCTCCATTTAAATTATTTCTTTACAAAGGCAAGTACCAACAATTCCACGAAAACTAATTGTGTGACCTTATGCCGACATGTACAAACGATAAGGTTTTAAATATACGAGAAAAATGTCAGTATACTACTTTATTTTTTTCATTTATTTACATATTTTGCCTTGTTAAGGTATGGACGCAAGTAACATGGTAAATATATGTACAAATATAATAAGCAAATCAAAAACACTAATCGTAAGTCATACAAAGAATAGTCACATTTTGTTTTTAAAAATATTCACGGTTTTTGCTCACGATTAAGAAAGAAAATCTCGAATTTTGAATTCTTTGGTGAAATATTTTTAATTTTATTTATTCTTTTTTTACAATAAAAGTTTTTGGAAAAATTATATGAAATTTTGGTTTCAATTTTGATTTTATTTAAAAAATTAATTCCTACCATCAGTTATATGAGTTGTAGAATTAACAATCAAAATTCACTTAAAAAGAGCAAATACAGTTTTCACGTTCATTTATGTAATTTAAGACGTTTCTTTACAATTTTAAGATTTTAGCAAGTTACAATATAATAAAAAATCGAAGTACACGATATATGTATTATACATAAATATACTTTAACTTGGTCATCTTTAACTTTTATAAAAAGTATCGGATTTCAACGTTGTTTAAAAAATGTTTGCACTAAAAATTAATTTTCAGAAAATTGTTCACTCAGTGGATGAAAAATGGTTGAAACTACTCTTCGTGTATTAAAATACTGATATCTTCTTAATTTAAACACTCGATTAATTTCTTATGACTAGTTCCCTAGCAAAAATATCTGAATCAAGTGCCATTTATACTAAGAATATAACTATAACCAAATTGAGTAAAAATATGCTGTCAGTTCTAGTAAAAATTATGGTGTATGAAACACTTGTAATTTTCTCATTATTGTTTATTCTAAACCAAACAGAGAAAGGATGGTTTTGTAAAAAATATGCAGTAAATGACTATCTAGAAACGAAAAAAAAACAAATAAATATATGGAAACAACTAAATATGTCCCGACATCTTATTATATGCAATAGAAATTATCCGTAGCAATAGCAACGATTAAAAATAACTAATGGACGAATTAAGTACTCAAAAATTGCAGATAAGAAAAAACACGAATTATTTACAAACACTTTACGAGAATATTACTCTCAGCGACAGAAAAAGAAGAAAACGTAATCATAGCATGTTGCAAATGATGAACTCTTCAACCTAGCTTCCGTCAATCCCAAATATCCGTAGGAAAATTGTTTACCTCGGTTTGCTCTTGCACAGGAGTACCATCTAATACATATGACAGTCTTATACGCATTCTAAGTATTGCCTGGAATTAAAGCAAATATTAATTTGACACAAAAAAATAACGAAACGGATTTTTACTTTGCTAGGATTAGTGACCCTTAAAACTTGTGTTATTTGACCACTTGGAATGATAACTGTACCAGAAGGTGATAGCATTTGTAACTGGAATGTCTAAAACAAAAATAAATGTTTATTTAATAACATCAACAACAAACAGTACAAAAGTTTCTAAATTAACATTAGATTACATGTATTGATGGAATACTCCAATTGTAATTTAATAAAACCAATAGTAATTATGTACATATTTACAATGTTTTAAGAAACTACATCTGATACATTTTACTTTACCCATAACGTAGATAATAAAAAACTAAATATATAAATCTTTTGGTTCCTGAAAATAATATTAATGTCATATTTTTACTTTAAGATAATTTTTTTGTGTAACACTGGCGCTGTTTGACTTTAAAATGTTTTTACTAGTTTTCAGGCTGTCGTCGTCAAAGAAACAATTCTATAAATTAATGACCTAAAACATTAGTACACCAATATTTAATACATTTGTTAAAGAAGAATAATAATCCATTGTTATTACTACTTATTATCATTTCGACGTTTCGAACAAGTTTCAGATCAAAAACTTTAAAAGCATTTGAATTTATAATAAAATACTACTACTTCATATTTATATTTTTTCCTTTATTATTTTCAATATGTCATTACCTTAGGAACAGCAGCTTGAAATAGAAAATCAGTCATATTGGACAAAGTGCCATTTGTAGCCGTCATGTTAATTGAAACTGCACTTGACTCCTGTAACCTTTCTATGTCAAAAACAATTTTAAGTCCATTTTTGTCGAATGCTGTTATTACAGGCACGTGTTTTTCTAAAATAACTACGATATTAATAAAACAAGAAATGTAAACAAAAACTAGTAAAGAGTACAATATTATTCTTACCATTAATGAGATTAGTGTTTAATATATCTCCTGATAAAAAGTTCGCAGTTTGATTGTTGTTTAATGGCAGGGAACTGTTGTTGTTTTCCATAATAACACCAATGTCTGTATTCGATGAAGGCACAGGCATAGGATCCAAGCCTCCAAGCAAATCTAACAAATCTTGATTGTTACTACTTGGTATGAATTGACTTGGAATTGTAGTAGAACTTATTACATCTAATTCTGATGTGTCTGATGGACCTAACAAATCTAACAAGGCATTCTGCAAAAAAGAGTACGATAATTACTATAACAAGTAAAACAGAAATTAGAAAGGAAATAACTATTATTTATATATTTATACTTTCTTATGATTCATAAAAAAACAGTAATTTTTGTCTTATTTTATCAACTCCACGAAAAATACTAGCTTTTACACAATATAAATATTTGCTTATTTAATCAAATAATTGATTGTAGTTAGTAAATGGTAAATGTTTGTGGGGAAAAAGAACAATAAGCAAATATTTTTAATTGACTCCAAAAATGAAAGAAGTCCTCAATTAGATGCATCAAATGGTGCGATTATTTTTTTTTATTTGAAAGTGGTTACCCTCACAATCGTCTCATTTATAGGAAAACGAAGAGAAGAAGAAAAGCAGAGTAAGGCCTAGATTAGATTAGAATCCTCGAATTGGCCACTTTTTGGCATACACTTCTTGTCATACAGTGAATTACATATGTAACATAATACAAATAGCGTAGTAAAAGCATTGTATATATTTGTTACTAATTTGTGGGATTCAGTACTGTTTAAACAAGGTTATTTTATAATAAGGATATCGACTTGTTCAAATGAACCCACTGCATAGCTACAACTACGTTGTAGGCATGTAACCAGTTTGAACAAAAATTAACATTAACCAAGAGCATATTTTTAATTTTGTTGCATGTTCAATAGATAATCTTTGTTCTATAGTAGTTTCTTATAGTTTATTATGTATGTAAATAGTTAACCACTAAAAATTATGAAATAATTATTTTAAAAAGCAATTTCTGAAAACCAACTGATTATTATTTTCTATAGTGAATTCAAAATAATTACTATTTATAAATAACAAAATAGATAAAAAACAAAAAATAAACGAAAGAATAACATAAGCATAAACTTCATACAAAAGTTAGGTATAAAAATTACGAACGATCATTAACATTTGCTTGATTTTGTTTGGACCCCGCTTGGCACACACTCCAAAACATCAATTATTTTTCTATTTATTTTATTTTATTTATAGATAACCATAAGTACTTATACAACAAGTATACGCACATTCCACAAGAGGTAATAAATACCTTAATTTAATAGAAAATTTTCGACGACTTTTTTTAATAATTATAACACGATTTTTAAGAAAATAAAAAAGGAGGTAAATTATTTTAATATTTCGATTTGTTTTTTTTATTATATAAAAATACTTTTATCTAATAAGGGACTATATATGTCAATAATTATTATAATCTTACCGATTCATTTGTGTAATGTTGAGGACTGCTCTCGTTTGTTTTGTCTTCTGTCTCATCCATATCCCCATTAGTTTGAACATCGCTTTGTCTTACAACTTCCATTGGAGGCATTCGTTCCAACAGAGCAGATCGCAGATGATTGTATTTGCCAAAAAGTTGCGAGAACTCTACGCCTCTTTGTTGCAGTTCAATATGTAGAGATGAACAAAATGAACTAATTATCTGCTGAATTTTACTAAAACAGGAAAGTTGCAAAAATTTTGTAACTTTTTAAAAACATGCGAGTTTTTCTTGTATGGTTTTACAATTGAATAAATGTTTTAAATTTCAACTTAAAAAAAATAAAACAAAACATACTTATTTGTTTGAGTGAATCTAGTACTTAATTTTGTGAGACTCATTAAGGTGTATTGCTTGGTGGTAGATGAGTTTTGGGGCGACCACAATATTCTCTGGTAGCAATTTATAACATCCTCTTCTATAGGTCTTTCGAAATTCATTCCGTCTTCTATTGGTGCCGTTAATAAAGCATCTCCGTATTCCCCAATAGCCCAAACGGCTACTTGGGTCAGAGGCTGTTTGTCACAAACATCTAAAGAAAGTGCTTGCCACAGCTGCAATGTTATATACGCTTGCTGTGATGTAGTTTCAGATATAAGTTGAATTGTAGACGATATAACGTCATCTCTCACGTAATTTCCAGCCTAGAAATTATTTTTCAAAAATTATTTAATTATTATAAGACAGATATAAATAGAATAGCTTGAATATGATGTTAAAGGATTTTGCCCTGTTCTTTAGTACAATATGAAGATTGTTACAAAAAAAACTTAATACTTCATTTTTTCATATTACATCTATCAATCAATACAAAGACATCAACCGTCAAAACAATTGCAGAGTAATATACTGAAACTTAAGAAAACCTTTTATTACTTTCTGTTTATTTAGAACATGTGATGCAATGAAATTTAGTAATGCTAAAATGTAAAAAGCCAATTAAGAACCCTACATGATAAACAAAAAAGAACGCTATTTAATAATAATTTTTAAGATTTTAAAAAATAAAGAAAATTAATATTAAATTTAAATGTAACATAAAAAAAGATACAAATGGAAAATTTTCACTTATTTATTATAAAGGCTCGACGTACATTTCGCCTTCTTAGGGAGTATGATTATATGCTACAGCTTCATTTACAGTGATTTCTACAAATACTAGTGTTTAGGTGGTATTAGCCTAGAGTCTAGAAGGGGGTTGTTGCCAAACTCGAATTGATCATTTGCTAATGTTTTATTAATTAAGTAGCTTTTTTAATTTCTAATACTTCGCAGCTAACTAAAACGTTTCTGCCTTGTATGTGGTGTAATAGTTGCTACTTATTTTTGCTGCAGGAAGTGAGTTTTTTTTATCAAATGTGAGGAAAGTCTTGAATCATGCTTGTTGTATGCTCATTGCAGCGAATGGTAATTGATTGTTTGGACTTTCCGATGTATACAATTGAACAGTCCGAGCAAGTAATTTCATAGACACCATATCTCTCTGTTGCATACTCGAACCGTTCAACTATATACAAAAAGTTCAAACGATCAATTACCACCCGCTGTAATAAGTATGCAACAAGCATTTTTCAGGACTTTCCTCACATTTGGTAGAAAACAACCATACCTTCTGGAGCAAAAATAATTTGAAACTTTTACACCACACACAAAGGGGAAACGTTTTAGACTGCTACGAAATATTAGAAATTAAAAAGCCATTTCATTAAACAAAAAATTAACAAACGATCAATTAAATTTTGGTTACTACCCCTCCTAGACTCTAAGATAATACCACATAAATGTTTTAATATTTAAGAAAATCATTGCAAATGAAGCTGTGGTACTTAATAGATGCCCTAGGAAGGTGAAATGTACATCGAGTCTTTATAATGAATAAGAGAAAATTTTCCATATGTATCTTATTCTATTATATATTTATAAAAGGTTTCACTAAAAGTTTTCGACTAACTGTTTTCTTAATATTGAATTTATTTCTCCTACAGTTTATAAAGTATATTACTTGAACAGGTTATTTATTCGATATATGGAAAATATTTAAATAAAGTTGATAAAAATGGAGCACTTACTGCAATTAACACTTTCAATAATGTATCTAAATGCCACCTCTTAGTGGGTGAGTATCGTTCTGCTGCAAGAACAATGCCCGAGGAGCAATGTGCTTTAAATTCTGAATCAGATTTTTCCAAAAAAGTTAATAGTTCCTTCATCATTGTCCTAATGTTTTGGCCATTTATAAGGGCAAATGACAATTCCATGGCTCTCCGTCTAATTGAAACATCGGGGTCTTTTAGACATTCCAATATAGTTGATCTATGTCTTTGAACCGCCGATGTATCGATGTAAACTGTCTTCAACAGGGTATTGAGCGCAACATATCTGATGTTTTTGTCATTGTTTAATAAGAACCTTCCCAAAATATTAATTGCCAAAACCTATATAAAAATACAAGTTTTCTAATAATAAAACATATTAAAAGATTTAATGGTTTTCTACTAAACAATTTCAATAATACTGTGATTTGATTATACTTATCCTAAAAGTTAATGTATAACAAACATTATGTTAAAACATCAACAAACTTACCCTTAGACCACTTTCTGATTTAATATCCATTATAGATAGCACAGTTTCATACAAAATTGCATTTCCAACATTTTTACTAGTTTCGGTATTAGTGGCAACTTGCGCCAAAATGTCATTCATTGCCTCAGAAGCTTCCGGATCGTTTTTACCAAGAACTCGCAATAATTTCAAAATTTTTACCTAAAATTATATAAATAAATACACAAAGTACACAATCCACTCTTGTGCTAATTTACATACTTGCAGAAAAGGGTCTGATACACCAGAAACATCATGTTCTGGAGAATACCCAGCTAAGATAAGATTTTTAAGAATTCGCACTAAATTGGGAACAACCTAAAAATTATCATTAATTCAACTTTCGGTTTAATAAATAATATTTAACAGACATTTACATGCTAGTCCTTATTCGGGTTCAATTTAGTAATTGTGTTTTCTTAAAAACCTCAATGTTAATTTTGAATTTAGAAACTACTCATCTCAGAGCATATAAGAACTAATAAACTTTTTTTTAAATGCAATTACGGATAAAAATATACACAAATAAATTAAGCATAATAACTAATAACAAATAAGTTTTTTCTACAATACCTCCCCATACAAATCTAACTCAAAATTTTTAAAACATGTAAAAAATAACTGACCTTTTTAAAGTGATTTAAAGTGTCTGGACTAACTTCACACATTTCAGTGATAAGTGTGACCCCTGTTATTAAGACTCCTAAAAATATTTTTAAAAAATGTTATTTTTCCTCAAAATTGTTAAAATGTGTTCTCTTACCATGATTTTTTTCTGACAACAAACTTCTTGTTGCAGGTAAAAAAATCTCCATTAATTCAGGCACCCGTTTAATAATACGAAAAGCACATAAGGTTGCTTTTTTACGAATGTATGCATTGGGAGATTTCATAAGTCTCTCTATTTCAGATGCTAAATCTCGAGCCATTTCTGGTGATGCAATTGCCCCCAAAGTACATAAGGCCAAACCCACTACAAACTGTGTGGTTGAATTCAAGTCACTAAAAATTAGTATTTACAAATTTTTATTTAAATAGTCCTACAAAAATAAAACAAACTACACTAGATAACTCCATATATATAACTAAATGTATGTTAACTGCACTTAATATTAGGATTAATTTGATAAATAAAAATTAATTCTACAATGACACTTTAATAAGTCTAGAAAATAAAAATAATGAAAAGAATTTTTTTATTTGGGTTTAAATAATAACCCACTCATATGAATAATGGCATATAGAGTATAAAAGTGCTTTTCAATTTCTTATTTACAAAATTATGTTGGAAAAAATATTACCTCTATAAACAGTATTACAAAAAGTTCATCCATATATCCTAATAGTGAAAAGAGTAATTTGACATACCTACTACAATAAAAAAATATTTTTAAACACTTACTTTTTTAAACAATTGGTTATCAGTAAATGAACATCCTGTCTTTCATCTAACAATAACATTGCACCTAAATATCCTATCCTCTTATCAGTAAAACGTGAACTAGCAATTAATTTTAAACATTCCAACTGCCCAAAATGTGCTGGATATCCTAACATATGGATGTACAACAACTTTGCTATGTTTCGACATCTAAAATCAAATAAAGTTAATAATCAAGATTCAAAGCAGTATTGCTAACTATATACCTCCAAACTGAATCTTCTTCTCGAAATGTTGATCTTATGTATGCACATTCTTTATTTACCACACTTCTCTCTTCAGCAGCAGTTCTTGCGGCCCTAATTTGTCTAATTAAGTCACGTAGACGCATTGGGGTAGGCATACGAACTAAAATGTTATCATGTTTAATGTAACAAATTTATAATATTGTTACCACTTACCTCGTTCAACAGCCTCATTGATGGCTTGTTTAATAGTAGCCATATTAAACGCTGGATTAAATCTAAAAGCAGTAATTTAGTAAATAAAACAAAAGGATTGCCACATTCACATTACCCATGTTCCGAAGCATTCATTGTGGATTACAAAGGTAAAACACTGTACAAGTAGGTTAAAACTTCAAAACAGTTTTGGTAACTAAAAAGCAAGCGACAAATCCACAAAACTGGAGATGTATATATCAATTATATTAATATTTATTCACACCTTGATTCACCTGTCCACATATGATTTTTTGACAGGTGTGTTAGTTCAAGAAAATGTAAAAGACAAACGTGGAAAGTTCTTCTTAAACGTTTAGAACTTACCAAATAAATAAACTTAAAATACTAAAACAAGAAAAAAATCGTCGAATATACTACAAATATACGATTCTTTAAAACCATTACACTTTTTTTGACAACCACAGTAAAATCACTATGGCCGACTTTTGCCGATGTGTGACGTATCTTATTTAGCATTAAATTAGGAACATAATTTTTCACTATTTCGCAAAAAGTATGATTTTCACAATCCAAAAATAAAGAAAAAGTTTTCATTAAATTTCCCTTACTTTTTTTATTTTCGGTTAGTATCTTAATTAATCTTTCAAAAAATGCTACGCAAACAAAGATGAACACAAACACAAACTTTTACCGCCACCAATTTAAAAAAAAATTCTAAATCAAGTAATTACCGTCTATTCAATTCCGGAGGTAAAACACTCCAATCTGGTTCATAATAAGGAAACATCATCCAATAGTAACTTTAAAGTTGTTTAAGTTAACGTAGCTTACTAACTCAGTTAATGTCCTTACTAGCAAACATTCAAAGCAACTAAATAAATGCACTGATATGATCTCTCATCAAACAATCGCGTATCAGTTTCCTTATCGTTTACACTTTTGTAGATAAAAAGTGTACATATGACTAAGCTATATTATTTTATAGAAATAACAGTATTGGATATATTTTGTTAACATTTATTTACAAAAAGATTTACTATACATATAAAAAAAACAATAAAAATACTAATTATTCTCATTATTACGTGGCGGTCTGACAAAATTGTTTCTTTTTATACAGTCAACAAGCCAATGAATTCCTTCATCTACCCCTTCCCTAAAAAATGTGGGATGCAAACAAGTACATGAATTATCTATTCACTATTATTACCCTGTTAAAGCAGAAACTGGCATCACCATGCAATCCCTTTTACCAATTAAATGTGCATTTTTATTGAAAATAGGTTTTACCTCTCGCACACCCATACAATCTTCAATATCTTGCTTATTTGCTAGTACAAGCAATGGAACTCCTTGTAAGGATTCACTTGCAATCATTTTATCTAAAACAATCCAACATTAATAAAGAAATCCTAATTAATTACTCAAAAAATACCAAAGGTTTCTTTAGATTCTTCAATGCGATCTCTATCAGACGAATCAATAATATAAATGATAGCATGTGATTCAGCATAATACTGTAAACATTACATTTTTATTTTTTTGAACTTGTTCATGTAAATTGATAATGCATACTTTATCCCATAGGGATTGTAGTTCAATTTGACCTCCTAAATCCCAAAAATTTAAACTTATTCCTGCTACATTAATTTTACCTATATTTAACCCAACTGTGGTTGTAATTTTTCCAGCGTTCATGCGCTTATAATTTTTGGTAAATTTTGTTTTCGCAGCTTCTAAGTATGTCTAAAAAGCAAATAATTTATTTCATTATTTAAAAAAAAAACATTAAAATCCTTGAAAAACGGACGTGATGTGGTAACCACATCCATAATTTATTTAATACTTTCATAGCAAATTCTAATTCAAAATTAATCTGTAAATATTAATAAGCGCATAATTAATAGAAATTAAAATCAGTTACTTACAGTCTTTCCAGCATTATCCAACCCTAAAATTAAAATACAATATTCATCTTTCTGAGTAGCATATTTATAGAAACCATAAAGAAGGGTATACATTATTTTATTTTAAAACAAACGTACTTCATTTAAAAAGTAGTAAAAACTAGTAGAACTTTACTATATCCATGTATTTAATAATAAACGAAATAATAAAACATTCACCACTTGACTCTATTAATACTATTATATTATTAAATTATTAACCTCTAACAATAATAATAAGTTAATGACAAATGACACGCAAACGACCATAGCAAATAACAAATAACTATAGACACATAAGAAATGATTGCTAATTAGCGTATATAGCTAGTCAGCATCATTTGAATCAATTATTTTACTGTATGCTACAATAATTATATAATACATACATACTCATACATATTCATGATCCATGATTCTTATTTTTATATGTACCTAATGTTGTGCATTTGTACAAAATGCACATTAACGTGCATCTAGACACTTTATAAAACATAACCACTAAAAAGAAGATAAATATTTATATTTACAATATACTCTATATAGTTATGTAAAACCATTTGACGTTGTTTAAAATTACAAAAAATTATAAGTAAAACGAAGTAGTTCATTATTAATTGTAATCAGATAAGTAATTGAAAAAATTTTCCTTTGCTCTACCTAATCTAACTGTTGAGAGTGAGAAAAAACAAAATCATATTCTTCTACTATGAGTTCCAATACCGTCGAAAAATTGGAAGAATTAGATTTTGTAAAATTGCAGTATGACTTGGGAGCTATACATAAGCAGGAAACAATATTGGAAAAATTTAACAGAAAGGTAAACGAAAATCCGTTTGTCCCCATTGGTATGCATTTATTGCTAAACGTTGACAAAACAAAAATCAAATACTTTATTTTAGGATGCTTGGCTACAGCCACTGCTTTAGTGGTAGGTCTATGGAGTTTTAAAGCTGGAAAAAAGAAGTTATCACAGTATATGATGCGTACCAGAATATTAGCTCAAGGATTTACAGTGTTTGCAATTGTTCTCGGTATTGGTATATCTGCCTCAAAAAATGCTAGTTCTAATCGTGATAATTAGATTATGTGTATATAGTCCATGTAGGTGTACTAATATATTCAAAGTAAAGGGTTCTTTATAGTTGCTTTATTTTGTTTAAATTAGTAACAATTTCTTATTTCAGTTTTTCAAATATGAGGCAATATTGTACTAATTTTTTAATGACCGCTTTTTAAATTTAAAAAAAATTCACTTGAATTTTTTGATGCTGTTTTATATCTTGTACATAACTGCAAAATAAAAAATTAAAGCTTAATTGGAAAGTGTTTTTTATTTGCAAAAGTATCTTTATTTTTCAGTAATAAACATTTGAGGTACTATAATTGTCATGTTTTGCGCTTTATTGGCACATGTACATGTTACACTTTCTTATATAGTAATACGTTCTTAAAATATTGAGGTATAAAAAACATTTTCTTTCATAAGACTTCTCAACCAAGCATTCATTAAAATTTTCAGTTACCGAATAATATTCTAATTGATACTTATACAACATAATTTTCTGAAACAATAGATACGTGTATATATCTAGCCGATTACATCCTATTTGACTTTTCGGACATTTTTCATTTATTTTTGAATTTTCTTTAAATTTCTCATGGCAATTCTGATTGTTGCCATTTAACAATCAGATAGGCAGTAGCTTCATTAATATATATTTTCCAACATTTTTATTATTATCTGGTTAACTATGGGCGTATTCATTAAAGTACAGTGAATTAAATAAGATTTTAAGCACTTGAAATTAATGCAACCGTAAAAAGAATTATTTTATATTTCTTTTAAACATCCCATAACGCCAAGTTTCTGTTTGCAAGTTTAAATTTGTATTTGTAATAGATAAGTTCCATAAGTGGCAACATTGCTAAATAGCAAAGCGAACAGAAATGAATGTACTCAAATACGACACAAAAGTGACGGTAGATAGAGACACAGACAGGACAAGCCAGTTGTGTGAGGGCATAGCAAGCAAAAGCATCGGCTGCTGAAGTGCGGCTTGATTGTGCCTTAACGGGGCTGTGTTTTATTGTTTTTAACACTATTATTATAAATCATCCAAATTTCTATTAGTGCCTTTTAACAAAAAGGATGTAATCGTGTGTTTTTTATAAACATAATTATAATTTATCCCTTTATTAATTTTCATTCCGGGAGTCGCGAATAACGGTAGAAACAGTCACACATAGCTGACTAGGTAGTGTATTAATATTTTATCAGTTTTTCTTATCGCAATCTCCGTTGTGACTTTTAATAAAAACAATTTTATAATTACTATCGCTAACCGTGATCTAAAACATTTTACGAACCCCAATATTGACAAAATCCTGTTTAGTTTGTCAGTGGTTACATGTCATAAACACGATGTTGACGGACATAACCAGTACTCGGGATGGACTTTTTATTCTTCCCAATGAACTTTTAGAGAAGATTGTCAACAAAAACCCAATTGGCGAAGAGTATATTGTCGAGGAAACTCCTTTTGCAAGGTAATTTGACGTATATATTATGGAAAAGTATTATAGCTTGAGTAGGCAGGTAGATACCTATGTGTACATTATCTCTAATAAATATTTGATATGAGGGATATATATGAACGAAAATACATTTTCTGCGACAAGCCTGTCTAATTGACAGAAAATAATTAAATTACGTTCAAAGATACATATTTACAAACTATATTGCTTCGATTTAAAGGTAATAATTTTATTATACGTAGAACCAATTTTTTAAAATGTCATTTAATGTCAAAAAAATTAAGTTTAAATTAATGGTTCAAAAAGAGGATAATATTAAATGTAAGTCAATAAACTAAGGAAACGTTTTTATCAAATATGCTTTATCATAAGGAAATTAGAAACGGAAAAGTATCTTATAACATGAATAATTCAGAGATAGGAAAAATATACAAATAATTCATAATTTTTTATTTTTTTTCTGTTCAATTGTTTTAATATTTTACGAAGGTGGGTAGGTATATATAGTTACATCTGCACCTATCTTACTCATTTTTCCTAGTTTTTCTTCGATTTTGTGTCAATAATTGTTTTTGACGTATGAAGAATCTTATTGTTAAAGGTCGGACAAGATATTAAAAATAGGTATGCCTAAAAAACCTTTTTTATTTTTTGTCATTGTTCATTCAACATTACGAATGATCGATTTTTTCCAATTTACAGCTCATGTTATTCATATTGAGATGTTACTGAATTATCACCAAAAATATTTCATTATTACTAGGCATTAATGCTAGATAGATCATTTGATGTTTTCGAGTGACATTTAAAGTCGTAGATACCTATGTTTTCATTTTTATTTGCTGTTAGTTTACATGATACTAATATAAGTTGAAAATTTTTATATTAGGTACCTAATAACAATTGAAATATTTCAGAAAAAATAAAAATTAAGAAATATATAAGTAAGATACCTATTCGAAAAAGGCTAATAAACGAACTCACGAAGCCTATTGTTTTTTACTTTTAGGATTTTTAAAATCCGTATTCGATCTTTAAAAAATTATTAATCAAATTAATTATTTGTGAAGCTTCTCGACACGTTAAAAACAAAAAAATTAGTCTGAGAAAATAGACCACCGTAATACATCCAAAGGGATGATGAAAGTTCATAATTAACATAAAATTAAAAAATGTAATGAATAAAAGGGAGATATCTGATTAGTAATTACCATCTGATAAATAATGCAGTTATTTAGCAGGTAAGGTATAGAAGAAACTTTCTTGTAGTCTGTTCTGAATGCTACCCAATAGTATTACCTACTTGTAGAAAGTTATTTATTAATGGTTTTAATTTCACAATGCCATCTTGCCATTTCCATTTTTGGGTCACATTATATCACAATAATGAATTCATCAACAGTGAGAATCATACAGAAATATAACAATGTACCTACAGTAAAATTCTAGATATACAAATATGAATGTGCGAGGTGCACTTATGTACATAATTTGAAAAAAAAAATCATTAAAATATGCATATAGTTTTAATTAAATTATGTTTCCTATTATTATTATTATGAAATTGTAATAATATTAAATAACTATTTGTTGTTTATAATTCTCGGAATAAATACCGTGAAATATCTGTAAAAGTAGTAACAATATTTTTACAGAAGTCAAATAGAAGTGAAATAAAAAAAGTCTTAATTTATATGCTTATATGGTGATATAAAATGAAAATATTGAAATACCTAAAAACATTTAAATTTTAAATAAATACTTGTAGGTATAATTATTCCGTAAGCATTAACGGCCGGTAGCAGATGGTTAGGTTAGGTTAGGTTAGGTTAGGTTAGGTTAGGTTAGGTTAGGTTAGGTTAGGTTAGGTTAGGTTAGGTTAAATTTACGTTGTTGAACTACGTCAATATTAGGTTCGAAAATTATTATGATCATTCTTGTAGTCCCCGATGGTATTTATGGGTTGTAATATATAAACTGAAAAAGAGTTTGTAAACTCGTTAAATTTTCTGATTACTTGACATTTTTATTGAGGAAATTGTTTATTTAAATATAAACTCATTTTAAGTAGGTACCTATGTATCTAGTTTGGCAAATTAAAAGGTACTTGCTAAGTACTTCCTGATTGTAAATTAAAGTAATTATTTTAGAAAGTAAAATGGAACTGAATATACATACAGGTAGATATTGTTATAAAACTTATTCAACACAATAATAACTAGCAACCTTTCGCGTGTTTTTGCAAATTGTTAGCTTTACCACTGATCGTGATATTTCGCAACCTACTTGATTGTATAACAATTAGGGATTAAAGATGAAATATATTTTGTTACAAAACAAACTGACGTACAACACGGTTAAATTAGTAGTGAATACATAAGAAATGGTTAGATTGTATTTTTGTATACACCTTATTAGTTATTATATATTTAACATGATTCTAACATGAAGTGCACGATTTGACTGCGGTAATTGTGTTGTTGAAGTTGTCGATGGTGCATAACATTTTAATTATTACAATCCTCCATAGCGTAACCTAACCTAACCTAACCTAAGCCCTTGGTGTTTTAAATTTTTCATATGCCATTTAAGGAAGCTTTTTTCATCTTAACCTAACAACCAAAACCTTTGGTGCATACAACTACACATATGCCAATTAGAGACACCCTTCCCACCATAACCTACCCTAAACCCACCGAGCACATCAATTTTTCCCTTGAGCATAGCATTTAAAATATGTCGAATCAGAGCAACATATAAATACAGCCACATTTTATACCTAAAATAAATTATTATTCCACAAATTAACTGTGTTATTGTCAACTTAACATTTTTTTATCAATAAACTTGATAGTTGAATCGCTGGGAACTTGGTGAGGTGTTGTACAACATTTGTTACTCTTTAAAAATGACTTAACCGTCGAAACAATTATCAGAGTTTTTATTAACACCATTGTGAAGCTTTAATACCAAGTATTTTCTTTTCGTCCACCATATCAATTATTTTTTATCAACATGCAAATAAGTTTTATTGCTTTTCGTTACAATGCTGCACGTTTAGTCACAGACTATACCGTAGACCCATATATCTATGGATGAATATTGACATTTATGTATGCCCAACACGATAAAATAGTCGCGAGTTTTAATTAAAAATTCGGATTAAACGACAACATCGTGCATATAGAAAGCAGGCCTGGCCTGGGTTTTATTCATTTTTTTTTTCACTTTTTCTCTAATTTGTATTTTAATCAGGGGAACATTTCCAAATAAAATGTAAAAAACACTTATTAACCGGGCGTTACGCGAATTATCCAATTTCTGCCTGTTAGCCGTAAGATAAACACATTGTAGATGTATGTGTACAAAATATGTATAGTAACCACTGACAGCAATGTTTTCTCTTAAAGAAATACACATTCTCATTTCATAAATGTTGTCGCACAGAAATATTTCCGTTTATTATCATCGTAAAATCGTTTAATTGAAACTTTTATCGTTTCAAAATTGTATTTAATGCGACCGTGAACTGCAAGAACCCGTCGACCAGTTGGAAACTGACAGCTAATTTCGATGAATGTCAGTTTTGCAAAAGGTCAGGCAATATGAAACCAGCAAATAAAACGGAATAATAAGGAAACGTCGAATCGAATCAAGTTTGGTTCTACTATAAAACATTTTGCTTATTGCCATTGGCAAAGGCAGGTAATTTTCTGTTTATATGGAAGGCATATAACATATATACATATGTATAAACGAGTAATCTTTTATGTTTTTAAATGAACATGTTCTTCACTAAATTCCTTATAAATATTAAATGAATTATTAATTGCCATTGCAGTTGACATTTGAGGTAATTAGGTATATGTGGTTATTTTAGGTGGCTAATAGAATTAAAAAATAAACTTGTTTGCGATGTATCAATTTTATTTGAATTCAACAGTTTTGTATTAATATGACAATTTTTAAATGTATTTTTTGTTTAACAAATTTAACAAGCTTTTTTTGGTGCATACTTGTTGAAACATTTTATTAATAAAACAAAATTCAACTAAAAGATTCAGCAATATACGTTTTAAAGAAACACTCATACAACTGTATGATTAAATAAACAACAATTTACTTTGTTTTAACATCATTTTATTTTTCGACAAAAAGTTTGTATTTTTCAAGCAGCACAAAATTAACAGGTAAATATACATATATATCTGTAGTCTTTCAGGTAATAAGTACTTTATGATTAAAGGTGCTATTATTTGGAAATAACATTCATTTAAACGTGTTGAAGGGCTGTGAAAAATATGTATCTGTTTGGTTATTTCGTAAACATACGAGGCATGTTTTTTAAGTAGTACCGTTTTGAAATTCTGCCGCCGTAGCGCTGCGGTCAGCGTTCCGAGCATGCACACTAAGTACCTATATCTTTTGCCTACGCACTGACGCCATTACAGTCAGTTTGAAATTCCCGCCGACTGTGAAGTCCGAGTTATAGGATTTTTTAGTGCTAAAGGACTAAAATCGATTGATATTTATCGTGAGATCTGTGCAGTTTATGGACAAAGCATTATGAGTGATGGAATTGTAAGGAAGTGGGTGAGAGTATTTAAAGATGGCATGATGAACAACGAAGTGGGCGTCCATCGGTCGTTAATGAAGATTTGGTGCAGAAAGTGGACGAAAAGATCTCATCGCATCTTCTCATTGGGAAACTCTAGATCATCCTTCGTAAAGCCCAGTGACTACCGTTTGTTCCTGCGCTTAAAGAAACTAAACTATCTTTGCACGTTTTTTATTAATTTCAAAACGGTACTCACTTAAAAAACATACCTCGTATTTCTGATGCACTTTTTGACTTACCAATTCCTAATCATTCTAAAATATTTAGTTAAAAACCTTTATTTGCTGCATAAAATATTTCTAAATTATTAATATAAAAGTGATAATTTTTACCTAAAAAGTAACTAGCGAAATCTGAATTGTTTTTATTAAGATTAAATGATTTGAAATGTTCGTTAAAGCGGATTTTTGTTTTAAACATGAATTACTGTAATTTTTATTGTAAGAGCATTTTTTTTCTTAATGTACGTTGTTAAAACGTTTAGCTTTACCTCTCGTAGCTTAGTGGTAAGAACATTGGTGCGTAAAGCCGAACATCCCGGATTCTTGTCCCGGCGATGTTTGTTGCAATGAAAGGCTAAATGTTTTGCGTTCTAAAATTAGATTAATTTATTTAAATTCATCATCAGTTTGCAGCTGTAATGTACAATCCGAATAATAATGTGCACATAGTATGTCATGAATTCAAAATTTTGTCTAAAATTAATTGTAATTGTACTGTTTGTACATCGAAAATTTGCGTCTATTAGTTTTTTTAATGAAATAGGTATAAATACAATCGTGCAAAAGGCTTCTTATGTTTGAAAATAGTTGAATTTGTCGCACTGTTTATATTTTATATTTCTAATTTAACCTCAATTAATAGAGTACATTTTGATTCGTGGTCAAAAATTTATCGAAATCACAAGATGTGAGTGTGATTTCGATTTTATTAGATCTCATTAGCACTCCATAGGATGTTGATTTAACATCGTATTGCAGGCAATATGTCGCCATCTAAGGTGCAGTGCCGTGCAAGTTTATATTATTTATTTCTCTAATTTAATATACCTAATAGATGGCATGATACACCTACATGCTCTTATTAATAATAATTAAATACAAAAATGTATGTATTTTAAAAAAGCTAAGTGATGTCTGCTATTTATCGTATTAAGTAATACATTGAGGTATTCAGTTTGTACATTGATTGACTTGTCCTTGATAGACGTCAAATAATTATGTTTACTTTTTGATTTTAACTTTTGCAACGTATTACCGTTCAAACAAAATACGATATGAAACATGACATTAGAATTTATTAAAAAGTTAAGGCGATTACAAAACTGAATAATTTTTTGTTAAAATTCATATTTTAATTTGATTGTGTAACGAAAGAATGAAATTATTTTGTTTTTATTTTATTTATTCTGACCATTACTTATTTACAATCAAATGCACATGTTTGAAAGCTAAAATTTTGTTTGTAACAATTTATAATTAGTTAAATATTCTCGTATGTTATATTCATTTAATTTTCCTGCAAGAATAAACAATATATTACTTTAAAAAAAATCAATAATCAGCAAAGATAAACCAAAATTATAAAATAAAACAATACAATAAAATATCCATAACCAAATATTACAGAATTAATTTTGGCTGTATAAAGTAGAATTATATTTTCTTGGCCATTCTTCATAATTTTTTTAAATATAAATGTAATTTCTATTTTGCATTTTTTTAATGTTAGAATTTAATTCATTGAAGATTTTTATAGCTATCTATGTATGTGTTTTTAATGCAGGTAATGAAGTAGCCTTTCATTTAATGAATTATTTTTTTATAATTGTATTTTATATTTCGGTAATTAATAATTAAAAGTTAGTGATTAAAATTATTAAGAACAGGTTGAACCCGTCCAAGTTTGGATGGATGGGTACAGCTGTCGATATGCGTTTCTCCATACCGTAATCTGGTTTAATCTAATGATTCTGGCAATGGGCCTTTAGCCACAGCCACTACCCTACGATCACCGAATTTTGATATTTAAAGATACATCAAAAGATTGGTGTTTTTTAATTAAAAATTACGATTAAACAATATCATCCTGTAGTTTGGGTTGCGGTAGCGACCTTTTTTCTATAATCAATTATCGCAGAAACTACTCATCGTAGGTGTACAAGTTGGTTATCAAAGTCACCATAAAATTTTATGCTTCATATTAATTCGTTTTAAACAATATACCATTCCATTTAAAATAATAACCGGAAGTGGCAGACAGTTGAAATTATTTTAGATAAGAAGATCATCCTTGGTAACTCCTGCTCCCAAATTTTCAAATATCTAACACGCTTAGTTTGAATAACCCTATACACCCCTATATTAATTGTTATCAGAAAGTTACTTCTTTTTCTGCTCAGCGATAACAATTCGTACAGTAATCTTTATGCGATTTTACATATCTACACATTAATTTATTTTTCGTAATTAATCTTAAATAGTAGTAAGGGGTTGTGTTTCATATTTCAAAATAACTGACAATTATGTATTTACGAGACGGTCATTTTTTCTTTTTATGAATTGATTCATTTAGTCTATTTTCTTCTAAAAGTATGAAATGATGTCAGTTATGATAGCATCGTGAAGGTATTTCATTAGGTAATGCTATTAGTCAAATGATAAGAAACGAAACCATTTTTATTCTACATAAACGATTAACAAATTAATATTTAGGTTTACCTGTTGTATAAAAATTTAAATCTCGTAGATTCCTTAAAAACTGATATAATTATTATATGTAGATATGTGTATGTATATCCTAAATTTATCCATATATATATATATATATATATATATATATATATATATATATATATATATATATATATATATATATATATATATGTAACGGGTAAAGTTAGATAAACGAATAAACCTAGGTTTAGGAATTGTACACTTTTCGGGCTTTACCCGGGTAAACCGCGTTTTATACGCTTTCGCATGGTTAAAGTTGGATGTACCATAAATGAATCATAAATGACTCATAACTCAAGATGTTTTAAGCTATATCTGCGCTTGTGTGAATGGTGTCAAAAAAAAACTGAAATCTGTCAAAAAAGGCCTTGTGGTTAGGTTAGGTTAGGTAAAGCTATAAGAAATCTTTGCAACTCAAAATGTCACAGCAGCTTGTCTTGTTTGAACAAATAAGTACTTGTGAGTAGATTACCTTTAAGAGAATACAGTTTTAGAATTCTAATTTGTAGTTGTAAAATGTGTTTTTTGAATGAAATATGTTTTTCAAACATAAATGGCCTTGTCTTTTATGGTACATCCAACATTAACCAAGCGAAAGCGGATAAAACACGGTTTACCCGGCCAAAGCGCGAAACGTATACAATTCCAAATATATTTTGGACTTTACCCAAGAGTCTTGGGTATTACGCAGTTTACCCGGGTAAACCTAGGTTTACTGGCTTATCTAACTTTATCCGTAACGTATATATTAAATATAAGTTGAAATGTGTAATTGTGGAAAAATAAAATTGCAAACAGGATAAAATTTAAAATATTCAACTGATAATAAATCGCAAGTAGTATTCGTCCCCTCTCAATCATGTTTTCTTTTTCTGTTTGAAAAACTACGATTAACGTTTTTTATCCTAGCAATTATATGCTTGAAACAGTTCTCCGACTATAATACTTTGAGCAATTTCCCACGAAACGATCAGGTTTGCCCTGCACTGTTTTCCCGCGGGCTATCCATTATTGGCTTCGCTGCAATGCAAACCTCGTTGGCGAATCACATTTGCTGTTGTTCCATAGCCTACTTTCTCTTCGTTACTTTGCCGTTTCGCGACGACCTTCCGAAACGTTTGTGTGGGTTAACCGTCTCTTATCTGGACCAAGAGAAAGAAAGATAGGTAGACGATGATGGGCTGAAAACATGATGCTACGCAGCCATCGTCGATGCACATAACTGCAATTCAGATAACTTACATTTATAGGTATATAACATACATGTATGTAACGTGTGAACAGTTTCGAGGAGATTCTCGAACTTGCACGCAATGTTTGCAATGATGCTGAGTAGTGACGATGCGGTGGTTCAATGCCCACACAATCTTTATTGTCAATATAATAAAACTACTGTTTCCGTGAAACGAGAATATTTTTTACGACACGTTGCAGTTTGCAAATCATCCAAAACCTGTGTATAAAAGATGCATTATGTATGGATTATAATAATAACGCATCGTAAAATATTTATATCACTAAAAAAGTGTAGAGCCGTGATAGACCAAGCTAATTGTCGGTATTGACGACTAGAAATTGTTGTTTTAGGTAAGCTTTTAAGCTTTAAGTAAGTTTTTAAATTGATTTTTTTCATTTTTCGTAAAAAGTAATTTTTTTATGAACAGTAATGCACAGGAAAGTTGTAGATAATAAAAAACTACAAGATTAAAAGTAGAAAATAGGAGACTGTGGTAAAAAAAATAATTAAGTAAGGAAAGGCTCACCCTAATTACCACTAACTAAATATAATACGAGCGGACACGTGTTAGGCCACTTCACACGTGGGCATTATCAACGCGAGGCTCAGTGGGCGAAACACGTGTCCGCTCATAGTATATTTAGTTAGTGGTAATTGGGGTGATTCTTTCTTTATTTAATCCTATAAGATTAAGTGTCAAACGTAAAAGTCGCTCCTTTAGTTAAAATGTTATCACCAGAAAACTATTGTTATTTTCGATTGCATATAATTAAACAAATTAGCGATTTTTCTACAAAACACTATTGATTGTATATATTTATTTAAGTACAGTATATACCTGACAAAGCTGGATTAAGTAGGATCAGTGTTCCAAGAGATACGGTACATTGTTCAAATTTGTTGTTATTTTTGTAATACTGCAGCGAATTGCAGTGATTTTTTATGGAAATAAGTTTCTGAAGATCGTAAACTCTTCTTAAAAGTCTTAAATATCAACTGATATAAGAAGAGCCTCTATAATTTAATAAGCTGTTAAAAAGTCTAAAATTGCGTTGAAATATGTTGTACATTTCTTCAAATTGGCATTGACTACGTGGAATGTAGGAAAAAGAGAAATGATCCAGAGTCAGTATCTCATCTTATTATGGTCGAATTGAGTCATTTTATAATTAAAGAAATGCACAAAATCTTCAACGCGAAAATCGTTGATAATGTCCACATTAGTTTTCTTAATGATATATTTTGTAGGTTATGGTTTTTGATTTTTTATGTTTAACGATACAATAGAATATGTAAATTGTTTTTTAGCACCATTACTTAATAAATTCAGCAGAAAATAAATGTGGCCATCGGAGTTGAAGTGTATTGCGGTCGTTTTTTGGGTCAATTTAACAGTTCAATGCGGATATAGTAAGTATTTCAATCTTTAGATGTGCGGTACAGACAACATAGTATTATTCGTCTTACTGCCTACCGGCACCAGAGAATCTCCGTTCAAACATCGTATTAATTCATGAAATGCAATGCCGCACCGCGTGTAATATTGTCGATGCCGATGGCTATTTCGTACTCGTTCGCGCCCATATTAACATAACCTCCTTTGCTGGATAATCGGACGACCATACTGTACCATATATTGTGAATATGTATGTATGTGCCGTACAATATAGTTGTATGCAAAGGTCCCAGTTGCACTCTCTTATTCCAGTACTTGGGTATGCATGACAACGTTATTTTAACTCATTATTGAGGATTGACTTTGGTGGCAAATTGCCTGTAATTAACTTCGAATTACCTATGCGAATTAAATCTACAATGCACTTAGTGACAAATACAAATGAGTACAATGTTATATATATATATATATAATGGCTAATTAGAAATCTATAGCTTTGGTTAGGATACGTTTAATTAATCGCTGACAGAAAAACACACTAATAAATTTTCATAAGCATTGTTTTAATTTTGAATCAACAATCAAGGACATTTCAATTGAGAAAAATATGTTGAAAATAGCCCTCCATTCTCTCTACATTGGTTTATGTAAAAAATGTAACACTTTTGTTTATTTAGAATTGCCTGTATTATAATTAACATCGTTCCTACAAAAGCAGGTTTAACTATAGCTTTTAATTAAAACTGGTAATAGTTTAGGTAAATATATCCAACATGATAAAAATAAATTAAACAACGAATTTTAATGGGGTATCTGTAAATAAAATAAAGTATGTACATTACCTAAAAAATTAGGTATATTGGACGGATAGGCAGAATTTTTAAAAAACTATATAGGAACATAATTGTTTTTATTCGCGCTAACCATTTAATTAAAAAAAATAACACCGATGAATTTGAGTCAATTATTAAAAAAACAAAGAAAAAAATCAGTTTTTTATTCCAACAAAAAGAAGAATATATTTTATAATTTCTGATTGTGGCCTTGAAACTTTAAAAAAATGCTCTTTCACCTTCAACAATTCGAAATATCACAGTAATAGTTTTTTAATTCCATTTAAGGCATTTTCTTTCTAAATTGTCGATTGCAGTATTATCAAAAAAATTAATATCTAAATGATAATGTTACTAGCAACTCAAACATTAAATTAGAATTTTCAAAGTTCTACTCATATATAAAATAGTTTAAAGCTGGTACATTTTCATTATAACGGCAACATATTTTTCTATTAGTGAATCATTTTCTGATAAACGATTTCGATAGTTCGTCTTCCTCTAGAAAATAAAACATGTGTTTGAATAATCCGAAGAGTTCGATAAAGTAAACAAAATTGAACGTAGACGTCATTGACCTTAATTGAAGAATTTCATTCTGTGTGACCTATCTAACCTAGTTTCAGGCTCTTCGGTCCGACCGTGATGCAGCTTTGTTACAACCGCAAGCTTTACTTTATAACTTATTCGCTGATTCCACAATTAATTTCCATAAAAGTGTCTATTATCGTACGTTGCAACAGTTTTTGTAGTGTTTATTTTAGTAATTGCGGTTAACTTGATAGTAAAATCAAAATGACTTTCTTAGGTAAATAATAGCACTCGTAAAAATCATTTCAAAAGTTACATTATTTCTGGAAATTTTATGGACTATAAATTAATTTTATTTCATATTGTTTAAAGATAACGTCAAATAACATTAATTAATTTTCAAAATTATTATTATATTAAAAAATATATATACTTACAGGAATGTTTTCTGTTAATTATAATTTCCCTTTATTATAGGATTTAAAAATTAATAAAAAAAAATAATAATTTGACTAATATTTTTCTATTTTGTAAGAATAAATTGGCAAAATTGCAATCATCAATGTTATGGCGTCCGAATTTCTAATCTTCAATCAAAAAAAACTTTGGCGTGTTCGAAGTCTAGCATATTGGATGTTAATTTTTAAACACTCTGTATGTATTTATGCCACTGAAGGCACAGTTCTAGATGGAGGTAAATATGAGCCAGCTCACCACCAAATATAGCGTCGGCAATTTCGAAATCCGAAATAATTTTTTTTGTTTACAAAATTCTATATAAAATTATTAATATCTGTCAAAATAGGATTTCCTTCGATTACATATATCGGTGAGAACAAAAAAGGACATCACTCTACCAGTATTCCTTGAAAGTTGCAATTTCAATCGTGTTGTGAATCACATGCATGCTATTATTTGTCAACACGATGCTTAAAATTTTTGCAACTCGAAATTCTTGTGTGAATCTGATATGTATTCCCAATGCGTTGGCAGAATGAATCACATAACAAATGACTGTAGGTCTAATCCGTTAGAATTACAACACTATTCTTTTATTACGTATATTTTTGTTTCCAAAATGGGTTTAAGCAATGTTAATTTTCCTAAAAACCATCAAAAATATTTTTAAATACCTAAATTTTCCAGACTATCTGAACAAAAACTGAATATATTTCCAAAATAACTTGAATATTGAAAAGGCGATAATTGTAATCAAAAATTCGAAGTAAATTAATTGAAAAAACATATTCAAAAAAGAAGGAATTAAAATCCTTATTCGTCTAAATATTAAGATCAAAGATCTCACATTTGGAACGCATCCTACCAAGAAGGCACAACGAACCGAAAGCCATATCCCACGACCGGTTTCCGGTAGGGGTATTAGCCCTCGGAGTAGTTGTTTCTGTTGATTCCATATTTATATTTATAATTGAAAAAGTCTTTTAACGTAAATTACTTTGATTTTTGATTAATTAAGTGTAGAATAATAAGGGGGGAACATTAAGAAATTTTTTATTCGAAAATACATGCCCTACTTTTTTAAATTACATAAATAAATGATAAATATAATACTTTAATTCTAATTTTAAAAGAAGTAAAATTACCTAATTGATACTCTAGATAGATTATAATTATTGAGAAATGAAATGTCTGGGAATCTGGATGTCTACAAGATTTCATTTCTTATGCATATTTCTTAGAAGGAATAGTAGATAGTGTCAGTTATGTTGAAGGAATCTTTCAGTAAAATCGTTTATACAATAAGTGCAAACCATGAATTTATAACGTTATTTAAACTTTTAGTTTTGTCTAGCATTTTTTAATTTTCCTACATTCATAAATATTACGGAATGGAAATAATATAATGGAAATGTCAATTTCATGATTAAAATATCATGTGACCTGATAATTTGTTTAAATTTACAGACAAAGGTCGAATGTTTAATCAGTGATAACAAGCACCTATCATTATTTCTGCGTATCATTTTCGTTAAATTTTTGTCTTATTAAATTTTTTGCGTTTCTTCTTATTATTATTATTGTTTTAATTTTTAAATATAAAAAATTATTATTGGGGTAATGGTGTTACAATTTGAGTAAAAGAAAACCAACTTATGAATGGACATTAAACAATTCAAATTAAATAAACTGATCGATCAATTAGTTATAAACTGTATAAATACTTGAGAGCCTTGGTTAATGTTTTATTAAAAATAATAGGTACGCAGGTAAGTATTGAGCATGAAAACGTTTGCATAATATGTAACGTAATTAGACTTAAACGAGAAATAATTATTGTAGCTACTAAGAATTGTACAACGTTTGTATGAGTATAATTTGGAAAGTGCAATTCACACACAGTCATTAATAAAGAATGTCTTTCATCATAATAGGATCTAGAATCGTCAGTCCAGAGACTGATTGGACTCGTACCTTTACTCGTTCCTGTTCTGACCCTATTTTTTTATTATTGTCTTCATTTTGCTTTTACTAGTAGATACGAGGGTAAATCAAATATAAACGGTAATTTTACTATTTAGCTTAACGCGTAATTCCGATCTGGAAGATTCGATGCTCGAGTGTTGTTTAGTTTTTGAGGAGGGGGAAACCGGCTTAGGTAGCAGCTGCGCTTAGTTCTGTCCGCAGTACATCCATGACTGAGCGCAAGGTACCTTTGTCTGTTGCACAACGCATCATCGTAAGATTTTTAACCAATGAAGGCATTAAAGTGTTAAACCATCGGAAATTTTCACTCGTTTGTAGGCACATTTTGGGGATGCTACACCGCTACACTGTCTCAGAATCGAGTGTATACGTGGGTCAGAGAACAGAGAATTCAGGGATGGGCGAAAACTTGTCTCACAAATAACATGATGAACATCCGTGCTGTTCGAGAGCTTCAGAAGTGGGTATCAGCTATGGGAATGTTCATCATCCAGTTCCATCATCACTGATAAACTTGACTTTAGAAAAATTAGTGCTCGCTGGGTTCGAGAATCCTCCTTATCCACCCCACCATGTTATTATTTTTTGTTCGCGCCCTTGAAAGAATCACTTGGAGGCAAAAGATTTGAAAGCAATGAAGAAGTAGAGGAATATATGCGCAATTTTCTGACAGCTCACCCTCAAACTTTTTATGAAGAATAAATATTCAAGCTTCCTAATCGGTGGCAAAAGTGTGTAGAGCACGTAGGTGACTACATTTAAAAATTTTTAATGTTTAGTTTGTGTGTACCATTAATCAATAAATTTATTTTACAAAATTACCGTTTATATTTGATTTACCCTCGTATAACCCGTTCAAATTTAGACGTATGGTACCGTTGTCGATGGTGCATACATAGCACTTACTTTTCAATTATGAGAGTCTGTCGGCTATAACCCTTCAATGATATAATATTGACATTTAAACAAGTCGAAACGTTCTTTAGTGATTTTTTAATAAAAATTATTATTAACCCCGTTAGTTCCATTAGACGTTTTAACAGTCGGGTAATTCCATAACTTGGTATCATTTGAGGAGGTAGCTGTACAAAATTACCTTACAAACCTACATATACGCCAACAACATAGATACGTAGAACATTATTGTAATGTGATTATACATACTCTATATGTAATTAAGTGTTTTTGGTATAAAAAAAAAAGAGATAGCACTAATTGTGGGAGCAGGCACTTTTATTTTTTGTACCTTTTGACTATTACCTATCATATTATCTTTAGAAGACTACTCGTTTCTGTGATTCTTTGTTATCTTAATTTTTGTTCGTATAATTATGTGAATTTTCGACAAAATTAATTTCTACTTGCTAATTATTTTCCATTGAGTTCAGTTTCAAACGATGTTTTATGCCGGTATTAGTAACAAAATTGCCATATGTAATAATGCATGTAATAGTTACGTTTCGAAACGCCACAGTCATAAAGTAGCAATTTCTGCGAAACTTATTTGTATTAAATTTAAACAAAGGATAAATTTTCTCGTTCATTTAGAGCTAACGAACTTTAAGATATTAAAATAGATAGCTTTTGTGTAATTGAAAAATCTAAGTATACGATTTTTCACGCTCCAAGACACTTGCGTCACCACAAATAAAGTTTACGATCAAATTAATATTTTACGTATAATTACCGTACGCATTTCTACACAAATATAATTAGCAGTTCTTGTAACGTCATTCAAACTAAGCACAGTGAAATTTAAACCCATTACCATTTTTCATTTCCAAGTTATTAGTCTCAATAGGAGGTAAGGGAAAGGGGCTATTTTAGCCACTGTTTAACCCTCCCACCTAAAACGACTTGGGCATTTTTAACATTTTCGAAATGAAATTAAAAAAATATATTCAAAATATGTGAAACAGCACCAAAAATACAAGAATCTTCATTTCATTGATATTTCAACATCCAACACGTAAAAATGTTGATTAAGCAACATCGTGGGTATCGAAAGTAGATGCGTTATTTAGTTACATCCTTTAATTTGACGTTTTTATATTCTTCTATAATTCTCTATTACGACAGGAGGTAGCATTATAAATTCAAAATTAGTTCATAAAATTACTTTATTTTACTCATCACAGTATATCTACAACTACTACCACCAAATATTGACATTTAAACACGCCCGACAGGTTAAAATTAACTGATTTTGAATTAGTCTGTTAATTTTCTCCTTTAATTAAACATTGGACAGATGAGGCCTTCAGCTCTTGCAACTCAATGATAATCACAGTTTAAAACAAAAACACACGTTTTTTGGTTGCAAAAAGTTTTTTTTTATTGTCTCCACAGCAATTATTTCAGCAAAATGGGCCATTATATTTTTAAATTCACTGATAACAAAATTTCATATAAAAATAAATTATTTAAAAAAACAATAAATATAAAACTAAAAAAGAAGAAAAATCAGGAGTGCATCTACTATACTTAACTGTGTAATTTCTTAGAAAGCATATGTGGGAGAAACTGAAAGATCTTTTAAAGAAAGAATAAAAGAACGTTTAAATAGTATTAATAATAAAAATTAAAAAACTTCTTACGCAGAACATTTACTTGATGAGAAACATCAATTCATTGAAAATTTCAAAGTACTACATTTTGTAAATAATGGAATAAAACTTAATTTTTTAGAAAAATTAGAAATAAAAAAAATGTGTAAATATGGAAATATCTTGAACGACCAGCTGGAATTTTGTAATTCACCTTTATTAAATATTTAAAACATTTTACCCCTACCCTTCAGATTGTAAGTTAGTATATAAGAGTTCTGATTGTAATTTAGTTTGTAAAACTCTTCCACCTGAAGAAGGTACTGTGTGCTAAAGTAATTATTTTGGAGACAATAAAAAAAGATTTTTTTGCAACCAAACAACGTATGTTTTTATTTTAAACTGTAATTACTGTAATTAAACGTTTAAATGGTCTGCTAATTGCAGAATATTGTATCTTCGGAGACGATAGCCTCACCGATTTTCTTTACAAGCTTATCTATTGTAGATAATACCATAGATGGTAAGTAACGCATTATTATAATGGCGATGATGTCATGATGTCGATTATGATTATTAAATGATTGTGTTTACATCATCGACACAGTCAGTTTGTACGAATCAATCTAATCGTAAAACATAATGAAAATTGTACATTGAACTCAGTTGTAAAAGGTATAGATAGATTATAGAAAATACACTAAAAGCTACGTCCGACAATTGTATGTGAAGTAGGTACATTTAGGTGTAATTAAATAGGGTGGATAAATTACTGACTAAGAACTGAATGTTCTTTAATAAGAACAAAATTAAGTTCTTGGTCAAGTAATTTATCGAAGCTACCAAACGTGGATCGCGATTTCGATCTCATTAGATCTCATCAGCACGCTTTACATCGAGTTCCAGCGATTTGGTAGTAATTTATCGAATCTGCGTATGGCGTGCTGATGAGATCTAATGAGATCGAAATCGCGATCCACGTTTGGTAGCTTCGATAAATTACTTGACCAAGAACTTAATTTTGTTGTTATTAATTTGCTTTACGTGTCTGTCACGTATGTAATCTGCGTAGCCGATTCAGTTAGACAAGATGATACCCTAATAAGGCCTTGTCTAAATTATGAAATACGGCAATAGCAGCAAAAGCAGGTAGATGGCGACGTACTGCCATATCGACGTTTTAAATGTTCTTTATTAATTTGGTTTGCTTGTCTTGCACGTAATACGGTATAAACTACGTCGTAGATTCAGTTTGTCGAGTACAGCACAATCAGCGTAAGGAGCTCTAGTTCTGCGTAGTGGATAACACTTATCTCCAATTCGTTTTAAGTGCGTACCTGTCATCATTTTCCCTCCAAATGCGTTCTTCTGACTTTATTTCGACTCTAGTTTCGTACGACGGTCAGAGCTCTTCTTAAACTTGCCGACCTGTAGATACCTTCGTAAAAGGCTTTTGTCGAACATATGAAATATTACAGTTAACAGTAATATGATACTACCCGTGGCCGATAATATGCTGAAGAGATCTAACAAGATCGAAATCGAGATTCACATCTGGCAATTTCGATAAATTGCTGACGAAGAACTAAATGTTCTTTATCAATTATATTTGTATAGATTTTTTACAGTTTAATAAGGAAACAACGTTTCTACAAGCTATATAATAAATATAAATATGGAATCAATAGAAACAACTACTCCGAGGGCTAATACCCCTACCGGCAATTGAATTACACTGTTGATTCCGAACGATTATTAAACGAAGATAACAATCCAAAAAAAAAGAAGGTATTAAAATCCTTTTTCGTCTAATTACAAACGATCATAGATCCCACATTTGGAACGCGTCCTACACAGTAGACACAGCGTACGGAAATCCATATTCCACGACCGGTTTCGACTTATCGGGTCTCATCTAGTGGGCGCTGGCAGAAAGGCCTTTACAGGATATATGATAAATATAAATATGGAATCAACAGAAACAACTACTAATTTATTCTGCCAGCGCCCACCTGATGAGACCCGATAGGTCGCAATCGGTCGTGAGATATGGCTTTCCGTACACTGTGTCTACTGAGTAGGACACGTTCGAAATTGTGGGATCTGTGCTCCTTGAAATTTAGACGAAAAAGAATTTTAATGTCTTCTTGTTAGAATATGTTATAACTTCGTCTAAGAATCCATCGGAATCAACAGTGTATGTAATTCAATGTCGCTAGGTATATTAGCCCTCGGAGTGGTTGTTTCTGGTAATTCCATATTTATATTTATCATATAGCCTGTAAAGGCCTTTTTGCCAGCGACCACCTGATGAGACCCGATAGGTCGAAACCGGTCGTGCGATGATATGGCTTTCGGTTCGTTGTGCCTACTTGTTAGGACGCGTTCCAAATGTGGGATCTGTGATCCTTTGTAATTAGACGAAAAAGGATTTTAATACTTTCTTTTTTTGAATCAACGTTTCGTTTGGAATTTTTGAAAATGCAACATATAGGGTTACAAAACTAAATGTTAAAAGCTCTCTGTTATTTAATCAAATGGTTTTCTTAAAAAGTTGCGTGTTGTAATATTCGGATATTGGATTTTTACGTATTTTAATTTGAGATGTCATCGTAAAAAATAATGCAGAGAAGTCAGTATCCTTTTTTTGAAGAGAATTTCATAATTTAGGCGTGTTGGCTGTATTAATAATAATAATAATAAAGTAGAATATACACTCTTCACATTCTGTTATTTTGCAATAGGTATCGCTCTGCTCAAAACGAGGAAGTGTTTTGTAACAAATCGGCGCCATTGAGCGCTCGATTTCCATTCGAAACGAAAGAATCTCATGCAGATTAAGATCTTCGAGAGCGTGTTCCGATCACCTAGTTCTTCGGCTTGATTTAATAAGAAACGTTCGTTATGTTTACTAATTCAATAAAATTCTGTAGATTTATATGTTCTATATTCGAATGGTTGGCGTTTTGTCGGTTGTTGCGTGACGACGTTGCTAGTTGAAGACGACGACGGACGCTACACGCCGTACGCAGGAAGCCATTTCCTTTTATTTAACACATAAAATCGCTGTGCTAATACGTCAAAATAACGTTACACGACATCATTAACGTTCATTGAAATATTATCATTAACGTATCGGTACATGTCTGCTTTATGTGTTTATTATGCTTACATTACCTACCTACCTACCTGGTACTCTAACATGCGCTTCAGTTGATGCTGTTGTCCCGTAATAATAAGACTGACTGACTGACATACATTCTGATTCTCATGAACCACTGCCGGGAAATTAATTTTAAACCATTGATAATTAATTGAACAATGTATTGTTTGTAGTGAATCTGACCGAGTCTGGTTAGAGGGTTGTTTAAAATACATATACGTATTATGCACACACTACCCATGAAGCATACATCAAGAAAGACGACGCGGTAGATAAAACAAATACTATAATGATTATTGCGATGATTGTGAGCGTGGTTGTACCTAACTATGTACAATGGACCGAAATAAGCGACCGATTCTCTACATTTCAGTTGTACATGGTGCATATGTATGAATTAACAGTAATTGTAAAAATGTTGATAATTGAAATTGAATATGTATGTTACCGTCAATGTACAAAATCCAGCATTGTGCGAAACACCTAGTAATTGTGCAAACTAAACAATTCATCAGATATTTTGCAAAATGACTACAATTTTGGATAATCTACAAAATAACGAAGTGATTTTAGACAATTCAACATCCACTAGAACACCCTATATATACACTTGTTGTGTAAATATGTAAATAATGTCTTTGTATTTGTACTTAAATTTCTCTGTTTATTCTTCTTGTTACAAATAACTTGATTACCTCTGTACTTTCCTATAATCCCATGAAACATTTCTATTCTATTACTAACGGCATAACGCCTATGATTCTGTACCTGTGTAATTGCTTTTTAATAGTGGGTTTCTTCGGTGGTTGACACTGTAATCTACTTCTTAGTATTTATTATCCCTAGTATTTTCCATTTATTCAAATTCCGCTCTATTGATACCCCATTTCTATCTGCTACCCTTTCTTTTCTTTTACAGTTTCAAAATACTTCAATTTTTCTAAACTCTTCAGTTCCTCTCGAATCTTTCTACAGTCCAGTCTAATTCTACTTACGCGTGTCTTTGTTATTTTTGTTAATATATGTTGTTATTTCTTCGTTATCTAGTTTTATTTTTTTGTCGTTATCAAAGTAGTAGTCCAAAAGACTAAAATACTATAACAGTGATCCTGAAATAAGAAATAATTGTGGTTCGCCTTAATGACGGTGAACGTAAATTTAAAAACTTAAAAATTAAAAAGTAATATTCTACATTAGATATTTTTAACTTTCTATATCTTCAAATATAAAATAATAAACAGTAGGTAAATGGGATCTGACATTAATAGACATTTTTATATTCGTAAAGGATCAATAGGGAATGCTTTAATAAATTATTTATGTTTTAAAAATTGATTACGAGATAATTGGAATCCAAAAATTAAAGATATTGAAAAAAGAAGGAATTAAAATCCTTATTCGTCTAAATTTTAAGATCAAAGATCTCACATTTTAAACGCGTCCTAACAAGAAAGGAATAAGGATTTTAATTCCTTCTTTTTTGAATATGTTATATTTTCGTCTAGGAGTCCATCGGAATCAACAGTGTAATTCAATGCCGGTAAGGGGTATTAGCCTTCGGAGTAGTTGTTTCTGTTGATTCCATATTTATATTTACAAAAATTAACGAGTCATAATTTTCAAAATATTGCACATACATTTTTATACATTTATTAATTAATGTTTCCTGATTCCCAAGCTACACTTCTTTTGTTTCTTTATCATTCCATAACTTTTGTAGTCTATTAGTAGTAATATCTATTATTTGAGTAGGTGTTTCATTCATTCTAGTAATTAATATATTTGTTGTTTCTCTTTGTTTCAGGTAATTACTCTGATTAGTCACGTAAACTGTCAAATTTCACATTCTTATACGTTTCAAATTGAATAATGCCTTGTTCGTCACCTGTGTGCCCTCATCAATATGCAAGTAAGTAGTCATTGAATCATGCGTCTCATTTGTTATGAAACGGTGGTGTATGCAGTAAATATCATTCGTGTTGTTTTCCGCGATCGTTAACAATTGAAATTCCATTCGGATCTTGTCGGTTGTCTATAGTGAAAGTAATGATATTTTCTTGAATTTTTATCGAGTTGCTTCAAATATGTACGTACATGCAAAGAATTTAAATGTACATAAATCGAAATAACAAATGCAAGGATTTGAGTAAAATGGTCAAGTCAATAGGCTTTTTTTCGGTTCAACAATTTATTGAAGACCATCTACCTAACCTGACCCTAGTATACAGGGTGGTCCAACAGTGCATTCAACTACGATAGCTCGGTTATTATAGAAGTTTCAAAATAAATTTTAATACAAAAGTTATAGGGCCTGAAAAGTACTACAAACTAAAATTATTTCTGGATAATCAGGCTGTTGAATACGTTTCTCACTAATCAAACTTACCTACCTTAAAACTAACTATGCTGGTGTTATGGTGAAACATGGCAAAATGTAAAAAATAAAAGGAATTGTTTCAACGAAATATTTAATAAATTTATTCGAGAATTGTTTCGACAAACATGTCATTATCAAGGGTACAAACGATACTATGATAATGACATGTTTGTCGGCTAATCTTATTAAATATTTCATTGAAACAATTTCTTTTATTTGTACGTTTTTACCTACCTTCTTTTTTAACGAAACACCTTGTTATGTTGTTTCATTTTTAGATTGATTTTTTCAAATTAGGTTCAAATTTTCAAAACTTAATTAACTTATACGACAGCAGATGAATGAAAAAAAAAAACATGGGCCACATTCACATACAGAGGGTCGAGGGTCATACATATTTAAAATAACAAAACTATCAAAAAAAAAGCATTTAAGATAAGCAACCCAAAATAAAGGTTAACAACAAAAATGGATGAAACAGACCGACTGGGCAATTCTAGCATATATAAGTTAAAATGCAACAAATGCGACAAAATATACATTGAGCAGACAGGTAAACAAATGAGACAACGCTACATTGAACACGTAAACTTCTACAAAATAGACTCCAATTACCCACAACATCTTTCTGAAAATCACCACGAATCAAGACCAATAATAAATACTCTTTACCATATTACAGCACCAAAGAGCAAAAATATAAACACATAAATAAACAATCAATGGGACGCCATATTCTCCCCTCTACAACACATACCGGTCAAGGAATAAATACTCAACAACGAACACTAGCCTGAAGATGACGAAAGGCGAAACAGCAGTCGCTGAAGAAATATCTGAAAATTCGAAAAATAGAAAACACAGGCACAATGTTAACTTCGAATTTGGTAAAATCGCACACAAATTTCACTTATGTAGTTCTCGCTTATAAATAAAGAATATAAGAGAGTTAGTTTCCTGTTGATGATGGTATACCTTCTATAATAGGTTAATTACACGGGGTCAGTGATTATTAGGAAAAACGCTATGTAGAAGATGGATGATATGTACACCACATGAATCTTCATCCGGGGGTTTGCGTATTTTATGGTCAAAGGAAGTCGTTGCGTACCAGCAATAAGAAGGACGATCGTTAACATTTAATTAATTATTTTTATCGTATCTTATCGTATTAATTGAATGATGTTCGTACTATTGTTTGCGAATTTTACTGTGTACACTATTGAATAGGAATACTCATACGCAAAGGTGGTAATAAAACAGACGTGACTGTGTTTTATGTTGAACTTAATAAGACCTAAAATGGCTTGTATAAATAACGGTATAATAATATCTAATAAAAACGTGTACATACAGTTTAATGTTTTAAGAATGAATACATTATAAATATAATTATCATCATCACTATATAAATAATGTTCTACGTATCTCTGGTGCTAGTGTATGGATGGGTTTGTAAGCTAATTTTATGGAGCTATCTCCTCTATGATATAAAATTATGGAACACCTACCATGTATTTAACAGGCGGGCTGAAAAGTTCGTAGGCTAGTATAGAAAAACATTTTTTTTAATAGAATTTGATTTTATTATTCAATATAGTTCTATTCTAGCGGTCATACCTTTTCGATACCATTTTTATAATACGACTTGTCTTTAGCCTCAAAATAGGCTTCAGTTTCGGCGATTACCCCTTCATCGGCGCGAAATTTCTGTTTAGCAAGCATCCTTTTGAGGTCTGAGAACATAAAAAATTCGCTGGGGGTCAGATCTGGAGAGTGCGGTGGATGCGGAAACAATTCGAAGCCTAATTTATGGAATTTTGCCATCGATTTCATTGATTTGTGACACGGAGCATTGTCTTGATGAAACAGCACTTTCTTTTTCTTCAAATGAGGCCGCTTTTCCGCGATTTCGTCTTTTAAACTCTCCAATAACGCTACGTAATAGTCGCTGTTTATGGTTTTCCCCTTTTTAGATAGTCAATGAATATTATACCATGAACATCCCAGAATACTGATGCCATAACCTTGCCAACCGATTTTTACGTCTTTCCACGCTTTGGAGTCGGTTCATCACGTGCAGTCCACTCGACTCGACTGACTGTCGATTGGACTCCAATGTGAAATGATGGAGTCATGTTTCATCTATCGTCACATATCGACGCAAATGCAAAAATTCGGATTTATTAACACTGCTTAGAATCACCGATCCGTTGTTGTTTTTGGTTGATTGTGAGCTCGCGACTCGCGCGGCACCCACTTTGTACAGAGCTTTCGCATATCCAAATATTCATTCACGATATGACCAATACGTTCCTTTGATATCTTTAGGGTCGGGTCTCAGCTATTTCAATCAACTTCACTTTACGATTATCAAAATTATTTTGTGGACTTTTTTGATGTTTTTGTCGGTAACAGCCAACAGCCCCTTTGGGGCGTCCACTTCGTGCATCGTCCTCAGTGCACATCTTCCCGAATCAGCAGTGTAATTCAATGCCGGTAGGGGTGTTAGCCCTCGGAGTAGTTGTTCAATCCATACTTATGTTTTTGTTGTGGTTTTATTGCAATACTTCTGACAGTAATGTGTTTATGATCTGATCGTGATTACATTTTTTTCTATTCCCCTCTCTGTTATTATTAATTTCATTTTATAGTTAAAAGTATTTTTTGATGTGGACAACAAATCAATGAATTTCGATAAGAATATAAGGTTTTTACAAGACATATTAGAAAACTTTTTTGGTGCCATACGGACAAATGGAGGGCTCTATAACCATCCAGGTGCCCTAGAATTTAAATATAGATTCAGGTCTCACATTTTGAGTCGTAATGAGGGTTGATATTCAGACTTTGGGAATGTTAGAAATGACGATACCCCAAATATTTTAATATTGATGACATTGATCTATGTGGAACTGTTTTTCTTTAGTCAGAGTAAATGAAAATTGTGAAGCACCTTCAAATAATTTTGAGATAGAACTAAGTGATATCCGGTATGATGGCTTAGAACGTCTAGCAGGATATATATGCCATAAAGTTGACCAAAATAATTATGCTTCTGTAGTGCTTTCTTAAGATCATACATGTATTTCTCATCTTACTGAGGGAGGGTTGTGTAAGCCATCTGCAGAATTCATGGTCCAGAACTCGAGGAAATATTCCGGTCTTCTAATTCTGATAATTTATTAATTACAAAAAATTATCTATAAAAATTCTTCTGTATCAGGTTCCGAGAATTGTAAAAGGCTATTTTTCGGTCTCGTACATATTTTAGAATAAAGGCACTCAATAAATATCTACAGAATTCAGCCACCTCTAAAAAAAAAAATAAAAATGTTCATAATTATTAACTAATTTTCAGTAAAAAGTGCAATGTTTTATTATTTTTTATATTATATATTTTTTACTTTTCAAATCTCATATTAACTGTCTAAGGTTTAAATGTTAAAACGGCTAATTTGGGTGTTGTGCAACACAATTGTCTTTAGTTTTTAGTAGATCTTTAATAAATAGCTTTTTCTACTTTTCATTATTATACTTTGTTTTGTTTGATCTACATTCCAATAAACCAGACTTTACTTAAAGATTTAGGATAAAAATTAAAAATAAATGCCTCTGCTGATATAATGGTGTAATATTTATTATTGTTCACAACAAACTTTCTAGTTATTATATTTAAGATTTTATTGTATCATGGGTGAAACATGTGTCTACTCGTTAAACTTTTTATGTGACTCGTATTTTAATTTTATTTAATTTAATTACCACAGTCTCTATTTTTCCTACCAACCTGTCTATTTCTTTATTATACAAAAATATTTCTTTTCATCTTGTTTTCTAATCGTGTTTCTCCGTGAATCTGTATTATTTTTGTGCTTGTACTTCTCTCGCCTCATAGATACAATGCTAATGCAATGTGGGAACTCGTGTTAAACAACATTGTCCGGAAGAACAGTGATCACAATTGTACGTATGTGTGTATGTACATGATAATAGCAAAAGAATTCACGTAACAGTTCGAGCAAATGTGTATTAATAACAGTATCTATACCTAGTGATCTGAGAAACGAGGGCGACAATCTCACCGTTTTATATATGTATTCGATTCCACTACATACCAATGTGGTACACGTGTAAACAAATGCATGGCTAATACTAGGAAGAAGTTGTGCAGACTCTGTTATTCAAACAAAAAGAAAGTGACAACATCGCATCGCGTGTTGCGTATGTGTTATTTTTCAATTGTTTTCTGACATAGCATCAATGAATGACCTATTGTTCTTTTTTTTCCAAGCGATCGTGTTTTTTTCCGAAAGTGCCTGTAAAAATACTATGACTACTTCCGTATTTAGAAATTAAAGGAGTAAGCAAGTAAAACATTCATTTTTTTTTGTTCATGCGTTTTAGTAGTCATTTTGAGTAGGTAGACAAATAAACTATAAAAAAAATAGGACAGTAAAGAAAGTCACTCCAGTTAATGGTGATGAAATAGATGAAAAGTATGTTTCCTTAACAGTAAGACAATGAAAAAAAAGAATTCATAAATAATAAAATAAAGCTGCCCCAAATTTCATTTTTTTAACGATAAAATCGCCTTTCAGTGCAAGCGCTTGCAGAACTTGAGGATATAAAATATTATGAGTGACCAATTTTGTCTTTTGTTTATATTAGGCAAGATGTCTTAACAATCCAAAATCGAAAAAATGTCGATTAAAATAATTTTAAAGATGCCGAATCAAAATCGGATTTTTTTTATAAAAGATAATTATTTATATTCGTTACAAATAAATAAATAATCTATACCCAGAAGTTTAATAGGTTTTAAGGTTTTATAATTAAAATAATCACAAATTCTTTCATTCTTGAGCATTAATCTTACTATAGAAATGACTTAATTAGTCATACGTATGGTAAACAATATGAAATACCAAGGGATGACTTTGGTAACAATTGTTTTCTTTATCCCAATAAGTTCCTAAATAAATTTCTGAAGAAAAAAATTGTCACTCATATTTTGCATATTCAAGTTCTCTTCCCCTTCTATTACACCGACTATTTTGTGATATTTGAGTATTAAAAGATCCACCACCATTTTTTCCTGAAGTTTTTTTTTGAATAACAACCAGCTTCGAAGTAATATTTATAGAATACCTTAGTTTTAGTTTTTAATTTATAAGAAAACTCTCGTTATGTACATATATATCATATATAAGTATTGTCTTTGTTCGCTGTTTTCTTGTTGACTGTTACCTAAGCGAAGGAGAATGTAAGTAGAATTCCTGTTGTCTAACGTTTGTATAATATAAATGACCTTAAGGAAATTAAATAGTTATTACACAAGGTCGGATCAAATAAAATATTTAGTAAAATAAGAACTGTTAAGTAAATATTAACCATTAGCTTATACAGCTATTTACAAAACGCTTTTCAATTAAAGAAACATCATTGAAACAATTATTATTCATAAATAAAAATGATGTTTTATCGGAAAAACAATGAAATAGTTAAAAATTAAAACAAAATTAAGTTACGAACTCTAATAAAAAAAATAAAAACACAAGATTGGTATTTTTCAACACATTACAATTGTTTCGCCTAACTTAGCCTTCTTCAGAAGCAATGTTAATATAATAAACTTATCTAAACATTTGTCTTATATAGTAGTGGACTAGAGCGGGGGGTGAGTCAAAATATTGAGTAGCGGTGAATTGTTGAGATCAATTTGATCATTTAAAAGTGTATTTGTATTTTTGTATTTATTAATTTCTAATGTTTCTAGTAATGATAATCTAAGGTTTTTATTTACAAAATGAAGATTTCAAAGTTTTGAAACAAGGCGAAACATTTGTAAAGTGTTGAAATATATCAATTTTATGGAAATTTTGTGTTTTTATTATTTTACCGAAATATTGAAATGAGTTTCCATCAAGTGAGTGTAGAAATAACAGATATTCTCAATTTTGATTAGAAAATGAAAATGGGATTAGAGAATCAGATTAATGTCAGATAGAAAGAGGGCTATCTATATTGTTAAATAAAGAATTATTAACGGAGACAAAGGATTATTAAGTGAAAAGAATCTGAAAGTATCAAAATAGCACAACAATAATTGTGGGACTTTAGGAAAGTTGAGGTCATCTTTAATCTATTTAGCACTACTTTCTGGATCGCACCATATAACATGCACTTATTCATAAATATTATACAAGAGTGGATATTAAACTTATGTATATATTTATTTGTTATTCAAAAATCAGTCTTTTATAGCTTCGTCGGGTTTAAGTAAAAATAAATACAAGTAAATTAAATATTAAATGTTAGTTACTGTGTTAATATATATATATGCAGTTAAAATTCATTTTCAATAATAGTAAGGAGAATGGATAATGTATTATGTTTAAGGAACACAATGAGGTGTACTTTGAAATACCTAAATTTTATGATCTTTTAATTAAGTTGCTTTGACCGAATATATTATTGATTTATTTGCTTAGCAGGTAAAGTATAATGCGAAAATTCCATTATAGGCATGCAATATATATATATATCATTTTCAAAAACAGGTATGTAGCTACCTGTTGTTTTATTTTATATTGGCCATGGAATATTTAGGAAACCATTCTAGTTAAGTATATTCTGAGTAATATTAGATGTACTAATAAACTGCAATTCATTGAAATAAGCGTTTAAAGATAGAATTTACTTGTTTTATTTTTAGAATAATGTAATTACCTAATAAGTACATGGTCCCCTGGGGGAGAGAAGCAAACAGTGGAAGAGTAATGTTTGCATACGTATTTAATTACTTTTGCAAATTTAAAGAAAAAGTACACATTTTGATCTTTCAATGTTGAACTTTAATAATTTGTTTGAAATTTTGACATGAGTTAATCTGGTGAGATAGTGACCTAATGCAAAATTAGTTGTTGTATTATTATAATTGCAACTGTTGAAAAACTGTAAGTCTGACAGAATCCTCACATAGTATGAAGGCATTCACGACCGGTGTCAATCGAATTAAGATAACTTACCGGGCTTTTGGGTCGTGGTCTAAAGGCTTTTTTGTTGCCTGACGTTTCGTCAGCGACTGCGGCTGACATTTTCAGCCTATAGACCATGACCCAAAAGCCCGGTAAGTTATAATAATTCTATTGAAGTAATGAATTTTTGAAAAATGGTCTTTATAAAGATTTCCCCATTTTTCTCGGTGAAAACAGTTCCGATCAAGACGTTTCAAATTTTATTTTAAAGGTCTTGCAATTCTCTACATATTTTCTCCTTAGGGTATATTATCACTATGATAGTTTTCGAGATAAATGCGAAAATGAGACAAAATCGCAAATTGCAATGTTTAAACATTGTTTAAAAAACTGACAACCTTTGTTTGGGATATTTTTATTATTTTACTCTATGGAATAAACATTACATGGTGCTATACTCGGATTGCTGTTAAAATTTTTGACATCAAACATTCTATTTAGCCTGGCCTACAAAGGTCATGTCACAGTCAGTCAGAAATACCAAATTAAATATAAGTCTAACCTTGTTAGCTCGGCAGCAATTATTGATTAATTAAGGATGCAGTTAGTGCTATATTATTGTTTATTTATATTTTCATGGAAAGTGTTTATCAGTTGTTGCATTAAAAAAATAGTTTTTCATTATAAAAACTAAGCAGTTAATATCAAAAAAATGACGCACATAAGTAAATGACGAAGAAGGTTTATATAACAGAACATCTTACAAAATAGTAACATTTATGGGACTCTCAATAGATTAAATGTACCTATTACCTTGTTGATAATTTAAAATTGAGATAACAAAGACTACGTATTACCACGATAAATTATCTTTGGTTGTTTTAATACACTAGTCTAAATGGATTTGCAAAAACTGATCAGAGGTGCCGTTTGCGGTGATACCAAGATTTCTAGATATCTTAACGTCAAAACCTAAAATTTGCAATTTTTTACCTTTTTGGGAGCACTACCACGTGGGGTAAAAGGATAAAATAACTGACAATAAGTTGTAATTTTGAAATATTATTCTTAATATACCAATAATGCTACTACTCTCCTGATTGTTTGGTTTGTTTTACCCCAAAGGTAGGATTTTGTTTGTGTTGAAGTTAGGATATCCCTAAGTCTCTTTTCACATGAATCGTAGGACATAGGACGCTATTTTGGCTCATTTGTATGACCTTTTATTCTGAGATAGGACAGAATCCAATAATTTCTTTTAATTATTTTCGGATATCCATAGCGACGTTTGATTATTGATACAATGCAACTTTTTTTAATAAATGGAAACAAAACCTTTGGATGCTTGAATGAAACTATGTGTAAAAAATATGTATGTATTAGGTGCTGTGATATGAGAAACTGATTAGATTTATTATGTCATCCATCAGAGTATTTTTTATTTTTGGGCACAATTAATCCCTTCTCAAAAATCGAAACAAAAGATTTAGACGCTTAAAAGAAATGAATATGAAAAAGTGGTATTGAAATAAACTGAATTTTGACTGAAGCTAATTTATGATACTATGAACAAACGAAAAACTGGCTACCCAGCGAGTCGTTTCGCGTTATCAGCTAACGCCCCATACAATGGGACCCATAAGGACGTATCTACGTCAGACGTTCGGGCCAAGAGCTTGGCCGCGCGTGAAAATTCACATGCCACTCCCTTCTAACTCAATGCCAACCGAATTTCTAGCGTTTGGCCGGTAGGGGGCGTCCTACACTTTATGTGAAACGAGACTAAATCTTAAGGTGCTTAGCCTAATTATCAAAAATGACTTTTCAACATTTCAACATCCGATTTTATAGATTTATTTATACATACTTTTATTCTTACATTGAATTATAAGAAATTCATACTGTTTAGAACATCAAATGATGTTAGGAAGATAGTGATTTATATAGCACATTCTTGACAAACAGCAATAACAGTTATTAACTTTCTCACGTACTATAATTTATGCGCTCCATTTTCTGCTACCGAATTACTTGTTTTCTTTCAAGGTGCTTCACAGGAATAATATTGTTTCAATCAAGCAATCATTCGGCGTTAGCTTTTGTACTGCACAAATCGCCGATCGTTATCTATTCAATTCATGGATGGCTAGATTAGGAAGGAAGGTGCGTGTGCTGACTCAGGCGTCGAACGATGGTGGTGATGGTAACCAACCGCACACTTGGCCTTGCCTTCGTACGTACATATATATATATATATGTACGCGTTCATTTACTTGAAATAGTACAATGATACGTTACAGGGTCTGCAATGAAATTTCTATACAGGTCGACACGTTAAAAATAATAATAACATAAATGTACAGGTGTTTATGTATATGGTATTTAAAAGAATTTGGAAATATATAACCCAAGAAAATATTTTATTCACATTATAAATTTCTTAATTCATAATAACATCACAACAATTTACAACTGTCACCTGGTACTGACAGTTTTGAGTTTTTGAGTTCCGTGTTAATAAAAAGTGCAACTGAAAATCTGAGGGCGGTTTTAAGGAGCAGGAACATTGCTGATTCATCACGTTGAACTTTAATTAAAAATCACGAAGTTTCAAAAATGTTTTATTTTGTAGACACTACAATATTGTTTCGCCAAACATTGGCTTCATCAGGTGATGATTTGACAAACTTTTATTTTGTCAAATTATCACCTGATGAAGCGAATGTTTGGCGAAACAATATTTTAGTGTCTACAAGATAAAATATTTTTGAATGCGTTAAGAAAATTGGGTGCAAAAAATACTTTTTCGCGTTTCGTCTCCTGCTGCGGATGACATCTTCAGTGGATTGCATTGTCGATTGTGTATGATACACGGCCACAAACACGTCATTTATTTTATTGGAAAAGGTCTTTAATAATACTATACATGGACTGTATTATTGCTTCTTTTGCTGAACTAAACACTCCATCGTTCGCATTGTTTAAATTTCACCCGGCATAAATGCAAACCGTATCTATGAAACGCTCACGAAAATTTACCAAAGTTGGAACTTTGACAACAATTGTGGCAAGACAAAGCCAACGTAACTGAGTTGACTGTTATCCTAAAAGACACGGAAGCCTTCTTTTTGGAAACTAGTACAGCTTTAAAAATTTTTATCACTCTAACGTGTCCAATGTGGACTGTAAAACGAACCCTTAGGAGGTTGAGACGAATTAAAACCTGGCTATGAAGTACAATTGTGGAATAATGCAATCATTGAAAACCTGGAAGCTTTTAATAATAAAATTGCAAACATTTACTATAAACCCAAAAAACCTATGTTTTAATAAAAATTCCTTTTTTCTTGTGGTACCACTTTATTTACAATTCATATCCTCTTACCGCCCCTTGGCTCTTTAGCTTGTGACGATCTTGTATTTACAACAGCCCTCACATTACGGGTTATATTTTCATTCCGTCATTTCGACACTCCGATTGACCAAAGGATTGACCGTGTTGAATTGTTAGTCGACGTTTTCTTTAACCAGGAAACTCCTTTCTTTTGTTACCTAAATTACTGATGTATGTTGTGTACTTGTATGAATTTGACTTCAGACATAAAAAGGTGTTTTCCAATTTTTTTTTATTCCCTTTCCTTTTTATTGTTGTTCACGGACCTTCGTTAATGTATGATGTGTGCGGGTGAAAGTTCGATTTGGCGCCAGTGCTTCAGGGCCGCGCATGCCAACCGACCCGCTCTTTGAACGAAATAACAAACGGCAACTTAAAATTACACGTCATGTCCATCAAAATCCTGTCCTGTCCTGTAAAAGTGCAAAAACCTTCTCTTATTATATTTTATTAACCAATATACGCTCAAATACTGTGTATAAAATTGGTTTTGTCTTTTTGTGAAAATTTACGTGTAGGTCTAGATAATTTGTACCTATTGAATGTAACATATGCGTAAAGACCTATGGATTTTCAATTTATTTCACTTAATTAGAAATATTGGAAGCTTTGCTATTAGTATAATAAAATTAGTAATAAAACACTTGAAGAGTTTCACTTATTTATTTACGTATTTCGCCGTGTTACGGCATCATCAGGAACTTATATTAAACTACAGTGTTTCTTAGTATCTATTCAATTTATATTACCTACTTACTTACTTTAGGGGTGGGGTTGTTTAAAATAAATCTGGACTTAACAGAGGGTTATTACCAAAGTCTATTTGGTCGTTTGCTAGTTTTTTATTACATTTTGTAGCTTTTCTAATTTCCATAATTTCATACTTATCTAAAACTAAACCGCCTTTTAAATTATGAACTTATTTTACATTTTCTATTTCTATGTTGTGGTCGTTATTAATTAGATGTGTTGCTAAACCAGATGAATGTTTATTATATTTCACATAGTTTTTATGTTCTTTAAACTTTATGCCGATTCCTATGTAAACCGTATCACAGTCAGAACATTTTATTTCATATACTCCGGACTTTTCTTGTATGTTTTTCTTTTTATTCATTTTATTGTTAATTAATGTTTTTCCTACGGTATTATTGTTGAAGAATGCTGCGTTTACATTTCTGTTTCTTAATATTTTACCTATTGGTGTACCATAATATGGGATTTTGCTTCTCTAAAACTTTTAATCTTTGCTTTTACTTTCAATATTATTGATAAAATAAAGTTACCTGTTGAACAACATTTCTTATGATAAATTAATGCCATATCTGCCTGCAGATCAAGGTGGATCGAAATACGATGTTCGGTAAATAAGAAAATAAAAATAAAATACATGTATGAGTAGATAAGCATTTATCTTCTACGCATTGTAAATATGTAGTGTTTGTTTATGTCATCCTCATATGATTATCCGTAATTGTTTATGATCAGTAATTTAATCTGGGTCTTTCTTTGTTCCTCTCTTTAATTCTTTCCTTTTTCTTATTGACATCCATTGCGCCCTTGGTTCTTGTTAAGTGCCTGTAAATATTAAAAATATTTTTGTCTGTTTTTATATATATACATCTGTTAAGTTTAGTTTCTAGGTATTTATTCTCTTTGTATATATCATACATCAATTGTAAATACGTTAAAAAATTCCAAAAATAGACTCTGGCCCCTTTATGATACCCCTTGTAAATACTTTACGCATCGGTCATCAGCCTTGAGAACACCACCAACGGTTTTGTGAATTACGCTTGGGGGTGTTTAGCTTCAAGAGGGGGATATTTTTCACTTGGGGCGTTATCTATTTTTTTACACTATTTAAGTAGAAATAAGCAAAAATCACAAAGAATTCCACTTGTAGATTCAATCAAACTACATTACATACTATTCAATTCAAATCAACCTCATAATTATATCCAAATCAATCAAAACAACAAAATCAAATAAGTGTAAATAGTGAATAATAAAGTGTATATTAGGAAACCAAAAGAACCTTCGGCGGGATACCGCCAAAAAATCGAACACCCAAACAGTTCTCCTTCTCATTTTCGTTAGTCGCCTATAATACCACATCTCAACTGCTTCTAACTTTTTCTTTTCCGCCACACCCACCGTCCATGTTTCGCACCAACACAAACTGTTCCAAACATACACTTTTTATAATCTTTCCCAAGTTCCTAAATTAATCGATTGCGAGAACAGAAATTATTTCTTTTTGTTACTATACTATCCTTTGTTTTACTATCTCTCTACCGCTTTTTATCGACTTCTAGTTTTTCTAGTACTTCAAAACTCCCCCATAGATTTTGTTGGTATGTATATTTTTAATTAAATACCAATAACTAAATATAATATGAATGGACACATGTTTCGCCCACTTTACTCGCATTATCAACGCGAGACTGTCGCCCACGTGTGAAGTGGACGAAACACGTGCCCGCTCATATTAAATTTAGTAAGTGGTAATTAGGGTGAGTCTTTCTGTATTTAATTATTCATTTACCACAGTCTCCTATTTTCTACTATGTATATTTTTGTTTATTTTCATTCCAAGCTCTATCGTCAATACCGCTTCCTGTCTAATAATAATAATCGCATTTTTATAATGTAGTACTCAATTTTGACGCCATCTGTGTTAGGGAGGGTATTATTATTAAATAACAAGGGCAACAACCCTGATAAAACTGGCGTTTAAGAAATTACCTGTTCTGATTGCCCTACTGTTTACATAGGAAAGTCCAAAAGAGCTATATCAATTCGTTTTGACGAACACATTAGAAACGCTAAATACAATAAACATGCCTCTGGACTTTCCTCTCATTTAATAAACAATAAACATACTTGCAATAAGAACAACATTAAATTATTACATCATTTACAGGGCGGAAAAATTTTAGATCGATTTGAAATTTTAGAAATTAATAAAGCTGTTTTGTCTAACAAAATATTATCCAACGACCAAGTACAATTCGGTATTAACCCCCTCTTAGACCCTAAGTTAATAGATCATAATGTGTAGGTATATTTAAACCAAAATTATTGTAAGTCTCTTCAGTACTGTAAATACTCCTGATGATGCCCTAGCAAGGCGAAATGTACATAGAGTAATCAATAAAATAAAGTGAAGCTCCTCCAAGTGTTTAATTTACTCATATTTTGTTTAAAAATGTTTCACGAAGAGTCCATGGCGAATTACTTCCATAATATTATTATTAGTTTAAAGGGTTGAACGTTATGGGGTGGTGGTAGTGATGATCGATTGGTGTGTGAATCAGAGTAGGTAGCAAGTAGTAGTATTATGTGCACGGAATTTTATATTTTTTCTTTGATTTTATTTCATTTGGCCATTTAAGAGCCGTCATTATATGTATATATTGTAAACAAATATATTATTATTGCTACCCCAAAATATAAATACGTGTTGCTTTTTATACAATCTGTATATCGCTCATATATCTGTATCTCTGTCTTATCCTTATCCTTATATCTATATTGAGCTATATTTAGTATCTTTGTCAACAGTTTTTTCCTTCTTTTCAATTGTAACCCCACTCTTTAAGTGATTTCAACTATTATCTATTAAATTTGAATCATATTTGCTTGTGATCACTGAAGAAAGAATCTGTAATATCGCGTTGAGTGTTAAATCTAAAGAAATTAAGTTTGTTACGTAACAATTCCACATAGAATTACAAATTAATGATTGTCGATTTTTTTCCTTTACTTATGCTCTGCGATCTTCCTTCGTTTCAAATGTCGAAACTCTACCATAAATCAACGGGAACCTTAGAGGTTTTGATGATTAGTGATTCTATGGAATTCCTGTTTTTTCATTTCGAGGTAGGAACCGTAAAAAAGAAAAGAAAAACACTAAAATATGAATTTCTATTGCAAATTTTTATATTTTGTGTAGGTACCTATTCGTATTGTGGTATGTAGGCTTTCATGACCGGCGTCAATCGAATTAAGATAACTTACCGGGCTTTTGGGTCGTGGTCTATAGGCTTTTAAAATTTTCGTCAAAAGTATGTTTTTGTCCTTGCAGATGTTCAACATAGGTAGATTTAGTATTTTGCTTGTTAAAACTGTTTAAATGTTCTTTAATTCTCTCTTTAAATGGTCTCCCAGTTTGTCCTATATGCGATTTCTCGCAACATCCACACTTTAGTAAATAAATTCCTGATTTTTCAGCTTTATTTGTTTCACTTTTATTATTTTTTATAATGTTTCCTAAAGAACTATTTGTTTTATATATCTAATAAAAATTATGTATTATGTTGTCAATATTATTCGCTAAAAATTTAACAAGTTTGAATCCTATAACAACAAAAAATCGTAAATTACATCTCACAGTATTAGTAAATAATTGGGAATAGTATTTTATTTATTTTTTTTTTCACATTAATTGTGGGAACCTATAGGTTCCTTCAGTATCATTAGTCTTTTTCTTATATTGCAACCATGTAAAACACACAGTATGCCTTCTTGCAAGTCCAATTTGAATGGATTTAACAAGTAGCTCGCATTCAGTCGGTTGTTAATTTAAAATATCGCGTAAATCTATGTAATGATCGCTGTGTAAGTAAGTTATTACCCACGTACAAAACAACAAGTACAATAATTGGTCGTAGTGTATTTTTTATCTTTTGTATTACTTATTTCTATGAAACTGGTATATTAATCAAGTAATGTGACATTAATTATGAGCTAGAACGAATTTAAGTTCGGTTAGAGTTTCACTTGCAAATGGGTGTCATATATTGTTGTAAATGGAAGCTTTAAAAGCTTCCGACCGAGGTAAATGAGATGTAATTTGTTGTAAGTCGAAATTCGGCACACGGCCAACGTTATACAGATACAGTAAATAGTGTTTCTGTCTTTCTTTCGCTTTCTCGGTTTAAGACCGATTATTTTTGGGTCAAGGGAAACGGCACGAGAACGTAAATTTTTAGTTTTTGACTTAGGTTAGGGACCGCGCGTTTGTACGCGTTTATTTAAGTTTACGGCAGACTCACGGAAATGCCGGAATCATTGACCTTTGTCGTGCGTCGTTCGAAATAAAACGTTTTATTATACATTTCCATCTGATGACACGGTGCGGTGCAGCGATTAATCTAAATCCTTTCCATTCACAATCAGTAAAAATTATAAAGTTGTTGTTGCTATTATTATACCATTCTCACCCACATACATACGCACAGTCGAACATGGAAATAAGGAACGATTTCGGATGGGGAATTAACAGGTCCTATTGGTTTTAACGAACTAAAGTTTCTTTGGCAGCCCAACCCTGACCAATCATTTTTAAGCACACGTCAGCATTTACTTTTAATAAATCGTATAAAGGGGGATTTTTTTTAATTTAATTAATTGTTTTGATTTGATTAGTTAATGTTTAAAAGAACATTTAAATCAATAAGAATAATCAAGATAATTTTATTCACCAATAATTAGGAAATAATAAATATAATTAATTATCTACTTAGACGGGAGATGAAGGCGAGCGTGTATAAACAAGTATATATAAATTTAGCTGGCTGGCGACTGTGTGAAAGTGAGATGACGACAAACAGGCGTTCTCGCTCATAGGAAGTTATCACATGAAATAATAAAAACACTTACCGATCTGTTGACAAGATCATAAAGTAATTAGGTACTCACCGGGGTCCCTTCGGAACCCCTGCCCCTCTGGATCACTTGCGAATTAATTTTCACCGGTCTAGCAGAATCCGTCAATCAGCAAATCGTATTAAATACCTGTAATCATGAGTTTGCGCTCCCGCGCCTCCAGACGGAATACACACATTCTGGAGACCAACAGAGTAGGTCAAACACAACCCCGTCCCGTAAACCAATAATTTACTACACAAATTATCTACGCATAATAAATGCACCTGCAACGTAACGCATCGCTACGCTCGCAAAAGTATACGCATCGCATTGCTAGCAAAAATCGCTACTGCAATCGTGCACGAAGTCTACAAACATTCTGTATATTAGAAAAATTTTGCCCTCGCATCTTTCTATTCCTTCCTGTCTTTCGTCACCCTTAGATAACATAAACAAAACATGTGAAGATGCTAGTCGCCAGCCTTTACGACGTTAAATATGAGATTCAAGAAAAAGCAAATACAAAGATGATAATTATTGAATATAATTTTGATATAATTATTTCTATTTATATTTCGTACCTTACAATCGTACGTAGCCTATTTTGCGACTTATCAATGACTTTTATATTTCTTGTTTTTTATTAGTGTAGCAAAGTCATTAACTGGCAATACAATGGTAACAGAAAAGAGAAACGTAATATACTGAAAGTTCGAGAATAACAAATTATAAAAACTACATATATGTAGTCACGTAAAACGTACAAATTTTAATTATAATACAGTAAAACTCAGTTAATCTGAATTCCCATAATCCGGATGAAAATGAAATATTACATTTTTATAATATGCATTCCATAATCCGGATCAACTATGATTCCGCAATCCGGATCATATGTTGCGCAACTTGTGATATACTTCTCACTGTAGGCTCGTGTAATTCCGGGAATCCCCGGATCGTTGTAATGCATTATGGCGTCGAAGAGACCGGACAAAAAGTTAAGTCTCCGGGAAAAGCACGAGATAGTGGAATAATTAATTCAAAAGTGTCGGATGCTGATGACTAACTTATTGTATTCTTTAAATAAGTGTGACACATTCCTATTTCATACTTTTTATCTATTTTGGTTTGGCCTTGCTATAATGCTTAGTTGGTGTATTTTTTTACCCATTTTAAAGATGATCCGGACTTTTTACTACTTCAGATCCCCTAGATTTTAATTGGTCCGGATTAGTGAGGGTTTACTGTAACTATTTTAATGATACGTCGTTTCAAGTTTTTATAAATATTACAATTTAATTTGTACTGTGTACCTTCATCTCTCACTTACGCACTGACGCCATTACAGCTTGATTCGCCCTTGTTTAAGTTGTTTACTCAGTCGGCGGGACTGATGAAGTCGACTGTGAAGTCCGGGCTGTTATACGATTTATTAGTGCTAACGGACTAAAACCGAATGATATTCACCGTGAAATTGTGAGATCTGTGCAGTTTACGGACAAAACATTAGGAGTAATGAAACAGCAAGGAAGTGGGTGAGAGCATTTAAAGATGGCCGCACAAATGTGCATGACAATGCCCGTTCGCATATGGCTAATCGGACCAAAGATCTCTTTGGTCACATCTTTTCACTGGGAAACTCTAGATCATCCTCCGTACAGCGCTGATCTTACGCCCAGTGACTACAATTTGTTCCTGCACCTGAAGAAACATCTGGGCGGTCAGCGCAGCGTCTTCAAGACGATGACGAAGTCAAAACAGTTGTGATGCAGTGGTTAACAGTTAACAAGTCAGGCGGCAGAGTTCTATTAGAAGGGTATTCAAAAACTGGTCACTGGTCAAACGTTATGACAAGTGCCTCAGTATTGAAGGAAGTTATGTAGTAGAAAAGTAGATTAAGGTACAGGCTTTCATATAAAAATAAAATTATTAAGATATCTGCACTTTTTTTATTAATTTCAAAACGGTAATTACTTAAAAAACATACCTCGTATTATAATTCTAATCGACTTTCCGATTGTAAATTTTACGCTGATATCGAGGTATATTTTGCTATTTTGCTTTCTCCGTGAAATGAAAAATTATAACTTACGATCAGACAGAAGAGGCAGGCAGGCAGGCAAAAATATACATGTAAACTTTGTATGTGTATATATGTCCCAGATTTTCATTAAATTTTACGGTTTTTGGTCTAACGTCTAACTAATAAAAATATAAGTAATGGAAATCGGTAATAACAAACACCCGGTTATAGCGAATCGAATTCGTACTTCCTTCATGTTCGTTGTAACCGTGTCCGACTGTACATGGAAAATGTGAGAGGTGCTATAAAATTGAGAATTATGATGTTTATTCTAGATACACAGATAACATTTGATCTTTGTTTCCGGCAAATGAAAACTTGGCAGGGTTAACTAATGGTGCAAAACAACTCGCATTTCATTTTTCACAACCTACTCCAACATTATTGTTTTAAATGTGAACTGTACCAGAACGGTAATTTCCTTGAAACAATACGAATTCAATTTAAATTCATAGAATACTTTTTGATATTAATAATTTTTTATAATTTTAATTTACCTATTCGAAATAAAATGGCCAACATGATAAAATTTAAATTCCTGTTTAATGATATCCTTTCAAAAAAAGGGCAAAAATATATCATTCCTGATAAACGGGTTCTTACACTTAGTAAAGGAATTATTTATCGCCATTCCATGCCAGATATGTTTATGCTTATTTACTAGATAATTTGTTGTTTTGATAAAATGAATAATAAAATATTCAAAATAAAATTGCATAAAGAAACTTAGATAGGTAAGGTAAGTAAATTACCAACTTTTGTCTTCCATTTTTTCTATTTAATTTATTGTGTTATTTAAAATATTATAATATAAGCATGCACATATATATGTGCAACAATTTTGCTTTGTAAATATTATAAAATAATTAAACAGTTGAGTATATGTTATGTTTATTATTTGATGTAGGTTTTCACACCGTTGTTTATTGTTGTTTATATATGTATTTACATAACAGGAATTTTTAAGGCCGAATGGCATGTTACTTAGAATGGTATTCATAAATTCCTGCAACAGCAGCATTTGTTTGTACTTCTCTGTAACCAATTATATTTGTTTCTTGCGTCACTTTTTTTTTCACAGTTTCTTAGTTCTTTTTATGCAGGTAGAATTATTTAAACAGTAACTATATATTATTATACACAGCTGATCGTTAACGCTAATGATACGCGTGTATCATTCATTAAATTACGTTTTTATAAAGGTATGTAAGTTTGTATTTATTGTTATGTAGGCATAACATCTGTATATATATCTACCTGATGTTCTTCATGTCTTTGAATGGATTCTGTTAACGGTTAAGGAAAAGAAATGGTGATCTGTTTAACATAATTACTGGTAAATTAGTACAGTGGCGCACCGAGGAAAAGCTTGTGGGGGTGGGTTTATCTAGGGCTCGTGAGTTTTAAAAGAAATATATTAAAAACGGGTAGGTATATAACGAATGTCTTGCCAAATTATAAATGATATTAATTTAAATAATAAGTTTCAAGCGTGAGATTAATAGAAAAAATATTAATAACTAGAAACCTTTTATTAAAAAAAAAAAATACAATAATTTATAATACTATAACCCATTTAGTCGTTCTTCACCGTTGGAATTTCTTAGGTAATCCTTAAGAAGTTTTAACGATGTTTAAATAAACATACAATTGCCGTTTTTACCATCTTGGGAATTAGTTTTAACGGATATAAAATTAAAATATTAGTGAAATATCGATATATTGCTGAATATTATGTTCTAATTATAGGCGCTAGGGAGGGGGTTAACCCCCAAAACCCCCCTCGGTGCGCCACTGAACTAGTATGTATTTTGACTAAACTTACAAATATATGTAAGTATAATAACAATTAATTACTAAGAATTAGTGAAATGTATTACGGAAAGTTCTTGTGTGACTGTTATTTAACACAGGAACGGGTATTTACCTCAAATGAATAGTTCCTAAATAGAGAATAATAAAGCAGACTGTGGTATGTAATAAATTACAAAAAGAGAGACTTACCCTTATATACCACAAACGATTACTAATTTGGACACGTGTTTCGCCCACTTACAATGAGGGCCTGTTTCACTCGGGCGTCGTGCAAAACAGAGAGATAAGTTCCCGTTTGGTGCGTTTTGTCGATTGCAATTTAGTACACTGCGGGTGTATTGTTTGTCAATATTAAGTTTTATGTCATTATTATTTCTTATCCAATTGCAGCCCTCTGTGGTGCATTAGGATGGTTAGGTTAGGTTAGATAATGTGTGAAGGAAGGTTGTAACATAATATATCTGATATGTAAACAGAAAAATTGTTATATTATATTTATATTATTTAATTTGCAAGACTAATGACGTTAACGCCCGAGTTGGGAATTTTATTTAGCTTATTTTGTTAGGGACAGACTTTACGTCCGAGTTAGGAACTTTTTTTGTTAACGCTGGAGTTGTAACGCACGAGAAATGAATAAATAAAATATTGCTATATGTATAAGTATATTTTATGCGTAAAATATTTTAATACCTATAGCATTACTGTTTAAATATAGAATCTCCGATATTGAAGTCATATTATATATATTTACTTATCATCGAGTCATAAGGATAACGTCATGCCAAAACTAAGCTTTATAGTTGGTACAGGGCGTTCAGAAAAAAATCCAAAGTTTTAAAACATTAAACACGAATAACTTCAGTTTTTCAAATGGCACCTAGCATATTTTATTTTGTCATTCGATTCCACTTTTTATCCTCTTTCGATACATTGGATGTTTTCTATTCTTAATTAAAAAAAAAATCCAAAATTATTCAAAAATTTTCAAATAGAACAGTGGGAAATATCCAGATGGATCGAAAGAGGATAAAAAATGGAATCGAATGACAAAATAAAATATGCTAGGTGCCATTTGAAAAATGAAGGCGGTACAATCCTTTTTGCAATAAATTAAATTATCTCAGAAACTATTTATCGCATAATGGGCATACAAGTTGGTTATCAAAGTCACCTTAAATTTTAGGTTTCATACGAATTCATGGTAAAAATCTACCATTGCATTTAAAATAAGAAAGCTGACATCAACTTCCGGTATAACCGGACGTGCCCGACAGTTGAAATTACTTTAGTTAAATAGATCATCCTTGATAACTCCTACTTCCAACTCCCAAATTTTCAAATCTGTAACATGCTTAGTTTCCCTAAAACGTCTAATGTACCACTGAGTTAGTTAGACCCTGTATACTTACTGTAATGAGTAGGATATTTTATTAATTTATAGGAAATTTAAAAATAACATACCAAGAATTTGTTTATCTTTTTCATGAAACAGTTTTGCAAACAAAAGTCTGTCATGTATTACGTTATCACCAGAGACCGGATTTTATGCATTTGCATGGTTCGTTTATTTTCTCCAGTTATGTCTTGTTATACCTAAAATCTAGTGATGCATATTTTCTCTATATTTACAATATTTTTAGGTAGGATAGTTAATTTAATCATAAAAACGACACATTATTCATGGTTAAAAAATGAATACCTTATGCTGCGTGTATGTTTACATCCTACCCTCATTGTCGTTTTGATAAAATTGCTTACTTTCCCATACTATATGCATATTATATATACCTTATACCCTTAAGCAAAAGTTAGATACATGACTTTGTGCCTTTAGTTAGTAAGTTATTTATCCTACAGCTATCTAAAGAATTCGTTGTTATATCGAAGGAAGCTGTATCCGGAAATATTAATTATGACAATTAAAGCAAAATTTCAGTTTTTACTCAAGTACGTTAAAGAGAAAATATTATGATTAATGATTATTTTTTAGTCCGTCTTTGTATTTAAAACAATTAGTGGCTGAAAAAAATTCGCACAATATTGCGTTAGACATTTACTAAAAAAGAAGAACTGCTTGAAATTAATTTTCAAGAAGACACGTCATAATTTTATAATACAGATTTTTAACAAATAAAATAATAAATTGGGTATGAACTTATTTTTATATGTATTTATAGTATTATCACGAACTGTACTTGCGGCTTATGTTGGTCCTAATTAACATCACCTTCCTGGAATAGTTAATGGAAATTCTCGACCTTCTTAGATACGTCTGGAATATTCTAGTAACGATCAATAAAAAGAAAATAGTAATACAGGAAGGTTGTAGAACGTTCAGGAAGAACTGCTGAAAAGTATAAAAGCGAGTGCACTTGGCGAACCTAGTCAGTTTGTTTACATTGTGCGTTGACAAGTGACAAGAGCGATAGACAGGCGATCGATAGTCATAGAGTGGCTACAGTTGAATGCGAGTATAAGTAGTGGCGAAGAATACGGCGACGGGAGAAATAGATTTACTAGTGTGAAAAATTGTCTAGACTTGTGTTAATCACAACTGTGGTTAATTTAATTTTAGTTGTTAATAAATTTCGTTGTATATAAAGGGAAAATAAAGAATAGGAGACTCTGGTAAACAAATAAGTGAAAAATGATGAGAGACTCAGCTCAATTGGTCAGTCTCAGTCTCGCCTTGATAATACCCACTTAAGAGATGGGCGAAACATGTTCTCTAAGTAAAATTTGTTGTGGTAAATTGGAGTATTTTTATTAAAGACTTATATGAAAAGTTTTTGAAAAATCGATAATTGTGCATTTTAGGCTTCCTAGCACTGTTGACTTGCTCGGTAACATATTTCAAGCTTTCCCGTTGATTTAGTTTTACCCTTAGAGCGTAAATACATAGAGGCAGCATACAATAAATACTATACCAGTGTGTGTGAAATAGGAAGTGTACCTGGGCATACTTTCTCGCTCTAACGCGGCCTGATTGGTAGAGAGAAAGATAGGGTTGGGGAAGGGAGATCCAATCAGGCAGCGATAAAGTGAGAATAATAAAGGATGTCCAGATACACTTCCTACCTCAAAATCCGTACTTAAGTCGCTCAAACATTTTTATCAGCTCTCGTTATCTAGTTTAGATCACACCTTCACAATTATAATATACGCTTATTTTTATTTGTTTATTTAATGTGTAAAAACAGGTCGTTAAAATTAACGAATAACGAGACTATAAAAAACGCATATGGGATAATTTTATACTTTGTAAGAGTTAAACAAATATTATTTATTTATTTCACTTATTTTCTTGAAATACGTCTGGCTAAACAAAACATGAAAAATGTCATATATGTAAGATATAAGTTCCAACTAATAACAGCGGAATTTTACACGATTAATTGAGGTTGTGCGGTATTGTTTTGATTTATTTAAATTGGTAGAATATTACATTACATTTCATATTGAAGTATCAAGTAGAACTTATAATTGCGATTAATTGATTTTGATATCTTAATCAAGGAAGAAAGGCAAAGGAATTTGAAAAGTTTGTAAATAAAAACCCTTAGTCCGGTCGCGAACTCTTCATTCATCTCATATTAAAGAATACAGGGCATCCTAGTATTTTTTTTTTTTTTAATAATACGTATATTACCTATTTATTTTTTTAGAGCGTTTATCATACCTACAAATAGATATTTGCTTCTTTGTAAGTGCTGTACAGACGAAATTTGTACATTTTTTATCAGTCTCAGATCCAGGGGAGAGGCGATGAGGGCGATAGCATAGCAGTGCTTTTGAATGCAGCACTCAAACATCTGCGAAGTTCAAAAACCAATAAACCCATGCGGTTTAATATTTAAAACCTGTAACATTAGCGTTTTAAACTCCTTAACCTTAGGCAGGGACAGCTAACCAAGGTCATCTTATGAAGGTATTTATGATTTAGGTAAAGGGGTATAAAACGCATAGGTTATAGGGTTACGGAGTATATATCGCTTGGGTTCAATAGTTTATTCGGTTTTGAATTTCGCAGGAGTTTGGATACTCTATTTGGGAGCACTGCTCCGGAGTCAGTTAGGAAACACACAAGTTCCTCTCCCCCTCAGCCCTCAAGCGACCTAGCCACTCATATATACCCTTCTTTCACCATCGCCCCACTAACGAAGGTTTCTGGATCCGCCCCTGTTTGTTATGTTTCGCGCAACCTTAAAACCTGCCTTGCATGTATGTCGTAAGAAATACGACGCGTAGGAAAATACTTTTAATTACCTATGTACATATCTCACGACCTCCTTTTCCTTTATAGTTATTTAGGTTAGATAAAGTTAAATCTTCACAGGTCTACAAGTAACCGTTTTCTCCCTCCCTGATATAGCGATTAAATATAATTGCAAGTTAAGATTGTGTGTGTTTTAGCTGACATTGTGCGAACTGTATAAGTATATTATAGGTACATTAATTTTATTGTTCTATCCGTCGGTTTTGCTACTACTTTATCGGGTACTCAGTACTCCAAAGGTAATTTTACTGTTTGAGTACAGCACAAAAACTTTTTAATACAGCGTACAAGATTTCATGGCAGAAGCAATTTGTTGTAACGGTAGAAAACGTTTATTATTATGTAGTCATTATGTAAGTAAGCCTCTACCACTTTATTGTTTGGCTTTCTTTAATTTTTTAGGAGAAACCTGTAATAATAAGTAATTTTATCCAGAATGTATAAAGGAGACATTTCCATAATCCAATGCGAGACATTCGTACTCATGCCCGATTAGATACTTCTTCATCTTCACATGCAACTTTTATAGCTTCTATTTTCCACAGTCTACATGGACCACATGTTTTTAAATAAAAATATTCATTCTCCTTTAACTATATCTATATCGAGACAATAAGCGTGCATCTATTGCATGTGAAACCGCTAAACACACACTTAAAGAGGATTACGTATTCCTCGCGCAGACAGAGTATATCATGCTTTTCTGCATCGATTGCTGTTTTATGCTAATAAATGTGGGTGCTAAGGGAAGCCGGCACGGCTACAGTGGTGTACAGAACCATCCTGCCGGCTCAGTTAAGTATTCCGCAACACTCTAGGCCAAATACTCGGAGAATTCGTTTGGTTTACTGCTCTACGATGACTGTCTGCAAAAGACGATATTCAATAAGCACATCAGCGTTGGATGTGATGTAGATACACTAAATTATTATATTAATAGATTTTAGTTAAGTTGGGTCGCAACAATACATTAATATCTAAAAACAATTAGCAGTTCTGCAACTCTGTAGCACATATAAACCAGCCGCACATGCTTGTTTTGTTTCAGTTTGTACTTTTATCTTGAGGATATCGTTTCGGTTTTTACACTATTAACAAAAGAGTGCAGAAGATACTTACAGCATGCATTACGTTTGCCTCCAGCCATCTCATTTTTAAAAAATTTCAAAATATTAGAAAGCCAGCCAGAGAGCATTTTTATATTGTCACAAACTACACAGGTTATTCAAATTTAGAGAAACCATATTTTTAGCTGTATAAATGTGGGTTTTGCGTCTATTAACCTTTATACATAAATAAAATAAAAAGGGTTCACACATTTTTCGAAATATTTGTTTTATTTTTTATAATATATTTTATGTTACTAAACTTTTTTGGCAGTTTGCTTAATGTCCTAGTTTTGTATTAGGATAATTGTTTACAACTGGTGGGGACCTAAAATTTTGTAGCGGCGTACTGAGGTTTTTGTTGTTGGAAATAACTTAAAATTAAAAAGGAGCATGTTTTTTTAAATATTATAAGAGGAACCTACCATACCAACCCCTAAAACCTGACCAGAAGTGCTCAGTATAAGAAAAGTTTGCTCACTGTATATACAGTAAAAACATTCATTTTCACAAAAATTACACCAACATTAGCTTAAACTTCATATATTATTTAAAAAAAAAATGTAAACAATTGTCTGTACTTGTTGATTCATCCCTGTTTAGACACAGTAGTGTGTGTATTATACTATTTTTAGGTACGTATGTGTGTATTCGAAACAGTACTGAGAATCGCTGTAGAATGTAATTGTACGCGATATAAAAAAAATAACTGCAACGAACGAAAGTTGTTTGACCTGAAGAGTTAGCTGATGGCCCACGATGGCGATGGATATAGCATAGCGTGCTCTTATATAGCGGGGGGTGGTGTGTGGGTTAGGCAACGGATGTCGCCGTGTGGCTTTTGCTTGTTCGAGTACGGAAAGGCTGAGAACGGTCGCGGCCAACCGAAACAGTACGGACATGGCGCTTTCGGCAAATGACCTTGAGGGGGACCAGAGCGCACAGGCGAACGCCCAATTTGTATTTTAAACCTAACGAACCGAATACCAAACGGTCTTCTTTGTATTTTCTACGGATGAGTTGCATCCTGTTACAGATTCATACAGCGACAAGCGAGGGGATTGATACTTATTTCCTTTCTTGACTAAATAGGGAACGAATCTTTTTTAGAATAACGGGATGAAGCGTTTTGAACCTTTAAAAGGTATCTGTCTGATTTGATTGTTTATGCTTCTTTCGCTTCTTTACAAATAACATGCTATGTACGAGGCATGTTTTTTAAGTAAGTACCGTTTCGAAATTAATAAAAAACGCGCAAAGATATCTTAATAATTTTATTTTTACATGAAAGCCTGTACCTTAATCTACTTTTCTACATAATTTCCTTTAATATTGAGGCACTTGTCGTAACGCTTGACTAGTTTCTGAATACCCTTTTCATAGAATTCTACCGCCTGACTTGTTAACCACTGGATCACAACTGTTTTGACTTCGTCATCCATAGTCTTGTAGACGCTGACCGCCCAGATGTTTTTTCAAGTGCAGTAACAAATAATAATCACTGGGCGCCAGATCAGGGCTGTACGGAGGATGATCATCACCCGTAACAATTTGGCGTAAGAAATCATCACCTTCGTTGTGGTATATCTCAAGAAAAGTCAATGCACTGCCTAAACGTTTGGTTTTGTGCACATCCGTCAACATTTTCGGGACCCAGCGCATTTGTGCGGCCATCTTTAAATGGTTTCACCCACTTCCTTACCATTCCATCACTCATAATGTTTTGTCCGTAAACTGCACAGATCTCAGATCTCACGATGAATATCAATCGGTCTTAAACACTCAGTAAACAACGTAAACAAGGGCGAATCAGACTGTAGTGGCGTCAGCGCGTAGGTGAGAAATTTAGGTACTCAGTGAGTATGCGTGAAACGCTGCGGCGGCAGAATTTCAAAACGGTACTTACTTATAAAGCATGCCTCGTATTTTAACTAACTGATTATATATAAATATATATATGTATATGTTTTATTATAATATTCAATTATCGGGATTAATTAAAACACGGACTATTCGGACTATAGAAAAAATAAAACGAATTACTGAGTCGTCATTAAAATCGTAAAAAAATTTGATTTTTATCCTTATTACGTTTTATGTCTAAAATTGCAGCTCTACCAACACTATACTTTTTAACCAAGAATTATCGTTTGCACTATTATTGAAATTATTCAAAATCTGTTTTTCGATGAGGGTTAGATTAGCCGCCATTTTGATTTACACTAACTACTCCAGAAATTCCCCAATCTAATTAGTTCCAGCAAAAACAAACCAACGTATAAACGATCTACAAATTGTATGGTTGCAGTCATGATACCTAATGTTAAAGTGAAATATTTCAATTTTTACCCTCCAATCAATAATTACATATTAATGAAGTGTTGAGTAACTTCCGAAAGTACATTCTTAATGTATGTTTTATTTACTGTTTACGGGAAATTTCTTTAAGTTGCCACAAACAATATAAAAAACATCATTAACAGTTCGTCTCAAAAAAGGGAATTCGTTTGAGATAGATAAAATATACAAGGGTATTAATTCTTATTTAAATGTACCTATGAGAATAATGAGGGACTAATGATAAACTTCTACCGAAGTTTTCATTTTTGACTAATTTAAACATTTTAATGACAACCAAGAGTACCTGTGTCGAATTCATATATACGTATACAATAATTTTTTTTATAATAGAGTAAAATCACGATTATCCGATTAATGTGGTTTAAAGTGATTTCGGTTAATCCCGAGTTTTTTTTTATAAACTACATGTTTGGAATACAATTAACATTGCGGACTTACTTACAAGCACTTATGCAATATGGTATTATATGTTTAATAAAAAGAAAAGATAGAACAAAATAATTTACATATCTATTAAAATAAAAGTACTGCCACTACGATAACAATTCTTATTAGACCTCGATGATATCCGAGACGTTCTGTGGAGAATCTGAGGCGCGTTAAGGCAATCCTTTATTTATTATACCTAATGTAGATTTTTCGTTTAATTGGAATAATTGCTTTTTACAGTTTATTTCAGATAAACCGTATTTCACATAATTGCGATTCGGATAATCGGGATTGTACTGTATACCTTCATATTGAGTACGTATGTAAATATTAAATAACTAGATTTTAAATACAATGTGATGTCACCTCTCGTATCTTAGTGGCAAAAGCATTGACGCGTAAACCTAACGTTCCCGGGTTAGAGTCTCGGCGAGAGCGTAACAGCAGCAACAAAAAAAATTCCTCATTAATTTGTAATCAATCTGTAGTAGGTACAAATTAATTCAATAATCAATATTTAAAATTTACCCCTACTGAAAATTCTTTAAATGTTTCATTATTAACTATATATTGTAACGTGATGTTAATATATGTAATGTATGTTATCCTGAAAAATAGTAGGAAATACAGAAATCAGTTTACGAATTTCACAGTAAGATGTATTAACAGATATTAGGAAGTAGAAAAAAATTTGGAATCATTGTATTACATCAGCGATTTACCATAATCATTTTTACAAATGTACAGAAAAGTTTACTAGGTGAATTGCATTTTTGCACTTATTTTAACTACATTCACTGATACTGACTGACACCCTTAACAGAACAAAATATTTTAATGCACCGGGAACAATCGCAAAAATTTCACAAAAAAGAAATCCTTTAGTTACAAGTTCAACTAAGAAAGTGAGAATACCTTAAACTTCGCAGCCGTGCCGACCAATCAAGAAATAGCTGTCATCGTGTATTACCGTTAACAGTCGTGTACGTACAAATTTTGAACACATTTAGAAACGAACTACTAACTTTAAACCTGCAACTGCCTTTAACGGTCAATTGCGCTTGATTTGAGCTGTTTGTGGTATTTGTTGTGCTCTTTAATCAGTGTTTTTGAATACTTGTGTTATTAAAGAAATACTGAAATAGCAATTTTCATTGCTTCGTATCCCAATTATGGATCCAGAAAGGAAAGTAGTTATGTTCTATAAATATTTACTTGAAAAAATTACACAAGTGTTTTTCAGAGATGACAAAATGAAAATTTTAGTAGTTGATCTTCAAATTTGAAAATTATTATTCTATTTCAGAATTTCTGTCCAATGATTATAAATAGGTCGGTTCGTTGGGGATGGTAGTGAGTTAGGTTAGGTGTGGGATTTGTAGTGCTTTTTAAATGTAATTTAATTTTTATAGTTTGCTTTATGTTACTATTGTCTATAATTTGTATTTTGTAAATAAATATGTATTAAAAATAAACTATTTCAGTTCATATTTTGTTTGTTTTTTTGATATATATATATATCTTCTATGTATTCTTACGTTTTTGAAAATTGTTCAGATATTTGAGAATAATATGATGCCATTTGTAATTTAATACAGTAATTTTGTTTAATACGTTAACCAACATATATTGCTTTATAATTACTATTGACTGCATTACTTGATTCTATTACTTTTAGGCTATAATTATAATAAAAAGTAAATAAACACGATTAGTTACAAAATTGTAAAATAATCTGCAGTTAATAAATAGTAAAGTCCAAGAGAAAATGATGAACACACATAAAAAACTGCAGGTTTATAAAATTCAAATTTAAATTTCGCGGGCTCCTGTGTCACGCCTACATTACTCTGATTGGTTGGCACGACTGCGAAGTTTAAGGTATTCTAAGAGAGTGTAATAATATATTCTGCGTGTCTTATGTGTATGTAATAGTGTTTATTTTTTAGTTACGTAACGTTGAGATAAACAAAAATGTGCGTTAGTAATACGTCCTGGTTGTAAGTATCAATGCTTTAAGAAGTTTGTTATTAAACGGTCCGTTAACAATGAAACCTACACGGCATTGTATTTAAATTGAATCGCCTTCACGCTGGCTTCTGTTTAATCTACGAAATAATGGCACTTGAATCAAAAAGTTTTAATGAAGTACAAATAGAATTCAAGGGCGCCATGATTTAACACTTTGCCGTTTAATGTTTGCGTAATATAGAATAATTAATTTAAACTGAAACTGCAACAGTCGGACGGATACCAGTGACGAAACAAAAATCGTTGAACATTATTAATGTTGTTTTTTGACAATGCGAAAAAGTTTCGCTAAACATTCCTTAAAATTAACAACTTATCAATTTCATTCATTTTAAGGTTACAGTCAAATGAACTTTTCAACTTATTTCAAAAGTATGATTGTAGTTGTCTCAAAATGTGAATTTCGATTTTACATAACAACTAACTTTTATTACACAAGAGCAGTGATTTTGAAGATATTTTTTCGGTAGCTTCCTACTTAATTGGTTTGTTAACTTTGCTTTATTATTCCATGGATTCCTATAAAAAAGTTTTTTTTACTATCGTATTACATTTATTGATACGAGGCATATTTTTTAAGTAAGTACCGTTTTAAAATCCTGCCGCCGAAGCGCTGCGGTCAGCGTTCCACGCAAGCGCACTGAGTACCTATATATTTCACCTACGCACTGACGCCATTACAGTCTGATTCGCCCTTGTTTACGTTGTTTACTGAATGTTGGATGAGGATGCCTCCGACTGTGAAGTCCGGGCTGTTATACGATTCCTTAGTGCTAAAGAACTAAAACCGATTGATATTCATTGTGAAATCTGTGCAGTTTACGGACAAAACACTATGAGTGATGGAATGGTAAGGTGGTAAGGAAGTGGATGAGAGCATTTAAAGATGGCCGCACAAATGTGCATGACAATGCCCGTTTGCATATGGCTAATAGGTCCAAAGATCTCTTTAGTCACATCTTTTCACTGGGAAACTCTAGATCATCCTCCGTACAGCCCTGATCTTGCGCCCAGTGATTACAATGTGTTCCTACACTTGAAGAAAGATCTGGGCGGTCAGCGTCTTCAAGTCGAAACAGTTGTGATGCAGTGTGGTGTTGCAAGTCAGGTGGCAGAGTTATATGAGAAGGGTATTCAAAAACTGGTCACTGGTCAAACGTTATGACAAGTGCCTCAATATTAAAGGAAATTATGTAGAAAAGTAGATTAAGATACAAGCTTTCATTTAAAAATAAAATTATTAAGATATGTAATTAATTTCAAAACGGTACTTACTTAAAAAACATGCCTGTTACAAGAATTATCGTATATTTCGCTCCCTTAATATCGCTATATAATAGTGTTCTACGTATCTAATGGTGCTAAAGTATAGGCAGGTTTGTAAGGTGATTTTGTGGAACTATCTTCTCTCATGATACAAAATTATGAATTTATCTGACTACTAAATTGTCTAATTAAAGTATGAAACTAACGCCCCTATTTTCGATATCCAGTATGTTGTCGTTCAATACGAATTTTTAATTAAAAGTCACCAACGTTTTTACATCAGAAATGTCAATATTCGGTGGTTGTAGGGTCATAAATAGTATGTTGAGTGACTGTGGCTGAACACCCTCCGGAATAACCTCGCATGATTAAAATGTATGTGCTATGCACAGGGTTGCCATCGTTTTAGATTTACTCGGATTTTTCCGGATCTGTCTGGATCGCACAACTGGCCAGACTTCTGCTCATTTATAATTAAATTATTAAAAATATGTGTAATTAATATATCATTAATAGCAAGCAAGCAAGTTTTGCTTATTCAAAATAAATTATTGAGCTCAGCTATTTGGTTTCTTCTACAGATGCCTAAAACAGCATAAACATCTATACTGGTGTTACTTGTATTAAACTTACTATGTTGTATTGAAAAAAAGATGGCATTAAAGTCATTTTTTGCGTCCTACACAGTAGGTACTGCGAATCGAAAGCCAAATCCCACAACCGGTTTCGACCTATTGGTCGCTGGCAGAAAGCCTGTAAAGGTTGTGGGATTTGGCTTTCAGTTCGCAGTGCCTACTGTGTAGGACGCATTCCAAATGTGGGATCTGTCATCCTTAATATTTAGAGGAAAACGGATTTTAATGCCTTCTTTTTTTTAATATGTTATGTCTTCGTCTAAGAATCCATCGGAATGAACAGTGTAATTCAATGCCGGTAGGGGTATTAGCCCTCGGAGTAGTTGTTTCTGTTAATTCCATATTTATATTTACTATATTGTGTTGGTAGTAAAGTAAGTAAAAGAAAACAGTATCAAATGTCCGGGGGTTAAGCTCAAAAATCCTGGATTATTGAGCTTCTTGTCCTGGTTTATTGTTTTTACAGATTGCAATCCTCGCTGTGCCTCTTACAATAATAATACCCAAATTTGGATGGGTTCAATTAGTTTATAAAACCTTTATGAATAATTTCCTTCGCCCGAGTTTGTTTTTTAAAAATCTTCTAATTCTACAAGTTTTTTGTTTTTATTGAAATTCAATTTTTGGTGCTTTCCGCCAATACTGTTATCACTTTTTTGAACCACTAATTGGTCTGTCTGTCTTGTGCTTCCCGGAATGTGATCCATACTATCGCACTCTAGAGTGTTTAAAAAAATCACTTTTTAATTATATTTAAACTCAAAAATATAGCAAGTTTTTTAATGAAAAGTAGATTCAAAATTGCCACCCTTAGTTAGAACTGCAATTTTCGTTAAAAAATTACGTGTGACACTCGCACCGTGATTATTTTCTACCGCTATGTCATCGTAAATCTTGCAAAGTGGTTACTTCATGATTATCTATTAAATTTAATCATATCTAACTGATGATAGAATGGATAATACCACTTTGCATATCAAAGTGAAATTAATTGAGTTTACCTATTAAATTCCATATAGAATAAGATTTTTCTTTTACATGAGCTATGGACCGAAGATTCTTGACTCAACGGAGGCCTAAAAATACCACAATCAACAATATTATGACCATGAGGACATGTATGTAAAAGCTAATAAAAGGGTTTTCTCAATTTATTTTATTTGTTATGTATCACGTCGCATTGAATTAGATGTTGTTTGTATTTAAATTATAGTCGTTGACTATACAATATACAACACTATACTTATAATAAAATTGCTGAAAAGATAATACATACTGCCAGTTACTATTTATTGCTATTTTCACTTTGCCTCTGGTTATATAAAGGAATGCAGTAGGCGAAAGTTCTACGTTAATGTGCTGAATGAAAATACATTTTACGGTACCTAATGTCATAAATTAGTTGAAATAATGGACACTACCTTAATTATTATATAGTGTTCTGTATCAAAATTGATAAACGAAGTGTACTTATGGTACCGAATTACGTCAGTGTCTGTCACAGGAATTTTACATTAAGTAATATTAGGTTATTTATTTACTATTTAATTGGTGAAGTGAGTACAAAAACACCTATTAGGCCATTATCGAAGGATACAGATGTTTGTACTGATTTTTACATTTCTTGCTTAACTATTTATACTAGGTTTGTAAATGAGGGAATTCGAACAGTAGTAGGGGTGAATTGTTGGTGTTTAATTCTATTTGGTTATTTACTAGATTAACTTTGTTCCTTTGACATTTTTTAATTTCTAATGTTTCGAAAAGGTTTAACATTTTAACGATAAATGAATAAAGACTACTTTGTTTATTATCACTTTTTTATTTACAAATCCTTTTGACTTTGTCAAACAATGACAAGCTATTTGTCGAAACTATAGTCAAAAGGATTTGTAAATAAAAAAGTGATAATAAACAAAGTAGTGTATATTCATTTATCGTTAAGATGAATTATCACAAAGTAACGGCTGAATCAGTCCAATTTTTAACATTTTACTTTTTGGAATATGGTGTAGTAGTTTGACCAAATGTTTACACTTTAAACAATATTCGGATATACCTGTAGATTTTTTATTTTTCTCTATGGTATAAATGTGTTCTTTCACTCTTGTTCTGATATCTCTCCCTGTCTGGCCTACATATATTGCATCACGCATATTACACGTAATTTGGTATACCTCGCTTTTATCCATGCGATCAACCTTAGATTTAGTGTTAACTAATAATTTATGCAGATTGAATTTATTTATATTATTATATATTTGTATGCATTGTAATCCTAATTTCGTTAATTTATTGCTTACTTTATTACTTAAATTACCTATATAATTAATTGAACAGTAATTCTTTGCAGTTTTATATACATTTTTGCTTCAATTATATAACATATTTTGAATATGTAAGCGTTTTTTACGTCTAATTATATTGTTTATTGTATGTGGTTTATTGCCATTGTTTGACGCAATACTTTTTATATTGTGTATTTCTGTTTGAAAGTGGGTTTTTGATAATGGTATATTTAAAGCTTTATGTATTAGACTATTAAATGCAGCCATTTTTATACTGTTTGATTGACGTGAATTGACTGGGATTACTGCATTTGTGGTGGTCGGTTTCCTGTGAATGCACCCCAAACAACGTTAATTACATTATTTATTATTTGCTGGCAACTTGTGTTCCTCATAAGAGTGTTACATGCACTCACTCTAGAGGAGTTACAGTTTTGCTATCCTATTTCAAAATTTTCATTTTATGTCTTCGTTATAGCTTCCAAATAACGGACGGACGCAAAACAAGTTCGCCACCCATCTTATTTTAAACCAGCTAATAACTTATCTTAAATCTAACATCTTGACGGATATATTTGCACATTTTTTATTTGTATTCAAAAACCCGAGTTGCAACCATTCGCACAAAAACATCGACCTCTATATATATCATTTTCACTTTTTTCCATTTCATCAACATTCATTTTAAACTCTCCTTTACCAGGATAGTAGATAGTGGATAGTAGCCCAATGAACGGATCACAACTCCCATTGCTTTGAGGTTATTTTACCATCACAATATTTATATGTTAAATTAAATCCGAATAATTTTGAGATTGTTTTGATTAAATTTTCACTGAAATTTTGAGTAAATCGGTTTCTTCCAAAATTTAAATTATTAGAAATGAAGGAATAATGGAAATTACGTTTTAAATTTTTCAAAATATAATATAATATTACTTGTAAAGTTATTAAGTACATTTGAGAAGCAGTAGACAAATGTTTCTTCACTATCCATATTAAATCTAACGGTTTATTCTGTTGTTTTATACAATATACAAAAGCTTCAATTTGCATTTTTTCTAAGGCAAGACTAATATGTAAAGACTTTATTAGGATAGAATCAAAGACAACGATTGACTTTTACCTTCACTGAGAGAAATGTGGAATTTAATTTTATATTTCCTTAGACACGAGGTTACATTGTAAATTTTCTTGTCTATATAGCTTTCTCATTACATTCTACATACGTATATGTACATACTTGATATAAATCAAAAACTGTTGCACGTGATCTATAACGATATTACTAGGAAAAAATTGAAATTAATTACCCCCGTTGTTTCCTGTTTTCAAAAATAAAAAAGGCTATTTTGAACAATAAAATTTTAACCAATGACCAGCTTGATTTTGGAAACAACCCCCTCTTAAATCCTGAACTAGTTTATGACTGAAAAATTAGATATATGCTGTCGTAACATTATAATTTAGCTTTAGTATACTGTTTATACTCCTGATGATGCCCTAATAAGGCGAAATGTACAAAATATTCCTTAAGTACGGGTAGAGGGTGGTAAAGTAAATTTTGATTTATTATTGTTAATATGGAGTTTCAACAAGTACCGCCGACAGTCATTAATTTTATTTTATTGTTACAGGTATGTAATCTAGTCCACTTCATGAATTTCTTCTTTTTAGGTAAGTTTCACGTAGAATTAATTCTATTTTCCTAAACCGAATTATTTTATCTACTGAAGCGTTTAATAAAAATTCGTTTGCAATTAATTTTTTCTTCGGCGAATATATAAAAATAAGAGCCTCGAAGATTAGAAGGCCGATGTTTCTCATCTAACGAAATTGATGTAGGCTAATCAATTTGATTGAACGTAATGCATTAATATCAAGCGAAATTAATTATCTATGCTTAATTGAGAGAAATATGCAACGAATACTTAGGACAAAGTTTGCTTCACACCCTACATTATTAAATTGCTAGATCCTAGATGCATTAAATGATCAGTTCCATTAGTATTGTAATATGAAAATCTATAATTCAAAATCTACCCCTCATTTTATGTAATTATTGTAAATATTATGTTTGCAATATATTTTAGTTTAAAACATACGAATAAACAGTTCTAGCTTAAAAACAAATTTGAAAAAGAAAATCGAATTTTAACAGAGACAAAGCAGGCAAATCCACACTAGGGTGGTTACGAATATCTGAAGTTTTAGTGTTATAGAACTTCAAAGGGTTGCGAATTGTAAAACGAAGCGAAAAATCGCTTTAATCTATATAATGAGTGAGCCCAGGCGTAGACGTTTCTTACATGTAAATGAAGTATGCATTTATGGACTGTTCGCTGGTGCATTTCAAAGTGAAGGGTGAAATATATTTTAGATTTCTAAAGATTGTTTCTTAGTGGTGCTAGCAAAGTAAAAATAATTTATATGAATAAGTAAATAAATAAATAAATAAGTTAAAATATATTTGTTGTAACACATGGGCTGAAAAGTCCCGGCCCTAACACATAGATGGTGCTAGTTTTATTGCATTTACCACTTTTTCAGTTAGTACTAACCTTCAAAAAACAGCTGTTAAAATTTCATGATATTCTATTCATTAGTTTGTGAGTTATTGTGGTAAGAGTGACTTTATCTAGCTACTTTTGTTATTTTAAAAACAATGGATCAAAAACAATTTCGTGTTTTAATTTTACACTGCTTCTTGATGGGAAAAAATACCGTTCAAGTGAAGCAATGGCTTGAAAAGTGTCATCGAGATCCTGCTCCATCGGAAACAACCGAAACAAAATAAAACGTTGTTTTGCTAAAACGTTGCTTCAAACGTGGTCGTAGAGACACTGATAATGCAGAACGCAGTGGACGTCCAAATGAGGCGTTAGCACCAAAAAACATTAAAAAAACAACATAAAATCGTTTTGAATGATCGAAAAGAGAAATTGCGTGAGTTAGCTGACATTGTAAAGATATCAAAAGGCTTTATATTGCATGAGCATTTGACTATGAGAAAGCTAAAGCTTTCTGTTCAAAATGGATGCCGTATTTGTTCACTGTTGACAGAACAGAGACAAAACAAGAACGTGTTGATGATTCTGAGCAGTGTTTTGGCCATGTTTAAACGTAACAAACCGGAATTTTTGCATCAATATGTGACAATTGATGAAACATGGATCCATTACTTCACTCCGGAATCAAAACGATCGTCATCTGAGTGGACAGCAACTGGTCCAAACCTGGAACAATCGGCTGGAAAGGTTATGGCCTCGGTATTTTGGATGTGCGTGGTGTAATAATAATATAATAATATATCTTGAGAAGGGAAATACCATCAACAGTGAATATTATAACATATAGCGTTATTGAAGGACGAAATTGTAAAGATACGACCACATATGGCAAAGAAAAAAAATTGTTTCATCAAGACAACACACTGTATCACAAGTCATTCAAAACAATGGCAAAATTGGCAAAATATGAATTGAACTTCGAATTGCTCCCACATCCACCGTCACCATCCACCACCAGATTTGACTCCCAGCGACTATTGGTGGTTCGCAGATCTCACAAAACTGCTCGCCGGCAAAAAATTTCGCTCTAATGAAGAGGTTATCGCTGAAGCTGAGTCCTATTTTGAGGCAATAGATAAATTGTTCTACAAAAGTGGTATTTAAATGTTAGAGCGGCGCTGGAATGATTGTGTTGCTCTTGATGGAGATTACGTTGATGAATGAAGCTAATTTTGAACACAAAAAAATGTGTTTTCTTTGTTAGGCCCGGGACTTTTCAGCCCATGTGTTACCTACACCATACAGCATAACAATGTGAGATAGGAAGTGTATCTGGACCTCCTTTCTCACTCTAACGCGGACTGTATCTCTCTACCAATCTGGCTGCGTTAGAGCGAGAAAGGATATCCAGACACACTTCCTATCTTATCCTATATGCAGCCTTCAGTTTTTATACTCAAAGGCCCAGCACTTATTTGAATGAAAAACAACAGTAAATTGAGCGGAAATCATGATCGACCCAAACAGCTGTAGTAATGTAAGTAAATGCGATTCAAATAGTCAATAAAATTGTGTTTAATTAATTTTGCATATGCTTTGTTTACTTGAATTTGTTTCGTAAAGGTCGACACTTTATCGTGTATGTAACATTTTTTAAGGCGTCATCACAATCGATGCCGTCGTGATGGAGTTATGTTTGAAATTTCACAATCGGGTACGACCTTCGTAGAGACGGCCATCGTTAGACAAAAGGAAAATGTACTCTACATACACTTCACGAAACAAATGTAAACATAATTGTGATACGTGTGTACAATTTACTATAAAAATTATCAGGAAGTAAAGATAATAGCATACATAATTTTCAAACCAATTAGCAAATATTATTATGGTAGAAGATAATCGTACAAACGAATGTTTCAAAAAAAAAAAACTACATTTACTGTACATGTCTGATAAATTTGAACATGGAAAGTTGATTTAGTTAATGATATTCCTTACTTTCATGTAGGGGGGTAAGCCGGGGGCAGTACGCATAAGAGTTTAATTTTTGATTTTTATTTTGAGCAACACATGGAGGGAGAGATTGTGGTGAATAGGGCGAATAACTTAAGTTTTTGACAACATATTGACTCATTAATTAAATCCGTGTTTAGGTAACCTCAAAAACACTTCTCCTAAAAGCATTAATACATATCGTATGCAATTCCTACTTGAGCTGAATAAAATCAATAATATAATAGCCGTACATCTGTTGCACGTGTAACCTCTATCACACACGTAAAAGATTACGTGTCACATACATTATCAATGTGAACGAATCCGTAGTACCACCGAAAATATTACGTTTGCCTAGGGCAGATGTCTGTATCGATTGCAGCTCAATTACCTGCAAATACGCTGTTATGTACTAGTAAATGTTTGTGCTGAGGGGAGCGGGCACGGTTCCTGTGGTGCACAGAACCACCCTGCTGATCCAGTTAAGTATTTCGCGATGCGCTCGACCAATGATATGCACAATTCATTTCGTTTACGCCTTCTCATAAAACGGCCGGCAAAAGACGATATTGTATTGGATATGATTTTGATACACTAAATTATTATATTATATTAATAAAATTTTGTAATTAGGTCACAAAAATACATAAATGTCTAATGCTTTTGGAAGTTTTGTAACTCTGCACCTAGGGGTGAGTCGACATATTGTGATATGGATAGGAACCCTTAGGCACAATACTGCAATTTTCGAGGAAAAACTTTTGGTGTAACTTTGTTTTTAAAGAATAAATTCTTGAGAAAACAAATTCCCCCCGAATACAATAATATTTGAACAAAAACAAATTATGCTTAAATGTATAAACAATCGTATTAATCATCAAATTATTACATTATTATCTCGAATCTGAATAATACTATTATATTATCGGTTCTTATCATCGTATCCATGGGCGGTGATACACTTACGTAAAATATATGGTGCTTGGCAAATATTAAAACCTTTCATAATAATTTTTAGAAACTTTATTAAGAATATATGAATTGCAGTTTTCATATCAATTGACACAGTGTCACTAAGCAAAATTAACTAACAGTTAAAAGGGACACACCCCAAATTAATACAAACTATTTTATTAAGCCGGACACGTGTTTCGCCCACTTTATTTGTGGACATTATCAAATCGATGCCTTTTTAATGATGTTGATAAATAAATTCGTAGCCATTTTGAATGTAATAATTACTAAGAAATAATAATTTGTATTCATTCATAATTAAATTGGAATAGATAGCGTTTTAGATTGGTTTGTTCATTATTATGGATACCGTAGCTCGCAATAAAAATGTTGTGGAATCCATAAGGTCATTAAACCGTAAATTAGGACTGAAAGACGATGTATTCAACTCACTTGTACATTCCGTATGGTGTTTCATATTAGTTCTTAATTTGAGAAACATTTTTAATCGACCTTTACTTATTTTAACTGTCAACCAGTCGAAAAATTGTTATGGCTGTATTATTAGTCGTTCATTCATAAGCTAAACCAATTCAACTAAGGCTAGCTCGTACAAAAATATGTACAACTTTTTAATGAAGCATATGAATCAAGGAAGTTACAATGACGTATAGAACTCATTAATATACTGATTATCCCATTCAAAACATAATACAAAAACCACATTATATATTATGTTACTGTACCTAGTAGGTACCAGTTTTAATTTAAATGTCCAGCTATCTTTGGTAAAGACGGTGGTTGATAGGTTCGATGTTAGAAGGGGTGGGACGGATAAAAGAGAAGAGAATATTTATCGGAGACTGTGGCAAATTACAAAAAATAATAATTAATGAGACTCACCCCTTTTACCACAAAAAACTAACAATAGCGGACACATTGAATGTGAGCATTATCAACACGAGACTGGTTCTTAAATTCAAAATACTATAATTTATACTAAAACTAAGGTCTAAAGTTTACTGAATTTTGGGAGGACCTAAAATAAATGTTAACCAATTCAGACAACTTAAAACCAACAAGAGGGTGGAGGGAAAGACTCTTGTGTAAAAATTAACCTACAAGGGTTTCCGAACTTATTTTATGGCATTGAAGTATTCGCGGTTTTTCCTTAATTAATTTTTCTATTTCGTTGAAATTGAAACATACATAAGTTAAATTTTTTTTGATTTTCTCTTATGGCATTAAAAATTTCAACTTGTTGACACTCCTTCCCCTTCCCTTGATAACACATTTATTTTAGGTCCTCCCAAAGTTCAGTACACTTAGACCTTCATTTTAGTATTAATTATAATGTTTTGAATTTAAGAACCAGTCTCGCGTTGATAATGCTCACATTCAAAGTAAGCGAAACACGTGTCCGCTATTGTTAGTTTTTTTTGTGGTAAAAGGGGTGAGTCTCTTTAATTATTATTTATTGGGTAAAAGAGAATTTAAAACCGGATAGCATACCTGTAATTTGTAACTCTTAGTGAACACTGCAAAGTAAAATTTTGAAATAGTTTATGTTTATTGTTTACATGTTTACACAATTAACACAGGAAGACGATTCTTTATCGAATTTATGTATTTAACTATAGGGTTATTTATCTATAAGTACATATACTTATGTGACTACCGTGTTTAAAACTGCGGGCTTTAAAAACATTTTCCAAAAAAAGTCATTTGATTTTCTGCATTATATGCTAACTGTTTCCGAAAAAAAAAAACAAATTTTAGAATAAAAAATTTTGGGGAGAGAAGGGGCCTGAGAATGTTTACCCGGGACCCCGAAAGTCTAGCGGCAGCCTGGTGATTTACCATCATATTTATTTTAAAAAAATAGGATATATAAACATTCCAAGATGCAGTTCTTATGAAACATAATTTTAAATTAAATAAAACACAGTATAAAATGTTCACTAATTTATTCTAAAAACTCAATTGGCAATTGTTTCGGGGATTGCCCATTATCTGGAGTAATTGATACTAATGTAAATGTGTGACAAACAGGTATATATACAATTACATTTCACTGAGTAGTAGTGGGGAAGAAGATTGTCTTAATTTTAATTAATTGCTCAATCATGAATACATTTCTTGTTTACAAACATAGTTAATGTTTATTTTTAACAATATTAAAGGGCAATATTTTTACATTACTAGTGATGATATTGTGTTTAAATAGAGTAGCATTAATTATTAATTTAAATAAATAAAAATCCTTTAATTAGACGTTCAAATAGTCAACTAATTGCAGAATATTGCATCTTCGGACGAGATAGCTGTACAGATTTGCTCTACCAACCTAAAGCCCACATACGCTAGTACCATAGATATTAGCACATTATTATATAAGCGGTACAAATCTAAATAAATGACACGTACACTTGTATTGTAGTGTTAGAAAAAGTGTTATGAATTAGGATTCGGTTACAAATAACTTTAGTATTTTGTCATAATTTTTCGGCCTACTTTAGAAATATGCCCGTCTCAAACGATTATTATTACTACGATAATGTCAGAAAAAAGCAAATAAAATCAATTAGCATCACACTATTCCGTCATAGTCGTGTTTTGGTAACGTATACTAGTATCAGCACAAAAAATTGCAATGTCACTCGAGTTCATGTCCTACAGTTAGTTAGTAGGTTCCTCGTGTTTTTGTCAACATAAAACCGCTTATAATGCGGTGCTGAATAAAAGTTTTGAAAGACAGTTTCTGTTTTTAAAATCTCGTTGTGGGGGGAAACGGAAGGAAACAAAATTAATCTAACGGTAAATAAAGTGTTGCGTGTTGTGAGTAGTACACATGCGCAGATTTCGTGATTTTCCATGGCGAGGCATCTTGAAATTCTACCTTTTCCCATTTTAATTGAAAGATAAAAAAACATCCAGTGGAACTACGAATATAGCCGAATTCCGAATATAACAGGCGGGCTGAAAAGTTCGTAGGCTAGCATAGAAAAAAATATTTCTTTTTGATAGAATTTGATTTTATTATTCAATATAGTTCCCTTCGAGGGCGATACATCGATTATAGCGGTCATACAATTTTTCGATACCATTTTTATAATACGATTTGTCTTTTGCCTCAAAATATGTTAGGCTTCAGTTTCGGCGATTACCTCCTCATCGGCGCGAAATTTCTGTCCAGCGAGCATCCTCTTGAGGTCTGAGAACAGAAAAAAGTTGCTGGGGGCCAGATCTGGAGAGTACGGTGAATGCGGAAGCAATTCGAAGTCCAATTCATGGATTTCGTCTTTTAAACGATCCAATAACGCTACGTAATAGTCGCTGTTTATGGTTTTTCCCCTTTTTAAGATAGTCAATGAATATTATACCATGAGAGACCCAGAATACTGTTGCCAGAACCTTGCCCGCCGACTTTTGCGTCTTTCCACGCTTTGGAGTCTACAGTCCACTCGGCTGACTGTCCGGTGTGAAATGATGGAGCCATGTTTCGTCCATCGTCACATATCGAGGCAAACGCAAAAATTCGGATTTATTACGATTGAACAGCTCCAAACACTGCTTAGAACCATCGATCCGTTGCTGTTTTTGATCGATTGTACCAGAAGCGAGGTGTATCGATACATAATGTCGAAAGCAACAAAATTTCATTCTCAGGATTCACACACTACTTCATTAGCATTTTGCGGTTGAATAGTTGGTCCCACAATGCGCCTTAATTCTTGGTAGGGTATTTTACGTTATTTTATACGTTCTTTCAATGTAAGGTACACCCAAGTCCTCTCCTTTTCCTGTGCCATCGAATATAGTGATACAGAACAGTGATGTTCTCTTCATCACTCGACATCTTTATATGCTGAGCAACATACCACTACTGATAATATTTTATCCAAAACAAACTAAACAATGCATCTTCTTGTACAAAGTAGAAAATAGGAGACTGTGGTAAAAGAATAATTAAATAAAGAAAGACTTACCCTAATTACCACTAACTAAATATAATATGAGCGGACATGTGTTTCGCCCACATCACGCAGTCTCGCGTTGATAATGCCCAGGTGTTAAGTGGGCGAAACACGTGTCCGCTCATATAAAATTTAGTTAGTGGTAATTAGGGTTAGTCTATCTTTATTTAATTATATTGTACGTTTCGTCAATAGCATATAGATGTAGACGTCTATGAAGGGAAGCTTCGTGCACATTAAGCCTAAGTGATTTAGGCTGAAACATAAATTGAATGTCTTTTATTTTTATCGAGTACTGTACTTTCGGCAACTGCAGCGGATAATAAAATTAGCCATTGCCGGATTTTCCCTTTACTGTCTACTAAAATTTTTTAACTCGTTTACCTACTTTACGACCGTGATGTCGGACATTTCTGTTACCACCGTACCGGTTGCTTTGTCACGGCTTTCGAGAATCGACTGTGAGTGACCAGATGTTTGCAGGCAGCACCGTTTGCACTGGTCTTCATTCTCATCTGTTTTTCAAGAGAATTGTCGCAAAAATTGTTTGCGAAAAAGCCGTTGACAGATATTCATATACATCGATATTTTGTTTTCTATTTGTTAATTATACTTTTTATGGAAATGATTAAGTATATTTTTAAATTATGAGACAATAAAACAAAGCAATATTAAAGAACATTATTGCTTAAATGGAAAAATTATAAATTGCTGTTTCAGTACAATTTTCCATGGGCCACGGTAAAACAGCTCGAAAGACCACCGAATCGATGTACGCCGACCGTGAAGGCCTGAGAACTACAGTAATTTTCTTTCGTTGGAGATAATGTATAAGTACTATAAAACGGTCACTTAATTGTATTTTGAATAGTAACAGTCCTTCCTGTAAACAATATTATCGAACAGGTGTTTAGGTGTAGTTACAAAATTTGCAATCTACATACAACATAAATATTCCGTTCTATTACCTGTGCCTTTGGTTACAGTTCATAAGGGAAATGCATTGTTATTGATTGTCAACTAAGCAAATTATTAAATGGTCATTGATTCTGCAAAACTTAATCATTAGGGCTTTTCAAGGTTGGTAAGGTCACCACCCTTACAACACACCACGCAGTTCTAATTGGTTTATAAATCATTTTAAGTAGAGATGATAAGTTAGATGGTCAGATTTTTAGGATGTAAGATTAATAGTTTATATTGAAATAAACACACAGTTGATAACTTCCACAATTTATTAAATAAACTTGACACGTGTTTTGCCAACACCGTGGCTTCTTCAGAAGTACAAAATATACTTGAAACTACCTAAGAGTAGATGTCTATATGTTAAATAGGGTGGTGCATCTTCATTAGAGTGAGGGAAAAGATTTAATAGTGGTGAGGGGTTTATATCTACTTGGTCATTAAGTAATATGTCTATATTTTTATATTTGTTAATTTCTTTAGATTCTAATAGTGTAAGTTTTAAACTTCATTTTCAATCTGTAAATTTTTTAGATCTAAATTAAATATATCGTTATCTTCTAACACATGTTTGGCATAGTTAGAATCGGTGTTTTTGTTTCTATATGATCTAAAATATTCGTTCAAACGAATTCTAAAATTTCTTCCCGTCTGACCTATATAAATTTTTGAACAAGAACCACAGTTGAGTTGATATAAACCTCTCACCACTATTAAATCTTTTCTCTCACTCTAATCAAGATGCACCACCCTATTTGTAGACATCTACTCTTAGGTAGTTTTAAGTAGATTTTGTACTTCTGAAGAAGCCACAGTGTTGGCGAAACACGTGTTAAGTTTATTTAAAAAATTGTGGAAGTTATCAACTGTGTGTTTATTTCAATATAAACTATTAATCTTACATCCTAAAAATCTGACCATCTAACTTATCATCTCTACTTAAAATGATTTATAAACCAATTAGAACTGCGTGGTGTGTTGTAAGGCTGGTGACCTTACCAACCTTGAAAAGCCCTAATGATTAAGTTTTGCAGAATCAATGACCATTTTTATTATTTCAATATGTTGGACTTCCATCAAGTATCCGCTAATTCAATACAATTAATAGTTTATAATCAACACTCTCGCCAACATATAGTACAACATAACATATTTTCTTTCGTAACATATATTTTTCAAGATTTTACTTTTGTGCGTTGATAGTTGTAATATAGTTGTTATTTTATTTGAAATCGTGTTTTATTTCTATCGAGTGCTCTGGTCTTTCGGGTATTTTTTCATGTGGTACAACAGTACGTCGACGAATATTTCATTGGAATTTAAATTTTCGTCACAACACGCAACAAACGGTATCCATTTTAGCGTTAGTCGAATTTTACGTTATTCGATGTAAAACAATCGCTTAATAACATAGAAATCATGTCCAATTATTATTAATCACTAGTTGAGCCAATAAGAACAACAGGATGTTGGAATCATTCACTCACTGTGAACACACGTTTTGTTTGTATGCTTGTATATGTACGTTTCACATATTAGCGAGAACTTTATAATTGTCTACACTACAGTACGGGCATTATTGTTATCACAATACAAATGTGTGCTAGCGTAGGTAAGTTTGTAATACAAATTGGTGGATTTATTTCGTCCAATGATACAATATTCTGCAATTAGCTGACCATTTAAACGTCTAATTAAATATTCGAACTAAGTAACGCACTTACTTTCGATATTAAGGATGTTGGGCTTGTTTAAATATCAACATTCAATTCGATCATGGCGGTCATAGATAGGCTGTGACAGTAGATGTGGCTAAACGTCTGCCGGCGGAATCGGTTTGATTAAAATGTAAAAAATCAATAATGTTACCAGGCGACACTAAAACTTACTCGAATCCGTCCCATTTACACAGGCACGAAATAATTTTATATAATCTATCATTTCATTTTGTTCTACACAATTATCTACAAAACCATACACACGTTAAACAAAATAATAACCTCAATAACAAAACAATATCATAGATATAATAAAATTATTTCGCGCCTGCGCAAATGCTACGGATTCGAGTGATTTTTAGCGTCGTTTAATGTTACCCATCCGTTCAAATTTAGTCGGGTTCAACTAGTAAAACATACTGGATGTGTGCAGTTAGTAAAATATTTTTATTGAATTATATTTTTCCGTTGGAGGTGTAAATATTTTAAACTTGAATCGAATATTTAGTCAAACAAAACGCGGTAGTTTTGTATGTATTCGTTTAAAGTTTAAAAAATATAATGTGTCATAATTGAATCCATTGTGCTTTTCTACTCACAGTGGAATAACCATTTAGTGGAACTAACCTTGTTTGAAGAATTATTTTTATATAAAGGCAATATATTTTTAGCCGATACGTTGAATGGTTTTCATGTTTTTATGTATCATTTTTAATAGGCGTTCTATATTTTAAATCACGACTGTAATTCGTGTGTAGGTCAAGTCGAAAAAGGAGTTAGAGAAACCAATCAGGTTTCTTTTTACCTTTGATGAAATCATCGTTAGTTAGCCGAACTAACATTGACCTTTATGTATAGATAGATACACAATATATAAATACCTAAACGCGTATACATATGTAAGTATATGTTTGCGGTTGTAGGTTTTAATATTCAATTAATGTTGAGATCGTTAAAAAATATTGTTAATAAGTCGCGTATGGGATAGTCGATAAGTTGGAACAGTCTTTAAAAGATAATTTTTGCTCAATATACATGTAAGCGACCCTTACTATAATGATGATTACTACAAACAAATAATGAGATCAAATAGCTTCAGGATTTAAAAAAAAATTATTTATCTATTAAAATGGCCATTTTTCACTTTAAAATTGAAATGTAACTGGTTCAATTTACTAATTTGGGAGACTAGTAATTCAAATTACAATGTTACCTATAATTATGTAAAAATTGAATCATTTTAAAACTATAAATCTGTCTGCATCTATTTCGAATTTAGTGGTGGAAAACTTGAAAAATATTAAGATAACTTACCGGGCTTTTGGGCCGTGGTCTATAGGCTTTTTGGTTGCCGAACGTTTCGACAGCGGCTTACATCTTCAGAAGCGTTTGTGGTTTAGTCGTTGTAGCAGCTTTCGATCTCGAAAATGTCTAATGTCATATGACAATGACTAATCCGCAAACGCTTCTGAAGATGTCAGCCGCAGCCGCTGACGAAACGTCAGGCAATCAAAAACCCTATAGACCACGGCCCAAAAGCCCGGTAAGTTATCTTAATTCGATCGACGCCGGTCGTGAAAGCCTACATACTACAATTGAAAAATATTATTCTGCCAGTAGGTATACTGATCTATCTCTATACTAACTGAAATGACCATTATCATTACTGCTATAAATTAAATTGAAGGGTCATCTAGCGCCTCTCAGTGAACTAAAAAGACATAATATTCTTTAGTGGTTATTCACTTCTATTCACTTCTATTCACTTTTTTGTTTACTTAATTGTAAGTAGATCGGTGATGTTATATTAAAATAAGCTTTAGTATGGAAATATACTATTTGTTTTAGTGCATTTTGTTTTATTTATTAACGCTTCATCGTCACAAAATATCAGATCAATATAAATGCATCCAAATGAATATAGAAACCAAAAAAATATGACGATCATCTTTGAAAATACCCAGGTTAAGTATAAGAAGAACATTGGTCATGGACGTTTGAACTATAGAGATAATAGAATAGAATACGTAACCTATCAGAAATGTGTTATATCAATAAAAAGAAACAGGAAATAAAGGTATAACATTAACTCTTTTTTATTTTATACATGCTCAGTAGATATAATCATCCCTGTTTCTCAATCGAAAGGTATCAAGAGGTATGTGCGTGTAGTGGTGTGCATCACTTATCGATTAGAATAAGGAATAGGGAGTGTAAAGGCAGTGAAAGGGTGTTGTTGCTCGGAGAGGAAAGTCGTATAGGGTTATAAAACGGAAATTTTACGTGTAGTTAGCAGTGTATTAAGATTTTTTTATCCGTTATTATTATTACAATAAATAATATTCTACAGTATTTATTATATTTATTTAAACAATGATAGATAAATATCACTATTCATCATCTTTCCTTCGTCCACACATCACCACCACTGAAAGGGCTGCATGGGAGATGCCAACTATTTTGTATTATCTCTATGAAAATAATTAAAATGTCCTAGCAAATATAATTGATTGCTTTTAACAAGGCGTCATGGCACACTGTAGCAAAAATATTGCGATAGTTAAATTTGACATTTAAATATTTTGAGGTTATGGTTTGAATGTTATTTCAACATTATCGCTACTCTAGCTACAGTTTCTTGTTCTGGTAGCGAAAAGACTTGTATTCGGGGATGGTTTTTCACTATTGCGACCATTTTTCTTAAATCTAATCTTCGTTTTTTGAAATCTGACTCAAACGCATTAGTATTCCATTTAGTACTATTACTTGCGTTGAGTGGCGCTGATGAGCTTTCAATTTTAGACGCTTCGTTGTTTTTTTAGTTCGTTGTGGTTCACTGTATCCTTACGTGGAAACACAACCTGATGCCCGGTACTGACCGATACCTAATTAGGAATTTAACGCAAAAAAATGTATTACTCATAGATAATGACTGTAATTGATGTAATTGTATATAAGAGTTTTTCTTTAATACGTTTTGTTGAAGCTGAGTTTAGTTGAATTTTTATTTGACTATTTAAATATGTTTCATCAAGATGGCAACGCCACTTGCTTATTAAGATAGAAATGGTAACTTTAAATTTCAGTATTTCACTATTTATTTAAGTTTTTATAACTCTAAAATTTAATTATCTTATATTTGCGATATTTAATAAACATGTAAGAATGATGCATGTATATATAAACTGCCTAGCTCACTGTGTTAGGCCTTTAATCGTTTTTTTTTTGTTTTTAACTGCCTTCATTCTTTCCTAAAATTCCTTTTTATTTATTTGTACGTTAACCCAGCTTTTAATTAACAAGACGCTTGAATAAATGTATATGAAACATAATTTTTTGTTTTCCGTGAGTAACGACGTGTGCAATTGGTTTTAGCAGCAGGAAGTCCAATTAGGGCTTGCAGAAATTTGTTTAGAATGCTGTAAGCAAGCAAGTTGGCTCCTTTTTAATTGGGGACATTCGCGTCAATATGAGTCGATAAAGTGCACGTTACCTCAAATTACCACCTTTGTGTGCACAATTTTGCAACAATGTTTTCCATTCGCATTCATGCTGGTAAAATGTAAATTAACGTGTTGAGTAAGCAATTACAATAAATTATCCGCTGTTTTTGTTACACTACTTTACGAAGGTTGACCAGCAATTCACTTTTCCGTCTATAAATCCGAAATAGTCTTTTACTACTTTTTAATGTCAGTTTATTATAAAATAATTTAAAAATAAAAATAAAAACGTGATTACGTTATTAAATCTGGTATTCGTCGAAAAATTGAAATGTATAGAAACCTAGCACTTATTCATATTTTTAAGACAAACCTAATTAATAATAATAGTAATAATAATAATAATTAAAGGGACTCACCCCTTTTACCACAAAAAACTGGCAATAGCGGACACGTGTTTCCCCCACTTTGAATGTGGGAATTGTCAACGCGAGACTGTAATTGTAATTTGCCACAGTCTCCGATAAATATTCTCTTTTTTAAACCTAATTAATGTTTAATAGACCACAATAAAATAGTTTATGTAGTATTTTTAATTGGTTTCTGAAAAAGTATAATAATGCGCTAATATCTACGGTCCAAGCGTAAGTAGGTTTGTATTAGAAATCGGTGCAGCTATCTCCTCTAATGATGCGACATTCTGTAATTAGCTGATTATTATAACGTCTGTTTAAACGATGGAATAACTGCGGCTTACGCCTACTATCAATATCCGGAATGGTATCGTTTGATAAGATTTTAATTGAAAATCACGAATATTTTCATGTGAGGGCGTGTCTTCTTGTAACGAAAAGTGATAAAACTAATTTACATTTTAATTGATAATGTATGGTTGGTAATAATATACAGAAGCAGTTAATTTGTGACATAATATTTTATTTTGTTGGTTTTATTTGTATATTTCTCTGATTTGCATATTTGAAGTTGTTACTAAGATACGGAGGATCGCAATGATTAAAATAGGTACTATTTGTGTATGGTACATACACTATTGACAACTGATTTACTGCAATACACACTCATTATATTTAATTTCATTTTATACATTTTGACTTATTAAAGAGATAGTAAAATAATATTGTAGAGAAGTTAGCAAGTCACTAAACTATCTTGTGTTCTCCTTGCATACCAAAAAACACGCCTTCGGTCGTGTGTTAGATTTTTATCATCTAACATTTACATATATATTGACAGATAATTACAAATCATTTAATGCGTATGCGTTTACAAAAAATATATACAAATACAAGATACATTCTTAAATGGTTAAAAAAGGTAAATAATTAGTTTTATCCATTAACAAAACATTAAAAAGGCATTTCTTTAGAAACTGGCATACCTCCTAGTCCGCTTCTCTTTTCTTTTTTTTTTAAGTAAAAATAGTCCTGCTAAACATTACATTTTGTGACTAAATAAATGGGTAGACCGAAAAAGAATTTTATTTTGCATTAAACTGGTAATGATGTCCAATTAGGAAAATATTTAAAAATGTAGAATTAAATCGACGTATTTTTGTAATTATCCTATTTCAGTGTGTTTTTGTCTACCTGGTTGTTTGTTTGTTAATTTCCTGGAAAGGTTAGTAGGAGGTTATCTAAATATCTCATATTTTGCTCGGCTACAGTTGTTAATTATGGCGTGAGATTGGAAGGGAGTGGTTTCTGATATTGTTTAATTAAAATCAGTATACAACAATAAGTTAAACAATTGTGTTTTGCTGGTGGGTGGCGTATCATCTTCAATACTATGTTGTTAAGGCACATTCGGCTACTTATGAATGTGTATTCTTGTGAATTATGCATACAAACGGGCATTGAGATTTATTTTACAGCCGGTACTTACTCCCACCGCTTATTATCTATCTAAACAAGTTATAAATTTGACGCCCGTTTTTTAAACAGAAATTACAAGAGGGACAATTTATTTAGATTGCATTGCTTGTTGCATATATAAGATAAAAGACCGTTGTCTGTTCTAAGGTGCATAATGTATGTAAGCGTTATTTAATTATAGTTGGGTTCGATTCAATAGACATTAATATTTCTCGGGCCGTAACGGGAGAATTCAGTAGCGCCCCCTTAGCAAGCTCGAATTACTCGTAAAGATTTTTTCGTCCATCGTACAATTTATCCGCGAATCTAAGACCTATTGACTCCACAAAATATGTATGTTACATTATTTAGTAAAGTAACAGGCGGGCTGAAAAGTTCGTAGGCTAGCATAGAAAAAATTTTTTTTTCTTGATAGAATTTGATTTTATTATTCAATATAGTTCCCTTCGAGGGCGATACAACGATTATAGCGGTCATACAATTTTTCGATATCATTTTTATAATATATATCTTTAGCCACAAAATATGTTACGCTTCAGTTTCGGAGATTACGATTACCTCTTTATCGGCGCAAAATTTCTGTCCAGCGAGCATCCTCTTGAGATCTGAGAACAGAAAAAAGTTGCAAAGTCGCTGGGGGCCAGATCTGGAGAGTACGGTGGATGCTGAAGCAATTCGAAGCCCAATTCATGGAATTTTGTCATCGATTTCATTGATTTATGACACGGTGTATTGTCTTAATGAAACAGCACTTTCTTTTTCTTCAAATGAGGCCGCTTTTCCGCGATTTCGTCTTTTAAACGCTCCAATAACGCTACGTAATAGTCGCTGTTGATGGTTTTCCCCTTTTTAAGGTAGTCGATAGTCAATAAATATTATACCATGAGCATCCCAGAAGACTGATGCCGATGCCATAACCTTGCCAGCCGACTTTTGCGTCTTTCCACGCTTTGGAGTCGATTCATCACGTCCAGTCCACTTGGACTCGGCTGACTGTCGATTGGACTCTGGTATGAAATGATGGAGACATGTTTCATCCATCGTCACATATCGACGGAAACGCAAAAATTCGGATTTATTACGATTGAACAGCACCAAACACTGTTTAGAATCATCGATTCGATCCATTGTTGTTGGTCGATTGTGAGCTCGCGGCTCGTGCGGTACCCACTTTGTACAGAACTTTCGCATATCCAAATATTCATTCTCGATATGACCAACACGTTCCTTTTATATCTTTAGGGTCGGGTCTCAGCTATCTCAATCAACTTCACTTTACGGTTATCAAAAATTATTTTGTGGACTTTGTTGATGTTTTCGTCGGTAACAGCCTCTTTGGGGCGTCCACTGCGTGCATCGTCTGCGGCGCTCATTTCGCCTCGTTTAAATTTAGCAAACCAATTTTCTACGGTTGATTTTCCTGGTGCAAAATCCGAATAATGTTTATCAAACCAAGCCTTAGTTTCGCCAAAAAACAATGCTTTATTAATAATGCCCACAGTAGAAGTGGACGAAACAGGTGTCCGTTTATTAAACAGTGTGTGGTATTAGGGGCGAGTCTCCAATTTCATTTTACTTTACTCTATTAAAATTGAATTTTTTTAAATTATGTTGACAACTATCCGAGCCCAGACTATAATCGATGGCATTTTTCTTATCAAATGATAATTTACTTATGGATTGTTAAATTTAAATATCACTTGAATAATAATATTGTTGTAAATACACCTATCAAGTCTATATTTTATCTGAAACTATATCGAATACCTACCTAATATTTTAAGTGAGTATTGGTATAATCTTAATTATAATTGTTATATAATAATGGGCTAATATTTACGGTATGCAAGGTGATTGTATGGGAGCTCCTCTCACGGTATAATTATCTATGGTGTTAGCGTATATACATAATTATGAAATTGCCTGACGATTAAAACGTTCAATTAAAGGATGAAACAATCTAACGTGCCCATGATATAACTATATAAGGTGTGCTCACCCCGCTGTCGAATTTCATATCAGTTTGCGCATGTCGCCGAAGTTAGCCATATTGAAGAGCATCTGACTATTGAAATTTACAAATTCACTGTAAATTGGCTACACATTCAAGATGGATGATTTTAAGGGATGAACATTTATTTATGTTTAATTTGGCCGTCGTAAGGTCATAGATAAGATAGGATGTAGCAGTGGTGGTTGTGGTTAATCGCCCGGCTACGGAATCAATATGTTATAGATGTCCATAGATGAAAGCCGCCATAGTTAAAATGTAATATTTCCTTTTTTGAATTTGAAAGTAGAACAAACCCTTACGTACACACGTAACCATACTTTTTCATGTATTATTATAACTTTTCTTCGGTTTACATGGGTATTTCTGGTATGGTTCATTCACCAACAATTGTTAGAACCGCCACTGGAAAACAGTATTCTTTTTAACATTGCACTAAACATGTTGGTGTAGCTGAAGTGAACAACAAGCAATAATACAGACAAGCAATCGTAAAAACCTCCCACTTGCGCAGTTGCCGATGTTATAGTCCATAAACGGCCTGCTCTATAAACGAAACAAAGACCCTATGCTCTTCGCGCTTACCGCCGTTGCGGACAATTTAGTCATTGAGTCGTTGATTCATAAAACTCATGTGCGAGACAACAAAACAACAACTAACGCGCTCGATTTTATTAATGGACAAGGCGAGCTCGGAATTTTAAAGCGCTCTTTACTCGACCGGATGTTACTTTTCAACTTTCCGTACTATTCTTAAAGTGAACTGTTTTAATTATCATATTTAAACGCATGTTTTCCAAGAATTTTTACGGCTTGCTGGTTGCTCATGTTGTTCGATAAAAGACGAAATCAATGAATTTACATTACAGCCGGCTGATAACCCACCCTGTATATTTTAGTCGAGATGGTGGTGAGGCTGATCTCTTGGTGAAACATTTAAAAAATTTATAATTAGATAAGAAACACTTGGTTTTAATTTGTTTCACTTATGTTTATTATTACTCTGACGTTTCGGCTATAATGCTGTTATCGAAGAGTTACTTAAAAACTAACTTACAATTTACTTTGTGTTATTTAAATAGGTAAACTACCTACCGACATGATTACCTGAGACCGATCGTAATAAAAGGGAAATCCCAAAATCAATTTGGTCATTTAAAGGGATTTTATGGTTATTGTTGGCTCTTGTTATCTTTAAAATTTCCAATAAGTCCAATCTTCTACTTTTATTTTGAATTCAACAATTCTTAAATCAAAAAATACAAATTTAATAAACATAAGTGAAATAAATTAAAACCAAGTGTTCCTTTCCTAATTATAATTCTGTATATTTTATCAACTGTTACTGGTTATGTTAGTGGTTTTACTACGTGAAGTATCTACTTGTCCAATTGAATTAACGACACAGCTTATATAAATATTTGGCGTTTTGATCCAATAAGATCGAAATCGTGGTCAAAATCTGGCAGTTTAGATACATTTTTAACGAAGATTTTATGCTTTTCTCGTTGGAAAAGTTCCCCTGATTAGAAACATTTAATCAGGACAACCTTGCCAAACATAAGCTAACTTTATTTTTATCTCCTTAAGGTTAGGTTATGATTGGGAAAGTTGCCCTGTTTAAATATTAAATCGGAAAATCTTGCCCAGCCTTATCTAACCTTCAAAAGATGGACAAAAATCTGTAGCGCGCGTGCGTATTAACTGGTTATAATGCGAACTAGCCAATTCATACGTTTTTACCCGTATTTTAATTTTCAGTATAACAACAGAATAAATAAGAATAATAATAAATAACGAAATTTAAATTTCTTAAAATATTGACTAATGAGATTAATAATAGTATATCTAGAAGAAGTATTAGTAAACCAATTCTTATTAAATAAGCACCAAGTTCCATTTAATATTGCATTTGCTGCATTCCTGTGGTTACAATGTTGAAGGCACATATGTACAGTGTACGTACTACATAGGAAATACCTGCATATCTTTGCGTCTACTGTTACAGAAATAAGCCTTAGAAGGTAGGATACATTGTTACCATACTACAAATTGCGATGTTTATTTGTTGTTTCTTTCCTTAAATTGTTTTATTTTAATGATGAAAGAAGGATGCCAAATGGAAAATACCGGGTGTTCCTAAAATGCTGAAAGTATATCATTCAGTTCGTCACAAATTTCTTAAAAAAATATTTTTTCTAGTTTTGGATCAGATCCGTGGTTATTCATCAGTTAAACGTTAAAATAACACCGGATTTTATTATTTATTATTTTATATTTCAAATCCAAAATGTAAATTTTTTAAATAAATACAGATAGGGTAGTAAACGCCATCTCTAGATATTTGCTGTTAATTTGCCGGATTCAGTAATATTGAACAAGTTCCTTTTATAATAAGGATATCGACTTGTTCAACTGAACCCACTGCATAGCTACAACTACGTGGTAAGCACGTAACCAGATCGAACAAACAAAAATATGCTCTTGTTTACTGTTTTTCCGATTGGCGCTTTTTTTAAGAGGCATGTTCTTTTGAGTATGTACCGTTTTGAAATTTTGGCGCCGCAACGCTGCGGTCAGTCTTCCGCGCATGCGCACTGAGTGTTTTTGTACTCGCTTCACTAAATAAAATGTAAGTGTTATGTGCCATCGACAACGATGGGGACCGTTGTCCATCCAAATTTGGACGGGTTATACTAGTAGCTTATGATAATTTTTTACGAAAACAATATTCGAAGTTACTTGTAGGTTATTTTAAAAAGGGTTCGCTTGAGTTCATGGTCTATTTTGTTTAAAGGAGTAAGGTACCTTAATATTCAAATGAAATTTTAAATCGAATACTGTTTATTCCATTGTTTTCAATTTTAACACATAATAAATAAAAATAATACATTTGAAATACAGTTTTTATTTAATTTATTTATTCAACTACAGTTTTCTTTGTTGAATAAACTTCATAGAAAGATTATTGGCTACAGTTAGTAGCTGAGAAACAAAAAAAAACTGATTCAATTTGAAATAATTGAATTTAATCGGATAGTTTTTCTACAACGTCTGTCGATTAAATATTAATAAAAAAATGTCATTAAACAGGTACTGACCACAGAAACCAAACAAAATCAACTGTTTCTTATTCAAAATTTTCAATCGTTTGAGAGAAAGCCAATTAACTTTTGAAAGTGTATCGAATCGAGACTACAGACAGGTGAGGTGACAAGGGATTTTCTTCGCTTTGTTAACTCATACTAAACCAACATCTGGGTTAAAAGCGGAAAATGTTTCGAGAACGATTGGTGTATCAGTCAACCAAGAAATTAATAGCCATTAGGAAACCAAATAATTGAAAGACCATTCTGGGGAATTGTATAAGTTAGATTCTATGAAAAGTAAAATAATACTATTTCTTCAAATATTTCATTATTAATGATTAATACTATTTCCCTTTACGTATCATTTATTTTGATAAATAAGGGACTATATTCAATAAGAATTAAAATCGGATTTTGCCCTGTTTAATACAACGTAAAGTTTTTTTTATCTGAAAGAAACTTAGTATATATTAAGTGGTGAAATTGCTAATTAATTATCGATCCAATATTGACTACAAACGTTATTATAAGCTTTGATTAAACTACTCCCTGTTAACTGGTAAATGTGGGCCAAATCTTTCCACTGAATGAGGAACTGAAACTGAGATCGGGGTGAATCGATTAAGCTGAAAATTTTCACACACTGGTTCTAGTGACTAAACAATACATAATATACACAATATTGTAATATATTAAAAACTAATATAACCCTTCCAAATTTAGACGGATGAGTACTGTTGTCGACGGTACATAACATTTTAACGATGGTGTTCCTCCATACCGCAACCTAATAATCACGTCGACGGCCGTTTTAGCCACTATCACATGACATCACATCTATGACCCTACGACGTTTCAATTTTGATATTTAAATACTCTGCGCACGTCAAAACGTTGGTGATTTTCAATTAGAAATTTCGATGATACGACAACATCCTGGACATCGAATATAGTCGCGTCAGTTAGTTCTATCCTTCAATGAGATGTTTCAATAGTTCAGGTTGGTCCATAATTTTTTTATCATGAGCAATAGCAGCATAGATTTTCTTAACAAAAACTTAAAGTTAGTTTATATGCTTTAATACATGGCTTAAATCAAAGCTTGTTTTAAAAGATTTTTTTTAGTCTCGCGTTGATAAGGTCGCAAAAAAGTGGGCGAAACACGTGTCCGGATTAACAAAAAAGTTTGTGGTTATTAGGGATAAGTGTCTTTTAACCCTTTAGTTATTTCCTTACCCCAGTCGCCTTCAGTATCCCTATTCACATTCATTGAAGAATTAATTTCACTACCATCAACAAATTTGCCAAAATTGTTGTATAAAACAAACTAAATAATCACAATTTTTAATTTCTCCTCTAAGTCCCTAAATAATGATGGTTAAAATGTTATTACCGTTTCATTTCCTTTTTATATATTAGGTACCTAGTGTCTATAAATGTAAATATAGTATTAAGGCAGGATATAGAGGGCAGGGCATTTTTTTATAATCTATAGGTACTTGTAAATTCCTTTAAAAATATCTTAAATAGCTGTTCAGAAATTTGCAATATTCTGTTGTCAAATTAAAAGATAGTCAAGTTTGAATTACAAATAATTATGTTTTTTTTAAATCAATTTATTTTATTTACATATTGAATTCTCGAGTAAATGAGAAGAACTATATTGTTGTATACCTATCTATAGTCCGTTTCAGTTTAATTTTGCCGGTGTTCATTTATAAAGTTAAAATTGTAAATATTTTACTTTATTATTTATTATTGCCACAATAAGTCAACTAGCTCTTATACGTATAGCAAGTGAAAGAAAAGTACCCTGGTCTTTCTTAGTGAGTCGGAGGTAGGTACTTACCGAGTATCTAAATCTTTTTTTTTTTTTTTTACGCAGTTTATACGAGTTTATCTCGCTTTTACAGTCTTGTTGTAGTATTGCTGCAGGAATATTTGTATATTAAATTACAGTTTTTGCTCGCATACTTAATTTGACTGTATTCATTGTTAAGGTCGTTAATAAAAAAAATCAGAAATTAAGTACAAAACGTGTTCAATACGAATTTTTGTTTTTATGAATCATCATCTTCAGAATCTGATGAATTATTAATATTTATAATGAAAGGTTCACAATCAAGAAAAATTTCTCTTGAAAAAATTTCTTCTATTTTTTCTTTAACAACTCCAAGTAAACGTTTAACTGCCAAAACAAAAAAAATGCACAATTAAGAAATGCATGCTTTTAGTTCTTAATAAAAAAAAAACGCCATAAAGGACAAGGTATGTTCCTCTTTCTTCAGTAGGTAGGTATATGAACTATTGATTTATTATACTAGTAATAAATAATATTTTTTGATAATATTAAAAATTAAATAAAATTGATAATTTTAATTTTATAATCAATCCAGGACGGGCAAAATTATCAGTTGAACGGACTATATAAATGTAATACAGTGTAATATGTTAATCATGAAGATTTCTGTATTGCAATGTAGACGAGGTGAAGAACAGCAATCGATGGTCGTAGGGCGCCGCGCTGTTGTTATTTTTTCACACTAACGAAACAATTCGTTGTTATTTATTCGATGTATAATTATGCAAAGAAAGCCGTCGGCTGTTGGCGGCGAAGAGCGGGGCCGTTGTTGATGTAGCAGCCGCGACGGATGGACGGTTTATTTCCATTGTTTTTGCGTATAGTGTTGTGCCGCGGTGCGACGCACAAGGGGGAGGAAGCAACCGATTTAGCCCCGGGGGGCTGTGGCAGCGGAACGATGCAACGAACAGAGGATCCCAGGAATGCCGTCCGTGCAGAAAAAGCCCGTCAAGGCCGCGGAATGCAGCGGGCTATGACGTAATAACAGTCGTCTCCACAGGTATACATTTACCTATACAAAACATGATATCCATAGCCATGTATCGTCTATACTTACATATATGTGTAGGTACATACATGGTACATACTCTCGCAGAACTACGACGACGAACAAGTTCGTGGGGTCAATGTAAGGGTTTATGTACAGAGTGTTGCGAATTCAGCTACCAAACTTGATAGCTGTTCTGTTCATTGCATTCTAATTTTTGTTTTATGAAGGACTAGCGAGAAACTGATTACTGTATCAAACTCATAAATGCAATTGAAATATGTTTTCACCAGAAAATGCTTAAAGTGCCTTAACAATTATTTATGTTATTATTACAGTATACATAGTGTATAATAGGCTACTTTCAATTTCGCTTAGGCGGATTGTTATTTGACATTAGGATAGCTATAGCTGACGTTCAGTTTTACTGGGAAGGGAAATATATAATCGCGGTTAAAAAATTGTTTGAGTTTAATGGTGTGAATTCAAAAAAAAAATGTGACAACTATTAATTTTATTCATATATATATTACACTATTAAAATATCCTTAACGTTTTCGTTTGAGGTTATAATACTCACTTCCCAATGTAACTGGGTAATTCTCATCAAATTCCGAAACTTTAATCTCGAGTCATGGTGCTGAGTCACATGCATTTATTTTAAATGCAAGTTATCTAGTATTGTTAAAATCAAAAACAGATATGTCGTCATAAAAAAATTGGTCAGTTTATCAAGTTTCTAAAAGTAATTTCCTCCTATTGTTCTTTAATCCGAGAAAAATAATTAACAAATTGTTCATCTCAAATATAACAATGTTCCTTTGTATAAATAAAACACACAATTTTGAGGATTTTCACAAATTATCTTTATTTCTACGACAATTTGTTGAATTATTAGCTCAAAAGAAAACAATTAAAATAATAAATGTGCCAGAGCGGCGGCCCCGATTTGTAATTGTTTATAAAAGATAAAATTCACGGTCGCTGCTGGGACGATTTGGGATTCTCAAGTTAAGCTTATATAAAATAGTCTATTATTGGTAGATTCCGCATGTTCAATACATTTTCTTCATCGTTCAATAAATCTGCTTTTGCTAATATCTCTAAGTATCTTATTTTTGACCCTTCCGCTGAAACCTTGATACAATTGTTTTGGTACACAGTACCTTTTTCAAGTGGAGTGTTACACTGACAAATATACAAAATTACGTTATATATATATATATATATATATATATATATATATATATATATATATATATATATACGTTCAAGTAGGGTGGGGTTGCTTTTAAATTGAATTAAAATTTTTAGTTTTTATTCTATTTATTTCTAACGATTCTAAAATGTTAAGTTTTTTCTATTTATTTAAACTATGTAAAAATTTGTAATCTTTATTGAAATTGTGATTTTCCAAAAGTAGATGCTTTGCATAATTAGCATTTTATTTATGATATTCATAAATGTTCATAATTTATTAAAATGTTTTGTAATTTTTATCATAAATGATGTTTCTTTTACATTTTGGTTCGTTTTGTTTTAAATTTTTAAGTTAACCGGCGATCACCTTCAACAAACTCTCGAACAGCACGGATGTTGTCATTTGTGAGACTTGTTCTTGTTCGTCGATCATGACTTTCATATTCGACACGTTCTCGCCCATCCCTGAATTCTCTGTTCTCTGACCCACGTATACATTCGATTCTGAGACAGTGTAGCATCCCCACATCCCCAAACTGTGTCTTCAAACGAGTGAAAATTTCCGTTGGTTTAACGCCTTCATTGGTTAAAAACTTTATGATGATGTGTTGGCGTTGTGCAACAGACGAAGGTACCTTGCGCTCAGTCATGGCTGTACTGCGGACAGAACCGAGCGCAGCTGCTACCTAAACCGGTTTCCCCCTCCTCATAAACGAAACAACATTCGCACATCGAATCCTCTAGATCGGAAGTACGTACTTAGACTATCCCTAGTGTTAAAGAAATTAAAATTTTGAAAACAAACGTTTTCAGCAAAAATATTGAAACGCTTTGTTTGTCGTAAATTTTTATATGATAACGCTAATGGTCCAAGTTCATTTATCAGGGAGTTTATGCGTAAACAATTTGTTGTATTGGGTTAAGAAAATTGCTCCGATTCATGACGTATTTTTATGAATATTTTTTATCGTGCATTTCGGTACACAATAATGCTATTCAACTTTATTCACAGTTTATTACTATTTGTACAGTTCTTTTTATTGCAGATCTAGCTAGTATAAGAAAATTACAATTTTATAATGATGCCATTATAAAGTGCTTGAAATACGTTGGTACTCGTTATTTTATTACTAATTATTCATTTATTTTCAGTAAGAACACCTTAATTAATATTTAATTCAATTTTATACATACAAGGTTTTAGTAGAATTAATCAATATTTCGATAAAGTTAATCTACTTGGAATGACAAAGATAAATATCCCGAAATTTTTAGATGGAATGGTTTTTATCTAATCACTTGATTTCATCGACTAGTCATCTATTGAAACCAAGTTATGATATTATTAAATGTAATATATGTACATATGTACTCGAAAATTATTGAGTGATTTCGTTTGTAAGTAACTGAAAATTACTGCCGTTTATTTTTTATTAAGAGTATTGGGGTTTCCCTGTTTTTTAAATCTACATTTTAGATACATTTCAGACAATGCGTTATAGGTATAAATTTCGGTTATTACAACATATGTAGTTTAGTATAAATATAACTGTATGAAATATAGGTGCCTACTGGAAGTTAGCAACTATATTTATAAAACGTATATTTTTTTTATCCAATTATTCGTTATGGGAATATGTGTAATGAATGTCTACTACTACATTTATTTTGCAGAGTTGAACTTTGTTAAACATTTACACAATAAATGCATAAAACATATGTATGTGTAGTTTATACATAATATACGTCACCGCTCCTTTTTTATTATCGTTTCTTTCTATCCCGATTCAAATCCGGATCACCCGAAGCGAAAGGGCAACGAGCGACCTTGCCAGCTTGCGGAGTGTACCAAACCAAACGATTGTACTCGCTTTCAATCGGTCGACCTCGGTTCTATCAGTCACAATTACCTGTACATGTATACATCTACACGATGAAAAGTTCATAGTGGATATTAATATGAAGGTATTTAACAGAGTAGAAAGTTAAAGATTTAATCCGTGCTATGCACCTTTGTATCAGTAATTGTGATGAACTAACTGGTGCAATGTATAGAATATTCGAGAATAGTAATAGTAATTGTTTTAAATGATCAATACAAAGTTAGTTCTTCTCTTACTGTTCACTAACTATATAATAATGTTCGCACTACATAATAATAATAATAATTTTCTAGTTCAGTTATTTATTTAATCACTTAAACACTATTAACAAACTTAAACTACTTATGCACTTTATTTATATTACCTTGTATCTCGTCGTTTAATTCTATATTACGCGTCCGGAAATCAACTGCCTCGCTAACCCAGAGACTAGGGTATATATTTACTGAAAGAAATTACTAGAAAACACGCGAAAATATTTCTACCGCTTTACAAGAAAACGACTTGTTATGACAACAGAATATTCTCGAGCGTCTATTGTCCGGCATCGATCGCTCTCGAGATCAAACGTGCCGCCCTCGGAGTGCGTCACATTAATCGATTCACCGCACACACGTGCACGTTCACTACAATATCTAGTTCATATGTGCGTACAGTGCCCGGCACCTAAAGAGACTCAAAAGCCATAAATAATCGGATGCGCACTAGCAAAGCTTAGCCCCTTTAGGGCGGGGATAATCTACTGGTAGGCAGAATGATAACTGCTCAGCAAGGTTCAGTAGTGTAGTGGCAAATGGTTGCAAATTAACAGAATAGAGAAGGGGTTGTTTGGGTAAGTAAATAAGTGAATGAATTCACTTGTGTTCCGTGTTCAGAACCTTTTCTCTCAGTGATACGCGCCGCTGATCTACAAGTTGACGCCTTGGTCCAGCTATATTCTTATTGGCTCTTTCATTTATTGCTATGCTAAAAGTTTTCGCCTAGCTACTTGTCAATCTGACCGTCGCTGAATCTCCTTAGGTGCCGGCCACTGTACTGTTTAATGTTTTACGTATTTATGGTGCCAGATTCGTAAGGTTAGTTGTGAAACTAAAATAGCTAACGTGAGACATTCTACAACTAACTATCGATTCATAACTTCGTCATTTCTGCGTAATTTTGGAGGAAATTCTCTTTTTCATGTGTTCTGCTTCATAGTTATACAAAACAGATAACCTCATTTAAAGTTAATAAACGTGTTTAATTTGTCTTGTGTTCTTTTTCCTGAAACTGTGTCATGTGTCATTTAGATATTATTTCTTTATCTATTACTGTTGTTAATTCATGTAATTAAAACTTAATTAAAGCACAATAACATTTTTTAGAACAAGATAACTGTTTATGCGCGGCAATTAAAACCTAATAAAGGAACTAAACATTGTTGGAAAAGGTAGTAATTGAAATTTCGCTGGACACTCAGTAAAACATATTTAAATGGTTGAATAAACAAATAATTTAAACACTTGGTTATTTGTGAAGCTAAATCAACTGTCTCTATTATTTGTTTACTCAACTTGTTGAGAAAAGTTTCACATAACTTCTGCGAAGGTATTCGAAAATGTTTGTAATCTATGATTTAAGTAATAAATACGATTTCCCAAAATATCGAACACTAATTATGATCTTTAATAAATAAATTGAAACACTTGGTGAAACATGTTTAATAAAAATTATTTTAATAGAAGAAAACACTTGGATATATTTCACTTAAATTTATTAATAAACTCTACACGTGTTTCGCCTTTTTATGACATCTTCAGGAGTTATTGAGTTACAAGTTACAAGTTACTACATCTAAACTAAAGTAATTCCTATTTATACATCTATATAACACTAAATTTGGATCAAGCAACCCCTTCCGAACATGATTTGGTTGTTGGCTAGATTATTTTTACAATTTAGGGCTTTCTTAATTTCTAATATTATTGTTTAATGTCTTTTATCTATCTTAGGAAGCACGCAATGTGATGGGGAATTTTTATTATAAATAAATTAAAGCTGTGAAATTGATTTCTCTTATTTTTCGTAAGAAGGTGTTATTTTTTATTAACAATGGTTTCTAGGAATGTCTATAAAAATTATGACCGAAAAACTATTGCATTTGTTGTAATTTTCGATCACTTATAATTAAACAAACTTTTGAACTTAATTCCAAATTAAAAAAAAATCACTCGATTGGACTATTAGACGTTTATATATAAAGACATGTACAAAATGTTTCAACACAATTTTAGAACTTAAGAACTTATTAAATTATAGGAACTCTTTTTATCAGTTGATAGTTAAGACTTGTGAGGGGAGTTTACGATTTTAAGAAACCTATTTACGTAAAAAATTCCCTGACATCGTAGTATTACAAAAATAACAACAAATTTAAACAATGTACCGTATCTCTTGAATTATTGATCCTATGTAATCCAGCTTTCTCAGGTACCTATATAGTATACCTGGGTATATATACAATCAAAATCGTCTTTTGTAATAAACTGTTATTTTGTTTAATTTTATGCAATCGAAAATTACAATAATTTTTTGGTGATAACTTGTTAATTAATTGACCGATTTTTACATTTTACAACTTTCCCTTGCATCACTGTATATAACAAATAATACTTTTAATGGAAAATGAGAGAAAACAATTCCGCTCCTCTACTTTGTTTATATCAAAGTTTCCCCACCACTTTGCTTGTTTCTAAAGATGAGATATCTTAAACAATACCTCAAACAACAGTTTCTCGCCGTCAAAATCGATATTGAACTTTTCCAGAGTTTGATCTGTTCACCAATTGAGTAACTTTTTTAAGTTGTTGAGGTACCTATTTGGAAAAACTTTTTATTGTAACATAGTTCGGTTGTAGTACCATTATGAAGCGGTATATTTATTCTGAATTACTGAAAGTGCCCATACATCCCTCCTTATTTGGTTTCACCTTCTCTTCTGGTATTTTTAGTTTTCTGGATTGCGGTGCACTACTTTTGAATATAAATACCTATACGTGCATTGCGTACTTATCTTACCTGCTTCAAACGAAACGAATAAAGTGCCTGAATTAACGATTATTCGGTTGTGTAAGCTGAAGTAGTGAGTTTATTTGCAGATCTAAAACACTTGATCCAGTCTAATTGACAATGAAAAACTATCGTCATTATGCATGCAGGTAAACACATGTATCTTATGATAAAATTGTACGTTATTCATGAATTTTGTGCTGAATTGTTGTACAAGGTATACAGAAATAAATGTATTACATAATAGGTACTATTAGGCATATTACTGTTAAATTTCCTACAAATTGCACCGTTTTTAACAAACTAAAATACAAATAATTAATTTTCTTATTATTCAACTTCGAACTGTTCGTTTTTCTTTCGAATATTTTTGTTTAACGATCAAAATCGCTGTTATTTGCCGTTGCCCAGCAACGACTCTGTTCATTTCATTTGTTGAACATGCATCAAAGATCAAATTTGTTGATATTTAATATTTATTCTTTCTTTTTTCCTGAAAAATATAATTGAGAATAAACAAAAATCGTAAAAAAATATTCGAAAAACGAATAATTAAAAAACGGAATAGTTCAATATTTTCGAATTATTCGTACAGACCTAGCACTTAATGTTAATAAGATCGAGATTCCTCCGGCAGGGATATTAGCCACAGTCTACCCATAGGTAACCACCCCTATGACTTCTATCAAATGTAATTTCAACAATTTAAAAATTCCAATTTTTAATTAAAAATTTCGATTAAACGTCAACATTCTTGATATCCTTCCATGCTTTAATTGAAGCATAATTATTGTATCTTCAGATGAGATATCTCCACCGATTTGCTTTACAAACCTACTTACTCTCGTACTATATATATATCACCACATTATTATATATTGTACTATATGTTTTTTAACATATACTTTTACATGTTTTATAAAATCACTTTGTAGGTAAGTGAAAACATTTTTGACAACTTTGTTGCCAAATCCTTCAAACGGGCCTTTGAAATGTTCTGAATTCCTAGAGTGAGTAATGAGCAACCTGCTTCATTAATTCGGCAAACTTGGACGACAATCAACTATTTCCATTGTTTGTCTGAGGTATAGATATATCTATGTATATTTGTATATACATTAAAAAACTGGTTTCCAAAAACTAGTATTTCGAGTTTAGGAACAAGTGGATGAACAAGTGACATAAATGTTAATACGAGACAATCAAAAAATGTTTTATTTATTTATTTATTTATTTATACAACTACTACATGTAAAAAATCGTACGAGTTGTTTTCTGACATGTACTTGTGATCCTTATAAAGTTAATCATAATTATTCATAAAATTAAAGTAAATAAAACATTTGGCTAAAGTTTCATTAATAGTTTATTTTTTAATTTTTGGCGCGTTTCGAGTTTAAGTCCTCACAGATTTTTTTTAACCAACATGATTCAAAAAGTGAAACTTATTAAAATGATGGAAAAATAAATGTCTAAAGCACATTTCTCTTTAATGTGATTGGATAGATGCGAAGAATACTAAAATTTACATATATATAACCAATAAATGTAGTGTCATTTCGTGAAAAACAACACAATTTTATACAAAAGTATCAAAAAAAATACGTGCAGTGAATGACCATCAAAGATTTTCTGGTTGATTTTGTTTGGAGGTGGCTTGGCATCGATCCAAAAAAAAATTGTATTCATTAATATAAAATAATAATTGTTTTTAACCTTCTAGTGCTCCAAGTTTTCTGATGTCGGCTTTTATTATTATTATTTATAAATAATAACAGTTACAATTTTGGCTGTTTTTTTATGATGATAAATTTTCTCTACAAAAAAAGAAACTTACACTAATATGTATATTATAACGTACAAATACTTATATTAATTATACACACTGTTGTATTGCAATGCTTTGATATTTTTTTATCAGATTGTTTGTATTTTAATCAAAAAAGGAAATCATGTATTTCCCAAGTCTCTTCGACTATTGGTGTACGTTCGTATCTGATAATTAGTTACGAAATATGTAACAGATATTGAAAGACCACTAATGATACTTTCATATTTAAATTTGGAATTCTTCGGTTGTGTCTGTTTACGTTAAAAATTTTGTAAAATGGCTTATATAGAAAGTATAACTAGTTGTTAGTTTATTTGATGTTGCAATTCTTTATAGTTTACTTTTTATATACCATACCGTTATTTGCATTTTGATTGTCGTTGATAGTTTGATAATCTTATGCAAATTTATGTTAAGACATAATATCAGTTATAAAAATTAGAACTCGATATATATATGTATGCTTAACTGATTTTAAGAACCAAATTTATGAATGTACAGAGCCGAAACCAGAGGAATGTTACTCGTAGTTTCGAAACAATTCTGTTTAATTTGTTTGATTTTGACATTTTACTTTTAAAGTACAACTTCAGTGTGACAAAGTAGGTCTGATTACATGTATAGAACGGGCTTAAGTCGTACACGTTTTTACATTCACTTAGCACGAAATAATGCAATAAGTAATGGCTAGGTCTGTCTGCAATATCAAACAATGTGCTCTAGGGCAGTGGTCGACAAACTTTCGAGAGAAGAGCCAAATTCTCAAGGAAAACAGAATAACTTTTCCCCCTTGTAGCACGTGCTAATTTGCGGAAAACCGTACTTAAGGATCTAAATTGCCCACGGATTGACAACCACTATTCCATAACTACTAGTTATATTTATGGAACTTAGGCTTTCACGGTTGCTACCAGATAACAGTCTAAAGTTACAAGTCCAAAAACCAGCCAAACAACAACAATAACAATTACAAATTTCACATAGTGAACGTAGCAGCAACCTTGCAGTTTTTTCCATAATGTTGCCAACCGATTACAATGAAACGTAACCGATACGTTCAATTTCAATACGAAAATTCGTCTGGAGGAATCACCTTTGACATTATTTTTGCCCTATTATTACATCATAAATCACAAGCGACAGTATATGATTATATCAAGTACCCATATTACTAGCCGTAAGACTTATGGCTAGTGACCATACAGCGTCCGATTCCTTCAAAAACTTTACTGAAGAGTGGAAAAAAAAAGAACGAGAAAAACTACAACTTAGAATTAGGTACAGTGTGCCCTCGAATATTTCCATAAAATATGTGTCACGTAATGAGTTGAACAACATGCCAACATATTGACATACACGTACAAAGAGCATGCAGTTGAAGCCTTAACGTCTTACGTAGCATTAGGCCTGAAAATTTGTCGCTGGACGCCACCGTTGTTGTGAAAATCCACTCGCGGTGGTAAATGAGTAGCGGTCTTCACTTGCTAAATTGATTGTAATTTAATAATCATTTATTCTTTTAATAATTTCGACAACTAAACAAAATTGTTCCAAATTAAAAAAAAATTGGGTTGCCGTATATTTAAGTGCAGTTACAGTTAGTTAATAATTTTGAGTTGTATATATCCGCATATACTACACATAAATTTGTTAAAAAAATAAATACAATTTCGGAGTGATAGTATATCTTTAGAAACAGATAGGTGTATAAATAAATTCCGGAACTGCAAGTCCTTCGAATTCCTTATTAAATTACTATATTACAAGCATTCTTTTCAAGTCCGACCTTGCCGTGTTGTAAACATTTTCACAATTTTTTTTTATTGTGCCGTTTACCGCCTGTCGATCGACAAAGAACACGGCAATCGCCGTACTATGAGAAAATCGTTTTTCACAACAAACTAACAAGTGAATGTTAAAGAACTTTGTTAAATTGTAGCCTAATTGTCTATTTCCAATGTTAGACTGAATAACGTTGATGAAAGGATGATTCCTAAGTATTTTTATGGAATTAGAAGTACTAATACCTTCATAGATGAAAAGTAATTGAACTCAGTTTAAAAGTAACGATTATTTAAAGTTTTTTTATTTATATTGTTTGTTAGTGAATCATTAAGGATAACGGTGAAGTATGTAATATAGTTTGATTCTAATAATTATTTTATTTTTGTAATAATAATTACTTTTTTGTATATTAAAACAAATAAGCTATAAACAATAGCTTATTTATTATTATGAGAAAGGTGAGCTAACTTCTGGATAATATGCCTTTATTAATACGTTTTTTATGTTTCATTAGATTAATTGTTAATTTTCAATTCTAATGAGATGTGACCTTAAGCATACAATTATTGTATCAGATTATATGGTCAATGAGTCAGTGTAATGTGAAATATATAATGTGTTTATAAAAAAAAATAAATAGTTTAGTTCTTTGTTATGGTTTTTACCTTAATCCTTATCCTTAATATATGTAACTTGTTGAACTTGATTTGAATCTTCAGTTACATCCTTCAAAACATTTTTTTGCTGTTTCATTTCTTCAAAATGGGTAAAGTTCATTCCTCAGTTCAATTTGATTACTCAAACGCTATTATTGTGATGTAATAGCCTTGTAAGTAGATTTGAACAAAAAAATTAAACGGTCGGATATGTATGGACACGTGTGTGGTATGTTTTATCAGTTTATCGTCCATCTTCTAAGCGGGGTTAATAGAAGACATCGAGCAGCGGTATGCAGTCTGTCATCAACGATGGTGATCGTTGGTGCTATTATTATGGCATTGTTGTTCGTTTCGAAATGGATGAGATAAAAAAATCAGAAAAAAATGCGGTATGGCACGTTTCACGTTTGATTTGCAATGGAATTCTTTCTCCCCCCTCGCAAGTCATCATCGGCGGAATTCTATTGCCCAATGTACCTTGTTATAAACGCTCGGCTATTTTTGGCTGACCTCATGTTTTTTTTTTTTCATTTTTCTGTAACGGCCCCGATTATGGCACGACATCTACCCACGTAGATGCGTACGTTTGGGTGAATTTTTTAAATATTCGGGGTCATGTCTTGTTCATCAGAAGGGTGCCGTTATTTATTATATTTTATAGCAATTTTGGTGGAAAAAGTAAAAATCATGCTATAATGTATAAATTCCACAAACTATTTGGATTCTGTGAAAACATACAGAGTCATTCAAACTGGGTGGTATATCAGACGTTTTAGGAAAACTAAGCATGTTATAGATTTGAAAATTTGGGAATTGGGGCACGTCCGGTTATACCAGAAGTTGATGTCAACTTTCTTATTTTAAATGCAATGGTATATTTTTTATGATGAGATGAATTCGTATGAAACATTTTAAAAGTTTTAATGTGACTTTGATAACCAATTTGTATCCCTATATGCCTACGATGAATAGTTTCTGAGATAATTTAATTTATTGGAAAAAAGATTACACCGCAACCCAAATTGTAAAAAATCATAACTTCCATTGTTCGGTACGGCAAAGACCCTTATAATTTATTAGTGAATTATTGTATAGTTATAGTTAAGTTTAAATTTAGTTTAGGCATGTAGGGTTATAAATAGTTTCTTTTCTTGTAAATAAGTAAATTTGTTCTAGTTATAAGTTCTAGGTCAAGTCATAAGGCTAACTTAATGCCAAAACTAAACTTTATAATTTGTACAAGGCGTTCAGAAAAAAAAACCCAAAGTTTAAAAACTTCAAACACGAATAACTTTATTTTTCAAATGACACCTGGCATATTTTATTTTGTCATTCGATTCCTTTTTTTATTCTCTTTCGATCCATCTGGATATTTTCTACTGTTTTATTTGAAAATTTTTGAATAATTTTGATTTTTTTTATCCAGTATAAGATGTATGAGGGAAAATACTTAAGCAATATTAGAGCTACGTGTGCTAATATAGGATGGTTGTCAATGTTACTGTCTTAAGTGATAATTAGTGTTGAAAACTACTTTGCTTGGATGCCAGTGTGGACCCTGGCTGGACTAGGGTCAGCAGGGCTATGGACCCTAGGTAGATTTCGAGTTGTGACCCTCAGTTTCAATTGCTTGATAGGGCTTCATGGATTGGGCCGTTTAACCTGTACTAGCAAAGAGGTGGTGGAGGCAGAAGCAGTTACCATTTGTTGTTGATGTGATGTGATGTTAGAAGTCTTTGTTAGTCTCTGACATGGTTGGAAGTAAAAGACAGTAAATTGCTACCATTACCTTTGGTCAAAATATTTGGTTGACAATTGGCTGGGGATGAAGAGGCTGAGCAGTCCCCAACGTATTTTGCTTAGTGGAAGCAAAGTAATGTTTTAGCTTAATTGAGTTGTACCTAATGTGAGGTACGGGACAGTCGTCTTGGGGCCACATGGAACTGTTTGAAGTCCTTTGGAGGACTAGACACTTACGTTTAGTTTTCTTTTGTCTAGCTCGGACACAGCAATTAGCATTGTGACGCGACGACGCGAGTTACCGTTGGTCGTGGTAAGTCTTGACGCAGAATTAGTTTTGAATATCTCTTTATTATCTAAAAACTTAGTAAGTTACTCCGAACTTTGGACACCCTATATAGTGAACCCACGTTTTAGTGCGGTTTAAGTTTGTATATATTCATCATATTAAGTTGTCTAAGTTTTCTGGACAACATCATATATTATATCTTAGTGTTTAGGTGTTGTCTTTAACTTTTCAACGCCTTCATCTCTCTTACTCTCTCTCCACCACCCCTTTCAAAAATTTAGAGGAAATGTTAATTGAATGAAAGGCAAACGTAAATGATATTAAACATAAAAAAATCCGTAGATGTAAGATGCAGATTCTGACAGATTGCCATTTTATAAGTATATTTTATCAGTTTCATAACTAAATATTATACATATGGCATTTGAAACTCTTTTAGAAAATGTTTTAAGCGTGAAGCCAAGTGTGTCCTACATCAGTGACCTCCTTTTATCTACCTACGCTTCCTCTATTAATTAATTTAGCATGAGATAACAATTAATTATCATTCTTTTGCACAATACTCGCAAACAATGATACAGCAATAAAAATAGGCAAACGTAGTGTGAGCATTGCGAAAATCTGCAGAGCATATTATATATTTTTCGTACGTCTTGTTGCACAGCTCATCATAGTAGTGGTCTGGAAATCGAAAAATCCCTTGAACTATAATAGCGGATTGAAAAGAAAAAATAATCATTTTCGGTGTATAAATGTGATATCAATTTTTGAATTAATTACTACAGATTACCCAAAATTAATGACTAAAAACTTGTTACTGCTGTCATGCCCTCGCCGAGAGTCGAATCCGGGATCTTTGACTTTACGCGCCAATGTTCTTACCACTAAGCTACGAGAGGCAACAGCAGCAACAACGACGAACGTACGCAGTCATATGAAATATTTTGAAGACTTTTTTAGTAGAGGTAAATTTTAATATAAATCAATGTGATATCAATTCTTGAATTAAATTGTATCCATCACAGATTACCTAAAATGAATGAGGAAATGAGCATTGGCGCGTAAAACCAAAGATCCCGGGTTCAATTCCCGGTGAAGGCGTAACGGTAGTAACAAATTTTTCCTTATTAATTTTAGCTAATTTATGGTGGGTACAAATTAATTCAAGAATTGATATAATATTAATGTATTTAATAATTTACCTCTATTAAAACTTGTTCAAAATATTTCATTTTCGATGTATTTTTCGAATGCGAATTCGAATCTGCCTCCAGAATTACTGTAGCACATTTAAATTTCGAGTTATCCTAATCTCAAAACAAAATCAGACAACTTAGCATCACTTGTATTTTGAGATTAAGATACTTCAAAATCTTGATATGCTGAGGCAAGTCTGAGGCCAGATTCTAATTCAGCAACAGAAAGTACTTTTGAAATTACTCTGTTACGTTTTTGCCCTTTTGCCTCACGTAGTGTTGCTATGAAACTGCCACCGAGCGGCGTGGTCTAGTGCTCTAGATCATTGCTTAATATTTGGAAGGCACCGGTTCGAAACCAGATCCGGCTGCTCTGGTCCAAGTTTTCTGTGGTTTCCTTGGATCATTTAGGCAAATGCTGGAGCAGTAATATTCCACAGATAAACTTTCACTTCTCTTCTGTCTTCATTTCGTCCGTCTCATCTTTTTCTCCCTAACCATAACACCCACCCATTCCCACGATTCCTGCAAGGAGGCTGAAGAGGGCCTTACGCCCTATGCACCACAGTGTAGGTCAGAGGGACTGTCCGCCCACAAACACGAGTAGCTGGTGGGAATGAAACAAAAAGAAGTTTTCTTTATGAAACTGCCAAATCTGAAATTTTTGAGGTTAAGATATCATAAAATCCTGACGTACCGATGCAATTTTGAGGCCAGATTTAGACCCATCACTGCCCTTTTGTGGTTTTATTTTTAAATTCCTGAATTCGTTGGGTTGTTAGATAAACAGTAGTAGGCGGGGTGTGCAATAGAAACAATAAAAATTACAGTCACGTAAGAGATTAGAATGTTTATGTGAATATATAATTATTGGTACAGAAAAAAACACTCAAACGCTATACGTAGGTGCTTCTTTGCTCAACATTCCCATAAATACATGCACATTTTGTTTTCATTATTTCACTTGTTCTAATTTTGTTTTTCTTTTTTCTTTTCAGGTATGTACATATTAACCGAGCGTTTGTTATTGTCCGATTGTATAAAGGTAAGTCGTAAAAGGAAAAGTTTAGTTAGAAATGGTGCAAACGTACAAGTATAAATAGGCGCTTTGTGGCAAAACTAATTGTAAGTTGTTGCTTTCAATTGACAACTTAAATGCTTACAATTTATTGTTATAGCAACCTGTTGGTGGTAATTGTAACTCGCAAGAGTTGCGTAGCCAATTGCACAATCTGCATATTTATCAGAACGGTACTCTCTTCAAATGGACATGTTTCAATTAAAATTAATGTGGGGAAAATACCGTTACTGTTTACACATACAATTGTACATTTTCGAGGTGTGTTTATATATATTTATATGAATGTGCGTACGTTGATACACATTCACTACGACTTCTTTGCATTATTTTCAATTGAAATTGATTACGAAAATTGTTAGTTGATAAGGTGAGCGTTTTTCTTTTTTTTTAGATTATTTTAATCATAATTTAATTTGGTAAGATAATAAAGCGCGAAGCAGTTATAAGCGTTGCTTATAGATAATATTCTATTTTGGTGTCATAAGCTATATACACTACAGGTAAATTTTTAATCGACTGTCTGTTTACACATACAATTGTACATTTTCGAGGTGTGTTTATATATATTTATATGAATGTGCCTACGTTGATACACATTGACTACGACTTCTTTGCATTATTTTCAATTGAAATTGATTACGAAAATTATTAGTTGACAACGTGAGCGTTTTTTTAGATAATTTTAATCATAATTCAGTTTGGTAAGATAATAAAGCACGAAGCAGTTATAGCGTTGCTTAGAGACAATATTCCATTTTGGTGTTATAAACTATATACACTACAGGTACATGTATTTCAAATACTAGGAATTTTGTGTATACAACAGTGAGTTTATTTTCGTCCATTTTGGATTACAAATTACAAAAACATTAGACCAGAAAGGTTATTTTGTTATTTCAGTATCAGCATATTTGATGGTTATGTTTATGTATGTTATTATTTTTTGTTTGAAAGCAACGCTACAACTATTGCGTACATGTTGGCAACAACCAATGGGCCATCAATGGGCATAGGCACAGGCATAATATAACCATAACGACGACAACGCCAACAACAACAACAACAACAACAACTTGCAACAACTGTTATTTTATTTCGGGATAGGCGCGGCGACTACGCGCTCAGCAGTGGAAACTATTGCTTAACCGAACCTGTTATTTTTCTCAGTGCATATTTATTTGCCAATAACAGTTAAAAAATAACAGATTGTTAAATCACAACCCATTACTAGTGACCAAGAACAAGCTTTCAGTACTACGTGTATACTCGCATTTTAAATATGCTGCGGGTACGAATGTGCGATGTGCATAGGTACGTGTTTTAATATTTTGTTAGTACGTAGATTTGATTACTTTTTGACGCGAAATAAATCGACTATTTTGTAGTAAACGAAATGAATAATAAACTTCCGTAAACAAAATAGCTTTCTTCTACGATGTAGGGGAGTACATACGTCCCAGCGGAACTGCCGATTGTTTCTACCCTTGTGGAAGGAGTTATTCTTAGTATTTTACGTGGTTGGTTAAAATTTACCTGTAGTGTATATGTATCTTTTCCTATATATTAGCCAAATTTCTAGTTTATAGGCTTCATAGTTTTAAAAATTTCTTGATGAGTCAATAAATAGTATTTTCTTTTTTTGTAGGAATCTATACATTTTTCCAAGTATATATTTTAATATAAGAACATAAGATTCACGGCCAGAATTCATAGTAGAATGATGATTCGGGCTTGTATGCCGTGGTCGATCATCGAACACGGCCTACAAGCCCGCATTCTGAAAAGCTTTCGATTCACCAAAACCTCTAACAGTTTTACATATTGTTTAATGAATCCCTTTTCCCCTTTTCCTAACCACGGTTCCATCATCTAGACGTTTATTTAATCAAACAATAAAACTACACAAATGAAAATAGGAAATAAAGTATATTTCTAAAATTACCTAAAAAAGTAACCCATAAAAGTTCTGCCCAAAAATATTATTATTTCATGTATATTTTCATTATTTTCTCTTTTACTCTATTAAAAAATAAAACCCAAGTTATGCATTTAAAATTCTATTCAATTTCTAAAATTTGAATTAAAAGAAAAATAATAACAACATATGTCACGTAATTACTTCTTTTAATCTAATCTAATTTACTGTCTTTTGTCCTCAATACTTCAGATTATTCAAGAAAGCTCTCCGTATTTTATTTATTAATTTAAACCTTTTCTCCTTTAATTTCACGAAAAGTTCGCGAATAAATAAGACGTGCAACTATTAATTGACTCCAGAACACGATCCACATTATTGACGAGGGATTTAGTAAAAATGCAGCTACAATTACTTCAAATATCATGTTTAATTTACAGTGCAAATTTGTCGAGAGGAAAACTCCAATTAACAAAATTAATTAATTAGAGGTCGTAAAGATCGGTGTACTTGTCACATGTTAGGTATGCATTTACATTGTGCAATTGTACATATACGTTTCGAGTACTTTAACCTTTTTTTACTTTCATCGATCAACTAAATTGTTCACGTACTAATGTTCCTGAGTACATTGTATTTTTAAAGTCTAAAAACGCGTGTATAGCTACATGCATGTTACGTATGTATATCAGCGGCGACTCGTGTTCTCAAAAATAGACAGGAAAAGTAGCAAAAAAAACATGAACAATTAAATTTAAATTTAGGTATAGAACGCTCTCGAATACCCCTCAAAATATATGACAGAATGGACTGAACATGTTAGAAAAACAAAAAAGATTGTTTTACACTTGTCTAGTAGAAACTAACTTAAGTACAGCTATTTGTATATAATTAGTTATGTGAGGTGCTCAGATTGAGTAACAATAGGTGGCCTAAAATTTGCCTCCTAGAGGCATGTAGGGCAATACTGAATGGTGTGCCTTCAAAATGGGGTAAAGAATTAAAGGAAGTGATATACGAAATGAATATAAGTGAAGTTTTTTAGATGATGTACTAATGTATACGTTCAAAGGACGACGAAGATGCAACCTTGCCGTGACGGAACGTCTTCCCTATTCGGGGATATTAGGCCTGCACATGTTCAGGTGACGTCACCGTTGTCATGGTAACCTGCTCACGGAGGCAAACGAGTAGGTTTTCACTTGGCTGTTTATTACGTATTTTAAAACTGCTGTAAGGGCCTCTTAAAACATTAGAAAGCCTCCTCTAAGCAAATACATTAGTTTTATATACTCTCTTTACACGAATTTTTTTCATTTATTATAAAACAAAAACTAATTATACAATAAGTTATGATTTATTCAAAAAAAAGAAGGAATTAAAATCCTTATTCGTCTATATATTAAGATCAAAGATCTCACATTTGGAACGAACGCGTCCTAATAAGTAGGCACAACGAACCGAAAGCCGTATTCCACGACCGGTTTCGACCTATCGGGTCTCATCAGGCGGGCGCTGGCAGAAATGCCTTTATGGCTACATTATAAATATAAATATGGAATCAACAGAAACAACTACTCCGAGGGCTAATACCCCTACCGGCATTGAATTACACTGTCGATTCCGATGGATTCTTAGACGAACATATAACATATTAAAAAAAGAAGGAATTAAAATCCTTATTCGTCTAAATATTCAGATCAAAGGTCTTATATTTGGAACGCGTCCTAATAAGTAGGCACAACGAACCGAAAGCCATATCCCACGACCGGTTTCGACCTATCGGGTCTAATCAGGCGGGCGCTGGCAGAAATGCCTTTATAGGCTATATTATAAATATAAATATAAATATGGAATCAACAGAAACAACTACTCCGAGGGCTTATACCCCTACCGGCATTGAATTACACTGTTGATTCCGATGGATTCTTAGACGAACATATAACATATTCAAAAAAGAAGGAATTAAAATCCTTATTCGTCTAAATATTCAGATCAAAGGTCTTATATTTGGAACGCGTCCTAATATGTAGGCACAACGAACCGAAAGCCATATCCCACGACCGGTTTCGACCTATCGGGTCTCATCAGATGGGCGCTGGCAGAATAAGGATTTTAATTCCTTCTTTTTTGAATATGTTAAATCTTCGTCTAAGAATCCATCGGAATCAACAGTGTAATTCAATGCCGGAGTAATTGTTTCTGTTGATTCCATATTTATATTTTTAAACAAAATATGAGTAAATTAAACACTTGGAGGAGTTTCACTTTACTTTATTGATTACTCTATATATATTTCGTCTTGCTAGGGCATCATTTTCACTGTACTGTAAATACTCCTGATGATGCCCTACCAAGGCGAAATGCACATAGAGTAATCTGTAAAATAAAGTGAAACTCCTCCAAGTGTTTAATTTACTCATATTTTGTTTTAATAATGTTTCACCAAAAGTCCATGGCGAATTACTTCCGTAATCATATTTTTAGATTATGATTATTTTGCGAGAGAAAATAGGTGAGGAAGGTCTTCACAAACTTCACCTGAATAGCCGCCACTGATCTGTATAACTAAACTGTTTGTTGTATGTATAAAAAGATCAGGTACAGTTGGACGTGTAGTACGAACAGGGCTATCGGATCTTGTCATCGCGCGTATTAAAGATCTTTCAACGAGCCTGGCCATTGTCATCCTCGTTTTCTTCCTGATCGGCATCGCATCGTCGTCATAATCATCATCATATATGAATGTACTGCACAACACAATAACATTGTGTGTACTCGTGGGGTCAATGACAAGGATTATGCTTATGATGGCGCACCGCACGCGTAAAAGCGGTCAAAACCGTACGTTATATACATAATATATGTGTGTGTGTGTGTACTCATTCATCCCATTGTCGACCGACTTTATGGTTTGTCATCTGCACTTGTGTCAACGGAACGACTTGTGCATCTAAATTTCTTGTGTGATACACACGACGAGTTAAATTAAGTAAACGAATTCATATGATGTTAAAATCAACCGGAATTATTTACAGATATGTAAATGTTTGCCTGATTAAAGAAACAAATAATGTTTGGTCAATTACGATAGTTGTAGAAATGAAGGAGATCCTAAGGGTGTATGCTGAATTGCGCACCAACAACGTGTGGTCCAGTTTAATCAGAATCCTTTCTTCTTTCGATGAGAACATATACAAATTGGCCAAATTTATGCATAAAGATCGTTTGATATTTACAAGAAACTGACAAGAGTCGTACCTGTGCAGATCTTACCCACTAGGGTTGCCCATACTCAGTTAACTATATTCAAAAAAGAAAGAAGGCATTAATATCCTTCTTCGTCTAAATTTTAAGGATCACAGATCCCACATTTCGAACGCGTCCTACACAGCAGACACAGCGTACGGAAAGCCATACTCACGACCGGTTTCGACCTATCGGGTCTCATCAGGTGGGCGCTGGCAGAAAGACTTTTACAAGCTATATTATAAATATAAATATAAATATGGAATCAACAGAAACGACTACTCCGAGGGCTAATACCCCTACCGGCAAGGAATTACACTGTTGATTCCGATTGATTCTTAGACGAAGATATAACATATTAAAAATAGAAAGAAGGCATTAGTATCCTTTTTCGTCTAAATTTTAAGGATCACAGATTCCACATTTCGTTTACGTTCAAAACATGTAAAATCTTAAGAAATTGTGAAACATTTAAAAGCGTTTTTTTCCTACAAACATTATTTCCAAAATGTTTCAAAAATTAGTCACTGAAGAATGTATTTCATTTATTAAATGGGTTACATGGTTAGATATGAACATGCGGCAGTAAACATATGAATTTAAGGTGAGCGAAAGTCAAAAAAAACGTTTTAAGATATGGAATTTAAAATTATTATTTTTTGTACATAAGCAACAGACGATTTAGTTATTATTATATTGTAATTTTTGTTTTGTGCGAAGGACATGACCTCCGCTCTCTACTACCTAAAATTATTAATCAAAATAAGAAAGTGCTTCAGAAATATTAATAGTATTGTTATGTTTTTTGAGTTATCTAATGTTTTCTTATATAATTTAAAAAATAGAACAATTTTAATTTAAAATATTATTAGTAAAAAGGAAGTACGATTCAAGTTTTTGTTTTGGTTTTCATTATTATTTTATTTATAGAAATATCAGAATTGTAACAATCGGTAAATTAGATAAATCGATGATAAGTTCCATGTTTTAATCCAATCAGTACTGATAGTAATAAGCGATATTAATCGAAACAAACTACCGGACATATCTTGAAATATGTATCGTCTTTTCATATGGATGTTTCTTTGAAAATTTGTAAACCTCTGACACAAATTCTAAAAATTTTGGAAGGACAGCTCCTTTTAGAATCGTTAATTGATCAGTTATCTTAATATTAATACAGAAAGACTAATCAGCCATAAGGAAAAATTTACCATTGTGACTCCGATTTTCAAAATGATATTTTTCTTCGATGACCCATGATGACCAGTCACTAACCCTAGAATATTATGAAAATCGACGCGTACTATTTTTTATTATAAATTAAAATGTCAATTTCCTCAGCATTATGTCTATGGCAGAAATTCGGACTTTTAGCCTCTGGATGACCATGTGCCTCATCGAAACTGGACATGAAACTTTCAGAGCCCAAAGATATTGTCATAAGACATATTTTGGCTAAGTGACAAGTTGCAACTATTTTTTTTGTGGCCGCCAGGGGGCGTCAAACATTTTGCTATTTTAGTCGCAACTTGTCACTTAGCCAAAATATGTCTTATGACAATATCTTTGGGCTCTGAAAGTTTCATGTCCAATTTCGGTGAGGCACATGGTCATCCAGAGGCTAAAAGTCCGAATTTCTGCCATAGACATAATGCTGAGGAAATTGACATTTTAATTTATAATAAAAAATTATACGCATCGATTTTCATAATATTCTAGGGTTAGTGACAGGTCATCATGGGTCATCGAAAAAAAATATCATTTTGAAAATCGGAGTCACAATGGTAAATCTTTCCTTATGGCTGATTAGTCTTTGTGTCTAGTCTGTTTTCCATTAGTAACTCTAGAAGGTGCCCAGGGCCCTAGAATCGAAGGAGCCCCCCTTAGTTCCTACCAGATCGCTATTTTAATAAAATAGACCTCTGTCATAGTCATAGGGGCCCCATCATTCTAGAGTGCTTAGTGCCTACAATAGAATAAAGACGACCCTGTATGTGCTATTTTACAGTTTAACACCAAAATTACATGATTATTATTAAATTGTACAAAAATTTGTGAAATAATCCTTAGTATTTTTATGGATGCACATGTACTTATATTAACTTCTCCCACCATAAGCCTTTTTATTGTCGTACCTATAGTAACTCGACTTGTGTCGTGAATAATTTTTCTTTTCAAAACGGATAAACAGAACTTGATTTGTTCTGTTTACTGTTATGATACGTCTTTTATCATGAATTGCTTTACAAGAGTAAGATATTTCAGTGTAAAATACTTTGCTGGTAATTGATTCGCAGTCGCATACACAACTACAAGTACATGCATAATTAAACAAAACCCTTGCATATCAGGCCGATGACGTCGATGTTATATATTTAGCATCAAAAGTCATTGACTACCAGAAAGCATGTTTTAGTTTTGCACTTGTACTTTTTTCTTTTGTGGTTCATTGCGTGTATGGAGCGCGCCCCCTTCTATATTTGGGAAACAGCAAAAAGAGAAATTTCACCATCAACAGAATCATCAGCGAGAATTGACTGCCGGACGAACGTACTGGTCGGCAAGTTTAAGAAAAGCTCTGATCGAATTAAAGGGAGAACACATTCGGAGAGAAAAGGATGGCAGGTGCACACGCCCATGTTCTATGGCACTGACAATAATCGAAAGCGAATTATTTGCGGGTCTAGAAGATAGGTGTTGTCCACTACGCATCTGTAGGCTTAACAGAACTCGAGCTTTCCTTACACTAGTTAGACTGTAGTTTTCGCGACTATTTCATCTCCCGTATGTTATTATAGTTATATTGTTGCAATATGTAATACTATGTTTGTTAAGAATTATTGCAGAATAACTTATATTGTAATAAAATTACATTTTATTGTTTAATTTTCCATAAAAGAAAAACTTATCGCAGTCCGTAGTTTTTGCTGAATGTTTGTTGGTATAAATTAATCTTTTAATACGCATATGCTGGTGTAAATTAACAGTTTAACGACCTTTGTAAATATGCTTCTTCGACCTCTTGTCGACTGTATTTTTCACACCTCCGCTATCGCACTTTAAATGTTTATAACAATATGCGTCTGACCAACGAAATATTTCGAATCAGTGTATCAACGATGACAATACTTTTCCATTAGACAACTTATCAAAATAATGTGTGAATTCATTTCTAATGGATTTTTGATAGTCATACAGGTTTTTTATCTGTCAATATAACAGTTAATAGATATTTTTGTAGTATTGATAATAATTGTTCTTCGAACTCTAATAATGTGCTGATTTGATAATAATACGAATCCGTGTGTTAGATCTAAATATGTACGTTATTAACCTAAAATTGCTTTATTATCATTCAAAGGTATTTTATAATATATGTACGTCGTAGGTTTAAAAATATAACATAATTTTAACTTTAAATACTGTTCAAAAAAGAAAGAAGGCATTAAAATCCTTTTTCGTCTAAATTTTAAGGATCACAGATTCACATTTCGAACGCGTCCTACACAGTAGGCACAGCGTACTGAAATCCATATCCACGAACGGTTTCGACCTATCGGGTCTCAACAAGTGGGCGCTGGTAGAAAGACCTTTACAGGCTATATGATATACATATAAATATAGAATCAACAGAAACAACTACTCCGCGGGTAATACCCCTATTGGCATTGAATTACACTGTTGATTCCGATGGATTCTTAGACGAAGATATAACATATTCAAAAAAAAGAGGGCATTAAAATCCTTTTTCGTCTAAATTTTAAGGATCACAGATCCCACATTTCGAACGCGTCCTATAGAGTAGGCACAGCGTATGGGAAGCCATATCCCACGACCGGTTTTGACCTATGAATATGTTATATCTTCGTCTAAGAATCGTTCGGAATCAACAGTGTAATTCAATGCCGGTAGGGGTATTAGCCCTCGGAGTAGTTGTTTCTGTTGATTTCATATTTATATTTATTTAAACACTGTATTTGTGGTAGGAAATTCGTAAAACATATTTAGTACTATTTTAGGTAAAACGCTAAAGAGTGTTTAAATTATTTTGTTCTCTCGACCATTCCTAATGAGCTCTTATTGGAAGCTTTTTAATTTAAATTTTATACAGAGTAACAATATGAACAGTTACAAGCAAAATTGCAGTTTTATGTAGTGTTGTTTAATTCATTAACTATATGCATAATATATAAACATTCACAAAAAAGTAATTCAGTAAAAATATTTTGTTGCTAAAGTATAGAGTTGTTAACGAAGCAATAGCAATTAATTACTATCGATAGGATTATTATATTAATTTCTCCGAAATATTTCATGATGCGGTTATTGTAGTAGGTAAATGTTTAGGGTTAAATGTCGAGGATAATTTGGAAAATTTAATCTTAGATAATGGTCATGGATATTCATGTCAAGAAAACAACGACCCTGTATTTATATTGCTTATTGCTTTCGTAAAATTCTGTTATCACCTTCACAATTTATATTTAATGTGGCTTCTGAGGAAACGATTAACAAGGTTTAATTAGTAAATATTTTGTGGTTTTGTTTGTGTGATTCGGTGTAATTAAAAAAATGTTTTTTAGTTACACTAGTATCTAATTTTAACATCACAAATAATACTTTTGAATAAAACAAAAACAAACAAATAGGCACAAACAAATATTGGACAACAACAAGTCTTCTGAACTCCCCTTGTAGATGAACCCTTTCATACAGAACCGGGCTGCCGAGAGCTCCTGAGAGCCGGAGAGGAAACACTTGAAAGGCGGAGGAGAAGTTGTAACTCTGCCCCACTCCTCGACCAAATATAATTAATAGAAGGACTCGTCTGGTTCTAGGTGACTCCGAAACTTCTCCGGGAGCCGCTGAGTTGTCCGTCCCTGCTTTAAGATACAACAGATAAAATCGGTAATGGAGACGCAGTTAAACGAATATCACTAAAAACGATTCTATTTTGTAATATGAGTTTCCAAGATCATACATTTGCAGGTAATATTGATACATCATTATCATATGTCAGTCCGAAGACTGTTTAGACACGCACCTCCAGTATTTGGGGAAAATAATCTAATCTAGTCCTTCCTCTGCCTCTGTTGACTCCTTTTTCTCCTTCTAATATGTCCCTAACTAGTAATTCATATCTCAGAAGATATCCTAATTAATTGATAAATTAAATAATAAAATCGCTATTCAAATTTGAACGGGTTCAACTAGTCACTATATAGTGATATACAGTGTTTAATATATACAAGATTTTGGTTTTACCCGATTACTAAAGCTAATCAACTAACTACTTTCAATATCCAATATGTTTTTTATGGTAGTAGCTAGTACTTGATGAAACTTATCTAATATGTTATCGTTTAACGGAATTTTTAATTAGAAATCACCAACATTTTGTTGTTTTGAGCGTGTTTAAATGTAAATATTCACTAGCTGTAGGGTCATACATTGTGGTATGGAAGAACGCCATAGTTAAAATGCAAGTACTATGCACCATCGTATTTTTATATTGAATGCATTATAAATCCCTTAAAATCAGTTTGCAATAAATACACATATTTTTTGAAATTTCCACATATTAACTTTTTTTTTTTTGGTGTAAATAATAAAACTATATTTACGTTTGTACTGTTGAATACAACAAAATTGTTTACTAAATACATTTTGCAATTAAGATAGCTTATGATTGTTGTTTTGTACATTATTTTTATTAAAATTAACAGATTTTGCATTTGGCTGATAGTGAAACATTTTTTATTTTTATTAGCGTCCATTATTTACTTGTTCTTAATTTTATTCTGTAGTAACTATAATACTTTTTCTTATTCCGATTTATCTGCATTGCACCTGAGACCGTTTTACTATTTTTTGCTTCCTAATAAATTGGTACCACCCACATTGTCCGAAAACAGCTGCTCTTTTGTTTTATGACTATAATAGTTTCTATTTTGATTTACTTTATGTGTTTGTCCTTAATCGACAACTGGTTAAACTAGCATCAATTTTGAGATAAAAAACCCAACGAACGAACAGTGCCAAAATAGTCGCATGGACTCTTATTTTATAAGCGATACAGTCAGTCGCCCAATTATAGAAGTCGACCTTTCATATGGTGAGCAGTGTTTCTGGTGCGTGGAGCCGTGGCCGTGATTCTGCGTCATGGTCAATACGTCAACGAACAAAAATGAAACGGAAATACCAATTCTGCTATTATAGGCAGGGCCGTATTAAGTCATGTAGAGGCCTCTAGGCAATGCAACTCTTGGGGGCCCCTCTTCCCTTAGGTAGATCTCTATAGGTAGTATTTAAATCTTGTACCAACACCAACTTTTTATATATAGACGCTAATGATTGTATTGTCATTTATTAAAACAAAACCATTTATATGCACCTAATGTAATGTAATTCAATTTGTATAATTAGCTCGATGAAATGAATTATTTCACCGGTGCACAGATGTGCCACTTCTTTTGATTCCTATGGGGGAATCGGTGCAATAAACGGACTTCGTGTTTTAATTGTTTATTACACCCAACTATTAACAACTATATACACTAATTTTACATGAACGTCGTGACTGCTACTTATTTATGAAGATTAAATGATTATGATGGATTGATTGAACTATATGTTATTGCTACTATACATTTATAGAGATCTTGATTTGATTTGTGCTATATGTTAAATGTACTAAAAATGATCTCTCCTAAACGTTTGATGTTTTATCTAATATGTGAATGAATTGATTGAGCTGATCTTACTGTAACAACTGTATTAAGTTAACTATATTGTGTTCTATTAACTATATATGAATTTAAGAACCGCCCCTAGAGGAGGGGTGGTTCCGATGCACCGACACTTGAAACAACAAAACAAACAAAAAGGAGGGAAAACGTAAACACAAGAAAATGCAACATTGTAATCTATGTGTCGGTGCATCATCTACGTCCTCGAAATGGACCGATGGGTCAACAAATTACCCCCAATAAATCTATAAACTAACTTAATCTCTAGAAGCGCATTTGAAGACAAAGAAAAAATAATACAATGGGAAACGGCAATACTAAAAGAAGGGAAAAAATATGATACATACTATTATAAAACCATAAATCGCAGAAGAAAGAAACGGACAGCAAATCCACATGACAATACAACAAAAATTTGAGAAGTAAAAAATGTGTGACTGACAAGGCCAATAAATCCGAACACAATTTATTAAATACTACTACAAATGATGATTATAGCAAAATTATAATAATTATTTATTTGTTCAATCAATCATCCATCAGTCAAAAAACCTCATTGAAAACAATTTAAATACTATTCAATCATGTTTTCGAAACTAATCTTTCTTTTTTCTTTGTTTATGAATTCTTTCAATACACTTTGAACGTCGATTTTGTTCAAAATATATCATATTCAATGGCCATTATTACAAGTACATTCAATAGTTTTTAAGGCATTGATAATCGCATATAGTTTCGTATAAGATTCAATATTGAAAAGCTTTGTTCGTCAGTTGCGTTTGTACTCATGAGACTTCTGTATATTTGCAATTATTTCATTGTATTTGGAAAGATTTATTGAGCCATATTACCCAAAATCAGTTTATACGCTTACTTTGCATGCACTATCTTTAGCATTCTTGTCTAATTGTGAGATGAAGTACTTAAAGTGCATCATTTCGTCTCAGGCTCAATGTTATGTTATCGTTAGTCTTCGTCAAGAAAGCTACCAAAAATCGAAATAGTGAATTAATTTCCCGATAAGCTTCTGGGCGCTGCAGCCGTTCTGAAGGTACACAATACAGTTAAATATGTTTCTATTTTGAATTTTTATTTTCCTTTAAGTACAACGTAGTCTGCACATCTATCATCACGGTGTTTTTTTCTCCTTCGTTTGTTTTGCCTTCTATTTAAACATTTCCGAAGTAGTGGCATGACAGTTCTCTGTGTCTGTTAATGGCATTGAGTTTTATTCTAGAGAAATAAGGAAAGGACGTACCTTCTATTTTTATAATAAGTATGGAATGTAAAATTGTTTGCTCTTTAAAAATAATAAACCCAAAGCGAAAGCATCAAATTAAAACAAGATGGACTAATTTTTCACACGGGGGCCGATTCACCGGTGTCTGGTACTGGGAACATTTTTGATATTAAGGCAATTGGTGTATATGTTATATCTCGATTTCATTAATTTGAAGATAACATAAATTTATTATGCCGAACTAATCTCCGTAATTTCTGTAGAGATAGTCGCGGGCTAATTGGTCAATACGTTGCAATATATGAATGTTAATAAAACACCCTTAAATACAATTATCGTCTTGGAGTGTTTCTTTGTTTAGTTGCAATTCAACTTATTTGTCAATGCCATTAACTTCTGAATAAAACAACCAAACTGAAGATAATAAGTTTATTACTTAAGAGTCGAAGCTCATCTGAGGGATGAATGCTCCTTGTACCAATATTTATATCTAACATATATATTTAAAGAATGTGACACCCCCTCAGCATACATCTATTGGGGTAAGTAAATGACTTAGTTGGTCTTACAATTGTTTAATCTCCAAGTAGACATTTGGGTAGGTCATAAATTTGTCACCTTATGATGTTAGTTTTAAAATGCGAATCCTAATGCTGTCGAGATGATCTGTCTTGTATCTTTAGGAGATAAGTGCCTGAGAACGGTATCACGTAATGTTGTTTCTAGTTTATGAAATACTTACCTGTAAAATATTTATATCTAACAAAATAATTCTTGTAACAGGCATGTTTTTTAAGTAAGTACCGTTTTGAAATTAATAAAAAACGTGTAAAAATATCTTGATAATTTTATTTTTACATGAAAGCCTGTACCTTAATCTACTTTGCTACAATTAACAATTCCTTTAATATTGAGGCAGTTGTCATAACGTTTGATCAGTGACCAGTTTTTGAATACCCTTCTCATAGAACTCTGCCGCTTGACTTGTTAACCACTGCATCACAACTGTTTTGACTTCGTCATCGTCTTGAAGACGCTAACCGCCCAGATGTTTCTTCAAGTGGAGGAACAAATGCTAGTCACTGGGCGCCAGATCAGGGCTGTACGGAGGATGATCTAGAGTTTCCCAGTGAAAAGATGTTATGAGATCTTTGGTCCGATTAGCTACATGCGGACGGGCATTGTTATGAACATTTGTGTGTCCATCTTTAAATGCTCTCACCCACTTCCTTACCGTTCCATCACTCATAATGTTTTGTCCGTAAACTGCACAGATCTCACGATGAATATCAATCGGTTTTAGTCCCTTAGCACAGCCCGAACTCCGGACTTCACAGTCGGCAGGGCTCACAATTATTGGAGGCATCTTAAACACTCAGTAAACAACGTAAACAAGGGCGAATCAGACTGTAATGGCGTCAGTGCGCGGAACGCTGACCGTAACGCCGCGGCGGCAAAATTTCAAAACGGTACTTACTTAAAAAACATGCCTCGTAATTTAATGTAGGATTCTTCAATTTAACGAAGTAAAATGAGTTGTACAAAGGTACATGTTTCGCGTATTTGGAGACTTTTCGTTTTAATGCCATTTTAATGCGCTACGCTAATGGGCAATAGGTGTTCTTATACATGTATGAACCACTTTTTTTGTTATCATTTTTCATTGCACAAAGTATGCGTTTCTTTTCCTTAAACTACGGTTATTTCCATACCCACTTCAAAAGTGTAATACTAAGGTAAGTTTCTATTGCACATGTTTCTTTTTTTTGAGATTTCCATAACAGTAAAAACAACAAACACTTTTATGAGCATGTAAGAAATTTTGTTGTTGTAACCTTAGCACATGAAACTTGTATGCAGGCGGGAATTTTTTACGTTCTTAAATTTCAGAAAAAATGAGTTTAGTTTTTGCATTCCTTGGACTTAGTCACCATGAATTTAGAACGCATTCTTTGTCGCTGTCAATTTAGAATGTGTGATTTCTATTTGTCAATTTTTAAATTGAGCCGATCTACTTAAAGCCGGTGTCCGTTCCATTTAACATAAATAATCATTAGGTTTTAGTTTAAAAATAAGAAAATTGCATTCCGGTTTATGAGCTGTTTTCGTTTAATTTCCATTGGTAGGACATATTATTACTTAAACTACTTTATTTTTTTATTGCTATTTGCTGTCAGTAAACAAATGTGTATGTAAACTTTATTATAATTATTTACGACGACTGTGACTTTATTTTGTTAAAGAGGATGAGTAAAATAGCGTAGAAATTACTCAAAAATTTTAATTGACATTAACAAGGGTCATAAAACCATGAAAACAAAAAACACATTACTAGCGGAAAGCGTAAATTCGGTCCCGTGTCAACATTTCAGTGTAAATTCCGTCCGGGCGATTTTTATTACCATATGTAAACTCTGTCCCATATACCTTCACTTAATGGGGACGGTAAATGTAATGTGGCGGTTTGAAAATATTGCAAACTCTATAAAGTCTCCATTGGAGCAGAAATTGGTAAACAAGTTATATTTCAGAAACGCTATTTACAAAGGGATATTTATTTAAAAAAATTAAATTAGTATCTTGCGTATGTATAAGTTAAAGATAAACCCATGTCTAAATTTTTTTGGTAATGTTGACGATAGTTTAGGTTAAGTTAGGTTAGGTTAGGGTATATATAAATTGAAACTGTCTGCTGTTAACACTTCGTGAGACTGATTTAATAAAAATTACTTTAATAGAAGAAAACACAAAATATTTCACTTAAAAAACCGTACCTCGTACCTCTAAATAAAACAAATGAAGTAGAATTAGACACTATACAATCCATAGCTAGAAATAATGACTATCCCATATATATATAATAGATAAACTACTTAAAATGAAACAAAAGGTTTACTTTTACAAGAAATATTTTCGAACACATTGAACTATACAACCCTGCCTATTTTAACAAAAATACTCTAGAAAAATGGTAGTAAATAATAAACTAAGTTCAGAAAATAACAATATACTCGAAAAAACGGGTGTCCACGTAATGAAATGCTCCGACTGTGATTGATGACATTATCAATATGTAAAATACAATAAACATAACTCAGGGTTAGCAACCTACCTAATTAACAATAACCACAAAATAGAAAAAGAAAACGTAAAATTATTACATAATCTAACAGGCGGATTAATATTAGATAAATATGGAATATTAGAAATTAAGAAAGCCCTAAATTGTAAAAAGAAACTAGCCAACGACCAAATCATGTTCGGAAGCAACCCCCTCCTTGATCCAAATTTAGTGTAAAATAGGAATTACTTTAGTTTAGATTTAGTAACTTGTAACTCAATAACTCCTGAAGATGATATAAAAAGGCGAAACACGGGTAGAGTTTGTTAATAAATTTAAGTGAAATATTAAGTGTTTTCCTATATTAAAATAGGATATATATGTTTCAGATGCGCATCCCTTAATTTCAAAAATTACCAATCGGAAAACACCAATTTTCAACATTTATTGCCTCTAAAATCATTCGGACGGAATTTACATACCTATTGGAAATCATTAGGACGTTTCAAAGGGAATTTACGTTTTTTTTTTGTAGTTTTTAGTTCTTATATTCAAAGATAAACTGTAATAAAATACTTTTTCGGGCATGAAGTTGGAAATAAAAATGAAAATCTGGTTTCGGAAAACTGAGAACGATTTTTACAAACTATAGTGATGAAAAAGGTACAAATTTGAAATCACGAACACATTTAATTTTCATTGATCTAATAATAGGTACTAGGGGCAAGTTAAAAAAACAAATAATGTCAACTAAGCAAGCAATTATAAACTTTATTGATGAGTAGAGAGGTGGTAAAGGTGATCTAGATACGGAAAATTTACCAATAGGCTTTAAAAGGTGATTTAATACCGTAGATAAGTGATTTAGAAACAATGTGAGTTACAATTTGCAAGGACATTGCATTTCTTTGCCACAACCTACCAGAAATAGTGTGAATTGTACCGCCAAACTCATGCAGGTTATATAAAATCATAGTATAATGTACAAGAAGTTGTGAACAAATAGCAAAATATCTGGTAGGACATTGTAATGAAAATGTACAATAAATTCATCATTTACCCAATTCGTTTAAGTAGCAAGGTTTCTGTTCAATGTCATGGACTCACTCCACTCCTTCTGTCTATATTTTCTCAGAATTATGTAAAAATTATTTACCCATTGACCAATTTAAATCGATAATATTGATCTTAAAAAGTTAAGTCAAGGGCAACGGCAAAATTATTTAATAATGAGACCATTATTTAGATTCAGGTCTATTTGAAGTCTGTCTCTATTATTACGTATGTGTATTACAGGTACACTGTTTTGAATACAGCAATGGAATAAAAAATTGTGACAGGACTAACTAAAATAACATCTATGACATTACGTAGGCTTTCACGGTCAAAGTTTCATGTCATCATTTTTCTGTTTTTAGTAATTTTTATTCAGATATACACTGCATACAAAATATTTATTAACTAAGTCGTAGGTATATACATTCAAGCAATAGAATCTTGGTATGTATTATGGCGAAAAAATGCATAATTTTTTTCTTATTGAGTGTTTGTGTAAATCTTATTTCGACTTAGTCCCATTGCTGCCTACGACTTGAAAAAGTTACATTGCTGCCCGCCAGATTGAAAAAGAGATTATACAGTGGTATGTAGATAATAATCCCAATTCTTGAATTTTTCACCATAAACACTGTTTGAAAGGAAAGTTACAGCCTTTTAATGATGTATTAGGCAATACTTCTTTGCAGGCCTAAATTGTGGATAGTTCAAAATCATTTTTCAAATATTTTGGACTAAACGTTGGAACTCTACTTTTTATCAATCCAAACAGTCTCTTGTACGTATCTTTTTTCTATTTGGTAATAATGCATATATAGGCGGAAGCACATTCGTGTAATTTTCTGTGCTTTTCAGATCGATGTGAAGAGTGTAAAGTTGATCGAAAAGATTAGAACAATTTTGAATGTTCCGTAACATTCTAACACAGCCTGTTGTTTACCCCAAGCACTTTCAACCAACTCAATCGAATCCATAATTTGTGACTTTAAAATTGTCGTTTTATACTTTTACAATACCTAATTATGAATTCAAATTAATTATGAGGGTAATAAAGTTGGCGGGCAGCAATGCCACAATTTCAGGTAAAATATTTTCGCGGGCAGCAGTGAGACATCCCCCTTATTTCACTGTAGGTTTTCAACTTCCGTATCTTATGCATGCCTTTATTTCATTTCTACCTAAGCTCTATTGTTCTCTCAATCACGTCTACCAAGAATTTCATCTTCAACCGTACCTGCATGCACCCCTTACTAATAGCTGGTTTTACCCGCAATTACATAACCTTTAATTCTGTACTGTTCTAACTGTTCATTTCCACATATTTGTATAAATTCATGCAATTACCCTTACTGAAAGTACTTTTCATCTAAAATATCCTTTACTAATTTGGTTGTATGCGTGTTCAATATTAGTAATAATTAGACTTTATAATAATATTTATTTACACTGGACCGTAGAGAAGAAAATAAGTTAATGAAAGGAAAGTTAAATCAGAACTGTTAGTATTTTGAGTTTAGAATAATTTAGGAAATTTATGAAAGCGAAGCTAAGGGTTGTTAAATAAAAGTAGGGGACTGTTAGTAAGAAAGCATATTTTGATAAGAGAGATAGAATTTCTAGCTTGAAGACATTGAACCCAAAGCACCGAAGAAACGCACTTTTAGAAAGTAATTAGGACAGGTATAGAATCACAGGCGTTTTGAAGTTAATAAATAGAATAGAAATATTTCAAGGGATTATAGGAAAGTACAGATGTAATAAAGTAATTTGTAAGGAGAAGAATAGATGCCGAAGTAATATTGATAGTTGTAAAGAGAAGAATAGCTGCAGATGTTTATACATATTATTGACTCAATAAAGCTCTTTTTGAAACATTACAAAGCAATTTTGTATTTCCTTTATCTATTATTTACATTGTTGTTTTGTATTTTTTTCTTTTAATAATAAAATTATGAGAATCGACCATCGCAAAATTTATGGTGATTAACGTAGGGGGCCCTCCTGCACCCCTATCAAACTTAATTATCTTGCTTCTATTTAAAATTATATACCTACTTCCACAAGAATAATTTCTAAACAATTAAGTTTCAAGCGAAACGTCAGACATACTGTACATGTGTAAAACGTTTAGTAACGACCGAGTCGGATGTTAATTTTTATTTTGTTGTGTATTTGTTATTTATTATCGTCGCTGCAAATTTCAGCGGTCGTAAAATAAACGTATGCAGAACGATAATCCAGTCAGTAGCTTCGTAATAAAAATATAAACAGGCAGACGTTTAATTGGTTCAAAAATAACGGGACGTGATGCCGCCGATGCCTGGACGTGTGTAAAAACGGGCGGATATAGTTAGACGACGTGAGTAACGCCAGGAATTCGGATGCTGTCGCCGCACCACGCAGAGGATACTAAATCGGGACCGGGACGCGCGCGCCCGTTGGAACGTCGAACATTTTATTAGGAATGGAATGAAGTGGACTGACAGCATGCACTTACTCACTAGCCAAGGCATCGTTTTCTGATTCGTCGATGAACGCGAACGTTTTTAACTTGTTTGTTTATTTAATAATATATAGGGTGGTCTTCTTGTCACTTGATGAATGTAATGTTTCTTTTACAAATTGAAAAACACTTCTAAATTCCGCATACTTTCGTTACATATGCAAATGTTCCTGTTTGTTTCCAATCAAATCGAATAAACATAAGAGAAAGAAAAAGCGAGCGAGGTAGTTATGTGTAAATTGAGTTTGATAATTGTGTAACTCAGGCGCGGATGTGCATGCAGGTTTTTACTTAGTCTCATGTCGGTGCCGATATAGCGTGCACTCTACCGTAAGAAGTGCTCTATGGGGCGCTCTACCTGAGTAAATTGTTTGTCTTGAATTATGAAATAACTAATTATTTATATATTATAATAGTATAGGTACTATAAATAATATAATAAATATAATACAACCTAACACTAACCTAACATAACCTAAAATTGCAATTTAAAATTGTGTGATAATATTTAGAGAGGTTGCGGTTGGGAACTTGTAAAACATTTTAAATATATTCAAAAAATAAATACACTTGTTCAAAGGTTTTACAAACTTTATTAAGAATAATACTCTTACAATCGTTTCAGTTCAATTAGGTCATTCTCAAAGGGTCAATTAGAAACTAACTAAAGATAAACGAACATAACTATTCATACCTTACATGTGGGTGGGGGAAGTGATCACACTTACAGGTTTTGGAAACATACACGAAATATAGGGCTATTGTGCCTTTCACACTGTTCATTTTTAATATTTTTATTTAGAAAAAAGACTTTTTGGTTTTCTAATTTTTCTAACAAATTTAATCTTTTGCTTTAATTGCTTTAATTAAGGATTAAAGATCTGAAATTAGTTTCTACGTTAAAATTATGACCATTTTCAAAACATTGTTGGGAAAAACCAGTACTACATTTTTTATCATCGATTGACTTTTTGTGTTCTTAAAACCTCATTCTAAACGATGTTATGTATATAGGGCAGAGAGGAATATCGAAGATCTCTAGTACCTAAAGCATTCAGATTGATAGAATATAATATTGTCATTTACAAATATAAATATGGAACCAACAGAAACAACAACTCCGAGGGCTAATACCCCTACCAGCATTGAATTACACTGTTGATTCCGAACGATTCTTAGACGAAGATAACAATTCAAAGAAGGTATTAAAATCATTTTTCGTCTAATTATAAAGGATCACAGATCCCACATTTGGAACGCATCCTACACAGTAGGCACAGCGCACCGAAGGCCATATCCCACGACCGGTTTCGACATATCGGGTCTCCCTTCTTTTTTGAATTGTCATTTACAATATTATTTAATTGTAACGTAAATTTTGTTGAATATAACGTAATTTTATTAGGATTTTACGATTTACCCTACAGCAAAGAACGATTTCATCGATCTTGTTTAGAAAGTTTTAATGGAAATAAAAGTAACAAGGCGTTGGTTGCTTCAGAATGAGTGTGAAAGTTAGGATTCTTCATTTATTTCTGAGCACTTTTGAATTCTTGCAGTAAAATGTCTTAATTTTTTTAAGAAATAAACGTTTTATATGGTTCCAATTTTATGCAATGTGATGTTTAGTTTAAAGCAAAAACAAAAATAGAATAGACGCAATTAATTAAATCTTTTGACGTATGATATTTCCTTTTCTTAATCTTCCTCTTCCTGGATTCGAAAGAGAAACATGTTCCAATTACGTTTAAACTAAGTATTTATTTTTAATTCTCACAAAAAAAAGATTAACGACCTTTTAATTTACATCTTTTTGATCTAAGTATAATTTATAGTATAATGAGAACAGTTAGGTACGTATAAATTTATTAAACGCTGTCATCTTTTTTAATTTCATTTAACTAGTTGACCTAAAATGTGTAGGTTCAAAGTAATACTGGTTGAAATATGCATGCTTTAAAATTGAACTCGCATGTGAAGCTAAAATATCTTCGATATGTATTGTATAGGGAGATATTAAATATGCATTAATTAATAATAATAATATAGATCATGCACGCACACTCTTTAAAAGCAAAAAATTATGTTATTATTAATTTCTGCTATAAATTCCCTGCCCTTAATAGAATATTCTTATATATTAATATATTTTCCTTTTCCTTATCGTCAGTAACAATGGTGTAGACTTAGTTTTATTATTATTATTATTGTTTTCATTTTCTATAATTAAAGTTTAAAGTTTTAAAATCCTTGTTTTCATTTATCTTGTGCATCAGCATATCACAACGAACGGGACCCCAGAGAAGTGTAAAAAAGTCGACAAAAATTCAGAATGAAACGCTAAGCAAAATCGTTTCAGATACTTCGATCTTATTTTCTTTTGGTAGAAAATTAACATAATTTCCAACGGGATAACATGTTAATAGCTATCATGGATTATGAGTCATACTGCTATTACTATAAAAACTGAGTTAAAAAACTTAAATTTTCGCGGTTGAAATACTGGAGGCCCATTATAAATAATAAGTTACACATACATTAATGCGATATTAATTATTGAATTAATTTATACCCACTACAGATTACCTCATAAAATGAAGGAAAATTTTGTTACTGTTGTCACGCCCTCGCCGGGACTCGAACCCGGGATCTTTGGCTTTACGCGCCAATGTACCTTAGGATTTGTAAATAAAAATGTGATAATAAACAAAGTAGTGTATATTCTTTTTCGTTAAGATGAATTATCACAAAGTAACGGTTGAATCAATCCAATTTTTTAATAAATTTTGTTTTTTTTGCTATAAATATTAGGATGAAATTTAAAATATATTTCTTATTTGCTTAATAAAAAGGTTTGGCATAATTTCTATATATGGCAGTATATCTCCATCAATTGATAGCTGCTGCTAATTAAGGTATTTCATATGCTAGACAAGGGCCTTACTAAGGTATCTACTTGCCCAATTGATTCGACGGCGCAGCTTATATACGTGATAGCTACGTAAACTAAATTAATATAAACAGTATAAGTTCTCGGTCAGTAATTTACTAAAACTACCAAACATGATATTGTATATACTTGTTTTTAAAGAGCTCAATCGATTTTATAGGTGATTTATCGAAACTGTCTGTGATCTAGTAAGATCGAAATTGCAATCCACATCTGGGAGTTTCGAAAAATTATTGGTGAAGAACTAATTCTGTTCGTATTAAAAGTTTGGCTTTTAAGAATGTGGTTTCTACATTCTTTTTCACGTAAATAATTTGTAGTGTAGCAATAAACCTGCCTCTAAATTATTTTTAACAGACCGTCAAATTGCTACGTGTTAGTCGCGTCGTGAATTAATTGAAATTCCGTCGTCTGGCGGAAATAGTCTGTTTCCCGGTTTTTTATATCGTAAATCGATATCAATTAACAGATACAAGGCGTACGCCGACAAAAATAAGGAAGAAAACTCGCTTTATTGTTTACGTTTGGGTGCCAAAAGTATAAATGAGCTGCCATTAGGAACAATGTCAATGTCGCTATGTTCTCTATCACGTCGCGTCTCATGGATTTTTTATGGTTATTTGTGGATTGTGGAACTATTTGTTTAGGTGCGAATGGATAATTAACATACATATACTTCGCTATAATTCATGTTGATTTTTAATTTGTAAATCTTGGCAAAACGAATACGTATTTTAGTAAACCGTTTGAGTTTTAAATTTTTTAAAGTTTATCATTATTGTAACGGATGTACTTTTTAAGTAAGTTTTTCTTAAAAAGAACAGTTGTAATTTAGTTCGTTGTTTATGTATTTTTTTTTTGTTTTCGTTTTTATACCCGATTGTTTGTGTATATTTCTTTCATCACTTGTGCACAGGAAACATGCTTTACTAAATTAAGTGTAATTTTGTAACGTCCTGATCACTGGTTACATGAGTCTAAAAATTTCAGTGTATCGGTTGTTTCTGTAACAAGGTTAGATTGATGAGTTTGGTAAATCATCATGAAAATGACGCTGCAATGGCGATTTTATGTTATAGTCAGAGAGGCCAATTATAATATGTAGGACTCCTCTAGGAGTTGTATAGAGTAATTTCGCTTAGGTTATGTTACACTACTATTTAATATGAATGCTCAGGCATTTTTCTCAAAAATTGAGAAAATCGAGTATCGAGTACTTAAGACCATTTATTACTGAAAATGGAGTTTAACTGGAAATGACTCACGTTCAGGCCGCGAAATTGTGAGGTTAGAACCGAAAGAATGGTCAAAAAATTCATTATATTGTAATAAATATAAGAGGAGACTGCGGTGATTGAAATAAACAAAAGAAAAGAAATGGTGTTACTCCATTACTCCAAACTAACCACAAGACTTTTTTCAAATGCGTACACGTGATCAGATAGGTAATTATTTCTAATTTCCTTAACTAATTTAAGATTATCAACATTGATGGTATGATTTTTGGAAAGAATACGTTGGGCAATATTTGATTTCTCAGTTGTACTAAATCTGGCGTGAGCTAAATGCTCTTTGAACCTAAGCTGAATAGAGCGTCCACTTTGTCCAATATATTTCGTATTACAGTCTTTACAACTAATTTTATATTTCGCCTTTATCCTTAGGGTTACCAAGAACGCTTTAAAGAGTATTTTGTAATTTGTATTTTGAAATAAGTCGTGTATTCGTTAGTATACACTTAATGGTAGATGCAAAATAAACTCTTAACTATGCTTCGGTTACATAAAACTAATTTTAAAGACGTTTTTTTTTTAGTCAGCGCACAATACTATTATGCCTTGAACTTTAAATGGACTGTTCTTTGTTTCCTTCATGTGTCGGTATTATTTGAAAAGTCAATATTTTGTGGTGTGGTTAATTACTGGCGTTTTGGCACTAATTCTGCACACTAACAACAAGTGGTAGCAATGTCCGTCAGTATATGTTTAAACAAACAGTTGCGAAGCTTCTGTTAATTTTTTACGTTAATGTTTATCCGCAGTTCTTGAGAAATTGTACCTTGACAATACTCGTAAAATACGTTTCAAGAATAGTTTGAGTGAAATGCTCTGGAGGCCAAATGTATATGTATTTTTCTTTTGATTAATGTTTCTGAGTGTTCTTTGAAGTTCCTCGACTTTTATCTGAATTGTTCTTACCAGTAGTGCCATTTTCTTGACATTTTCCACGTTTCCAGCTTTTTGTGTATTTACATAGTTTTCTTAGAAACGCAATAAGTTAAATGTTGTAGTTAAAGTGCTAAATGCTGCTTCTAATTGTCTTAATATAGTAAGGACCAGTGATGCTTAATAGTCCTCGCGCAAACAAGTTTTTTAAATTAATAATTTGATAATATAAACTACTATATTCATTTTCTAACATTTTAAGATCTAGTGAGTTTGAAATAGAAATACACGTCTTATAAGTTCGATAAATTATTGGTCAAGAACATATCTGCATTATCTTACCTTCGTAAGGCCCTTGTCAAACTTTTGGAATACAGTTAGCATTTAATATCACTAGATGGCGATATACTGACAATAACTCGAAATTATTAGTTTTCTGCATAACTTCAAACTAATTTGTATTTAGAATACTTTATTTCTTTCTGTTAATTGTTTTTTCTTCCTAAAAGAAACAAATTAACACTTAATGGCCGAATACTTTTCACCTCAGACTTTCGTCCTTGAATTACCGTATCCTTCGGACTGTAAATCTAATTTAAGTGCCTTCGTCCATTAACGGCGGCAAACAACACTAAATTTTTACAAGTTAAATAAAAAATGTTGGTAGCAGCAACCCGGCATCCGACGATGGTGTGTTATTACTTTTTTTGCAAGTTCGTGAATTATGGACCATTACTTGTTTATTTTTATAGCTCTCGTCGTCGCGTAGTGCCAATGAACGTGTATAAAGATAAAAGATATCTACTAATAGGCGGTCAAGTGATATATTCAACTTTTATGTACATATTAACCAAAATTCATTTGTCTTACCGATCAACGAGCACTACAAGGAAGGCCCGTTTTTTTTTTTTTTAATTTTAACTGATTATGTATTTTTTAAATTACTAACGTTTCTTTATTTTAATGTACTTTCGTCGATAATATAAAACTGTGATCTGTACTCCCTAGATCATTGCTTAGCATTCGGGAGGTCACCGGTTCGAACCCGGGTCCGGCTGCTCTGGTTCAAGTTTTCTGTGGTTTCCTTGGATCATTTAGGCAAATGCTGGGGTAGTAATATACCACAGAAAATATTTCACTTCTCTTCTGTCTTCATTTCGTCCGTTTCATTTTTCTCTCTCTAACCACACCACCCACCCATTCCCACGATTCTTGAAAGGAGACTGAAGAGGGCCTTACGCCCTACCCTCCGGCTTTACACAACAGTGTAGGTCGGAGGGACTGCCCGCTCACCAGCACGAGTTTCAATTTTATTATTCTGTTTTTCGAGTGTTTAATCTAGAAAATTTAATTTTTTATTTTCTTCGGGCTTTATGGTAAACTTATGTAGGTTATTCAAATATTTTATAAATTTGTTTAATTGTCTGGTGGTGCCACTCCATGCAATGAAAACAATATTTTGACCTCTTGAAATGTCGATATTTGGATATCGCGTCGTAGGGTCTCAATTTTTAATGACTATTTTATTATTTATTAATGCTCAAGTTTTTCGTAGAAAATATAGATGTGTGGTTTTGTTAATTAGCGATATTGATATTTGTATGACTTTAGCTAACGATACATCTAATTGTACATAATCAGAAATAGAATAAGTTTTTTAATTTCTCTCTATGTCGTTTTCGCTCATCGAAACTTCCCCTAATGTGTTCCTCTACTCATGACCAATCTAATGATGTGCCATACGCCCTTTGGGAGCTTTCTTTAAATGTTTAATCGCAGCCAACATTTCTCATGCTAAGATGTAGATAATATAAAAATAAAAGTTCGAGAAAAAGGTAATTAAAAAGATTCAAGATACATTTTTTAATTAACGTGTGAAAATCCGTTAATATGCTCTTTTGCACTAATTGAGAAAACGTGAAGTTTATTTGAACACGTAGCTGTAAAATGTAGAGATGTATAAATGTGTTAACAGTATTGTTTTGTTTACTAGTTATACATAAACGCCTTATTCCGACTGTCGTTGTACATGTCTTACAAGATATTAGATGCTGAATTTCGTGTTTGTTTCACATTCATAAAAGCGCCTCATTTCATTTAATTGTATGACAAACTATTAAGTGGTACACACATAAATATGAAACTCACAGTGTAATTTCACAATTAACTTATTGTACAGCATTACGTTGATGTTATTATGCGTGATATGTCGTTTATTTAATTAATTATTATTTTTAAACAGCAGGCATAAAAATCCTTTTTCGTCTAAATTTCAAGGATCACAGATCCCACATTTCGAACGCGTCCTACACAGTAGGCAGAGCGCACGGAAAGCCATACCTACGACCGGTTTCGACCTAATGGGTCTCATCATGTGAAACATATAAATATGAAATCAACAGAAACAACTACTCCGAGGGCTAATACCCCTACCGGCATTGAATTACACTGTTGATTCGAGAAGATTCGCCTAACTATTAAGGATCACAGATTTCCCTTTTTTTGGATATCTTTTGTATCTTCGTCTAACAATCTTCCCAAATCAACAGTGTAATTCAATGCCGGTAGGGGTATTAGCCCTCGGAGTAGTTGTTTCTGTTGATTCCATATTTATATTTATATATATTTTTTCTCTTAATTTTATCGCACAGTAAAGTAATTGTCGTTATCTTTTTAGGTTGCTCAAAATGCAATGAAAATATTATTGATTATCAATTATTATCTTTACCTATTAAACACTATAGGTACACATTTTAACTTTTTATCCGGTTATTCAGTTGCGTTTAATGTACCAAAATTAAGAAACAAGGATTTTAATGTCTCAAAAATGCGTATACAAATATTTAAATACAATTTTTTGCGTAAGTTTTCTTTTCGTATTTCGCGAAATAAATTCGGTTATTTAGTTTAAAAGATCAATTATTCAACAAAATTATGGCAAATATATAACACCCCAGTATTATACCATCTTCTTTGACTTATCGTTGATCGAATGTAATTTTAAGACGTTTTAGTGTTGAAAATTTTCATTCACTCGTGCATGAAAAACCGAAAATCGTCATGAGAAGCGGAACAGATTAGAAAATTTGGGTACAATACTGATTGCTCCATTGTTTTCTTATAAAAATTCAACATTGTCTTTTAAACTTTTTGTTTCTTTGTCCGCTTTTTTTAGCTAAAAACAAGAACATATCTCGATCAGTTTAGAAGGCTGTTTGGTAAATAATACTTGCAAATTTTGAATAATGATTTAGAATTTTATTTTGCACCTACACCGAAATCCTGTAGATTTAAAATATTTCGCGATATCCGTGTTGAACTATTCCCGCCGTAGTTCGACCACTTGACCGAAAATAACAAAAAAATTCTTTCTAACAAAATACGATAACACAAAATTCAATATACAAAGTTTATAAATCTAATGTGTGTTTCGACACTCTAACGGGGTGGATATTTTTTTTGTGCAATTTTGTGTTACAATATTTCGTTTAGAATTTTAATGTTTATTATTTCAGGTTTCTATTTACTGTTTCTTAAAATTAGGTTACCTATCGTGGTCTAATAGTAAAATTATGAATTGGCACGTACGTTCACGTATTTTTGTTCCGAGTGATTGCATGCCGTTACTGCTCCAGGAATTTCAGTAGGCCGTAAAAGAATGGCTAAATGGCCCTTTTAACTGCCTGTCTTATTTTGAATTATGTCCAACCGCCACAAGAAGTATGCGTGTATCCAATTTCGCGCATTACGATAATATATATTTCGCGGTGCGGTTAAGGCGTGTTTAGACCAAAATGTGTAAAAAATAAACAAACTCGGTGATAATATAATAAGGTGAATGTTGTTGGCTTATAAAAATGAAACCGTTTGATATTGTATTTTAAATTTCATTTTGAAATTACTAATATAAATATAGTCATCCCATCTGAGTGTCCATAAATACTCCAAAATACATATGGAGGAACGAATTAGGGGTAGAAGATATAGAATGCACAATTAGAGAACGCACGTGTAGGTATATAAAAGCAGTAGTAGGGATGAGCGACGAGAGATGGCCCAAAATTTGTTTACTAGAGGAAATGAGGGGTATACTGAATAAAAACCCTTCAAAATGTGGATAAGCTGCGTGGGAAATGTTTGGTAAAATGGACATAACGGATGTGTGTGGAATGTTATGGGAAAGAAGGAGCGAAGAGGAAGTTTACAATATGTTAGATGTAAGGAGGGTTTGAATGTGTGGTGCAGTAAAAAACTAGAGACAGAGTGGATGACAATATTAGATCCTTTTTACAATACAATATCTAAATAAAAGATGTAATAAGAAAGAAAATAAGGAAATATGGGCTAGAATCAGATGTGGTAATATTGGGAGAGGGTATAAGAAAGGATTTAGAGATTGGGAATGTAGACTATGTGGAGGGATTGAGGAAACATTTGCTCACCTTTTCTGTTGTAGAACAGCCAAGCAAAGCCAGGCAAATAAATTAAGGAGATTTGTGATGGAATGGAAGAGTGACAGGCTGGAGAATGACATGGATGAGTTGATTGTACACACATTAAAAGGGGAGGTGTGCAAGGAAATATGTGAATATACAAGAGTAACTGAGACAAAAATTAGAGAGAATGAAGGTTATTTTTAATATAGAATAGATTAGAAATTAAGATAAGTGCAATAAATGTAAATTGGGAGCAAAATGTAAATACTCTTAAATGAGCATACATGTGTGTTATAGCCATCCCACCTCATCTCCCATAAACTAGCAGCTTTTAATTCTCTCTTTTATCCAATATACCATTAAAACAGATCAATATAACTTGGAGCTATACAGTATTTTCAAAATAGCATTTAACAATGATTATTCAAGTAATACCTATTATAAAAAATAAAAATACTAAGTTTGATTGTTTCTCATTTTTAGGCAATGCATCCAATAAAATTTGAAATAATATAAACCGTTTAATTGATAGCTGTGTCTCTTTTAAAACAAGTAACACACTGGACAGATTTATCCTTCCTAATAAACGTAAAACACCCAGGGGCGACAAATCAGGTGTTTATTTACTAAATTGCAAAGATTGTGAAAAAGTATACATAGGACAGACAAGTAGAGCATTTAATAAACGTATTTCTGAACATATTAAAACTTTGTAAACAAAAGAAAAACAGATTCAACTCACGCAGATTCATTGCGGAGCCAACTTTAATAATGTATTTAAAATCTTACACATTTCATCAAAATAGAGGAATTAAATTATTTTTTTTTAGAAAAACTTGAAATCAATAGATATAATAAACAAAACGTTATTTTTAATAATCATCTAGATGTTACAAATTCTTTATTGTTAAACATAAATTTGCAATCTTATAACCCCACCGCTACCTAAATTAATAAAATTAGTTTAAGTATAAAAACTTGTATGATAGATTAAGTAACACGGCAATAATTTCAGTGAAAATTTGAGTCTATTTTCTTTTTGTGTCTACATATTTGTGTATACTGGAGCAAAGATATGTTATTTATCTAATCAATGAAGGGGCTACCAACACACCGGTAGTATTATTCGTCTACAACCAATCTAATCTAATAACACTTGGAAAAATAACTAGATTGAGCAAGTGCGTGCGCCTGGTGGAATCCAGGTGGACTAAAATTAGCCGACAAATCGAACTAACAACTATGTAGCATCACATTCCAGAACAAGCGTAGGTACGTACGTATAGTGTTGCCATTAAAAAGGTTGACGACTCTCATGGGCTTCTCACAACAATCCGTGTCATGGCAGCTGGTTAGTAGTACCCCAGCAGAGGCTACATTACAAATTGGCACAGACTTGTTACCGATTGCATGTCAAAACGGTTTACAATACAGATTGTTTTATGTCAAACTTTCAATGAATTGATATACCTAAATACTTACAACTTCCGAATAGAATATGTATGTAGATATAGATCCTTTCACTTCCGCATGTACTACTCAAAATTAAATATACACAGTCGCTGATAACCTGTATGTACGTACACTTTTGTTGCCTTTTCTATTTTAGAGGAGATGGGTTGGTAAGGATCTTTTTGGCCCATTCTGAGCTCGAAGTAACAAATTCTTAAGCTGAACTTTTTGAATAAGATAACTAGTTTTTTTTGCCTGAAACTCATAATGCATTTGATGTATAAGTAAACTACTAAAGAAATCGTACAAACAAGTACAAAAGTATTTATTTTTTTTTTAATTTTTATTACCATTACCATGACTTTCTGGAATTATGTATAATTTTTAAATGAATTATTCCCTGGTAATTATTTATTCAAAAAGTTTAAAAACTAACATTATTTTTATCTGGAAACAATAATAACCATGTAGTATAATTTAGAATATCAGTGAAATTTATTAATTTACACCCGCTGAACAGGAGTATCCAGGCTGGATAATAAACAAATATATGAAATAAATAAAAAATAATAATATTAATGGTAGTTGTTAAATTACAGAAATAGGAATGGTGTCGAAATGTGACAGATAACAGCCTATAAATTTTTATTTCAAACACTTTTTTCTAAAAAAAAGGTAAGATAATAGACTATTATATTTCATACGTTTATGGACACCTTGTATTTGTAAATATACGTGGTAGCTTAATACAAATGTTATTGAGCTTTTTGATATTTAATTAGAGTCATTTGTTTTATCTATTGTCACGAAAATACGTAATTTGTTTCTTGCATTATCATATACATGTATACAGGGTCATTCAAACTGAGTAGTACATTAGACGTTTTAGGGAAACTAAGCATGTTATAGATTTGAAAATTTGCGAGTTGGGAGTAGGGGTTATCAAGGATGATCCATTTAACTAAAATAATTTCAACTGTCGGACACGTCCGGTTATACCAGAAGTTGATGTCAACTTTCTTATTTTAAATGGAATGGCATATTTTTTACGATGAATTCGTATGAAACATAAAGTTTTAGGCATACAAGTTGGTTATCAAAGTCACCTTAAAACTTTGTTTCATACGAATTCATCGTAAAAAATATGCCATTCCATTGAAAATAAGAAAGTTGACATCAACTTCTGGTATAATCGGACGTACCCAACAGTTGAAATTATTTTAGTTAAATAGATCATCCTTGATACTACTTGATCCCTACTCCCAAATTATGTTTCCCTAAAACGTCTAATGTACCACTCAGTTTGAATGACCCTGTATATATTCCATTCGTATTAGTTTTTGCACTAGTGTATCTATTGTCAAGAGATAATTATGCCTAATGAGTAATGCAAGAACTATCAGAGAAAAAGGAAACCGGAGGATAATTTTATCGACCTCTCGGTATCAGTGTCTTGTAAACAGGAAGTAGGTAAATAAAAACACGCAGTAGTGTCAACTAAATGACCAAGTATTTCCAATTAAAATATTACATAACGGTTATAACACGCACGTACAAGAATTAATTGTTATCTGATAGAAAGTGGAAGGTATACGGTCGATATAAATGACTAGAGTGAGTCTGATTAGTGATTGATCACCTTAAAATGAGATTTCAAAACAATTAACTAGCGCGGAGAAGGTTCTACTGGATTAATATTTAAAATACAAATAATGTCTGCATTATTCATTATCATATTTCTACGTCTTGTTATTATTTGTTTCGTTACTGTACAATATGTAAAAGTAATGAAAATCAATCATTATCTTAAAAAATACCCTGCGATACGCTTACTTCTTTAATTGTTTACATTCCTTTTTTAATTAGGCGTAATCTTCTTAACGACACACAAATCATTAAGAAATATTTTTCCATGTGCCAATAAATAAAATTTAATTACCGATTTTCTATGTATTGATTTCTACCTTTCACTTGACTTTGCCTGTTTTGTTTGGATTTTTCTGAAGGAAATTGAACAATTGTTTTATATTGTATTGAATATTTAAGCTAGTTATTTTATTTTCGTATGCTTTTTTCTAATTGTAGTACCTTTCTTTATTTTAGGTAAGCCTCAGACGCCTTTACCCCATTTAATAGAATTGGTAAGTTTCTTTAATTCGATTTTAGATCCAGGAAAAAAAAAATTATAGTGCTTACAGTGAAATGTAAAACGGTTCAAAATTTACATATTTTTTTAATGCTTATTTGAAATTTGCATGTATTTAAATGGTTTTTCTAATTATTTAAATAATTTTATGATATTTCAACCGGTATTTTAAATACCTATTATTTACGAAAAGTACACAAGTCAACGTGGACCAGGAAAGTGAGACCCAACACGTGAGAATGTCGAGATGTGTTAACCTCAAATTCCAAACAATGCAATTTTTGGACTTTTTGTGATCATAACTACCTACTACTTAAAATAAAAAGACAAGATTATCAAGAGAATCTTTAATTGCTGAACTGTAATATAATTTCACTTTATTCTTTCCCAGCACATCTAGATTTTGCAATTTCCTAACCTTAAAATCCGAATGATAATAATTTGGCTTCTATGAACTTAACCTAACCTAACCTAACCTAACCTCAAAATCCGAATGATTCTAATTTGGCTTGTTTGAACTTGAGATTAGGATATTTATAAATTTCAGTATACTAGAGTAAATTCGAATTCGCCGTCGAATAATACAACGAAAATAATAACCTTCTATTCTAACTTTTTTAGTAGGTCTAGAAATTACAAGATCCCTCCAAAAATAGGACACTACAGTAGTGGATTGATGAAAAAAACACAAGGAAAGTAATCATGTGTACACAATTACCATAGCGTATTCAAATTGCGAGATATCCGTATTTCAAAACAAAATAAGCCAAATTAGCATTATTTGTAATTTGAGATTAAGATACTTGAAAATCCTAATATACTGACGCAATTCTGCAGTCAAATTCTAATTCAGCAACAAAAACTACTTTGGAAATGACTGTGCTGTCAAGTTTTTCCTTTTACTCCACGTAGTATTGCTGTCCTACTTTTTGAGTTTTGAGGTTATGAAATCATAATATGACGTATTCAAAGTAGAAAATAGGAGACTGTGGTAAAAGTCTCGCGTTGATAATGCCCACGTGAGAAGTGGGCGAAACACGTGTCCGCTCATATAAAATTTAGTTAGTGGTAATTAGGGTGAGTCTTTCTTTATTTAATTATAAAATGACGTGCTGATAATTTTGTCAAGACTGGTTTGTTTTTCTTTTTAAACAGCAGCTATTTTTGGTACTACATAGTAAGAATAAATAAGTTTAGTCACATTGTTCAAGAAACGAATACTAAGCAATCCTAAATTCTCAATTAATGTAATGTAATAAATCTTGTTTGTAAGGAAAATAGGAATTTTGATTACTAAATGCTTAGTGCAACTCAATTTAACTAACCGATGTGGGCTTAAGTACATTGCGGTTTCACTCACTTTTTTAATTGAACAATAAAAACGGCAGTTTCAAATTGCTTTCCACTGCATTTAAATTTCCCTCGAGATCCTAGATCATTAAAAATTACGCATCGACATGTATGGTATGCAGTAGCAAAAGAACATTATCTCTGTATAGGTACGGTTTAATTATTGAGAATTTGACCATCCATTTAATTAATAACATAAATTCAATAGGTGTACAGGTGTTTTCTCTTTAACTCTGCTTTTAATAGTCTTCAGATTTTATTTTATTTCTTCATAAATTAGTTAAGTAACACGAGAATAGACAAAATTAGACAAAGTCAAAAAAGTAATTATAAAAACAGAAATTTAAAATGAAAACTTAATTATTTTCTTTATGTGGAGCTGCCTCCTCTCATGATATTAAATTATTGAGTTTCCTGGACATTAAAACGTATAATTGATATTTCAATATCCATGATGTTGTTGTTTAATCGGAATTTTTAATTAAAGATCACTGACGTTTTGACGTTGCTCTGGATCATTGCTTAGCATTCGGGAGGTCATCGGGTCCGGCTGCTCTGGTCCAAATTTTCTGTGGTTTCCTTGGATCATTTAGGCAAATGCTGGGGCAGTAATATTCCATAGATAAACTTTCACTTCTCTTCTGTCTTCATTTCGTTCGTCTCATCTTTCTCTCCTTAACCACACCACCCACTCATTCCCACGATTCCTGCAAGGAGGCTGAAGAGGGCCTTACGCCCTACCCTTCGGCTTTACACTACAGTGTAGGTCGGAGGGACTGCCCGCCCACCAGCACGAGTAGCTGGTGGTAATGAAACAAAAAAAGTTTTTTTGGAGTTGAACTCAACCTGCTGAAAGTTCAATATTTGGTCGTCGCGTCCACCATCGACAACGATCCTCATCCATCCAAATTTAAACGGCTTATACTAGTATCTATTAATTGTATTATTGGTTTATTAATAATGTTTTGGATAAATCGTGGTGTCTTCTAAGCATCATAAGAAACATTTAATAGTATGTTACATTTGCTTTACACGGAGTACTAAGAAACTTAACGTGTTTTTTTAACGTATCAATTGCCACCAGGAATACACATTTCATTACCTCGGATGAATTCTTTGCGCTTTGCCATTTGTAAGTGTTGTTACAATTTATAGATAACATTCTTCTAAATCTTCTGCAAAGGAATGTCAGTTCCATTACCTGGTTATTCTGATATGTACTTATTTATGAACTGTGATTTCATTAATTGTGACCAGTTTCTTCATGGACAGTTGTACTATTACATGTACAATGATACTGTATTATTGTTAAATAAATAAAACAGAAGAAAAGTTTCAAAAATATTTTAATTGTTCACAATAATTGTTTCACCTGAAGAAGCCAATGTTTTGGTGAAACAATTGTTGTGAACAATTAAAATATTTTTGAAACTTTTCTTCTGTTTTATTTATTTGACATGGAGTTTCAACAAGTAAGGCCTACTACATTGTTGTTGATTCCCATAATATATACGATCAAGACTGAACATTTTGTTATCTTCTGTCGTTCGTGACAGGATTATAAGGAGAAAGTTCTAAGAATTTTACTTTGTGGGTCCATTTCTAGAGATTCTTGCTTATGTTTTTTTTTCTCCAGTTTTTAACGTGTGATTACTAATTTATGACACGTATTCGAAAATGCCGCAGTCTCATTAATTGTATGCGGAAGTGCTTTCAAACTGGTTTTTCGACATTACTTTAATACTACGAGGTGCAACCGGAAAAATGTGGATAATGGGAAGTGAAACGCTTCGAAAGAAATCTTGTGAAATTCTAATTACAAACTGTTTCATTGCTTTGAGAGCAAAAAATGGAATCATTAATTAATCAAGAAGAATCTTGCAAATTAAATATTTCTTAAATAAACATCTCTACAAGAAAGGAATATTATTATTTACTATTTGGTCTTTTTTTGAAACAATTGCAATAATATTCAGCGGGTAATATTTACTTATTTCTTTATTTCAATTTATCTAACAAAAATTTCAAAACATAGATAAATAATTTAATGTGTGTTTTGACACCTCAGGTGTTATTCTCAGTTATGTTAGATTCCAATTAAAAAAATTATTCATATTTTATAATTTTATTTATAGAATCATTGACTATTAGTATTTACATTTTGATTTGTTTCCACAATACTTCATGTAATTGTGAATTTCTCAGTAAAACGGAAACAAAATATTTAACAGTAACTAATTGAAATGAATTATTTAACTGTCTTCGAAAATTACCAATTGAATATTTCGTAAAGCTATTGTTCTATATAGTATTATAGATAATATTAAGGTCGTTGGATCTGGAAACAATTTTTGGGGGGATAACCTTTTCCTAAAATCTGGATATCGTGTTATTTGAAATAGTATTCGGTGTGCTTGAGGTGGGGGTGGGATTTCCTTGATTCTCCCTGTATTCGTTGCTGGATAACCTAATATTAAAAGATAACATGCAAACTTCAGAAGATGTTAGAACAGGCGGGCTGAAAAGTTCGTAGGCTAACCCATAGATGACGCTACTAGTATCAAATCCATATGATTTTTAGTTAGCCCTAACCTTCAAAAGACGCGTGTATAAATTTGATAGCTGTTGCACGATTAGTATCTGAGTTATAGCATTTTTAGTGAAAGAGCTTTTGTTACTTTGAAAAAATGGATAAAAAGGAATTTCGTTTGTTAATAAAGCATTGCTTTTTGGCGAAAAGAAATACTGTTGAAACCAAGGCTTGGCTTGATAAACATTATTCGGACTTCGGACTTTGCACCAAGAAAATCAACCGTAGAAAAGTGGTTTGCTAAATTTAAACAAAGCGAAATGAGAACCGAGGACGGTGCACGCAGTGGACGCCCCAAAGAGGCTGTTACCGACGAAAACATCAAAAAACTTCACAAAATAATTTTTGATAACCGTAAAGTGAAGTTGATTGAGATAGCTGAGACCCAACCCTAAAGATATCAAAGGAACGTGTTGGTCATATCGGGAATGAATATTTGGATATGCGAAAGGTCTGTACAAAGTGGGTGCCGCGCGAGCCGCGAGCTCACAATCGACCAAAAACAACAACGGATCGAATCGATGATTCTAAGCAGTGTTTGGAACTGTTCAATCGTAATAAATCCGAATTTTTGCGTTACGTCAATGTGTGACGATGGATGAAACATGGCTCCATCATTTCACACCGGAGTCCAATCGACAGTGAGACGGTCACCGAGTGGACTGCACGTGATGAACCGACTCCAAAGCGTGAAAAGACGCAAAAGTCGGCTGGCAACGTTATGGCATCATGCATCAGTATTCTGGGATGGTGATGGTATAATATTCATTGACTATCAACTATCTTAAAAAGGGGAAAACCATAAACAGCGACTATTACGTAGCGTTATTGGAGCGTTTAAAAGACGAAATCGCGGAAAAGCGGCCTCATTTGAAGAAAAAGAAAGTGCTGTTTTATCAAGACAATGCACCGTGTCATAAATCAATGAAATCGATGGCAAAATTCCATGAATTGGACTTCGAATTGCTTCCGCATCCGCCGTACTCTCCAGATCTGGCTCCCAGCGACTTTTTTCTGCTCTCAGACCTCAAAAGGATGCTCGCTGGACAGAAATTTCGCGCCGATGAAGAGGTAATCGCCGAAACTAAAACCTAACATATTTTGAGGCTAAAGACAAATCGTATTATAAAAACGGTATCGAAAAATTGTATGACTGCTATAAATAAATCGTTATATCGCCCTCGAAAGAAACTAGATTGAATAATAAAATCAAATTCTATCAAAAAAAAAATAAATAATTTTTTCCATGCTAGCCTGCGAACTTTTCAGCTCGCCTGTTATGTTATTTATTTAATCAAGATGATTTGCGGCTCTTTATTGAAGATTGAAAATAACACATCGATCCCATTTACCGCTGAAAACTGTTAACACGCATAAATTTTGTTTTTATGAATGTTTGAAATTTATAACAAGAAGTTCTGCGTCTTTGCCAAATTTTAGACCGACCAGATTGTTACAGCTGCTGTGGAATAGCTCATTTTTGGGATTGCACTAATCTTTGCGGTCCCGTTTAAAATGCAATAAAACTATTCTCCGCGGATTCTTTAGCCGCTTCCTGGTACCCACTTAAAAATGGAACTGTCGCTCGTACGTATACACATATGTGTATGTGTATTATTAAATTCGAAAACGTGCAAGCCAGAACATTTGCTCAATTCATGCACCTCCTTGTAAACGTCATGTTTTCGCACAGGTTATAAATTGCGAGAAATAACCGATGGCGATGGCGTGTTAAAGTCTCGCATTTAAAAACTATGTAGTTTTCATGTAAGTTATTTGTAAGTACATACCCACTTGTATGTATTTGTTATTGTATACGATCGCGGAGTTCCCTGGCGTTTTGCCTTAATAACTGTAAACACGTAATTACAACACACGAAACTGTCATAAACACACCTATATAGAAAACCACGATGAAACTGCTGGCTTTACGGTTTTGTTTCAGCTAAACTACAGCTACTGGTACGTGGAAAACGATGTACTTAAATTATTATCATCGATATTTAATAGTAAACGCGTTTTTTCTCATTTATTGTACTGTGCCTATTGTCAGTACCTACACAATAGTTTATTAGTCTATTCTCGCCAGAAGAATAAATCCTTGATTAGTATTCTAATGTTCGTAGACGGGCAGTCTCTCCGATTTAAATGCCAGTGCAAAGCTGGAGGGTAGGGCGGAAGATCCACTATGTGCTGGTGGTGAGTGGTCGTTGGCCAGACACAGGTGAGACGAGCGAAATAAAGGCAAAAGCAAAGTGAAACATTAAAAGATCATTATCATCGTCATAAAGTCGTCAGTTCGAAGACTGGTTGAACACGTACTTCCACTGCTTTCCAAGCTGAGCCAAATTTCGTATTTCTTTGAAACTAGAACATCATCCGTCTCTAATTAAAAGATTATCTCTGAAATACTACTTCCCCAGCATTTTTGTCTAAATAATCCAAGGAACCCACACACAGAAAAACACAGGCAAGGCGGATTAGGGATGGTTGAAATGATCATAATTCGTTTTTTTTTGTTTAAATTTAACTCGAGGTGGGAAAACCTTACATAGGCACCCCCTGAAAGGGGGTAGTGTCAGATTTTTACTTACTAAAAACCCTCCTCGAGTCTGAATTATCAACCAGAAGGTTTTAATATCCCAGGGTAGATGTGGAGAGGTTGGGATAGGGAAGTGGATTGAGGAATGGGCAGAGTTGTGTGGGGGAAGGGACGGGAGCGTTGGGGAGAGGGCGTTCGGAAGACGGTGGCCCACCTCTGATGTGAAGGGTGGGCACTCGCGCTAAAAAACGAAAAATCGTAATTCGTGATTTTGAGATTAATATATAACCGAAGACAGCACAGTGAACGCCATCTGTGGAGATTTGTCATTGAGTCTTAATAATTTAATTTAATTAATATTTTTATATAAGTGCTAAATATGTGATATTAATCATAGACATAGGCTTTTTGAAAAATGTTAAAAGTTTTTTTTTTAATTCATTTTGATGTGTATTAGAGAGCAGAGATTATTTTTATGAAATGATCACAAGCCATGTTTAGAAATCATACTTATTTGAGGTATGTGATTCTAATATAATGACCACATATTGTAAAATGGGTTAGAAATTGCTAATGTGTAGGTAGGTTTGTAAAGGAAAGTTGTGGAGCTGTCTCATCTAATGATACAAAACTTAGAAATTACATGATTATAAAATGTCTTTCGTTATCCACGACGTTTAATCGGAATTTTTCATTACACATCACTCAACTTTTGACGTTGAAATGTCAATAATTGGTTGTCGTATATATGGTAAGATATGGTGGTGATTGTACCTACCCGCCGACGGAATTATTGGGTTAAATTAGGTTGCGATATGGAAGAACGACATGGTTAAAATGTAAGTTCTATGGACTATCAATAGCGGTACGCAAGCGTCTGAACTTGAACGGGTTTAACTAGTATCAAATAAAAGATTTTCCTATTTTAGCTCGCGACTGCTGTTCACAGTAAATTTGAAATGATTGAGTTCTTGTCCATTCAAACCATTTACATGTAAACGACTATTCGTGATAGAACGAAAACGTAACTTCCAGACAAACAAGTTCGCTATTAATTCGGACTGCGCCCCTTTTTAAACTTTGTATCGTGCAGAAGGGACTTGAGAGCAGTTACGGTGCCAAACCGAAGGCAGAGGTCATACTCGTGCGCTAGGTTCGATCACGATCGCTCGAGGAGGTGCCATAATGTTACTAAAACTGCTGAGGCCAATGGTGAATAAAAATACATTATTTAAAAGTAGTTGCTACGTAAAAGGCTGTATAAGGTTTATGAGATTTTCCGGGGTTCTATCGTGACACTTCTACTCGTTTTTACAATAAGCAACCAAATACAAACACAAATCTGGGTCGTTGGTCTTGTTGAAAAGAAATTGACTACTATTGTATTTATTTGTATTATCTAGGTCATGAGAAGTGACGTTTTACAAAATGTGGATTTTTTATTACGTTTGCTTAAATAAATTTGAAAAATAATTGTTGGATATGTTTCAAATCAGAAATTGAAAATTTTAACAAAGTGTTTTGTTTGAATTGCGCTGTATTTTATAACGATAGGAAGACTTTTTCACATTGTGAACTAATTTGGAATCTTTTCGTTATATAATGATATTAATGCCTACACCTATAACATCGAATCGAATTATTAAGTTCAAATTAATATTTTGTTAACTTGAGTCGAAATAACTGAGGGAATCAAGGAAAGGTTTTATGAAGGGTTTATAATTTCTTTATTAATGCTTATTATATATTTATTTTCATGTACTACAAAAACATAACATTGTAATACAATACTGAGAAGAATATATATATTACGGGTAAAGTTAGATAAGCGAGTAAACCTGGGTTTACCCGGGTAAACTGCGTAATACCCATCACTCTTGGGTAAAGTCCAAAATATATTTGGAATTGTACACGTTTCGGGTTTTACCCCGGTAAACTCCGTTTTATCCTCTTTCGCTTGGTTAAAGTTGGATGTACCATAAATGACAAGGCCATTAATATTTGAAAAACATATTTAATTAAAAAAACACATCTTACAAATAAAAATTAGAATTCTAAAACTGTATTCTCTTAAAGGTAATCTACTCACAAGTACTTATTTGTGCAAACAAGACAAGCTGCTGTGACATTTCGAGTTGCAAAGATTTCCAATAGCTTTTCCTAACCTAACCTAACCTAACCTAACCTAACCTAACCACAAGTCCTTTTTTGACAGATTTCATTTTTTTTTGACACCTTTCACATAAGCACAGATATAGCTTAATAACATCTTGAGTATGAGTCATTTATGCTACATCCAGCTTGAATCAAGCGAAAGCGGATAAAACGCGGTTTACCCGGGTAATGCCCAACACGTGTACAATTTCAAATATATTTAGGACTTTACCCAAGAGTCTTGGGTATTACGCAGTTTATCCGGCTATACCTAGGTTAACTCGCTTATCTAACTTTACCCGTAACATATACATGGCATTTCTTTTTTCTATTTTTTTTTTTTTTTTGTTAGAGAGAATCCCCTCTGATTGTTGTATAATACGAAATGGAGTACATATTTAAAAGCCTATAATGCTATTATATACAGTTATTCTAATTCAAAACTGACATAATTTTAAGTGATGTATTGTTTGAAGGATATGCTATAATGAGAATGATTGTTTTAGGAAAGGACATCCATACTAAAAAGCCTGCAATTGTACAAGTTACTACATACTACATAACTGAAGATTGTTAAATATGGCAGTTATTACCGTGTAATATTCTTTTATATACTAGCTTCCGGTGTTGGTACCCTAGCACTGGTTTCACCAGTAGCCACTAACAACCGTAAACTAACAGTAATCGTGTAATGTCATTCCGCCAAAGGGTAACCAACTCGGGATCTCGTTAGCAGACCCTTCCCATATAAGACAAATAGAAACACGCACATGTGCGGATATGTGTGTGCGTGTTTAAAAGTGTATGTAAATTGGAGTGGGTATTACTTCGAAGAATTGTGTAGGTACAATGTACATGAAACCAGAGCCATAAAAGTTCAGTGGTGAGAGAAAACAGTGCACGAGACACTGCAACGTGAAATTAGACAAAAAGGATTTAATTTAAAGGGCGGTTCACACTCGTCAGTCACAAAATACAGTGTGTCGGCCGGCACGTGTCAAAGCGAATGTGACTGTTGGAGACCTCAGGATAATTTATGTTATCCGACTTTTAGCTGCTTGAAAATAACTTTTTTTTCTTCATAATTTTCGTCTAACTCCCGGTTTATTTAACACAATTCCGCAAGTGTGTCTGAACTAAGCTCATTCAGATCTTAGCTGTTGAGTTCCGAACTTGATGGAAACCTGACGGGTAATGAATGTTGTATCGGATTCAAGTTTAGCGCCTGATTGCAACCTAACAATTATAATACAATACAGCTCAGTGTTAATTTCGGTTGAGGCTCCTCCATATGTCTTGGCGTAAATACGAAGACGATTACACAGACCGAGTTAAAACAAAGGAAGGAATGCCGAGCAATTGAATGAAAAAGAAAAGAATAATAAAAATAATACAAAATTGTTTTCGTCATTGCAGAGTCCATCGTGGAATTTGCTAATACCAAATTCATCACGATTTGCAAGCAATAAACGTACCCAAAACCTTCTTCTATTATAAATACATTAATGCGATATTAATTATTGAATTAATTTATACCCACTGCAGACAACCTCATACATTGAGGGAAAATTTTGTTACTGTTATCATGCCCCCGCCGGGACTCGAATCCGGGAACTTGGCATTAACCGCTAATGCTTTTGCTACTTTGAAATTAACGTTACTTTAATAGAAACTTCTCATTTATTTGGTAGTAAAATATCCAATCATTGTTTTCATCCTCCAGTGAATGAAGGCTTAATAATTTCCCTCTTTTCGTAAGCTTAATATATTAATAAATGTTTCTTATACATTAATTTGCTTCTTCAGTTAAAATTATGATTATTATCATTGCCAGGCAGTTTTTGGACACTGATCATAGTAATTATGATAATAATAATAATAATTTTTGTGACTAATAGATATTAATTTATTGTAAAATCGATTACTTATTAGTTACATAAAGTGTGTATGTGTATTAAGTAGATGATGAGCCACTTCACCTATTTTATGCATTGTATCGAGCTTTTATTTCTCTTATAAAATAGATATAATTTCTGTATAAAATATTAAATTTACATTTAATGGATGAATTTCGTGTAATAAAGTATCTATATAAAATGAATGTGTAAAACGCTTTCTAATGTTTTAAATAGCCCTTGTAATGGCCTTAATATACGTAATAAATACCTAAGAGAAGAGCTAGGCGCTTGGTAGCCGTACATCTGCTAGCGTAAGCGAGTTACTATGATAACGGCGACAAATTTGCAGGTCTACTGCTCATCATCTCACCGAATGGGGGAAAGATCGCCTGCGCGCTGCTCCTGCATGTTTTTTGTACGTGTACATTAGATGTTTATTTTATTCTCTGGAATACTTCTTAATGTAGCTTAACTTGAAATATTTATATTGTTCGACACGTTTCCTCGCAAATGGACCTAATTTTATGTTCATTTTTTCTCAGTTGTAGCCTATTTTACCTATTTTTGAATGCACGAGCCGCCACTGGTGTCGTGGTAAGCAACAAAGAAACATAACATAAAAGCAATTTACTAAAACAGGTAAACATTCTAACCAAACAATATCCGGTCCAAACGTTAACAGTCTAAACGTTTTACACTTTTGTTTAGTTTCTGCCTTAGAATTTTAAGTCTTCAATAGGAACCCAGGAAATTGAAATGGTCGTTTAAAAATCCATACAGTACCTTTTGAACAACAAAAGCAGGAAGTTTATTGTAAAGATCAGGTATTGGAAGTGTTCATTTCTAAAAATAGTTGTAGCTATTTCTCATTCTGTCAGATTTGTTTTTAGAAATCTAATCAGTAATAGGTATAAAAATTAAATCGATATTGTTTACCAGTTTATTGCGTAAAAAGAACAATGAAAATAGTATTAAATGTAACATTTCACTGTAGAAATGTTTAATGCATGATTTTGTAAAATTTATCTTTAAAAAATAAATATATAGCTGGTTTCGGCGTCAGTTATTGTTTAAAAAATTGCAAACAATGTAAAATAGCAACGTGCATGTTTATCTGACAACACTTTCTAACCAAGTGATGAATCTCCATTTGAGTGTTCTCTTAACCGGAAGTTAGCCATTTTTGAAAATAATTTTAAGACATGTAGCTTAGCGAATCTATGTATTTTTGTGTGAAAAAGCTTGTATATATTGAGTGAAATAACATCGTTAAGTGGAATTTTGTCTGAACAAAGGAAAAAAGGGCACAAATAGCTTCTGCTGATGATGATGCCTTAAAAATAAAGAGTCGTTTTGGAAATCATTGTGTGTGTATTTGTATATTTTATTCATGTAAATTACCTTACAAACTTATCTTTATGTTAGCACCACAGATACGAATCACATTATTATATAGTTATTGTTTCGTTAGTACATTGACTTTACAGATCATTAATAGGTACACAGTAACATTGTAGTAATAGAGATTTTGGGTGCTATATAAACAGAAACTAAGGTTTCATGCTAATGAGTAATGTGGAATATTTAATTACGTATATGTTTACTACTTCCTCTTTTCGATTTACTTCATCGTACTAACTTATCGTTATTGAAAATGTTTTTACTCAAGGGAAAATTAACGCCATAAGTATCAACACCAAATGTTTGTTCTCAAACACTTCACAAGGATATATTGACCTCTCCTTACATTTCCATCTTGTTATTCTAAAGGTGATCGATTTGCGTTAAGGAAAACAGACGGATCACATGAGCCAAAAACTTGTTTATAATAATTTCAAGAGGAATGAACATATATACATATATTGAATTTTTTTGTTAGTAATCATAATTAACTTTCTTTGTACTTTGTTATTAAATATTAAAATATTATTAAAAATATTTTAATAATATCACAAATAAAATTAAAAATGATAAGGCAATTATCAAAGCCCCTATTGATGCTATTTTGAAAGGCAAAACATCTCCTTTTGTAATATGGATGTTATTTATAGTTTCGTGAAGATTCCAAAATAATTGTTAAAATTTTATTCTTCATAGAAAAAAACTTGTTTATCATCCGTTGTTTCACTGAGTGCTTAAAACATTTTTACTTTGTATGTTATTCTAAAGTCAAAATTTCTAAATGATGACAAACATTTTAAAAAATATGTTAGTTCCGAAACGTTGTCAAACGTTTAAGTTAGCTATTTGTAGGTGAAAATGAATACATTAAAAAGGCAGTCATTTGTGACGTCAAATCTGGCCTCAAATTATTTCATCGTCAGGGTTTTAACAAAAATTTAAAAAATATCAATACTTCGTGAAGTAAAAGGACAAAATAATATATAATTCTGTGGCCAGATTTGGATTTGGCGTCGTGAACTATATCGAAAATAACATCTCTGGTCTTACTTTCTTGATCCACATTGACCTTTAAATAAAAACCACCGATTGTTCTGTAGAAAAGTTTTCCCTTTATAGTAATTGCAATTGTTACTTTGTAAACAGTCAATTTTTTTTTTTTAATTTTCATCTCTTGAAAGTGAGGTTATAGTTGGGAAGGTTCCTCTTATTTATATTTTGATCAGCACAATCTAACCCTTAAGAAGTGAAATTGAAATGTGGCTATTATTCGAATTAATCATTTCTGTCAATTAGTACTAAGTAAACTTTTTTCGGCGCACTGTTGATGAAACATAATTAATTAAAGATAAGAATAAAAGACAAAAGAATGTTTCAACAATTAGTATCTTTTAATATTAAAATGTCCGTTTTTCATAGTCTGATCCACAGGTTAGTCAACATTCCTTTATCTGAACAAAACTTCTCTAAAGAACTTAACATATTAACAACACAAACATATTGCTATAAATAAAGGCTACAAAACTGAAGTTGTTGATAATATCCTAAATAAATTGGTTAATGGTTTGAAAGATAAAGACGAAAAATCTTTTTGAGCCATAAATTTTATTAAAAATGTAAGCTCAAAAATTTCGAATTGATTAAGAAGGTTAGATTTTAAAGTGTTAGAAGTCAATAGATTAAAGTTAGGTAATATCATAGTTAATAATAAACCAAAACAACACAAATTACAAAAAAGCGGAATCTACAAATTATTGTGCAAGGATTGTGACGGCATTTACATTGGACAATATGGTAGGCTCTAAAAAATCGTATTTGTGAACATGAGCGCTCAATTAAAAACAAAACTTGCTCAACAGGTTTTGCTGAACATTGTGTTCAAAATAACCATAATCTTGACAAAGAAAATATTAAATTATTACATAATTCAGAAAAATCTAGAAAGCCCACACTTTTGGAGCATTTAGAAATCAAATTAGCAATTTCAAATAAAAACAACGTAGTTAATAATCAAATTGAAATATTGACAAACAACACCCCACTGTTAATTAAATTAGGTAATTAAAAAATACATTTCCTGGTATGTTAAAAAATACTGCGTTCCATTTAAATTAATCAAGTTACAACCCCTTAAAGTTGTTACTTAAGTAGTATTAAATTTTGGACACCCTGTATAAGATGACGAGTTTATTATAATTGGGATATAAAATATGATCTATTGTTACATTTCATTGTAAATTTTGCTTACATAACTTAAATACTTCTTAAGTATTTGAAACATGAAAATTAGGTTAGATTTTGATAAAATTCAAATTATTTAAAAAACCTTATTTTTATCGGATAATCCAAAAATGCAATAATATATAGGGGGTTCCGTTAAAAAAGACATAACTTTGATACTTTTAGAGCATTTGGAATACCCTATATAATATGAAAATAATTTTAAAAAGTAACCATAATAGATCCCCAATAACCCAAAAGTTAAATTTTTTGAAAGTCTCGTATTTTGGCCATAATATTCTGTACATCAAAGCAATTTTGTATTTTTTCTTTTTTAGTAAGTAGTTAATGGTTTTCTAGATAAGTATATAAAATTCTGTAGAATTTTCAAAATCAAACGCAAACAAATTGCGTGTGTTCATGAAATTTATATCTATCGTACATAGAACAATTGGATATGTTCAATGAATAATTTGCTGCGTAGTAGCTGATTCCGCGTTGAAGCGCATGTCTCCATTATAATAAAAATTTTATGCACACACACACAATATGTACGTGGAAAATGTCCAGATAAGGTCAGCAACGTTTTTTTTTTGCAGTCTCCCAAGGCTGATGGCCATAATTTCTCATCGTATAGCACACAACAAACTTGCATATGCCTTATTATTTATTATTATTGACTTGCGTTAATAATAGAAAAAGCGACGTGTAGTGTGGTGTCTTCAAAACACCTTTTTGATAGAAAAAATGCAGTTTGATACAGACAAACAAGGAATTGAACAATTAAATTACTTTTATTGCTTGCATAGTTCTTTTTTACTGACTGGTATTATAATAGAATGCATATGTTACTTTAAAAACTAATAAAAATATTATCTACATTTTTTTTGCCAGTAAAAATCTTTTATTATTATGTCACAAGGAAGATACCTTGTTAGATTTTTTGATAAAATCTGTCTGTCACACTTACCTAGTAAGAGCACACTTGGCTATATATTCACTAATTTTTATTGAAAAAACTGAACAATTGTTTCAGCCAAAGGCCATTTCGAAGTATAACAAGAAAATATCTTCTGTAGCAGCTAAAATCCACTAGGTGGCAACAATTGCTTCTATGTTGTTATTATATTAACTGTTCTTTACGGAACATTACGGGTTGGTCAGTAATTTATCGAGACTGCCTATGGCACGCTGATGAGTTTCTAACAAGAGCGAAATCGCGATCCGTGTCTGATGGTTTCGATAAATTTTTGACCAAAAACATAATAATTTTTTTTTTTAGAAAATATTATATAAATTGCTTAGTATATCATTTATAATTTCAATTTATCATTACTATTCTAATATTTGCCATTATATTTTTTAAATTATTATTTGTATAGTGTATCGACATAGTTTATCTGTAATACCCAATTTTAATATTATTCTTGTTATTCGTAATTAAACTTATTGACATATACATATAAAAATATAAAATGGTTTTTTATATACTTGAAGCAGTATACAGATTTGAATATGTAATTTATCTTAGTCTGTATTTCCACTCTTAAAAATGGCCTTTGGCTGAAACAATTATTACGTTCTTTCACTAAAAATTAGTGAAAACATAGCCAAATGATATTATTTTTTGATTTGTCGTCACATTGATTTTATCAAACTTCAGAACTTATCTTTTTAATTTTTCGCTACGATGCGAGATCATCGACTAAACAATAAAAAAGGCAATAGTAGGCGAACTTGACGCACTACAGTTTCTTTGTTTTATGACTTTGGTAGGTAGCTGTATAAAAATATTTAATTTGACAAAAACTTTTTCAGATAATGTTGACATTAAAACGCTTCGATTGGAAAACTTTACTATTAAGTTACAGTTTTTGCGAGATTTCGTGCATGCAAAAAATCATTAGTACTTCTTTTGTAGTGTAAAAATAGTGTGATGATCTTGAAACATATACATACATACATAATAATAATATATGTTGAAGATTTTGATTTTTAAATTTGCATTTTTTTATTTTGTTTTCCTTAAAACATTTGAGCATCACTATATAATAATGTGCTAGTATCTGTGGTACTAGCAAAGGAAATCGATGGAGCTATATCGTCCGAAGATACGATATTTTGCAATTAGCTATCCATTTAAACGACTAATTAAAGGATAGAACTAACTTACCAAATAAAATTAAAGGTCGTGAATTTTTTACGTCGGGCGTGTTATATGTCAATAGTGGTCATAGATATGCTCTGGTAGTGACTATGGCGCCCGCGGAATCTCGTCATGATTAAAGTGCTATTCACTATTGATATCGGTGCCCATTCATCCAAATTTGGACGGGTTCAACTAGTTTTATACAGAATGGGTTAAACTAAGTAATTAGAATACTGAAGCAAAATGCTGGTAAATAAATATCAAACCATCATATTGCAAAATTGGTGCACTATTATTTGTCAAGTGTAGTGTAGAAATCACACATGTTTTAGGGCTTATCGCTATCTACGGATTATAGTTTTTGGGTCTTGATTTTATCGATTATTTCCTGTGAATGCTGCTGAATTTCTGACTTTAAAATTAGCTGCTGCATAGTTTTGTGTTTTTTTTATTCGTTCTACAACAAATGTAATACCAATTACAATTACTGACATAAATTAAATTTTCATTAACAGTACTCTCAATGTTATATAAAAGTCGGTAGACAAAATGACATAATGGAATTGTTGTTTTTGTTTAAGGCGTGTTACATAAACGTTATCGATTAAATAAAGTGATGCAATAGTTGTAGGTGCCAAATTAATCAGAAATGACTTGATTACCGTTAATTGTAACTGATGCGTCTTAGATACGAAAATAAATTGTTTTATTCGTAGCACAGGCACGACAAATATTTGCTAATTATAATTACGCCAAGGATTTAATGTTGCTAAAGTTAATAGTAGATGTTACTATTTCGGCACGTGCTGCGCCGTGCCAAAATGAAACCAAAAGCTAAGCAGTTATGTTCGGTGCTTAAATAGAGATATGCTTGCTGAATATTGTTACTTAAGGCAAACAAGGTTGCTATAAAACATTTGTGCCCTAAATAATACTTTGTGAAGCACTCACATGATAGTAAATTGTAAATTGTTCAAAATGTACACTTATAATAACACAGCCAATTTGTTGATATATTAAAAATATAAATATGGAACCAACAGAAACAACTACTCCGAGGGCCAATACCCCTATTCTTTTTTGAATATGTTATATCTATATATGTTATATAACAGTGTAATTCAATGCCGGTAGGAGTATTAGCCCTCAGAGTATTTGTTTCTGTTGATTCCATATTTATATTTATAATATAGCCTGTAAAGGCCTTCTGCCAGCGCCCGATAGGTCGAAACCGGTCCTGGGCTTCCAGTTCATTGTGAGATCTTTGATCTTAAAATTTAGACGAATAAGGATTTTAATTCCTTCTTTTTTGAATATGTTGATATATTGTTAATAAGTGAAAATTCTTTTTTTGTTTTAAGAAAATGCAACTTTTAGTTTGAAAATGAAACAAACAATTCGATTGGCTTTTTGGATTTCACCATTACAAGGCAAAATAATAAACACATGTTTTCAATATACCATAAGCCTACACACACCGATATGATCATACATGCCAAAATTAGCGTCATTCCATTCAATATTACATAGGTTGCTTAATGTTCCTTTATCTAAAGAAAACTTCAATACAGAATTAAACAGAATCCAATAGTAGAAAATAATGGTTACTGCAAAAATTTAATTACAGGACTTCTAAATAAAAAAAAAACATTAAATCGGATTTATTCACATAATAAACAGAATAAATACAAATCATTTATCTCACTCACATTTTTTGGCAATATTTCTAAAAAAGTTGGGAACATATTATAAACAGATAGTGAAAGTCTAGTTATATAAAACAAATAATTCTTTAGGAAACAAAATGAGAAATAACAAAGATAAAACAGATAAAAACTCAAAATCAGGAGTTTACAAGTTAAAATTCAAGAAAGAATAAACGAATACCTAAAAGCTTACCAACAACAGAAGACACACTCCACCTATGCAGAACATCTAATATCAGAAAATCATCATTTCGACAAAAATTTTGAAATTCTTCACACTATTAATAAAATTAAAAAATTAAATTTGTTTGAGATATTAGAAATTAACAAACATAACAAAAGTAACATTATCTTAAATGATGAAATAGAAGTTAGTAACAACACACCCTTACTTAATCTTAATTGTAAATAAAAACATACCCCACCCTAGATTTAGCACCTATTTAAGTAACGTAAAATATCTTATAAGTTAGTTTGTCATCTCTACTGATGATATTACTGTGTAACGAAACAATTGTAGCGAAAGCGAAATAAATCATGTGAAAATTACCAAATCGGAAGGTCATTATTATTATTAACTTTTAGTTTGATATGCTTCGGCAAATGAAATTCCAATTTTTTGTTTTTCTTCATTCATAAAATACTTGAAAATGTGGCCAGGCATAAGTCTAATCTGGAAAATACAATGTAACTTATACACTTATTTTCTTGTTTTGAATATCGTCTCTGAATATGCCATGAGCATTCCAAAAAGTGATTTTAAGGTTATGAAAACCGGTTTTCATCGATAAGGCGCAGAAATTCATTGCGATCACGCTAAAAATGCTTATTAACACTCTTTCGATATGTTCGTACATCACGTTTTTTGAGCAATTATAAGTAAATGCGGAACCAATTTTGTCCAAGTCGTTTCGTATGCAATTTTTCATGTAATATGTCTATTACGTTTATTTTAATAAATTAGACGTGTCAGCCAGTTCACGTAGGATATAAGTACTTTCACTCGATCATTATCCATAACAGCGATGTGAGCTTTTTTTAAAATATTTTTTCGGTAATAACATCTTCTTCTTTTGACCTTCAGAAACTTTTATATGTACGACCACAGTGAAAATTAGCACACCGTCCGTAACAGTAAAAGTAATATATAATCGGTATCCAATTTCCCTTTCTTTATAGTTTCCATTATGTGTTTTGAATAAATTGTCCTGCGAATATTAGGTGGTAAACGGTGGTGAAAATGGATTTAGTTTATAGTTTGCTTCATGTGAACAGATAATTAACTACAATATTACTCTTGATAATGATTGCACAGATGCAAACGATATTGTCGAGTACACTAGATTAATTTGTGAAAATTTTCTATTGTTTCATTTAAAACCAATAATGTAATAGGCGTGCACCTATTGCACATGGAGTCACTAACGTACACGTAAAATATTACGTTTTACATGCATTATCAATGTAAGCGAACTGCATCGATTGCAGCTCAATTACCCGTCTGATTTATATTAGTATGTGGGTGCTAAGGGGAGTGGGCACGGTTATAGTGGTGTACAGAACTCGTCTGCTGGCCCAGTTATATATACTGCGATGCGTTCGTCCCAAAAATTCAGATAATTTATTTGGTCTCCACATAGGACGGTCAACAAAAGACGATTTTCAACAACCACATCAGCGTCGGATGTGATCTAGATTCAATGGTAATTGTTGAAGAGACTCAGAGTGAACGAAATGTTGGGTTTTGTTAAAAAATAAAAAAGATTCATTTAAGCATGGTCAGATCTTTTAATTCTATATTTCAATTAAGGAGAAATTTGGGCATGAATAAATATTAATTCATCTATGTTTCTCTTCAATAAACTATTTTCTTTAAATGGTCACAATCACCCTCATTATTATTAGGTGTACAAATATGAAAGTTCGTTTTTTTACGATTCAAAAAATTAAATTTCCAAAAAATTTTCAAGTAAACTTTTATTAACAATAATAACCATTATTAACAACAACATTGTTCCAATTTATGGGCAACTTATGGATTCCATCAAAAAAGACATTCGGCTGTTTCGATGCAATCCATTCATCGAGCCATTTTTTAACTTCTTCATGTTTTGTAAACTTCTGCTCCGCCAATCCGTGAGCCATCGACCGAAACAAGTGATAATCGGACGGAGCGATATCAGGAGAGTACGGCGGGTGGGGTAAGACTTCCCATTTTAGGTCTTTTATGGTGTTTCTGATATCGGGCACTCGTGTCTTGTGGTCCATTCTGGTCGTTTTGCTTCAACTTCTCGGTTCAGATTGAATAATTGATCTTTATATCGAGCCGTCGTAACTGTTTCACCAGGTTTGAGAAGTTCGTAATACAAAATACCCTTCTGATCCCACCATATGCAGAGTAACACCTTCTTTCCATGGATGTTGGGCTTCGGAGTCAACTTTGGCGCCTCTCCTGGGTCCGTCCATGATCTCTTTCGTTTTGGATTATCGAAATAGATCCACTTCTCGTTACCAGTGATGATTCGATGCATGTATGACTTGCGTTGTTGCCGTTCAAACAAAAGTTCACACATCGTTCTTCGATTTTCTTGCTGGCGTTCAGTCAGTTCATGCAGCACCCATTGTCCTTCCTTCTGGATCTTGCCCATATCAATCAAATGGTTCGAAATTGTTTGCTGCGTCACACCTAACGCGTCAGCTAATTGTTGCTGCGTTTGGGCATCATCTTCATTGAGCAAGGCTTGCAAATCATAGTCTTCAAATTGTTTCGGTGGTCTACCGCGGGGCTTGTTGCTCAGGTCAAAATTGCCTTCTTTGAACCTCTTAAACCATTTTTGACAGGCTCTAGCAGTAATCGCATCTTCACCATAAACTTCAGCAGTCATTTTGTGAGCTTCAACGGCATTCTTCTTCCAATTAAACATGAACAAAAGCACTTCCCGCAAATGCTCTTTTTTTGGCGATTCTGTCGTCATTTATAAAAGTGTCTTAAAATTTTATATGCAAACCTTTTTTAAAAATTCAAGAAGCATTAGATAGCGCTTTAAACACTCTACAAGACAGATACAAACACAAGTTAAAAAAACAGATTTATTCACAAAAAAATATTAGATAAAGTAAAACGAACTTTCATATTTGTACACCTAATACATTAATTGTAATAGAAAGTACAATACGACTTTAAGCATTAAAATATAATTGTATATGTACTTTAGAAATCAAAATGTTCGATTTTAGCAAACTTCGTCAATTTTAATCAATACCTGGATCGTGTAATGATGGAAATTATGTGTAAATTGATGCTAAGCATTACTAATACTTCATTAAAAGATGTTTTTCTGTGATCAAACCTTATCAATAATTGTAATTATTTAATTATTTCGTAAACTCTATGTCGCTCAATTGTTTTTAGACGGAACTAAAGAAATCTTTTGGCAGCATACGTAATGTTGGTTGCCTGCTGTGTTGACTTCATTTACATTCACGTTAACTGCGGCTTATGCTCAGTCTATGTAATTTTGTACTCACGTTTTTGGAGTGGCGAAGTAATTAAGTATTACAAACTAAATGTAATATTCAATAATGTGAACAGCTGTTGTTTTTTCCGTTCACGCTATTGAGTTACTACTGTACTTTTTAGGGTTTTCGATAGTACAGAGCCCTCAGTACGCAAGTTCTATTCGGACTTGACCAGTTTTATTTTGTATTATTCTAAGGAGAAATTAAGCTTGCTAGTACGAAAATGTTAAAAATATATTCAAAATATGAAATACACAATGACTATTAATTTACATCTCTAATTTAAGTAAAAAAATAATTAGTAGAATGATTTGTTTATTTTATTACAAATACAAATATGTAGCTGGGTGGACAGACACTGCACAGTTGTCTGTCTGACGCCTGATTGAAATCTCTTTTCCTACTTACTGCAAGAGGGCGGCGACTGAAGGTCGAAATTAAAATTCGATTAGACAGGAGTCAGACTAGACGATAATGAAATTCAAATGTTAAATGGATCGCATACATTATAAATGACTAATCATTCACTGTATTGTTAAAATATAAGTCGCCTAATTCATTTTCAATTTATTTGGCATTTCGGTTATATTACTGAGCATAGTTTGGTTTGATTAAATATGAATACCACATTGTGGAAATTTTCAATTAGTACTTGACACCTCTCAGAATTTTGATGAAGATGACAGAACAGCTGGAAATAATGGTGTCAAGGAGCTTTTTTTATTGGTAATGGTAATGGTAATAGTTGCACTTTTACAAACTTAGATAATTGAATTTTTTCTACTACCCATCATGGTAGTTTTTTTTTTTTTTTTCGAATAATAATGATGGTTTGGTTTTTCGTTTTTAAATTACTGTTTGTACCTATTGACCTTTGGAAGAGTCTTAAATTTTTATATGGTATATAAATTTTGCTTTTTTTCCTAGAAAATTAAAGAAATATCTAATTTCGCTAAACTAAAAAAATTGAATAGTTGTTTTGAGTTGTATGTCAATTTTTAATTTGACATTAACCACATCTACATTTTATTATCGATTTCCATTTCAAAAGGCGATAATTATGAACAAGGCCACCACGACTTCTTTTTGGAGAAGCTAATAATAATAATTGTAAACAATTTGTACATTTTCCAAGTTCATATCCGAATCTAGAATTGAGTATGAACTAATTTAATTTAATACAGTAGAATAGCGAAAATGTGAACATTGTATAACGGAAATTCCGCGTAATGTGACTACCATTTTAATTGTGTTATACCGCTGTATACCGTAAATAGAGTAAACCTTCGGGAACTAACACATGGGCTGAAAAGTCCCGGGCTAATAAAGAAAACACGTTTTTTTTTGTTCAAAATTGGCTTTATTAATCAATGTAATCTCCATCAAGAGCAACACAATCATTCCAGCGCCGCTCTAACATTTCAATACCACTTTTGTAGAACAATTTATCTTTGTTATTTATTTGTTACGTTTAAACCAAACACTGGTGAGAATCATCAACACGTTTTTGTGTTTGGTAAACAGTGAGCAAACGCAGCACCCTCTTTGAACAGAGTTTTAGTTTTCTCATAGTCAAATGCTCATACAATATAAAGCCTTTTGATATCTGTTTCTTTTGATATCTTTACGATATCATCTAACTCACGTAATTTCACTTTCAAAACGATTTTGTGTTCTACATCATCAGTGTCTATACGACCACGTTTGAAGTCAGCAAACCAACGTTTTATTTTTTTCGGTTGTTTCCCATGGAGCGGAGTCTCCATAACACTTTTCAAGCCATTGCTTCGCTTGAAAGGTATTTTTTCCCATCAAGAAACAGTGTAAAATTAAAACACGAAATTGTTTTTGATCCATTGTTTTGAAAATGGCAAAAGTACTCCACAAAACGTCACTCTTATCACAATAACTCACAAACTAACAGCTGTCTTTTGAAGGTTAGTACTAACTGATAAAGAGGTGAATGCAATGAAGCTAGCGCCATCTATGTGTTAGGCCCGGGACTTTTCTGCCCATGTGCTTCTAAAGCTATAAGAAATACACATGACAGGTTCGATAAAAAAACATTAGTCCAGAGTTTCCCCAGTGGTTTCTTGATCAACGAAATAAGAATTTTACTGTAAGTTGCCAAATAATTACATAATGAGCAAAATTAATTTATTAACAAATTAGTAAAATGATAAACGATTTACTGTTTTATATATTTGTTGTTTTGTCTCAAGTTTGGACGGTTGGATACCGTTGTCGATCATGGATTAATTGGCCTTTAATTAGTCGTGTTAATAGTCAGGTATTTCCATAATTTTTTATAATGAGAGGAGATAGCTCCACAAATTATCTTATAAACCTACATATTAGCCCATTTTATTATATACTGATGATTTTATCTTAATTCGACGAACATTTACTTTGATATTTTTATGTTGCATCACACTGATCACAATTTAAATTATTTTCTATTACTTAGTACTTCTTTGAATGACAACTTTTGAAAGTCGCAATGGTATTGCATTATAATGTAAAAGAATCGGACTTCTTTATTAGCAATTTACAATAGCATTAAGCGAAATTAGTAAAGCTACAGCTGTATAAAAACCGACACGAGTTCTTTCATATCAACTTTCCATAGCAAAGTTTTGGTAGAAATCTGTGAAAATGAATTCGATCCATGAAATCCCACGCGCACTTGCCTAATTGCCATTTACAGTTGCGTCATTACATTACCTTTGCAATTTAATCAAATTTAATACAGTTGCATAAGCGAGCAGTCGCTAGTCGATTCTCTTTGCTACCACTGTTACGAATACGACAATTAAAAGGTTATTTCGTACTGACCTGCTAATTGAATTTTACTATGTATACCATACATAATAACATAGTATGGCAAGCGAGAAGCGTGCAAACAACATTCAAATAGTAGTTGAGAAAAACTGTGTCGAAATATTAAGTTGTCCTAGAATATGATATCTGCCTTTCAATTTGATTGTATTGGAAAAATCAACAGAGAAAAGAAACAAATAACGTATTGAAATATGGCCGCGATTTTTTCCACGGTCCCATATTTTAGTACATATTCTAAGCCACTTTTTCACATAACTTTGTTTTAATAACATAGAGACAATTGTTGCCATCTATTGGATTTTAGCTGCTACAGAAGATATTAAACTGGACAAGGCCTCACTGAGGCATTTAAACTTGTCCAATTGAATCAACAACGCAGCCTACATACGTGAATTCACGTAAAGCTTATCAAAAACAATTATTATGTTTTTGGTCAGAAATTTATCGAGACCACCAGACACGGATTACGATGTAGGCTGCGTTGTTGATTCAACTGGACAAGTTTAAATACCTCAGTGAGGCCTTGTCCAGTTTAATATCTTCTGTAGCAGCTAAAATCCAATAGATGGCAAAAGTTGCCTCTGTGTTATTATTATATTAACTGTTCCTTATGGAACATTACAGCTTGGTCTGTAATTTATCGAGATTGCCTATGGCACGCAGATGAGCTTATAACAAGAGCGAAATCGCGATCCGTGTCTGGTGGTCTCGATAAATTTCTGACCAAAAACATAATAATTGTTTTTGATAACTTATTTTGATTGAATCAATAATTAACAGTGTTGCCAATTAAACGATACCTTCTTATTCCTATGTTTGAATACTGTGTCGTAAATTAAATTCACATATTGCAAGCATCTTATCTTATACTATAATAGCGAACAAGTTTTATGTGAAAATATTTTTGGTTAAACATGTAGCTTGTACATATCAAGTAAATAATAAAACAAACATCAATCAAAAACAAATATGGATAGTAAGGTTTTTTTTGCACTAGTTAACAATTCATAATATTCGTATAGGAATGAAAGAAAAAGCACAGATAGACTAAAAATATATATAGAGTAAATGTAATACCTTTGATAATGGGCTATGCCCGAAACATATGTCGAGTTATCGATTAATAAATTAGTGAACATTTTTTTCGTTGTTATTTTGTAAAAAAAATATTATTTAATTTTGTACATCATTCAAAATTTTTATAAAAGTCAGGGAATATAATGTTATTTAAAGTTTACAGGAAATATGAAAAGCAAATTGCAGATCTTGTATATTTCTATAAATTAATTTTATAAGAAATTTATAGGGTGTCTAATTTTAATTATAGATGCGTGCAGTGTGAAATTGCTTTTAGTATAATTTTGTTTTAATTATATCATAATTACTACTTAGAATGCTTTAAGCGATTTTTGATATTTATTAAACTAGTTTTGGTGCATATTTGATGAAACATGATAAATAATAAAAATAAAATGAAACGTTTCAACAATGTATTTAAAGAAAACCTCTTACAATTGTTTCGACGAGAACGTCATTATCAAAGAGTAAAAGATTAAATTTACTCGAAAATCTTGAAATTAGAAAAGCTTTTTCGGATGGAAAAAAATGTAGTAAATAATCAGAAAGAATTGTGCTCAAATAATACACCCTTACTATTACCTATACAATAGCTTTATTGTGAGTTGATATTTTGATGTTCGAAAATTCCATGTAGTCTGGTTGGTTGTTACAAATATGTTTATGTATGTATATTTCCAGAATCTCATATCGGCTAATTAGTTGTTACAAATACGTTTATGTATGTATATTTGTACATCTTTGTCAATAGTTATTTAACCGGTTGGTTTTAACTTTTAATTTAGTTTGTTTACCTACTCTTTGATAATGACGGTCTCATCGAAACAATTGTAAGAGATTTTTGATAGTATGTAAATACTTTTTAGGCGACTTATCGCTTCTCTGTAATAATAATGACTTCTATGAGACGGAATTTATCTAGAAATAGCAAAATTCGCTGACAATCTATCACAAAAAGTATGCATTCGTTTGTAAAGGATCGTTGACATTAACTGTTTCTAATTCTTTATTTCATTAATGCAAGCATTCATGCTTGAAATGCAGAAAAGTGAACGAAATAACTAAACTCCCATAACTGACAATGAGATATTATTTTATATAAAAAGGATTTCAGTACGAGATTAATATTAATTAATTTTTAATGTGTTCACCAAATCGAATTTTTCAGATGTATCGTAAAAACCTAATTTTTTAACTTCCAAACCCTATACAAAAGAAATTCGGATTTTTTTAGGGAAAGGGGATTGGTAACTGAAACGTTTGATAACAGTGGTTTATTGGATGTATATTTAAAAGTCGTATATTAGCTTAGATGAACGGAGAATTTTGTAAAACAAAATTCTACTCGGCCTTGGAAAAACATTAAACTTTTTTTTCTAATAAATATATCTAGCGCAAAAAATTAATTATAATATGTACTTGTCTTGTGCACATAAATAAGGTACAACTAATAAACGTAAGTATAAATGAGTTTTTTACGCAAATATCAACAACATGTAATGTCAACAATCAGTATAAATAATGCTTGCCTATATTTATCTTGAAAGTTGCGTAATTAGAGGGATATTTATTGGTTTGAGTCAATTTGTTTAAGAAATTATTTTATATGGAATAATAGTAAGCATGACCTGACTATATACATACATTTACAATACATATCGGTCTTGAAAAACGTTTGATTTTTTTTCTTTAATTTGCATTAATTAATTCATTATGGATAGGTATGAATCATTCTTTTGGAAAGGTTACGAGTACATACCTGTCAAGTGTGTGTGTGCGTGGTACTATGGACAATAACTACATTTTTGCAACGTTGCCAGCTTGTTATTGCGACATTGAACAAATGAAAATTTTTATTTAGTATCTGTTATTTACATGAAATGCCGAGATAATGTATTGAGCTTTGTATTTATAGTTTTTCATTTATTTCGGTTGCATTCTTCGGATGCTATGGCATTGTAAAGAAGTAAAAGGAAAAATGAGAACGATACGATAATGGGTTTTTATTCTTTATTAAATCACTGTAATAAACGATTTTTGACGAACAATTCGCCTTCAGCTGGCAACAGCCCGTCTTCATAATAGGAGAAAAAAAGCAGCTGATATTCGCAAAAAAAAAACTCAGCGACCGTGTATGAGTCAGATTAACAGAAATATTGCTTGACTCTTAGTCTTTTACACGTAATATGTAGACAGGTATGCGGTCATGCTGCTTAAGGTGACTTTAGTGATTTGATAAACATTCTTTAAATATAGTAAACGTTTCGCACTTGTATCTATGTCTTTGAAATGTCAGGGCTAGAGAGGTTTTGTTTACACTTTGTTAAAAACATTTTAAATTTTTTTTATTGTTTTTTTTATTAGAATATATAATCGGAAATAGCATTTTGGCAACAACAGTGTCATGAAAGTTCTTATTTCTATGCAATTAACCATGAACTTCGAACGATTAATGAATTTACAGGAAATTAATTGGTGAAGTGAGTACAAAAATACCTTTTGGGATATTTCACAAAACTTTATTGAACTTTCGTGTCGTACGTTTCGTCTATTAGGCCATTATCGAAGGATACAGTTTTGTATTGATTTTTACATTTCTCGCTTATCTATTTATACTAGGTTTGTAAATAAGGGAATTCGAACAGTAGTAGGGGTGAATTACTGTACACCTGTATCCCTTGATAATGACTTTATAGCCGAAACGTACGTCAGGAAAGTAAAATAAAGTTTTGTGAAATATCCCAAAAGGTGTTTTGTACTCACTTCACCAATTAATTGTAAAAATGTTTCACAGTGAATACACCACAAACAGGATTAATTACATAATTTACAGGAACATGGAAAATGGGCAATCATACAAATACTGAAACAAAATAATAAATTCGCAGCCCTTTGGGGAAAAAATATTAATTATGTGTTAATTTTTAAACTAGAAAAAAAAACAATTCAATTGAATTCCATAAAAACAAAAGTTTCGAGGAAATAGAAACAACTATCCACAAAGATCATGTTTAGGATTAAGAGCAGTATGTACTGATTAACGTACTGTATATTAATATACAACCATAACATGATATTATTACAGAGAATAGTTCAAAAACCAATTAGTTTTCGTTGGAGATGTTACTCAATAGTCAACATATTTTTAATGTATGTATGTACATATTTTACACACGCAGGTTAAGATTTAGATTCTTTTTTAAACATTATGCATGTAATATTTAGTTACGACACTATATAGCAATCTATTAACATCATCTGCTAACTGAAATATTTCATATGTTGGTCATGAAATTTACAAAGGTATCATCTACTTGTCCAACTGAATCGACGACTCAGCTTATATGCTCTATATACACTTAAATTAATAAGAATTGTTAGGTTGTTCTTGGTCAGTAATTTATCGAAACTATCAGACGAGGATCGCGATTTCGATCTTTTTGATATCATCAGCAGACCATAGGCAATCTCTATAAATTACCGACCAATCTGAGGAGCTCCTTAAAAGCAAATGGATGTAATATCTTCGTTCGTTTGTTCAGTATGAGTTTTGTTGCACTTTACCACTAGTATGATGCGGTAAATGACTTTAACACAATATACTTTGTAATTAAAGTATACGTATATTTTCATCTGCGAAAACATTTTAAAATATCTACACCTATTTATATATTTATCTTGCGTAAAAATTGTGATGTCGTATGTCATAATATATGTACTTGTTTTAGACATCATAATGACATGGAAATAATAACTACTAACATCTATTAAAAAACACTTAAAATTGTTAGTAAACGACCGTTTTGAATGTATCAGTAATTACATTAGTAATTACCGCTAAACATAAAACTTAATTATATTTTTACGTTATATTTTGTCTTTGTGTCAGTGTACATAAGTATCAATAATTGTTTGTGCATTTTTATAGTAAACCAATGTTTCAGAATTAAATAAATTAATTAATTAAATAGACCTATCGGAGGTTGTTTCTAGCTTCGGTACTTTCATGTAGGCGTTGTTGAAAGGTGAAGATGACAAAGTGTATAGTGACATTCGTTTTTCTGAAAAAAGTAGAATGTTACAAAATACAAAACTTTATCGTTAACATAGGTTGCTTTACTTATTTCCTCACTTATTTTATGTAATCTATAAATTTGTTAATTGTGTTGTTGAAAATGAAATTTAGTAATATCAAAACAGTTGTCGAAAGAAAGCATGTTTTTCAATTATTGAAACAATACATTTTTTTCACATTCTCAAACCTGCCTATATAATGTTACATAGTTTCTTTGTTCTTATATTATATTCTAAACAATATGAAATAACCGTCGTAAAAATAATTACATTGTAAACTTTTTTGTACTGTATGTTTTAAAAAAAAGTATTTACTCTAGGCGATGGGTTATAGATGAAAATCACGGGAATGTAACGCTGTCTTGCGTAGTATCATTTTTATTTAAACTTTCTAGGGTGCACTTACTGTGAAATATTTTTGATTTCAAAAGAGAAAATAAATAAACTAATGGAAAAAGTTTCATCAATTTTTTATTGTACTCGACAATATCGTTTCGATGTACGTGATCATTATCAAGAGTAATACTCATTACTAAACTTAAATCTAAACAAATCACATATTTATAGTCTACTTAAAATAAGTTAAAATGCCTTCTTTTTTTTAATATATAATTAGTTTTAAATGAGTTAATTTCATTTTTAGTTGTAGGAAAATGCATTTGAATCATAATTCGGATAATTTTTTCTTGACTCATTCTTCTTCTTAAAAGTAAAAGTTGTTAAAATTTGTATATAATACAACGATTGTAAGAAAATACAAATTATATTTATACTTTAATAATAAAAACACACAAAACGTTTCTGCAGGCAATTTATTGCTCGACAATTGTTTCGAACCTAAACGGTCATTTTCAAGAGTACAACAGGTTACTAAGATTAAAATTAGAATTACAATGGTTTTTATGCGTAGGGGTGGGGATTACAAATAGTGGATACTTAAAATTTATAGATGACTAATGGAGTGTTATTAGTTACAATTTCTTTTTGTTTATTAACTAGGTTCTTTCCCGCTTAATAATTAGAAAGAAATTGTAACTTATAACACTCCATTAGTCTATCCACTATTTGTAATACCCGCCCCTATATTTACCTACAAAAACCATTGTAATTCCAATTTTAATCTTAGTAACCTGTTGTACTCTTGAAAATGACCGTTTAGGTTCGAAACAATTGTCGAGTAATAAATTGCCTGCAGAAACGTTTTGTGTGTTTTCTTATTAAAGTGTATTAAAATGTTTCTCCAACAATACACCTACGATAGTTTAAGCAAATTATATTTTCTGTAAAAGTGACTGTGAAGCACTATTAACTATAAAAGGAAAGAAATAAATCGTCGAAAAACTTCACACAAACTAGCCGCTGTATATAATGAAATTTAAATATCTTTGGATTGCAGCATTTCCACTGTCTGTAATGCACTTAAATGCTATGCAAATTTTGAATATTTCTTAATATTGATAAGTTTGTATGGTAATTTTTTTTCTGAAAAATACAGGAACAAAAATTTTGAGCAATAATTTGTAGTGTTTGTGTAAGAAAGACCTAACGTCTATTGCTCGCAATTCTCGAATAGCCTATAATAGTAATAGTGTAAAGAACAATCTCTTTTATTTAGCTGCGGCTCTAATGCCAACGGTCACATAGAAAACACGCCGCAAAGTTCTTATTATTATAACAGCGGCATACGAATCATGCGAACGTGGTGGTTGTGAAATATCGAATAATAGCAACCTTTAGAAAGAGAATTAAACTGGTATCGGTGACTTTTGCCGCTTTGGTTGTCGGTATCTGGATAAGAAGGCATGGCATAACCCTTAATACGGCTTCTTATAATGTTATACAACAAATATGTCCTTTGTGTTTTTAAGGTCATCTTTCTCTTTTAGTCGTGTAGTGTATTACTCGACTTTAGGAGATTATTTAACCATTATGTGATCCAAATCACGAAAGGCTTCGGAGATAGATATAAGACATGATGAGGCGTTCTGCTTGAAGTTTTTGAATTTTGAATGTTTTCTTTAATAATGTTACAGTTATTAAGCTTTTAGTCAAGAGAAATCTGTGGAATTGTGTTCTATTATAGAAAATCAGAATGTAATAGTTTCCAGTTTAATTATGTCATCGACAACTTCAAGATTTTGATATATTTTAATTTAAAAATTCTAATTCTACCTTCTAAAGTATTTTATTTATGTGGTCATATTTGAGTTCGCTGTGGAAAAATACATCAGTTATGAGTACACATTCTTTTGTGCTCCTTTTTTTTTATCTTTTCAATGTCGTATCCTCGAAAAAGACGAACAAGCCAAGTTAACAACATTTGGATTTTGGAGATAAAATGTTTCAAAATCTTCATGAGCTGCGGCAGTTATTACAATACCAGATTCTAATTCAATGACAAAAGGTACTTCGAAAATAGCTACTCTTTTGGTTGTTTTGTCCCTTATTTCACGTAGTGATCCTCCCCAAAAGACCAAATATTTCCTTTGTTAAATTTTTAGGTTAGGATATCTCAAACAGATGTGGACTCATCGTCGGATATTACGTCGGAAATGTGTACCCTTTTATTTTTATGCCTGATTTCGTTGACCTGTGCTATCTGTGTGATTGACCACATTGCAATATTCATATAAATGTGTGTATATATTAAATTTGGGTCAGTGTCATTAATATCTTATAAGTGCCTTCCTTCCTTTTATTTTTGTGATTGTTGTGTTACATAAAAAGATAATATAAAATAATTCATTGATTATTATTTTAATTTTTTATTTTTTATTAGATATATAGTTAAAAACTTTCACTTCTGAAAAAAAGTAATGAATTAAATTCTAAAATTTCTTATGTAACTGCTTCTTTTTTGCTGTGCAAATTGATTTTAGAGAAAAGTCGGAAGAGTGATAATTGTTAATAAATATAGGTATCTAAAAGCATTGAAATGCAATTGTGAACGGCACCTTCAACTTGTGGATTGCATCTTCCGTATTTATGTTTCTTAATATACCAAGAACAATTATCTGAGGTGCTAGGTCAGTTTCTATTTGCATGAAAAATTCGTATGCAAAAAAAAATATCGATAATCTATTCCGGAATTGATTAAGAAAGTTTCAATGCCATATGGCACTTGTATCAGTGTGCGTGTCTCCTTGGCTGCACATATACCTACATATGTTTAGTATGCTCATATATTTAATCAAATCCTTAATTTAATGTAGTTTAGCTTATTTACATATAACTGATAGGTGGGGTGTATATGTACTAGAATTACGCAAAAACTACTGGATAGATTTTGATTTTCTTTTCTCATGTTTTGTTTTAGACGCTTGGTCATTGCCTTCTATGAAAATTATCACGATATTCGGAATAACTATCAAGTTATTAATTATGTTAGAGTTTTCACACATGCAAAAAAAACTTTTTTGTTTCATTCCCACCAGCTTCTCGTACTGGTGGGCGGGCAGTCCCTCCGACCTACACTGTAGTGCAATGCCGGAGGGTAGGGCGTAAGGCCCTCTTCAGCCTCCTTGCAGGAATCGCGGGAATGGGGGGTGGTGTGGTTAGGTTAGGTTAGGAGAAAGATGAGACGGACGAAATGAAGACAGAAGAGAAGTGCAAGATTATCTGTTGAATATTACTGTTCCAGCATTTGCCTGAGTTGATCCTCCGCAGCGGAGTCTCCATAACACTTTCCAAGCCATTGGTTCGCTAGAACGGTATTTTTTCCCATCAAGAAGCTGTGTAAAATTAAAACGAACGAACTAAATTGTTTTTGATCCATTATTTTGAAAATAACAAAAGTACTCTACAAAACGTCACTCTTAACACAATAACTCACAAACTAATGAGATAGAATATCAAAAAACAGCTGTCTTTTAAAGGTTAGTACTATCTGAAAAAGAGGTGAATGCAATAAAACTAGCGCCATTTATGTGTTAGGTCCGGGATTTTTCAGCCCATGTGTTAAATGTATGTATTTAACTTTAGCAGTCACGTATCATATGACTATTTAAGTGCTAGTAAGGCTCTTTATTTCGTAAAAACAACCAAAACAGAAAAAAAAACTCAAGACTTAATGATAATCGAACGTTTTTGTTACAACTGTTTCTACCGATAGGTCACTATCAAACAGACATTTTACTTCTACTTAATTTACTGCCAAGTAAGTGTATTCACTTGTTCAAAACCAGGAAGTTACAATATATTACACTTTTCTTGATTAAGTAACTTTCCCTTGTCGATCTTATTCATTCTTTCCGGTCGAGAATGTCGTTACAGTCTTATCGGTGTTTTAGTGTACTTTTTTGTCAACTTTTTTCCACTTGAGCTCCTCAGATTTAGAAAAAATGAAAGCCGATCATGTGACTGATTAAACGTCACTTCAATCAGCCAACCGTTGCTTTTCCATGCATTTTACATCCATACACATTTACACACACGTAAGCGTATATCGCGGTAAACAGTAAAACTTTTATCTTGTTAGAAGATTAAAAATTTATCAAATCTTCAAATCGATTTGATGAAATACCCTTCACTTACTCTGCTATAATGTTATGATATTGTTGTTTACAATAACGACGGTCACCTGTTGTATCTGACTAGTACATTTCTCATTGTAAGTCCAGGCATTCATGAATCATGGAGAAAAGTGTATTATGTTCTAATTAACTGTACATTGAACGATTTAAATACACTAACTAATCACAAGTATTTTCATGCGTAAGACACTTTGAATAAATAACTGAACCGATTTTACAATTTTTTCCACTCTTTAGTAGATAGTACTTTCCTTTAGGACATTTGACTACAAAAACTACTGGTGCTGGTGGGCGGGCAGTCCCTCCTACCTACACTGTAGTGCACAGCCGGAGGGTAGGGCGTAAGGCCCTCTTCAGCCTCCTTGCAGGAATCGTGGGAATGGGAGGTGGTGCGGTTAGGTTAGGTTAGGAGAAAGATGAGACGGGCGAAATGAAGACAGAAGAGAAGTAAAAGATTATCTTTGGAATATTACTGCCCCAGCATTTGCCTAAATGATCCAAGAAAACCAGAGCAGTCGGACCCGAGTTCGAACCGGTGATCTCCCGAATGCTAAGCAATGATCTGGAGTACTAGGCCACGCCGCTCGGTGACTACAACGAATTATCGCATTATAAAGGAACTAATGGAATACTAGTAATAATAAGTAACCGTCATGCCCCTCAGATATTTCAATCCCACAATCTACTAATACTGGTAGTGGTGGTGGACGGGAAATGCTTTCGACCGATACTGTAGTGCCGGAGGGTAGTGCAGAAGGTACTTTTAGGAATCGTGGGAAAATGTGATGGTGGATAGGAAAACCCAGGTGAGACGGACGAAATAATGACAGAAGAGAAGTGAAATATTGTAGGTGGAATATTACTACTCGCCCTCAGCATTGGCTTAAACGATTCAAAGAAACCACAGAAAAACTTGGATCAGGGCAGGCGAACCCGATATCGAACCCCGGTGATCTCCTAAATGCTAAGCTATACTACACCGAGCCGCTCGATGTCTTCTCGGTCTTCCTCTGGGTCATTTATACTTTTTGCGGAACAACGAGAGGGATTTAAATAAACTACGTATTTAGTTATTTATTTCGCGCCTAATGACATGTTCAAATTCTTGTCATTCACTTCATGAACTGCAACATCGCTGCTTCGTTTGTTTAATAATAACCTTTTTTCTATTGGGGAGATAGTATAGCGATTATCCAACAGCAAAAACAGCACGATTTAAATAAAATATAACTTGTTGCGATGTAATGTTACGTTTTAATATTATTGTATTGTGTGTTGTCACTTACTAATGCATTTCAATTTTACTCTAATAAAGTTTTAAATAAAATTTACTTAATACATATACGGAGTTCGATATTCGTGTTAAAAGGAGTGACCATTTTTCCCAAGAAACAAGGCTTTGCTACGGAATGTGTTTATAATCCGGAATGTGTTTATAATCGTTTATGATAAGAGCTTATCTGACTGGTTAAGTGTCAGCAATTAATGAATGCTCATTTTAGAATAAAATAAAAGCAAGTAATGCGATTTTAAAACTTTAATTTACACTTACATGTATTTTAAAACCAAGGGTACTCGTCTTTTCGGTACTGAAATCAATTGGTTGTTTTCGAGACCTCTGCATTTAAACAGTATGCAAACATTTAATAAATGCTGTCAGATCAGCATAATCATAAACAATCAACCGGCATCTCACATGATAATTTAATGATAATTAATAGCGTGAAGGAAAACTACTACGTCACTTACCACTAATTAGTCACTTATTAATACGTAGACTTTTTAAATTAATCTAATAGGGTTATAAGTTAGGTGTTTACAACATTTCTTTGTCTATTTCTTTGATAATTCTTTTCAATATTGAAATGTGCCAGTGATACTTTACCAATAATTTTTATATACTACAAAATTATTATTAAAAAAAACATAACTTCCATGAAATGAAGTAAACACTTTCTTATGTTTGTTTTTAAATTTATTATTTACACTCGGCACGTCATTAGATTAGTGATTTTCAATTAAAAATCCCGATTAAACGACAACATTCAGTTAATTCCATTCTTTTATTTGACGTTTTAATCGTCAGTTAATTCCAGAATGATATATCATCAGCTACCTTAGCACCATCAAATAACCTTATAAACCTACCTATACGTTAAAACCATAGATACGTACAGTGCCCGGCACCTAAGGAGATTCAAAAGCTATAAATCATCGGACGCGCACTAGTCAAGCTTAGCCCCTTTAGGGCGGGGATAATCGGCTGACGTAGGCAGAATGATAACTGCTCAGCAAGGTTCAGTAGCGTAGTGGTAAATAGTTGTAAATTAATAGAGTAGAGAAGAGGTTGTTAGGGTAAGTAAATCAATTGAATGAATTCACTTGTATTCCGTGTTCAGAACCTTTTCTCTCAGTGATACGCGCCGCTGAACTACAAGTTGACGTTTCGGTCCAGCTATATTCTTATTGGCTCTTTCATTTATTGCTATGCTAAAAGTCTCCGCCTACCTACCTGTCAATCTGACCGTCGCTGAATCTCCTTCGGTGCCGGCCACTGTAGCACATTATTATATAGTAAAGTGATTTATATTGTCTTAAAAATGTATTTATAGTGATACATACTTCAAATTGTTAACAAAAAGGTTACAAGTGCAGTGAACTCTATTTTTTGCACTAATCATAAGAATAAGCTGCAACTACCTGTTTACTCTCTAAGATAAATTGTGGGTACATTAACTGTACTGTTGGCTACTTTTAAATTTCATTTCAAACGAATGGTTCGGAACATTTGTCGATTTCATTGCAACCAATTCCTGTTTACAAAATAGCAAATTGGTTATGCTGCTCTGCGTTCTCTGTGCGTTGGTGTGTGCAATGGCAGAACAGCCTTGCAGCTGTTACAAATTGACTTACTTCTGGTGGCATTGTTTATTTCGGTATCTACCTGTAATGGCAAATTTGCAAATGTCTGTTTCTGGCTGACGGAATTTGTTTAAAAAGAATGCATCGCCAATTTGTTCCAAAAATTAATTGCCTGGCAAATGTATTAAAGGACGTTGCATAAGATAATTAACCATACAAATTTCGCAATAGAAAGGAATTGTGATTATTGGCAAATATATAAATTAAATAGGTACCGTATTACAGCCAGTATGTCGCCATCTATTGATATTTACTGCTAGCTGTGGTATTTCATTTATTTTACGAGGGCCCTACGAAGGTATCTACTTCACAAACTGAATCCACGATGCAGCTTATATTATATTATATTATATTGATAGACACGTTCCTTAATTAAATAGGTATTTGATGTTATATTTGGTTGAATAAAAAAATTGATATTGAAAATTAACGTCAAAAATGTATGTTCATGATTTATTATTATTCGTTTCGTCTTGATTTCATTGATTTGGTTTTGATTTGTTCCACTTTCTTACATTATTGGCCTAAGTAAATAAAATATAGACAATATATGTATAAATTCATACCAACGTTTTACTATTAGGAGAAGACACATTGACTGGAGGAGATCGGGGTAAATTGAACCCTGAAAAATTCAAAATGATAAAGATGTACATAACAGGTTTGAGGTCATGGTCTATTTTTGGTTAATTCTACCAAACGTTTCGTTATCAACAGTGGATGACATCTTCAGCGGCTTGGCGTCGGATGTGTGGTGGAAGTGTTCTACCCCTTTGGCAACGCTACGCTGAGTAGAACACTTCGACCACGCATCCGACGCCAAGCCACTGAAGATGTAATCCATAGCTGATGACGAAACGTTTGGTAGAATTAACCAAAAATAAAACCATACCTTCATATTGATTCCTGTCATGAAAGCCTACATCACTTGATGTAAATAACATTTATCAGTTGAAACATTTTTGTTCGAATTCAAAATATATTATAAAATAAATTGTTCTGCATCGATTAAAACAAAAAAAAAAAAGATAACTTTACCGGCCATTCTCGGGGAAAATTCATTTTAAAGTCACCGTTACCTTAATGTTATTCTTACCGGAAGTGTTCAAATTTCAGAGAAAATGCGTAATGTTCTCAAAGATTTACGATTTAACAACTGATTTTTAGGTACTTCGTAAGATTTGCGAATTTTTAAGCCCAAAAAACTAGGGTAACCGATAGCTTCACGGAAATATTTCGTTTATATGTATCAGATCAATCGTTCCGTTAGGTCGCCATTTGCAATCAGAAAATTGCAAAATAATTCCATAGAGATAATAGAATAGAGAAGGCAAGTCGAGTGCAGTCCTGTATCTTTATCTAACATAACGTAATGTATGTATGTAAAACGTTTTTTACTTAAGAAGTCATTCGTGGTAGATTATTTACTTGATATTAAATGGACAGAGGTAAACTACACTCCGATTGATTTAAATAAACCAAATAAAATTCAAAAATAGTATTCATTTTACTTTCTTTGTCGAGACATGAACTTTAAGATGTCATAAAGGCGACACTTCTGTCGTCACTATCGTATTCGTGATGCGCGCATGAGTACAGGCTGTGTTGTAGATATGTTTGCATCGTCGGGGTTTCCCGAAAATAGCGGCTCTTAACTTTCATTCATTATTCACATTCCAGCGGCGATCTATTTTCGGGTGTCGGTATGTAGGTGCATCGTAACGGCGCCGTGCCACGACGACTTGGCTATTGTCAAAGAGGCGTTAAACAAATGGCAAGCGCCAGGTTACTTGTGTACAGTTACTATCAAAATGAATTATGTTAAAATAATAAAATTAAATGTACTTGTTAATTTAGTACAACTATTGGTTCCACTATACTGGTTTAAATATTGGCATTAACTAATAAAATAAAATATCGTAGTTTAGTAAACATTGTTTATGAACAAATGTACCATTATGAATGTAATTTTTGGTTGGGTGGCGGAAATTGGTTAAACAATTTGTAATATATTGAACGTAAGTTCATGGTCAATGGATCGCGATTTCGAACTCTGTCGGATCTAATATAGAGACTTTAAAGTCATATGTCGTTTTAAATATCATACTAATTTATGTAAAAAGATTTTTGTACACCGACAATGAGTCTGTCATTACTTTTTTGTAATTCAAAATGGCGGATTCAATATGCCCATCTGAGAATCGTAAGCATATGTTTATTACCGCGCACGAAACTGCAGCTGTTCGAGTGAAGTTTATTCGATTGTTATTTTCTTGAAGTATAATGGGAATTTAGAAAACCAGGACATTACCCAGCAAAAACAGTAAAATTGAAAATTGCCAGCATCTGAGCTTTCACGGTTATTAACTAGAAATGAAAAAACATTTGAAACACACCTTCTGAATTGGATCTGAACCTTTCGAATACATTTATTTAGAGATATGCGAGTTCCGTTCTTTATAGATGCTACCTAATAATCAAACAGTATTTTCGTTATAATAGTTTCCTTTATTTCTAATAATTTCTAAACTAAAAAATATATACGTTTTTGTATAATCGTTGCTTCTGCTTGGTTTGATGATAAAGCCGTGTAAACTTGCTATATGTTTCTCGTTATACTATTTATACCTAATATCATCTTAGGATTGTCAATCATTCTCGTAAGGTTTGTAATTTGCGATCCAAAAACAGTAAGTAAAATATAATTTAAAATGCATATTACACAAAATTTATAAAAATTAATATTTAATAACATAATATAATGATAATAATTAACAACAGCTTCGGTTTGTTCAGTAATTTATGTATCCTACCTATGGCGTGCTAATAAGCTCTAACAAGATCGAAATCGCGATCCACATCTGACAATATCGATAAATTTGTGATCAATAACGAAATAATACACATTTTTTATGATGTCGATGTTTAGAATAGTTTGTAACACAAAGAATTACATTACTTTATAGTTCTTTAAATATCGATAATATAATCTAAAGATAAACGGTCTTCCCGTTACTTTAGGGATTGTTTAGTAAGCTGAAAACTTAAAGAAACAGTATGTTTTTACTTGAGGCATTATAGTTAAAAATCGGAACTTTGTTCTTTCTACAGATGACGTTCACCACTGTAATATACTAATTACAAGGCATGTTTTTTAACGAAGTACCGTTTTAAAATTAATAAAAAACGTGCAAAGATATCCTAATAATTTTATTTTTACATGAAAGCCTGTACCTTAATCTACTTTTCTACATAATTTCCTTCAATATTGAAGCACTTGTCATAACGTTTGACGAGTGACCAATTTTTGAATACCCTTCTCATAAAACTATGCCGCTTGACTTGTTAACAGTTAACCGTTGCATCACAACTGTTTTGACTTCGTCATCGTCTTGAAGATGCTGACCGCCCGTATGTTTCTTCAAGTGCAGGAACAAATGGTAGTCACTGGGCGCCAGATCAGGGCAGTACGGAGGATGATCTAGAGGTTCTCAGTGAAAAGATGTAACCAAAGGGATCTTTGGTCCGATTAGCGACATGCGGACGGGCATTATCGTGCACATTTGTGTGACCATCTTTAAATGTTCTCACCCACATCCTTATCATTCCATCACTCATAATGTTTTGTCCGTAAACTGCACAGATCTCAGATTTCACGATGAATATCAATCGGTTTTAGTCCTTTAGCACTAGGAATCGTATAACGCAGCGGTGCCAGAATTTCAAAACGATACTTACTTAAAAAACATGCCTCGTAATTTTTATTGTCAACGAATGCATATTAAGAAAACTAAAGTTTACTTTTTTGTCCATTATGCAATTTTTGACTGCTTCTGTACATTTACAAATATGCGCGCATTCATTGCTGCAGTTCGCTAATTTTACGGCTCGTAAACAACTCGAAATGTTTGCGGAATTGTGACACATAGTGAAGATGTACAAGCAGGGTCATTATATTTTAAATAAAGCCGACGACTAATCTTACACGCAAAGTATAAATATGTGTGCATCTCTCTGAAGTGATGCAAGATGATTTTAGCGCATCGTTAAAATACATTATTGGCCTTAACTTTGTGACATTTCGTTTCAACTTACAAAATTTGGGAATATCTTTGTTAATTGTTAATGTAGTATTCTTGACCCGATTATCCATTTGTACATAAGGATATACTTTTAATAAAAAATACTACCAGTCGATAATTGAAAGAACTACCTTAAATGTTTGCACAAAGCTTCCAAATGATTTACAAATTTACTAATGGTTCTTTATTTTTAAATGTTATGTATGTGGCATAATATTTGTGAATTTTTACCTATTTTTGTTTCTTCACTGTTTAAAAGCACATAAACATTTAATATTAAGTTACGATCAATGCTTATCTTTCTTTAATTAGGTTAGGTTAGGTTAGGTCGAGAATAATCTAAATGGTACTATCAAGATTAGCTATAATTAGACCACCATGCTCACCCCTTCCCCTGTAACACGTTGTAACGTTTCGCTTAACTCCCTTCCCGTAAACGTTACTTTACATCCAATTAAGTGACCATTTTTACCTAAAATACTGGAAAACACTAAAAAGATCGTTAAAATAATTTTACGTCAACCGTTGTCTGACCGCCCCTCCCCCCCTCCCAACCACACTTGTAACGCACCGTAACGTTTTACAAGACCCTCTCGCCCAAATTGCGTTACGTAGTACTTATTTTTTAGTCATGTTCTTTTTAATTTTTGTTTGTCAACTGTTAAAACAAAAATTTAGTTTCACTAAGTTTTAGATTAGGGCCGGGCAGCTCGGCTCCTAAGAGCCAGCAGCTTCTGCGAGCTGAGTCGAGAGCTCCCAAGAGCCGGAGGGGAACAGTTGAAAGGCGAAGGAGAAGTTGTAACTCTGCCCCACTTCTCGACCAAATAGAATTAATAGAAGGCAAAATGGTTGTAGGCCCCACTCTTTCTCTCTCGTCGCCCCCTCTACTCCATGAGCTCGTGTTCGGCTCTCGGTGGCTCCGAAACTTTTCCGGGAGCCGCTGAGTTGCCCACCCCAATATTATGAAGTTCTGAGAGATTGCGTGTGCGTCGTCATTTTAGTCTGTACTAAGCAATCCGGACAGTATTGATTGAAGTTAGCAACAGTAGATATTGAACTCACTTGAAATATAGAATAGTGGCGATGGAACTGGAAATGTGAAAATTATAATCGTGATTCTGGTATTTTAAAATAACTAAAGAAAAATTTTCTCAGTGCAGCTATAATAATTCAATGAATTTTAAAACTATACACAAAAGTTGTAATATATGAAACAGTATGAATGAGAATATGTTCCGTATGTCGTTGAATAATTGGTTTACACGCAATCTCTCGAGAATTCTACATACAATACTTTCGTTTATTTCTTATTTTTCATGTACTACTTCAAGGAGTACTCGTTTAATGTATACATTTTGCTTTAACGTTATATAAATATTTAAAGTTTCTAAGTATATTTTTAACTTCAATAAACGCTTAGGAGGATACATGGGCGTTAAAATAATCAATTATGCATGCATTTATATTGTTTATTTAGTTGCTCATCATCGAGTGGAATTTGCAGTCGATTTAATAATACATATTCAAAATTACAGAAGTTAGTTTATCTTTCTCACACATAAAATTTCAGCGTACGGTAACGAAACAGTGTCACACCTGCTGTCGATTATTTATGTGCACTTCTGTAATGTAGTAGTAGATTTGTTCAATCATGTTTGCCAATTACGGAGACGGAGGTTCAATTAGTGACAGCTCGTTGCTTCTACACAAAAACGTGTGAAAATTCCGAAAGGAATGCGTTTTCTACATAACGCGAATTGCTGTTTTAATTGTAATGAAACGTCAACTTAACCGTTCTAGTATTTTTACATTGCATTAAATATTAAATAATACTACAACTTACCAGTTCTTTCAATAAGACGGATTCGAATTGTATACAGTATACAATTCAAAAACGTATTAGTTTAGTGTGTACACACCAGATTTTTGTAAATCGATACATTTGAAAAATATCAATCAATAACGTTAACCAAAATAGACAACAAGATCGAAATATCAGTTTTCCGAAAATCAACATGGACAGATTGCCTAATTAATAAAATATCTAATCATCCCATTCAGCATAAACTGGCAGCGTTCCAAAGTATGACACATAGATTATTAAACCTTAAAACTGTTGTTGAAAATAATAAATTTACTTTAAGAAGTATATTAGTCAATAATAAAAAGAAAATAACTCCTTTGGAAAAAAGTGGTGTATATCAATTAGCTTGTGACTCATGTGACGCAATATATATTGGACAAACTGGTAGAGCTTTTTCAACTAGGATAAAAGAACATTTAAATAGTATTAATAACAATAATTTGCATACTGGAATTTCAGAACATTGTACTTTGTATAAACACAATATAGACGTCAAAAATACAAAAATTTTACACACTAATATATCTAAAAGTAAGAAATTATCTTTGTTCCAAAATTTAGAGATTAAGAAAAGCCTCCACAATAAAATAAATATTGTTAATAATCAATTAGAGTTAGGACAAACAACATCCCCTCTCCTACTCAGCGAATTATAGATGTACCTATATATACACTGTTTGTTAGACATTATTCTTTAGTACTTATACTCTTGATAATGGGCAATGCCCGAAACAATTGTCGAGTTTCTCAATATATTTAATGCAAACATTTTACTAGTGTTTTATTTTATTATTAATATGATGTTTCACAATAAGTGCACCTTAGAAAGTTTAAATTTTATTAAACCTTCCATTGAATAATAAAAATTTTAACTTAGAGAAAAATACCATAAAACAAATAGCAGTCAATAACGGATACTCCCCGAAATTAATAGAAGATTTAATTAATAAAAAACAAAAAACTATAATAAGCGTATACATTAGATCACAATATTTCAAAAACTAGTAACTATAAATCTATTTTGTATATAGGGAGTACCTCAAATTTAATAAGTAAAACAATAAAACAAAAAGATAAAAATAATAAATTTCATATTTCATTCAAAACTACAAATAATTTATCCAGATATTTAATTAACAGAAAAGATAAAAGTGAAAAATTAGATTCAAATGGGGTATACAAATTAAATTGCAATAATTGCAGTGCAATATATATAGGACAAACTGGAAGAGCGTTCAAAGAAAGAAGTAAGGAACATTTGAAAAATTACAATGAAAATTCATCATTTATGAATCATATAAGAGAGAATGAGCATAATTTCAAGGAAAAAAATTAGACATGTTGGAAACTTTGGAAATCAAAAAACATATGAAAAATAATAACATAAATTTATTAAATGACATAGAAAATGTGTATAGTTCTGTAATAATAAATAAATTAGTAGATTTTTGCCCTAAGTAAAAGGCATCACAAATTTTACATGACAGTTTATACACACCACTCTTTTAAATGACTATTTTTTTGTTTGTCATTAATTAATATTTTGCCTGTATTGATTTTGTTAACTGAAATTGTTTTTATATCTAATTTTTTCAATTCATTGCAAATTTTATCAGACAATTGTGGGACATATGTAGAGTTTCTAATATAAACTGTTTGAGACATTAATTTGCAATTTCATTTGTTTATTATTATATATGAAATATGTAGCTAGCAGTAAATATTAATAGATATACAATACTGCTTGCAATACGATATTAAATTGAATATCTATTTAAATATATATGTACATAATCATTGGAATAATGGTAGATAATAAAGGAAATATTAATATTATTTAAAACATTGTTTTAGAAAAAATGTTTGGTTGAATAGTTAGAGGTTTCTAATTGAGATCGTTTTATGTTTTTACAGAGGTAAATTTGCAACGGTGAGACGGGCTACACATCGTGCCACTGGTATTCAATATGCTGCCAAATTCATAAGAAGACGGCGCCGGGCGGCCGAACAGAACCGCGAAATCCAACACGAGATAGCAGTTCTTTTGAAATGTGCAGGGAGTGGTCGAGTCGTCAAGTTGCATGAAGTGTTTGAAGCAGGACTCGACGTAGTCCTGGTGCTGGAGTTGGCTGCTGGCGGCGAGCTACAGCGTGTGCTTGAGGGCGACGAATGTCTAAACGAACCTGAAGCTAAACGCGCCATGCGACAGATTCTTGACGGTCTTTCTTTCTTGCATGAACGCCGAATTGTACATCTTGATCTCAAGCCGCAGAATTTATTATTAGCACATGAAGGAATCTGCGAGGACGTCAAATTATGCGATTTTGGCATTTCAAGGTAAATAATAAAAAGATTTCTAACACAAATATATAGTAAAATACCTCGTAAGTATATGCTACATTGATTTTCGGGCTGGTTACCCCGTTGCTATTTCCTTCCCATTCGGTTTCGACATATTTTTTTAATAAAGAACATGTAGTTCTTTGTCAAAAATTTATCAAAATTAACACATGTGGGTTGCGAAATCGATCTTATTACATCTCATCAACCCATCGTAGCTAGCATCGATAAACTACTTGCCAAATCAAAGCTACTACGTAAAATGAAATTGATTTAATATCTTATTGTAGTAGGCAGTATGTCGTTGTCTACTCATATTTGCTGGTAACTGTGCTATTTCATATAAGGCTTTACGAAGGCATCTACTTGACAAACTTAATCCATGACGCAGTTTATATCAGCTGTGTATCAGTAAATGGCGACATACTGCATGTGTTTTATTAAATCAACCTCTTTTTACGAAATAGCTTCGGTTTGATCAGTAATTTGTCGATGCTACCTATGGCGTGCTGATGAGATCGAAATCGCGATCCACATCTGGCAGTTTCAATAAATTTTTGACCAAGAACTATATTTTATTTGTTATTTGGTTTGCGTGCTTATCAAATAATATAAACTGCGTCGGGGATTTAGTTGGTCAAGTAGATACCTTCATAAGGTCTTTTCAAACATATAAAATATCACCGTTTGCAGCAAATATCAGTAGATGGCGAGATACTGTCTGTAATACGAAAATTTTTTTATCATGAAAATTTAATGAACATTTTGTAGTACTTCACTTTTATCTTAAAATATGTATCATTTGAGGGCTTGAATATTTCAAAATACCTGTAACCATCTCAAAAATTACTGTTAGGAAGTTAATGCATGAAACTAAAGCGTGATATTCTGTTCATTATCATTCGGTAAATGATTACAGAAAGTCGCCATCTGTGAAGATTTGTTATGTGTGATTTTCTTACTGTTTACTTGTTAAACTATACATACGGTGTAGCGAACTATATATTAAGACCAACATATTCTTGGTCAGCATTTTCTCAAATCTACCAAATGTGGGTCTCGATTCCCAATTTGTTGGTTCTGTCAGGAGGTTGTGATAGATTCATTTCCAATCTGTCTCTGGAGGTTCCATGTAGAGTCGTCTTCTATGAAGAAATTTTCAATTGTCCATGGTCATTTGTTTATTATAGTACATTTTTTTTTTAAATAGGAATGCTTCACATGAATCGTTTAAGCAACCAAACTTTTCGGATTTTGTTTCTAATAAGCATACATTTCTTATCTTATAATGGTTACCACTTGGTACATGCCATTGTATATTCGAGGCACATTGGGGTTCTCTAGATTCTAGTCAAAATACCGATCAAACCGAAGTTACTCCTTTGTTACCAGTAAGATCAATAAATCGCCACAAAAATAGGTACATGTCTTGAAAAATCTTCACCACTTACTGGCTTTCTATGGTTATTTATTATATTCACTTGCAACAAGCAGCTTCGATTTGATCTTTTTTTGTCGGAGCTATCTATAGCGTGGTGATGATAAATGTATTAATAAAAACTATAAGTTCGAAATAAGCGACAAAATGTTGGCTAAAAATGTATTATTATTATTATCTGTAACAATAAGTACCTATTTTATTTATAAAATCTATCCACCAATTTATAAAAAAATAGTTTAATTCATTCATACTGTAAAAAAAGTATTTGGTCGTTTGTCTAATGATTACTGGCGACTTTAATGTAAAAGAAGTCTTGCAAGATGATGTTTTAGAAACTACAGGAAATTTGAGATAAAAAACATGACTGTGTGGCTTCATTTAATCATTATTATAGAAGCCAAACAATTACCATTCCCCCATCTTTCGAACTCAGAACCAAGTAAGATGTTGGATTATCCGCCAGTCTACAGATACAAAAGGCTATTCACAGTTCCACTACAACTGATCCAATATTTAATATGTGTGAAAATAAAACATTCTTCTCTGTCCCTTTATTTCTGAAACAATTAAAAAAAATCAAATTTAACACGTTACTTAATGTTTACAGGAAAACTGTAACGAAAACCTTAGTTTTTATAGATGTTTATAAATTAATTTTATATTTAATATTACTTAATATATACATAATAATATTTTTTCAAATGGCTATCCATTGTATTCAGTTTTTATAAAATATGTTTCTTTGTTACAGAGTGTTAGAACCCGGTGTTGAAGTACGCGAATTAATTGGTACACCAGACTACGTTGCACCAGAAGTTTTAAGTTATGAACCTATAAGTTTAGCGACAGACATATGGTCGGTGGGTGTCCTCACATACGTTCTTCTAACAGGTTACTCCCCATTCGGCTCAGCAGACAAACAACAAACCTACCTCAATATTTCAAAATGTGCACTGTCGTTTGATCCTGATTTGTTTGAAGATGTCTCTTCCGTAGCAATTGATTTCATTACGTCTGCTCTTGTGGTCGATCCCAGGTAATAAATGGGTCATTTTTACTTCAGTACTACTTAGAACAACAATTTTGAACTGTCACATAATATCATGTCAAATCGTTTCATTTGATAAACTTGAGACAATTATTGTGTTTCATACATGGCGTAACGTGTTTAATTTGTGTTGTTATTAAATGACATATTTTATTCCAGAAAACGACCGAGCGTTACAGATTTATTGGAACATCCGTGGATATCGCAAAAAGTGAACATTCTTCCGGCCCTGGAATTCAGCGCTACAACGGAAGTTTTAAATTCAAATGAACCTGTATCCAACAACTCTATACATCACCAAAGAAAATCATCTACAACGAATACATCATGTGTGTCACATCACGGCACGCCTAAGCCACAGAGAAAGGCTTTCTCTTCAGCGGAATCCATGAATGGGAACAGTTTTGGTGATTCCCCAGTCCGTACGTACGCCACTTGTCAATGTGGGCCCTCCTGCCGACATTTGTCTCATACACCTGTCGCTAAAACTCCACCTATCACGGTTGACCGGGGAATCCTGTGTTAGCGACGTCAGCTCGGTTCGGTGGGCACGTGTATGCGCGGCTGTATTGCGCAATGTGGGAAAGCGCTTATGCGACTGCGCGACTGTTTTGCGTACTGCAGCACTCCGTTTCTTACTTTGCGGAAAAATATAAACGCGTCCAACAGAACACCGAGCACACACCGTTTAACACCCAGTTCCTCGTGTTGAGTCATTTCATCCCACAAACCAACCTGTATTATTTACATACGTGCATATTGTGTTTTTGTTTAATATGATTATGTGATATGATGGGACACATATGGTTGTGAAAATCGTCGTATGTCCCCTGTACCTAATGTTCATTTTAAAATTTTGCTTTTCTTTTTAAAGGAATAAGAAGTTTTTTAAGCGTACATAAAAAACGATTTTCGGTTTTTAATAATTGCCTTGTTTGTTTTCCCATCCTATAGACGAAGCGCACATTTTTAATTAAATTATCATTCCAAAGCATCGCACTTTTTAAAAGGATCATTAGAATAAATATTCTCCTCCTTGTAATATATCTTTAATACTTCTATTGCCTTGGAATGTATTGATAAAAATCGTAAATACTCTTCAGATTTTCATTTCAAACTAAAGTGAGTATTTTAGTTTTAATGTGTAACTTTTTTCCTTGCAAACGATCGCAAATTATTTCGATTCATTATTTTATATTTATCAGTTGCAGTCGAGACGAGGTTTTTCTTTTTTTTTCTAAGTTAAGAAATCGTAAAAGTAGTGGTAAGTTTGCAGGTTAATGTAGATATGTTTCTGTTAATTATAGATTTGGGAACTTAAAGTACTTTATTGATTGTTTAATGTAAAGAAAAACTGTAATTTATAATTAGATATCTTGTTTTCTTTATTTGGAATAATAAAAAATGAGTCCTAGTGTGTGTTGCATTTGTTTTCTGTTATGTTGTCGTTTCTGTCGGTTTCTGCCAAATTGTTTGCGTAGGGGTTTGCTGCTATTTGTTTCTCTAAAAGAAAGTAAGGTGACCATTATATAATATTAAATTTCAAGGCAAGTGTATATTACTCTTAAATAAGTGTCCACTAATCCTTTTACATCCCAAATGTTGATCTGCATTTTAAATGTTGCATTCATTTCATTTTCTGTTATTTATAATTATGCATAATAGATACAATGTGTACGTGGCATACTGTATTGCATTGATATATGAACAGGTATTAAAAGAATATTCGGTATCAAATAAAAAATGAGATATATTAATTAGTAGTTACGTAGGGTTGCCATATAGAATATGAATTCTGTTCACATGGCTAAATAAAAGTGTTTTTTTTTAGACCAAATAAACAGAACGGGAATTTCAAACAAAGTATTATATACCAATATTATTGTATAATATATAAAACTCAAACCGTAAGAGTTCGTGGCTGTAAAAAAAACGTGCTTATGTATACAGTAAAGTTTTGTTCATATAAAGCTGAAAAACTGGTGTCTAATGTATTTATTTCTTCGGGACACAAGGAACAACATTCAAAAAGCGAAACAATCACAAAAAATGGATGTATGGCAATCCTAAGTTGTATATTTATTTAATTCATTAAATTGATTAAGTCGCAATGAATGATTATTTTCAGATACTCATGAGGAGTACAGTTATTCACTTCATGAAGAGGAACAGACACTATCCTTTTGTGAACACGAAAGTATGATGTGTAAATGATATTATATTACGGACTCTGGATTAAGTTTTCTCCTGTAAATTATTATTTAATATATATATAATTTTGTATATTCATTCCTAGTATAATAAAATAGATGTAGAAATCGTACAGATTCGAAGGAAGTCATTCTTATTAATTATTGTGTGTAATTTATCTACTTTTATTAATTTATAACATTAGTTCCGATTATAAAAATAAGTTCTGGGTTTAATTTTACAGTTATGTTGTAACAATTAGAAATTTGCTCCCCTCTGAGTGCAAGTTTTTTAAAGCTGCGCCATATACGTTCCTATGTAGTTTCTGCTCCTTTCATTAATCTTTTTGGACTGCACATGTCTCATCCCAAAAAACACCGGCAATCGGAGAAGACATTTGTTTGCTCCTCTACCACCACCAAATGCATTGCATTAATTTCGAAATGCTTTATTTTAATTATTTATTCTTCTAAAGTAAAATATTTGAATATATAAGAATTATTATGTGTTTAAAAAAGATAACACAGCGCAGGTACGAATTCGAAAGTACGATAGTGCGCTGCACACTGGTCGTGAAATCGTTGACATCAGAGAATCATAGATTAATATTAAGTAGTTGTGATCTATGGTAATTATTTTATGGTTAATGGTTATTTACACTTTGCACCTTATTTGATTTGTTATTTGGTTATGTAAATTGTAAACTAAACAAGTACTTTTTTGTTTGATATATTTAATTTTATTAATTAATGAAATGAAGTTGTACGAAGAAACACAAATAAAAATAAGAGGCTCGCAAAATGATAAACTTACTTTAGATCTTTTCGACAGGTAATAATACTATTATTCACGTAATTATTATGACAGTAATTTTAATAATTTACATTTTTTAATAAATGTTTAGCACTATAAATAAATACTTTTAGTGAACCAGGTTACTTTAAAAGTGTCATTCATCCAATGTTAGCACCTGGGCATGAGGTTGAACTTATAAATTGGTTAAAATTGGTAGGTATTATTCCTCAAAGGCAGATATGTCAAGGTGCAGTTACAAGTGATAAATGTAAAAGACCAATGTCTTGGGAACCAACAAAAGGTTTAGATAATTTCACTTGGAAATGCATGGGTTGTCATAAGCGTAAGGGCATAAGGGAAAATTCTGTTTTCCATGATATCAAATGTACTTTTAAAGATGCCATACGATCTGTTTTGGGATGGTCCAAAGGAACTGATAGTGACACTATCAGTAAAATATTGAGTGAGTCTTTAGATGTATGTCTTTCAATCTTTAAAATACAAAACAAAACATTAAGTAATTGATATATTGTTAACATGCAATAAAAAATGTTTTCTGTTCTGCATAGCATTAATGGAAAGCAGTTCGAGGTAAATAAATTTTGCTTTTATGCACTGTGTAACATTTAATTGGTAATGTATTTGTAATTTTTTGAATTAGAATATTTTCTTCCAGATGTTAGAAAACATGTTGTGGTTTCAACATTTAATTTGTGTTCACGAATAGCAAGTAGTTTTATTGAAACACACAAGACTGAATGGCAACTTGGTGGCCCTGGAGTAATTGTACTTGTATTGGTTTATTCTGAAGGTTGTGCAGAATTTACAAATTCTTCGTCATACAACAGTTCTCACACACCAATTCTTTGTCTGGCTGAAGTAAAGGTATCTTTTTTATATAATTAAATTTATTTACATTTACATAAAAAGCTGTTTTGAAAGACCAAAATTAATAAACCTCTGATGAATATTTACTTAAATTAAATGACTGGTTTAATTGGACTAAACTTGATTGAAATATAAAAAAAAAACACATTACATTTGGTGTTATGCTGACAGTGTTCCCATAGAAACCTATTTTCGAATTAATAATACTATGATTGTAGAGCTAATTCTGTTAAATATGATATTCTTGTAGACATGGAGTTATCACATACAACATCTAATTAACTAAATATCCTTTTCTATATCACTGTTTTATAATCTTTGTTATCTACCTGTAAAAGTATTAGAAACCATTTACTTTGCATGTGTATATAGTTTTATTATGTTATATAAATAAGAGACCTGTTGGTTTTAATTGCTCAATTTATTTGTATAAATTCTACAATTGTTTCAGCTTATTGAGCCTTTCTCAAGAATCGTAAGGTGTTACAACCTAGGCTATTAATTTTTTACAAATTTTATTGCTAAGGGCAGGGTCAAAACTAATTAAATTGTATGTTTCCTGTTTACTTTTTGTTTTATGATACAGTTATTTTCTAATGATTTTCCTGGTTTTATTTTTTATCATATTATCTATTAGTGAACCTTTAAATCCATTTTTAATAGCTATTATTTTATAAGTGATACCTTTTTGTCATAATTATATTTATTCGGTTAAAGTATAAAGCTATGTGTATATATTAATATATGTATGAGTACACATATATTTTTATAGGAAATACCACCTCGATATTGGTTTCATTGCCTAAACCGCTATTGCAGTACTGACCAAGAAGAAGCAGCGAATAGAATGGCTATGGAGATAATAAGAAAAATTGTTCGTCCTGGGTCTATACTTGTTTGCAACTATTTTTCTCGGGTGTGTTCTTTGCAACGTTTACAACCTCTAAGGAACACTTATCCAACGATAGTAAGTACTTTAACATTGAGTCAGTTCGACAATGAAGGGATGGTATTGTCAAAAAATTTGGAAACCATTTGGGCAACAGCTTTACGTATTTGCGAAGAAGCGCAGTCGTTCAATTTGTCGGAAATGTCTGATTTTTTGATAAACCAAATGTGGAGGCAAAGGTTTGGAAATGAATCATTTGAAGTATTGATAAACCAATTTTTCATATATTAGTTTTTTATTATCATTTGTCGCAATAACTATTTTAAGTAATTGATAACAGCAGAAAAAGATAAAAAAATTTTGTTTATTTTAACTCCAAAAAAAGTGCGTTAAGTTGTAAAAAAAAACCGTTTACTTGGACCACGTGTGATAACTTTTTATTAATACAAAATTGTTTTTAATTTTTATGGGAAAGAGATTAAATCTCTTACAAAAAGCAATAATTGAATATTATTACATTATTTACATTATAACAGTTTGGTGAACTCCATTTGTAGAAATTTGCCACTTATTATGGGTTTAAAAAATGTTCAAGAAGGTCTTTTAATAATAAGGGTATTAAATTGTCAAATTAACAGCTTTCTTGTTTGATGAATCTGGACATCACGGTGAAGAATTTTTGTCGTATTTCATTCATTTTAATTCTGGTTCTCGTCAGCATTTACAATTAAACTTGTTGTAAAATCTGTGGTATAATATTCGATAATGTAATTTATTAATACTCAATCGTTATTTGTTATAAATATAATTTAAAGAGCTCAGCACAATTAGCAATAGTTTCTTGTTTTGTGATTATTTATACATAAAAATCTCATTAAATGTATATTAAGGCAATAAGATCTTAATAACTGTAATTTTGAGGGTGCATTGTTTCTTTTGTTATAATTATTTGTTTAATTTGAATCGTTTAAATGAACAAAACAAAATAGTTGTTATAAAACTTCTCTGTTAAATGTACTATATATAAATCTTATTATAATTAAAGTTGATTTTCATAATTAGTATTAATTTTCAAAACTGTAGTATCATAATACGTTAAATATAATAGTTATGTTTATGTAAGATTTAAACATTTATGTGAGTTATATTGATTAACTGTATTATAACATGTTTCGACTGTTAATCTTCCTGCGTAGTTAATAAGCAAGTTTATACGTTCTATTTTCATTTATTAAATAAAAGGTAATTAGTGAAAACAGTGCATATTTTTTAAACTCTACAAAGACCTATACATAAACATTAAACTTAGTTAATACAAACGCAGCAACGTAAGGTATGTTTCTGCGCGCAACGTCAGGGCCCCCTTATATATTTTTTATTTGTAGTCCAATTTTCAGTTTGCTTGCATTATTAGATTCAGCAGAAATTTTAACATGGGATCGTGTCTTTTTATTGGGAAAAATGCATTGTTTGATTTACTAATACTAAAAATTAGTTAACACAAACAACATAAAGTAAGGTACGTTTTCGCGCGCAACGTCAGCTCGCTGTAGTTTTATTATTTCAAGTCTGAATTTAAATCTGCTGGAATTTTTGAATTTAACAAAAATTTTACAATGGGATTATGATCTTTAATTTTAAACAAATATTGCTTTTTTACTAAAATTAATAATCAGTTAATACAAACACAGCAACGCATGGTATGTTTTTACGCGCAACGTTAGAGCCTCGTTATTTTCTTTATTTGAAATCCAAATTTCCTTGCATTTTTTGATTTAGTTGAATTTTTAACATGGAATCACGTCTTTTTATTGCTAAAAATGTATTGTTTGTTTTACAAATAATAAAAATTAGGTAACACATACAACATAAAGTAAGGTACGTTTTCACGCGCAACGTCAGCTCGCTGTAGTTTTATTATTTCAAGTCTGAATTTAAATCTGCTGGAATTTTTGAATTTAACAAAAATTTTACAATGGGATTATGATCTTTAATTTTAAACAAATATTGCTTTTTTACTAAAATTAATAATCAGTTAATACAAACACAGCAACGCATGGTATGTTTTTACGCGTAACGTTAGAGCCTCGTTATTTTCTTTATTTGAAATCCAAATTTCCTTGCATTTTTTGATTTAGTTGAATTTTTAACATGGGATCATGTCCTTGGATTTCAAATAATCTATTGTTTGCTTTACTAAAATAGAAAATTAGTTAATAGAAATATAATTAGTCAAAGTACGTTAGGGGCTATTATTTTTTATTTCAAGCCTAATTTTAAATCTGCTTGTATTTTTGGGTTCTTTGGAATTTTTTAGGTGGGGTGATGTTGTATTATTAGAAAAGTCTTAACTGTGGTGCATTACATACCTAAATATATGACTAAAATACTTTTTAGACACATTTAGTTTTGATTATGTTCTGTTTATTTTTTTTTTACAGGAAATGTGTGAATAGAATATCTTATGGGGATGAAACCTGACCTAAATTTTGAAATTATTATTTATATATGAATTATTGTTATTTACTTCAATCACATTTATAAATAATAGATAAGGATCAATAGTGTATAATAATGTGAATATATTGAGTTTATAAAAACCAAAGTTGTGTTATTTTCTTTTTAGTGAATAAATAATTATTAGTTGCTAATAATAAATTTACTTCGAATTAATCGATATATACAGATATATGTGTGTGTGTATAAATATTATAATTTATTAAACAAAATGTTCAATAGCGTTGTTACAAAAAAACGCGTTAAAAATGGTGGAGGCGCCGGACATATTCATCAATAATAGATAGAAAATTCAAAACTTCAAAAATTGACGATTTTGTATTAGGAGAACATAAGTTATATTGGGTAGGTTCCCGCGAACTCGCTGTTCCGCGCTTTTAACATTTAGTGTTATTATTATTTTGTTGTTACGTCTTTTTGGTAGTGGCGCTGTAACCCGAAATGTCAGCCTTGAATACAAGTACATTCAGAATTAAATATCTCTCTTAATTTTCAATTCTGTGAAGTAATAATTGATAGTAACTGTTATCATACAGGGATATTTATAATTCTGAAGAGAAAATACAGTTTTAAAGTTTATTTCGTTGTCAAAAATTTCAAAAATTTTCTACTTTAGAGGACTTGTGGTTACGGCAGTAGTTGAATGAAACATCAGAGATGCACTGCCAATGATTATCGATCGGGTTACGCCCGCTTGTTAAAATGACGTTTTGTTTACAAATTGTTTACAAAATAATGTAATAAAATAATAAAAGTACTTAGAAAGTTGTATTGTGAGCCAAATTTTGTTTAAATATTGGTTTTAAAACATTTCTATTAATTGTGACTACGATAGAAATTACTTCATCGATATTCTAACTAACAAAAGTGAACATGCTTGGTTGTTGAAAGCCTACGTTTAAACATCTTTTGTCTGTAATTTAACATAAATGAAGTTTGTTCTTCTAATAAAGTCAGTGTTGGATAAGTTCTTAAACGGTTGATTAGGAAATTTGTGTTGAAACCATTTTGCAATACTTCCAACAAGTTTCTGAAAACACCTAAGAAGTGAAAATTTCTCGTATTCCTTGCGTTCTTTTGCTGTTGAGATTATAATACTTCAGTGATGGATACATGTCATGTGGTATTATTTTCAAAACTGTAGTATCGTAATACGTTAAATATAATAGTTATGCTTATGTAAGATTTGAACATTTCTGTTAGTTATATTGATTAACTGTATTATAACATGTTTATACTGTTTTAATCTTCCTGGGTAGTTAATAAGCAACTTTCTAGGTTCTATTTTTATTTAATGATAGAAGGTAATTAGTGAAAACAGTGTATATTTTCTAAACTTTACAAAGAGCTATACATAAACATTGAATAAATATTCTATGTGGCACTTATTCAAATACAAATTTTGCTGTTACACATGAATAACATAATATGCACATGGAATAGGAAACGATAGCAACACATTGTCGATAATTAAATAACTATTATTTAGTTTTAGAATATAAATAATAAATTTGTTAATGTATTAGCGTCTTTTTTCGCATGTAAAATTAACGTTTAGCACGTTGACTAGAACTATAAATCATCACATATTCTTACAGATTTAAGTGCCTATAAAAGAGCACACTCGGATATTTTGTGCCAGTAAATTGCCAGTTTGTTCATTAAGAACAACTGAATTAACTGTACTCAATGTATACCAAATGTCTGCACCTTTATTTTGTAGGATTTCCCCACAAAGAAATATATCGATCAAAAACGACATCTTTTTTGTTACAATGTACACGATTATTACCGGTATGGTGGTATAACTCGTACTCTTAATAAACGTTCCGTCTACATAGTTCTAACTGTTATGGGACAATTTCAAAATATAATAAGTTATAAACCGTTGCAGTTAAATAATAATAGAAAAATATAATTTCTTAAAGCATTTTCTGTTTTTGGATACTAAGTCATCAAAAAATAAAGTATTGTAATTATATTTTGAAGTCGCTTTCCAGAAATAGTATCAATCAAAACGCCGATTTACGTAAATTCGTTGATATTTTGTCATACATTCATGCCCATTTTAATTGTTTCACAGCTACACCGTATATATGTATTTCGAGTCATTATTTATAAGTTAAAACATTGATTAAACTCACATGTGTCTTCTCCTGAAATTTGTCATTTTCTTGGTAACAAAACGGCTGTAAATAACTTGGTACATGCTTATCTGAAATTATATTTAACAAAAATTTACTTTATGCTTCCCACTCAGTCTCATTTATTACATATTTCTGGGAAATTACTGTAAATAAATTTGTAGTAATAGACAAAATTACTATTTTTTCATATTGGTAACTTGATTAGTAATCAGATGCAGACACTGATTGCTTTGGTATCAAAACAACGTGGAAGCTAAAGGAAGCTTCAATAAATAAGTTGTACATTATTTGTATCTATTGTTTGCGTAGCGTCATTAAACAGGACTATAAAATATCCTGCTCCAATAGTGAGCAATGCCAACCAACTTTTCTAATATTGTCTTCTGATTTATTATCTTCTTTGCTTGAAGAAAAACAATTTTTTCTCTATCAAATAAGAGTGCTTCCAAAACAGCTTATTCAATTCCAAAAGTGTTTGTCTCTTCAACAGCCAAGAGTAATTTTTCGTGTAGGACTTCTGAAGTTGGATACGGAGGCAAATCAAGGCGGTTAAAACAAGTGTGCGCGCGAGGCAAACTGTTGGGTTTACCCCATTTCTCTATGCAGAATTTACGGGGACCGATGGAGCCTCTTAAAGCTGCGAAGCCTTCATATGGAATACTTGAAGTACCAGTGACGAACTGAAGGAGGCGTAGTCTTTGTTCATTTGAAAACCTGCAAAACCAAAAATTTACATCAAATTATTTAAATATCTACGTTCAAATACAGGCAATTATAAAAATACATAATGCCGAGTTGTAACAAATCATATTTTGTTACTATTTCACAACATTGTTATAATATGTGAAATAGTCAATTTCTTAATAGATAATTAAATAAAGATACGATAAAACTAAATTTAAAATAATACTCTTACATTTTTTATGTGGTCACCTCATACATTTTGTACACCACATATCAAATAATAATCAAATACATCTTTTTTAGGGAAATTAAATTATTCAACGAACAATTACCTTTCAATTGCTTGCCAAAACCAAATAACTACTTGATGTTGATCGTGATAACCACCCCTATATTCAGTGTTTTGTCTCCAATCAACGAGGTCTATTTCAGCAGTTCCTGCCATTACAAGTTCTAATTCCCTAGCATCAAAAACACTAACTAGTCGAGGATCTACGACTTCATAAAAACCTCTGACCAAGCACTCTGTTTGTTCAGCTACTCCTCTTTCTAATCTCCACCTTACTATTCGTTCCAAATATTCCTGAAAGGAAAAGGAATATAAATATTACTAAATTCCACAATAACATCGTATAAAAGTTTCTCTATAACTAGATAGGTAGGCATTGTCGACGCCCCCCTAAATAGAAAATTTCGTCTCTTACTTAAAATATTCTAAAATGTCTTTTTAATTTCACACTTTAAGGATTGGTGTTTCAAATAGATGATTTTTAATTTCTATCTGAGAGTTGTAATACAAATTTTCCATGTCTAATACAAATTGTTTTGTACTTTCCATACCACAATTTATCTCAGTCTCATTTTACCCTTTATGGGTTGGTTTCTAAAAATATAGAAACATATGTTTTCTTATTTGTATTTGAGAGCCTCAATACAAATTTACATGTATAATAATTTCGAAGAACCCTTTCTTAGCAAGCATCCAGAAGCCAAAACAAACAGGTGTTAAATGTCAAGTTTATGGGCTTTATAGAAATTGTGTTGGCTGATAAATAAACTTGTTTTGAAAATATAAAAATAATTTATAGATGCGTTATACTTACTTTTTTATTTTTTTCGGTTACGGGGACATTTCTTCCGCCCGGTTTGAGCTCTCTTTCCAGAACTTGACCGAAAACCTCTTCGGTAACCGAAAAGGTAAGCTCTAGTTCTCCTTGATTAGATACGTCGTTTTCTTTGATCCATTGAAGCGACTGGTGAAACTCGAAATCTAAACTTTCCAGATCAGATAACGCTACTGGCAGTCTAAGAAGAGCTTTGTAAAAAGGCCTTGTAAAGAAAGCGTCCAATAAATATTGATGAACCAACGCTAAACCTAGAACCCGTCCACTAAAGCGAAACCTGAAAAATAAGATAAAATATTCAAGTAAAAGAACCTAAATTCTACTACTTATGAAAAATTTAAAACAGAACGAGCATATTTAATTTTTGTACTTATTTAATAGCACCCTAGCAGAACAAAATATTTTGAATAAGTGTATTATAATTTGTTTATCGTATATTACGCTACAACATGAAAACCACAGAAAAATACGCAAAAAAAAATAAAGAACTCGTGGACACTGTCAGATTCCATTTATTAAAATTTTACTGACGCAAAGTAAGCCCTTTAAATTCCTTCTAAACTGTTGTGGAGCGTTGTAAAATACATACTACCGTTAATCTGCAAGAGAATTTCTGTATGGCTACAAGTACCGCAGATAGAATTAATGGAACTATTGGTATTTGAAGCCTAACTACCATAAATTATGACCATTTTCTATTTTTTTAATGTTTATTTATTTAACACTAACAGCTGAAGTGTTATTTTCGATTTAACAAATTTCGTTGCATGCTAAGTTTTTCTTTATCATCATTTAAATAAACGTTCACAAGATAGTATCATGCTATTAAGTGATGTTTCACTAAATAGATACAATATTGAAGAAATAAGGCTTTTACATGGTGGAATTCCATTTTGGTAAATAAAGAAAACCACTAAAAATCACAAAGTTTTTTATTAGAGAACTACAAATGACTAATAGCATATGTTTCACCCCACAGGAGCATCTTCGGATCAGAGGGCGAGTCTTACACTCTAATAAACTTAGTGAATTTTAGTTGTTTTTCTTTATTTACTAAAATTAAAATAAATATAAATATGGAATCAACAGAAACAACTACTCCGAGGGCTAATACCCCTACCGGCATTGAATTACACTGATGAGACCCGATAGGTCGAAACCAGTAGTGGGTGTGGCTTTCAGTTCGTTGTGCCTACTTGGTAGGACGCGTTCGAAATGTGAGATCTTTGATCTTAAAATTTAGACGAATAAGGATTTTAATTCTTTCTTTTTTGAAAATTAAAATACTTTGTAGATACAATATATTAACTTTATTTTAGTACTTTATTTAATGAAATTGTTTTAGAGAAGATAGTAATTACAACCTAGATTCGATTTTACGTTAAATATGCAACAATACTTATTACTACAAAACATGCCTTTTTGGATTATGGATATATACGTATTTTAATATTGTTACACTGTTTAATTTTTTTCCTCAATGTTTGTTACGCTGATTAGCTCAATACATGTTTTTGCCAAGGGCAGATCGTTATTAAAAATATAATTAGTTCTTTAATTGCCCTATTACAGAATAATTAAAGAAGATCCTACGAGTACTACAATTTAAAATTAATGATTTTAATAAATTATCCTTCGTATCAAAAGCATTAAAACTCTTTGGATATGGTAAAATATTGGGTACCATATTATCAAATAATAATTAATCTCGTTCATTTATTTACAAACTTTAATCCCGGTTAATAAATAATATCAGTTACTGAAACGGTTAACACGACAAGGTTATATTCATCCTGAGGTTATAACACTAACGAAAGTGTCTATTTGTAATACCGTTTTTAATTAAGGTCTAACAGCTGTTTGCAAACAAACTATAATATACCAACAGATATATTGGATATTGCATTTGCTGTTTTTTTACCTTCATTACAGAAAAACGTATTAAAAGATTATTGAGAGGGCAAGTCAATAAAAAATAAAAGAGGAAAAACAAACAAATGAAAACGAACTTACCATTCCTGATAATTATCCACGAATGCCGACATTGGAGAAATTTGTACGGTGTATGTATCATTGGCCGAATATTCAAAAAGTCCATAGTAAGGATTGAAGAGTTCTCTTGAAAGCAGGAAAAAGAACTCTCTTGAAGGACCTCCATAATCTAATCCTTCTTCTCCGTCCCAAAGTACGCACAACTTCCCTTTCTGCAATTCCTTCCTACTAGCTGCCATAATTCGTCTAAAAGCGTCTTCCAAGAGCCTATCCCTTCGAATGTGGAGCCTAAATTTCCCCGGTCCTTGTCCGTAGCCTTTACTTTCTAGTTTTCTGTAGAAAGAGCGTAACTTCGTTTCAAAATCTCGTCGATGTGAAGGACCGGATGCTCTAAGTCGACTTAATCCAGGAGATGACTGTTGGGGAGATCCACTGCGTACCGATGTTGTAGCTGAAGAAGGTACTGCTGCCGGGACATAAGACATTATTTCTTGCTCGAAAAGGCTGAAAAAATGGAAATGGAATTGTAGATTTCAAAAATATACTTATAAATAACATGTAGGTATGTACATGATAAGTTCACTGCTGTTGTAAACGAATGCTACAGGCGATCAATATTGGGGACATTTTTGATGAGACTGGCGCGATAAAAGGAATTTACAAGTTTCTGGAAATAATCAAGTAGTACAAAGCCGGAGGGTAGGGTGTAAGTCCCTCTTTAGCCTATTTGCAGGAATCGTGGGAATGGGTGGGTGGTGTGGTTAGGGAGAGAAAGATAAGACGGACGAAATGAAGACAGAAGAGAGGTGAAAGATTATCTGTGGAATATTACTACTCCAGTATTTGCCTAAATTATCCAAGAGAACCACAGAAAACTTGGACCAGAGCAGCCGGACGCGGGTTCGAACCGGTGACCACCCGAATGCTAAGCAATGATTTAGAGAACTAGACAACGCAGAACAGTATAAGTTCTTCGTTAGTAATTTATGAAAATTACTAGACGTGGATCACAATTTCGATTTTATTATACATAACATGAAAAATAGCAGCGGATATCAGTAGTTGACGATATATACTTACATCCATAATTGAATGTTATATAAATTATAAATAAAATACTTATATTTACTTATTTAAGTAAATAGACGTACTAGAAAATTCGTTACACTATAATTAAAAATCATCATTAAGCATTTTAAGTCCAACAAATTATTAAAATATTTAGGTAATTTGTGTAAAATCTTTTGTTTGTTTACTCGGAATTGACAGAAAAATTATTGTGTCACTATTACTCTCAACAATCCCGAAAAGTGTGGATTCAAAAATAATATTGGTCGTTTTTAATAATTTTTGTATGTCACACATCTTCTACCCCCGTTCTTTGGGGTGCCACACTCCCACAGTATTATTTTCTAGATTGTAAGTAGTACGTGTACCGAAGTTCACTCATTCAAGAGTTATGCAAGAATAATCCCATCCATATCCTTCAATTTTTATATGTATAGATCACTTTGTAATCAGCAATGGAGGGGGGGGGGGTTCAAGTATTACGGAAGTAGGCTTAGGGAGTGATGATGACGGGGGATATTATAAATCTTACGTAGAAAATGAAAATGTTTACAAAATAATATTCATATCTAATGATTATATTAATTATGGATGACAATGTATCATTTGATCAATATGAATGGAGGGTAGTTCTAGAATGCACAATAGAACAAATTTTTACAATTAGATACGCTTTTATTTTTTTTTAAAGATTTTACAGGGGCAATAACTCGCTTTGTGTCCTCGGTGGACTTGAATTAAAGAGTAGATATTGACGTAGGTATTGCCTACTGTGACCAATTGACCAATTATTGTGTCCTTCTTATCCTTATAAGATTTATTATAGGATCATCCATAAAATATCTTTAACTTTTGGGTACAATGGGACCCTTTTTAAAAAATTATTTGAAGAATTGACATTCAAAGAAACTGAATTTTGTGTGAAACAGATTTATGAGAAACTCGAACAGAAATTTTAAGTTAATTAAATAATTTCTGGAGTGTAATAAAAAGTGTCTTTGTGAAGTTTGTTAAATATTGTGTTATTTTGTTAGTTTTTAATGTAGAAATAATGTCACAAAATAATATTAATGGTTGGTTAAGCTTTGTATTAAAAGCTCTTTGCTGCTTTAAAAATATATATCATCCTGGCGTACTGGGTACAAATGCACAAAACAATAATGACATGTCAACATTATAAAAATGAAGCTAAATCCATTGAAGAACTTTTATTTAAGCACTAATACTTTAATGTTAAAAGTAATTTAGCTTATTAAATTTTAATACTCAATAAAAGTTTAAAAAAAAAATACTTCATATCAATTGGGTGTAGAGGAGTCACGATTTTTTATTTTTGCTTATTTAAGGGGTCTAAAATCATTGCAAGTTTGCTCATCGTAATATAGTATATAAAATGCTTGGAACACATCTGTTACAAATAGCATAGAAAATTACTGAATAAACTTAAATTAATCTTTTATCTTAAAGAAAAAATCCGTAAGGTAAGATATTAAAGTAACTAAGATAATAAATAAATAATTTGAAATTCCTGTGTCATGACAATACAGTATACATATATAAGTGAATAAAACAGTTAACAAAGATTTATAAATAGATAAAAACTAAATGGCTGAATTTGAACAAGAAATAACTTGTAAGGGAATAATTACACAAAAAAATAATGGTAGAATGGTATACTACCATATTAATTTAGTTCAACTTTGACTAATGTAGTTTTTTGCTCTAAACAAGCCGTATTGCCATATAATGGTATACGATTGAGAATATATTATGTATGTCGATTATATACTCAATATTCATAAAAGCGCAGAAGAAAAAAAACTAGTAACTAACAGCACAATCCACACTTTTGTGATTTCATGTATTATTATTTTTATTTTTTTAATTATATTATTATTATTAGCAGTGTTCTGTCGAGCTGTTTATGGCGTACTGATTAGAAACAATCGCGATCCACATCTGATATTTCGTCAGAATACTGACCAAAAACATAACTAGCTTTTACCCCGCGACATCGCTTTTGATGATTCTACATTTAAATAGAGATGCGATGCATAAATCTTCGAGGAGTGAGGCCCCTCGGATCGGGACACCGTGTGTGGTGGCCCACGTCGCCCACACTTTACGCCACTTCTGCAAATAGTTTTCGCAAGTTTTAAACTTTAGTAATAACTTTATATATTCTCGTTGTTGGTTTGTTTTTCCATTTTGTGAATTTCGTTAATGTTGTTAGCGACGATCGTTTCGCCTCTCGGCATTATCAAGCTGTGTGATTTGTGGTTGTTTGTTGTGGCGTATTTATACTGTTTCGTGTGGTGAGTTTCATCATTTCACACCGGAGTCCAATCGACAGGCAGCCGAGTGGACTGCACGTGATGAACAGACTCCAAAGCGTGGAAAGACGCAAAAGTCGGCTGGCAAGGTTATGGCATCAGTATTCTAGGATCTGGGATGCTCATAGTATAATATTCATTGACTATCTTAAGAAGGGGAAAACCATAAATAGCGACTATTACGTAGCGTTATTGGAGCGTTTAAAAGACAAAAGCACAGAAAAGCGGCTTCATTTGAAGAAAAATAAAGTGCTGTTTCATCCAGACAATGCACCGTGTCACAAATCAATGAAGTCGATGGCAAAATACCATGAATTGGGCTTCGAATTGCTTCCGCATCCACCGTACTCTCCAGATCGGGCCCCCAGCGACTTTTTTCTGTTCTCAGACCTCAAGAGGATGCTAACTGGACAGAAATTTCGCAAGATGAAGAGGTAATCACCGAAACTGAAGCCTATTTTGAGGCTAAAGACAAGTCGTATTATAAAAATGGTATCGAAAAGGTATGACCGCTATAATCGAACTATATTGAATAATAAAATCAAATTCTATTTAAAAAAAAATGTTTTTCTATGCTAGCCTACGAACTTTTCAGCCCGCCTGTTAAATACATGATAGAGTGCTCAGAAAAATTGCAATTAGTTTTAATTTTAATATCATATTATCATTATAGCTAGTATGTCGCCATCTATTGATATTTATTGCTTGCGGTGGTATTTCATATGTTTGACAAAGCCTTACGAATGTATCTACTTGATAAACTGAATCAACGACGCAGTACATTTGACGTGATTTGATCAGTAATCATCGGTGGTACCTATGGTGTGATGTGATGTGATGAAACCTAATAAGAGTACTCTTCCACCTGAAGAAACCACAGTGTGGTAAAATGGTCACCTAATAAATTATTAATACTTAATGTTTCAACGGTGCAATGGTGATGAATCATGAATTATATACTATAGTTGTACTCTTGATAATGGTCGGTTAGCCGAAACAATATGTTGCATATATTTGTTGAAGTTCCCTGTGTTTTTGTATTTTTATACTATTTAACTATGTAACTTATACTGTGTGTTTAAAATGATTAAAAGCTTCCTCGATTTAAGATCTAATAAGGTCACATCTGGCAATTTCGACATATTTTGACTATGAACTAGATATTCTGTAGTTTAAATTTTATTTTATAGTAAATTTTTATACCGTATGAACATTATATGGAATGAAATACGATGAAGGGTATACTGTAATTAACTGTGTGGGCATACAATTAAAACATTATATATGAAATAATACATGTGCGTTTCAAAATAAAAGCGAATAAATAGTTCTGATAACCGATGTAATTAATTCTGAACCAGAGTCAAGTATCGTGCAGACAAATATATCTTTTCATTACGTAACCAATTATCTGTTCGCGGGGCGAAATAGTTTAACGAGAGCTATTTACTTTTTTTACTGTATTGAAACGTCTCATTTAATTATCTTCCTGATAACATGATTCATTTTTCTTGTTGACCAAAGCCTCACCCATACTTCAACAGGTCACGAACGTGCTGTCGTTGAAGTGTATCGTGAATCACTCGGTTTACCTCGAACACCTTTAACTATTATAAAAAACGTATGCATTTGTTGTATTTATTATTTATAGGGAGAACTACGGAAAAATTAGATAAAGTATATTTTTAGTTAGATTTTGTTCTCAAAATGTTTTTAAGAGCTGAAGCTGAGGATCTTCTTAGGGACTAAATTATATTATAGAAATAATTGCTTTTTTAAACTCATAAGCGACCCTTAATTTTTTTTTGCCGGTCTATCTGTACGGGCTAATTTTTTTAGACAACCTAATAAACAAAAAACTTAATACGAAAGTTTCAAAATTAATCTACAACGCTATCCCGACAGAATCTAAATTCGGATCAACAATTTTGTTCCATTAAATTTATCAATAACATTAGTTACAAGTTTAGAAATAAGTTAAAACAGTTTAACCTTACAGCTATAGAAACTAACAATTGTAATCTAAAAACCCTACTAGTAAAAAATAAACCAACACAACCACCGGAATCAAAAAGCGGAGTTTATCAAAACTGTTGTAATGACTGTGAAGGAATTTACATTGGAAAAAGTGGGAGAGCGATTGAAGCCCGCTTAAAAGAACATAATTATAGTATCAGTAAAAAACTTAAAACAACAGGGTTCGTGGAACACTGTACTACTTTTAACCATTCCTTCAACTTAAATAATTCTAAAATTTTACACTGCAACATAAACAATTATAGAGAATTGTCAATGCTTGAAAATCTTGAAATAAAAAAAGCCTTGTTTAACAATTTAAATTTAGTCAATAGTCAAACGAATTAGGCTCTACTAGCTCCCCACTCCTCCTCTGTAAATTGTATATGCATATAAATATGTTGACATTAGTTTTAAATTTTAGTGTAATTACTCTTGAAAATGATCGCAGTTCGATCAAAACAATTGTCGAAGTTATCGAAAATAAATTAACGTGAAATATTTTACGGGTTCTTTTACGTTTAAATTAGTTATACAATTGTATTTATTTTAAATAATTAGAAATAGTTTAAAGTGGACGAAGTTGCGGGTAAAAGTTTGGTGGGAAATGAAAAAATGTCAGAAAATAAAGTGACTGCAGAATGAGCATCAAGAAGAAATACTAGAAATATACCGAGTCAGTTCCTGTAACACATTCATTAGCCAACATTTATCGTTAGATTATTCATTAAAACCACTATGAATATGAACCAAACCAAGTGAAATTTTGAGGAGACAGGAGATAGTTTTGGAAAGATAGTGCTTTAAAGATGAAAGGGAATAAATAAATCGCTTACACTAAAAGTAAGGGGGAACTGCTTAACCAATATAAAATACTATGTCATGAATTTATTTTGCAATTTTATATTTACTAAGGGAGCGCTCAAGTCTACGTGAGCAGTCTTTTGCTGATAAAGGGAGCGGAGGGATGTTGTAAATCTTACGTAAGATAAAAAAAATGAATGTGTTTTCAAAACAATCTCCATATCTAATGATTATATTAATTATGGATTGGATAACACTGTACAATTGGTTATTACGAATGGGGTATATGTACAATAGAACATTTTTTTACAATTACATATGCATTCGAAAAGAATTTAAGCTTGCACAGAGGCTTTGAGTTCTCGATGCACTTGACAAATGAGAAGATTTTGACGTATCGTTTGCTACAAAAGATTTTTATGTTTTAAATGAACTATTATTTGATGCAAATATACACAGTAAAATTAGTGACTTACGGTAAAACAATAAAAATGAAGCTGAATCTAGTGAAGAACTTTTATTTACTCACTAATACTTTAATTTTAAAAATGATTTAGCTTTTCAAATTTTATAAAAGTTTTGAAAAAATTTTTACGAATAACGTAATACTTAAACGTCCCACTTAATTGAGATTTAAATTTGATTTTGTTTTTGTGCTTACTTACAACTCATCTATTTACTTAACGCTATATGGTCATTAATTAGGCTAGTTGATTTAGTTCTTTTATAAAATCCTTCTTCGTATCGGATGGTTAAGAAGTAGTGCAAGGTTTCTCACCGAATCTTTGATTTACTAAATAAAAACGTGCCTTATAATTCAATTTAATGGTAACTGAACTTATTTTATAAGTATACGTATTTAAGATCATTGTAACGTTAATTGTATAAACTAGAAGTAGGAAATAGTTTAGATGACTTTAATGTACGTGTAATTTTTTTATGTGAAAAGACCAGCTAACAGTAAATGCGCATTGCTCTTGCGCACCGAGGATTCCGTACCACGAAAAAGCAATTTTTTTCACTAATTTATGTTTATCTATTTGTATATGAAAAAACTTTTGAAAAACGATTTGAATGAAACTCATAATGTAGAATTTATACTATATATTGAGGCTTTTCAAAAATGCAATTAAACTTGCGATTATCCAGGGTGAACAAAGTGAATTTTTAAAATAAAACTTTAAAAGCAAAATTTCTATTGCAAGTAACTAACATATGAATTCAAATCAGGGTTTCACATAGCAGAATGATTATAGTTAAACTGTATTCGAAAGAATTTTCACCTTAACTACATTTGTTTGGAAGGCAGCACAAGTTTCAGAAAAATTCCTTTCCAATTTCAGAAATAATTTTTCCATGAAAAATTACGATTAAGATATATAATAATATCTACATTTTTTTCTTGATTGTTATATTATAAAGACAAGATTTTTGAACTTTTTTCAGGCAAACAATTTATTATTATTACATCAGACGCAACGTTTCGCTTAAAGGTTAGAGTTTTTCAATTTTTTTACCTTTTACAACATTAATCTAAAGTTTGTGATATAGTTAAAAATAAAATTAAAACACAAAACGTAGAGTTGCAACAATAAATATTTTATAACTATGTTTTGTGTTTTAATTTTATTAAAATAGAGTTACAGTACATGAAAACTTCATTAATTTAATAGTTAAAAATAGTTTTTAAATTTTATACAATTGTTTAAAGAAGAGTGTTCATGTCTCGCATAATCATATTCGACTAGAACGATTCGCTTTTAAAGATGCTCTAAACCTTTTGGTGAAACGTTAGGTTTGGTGTAATAATAATAAATTATTTGTCTGAAAAAGTTCAGAAATCTTTTCTTTATGGTATACAACAAAGTTTCATTTATATCGGAAAATGTCTTTTCAATTTAAAATGTATGAATATGTTTTGCAAAATGATACTTCCTAATGTCTACAAAGAAAGATATTTGTATCTTTAATAATCCTATTAATAAATATAATAGAAAAAAAATATTTTTCTGTAAGCAATATAAAATATCGTCGTAAGATTCAACAGTCTGGATTTTCTTAATTTATTACTTATATATATATAATACTAATGTAGGAAATCTTCATTGTTAAATTCTGTTTACGGGATTATACATAATACAGTTATATTTTGTTTGTTGAAGTACTGTTAGATTAAAAGTATTTATGAAGAATTATGATCAAAAATTTTTAAGAACGTAGTTTATTTGATGATGCCTTTTACAATAACGTTCTATTGAATGTGCAACAAATTTTAGAATTAGGTATATAATAATAATATACAGGGTGAGTCATTTATCTTGAGACAATAAAACATCTTATTTTGGAAAAAGTTTTAGACAAAAATTGTATGCTTTCGAAGGGGAAAAAAGCTGGTGACCTTGATCTCAGCCTTCTAGGTCATTTCCAGATCAAGTCACTTTTTTAAAATGGGAATGCATATTTTTGACTCCAGCAATGGAAAGGGCGTAAAATTTTGTAACCGTACGTAAAAGTACCTTTGAGGTTTATTTAATCTTATTTTTTTATGAGAAAATAATAATAATCAAATATATGAAATATCTTGATTGAATGTCATTATTTCGGAAAAAGTTGAACTAATAACATTGTATAATCTATACATATAAATAAAATTGGAGTGTCTGTTTGTAATACTAAAATAACCACTTTTTACTAAATGCATATGGATATATACACGGTACACATACCAAAAAAACATTTTTTTTTTAATTTTGACTGTCTGTCTGTTTGTTCCGGTTAATCTCTGAAACGGCTGGACCGATTTTGACGGGGCTTTCACTGGCAGATAGCTAATGCAATAAGGAGTAACTTAGGCTTTTATTTAAGAAATTAATTATTATTAATGGTAATTACTTATTAATTTCTAAAATAAAAGTAGTCTAAGTTACTTCTTATTATATTAGCTATTTACCAGTGAAAGTCCCGTCAAAATCGGTCCAGCCGTTTCAGAGATTAACCGGAACAAACAGACAGATAGACAGACGAAAATTATAAAAGCACCTCCCGCCACTTAAGATCACAAATGCTGCCTGTCTCAACGTCTTTTCAAAATAACTTTTTTATTAAATGCCATGCGGTCACAGCTAGTAATTCAATATATATAGTAATATATAACATAACTTTCCTTCCTCATAATATTTTTCATATAAAACAAAAGTAATGAAAAAATATCACAAACAGATCAAAAACATTTTTTATCCTCTTTTAAAGTTTCTGCTTTTTTTAAGGTATGAAGTTAATAATGGTTTGGGTTGGATATTCGGCAAAACCACAGCGAAGGATTTTACGCCTTCGCCACATTTCCTGACAATGCCAACTACAGCAGTTGGCGAAACTTCGGACTAACCGAGGGAACACTAACACTGGATCACGAAAGGAATTACGAGTCTCACAAAATTGTCGATTTTTTCGGTGGAACAAATTGTCTTGACACTAAAAGACTTTGTATAAATCGGAATTTATAACTTACAATCATATACGAAAAAAAAGCGCGTTGATAAATCTGACATTGAATCAAACAATAATTTAAAAAGTGAGTCATTAAAAGATATTATTTCGCTTTAAAAGAAAAACCACAAATTTATCAGTTTATTCTATTATTTATTAAGCGTATTAAATTTTTGCTGATAATAAATACCTGGGTTTTTCATCGCATTAAGATGACTAAAGACGTGGCTCAAATCAACTTTGACACAGGAAATATTAAATAATAAGCAGTTTTAAATATTTACAAGAAATTAAATGATTTCACATGTATGTATTCACTAAGAAAAAGTACATTCCTAATATAAAAGTTACATTAAATGACGTTCTATTTAGTTATTTAAAATTGTAAATGAATTTTTATGTACGAAAAAATTCGTGTTCCAAATCCCTTGGATTAATATTTTTAATCGATTGTTTATTTATAAAGTAATTATTAATTCTTCTTGGACTAAAAGCATTTGTGTTATAGAGTTATCTACGGAAACACTGAAGTATCAGAATGGATTATTTTTTAACTTGCTTAACAAACAGTTTGGTTATTGATTATAATATGGAATTTACGGTTTGAGGGATGGAGTGTGGATGACTTGGTACACTAGAAAAGTGTTTTTAGATGGGAGCGAACGGGTGGAGGCGCAGGGGATAGAGACGAAATTTTGAATATTCAAAAATACACTAATGAAATTTTCTCTAATCATATCCTAACCTAATTTGACAGTAAAAAACTTTATGTCTATAGTTTTACCAATATACGATTTTTTACAAAAAATACAAAAATTCCTCCAACAAATATTTTATTATGTTAGATTAGGTTAAATAACAGTTGGATTATGTTAGGTTAGTTTCCTAATTAATATTCGATTTTTTACATCCACCCCTATCTAAGACACTTGTTTAGTGGTTTAGTAAATCATCCCTACCCCTCTACCTATTTATCCTATATTGTAAACAATGACCAAAGTACTTGTTAAACAAGTTAAGAACTCTTCATTGCGCCTGTCTCATCGTTCTCTCCCCAACCACCACCACCACCACTCACACATTTACAGAATTCCTGAAAGGAGACTGAAGAGGGATTCCGCCCTACCCTCCGGCTTTGCAGTGGTATATATAGTTCGGAGGGACTGTCCACTCACCAGGATTACTAGCTGATGGAAATGTAACGCGCCAAAAATATTTTTTACTCAACTAAATTATGCTCTGCATACTTTTATTGATGTATATGTTACGGGTAAATTTAGATAAGCGAGTTAGCCTAGATTTAGCTGGGTAAACTGCGTAATACCCGTGACTCTTGGGTAAAGTCCAAAATATATTTGGAATTGTACACGTTTTTGGCTTTACCGGGGTAAATCGCGTTTTATCCGCTTTCGCTTGGTTAAATTTGGTGAACCATAAATGACAAAGTCATTAATGTTTGAAAAACATATTTAATTCAAAAACCACATTTTACGAATAAAAATTAGAATTCTAAAACTGTATTATGTTAAAGGTAATCTACTTAGGAGTAATTATTTGTTCAAACAAGACAAGCTGCTGTGACATTTCGAGTTGCAAAAATTTCCAATAGTTTTACCTAACCTAACCTAACCTAACCTAACCTAACCACAAGTCCTTTTTTGACAAATTTCAGTTTTTTTTTTTGATACCCTTCACACAAGCGCAGATATACGATAGTTTAATAACATCTTGAGTTATGAGTCATTTATGGTATATCCAACTTTAACCAAGCGAAAGCGGATAAAACGCGGTTTACCCGAGTAAAGCTAGGTTTACTCGCTTATCTAACTTTACCCGTAACATATACATAGATAAATATTTAGATCTATTTTGCATTTACTTATGAAGAATCGAATGTGTATATTATGGAGAAACCGTTACAATTTTATAATAGTTTGTATGCTTTACATGTCAATAAATAGCTGTTGGGCTGTTACATGAATACACACATTTCCGTTGTAATTGTATTAAGGTCAAAGGTGAACTAATTCGTATGCGCTTATCATTGTTGATTAAAAATTGCGAGTACCAGAAGTATTTCAGGGAATAATAATTTAAAATAATTAATGATTTCATGCAATAAATACTTACATGTGTTAATTATTATAAAAAAATGTTTTTATATGTAAGAATTAAAAATATATATACAGACAAATAAAAAACAAGTGTTGTTATTGATATGAACGTTGATAAAATTAAATTGATAAAAGTGTTTAAAAAATGTTACATTTTTATTTGTTGGTGAAAGGAAAATATATTTTTTTAATTTCTAGCCTTAGAATGACTTTTTAATAAAACAAAAGGAATACTATTTAGATTATGTAATGGTACGTGGTTTGTGAAACATTTTAGTAACAGTTGAAAAAAAATTGTTACTTATTAGTTACCGCTAATCTGTTTGTTTGTTTGTTTATTTATATATAGCAAATTTGCAAATAAATAAAAAATCAGGCTCCTAATGAAAATTTTACATGTATATACATTTACATTTATGCAGGTTTTGGATTTGCGTAAACAGTTTTACAAACACGAATTATAATCAAGTAATCGATAGGAGCGATTGTATATATATATATATATATATGATTAATATAAAACGCCTGATCTCGAGCGGTACATTACACTATATGGTTCATTATGTATAATCGTAAATAAACAGACTAAATATAATGTCTATTTCAGTAACATTTTAATAACTTCCGTTCTTATTTAACGTGAATTACTTACAGGCTAAAAATAATGCTCAAAGTTTTTGTTATTATTCCCATTCTGCATCAGCCATCACATCACCCAACTGAACATAAAGTCATTTTCACACCACAGGCTGCGGACTATCCTTACTTATTATCCTCACAAAAACTTAAAACGAAATCTTATCACTCTTGATTGACTCGCGATAATTTCTACTTTACACCAAGTTTCCAAGTAGTAAGTAATAGTAGTACTAGTGGTAATAATAATTGCCGGTGTCTAGTTTAAAACGCGATATACTTAAGAAACAGGCTAACTGGAACATGAATCGCGAACAGATGCAGTTTTTGTCAAAAGCAATCGCTCTTGCTATTATTCTTCGAAGATTCGACCCATCGATCGGTTTTGTCGAAGAAAAAAACATCGAAACAAAGTTCATTTGCGCTAATTGTTTAGAGGTGGATTAGCGGCACCGTGCGACCGTTTCGAATGCGTTTGCGATTTTTAAATACACGCATTATTGCCGTCCGTTGTCGCGTTGAGACTAGTCAGTCAATTATTAATTATAAAAATTAATGACGGACGCACACGTATCGATCTATTTATTGCTTGACGTGAGTTTGTTGAAGCGAATCGTTCCGGAGTTGTGTAAGTGGAGCAGTAAGCAACATGCAAAAGAATACAACCGACCGAATGAACGAACGGAGGAAGGCAACGGACCCGCAGATGGGACAGACAGACAGGAACTATTTCTGTTGTACAGTCAGTACACACACATACGACGACGGACGTACAATGATCGTTTACAAGTTACAATTTCGAAAGATAAAATAAATTGTGATGCAGTACGAACGAATTGGCTGCAGGGTGGGGGTGGCTTTGAAATGATTGTGAGGCAGTTAGTCGAGGATGAGTTGGCCTGCTTCAAAATGAAACCTTTCCAACTTTTTACTTAAATAGCGGCTACACAAAACCAGGTGTCCAAACTTTAAATCGGTAGCATGTTAAGGAAAACTCTCTGCTCGGTAATTATCTTTTATAATAAAAAAATTTCTTTTATTAAAGGTACTTAAATATTTTTTAAAAATAATTTTACGTAAACGTAGTTATAAAAGATGATAAAATAGTATGCTTAGTGTAAATTCCGTCAGAAATGCTCTAATGACCTCCTGGAAGTATGTAAATTCCTTCTGATACCTGCACTTAAGGGAGGCGGTAAATGTAATTAAATGTACCCGATTGATTATTTTTGAAATTAAAGGATGCATGTTAACCTCAAACATGTAATCTAACCTAACCTAACCTAACCAAACCTAACCTAACCTAACCTACTCTGATTATCTGAGCGATCTTCAAATATCAATATTAAGATGTATATATAATTTTTTGTTTACATTTATGCATATTATAATGCAATTTTAAAAGGCTGGTTAATTTTTTATAGCATCTACTGTAACAAAAACTAAAAGTTGTTTTTTTACTATTTCTCCAATTTTTCAAATTTACGAGCGACCTGTAAGAACTGTTTGATCATCCCGATTATTTGAGAGCATTCTTAAACCATAATAACTAATCGATCGAGATCGATAAAAACTACTAAAGGTATGTTCAGAGCATGTACTGTTTGTTCCATTTTAAGAACACCATGTATATCGCACGGATATTAAAATATTTGTTTGATTTCGTCAAATGTACTCTCCCTTTTAACAATGTGATTCATTACTGTTACGAATTGCGTTTTTCATTTTAATCTAATCAATCGGTATGAAATTAAAAGTAGATATCTACATATCCATCAATTCTTATACTTTAATCTTTTTTAGTATAAACAAACATGAGTAAATTCTCTTTTTATTATTTCATGGTCAGGTTAATCGTTATAACTATTTAATGACGAACAAAAATTTTATGTAATTAATTTTTACGCTGTTTATTGTATTCTTAATTTCGGGTTTGGCACTCTACCAATCCTGTATCATACTTTTTGTGTTGTGGTGTTATAAAAACAGTAATAGTTATAAAAAAAATAAAGTGTAAGGTTGATATTCAGAGTGATTTAATACACAAAAACAAAACTGTTTAGAACAGAGGTTCTTAAAATGTTGGTTTTATGGAAACATCCAAACTTTTAATTTTTATGTTTTAATAAATATTAATGTAAAGGACTGATTAATAACATTCTACATATTGATATTCCCATTTTCCCATTATCTTTTCGAAAAGGAATTTAGAGTTGTTTAAATTTTATATTTAGGTATTTAAATTGTTATTAAAATTGCAGATTATCTAATAATTTATTGTTGTGTAATAGATATAAAGAAGATTTACTTTTTCATATAACAGCGAATTGTTTTGTAATAAATTGTATCATGAAGAGCTAGCACAGTAAATATGTGAAGTTACAAGTTATAAGTCATTCTTATCTGTGTTTATTCTTTGTAAAATTAATATAATGCAAAGTATTCTTGTTCTATTAAGAACCTACATAGGATGATAATGTTCTACTTATCTATGGTGCTAGCCTATTTACAAATTTGTAAGGTAATTTTGTGGAGTTATCTCCTCTCATGATACAAAATTTTGGAATTACCTGACTATTGAAATGTCTAATTAAATGATGGAACTAATTAATGCGCTTACTTTCGATACCCTGGATGTTGTCGTTTAATCGGAATTTTTAATTAAAAATCATTTTATATGAAGATTGTTGTTAATTTATTTTAATTATCAGTACTTTTTGGACTAGATTATAAACGTGAAATAGCCTACTACAATTACACATTTCTATATACCAGTGGTGGATTTACCAGTAGGCTGACAATGAGTAGGCTGGAGCCTAGGGCGGCAGATTTTAGAGGGCAGCAAATTTGGCCCAAATTTTTTTCTTATTTTACAGAAAAAAAAAACATTATTATATACACAAAGAAACGAGTGACAAAAATATTAATATTTCAGTAATGCACAGTATACTAAACACTCTTACGTCCGTAATCCGTATATAAAAGATTACTAAACGCACTGTAAAATATATGCGATCAAGAATTTTTAAAATATTCCAATAGCGTTTCCATATTAATTATAATTTAAATTTAGTAACTTTTACCTATTTTTTAAATTAAATGGATACTACTTTAAACTATAAAAATGATATTTAACGTGTAATAACGTGGGTTGCAAAAATAATCTAGCAACTGCCACAACTATCGCCTAGTTCACAATCATACTAATAACGGGAAAAAGCCGACGTAATGAGGACAATAGAACACAAATCATAAAGTTTCAATTTCAGAATAAATATGATTGTGAATTAAACTAGCGTATTGAATTTCAAAGGTCAGTAGGGGCGGCAAAAATTGAATAGCCTACTCTCGGCAAATTTGTAAATCCGCCACTGCTATATACCGAAGAAAAAACAAATTAAACTAACATCAAACATATTGTAGTTTGTTTTCCATTGAACAAGCAACCAAGGTGTTGTTGCAAGGATCTCTTTGAGAACTTTGCAATTTAATAATGCACTCACTTATGAACATTTGCATAAGTATACAATAAACCATAATTTTAATTAGCATACATAAAAATAACTGTTACCTTCATTTATTTAACTAAAGGAATGAGTGTAAGACATTATGCAAACATATTGCACTGATTACTGTTATTTCAGATTTATTTATTTAGTAGATTAAAACAACTATCATCATCAAAATAATCTGATTTGGTTGTCTTGAGTTTATTCGTCCATTTACAAGGTGTTTCACGTTTCCGTTACAGTTTTTATCTGACTAATTAATTACCTACGCTACAAAACTTTCACTTAAAAAATGTTTAACCAAAATATCAAATTAAAAACGTTTAGAAAAAATGAAGGGTTAAATATTTCAGTTAAGACACAAACTATGTGGGTTGAAAGGTAAACACACGTGTCTTACGATAAAATTGTACGTTATTCAGGAATTTTGTGCTAAATTATTGTATAAGATATTCAGAAATAAATGTATTATACCATATAATAGGTACTATTAGGCATATTACTGTTAAATTTCCTACAAATTGCACCGTTTTTAACAAACTAAAATACAAATAATTAATTTTCAAGTTATTCGACTTCGAACTATTCGTTTTTCTTTCGAATATTTTTTTCCTGCCAAAAACACCCCCTGCGAATCGTACAACGATCAAGATCGCTGTTATTTGCCGTTAACCAGCAACGACTCTGTTCATTTCATTTGTTATTTATTTACTTATTGTTGAACACGCATCAAAGATCAAATTTGTTGATATTTAATATTTATTCTTTCTTTTTTCCTGAAAAATATAATTGAGAACAAACAAAAATCGTAAACAAAATATTCTAAAATACGAACAATTAAAAAAACGGAATAGTTCAATATTTTCGAATTATTCGCACAGCCCTAGCACTTAATGTTAATAAGATCAAGATTCCTCCGGCGGGGATATTAGCCACAGTCTACCTATAGGTAACCACCCCTGTGACTTGTATCAAATGTAATTTAAATAACAAGTTAAAAATTCCGATTTTTAATTAAAAATTTCGATTAAATGTCAACATTCTTGATATCCTTCCATGCTTTAATTGAAGCATATTGTATTTTCAGACGAGATAGTTCCACCGATTTGCTTTACAAACCTACTTACTCTCGTACTATATGATTTATAAGGCAGGCGCGAACGCAGGAAGGTTTTGAGAGTTTCCCCCTCCCTCTCTGATTAACAGTATGATCTATAGTTTTCGTAGATTACTCTGTAAAAACTCTCTAAATAGGCGATAAAGAATAACAATCAAGTCGAAAAGTCCTTTATTTTAATGCAACACGTGCCCCTTCGGTGGAACATATGCGATAATTACAGGTTGCAAAAAAATTACAATTGACACTGTTAGTATAATATCAAAGAATATTTTAAAGCCAATATAAAGTAGCAGGTGCTGAATGGCAGGTATTTTAACTACAGAATGAGTACCTACGTATTTGTCGAATTTGTTAAAATGCGTTTGGATTATAACAAAAGTCACAACAAATATTCATTAGTTTGAAAAATGTTCGTTTTTGAATAATAGGATGATTAGGTGGTAGAAGTTAAGCCAAAAATATTTTCATATTAGCATATTACAACACATTTTTTTTAAATATGTATCTTTTGATTGTATTCCAACTATGGCATCGTATGCAGTAGATAAAAAAAACATTAACGTTTTAGTGAGGTAATTAAATGGCAGTAAATGATGGTATGTGGCGGCCAGGCATGCAGCCAGGGAGGAGGAGTTCTTTGCTATCTTTTCAACCTTTTCCATTATAATAAATATGAATTTCTTATCTATTGTACAAATCAAAGCCAGATAGGGTTAAAGAGAAAATAATATATAGTTAAAAGACACAACCACGAGGTGACAATCAAAATTACAATACAACTAAATATAAAGTTGTTAACATAATAATAATTAATAATATAAGTAATTTTCGTTGTCATCGCGGGGTTGTCTCTTAACTTTTTATTATATTTATTATTTTATCTCAGATCTTATTTAAATTAATGGTCTCCATGCTTTTTATTTTTTTGCATAAACCACACCTTCTTAATAATAAATGTATTAACAAAATCTATCTTTAAAAAAGCCTTATACCCAAGGCGAAACGTCGGAGGTTGGTTCTATAATTAAAAACCTTTTAACCATATTTGGCTTTGATTTACACATTTTTTCATAGCCGAAACGTATCAGTCTTCTCTCAAACAAAAAAATGAAACAATACCAAGCGTTTTTTTTCCTATTAACTTCTGTTTACAAAATGTTCCACAAAGATATTAGCCTAAATTCAATTATAGTTACTGACTTTTTTATTGTCAGCAAGTTTATTATTATCTAATTGTACGCTTATTTACAACAACATTACAGGTTATGTTCAAAAAACACATAATTTTAAATTAATAAACATACATAGTAAAATTGGAGGTTCAATTTTCCACTGATTTATTTAACAACTTAACAATTGTTTCACCCAACATATATATACATGCTACGTTTGATTAGGGGATTGTGGGAGGGGTACATTGTATAATTTTGTTAAAAATTATTGAATCAAAAACATTTCCAATTTCGTTTAAGGAAGAATCGTTATTTTGTTTTATCTGTTTTTTCATTTCTAATGATTATAAGATGTTAATTTTATCGTTTGAATTAAAATAATATTTTTTATTATGTATATGGTTCATGAAGGTAGAATTTCCTGAGTAGTTTTTTACATGTTCTTTTAATCTTTCTTTAAATTTCCTCCCTGTCTGACTAATATATGTAGCTTTACAAGAGTTACAATTTAATTTGTAAAGATCACATTTATTCATTTTCTCTGTTTTGTCTTTGTGGTTGATTAAATATCTGGATAAATTATTTCCTGTTTCAAGGGAAATTTTAGATTTTCCATTTTTAAGTTTGTTTTTAATTTTATTAGACACGTGACCAATATATAAACAATTGTTAAGTTGTTAAATAAATCAGTGGAAAATTGAAGCTCGAATTTTATTTTATTTTTGTTTGAATCATGATTTTCCATGATGTAATGGCTGAATCAATTAATACATACATACATTTTCATTTTTCTTTCGGATTTCGAACTTTAGATTTTATTTGGATCCAAAATTATATTGTGACTGATATATACATAAGCAACCTTTTTAGAATATCATTTACAATCCTCATTTTTCATGTAACTTATGTTATAATTAAACTGACTAATGTTTGTGAGAGACTTTACTTAAATTTTCCCCCGAAAAAAAACATTCTGGCTATGAGTTTTATGAATGAAACCCTGGTTAAAATTACAATTTCAGGTGTGTTTAACCAATAACGTCAAATTTTATTTAAAATTCTAAAAACATTAAATTCCCCGTGCACATTCCTACTCATCAATGTTCAATTATTAAACTATATTCCTAATTTTTCTTTTTTATAGATCTCAGACTGATACATTACATTTAATAATTGTGTATCAAAAATGAACAATGCTACATATTTTAATGAAGGGAATTCATAAATTTTCTATTAGAGGTCATTGCTTCTAAGCATTTAATAATAAAATTCGTAATCAGCGAAATGCAACTGCTTATTCTCAATTCATATGTTGTGGTAACGATATAAAACACATTACCATAAAAAGAAAAGAGATAAGTAGCAAACAGTAACAGTTTACTTTTATGAAGTAGTTTTCATTAACGATGATAGATGATACCGATCTTTCAGTCGTTTTATCCGAGGCAAACTGTTACATGATGATGTAGTATTTTGACGAATGAACATGTTAATTAATAGGTTATCATAGAAGGAATTCGTGACGTTACATTATTAATTCAAATCATTCTCTCTCACTATTTTATATGGTAAAAATTACGAAAACGTTAAGCGTACAATAAAAGGAACACACCCTCGACCTAATTACTTTATGTGTAGTTTCCTGTTGATAATTTTTTTTAAACTAGCTGAACCCGTTTGGACGAATAGGTACCGCAATCGATGTATACAGCAATTACATTTTAACTATAGCGTTCCTTCATACCGCAATCTAATTTGGTGTTTAGCCACAGCGACTACCACAATCTATGTTACCACAATCTATCTTATGGCAACTCTGCCATCGTTTTCTGGGTAATACGAATTCGTGTTGCTGATAAGCGCTAATTACCTCTTGGGGACGAATCCAAGTGCATCGAATACAACTAACTAAATAGCACAGTTTCGAAAATCACCAACCATTCATTTAACGTGTTAAGTGTGTTTAAATGTCAATATTCGATCGTCTTATGGACCATAAGACGATCGAATAGAGGTAATTAGCGCTTATCAGCAACACGAATTCGTATTACCCAGAAAACGATGGCAGAGTTGCCATATCTGAATTTAATTTTATTCGGCCCACCATAACATTTTCCAATTCTTTGAAGTTCTGAAATATTTTTAGAGAGATACTTTTATAAAATAAACTGCATTTACTTAAACATGTTCTTAGAAGTTTGACAAAAATAGAGTTATTTATACATTTGTTGTTGTTGTCCTGCTTAAGAAGGGGTAAAATAAACAACAACATTTTATTGGATAATTATAACAGTCGATTGATTACTGATATGCCCTATCGGCAACAGGAACCGGTTTCAGGAAGGGGTTTACGGTATGTTAAATCAGTATCGTTAAGAAAATAACCCTACTTAAAACTGTAAGGCTTGGTAAGGCTTAATTGTGGCTGTATGCTGTGATTTGTGACATTTATTTAATATTATTGTTACTACATTTTTACATTTGGACAAAATAAAATTCATATATGATATTTACCACTACCTTTTATTCCAACTTACAAATGTATTACAAGAAGAACTATATTCGATGATACATGGCAACCATGTACGTTATTCTGCTTTATTTTGTGCTTTTCTGGGAATTTCCAATAAAATTGTCGCGGGTACGAATTCGTGTATTTACTTTTCATAATTACTAACCGTTCCCAGCAGTACCTACTTTCTGGGGACGAATTCGAGTACAGCCGTTGTATTAGACGTTTCAATCGTTGGCTAATTCCAGAATAATAATTATTAATAATATATATTATTCACATTATTATACACACATTAAAAGTTTTAGGAAAACTAATGGTGTTAGAGATTTGAAAAATTGGAAGTAGGGGTTAACAAAGATAATCTTTTTATCTAAAATAATTTCAACAGTCTGCCACTTCCGGTTCTACCGGAAGTTGATGTCAATTTTGTTATTTTAAAAACTTTTTACGACGAATTCGTATAAAGCATAAAATTTTAAGGTGACTTTGATAACGAACTTGTATGCCTAAAATGAATAGTTTCAGAGACAATCTAATTTATACAAAAAAGCTCGCTACCGCAAATAAAACTTTAAAAAATCACAACTTCCATAAAAAATGACTTATGTTATTAGCATGATCTTTTAGAGGTGTATTTAATGAACGTCTACTGTGACCACTATTTATGGCGCGTGTACTAGCTGAGAAATTATGCTACTTATTCAATTTTGGTGTGGACATGTAGATGATATCTTTCGTATTTAGTTAGGTACACCAAGACAACTCGATAACTTTTTAATATGTTTATTTAAACAACGTAGATAAAACGGTTTTCCGCGATAATAAAGAAAATTTCAATTAAAATTTTACAGAAAACCAACAACAGATACCATTCTATCGGCCTGCTCAAATAAATAATTTCAAATTAAATTAGCAGCTTTTCACAGTTTAATCCATGTACCCCTTTCCAATGTAACAATAGCAACCCGTCAGTTTAAGCATAAATGACAAAGATGTACACATTTAATCTTAATTACACTTTCTGTACTCTTGACAATGACCGAATATGTCGAAACAATTATCTAGTTTTAAATAAATTACCTTTCGAAACATTCTTGTTTTGTAATCGATAAGGGTTCTTGGTAAAACATTTTTAAATATAATGAATAAATACTTTATATTCTTGTTTTGTATTTTTCTATATGGTAATTATAGTTTGAAAAAGATGGAAAAATCGTTTCGTAATTTTACTATATGTATAAAATTATCTATTTTTAAGTTAAAATTTTATATGTACAAAAAGATATTCATTTATGGCAGGTGCTATTCTGAAAACAACTTAACTGCTAGTTTTGAACTGTAAAATAAATTTTTCAACAAGGTAAATATTTTGAAATTTAAAGCCACGTTTATAACACCATAAATTTTTGTACAATTCGACAAGGTTACTTTCGTTTTTAAGGTCCATAAATCTTGACCCTGCAGAACCCTCTTAAGTTTACCTACCTATCCACTATTACAATACTATTAAGAATGTGTTCAATAAACGTAAAAATCTTGTTTGCGTTCTATTTTGTGGAAGGCTAAATTCATAGTTACCTAATCAAGAAATCAAAACGATCTTTGAACATTTTATAATTAAATTCTACCAACAAATCCAAAAATACCTATGTTACATTAAATACAAAACAGTCTCACAATGTAATCTACAATTTCTCTTTTCAGTTCACCCTTTCGATAACGGTACCAGACTATTGTGATTTTCAATAAGAGAATTCCGGATTGCAGGTATAACAGGCACTCGAATGTCGTCCCTTCTAGGTATATATTGTTCCTTACAAACATCTCAATTTAGACATTTTAAAGGACGAAACCCGACAAATGACAATTGTAAAAGTGATGCCGCATTACATAGAAATTCGATTCCTAACGGTAACTGTTCTGCGTGGGTAGGGTAGGTAAAAGAGCACACATTTTAAATGTTCACATAGACAGCTTTGGAATGTAAAAAAGTTGAAAACTTCACTACAATATAATATTTAATACAATACATCTCTACATGATTTTTTTTTTAAAAATATAGGACATGAATTAAAACATGGCTTGATGAAATGGAAAATGGAAACCTGAACTTCTAATGAATTATAAATGACTTCTCCAAAAAAACACTTTCATCCCCACTTTTTAATAACATGATATACACAATCAAATATCCATTTTTTTGTTAATGTATTAATGTCGTCAGTATCTGCATCTAAATGCAAAATTCTATATATATGTGGTATTCCAAGCCAAATCGTACACCTTTTGAGTTTTGAGTCTTTTTCCTTGTTCAGTATATGGTTCAATATCGTTATTATTATTTTTTTAATTTGTTTTCTCTACTTTTTACTGTCTATTCCTGTTTTTTCGCATTTACTAGTACGTGCTCTACTGTTTCTTCTTCATTTAAGCACAACCTGCATTAAATATAAATCAACAGAAACAACTACTCCTAGGGCTAATACCCCTACCGGCATTGAATTACATTGTTGATTCCGATGGATTCTTAGACGAAAATATAACATATTCAAAAAAGGAAGGCACTAAAATCCTTTTTCGTCTAAATTTTAAGGATCACAGATCCCAAATTTTGAACGCCTCCTACACAGTAGGCACAGCGAACCGAAAGCCAAATCCCATAACCGGTTTCGATCTATCGGGTCTCATCAGGTGGGCGCTGGCAGAAAGGCTTTTACAAGCCATATTAATATTTATCATACAGCTTGTAAAAGCCTTTCTGCCAGCGCCCACCTGATGAGACCCGATAGATCGAAACCGGTTATGGCATTTGGCTTTCGGTTCGCTGTGCCTGCTGTGTAGCACGCGTTCAAATTGTAGGATCTGTGATCCTTAAAATTTAGACGAAAAAGGATTTAAATGCCTTCCTGTTTTGAATATGTTACAATCTACATTACTTTTTTCTCTTCTTTCCTCTACAATTTATTTGTTGTAGTCTCATTAACCATTTTGAATTTTGTGTTAATTCCGTCCATTCTGGCGCGATTTTTGGGCATTCTTATTAATTTCTTCTAATTCAATCCATACGTTTTTTCTATTTCTTGCTTATCTTCCTATAATTTTAATGACAATCCTCTATCTTATAAAAAATCTTTTAGGCTATTCTTTCGTAATCTCTTTTTTGCTACCTCCAACATCTACCTATTTACCCTAACACATTCTTTCAAAATTTAAATTCCTTCTTAGTTTCTAATTATTTATTCATACATTATAGCTCTTGTTGCTGTATTGGTAAATATTTTGCTGAGCTTAACTAGTCTCAATAGGTACAAGAAGAAGTTTGGTGTGTTTGAAGTGAAAGATTATATGTGGAATATTACTATCCCAGTATTTGCTTAAATGATCCAATGAAATCACAGAAAACTTGAACCAGTGCAGCCCGACCCGGGTTCTCCCGAATACTAAGCAATGATCTAGAGCACTAGACTACGCCGCAATTTTTATTTAATTTAAGTTCAGGGTCCATTTATTTCCTCACATTACTTCCACCCCCATCCATCATTATTTTTTCTGCTAATACTTTAAAAAGATAATTTTTATTTTTATTTAATTATAACAGGAATTTCTGCTCGTCTAATTTGATGATTTATATTTATAAACATTGCGGACAAATGACAAAATACATTCTTAGTCATAAGCGAGAATTAATCAAGTACATTACCAAAAATACTAAGATTAGGATCATTACTTATCTACACTTATTCACAACCATTCCTTTAAAGATAGTATCTATATTTAAGTTACATTTTCAGAATATTTACACATTTATCTTTTGGTAAGTACCAGCGAATAGATTATTTATAATAATAATTAACATCGAAGGATAACTTAACTTTGATATTATATATCTTATATTAACTAGAAAATTAAAAATCATTTTTAAGGAAGATAAGATTTTCATATTTTTCGATAAATATTAAAGAGTTTTGTAAATTAATAGAATATGTTAGTATTAATTTTACATTTTGTCACTAATAATTTCCGAGATTCACATTGATTCTCAAAACTATTGACTTGTTCTTACATATGTAGTCTAGTAGCGTTTCTGAAACTCTCTATGTTGCCTATAATAAATTCTATTGTGTAGGTTTTGATACTCATATTTAATAAAATAAAATATTATAACAATCAACCAAATTTTCTATTTCAAAAAAGAAAAAACACTAAAATGCTACTGAATTCTATTTATTTCAGTCTTGTGCTTAACAAATATCTAATCATCACAAATTAAAGTAATTATCAAATTGGATTGTGCTTTGTTTATCAACTGATGGTATCTGTGATTACTACTTGCTTTAATATTTTAATTATCGTCGCAATTCATCTGTTTCATTTCTAAGAAATGATTTCAAAATTAGTATTGGAAGTAATTTTTTTTTTTTAATAAGAATATAAGAACAGTATATTAAATATAAATATGGAATCAACAGAAACAACTACTCCGAGGGCTACTAGCCTTACCGGCATTCAATTACACTATTGATTCGGGAAGATTGTTAGATGAAGATACAAAAGATATAAAAAAAAAGAAGAAATTAAAATTTTTATTCGTCTAAAGTAAAGTAACTGTTTTTTTAACTGGTATTTATTGAGTCATTTTAAAATTAAAATCATGAAAAAAAAAACAAAATTGACCAAACACAACAACAATAAACACACATGTGAAATGGCAAACGTTGCTACAAAGTTGTCAACTAATTAGAATGAAAAATAACCGCCAATAACTTTCAATTTTAATACGTATATTCATCTTGGAAATGACTCTTTCATTAACATTATTTTTTTTTTGTAATAGAATGCTTCTTTTATGATATATATCAGTTGAGGCTTTTTAATGAACCTCTTTGAATTATTAACAAATCAAATCATGCGGCGAACAATGAGCACTCGCCGATAGAGCAAAGACAAACTATTGATCCGTTTAGCCGTTAACATTACATTAGAAGTGGGGGAAACCAGTATTTGGTGCGTTTTTAATACCACATAATCCCTAATAGCTGACCAACTGTTTTAGTTTGCTCAAGAAATTGTGTAACTCCAGCACTAGTTTAGTGGACAATGAGTATAACGTAAAAAATGCAGGGAAAAACCATAAACGGCCGATGCTTCAGTTCCGTTTAGAAAATACACATTGTATAAAAAAATTAAAAATGGATATTATGAGAAAAGGGACTAGTTAGGACATGTAACCTAACCTAACCTAACCTAACCTAACCTAACCTAACCTAACCTAACTTAACCTAACCTAACCTAACCTAACCTAACCTAACTGCTACTAGTTGTTTATTTAACATTAAGGTAGAAATAATAGATATATAACTGCACAATGATCTGCTAGTAATTTTAAAGTTACAATTTAAAATAAATTTATCGTAAAATACATATTTATATTACAAACGTTCTAATGTCGCTTTCAGTTACATCTGCTTCCTGACTAACCCTTCTAAAAGTAAGGAAAATTTACATAATACATGGTTTACCTATTATTAAATTCCTATTCGTTCAAACAACAGGTGCGTAGCGGATAAAATATTAAGATCTTGAATATTTATTTCAAAACTATGAATTTATAATTACCATATAATTTTGCATTTATAAACTTCGTTCTGGTTTTAAACAGAGACGAGTGGATATAAAGGATAAAATAACAACACAACTATGGTACTTAACACAAGCGATAGGTGTACCGTTTACAATCTATTCTCTCATGTTTTTGAATATAGAGCAAGCGAAACGTTAACTAATTTACACAAAAACTGTAACGAATGCAGTTACTCAAACGGTGAATGGTGTAGCTGACATTCGATGATGTTCAACAAAGTGCAGAAAAATCCAGAGGCCACAAAATTTATGTGTGAAAGATAAGGTGTGCTTTAAAAAGTCATTTCGAAGAACAGTAAAAAGAAGCCTATTATAAAAGATTAACTTAATTAAGAAGTGTCAGTTGGCGTTTCATTGGTGACTGACACCTATCGGTTTACTCGCAAATTTTGGTTGAAAACCGGGGTTAATCGAAGAATCGGTATAGGCAGTAGCAATAATTTAAACCACTAAACTACCCTCCTGCTCGACCAACCTATTCGCTACCCTAAAATGGCGATCTATGAATAAATACAATCAGGGTAGTGAATGTTTTTTATAGAAATTTGCTACTAATTGTGGAATTCAGTAATGCTAAACAAGGTCCTTTTCTAATAGGAGTATCAACTTGTTAAACTGAACCAAGAAAAAATTATTTTGTAATATAAATATAAATATATTCAACAAAGAAAGAATTAAAATCCTTATTCGTCTAAATTTTAAGATCAAAGATTTCACATTTTGAACGCGTCCTACCAAGTAGGCACAGCGAACCGAAAGCCACATCTCACGACCGGTTTCGACCTATCGGGTCTCATCAGGTGGGTGCTGGCAGAAAGGCCTTTACTGGCTATATTATAATATAAATATAAATATGGAATCAACAGAAACAACTACTCCGAGGGCTAATACCCCTACCGGCATTAAATTACACTGTTGATTCCGATGGATTTCTAGACGAAAATATAACATATTCAAAAAAGAAGTCTTTCGGTTCGCTGTGCCTACTTGGTAGGACGCGTTCAAAATGTGAGATCTTTGATCTTAAAATTTAGACGAACAAGGATTTTAATTCCTTCTTTTTTGAATATGTTATATTTTCGTCTAGAAGTCCATCGGAATCAACAGTGTAATTTAATGCCGGTAGGGGTATTAGCCCTCGGAGTAGTTGTTTCTGTTGATTCCATATTTATATTTATATTTAAATACAAATATATTGTTGTGTCTATTTGGTAGGACGCGTTCTAAATGTGAGATCTTTGATCTTAATATTTAGACGAATAAGGATTTCAATTCCTTCTTTTTTGAATACGTTAGTTTGTAATACTTTTGATGGGAAAACTGAACACAAAAAAGTAAGAATATGTAATTATTAGTCTTAAAATTAAGACACGTTCATTATATTTTCCACCAAGTCGACATTTCGGTATTGAGAAGGTAATTAAAAGAGGAAATTGAGTTTTTTATTAGATAAAATAAAATAAAAACCTACTCAGTTTTTTAGTAATCAGTTTTCTTTGTTGCAATTAAAAATACGACAGTGTTGTGTTATTTGTCATGAGTAATTCAAACTATAATATATTTAAATTAAACATTCAACAACAAACAGAACAATGTCGTAGAGGTTATTAAAATACATTTATGTATAAACTCCTATTTGTCTTATTTTTGTTATCATATGTTTATAATCCACGTGGCACAGTAAAAAAGTGCACGTATATTACAATTTTTTAGCAACACTTTTGTAATACCGCGATTAGGGTATTGGTCAATCAACAGAGTGAATAACAGTTACATCAGTCATACCAATATGTTTACAGAAAGTAGACAGTTAATAAATTATTAATTCAAAATAAATTGATAATACAATTTTTTCTGCTGAGGTTTATATTTGTTTATATTTTCAGCTGTATAATCAGCACAATTACAAATACTGAGATCACTTTTGTCGATATCTACAATAAAGACCGATTCATACTATAGGTCAAATCACGGTCTGATCAAATATCTGTAGAAATTAAAAAAAAATTTAAGTGCTTTTAATCATTATATTTGCAAAAAAATCTTGTGGTTAGTTTGGGGTAAGACCATTTCTTCTCTTTTGTTTATTCTTATAACTCCATTTAACAATAAAACAAAACATACCGTTTTTCAGTTACAAAATATATTTAATAATATACACAATAATTATGTCGATATCACAGCCTCTAATAATTATTGCGGATATAATTAGATATATTTGGTAACTGAAAAAAGGTCAAAATATCGTTGGAAGAGAAATACCGCGGTCAATTGTCTGGACCGTGATCTGACCGTGCCTTATACATATGTGAATACTGTCACACAAAATGAATGTTACAATAGTGTGATCAGACCGTGACCTGACCTATGCTATGAATCGGACTTAAGTATTTCTTTCTCACATTGCGTAAGTGACGACATATAATCACAAAACCATACATTAGTTATACTATCTTCAAGTTAATTTGTAATAAAAACAAAAAAAAAATAAATGTAGGTATATGTAATTATTATTCTGATCTTGTAAAGTAAAAAGGTAAAATTTTTCAATTCCCAACTGACATTCGTATTTCCAATTTTTTGAATTTTCGACGCTCTTGTTAAGATAAAGTTGTTAGATTGCGTATCGCATTCTTTGTGAAATATTTTAAATAAAACTGAATATGGGTATTTTGAGTAACAAACATTGGGTTACGATTCACGAAAAAAAAAAATTATTCTCTACAATTTTGTTTCAATCATTGCGGGTCATTATCAAGAACTATCGTGTTACTAAAGATGTAAATAATGTAACAGACTTATATAAACGGATGACAATAAGCAATGGACAAATTAACTGCAGGTAGTGGTTATCTATTTGGAAGATCCAATAACAGCGGAGAATCCAAAGTGAATATTTCAATTTGATTATTTACAATATTTTGCTTATTATTAATTGCTTTCTTCATTTCCAAAGATTCGAGCAAACTGAATTTACGATCTTTTTGTGCAGAATGTAAAAGTTCAATCGAATTAGTGTCTAAATTATGTTTGTATTATTCTTTTTATTCCGTATGGAAAGCACATGTTCTTTAAGCCGAGTTTTTATGGCTCTACCTGTCTGTCCTAGGTAAAAGACTACGCAATCTTTACAGTACAATTTATAAACGCCGCTTGTATCTATTGAATTTCTTTCATTTTTGTTGTTATAATAACTAACAGACTTTTAAATTAATTTTGTTGACTAAAATTGGTGTAATATGCAACTTGATTAGAAGGTGTTTAATTTTTGTATCCGACTTCTATTACATAGTTAATAAAGGCATATTTCTTATTTTCAGGAATTAAATCAGAAAGGGGACCGTTGTACAGTTTAATTTCAATGAGTTTACGTTGTTTATTTTTTAACATTTTGTCAATTAGGTTGGGATTAGGTGATGAGGCTTTGTATTATAGGAAATAAAATATATTTCTAAAATAATGTAACACTTATGTCATATTGCCATAAGCTTACGCACTCATACATGTTTGGTAAAATGCCTAGGAGTACGACAAAACGTCTGAAAATGTCAGTCATACATAATTATTAGCTGCCGAAGTGATTAGGGTAAGACGAGACTCAACAAGGGCTAATTGGATTGATGATACCTTTGAAAGAAAAGAATCAAATGCAATTAGTAACTGTATCAATATTACTTGACAGTTACGTTGAAAACGGAGGGAGGGCACTTGGACGGTCCCTTGTTATAATGAAAATTTTCGCTACTTGTTTGAAAAAAAAATCTAATTCTGCCTACAAAGGGATACATAAATCCTACTATGCATTACAATAAAAATAAAAAATTGTGTTTAGATGTTTGAACGTTACATAATTACATTGAAATTGCCGAATCGATTTCGTTAATTATCCGAAAAAACACATTAGGATACTTTTTACACCGGAGTGAAATCATATTCCCGAAGGACATCATCTGCTTCAATTTTAACCTTTCACACAATTATTTTCACAAATTGGTTACAGCTGGGTTGAATCATATCATTACATAATTTTATCTAGCAAAAATCAACAGATAATTCGATCAAATTATAAAATTGCGTGAAAACCCACCCTTTTTTGTATTTACATACACACATAAGAAGTAAAGCAAATTAGAGAAAATTTTGACTGAATCAATCAATTGCTTAACAAAAGGTTTTAAAATACAATCGCTAAAGTTTCCGTACAACTAGTACCATAGCCTTATTTACAAAAATTTAAAAACAATCGTTTATGCGAAACATGATAACTATGCCAGAATTATGTTAACATATACGTTAATACATGAACCCGTCCAATTTTGGACAGATGGGTACCGTTATTGATGGGAAAAGTAACTTTTTTGTGTTTCATTCCCACCAGCTACTCGTGCTGGTGGGCGGGCAGTCCCTCCGACCTACACCGTAGTGCAAAGCCGGAGGATAGGGCGTAAGGCCCTTTTCAGCCTCGTGGGAATGGGTGGATGATGCGGTTAGGGAGAGAAAGATGAGACGGACGAAATGAAGACAGAAGAGAAGTGTAATGTTATCTGTGGAATATTACTGCCCCAACATTTGCCTAAATGATCCAAGGAAACCACAGAGAACTTGGACCAGAACAGCCGGACCCAGGTATTATTGATGGAGTATAGCACACATTTTAACTATACCGCAACCTAACTTAACCTAATGATTCCATCGGCAGGCGTTTAGCCACATCAACTCAAACATCCTACCTGTGACTACGACAACTGAAAATTGACGTAAAAAACTGGTAATTTTATTTAAAATATAATAAAAACAAAATAACGATTATAAAGTACAACATTCTGGATATTGAAAGTAGGTTATTTAATTAGTTTTATTAGACGTTTTAATCGTTAGCTAATTCCAAAATCAGCAGTGTATTTATCTGGCGCTGCTGAGAGATACGCTAGCACTATAGATGTTAGTAAATTATTATATGTATAATGGAGTGATGATGGTGCTGATGATGAAGAGTAATGTGTTTTGAGCAGCTTCGAATTCTCTTCAAGTTTTAATTAATAATTTTCTTATAAGTTTAGTATTCCAATTTAGCAGCTGATATAGTAAATTATTCAAAAACCATATAGTTGAATTCAAAATAGAAAAAAATCTATTATGGCGTCCATAAAAGATACAAAAGTTAAGTGTCGGAAACGGCTACATAAAAAGAATAGTAGCTACGCCATTCGAAAGCACCAAAAAATGTTGAAACAATTTTTCGATAATTTTAATATAAATAATTTCGAAAAAACGTTTTTCGGTAACTAAACTGCCTTGACTGCTAGGAATTCGTCTATTTTTGATGCATATTTCTATCGTTTAACCGACTCCCAATTTATACTAGGGCTGAGCGATTATTAAATTTAAAATCGATTAACGATTGTTAGAAATTATTTCAATTAATCTGGATAATCGAATAATGTATTGATCGAGATAATCGATTAATCGAAATAGTCCATTATTTATATTAATCGGAATAATCGATTAATAAAATTGTTTATTAAGGAAATAATCACTTAAAGATAATACATTGTCTGGATGAGGTTGACCGCAAATCTCTTATTTGAAAGAAACACAAAACTATTATAGAATTACATTTGTATTCTTATTCTTCGTTTAGATGAAGCATAACAACACAATTATAAATATCTTGGTAACACAAAAAAATAACATTGTTGCCTCAAAAACAAAATACATAACACATATAAGAATTTACACACAAACATACTCTTTACTGGTTTTCAGATATTAATTGCCCAACATGCATCCTTTTATTGAGTTAAGAATCGATTTCTGACTGTACTGATTATTTCATTAATCTTGAAATAAATACACAGTTGATAACTTCCACAATTTATTAAATAAACTTAACACGTGTTTCGCCAACACTGTGGCTTCTTCAGAAGTACAAAATCTACTTAAAACTACCTAAGAGTAGATGACTATATGCATCTTCATTAGAGTGAGGGAAAAGATTTAATAGTGGTGAAGAAGCCACAGTGTTGGCGAAACACCTGTTAAGTTTATTTAATAAATTGTGGAAGTTATCAACTGTGTATTTATTTCAATATGGTAGACTTCCATCAAGTATCCGCTAATTCAATACAATTGTTTGATTAATCGTTTATTTGATTAATGCATTATGTTTAAATGGAAACTGAAAATAATCGATTTATAATCTATCATGTCCAGTCGGACACCCGTAATTTTGAACTATATTTATTGTAAATGAGTTTTATTGGTTGTTCCTTAGCGTTGTTAAAAAAGTAAACAGTATTATTTGAAATTTGAACGATTTAAACGTCTTTGTGAAAATGGTAATGACAAACTGCAATTATGTAAGAAATGCCAATCTTTCAAAACATCACTAATTAATTAAGTAAATGTGTTTAACAATGGGCACGTAAGGAGCATTTCCGTTTGACATTTGACCTTTCTTTGAACAAGCAAGCGGTACATTATTCATCAGCAATTTTGCAAGGCAAAATGTAAGCTCCAAACGAAAGATTTCACAATTTTAGAATGGATTAATTTACTGTTTTAAAAAAACGTTAGTTTTACCACACATATACAAGTATAACTAAGTACCACATTTTTTTGCACTAAATTAATTTTTTGTTGAAAGAATAAACTATGTTTTTATTTCGAGATTGTGATAGACGCGGCAAGACTTTTAGTGTTTTAGAACAGATTATGTAAAAAACTTAATTATGAAAAGAATGTAAGTTTTTATCTTCAGAAACAGTTTGATGAGTAAGGTTTCTAACATTTAGGATGTAACCGAAAACAAGTCAACCGTGCATAAATACTAAAATGCAGCTATAGTGTGCATGCCCGTTCAGAAAAAAAAAGTGTGAGATAAATATAAAAGTAACACGCAAACATTTTTTTAAAGGTAAAATTAGGAAAGACCCTGGTCATAAGTAGATCAATGTAAGAGAACGGTTTTTAATGGTGGAAATATTGTTATTAGTTAGAAAGGTCATTAAAGGATCCTGTAATATGTTAGGTTTCTAGTAAAAAATTGCAAATAAAGAAACAAGTTTTTACGTGTTGATATATTTGTTTACCTTCTCAGACAGGAAGTAATTACATTATCTATTGATTTTCTGTAATATCATATATAGTTGTATATTTATTACATGTTACCGCACCTATTGTTCACAATTACTTTTAATCAATATACGCTGTCATTTCATTCTTGGGTTATAAATAAAGCTATCCCTCATATTATTATTATTTTATTTTATTAGTCGATAGGTAATAATTCATATAAGATACTATCTTTTTTATTTTGAATTATTTAAAATTATTATCCATTGTATACTTCAAGATCTGCTTACTTGTCTTATTAATACAATTGACAAACAAATAACAAAACAAAAAATATAAATATAAATATGGAATCAACAGAAACAACTACTTCGAGATCTAATACCCCATCCGGCATTGAATTACACTGTTGATTCCGATGGACTCCTAGACGAAAATATAACATATTCAAAAAAGAACGAATTAAAATCCTTATTCGTCTAAATTTTAAGATCAAAGATCTCACATTTTGAACGCGTCCTACCAAGTAGGCACAACGAACCGAAAGCCACATCCCACGACCGGTTTACAGTGTAATTCAATACCGATAGGGGTATTAGCCCTCGGAGTAGTTGTTTATGTTGATTCCATATTTATATTTATATTCATAATATAGCCTGTAAAGGCCTTTCTGCCAGCGCCCACCTGATGAGACCCGATAGGTCAAAACCGGTCGTGGGATGTGGCTTTCGGTTCGTTGTGCCTACTAGGTGGGACGCGTTTAAAACGTGAGATATTTGATCTTAAAATTTAGACGAATAAGGATTTTAATTCCTTCTTTTTTGAAAATGTTATTTTTTATCAAATTTACAGTATAGTACAGAGTACTGCAAAACCATCTATAGCACCTTATCAACCATTATGTGATCGTTATAAAACGAATACTGCTATCTGATGATAATAAATGTTGTTATCGTTTAATTCTTCATATTTTACTTCTTCGAATTTATAATTATATATTTTAAATTTAGTTTTTGATAATTTTGAAATTTTCAATAATAAGTAGTTCTAAAAAAATAGTGATAATACCTTAAATAATAATAATAATATAGGGAAAAATAGCTTTGACTTTAAATGTTGCTAACCACTAATGTCTAGAATTTATTTGCAAAATCTTTTATCGAAATTGAGTTTAAAATATTAAAACAAAAAATTAGGTATTATTAAAGAGTTTAAACTTTCGACGGTGCACGGTTGATGAAGCATGATTTACACTAGAGAGGGTAGTAAAGAACACACAAAAAACGTCAACGGATATATTAAAAATACTCAACAATTATACTACACTATACTAATATAGTTGTACTCTTGAAAATGGCCGATTAGGCTGAAACAATTGTCGAGAATTTTTAATATATCCGTTGAAGTTTTTTGTGTGTTCTTTACTACCCTTTCTGGTGTTATTAAAGAGTGTTTATAGAAAAGTTTTAACACTTCAATAAGATTTAGATTTATGAAGTTTATATATCATCCAGGGTTTTTTGCAAAATACATTAATACCAAATATCAAATACAATACTACAAAATCACTATGTAATGTGTTCAGTAATCACAATTACTTATGAATAAGTGTTCAAATCAAATAAATATTAATGTATATCAATGTTTTGTAAATTACTATAATACACCGTCAGTTGAAATTTTCCTTTCATTAATTACATACATGTATAGCACAATTAAATATGACAGAAATAATAGGTCTATTCAATAGTATACAATGTAGCAGTAGTAAACCTATATAAGTAAACCTATTAATTAGTAGTTATTAGCAGACTGACATTTAAATCTACAAAAAGAATAGCGGTAAATGCATGCTTGCGCATTTTGGATGAAATATAGCGACAGTTGTGGGTGCATACGCTGTAGGTTTCGTTTAAACGATACTATGTTATTGCAATTATCTTAATCGACTACAAACAAAAGAGCGAAAGTAACTAGAACATAAGTTCTTGGTCAGTGAGTGATGTGTCGAAACCGTCAGCCATGGATCGCGATTTCGATCCTTTGAGAGTACGCCGCAGCGTAGACAGTTCCAACACTGATCGATTTATTTGCCGTGTAGAAACAGCATTCAACGAATAAGTACAGACGGCGTGTTGAACGCCATCTGTAGTTTGCCACTAATTGTGAGTTCATTAATGTTTGACGAGATTCTTTTTGATTAAGTATATTGCCCACTACACATGCTTGTAACTTTTTAGTTAACGTGTTATAGCTTAATACATTTTCCGAATATAAAATTATTCCAGTTGTATCTTTTAGCAATAATAAGTTATTAATCATTTAATAACTTTAACAAAAACAAAAAAATTATCAAAAAATTTTTTATAATACTTTTTTATTTTGCCCCAACAAAGCGCAAGACTCTTTTTGATTTAATTATATAATTAGAGGGGACCAGGGCCACCTAATCTAACCTAACATTCAAATGGTGCCTCACCTTAAAAAGAAAAACATATTACACACCTTTTGAAGGTTAGGTTGTGTTGCCCTAATTTGAAATTTACTCCTACAGTTCATTTATAATTCAATTTACAACATTCCCAATTTTGCTTCGAAAGAGCAAATTAAAAAGTATTAGGAAAATATCTTGGTTCTTATCAGCACGCCGTAGACAGTTCCGACAAAACACCGACCAATTAACTCGACGATTATCTACAGATATAGTGTAATAAAATTTTAGTACTTCAAAAGCGGATTAAAGTCATTTTTATGGAATTTAAAATTGTAAGAAAACATTATATCAGTCATATTTAATTAAACTCTTAACTCTATTTATTGTATTTTGCTGATATCGTATGAAAATGAATACACAGAGCTAAAGATATTCACAATTATTGATGGATAGTATTTATCAATGGTATTTAAATAAATTATATAATCTCATAATCCGACACCAACGGCAAAGATAGATGCAGAAGTATACTACTTTTAGAAACAGGACACTGAAAGGTTTTAGTACTGTGATATATAGGAAAGAAAGACTCTAGGTTGTTTCACAGATAGATTATAAAAAGACTTGACGGCAGTCGTTTCGGCTGTTATGCCATTATCAAAAGAGTACAAAATGTAATGTATATGTTGCAGGTAAAGTTAGATAAGCTAGTTAACCTAGGTTTACCCGGGTAAACTGCATAATAACTACGACTCTTGGGTAAAATCCAAAATATATTTGGAATTGTACACGTTTTCTAAAACTGTATTCTCTTAAAGGTAATCTACTTACGAGTACATAGCTGCTGTGACATTTCGAGTTTCAAGGATTTCTAATAGATTTACCTAACCTAACCACAAGTCCTTTTTTGATAAATTTCAGTTTTTTTACACTTTTCACACAAGCGCAGATATAGCTTATAACACCTTGAGTTATATATGTCATTTATGATACAACCAACTTTAACAAAGCGAAAGCGGATAAAACGCGGTTTATTCGGGTAAAGCCCGAAATGTGTACAATTCCAAATATATTTTGGACTTTACCCAAGAGTCTTGGGTATTACGCAGTTTACCCGGGTAAACCTAGGTTAACTCGCTTATCTAACTTTACCCGTAACAGATATGCTACATACAGCTTATTATATTTATATATCTACTTAAAATTAGATACAGGATTTTTAGAGTGGGGATATACCGAAGTCCGTTTGATCATTAGCTACAAATTTGTTTTTTTAATGGCTTTGTTGATTTTAAACATTTCTAGCAGATTTAATTGTTTTTTTTTAAGTTTGCAGAACACATAATCAATGAGTATGTGTCGTCACTGACCTTTTATACTATAATAAGAGAAGTTCCATCGCAAATGTAATATACTTATATGTAAAAAAGTTATTCACATTACCAAGTATACGTTTTCCATTTTCCAAAAATTGTATGTTAAAGTTCAAAAAATTATAAAACGTACACCTTATATATAACGAAATTCTTGTTCACAATCTGTGAACACTTCAGAATTATTATTACAGATCATCAACCTACGCAAACATTTTCGGAATTCATTTACAAAATTTATGTAGACAAGTTCAATTATATTCTATTTTGCATATGATCAAGCAAAAAATATTTATTGGTTTAATATATGTCGTACAATTACGTAGGTTTATTAATTATGACTTTAGTACCTACTTTCACTGCTACACCTCCAAATGGATAAAATAAACATATGTACATTTATATACAACATTATGAATGTAATAATTATCCGTTTGTGTTCTTGCTAAGTTCAGCTAATCTAGCAACAGTTGTATTAAAATTAAGATGTCCATCTTTACCCTACCACTTTTTTTTTCAAAAGCATCTTAAGCTAATGTTCAAGAAAATACGTTTCTCTAGTATGTGGACTGCACATGCATTAACGAAGATAACTATAATACCATATCTAATACCATATACTATTTTATAACAAAAGGGAAGCAAAAAAAACAGAGAAAATCGCTATCGTTAAGACAAATAAATGTATATTTCAAGGTGTGGTGTGATTTTTATAAATATGTACAAAAAATATACAATCGTAGCATTTAACCGCGACTTCGTCCGCGTGAAACTATTTCTGATTGTTTATAATACATATAATTGCTATAACCAATAAACAATTTCAAAAAATAGCTTAAATTACTCCTGAAAACCTGCTATTCATGTCTACAAACTCTTATCAAAATCGTTTCAAGAGTACCCCGTACAAACAAACAAATTTTAAGGGGTTGTTTATGTCATAAGAGTATACAAATAACAATATAAGCTTAAAAAAGGTAATTATTTCGATATTATAAGTTGACACTTAGATTTTATTTATAGATACAATGAGAATTGCGCATTTTTAAAACTAATTTTCATAGATAGAACAATCAATTTTTTCCATTAAAACTCCCATTTCTTATTCATTTTTGGAATTCACACTAAATTCTGAATATACCTGATAATACACCCAACGACAGGGAGGTAACCTAATTTGGGCGGTTAAATCAAAAATTTTAATTAAAACTCCAAATTTTGTCCCTGTTAAAGCAACTTTTTTAATTGAAAATCAAAATGCACTAAATAATATAATGTGTCAATTTCATTAAATTATTTGCCGATATAAAATTGAATCCTGGGATTTTTAGATATATTGCTATATGATTCACAAAAATATTATCAAATGCCTTACGCTCTATCCTCCGGATGTGCACTACAGACCAGTATTAGTAACTGGTGTGGATGAAATAACCAAAACAAAAATCAGCTTTCAATGCAGTAAGTATTGACGTTATTGACGTTACTAAATCTCCTAAAGGTATGTAACACTCACATCATTTAAGAGTAGATACAACAACATAAAATACTACTCTTAAAATTCCTTTACATAGATCAGCGTATGCCGATTGACTAGGGCCATGCACAGGGAGTTTAGGTTAAAAAAATATTTAATGCCGTATAAAAAATAGATTTAACCGAATCATGTGATTCATTAAAAGAAATCTGTTTAAAATCTGATATAAAAAATACAAATTCTGATAAAGACTCCTTTGGAGTTATAGACTTGAAGAACTAATTTTAACTCAATCGAAAGAACTTCCGAAAAATCTATCCAACATTTTTTATTCTTTCAGTCTTTTAAATCCTCACTTTCTTACTTTGGAACAATGTTAATAACATTTAAAATGACATTGCGCTACCTAGTAGCATATTACAAAAGTTGTTCTGAATCTGCGCGTGTTTCAAATATTCATAAACTGACATTAGTTATAAAAACAAAATTTTCTTGTAGTCGCTTATTTTAGGTAAGAAAAAGACAGAGGTTGGAGAAAAAGGAATATAGATTATAATATTGCTAGGGTACAAACATAATTTTTCAGTCCTATCCTTTAAATGGAGGGTTTAACCTTTCCCATATACACGGCCCTAGGGTGTACACAAAAAACGTCTTGTAAAACTGATCACCCTTTTACTTGGTTAAGTTAATAAATATTAATAATAAACAAACTTATTAAAATTATCTAACTGATGAACACTCATTATTTGCATAGTTATTTTAATGGTATTAGGCATAAAGCAATATTTCACTATTCATAATAGATAAATTTTACGTTAAGACAAATTGCTTTAATGTTGTTATTTGACTGGTACTTGTTTTATCAGAAATAAAGTTGTAAAAAGACAAACTTCTTACCTTAGAAGAATTGTGAGGTTCAAATCTTGGCTAAGTCTATCAAGGGCAGATGTTCCATCGACTCGAATGGCATTCACTTTTTCCCTGAGCGATGTCGATGTACCAATGGGTGGGTGACGTTCTTTTAAAATATCAAAAATATTAGGCTGCCTTAAGAAAGCAACGACTTTATCGTTGTATGCTACTGGAATTTCGATAGAAGAATTACACGGAGAACTTCCAGCCGGTGTAGGCCTAGGAGGCGGAATCGGAGCCTGCATATAAAAAATTTCAATCAATTTTGAAAGGTTGTGCAATTGGAAGACTTTGTTCTAGTAATAAAATCTAAATCCATTAATTTCATGCAAAAAACAACTTAATCGTAAGGAATAAATAAATTAGGTGTAAAAACTACAATGAAAAAATGCGAAAAAGCATGTTAATAGGTTATTGTGTAATTTAAAATACGAATAGAAGAGTCAATTTTTAAATTATATTTTATAAATAACTTCCGATTGTTCCGATATTCGTAAAATTGTTACTAGAATTTTACATATAAAAATCATCAGCGCTTATTTTCTCATTAATTTGATTTGTGAGTTGGTAGATGGAACAGTGTACCTGAATTCGAAAATTGAACATAACTTTTATGTAAGTTGTTTTTAATTGCATACCGATATGTCACAGTCCTATTACGGAGACATTTTCAAGAAAAAATATAAACATAGGTCCGCAGACCTATGGTTTGATGTTTCAATGAAATATATTTTTTTAAGTTTCGAAATATCATGAAAATACTTTGGAATACTGGACTAAATGTCAGTATGGTATAAAAACCACTTTTGTGACTAACTCAATTTCTATTAACATTTAAAAGAAAAAGTATTAAATACGCCACTGGCTTTTTTTCGAAGCGAATGTTTTTTTATTTATTAGTTGTCATTTCTACGCAGAAAAAAAATAATCTTTCTGCGTCTAATGGACAGCTTTCTATTAAAAAATAGTGTATGTATCATGTACTAATAATAAAATGAATCTATCGTTTTTTTTTTTTTTTCGTAGAAGAGGAAATCTTCGAAAGACATTTTTACAAAAAACCTTTAGCCTCTAATAGCATTAAAATAAATAGCTTATCAAAATAATAAAACAAGGTAATTTTAACGTATTTACAAAATTTGAAAAATTCAAAATGTGAAAAATTATAATTCTTCCCGCTCATGCGCCCATACTATTCAGACTATTATTCACAATAAAAACAAATACATCGATTCTAAGCACATAAGAGATGAAACATTGAGTTATTAAATCAAATTAATTTACTATTTAAGTTTAAATAAAACAAACATGCCAGAAATGAAAAAAGTATATAATAATAAAATTTTAAAGATTTAAAATTATAACAAACATAAAAAACGAAATAAAATAAATATTTTAACGATAAATCGTTCGTAACGATTATCTCACGCACAGGTAACGATTCCAAAAATCTGGCAGCAATGCTGGCAGTGTCTGTAGGAAGACGTGGATCCATATAAGTAGTCTTCCTATTATTATGGTCGATAAAAAATTGCTGCATGTAGTGAAAAGAAAAATATCGTGTTATGATACAAAAAATAACAGAAAGATTTAGAAATAGATGTGTGGTTAGCAAACGTTAGGTAGAAAATATAAACGAAAATAAATTGACGTTTACTCTACCTTAGAATTTCTATCCTTTTTTGTGTCCCAACCGGTAGGAAGATTTGCTTCTATATCGGCAAAAAGGTTGACTAAGGCTACCAAATCTTTGTTATGTTGATATTTTTCAAAAGCCGTTGATTCCCTTCTAATTTTACTTATCATATGTTTTAATGTAGCGTTTCGATTATAAAGAGATAAGGCATCCTGAAATTAAATTACAATTTTTGAAATATTAGTCTATTTATTAAAATTCAGTTATTATTACTAACGTTTTTTCATAAGATCATAAGTACCTGATTCATGTGAAGAATATTGAAGAAATCGGGTCTACTTAACAGTCGTACAGCAGGATGCATGGTGTTAGTAGCAGTAGCAGAATTTTGCTCCACGTCCTGGATTCTTCCTGAACTAATAGTACGTCGAATACTTTGATATCGCCTATCTAATTGACGTCTTTGTTGTTCAGCACCAACAATACCGGGCCCTGGAGCTGTACTGCATGTAGGCCTTTGCCAAGACGTTGTCCTTGTCGAATGATCGATGTAAAAAACGCGACCATGGCTGTCCATTCGAGCCTCCCATGCTAAAAATTCAAGAAAAGAGAATTCTAAGATTATAACGAATATAAAAAAACAGTATTATATTTTAGACACATGATCAAAAGATAAATATATAATATAATATACATTCCAGGTAAATGTTTAACCGACAATGTAAAATGCAACCAATAATCCCTTCCACTAGGTAGTAGCAAATTATTGGCTACTACAATACGCCGTTTTGAACCTACCTAATGCTTCCCTACTTTTACGGAGCAAGTTACAAAGTGCGACATCTATTTCTCATCTACTACAGACATTTATGCCGGTAATTTGGATAAACTCGTCCAAAAACAGTCGAAGCGATAAACAATATTTCAGTTGAAATATAGGAAACACTCGTCGAGAGTTTTACAACAGATTGGGATACTATTTGGCACAGTGTGATAGTCTATTTGAGCCTCTTATAAACTAATTTTTATAATATAACATATTAACTAATTTTTTTATTAGAATTATATTTTATTTTTTATTTTTATTAGAATTATTACTTATTTTTTTATGAATAAAAATTATTATTTATTTTGTTTCCCAGAGAATAGCAGTCAAAAAACCAACGGACTAAAAAGAACAGCAAATCCAACAAACGATGATAGGTAATAGTGCAATATTGTTCTTGGTCGCCGTCCGTGGTAGAGTTCGATCATTATTGAGTACAAGCCCCATTTGTCGTACGCGTCATAATTGTCATAAATCCTACCAATATCCATGCAAATGAAATATATATAAAAGAATATTCTTAGAGTCGGTTAAACTTTTACCTGTAGTGTATACACTTATTTCATAAAATGAAATAAACAAGGAGACAATTGCACCTGCCGGGTGCTGTAATTATTTAAGCCTCTTCTGTAACTTCAAATCGATTAGAAATGTTAGAATAGAATTGGAATTATAGTAAATCTACGATAGGAATATGAACCATAGAGTTAGATTTTTTTATTAAAATTAACATTACATGAAATATTCTTTTTAATTCTATAAAACATATATGCTCATGAATATATGGAAAGAAATTTATTCAAAAATTGTCGGTTTTGCGCCTTGCGAGACAAGCCATATTCATTTGTTTACATGTGTTAATTTGTCATAACAAGTGGATTCTTAATGTATAGCATTGCACTTGTGAAATATAGTTGTACTTGTTTTTAAATTTTAAAAATTAATTATACGATGAGTGGAATATTTCAAATACAATCATGTACAATTTATTAGAAAACAGTAAAAAATTGCAAAAATATACAATACATCATTATTATTAGTGTAAATAGAGATTATATATTTTTGAGAAGTAAGAATATTAAAAAAAGAAATATCTAATAAAATGTCATACTAAAAGATGTCTGTCTGAGACTGTCACCCTTAGGTTAAGTACACCACCAGAGTAGGTGTTGTTTCCCAATCTACCAACCTCGCGGATTTAATTTATACAAAATCCACCTTATATCGATCAAAAATTCATTTTTCAAGAAACAATTTAAGCACGTAATAATGAAAAAATATTTAAAATTCGCAATATGAGAGAATATGGAAAATCGCAAAATTGGATTTTTTTAAATATTAAATACCATTTATTTCAGAAACTAAGCCCCAAAAATAAAAATGTCAATTGACCTTCTTTTCTTAGAAAAACCCAAAAAGAAAAATTCATTGTTTATTCTTTTAAAATTTCATTTTTGAACCTATTAAGAATAATTTGTTTATAACAAATTACCCGACATTACAGAAACTTGCCATTTGCACATACACTATGTGTGAAGGCAAACATTTTACAGATGTAATTTCTAAGAAATGTCTGCAACTAGCTAGTATGAAGTGAAGAAGGTACAGACATACTTATTACTAAATGTTATCACGGCTAAAATAATTTGGAGCTTTTTGTGATAGTTTTGAAAAGAAAAAAGAAAGAAATAATAAAAGTACAACTTACATGGTGGAAGCGGTTCATTTTCACCAGGTAATTCGGCTAAAGTTAAAACGCGAGGGGCTCGTTCTGGAATCGAAGGAAGTCTTGCGGTCGACAATCTCCTCACAGGTAAAGGGATCGTTCCACCACTTGCTTCACCTTCCCGAATAGCCGAATCTTCTTCTGCTCTTAATGCATCAATTGGCCTTCTTAGCTCGATATTATGAAGGTCCACAAAACTAGCTAGAGGTAGTTGAGTCGATTCTTTAGTAGAACATTGTGGATCTGTTCTTTTAAGTTTATCATCGGTTATCTGTAAATATAAAAATAGCTATACAGGAAACATACGATTAATTCGACATTTATTGATTTGCGAAATACTTTATCTAGCTAATATTTAAGTAGTACTATTTATGCTAAGTAATTTAAAATAGTTTTTGTAATATAATACACTTTTAATAAGCAGCTAGTTACAGGTTTAAAAAATAAACCTCAAATATTGCCTGGCGACTCCGCCAGTCATGAAATGCGTGCTTCTTATACAGGGTCATTCAAACTGAGTGGTACATTAGACGTTTTAGGGAAACTAAGCATGTTACATATTTGAAAATTTGGGAGTTGGGAGTAGGGGTTATCAAGGATGATCTATTTAACTAAAATAATTTCAACTGTCGGGCACTTCCGGTTATACCGGAAGTTGATGTCAAGTTTATTATTTTAAATGGAATGGTATATTTTTTACGATCAATTCGTATGAAACATAAAATTTTAAGGTGACTTTGATTACCAGCTTGTATGCCCATTATGCGATTAATAGTTTCTGAGATAATTTAATTTACTGGAAAAAAGATTGCACCGCAACCCAAACTATAAAAAATCATAACTTCCATAAAAAATGAAATGACTTAGAATGTTGAAATTTTTACTAGTTATAGCCAAGTCTACCGTCATACAAAAATTAAGCTTAATAATTTGTACAGGGCGTTCAGAAAAAAAATCCAAAGTTTAAAAACTTCAAACACGAATAACTTCATTTTTTCAAATGGCACCTAGCATATTTTTAGTTTTATCCTTTTTCGATCCATCTGTCTGGATATTTCCTACTGTTTTCTTAAATAAATAACGGAAAAGACCCAATGTAGCGAAAGAGGATAACAAAAGAAATGGAATGAGAAAATAAAATATACTAGGTGCTATTTGAAAAAATGAAGTTATTTGTGTTTGAAGTTTTTAAACTTTGGATTTTTTTCTGAACGCCCTGTACAAATTATAAAGCTTAGTTTTGGCATGACGTTAACGTTAGCCTTATACCATGGCTATGACTAGAAAAAAAATCACTATTCTAAGTCATTTTTTATGGAAGTTATGATTTAATATAGTTTGGGTTGCGGTGCAATCTTTATTCCAATAAATTAAATTATCTCAGAAACTATTCATCGCATAATGGGCATACAAGTTGGTTATCAAAGTCACCTTAAAATTTTATGTTTCATACGAATTCATCGTAAAAAATTAAACATACCATTTAAAATAAAAAAGTGGACATCAACTTCCGGTATAACCGGAAGTGCCCGACAGTTGAAATTATTTTAGTTAAATAGATCATCCTTGATAACCTATACTCCCAAGTTTTCAAATCTGTAACATGCTTAGTTTCCCTAAAACGTCTAATGTGCCACTCAGTTTGAATGACCCTGTATATACCTAGGTCCAGCACAAAATGAGACGTAGCTTGGTGACGTGACGTAAGTCACGGCGATGAGCCTTGCAATTTGCATGGCAGTTGTTTTCGTGCAGTTTAATATTTAAGCAATGACAAGGATGGCGAAACAAATTACATACTTTTGAAAAATTTAGAAGGATTACCAATACAAGACAAAAAAGTTCCCACGGCGTTTTCTTTTTCTACAATTTTTTGCGTCAAATTGTGTAAAAATTGCACAATACCAATTTTCATAAACACATGTATTGGTATAAATTTTCCTTACTTTAAAACAACAAAGTTTGGTTGGAAGAAAACTGTGAAAGTCAGCAATGTGACATATAACTGTTTTTATGTAGAATTTCATAAGGAGAATTCATGTACTGATGACATTTTTTTCGCCGGAAAGAAAACACCGTTCTGTGATAGGGGTGGTTTTTTTTGAGCTGTATTCACAATTCTTCTAAATAAGAAATTTTCAAAAATATACAATTCTTTGGACGGAAGATTGTGTCTTTATTATTGATTTTACGAAAATATGATTTGAATAAAAGTTTCATCAAATGAACTCGTTCATGTTTTAAAATTATTTTCGATTATACAGGGTGTTCCGTTTCGCCTGGGTACTACCTTACTTCATTTTTTTAAATGTAATACCCTATATATTATTGCATTTTTGAATTTTTCGTTGAAAATAAAGGTTACTTTGATGAGCAGATATTGGGTCGAAGTTGCACCATTTCGGAGTTATTTAGCATTAAAGAAGAAAAAAAAACTGTTTGCAGCGTCTTAGAAAAAACATCATATCTACGAAACGAAACAACATAGAAGGATCCAGGTTTCAGCATTATGTTGAACAAGAAATTACCTATCCTCTCATTAACTCATTTAATCTTTTCGAAAATGAAACAGACAATTTTTAATTTTTTAAATTTAAAACATCAATAATTTAATTTTTTTAAATGGAATGGTATATTTTTTTCAGGTTTACAAATTTATAGTTCAATTCCCTTTCGATTTTATTAATACATGTTAGGGTCTATCTGTAACAGTTTCTGAAACAACTAGATTTTTTTTAATTTCTAGCCGTTTTTCATATCTCAATCGTATTAGGTCATGAAAAACAAATTATACCTACGCAGATGTATATAAAGAGACACCATGACACATGACAAAAAACTGCGTCATAGGTCACGGTGAGCATGATCATGATTGTTTTTTTATCATTTATGATACTTTGATTATTTACAGAAATTACATGAAAATTATAGTATGAAGGCTTTCACGACCGGCGTCAATAGAATTAAGATAACTAGTCTAAAGGCTTTTTTATTGCCTGACGTTTCGTCAGCGGCTGCGGCTGACATCTTCAGAAGCGTTTATGATATGGACGTTGTAACAGCTTTCGATCAAAAAACCTTTAGACCACGACCCAAAAGCCCGGTAAGTTAACTTAATTCTATTTTACATGAAAATGTCTGCTAATTATTATTATTATTAACAATTAATAAAAATACCACTATGAAGTAGTGTGGTACGTGTCTTAGATGGGTTTTTAAAGGAAATCGGTGCAGCTCAGATAGCTGATTATTGGACATTCTGGAATTAGCCGACGGCTAAAAAAATGGAACTGAATGTATGGCCTGCTGTTCATATTCAGGATGTTGTGGTTTAATCGTAATTTTCAATTGACAATCACCAACATTTTGACGTTTTGAGCGTATTTATCGGTTGTTATAGGGTCTTAAATAGGATGTGATAGTGGCTAAAGGCCCGTCGACGGAGTCATTAAGTTAAATTAAGCTGCTGTTTGGACGAGTTATACCTGTTTTTAATATTGTTTTTATTTGGAAAAACATTGCAGTTTTATTTATTTAAAGATAATAATTAATAACATACCTTTTCAATATTTTCTCTACTATCTTTGGAATGTTGAGTTTCTTCATGACTAGATTTAAGTGACGGTGGTTGTAGACCCTCGCTAGTTCTATTAACTTTAGGGTGATGCGTAGGAGTTGGAGGACAGACTAGCTCATCATTTAACAAGGCACCTATTTTAACACCACCATTTATCACGGGTTGAATTTTCATTTTGGAAAATTCAGGACTACAACTAACGGGAGAAGTCATCACATGGCATGGAGTTTGACGAACTACAGAACTGTGATGAGATGTGTGTTTGGGAGTGTCGTGGATTTGTGTCCATTTTGGAGAAATTTGACGAGAGAGTGGTTTATGAGGTTTCATAACTAAATAGCTAGACGCTAAATCGCTGCTTCTTGAAGGCGATCCATCTAACGAACTATCACTATGTGTCGTTGAAACTGAACTATGACTACTTTTAGATTCCAGGTCTGAATGGGTTGAAGAACCAGGTTTATTACGCTTTCCTTTCGTTTTTGTGAATACTGTAGTGATGTAATTATCCTTATCGACTAGACCATTCCCGTTTGGAATGAAAGGCTTGGGTTGTTTAAAATTTACCAAAACACCGTTCTCCATCTTTTCGTAATCGTCTGGAGACGCATCGTTAATTTCATCTGTGTCGATTAGTTCAAAATTAAAAGCGTCCTCAGGTTTTTGCATATTTGTTTTAGGTTTATTTGAACGAAGAACGGTGGGTGGCACAAACGGTACAGCACAAGTTCTTTCGAGAGGTTTATGTAAGGATCTTGGTGGCAACGGTGGAGCTGGTTCTTCATTATATTCGTTTGTCAAAGATGTTCCGTTGACTTTAGGAAGGGCCGATGAGGCCATCCAAATTTGATAATATTCCTTACTTGAAACTTGCTGTTCTTTTGGACGATTTTTTTTCTTGCCACCGCCATTTGTGCTTTCTGATCGCCTTAAAGTTTTCGATAATTTCTTTTTTACTCCTAAATCGTTACCTAAAATCTCGCTACTGCAACCTGTGCTCAATTCTTCCAAGGAATTTGATAGTTTTAAGGCCGGTATGGAAACGTCATCTTGAAATGCGTCGTTTTGTATTCCCTGGCACTTTATTTTTGGTTTGATCTTTATGAAATTCTTAAATCTATCTACCGGCTCTTTGAGGACGAGCGGTTCAGTTTGAGCCACACAGTCCAAAGTAGAACCTCCATAATAACGAAAATAAAGTCGCTTACCACCGTCTGAAAAAAAATTAATCGAATGATTCCTCTATTAATAATCAAAAACTACAATTAAAACAATTAACAAAATATTATATTATTATAATATCAACTTGAACGCTTTTAAATGATAGTATAGTAGTACATAGTAACAATAATGAAGTTACACGATATTTTAAAATTATTTCATGAGTTTTCTGATTTTTATTTTTATCCAGTTTTAAAATCAAATAAAGATATAAACTGACTAATAACTAAACAATAACAATACATTAATATAATCAGGTTTGTGAATTATTTAACCAAATAAAACAATCAGACTCATTTGTTTCATTGTACCCTATTATGATACGTACCTCAATTTTTTAGGTAGTGCTTATTTTGTATATATAACTAGGGCTGGGCGATTATTGAATGTACCAATTAATGCGGTTAATCGGAAGAATCCAAATAATGTATTATTTAAACTAATCGAAATAATCAATTAATCAAATTGTGTATTAGGGAAATAATCACTTGAAGATAATACATTTTTGAAAGCAAGCATAGAGCTATTCTAGAATTACAGGAACATTCGTGTTTTTATTCTTTGTTTGGATGAAGTATAACAACACATGAATTAGTATCTTGATAAAACACAAAAAAATAACAGTTGTTGCCTCAATAATAAAATACATAACAAATATAAGAATTTACAGAAAAACATACTTTTTATTGGTTGCTAGAAATACTAATTGCCCGGCATGCTTTCCTGTCAGAATTGAGTGAAAACAGGTGTAGAACACAATATTGACAACTTTTTATTTTTTTATTGGACTAAGAATCAATTTCTGACAGTTATGTTATATTATTTTCAATTAACCGATTGTTCGGATAATCTATTATTTGATTAATTGCTTATTTTAAAAACTGAAAATAATCATTCATTATCGATTATAAATCGATCAATACGATAATTTATCAGCCTACATTATTCAGTACGAATAATTATTTTTCTTAATAAATATACATTCATATAATTATTTACTTTCTCTAAATAAATACTCACTGATCTTACTGAAATCGAAATCAAATTAATTTAAGTAATGACACTTGAGCAAGATATACATTATAAAAATTCACACTTCTTAATATTTATATTGTTGTGTGACATTTAGAACAAAATAAATACTTACCGGGATGAATTTGAGGGAAATCGAGAAGCCACATACTGCCGTAATTTTCATAGACTTTTTTCTTATCGAGGCATTCTTCGGCACCGTTATTATCTGAAAGCAAACACAAAATTATTGTTAAAATCTTAATTAAGTTTATATTTAGGTAAACATATATTTGACTAGCACTTTCCCCTTGATTAATCTGTAATTACTTATTAGCTTAAAAACAAAAATTTTGCGTTAAACCCCTACATTATTATAAGGACAATTAAAGCGAAATAGAAACATTTAAAAGCTGAACGTCCATTTACTTTTAATTAATTCATAGTTTCAGAATACTCCAGCCGAATCGTCATCAATACGTACTATTGTAAGCGTACTTATCCACAAACACGAGTTGCTTTTGTTAAATAATATTTATAAAAATAATGTTCAACTATTTTTGAAATGCTAATTAACCACAACAAACTTTAGTGAACCATCACGTGCTTTGACTATCTCTCTCATCGCTTATGATGATAGTGATTATTCTAATATAAGAGGTGGACGAAACACTTTTCCGCTCAGTATAGTTTGTTGTGGTGAATTACAGATGGCGTTTATTCCGCTTGTGTACTTGTTCAACGAACGCCGTTTAAAGGCAGCGGGTAGGTTGTTTGGTGTTCTGTTCGAAATCACGATACACATCTGGATGTTTCGACAGAATATTGACCAAGAAAATATTTGTATTTTTATTTTTGTTAATTATAAGGTGTCCCTTTTTTTAAATGTATTTTAATGCCACAGTTTCTTATTCTCTGTCTTTTTAGCTATTTGTATTATACACTAAGCAAGTTGAACGCTGTCAAACACAAATCATCTAACAACTGTAAAAAGTAAGCAGTTTGTTCTATTCTAACTCTATATATATTAAACTTTTAATAACAAGGACAATAAATAAATAACGAAAAATATAACTTGAAAGATATCGAGAACTACGAAAAAGTAACACTGATCGGTAGTTGGGTATTTTAAATTAAGAACTTACAGTTATTACTATTTTGATCATCTTAAAAATTCTATTTATGCTTCCGTAATTTCAACAACATAAAGGGATAAAATTTAAAAAAAACAGTAAAGTTAAACGGAAAAACATAATCTCAATTTTTAAGAGATGAAATGTGTATTATGCATAGAAAAAGGGGAATGAAACTTACATCATTAGAAAGTTACTGATCCGTAGATTTGCGTTTGTGTATGTTGCCGTTAAGATAGGTAAAAAATTAAAAAAAGGTTTTGTCACGACCGTGAACCGAGCTCGGGCTGTTCACGTGGCAGGCGAGTATCGATTTCTGTTCGAAGCTATTCAGGGCAGATCCGAACACTCCCGAATACGTACGAACAGTTCCGATTGTAATATTATCTATGATTTCAAGTTAGTGATTGTCAGACACAAAAGTTGATGTTAATTTATTCATATTAGCGTAGAATGTATATACATCTATATATACTAAGTATTTCATTAGGAATGAAATTAGTCGAATTTCCACCATGCACGATAGCTTAGTAAGCATAAATGAGTGTTCTTTTTTAAAACGTTTGTTTATTTTTTCTACATTTTCGAAACAATTTTTAGTCGGGAAGTAAGCTCACAGATGTACGTTAAAATAAACGTATGTACATATCATTAACCAGTAGAACAGATTGCAATGTGTAATAAGAAGGCACCGGAAATTATATCTACATATACTGCGTTTTTTTAATTGACTGCATGGTTACAAACTGCGCAATTTCCGCTTCTTTAATTCATCAAGTCCTAATACGCCTTATGTTTCCGTTTCTTATATTTAATAATATTGAAAGCAACCGCAACCTAGTTTTATCTATTACGTAACTGTAAAAAGACACTTTTCATATAATAGTTGTACGTATTTATACAGGTTACTATTACATAGGTAGGTAGGTAGGTAGGTAGGTATAAATAACTGAACTTACGCTTCATTTTCTCAAAAAAATGTGGAATTTTGAACATTTTACTTAAATCACATTAACATTTTGCTAACATATTTTACATTTATAACTGTATTGGAAGTAAACTAACTACCGTATTACATTAAATAATCATTTGAAAACATGTAATGATTATTACTTTTCAAAAAGAATTGTAAAGTTGGTGTATTGGGCACTCACTTGGTATTTAATTGCATATTGTGAAAGCAGGGACTTGTTACTGTTTTAATACGAAGATATTTATGTTCCAATTTATAAAATATACATGCACTAATAAAGACGATGAAAAATACACCAATAAGTGTCAAAAACACAATTTATTTGATCACTACGATCTTTTCACCACACTGTGGCTACAACACACTACAGTTTTTGTTTTTACGTTAGTACATACATGTACGACACTATTTAAATAAAGAAATGAATTAAAAATTACCTATATTACATTTTCTGTTTTAATGATATTTATCCAAAACCAATGAAACTTATTTTGAGGGTAAATAGCAATTTAAATATCTAATCCTTCTGGTACTGCAGATAAAATTTATTCCGTAACTTTTACGAGCTATTCGATTAGAATATGGGGATTTTAGAGACAATAAGTAAAATAGTGGGTTAGGTTAGGTTAGGTAAAGTTAGTTAAATTTTCGTGTTCTTGTGTTTAACGTTTAAATTCAAAAGGAAAAAACTTCGGTTATTCTAAAGTCGACAAAACTTTCACGTAAAACGAAAACGGTATATTTCCGCAGGGTAATTTTCGCATTTTCTTGTTCAGAGGAACGTTTAAAATCCAAATTAAAAATCAAAAATTATTTAACTAATTTCGGTTATTCTAAAGTCTGGAAAAAGAAAATGACGAATTTCCGCAGGAAAATGTTTGTGATTCACTGTTCTCAAAGGCTCTTATAACGCAAAATTTCATTTTTTTAGTTTATAACTCATTTCGGCTAAACGAAAGTTTACCCGTTTTTGACAATAAACCATAATAATCTATTAAATTAATTTATCAATTTTTTAATATTATATTATGCCTTTAGCTGTGCATTTTATTAGACATACTGTTTTATACTGTTTTAAAAAATTGTTTCCAGCCGGTATCTTTCTTTTTCCGAGTTTCTCCACAAATTTATCTTTGTTTTTCGACGTGTATTGTCACGATTGTCATTGCCTGGTCTGTCTATGTTTTATTTACATCACCGCGTACTCCTATTTGTCATTTGTAAGCGAGCGTGAACGAACGAACATCTGGTAAGAAATATTTCAACGAGAAATGATCCGGAGAGTACGACAGAAAGAAGCGGGAGACTTCCGACGACATTGGTTGGCAAAATAATTGGAAACCGGAACTGATACATCCTGACAGAGCACTTTGTTGCCCTGCTTATACTTCCGGCCCGACCGGAAAAGATATACTATGAAAAGCACGGAGGTTCATTCGTCCTTCTGGGGGTTGAAAAATAGAACCGGGGGATGAATAATGGGAAGTCGGACGTGTCAACGGGGGTGCGGCCGGTGTTAACACAAATACAAACGGACGTGACCCTCACTAGATCTAAACGGATTAGCTATTTCTGAGTTCAGGTGTTGACCACTACCATTCATCAGGAAACATAACGCTCATAACTTACATAATTAGCGACCCTGACGGCTGTACAAAAATACAAGGTTGTAAGCTTTTGTAAAGAAAATTACTTGCCAACAATAAAATATTGAAAATGTAACCTATTTTCAGATTTAAATTTTAAAAATAGATTTGTTGCTTGCCACTAAACTCCTTTCATTCTTTCACATACATTTTGACTTGATTAACTTTTAAGTTAATTTTTTTAATCTTTTTACAACAATCATTTAAGTTTGTGATGCAGTTAGAAAACAGTATTTGAATTTTATTTATTTGTTTACAGAAGAACGTTGATGCTTCATCACATAATTATGTTTGACTAGAGCGATTCCCTTTTGAAGAAAACCTTTGAGCGAAACGTTTGGTTTGGTTTAATAATAATAAATTATTCACCTGAAATAAAGTTCAGAAATCTTTTTCATCAAAATCGATTATTTACATTTAGCTCGTATGTAATATTGGATGATATATGATATTAATTTAATTGATAAATTAATTTAATAGAAACAAGATATTACACTACAGAAATTTTATGTTGTTCAAAATATGTACAAAATAAACACAATTTCATTAATTTAAGACCATACTTAAGTAACCATTGCCAAAGAGTAAAAATATAATGTAAATCCTATTTGCGTAAACAAAAGCAGTTGAAATTCACCTTTAGTTAGTAATAAAGAAGAAAACTTACATAAGTACTTAAAAAAAATAATAAATATGAATCAATTGGAAATTTTAACTAGATCCTATCTGAACAAACAGAGACTTTAAATGACCAAATTGAATTTGGTAGGTATTTCCCCAGTATTAAAATGTGTCCGAATTTAAGTCTTTGGCTAAATCTTAGAAAGGATATCTAACCTAACCTAACCTAACCTAACCTAACCTAACCAAACCTAACCTAACCTAACCTAACCTAAACCTTACAAAGTATGCCGCTATTTTTATATATTTAAAAGACAATTTTAGTAAGTACGGTTCCATGTTTAAACAGGTTATAATCCTTGCCAAATGGAGTATTTTCGAAAGCTACGGACATCATACTGTCTGTTGCTTAATGGTACCCAATAATAAATCACCCTAATCCGCGTGAAGATGGTTGCCTATCTTAATTTTTCTAGACTATATTGTTCATTAAAAAACTCAAAATCTTTGTTTCTGAAAATTTTGAAAAAAATTGGACTTTGAACGTTGTTTAAGAAGTGTAGGTTGTAACTCATTGTTGTATGGCTGGAATTTATAAACTAAGTTTCAAGGGTTTTCTCAAATAAAACAGAAACGAAAAAGAAATTAGAATTATATTTGAGATATTCACCACTTTTCCAAATTGTATACATCGAAAGTAAAATCTACAAAATGAAATTAAAAAAAAAATTCATATACCTAAAAACAACTGTGCGGGGCCTTAACAACGCTCCAGTTTTGGTAACAATTTATAATATAATTGATTGAGTTTACATTTACTTGGTGGAACTGCATATTAAATATAAATAAAAAAACTATAGTAGTTTCCACAATTTTTATTGTCACTTGACGTACGTTTCGTAACTTTGTAGCTTCTTCGGAAGTCCACTAATATTTACAAATTTTTACATATTTATAGGTACAAATGTTTACATCTATTTGTTAGTAGGTGGTGGTATAACAAGATTTAGAAGGGGGGCAATTATTAAGGTCTAAATGGTCGTTGAATAATAGATCTTTATTTTTGAATTTATTTATTTCCATAGATTCAAGAAGAAGAAGATTCATTTAGGACTTTTATTTTCTGTATGTAAAATTTCATATTTTGAATTTAAATTGTTTTTCAAGAATCAAATGATTTGCGTAAATGAGTTTTGAGATTTTTGAAGGAATTTACATGTTCTTTTATACGTTTTCCAAAAGACCTGCCAGTTTGTCCAATGTAAAACGTAAAGTAACAGTGAACTTCCGAAGAACCTACAAAGTAACGAAACGTACGTCAAGTGACAATAAAAATTATGGAAACTACTATAGTTTTTTATTTATAACAATTTTTAAATTTTCAAAAATATTTTCTATTAGGAAGTCTTCATATTCAAATTCCTTAATTTCTTATCGTGTGTTGCTATTTGAGGGAATGTAAATTTGGTACCTATGATAAAAACTTGAATATATGTATACCTCTCCAAATAACTAACTTTTGTGAATTGTAACAATTTAACCTTATTACGAGCTTCTTTATAAAATGATATCTCTTCGCTGATAATCTAAATTTATTCATCATGAAACGCACACGTTTAAAAATAATTGCACTTTTTGCAGCCCGGGTAGAGGACGTTATTTTATTTTGTAGGAAATCATCATATTACGTCACATCCGCCGGATGAACTTAAGAACTGGAAATAAAATTTTATATTTAGAGTCTGCGAATTATATAGGATTCAGAGTTGGGATACAGCTGATTTGTAGAGACAACATCTAAAAAAAGGAATGAATGACGTAGGTACATCACGAATACCGCTACTACATTTCGCAGAAAAAAAAAAAGAAACGAGATCACATTTCTTTTTTCCTTTTACAAACGTTTAACGAGTTTTAAAGTACGTGACCATTCAACATGACTTCGAATAAGCAAAATAATGCCCAAGTCTAACCATTAAAAAATTATTTATGCTGTTCCATCTACACCTCTATATTACTTATAAAGCGGAAAAAAATACCTGTTTTTGGCTTATTTAAAACAAAATATTACGTATATTATATCTCCTCCATCTTCATATAATTATGAGCCAGTTATTAATAATAGTCGCAATACTATACTATACTATATTATTTATAACTCCTATAAATAGTCCTGAAATTATGAATGTTATCTGTAACCTAAAAGATAAGAATGGGGGTTCAGATAATATACATTCCAATGTGCTAAAAACTATTAGGTCTAAAATTAGTCCAATATTTGAAACGATAATCAATAAATGCATAATTCTAAAAGTATGGCCGTCTGCATTAAAACAAGCTGATTTTGTACAAATATATAAATCTGGTAGTTCCAAATTATCGTCCTACTTCTCTTATATCAAATATTGTCAAAATTTTTAAGAAACTAATCCACACTCGAATTTACAATTTTCTTATTAAATATAGGATAATTAATAAAAGACAATATGGTTTATACGAAACTCTGGTACCACTGATGCACTGTACAATGTACTTGATATTATTTTTAGGATGATGGATAATGATAAAGCTGTAATTGCAACATTTGATACGGTTGATCATGACATATTGTTATTAAAATTAGAAAATGAAGGTATAAGAGGTATAGCGCTAGGACTTTTGAAAGATTATTTATCACAAAGAGTAAAAATAGGTAATGTTACTGGTCAAAGTAAGCCGGTTGGAATTGGTGTGCCGCAGGGTACGGTCCTGGGGCCTCTACTATTCATAATATATATGAAAGATATTTTTCAATTTTGTAATGATACATTTGCCTTTGCTGATGACACTGTCAGTTAGGCACATATTTCTGCAATTCTTCTAGTATTACCAGAAAAAAGGATATCCCACTCCCAAGACATAAAAGAACCATATTTGAGAAAAATAGTCTACATACAGCAATTAAATATTTTAATAGATTGCTAAATTGTTTTAAAGATCTTAAAGGTTAAAGGTTTAAAAGATCCATATAAATATGGAATCAACAGAAACAACTAATTATTTATTATATAGCTTGTAAAAGCCTTTCTGCCAGCGCCCACCTGATGAGACTCGATAGGTCGAAACTGGTCGTGGTCCTACTGTGTAGGACGCGTTCCAAATGTGGGATCTGTGATCCTTTATAGTTAGACGAAAAAGGTTGTAATACCTAGAATCGTTCGGAATAAACAGTGTAATTCAATGCCGGTAGGGGTATTAGCCCTCGGAGTAGTTGTTTCTGTTGATTCCATATTTATATCTAGTGTTTTATGTTCCTCAGTTACAATCTAATACCATTTTTGTCTAAAACGTTTTCTGAAATGATGAATATTAATCAAAATATTTCGGATATTTGATTGTTCTTAACCAACTGAAAAATTAAGAGCAAATCAACTTCAAGGATATTTCTGAAGATAAAATTTTCAGCTCTTTTCATTTTTGGGGTCTAAAATACACATTCCCATTTAGAAAAAATAACTCAACTCGAATGTCGAGGTCAAGATCACACTATAGGTCACTTTCTGAATTCCCCTTTGATGCATACAACTATTGTCTAAATCTTTTTCCAAAATGATGTAATCCAATCAAAATATTTCATTTTCTAAAAATAAATAACATGTTTTGTGTCCAATTTAGTTAGGGTGTTTTATTTTGCTATTTTAATGCTGTTGTTAACAGATGTTAATTCTTGCACTGTCAAATTTACTTTTATTTACTACTGGAATGTTAAAATAGTACAAATAGCATGGTTTATGACTCTATACATTTGTGCCGGTCAGAGCAGGTAATGCGGCTCTTAACCGCTTGTTTCGCGCCAGGATGGTGGGTTACCCTTGTACCCTCGTCCCACCAACCCCATAGTGGTAACTAGATATAAGGACCAAATGTATCAAAGGAAAGTTAAGTTACCTTGAGATTCTGTACAACGCAGCTTGCTTGTTCTCATTTATTTATTAAGTATTTTTTTGTACATAAATTCGTTTTTTAATGTTACTGCAGCATTTTATTTCATCAATACATTATAACTAGTCACACAAAATTAATTTGGCGTGTGACGGCGTGTTCTACAAAACAGTGCAGCTTTAAGTGAAATTTGCCACTGTTTTATGTTTTTTCTACAAAAATCAGTTCGCGCCTAAACATAACACATACTATATATCGAGCATGTTAACAAAAATTTATTACTGTGGCGATGCTGCAAAGTAGAACTGTTTCGTGTTTTTCGCGCAAATTCCTTCGGTCACTTCTTATAGACCGCATGCTGATACAACGTTTATATCGCAGTATAACATTCTACATCATTTTTTACGCATAACAACTATAACAACATCAGCGTTGTAAGTCAACAGATAGTACTGATTTTTATTAATTTGATTAATGTTACTGAAAAAAGTTTTTTTTTTGTATTGAATTAACATACAAATATTTGTCGAGTGTTTGACGGCATTTCGGTCAGATTTTTTTTGAATAAAATTTATTGATGTCAAATTTGGACAGTAATTAGGGTATGACACAAGGAATAAAATAAAAAAGGCGGAAATTACTACATTTAAAATAACCATCTAAACCGATAAAGAAATAAATTCCAAGCAAAAAATGTTCTAACAAGTTTGTTCGATGAGTCAATACTTTTTAGTTATTCGTGATTGAAAATGTTGATTTTTCATCTAAAAAAAAAATTACAAAACAGCAAATCGATTGTTTTTTTATAGATGGAATATTAACCGAGTTATGGATCGTTGAAGGTGACTTTTTGTTCGCCGGAAACTGAATTCGAATATTTCAACAGTAAAGAACGAAAAACAGAAAATGTATAAAGGAAGATTGAAAATACCTGTACAATGAGGTTTGGTAAAAGTTATTAGCAGAAAAACAACAGATTTATGACGAAAATAAAATGATTGTCTCGTTTTTAAAGGTAGCACGACGGCTTTCACAACCGGCGTCAATAGAATTATGATAACTTATCGGGCTTTTGGGTCGTGGTCTATAGGCTTTTTTGTTACCCGACGTTTCGTCAGCGGCTGCGGCTGACATCTTCAGAAGCTTTTTTGGTATGGTCGTTGCAACAGTTTGTAATGTCATATGTGATAGCTGTCAAAAAGCTTCTGAAGATGTCAGCCGCAATCACTGACGAAACGTCAGGCAACAAAAAAGCCTATAGACCACGACCCAAAAGCCCGGTAAGTTATCATAATTCTGTCTCGTTTTTACTGAAAAAAAAAATCAGCAACTAAACCATTGGTTTGACCGCAAGAATTGAAATTAAACAAATGTAATTCATTTACAGTTTACTTTGCTTAAATACTAAGAAAATGTTCCAGATTCAACAACTTGGACCGGTTTGAGATGCCTAGATTTGAAAGAATGTTTGATTCAAATTTGAAATGATTTTTAAAAATTTCTTACGACATGGCTTTGGAGTGACTGGATAGCTTAAAAACTAAGGCAGTTATCGTTGAAAATCCAATTGCATACGGAATGGTTGAAATGTTACAATAAAACATAAATTATATTATAAATAATGACAGGTCTTCAATTCACTAAAAATGCAGCATTAAAACATTTTAACCTGTTGAATACTATTTTTCTTTTTTAATTTCACCATGTAAAATGGTTTTTAAGGGTTGAGACGTTGTAAAATATATTTCAGAATACGTAAGAATATCTATATATTTAAATATGATTTTAATAAATTTAACGCTTAAATGTACGGTTTTTAATGTAGTTATCAGAAGGGTAGTTATTACCCCAGAAGAACAAAAAGAACATACACATTAGAACATATAACTTTTGAAGAGGAGGGTAAGATAAGTTAATTCGGAAGTAATACACTATTTTTACCGTCAAACATTGGACACATGGCAGGTATAAATAAAACATGGCAAGAGGGTAAAATATTTTTTTTAAGGTTAAAATATTTGCTATTCACCTTCTATGGATTTTACATTAGAGTTAGAAAATGTCGTTTTACCTGTCGCTTGCACCGGAATATAGCTTCCTGGAATTCCTTCATGACGCACCGGATGTGCCCATCGATAATAATGACATAAAGTAATTAAGATATAACCTATCATTTCCTATACAGCTGCGTTCTACGTATAGAACGCACCATCCACTTAACATATTATTATGTATGAGGCGTGTAGTAGTTACTATACGATGGCCTTGTAGCCTAATTTATTAGAATAATTGCCTTTTATTCATATTTCATTGGAGGTGGAGGAAGTACTTACACTGAATAGAATTAGGTTAAGAACATGGCTGGGTTACTAATTGAATAAACTAAAACGGAATAGGCAATCACTTTAGTTATGTTTGTTGCCACATTTATAGCACAACCAATGGCACTTATAGCACTCTATATAGTGACAATTTTTTTGATACCTATGTCAAATTCAGATATAAAGGCAACAATGTCGTTGCAGCGAAACGATTCTGTTGTTAAATAGTCAAATTATTTTTTTGTTGTTATATAATTGCTCTTAACAATGTTTTTTTGGTGCAGGTATAGCGTGCGCTCTACCGTAAGAAGGGGTGTAAGTCAATTGCGCGCTGCGGTCAGTTTACTCTCTGCTGTGACAAAACTAACCCTAAACGTGATGGGTCAATTGCGCGCAAAGTTGAAAAAATAAATACATACTTTAATCTTCTCTCAAATAAACAGAGATTTGAATTAGATGCAGGTAAATACAAAAGTAATTAACGAAACATGTTAAGTACTTTATCAGCGTTTGTTGAGTATAAACGAGGGGTCTATTACATAGTTAAATAACCAATTATATTATTGGGCTTCTTATGATTAGATGCAAATACCTATAGGTTAGGTAGGTTAGAAGTATTAGTGCAGAGTTATATAAATTAAATAGAATTACCGAGCGTGCAGTTGACCCTACAAAGTCCTGGCAAACCGCGCGCAATTGACCTGTAATATTTGACTACCTGAATTTATTCCTGACCGCAGCGCGCTATCGTCCATTGCCCGTAGAAGTGCTCTCTTTGTCTTGAATTATGAAATAACTAATTATTTACAAATTATAATAATATAGGTACTATAAATAATATAATAAATATAATACAACCTAACACTAACCTAACCTAACCAGAATTTAAATTGCAATTTAACATTGTGCGATATTTTGGAAATTGTGCACTTGTTTCTTTTGGATAGATCTGTCGGTCGAACATCTGAAATGACTTAAATTAAAAATTATGTAGATCCTAGATCTGGAGCACATATTTAAAGAATAGAAAGGAGGTGGTTAGATGCAAAAGTAAAAATTATGAAAAAAATGCGAGGCGTGCCTTTACAACATTTACAGTCATTTGGACTTTGTTTCATGGGAAAATTTAAGAAATAATGTTGACTGTAAATTTCTAGCATTTTTGAAAGACTGTGTATACGCAATAATGTTATTCTTAAACTTAAATACGTTGTTTTTTTGACAATAAATTTGTAACATTCGAATTGTGTATAGGCACAGGTGCCTCCAATGTTAGCGAGCCGGTAGAGCACACTACAATGGTAGTAAGTCGGTAGAGCACACACTACAATAGTAACAAGTTAGTATAGCGCACGCTATACCGGCACCGTTTTTTTTTTTTTTTAGAAAGAACTAAAACTGAAAATTGTTTGTAAATACGTTACATTATCATATTGAGGTAGTCCTACTGAAAACATACTTTATCACTGTGTAATTTAAAAGTTAGTTTTAAGTCGTAAAGTAAATTAGGGAATATTTTATTTAATTGTAAAGACAGTTGAAAGTTGAAATTTGAAATTCGCTTTAACGAACATCTAAGATCATTTAAATTAATAATAATCAATTTCCAGACTTGAGTAACTTTCAAATAATTCATGTTTATAATAAAAGTTTTAAACTAAATGTATTAGAATCACTGAAAATTCACAAAGCCACTAAAATTACCAATAATCTTCTTAATGATCAGCAAGACTTGCGTAAGTCCTTTTATTTAATGTTTGAGTTTAAAATTCCATTGTAGGTGTTTCTACATTAATCTTTCTATATTGTATTGTATAAATAGCATCCCTGTGTTCTTATTTATCGTTTCGTAGAATCATTTGATAATGGTACGTCTTGTACGAAACTATAATTATCTATTTTGTTTATAATCTTTACTATTTACTTTGTTTGAAATTTTAGACAAGACTGGTAGTTAATGACACTGTTTTATTTTTATTTAAAATAAAAAAATCGTCAATTAAAGGGTACATTTTTACATGCAGCAATAATAAACTATTATTATTATTATTGTCAATTAATTAATAAATAGATAGATCCCTTTAATTTATAGCAGTATACCGAAGAAATTTCAAATCGATACAGGGGTGGTTGGTGTATATGTTAATTAATTAATTCATTCATTTTTACGGCGATGAACCATAGACATAGATAGGAGCTAGAGACGTTTGCTTCTAGAATCGTAGGATTGAAATTAACTTAAAAATAGGCGAGTAAACATTTACAGAACACCCGCTTCATTTCATCCCCTATAAATTTCTATTAAACACTTTAGATTAATCACAAATCGGTTACAGTAATTTAGTAATTCTGTAATTTCTGAACAAGTCACAAAGAGATAAAACATTTTCCAGAGTAACAAAACAGAAGAGTGAAAATCATAAACAATTTTAATTATGTTTTTATACCTACCAATAGATGATTATAACAAAATGTGTCCTCAGCCATTTCCATAGAGAGATTCGATTAATTATTTTACAAGCAAAACGCGTACCTGTTGCGTTCGATATACGTACGTCATTTGTCAATCAACTGATGCCATTAAGCAACTGCACGAGAATATAAAAGAAAGGCGAATATGTAGGTATGTATTTACATTAAGTAAGTAATAAATGCGGACGCAGTGTAGTTCCTCTCGTTCGTTTTACACATTGTAAGTACCTGTGTGAAATGTTACGCAGTCGTACGTACGTACAATGCTATTTACAGGAAGTTAGTACTATTGTTTTTTTGTTTTTTTATTTAAAGAACTGCAATGCAAGGGCGTAACGTGTATGGAATTCATACGAAACAGGTTATTGTTTACTTAATTCCTGGAATATACGTTACTCGCTTTTAGAGTTCCGGGAAATTAAATTACCCATAGGTGCATGTGTACATAATAATGGATAATGTAACGAATTTGCTAGTATGTCTATTTATTTGTACACGTCTCTCTCTATATATATAAGTGATTTATATAACACATGAAAACATGATACACTACATGTAAAAGTTTAACCGACCATAGGAAAATTCTACTATTTTATTTCAAATTTGGCTGATGACGAACAAAATTTAAATACTGTATGTAACATGGCTTATTGGATGTGTCGTTACTCGGACTGGCATAAAATTACGATATGCATAACATACCTATACATCTAATGTTCTTTCGGTCCGTCGATCCCATCACCGTTTTTTGTTACTTGAGGCGATATAAAAGTGGTATTCTCTGGTAAAAAAACTAAATAACAAAATTCCGTTAAGAAAATAAATAATAATTATAATTAAAGTAGTAAGAAAATAAAACAATAATTTGGACACTTTACAGGTAAAGTTAACTTACGAAAACTAAAAACATCGGTTTGAATGAGTACATTTTCTACAATTTTATAAACACCCATACGTTTTGAACTTATGAATGATTTCCAAAATTGTTTGATTTTAGAGGAATCTACCAGAATAGTACCATTTTTTTAATTGGTTGATAAACGTCCAAGAAGCTTACAGATAGGACCAGAAAGGGGAGTACGTACGTAACAACGGATAATTTGCTACTACCTTGTAGAAGGGATTATTGTTGGCATTTTACATGGTCGGTTAAACTTTTACCTGTGGTGTGTACAGTTATTCATCTTACAATCGATTATTTATATCACTTGAAATTTAGCTCGCTTGTGTTAATTTTCTTGTACTGACTATAACTTGTCACTTATTCGTACAGTTATGGAATATTCCTGATAATTTCCGTAAAATTCCCGTAAATTCCTTTTGCCGTACAGAATTGTCCATGGCATGATTTATGGCCCACCGTTATTGACTTTCGGTAAAAGATGCTACAGGTATAGATTGCTTGCGGCATTTGATCATAACAATAATAAAAATAGGAAGAAGTGGCAATTAACACTAATCAATTTTTTCTTTTTTCTTAAAATAAATGAAGCAAAAACCACTTATATGTTATTGTCTGTCTTGAGTTCCTTACGGAAAATGCACAAACCTTCTTGATGTATTCATTACAAAATATTATAACAAAAATAGAAACATAGAATTTACTACACTTACTGAGAAAACACAGTTTTGTATTTCGTGGCAAAACATAACTTAAAGGTATTTGAAATCACTCCTATCACTACGGTTAAATGAATATATTCAGGTAAAGTACGAAAAGTAATGCCGAGCATTTAAGAATTACCGTTTTCTTGTCTATATGTTTTAATTTCAATTAATTAATAAATTAATTCAATTTTTGTTTTATCTAATTATGACACTGTATCCTGTAATTTGTAAGTAAAATTAACAATTGTGTACATTATGAAATTTAAATATCAAATGGGCACTAGTAATTTATAATACAGGAATAATTAATTAATTAATTATTATGCGCATATGAAATCGTCTTAGAAAAAATTTGACACCGGCCTAGCATCTCATAGATTTTTAAATATTTTAGAAATTTGTTTTTTTGTTTAAAAAAAAAATGAAATTTGGGAGTACATAAACTCCCTGCTGTGATGGTTAATTATGAAAATAAGTTCTGAGACTACAACCAAACTATAAATATTATAACACAAAAAACAGTGGTTTTCAAATTTCAAGCCTCTTAAAATACTATTTCAATAGTAGAAAATAGAAGATTGTGGTAAAAGAATAATTAAATAAAGAAAGACTCACCCTAATTACCACTAACTAAATTTAATATTAGCGGACACGTGTTTCGCCCACTTCACACGTGGGTATTATCAACGCGAGACAGTCTCGAGTGGGCGAAACACGTGTCCGCTCATATATAAAATTTAGTTAGTGGTAATTAGGGTGAGTCTTTCTTTATTTAACTATTTGAATAGGTAAGTATTATGTGAGAAATCAGTTGAAACCTCTGATTTTACGACTAACTTTAACTTTTGTGTATTTAATTTCCACCGATTCCTAACGTTAATGCATGAGCAATCCTATCCACTTACACACTAGTACAAAGCCGAAGTATAGGGCGAAAGCCCCCCCCTTCAGCTTCCTTTTAGGAATCGTGGGAAAGGATCAGTAGTGGTTGGAAAGAAACAGAAAAAGACAGAAGTGAAGTAAAAAATTATCTGTGGCTTATTACTGCCCCAGCAATTGCCGAAATGATTCAAGAAAAATTAAATAGCAAAATTTCGACCGGAGCAAGCGTATCGAGGTTCTCCCGAATATCGGAAACTAGTATACTACCATATTAATACGGATAGTTTACACTGGGAATGACTGTTACGTTGCATTAAATGATGGAGAGATGTTACTCGGGTAGGGGTTGTTCGTAAACCATACGGTTCTATTTAAACTATTTTTTGACCCTCTACCCGCCACAAGGTCTACCATGGTTTTGTCATTGGACCCCGTAGAACAAAGCAGTCTGATTAATTTTTCTGAAATGAAATTTTCACATTTTTTTAAATTCAAAACCATCTGAAATAAATAAATAAAAAGCACATCATCTTCAGTTCGATTATATGGACATTGATCCATTTCTACATCCTCTTCTTTGAACCACTCTTTTACCAATAAAAACTACGTTGCTCAGATATTTAAACCCCTACCCTCGCCACATATGGTTTAGAATGGCCTTTTGCCAGATCCCCCTCCCATATGGTTTATGGACAGTACCTTTGATTTAAATTAGTTTCTCGGATTAGCAAACCCTTTCTATAGCACTATCTTCCGTATTAACAAGATTTTCAAAGCTGAAGCATATAATTTATTTGTCGTTAAGTGATTTAGCGTTTGATTATTTTAAAGATACATACAGACGAACATTCATTCATTCACAGCTTCATCGTGACATACAGTCGGACAAAAAATATATTTAACATTGAAAATTAAACTTTTTTTGTTTAAAACGTTTCGCCAAGCGCCCTGCCCTATACATTAAAAATATATTTGATATCCATAACCTGTAAATTTACATTACAAAACATATAGCTTTACAAGATAAGGTCGATGATGCTCTTCAAAAGATAACGTACTACGCGAATCCTTTCTTTAGGCAATGCTATCGACATTACTTAATTTTTTCTCACTTACTTTATAAGGAGAGTAACGCGAACAGGTGTGTCAATGTAACGACATTCATCGGTATGCACATTTAACTTACCAACGATGAAACATAAGTGTGTAATAAGTAAAAGAGATCAAGGATACGTACCTATACTTGTGTGTATTGTAGAATTTAAAATCAAAAGAGGTACAGTGGCCGGCACGTAAGGAGATTCAAAAGCCATAAATCATCGGATGTGCAGTGGCAAAGTCTAGCCTCTTTAGGGCGGGGTTAATCGACCAGTACGCAGAATGATAACTGGTCAGCAAAGTTTAGTAGCGTAGTGGCAAACAGTTGCAAATTAACAGATCAGAGAAGTGGTTGTTTGTAAAGAAACAGCTATGTTCTTATTGGCTCTTTCATTTATTGCTATGCTAAAAGTCTCCGCCTACCTACCTGTCAATCTGACCGTCGCTGAATTTCCTTACTTGCCGGCCACTGTCAATACGTTTAAATACACATTTAATTATCGTCACGACAGGTATTATCATGTACACACAGTTTAGTTTACACCAACAAAATTACAGAAAGTTGTGTATTTCATTAAAATCTATAAAAAGTCCTACCTGAACTTTTTAATTAGGATAGTCAACATATTATAGGGCAGTGTGATAATTTACACTAATTTTTTGTAATTAATCCATAACAAATACTTAAAAAAGAAAATTTTGTAACTATTATATTGTTATAAATTATCCTTATACTAAGAAACTAAAATAAGTAATTTATCTTGTATAAAAACACAAAAATAGCACGATGTTAAATTGTTAGGGACGTTTTCGATAACACCTTTACAATACAAAATAAGAAGATTTGCACGTAACCATCACGTCATTAAGATTAATGACGCCATATCAAGTCAGTGATGATAAAACCTTTATAAATAGAGACATTATGCGAAAAACCGATAGGTAATCTTAATATAATCTCATTCGCCTACTTCAGTATTTCTATGGAAACTAAAAATTTGTCACCACCACTAGATGATGTTGTGAATTACCTCATTTGATTAGTACACCGTGTTTAATGCGCTCCATATAATTAAAACTAAATGATAATACAACTATTAATTAAATTTTGACGTTAACTTTAAAATTGTATGTTGACAATACTGGTTTGAAATACCTGTACGAATAAACTTAATTTAATTCGAGTTTTTGTTTCTTTGCCACATCGATCGCAATGCAGTTAAAAATAATAATAATGAAATCCTGTATTAAGTGAAGAATCTGATCTTGGTTTGATATTAATTCAAAAATATTTTAAAGTAATAATAACTGAGACAATGGCTATGATACCTAATCTTTTAAGCCGGGATTTGATTTTTAATAAGGCTTTGTTGACAAAATGCAGTGAGCAAAAACTAGTAGATATTATAATTTATTATTATTATTATTATTATTATTATATAAGGATTGAGTTTTATTTTTAATTTTTTGTTTTAAAATGTTATAAACACGATTGATACCATTGCCATTGTTTACAGCTATTACATTATTTTTTTATTATGTAGGTACGTATTTATTTTATTTGGTATAAGTTGTCCTTGCCAAATAATTTGGATCCCTGGTAGATAGGTACATACGATTAGCTATGTATATTTTAAATAAAACGTTGATATGGCAGTACATCGCCATCCACTTGCTTTTGCTGCTATTGCCGTATTTCATGATCAACAATTTATTTTTGTTCTTAATTATATTTTTGTTTACTTCCACAGACACGTGGAGTGGTGACTACAAATTCATGCATATTGTTAGAATGTTTTGTGACATCCTAACAAAAGTATTAATCGTAAACATGTTTCAAAAGTTTATTTCGAAAATTTAATAGTTGTCGGCGATACATGTCGAAACTCCATATTAATATTCAATAGTTATAAAAAAATGCTTCCCAAAAAATACTTCAATGTGAAACGTAACAATTGTTTCACCATACATTAGCTTCTTCAGGTGGAAGAATTCTGAATATTTTTTTTGCAAAATATGGCTTAAATACTTACAAGGGGTGGTGAAACAAATTTTTGGAAGATGAGGACTAGTGTAAATAATAAAATAAAAAGTTTAAAAGTGTAGAGTTGTTTCTTTCAATTTGATCATTAAGCAGAATATATAATTTGTGCTATTTCTTGATAAACATATTTTCTTAATAAGTTATTTTTGGTGCAAACTTGATGAAACATAATTAATAGTAATAAAATTTAACGAAAATTTTCAACAAAATATATTTAGAGAAAATCTCTTTCAACTGTTTCGACGAGACCGTCATTATCAGAGGTCTCGCCAAAACAATTGTACAATATTTTCTTTAAATATATTTTTTTGAACATACCTTCTGATAAATTTAATTTTTGACCTTTATTATTTACACCAGTCCCCACCAATCTCTCAAAAAATTGTTCCATCACCCCTTGTAGTATTTAAACAGCAGTTCGTAAAAAAGATATTGAGAATTATTTCACCTGAAGAAGTCATTGTATAGCGAAACAATCGTTGTTTTTCATATCATAATATTTTTTAAAACTTGCATTTTTATTACTATTGAATGTTTATTTCGATGGCACCATAACGATATTTCAGATACTATTTCACTGGTCGAGCCGTATTACCTTTATTAAAGCTGAAAAAAAAAGACGAGACGTCCATACGACCTAAGCTAAATACTTATTTTAAGAGGCGCCAGCAATCCGAAAAGGTTTTTAGTCTATCTACTTTTCAGTCGCAAAAGCATTTCTAAATTTAACCTGAAGCTCTTCAATTATCTCTTCATCGATGAGTTTTTTCAAAACATTGACTTGGCATCCAAAGAATACAAACTGTTATCGGCATTCGATCGGCCAGCGAGTTTACTTTGGACGAAAGTCAGTCAACAATTAAAAAAACAGTTCGCGAAACTGGTTCCTTTTTTTAGCAGCTGCCGTCTTATATCTTCGATACATGCATGCATTCGCGGCCCACTCACTTCCGGTGGCTCGTGCGAAGCTATTATACGTATATTATAATATATACGCACCTTCGATATAAGTTACAGAATACACGCGTTGTATATGCGATACTTGTGTGGGTTCAATAAATATTGTAGGAATTGAAATGCGCCAGGCGCAGATAACTTTCACATATTACATCGGAAAAGGCTTAAAAATTTAAAAAATACTTTATCATGTATCCTATTTAACTTTTCTGAGTTAAACAGGCGGGCTGAAAAGTTCGTAGGCTAGCATAGAAAAAAATATATTTTTTTTTGATAGAATTTGATTTTATTATTCAATATAGTTCCCTTCGAGGGCGATATAACTATTATAGCGGTCATACAATTTTTCGATACCATTTTTATAATACGATTTGTCTTAACCTCAAAATGGGCTTCAGTTTCGGCGATTACGGTTACCACTTCATCGGCGCGAAATTTCTGTCCAGCGAGCATCCTCTTGAAGTCTGAGAACAGAAAAAAGTCGCTGGGGGCCAGATCTGGAGAGTACGGTGGATGCGGAGCAATTCGAAGCCCAATTCATGAAATTTTGCTATCGATTTCATTGATTTGTGACACAGTGCATTGTGCATTGTATTAATGAATCAGCACTTTCTTTGTCTACAAATGAGACCACTTTTCCGCTATTTTGTCTTTTAAACGCTCCAATAACGCTACGTAATAGTCGCTGTTTATGGTTTTCCCCTTTTTAAGATGGTCGATAGTCAATGAATATTATACCATGAGCATCACAGAATACTGATGGCGAGCTTCATCAGAGGTACTCGCACCCGTGCTAGCGAAACGTTAGGAAGCAATTCCAACCAACGGCGGCCTTTAGACACGAATAAGAACTACACTAGTTCACCAACTGGCCGCGAAAGCCTTAACCAATTTATCATAGGGAGTGGGTTATGGGGCATGTAGCTTCCCTGGTCGGTCTTTATTTACGTTGGCCATATATGTACCAAATATTAAAACACATTGGCTTGGGCCAAATTAATTAGATAAAACAATAATAAACGTAATTAATTAATTTATATTTGACAGAGCTATAATTTACTAACCCTATCAGATTTATACAATTTTCTCTCCGAGTTCGAGATTTAAGAGAGAGTTTTTGAAAATTTTGTCCTTGGAGGGACTTATACCAGTAGAACGGAGTTTTTCATTGCTAAAATGATTTAAAGAGCAATCTAATTTTAAGAGTGGCTAAATGGTTTAACATTGGGCAATATACACAACGAAATCGAAATTTTAGTAAAAGAGAAGTAGAATTGTTCAGTTTCGGTTTATCCCTTTAGTTTTATTAGTTTAATTGTGTAAATTAAAGCCAGATAGGGTTAAAAAGTTTTTTAATTGTAGATCCAAACACCGACGTTTTGCCTTGGGTATATATAAACGGCGACTCGTCAGTGACAAGAAAATATATTATTTTCAATTTGTTTACTGCAGCCCCTCCGTAGTTCGGCCACTTATAAACATGATCTAGAGGAATAATGAAAACATCAAGTTCAAGGGCCGTTATTCTTAGACTGACTACCGTGTGATAGTCACAATTTTATTTGTTTCGCAGTTGTTTTATTATACAATTATCATTACATTTAAAATATATACACCCTAAAATAGTATAAATCAAAAAGGCAGTAATGTCCTTGGAAACGATTATAAAATACGAAAAGGGTTTTTTTTTAATGCAATAATAATAATTCACGACATTCATCTCGAAACATTTCTGTCTTGAAAGTAATTTTCGCTGTCACCTTAATTTTCATTTTACAGTCACGTTTATTGCTTATGGTATCATAATCATTTATAATCTTTTGCATACTTTTTATTTGGAATGTTGAAATGTTTCTGCAGTGCCAGACAGGTTATACGGTTATAGTATGGTCGCAACAACAAGAAAAAACGAAGACGCCTACGAACTGGAAGGTCGACAATAAAGTCAATAAGCATAGCGTCTGCTTGAAAATTCAAGCAAATTTGTTACAATCGTTATTTAATTTCTAAAGCATGTGTACTGAGTGAGTATTATATTCGTAGTTGTTTTATAATATGCCGTATACAATTTACAAATTTATTTGCAGTAAAAAGCTCAAACATTTCTGCAGAGTATTCTATTGTTTTTATAAAACCAATAAAATAGCACATATGTACTTAGATAGGCAGGTGTATATGTGATAGAAACTGCAAAAAAATAGATATTTATGCATTTTTGCGACCCAACGACTACAATTTATTAAAATAATAATTCAGTGTATTTATCAAAAATAAAAATTGTACAAATGGCGTTAATTACGCTGTCTTTATTTATTTATTAGTGTATCTGTATTACATCCGATGCTGGTGTATTTGTTGAAAATCGTCTTTTGCCAATCATCCTAGCAGAGGAGTAAACCAAATGAATTCTTTGGTCAAGCGCGTCGTTCACTGGGGCCAACAGAGTGGTTCTGTGCACCACTAGAGTCGTGCCCGCTCCCCCCAACACCCACATTAGGCAAATTTAGAATGGTAATTGTGCTGCAATCCATGCAGACAAACATAATATGCTCCGCCCCTGCGCGAAGCAAACATAACATTTTCGGTATCAATACAGAGTTCGTTTGCATTTATAATACTTGTGAGATGTAATCTTTTACGTATGTATTAGTGGCTCCACGTGTAATTGATTTTATTCATCTTGAGTGGGGATTCCGAACTCTCGATACAGATATAGTTAAACAATAGTAAATGTCTTTATTTCAACACGTGTGATCTGTCTGAACTGTGGAGAGTAGAAGCTGGAAGGGTTGCATGTTCTAGGTACTGATGTTTGGTGTCGTCAGGTCGTGTGCAAATATCTAACGGTGTGATTGGTCAAGGTAAAGGAGCACCTAATCGGGGATGTGTATGAATGCGCAGTAGGAGTAGATATATTTAGCCTTAAGAAATGTTTGTTAAAACGTAGTATATAGTTGTGACGTCTTGATTGAATCTGACAATAGAATTACGTTTATAATTCGTTTTATGTGAAGAGATTTTTCAGTACTATGAAGAAAACATTGATTTAAAAAATAAAAGTCGGTCGTTGTCCAATATTATTTTTGATATTGTAGGTGGGTGTTACATAAATGCACCAATTTAATAGAGAAATTTATCGAGAAATATTGGATTTATGGGCGCAACAAAAAATTCAAATATTTTACGATTTTTTATTAATTACTAACTAACTACATTAATTCGCCTATTCTTAAAAAAACCTACCCAGAATTTCATTCTTCATTAAAATTATCATCACTTATATTGAAACAAGTATGTTCATCAGAAAATTATAAAACCAATTAACTTTTCCTACTTTTTGATTCATTACCAAATATTATTTATTTGTAATTATTACTTTTTTAAATAAACGTTTTCAACATATAAAATTAGTGTTTTTTTTACTACTAATTGTTATATTTTAATGTAGTGAATTTTTTTCAAAAATCACATTCAGTATTCACGCGTACATTGAAAATTAAAAAAAAAAAGTTCAGTTGAGGAAAAATTCAAGCACATTTGGATTACATGAAATGAAACTACCCGACCACGTTCAACCTTATTGCTATGGTCTCCTTATTGGGTAAAGACAAGACTATTCTGCGAAGACGGCGTGGTATTATATGGATTATATAAAGCGAATGTTTGCATTTTTACGCAGGTGTATTGCTTACATTATTACCGTTGCAGGTTGAGTCTCGTGCCTATTGGTTGAACGACTGGTTATGACCGACTAAAATCTCCCACGAGTTATTGCGGGCACTTTCTAATTTCTACAGAACAATTGTGCATTATTGAAGATATATTGCAACTTTAAGTAAAAAGCAAAAAACCATTGATATTTCGAAACAGAGGAGAGAAGAAAAAAAATAACTTTCAGGTGTCTAGAAGTATAACAATCTTCTAGTATAAAAATTAACTCCAAGGTTACAAATTATAATTCGAACACTCTATGTACCTGCTAAATTTTTTACTCTTTAGAGTATACTTATGCTTAACTTAAAATATTCATATTGTATTTGAAGGCTCTTCAGTGAAAACAGTGAACAGTCTTTACCTATTTTTAAAAGCACGACCCGCCACTGGATTTCGCACATATTTCTTAGAAAAATGGGCATTTGTTTTAAAACAAATGTATATTTATAAAAATAAAACATGTACTTCAAAGCAGCCGCTTTTCTACAATTCCATATGACTAATTTTTTAATTAATTACAATGTCTTACTAATATGATGACTGTAATAATTTATTACGAATAATGTCGGTTGTAACTCTTATCGAATATAAGTAGTAAAACATGCACGTTTCCTTGCGGTTTTAAAATATATGTAAATGGTTGTAAATAAGCCACAAAACCTTTTATTTGCATACTGATTAAACAATTTTAACAAAACAACTTTATATATTTATTTATCTCAACAATATATTAAGCTTTAGAACAAGATTTATTGTAACATATGAAAAACAAAACAAATATAGTGAAAAAAAATTGTTTTCGAACAAACAAAATAAATTATTAAATTTCTTACTTTCAAAAGTTTAAAGATACTTACCTACTATAAACAACCTTGAAAAAATATTAAATTAAAGTTATCGTAAAAAATTCAAAGTCCTCCTTTTCATATTACAGGAACAAACAATTGTTTTGAATTTGAATCAGGTATTTACGTTGAAGAAACGAAAGTGCTTGTGTGTAATTTGTAGTAGTAAGTAGGCATACCCTTAAAATAGAGAATGAGGTTTGTTCGGTCTTCAATGTAATACGACATTCCTAACTGCACTGTCAATCAATTTCCGGTTAAAGTGACTAATTAAATAGCATAATTAGATAATTCTTATTCTAATAAAGAATTCTAACAATAAAAGGCTAGAAATTAGTAATATAAATGATGGGATGTATTTATCTACATAGGAAATTGAACTTAACAGTTAAAATTATCCCGTTATTAAATATGCATTACTTTTACACCCCCCGCCATTCAAATTGAAGCCAAAAAACCTAGCTTCTGTAAAAAATTCTAACATTCCTACAATGAAACAAATACAAAGTTAAGTAAGGTACAGTGGCTGGCACCTAAGGAGATTCAGCGCCGGGCAGATTGACAGGTAGCTAGCTAGGCGGAAACTTTTAGCATAGCAATAAATGAAAGAGCCAATAAGAATATAGCTCGGCCGAAGCGTCAACTTGTAGTTTAGCGGCGCGTATCACTGAGAGAAAAAGTACTGAACACGGAACACAAGTGAATTCATTCAACTGATTTACATACCCTAACAACCCCTTCTCTACTCTGTTAATTTGCAACTATTTTCCACTACGCTACTGAACCCTGCTGAGCGATTATCATTCTGCCTACCGGCCGATTATCCCCGCCCTAAAGGGGTTAAGTTTTGCTAGTGCGCATACGATGATTTATGGCTTTTGAATCACCTTAGGTGCCGGGCACTGTATTTCGGTATAAACCAACACCATACCTTTACAAGGCCCTCGTCAGATTCCTTTTAGGAATTGTGAAGATTATCTGAGGAATATTACTGTCGAAGTAAATTTTCAGGCAAAAAATGCATTCAAATGCTTTACTACTTAATAAATAAATATTTTTTTGTAGAAAAAATAATTCTCTCAAAATTTGAGAAATTAATTTTAAATTGCTTCTCCATGTTTTTAATGGTACCATTACAACAACATTACAATGTTTTTTTTATTAATTACGATTATATAGTCATTTTTAAAGATATTGAAAACTAGTTAGCATCACTTTGTATAAATTCCAAAATGTTTCATTATGAATGATTAATATAAATTAGTTTTTAAAAATATCTACATTAATTACTTTATACTTGTGGAGAGCCTAAAAATGTAAATTTATACATAAATATGACGTACCCATAAGGGCAAAATCGTTTCAAATAAAACAATTTAGCTATGGGCACATTTAAAAAGAATGTCAAACGTATTGTTGGTGCCAAACAGGTTATACATAAATATCTTATTTTTGAGTGGAGGTATAAGTCCAAGTCCAGCCTGACGGCCTTAGATGATCATTTTTATAATGTTATTTAAAGGATAACATCACAGCCTTTAAAATTAAAGCCTTAAATTTTGACAGAATAGATTTTCAACATGCACGACCAAATTTTTATTCAGGATTTCTAAAAAATATGTTAATTTCAAATAACACGATACACGTCTGGCAGTTAATTATTTTTATAAATCGGAGTATATTTATTCAGTGAGACATAAACAAAAGTTTTTCTTCCTTAATGGTTTCGACCTTTACTTGATAAAAATCCATAATCCAAGGAATAAAAACACCAAACAAGTAAATTTTCACAAATTTTATTACTACTAGAGTATACTCGCATGTCTGACGAAGCCAATGTTTGGCGAAACATGTTACATGATTTAATAAAATTTGTGAAAATTTACTTGTTTGGTGTTTTTATTCCTTGTTTTTCTTCCTTTTAAACTTTAAAATCGTGCAGATTCTCATGTAAACAAAATAAATAAATTCATCGTAAACAACTCCATTTCGTCTATTTAATAATAATAAAATAATTGAAACGTTGAAATTATTAAAAGTAAAAAAATAGGAATCGTATTAAAATTTTTAACATATACGTCCAAAAGAGAAATCTATTCAACTTCATGTGGTGTTTATCTTTGATAATTACCTTTATCGCTATTACGAGACAGTTTTTACGTAATTATAAAATTATCGTTAATAAGTATTTATATTTTCTGTCTAAATAATCTTTTTAAGTGCATTGATAGCCACATCAAAGTACACATTTACCGTTGCATTTCCTGTCTTTTTAAATAGGTATTCATAGATTATAATAATTAATAAACCTTTTTCATTGCAATATATTTTAAGCATTTCTTATATTCACTGAAGCCTTAAATTATAATACATATATAGGAGTGTAAATCAAATTTAAACCGGAGTTTTGTCCTGGAGCTTTAGGACGTTATTATAAAACCTAACTCTAATGTAACCTAATTCAACATGGTAAAGAAATTGCAGTAATTTTTGTTGGTCTGGAATCCCACATAAAACCACCCCAATTTTTTTTACTATATTGGATTAGGTTAGATAATGATTTGGTTTGTAGGTAAGTTGCTTTTTAAAATTTTCGATTTTTCGCATCTAAAAGCACTTGTTTAGTGTTCAACATGGTCATCCCTACTCCAGGCCACCCCATCAATCGTAAAAGAATACAAACGCAAAGCGGGAAATAAAATATCTTTTTAAAATAATGTAAAACCTTGTTGTATAAGTATATGTTTTGACAAAACGTCTGAATATATCTGCCATAATATAAAATTTCGCTACTTATTTGTACGTTTTACAATTTGCCAGGTCGTTTTCTATAAACCTCGGTGTTTTATAAAAAATGCCTCCTCTATGCAACGGATCATCGGCAAAATTCTCATACACGAAGGAATAAAACCCGCTAAAATATGAGGAAGGCTTGAAGCCCAATTAGGTAGAAAAACCCTTACGGAAACAAGTTACGGAGTTCAAGTACGAAAAAAAAAATACAAGGTTCTACAATCCGACAAGTCATTCGTCTGTACGACAATACTAAACCCCATACCGCCTTAAAAATTCCAGTATTTATTTCAGGAAGCATTAAAACACTCCTCATATCGCTCAGACTCATAACTCTGGGATTATCATAAGTACAGTCCCGAAAAGAGCGAACTTCGAAGGCACAGATTCGATAACGATACTTCTATGAAGTCAAGACTCTGCATCACCTTTAGATGACGTAATGAAAAAATTGACTATCTACTTGTTTCTTATTTTGGTGTTATATTAATAGGATTCTACACACAGATGTATTTCCACTGCAAACTAAATCGTTTCAAGTTTACTGGACATTCTACACTCACATTATGCATAAAATAGAAATAGAAACGTTTAATAGTACAACTTTCTAAATGAAGTACTAATTAGGAAATGGGAGAAATTGTAATTATGATTTCTCTTAATAAACTATTTCATTAAGTAACTTGAAGTAATAAATCACCATTGATAAAAGGAAATAAAACATATAATTACATAATTATAGATACTTTCCTTAATTGAATGTATAATAAGAGGTAAACTAGTCATATAAGTACCATGACATTATAAAATTATAAAATTACTAGAACATTTTGGATTAATTACAATAAAACATTTCTTTCCCAAATTCGGGATTTTTTTCTAAACGAAATGCGAGCTGGCAATATTCAAGATGGTAATAGTGAAAACAAAAATTTACTCAAAAAAATCATTGCCTACTGGACTATTTTTAGGGTAGAATTGGATGTTTAAAGGTGAGGAGACCCGTTTTTATATACTTACACATACATATTGACACAAAATATTGATGTCTCCCCGAAACAGAAATTCCTCGATGTATTATAATCTATCCATGTGATTTTGCATCTCACCAGGAAATTAAACATACAATATTTTTTTCTTTTTTGTGTTTCATTCCCACCAGCTACATACTGGCGACATACTGCCTTTAATACAATATTAAATTTTCTTTCACGGAACAACATCGGTTTGTTCAGTAATTTATCGATGCTATCTATGTTGAGCTGATCTAATAAGCTCGAAATCACGATCCACATCTGATAATTTCGACAAATTTTTGACCAAGAACTAAATGTTTTTTATTGCAGAGAGTAATCAATTTATGGGAATAAAGATGTGAAAAATAATATCAACTGATTGATGGCTGTTAATTTTTAGAACTACAGAATTTGAATATTCTGGTACAAGGTTGTTCTTATTTTTGCAATTAAAATTCTAACATATTTTTTATAATCTTGGTTGTATATTTTTCTAATATATATGTTTAAAACAATTATTTGTTGATGGGTACTTATAAGTTAACAGTTAATGCACTGGATTACGTGGGTAAGTTAAACAATGGTTTACCGGAGAAGCTGATAAAAAAGAAACTAAACTTTTTTGTGTTTAATTGCCACCAGCTACTCGTGCTGGTGGGCGGGCAGTCCCTCCGACCTATACTGTACTGCAAAGCCGGAGGGTAGGGCATAAGGCCCTCTTCATCTTCCTTTCAGGAATCGTGGGAATGGGTGGGTGGTGTGGTTAGAGAGAGAAAGATGAGACGGACGAAATGAAGACAGAAGTGAAGTGAAAGATTATCTATAGAATATTACTGCCCCAGCATTTGCCTAAGTGATCCAAGGAAACCACAGAAAACTTGGACAGAGCAGCCGCACCCGGGTTCGAACCGGTGACCTCCCGAATGCTAAGCAATGATCTAGAGCACTAGACCACGCGGATCGGTAACATACAATATACATCGTGAAATACATATTATAATAACAAATATATACATATAAATATAATAATAAAAGTCACAGTGTTATCATGCAAAAGAAACTAACCTAACCTAACCTAACCTAACCTAACCTAACCGTATCTAATCTTATACAATAGAAAAAATTGTTATTAGGTTATGTCAGTTTATTTTTATACCACTATTATTTTGACTTTTATAGATTAATACAATTTTGCAATAATACTTTTAAGGCGGGAGAGACATTACTATTTCTATCAATATATATCAACCCTAAAAGTAGTCTCTAGTAGCTAAAATTTTTTTGGATTGACTTTTGTCTAGAGCCCCACTTGTGCATTATTATAAGTTTTCAAAACGTTCACACATAATAATGTATTTGATAAAGTGCTGAACTCTCGGTGGAAAAATCAAACTCAAATTTAATTGAGTTTCTTTTGTCTCAATCCATATGGTTTAGTAAGAAATTTTTAATAAGCAAAACGTTTACAAGTAAGTATTTCATCTAACCCTAACAATTAAGTAGTGTAAATCAACGAAATTATTTTATTATTGCCAATTTGAGTTTTCTACGTACGCTAAAACTGTCAAAAATCAGAGATCCACAATAATATTCAGAAAATTCATTACACTACGAGTCATCTATCGAATATATTTTTATACTGAATACCTTTTGGTTTCATCTACTACTTTTCAGCATTTATTATACGTCAATTGATACTAACAAGACAAACTTTTTTTCTCAAAATGTTTTCTACTTTCTATACCTAAAGTAAAATATTTAAAACAGTGTTTAGTGATTAATTATAATTGGTTTCTTTCTATTTTTTTTTAAAAATAATAAAACTGAAATCTATCCCTGTTTTCTACAAGTAAAGACTATTCTTTGAGAATCTTATTGTAACAATATAAGCGTTACATGCAAAATATTTTAAAGGAGAGTCAGTGATTTATTTTCACTTTCATACCGCCAGCCATAAAACCAATAAAGAACAAGTTTCACTAAGAAAATGCCAACAGCAGCAGTGGGCTACGTGAATTGATAATGAAATTAATTCTACCATTAAATATTCAACTACGATTTATTGTTATTTAGTTGTAAAATAATATTGAGAAATCACAAGGAACAACAAAATATCCCACAGGCATAAAAATTGGAATGTTATTATGAACGTACGAAATAAGTGATTCTGTATTTCTTTACGACCAAGTACTTAATAACGTGTACATATACTTATATACAAAATTATTTAGTCATTTACAATTAAACAAATGTTAACTTTATAGGCACCGTCGTATTCTCTCGAAATATTGGTGTGCATTTCATTTCTGCATAGATACACATATTTTATATTAATTTACACTTTACTAAATTAATATTAATTTGTACGATAAAATTTATCACTTACGTACTTGTTGAAATACAGTCTTCGCGACAACCAAAATAAGTTGACCTTCACTTACATCCAAACATGTACCAATAAAGAGTCTACCCACTGAACAGGACGTCACTTGAGTTTGTTAAAACGTTATTTATATTAATTATTGTTTACTGTTTCACATTCACCATCAATATGCATTTCAAAATTGATGAAAATATTAAAGAACAAGGGAAACGAACTATCAAGTAATAAGCCTGAATGAAATTCGCAGTACCCGTGACAGCTAACGAAAAAACCGTAGTAACCGTCGTCGTATCAAGAGCGCAGCGGTGTCAGGTTTACAACTGAACAGAGAGAGAGTCAAGCGGCCTTTCGGTGGGGATAGGCGCGAGAGAGATCAGGGGGACGGAGGTAGTTCATTCATAAGTGCGGTTGTTCCGGTATTTGTAATTTGCGCTGCATCAGTACAATGAATGAAAATAACAATGAGGCAGTAAAGTTTATCTTGACGTTATCTTTTTTAGTATCGTTTCATGTTATAAATCATTGATTAGTGTTTTCAATACATACTTAGTTTACAAAACGTTCAATACTGATAAGTGATCCATTGTTAATTCATTCTGGGTTACCTATTTATTTAAACAATAAAAACTGTAGTGGTATTTAGAAAAATGACTCTGATATTTTTATGAAATCATCCGTCTTTAGATTCATTAAAGAAAACAAAAAGGTTGTAACTTTTTTGGTCCTCTCTTCCCTAGATAATAATTTTTATCACTGATGTTTTTACTAAAATTTTTCATCTTGAATTAATTATAACTTGAAAACTATTTGCTTTAGGAATAAGGTTGATAAATAATAACCTTATAGAAGTTACCTATTTTAATAAGTTATTAAAACAAATAAAGAAAATTTGTTCATTCCGTTTAAAATAACGAAATAATGAATGAACTGGAAAATATTTTCATTAAATAGACCCCTTTGACTTGTACAAGAATACGAAGTTTCAAATAAATATATTTTTATCTTTCCCATAAACATCTACTGAACGGTTAACCTCACTAATGATATTTTTTCCTTAACATAAAGGAGGTGGTAGATTTGGTAGAAAATAGAACTTTTTGGAAGAGACGGACTTTTAGTTTTACATTTACATTAATATTTATATTAATATAATGAATATTAAGTATTATTCGGTTGAACATTTTTAAATCGAACATTAAATTAAATAAATAGGCTTAAAACGATTTAAGTTAATAACCAAGTACCTAAATGCAAATGTATGTAGTTGAATAATAATAATTTCTACTTAAATTTAATGAAAAATTAAGACAAAAATTGGCATTCGCACAAATTAGCAAAATAAAATTCTTAAACAATTTTAAAGGATCTTAGATTTGGCCGGGGACCTATGCAGACTGCCCATTGCATACTGATAAGATTTAATAAAATCAAAATCGCGATCCGCGTCTGGTAGTTTCGCTAAATTACTAACCAAGAACTTATACTGTTCTTATACATTTGGTTTACTTATTTATTTATCACGTATAAACGCTGTTTCGTCGATTCAGTTGAACAAGTAGATGCCCTACTAACGCCTTTGTCTAACATATGAAATGCTTCAGTTATAGTAGCATATATTAGCGGATGTCCATAATAGTGTTTTTTTATAACTAGAAAAATAATTTAATAATTAGGTTCCAATCAAGGAAAACACACATTTCTAAGAAATATAAATTTTAACGTTGAAATAACATTAACGGACGGATAAGAATACGTAACATAAGAAATTTTATATTTGTAATGTATCAACGTTGCGTTTGTAGTTAAGAAATAACGAAAATAACGAAAAATCAGAGATTTTTTACAAAACACCTCAAACTACTCAAGTTTGAGAATTAGAAAAGAGATGAATATTGTAGAATGGAAAGAATATTGACAAAACATTAAGCATTAGGATGTCCTAAATTTGAAAAGGGGTGCTAGAATTTTAATTAATTTTTTTATCAATTTTTAGAACAATTGCTTTTACGTTATGGACCCTTATCCTTTGTTGGGCAAACTAAAATTAAAATATAATATTAATAAGAGCGGTAGAATTACTGTAAAGTTTAAAATAAACAACGAAAATATTAGAGTTTCTAATTTACTTAACTAATGAAAAATATAAATAAATAATTTTTGAAGATATATAGTGGTAATAGTTTTTAAATGCATGTTTACACTTCATTTTTTTGATTTCTTATTAAATTATTAATATCCCAATAAAGTTAAAATATAAACCAATGAAGCCAGTAATTTTCTTACATTTCTTTCCTATGAATTGTAAAATCCATGTAATCAGTTAGATTAAAATGATATTTACGGCTTTAAATCCTTGAATCTGTCTATTTAGTACGTGATTGTAAATTGAATCTAAAAATAACATACAAGTTCTTACAAAATATAAATTGATACTGTTTGCCTTTTTTTCAATAATCAAATAAAGGGCAAGTTTATATATGATATTTACTTTTTATAAACATTCTTTATATATAATTAAACAGATAGAATTTATATGAAAAACAGGAAATGAAAAATTGTGCTAAGACTTTATTATATTAGGTATGTTTCAATTTTATAAAGCTTTTGTTTAAAATTGACTTAACAAACACAGATGTTGGTTAAATCGCGATAAAGCTTGGACAAACAATACGCAATCATTTCAAACAGATAATTTCCTAAACGCAATTTAAACAAATATTTAGAATATAACCTGCCAACAAATATTAACACCGGAAGACAAGAACAATAAAATGAGATTATTTTATCGTAAGACGACGGTTATTTGACGAATAATCGAATTAAGTAGTATGTACATATGTTCACACAAACGATTCGTGATAAAAAGTAATCCAGTGGAGGTTTTACGTTATTGAATTGTCCTTTTAAAGTATGTATAAATAAAAATCATTAAAGTTCCAGAGTTGTTTTAGAAAATTAAAGTTGCTGTTCGGAATACTGTATAGGTGTATTGTATTATTATTCACTATATTATTGTTGAAACTCCATTTTAACAATGAGAGAAAAAGAAACACTCTTTTAAAGTTTCAACAACGACCGTTTCGCCACACTGTGGCTTCATCAGGTGGATGAAACACAATGAAATATATTGTAAAAACTACATTAAAATACAATGGTGAAACAGTCGTTGTGAACTTTTAAAATAAAAAAATTTGAAACTTTAAAAGAGTGTTTCTTTTTCTCTCATTATTGTATTACTTATCACCTTTTACAATAGCAATAAAATAACAAACTTAATAATTAATGTTTCAAACCACCATCTGAACCGTGTTAATTGTCATTAATAGAATCTTTTATTGTACTGAGGATTAATTGTTCAAATATAAAAACATAATTTATTTATAATTATCAAAAAGTATCCCAACTGACAATGAATTGATAACATAAATATTTTTGTTCATTGTATTTGCGGGAGTGGAATTGTACAGACATTTCTAAAGTCTTCCGCATTAATTCGCATTGGGGAGTTTGATAAGACAAATAATATATAAATAACAATAACATATCTAAATAAAAATTAATTATCTAATTAACAATATGAAAGTCTTTAATTGGTATATTTGGCGTGTTTAATAATAATGAATAAATTAAATTAATATCTAATTATTTTTCTGTTGCTCTGCATCCGAAGCGAGTTCATAAAATGTAGCTGAATTTGTTTATTGTAATACGCAATAGATATTTCATGTTAACGGATTAGTTTCTTCAATAGCATATGTTCACACACTTATTCTTTCCCAATAATGAGATAAGTTAACGTTACACGTAATGATGAAAGAAATTAAATGCTTTTAAATGTTTCAAGATTTTATTGTAAAAAAAAAACTCTACAATCGTTTCGGTTTGTTAGAGCTTTATCAAGAGTAAGTAATGTGACTACTAAAATTCAAAATTTACATTGGGCCTTATATGTATATCTAAATATTTATCTATTATAATTGTCTCTTCAAAATCTATTTGATCATTTGTTATGTTTAAATTTCTTTGGAGCGCTTTCTTAACCCACCCGTCAATTATAGATGGAATAGTGAATAATATGGCGAAAAAACTTATTACTAAACAATTATACGTAGGATTCGACAAAGAAAACTGTAAGTTTAGTTTAATTAACTATTCTGGTAAAGGTAGCCAAAAGATTTGTAACGAACTTAATAAGTTAGGAATAAAAACCACATCTGTAAATAAACGTAACCTAGGAAAATTGTTAGTTAATAATAAACAAAAAACTAGTACGTTAAAGAAAAGTGGAGTCTATAAAATAAATTGTAAAGATTGCGATGCATTCTATTTAGGACAAACGAGGAGAAACTTAGAAATTAGGTTAAAAGAACATATAAAAAGTATCAAAGACTAACGAAAATGTACAGGTAAAAGCACCCATTGTATAGAATCAGCACATGATTTAGATGTCGAAAATATAAAATTATTACATGTAGACAACAAAGGAAAAAGATTAACTTATTTAGAACAATTAGAAATTAAGAAAGCGCTCTAAAGAGATTTCAACATAACAAATGATCAAATAGATTTTAAAGAGGCAATTATAATAGATAAATATTTAGGTATTTCCAATAATACACCCACACACACAAATCCACCCTAACACACACCAGTAGTATATATAAGGCCCAATGTAAACTTTGAATTTTAGTAGTCACATTACTTATTCTTAATAAAGGTCTAACAAACCGAAACATTGTACAATAAAATCTTTAAACATTTAAAAGCATTTAATTTTTTTCATCATTATTATAAAATGTTTCACAAAACTATTACCAACGAATCCATTTCTGTTATTAACGTTACACGTGTTAAAAGATGTTGCAGCACATTGTTGTTTGTAGTATAATTACAATAATTTTCATATTTTTTTTAATAACAATAAACAATAAGTTGTATGGAATTTACCGTTGCCCGCTTCATTCAACAGCCGGTCAGCCAACGACGAAGTGCGGGGCACGGTGGGGGCAGATCCGGTGACCGTGTGGTGGCGATTCGATCACATTCCACTCTGCTGCCACGAACGGTCATTCATAACGGGCTCCCGTCGCCCCGCAATCCCCGCGGCGCCTAACTTAAGTCCCATGAATGGACATGTGACAAATGTATCCGTAACACGAGTGCGACAGACCGCGGTTTATTATAATGACAATAAAGGTACTTACGGTTGTTCGTTTTCTCGAAGATAGCAAGACGAATGAAAAATTTATATACAGGGTGATAATTTCTAATAGGTAAACTAAAATAGAAATCGTTCTTCATCTACGAACCATCCATAAAATATGTACATTATTTTTTAACTTATTAAGACACCTCCATTAACTATTAAGATGTTAGATAGTTAACCTCTAATATGTAGCAATGAGTTTAATTATCATTAGTAATAAAAAAAAAAAACGAATTTAAACTTTCTAAGGTGCATTTATTGTGAAACATTATGTAATAATTAATAAAACAAACAGTTCAAATGTTCACTAATTTATTTAAGTTAATTGTCGAGGAATTTGAAATAAACTGAGTTTTATAAAAACAAAACGCCTGCAAAAATGGCTCCTCCGCCATTTATGTTCTATTAAGGAAAATTATTTGTCAAAATCTTGTATTACAATTGTGCAAAAAGTCTAACTCTTAACCCCCGTTTGGTTCACTTATTGTAAATGTAGCCATTAACACTTTTTCCTCAGAAGACCGATGGTAGAAACGTTAAATTAGATTTCTGAAAAATACTCCTTCTTTCAGAGATTTTCACGTTTTCTTCTGGTAAAAATAACTCCCTTCGAGACGTTTTAAGTATTATTTTGAAGATTTTGAAATTCTCCACCTATTATCCAATTGGAGGATTACGATTACTGTATTAGTATTAGAGATACATGCAAAAACGAGACAAACCTGCACATTTATTTGTACCATCATTGATATTTTAATTCCTGGAATCTATTTTACATGGTGGCATAATCGGATTGCTGATAAAAAAATAGACATCAAAAAATGTACGTAGACTGGCTTAACACGGAAAAACCGGATTTAGACTCACTTATGGCAGGTATATAATATAATCTGAATTACCTTTTTTAGAGTTCTTTGTGCAAATTGCAGTTAATATTCTTTATATTATATTAACTTAAAGTGACCGAGCGGCGTGGTCTAGTGCTCTAGATCATTGCTTAGCATTCGGGAGGTCACCGGTTCGATCCCGGGTCTGGCTGCTCTGGTCCAAGTTTTCTGTGGTTTCCTTGGATCATTTAGACAAATGCTGGAGCAGTAATATTCCACAGATAATCTTTCACTTCTCTTCTGTCTTCATTTCATCCGTCTTATCTTTCTCTCCCTAACTACACCATCTACCCATTACCACGATTCCTCAAAGGAGGCTGAAGAGGGCCCTACGCCCTACCCTCCGGATTTGCACCACAGTGTAGATCGGAGGGACTGCCCGCCCACCAGCAAGAGTAGCTGGTGGGAATGAAATACAAAAAAGAAAAAAAACTTAAACTTAGTTTCTGTACGAACTCTCTGAAGATGGCTGTGATCAGTTGAAACAATTGTTAGAGTGTTTAATAAATAAGTGTAAAACCAAAAATTTTCGTGTTTTCTTAATTTTATCAAAATGTGTTACCACTATCCAACCGCTCAATCAACCAACGTCAATATTCATTGTTTTGGATGATCGCTAGTACTTATATAGAGCACATTGGATTATCGTGCATCGTAACACGGAATACAAAGATGTTATATACGATTACATACCTACAATTTGTTTGTTCATAAATAGGTTTTTGAAATGTTATTATTTTTTTTGTTTAAAGAAAATTTCGTAAACGCAGTGAAGTAGCTAATATGGATGACACCCGGGACACCCCAAAAATGAAAACTGCTAAAATTAATAAAAATACGAAAAACGTAATTAAATTAATTAATGCAAATTAGAGTCACTAATAATTAAGTTACAACATTAAGGCAATAATAGTAGACAATCTTTTATTAGGTATACATTCTATCACATTGATGTATAAAAGTGAAAGCTGGGTATGGCAAAAGAATAATGAGAATAGAATTAATACACATAAAGCATGTAACACTGATATATATATAATATAATTAAAAGGAATTATAGGGTAATAGAATTCAGTAGAAATAATATAAGAAATAAAGCAGGGCTCATCTTGATAGGAAACGAAGAAAAAGCGGAAAGGTGGAAAGAATACTTGGGGAATCTATAAGCAGGCGAAGAATTAGAAGATGTCGAAAATTCGAATAAAAACACTTAGTTCTTGAAACTTTTGAAATTTTCGAATCTGTAACATGCTTAGTTTAGTTTCCCTAAAATGTCTAATGTACCACTCAGTTTGAATGACCCTGTATATAAAACAAAAGATAGCGCAGTGTCGAGCTTTTAATAAAAAGAAATTACTTCTGTACTCACGATTGGCTTTGTGTGGATGCGAAACATGGACGATTGGTTCGGCGGAATAGAACAAATCAGAAGGGTTTGAAATGCGATGTTCTAGGTGGCTGATGAAAATACCATGGAAAAAAAAACTTTTTTGTGTTTCATTCCGACCAGATACTTGTGGTGGTGGGCGGGCAGTCCCTCCGACCTACACTGTAGTGCAAACCGGAGAGTAGGCCGTAAGACCCTTTCAGGAATCGTGGAAATGGGTGGGTGGTGGGGTTAGGGAGAGAAAGATGAGACGGACGAAATGAAGACAGGAGAGAAGTGAAAGATTATCTGTGGAATATTACTGCCGATCCAAGGGAACCACAGAAAACTTGAACCAGAGCAGCCAGACCCGGGTTCGAACCAGTGATCTCCCGAATGCTAAGCAATGATCTAGAGCACTAGACCACGCCGCTCGGTACCATGGATAAAAATAGTTAGAAACGAGGAAGTGTTACAATGAGTGTTATGGAAGTCCACAAGGAAGAGGAGAGATGGGTTGGTAGGACACCTTCTGAGACATGAAGAACTAATTAGAGAATCATTAAATGCAGTAAAAATGAGCACAGGAAGGCCCTTTTTCACGGTTAGGTATTACCCGTCCCTGACGCCCCTCTAACTACACCACTGCCTAAATGATACTTTTATCATGATTATTAAAGAACACTATTACCTAGTACAACAAACAACGTTTTGTTGTTATTAGTTTATCAACGTTAAATATAAAAACAAAACGATGACATCAGAAAACAATGAATGTGTTATTTGGAAAGTTATAGGACACAATAAACTAGAACGGAAATCGAGTAACAGCTAGATGCGAATTAATAAAAAAAAAGGAAATGACATGAGCTTTTTAAAACGCACTCCGCATTATAATAGCAATTTTAAGTAAGCACAACCGAATAATCTAAATGAATAGTATGATATTATTATGCACACAATACTGCTTTAATAACCGTTAGTCACAATATTTTCAAATGGTAATTGGTATCACTTATGGAGATGTTTATTGTGAAGTAAGTAGACAAAAAAATCCAATTCGTTATCAATCAATATTCAGAATAATTGTCGTATTATATTTTAAAATATAAAAATAAATATAGGCACTTAGAAATATTATTCCAATATTGTCTTATATATTTTTTTAAATTGTCATAACAACCCCGATAGCCAGTCGTGATGATCATAAATGCAACATCCTATTTTGAAAACAAATTTTGATCAAGTTCAATACACATGTTGTACATTCATTGAATAAAAATATAACAGGCGGGCTGAAAAGTTCGTAGGCTAGCATAGAAAAAATTTTTTTTTTTGATAGAATTTGATTTTATTATTGAATATAATTCCCTTCGAGGGTGATACAACTATTATAGCGGTCATACAATTTTTCGATGCCATTTTTATAATACGATTTGTCTTTAGCCTCAAAATAGGTTTCAGTTTCGGCGGTTACCTCTTTATCGGCGAAAAATTTCTATCCAGAGAGCATACTCTTGCGGTCTGAGAACAGAAAAAAGGCGCTGGAGGCCAGATCTGGAGAGTACGGTGGATGCGGAAGTAATTCGAAGCCCAATTTATGGAATTTTGCCATTGATTTTATTGATTTGTGAGACGGTTCATTGTCTTGATGAAACAGCACTTTCTTTTTTCGTCAAATGAGGTCGATTTTCCGCGATATCGTCTTTTAAACGCTCCAATAACGCTACGTAATAGTCGTTGTTTATGGTTTTCCCCTTTTTAAGATAGTTGATAGTTAATATATATATACTATACCATGAGTATCCCAGAATACTAATGCCTGATGCCATAACCTTGCCAGCCGACTTTTGCGTCTTTCCACGCTTCACGTGCAGTCCACTCGGTTGACTGTCGATTGGACTCCGCACTCCGGTACGCAAAAATTCGAATTTATTACGATTGAACAGCTCCCAGCTCCAAACACTGCTTAGAATCATCGATTCGATCCGTTGTTGTTTTTGGTCGATTGTGAGTTCGCGGCTCGCGCGGCACCCACTTTATACAGAGCTTTCACAAATCGAAATATTCATTCAAGATATGACCATGACCAACACGTTCCTTTGATATATTTAGGGTCGGGTCTCACCTATCTCAATCAACTTCACTTTACGGTTATCAAAAACTATTTTATGGACTTCTTTGATGTTTTAACAGCCTTTTTGGGGCGTCCACTGCGTGCATCGTCCTCGGTGCTCATTTCGCCTCGTTTAAATTTAGCAAACCACTTTTGTACGGTTGATTTTCTTGGTGCAAAGTCCGAATAATGTTTATCAAGCAAACCTTGGTTTCAAGAGTATTTTTTTTTTCGCTAAAAAGCAATGCTTTATTAATACACGAAATTCCTTTTTATCCATTTTTTCAAAGTAACAAAATTTCTAAAAGTTCACTAAAAATGCTATAACTCAGATACTAATAGTGAAACAGCTGTCAAATTTATACACGCGTCTTTTGAAGGTTAGGGCTAATTAAAAATCATATGGATTTGATACTAGTAGCGCCATCTATGGGTCAGCCTACGAACTTTTCAGCCCGCCTGTTACATTACTAAATAAATTTGATAATTTAGGAATTACTAATCAGTAAAATAGGTGCTGAATTATTGCGACAAAGTATTTAGGTAAAATTTATTACCAAACCTTTATTTACACTAGATTTACATAGTATAAGTTGTAAACATTTGGTAAATAAAACGGTTGATGATTAAACTTTTAGTTCGGAAACCGTCTTTTCAATATGGCTGCCGATTACTTCGCGTCGAATGATTCTGTAAGTTTGTGATAAAATATAAGATCATAAAAAATCTATCATCCAAAATAGAAAATGCACTGGATTAGCCGAACACTGCATTACAAACGATCATTTTATTGATACAAAAAAATGTAAATTGTTACATAATTTAAATAAAGGCAAATGGCTAGATCTGCATGAAATTTTAGAAGTTAAAAAAGCTTGCAAACATCAAGATAACGTACTAAACGACCAAACTGAATTTTGGACCTCCCCACTCATAAATTTGTTCATCTAACCCCTACATAAGTATATAAGATCGTTGTTACTTTTGTAAAATTATTCTCTTTGGTAATGGCTTAGCAACCGAAACAATTGTTAGAGTGTTCTAAATAAAAACTGTGAAACAAAAAGTGTACCAAGTGTTTTATTTCTTAATCTTATTAAATATGTTTCACCAAGTGTCTAGCCAAGATTCAATTTCTTATATATTCAGATATGTTACAAATATTTTCATTTACCTACAAGTGAAACAACCTTTACGCATGCCACGATGAAAAAATGTTTGTAACTGCTAACTAGAGCTAGTATTATAAGTCTATTAATTAGCACAATTAGCGAGCATAAACAATTGTTTATTCCGGTTTAAGAAATCAATAGTGTGGCAAAACATTCATAGTGCAAAAGATAAACATTATTGCAAAGTAATTGAACATATGCTTGATAGACTTGATACTTCTACTTATCAGAAAACAATTACATAATCCAATGACAACCTAAGAGGAAATCATAACCGGAAACATTAACTTATTGTATTAAAAAATATCACGTTACTTTCTGATACTAGAATCTTAATCAATTAAGTTCCGACGACCAAAATAAAAGTCTTATTTTATAGATACACATCCAAAGCGTTAACTTTGCATTTATAATAATGAAAGAACACGACTAACTGCACGTACGCCTTTTTAGTATTCTACAAAATAAGCTAAAAAGACAAAGTGATGAAACACTGTCGTTATGGGCTCATTGCGAATTTATGTTCACAATTTTTCTACAATATGTAGGTATATCACGTACTTACTGCATTGTGTCCAAAATTAACATCGTTCTTACGATATCTAGTACCAATTTAAATTATTTCATGCATAGAATTTATATAGAAGTGATTGTACCGAATGTGCAGTAAGAAATTTGTATTAAACGTACAGATCGGCTATTGTTGCATAGTCACTGACATTTCCATGCCCATTAAACCGCAATAGTTAACAGTAACGTCTTGATGAATAGAGGCATTCAACTTGAAACCAAGTAAAAACCGCTGCAAGGGATGATGATCACGTCATTAAGGTAATTAACGTCATACCAAGTCAATGGTGATAAATCGCCTTGAAACACACAGATTATGCGGGAAACAGGTACATTAATAATATCTAAGAACAAAATTAAGTTCTTGGTCAAGTAATTTATCGAAGCTACCAGACGTGGATCGCGATTTCGATCTTATTAGATCTCATCAGCACGCCATAGACAGATTCGATAAATTGCTGACCAAATCGCTGGAGATCGGCATAAAGCGGATTTAAATAAGACGTTGATATGGCAGTACGTCGCCATCTACCTTCTTTTGCTGCTATTGCCGTATTTCAGTAATTTATCGAATCTGCCTATGGCGTGCTGATGAGATCTAATAAGATCGAAATCGCGATCCAAGTCTGGTATCTTCGATAAATTACTTGACCAAGAACTTAATTTTGTTGTTATTAATTTGCTTTACGTGTCTGTCACGTATGTAAGCTGCGCCGCCGATTCAGTTAGACAAAATGATACCCTAAATAAGGCCTTGTCTAACGTTATGAAATACGGCAATAGCAGCAAAAGAAGGTAGATGGCGACGTACTGCCATATCAACGTCTCAATAATATCTCATTCAGTGATAAGGTTTCTGTTTTTACTATTTGGCGCAGCTTCGCTCTTTAGCGCAAGCACCCATCCAACATTCGGAATGGGTCACCAGACAATTCCTACACCCCCCCTCCCCAGTACCCCCCAACCTCCGCAAGCAATACACTTCCCGTTCCCAACTACCCCAGGGATGAAAAACCTTCGGGTTGCACTCCCTTCTCGAGGAGGGGTTCTAGTCGGTAAGAATTCGACACTACCCCCACCTTCGGGGGTGTCTATGAAGATTTCCCCTCCTCGATGTTAAAAACTAAATAAAATAAAAACTATTTGGCGCATTAACGATCTACAAATAGAGCCATTGAAAACAATAACCCGATCTTCTCAAAAACCCTCAAACACCAACCAAAACGATAAGACGAAAACCGAAAAAGAAAATCTCTTTCCCCCCCACCCGCCAAATTTTTGGAAAAACTCACAGAACCCCGAAGAATACTCGAATATTTCGAAAACCTACCTCTTTCTATTAAATAAACCACTACAAATCAACCAATACACGAATCACACCCATATACACAAACACACACACACACAATTAACCAAAAAAATACTTATATACAATCAAATGATCATATAACGGCCTGAGAGGGAAAGGTTTTAGACGGTAAAAATCCGACCTTACCCAATCGCACGGGCGAAGATTTCCTCTCCCCGAAAACAAAAAAAACTATTTGACTACGAACCCATACATAAATTATTTGAAAAGAATAAAAACCGACTAAAAATCCGTGGAGCACTAAAAGACTAATTAATTAATTAATTATATATATATATAACCTCTTTTTTACTTCATTCGACTGCTTTTTTAACTAAATTCGGCATTCTGCTATATCCCTGGGGGTGACGACTAGACATTTCTAATATTCACTTGTTAATAATCAATGCACCTCTCTAATCCAGTTTAAAGAATTTAACCAAAACAAAAACAAAAACGCAATAGCATACTTTTTGTTTAAAATTATCCACTGAATCTATTTTTACATTGAGATTTATTTATTTGTAGGTAAATAAATTAAAAAAACTGAGAAAAATTTTTAGACACTATAAATATTGTGTTACTTATATATTATTAAAATAATGAATAGTTTGGATTACAAAACTAGGTATGTTAATAATTAGTTAATTGACTTTATAGTAGTTTGTTTCTTATTTGAATTTTTAAAAATCATCTCTACTTGAAAAATTCGGCGATAGAACAATAACACAGACATTCTTGTAAAAGTATTAACTAAATCCTGGTTTGTTTTATATATCTATTAGATATCATTTTATTGTTAGATAAATAGAATATAAAACATAATTGTAATAGTTCAAACTCCGTTTCGATTCTTTCACTCTACATTATTAATAGGTTCACTGGTACACTCGAAAGAGGCAATGTATGCATATATCTGAGTGCCCAGAAAATCCAATTACCCAATTTGAATAATAAAAAAGACACAAAAAGAAACACTTACCGTTATAAAATGATTACAATACTGTCACAAGAAATTGTATTAAACGAATGACAGATTTGATCGAGCACTACTGTACTTATGTTTAAATGAAATGAATGAATTACGTATGTTCTTATTGAGTAAAAGTATTATGATTGTAGTAATATAATACACACTACAAAACTTGAATCCCCACCTACGACTTTATGATTCAATTGTAATAAGGGAATATACATATATACATATATATATATATATACATATATATATATATATATATATAATAATAATTAATAGGTATAATAAATAAGTCTTCCATGAGAACATTTTATAATCTGTTTTCGTAATAATTTTCTCGTTGCAGAGGGTAATACACGAACATTTTTAAAGAAAGAAAGTATTTTTATTTAAAAATGAACTTCTTCATAGTAACCTAATGGTAATAATAAGATATATATATATATATATATATATATATATATATATATGTGTGAAAATTATTACGAAAACAGATTATAAAATGTTCTCATGGAAGACTTATTTATTATACCTATTAATTATCAAAGAACAATCATTCTGGTTATTCAAATGCCACAAAACTTTTTATACTGCTATTAAGAATACCTACATTCAGCACCCCTCAGAACTAACCAAAACCCCCTACGTGAGTGGGGTGAAAATAGAAACAATTAAGTCAAATTATTTGGGAATATTAAAAGTCTTGTCTAATATACGTTAAATGTGAGCTATTTAAACCAGCGGTTCAAACCAGAATACTTATCATGTGTTGTCACCATTAATATAAATAATTTAAAATAAACAAAAGATAAGCTATGTGTCAGATTTCCTTTGATTATAATAAGATGTGTCCCATGTACAATAAATTTGATGGTATCACAACAATATCTAATTATAAATTGATATACAAGAGGGTGTTACATAGAAAATGATCCTTATGGGTGCCACTTAGTGTAAGAGGTACGTATATATATATACACATAAGAACATCTTAAAGTTTATTCAGTAATACGTCTTCTGAAGATGCCTTTATAGGGCGAAACAATTGTAAAGACAATTAAAATAATAAAGTGGAAATTACAAAATTTGAATTTTATTTATTATAACTAGAGACCAATTTTTGGAGAAAGGTTGTGACATCGATTCCCTGATCTATATCTATATATATATATTTATATTTATATTTATAATATAGCCTGTAAAGGCATTTATGCCAGCGCCCACCTGATGAGACCCGACAGGTCGAAACCGGTCGTGGGATATGGCTTTCGGATCGTTGTGCCTACTTGGTAGGACGTGTTCCAAATGTGAGATCTTTGATCTTAATATTTAGACGAATAAGGATTTTAATTCCTTCTTTTTTCAATATGTTATATCTTCCTCTAAGAATCCATCGGAATGAACAGTGTAATTCAATGCCGGTAGGGGTATTAGCCCTCGGAGTAGTTATTTCTGTTGATTCTATATTTATATTTTTACGTGATCGAAATGTTTTATTTAAGTTCGAAACGCTTTTTATAACATGAATAAAAACGAGAATATGTTGAATATGTAATAAAATAGATGTTATGTCGTTTCATTTTTTTTTATCCGGTCTGAAGCGTTCGAATAGAAAAATCCCTTGTTGTGAGATAAAAATGCTTGACCAACGAAAATCCAAAGGAAGAAATAATGCATTATTGTAATACAAAGCACTGCATTTAGTATCACAAAATGGACTTAATACTTATTAAAAGTATCAAGACATGCTCAACAATATTGAAACTTTTCATTTAGTTAAAAAATTGTGCGTCTCCTGTAGGTAATTGTTGCCTTTGTGTTTTCATTCATGTCAAGAATCCAATCAAATTACTTACATTGTTTAATTAAAAAGAAACTAATCGTATATAAGCTGGAAATTTAATTCCATTATAAAAAGTGTTCTATTTTTGTTGAAAAAAAAAACAAATGCAATTGCTGAACTCGATATGGGATGTATCACTTTACAAAAAACCTTCTCGGGTTAATTTTCAAGTAACAGTTAAAAATAATAATAACATGCAAATATCTCTTTTCACAATGTAAAACGATCTATTATTTTTAATTAAAATATAAATTTACCACTGATCTAAAATATTTTTGTTTCAAATAATCTTTTTGTATTACGTTCGAAATTTTACAGTCTATATACAAATACCCCATATCCATATTTTATCAAATATTTACGTACGATAAAATCATAAATTGAGTACAAAGAGAAAAATTGCATAAATGTCTGACAGTCAATGTAAAGTAGAACGAAATTATAATAAAATAAAATAAAATAAAAATCATCATGACCAACACGTTTCCTAACTATAAAAAGTTGTCATTGATATTTAAATATACAGGGTGAGTCACTAAGCCGAAATCGGCCATTTATACGCGCATAGCTCAAAATAAAGAAAAATATTTCAAATAAAAGTTGTATGGGGGTTAAGTGTAGAATAACGCAAAAATATTTTCAAATATGGCGGACTTCCAGTTATACCGGAAATGCACATTAACTTCGTTATTTTAAATGGAACACCCTATTTTTTATTATACTTTTGAATTTCCCATAAAAAAATAATGTCAATTTATTAACATTAAATTGGACCTGGGACGCACCCTTCCGGATTTATTTCAGGTTTCTTGGAAAATTTTACGTTTGCAGTATTTGGCGCCATTTTAAATATCTCAGAAACGAAAGGACTTAGAGTGTTGCGGTTTTCACATTCCGTTTCTGGAAGAAATTGCCTATCATCTACAGGTATTAGATAGACACAAATTCAAAACAGGGATAACAATTTTTTTCAATGGAATGCCATATTTTTTCTCACATAGTATAATGCAAAATTAAATTTCCTTTCGACTGATATAGGGGTGTTGGTATCTGTGAGCAGTAGTTTTTGAGAAATTTGCATTTTTTTTTAAATTTGCATTTTTTTTTAAATTTTCAATAAAATTGCGTTATCACGTTGGCCGTTTCAAAGTTTGGCGATTTTGTTTTGTTTTTTCGAAGAAATGTCAGTTTATTAATTGTTGAGTTAGGGCGTAGAAGTAGATGCAGAAGTTTTCATGCCAAATAACCAACCTAATTGTGAAAATAGTAATAATATGTACCTATGCCTAAATAAAACGTAAAAAGTATTCGAAACAATTTATTATTAATAGAAATCGGCTGCGCACTTGTTATCGTGAGACTGGTGGTCATGTAGAACATTTAATTTAATTTTTATTGTCTCTATTCTTATCCATTATTCTTAATGTTTGTTAAGCTGTTTTATCTAATTTTATTTATAATTGTTTAATTCTTTCAAGCTCAAACCTCGAAGTATGCATTGTAATTGCCCTAACCCAAAGTATAAACCATTTCTATTAATAATAAATGGTTTCGAATACTGTTTACATTTTATTTAGGTATAGGTACATATTATTACTATTTTCACAATTAGGTTGGTTATTTGGCATTAAAACTTCTGCATCTACTGCTACGCCCTAGCTCAACAATTAATAAACTGACATTTCTTCGAAAAAACAAAACAAAATCGCCAAACTTTGAACCGGTCAACGTGATAACGCGATTTTATTGAAAATTTAAAAAAAAAATGCAAATTTCTCAAAAACTACTGCTCACAGATACCAATACCCCTATATCAGTCGAAAGGAAATTTCATCTTGCATTATACTATGTGAGAAAAAATATGGCATTCCATTAAAAAAAAAATAGTTATCCCTGTTTGAATTTGTGAATATTGGCATGGATAAATTTTATACTATTGATAATGAATGTGTCTATCTAATACCTGTAGATGATAGGCAATTTCTTCCAGAAATGGAATGTGAAAACCGCAACCCTCTAAGTCCTTTCGTTTCTGAGATATTTAAAATGGCGCCAAATACTGCAAACGTCAAATTTTCCAAGAAACCTGAAATAAATCCGGAAGGGTGCGTCCCAGGTCCAATTTAATGTTAATAAATTGACATTATTTTTTTATGGGAAATTTAAAAGTATAATATAAAATAGGGTGTTCCATTTAAAATAACGAAGTTAATGTGCATTTCCGGTATAACCCGAAGTCCGCCATATTTGAAAATATTTTTGCGTTATTCTACACTTAACCCCATACAACTTTTATTTGAAATATTTTTCTCTATTTTGAACTATGCGCGTATAAATGGTCGATTTCGGCTTAGTGACTCACCCTGTATACATCGCCCCTACCTCCTATCATTTCCAAATAAGAGTATATAAAAATTTAGAAGGTTTTAATGTGTTGGTACTTTCAATTAAAAAATATTTTGAATACACTAATTGGTTTAGAGTAATTAATTCGAACTTGGTACAATAAATATTACACAAAAGTTGTTAGGTAGGTATATTAAAAGATATTTAGAACAGATTACACCTATAATTAATAAATAAACCTGTTAAAATTTACATTAGTGTTATATTTTCTTCATATTAAAAGATCTTTAAATATTGTCAAAAACGTGTATAACAACATAGTAGTACCTACGCTGGTACAAAATTATAATTGTGTAGATTCAAAAATTCGTGAAAGTGATCTGTATTTTTATAATGGCAATGGGAAGAACATTAACCTTTAAATGATGTCTAATTTGCAGGTTCCGGTGGTCTGCCGCAACAACCGAAAAGAGATGAATAACACAGCCTCAGGTAAAGGAGCAGATCAGCAGATGCTGGAAAATATTTACAGAGCAAGCAAGCTAAAAGTAAAAGCCTGATTTATTTTTATTCTACACCAATCTGTTTATTGATTTTTACTATAATAACGAAATATAGCTCAGATTGAAATTTTATCTATAGTATAATCCATAGTAGAAAAGGCAGAAAAGGCACGTGTAAGGGAGGCTAGCTTCAACTTAAATTTCCCAATTCATTTTTGAAAAGTGTCTTAATTGAAGTCCAATCAATTGAAAAGCTAAAATAGGCAATTTTAGTTGATTTACGAGGGTGTATCAAATATAAACGGGATTGGTTTTGTAAAAAATTCGAACTATATTTAATTAAACTTCGACACATATATTATCTTTCTACATAGTCTCCCACCCTAGAAATACATTTTTCCCATCGGATTGATAGCATTTTTATGCCATCATCGTAGAAACTCTTCGGGAGATTTTATAACCATTGGAGCATAAATGCTTCCACTGCGTCTTTCTCGTGGAACCGTTGGCCTCCAAGCGCTTCTTTCAGAGGCCCAAAAAGATGGAAGTCACAAGGGGACAAGTCGGGGCTATATGGTGGATGTTCCAGCATTTCCCAGCCGAATGCATCCAATTTTTGCCTTGTGACATCTTTGCATCTACTACTAGCAAGTCATTAAAATCTCCGTTTAAATTTGATACACACTCGTAATATCGTATTAAAGGCAGTATGTCGCCATCTACTGTATTTAGTTCTAACTGTGGTATTTCATTTGTTTGACAAGGACTTAAGAAGATATCTACTTGAGAAACTCAATCCACGACGCGGCTTATATAACAAGATAGGCACGTAAACCAAATTAATAAAGAACATTTGGTTCTTGGACAAAAATTTATCGAGATTACCGGATGTGGATCGCGATTTCGATCTCATCAACAAATCAACTTCCTTTTACTCAACAGCTTTGGTTTGGTCAGTAATTTATCGATGTTACCAGTGGTGTGCAGATGAGATCTGATAAAATCGAAATTGCGATCCACATCTGAAAATTTCGATAAACTTTTTACCAAAAACTAAATGTTATTTATTAATTTTAGTTGAGGAGAAAATTGGACCAGATGCCTATGTTATTGCAAAAGGTATTTTCACTCAAAGTTGCATAGATCCAAACTATTTCAGGACCTGAAAAAACAACCCCAAACATGTATTTTACATTTACGTATATGTGTGTTTTAGCTCCCAGACAAAAATTATTATTGATATTACAGGAAAATTGAAAAAAATGTATTAACGGACGACAATATACGAAGCTCTAACAAAAGGGAGTGACTGATACAGAGTGAACAATTTTAAAGAATAAGCATTTCTTAGGTAATATAATGTGTTTATTATATAATAAATATATATATATAAATAAGGTTAGTTAGAATTTTACTATTAGTGGGAGTAAAGAATCAAAGAACTATCCTCTTTTATGTTCTGAGATCACGGAGTAACCAAGGAAAGCTGTCGACGAAATATATCTTTTGTTTAATCGCAATCAAGTATGAATTTTTACTTAAACATTTCTTTATCTAACGGAGGAGAAAAGGCAGTTTGACAATACTTACTTTCTACTAAATAAGCTCCTAGACCTTTTAAATAAAATTAACGACAACATTAAAATTACCCATGAAATTGAAAGTAATAATTCATTAAACTTCTTAGATTTAACAGTTAGTCATACAAATAACAAATATCATTATAAAATTTACAGAAAACCTTCCACAGCTTATACCATCATTCCAGCAAATTCTAACCAATCCCGTAAAATAAAACTCGCTTCTTTTCATAGCTTGATCCATAGACTTACTAATATACCACTCTCAGAAACTGATTATTATTCACAATTAAACACGATAAAACATACAGCTGTGAACAATGGTTTCGACCCATCTATAGTTACCAATATACTTAATAAAAAACTGAAAACAAAAACCAGGTCTTCCATTTATATTAGTAATCCTACCACTAACAAGACTGCTACGAAAAAAATAGTGACACGTTTAAAGAAACTCAATCTTTATCCAGTGGTAACCAATAAAAACAATTTAGGTCGTCTATTGGTTAATAACAAATAAAAAATCGAAATAATGAAAAGAAACTGTGTTTATCAAATCAACAGCAAAAATTGTAACGCTACTTATATCGGCCAGAGTGGTCGTGCCTTTAATGTTAGACTGAAAGAACATGTAAGTAGCATTAAGAAAAAACTATGTACAACAGGCTTGTCAGAACATTTTATAGTTGAAAATCATGAAATTGATACGGATCACGCAAAAATATTACATATTCAACCCAAAAGTAAAATGTTGAATTTCCTAAAAAATATAGAAATCAAAAAAGCATTGTTTTCAAAGTCAAATTTAATAAATAACCAAACTGAATTATCAACAAGCAATACACCTTTGTTGCTAAGCAACTTATAACTTCTTGGTTTTCACCCCCTTCTCCTTTTCCTCTCCTCGAGAGAATCCAGTTGTAATTATATATATACCTACTAGACTTTCTTATTATTAGTATAAAAAGTACTCTTGATAATAACCGTCTTGGTCGAAACGATTCGTCGAGAAAATATATGTGTTGAAACAATTTTTATTTTATTTCTTCTATACTTACTTCTTCCTTAATATTTCAACCAGTATAACCACAAAATCGGCCGTGTTCTTTCACTATATAACATCACACTCTGAGTTCTAGTCTTCTTCTGTAGATGTCGACATAATACACTATGCCGTAAGAATGTTTTCCCAGAGGTAACTCAGGGAAGAGTTGAGCAAGAAGACGTCAAATTTAATTTTTTGATAGATACAATTTCCATAAATATTTAAAAGAGACAACCTTGAAATAGAACTCACTGTATATGTGGTCACCTGACTAAATTTCTATGTCGTGCTAGGTATATATATATATATATATTTATATCCAAACTGACTGGAAACGTGACTAAATTAATACAGGGGTTACAGTTAACGAAGGAGACACAAGAAGCATAAGAAGTTATTTTTTTAATAGAATACCTGAAAAACCAATACAATAACAAATGAGCATGGGAGTTCTGGAGTGCATGTTTTTAAAATCAATCTATTTCAATTTTTGTGGGTATTAAACAATTCCACCAGAAAGGTGGACGTTTTCCGTGTATTAATCGCTCATCTAATAATTAGACTCACTAATGTGATCTCTCCCAACCCCACCCCTAGTACAGACCCCTCATTAATAGTTTAAAAATTGTATGTTTTCATTGGTAATTCTAAAATTTCAGATTGTCTTAGACAAGGATCTTAACTAAACTTACATACAACAAGTTTTTGAATTTAGGCGAATCCAGTCTCTGAGGACGACACCTTTAAGCCCAATTGGTGTCGAAACACGTACCTATTAGACTTTTAAACGTTTTATAAAAAAATCGGGTTACAGTATTTTGTTAGCCAACTTTCACGAAACGTCATTTATTTTCTTAAGTGACTTATTTATTTATTGTATTATATGTAGGTAAAATTTAGTGTTATTTTTTTCTGAATATAAGTACCTATATTTGTCCATTATCACCAAAAGGATATTACCGTATAGGTAGTTCATCAATAAAACATTATAATACATGCCTATAATAGTATACTTATTATAGTTTGTCAAGGAATTTCAAACTAAATAATAACTAGGAACGATATGATAATTTACGGCTGTTTTTTAGATTCATATTTAATTAACATAAACGTATAATGTTGTAAGTTATAACCTTTCACATACTTATACATGTAAACTTTATGGAGCGAAATCGATAATTATAATTTTACATTGTAATTATTTTCATATGGATGTTTTAAATATATCTGATCGTGAATAATATAGGTAATGGTGTCTAATTTAGCATGCTCGCTCTGTGACTACAAGGCACAATATTGTTATAAGTTAAATTAAAAGTGTACATCATATTAGTCACGAAAAAAAGAAGTCGGAACGTAAGTTATTTACTCACCACTCCAGCATAATCCAACGAAATCATCTTTGTGAGGGTTTTCTATATCACAATGTAATTCCCACGTGCCCAATTCTTTTCTCACTATTGTAATTTTGTTCTTATTTGCATTATTATTTTCTACACTGATTGTTCTTTGAATGGTACCATTATCTATTTCCGTCACCTCATTATTAGAACTATCACCCTCGTTATTTTCCGTATTTTCGACAGTAATACATTCCGTTTCTTTATCTGATTTTCCCGCGCCACAACAATTCGACATTTCAATTTTGTTTCTCACCTAGGTAACTAGAATTTTTATCTTTGCAGACTCCCGTTTTCCACTAAGATTATCATTGCGGAAAAGCTGCGGAAGACGTTGCCATGGTTACAGACAGAAACTGGCGCCGGAGCCCGCACAACTTTAAAGGTCATACATCTTCTGAATAATATTTTATAAAACCCGTAAACACCATACGTAAATAACAACAATAATGATGCTCTGTAGGATGTGCCCGGGGCATGACTTTTAATTAGATTCAAACAAATAACCGGACACAGACAACTATTTCAAAACAAACCAATGAAAGTTAGATAAAAAAAAATAAAAAACGTTCCCTCTAATTTAAATATTACTTAAACTTTGTTATCACGACATTCCCGAATTTTACATTATACCTAATTTAAGAATAGATTGTTTATTTACACACTAACATCTTTCCGCACAACACCTGTCACCTATTAGATAAGTTATGAAAGAGTGTTTATTATACAGAGCAATATACCTTCAAAAGCGTAAAAGTTATACAAGGTAAAAATTATACTTCAAATAGAGAAACCTAGAAAACACTCAATGCCGGTATTGTCATATGATTGGTCAGCGGTTAAAATAATCTTCTTATTAACGATTTTTCGCCATTTTAACTTCGGAATGTAATACATTTAAATATTTATTTGCGATAATTTGATAAGTAAGCTCAATTTAAAATTTGGTTTAAGTTAAGAATGTATGTAGATACATATTTGACTTATAAGAATTTATAGAACAGAAACAGAATTTTCTTAACAAAAAATATTATTTATAAATGTAATTTCTATACAGGCCTAAAGCCCGTTATATAAGAATGCAATTTTTAGAAAGGTAACGCATATTAGGTGTCAAGCAACTCGCTCTTGGTTATACAAACAAAAAAAGAGAAAATTAAAAACAATAAGAGTTTAACATATTCAAATAAAAGAGCTCTGAATGATTTCTTAAATTGAGTAATACTGACGTTTCTGGTTATCACTAAACAATCTAAAAGCGTCAGTTCCAACCCAAAGATGTTATGTCTTGATTGCATACCAAACAACAATGAGTTTTCTGAGCAACTATAGAATAATTATGAGAGAAACTATCCATCAGATAGCCGAATCTAACAATAAATAAAATAAACCTTAAAAATCTAAGTTTTATTTTTCAATTTAATTTAGCAGACCCAAAGTATGGACTCGTATCTTAGATGCATATATGAACCCCAATTGAATCAGGGAAGTATATAATTTTATTAGGACGTGGAATATATTATTAAAGGCAGATTCCTAGATGCATTATTCACCATAGACACATAAGCGATTTAAACGAATCAGAATCAAAGTTAATGCCAAAGGTCTCTAACCTGACCCCGTCACTCAACTAATTGGACATCAATAATATAATCATAATGTCTCCGATTGTTATCTCTCCCAAATGTCATATAGCAACATTTGTTCACTCTTAAGAAGCCACAATCCAAAAAATAGTATGCCCATCGGTCAGTGCCATATTACCTAAAATAATTTCAAGTTATTGGATGATACGTTAATACCTAAGAATCGCTAACGAACAACATCACATCATTTACGTAGGGAGACAGCAGAAGTGGACCACAGTGTGGAACTCCACAATTGATTATAAACTTGTCACAAACTTGACCTGTAAACCGTCAGCCGTCGCATAGGATATATAGTTAGAGAACGAGCATACATTTATGACGGTTGACTGGCGTCTCGCGGATCCATGCTGCTTATATAGTGTTTTTTTTTTAATACACACTAGTAGAAAAAATCGAATAATTATAGAAAAAACATGTTAATTTAATTTTATTTAAACATGTGGAAATTAAAGCGTTTCACAACGGTTACAATTGTACATTTTTCAAAAAAGCTTATATTACTAACAAATGCAAGACAAACAAACAAAATAACATCACAATATTTAACTAATTTAGATATAGAATTTTCACGCAAGACCGACATTACACATTTATTATAAATTAAATTGTAAAAAATGAGGTAGTTGTTTTAGTAAGTTGTCGATATATAATTTACGGTTATGCATACGCAACAAACAAACTACTTATAATTACTTAATAAACACTCAAAACTATCATACGGTTATCGAAAACTTTTAAGAAACTGTCAATAAAGATGAAATATATCATAATGTAACACGTCTGTATCGCTAGCAGAGGTCACTACGGTGTAGACACGTATGTGTCTGTCCCTCACAAGTACCTTTGTGCCTATGCTTATGTTCGGAAACTGACCGTACTTACGGAACGTCTTATTTGATTGACGCGTCGCTTGAATACAACGGTAGCAATATAAAAGTATCGAATGTATCATATACATGTCTCCTTCTTATTATTTATTTCATACTTTTTCAATATAAACTTCTATTTCTTAAATGTATACAGTAAGCTATTAGTAACTAAATTTTTAATACCTTCTCATCTTTTATAACAGTTCCACTTTAACTTTTAGTAACAGTTACATACTTTTAGCCACGAAGTAAACAATTTTTAACATGGTTTCAAATTTTTTACAATACCTTAGCTTAACATAAAATATTCCACTAAAAGTAAATACGTAAAAAGTTTTTTTATGAACTTAAATTGAAGCAAAAAATTAAGAGGATAAAAACTTATATACACAATAATGACGCACAAAAATATCTAACATTAATATTCAACTACTTAATAATAAGCCTGTTTGTTAATTACTCGATTTTGAATTGGCGAGTTTGTAGTAAAATCGTTACAAGAATTTTTTGGAAACATGCTGTTACTTTCTAATACGTTGTCCTTAAGTCCTATGGGTTTCCCTGAGTAATAGTTGGTGTAAACGTGTTCGAAATGTGGAAAACTACAATTTACAGGCATTGTTCTGTATAGACTTTCAGAAATCATTACAGGTTCTGCCCTGCGTCCTAAACTTATGTTTAACTGCCCTTCCGGACTTTTAGTCTCACAATAAGGTTTCCATTCGTTAAATCGATTTCTCTGAAGTTCGAAAGTTTTCGTAAAACCATTAGTAGTACCTGTCGTTAATTGAAACGTAGGTTCAGAAGCAATTGAGCATTTCTCATATTCATTACAAGCAGAATTATTTATTGATGAAGGAAGTGAATAGTAGGCTTTCTCCATACCGCTATCTCGTGAGCAAAATCCGGAACTTTGACTAGAGCACCGACTTGGCGACGTTAAAAATTTATTTGGTAGGTCTTCATTTTGCCAAAAACCCCCAGCAACCCATGAATTTTGAGTAGGATTTTGAAATTTTGAGGGGGATATGATGGGTTTTGGTCGAGGCACATTTGTATTAACAGAAAAAGAATTAAGAGTATAATCTTTTTTAAAAGTAAACGGCGTACTTACGTTTCTATTTATAAATGCAGAATTACCTAGAGTAAGATTATTTAAGCCTACATTTAAATCTGAACCAATAAAATGGTTAGACTTTATTGGTGATGAAAAGGGAGAATGAGATGGAGAAAATTTATTAGAAAACGAATCTTCTGGAGATGAACCTTTCGAATTAAACTGAGTAGTTTTTGGGGATACATCAATATTAAATTTCGGAGATGAATGAGTAGGCCATTTATCGTTAAACATTTGGGGACTTGATTGTTTTTCAATACCTCGAAAACTCTGATTTAATGATGGATTCCAAGAATACATATTTCCTTGTAGGTCATCTTCGTAATTGGAAGTCTTATCAACCGTCTTGTTCAGTTTTTTAAATGGGATCAGTTTGCGTTTGAGACTTTTACCATTTCTATTGTTGTAACTTTTTATATATAAAGTTAGCAACACAAATGAAATCACAACCTACAACAAAATAAGAGACATACATTCTTGTGATAACACCTTTTTAAGTAACATATATTATTAATAAATTATTAATCAAAAAGAAATATATGAATTATAAGTTTTTTAGTTTTAATAAAAATTTATTGTAACATTATATAATTTAAATCTTGCAAATTGGGTAGCATAAGGGTATTTTAATGTTCAATAATTACCTTAATACAGTCCACTGGCAAATTGTGTAATGAAGAGAAGGATAGAATTATCAGTAGTGTCCATGCTAATATATTTAGTAAAGAATCACTATTTCTTTTACTTTTCCACAACAAAAGTGTCAATTGTAAGACAAATCCATTGATAAGTACTGATGCAGCATTAATATTAGTAATAAGATACTTAATGTGATGAAATTTATGTGGCAGTCTTGTAATAATTGGCAGTTCCAGTGAATAAATTCTTAATAAAGAATGAGGTATTTCTGTTTGTTTGACAAGGTTATTAAAATTGTCCCGAAGGTAACTATAATGAATTAAACATCTCTCAGAAACCAAACGAATAAATGTAGCCAGCACTCTATGATTAAATAGATCTTTGAATACAAATCCAGTATGCAGCAATGCCAATATTATGAGACTCAATTGCAACAATTTTAGACAAAGTCCAAACTTTATTGGCTTGCTTATGCCATAGTAATTATTTATATCTAATGGAATAACGCCCTTTCTTTTTAAATTAGAAATATTCAAACCCAATAATGAATTCTGCTTGCGAATAGTAGTATTAACTATTTTATCACATTGAGGGCAGAGTTTGTATGCTTTCTCTAATTGTTTTCTGCAACATAAGAACACACTTATAATAACTATTGTTTTAAAAAAGGCAATCCACTCACTGAAAATGTTCAATTTCAATATCATAGTTTTCTTCATATAAAGGTATAAAATTGGCCAACTGATAAATTTTAAGTTGTTGATTATTGTTACAAAATTGGCATAAACCATTAATAGTATTTGAAATAACAGTCTTTCTATAGGCAGTTTTTTTAGTATTAAGAAGTTCATCACTAAATTCCGGCAACAGTTGATTATAATCACCATCCTAGAACAAACAAACAATTATTAAGGTAACAATGTAATACCATGAACATACCTTATTGAAACCATTATACTGTTCACAATAGGAACAAATAAAACTATTATAATCATCATACGGCACTTTACTCCATTGATTGCAGAACCAGCAATTTACATTTATAGGAAACTGGCGCCTTCAAAATAAAAAAAATAAAACCGGTACCCGAATAAGTTTTGTCAACTTACCGTATTTTAAAATATAAATTTGTTAACACTAATAGTACTAATGATGTAATTGTCAGACATGGTAGAATACGTAGAAGTACTTCTAAAAGGGTGTGTATTTTTATGTCGATATTATACTCCATTTATCTAATGCTACAATAAATAAAAACAATACAAAGATAACCTCACTTTTCTCCCTCCAAATGTAAACGTGACTTGACTCGGCTCAACCCATTCTTGCTCATACCTCATACTAGCTGACCCAGGGTTGCCAATTCAACTTTTATTCCTTCAGATACATTTCTTTTATTTTCTCCCTTTAAGCGTATTCAGATTTAATAACCGAGAAGTTATTTTTATACTAAATTTCAGAAAGACTTATGATTGTATCAATAGAACAGTTCAAAACAGTATATAAATTATTAAGTAGATCTACTGAAAGTTCAATAAACTTAATAATTCTGGGCTGACCAGAGAGCTAAACTTAATATCTTCAATAACTTGGTATTACCATACCTACGATATTTGGAAACCGCATTTTAATTTAAAACGACTTTCCGATAAATTAGTTTTTGCCATTAAAAAATACACATTAAAACAATTTACTACTGAAAAAAACTTGACATTTACCTAATGTTTAAATTTTATTTTTTTACAATTTGTACTGTCATTTAGATATATAAAACCTAATCACAGATTTATTTGGAATTAGTTTTGTTAAAAATTAATTCAAATGAAGACGTGAAAATAAAATTTAAGGTAATACAAATAACGACACAATTTATTTAAATACAAAGTAATTCATTAACACAAATGAAAAATAACAACACATTTGGATTTTTTACTACTTATAAAGCTAACTGCTATCGTTTACAACACAATGTTTTATTTTGGTGTACTTAGCGTTGTAAAGGGGGCATAATTGGCTGCATACCTCCCCCCGAAATTGCAGTATTGGGACCTAATAGCATCTATATATAAAAAGAAGTATTAATTTCTGTTCAATAAATTAATCCTCAAAATAAATAAACACCACATTTTAAAAACAAGCACAAATATCTCTGATGTACCCTACCTGTTTATGTTGAGATCGTTGGGCTTCTTCCATTTGTAATCGTTCTACCTCTATTATTACTGGTGCAAATAATATAAGGGATGAGGTAACAACAATCCAAATAACATTTCGAGAAAAGTTAAACAAAGATTTCACAGTAGATTTTGTTGACACTAATGCACCGTGGGTAGTATTCCGGAATGGCTCAGGGAACATTTCTGACAGGCCCAACAATCTCTCCGATAGTGTTTCGTCAGGCTGTATTAAATAAAAAAAGGAGTTATGTTATAAATAAGAAGTTTATGGGTCGATAATAACACATACTGAATTTCATATATATATACTGTAATTTATAAACTTACCTCATCATCATAATTTTCTTCAATTGCAGGCTTATCAGGACTAAACTCCTTAGCACTTCCTTCTTGGGAACCCATACCGCTATCGAGTTCTTCTGACGACATGGGATATGCTTTTCAAAAATTTTAACTCAATAATAAACACTTAAATATTCAAGCACATACACTTTAGTACACAATGCTATTCGATTTTAATGAGCTTAAACATGAAACAGATTAAATTCAAAATGAAAGATTAAAGCACGGGATTATTGACGGCATGCTCCCATTTGGTGTAATTTTTGGATTTTGGACAATTGAATATATTCCACACGTTACAGATCAGACATTAAAACAGTCTAGCCGTCACACTCGGAGAAACCACGAATATAACCGAATGCCAAATTTAATAAAACAAGGAGGGTATTATTTAGTAAAAACAGAAAATAACCTACGTCAATCATAACCTGACTTAATCCACCAAACTAGGTTATAGATGTATACTTCTTTTTAACTTAATTGACTCCTATTTCCTTAATTAAATACATTCGACTATATTCGTGGCTCCTCCAGATGTGATGAATAGACGTTTCTCATTCTTTGATTTGGATTTTGGATAGGATGACATTAACTTATCTATGGTAATAAATATCAGGTACAGTCTAATACAGTCAAGCAAAATGATGTGATGAATCGAAATGATTTAGCGATCAATGAAACAAGATTGTTTTGCTGATATTTAATCTTTTTGTTCTATCAATAACAGAGGTTTTACTGCTTCTCCTCCCCTATAATTTCTCTATTTTCCTGTTTGTCAGATTAAGATTGTAATATATATAATACAGTACGAAGTATTTCATATTAACATTCATTCAGAACTTATTAGTGTTTGCTTTAATATTAATATATTTTAGGCAACGCTGCTTGGTGGAAATGGCTGACACCACCACAAATAATAAATATATATATCAAATACCAATACCAACTATATTTTATTTTAAATTGTAACGATTGTTTCCGAAAACGACCGAATGATCAAGGCGCAACTTAATTTCGACTCGCGACTTTGTTAGGCTGTCTGAACCCGAAAGTTTGCTTGTGGATAGTTGGTTGTAATTTTTCTTATGTGAAGCTGTACAGTTGGGATCTATACTAAGCCGTGAGTGAGTGTTGAAAGAGTAACAAAGTATCGTTCGTGTTTTTGTGGTAACTGTGCGGGTTATTGACTTTTTATATGAATTTGGAGTTATAAATAAATACTTCCTGACTGTGGTGGTACTTGTTTATAAACCAGAAACTTTTCTACATTACTGCTAAACAAAAAAGGTTAGTGTTTAGTTTACGCTACTTATTTAAGTTTTTATTGTGATTCACTAAAACATTTAAAAAAAGAGTGTAAATCAAATTTAATTTAAAGCGCCTTTCAAATTCTTATAAAATATTTTCATCAATGAAACAGGCCAAATATAGCTGAATATAAACAATCTATTAATTGCAAATTGAATTCGTGTTTAGAAACATTTTTATTATTTATGAATGTTTAAAGTAATGATGATTTATGAATGTCCAATAAAGGAAAGTAAACTTTAAACAGTTTTTCTGAGTAAAAAAGACAGAGATGGTTGTAAATGCATCCTCCCGTTTTTCTCGGTTCGCAGCAGGTCGTTGTTCTCTGCGTCTGGAAGAGACGCAGGTCAAAGGTTATTCTCAAGGATCGCACCTGAACCTGAAAATTTTCGTTATAATTATTGCTTTATATTATATGTTTACAGTATTACATTATTAAATTATTATTAACATGTGAAAAATGTTAAATGCTCTCTTTAATTTAATTACATTTTATTGACAATGTAAAATTGCAATTAATAGTGTGTATACATAGGTACTGTGTTAACTAGGTAGGTACCTTACTCAACCACTTAAAATTTTATAGTTACTATTTCATGAGATACAGAAATAACTTGGGATTTCACAGGAATTTTGGTGCTAAATTTTAGAGCATAAGTTCCTCTCCCTCTCAAACAAGCTAACCCCTCATGTATATATACCCTCTTTTCATTATCGCTCCTCTCCCCCCTAAAGAAGACTTCTGGTTCGGCGCATGAAATAAAAATAATCATTTCAATTTACCTTTTAATGAATTTAACAGTAAATGGAGGTATTAGGGGTATATATTTATTTCGATAAATTTATTGAAAGGTAATGAGTTGGAATTTAATCTCGAACTTGTTTTTTCGTGGCTTCTTAATGAAATTCCATTAGGTGGCCTGAAAACATTATCCTAATAAAACAGTTAATTTGCAATGATTTCGCGGTTGAGTAATTATGAAACATATTTATTCAACCAAAGAAATAAAATAAATAAATAAATTGGCTTTTGTATGTTTTCAATCGTTTAATGTAAAACTACAAACGGATTTGTTTTTGACTAATAAGTGTATTTAACCATTAGATAAAATTCCTAGAATATATTGCTTGGCGTAATTTAGATAATTATGTTTGTGTCCTGTCTAGATATTTAGAACTGTTTTGGCTGAATGTTTTGTTTATTTTAGAAAATAAATTTTTAGTGAGACCTCTGCTAACTGCTTTACGGCCGGGGGGATGCAATAAAATATTAGATACTTACTACTTAATAACTAATAATGTAAAACAGCAATTAAATAAAACAAGAAAATAAATATAATTACAAAAACGGATTTTTTTAAATCGAACTTTTATATAAGAATAAAATAAAAAGTGTTGTAACCAATCGATAACAAAGTTACTTCTCGGCAGGTAAATAAGGTAGTTGTATATTCAAAAAAGAAGGAATTAAAATATTTTCGTCTAAATTTTAAGATCAAAGATCTCATATTTTGAACGCGTCCTACCAAGTAGGCACAACGAACCGAAAGCCACATCCCACGACCGGTTTCGACCGGTAGGGGTATTAGCCTTCGGAGTAGTTGTTTCTGTTGATTCCATATTTATATTTATAAGGTAGTTGTACTTTTTAGTCAAAGGCATCGAGCTTTTATTATTAACTCGTTAATGCATTCTTAAATAAAAGTTCGATTCTAAAAAAATAATTTTTACTAATATTTATTTTGAGCTATTTAATGCTAAAATTGTGTATTTGAAAATGATCCACCAGACTAAATTTATAACTAATTACATTTTTCTCTATAGCATATGAAAGAATTTGTGGAAAATATATAATTGTTTATCTTATGTCATATCCAGAAAAGTTGTTAGTTTTTTTAAACAGTGTCTAAAGATTGCAATTTGAAATTTTGTCTAATTTTTCGCATTTTTCTCGAAAAATATTCAAGTAATCGTATGAAAAAATGTGCAAGGATAGATTGCTAGATCCTTAAAATAAAATTTGAGACGTTTCGATCGGAGTTATTTTCACTTAGAAAAACGTGAAAAATATACCGAGAAAGATCATTTTTTGAAAATTTATAACTTCGCCATTTTAACGTTTCTAGCATCGCCCTTCTGGGAAAAAGTAGTGATTATTGAGTACAATAAGTAAACCAAAGGGGGGATTCTGTTGGACTTCTTTTGCCTGGAAATGTATTAGTGATAGAGCGAAGGGGGTAGGGAGAACCAAACGGCGGAGGAACAATTATTACATGCATTTTTTAATTACTTATGAGTATTTAAAGAAAAAAGTGATATATATATTAAGGTGACCAACTATTTTTTGTTCAAAAAGGGTACACTTTGCAAGTATTTCATAGGTGAAAAAAAAGAAGAAAAAACGATAAAAACTTTATTTTCTTTTAAAAATATAGCTTTCTTCGGAGTGGATTTTTTTTGCTAAATGAGGATGTTCGTCTAATAATGTAGACACATCCGAACAACTTTCATTTTGCATATTAAATTTAACTGTTAAGACTGGAGATAATGTTTTTACAGAAAGTTGCGACTTCTCACTGCTCCAATAATCATTCCCTAGTGAATATACCCTTTCAACAGTAGCATTAGTGCCTGGACAACATAAGGAAATTTCTATTTTCATGTAAGATATGTTCTACTCTAAAATGCCGAAAGATTTCTACCCATCTTTTGTCAAGTTCTATTTTCTCATCGTTCCATTTCTTCAATTTTTCTTCATTTAAATATAAATTTACTCTTCGAATTTCTTCAAAGAGAAAATTGTCATTAATAACAATATCTTTTACGAAAGGATGTTGTCATTCTTCGGGTGTACAGGCCGTCGTCGGCTGGAATTGCTTCCTAACGTTTCAGAGGACCTCTGAAGAAGCTCGCCACTCGTGCTAGCGAAACGTTAGGAAGCAATTCCAACCGACGACGGCCTGTACACCCGAAGAATGACAACATCCTTTCATCAACTGGCCGCGAAAGCCTTAATCAATTTGTCAATATCTTTTACTTCCTTCATTACAAATTTGACTGCTGAAGAAACTTCTTTCCATTCAATTTTACTATTTAGAAGGGTCCATTTGAAACAATTTAATGCTCTAAAGTTCACTATCCATTCTTCGATATATTCATAGCAAATTTTGTAAAAAAATTTAACTTCTTTTAAAAATTCATTTTAATTCAAATCACTGTCAAACTCGTGTCTGGTGTTTGCCCTGTCCTCTGACGTACCGGAAACGGTAAGCAATATGCGCGCGTGAAATTCAAACCACTGCCAAATAATTTTAAATATTTAATTAATAAAATTGAAATAAAATAATCTAAAAAAATGTTTAAAAACACAAATAGGTATAAAATTATACAAATGAGTACTTTCAGAGTACAGGATTTGAAAAGAGTACGGTTTGCGGAAAAAGAGTACAAAACTCAGTAAATGAGTATAGTTGGTCACCTTATATATATGCTTTCAATTTAGAACTTTAATAATCTGTTTTCTAAAATTTCCCATTTGAGTGAGGTGTAGTGACCTACGGAAAATTGCAGTTGTTCAAAAACTATGTCTGTCAGAATTCCTCCTCGGTTCACTTATTGTGCACAATAAACAACTACTTTTCTGGGAAGGCTGATGCTAGAAACGTTAAATTAGGAAAGTTATGAAAATTTGAAAAATATTTTTTCATATACTCACGCCCCCGCCGGGACAACAGCAACAATTTTTTCCCTCATTGTATGAGACAAAATTGTAAATTGCATTGTTTAAAAAAACCTTATAGGATTGATGTTAAACATTTTGACAATAATTAAATGCTTTTGTGCTATAATGACTGGACCATTTTATTTGATACCCATATCAATGGTCAAGGTTATCATTTTATTATATAGTCACAGCCCATTACGATAACGGGAACTGGTTCAAAATTGATTTGTACTCAACAGATGTATGTCTGTCTGCAATACTAGTAAATAAAGACATTTAAAAACCGATGGTAGAGTCGGTTAGATATTTTAATAAAAATTCCTTTTTTCTTAAGTTTTATACAAAAATGAGTCATAAGCAAATGTTTTGCTTAATTAGATTTCCACAATTCTATGTCACTTGCCTATGTTCGACGTCAAATTAAATTTTGACAATTTTTACGAACCAGATCGAGATTAGAAGAATAAAATTTTTATCTTGATTCACCAGTAAAACATTTTTATATTATAAAAAGATTTGGATAGGGGTGTTACTTTTGATTATAATTTTTAGAAAAACAAAATAAAAACCATTAGAAGTTCCAAACTTATTGATTACAAGTGTTTTTTACAAAAATTGTAGTTTTCAAAGTTTACTTTAATATTGAAATATCATATGTAGTTTCCAATGTTTGGGATTTCCAATATTATTATTATTATTTTGATATTAAAACATTACTGTTTATTAACTGACGGAGTTGTTTAAAATGTGATGTCATACGTATTTGTACCTGTCTGTTACAGTAACCTTGAACTTTTTAAAGGACAATCTAGAAAGAAGTGATTTTTTTCTTAGTAATCGGTAACAGCCTTTCATTGATGAATTCATTTTTCAATCGTACGTTTAAATAAAAGTTTGTTGTGATTGGAAGTATATAGGTTATGTAACTATTAGTATATTGGTTTAAATAAAGTATGAAATAAATTGTTAAACAAAAATTCAATTACAATATATACAGATTCTTATTATAAGACTTTCGGTTTATTAAAGACCAGGGAGAAGTATCTAATCTGTAGCATTTTAAATGAAGGAATTGATCCATGAGGGTTGAAAAGCGTCTCTACAAAAAAAAATAATCGGAAAGGTTCACCATGATCATCTAGTGACGCTAAAACTTACAATTATGTTAGCATGTGAAAAACCGAGCGCAACAATATAATAAGTTGATATCAATTCAACAAACATAAATTGAACAATGTAACACTCACTCACTTGAATATATAAATAACAAATGTTCACATACTCAAACATGTCAATCACTATGATGATTACTCGCTAAATATCCCTTTTATTTTTTAGCACCTTTATCAAATATAAAAAGAAATATGTGTGAGCACTTCTTATGCATCGAACTCTAAATAAGGCCTTATTGCAATATAAATAAGCATGAAAGAAATACATTGACCGCAGCCAATCACTACTGTAATCATCTACTTTACATTTATGATGCTGTAATCCTATTGGGAAAGGGCAAGCACTCTGCACCCCCACTACCTTTACTTTTGCAAGACAGATTTCTCTGCCCAAAAACTGGACTGAGGTCGTTAATAAGTTAGATAACTGTACAACAGCAGCCTACAGTCCTCATTGCACTGCAGCGCCCTAAAACCTCAGCCCCTAATATTAATAATGACTGTGTCACCGCAGCTAACAGTCTAGGTAGCGTTCCTGTACATATTTTCATTAATTACTTTTGAATTAATATAAATTATCAATTAGCATCATTTCAGAAATCAATCAGTTAAATAGTTATTAAAAATGAAAATGCTTGAAGTACTCAGTTAGCAACTCACCTGAATCCAATAATTTCATATATTTGGAATAACTCACTTAAACAATTAAAATGTAATGACACACCCGAAAAACGCAATTATTACACACAGAATAATAATTTAATGAACGAAATTGTCTTATTGGGAATCCCCTACTAAATATAGTTCACAATGGTATCATTGTTACTGTAAAGAAATTCACGTTCGAACTCGCGTCGATCCAAACATGTTTTTATTTATAATATAAACAAACAGATTTCGGCGAACTCGCTACTGATTAAAATACACACCTTGTAATTAGTAAATACAAATTAATTTTTGAATGAGCAGCAGCATTTTCGAAATTGCAGTATGAACTTCGTTTGTAAGGCAAATGCACATTTTCACTTTTTTTGTAGTATCCTTTTGCTTATGTCTGGAATATATTATAATGCCGTAGGAGACCTGTCTTGTATTATATAACTACGTTAACGATAAGTAGCAGAATGTTCAGAAATGAAATTTTTGAACTTTTAGAGATAATACTTAAGTTTTCAATATTCTCTATTTTATTACCTATATTACGTTCGTAAGATGAGATATTCGTAAAGGAAGACCGAACATGGGTTAACGTGATTAATAGATACGTCAGCATATTTAAAGGATCTCTCAAGTTATTGCGAACAAGACGGTAAATTCATAAAAGATGTTTTAGTACTTATGTAGGTAATTCCCGAAATTTATGAGGGACCGCGAGATTGTATGGTTCTGCAAAACCTATTTTTTATTTTCCAAAAATGACCATTTACGCGAATGCAGAGAGGCACACATAAATTGGGGGCGGACACGCTAATACTTTAATAATATTTATTATTTTTATGATAAAATATTTTATTTTATTTTAAAAATAAAAAAACAAGAATATAAAAACAGAAGGCAGGCCGAAAGGCCCTTTTCAGACTTCTTTTTAGGAATCGTGGGATTGTGTGGGTGAGACAGATGTGACGGATGAAATGAAGACAGAAGAGAAGTGAAGGATTAGTTTATCTGTGGAATATTAGCGTCTCAGCTTTGTCTAAATTACCTAAGGAAACCACAATAAACTTAAATTAGGGCAGGCAGACTCGGGTCGAACCGACGACCTTCCGAATGCTAAGCTATGATTTAGAATCTAGATCACCAGGTAGACCGTGTCGCCTGGTGTTCAACTGAATCGACGACACAGCTTATATTCGTGATAGGCACATAAACCAAACTAAACAGAGCAGTATACGCCAGTAATTTATCTTCTAACGCTGTTAGTTTTTGACTGATGGCTTTTATGCATATGATAGTAGGTGTTTATGTTTGTACATTTATATCGTGGTAAATGTGATTTCTAAGAATGTTTATTGCAGTCAATTACAGTAAAAGTACAATTAAAAAATGCTGGAAATTTGGCGGAGTTGTAGAACAAACTGGATAGCTTAAACCCCAACGCCAAAACACGACACAAAATGTCTGAAGCACTTTTCGGTAACAATGTTACTTCTTCAGAGACTGAAGAGAACTAAAAATTAAGGGCAATGTAAATATTAAATATACTAACTAATTATATGGTCCAGTGAACAACTCTGTACTATTAAAAATATTGCTAATGACAATGATTATAACCGTAACATTATTGGTAAATTAGTTAATAAGATTAAATTTAAGAACCTAATGTCTAGATCCTCCACTTTTCAAAAAGATCTTAGCAAAACCAAGTTTATTACTGTGCTATACGAGTCTAGATTTACTTGAGGACTCGGATCTATTTTTCATAAACTTGGTTATCAAATGGCCTACAATTCTAATTCTAATACACTTCAAGCACTTCTTGGTAACCTTAAAGAAAAAAATCCTTTTCTAGAAAAGTCGGGGATATATGAAATTGTAACGAATGCAATAAGAAATATCGTATGTTGGTCAGACTAGACGTTGTCTTCTGGTCAGGTTTAAAGAGCATTTAGCTCACGTTAAATTTGGTAGAACTGAAAAATCAAGTGTTGCTCCACATATTCTTACTGATAGTCATAGGATCAATATTGACAACCTTAAGTTAATTAAGGAAATTAAACATAATTACTTACTAAATAGTTTTGAAAGCATGTTTATTTATAAAAATAGATTAAGTTCTCTTAATAGCGACAAGGGTCCTATTCATGGCTTTCCGATTTTTAGTTTAATTTAATTCTTTTGTTATTGTTTTTGTAAGGTCCACTGAATATTGCGGCAGTTAAAACGAATCTTGTTCACTAGACCATATAATTAGTTAGTATATTGCCCTTAGTTTTTAGTTCTCTTCAGTCCCTGAGGAAGATAACTTTGTTACCGAAAAGTGCTTCGGATATTTTGTGTCGTGTTTTGGCGTTAGGGTTTGGGCCATCCAGTCTGTTTTATAAAAGTACCATTTTAAATTTGGAATGTAAATTAAAACGGACTTGTATTAGCTAGTAATACATTATAGCGATTTGATTTTGTGTAGTGTACAGTTTTAGATCGTGGAATATTTTATATGTATTTAGGAGGATATTGTTCTTTTGCCAAAATTGGTTTTATAGGTCACCGATAATATTTTTAGCTATAAGCCATAATACGTGTGAAATAATAATAGCTGGTCCATTAGTTTTTTTATCTGCTTAAAAAATTATTGGCGTATAGGTCCGTAGTATGTATTTAAAAAATATTATTGTTGCAGTTTTATGAAAATACACTAATGCGGTAAAAATTACGTGTTGCCATAATACAGCTATATGCACTATTGGTGCAACATTTAAAAAAAGTAGGTTTTTTAAATAATCGACCAAATGTATTTTCCCTAACATTGGTATCATATGGAAAATAAAACATTTTCAGAAACATTGGTTGTTGTCGCCGTGGTTTGACGAACTTAAAGAAATGATTGTTTCTCTCACGAAAATTGTTCTAACAAATAACTACACTCGATCGTTTTATTTGTGATATTTATTAGCAACACTTAATTTTATAAACAAACACTTACGACATAACAAAAACTTTATAAAAAAAAGATCTTACCTAAATTATATTGAGTGGAGTGTATACCGAATAGGCTGTTTTAATCAAAGTTCAAATGCAAATGAACAACAATTACATTATTAATTGTATCATAATCTTAAACGATTAAGTTAAAGGTGTTTTAATAATTTAGATGAATAAATTAATGATTGTGTTATCATTTTTAGTTCGTTGAGGTAGCATTTTATCTGATTACCTAACCTAACTTAACCTAACCTAACTAAATCTTTAATTTCAGTTAAGTGCGTATTCTTCTTCACAATATACCTAAATGTTAACAACTCTAATGCCAAAAGCAATATCTAACAATCCGATTGAACCTCTAGTTAGTTATAGCTGAAACAAAAGCTTCGTTCAGAAATAGAAATGTTTAAATAAATTAGAATATTAATAAAACAAAATTACAACGTAAAAAGTTTGTTTACACGAGCAGTTAATTGAAACAACTTCCTGAGTGAGAATTCTTTAGGCTTAAAATAAATACTCACGTTGAGAGTTATATGACATCTATATAAATATGCCATAGTCTACCAGGTTTTAGATGTTTAAATTGATTTTCGTGTATCAGAAAATCGTTAATTTAGTATAATATACTTATTCCACAATTGCAAGGAGTTTCATTTTTTGATTGTTGTTAAAACCACCTACCGAGTTATTATAACTGGCGGTAAGCTATGCACTTTCCCGTGTAAATTAGCGAATGCGTTTACATCCAGTAACCGACATTCTTTTTATTCAATGACCGACGCGACTATGGTCGGTGGTAAACAAAGGTTATTGTGGTATGAGTACGGGAAAGTGCCTTATATTCGTGGCTTCTTGGTAATAAATGATAGATAGTATCATTATTTTTCTGATATTTAGGGACGGTTGGTGTGTATATGTGCCGTAGAGTTGCACAACTGCCAAAAATATTAGATATTTATGTGTTTATTTAGTGTATCTAGATCACATTCGATGCTGATGTGTTCTTACAAATCGCCTATGGTGTCCATTCTTATGCCCAGTAGTAAACCAAATGAATTATCGGAGTCTTTGGTTGAACGCAACGTGGAGTGCTTAACTGGGACGGCAGAGTGGTTCTGTGCACCATTGGAGCCGTGCACTTTCTCCTTAACACCCACATTTATTATCAAAAATAGTTAATTTAGGTGGTACAGACAAGCATAAGCTACCTTGAATTGGTGTGTTTCTCGTAGACGTTGGCTAGGGTAGATCGTGATCGTGTTAATTTGAAAACAATACTGTTTGACAATGCATGTGAGAAGTAATCTTCAACGTATATTGTCTGTGTTAGTGGCTCCACGTAGAATAAATATACGCTTATTATATTATTGATTTTATTGATCTTGAGTGGGGATTACGAATTTTTGATGCAGATGAAGTTCCCCCGTTTATTAAATACGTGACGTTGGCGTTTATAAGTGTAACCTGGTTGGACTGTGCAGAGTGGATACTGGAAGCTGGAAGAATTGTACTTATTGATGTTTGGTGACGTCGCGTCTGATGCAAATATCTAAGGCTGTGATCAGTCAATATGAAATATCTAATCGGATATGTGTAAATAAGATAGTGTGTATGCTTGGAATAGATTTAAGTATAGTCTTAAGAAATCTTTTATAACGTAGTTACATCGTATATAGTTGTTGTAACGTTCTAAGTTTATAGTTTGCTTCATGTGAACACCGAGCGGCGTGGTGTAGTACTCTAGATCATTGCTTAGCATTAGGGAGGTCACCGGTTCGAACTTGGGTCCTGCTGCTCGGGTCCAAGTTTTCTGTGGTTTCCACAGATAATTTTTCACTTCTCTTCTGTCTTCATTTCGTCCGTCTTATCTTTTTCTCCCTAACCACACCACCTACCCATTCCCACGATTCCTGCAAGGAGGCTAACGAGGGCCTTACGCCCTACCCTCCGGCTTTGCACTACAGTGTAGGTCGGAGGGACTGCCCGCCCACCAGCACGAGTAGCTGGTGGGAATGAAACACAAAAACTTCTTTTTTTCATGTGAGGAGAGCTTTTCAATATTCACACGAAGAAAAAGTTGCATTAATAAAGTAAAAGTCGGCCATGCCCAAAATTATCAGTGAGACTGCATGTGTTGTCCCTGGAAAAGCATACACATTAGTAAAGAAAATTATTATAAATAAATTATAAACAATTGGATTTGTGGGTGCAACAAAAATGCAATATTTTGTTTTCCTTACCTACTTTTTAGCGTTTTAGCGGCGATAAAGTATAGACGGAGGTAGCGGGTGACAGAATTTTGCTTCTAATTGTAACATCACAGGAATGAATTAACCTTCAAAAAGTAGGTGAGTAAACATTTGGGGAAGACTCGCGTCATTTCATCATGATCCGCCACTGTTGATATAGTTAGGCTTCAATTTCAAGGTAGTGAAAAATTAGTTTGCAAATAACAAATCTAAGTAGACTGTTGACAATAATAAGAATAGTGATAAGTTAAAAGAGATAATACTACAATCAAATTAGAATATACATAAAATGATGAAAAATAAATATAGTGCACTAATAGATTAAATTTGAAATTAAAATAACAATAAACAAACTATAATTCTAATAAATAGAATAATTCTATTTATAATAGTATCATAGAGGCAATTGTTGCCATCTAGTGGATTTTTGCTACTACAGAAGATATTAAACTGGACAAGGCCTCACTGAGGTATTTAAACTTGTCCAATTGAATCAACAACGCAGCCTACATACGTGAATTCACGTAAAGCTTATCAAAAACAATTATTATGTTTTTGGTCAGAAATTTATCGAGACCACCAGACACGGATCGCGATGTAGGCTGCGTTGTTGATTTAGCTGGACAAGTTTAAATACCTCAGTGAGGCCTTGTTCAGTTTAATATCTTCTGTAGCAGCAAAAATCCACTAGATGGCAACAATTGCCTCTATGTTACTATTATATTAACTGTTCTTTACGAACATTACAGATTGGTCAGTAATTTACCGAGACTTGCCTATGGCACGCTGATGAGCTTCTAATAAGAGCGAAATCGCGATCCGTGTCTGGTGGTCTCGATAAATTTCTGACCAAAAACATAATAATTGTTTTTTATAATTCTATTTAATCCAATGTAGTGTGTAAGGAGAGTAATCACACACGAATCGATTAGTTCTCTTAATCGAATTCATTAATCTTCTTCGTAAGTGTACTTCACTTTTAGATTTGTAGACAATTAATTAAATAATTTAGTTTGCGGTATAGTTATTTTTCTTCTATCCTGCATTCAGGTAGGTCGAGATAGTATATTGACTGTTGAAATGTTGAAAGTTATAGTAAAGACTATAATGCTATAATTCTGTTTTATAGAGAATATATGCGTAAAATTTAGTATATTTCACTTGATTCCCGACAAAAGCAGCACGCCTCAGTGGCCGCTACGAGAATGATACAGATTCTTGCTTAATCAATAATTTTTCTTGTGTGTGTGTGTGTTTAACAAATGACCTTATTTTGTAAATCGGCTTTCTTGATTCAATAAATTGAAAATGTTATTACTAAAACAAAGCTATAAACTGCAATAAAAACGCCATCACGTCAATTAACAATTAGTGGCCGGGGAAATAAAAAAATCTCCAAAAACAAATCTCTTTCATAAAAAAATTATCACTACCTATTACTTCGAAAAACTCTTAATTCGATCACGAGTGAATGAGTGACGAATACACTTCCGAATTTATCACATTATCGATCGATATCAATCAATTTAGGATTGTCATTGTAAATATAAGTATTTGATCGTTTCGCTTAGAAAGAATGATTCCACCATATCATGAGGCTTTACATTCTCTGGATTGCGAATATCATTAATAGACGTGTAGCCGTTAGATACTATCACGAACTGTACTTGGTTCAGTCCTAATTAACAACACCTTCCTGGATGCGTTTAAAATGTTCTAGCAACGATCAATAAAAACACAATAGAAACACGAGAAGGTTGTAGAACGTTTTGGAAGGAATGCTGAAAATTATTGAAGCGAGTGCACTGGGCGGATCTAATCAGTTTGTTTACATCGTGCGTTGATAAGTGACAGGAGCGATAGACAGGCGATAGTCATAGAGTGGCGGCAATTGGAACGCGAGTATAAGTAGTGGCGAAGAATACGGCGACAGGAGAAATAGATTTACTAGTGTGAAAAATTGTGTAGACTTGTGTTAATCAGAACTGTAGTTAATTTAATTTTAGTTGTTAATAAATTACGTTGTTTTCGTTCGTTTAATTGTGTTTTTGTGACTGAACACGTCATAATACTTATGTGTACTTTTCAAAAGCTTCAAACATTTGCTTATCCCAATCCTGAAACGTTGTGTTCTTCGTTATCCGATACATAAACCAAAGGCTTCCTGAAAACTCTGGCCGCAGATTCTATGATACCATGGATCGTGCCTTGAGATTTATCAATACTAAAAGTCAAGTAGTGACTATAGATTTGATATCATTTAGCTTTACATGGTGCCTCCTGTTTAACTGATACAATTTGAAACAATTCGAAAGCATTTCTTCGCGAGTAGAATACCTAGAATATTAAATGCCATGGAGACTGGCTAAAGCATTTGAAATGATTGAGATTGGACGGTAAGTATTTGGGTCTTTCTTACTGTCCTTATATACAGGAATTATGTTTGCTGATTGAAGTTGTTCCGGTTAGTGACCCGCACTCATCCATTTATTAAACGGTGTGCTAGGTGTAATTGCAGTACAGTTGTCAATAGATTTACGTAATTTAGCACTGATTCCATCCTGATCAATTACTTACTTGAGTGAGAGAGTGATGGAACGCACTTCGGCATCAGTAATGTGTAACAGAAGTTAAGTGGTACGATCATCGACGCGTAAAGCCAAAGATCCCGGGTTTGATTTCCGACGAGAGCGTGACAGCAGATGGTGGCGGTATCGATCGCTTGCGGTATTCGTTTATGACAATTTTCATGATTTTCGCATGAAATGTAAAGAGAGTATTTTGTAGTTTAGAAGATCAAGTGGATATTTAAATTTGAAAAAAAGTAAAAATTATAGGATTAATTCTTTTACATTCACTTGATGGAAACTCATTTTAATACTTAGTAAGAAATAAAACACTAGAAATTTCCCCAAAATTTGTTTAATGAACTTAACAATTGTTTCGCCTAACTTAAGCTTCTTCAGAAGTAATACATTTAAACTAAACTAAGCTAAGCTACTTATATATAGATTAAGAATTAAGGCGGGGGCTGAATAAAGAGGTTAAGTAGTGGTGAATTATTGAGATCAGTTTGATCGTTCAAAAGCATATTGGTATTTTTAAACTTACTAATTTCTAGAGATTCTAATAAGGATAGTCTAAGATTTTTATTTTCCACATGTAAATATTCAAAATTATCATTAAAAATATGTTCCTCTTCATTAAGGTGTTTAATTTATTATCATAGGATTTTTTATGTTCATTTATTCGTTTTTTGAATGATCTTCCCGTGTGACCGATGTATGTACCTTTGTAATAAATATAAAGTTAATAAAGAGGATAATTCAGGGGTGTATCAATTAACTTGTAATTCTTGTAACTATATCTATACGTTGGTCAAACGGGAAGATCATTCAAAAAACGAATAGATGAACATAAAAATCCTATGAATATTAATAATTAAAAAATAATCTAAGAAAAACATATTTTGAGCAATTGTTAGTGAGAGAGAAAAAAATATAATAATATAACGTTCACAGTAGAAATAGAGGAAAACAATAGCTTAAATTTCTTAGATTTAACAATATCAAAAATAAATAATAAACACGATTTTGCAATATTCCATAAACTCACGCATACAGATACAGTTATTAATAATTTATCAACACATCCGTACCAACACAAACATGCACCGATCCATAGTATGTTATATAAATTGATAAAAGTACCTATGACATTAGATAATTACAAAAAAGAACTTAACATCATAAACCAAATTGCATATAACAACAATTATAATATTAATTTAGTAGATAAGATTTTATGAAAAATTAAATTTAAATTAGTATTACAATCAGTTTTCCCAAAGGTTGAGAATGAAAACAAAAAATATGTTTCATTAATATATATAGGCTATCCTTCTGAAATAATTAAAAAAATATTAAGTAATAACAATATTAATGTAGCTTTCAAGTTAAGTAATTCAGTTTCTAGGTTGTTAAAAAATAATAAGGATAAGTGCGATAAAGATTTACGATCAGGAATTTATAATAATATAATAAGATATATATATTTATATAGGTAAAACAAAAAGGAATTTCAAAAAAAGAATTAATGAACATTTAAGGTCATTTAAATATAAAAAACTCGATTCTAATTACGCTAAACATTTGATTTTATAAAACCACCAGTTTAATAAGGAATACAATAGTTTACATACAGAATCAAATAATAATAAATTAAATCTTTTAGAAACAATGGAAATAAATAAATTTAATAAAACAGATTTACTTTTAAACGATAACTTAGACCTAAATAATTCCCCTTTACTTAACCTGTTCCCCCTCCCTAGTTGCAGTTCGAACCCATATTAATATAAATAAGTTTCGTTCGTAAAATTAAGTATTTGTCTACTTCTGATGAAGTTACAGTGTAGCGAAACATATGTTAAGTGTAATAATAAATTAGTGAAAATTAAGAATGTGTATTTCTTCAACGTTGGAGAAAAAAATGATACGTTAGTCAAAAACTGGTGTGTGAAACTTTTTATAAAATCTCTAAGCTGTCAAGGAGGAAACAAAAGATACATCAAATTAGATACAGAACTTTTTCTTTTGTAGGCTGATAATATAGTTCCTAAAATAATTTCGAAAAATTTAAGTATATTAATGATTAATCAGCTGTGCTCTTCTAAGCGGTGGCGCATTCTCGTTGATTATGTGTGATGTGGCATTTTATTTGTACTCGATGAGGTCAACGACAGGTTTTGTATAGAATAAGATGACATCAGCAGGTATGACGGTTTGTCTATACACATTAACATGTATTCCGAGAAAATAATATCCGTAAACCATTTCAAAAATGTTATATGGATAATATATACTTGCTTTTTTTCAGAGGTTTATTTTTTATTACACGTCGAAGTTTTCTCAGGATTAGTCTGACATTCATATCACATACATCATTGAAATATATGCATTAAGAATTCTGAGATCTGAATAAGAAATTGAGTATAGCATAACCAAGTGCAAATCAAGGTCGATTTTGTGAATTGCTAATCCAAGACACCCAGAACAGATATGATGAAAAGAGCTCTTAGGGCTGACGGGATTTAATTTGAGGCAAAAACAGTAGAGATTGATACATCCTAGCAGGACCGTTCCTGGGTTGTTAACTACTTAGGTGCATTACAAATGTCACCGCCGTTATTACTTTCATATTAATTTACTTAAAAAAAGAAATGATAGTTTTAATTTATGAATAACGTTTCGTTGCATCCAAATACTATACGTAGATAAAATTGAAAATAATTTTGTATTTTTATTTGTTTTAGCTGTTAAAAACTGAATTAATTCTTTTGAGAACGTATTCCCAAATAATGTAGCAGTATGATCAATTTGATGTTTGAATTCTGTTGCGTCCCTTGGACCACCAACTGATTTATTATCATTACAAGATCCGTAACGTTTTAACGCTGATTTTCTAAATTCTGATTTTTAGCTTCTTTATTCATTTATTACCAGTTCCTTTCCTTTGTCAATTTAGTCTCGAATACTTTCCTAATTGCACTAGCATAAATAGCCCATAAATTCCAATATTTTTTCTAGCTGTAACTGTCAACCTCCTACTCCTAACGTACGTCAATTTGTATCAAATTTCTGTCATATACACCAATACACTGCAACAAGTTTCAAATCCCACCGTCCTCACTTCTAACAACCATCATCATTATTCTCATCGAATTTAAACACACCTCTGTCCCTTTCCAACTTATCCACAAGTTTATAAATAACCTTTTACAAGAGAAAAACCAAAGATCATCACAAACGACTTACAAACCCTACTTCAATCAAGATTTAACACAAATACCTGGACTTCATCAAGTTGCAGTCTAGGACGATTCATAGCGAATCAAAACAAATTCCTTACGTGTTCTAAAATTACCGGATCTAATTTAGTTAACATTTCTATAGCTTTCATAAAATTTCCATCGTTGAAATGGCATAATTCTGTAGAATTTTAAACATTGATGACACTGCAAGTATCATACTTTCTCTTTCGCATTGTTTTAATGCTCTTTGTCTACTGTATAGTTTTATGAATTCGAAATTTTAATTCACACCACTTCTAACACTGAATGTACTATTCACTGTTTCCAATTTGCATGAAATATACATACGTAAAAGTTTAACCGATCATTTGAAATACTAAGAATAATCCCTTCCTCAAGGTAATAGCTTTCAATTAGTTTGAGAAATTTTTGATGGTAAGTTTTGTGCTGTGGTGTTCTATTTGAGTTCTTATAAAGTATTTTTTAAAGAATTACCTATTAACTTATTGTTTTATTAGAATTACCTATTTATTTTGATCACGGAAATTTATTATTCGTTTTGTTTATCAGAGAGTAGCAGTTCTAATATTCTTGTGTATATGAGCGTGGTATCTTGAGGTCGTGCCTGTATTTGGTTGCTCTAGTGCAGAGATACTTTGCATCCCGCTAGGAACAGAGCATGTTACATTCCTAATTTACGTTTTTCTATTTTCCTGACGTCAACTTCTTGTTGTAATCGTTATACTAAAGCGTGGAAAATATAATAGGGTAAATGTACATACAATATTTACAGCTAATGGGGTTTTGTGGTAACCTTGATGACTTCATTGGATTTATGCATTGTTCGAAGTGTTCTCAGATCCAGTAGTACAACAACAAATTTATTATATTATTCATGTAACGGTTCGTACAGTTCATTTATAAAATGAAGTTTCTCGTGATATATCCTATCCTAAGAACGAAAACAACTTTTAAGTACATTATTACCCATTGTTCTACCATTATTTGTGATATATGTTCCATAAAACCGCAACGAGACCAACGTTTACCGGAAATTCTCACAAGTTCCATCACGTACTTTATCTAAAAGTAACGTAAAGTTTCTTTGTAAAGGTGATGAAATGGTGTTGTTTTTTAAGATAATGGAGAAATTTTTGTAAATTGTTAAATACGAGAAAATCTTCACAATAATAATATTTTATCGAATTTTAAGATGTTTTTATTAAGCAAAGATACATGAATAAGGTATTGATAATTAATTTAACGTTTAATAAAATACAGATGAGTTACAGAATGTTTTTTATTGATACCACAATAATATTATTTCGACATACAATGTCTTCTTCAGGTGGTGGAGTAATCTAAACTTAAACTAATTACAAGTCGACTAAAATACTAAATTATAAGGGTGGGGGTGAAGAGTTTAAATGTTTAGTAGAGGAGAATTGTTTAAATCTGTTTTGTCTTTTAAAATTAATCCTAATTTATTTAATTTCTTTATTTCCATAGTTTCTAGTAAGTTCAAGTTGATACCTTTAAATTCAGTATGTAGTATCTTAAAGTTATCATTAAAGTTGTGTGAGTTATAAATTAAGTGATTAGCTTAAGTAGACTGATCATTTTTGTTTTCAAAACATTTCTTGTGTTCTTTTATACGATCTTTAAAAGCTCTTCTAGTCTGTCCAATGTAAGATTTGTTGCAACTATCGCAATCTAACTTATAAATTCCAAATTATTTTCTTTTTTGGTGCGGTCTTTGTTGTTTTTAATAAATTTGCCTAAAGAATATTTAAGAGACTACATGCTGAAGCTAAAGGTATCAACTTGAACTTACTAGAAACTATGGAAATAAACAAATTAAATAAATTAGGATTAATTTTTAATTACCAAATAGATTTGAACAATTCTCCTCTAATAAATATTTAACTTTTCACTCCTACCATTATAATTTAGTATTTAAGTCGACTTGTAATTAGTTTAAGTTTAGATTACTTTAACATCTGAAGAAGACATTGTATGTCGAAATAATATTATTGTAGTATCAATAAATAAAAACTTTCTGTAACTCATCTGTGTTTTATTAAATGTGATTATGGAGTTACAATATTTGAAGGCTTCATCGATTCAATAATTAATTTAACTATAAAAATACGAGACTTGGATTAAATAGAACGATTTGATGTAAAATTAATTAAACCGTTTACAAACGACACTAGGCCTGTGAGTTTTTCTTCTCCAGTTTAGAGTAGATTCCAAGGAAGTAACGCACAATATACGAAGAGGAAGGATCTAATTGTTAGGCTTTTCTGCGTGATTAGGTTGGTTATCCCTCATTTACCGCCTCATTTCCTTTCTTATTTAAGTATGAGCTTTTTGGATAACCATTTATCGATTAGAGAGTATTGAGGTTGAAGGTAAACTCTTTAGAACGAGCAGATATAATAAGATCTAAATGAGTAAACTTGCCGATAGCATTTGGTGAAACATTGTAAACTAGCAAGATATTCAAAAAAATAAACAGTTGGAAATATAAATATAAATATGGAATCAGCAGAAACAACTACTCCGAGGGCTAATACCCCTACCAGCATTTAATTACACTGTTCATTCCGAGCGATTATTACACGAAGATATAACATATTCAAAAAAGAAGGAATTGAAATCCAAATGTGAGATCTTTGATCTTAATATTTAGACGAATAAGGATTTTAATTCCTTCTTTTTTGAATACGTTAAACACTTGGAAAGTTTCACTATTATTTATTATCAACTCTATACGTATTTCGCCTGCTTAAGGCATCTTCAGGAGTAAGAATACTACTTATTATACAATTATCACATTTAAATATAGACCAAAGACATAGGTGGAAGGGGATAATAATCTAATGGTTTATACATTTTCTGAAATATTAAGGTTTTAATAAAGGGTTAGGGCCAAAACCCAACTGATCATTGGTTAGTACTTTATTTTATGTTAATGCTCTCTTTATTTCAACAATTTCATACCTGTTTAGGATGGGACTACCTTTTAGGTGATGTAAAAGTTTTAAATTATCTCTATGTTAGATAGGCTAATTAATATTCTAATAAACAAGGATAACTATAATCTAGAATTAAAAGTCAAAAACTATAGCTAAGAACAACGGCTATAAGAGGTTAGAGATCACGATCCAAAAGCCCGGTAAGTTATCTTAATTCTATTGACGCAGGTCGTGAAAGCCTTCATACTATAATTTTTCTAGGCAGTTGTTCATAGGGATTTAACAGCCTTCAGATGCGAGAAGGATGAGAGTTTTTTTTAAGTTCGTTGTGATCTTTGTTCATTAAAATTACTTCTATTCATAAATGCTGTTTTCGTCGTTCTTAATTCGGTCAAGCCTTGGCATCGTTTCAATAATTCTAGTTTTTCTAAATAAACAGATTTTTTTAATGTAATGCTTTGTAACTGCAGATTATTCTGGTTGCTTATTTTTTTAAAATAATATAGGTGTTCTTTCTACCGAGTGTGGATATTCAGTTTTGTCATTCATCCAGAAATTTTTCGTAGTCATTTTACAGATACACCTGACTTTTCGTTTTTGTTGTCCTTATCTTTCATATTACCTAATAAGCTATACAATTTATTTTTGTTATTAGAAAAAACGGGTTGTATATTCAATTGTTTTCTTAATTCTATGATGGGTTTCATGAATTAGCTGTAGTAAGTAAATTTTCTTGTATGTTATTCTTCTTTAAAGTTGTAATATCCTTAATAAATTTATTCCGTTTTAAATATTTACTAATTTTATTATCTTATTTTTAATGAATCCGTGATCGTTAGCTATTGCTAAAATATGGTTTAATTGTTTTTTATATTTGTTTTGGTTTAATGGAGCATTTATTAATCTGTAGGCTAAGCTATTAAATGGGGATTTTTTGTGTATATTTGTTGGAAATGAGTCATTTGTTATTATCTGTCTGTGTGGGTTGATTTGCGATAGATGCCAAAGGAAAAAAGGTTATTTTCGACAACTCCGATGTCTAGAAACAGGAAAGAATAATATTTTTCAATTTCAAAAGTGAACTTTATGGATTCAATTCATATTGTGAATTTAAAATATTGTTATGTAAGGTGTGTTCACTCCTAGGTCGAATTTCGTATCAGTTTGCGCATGTCACCGAAGTTCTGCCATATTGAAATGGAACGCCTACTGAAATTTAAATTTTGAAATTAGCGCGCTCAGTACTGATTGGTTACACATTCAAAATGGATAAATATTAACATAGCAACGGCGTGGCTAGTCTACAAAATATCCAACTTTCATTATTTTTCTCTATTTTAAAAATTTGCAATATTTTTTTAGTTTATTAAAAAAAAATACTGATTTATTTTTCATATTCTGTTTTATAGCCTCTGCATTAATATAGTGACGAATTTTCTAGTAGGTCTATTTATTTAAAAAGGTCTCCTATATTAATTAATTTATATAAAGCGGAATGCAGTCATCTGTCTGACAATCGGTTATGTATATCACTGTAAATATATATTACCTTTTACTTTTCCCGCTGGCACATTATTTATTTCAACTGTCTTTTATCGACTATATCCCACCGGATGTTGGTCACTTATTTCTACGGTCATTGAATTTTCTCGATTCATTCCGAAAACTTCCCGCAAGTTCCCTTTGTTGTGCAGTCTTTCAGATCCATAAAAAGTGCCACCGATATCGATCGATATTTATCATTTTCGCATGAAATGGAAATAACGTCTTTTAAAGTTCACAAGATTATGTACAACTGTTACTTCATCTAAATAGCCGCTGGTGGTGAATAATAAAAAACGATTGTTATCGTCGCAATACTTTCAAGGGAACTGTATGGTAAATTTCTGTGTAGCTCTCTATTTACACCCTGTATATCGTTAAGAAAATGCTAGGACGATTGCATAGCTTCGTATAATAGAAAACTAGAAGAAGATGGATTAAGAATTTAGCAGTTGTCTTCAGGATTAATGCAAAGATTCGGGTTTGTTTTGAGACGAATCATTAATGTTGATTGTTTAGTTTAACGTGAACATTTTAACCTAGTATACTAGAGCGTATGTTAGAGTGGTGATCTCAATGACGGTTAGATGGTTTGGGTAGGTTCGTGTAAAGCAGTGTTTCCCTACGTGGGAACCACGCCCCACAGGGGAGCAATTCGATTGTTAAGGGGGGCAGTTTTAAACGGACTCGACACGTTTAATCCTTTCGTCCTTTAGCATTTAAATGCAATGCTAGATTTCGGTACCAAATTTAACAAAAAAAGCACATTCTTAAATAATTCCGTCATTTTTTTAACATTGAAAATTATTATGTTACATAGGGGGCATAAGAATTTTAGAAAAGTTAAGGTGGGGCATGGCACAAAAAAGGTTGGAAAACACTGGTGTAGAGCCTTCACATATGAAAACCGATACAATGGTTTTGCAAAACCCTATTTATTTTTTATTAATGTTGCAAATTTCTTCGTGGGTGAAGTCTTGACACGAACCTTCCGAAATCATGTATAGCAGTTTTGGTGGGATTTGGTTATGAAAATGATGAATAGTGATGAACATTCATAATAAAATCATACTATTGTCTCAATGGTGTTGTTTATTGTTGCAGTTAATACATTTTATTGCATGTTATCGTTACTATTGTGTATTATCTTAACAAAATACAATAGCCAACATTGAACATACAAATTCAAACAAAAACATGACGAAGAAAATTGACGATTTAAATATACATATACCTATTCTTACTGCCCTATTCAACGTATGTACTTATTATTAAAAGGTTTTTAGGAACAAATTTTATTTTATTTAAAGATTATTAAATCTTCTTTAGTTAAAACTTAATCCGTAATTGTAACCATATTGTATAATAATAATATTTTATGCTTCGGAATTATCTAAAAAAAAATCGAATCGAAAGAGTATATGTTGCGACAAGACATTATTGATGGTCTAGAAAACTTAAAATTCGAAGAATTAATGAATTCAATAAATCATCACAGCGTCGTCAGGACATGGACACATGAATATACAGGGATGGAGCATAAAGTGTTATTACAGACGAGGGGAGTGAAGCCTCTCAGATATAAAATAAAACTCAATACCAGATATTATTTTATTTTCGTTAATTTTTATAGTTTTCGATTTATAATGTTCTCAGAAGTTTTTTATAGAAACTAATTCAATAATTCGCCATTAACACAAAATTGAAGGAAACTAAATGGTGAAATTAGAAAAAAAATCTCTAAGTAGTTGCTTATATTGTTTTTACTTATGTGTTGGGATTATTATTGTAAAAATAACCATGTTATTTTCTTATTCCTGTTTGATTACATTATGATAGTTTCAGACATTTGATGATATGATGTATGTATGATCAAGATTATTAATAAGACACTACTGGTTTTTGATGATGTTTATTTCCTAAAAGAAAGATGATGTACAAAATGAATTAAACTATGGGAGGGGGGGGGGAGAATGGTAAAAACAAGTTGTTTTGAATTGAACTATGAAATAGGTACATACAAATTCTAAAGAACGGCTGGCTATTGTAATTATATGATGGTAGGTTAGTAAAATTAACTGTACAAGAAATAAGGAAGGCAAAAAACAATAAATAAATAAGTAGCACTAGCACTGACCAACTGAAATAACATATATACAATGAGACCCTTCTCAGAACGTTCGGGTTCAGTTAACGACCTAAACACTGAACAGTTAATTTTTTTAGCAATGTATATTATTGACAGTCTTCACTTTGCACTTTATGTTGCGTCCCTTTATTATCCCTATTTCCATACTCCTTTTCCTTATCGATTTCCTATTATTTCCAATGCTTCCTCATTTCTAACTCTATATCTACGTAAGGGACGGGAAACTCAGCGGCTCCCGGAAATGTTTCGTAGCTACCGAGAGCCGAGCGCGAGCTCATAGAGTAGAGGGGGTGACGAGAGAGAAAGATCCAACTACTACCACCATTCCTTCTATTAATTCTATTTGGTCGAGGAGTGGGGCAGAATTATAATTTCTCCTACGCCTTTCAAATGTTTCCCCTTCAACTCTCGGGAGCTCACGGCTCAGCAAGCAGGAGCCGAGCTGCCCGGCCCTGATTTTCAACAGCCAATGCATAATAAAGTCGAACAATGAAATACTACAACGATATTCGGCAATACGTAACAACTAGAAATGAAGGAGTGCAGGTGTCAATTTTTAGATTAGACAATAATCAGCACTTGCGATTCATGAAATGTTACCAATTATATGTGCGACAACCTAATATGAATCCGGATTTTTGATTGATTGATTGCGAATTTTCTTCCTAGTTTCATTTATCTGGACCTTTCTGTATTTTTTTTTAAATATAATCGTATGACTATGCAACACTCAAATGTTCATTATGTTCAGCTACATTTGAAATAATTGTAAAGAAGACACTTATCTCTTATTTATAAATTGGTTTAAGTGCACATATATACGAGGGTGGATCACATATAAACGATCCTTTTTAAATTGAGCGCCGGATATTTGTTCAAGGCGCATCCGGGCGTTAAGAACTTGAAGCGGGGATATTAGGTGGCACGGAAACGACGCGTCGTATTGCTGCGTTCGCTTGGTTAATGCGATCACAATGAGTGACAAAGAGGTGCACAGTATAGCAGCGTTGCGCAACGAATTATTATTAAGCTTCTTACACGTAAAAACGTGAAACCAGCTGAAATTTTGCGTAGATTGCGACCACAATTCGGAAATGAAACGCTTTCGTGGCCATGTATAAATGTTTGGTGCAAAGAATTTAACAATGGGCGTAATCGTGTCGAAAATGTAAATCATCCTCGTCGTCCGCGCACCAGCATTTCACCGATTAACATTGCACGCGTTAGAAGCCTTACTGAAGGGGAGCGTTACGCCACGCCACTGTGCTTCAGATATCTGGTGAACTCGGCATCAGATATGGCAGTGTCCACACAATCATAACGAAAAACTTGGGATTCCGAAAAATTTCAGCTCGTTGGGTTCCAAAGTTGCTAAGTGAAGATCAAAAAGCTGTTCGAGTTCGCATCTTTTTGGCGCTTTTCACTCGATTTAGACCTAACCTAACCTGCCATAAGACGTGGGTACACCATTACACTCCAACATCAAAACGAGTAAGTATGGAGTGGCGGCGCAAAGATGAATCCAACCCAGTGAAAACACGTCTGTCTGCAGGCAATGTTTTAGCCACGGTTTTTTGGGATTGGAGATGGGTGCTGTTGGTCGATTTTTTGCACGAGCGAAGAACTATTAATGCAGCCTACTACTGTCTGTACTACTGACTTTTCAGTCAGGTAAAACTTGCTTATAGCCGAAAAAGGAGGACCTACCCCATTCGTGACATGTTATTCTTGCTCGAAAACTCTAGGCCTCATACCGTAGCTTTAACGTAGACCCAAATCGGTGAAAGCACTCGACAAAGCTGGAACACCCTCCATATAGCCCAGACCTATCCCCTTGTGATTTCCACATATTTGGGCCCCTCAAAGAATCACTAGGAGGCGAGCGATTTCAGAGCGATGAACAGGTGGAGGCGTTTGTACGCAACTGGATAGACACCCGCTTTGCTTATTTTTATGAAAACGGGATGAAAAAACTACCAATACGTTGAGAAAAATGTATAGACAAAGAAGGGGGAAATGTCGAAAAATAGAGAACTTTGTGTTTTTGTGAAACTATTCAAATGAAATAAATGTTTTATGAACAAAGGCTCGTTTATATTTGATCCATCCTCGTATATACAAACATAAGTAGGTTTATGAAAATTTATTATTCTTTTAACATGGTCTCTAATTGTTGACCACCGTTGACCTATACGTGGACGAGCAAACTAAGAATAGATGTCATTTCCTACATAGGTTGCGATGCTTGAGTTTAAATCCGTAGCGTGCATACCTACATGAAGACAGTATTTAATACTTATAGCAGATTGGTAAGGAGAGTTATAGCTTGGGAGGAGAGATCCAGGTCCATATGCTGATAAGAACTAACAAAAATAAAAAAATGACAATTTTAAAACCAATAACAATCTAAGGAAATACATTAAGAACAACAAAGATGTAAACGATCAATTAAACAAATTAGGTGACTATAATATAAAACGTAAATCTAGCGAAATATATAACCGGAAATGGCAGACAGTAGAATTTTTTTTAAATGAAGGCAATCCTTGATAACCACTACTACTCTACCCACAAGTTTGCAAATCTCTAACACGCTTAGTTTCCCTAAAACGTCAAATGTACCACTCAGTTTGGACAATATATATATATATATATATATTTATTTCTCATGTATGCTCAATGAGCCTTTACATTCTGTCTTTGTACATTCTAACTGTCTTAAACTACTTACATACTATGTTACAACGTTTTAACTTAACACTATTTATTACTATTTATTACTCTCTCTCATTTTTTCTTCACTTACCCTTAAATATTCACATACTTCCTCGCACACTTCTCCTCTCAGCATTTCTATTATTAGTCCCCCTCAATTCCTGTTCACACCTGTCACCTCTCCATACTCTCATAAACTCTTTAACTTTCTCACCCTGACTCTGTATGGCTACTCCACAACAAAGTAAGTGGGCTAAAGTTTCCTCAGAGCCTCCGCATAGCCTACATTCCCAGTCCTTATATCCTTTCTTATTCGCTCTCCCTATATTCCCGCATCTAATTTTCGCCCACATTTCCTTATCGTCTTTCTTTTTATTTGCTTTGTTTAAATATTCCGCCCCTCCGTTACCTGGCATTAGTTCTTTATACATTTGATTGTAGGATGAATTTGTAATTGCCTCCCACTCTTCCTCCAACTTTTTCTTCCACCACATATTTAACCCTTCTCTACATCTATTATAAATTTCTTCCCCACTCTTTCCCTCCCAAATCATTTTACACACATCCGTTACACCCATCTCAGCAAACATTTCCCACACCGCTTTTCCCCATTTTGATGCATTTTTGTTTATTACACCTCTCATTTCCTCGATTAGACACACTTTAGGCCATCTTCCCTCACCCATCCCTACAATCTCTTTTAAGTACCTGCAAATTCGTTCCCTAATTGTGTACTCTATATCTTCTACGCCTAACTCGTTCCTCCAAATATATTTTGGCGTGTTTTTTGCTACACCCAAAGCCATCTTACAATATCTTCCTTGAACCTTACCTAGTCTATCCAACTTTCCCCATCCCCATACCTCTACCCCATATAGTGCCACCGCTCTCACTAGCGAGTTCATTAAGTAAACCCGGTCGTCTCGTAGATCCCTACCAGCTCTTTTTGCGACCCCCCAAGTGGCATTTGCCGCTTTTTGTGCCTTCCCTGCAAGTCTTCTTACATGACCCTCAGTGCTATTTTTTGTAGAGAACCAATATCCCAGATATTTGAATTCGTTAACGACCTCAATTTCCTCACCCTTAAATTTCCACTTTTCATCTTTCTTTCTTTTTCCCCCATTCCTAAACACCATCACCTTTGTCTTTCTCGTATTAACTGTCAATTTATTTCTGTCAACATACTTTTCTAATGACCCCAGCATGGACTCTAACTCTTTGGCACTCTCTGCAACAATTGCTATATCGTCCGCATATTTTAGGGCCCACACTTTTACTTTGCCACACACAGTTCCACCCTCTTCCCTTTTCATCCAGACATCATCGAGATCGTCGATAAAAATATTGAAAAGTATAGCACTTAAGGCGCATCCCTGTCTTACCCCTACGTCGGTAACAAACTCCCTTGTTAGTCTCCCATTTACTTGCACATCTGCACTCGTTCGACGATAAATTTCCCTAATTAGTGCGTGCATTCTACCTTTAATTCCAACATTCCATATCTTCTTAAGTAATAATTCTCTGTCTACTGAGTCAAACGCAGCTTTAAAATCTATAAACCCTACATACAATTTTCCTCTTTTCCTTTTTAATCTGCCATTTATTAATGCATTAAGTACGAAAATGTGATCTCTAGTTCCCCTCTTTTTTCTAAATCCTGCTTGACTCTCCTTTAATACATTTTCTTCCTCTAACCATTTACTTATTCTTTCTGCCATGCCCTGCATATAATACATAATTAAATAAATAGACCTACTAGAAAATTCATTAAAACCAATTAATGAACGTGTTATCGTCGAACATGTGGGTATATCGAATGACTGATTATATGTATGTCCTATTAATTATTTTTTTTAGTATTGTATTACGACTTGCAATGGAAATTTTATGCATTTTCATACCTAGTGTTACAATTAGTAAAATAAGTTTGTGACTTTGCTAGTCATTTATTTCTACTTTTATTTATCAACGTGTAGATCGACTACGTACTCGAAACTTTTATATACATATTTACTTGAGCGACTGAACAGTAGTTTTGAAGGGTTTAAATGGTATTTTAGTTTATGGAGGACCTTTTCAAAACGTTTAATTGATGCTTTAATGAGAATATGAAAGCGCAGGATTAACAACGTTTCACGTGTCTAAAAATTTTCCTATTCGTAGTGCATTAGCACGCATTAGGGAACATTGGAGAGGTAAAATAAATTAGAGATCTACCAAGAACTTGCGATCAATACACGTTTTGCTTCTATATTTTCATAAAATGAATCTTGTGAGTAGGTGTAGGTACCTTTTCATAAGGCGATTCTAAAATTACGTTTTACAACTATAAGAAAAAATTGGAAATTGACTGGAAGGAATATGATCTTTCTCTTATCACGCGCGAATTGACAATTGTCAGATGTTCAGTATGGTTTAGGGGACAGATAAATTGTTGTGACCTCGTTGATTTTTGCATACGGTTTAAGTCTGTCTGAGTATGTCAAATGCACTAAATTATATATTATTGTAGGTCCTTCCTTTTACCTACCTACGCAACATATATCCAATATCACTGTATTGCTTGCTAGGAGGGGTTTGGAGAACGATGAAACCATTACGGTGTAGACATTTATGCGTCTGTCCCTCTGACAATAACTTCCTATCTTATGTGCATACCTGAGAATTGAGCATGCTTACAGGACCTATTTGCCACTTGCTAATCCCAAAAAAAAATCTTTTTTGTGTTTTATTTCCATCAGCTACTCGTGCTGGTGGGCGGGCAGTCCTTCCGACTTACACTGTAGTGCAAAGCCGGAGGGTAGGGCGTAAGGCCCTCTTCAGCCTCCTTGCAGGAATCGTGGGAATGGGTGGTGGTGTGGTTAGGGAGAGACAGAAAGAAAGATTTATCTGTGGAATATTACTGTCCCCGCATTTGCCTAAATGATCCAAGGAAACCACAGAAAACTCGGATCAGAACAGCCAGACCCGCGTTCGAACCGGTAACCTCCCGAATGCTGAGCAATGATCTAGAGCAGTGATTCCCAAAGTGGTCTATATCGACCCCTAGGGGTCTATGACAACCTGCAAGGGGTCTACGTCAGCGAAAAAAAATTTGGGGGCCCATGAAATGAAAATGGGGGTCCACGATAGTGGATCTCAACACATACACTGATAGTACCTATTTACTTACATCATACTATCTTATAATATCAAAACATATACATTATTTATAAAAGTTCCTATGAAGTAAAAAATTTATTATATATTTTATAAAATTGTGTAAGTTGTAGGATGTTGGTGTTAGCCGAGGAGATTTAAGATTAACCCTTACAAAATTGACGCCAAATGTTGATAATTTATTATTAAAGCATCAGGTACATCCTTCTCACTAAAAATATTGACTTATTGCTTATGTTATTTTATTTATAGTTTATTTTATGTTTATTTAATGTTACGTATATTTTACATAACAGATACAAAATTTTATTTTGAGTAGTTTTAATTTAAATTCAATTAATAAATGTATAAATTAACATGTGTTTTTACTTTAAGTTTTTAACACTAAACTTCACTACAATTAGAAATTTACAGGAAATCAATATCAGGTAAGTACACGGAAAAACATGGCAAGGGGTCTACGACACAAAAAAGTTTGGGGAACTCTGATCTAGAGCACTAGACCTCGCCGCTCGGTTTGCTAATTACCTCACTAAAGTCGCTATATATGCACCTTCGAGCGGTACTGCGCATTATGTAGCCAATATCAACCAATGCTCTGCTATTTTCTTCTGAACGTTTTGCATGGTCGGTTAAACTTTTAGCATTACTGTATATATTCCACAAATAGTAAATCAAAATGACTACACTCATAAATTATATTTGTTTAGTTATTATCTTCATCGCTGATATTGCTTCAATCAATTATTATCACTTTCCGTATGTTATGTAGCAAATACATAATATTTACGTAGCATCGAGGGCATAAAATCTAGGTTATACACAGTGGCGGTTCGTCAATGAAATGTTTTGAATGTTAATTCAATTTTCCATAAAATAGTCAATTATTTACAGAAATGCGGTCTGAATATTACATTTAAAACGAATTCCTCATTAGGCAGTATTATAAAAAATAATAAAGATAAAGTTAAAAAAGAAAATCAATCAGGAGTTTATAAGTTAATATGTGGGTCTTGCCAAAAAAATTACATAGGACAAACAGGGAGAAGCTTCAAAAACCGTTTGTCTGAACCTGTTTCATAAGCCTACCCACACAGATAATGTAATCCACGCTAATTCCCTCCATCCTACTTCTCACAAATTAGCTGCTTTCAATTCGTTTATTCATCGCTTAATTTCGATTCCATTAAAACAAGACTTATATGATTTGGAATTACAAAGAATCTATAAAATAGCTCAGAATAATGGCTACACTGTTCAACTTGTTGATAATATACTAAATAATAAACTCAAACAACAAACTAGAAACTGTATTTTCCCTAATATAAAAAATAAATTAAACAAATTCAATTGTGTAACTTATCTGAGTAATATATCCGTTAAGGTTGCTAAAAGCATCCAAAAAATCAATAATAGTTATATATCATTTAAAACTAACAATACTCTAGGCCACAATTTAATTAACAATAAATGTAAAACACCCAAATATTGTATGTCTGGTGTTTATTTACTAAATTGCCTAGATTGTGATAAAGTTTATATAGGCCAAATAGGTCGATCATTCAAGATACGTATCAACGAACATTATAAAGACTTTGTTAACAAAAGAACAGATTCAGCTTATGCTGAACATCTAATTGAAAATAATCATAATTTTGACCATGAATTTAAAATTCTACACACTCAAAACAAAAGCTTAAAGTTAGACCTTTTAGGAAGCTTAGAGATCAACAGATTTAAAAAACAAAATAATATCTTGAATGATCAACTTGACTTTAAAAATTCTCCTTTATTAAATTTAAAATTAATTGTACAACCACCCCCACCATGATTTGGTCGTATATATAACAGTAAGGTAGTAATAGTTTGTTAAATCTTCACCTGAAGAAACTGTGGTACAATTGTAGTGTCTACATGTTAAATATATTAAAACTTTTGAAACTTTTTTGTGTTATTATTATTTTTTAAAATTATGGATCAGTTTCAACAAGTGAAAGTTTCCACAATCGAATATTTCTCTATACTTCTGTAATAACTGAACTATTGTACTTGAAGGCACTGTTGGACTTGTATCTCTAATTAGATTGGACAATTTCAAGGCCAAAAAAGAAAAAAAAACTAAAAAATACAACAAGATTATGTTACAAGACTACCGCAAAAACATTTGAATAGATATGCTTTTTGGAGATCAGTAAACAAGAACTGTGTCGATGGGTTGCTCTGAGTCAGACCCTTTCTTTGTGTTGCAAAAATTTAAATTCTTCAGGTGTGCAATGAGTTCAAAAAAAACACACAACAGGTATTCGGTGAGGGGAGAAGAGGCACTAACCACGCTTCATGGTGTTCAAACGTCTGACCCAGTACACATCTGATAGTGAGTCATCGTTGCTTTTGTCATTTTCATCGAGAAAGAATGTCCTTTGTTTTTGTGCAAACAGGTGTAACGCTTTTCATGTACCTTCTCAAAGACAATTGAATGTTTAATAGAAAAAATGTGCTTTGAAGCTACCGATGTTTTAGGTTGTTTAGATTTTTGGGTGCAGATTGTTTATAGACGTGTGACGTATTTTCATAAACATAAATATACTTAATCTTTTTTACAAAAATAACAAAATGAGTGACAGATTTGATTTTGTGATCGATGACTCAAAGTAAAACAGATTAATGACACTTAGTATTTTTTATTTAGGAAGTAAATAATTTAAGTATATATTGTATTAATGGACCTATTATGTAATTAAATCGACAATATTTATAACTCTGGGCAAGACAGTACAGAATACCTCAAACATACTTATGTAATATAGTCTAAATATGTTTTGCAGAACATTGACTTTATCAGGCATCAGTACATACTGCTAAATAATACATTTCGAATAATTCCTTGAATAGCCACAAATGAATAAAAACACCATTATATAACACCTTTATACAGGGTCATTCAAACTGAGTGGTATATTAGACATTTTAGGGAAACTAAGCATGTTACAGACTTGAAAATTTTGGAGTTGGGAGTAGGGGTTATCAAGAATGACCTATTCAACTAAAATAATTTCAACTGTCGGGTACTTCCGGTTATACCGGAATATGATGTCACTTTCTTATTTTAAATGGAATGGTTAATTTTTTACGATGAATTCGTATGAAACATAAAATTTTAAGGTGACTTTTATAACCTAACCAACTTGTATGCCTACGATGAATAGTTTCTGAGATAATTTAATTTATTGGATAAAAAGATTGCACCGCAACCCAAACTATAAAAAATCACAACTTCCATAAAAACTGAAATGCCTAAAAATGTTGAAGTTTTTACTAGTTATAGCCAAGTCATAAGACTAACGTCATGTCAAAACTAAGCACGGTGCAGACTTTTTTCCAATAAATTAGATTATCTCAGAAACTATTCATCGTAGGCATATAGGCATACATGTTGGTTAACAATGTCACCTTAAGATTTTATGTTTTATACGAATTGATCGTAAAAAATATATCATTCCATTTAAAATAAGAAAGTTGACATCAACTTCCGGTATAACCGGAAGTGCCCGACAATTATTTTAGTTAAATAAATCATCCCTGATAACTCCTACTCTTAAATATTCGAATATGTAACTTAGTTTCCCTAAAACGTCTAATGTACCACTCAGTTTGAATGACCCTGTATATTTGAATACGGCTAACAAAACGAGGTACCAATTAGGTAAATTCATAAAAAATGATAAATTAGATAAATACAAATATTCAGAGTTTATAAATGAACTTGTTGGTCTTGCTCAAAAGTTTATACAGGCTAAACTAGAAGGAATTTGCAGAATAGTTATGTAAAAAATAAAACTGATTCTACGTACGTGAATTACATTTAGTTTGTAGCTATTATTCGAAACGTATTATTTACTATATACTTCTGCCCGATGAATGCAATTTTTGGTGAAACATACCTTGCATTTATGAAATAAATTGTGAACATCTCTTATATAGTGTTATTTAGTCTATATCTATTTTAAAAATTGTTCCAGATAAAGATTTTTAGTCTGTATGTTTGACACATTATGATCGCATTAGTAATTTTATATTTCAAACACTATCGCTGCTAGGACGAGCTTTGCTAGCTTTGTTTTTTAAATAGAATGTTATGGTTTTTTGTTTACTTTGAAATTCTGATTAACTTTTCGCCTGACACTAATTTTCATGTGTTGATGTAAGTATGTATAATCTTAGTTCTAACTAAATCAACCGAAACTTTTGCGCATCTCTGATTGTTATAGTATCAAAGTTCTTTTACCTTCTTATTATAACCGACCACACAAGTATGTATTTACGTCCTTATCGCGATATTATCGTGTGTTACAATTCATACTTGTTGGAAAAAGTATTATCATTCATCATGTTAGGATGACAATGCAAAAACAAGTGACCTACATTTGTTAAAGGTTTTTGATATTGCTATAATAATCGATTTTGTGTTTCTATTATGTCAATTTATATCGGAAACGAATTTGAATAACAGAATGTATAATAAAGGCAAATCTGCACCCACGTAATACAATATATATTCTTATCTGTTTTATTGCTTTTGGTAGTATTAAATTACCATTATAGAGATAGCGCTATCTGACGTGTAGCTTGTATTATTAGTCTAGCTAGTGATTTAAAACATTTTAGGTTGTTAATTGGAATGTAAAGTGTAATAAACTTTAATTTTACAAATAATAATACTTTTTTGACAAAGCGAAATACGAGGTTTGATTGAAAAATATTTGGAATAATATACTATTAATAAAAGACACTTTTGAATTTTTTATTTGTCTGTTTACTTTCCTTCTGTTTTCATTCCGTCCGTCTCATATTTCTTTCCTCAACCACCATCTACATCTAAATAAAGAACATAGTGGTTTGTCGGCAGTTTATCGAAATTACAAGATTTAGTCGCGATTTCAAATTTCCTAGTTCTCATCAGCATAAACAGGTAGTACATTGCCATCTACTGATATTTACTGCTAATCGTGGTATTTAATATGTTTGACAAGGACCTTATGAAGGTATTTACTTGACAAACTCAATCTACGACGCAGTTTGTATTATGCGATAGACATGTAAACCAAATTAATAAAGAACATGTACGAGAGTGTATCAAATATATATATTTTTTAGAATTCGATACATATACTAATTTTCTGCATAGTTTCCCGCCCTAGAAATACGTTTTGAGAGCTTTTTTATGCCATCATCGTAGAAACTCTTCGGACGTTCTTGTAACCATTGGAGCACAAATGCTTCCACCGAGAGGCGTGGTCTAGTACTCTAGATCATTGCTTAGCATTCGGGAGGTCACCTGTTCGAACGCGGGTCCGACTGCTCTGGTCCAAGTTTTCTGTGGTTTCCTTGGATCATTTACGCAAATGCTGGGGCAGTAATATTCCACAGATAATCTTTCACTTCTCTTCTGTCTTCATTTCGTCTGTCTTATCTTTCTCCCCCTAACCACACCACCCACCCACCCATTCCTGAAAGGAGGCTGAAGAGGGCCTTACGACCTACCCTCCGGATTTGCACTATAATGTAGGTCGGAGGGACTGCCCGCCCACCAGCACGAGTAGCTGGTGGGAATGAAACACAAAAAAGTTTTTTTTCCTACTGCTTCGTTCTCGTAAAAAGGATAGCCTCCAAGCGCTTCATTCAGGGCCCTAAAAAGATGGAAGTTACAAGGGCTATATGGTGAACCCAGGTCCGGCTGCTCTGGTCCAAGTTTTCTGTGGTTTCCTTGGATCACTTAGTCAAATCCTGGGGCAGTAATATTCCACAGACAATCTGTCACTTCTCTTCTTTCTTCATTTTGTCCGTCTCATCTTTCTCTCCCTAACCACACCATCCGCCCATTCCCACGATTCCTACAAGGAGGTTAAAGAGGGCCTTAAGCCCTACCCTCCGGCTTTGCACTACAGTGTAGGTCGGAGGGACTGCCCGCCCATCAGCAAGAGTAGCTGGTGGAAATGAAACATAAAAACGTTTTTGTTTTGCTTCGCTCCTTGTTTCTTTTCGTACTAAAGCGACTCGAGCGAATTGCGGTTGGTTCTCCCTTCTCTCTCGCGGTACAGGTCACCTTCACAGCTACTACTACTATTACCAGATCACTGACCTCTCCGTAATTTAGAAAAAAACAGTCCCGTTTATATTTGATACGCCCTCGTAGTTCTTGGTTCGCGATACACTTGGGTTAATTATGTACGTACGTACAGTAGGGAAATTTCTAGTTGTTTGAATTTATTTAAAAAAAACTTGAGTAATAACTGATTAATTTAACACTAAATTACACTATATGCACTTATTCATATAATAACTATGATTATTTGTTTAACTGTATTTATATTACTTATTTATATCACTGGATTTATTTCGTATTTGAAGTGTTTACCAACACCTGTCTATATCGATCTGTCTTCGGTTGTCGGTTGTTCTTCAATAACCTATTTGTATTATCGTGGAATATTTTTCTAAAAAACAACCACCCAGTTCTCCATTATTATTGAATCGTTTTCTTTAATTTGTATCTTGCTAATTGTCATGTACTAAATGCTAACGTTTGATTATCTTGTGGGCATCTTGCAAAATTGAGTATTTTATGAAACGCCAAGCCTTTTATAAAAGACTTGACAAATTGAAAAACGTACATTTTATCAAACGCCTAGACGTTATATTTGAAGACAGATTGTCAAATGAATCTTAGCTGTCGCATTCCATTGATAGCAGAAAATGTCGATGGAGCGATGGTCATATTCGAATTGTAAAAGCTATTGAAAGATAAGACTGGTTTATTCATATAGCAATTTAGTAATTGCTACAAGTACACCATTTAATTAGTCGTGCCACTTGTTGATCAGTTCTGTGGCTTCTATAATTGTTGTGATGTCTTGAGAGGTTATCGACAGCAGACGATCGTATCTAGCGTTAGTTAATAAATTAGATTTATCGACCAGTGCATGCTGAAAGGAAAATAGAAAATAGCGAATGATTATGCTAAAACACAGCGGAATTTTGTTTGTCTACTGATATGTTCCTCTGTATAGACTTGAAAAATAAATACGTAATAAAATGTTGTGAATATAACACAAAATTTAATATTTTTGGAAATATTTATCAATAATTTAAAATTAAATCTATATAAAAGGACAAAAGATTCAAAATACTTTTTTATAGTTTCTACTACAACTGTTATGCCAAAACATTGACAACTTCAGGTAGAAGATAAGTATACTTAAAATTAATACAAATAGTTCTTAAATCCTATAACTGGAGAAACAAATTAGTAGGGAGACATTAAGTCTTTGAAAATATGTTTAATAATGGGGAATTGTTTACATCGATTCCTGAAAGGAGGCTAAAGAGGGCCTTACGCCCTACCCTCCGGCTATGCACTACAGCGTAGGTCGCTGGGACTGCCCGCCCACTAGCATAAGTAGCTGGTAAGAATGAATGACACAAAGTTTTTTTTTGTTTATATCGATTTGCTCATTAAGTAATATATTTAATCTATTTAAATATAAACTTTCTGAAAAATTTAGCTTTTGCTTTTAGGTAGTTCTTTTGCGATATTGAAATTGTTAAAATTGTGATTTTGTTTTAGTAGATGTTTCGCGTAACTTCTTCTTTATTGTAGATCCTTTGATTGAAATATCTTCCCTTTTGTCCTTTCATTTAAACATATTATGAAGTTTCAATAAGTAATGCCTACCAACTATTAATTATTAATTATTTCAGATTAAAACATTAAAAGTTGACTGTATGACGAAAAAATTCAAAGTAGACACTTTACTCGATTCGAAAAGGCAGCGATTGTAATAACTTTAGATTGGATTTAGACTGCCTTGCTTTTTTTTTGAGCGTCAGGCTATTGCTAATTTATTTTTATGATTGTGCATCATCCTCGTAGTAAAATTACTACTAAAGTTGAAATGTTTCCATGAAATATTTTCCTCATCAATATAGAAAAAAAAAATATGTTTCATTCCCATCAGCTACTCGTGCTGATGGGCGGGCAGTCCCTACAACCTACACTAGTGCAAAGCCGAAGGGTAGGGCGTAAGGTCCTCTTCAGCCTCCTTTCAGGAATAGTGGGCATGGGTGGGTGGTGTGGTTAGGCAGAGGAAGATGAGATGGACTCAATGAACACAGAAGAGAAGTGAAAGACTACCTGTACCGCGAGAGAGAAGGGAGAACCAACCGCAATTCGCACGAGTCGCTTTAGTACGAAAAGAAACAATGAGCGAAGCAAAACAAAAACGTTTTTATGTTTCATTTCCACCAGCTACTCTTTGTGATGGGCGGGCAGTCCCTCCGACCTACACTGTAGTACAAAGCCGGAGGGTAGGGCTTAGGGCCCTCTTTAACCTCCTTGTAGGAATCGTGGGAATGGGCGGATGGTGTGGTTAGGGAGAGAAAGATGAGACGGACAAAATGAAGAAAGAAGAGAAGTGACAGATTGTCTGTGGAATATTACTGTCCCAGCATTTGCCTAAATGATCCAAGGAAGCCAAAGAAAACTTGGACCAGAGCAGTCGGACCCGGGTTCGAACCGGTGACCTCCCGAATGCTAAGCAATGATCTAGAGCACTAGACAACGCCGCTCGGTCATCATTATAGAGTCATCAGTACGAAGACCAATTGGACATTATCATTGCATTTCTTTAAAACCAGAACATTTTATATCCCTAACTATTTGCGAACGGTAATCTAATATAGGCCTTCATCTGGCTCCTTTTACTCCTATTTTTGCATCTAATATGCCTTTAACTAGACCTTCATATCTTAAAAATTGTCCTTCCAATCTATCTCTTCTTTTACTTATTGATTTTCATTTTGCCCTTTGTTCTCTTACTTTTGCTAATACCTCCTCATTTCTATTCATTTTATTTTTAACAGCCCCTTTATATGCAAAATATATATTAATATATTTATGTTTATCATATAGCCTCTAAAGCAGGGGTTCCCAACCTTTTCTTGGTCAGGGACCACTTTTGTATTATTCTTGTTAGCAGGGACCACTATGTAGGTATAATTAAAATGAACTGTAATAATCATAGAGAAATATTAATTACAAACTCTTTCGGAAATAACATAAAAAGAAATAATAATACGATATTTTTGGGATATAATTTTGTAATTTTGCGTTAATGTGATTTCTGAGCTTGCATCTTTTTTACGAGTTCGGACTAATATTGTTACGCAAAGCTACACGTAAATTACCGCTTACTTTAACGATGCCTCGCCTTGTTTTTTATTATTAACAAAACAGAAAATCTTTGTTCGTATAAATAAGTTGTTGAGAAAAACCATAAAATAGCGCAAGGCGATTTCTTGAAGTTTAGTATAAGAAGTTGCTTTCTTACACCAAAACGACTCAAGTGAATTCGATTCAAAAGCATCCTTGCAGTTTCTGTCATTTTGGAATTCAACGAGTTCTTCTAAATTTAAAATCCTTCGCGGACCATATTTTGGCTTTTGCGGACCACTAGTTGAGAACCATTGCTCTAAAGGCCTTTCTGCCAGCGCCCACCTGATGAAACCCAAGAGGTTCATACCGGTTGTGGGATTTGGCTTTCGGTTTGTAGTGCTTACTTGGTGGGACGTGTTTCAAATGTGGGATCTTTGATCTTTAATATTTAGACGAAAAAGTATTTTAATGCCTTATTTTTTGGATTTAATGATATTTCATGATGGAAGCAAAGTTCCTTTCAACTTTCAAAAATAATTTTTACATCATAAATGGCTATTAATAGATATCTAATAAATTATCAAGTTTCATTCAAATCGTAAAAAGTTTTTTCTTCCAAGAACAAGTACTTTAAATAAATTGGTATTTTTTGAAAACCTCCAAAACGTTCGCCCTACAAGGGACGCTATCAAAAAATTTCTAGAAAGGCTAAACCCAGAGCTGGGGAATCGCGTCTTCTTTTATTATTATATGTGAAGTAATTTTGTTTCAAACAGAGTTCTGTTAAAGTACATAAGTAAATCGTAATTGGATTCAGGACACTAAAGTACATTTTTTTTCGGTAAAATAATACTTTTAAGTTGATGCTATATGGGAAAAGCAAGTGAAGCTTCTTATTGATGTATTTTGCTAATTTATAAGTCAATACGTTAATGTACCAGACAATTGGTCGCATCATATTAGATCATAGAAATAGGGCTGATGTATTTTTTGGTTTAAAAGAATTAAATGGCAGAAATGAGCTATATAGGTTTACAAGTTTATAGAAGTACCTACTGATCTTTGAGAATTGAACATAAGGTATTTTTTTAACGAAAGGATAAAGGAAATTTTTTGAATGTCTAAATTGTAATGTGTGTCAAGGGTAAGCTTTAATGTTCACTTATCGTAAAGTAAGTGCAAATTCTGAAACAGGGCAGTTCTTAAAGCATCTTTAAAAATTTCAGGTTAAACGACTGTTTTGTTAAACGAAACGCTTATTTCGGCTTCCTCGACATCCATTGTTACCCTTAATAGGTCACAGATTGTGTTGAAAGCTCGGTCACAAAAGGCGTTATGAATGTTAAGCTACAAAGACATATATATAGGGATCCATTTATATATCTACATGTCGGGGAAAATGTTACAAAAATTTGTTTATATATATAGGAGAATGGGCTGATTTGAGAGAGGGTGATTCAGAAATAAAATTACATTGTTTTAGGAAATGAATAATTGTGGCTAAGGTAAATACCTATAAATAACTACATAATCTTACTCGGAAATTATTATGGTTATTGATTTTGGTGTGAGGTCGGGATAGGCTTTTCTAACATTAAAATATTGACGTCGGTAGATACATCCTGTGTTGTGTTTAGAAAGCATAATAAATCATTTAGCCACATCGATTGGACACCTGCTGAGATTTCGTCGTGTACCATATGGACAACCAACACCTATTGATTATTTATTCTCGACTACCTGTATTCAACATTACATTGTGAATTAATAAATTGTTTGAGTTTACTGTCCAATTAAACAACTGATTTACTATAAACCTATTAATTAATGTGTATTACGATGTCGAGTTCCTCAGCAATTGTAATAAATGAGCACCCAGGATTCAGAAGTGGAATAATTTAATAAAAAATGTTTTTTTTTATACTTAAAGTTGGTTAGACAACTAATTGAAATAAGTGTTTTTTGGTATGGAATATAATGAATAACGTTTCAATAATTAACATTAGAACATTCTTGTTTAAGTGATTCTTGCCACTGTTTAACATAAAATAGTTCGCGCGAGGATATAATTTAGTAAAAACGTAAATAACTAATCAAGGGTTGCGCTACTTGTACAATTTTGAAGTATTTTAAATTAGTTTTCTTATACCGGAACCTATTACAAGTAATAAGATTGGATACAAACATTATATAAATACCCCGAAGTATTTCTGCATTACCATTGTCTTATTTCTATTATAAAATCTACCAGGATGGATCAAATATAAACGAGCCTTTGTTCATAAAATATTTACTTGGTTATTTATTTATATGGTTATCTTCTAACACATGTTTCGCATAAGCTTTTTGGTTTGAATTTTAAAAGCTTATCCCAAACATGTGTTAGAAGATAACTTTATATTTAATTTAGATCTAAAAATTTTACACATTGAAAACAAAAGTTTAAAACTTACAGTATTAGAATCTAAAGACATTGACAAATATAAAAATACAGACATATCACTCTAATGAAGATGCATCACCCTATTTATAGACATCTACTCTTAGGTAGTTTTAAGTAGATTTTGTACTTCTGAAGAAGCCACAGTGTTGGAGAAATACGTGTTAAGTTTATTTAATAAATTGTGCAAGTTATCAACTGTGTGTTTATTTCAATTTTCTACTACTTTATCGAAGGGACTATTCTTAGTACTTTACATGGTCGATTAAAGTTTTACCTATAGTGTACATTGTCACATACATATATATGTACAGGTTGTTACAAATTCGACGGTTACCATTGGGATCTCGGAAACGTTAAGAGATACAAGAATGTTAATAAATGAGAGCAAAGTTGCTTCTACGGTTGCCCAATTGTGTCGACTAACCAACCAGATTTTTTTCTTACCATTCTAGGATATCTAGAAAAACTGTTTTTTTTTTAGAAATAAAATTTTTCGGGGGTTAATTGTAAAGGCATTGAAAACCAAAATAAATATTATATTGGCGGCTTTTCTGGAGTACCATTTATTATATTTAAATTTTCGATCGGACGTTTCATTATTGTTTTATCACCATTATTTTTCAAAGATAATTATATTTTCAAATGTTTTTGATTTAAGTAAATAAAAGCATAAAACGGTTATATGTGGAACATAATTTGTGGTAATAAACGATTTCGAACAGAGAACAGAGGGTGCTATGGGAATTAATAAGGAAATTGGGAGATAGGATATGGTGGGACACCCTCTGGGGTATGAAAGATTAATTAGAGAAATATTGAATGGGGAACAGGAGTACAGAGATTCAAGGGAACACCTACATTAAATTGCTATTTGCAAATAGTTAGGGATGTAAGATTGACTCAGAATAGGAAAGAACGGAGGTGCGTGTCCAAGTCTTCGAACTGACGGCCTTGTGATGATGAAATGCTTTCGAAAAATGATAGGTACTCAATAATTGGTTCGCGTTTGAAAAACCTTAATTGATGATAATAAAACGAACACGAAACATCAGATTTATAATCTAAAAATGACATTTGGATGCCACGTAAATTCGCCATGAAAAAGTTTTTCAATACCGTTACAAGTAACCTACAAAGTACTTAATTATTGGTTGGATATACTGAAGCTAATTATGAGTATTAGAATTTCTAGTTGTTGCGTCCCTTGGACCACCAACTGCTTTATTATTGTTGCAAGATGCGCAACGTTTTCACGATGACTTTCTAAATTCTGATTTTTAGCTCCTTTGTTCATTTATTACCACTTCCTTTCCTTTGTCAATTTAATCCCGAATACTTTCCTAATTGCACTACCATAAATCGCCCATAAATTCTAATAATTGTTTTAGCTGTAACTGTCAACTCCCTAATCCTAACGACCGTCAATTTGTATGAAATTTCTGTCACAATTATAACCATACACTAATACGCTACAACAAGTTTCAAATCCCACCTTCCTCACTTGTAACACCCATCATCCATTGTTCTCATCAAATTTAACCACACCTCCATCCCTTTCCAACTTATTCTAAAATATATAAATAACTTTTTTCTAAAAAGAGATCATAGCAGCAAAATCAGTTCATATTAAACTATCTTATCTATCAGCTATATTTAACTTATATCAACAACCTCAATCGTGACGCAACGCTTCCTGGTAGTTGCTACCAGTATTATCCGTTGTAAAAAGTGTAAATATATGTATATAAAACCTGCTCAAACGACTTACAAACGCTACTTCAATCAAGATTGAACACATACCTGGACACGTCAAGTTGCAGTCCAAGACGATTCATAGCGAACCAAAACACTAGTATTGCTATGAAGTTTACTAGAAGTTTTAGATAGAAAGAAGTATTATTTGTTACACATTTGACCTTTTGTAACTTTTTTTCCAAGACCATGATATTGCATTACTTATGTAGTAATTAACTATTATTAATTATTACTATTATTACTATTAATCCAGTAATTCCCGTCTTCTTTCTGCCAGTGCCTTGCTACTATGCCTTATTCCATTAATAATTAGATGACGCTAGGATAGGATCTGTAGAAATTATTGTTATTATATTGTTTATGAATGGGTTTTATGTACAAAATAATTTACAGGCTTGTTTTGTTTCAGAAATAAAAAATGGAATGCGGATTAAGTACTAGCTACACAAACGGTTCAACACCGTCGTCAGGTATTTTGGCACATGAAGTGCGCTCACAAAGGTCACCGTCAAAGGCCGGCCTACACGTGAACTTTAGTGATAAAGGAGAAGTGAAAGAGAGGAGAGAAAAATTTCTTACTGCCAAATATGGAAACCATCAAATGAGCCTAATAAGGAAACGATTAGCCGTTGAAATGTGGCTTTACGAAGAACTGAAAAAACTGTATGAAACTTCGGTAAGTGTAACAGCAAAATATTGTTTGAACAGCATTTTTTTTTATCTACAATAGTAAATAAGGTTGCAACATTACTTGCTATTGACAAGAATCAATGTCTTTTCGATATTTTAGTCATGTACCATGTACTCGATAAATCTCAAGTGAACTTAAGGGTGCGCTGGTAGTACATGAAACGTCCTGACAAACCTAATGATTGTGAGGGTGCGCGTACACGTTGCTTATTTGGCGGCGATTTACTCAACACTGACTTAACTTAAGGGAGAAAAGAGGCGGAAGAAATAGAATAGAAAAGACGCAGTAATAAGAGATAGAGATAGCTGTGGCGATGATGAAGATATAGGGTTTTAGGCAGCTGTAGGTCATATACCGAGCATCGTGGTCTAGTGCTCTAGATAATTGCTTAGCATTCGGGAGGTCACCGGTTCGAACCCGGGTCTGGCTGCTCTGGCCCAAGTTTTAGGCAAATGCTGGAGCAGTAATATTCCACAGATAATCTTTCACTTCCCTTCTGTCTTCATTTCGTCCGTCTCATCTTTCTCTTCCTAACCACACCATTCACCCATTCCCACGATTCCTGCAAGGAGGCCCTACCCTCCAGCTATGCAATGCAGTGTAGGTCGGAGGGACTGCCCACCCACCAGCATGAGTAACTGGTGGGAATGAAACACAAAAAAGTTTTTTTTTTGTAGATCATAAATTGCAGGGGGTGAGTACAAGGTATAAAGACAGATAATTGTGGTGAAGAGTATTATAGAATGACAAAGGAAAGATGTAGCAGTAAATTAAACAATATTTTACAACAAGTCATATTACCTTTAATCATTAATGAAATATGTAGAGAAAGTTTTTTGTAGAGGTAGAGGAATAATTGTGGTGAGACTTTCTCGCTTTAACGCGTGCTGATTGGTAGAGAGAGATACAGCTAGGAATGAAATAGCCAATTAGGTCGCGTTAGATCGAGAAAGGCGAACCACATTTATATGCTATTTCAGAGTCACTGCTATAGTAACACATAGGTTGAAAAGACCCGGGCCGAACACATAAATGGCACTAGTTTTATTGCATTCCCCTCTTTTTCAGTTAGTATACTAACCTTCAAACGACAGCTGTTAAATTTTTTATGATATTCTATTCATTAGTTTGTGAGTTATTGTGCTAAGAATGACGTTTTGTAGAGTACTTTTGTTATTTTCGATACAATGGATCAAAAACAGTTTAGTTCGTTCGTTTTAATTTTACATTGCTTCTTGATGAAAAGAAAAAAACCGTTCAAGCGAAGCCATGGCTTGAAAAGTGTTATGAAGACTCCGCTTCATCGGAAACAACCGCGACAAAATAAAACGTTGGTTTGCTGACATTAAACGTGTTCATAACATAGAGACACTGATGTAGAATGCAATGGACGTTCAAATGAGGCGATAACAGCAGAAAACATTGAAAAATTCCACAAGATCGTTTTGAATGATCGAAAAGTGAAATTGCGTGAGTTAGCTGAACATCAATCAAAATGTCAATATCATATCAAAAGAACCGTGCTAGCTTTATATTGCTTGAGTATTTGACTATGAGAAAGTGTTGTACTCTGCTCAAAGTGGGTACCGCTTTTGCTCACTGTTGACCAAAAACAAGAACGTGTTGATGTGTTGATTCTGAGCAGTGTTTGGCCATGTTTAAACGTAACAAACCGTAATTTTTGCGTCGATAACATATGTGACAATGGATGAAACATGGATCCATCACTTCATTCCGAAATCAAAACGATCATCATCTTAATGGACAAGTGGACAGCAACTGGCAAACCTCATCCAAAACACAACAATCGGCTGGAAAGGTCATGGCCTCGGTATTTTGAGATGTGATGTGCGTGGTGTAATATTCATCGAGAAGGGAAATACCATCAACAGTGAATTGTAGTAATTATATTACATAGCGTTATTGGAGCGTTTGAAGACAACGCACCGTGTTACAAGTCAATCAAAACAATGGCGAAACTACATTAATTGCTCCCACATCTACTGTAATCTCCAATATTCTCCAGATTTAGCTCCCAACGACTACTGGCTGTTTGCAGACCTCAAAAAAATGTTCGCCGTTAAGAAATTTTGCTCTAATGAGGAGGTTATCGCTGAAGCTGAGTCCTATTTTGAGGCAAAAGATAAATTGTTCTACAAAAGTGGTATTGAAATGTTAGAGCGGCGCTGGAATGATTGTGTTGCTGTTGATGGAGATTATGTTGCTGAATAAAGCCAATTTAAAAAAAAAACGTGTTTTCTTTGTTAGGCCCCCAGGCTTTTATGCTCCTAGAGATATGACAATTAGATCGAAGTGAAAAAAGACATGTTCGAAAGTTGGCGGTTATTTTAGGTTATATTCTCGAGGTTTAATGAAATATTGACAAAACAATTAGCAGATTCTTTACTATTGAACTCGATTTAAGCCATAATTAAAAAATAAAATCAATTCACATCATCAATATGCATATTGCTAGAGTATAGGTAGGTTTGTAAAGTTATTATGTGGAGCTATCTCCTCTCATGATACAAACTTGTGGAATTACCTGGCTATTAATAGTGTAATTAAAAGATGGAATTGACCATTTAAATATCCAGGAGTTTATCAATCGATTTTTTTAATTAAAATTACCAAGGTTTCGACGTATTAAGCTTGTAGGTTTCACCGAATTTTCTATAAAATTCATTAAATCAAATGTTATAAATTGCTGTGTGACTTTGTGAAATGATATTTTTATACCTACTTAGATCTTATTGTATGTGAGGAATAAATTTGCATTCACTGCATAAAATGCTGTATAAACGTTTAATTAGTTTAGGCATTGAAAGGACAAATTCATTTAATTCCAGTTAATAATCTACGCAACGCACATCTCGATTTGAATTCCGCAATAATAATTTAACTTTGCTATCAATTTAAAATGTCACTTAAGCTTTTAATAATAGCTTCTGTATTCAAATTTTAAATGAATACTGCCACTGTTCGTTCTGTGTAGTTGTTTGTTGGAGTACATGGGATTTATTAGCTAAAATAACAGAAGAAAATCAGATCGAGTTCAATGGAATTAAACGAAACGGAACACTGTTGCTCAAAATTAGAGAATAATACCTTGGACGTCGAAACGCGTTTTATGTTATTAAACGTATTTGTGAAATTTCGGGGAACAGTGCTTTGTTCCACTTTTAATGACGATTTTATATTGAATGTTTTGGAGCCCATACGAAAAAACGATAAATTCCGTTTGATGTGGTTTTAAGGGCATAGCCGAAGTTGCCACCAAATTATACCTGATCGAAAAAGGTACAACCGATTTTGCCACTTACCAAAAATGATCGTTGAAAAGATACAATCGATTGTGCCACTAACACCTAATAGGTAGAAATTATTCTAATGAGAAAGGAAAATACTTTATTGATATTTTGTGGCATTTATTTAACAGTAATTAATAAAGATAGAAGTTTAAATTAAAATCCTTTAAAATTTTGGATTTTAACAGATTAAATAATTTTTCGTATGTTTGTAATTGTTTATTTCTCCATAAAAAATATATGTAAGGCACATAGTGACCATTTTCATATCCATAACCTGGTGGCAGGATAGGTTGTTTACTTTTAAAACCCCAATTTTGTAGCAGATATATCATTATTTTTAGTGGCAACTTCGATTCCACCGGGTTTTAAGCTCAATTTTGGTGATCTTCAATTATGTTTAAGGGAGTGAGTAGTTTCGTATGTGTGTGTATTCGCAGTAGCGGCGCATTCACATTGATTATATAGTAAAAATAAAATTGCTATATTATCGTTAAGTCACAATTCCAGAGTTTGACTGTCCCAAGTGCTTAAGGTTGAATGGATCGAGTGGTCGTGTAATTTGCGATAAAATGTAAAAATTGTAGATTGAGCGGTCACTTTTTCCATCTCATTTAAATATGTCGATTTCTTCTCGAGATGATGGTTCTTTTTGGACTCCTTGAGCCGATAAGCGATTTTTGTACAACGAACTTCTTACATTTTCAAACTGAGGCACACGAGTGACAAACTCATATCCTTTATTATGGATACCACTACCTAACCTAACCTAACCTAACCAATTTGTTTTCAAAAATAAAGGTGTTTACATTATACACGTGAAACGCTTTTTTGACCGCAAAATCGACAGGTAAATTTTACCCTGCCTCCATTTTTACATTCAAGAAAGATTTGACCGAAAAATCCACTGGCCGCTCGATGGACTGACCGCAAATAGGACAACACCAGTGCTTAATTAGCTTGTCCGTAAAATCACAATCTGAACAAAAACATAAATGTGAAGAGGGGGGCAAGTTCCATACAAACGATATGGTTGTGGTGTAGTTCCATCCCTTTTTGTGTTTTATTATCAGTAAATTAAAAACGTAGGATACGGCCCGTCTCAAATCATCCTTATTAATGTTATTTTACCACACCAATAACTTAAAAATCGATAATTTGTGGTTTTCAGATTTTTTTCTTTTTCACCCTAATCGAGGGTGATACCATTGTAAGTGAAATGTACCAGAAAAAGATCCAAAAAGTTTTTTTTTAATTTCGAGACAACAGCATTCTAAGGCTGATATGGATACTGAGTAACTTTAACAATCAGCCGTACTTTCAACTAGCTGAAACACTACACCTTCAATTTGTGGATCTTTATTACGTAGCAACTTTATTGGACGATTTGTTGAGATTGTCGACATCACGAGATGGAGACCTATATGTCTTATCCCCTTTTGTTTTGCCATTAGATATCTAGCAATACCACCAGTAATTCAAATACAAATTACATGTCTACATATATATCTGTAAACAGGGTGTCCCATTTTGCTGTACTTCCTTTATTATCCTTATTAGTCCCCGTTTATAGTGGAGCGGTGAGGTACAAGGTTAGTGGAGAAGCGAAGCATCGGTAAACGTTATTTGAAGAGTGCGTATTGATTTTTTTTAATTGATTTCGTATATGTTGTCATTGGAAAATGCTCTGTGGCGGCCAACGCCAGATAAATTCGTATACCTTTATTGCCTTGTCTGTAAATATGTTCAAAATTCTTTTGTATTATATTTCTTTTTGTCTCTGTGTCTGTGTAAATATTTCTTAACATTATATTCTAAATCTTTTTTTTCTATCTATCTGCCAATAATTTTTATTACTGTACTTTCCTATAATCCTTGCTAACATTTCAACTTCGCGTACTAACCGCATGACATCTGTACTTCGCTGTCCTCCCTAATTGCTATTTTATGATGGATTTCTTCAATGATTTGTTATCTACTACCCTTTCTGTTAATTCACAATTTCGATTTCATTCTTTTTTCCCCTCTCAGTAATCAGTTCCTATCTTGCTTTGCTACCTTCGAGTCGATTTTCTAACATTACATCTACATTTTTCATTAGTTTCATTTCCGTTTGTAAATACACGTTGTTATTTGTTGTTGTCGTTATTTAGTGTTTAATTTCTGTTATCCACAAAAACCTCACAAACTAAAGCTGCTATAAAATTTCATATTTTGACCAATGTATGTTGGTGAAACAGACGAAGATGGACAAAAGAAGTGGCGAATTCATTAATCTACATTATTCTAATTCAGACAGTAATCTTAAAACTATTATACTTTAAGTTGTCAATTTGACTCAATTTTAAAACGTAACATGAGTGCAGGCGGAAACATCTAAACGCCCTTGTTTCGTCTATTAATTTAATTCTGTTTCGTTAATTATTTAAATCTATATTTTCCAATTTTTGTTTTGTGTTGTATCTAATAATTTAATTCTATATTTCAAATATTTCTTTATCATTTTAGCTTATATGAAAGTTGCATTTCTATTTGAATGTTGGATACCCGTTTTTAAACTTTATGTCAACGTACGCATTCTGTATGTTATTTTCGAAATTGTATCTATTGTAGTATAACATATGTATTCTTTTGTTAGATCTTTTACGAATATTGATTTATTACTTGATTGCCTTTGTAAATCTTTGCTTTCCAAGTTTGTTATGTCTAGGTTTCTGTTTGCCGGACCGTAATATTTCTTAAAATAAAAGGATATACAGAGTTCTTACCACACACCGAGATAGATCAGTGCTTAGCATTCGGGAGGTCACCGGTTTGAATCCGGGTCCGGCTGCTCTGGTCCATGTTTTCTGTGGTTTCCTTGGATATTTTAGGCAAATGCTGGGGCAGTAATATTTCACAGATAATCTTTCACTTCTCTTCTGTCTTCATTTCGCCCGTCTCATCTTTCTCTCCTTAACGACACCACCCACCAATTCCTCCGATTCCTGCAAGGAGGCTGAAGAGGCCCTACCCTCCGGCTTTGCACTACAGTGTAGGTCGGAGGGACTACTCGCTCACCAGCTGGTGGGAATGAAAGAAAAAAGTTTTTTTTTCTTAGCAGACTGACCGGCGTGGTCTAGTGGTTTAGATAATTTCTTTCAAACTTTTCTGTGGTTTTCTTGGATCACTTCAGCAAATCGTGGGACTTTAATATTCCACAAATAATCTAATCTTTCACATTTCTTCTGTCTTCATTTCGTCCGTCTCATCTTTCTCTCCCTAACCACCCACCCACTCCCACGATTCCTGAAAGGAGGCTGAAGAGGGGCTTACGCCCTACCCTCCTGCTACCACGACAGTGCATGTCGGAGGGACTGTCGGCCCACCCGTATGAATAGCTGGTGGGAATGAAACACCCAAAATTTTAAGTTTAGAATCTTAGCAGTAGGCCTTTTCAGTGAACTTCAATCAATCGATCTTGTCAATTACTATTCAATTAATCAATTCTTTCATTCCGATAGTCAAACATCTTTCTCAATTATCAATTAGCCAATATCCTTAAAATAATTATCCAATTAGTTACCCAGTGTTGTAAATAGTGTAAATGTATTAGTTAAAATATATTTCCATTTAATCAAGAGACTATTTTTCAATATCATTTCAATGTCAACTACATCAAGCAGAATTAACCTATTCGTAGTAAATTTTGGTTAGCGCTTATCATCGCTTTCAAAAACATCATTTGTTTCTTTACGTGCCACTATTATGTACCGCTCTGCAAACCACGCACCTCGCCATTTCACTATAAACAGTTGGATATGATTTCATGTATTTTAATATTTTCACCCCTTTCACTTCGTACCCTGTAGCTTTACATTGAATGCCATGACTTTGTTTTCATTCCACTCACCTATAAACGCTTTTTATAATTCCATTGACTTAAAATCTTCACCCCGCTTACCTCTTACCTCGTCGTTTCACTATAAACGCTTACACAAAATTCCAACAATTTCCATCGTAAAAGTGATAACCTCTTCGAATTAATTGACGGACATTAGGGTCATATAGCTGACAGTTTTAGAAATAAAGTTAACAGGAGTTTTTAGAAGGTTTATAAGAATACAGTTAGAAAGGGACTCCAGGGATTACTGAAACCGACAAAGGAACTGAATGTGATAATAAACCAATAAATAGATTTATTTATGTCGCTATAAAACATCTTAATGTCTGAGTTGCACGTTTTAGCGTGAAAAGAGTCAGCCATCTATTGATAGTCGTCCAGGGACGCAACAGTAATATTGATGGAATTTTGTTTTTGTTTTTGTTGTAGGAGTAACATTATTTATAGGAATCTAATCCTGGAAGATAACAACAGTTTATTGCATTTCAATTTTTCTATTCTGAAATGCGATTATAATTATCATGTTTTTGTTTTGCTTATGTTTATGTTTACTTCTCAAAGAATATGTATTTGTATTTATTTACATTTCGATAACCTTTTATCTACCATCTAACTTAACATTTACCTACTTCATTTTTTAGCTTTTTCCAATCAAATATTCTGTATTGTAATCTATTTGAGTGTTAGCGGTTTTATACACATATCAACATATCATCCGTGGCTCATATGCATACAGTGGCCGGCACGTAAGGAGATTCAGCGACGGTCAAATTGACAGGTAGGTAGGCGGAGACTTTTAGCATTGCAATAAATGAAAGAGCCAATAAAAATATAGCTGGATCGAAACGTCAACTTGTAATGGGGTTTTAATGATGTATGCGAAGTGAACAATTAATATTTCACTATCCTCATGAACATAAAGAGAAAATCACGGTTATACCTAATTATATAAATCTAGGAATAATTGCTAAGTTAGAGATTATTAGATATGCATAGAAATAAGTTGTTGACAAAAAAAATAAAGGCGAATGAACAAAACTTGATAATATGAATTATGTAGTGTATCTTACTCAGGTCTATTTGTTAAAGCATTTGTTAGAAAACTTAGTTTGTACAATTGATCTTTATATTTGTTATTTTTATATTTTTTAGTTTCGTTTATAGTCGAACAATTTGTGCTTGTACCAGATATCATAAATAATGTTATTTGGTCTGGGTATCATCAATATCGTGGTTAGTAGTTGTAAGTATATTATTTTTTTACAAACAACCACTTCTCTACTCCGTTAATTTGCAACTGTTTGCCACTACGCTACTGAACTTTGCTGAGCAGTTATCATTCTGCCTACCGGTCGATTAACCCCGCCTTAAAGGGGCTAGACTTTGCCACTGCGCATCCGATGATTTATGGCTTTTAAATCTTCTTACGTGCCGGTCACTGTACCTGGATATGTTTCCAAGGAATTTAAAACATTTTTTTTTGCAAATTTGTATTATTGGAAGACGCACTGGTAGAATACAAAAAAATTGGTACAAACACAAATTTTTAATATAGCCTCATAGGTATCTCATTTTAATAACGTTGTGTTATTTGTTGTACCTAATGTAACTTTTTGATTTGCGTAGGTATTTGTGATAAAAAACACGTGTACATACGGTAAACATTCAATATTAATAGTAATGCTTATAATAAGCGGTAACATTATATGCTGCGTAGATACGAAGTTGTATTTATCAGTTGTTACATTTTTGCGACATAAGTCAGGGTACTAAATACAATGACTTTATGGTCTTAAAGACAACGTTTATAATTTTAATACAATTGAGAAATTAGTCAACTTTTCGGAAAGGCACCGGTAAAATCAAGTTTATTATTATGCCATACGAGCCAAGATTTCTCCGAGTAGTCTTGGTTTTCGAAAAGCGTTTCAATTTTAACACTCTTCAAATCGTTCTTGGTACCCTAAGGAATAAATACCTTTTCTAGAAAAGTCGAGGATATATGAAATTGATTATAAGTTGGATAAACTAGACGTTCTATTCAAGTTAGGTTCAAAGAGCATTTGGCGTTGGGGTTTAAGCTATTTATTACTGTGTTCTACAACACCGTCAAAGTTTTCAGTGTCCTCGATTAGCAAATAAAACATTTAAAAAGTGAGTTTAACCATTTGCAATTAAATCATCTGTAACTTTTATTTCATGGGGTGAACTAGTTGCACTTATACAATTGTTTTGTCTACTAATTTGATCAAAAACCAACAATCGGGTAAAAAAACCGTTTGATTATGATAATAATTTGGTGGTGGGGTGACCCCTTTTTAAGTGTATATTGATAAACAGTATTAAGCCTCCCTAAAACAGGAATTCCATCCATGTGATATTCTATATTATCGACATTGAACATACGATATACATCGTGAATTTCATATTAAGACTTTCGATAGTGCAACGTTTGTAAAACATCATGAATTGAAATAAAATAAATTCAAGTTTCACCAAATTTATTCAACGAATAACTCGACAATAGTTTTGATCGACAGCGATCATCATCAGGAGTAATTTAAACTCTAATACTAGTTTTATACTTGATAACATTGTGATTTTCACTTTTAGGGATTAATAGAGGGTTCCAATAGAACTTTGAAGGCGGGGGTGGCGTTGTTATTTTTTATAAATAGTTGCATTGAATATAATATAAAAGAGTCTTGCTCATATTCAAATATCTAGTTCCACCCCCAAAATATAGGCTCCAATATGTACAAGAAATTTTGGATTGATTTTTGTCTGGAGTCTCACTTATGCACAATTTTTTATATTCTATATTGAGATTATTAATAGGGATTATTTGATCCCCTCTAAAGGCTGAAAAAAGTTTTTATACTTGTTCTGTGCACTTCACAAACATAGAAAAAGCTATTATGTTCATAAACACTTAAGCAAAACTTATATTAAGCTATTATTACATTGTATACCATTAAATTTATAAGATGTTCTACGAAAACTGAGCCTATTGTTACCGCACGTTCCGGTTATTTTTGAAAGTCCGTCTATCATAAATTTAAATAGCATCAGATTTAATTTTACCCTCTAGGTCAATAACATTATCTAGACAAGACATCAACATTCATAGAAGCAAGGGGGCGTTTTCATCCCTATATAAATTTTAATCATCTAATAATTTTGTTTAGCAATTTAAGTAACGCCTACTGATCTTCAGCGTTATCAGTATTTATGGCTGCACTCGAATTCGTCCCCATAAAGTACGCACTGCTGGGAACGGTGTGTAATTCTGAAAAGTAAATACACGAATTCGTACCCGCGACAGTTCTATTGGAAATTCCCAGAAAAGCACCAAATAAAGCAGAATAACGTACATGGTTGCCTTGTATCATCGAAGTATATTTCTTCTTGTAATACTTTTGCAAGTTGGATTAAAAGACAGTGATAAATATCATATATGAATTTTATTTTGTTAAAATGTAAAAATGAGGTAACAATAATATTAAATAAATGTCAGAAGTCACAGCGTACAGCCACAATTAAGCCTTACCATAACCCCTTCCTGAAACCGGTTCCTGTTGTCGATAGGGCATATCAATAATCGACTGTTATAATTATCCAACAAAATGTTGTTATTTATTTTACCCGTTCTTAAGTAGGACAACAACAATAAATGTATAAATAACTTTATTTTTGTCAAACTTCTAACAACATTTTTAAGTAAATGCAGCTTATTTTATAAATGTATCTTTCCAAAAATCTTTCAAAACTTCAAAGAATTGGAGAAAGTTAGGGTGGGCCGAATAAAATTAAATTCAGATATGGCAACGCTGCCATCGTTTTCTGGGTAATAGTGCGTAAACCATGGTAGCCAATTCGTCTATAATTAAGAAAGGATTGCTTTTCGAACGGGGACGAATTCGTGTTGCTGATAAGCGCTAATTACCTCTTGGGGACGAATTCGAGTGCACCGGTATTTATACGTTAGAAAGACGGCAAATTTCATATTCAAACATTCAAACAACTTTTAAAAAATGAAAATACAAAACGTTTCAAGAAATATATTTAATACACGACAATTGTTTCACTTAACATAAGCTTCTTCAGGTGAAGATATAACAAAATTTGTGATTACATACTACATATATATACCTAAATATTATTATAGTGGGGGAATTAGACATTAACATTTAATAAAGGAGATCTTATTACATCTAATTGGTCGTTTAGAATTTTGTTATCTTTATTGTATCGATTAATTTCTAATGCTTCAAGTAAATCTAATTTTTTACCTTTATTAAGAATATGTACTATTTTGAAATCTTGATTGAAATTGTGATTATGAGTTACTAAATGTTCTACGTAATCCGAGTCGGTTTTTTTATTTAAAAAACTACTATAATGTTCCCGAATACGAATGTCAAAAGCACGACCAGTTTGCCCTATATAAACTTTCTCACAGTTGGAACAACTTAATAAATAAACACCTGATTTTGAATTATGAGGTGTTTTACATTTGTTATTTAAAATAAATTTACCTAAAGAATTATCTGTTTTAAATGACATGAAACTATTGTTTGTTTTTTGTAAAATTTTCCCTATTTTAACGGATATTTCACCTATATAAGTTAAACAATTAAAATTAGCTGGTTTAATTTTTACATACGGATAAATTAAATCAAAAGTTTTTTGTTATTAAATAATTAAAAGTCGAAAGGCAGTTTGACTCGCATCAATTTGAACTACTCTAGTGTGAGAAATAACAGTAGAATAACAGAAAGTCAATTAAATTTGCACATTTTACAATGCTGACTAATTTTATAGTAGAAGACGGTTCTATGTTCGGCCTTGGTGACCGTGGTGTAGGATTAGTTCCCTCTTTGTATGAGTCCTCCGATGAAGTCGTTTATCTGCAATTTCGTTTTTTACATTTTTTTAAATATGGAATTATATTGATAACGGCTGGTACAGGAGAAAAACGTCCTTATGAAACTGATTCCTGATTATTAAATTAAATGAAAAATTGAATATTGTTAAGTTTTTGCTCTAAACTCGTTTATTTAACTTCCTCAACAAAACTTAACTATTTAATACAACTTCGGTTCTAAAATTCTCGTAAACACTTTTCATCGTAAACCTCTCTTTTTTTCATCAAAACTTAACTATTTAACACAACTTCGCTTCTAAAATTCTCGTAAACACTTTTCGTAGTAAACCTCTCTTTCTGTCAACTGCCTGTTCTCCGTCACCTGTCAATTATTCTCCATCAACTGTCCTAAATGGTCTATCGCTGTCGCTTATTTAGTTTGATGGACGTTGCTAGGTTACTCTCGAACCAAATCGAACGATCTAGTAGTTGTCTCGATTTTTTCTTCACTCAATTTTTGCAATCTACGCGTCAATTCCACCCAAAACATCCATCACACTATTATACAATGACAAAAAGAAAGTTTTTTTGCTGTAGGTATTTAAAAAAAAAACTTTTTCGAATTTTATTTCCATCAGCTACTTGTGCTGGTGGACGGGCAGTCCTTCCGTGGAATATCACAACCCCGGCATTTGCCTAAGTGGTCCAAGGAAACTACGGGTAACAGAGCAGTCGGACCCGGATTCAAACCGGTTACCTTCCGAGGTATTTTTAAAAGAAGCGCCCTCTACACAAGAAAACATTTTTGGACCTTATTTCATACAACATTTATTATTTTTAGTTTATACTTTTGTTTTATCCTTACTACAGATCCATTCCGCGATATTGATTCACCCTGTACACATTTATATTATAAAAATGTTTTTAAATACCCACAATTAGAACATCATTTTAATACGTGAAGCAAATAACCTTTGATCATGTTTTAATTAACTAAATATGTATCTTTCGAGTGAAATAGATGTTACTGATTGATTGTGATTGATTTTTACTAAAAGTAAAATGTGAGATAGTTTGATTTAAAGATTATGATAATAATTGTAAAATGTTACAATCAATTTTTAAAGTTGTTTGTGTAGGAATTGCCTTTTAATTTTAATTATGATAATCATAATAATCATTATCACATCACTATCACTATATAAGTACAATTTATAAAAATATGAAGGATCTGGAGCACCCAAATCCCGAAGTATATTTGTCTGCCAAAATGCAGCTGTTGTTCATAAGAGCAACAGCTCGGTATAGGCTTTCTGGTCAAGAAATAGTAAGAGTAAGAATGAACCAAACCTCATGTCTAACAATAAAAGAGAAACATTGCAACATATATTAATTAACTGTATTCAATATTGGGTGTACATATCCAGCAATCTGAGAGACGAAGGTTTTGCAGAGATTTTAAATTTTAAAGAAGCTAAACAGGCAAACTCGTTTTTTACTACATCAAACCCCTTACAAAGTTGAGAAAAATTTGTTTATGTGAATTGTTTCTATCCAAGAGATATTGTCAATTATAATAAGCATTTCAAAATTTACTCATAGCTTCGTTTTGGAGTATTAACAATTAAATAATTAAGTTTTAGGGTATATTAGTTCTGTAGTATTGTAGATGTATTCCGGACTTGTTAGTCGTGGTTGTTCGGATTTTACTTAAATCCGGAATAACAGGCGGGCTGAAAAGTTCGTACGCTGACCCATATGGCATGGCGCTACTAGTATCAAATCCATATGATTTTTAGTTAGCCCTAACCTTCAAAAGACGCGTGTATAAATTTGACAGCTGTTGCACTATTAGTATCTGAGATATAGCATTTTTAGCGAAAGAACTTTTGTTACTTTAAAAATGGATAAAAGGGAATTTCGTGTGTTAATAAAGCATTGCTTTTTGGCGAAAAAAAATAGTGTTGAAACCAAGGCTTGGCTTGATAAACATTATTCGGACTTTGCACCAAGAAAATTAACCGTAGAAATCAGCAAGTAGAAAAGCTAAATTTAAACGAGGCGAAATGAGCACCGAGGACGATGCACGCAATGGACGCCCTAAAAAGGCTGTTACCGACGAAAACATCAAAAAAGTTCACAAAATAATTTTTGATAACCGTAAAGTGAAGTTGATTGAGATAGCTGAGACCCGACCCTAAAGATATCAAAGGAACGTGTTGGTCATGGTCATATCTTGAATGAATATTTGGATATGCGAAATCTCTGTACAAAGTGGGTGCCGCGCGAGCCGCGAGCCGCGAGCTCACAATCAACCAAAAACAACAACGGATCGGTGATTCTAAGCAGTGTTTGGAGCTGGGAGCTGTTCAATCGTAATAAATCCGAATTTTTGCGTTTGCGTCGATATGTGACGATGGATGAAACATGGCTCCATCATTTCACACCGGCCGTGAAAGCGTACATTTAATTATTAGTTCTTTAGTTACATTTAAGCCCGGGGATGTCATCTATGTCCCTTGTAATAGGTTAACCTTTAATCTGTAGACAAGTACGCTAAATAAATAAAAATAAATAAATAATTACTATGTATTAATGTTTATTCGAATTTATGGCGCTAGCGTATAGGTATGTTTGTAGGGTTATTGTGTGGGAGATATTTTTCCTGTATGATACAAAATACGGGATTACTTGACTATTAAACTATTAAAACGTTTAATCAAAAGAATTGTGATGATTAGGCCTACTTTTGATATCCAGGATGTTTATTTTAAAATCACCAATACTTTGACATGGTGAGCGTGTTCAAATGACAGTATTTGGTTGTCTTAATAAATTTAGAAGGTTGAAAATTTTAATGAGTCATTAATAGACAGTTTTTGTAAATGCTGCATTGAAAAACAACAAGGATTACATTTCCTCTTTATTTTTCACATTATTTTGCGTAATGCAGAGAAGCGATGGAGAGTAAAATCGTATTTTCAAATAAATATTTTAGCATCCATCCACAGTGGTAGGATAACCGGTGGAAACAAAACTATTATAGTTTGCATTTAGTATTTTAAAAATAGAAAATAGGTTTGACAACTATCCCAACATAAATACAAATTAATATTTAGAAAAACGCGTTTGACATAGAAAATAGAAATAGGGAGTCTACATTATGTATTTGTATTTTAAATATAACTATTTCAATAATACATCATATATCTGTGAAAGATATACCATTATTAAAGTTCCATTGTTTATACAGATAGTGGCGGTGCGTAGTAATTAATTGTATGTCTTCTGTAAACATCTAGAAAAAAAATTATAAACAACGTTAATACGCAACAAAGTTTGAACTGTCCCAAGTGCATACATAATTGGTTGTCCGTAAAATTACAACAATGTTATTTTTTTATTATATATTGTCGACACGCCATTGTTTCCAATTAGCAAACATTTGAATAACTTTTCCATAGAAATTAAGCAATATCTAAAGAAAACAATAAGTACATATTAACATCGCACTTGCACTGTTTTAGTGTACGTACGTATGTACAGCTCGGCAAACATAGGAACAAGTGTGAAAAGTTCCCGCTCATGGATGCGCAGGAGATGGAATGCTTGAGGTAGGGAGCGAACTCGCGAACTCACTTCTGTTAGACGCATTCGGGTGCACCAGAATTACCCCTGTTGGTTGTTGTGTTATTGCTGTGTTTTGATCGTTGTTACTATATACGTAAACACAAATACACACATAGACATTGTTCTCTCACTAATTACAGATTGTTTTGTATCTCAATACTGTTTACTGTAATGTATATTACATAAACTTGTTTTGCCGTTTTATATGTTTTTTATTCGTACTCAATTGTTTCAATGTAGTCAATCATTTAGTTAGTAATTCATATGCGCCCTTCTGCGTATTTCGAGGAGCCGTGCAAGAAAGCTTGCGTATTCTGCCGTCCTTTTTGCTCCGAATACTTTCTCTGTCTTTCGTTTGCACATCACCGCTGTTCACTGAAACTTGTTCCTATGTTTGCCGACCTGTACGTTAAGGGGGAAATTTTCTCATAACACCGACAATGGTCCCCACGGAAGACACAGCAAACACATACTATTTACCAATTGAAATCGCTGAGGATATTCGTATCGAATCAACAAGAATTGTAGTATGTTCTAACTATTGAGCCGTGATCTATTTGTGAAACATCATTAAACTTTAAAAAATTAAATAAAACCACACTTGGAAAATTTGTTTCACTAAATATTTTGAGTTGAAATTAAAGCTCCTGAAGATGCCCTAACAAAGCGAAATACGTATATAGTTCATAATAAACTATAGTGAAAGAAATTTTCCAAGTGTGATTTTATTTAATTTTTTGAAAAATGTAAGTCGTGCAAAACAGTCAAAGAGCAACTTGGGGCATAAGGAAATAAACGCCATGAAACAGCTGAATTTGGACAAAAGCATCGTGATTCTGTAGATAAAAAAAAAACGCTACAAAGAACCATAAACATGGCCGACTACCAGAATAAAATTAAAAATCTGAAGGAATGAAAATCACTTTTAAATGTTTCAAAATATTTTATTGTAAACAGTATTGTTTCGACATTGTAATAAAACATTTAAAAGTGATTTTAATTCCTTCAATTATTAAAATAATGTTTCACAAGGATCCAACCAGTTCAACAATTGATTATATATTAAAAATTTATTGGATCTGTTTAGACTGATGTCTGTTTATATTTTGTAAAATTTTTAATGACTTAGATATTTTTTTGTTGTGACGATGTTTGTCATCGGTATATCGGACTATCTAGAATAGTAGGACAATGGGGGTCTTTATGGCCTGTCTGGCGAGATAAAGCGGGCAGATCCTGATGAACCACGGCACCGCAAAGAACACTTTGTATATTAATCTTACGACTTTACATAATTTCACATAAAGTAAAATCGGCGTGTGAACTGTGCGTAGATAGAAGGATAGAGAATGATGTACACTAGCAGATGTTGTTCTAGGAAAAATTTAACTGTCGTCGAAGGCAATGATTTTGGATAATATAGCAATAAATAGGATATTTCGAAACTATTTGACAGGAAATTTATGACAGTGAAAAAAGGATTATTGGGTGTTTTCTATCTTAATAATAGCGGCAGATATTTTAAGTGAACTATAACGATTGTAAATTATTGACAGTAAAAAAATAAAGATATTATTTTTTAAAAAGTGTAACGGACGTAACAGCTTCAGTTTGCTAGATGATTTACCGAAACATTCTATGACGTGCTCATGAGGACTAACAATCGCGATCTATATCTTGTAGTTTGAATAGATTACTGGCGAAAAAACTTATATTCTTTAAAGTTTCTTGTTACAAGAGTGTGGTAGCGGGGCATGCCCGTTGGTGATGCCCCACATGTACTAACTGGCGCCCACATGTCTAACTGTTTCTATTTCAGCTCTGTTAAGCCTTGACGTATGTGGAGTATACGGAGAGCTGCAGCTCTATGAACTCGTTGTATATCTTGCACGAATTCAAACTGGTTAATAAGAAGTAATTAATTCTAAATCAATGAATGCGGAAAGACAATAAAATGTAGAAAAACTAGTTGATCGCATCCAAATTTAGACGCATGGATACCTCTGTCGATGGTGCATAGCTGAAGCAGGCATCCCTACCATTAAGCACATATGTCACTATTATTTCAGGCGGCGAAATTGCAGCAATAAAAGTGTAGAATGAAAATTAAATCATGCATTTTTATATTGGCACTGTCTTTGGCTTTGTCTTTAGCCAGCGTTGTGAATTAACCAATGCATGATGATGGCGATATATATATTACGACGGCATCAATAATTATAACTTGGATGCAATAACAATAATTTAACAGTATAATTTGTTTTGTGTTAAAATTTAAATTTTGAGGTTTTGCATCCAAAACACTTTTTTCATATTTACAAAATATTGGTTTAAATTTGGCTTATAAAACCAGTATCTCCGTCCATATAAACTTGTGATGTCGCCATAAGCAAGTAGATCCACGACCGCCTCGGCATAGGACTTCCATTTAAAAATTCCTGTTAAACGAAAACATTCTGGATATCGAAAGTCAGGTAATTCCGTAATTATATATCAAGAGAGGAGATAGCTCCACAAAATATACACACATATCAAAACGCTAGATCCATAAATACGTAGAACATTATTATATATACATATATGTATTCTAGAAGAGTACAGGATTGGACGTACAGCTGTATTCATAAATAGCAGAGGGTGGTTAATTCAATAAAGTTAAGATTTAAATTTGTTTTCTTTACCTAACTGCGCAAAGCATGGGTATGTTATCATTTAATAGCGTTCGTTTTAAAAACCCCACTTGGTATAATTTTAATTTTCTTTTAGTGTTTTGTCAGGACCAAGAAACGTGGCTGTTTCCCGCCGAGGTTGATGTTTTAATTAATAACAATTTTTGTTTTAATTGTTTTAGTTCATTTTTTACTCCATTTTATCAAGTTTGTATGATGCGGCTCTTTAAAATTAAAAACTAATACAGTGATTATTTATTTTATTGATCGTCTTCTTTTAATTAATTTTCCTTTTCATTTTGAAGGAGGCGGACATGACCTCTGCCTTCACCCAACCTGGCTTACGCCTGTAACTAATGATGTTATTAATAACCAAAAATTATAGTTAGAAATGATAATCGCCAATAATTCTTAAGATATATTAATTTTGTCAAAAATTGATAACGACACAATCATAAGTCAAACGAATACGACAATAATACTTTTACAACTGCTTAATATAATCGTATTCCAGGCAGTATGTCGCCATCTATTGATATTTACTATTAACTGTTGTATTCCATATGTTTGACAAGGGCTTTTCGAAGAAATTTACTTAACAAACTGAATCCACGACGCAGTTTATGTTACTATATGTTATTATATACTATATGTTTAGAGAGATCTTGATGTGATTGGTGCTATATGTTAATGTATTAAAAATGGTCTCTGCTAAAAATGTTTGATGTTTAAATGGTTTGAATATAATATGATTGAATGATGAATTGATTCTGCAATTGAATGTAAAAATACTTATTTTAACATGAATTTAAGAACCGCCCCCCAGAGGAGGGGCCATTAGAATTAAATAAATTAGTAGAACGAATTCAATTCTGTAACTTGGGTTTCTTTGGTTATTGTTTATGCCGCTTATCTCAAAAATATTTTCAAGTTCGATTTACATACGGTTATACCGGAAGTAGATGTTAGCTTTCTTATTTTAAATATAATGACATACTTTTATTTACATTTTCCGTTAGAAAATCTGAATTCATGCATATTTTATAGAAGACACTTCTTAATTTTTTTTAAAATTTTTGACATTTGCACGTTAACATTTAAAAAACCGTAACTCGTAACGATTATTTGTAACTATTCATATTATCGAAAAAAATTGTGGTTTTTAACTAAAATGTACAGGGTGTGTCATAGAAAATGTGTTATAAATAATATCGTCAGAAAGACGGTCAAGTGTTAATTAATAATAGTCTTTTAATCATCAAAAATAAAAGTAACGAACAGAGGATCACTTACTTTGCATTAGATGTCAAGACAGATAATGTGATCACTGAGAAGATGATCACCTAATATCACTGCTAATGCCACTCTTTACGGCACCTTTATTAAAATATGGAAAAACATGTGTGAGCACTCAAGCATACCTATACTTAGCATTTATCATGCATCAAACTGTACATAGGGCCTTATTGCAATATAAACAGAAACAGGGTAAAGAAACATACAATTAATAAAAGCACCAAACAAGTAGATTTTCACAAATTTTATTAAATCATATACCATGTTTCGCCAAACATTGGCTTCATCAGACATGTGAGTATTTACTACTTCTTTCTTTATTCCTTGGATGATGGATTTTCATCAAGTAAAGGTCGAAAGTATTAATTAAAAATACAATTTACTGATGTCAACTTTATATGTATGATACTGTATCATCCAAATCTTGGGATAGGGCAATCACCCTACTGCTGACCGAGCGGCGTGGTCTAGTACTCTAGATCATTGGTTAGCATTCGCGAGGTCACCGGTTCGAACTCGGGTCCAGCTGCTCTGGTCCAAGTTTTCTGTGGTTTCCTTGGATCATTTAGGCAAATGCTGGGGCAGTAATATTCCACAGATAATCTTTCACTTCTCTTCTGTCTTCATTTCTTCCGTCTCATTATTCTCTCCCTAACCACACCACCCACCCATTCCCACGATTCTTGAAAGGAGGCTAAAGAGGGCCTTACGCCCTACCCTCCGGCTTTGCACTACAGTGTAGGTCGGAGGGACTGCCCGCCCACCAGCACGAGTAGCTGGTGGGAATAAAACACAAAAAAGTTTTTTTTACCCTACTCCCGCACTACCTCTGCAAGATAGACTTTTTAAACTGGACTGAGGTTAGTGATGAGTTAGATAACTGTATCACCGCAGCCCACACAGTCCCCATCGCACCGCAGCGCTTTAGAACCTCAGCCCTCAGTCTAGGTAGCAGCGTCTCTGTTGTATATCAACTCAAATATTTACTTCTGAATTAACATATGTTATTAAACAGCATCTGCATAAAACAATCGGTTAAATAATTACTAAGCATGCTTGAAGTACTTATCCTGATTACATGTATAATTAGGTACAAAAGCATAAACAGTTTTTTTTTATATAATAGGCATAAATTCCACAAGTTGACAAGTTCACTTTTAAACAATTCACATACATACGTGTTTTAGCAGGTTCCTTCTTCGTATCGAATGAGGGTTGTTTTCCCTTGGCCGATCACCTACAGCATAATATAAACAAAATAAATTAAATAAGTAATTAAAAACTACGTGGTGACAAACAGACTTCATATTCTTTAAATGTATAAGGGCCACGGCTACATCAGAAACCACTTGCGTATAAATGCAATGTACCTTGAAGAAACTTTATTCTAAAAGCCGAAACGTTGGTGTTTTTGCCTCTGTAGTGGCCTTAGTTCTTATGGTTAGGTACTTTAATTTTAAAAGTGAAATGTATTGATAGTTATTATGAAATAGACAGAATTGACATCTCCTTTATTATTGAATTGTATTTGTTATATAAAATTTAATTAACAATTACAAACAATAGTAATAATAATACATTTCGTAACGCTTCTGTAATTATGATTTCGTGAATAAAGAAACTTTCAACTAATTGTTTCTTCACAAAATGATTCAAGGGACTGCAACAACATTTAATTTAGTAGGTTATCTATCTACTCCATAACCTTATCAATAAGATTTTCATTGAACTGCATATTAAACACGGCAGGATAATGAAAGTGTTCTCATAATTATCGATACCTTTTTAAAACAATTGCGTACATTAATTACTTATATACTTACATCTATATTTTCACTTCCTTAATGCTGTGGGAGCATTCACACGAAAGACTAGAAAGTTGAAAGATCGTTGGGAAATTTCTTGGTAAACGAAGCTGAAATTTCGCATTTTATAATGCACACTACAATATATTGCTAAATATTTCTGTCAACCAAAATACCACTAATGCATTTTTGCTAATACATAGGTACTAGCAAATTTTTGTGTGCACTTACTTTATTGAATTTAAATTCTTTTCGAAGGCTATCAAACTAAACAAACTGGGTTTCTTAAGGACAATTCTTTTGATTATCATTTCATCGTAATTATTGATATTGCTATGGAAACGTTAAGGACAAGAAACCTTGATCAACAATGGCCAGAAAGTCCGCCGATATTTAATAACTAGACTAGTTCAAAAATGGCCGCGGAAGCTTGCATAAATATCGGTTATTACACACCTAAATCATACCTTTTCTTTATCTACAAAGTTATTTCGTATATTAACATGTCGTTTATTACGAATTGATTTCGAATTCAATTAGTTTTTTTTATTAAATAAAGAAAGGCTCACCCTAATTACCACTAACTAAATTTAATATGAGCGGACACGTGTTTAGCCCACTTCACACGTGGGCATTATCAACATGAGACTGTCTCACAATATTAATTATTGAATTAATTTGTACCCACTACAGATTACCTCAAATTGGTGAGGATAAATTTGTTGCTGCTGTCACGTAAGAGCATTGGCATATAAAGTCAATGATCCCGGGTTCGTGTCCTGGCGAGGGGGTGACAGCAGTAACAAAATTTCCCTCATTAATTTGAGGTAATCTGTAGTAGGTAAAAATTAATTCAATAATTAATATCGCATTGATGTAATTAAAAAAAAAACTGTTTTCTAAAGCACGTCTGATAGCACGACTATTTAAAAGTATTATGAAAAAAAAAAATGATTCTTAAGATAATTTCTATGGATGAAGAATACTGGAAACTTTGGGGGCTTTGTAGAAGTTTTTTATGTATGTAAAATAATTAGCAATTCTTTATTCTAAATATAAATATAAATATGGAATCAACAGAAACAACTACTCCAAGGGCTAATACCCCTACCGGCACTTAATTACACTGTTGATTCCGATGGACTTCTAGACGAAAATATAACGTATTCAAAAAAGAAGGAATTAAAATCCTTATTCATCTAAATTTTAAGATCAAAGATCTCACATTTTGAACGCGTCCTACCAAGTAGGCACAACGAACCGAAAGCCACATCCCACAACCGGTTTCGACCCATCGGGTCTCATCAGGTGGGCGCTGGCAGAAAGGATTTTAATTCTTTATTCTTTTATTTTTAAACATCTCGTATTCGCAGTATTCGGCACAGTGGTTGAGAATCACTGTACTATAAAGTAAGTGATTTTCTTTCTTCTTTTATGCTTTTTACATGTTCTTCTAATCTTGTTTTAATATTTCTATCGGTTTATAAACTCTAATATTATCAACAATTATTATTTAGTCCTGTAATTTTGGCTGCTTTTCATAATATACAAATTTTAGAGGAAATTTCATTCAATTAATGTCAGTATCTACCTTCTAATAAATAATGGTAATTTATAATTTCTTAATGAATAATACAGTTTTGTTTTATTACTGCACTATCAAAGTGCCTTTATATATGTCTACTTTTTTAAATTACTTTATTATTTTGATTTAAAAGAAGTTAGGCAACCATAAAACATAAAATATACATTTTAATTGATAACTGCTGCGTTGATGTTTTCATCTTTATATTTATTTGAACCATCACTGGTTTACCAAAATATTAACAGGAACTGACATTCGGTATTTCTCTTTCGTGCTAGATTTCGTATCTATTTGTATCACACCGAAAATACGAAACTGGAGAGTTGCCAGGATGTTTAGTACCTAAAACGTACGGGATATACGATAATAGAGATATCTTTAAGCTTTGTAACGATGAGAATTATAAAATTGTTTTTTATTAACTGGCAGATGTACCTACTCCGTGTAGGCACACCCAGTGGCGGATTTAGAATGGGGGTGGGAGCTGCAGTATACAAATTGAATGTTGCTTTTCTATATCATCTAATCTTAAATTGGGTAATATTTTGTACCTATACTGATTTTTAATAATTTAATGTCGCTAAATATAATTTAAAGTTAAATTATTCATTTTTAATTATTTTTCGAAATAAAACATTTAGTTATATAGCAAGTCTCTCATGCATTATGATCATCAAAATCATATTGTACGAGGTGTGAAAAAAATACGGTGCATAATAAAAAAGTAATAAGCTTACATAAAATTTGATTTAAGTTCTTTCAATGCACTCTACTCTCCTTAGCTGGCGACTCACTTATTCCAACGTTGAATTTAACGTTTCTTTAGCACTTTTTTCCACTTAAAGCTTAATATTAACATGTTGTTCGAAATCCGTGATGCAGAAGAAACTCGGTAAACATAACCTCACTGTTCCACCTCTGGAAGGCAGCTGACAAGTCACAATTTGTTCAAACATGATACTGGCTACCTCAACGGATCAGAATATTAAACGTATTGTTTCAAATGGATGTAATGCCAGCAGTTGTTAGTGTAAATATTCGTTCGCTGTAGTTCTTTTTATCACACCTCGTATTTTACTGTCATGAATAATCGTTCGAGGCCCATCCAACGTTTTTAAACGTTGAAATTTAAGTTTACAAAACGCTTCCATAATTTCTTCTACTAAAATTTCAATATCCTTCTGGATATTGCTTAATGATTAACAATTTAGCCGATTCTCTGACGTAGTCACCTTTAGCTAGCTCATAAGACGTTTTAGAAATAAAAAGTCCGCTGTATAATGAGGTATTTTATCTAATTAATTACCAATTACAGTACACTTTTTTATTCTTATTCAATTTACATAGCAGCTAATGGTTTTCTTACAGAGCTACATCTTGCCAAGTGCCAATGTAAACAACATGTAAGGAAAAAAATAAATCCCCATTAAGCAAATGCAATGCAGTAGACAGTTTGAAAACATGCGGACAGACGCCCCGGTTGGAGCTGCCCATGCGGTTGTGTACCGTAGTTAAACCTGGTGAAATACTCTTGTTGGTGACCGCAGAATACTTGAAACAATACAGGTGTTTGCCACACCTAGGCCCCAACTGAATGAATAGATAGGCATCCTATGCAGAGATCGCTCCCAGTGCTTGTCATTACAGTAGGAAGCTGTGTAGAGACTTATCCCTGATCCTTCTACTGGACGCCCTTGGTACCGATATTATCGCAGCTTTACCCACACTGACGCCACTGTTGTATACGGCAGGTTAAGGAATGGACTTTCTCACTATAACAATTTACACTTACGTGTACTGACACTCCAGAAATATCTATTTAGGTCTGCAGTGGACTATCTGACTATTTCACAGGCTTCACCATCTACCCGTCGATCTTTCACCTTCCACCAATAACAACAACAACAATACTTCAATACGTAATATGTACACAACCAACAAATTCTATAGTATTATACAAAATTACTGCCCTGAAGGCACTTTAACTTCCTTACTGCTACTTCACCAGTGATCCCTTTTTAAAAGCTCTCTTTTACAAGACCCCCCTTGGTTTCATTGTACGTACATTAGTGGTTAGATTAAAAAATTATTTAAAAAAAAGGAATTAAAATCCTTATTCGTCTAAATTTTAAGATCAAAGATCTCACATTTTGAACGCGTCCTAACAAGTAGGCACAACGAACCGAAAGCCACAACCCACGACCGGTTTCGACCTATTGGGTCTCATCAGGTGGGCGCTGGCAGAAAGGCCTTTACAGGCTATATTATAAATATAAACAAAAATATAAATATGGAATCAACAGAAACAACTACTCCGTCTAGGAGTCCATCGGAATCAACAGCAACAGTGTAATTCAATGCCGGTAGGGGTATTAGCTCTCGGAGTAGTTGTTTCTGTTGATTCCATATTTATATTTAAACAATTATTATTTAGCGTATGGCACAACACATGGTAAATTATAATAATACTAAAAATAAAAATGTACGAGTTACAAACAGACATATAGTTCAATTCGTACAAATTAATTTCTTCCGACCTATTAGCTACGATCTTCAAAAACGAGTGTAATTCGTTTTTTTTTTTCGAATATCTACGTAACCACAAGTTAATTTCTCGACCTCTCTGTCTGTTAGAACTATTATTATTAATACTACGATAAAAATGTATTAATGAAACTTTTAGATTATTTAATTAGCTACAAAAAAGATCGATATGTAAAAATTAGCGTTTCAACAAACAATTAGAAAACATATCTGCCGTTATCACTTGGTGAAACATTTTTCAAAATTGAGAAAAAATTGAAACACTGAGGGTTTCACTAAAACTTTATTCAATACTCACTACGTATTTCGCCCTATAAGGGCATCTTCAGGAGTAACGAAATTATACTAAGTACCAAACAGAAATACATTAATTTATAGTACATACTAAGAGGGTGGGGGTTGAACAATGTTTGGGTCCAATAAGGGATTGTTACCAAATTCTATTTGGTCGTTAGTAATATTTTTATTTTCTATTTTTGCTTTTTTTATTTCGATGATTTCGTATCTATCTAGTATTGGACCTCCTTTTAAATGGTGTAATAATTCTAAATTATTTATATTTATGCTGTGGTTATTTTCAATAAGATGAGTGGCTAAACCTGAAGCATGATTATTGAATTTTACGTAATTTACGTGTTCATTGTATCTTGTTATAATATCTCTTTTGGTCTTTCCTATGTAAATAGCTGAGCAATTTGAACAATTGATTTTGTATACACCGCTTTTATGGAGGGTGTCGGTTTTTCCAGTAATCTTATTGTTAACCAGAAATTTACCTATAGTAAAGTTATTAAAATAAGCTGCATTAATATTGAACTGCCTGAGTGTCCTACCTAACTTTTCGCTAATAGTACCATAATATGGAATTTTTCGCCATGTGTTATTTTTATTGTCAGACTTTTGCATCGGGAAAATAATATTATTACTAGATCTTTTTAATTTTTTATTTAACATTTTATCTATAAATATTGAATTATAACCATTATTTTTTTCGATAGTTTTAATAGTTTGGAGTTCTTGAATGAATGCTTCGTGTTTTAAGGGAATATTCACTAATCTATTTAACATTGAGTGGAAGGCAGCAAACTTTATATTGTTAGGGTGATTAGATTCTTTTGGTATGATGCAGTCTGTATATGTAATTAGAAAACAGTGCAGGCATACCAATGCTTACTGTATTTGCTCAAAATAGAAAAGTTGTTTTGAGATTAACAGTATGACATCAGGGGATATATTAACAAAAAAGTATTTTTGCTCGTTAAGGGAATTGCTAAACATAATACAACAATATTTTCCTACATAATACAAACATAGCATATCTTCAAAGTGTTTGCTTATTTTACGAACTCTAAATCAAAAGTACCGCTGCTGTTTACCATTCCATTCTGACTTTTTGTATCTACGTGGTACGGCAGAAAAGAAATATGACTAAAATCAGTGAGAGCAACGCGGCAACACTGTGGGAGTTTCCTTTAAATAGCGCATGCGTCAACCTCGTAAACGTTCGCTAAAAATTTAGGCCTCATATGAAAACTATGCCATCTTAAAGAGCGTGATAAGAGAAAAGTAGAAAAGCAAATTTGGAGCAACTACATGCTATCAAACTTTGATAACGTACAAGCTGTGTGAAGGGGACGCCTGCAATGTTGCCCGATCGTTTCTAGGTATACCAGTCTTATTAGGTACATTTCTGTCACACCTCGTACATCTTGTTTCTATTTGTGTGTACGACATTTATGTTTGCTTTTCCCAATTTTGCGAACTTTATTTTCATGTAACGTTGTAAAATTCCAGTACTTGGCACTAACTAGTTAATTTTGGCTCTTTCCTCTGTTTGTAGCAGTTTATTTTATTAAACTGCGCTGATCTTAAACAGTTTCCATTTTTTTTTCTTGTATTAGATATAATATAGTAGGTATGAAACTTAAATAAAATGGAAGCGGTATTAACAGTAGAGCTTCGAATTAAAATAAAATAAAATATTAATTTGCAAGAAAAGGGGGATGAAAGTAGGGTTAGGGAGACATAAAACAAAGGATAGCGTAGGCTTGAGTAGCTTTTAATACAAAAATCGATCGATTAATTTAGGAACTCGAAAATGATTATTAAAAGTATATTTGGAACACGGTTGCGCGGCGGAAAAGAAAAAGTTAGAAACGTTTGATTTGTGGTGTTATAGGCGGTTGTTGAAAATACTATAGTTAGAAAAGGTTAGAAATGATGAAGTATTGTTATATTTCTTAATATGTCTTTTGTGTTCTGTATTTTGTTTTGTTTTTATTCTCTCATGTCGAGTTTCTTTCTTTCGATGTTTTAGAGAAATGCGAAGATTGACTAGAAGGAATGGAGGTGCAGGTGCTTGTGCAACCAGTCTTCGGACTGAATATATATTTTTTTTTAATAAAACAGAACGTAATCTAACTTTACATTGCAAAAAGGACGTACCTACTCTGAAATATTTATAACATGTGATTGGTTTGCTGTTTTTTATAGTTTAATAACCCATTAATATATATGTTATTGTTCAAAAACAGGTACGTATTTTACAAAGTCGTGTTGTATGAGTGTACGCAACAATTGTTTACATTAGTTATTCATATCGGGAAGTGATTAGGGAAGGTGAGTCATGCGTTAATAGTAATAGCAGCTTCAAACATTTGCCGCATCTAATAGTTGCCAGCAAAAGCAATGGTAGAGCACGATTTAACGAAAAGACACGGCAGAGTTGAACACAAAATAATTGAGTGAAAACAAAAGAAAACCATATATATATATTTATTAACAAAGTCTGGAGAATTCGAACGAGCCTAGACTAAATAGTAACAGCCAAAAGTTGGATCTGAATATTAGTGTGAATAGAAAAATTCCTTTATAGAAATTACTTACTTCTTACATACAATAAGTTTTATTCATTTACGTTAAAATTTAAATATTTATGTTCATTTTTTTAACTACACCCTATATATATAATATATATAATATATATAGGGTGTAGTTAAAAAAATGAACATAAATATTTAAATTTTAACGTAAATGAATAAAACTTATTGTATGTAAGAAGTAAGTAATTTCTATAAAGGAATTTTTCTATTCACACTAATATTCAGATCCAACTTTTGGCTGTTACTATTTAGTCTAGGCTCGTTCGAATTCTCCAGACTTTGTTTATATGAACGGTGCGATAAGGCCCGAATATGCATCTCTTTTATAAACACGGGCTCTACTCTCAGGAGAACTATCCCATGTAAGTCTTTCGTAAGCTATCAATATAGGTATTTATAAATTGTGTGAAATTGTTCATCTGTGCTTTAATTTTCTAAAGTGTCAGTATTTTTAAATAATAGGTGAGTTGATTCACTGGGTGACCAATTTTACTATTAAATTATTTATAATTTATTTACTTTATTTATTATAAATTAATGTTGCAATTTAATTGAGCACTATGTGAGTTGACCTTTAGTGCTTTGTTTTTGAGTATGATGCGAGTTGACCCTTCATTCTCTGCTAGTTGTTATAGAGTGGGCACTATGCGAGTTGACCCTTAGCACCTGAAGTGAATGCATGCACTGTTTACCATGGTAGATAACTATTTAGTAGCTTATTGTATTTCCGTTCAGGTATTTCGCGAGTTGACCCTTAATACCTGTGATCTGGAAATGATTGAGTTGCAAATTCATGAACAATTATTAATATTTATGTCGTTATGATTGTGATTTTGGTTTAATTGGTTGCTCACATATTGTTTTTATTTATTTATTTCAGATAAGTAATCTCGGACCAGTCAGGCCATAAATACCTAATTTATATTGTTAGTTACTTTTTTTTCTATAATTATTTAACAATTACTTAGTTCATGTTTTAATTCATATATTTTTATTCATTTCTTTCTATTTTAATTTCACTCTACAATAGTGTACTAAATATTGCACTTTGGGGCTCCAGTGCAAAGGAATATAATATTTCTACTACTTGTAGGAATTGATATGATTCCCGAAGACGTTGCTTCACTTATGGGGGAAAAATCACTGAATCCAGTAGAAGTTCATTTATTGAACGTTATTATTTTATAAAGTATTACTTGTGAATGTTAGTAATACACATATGAGGTATAAAAAATCTGTACTACTAATACAACACTTTATTGGAACGTTATTAGAAAAATGAGTGTTTATTAGTTGATGAAATAAGATTATTTCACCGGTGCACAGATGTGCCACTTCTTTTCGATTCCTATGCAATAAACGGACTTTGTGTTTTAAAAGTTTATTACACCTAAACTATTTACAACTATATACACATTAATTTTATTGAATGCCGTGATTGCTACTTATTTTTACGAAAATACTAAATGACTATAGATTATGATCTATTATATGAAACTATATGTTATTATATACTATATGTTTAGAGAGATCTTGATGTGATCGGTGCTATATTTTAATGTACTAAAATGATCTCTGCTAAAAATGTTTGATGTTTGAATGGTTTGAATCTAATATGATTGAATAATGAATTGTTTCTGCAATTAAATGTAAAAATACTTATTTTAACATGAATTTAAGAACCGCCCCCCCAGAGGAGGGGGTGGTTCTGATGCACAGACACTTGAAACAACAAAAAAAAGGAAGGGAAACGTAAACATACAAAAATGCAACATTGCAAGGTATGTGTCGGTGTTCTAAAAATGGACCGGTGGATCAAAAAATTACCCCCAATAAATCTATCGACTAACTTAACTCTAAAAGAACATTTGGAAACAAAGAAAATATAATACAATAGGGCTAGAAGGCAATATCAAGAAGGGAAAAAATATGACACATACAAAAACCATAAGTTGCAAAAGAAAGGAACAGACAGCAAATGCACATGAAAATACAAAAATTACAAAAATAAAAAGAGGAATATATGCGAACAGTAGTATTTGCCTAAACGAGACGTACAAGAGTAAACCATTTTGTAAATACGAACAGTCGAACAATACTTAAGAGTATACAAGATTAGCATTTCATAAGTGTAAACAGACAATATAAGTAAACAATATCTAATGAGAATCTGAAATCATAACATTATGTATGGAGTTAGCTTGCAATAGCATTTTTTTCTTATTTCAAAACATTTCTTGCTGGTGGTTCTGTATTATAGTGCTCTGAACGTATTTGTTCATTATAAAATGTGTCGTGTGTGTTTGTATGCGTGTATACGTAACCGAATTAAACTTCTGTTTGAAAGTATTTTTGGAATCGCAAACATTTCACTCAGGATATGTGGACTATAAAAAGGATTTCTGTGCGTAGGAAGCGTAAAAGTTTTTGCTCTGGGGACTTGAATTTAATTTCCTACCTTGTTCGGGGTAATTAACCAGTGGACAAATGAATAAAACAGAGGGGAATTGTTTTCGATTATAATTTTATGTTGGTTCTATTGTAAATTTATTTAATTACAATTTTGCATTGAATTATAAAAACAGCTTTAAAGAAGTAAACAACAATTGGAAATACCGGTCATTAAAATGTCAACAGTATTCGTAGAGAAAGCAATCATTTAAATTATTTATAGGCCAGTCAATAAATCAAAAAAATGCTAATTCTACAAAAAGTATAATAAAAACTGCTAGCACCATGCCTTAAAGAATAGTCCTGCATATATTGTTAAAACACAAAATGCAACTCCTAGTGAATAAGGGGTAGCTTTTTAAATAATAAAAACGGAGGAAAATTGACTTTAGGTTCTATGCTTATATCATGAAAGGATTAAATAAATCACGTTACTTTCAATGAACTATTTAAAGATATCCAAAAAAGAAGGAATCAAAATCCTTATTCGTCTAAATTTTAAGATCAATGATCTTAAATTTTGAACGCGTCCTACCAAGTAGGCACAACGAACCGAAAGCCATATCCCACGACCGGTTTCGACCTATCGGATCTCATCAGGTGGGCGCTGGCAGAAATGCCTTTACAGGCTATATTATAAATATAAGAATATAAATATAAATACGGATTCAACAAAAACAACTACTCCGAGGGCTAATACCCCTATTATAGGGGGAAGTAATACTTTATAAAACAATAACGTTCAATAATTGAACTTCTACTGGATTGAGTGATTTCTCACTATAAGTGTAGAAACGTCTTCGGAAATCATATCTCCGCTATTTTACAATATTAAACGAAGATTTATCGGGAAATGATAGTTTATTATATGTACTTTAAACAGGTGGGAGATAAAAATTGTCGCATTAATAGTTTTTTCATAATTGAATATAAACAATTCAGCGCATTTTTGGTCAGTGTCAGCGTATTAATCTCTGATACTTCGAATTTGAATATATCAAACGGATTCTGAAAGTAGAGGTGTAAGCTAAAATTGGTCTATTGAGATTCCCCAAGAGTACGGAAAATTAGGTTAGATTATGATTGTGTTGTAATTGACCTGATTGAAGGTAGGGGACAAAACGGGCGTTTACATGAGTGACAACAGCTAAATAAGCAAATTCGTTGAACACGCCCTCCAAAACCAAATTTTTCAGTATTATAGTCATACAGTGATAGCTATAAGACAGTGTATGTAGTGAAGCTGGAATTTCATTAATGAGCGTTTAATAACATTCTAGTTTTAGTCATCTGAGCCAATAAGCCACAAAATAAGCCTGCTACAGTTTCTATGGTGATAGGGGTAAGATTTTCTACTTGCTGTAGACCCTTTGCAATTTACACGACTCTGTGAGTTACTATCTGCTTATGGGTCTTCCAAGACGAGTCAAATCCAACAAAAGTGATTCGTGTGCGAAGGACTTCGAAGCAAATGATCGCCTGTTTCTTTAGAATAACTAGACATGCGGCAACCGTGCCGTTAGAGCAATTTAAAACAGTGAATCCTGATCTGATTGGTACACAAACCATTTTTTTGCCAGAAATGATTGGTCAAATCTGAAAAGAGAAACGGCAACAAAGGATCATTCTTGTTCATGAGAATGCAAGCTCTTACACATTGGCTGAAGCAACCACCTATTTAATTATTTGACTGGCGAAATGTCGAATTGATGAGTCATGCTCCGTACACCAAATGACTTCTTCTTATTCGCGTATATTAAGAATAAATTACGTGGCCAACGTTCTGTTGCGCCTAAAGCAGCCGTTGATTCATTCAAAAACCATGTCTTAAAGGTACCTCAATCGTAGTGAAAAAATTGTTACGAAAATGGGTTCGAGCGCATATAAAGTGTATTGATCATTATAATATATAATACTTCGAAAAACAATAAAGCCATTTTTGATAATAATTTACTCTCTTTTCATTATTAGGCTCAAAATATAAATAGCAACCCTCGTACAAGTTGGTTATCAAAGCCACATTCATACGAATTTGTATATGTAACAGAATATATTTTTTTTTATGTTTTCGTGGAAGAGGGGAAATCTTCGAAAGACACCCAGCCGTCTGTACGATTGGGTAGTGTCGGATTCCCGAGGAAAGTGTCCTCGGACCTACCGACTAAAACCTCTCTACCTTAGCTCTTCAGCCGTATGGGGTTATAGGTTTAGTTGATTGGTTTTGGATGGGACAAACCAACGGAAACAACTACTCCGAGGGCAAATACCCCTACCGGCATTGGGTTACACCGTTGGTTTTAGGTTGGGATGATTCGTTGATGGAAAAACAGAATATAAGTATCCTTGGTCAGTGAGTGATTTGTCGCCACCGTCGACTGTTGATCGCAATTTCGAACATTGAAGTCGTGCTTATCAGTTCAATAAGTCTATATTCTTAATCGAAAAGGACCTTCGAATTCTTCGGTTCTCATCAGCACGAACTTGTCAAATATTAATGAACTCACAATTAGTTTTTTTTTTTGGGGTAGAAATCGGAGACTGTGGTAAAAGAATAAATAAATTAAAAAGAGATTCACTCTAATTACTACTAAAACTGTTTTATATGGACATGTGTTTCGCCCACTTCTAATGTGGGCATTATCAACGCGATGGTGGTTCTAAAAATATTAAATTTGTTCGATGAGGGTGTTAATGATTATTCATCAATACCCAGTCTGAACATTCAATGGGTGGGGGAAGATAAATACGTTCAATTCCATGAGTACGAAATTACAAAAAAAACAGTATCATAAGCTTTAAGAACGACTTTAACAGATAAATTGGCCTAAATGCAATCATGGTTAGTAATGTATCTGTTCAATAACCGTTATTATAATATGTTAGAAGACCTTGTGAGTAAAATTATATAATTAACTCATGTTTCCCTTACCACATACCCAATCAAGGAAAAAGAGGAAGAAAATAAGTATGTAACATGAGTGTTCAATATCCGTAGCTCGGATGGCTGAAGGAGTGAAAATCGGTTACATATCTATCACAAATCGAGAACTTGTTAGGAAAACGAGAAGGAAAAAAGCTTCATATTAATTAAGAATATAATTATCAATTAAACCGGTTGCAAAACAGATCGATCCAAATTCTGATCTCATGAGATAATTGTTTTTGAATTTGTATACTTTCCCATGCATGAACTTCTAATTTGCAAGGGACTTGTTTTTTGTTTGTTTTTAATTGGAAGTGAGCAATGTGTTCCTTATATCTTGTTAAAATAGCCCGTTTTGTTGGACCAACATATTTAAGTCCAGCTGGACAAATTTAAATACCTCCGGCTAAAATCCACTAGATGACAGCAATTGCCTCTATGTTGTTATTATATTAACTGTTCTTTACGGAACATTTCGACTTGGTCAGTAATTTATCGAGACTGCCTATGGCACGCAGATGAGCTTCTAACAAAAAGGAAATCGCGATCCGTGTCTGGCAGTTTCCATAAATTTATGACCAAAAGCATAATAATTGTTATTGTTAAGCTTTACGTGAATTCACGTATGTAGGCTGCATTGTTGGTTCTGTTAGACAAGTTTAAATACCTCCGTGAAGCCTTGCTTAGTTTGATATATTCTGTAGCAGCTAAAATCCACTAGATAGCAGCAATTGTCTCTATTTTGTTATTATATTAACTGTTCTTTACGGAACATTTTGACTTGTTCAGTAATTTATCGAGACTGCCTATGGCACGCTGATGATATTCTAACAAAAGGGAAATCGCGTTACTTGTCTGGTAGTTTCGATAAATTTCTGACCAAAAGCATAATAATTGTTATTGTTAAGTTCATCTGTTTACAGTTTATTTCGTAAATTTCGGACTTTTTTAAAGAAGCTGTTTCATCTGAAAATTCCAATGAATTTAAATTTTCTAAAAAATTTAGGTTGAGACATGACATTGAAGGTCACTAAAAACAACTATCGCGTCGAAAATAATGATCTCTCATCAAATTTTCGATAAAAATGAAAATCGAAATTCTCGAGCCCTTCAGGATGGGTTCTCAGTAGCGTGACGTCACAGTGTTGTTGGGACTTGCAGCGACTACAGTTAGCTAGCTCATTTTCGAAGTCGGTATTTTGAAAACTACGGGAACAATGAACAGTGTATTAAGTACAGCGGCCACAACGCGTGCACGTTATGCAAATATCAACAATATTGTGACGTTATCTGCTCTGTTAAAAATCATAGCAGCTATGCGTTGATCGCTGTTTTCAGATAGCAAGTAAATTGGTCGGTGTTGGAAATCGTATCCAAGTTGGATGGTTTCAACAAGAATACTAACTTAAGTTATGTTAGATTGCGTTTGAATGCCAAAACTAGAATTTAGTTAACGACACTCAACTTTTCTTGGTGGAGGATTAAAAACACGTTGGATATTAAAAACTTAATAAATATCTTTAAAATAAGTAGAATTTGACTCAAAGGTGCAACTGCAAACTATAATGGTAAGAATAGATAGAACGTGTGTTTACTATTCAACAGCTTAAATCGAAGTCTTTTAAAGAACTAAATGTTACCTAATTACAAACTACAAAATATTAGAGGGGGTTGAGAAAGCAGAACGTCAATCGACCCTGGTTACAAGAACTGTCCCCTTGCAGGTAGCGGGAAGTGTCATAAAAATTAATATTCAGGAATTTGGAAAGTCAGTGACAATTTCTAGGTACATCCGAACTCGCTTGAAGATAGATTATTGAAACGTACAAATATAAAACTGCTAAAGACGAAATAAATATCTAAATGAACATTACTTACATATTATTGAAGTTAATGATAAACAAGACGATAACTGATGAATACTGAAATTATGTGTAACAATTAAATACTTTCATGTAGACTGCGTATTCATATGTACTTATTCTGTTCTTTACAAAACTCAAATTTTGAACAACATGAATATAATTCACCAACATAACTATCCGATTTTTACATGATTATCAACAGTTTTCTTTTGTTTTAGCCCAAAATAGAAAACTGCAACAGTGAAGAGGTAGAAGTCGATATAGACGAACTTTTGGACATGGACAACGACGAAGAAAGGAGGCGACATTTACAGGTTTGTTTATAAGTTTATTTTAATTACGTTTACGTGCGAGATGAAATGATAAATAAACCAACTTCTATCGTTTGTTGGTGAGAAGTATATACATACTTATAAAGAGAAACACTTACAGCGTTTTACAATGCCAAGGGTTTGTTCTTGTAATACAAGCAATTTTAAATATAATCATACATCAGTAAATTAGCATGGTTATACATTTTATTTAAAATTTAAAAGAGAATGAAATTTTTCAAAACTCTTGACACTTTTAATGGGACCACGCAATGTCTTGTCATTGACAGGGTAATCAAATGCTTTTTGCATATTCGGTACATTGTATTCATTATAGTCACTTAACACATGGGCTGAAAAGTCTCTGGCCTAACACATAGATGACACTAGTTTTATTGCATTCACCTCTTTTTCAGTTAGTACTAACCTTCAAGAGAGCTGTTAAAATTTCGTGATATTATATTCATTAGTTTGTGAGTTATTGTGCTAAGAGTGACTTTATCTAGCTAGTTTTGTTATTTTCAAAACAATGGATCAAAACCAAGTTCGTGTTGTAATTTTACACTGCTTCTTGATGGGAAAAAATACCGTTTAAGCGAAGCAATGAGTAATGGCTTGAAGTGTTATGGAGACTCCGCTCCATCGGAAACAACCGAAACAAAATAAAACGTTGGTTTGCTGAAACGTTGTTTCAGACGTGGTCTTAGAGACATTAATGATACAGAACGCAGTGGACGTCCACGAAAATATGAAAAAAAATCACAAAATCGTTTTAAATGATCGAAAAGTGAAATTGAGTGAGTTGACATTGTAAAGACATCAAAAGGATTTATATTGCATGAGCATTTGACTATGAGAAAGCTAAAACTCTGTTCAAAGTGGGTGTCGCGTTTGCTCACTGTTGACCAAAAACAAGAACGTGTTGATGATTCTGAACAGTGTTTGACAATGTTAAAACGTAACAAACCGGAATTTTTGCGTCGATGACATATGTGACAATGGATGAAACATGGATCCATCATCCATCACTTCACTCCGAAATCAAAACGATCGTCATCTTAGTGGACAAGTGGACAAGTGGACAGCAACTGGTGAACCTTTACCAAAGCTTCCGAAAGCACAACAATCGGCTTAAAGGTTATGGCCTTGGTATTTTGGGATGTGATGTGCGTGGTGTAATATTCATCGACTATCTTGAGAAGAGAAATACCATCAACAGTGAATTGTAGTGATTATGTAGCGCTATTGGAGCATTTGCAAAGAAAATTGCTAAGAAACGACCGCATATGGCAAAGAAAAAAGACAGTCAAGACAACGCACCGTGTTACAAATCAATCAAAACAATGGCAAAACATGAATTGAACTTCTAATTATTCCCACATCCACCGTATTCTCCAGATTTGGCTCCCAGCATCACTGGCTGTTCACAGACCTTAAAAAAATGTTCGCCGGCAAGAAATTTTGCTCGAATGAAGAGATTATCACTTTGTCGCTGAAGCTGAGGCCTATTTTGAGGCAAAAGATAAATTATTTTACAAAAGTGGTATTGAAATGTTAGAGCGGCGCTGGAATGATTGTGTTGGTGTTGATGGAGATTACGTTGATAAATAAAGCCAATTTTGAACAAAACAAACGTGGTTTCTTTGTTAGGCCCGGGACTTTTAAGCCCATGTGTTATGTATATACTTCTACATTTCTATGAAATATAGTGTGAAAAGTTTGTTTTTTCTTATCGGTAATACAAAGTTATCGCTAGAAATAATTACATTTCTAGAAACAGTAGCGGCACCTGCTCATTTATTGTATGTGTTCCGCTAATTAAAAAAAAAAAACGATAATAAAATAAACTTGTCATATTAGCATTTCATTTCTTCCCCTTATTTTAATACGTGTAGAATCTAGAGCCTCACAACACAAATTTAAAAACCAGTATGATGATGATCTCATCAGTACACCGTAGTGAGATCGAAATCGCGATCTACATCTGGTAATTTCGATAAATTTCTGACCAAGAACTATATGTTCTTTAAAAAGTTTTTGAAAGTTCCTCTGAATAAAGCTCTGAGTACGTCTGTCATAACAGATAACCGGATTATATCAGTAGCTGTTTAAGTTGAAATATGCTGTTCTGAAATTAATCCAGTTGGATTACAAATGTTTATATTCCTATATTGTTCTAAAACGCTTTATCAGGATAGCGGCTCTTTTGTAATATTATTTGAGCAATTTGATAAAGCAATAGATAAAAACATAACTAAAGTGAAAGTAAACTAATTATATTGAAAGTGATAATTGAAGGACAAAACTTCTATTAGGTTATGCAAATTTGTTAGGTTTGTTTTGTATATTACAATTTGAAACCGACGTAATTTTGGCTGTAAAAAACTAACTATTCTAAAATTAACATTTTAAATGTGTGTTAAATACCTTAATACTAACTAACAAAAACAATCACTAATTTAAACAAGTAACAGTTATGTACAATACATAATGATTTATACAACAAATGAAATATATGTATAAAAGCGAATAGAAGATACAAAATAAATATGAACACAAAGTAACAAAAAGAAGCAAGAACAAGACAGTTAAATAACAACAGTAGACAATGAAATATAAAATAAAAAAACTGTAGATAATAAAGGCAGAAATAATTTATGAGTAGCTGGTAGACTGTGTAGAGAGATGTTCTTTGTTTTCGGGGAAATCATCGAGACATCTAGCCGTCCGTACGACCCTTTGAGCAAGGGCCTACTAACTAAAATCCCTCTACCTCAGGCCGTTATAGTAGGTCCCCTTCAGCCGTATGTAGTGTGACTTGTTATGTGATTTTAATTTTTGTTGAAAGAAGTGTGTGTGTGTGTGGGAGGGTGTGTTTGTGTTTGTTTGTGAGTGTAGGTATCTAGGGATTGTGTTTGTGATTATGTGTATCTGGGGATTGTCTATTTGAGGACTGCAGGGAGATCTGCGAGGTAGTCGACGAATTCGTCGGATTGATCGGGAGAGAGAGATATGAAATTTTGAGAGTATTTATAGGACAGGGTTGTTAGTAAAATAGATCTTCTAGAAAGAAAAGTACTAAAAGTAATAACGATGAGACTAGTTTAGAAATATGCAGAATTGAGTAGTTAGGACAGTACAGATTACATGAAAAAGCAATTAAGTGTAAAACTAGATATTAATAAAGGATGCTTGCAGATATAGGTGAAAGAAGAAATTCTAGGTAAAGGTAAATGATAAATAACGGAACAATAGAATTCACATGAAAAAGAAACAAAGGCATTGACAAGATAAGAAGTTGTTTACATTGAAATCAGAAGTACACAAAAATAAAATTAAGAACATTTAAAATGAAAATATTTACAATTAAGTTTTTTCCGCAACAAAACTAATATTTTCAAAGTAAAATGCGATTATAACCACTCGAAGTTATCGGAGAAATTTTTATCTTCGAAATTGCTGCGGCCGAAGGACATCATTACTTTGAGATTATCATTCACAAATCTGTAGGTTATACTCACAGAATTACATTTCGTCCAGCTATACATTCCGTTTCCATTTTGTAAATTATGAAAGAGAAAAATTGACCTTATAGATGCATGTGGGATAAATTTAAAAAAATTAAAACTGCAATTAGTTGTAAATTATTACAGGCTTAGTGACACCTTTATTCTATTTACAAATATTAGAGACAGTCAGACATTTATTTTGACTGATATTATCAAGATCATATTACAGGCAGTATATCGTCATCTACAGGTAGCTTTCTGCCAGCGCCCATCTGATAAGACCCGATAGGTCGAAACCGGTTGTGGGATATGGATTTCGATGCGCTGTGCCTACTGTGTAGGATGCGTTCCGAATGTGGGATCTGTGATCCTTTATAATTGGACGAAAAAGGATTTTAATACCTTCTTTTTTTGGATTGTTAATGTAAGACGTTTATATTATTATTTAATTATTATAATATTTTTATTTTCGAAACATTTGTGTTCTTCTATTTACTGAAAACAGTAAATTTCTCAAACCCGAACGCCAAAGACACGACCCTAAACGTCCGAAGCACTTTTCGGTAACAAAGTAAGCCTCTTTAGGAACTGAAGATAACTAAAACCTAAAGATAGTGAAACCAATAACAATATTAGTTAACCAAAATATCAATACTGACCTGAAATTGTGAGGCGTTCTTTACTGATTAAATTAGGATAAAATAAATCACAAACAAAGTGCATATATCTGTCACAACGTTTAAAAAAGCGCTTCACAGTTTTATTTTCAAAGTATATATCAAAATGATAATGTAGTAGCGATAAACATCGTTTTCTGCAGTGGATAACGATCGTGAAAGCCTTATTGCCTTCTACAGTTTCGTGCAAAATGTTCATTTAAACTTTGTTTAAAAATTTCATTGTATTTAACATTATCTCATATATATATATATAAAGACAATCCAGTCACAGTGTATTGATTTCAATTTATATATAGGCTTATAAAACTTTCGTATCAGTCGAATCAACGGGTATAGTGTAGACGCGATTCGAATGTCACTCATACTTACGCTCTAATCACATAAGACCGGAAGCTTAGGTTGTAAATACTAGACAGGATCCATTTTTATTACCAACCTAAATGAAATATCGAATTGTACTACACCGAATCTAATCTTTTTTTTAGTTAACCTTACGATCAATTGCTAAAAGTTGCATCATATTATTAAATACGCAGAAATATACAGGACGATATATAATTCGATACATTCCTTTGAAGGGATTAAACCAATGTTTCCCAAAGTGAGGTGTACGCCCCACAGGAGGGCAATTCGATGGTTCAGAATTGACCCGACATGACTTTACCCCCTTCGCTATGGGCATTTTAAATGCAATGTTTCATGTAAGCGACAAATTTTTTGAAAAAAAACAGTTTTTTTTTAAAATAGGGGGCTTAATTTATTAAATATAATTCCTTTGACGCCACCAAAATCTCAACTGAGTGATGAGAGTCGTTAAGTGAACTTGTCAGCTACTCACTATGTTGTGTCTCTTGTTGCGGGAATCCAGGATCTTTTAAACTCGCTGAGTAACGATGTTTTGCACAAAATTGGGCTAAATTAACTCTTGATATTGTTTAAAGCTTAACAAGCTGGAACCAGATATAAAATCTCTGTGCACTAAGCATCACGCGCACAGATCACATTAAATTAAGTTTTAAAAAATCTATTATTTTCAAATTTCAGTTTTTTATCATATATTAGAAGTTCATTTTCTTTGTTTTGAAAATAATTTCACAGAAATATTTTGATTATAAAAATCATCATTTATATTACTAATAAAAAGAACAAATAAAATTTTTATGCTTATTATATTATAAAAGGGGGACATGGAGATTTTAGAAATGTTAAAGAGGGGCATGGCCTAAAAAAGTTTGGGAACACTGGATTAAACTGAAACTCATTTGCAGTAAATCTAGTCATCCAGTTCTTTATCCGAAAATGACTAAGCTTTTGAGTTGTGTGGTTTTAGACCTTGTAAGAAAAAGCGCTATTCCTGGTGTACTTCTGTACCACATTAAATGAATTAACTCAATAACAGTTTAAACAAGTTTAATTCACTAAAGTTCGGATATTTACAATAATTACAAAACTTAAACCTACCGTGAAACTTATGACAAAAAATAAATGTAATCGAATGAGTATATAAAGAATGAAAGAAAACAGGACTTCTTGTTAGCGACTATTTTTAAAAATGTATTGATAGTTGAACGAATTGCTACCGACCGTCTTGTGTAGAAGACTGATACTAATTGTAAACTTATCCAAAATATCCTATTAAATACAAATACACTACAATACATAAATGCAATACACAATTAAACGGTACAATGTACCTACTAGTCACAAAGGCTAGAACTATAAATCGACTTTATTTAGTCTATGAAATGAATTAATATGTTTGTATATATCACTTTATTACAAATCTCCTTTTGGTATTAGTATTTTTGTATTTAAGTTAGTCATCTTTTTGCTCTCTGTCGAATCGGATAATCTTCTTCAAACTTATCAATTTCAATATACGTTGCGCTTCATTGATACTCCGAATAAATAGTTTAGCAGTAATAATTGTAAGTCCCAGATGAGGGTTAGAAGCCGGTAGGGCTGTAAAATTGACCCGAGTGGTCAGTCATAACTATGAATAACTTAAAACTATTTATAGATATAAAATTTAGAAAGGAATTTATTGAATTGTATTTCCCTACAATAACTTTGTCTTTGTAAAATCGAACAGACCTAATAAAGCAATTTCTTTAAAAAAATCACTGATTTGTTACCTAACAATATAAACCAAAGTCCATTATCTTGTACCTTTTTAACATAGTTCTTTTAATAAATAACCTTTAGTTCTTGGTCAGAAATTTATTAAAATTGCTAAATGTGATTTGCGATTTCGAACTTATTAGTTCTCATCATCACCACAGGTAGTTCCTGTAAAAGGAAATTGATATAATTTCATATTACATACATTTATTTATCCAAACATGTCTTTACCGATACCAAACTTCATTTAAAAATTTATAAATGGGACTGTAACAAAAAGACAGGATCACTGAAACTTCGTTTTCTTGGTACTTACGCTGGTTTGACGAAGTGTACCAAAATGGGCATACTCATTATCACAATTACCAACGATAAACGAATACCCTCTGTGCGCAAAGAAAGTTAACAAAACGCAATTGCGAAAAAATTCAAAACGGAGCACCCTTATGCTCTCTTATAATTGAATTTACCAGATTTCCTAGAGCTACTATCTGATACATTTCGTTCTCATTTATACTTCTCTTTTTCTTTTAGAAACAATACTAACAGATGCTCTTATAATTTTTGCTGAAAACTGAACTTTATTTTTTAGGTTTTATTTGCCGGAGGCTATGCTCACTTATTTGTAACAGATTACATAATACCTAACTTAATTTTAGAAACAATTGATAATTATTTACTTTAGCGATGGTCTAACATTAGAATATTGAATAAAGCAACATTCTGTAACGAAACTCAAGAGGTCGAGTATTTTGATTTGATATTGAGTGTTTTCGTGATGTACCTTGAGTATAAAACGAACATAATTATATATACAGGATCATTCAAACTGAGTCTACATTAGACATTTTAGGGAAACTAAGTGTGTTACAGATTTGAAAATTTGAGAGTAGGGGTTTTCAAGGATGATCTATTTAACCAAAGTAATTTCAACTGTCGGGCACTTCCGGTTATGATGTTAACTTTCGTAGCTTAAACGGAATTGTATATTTTTTACGATGAATTCGTATGAAACATAAAAATTTAAGGTAACTTTGATAACCAACTTGTATGCCAATATGCCTACGATGAATAGTTTCTGAGATAATTTAATTTATTGGAAAAAAGATTGCACCGCAACCCAAACTGTAAAAAATCATAATTTCCATAAAAAATTGACTTATAATGTGAATGACAAAATAAAATATGGTAGGTGCCATTTGAAAAAATTAACTTATTCGTGTTTGAAGTTTTTAAACACGCCCTGTACAAATTATAAAGCTTAGTTTTGGCATCACGTTAACGTTACCCTTATAACTTGGCTATAACTAGTAAAAATTTCAACATTCAAGTCATTTTTTATGGAAATTATGATTTTTTACAGTTTGGGTTGCGGTGCAATCTTTTTTCCAATAAATTATCTCAGAAACTATTAATCGTAAGCATATAGGCATACAAGTTGGTTATCAAAGTCACCTTAAAATTTTATGTTTCATACGAATTCATCATAAAACATATACCATTTCCATTAAAAATTAGAAGATTGACATCAATTTAGTTAATTTAGTTTAATTGATTATCCTTGATAACCCCTACTCCCAACTCCCAAGTTTTCAAATCTGTAACATGTTTAGTTTCCCTAAAACGTCTAATGTACCACTCAGTTTGAATGACCCTATATATATATTGTCTGACATTGAAACAAAATTACGATTATGGACTGAAAGTAACAATTTCGTTTTTGTTTTAAAGGTGTGTATCTTCTGACAAGCATATTTGTCTTTTTTATCTTCGTGGAAGAAAAATCTTTAAAAGACTGCTAGCCAACTAAAACCCCTCCACCTCAAGTAGCCCATTCACTTTATACAAGATTTTTCAGAAGGATTCTCCTTATTTTGAATCATAAATAATTTCTCAAAAGTTCATAAAGCCAAGTGGACGGCTAGAGAAAGTTATAGAAGGTCGAGTCACAAAAATCAGTTTTTCCCAAATGTTTCGAAAATTATTGGTTTTACGTTTATTATTTTTTTATTATTAAATTTGGTCGTGACAGAAAGCTGCAGAACAAAGGACCTATGACCGAATCTTCTCAGCCCTATAACTCGAATACTATTTGTTTTTTTTTGTGTTGGACCCTTTTTATGCAGATTTAGTTCACGAACAAATTTTGTAATTATCAAAACCGATAATTTTCGAAACATTTGAGAAAAACTAATTTTTGTGGCTTTGACCTTCTATAACTTTTATAACTGTCAAGTCCAGGCTTTATGGGCTTTTGAGAAATTATTTGTGACTCAAAAAAAAAAGATAATTCCACTACAAAATCTTCCGTTTGTTTCTTTGAATAGGCTAAGGCCTTTATAGAATAGGACCGTTTGATTAGGTTCTTTTCAGAAGAATCTATACATAAGAGTTACTTAAAAGAATTCGGGATTGAATCATAGTATGTGGATGGAAGGAAAACTGCACCTGCAGCTTCACCTTTGAGAAGGAAATCCACACCCAAAAATCCCGTATGCAATCAAAAATTCCAAAGTAAATTACAGAGACAAAAATATATAAATCTATGAGTTACGAAATATTTGTATGTTTTTATAAAACCCACTCTTGTGGGTTTTTTGCAAACACCAAAGGGATTTTGCCCGTAAATTTATTTAGACGGGTTCTCAATAAAAGAATGACTATTCAGTGTTAATACACTTACTTGTTAAAACTTCATTCTAAATAATGTGATTAAAGAAAAGTCTTTTAAGGTTTCAAAATTATTGTTTTTATTGTCCACAACGACCGTTTCGCCACGTTGTGCCTTCATCAGGTGGATGAAGTATAAATGAAACAGTCGTTGTGGACAATAAAAACAATTTTTTTTTAAAGGACTTCTTTAATCACATTATTTGAAAGAATAATAATTTGTGATTGAACGAACAACTGAAATACAATTTTAGGCGAAATGATTTAATGTGATTTTCGTTACAGTAGAGTTGCGTTAGACGGAAAAATAATATTCATTTGAAGAAATTCCTAACCGTTAAAATATGTGTAAATCGAAATCAATAACTTTTTCATTTTAAGTAAAATTGTCTTTAACTAATAAAAAATTAACGATCATTTCTTCTCTTTATTTCAGAACTTACTCATTGGAGCAAAGAAATCTCAAAACGATGTAAAGGTAGGTGTTTTTTTCTTCTTTATTTTTAAGTCGTAAAGTTTATGAAATAACTGTCGCCCGCCAGTCGCTTTAAACGATAAATATTGTTCTGGTATTATCGTCAACAAGAAAAGTAAGACATGAAATATTTCTGTTTGGCAGAAATACATATATGTAAGCGCTGCAGGATTTTAATGCAACTGTGTGTTCATGTAGTTTTCGGAACTTTGCTTTTTGGGAGATTTATCGATGTAGGTCAGCAGATTCCTAAAACTTTTACCTGCATTTATGTATGTATTTATCTGCTAGATATTTGTAAATTCGAAATTATCAAATCAAATGTAACAAGGAATGTCGTACGAATTAATAAAAATAAAGATGTATTTATACTATATGTGTATATAAAATCCGGCATTGTTAAGTCTAAAATACAATATTGCAAATGATACGAAGTCCTAATCATTTTTAGGAAGCCCAATTTAGGTTCAATTTCATTTAAACACTTGCCGCAATACACTTTCCTCCTTCTTTTTTCAAGTAAAAGGAGAACTTTTGCTACTGTAACGAATTTTCTAGTTCACTTATTTATTTAATCACTTAAACACTACTAACAAACTTAAATTACTTATTTATCTGACAAATAATAATGCACTTTATATCTCGCCGTTGAATATTTACATTACGCGTCCGAAAATCAACAATCTCGCTGACCCAGAGACGAGAGAAAACAACTTGTTATGACAATAGAATATTCTCGAGCGTCTATTGTTCGTCATCGATCGGTCGAGATTAAACGTGCCGCTTCGGAGTGCGTCAGCATTAATAGATTCACCGCCCACACGTACACGTTCATTATACGACCTTTGCCGCTGATCAAGACATCTCTTGAGGTATCAAACGATTTTTATTCAGAATACTACAAAAAACAATACCATCCTTTTATAAGTGGTGCTAAGGTTATTTATTTAATTGTTTCTTTTTTGTAGAGCAATTTTTCAATTTCTTTCATAACAAAATTAACGAATTGTGATTGCAATTATAGGACTGCATACATTATGTTTGACATACGTACAATAAGTACTTTTAACACCTGATTACTCAATATTTTACTCTTCCCAAGATTACTCATTTCGAACACAATTTACAAACAACCACTTCTCTACTCTGTTAATTAGCAACTGTTTGCCACTACGCTACTGAACTTTGCTGAGCAGTTATCGTTCTGCCTACCGGTCGATTAACCCCGCCCTAAAGGGGCTAGACTTTGCTACTGCGCATCCGATGATTTATGGCTTTTGAATCTCCTTAGGTGCCGGCCACTGTATCTACCTACCTACCTAAGGTGAGAGGGGTGCCAACATTTGCATTACGTAGGGGTATCTACATGGCTTAATTCGGCTTTGGATTAATAAGTCATTGGACATAAACATCAACGCTTATATTTCTTGTATTTTTAACGATTTGCAAAAATTATGAGTAACTGTCAAGTTACTTTTGTTTTTGGATATCTTCATAAAACTAACCGATTTTATAATACGGCCATGAAAGAAAAAAATTTAGAGTTTGCAACAGACAGCATGCTGAAATTAGAATTTTTGTCGCAATAAATTGGGTCATTCTAAATTAATAGATAGCTTGAATATCTATTAATTGCTACGCTTGGAACCACGTTTCGAAAAATTAGTAAAAGTAACCCCTAAATTTGTAACTATTTTTTTATTTGAAGTCTTGCTTTGGTAAACTCTTTAGTTATTGATAAATCAAATTTCATCTCTGTTTGCATATATATTTTTAATTCTGAATTATTTTTTGTTGGTATTGGTAACAATCTATAATTTGGACTTTTGTGTACCATATAATTATACATTTTCCTTACTTTTTTTTTCTACCCCAAGATCGTATTCTGTCCAAATAAATTTAATTTTTTTTAACACTGTGTTTTTTTGTAATATTAGATGTTCCGTTGTTTCTTTAATTTCGTAAACCAATAATGGCAAGATTGTTTTACAAAATGGTGAACTTCTTGATTCGTTTATGAAAATGATTTCTTTGTATACCTTTAATCATATGAGACATATTTTTTGCTGATTTTGCAAGTAAGACTTATCAAAGATAATTTTTTATAGGCTTGTCACTCGTCATAAATGTAATATCTGTTATTTTGATTGTGTGGATGATATTTTAATACAGTTTTAATTTATCGTATGACAAATAAAAAAAAACATTTGAAACTATCATTCCACCTAGATTAAATAATATTAAATGATAATTTCGTAGAAAATGAGAGAGTGGCATGAGTTAGATTTCTATGAGTTTAAAACTGTCATTCATTGTGACTGTAATATACGTACAGTTCTAAATAGGGGAAAATATTTCAAATAAAAGTGTTGCAAAATTAAGTACGTAATAACATAACAATATTTTCAAATGTGGTGGTTATACCGAAAGTGTATTTCGTTATTTTAAATTGAACCCCTTACAGTTTTGAATTCCTCATAAAAAAAATAAAAAAAGTTTTAATGCAAAATTCAGAATAGAACATATTCTTTACAGAAGACCTTCCACGCTTATTGTCTGTCGCTAATCTTTTAGGCTTCTACTTTGTATATGCGTGTACAGGTTTTAACTTAATAAAGTGTAAGACAGAAGATTATACTTTATTACATTGCTCCTTTCATTACCAAGCTGAAAACCCTTCAGTTTAAGCCTGAAGACATTAAAGAACATTTTTTGGATATTGTATCTGAATAAATTTAATTTTAAACGTAATAGAAAATTACTTTTTTTTTATAAATTATAGCAAGCAAATACTCATAAAACACATGCACGTGTCTACATGTGATTTTCGATTTTTAATTTTGAAAAAGTTTAATTGTTAGTTTCTTCGATAACAAGACGTGTTGTAAAATTTCGTTGTAATATACTTTATTGGAAAAGATGACAGTTAGGAAAAACATTATTTTTAATTAGAAAAAACAAAAAATTGATTTTTATGTAACAGATCTTTAGTTGAATATTAATTAATTGAATCAATTGAGGAAGAAATATAAATCGTGAACTCCTAATTATAGCAAACCAGATCTTATTTCATGTAGTACTTTTTTGTATCCATGCTTGGATTATTTTAAATGGAACTGTTATATATATGTCGTAGGAAAACGACGAAAACAGAGATTTATCAAATTCAGATGTTTAAATAAAAACGTGTTTTAATAAAAATAAATGAACATTACAATTTATTATTTTTCATTCTATAGAAATGTTAAATTCCGTTAAACATATCCATTTTTGTAACTCTCAACTATTTCTTTTATTAACTCATTTAGAATAAATAAATAATTTACGTGTATTGTTTTGTACTATTGATAATAATTGCCCAAACATGTTGAGTATTCTATGGTTTTTTAATTTTTGATATTGAAAACATGTTTCATCAAAACACGTCCATTGTTAGTTTTAATGTTATTGAAAATAACTTAGGTTTATATGACAATTGTTGTATTATTTACTCTACACTCAATAATATTTGGTTTATTAAATAGAAACTCTTAATATTGTAGGGAACGTGTACGTGTGTGCGGTGATTAATGCTGACGCACTCCGAGGGCGGCGCGTTTGATCTCGACCAATCGATGCCGAACAATCAGGGTTCAATCATGATTTAAATCAAATGATGTTTTCAATAAAAATTAATGATTTAATCAAAAATGTTTAATTACACTTTTCTTTCACAGAAATCAACATAAAAAAGCAGATTTAGAAATTATAATAGGATGAAATTAAAATAGTCAGGAAAATTAAACGAAATTTAATTTAAAAGCGAATCAAAATATTTGAGATAAAACATGAACTAAGTAATTGTTAAATAATTATAAAAAAATAACTAACAATACTAAATTAGGAATTTATGGCCTGACTGGTCCGAGATGACTTATCTGAAATAAATAAATAAAAACAATATGTGAGCAACCAATTAAACCAAAATCACAATCATAATGACATAAATATAAATAATAATTCATGAATTTGCAACTCAATCATTTCCAGATCACAGGTATTAAAGGTCAACTCGCGAAATACCTCAACGGAAATACACGGAATCAACTCACCTAAAATTTAAAAAACTGACCCTTTAGAAAATTTAAGCACAGATGAACAATATCACACAATTTATAAATATCGATATTGATAGCTTACGAAAGACTTATATGGAATAGTTCTCCCGAGAGTATTTCTATTTGAGTGTTATGTTACATTTATTGTTTCTGGCAAAACTTCACCCGTTCCATTAATAAAACTATCAATTTTACACAAATGTCCGAAGCCTGGTTTATTGCTTAAAATATTTTCAAACTATTCCTTACACAGGAATACCTCCGGCTAAGAGCTAATATCGTGCGTAGATTATCTTATACATATAAATAAAATTGGAGTGTCTGTTTATCATATTAAAATAACCACTTTTTACTAAATGCATATAATTTTATTAAAATTTTTGTCTGTCTGTCTATTTGGTTAATCTCTGAATCGGCTGGACCGATTTTGACGGGTCTTTCATTGGCAGATAGCTAATGTAATAAGGAGTAACTTAGGCTACTTTTATTTTAGAAATTAATTATTATTATTAATAAATAGTTATTAATTTTAAAACAAATTATTATTTCTAAAATAAAAGTAGCCTAAGCTACTCCTTATTACATTAAATATCTGCCAATGAAGGTTGCGTCAAAATCAGTCCAGCCGTTTCAGAGATTAGCCGGAACAAACAGACAGACAGACAATAATTGTAAAACCGCCTCCTGCCACAATATCACAAAGGCTGTCAGTCGCGCGGGCTCAGAACGCGCGAGCGGGCTATTTCTAACGGTTGTGTCTCAACGAACTCGTTTAAAATTTTAAAAATTACTTTTTTGTTAAATTTTACGCGGACGAAGTCGTGGGCACAGCTAGTATTAAATAAAATATGAAGCGTCTTTCAACTGTTTAATATAAAGAACTGTCGACATGAAAATTTACAAAACTTGTTCTTATACAGACGTAAGACCGAATGGTCCTACTCTCTTGTCTAGATATTTTTCTTTCGCAAAAATACTGACCTTCATCCCTATGAATGAACTGTTAATATTAGGGTTCGATCTTTAGCGTTTGCTGTTTTGGACATAAAATATGTGCCGTTTTTCGGTTAAATTAATTATCCCACCGAAAAATATTGTAAATACGATCAAAGTAACATATGTATCATCACTACATTTTGTGTATAATCCGGTCTCTAATATATATATATAATATATTGCTGTTGTGGTACATATACTAAAATTGGAACGATACAGAGAAGATTAGCATGGCCCCTGCGCAAGGATGACACGCAAAATCGTGAAGCGTTCCACATTTTTCAGATTGAGTAACGATAAGTGGCCTAAAATTTGCCTCCTAGAGGAATGTAGGGCAATATTGAATGGTGTGCCGTCAAAATGGGGTATAGAATTAAAGGAAGTGATATACGAAATGAATATAGGTGAAGTTTTTAAGATGATGTGGGAAAATAAACATATGATTATATGAGATAGAAGGTTTACTAAATAATGGTGTAGATAAACTAAAGAACAAAGCAAAAGAGAATGAATGGGAAGCGATCTTGAAGTCGTCGTTTAATAACAAGTACAAGGAACTGATACCGGTGATAAGGGCGCTGCATACTTAAATAAAAGATGTAAAAATAAGACGCATAAAGAAATTTGGGCAAGGGCTAGATGCGGAAACATAGGCAGAGCAGGAAAGAAAGGTTTTAAGGAGTGGGTGTGTCGATTGTGTTATTGGAAAAATGAGACTTTAGGGCACTTAATGTACTGTAAAAATGCAATGAAGGATCAAAAACAAAACGTTGTAGACTTTATTAAAGAGTGGAGAAGTGAGGGAGATGATGTAGACCTTGAGGAATTAATAAAAGGGGCATGTAATGAAAATAATAAATAAATAAAATATATTGCTGTTGTGTATCTAGAAACCGGAAACTAATCGTTAACCCTTGTGCTATAGTTATTTATTTCTATTCTATTAATCTATTGATTATAAATTTCATAAAAAAGAAGGAAGCTATTTACAGAAACAACAACTTGACAAAGAATAAAATTTCAAAAACTAAGGTTTTTTGAGTAACAAAATCCTGAACTACGTTTTACTAAAGCATTTTTATTGATCTCTACAATATTGTTTCAACCCTTGCGGGGGTCATTTTGATTTAGATTCCGTATTATTGTTAATGGATTTTCCAAACACGTAGTACCTATCATCTAGCATAAACCGTTACCAGTTGTTATCTTGTTTTCATTATTGCGCTTCAAGTGTATGATATTTAAGTCTTCTACATATTTTGCAACTGTAGTAACAACATTTCCTTTGAAAATAGCCCACAAGGGTTGAAACAATTTTGTCGAGATGAATAAAATATTTAGTGAAACGTAACCCAGGGTTTAGTTACTTAGAAAATCTCAGTGTTTGTCAAAATGTTTCACAATGAATTCGTTGCGGTTTCTATTAATTTTAGAATAAAATTTTGGTAACTAAATTTTGTTATAGAGTAAAGAAGTAATAAAAAAAAAAGATTGAGTCAACGACCCAATCGTTTCGCCACACGCCACCTATTTTTTTTGGCCTAGTTTTCAACAACATTATTGAAGACATAAAGCCTGATAAGAGAATTTATTGGGTTTACCGATATTCAATAATGAGACACCTAAATGTTAGTTATATTGTTGATGGCGTTCATTTAACGTTAAACTAATTAGTGTTTTAACTAAACAGCTGTATGTACAAGCTATAGATCCATTTAAATTACTGGATAAACAAAAAACAAATTTGACAGAGAAAAAGTTATTTGATAAAGCACGTATTAAGGGCGATTGGCATGAACCAGCAATTACTTATTGGCCATACTGTGCGTGTCAACTTTATTTATCTAATGGCTGAAAAACACGCACTATCTGTAATAAATACATTAAGATAACCATTGTCTTTATTTACAAAATTTACCTAAAGCATAATTTATTATTTCAGCCTTTACTATATGGAAATTTAAACTTATAATGAAATTGTTTCAACCTACTAGGGCATCTTCAGAAGGAGTATTATTATCTACAATTTAGTTCAACCCTTCTTATATGCTGACTTCATTTAATGGTGGGGCTATTTCTACTAACTTATCTACTATTAATGAACCGATTAATCACATTAATAAAAACACTTGGTATAGGTTCCACAGTTTGTATTTATAACTTGACGATACCGTTTCGGTTATTAGGCCATATAAGTAGTTATATATACAGATGAAGAATGAAGAAAAGTAGAAGATAAAAAGTGAATAAGGAATTGATTGATTGAATTTAACTGGAAAAGATTGACTGAATTAGAGTGACTGTGAGTGACTGACCCCATAATCCTCGTTCAAATGATTTTTATGAATGGTATATTAAAATAATAAAAGAAGTAGGAGAACCGTTTCTTAGGATTTCTGTGTGGCGTTATAAAAGTAAGGACACCAGGAATTTAGGGAAGATAATTGGCGCAAAAATTGGCCGGATATAGAAAGGGGATACTTTCTGGCAAGGGTAAATTAGTGAGAGTGTGAAGATTCGAATAACACCAACTAAGAGTACAATAGAAAAGATTCGAAAAAGAACAAAATGAAGTTCAAAGAAGAAACAATTATTTTGAAAAATATCAAGGAAATATGAAATTTGAAATGTATAGAGATTATTTATGGATGTGATGAAGAGTACAAAAGAAAGATAAATTGTGAATAATTAGACACGCGAAATAAAAATGTGTAAGTAACAGAAATCGTAAAAGTAGACAGAATATAAAATGACATATTTACAAAATTGACATTTTAAATTTACAACCCTGGCAGAGGCGAGTTTAGCAATAAACGCCACTGATTGAAGACTAAGCCGATTGGTCTTAATGTTGAATAGAACTCTCTCTGATTCATTCCTATCACCTACTAATTCCGGTGAGAGGGTGGTCCATCCGACCTACACTCAGTGCAAAGAATGAAGGTACTGCGTAAGACCCTCTTTAGGTCTTTAGCCTTCTTTTAGAAATCATGGCAGTGGGTGGGTGGTGGTTGACGGTTACGGAGAAACATATGAGAAGTGAAAGATTATTTTATTACTGTCCCAACATTTGTCGAAAACATTGACTAGGGCAAGCTGACCCATAATTGAACCAGTATCCTTCCCAGTGCAATGCTATGATCTCAGAGACGTGATTATAACTAGACTGCGCCTTGCGTTTATAAAGTGATACCATTTGGGTAGGCAACCCATTTTGCAAATTAAGGGACAGAAACGTGAGAATAATTAAGAGCGCTCGTAACTTCACTCAGAAAGTTTGAGGCAGTTGAAGTGTTGAGTGTAGTTATTTCAAATAAATGTTGTACGACACAATTTTTCTTGTACATAGGGTTTTGTGAACACTTTTATGAACTATTTTTTGTTAAAGTAATATAAACCTGTTGTGCATACGGTTGCCGTGAAAGGAGGTCTAAAGGTTCTTCCATTTCATTTCATGTGTAAGTACAATTTAAACATAAGACACACTGATACATTTGTAATTTCTTCCAAGATTCCCTAAGGATCCTGAATTAAAGAATAAATGGTTAGACGCAATAAGGCGTGAAAGTTTTAACCGTCAATATTCAGTTGTGTGTCGTTTGCAGCAAACATTTTGAAGAAAATGACTTTAGTATCCGTGGGAAAAAGAAAATTAAAGCAAAATGCTGTACCTACGTTTGTGATTATCCTCAGCATTTAATTAAAAAAGTAGTATCTCGGCGCAATAAAGGATGTATTTTGTCACAGGAGCAATAGTAAGCAAGTAATTGAATGAGTAATACTAAGATAAAAAGTTAATTTAATTTTGTTCTAAAATACTACCATAAATACGGAAATGGCATCAATCCCGTCAACTTCTAAAGTACATCCTGAAAGGTAAATTCTGATTTTGCTAAAAATCAGTAATGCGTTCAATTACCTATTAATTTAGTTTTTAACCGTTATTATAATCGCTTAGGTTTTAATGTATTTTGAAATTTTTAACTCGAGGCAGTATGCAAGTTGAATGTAAATATTTTTATTAATTAATATTTCTATTTTTGTATGTTAGATATATTCAAAACTCTACTAAAGGTTTAAGTTTATTTTTGTTGTTTATTATATTTTGTGTATTATTATTCATAGTTCAGATTTTCAAACTTTAGTCCGTAAATTTACGTTTAGCGCATGGGAAACTTAAATACGTGTCCCTGAATGTGCCTTGTTGGTTGCATACCCAAATTACATCATTTTCTAGTACAGAGACAATTTGTTACGCTCGGTCCATATTATAATCACGTCTCTGTATGATCTAGACCGCTAAACCAAGTCGGTCAGTACTAGTTTTCATCTTATTTTAGTCTTAAATACTTTCAAAATATGTTACGTTTAAATAAATCACGTTTTGGTCAGCCCTACAATAATAGTTTCTATATACTCATCAAAGTGCCCTATGAAAATACCGACTTGGATTAGCTTATAGAATTGATATTTCTTGATTCAAATAATGCCATGGAGAGACCCTAAACTTACTCCCTGGGGCATTATAAGTGAAATTGATTTTCTTACTTTGACGATTACATGTGCAGTAAATAAAGATAAAAATACATAAATAAATTCAGTAGAGGAATAAAACTTCACGAAGTAGATTTGCTCAAAAAAAATTTAACAATGTTCAATAGAACATGTTTCGCCAAACATTTTTGGCTTCTTCGGACAGTGAGTATTTTGTACTAGAAAACATGTTACATTGAACATTAAATATTTTTTTTGTGAAAATCTACTTCGTGAAGTTTTATTCCTGTAATCGATTTTCATCAAGTAAAGGTCGAAACTATTCAATTTTTAAATTCAGTAGTGTTAATTCATTCTATATATTTATAACTGAAGGTATGAAATTCGTACTTTTATGTAAGACACACGTTTTTATCCACAAAATGAATTTAAGTGATGTAAATGTGGGTGTAGTTAACACAAAGTCAAATTATTATTTCACTTCGTTAAAGAATGCCTGCTAAGTAGACATAATAATAATTAACAGTAATTTACGTAATTGCTACTCTTGAAGTAATCAACGTATTTTAGAGATTTTTGCCTACAAAATAGCACAATAATAATGCGGGTCCTTCATATGTAGGACATACAACAATGAAAAAAATTATGATTTCCTCTACTGTAACTTGATGTAATAATACACGAAATGTAGCTTAAGTTCAATTGTCAGTACACTTGTATTTATACAGATACTAATAAGTAGGTACTTACTTAATTAAAAAATAAAATAAACTAAAACAAAAGATTTTAAAAGAACTCTTTCGAAGCTATTGCAAATAAGCGAATTTTTCTATATCTGGTTAAGGAAAACATAGTAATATAGATTTAAAATAAACCATTTTACAATACTTGGAAATGGCAGCTTGTACCTGCAAAAGTATACTTAACTTAAAATTAGCTACAGTATTCCTTTGAATGTTTCTCAGAATGTGTGGCGAGGAATGTGTCAAATAATATGAATATTTCAAATTAAGCCTAGGTATACTAATAAATGTCCCAGATACTCCCCCAAAACAAATATGTAAAATACAAATATACACATAGGCTCGAAGCGATAAAGACCTTGCATCCCCATAACCTAAGTTTTTTTTCAACGCCTTAGCCCCTTAACATCAACCATAAATGCACACAAAATCATCACCACAACTTTTTAAACCTCTTGACCTTACTATGTTTATATATCACTATTATAAGGTTTAAAAACTTTACGTTATCGGAGTTACGAAGTTCACAAATTTTATGTTATAGGTTTATGGGATATTTATGGTATAAGTTGAGTGGTTTAAAATATCAGGTCATAAGTTTACAAAGATTAAATCGCTGTGTTTTAATGTTTTGGATTATTAGGTTTTCAAGTTTCGCCGGACTTTGGGTGATACATTCGAAAGTATCGCTCTAGAATCAGTTAGGAAATACACAAGTTCCAGCCCCTCAAGTCAGATAACCCTAATATATTATATTTTCTCATTTAATCGCCGCCCGCTAAAAAAAGACTTCTGGATCTGTCCCTTGCGGGGGTACCTTAATGCCAAATGCAGCATATCGACATTCCCACTAAACGTTCCTTAGACATAAGTCCTAATTAAAAGATAATGAATATTCTCGGCCTTCCTAGATATGTTTGGAATATTCTAACAACGATCAATAAAAAGACAACAGTAACACGAGAAGGTTGTAGAATGTTCTAAAAGGAATGTTGAAAACTATAAAAGCTAGTACACTGGGCGGACCGAGTCAGTTTGGTTTACGTCGTGCGTTGACAAGTGACAGGAGCGATAGACAGGCGATACTCATAGAGTGGCGGCAGTGGAACGCGAGTCTAACTAGTGACGAAGTATACGGTGACGGGAGAAATAGATTTACTAGCGTAAAAAATTGTGCAGACTTGTGTTAATCAGAACTGTAGTTAATTTAATTTTAATATTTAATAAATTTCGTTGTTTTCGTTCGTTTAATTGTGTTTTCGTGACTGAGCACGTCACAATTTTATTGTTGGGCCGTTTTCTTGAAGAATTTCTGTTCCTTGATTGTTTGCTAATTCATATGCGCTTAGCATCATCAGGAATTCCTCTGATGAAGAACGTCCGTATTCAACGTCGACAAACATTAATCCTTCAAGACAAACAGAAGCACTGCGCTTATAAAGAAATTGTTAGGTTCCACATATATTATTATCCTGAAACATTTTCTTTTTATTAAAACGTTTTATTACTTCCTGTGTTATTTAGTTCCTTTCATAGATGTCTACTTTAATTTATTTGGATGTCTAGGTCACAGTTTGTCCCTGTTTGTAATGACGAGATCATCCGATCGATTTGTTTTCTTACTCGATAGCTTCCTTTTAAAAAATTGTTATTTTCTACTGTTAATAGAAACTGCTACAGCGTTACCGAACATAATTTATTACGTAAATAATTTTGGGCGAATCACTGAACTGATTCTTTTTTCCGGGTTCAATTATGCGTTAATTGGTTGGGAAGGCAGATTTTACTGCCCATAAAATTTAAATGTGTGTAAATTAGTCCTTCCAGGATGACTTTGATAAACGACATTTAAAAAGAAATCAATGACGCCTATTTGATTTTTGGATAACCCAATCTTCAGCCCTTATGGCATAAAAACATGGAGGCAGCATATAATATCGCACAATAACGGCGTGGTTTAGATATGAAGTGTATCTGGATATCGTTTCTCGCTATAGCACGGCCTGATTGGTAGGAAGAAATATGGCTGTGAACTGGAAATCCAATCACGTCGCTTTAGAGCGGGAAAAGATACCCAGATATATATCCTATCTCAACCATCCTACATAGGTAGAATTATAGCTATCTCCATCTATTTATGCTCTCAGGTTCATCCAGAAATTAAAATATTGCTCACATTCAACTGCTATCAATTTAGAACTTTTAGGAATCAAATATAATAATATAAGTATTAGTTTATTCATACAAACCATTAAAATCATCCTCAGCCTATTCGTTTGGAGTTGGCTATATATGTACGAGTAATACATAACAGGTTAACTTGGATCAGGATGCTGAAATTAGTGATGACTTTTCCGATGTGCTTTGCAACTTTAATTCCAAATTGTCACAGCACGTCTGGATTTTGAAATATATTTATCACAGCATTGTAAGTAGTTTCGTTGACGTGTATAATTCATAATGTAATTATGTTGCATTGAAACATTTAGTCATCCACTAAGGAAAACAGGGCCATTTTGTTAGTTGCGTAAATGTATTTGAAAATACCCAAATTTTCAAATTAGTTAACATATTTACCATTATTATATTGAATACATATATATTATATAAGTATTCTTTGTAGGATCATAATATTCTAAATATGACTTTGCCGTAAGTGGTTCTCAATATTTCGAACTAGACAGAGCTAATAAACGTAGATTCAAATAATTAGACGTCTGTTTCAGTATCATAGATGTTAGCACATTATTATAGTGAAACTATAAAGTTTGACTTCAAGATCAAAAGCTGATCAGATGGTTCTGACAAAATATGACAGCTTTTGTGTGGATCCTCAAGATTATCTGTATTATTGTCATCAAGCATACTTTGACCTCATTTAACCCGTAGAGGTCACGTTGACCCCAGACCTCAATTTGGATTTGAACGTAAAATTTCCTGATTTTTTCGATTCCGGCACCAAAAATAGGACTTCCTTTTTGAAAATCAATGTTTACCGCTAAATGGTCTTGAAGAATTACAAGGTCACCATTGAATCCTTGAAAGTTACTTTAAAGGTTGATACTGATAATGTAATTTTTTCAATGCTTTTTTTTCACTCCATATAATAATGATTTGCCTAACAAATAGTACATACGATTTTTCTGAAACATTTTGGAATATCATATAGAACAACATTTACTCGTTGTGCACATTAATCAATACATTACATTCAAACCCCTGATTTACTGTTCAAAAACTTCACAGAACTTCTTCGAAGGTTACATTATTCTATGTCAACTGCATTCAATAATAATGATACTAGAAAATGGGCAAAACTTGTATCGGTTGTATATATAGACAACTACTATTTGACCTTTACTTAAATAAGACTTCCTTTGATTAATTACCTTGGAATCAATTCCAAAGTAATATGTGCAATAATAACACCAGTCCAAGTATAACATCAACACGTCAGGATTTTAGTTTTTGGCCTTTTTGAGATGATTATGTGAAAGAAAAGGACAAATTAACCAAGAGATTATTTTTGTTGCTGAATTGAAATATTTTAACTATAAAATTGAAATGATATTGATTTGTTTTTTGTTGTGGATTTGAGATAAAGCTAATTATGTTGAATTTTCAATATTTTAGGGCAATTTTATTTTATTTTGATGTTGTTGCTATAAATTGTTTAATCGTTTTAGTAATGTAAACAATTTTGATATACCACTTGAGACTGTGTTAATAATATATTGTATATACCTTCATAATACTCGTAAAATAACATGATATCAGCACTTTGCATGATAATTAATTTTTGTATGTAGTCAAATGTCACTAGAACAGATTAGTTAGTTATGTTTGCTGTCTATGGATAGAAATATTATCGAAATATAATTAAAATATACTACAACCATATTTTTTCACAAAATACTTGTTAACATTGTTTCAAATGCATGTTTGCTTTTTTAAATCTTCTATTTACCATGCTTCGTTATTTGCCTGTCTATCTGTCTATCTGTCTGTTTGCTACCAATCTTGCAAATCAATTTTCAGTCAGTTCGTGTTATCCGAATATGCTGAAAATTTTCAGGTATACCTAGTTCTGATGACAATACAGTAATACCTACTTTTCCATTATTTTAATTAACAATTAATATATGTTTATTGGGATTTCCCCGCTGGAGTTAATATCAGAACAGAAAACTGTACTTGTACGAGTACCGACATTTGTTGATTCGCAACCATTCTTGGCTTTCATAGTAGATGGCGCGCCAATGTAGATTTTCTTAGAGTTCCTAATGAGCGAGAGTGGCCATGCGGCAGGTTAGCACTCGAATTAGTTGGTGAATATAATGGCGGAACCAATCGCTGAGTTCGTTTGATCGATCGGTGCGTTACTGAATTATCACTAAATATATTATAACTGCCGTAAGAAGAAACACAGATAACAATAGCGACAGCTCACATTGAGAACAATGGCCAGATTATGTATTTTTAGGGACTTTAGTTTATTAGTTAATTTCTAAATAGGTTCTTTATATAATAACTGAAACACAAATATAAAATAAAATATTTAACTTTTAAAAACAAACTTATTTTGAATAAACCTAAACATAAAGAATAGTTATAAAAGTAGTTTGCACGAAATTATAGTAGCTATACTTGTAGTTTCAAGAGTAATGAAGTTTACTATAAATTAATATTTTTGTATGAATTTTAATGAAGCAACATAAATATGATCAATTCACTTTTATTTAAAAATTGGTGAACTGTGGCTTCCGAGCCCATTAAGTGCGGTTCTGCCGAAAATAACGCGTATAGCGTCATAATTGTCATAAAATAACACATGATCATTAGTGAACGAATAGTAGGTATTCATTTCGATGGCTCTCACATATCGCTTCAAATGTCGGCCTCTGGCAAAAATATACTAATTACTTAGAGGGCCGGCAGAGTGCATGCAGCTCTTTACATATGGCTCCAGATTTTAATTGGGCAATGACATTTTATTTAAGTTTGTCTCTAGCTCTCCTTGCTATACGTTTTGATAGTGCTATTTCATTCGCAAATCTAAGGATGCTGATTTTTGCCTCTGTATATCTATTCCAAAGACAATCCTGTCTAGTAATATCAATCGCATCTTCGACATGTGGAATAAAAATTAGTAGTAACAACGTGTACTCTTGCCTAACTTCCACCCTAATATTCTCTTCTATGTGTTACTGCTCAATTTCTATGCAGGGGTTGCTATTTATATTTTGAGAAAATAATGAAAAAACAGTAATTTATTATCTAAAATGGCTTTTTTGTCTTTCGAAGTATTCTCCTTGGTGATCATAACACTTTTGCAAGCGCTCGAACCAATTTTCGTAACATTTTTTCCACTCCGATTGAGGTACCTCTAAAACATGGTTTTTGAATGCATCAACGGCTGCTTCCTTAAGTTTTTTGTACTTTTAGCATCATTTTCCGTTTAAAATTCTCAACAGATTTTTGTAGATTGCAAAACCTATGAAGGTACTGTTTTTTCTTTTTGTTTTCTCTTATTCCCGTAAAGCTAAAATGGCTTCACGCGTTCCCCCCTATTTCTTTTAAACCTGAATTTCTCTTCCCCTAATATTTTTTTTGTCCTTTCTATCCTTCTCTACTTAATTCTAGTTAAGATCTAAATTTCTCGCATCTATTCGTGCCTCACTTTTGTGTATTGTAAGTATGAAACAACTACGAACATTTATCGTCACTAGTTGGTAAATCTAAAGTGGTACTGGGAAATAGTAGAATTTGCCATATTTGAGGTGTTATAATAACAAATACCTTTTACTATTTTCTTTGGTCTCTCTTATGTTATAAAGAGTTGACAGATGTATTTTTAGGAATACCTTGTAATCCCACAACAATAATTAAAGATACCTAAAAACGTTTATGTAATGTTGTTATTACTCATAGTAACTGGCTACATATCATTCTAATAGTGTAATAGTATTAGCTAGTATTAAAAACTTGTGGAGGCAGGGTCGTCTGTCACGATCTGGGGGCCTTAGTCCCAGAAACGGTAGGGGGCCCTTTCCAAACAAAAAAAAGTCTGCTACTGATAATTATGATTTTATTACATTTTTAATACGTGTTTACCATACGACCTCCTTAAATGATGCTACAAACTGTAATTTCACTTATGTTTTTAAATTCTTGTTCAGTTAAGAAATACGATGTTAGATAATAGATTGAATTAATGCAATAATGTTTATTGTATAGATACGGTAATCAATGAATTGATTGAATAAAAAGTGCGAAGTAAATTGTAACATATATAAAATAAATAATAAGGTTGTTTTACTTGAATTTTTTGTTAGTTCTATTAATATTTCATCTGAATTTATCAAAAATAAACACGGGGGCCCTAGGTCTAGACCTCCTGGGCATATGAATAAAGACATCCCTAAAGAAGAGATATGCGAGAGTCAAATTAGATTTTCATTTCGGAAAAATTCTTTAATCGATTATTCCTTTTAGAGTGTATGTGTAATAATGAGTGGGTCTCCACTAAAGAAGAGATATGCGAGAGTCAAATTAGATTTTCATTTCGGAAAAATTCTTTAATCGATTATTCCTTTTAGAGTGTATGTGTAATAATAAGTGGGTGATTTTTGATTTTGAAGAAGATTCTGCGAATTGAAATAATTATTGTGTGTTAACAAATAAAAGTTTTGTAACTAAAAACTACGTGTTTTATTTTATTAAACTGGAGTTACAAGAGTTAAAAGCCTCATCTATTCAACTATTTTTTTATTTTGTAAACTATTAATATATATTATATTATATCATTTTCCCTTATCGTCAACATTTTTGATTTAAATTTATTATTGTATTGATGTAATAAGTATATTGACACTGTTTCTTTTTGTTTCAGAAATTCATCAACGAGTTATTAGATAAGGCGAAAACACTTTAAATAAGGAGCACACACCAAAAAATTCTCAAAATCAGGCTATCGGCTGCCCTTTTTGCACACCAGAAAAATAAGTTTGTAAGCATAAGTACGTCGATGTATATTGTTACAACAGCCAAGTTTTAGAGAACGTTTTTGCGTTTTTTTACGACCTAAACGATTAGCGCATGGTTACAATCGTCTTATTGTTAAGTAGAAGAATACTACTGGCAAAGTTGAGGCCTTAAAAAGTAGGACGTTTAATAAACAACAAACAAGGCCACTGTATTGTAGACAGTTAAATAATTTACCGTAACTACAAAATATATAAATTAGTTTATTTGTATTTTAAAAAGGATAATTCATTAAATAGTTGAATGCTTAAATACCTAAATGTATTGTATTTGGATTGTTGTTTGATTTCTTTTAATATAATGTATTTTTTCTAATTTAATACTTATATACATAATTATGTAATAACTAAAATGTTAGTTTTATAATGCGTTAATTGTGTTTCTAATTCTACTTTCCTTTGACTGATGATCACGAACACAAGGACTTATTCACATTCACAACATTATTAACATTATTATTAACTTATTCACAACATGGGATACAAATTAATTGTGTTGTTCATGGTAGGCTGGTAGGTACATATTGCATATTTCATTCTCGAATCAATTAAGTTATGGAATTAATACCAAATACCAATTTCAACGCATGCTAGACTTGCAAGCTATGCTACAAATATAATAATTATTACTACATGAAAACAACCACACAACATGACGGACATTACAATGCTTATTCATTAGGGAATCGAACAATAATATTCAATTCGAATCGAATATTCTTATTTCAAATAATTCGAAAATTTTGAATTATTTGTTTTTCCGAATTCGACTTCTTTTGAATATTCTTTTGCAATTTCTAGTTATTCTCAATCTTGTTTTTACGTTAAATTATTCATTATAAGATAATAGCTAATAGTAATTATTAATTTTTCAGTTAATAATGAAAGTCAATTTTAAATATCGATCTTGCTCTTTTAAGCGTGTTCAACAAAGAGTAAGTAAGTAACATTTCAATTGAACTGAGTCGTTGCTAGGCAACGGCAAATAACAGCATGTAGTTTTTATCAGTTAAAGAATATTTGAATGAAAAACGAATAATTCCAAAAAATTAATTATTCAAATTTTTCAAAATATAATATTCATTCGGGTACTATTACCTATTCGAAAATATCAAATTAATCGGTTTTTAACGATATGTTTTTGCAATTTTTCTTCATTCTCAATCTTGTTTTTACGTTAAATTATTCATTATAAGATAATGGCTAATAGTAATTTTTTTTCGGTAAATAATAAAACAATCAATTTTAAATATAAATTTTGATATTTTATGCGTGTTCAATAAATTAATAAATATTTTTGGAAATGAACTTTGTCGCAACAATAATTAACAGTTTGTAGAGGATGTTTTTTCCAAAAAAAAAAAACGAATAATTCGAAAAGCAAATATTTGATTCGGGTACTACTCGCATACCACTTACTATGCACTAATACGTAATGTGATGAATGAGTGACTCTTCCCTGTTCTTCTGTCGCTTATTTGCCGTTAACAAGTCCAGATTAATTGCTTTTAGGTTCATTAGGACTGACGACTAAGTGAAAAATTAATCATAATAATTTAGTTTCAAGAAGATCATTTTTTAAAAAGGTCACTTAGGAACACTTTTAAATTACCATCTGCACTTTTTGTAACTTTTATGTAGTAGAAAATATCACAGTTTTAATATATAATATGTATTATATCATTTTCTAAATTGATTGTACAATTAAATTCATTCCTGTTTTGTATGTTTATTATTAGGATGGTACCTGTGCCGTAGGCTTATAGCAAAAATAGGCACTTTATAAAATGCCAAAGAAAACAAATTGTACAACGTACAAATAAGTAGCAAAATTTTGCGTAATGACTGACATATTCTGACGTTTTGTCATAAGCCAATGCGATTTACAAAACACATACAGGCGCCTAAATTTATTGTAACGTGTTAATATTTATAAAATTATAAATGAAGTGACGTAACTGAAACCAATCCTAGTATAATAAAACATATTAAAAAAACAATTCGAACGATTTTTGTCTGGAGCCTCACCAAATACATAAAAATTACGCCAAAAGTCTTTTAGTTTGTTAGATTAAGTTATAACTAATAATTTGAGTTCAACAACATTTTTTCACCTCTTTACTATCGTTTTGGTTATTACGTCAATGTAACTTTCGTATCTTTATACAGATATTTCAGTATTAAAGTATCTTTTGGTAATGCCTTAATAGCCGAAACGATCGCAAAGAGGTGTTAAAGTGATTTTTACTAAAATATTAGTTATTGAAAAACGTTTCATAGTGTTTTCTTCACGAATAGCATTAATTATATGTTAGGCTAGGTTACTTGTGGTTTCAAGTTCTTCGATTTTTCATCTTTACCATCTACGAATCCATCCTCCACTTATACTAAAAACACCTTTAGTGTTCTACAATGTCATCCGTATCCTCCGAGTGACGGTACATCATCTGGTCATTTACCCCAAACCGTTTTATTTAACCAAATAATAAATGCACAAAAATGCAAAACAGAAACTAAAATATAATTCTAAAATAACGTAAAACCTATGGCATGTTGTAAAACAATTCTTGAAGGCGGCATCATGTTGCAATAAGCCTAAGCACTCACATGCCTTTTTTTAAATGGCTGAATACGTCAGTCATAATGTAAAATAGCGCGTTTTAAAATTTACCAATTTTGTAAAAAGCTTAATTTCTCTATATGCCTTTGACATATGTAGATAAATAATTAATTAATCCTCATGAAACAGTTGCAGTGGTAATTAGGACGAGTCTTTTATTAATTTATTCACAATTAGTTACAAATTTCTACAGATGGCGTTCTCCACGCCGTCTGTATTTATTGTTGGAGCGCTGTTTATAGTCAAAATTGTAAATCTTTGACTTTATTTTATTATTATTGTCACAATAAATTAATTCACCGCTATACTTACTACAAGAAAGAGAAGGGTACCCTTGTCCTTCTTGGCGAGTCGGAGGTAATGAGCAGTGCAGGTACCATTTATAATGTTGTCGCATCTTTCTCTTCTATGTTTGAATTTTGTAGAGTTGTCTCTTTTATTATTTTGCCGTACTACTGTTGCATGAACCTTTATAAATTACAGTGGCGTTCATAAGTTTTTTATTGTTTATTTATATGTAGCGTTTCTCAACTTCAAAAAAGTAACGAGAAAATATGCAAACAATAACAAAGAGAACAACAATAACGATAGATAACAACAGTAATTTTTTATAACCCAGCAGAAATACATGGCAGATTTAGAATGAAATATATTTGCAAGTAAAAGTTTAAATCGACCTCTAAGATTAGACCTCTTGATTAGTTTTAAATTACCGAATTTTTTAATTCAACGATAACGTAATTTTAACGCCATAATGATACAAATACAAAGAAGATTTATTATACTGCAGTTATGTCTACGACAATGTACCCATTAATACTGTCCAAAGGAAAAAGTTTTAACTACCTGCTTAACAATTCTAAATTAACAGTTAATCGCCAAAACAAGAAAAATATTAGAAAATTTGTCTTATGTGTAATTTTAGTTTTCTAATAAAAGAAAAACTTATGCTATCCGAATAAGAAATTATGAACGCCACTGTAATTTGTGAAGATTCATGAAACACTAGTACGAAAACGAAAAGCGAGACAAACAAACGCAAACTATAAAAGTAGAACAGAAATGAGCAGAATTGAAATACTACCTGCCTGCATCACTTGTATCTCATCCTCATCAAAAATGATGGAGGTGTCCTTCTCTTTCTTACGCTAGTTAATTTATTGCCACAGTAATAAATAGTTAAGTAAAAGATTTACAATTTTGACTTTATAATACAAAACCGGAAAAATTAAATTTTCGATGAGATCAAAAGAGATTGTCTCATTTTAATTTTTTAATTCTTTTACCGCAGTCTCCTATTTCTACCACAGAATTAATTGAAACGTCTTTAAATTTAATTATAGTCATTTGCTGAATTAGGACAACGAGCAATATCATATAACCAGTTCACGAAATTTTCATTGATTTAACAATGTTTTGGATGAATAAATCAATATATTGTTATTTGATTAGTGGCTTGATAATGGTTTTGATAATTAGCTCATTAGTCCAATTAGGAATTAGTAAACATTTTAAAAGCGAGAGTATATATATTATTTAATACTTGAAAATACAATAATCTGTTTTAGAAATCAAGTTTTTCTGCACCTTTGTGATGTAATACTTTTATTTTAATGAAAAAAAAAATGACAAAAAATCATATTTTGTAATCATGTATGCCCAACTTTGCCAATTAGTCGCATATCACGACTGGTGTTGACTGTTTTTGCCAGTTTTTCTAGTGAAACCGTTTTTACTTGCTTACTGTAATTATTTATATACAACCTACATAACATATATTAAGGAGCCTTTGCCAACTAGTCGGTAAATTTTAGACGATAATTTTTTAATGTGAATTATGTTATTGTTATTTTAGTACGATGAACGCCGGTTATTAATAATAATCTAATTATTTATCAATTGGCTAACTGTAGGTTTTTATGAAAACATTTCTGCGGTTGGCTGCTTTGTCGTTAATTACCTACCTGTATGTAACAAAATACTAAAAATAAAATATTCTGTATGTTCTTTAACTATCATTAATTAAAAGCATATACAAAATATTTTGTTTCCTCTGTTAACGGAAGTACAATTGAAAAACGAGATATTATAATACAACCTTATTACACGTATAATATTGTAGGCGTGTTTATTAGTAGTTTTTTATAGACACAATGGACAATTTTCATGTTTTGTACAAGAGAGGTATGTACGTCTTTAGCAGCTTGATCTCAGTTATGTGTTTGAATTTTATGTAGAACGATAAAAATAAACAAAACGGCGTTATTCAGTAAGCGTTTATTTTTTTTTGTTTTCACTGTGCCTATTTATATGGAGATGCCCCATTGCTGCCCCCGAAAATATTTTACCTGAAATTGTGGCACTGCTGCCCGCCGACCTTTATGTCTATGAATGTTGGTGGCATTGCTGCCCGCCAACTTTATTACCCTCCTAATTAATTTGAATTAATGAGTTTACCTAATATATAAATATGCTGCTTCCAGGATTTATTATTTAGTCTCTGACAAAACGACAATTTTAACGTCACAAATTACGGATTAGATTGAGTTGGTTAAAGTGCTTGGGATAAACAACAAATTGTGTTAGCAGGTTAGGGAACATTCAAAAGTTGTTCTAATCATTTCGATCAACTTACACTCTTCACGTCGATCTGAAAAGCACAGAAAATTACACGAATGTGCGTCCGGCGATATATACATTATTACCAAATAGAAAAAAAGATACGTAGAAGAGACTGTTTGAATTGATAAAAAGTAGAGTTCCGACGTTTAGTCCCAAATATATGAAAATTGATTTTGAACTATCCACAATTTTGGCCTGCAGAGAAGTATTGCCTAATACATCATTAAAAGGCTCATTTCAAACTGCTTATGGCGAAAAATCCAAGAATTGGGATAATCAATATGCAATATGCATATAAATATGGAATCAACAGAAACAACTACTCCCAGGGCTAATACCCCTACCGGCATTGAATTACACGATTGATTAGACGAAAATATAACATATTCAAAAAAGAAGGAATTAAAATCCTTATTCGTCTAAATATTAAGATCAAAGATCTCACATTTCGAACGCGTCCTAGACAGTAGGCACAGCATACGGAAAGCCATATCCCACGACCGGTTTCGACCTATCGGGTCTCATCAGGTGGGCGCTGGCAGAAAGGCCTTTACAGGTGTGGCAGTCGATACACCCGTTACAATATTCTATGTTCAAATTCTTTTGTATAAATATTATTTTGTATTATATTTCTTTGTGTATTTATGTAAATATTTCGATATATAATATATATACACATATATAATTTTGTTCATGTGTTGACCTAAAAAGGTACTGATTAAGCATGAAAATACATGGAAAATTTCACTCGATAACTCAATGTATTTTTAGCTTTGAAAGAGCATCGGGCATATGGTAAGTATGAATACAAAAACGGAAACTTTTGCGTATGTCAGTCCCAATCAACACTTGTTGGCGTGCAAAGGTGGAGGATAGGGCGGAAGGTCCTCATCAATCTCTTTTTAGAAATCGTAAGAATGGGTGGGGGGTGATTATTGAGAGATAGATGATACGGACGAAATAAAGACAGAAGAGAAGTGAAAGATTATCTGTGGAATATTACTGCCCCAGAGTTTGTCTAAATGATCTTAGGATACCATAGAAAAACTTGTACCAGGACAGGCGAACTCGGAATAGAATATATGAACTTCCTATGCTTTAAACTTCGCCGACGCTTTTATACACCAAGTTTCTTATTTTCACGGTACAGGTCCTTCGTATTTTCACTTGACATTGTTACTTTGGAATATTTCCTTTGAAACGTTATATTTGCTCTGTTAATAATAAATAAGGAAATGAAGTTACGGTTTGTTAAAGTTTCAAAGTTGTTTGACTATCAATGAGAATGACAAACGTATTATTTTCTTACTTTTGTTAATTAGTCATACTATTTCCTAACAAACAAATGCAGGCGGAATTACAATTATCATGCAGTTTCAAAACATGTCTTCAAATAAGGTACAAAAACATGTAACCTCTAATATTTTCTTATTGACAATATCCAAAATTATGCATAGTTGTCATACATTAGAGAAAGGAAATGAAAGTAAAACAATCAATATGTAAACTAATTAATGAAATACTCTGACATATATTTCGGCTATTATGCCATTATCAAAGTGTTATAATGTAGCTAAATCAAAATTGATAAGATATCTTTTTAAATAGACCGAACTAACCTGGAAGCTATCGATAATATTATTCTGTTTGTCTTCTACCTGTGGCAACTTTTAATATGGGAGAAACCCCGAAGTCTATTTAGTCGTTCGATAAGGTTTTGTTATTGTTGTTTGCTCTTGTAATTTTTAATAAATTTAATCTTTTGCCTTTACTTTGTGTACGTAACAATTTGAAATTACTTATATCTAATGAATGGTTGTTTTGTATGTAAAGATTTACTAGGTTTGTATTTTTTGAGTGTTGGGTTATTTTTTTTTATACTCAACCAAACGTGTTTTAATTGAACGACCAGCTTGACCCAAATAAATGGAGACGCAACCCTTGCATTTTATTTCATATACACCACTTTTTTCTATTTTATCTTTAAAAAGGAAAATCTGATCAGGCCGGAGGATATTTGCAACGCCTGAAATTCTTCGATTCGGATCTGGCCACCTTACACACCGCTGACCAGAGGACCCTGTGGGGTCCTAGTCAGGTTAACCGTAGAAAGGACCCACCTGTGACATCTTCGCGCGAATAAGAAGAAAGAATTGAAAGAGCAAGCAGAATACGCATTAAATAAACATATAGTTCAACAATGTGTAAGTTAAGACTTCTCGTTCTTCTTCCAATTAAATTACCTATATTCATACAAAATAATTAAAAATGGCCAACAAAAAATCTTTACAGTTTGTTTTAACAGTTTAAAGAATAATTTTGAAAGACAAGTATTTTCATTAAGTTAGGAAATCTAAGGGACTCCATAAAAGGATTAAAATGATCGGACTGGTGTAGATAACGGATTCTCTAAAAGCCATATGATAAGGTAATCAAATCAAGGCCAAATTGGGACAAATGAAGGGCTTCTGATAAGGTTAAAGTATGGCAGTCAAGTCAGGGCTGGACCAAGGAATGCTTTATTAGGCACTGAACTTATTTCTTGAAAAATACAATAATGGTAATAATTTTTAAGGGAAGCAAGACATTTCAGTTAACCATTGTATAACCATAGGCGTAGAAATATCAGAGAATAATGAACTTGTGCATACCTATTAGGTTTATGTGAATAATAATGAACAATTACTATTCTAAACACTTACATAATTGAAAACAATGAAGAATGGTGTTCGCTAATTCTATGACTAACATTCGGAGCTGTTAAGCAAGGGTCTAAATTCCAATTCTCATGGATCTAACTTTAAAAATGATGAAACTCCATACAAACATACATCTGTTATTTCTCCTTTTAATGTTTGATTTTCATGAAATAATAAAATATATACATTAATCATAAATACAAATCCTCATGTTCCTAATTTCTAATATGACGGAAATGTCATCTTAAGTTTCATCCCTTATTTGAACTTAACAAAACACAATGCAACACTTTTCATTCATATATAGTATGTTAGAGAGTCTAACTCCAATTTTAAATTACTATAATTTCAGAGGCTTTGAATTTCCATATAACAGTTTTATAACTGTTTAATCTACATAAGGGCTGAAATTCTAAAAATTATTTCTTAGTGGGTGCTAAGATTACAAAGAAAGTTTATATTTTTTTATTTGTATTGTTAGTAATTTCTATTCTGTATTTATAAATTGGCCAGACATATGTCTATTGACCTTCAACCCCTATTTGACCGCCTATGATATGGCTTTAATGAAAATTAGAGAACAAGTATTTAATGATTTATTTTCTACAATAAATGTAGGATGTTTGAAGTTGATGGGATCACGCACTATAATTTCACGTTCAACCTTTAGCGCCAATTTCACCCTTTTACTAGATTCAATTTTAAAAATTTCTTCCTTATTGAATTTCTGTGCAAAATTTTATATTGCATTGCAGCAAATAGAAAATCAGCTAAATTATACATATCTTAAGTCATTATTAAAACTATAGTAAATATATACTTTTACATTATTTACTGTATTACATAATTGAAAAAACATTTCGGGTGAAATTTTTTATTTTTTCATCAATTCAAAACCATTCTGTCGTTGTCTCATTTTTAAATAATTTATATTGTAAAACGTAATTAGTGTACAAATAGAAGAAGTTACGTTTTTTTAATCTCTAATGCTGTCTTTTTTAGGTTTTCACTATCTCTCTCGCTCTGGTAGTCAAGTAGTTTTAGAGTTGTAATCAGGCGATGGAACTTGCACGAAGCAAAACATATATAATTTTAATTTCATAAGACGGGGCTGAAGCTAGCTACGCGATTGGTTAAAATACGATACATTTGCCGCGAACCGTCGCAGATATCCAATGTGATGCTTCTGGGCAGCGGTTTTACGTCATCGCCGCTTCGTGCAGTTGCCATCGCAAATTCATGCAAACTCTAACGCACTGTTAGTAAGTAAGTAAGCTGTCAATAGTGTGTGGTTCTGTTTACTTATTTGTACACTCAGTTTACTGAGTTTATGTTTTCGTAGACTTCGCTTTATTTTAGTGCAAGCAACTAATTTGAGTTTGTATTTCTCTGTTTCAAGTGTTTCAATTTTTATTGAAGTAAGTAGATTCATATAGGTTCGTTTCTGAAGTGCATTCGTCAACAATACTAAATAATGTAGCTATATGAAAACGACTCGTTATATTGTTGATGTTCTATTAACAAAAAAGTGATTGGTGCTGATACTTGGTCCCTGTGCATTTTTTCACCTAACCCAAAACAGATTTATTCGCTACAGATTGAAGTCACTTTTTCGATCTTGTGTTCTTATTAAGCCCCCTAACCAGCGCCCTTTTGGAGCCTTAGTAGGGAATTTGGTTTGTATTTATTTATTTGGTTCTGATGTTTGTTGCTCTTGCAGCTGGATTCGGTTACTTTTGGTTTTTTTTGATTACTTATACAAGATTCGACTTATTTCATTAACGATTACAGCATTAATATGAAGAAGGTCATAGGCGGATAAAAGTGTCCCAACTCCGAAGCTTTCTATCTTTTAAGTATGTTTAAATGCCACTCGGATTTTTTTTCTCAAAATGTTAATTTTTTCGCCAGATATAAAAAAATCCAAAACTCAAAACCAATTTTTTACTAGAGAACTACTGGACCGATATCGTCCGAGCAACGGAAGACTTTTGTTTAGCTCTTCTGACTTAATAACGATCCACTTTTTTTATAAATTCTGCTTGCGTTATTACTTTTTTATTTTAACTTTATTAACAGTTAAAATGTGGAGTTGCAGTCAATATTTTCTATTATTTAGTAATTAATGCTGAAATATATTTTTAATAATTTTTCAAAATGATTTGTTTAACATTTAAACAGGGCACCTATAAATAAATTGGCAAACTTTTGAACTGTGAATATTTAGTGACTTCGGCCACCTTCACGTATTTATTAATTTAATAACAATCGCACCATCGTATTTTTATGTTGATAATTATATAATTAGTTGGTGGTTTTTCTATTATTAATGAATTTTTTGCCATCATTATCATTTCTCTTCCATAAATTTATTGTTGGAGTGACAAACAAGCAATATTTGTGGTTAGAAGCAATGAAATAAAAACTTAAAATGAGTTTTATCAATGTTACCAGTAATATTTTATATTATGTGACTATAATTTGGTTTTATAATTAAATTACTGAATGATATTTTAAAAACTGTTAAAAATAACGTAGATAAAACAATGTTGTTTCACTAATTTTTATTGAACTCGACAATATTGTTTCGATCGTCAGCGATCATTCTCAAGAGTACTTAAACTAAAACTCAAAACTATGATATTTTAATACTAATACACAATATTATTTTAATTCTGTGTTTGGTGCTCAAATTTTTTAAATAAATTATCTAGCAAAAAATAAAACATTTTAACAGTTGACAAAATAGAAGGAGAACTGTCTGATTGTCAAAACAGTGAAATATCGACAAAAAAAAATAAAACAGAAATAAAGTCGTTAGAAGTGTTCGACGTTTGGTTATCAAGTTTTTTAAAATTATTTAGGAACCCTAGTTTTACAAATTCCATAAATATTATCTATGATCGATATTTATTTGTTTTGAAAAAATTCAGAATGTTCCTTCACTTTGTTACCTGTATAAATTGTTTATCTTTAGGCAGATAATTTATTTAAAAATTGAACTTTAGGCGAGATATTCAAATACTAAACAAATTAGTACATTCTACTGAAAATATATTTCAGCAATAATTTTTGAGATACGAACAATTTATTGTAATCTCGTATGTTTCTTGACAATGTTCTATCCCTTATTAAAATTTGATAAAATTATATATTATAGATTAATGTAAGGATAATTTATAAGAAAAAGAAACTGGAGGGGGTTGTGTCAAAAATTAATGTTCTTAGTGGAAATCTTTTTTCTCTAGCTCGGCTACAACTAAATGAAAAAAACTCTTCCATTGTTCTGACAATATAAATCCCGTACTTCTCGAGATTTGTTTTTTGTTTAATATTAAAAAAAAAAAATATTTCGAGTTGCAAATTTAAGATACTTCCATAATATAATTAAAAGATAAAATACGTAACGGATATACATTTTATATGTTTATGCCCTTTCTATTGAGTATTTTGATGAATATATTACTATTTGCTGTAGATATATTTTATATTTAATTGAAAGAATTTTAACTTGCATACCCACTGTTAGTAACTTAAAATATTACTATTATATTGTGGTCTCATTATGTCATTCATTTGGTTATTGTATTTAAAGTAACGAATTATTAGAATCACCCTCTTATATTTATACTGTATTTTTTAATCGTTGTTTGCATAAATATAATTATAGTTACTTAAAAGAATTTCTGGGTAATATAGTATTTCTTTTAAATTTATACAAAAAAATTAAAGCAACATTATTAAATCATCAGCTGATGAAGCCAATGTTTTACGAACCAATATTAGTGTGATATACAACAATAAAACTATTTGGTGAAACATTGATGTAATTCAATTTAATGTGAAACGACTTATTCGCATCAGTCTCAACAATTAATTATTATTATAAATTTGCTTTTAATTTCAGAATATTTTACATTTCTAAATAGCAAAGGTTGTAGATTTTAGTAAGTGAGGTAAATGCAACTTTAATTGTAAAGATGAAATGGAGTTTCCTAATTCTGGTTTGCCATATACAAACTTGGTGTTATCTTTTTCTCGTGATTTGTTATCCATTAAATATTTGTATATGTTTGTTACATTTTTGTTGGTTGTAATTGGTCCTGAGGTTAAAACTAATCTTAACCTCAACCATGAACATCTACAGCCGAAGCCATGTTAATAACATATCAATATTGCCTATCTGAGTATTCCTGATAAAAGTGGGTTTTGGAAATTTCTATATAGTAATTTATAAAATTGGGACGATCATTAATTTTATTGTACGGCGCTGTGGCACAATAATACAGTGAAAACTTGACAGATTTGTGTCGGTAGTAACTAATCCTGTGGTTGAAACTAATCTTAACCTAAAGCATGCGTATCCTGTGGTTGAAACTAATCTTAACCTAAGGTATGCGTATGCAGAGCTCGAAATATGTTACTAATAGATATAACAGATGTTATGAAAAGAATCAAGTTATGTATTAACCGTAACACAACACTAATCATATTTGAAATATTGGATTATAGAATTGTTACATCTGTCTGTGTATAAAAACGACATTGAGTTATTTGTCTGCTGTTTCTTAAACATAGCAGCGTGGTGGTTCAGATGACTGCTTATCATTTGGGAGGTCACCGGTCGAATCCTGATCCGACTGCTCTGATCCAAGTTTTCTGTGGTTTCCTTGGATCACATAGGCAAATGCTGGGGCATTAATTATTCCACAGATAATCTTTCACTTCTCTTCTGTCTTCATTTCGTCTGTATCATCTTTGTCTCCCTAACGACACTACTCACCCATTCCCACGACTCCTGAAAGGAAGCTGAAGAAGACCTTACGCCCTACAATCCTGCTTTGCACTATACTTCCCGCCCACCAGTAGGAGTATCTGGTGGGAATAAATTACAAAAAAATCGTTTTTTGTTTCTTAAAGAAATGTGGAAATATGAATTGTTGAACGAAATGAGTTTTCCACAACTAGAACTTTTAATAATGCTTGTGGTTCAACTACTGGAAATTTTTTGTCGGTTGTAACTGGTCTTGAGGTTAAAACGTTGAAACTAATCTTAACGTAAATCATGAGTATCCTGATCTCATGATTATTCTCTAAAAATAATAATATATTATTTTAAATGGTAGAGTATCTATAAAAATAGATTTATTACTACTGTTACCGTTTTACATGTTCCTCTGTGGTGTTTTTTTGTCTCAATTGTCCTTTATATTTAGCTTTTGTAATCCTACTTATAAAGCTTTCTAAAATATGTAACATTGTTTCTACTATGCTACCATGACAGATCGTCGTTGCTAGTAGGTTTCAACTGATTTGATTTCAAATCATGAATATTCTGGTCCCAAAAGTGTTACTGGTCAAAATCATTATTCGCCTGGTTCCTCATACACTGCCCTATCTTTGAGAACATTGGCAAACATTCTGATACAGTTTATCTTATTCAACGCAAATCGAAGTAAATTTAAAGAAGTCATTGCGGTTACATCACTAAATTTTTCATCCATGAAATTTTGCGTCTGCTTGGTTTTCTTTTTGCTTTAAACTGCGTAGGTTCATATTTTTTATTTCTCAGTATGCGCCCACAATCCCTAATTTTCTTTTACTCAACTGTATCCATAGTAGACTTTCTATTTTAAAGAATCAATTGACTTGTCTTTTCTTTAACCCATGATATTTTCCTCATCAATCTGTAACACCGCATCTCAAACTTTCCATAGGTGAATATAACTAGCGGAAGTATATATATTGGATTTTGAAATTTTTCTTTTTGATATGTCAAATAATACTCATTTAAAGAATGTATCATTTTGGAGCAGATATGTTGACGACTTTTTTTGTTTATGGAAGCGTAGCAAAAGACAACTTGACAATTTCTTAAAAGAGTGTGACTACCATTTCCAGATAGTTTATCTTATCGCAATACAGTGCATTAAAAATATTTTAACGTAAAAACGAAAGAGGCACCCTGAAAAAATGGCGAAATCTGGCAGCCTTGAAAAGGTACACTCTGGACGGATCGGAAAATAAAAAATCCATGGATGCCAGGACCAAGAATAAATTCCTGAATTAGAAGTTAGTTCCAACATTGTTAAACGAATACAATTTGAAACAACAGACGTCCATCCAAGAAACCTTTAGTTTCTGAAAAAAATCGTTGTGTCAGGCTTGAAAAAAGAATTATTTAGGGATGATTTTTTTTAATTCTGATGCGAGGCGTGTACAGCGTTCGGTTAATATGATATCTTGCCGAATGTGTGTTACACCAACAATAGAGCAAGGACACGGTAGTGTATCTTTATGAGGTTGCTTTTCGTGTAGTATAGTAGATTTGTGGCATTTATTGCCACACTCGCCTTTCCCAGGGTTGTAAATTGAATTGTCCATTTTGTAAATATATATTTTTATATATTCTATGTCTAATTTTGCGATTTCTATTTCTTTGCACATTTTTATTTCGCGTATCTAATTCTTCACATTTCTATTTCTTGAATTTATAGTTTTTATTTCTTTTATACTCTTTGTCACACCCATAAATAATATCTACCTCTATTCATCCAAATTTCACTTTCGCTAAATTCCTGGTATCCTTACTTCGAATAACACCAAACTAAAATTCTGAGAAATGGTTCCCCTACTTCATTACTTCATTCATTCTTTTAATATAACGTTAATAAAAACCCCTTGAGCGAGAATTATCAGGTCAGTCGCTAAGTAACAATCAGAGAGTCAAACATACTCACTCTAACTCAGTCAATCTCATCCAGCCAGTTCAACTCAATCAATCAAGTCGTTATTCACTTCTTATCTTCTACTTTTATTCATTCTACCGCAAGTTTCTTCATCTTGAATATAACTACTCTTTATAATAGTGTACATATTATTAAACTTCATTTAAACACGTGCATTTCTTTTATTGTGTTGTTCCAATCCATTACATTTTATGGACGGGACTGTGGATCTATTGGTATACAAGAACATACTCCAAAACATGTTTCCCTACGGTTAGTGGGAGATGTCTTTGCGATTTATTTTCCAACAAGAGTGGTTTCACGAAAACGACTTCCAGGTTCTACAGTGGCCGGTACAATGAGCGGACCTCAGCGATGTCAGGAACCTGTGAGAAGAGGTTGAAAAGCATAGAATCTTTTATTGATAAAATTAAAGAGGTTTTTATCAAAGCCGGATCATTATCAAAAGATTGTGGCTAACAATGGATATCTTATTAAATACTTATTAAGTTAATGTCTTTATCATACTGTTATTTCTATAATTTAAATTAAATGCTAAGAGTCAAAGAACCATTGTGGGAGATTAGGTCAGACTTCTCCTACATTGATTTGTCTGCGGCTTTATGGAATGTATATATCTCCTTGGGGGAGAATTCGGCATAGGGTTGAACCCAACGCCAGTATTCCTCGCACTTAACAATTCCCAAACTTGACGGACTTTCCGATAACTTTGCCGACTTACTTAATCTTCACGCCAATTATTTACCTTGGCTCTTTGTAATACCCCACATAGTGGTTATTTGCGTTTTTAACAACTAGAATTTAGATACGGCCTACATTCTTCGTGAATTCCTTAATGCGAATTTAGCTGAATGAGTAACAATAAATATAACGAACTTTTGAATAACTCTTCCGTGTTTTGTAAATTAACCTGAATGTATGGTAGAATTCATATATACCGGAACACCTTATTACCTACAAAAGCTCAATCTTTTATACGCAAATACACCAGGTAGATCCTCACTAGTAACAACAGTTCTAAGCTTAATAAAGTTTGCAATGTGATCCCAGGTAATGTGCTCATATCACAACATGAACTTTTATCTCACCTAAGCCTATAAGGATACACATAGACAGAATAGAGAATACAAAAGGAAATAACTGCACATTCCTAAGGGAGCACTGTTTCTTAAATGGATCCATGCCTATATGGCAGACGATGTAGAGATCGACAAATCGACTAAGCAAATGTTAGCTAATTTCGAGAATCTCTGCCTTGACAAAGCTACAACAAGGAATAGGAATAAGGAAGCATACTGGTGGAATGAACTTGGTTGAAGAGAGATGTAATTAAGGTGTGACAAGAATCGAATCTAGAAGAAAATCGTCTAGAGTATTAAAATCTCATGAAGGTAGCAAAATCTTCAGTATGACAATCCGTAGCTAAATCTACATAAGATTTCTACGATAAATTGAAATGTTCAAAAAATGAGATTAATGTTTATAAAATAGCTCGACAACGTTACAAATATATTAAAAATACAAAAGGAAAATTATTAATGGATAATAACGATATCAACGAAAGATGGGAAGGGTACTATAAGCAAATAATGAACGAGGAATTTTCTAACAAGATTATGCCCCATATGGTAACTTTTGAAACACTTATAAAATGTAAATCAGCTGAATAAGTGAGGAAGGCTTTATGAAAAATTAAGTATCATAAGGCCATTGGCTCTGACCAGATTTTAGTAGAGATCTGGAAGAACTTGAAGGAAAGTGAGATACCTTAGATCACCGAGTTCTTCAATTTGTTTATTAGGGATGGGAATTTTCCATAATTATGGCGTAATAATACTTTATATCCTATATATAAAGGGGTATAGCTTAGTTCGGCAGCACAGGGGGACAAAGCTCACATCACATCCACTAAAACAGTTATGTTGGGAAAGTACTGTGAAAATAAAGGAAATATGTACCTCATATTTGTCGCTTTAGAAAAGGATTTCGATTGAGTAATCAGAAATATAGGTTGACAAGCAATGAGAGCCTAATTTAAGACATATACAAAACTATTAAAACGTGCGTCAAGAGCCCTGCTGGTCTCAGTGAGCCCTTTTGTGTAGAAGTATGAGTCTACCAATGATCAGATTTATACCCATTACTACTGGACTGCTTCACATTAGACATACAAAACCCAACTGTTGAAAATCGAATATACGGATTGCTAGTACGAAGAGACACGGGTTGTGATACTTATATAGTCAACCATGTACTGTTTAAAGTAGACAACTTCAAATTTCTAGGTTCTATACTTACTTTTGTTGCAAATATCGATGCGGATGAGATCGCTATCGGGTGTTTTCTGCGAATGGAGGGTGCCTATCCCAGTAACGGGGAAAGAGTACGATTAGCAATGACATATGTAGCAGAGTCCTGAACTTTTAAGAAAGCATAAAAAAAATGTAGAAGGTCTATAGTACTTGTATTGACTGGTTATTAAGTGAATGAGTTATTTATAACGTAATTTATTTACTAAAAATTTTGTCAGTGTGTAAATGATTACATGAAATTTTTGGATATATTAGATTAACACAATACTTACCATGAGAAATATGTTGGAAAACTTAAAACATAGGATTTTGGGGACAAAAACCCATTGTAGGGATGGACAGAAGCAACCCTGAATGTAATCGAATCTGAATGAGGGGAATACTTAGTTAGATAACACAGTTAGATGTAATTTACAAAATTATCATTACATGCATACATTAACTTATTTTTTTTAGTTAGAAGTAATTATTTTCTTAAGATAAGCATTACGTGTGCCTATTAAATAAAAGGCATAATGATATTAGTGGTCTGCAGCTGATCCCCTAGTTCCACCAAAGATTCCCATAATGAGCTGTATATGGGTCTCTCAGGCGACTATCCTGTGGTAGAAAAGTAGGTAGTAGACACAGCTACAGATTGGTACAGAAAATATGTCTTGGGGCTTTTCGGAAGTGACTTCAAATCTGTCATTGTAATGCAAGCTCGTATTGGTGATCTAGAGAATTTGCTTGTACAACTCTGATCTAACCATCTCTCCCTTCTCTTTAAAATTCGGTGTAAGTTTAATCTGGCAGATGACATCATTTATTCGTTTGACGATTTTGTATAGACCTTCCTAATGCTGTGGTAGATTTGGTGGTAGGGTCCTATGACGCCATCGACTGTATAGCCGTACCATGTCTTCCTCTTGGAATCTTCCATCAGTGTCTCACGTCATAGGTGTCTTTCATACTGTTACTAACGATCTACATATGAGAACGTACATCCTCATGAACATCGTCAAGTTGCTTTCGGAATTTGCTAACATAATCTTCTACCGAAACGTCGTCACAGATTTACAACCAAAATTCAAATCGCAAAGTTTCCAATCAAACAGTACTTTTGAAGGTAGTTGACCAGTGGTTTTATGAATCGACGGTATGTACGCAATAGAAATCAAGGGCAGATAACGAACCTGGTGTTTGGAGATCATTTTGGCAAAGTACTTGCTCATGGTCCTGTTTATCCTCTTTACCATTCCGTCTGGTAGCAGAAGATTTTTTTAAGGGTAAAAATGTAGCTTGGTCGGAATGACTAATCCATGATCTCTAAATAACAGTCCATCTTCATAATGTAGTTCGTCTTTGTATTTGTGAAATAACTGACTCAGATCATCAATCTGATGATATAACGACTAGCTAAATAGTACGTATTTTACGATACGACAATAGTGCTCATCTGGGTTCATTGTTGGGATGTAATTGTAAGGAATGAATCATGACTGACATATTTTCGTCAAACTCTTTAGTGTCCAATGGTGGTGCACAAAAGAAACAATCAGTTTCCTGGTTTGTACACGATGGACATACACGTATACCTACTTGAACAACTGTAGGGACATTCACTGCAAACGGGGTGTATCATTATCCATGTCCCTTTTCATCAATACCTCCAATGGAAGCTGAAGAGGGCCTTACGCCCTATCCTCCGGCTTTGCTGTACAGTGTAGGTCGGAGGGACTGCCCGCCCACCACCACGAGCAGCTGATCGGAATGAAACACAAAAAAGTTTTTTTTTGATATTGGTTTTCATTTATCTGTTTTTTTTTTAACATTAGTAAACTTGGTGATTTTTATGTTTCTATTATATTAAATTCGTGAATGCCTTGAATGGATTGTATATTAGATATGTACGCAAACATTAATTGGTTTATAATATTAATTTTGCATTAATAAATTAGAAAGACGACAGAACCTGTTCAATATGAAATAATAAAAATAAAGATAATCATGAAAAAAAAACATTTGTACATATTTACGACAATAACTAAATATCAGATTTAATGGATAATAAAATAAAGTTTCATGTTTACCTTCATCGTATTGACTGATCCCAATCAGTGCCTGTGTTACTACTCTTGGCACCCTATGGAAAATTTTAAATGACGCCCCCTTAAAGGCAACATTTTTAAGGATTTCAAACTATGACACCGATTGGATTATTATATTACGTTTGGTCATAACTATAATCGTTTTATTTAAGTATCTCGTAATTATTTTTATATAAAATAGTATCAAGGAATGGTGAATTAATATAATCAGCCGAATTTTCCAAAACAAAATTTTTAAAAGCTTATTCGCATTTATAATATTACATTAGGTAATTGTATTTGATAGATACTATCACATCACAAAAGTTTAATAATAATAATAATAATACTATACTATTCATTTCTTAACGAGAATTTATTCTGCTATTACTAGGAAATACACTTTTACAACAATTTATGAAGCATTAACGAAAAGAGAAAAAATTATGACGCAAGTTTTATGCGCTATCCAAAACTTTTTAATTGCAAAATCTTTCATTATATCAGTAATGTCAAGGTCTGTTGCTATTTTATGTTCGATAAAGTTCTTAAACTTGAAAATCTATTGCGCTAAGGAATCAAAATTAATAAAAATCACTTGGAGACAGCCCAGTGGCGTCGCCAAAACGGCGCTGACTTAAATTAATAAAAATCTAAATATTATATATAAACTAAATATAAAATACTGGATAATGTTGAAATTTGTTTGCCTAAATTTGGTTTTACTTTTTATTAGTTTTACTTTTAATTATTACATAAACCACTGGAATAAAACTTCTTTGTTCACATCATATTTATGATGAACAAAAACAGAAAAAAGATAACTTAAACAACTTCACCATCTTCGTTACATGCGATATTTTTTTAGAACCTTTTACCATAGATATATCAATAGACCATATGAAAGTACAAACTCATAGATAGTAACTAGATACATTCACCTTAAAATTTATGAATACACTACATTTTACCTCACTGAGAAGTAGTTGTAGAAGTAGAAGTAGTAGACTGGATTAATGGTTCTTCGCTCGTGCAAAAAATCAACCAACAGCACCTCTCTCCAGCCCCAAAAAACCGTGGCTAAAACTTTGCCTGCAGACAGACATGTTTTCGGCTTCATTTTGATTCATCTTTGCGCCGCCACTCCATGCTTGCTGGTTTTGATGTTGGAGTGTAATGGTGTATCCATGTCTCATCACAGGTTACAATTTTGTGCAAAAAAAATCACCTTCCTCTCTAAATTGAGTGAGAAGTGCCTGAGATATGCGAACTCGAGCAGCTTTTTGATCTTCACTCCGCAAATTTGGAACCAAACGAGCTATGATTGCGTGGACAATTCCATAGATGATGCCGAGTTCACCAGATATTCTGAAGCACAGTGGCGTGGCGTGGCGGTCCCCTTCTATAAGGTTTCTAACGCGTGCCATGTTAACCGGCGAAATGCTGGTGCGCGGACGACGAGGATGATTTACATTATCGACACGATTATGAGTACGTCCATCGTTAAATTCTCTGCACTAAACTTTTACACGTGGCCACGAAAGCGTTTCATTTCCGAATTATGCTTGCAATCTGCGCAAAATTTCAGCTGGTTTCACGTTTTCACGTGTAAGAAACTTAATAATACTTCGTTGCGCAACGCTGCTATGCACCTCTTTCTCACTAATTGTGATAGCTATTAACCACTATTAACCGAACGAACGTAGCAATACGACGTGTCGTTTCTGTGCCACCTAATATCCCCAAATGAAGTTCCTACAACAAACTATTCGGCGCGCAATTTAAAATGGCTCGTTTATATTTGATCCACCCTCGTAGTAAAATAATGTTCAATACGTTTCAAGTTTTTCAAATTCTGTACATTACTTAATAATAATAATTTTTTACTTTTTGGTACACTTGAAAATAAAAGATTGTTTTGGATTTTTTTAAACAATTATTTAAATCCATTCAGAAAAGAAAACTATTTGCATTTTAAATTCTCACTTCCTCTTTTAGTACCTAATAACAGATATTTTATTGGAAAAATAACCTAAATATATAATTATGAATTACAATGAATTATTTTGCATTCCTGTTAGAACCTAAAGTCGTTAAAAATAAATAAGCAAAAGTAAAGGACCCCGTGTCTAGTGTAACATTGCTTTTCCCTAACTCGTATATAAAATATAAAGGCGTGCATAACGAGACAGCTTTTCCTCTTGTTACCATAGCAACAACGTTCAAGTGTCCTTTTTGACTTTCCCCTACACTAGGCTGTAATGTTCAAGAATGGAAAGCTAAAATAATAGTTGCTTTTTTCAATGATGAAACGTTTGAAGTCGACTCTCATAGAAACAATTTTTTCAGACGCGAAAAGGATTTATTTATACAGGATGATTGATCGAAACTGTTTATGAACTTGTCAGGGGGAACGAAAAAAGTTATCGATTTGAAAGATTGTATTGTTTTACAAGTTGTAGGGATCTTTTTAATGAAAATATTTTCGAAACTAGTGTTTAGCGTTTCTTAATTTAAAATTAAAAATAAAGAAACCTCTAATACAAATCATTATTGTTTATGTACAAAGTAGAATAGAACACAAAACATAAACAAATAAAAAATAAATACAGAAAAACAAAGGAATGAAAATTATTAGAAGCCAAAGGGTCTAGCATGATAAGATAGTGAAAAATGCCCCAGGCGGTTTTGCAACAAAAAATACCACTGTTAAGTGCCTGTAAATATTAAAAATATTTTGTCTGTTTTTATATATATACATCTGTTAAGTTTAGTTTCTAGGTATTTATTATTCTCTTTGTATATAGGCATCTTTTGTGCCCATCAATTGTAAATACGTTAAAAAATTCCAAAAATAGACTCTGGCCCCTTTATGATACCCCTTGTAAATACTTTACGCATCGGTCATCAGCCTTGAGAACACCACCAACGGTTTTGTGAATTACGCTTGGGGGTGTTTAGCTTCAAGAGGGGGATATTTTTCACTTTGGGGCGTTGTCTATTTTTTCACACTATTTAAATAGAAATAAGCAAAAATCACGGAGAATTCCACTTGTAGATTCAATCAAACTACATTACATTCTATTCAATTCGAGAATTCCACTTGTAGATTCAATCAAACTACATTACATTCTATTCAATTCAAATCAACCTCATAATTATATCCAAATCAATCAAAACAACAAAATCAAATAAGTGTAAATAGTGAATAATAAAGTGTATATTAGGAAAAGCAGTCCATTTTATCATATTTTACCAAAAGAACCTTCGGCGGGATACCGCCAAATATCGAACACCAAACAACCACTATAACATATTTATCATGAAAAATAAGTATTCCTCACAAAATTTCAGACCCCTAACGTAATAACTACTCTCAAAAAAATCGTAAGGGTTTCTGATTGTTTTAACGATATCTACGTTAATGAACGGGAAAAAAGTAGCAATCAAAATTGGACCATTTGCCAGTAATAAAATGGCAAAAACCGTAAAAGAAATGTTTTTTAGCTAGAGGAAATGATAGACTATATGCAGAAAGGAAACAAAGACATGCACAAGTAATAAGGTTGAATTTACATTTGAGATCAAATTCACCAAAAGCAATTAGTAATACAATATTTACAAACTGTTTTCCACCCCAGCGACATTTCTAGTTCTACCAAAAATTTGCCATTATTGTTTACGTGACATAAAGGAACTTATAACTTATTCTCGGCTTAACCAACAAACCATATTAGTTGTATACTATGATTATCGTTGAGAAGTAAACGTGGTTTTAAATATCCTGGGTGTTTTAATAGTAGTCTTGATAATTCTTTGTAGGACCGCGTTTCATCGGTAAGTAAGTTGATACGAGGATGTATCAAATGTAAATGGGTTTAGTTTTGTAAAACATTCGAACTATATTTATTAGACTTCGATACATATATTATTTTTCTACATAGTTTTCTGCCTTAAAAATACATTTTCCCATTGGATTGAGAGTTTTTTTATGCAATTATCGTAGAAACTCTTCGTACCCATTGTGGTACAAATGCTTCCACTGCGTTGTTCTCGTGGAAACGTCGACTTCTAAGTGCTTCTTTCAGGGGTCCAAAAAGATGGAAGTCACAAAGGGACAAGTCAGGGCTATATGGCGGATATTTCAGTATTTCTTAACCTAATGCATCCAATTTTTGCCTTATGTCATTGACCGTATGAGACCAGGCCTAGCGTTGTCATGAAAGAGAATGACACTTCTGACCGATTGCTCCTTTCTTTTCCTTCATTTAATCGTGTGTCGATCATGGAGAAAATCAACGAGAAAGGCACCTTGACAATCAAAAAACACTGTTTCGGTCACACTTGCCTTTGAGCGACGAACACGGCTTTCGTTCTCGACCTTTTCAGTGTCCTCAAAAAAGTCATTGTGCCATACAAACACCCGAGTTCTTGATAGGGTGTTGTCCCCGAACTATATCTGTAATCGCAGCAAAAGTTCGGTTGGATTCACCCCCTCCTTGGCCAAAAACTTGATAATAATCTGTTGCTCCACAGAGACATGCACTTCTACCTCACTCATTGTTTCTCTGAATTGCGGTTGGTTCTCCCTTCTCCCTAGCGGTACATGCCATCTTCGCATCTACTACTACCAGGTCACTGACCTCTCCGTAATTTGAAAAAAATCAGTCCCGTTTATATTTGATGCACCCTCGTTGATTATCGTATATTAATAGTTGCATTGTCTAAGAAGTAATAACTAATTTTCTTAAACCTATATTTAAAACTTAAAGATAGAATTTCAATTAATTGTTTTCTTAGTTAGTCTCCAAAATTGTACCGTGTTATACAGCCCTAATCGTACTGTTAGAACATAAGAGACCGACATCATTTCTACGAAATAGCTATGTATAGAAAGATGCACAGATTGATTCCAATTACTAAGAGGCGCGTTAATGGAAGAGAACTGGCAATTTGTGAAGAAGAAAAGAGGCATTTAGTGTCTCACATTTCTTTTTTGACATGGTATCACAAATGAACGAAAGCTTGCCTATTAAATGGTAACTACTGATCCACAACTTCAAAATCATTTTAACATGTAGAAAAAAAATGCAGGTAAAAATGGTACTGTTTGCATACCAACGTACAACAACGTTAATTTCCGTCAATCGGAGAATTTTGTGTTTTTTTTTGAGGTTTTGACTTTCCCCTACACTAGGCTGTAATGTTCAAGAAAGGAAAGCTAAAATAATAGTTTCTTTTTTCAATGATGAAAGGATTGAAATCGACTCTCATAGATACATTTCTATTCAGACGCGACAAATATTTATTTATACAGGATGATTGATCGAAACTGTTCATGAACTTATCATGGGGAACGAAAAAAGTTATCGATTTGAAAGATTGTATTGTTTTACAAATTGTAGGGATCTTTTTAATGAAAATATTTTCGAAACTCGTGTTTAGCGTTTCTTAATTTAAAGTTAAAAATAAAGAAAACTAATACAAATCATTATAGTTTATGTACAAAGTAGAATAGAACGCAAAACATAAACAAATAAAAAATAAATACAGAAAAACAAAGGAATGAAAATTACTAGAAGCACAAAGGATCTAGCCAGATAAGATCGTGAAAAATGCCCCAGATGGTTTTGCAACAAAAAATACCACTATAACATATTTATCATGAAAACTAAGTATTCCCCACAAAATTTCAGACCCCTAACGTAATAACTACCCTCAAAAAAATCGTAAGGGTTTCTGATTGTTTTAATGATGTCTACGTTAATGAACGAGAAAAAAGTAGCAATCAAAATTTGACCATTTGTTAGCAATAAAATTAAGTTAGTTTCAGTTTATTATGTTAATAATGATAAATTTGTAAATTGTAAAAAGTAAAAACTAAAACGCTAAACTACGATTTGGGAACCCTGCAGTATGATTTAGAAAATCAGTTTCTCAAATCGTATCGCATGCAGCCCTTTAAAAATGTCGTGTCTTTATAAAAGTTGATTAATCTATTGTTTTAAACCATAACATATTTATTTATCGAATGATTTTTTATTAAAATAAATAAAAACGAGGTATCGGTACGATGTATTCACCCTTACCCTAATTTATATACGATATCTGTAAAAAAACTGAAGGTACGGGGATGGAAATTTTGAGCTTTATGGACATTACTGCTTGCGATTATAAAATTATACTTGGGTCTTTTTTAACCCCTAACATGCTTTCGTTACTAAACATAGAATGTTGTGCCCTATCGATTTCTACGATGAAGAAATGAGGGTCCCTATTAGAAATTTTTAGATGACCTATAAACATAACATGAAGGTTTACATTTCACTTCTAAATACTTCCCTAATTCAATTTATTCTTTACACAATAATAAATAATTGTACAATTCAACTGAAAACATATCAGGCGGCGTCAATCTTTGGTACTGCGGGTCAAAATCAACCAAAAATAAATACCTAGTGAGAAGACATTTCGGGTCAGTTGTATTTTCATTTTAAAACTATCCTTTTTTGCGAATAAGGCAAATTTTAGACAATAGAGATAACCACGAATCACACGTTCATTAAATAATGATAAAATTTGTTTAGTTAACGAACCAAAGTCTGACAAAATAAGAAAACCTCAAACCAACGATAAGCAACAACAAACGTCGACTTCTGTGATATTATGAGGTCCGTTTTCGGTGAACAATTTAAAAGAAATATTTATTTTCAAAGTGTTCCTTGCATGTTTATGTTTTATAACTTATTTTTCTTGGAAAATTCGGGAGGGTAACTTGAAACAATCGTTTCGGTGACATTAAGTATCTATTTAGAAGTGCACCATCGACTCCCGTTGCTCCACTTGCAAAGTGGTTTCCCTTCAGAGGATTCTTGTAGGAAACTTGTGTCTCAACCTCGTTAATTATTAATTTCCTGCTCAAGACAAAGTTTCCTTTGAAATGACGTTGCAAACACTTTCTGAATTCTGGCTGACAAATTTTCCCCATCGCGCAGTCTCGTTTCCATCGATTTCCCAGTTGTGTGTATTTCCTTCGCGATAAAATAAAAACGAAACAGCTGCAGTACTCCGAACGAAAAAATTATTTTCGAGTATGTTATCGTATGCACTGTTTTTGGTTTGCTTTTTAAGTTCCGCTACTTATTTACAAAGCACAAAACAAAAGGTTATTGCAACAGATATAGATTTGCAAACATGTGTTACAAATTTTGATGTCCACACCGATAAAATAATTCGAACACAGGATTCTCGAAATATGGGGGCCAAATATTTGAATGAAATGGACTTAGATTCAAGGGAGGAATGTCTGAGGTTGTGTTGTGAAACTGAAAATTGTGATGTATTTGTGTTTGAGGAAAAAGTAAGTCAATTTTTATTATTTACTATTGAAAGCAAACAAAATTAAATGTCGAAACACTGTCAAATGTAATATTAAAAATTAAAATAAGACGGATGGTCATGATCATATGCAACTACCTTTTTTTGCTGATTCGCAAAGTATTTTACAAAATTTTCCAATTCAGTAAAATTGTTTAAATCGTTAAACTTATCTTTCAAGTTATATTTAAATTTTAACTTTAAATGAAGGTCGTCTCAGTGATTGCATTTATCGAATAATAACAACAATAATGTAATTCTTTTAACTAAACGGATAAATGGCGTTATACCAATATTGTTATGGATTTGATATGAATTATTTAATAATTGTAATTAATGTAAAAACAGAAGTAGATACAAACACGAAAACGTCAATCGCATAAAATATCTAAACTTTCAACGGTGCACTTCGTGTGAAACATTGTAATTCTACAGAATAAAAAAAATGTTCACCAATAATTTTTTAAGGTACTCGACAATTGTTTTGGGCATTGCCCATTATCAAGAATAATTACAGTGCTAAATTAATGTGTGAAAAATAACTTAAAACTCTTGGATGTTTCATTCCCACCAGCTATTCATACTGGTGGGCCGACTGTCCCTTCGAACTACGTTATAGTGCAAAGCCGGACGGTAGAGCGTCAGACGGTGGTTAGGAAGAGACAGAAGATAAGTGAAGGACTATATATTACTGCCACAGCATTTGCCTAAATGATCCATGGAAACCACAGAAAACTTGGACCGAAGCGGACAGACGCGAAATCGATGCGGTGACCTCCCGAATGCTAAACATCGATCTTAACTGCTAGACCACGCCGTTCGGTCAAAGTGTGGTATACGAAATACTTATATTCTAATTAAGTTCGCTAAGTAGTAATGGGGAAGAAGTATGTCCCTATTCTATTTGATTATTTACAATATTTAATTTCTATTTTGATCTCCAGATTGTCTAGTATAGTTAATTTTTTGCTCTTGCTGGTGTAAGAAAAATTAACCATACTAAAAAATTTGTAATAAAATAACTTTACATAATTATTCAAATATTCTGAATAATTAGTTAGAATTGGGACATACATCTTCCCCACTCCTACTTAGTGAGCTTAATTAGTTAATAAATATTCCTTGTACCACATTTCGATTTTAGTACTGTAATTACTCATAATAATGGATAACTCCCGAAACAATTGTCGAATTCCTTAATAAATTATTGGTAAGCATTACATTGTTAACAATCCGTATCACTGAATATAAAGCAAAACAAAAACTTAACAAGTTTACTACTTTGGATTTGGGCACAAATTGAATAATCAAAAAATCAAACTGACTAGTTTTCAATGTATAATGTAATAATGTATCTAATAGTAGTAATGTTTACAATTAATATTCCTGCAAATAAACCAATTAATACAACTTAACATTGTATACGAGCCAACTTGGTCCAACTTCTACTTGTGTGTCTATAAAAAACACTCACCCTCCTGGTCGAGTAATTTATCGAAATTACCAGACGTTGATCGATCAATAAATTACTGACCAAACCGATATTGCTACGTAAAACGGAGTTGATTTAATATAGTATTACAGACAATACGTCGCCATCTACTAATATTTACTGCTAACTCTAGATTTCATATCTGCCGAAGGTTGTATTACCGAATAGGCCCGCAAACCAAATTAATAAAAAACACAAGAAATTTAGTGTTCGTGCCTATCACGAAGTGTAAGCTGCGTCATGGATTCAGTTTGTTAAATATGTTAGATGCCTTAGTAAAGCCTTGTTAAACATATGAAATAACACAGTTAGCAGTCAATATCTGTAAATCCCAACATACTGCCTGTAACACGATATTGTGTGTTTAAGTTTTTAGACTACATAAAAACAATTGTTTGTAGAGTACCGGAAGTTGTTATCTGTTTGAGTGTGGACCTCCAGAGGATTTCAAATGTAAATTTACTCACCACGCTAATTACACTAGTGCCGTTCTTGCTGTTAGCAGACATATGTCAAACTTGGAGAATCAAATTAAATTGACTAAACACGAAAATGATCTTACAAAACTAAGGTACGTCAAGGTAGTTTTTGGAGGGTAGTTATGAAATTTCATTTCCCTGCAATATACTTGAAAGTAGATAACTGAACCTTTTAGCGTTATTGTGAGTTTCTAAATTGTTTTACATAACTCTATTCCTAATAATTACCTCTGTGATGTACCTGTCTTTCGTTATATGAAACTGTCAGCAATGCGCGGCGTTGCCCAAATCTCACAATAGCCCAGTAAAGATTGCCCTGAAATCGAAACCATGCGGAAAGTTGCATTTAAGGATACTTTCGTAAGTAAGGGTTGTGTCGTAAAAGAATATGTCAGTGCCGGGTATGTTTTTTAATCCCCAAATGTTACATCCCTTCTAGCGGCTAAAGTATTGAGAATTGGGGTTGCCTTTTTTTGTAAAATTTTACGGTTTACAATTTTGGATTATGAATTTTTCTAATGGCTGTTATCATTTTCGAGAACTTTTAGTTTTTTGCTGTGGGATGAGGAATTTCATGCTTTACAGGAAGTAATGGAATCGTTAAATGTAAAATCCTCAAGTTTTTGTTCCTGCTACTCAAAATTTAGATTTCAGAGATATTTTTACTGAACTACTGCTGAACTACTACATTTTAGACATATACAGTTAGGTCCATGTTCCATTAAATCATTACCCAGACACAGAAACTGCTAGTATGGGTGGTGGTGACATAAAAAGTACCGTCGCCGCATATTTGAGAAATTTTAGTGAAAGTTGACTAGTGAAAACCATAGGAACAAAATAAGCCTGGCAGATTAGTTATCAAAAAGTTTTTAATTATTCATATATATATACAAACAAGTTTCAAAACCCACCTTCCTCACTTGTAACACCCATCATCATTGTTCTCATCAAATTTAACCACACTTCCATCCCTTTCCAACTTAATCTACAATCTATAAATAACCTTTTTCTAAAAAGAGATCATAAGATCAAAAGAACAAGCAATAGCAAAAAAGGGGAAAAATATGATACATACTATTATAAAACCATAAATGGCAGAAGAAAGAAACGGACAGCAAATGCACATGATAATACAACAAAAATCCGAGACGCAAAAAATGTGTGACTGACAAGGCCAATAAATTACAAACAAAAATGAAAAGATAAATCCGAACACAAATCTTACTAGATTATTTGATTAATTCTGTACCAATAATCGTTTTGTCTAATAATTTGCATAGATATTATATATAATGGCTGAATAGAATAAATAATATCCAGATTAATTACCTTGGTGTAACAAAAATAAAAATATATTCTCATGAGTATTTTGACTGTCATATACATTTTTTATCTATTATCAAGAAAAATGTAAAACAAATGTTTATACAGCGTTACATTATCTATATTTGTTTTTAACAAACCATACAATTTGTGGATATTTTTTTAATTTTACCTTAGATCCTTGTTACATACCGATCAATTCATTACCCTGTTTGAATTACAGATATTATTGTAAATGTTTTCAATTTAAGGGCTCCTGAAGGGCATCCAGTTCATGACCTTAAAAAAGCACCGAATATGCAAATCACATCATCTGCTCTACTTACTACAATACAGCCAAAAATATTGGCAACACTGACCACTAAAATAAATAATCAAGGTATATTTAGAAATGCACCAAATTGCTAAAGTATTTTTTTTTATTAATCGACATTCAATTTATAGAAAAGGTCAGAAAATGTAGTCGGTACCAATTTGAATGTAAAACAAGTGGCGAATGCATTGCAATTTACAATGCATGTGACGGAATTGCGCAATGTACAGATGGTAGTGACGAAGGTCCAGAATTGAATTGTCCTGAATTAACAAGTACTACTTTGAAGCCATCACTGCCACAAACAGTTCGAGATAATGTAAGTTTAATTTTCTGTACGAAATAAAAGGAGAGTGAATATCGCTTGATAATGCTCATATAAAAAGTTGAATAAAAATTCGAAATAAAACACAAGTGTTTAAGAGTTTAACAAAAAACTTTTAATATATCACGACGAACCGTTTCACCTTACAAAGGCTTCATCAGGTGATGAAATGTACAAAAATAAGAAAATTACAGTAATATATACAATTATACAATCAAAGTGTGGGGGGGAAATATTTAATAGGGGAGAATTGTTGATGTCTAACTGGTCATTAAGAATAAGTTTAGAATGGTTATATTTATTAATTTCGAAAGATTCGAGAAGATTTAATTTATAGCCTTTATTTTGTTTGTGTAAAAATCTTGAATTCAAAATTGGGTTGATGTTTAAGATAAGTGGAAGTATTTCTACTTTTAGTAAAGGCATCTTCATGTTCTTTTATCCTTTCGCAAAACTTTCTTCCTGTCTGACCAATATAGACTTTCTGGCGACTCCCTCAGTTAAGCAAATAAACCCCTGAACCCGATGTCTTATCACTAGTATCCTTGTTATTTTTAAGTAAGTTTCCCAATGTATTATTAGATTTAAAGGCGGTTTGGGTGTTAAGTTTCTTAAGTTTTTTTGAAATTTCTTCTGGAAGTTTACCAAAATATGTAAAACTAGAATAATTCTGTACCTCTTTTTGTATAGGGTATATTGATCTTAAGATATTTTTCTTTAATTTATTTTTTAAAATATTGTCTACGATTGTAGTAGGAAATCCGTTATTAATATCAATAGTTTTTATACGGCAAAGTTCTGTATTAAAATTTTCTTTATATAATGGTATAAAAATAAGTCTATGAATCATAGCAGCGATTTTATGAGAAAAAAGGTGAAAGGAATTGTTATGTATTGTAGTATTCGTGTCTGTAGGTTTATGGTATATATTAAAATGATGTTTCTTGTTGACTAATGATATTGAAAGAACATTAAATTTCTTAGATCTTTCAATATCATTAGTCAACAAGAAACATCATTTTACACTAACAAAATAAAGGTTATAAATTAAATCTTCTCGAATCTTTCGAAATTAATAAATATAACCATTCTAAACTTATTCTTAACAACCAGTTAGACATCAACAATTCTCCCCTATTAAATATTTTCCCCCACTCTTTGATTGTATAATTGTATATATTACTGTAATTTTCTTATTTTTGTACATTTCATCACCTGATGAAGACTTTGTAAGGTGAATCGATTCGTCGAGATATATTAACAGTTTTTAGTTAAACTATTAAACACTTGTGTTTTATTTCGAATTTTGATTATGGAGTTTAAACATATCAGTGCCTATTCAATTAAATATTTAAAAGTTGAATAGAGACTGTTGCGAACACCAACTGCTTTATAATTATTGCAAGATGCGTAACGTTTTGACGCCGACTTTCTAAATTCTGATTTTTAGCTCCGTTGTTCACTTATTACCAGTTCCTTTCCTTTGTCAATTTAGTCTCTAATCCTTTCCTAATTGCACTACCATAAATTCAAATAATTTTTCTAGATGTAACTGTCAACCCCCTAATCCTAACGTCCGTCAATTTGTATCAAATTTATGTCACATTTGTAACCATACGCCAACACGCTACAACATGTTTCAAATCCCACCTTCTTCACTTTTAACACTCATTATCATTGTTCTTATCGAATTTAACCACACTTCCATTCCTTTTCAACTTATTCACAAGTTCATAAATAACTTTTTACTAAAAAGAGAAATTCATTAGATCTGTTCGCGAAAAGCATCCAGAGTTTCTGTACGAACTCTTTGAGAATGCCTTCGCAGTCGAAACAATTGTATGAGACCATCTTATAATAAATTTGTAATTCGAAAATACCAGTGTGTTTGCTTTTTGTTTATTAATATCGAAATGTTTTCGGAGAAAAAGGCCAGGGTGGTGGTACCACCCCTACCCCAACTTGGCATTGTGCTCTATAAGTTGAGTTATTGTAGAAAGTAAGGACAAGTCTTCGAAAAACTAGCATTATATCGGCTTAAGTTTCGAGAATCCTCGCTCAGTTATACGTCTCATTCAGTTAAATTTAGTTAATTATTATGGTTGTGTTAATTGTTAAGTGTTCCTGTACATAGTTTCTTGGTTAAATGAGCTCTTGTCAACGCTACAAGTAGCATTTCCACGATACACACATCACAAGTAATATCAATTCCTATTAAACTATCTATCAGCTACATTCAACTTATATCAATCAAATCAAGTCTAACCAATTAGCAATATTCAAGCAACAAGTCGATCATGACGCAACGCTTCCCGGTAGTTGCTACCAGTATTATCAATTGTAAAAAGTGTAAATATATGTATATAAAACCTGTTCAAAGACTTTAATTCAATTCAAATTACAAACGCTACTTTAATCAAGGTTAACAACACAAATACCTGGACTTCATCAAGTTGCAATCCAGGACGAATCATAGCAAATCATAACAGACACGTTTCCGCTATTGCTAGTTGTTTGTGGTACCTAATTAAGATTAATATGGCACTTTTTATGCGAAACCACGTAGTGAGTATTTTTCGGTTGATACAAACTATAGTTTACTAAGTTATATTATATTGAAGAACCAAATGTGAAATGAAATTGAAAGCCCGTTTGAATTTGTAATTTTTAAGTAGGTGCGTTCTCTATTGATTGATATTCTGGGACCAACATGATTGGCTGATTTATCAAAGCGATTCCTTTTAGGCAATGAAGCGAAGCCGTAAATCAATAGCACAGGATAAACATATCCTTGTATCGTGAAGTAAAAAATATAAGCGTTCAAAAATCAATAAATCAATGATAGTCCTCCAAAATCGTCCATATTGATGTCTAGCCAATGAACAGTGTGCATGCCTAGTTGAAAATTTAAATTTCATTAGACATTCAATTTCATTAGAGGATACCGAGCGGCGTGGTCAAGTGCTCTAGATCATTGCTTATTATTCGGGAGGTCACCGGTTCGAACCCGAGTCCGGTTGCTCTGGTCCAACTTTTCTGTCGTTTCCTTGGATCATTTAGGCAAATGCTGGAGCAGTAATAATCCACAGATAATCTTTCACTTCTCTTCTGTCTTCATTTCGTCCGTCTCATCTTTCTTTCTCTAACCACACCACCCACCCATTCCCACAATTCCTGCAAGCAGGCTGAAGGGGGCCTTACGCCCTACCCTCCGGCTTTGCACTACAGTGTAGGTCGGAGGGACTGCCATAAGCGAACTGATGCGAAATACGACCGTATAGTGGGCACACTTTATATTATTTGCATCATATCCTTATATATAGCAATTAAGCGCACATGAAGTTGATTTATGGTCGCTTCCATAAAACACTGTCAGAATATTTTATACTGTGGCGACACAGTTGACCAATGTGCAAAGACAGATCATTGATCTGTTCAGTTGTTAACATCATATTGAAAGTGGGGATGAGTGTATTTTGAGTGTATTCTATGCCACAAGATACCTAATAGCTGAGCATCGATATAGTTTTCTCACGTTAAATGAATTGAATACGAATAAAAAAATGTGTGCAATATGTTTCGTACGAATTCATCGTAAAAAATATACCATTCCATTTAAAATAAGAAAGTTGACATCAACTTTCTGTATAACTGGAAGTGCCCGGTAGTGAAATTATTTTAGTTAAATAGATCATCCTTAATAACCCCTACTCCAAAAATCAAATCTGCAACATGCTTAGTTTCCCTAAAATGTCTAATGTACTATTCAGTTTGAATGACCCTGTTTAATAAACAAAAAGTTTTCTATTTTCTGTTTACCATATTACAATTTTTTTTTGACTACATAGCGATGAAATTTACCAAATAAATTTAGGACTTGAAAACATAATACAGTTCTGTTTCTAGGTACCTACATATTTTACATAATTAATTATATAGAGACAGCTATTCTTGAAACTGTGTCTTTAGAACACATTTAGTAAATGAAAAACGTCAGACTGTCTCGTTATTGTCTAAAATTTATTACGGTTAAACATAATAATATTCTACATTTTCGTAATTTTGTCGTAAATAGCAAGGAAAAATCATCAATTTAATTACTTTTGAGTTTTTTACTAAGTAAATTTATAATCCAAATTGTGTTAAATCGAAAACCATTGTTCTGATCAATATATAAAATTTTATTTAGTTCAATATCATAGCGTTCTTTATTTATTTATTTATTAGAATATAGAGACTCTAAAAAAGTCAATATCGGATAAACTAGTAGATCATTTAAACAACGTGTGGACGAACATCGAAGAAGCATTAATTTGGAAAAAACAAACTCAATGTATGCGGAACACATAAAATCATCAATTTAATGAACAATTTAAGATATTAAGTTCATTTAATAAAGTAATAAAACTTAAATACAATAAATTAAATATAATTCTTAATAATCAAGTAGAAACAAACAATTCTCTCCTGTTGAACCTTAAATCATCATTTTAATGTTACCGCTTCTTACTTCTGGCCATCCTTAAGCATGTTTGTTCTCTAGTTTATCAGTATTTCTTCCACCCGAAGAAGCCATTGTAAAAAGAAACAATTGTTGTGGACAATTAAGACACTTTTATGAAACCTTGTTTGTTATTCTTAATTTGTATTTATACAATTTATCAAGGACAAACGAAGATATTGAAAAATTAACCGAAGGATCAGGAAAGAGAGCGTAATAAAATTCTGAAAATATATAATGCACACACACCTTATATACCGAAAGGGAAATCATTATTTTAAATTTAAAAAAACTATATTCAAAAAAGAAGGAATTAAAATCCTTATTCGTCTAAGAATCCATTGGAGTCAACAGTATAATTCAATGCCGGAAGGGGTATTAGCCCTCGGAGTTGTTGTTTCTGTTAATTCCATATTTATATTTATATTTATAAAAAATTATTGATTAAAGAAGACTTATATTTTAATTTATTCGTATTAGTAGATACAGGAAATATTGGATACCTTCCTAAACAAATTTATATATATATATATATATATTTAAAATATAAATATAAATATGGAATCAACAGAAACAACTACTCCGAGGGTTAATACCCCTACCGGCATTGAATTACACTGTTGATTCCGATGGACTTCTAGACGAAAATATAACATATAGGTCAAAACCGGTCGTGGGATGTGCCTTTCGGTTCGTTGTGCCTACTTGGTAGGACGCGTTCAAAATGTGAGATCTTTGATCTTAAAATTTAGACGAATAAGGATTTTAATTCCTTCTTTTTTGAATAATTTTTTATTTTATAATAGATATTTTCAACATTTATTAATTTTGAAATTCATTTCGTTATTTTAATACTTACTGTTTTGCAAATATTTATAACTACTGCTAAAATAATTTCCTTAATTAAAGAATAATCAGATGGAAGAAAGACAGCAACCTTTTTCATTTTCTCAGCAACAATATCACTCTTCATATCCCAAACAAGCAATTCAAATCCCTAATCAAGAATATAATTCCGAGGGAGATTTTTTAAGACCAGTGTCTGTATATAGCGTCAGAAATTCAGAACATCAAGCTGTTCCTTACGATAGCAGTAGACATTCAGCTTATCTGAATAATCCCGTTGAAAATCCGAATGGATGGATTTCGCATTCTACAAATTTAGGCTCTCCAGGTAAAATTTACGATACAAATGTAGTAAAGTATTGTTTCTAACGATGTAAAATATTGTAGGAAAAAACGTAGGAATTTTTAACCGTTTAGAAAATGACGGAAGGATATCCCAAGGGCAACAATCAAGGTAAAATTTCCAATAATTAATATTTCATTATTAGTATTTATTTCTAAGTTTTATCTTTTTTTTTCTAATTTAAAAATATTTAGAATAAGATACAAAAAAATGTTATTGTGGTGTGTATAGAATTTCTCGTAAGTGAATGTAAGGTAGAAGTGGTGCATATTTTGTGAAACTGCATTTTTACGAAGCATAAGAAAGAAAATAAAAGGACAAATTTCACTAGTTTATTATCACCTCGACAAATTTGTTTCGGCCTAATACGGCCCTTTACAAGATAAATACAGATGATTACTAAAATTAAGAACTACTCGGTGCTATTTAAGTAATTACAAATTTAAAAGTAGAAGGGGGGAGTTATAGGTAGTTAGTTCTAGTTCTAGTTATTGAATATAGCTTTCTTAATTTCATAATTTTCTAAACGAGACAATTTTCTTGATTTGAGAATGTTTGAATGTAGAAGTTTGAAATTATATACATCTAGAGAATGACCTAACTCAATGCAATGTTCAGCTATCCCACTGGAATTACATTTTTTGTTTCTTATAGCTGTATCATGTTCTGAAATGCGTTTACCGATAGCCCTGCCTGATTGTCCAATGTATGTAGCGCCACAGGTGTTATAAAACACTTGATAGATACCCGACTTTTTAAACTGGGGAACACTAACTTTAAAATTACATATCATTAAACTAAGATTAGAATTTACAAAATAAGTTCAACTATAATATCAAGTCAATCTAATAGTCGCCATATAAGATTTCGCGGTTTTCAGGTAAAGTAATTACCAGAAAAATCTGTTGCGTGTTATCTTACCCCATTTATATGAAATGTATCCACTTATGCTTACGAAATCCAGGTTATCTCCAGTTAAATCGACTAAATCCACTAATCATCTATAACCTGCATATAGATATACCATTGAAAATGACAATTTGTGAAGTATCGTCCCCATTGTTACATATCTTTAAAAAAAATTAAAATATGTGTCTTCAAATGACGCATTCGTAATAAAAAAATGAGTTGAACAAAACATTTAACTGTGAAACAATAAATTTCATATTCTATAATATTATTGTCTTCACGCATTTTACTTTAAAAAAACAACGCAAAGAATCACCATTTTTTCAGATGTTTCGGATAATTACTTCAGTTAATAAATACGAAAAACAAAATTTGCAAAATACGCCATTACTTTTCCTATATAGCTTGCAGATAATCGACGAGAAATTTAGTTTCGTTGGAAGGCAATTTCCGGTCTCCCTCTAAGATTAATAAAAATAGTTTTCTAATGCACGTATGATATCACAACTACTTAAAAGTATTATGTAAAAAAATAATGACCATCTGGATACTTTCTATGGATGAAGAAGACTGGGAACTTTGGGGATGTTGTAGAACACAGTAAATGACTGAAACCCCAACGCTAAGGATGCCGTCTTCGTGGACTGACGAGAACTGAACTGGTTCCATATAAAAAAAATACTCTTACATAGTGCGTTAAATAAATTCATCCTTTAATCCAATCATTTATGAACAGTTTCTCTTATACTTCCTTCGCTTTTCCAATCTAGTTATCTACATACATACTGTCATTAATAATTATTACGGTTCGGATAATTATGCAATTGCATAACTGCATATTCTGGTACATATTTAACCCATTATTTGGTTAAAGTGCATATTTTGGTCATTTTAAGTTTTATCTGCATATTTCGTAGTTAAAACTTGTTTGCAAACACAATTTATATGTTGAAAAAAGAAGGAATAAAATCCTTATTCGTCTAAATTTTAAGATCAAAGATCTCACATTTTGAACGCGTCCTACCAAGTAGGCACAACGAACCGAAAGCCACATCCCACGACCGGTTTCGACCTATCGGTAGGGGTATTAGCCCTCGCAGTAGTTGTTTCTCTTGATTCTATATTTATATTTATCATACAGCCTGTAAAGACCTTTCTGCCAGCGACCACCTGATGAGACCCGATATTTCGAAACCGGTCGTGGGATATGGCTTTCCGTATGCTGTGCCTACTGTGTAGGACGCGTTCGAAATGAGAGATCTTGGATCTTAATTTTTAGACGAAAAAGGCTTTTAATTCCTTCTTTTTTGAATATGTTATATTTTCATCTAGGAGTCCATCGGAATCAACAGTGTAATTCAATGCCGATAGGGGTATTAGCCCTCGGAGTAGTTTATATTTACAATTTATATGCTTACCAATGTCAAATACTTACTCAATCCCCTACGGAGTGGTAGATTCCGAGAAAGCAATGTAAACATCTTAATTGATAATTGGTAATTGCTGTCATTAGGTATTTAAATCAACATAACAAGAAAGATTACCTTAGTGGCCGAATTAGTGCGTTCCGTTTACACAAATGTGAATTTCTTAATATCGTCGATCAAGAAAGTGTTTTTAAAAGCACCTTCTCGCGTTGTTAAGTTCAAAGAAATTGCCGGTAGTGAGATTCCACTTCCGCCATCCTCAATTATTATAAGATGATGGAGCATCTGGATTGATGCTGCAACCTATTACGCTCAACATTTTGAACTTATTGCCCGTGTTGTTAACGATTTCGATCTTGAGGAATTGCAGTGCGTTGAGGATGCACAAAATGCATTAAGAGCGAGAATATTCCGCGAAGATTTAATTTTCATTAAATTAAATTTTAGTTGTATTTTTGACGCTATTTTGAAATTGGAAACTAAAGGACTCTGTTTAGAAAATAGTATACAGATTGTCGAAAATGTTTTTGATAAATTAAATAAATTAAAAAATAGCAGTTTTGCTAATAAACTGTCGTCAGTATTGCAAAAAAATACGGGATATGAAAATTTAAAAAACATTTGCAAGGTTTTATAAAAGAGAAGGAAACTGATGCTGTTGCTCCCAATAATTTGAATATTACGGATGTGGTTGATTTATCAATTGCTTCTATAGTTTCCTCTGACGTTGAAAGATGTTTTTCAGAAATTAAAAATATTTTTTCTGACAGTCAAATTTAATAGCAAAAATATGTAAAATTGTAAATAGACAAATATAACCCTTAAAATTTGTTTTATTTCAATCTAAAAAACGACATTTGAAAGCATATTTAAATGCATATATTTAATATTTTTAATGCAAATTTTGTACTTTTTTAATGCATAATTATCCGAAGCCTTATAATTATATTTCTTGACCCTTCTTATTTCAGCATTCAACATTGCGCCATTTCCATTTCCTCTTCTTATTTTAGTCCTCCTCTTTATCAAACTATTACTCCTTTTTGTATTTATTTTCTTCCAGTTATTAATACACTTCTTAATCCTTTTTGCTTTTTATATATTCCTCTATTGAATCCTGTGACTTCGCTACATTTGTACATTAACCTTTTCCAATCAATCTCTTATGTTAAATGGTCCAAATATTTCCCTAATTTTTAAATATTTTTAATGGTTAGTGATAATGAATGGGATAGAGAAGCCTTGTTGCGGGAATGTACTTCGGACGTTTTGTGTCGTATTTTGGCGTTGGGGTTTAAGTTATTTACTACTTTCTAAGGACGCCAATATTTCAAACATTTAAAAAAAAACATTTTTTTAATACTGTAGAACTTTTTATTAACATAAAATTCAATTTGGAATTCTCTCAAGCAATTGTTATTTTTTTTTTATTTAACTAAAAGTATAGTTTTATGAATTATTTAACCAATAAAAAGTTAGAATAACTCGTTCTAAAAGTGTTTCATCTTTCATCAATTCATTAATTCATTATTTATTATAGGATATTTTGATTTCTAGATTAATTCATGTTTTGAAACCTTTATGTCACTAATGGCTTCTGTGTAATTAAAATATATATCATTGTAATTATTATTTTATCAATTCTCAGCCAAGTACATTACGCCGAAACGGACGGACGAGGAAATTATCCTCAATATTATGGAGATGCTTACCAAAATTCTGCTAGTTATCAACCGCAAAGTTGGAATGCTCAACAAGGTAAACTTTTGCATCAAAAAAGACGATTTTTTAGTATCTTCCTTCCTTTATAGGTAACGCTGCTTCAAACAGATTTGAATCTGACATAAAATTAAAAAGCAATCCTCCAGTTCCCAACAGTTGGCAAAGTCAACGACAGAATTCTCCAGGAGGTCGGTATTTAAAATATAGTAAATTCACTCATTCATATTAATTGTAGTATAGTTAGAGATGATGCAGTAATTAAAATATAGTAATATTTCTTAACAAGTCCCTGTTATAGTTATTTGTGAATTGTATATTCCATTTGATAACGATTAATTTGAAAGAACTTTCACCGAATAAATTATGGAAGGCGCATCTTTGAAACAATGAATATAATTTATTCAAAATAATAGTTTAATTATCATTATCATCATCGTAGGGTCGTCAGTCCCAAGACCAGGCCTTTTACTCCTATCGTCATACGAGGGTGGTTTGATAAGTCCGTGACTTTTAAAGGAAAACAGTTTTTCAGCAAAAAAATAAGTAAACAATATTTTTTATGTAATTAATACTGCTGGTGCTGTAGTCACTGTAAAACATTTTATATTAGATTTATATTAAAATTAGAACAAAACTGCTCTTTTTAATAATATTTCACAAGACTTTATTAATATTTATTCTTCACGGATTCGTAATGATACAGAAATGTAGGTCTTAGGAGCAACGTAAAAGTTACAAATATCCCGTATTTTAAGGTTATAGTAATTTTCTGGAGATATTCTGTCGAGCGGGCGTTTTTCTCGAAGCATTTTTTCCGTTTTTTTACTCGTAAACCGATCCAGGTAAACCGATCCAGGATTGATTCGTTTCCTTCGATGCGAAAGCTGATAGAGTCGTTTATCCAACGTTTCGTTAACTTCGATGGTTGACATCCTAAGGGAACATAGCGTTACCGCAATTCCTTGTAAATAAGCTTGTACGATTTGTAGCGGGAGGGTAAAATTAGTGTTCCACTCAAGGGAAGGCTTCTAGAGAAGCTGGAGGTAGAGGCAGCTCCTTTTATTCACCCTTGTCTAGGTAGGGGTAGCTCAGCGCGGTACTACCAGGCTGCTCTGGTCCAACTTTTCTGTCGTTTCCTTGGATCAATTAGGCAAATGCAGGAGCAGTAATAATCCACAGATAATCTTTCACTTCTCTTCTGTCTTCATTTCATCCGTCTCATCTTTCTCTCCCTAACCACACCACCCACCCATTCCCACGATTCCTACAAGGAGGCTGCAGAGGACCTTACGCCCTACCCTCCGGCTTTGCACTACAGTGTAGGTCGGAGGGACTGCCTGCCCACCAGCACGAGTAGCTGGTGGGAATGAAACACAAACAAGTTTTTTTTAAGGTACTACCAGGGGTAGTGGTACTGGGAGAGAGTAACTTGTCGGAGTAGGGTAGCGTAGGTGAGTAGAGCGACGAGTTCCGCGTGGGGCCCTCCTGAGCAGTACTACTAACGGGGGTTGAAAGGAGTAGGTCGGTGGCGAGGATTTCAAAAGTCTGTTACAGTTTTCAATTTAGTACAATCATGACCAAATTGAATAATAAATCCCTGTGTTCGGCAGGAGGGAGCGCACCAAAATTCACGCTACGCCACTGTTTGTAACTACTTGTTCCTCTTTTTAAAAACTATATTACTCTTTTATCCCTGTATCTTATGTTCTTTCCTTTTCTATCATTTTCTCTACTAATAATCGTAAAGCTAAAATGGCCTCACGCGATCCTCTATTTCTTCTAAACCCTAATTGATATTCCCTTAATATTTCTTCCGCCTGTTTTCCAATTTTTATCCATTATAACCCTTACGTACTTCTTTCTAATTTATTCTGACTTTCTGCTTATTCTAGTATACTTTTCACTCTTTTCAAGATTGTTCATTGATATAGATGTATACTACTTACATTGTACTAGTTAATTAAAGTACATATTTTTTATTAATCACTCAAAACTCATTTGTTATATTTATTAAATGAAATGTTGAAAATTTTTTGCAGATAATGGAAGAATCCAAACACCTCAAGATCACCCATTAATTTCAGCCCCACATAGGGATCATGGTATGAAGGAATATATATATATATATTTTTTTGTTGTTATAATATGAAATAGTTTGAGTTTCTCGGTAATGTTGCTGGGTTATTCAATTACTACTGGTCATTATACGAAACGGCAGTGAAGATTTCATCTGAAACAGTACTCAGAAACTAAACCTGTTTCATCTAATGTCGGCCGTGAAAGCTTACGAGAAAGTGCTTTTATTAATGTAATTTCCATTTTTCCCCCTTATTTTGATATGTGTAGAATCAGAGCGTTATGAATGTTGTAAGACCTATTATTTAGTGTAAAAACCTACACCAATACTTTGCCTCTTGGTGTAAGAGTTTTTCAAAGTAATTTGAAAACAAACTCCTCTAACTAAAAACTCTACCTTGAGAAGTTCTCACATCAATTAGCAAAATGTCGCTATCGTTTTTAAATAATAAACATTACAACTTTCATCAGGCTTTGATTATATAAATTTTTCTATTAATTTTGATTTGGTGTTCTTGGTTAATCCCTTTATTGTATATTAAAGCAATTTCTTAATGACATTGTGGAACATAAGAATGTAAACGTATTGTATTGTAATTTCCTTTTCACCACCTATTATTTGTCTTAGTCATTCATACATTATTGTCTTTCTAAAGCTTAATAACTTACAATGCAAGCTTCAAACCATTTAAATAAACAATATTAATTGAATAAATACAGACAGGGTAGTGAACGCCATCTATATAAAATTTGCTAGTTATTGTGGGATTCAGTAATGTTCAACAAAATCCTTTTCTAATAAAGATGTCAACTTGTAAAATATATCGTTTTTGAAAAGGATGAGCTAGTTTTACTTGACTATCAAGCATACATACTACATACTTTAAAGAATGCCCGATATTTTTTTTCACGTAATAACCTCGCGATAAATACACTCTAATTTATTACGATATTAATTACTTGGTGTGCTACAATGGCTGTGCTAGGTTAATACATCTATTTTCTATAGATGGCATTCACAAATTGCGATACACGTGTAGAAGTTTCGAAAGACTCCTGAAGAACATGTTTTTATTTTTGAAATAATGTTAAATTGATGATCAGCAGTTTACCGAAACAACCAAATGTGGGTGGATATGCTATTTTTTTAAGGTCTTGTTACATACAAGTAATGTTGTGTATTGTCATGCTGCTTGTCGGATGGCGGATATTAATAATTATGGTATTTCAAATGACACTCACCATCTAAGCTCTTTTTAAATGGGCTACTTATTTTCATTTAAGCGCATCCTCTAGTTTTATTTTTTACAAAGCCCTAATTTCCGGAAATATGATAACTTCTACGTTAGCTTCTCTGGTATAACTTCTATGAGAACTTTTCTTTTCACATACTTTGGTTACGTTGTTTCCAATCAATTTATTAAATTGTTGTTATCTTCTTGTGTTTGTTGTTTATTTTATTTATATACGTTTATATCATATAGAAACTATTAGCCATTACCGTACGTAAATAATTCTTCTACCTCTACCTCTCACAGCTTAATGATCAGATATTGGCGTGTAAAAAGTCAATGGTGAGGGTCTCGGGTTCGATTCCCGACGAGGGCGTGACAGCAGTAACAACTTTTCCTCATTAATTTGAGGTAATCTTTAATGGGTACCAAGCGGCGTGGTCTAGTGCTCTAGATCATTGCTTAGCATTCGGGAGGTCACCGGTTCGAACACGGGTCCGGCTGCTCTGGTCCAAGTTTTCTGTGGTGTCCTTGGATCACTTAGGCAAATGCTGGAGCAGTAATATTCTACAAATAGTCTTTCTCTTCTCTTCTGTCTTCATTTCGTCCGTCTCATCTTTTTCTCCCAAACGACACCACCCACCCAATCCTACGACTCCTGAAAGGAGGCTGAAGAGGGCCTTACGCCCTACCCTCCGGCTTTGCACTATAGTGTAGGTCGGAGAAACTGCCCGCCCACCAACGCAAGTAGCTGGTGGGAATGAAACACAAAAAAGTTTTTTTTTTAATGGGTAAAAATTAATTCACATTAACGTATTGAAATTAACCTCTTATAAAAATTCTCCAAAAATATTTCATTATTAATTCTTGCTAGTCTAACTTATTTTTATAGTAATACTACTAAAATCATATTGGATTATAGTACCTAAATTGTTAATTGTTTTTTCTAAGCCGGTGAACCACAAGAATCCGAAAAGTTAGCCCACGATCTGAAAAATTCTAAACATTTTATGAAGACGGATGAAAAATCAAAGGAAGTCGTGAAAGAAAAAGTTTCAGTTATCGAAGATGATCATCTTTATAAAACAGAAAAAGATTTCGTCCAAACTGCAAAGTATATAATGAAGGAATCTAATCCAGATGAACTTGAAGATGGTCTTGCACAAACTCCGGGTGGAGCAGCACTTTCTCTAACACTAGGTACATATTTATTTTTTAACAAAACCTATTAGGTAACAGGCGGGCTGAAAAGTTCGTACGCTAACCCATAGAAGGCGCTACTAGTATCAAATCCATATGATTTTTAGTTAACCCTAACCTTCAAAAGACGCGTGTATAAATTTGATAGCTGTTGCACTATTAGTATCTTAATAAGGGGAAAACCATAAACAACGACTATTACGTAGCGTTATTGGAACATTTAAAAGACGAATTTGCGGAAAAGCGGTCTCATTTCAGAAAAAGAAAGTGATATTTCATCAAGACAATGCACCGTGTCACAAATCGATGAAATCGATGGCAAAGTTCCATGAATTGGGCTTCGAATTGCTTCCGCATCTCAGACCTCAAGAGGATGCTCGCTGGACAGAAATATCGCGCCGATGAAGAGATAAACGCCGAAACTGAAACCTAACATATTTTGAGGCTAAAGACAAATCGTATAATATAATAAAAATGGTATCGAAAAATTGTATGACCGCTATAATCTTTGTATCGCCCTCGAAGGGAACTATATTGAATAATAAAATCAATTTCTATCAAAAAAAATCTATGCTAACCTACGAACTTTTCAGTCAGTTATGGTGACCACAATAGGTAACTGAAATTTTGAAGCCCACAATATAATGTATTTTTTTAGGTTTGATCATTACATGTGTTATGGCTATTTTAATTGCATGTAGATTAAGAGTGGTGCGTCGGAGAATAAGAAAAGGTGGAAAAGGATATGCGCATGATGCGGATTATCTTGTAAATGGAATGTATTTATAATTAATTCTTTGTTATGTAGATTCTAAGAATGTAGAGAAAATTAGACAGCGAATTCCGTGGACATTACGTAGTAGTTGACTAAATTAAAATACATATGAAGTTAATTAAAAGAAGAAGAAAAAAACGAGTTAAAAGTAGAAGTAAGAAATCGAGTATCTACCTAGGTGATTTTATAACTTTTGTAAACGAAAACGAAAATGTCGTTGTATTGTAGATTCAAAGGAAATGTAGATTTAATTGGAATGAAATACTTTTCTATTGAAAATTTTATAGCTATTACTACAGTTCCTTATTTTAAATCGAATAAATACTTCACAGAACTAATTAAATCACTAACGGCTACACTGATACTAGAATAACTAATAAGGTGATTCATTTTTTTAAGCAGATTTAATTGTTGCAAGTACATTTGAGAAGAACTCTCGTCTATGCAGAGCTCAAAATATTTACTTTTGCTAGTGTCTCATTGGACTTTTCAGTTTTCCATAAAAATATACTTAATAATAATAAAATTTTCTATAAAATTCTCATGCATTTTTTTCGTCAAGGTAACACTTCGTTTGCTTATTAGCTTTCAAAATTTAAGAATATTTGTATAATTAAGAAAAAATCGATTTTACAAGGAAAACATTAGAAATTATCGTTTCTATTAAAATTCTCCTCTTCCATTAACTCATTAAAACCCAAACCGAATGATGAGTAAAAAAATACACAATTATTTTATCTATTTTACACCAAGAAAACTAAATTCGACAAGAATGTGTTAGGATTTTTTTCATGACTTTTACACAGAATTAATATATAGTATTATAGAATTCTTATAAATAATTAGGTAACGATTCTTTTACTTTTTTCTAAAACGTAAAAAATTAACTTGAACACATCTAAGTTATAAATTGTAAATAATTGGGTCAGAAAAAAGTGTTTTCTTCTCGTTACATTTTTTGTTTATATATAAATAATTAATATGATCTTCCGCTCTTTGGAGCCTTGGTCTAGAGGCTGATTTGTTGTCTGACGTTTCGTCAATGGCTGATATCTTCAAAGGTGTAGGTACGGCCGAGATCACTTCGAGACGGAAAACTACTCCGCCATCCACAGCACCTTTGAAGATGTCAGCCGCAGCAGTTGACGAAATATCAGGCAACAAATCAGCCTCTAGACCACGGCCCCAAAGCCCGGAAAATTATAACAATTATGTACGATGTTATTTTGTTATTTAATTTGTAGTGACATAGTGAAAATAGCTTGATACGTTGATGACCAAATATTAAAATCGCCTGTGTTACTGGAATGTTTCTGTTTAATTATGTGGTTAGATCGCTATCACCATCACTTTCAGGGTACTCGTCAGTTTCAATAACGTTATTTTTTCCCCTTAAAACGGTTTTTTGAATAGAGGGCAGTTTTTTTGCAAAAGTTTGCGAAACGTTCATCTTGGGTAGCTGTTACGCAGACTTTTCGGACAATTTTAGTGTTTTTGGATTTGACAATAATCTGTGATCTTATTATTTTAAAACAGTTCTATAATATTTTTGTAGCCGTTACTGATTATGATTAAAATAACAAAAAAATACGGTGCTTGAAAACGTCCAATAGGAAAATAGATGTTTGTGTTTTTAATATGAAAATTTTATTTTATATATGTTAAAACTAGTTGTCGAAATGAATAAGCAAATCTAAAATTTAATCGGTTTGTGGATTGATTAGTATTGCTCTGTATTGTCGATTGTTCATGTTAGATTCAGAAGCCAAATTTGGCCATTCGCCAAACAAGCATTCATACTCATTTCGTGATCTGAGTAAAACTAAATAATCAAATAAAATATGTTCTATTTCGGAATCTGCTTAAGCTATTCGCTATCCACAAATGCATATATTACCAACACAGATATAAGGTCTACAATTTGATCAAATATAAAGATGTTTAAGTGATAGAATATCAACCTGAGTTGGAACAAAAGAACAGGGGTGAATATGTCCACCAATTGTACTATTTATTTATCTACTTGCGCGGAATCATAATCAAAATCATATAGTAACTCACATGTCCGCTCTTCGGGAATTTAATTATGTGGGCCTACATTTGTGAAAATTTTTGAACAGTATTTCGATGACATAATTCAAAACAAATAGGGAACAAACTTACACCCTCTGCATCTACCCCTATTCCTAGTGAGCTGTCCGCCTGTTTAGAAACGTAACCCCCATTGTTATCCTTACATGTTATCGTAAAGTTTGTTTATATTCCGGTTGACGTTGAAATCTCATGCCCAGCTCCTAGACTACGTCCAATTTGGGAACTTACTAATTCGTTCTCAGCTACTGAAATTCTAACGTATTCTTGATCAGCAAATATGCGTAGATTTGTATTAATTTTGACAATTAGACGAATTTTGCATACGACATATAAAGTATAAATATCTGCATAAGACAGAAATATGTACGTTTTATATATTTTTTATTGTTGTATGGAATGAAAAGCATGAAAATTGTACGTTAAAATTTAGATTTTTAAAACCTTTCTGTATAATTTTCAAGAATAAAATATGAAACTTGTGTTGTTAAAGGTATACTTAACAAAATATTCAACTTAAGTTTTTATTTCACATAAAACTTCAAATACATAACATTATTGTATTAGGTACTAATAATGTATGTATAACTAACTTCTCATCCGTAGGGTCTCGAGCACTTTTTTAAGAACGATTTGTTTTTAATTATTATACTTTCAAGTTTTTAAAATTCCTCTGGTAATATATATTTTTTTTATGTGAGTAACTAAAAGTCCATCGACAGAATAACCCATTGTACGAAAATTTAGGTAATTTCCATCCAGACCTGCGACGGAATAATACACGTACATTTTATAATTCTGCATATCGTATACTCCTTCGTATAAGCTGAACATACACTGATGACCTCTACAAGATCTGCTGCTATACGGGCTAAGTTACTCTGATTTGAAATTTAATCTTACAGTTCATATTATTCTGTCCAAATAACTGTACTATCAATTGATGTGAGGTGGAATTGTAAAATATAGAGTATTGTTCTACCACAACTTCTTATTAGATATATAACATCAAAATAATAAACCATTAAATCAATCAATGTAAGCTACTCTTGACTACCTGTCCACATAGATCGAAAAGTTCTATTATCATCCGCTATAAATAATATGCCGAGACCATAAACATTTTTCTACAGTTTCTTCTTATCATCGCAAGCGAATGGTGTATGAATGTAAACAGCTCGAATCTTTCCAAGCGAATAAGGGAGCTTAGCTCCTGGCCATCTCCTCGCATGTGGCGACAAACAAACAGCCCCCATCCAAGGTGCTGGACTGATTGGGTATAAACACTTCCCATCTGGTATTATGCTAACCGTAACAGTGGATTCGTAGTTCTCGGAATTAAGGAGGATTCTAACAGATATTTAGGAGCACCTTGCACAACCGTTAAATAATTTAGTCGCCTTATCATCGTATGCGGCGCTGGACTAGTATTTCCTTAACTACACGTAGGAACGACATTAACAAATCTTTTAAACCAACTAAAACCACCTTTAATAGTTGCAACCAGACGACTGGAGAAAAAGAGTCAATCTCCAATGCCCCATGACCCGGAAGCCACCACAATCTAGATGACACTGTCTGCTCGTGAGACTGAGACCTCTATCGCTGCAGCAATGGTAGGATAACTTACCTCTGAGCAGACGCTACTTGCATCTAGGGTATACATAAACACATAAGGGGTGACAGAAGTATCTGGGGTATCGGGTAGCAAAGGACTAGTTAAACAAAGGATCGAGGAGCTTCTGAGGGAGGGAACGAGACACCAGGGGCGTCGGGCTTACTGCTGCACATGGGGGAACCCCCTGACCGTAGTGACAACGACGGAGGAGTACCCTGAGATGTTATTAACTCAGAACTTCTTCAACGACATAACCATATTTTGGAAACTGGTAATAAAGACAGCCCCTGGACATACGCCCAAAATTGAGACGTCGTATGGAAAACAGGGTTTTCGTGATTGTGGTCTTCGATAAGATTTCGAGAGAATAGCTGTTCAATAAAGTAACATAATGAAGTATGAAAGCCTTAAACACAAGGTTGAAAAGGTAGATCTTAGCCAGAAGTTCAATACCACAGTATGGTTACCAGATCCTTTCAAGGAATTAACCAAAATGCTGAACTGGCTTGGGGCCTACAACCCCACTGTCACAACAAAGGGATCATTAGAATACCCACTTGCTAAAGACTAGGTACGGACATGTTCTGGTGTTTCAACTCCCGGAGTCATATTTCAGCGCCAAGGACAGAATTAAGCAGTGTCACATTTAAGATGACCCTGCCTAATTTAGGAAGGGGAAAGGTTAGTAACAGCGGTAGAAATGACGTGATGGCCCTGTATCGTTGTCGCTATCGATAATCCAAATCAACTTAGTTAACATTAACTCTTACACGCATTTTTAAGCTATTCAGATAAAAAACCTTTTTAAATTTTGACAGTTATAATTTATAACCAACTGACCATTAAAACAAATAAATATACAACAGATTTATTAACATATGTAATGAAGTATTTATCTTTCTGAAACTGTTGGTACATCTTTTTACAATACACATATTACAATTAGATCTACTAAAAGACCATAGACATTTATCGCCAATTAAGGCTTACGAAAAGACTTTCCAGCATATTTTGCACTTGCTCCCAGCTCCTCTTCTATGCGCAATATTTGGTTGTATTTAGCCAATCGTTCGGATCTGCAAGGTGCTCCGGTCTTTATTTGGCCAGTTGAAAGGCCGACTACAAGATCTGCAATAAAAGTATCTTCAGTTTCTCCGGACCTGTGGGACACCATTGTTCCCCATCCATTTGTTTTAGCCAATAAATGAGCTTGAATTGATTCAGTTACAGTACCAATTTGGTTCACCTAAAAAGAAGATCGTTTTAACATCATGTTAAGGGAAATATTTCATTATCTGCAGATATTTACTACTAACTGTAATACATCATGTTTAGCAGGACCCTTAAAAAAGGTACCTAATTGTCAAACTTATTCAACGCGATAGGCACATAACCTGTCTCGCATTGATAATGCCTATATAACAAGTGGGCGAAACGCGTATCCGCATAAAACAATATAGCAATAATTAGGGCGAAACCCTTTTTAATTTATTTAATATAACTGGAAAAAAAACAATTTTTTTCAAAATTTGTTCAAAAATTAATACGTAATTCTTTGTTCATACATTATTATTAAATTACAAAAATGAAACAGGCTAGTTATCACAATAAACTATAAAAAGAAAACAAGCCCCCCTCCCAAAATATCTGTTGCGCCTTTGTTAATATTTCTTTGTGAAGCCGGAATGACAAGCTAATAACAATATGAGGTTTGTCCAAAAAGTAGTTAAATTGACTGGCATAATTATAAGGTATAAAAATATGTACATATAATAAATGTATATACATGTAAAGTAAATGTTCACTAAGATGACGTTTTCGAAGGCTTAATTTAAAATTAAAATAGGAAATTACCTTTAGTAGTAAACAATTGCAAGCTTTCTTCTCAACCGCTGTTTGTATACGTTTTGGGTTAGTAACAGTTAAGTCATCACCAACTATTTGAATATTTGTTTTCGAAGTAATGGTAGACCAAGCATTCCAATCATCTTGGTCAAAGGGATCTTCAATAGAAACAACTGGAAATTCTTTCATAAAGCTTAAATAAACATCCAGAAGTTGATCAGGTGTTAACCAGTTATTTTTATCAGAATCAGGGTTTTTAAAGTCCAAATCATACTTTCCTAAAAATAAAAAGCAAACGTATTTTATACCATAAACATTTCAATACAATACAGAAAATAAAAAATTAATGAAATCAATAGGAAAAATAAAACAAGAAATTGTATGGTAACATAATAGCAAAGAAGTTATAAGTGATAAAACCACAAATATTTAACTAACACATAACTCATAAAACAAATAAGCTAAAAGAGTATAAAATGAAATCCATATTACATTTATTTTTTAAAATTATGGATAAAATATGTTATTAATATAACTAACCGTCCTTATAAAATTCTGATGCAGCTACATCCATTCCAATTTCAATCTTTCCACTGTAACCAGCCTTAGCAATAGCTTCATTTATAAGATTAAGTGCTTCTTTATTACTTTGAATGTTAGGAGCAAAACCGCCTTCATCACCAACAGCTGTAGCATCTAAACCAAATTTGCTTTTTATTACATTTTTTAAGTGGTGATACACTTCAGAACCCATTTTCATAGCTTCAGTGAACGAACCGGCTCCAGTAGGAAGAATCATAAACTCCTAAAAATGTTTTCAATAAATTACACTACCAACCTTTAATTGTATATCTTCCAACATATAAAGTTAATTAATTTACAGCTAAGTAGCATAGCAAAGATTTACGACAAATGCAAATATTGCAACCAATCTATAAAATGCGGCATTCTCAAATATGCTATAAAACAGCGCTGTTCTGTAAAACTTGTAAATCGCGAATTTTATAGTTTTACTATCGTTCCTGCATACATTATATGTTAATCCTTAATGCCTAACAATAAAACAACAGTTGCACTTTCTTTTTTCCTGATGTATAAAAAACACTAAACTAACAAAATAATAAAATGGTAGGTGGTATTAGTCAAATAAAAATTATTTCATGTGAGAACTACATTAGATAGTCACCTTTTACCTGTGTATAAAGGCATATGAAATGGCTCAACCAATTTAGAATTATTATAACAAATCTTAATTAGCCTAACAATACGAGATATCAAAAATAGTTTTCTTTTAAATATAGGCACATATATATGTAAACTTCTAATAATACAGCTTTTACAGTTTATAGTCTACGAGAAATTAAAAATTCGAATTTTAAATACATCTAAAACACATTATGCACACATAACAGATTCATAAATTAAAATAGAATCAATTATGAAATAAGAGTATTTTGTATGGATTAATATATTTAAATTGTTGGGAAAATCATTTTAGGTAGTTAATTTTCTTAATATTTTTGTTGTAAATGTAACCTATGTGTTGTTAAAATGACAACATGTATAAGTAAATTTTTATATAACACAATAAAAAAAAACAATATTTACCTGCATGGCTAGTTTATTTCCTGCATGTGATCCACCATTTATGACATTAAAAGCTGGAACAGGAAGAATAATTTCCTTATTTCCAGCCAACTCTGCTATGTATTTATACAAAGGGATTTGGCGTTTAGCAGCTCCTGCTTTGGCAACTGCCAAGGAGACCCCTAATATAGCATTTGCTCCAAATTTACTTTTATTTTCTGTACCATCTAATTTCAACATAAACTCATCAACACCTTTTTGATTGGTCACTTCCAAACCACTTTTTATGAGTTCTGGAGCAATTACACTGTTTATATTATTAATTGCTTTACTAACTGCTTTGCCATGATAATTAGCTTTGTCTCCATCACGTAATTCCAAAGCTTCATGAACTCCTAAAATATACAAAAACCAATGTAATGTAATTGTTCATGGAACAATTCTTTGTATTGAAAATCTTGTGTATAATTCATCTTTTTCAAATCATTTCAACTAATATGTCATATAATTTAAGAAAAACAAAAGCCAGTTAAATTAAAAAAGAAGAAATATAAAACATTAAAATTTACTTACAACATGTGACCAAAACTGACTATTGGATTACTAATACATATTTATTACTTAACATTGTGTTTATTTTTGTTATTTGTTGCTTAGTTAATTAGTGCAAGAAAACTATAGGCAATCGTCTATTGTTATGCTTCATCATATGAGACATTTTTAATAGACTGTTTTGGGATAGTTCAATAGGTTTAAATCTTATTGATTGAATTGTCTTAATATACTAACTCTATACATCAATTAAATATATTTAACCAGCAGAATCAAGTATGTGGGAGTCAAATTATTAAAATTAAATGGGTTAATTAAATCAGTCAAAATGGTTCAGAATGAAATACATATTAACAAATTCTGCAATTTTTAGTCATCAAAAGGAGAAACTATTTGGGATAATTAAGATAATAATAATACTAATTTAATGATTTATGACCTCTTAAATTAATGAGTTATCTAGAGAATGGGTCATTATAATTGAAATGTATTTACAATCAAAACTAGAGAAGATGTTATATATCAAATCTTGTACAGGTACATAAATTAATGCATGAACAAATAATTCAAATATAATAAACTTTTTCATCTCCAAACAGTAAAACTATAGGTTACAAATAAAACATCATCGCTTTACTAAGAAACTTACCTGTACTTGCACCTGAAGGTACTGCAGCACGAAACAAACCCAATTCAGTTGTTAAATCTACTTCAACAGTAGGATTGCCTCGAGAATCAAAAATTTGACGAGCTTTTATGCTTCGTATTGCCATTTTTGCTGATGTTAGTATTATATCTGCAGCTCTGAAATTTGATAACGTTTATAATAATTTCATATAAAAAAACATATATATTAAAATTAAACTAAATTTTTCATTGTATAAGCTACAAATAGTAGTATACCTGTTAAATACTGCAATTCTGCTATTAGCACAATAGTATCGGTACCGACTATGCTTAGGTGTGCGAAAAGAATGGAACTCACACAGGGCTAAGCCGAATCTTTAAAGAGATGATGATCCCTGAAGGTTAAATAAAGGTCGCAGGTCGTAACAAGACCGCAACTTATCTATGGTATGCACTCTGTAGTGACTCATTAGCTTACATTAACCATAGATATTAGCCTAGAAAGTAGATATATTCATACATGTAACTCCGATTGTAAAGTATTGCCATTTTAGTATAAATTGAGATTCTGCTAAAATGACAACACTGATTACTTGCCTTCCTTGCCTCTATCCTTTAATGATCATTAATTAAGCATATACAAAGTTACTTTCATGGATTACTTTCATTTAGAATTGAATCAGACCATCCTAATTTTCAAGAATAAATAGAATACAAATTTAACATTTCGTTTTGTGGTTATTTGCATTATCCGTAATGCGAAATCGATGGTCGTTGTAATTTCGCATTGTAAAACTTTCTGATTTATCTGGGTTCCGCTTTCTTCTCATGCAATTTTGAAAAATTGAAATGGATACCCAAACTTCTTTAAGCATAATGCTATCCTTCAACATTTATATCACTTTCAAATAATGCTACAAATCTTATAACAAACCTGATTTTTTTCTTGAATCTTCCATCTTCAATAACCAACCGTAAGTTACTTTAAATGGAACGTCTCACATTTTGTTACATTATTGAAGCGTAAACATCTGTGTCGAATTATATTAAAACTTATACCTTTACCAAAACTTTGTAGTTTTTGAGTTATTTGGCATTTTATTAAAACCGACAAGTCTCGATTTTTTAGGAGAATGCCTTGAAACGATCAACAACCGCTCGAGTATGCCACTTCAATTATGTCAATTGTTTATAAGGGAGACGTTAAATTATCTACTCTAATGTTCAATTAAGATAGCCTAGTTAAATGATCGAAAGTATAGGGGTAGGTTAACATTTTGGGTAGACAACAATTTGTTTTGAATATGTATAAAACCTATTTAGCCGCTATCTTTAAAAAGGGATGTATTCGTTTATCAGAAAATAAACAAAATTATCTTAAATTTAAGCATAGTGTCTTTAAAAAGAATTAGAAGTTAGTAAAAATAAATTTCATTCCTATCACGTGCATCTGGTTCAGGAACTAAATCAAAATGATTTCAATTTGGCGAACGAGCTGTAGAGTAAGAAGTTGATATTTTTCTATTTCTGCTTTTTATGGATGAACTGACTTTTTATAAAAATTGACGCGTTACCAAACACAACCTTTATTGCTATGACTCTGCTAATCCTCATTTTATAATATCATTCGCTTATCCATACAAGTAATGATTCAATGTTCGGGGTCAAATTATTGGGGGAAAATGATTGGAGCACACTTTTTCATATTCCTATTTGAATTTTTTCAAAAATAATTTACCAGAATTATTGGAGAATAATGTATTAATGATAGTAAGAAAACGAATTTGATATTATCATATTAAATATCCATTTTTAAAACAAATGGATTGGACGAAGAGTAAATACCTTGGTCGTTGGCCAACAAGTTCTCCAGATCGTACATACTGACAATGCGATGGTATTTTTCTTAGAAGGAAAATTTGTAGGGTAGCGAGCCGACCAGAGAAGATATGATGTAACGAATTCGATACAAATTCGCATTTCTGAAAATATGCTTAAATAATGCTTATAATTATTTTAATTTAGAAAATGTTTTAATTATCCTTTACGTCAAAAAATCTTCATTAAACATCCTGTTACTATTATGTCACTAGTTTTTGTTTATATACATGAAATATTTTTAAATTTATATTTTTTAAGTTTATGGATAGCAGTTTACCCGGCTTTTAGTAGAGTTGCATGGCAACAATAAGTAATGTACAATTGAGATATCGTTGTATTCGTAACGTTATTCTTTTCCTAGAATATTCTTTGAGGTACCGTGTTTCGTCTGGATCCGTTCGCTTTATCTGGCCAGATGGGCTATACAGACCCCATTGTCCTGCTGTTCCAGATAGTCGTACCTATTGTTTTACCGCGTGTCTTTTGATAGTGTACCGACAAAAAACATCGTCACAACAAAAGGGGAAAGATATTGAGCGTCTTACATAGATACATTTTGGCATCGGTACTAACCAGTCGAATCATTTGATTATGATTATTATTCATTTTGTCGGACGATTTTAACTTAAATTTATTATTAAAACGTTGAAATTTAGTAAATGTTAGTGTAGTGTTTTTGATGTATACTAATATTATATTTAAATGAAAAAACTATTGACTGTAAATTAATATGATTTAATTTTATAAACTGTTGGTAATGAAAAAGAGGTGAAAGTATGAATTTAATACTGAATGAAAGAAACGTGTGCAATCGTTGACGCGGTCGGAGAAGAAGTGTTAATAGAAAATTAGCATGAAACAGTAAAGGTTATTTTTAAGAATGCAGAAGGTACAGAGACAAGAAGCGGTAGTTTTTATTAGGGATCGGGCAACGGTACTTTTTATGGTCGACTGTTGACGAAGGGATAGACATTTTAACTTGTGAATGAAAGAAAAGAAAAGAAAGTTCTGTGAATTGAAAAAGGCAAGACACTAGAATACAAATTTGCAGAAAAGGCAAGCTCAAGGGTGTTAGTAACTATACAAAATATTTACACAAAATTTATACACAACAATTTACAATATATATACAGATCGCTACAATAGGATAATTCAAATTAAATGTTATTTTAAACACCAGTGAATTTAATTTCCTAACAAATCATGATCCAAATAACTAGTTGCATAAAATTAATTTGGCGTGCAACGTACAACGTTTGTACAATCATTGTAAAATATTTTTTTTAAACAAAATAAAAGTTACTTTTTTATGTTATTCTTCGGTGTTTCTTTGTACTCTACCTGCTGATTTGCATTTTAACTTTTTCACCGCCTAGACTATATACATATATGAGGCGTTGATGCTCGACATTTCATACCCTGGCGTCTGGTGAGCTTAGGCCGCCAGTCCAACCATATTTAAAAATTATAAAAAAAAAATTTTTATTGTAAGTTATTACTGAAACTATTTGAGTAAATTGTCATGAATTAGCTTAATATAAAAAAAATTATACAAACAAATTTAGAAATTATCTACGCACATACAATAGACATGACTAACAGATTTATTTTAAATATTTTTATCCGTAATTTTCCGTAGACAAGGTAACCTGCCTGTGCCGTTTTTTTTTGCATTTTTTTTTTATTTCACGCACTCCGCCAACTCGCAACATTTCAATGAAGCGCTCCCAATCCGGCACCAAGGCAGATTATCGACCTTTGCCCCATAGCTTCTCGAAGCTTCCTAAGGATGGCGCTGAACACAGAAACATCGGATAAAATATAAACATTAATTTATGAGGGGAGGTAAAGAAATTGTTCGTGTTATCGCTTCTCGGCCTTTTGGCTAAGATCAAAGTGTAGTATCTGTTCTTATCAGCTTAATATCTGATACGCCCCGCATGCGGGGCCAGTATATTAAACTGATTTTTGGAAATTGATGGAGATTTAAGAGCTTGCTCTATCTCCGTCGCGGGTTGGCCTGGCATTGCAGTACAGCTAGGATCGGCCCAAATAAGATAATTTAAACATAGTTTTCGGCGAATACTTTGTCACAAATAAGGCAAGACCACTACCACAATTGTTCGTATGTTTGTAATTAATACATCTAGTTAAAACAAATTTTATCGTAGGATTTTTAATGGGATTAAAGAGTGTTTAAAAAACTCCCGAATTCAATAAACAAGGTAATTACCTTTTTTTGTTAGTAGCAATTAGTAATTATAAATATGATGTAAGTTTACAACAAAAATGATATATTACATTCCTCAATTATTATTTTGAAAAAAGCAGTTCTTTATTCGTATTTCAATTGGTAATAATCATTCAAATTGTTGCAAGATAGAAGCGTTAAGCAAAAAATAATCTTTCTTGCATAATACGCCTTGTGACTATTTAAATTACTTTATAAATCATAAAGAACATGGATTGTGCAACTAAATGGAACAATTTCTTATATTATGTAATTATAACAGTTCATTGTATATTATTACAACTGGTATTCTAGTAATGGTAAAATGTCTGTTAATTGCGTTAATGCTAATCTCGAAAACCGCTGAATACATTTCCAATTCAAAGGAGTTTTGACTACTTTTATGGGTCAGCTTTTGGGTATATAAATTTTTATTATTAGTGAAAATCGAATATTTAATATGTACTTACTGCTCACATAGTCGCTTAGTATATTTCTCTCAGTACCTCAGCATGCAAGACAAAATATTGTGAATGTTTCCGGAATGAAGATTAAGGGTCAGGATTTATATTTTAATTACAAGTAAATGATAAAGTTTGTATGTTTTTACTTATAAGTGTAATTTGACCTCGAGACTCCTTGTACTGTGCCGATAGCACTTGGTGAAACACTATAAACTAGCTAGGTATTGAATAAAAGAAACACTTGGAAAGTTTCACTATTATTTATTATCAACTCTATACGTATTTCGCCTGCTTAAGGCATCTTCAGGAGTAAGAATACTACTTATTATACATTTATCACAATTAAATACAGACCAAATCGGTTGTATCGCATTTTTAATATAGTCTCCAAGATATTCCTGTGAACAAATTTCCGTATATTCTACTAATCCGTGTTTCTCTTAATAAGCATGGAAATTTTTTCTCTAATATTTCCGCGATTATCGGATGCAAACGATTCATCATGACCGCGAAATGGTAACTCTTGTTTGCCTAAAAGTAACGTGACGTCTATTAGATAAGTAAAAAGCAAACGATTTTTTTCACGTTTTCCTTTTTATGAAAATTTTATTGAAACTGGAGTGCTCTTGCACAGCATCCTTAATGATTAAAGCGTTTCGCCGTAAACATTTTAGACCGACAAAATTGTTAATATGTTCCTTGGAATCGCCATGCAAATTAATGGTTCTCGAAAGATTTTAAAAATCCACATAACCTATGGAATTCCAAACATTTCTATTTGAACCAACTAACAAGCATGGCCAACAATATAACCTAAACTGATAATTACTTGCACAAAGCCATTTATGAATTTCGTACCACGAAGTCCGAAATATTCTTGACAATACGCGATTCTGATTTGCACGTTTTTCTTGACAAATAATTTCTACGCTACTGACCCATCACTTTCAGGGTTATTTGGTTCAAAGCAGGGAGTAAACTGATCGCGGCACGCAACTAACTTACATCTGGCCCAACAGTCATAGGAGAATCAGCGATCCGACTTTTGTAAGCCAGTTAAATGCTAAGTAACAATCATAAATTAACTTGGATGTGGTGGCCTATGTATTAAGACTTACTTAGGGCAAATCGTAAATAATGTTTCATTGTTTGGTACATTTTTAAATTTACGATATACGCAGTTATTCTTGTGCACCTTCCGACAGCTTGGGTCAGTTTACAACCCTGTCATTGATACCCTCATCTAGTCATCCAAAAAGGCATCTTTCTACACAGATGTTGGTACAATGACCGGCGTACTTGTCATCTCTATTTAAGCAACTTTCCAACACATTTTATATTACTATCTCAAAGGTCTAAGAAACTGTAACAAGTCGTCGGTTGTCACCTATTGTTTCTCTCGTCTATATTTTCTTTGTTAGTATTGTTTTATCAGTTTTTGTTAATTTCTACGATAGTTAAAAAATTGTATATTATATTATAAATATCCGTTTACTTTTTATGAATTAATGCTTTATAACCAATTAGAGATTTAATTCATTAATGTGGTACGGCAGTACAAAGGGAAAAGGTGAAACATTACGCGCCTTTTCTTTACACTTACTATCCGTGGAAATGTACAGGTGTTCCACGCCCCGTTGTTAATATGTAATAATTGTTTACAGAAACATAAAGACGATTGCATAATTTTTTAAATTTTATTAACAAAATTCATTCACCATTTTTTCACATCAAAAATTGAGAAAAACAATAAAATAAACTTTTTAGATTTAAATGTAAACTGATATTGGATGAATAATATTCATTCTACTTATCTTCGCACGTTAGCATAAAGCAGACAAGTATAACTGATATAAAACAAAAATTATTTTACTGCCAATGCAGGAGTGAACCCCCAGATGAATATTCAGATAGGATAGGATAGCCCTGATAATAATAAGGAGGAAGCAAAAATGCACAACAGGGAAGTAACATTAGTATTTTGTAAGATAGATAAGTGCAGATACTGTAAAAATTAAAAGATAATTTACTAAATATAATTTTATCGAAAAAATAGCTCACTTAATAAACAGTAGACCATTTATTTTAAACTATTATTCCGATATATTTTTATTATTAGTAAAAGCAGTTCATTTAATTGTTTTCAATATGGAAATTTTGATTTAAAGTTTTTAAGTCTCTACTATCCACAACCGACCTCAAATCAAGCCGATTCATTAGCGAAATACATAATCTTAATGTAGACCAAATTGTATCGGACATTTGTGAATTGTGTGAAGATATCTCCCCATTGTGATTTCTTCCTCTGGACTGTTGATTTAATGCTATTAAAAGATGTTCAGCCGCTTCCCTGCAAAAAGAACATGTATGGAAGAAAGCTATTAAAGTATACTATACATAGATTGTATAGTAGTGGAAATTACGTCCAATATTCCTTCTATTGTATCTTAGAAATTCCGAGGTCGTTACAATATTCTGTATTAATTTGAAATTTTCTAAATATATATCGATTAAGTTAAATATAAATGATTCGTGAACTATAATTATTATGCTTTTGTCTAAAGTAGATGTTCTATGTTAGTTAGAGTCCATTTATATAGGCATTTTATATTGATATGAAATATTTCTCTATTATTAAAGTTAGTTGGTTGAAGTTACTATGTACAAATACAAATAAAATTCTAGACCTGTAGTTCTCCAATATTATAATCCTTTTAGAATAACGTAAGACGTCGAAACGATTGTTAGGAAATATTATATTATTTAGCTTACGATTATTATATTAAAATTGTAATGATTTATTAAGTTCATAACACCAGAATAACAACTTACTGATATGCTTTGAGATTAATACATGTAATGCCCACATTATATCTTGCTCTGATAAATCCAGGAGATATAGTTAATGCACGATGATATGCTTCCACTGCTTCTTCCGGACAATTGCCGTTGGCTAAAGTGGCACCTAATCGATTCCACAATCGAGCATCCTAGAAAATAAAAAAATAAAATAAAAGCAATATATTTTTTGACGTAGAACTTTCTATGCGAAACTGTTAGGTAGGTCTAATGAGTACTAAAGTTGAGAATAGAGTCGTTAAGTAGAGAGAGGTAGAAGGAGAGCACGCTAATATAAGCATTATTACATAGCAACGCTGATGCCAATAAACAAAATATTACTTCCACGTTGTTGGCTAGGGTTCGCGCTTGGGTTGCGATAGGTATAATCTTTTTTTAATTTCATAAAAAAAAGATATAAGCATTAGACAAGAAGATAGGAGCGGAATTGCGTATCAGAGTTGATGCGTTCGCAAGGAGCTTTTAGGTGTTTGGTTGCTGTTTTTATTAGTACTCGTGTGCGGATTTTTTAAAAACCAAGTTGTGAATATGAGTTCTTATAGCGAACCGTCTTAAAACAAGCGAACACATCTTTTGTTAACTGTTTGTGTTTGACAACATCGGGATGTGCAATCGCTTATCGCGCAGCGAGATTTCTTTGAAGTTTTTAAACACATCACATCACACAGTTAAGTTTCTACTCCTCCAACTAGTTTTCTTAGATAACAATTTAAAATCGAATTATTAATGAAAAAATATATGCCTTAGTCAAAAACTAATAACATTAGAATTGAAACTTATCAAATGCTTAAACTGTCAATGAAGAAACAGATGAAAACTTCAGCAAACGTTATATTTATACAAAATGCTTTAGAAATAGTTGTGAAAAATTCAGGGGAAGATGAATAGACAATAAATAAAAGCAAATATCAATATACTGACTTTAGAAAAACATATAAATAAAAATATGACATATTATTATACGTGCTTACATCAGGTCGTGTACTTAAAGCAACACGAAAACAGTCAACAGCTTTATTGTATTCTCCTGAAAGGTTGAAAAGTATTCCAAGCCCGCATTGCACTTCGTAATCTGGATTTATAGGTTGCAGTTGTGCAGCTTTTATAAACAGCTCTTGCACATAGCGATGATGCATGCTAAAAATGATATTTGGTCAAAGCAACATTATAGCTATAAGATATAAAAATTACCAAATTCAATTAAATGTCAATTAGTCGCAAAACGAAACAAATGTTACTATGACATACATGCACATTTATACTGATAAACCCATATAAATGAAATATAACCAGTAAGAATTTACACCTAATCTGGAAACGGCAAAACTTTAATCCAGGCCTATTTTTATTCCAATTATGAAAATCAAAATTTTTCTTCGTATCCTGAAATTTCTGTAGAATACCAAACAAGAAGCATGGTAACACAAACCCAAACAAAATCATTCAACGTTTCGTTCACACTTACGGATCAACTAAACTTGTAACTTGCCCAGAAATTTGTAAATCAGAAGGTACTAAATCCGAATAGTTGGGATTGTGCTGTAACCATGCAATCAGTTCTCGACAAGCCTGGTTATGGTAGTTTTCATTAGTATAACTAACAGAAAGGGACATGTGAGCCATCAGATTGTCTGGTTGAAGTTGTATGCAACGTTTCAAAGCACTTATTGCATAAGAATCCTGTAATAACAATGGGCAAACAAAATATTATAAATAAATAACTTACTTTTACCCTACTATAATTAAAAATCATAATCAGTTCAAAAATACTTCATAAATAAATTAGAAGTCTTATTAGTGCTAAAGCGTTTACATAAAGTTTATTTTCTTATATGAATGCACATAAATCTTAGTTTAAATATTACATTACTATTTCTATTCCACCAACAAACAGTAAGTTTGACATAAACTTGTTAGAATCTGAAATATTTTTAATGCAAACAATCAACATTGAAAACTTCAAACTCCACCTGCTCATTTTCAGCTTGTGTAGTACCAAGATATAACCATGCGTCGGCATTATCAGGATCTTTTTGAACAGCTGCTTCAAAACAAAGAACTGCACTTGGAAAATCTCCATTAGCAAGCATTTTCTTTCCTGTTTCAAAAGGGTTAGATTCCTTTAACATTGGATTATCTTCAGCAAATTCATACTCCTACAATAATAATTTTATTTCAAAATGAAACAAATGATATAAGGATTAGCAACAATAAAACCAGTATGTACTACAAACTTACTTGAGGAAACACTGACTACTGTAAGCAGAAGGGATTTAAAATAGCAAGAGATGGATTGAAAGATTTTCCGTTAATTTTCAGGTTCAGTATTTCCTCAATATGTTTATTATATAAAAAAATAGCTCTGTAACTAATGATAAAAACTTCTTTATAAATAAAAAATATATACAATTTAACCCTAAAAACTATTACAAATATCGTATTGTCTTACAAAAATCTATAAAAAACATCAATTTCGAATAAAAATTTGTCATTTCCAACGCGAAATTATCTCACGTTGAATATACCCATAAAAGTGAACGAAACACGTGTTCGAGTCCTTTTGTATTATTTATTTCTTACCACAGTTTCTTATTTTCTATTTCGAATACCTATAAAACTACATTACTATATTTTATTGTAAATTATTATATTATAATGTTAGTTAATAATCTTTCAGGCCTAGGCCCATGGTCTAAAAACTGAATTATGTTGTTAGGCTCTAAAACTTTTTAATCAATTTATACCAATATTCCTAGGATATTTAGAACATGTATGTACAAAAACATAATAGAAAAAATTAAAAATCGTCAAAAAGTTTATTTGAGTTCAAAATAAACGTCCCACGTTTAACTAGAATTACGGTAAAATTGTTGAAATTAAATTTTCACGTTATTTACTAGCTCATAGGTGTAATATATTTTTTTAATTTTGTAAAATTTGTATACCTTGTAAGGATCGGTTAGTTCATCTATGTCATCCAACCATGGATGATTATCTCCAACTTCTTCAGCTAGTTTCTTCCATTCATTCTGCAATTTATCCCAAAATGCGTTGTTGTAATCATCCCCTTAAAAAATAAGTATACATAGACATATGAAAAATTTTCAGATCTTTATTGAAATTGAAGATGTAACCATAACAGAAAATACAGTAGATTGAATGAATTGTATTTTCCCTTATGGATACATCCTGCACGTATTTCTAGTAATCACTGTTGTAAATAGATTTCGTTTAAATATCAGTTTTATTGTTTTTTTGTTTCTTTAATTGATTTTAATCTAATTGATATTGGTAATTTGTTTTCTTTATTATGTAAATAATTTCTTTACATTTAGTTTTTTCTTAGACGTTTGAATCTTAAAATCTGATTATGGTCATATGATCAGTCATAATAGAATGTTCAAAATTTTGACACATTGGACAAAAAATAAATAAAGATACAGTTTGTTGCTAATGATATCAGAACAAAAAAGTAGTCAAATATTTTTAAAAATTTAATAAGGCGAGTGTTACAGTAGTCGCCAATGATGTGTAAATCAAACTATTGTTGAAGGCCAAAGTTATGAGCACAGGGGTTAAAAATAGGAAAACGATCACTGTTGAAAAGTATTCAAGAACTTTAGAGAAAATAAGTAAGGCACTGCGATTGTTAAGTTGTGCCAATAAAAAGTGAGCTTTTGTGCACTAATTTAAAATGATCTACCTACGTTTTAATTAAATAGGTTCATGGAATATTTTCTTTAAAATTAAACCACTTTTACACACAGGCACAATACAATATTTAACCATTTTCTCGTTTCGTTTGTTTATAAAATTTATGGATCACGTGTATTGTTTCTCGCCAATATAGGGAAACTTTTACTACTCGGCTATCTTCATAAACAGTTAACTTCGTGGGTACTACTTACTGATGCCAACGTTACCTATAAACTCTTCAAATTTACGGGACAGGAGTTCTAATATACACCTGAGTCTTCTTTCTCTTTCTCTTTTTCTCTGTCTCTTCAAACACGAATTGTAGCAGCCTCGATTAAAAATCGAATAGCTCGCGTTTCTCGCTACCTAACTTCCTCTTATACGTTATTATTATATCGCCGAAATCACTCTCATGGGTTGGTTTTACATATATGCATATCAAGCGGAAAGATGTCATCTATATAGTGTACTGTTTACAAGTATCCACGTAATGGAAAATACACAATCATTATCTCAAGAAATTGATGTGTAGTAAAACTACAAGTGTACTTGAAATAGTTTACTTGAATCTAATTATTTGTCATTATTATCCAAACAGTATGGATAATTAGCAACCTGTATTATCTCCTTTAATTTTTGATCGATATATAACTTAATTCGATTATTCAGTGCAAATTAAATAAACAGTCATACCTTTTTCGACATTGAGTCCTTTCTCTACATTCCACGTTTTATTAAGTGTGTCAGCTTTACCATTAATATATTCACTTGTCCATGTATCAGCTTCATCATTTACATTGTCTTTATTTAAAATTGTTGAATGATTTCCTTGCTCTAAATTAACCTTCTTCATAAAATCCATAAACTGTATAACACTTACATTAATTTGTTTTTTGTTAAGAATATTCATCTTTACCTGTACATAATCTTGATTCCCTTCATCTTTATTAAATATATGTTTAAATGCATCACTGTTGTATATATCTTTATTTACTATTTCCATTTCAGAAACACTAAAGGCGTTATCTGAATTGGATGTATCATTTTGTTCCCTTTTCGAAATTTCAGCCCAGATTAGATCGTGATTTAATTCCAACTGATTAATATGTGATCCCTAAAAAAAATAATAAAATAATTTTAATATTTACAATTAATATCAAACAAATTATATTTTCTAAATATTAAAATTATTCATAACATTTCAGTTATTCTGTTAAAGCTGCATTTTTAATATGTATAAAAGAAAGTGCGATTACATATATATAAAACTGTTTTTGAAAACAAAGTTCTCAAAAGAATGGTGGGGCTAAAGGACAACATATATTGTAGGCCTCTTAGTTCAATGCATATTAAGCAAAAACAGAATAATGGAACTAAATCTGATGTAACAAAAAGATTAAACAGTAAACATATTTATCACATGCCACCTAAATAAAAAGCCATTTTAGATGTAAAAGAAAAACTATATACTATTACCATGTAACTTTTTTATTATATTTTCAAAAAAAAAAGGTTTGTTCACATCGAGCTACTCTGAAGAAAATGAACAAGAATTAATTAATCCTAAAATACAATGGCATACAAATTGGAAATAAGAAGGTATGTCAATTAAAATCAATTATATGTATCAAAATGGTGATAGTCACACTAATATTTCAAAATGAGCAGTATGTAACCAAATGAACAGTATTTTGCAATATGTACAATTTCACCGAAAGGATGGGGTACAAAATCTATATCTATTAAATTTCTGCCAATTTGTTTGGTACATTAAATTGCTTATTTCATTTCAGGTCTAAGTAATAGGACTGACAACTTGATTTACCAAAAATAAGATATTTGGCTATCTATTACTTACATTATCTGTCATATGTGAATATTCATTTGCCCATATATTATCACTTAATTGATCTTTTACTTTTGATGCAGGTATAGGAGGAACTGTTAAACGTTGGGATTCAATTTCTTGCATTTCCTTCATTAAATCTAAAATAATCAGTGAAATTTTGTGTTATTAATTAAAAATTACACATACCACTCATCCTAAATGACTGAGGTAGTGCTCGAGTTTCTTGTAGAAATTCTTGTACGAGATTATCAGTTTGGCTATGGAGCGCAACAGAACTGTGGGCATCAGAAAATGTATGATCTTTTGTATAATGTCCAGCAAATTTTAAAAGGGCATTATCATCACCACAATCCCCTTCTGCTAATTTTCTCCAAGCCATTATTTATGTTTGTTTATCACTAATATAATAAAATTATTTGATGAAACTGGAACAAATTTAATTTTGAAGATATACAGAGAATTTTTACAGCAAAAAAAAACAGTAAAATGACAATATTCTTAATTTATTTAGAAAAAGTTTGATGATCATTTGTTATCTACTTCAACCTTATTGAATTAAAATTTATTGCATATAACGTATAATTAGATTTCATATACATACTTATTAAACAAACATCACACACCAACACTGGCACAAAACTGCATAAACAGCGTATAAATAAACACCGAATATTTTTTAAACCTGAACACTAACTTTACCTGCTGATGTTACTCAAACTCAAATACGGCAGTAGAAATCAAAGTTCAGAGATAAGTATAAACAGCGTACGTACACACACATCCTAATTTTCACAAAGATGTAAATTACTAGAAAGCATATATTACAGTGTGATATAAACGTCTGAATTAGAATATATGAAAACTAAAAATAGTCAATAAAAAATATTTTTGTTGAAAAATAGGTATCATTCATTAACCTCGCAAAGTCGGTATCCCAGTTTATTATTTTGACATTGGATATAATGATATAATAAAATATAGGGGACCATCCACAGATTAGGAAGGTTTATGGATGGAAAAATGAATTTTTGCGCCGTTAGCACAATCTTATAAGTAGCACGTACATTAGGAAACAAAAGGCACGAAATTTAAATAGATTTCAGCTATGTATTTAATTTTAAGTTATAAAGTTAAAATTTGATGTGTAATAAGCCATTAAAAAAAAACATGGTTTCTTTATTTTTGAAAATGGATTCTTTACATGTCTTTATCAAAATAATATGGAGAAATAACAGTAAGAAAGATTAAAATACAATAAAATAGTAATTTGTTTGTTTAAATATGTACAAATTACGACTACTATTAAGAAAAAAATGCATAGCGTAACACACAAATGATACTTAGAGGCACTAGCACTGACTATGTTAAAAAGTAGTTAAAAAGTAAAAAACACTTGGTAATTGTTTCACAAAAAATTTATTGAATTTCTCTAACAATTGTTTCGGTTATTACACCATTTTCAAAGAGTTACTTATCAACTAACTAACTGACTATGTGTTCTATCTCTTTCTATTCCTGTTTAATACATAAAAACATATCACTAATCCAAGAATTTATAACTATATATCGATGATCGGTAGCTCTGTATATATAGTTTGTTTCTTTCTAATGCGGAATCCTCGCGTAATCGACAGCCGGTCCGGGTATATATGTAGATGGTACAGACAGACAATTTTTTTAAGTATCATTTGTGTGTTACTGATAACATACAAATAACAATTTAAAAGTCAGTTCTTTTGATATTGTTACAGATAGACACTTATTTAAATATATATATCTGTTTTTATATGTATATCAATAGATTACTCTATGGGCAGTAGTATTCTAATCTGTGGTATTTGAAGATTTCCAATTTCCAATCATGTTTCAATGAATGTGACAGTGATATTCCGGTGTTTTTATGAAAAATTAGCATTTTCTGTAAAATAATTAAGTTTTGTAGTGTAGGTAAATGCATTATTTATTTTAATGTAGTACTGGCGTCATGAATTAAATTATCAATCCGTTTTACATTCACATTACTACTACAATTGCTATCATCAATACTATCACGGTAAGTTATGTACTAAAGAATAGTGTTTTGGGAAATAGCTTCCTTATAAACATGTTTTCTTTGTATAGTATTTTGTCTTACTGCAGAAGGAGCTTATTTTATTTATAAAGTTGTAACTTTTTCAAATTCTTTACTTAATGTAAATTAGTATGAAGAAAAATGGCCGCCTAGTGTCAAGAAATTTAATTGAAATAGTATTTATCAAATAACACTTATATATCTCAGAATTTGGTGTATATTTGCAGGTACTTATATCATTGTTTTATCAAACAAAATGTCAACTGCAGGCTCAAGTGGTTCTGGAAGAGGCAGAGGGGGCTCTCATGTAGGAGAGCAATCAAAAGAAACTAAGGACTCAAAGCCAAATCCAAAAATGTCAAAAGCATTGGGAACATCTGCAAAACGTATACAGAAGGAGTTGGCCGAAATTACTCTTGATCCTCCTCCAAATTGCAGTGCTGGCCCTAAAGGAGAAAACTTTTATGAATGGGTTTCTACCATTTTAGGACCTCCTGGTTCAGTTTATGAGGGAGGAGTATTTTTCCTTGACATACACTTTTCCCCAGAATATCCCTTTAAACCACCCAAAGTAACATTTCGTACAAGGATTTATCATTGCAATATTAACAGCCAAGGAGTTATTTGTTTGGATATTTTAAAAGATAATTGGAGTCCAGCTTTGACTATTTCGAAAGTACTTTTATCCATTTGTTCATTATTAACGGACTGTAATCCTGGTAAGTATACATGAAGATGTTGTATGAAGTATTTGATAATTTTTAAGGTACCTATTTGCTAATATTTTTGGTGGTACAATACAAATGTACAGGGTTATTGAAGTTTTGTAGCTTAGCATATATATTCTAACAAAAGTTAAAGCAATTTAAAACTGGAAACCTGGTTATGCCAGTTTTTGATAATGGTCTACTAAATTAAAACAGTTCCATCTTTTTGTCACATCTAGTTGTACTGGAAGTAGACGCAAAGTTCATTATTTCAAATGGAATTTTACTGTTTTATGTAAAGCTTAAAATTATTGTGTTTTCAATGTGTTGTTTTAATACTTTATCTTTAAACTCAATAATTTTGGAGATAATTCTAAATTTGAAAAAATGTACCAATAATGAACTGATTGATAGAAATTAATAATTTGGTTATAATGCACTGTAAATAATTCAATTTTTATCATTCAAATTTAAAAGATGCTTCTTTGCTTAATCAAAAATACAAATATCTTCAATTACAATTGACTTTTATTTTAAAGGAATACTGTATGTCTCTTAAATTTTACGTTTTTAATTTTTTCTTTCAGTTCATGTTGTTTAATGTTTTCAAATCTTTTATTTATAATGCCATGACCATTGTTGCCACTAGTCACTCATAAAGTAATTTATGTAATGTATATTATTATGTTAGGACATTCGTAATTAGTTAAGCCAAAGGGGTAACTTTTAAAGGCGAAAACAACATTAGTTACATTGAATTATAAACGAGTCTTTATAATTTTTATATTAATTTGTGTTTGTCAGATTTTTTCTTAATTTGAAATTGTCTGGAGAACTATTTATTAATTCTAATAAATTCACATTTACATAACACGATGATTTCAAGTTCTTAAAAATTGATTTAACAATTTTCCATGGAACTATGGGATTTTTTTTTAAATTATTTCTGAATTTTGTTGGGAATTTTGTTGTGCACAAAACATAATTTTTTGATGACTCAACTACTTTGAAAGTTATTCAAGGTATTAAAATTTAAAACATTTATGTACATTGTCTCATAAATGAGCTACAAAATTTAGAAATATAATCAATATTAAGGGCCCAAATTTTAAACAAGTGACATTGATAAAAAAAGTTGAGTTTTTTGAACCAATCAATATGAATGTACTTGTTAATCTATATTTTCCAAGAGAAGGCCAGTTTAAGGAACATGTAGATATTCGAAGAAAAAAAAATAGTTGTAATTAACGGATTTGCTTTGAAAAACATCATTAAAATTACAACTTTCAACAATCTTTTAGGAACTATTTAACTTAATTCTGTTACTATGTTTCATTTTATAATTTGTTTTTAAATTTTAATGTACATGTTTTTAATTTGGATGGTCATTTTAGTTGAAATTGTATTTACAGGATTTTGATCACTTCTGTTAATTTACTTTATGAATATTATCGGAGGCTTAAAATTATCGCGGTTAGTGTATGGGGGGGGGGTGTACCTACAATTCCGGGATATCTAATGGTATTGTTTTGAGGTTTTGACATAGTTTTTTTATGTTACTAATGATAACCATAAAAATAATCATTCATTTGGGGGTTTAGGTTTTGTGACCTATTATTAAGCAGGGGATTTGATTTGTAATACTGCTTGACAAAGGTAGATAAAGCGGTCAAGAGTGAATCAATTTTGCGTGACGTATTTTATGAGTGGCCCTATGGATAAACACTTAAAATGAATTTAAACGTCAAAGTGCATGCATGAACTGGTGTAATACAAAAAACAATCACTATAGTAATGGCCTCGACTTCTGTTACGATGATTGATATGAAACCTCCTTGGCTTGTTATTTAGTTAATTAAAGGTTCTTTTTGAAATTAGATATGTACCTAAGTAATTGATGAAAAATCAGAAGGAACTACTTTGAGATTTTGCAAAAAATACCTGAAACTTTAAATAAATATAAATCAAATTCGGTTTTGATTATCAAATCTTGGTTCGATTAGGAAGTTTACTGAATTGTATAAAAAAAATTACGTTTACTTCCACTTTACTATAAATTTGTAACTAAACAGTGTAGGGGTCTATTTAAACCAATAATTTTAACGAATATTTGAAAATCATTGGAATTTTATATAAAAAAACATAACTTTTTTGATACATTTATTTTTAAATATTTATAATTAGTTTGCGTATATATTTTTATGAACAAAACATTTTAAATAAAGAAATAAGAAGACTTGGTAAAGTTTCACTGGAATAATTTATTGTCTTGACAGTATTGTTTCTAGCTATGTGCTCATTTTCAAGAGTATACTTATACTATAGTAAGGGGCTATATACTGTAGTATATGTATACTCTTGAAAATGAGCACATAACTCGAAACAATAAATTATTCCACTGAATCTTTACCAAGTCTTATTTGTTCATTTAAGTTATTGAACGTGTTTCATAAAAAGTGCATCCACCAAAGTTTAAATATTACAAAACATTTTTTTGAAGTAATAGTATGTAGTAGTAGCAGTAAACAGAATAAATAGAACATGATTTAAGTACATAAAATCATTTCCTTTTATAGCCGATCCATTAGTGGGCAGCATTGCTACTCAGTATCTTCAAAATAGAGAAGAACACGATCGTATCGCAAGACTTTGGACTAAGCGTTATGCAACGTGATTTATTTCACTACTGTACGTGTTTTGTCACACTAAAAGTTTTTATGCTTAAGTTTTGTCATCAGTAATACTTCCTTCTAAGTAAAGCGTTTGATTTGAAGTAATAACAAAAAATTATTTAATAAATTTTATTTCAAAATGAGTGTAGTTTTAAGTATTGTGTACTTTACATGTAAGCTGAAGTCCGTAAAAAAATTATATGTACGAATTACATAAACGTTTATTAAATTGGTTTTAGATTTTAAGAACGTTGTATCGATAAATGTATCATGTGCTAATATAATTTTGCTGAATATCGTGAATTGTATGGTAGTTAATTTGGCTCGAATACTATATAACAAAGATATAATAGTAAAAAGTGAAGATGTCATTAAATGTGGGAAAAACTTATGTAGTTTTTCTTTTAAATTATTGTTTTGCACTGATACCTCTCTAATTAAACTAAATTATGCTAGATAGCCCGAAAACAATATACCAACTAACGTGAAATTATCGTAATAGTTTTTTTTTTAACATAATACATACTACAATATACATCCAGAAATGTTTACCGCTTTTTCGTTTATTATTTTTATAAATAATCATAAATTTTGTATTTCAAGAATAGATTTCAATAAAAAAAGTGAAAAACCAAACTTTAAAAGAATATTTATGAAGATTAACATTCTATGATGTTTTAAAAGTTACGGGGTATAAAAAGTATGCAAGATAATAGAAAGTAGAGGCGTTCTAGCGCACACATGATCGGCTAAGAGATAAAATCAATATGGAAAAATAACAATAGCAACTTGTTGGTTGTTGACTATACAATTTACATATAAAAGGCATTTCAATGCAGACAGCCTGTTCTGATCATGTTTTATATGAAACGGCACTTTGCCCTTTAATGGCACGTGCTCATTAGTTAGCTAATTTTATAATTTGAGTTGCTTAAAAACTACATTTAGCATTGAAAAAGGCCTTAAAATTTTTATTTCCTTGCAAGTGATGTAGAACATGTGATGATATCGGGATACCCTTTATACTTTTAAAATAGCATGTCCTGACTAGTTCATCATTTGCCGAGCTGAAACCGCTGAAGTTAGAAACATATACGAACAAGTAATAAGTGACAGCGACGTAAGCATTTTTAGAATATATTCCCTAAAAGGGTAAAGGAGGCATATTCATTTTTACAAGTTCATTACATCTCCTGAACAGTTTAAGTTAAAAAAAACATGTAAATCGGCATTTTAACTTTTTATAAAAGAATAATATATATATATATATATATTAGTATTTTTCAAAATTCAATCACCATTGGGGTGAATATTGGAGGTTTAAGTATGTATGAAAAAAAGAAATAGTTGTACACTTAACGGTTATACCGATTTTGACTAATTTTTGTCATATATCTAACACTTCTATGTTGCTATCAGGGGTCTGGAGAACGACGAATTTATTACGGTGTACACATCTATACGTCTGTGTCTCACATGTACACATGTACCGGAAGTGAACATGCTTACAGATCGTCTTGTATGTCAGTGTATTTGGTTAATGCGTTGCTTGCACACAACGGGACAAATACTTAAAAAAAGATCGTTTACTGTCACTTGGTCCGTCATACATCCGCTTAGGCCGTTAGAAATATAGAAGTATACAATATGTGGGTGTCGTTTGATTTGTCTCAACATCGAAAAAAAAATATTGGCCCTGAGGCGCTACATTATGCGACCAACAAAACAAGAAAAAAAATTAAAATCCGTCGTTATCGGTATTCTAATAAAGTTATTTAAAAGGCAGTTTCAAAGATAAATACATGCTACATTAAAAAAAGAAATATATTGGGCAATTTCAAATTCCATCTAGGTGAAGTCGCGAGCAACCGCTATCGAATAGTATATAATATAATACAACTAACGAAAAATTTAATTGTAATTACCCCACTTCTGAAGATGCTCCTGAAATGTGATATGATTCGAATAAAAATTAACGCCTCATTTACGAACTAAAACAAAAGTAATCCACTCTATCATGAGATGTACTAAAACTCTTAGTAGTTTATAAGAGATAATTTATCCCTAAGAATGGAAAATTTTATTGTTTACAACTGATAACTTATAACAATTATCATTATTCTACATATTTATACAATACTTATTTATAACGCCTTAGAAAAGTTCTCTTCAACACTGCAATTACGTTCTTTTGGTATTACAAGTCTTCCTACATCTATGTGTCTTCTCTCCAAAAGTTCATATAGTTGCATCCTTAATGTTGCGTTAAATCCTCTTTTCCTTCCAAATATCCAAATTTGATCTGAAAATTGATAAATCACTAAAAGGACAAATTAAATAATAAGTCAAAATAACTTTCTACTTGTGTTACAGAAGATATATAGGTCAAAAAAATACAAATATAGCAATACAAAGAATGAATATTATTACATTATATTGGTTTTCCGTATTTATTTATAGACGTGAAGCTATTTTGGCTTTACGGGTAATAGTTGAGAAAACGACAGAAAAAAGAAAGGGCGCGTACATAGGATTCGTAGGTCTAGAAAAAGCTTTTGGTAATGTTATATGAGAAAACATTCTGAAAATACTTCAAAATGTAGGTATATAAGAGTGATATATGTATAGTTTGTATAAAGGACAACAGATAGTTATAGAATTTGAGCAGCAACGTAAAATATTAGGAAGAGAACTAGACAAGGATGCATATTCATTGTTATCGCTAATTATTAATGTATATATTAAAGATGCGATTTTTATTATTAAAGAACAGGACAGCTTTCGGGATAGATAAGTATAATGAAGCAAAAGATTACATCAGCGGATAATATATCAGTATTAGCATACAGCAAGTAGTTAGACAGCCTTATATAAAATGGAAGTGGTATTGACAGAAAAGTATGGAATGAACATAAATAAAAATAAAACAAAAATATTAGTACCCAAAGGTGGTGACAGTAGCGTTAGAGCTAATATAAAAAGTGCAAATGAATAACTAGAAGTCGCTCAGTCGCCAATTTTATTTTATTTTCTATATCTAGGAAGTTGGGACTTAGGATCAAAAAAGTAGCAGAGATAATAAATATACTTTGGATAGAAATGGTTAGAAATGAGGAGATATTAGAAAAGTAGGAGGACAAAGGGTGCTGTGGAAATCAATAAGTAAAAGAAGAGATAAAATGGTAGAACACCTGACACATGAAGGACTAATTAGAGATATAACAGGCGGACTGAAAAATTCGTAGGCTAGCATAGAAATTTTTTTTTTTTTGATAGAATTTGATTTTATTATTCAATATAGTTCCTTCGAGGGCGATACAACGATTAACGATTATAGCAGTCATACAATTTTTCGATACTATTTTTATAATACGATTTGTCTTTAGCCTCAAAATATGTTAGGCTTCAGTTTCGGCGATTACCTCTTCATCGGCGCGAAATTTCTGTCCAGCGAGCATCCTCTTGAGGTCTGAGAACAGAAAAAAGTCGCTGGGGGCCAGATCTGGAGAGTACGGTGACGGTGGATGCGGAAGCAATTCGAAGCCCAATTCATGGAATTTTGCCATCGATTTCATTGATTTGCGACACGGTGCATTGTTTTGATGAAACAGAACTTTCTTTTTCTTCAAATAAGGCCGCTTTTCCGCGATTTCGTCTTTTAAACGCTCCAATAACGCTACGTAATAGTCGCTGTTTATGGTTTTCCCCTTTTTAAGATAGTCAATGAATATTATACTATACCATGAGCATCCCAGAATACTGATGGCGATGCCATAACCGCCTCTTTGGGGCGTCCACTGCGTGCATCGTCCTCGGTGCTCATTTCGCCTCGTTTAAATTTAGCAAACCACTTTTCAACGGTTGATTTTCCTGGTGCAAAGTCCGAATAATGTTTATCAAGCCAAGCCTTGGTTTCAACAGTATTTTTTTTTTTCGCCAAAAAGTAATGCTATATTTATTCTTTCAACCTGAATTGGGACTGTGCGACTTAATTAATAATTTAGATTAATAAAAGAGAATTCTAAATTTGCTAATCATTTATTAAAAGATAATCATCATTTTCAAAATCAGGATATTCCTAATTATGTAAAAAATTTACATTTTGCTAATAAAGGAACTAAATTAAACGCTTTAGAAACTTTCGAAATTAAAAGAATGATAACTTGTTAAACGAACAACTTGATTTAAGCCAATCACCGCTGTTAAATCTTAAGATGTTTATTATGGGAAAAATCAGTAATTAACCCTCATATACTATAATATTATACCTAAGTTTATTGCTTCAGTTGTTATTAAACTCCTGTCGATGGCATAACTGCTAAAATACGTATAGTGTTTCTAAATAAATTTATGGAACATTTTCACCGAGTGTTTTTTCATCTTTTGTCCTAATGGTATATATATATTTTGAAAACCTTAAACGCATAAAGCTTGGGTCTAAAGCACGTCTAATGAATATAATGTAATTTCAAAAACCAATTTAAAAATAAAGAAATACAAGATATAATAATAAATCATATGATAGGCAATGATTATATATATTTTGTACATTTACAGAAGTTTTGTACAATATATAAATGCACATTTGCAATTGATTAAAGATGCAATTTTCAATTCTTGTATGAAGGCGTTACTTACCTACATAAAAAATCCCCAAATCTGCGCAAGTCCAAATAACAGCGAAGTTTTCGTAGTCAGTTTCCAGAAATTGATAAATTCCTGCTCCTGGAAGGTATTTGGCCAAAAGGGTAGGTAATGTGGAATCCACTTTGTATGAAAATATACTCTTTATTTTTTTGTTGGGTATTGCTGTTCCTCGATTAATTATTATACTTCCGGACCTACGAAATTCATCATTTTAAAATTAAATATTTCGCAAATATAAAGTACTACTACAATCGCATAACGCATATATTGTCCAATAAATTTTTAAAAAGTTAAATATTCTTTTCAAACTTTGCTCAACAGTCATGCGTCTTAAAACTCTTTTGTATTGCACTCTTGCATATATTATGTTTGCGAGATCAAACGAGCCGCTTCGTGCGTTATCGATCCTTGTCTGCGACGTTCGTTCATAACAAAATTAAAGCGGTTTTATATTAAGATTAAAAAAGTATAAATTAAGCTGCAAAAGCAAAAAAACCGGTGGGACCGAAATTGCCACTAAAAATAAAGATCTACCTGCTACAAAATTGGGGTTTTAAAAGTAAACAACCAATCTTGCCACCAGGTTATGGATAAAAATGGTCACTATGTGCCTTACATATATTGTTTATTGAGAAATAAACAATCACAAACATACGAAAAATTATTTAGTCTGTTAAAATCCAAAATTTTAAAGGATTTTAATTTAAACTTCTATCCTTATTAATTACTGTTAAATAAATACCATAAAATATCAATAAAGTATTTTCCTTTCTCATTAGAATAATTTCTACCTATTAGGTGTTAGTGGCACAATCGGTTCTACCTTTTCAAAGACCCTTTTTTGGTCAGTGGCAAGATCGGTTATATCTTTTTTGGTCAGGTATAATTTGGTGGCACCTTCGGCTACGCCTAAAAAAACATAATTCGATATTTCAAGGATATAAATCCACCTAGATCTAACTGAACACACACACATACACTGACGCATGATAACATATGTTCTAGTAAATATTTGGAAACATACCATCTACTTATCGTCCTTACTGTCACTTGAAGTTGTTTCCTTTCATTCTCCCAAATATTTAAACTTACACAACTGGTTATTAACTCCATCAAGTGAAAAGTTCTTTCAATTTCGTACCATGTACCAGCAATCTAAAACGAGAACAGAAATCTATAAAGTTTTAATATATTAGGTAAATAGCATATAATCATATTATCCAGGTTGTGGAATCTTTTATAAACTACCAATGGTGTCCCGTTAAAACGGGAAGCAACTACTGCAAAATAAGAAGAAAAACGTATCAGAATGTAATACACATATCGGACACCAAAAAGCGCAATATTTTTCCTACTGCTCCCTATAAACAGTGTTTGCTGAATAAATATAGATAGTATAGCCGTTTGTAGATATTTGATACTTATTTGTGGAATTCAGCTACGCCATACCGAGCGGCGTGGTCTAGTGCTCTAGATTATTGCTTAGCATTCGGGAGGTCATCGGTTCGAACCCGAATCCGGTTGTTCTGGTCCAAGTTTTCTGTGGTTTCCTTGGATTATTTAGGCAAATGCTGGGACAGTAACATTTCACAGATAATCTTTCACTTCTCTTCTGTCTTCATTTCGTCCGTCTCATTTTTCTCTCCCTAACCACACCACCCACCCATTCCCACGATTCCTGCAAGGAGGCTGAAGAGGGACTTACGCCCTACCCTCCGGCTTTGCACTGCAGTGTAGGTCCAGAGCAGCCGCACCCGGTTTCGATCCAGTGTTCTCCTGAATGTTAAGCAATGGTCTAGAGCACTAGACCACGCCGCTCGGGTATGACTGTTTTATAATTCAGTTATATTTTTATTATTATTCTCTATGGTATACTTAAGCCACTGTCCGTACATATGAATTTATTAATCAAAATAATAAGATTCTAAAATATCAATAGTTTGATATATTACAAAACTTAGGTAGCATTGTTCCATATGAAAATTAGCACTCAAGAAATAAATAAACCCTCCATGAACTTTACGTTAAGCTATGAAACAATTTTATTAGTAAACTACAGTAAAAATAAGCATTCTTTAAACTGCTTAGAAAATATCTATTTTGCAATTGGCATTTTGAATGCAAATTTTTCAGAATAATTTTACATTCTGTATTTGAAATGGGGAATCGTTTCATATTTTGCATCTTCTGTTTCAAATACATTGTAATAACATTACGTTTTACGAAGCAGTCGTTATTACCTAAATTAAAGAAACAAGTTTAACGAATAAACGTAAAAATGTCTACGCATAACATTAATAATTAGAGTAATTAAATATTTGGATAATTTTAATAATTAGGGTAGTAACTTCAGAAATTTAAAAATTCTAACTGAAAATAAATGCTCAATTTTATGTAATTTCGTAATTCTTATTGTAAAAAAAGATTTTTTCAGTATGGTTTATGGTCGGTAATTATATTGAATTGTCAGCCTAAAAGTAAGGCTTAAATATTTTAAATGCCCAAATTATAAATTTTACGAACTGTAAAATATTTGAGCTATCTTTAAAAACCATTTGATCATGCTGATGGTAGGATTTTTTTGAAATGACAAAAACTATTTTTTAATCTAAAATGAAAGAAAAATAAATACAACGCAATATATGTTCTCTACTTGATATAACAGATCCTCCGTGGTTTTATTGACAAAATAATTATAATACGATTTAAATTAAATCATTATAAAAATAAACTTAACTGAATGAGCTTTTTTTACAAAATTTCTCTTCAATGACTTCTCTGATGTTGAACTTGTGATGTCAATTTTGTCAAATCTGGCTTATAGTTAGTCGTCTTAAGACGAATACAAATATCTGAATTTTCGGTAGTAGTACTACCGAATTCAAGCGAATCACTTGAAATTATGAAATGGGTTACTTAGTGGTCCGCGGGTCATAGGTTGCTAACATCTATCCTACACCAACAAATAAAAGTAAAATAGCTTACCTTGGACACGTTAAAATTCCGTAGAGCTATATACTTCGGACAACGCCCAAATCCTGAAGAATGATAACATTTTACATGGAAAACAAAAACTATAAACACAAGAATACCAATCGCTTTTAAAGTCATTTTTTGTAGGTTACAGTCTCCTAATACAATTTTTACCTACTGTATATACTTTTTTCCTACAAGTCCTATAAATTATCTACACTACTTTAATAAATGTAAACAATGCGTTATAGTTAGGAAAAAAGGCCCTAAATAACCTAAATACTGAAAAATAGGGTATAAACTTTTTATTTAATCTTTAATAGGAAAAAAGTAGGGTATCTAATAAACACAAGAAAAGAACTAAATAAATTACTACAACCAAAAAATTCTTTGCATAAACGTTCAGAAGCCTAAAGCGCTTGTTTCTTTGTTGATGAAATAAGATTATTTCACCGGTGCACAGATGTGCCACTTCTTTTGATTCCTATGGGGGAATCGATGCAATAAACGGACTTCTTCGACTTGGGTGGAAAGGTAGGATTTTGATTTTGAACTGCTTATTTCATTTTTGCTGGTAGTCAGTTATTTTATTTCATTTGGTTTTGAAAATTTTATTGTTTTAAATCAAATAAAAATTATATTAAACGGAATTATCAATTATAAATTATAAAAAACTGAAAAATAAATAAATTAAACAGCGTTAATGTCAATAGTAACTGAACATATAATTTATAATACGTATTTGCCACAATACAAAACGCGTTTAAATCCAACACGGGGATAAATAATGTATGTTGGGTTGCATATAAATATTGCGGATTTCGTAAAGTCGTACGTTATTATAATAAAGCCACTGTGAAAACACTGCCGCTCTATACAAAATTGGAAAATGACTAATTTATAGCACTAAACATCTTACGAATAAGACAACACGACACACCAATTGTGGGTCTGATAAAGAAGCACTTAATATGTCATGTTAAAGTAACCGAACCTAATATTACCTGTTTAAGTTAAGTTATAACTTATTAATTACCTTAGCGTCATTTCCATAATTCGAATTTTTGACTCCGCCCCCACCACCAAACACTGTTTAGTTTTGTACAAGGTCATCATTACCACCCTCTACCTCTCCCGGGCTGTTGCAACGAGGATATACCCTGGCACTCATTATTATAATTATATTAATTTATTTATAATCCTGCTTCTTTATCCATATCCCTTTCTGACTACCAACTAGTTCCCACGGGGATGTACTCTAAAAATCTTCCCTTATAATTCACCTCCTACAGAGGTGGAGTGAGTATTTCAACAATTACCAAAAACTAAATTGCAAATAAACAACTTTCCTATAATAAAAACAATATATCCCAAGAAATTTAATTAAAACATATATAAAATTTTAACAACAATTCTAATTTCATTAATTTACTATTGCTACATATATTTAGTTTAATCCTGCGAAAGGTTTTTATATTCATTTATTAATTGCAATACATGTTATTTTTTATTATTACGTTGTTTTGTATTTTTACTCGTTTAATGTTCAAGGAATTAAAATTCTTGTATACATGGCCTAGTTTGCTTACACCACAATATTAAATAAAAATTTATGTAAATAAAATTTCACGTGGGGGAACTATGATAAAGATCTGTATACGGTTAAATGTAAATTGAACCACAGAAATTGTTTATTAATTTACTAATAATAATTCAATTGTGTACGTATTTTTATAAATAAAAACAAAGTACATCTTTAATGTTATATGTAATTACCTTGTTTCTCAATTTGATTCGTTTATTGTTTAAAAAAAAATCAATTTCTTTTTGATTTGGTCAATTTGGTGGAATTTTACTATACCAGAGGAGTTCAAGTTCAAGTTCAGTTTTTTATTATTCTTTGCACAGCTTTTGTTGTTTATTTAATCGTGTATATATGGTTGTTAAAGTAATTCATAGAAATTTAACGTTTTTGTTAATGTGTTGTTTGGGATGCCTAAACTGAGTAGAGTTTCTTTAATTACGAAATGGTTTCATTCGGTTACATATAAATTGAGCCACAGAAATAACATATTAATTTAACAAAAATCATTAAATTGTAACTACAGTTTTTATTAACAGTAATACATTATTTTGTTAATAGCATTTGTAATTATTTTTCTTATATTTTTAATCATTTGATGATTAAGAAATTCAATTTCAAGTATACTTGGAAGAATTTTACTGTACCATGTTGTGGTTGTTAATATCAATCTTTACAAATTGTATATTGCTGTTTGGGGTTCCAGGCCAAAGAATATAATGTTTCTACTACTTGTATGAATTAATGAGATTCCCGAAGACGTTGCTTCACTCATCACTTAAGAAGAATCACTTAACCCAGTAGAAGTTCAATTATTGAACGTTATTACTTAATAAACTATTACTTATGAATGTTAGCAATACACTTATGAGGAATAAAACTTCCGTACTACTAACAATACCTTGGAGGAGATGAGTATTCGAATCAAGAGCTGATTTCTGACTGCTATAGTTTTTTAAATTTTCATAATAAACAAAGGGTAGTATTTGTCTAGATAGGACGTGACTTCCTGTCCATATAAGTAAATCAATTTGCAAACACAAACAATCAAGCAATATCCAAGAGTATACAAGATTAAGATTTCTTAAATATAAACAGAGAAGTAAACAATATCTAATGGTGAGAATCATAACATTCCTCCACCGTTAGTTTCAAGCAAATTAAATTTTAAATCGTAAATTTGTTTGAATAAGAATTACATCTTATATTAAAACAATAATAAGTAACAATTGATATATAAGGATGCCTTAAACTAAGATATAATGTTTATAATGAGTATAGAATGTATAAAAGTCGTTTATAATCTAAATAAAATACATAATCGTCTTATCTTTCATAGTTTGTTGTTAACTTCCAATTAATACATTCTTTCCTTGGAAAGTTTTCATCTCAACTTTCCACACGATACAAGTTTTCATGTAACACAGGAGTCGACGCGGTCAGTTCGAGAGAATCGTACACCAGGTTCCATATAACTTCTTGACTAGGTGCTGGTTCTTCTCGGGATAATTTCCTATCCTGGTTGATTTATATTAAAAATCCGTATATACTTGTTACAATCACTTCCGGAAAACGTTAACCATCATGTGTTTATTAGTTGATGAAATAAGATTATTTCACCGGTGCACAGATGTGCCACTTCTTTTGATTCGTATGGGGGAATCGATGCAATAAACGGACTTTGTGTTTTAAAAGTTTATTACACCCAAACTATTTACAACTATATACACACTCCTACTAATTTTATTGTACGCCGTGATTGCTACTTATTTTTACGAAAATACTAAATGACTGCAGATTATGATTTATTATATGAAACTATATGTTATTAAATACTATATGTTTAGAGAGATCTTGATGTGATTGGTGCAATATGTTAATGTACTAAAAATGATCTTTGCTAAAAATGTTTGATGTTTGAATGGTTTGAATCTAATATGATTGAATGATGAATTGATTCTGCAATTGAATGCAGAAATACTTATTTTAAGGTGAATTTAAGAACCGCCCCAGAGGAGGGGGTGGTTCCGATGCACCAACACTTGAAACAACCAAAAAGAAAAAAAGAAGGGAAACGTAAACATACAAAAATGCAACATTGCAAGCTATGTGTCGGTGCATCATCTACGTCCTGGAAATGGTCCGATGGGTCAAAAAATTACCCCCAATAGATCTATCGACTAACTTAACTCTAAAAGAACATTTGGAAACAAAGAAAATATAAAGATTGAATTGATGAAGCTTTTAAATATTGTAACTCCATTTTAGTGTAGAAAATAAAAAACACAAACAAATAAATTGTACCACAATGTACATTTCGCCAAATAGTGGCTATCCACCTGAAGAAGTCACGCGTTCAAAATTTGAGATCTTTGATCTTATTATTTAGACGAATAAGGATTTTAATTCCTTCTTTTTTGGACATATTATTTTTTATTATTACTTTGTTTTGTATTTTTACTCGTTTAATGTTCAAGGAATTAAAATTCTTGTATACATAGCCTAATTTCCTTATACCACAATATTAAATAAAAATTTATGTAAATTAAATTTCACGTGGGGGAACTATGATAAAGATCTGTATACGGTTAAATGTAAATTGAACCACAGAAATGGTTTATTAATTTACTAATAATAATTCAATTGTGTACGTATTTTTATAAATAAAAACAAAGTACATCTTTAATGTTATATGTAATTACCTTGTTTCTCAATTTGATTCGTTTATTGTTTAAAAAAAATCAATTTCTTTTTGATTTGGTCGATTTGGTGGAATTTTACTATACCAGAGGAGTTCAAGTTCAAGTTCAGTTTTTTATTATTGTTTGCACAGCTTTTGTTGTTTATTTAATCGTGTATATGTGGTTGTTAAAGTAATTCATAGAAATTTAACGTTTTTGTTAATGTGTTGTTTGGGATGCCTAAACTGAGTGAGTTTCTTTAATTACGAAATCTTTTCATTCGGTTACATATAAATTGAGCCACAGATATAACATATTAATTTAACAAAAATCATTAAATTGTAACTACAGTTTTTATAAACATTAATACATTATTTTGTTAATAGCATTTGTAATTATTTTTCTTATATTTTTAATCATTCGATGATTAAGAAATTCAATTTCAAGTATACTTGGAAGAATTTTACTGTACCATGTTGTGGTTGTTAATATCAATCTTTACATATATACATATAAATAAAATTAAAGTGTCAACCTCTAATATCGAAATAACTATCTTCTTTAAGCTCATATTATGATTGATCGATGTTTAATTATACAATATTGTAATTGTTTACATTTTCACTCCATTACGAGGAAGAAGAGTTACTAGAGGAATTTTGCTGTTATTTACTTACATATGAGACCCACCGATCAAATTACGTCCTAATATTAGTGTAATGTATAAAAAACACAAGACTCCAGCGTCACAATCGGTGGAGCCACGAATATAACAGAATGCCAAATTTGATTAAAAATGGATATTACCTAGCAAAGACAGCCAAAATAAGAAAAACTAACTTAATTCTCCCTTTTATATGCTAATATGTTACATTTTAGAATCAATATAATACATATAAATTAAATCACAGAATAAACATATTAATTTGCAAAAAACGATTAAATTGTAACCACAATTTTTGTGAACAATAATAGTTATTTTGTTAATATTATTTGTAATTATTTTTCTTGGATTTTTAATAATTTAATGATCAAGAAATTCAATTTCTTTCAACTTTTAAGGACTTTCAATGTTACATTAAGGTATATAGTTATATTATGCATACATACATGTTAGCATTTTTAAAACTGCATGGTAAAATTATAAGAAGTTAGGCATCTAGCAAGCATTAGATGACAGATACGGACCACACCGAATCAGTCAGAGGCGCCAGAGGTAGCGTCATCGAGTGCTATCTTTTATTATTTTATTTTTTTGTAACCGTGTAACATATTTAGGATCGAGTAGATAGAATACTTTTGTATGTTGAAGGAAATGGTCGTCCTGATATCTTGGTTATAATATCATTAAATAGTGACTGTCCTGAGTCTCGTGTTTCATTAAACTAAATAAAAATTAAAAACTGTTAAATCTCATATTAGGAGTGGGATCGCCTGATCTATACCGCGATCAATAAGCCCGCGAGTGAATTTAATTAGAAAAAAATTAAAGACTGTGACTAAAAACAGTAAATAAAGACTGAACAAAAACTGTGAACAACGACAGTCCATAAAAACTTTGTATAAAAAAAAACTTTGTTAACAGAAGCAGCATTTTTTGTTGCTCGCGAAAATGGAGTAGTTAACACGAGTTTTAGTGGAAACGTTGAAAGAAATTAAAGAACAATCCTCGCGATCGGCAATCCCTGCACCTGTGGGATCTATTGACATCTCAAAATTCGATCCTCAGAGTAATAGTGACGGTGCGGCAAAGTGGTGCGAAGAAATTGAAAAACTGGGTGAAACTTTCAAGTGAACGGACCACGAACAGCTGACCAGAGCAGCTGGTGAATGGTACCCGTTGTGGCAGACAAGTTACCGCAATTGGACCAATTTCAAGGAAGAATTGGAGAATTTGTATCCGCCTGCCAAAAACCTCAGCACAAGGCTAAGGAACTGTAGCCTGTATACAAGTAACAATGCCTCATCGTATTGTGAGTACGCCAGAAAAAAAAATCTTTGTTAAAAGTCCTCAATTTTAATTTGTCAGATTCGCAAAAGAAATGAAATTGTAATTGGTGACATTAACAATACGCATGTTAAGACCACAGCCCTTAACAGTAACCTTTCTAAAATTCCTGACTTGCTCATTTTGCTCGCCAATTATAAATTTTTAAATCGGGAAAAACATCCTTTAAAGCGAGGATACTCTTTCCTTCAGGAAAATAAAAGAACCGTTTGTTTTGTTGTGTGAGAAAATATTTTTTATTGAAAGATGTCTTTCTTGAATTCCCACAGTTACACGCCAAAATTAATAGCGAATAATCTAATTAACTTGTTGACGAAAGAAACGATGAAGATTGGTTTTAAATATTTACTAACAACACTTACACTATTTATATTTTTAACAACGTAACTAACTTAACTTTTGACCATTTAATAATTGTACGAAATTTGATTTGAATGATATAAAGAATCTCTTTTGAATGGCTTTACGAATGCTCTTAAGAATCTGTTTTGAATGATATAAGAGTGCTCTTAAGAATCTTGTAATTTCAGTTTAAATAAACTATAATGAAGTGGGGGTTGACAAAAGCTGTTGCTAGCCAGAGGGCACAGTATGGCAAAACGACCATAGCAATAACCCCACAAAACATGGCACTCCTTCAGGTAAACACCCCGGTTAATTTGGTAATTTTACCAATACCTTAAACGTGACAATACATTGAAAGTTTGACGATAAACATAAGTTAATTTACTTCGCCGTTAATGTCGATTTTTAAAAATAAAAATAATTCAAACTTAAATGAATTTATTTATTAAAAATGCTCAAACTTACACTCGATTAATTTTTACTATATATACGGTGGTCATATTTAAACAAATACACGTAAACAAACCGGCAGTGAGTTCGAAGTAAGGCTGACCCCCATAAGTGCGATAGGCATTGGTCTTTACTAATTTTCCAGACAGACTGGAGCTCGAAAGATGCTCGATCTAGAAGAGCTGTTAAAAGTGTAGCCAACTGCTGTTTTTTCCTTAAACATTCCCTTTTTGCTCTACGATGAGATAAGATAAAGGTGAAGGATGTTACAAACTTTATACTCCCACTTTGTTGACAAGATTAGTCGGGCGAAACGTCGAAGTATCCGAAGCGGCGAGCGCGAGATTTAACGTTAAGGATTGTGTTACAGTTCTTCCCCTACCGAAGCGCTATACGTCTCGGAAGTGCTTCAGTGATTCTTCCTAGGGTGGACATGCCGACGCAGAGGGATGACGGAGTGTGGATTATTAGTCTCGTCCAGAACGAATAGTCGGAGGGCAGACACGCGATACGTTCCCATCACCTGGGTTTAATTTTCGGGGGTAGCTATCTCGTAGCTGCAGGGCTCCTTTTCAGCCAGGACTTCATAAGGGCCGTCCCTCTGAAGAGCAAACTGAGCGGTCTTTCCCGCGGCGGCTCTGCTCACAAAGTGAGTGTTGATCATCATTCAATCACCTGATGTTAAGCTTGGCCCCGAAGGGGGGTACTTTTGGATCGCCGAAACGCCTACCGATTAAAACCCCTCCTCGAGAAAGGAGATCAACCCGAAGGTTATTTGATTTGCCGTGAATTTGTTTGCAGCTTCGGGGACCGAAGGTAGACCGGTTTCTTTCAGAATTTGGGAGTTTCTGACGAACCAGGGGTAGTCGAGTGCGGAGCGAAGGATTCCCATGTAGGTGCCTAATGTCCAGCAGAAGCATGGATGTATGACGGCGCTTGTTAAGGTTATCGACACGCACTTTGCATCTTTGAAATATGTTTAAATGGAATTTTGCCTCTGTTATTTTTAAGACTCTGTATATGCAAGGATTGGTACTTGTTTAGTCTAGGAAGAATAATGAACAATGTTGGGTGCTATTCGCATCGGCGGTTGACAGTGACCATTATTCTCGGGGGCATCATTGTCGGATGTCGGAAAAATATAAAACACGATTAAGATTAGATAATTGGAAGTAAGGTTGTAACAGTCATTAGTCAGTCTTTAGTCGTTTTAGTAATCAGTTCTCGAATAATTATCAAATATAGTTTAGTAATCATAATCATCATTTTTGTAGTAAAGCATTACCAATATTTCCTTCGTTTTCACCCTAATTTTAAGCTAGTGTAAATATTTTACATTAAAAAATTAATTAAATTCTACGGGGTGTTTTTCTTAAAAAAAACATCTTAAGGTAGAAAAGAAGTAGCACAACTGTGCAAAGGAAAATCGTACAGGTTGTATTGCTCCACATGGTCAAGAAGCCGGGTTAGGTGCATCGAACTGAGAAAACTGAGACAGATTACGGTGGCTTCTTTCCAAGCCAGAAGGAAGTAGGGAGACGCATGATAGCGTTTGTGATGTTGCAAAGTGCAGTGCGGGGGACGTGTGTCTAAAGTTTGACACAGAATGGACGAAATTATGCCACCTCCTCAGACTTTAGACACATTACACATTAGTGCGCTCATAAATGTCGGCTAGATACACAGGGCTGCGTAGTGGGAAGCATTGGGAGCAGAGGGGGGTGCAGACGGTGGGTCTTGTTATTCCTCTTGTGCAGGTCAAGAATGACTGCTGCAGGGTTTTAGATGGGGAGCGGTAGGGAGAGCTTGATGGTGCTAGTAATCTCGAGTTCCGCTATTGTGTAAATTTGGGTGCACTAAAATGAAGATGTTTCAAGGGTGTAGCAAAGGTGTAGCCAATTTAGCGAAGTTGCTGGGATTGGGGGGTTGTAGATTTCTATTAGGGCTGGGAGGTGATTGGAGCTAAGTGTGTCGAAAACAACGGGATCGGCGGAAAGCGTGGCATTTTTTGTGATAAAAATGTTGACAATATCCAGGAAATAATTACCATTGACGTAGAAGAACGTTGAGTCTGAGGGGGCTTCAATAGAAAAACTAAAGTAGAGAGCTTTGGCAAGAAGAGAGATGCCTTTTGTGTTAATTGGTTAGCTTGCATCCCCAGGAAACGTGTTCAGCATTGAAATCGCCTGCGACGATAGTCGGGACGTTTGGCGGGAGAAGGAAGGGGAGATCTAAAAGAGATTGTTCCGATGGCAGGGAGTAGAGGGAAATAATTCTGAGGGGGCCTATGAAGTTTGTAGTCAACGAGAGTGACTTGTGTTTTATAAAATTACTAACGAGAATGCCTACGTCGCCGTCGTTAGAGTTTCCACGGTCCTTTCTGTAGGACATGAAGTTTGGAACGAAAAGTTCACAAGAATGGACTTGGAAACGGTTACCCCGATCTCCAAATTTCACCCTCTAACGTTCTAATAAATGACTCCACTAGATCGTTTATATATGATATTTATTAAAAACTTAATTTACAAACAAACACTAACTAAAACTTTACAAAAAAAGAGGGGTGGACTGTATACAAAGAAAAAGATAGCGCGGAAACCAAATCGACTGGCTCAACCAAGGATCAAATTGCAACTGTCTGTTTTACCTTAAATATTAGTATGAATTATCGCATTTATTATATTTGCTCGCAGGTGGCCATGGCCATGGCCTTTTGATGTCTGCCGACCCTTTGTCAACAAGTAATCACGGCAAAACAATCATTGCGGGATGGTTGCCGTCGTCGGTAAATTACAAAGACTATTTCCAGCATCTCCTGGTTATCAGTCACCACGATAATATTGAATAAACAAATTTGAACAAAAGAGTATTAAGCCGTAACAGTGCACTTTTACCCCGTTCTCCAAATTTCACCCTCTAATTTAATAGCACTCCACAGCTTAATCATTTTTAATGATTTCATGATCTATTTATCCAATAAAACCCCTTGAACGTAGTGGTTGCTTTTTTAATGAAGTAATAATCAGCACCACCTGTACGTATTACCAATAAAAAAAACTATTCGCTATCTTTTTTTTTAATACTGACATTTTTTTTGAACAATTAAGTTATTGTTTAACAGTTCTGTGAAGTAAATAATAAGAAATTTGGAAAAGTGAGTCTTATTTCCTATTTCACAATAATTCAAATAATTATATCGGATTCTTTCCGTCAACTTCGGTAACGTTCGGATAATCCCGTTCGCTGTTGCATTGTCATAATTATTAAAATACAAAAATGTCTTGTTATACCTAATTATAATGATAATTAGTCTAAATTAATGTATTTAAATTTTATCAAAGCGTTTTCTTAAATTGGTTTTTGCAACAACCAACGCCGATTTAACAAAAATGTTTAAATTTATTAATGTAGTCAATGACGTATTTCCTTCTAGCTCGTTACTTTGGTGTGTCGTTTGTCTAACGAAGATTGTCCAGACTTTGTGGTTTTTGTAAGGTTTTGTCTGCATTTTTGTTTAAATAATTGAAAAAAGTTATAGTACATACAAAATTTATATCACAATACATTCCGAAATTACAGATTTACATGAGGTATGTATTTTTTTATTCGGATATTGGATTGTTGGTACGATTTACATTAATTAAGTAAACGGGTAGTACGTATTTCACCACGCCATATTTAATAATTAGGAAAATCTTGAAAACTTGTTTATATCGATTGATTTTACGAATAATAACAGCCATCAGATAACTACCGTATAAAAAAATTAATTAAAATAATTCACTTGTATTGTTTTCGTAACAAAATATATGCTGTTTTCGTTCATTAGTCATTTTTGATCTAAAAAATTAGTTTTGGCTTTTATTTGTTCCTTTCTTTTCAGTTACCTTTTGGAATGCACCTTTTTTCCTGTCTGCCAGACGAATTCTCCCTTCAACAGTTCAATCTTCGCAGACAGTTATTTCCTTCAGTTTCAAGTTTTAATAGGGGCTTATTGTCGAGAGGTAAGGAGACTAAAAATATTATTTGTTTGAAATTTCCTGGTCAACTTCTTAAAATATTCCACAGAATTGAAAACGAAAAAGGTATTCATTATTGCTTTAACCACTTCCGTACCACTATTTCGAATGTTGAAATTCTTTGGTAAGATTTTAAAACTGACTCAATTATTATTACTGTATTGTATTGTCTGTCAACTCATAATTGTTAAAATTATGGTATAGTTAAAGCCTTTTTTTTCAACCTTTCTTCCTAAAATTTCATTTAATAATGTTCATATTAATTTTAGGAGCCCTATAAATTTAATGTATCTTTTAAATAAAAAATTAAAAATTTTTTCTCTACACTATTAATTCATGGATGACACAATACTAATTCCAATTTATTCTTTTATATCTTACAGTGACCTTTTCTCACCTGTAAAAGAAGATTATATGCGATCACAACCTGAAGTTTATGGATTAATAAAGAGATTATGACTGGGAAATAGTTACTTCTTGGACACATTAGGTGTTTGTAACTCCAGAAGGTAAGAGAAATCATTCATGAATATTTTTGCGATTTGAGATTGTTTGCTAAACGATCCCAAACAATTAGTAGTTTCAATTTTTATATATTTGTGATTTGGAAAATAGCTGAATAGTTTAGGAAAGAATCTTTCTTAATCGATTTGTAGAATAATCATTACAATTATTAAAGGTAAAGTTGAAAGGATCATGTATTACTCACAAGTTTTAAACTTGTTTAATTATTTATTATCAAATACTCTCGACACTTTCAGAAATTCCTCTCTACATTTAGTTTTCTTTCTAATATATCATTCAATAAATAATGTACATATTAATTTTGGGGTTCTATATATGTGATGTAAATCTTATATGAGAAATAAAACAATTCTTGCGACATTATTAATTCTTCAATTACACAATGTCACAGCTAGTTGTATAACTGACGTCATGATTGCTTATGTTTGTTCTTAAAGAAAATAATGTTCTTATCTTTTTCTACATTTAGCTTCGAAGAAGGTTCATGAAATGCCTTTTTCTGGATGTAAGGATATAAGAATCACAGCGTCCAGTCTGTTGCTGAAGAAGGAATTGTTTTTGACATGGAATTGGTTACCTGTTGGAGACCTGAGGAGCTTGTAATACCAGAAGGTAAGGAAAATCGTCTATGAATATTGTTGGGACTTGAGTGTGTTAGTTAAACGATCGCAAACCATTAGTAGTTTCAATTTTTAAATACATGTGATTTGGGAAATAGCTGAATTGTTTAGAAAAGAACTTTTCTTAATCGATTTGTAAAATAATTATTACAATTATTAAAGGTAAAGTTGAAAAGATAATATAATACTCACAAGTTTTAAACTTGTTTAATTATTTATATTTAAGATTATTTATTATCAAATACTCTCGACACTTTCAGAAATTCCTCTCTACATTTTTTTTCTTACTAAAATTTTATTCAATAAATAATGTACATTTTAATTTTGGTGTTCTATGTATGTAATGTAAATCTTATATGAGACATAAAACAATGCTTGCGACATTATTAATTCTTCAATTACACAATGTCACAGCTAGTTGTATAACTGACGTCATGATTGCTTATCTTTGTTCTTAAAGAAAATAATGTTCTTATCTTTTTCTACATTTAGCTTCGAAGAAGGTTCCTGAAATGCCTTTTTCTGGATATAAGGATATAAGAATCACAACGTCCAATCTGTTGCTGAAGATGGAATTGTTTTTGACATGGAATTGGTTACCTGTTGAAGATCTGAGAAGCTTGTAATACCAGAAGGTAAGGAAAATCGTCTATGAATATTGTTGGGACTTGAGTGTGTTAGTTAAACGATCGCAAACCATTAGTAGTTTCAATTTTTAAATACATGTGATTTGGGAAATAGCTGAATTGTTTAGAAAAGAACCTTTCTTAATCGATTTGTAAAATAATTATTACAATTATTAAAGGTAAAGTTGAAAAGATAATATATTACTCACAAGTTTTAAACTTGTTTAATTATTTATATTTAAGATTATTTATTATCAAATACTCTCGACACTTTCAGAAATTCCTCTCTACATTTTTTTTCTTACTAAAATTTTATTCAATAAATAATGTACATTTTAATTTTGGTGTTCTATGTATGTAATGTAAATCTTATATGAGAAATAAAACAATGCTTGCGACATTATTAATTCTTCAATTACACAATTTCACAGCTAGTTGTATAACTGACGTCATGATTGCTTATCTTTGTTCTTAAAGAAAATAATGTTCTTATTTTTTTCTACATTTAGCTTCGAAGAAGGTTCATGAAATGCCTTTTTCTGGATATAAGGATATAAGAATCACAGCGTCCAGTCTGTTGCTGAAGAAGAAATTCTTAATTGATTTGTAAAATAATTATTACAATTTTTAAAGGTAAAGGTGAAAAGATAATTTATTACTCACAAGTTTTAAACTTGTTTAATTATTTTTATTTAAGATTATTTATTATCAAATACTCTTGACACTTTCAGAAATTCCTCTCTACATTTTTTTTCTTACTAAAATTTTATTCAATAAATAATGTACATTTTAATTTTGGTGTTCTATGTATGTAATGTAAATCTTATATGAGAAATAAAACAATGCTTGCGACATTATTAATTCTTCAATTACACAATTTCACAGCTAGTTGTATAACTGACGTCATGATTGCTTATCTTTGTTCTTAAAGAAAATAGTGTTCTTATTTTTTTCTAGATTTAGCTTCGAAGAAGGTTCATGAAATGCCTTTTTCTGGATATAAGGATATAAGAATCACAGCGTCCAGTCTGTTGCTGAAGAAGAAATTGTTTTTGATATGGAATTGGTTACCTGTTGGAGACCTGAGGTGCTTGTAATACCAGAAGGTAAGGAAAATCGTCTATGAATATTGTTGGGACTTGAGTGTGTTAGTTAAACGATCGCAAACCATTAGTAGTTTCAATTTTTAAATACATGTGATTTGGGAAATAGCTGAATAGTTTAGAAAAGTACCTTTCTTAATTGATTTGTAAAATAATTATTACAATTTTTAAAGGTAAAGGTGAAAAGATAATTTATTACTCACAAGTTTTAAACTTGTTTAATTATTTTTATTTAAGATTATTTATTATCAAATACTCTCGACACATTCAGAAATTCAACACTTTACATTCTGTTTTCTTTCTAAAATTTCATTCAATAAATAATATACATATTAATTTTTGGGTAAATCTTACATGAGAAATATAACAATGCTTGCGACATTATTAATTCTTCAATTGTACAATGTCACAGCTGATGATATAATTGCTTATCTATGTTATTAAAAGAAAATAATGTTCTTATTTTTTTCTACATTTAGCTTCGAAGAATGTTCATGGAAATGCCTTTTTCTGGAAATAAGGACCACAACGTCCAATGCGTTGCTTAAGAAGGAATTGTTTACCTCTTGGAGATCTGAGGAGCTTGTAGTTCCAGAAGGTAAGAAAAATTATTTATGAAAATTTCTGAGGTTGGAGTTTGTTCGTTAAATGATCCCAAACCATTAATAGTTTAAATTTTATTATATGTGTGATTTGGGAAATAGCTGAATAGTTTAGAAGAGAACCTTTCTTAATAGATTTGCAAAGTAATTATTACAATTATTAAAGGTAAAGATTAAAGGATAATGCATTACTACTCACAAGTTTTAAACTTGTTTAATTATTTATATTTAAGTTTAGTTATTATCAAAAACTCTCAACACATTCGGAATTTCTCTCTTTACTTTTGAGTTTTCTTGCTAAACTTTCATTCAATAAATAATGTACATATTTATTTCGGGGTTCTGTATATGCTATGTAAATTTTGTATGAGTAATAAAACAATGCTTACGACATTATTAATTCTTCAATTGCACAATGTCACAGGTAGTTTTATAACTGATGTCATAATTGCTTATCTTTGTTCTTAGAAGAAACTAATGTTCTTATTTTTTTCTGCATTTAGCATCGAAGAAGGTTCATGGAATGCCTTTTTCTGGATATAAGGATATAATGATCACAGAGTCTAGTGTGTTGCTGAAGAAGGAATTGTTTTTGACATGGAATTGGTTACCTGTTGGAGACCTGAGGAGCTTGTAATACCAGAAGGTAAGACGATTGATTTTTTTTTGGGGCAGGTGTGTTGGTTGAACAATCCGAACAATTGCTTAAGGAGTTTTTATGAATAATATCACATTTTTAACTTTTGATAAATAAATAGGTTCAGCGTGAATACTTCATAATTCGAACTATGGCGTATTGCTTCAGGAGACTGGATAAAAACATTTTTTAATGTTTCAAAGAATTATTTGAAGAATTCATTATTAATACTGATTTCTTTTTGGTGTTTAGTTTTGTTCAGTAGTGTTATAAATGTAATATTGCTTTTCGTATTATTTTATTGTTGTTAATTTATTAATACCCAATAATGCCGATTATTATTGTTTTTCAACTTGTAATTTATTACAAATGGAGAAACTTCGTTGTTAATATAATGATATTGAAACATATTTGTATAGAATAATGATTTTATGTTGGTTTTGATTATTAGTTTGAATTTACTGGTTTAATAAACATCAGTTCTTATTTCTTAAACAAGCTTAAAGAAAATTCCTTAATTATTTTCATATTCTCTAGCATCAACGTTCTGCTTTGACTTTCTTAATTCTATTGAACAATCCAATCAAAAGTCAATTAAAAATACATAAATATTTTATTTTAATTATTTTACTAGTTATGTTTACGTTTTATTCTTACACTTCGGTTTTTGTGTGTTATACGTTTACAAACCTGCCTTGAGTATTTCTGACAAACTGTTCTTAAATGTAGTTTTATCTTCGTGGGATTTTTTTGTCCTTCTGAGTCATGTCTTCAACCTTGATGACGAGAAAGACTACAATGGATTTGACGACTATTTCCAGTGAGAAGTTTTAGTGATTGGCCGAGTACTTTTGAGCTACAGTTGACTGGATTATAAATGTCCTACCACTGTGGTACGTTGCTTATCTTTGTTCTTAATAGAAAATAATGTTCTTATTTTTTCCTACATTTAGCTTCGAAGAAAGTCGTGGAAATGCCTTTTTCTGGAAATAAGGATCACAACGTCCAGTCCGTTGCTGAAGAAGGAATTGTTTTTGACATGAAATTAGCTATCTGTTGGAGATCTGAAGAGCTTGTAGCTCCAAAAGGTAAGAAAATTATTTATGAATATTTCTGGGACAAGAGTTTGTTCGTTAACGATCCCAAACCATTAATAGTTTCAATTTTTATAAACATGTGATTTGGAAAATTGCTGAATAGTTTAGAAAAGAACCTTTCTTAACGATTTGTAAAATTATTACGATTATTAAACGTAAAATTGAAAGGATAATAATGTATTACTAACAAGTTTCAAACTTTATTAATTATTTATTTTGGTTTACTTATTATCAAATATTCTCGACACTTTCCAAATTCCTCTTTTTACATTTAGTATTCCTGCTAAAGTTTCATTCAATAAAATTATGTACATGTTCCATGCAAAAATTGCTTAGGGAGTTTTTATTAATGTTTTCAATGATTATTAGTAGGGAATTTTTCATAAATAATATTACATTTTTAACTTTTACCATAAATAGGTTCAGCTTGAATACTTCATAATTCTAACTGTGGTGTATTGCTTCAGAAAACCAAATGAAAACTTTTGTTAATATTTTAAGGAATTATTTGTGGAATTCATGATTACTACTGATTTCTTTTTAGTGTTTAGTTTTGTTCAGTAGTGCTATAAATGTGGTGCTGCTTATCGGATAGTTTTATTGTTGTTAATTTATTAATACGTTATAGTGGCGATTATTATTGTTTTTCAACTTGAAATTTGTTACAAACGAAGATAATTCGTTCTTAATATAATGATATTAAAATATATTTGTATGGAATAATTGTTTTATGTTAGTGTTGGTTATTGGTTTGAATTTACTAGTTTAATATACATCAGTCTTTATTTCTTAATTCAATTGAGCAATCCAATCATAAGTTGATTAAAAATACATAAATATTATTTTAATTATTTCACTAGTTATGTTTACATTTTATTCTTACTTCTCGATTTTTGTGTATTATACGTGTTCAAACCTGCCATGAGTATTTCTGACAAGCTGTTCTTAAATTAGTTTTATCTTCGTGGGATTTTTTGGTCCTTCTCAGCCACGTCTTCCACCTTGATGACGAGAAAGACTACAGTGGATTTGACGACGATTTCCAGTAATAAGTTCTTGTGATTGGCCGAGTACTCTTGAGCTACAGTTGACCGGATTATAAATGGCCTACCACTGTGGTACATTCCTTCCTGCACTCAGTTAGCTGATTCGTTTACTATTAACTTCTTCGTCTTCGGAACAGTAGATTCTGCACTTAACTAAGGTGAGAATAAATTCAAAGTTAATTAAAATTTTCACGTTACTAATCTGTTACAACCCTATCTGTTTCAGATCGCCGGTGGAGAAGACAAAGAAGACCGTAGTTAGAATGCTTCTTTATTTTATTTCAGTAGATTCTTTATTTTGCATGTTATTCGGTTCATTTTAATTGAATTCATATTTTTTTGCATGTTATTGAGTTTATTTCATTTTAATTAATTTTTTGTTTTGCATATTAATTAGTTCATTTTAATTGAATTCACATTTTGTTTTGCATGTTATTAAGTTCGTTTTATTTTAATTAATTGTTTGTTTTGCATGTTATTAAGTTCGTTTTATTTTAATTAATTGTTTGTTTTGCATATTATTTAATTCATTTTAATTGAATTCGTTTTTATTTTGCGGTTTTTTTTATTTGCATGTTTCTTGCTTACCTCTTCGCTTTGCTTACTGCACATTCTTACTATTTTGCTTCGCATTTACACTACGACGTCCACATGATTCAACGTTTCGTTATCGTGTTCAATTCTCTTCTCAGCTTTGTGGGCCGAGGGAGGGCCTCCCCGAACGAATCCCCTTAGCCTTAGCTTTTTAGTTGTTCTTTTAAGGTACCTTAGGTACCTTAACGCGAGTCTACCCTAACGTTACTTCATTTCAGACGGGGTACAGTGGGTTATCTGGAATAGGAGGAATAGCCGACTGCCCAGCTTATTTTGTCGAAATCTGTCCGATCTTTTCTACCAATCTATTAGTTTTTGTCGTTAGTCCTGCTTAATGCTCTATTTGCTTTCAGATAACATGGTATTTCCCAAGAAGACTGAAGACATCGTTTTTCTTTCTTTTTATTGCATTTCCTTTGTTTTCTTGTATTTCTCTTACAGGTGTTTTGTTGTTTTTACTTTATAGACTGTTATATTAATATATTCGTAATTTAAAATTATAATTAGCTTTTCCAAATTCAGTTTTTGTCATAATTTTTCACACCAAATACAATTTTATTAGTAATTTTAATTATTAGAAGTAATTTGGGTGGATAGGGTGGCTATAAGGGGAGATGCGGAGGCCACAGAGTGTTAGGGGGCCTTTTTGTCCCAAATATAATGTTTAAATGTTAATATAACAGTTTATAAACAATATATTGTACATAATTTTGTCTTTCTCTTACAGGTATTTTATTATTTTTACTTTATAAGCAATATATTGTGCATAATTTTGTTGCAATTATAATAAAATCTTGTTTAAATGTATTTATTCTTGATTGATAACACTATGGTAACATGTATATGATTAAATACTGCAAATAAATGATTTGTTCTTAATTAATAGGTGTATCAATAGTAATTAGAATATGTATTGTAAAGTTATTTATAAAACAAAGATGTTTGTTCTACTTTATGTTCATTACTGATCTAAATAATAAATAAATTAAAATTATGGCTTATATTTTTGTTCTACTTCATGTCTATTACTGATCTAGTTAATAATTAAATCAATACTTGGTAAAAGTAGAATAAGGTAAAGTAAGTTACTTTTTGTTTTGAACACTATCGATCCGAGTAATAAATTATTTCTCGAAATATAACTCCTTGGACTTATGCTCTCCTGATACAAATGTTGAAAATTTTCCAAAAATTTCAGTTTATATTCACATACGAGGTCTAATCAACAAATAGTTTGACAAAAAATCTAAAATAGAATTTTATTTGTTGACCTCGTATGCTAACAAAAATTCAGTTTTGAAAAAATTTCGACATTTGTATCAGAAAAGCGTAAGTTGGTTTAAATTAATTTATAGAATTCAAATTATACATCTTTCTTACATATCGTTATATCGAAAATTTCGAACTAGCATAAATAAGTCAGCAACTTTATCAATTTACTTTATTGAATTTAAAGTGTTGATAAAATAAAACAATTACTAATCTTAAAACATTTATTAAAAATCACTCTTAAGAAAATACAACACAATTATTTAATCATGTTTATATTTACATAACACCAATACATTAATTGATTTATTTTATACAAAATATACTGGATACAATAGAGCTTGATTTACAAACAATACACAGATAGTACAATTAGCTTCAAATACATTTTTAATACAAATTGACAAGAGTTTATTACAATTAAATGCAATCACCACTTACATTTTACACTTCATAAACTTTTATATTAATATTTGAATACTATTTTTGGGGCTAAAAGGCCCCTCTAACAGTCTGTGGCCTCCGCATGTCCCCTTATAGCCACCCTATCCACCCAAATTACATATAATGATAAAAATTACAAATTAAATTGTATTTGGTTTGTACAATTACTGCAAAAACTGAATTTGGAAAAGCTAATGATCAGTTTAAATTACGATTATATTAATATAACAGTTTGTAAAGTAAAAATAATACAATACCTGTAAGAGAAAGACAAAATTATGTACAATATATTGTTTATAAACTGTTATATTAACATTTAAACATTATATATGGGACAAAAAGGCCCCCTAACACTCTGTGGCCTCCGCATCTCCCCTTATAGCCACCCTATCCACCCAAATCACTTCTAATAATTAAAATTACTAATAAAATTGTATTTGGTGTGAAAAATTATGACAAAAACTGAATTTGGAAAAGCTAATTATAATTTTAAATTACGAATATATTAATATAACAGTCTATAAAGTAAAAACAACAAAACACCTGTAAAAGAAATACAAGAAAACAAAGGAAATGCAATAAAAAGAAAGAAAAACGATGTCCTCAGTCTTCTTGGGAAATACCATATTATCTGAAAGCAAATAGAGCATTAAGCAGGACTAACGACAAAAACTAATAGATTGGTAGAAAAGATCGGACAGATTTCGACAAAATAAGCTGGGCAGTCGGCTATTCCTCCTATTCCAGATAACCCACTGTACCCCGTCTGAAATGAAGTAACGTTAGGGTAGACTCGCGTTAAGGTACCTAAGGTACCTTAAAAGAACAACTAAAAAGCTAAGGCTAAGGGGATTCGTTCGGGGAGGCCCTCCCTCGGCCCACAAAGCTGAGAAGAGAATTGAACACGATAACGAAACGTTGAATCATGTGGACGTCGTAGTGTAAATGCGAAGCAAAATAGTAAGAATGTGCAGTAAGCAAAGCGAAGAGGTAAGCAAGAAACATGCAAATAAAAAAAACCGCAAAATAAAAACGAATTCAATTAAAATGAATTAAATAATATGCAAAACAAACAATTAATTAAAATAAAACGAACTTAATAACATGCAAAACAAACAATTAATTAAAATAAAACGAACTTAATAACATGCAAAACAAAATGTGAATTCAATTAAAATGAACTAATTAATATGCAAAACAAAAAATTAATTAAAATGAAATAAACTCAATAACATGCAAAAAAATATGAATTCAATTAAAATGAACCGAATAACATGCAAAATAAAGAATCTACTGAAATAAAATAAAGAAGCATTCTAACTACGGTCTTCTTTGTCTTCTCCACCGGCGATCTGAAACAGATAGGGTTGTAACAGATTAGTAACGTGAAAATTTTAATTAACTTTGAATTTATTCTCACCTTAGTTAAGTGCAGAATCTACTGTTCCGAAGACGAAGAAGTTAATAGTAAACGAATCAGCTAACTGAGTGCAGGAAGGAATGTACCACAGTGGTAGGCCATTTATAATCCGGTCAACTGTAGCTCAAGAGTACTCGGCCAATCACAAGAACTTATTACTGGAAATCGTCGTCAAATCCACTGTAGTCTTTCTCGTCATCAAGGTGGAAGACGTGGCTGAGAAGGACCAAAAAATCCCACGAAGATAAAACTAATTTAAGAACAGCTTGTCAGAAATACTCATGGCAGGTTTGAACACGTATAATACACAAAAATCGAGAAGTAAGAATAAAATGTAAACATAACTAGTGAAATAATTAAAATAATATTTATGTATTTTTAATCAACTTATGATTGGATTGCTCAATTGAATTAAGAAATAAAGACTGATGTATATTAAACTAGTAAATTCAAACCAATAACCAACACTAACATAAAACAATTATTCCATACAAATATATTTTAATATCATTATATTAAGAACGAATTATCTTCGTTTGTAACAAATTTCAAGTTGAAAAACAATAATAATCGCCACTATAACGTATTAATAAATTAACAACAATAAAACTATCCGATAAGCAGCACCACATTTATAGCACTACTGAACAAAACTAAACACTAAAAAGAAATCAGTAGTAATCATGAATTCCACAAATAATTCCTTAAAATATTAACAAAAGTTTTCATTTGGTTTTCTGAAGCAATACACCACAGTTAGAATTATGAAGTATTCAAGCTGAACCTATTTATGGTAAAAGTTAAAAATGTAATATTATTTATGAAAAATTCCCTACTAATAATCATTGAAAACATTAATAAAAACTCCCTAAGCAATTTTTGCATGGAACATGTACATAATTTTATTGAATGAAACTTTAGCAGGAATACTAAATGTAAAAAGAGGAATTTGGAAAGTGTCGAGAATATTTGATAATAAGTAAACCAAAATAAATAATTAATAAAGTTTGAAACTTGTTAGTAATACATTATTATCCTTTCAATTTTACGTTTAATAATCGTAATAATTTTACAAATCGTTAAGAAAGGTTCTTTTCTAAACTATTCAGCAATTTTCCAAATCACATGTTTATAAAAATTGAAACTATTAATGGTTTGGGATCGTTAACGAACAAACTCTTGTCCCAGAAATATTCATAAATAATTTTCTTACCTTTTGGAGCTACAAGCTCTTCAGATCTCCAACAGATAGCTAATTTCATGTCAAAAACAATTCCTTCTTCAGCAACGGACTGGACGTTGTGATCCTTATTTCCAGAAAAAGGCATTTCCACGACTTTCTTCGAAGCTAAATGTAGGAAAAAATAAGAACATTATTTTCTATTAAGAACAAAGATAAGCAACGTACCACAGTGGTAGGACATTTATAATCCAGTCAACTGTAGCTCAAAAGTACTCGGCCAATCACTAAAACTTCTCACTGGAAATAGTCGTCAAATCCATTGTAGTCTTTCTCGTCATCAAGGTTGAAGACATGACTCAGAAGGACAAAAAAATCCCACGAAGATAAAACTACATTTAAGAACAGTTTGTCAGAAATACTCAAGGCAGGTTTGTAAACGTATAACACACAAAAACCGAAGTGTAAGAATAAAACGTAAACATAACTAGTAAAATAATTAAAATAAAATATTTATGTATTTTTAATTGACTTTTGATTGGATTGTTCAATAGAATTAAGAAAGTCAAAGCAGAACGTTGATGCTAGAGAATATGAAAATAATTAAGGAATTTTCTTTAAGCTTGTTTAAGAAATAAGAACTGATGTTTATTAAACCAGTAAATTCAAACTAATAATCAAAACCAACATAAAATCATTATTCTATACAAATATGTTTCAATATCATTATATTAACAACGAAGTTTCTCCATTTGTAATAAATTACAAGTTGAAAAACAATAATAATCGGCATTATTGGGTATTAATAAATTAACAACAATAAAATAATACGAAAAGCAATATTACATTTATAACACTACTGAACAAAACTAAACACCAAAAAGAAATCAGTATTAATAATGAATTCTTCAAATAATTCTTTGAAACATTAAAAAATGTTTTTATCCAGTCTCCTGAAGCAATACGCCATAGTTCGAATTATGAAGTATTCACGCTGAACCTATTTATTTATCAAAAGTTAAAAATGTGATATTATTCATGAAAAATTCCCTACTAATGATTATTGAAAACATTAATAAAAACTCCTTAAGCAATTGTACGGATTGTTCAACCAACACACCTGCCCCAAAAAAAAAATCAATCGTCTTACCTTCTGGTATTACAAGCTCCTCAGGTCTCCAACAGGTAACCAATTCCATGTCAAAAACAATTCCTTCTTCAGCAACACACTAGACCCTGTGATCATTATATCCTTATATCCAGAAAAAGGCATTCCATGAACCTTCTTCGATGCTAAATGCAGAAAAAAATAAGAACATTAGTTTCTTCTAAGAACAAAGATAAGCAATTATGACATCAGTTATAAAACTACCTGTGACATTGTGCAATTGAAGAATTAATAATGTCGTAAGCATTGTTTTATTACTCATACAAAATTTACATAGCATATACAGAACCCCGAAATAAATATGTACATTATTTATTGAATGAAAGTTTAGCAAGAAAACTCAAAAGTAAAGAGAGAAATTCCGAATGTGTTGAGAGTTTTTGATAATAACTAAACTTAAATATAAATAATTAAACAAGTTTAAAACTTGTGAGTAGTAATGCATTATCCTTTAATCTTTACCTTTAATAATTGTAATAATTACTTTGCAAATCTATTAAGAAAGGTTCTCTTCTAATTAAAACTTGTGAGTAATAAATTATCTTTTCAACTTTACCTTTAAAAATTTTAATGATTATTTTACAAATCCATTAAGAAAGGTTCTTTTCTAAACTATTCAGCTATTTCCCAAATCACATGTATTTAAAAATTGAAACTACTAATGGTTTGCGATCGTTTAACTAACACACTCAAGTCCCAACAATATTCATAGACGATTTTCCTTACCTTCTGGTATTACAAGCTCCTCAGGTCTCCAACAGGTAACCAATTCCATGTCAAAAACAATTCCTTCTTCAGCAACAGACTGGACGCTGTGATTCTTATATCCTTATATCCAGAAAAAGGCATTTCATGAACCTTCTTCGAAGCTAAATGTAGAAAAAGATAAGAACATTATTTTCTTTAAGAACAAAGATAAGCAATCATGATGTCAGTTATACAACTAGCTGTGACATTGTGTTATTGAAGAATTAATAATGTCGCAAGCATTGTTTTATTTCTCATATAAGATTTACATCACATACATAGAACACCAAAATTAAAATGTACATTATTTATTGAATAAAATTTTAGTAAGAAAAAAAATGTAAAGAGAGGAATTTCTGAAAGTTGCGAGAGTATTTGATAATAAATAAACTTAAACTTGTGAGTAATACATGATCCTTTCAACTTTACCTTTAATAATTGTAATGATTATTCTACAAATCGATTAAGAAAAAATATTTCCTAAACTATTCAGCTATTTTCCAAATCACAAATATATAAAAATTGAAACTACCAACTACGGGATCATTTAGCAAACAATCTCAAATCGCAAAAATATTCATGAATGATTTCTCTTACCTTCTGGAGTTACAAACACCTAATGTGTCCAAGAAGTAACTATTTCCCAGTCATAATCTCTTTATTAATCCATAAACTTCAGGTTGTGATCGCATATAATCTTCTTTTACAGGTGAGAAAAGGTCGCTGTAAGATATAAAAGAATAAATTGGAATTAGTATTGTGTCATCCATGAATTAATAGTGTAGAGAAAAAAATTTTAATTTTTTATTTAAAAGATACATTAAATTTATAGGGCTCCTAAAATTAATATGAACATTATTAAATGAAATTTTAGGAAGAAAGGTTGAAAAAAAAGGCTTTAACTATACCATAATTTTAACAATTATGAGTTGACAGACAATACAATACAGTAATAATAATTGAGTCAGTTTTAAAATCTTACCAAAGAATTTCAACATTCGAAATAGTGGTACGGAAGTGGTTAAAGCAATAATGAATACCTTTTTCGTTTTCAATTCTGTGGAATATTTTAAGAAGTTGACCAGGAAATTTCAAACAAATAATATTTTTAGTCTCCTTACCTCTCGACAATAAGCCCCTATTAAAACTTGAAACTGAAGGAAATAACTGTCTGCGAAGATTGAACTGTTGAAGGGAGAATTCGTCTGGCAGACAGGAAAAAAGGTGCATTCCAAAAGGTAACTGAAAAGAAAGGAACAAATAAAAGCCAAAACTAATTTTTTAGATCAAAAATGACTAATGAACGAAAACAGCATATATTTTGTTACGAAAACAATACAAGTGAATTATTTTAATTAATTTTTTTATACGGTAGTTATCTGATGGCTGTTATTATTCGTAAAATCAATCGATATAAACAAGTTTTCAAGATTTTCCTAATTATTAAATATGGCGTGGTGAAATACGTACTACCCGTTTACTTAATTAATGTAAATCGTACCAACAATCCAATATCCGAATAAAAAAATACATACCTCATGTAAATCTGTAATTTCGGAATGTATTGTGATATAAATTTTGTATGTACTATAACTTTTTTCAATTATTTAAACAAAAATGCAGACAAAACCTTACAAAAACCACAAAGTCTGGACAATCTTCGTTAGACAAACGACACACCAAAGTAACGAGCTAGAAGGAAATACGTCATTGACTACATTAATAAATTTAAACATTTTTGTTAAATCGGCGTTGGTTGTTGCAAAAACCAATTTAAGAAAACGCTTTGATAAAATTTAAATACATTAATTTAGACTAATTATCACTATAATTAGGTATAACAAGACATTTTTGTATTTTAATAATTATGACAATGCAACAGCGAACGGGATTATCCGAACGTTACCGAAGTTGACGGAAAGAATCCGATATAATTATTTGAATTATTGTGAAATAGGAAATAAGACTCACTTTTCCAAATTTCTTATTATTTACTTCACAGAACTGTTAAACAATAACTTAATTGTTCAAAAAAAATGTCAGTATTAAAAAAAAAGATAGCGAATAGTTTTTTTTATTGGTAATACGTACAGGTGGTGCTGATTATTACTTCATTAAAAAAGCAACCACTACGTTCAAGGGGTTTTATTGGATAAATAGATCATGAAATCATTAAAAATGATTAAGCTGTGGAGTGCTATTAAATTAGAGGGTGAAATTTGGAGAACGGGGTAAAAGTGCACTGTTACGGCTTAATACTCTTTTGTTCAAATTTGTTTATTCAATATTATCGTGGTGACTGATAACCAGGAGATGCTGGAAATAGTCTTTGTAATTTACCGACGACGGCAACCATCCCGCAATGATTGTTTTGCCGTGATTACTTGTTGACAAAGGGTCGGCAGACATCAAAAGGCCATGGCCATGGCCACCTGCGAGCAAATATAATAAATGCGATAATTCATACTAATATTTAAGGTAAAACAGACAGTTGCAATTTGATCCTTGGTTGAGCCAGTCGATTTGGTTTCCGCGCTATCTTTTTCTTTGTATACAGTCCACCCCTCTTTTTTTGTAAAGTTTTAGTTAGTGTTTGTTTGTAAATTAAGTTTTTAATAAATATCATATATAAAAGATCTAGTGGAGTCATTTATTAGAACAATTTTTGCGAGCAAACCATTGCAATAAGTTCGTCAAACTACGGCGACAACATTCACCATTTTAATTTTGTCAATATAACTCGAAAACGATACAAAATTAGAATAAGGTCACTTTTTTGCAAAGAATAATATATTTCGTCTCAACACGTTCAATGTTAATTTTAATATAAAATAAATTTTCTTGATTTTAAGTAAAACGAGTATCAACCGTTTCATTATGTTTACGTTGAATTATTGTATAAACTGATTAGAGTACAATAATTAATAAATAAAATATTTTCTAAAGTCTTTCTTTGGAGGAAATGATATTTGATCTTTTTCTTTTTAAAAGCTATGTTTTTACAATGTTATGAAGATATTGGAAACAAAGTTTCCAAGTCCATTCTCGTGTACTGGAAAGAATTGTCAGAATCGTCTTTCAACTCTACGTACAAAGTTGTAAAAAACTCTTTTTCCAATCTTTTCTGATTGATTGGTCTTACCAACCATCTACCGTTGATCCACCTCTTCATCTGTTGGAATGTCCATAATGAATAAACGTCTGATAATATATCCAATTTTTCTTTAAGAGTATTTATTAAATCCATGCACATTTGTTGATTCATAGTATTTTACAATTAATTTTTTTATTTTTTATTATTGACAAAACAAATTTTTAACGAATATTGTTTAATAAATGAGACATACTGAGTCTCTGCAGTAAAATACGAGTTTAAGTTATGTCTTATTGAGCCTTAAGACACCATGTCACCTTGTGCGCTGTGCTTGCGCTTGTGCTTACGACATTCTTCGTGTATAGGGCCTAACGCTAGCCCACTGGTCCGTTAATTGTTTGCAACAGCAAAAGCAGGATTGCCACCAGAAGCCAGAAAACTATTTACGATCGTTTCACCCAACAAGGGCATCTTCAGAAGAAGTGTTGATACAAATTTGCTTACACTATTTCTTAAATACTATTACAATCTTGGTGGGGATGCATCTACTATTTTATCTATAATTATTGAGCTATATACATTTTCGATTTCATTTAATAATATTAAGTTACTATTTTTCATATGTTTTTTGATAAATGAATTTTCATTATAATTTTTCACATGTTCTTGAATTCTTTCTTTGAACGCTCTTCCGGGTTTGTCCTATGTATATTGCATTGCAACTATTGCAATTTAACTCATTTGAATTTATTTTTTCGTTTTTGTCTTTGCTATGGATACTTGGATAGATTATTTGCAGTTTCGAATGATATTTGAAAATTATTGTTTTGTTTAATTTTTTTAGCTACTAAATTGGAGGTATTTCCTATATATAAAATAGATTTATAGTTATTGTCTTTTACTATCTTATGTTTTACTATATACGCTTCTCGATGGTTTTTTACTTTTTGTTGATTGGGATGATTTGATTTTTTATTAATTAAACAATCTGACCACGTTGACTTACGGAATACTGATATATATATTTTATTATCCTTTTTAGTTAAAGTTAAATCTAGGAAGTTAATTTTATCATTGTTTTCTATTTCTAAAGTGAATTTTATACGTTCATGTAATCTGTTAATGTAATTCACGAAATTATTGAGTTCTCCTGCTATTCCAGTCCAAATTACAAAAATCATCTATGTATCTCTTCCACAATTTTATATTATTTTTGTAAAAACTTTTGTTAATTTTTGTCTGTAGTTGATACATAAATATGTCTGCTAGCAATATAAATTTTATTATTAAATTTAAAATAATTTTGTTTTAAACATAATTCTGAACATTCTAATATTTCGTTAACTATAGCTGGTAAGTATTATATTCTTCTAGCATTTGTGTAATTAGGGCTGGTATTTCCCTGGTAGGTATCGACCCAAACATGTTTGTAACATCTAGTGAAATGAGTAAGTCTTCTTGTTTATATTATATTTCTGTTAAATCTTTGGCAAATTCAATTCAATTATTTATACTATATATTGACTTAAATTTCGTGTGACATATTATTAATTTTACTAATTCTTTTGATAAATTTCTAATAGGAGCATTAATAAACGAACAAACTGGCCTTATGGGCATGTTTTCTTTGTGGAGTTTTATTAGTCCATTTAATTTTGGATTTTTCAAGTGTTCAAATCTTGCCTGTTTTCCAATCAACTTCTGAAATAGTGTAAACAATATCGGTTACCTGGAAGTGAAGATGGCAGACGACAGAATGCTCCGATATTAAAAAAATTTCTCGGTGTATTGCACATAACCACCTTTTATGAAGATCTTCAGCTTTGGGAAACTTGAAGATATGAACTTTAGTCTTATTTGTTTCATAATTGCTGCTGCAATTTGGTACACAACACTTGTTCACCACTCGATGTTATAATTATTATAATAAACGATACAGTGAAAATATTCCCAGTGTCTCAGTATGATCACTAAATATTGCAAAATTACACAATTGCTGCTGCAGTTGATTTGAAAAATACAAAATTAAAAGAAAATGCAGTTCCTTGCATTTTGCACGGAGCTCCATCATATAATAAGTAAAAGTAGTCAATTTTCTCTTGAAGGCCCCAATCAAAAGAAACAACGCTTGGAAGCTATTGCCATTGAAACAGATTTAGGTGCGAGTCTTAAGACAGCTGCCGAAAATCATAAAAAATTAAGCATTGATAACATTGAACAGTTATTATCAAAAATTAATCAGGTTGATAAAGCTGATTTTCTGTTATTTTGATTTTAACAAAAGGTCTCACGATATATGGTACATAGTAATTGATAAATCACTGACAGTTTCTATATGTACATAGGAATGGTATTTTAACAGTTCTTGTGTGGGGACTTATGTCCCACTATTGTAAAAACATTTTTGTACATAAAAATTCTTAACGTTCTATAAATTGTCTTCTGTAAATATTTTGTATAAAATTACTAACACCCTTGAGCATGCCTTTTCTCAAACATGTTTTCTACTGTCTTGTCTTTTTTAATTCTGAGAAACAGCTTTCTTTTCTTGTCTATCTTTCATACACAATCCAAAATTCCTGTCCCTTGTCACCGACCGCTTGCAACGGTCAATCATAAAAAGTACCGTTGCCGATCCCTAATAAAATTACCGCTTCTTGTTTCGCTACCCTCGGCATGCTTCCAATAAATAACATTTACCGTTGAAGACTAACTTTCTATATTTTCAAATCAACACTTCTTCACCGACCGCTACAGATAACACTCGTCACAACCATTTGCACATTTTTACCATTCAATTCATACAATTCATATCAATTCTTTCATCATTTTTTCACCACTAACCGTATGTACAGTAAATATCAACAATCAACCATCATCAAGTTTTATTTAAATAAATATAATAGTAAATAATCACCCGCAACACCACACTTGAAAATTTACCCGTGCATGTAAATAGTATAACTGAAATAGATTATATTATACATCAATGGGCAACTATTATTAAAGGTAATAACAGCTCCACCGACTTAAAAAAAAATATTGTAAATAATGTATCAAATTTACTCTTTTTGATAATACCGAAGATAACAGCAATAGTAAAGCTATACGATTCATAAAGTCACAGATACAGTTATTTACGCAATGTAAAACCCATCACAAATTTGAATCAGAACACTTAATTATCTCATCAATTTTACATAATATTTCTCCGCATTGTTACAAATTCTTTAAAAAATTTATAGTCCAACATTCTTGTCATATATTGGAGAAATGCAATCGTCATTGCAGACTCAAGATCTTCGCGTTACACTGATGTTGGATGAAATTCATATTAAGCTATATTTAGTTTACAAAGGAGGCAATTTCATTGGAATGTCCTCAAATCAGTCAAATTTGGCTACAACTGCTCATACTTTTAAGATCAAAGTATTGTAACGAGCCTGTGTGTGTGTGTAAAAGAACGACGGCGAGTTCCGGAAACAGATAAGACGGGTTCCCCGAATACGGTCGTCGGTCGGCGCTTTGATAGAAATAAGTAAACAACAACATAATAGGAGTTCGAGAAAATACTAGAAGGTCGTTCCTGATTACTCCAGAACTTCGATACCTCTATAAATACGATGTTGTCGACGGTCAAGAACAGTTACATTATAGTTAGAGACACAGTTACAGTTTTAGTTTAGTACACCGTCACGATTTATAGTTGATAGTAGAATGGTAATATAAATACGATATACCGAGTGGTGATATAAATAACACATTTACCTGGTCATATAAATAAGTTGTTGCATTAGAGTTTAAGTGTTAAGTAGCGTATAAGTGTTATATAAATAGTGTAAAATAAATAATTGTTTAAATAAATACGTTGATCTAGAAAATTCGTTACAGTATTATATCAAAATATAAAGACGTAGTGCATATTCTTCCAGTACACAAATTAACCGCAAAACCATTATTCGAAATAATTAAAATTATAGTCACAGGTCTTGAACAAATTGGTTTTGGTTTTTCTGTTATTGCAATAATAACTGATAATAATAGTATCAATAGGAAAGCTGTATCACATTTTGTGAATCCTGCTCAACTAAGCATAGTTTATCCAAATCCAAGCAATCCTAACAAACCATTGTTTTTTTTTTTAAATGATTCAGCAGTTCACATATTCAAATGTATAAGAAACAATTGGATTAATTTAAAAAATCATCGCTTAACGTTTTGTTTTCCAGATTTTGATAATTTTGAAAAGGTTCGATATGCCTCTTTTGAGTCTATACCGGAATTATATTACTTCGAAAACGGGAAATTATTAAGTATGGATATGGTCTAACTCTAAAGGATTTATGGCCTAAGGTTTTAGAAAGACAAAACGTTAAACTTGTTGCTCAGATTGTTGTAAAATATTGTATAATTTACTGCTTCATCTTTTCTTTGTTATTCTGTAATACTCTTCACCACAATTATTTGTCTTTGTACCTTGTATTCACCCCCCGCAATTTATGATTTACAGCTGCCTACCACCCTACATATTCATCATCGCCACAGCTATCTCTATCTCTTATTACTGCGTCTTTCCTTTTCTATTTCTTTCGCCTCTTTTCTCCCTTAAGTTAAGTCAGTAAGTAAATCGCCGCCAAATAAACACGTGTACGCCCACCCTCGCAATCATACATTGTAACACCGCACCGATTGTGATTCTTCTCGCTATTCTTTCAACTTCTTCCCGCACCAGATTGATACCAAATTTACATTTTGTAAATAGTGTTAATAGACGTTATAAGCAAATCATTTGTGTATTAATCAAAAATTTAATACCTGCAACCCTTTAACTAGGTTTGTCAGGACGTTTCATGTACTACCACCGCACCCTTAAGTTCGCTTGAGATTTATCGAGTACATGAGACACAGATATTCAACGATAACATACACAATGCTTTGCTGGAGATAGGTAAATCTAACAATATCGAGAATTTGGAAGATACGGCCAAATTTATATATATGTTAGCGGTATCCTGTGGAACCCCCTGTATAGCTGCCACGTGATGATAATTTAGCTACGTCAGGACGGGCGAGCTAATAAAGGATGAGACAGGAATGCGATGCGCAGTACCTACTCTATCGCAACCCCATCAACAAGTCAAAAGTCTTACGGCCTGAGACATCTGTTTGAATAGGAGTTGAATAAAATAAATCCATCCTGTACAATAATAATAAAAATAATACAAGATAATATATTGTTCTTTAACATATATTATACTTACCTGGTAGAAAATTGTTAATGTCAAGATTCCCATTAAGGGTTTTAGTCTCCGCAATCCTATGGGAACTACCTTAACAAATAGTAGCACAGACGAGAAAAGGAAATTTTTACAAAAGTGGTTAGATAAGGGGGGCAAACTTACAAAAGAAACTCATTCTGCTTTGAAGTTAACCACTACGGTCTATTACCATTAACAGAGTACTGTATAAATGAATTAAGTATGTCATACATTCTTCCTGGCAAATTTCAAACCGATGCTTTAGAAAATAGATTTGGCCAGTACAGAGAGTTATCTGGTTCTCAGTACCATGTATCCTTGCGTCAAATTTTTGAATCTGAGAAAAAGTTACGCGTGTTAATTATCATGGAGCTTTCATTAAATTTGGACACAAACACGACAAAAGATAAAATTAAAATTACTAATTTCAATTGCAACTTTGATTTAGCTTCCAGTTCAACCTCCGGAAACACGTCTCAAAACATCACAAATTTTAATATTACAGAGGTTTCTGAAAATGATATCGAAAATATTAAACCTGATATTCCAGTTTTAACTTTTATTGCGGGTTACACATGTCATTCCGTTTTAAAAAAGTTACCTTGTGATATCTGTAAAGATTTTTTAACCATTTCTAAAGAACTTGTGATAATCAATGCTGACATAATTTCCAATAGTTTAATTTTCAGTAATGATAGAGAAGGAATAAAATATCCAACTAAAATGTGTGTGTGGATTATCATGTATTCTTTTATAATTTTACAAAGATTATTGGCTAACAAAATATTTATGGAACATTCAAATCAGCGGACTGTCGCTCATAATTTTATAATGAATCAAATTCAAATTACCCACCGTGATGAAATTATGTTACAAATCAATCCATGTACCCAACATTATTTGGTTGACTTTTGGAAAAAAATAGTTTTCATTGTAATTAACATAACTCTTAACAATTATTTTAAGTCTATTAATAACAAAACGTTTGAGAGTCCTCGTTTAAAAAAAAAACAAAATTGGTCACGTTAGTTAATAAACCAAAGTAAAAATAGCGTATCCAAATTAAGTCATATTAAAAATACAAATAGCAGTAAATACATCCTGTATTACATTATTAAATAGGTTTTCATTTAATTTTCATTTAAACATATATGCGCCTGTCTAAATTTGCATTTATATACTTCTAATTAATTCAAATGTACTTCTATATCTACTTAGGTGCTCGTATATTTTCCATTGTACGTTAATACAATCCATAGAATTTCCAATTTGTTTTAAATGTGTGGTTTCAACGAAATTTTCGTTGGTTTTGAAGTAGATACATCTTTTGGTGTACACGTCATTAATACTCAAACGAGTTATTTATTTGTCTTCGACAATTTCAGGTAATTTATTAAATTTATTTCTGGTTTATATTAATTTATAAAATATGGGAGTAGGGCTACTGGCGAGACCCCCATCATAATAGGTCAACGCACCGACGAAGTGATACCCCAAAGGTGGTGTGGAAATCACAATCTTTCGTTTCTTTCTCCATTAAAAATAGTTAATATTACTGTCGTAGAATAATCTAAACTCAAAAAATTGTTATACATGTGCGTTCTTTTACATTATTTGGAGGTTAAAACATAATTTTAAACGTTATATTTTTTATTTATATTCCGATCCGCAATGTTTTTACTTGCATGTGAACGTATCGCTTAAATATCAGTGTCTCACGTCGGCCTGAACTGACTGACGTCATATTTTGGTTGTCGGGCTTTGTTAAAAAGGTGTTGGTAATGGCCTTGTTGCTAGTGTCGGCTTACACTTTCTATTAATTTGGCTAACACAATTTATTATCAGTCCCCAAAAGCTCTATAATCTCTCACCATCTATAATTCATCAAAACGACTCAATTCAAATCAACATCATATCAAATTAATTACGACACTCAATCGGCAACCATCAACAAGTCATATAAAAAACATTTACCTTAAAATTCAACATAGAGCCAGAGCCCTTTGATATCATTTTATCAACTCTTCATTTTTACATGTGTAAGTTAGTTTAAATGTTAACTTTTAAACACTTTAAAATGACAATTAATCGTTTTTATGATTTTGAACTGGTTTAGTCGTGATTAATTTAATATTAATTAATATATATGAATCCCTACTTCCACCTATCGTTAATTAATCTTCCAATCACATTCCAGCAGAGAGCTAACAGCCTTAATAATAAACAGAAGTAGCGGTTCTCACCGTCGTTAACAGAACTCAAAACAAAAACAAACAAAAATATCGGTACATATAGTTGCGTCATGTTAATAACATTTGAAATAAACATATACCACATTAATGTTTATAAAATATTTTGGTAGATTAATAAATATTTTTTGTGGTTTTACAATTTATATAAACAGAAATATAGATAATTTTAGTGGTGTTTGTAATTACTATGTTTTGTATTTTTACTCGTTTAATGCTCAGAGAATTATATTTCTTGTATCCTTGGCCGAATTTTATTAGACCACAGTGCTAATAAAAAATTACGTAAAGTAAATTCCGTGGAGGGAAACCTGTGATAAAAATCATTTGTGCGGTCGTATGTAAATTCAACCACAGAAATTATTTATTAATTTACTAAAAATAATTTAATTGTGTACAACTTCCTAGAAATAACAATAAAGTAGATCTTTAATGTTATACGTAATTATCTTGCTTCTCTATTTGATTCGTTTAATGGTTATAAAATTCAATTTCTTGTCGATTTTGTCGAATTTTACTATACCACAGGAATGCTGTATGTCAACATAATCTTCAAGTTAAGTTTTTTATATTTGTTATAGGTGTCGTGGTCACCGAGATGCCCTATTCCTAACCACAAAAAAAAACATATCCCGTGCGAAATGTTCACTTCAGACAACAGGTACTTTAACATATGTTACTAAAGATAATCCATGGGCCAACAACAGGTATAATTACAATTATATTCCTGCCTCGCACGTCTTCCCTTCTTTCAATTAAGAGGAACATGTGAGAAAGTAACCAACGTAATTCGTTGGTGCACGGTTTTGACTATGTCGGAGCAACACTCAATTTTTGGTAATTCACTTCCTGATTGTCATATCTGTTACAATCCTAAATTTCCCTGAGGTTTTAGAAGGCGCTTATCTTTCCTGAAATGATATCAGGGGATATTTGCTTATATAAAGTTGTTAATAAACTTATCCAAATTTCTGTATTTTCTTTGATCGCACATATAGCTTGTACGGAACTCATAAAAGAATATGTTTTAGTTATATACCACTATCACAATGTAAGTTAAAGAGTCCTATCACTATTGACGATCATTATCACTGCCAAATTGCTTCGTTTTAAATAAATATCTTTTGAAGGTTTTTATTTTGTTTCATTTTATTTATTTGTACGTCACTCGAATTGACCGTACGTTACCCCAGGGGAACGAGCGGGTGTTCACAGTATCGGTGGGTGAAAAATGAACGAATATAACACAATGTCGTACTAAAATATTTGTCTTCAATCTATTTATCATACCACTTCGCACTCATTGCTGTATTTTCCATATTGAAATATGTTAAGGGAATTACTTTAAATATTTATCTGAAAGGGTGTAATGGCCTTGTTGCTAGTGTCGGCTTACACTTTCTACTAATTGGGCTAACACAATTTATTGTCAACCCCCAAAAACTATATAAGTTCTCACCATCTATAATTCATCAAAACGACTCACAATTCAAATCAACATCATATCAAACTAATTACGATAATCAATCAGCAACCATCAACAAGTCATAAAAAAACATTTACCTTAAAATTCAACATAGTGCCAGATCCCTTTAATATCATTTTATCAACTCTTCGTTTTTACATGTGTAAGTTAGATTAAATGTTGACTTTTAAACACTTTAAAATCACAATTAATCATTATTATTATTTTTAACTGGTTTAGTTGCGATTAATTTGGCGTAAGTTTAGAGTAGTAGAAAAAATCTTTCAATAAATCATATATTTCTCACAACTAAAAGTACCGAATGTATCCAATTATAGTTCAAACATAAAAACCAACGATTACTCAATTCTTATGCAAATCGGACTGTAAATTTTCTAAATAGTAGAACAAGTATACAGTAATAAACAATAAAAAATAAAAAGAGCAATAGCATGTGTCATTCTTTACAAAAATCCAAAAAGTACGACACGGGGTCGGGCACAAAATATTACCTCACCGAACAATTCACCCCAACTTACACTTACACCCCTTGAATACTACAATTAGTAGTATTTATGTAAAGGAAAAATCCTGAATGGTAAATGAAATTCATATATTTATAAACAAAACATTATCGTATTATATGACTCACCTCGTCGTTAAGTAATTTTCCAAATAACCCTTTGCGAAGATTTTCTTTTTAAAACACAAATGTCTAAACATAAGAAGTAACAACATTATACCAAGCAACATTGCAAAACGAATCGTTTGTTTACCGCATTATTATTCATTCACAAAAACGAGGTAAAATATTAATTTTTAAATGCAAAACAACAAGGCATTGTACGACGTCACGACTCGAGAACACAACCGAAACAAATATATTTATACATCCACATAGACAGAAACGAGTTTCTTATAACTATCAGATTTGTGCCATCTTGCAAACCGCCTCATCTTTAACGCCCTTGAGTTTTTTTTTAGGAGACATTCAAGTCAACTAATCGTAAACTAATTGTAGCTTAATGTTAGATTAAAGATATACGCAACGAAATAAAAAATTTTCTCTCGAATAAAAATATATACTGGGAGCATTAAAAACTATTAGGATTAGATAAACAATATTTTCAGAATATAAATAGTATCTGTCATACTGAATAAAATAAACAAGTGTAGTAAAATTATTTATGGAATTGGCTTACGGAGTATTAAGATGATTACAGGGCTGGTGTATATAGTGTGGAGAAATCTTAAAAAATAAATTATAAAAATGCATTAATTAATGAATAAATAAGTACCTATCTCTATAGAAATAGAAGTAAAATTTTTTATTTACTTCTAGATATTCAAAATTCGAATTGATGAATTACCTTCGTTTTGTTTACAATTTTTGCGAAAGTTTTATGTATTAAATTCATAATTTATAAGAGCGTTCAAAAATTTTTTATAAACTTCAAACACGAATAAATTAATTTTAAATTTTATTTTGTCATCTGATTCCTTTTTTATCCACTTTCGATACATTCGGATGTATCCCATCGTTTTATTTGAAAAAAACTTCAAATTATTCAAAAATTTCGAATAAAACAATGGGAAACATTCAAATGTATCGAAATTAAATTAAATTATCTCAGAAAGTATTCATGGTAGACATATACGTTGATTATCAGTCACCTTAAAATTTTGTGCTTCACACGGATTCGTAATAGTATATTAGTATATATATATACTATTCCATTAAAAATGACAAAGTTAACATAAACTTTCGATATAGTCGGAAGTGGCAGACAGTTAAAAACTTAGTTTTCCTAAAACGTCTAATGTACCACACAGTTTGAATAATCCTGTATATAAATTTTCTATATATGCCTTAATATAATATAGAAATCATTCAAAAAGTCCATCAGTTCTCTTTTTGCCTTCAAATAGAATATATTTTTAGTTCGGTTTTAAATTTATGCAGATAGGTATATCGAGTTTACATTTCCGTAGTATTTTTCGTACAAATAACAGACAATTTTTTAATATTTAGTTACTGTATATATATATATACGTGTTAAGTATTTAATTCAGAAAGCTTGCGGAAGTAAAATATTTGTATTTTAATTTAAGTATATTTTTTTAAACAAGGCAACGTTAAAAAAAATACTAACTTAATTAATAAATTTTCTTTCAAGGAAATTACTGCTTTTATACTAAAAATGTTTGGAAGTACTAATTTTTATTTTTGATTGCCTATACACGATGGGCCCAAAAAGTTCGCAATATGATTATTGTGGCCAAACTAGAAATTTTATTGAAAAAAGAATTGTGTATAACAGGCGGTTTCTTTTAATGGCAGCACTGTTACTTATTGGTCCAATCGAAAACCGTTGTTTCCCATACTTTCCCAACTTGTTCAGAATGCTAAAAATGAGGCCATGTTATTCCTTTTCGTTTTAAATGACCATTTCTATTTTTGAACACCCCATCCAAACTCAAAAAAGTCAGTTATTTCGATATTACAGATAGATACTTCAATTTATTTATATGTATAGAGATAAAGATGTAACGATTGATATTAACAACCACAATCTGCGGTACAGTAAAATTCGTGCAAGTATAGCAGAAATTGAAAATATTAATCACTGAATGATTAAAAATACAAGAAAAATAGATACAAATGTAATTAACAAAATAAAGTATTGCTATTTATAAAAACTGTAGTTACAATTTAATAATGGTTGGTAAATTAGTATGTTGTTTCTGTGGCTCGATTAACATGTAACCGATCGAAAGATTCCTTAAGTAATAAAACTCTACTCAGTTTAGGCATCCCAAACTACACATTAACAAAAATGTGAAATTTCTACGAATTACTTTGACAGCACACAAATACACGATTAAATAAACAACAAAAACAATACAAACAAATATAAAAAATTGAACTTGAAGATTATGTTGACATACAGCATTCCTGTGGTATAGTAAAATTCGACCAAATCGACAAAATCGACATGAAATTGAATTTTATAACAATTAAACGAATCAATTAGAGAAGCAAGGTAATTACGTATAACATTAAAGATGTACTTTATTATTATTTTTAGGAAATTGTACATAATTAAATTATTTTTAGTAAATAAATAAACAATTTCTGTGATCCAATTTTCATGCAGTCGCATTAATGATTTTTATGACAGCTTTCCATCCGCGGAATTTACTTATCTAAATTTTTATGTAGTACTGTGGTCTAATAAAATTCAGCCAAGGATACATGAAATATAATTCTTTGAGTATTAAACGAGTAAAAATACAAAACGTTGTAATTACAAACAACACTTTGTCGTGTGAAAATAATTTTCCAAGGATGGCTTTAAAATTTTATTGTGATAAAAAAAAGATTAATTACAAAGAATTAGACTATCCTTTTGTTAGAAACTATTTCTCTAGGTGACTTAATTAATTAATTACCCCTTCTTCCCTGAAACCTATATATATATATAAATATGAATCCGTACTTCCACCTATTGTTAATTAATCTTCCAATCATCAATCGGCATTCTTTAACAGTCTTTTCAAAATTGTCCAATTATATTCCAGCAGAGAACTAACAGTCTTAATGATAAACAGAAGTAGCGGTTCTTACCGTCGTTAATAGTAGTCAAAACAAAAACAAACGAAAATATCGGAACATGTAGTTGCGACATGTTAACATTTTAAATAAACATATTACCACATTAGTGTTTATAAAAACTGTAAATATGATAAAAATTTTTTGGTAGATTAATAGATATATTTTGTGGTTCTACAATTTATATAAACAGAAATAAAGATCATTTTGGTGGTGCTTGTCATTACTATGTTTTGTATTTTTACTCGTTTAATACTCAAAGAATTATATTTCGTATTCCTTGGCTGAATTTTATTAGGCCACAGTACTAATAAAAATTTACATAAAGTAAATTCCGCAGAGGGAAACCTGTGATAAAAATCATTAATGCGGATACATGTAAATTGAATCACAGAAATTGTTTATTAATTTACTAAAAATAATTTGATTGTGTATATATTTCCTAGAAATAACAATAAAGTACATCTTTAATGTTATACGTAATTACCTTGCATCTCCATTTGATTCGTTTAATGGTTATAAAATTCAATTTCTTGTCGATTTGGTCGAATTTTACTATACCACGGGAGTGCAATATGTCAACATAATCTTCAAGTTAAGTTTTTTATATTTGATTGTACTGTTGTTGTTTATTTAATCGTGTATTTGTAGCTGTCAAAGTAATTCATAGAAATTTAACATTTTTGTTAATGTGTGGTTTGGGATGCCTAAACTGAGTAAAGTTTTATTAATTATGAAATCTTTCGATTCGGTTACATATAAATCGAGCCACAGAAATAACATATTAATTTACCAAAAATTATTAAAATGTAACTACTGTTTTTATAAATAGCAATACTTCATTTTGTTAATAACATTTGTAGCTATTTTTCTTGTATTTTTAATCATTCAGTGATCAAGATTTTCAATTTCTGTTATACTTGCACGGATTTTACTGTACCGCAGATTGTCATTGATAATATCAATCGTTGTATCTTATATATATACATACAAATAAAAATGAGGTGAATGGCTGTAACATCGAAATAATTGCCTTTTTGAGCTTATATGAAACTTAATCGACAATTAATTTAAAAAAATTAGGTAATAGTTTATATTACACTCCATCCATTAAGGGGATTGGTGTTACGAGGGATCATACAGAATGATTACTATTACAAATTATTTACTTATACACGACCGACCGTTTAAATCATGTTCTATCTATCATTGATCTAGTTTTTAGAGTTTATAAACAAGGGCTGTTGGTGAATATGTGCAGCAGACTACCAAAAAAATAGATATGTATGTATTTTTGCGATCTAACTATCATTAAAATTATAACGTTAATAAAATTCAACAAAAAGTTTGAGCTAAAACTAGTTTATTTAAGAATGTTAATATAATAATTAAGTGTATCTTCACTACATCCAAGGCTGATCTACTTCTGCAAAATCGCCTTTTTTCTGTTGGTCATCCTGTGAACCACATGAATTGTCTTGGTTCTGCGCATTGTCCTCTTCATCACCCTCATTTACTAGTATGAAGAAGCAAATATAAACGGTTAATTGAGTTGTATACCGCCGCAGCATTCTTTGAAACCTGACGACGAGCGGATTGAGATTATATGCGGAACAATTATAAGCGAATTTTACTATATATATACATAAATAGACTTGTACGTAGATATTTTTTCGTATTAAACTCTAATTATTTTACTAATATCTACTATCCATATATGTTACATAACGCAAAATTTTAATTGAACGTATCCGGTATGACAACATTAAAATGACATTTTTATTTGTCAAACAATAATAAAATTTTCGTTTTATTTGTTTATTTTCAATATGTTTGATGAAAGTAACAGGAGTGAAGAAAAAAGTATCTGTTATTTTCAAGGTACGCTTAAAGATAAAAGCAATTGTAGTCGCGAACCTAAAGTTTTTGGCAATGTAATTTGGGGCAAGGTGAGGCCACCAATGACTATAGGTTCGAATGTTTATCCACCTATGGTATCAGCTAGAACAACCGATATCATAAGACAACAACTAACTGGAAAAATACGGAACCCAGATGATGAACCCTTTAAAGAACCTCCTACCAACATAATTGTAAAAAGATCTGATAAACTCCAATATTACGACTAAAATTATTTTTATAAATGTCCAACCTGATTTAACCAAATAAATCGGTGGTACAAATGTTATATTTTTTTTACTTATCAATGGCCTTCGAAACTTTAGATCATTGCAAAATTTTAAAGCCGTCGTAGAATATTCACACAGGATAAAAGTTTTACAATTTTATTTTTTAAATTTTTGAATTCGTGTATACATTTGTGTATAATATAAAAATATTTTTTTCATATTAGGTATTATATTTAAAGGTATCCTGAAAAATACGTGAAAATAGCGATACTAATGGACAAAAATCATAAAATGTAATGCCTTACATAAAGTTTACAGAACAACTTAGCAATCAATCGTCGGTCATAAATTACTATTTTATTAACGGTGTAATTCAAAATTCATTAGTCTCTAAGGCCCTAGGTCATAGACTTTAAATTAAAAAATATATATATTATGTATTGTGAAATGTTTTACTTTTATAAATGAGAATAACAAAAAAATTAAACTTACGAATATAATATATGAACATATTATGTTACCAACAAAACAAATATACATACCATTGATCAACAAAATACATTTACAAAACTTAATAATTATTAAGTTGATTTTTCTTTCTTTACTGGGGCAAATTCCTCCAGTAAAGTGTCAATTTCTTCTGGAACTCGACCTTGATCAATGTCTTTGGCCCACTGTTGATACTGAAAAATAGAGGGATATTAAAGAAATCGCTAATCAATGATTAAAAATACAAACAATGTAAAATGCATTATGTCCCTTCTTAGTTTTTATCTTAGTTGCGCCATGTTCACGTTATTGGTGCATTAGGTATTTTCTTTTATAGATATTCTAAAGTGTATTTCTTGCGGTTCTTATAAAAGTCCAAAGTATATCTTAGTATACACTGATGTACTTTAACAACTTCAACGTAATTAGTAATCAATAGTTTCTCTTTTAACTATGAAATTGGCAAATAGGCAACGATTCATTTACAGCATATAGGGTACTTCGGGAAAGGAGACGTGAAAGGAATCCTAAATGCAGAGATGCATGGCAACTTCGTAATTTTAACATTGAGTATAAAAATTCGCAAATAAGAGATTCTGAAAAATTCCAAACGACCATGTTTTATAATACTGTTATTTAGGTAATAGTACATAAGTAGGGTTCCAGATTAAAATTACTGCCAAAGTCGTTGAGATAAGGGGTCATTGGTTAATAGTATTTTTAAATGAAAGGAGTCACATGCAATTAATTATTGACTGCATGAATATTTCTTTGACAATTACGTTGAAACCTGAGGGGAGGTTTCCTTTTGCTTTTTCCAGCTGGGGAGTTTCAGCCCATCCTGCACCCCCACTCGGATGGCTTCTTCGTGTACGTTTTATTTAGTAAGTTATATGTAGGTAGTCTTTATAGCAACCTATTAGATCGATTAAAGTTCGTATATGATATAAAAACATAGGCTTTTACGTCCGGAATCTATAGTAGAATTAAGAGTAGGTTTAAAGAGCCGTGGTCTAAATGAACGGTTAGATCCAGACGTTTCGTCGGCAACAGAGGCTGACTTCATCAGCGGTACCACGGCCCTTTAGTTCGAATCTTAATTCTACTATGTGCATGATTTCTAAAAACAAACCTTTTCTATTTCATTTCGAAGGGCAAATACAGCTTTTTCCCTATCAGCAACTAATTCTTCCAAATACTGATAGCGTAGCTTTTTCCGGGCTCTACATTCTCTTGCACTTTGCCTGCTACGCTCTAAAATAAAGTCTTATGAATTTGCATGTAATTTTTATCAAAATTTATTAATTAATAAGAGGGGCATCCAAAAAGTAAGTTTCCCTATCCCGAAAAGAAATGAAAAACAAGTTTTTAAGGTTTACAAATGATATTATTTGCCACGTCGTCTTTGAACTTTTCAGTGGTATTGAAGTACCTGCCACCCAGGATTTCTTTTAAATAGCTATAATTTTCCCAGAAGAATGTTGTTTTTCGCTTTTTGCATATTCCAAAATATTTTTTATCGGTGTGAATCCCCTGTGATGATTTTCGGAAAGCAGACACCAGCAGTAAAATATCATCAATACTAGAATGATTATCCTCCAACTATTTTCGGCCTTTGGACACGCTTGTTATTAGTCTCCATGATTGCTGAGCTTATACTGACGAGGAAAATATTTTTGGCCGCCTAGACTCTAGACCAGTTCCGTCACCATAATGGATGTGCACTACGACACAGCTAGAGGCGACGCTTGATTAAAATGACATTATTGGGGAACTTACGTTTTGAATGCCTTTAGTACATAAAATAAAACTATTTACCCAGCTTCGCTTTCATATCAACTTTATCGGATGATTTTCTACCGGGTTTCCGTCCACGCTTTCCTGACTCCTTGCGGTGAGGCCCTTCCTTAAATATACAATATTCAATGAATACATATATAGACCGATATTGTATTAACTAGTTTTTGTTAAATAATTTGGTTATGTTCATTATGATATATTGAAAGAAAAAAAGTGTAGGAACTATTGCACATTTAGTTTAGCGAACTGGAGTTAAAAACTGTACACAAAATTGATTAAATCTATGTACACCTTGCTGGTTCAGAAGAAATAGAATTTTAGTAATGTTTATATCCAACGGTGTGGCCCGTAAGTAGTGAATAACCTTTCAACTGCGTTAGGAGAAGGTCATCTTGGAAATAGAAATTGTTAAAAAAAATCATTATTTTCAAGTCATTTTATTTAAAAAATCCCTTCATTTGTGGATATGGTGACTGTCTGTCTAAGGCTGGCAATTTTTAAAAAAATTAAAAATGCCTAAATTACAGAAAATCGTGGGATGTTTTACTAACATAAAATCCAATTTTACTATATTGTATTGGCGTCTTCCATTCGCAAGTGAAAGGTTATTTATCACTAACGAGACGCTGTATAAATGATTTGAATTTTTCATTAAAATTATTCACCTATTAGACTTAATTATAAAATTCTACAAATAACAATTACAATACTGAACTTATTAAGCATGAACACCCACTCGTTTTTTACGAGCTTCTTGTACATGAATTTGAAGTTACATAATTATAAACTATTCCTTTTTCGAAAAGTGTTTAATTTAATAGTTTTATTTTCTTGTACCTACAATTTTACATAATTATTTTTGTTAGTATATTATTAGGTTAATTGTAAGTTTGATTGTTAAAAGCTAATTGAGTTACGACCACCACCAAATTGTCCATGAAATAATAACCCTTTATGGAAGTGTATCCTTTTCATGGGGGTCGAGGGCAAACATTTAAGAACTTAGTGATTAATGGTGAATAATGCATAAAATTGTTTTATTTTTTAAAACAGGTAGGCATCTGGCAAATACTGAGCATGTTTAATGTATTCCTGCACAGTACAGGTACTCGCCAATAATTCTACAAACAGATCAAACTTAATTAAGTAGTGCATTTATTTAAAAGGTTTTGGTAATTTTTCGTTTGTTTTAATATCACATTATTTCTAATAATTTGCCACTACTATAGTTTCAATAAAGACTGTCATTATTAAGCAATTAAAAGAGATATTAAAATAATTAAAATGTTGTTTATTTGATAGTTACGATGGAATATCATAACAATCTAATATTTTGTTTAGATTGTTATAGAAAGTTATAGGTAAATACATAAAAATCATAAATAAGAAATTTCATTATCTGTCATATTTTTAATACTGCTGTAAATTATTAGTAACTTTCTACAATAGCACATTAGTATATACTAATTAAGCAAATGAATGAATGATGGTTAAAAGTGAATTTTAAACTGCGGCAGCATATATTTAATGTTTAAACTTACTACAGCGCACTGTTCGTCTATAACATGTAATTCTTGATACTCCATTTTTATTCAATTACGATACAATTTTTTAAAATTACGTCGTAACCTCGTAACGATTGAAACAGTCGCCAGATTCTAAACAAACAATAAACTTGACAAAACAACTGTCAGACAAATACCAACCACAACAAATACTGCGTATTGCCACAAGGGTCTAGTTGCCATACTCGGAGGAGCCGCGAATATAGCCGAATGCCGAAGTTAGGTAAAAATGTACCTAGGAAATACCAGGGCCGGATTATCCTGCTTTGGGTCCGTAGACGTTTTCTTCTTATCTGTCCCCCCTCCCTTTTCTACAAGAAATAGAGTACACAAAATACAAACCAATAAATACAACAAAACTAAATTATGTGTAGACCGGACCATAGTCATTTGTCTTTGCGACGATTCGGCCCTGACAAAAATAGTCAAAAAAAAAACTAGAATAACCATAACCTGACTCTATCCATCAAGCATAAATGATACATCGTCCTTTTTACTGTAACTTGACTTCACTCGAGTCTATTTTTAACTTAACTAGTAATTCGGTTAAATTCGTGGCCTGTGTTCGTGGCTCTTCTGGGTGTGAAGGCTAAACTCTTTCAAATAAGTAAGTTAAAAAACGACACAATGGCAACAACGCAGTTTATCGTTTTAATTATTGCTGTTATAGATATATGAATTAGATTTCATTTTATTGTTAATTTATTATAATAATATGTACCTTAAGCATAAATCTTTACGTCGAAGAAATATAATGTGTTGACCATAAAACCTAAGTTGCAACTTAGGGTGAAACCTCGGTTCTTGGTTAATTAGAATAAAAGTATTTCTTCACCCCAATTTGGCTTGCTTTTCAAATATATAACTGGATGTTTTGTAAATTTTTGTAAGAGGTCTGTAAAAATTTAAATAAATAAATATATTGTTCGCAATAGCAGGAATGGACCATTTCTCGAAACGTGTCGCAGGCATGGAAATATAGTTCTTGCGGGGAATGATTAATATCAAATACTCACGCATTTCTTTCGACTTAATTAAATTATATATAATTGTGGAGGAACAGGGCAATCTCAACTAACCACAGGTGCATAATTGGGTTATCGTTATTTTAGGTTGTCGTGATTCTCTCTCTCTCTCTCTCTCTCTCTCTCTATATATATATATATATATGTATATATATCAGAAGAGATTCCTATGTTAGCAACGTATTTTGAATAAAAATTTACGAAAATTTAAATTTTGCGAATTATCCATTCCTTCCCTCTTCATCATTGATGAAAACCCTCTGATTGTCTTCAAATTTTTATCACGTACTGCTATGGACTAGATAATGGCAGATACTTGAAAGGATTCTTGGTTACTCGAACCATTTGCTAATTGATTATATTTTTAAATATTAATATACTCATATATATTACTTTATTTTCTTAACAATACACTATTTATATTACAGTAAATGTGGAAAAGCATGAAATATCATAAATATTTCCAATTTTAGGATTGTTAAGTTGTTTATTGTGCCAATGAAGGAATGAAATGTTAATAACACCATTTTTGCTTTTCTCTAACTTCGTTAGTTACCACAATAAAGAGTTGATTATCACCATTTTCCAGTTCCTCTTTTAAGAACTTGTTAAGGCCAGACTCCTAAAATATTTAATTATATCAATCACAGGTCTTCATTTTAAAGCCAATTAAACCAATTCAATTGAACTGATTCTGTTCAAAGTAATCTGATGGCATATGCACAATAATGCTCACACAGTATAAGTGAGCGAAACACGTGTCTAGGGTTTTACAATAGTGTTGTGGTTTAAGGGGGGAGATACAATTAGAGGACTCAAAAAAATCGATTTTTTTTTCTTTGTTTAAAAAGTTAGTAAATTTCCTATAGTAATACACTTGCAAAATATTTATTTCGAAAATTGAAATCCTGTTGTTTTTCGAAGTCGTGTTTTAGAGTGCGTAAATGGTGTAATGGAGTGGTCGACGAAAGTCTAACGTAACTCTAGTGCTCGAGGTAAACACGTGCCTGTTTTTCGAAGAGACTAAAGATCTTTTGTACGGTTCTGGGATTGCCGATTAAGGAGTAAGTATCATTTTTTGGTAATCAAAACTTTAAACGCGTTTTTCTCCAAACATGATTTTTGAAGTTTGCGGGAAAAATAACTCAAAAACTAATTGGCCGATAGCACTGAAACTTATAGGATTTATTCATTATTAAATTAGCTTCTCGGTCGACCAAAAATTTTCAAGGTCCACCTTTGCAAAATACAAAAATTATTGCAAAATTGTTGAAAATTTTTGATTTTTTTTAAACTTGTGTCAATCATCGAATTTTTTCCCCTCACTTTTTTTGATGTCCTGACATTTAATAATACTAAATAACATAAATTTTCTTGCTGGACTGTTTCAGATCAAAATTGCGGCCTCCAGAACTCCCGCAAATAAATGTTTCGACTTACGTGTTTTCGTTGAGCCTCTATAAATCCGCCATTTTGTATTTAAAACAAACTAAAATATTTTTTTTGTTCTTTACAATTGTACTAAACATTCTGTAAAATTTTGTTTCGATTCAATAAATACTTTCTAAAATAATATCTCTGTGAGAAATGCTTGATTTTCGTTCGTCTAATTGCATCTTCCCCTTAAATGGGGTGGGTATGATCTCCCATTTTTATTTATTTTGAACATGTTTTGATTCTGTTCATTTCTCTAAATATGTTACAAAACAACCGATTAATGTTGGATTAATATATATGTATTAAAAAGTTGCACCATCATTATATATTGGTTGTCAGAATCTAATACATACGTTTTACAAATTACAATTTAAAATAATAATATTCAACATATTTAAAATAAATGTTCCATGAACTTGCTTAAAGTGCTTAAAATATGTTAAATTTGAGCAAAAAGCCGATATTTTATATAGACAACATATCGATCGCAGCGCCACTGAATTTTCTCTAAATTTCTAGGACACATTTTCATCTGCAATCGTTCTTCTGTACTCTTAACCTCCATATTAGAAACACAGCAGGTTAGCTGGGATTAGTTGGTCAACATAATGGTGGAACTAATCGATGGGTTGCTTTAATCGGCATGTTTTAGATAACGAATTATCACTTCAAAAATGATACTTTAAAACAAATCGCAAAACGTATTATTACTGACATGAGAGGAAGTGAGAATGAACAATAGATGCATTAAAAGTGGTAGACATTTTGTTGACAAATCAAGGATAGCGACCACACTATAGTTTTAGGGATGCTACGGAAAAATATATTGATGTGCCATCTATCGTGAGAGGCGAAAATAGGAACAAATAAATAAATGCACCGTTTTCTGTTCTTATTTATGTCCAGCAGGGATATAGATAAACAATTAAGAAAATGGCCCTGTTTTCATTAGATAAAAAAACATTTAGGCGGAACGTAATTATGTCGAGAATAACACAGATAAACTGATCATTTGTGACGATGTTTTGAAATATTTTAACTTCAAAATTCAATACTTGTTTATTTTTTGGATTTCAGATGAGAGTAGGTATTTTAGAATTTTAATATTTTAGGACAATTCTGAATCCAGATTCGAGTTTGCTTTTAAAACACACGGAAAATGATTACTCCGTAGTGTTTTTTGTTGTCAACCTGTCATAGTAGTGCGCACTTTTTCGACTATGGAGAGTTAAAAAAAAAAATTAAAAAAGAAGATAATAATTTTCGATGCATTCTTCGATTGTGAACTTATATTTGATCCCAGAAAAGCTTTAGCTCCTTGCACTTTTAAAAAATCCCAGTCTCAAAACCAAACAAGCCAAATTAGCATCATTCGAATTTACCAATTGAGATTCCAATGGCGAGGTAATTCTGAGGTGAGATTCTAATTCAAATAGTCACGGAAAACAAGATAGAGAGTCTTATATGTATATATACCCCCCGGAAGTAATCGCAAACCAGAATAAACTGACCCATTTAAAATCTGGAAAGGCATAGGCAAAGAGCCGTATCGCGTTCCGCGCTATGCCGACACCTGTTTTAGGTAACTAGTATATTTCTAGACCATTGGTTGACATTTGAAGCGATAAGTGAGAGCCGACAAAATGAATAATATTCGTTCAGTAAAGATCACGGGTTGTTTTATGAGAATTGTGACGTTACACGCGATGTTTGCATCAGAGTCACATTCAAGGGGCCAAAACCTACATGTGGCTTGCGAGCTACGGTTTTTTGCCGACCACTGTGCTAGTTTAATGAAGGGATGACCATGTAGCCCGTAATCGATATACACAAACGAATCAGTAAGCGCATCTTGCCATGCAGTCTTCATGCCATGCTTGATTCGCTTTTAGCCCCCCTATCCAGATACGCCTAAAAATGATTCACAACAAAAAATTAAAGAGCACTTTAAGAACGTATTAGAGTTTCTTATTAATGTTGGTCGATTGTGAAATATATAATTTTGCAAAGTAGTGTTTACCGACTTTTTCGTATTTTTTGATAGCCTTGAAAATTAATATTCCGGAAATGAAGCTTTAAAATAAAGTGATAAATGAAACCTCTAATTTGTTTTTGAAGAACTTTCTAACGATTCGAGTTAATACGAATATTAATAATATAATTGCTTGTACTGATGAATTAAATCGGAAAAATTTGAAAGGCTTCAAACTCGAAAATTTGTCAAGTACTACCATTCATTATAAAACCAGTTTCAATTTTTAAGTACGGTTATATAAAGAAAAGACTAAATTACATGTGGTTCTTTCTATATTGTGGGAAAACCTTAGTTACGTTCGCAACTTTATCTCTTGTTTTTTTTTTATACTAGCCAAATTAATTGGAATTTCGTGAGTCCAATTAATTGTAGTATTTTCAAGGCTGTTAAGAGAGTACAAATTAATTTTTTTTTTTTAAATAAAAACGGAAAACGTCATTATTAATAATATAGAATATTACTTCTTAATTTAAAGATCAAAATTTACTTCAATGTACACCACCCAGAATGGAAACACTCATTATTTAAAAACAATATTATGCACCTACTTACTTCAAATTGAAATTTTCTATTCAAATGCAAGTATTACACGTATAATAAATAAAAAAAATTATAAAATTTTTGTTTCGACCGAATTTTCTGAAAAATGGGTAAAATCATACAAAAATTGCCCATCCGTTAAACGAAATCCTGTATCCGCGCCTGATGGCGAAACAGTTGTGCTATACACGAAATAAAATGGATAGAACATGTGTTATGGTCTTAATTATATCGTGTTTTATTCATAAACATGATAAAACTAAACAAATACAACAGATTCATCTGGGTTTATCACCATTTTTTAAAACCTTCAATGAGAGATTTGGCTAGTAAAACAGTTAATGTCTTCATCTCAATAAAGAAAAAAAAAATAAAGCCAAATAGTATCTATAACGTAATAGAATACAATAAATATATTGATTTTATTTTTGATATCGTTAATGTGAAAATTAACTAGTTAATCTGTAATTGTCGGTTCTGTTCCGCTAATGTCCAAGAGATGTACAATCCCTAGTTAATTTTTTGATTAACGTTTCTTAAACCGTTAAAGTGCAAAAACATATTAAAGTGACCAAAAATTTTCTGTCTTCCTTCCCGTTTCGCTCCTATTGCGTTAAAGAAAAATAAATAAATAGTAAGAAGTAATATGTTTGTATTATCTATTGCCGAGTCAATAGTTCCATTGTTTTGATTGTAATCTTAAATTTTTGTATTTGAATGAAAATTGTATCCATTGACTGATGAATTTAATGTCTGTGCCAAATAAAAATTTAAGCATTTAGCTCTGTTTTCAAGCAAAAACCTTATTCTAATAACCTTAATAAATGCTTGGTCATGTCACCTAAGATATCTGCCCAATAACTAGGTAATCTATAAAGATGAACTTATTCGCGTCATTTTGACTTTCTTAGGTAATGTGCAGGTTAACTACATACTCTGCAAACTACTTGTATTGTGTACATTATTGATAACATATATATAAAATATAAAGTTAATAGACTAAGAAAAAGTAACTATTCTTATAGTTTAGAACATATATCTTACCAATCCAATTACTTTTGGTGTTTGTAATTTAGAGTCTAAGTTATAAAAGACATTGTGAACATTCCTTATTGCTATCCAATGTCTGCGATAAACAGGAAGAGTAATGAATCCAAATTTTAAATCAGTTGGAATATTCAATATATACCCAAAAATGTTAGTATGAATTAAACATGAAGGATCCCTACAACAACCATAACTTGTATTATAAACAAAAGCTTGTAACCTTATTGTAAAGTCGTGATAAACACAATCTTACTTTCGTCTATCAAACCAAATTGCTTCGTACCCTTTTGTTTGTAAAGCCTTCATTATAACATTTATGTCATAATTTCCTAAACCCAACATTGACTTATGAGGATTTATCCAAACATTTGGTGATAAAGAGTAACAAATTATGTCAAGATCCACTTTGGAAAAATAATTTTTCATTTGAAATAAATTGTTCAATGCATGCAGAGCACATAATTCCTTAACCTGTTTTTCGTGGTATACTTCGGGACAATTTTCATTTGGATGCATTTTAAAATTCTATACCATAAAGACATTATCACCTCACGGAGAATTTTTGCATCATGGGGCCAAAATAATCACACAAGAGTCGTTATAATTATAAGTATAACAGTTAAATCGTTAATTTCGTTTAAGAGTTGTTTACTAATCACTCAGCGTTTCAACAACATTGTTTCAATTTTCAACGGTTTACCCACGGTTTACCACAACATAAACATCATATGAACATAACCGCATAATCACAGATTAGTCCATGGTCATCCAAAGATCTAAGATATTTATTGTCTCTGGTTAAGGCATTGCGCACAGGCATTGCCACAGGGCATTGCGTTTTGTAATAGTTCATGATAGTCAGATAGTTTAGTCTATGGTGATAGGTACTTGCAGTTATTGTTTGATTTGTGGGGTTGGTCGATCTGTGGTGTTGGTTATTTAACCTCTCTAATCTGTGATTACTTAACTTTTGTTGAGGTTAAGGTATATACGCGGTTCATGAATTTATTAAAATCATTATTCGGAATTTTAAGTGATGGAGTGTTTCTGATCATTTCAGGAAAATGGTTTATCCTCAAAAGAAGTATTATCGACAAAGAGCACATGCAAATCCAATTGCAGATCACTGTTTGATATAGTGAGCAAAATAATGTTATACTTTAGTATTACATACTACTTAAGGTGAATGTTATTAATTTTAGTCCAAAAAATCCTCTTGAAGTGAATTGGTCCCAATATTATCCTGAAGTACATGGTAATGAAGAACGGACGGTTGAATTCCTTGATATAGGTTGTGGATATGGTGGACTATTAGTAACAATTTCACCTATGTTTCCTCAAAGATTAATTCTGGGTGTAGAAATTCGTGTTAAAGTTTCAGATTATGTAGTAGATAGAATACGTGCACTACAAAAGGCGCAACCAGGCTGTTTTCAAAATATAGCTTGCTTAAGAACAAATGCAATGAAATATTTACCAAACTATTTTAGGAAAGGACAGGTAAAAGTGTAATGTTTTGCAAACAATTTTTATTCATATTTTTCTGTATTATTTTAGTTAAAAAAACTGTTCTTTTTATATCCAGATCCTCATTTTAAAAAAGCCAAATATAAATGGAGGATAATAAATAAAAATTTATTAGCAGAATATGCCTACATTTTATCAGTTGGTGGGATAGTATATACAATTACAGATGTCAAAGATTTACACGAATGGATTGTTAAACATTTTACAGATCACCTGTTATTTCAACAAATAGAACAATCAGAATTGGTATGAATCCACTTAAAAATATTTTAAATAATACATTTAAAACTTTTCTTACTTTGCATATGTTGTTTAACTAAAATTTATCCTTCTGAAACAGCCTAGTTTCCCATTTTCAGAACCCTAAATTTCATTAGAGTACATGCTTTATTAGCTAGTGTTGTCATAATGCTTATTTGCATTTGATCTAAAAATAATTGTATTATCAAATTCCAGGAATGTGATCCTATTATTGAAAAACTGTATGACAGTTCTGAAGAAGGAAAGAAAGTTACTCGCACTCAGGGGGACAAGTTTTTAGCAGTTTTTCGAAGAATTGAAGATCCTTGTTTATTTACCAATCAGAATTAATACAATAAAATAAAATTTAAGAATTAGTTTTTACTTTTTATGTAGAAATGCCGATGCTATAAGTTGTATATGTATAACGTAAAAAATGTGATAAGTAAACAATCTCATCTAATTTTGATTTTCAATGTTTAAAATATTATTTAAAATTATTTCTTAGAGATGACACTTCTAATTTGATGTAAGTAATTAAATTATCATTCATATTTTCTTTACAGTGGTTTGCTGATGACATTTATGCTTTTTTTATTTATTAAAAAAACAACTGTAGAATAATTAAGGTATTGATACAAATATACTTATTTGAAGATGTGGATTTAAGTAAAATCACAGTTGAATGAAAATAAACTGGTTAGGTTGACATGTACTTACACAATTGTTAAAAAGAATAAAAATTGAAGGTTTTGTTAGTAAAGGCTATAATAAGGTTGTTGGTAAAAAACAAAAATAATAAAGATTTAAAAGCTTTCTCTAAGTAGCATATACTAATTCATAAATTAGTTGATTTTTAAAAAGTTAAAGTATAAGTATGTTACCAAGTGTGGTGGAAGTGTCATACAATTGAGAAAGTGGATGCCTGTTTGTCTTATATACCCCACAGATGTCATTACGCGGGTTAAATATGGGTGTTATGGTAAACATACGAATCAGTTTTTCTCTACGTACCTGTCACCTGAGAAGTATCAATTATTGGTACCTTTGACGCCCTCTCACAGACGAATCAATTTGGCATATAGTTAAGTTCGGTAGAATCAATTATTTTGTTCTTAGGAACTTAAGGTTGCTGTATGTTCACGAAATTTTGAGATACCCATTTGTATGGAATACCACATTTTCTAAATGGCTACCCCCAAGACCCCGCACTCCTGGAGGGACTTGCCCTTGCGGACGCCATTGCACTGGCTAGAGAGCTCCACGAAAATCTAGCCCTTATTTTAACGATTTATCCACCGTTAATCTACGGACGCTCCCCCACCTCCATGTCCAAAGATGTTGACTCGAAGTGCTTGGTACTTCTTCCGCCGCCCCTCTTCCTCAGGCTCACTTCTCCCAATCGGATCCATCACCCGCCAGCGACGCCGGTTTCACCGTAGCTGGAAAGCGCCAAAGGCGAACACCGTTCTTCTCTTTGTCGCAGTCCGAAGCCGACCAGCCGAACCAAGGCTCCTAAGCTCCCCTCCCCCAATCGCTATCCGCCAAAAGTCTCTTTGGCCGCAAATCTGCCGCACCGTGGACAGCCACGTCATCTCCGCCCGTTGGGTAATCAACACCCAGGACTCCATTCGGGTGTATCCCAATTCAACCGACGATTTTCGTTGTCTTATTTCGCCCCTTGACGAATCTAAGCTTGAATTGTCAATTAACCGGCTCTATCAAGACAAAGCCCTCCATGGAGTCTATGAAGACTGATGAAATTCAGTCAGAACTATCTAATAAAGGTTTTGCAATCCGAGGGGGTTTTCGCATGATAAGGCAAAAAAGTCTGGCCACTGGTCTCCATCCGGCTTGACCATTCATCCAAGTAGATTTTCGACTTTGGTAAGCTTTGAGTTATCAAAGCTGTTCCTCAATGCCGCCGTTGTATGAAGTTCTTCCACACGGCCAATTGGTGCCACGCAGCGTGAGTCTGTTCTTTTTGCAGCCGTAACACCATGTTACCGCCGAATGCAAGTCGCAAAACAAAAAAGACGCCACACTTTCCTGTGATAATTGTAAAGGGAATCACCGTGCCACATATCGTGGCTAGAGCACCTCCCTCTCACTCCTGCAGCGATAGGCGCAGCCTCTATATTTGAACAGAAGCTTATCTAAGACAGCCGTACCAAATAACCTTCGAAGCATTAAAGGAAAACTAACTGAATCCTCGAGGAAATGTCAGTCGGTGTTTGTTATTTTCCTATACTCCCTGCCGTCGTAACAATCTCTTTTAGATCTCCCACCTTCTCCTGCCAAACGTCTATCATCGCAGGCGATTTCAACGATAAGCATGTCTCCTGGGGTTATCGACTAACCAATATAAAAGGCATCTCTCTTCTTGTCTACCTACGTTCCTCCACGTCAATGACAATTAACTCCCGAATATTATTTACATTTTTGTCACAAGAAACGTCACGCTTTCGGATCACCTCCTAGCGCTAATTGAAGTCGATCCTCCCTCAGATCGTTGAGCAAAGTAGTCGACTAGTATCTTACTGATGCGGCTTCTTGACCATGTGGAGTAAAACACCTTTCTTCCCAACTTCCAACATGGCTTTCGCTCCAAACTATCGCCCCTTCTGTTCAATGTATTCTGCGTAGACATGCCGTTCCACCCCTCGATTCTTATAGTCACCATTGCAAAATTTCATCAATTGTGCTACGAACTACTACACCATCCACCTTATTCTCCGGATTTAGCACTCTCCAACTATTTCCTGTTTTCAAACTTGAAGAAATGGCTAGTCGGTAAAAGATTTGGGTCGAATGGAAAGATCATCGTTGAAACAAATGCTTATTTTGAGGGCCTTGAGAGATCTTATTATTAATAATAAAATAAATAAAAATAAAATAATTTTTTGTCGAAAAACAGATGTTTTCCTTTAAAAGTCACGGCCTTATCAAACCACCCTCGTATCAAGAGTCAAGAGTTACTTTGGAAGAAATGTCCTAGTTTGGTTTGTCTGCAGCTAGGAGTCTACAGATAGGAGAAAAGCCAGGAAAATGATTGTTTGAATTGCTTCTAAATAATTGGTCTATAATTTTTATTGTTCTTGGAAATTTTTCCTTTGTCTACTTCCCTGTTTAATATTTGCTTAGCACTGTTTGATTTATATATAATGTTTGTACATCATTACCTTTGGCTATGGGAACTAATATTATTCTATTATGTACACTGTTAAATTAAAATTAAAACATTTAATAGCTAAACTTATATACGAAATAAATGTAAGAATTATAAGGGTTAGTCATTATATTTTCTGCGTACTTTTTAAATCGTCTGTTTTAACGTCGTTGATTAAATGGAATGATGTTTTGTTATATATTACCAATAGATACATTCAATTGTGGTTCTTGCAACTGTTTTTACAATGTTTGGTTTAATATCATTATTTATTTTTCCTTTTTTTATTTATACAAGTTTATTAGTAATAAAGGTTATTTTATAGTCAAATAACTGTCAGTCGAAGTTAACCAATTTATAATTGAAATCTGTGCTACTCCTCCTTCGGCTCATCTTTACATTCTGATTTCAAAATATCATCTATAGGAGGAAAATCAGCATTATCCGCATTGCATAGAAAAGATTCAATAGATTGTAATCTTTTAATTTCAACTTGTATTTTTTCAATTTGTTCATTTCTCCACGTTTTTAGGAAATCCATTAGGCTATCCCTTGAATAGAGTGGACATTCTATAAAAGAGAATATTGTATTAAAAAATCGAAATATTGTTAAGCAAGGAGCAATTGATAAATGTAGATAGTTTTATGTATACGTATTTGAGGGCGAGTGAGCAATTGCAACCATTTCAGTTTTTAAACAAAACAAATCAAGCGATGGCTGAGTGTGAATGTTATTACGTATTCATGATTTACCGAGCATGATTTACATGAGCAAATACAGATCATTGATTTGTTCAGCCGTTGACATAACATTTGAGGTGGGAAACCTTGTATTTCGAGCAAGTGTTTTAGTTTACTCATGACTTGCAGTGGCATAGCATAATTCCGTCGTTGTTTTAATGGCTAACGTGTTTCAATGGTTAATGTCAACCAACTCCAACCGCCATTTTGGTTGGAGAATATAAGAAGTCTATTGATCTGGTTTATATTTTGTGACATTCCATGTTAGGTAAAAATAAATGGAGTAATTTTAACTTACGATTAGTATATTCAGTGACGATTGTTTCATCTGTTGGCATTATCAGCCATATAATGCCAAAAATTAAAATAAAATTCGCATAATGGAAACTACAACAAACAATGAATACAACCAAGCGAATTGGGAGAAAACCAACATTTAAATATTCAATTACGGTTAGTACTATCACATACTTTATAAAGTACAATAATAATCAGCATCGCTTAATCCAATAATCGGTATGACACTCGCTTTAGTCTTATCAAAGAAATAAGAATTACAAAGGAAACTTCGGAGTATAACCGTTGAAAAACTAATAGATAATTGATTATTTAAACAATTGGATAAATAATCGATTTGTAAAGTGTACCCTAGGATAAGAGAAAAAAAATTCAGATCATTAATATTTCGGTAATATTTTATAAAACATAGCTAATATATTCAAAGAAGATTCGGATAATGTAAAAGAAGCATTTAAACTCTTATTAAGACTATAAAAATTGAATAACAATGTAATTTATCTAATGGTATGTATTTAGATAGAATTGGCAGAAACTTTAAAACCAGGTTAGAAGATTAAAAATGACACTTCAACATTTACACAATACATTTTAGGAAATATGCACGAATTTGATAATATAATGATGCCAGTTCCTTATAGAGAAAAAAAACAAGGAATTAGATATTTTACAATCATTAGAAATTTTCAAATATAACAAATCTAAATTTATTAAACGATTAGATTAATAATTAATAATCCGTTGATACGGTAATATAAAATTACTTATATGGAATGTAAGAGCAACGATTTGATTTGCACTTTCATTTTTACATGATGTGATGTAAGTATATGTGAATAATGTTACATATAAGTAGTGGTAATTTGCAAGAAAACTTAGCTTACTTTTCCCAAGCTTTGTGCATTCATTATAGCTTTCCTTAATTTTTTCTATTTCCATATCCATTTCTTCGCCAGTAAGAACTACTGATGGTTTTCTAAATGTCAAAAATTGTCCAATACGACTAGGAAGACTCTTCGACATTTCTTCATAATTAACTGAAAATGGCTGTTTCTCCGGTTCTTCTTCGCATACATCCAATTTACCCTCTGTTGCTTCTGCTCCTTCAGCTTCTCCAGTTTCTGCAACTTCAGATGCTTCACCTTCTTTTATGACATCCGCTATTTGAGCATATTCCTGAATTAATTCTTCTTGAATTGCTTCAATGCAAATTGCTATATCTTGTGGATGTTCACCATTTTCATCGTATATACCTTCTAAGAAATTAAGTGCCCATTGTAATTGCGCTATTCCTGAAAGTTGAAGAATAAAGCTCCTCTAGGTACAGAATAAAAAGAAATGTAAATTTTACAAGTCTACTGAATGAGACCTCTCGTAGTAGGTACGAAATATATATAATTGAATTGATTAAATTAACTAGGAAGTTGAGATCATAAAATTAAGTTTTTGTTAATCAATATTACCAATATAGTACTCATTTTTAATGGAGCTAGTAAAACTGAGGAGTTTGATGCTAAAGAGTATTACCGGGGCGATTAGAACTACTCCTACTGCGGCTTTTGGAATGATTCTTGTCCTAGAACTCTTCAAAATAATCCTTAAAGCGGCCGTAATAAGGGCGCTTTATAGGATCAATAACATCTACAGAGAGGAGGGTAAGGTTAGGCTCTCCAAGGATGTGATCATGGGAGGTTTTCTTGAAATGTCTGACTGCACAAAGTTCCTCTTTCTGTTTGATGAAAAATACAGGATCAGTCACCATTCAAAAGAGGACTGATCCTCCGATGGGTCTAGGAACACGAAGGAGTGGAATTGGCATTTAAAATCCCCGAAGTGGGAGTAGGTGTTCACTACCTTTGGATTAGTTTGACACTCCTTTTCAGGCGGAAATAGTAAGTTTTACTCGATACGCCTGAGAAACGTTGACAATAACACCTGGAGGCGCATATATAAATGCATTGACTCTAAAAGTGCATTATATACCTTTAGAAGGTAATCAATAAAGTTGAAGATGTTAGAGGACTGCTTCAAGTCCTCAACAGACTAACGATCCAAGCCAAAGTAGTGTTGTTCTGGAAGGGAAATGAGCTTTCAGGCTACCTTGAAAAAGCAAGTGCCCAGCAGCACCTCATTGGTACAGAATCAGCTGTTGGCAATTGTGGTAGCCTTATTAAGCAAGAAATAGTGAGATTGGCCGCTTCGAAACTATACAAGAATTGGAAAATACAGCCAAGATGTGGACAGACAAAGGCCTTTATATCTCCTACAATCTATAGAGAGAGACTGGGAGGAACAAATTCTTAGCCTTGGCAGGAAGAAAGCTGGTGGAAAACCTCACAGACAACGAAAAACTTCGCTACCATACAGACAAACGGGAATTCATTACTAGATTTTCCTGTCGTTTTTTTTTGTGAGGAATTGGAAAGTGCTATTTACATCATCTGTCACTGCCCTGTGTTGGCTGGAAGTAAGTGCCGTGTTTTTGATTGCCATGTTTTATAAATGAAAGATGTCACCGCTTGCGACGCCCAAAGGGTACTTTGAAGCTGCTTTTCCTGATTCAGCTGAATTTAAAATTCTAATAGGATTTTTAAAACGTCCTCAAAATCTTCTTCGGTTAAATAAGTTTGAACAAATTTATGTCTTTCTCGTGTAGATCTCTCAGTTACACATTAATAGATTGGACATTTCGCTCACCAACCTCCGGACATTTTATCATCTAAATTGTATTTTTGCTTGACTAAGTGATATATGTATGAGGTCACACAACTTAAATCTTCAAAAATAAAAATTTATTCACATATAAGCAATATGGTTTTACAACACTTTATTTGCTTTTTCTATCATCACTAGCCTTAATTCGAGGACGAAAAATAAACGTAAGATCTTGGGGAAGTTGTCTTGACAAGATACATTTCTCTACTTGTTCATCTTGATATTGTCATGTATCTCATATGATATTGTCTTGATTTTCAGAACAAAACAAAACAAGTGTAACATAGTGCTTGTAATTCATAAAATTAGTTACTTTTTTCATTTATTCTAAAATAGATTAGGGTTAATTTACTAAACATGTAAGCGTTTTCCAAATATCATTATATTTATTGTTATACATTCAGCTAAATTTACATTGAACGGAATCACAACGGTCGTGGTCAAGTTTTAATTATTGAAAACATAAATAACTAGTATGTGGAGTCCCTTAAAGAGCCAGGGTAAATAATTAACGAAAAGATTCAGTAAATCCGCGATGCCGTCAAGAAATGTGTGTGAAGAGGAGGTCCAGGGGTTCACTCCTGTACCTAGGGTCCGTCGCGTTCGGAAAATTGTCATGTGTGAGGAGTAATAGCGTTGGGTGTAACCCATATCCCGAATTCCAGGAGACGGATATGTTCCATAAAGCCACAGACAAAACAAGGAAGGACTTTTCTGACCTAGTCTCCCAGTTTGACTTTTGGCTTTTGACTTTTAATATTTCATTTAGTTTAATTTGTTTATTTGGCTAGTTAGTTGTTTATAAATAACATATATGTTACGAAAAAGGAAAATAATTGTTTTGTTGACCAACTCCTCGCATGCCAAGCGACCCCCCCCCCCCCCCGATCTACGATACCTTAAAGAGGCATCTTCGATATGTTTTTGACTCTTTTGGCAGCCCCAATTTTGTCAGATTAATTATTTTCATTTTTAATTGTTATAGATATAAAAACGCATAAATCTAACGCAAAATCCGTACAATGATGTTACTAACAGAAATGAATTGTGTGAAAAATATTATTATTAATGAAGATTTTGTTTAAGAATGATCTAAAAAGTTAAAAATAAATTCTGAAAACTAAAACTTGAGACGTAATCTGTAGTGGGTATAAGTTAATTCAATAATTAATATCGCATTAATGTATTCATTTGTAAATGCACACCCCTAATACCTCTTTCCAATTGATTGATTGAAATTCTGTTGTAACTCCTCCTAAACTAATTATCAGCACCAAATATTCAGAAGTTCGAGAGAAGAAGAAACCAAATAAATCAGTACCCAACAATTACTTAACAAGATAAATATTCAAACCTCCAAATACCCAACGTCTCATTTAACCATTTTGTATTCCTTCTTAAATTTATAATCGTAGTCTTAAATAAATCTATAAATAGTGTTTTGAAATACATATTTTGTTTAGTAAAAATTATAAAATCATTAAACCACAACCTGTACCATCGCAAAGAAATGGTAGGTATTGAATCATTCGGGTGATTCACGAGAATGAACAATACTTTTATACCGATCGATAATAATAGCTACCTCATATGAAAACTTCGTAAGTTATTTACGATACCTACTAGAAAATAGAAAATAGACTTATTGTAACTGTTTAAAACAATAAAAGCCAAGTTTGGAGACATTTTTCGTTTAAAGGAATGTTTCGTGTAGATTAGGAATTTTAACAACCTACCTAATACAGGAGTGAAATAAGTACCTAGTTAATTTTTAGTAGAGGTAAATTTTAAATATATTAATGTGATATCACTTCATGAATTAATTTGTATTCACTACAGAACAGTAACAAATTTGTCCTCATTAATTTGAAGTAATTTGTAGTCGGTACAAATTACTTCAAGAATTGATATCATTTTGATGTTATGTACTTACCTAACGATAAACAATCGACTGCCGTTTTTGAATACAGACTCCATATTACAGCCAATGTATGATCTAATTGTAAATAAAATGGTGGACATTTTACATACTGGTTCTTTATTTCCGTAATAGGAATCACATTTCGGGCTGAAACTGGAACTCTAAATGTATATAGAATAGGAACATAATCACAATCTATGTTATTGCCAGAAGGTGATCTGAAATTAATTAATGAATGAAATCATTTGAAAAACTTTGCAAAAATTGTTTCAACTTATAATATTTACCACATAAGTAGCTTCTATTTCAACTTAGATTTGTTGTGGTAATAGGTACAAATAAATGAATATTGATTGGAAATAGAAGTTAATTACAGTTTTTGAGAGAATACTTTGTATATTCAAAAAAGAAGGCATTAAAATTTTTTTTCGTCTAAATTTTAAGGATCACAGATCCCACATTTGGAACGAGTCCTACACAGTAGGCACAACGCACCGAAAGCCATATCCCACGACCGGTTTCGACCTATCGGGTCTCATCAGGTGGGCACTAGCAGAAAGGCCATTACAGGCTATATTATAAACATAAATATAAATATGGAATGTGGGACCTATGATCCTTAAAATATAGATGAAAAAGGATTTTAATGCCTTCTTTTTTTGAATATGTTATATCTTCGTCGAAGAGTTCATTGGAATCAACAGTGTAATTCAACGCCGGTAGGGGTATTAGCCCTCGGAGTAGTTGTTGCTGTTGATTCCATATTTATATTTATGAATACTTTGTAATTGTAGAAAATCAGTTTATTTTAAATTTCGGGATGAGTGAATAAATTAAAAGTAAAATTTTCTGAAATTAAATTAAACAATGCTACCAAACCAATTAAATTTGAAAAAGATTACATTACATAAATAGACAAATTTGTATGTACAGGTTGACTCAAAACTCCATGTCCACATAACAAACATAGGTTTCTGGTATTAAAATAAGTCGATTGAACTGAATTTATCTATATATCAAATTGATCGGTTTGCCTGTTAAGGAGCGTTAAAAGAACCAAATAATAAAAAATAGTTTTCCTTCGATTACTTAAAACTGTTTCCTATGATTTCAATAAAATTTTGGTAACAGTTCGAATTGTTTCTGCGGTTATTTGTGAAACATTTTGAATAATATTAAATTGTTTAAAATTATACTATATATATAATTCAAAATTTTGGTATGTAGATTTGTCTACGAAAGTACTAATTTATGCTCAACACATCAATTTTTTTTAAACACGACAAGGGTGAAATTACCCCTACCATTAGATAAAATTGTTCTAAACTATTTTGGAGGGTTAATGGTTTGTTTTTTTAGAATGGTACATACTTTAGCTTCATTCTTCATGTATTACTGAATAATCATTTCAAACAACAGTTTCGGAGAAAGAATGGTTTCCACTGTTGATGATTTCCGACAACAATTCTTAAAAAGTACAGTTTTTTGAAATAATTCGAAGACGCTTAATACAATCTCAATAAAATTTGATCCGTAGACATCCCTATGGGGTACTAATTTTTTATATGTTTATTAATGTTAGTACGATACGACAAGGGCAAAAACTACCCCCACCCATCCACAAACAAATTTGGTTGATTTATTACCCCAATAAGTTTTTCCCTAAAAGTAATTTTTCTACTTACATATTTTTTCTCTTAGTAAAAGACTGCATTTCCAGCAGTCTTGGAGAAAAAAGTTTAATTTATCGATATCTAATAATATCCAATAACATTTTTTGTATTTGATCGTGAAGTTTCAAAATGATTCAGTAACGCCACTAAAACTGCTATTCGTCATGTTCCTAAGCTGACCATTCTCGCAATATATGTTGAATATCGTGGTCGCATTGATTTATACCTGCGATGATCTAACAAATTCAAACAAACTCAACCCGTCTGTAGAATGTTAAATTGTGTGCCATAACTGTTCCATGTTTGCCCTTCCAATATCTTAGTAATATTAATAAGCATATCAAATAATTAGTACCCCCATAGGGTTGTCTACGTATGAAATTTTATTATTCAAATCGCACAAAGTGTCTTCGAGTTATTTCAAAAAAACTGTAATTTCTAAGAATTGTCGGAAATCTTCGACAGAAGAAACTTTTTTCTCCGAAACTGTTGTCGATTTGATTTTTCAATAAGAAACAAAAATGAAGCTAGTTTATGTACCTTTCTAAAAAGAAAAAATCATTGACGTACTTATTCAATCCTAAACAATAGTTCCGAACAATTTTTATTGAAATCATCGTAGTAAGCATTTTTAAGTAATCGAAGAAAAAATGTTTTTTTTTTTTGTACCATTGGGGCTCTGTTACTCGCAAACGAATCAATTCGGTATATACATAAGTTTAGTTCAAAGGATTTATTTTTATCCCAGGAACCTATGGTTGCTCTATGTCTACGAAATATTGAGACACCGTGTATTTAAATAAAGGGTTGGTTTTCAAATTATAATAAAATAACAAATAGAATGTCCATTGTTAATGTTTCTGTAAACAGACTCAATAATTTTAAATCAGCCATGGGTTTTTGGGACAACTATCACATGCAGATATTTGACTCCTTATCTATAGTCTTCATGTCCATGATGTAAACGCAGTATTTCAATAATTTTACAGTAGATACTTTTACTAAACTGAAGGCAATACTTACTTGCATGGTTCCCTTCTACCATACTGCAATTTTTTTAAATATTAATAAGTAAAATGAAATCGTGTAAAATATTTACCGGGGAATATGGAGGAAATGCTCGACACTCGCCCATCGTAGGTTTCAGGTAAGCTGGTTACATTAACATGGGAGACATTAGATTTTTCAAAAGTTATTGTGAATATTTTTAATGTAGAAATATAACATGATTTTTGATGGACGGAAAAGACATATTGTAATTTTAAATGTCACAAACACATTATTATGGTGACGTGACTTTGATACATGAGATTCTAGTGATATATATTTTTATCTTTATATATACTTTAAACATATTTAAATTAGGCGTAAGTATATAAGCCAGTTGGCAATACAACGTATGATATTTGCCATGATGTAAATTTAACCATGGTGGACGTGCCTAGATGTTGGATTACCAACTTTTACACAACTTCCTTAATATTGGAATCAAATGAGAGTGTCTTGCGACTAAAACTAAAACCCAATTGGCACTATAGCTTTACAAATTCAAAATTTCGGACTCCCTGAGAGTAATGGACTTTAAAAATCCTGAAAACGGTAAGATCTAATTGCCTTTGTTGGTTAAACGTATCAAGTTTTAGTTTTCAGAATTTATTTTTAACGTTTTAGATCATTCTTAAACAAAATCTTGACTATTAACAATATTTTTCACTTAAATTTTATTTGTTAGTAATGTCATTGTACGGATTTTGCGTTAGATATATGCGTTTTTATATCTATATCAATTAAAAATGAAAATAATTAATATGACAAAATTAGGGCTAAAAGATGAAAAAACACTTGGTGAAAATGTTCCATAAATTTATTTATTATAGAAACTCTATACGTATTTTGGCAGTTATACCATCGACAGAAGTTTAATAACAACTAGTTAGTTGTCGATGGCATAACTGCCGATATACGTATAGAGTTTCTAAATAAATTTATGGAACATTTTCACCCAGTGTTTTTTCATCTTTTGTCCTATTGAATATGTCCATCTAGTGCCGACACAGTCCTCTGTTATTTTTATTAAAAATTAGGGCTGGCGAAAGAGTCAAGAACATATCGATGATGCTTCTTTAAGGTATCGTAGATCTGGGGGGCGGGGGAATCGCTTGAAATATTAAAAGTCAAAAGCCAAGAGTCAAACTGGAAGACTAGGCCAGAAAAGTCCATCCTTGTTTTGTCTGTGGCTTTATAGAGCATATCCGTCTCCTGGAATTCGGGAAAGAGTTACACCCAACGCCATTACTCCTCACATTCGACAACTCGACGGACTCTAGGTACAGGAGTGGACTCCTGGACCTCCTCTTCGCACATACTTCTTGATGGAAACGCCGATTTACTTAATCTTCTCGTTAATTATTTACCCTGGCTCTTTAAGGGACTCCACATACTAGTTATTTACGTTTTGAATTATTAAAACTTTGTTCTGATTCCGTGCAACGCAAATTCAGCTAAATGTATAACAACAAATATAATGAAATTTGGAAAACGCTTACATGTTTAGTAAATTAATCCCAATCTATTTTAGAATAAATGAAAAAAGTAATATAAATTTTATGAATTACAAGCACTATGTGACACTTGTTTTGTTTTGTTCTGAAAATCAAGACAATATCATATGAGATACATGACAATATCAAAATGAACAAGTCGAGAAATGTATCTTGTCAAGACAACTTCCCCAAGATCTTACGTTTATATTTAGTCCTCGAATTAGGGCTGTTGATGATACTAAAAGCAAATAAAACTATTTTGCTTTTATGTGAATAAATTTTTGTTTTTGAAGATTTAAGTTGTGTGACCTCATACATATATCACTTAGTCATGCAAAAATACAATTTAGAAGATAAAATGTCCATGTTACTGAATCAAAGTATTCAAATTGTTACTTAAAGAAACTTAAAGATTTCTAACATATACGCTTAAGTGTATACTTAATAAGCAAGTTTAGGTGAATACTTGATGAAATATTTTTAATCATTCAATAAAATTTAATTAATGTAAAAGATTTATTAGACTACAATAAAGAAAAACTGACATTAATTGTGAATGGTGTCTAATGTGATGCCTTCTACAAAGGTCAATATGGCAAAGCCTTAAAATGGAATAAAATAACAAAGAAAAAACAAAGTCAATTCAACCAGTATTTCAGAACATTAACGGTCATGTTTTATATTTAAATAACATCGATTCATGTTAGCCAAAAAAGTGAAAGATTGACTTTATTTGAAAATATAGAAATTGTAATAGTCATAAAACCAACCAGAAAGAATAATGTTCAAATAATACACTCTTACTGTTGCTAACAATAAGTCAAATGAGTCTATGTTCGGAAATTTCATATGTAATTAGTTGTTCTTATGAATGTATATTTGTATATCTGCTAATATGTATTTAAACCATTAGTTTTAACTTTCAATTCAGTAATGCTTATTTACTTTTCATCGAAACAATTGTAAGTCTTTCTTTGCAAAATATTTTGTTGAAACTATTAGTTGAATTTTATTATATTGTATTACGTATATAATACTTTCTTTGTTTGACTCTTGCGCTTTGTTATTATTAATATAGATACAAACAAATAGCTTGATCATTATGATGAAATATGTTTATATATAATGATAATAAGGTTAAAATAATATTTACAAAAATGTATGCGTGTGTGGAGATAATGATACCAAAAATAATGAATACACACTCCAGTCTATATCGAATTTTACATTAATTATTTTGGTACGCCAAAATTATTTGTCAGATAAAAAAATATTTTGTCAATGTTTTTTGTTTTCAAGATGACGTCGTTTTTCACAATATAAGGATCCGGGCGCTCCTTGAAGGAACGGATTGCGTTGGCCAGCAATTCCTTTGGAATTTAGTGAACCATTCTTATAATTTCGCCATTCAAAATCGGTCCAAGGGCATTTTGCAGCACAACAGCTACTGAGGTATCAGCTGTGTGTGATGTCGCCTTTTCCTGTTGAAATCCAACATTTCAAGGCAGATAAAATAATACACCACACATATATTTCTGAAAAATAATATAAAAATACTGTAGTATTTTGATAAATATCACTTTTTATTGTAATGGGAAGCTGTTCGTGTAGACCTCAAGTGTCGCACCTTGTTTATTTATTATTTTTTTTGTCATATTCGGGAATCTTAACATAATGACGACTTTGTATTGCACTTATAAATAAGGAATAAAAATCCTAGTTCTTATTTAAAAATAATTGAAATCAAATTCTGCAGAGCAGAATAAATGGTAATAGCAGTATTAGTTTTACAAAAAAGTAGAAAAAAGAGTTTTAAAATGTTTAGAAGTTAATGGACAACAATTCGAACAATTGTTGTAGAATAACTTTGTTATTGGTTAAATAAACTTATCTGTAAAAATAAAAAAATTATATTAAATCAGTTTTTTTTAAATTTTTCACAATATATCAATTTTAGATGCATAGTGTCTTATACTTTTTTATTAAGGATTAAGCGCTTGAATAAAAATATGGGCTGCTATTTAAAAAGAAGAGTTTTTTTTGTTTCTAGTTTATGATTTTTCAACACATGTTTTGACTCCATTTTTGATTTTTTTTCAAAAAATTTTGGACGAATTAATACCTTACTAAAACATTAAGAACGTGCCAACAAAACATACCGCGATAAAAGTAAATGCGTCAAAAGGAATAATTATGAAAAAAATGGAATAACTCAAAAATCGTTTAGAATAAATGTAGGGTTGTATTATCAAATGTACCCTTATTTCTGATGGGTAATCCAGAAATGTAAAAAAAATAGGGGGATTCCGTTTAAAATAACAAAGTTGAAGTTAACTTCCGGTATAACCGGAAGTGATAGAAATTCGAAAATATTTTAAAATGGTAGGCCTTCTGTGAAAACCCACTCAGTCAAAATTTCAAAACGATATTCAAATTCAGTCCGAAGATAGTATAGGGGTCAGGATGAAAATGTACACCCTGTATGAAGTGTTATGAAACAGAATAAATGATAAAACTTTTAAATCTAGACTGTTTCTCTAAAATAAATAGTTTTCGAATTATTCTACAAAATAATTTTCGGTGTTTTTACAAATCACTCTGTAGCTAAGAATCTAATAAAAATTTGACAACAACGAAAATGTAGTTTCAATAAACTTAAAAATTGTATCTATAAATTAATAAATCGCTGCATTTATATATCGCCCCTATGGTGATGTATGCTCCCGCTGTTTAATTATTTTGAATAGATATTGAAGCTTAATTTTTCATTGTATTGATAACTTTTTCTCGGAATTTTCTGCTGTTTCCGATGATATATAGCGAATGCGATGTTTTTTGAACGCCCTGTACACCGAGAATTTTGGTACACTCTGCATATCTTAACAGAAAATTCAAAACAGTCGATTACTTGTATGTTCTTACTATATCTTATATGCCTACACAAATATATGTAATTGTGCAACAAATATCACGTCATTAGTAGTGATTATTAATTTTCTCTAATTGGATTGCAAACTATTCCATTATTTCATTCATTGTTTGGCTGGAAACAAAGCCACTTCTTTTCGAAGCTAGTCTTATACTCAGGTTTCCTATACGGTTATTATTATTTGATACAGGTACGACTATTTCGCGGGTGTAATGATGTTTTTAACTTTATTGTGTATGTTTGGTGCTGCAAATGGTGTTGTTAGAACGGTTCATCCTCTTTCTGCTGAGTTTATCGATTCCATAAACAATAAAAACACAACATGGATTGCAGGACAAAATTTTGTTAATGTACCAATGTCCTATATTAGGCAACTCATGGGAGCACTGCCAGAGCCTTCAAGCCAAAAATTAAAAACAATTACGCACAAATTAGAAGATACGGATTTACCTACTAATTTCGATTCAAGAGAACAGTGGCCTGATTGTCCAACGATTCAAGAAATTAGAGATCAAGGTTCATGTGGTTCTTGCTGGGTAAGTATTTTTATTACGTTTGTATTTAAAAGAAATAGATTAGATACACGAAAAAGTCAGTACGCTTAATTATAAAAAATATAACAAAGATAATAATGCTTATGTAGATTCCAATTAAAGTTTATTGCTCTTGACAACTATTTCGCCACACTGTGGCTTCTTCTGGATATATATATATATATATAACATACATTACACAACAATAAATTTATTTGAAATCTATATATGCATTTGATTTTCAGTAATAAGTTTTTTATCAAGTATCCGTAAACTCCATCGTATATATCAAAAATATATTGTACTAAGATAAAATAATTTAACTATAACAAAAATTAATTTACTTCAAAATAATTAGGTTCAGGCAGTTTTAAAATATACATTTTTAAGCTTTAAAATGATACGAATGTAAAATGGATCAAATACAATAACAAAAAACATGCTAAATTGTATGAAGAAGGAATACTCAAGCTTCCAAATCGGTGGCAAAAGTGTGTAGAGCACGTAGGTGACTACTAATGTTTAGTTTTAGTGTACCATTAATCAATAAATTTATTTTACAAAATTACTGTTTATATTTGATATATCCTCGTAGATTTATTATATGTATAAATGTACAGTATAACCACTGTAACAACGTAGGTTTTGCATTATAGTTGGCGCTGTTCTTAAACTTTGCGATTTGTATATACATACATGCTAATGCTATACTTTTCTAAAACGTTTTTAGAGGTTTTAGAGAATGGCAAATGTCAATAAATGAATTATCTTTTGCGCATATAGGCTAGAGCGAAAGAAGCATAAGCTACATAACAAAATAAAATATGGATTCCAAGCAAAAACATCTATAGAAATGGCAATAAATAAATTTGTAACTGAGTTAGTGGACTACTTAGAAAACAACGAGCACCTAATTGGAATATTCTGTGATCTCAGCCGCGCTTTTGACTGCGTGAGCCACAACAAGCTATTAAATAATATTGAAAAACTAGGAATTAGAGGTATCGCAAGACAGTGGATAGATTCTTTCATAACAGAATCAGTAGTAGTCACACATAAGGACTCAAACGGGATAACAGAACTCAAATCTGAAGATGAAATAATAGATATAGGCGTGCCACAGGGAACTGTACTAGGTGCTGTCTTATTTCGGCTGTACATAAATGATTTCGATAATTGCATAAGAGGTAAATCATCTACAACACTATACGCTGATGATACTTCTCTAATTGTGTCACACAGAAATGATACTACACTCGAAAAATCATGTAATGAAATTCTTCATGAGGTGAATGACTGGTTCAATTGCAATTACCTATACTTAAATAATTGTAAAACAAATTATATGAGATTCCATACTATCCAAAGCAGAAATGTAAGGCCGATAGATATATACAACGATAATAACAATGAGATCATAGAGCAACAATCATACATAAAATTCCTGGGAGTTACCATCGATTCAACATTTAGCTGGAAAATTCACTGCTAAAACTTAATCTCAAAATTGTCTACCACTTGCTATATGATAAGAAACCTTAAGCATGTACTAACAATGAGACAGCTATTTTGTTTGTATTACTCACAAGTACACTTTCGATTATCGTATGAAATCTGCTACTGGGGATCCTCTATAATGGTACTAGCTGTTTTTAAAGTACAATAAGAATCGTACGGTGCATGTGGGGAGTCAACCAAAGAACTACCTGCAAGGACATGTTTCGAAAACTGAACATACTAACCTTAACAGAACAATACATCTTAGAGTTAAATACAATAATCCATAAAAACCAAAGTATGATACCAAAAAATAGTGATATACATAACTATAACATAAGGGGAAAACAAGACATGCACACTAGCCACAAGAAGCTCAATTTGTCAAAAAAAAACTATTGAGGGAAATACCTTATATTATATTATATTATATTATATTATATTATATTATATTATATTATATTATATTATATTATATTATATTATATTATATTATATTATATTATATTATATTATATTATATTATATCTAGCATTCTTAGTATTACTGTACTGTAGTTTACTGTTATTTTATATCTTATGTATATTGACGCAACCCATATGTACAACTACATCAACGGGAATAAAGACTATTATTATTATTATAGAATTCCAAACCGTTCATCTCCGATTTCTATTTTTATTTATTTACGTCCAGTTTGATTAATTATGTTTTATATAAAGAATAGTGTAATTTATTTAAATTATTTTTTATACCACTTTGTAGGCTTTTGGCGCTGTAGAATCAATGTCCGATAGAGTATGTATTCATTCTAATGGGACAGTTCACTTTAGATTTTCGGCTGATGACCTCATTTCCTGCTGCTGGCTATGTGGAATGGGATGTAATGGTGGTTTTCCCGGTGCTGCTTGGTCATACTGGGTGAGAACAGGAATCGTTTCTGGAGGAAGATATGGATCACATCAGGTAGATACTTTAATTTACACAGGTACCATTAAGAAAGTTTTACAATTGATTTTGAAAAGCTACTTGGTTTTTAGATTTTTAAATTAATAAAAACGAAAACGAATGGTGTTTTTACTAAAAGCTAGAATTCCATAAAAATAATACTACTTATCTAAAATTTAGTCACCTAAACTTGTTTGTCTCAGTCCAATTATTCCTAAAGGTTTAATTTAATAAATCTGCAACAGATTTACCAAATATATCATTAACATTATAAAGTAAATAGCATTTCGAAGTAATTATTGTAAAAATTCTCATATAATCTTCAGAATATAGAAGCAACGCTAGTAATTTAATTATCTTTTAAATATGTAGACCCCATTATTTCACAATTTCCAGTATCAAAGTGCTTTGGTGTGGAACATTATTCATTGTGCAAAGTCCCACTTGCAATTGACCGCACTTTTACATCCTTTCTCATTCAATAAAATTATTTTTATTCTGCATAATCAGATTTAATTTACTCCTTTTTATAATTATGCTTTTATTTTACGTTTCTATGTTATTACTCAATGTTAAGTGTATGTATGTATGTCCTGAAAAATTTTTGTCATATACTAAATGCTATTATGTGTTTTAATTTGTTACTTTTCATATATTAAACCAGAAAAGGTAATACCTTTTAAATTATAGTAATCCATGGAATTTGGGATCCATTTCTTAAATTTTTTAGTTTTAGTAGGTAAGGTTTAACGATGTAAGTAATTAGATCTGTTTATTTCAATAGCGTATGTTTATTTATACACTACGGGTAAAAGTTTAACCGACCTTGTAAAATACTAAGAATGATCCCTTAAACAATGTAGTAGCAAATTATTGGGTATCACAGTGTTCAGTTCCGCTGGAATGTACGTAATTCCCTATTTTTCCGGATGTGTGACACCGTTACATCCATTTCTTAATTAACTTTAGACGTTTGTGCATAAGTACAGTTTTGAAAATCATTCATAGCTTCGAAATGTATGGATGTTTTGTTAGTTTTATTTCGCCCCAGCGATCAAATCAACAGATTAAAAGATCGTTAGAACACGTGTGCATATTGTAGTTTTGTAATCCGAGTAACAGCACATTTAACAACTGATAAAAATTAAATGTACAGCATCTGTCCTGTGAGGTATAGCGTACCAAGATGGTGGACTAATTTCCTGGGGTCTCCCCTCCGTAGGACGAATTGGTCCCACGAAATCACGAAGCGGTGCCTGAGAGTTAACGAGGCGAGTAACCGTCAGCTTATGAACTATCCAAACCTTTACAATTCGTTCAAATGTGGGAACTTTGCAACGGGTCAGGCGCTACATCCAGATGGATACCAATAGTGTAGGAAGGAGCTGAAGTTAGACTTCTATGGCATACCCCAATCGACGCTTTTCAGTTTACACTCACTGGACAGGTAAGTGTATGAGTCATGGGCTCCGAGAGCTCGTGCCCACCAGCGGTTCCTGTACCGTTACAGCCCTGTCGAGGTTTCAATGCGGTTGGCACTGTCGTCGAATCTTCGCCTATGCCCGACAGCTACTTCCCACACCATGGCTTACCCCCAGATACTCGGGAGTCCTCTAGCTTCTTAATACTTACGTACAGTTAATGAACCCCCCACCACCACGACAAGGTGAGGAGCCCGGGAGGGGGAGTATATCCAAGAAATGATGATATAGGTGGTGTTGAAATTTTGTTCTTGGTCGTCGTCCGTTGTACTGTTCGATCATTGTAGGGGAGAACAAGCCTCACCTGTCATGAGAGTCCTAATCGTCATTGACCCCACCAATATTCCATAGATACATCTAACAGAACGTCCCTACGGTAGATTAAACTTTTATCTGTAGTGTATACACCCTGTTTTTGTACAAACTACGCTATTAATTTTAATGAACGTTTAATCTATTTGTACAGGTTTTAGTAGCAACTTAATTAACATTATAGGATAAAGTACTCCCAAATTAATTTCTGTAAAATAATTAATTAATGAAACTGTATAAGCATATTAGTATAATTATAATTTTAATCGGGAATATGCAGTTTGACATTTTTTCATTCGTTTTGTACCCACGGGATTTAACTAGATTATAATAAAATGAAATGTCATTCGGTTTGTAGAATTCACTTATTTATTTTTAAAAGGGCTGCCGACCATACGAAATTGCCCCTTGTGAACATCATATCAACGGTACTCGACCTGCTTGTGATACTTCGGGACATACACCATCTTGTAAAGAAAAATGCAGTGATGAATATAGTATTCCCTACAAACAAGATAAACATTATGGAAAGAAGGCATACAGTATTAATTCGAACAGTAAACAAATACAAATGGAAATAATGAAAAATGGACCTGTCGAAGCTGCTTTTTCAGTTTATGAAGATTTGCTCCAATATAAGAGCGGTATGTATCCGTTTGAGGAATATAATAATTGCTGAATGGAAAAGCTATAATTCTAACAATTTTCCTTACAATCGAATAAAATTCAATTAGGAATTCTGTAATTGTTGTTTTTGTAAACGGTAGTCTCATACCCATTTATACAAATTACTTATGCAATCTTCAAACTCATGTAAGATACATACCATATTGAATGAAGGTTTTGGGAATTCCAATCCCTCTGAAATGTTTGGGAAAATTTCAAGGTCGAATTCAATAATTTTCCTTTGCTGAATTAAAGTTTGGTGTAGGTAGGTGGAGGGCAAAATTTTTAATCGATGTCAAGCTATCTTCTTTTCTTGAGTAGTTATTTGAAAATACCGCCATGTTTGTAGTCCTGGTAGATCCAGTGTGAAAGTGAGTAACGTCAAAAATGATTTTTTGACGTTTTTGCTCACTTGTAACTTACCTAATACAGGGTCATTCAAATTGAGTGGTACATTAGACATTTTTTTTTCTAATGAGATCTCTCTCAGAGATCTAATGAAACCGAAAGCGCGATCCATGTCTGGTAACTTCGATAAATTACTTTACCAAGAACTTAATTTTGTTCTTATTAGTTTGCTTTGTTCCTGTCACGTATGTGAGCTGCGCCGCCGATTCAGTTAGACAAGATGATACCCTAATAAGGCCTTGTCTAACATTATGAAATACGGCAATAGCAGCAAAAGAAGGTAGATGGTGACGTACTGCCACATCGTCTTATCTAGTCTAGCATGCTTAGTTTCTCAAAAACGCCTAATGTACCACTCAGTTTGAATGACCCTGTATATACACTACCGAGCAGTGATGTATATTTATCAATCATTAGATATCATGACAAATCTGACAATTTGGAATCAGAGTTTCCTTGCGTGTTTTTTATATTGGCTATGAAATTCAATCATTCACAACCAACAGGAATAATTGTAATCCAAAAAAGAAGGTATTAAAATCCTTTTTCGTTATTATAAAGGATCACAGATCCCACATTTGCAACGCGTCCTACACAGTAGGCACAGCGCACCGAAAGCCATATCCCACGATCGGTTTCGACCTATCAGGTCTCACCAGATGGGCTCTGGCAGAAAGGCTTTTACAAGCTATATAATATATAAAAATATGGAATCAACAGAAACAACCACAACTATAATAATAATACCTATAGCTACGTCTAAATGTTTGATAAAGTTTGTTAAGAACAGACACCATATCTTACATGAACAATCCTGAGCAAGGAAATAACACTTTTTTTGTGTTTAAATCTTTATTTTTCTATACATTTTTCTTATTCTGTAATTACATTTTTCTACAGGTGTTTATCAGCATGTTCAAGGAAAATATTTAGGTGGTCACGCAGTACGAATATTAGGATGGGGTATAGAAAACAACGTTCCTTATTGGCTTATTGCAAACTCGTGGAATTCTGACTGGGGAGATAACGGATATTTTAAAATACTTCGAGGAAATAATCATTGTGGAATTGAAGAATCCATTTCTGCTGGTCTTCCAAAACTGAGTTAATATGCAATTGATAATATAGATACATAGGAATAAATAAATGTGATGTTTTAATTTTTCTATTATTGTATAACAATGTCTGCGTACATTTCAACTATTAATATTAATTATTAATTATTGTTACTAACTTTTTTGACTTGAATAGTTATGAGCTCAAATAAAGGACATCAAATTCATAGCATTATTTAATTAGAAATAATTAAAATTCAAAAAGCATCAACACCTATATTTCTGTCGTATAAGTAGATAGGTATTTAAATGATCATGTAAATACAGAACAGTGGTAGCTAAGCTACAAGAAAATAAAATTATAAGTATTATTTTGAATAAAAGCCAAAAATTAGAAATGTTAATCGTGAAGATGATGGGATCATAGGTCACAGGAGGGAGGGGGGAGATAGGTGTTGGGGTAGGGATAATCTTGCAGAATACTAGTAAAGTGTTTTTAGGTGGTGGTGGAGGTATGGATGCGCAGAGATAGAGGTGAAAAATGTAAAATGTAAAAATGTAGAAATTACACTAACATAACTTAATCTTATCCTAATCTAACATACCCTAATCTAACACAGTTCTCCAAGTTCCAATTTTCAGCTCACCCCTTCTCATCTGCGTATCTGACCACAACTAAAAATACCTGTTTGATGTTCTATAAGGTCATTCCTACTTCTACCCGTTTCTGCTCCATGCGAAATAGCGAGGGTTTACACATCTAATAATTTATCCAGAATCAATTGATAGATACCGTATCTTCGTTTAGATTTTGTTAGCCTGTGCTATTATATTACGTATTAATAAAAAACAGTTTAGAGGCCTATTAATGAAAATTGGTTTTCGGTTGGGATCTTTCAAGTCATCTATATATAAAAAGACATATAAGTATATAAGCTTGTAGGGTTCCCCAAACTCTGACCTACATACCCCTCAAAACAACACGCAACCCAAAAAATAAAACTACAACTTTCCAATACAAACATAATCACATAACATTTTATACAACACACGGCTGAAGAGGATCTAATTAAATGGTTCTGAAACAGCCTGAGGGGGGGAGGTTTTAGTCGGTAGGTCCGAAGACACCTTCCTAGGGAATCTGGCACTATTCAGTCGCACGGGCGGCTGGGTGTCATTCGAAGATTTTTCCTCTTCTTTATTTGACACACACAGGCTGTGTCCATAAAGGAAAGCTTTAGTTCACATGAAAAAGTCAAACAAAAAAAATGCTAAAATAATATGTATATATATATATATATATATAACATTTATAGACAGTCGAAAGAAATAATGAAACAATCAGTGTTTTGGTGATAAAAAGTAATGTATAACCTCTAAGATTTTTTACATCTTGTTAAATGAATCACGAAAATTCCAAATCCCTTGGACCTATTATCCAACCTGGTGCAGTTCCATCTTTATTGTCTTGCAACTTCAAATTCCGGCAAGATGTGTAGAGAAGTCTAACAGCCATTATAATTGCAATCTATATAGCAGGAAAAATGGATTAATATTTCAGGTAATTTTTGTTAACAGTGATGCGAACGCAGGACGATTTTTGCAATATATCATGAGTACAAATTTTATATATATTATATTATATATGATTTAGTTTTAATTAATAAAGCCAATTGTCCATTTCTGGTCAGAAGGTTTAAGAGACCCATATTTAAGTCAAAATGCTGTGGAAAAGTGGTTTATTGTATAATATACACCGATGTTTCGCCTTAGATCGCAGGGTTTTATTCAAATTAGATTTTAGATCAAAAACTTATATAAGTACATATTATTATAATAGTTGCTTGATCAATAAAATTAATTATAACGTAATAAACAGCTTACTTGTGGTAGAATATCACTATCATATATTGATATATTATGCTAAATGAAGATTTCATAAGTTATGTTCTAAAATGCTTCTTCAATTTAGTCGGTGATTTGTTGAGAGTGTCAATGGCGCGCTGATGAGATCTAATAAGATCGAAATCGCGATCCGTGTCTGGCAATTTCGATAAATTACTGACCAAGAATTTACACTACTCTCATTAACAGTTTGTGATGAATGTATCTTATATAGTGTACATGAATTAACAATATTAAATATATTGTATTTATAAAATCATATGTTATTAATTTATAGTTGTGAGGAAGCTGAAATAAATGTAGCGAAACTTTCAACATAACTTTACAATCATTTTTTTGATTCAACTGTAACTCCTTCGAAACATAAGAGACTTTAAATAATACAACAAACAAAAATATTCTGCCGTCAAATCGACATTGTATTTTTTCAGAGTAAGAGGTCTAATTTGCTTGCTTCATACGGATTCCACGGATTCCATTTGAATGAAAAACATGAACTACCATTTTTATACGAATGTATTCATTTTCAGTACATGGTTTTTAATGTAGTATAGAAAGTGAAAAATTTAAAATATTCTGTGGTCATTATTGTTTTCTACTTTTCGTGGAAGTACTTTTGTGCTTTTGAAATTTTAGGAACTATTTTCTTGTTCTTTCCACACTTCATCTTCTTGAACTCAACTCTTTTTTCACAAGTCGGCATTTCCATTACTGTAGGTGGAGCATCTTCCGGAGGCGATTTACTGCTTTTAAGTTGACATATTTTTTTAAGTATCCCTTCGATATTAGGAGGATAGTCTCCATTTTCATCTCTCATACAATCGAGATAATATTCTGCGATTGTGAGATTCTCAAGGGACACATCTGCTTGTGATGCCAAAAGCATTACGCAACCTATTGTAATTGAGAGCATTTTTATACTTTGAGTTTTTGAATCTAAGAGAGAGTCTTCCATGGAGCATTCTGTGTCAGTGCAAGGATCAGCAGGAACTCTCGATTGCGATAATTTTTTCAGGAGAAGATAGCTGTAAATGAAATATAAATAGGTGCATGATTTTCATTAAATAGGAAACATGACTCCATACTAACTTATGATATGAAGAATAATTTAGTATGTGTGTAATAAAACGATGCTCGTGGAATTCAAGAGCAAAAAAATTGACACGTGTAGGCAATCCACCATACGTGAAGAGGTGTCAAGGCCTGTAGAGAAAAAAAAAACTTTTTTGTGTTACATTCGGGCAGTCCCTCTGACCTACACTGTAGTGCAAAGCCGGAGGGTAGGGCGTAAGGCCTTCTTCAGCCTCCTTTCAGGAATCGTGGGAATGGTTGGGTGGTGTGGTTAGGGGGAGAAAAATAAGACTGACGAAATGAAGACAGAAGAGAAGTGAAAGATTATCTGTGGAATATTACTGCCCCCCCCGCATTTGTCTAAGGAAACCACAGAAAACTTGGAACAGAGCAGCCGGACCTGGGTTCGAACCGGTAACCTCCCGAATATCATCCTAAGCAATGATCTAGAGTATTAGACCACGCCTCTCGGTCCTATAGCGAGCGAGTTATTAATTATTTATTAATTGTGGTGTTGTTTGAAGAATAATTAGTAAAAATAAACCAGTTTGACAGTGTCGTTGGTTTGATCACTCGAAAATATTATCTTGGCATTAAAGAACATTGCGAAAACATTGTGAAGCGTTTGACGTTTAGTGGCGAGGAATTGTTGCTGGCATTGTGTCTCTATAGTACAGGAACTTCAATATGTGGAATTAGCCTAGTGTTAATGTTAAGAAAAATTATTTACTTAAGTTCAGTGGCGGCGGAAGACCTGTTGATTGTGTTGATTAATCAATACGTGAGTTATGCCAATATCAACACAGAGAAATCATGTGCTCTCTTGTGTCCTCCAATTTACACCCTCTTGTTAAACGCGACAATCGATTTTTTTTAACAAATTCCAGAATAGTTATACCGAACGTCAGCATGCAGACTTTGAGAAAACTTGTAAAAAAAATATTTTGATCTCTCCTTTTTTTCACTGATCAGGAAATTCACCAATTTATTGTTATTACTCTTGATAATGAGTCATGCCCGAAACATATGTCGAGTGAAAATAAATTGGTGAACATTAATTCTTGTTTTATTTATTTTATGTATACTACGACTATCATTGAGAGGTCATTTAGTATTCTCAGGCGGGTGGAAAAAATGCTAAACGGGCTTTACATGCTCAGTGTATGCAGAAAACGTGTAAATAGTTTGGATTATTCTTTTCAGAGGCTGTTTTAAGCTGATTTAAAGAAAGATTGCTTTCAAAAAATTATTGTTAATTGCATAGTACCTAATCTAGTTAAAAAATTTGGTTTTCTAACCAAAAGCCCCATGAGTACTATCTATATAGTATTAAAATATTGAGTCATTAATACTGAATTAAACAATAGCATCTCTTGAATAAAGTATGTTTGAATTTCTTAAATTAATGTTCAACAGAAAATGTTTCAAAATATTAAAAACATCTTCATACCTGGGTATCGGTAACCCAGAGTCATCCTGTTCAGCAGCGTTGACTACTTTTTGGCACCCACATTTTGATCCAGTACTTCCAATTTTGCTGAGTTTGCTGGTACTTTCGCTGGGTGAAATATCGTCTTCTTGAGGTACTGAAACGTAACCTCCTCGTCTGGGCTCTGCAGTAAGTACCTCCGGATTTGTTTGCGAAAGGCTAATGTTTGCTTTACCCTCCGATGCTTCTTCAGACATTTTATTTACTGGCTTATATACACGATTAAAATTTAAAAAAAGAAACTGGTATACCGAATTAAATGCATATCTGTCACTGTTGTTTTTTTAATGTCAAACGGTATTCAGTTGAATTCAGTTAATTTTGTTCCTGTAACTCATCCAACTCTTGAAGTGGTTGGATGCTTCATGGGATGTTTGATTTTGTAATCGTTTGGGATCATAACAAATTGAAGAACAAATAATTATTTTTGGTGTGATAATATTATGTCATAACGAATTTCTGAAGTTAGTACCTACATATAAACTGGTAAATCGGAACTGCACCCCTCCTTTCCAAACCTTTATTTATTTTATTTAATATTGACTGTCTACTGTCTAATCAGGTTCCGCACGGAGTAGTCCAGGCTGCAGGTAAATGATTGTGGAAAGATTACCAAAAAAAAAAAACTTTTTTGTGTTTCATTCCCACCAACTACTCATGCTGGTGGGCGGGCAGTCCCACCGACCTACACTGTAATGCAAAGTCGGAGGGTAGGGTGTAAGGCCCTCTTCAGGAATCGTGGGAATGGGTGGGTGGTGTGGTTAGGGAGAGAAAGATGAGACGGACGAAATGAAGACAGAAGAGAAGTGAAAGATTATCTGTGGAATATTACTGCCCCCCCGCATTTGTATAAGGAAACCACAGAAAACTTGGAACAGAGCAGCCGGACCTGGGTTCGAACCGGTGACCTCCCGAATAGCATCCTAAGTAATGATCTAGAGTACTAGACCACGCCGCTCGGTGGAAAGGTTATCTACATCGCTGATTTTTGTACTCCCTGTAAACCCGCTACCCTCAGTATCCCAAATGCATTAAAATAGATAGAATAAGTATATATATTTTATTTGCAAACAAGAACCTTTTTAACTTCATCCAAATTTTCAAGATTAAAAATTTCTACGTACCTTATTAATAGTTTAGTTCATTTGAAATAAAAAATGTTGCGTTACATGACTCATTTTTGACATTATGTGTGCATTGTTTTCTAATCTGTTGTTATATTATTTGCATTTTTGAGAACACAGTTATGTACCATATTTCTAGAAGCAACCCCATTAGAAAATACTATCTTAGATGTGCAATAGTTTGAAGATGTAAATTAACAAAGTATCATTTAGGACACATTTCAGCCCGTATTCGAAAGTGTCGAAGTAAACGATTTGTGGGGCTATTCTTTTAATTTAGCATGCCAAAAAATTATATGTTATCCAACAGACACAAACGTATTTATTTTTAGAATTCTTCTTTGGGCCAAGAGTAATATACATAAATATGAACTTCGTTGCAAATAATTACGTATAAGTCAGTACAAACAAAAAAATTATTACAGAAAAATACTTGGTGATCAGTATTCTGTCGAAACTGTTAGATATAGGTCGCGATTTCAAAATCCTTGGTTCGCATCAGCATGCCGTAGGAAGCTGTGGTAGAACACCTACCAACCTATCTGATGCCATTAAATAGCGTTCAATTCATAAATACAGATAGCGTATTGAATGCCATTTATAAAAATTAGTTACTTATTATAAAATTCAATAAATTTCAAAAAGGTATGTATGTAAATAACGATATCGACAACAGAAAAGATTTCTGTTCTACAAGGCATGTTTTTTAACTAAGTACCGTTTTGAAATGAATAGAAAAACGTGCAAAGATATCTTAATAATTTTATTTTTATATAAAAGTCTGTACCTTAATCTACTTTTCTATATAATTTCCTTCAATATTGAGGCACTTGTCATAACGTTTGACCAGTTTTTGAATACCCTTCTCATAGAACTCTGCCGCCTGACTTGTTCACTTCACCACTGCATCACAACTGTTTTGACTTTGTCAGCGTCTTGAAGACGCTGACTACCCAGATGTTTCTTCATTTCAAAAAGGTACTACTTACTTAAACATGTCTCGTATTTGGATACGTGTCTATTACGTAGATAGCTACGCGTCAATATCCTAATTAGAAAAGGGAATTATTGAACATTATTGAATAAGTAGCAAATTTCAATAGATGGCGTTCACTATGCTGTGTGTACTTATTGAAAAAAATACAATTTTCTATTTCTTAACGCAGTGACAAAAAGCTTTGACAATTGCAATTTTGTATCCACGTGAGGTTATCGAAACTATTTCTAACTATTTTGATTTTCAAATGAATTTATTCAATCGAATTGATTTAGTATCTTTATTCATATGCAATTATCGTATCAGTTCTGCACCACGAAATAGAGAATGATGAACTGATTACGTTTTCATGTGTCTAAAGGCTAAATTAATTGCTATTCAAATCAAGAGAATACACTTTTAAAGAAATCTTATTTTATGAGAAGAAAGGCAACTTTAAGAATGATTTTTAAGTAGTAAACTATTAGAGAGTCTTACTTGAATTACTGCTGCAGATAATCCAAATATAAGCAACATTATGGTTATTGATTTAGTCGGCTTCTGGATTATTTCTAAGCAGCCGATGGTGTTTATACTTTCTAGGATAATTTCGTGTTTGTGTTCCCATAGTTGAAGAGAAAGAGTCTGCTGAAGAGGGTCGTGAAGACATTGCATAGGAAAATCAATTTTACAACAACTCCAAGGAACAACTGGTACTTTAAAAAGCCCTTCCGGTTGTTTTAAGCTATAAAAGTTAAAACTTACATATAAGGAACTAAATAAATCCTCATTCGTTATTATTTTGGTAACCAGTTTTTGGATTTGCCTGTTGATTTTTTCTGTAAGGCAATTGTGGCTAAAGAAATAATAAATGCTGTAAGTTTTTGAAGCTGTTTGCTGAAGCGGAAGTGATTTCAGTTTGTTATTCTTATTTGAAGAGGCCATCGTATCATTTGCTGACGAAAGACGTGTGAATTATTGAAATATTTTTCTTTGCTCTTTTAAAGTTAAAGTATTGTTGATTGTTCAATATTACTCTATTGATATCCGAGAGCATAAAATATGCAGACAGCACTTGATACAATAACAGTGATGCTCGAGTTCGCATCTTTTATGCGCTTCTCACTCGATTTAGAGAGGAATGTATTTTTTTTGCGCTAAATTGTAACCTATGATGAGACGTGGGTACACTGTTACGCTCCAACATCAAAACAAGCAAGCATAGAGTGGCGGCGCAAAGATGAATCAATCTCAGTGAAGCCGAAAACACGTCTGTATGCAGGTAAAGATTTAGCCACGGTTTTTTGGGACTGGAGAGGGGTGCTGTTGGTCGACTTTTTGCACGAGTGAAGAACCATTAATGCAGCCTACTACTGTCTATACTATTGACTTCTCAGTCAGGTAAAACTTTCTTATCGCCGAAAAAGGAGGACGCACTCCATTCGTGACGTGTTACCCTTGCACGATAACGCTAGGCTTCTTACCGCAGCTTTAACGCAGGCCCAAATCGGTGAAATGCAATGGACTCAGCTGTAACACCCTCCATATAGCCCAGACCTATCCCCTTGTGATTTCTACATGTTTGGGCCCCTCAAAGAATCACTAGGAGGCGAATGATTAGCTATTTCAGACCGATGAACAGGTGGAGGCGTTTGTACGCCCTGCTTCTTTTTATGAAAACGGGATGAAAAAACTACCAATGCGTTGGGAAAAATGTATAGACAAACGAAGGGGATATGTCCAAAAATCTAGAAGTTTGTGTTTTTGTGAAACTTTTCAAAATAAGTGTTTTATGAACAAAGGCTCGTTTATATTTGACCCATCCTCGTATTTTGTTTCATTTATTTTTTCCTTCCTATTTTATATTCTAATTTCTCTTTTTCAACCTACCATAAATTTTGTTATTTTTTAAAATATGATACATCATCCTAGACGTATTGGCGTTGCTTATTCTGTGTGTAATCAATTTTAACCTTGAATAATATTTATCCGATCAGAGAAATACTTAAACAATAGTTATAATGATTTATACAGACAATTTCGTTTCCGATTTCTTTGGAATGTTTGTTTTGTATAACAAGTAATGCAATAATAAACTTGATAGAAAATTTGTCAGAGCAATGTACTTACCTTATTGAAAGGTTCGAATCATATAAAGCATTGTAGTGAAGAATCCATGTGGATGAATGCCAATCAAGATAACTGCTAATACCGCAGCACTGCATATTTATTTGTAATTTATCCATTTTGCCTTTCCAGTAATAATTACTTAGATATTCTTTAATACCCTCTTCCAGCGATAACTTTAGAGAATCGAATGCGTGATTTAACATTCTAAACGCCAAAATAACAACTACACTTGTATGCACTACGATGTTGATTCCCAAAATAATCCACATGCGAAATGCAGTTCGAGTACTTTTCCTTTAAAAAATAGAACATTAGATACATTCAGGGGCAGATCCAGGGCATAGGGGGCGATCGCCCCTCCCTCTCCAAGACATGACTTTGGGGAGACGTTCTGGAATGCAGCTCCCAAACTCCCGTGAAATTGAAAAACCCAATAAGTAAAAACATTAAACCCAAACGATTTACATCCGATAATCTTGTAACATAATCGTTTTAAATTTATTAACCTCTTTAACTAAACTTTTATTTCATTGTTAAACTTAGTATTTATTGTTGTATTCTTGATAAAGGCACTGACCGGCCGAAACATATGTAGAGTTTTCATTAAACTTATTTGAAACATTAAAAAAAACATATTCTTCCTTGACTTACTTATTTCTATAATGTTTCATAACTACCCTACCGCTCAGTCGTTACAATTTACAGTATCATCATTATATTTAATACATAAATATTATATACACGCTACTGAACAATACCTTTGTAACTCCGTTAGAATGAGAACTACAGAAACCACTACTTTAGGTTCTAACCATATTTGAAAATAATTTCAGCAAATGCAGAAGTTAATCTATATCTTGATGTAAATATATCTATGTATTTTATGTTTCAATAGAAGTATAAATAGGAATGTCCCTTGACAAATATTGGGAAATTCTTTATTACTATACGTACTTATATTAAACACTTTTTACAGTCATTTTTTGATAAAGTTGTACTTCAATTAAAATTTAAAAGAAAATATCTTTACCAACCTTTCTGCTTTTTTATAGCAACAATTACTGATCTTGAATCCAATTGTATTATGAACTACTACTTGAAATCCAATAAATATCATTACAATAAATGCAAATTGCATTTCATTTTTCTCAAAAAGCATGTATTTTAACGAAATAGCAACGCCTCCACAGGACAATATAATGAATATTGCCCCAATTATTATTTCTATGAAACATAGTAACTTCAAAATAAAAGCTAAGCAGCTTCTTCCTCGCTTAGTAAAGTTAATTCTGCAGCATGCCATTCCTAAAAGGTTCTAGTTATGCTTGAAAAATACAAATTCAGTACATTTGACAACACTATGACACAGGCACACTCAGGTACTTTTACGGTTGCTAAAGTGATACAAAATAATATATGTTGTATATATTATCGAGAAATTATTAATTATAGACGGCATGGTGAGCCCCATCTCTTTCAATACTTTATTAGATCAAGAAATTGAAATAATACACATGGCGCCTTATGTAGAAATTTGCAACTTCTTGGTAATAAAGATATCTATTAGACTAGTTTTGGTGCATATTTGATGAAACATGATAAATAATAAAAATAATATGAAAAGTATTTAACGAAGACGCGGTTGAGAAATTGTAAAACATTTTTAATAATAAAATTCAAACAAACAATATGTAAAGGTTTTACAAAAAATTTAATAAGATTTCTCTTACAATGTTTCGGCTTGTAAGGCCATTATCAAAGAGTTATAAATGGAAACTAAACTAAAAATAAACATGCGTCAATATGTATACTACAAATATGAGTGGGGGAGATTACAATTTCTGACAACGCGCTATTTATAACTCTTTGATAATGACCTTATAAGCCGAAACATTGTAAGAGAAAACTTATTAAATTTTTTGTAAAAACTTTACATATTGTTTGTTTGAATTTTATTAATATGAAAAGTTTCAACAAGGTATTTAAAGAAAACCTCTTACAATTGTTTCGACGAGACCGTCATTATCAAATAGTAGGTAAACAAACTAAATTAAAAGTTAAAACCAGCCGGTTAAATACCTATTGACAAGATGTACAAATATACATACATAAACGTATTTGTAACAACTAATTAGCCGATATGGGATTCTGGAAATATACATACATAAACATATTTGTAACAACCAACCAGACTACATGGAATTTTCGAACCTCATAATATCAACTCACAATAAAGCTATTGTATTCTAGGTAACGCTAAGGTTTTAACTTTTAATTTAGTTTGTTTACCTATTCTTTGATAATGACGGTCTCGTCGAAACAATTGTAAGAGGTTTTTCTTTAAATACATTGTTGTTATATATATTTGGCAAACTTAACCCTTGGAGTAGTTATCTACAAATCAAATCCCACAATAAGTAGAAAGTTTTTACAGATGGTAATCAGTGAATCAGTGAATTCAAAACTGCGAGTCATGTTTGGCATTTCGACAAAGTACTGAATATGTTTCAATTCTACCACGAATTGTTTGGCTTCTTTATAGAATCAATGAATAATAGTATGAAGGCTTTCACGATCGGCGTAAATAGAATTATGATAACTAACCCAAAAGCCCGGTAAGTTATTATAATTCTAAATCAATGAATGTTATTTCTCCGAATGTTTTATTTCAGAAACTCGATAATATTGCTTCTCAAGAACAATTTATCACTAATATCAAATGATTTTTGCGTACAAACAACAGAAGAAAAGCGAAGAGATTGGTATTCGCTAAAATACGCTGCAAAGTTGTTCTGTACTTCTACTTATAATTTTAATTCTTTTTCGACCAAGTGTGGCTGCAAAAAATCCTGTTGGCCACTTTATTTGAGTATACAAAAAAAAAAACGCAGATCGATCAGAGGGCGGCGCTTTTGGGAACTTCATTCATAGAAATAATCATGTGAAAATAAGGACATAATACAGACTGTATGTTTATTTCAGCCTTTTTAAATACAGTACGTATATTAGGAAAAATAATTTATTAAAGCTGAGACATCTGGCAGTTTACAAACACACTATTTTAACAACGTAATAAGATCCAGTGAACTTCATTAAACATTTTGAACGTCGTCATTGTATTCAGATAAACAGCATCTTGTATCGCCTGGCATGTTCCTACCAGTGGGACAAAACGGTGGATTTTTGGAGTAGACACAATAAGATCCAGAAGCTCTATAATAACAATCATACAAAGAAGATTTTAATTCTCATTTGAAAGATACCATGGTAGAAAGTTTTAAAATTTTGGAAATACTCTGTACTTTACCCTAATATTTCGTTTTTACATGACTGTGGATATTCATTATTTTAGATGAGAGCTACTAGTTGGTATTACTTACAAGTAACTTTGTCACTTCAGTTTGAAACTAACTGATTAAACGTGAATAGTTTGAAGAAAATATCACTAATAGCACAAGAATAAACTGTTACGGTATTAACGGAAATAAATCAATAAAGAATTTTCAGTTCTTGGTCAGAAATTTATCAAAATTATCGGATGTGGATTTCGAGTATATAACAGGCGGGCTGGAAAGTTCGTAGGCTGACCCATAGATGGCGCTACTAGTATCAAATCCATATGATTTTTAGTTAGCCCTAATCTTCAAAGGACGCGTGTATAAATTTGACAACTATTGCACTATTAGTATATGAGTTATAGCATTTTAGTGAAAGAACTTTTGTTACTTTGAAAAAATGGATAAAAAGGAATTTTGAAACACTGTTGAAACCAAGGCTTGGCTTGATAAATATTATTCGGACTTTGCACCAGGAAAATCAACCGTAGAAAAGTGGTTTGCTAAATTTAAATGAGGCGAAATGAGCACCGAGGACGACGCACGCAGTGGACGCCCCAAAGAGGCTGTTACCGACGAAAACCTCAAAAAAGTCCACAAAATAATTTTTGATAACCGTAAAGTCAAGTTGATTGAGATAGCTGAGACCCAAAAGATATCAAAGGAACGTGTTGGTGACGGGCATATCGTGAATGAATATTTTGATATGCGAAAGCTCTGTACAAAGTGGATGCCGCGCGAGCTCACAATCGACCAATAACAACAACGGATCGAGTCGATGATTCTAAGCAGTGTTTGGAGCTGTTCAATCGTAATAAATCCGAATTTTTGCGTTTATATATGTGACGATGGATGAAACATGGCTCCATCATTTCACGCGGGAATCCAATCGACAGTCAGCCGAGTGGACTGCACGTGACGAACCGACTCCAAAGCGTGTAAAGACGCAAAAGTCGAGTCGGCTGGCAAAATTCATTGAATATCTTAAAAAGGGGAAAACCAGAAACAGCGACTGTAGCGTTACGTAGCGTTATTGGACGTTTAAAAGACGAAATCGCGGAATAGCGTCCTCATTTGAAGAAAAAGAAAGTTCTGTTTCATCAAAACAATGTACCGCGTCACAAATCAATGAAATCGATGGCAAAATTCCATGAATTCGGCTTCGAATTGCTTCCGCATCCACCGTACTTTCCAGATCTGACCCCCAGCGACTTTTTTCCGTATTGAGACCTCAAGAAGATGCCCGCTGGACAGAAATTTCTCGCCGATGTAGAGGTAATCGCTGAAACTGAAGCCTATTTTGAGGCTAAAGGCAAATCGCAAAATTGTATCGAAAAATTGTATGACCGCGATAATCGTTAATCGTTGTATCGCCCTCGATATATTGAATAATAAAATCAAATTCCTTAGAAAACAAATATTTTTTTCTCTGCTAACCTACAAACTGTTCATCCCTCCTGTTATATACTGACCAAATCGTAGGCAGTAGATGGCGTTATACTGGTTGTACTAGGAAACGAATTAACTTAATTTTATTTTTCGCCGTACAAATCAATTTTATTTAGATATGTTAACTGAATTTCTTACTGTCCAATACAAATCAATAGATTGTATTATTGTTAGAAATTAATTACTTTGATACTTCTTTCATTGAATTAAAAAAAGGGAAGTAAAATCAAACTGAATTGGAATATTTAAATGAGTGACTTGAATTTTGTAAACAAGCAAATACGTGGATGATTAATAGATTTGATTTGTGCTTTTCATGTCCTTAATAAATGTATACTAACGACAATGGCGTATGTTGTCCCATTAGAATCGGGAAACCCACTCGATGTACGGATATTGGACCAGAAGGACATCTTCGTACACATGGTTCAGCTTTTTTAGCAGAATATGGATTAATACTCTCAGCCATAAAACATACAGACCAAATATGACTACATAATGAGGCACCTAAAAGCAAGTAATTAATTTAAATTATATACTATTCGATTTCAAGGTTAGCAGTTATTTTTAAAGGTACATATAGCAACTGATGTCTAACAGTTAAAGCAATTATTTTTTAAGCGTCTTTATAGGGTAAAAGTAAAGGAGATGCTATATTAGTAAAAAAAATAATTTGTGTTTCATTCACACCAGCTAGTTGTGCTGGTGGGCGGGCAGTCCCTTCGACCTACACTGTAGTGCAAAGCCGGAGGGTAGGGCGTAAGGCTCTCTTCAGCCTCCTTGCATGAATCGTAGGAATGGGTGGGTGGTGTTGTTAGGGAGAGAAAGATGAGACGGACGAAATGAAGACAGAAGAGAGGTGAAAGATTATCTGTGGAATATTACTGCTCCAGCATTTGCCTAAATGATCCAAGGAAACCACAGAAAACTTGGACCAGAGTAGCCGCACCCGGGTTTGAACCAGTGACCTCCCGAGTGCTAAGCAATGATCTAGAGCACTAGACCACGCTACTCGGTTATATCAGTAAAGAAGCCATAACCTTTATATATTTTTCTACGCGTAAATAAAACGGATAAGCTTTTGTCACATATCGATACAATCGATACAATGGTCGCAGTTTTCATATAGGAAAAAAACATTAGAATAATAGTAAATGAACATTTACAATCATTTAACAATAATAAATTGATAAATTAGTCGTTAATTGTTTAAAAAAACATTTGAATGAAAATAATTATAATTTTAATGTACATTTTTAAATCTTCTATGTAGAAAATAATTCCTTTAAATTAAGTTTACTAGAATCACTAGGTATTAACAAAAACAAAAGTTATAATATTCTGATTAGTGAGCAAACATTAAGTAAACAATTCACCATTGTTATATTTATTTACAATTTCGCACCCTATCCACTCTTGTTATATAAATCCAAAACATTATTTTGTAGAATAAGTTTATTTACTTTCAATGAAGATACAGTGTGGTGAAATAATATTGTTTATTTAATTTAATAAAAATTGTGAAATATATTAAGCGATTCTTATTTTCATTTCATCAAGTAACAAGTAATCAGCGGAATATTGCATCGATTGTAACCATTGTCTCAACATTCATAAGTAAAAATACTTCATACTGTTACGTGTAAGCAACCTACGTAAAGTATCAATATCTATAGTGTGGGTTGCCGAGATTCGAAGAAGACTAGAAATTTCTAGAACATCATTCTGGAACCTTCTAGAACAAACCCAGTTATTATAAATAAGTTGCCGCGAAGTCGGCTGGGTCAGTTCTATTTACGAAGCGGTTGTAGGAGAATAGCGAAGAGCGAAGATGTAATTTAGTGAGCGAGCCCACCTTACGAGACCCGATAGGTCCAAACTGGCCGTGGGATATGGCTTTCCTTACGCTGTGCCTACTGTGTAGGACGCGTTCCAAATGTGGGATCTGTGATCCTTTACGATTGGACGAAAAATGATTTTATTACCTTCTTTTTTGGATATGTTATACCTTCGTCTAAGAATCTATCGGAATCAACAGTGTAATTCAATGCCGGTAGGGGTATTAGCCCTCGGAGGAGTTGTTTCTGTTGATTCCATATTTATATTTAGTTTAAGTACTTTTGTGAATAATTGTTGTCAATAGAAATAATATTGCATTTAATTTCACTATCACAAGTTATTTTTAAGGCGTTTCACAAATATTGCACATTGAATGACTTGTGTACAAATGTGATAGTAAAATACAAATTCAGCTAAAAGTATTATTTTTTTGAAATAATCCGTTACTTCGTGTTACGTTCTTCGTCAAACAAGGTAAATAACGAAGTCAAGCAGAAAGAAACCGATAATATTGAGCTGTGGTGTATAAATCTTATCCTTTCAAATTCTATTAAAACTATGATATGGCGCAAATAGACAATTGGGTCGAAACCAAAACTAAACATTTTAATAATAAGTATTTGAGAGCTACGTATTCGATTCTGCCTATCATTAGTCTAGAGGGCCGAAACAAGTATTTTGGGGCGTAAGTAAAACATCTGTATGGCAGCCGTGCAGGCCCATCGAGCGTGCAGGAGTATTATTTATGATCCTCAATTGTCTCCGAAATAACCATCTACCAGGGGTAGCTTTTTAACCAGCAGCCCCTGAGAGAAACAGAGATTCGGTGAAAAAAAAAGAGGCATTCGGTAAAAACAAAACACAACACGAGCTGTTTGTTTTAATGTACATTACCCTCCGTTTCCTAAAATTAGTCTTTCCCACATTTACCCTGTAGATCGTAAATACATTTTGTAACACCTCTACATGTAATGGCGGAAGAAATTTTTCGCTAGTTAGTTCCCTCACGCTCCGTAGTACCGCTCGGGAGGGCGCCACGCGGAACTCCATACCACCGGGACCGGACCTACCCCTACGCGCAGTAAGCCCCCTCTCCACTCGATCCACCCGGCAGCTACCACCACTACCACCGCTGGATATAAATTAGCCAGCACCCGACGAGAAGAGGGAATTCACTCAATTCTCTAATCCCTAGGAGCTTTCCATTGGAACCCTAGCTGCTACTAGGAATTGAGCTGAATTTATCCGACTCGAGCTTTCCTTTTGGAACCGACCGGCCTCCTTCGTCTAAAGTTGGTGTGATTAAGTGACGCATAAGTTAGTGAACTCGGTTACTTTTCGGTAAATAGACCTTTGACTCTTTTTCTCTCTGTTTAGTGCCACACTCGGACTCATTTTAGCTATAATTTTAATGTAATCTTTGTATATATATTCCTTGTTCACCTTTTTTCTTCTACTTGACAAAATAAAGAACATTCAACACCAAAAGTTGTTACAATTTGTATTTGTAATAATTTCTTACTTGATGTTGATTCACAGAAACTTTGGGTTCTTCCTCCGTTGATACAAAAGTCGACATGACCTGATCTTCCAAGTTCTCCATAATCGCCCGCATTTGTATGGAGGACATGAACGGCCGATGCATCACTACTACTTAACCTTTGCGAGCGAGGCACTAATGGTCTGGCGGGATCTAATGCAATAATCCTGTGCATTCTGAATAAAATATTTCTAGATATCAGGCCGCAAATGTGAGCACCTAAAAAGGTTATACTGTTAATTTACATATAGGGGAGATTAGGAAGGTTTGAGACAAAAAATACATTTTGTCTTTTAAAATGTTAGCAATATGTAATACTAAAATTGCAAACAGTGAATTCGATAGTGGTGACTTTTATTTATATTTTCTATATTTTTTTATTATTTCAAAATAATATTTTTATTATTTACATACACTTTTTTGAATGGGACATATTATAGTTTTATTTTAAACTCTGTAATCTCGGCGAAATACGTATAGAGAAAATTAAAAATTAAGTGAAACTTCCAAGTGTGCTTTTTTTATTGTTCATTATTTATTTATACTTCATTACTATTATACTGGAAGACTTGCGACGTCTCACGGCTCCCCAAATCAATTGTCTCATGTTTTACGAAAAAATCTAAGCTAAATTTTCTATGGAACATCTAATCTACTTAAGTGTTGTATGTTTAATTCAAAACATACCTAATATTGTTATCCCTAGAAAATTTGTTCCAACTTTTACGTTAATCTTCTTCAAACAACAACGAAAGTGAGATATATTGTTTTGTTTTCACAACAATTTCTCACATGCACTATTAATCACGTTTTGTAAACCACCGACTGTCGTTTCATTGCCTTAGCAATATTACAGTTGACGCAAAGCTTGGATTACTATACCAGATGGTACTACATAACTGATTTCACAAAATAAATCAAGTGTCTCATTCCTCCCTTGTCTCAAACCTCCCTAGTCTCCCCTATTGTTTTTATCAGTTATTAGAAAATTAAAGATAAGTAGGTAGGAACAAAAACATTTCTTTTTTGGATTCCTGGTAAATATTATTTATCTGTAGTAGGTATAACTTAATTAAATAATTAATATCGCATTAATGTATTTAAAATTTATCCCTACTAAAAATTCTTCTAATATTTCATTATTTATTTATTTAGATTTATTATTAAAATTTCATGGAAAATGTGAAAAATAATTTCAGTTCTCTTCAGTTCCTGAAAAAAGTAACTTTGTTACCAAAGTTTAGTATCGTATTTTGGCGTTTGGGGTTGAGCTATTTATTTTACTGTGTTCTACAACACCGTCAAAGTTTCTGATTTTTTTGATAAAGTAATAGATGCTGTTCGTGATATAAATACTGTGAAACATTTTAACCAATTTCGTATTACAATAATGTAATATGTTGGTATGTATTACTATTCATTTTTTGGGATTCCGTCGAGTGGATATTATGTTCGATTCCCGGCCGATGTAATACTTTTTTTTAATTATATTAGGTGAAATAAATGGGTTGAATATAGACCATACGCGATAATAGTTTTAATAAATACCCAAAGAATGTCCAACGCATGTGATTGTTTCTGATCTCAATCCTGAAGAACGAAGTGACATAAATAAATTTGAAGAACACCTAGCAATAAATTTAATATTATGTACTGCAGCAGCGTAGCATGGTGGTTGAGATAGTTTAAACCAATCAATCATCCAAACATTAAAACTCCCATTGTTGATATATGCTGAAAAACAAAATTTAATTTTTAAATGAAATTATATAAGAAAAAGATAAACAGCAATGAGATGTAAAATAGTAATTTTTTATGCTCTCGTACGTTTGAATTTTCTTAAGGGTCTTCACCCTAAACTGGGCTTCCCTGTAATAACCGAGCGTTTATTTTTGCCTAGTATATTAAGGCGAAAAATCACTTCAAAGTCAGAAATAAATCGATGTTGGTTTTGATGGCAGCAATTTGTTGTTTGAGGCATTATTTAAGGCCTCACATCTTTAGAAACAAGCAGTAATGCAAAAGTATCAAAAAGTTTGAATAAAAAATTTATTCTACGTAATCTTACGTAATACCTTTCGCAGGTATACATTGTTACAGATATCAATGTGTTGTTTTGTATAAAAATACTATTTTGTTTAATTATAAATTATAACAATATTTAAATAGCTTTCCGGTCATAATTTGTTAACTAATGGTTTGACCCCTTATTTGACAGAGTTTTTATTCCTTAGAACATTCCTGTGCGTTACTGTTCATAAAAAAGATGGTACGAAATTTCTCTAGTATTTTGTGTATTTCTAAAGGTGGGAGGTATTATACAATACTTCAAATTCAAATACTCGGTGTCAAAACCGACATCAAAATCGGACTTCAGGGTAAAAAGTCTAATTCACCATGTCTGTAGTAAGTATTGTAATACGAGGGTGTATCAAATATAAACGGGACTGATAATTTTTTAGTTACGGAGAGGTTAGTGGCGTGGTAGTAGTAGATGCGAAGATGGCCTGTACCCCTAGGGAGAAGGGAGAACCAACCGCAATTCGCTCGAGTCGCATTAGTACAAAAAGAAACAATGAGCGAGGCAGAACTACATGTCTCCGTGGAGCAAAGGATTATTATTAAGTTTTTAGCCAAGGAGGGGGTGAATCCAAACGAAATTTTGCGGCGATTGCAGTCACAGTTCGGGGACAATACCCTGTCAAGATCTCAGGTGTTTGCATGACAAAAGGAAGAAGCAATCAGTCAGAGGTGTCATTCTTTTGCATGAGAACGCCAGGCCTCACACGGCCAATGTCAGAAGGCAAAAATTGGATGCATTAGGCTGGGAAACGTTGGAACATCTGCCATATAGCCCCGACTTGTCACTTTGTGACTTCCATGTTTTTGGCCCCCTGAAAGAAGCACATGAAGGCCAACGTTTCCACGAGAACGATGCCGTGGAAGCATTTGTGCCCCAAAAATTACAGGAACGCCTGAAGAGTTTCTACGATGATGGCATAAAAAAGCTCTCAATTCGATGGGAAAAATATATTTCTAGGGTGGGAGACTATGTAGAAAGATAATATATGTATCGAAGTCTAATTAAATATAGTTCGAATTTTTTACAAAAACTAATTGCGTTTATATTTGATACACCCTCGTAGATTAAAAAATCTTTCAAATGCCTTACAACTGAGTATTGTTTGCAATGAGGCTAGATCTCATACATTTTCCCATCATTATTATTATGTTTATGCTGAGAGATGTGATAACCATTCCTCATGTTCATTGACAGTACTAGTACTACGTACTAAGCATGGGGCAATGGACGATAGTGCGCTGTGGTCAGGAATCAATTCAGGTAGTCAAATATTACAGGTCAATTGCGCGCGGTTTGCCAAGACTTTGTAGGGTCAACTGCGCGCTCGGTAATTTTATTTAGTTTATATAACTCTGCACTAATACTTCTAACCTACCTAACCTATAGGTATTTACATCTAATCATAAGGAGCCCAATAATATAATTGGTTATTTAACTACGTAATAGACCCCTCGTTTATACTCAACAAACGCTGATAAAGTACTTAACATGTTTCGTTAATTACTTTTGTATTTACCTGCATCTAATTCAAATCTCTGTTTATTTGAAAGAAGATTAAAGTATGTATTTATTTTTTCAACTTTGCGCGCAATTGACCCTTCACTTTTAGGGTCAGTTTTGTCACAGCAGGGAGTAAACTGACCGCAGCGCGCAATTGACTTATACCCATACAATACATATGCATGGTATCGTTGGCATATCTTACGACTACAAATAAGTAGGCACTTACCATCTCTCAAAACGACAATAGGTAATGTATTATCACCCCCGGCGTATCCATGGATGATGAATATATTATCGAAATATGGATTCCAAATACTTCCTTTAAGCCAGTCGGCAACATTGTTAGGAACTAGTTCTTTCTTGCCACCACTATATAGGTAATAGCTTACATCACCCTCTGGACATTCGAAATTGTTAGCTGTTGGTCTCCACGAACAATTCTTTAAAGTTGTATTAAACATGGACTGGTTGTTTAAAAACAATGCATCCTTAATTGGATTTTCATTGTTGAAATTTATAATTTGAGGTTCGACTAAAACAAAATATATTTATCTATATCTCTCATACATTCTACGTTTTCAATATAACGATATTTATCTTTACGGATTATCGTTGTTTAAATAACGTAACGAAGTACTTATTAGAGAGGCTATCTATTATTCCCCGTTGATTTTTTTTTGCTATTGCATTTTAAAGATACGAGTACAAAGTGTAGAGCTATAACTAGAGACCGGATTATATGCAACAAATACTTATAATATGCATTCAATGTGCTAAAATATACACTAAAAATGAGAAAATATGCAACATTAAATAATAAAAAAATATAAATTTTTTCAAAAAAGAAGGAATTAAAATATTTATTAGTCTAAATTTTAAGATCAAAGATCTCATATTTTGAACGCGTCCTACCAAGTAGGCACAACGAACCGAAAGCCACATCCCACGACCGGTTTCGACCTATCGGGTCTCATCAGGTGGGAGCTGGCAGAAAGGCCTTTACAGGCTATATTATAAATATAAATATAAATATGGAGTCAACAGCAACAACTACTCCGAGGGCTAATACCCCTACCGGCATTGAATTACACTGTTGATTTCGATGGACTTCTAGACGAAAATATAACATATTCAAAAAAAGAAGGAATTAAAATCCTTATTCGTCTAAATTTTAAGATCAAAGATCTCATATTTTGAACGCGTCCTACCAAGTAGGCACAATGAACAGAAAGCCACATCCCACGACCGGTTTCGACCTATCGGGTCTCAGCAAGTGGGCGCTGGCAGAAAGGCCTTTACATATTTATAATGGAACAACAGAAACAACTACTATTAGCCCTCGAAGTAGTTGTTTCTGTTGATTCCATATTTATATTGATATTTATAATATAGCCTGTAAAGGCCTTTCTGCCAGCGCCCACCTGATGAGACCCGACAGGTCGAAACCGGTCGTGGCATGTGGCTTTCGGTTCGTTGTGCCTACTTGGTAGGACGCGTTCAAAATATGAGATACTTGATCATAAAATTTAGAAGAATAATGATTTTAATTCCTTCTTTTTTGAATATGTTATATCTTCGTCTAAGAATCCATCGGAATCAACAGTGTAATTCAATGCCGGTAGGGGTATTAGTCCTCGGAGTAGTTGTTTCTGTTGATTCCATATTTATATTTGTATTTACCAATTTTTTTTTTGAAAGTAAAAATCAGCATACAATTAACAAATTACCGACAATAATTATTAATTATTTAACATTTTGTAACTCTTGTAATTATAAACAACCATGTATATTTGATCACTCAAAACATTTTTATATATTATATATTATCTTAATGATATATTTAACTTTTTAGACCTACAGCGCCTCTAATGATATTCGCCTTAATTTTGTTATACTCGAATATAATTTTATACTTTGTTTGTTTATATATTTTTGTAAATAAGGCTCAGAGCCTGTAACCTTCCTTCCTTAAAATAAATATATGAGATAAGTGGGCAGCATTTGAATTTGAGTGATATGTTAGCACCTATGGTTTCTGGTAAAAGTTCACCCGTCCCTTGAATAAAACTATAAATTTGACACAAAGGTTCAAAGCCTGGACTATTTCTCAAAATGTTTTCACACTTTTCTTTAAGTTTACGTTTAAGTGTTGTGATAAATAAAATTGGAGTGTCTGTTTGTAATACTAAAATAACCACTTTTTACTAAATACAAATTTGCGAGTAGTGTCGTTGCAAAGAAACGTTATAGATGGTGGTAGAATATCCGGATGCGGAAAAGGTGAGATGGTATTTATACCAGAGATTCCTAAAATAGCGTCGAGTTTTCCATTTGATTTCAAAAGATTGCAATTCCCTATCAATGTCAGTTTTGCTATGACAATCAACAAGTCACAATGGCAAACGTTAAGCAAAGCTGGTATAGATTTAACCAAGGGTTGCTTTACCCATGGGCTACTATACGTGACATGTTCACGTGCGAGGTTGTGTGTTGTTGTTTTAGCCCAAGAAAATCGTACACCAAATATTGTATATAAATAAATTTTTCAATAAATAAATAATATAACGAACGTGGATAATGATTATATGAAATATTTAAAAATCAACGTCTATGTAAAAGTGTTTCTTGATAGTTACAAGTCTTAGTACTATAATTATTACTGTGGTAATATACGAGGGTAGAGGATTCGATGGTCGAGTGTAGTTTGGTTTATGAGGAGGAGGAAACTGACTTAAGTAGCAGCTGCGCTCCGTCCTGTCCGCAGTACAGACATGACTAAGCGCAAGGTAGTTAGGCGTTAAACCATCGGAAAATTTCACTCGTTTAAAGGCACAGTTTGGGGATGCTACACTGTCTCAGAATCGAGTATATACTTGGGTCAGAGAACAGAGAATTCAGGGATGGGCGAGAACGTGTCGAAAATGAAAATCATGATCGACGTCCAAGAACTCACTCATAAGTCTCACAAATTACAACATCCGTACTGAATAGTTTCTGAGTTGTTACAGTTGACAAAAATTGCGTATCGAAGTAAACGACGGGGTCGACCAAAAGACCATTCGAGACGTCATTCTTCTTCATAACAACGCCAGGCCACACACCGCAGTTTTGATAAGACATAAATTGGAAGAAATGGACTGGGAAACCCTTGAGCATCTATAATCTTCCTTATAGCTCTGAATTGTCACCCTGTGATTATTTTTTGTTTTGAAAGAATCAGTTGGGGGTAAAAGATTTGAAAGCAACGAAGAAGTAGAGGAGTATGTGCGCAATTGGCTGACAACTCGCCCTCAAACTTTTTACGAAGAAGGAATATTCAAGCTTCCAAATCGGTGGCAAAAGTGTGTAGAGCACGGAAGCGACTAAATAGAAAAATATTAAATATATATCTTCGTCTAAGAATATCGGAATCAACAGTGTAATTCAATGCCTGTAGGGGTATTAGCCCTCGGAGTAGTTGTTTCTGTTGAAAACATATTTATATTTATATTTTTATATTAAATGTTTTGTTTGTGTGTACCATTAATCAATAAATTTATTTTACAAAATTTCCGTTTATATTTGATTTATCCTTGTAGTTATTTCTATGAAATGTTGATAATTGATGTAAACATTAATTATATAATTAAAAGTACGCTAAAAATATATATATATTGTATTAAACTTATCAATATCTTTAATAATGAATATGAAGAACCACACAAAATATCCTTAGGATAAAGAAGTGTTTAGTTGCATCGCCAAGCCAAATTTCGAACCGTTTTATTTTTTAGTTGAAATTGTATAAATATATAGAAATTAACGTAATACATACCCAATACTGTCGAAAATATAATTAGAGAAACCTTAATAACCACCACCTTCATTATTTTTTCTGTAAATCTTATTATCACGAAAACTTTTAACAAACTGCCTGATGCACAGATAAAAGTTGATCTGGAGCGAATAATGCGTACGGAACATTTGGCTGTCTTCCTTATGTGTGCTGTACAATAAACGGTATAAGGTAACGGTTTATACTGAATTGCATATATGAATAAATATTAATGGTATCCTCCGGTGACAAAATACGTGTCATGCTTCTGCAATATTATAAAACAGACTTTAAAAACAGCAGTTCCTTCAGTAGCAGGCAGTATTTATGTTAATTGTAGGTATTTATTTTATTAAATACTGAGTAGTTGAGTCTTTAAGCTCTTGCAATTCTATAATAATAAATAAAAACACAATTGTTTTGGTTGCAAATATATCTTATTGTCACCACAATAATTATTTCTTCAGGCAGAAGAATTATTGAATAATAAAATAATACACTCAAACTCTTGTCATCCCCAAGTAAATAAATTAGTTTTATTTCATTCAAGCCTACATAGACTGATAACACTTCTTCCTCTATCAATTTTAGATTACGAAATCGAATTAAACAGAATTTATCTTATTGCAACCAATAACGGCTACAATATTGATTTAGTTTAAAATCTATTAAAGAAAAATTATACAAACAAGTCTTAAACGTATTATATCCACATCTCAAAAACAATACAAATTCATACAATTCAGTCATATTCTTGTGCTTGCCAAATGTGCTTGCTGTACATTACGTCATTCATAGACAACATTTGGTTGCGAGAAATTTGAGTGAACGGCTGTTTTAATCACTACATCATGTCATCAAAGCAGTATGAATGCAATAAATTCCGAAACAGCCCTTTTAATGATAGATAATTTAATCAGCTTTGTGCTGCTAATGACCATTTAATGAAGATTTCAATCGATCGTTGGCTATCAAGTGGTACTTGTTTGACTCGATTTTACAATCTGTTTGACTCTGTGATAATTCTTGAAAGACAAAGACACAGAATTACGCAACAATCTCTTTACATGAAAGAATGATATTGCTTTGCGTACTCGTAATGATATCAATCTCCAACTTCAAGGTGACGACTTGAACTTCATTAAAACAACAAATGTCATTGCTGCTTTCATAGCCAAATTGCTCTTACACATGAAAAATATCAGCAGATGTGAGTTTCACGCTTTTCCTGATTTATCAGCAGCATACTTCAACAGCGACGACTTGCTTGATTACTGTCAACATTTAGAGAACCTTCAAAGTGATTTCAAAGAACGATTCCAGGACATTTTAAAGTTGGAAATACCGGACTGGGTGTTGGATCCTTTTTCAAATTTCAACACAGCAGTATCACACCAGTATCATCAAGAAGAAGAACTTATAGAACTGACAACGAAAGAGGAAATTAAAATAAAATTAAAAAATTGCTACCAAGAATTGTGGCCACAAAAGCCGCAAAAAATACCGCAATTTTCCCCTGGATTATGGTCGATTTTTCAACGACTTTTGATAGCATTTCCATCAACAACACTGCTAACTAAAAAGAGAAATCGTTTGATCGTTTGCATGTTATCGAACACGGTGACTTACGGCTGTTTTTGAGTAAATTCGAGCCTGATTAAAACAACTGAGAAACTTATTAAAAAGTATCAGGTTCATCCTTCGCATTAAATTAGTTTTAAAATTGAAATTGAAACGTTTATTTTAATTTGAATAAAAGTTTTCATAAATATTTACAAAGTTGCTTTTTATTGCTCTCTTCAGAACAGTATTTAAAATGTAAGTTTGATCTCAGTAAACAGGATGAGACTCATATGCCACGCTATAATTAAATCAATGATTGCGATTAAGATGCGGTAAAGTTATAAAATATTGGAGGGCACTAGAAACTAATTGATTCTCAAGGTGGGCGGTAGACGAAATAAGTTTGAGAACCACTGAGCAATACGGATGAAAGGATGTTGCGTGTATGAATAACTATATCTGTGTGTGAGGGTAGGTTTTTACGTATTAAAAATCCATGTTTGTTATTATGTTAGTTACAGTTAAATGACTGCAAATTTTGACCATTTAGTTGAAAAAGGTTAAATAAAGCAAGGTTTTAAGGTTTAAATCTATTTTTATTATCAGTTCATATACAAATTTTCATTACTCAAGACTTAATATGTAGTACTTATAACCTTGTAACCAATACATACATTCATCAATTGGTTTATTTGGTATTTCGTGTGTGGTGTTTCCTTTTATATTCTTTTTACAATTACAACTTGCTTTTTTAATTTCTCGTTTCCTTCGCTTTCGATTTTGGAAAAGACTGAACTTTTCACTAATACTTTTAAGATCAGTTACAGTAGGGTCAAGTAAAGAGTGATGTATTGTTGATTTATTCTTCCCATGAATATCAAAACTTGCTGTGGTTTTCGGAATAAATGTTGAAATGTAGTCTTCAAACTGATTTCCAATAACAGCAGATTGTTGTTTGATGCTGTCTTCGTCTTTCTGTCCTCCGTTCTTATTGTACATATTGTTGTTATCTTCTAAAACTTGAATAGGTGGGTTCCAAATATCGGAATCAGACGCGTTTTCTAGATTATCTAAATGCAATTTTTGATCATGGAGTATCTTCTTCCAAAGTTTTGTAAACTCTTTTTCATGAACTATTCCGTTCAGAAGGGATTGAAAAAGGTAGACATGCGTGTATTGCAGTTTGGACAATTTCTCAAAAACTACAAAACAGGTAGATATAACTGTATAAATCATAGGCCATAATTATAATTCAAATAGATCACCTTGTATAGCAATTCTGTATCTGGACATTTTCATAATTCTTATGTACATGTCATAAATTCTTCTTAGATCGGGGTGAAGTTCGGCTCTTGATGCGGAATACAACCAATGTACGCAGTAAAATGCTCGTACGTAGCAGTTTACATCAAGCGCTATGTACCTTGCCAACCTATAACGTCAGAAGATGGTGGGTGAGATATTAGGGTGATTCAACATTCTTTTTAAGCAGGCTTAATAGTTGAAAATGCATATCAGAAGTCTGGTCGAAGTAGACCTCATAATATTAATATTTAATGTTGGCTCAATGGACTTTTTCGACAAAAAAATGCCAAAGAAGTATATTTAACTTTGCTTATCTTTCGGTTTGGATTTTAATGGCTTAATAGAAGAGAACAAATTGAATTGAAATCTTTATTTCTAACGTTTTTATTGTAAAATCTATTTATTTCTTAATAACAATTCCTTAACTTTGAAAACTAATAAACAAAGGATGTATTATCTTTACGAACAAAATGCATGTGCAACTTTTTATATACAGTTTATGCTCGTTTCAATGGTCTTCATCCCATCCTTGTAAACATTTTTTATTTACTAGACATAGATGAAAATGTCCAGTGCAATATTCATTCTCTTGCTAAACTGCTAAACTTGTTTAAGAGTAAAGAATTTTTTTATTTGTATATTTCTAGGATATAATATATATGAGATCTTTGATCTTAATATTTAGACGAATAAGGATTTTAATTCCTTCTTTTTTGAATATGTTATATCTTCGTCTAAGAATACATCGGAATCAACAGTGTAATTCAATACCGGTAGGGGTATTAGCCCTCGGAGTAGTTGTTTCTGTTGATTCCATATTTATAATATAGCCTGTAAAGGCCTTTCTGCCATCGCCCACCTGATGAGACCCTATAGGTCGAAACCGGTTGTGGGATATGGCTTTCGGTTCGTTGTGCCTACTTGGTAGGACGCGTTCCAAATGTGAGATCTTTAATCTTAATATTTAGACGAATCGAGATTTTAATTCCTTCTTTTTTGAATATGAAATTTTTGTTCCTACACGAAAGAATATATTGGGGTTAATATAATTAATTTGATTGTTCGTTATAAATTAAGACACTAAACATACTAAAAATGAAGCAGCTTGTCTGATAAGTCATTCAAGATAGCTGTTTGATGTTTGTTTGTCATAAGCAGGTAATATATCTTACAAACGTTGCCACACGTTAGTTATTTGTAGACGGTCGATTGCAATTAATTAATTGTGGTTTGAATGATTTGCAATGATAAGAAATTTTTCAATTGCATGTGGGTAAAAATATGAGATCAATAGAAAATGAGAGCCGCGAATGTCTGGAAACGTTGCACGAATTAAAAATAATTTGCTGTGGTTCGTTACGTTTATTCGAGATGCTTTTGTTCTTTTTAGCAGAAATAAATATGGAGGTGTTTACTTATTCTTCGATTTAAATAATTAATTCTTTAAACAATTCGTTAGATTAACTATAGTATCTACTCTACTCATCGATTCAAAATTACTTCTTTCACCGAGAAACTGTAGGTAGATTAATAAATTGTATAACGCTGTTCAGAAATTTATGTATGGGTTGGGAGTTTAACTAACTGATTGCGCAACATCTAAAAAATGTATTAAGGCCGTGGTTAGGTTTGGATGGTGACCATGGTGCTAACATCGTTTGTAGAGTGACGTGAGACTTGCCCTGGACAATGGGTACACCACATACGATATAGTCCCACTTATGTGAAATGCAACAATACCTACCATGTGCGTGATATGAAATTAAATCGAGCACCGCATTATAATAATACTTATATGAAATTAGTAGACATTTAAATTTCGCTTAATTATTGGTGAAACATTTTTAATAGTTAAAAACAATATAGACAAATACATGGTACTTGTTTCACATATATTTATTTGATTGATACTTATCGACTAAAGGTACAATTTTAGGTAAATATATTTATCCTCAATCTATTGTAATTTTAATAAGGGGGAATTTCCAATGGTTGATGGTTATGCAGTGGTCTGCAAACCTTGTACAAAAAAAAAATGGTAAAAAGTATACAGGAGAGAATAGAGAATCTAATAAATATATGTGAAATAAGTACAGAAGTGTTTGTCTGTATTGCTTTTAACTATTATATGAAGATATCTGATAAAAATGTGTCATGAATTTGTCTGTCGGAAAACATACGGAATTATTATTTTTGTACCTCGTATACATCCTGCAGCCAATTTTCTTCTAATACGAGGTATGTTTTTTAAGTAAGTACTGTTTCGAAATTCTGCAGCCGCAGCGCTGTGGTCAGCGTTCCGCGCATGCGCACTGAGTACCTACATCTCTAATCTACGCACTGACGCCATTATCGTCTGATTTGCCCTTGTTTACGTTGTTTACTGAGTGTTTAAGATACCTCCGATAATCGTGAGTCCCGCCTACTGTGAAATACCGATTGATATTCATCGTGAGATCTGTGCAGTTTTGGGACAAAACATTATGAGTGATGGAATGGTAAGGAATCTGCGCTGTGCAATCCAGAACAAAAGACGTGACAAGTTGAGCAAGGGCATCGTATTGCTGCATGACAATGCCCGTCCGCATGTGGCTAATCGGACTAAAGATCTCATCAGATCATTTCACTGGGAAACTCTAAATCATCCTCCGTACAGCCCTGATCTGGCGCCCACTGACTACCATTTGTTCATGCACTTGAAGATACATCTGGGCGGTCAGCGTCTTCAAGACGATTACGAAGTCAAAACAGTTGTGATGCAGTGGTGAAGTAAACAAGTCAGGCGGCAGAGTTCTATGAGAAGGGTATTCAATAACTGGTCAAACGTTATGACAAGTGCTTCAATATTGAAGGAAATTATGTAGAAGAGTAGATTAAGGTAAAGGCCTTCATGTAAAAATATATCTTTGCACGTTTTTTTTATTAATTTCAAAACGGTACTTACTTAAAAGAGCATGCCTCGTACATATTTATTGAGTAAGTGTATTAACCCCAACAACTACCTTTCCATAATTACAAGAATATATGAAAGTTTACAATACTTACCTCGTCCCCTGATCCTATGTAATAGCATATTATAAGCACTTATCTATCTATTAAATTTAAGTAATATTAATAAAAGTATGTTTTTTATAATAAAGAGTAAGCGGTAAAGAACGAGGAATACATAAACTCCTTGACTTTCTAAAAAGAAAATGCATATTCAAAATCAATAAAGAGTCACATCCCTTCTTCTCCAAATAAGCAAATGCTAGATGTTAGTTATTGTATAAAATGAGCACAGCCCTATACCTACTACAATAATTCCATTTTTTAAATGTTATGTTAGCAGCTCTCTAAATTATTACAGCAAGATTTATATGTTTATCAACTTTTAGACATACCTATCCTCGACTGTATCAGAGTTCCTAACAACTGCGTATCTTTCTAGAGCGGAAGTCGTTAAATAACCAATATAATCCTGTTGGAAAGATAAATGCTATTAAAAATACATCCACTGATTTGCCCTAATGCATTAAAATGAGTCAGCTAATTTAATTCTATTAATTTTTAATTCTTATTATTTTATTTGATTATTATTTGACCTGTAAACAAAAAGTTGTCGCCAAAAACAGTTTCTAATATCTTAGTTCTACAGCTGGTGAAAGCATGGTTTTGATTCCAATTTAAGTTACCACTGAGCAGTGGTGGCTTGTGATTCCAAAAAGGGGTGAGGCACACTTCTTTAAAATGGAAGACAAAGTTTATCTAGAGAAAGGAGCTGAAAAGGTTAAGTGAATGGCTTTCCACATCACCTCCAAGATGTTATGTGACTCGTCGACTTTTACGGAGGTCTCGCATGTAGCCCTACACCCTCTAAAATACTAACGCTCTCGTAACATTAATTTATAATTAATAAACTATACCATAATTAAAAGAATAATAGTTGTCAATAATTTTTAAAATGAAAGTGGTGAGATTACTGTTTCTTTAAATTAATAACTATTATACAAAATCCCTATTTTTCGCCTTACCGTGAGCTCATAATTTTCTTTTAAATTTTATACAACAAACGAATCTACTTATCTTTCTTATTTGCAAATTTATCTATTGCAGTGTCGTAAAAGTTCAGGACTCTTTCACAGTTTATTTAAAATGTATTTTTCGATAGACATTAGCGCTAAATCAGAGACTTTCATGGAACATAGTGCTTCTCAGGTAGGAATTTCTCGTCATTAAGCAAGAGAAAATTGTTTCTACTGCAACCCTTGTTGACGGAATAGTTAAAATTAAGCAATATAATTTATATGTTTCAGTAAATGCCTTTATAAATTCAATAAAATAAATAATGAAGATGTAAGGTAATTCTTGGGAAAAGTTTTACTGAAAACTTTTTCAAGAATCGATAAGCGCTATAAATTCTAAAGTCGGGCACAGTGCAACAGAAACATTTGCAAAACTTCTGCAAGTCAAGGTATTTTCAGAAGATAGATAGTCGATTGAAGATTAGCGTTTCAGCGTAAAATCTTCAACTACAAGAAATGAGGAAAATATCTATAGAAACGGAGATCGTGTGTGTTATGATTCACAGTTGACGATTACGATGAAGGGGCAAGAATTGAGTTTATGTTGAATCATCCTTCCTTGATTAACGAATCGGGAAGAAGAAAAATCTGTGCGAAAATGGTTCCGAAAATTTTTTTGTAGGAGTAAAGGAACAACAAGAAATAAATGTGTCTTAATTTTTCGGTGTAGATTAATAATTTCCTTTATTCTCTTGAAAATGTGACTAAAGGTGATGGGGGATTGGAATTTGTACATCATTTATATTAAGTAACATACTTATAAAGGTTTAAGTTGTTAACAGACAGCATACAGACCTCCTTCTGGTTATTTTGCATAAAATATTCAGCGTTTTATTACAAATTGAAATGATCTGAATATTTCCTATTCCTAGTAGACTATACTAGTACTAGCATTGCTCCGTAAAAGCATATGTCGATAACATATCAAGTTTTTGTCAGTACATCACCAGCTACTGCTATTTACTGCTAATTATAGATTGTGGTATTTCATATGTTTGATAAGGGCCTTACGAAGGTATCAACTTTTCAAAACTATATACGTGATAAGCACACTCAGTTTGACAAGTCTATACCTTCGTAAGGTCTTTGTCAAACATGAAATACAACAGTTAGCAGCAAATATCAGTTCATAGCAATATACTGACAATAACTTGATATTATATCAGCTTGCTTTTTTTATTTACCATACATAGCATTTGATAAGAATTAAAGTGTTTTTTTTAAATAATGCTAAGTCTTACTTGAAATATAGGTCTGTCGATTTTGTTCAACTTTAAAGCAAAACTTCTTATAAATCGTCTTAAACTGGCCCAGGGCATGTACCGCACTTCATCTTGTAAATTGAATAGAAACTTCATTGCAATTCCGCAACTTAATTTTCCATAATTATGCATAAAAAGTACTTCCTCAATCAGATGAGCTCTATCAGGTGTTGAAAGTAACTGCAATAAGAAGTTATTAAGAGTACCACAATTTTAAGATTTTTTTTCTATAAAATGAGAAAGTTTAAAGTTCAAAATATAATAATTGAACAGCAAATAAATATATTAAATAACTGCTTAGATATGCACTCAGATATAAGAATTTTACGACTTGTATACTAAACCAAACTAAATCAGAAAGGTGTTTTTTGTTGTATCAAATGTAAACAAGTACAAGGTCCACATAAAGCGTTTAAAAACCTAATACCAAATGATATAATTAGGATCCCTCTTTAAGACATTCTGAATTTTTAAAATTTCAAATAATAATACAAATAAAAACATACAGTATTCAATTCTGCGAATATAAATAAAACACACTGATGATGAAGTTTCAACTTTTTATTGCATTGCACTTAACATTTGTTTCGCCAGAAGTTATGTAGTCAACTTAAAATTATTAACAGTAATTGGTGTTACATACTAGTTGAAGGAGTAAGATCAGGAAACAAGTTTCAAGTTGGGGAGTTGTTTAACTTATTAGACATTAGGTGGTTAGAATATAACCACCAGTTCGATTAAAATTTCAAAATTTTACATGTGGAAAACAAACAAAAATATTATATTTTCTGTAAATTTTAGAAATTAATAAATTCAAAAGTACAAATAGATTATTCAATGAATAAACTGACTTAATCAACAACCCACTTTTAAACTACCTGATACAACCCCTTGAACTAGTATGTAAAACACATTACTGTTAATAATTTTAAGTTGACTACATAACTTCTCAAGAAGCCAAAGTTTGGCGAAACAATTGTTATGTGCATTACAATAAAAAACTGAAATTTCATCGCCAGTGTATTTTATTTATATTCGTATTATCAATATTTTAACCAAATAACGGTAGATCCGATTTTATATACATTTGTAAGCAATTAATAAGGTATCCGTACTGAAGGGTGGGGTTTGAAAGAGTGTCAACTTCCTACTGAATCTAATTATAGGGTAGGGCAAAAACAACTTTTTTGTATTTTATTCCCACCACCAGCTATTCGTGGGCGGGCAGTCCGTCCGACCTATACTGTATTGCAAAGCCGGAGGGTAGGGCGTAAGGTCCTCTTCAGCCTCCTTGCAGGAATCGTGGGAATGGGTAGGTGGTGTGGTTAGGGAGAGAAAGATGAAACTGACGAAATGAAGACAGAAGAGAAGTGAAAGATTATCGGTGGAATGTTACTGCTATGGCATTTGCCTAAATGATCCAAGGAAACCATAGAAAACTTGGACCAGAGTAGCCGGATCCGGGTTCGATCCGGTGACTTCCCGAATGCTAAGCAATGACCTAGAGCACTAGACCACGCCGCTTGGTATACATTCAAAGAATTAAATTTTATTTGGAAGTCAATTAAAAATTGTAAAATTGCAATTATAAGACAACTGATGAGTAAAATGGTAAGATGAGATATAAATATTTTCAACACAAAGAAGTTTTTATTTACTGGGTAGGGGAGCAAAGACTATCTAAACGTTTAATGTTAAATGCGGAAGATTGAACTATACGAGGGTGAAACACTCAGTGGAATGGTGACCATAATGGTGAGTAGGCGCTGTGTGCGCACGTCTTGCGTTTGCGTAACGTTTTGTTGATTTGTGTATAAAGTTCTGTTATAATAGGTTCACTAATTTCCAAGAATCTGTTAGATATATTTTGGGATATTGACAGAATTTTGCTGATTGATTATATGGCAAAAAGTGCTTCCATAATGTGAAATAGAAAAGAAGGGGTAAGTTGAGCAAATATGTGCGGCTTTTGCATGACAACGCACCCGCTCACAATATTTATGTTGCGTTGGATTCTGCTCAGAAGAACCATCCTTTTACAGTCCAGATCTGACTTTCAGTGATTATTATATATTCTCAAAAATGAAAAACATGGAACGAAATCTTCAAATGAAGAAGAAATTAAAATTCGATGTATACATTCGAGGACAAAAATTAATAATTTTTTCAAAGGCGAATTTAGTGCTCCATCCTCCAATATTGTGTATGCTTCTTTAAACCTTCTATAAAGTGAAAGTCGTCGTCTTCATTAGTTGGCGAAGGGTGAGTAAACTTATTCTGGTGGAGTTCTTCAATACCCACAAAAACTAACTCAAACTACTTGAATACGTGCTTCAACCAAACCCCGCTGGGAAGTGGGATCTAATTTCTATCCGATAGTAACCCGAAAATATCTGAGTTTTTGTTATTTCAGTGTACTTTTGTAAGCATATAGAAGGAAAAGATTAACAACGCTTCTAGTTAACATAAATTAGAACAACTAGGGTCCATTTTATGGTTATTATAAAATATATTAGAAACTGCAGTATTATGAAAAAGAAAACTGGTTCAACTATTTATTTTAATAAACAGCAGAAGTAAATTTGGAAGAAGAACAGAAGTAGCGGGCACGTAAGAAGCCATTATAACTGTTAGATGTAACACTCACTCTCTATCATTCTTATTTAAACACCGTTTGCACATTTTAACTACTATTTCGTTATTTAGTTATTGAATTAAACTTTCTATAAATGTGTATATATTTTCGTCAAATTTAGCATTCTGAATTAAATTTGACTGTTTTGGATAATAAATTGAATTCATGAGGACTATTCAACTACACAATCGTTTCACCGAATGACGAAAGTATGCAGTTTTTAATCATTTTCAAATGGTTGTTGTAAAATAGTACAAACGTTTTTTGAATTTCTAATTTTTTTTATAAATTCGTGTTCATATATTTTCGTAATAATCTTATATATACACACTAGACAGTTATCTATTGTATGAAACAGAAATTGAACTCTATTTTTACAGCAACTTAGGTTATGTTTTTACTTATACAGTCAGTATAATAATAACAAGAATTAAAAACTTTTTTGTTGGCAACTTTCCCTCACACTTTATCTAGGCTTGGGACTAGCTATTTTCTAATAGAAAATAGGCGGTTTAAAAGTTGCAATCTCCTCAATCTAATTAAAGGTAATTAGTTAATGGTTTTATTTACAAAATTAGTATACTTCATTTCTTAAAAGAGCTCTTATGCATTTCTACCCCTTATTAAGTAGGTTAGCTGTAAAAATATTTATGAAAGTACTAGCAATTTTTATAAAATTGCAGAAAATTTAATCAACTGAAGAAATAAGAAAAAAACATTTAATATGTCTACAATTAGTATTTTAAACATAATAAATTTGAATAAAGGAATCTGTATTAACTTCTGAACATAAGCTTTCACGGTCGGAATTCATAGTAGAATGACTCTTATAGCTTGTAAGCCGATTTCGCCCAGACGTTTCGTCGGCAACTGCGGCTGACATCTTCAGTGTGTGCTGTGTTGACTACGTTTGCGAAGATTATAGCTCGACTATCGTCAGACTGTTGACTACATCAAACGTAGTCAACACAGCATACACTGAATATGTCAGCCGCAGTTGCCGACGAAACGTCTGGACGAAACCATTCACATCGACTGCGGTCAACAAGTGCGAATCATCATTCTACTATTTATTAATTTTCTACATTTTCTGTTTAATTTTATTTATTTCTTAAACTTTCCACCGTTTTTACAACTTAACTATGAAGGATAAGGTTTCAATACATAAGATGTCTTCTAAACAGAACTTTAAAGTTCCATAATTTTTAGTTTCACTTTTATTGATAAGCCTGAAAACAGTGGATTTCTTGCATAACATGGGTGTTTGTTATAAATAACTTTAACCCAAAACAATTGCTCGATAAGTTAAAAAGGACTCTTTTTGGACTATCAAAATAATCATAAACGCTCGTAACATGGCCGCTACTACTGTTGCGTAAATTAATGTTAATGGTGCAATTAATACATACTTTGTAGTTTTTTATTAGTTGTAACCAAATTTCCTCAGGATAGTTTACTCGATAAATGCCTGACTGATGGTGATTAAATTTGATCCATTTCGACTGCATCATTGGAACTGTAACTTTATAAATAAAATACACCAATAAGTAATCAAGTTGAGCCCAGAAAATACAAACGTTAACTTACTTTCACTACGATAATACGGAAACATTATTTTCTCGGGAGACTTACTAAAGGAATATGTATAAGTAACTGGAATTGTCCATCTGTAACTGTTATAAATTTTGATAAAAACAAGCGAATATAATATCTACCATGTCATTTGTTTTCATACCCATAAGAGGTTGGTGTGTCATTTTGAAAAGCTGAAAGTTTTTCTTGTGTTAAGATGTATACCTGGTTGTGTTTGTCAGCTTTAACGTTTATAATAGGGTATCTCTTTTGATATAAATAAGTAGACAGCATATCGCAAGTATTATTATCAAAATGTTTCAAAAAGTTTGGAGATTCCGCACTTTTGTAAAGATTTTCCTCCAGATATTTTCGCACGATAAACCTAAATTTTTCTTCACCAATCCACTGTTCTAACATTCTCAAAATAGCACCACCCTATAAAATAATGCGAAAAATGAACATTTATCAAATCAAATAGTGTTATTCCAGTTCCATCTTTTCTTTAAAAACTATCAATCAATAAATATGTTAATGTTAATAAAACATTAAAACCAAAAATTCTATATAAAACGTTTATAACTTAAAACGCGTTTCGACACCCAAGGTGTCATCCTCAGTTAGAAATTTAATTAATATTAATCCTTAATTGTTACGGCACAATAAACATTTTTTTTTATATAGTTAGAATTTAACTTGTACATATTAAAATTCGTATAGTTGTGTTGTATATATTCATGGTTTTTGTAAGTTTTATAATTTAATATTCATATTTCATAGGCGTATTTTCAATATTTTAAACCATCATTATTATTATTTGTACATTTATTTAAATTCCACTTTTAGTAAATCTTAATACAATTTCTACAGTCAAATTGTATTTGAATTCAGGAGTTTACACATTACTTAAATCCCATTAGAGCTGGACATTCCAACCATTATAAAATATCTTATTTTGCATGCTATTTGGGGTTAGTGTACCGTAATATTCTACTTTAGAATTGCATTTATTATTGTTTTATTACCTTGCTACATTTCATTTGCATTTATTTGTATTGTACGATCTTGTTCTTTTCTTATCTCTTCTTCATCATATCTTATTGTAACCAGTTTAGGGGGAGAAAATTAATATAAGGTATTTTTTAATGTTAATCTTAATAATATTAAATCTGTCTAACTCCTTTGACCGGCAGGTCATATTTGAAATAAATATAAGATTTAAGGTATTTTATAACATTTCTAGGGAGTCCGTATGTAGACTAGCTGAGGGAAAGAACTTCATAAAAAATTATCACTTTTATGTTTATAGTTGTAAATATACACTTTTCAACTTCAATAGTTTCTTTTTGTGTGTTCAACTGTAAACATTGGTCCTTCGAGTATAATTTAATTCCATGTGGTACAGCAGTATAAACACTGAGAAATATTTTTATTCTCACGAAATAAACATTAATAATAAAACATTTTGGATAACTTTTTAGTAGAGGTTAATTTTAATACATTAATGTTATATTAATTTTTTCCTACTATCTCAAATTATTGAGGTAAAATTTGTTACTACTGTCACGTCCTTGCCGAGAATCGAACCCGGGATCTTTGGCTTTACGCGCCAATGCCCGAATTTACAAAGTCATAGAATCGTCGGAATTAATTTATACTACTTTATTGATTTGAGGTAATCTGCAGTAAGAAAAAAATAATTCAAAAATTAATATCAACATTAATGTACTAAATTAATACAAATTATAAGGCTCATTATATATGTTTTGGGAATACCAACGAAAACAAACAATTTTAAAGCTATTACCTAAACAAGTGTCCGTATTACGGGTGAGGTTTGAGTGAGGACACACTAGTGAATCTAATTGTAAGTTGGGACAACAAAGAGTAATTTTTTTTAGATGCTTACGAAAGTATCGAAATATATAAAAATAGAGATAATCTAACGAACTGAGATAGTGATCCTAGTCTAAACTCGGATCTGTTCAGTTTGTTATCAAATTAAAAGTAGAATCTACATACTGGTCTGTTTTTGTCAGTACTGAACGATTCCACCATATTAGGTTTGCCCTATGCCTATTAACCATCGTTTTTAATTTTTATCTCACAGGTGGATTAAAAATTATACAGCTGATTATTTTCTGTGTGATTTTGATCGTTTACTCTTTACTGTTCTAACCTACATACAAGTATATTCATTAATGTGACCTGCCTCAAACCCCACCTCTAATACGGACCCCACTGCAATAGTTTTAAAATTGACATTGTTAAAATATAGTATAGAGGAATTGTAACTATATAACAAACTTTAGAATTTACATTAATTTGGTCTCTAACTGAGGATTACACATTGGGCATTGAAACGCGTTTTAGGTTGTTAAACGTTTTATGTGAAATTTTGGGTTGTAGTGTTTTATTTTGTTGAGTTCTACAGAACTCCATTCGATTTTATTGGAATAAATATATTGGTGTTGATAAAAGCTAATTATAAAATGATATGACGACTTTCTCTTACATTCAAATTGAATTCAGGTTTGTAATTAAGTTGTTAATTAATTTATAAGAAACTATGAAATAGTAATTACTTTGGAATATTTTATGATGCTAAATTGGGATCGGATTTCAGCAGGTGTTAAAACATCGCTTACAACGGCTTGTGATATCATAGAATAATCGTAGTTTAGAAGTCGGTGTAATCTTAACACTTGAAAATGCTCCAACTGCAAAATTTAAGATTACTGTAAAATACTTATTAGACCATGCAAAAATATTATTAAATTACTATATTCCAGTTTTTAAAAACAGCATCTACTGCTTTATATTCCATAAATTTTGCAAATCCTTCGTTTAACCATACATCATCCCACCATTTCATGGTAACTACAATTATCAAACAGTAAGAATTAATTAAAAATACAATATATCTGCTTTATACAATGAGATTAATATTTTTTTTTAATAAGAAGAATTATTATTATATTCGACTAGATTGTATTTGTATTGTAATTTATTTTACTTCATTTCATCCACCACAGAACATATAGAAATTTATAGCGGTCATTTCAGTGTATCGCGCCTTAATTGGCACTCCAATCAATGATCTAGCAGCAATATGTCAGTATTGTGACGGTCGTGGCATTTTGGGTGGAATTTACCCGTGCCAATTGCGAAAATAGAGTGGAGTTTGCTTATACCGCGTTCTAGAATAATCGAGACAACTACTGGAGCATTCGATTTGGTGCGAGAGTAAACTAACAACGTCCATCAAACTATATAAGCGACAGCGATAACCGGTATAGACCAGTGTTTCCCAACGTGTGGCCCACGCCCCACAGGGGGAAAATTCGACTATTAAGGGGGATAATTTGAAAATGGACTCGATACGAGTTTAACCATTTCGCTTCGGGCCATTTAAATGCAATGCTAGATTTCGGTGCCAAATTTAACGAAAAAAGCAAATTTTTAAATAATTGCGATAAATAACTATTCAATTTTTTAGTGTTGAAAGTTATTATGTTACATAGGGGGCATAAGAATTTTAGAAAAGCTAAGATGGGGTATGGCACAAAAAAGGTTAGGAAACGCTGATACAGACGGTATAGACGGAGACAGTTGACGGAGAACAGGCAGTTGACAGAAAGAGAAGTTTACGACGAAAACTGTTTACGAGAGTTGTAACATATAACCGAAATTGTGATAAATAGTTGAGTTTTATATATAATCGAATCTACTTTTACTTGATGGAAATTCATTACGAATATTAATAAAACATCAATTTAGTTAATTTCCATTTAATTGTATAATCACTTAACACGTGTTTCGCGAGGACTGCGGCTTCTTCAGAGTTTTACATGAAACTTGATCCATCTTACAAGGTTTGTTGTTAAATACTATTGGGGTGGGTGGGGATAGGGAAGAGGTTTAGCAATGGTGAGGTACTTAATTCTATTTGTTCATTTATTAAATTATCACTACTTTTATGCTTATTTATTTCTAGTATTTCTAGAAATGACTATTTAAAACTATTATTCTATATGGTATGCAAAATTTCAAAATTATCATTAAAAACATGGTCATGGTCTATTAAATGCTATGCGTAATTTGAGTCTGTTTTTTGTGAAGGTAGAATTTTTTATGTTCATTTATTCTAATATTGAAATTTCGGGAAGTTTTTCCTATATAGAATTAAGCACCCACCCCAATAGTATTTAACAACAAACCTTGTAAGAGAGATCAAATTTCATGTAAAACTGCTGAAGAAGCCGCAGTGCACGCGAAACACGTGTTGTATGATTATACAATTATATGGAAATTAACCAAATTGGTGTTTTATTAATAGTTAAGATTTGTTGAAAGAATTAAATTAACGAGGTTAAAGCAAACGTAACAGTATGTTACACTGCAGTCGTCGACGAGCGCAGACAAGTGCTCAACGTTAGTATTTGAAGCACTCCCATGTTTCAAAATTTTAATTAAATGATTAGTGTTTCTTTTATGTTTAGGTATCGAGCAATTGATTTTAAATAAAATAATAAAAGTGATCCCATTAATCGGCAAGAAAAAATAATTGATTAATTCCGAAAAATAGAAAAATGAAAACATTAATAATTTTATAAAAAATTTGAAACGGAGGAATGTAACATTAGTTCAAATGCTTACATCGAGCGCCTGACGACAACTTTAGCCTGTCACACATTGACAGCAGCTAAACATTCGCCGATGTGGCATTTGTGGCGAGAGTTACAACTAAGACGCTCGGGGTACACCGAAATCTCCACATATGTTTTTGTGTTCGGTAGTTCCTACCAACCTTAATTTTTTTATAATAAAATTCCCTGCACTCTTTATATTTTTCTGAAAACGCTTTGTTAATACTTGAAGCCTGCTGCATATTATATTTGATATTTTAAATGTTCATTGTAGTTTACACTGATAAAATAAGTATTAAAAAAATTAATGTTTTGCTATATATTAGAAAATTGGGATTGGATTATGAGAATTTCCTTTTTAATATTTAATATTTTCCAACTAGTGTTTAGCCAGGACCAGGTTACAGGGAGTTTCGGGTCATTTCAAATATTAGTTAATAATAAATGAACCCTAAGATGAAATTTCAAATCAAAGCGACCTGAACCAACTATAAACTAATCTCAAGAGATAGGGTATATAACATAAAAAGGAAAAAGAAGTATACATAATTTGCAACATGTAATATACTTTAACGCGTGCGCTATACTCCATCCGTGATTGGTAGGGATTTCCTGCATCCTGTTCCTGTCTAAATGCAACAGACCTTTTACCCCACCCCTACGCCTCCTCCCTCCGCCTACACCTAAAAGCACTCCATTAGGGTTGTCGAAGTCATTCCCATCTCCTTTCCTCATATTGTATGTTAACATTTAGTTCTTTGTCAGAAATTTATCGAAATTATCAGATGTGCATTGCGATTTCGATCTTATTAGACTTCATCAGCACACTATATATATAATTCATAAATGTGGTTCCGTAAAAGTAAGTTGATATAAAATCAAGTGGATACCTTCGTAAGGCCTTGTGAGACATCAAAAACTACAGATAGCAGTAAATATCAGTAGATGGCGTTTTACTCTCTATACAATGATATCAATTTCTTTTTAGAGTACAACTTCTACCTATGCTGTGCACATGAGATCTAAGCAGATTGAAATCGCAATATATCTAGCAATTTCTATAAATTTACACATTCTGCAGCGATATCGTCTACACTTTCTACAATTTTTTCCTTGCAACAGTTTTGTTAATATTACGCACCTCAGCAATTGAATAAAAAAATAGCTGTTAAGTACATATAATACAGAAAAACGTTATTGTTCACCTATATACGAATAACAAGTTATTAACAATGAGATAAAGGAAAAAACTTTTTTGTATTTCATACACCTGATGAAGCCACAGTGTGGTAAAACGGTTGTTGTGGGTTTATAAATATAAAAACTTTGAATTTGAAAATGAGTGCTTACTTTTATCTCATTGTTAATTTGGAGTTTCAACAAGTAAAGTATAATACAGTGAATAACAAGTTATTGTAATAAATTAATTTTAACATACCCAGATTTCCGAACCAGAAGTGGGACAATTCATGTGCTACCACCAATGCAACAGACCTTTGCTGGAAATAGCCGTCATTTAAATTGTCATATAGTAGCCGAGATTCTTTATATGTAACTAAACCCCAATTTTCCATTGCTCCACTTTGAAAATCTTTGTTTGGTATTGATATGAAATCTTCAATAAAACAATAACGAATAAAAATATAAAAATTTTTTATTACAATATAACAACAACAATGGAGACGATTATGAATCAGAATCATAATTGATTTTAGCTTATAGTAAAATAGAATTACGGATATTAATGTTTCGATAAGTATAAGCACATATTAGAAGATGTAAATTTCAAATATCAGTCAGGTAAATCAAGATGGAAAAAGCGGTAGAAACATAATACAAATAACAGCGCACGGTAGAGCCGCTCTTAACAAAGAACGGTCAATTTGGAATTTAGAAAAAAAGTGTTAAAAGTGTATGTTCGAAGCACGGCTTTGTTTGTACTGGTGCGAAACGTGAACGATTGATGCGTTTAAAATGTGGTGTTATAGGAAGATGATGAAAACATTCTGGATAGAAAAGGATATTTATGAGAAGGTATTAGAGAAAGTAGGAGAACAAATGTCGTAATCGAAGTTAATAAGAAAAATGAGATATTGAATGGTAGTACACCTTCCGAGACATGAAGGACTAGTGAGAGACATATTAGAGGCAGAATTAGGAGTAAAAAGAAGCAGAGGGACGTCTACATTACGGGGGTTGCTATTTATATTTTGAGCTTAATAATGAAAAGACAGTAATTCATTACTGAAAATTGCTTTATTGTTGTCCAAAGTATCCTCCATGATGATCAATACAGTTTTGTATGCGCTCGAACCAATTTTCGTAACAATTTTTCCATTCAGATTAAGGTACCTCCAAAATATGGTTTTTGAATGTATCAACGGCAGCTTCAGGCGCTGGAAAACGTTGGTCACGGAAATAAGAAGAAGTCATTTGGTGACAAATCGGGCCTGTATGGAGCATGACCTAACAATTCGACGTTTCGGCCAGTTAAATACATGGTTGTTTCAGCCGAAGAACTATCCTTCATTGCCGCTTCGTTTTTCGTATTTGACAAATCATTTCTGTCAAACAAATGGTTGTGTACAATTCAGATCAGAATTTACCGTTCTACGTTATTCTAAAGGCACAGTTGTCCAGTTATTCCGAAGAAACAGGCGATCATTTGCTTCAAAGTCCTTCGCACACGAATCACTTTTGTTGGATTTAGCTCGTGTTGGAAAACCCATAGGGTGGATTGCTGTTTTTTTTTTCAGGCTCATATGCATATATCCAAGACTCGTCACCTGTGTAAATGTTATACACAGTTTTTGATGCACCGCGATTGCATTTCTTGAGCATTTTTTCTGCAGCAATTGACAAGAAAATCTTTTTGAGTTCCTGTCAAATTATGCGAACAAATCTTTTTCACAGCTAAATGTTGATGCAATATCAGTAAAGCATGACTCAATCTCACGATAAGACACATGACGATCTTGTAATATCAGTTTGCGCACAGCATCAATGTTTTGTGGTACAACAACGAATAACTGATTTTGGACGACATTGAAGACTTTCGTCCCTGAGCGAACTGCGGCCACGATTAAATTCTTTATACTAGCGTTTCACATTGGACAAGGATAGGTATTCATTGCCAAAAGTCGAAGTAAGTTAATCAATGCACTCCTGTCTTTATAATCCACGTCGAAAGTCGTAAAATATCATCGCACGAAAATTTTCAAGTCACTGTAACCAACACAAGTTATGCTCAAATAATAAAACGTTCTGAAGAAGGTTAGGGTTAAAAAAGTTAAACTTACAATTAGAAACATCAGATGCTGCCTATAAACACTTGGTATTGCCAAGGCTAAAAATCTAAACAGCAACCCTCGTATATAACAATTTGCAAATAGCTAGGGTTGTTTCATGGGAAATGCGAAGATTGGCTCAGGATATTAAAGAGTGGAGATGCGTGTCTAACGAGTATTTGGACGATGATGATGAAATCAATCAATTTCTACGCAATTACTGAAAAATTATGCTACTATCCTTATAACATTTTTAATTTAAATGTACTCATCGAGACATACCTACGTCCAAAATTTTTCTCAAATTTTGGATTATCTTGTTTGCAAATGGTATATACAAAAAAGTTATTTCATTGATAGTACAGGTCGGCAAACATAGGAATAAGTTTCGGTGAACAACGGTGATGCGCAAACGAAAGACAGAGAAAGTATTCGGAGGAAGAAGGACGGCAGAATACGCAAGCTTTCTCACACGGCTCCTCGAAATACTCAGAAGGGCGCACATGAATTACTAACCAAATGATTGACTACATTGAAACAATTGAGTACAAGTAAAAAACATATAAAACGGCAAAACAAGTTTATGTAATATACATTACAGTAAACAGTATTGAGATACAAAAAAATCTGTAATTACTGAGAGAACAATGTCTATGTGTGTATTTGTGTTTATGCATAACCGAAAAAATATATAAATATGTAAGAAATGGTGCTGACTTTTACTTAACATTACTCAGAGTCCGAAGTAATATCTGAAATGGAATCATCAGTGTCACTGCCTCCGATGTTAATAAGTATTTCATCAGCTACCAAATCTAGTACAGGTTCAGCTTGCATAAAAAACTTTTCCACTTTTTTAGCATTTTCACAACGCACCTGCCACTCATTGTCTGTAAATGCACAAAAAATTCATCACATAACTGCTCCACGTTTTTAAAATTAAAATCTATATTCTTCTCCGCAATGTACTGCTTCATAGACGCCCATATGAGCTCAATGGGATTGAGTTCGGGATGGTAGATCAATTTCAAATGTTTTGAAACGGGGCTTGTGCAATTGAATAATGTGGTACAACTCCACTTTCAACATGTCTTCCATAAAAGGTATATTCTTCTTCCGTAACCACTCCTTCATGTCACCTTTGTTACTTCCCATATTCGGAAATTTATCCACTTGCACATTGTGATATGGTGCATTGTCAATCACCAACAGGGGTAATTCTAGTGCGCCCAAATGTTATCTCGCTAAACGGTCTAACAGAAGTGAGTTCCCTCCCTACCTCAAGCATTCCATCTCCTGCGCATCCCACGCGCATCCATGGGCGGGAACTTTTCACACTTGTTCCTATGTTTGCCGAGCTGTACTTACTAAAGACCACATTCCGAAACGATTTTAGATATTTTGCATTGATTGTTTATAAATTAAAGGGGTAGGGTTCACCTCAATAGCGATTTCGAAAGTAACTATATGATATTGAAGGGTTAAAAGGAACTATTTTGTATTATAGGAAACCTACAGGGAAAAAGCCATTACAATTAATGTGGTAAATTAAAAATAGCTTGGGCACACTCTTCAGTCTATGGGTGAAGACCCAAAAATATTTTTCCTAATTATTTTATCATTCCTTTTTTGGGTCGTATACCAAATTTCAGCTTAACAGTTGTACAAACGAGAGGATGGAAGTGATAACATTTACAATGACAGACGAACGGACAGACTCATTCAGTAAAGATTCCTGGTTGTCTACAGAAATATAAAAATAAAAACACCGGAACTGTGGAATAGAAACAAACGGTGGACATTGAAGAAAAACAATTTTGAATTAGCATTTACACCTGTTGCTTTTAAATGTCATTCTTCTGTTAAAAAACGTCTGTAAAAGTGTATCTTTCGATACATTATTCTATTAAAAATTAGTTGTTTACCTATTTTGTCCATTGGATATCCAATGCCGGTATACATTGAAAAAAAGTTCATCAGTTCTATAGCAACATCTAAAGCAAATAACCGTTTACTTTTAACACTATCATCAGTAAATACCCGAATGGGAACTTTCTTCCTTCCATCATAAAATATTTTTGAATCAAACGTATAATCAGTTATTACATAAGCAACTAAGTAAGTTGACATAGGAACTGTTTCTTTGAACCTTACAATAGGATGGCTTTCTTCCTAAAAAGAAAAAACAAAAATTAAATTCAACATCTGTTCCTGAGTCTCCTTCTAACTGAATTTCTAATAGATGTATATTTTTACAACTGTGTAGTGTGTTTATTCCAGAAGATATTATTGTAAGGAAATTCGAGAAAATTTTAAAAATTTTATTCAACATTCTCGTTCCTAGAGCAAGAGAATCGTTGTGTAAAACCATAGATAATTCTTTGAAACTAAATATGAGACAGGAATGTTTTCAAAAATTCGGGAAAAAATGGAAAGTCCAGAAAGTTCTGTTGGGTGTGCATTTTGTAAAATATGCTAAATAATAGGGCAAACTAAAATAATAAAATGAGTTGCATAAGAAACGAGTTTTATTAATTTGTTTCTGTCGATGGCAACTGTTTCAGAAGAAATCAAATGATTGCTAAAGTTTACATAAATATGTAAACGTACAGTAGATAATATTAGTCTTAACTACATAATTTCAATTAACTATTGACTATAAACATTGAATGGATTGCTTCTTTAACTCCCAGATTTGTTAGCAGACTTAGGTTCTTACTTTTCTGGTGCTCTATTGCAAAAAATTGTTATTGTAATGTTTGGCGAGTTCATTTTTTCTAACTTTTTTGGTGATGTATTTAACATGTCCAAAAAAATCTAAATTATTTAAAAAAAATCAAATAAAACAATAGTTAATATCCAGATGGATCGAAAAAGGATAAAAAAAGGAATTGAATGACAAAATAAAATATGCCAGGTGCCATTTGAAAAAATGAAGTTATTCGTGTTTGAAGTTTTTAAACTTTGTTTTTTTTCTGAACGCTCTGTACAAATTATAAAGCTTAGTTTTGGTATGACGTTAACGTTAACTAGTTTCAACATTCTAAGTCATTTTTTATGGAAGTTATAATTTTTTATAGTTTGGGTTGCGGTGAAATCGTTTTTCTAATAAATTAAATTGTCTCAGAAAATATTCATCGTAGGCATACAAGTTGGTCATCAAGGTCATCTTAAAATTTTATGTTTCATACGAATTCATCGTAAAAAAATATACCATTCCATTTAAAATAAGAAAGTTGACATCAACTTCCGGTATAGCCGGAAGTGCCCGACAGTTGAAATTATTTTAATTATATTTATTTAATAAATCATCCTTGATAACCCCTACTCCCAAATTTTCAAATCCATAACATGCTTAGTTTCCCTAAAATGTCTAATGTACCACTCAGTTTGAATGACTCTGTATATAACACTTTAAAAACAAAAGGCATGAACTTGTCTGTATTATGGTACACAAAAAAATCGGTCAAGTATAAATACATAATTTAGTGAGAAAGTAATTTTTTGTAATATTTACTGATTCATCACTGATTTGTTACAGTTAAAAACATTCCCAATTATTTGCCTTGAAAAGCTGATTTGCTACGCATTTTTTAGTTTAAGCAGCTCAGAACTAGATTTCGTCATCTTCTCTTTTCTGTCCCGTAGTTTAGGTACGTATCTGCTACCAACAGTGTATTGCGTTTTTCAGTTTTTGTAATAACTTTTTTTATTAAGTAAATTAATTAATACATAAAAATGTAAATTTATTTATTTACATAGAGGAAGTGGAAAGATTCTTTACCGTTAAATTGAGAATGTTTTTACTACTTCGCAATTTCCAGTGAAGCGACAAAATTATGATTTATACATGGAATTTTTAAGTATTTCGAAAATGCAAAAGAAATATTAGGACCATAACGGAATAAATGAAGCGATATATATTAACATTATTCAGAGATTGCATAGACCGATTATTTAACGAAATACTCATACTACAACGGGAAAATAAGCTGGATTGTATACACTACAGGTAAAAGTCTAATAGTAGATTTTATTAGATCATGTAGTTAAATTGCTTCGAAAATTGGTAGAGTTGATGACGATTGTGACTATATGTACTATGGGTAGGGCTTGTACTGAACGAAATTTCACTACTGTGGCGGTAAAAAGCATAAAATGTTGTAAATATTATTGCTGTAAATCTACCTACAATATTTCTAAATTTATTTTTGTTAATTCTTTCTAAATATTATTTCAATGTAAACATTCAACTTTTTGTCTGGTGTATGCCTCTATTATATTTCTACCTACGTTCTATTGTTCTGTTACTTAGCCTGTATCTATAATTTCCTCTTCAACACTATATGCATGCACCCCTTACTAATACCTGGTTTTACCTTCAAATACTTTTATTAGATTTTTGTACATTTCATTTCTACGTATTTCTCTAAACATGAATCTTAACCTTTTCTGTCTTTATTTTTCCATCTAGTTTATTTTTTCTATCTTTAACAATCCTGTAGTATAAATATCTCTAAAATTCCTAATCCCAAGAGAACCGAACGGCGTGATCTAGTGCTCTAGATCATTGTTTAGCATTCGGGAGGTCACCGGTTCGAACCCGCTTCCGGCTGCTCTGGTCCAAGTTTTCTGTAGTTTCTTGGATCATTTAGGCAAATGCTGGAGCATTAATATTCCACAGATAACCTATCACTTCTCTTTTGTCTTCATTTTGTTAGTCTCATCTTTCTCTCCCTAACCACACTACCCACCCATTCCCACGATTCCTGAAAGGAGGCTGAAGAGGGCTTTACGCCCTGCCCTTCAGTTTTGTACTATAGTGTAGGTCGGAGGGACTGCCCGCCCACCAGCATGAGGAGCTGGTGGGATTGAAACACAAGAAAGTTTTAAAAAGTTTTTTAACCTAAGATACCGAGTAGCGTGATCGAGTGCTTAGCATTCGGGAGGTCACCAGTTCGCGTTCGGGTCCGACTGCTCTTGGATTGTGCATACATGTTCTAATGTTTTATTTAGTTCATTAATTTGATCACTGTTTTTTGCTGAATAAGGCGAAATAAAACTGCTATTCTCAGGTTAAACTTTTACCTGTATTGTATGTTATACAGAATACGAAGTTATTTAGTTATTTGATTACGATAAACTGTCTTTGATGCACTTATTGTGAAACATGTCAAAAACTTGAGATAATTTAAAAGTTCTTTAAATTACATTGATAATGTATCATTTAAATTAAGAAACCGATTAAAGAAATTCAATATATTGGCAATGGAGACAAACACCAGACCATTAAAGATTTTTCTAGTTAATAATAAACCGACAAAGAAGATAAATGAAAAACATGGAATTTACCAACTGTTTTGCGACTCTTGTAATGCCACCTACATAGGACAGAGTGGAGAGCAATAAAAACTAGGATAAAAGGACATGATTTTTACATCACTGCACATTATTTCAACTTAATTTAGATATTGAAAATGTATAAATCATTTACACCAATGTCAGTAAAGGAAGAATGTTATCATTATTAGAAAATTTAGAAATTAAAAAAGCTAAACACGCAAAATTAAATTTGGTAGCAGCATAAATTAAAATTTGACCACTGTAAACATTAGTATTAGTTTGTACTCTTTATAATGGTAGTAATCTACCGAAACAATATTGTCGAGTGATGACGAAATAAAACTGGTGAAAACATTACTTTTGTTTCAATTTATTTCAAGCTATTTGACTACACTTAAAACGATGTAACCTAGAATTCTCAGTTGTAACTTCAGTTACTACTTTTCATGTTGATTCATACCGTACAGCATAAAAATATGGAGACAGCAGTCATCCTGAAACAGCAAATAATTGTGGTTCGCCTATCTCGCTCTAACGCGGCCTAATTGGCTGTCTCTTCTCTAATAGTAATCTCTTTAATAAGGACAAATATAAGTTCTTGGTCTGGTAATTTATTGAAGTTACCAGGCGTGGATCGCAATTTCGATTTTATTAGGTCTCATCAGCACTCAACAGGCAAATTCAAAAAATTACTGACCAATAACTTATTTTTGTTCCTATTAATTTGGTTTACGCGTCCTATCACATATATAAGCCGCGTAGTTTTTCAATAATTTTAGATGTCGCTCTCGATTATTTTTTAGTTTTTGACCGGTAAAAAAATTATGGTGATCGTGGCACACGTGGTTATTTTGTTGATCATTGTTTCCGTCAATTACTGCGATTTGATATACTTTTCACGGTACAAGGACATTTAAAGTAGTTCATGCGTGGCAGTGCAGTTAAAAGTACAAAAACATTACAATAAGTTAGGCCTACAACAAGCCCTTAAAAAGTTTGTAAATAAAAAGCAACTGAAAAACTTGTTAAAGCAAATATTAATCGAAAATATATCATTTGAGAATACTACAGGCATAAATTACTGAAAATTACTGTGTAGGATCATATCAAAATTCTCTTTTAAATTACACAAACAGTTTTGTCCATAAACTACACATAATTATTAAGTTTAAACACCGTTTATCTATTTTAACGAAAACCCTTGCAAAAAAATAAAAGCATATTAAAATCTAATCTTAAAAGGATATATAGGGTTTTCAATACTAAATTATATTAATAGAAGAATGTTCAAATGAATTACTCTACTTGTATATTTAGCACAACATTAACAGACTGGTTTCCGCACAAACAAAATCGTAGTATTGTATTGTATGTTTGATCACTAGAATCATAAAAATATTTGTAAATAGTTTTTAAGCTTGCCGGTCTATCAAAATAGACTGTTTCAATTAAGGTTCACATAAATATCATATATGCATTATACCAAATACAAGTCTACAACGATGGTGGAAAATTTTCTGTATTAATTAATTTAATGCAAGCTATAATTATTTCCTGTCAAGTAATTTCTATGTTGGCTCAAATTAATTGATGACAAAATAATTTAAATGTTCAGTCGAGATTAAACAATGTTTAAAACTTATTTCAAGTAATTTTACTGTACGGTATTCTTAAATTATATAGTTTTCATATTTTTTGTAAAAAAAGTAAGTTACTATGAAGTTGAAAGTTGACTCAAAAGAATAAGTGTTGATTGCAGGCCTAATTTGTAAGTTGCTACATCCAACAATAGAAAAAAATTTTTTTGTGTTTCATTCCCACCAGCTACTCGTGCTGGTGGGCGGGCAGTCCCTTTGACCTACACTGTAGTGCAAAGCCGGAGGTTAGGGCGTAAAGCCCTATTCAGCCTCCTTGCAGGAATCGTGGGAATGGGTGGGTGATGTGGTAAGAGATAGAAAGATGAGACGGATGAAATAAAGACAGAAGAGAAGTGAAAGATTATCTATGGAATATTAATGCCCCAGAATTTGCTTAAATGATCCAAGGAAACCACAGAAAACAGCCGGACCCGGGTTCGAATCGGTGCCTCCCGAATGCTAAGCAATGATCTCTAGAGCACTAGACCACGCCGCTCGGTCCAATAATCAACATGTAATATAATAGCGAAGGTGCAGGGACAAAATGTTTTGAGGACTTTAGTTTATAAAGTGTTATTTTTCATTTCAAAAATTTGGTGTTGTAAAAAAAACAAAAAGGTTTACTTTTAGATAGCCCTGTTTGGGTTCTACAGGCTCCACATAGCATTGTACCGGCTGCACCCCCAAATTTAATTTAACTTTTACTTTTATTTTAAAACAAAATGATGCTTCTGAACTCTGAAAATAGTGTTCCAATTGAATATAAAAGAACAGTAGGTGTAATTTGATTAGAAACCGAAATCGTAAATTTGAAATTTTATCCAATGATTCGAACTTTCAATACTAACAACTTTTCAACAAATAAATGCGTTCATGTGATAAATTTCACTATAATATTAATAAAATGGAGAGAAAGAATAAAAAAATTACTATAGTTGTTATTATTATTATGACATTTATTAATTTTAGTTATTGATACTGATAATTCAAGAGTCAATAGTAGCCTAAATGTTAATGCAGGTATTATTAAAATAAATTCTTTATCTTTAATTTTACATGATATAAATAAATAAATGCAGACAGCGTAGTGAATGTCATCTGTAGATATTTGCTACTAATTTGTGGGATTCAGTAATGTTAAACAATGTCCTTTTCTAATAATGATATCTATTTGTTTAACTGAACACATGGCGCAGCTAATTACGTGGGTGGAACGTAACGCTGAACGTTAACCAAATTTGTGTATATGAATAATTTTTTAATAAAATTATTTTATACAAATCAATTTCTATGCGAAAAAAAGTTATTCGTTATATGCTACAAGTAAGACATTAATAAATACAATAGAAAGGGAAATGTACAAATTGTCCAAAAATTATGAATTATTCGAAAATTCAAATATTCAATTTGAATTTCAAATCGAATGTTACAATTCGATTCGCCACATTAAGTTCGATGTTTTCCAAAATTTGTACACCCCGGTCAGTTTTAATACCTATGTAGACAAAAACTTAAAATTGTTGTAACTAATAAAATAAAAGGTTCACTTACTAAAACACCTGTATTCGAAAGAATCGTTAAATTACTTTCAGCTCGATTGAAGGTTACCTGAAATGGAACTTTCAGATGTGGTTCGTCAAAACAAGGAAAAGCTTGTCGGGCGTATGTTGGCTCAAACTTTGTGAAGTACGACTGCCTTAAAAGATAATACAAATCGTCAAAAAGTCTAATAAACTTCAAATAGTTAATTAAAATACTATAGGCATAATAAAACTTATATATATATATATATATATATATTAGTTTACCTAATAATAACATAAATGCTGGGACAGCTTCATTTATAACTGAAATCTAATTAGCAATATACTATGAAAAAGCCATATTATAAAGGTGAAACTTTTGTTTTTTAACGTAACCTAATATATTCTTTCATCTTTGAACTATGTTTGATTTTATTATCGTGGGTGGTCAAAATTTGACCTTTTATCTAACATAAATTAAGAAAAGAAGGAAATCGAACTCGGGCCGCCCGCGTACAAAGCTAGCATTGACCTCTGAATCGTATATTTCTTGTAAAATTCATCTAACTTAAGGTATTTTTTACTAGTTAAAAAATAATTAAAACTAAATTCTAACTGCCTTAACGACATGTGTATATTGTCGTGGTTTTTGTTTTATGTTCATTCATGGCACAATACCATTTGAATAATCTAATCAAGCTTATATATCACTTACAAAAATCATTTCGAGTTACCTTCAACTCCGCATAAATGAAAAGCTGTAACGCCTGCATTCGTGCAATTTTCGGCCCCCCCGAACTTGATAGTTCACGAGTTATTAAAGTCTGAAATATGTTATTTATTGCTGACCCACTCATCAAAAATCTGGACCACTTCTAGGTGAAATATGAAAGTTCAAGGTGTGTAGATCGTTAGGCGTATAAAAGGAAACTATTTGAGAACTACAAACTATCTATTTTTAACAAAATTATTGGTGTGGTTAGATAACGTTATTAGATATGACATGTGACGACGTATCCTATGTCTTTAATTGATCAATAATAAAGTGCAGCCTCTTTGAGGCACTATCCCGAAAATATTGATGGATTTTGAGTTATTTAATTTTTTTCAAAATTTTTGACATTTGCACATTAACATTTAAAAAACCGTAATTCAATTAATTTTTGAGATTTTGCTTTATTGCTCGTAACAATTATTTATAACTATTCACGTTATCTAAAAAAAATTGTGGTGTTTAACTACTGTGTACAGGGTGTTCAAATTTTGTGGTCACATTTGGTCAATTTCAAAGGGGCATAAGTCAATTTTTTTTAAATAGAATGACCCATTTTTGACTGCATATTCGAATTTCTCATTGAATTTGGCGTCTATTGATATGGGACTATCGTATATTTGCTTATACGATTTGATAAAATTTACAATTTGTGAAGATGTTTTTTTGCACTGCATACGTATAATATTAATAAGAGCAGTGTGATGTGATTTCGAAACAATTGAACAATCAACTGTTGTTAAGTGTTAGAAAGCCTATACCGTCTTCTAGAACACAATTTTGAATTGTTGCAATAAAGCATTCGCATGAATACTTTAGATTACTACTACTACTACTACTACTACTACAGCAAACAATGTGGAAAAATTATAGAAAGAATTTGCAGACTTTTTAATGAAAGTTATCCAAACAAATCGAGAATGATTATCTTCTCTGTCTACAATTAGTTTCGTGTGATTATTTTGGTTTTGGATACCATTTTGTAGAAAGTTTGATTTAATTCTTTTAAATTTTTTTCTGTCATTCTCGGTTGTAAATTGAACTTGAAAATATTTTTAGAAGAAGCCGTATAAACAATAATCAAATGAGCCCAAGTTTCAGAATTGGATTAATTCTACTAATTCATATACTTCTAATAGCCCATCAACTTGAAAAACCCTGTATATCATATTTAATTGCTTTGGTTTCAATTAATTCTTATGAAGTTTATTCATGATATAAAGGAACCAGTAATCCACCTACCGTTCAGTCTCATTTACTCCTTCGGTAATACTTCGGTAAAATCCAAAAGTTCCACCGTCGAAAAATCCAGTAAACGTAATTCCTAATACGTACATTTGGGGCTTTAGCTGGTACGGCAAATATACGTCCAGTAAATCGTAATCAGGTTGAAGTGAATACGAAACTTCTTGTGCATTCAAATGTACTTCATGAATTAGCAAATTTCTACTGTGCAGAGTAATACAATCCGTAATATTTAGTACTTTTATGATAATTCTCACTTCTCCACTAAAAGTAGTATCATCGAAATCCGGGACCGTCAAATACAGTTTATACGATACAGGTACTACATCTTCAGGCAACCGATACTTTACTAAAAATGCATTTGTAAACTGCAAGTTAGTAGAAATTAAAATAGTGTGGGACTTTTACGATTAATTGAGTAGTAATGAATTAACATTCATCATTTGTAAATGAAAAATGTAAAAGAATTGGGATTTTTGTTCTTTCTTCATATTAAATATCACACAACAAAGTTACAGTTAACAAATTACATTCAAATTACAATTACAAGTCTACAAAATCAGGAATAAAAAAGAACAAAAGGATCGTCATTTACGATGTAGTTTGCGAGCCTAGTTTAGCTTCAGAATTGTCTCAGCTCGTCAGTATTTTAAGATATCCTATTTTTGGCGTTTTTGAGTGGATTGCAATGTGAAATAAAATTATAAAACAATCAAAAGGTCAGCCACATGCAACGTATCTTTTGTAGGTTAATTAGAATCTGGTCTTACAATTGCCCGAACACATTAAAAATCCATTTGTTCCTAATTTAGTATTTTGGATTTGAGATTTATGTATCTTGAATTTTCAATATTTTTGGGCAATTATCTAGCCAGAGTTGCGTTCGCCTTTGAAAAATACATGAAGTATTTTCTGTTTACAACCTGTCATAGCAGAGGGCAAATTTTTGAGTGCTGTTTTAAAAATTATCAGAGAAAGAAGAAAGAATAATCATTTACGATGTATATTCTTCAATAGCAAACTCAAATGTGGCCTTAGAAAGGCCTTAGCACCTTGCAGTTTCGAGATATGATAGTCTCAAAACCAAATAAGCTAAATTAGCATCATTTGAATTATTAAATTATAATATTCCAAAATTTTGATGTGTTGAGGCAAATATGAGTCTAGATTTTAATTCAGCGTCAAAAGTTCCTCAGAAACTGTCATTCTTACAGTTGTTTATATCTTTTATTTCACGTAGTAATGCTCACGAAAGGGTCAATAATTGAAGTATTTAGAATTTGAGGTTAGGATATCTCAAAATCCAGACGTACTGATTCGTAATCAGCGCTGTAAAGCGAGCTTACAACGTAACATTCCACAAAATTTTCTCATTTGAAAACTTAACTTTTTATAAAGTATTTTAGTAATACAAAAGTATTTAGACCGGCCAAAATTATTTATAAAGCATAAAATCTGTTCTACTTGAGACATGTTTTCCAAACAAAATAATTAAAATTTGTTAATGTTTCTATAAAATGATTTTTTTTACTAAATAACAAGGGAAATATAATAAACAAAACACTTGCCAAACTTAAGCTTTCACGGCCGGTGTCAAATATTGTAGAATCAACCAATTCCGGGCTGGTGGGCCGTGGTCTATGATAGACCTTTAATCTGCCAGACGTTTCGTCTCCCACTGTGGTAGACATCTTCAGACATCTTAACATTGTTCATCTTAACATCGAGTTAAGTCCACTGAAGATGTCTCCCACAGTGGGAGACGAAACGTATGGCAGATTAAACGTCTACCATAGACCACGGCCCACCAGCCCGAAATTGGTTGATTCTACATTAAAACTGTGGAAGTTTAACAAGTGTTTTATTTATTGTAAATTAAAATGAACTTCCATAAAGTATGAGTAGAATCAATCAATTACGATGGAAATGTATTAAGAGCTTTTACAATAATTATTACTTGAGTTATGGTTATTTATGAAAATAAGTAATTAATAGGTAAATATTGCCTTGCATTATTTACTACGGTCCCTAGTTGATATCCACCATAGATACAGTCAAAAATATTTATACTAGTTTTTGGACTCTTGGTCAATACCGAAATTGCAGCTACTACTTTCTGTGTCAACAATTAAGTACACATTTAGACTGTTCGCAATTTGAAGTGCATCTAATCAGACTGAATGTGAAGGAACTATATTTCACAAGCTATTCCTTTTTTCACATAAATTTTTGGTTACGTTTAAATATTGTGAATGCAACCGACGCTAAAAGAAGTCTGTGTCATGAATACATTAATCTTTTGCTGAAATGTTTGTCGTTCAACGAAATGTTGAAATATCAATCTCATTTCATTTCTTACGTTTGAAAATTTTAAATTGTCGAGTTTTACACTTTTTGTCTATTCTTATATTGAACGATAATCTGTAATGAATGTCATTGGCAATTTTTATTTCTCGGTTATGCAATTAAAAATACAGTAATTGTATAGTTATAATAAATTAAAAAGAAAAAACCTAAAGAAGAATAGATTATAGATTTTTTAATAATTTTCGGAGTTTTTCAAACTGCACAATATGAAAGATATCAATATATCGAAAGAGAATAAAAAAAGGAATCGACTGATAAAATAAAATATGGTAGGTTCCATTAAAAAAAAATGAAATTATACGTGTTTAAAGTTTTTAATCTTAAATTATGATTTTATTTAATAAATATTAGCATGACGTTGGCCTTAAGACTTGATTATAACAAGTAAAAATTTCTACACTCTGAGTTATTTTTTATGGAAGTTATTATTTATTATAGCTTGGGTTGCGGTAGCCATCTTTTTTTATAAATTAAATTATCTCATATGAATTAGTGATAATAAATATAACATTCCATTTAAAATGACAACGTTGTTATGTACTTCCGGTATGGATGGAAGTGGCAGATAGTTGAAATTATTTTATATACAAAGATCATTCTTGATAACCCCTACTCCCTTCTTCTAAAACGTCTAATGTACTTACTCACTTACTTTAAATAACCCTGTATATGCATTAGGGTGATTGAAACGTTTTTTTTTGTTTTTTTATAGATTTAATAATTGTAGGTACATGTGAGAAGAATTTCATGGTACAGACACAGTTCATAATTTTGAATTTCTGTTTGTGTAGTCTTGTAGACATTTCAGCTAGGGGTACCTAGCATACTAGCAGAAACTACACCATACAATTATTTTCTCAGATATTACACTAACAAAATCAAATCCCACAATAAGTGTATTTTTTTTACGTAGAATTAATATTTTACATATTTTTTTATTAGTCATTGTGTAACGTTTCTTTTACTTTTTTCTAAAACGAATGAAATTTAGTTTAAATACGATTAAGTTAGCTGTTGAGTCAAAAAAAATATATTTTTTGTGTTACTTTATATATTCTCTGTCTGTTCGATGGACTTGGTCATGTTCGTGTAACTTTTTTTGTTCATAAGTTATAGACGAAAATGTGTAGTGAAATATTCATTCCCATGCGGTTTTTATGCAAACCAAAAAGTCCAATAAGCCATCAGTAAATATAATGCTTGGACAAGAGTATTTGTAAGAATGAAAAAAGAAAAAATGAATTTTTCAATCTTCCTAATATTCATGTTTATAAAAATATAAAAATGCATTGTTCTCACATGACTATTCCTGTTTATCAAATAAAGAATGCTCAACAAATATTTTTTTCTATACCAAAATTGTTTATTTATATACGTCTATAAATTATTAAAAAATACAAAATTGACTTACTAGAGTATTTAAAACTTAACCGCCTCAATAAAAGCAAAAGTTTAATTATTTTAAATAATGAAATAGGAATAAACAATTCACCATTACTCAAATTATTGTAACTTTAACTTTATCCCTTTTCAAATTAGACAAAATCAGTACAATAATTTACTAATATCTATTATCCAAACAGTTTTATTAGAACTTTAATTAAAAACAATAGTATTACAGTGATATTCACATTTATAATGTCTCTCTCTCGACATTAGAAATTATTTAGTTAATTTACTTAGATTTACGTCAGAGCTAGAAATAATTACTTTTTTGCAATGATTTCTTGATCTGTTAATTAGCAAATAAATAAATAAATAAATGTTACCTGGGAATTTTGAAGTGTATGAATCGATACAAATGGGCACAATTAATACAAGTAGAATAAAATTTAGTATCATTTCTGCATGAACGATTATAAAATATCCACAAAACAAACAATCACAAAAGAACACACATATACCTATATCCGTTACTGTACTTTACCCATTAATACACTATACCACTGGATAGTGAAATGATTTGTGTTAACTTTATAGCTGGTGAATAATAACAGAATTCTTTGGGGGCTCATAAGAAGCAGAGTTTTGTTACTTAATATATTGAAAAGAAATTGGAACTAATCGTGCAAAATGATTTACGTTTATTTTTCACATAAATAATCCACATACCTCTAAAAACTGATCCAGTACTTTCACTATGTAAGTAATCATAGAGAAAAATACGTGTAGTATGGCAATCAAAAGACAATTTGTGCTACTGAGAGCTAAAAGAAACGGCTGGATCAGAGAAATATCAATTCAAAAATCAGTTTCAATCGTAGAAACTGTTTTCACTTCTTGCAAGTAAACGTTGAAAAACGTTTCCGATGAAAGTGATTGTTTTTATTATCTGTAGCTGCAGTTATAAAAATTAAGTTTGACATTTCTTTAAGACAAATAAATTCTTAAATACCGATGAGGACCGGCCACGAAACGTCGGCATTTTTAAATATTTAACGCGGTATGTACATTGCTCAGGTAGACAATTCATGGCAATCGTTTGCATTATACATACTAGAGTAAAATTAGATTTCTGCTTGGAGGATGGCAGTAAATTTTTGCTGCACATTGGTGATGTTATTAAGAACAACAATTAAAAAGTTACCAACCTTAAAATGTGTGCTTAATTATCTATTTAACGAATGTCGTTAAATTACATTGTCTATTGAATATGCTAAAAAAATTAATTGTACCAACTAAAAGAATGAAAAATTGTACACAAAAAATTTAAATAAAGTTTTTCTTTAAAATAAAAACAATAGCTGTAGATTTTTTTTTAATGTACGAAAATGTGAACTTTAAAAGTTTTGACCAAATTGATTTCATAAAAACATAAACTACAGGTGAATTTTGCAGCTAACGAAATTTCAAGGAATAAGTATAGGAATAGTACGTAGATGAAGTTGCGTCAAAGTAGAATCAATTAACGTACTGCCATTATATCAATTTTTAAGATAAACATTTGGAAGTTTCACAGTTTACTCTTTAAACAACATTAAAAAAGGCGGGAAATTTAAAAGTCATATTTCAAGTTTTCATTAAAAAAGTCAGTTAATAACTAATCAGCACACAAACATAACATTGTAACTTTTTTCTGTAGGCTATTTCAAGAAGATCCATACTATCTTCCACGATTTCGAAATAATGAGTAATTTTAAGATACCTTTAAGTAAAATAAAATCAAAAGAGACTCACCCCTATTTACCACACAAAAATATAGAGAAACACATAAGACGTAGACGAAACAAGTGTGCGCTCGTTAAAGCATTTGTATGGTCAATAGGGGTGAGTATTTTTTAATTTTATTTTACTTAGTCACCACAGTTTCCATTTTTCTACTTTACCTTCAGGTATTCTACTGTTAAATAATGTATGGTAAGGGTTTGTTTTGGAATTTTAAAATCTTCATAAATTTTATAAAAAATATAAACTACTGTATCATTAGTGTATTTATATTTTCTAACCAAGTAATACATGAACAGTGAAATACTATGTTTAGTAAAAAACGAAAAACCAAGAAAAGTTTCAAGAATATGAGATTGAATAGGCGTTTAATTCTTGTAACTCCATATTGCACGTAAACAAACAAAAATGTAGGTTACAAAACTTATTAAAAATACAATAATTATTTCGATACACCGTATCTTCTTCAGATGAAAGAATGGTGAAATGTGAATGGTGAACCATTGCCTCAGTACGTTTGTATTTTGAAATATCCTAACCTCAAATTACAAAAACTCAAATTAGTGACCCTTTTGTGAGCATTAGCTCGTTTAAAACAACTGCCCATCTGATCTACATAAACCTTACTATAATCTAAACAGTTTAAAGGTTTAAATAATAAACTTCAGTATTAAGGTCTTTTTGAGTTTTACATTTGTTATTCAATTGCTTCACTAAAACTGGAGATTAGTAATCTTATTGTTTAACACACCTATAGTAATTAACTATTACTTCATAACTAGCTCAAGTCCTGATCTCAGATATCTGTTCTACAGCTGATATACGTCTAAGTGCCTTGAAATTATTGCAATACGATTATTTACTTAAATAGAGAATAAAGAATAGATTATTTTTCAATAATAACTCTACCAAACCGTGTATATTATTTTAAAAGGTGTCTATTACTTAAATCTATGTTGTAATTTACTATTATTATTTAGCGATAGTGAAATATTTAATGAACCGTAAGAAGTTGTATAATCTGAAATACCATTTACATATTTTTATTTCGTTTGTTAAAAACCTTTTTATGAAGATGATTGAGACCGTTTATATAATACGTACTTTATTGCGAGAGACTACAGACAGTATCATCTTAACATAGTAGCCCATTATAATTTTCTTTCTAATTTCCACCTACAGAATCGTTACTATTGTCCGAATTATAAAAAAATTAGGTCTCGATTTGAGGTGTAATTTCTACTTACATTATTTTGAATTATGAAAATGTATTATTGCTTTCTTAAAACTTTATGGAAATTTACTTGAAAATGTGTATTTAATTTTTTACTTTTAAAGTTTCTCGGTTTCTAAAGAATCGTACGCACATGATGAAGTTAGACCGCCTCTGACTAGAATGTACGAGGGATTATCGAATATAAACGGGATTAGTTTTGTAAAAATTCTAACTGTATTTAATTAGACTTCGATACATATACTATTTTTCTACATAGTCTCCGGCCCTATAAATACATTTTTCCCATCGAATCCAGTGCTATTTTATACCATCATAGTGGAAACTTTTCCAACGTTCTTGTAACCATTAGAGCACAAATTCTTCGTTGAAACGTTCGCATTCAAGCACTTCTTTCAGAGGTCCAAAAAGATGGAAGTTACAATGGGCAAGCTGGAACTATATGGCGGATGTTCTAGCGTTTCTCAGTCTAATGCATCTATTTTTGCCTTGTGGTATTGGCCTGCCGTTGTCATGCAGAAGAATGACACTTCTGACCGATTGCTTCTTTCTTTTTCTTCGAAATGACAATTTCGAGGCATCCCGTAGATCATAATAATATTGCGCATTAATCTTGCATCGATCATGGATAAAGTCAACGTGAAAAGGGCTTTGCCGATCAAAAAACACTTTTACGACTTTCCGGACGACAATCGCATTTTTGTTTTCTCGCCGCTTTTTTACCACTCCATACTCGCCTGTTTTGAATCGGGCGTGTAGTGGCAGGGCCGTAGCCACGTGGGGGGCAATACAGTCAACAGCCAGCAATTATAGGAAATGTTACAACTGGTGTAAGATTTGTCAAGGAAGGAAAATATCTGGAGAATATACTGAGTATCATTACCACAGAAGACGTTGATGCGCAAACATTAACGGATTTGATGTTGAAAGAACTTGAGAATGTTACGATAGCGGTAGACATAGAGGTGTTCAAGCACTCATTCAGAAAGAACTAGGACGGACAATGTCTCTTATGTTCAATATGCAAATCACAGACTTCATTTGGTTATAGTAAAAGTCGTTAACGAAATTGATTCCCTGAAACAATATATTGATCAGTGCTCTTTATTGTATACATTTTTGAAACGTGGAACCGTTGCAATTGTATGGGGGTCGATCTCTATCAAGATTACTGGAACAACGATTAAGTGGACATTTACAAACCACCAAAGTCATTTTTGAAAACTATTCCAGTATCTTACAAGCCTTGGAAGGGACTGGTATTCTTATCACCATCCGAAAAATTGAATTTCGATTTTGCCTATGCCTCATGAAGTACGTTTTGGAAATAATTGAATCAGCTGACAAAATTTTGTAGTCCAGAGAGTTAAGTTTAATAGATTCCATCAGGGTCGTCGACGTAGTCATTTAAACTTCAGAAGTAATGAGGAATGATACATTCTTCGATGGCATCTTTCATAAACTCACAACAGTTCTTAATATTAATTCGGATGACATATCTCAAGATGGATCCAATCTAAAGAGACAAAGAAAAGCAAGCAAATTGTTGATGGATTTTATAATTGCTGATAAAATGGGTCAAAGATCTGAAACCGATAACGATCCTTCGTAAATTTTGAAAGCATTACATATGGAAACTTTGGATTTGATGCTTGCGGAACTGCACTTGAGATTTTCTCATAACAAACATCTTTGCACGGCCATTACAAATGTCGCGAAACTGAACATCGATGAAATAGGAATTTTGAAGAAATTAGAAATCCAGGTACCACCACCATGTGAAATATATGTTGTGAAGAATTATTACTCAAAGTACAACCCTGACGACATGTTCGTTGAAATTTATAACCAACGAACTGCATTTGAGGACACCTACAAGTTTTTAGCGACTTGCCGTAGTAGTACAGCTGTTTGCGAGTCAGCATTTTCGGTACTTATACGGATCAACCATCAACAGACCTCAAAGAATATCTATGCCCACGAAAATTGTATAAAATTGCTCGTAGAAAATGTAACTAATGTTTACCATATCATGGTTTTCGAGAAATCGACTTTGTTACAACACTCCTCGGTCTCCCCTACCTATTATAAAATTAAACGTTTGCATACATATTTAATGAAAGCAGAAAATTAAACATGCATGAACACCCACGAATTAAGGTAGGCATAGAAAAAACACCAATTTAATGAATAATCAAATTGAATTGTGAACCTCTAAACGTTTTCGTCTAGGTTATTGTAAATCCTAATTGAAACCTTCCTATTTGTTCGTTAATCATGTAAGTAACTGATGAAAAGGACCTAACCTAACGGTCCTAGAACGGCCTGAGGGGGAGATTTTTTAGTCGACAAGTCTAAGGACAGCTTTCTCAGGAATGCGACACTACCCAGTTGCACGGGCAAGTGGATGTCTTTTGAAAATTTCCTCCCCATCCCCAAAAACAAAAAAAAAAGTGAATGATCATTGGGACGGTCGGTAATCTACAGATACGTGTAATCTGAATTGTTGGACTTATCACAATTTGTCGATAAGCACACAAACACAATATTAACGTGAAAAAAATTCCTAGGCATTTCAGAAATGTAATGCAAGTAATGTTAACGCTAAATTTTCAGTTCTTCTTTCTTCTAGTATTTATATAAAAGAAAAATTACGTAAAAAGCTGTTTAATCGTTTCAACAGACTTAATATGTAATGTTTTTAGATCCAACTTGGCGATGTTGTTATAATTAACAATTATAATATGTACATAGAGAAATTACTACACCATCTGAGCGTGAACCAATATTAAACAAGAACTATTAAATTTTACATTAAATTTTTTATTAATAAACATCCCATGCTCGTTAGTTCGTTTCATATTTCAAATATGAATTTTTTAGTTGTTTTAACGTATTTAGTTGGTTTTAAACGTACCTATGTTCATTCATTTTATACTATAAATAGTTTTAAATAACAACATCGACCCCAGCTTTTAAATGTATAAATAACCATTTTAAGCTCAACACGTTTCGTCACTTATTGTTTCATAAAATGGAATGAAAAAATGACAGCTAACAGAATAAGCTTATCAATTCTTACAAGAATCTCATGTATTCGTGGCGATCTGAGGATCCTAATTATAAAAAAATGATGCTATTCAGGAATTGTCTGTAAAATATTGTTACGTATGTGTAGGCAATTTACAACAAATATGAAGGTCTGGAAGGTGGGTTGCCGATATTTAAAAGAAAATACTAAACAAATTTTGATTTTCACTGACAGCACACGAAATAATTTAGCTTATTATGGTGATTCTACTCATTTATCTCTTTAGATTTTTTCCATTTAAAGTATATTCATTCGACTTATAGTTTAAAAAATACGAAGGTATTGTTGATTAACTGGCTGGCGGGTTCTTTCCATTCTTCGTTTCGCGGAGCATCATATAGGGAAGGAGGACGGATATGTTTACCGAAATGGTCTAATATATAAATAAATATTATAGAAAATAATTTTTCCGAGTGACGCAGTCTAGCTTTCTAGATCAGATCTTAACATTCTGGAGGATACCGGTTTGATTCCGAGTCTGGTTCCTCTGGATCAAGTTTTTCTGTGACTCATTTAGGTTAATGATGGAGCAGTAATATTATCTTCTCTTTCTCTCCTCAACCACCACACACTCATTCCCATAATTCCTAAAAGGAGGTTGAAACTTTGCACTACAATGTAGGCCCGCCCACCAGCATTAGTAGCTGGTTGAAAAGAAACAAATTTTTTTTTTAATTCTTTTGGCGCATTGAAAGAAGTAAGACGTGAAAAAGAAACGTATAAAGGAAAGGTAACGTTCCTGCAAACTAAAGCATGTTACGTATTATAAAGCTCCAGTAAGAGATTTTGAAAGTTCATTTATTATAACAATTAGTAAATACGTATAAATACAATCAGATCTTTTAAAATTTAAACAATACTAGACTGCAATGAAATATTAGTTTCTCCACTTAGTACTCGATCTTTTAATTTCTGAAAAAAAGAAAAGGAATTATTAATGAAAATAAGTAAAAGTAAGCTTACACTACCTTAGTAAATATGTTCAACAAAATACGATTGGCGTATTTAATTTGTTCATTTTTATTATCTCTGAGTTTTTTCTGAACTTCCGGTAAGTGCTTATATTTTTTATTTGTCATCTGTCTCATTTCAGCTGAAGTAAACAGTTTTTTTGGTTCTAAAACGAATTATAACTGATTAACGCAAAAGTAATACTAATTAAGTAAAGGTTACGTATCAATTTGCCATGTTTCAATAATAATACTTTTAAAACATTTTACAAGTAATAATAAGCTAATTATCACCCAAGCTTGGTGGCTGAAGTAGATTTAAATGTAATGGTGGTTTCGGTTTTATTTTGTTCATTATTATTCTTTTATATGCTCCTATATTATGTTATGAAGTTACCTTAATAAATTCCAGAGAGGTAATCACTAGGGATGTATTGTATACACCTCTGATCATATTCTAAGACGTCAGAAGAAAATCGAAGTATATCAAGAAATTTTATCAGAACGTAGGATATAGCAGTGAAATATAAAGTACTATATGTTTGAAGACATGCCTTTGTATACTTCACTACAAAACTTTAAATCTCTATTCCCAATATTCTCAAACAGAAAGTTTGTTTTTGAATGATCAGATCAATGTAAATAATTAATTGAAAACAAGGGTCAAACGCCTATTTTTATTTTAGGAAATATTTACCTGCTCAATTACTTACTTGAATCATTTCGATTAATTGAAGAAGATAATGGAATTCCATCAGTTAAAGCCAAAAGTTCTTTGTACTTTTGACGACACTGTTCTCTTATAAAAGCCAATTCATATATGCACTTGCGCCTTTCTTCTGCTGATTGTATGAATTGAGGTCTATTTTTGTGTAAATACTCCTATAAAATACAAAAAAAAAAAAACTATTCGAAATTCTTAGAACGTTTTCCGGGCTGAGTTGCCGTGGTCTAATTTGGTTTAACCAACCATACCTAAAAGAAGAACTGGAATATAAATAATATTTACGAAGTATTAGACAGTGAGTTGTTAAATAAACTAAAAACACCACCAGTAGTCGTACACCACAATGAAAACTGAACCGACACACACAAGCTTCTGAAACGAAACAACATCATCATCAACAAAGCAGCGAACACCAAAGATGGTACCCGCACTACTACAAGCTGATTAACCTGCTCGACATGGAAGAAATAATTTATTACGCATTCATGAGTCAAACAAACTCACCCAAAAAATATGTATTCAAAGGTCAAGAATGCAACAAGTCTAAGATGAACCAGCTATATGCAGGAACTACAATGGTCCACATCCTGCAAGCTACAGGGGATGCCAGGCATTTAAAAAGAAATAACCTACAACACAACAACAAACAACCATAACCAAATCCGACAAGGCACAACACACACCAAAGCTACAGCTACAACCACAAAAGAACCAAACCCTTCGACAATGGACATCCTAGAGAAGATCGACCTACTACTAGTAAAAACGACGATACTGAAAGTAGCCAACCTTCTGAAAGGTGCGAACACACTTACAGAAATCCTTGTTAGACTACTGAGCAACGCCCATATCCTCCAATCACTCTTCGTAAAATAAAAACAATTAAAGAATCCGGCTGAAAAGGGACTACACCGACCCTAAACGGCCTGAGGAAGAGAGGTTTTAGTCGATAGGTCCGAGGATACCTTCCTCGGGAATCCGACAGTGCCCAGTTAACTGGCGACTGGGCGTCTTTCAAAGATTTCCTCTCCTCCCCAAAAAAAAAAAAAAAATCAGCGTATTCGTCGTTTGACTTGACCACACCGGTGGAAGATATCTTCCACAGCTGAAGATGAAACGTTTGGTACTTCAAACTAAATTAGACCACGGCAATTCAGCCCGAAAAACGATCTAAGAATTAACACCAGCCTTGAAGCCTTCATTCTACAATTATTCTAAATTCTTTAAATTTAATCTAGTGTAAATATATTTTGCAAAAACACTTACATACAAAGGGACATTATTATCATCATACTCATATTCTGCATTTTCATTTTCGTGTTTTTGTAGGTCTGCAAAGCTATTTTCCTTTCTTTTCCTGTGATTAGTATGTTTGGCTTTCTTAGTTTTCTTTTTACTATGAGGCAAAGGAAGTTTAATTCTAATTTCTTGCAAAGGCCGTGTTTTCCTGTTTCTGCCAGAATTTTTATTATTTTCGATATTTTTTTTAAGTTCACATTCTTCCAGTATTAATGTGTATGCAACAGGTAATTTTGCTTTATTTATTGCATTAGAACTGCTCTTACTTCGGGTTTTGTTGTTATAAAGGCATTTACAACACTCATTCTCTTCTTTAATTAGACGATTAAGTTTAGTTACAACATCCTTTATTTCAACAATAACCTTTTCGTCATCTTTGCAGCAGCAGGTGGTCTTAGATGTTTCGTATGTGTGATCGGATTGGCTTTTTGTTGCTTGCTTTTGATGATCACATTTATCATTCTCCTTATACTTTTCCTCTGAAGACACATATTGCGTTTTTGAATCATCACAAGAACTTTTAAGAGAAGTAACTTCATCTGAAATTTCCTGTTCTGGATAATATGACTGTGAGGAAATACTCGTTTCTTCTGATGGAGAATTTTTATTCAATTTATTGCTATTTGTTAAATCATGTTCGCTATATGTTTTCTGTTCTTTACGTACGTTATTTACATTTTTACTAATATCTATTGTATCTTCTACCGATCCTTTCCGCGGCAATATCTTTGTTTTTTCTTTTTGTGTGACATCTTTCACGGAGACTTCACTAATTTTATTATTTTGGTCTGCATTTTCCAAAGAGTTTTTTTTAACTTTAACTTCGAGTTTGGCTGGAACATGGTTGTGAACGTTTAATATATTACGACTTAAAAGTGATTTAATTTCTTTTAATTCTTGTTCTTTTTGATCAATTGTTTCTTGCAAATGAATAATTTTTTTTTGAAAATCACTGTGTGTTTTATTATTTTCAGACAAACATTCTTCAACATTGTTTGTTTGAATTTTACCATGTGCAGTGTTTTTATTGTCGTTTGGGATCATAATTTTATTTTCGTCATTCTGATTACACAAGTCTGGTGAACGTGATTGATTACGTTTATATATAACATTAGTTTTTATCGTGGTTAAATTTTCATTTTTTTTATGTGGATCTTTTTTAATAAAATCTGTATTATTAGACGAAACAATTCCATTCATATCTGACGGTTTTGTACTCGATGATGTAGATTGATTATCAACAGCGTGAGAATGAAAAACATCTGCATTGTGTTTAATACTACTACTTGTATTAGAGGTTGAAACTTTGTCATAATTTTTGTGAGCTGAAGCATTTTCCTCGGATATTTCAAATGTATATCTTTTTACCAAGGTTTTTTGGGAATTGTTGGTATTTACAATGGTATGTACGGTTGTGGAAATAAGTCGGGCTTTTTGAATGTCGAAAGGTAGAGATTCAGAATTCGCTTCTGTAAGTTCTTTTGTCAATTTGTTACATTCTAGTTTATTATCTTGTTGTATTTCTGATTTATTATCGATTACTAATTGACGGACGAAATTATTTAAAATCTTCAAATTTTTATCGTTAGAATTTAGAAGCTCTTCTTCTGTAATTAATTTACTTTGAGGAAGTTTTCCAGTGGAATCTTTTAACCTTTCTGTCGTTATGAGGTAAATGGTATTTGTTTTTTGAGTTGGACCTTTTTGAAAAGATTTCAGGTCAACAGCAGTTAAAGCTTCAAAATTGTCGTTATCAGCGTTATTTCTATCGCTTGAGTTTTTCATTAGAGTATTACTATCACTATTATTACCTTTTACTTCATTACTATCAACACAACTACTACTTAAATAACCATTTGTAGTTTCTAAAAGATTTTTAAGTTTACTGAGGTAGGCTATTTCACATTTAATCCAATTAAGTTGATGCAGTTTCTCGTGTTTTGCGAAACGTGTAACTGTTTCACTATCATTGTAGGAATCGCTCGAGTTTGAGCATTTTCCTAACACATTTTCTGCGTGTGTTTTGTTTTGATTCCAATCCCTTACGTTACATTTTTCTGGAAACTCATATTTTTGATGTAAATTCAAATTGGAATGATGATTACTATCTCCTTTCCCTTTAACACAATTCGATTTTTGAACTTCATCGCTGACCATTGTATAATGACTTTTCTTTAGTTTTTCATAAGCAGAAGAAATTTTTTGATCCTCACAAGGTAGTTCCGTTTTATTATAAGAATTTAGTTTCTCTTGTTCCTCAGGAGCTACAATTTCATTCGAAAATGTTTGAAAATTGAGCGCTTCTTTGTAATCTAAATTTATATCAGAGCTATTCGAAATTGGAATCCATGGTCTATTTTGGTGCAAAATGTTTCTTTTAGTAACCCGTTTATGATTAGTTTTAGACATAATTCTAGTCGACTTTTCTTTTGGTGAATCACTTAAATCACTTGTTGAATTTGTAGGAGGAGTAAATTCAATGGTACTTTTATTTAAATCATATTTCGGGCTAGAAACACTATCTGTACTTTCATCTGAGCAATTCTGTTCGATAATTTTCTTAATAATCATGTTAATATACTGTCTTTTAGTTGTACTGTCGTATTTTTGTGATTTAATTAACTTCTTTATTAAATTGATGCCTTTATTAAGTTTTTCCGTTGGCTCTCCCGATGAGCAAACGTTAGTTTGTAAATGATTTGCTTGCTGTGTCTTACTTCCTGATGGATAATTGTAACTCGGTCCTTCCTTCTGTTCGATCATATTTTCGATATCAATACTTTTAAGATTTTCCATTTGATTAGGATGGTATTCTTCAGCATTAAGATATTGAAAGCTTTCACATTTTGATTCGGAACTGGCAGAACTGGGCTGCGAAGGATAACTACTTGATGGGTTTTCTTTTATAAGTTCATGTTCTAAATAAGTGCCGTCGCGCTTTTCCGAAATTTTATTATTTTTGGGATGTATTTGGCTTAAAACAGTATCTGTTTGAACGAGTTTTGAGGAGAGGTCTTTGAGGCTTGTTTGTATATTTTTATTTGAATATGATGTTTCCTCATTGAAACAATCCACGTAAATGGGTTTTGAAATCTGAAGTTTAAATATCCGACCCCTATTCTTTTCTTTTGTAGACATTTCTATGCATTCATTTTTACTTTTGTCATTTTTTTGTTTTTCTAATTTAGAAACACAAGTTTGTTTATAATTATGATTGTCAAAAGGTGTCGATACTGCAAGAGGTATGTCATCACCACTTGAACTTAAATCATATAAATTTGGCTGAATATGATCCAGTTTTAGTGATGATGACGATGATGATGGAATAATTTTGTTTTTGGGTTCAACAGGTGAATCATCCCCAGAACTTTCAGGTAACATTATCAAACCTTGATTGTTTTGAACATTTAAGGGAAATTTAGACATCGTTGGTTGTTGCTGGGCTTGTTCTGCGCTGGAATTAATACCTTCAGGGCTTAATCGCAGGAATTCCTCGTGAATATTTACTTTACCCGCACTACTTAATACTGGTAAAGAAAGACTTTTCTGTAAATTTTGTACATTTTTGTATCCGATATCTGCTCCATTGTCCCATTCAAGTTTGCGGTTAGATGCCAGACTACTTGTTGGGCTGATTTCCTTATTTTCATTGCCTTGCTTATTAATATCAAGACCTACTTCATCGGTTTCTGACCGATTTTCACCGATGAGTTGCGGTCTAGAGCAATCAGCAACAGCTAAATCTTCAAAACTGTGCGTTTTCTTATTTTTGGAACCACGTAAATAACGAGAAAGGTTTTCTGATTGTGAAAAATTATTATAGTACTCCAAAACTTGAGAGGTAACCGTACTGCCACTGTTACCTGAATCTAATTTTTGATCTTTGGAGGTATTAGCGTTTGATTCCATTGTTTTTTCTGAAATTCACAAAACCTAAAACAAAAATACTATAAAAAATATGAAAATAATAGTTATACTTAATAGTAGTATCAAACTAATTATTTCAAACACACAAAAAATATATATTACCGGACAATTTGAATTTTACATTATTGTTACCATTTCTTTTAACATGGAACTATGTTTATTCCGGCGGTATTGGAGTTAAATGGTGCAACTAAAGCATGTCGTACCGCGAAAGCTCACTTACATTTCTTTAAATAATAATCGTACAATATTTAACCGAGCACCGACAAAAACCTTATTTAGTAAGAACAGGATATATAGGTTTTTCTTTGGTCAATTATTTATCGAAACTGCTAGACGTAGATTGCGCTTTCGATCTTATTAGATTCCCTCAGTAAACGGTCTTGATAAATCATCGACTAAAAATCGAAGAAGATTTTTAAAAGCCAGTTGATATTTTGTAATATCTAATTACGGCAGTATATCGCCTTCTACTGCTAAGTGAAGTATTTCATAATATTTTAGGCAAGGGCCTTATTAACGTATCTACTTATCCACCTGAATCGACGATGCAGCTTATATACGTGCTAGAAACGTAAACAATTGCATAGTTAAATAAATAAATATGTTGAAACATTCAAAAGAGACATAAGAAGATAGACGTTCACGGCTGGAATCTACAGTAGAATTAAGATTCGGACCAAAGGTTTAAATGAACGGTAAGACGTTTCATTAGTAACTGCGCCTGACATCACCAAAGATATTGCGGTGACAACGTGGCCGTAGGTTATATATGGAAGTATTGGCAGCGACCAAGAGGAAAATGGATTAGACAACGGCCCTTTATCTTCATCTTAATTCTATTACAGTGTAAGTCTTCGGTTAGTAATTTATTGAACTACCAGACGTGGATTGCGATTTCAATCTTATTAGATATCATACCTACACTATAGACAGTCTCGATAAAGTCTGGAGAAGTCTTTAGAAGCAAATTGTTATTTTATAATATCTAGTCATGGCAGTATATCGCTAACTATATATGTATGCAAGGTATTTACTGGTGTGCTGATAAGATCTAATAAGATCGAAATCGCGATTCACGTCTGGTAGTTTCAATAAATTACGTGCTATCAAGTATATAACCTACGTAGTCGATTCAGTTAGACAACTAGATACTTTAGTGAGACTCTCTAACATAAGAAATAGTTGTATTTGATTGAAATAGTTCAGTTAGCAGCAAATATTACTAGATAGCAGAGACGAATTCAGATGTATTCTTTAGATGGGGAATCGATGAAAGGCCAGTATAAAAACATTACACCAAAGCGATTTAAACCATATACCCTTTAACCTAAGCGTTTTAAACCCCTTAACCTAAACCATAAATACCCTTATAAACTTCTAACTTAAACTTTCATACTTGGGGAGGTGCATTCAAGAATGTTGCTGCAGAGTCAAATTACCTCCCCCCCACCCCCTTGTAGATGGGGATATAGAGCCATAACTATGAATCATAACATATTTAGTCCTATTTATTACAAAATAAGTTTTTACTTTTAAATAAGGAAGGTAGCAAAATATTAGACCAAATACCAGCAAACAATCTGACTGACTTTTTTCATGTTTCTTTGGAAAACTAAGCTAGATGGGAGAAAAATGGACAGGACCATTTTTGTGTATTAAAGATGGAATTTCCTACTAAAAATTTTGAGACTATGTACGTTAAATTAAAATTACCAGTGTATATTTAAAAATACTAATATGAGAACCTTACCTAAACCCACAGAAGTTATGAAATAAAAAAGTATATCACGATTAACATAGATAAAACTAAAATTTAAACCAAAATCCACAATGATATTGTCTAAGTAGTTGAAAAACCGCAATTGAACATATTAATAAAGTTAAAAGATTTGGATATAAGATGATACTGCAAAAAAAGGCTCGCAGTTCTACATTTTTTGTTGCAGCAGAGTCGTACCTGTGCCCATTAATTTCTCATAATTTTAAATAGTTGTATTACGTTATTTCTCATTATCTATTAATTAATTTAAGTCAGCGATTTTTATTTTCAAAAATTTTTGTTTTGTCTTCGAAGTTTTATAATTGTTGTATTTGCTATAAAATGATTTTCTTCGCCAAAAATCTAAACAGAGCAAAGCATGAAGTTCTGCACTGTACACAATTTAGTTTTGAACGATAGGGCGCAGAACACAATTTTTTCTATATAAAATACTATACTAGTAGTATATAGTGATACTATATTCCGATATTAATCGGTTTAAAATTAGTTATTGATTACTTTGTGCGCTTTGAATCTCTGTAGGTTATGTAACCAACTATACGTTGCCGTTCTACTTATTATATATGCTACCGGAGAAACCCGATTTCAGGATAAACTAGTTTGGCATAGGCAAAATTATTCAAAAACAATTAAATATATCATAACTTAATTGACGCCAATCGATTGCGCTTATAGACTTAGTTATAGTAAGTGCAATTATACAATGATATATGAAATGGATAAAGTAACGCTTCACATTATTTCAAGATTTATCGCAACATTATTCGTAAAAAAGTATAATTGTGGCTAATTTAATTTGCACTGAGTAAAAAACGCGTCAATAATTGGTAAATAAATGGTTAATCAGAGAAATCATTGTTTTAGTACCGTGTGATTGTATATGCAAACCGAAGATTTGCGCGCATGAGACAAAACAACAAACAAAAAGAGACATACCCGCCATTATGTAGTAACGAATTTTCTAGTGTATATTTGTCTCGTAGACCTGTATAAGTAATACATTTAACACAGAAACACTGCATCTGTAAATATACCTTCTAGAAATTATAATGAGAAGGTAATCTAAATAATATAAATAGTACCTAGGTATAGTATAAAATTTTGAAAAGTTCATGGAGATTAACGGATTTTAGGTTTTGACGATTAAGTTTTTGACACTTCAAATAACCTTAGCCTCATTTCTATTTTCAATGTTGTTACTGTTATTATAACTTCTACACTAAGAAAGCGTAACATCATCAATTACTGATCCATTACGGGAATTTAATTTAAAAAAATAACGGGAGAGAAAAGAAATTAATCTATTAAAACTACTTACTGTATCATTGTTGATCTAAAAATAATACGAATATGCACTTGTTCCGTGGGATATGTGTTTTAAATATGACAATTAAATAGTTTAAAGAAAAAAACTAAAAGTAAAGCAAAACGAATTCGAATATTCACAAATATCAACGAATCCATACATTAACAAACTTGAGATACTCACAAATCTGTATATACACATTACATTTACACATGCATGATAGATGGAGAAATGGTATAAATATAAATATAAACAGAGTATATATCTCTCTTTTTCCTTCTTATTGCAGATCCTGTCAGTTGAAGATTGTCTATCTCCTTTCTCATTTCTTAATGTGTTTTGTGCATGCGGTATAACCTACAAATACCTAATTTACGTATTGTTTAACGTTTTAAAATTAATAAATTGAACGAATTTGTTTAAGTACAGGAACGTACGACAACGTTTTATTACTCATCAGGTAATATTTAAGTAATCTCTTATTATAACTGCAACGCAGCTTAACTTATTGTACCTATATTTTCTGTTCTTTACTACAACTAATTTTAATGTCAGGTAAACAGCAAGAAATGGTCAGAAAGGGTAAAAGAAAATTAAATGAAGAAAATAAGAAAAGTGAGATAGTAGAAATTCCAACTCCCCAAAAAAGGAGGGTATTAGATACTTCATCTGAAAAGGTAAATTTCTCATTTATATCTTAACATAAAAATTTGAAGAAAGTAGCTTTGATAAGCTTTTCGATATTGAGTTATTCGAATATAGAAGTTTCGTACATAGGCATGTAATAAATATTTTATGTGCACATGATTGATTGCTTTCAATAAATGCTATAACCACTTTAAATACCATAATAAAAGAGAAGTTGTTGAAAGTGTGTGTTCCTTTATATATTTCAATTGTATATACATATAATCCCTGTTATAAAAACAACTGCTTTTATGGCTAAAAGTATTAAACATATGAATATCTTAATAAACATTTAGATAATATTTATTCCGACTGGTAAATGTGTATATTTCTTGGCAAATTTATACATTTCTTAATCTTTTTAGATGTATTGTATACCATTGTATGAATAAAATAAAATCTACTTACATAATTTCATATAAGGGATTGTTATTGGTGTCTTTTATATTTATGGAACCACCAGTTTTTTAATACTATTATTACTATAGCATTAATTGCCTTTGTTTTTAGAGAAAATGGGTCAACAAGCAAAGAGTGCTAGTATTTGCATCGAGAGGAATAAATCACAGAGATAGACATTTAATGGAAGATATCAAAAAACTAATGCCTCACCATAAACCTGAAGCAAAAATGGAACGTTCAAAAACACTAGGAATAATCAATGAGATGTGTGAAATGAAAAATTGCAATAAAGCTATTTTATTTGAAGGCCGTAAAAAACGCGATATGTATCTCTGGTTAGCAAATGTACCAAATGGACCCAGCATAAAATTTTTAGTTCAAAATGGTATGTCTCTCAAATTGGAAATTTAAATATATATTACTTATCATAATTTTTAGTGCATACTATGGCTGAATTAAAATTAACTGGAAACTGTTTAAGAGGTTCTAGACCATTGTTAAGTTTTGATCCTCAATTCGACCAAAAATCACATTGGAGTCTTTTAAAGGAATTATTAGTTCAAACATTTGGTGTTCCAAAACATCATCCTAAAAGTCAGCCGTTTTTTGATCATGTTTATACTTTTACCATTCTTGATAATAGGGTTTGGTTTAGGAATTTTCAAATTTTATCAGAAGATGGAGGTTTAACTGAAATTGGACCCCGATTTGTACTTAATCCGGTATGTTTATTCACTTTTTAATAATGCATTAAAGAAACATTCATTACTGATTTGACAATGATAATTTTATTCTTTTATTCATGATAAAACATTTCGTTTGATATGGGTATAAAAATTTCTAATTTTATTAAATTTAAATTTCCCATTTTTACTAAAAAATATATATACTTGCTTACTAATAGCTAGAAATATCTTTAGAGTATTTTTTTTAAATTTTTTATCTATACTTTTTTAAGGTAAAAATATTTTCCGGGAGTTTTGGTAAAGCAGCATTGTGGGAAAATCCACAATATATTAGTCCTACAAAGATTAGATTGCAAACGAAACTTGTTTCAAGAAACAAATATAATAATCGAATCCACGATAAAAGTCACGCTGCTCTGGCAAACTCTGAAGAAAGCTACAAATCAGCACCACTAGAGGATATTTTCCAGGGAAACCCTTTAGAAAAAGCAACTGAGTTAACAAAAGACCACAATAAACATAATGAAGATCAAGTAAAAAAACAGAATGGATTTAACCAGAAAAAAAGTCGAGGTCGAAAACTAGTTCATTCAAAAACAAAAAAGTAATAAAAACTTAATTATTTATTATACTGTTAAATACATTTAATAAGCTGTATAAAATATAAAAAATGTACAATATTTTAAAATATCTAAAAAATAATGTGAAAGCTGCAATTCATTTTATGTATTAAACAGTTATATTTTTACTGGTAAACTTAATAAAATTAAATAAAAATAATTAAGCAAGCAATTTTATTTGAACGTTGATGACTAAATGATATGACGTAATTTGTTTTTTGTGTTGTACCACTAGTTTGATATATTAATTTTGGACAGTTTTGGAGCACTTTCTAAATCATATCAGAGATGTGGGCTTCGTTAAATATTACATTGATTATAACATGATTAATTGAACTTTAGTATGCCAGCAATACAAAAAAAATCATTCATACCACTTAGTGCAAAATTCTCATTCAAATGAAAACTTCATTTTATTATTTTACTTTTTAGTGTGTATTTTCTATTGTCTTTGAGACTATATACTATACATCTTTAAAATTTGGGCACAATCTGGTAATGGAAAAAAGGGGTGAAAAATCGATTATAAGATTTGATTGGCGGAATTACATTATTTTTTTATTTGAAGGATTTTAATGAAGCCATAATATATATATATATATATATATATATATATATATATATATATATATTCTTTCATGAGGCATGTTCCAATTGTAATAAATCAAATAAGTATATACTTTACTTCCCTTTCTTATCTTTGAATTATGCATATCATATAAAAAGCATTTTGAGAATGGTACACTTCTAAATTAAAGGAGATATTGCAAGATATCATCTTTTTTAATTTTTAGTGCTTTAATTCTAATTATAGTGGGGTTGTTTATACAAGATATTTTTGTGTAATGCTCTGCAACGAATTCGTTTAATTCGCTCTTAATGGTTATTTATTTCAGTTTTTCATTGTTAATTGCTAATTACTTAATACAAAGGCAACAGATAAAAAAACAATGGTGTGGCTTTCTTAAGACTTTAGAATATCTTGGAGTTTTTATAAATAACAAGTCTTGCATTTATGTTAATATAGAATATCAGAAAATTAATTCATTAAACTTAAGCTTAATTACGTAGACCAGTCTTATAATTAAATTAAATGACCGTCTTGTGCTTTTTTAATCATATTCTTATTACTAATCAATTTATCTCCTTAAAAAATATATATCCTTATAAAATTAAGTGAGTATAATACTGGACGTGACTTATTTAAAATTATGTAAAAATTGGGCGTAATTCTTTTTTGGAAAGCAGTTCAAAATAAACAGTGACTTTTATCGTTTGTTTATTCTTTTATAGGCTGCAATTCAGCATCAGGTAAATCCAATGAAGTTTTTCCATTTTTATCGTTCGAAGTTAGTTCTTGTAGCTGCATCTCTTTTGACGATTCCTCGCTTTGACATTTGCATAAATACACTGTATCAAGAACCATCTGCAATTTGAAATAACATTAAAATTATAAAAAAAAGTTGACTATTATTCTATTTCACACCCATACATAGAACAATTTTTAATCTTTATTAAACTACTGGATCGATTCTGAAAATTACTTTACCAAGGAGAACATAGCCAAGGCTATGTACATTTCAGGAAGAATATATGAAAAATCCCATATAAAATATAAATAGGGATGTCCTGTAGATCAAGGACGCAACGTTTTCAACAGATAAATTAAGGCGGTTTAAACCCTTCACTGTTAATATCCATGGAAATATTTGAAACTCTATGTATGTTAAGAGTAATCTTTTTATTTTTATTTGAATAACGAACCTTAAAAAGACAATAGCTATCCCTTCAACAAACTATAATATTCAAAAGAAAATTGAGAAAACCAATCAAGAGGTGTAATTTTATTAAGAATTACACATACAAACGACTTTTTAATAAAATTAAGCATTTTTTTTTCTATTTTTACGAAAACGTCGTCAAGTGTGCTTTAAATTATTTATTTTTCATTAATAACCTTTTATTAGAAAAAGTATATGTATATTGATGTAGACCCCTGTATTTAATAAATTTACAATAGATAACTAACATTTACGTTATATATTCCGTCATTTCTATATTTTTAATTGAAGCTTCCCCTGTATCCGGCCCCTTATTACAGAATATTGATTCGTCTTGTTTCCACGTTTTTTGATTTTTATATTCATCAATTTCTTCCCATTGTTTAAGAAGCACCATACAACTGTCGTAAAGGGCACTTGTATTGGGAAGAATAACTTTCAATAAATAAAAGCAAGGTAAACCCACGAACTTTAAAAATTTTACTTGTTCCACTGATACTTTATGACTTTGGTATCTGTCGTATAATGCCAAAGGAATAAATCCCATTTCTCGCTCCAAATCGCCTTGATGATAGTATTCTAATAAAAGAAGATCCACTAATCGTTTACAAACGTGGAAAGACTTGCAATTCATGGATAAATCGCCTGCAGTCATTAAAACCGTTCGTAAATAATTTCGGTGTGCATCGTTCTCTATTTGAAACAATTCATTCTCACAAATAACATCTAGTTTAATTTTCGCATTGAAAAAAACAAAAAGATCTGTTGATATAATATTTTCTTTTACTTGTTTTGTAAATAATTCAAATGAATCAGAATCCATACCATGAAAAATATTAAATTTTTTCAACATTCGAAGAGCAATTTGACTATGATGACTTTCAGATGGTGATGTAGTGTACAGTTTAGACCAAAGATGGTCAGTCAAAAACAGGAAATTGTTAGTTAAACCAAGACTATCAACATCATGACATAAAGCTGCTATAATTAAAGCCTTACGCTCATGTGGCTTAAAGACAAACGTGTTTCTCCGTAGTACGTTGTAAACGCAATGGCATACATTAAAAGCATGTTCAAAATTATGATACGGATTTCGCCTGTAATTCTTTCGTAATGATAAAATAAAGTCCATCATTTGCTCAGAGTTAACGTCATAATCACCACAAACGCGTTTTATCATGTATAATGCGTACTTAGGTATATTATCGAAGTCATCCAATTCTATATACCACGAGAACTCTCTGAAATTATTCGGCAATATAACGCCTTCCATTTTTTCTAAGTAATGTTTTCTATCGTGCTCGCATGCTTTAAGGTGGTAATTTATTAATTCAGATACGTCATCCTTTTCATAATCTAATTTTATTCCAGATAATACAACTTCTGAATGTTTCATTGCCATTGCAGTATATGTTCCTAATAGCTCCGCTAATTTTTCATCAGCTTTTGTAAAATGGTCCCAACCAATTTTGTTTAGTAGCATAAAAATAGCTATTACTTCTCCATAAGAAATTATTGGTAAACATAACATAGCTCGGTTGATAGATCCAACTTTTTGTTCAGAAAATCTCTTAAAAATAGGATCGTTAGGATCTGTTATATTAAATATCTTTCGCGATTGTATAATGTTATTCACTATTCCTGCCTCTTCAAAGTGTTTCAAAGACACGATTTTTTTCGTTAATTTGTGATCCGCCGTCTCCTCATACAAATAAGAATAAGTTTCGCTTCCAAATTTTACAAATTTATACAATATCCCTTTTTCAGCTCCTAACGTATGCTTTACAAAACTAAGAATTTCTTGCATGACATTCATTTCTGGCAAGGCACTCTCAGAAAACCACATAATCAGTTTTAGAAAAAACTGATGTAGTTCCATTTTTTTTTGCAAAAGTAATCTCATTTGATTTTGTTGAACAGCAGCTCCAATCCATCCAGTTGTTACTAATACTGTATTGATGTCTTGAGCGTCAAATACTGGTTGTTCAATATCTCTAAAAAGTTCAAGAACAGAGAAACATTCTTCGTCTGGAGTAACAATTGGCACACAAAGAACTGACTTCATCGTTTCATCTCTACTTTGAGAACTATTATCGAATCTCATATCAGTCAAGATGTCGTCTACAATTGTTACTCTCTTCGTAAACGCCACATAAGCAGCTGCAATTGAGCCAGGTCCAATTTTCCATTTTTGTTTTAAACGTTCATTTTGGTACGACTTATGGCTTAAAAAAATTTCATCGTCTTCTATTAAATAGAGCAAAACTCCTTTTGCTTTGACGGCGTTTCTTAAAACATTTGCTGTATCATGTAATAACGAAGATAAATCTAAATTTTCAGATAAAAATCCTGACATATGATGAATAAGAACACTAGGTCTTTTGTATGGAAAAACATACTTGGGAGCACCCACATCTTCTTCTTCTTCTACTGCTTTAGCTTTCCTTTTCTTACGAAAAATTTTCACAAACGGAGCAATTACACGTTTCGTTGCTTTATCAGATGTTGAAAAGTCGATTTTAGTAGCTTGTTTCTTCTTCTCCCTTTTTTCGGTATCAATAGCTTCTGAAGATTCTGCTTGCATTGCTTTCGTTTAAATTTAATAATAATTTAAAAGTATGAACGATTAATATTTTTAACTTCTGTTAATAACTGTCAAAAATATTCAATACATAGCATTCTTTTAATTGTTTTCATACTACTAGTGACGATCGAATGAAATAACTTAGTTTACAATGTAGTACAAAAACTATGTAATTTGCTTTTATTTACGAGGTCAATGATTTAATAGAAATTATGCGAAATAATTAATTTAAACACAAAATATCACCATAATATCTTCTATGTGTTTAAAGGAACGAAAAACATTAATCCAAATAAACGACAGTTGCCTTTAAAATGAGATCAATACAAAAAAAAAAGGAAAATGCTAATGAATATAGACAACATAGTGAGCACCGCCTGTAGATTTTTGCTACTTATTTGTGCGATTTATTAATTTAAACAAGGTTCTTTTCTAATAAGGATATTCCATCGTTAAACTGAACCTTCGGCATAGCTAACTACGTGGTAGGTATGTAGCCAATGTTCTCTTGGAAACGTGTACGGAGTGTTGATGAGAACCAATGAATTCGAAATCACGATATACGTCTGGCAGTTTCGACAGAACGCTAACCAAGAGCTTATCTTTATTTAAGAAAAAGTTGTTCAGAATATTTGCAATATATTTTCCAAAGGGCCTTTGCAAAAAAGAACAGCGCCAAATATCATTGCGTACTTTTGTTACTTACCTCATATAGAGAAAGAATACAATGTGCAACAAAAAAGGCGAACACACAAACAAGTAATGTAGGAGCTGCATAAAACGTCAAATCAGGATTTTTTCTGAAAAAGTATAAACCAACAACCCCTGTCAATGCTGTTACAAGACATTTTCCTAGAAAGAGGATGAAATCACCAAGAGTATTTATAGTGGCTACTTGTAGAGCATGTTGTGTTAGTACTTCAAATGCCTGTAACAGAAGAATGATAAATATTAGGATTCACTTAGATGCACACTTATCACATATTAAAAACGCTTACTACATGTATGGAGTTTTACCATAAAAAACGGAATTCTATTCTACACCATACACATAGAACATACATTGTTTAATATTTATGCAAATATCTGATACTAATTTAGAACAACTTGTAAACCAGTATCTATATTAATAAATGTCATTATTTATCTTTGTTGAGAACATGCTAATGTATGTGTAATTAGATTTAGAAAGCGAAGTTAAGTATATTGAAATTATAAGTAGTTCAACAGATTAAGTTTGTAGTTGTAGTTGGTATTTCGTAAACAGGCAGGAACAGGAGCGTAAGGCATGAAAAGGTTTTCGATCTTTTTTGTCAGGTGTGCATCATGTCGAGGTATTGTAACAAAAGGTACGTTTTAAGTGTTTTGTCAGTTTATCTTTTGTAATTCAAATGTTCGTCCGTTTATGATTAGTTTGTAATACCTGATATGTTTTTTAGGAGCTTTTTGTTACTAGCTTAGTAATGATCAGTGTGACTTCCTATTATTCGATCGAAGAAATAGTATAGAATTAATAACAAGAAATAAAACATGTAACAATTAAAGAAACATTAACAAATCAAATAAAGGTTCACATCTACAGGTGCTGATCAAATTGACCGCCAGAATAATCAAAATATTCTGTATACTACGAGGGCAGCATTTAATATAAAATTGGAAGGTATTCGGCTACAAGCAAGTATAATTATTGTTATTATAAGTATGTTGTATTATCTATTATTTTTCGTGTCACATATACATATACATACTTGAAATAAGTTTATCATTAATTAAGCTAGTTAATCTCTATACTAAGCTATCCCAAACATCACATTTTAAGGCATAACTAAAAACCTCTCTTTCAAATCTTGTCAAACTAGTGTGGTATTCAAAGCTAGGCAACATACATTGTAGAAAAAAATCAACATATCCAGCCGTAGTTATCTGATTATTGTAATTTGAAGTTTCTAAATTATTGCGTATGAGAAGCACAATAGGGAAATGATTGAAAATCTTGGTAACGCAGCAAGCGAACGATACATATTTACACGAGTGGGAGTTAAGAGAATTGTGTTACGATGTATCAGTGTATGTATTGCTTATTTAGAAGAACGAACACAAACATTTATAGAAGTACATTTTCATATTAAAAAGTGGCAAATACTTTTTGGCTAACATGCTAGTAGTTCTGTTAGCCAGACATGAGGAAGCGCTGGCGACTTAACACTGATTGGTTGAATGTTTTGAAGTTTTCAACGTTTTCTACATATATTAATTAGTTAACTGGTAAATTGGGATACTGAGAACGTTAAAAAAACTCAAAACTTGAATTATACAAGATTCAAACTGAAATAGATTTATTGTCAAGAGAATACGGACTATGTATTTCTAGGGACTCTACTCCAGTCATCGTGTGTGTACACTAACGATATATAAGTGCGTTCCCAGCTACTTTAAGAGGCTAGATGTCTATTGAATTATCCACAAACATTTTAACTTTTCATCTATAATAAACATTTCATAATAGTTAATTTATTAGACTCAGAATAAAAGTTCGCATAATTAGAAATTAAAAGGATCTAAATTGCCACTTGAATATATTTTTAATAATGTAATAGTCTTCCTCTATAATGTATTTAGAATTATTTCATTTAATGTTTTCCTTTTTAATATCAGGCTATATATAACGGAGATGTGGCTTGTGGTGTTATTAGGAGACACCCTGTATATGTATTAATGTAATTATTAAGTTTATAAATACCGTTTTAGCGGCAGGACAAAAACTGGAGCCGTCGATGGCAATCACTGTGTAAGCATTATGATTAAGGTAACGTATAAACTTTTCCAAACAGTAAAAGCAACAAATGCAACAATTTAGTAAACATTTAGCACATTCGCTTCCCTCATCTTTGTATTTTTGTAATCTAGAAATTTAAATGTAAATACCTACACAAAGCAATAATATACACAGCAAGTACTTACTTTATACGTAATACAGTTAGTATTAGACGTGGAATTTTAAATATGGTAATTAACAGTGAACCCACTGCAACTGATCCTAAATGATACTTGATAAGCTTACCAATAGCGTAACTGATGTGAGAATCATCTTTATACTTATTCCTTAAAAATAAAATAAAACTAAACTGTACACAAAAAAATATTACATTAGGTTTTTAGACGTTTTATGTGGAATTTTAAATTATGTTGATTCATTTAGTACTATAGTAGGTTAGTTACTGGTTTGAATTACCTAGTTCCTCTGATTAGTAAATCTTGTCTTCTATAAAACTCAAATACTATGAACAAATATGTATTGCAATAAATACAAAAAAAGTTACTGTTTTATTTAACGATTATTCTAGTGATATTGAAAATGAACTACGACAAATCAATACTAATCATGTAAGTGATTGTGCCAGATTCATACGTAAATTTTACGAAATAATGATTATCCCAGTAATTATCTTAACAGGGAATATTACCTATTTAATTAAAGAGCAGGTACATATTAACTGTTAGATAGTCAATAAGAACATCTACCCATTCCAATAATTTGTTAAGTATATACCAAGTATGAAAGTATAATAACAAACAAATTAACAGCTTATTAATATTACATATCATATTATCATAATGGACAAACCTGTAAAACCAATGAGCAACAGCACCTGCAATAACCATCTGCTGACAAGCCATAATAAATTCGGAAGTCCAAATTAGGCCTATGAGATAAATCCACCACATATACTTTACCCATAATGGATCAACAAATTCAAACACAGTAAATTCTGCAATTATTGTGTACATTAAACAAAAACTACTTTTAAATACTAAAATATTTGTAAAAACTATAGAGCTAGATAACTAATGTACAAACTGCTGTAAACATTACTTCTATATAATATAAAATATATATAAAATATTTCGAAATCACTGCACAATAGAGGTGGACAATACGATTCTTTCTGGTACACTAATTTAGAATATTTAATTTCATAAAAGATCGATTCTAACGATTTCATGATTCACTATAACGATTCATTTGAATGAATTACACCGTAAGCGGTGATTCCAGTCATGCGATTCTTTTTTAAGAGTTGAACGATTCGTTCACTCATTACTTATTGCCCATCTCTACTGCATAAGCTATACACCACTTGATAGAATATTAAAATTTATGTCAAAAAGTCCCATGCTATTTTCTGACGCACTGCATAGATTTTATGTAATTTTAATTAATAAGTGGCTTATTAGACATATTACTGTTAATTTTGAACCGAGTTTTTTTATATGTATCTAGGTATATTATATAATGCAACACTTTTTATTATTTTCTGTTTAATCTAATTGATTGACATAAGCATAATTTTCATGCTACTACTTACTCTTTAATTGTACAGATTCATTACTGAACGTTTTAACAAATCCTACATTAGTAGAGGATAATTCTGTTGGAGCCAAGTTTGATTTAGAAGCTAAAAGAGGACTATCAATTGATGTAGTTCCTGGATAGTATGCCGTTGCTAAACATAACTGAAATGCAACACAATTGTAAAGAAATCGATAAATTACCAGGGGCAAAAGGTCAATTAAAATGCAATATAACAAGCTACTTCTACCATCTTAATCTATATACAGGGCGAGCCATTATCGCTGAATCGGTCTATAGAAGACATACGATAGAAAAAGGAAAAATAATATTTAAATTCTTCATATTCTAATAATATCCCATTTTCATAATATGTAATTAGGAATCGGTTTTAGAAACAAGTTTTGCTTTTATACCAGCCGTTTTTGAAAAAAATCACATTTTTTTTATAAAACTCTGTCGCATTCAATATGCGTTTTCTTCAAATTTTCTTATTCGAAAAATTAAAATTTGAACATTATTTTTACTTCTTCTATCATATTCTTGTTGTAGATTTATTTCGCGATATTGACTCACTCATCGACATATATACTTGATTGGTGATGATGAATGCGAGAGAATTCCGTACCAGAAAGAGACAGAGTGTATTGGTCAAAGCTGTTTGTCCTCATCGACGCTCAGTGACGCTAGTGATGGCTCCTACCTGCGTGTCGTCACAAAACAAAGAGAAAACGCTCTTATCATTTGTTTTTATCTTTCTATTCATTTTGGACCTGTTTATTTATACATGTCAATGAGCTCACCCTGTATAATTGACATCGAATTGTACATTGTATAAATGTCAATCTATTATTAACAAAATTATCACCACCTTTATGACATTATCTATTCTCATTAGGTAGTATCAATGACATATAAATTGCAGAATTTATGCAAGCTGGGGTATAACTACTAAAAGAGCAAAAATATTATTTGACTTACAACAACGGTAACCCAAAAACAAAAAAAGACCAACATAACTACAAAAGTAGCTAGTGGCTGGAGAAATAGGCCAGGAACTTGCATTAGGCATTTTGTGGTGTCTTTAAATAATTCAGCTAAAAATCCAGCTTGTCTGTATATTATAAATATAAGTATCAAAATTATTATCTGAAAAAGAAAAAAATCCTTTAACTGTAAGGTAAATAAATCTATTTTTCAAGCTATTAAATGATAGAATTCAATAATTATATAATTAATGGACTTTTATGTTTCATAGATAATTCATTAAACACATGTTTCCGCATACTGTTTTGTATGAAAAGTACCCTAAACAGGGTGTCCTGAAACCATCGCATAAATACTATAGTAATGCGATAGAGAATGAAAATACAAGTAGATACATTCTGTGTCATCTTTTGGCGGTTTTTATGCAATTTTGATTAAAAATATTGTATCACCTCACCAACCAGCTGTTTTTATATATTAGAATGATTAGAAACAAAAAATTTATTATTAATAAACACATTGTAATAAACGACCAAAAGGACAACTAATAAAAATAATCGACTATTATGAAGGGTTTTGCGTGAAAATACAGCAGGTAAATATATGATACTATTAAAGTGCAGTATATAACATACTTTTGATAATAGTAAAGCATGCCATTCTGTGAAACATTTAAAAATGCATTATTTATATAATTATTCTACAACTAAGATGTTGATCCATATCCACTAATAACTCTATAGTATTTTCAGTAAATGTGAATCATAATATTATTTGCAAAACGTTTCCTTCGTTTTTATTTAAACTTCATCAGATCCTCTCCAGAAAAGATATAAATAACATTACAAATTTATCAACTTTTTATTTGTATTATTACTCGAATTATTTCAAACTACATCATACATTTGTTAATTATTATATATATATATGAGGATGTCTGGTTATAATTAAGGGATGGGTTATTTATTTAAGTCAAATAATATTAAGTGTTTGTATATTTATATACTCAATGATGGGGATTTTTTGATCTATATTTTCTGAAATTACCATAGTATTATTATTCTCAAACGTTTCAGTTCAATGTAACTGTGTTTTGTATGTTTTAATGGAAAAGTTCAAATCTATGGAAACCAATTTAAGTTATAATTACCGTAATAATAGTAGCAATTACTGAAAACCAGCAAAAGGCAGTTTCATTTCTTGCAATTTGCATAAGAATATAATTACCATCGGCAGAATCAAGTCCTTTCTTAATATCAAAATATGTATACCATAAAAAAGCTGTGCCTGCTATACATGCTATTGTTACCAGTATCATAATTATGTAAGTCACCAAATGTGCAAGTAAATGCAGTAGAGAGATGGTCACCAGTGAAAATACTGAAATAAACAAATACAATAAATAAATACATGTTTGTAATATACTACAAATTAAAATGGTGTTAAATATGCTTATTTTCCAAGGATTTCAAAGAAATATTTAAATACTTTTATGGTATTTTAAATATTACTTACATGCTTATGAATAAAAGTATTCAATATTTTTTTTTAAATAGTTCAATGAAGGTATTTTTTTTTTTTTTGAAATAGTAGGCATAATATCGGTATAACACTCATCATAAAAGTGATAGAGCTATAAATTTTCACTATACCTTGTACATTCAACTTGATTGTTTACAAACAAATTGCCAAATTAATTAATTTATATTTCATAACTTTTTACGTTTTGTAAGATATAAATGACATAATTATTAAATAATAAACATTTTCAGCTATATGAAAACCATTTTCCTTAATTATTATTTGTTTTATGTCAAAAGGTACTGCAACATCACTGTAATTTTTATTGTGATTATTCTTTATATATAAAATAATTAACATTATTTAAAAATATTGAAAACCTTACATAAAGCTAAAAATGTAAGGCCCAATATATGTTTCCATGTGCTGTATAAGTCTCGTAAAATTTGCTCCAGGAAGTCCCAATTATTTAAAAATTCATATATATTTGAAAGCAAGCCTTCAGCCAAGTCTTTAACTGATTTTGGTACACATCGATTTAATATTGGTTTACTGAAAAAATAATTATTGAAGATTTAATTTTATTATGTTTCAATTACACAAACCTTTTATAAACTGGTAAAACTGGACATGGTCCAAAAGGACTACTAAGCATATTTTTATCTTTAATGCTGTTGTTGCTAAAGTGTTTAAAATCAAAACCATATTTACATAGGTTATTGCCTGATTGCATAAAGTAAGTCTGAAAATCTTCTATTTTACTGATTTTTGTTTCTGGACATTTATTAACGCATATTTTAAGAGAATGTCGTAACTCCTTTAAGTCAAAAAATAATAGATAGGGCTTGTCTGTAGTATCAATTCCCGACATTTCCAAATTCCCAATCCGTTTGTTATTTTTAGTGCCACAGGTGTTACCAAAAGAATCATATCCATTTACAATACGAATTGGGCTACCATAAACAAAAGAGAATGTTGCAATTACTATCTGCAATTTATATAATTTTAAATTCCTATATTGAAGCTAAAAATAACTTTTACTACCATGACAAACCAAAACAAAATATAAACACATAACCAGAAGACGTCAGTGCATTTTCTTCCATTCCCATTGTCCGCATTTTCTGGACTCTCGTTTAGTGGTCCAACCATTGCATTTATAGTATGGAAGAATATAAATAGTGTATAATGTATAAATCAACTTAGTTTACTATTTTCACCCAAATGCATCCATATGATTAGCACTATTGAGTAATACTATATTTATATTCTGATCTTCTCCAAGCGTTCAAAAAATAAACAATAACAGGATATACACTTGAGACACGACCTTTGAATTTACAAACATTTAAGCCAATTTAACTTTAAAATTTTTTGTAAAGCTAAGTTTACACATCGAAAATGATAAAAGAACTTAAAATTTGATCAGTATTTTCCGGGGTGTATTTGCAAGATGTATAATCAAGATGGTATTGTACGTTCATACGATATGGGTATAGCACAGATATATATAGGGTGTCTCAAAACTTCCTGTACAAAGAGCAACCACAGGTTCCTGGGATCCAAATAAATCGGTTGAACTTTGTATATATGGATGGGTTATGTAGGCTTTCTTCAGAATGCTAATAAAAAAATGTCGTGATTGATGAGTTAAAATCAGAAAGTACTAAATAATTTTTTGTTGTAATTGAATATATATATCTAAAGACACATAAGAAAAAACAAATTGAGTACGGATGCAAAAATAATTTCAATTTTACGCCTAAAGGAGTGTACGATCTAAGGCCCCTTTAATCTACAGAATGTGTCTAGCAATATTTGTTATCGAAAATACTATCCAGCTTCGAACTCCACCCAGAACTAAACATAAATATCGAATTTATCGAAATTAAATCTCATCAACACACTAAACTAAACGTTCTTTATTAATTTGGTTTACGAGTGGTAGATTCAGTTTGTCAATTAGATACCTTACTAAGTCGTTGTGAAACATATGAAATACCACAGCTCTCAGTAAAATCAACAGATGGCGACACACTGTCGGTAATACGATATTAAATACGTTTCCTTTTACGGAGCAGCTTCGATTTGGTCAGTAATTTATTTATGCTGCCTATGGTGTACTTATGAGACCTAATAAGATCGAAATAGTTATTCATATCTGGTAATTTCGATAAATTTCTGATCAAGAACCAAACCTTCTTAATTATTATTATATTAAAAATCTCGTATTGTTGGCAAATGTTGAGGAATTATCGATTGTATTTACTGTTGTATTAAGATAAGAGGTTTTTGTCTCTCCTCCTGAAAAGAGGCTGAATAGTGTCTTCCGCCCTCTGGTGTTACACTAGAGTATAGATTAGAAGTACTGCCTGCTAACAATTAGCATTGTATCCGAATTTTCTATATTCGTTCTGCTGTTTATAACAATTCCTGGTTCTTCCCTTTACCAATATTAGTAGCTGGTGGGAATGCAACACGTAAAAGTCTAAGTTCTTTTTTAATCATTGGATTTCGTAGTAAATTTGACTCTTTATCTGCTCGATTGGCTGCTGCAAGATTTGGCCAAATATGTTATGTGGCCTAACCTTGTTTATCGGTAGAAGAAAGGAACAAGTGTAATAAAACTTAGTTGAGGTAGTTTGAGAAAATATAAGACTGTTGTAGGATGCAGTCTCCTACACTTTAATTTTGTATGGTTTCCGCCAGGTCTCATTCGTTGCTGACCTGTCCAACCGAGTCCATTGCTGGTCTCCTTTGATGCCGCGGTCTGTCCCCTGTGGTCTTATGAGCGCCGAACTGTCCTTTCCATGCTACATCGCTGGTTGACCATCCATTGTTTCGCTCCCGTTTGTCCTGAGATAATCGTGATAATAATCGTAATAACATGAGCCAATCTTCGTATTTTCAGAAAACTAGAACATACTACATCTCTATCTATTTGCGAACAATAATCTAATATAAGTCTCTGCTCTCTTAACTTCCAATATATCGAATTACTTAAACAAATCATTGAGGCAGTTGCATGACATATAACGTGTTTGTAAACATTACCAGGAGAATCTACCACCCATTGCATCACTATGACAACGAAAACATCTTTATTGATTTATTACCAAATCATTGGGCAAACGTCATTTTATGTTCTTTTAATCATAATATGATAAAATGACTGAAGAAAAGATTGTGATAGAAGCGTCTGTTAGACGTAGAAATGATTCATTATTTTCGTCGGATTCCGAAGATGCAGGTACGCACTTTACCACAGAAACATGATGAATAAAGAAACCAGTTTGAGTTTAATTTCACAAAATTTATTAATAATGTTTGTAAGTTAAGTCATTATTCAAAATAATACAGTTTCTGTATTAAATATAACAGTTCGGTTCGGTTATTTTCTATATTGATGTTAGCAACTATCTAATTCGTTACTGATCACTGCAGTAGTTATAGTCATAACAATGATATAGATATATAGACAAAAGGCATAAATCATCCACTTTTGGAAAATTTAGAAATCAAAAAATCAATTACAGGCAACACTAATATAGTCCGATCCGAACTGTAATATTTCACCCTTAAATATTACAAGAATTTCCAACCAACCCGACCCCTCCGCAGGCCTTCAGGTGTAAATGGTTAAGTTATTAACCATTTTTATATTAAATACAGAAACTGTCCACTTCTGAATAATGCCGTAACTCCTGAAATAAATTTGTAATGTTCTTAATAAATTTTGTAAAATTAAAATTAAAGTACCTAGTTTCTTTATTCATCAACAAGATTATAACAGAAACGTTGAGAACATGTTTATGAGTAAAGTAATTTCAGAAAGTCGTATTTATTAAACCTTGTACATTGTTAAACTCTTTGAAAGTACGAAAGTGATATATTTCTTGTATTTTGTAAAAGTAATTCCGTTTGTGAACAGCTATGCGTAAAATATCCTCAAAAACGGAGTTTATCAACGGTGAACGTAGAAAGTTTTACCAAATTTAATAAATATCCTAGTAGCTAGCTGGTACGACAATATATACAATATACCTAAAACCTAATTAAATAAAATAACTCTATTTGGTTATTAACTAAATTCAGTTTTTGAGAGAGTTTTTTCTTTACTATTTAAAGTTCCTAGGACTGCTAACTTTTGAGAATGGTTTCGTGATCGAATCTTGTCAGATTGTTTTTTAAATTTGGTGAAACTTTTTGTTTTATTTTTTCCTTCTAGATTCAATACGTTTCACAATAATTGCACCCGCCAACGGTGTTACGTTTATTAAACATTGTGTTGCATCGTATTAAGAATGTACGTTCGATAAGCTTATATATTTCTAATTTGTAACGATTGTGTGGTTGGATAATTTTGAGACATTTTAGAATAAATTGAAAGAAAACAATAAATGCTTATTAATGTTTCACAAGTTATATTATAACTCTACAATTGTTTTGGCAGATTATGCCTTTATCAAGAGTACAAGATGAATACTGAAGATTAAAAGTAAACAATGTTCTTAATATTTAAAATTAATTTCAAAATGAACATAAAGTTAATTAATAAAAAATTGTATTCTGCCATCAGTAATAATAAAAATAACTTCAGTTTTATTAATTATTTTCTGAATTATAGTCACAAAATTGCCAAAAAAACTTAAGCATTTAGGAAAACGCTTCATCTCAGTAAATAAATGTACTATAGGTAAACTTTTAATAAACAACAAACAAACACAACCATTTGATAGTAAAAATGGCATGTATCAAACCAATTGATTAAACCGCGATGCTTTTTACCTTGGTCAAATAAACAGGAAACTATAAATAAGAATAAAAGAGCATATAAATGATATTAACGAAAATAAAAAGGCTACAAGTTTCAGCAAACATTGTTATGAAAACAACCATAATTTTAATTTAGATAATATCAAGTTAATTTATTATATAATTAATTCATTCATTTAAAAGAAATGTACGCGTCTTAAACTACTGGAAGAATTTGAAATTAAGAAAATTTTTAAATGTAAACAATATATTAGTAATTTACAGTCTTACAGTTTAAGAACAACCCGTTATTAGATACTTATAATATTTAGGGTTTTCCAATAATGTGTAATACGTGTTTACTTATTTGTATGCATTTAGGTTAATTTTAGATATTTAAGAATATTGTTCATTTTTAATATCTACCGAGCGGAGTGGTCTAGTGCTTTAGATCATTCGGGAGGTCACCGGTTCGAACCCGGGTCCGGCTGCTCTGATCCAAGTTTTCTGTGGTTTCCTTGGATCACTATACAAATACTGGGACAGTAATATTCCACAGATAATCTATCGTTTGTCTTGTCTTCATTTTGTCCGTCTCACCTTTCTCTCCCTAACCACACTACCCTCCGGTTTTGCACCGCAGTGTAGGTCGGAGGAGCTGCCCGCCCATCAGCACGAGTAGCTGATGGGAATGAAACGCAAAAAAGTTTATTTTATTCTTCAGTATTCATTTTGTACTCTTGATTAATTAATTAATAAAATTTGTGAATCATTAGAATGCATTACTTTGTTTTGTTTCAATTAATATGTTTCTTTTAAAATAAGACTGTTGCTCTTATTACAGGTCAAACAAGGCAAATCCGGTGTTAAAAATGACATGAAATCTAATGGAAGATAACTAATAAATTACTTAAAAGTGTGAATTTATTGAGAGTTAAATCCATATTTGTAGTTTTAGTTTACTAGTTTAACAACAAAATCAAAAGTTTTTAGCAAACCAGTTTTCATAAAATTCATAACAATCAGAACTAAAAACTGATTATAAATACCTACCCAGTTTGCTTAATATTCAAACTATTTTACTAAAATAGGGTGGCCTTTTAGAACTGTACATTTTTGCGTAGAAAAAAAAGAAGGACGCATTGACAGCGAGAAAGATTTCAACGATTTTAATGTATCCAAAAAGAATTCGTCTAAATATTAAGATCAAAGGTTCCACATTTGGAACGCGTCCTACCAATTAGGCACAGTGAACCGAAAGCCATATCCCACTACCGGTTTCGACCTATTGGGTGTCATCAGGTGGGCGCTGGCAGAAAGGCTTTTACAGGCTATATGATAAATATAAATAAGGATCTTCCCGAATCAACAGTGTAATTCAATGCCGGTGGGGTATTAGCCCTCGGAGTAGTTGTTTCTTTTGATTCCATATTTAGATTATAATGTAATCGTTTCAGGGAGCGGTCATATATATGATATATATTCTCCGCCATTTAATTTGAACCTGAATTTTCCCCAAAATTTGGTCTGCTAACTGATTGATAGTTGAGGAACTTAATTTTTGAAACTCTATTTTTATAAAGTATACATAAAACACTAAATGTTGAGTTTCAATCAACTCATTAACTTTTACTGTAATTATTTCGCTAGACCGTAGATTCATCAGGTGACTAAATACATTCAATTAACATTAATTAAGCTATGTAAGCTTACATATAAAATAGTATCTGACAAATGTTCATATTTACATTCAATAGTGGAAAATCGTTACGTAATCCGTAAAGGAGTAATTATATATTTAATTTAAGAGAAGAAAAATATGGTAGGTTTCAAAAATGTATTTAATATTCAACAATTGTTTCGCCATACAGTGACTTCTTCAGGTGGAAGAATGATACTAAGATAAGTGACATCTTGAGCTTATATTGTAAGAGTGGATATAAAAGTAATTCTTAGGGGTAGGAGGAACATTAAAATTTGAAATTAAGGTTTAATAGAGTAGAATTGTTAGTTTATGGTTGATCATTAAGAATTATATTTAATTTAGTGTATTCATTAATGAACATGCTCTCCATTAGGTTCAGTTTAACACCTTTGTTTAACGTTGTGTGTTTAATATTTTGAATTGTTCGTCAAATTGATGTTTTTCGGCTATTACATGTTCAGCATAGTTAGTCAGTCTTTTTCAGGTTGTAACTTGGGTGTTGAGGTGTTCGTTGTTTGTTTTTGAAACCTAGTGTATTTTTTTCTCTTTCAACATGTAACGCCTACTACTATCAAATATTTTATATTTATCTGTTATTACTTTTTTGATGTTCTAGAAAGGACTGTAAGGATCATAATACCGGACGATGAAGATAAAGAAAACAAGATAGAATATGAAACGGAAGAAATTGATAAACTAGTATCATTTATTATGAGGATGACAACGTTGTACGATTTGCGTGATGAAGACTGGACAGAAGCAAATAAGGAAGTCATTAGAAACTTCTTTTATTATGCATCCAAAACGATACTGACCATCTGCTTCGACGAAAATACTCTGCTTTGCACTTTGGATTATCCAGAATGTACATTTGACGACTTAATGTTCTTTTATAGAGATCCTGGAGAAGTATTTCAGGTTGATACATTCCACGATAAGATTCACTTTGGCACTGTGGATTATAAAGTGGAAGGTTCTATCCTCAGACATATGGAGTTATTTTATTTACCAATATTTCTGAAGCAAGAATCATGGCCAGACAGTATCCTTTTCAGATAAATTTATAAGAAAAATATCGTGTGTATCTATCGTTACAACGTTTCATCGGCGAATTTTTGAATTGAGAGAATAAGGGAGGCGTATTAAGCTTATACTGCTATTGTAGCACACCAATAAATTAATATCGTACTTTTTATCGCAAATTTATTAGGTGAAAATAAAAAAAATAATGTGCAAATATTCGCATATTATTATTAATAATAGGGTGGTGTGTTTTTGAGTTTCTTTCCACATTGATTTTTTCCAAAAGGTTTTGTACTATCGCTTCTTTCCAGTTTTATTTTTTTTCAAAAATTCTCCATTTTGGAGTTTGCTGACTTTCTTGCAAAAACGTCTCCAATGCCACATCACATCAATTATTTTTACTGATTTTTTTCTGTATTTTCGTTTTTTTAGAATTTATTTATTTTTTTAATTTTTACATTTTTTCGACTTTTTACTGCAAAACTGACCCAAATACACCACCACATCGATATTTTTTTTCAAAGTTATTTCTATTTTCGCTTTCTCCGACAGTTTTGTTTTTAATTTTTGAGTTTTTTCGAATTTTTTCTACAAAAAATCTCAAATATCTGACCACATCGATTATTTTTACCTAAAGTTTTGTATTTTCGTTTATTTTTCTCAAGTGTTTTCAATTTTAACGTTTTCTTGAACTTTTTCCTTTAAAATCATCTCAAATATCCCACCACATCGATTATTATTTTTTAATTCTCTGTATTTTCGCTCTCTTCAATTTTTGTTTTAAATTCATTCATCACATTTTTTAGAAATTTTTGTGATAATTGTTTTTCACGTAATAAATACACTCTTAATTTATTACGGTATTAATTACATTGTGTGCTACATTGGTTGTGCTGGTTTAATATGTCCAGATAATGGGATATAATTTCCTCAACAATACTGTAGCTATAAAAACAGACATATTTTCGAAAATGCACACTTATTTGGCTCGATTAACTGACCAACATTACAGAATGTATGGTTTATGTATTTTATATGTACCAACTGAGGCTGATGACATTGATATTGATATCGGATCCCGGGATAAAGAACTTATTAAGCGGCTCGAAAGTGTTGTCGTTTACTGGACGAGACAGATACGACTCAGTTTACAAGATCTCGAACAGGGCAGCACAACTGAAATGATCTGGCCTATTGAAGAATTCGAATTTTGGAAATATAGATGTAAGCGGTTTTTATAAAAATCAGCTACAATTCATTCCAATAATTATTCCTAACATTATGAAATAAACAGGTGTATACATAATTAGTCAATACAGTTTCAATACAATTATTGAACAATGACAATAGCTAAGGAGCTTTGGTAATTATATGTTCAACAATTTTAACAAGTCGATATACGCATTGAAAAAGGATCTTCTTGAACATTTCCTAAACCTACAATAAGTGGAATTATATGTACAGACGGCGATGTCTGTATTTATTAATTTTATGTTTCTATTTAGTGATTTCATATTACTTTTATTAGTTAAAATTAAATTTAAGTTATACAAGGCGTGTTTTTTTAAGTAAGTACCGTTTTGAAATTCTATCGCGGTCAGCGTTCCGTGCATGCGTACTGAGTACTTCTAGCTTTCACCTACGCACTGATGCCATTACAGTATGATTCGCCCTTGTTTACGTTGTTTACTGAGTGTTTAAGATACCTCCAATAATCTTGAGTCCCGCCGACTGTGAAGTCCGGGCTGTTATACGATTCCTTAGTGCTAAAGTACTAAAACCGATTAATATTCCTCGTGAGATCTGAGATCTGTGCAGTTTACGGACAAAACATTATGAATGATGGAATGGTAATGAAGTGGGTGAGAGCATTTAAAGATGGCCGCACAAATGTGCAGGACAATTCCTGTTCGCATGTGGCTAATCGGACCAAAGATGTCATCACATCTTTTCATTGGGAAACTCTAGATAAACCTCCGTACAGCACTGATCTGGCACCCAGTGACAACCATTTGTTCCTGCACTTGAAGAAACATCTGGGCGGTCAGCGTTTTCAAGACGATGACGAAGTCAAAACAGTTGTGATGCAGTGGTGAAGTGAACAAGTCAGGCGGCAGAGTTTTATGAGAAGGGTATTCAAACACCGGTCAAGTGTTATTACAAGTGCCTCAACATTGAAGGAAATTATGTAGAAAACTAGATTAAGGTACAGGCTTTCATACAAATATAAAATTGTTAAGATACCTTTGCACGTTTTTATTAATTTATTCTAAAAACGGTAATTTACTTTAAAAAACATGCCTCGTATGTTTCTCAAGGTGATTACAAATCTTATCCCTTAGTTTAGGAAAGTAATTAACTAGGTGCCATCTTTTATACGATTTGGCTCTTAATATATTAGGAACGTGGTCATAGAAATTATTGGGTTGGTGCATAATTGACGATGATTTTTCTAAACTAATTTTATTCAACAAAAACAACCATAATATTTTACAAAAACATGTTTAAATAATTAATCTGGATATTCATCGTCGACGTCAATAACTGCTTCCCAATTGGTCGGAAGTCAATTTGGTCAATTCCACGGGTAAAGAAGTCACGGTTTTTAGAGGCAATCCACGCTGACATCGGCCACCACTTCATCGAAATCGTCATAAATTTTGTTTGTTTGCCAGTTTTTTAATGAGCAACTGATGTGGTGATCTGTGGGAGCTTCGGTGGGTCGTTATAGCAGATAAGGTGCAGTTTCTAGATTTTATTGACGATGGATTCGACTACACGATGCGCAATTTGAGAACGTGAATTATCGTGGTGGAAGACGATTTTTTTCTTTTTGCGCGGTCTTTTTACCTCGATTTCAGCGTGAAGGCGGTAAAGTTGAGCTAGATAGACTTTGGTGTTGAACGGCAAGAGACATTGCCGTTTTTGTCCGGAATCCGCCACTGTTGACGCTCATCATTGTCATTAAAAGAATAACAAGTGCCGCTTGAGATGATTTTCCACTTCTTCCGACGTTCTGTGACTTAGTAAGTACATTCGTCGTTGTTACTGTTGTCACCTCTCGTAGCTTAGTGGCAAAAGCTTCCGGGTAACAAATTTTACCTTATTATATGAGGTAATCTGTAGTGGGTATAAATTAATTCAGTAATTAATGTCGCATTAATGTATTTAAACACTTTTTCATTTGATGTTTCCGAAGCTACGATTAATCTTCAGTGAAGAGATTATTCAGAAATGGAGTTTGTTCGTTTCTTTGCAGTAATTCGGCAAACATTTGGACTCGGGACTCATCGGGCCAACTTACACATCTTTCAGAGTTTTTTGATAAGACAAACAATGGTCGAATGTACACGTTGAAGTCTTCAGTCAACACTCTGGTTGTCAAGCTTCCATCCTCTTCCACAGCTGATAAAAGTGCCTGGTCGTCGAAATCTGATCTATTCCTCCTTTATCTGTGAGATTTATTTCTCCCGATTCAAACTTGTTAAATCATCCTCCCACTTGTTTTCGGATGATCGTTATTTCGTCAAGAAGGTCGTTGAGATAGCGAAATAGTTGCTTTCCACCCCTTCTCGAAACGGTGGAGCATAATAGGGCGAATATGAGTGTAGTTTTCGACACGCATTTTTATTATCTAAATAGAGCCGATTAGTATTATGAATGAAAACTGAACAAAACTGAAATTATTAAAGAAAAAAAGCCATAAATAAATCTTCGTTAATTTTGCACCAAGTTCTTAAATATGATACCACTGGAAGTGCAACGTTTGACGAAGTTAGAGACACAAATTTAGTATTTGATCATTTTTTTGAAATGAATAGTCCGACAATTCTATGCACCCACTTGTATTTTTGTTAATTGAACGAATTGTACACAATTTTTCACATTTCAGATGAAAACTTGAGCTTAATTGTACATCAGACAAATTTGTCAAGTGTTAAAAAAATTTGCTACTTATTAAACGCAGTGCAGTCTTCATATGTTAAACAATTCACATCATTGTCGGAAGAAATCGATGCAAACTTGGCTGAAGCTAAGACGAATATTGAATTTTTACAGGTAAATGGGAATGGGGTCAGAGGTAAGGAGAACGATCGTCATGTACGATATATTAGTTCGCCTGTCTCGTAAATTTGTAGAAATTATACGTAGCGCTGACCTCAGTATGTTGTCTCTAAACAATAACAGTAGCTAATCACCAACATATCAACCTGTCGATGTAGCCAAAACAAAGAAGTCCGCCTTATTATTGAGACAACATAACGATCGCAGTGCTTCACTATTTTCTCCAAATTTCTGAGACACCTCTTTTACCAGTGATCGTTTTTCTTCACTCAAACATTCATGTATATGCTTAGGGTTATTTAAATAATACAGTTGTTAAAATATTCTTTGAAAATTTTATATTTATGTAATTAGCTCTTCAGATATATCTACTTATTTAATCACAACTCATCTGAGTATTTATTGTAGATTATTGTAAAACCATGTGAAGATCTTCGTTTGATTAAAGATCCATCTGAAATTCCTGATAAATTAGAGACAATTTTGCATACTTTCCGATATATTTGGGTAAATAGCGGCTACTACAATACTAAAGAAAAGGTTAGCGGTTTGTTCTGGATGCTTAGCAACCAGATAATACAGCAATGTATAGATTTTATCGACTTTAGTATTGTATTCAAAGATAAGAAAATACGGAGCGGTATTAAAATGTTTGAGAAATGTATCGATTGTTGCTTGCGATATATAAAGACTTACGTAAAGGTGAGTATGTCTTAAAAACAATACTAATCAATATAGTAATTCGTAGTGTATCTAATATGCTAAACAAACGTATACTAAAATTGTTAACATTTTAATACTTATGCATGATCTTTTACATTACATTTCGATGAAACAAAAATCTGGATTTTTCTTTTTGCTTACCATCACTATACTAGTACTGTGAGAACAGTATTCTAATCGACCGAGCGGTGTTGATCATTGTTTAGCATTCGGGAGGTTACCGGTTCGAACCCGGGTCCGGCTGCTCTGGTCTAAGTTTTCTGTGGTTTCCTTGGATCATTTAGGCAGATAATCTTTCACTTCTCTTCTGTCTTCATTTCGTCCATCTCATCCTTCTCTCCCTAACCACACCACCCACCCATTGTCACGATTCCCGCAAGGAGGCTGAAGAGGGCCTTACGCCCTACCCTCCGGCTTTGCACTACAGTGTAGGTCGGAGGGACTGCCCGCCCACCAGCACGAGTAACTGCTGGAAATGAAACATAAAAAAAAGAAGTTCTAATCGAATAGGTGGTACCAATCGATCTAAAATTCAAATCCGAATATGCGAATGTTTCCTTCTCCTCCTTTCATACCACATCTACTGTCTTGCACAGAACTTTTTCTATTCGGGACAAAAATCATGTCCAGCCAGAGACGTTATCATCAGTGGCTTTGTTGGAACGAATGTTAGAAGAGCGAGGAGCTACTCCCTTTGATCGAATTCGGGAACGAAAATACCATCGTTAGGGGAGACGAGGTTGGAGCGGTGCTGGAGGTGGAAATGAATCTGGAGGTGTAGATAGAGAAAATTCCAAGTAGGTACAAGACAAAATAAGTGGATGAAAAGTATCTTTCTTTCGCAATTGTATCGTAGAATGTAGAATTTGTCGATTATTCATTTAATCACTTGGTGTAGGCCGATGTAATGTTACTCGATGACTTTCGCGGTTTGCTTCCAATTTGGGAATACACGGGTTGAATTGCTTTGAATAACTTCCGGAAAATTGGTCACGAGGGATGAATATGTTCCTGGAGATGTGAAGTGTTATACCAAAGAGCATGTCTGCAGTGAAGCTTGCCTATCTTTTTAGAAGGCTGTGTGCAACCCTAAAATCACCGATTGTGAGGGGTTCGATTACGGCATTTTTGTGGAACATTTGAGGGCGGTTTTAAAAATATGATGTAGGTGATCTACAATTATCGTTGGATTGTGGATGGTGCTAAGGATGGTGGTAAGGAGATGACGAACTTATGTCGTCTCGTATCGATAGATCTAATTGCGATAAGCTTTCGACTGACGATGGTATCGGCTTAGATGTTCTGCAATGGAACGGCAAGTGGACAATGCGAGAAGCGGTCAATGAGTACGAGGCACTAGCTGTACTTTTGTTACAAAAGAAACCTGATTAAATTGATACACACTGGCGTTCTTCAAAAAACAATTTACTCACAAACAAAAACTTAATTAACCTACATTTATGTAGTGAATGTTTTTTAATTCCTACTTAGCTGGGATTACAGCATTCAGGAGACCACAAGAATAAAACTTTATTAAGAGAAAAAGGAAAAAGTGAACAAACAAAATAAAAATTGCAACAACGTTTCTTCTTCATCAAACCTACAGAAACTCTGCTATTACTAACTTAAAGCTAGACAGGGGGGTTATACCATCTTCACCACCCCGCACTCCTACATCCCTAACCTACGGCTTTTCTCATACATCCGTCTCTTCCTCGCTCATACTTCAACATAGCTCTTACTTACATTCTACGACATCTGCTAATAATCATTCTCACAAACAGCACTTGACACGCTCGACTTAAAATTGGAAACTTAAATCTACCTACCTTAATCCCTAAATTTATGTCTTAAGTTTACACAAACACAAAAAGTTGTGTCCATTATTTCCGACACCACCGACTGCGGGTGAGTAAGTCTAGTTGGCACAACTTGACACCCTCTTCCTTGCCTGAGTTGGCATTCTGGTCACGTATGACTTCGCCACCTGAACTAAACGGTCACTAAATAGCGTGCTGTCATTACTAAGTTGTTTATATTAATGAAGAATGTAATTTTACTAAGCTACCTAACTTGGAAGTTTAGTATTGTGCTGTAGTATGTTAGTTTCGAATGGGTTGATTTATGTTTATGTACTGTTATGGATAAAATGGGTAAACTAATCAATAATTGTTTGAAATTTTAAAGGTTTCTATGATACATTCACACCTGAGTTCACAACCATGGGAGTTAAACAGAGGACATATATTTAATCAGGTTGATACATTTATTCAACGATGTAGAGATATGATAGAAGTTTGTTTAGCTATGAAAGATATTGGGAGGCACCAAGAAATAAAGATTATCGGAGAAAGAATGTTTGGTGGATCTAAAGGTGTTGAATTTGCCGGATGGTGCACTAGAATTGAACAAATGTTTCAGGAGGCGTTGAATGATTTAATAGAGGTAAGTTATTTATTGATCGTGTTGATTTTAATGGATCTATAGAAACTAAATGAACGATCATCTACTGACGTCATAGTTACGTTTCAATGTTAAAAAACTATTTACAATTAACAGTGTAAGAAATACCGATGAAGATAATATGCGATATCCCACTTTTAAATTGCAAGATCATAGATCAGGGATGGCGAACTAATTGCACGCGACACAATATTTTGGGCACGTCTCAGCAATCAGACAAACTTCATTATGCACTACGAAAAAAAATGTGAAGTGAATTGATAGTATTTATTTATATTTATTATTTCACAAAGTCGACATTATTTCATGGCACGTCTATAACCTCATTAAACATTTTTTTAGAAAAATGGCATGTTGGTACCTAAAGGTTCGCCATCCCTATAATAGATGGTAACGATAATCTATGATAATATGTAGGGTTTGTAAAAATGTAAGATATACGTAGAGTTTGCGGTAAATAACGACGACAAACAAATATCACAAATATATACAAACACGTAATTACACTATTACTGGAGTCAATTTCTCAACATCTCTTAAATAATTACAACTTACACTGCGTCGGGACCATGACCGACAGGTAAAAACACACGACGTTGCTGTGTAGTGAAAATAACAGAAAGTCCTCTAGTCTAGTCCTCCAAAGGATCACCTTATACCTTATCATTACATTAGTCAAAACATTTATGTCACTCCAAGATGACTGCCTATTACCTTAAATGTACCAATAATTATGCTGAAAACTATTATACTATTATACTATAGCCACAAGTCGGGGCTCCTCAGTCTCCGTTTCACCACCTACTAGTAGAGGGGCGCGATCTAGCCGTGTAAGGTCACACTACCTCACACCTGCGGGAAAAAATCCGGACTCTTTAAAGGTCAACCCACCGCTATCCTTAACCCAGACAATCCAACCGAAGCAGCCACTAGCTCTAATCACGTAGACAGTTGAATGGGAAACCACCACAGTTGGTGTACACGTGCCTTTATATTTAAAACAGCTTTTGAATCTATCTTACATCCAAACAATTATCAATCAAAATTAATGATAGAAATATCCTGTCTTCTATTACAATATGGGTATGCCAGAAACCAATAAATAATTGTACCATAAACAACAATGGTAACTGCTCACCTCTTTACTAGCACAGGCGGCATGACCCATTCCAGGCGACGCTAGCTCTACGTAATGAGCTCTCTCAGGTAACCAAAACTGGAGCGGAAAACTCGAACTTTCAGAAATCCAACCCACCGTTGACCTCAGCCCAGCTAGGGTCCACACTGGTCTCCAAGCAAAGTAGCTTTCAACACTATCTCTATCATGAGACTAATACTATTATTAGCATGTCTATAAGTACTTAACCAAGCCTGACCTAAGCTATCTATTCTAATAAAGAACCAAGACACTTAGTGTGTATGGAGACACCTGTATAACAGTAACAGTAATCTAAAAAGGTATACGACCAAATAAAGTTCACATACATAGTGATTTCGGTATACAAAATACGACTCGATTAGGAATCAATTGATCAGCGACTAGTGTTTTCGGAGTTCGCATGATCCGTTAATGTATATGTATTTCACGTGATTTTAGATAACTGGGTTGATTTGGCGATATACGTTCTTACAGTACTGAAATAGAAATAAGAGCTTTACGTTTTACCAACAATTTAATTATTGAACCAAAATTATATTAAAAAAAGAAGAAGGAATTAAAATCCTTATTCGTCTAAATTTTAAGATCAAAGATCTCACATTTTGAATTGGAACGGATGGGTATTGCTATCGCAGGTGCATTGCTCACACTTTAACCATTTCGTTCCTCCATACTGCAACATAATTTAACCTAATAATTCCGTCGGCGGATTCCTAGTCACAGTCACTACCACACCCTATTTGTCATCTTATGTAACGATGATCAAATCAGATTTAATACCAACATTTAAACACTCTCATGACGTCAAAACGTTGATGATTTTTAATTAAAAATTTCGATTAAACAACAACATCCTAAATATTGAATTAGTTAGTTTCATCCTTTAATTAAACGTTGTAATAGTCAGGTAATTGCATAATTTAGCATCATAAAAGGAGATAGCTCCACAGAATTACCTTGCAATACTTACTATAGACACGTAGAACATTATATAAGCAGGAAAATCAACATTTATGAAACATATAAAAAATATATAAAAGATAATTTTAATATTTTACATTGTTTGGGAAAAAAGTAAAAAACTGGAAATACGATAAAAAAAAACAGTGAGCTTATTTTGAATGAAATAGAAAACGTATACGAATCAACAATTTTAAATAAACTAGTAAAAATCACCCCTACTACACCACTTTTAGACTAAGCTACCTATTGTACCTATATATATATATATATATATCAGAGTTATGTAAACATTATCGCTTATAAGTCTTCTGAAGTTGCCGTTGTAGGGTGAAACAATCGTAAAGACAATTAAAAATAAAACAGTGGAAAATTTACCAATTTGAAATTGTATTTCATTTAATTAATTAAAGTGAATATACTAGATAAGAGGCTTATTAAGGAATCTACTTATCGACTTAAACGACGACACAGGTTTCTTTATATAGGTACTGTTAAACACACGTCTTAACTTAATCACTTATATTTATTCTATAATAATATACAGATTGTTTAAAAACAACTCTGGCGTGTTCGAAGTTTGATATATTAAACGATAAATTATATACACCCTGTATGTATTTACGACGCTGATGGGACAATTCCAGATAGAGATAAATATGACCTACCTAGCCACCAAATATGGGGAGGGCAGTTTCAAAATTAGCTGAATAATTCGCTATTTAGTATGACCATGCAATTTTCATAATTCTTAGCAAAATCGAAGGATCTCGAAAACTGGCAATTTTTGGAATAGAGCAGTATTATTAAAGTGGATCTAGAAGGGTTCGTTGAATTTAAAAGTGTCATGAAAAACAGCATTCCTTTTAAAAAAACAAAGTTGGTGTCGACTTCAGGTACAATCGGATTAGAAAGAGCGTCAGTGTTTATGCTATTTGCTACATTTCCAAAATTCAACCAGTATTTTAAAATTAAAAATTATAATGAAAAGGTTAACTGGGAAACCCTGTATATCATGGTTCATGTTACGGTGTGTACTGTCGTACAATTAATGATTGTATGGTTACAGTTTTTTGTACTGTTCTTCAGTTAGTTATTAATTTAATTGTAGGTGGAATCTAAAATCACTGATGTAAACGACACATCATGGTATGATGATATAACTAAATTTCGTACACGACTGAAGTCAATTGATGTGGTGATTGAAAATTTGGTGAAAGCAGTTTCCGCTGAAGTTACTCACGTAGAAGAAGGGCTTGAATGTCTGTCTTCTTTGTACTACTATTCGAAAAGGCCACTTTTGACATATGTATTTAATTCATACATTGAAAGAGTAAGTTCGCAAAATAAAATTTATTTTTTCAGATCATTTTGTTAGATTTGTAAATGCCTTGCTGATAATATATTGTATTAAGACGGTATAAAGATTAAGAATGTTTTTGTTTTATGGAAAGTAAGTTTTTATAAAATGAAAATAAAAGTGTTTAATTTTCAGCTTTATGCAATTTTTAAGCAGGATATTCAAGAATGCAAAGAAGAACTTGAAACAGAAAAGGAAGAATATTCTGCCCTAACTGGTTATTATTCTGGAAGGGCGTTAAATGCGCAGCTAAAAAAACACCGCTTGAATTTAGTCAAAAAGGTAAATAAATTAGAAGAATAACATGTTACACTATTAACGCCTTTCATTTATTTGTAATAATTTAACCGGGCTGAGTTGCCGTGGTCTAGATTGGTTCGACGGTGAATTTCCGACGTTTCGTTCAAAATTGTGTTGGAAATTTTCAAGGGCGGCGTTGACCAATAGCGTAAGGATGTGCAGTCGTTAAAGGCTAAGGTGTATTTGAATCCAAGTCTTTAGACCACGGTAACCCAGCCCGATATTACAAAATATAGACACCGGCTGTGAAAGCCTACATCTTTACGATAAGTATTTTATACAAAAACTCAGAATTTAGGTAACGACGTGTACGGAGATTGTACGATAGAGTTTTATATAAGTATTACATGTAATTTTTGAGATTATTTGACAAATTTCGTTTGGTTTGCGTTTGATGTGCCTCAGTTAGGATGGTTCGTGATTATTTGTTGTAGATTCTGTGAGCGCATTCGAACTCAGTTATTTTGACCATAAATCGAAAGTAGCCATCATTGTCATAGTTATCATCTGGTTATCCACGTTTCTAAGTTTTTGCTTTACATTCTTTTTCAGAATATATATATGTAAATATTCAAGTAGTTTAAGGGTTATTGTTTTTTTTTTGGATTTTTAATTGCTTCAGGTTTTTTGAAAATAATTTCTCTGTGGACTGTGTTGTACACCTTTTTCATTAAGTTTGTTTTCTTCGTCAGGGGTATGATGCCTAAATCAATAATATCGAAGTTGTTCCTAAATTTTTATCGCAACTACTTGTAATAAAATTTGTTGATTTAAAATTCAGTCTTCTATAGTCCGTTCAATTTAGTCTTGAGAGTGTTGGATTAAGTCAAAATTTTAAACCATTTACTTATCACAAGAAGAGAAGGGCACCCTTGTCTCTTTTGATGAGTCAGAGGTACCAACCTGTAGGTAGTTTTTGAAGCCTTTGCATCTTGTTTTCCTGCCTATTGCTAAAAGTTTTGTCTTGCTCGTATTTTTCTTTGTTATACTACTGACTGCTGCATGAATATTTTTATGTTGTAGTGACATTCACAAGTTTATATTCTGATAGTATAAGTTTCTTTTTATTAGAAAACTAAAAATGCACATCTCTTAATTTTTCCATATTCGTCTTGATTTGATAATTAATTGACTATTTGGAATTGTTTAGTACCTTTTATGATTCATCATTCAAGAAAGAAAGACAGTTTTATTACTGAAAGCGGCCTTAATTCTTCTATGAAATCGAAAACTGCAGATTAATATGATTTATATTTTTCTGACGTATTTATTGTATGTGTTTTCTGTAACTGTTTCCAAAGCTTCCTTCCATGTCGTAAGTACGTTTTCGTCTCCAAAGCCATCTTCCTCGTTCTGTAGGCCTGTTATAGTAATAATTAGCTATCCCCAGACCATTTCAATTGTATATAAGAACCTCATGTCCGTATTTTAGACTAATTGTATCAATAATGATAAGAGTTGCACATGCATCGATCTTTTATCAAATTCTATATTTGTTAAGTGTAACCATCCCTGAAACTCGTTCTTATTCCATAGGGGCTCCTGTTCACAATCTCTTGAGTGATAAGATGCGTTGTCTAAGACTATAATCGAAGGCTCCTTCAATTCTGGCAACAATTCCATGAAGCATTTCACAAAATTTTCAGCGTCCATCTGGTCATAGTAATCCGAACTTTTCGATTTTGTCAAAACAATAAGACCCTTTTCAAAAATGAAGTCATATTTATTTCCTGTATGAAGGACCATTAAAAGTAGTTAATAATTCCAAATAAACAATTAATTGCCAAAAACAAGAAGAATATGGAAAAACTGCAGAATATGTATTTTCTATTAAAAATAATTTAAACTATCGGAACAAAAACTTGTGAAGGTCAATGTAACTTATAAATATCGATGCAGCAGTTACTGGTATAATAAAGAAAAATAAATGCGAGACAGATCTATAACCTTTGTGCAAATAGAAGAGAAAGATGCAAAAAAATTAAATACTATTTGCATCGTTTGGTATCTTCGACTTCCCAAGATAGAGAAGGGTTTTTTTATTACGTATATAGTCTAGTTCATTTATTGCTCTAGTAATAAATAATAAACTAAAAGATTTTCTATTTTGACTTTATAATCCAAAACCGGCAAAATCAAACCAAACGAACTATAAATTTGCTTCGTACGATTTATTTTCGCTACGCTATTATATTTGCATGTCTATTATTTTCTCATAACAGATTAATTACAATAGTTTAAGTTTTTGGTCAGTAAATTTATCCAAATTATAAGCTGTGTCGTATATTTAGTTTGTAAGGCCCTTTTCAAATTTATAGAATATTACAGTTACCAGTAAATATTAGAATATAGTGATATACTCTGCTTGTCATATGAAAGACTTTATATACTTTTACCTATGTATATTTAAACAATATACTTTCTACAATAAGTTTTTGCTCAGAATCTTCTTCAAACTGTCAGGCGTGGTTAGACGGTTCAGACAGAATCCTGAGTAATTGAAGCTATTGCTGGTTAACAACGAGATTAATAACAGGCGGGCTGAAAAGTTTGTAGTCTAGCATAGAAATTTTTGTTTTTTGATAGAATTTGATTTTATTACTCAATTAATCAAGAAGGGAACTATTCGAGGGTGATACAACGATTATAGTGGTTGTACAATTTTTCGGTACCATTTTTATAATATGATTTGTCTTTAGCCTCAAAATAGGCTTCAGTTTAGGCGATTATTTTTTGATCGGCGCTGGGGCCAGATCTGGAGAGTACGGTGGATGCGGAAGCAATTCGAAGCCCAATTCAGGGAATTTTGCCATCGATTTCATTAATCTGTGACACGGTGCATTGTCTGGTGAAACAGCACTTTCTTTTTCTTCAAATGAGGCCGCTTTTCCGCGATTTCGTATTTTACACGCTCCAATAACGCTACGTAATATAGTAGATACGTAGATAGTCGATAGTCAATGAATATTATACTATACCATGAGCATCCCAGAATACTGATGCCATAACCTTGCCAGCTTGCCAGCTTGCCAGCCGACTTTTACGTCTTTCTACGCTTTGGAGTCGGTTCATCACGTGCAGTCCACTCAGCTGACTGTCGATTGGACTCCGATGTGAAATGATGGAGCCATGTTGCATCCATCGTGGCACATTGACGCAAAAATTCGGAATTATTACGATTGTTGTTTTTGGGCGATTGTGAGCTCGCGCGGCACCCACTTTGTACAGAGCTTTCGCATTCGCATATCCAAATATTCATTCACGATATGGCCAACATGTTCCTTTGATATCTTTAGAGTTTCAGCTCAGCTATCTCAATCAACTTCAATTTGCGGTTATCAAAAATTATTTTGTGGACTTTTTTTTTTTTCCTCCTTGGGGCGTCCACTGCGTGGATCGTCCTCGGTGCTCATTTCGCCTCGTTCAAATTTAGTAAACCACTTTTCTACGGTTGATTTTCCTGGTGCAAAGTCCGAATAATGTTTATCAAGCTAAGCCTTGGTTTCAACAGTATTTTTTTTGTCAAAAAGCCAAAAGCAATGCTTTATTAACACACGAAGTTTCTTTTTATCCATTTTTTTTAAAGTAACAAAAGTTCTTTCACTAAAAATGCTAATACTGCAACAGCTGTCAAATTTATACACGCGTCTTTTGAAGGTTAGGGCTAACTAAAAAGCATATGGATTTGATATTGGTAGCGCCAACTATGGGTCAGCCTACGAACTTTTCATCCCGCCTATTAAGTAACAATGCAGTAAATTCCGTCCGTAGAAATTTGCCACTAATTGTGGGTTTGTTAATGTTAGACGAGGTCCTATTTAATTAAGGATATCGACCTGTTAAAAAATAACAAACTCACAATAAGTGGCAAATTTCCTCGGGTAGTGTTCATTGACAAGTTTGTGGTTATCTTTTAGTATACCGTTTTCTGTAGAAATGGGCTTTCAGGGCCGGAATGTTCGAGCGAATGGAGTGTAGCCGATATGAACGATTATGTCTAAACATTTTGTCCGCAGCAATTGAGCGGCATAATAAGTGCAACGCAGTTTAGACTGAAGACGAAACGTCCGGACTTAATTGTTCATTTCGATAAGGGTCCGGCAGTCCGAATGTTAATTCTAATATTTTTGATTGAATTTGCATTATATTAAAATTTGTTCATTTTTTAAAACTAAATTCAATAAAATAGGCTTTCGATGAAGCGTATTGGTTACCATACTGCAAATATAGAGAAGAAACATTTAATCTTTATGATAAATGTTTGAATTTGATTGACGAAGTAACGCTAAACCTGTATAAAAGATGGGTCGATACCATTGGAGAGGATGTCATGGAACGTCTCAATCGCCCTCTCTTATGTAAAAGTGCAACGCGTCCCGGTTTATTAGAATGCAATATTGATCGGTAAATATTTATAATAGTAATAATTTGTTATTGTTTAGGCAGTCTAATATAACTCATAGATAGTTGTTCATTTAGATACTCAAAATAACACATTTTGGTACATGTAAAAGACTCATAGGTACCTACAAAACTAAGATATTAATAGAAAGTTAATAGAAAAAAAAAAAACACATGGTATTATTTCACTTTTTTATTTGAAGGAAGACTGACATGTTTCGGCTATGAAGCCATTATCAAAGAGTTAAGCATACTAGCTAAACTAACGAGAAAAAGGCAAATTTCTTTTAAATAGGTACAAAGCTGAAAAGGTGGTAATAAGTCATATTATTAATTTTTGTGTTATACCTGCGACCTCAAAATCTGTTTGGTCGTTTAATAACATTTTATTACTATTCTGGGCTCTGGTTACTTCCAATATTTCTAGGAAATCTGGTCTCATACGTTTGTTTCAGTAAGTTTTCAGTATATAAATTATGATTAATTTGTACAAAATGGTATACGAGAATTGTATTTTTTGAGTGCCGGGTTTTGATTTTTGATGTTCAACTAAACGTTTTTTAATTGAATGACCAGTTTGCCCTAAATATATAGAATTACAATCCTTACACTTAATCTCATATACCCCACCGTTTTCTGTGTTCTCTTGTCTTTATTTTTGCCAATAGAGAACCTGAATTATTTTCATTGAAAATTATTGGAGTGATAATTGTTATAATAAATAAAACACAACTTACAAAGTCATTTTCAACAGTAAGTTGAAACATGTTTAGTTGAAGATAAATTTAGTGACAGTGCAAAGTAATTGTGTTTTATTCAAAAAAGGAATTAAATATAAATAGAGTAGTTTTTTCTGTTGATTCCATATTTATATTTATACTTATAATATAGCCTGTAAAGGCCTTTCTGCCAGTGTCCACCTGATGAGACCCGATAGGTCGAATCCGGTCGTGGGATATGGCTTTCGGTTCGTTGTGCCTACTTGGTAGGACGCGTTCCAATTGTGAGATCTTTGATCTTAATATTTAGACGATTAAGGGTTTTAACTCCTTTTTTTTAATATGTGATATCTTCGTCTAAGAATCCATTGGAATCAACAGTGTAACTCAATGCCGGTAGGGGTATTAGCCCTCGAAGTAGTTGTTTCTGTTGATTCCATATTTATATTTATAATTGTGTTATGTTTATTATAATCATTACGATTGTTTACAAAGTAGAAACCAAAAATATAGAATTCCGAAAAGAGTGAAATTGTATTTTTTCAAACTCGTAAAGCATTTTGTACAAAATAATCATAATTTAGATACTCAAAACTTCAAATTGTTGCATATATAAAATAAAGATAAGAGACTAGATCTCCTGGAAATATTCAATTCAAAATCTTTTCTTCCAATTTTATAGCTACGTAAATATGTTCAAAATTCTTTTGTGTAAATATTGTTTTGTATTCTATTTCTTTGTGTCGGTGTAAACATTTCTTAATATTCTATTCTGAATGTTTTGTATTTCATCTATCTGTGGCAATAACTTTTATTTATTTCTTGCTAACGTTTCAACTTCGCGTACTAACCCCATGACATCTGTACTTCGCTGTCTTCCCTAATTGCTAATTTATGATGGATTTCTTGGATCGTTGCTAAAATAAATTTATGCTTTTTGTCGTTGATGTGGTTCATAAATGATGAGTTTTCATTATAATTTTTCTAATATTCTTGAATTCCTTCTTTGAACGCTCTTCCAGTTTGTCCTGTATATATTCCATTGTAACTATTGCAATTTAATTTATACACTCTTTTTGAATTTATTTCATTGTTTTATCTTTGCTATTAATTAAATACTTGGATAGATTATTTTCAGTTTTGAATGTAATTTAAAATTCATTGTTCCTTTTTTACCTACTAAGTTGGAGGTTTCCCATACATAAAATAGATTTATAGTTATTGGCTTTTGAAATATTATGTTCTACGATATACGCTTCTCGATACCGCATATAGCAATAAAAAATTTGTACCAGTACTTCTTCTGAAGATTCCCCAGTAGGTTCAAACGATCATTATGATTTCAATAAAAGTATTAGGTGGAAATTATGTGGGTTTTATTTAACTACTTATTCATTTTTACTATTCAAAAGATCAATACAATCGTCACTCAACGTCAAACTTAAAACAAATTCACGGTTACTTTCTAAAGTAACTCATCGTTTTGAAAATTGTTTAACCTATATTGTTCCACAGGTTTTAACGTAGGTATTATCTGAGAAAACTCGAGAAGCGTATAACGTTTTCTGAGCAGCGCAATGTGTACGATTAAGAATAACAGATCGATGACTCAATACGTTCTTCACGATGGCCGTGGAGAATACATAACTTAAACATTCTATTATTATACCAATTATATTTAAATATATTACATTGAACGTTATCCGAGAAGTTCACGTTATATACGATTATTGAGTATTTGGGTTTTACGTGATTTTGATTTCCTGATAGAAATGTTTTGATTTAAATATAGGTTTACTCTTCTTATGGATGGCATTATTCCTGTATCTAATTTTATCTTAGGTCTATACTTCCAATGATACGAGAATGCCAGATATTTGAAAGTTTAAAGTTTGAAGTACCAGCGAATGCGAAGTTTATAATTGACAAAGCTGCATCGCTACGAAACACGTATGAATGTGTGCTGCAAGTAGTTCTGGATTATAATGCTATTTTATCAGCTCTGGCAGATGATGAGAGGTTCCTTTTTAAACATTTAATAGGAACTGTAGAAAAAAGAATTCAGCCTGGTTTGATGGGCTTAACTTGGTCGGTTGATGAAATTGAAGATTACGTTTCCGAATGTGGTGCATACACTGCTGAGGTAATATGAAATCATTTATAATTAAATAGAATATAGAATAAAATGATATACACCTAATTGAAGGTAGTCAATAGGTAAGTTGAAATGCAACGTTCAATCCATCAATCATCATAATGTAATTCAAAAATTTTTACAACAACTATTTCATTAAAGACTTAAATGTGACTTTTAGTCATTTGTTGTATCAATATCATACTTGTAATATAGGCCTATAAAATCAGGATTTGAAGAGAAGAAAACACAAACGTATACAATTCTGATGTAGTTTGCGATGTTAACTGTCTTGAAAAGTTATTATTGTAAGCTATCCCGTCTTTTGTTAACGACTTAGAATTTGGCGTCATTATTACCCAGTGTTTAAATGAAACTTTTGAAATATATTACTCTTAAAGTATGTATTCTACTAACTAGACTTGTTTGATTTTGAGATTACAATTTCTGGTAATCATGATAGGGTCGTCAGTCCGAAGACTGGTTGAACATGCACTTCCACTTCTTCGTATTGTAACGAATTTTCTAGTTCAACTTATTTATTTAACGAATATTTATTTACAATAGTTTATTTAACACTTACACACTATTTAAATCACTTAAACACTAATAATAAATGCAACAACTTATTTATATGACAAGGAAAATGCGATTTTTTATATCACTCGGTATATCGTAGTTCTGTATTTATATTACCATTCGGAAGCTAATTGTAAACTGTTCAACTATAAACAGAAAACTGTTCCTGACTGTCGACAACATAGTATTTATAGAGATATCGAAAGTTCTGGAGTAATCAGGAACGATCTTCTGGTATTTTCTCGAACTCCTATTATGTTGTTTATTTATTGCTATCAAAGTACCGACCGACGACCGTATTCGAGGAACCCGTCTTATCTGTTTCCGGAACTCGCTGCCGCTCTTGTACACATACAGGCTCGTTACAGTATTTTGCTCAAATCACTACAAAAACTACTTAGAACATCTTCCATCCCTATACGATTTGCAAACCGTAATCTTATCTAGTACTTTTCTTGCCTCTCTTAATTCCTATTTCTGCTTATAATATGCCTCTAACTAGTTCTTCATGTCTTAAAAAGTTTTCTACCAATCTATATATTCTCTTCCTTATAGTCTTTCATAGAGCCCTTTGTTTCCCTACCCTTTTTAATACCTCATCATATTTAGTATTTAATATCAATGTGCTAAGGCAATTATGGAATCATATTCAACTTTGCCATCCAACAATAGATACACCAGAAATGCTTATCCCCTTCGTGATTTTTCTTTTCAACTTATCTTAGTTAGTAGTACTTCTTTTAAGATAGCACTACGATGGATAATTGAAATAAAGAACCAGAAAGGAAGGTAATCATTTTAGATATGTTATTTGCCGTAAAATAGCCCCATATGAGCTCTAGCACATTTTCATTTGGGAATTTGTGTGTTTTGGTACTAAGGCAATTATGAGGTCATGTTCGGACTCAAAATATGTCGAATATTACATCTTACGTTGATCAGTCTTATCCATATTAATTGAATCAAAATAAATTCAAACAATTTTTAACGCATCGTGGAACTTCATTCAATGCTGTGCATACAATATGTTATGGCATGCTACTAATGGGAGGAATGTCATAAGTTCGCCATTCTTCAGCTAGCTTTTTGTCAGTTCCGTAACATGATTCATTATTAATTTATTTTAAATTATGTTAAAAGGCTAATGCGCACATATGGAACTTATATATCTTTTATTGAAGGTATAATTACAATGCATTGAAAGTAGTACGGTAAAAGTAAAACCTTGCATTAGTTACGTTACATCATTAAGAATTCATAGAAACAAATTTAATAGTATCAAATTCAAGCACGCACTATAGAAAGGTCTAGTAGCCATTAGGATATTTTTTCATCTACGAACTTGGCAGTCAGAACGCTGGTTTGTGAGACACATTGCACAATTGAACAAGTTTTTGAAGTCTGCCTTGTTAATTGTGGTGTGTCTTTGCAATTGTCTTTTGAATTCAGCTCATAGTTTTTAGATGGGATTTAAATCAGGACTCTAAAGTACATTTAACACTGTGGGGGTGAAAATGTTGTGAAACATGTTTTAAATATAGAAAAGTAAATAAAACAATGTAGATACGTTTCACCGATTTAATAAATATCCTAACTAGTTTCGATCACACGATCATTATCAAAGGATTAGAGTGACAATATATATTTTTAATCTTAATGATATAAATTAGTGGGGAGTTCACACCACCTAGCCATGTGTGATTGTTGACTAAATTTAGATTTTGAAACAGGGCTTCTTCAATCTCTAATGTCTCGAGGAGAGACAACTTTATATAATACTTTTATTGATACCACTATGAATTGCAATAATATTAATTGCTATGCTTGTTATATTGGACAAAGTGGTAGGGCTATTAATATCAGAATTTCAGAACATGTAAAAAACAAGGACAAAAGAGATACTAAAATGGGCTTTTCAGAACATTTTTCCTTATCAAAACATCGCTTACACTTTAATAATACTATTGTAATTCATAGTTGTATAAATAACAGTAAAAAGTTGTAACATTAAAGATTAAAAAAGCCCTATTTCAAAATCTAAATTTAGTCAACAATCATATATTGTCGCACTAGCATTAAACATTTAGTATAAGGTTTTACTCTAATCCTTTGATAATGGTCGTGTGACCGAAACTAGTTAGGATATTTATTAAATCGGTAAAAGATATCCACATTGTTTTATTTACTTTTCTATGTTTAAAGTATATGCCTGGTTTCATAACTTCCCATATCGAACAGTGTAGACGTGTGCTTGCTATTGTTATCCGTTTGGGAATAATAATTTTCACGAAAAGTCAATTTTTCAGCATAAGCTTTCAAATTTTCTTCTAAAATGTTTAGGTAGACATGCTGGTCCATGATTCTATCAATTATTACAAGATTACCCATCCCAGTAAACATTATGTAGCTCCACGCCATACCTGCTCCATGAGTTTTCCGTTGTTTTAATTTTATAGTTTATTCTTGCATTAAATTTCTAGTTGACTTTCGCATTTTCTTTGCTTATAATCCTAAATTATAATTTCAATGAAAGGCTTGTATATCCAGAACATTCGTTTTCTGTTGAAATGTTTTACATTAAACTTTATTGTGTCATTCCGTTGCGTTGTTAGCACTGCACTATTATTTAATGAGAATGTATTAATGTTTTCCATTTTGTCTATGTACAACAGCTGCAAGACTTTGTGGATGAATACAAGACATGTAACATGGAGATAGTGATTATCTGTGAGAAGGTTTGTGCTTTGACCATCATCACTTTGACTCATGATACTGCATTTTCCATTAATGAGTTAGTGGAAGAAATGGATCGGTTAACAAGAGAGGCATTGACTACATTGATAGATTTTTATCAGAATATAATCCGATACCTCATTGTGGTTTACGAAGGTTTCGAAAACATTATAACTTTGGTAAGTAACGTGACCTTTTATAACATAATAACGTTTTTTAATAAATCAGTAACGTTTATTAACCGATTATTTATAATAGACTAGCTTTTTCCCGCGATTGTTATCTGGCAATCATAAAAAAGTAGATAGATCACTTCTGACAACCTCTACTTCATGTCTGTCTGTCTTCACGTCCCATTGAAATTGGTTCAGACTTATGGAATATTAGCCCGTATAGACTGACAAACAAAACCTTTTTGAAGGTCCTTTGTGTCTTTATAACATACGAGGGTTCCTATTTATATTTTGAGCATAATAATGAAAAGACAGTAATTTATTATCGAAAATGGCTTCATTGTTTTTCCAATATTCTCCATGACTTTTTCCATTCCGATTAAGATTTTGTTTCAAAAATGGCTTTTCAATGCATCAACGGCTGCTTCAGGCACTGAAAAACGTTGGCTACGAAATTTATTCTTAATATTTGGTGACGAATCAGGGCTGTAAATTTTGGCCAGTCAAATAGGTGGGTGTATCAGCCGATGTGTGAGAGCTTGCATAGTTATGATTTTTTTTGTCGCTTCTTTATTTGTATTTGACCAAGTACTTCTTGCAAAAAAATGGTTGTTTACCATTCAGAATTCATTGTTCTATGTTGCTTTAACGGCACGGTTACCACATGTTCAGTTATTCCAAAGAAACAGGTGATTATTTGTTTTGATGGGTTCGCGCACCATTAACTTTTGCCGGATTTGGCTCGTCTTGGACGACCCTTACGGTGGATTGCTTGTGTAGATGTTATACACAGATTCTGCTGCACTGCGATTGTATTTCTTGAGAATATTTTTGCATCAATTGACATGAGCATCTTTTTGAGCTTCTGTCAAATTATGCGGGATCCAATGCACTTTAATTACTTTAAGGAACCTTTTAAAAATATTTTCAGAAGGAACACCATATAACTTACATAACAAACAACAATTTGCGCATTAAAGATTCATTTTTTCCGTCAAATTGATCCGTATTTTGTACGTGATATGTATAATAAATTAATTGTTGATCATTATCGTCATCCTTAATGAAAATCACTATGGCATTTTTTTATTAGTTGGCATAAATACATAATACAAAGTAATAGTAATAACAATAATAATAATAATAATAATAATAATAATAATAATAATAATAATAATAATAACAATAACAATAATAATAATAATAATAATATTAATAATAATAATAATAATAAAAATAATAATACATTATATACTATATATTATATATATATGATCCTGAAAGAGTGAGTAATGCCTCACTGTGCTCAGGAGCCATACTTAAAACTAAGACATAAAACTGATACTTATAGGCTAATTACTTCAGGCCTGATGAAAAAATCATAAACTTATGATTACAAATTAGAAAATTAGGTATTAAATATTATACAATTGGTGAAACTGTTTTATTTTTATTATCATTAAGATATTGTATTACAGTTTTCTTTTTGCCTTTGTCTGAAATTTTAAGATCTTTAAAACAATTTGGCAATCTGTTAAAATATTTAATTGCTGTATATAAACTATTTTTCTCAAATTTTTTTATTATCATTAAAATATTGTATTATAGTTTTCTTTTTGCCTTTGTCTGAAATTTTAAGATCTTTAAAACAATTTGGCAATCTGTTAAAATATTTAATTGCTGTATATAAACTATTTTTCTCAAATTTTTTTATTATCATTAAAATATTGTATTACAGTTTTTTTTTTGCCTTTGTCTGAAATTTTAAGATCTCTAAAACAATTTGGCAATCTGTTAAAATATTTAATTGCTGTATATAAATTATTTTTCTCAAATATGGTTCTTTTATGTCTTGTAAGTGGGATATCCTTTTTTCTAGTAATACTAGAAGAATTGCAGAAAGATGTGCTTAACCGACTGTAGTGAAAAACAACGCATTTAGTAGCGTACAAATCTTCAATTGTGGGTATATTTTCATTTTTCAATAACATTATTAATTTTATTTTGCAGACTTATGAGTTGTTTCAGCTCAGTCGGATAAGCTCCACCCCAGATTATTAATCTATAATTTATTATACTATATACATACGCATAATAGATTACTTCTACGACTTTAAAAGGCAAATGTTTAGGATTATAAGCTAGGTACAAGAAAAATCTTACTTTTTTAATGACGTGCTGAATGTGACAATCGAATTTTAGATTATAATCAAGAAAGACACCAAGATATTTAATAACTTTGGTTCTATTTATTAAAACGTTATTCAAAGATGTCTGAGTAGAATACGGTACACTGTCAGTATAGCAACCAAAAGTCATATGTTGTGTTTTAAGTACATTTAAAGTTAATTTGTTGGATACAAACCAGTTATGAATTGTTTGCAATTTTTGGTTCAAGTTATTTTGTGCTTGTTCCCAATTTTCGTCATAAGATAGTACGACAGTGTCATCAGCAAAGGCAAATGTATCATTACAAAATTGAAAAATATCATTCATATATATTATGAATAGTAGAGGCCCCAGGACCGTACCCTGCGGCACACCAATTCCAACCGGCTTACTTTGACTAGTAACATTATCTATTTTTAATCTTTGTGCTCGGTTTTATATGTAACCTTTCAAAAGCTCTAGCTCTGTACCCCTTATACCTTTATTTTATAATTTTAATAACAGTATGTCATGATCAACCGTATCAAATGCTTTACTTAAGTTAATAAAAGTTGCAATTACAGCTTTATCACTATCCATCATCCTAATAATAATATTGTAACGTGTGCGTGTTTGCTTGTGTGCGTTCGAGTGCCCATGTATGTGAGCAAGCCGCTTGCGGCCGAGCTGCGACGTGTATATCGTAACTGCAAGTGTGTGCGTAATAAATGAGGACATGCTAGTGTATTTGTGTTTCGCGGAAACTTGTTCGATATTTCGGAGAAAAATAAAATGGTCCCGACTTTTCTATGTTTCTCGGGAGTGTTCCAGAAATTTAACGGAACAGTATATAAGCGGAAAGACGATCGCCGAGTTCAGTTCAGTTCAGAAGTTGAGAGTTCAGATATAAATTGATGGTCGTGAAGAGTGTAGATATAAATTGATGGTCGTGAAGAGTTCAGATATAAATTGACGGTCGTAAAAGTAATGTGAAAAATAAATCGAGACGCGTAGCAAATAAATAGAAAAGTGAGAAGTGTTATACAGACAGTAACTGTACATAAGTAAATAGTGTAATTGGTAGTAAGTTAATTAATATTAGTATAAATAAATTGTTGTTCCTGTTTAAAAGTCTTCGAGTTGTGATTGTTGAACCCCCGAACGTTACAATATCAAGTACATTGTACAGTGCATCAGTGGTACCAGAGTTCCGTATAAAACCATATTGTCTTTTATTAATTCTTCTATATTTAATAAGAAAATTGTAAATTCGAGTGTGGGCTAGTTTCTCAAAAATTTTGGCAATATTTGATATAAGAGAAATAAGGACGATAATTTGTAACTAAAGTAGCATCACCAGATTTACATATTGGTACAATATCAGCTTGTTTTAATGCAGACGATCATACTTTTAGAATTATACATTTATTGAATATTGTTTCAAGTATTGGACCAATTTTAGAGCTAATAGTTTTTAGCACATTGGAATGTATATTATCTGAACCCCCATTAAAATAAATTATTAAATATGCAAAATTAGGTGTTCTTGACCTTTTGATAGAAACCGTTCCTCATCTATAAGAGTATAGGCTCACATGGCTGAGTCTAAATTCTACTAAGGTCTTCATTTGTTTTTTGTAAATTCGTGACTAAGTTGTTCTTCTGAAACGCGAACATAAAACTGAAATTTTAAATTCTGCATTATTCCTAATTGATAACTCTCTTTTTAATATACTCTTTTTTAACTTTAATCATCTAGATGGCAAGTCATTGGATTAAATATATAGTCAATTTCGACTTCCTATTGGAAGAAGCGATAAGAATATGCGTAAGAAATTCCATGCAATATATGTTTCAACAATTACACGGCGATGGAACTGTTGGCCCAAATCCACTTTTAAAATTAGAAGCAAACTTAAGACATAACAGGGTAAGTACTAAAGCAACACTAAAAAATTCCGATATATATATTACCTAATATTTTTGTAAACATAAAGGAAAGAGTACAAATGTTCCACCAAACATTGACTTCGTCAGACTACTAGTAGTAAATACTTCAATCCTGATGAAGTCAATGTTTGATGAAACAATTTAATAAAGTTTAGGTAAATTTTAGAAGTTTTGATTTCTAGGTTGATAATAAGTAAATGTTGAATCTATTCAATTAATAATACTTTATTTTTCATCAGTAATTTCTTACTTTGCTTTATAAACTTTTGATGGCGTTCGAAGTTCTTAAACAATGTGATGCTTTGGCGTTTTGTTCTTTAAAATGTATTTCCAGTTCTTTCACGGCTTCGAAGCACTGTGCTTTAAGCCCTTTCGTTAACATGTAATTAAGGTTTGGTAATTGAATTATATTATAAAGGTGATCTGTAATTTGTATTTTAAGGGCTTCAAGTTCATGCTTGCTTGCTCAAGTGTTTGAAATTCTTTCGTAGTACTTGAAGTCCTCTCATATTAAATTCTGTAATAAGTAATAAAAACAAGAAAATAATCTTTAATTTAATATAACTTTAATAGTTTCTAAGTGCTTTCAAGATTTTAGTGTATGTGAATCCATTTTGGTTTAATTAAAAACCTAATGATGTGCTTGCACTCCTCTGCATAAGTCCTACAGATTTTAACCTAATTACTTTTTGAAGTAATTGGTAATATAAAAATTTTTGTATTTAAAAATATAATTGGCGCTTCAATTTTGGATTTACTGTGGATCTTATTTGTGAATTACAGATTAATTTTGAACCATCTCTTGCTCAAGTTGAACATGTAGTATCTGATATATTACCTGGTTTCACTCGTGCATTGAAAGGGTTACCCAGGATAATAGACAAATTTAATGTTTCTGATACGCCCATCCGACCATTTGCACATGTCATTGCAGACGATATAGAGTGCAAAAGACTTCAAGATCTCATGAATAACGGTATGTACTTTTGTTGCATGAAAAAAATCTATAGGATAATATTTGCACGAAATAAGTTAATAAAATCTGCTTTAATAAACGAGTTGTAAAACTCTCAAAGTAACTTTTTATATCAAAATGAAATACGAAATAATTACTATGGTACATTAAAAGAGTTTATGATTATTATTGAAATACCACTTAATAATATGGGGTATTTGAACTTTTCACGACATGATGAGAGATTCCACAAGGTGCAAAAGTTGGTTGGATCCATGACACTAAGACTCGAATATACAATAATGCATTTTAAATATAAATATAAATATGGAATCGACAGAAACAACAACTGCGAGGGCTAATACCCCTACTGGCATTGAATTACACTGTTGACTCCGATGGATTCTTAAACGATGATATAACATATTCAAAAAAAGAAAGTATTAAAATCCTTTATCGTCTAAATTTCAAGGATCACAAATCCCACATTTCGAACGCGTCCTACACAGTAGGCACAGCGTACGGAAAGCCATATCCTACGACTGGTTTCGAAGGCTATATGATAAATATAAATATAAATATGGAATCAACAGTGTAATTCAATGCCGGTAGGGGCATTAGCCCTCGGAGTAGTTGTTTTTTTTTGTACGGTTTAATATACAAATATGCTTTTAAAAAATAAACTTTTGCATATTATTAGCAAAAAAGAACACAAATTGATATTTAACTTAAAAGTACTCCTAAAAATAAAAATTGGTTAACAGAACCATATGTCAACCATTTTCTATCCTTAATTTCCCCTTTTCGTATTCCTAATACTCCTTTTAATAAGGCCAGATCTTTACTATTTTTAATAAATTTCTCTGGTACCCATACATTTTTCGAAAAGATCTCTTAAAGATTCTTTTTATTTCTTACAGACTCTAAATTTCACTTTATTTATACTTAGTACGTATTTTTAAAACGATAGAAAAACACGGTATTTCTTTTTAGATTTCTCTTACGGTTGTTTTGGTTTTTACACCATTTTCAAAGAGTTGATACTTACCGACACGATAATGAACAGTAGTACTTGTAGATTCCATTTTATACATTTAAATTTTTTAGAGGTACAAGTAAACGTTCAAGAAATGCAAAATTATCTAACAATTTGGGAACCATTTAGAGATATGTGGGAAGTTGATAAGGATCGATTTATCGAACGGTATGAAAAGGAAAATCCAAACGCTGCCCAATTCGACGCAAACATTGGAAGATATACTGAAGTAGCGAACAACGTACAAATTCAAGAGACCATTTCAAATGTTCATTTTATTGTCGTTAATTCTACTGAACTTAAAAAGTCGATTGTCGAACACTGCTTCGAATGGCAAGAAAAATTGTGCAAGTTGTTGCACGATATGACAGTTGAGAAAATTGATGCTATCTACGATTACGTTGAGTTATATAGCGAACTGTAAGTATCAGAGCAAATATTAATTAGTCAATTAAAATTAATAAAATAAAATTGTTAAAAAAGATAGAAATTAGCCGTGATGAAACGCTTGCATAAGGAAGCATTGAAGTATCAGCATAGATCATTTTAAAGCTTTTGTGTGTTTAATTCCCATCAGCTATTAATTTTTAACACCCAACTCTTCATTTCACGCACTTCTTGAAGATTTCGGCACTTACTTCATTTTTTCTTCAAATCATATCCCCTAACTCTCTATAGGACCCATATAGTATTATAGTATCAGCATTTGTTCCAAATGGGAGTTAGTTTGATGTAGTAGTTCCGAGATTCGCAAACTAAATTAAAAAATGCAATCAGGAACAAAAATAAATTTAAGTTTTTTTCGCGAAAAATACAGGACTACTTTCCTCGAAAACATCAAGTTTCGTATTAAATTAGTTAATTTCTGGAGTGAATGGAAATTGTTCTTTTATATTTTTGATATATTGAAACGCTCTGAGGCCTTGTTCTTATATTCATCCAGTGAAAACTTTTCCCCCACCCCCGGAGGAGCCTTCTGCATTCATTGAATAATTATTGCCTATCCTGCAAGCACAACCCCAGTATAAAGTAATTAATATTGTGGACTCATAGCACTGAGTGACATTGTCCAGTGGTTTGGATAATAGCTTAACATTCGGGAGATCACCGGCGTTCATGGATAATTTAGGCAAATGCTTGGAAAGTAATATTTCACAGATAATCCTTCCCCTGTTTTTCTCATCTATCTCTCCTTAAACACCACCCACCCACTTCCATAATCCCTAAAAAGGAGGCCTTACGCCCTCTTCTTCGGCTTTGCACTACAATGTAGTTCGGAGAGATTACCTGCCCACCAGAATGAGTAGCTGGAGGGAAGGAAACATGCAAAAGTTATCTGCCAGTGAAAGTCCCGTCAAAATCGTTCCAGCCGTTTTAGAGATTAGCCAGACAAACAGACAGACAAAATTGTTTTTAGAAATTAGAAAATAAAAGTAGCCTAAGTTACTCCTTATTACATTAACTATCTGCCAGTGAAAGTCCCGTCAAAATTGGTCCAGTCGTGTCAAAGATTAGCTGGAACAAACAGACAGATAGACAGACAAAAATTGTAACAGCGCCTCCCGCCACTTAATATCACAAAGGCCGCAGGCTCAGAAAGCGCGAGCGGGCTATTGATAATGGTTTAAAATTTAAAATATATTTTTTTTGTTAAATTCCATGCGGACAAAGTCGTGGGCGTAGCTAGTTGCTAATATTTCCAACGTTTTACCTCTTACGATCACTTGATATGAATAAGATGTTATTAACAACTAAGCGTAGTTAATTCTAAAGAAAGTATAATAATTGAAAGTGTATTACAGTGTTATGAAGAGACCAGAAACATTGGACGATTTAGGAGTATCAGAAGTTCTTCAAGCTCGGTTACGCATGGAAGTACCATTGCAGGAATCTCAATTTCCACTTATATTTGATCAGCTTATTACACTTGATAAATATAAAGTTGAAGTATCCGATGTTATCCGAAATAGAGCAAAAGGAATTAGTGCTTTGTGGAGTTCTTACTTGGAAGTTCTTGACGATGCCGAAAAAATGTTAGGATATGCTAAGGTATATCGTAAAAATAGCAAAACAGATTAAAATGCTTAAGATAAATTAGTATTCGTATAAAGTTGTGGTAGAGAAAATCCTCTTCTTTAAATTATATCATAGATAAAAAATACATTAGAAGGGCTTTACAAAGCTAAAAGTTTTGAAGTAGATATAAATTATTTAGATTATTGTTTAGACTAGTATGAAAAATTAATTATTTTAAGATAGCGATTGAATGGATTGAACTGCGATTCATAAAATTGAGTGTTATAGGGTAAAGAGCTATAATACGCCCGACATTAAAAATAATAATAATAAGCTCGAAAATGTCAAGCATTTATTTAAAAATAAGTAAAAACAAATAACCGAAACACTTTCTGATTCGAAACGAAATAAATTTTCCAACATATTCATAAACTACTTCACATTATGCAAGTCAAAGATTCTTCTGAAGAATAGTCATAAGACGTTTTCTTGATTAAGGCTTTCGCGGCCAGTTGATGAACTGATGTTGTCCTTCTTCGGGTGTACAGGCCGTCGTCGGTTGGAATTGCTTCCTAACGTTTCGCTAGCACGAGTGGCGAGCTTCTTCAGAGGTCTATCCATTTTCGCTGTTGGTTGTAGACTGTTCCTTTCTCCTACGCAGATGGTATTTATGCCTGTGGGTAGGAGGCGGAGCTTGTTCCGCTTCAGTAGATTTTGATGTGTCGATTGGTATGGTTCGTGCGTTCCTAAGAATTGGGTTCCAGATCTGATTCAGCCTAAGGGTCTCCTTCTTCCTGTTGAAATTATCCGGATGTTTGTGGATTTCTATGATTTCTCTGGTCAGTCTGTTGTAATAGCCGTTGACTGATGCCAGCAAGGTGCAGCTTTCAAAGAATATTTTGTGTTCTCCGTCGTACAGGGACAAGACTCAAAGAGCATAAAGCCAGCTGCCGACTAGGACAGACTGAGAAATCAGCAGTAGCCGAACACACATTGAACGACAGCCTGTACACCCGAAGAAGGACAACATCAGACGTTTTCTTATTCACAACAATTCGTTTTTTAATTTTATACCAGATGGACCAGCTTTACTATGATCCCTTCTCAAAATTTTACCAATATTCTATTTGGGGCAAACGCCAGTTGTTCTAGTCATTAAAAATGTGATACCATTCATTTTTCATGTTCTCTACTTAAGGTAGATGATAAGATGTTTTTTGTAACTGTTAATGGTTATGTGTCTTCTTGGAGTTCCTCAACCCACATCATACTTAATACTGGGGAAAACAGTAACCAGCTCAACCTCCAACACCAAAACACGATACTAAACGTTCATGCTGAAGGATCAATTTAATATTTAGACGAGAATTCCAAAGAATTAATCACAGATGATTGCAAATTTAAAATGGAAAATAACATGAAAAGTTCTAATTTGCGTACCAGTTTTAAAACAGAAAGATTGCTTTTATATAAAAGCTGACAGAGGGAATAAGGTTGTGATACTCGATAAAAAGGACCATTACAAACGGGTAAATGACTATTAGTAATGGACCTTATTCCAAATAAAATAACGATAGTTCAAAGGCATTAAGGAAGAAATTATTTTTACTAAATTTATTATAATGTTTAAAATAAAGGTCGTCGGATATTTATTAAAGAGCAGCACATAAGTTAATAATAAAAATAAAACACTATAAAGTTTCAAGAAGATTATATTGTACCCAAAGCAATATTGATTTATCACAGAGGTGATGAATCTAGAAACTTTGACTAATATATGACTATTTATACTATTTGTTAAAATAAATATTGAGAAAACGGGAAAAAAAAATTGTTGTAAGTACAATATAATTTTTTTGAAACATTATGCTGTTTTATTACCGTGAATTATGGATTAGGTTCAGCACGTATCATCTACTATTCTGAAAAGAAAATACTTCAGTATTAAATTTACGAAAACTGACCCCATCCGTCAAAAGGGATCAACCATAATTTAATACAAAATTTATACCTAAATTAATAGCGGCTATTAGTTATTACCCTACTGCTGTATATATCGACATGTATACCTAGACTGGTGGTGATGTGTTCTGCGCATTCAAAACTAGTTGAAAGAGAGATAAATAAATGGTCAGAGCGTTTTCTCTCTGTCTGACATTTTCTCATTGGCTTGTTTGTTGCGACGTCACGTGGGCATGAGATGTTACTGGTTTTACTGAGCCTGAAAGGGGACAGATAGCTGTGACCAATATAGTCTGTGCTCTTTCTGGTACGAAATTCTCGCGCATTCGACATCACCAATCCGGGTACATATATACATATGTTGATGATTTTAAACAGTTTCCAACATTTGTTTATTTCGCCATATTAAATATCTGTGTCTATTGGAAATATGTAAATCAATAATAAATAATCTGTGTCTGCGTTGATTAATTTTGTAAAGGAATACAATTACTTCTGTATTTTATAGTTAATTATACATACTCTCTAGTTAGTAGATGTCTTGAATACTCTTCTAATACTTTTAGCTATATATTTTGTAATTATACGTAAATATATTCTTTCAACTAATTTCCTTTGCTTTTAAAACCCCATTTTGTTTTTAACTGCGAGCCTGTTAATCAGAGTTAGTTTTAACAATAACAATGAAAAATGATTAATTATTACAGGAAGATTTTAAAACAGAATTGTTAAAAGAGGCAGAGGATTTGCAAAAAGATCGCGTCCAACTCCTTGAAGTTTTCTTGGAAACTGGACCGTTTTCGTCAGCAATTAATCCTAAAGATGCATTAAAATATTTATCTGGAATCAGAGCTCAACTTAAACTTATAAGGGAAAGAGAAGATCGTTTGCGAAGGGATTTGGGCATTTTCGACATTAGTTTACCAGAATCAATAGAGTTGAAGAGGCTTGAGCAGGTAGGTAGAAGTAATTATTTGACCTTGCTCTGGGACAATAATAAAACATTTACAATAACCCGAATTAAGTTACGGGAATTCGAAACTTTGTTTTTATTAAAGAAAACTCGAAATTAGAATTTCAATACTTAATCCTAAGAGATACACACTGTAACTGATTACAAAGAAAAAAACGAACTTTAATTTTTCTTTTTAAAACAATACTTGCTAATAAAAATTCATGAGGCATTAAAATACATCTAAGTTTATAAAACATACGAAACCGCGCAAATGACACTGTTGCGTAATGTGACGATGTCTAATTAATAAACATTCGTCGGTGTACTGCTGTACCACATGAAAATTGGAAGGACCAGTGCACTCGATAGTAATGAAAAATACGTTGATGTAAACAATAAACAATTATATTTACTAGAGCGCACACAAAGAGGTTTACAAAAAAAAATGTCTCGCAAAGATATACGTTGAAATTAAAAATATGTTAAGATATGAACATGTGTTGGCGAGATGGACATTTAAAATTGTTCTGGTTTCTACAAACTAAATTTCTAACAGCTAAACACTTATCCCTAATTAAATTACTTTATGACTCATTACGGTTCACGTAGCATAGATCAGGAGTTATCAAAGGTAGAATCATGGATAACATTATAATAATAACTGCCACAACTGACACATATCCTGTAGCTGTGAGAGCGATAAATTCTAGAAAATAGCAAAGTAGAGAGTAAGCGTTTTTATGCAGCTGCAGATGTATTTCATATTAAAAAAAGTTAGTTGTAATCTCGAGTCAAAAACAATATCATCTCTTGATAATGTATTTTTAATAGATAAATTCACTTAAGTTTGAGTTATTTTTATTTTTAAAAATCCACTTTAAGGCGAAGTAAATTAACATAACAGATGTGGTATCGGTCTATTGAAGAGTACCTAATAAATCTATCACGTTTCGACGTACCTACATGAAAGATAATATTCTACTTGCTGAAGGCGATTTCTTAATACTACAAATATAGCCATAATTAACTTTACAAAAGGAAACAAATGATGATGTACAAATACGAGTTAAACTATGAATAACATATAAACAGACACCTATGCCTGAGTATGAATCATAGGTAAACATAACCCGTGTGAACCACAGGTGAATACAACTCTCATTGAAGTATATTTTTGAATTTCACAATTATTATTATTGCATAATACAGGTCCATTTGTAGTGCTTGACTTCTTCCAAAACTGGATCCATGCTTATATTAGTCATATCTTTACTCGCCATGTAAAAAATTTGACAGTCAAGTGTTTGTTTCTGTTCAGTTCTTTGATGTTGTTGTTTTGTAGAATGGTTGTATTTCGATGTTTCGCTAACGCGCAGAAATCTAATTTTATCAAAGAAACTCTCGAAGAGGCTAATCGTTTGCTTTAGGAAAATACCTAGAAGCAATATCTTTAAAACTTTAACAGAAACACTTCGCTGTTAAACGAGGAACATTTAAATTTCTTCAACAAAAAAGATAAAAAACTTGTTTTGCGTAATATTGTTCGGTATTAAATTATTCAATAGATGTCGAAAATTCAAAAATACCATTCTAACGTTCTTCTTAACAAAAAACTATTATTACTAGAAATTCTGGGAATTAAAATATAAAACAATAATAATGTTAATCTGGTAAACATTCAATTAGAATTAGCTGCTTCCAGTTCCCCACGTGTACTTCATCGACTATAATCCTACATATTCCCTCTTTGCTTATATTTTAGGTATAAATTAGAGTGGAAATATTTTAATTTAAGTAACTCTAATTCTGTTTTCTCGATAATGTCCGAACCAGTAACGAATTTGTATAAACATTTCCTTTGAACGGTTTATATAAATCAGATGTTAAATACCACATGGTGGTGGGTAACATCAAAACAGTTGTATAAGTTCTTTATTTACTGGGTCATTTAACTGCTTTGGTATTTTTATGTTATACGTTATGTGTGGCTGAAATTCGATCAACTTGCTTTCTAATGAAATTATCAAGAAACCCAGAAAAAGGAGACTCAACTTCTTAGTTATTAGTACTCCATGGGTAGTAAAATTGTCGATCTCACACCGAAATTTAGAATGAATAAGTGAGGTTTGTCATGAAAATGAACAAATGAAAAATCATGATTTCTCATCTGTTTTATTCACGACCTTTCTAAATGCGAAAATCGAAACTTTTATTTTGATATTTAGTATGCAGAATTTGGGGTTATAGATTCATACATAAAATTAGATAGTCTGTTTTATTAACTGTTTGGAGAAAGCATTGGAAGATGTAAATTTGACCAGGCTTCTATTCCAGTCTACAGAAAACATTTTGGGTCTAAAGTCAAATATGATTTCCCGACTATCGAGGAAAGTTATCGTCGGAAAGTTTTCACTATTTTAGATAAGAATTGAAGTAAACTGAAGTTTTATATATAATAACTATAAATATAAAAAATAACTAGGTAAGTACACCTATGGCGAAGGGTTGAAACCAAAATAAAAATATTTTTTTTGCTATATGTACAACTACTAACGAGAAACTCACCCAATTATAATAAACATGTACTCAAAGTTATCAAAAATAGATCACCTGATTACTACCCCTTCACTACTGTAACACTAGGAGAAGAATAGGTAATATTGTTTTTGCATATTATTTATTTGAAATGTGAATATTTTAAGGTATTTATTCGTCTAAACTTTACCTAATGACCTGAGAGGAATATCATTATTCCTTTTTATTAAAGCCCTTCGTACCATCATACAGAGTCGTAATTGTTTTTGTTTTTTTTCTAGGAATTAGCCACTTTGGAGTATGTTTGGGAACTTGCGGACGAATGGGAAACTGCTTGGGAATTGTACAAGTCAGGTGGATTTTGGACAATTCAAACTGCTGAAATGGAAGATAAAGCTCAAACGCTTTTTAGGAAACTTAATAGGCTTTCCCGAGAACTAAAAGATAAAGGGTACTGAAGTTTTTACCACAGAGTTCTCTGCAACGTAAAATTATTTTTTGCTGTATTGCATGCTATAATCTTTCCCTTATCAAGCAAGACGAATAAAAAACATGGAGAGTTTCACTAAAATTTTTTTAATTCGAAAACCTCGACAAATTTGTTTCGACCCCATAACAGGTCATTTATTTAAAGAGGAATACAGAGATTACTAAAATGTATAACTATAGACTAATCTTAAATACTACTACCGGTTACACAAGAGGAGTGGGAAATCGTACACATACATTTCTACCTGGTTATTTATCAAATTTAATTTGTTGTATAGTGCATTTTTTATTATAAACGTCTCTTCTTTTTGGAATATTAGGGTGTAAATATGAATTCGTAGACGAAGATATGACATATTCAAAAAAAGTAGGCATTAAAATCCTTTTTCGTCTAAATTTTAAGGATCCCACCTGATGAGACCCGATAGATTGAAACCGGTCGTGGGATATGATTTTCGGTACGCTGTGCCTACTGTGTAGGACGCGTTCAAAATGTGGGATCTGTGATCCTTAAAATTTAGACGAAAAAGGATTTTAATGCCTTCCTTTTTTGAATATATTAGGTTGTATTACCTATACATTGTCTGCATGTATACAGTGGCCAAACATGACACATTGTTCAGCCATACCACTGGAAGTTACTTTTTTATTTCTTATTGCCGTCACATGCTCGGCCAATAGTTTTTAAAATTTTCTACCCGACTGTCCAATCTCTGTATGCCTCTTTAACTGACCTGTTTTGGGGTCAAACCAAATTTGTCGAGGTTCTCCAACCAAAAAATTTTAGTGAAACTCTCCATGTTTTTTATTAGTATTGTTTAAGCTTTCCCTTATTATTATTTTTATTTTAATTTGTCAAATGAAGCAATCTTCCGCCACAATGCATTTGCAGCTGAGTGTCACTTACGTTAGCTCAAGGGATTCTATCATAGTAACAATAATAATAATTGTCATTATTGTTTGGCTTTAGGCATATACTGACCTGAAAAGTACGGGTGAACCATTAGCGTAGGGAAACCTTTTCGGTCACTAAGTTTGTCTGCGCAGCTTCCCAAAAGGAAAGTATTCCTTAGGTCAGTGAAGGTGACCTATTCCGTTTCTAGAGCATTACACTAAACAAACTGACGCCAATCCCAATCACCTCTAGGCAGTGACACTTTCCATCTCCTTCTCAAAACTGGTTGTAAATCCTAGTTTGTTTTTGGAATATCGCAGTTCTTTATGGTCTATAAGGATTTCCATAAGAGCCCTAACTTTCTTCTTGCCGACGCTGAGAGACTAAGACCTAGCAATTTTTCGGGTGGATAGGATGAAGTCCTCCGTTATTTGTCTACAATCTGGTTGTTTCTCAATCGGTGTATTCCTTGTTTGATGAGACTACCGCAAATGCCAATAGCTGCTTCTGGACCAAGGTGGTGCTGCTGGGATCCACTCCCGCATGATAGTTTGCGAGTTCGTTTTCCTTTGTGGCAGTCCTCCAACAGCTTTGAATTTACATTAAATATAATTATTTTTTTTATTATTTTCTTTATCCACTGCATATTACTTTAAATTAATGAGGAAAATTAGTTGCTTCTGTCATACCCTCGCTGGGAATCAAATTCGGGTTTTTGGCTCTACTTACAAATGCTTTGACATTTATTTAGATTAGATTAGTATTAATATACATTGATTCCGACGATTCTGTGACTTTGTAAGTACGCCCGTTGTTTTTACTGCTGTAATAAAATTTTCCTTAAGAGTTTGAGGTAATCTGTAGTAGGTAAAAGAATAATAATTTAAAAGTAAAATTACATTAATGCATTGAAATTAACCTCTGCTAAAAAATTCACTAAATTTTTAATTATTAATAATAAGCTTCAACTTTGTTGAATATGTGTCCGGTAGGGTTGTTGGTAAGCGAAGAGCCTTTTTTCTAAAAATGTTGTCATTTAATTATGATTAATTGTATTTTATTGTATAAAGGTGGGATATAGTTTTCGTAACAAGAGACAAAGTGGATGCATTTAGAAGAGTCCTGCCACTTATAGGCGATCTCAAAAACCCCTCCATGCGATCCAGACATTGGGATCGTGTCCGCAAAACTGTTGGAAAGGATTTCGACGAAAATTCAAGCGACTTTAATTTGGAAGCAATTATTGCAATGGAGTTTCAGAACTATGCCGAAGAAATAAATGAAATATCTAATGCAGCAACAATGGAGTTACAAATTGAAAAAGGTTTGGAAGCGATAGCAACCATTTGGAAAACGATGACAATTGAAATGATACCACATGAACGAAAGGGCCTTTACAGGTGATACTTCCTTGCCCTTATTTTAAAAGAATTATTATTTTCGCATAAATAAATTTGTGTTCTCTTTTTGTTATATCGGAGTTCGATTTTATAGATGATTCGATCGATCGATTTTATTCAGTTAGTACTAACCTTCAAAAGACGGCTGTTAAAATTTCATGATATTCTACTCATTAGTGTTTCCACTGTGAAACTTGAAATTTTTAAATCATGACACTAAAATTTTACAACAAACTTTCATCGTAGATTCGCACCTTTATATTGCATAAGCATTTGACTATGAAAACGCTATGTTCAAAGTGGGTGCCGCATAACAATCGGCTGGAAATGTCATGGCTTCGGTATTTTGGGGTGTGTGTGGTGTAATATTTATCGACTATCTTAAAAAGGGAAATACCATCAACAGTGAATATTATATATCGTCAAACGTTCCAAGCGCTTGAAGACCGCAATTGCAAAGGAACTACTGCATATCGCAAAGAAAAAAATTTTGTTTCATCATGACAACGCACCGTGTCAAGTCATTTGTCATCAAAACAATGGAAAAACTACATGAATTGAACTTCGAATTAGTCCCACATCCACCGTTCTCCATTCTCCAGATTTGGCTTCCAGCGACTACTGGCTGTTCGCAGACCTCAAAAAAATGGTCGCCGGCAAGAAATTTCGCTCGAATGAAGAGGTTATCGCTTTGTCCCTGAAGCTGAGGCCTATTTTGAGGCAAAAGATAAACTATTCTACAAAAGTAGTATTGAATGTTATTGCGGTGCTGGAGTGATTGTGTTGCTCTTGATGGAGGTTACGTTAATGAATAAAGCCAATTAAACAAAAAAAAAGTGTTTTATTTGTTAGGCCCGGGACTTTTCAGCGCATGTGTTATTATGTTAACAGTATTTAACTAAAATTCGTAATTTGCGTAACGTTTTGTATGTGACCTAAAAGCATAAATACACGAAGACATCATTTAATATTAAAGCAGCGTTATTGAAATAGTAAATATTTCTGGGCCTCTTTTCTCATATCAACGCAGCCTGATTGGTAGAGGGAGATATTATAGCAGTGTAGCTGAGATAGGAAGTGTAACATATCTGAATACCGTTTCTCACTCTGGCGCTGCTTGATTGGATCTTTCGTCCCTAGCCGTATCTCTCTCCATGAGTCACATCGTGTTAGAGGAAGATAGAAGGGCCAGAATATTTTCTATTTATACAACGTTGCTAAAGGATTAAATGTAATTTTTGTGAATATTTTTTATAATTCTTTTTTAAAATTTCGTCTATACGTGTTTCGCACTGATTCATCTCAACTCTTTTAATATTGCAAGAGCTATAATTAACAACTTGACATCTGTGATTTTTTTTCCTTCTTATTTACTTTATTATGTACATCGGTACTTTGGGTTCTAATCTAATTTCTAGTATACGTCTATGGAGTACTTCCAAATTTCATAAACTTAGTATTGGTTTCCAGATTTCTTAGTTGATAGTCAGTCCATACTTAGCATTAATTTGCGTTCTTTTGTAGTATTCACTTGATGTTTCTACTTAACTTTCGTTCTAATTAGGCTAATCGAATGGTCGAGAAAGGGAGGTAGGTTAGTACTTTGGATAGGAAGATTTGTGTAACAATGTATAGGGTGGGGAGGAGACAACAAAGTATGTTCTTTAGGGAAATGCCGAGCGGCGTGGTCTAACAGCATAGATATATAGTATATAAACGATCAATTGGAAGTTTGCCAATCCTCTCTTCTAAATATTTGGATGTATTATTTTACTGTAAAATATTCCCCCACTTTCCCCTTATTTTGTAATTTAGTGCATAAGACTCTGTGTGTTTACACTTAGTTTATTAATTTTCACCTGAAGAAGACCCTGTGAGTTGAAATAATTATTGTGTGTTAACAAATAAAAGTTTTGTAACTAAAAACTACGTGTTTTATTTCATTAAATTGGAGTTACAAGAGCTAAAAGCCTCATCTATTCAAGTATAGATAATTGCTTAGAATTTGGAAGGTCACCGGTTCGATTCAGAGTTCGACTGCTCAGGTCCAATTTTCCTGTGGCTTCCTTAGATTATTTTGGCAAAAGCTGGGACAGTAATATTCGATAAATAATCTTTTACTTTTCCTTTGTCTTCATTTTGTCCATCTTACCTGCCTCACCCTAACCACCACTCACCATTAATTGAAGATAAATAAATTATGGACAAGTGAATAATAAAAGCACAGCAATAACCCGTTATCAGATACGGAAAAAGGAATTGATACATACAGGGCAGGAATAGCATAACCGTAGAGGTACCTTTGAGATGAAGAATGTACCACTTTTATTTTTACATCCATAATTGGTTAACTGTCCGTCACTGCCATTATGATCCAGGTAGTTTAGCCGGCTGTCGTGATACATATTAATTGACATTTGCTTATGTACTTGCTTATTATGTATTTATCTGCAATTTATGGTGGGAGTATAGAGTGTAGGTCGAAGGGACTTCCCGGCCACCAGCATTAGTAGCTGGAGGGATTCAAATATGTAAAGTTTTTTATCGGAACCACTTTCATTTGGCCGTCATCTTGATACTATACCTATTATGTTTCAATTTTTGTAGGATAAAATCTGTTGACGAATGCTTCCAAGTTCTTGAAGAAAATATGACGCAACTTTCAACAATGAAAAGTACAAGATTTGTAGAGCCGTTTGCAAGAGAAGTGGACTATTGGGAAAGAGCACTTTCGTACATCATGGAAGTATGTGAATGTGCCTTATTAGTACAGAGACAATGGCTTTACCTTGAGGTATCGATTTTTATATGATTGTTAATATTTATAAAATTCACACTTTACTTATTTGTTTGTTCAAAAGTAAATTATTTACCTTAATCGATTACGATTTCATAGTACAATATATAGTTACAAACTTTTATAACATTGTAGAATATGTAAATTAAATGAAGGTTTCGTTTTAAATTTTACAAAGGAAATTATTGTAAAATCTCTACAATTGTTTGGGTTTATAAGACTTTTTCCAAGAGTAATGCTAACAATACTAAAATTCAAAAGTAAAATTGCTCCTTATTTATGCTAGGTTAAAGTATGTTAGTGTGAGTGATAATTAGTGTTAAAACCAAGGTATTGGTCTATTACAATTGTTTATTTGAAGTCTATCAATTAAATACCTCAAAAATAAAAGTTCAATTTTTAATCCTGACACTTAGAATAAATTTAAAGTCATGAACCCTCTGCGTCTAAACATTATGGTCTGCCCAAAATTCACAAGGCAAATCACCCCTTAAGAACGATAGTCTCATACGTAAATGCTCATGCCTACAAATTTTGTAGAGAAATCAATAAAATCCTACTAAATTTAATTAATTTTCAACCAAAATATTCTATTAAAAATTCGATCCAATTTATTGAAAACACCAGAAATCTAAATATTCCAACCAATGCGAAATTAGTGTCCTTCGACGTAGTTATAATTAAATACCATATTAACAACACGTTGCTACTTAATAATGTAAAAACAACAACTTTTTACCAACAAGTCGAAGGGTTACCTATGGGTTCCCCGATCTCTCCGCTATTGGTAGACGTATATATGTCTAACTTCGAAAATAATTTATTTAGAGATAACTAACAATATATTATATTGGACCCGCTCTGTTGACGACATATTTTGTATATGGACAGGTACAGAGCGACAATTGAATCAGTTTTTAACTTATTTAAATAAAATAAATAATAAAATTCAGTTCACAATAGAACAAGGGGATTTATATAGACTTATAAACTTCGCGCTAAGTAAAAACAATTACAACATAGAATTAGAAACGATTAAATGTATAGCAAAAAACAATGGTTATAATCCTTCAATAATAGACAAGATATTAAATAAAATGAAGAGAAACCTTATTACTAAACAATTATTAAATTAAATTGTAATTATAATTTGAATAACTTTTGCGGCAAAAACAGTCAAAAAATTTGTAACCATCTTAACAAATTAGGAATAAAAAACATTACCGTAAATAAATGTAACTTAGGAAAATTGCTAACTAATAATAAACAAAAAACTAATGTATTAAACAAAAGTGGCGTTTATAAAATAAACTGTAAAGATTGCGATGCATTCTATTTAGGATAAACGGGTAGAAGTCTAGAATTACGAACAAAAGAACATGTAAAAACTATTAAAGACCAACGAAAATGTACAGGTAGGTATAAGCACCCATTGTATTGAAACAAAGTATGAATTAGACACAGATAACGTAAAATTGTTGCATGCAGATAATAAAGGAAAAATGTTGACATATTTAGAGCAATTAGAAATTAAGAAAGCAATACAAGAAAATGTAAACATAACCAATGATCAAATAGACTTCAAACAAGCAATTGTAATAGACCAATACCTTGGTTTTACCACTAATTATCACTCACACTAACATACATTAACCTAGTACATATAAGGAGCAATTTCACTTTTGAATTTTAGTATTGTTAGCATTACTCTTGAAAAAGGTCTTATAAACCGAAACAATTGTAGATATTTTACAATAAATTCCTTTGAAACATTTAAAAGCAAACCTTCGTTTAATTTACTTATTTCAAAATGTTTCACAACAATATCACCAGTGACTCCATTCTTATTATTGTAGAATATATTCTCGGGGGAGGATATTCGTAAACAGCTTCCACTTGAAGCAGACAGATTTGACATGATCACAAGCGAATGGACAGATTCCACGATTGTTTTAGCGGAGACACGAACGATCCTTGAAGCAGTGCACTATAAACCACCGCCATATTTTTTGGACAAATTTAATAAAATGAACGATAAGTTAGAACTTATACAAAGAGCATTAGAACAATATCTAGAAACGAAGAGACATATCTTTCCAAGATTCTATTTTATTTCAAACGACGACATGCTAGAAATACTAGGGAACTCGAAGAAACCGGAGTTAGTTCAACCGCATCTAAAGAAACTTTTTGATAATTTGAATAAACTGAAAACCCAAAAGGTATCCCCATAATGTTATGTTATGCAATGTTAATTCTAAGGAAATTTGCAATCCTGAGGTAATTGGTAAAAAGTGACTTCATATCTCTTATTATCCTAATATAACAGTAAACAGCAAAAGCTAAGGAATAGAAATAAGTTTTAACATGCATATTGGAGTTTTAAATGTTCCTTTACCGGTCTTTGGACATTTGTTTATACATAGTCGTGATTGTTCCTTTACAATTTTCAGACTTAATCGAAAATACGAAAAAGAAGCAGTCATCTGGAAAAATATTTTTCATGTCTCTGTACAATCACACTGAACCATCTTATGGCTCTTTAGCTTAAGAATTTCGTAGACTCTTTTTCTACACGTTTTGATTATCTTGACAATGCTTTGTATAATTCAACTTGAACAAAAATAGAACTGGCTATATCTTTAAGTTTTGTTATCTTGCAGAATCCCATAAGTTCAAAATTACAAGGAATAGGTATGTTCTCAGAAGATGGAGAATATTTGGAGTTTCTTAAGCCGGTCAATATGGAGGGTCCAGTAGAAAATTGGCTTTGTGAGGTTGAAACGTCAATGAGAATCTGTTTGAAGAATGAATTTAAACCCTGCCGAGCAGCCTTAAAGAAAATGTTGAACAAACGAGATAAATGGCTTATGGAAAACTGCGGACAACTTTGCAATGCATGCAGTCAGGTGGATAACTTATTTCATACACATTATAATTCGATTGAGATCATTTGGGCTTAAAGTACATGTTTATAGAGTTCTTTTCTTGGTTATTCCTTAACTAGTTCTGAGGATGCCTGATACAGCTACTAGCTAGATGTTGGACAGACAACCCTAACCTAAGAGTTCGCGAAAGAGGAGAATAATAAGTTTCCAATTTTACTGTGTGTTCGAATACACTAGCTTTTACACAGCGACTTTGTCCATATTCAAAGAAAATGTAACCCATGAGGGTGTATCAAATATAAACGGGATTTGTTTTGTTGAAAAAAACTTTTCTACATAGAAATCTATTTCCCCCATCGGATTGAGATCTCGTTATGCCATCATTGTAGATACTCTTCGTACGTTCTTGTAACCATTGAAGCATAAACACTTGCGTTGTGGAATTGACCAAGTGAAGCCTGGCGTTGTAATGAAGAAAACAAAAGGAATGCTTCTTTCTTTTCCCTCGAAATGACAATTTCGCGGCATCCAGTAGATCACAATCATATTGTGCATTAACTAATTAATCGTTTCGCTACGTTTTCTCCACTCCATACTCGTCTATTCGTCTGTCTCGACTCGGGCGTGTAGTGGCGAGTATGGCTCTCGGTTTCGACCGTTTCACGGCCTTCAGAAAATTTCTTGTGCCATGCAAACACCCGAGTACTTGATAGCGTGTTGTCTCCGAACTGTACCTGTAATTGTCGTAAAATTTCGGTTTCATTCACGTCCTTCTTGGCCAAAAAACTTAATAATAATCCATTGCTCCATGGAGACATGCAGTTCTGCCTCACTGATTGTTTTTTATCGTACTAAAGCGACTCAAATTGCGGTTGGTTCTCGCTTCTCCCTAACGGTGCAGGCCATCTTCCCATCTACTGCTACCATGTCACTGATCTATCCGTAATTTAAGAAAAATCAGTCCCGTTTATATTTGATATACCCTCGTATATCAGTAATAACAACCTTCGTTTAACGTCTGTAAAAGTTTAATCGAAATCGGTTTATCAGTTTCAATGATTAGCTCGTACAGACATAACAAATGTCGAATTTAAATGTTTTGGTGGCAACTGTGGCTAACATCATCATTCGTACTATGGTGACAACGTGGGCGAAGGTTAGACCTGGAAACCTTGGCAGCGACTGAGTCAGCTAACTCTGCATCACCACTGATGATATCAGTCGCAGTAGCCGAAGAAACATCTGGATCTAACCGTTCATTTAGACCAGAGCCTTTCAGCTCGAATATTAATTCACAGTGTGATAAAATAATTACAGTGGAATCAATAAATTACATATTTGTAACTAAAACTTGTGTTTTGTTGAATAAAATCAAAGACACTCACCCTTGTATACCACAAACTGTTTTTAAAAATGCGGATACGTGTTTCGCCCACATCTATTGTGGGCATTATCAATGCGAGACAGTCTCGCAAAATAGTTTGTAGTATACAGGGGATGAGTCTGTTTGATTTTATTCTATTTAATTTACCACAGTCACCCTTACTATATACTATTTGTGTTTTATCGATTATACAAGAATTCAGTATTTCATGTATTAATATAGATAATAATTGCTAGTACTGTTATAGATTCAGTGGACAACAAGTTGTACAAGGGCATTAATGCATTGCAAAATTATGGAGAGTAAAAAACCAATGAAAAGATTAAGAAAGAAACAAAATCAAGTTTTAGATAAGCTGTCTGAAATGAGCAGAAAAGATCTCAATAGACTTTCTCGATTAAAAGTAAATGCACTGATTACTATTGAAATCCACTGCAGAGATGTTATCGATAAAATGTATAAAGCAAGTAAGTTGTGCTTTGCATTTCATCATTAATGAAGTTCAATTTGCATATTTTTGCTGCATCCGCGAAAAAATATTGAGGGATATAGCACAAACTTAGAATATTAAGAGCATTATCTAAAGACCAAAAGACCTATCAGTCTGCAGTTCTTTTCATACACGTATCAATGAACATTTCTTGAGATTTTCTAACAATAAAACAGATTCGACATACACCGAACATTTAATTAATAATAAATATAATTTTGACACTAACTTTAAAATTTTACAATAATAAATAAAGCTTGAGATCCTTGAAATTAATATTTACAATATAAAAAGGTAACATATTAAACGACCAAGTAGAGGTGAATAATTCTCCAACATTAAATGAACATACTGTTTAACCCCTACCCTTCGCTGATAAGTATAAATACCAGTTATTAAGATGTAATTTGTCAAATTATCACTTGATGATGCCACTGTGTTTCAACAATAAACAATTTCTTGAAACTTGTGTTTGTTAATCAAAATTATGGATATGTTTCAACGAATAGAAGAATCAAGAAGGTGTATAGTTGATTGTTCATGAAAACATAATAATGTTATTTTTTATGCGTACGGTTGCGAGTAAATGCCCGGTTTAAAGATCAATAATAGCGAGCATTTGTAGTTCTGGCGGCAGTGTCATAAATCTTTTAGTACTTTAAGACCATCTCAGACATGCAGCTGGTTGGGGAACTCTTTGGGGGAATTACGGGAACAAATATTGACTGCTAATACCGCCAAGGAAAGAATATTGATTGCGCAGTATGGATTAAAAAAAGGGGTCTAAAAGACGTTAGAGGTTCTTTTCCGGTATAATGAAGTGGAGATATTGGTGTGCACTGAAAATCTACGACAAGAACCGTCATGCCATAAGGGCCAAAACTGGAATACATCTATGGAATGGCAGGATATGATCCAGGGTGGTTCGTCCTTTAGGAAGGGTCAGTGTTGCGACCGAGAGTCCGAGGCAAGAATCAATGGAATTTGTAGTTGTGGTAGCAGCTTCGTAAATCTTTTAGTACATGACAAATAACAAGATGCATTACACAAGAAAGTATGAGAAAACTAGAGAACTGTTTCGATACGTCAATAAAAACGTTAGAACGTCCCACGATAATATAAATGGGTTGTTGATAAAGAGTTAAAAACAGTATGGGGTAATAGACAGGTGTTAGTTAACCCAGTGGTATAAACAAGTAAAATGAATAAATATACGTAGTGTATTTTAGTGTTGAATAAATTAGTTTTATTCAAGATAATTCGTTACAGTATAAAGTCTAAGGTTGATTAGTACTAAGAAAAATATTGAAAAGTACAAATAAATATGGAAAGAGATACTGGGTTTAATAGTTTTACATTAGATTTATAAAAATTTTGAGGTTGTTTAGGCGATTAAGTCATTTTTTAAAGACTATTGGCATGCCGTTATTAAAATGACAAATATTTTAATCACTTTTTTACTGAAATAAAATAAAATACAAAGAAAACAAAAGAGTTAATTTTTAACATAAGACTTGCACATCCAATCTGTTTTAGTGGACGTACATATTAATGTTAAGCTGCGTTCTATAACCTTTGTTCCGAGTAATTGCCTTCAGTCGCAAATTTAATTTTGGCGCTGGTCTAAACAGTTCCTTTATTTTAATTTTATGTTTGTAAAATTAACGATCAAATTTATTTTGTTGCAAATAAACAAAGGAATTACTCACATTCAGTTTTAATTTGTAACATACTTAAAATACATAAACTTTCTTTTTTACGAACATTAATCGGTGATGTTTGTAATCATACAAAACGTGTGCGCTTATTTAATAGTTAGTCAATTATATTGATTTGTATAATTTCATTGTATCATTCTAAACTTAATTGATAGATCACTAATCCTGTTATCATTGAAGAACCTGCAATCGGAGCAAATAGTCACAAATAGCATATACTCTGCCTCTCTTGAACGTTTACCCAAACTCTTGCCCATTTTCCTTCTAAATCTGAATAATTATACGAGGGTGGATTAAATATAAACGAGCCTTTTTAAATGGCGCGCCGGATAGTTGTTCAAGGCGCGTTAGAAACTTGAAGTGGGGATATTAGGTGGCATGGAAACGACGCGTCGTATTGATGGATTCGCTTGGTTAATAGCGATCACAATGAGTGAGAAAGAGGTGCATAGCAGCGTTGCGCAACGAATTATTATTCGTATTAAGTTTCTTACACGTGAAAACGTGAAACCAGTTGAAACTTTGCACAGATTGTAAGCACAATTCGGAAATGAAACGCTTTTGTGGCCACATGTAAAGGCCTGGTGCAAAGAATTTAACGATGAGCATAATCGTGTCGAAAACCCAGTGAAGCCGAAAACAACGTCTGTCTTTGCACGAGCGAAGAACCATTAATGCAGCTTACTACTGTCTGTACTACTGACTTCTCAGTCAGATAAAACTTGATTATCGCCGAAAAAGGAGGACGCACCCCATTGGTGACGTGTTACTCTTGCTCGATAACGCTAGGCCTCATATCGCAGCTTTAACGCAGGCCCAAATCGGTGAAATGTATTAGACTTAGCTGGAACAACCTCCATACAGTCCAGACCTATCCCCTTGTCATTGCCACATGTTTGGTCCCCTCAAAGAATCACTAGGAGGCGAGCGATTTCAGACCGATGAACAGGTGAAGACGTTTGTGCGAAACTGGATAGACACCCGCCCCGCTTCTTTTTATGAAAATGGGATGATAAAACAACCAATGCCTTAGGAAAAGTGTAGACAAACAAGGGGGATATGTCGAAAAATAGAGAAATTTATGTTTTTGTAAAACTTTTCAAAATATTTTTTTTATGAACAAAGGCTCGTTTATATTTGATCCATCCTCGTAATAGCATAGTATTTAGGAGGATATCGGTTCGATATCAGATGATCTCTCTGTCTCGGTACACGTATTTTTGCAGCTTAGTTGGATCATTTAGTTAAATGATGGAGCAGTAATATTCCGTAGATAATTTTTAGATCGATAGATAATGTTCTGTTCATTTTGTCCGTCTCGTTAATCTCTTCCCAATCAGCACCCATTTAACGAGATTGAAGGAGGCCTTACACTCTACTCTCCGGTTTTGCACTAGAATATGGACCAACACTAGTAGTACCTTTTTTATTCAAAATTGAGAATTATTTTCCTGTCACTAAATGAATAAATAACTCAATATATTCAGAACTACATAATTTACTTTTACGGTAAAGCTTTCCTTAAATTAAATAAATAAATACTTCATTGATTATATCTATACTACAACTTTGGGATTATAAAATACCATTTGTATTACTGGTTTATATTTCAAAGTATACCAGAAACATTAACTAACCGTAATGATAGTTATCTGGAAGCGTCAAACTAAAATTGTTACAAAATGATAAAGAAGTTGTAATAATTTCAGATTGTATGGATGTTAATGCATTTGAATGGTTTTCACAATTAAAATTTTATTGGGATCGTGATATAGACGACTGTGTTATTAAGCAGACAAATACCTCATTTAGGTATGGGTACGAATATAATGGAAATTCTGGAAGACTCGTCATTACACCCCTTACTGACAGGTAGCAACAAATTTTTAATTAAATTTTAATTCGTAAGTTGGTAATTCTAAATGGTATATTTTAGGTGTTATATAACACTGACAACTGCATTACACTTGTACCGAGGAGGAAGTCCTCAAGGTCCTGCTGGAACAGGAAAAACGGAGACGGTAAAAGATTTAGGAAAAGCGATGGGAATGTGGGTAATTGTGAATAATTGTTCTGAAGGATTGGATTACAAAAGTATGGGAAAGTGCTTTTCTGGACTGGCTCAGACAGGAGCCTGGGGATGTTTTGATGAATTTAATAGAATTAACATTGAAGTGCTATCTGTGGTAGCCCAACAAATACTTTGTATTTTATTGGCAATTTCACAGAGACTGAAAGTATTTGTTTTTGAAGGTAATAGTTAATACCGAATTTGTATTTTAATGAATCTTAATGTTGGACGATATTGAAAATATGAGTAGGTAGTTAGCTTATTACGGTAATTTCTACGAAAACAGTTTCTGGCTCTTGAGGATTTTTCTAGCGTTATTTTTTAGTGTTACTTTCGGTTCATTGCCAGTCCTTGTTATCGTTATCTGTTCTTTACTATAAATTTTGGATGTACCTAGTAAAAAGACCCTGGTCTTTAAAAATTTCTTTCACTTTGATCTATTCATTAATGGGAACTACAATTTCGTGTGTACATAATGGGCATTTTTATTCGTAACGATGAAAATTTAAATTCTGACTAAGATTTTATTCAATCTTTGTTTTCTTGGGCCAAACACATATGACTGCTACATCAGGCGGGCCGCAATGACCTACATTATAATTAATCTTTATAGTTAAATGTAATAATTTATTTAAAATTTATATGATTAATTCTTTCTACATTCACTTGATGGAAACTCATTTTAATATTTAGTATGATATAAAACGCTAGAAATTTTCACAAAATTTGCTTAATGAACTCAACAATTGTTTCGCCTAACTTAGGCTTCTTCGGAAGTAATACATTTAAACTAAACTAAGCTGAGCTACTTATGTATAGTTTAAGAATTAAGGCGGGGGTGAATAAAGAGGTTAAGTAGTGGTGAATTATTGAGATCAAATTGATCAGGCGAAACAATTGTTAAGTTCATTAAACAAATTTTGTGGAAATTTCTAGTGTTTTATTCTTACTAAAAGTGAAATTCGGCTCATGCTCATGCTAATCTCGACACGTTGTTAACGTGCGAATAAATTCCTCGAGATCTGCACGCATTTGTGTAAATTTTATATACAATATGGGGATTCATAAAAAGGTAAGTTGATGTAGAGGACGTCAGAAAAAAGTGTACACAATTTTTCAGCGTTATCATGGTTATCGGGTAGTAATTTTCAAAATTCTTCATATTCAATGTTTGTACTCTATGACAACGATTGCGAAATTGTAACAATTGGTAGAGCTTCTGTAATTATATTTTGTGAAAATAGACTGTGTTTTTAATTGAAATTATTCTACTTTTCTGTTCTCTTTGAAAATCGTATCCAGATTTAAGTCATTTGAAAATTCAATAAATTCATGCCATAATTTTGCGTTGACAAATCTCAATGCAGCAAGTACTTTGCTAATGGCTGTTCGTACAAGTGCCAGGGATTTTCTTGATGTTTCTCAAATCTTGAAATCTGATCTTGAATTACATGTTTAAGGAGGGTAAGTCGCTTAAGGTTCCCTTAGGAGACATTATTGTCGTCTTGTTGAGCCTTCACCATTATTGGAAAGTTGTACAGTATTTTATTTCGTATTTCTTCGATCTATACGTTCAGTTTATCTCCGAATGCAAATGTTTTAGTGGACAACTAGAAATTAATCCTCAGTACAATTTAGGAAAAATGAAGGGTTCATCTCGTGGTAGTGGTGTTCAGCTCCAGTGTTCGGGGACGTCATTCACTATCCATTTTAACAACCATATAGCCACGTATCAAAATGCAAAACACTGGAACCGTATAGCATCACAGTACGTTAAAGCAATTCATTCAAGAATCTCGCCTAGTAGGCATGCTAAAACACTTCAGCGTCTCAATTCCTTGAGTTGGTTCGATTTTAAAACTAAAATGGGTATGTCAACATTTTCTTTGTTGTGGCGATACTGGTTGTGGGTATTTGTGGAAAATGTTGAGCTATAAATAGTATTACACTGGAGGGAGCCTTTATTACGTACTTTCACATCATTAGAAAAAAATACAAGTATAGAATAGTAATCGCGGCTTTCTATTATTCTTTGACGTGATATAAAAGTAGTAAATCTAAAGACAGCCTTAGGGGATGTCTTCAATGCTATTTGCCTTTCTATTGAGTGGAAGTTCCCCGCGCCCGACTAGGTTAATCAATAATTTTGAAGATTGAGTTGTGTCGCAAATTCATAGTTCTAATATCGGTTAAATTCTAAAAATGATAAAATTCCGAAGTCGAACCTTAACCGAAGAATATGTTTTAACTAATACTATACTCAACTAGGTATTGAAATAAATCTTCAACCGACTTGTGGAATATTTATAACGATGAATCCGGGATATGCGGGAAGAACAGAACTACCTGATAATTTGAAATCTATGTTTAGACCAATCGCTATGGTAGTTCCAGATAGCATGATTATAGCTGAAAATACTCTGTTCAGTGATGGATTTCAAATTACTAAACTACTGGCAAAGAAGGTAAGTTAAAATGGGTAATTGTTAGTAGAATACGTGAATATTATTAGTGGTTTGAAATTGTCGGTAATACTTATGACAAAAACACATTTGTTTTCTTGTAAATTCAACACAGAAGTGCAAAGGATATTGTTTTAAAAATTGATATTGCTACTTGTAGGGTTAAACATTTTTTCTTTCAGAATTATCCATACTTTTTATTTTAATAATTGTGCAATAAATAAAAAAAAGTTGCTAGGTTAATAGTCAATATTTCATTCTCTTTCATATTCGAAGAACTATCAAATAACAAAGGCTTGCAGGCATCCTAGAATTTACTAACAACGTATACCGAATTGTACAGAGAAACTCTAGTACATATTTTTGTGTGGTTTTGTATAAGAAATTGAATTTATATATATATTCGCGACAGACTTTATAAGTTACTATATAATAACATAGACTTTCACGGTCAGAATCTTAGTAGAATTCAGATTCGGGGGAAAGTGCCATGGGCCGTGGTTACGTCTCTTTACCATATAGAAAAACAGTCACGGATCGTATTGGGAAGTTATTAAATCGCTACAATATCAAAATATTCATTGAAACTACATATCAGCTACGTATCTTAACGAGATCAGCTAAAGATCCTAGAGACCCATTAACGTCCTCCGGTGTTTATAGAATCCTCTCCTTCTTGTCGAGGAACATTGGAACTACAATTTGCAGCATCAAGACGAGAATGGCCGAACATAAATGTAGTTGTCGATTCTTAAAACCGGAAACATAGGCCCTAGCTAAACATTCAATGGCGGATCCTAACCATGTCACCTACATCTTTATCTACAGATTTGTAGTATTATACACGCATAAATTTCAACAGAAAATAAGGACTTCGATTAAATAAAATATGGTAACTAGCCCTAAAAGGAATTTCGCAAAATGGATTTAATCCACCGACGATCCAGACACATCGAGCATTCTCTAGACGAGCTAAAGAGATGCCGATGTCGCCACGCACTCCTACCACTCAGGAGTATAAATGACAGTACTCAGTCAGCTCTCCATCCTCGATAGGGTACGGATCCGACCAAGTCTACTATCACTAGTGTACGAACTCATCAAAACCTGCAATACTGAAACTCTCCTACATGCTTATAAAACATTTATCAGATCTCTCAAAGATTATCGCGTAGTTACACTCACCACAATCACCACCTCACAAATACTTTGAATACTCAGAAGTAAAAGAGGAATTGTACGGTTGAGGACCTAATCAAGCGGTCCTGTAATGGCCTGAAGTAAAGGGATTTTAGTTGGTAGATCCTCGCTCAGACGGACTTCAACACTAGCCAGTCGTACGGACGGCTGATTTCTGTAGTTTTCTTGGATTTTTTAGGCAAATTCTGCGGCATTAATATTATTTCACAGATAATCTTTCACTTCTCTTCTGTCTTCATTTCATCCGTCTCATCTTTCTCTTCCTAACCACTACCCTCCCATTCCCACGATTCCTGAAAGGAGGCTGAACAGAACCTTACGCTCTACTCTCCGGCTTTGCACCACATTGTAGGTCTCAGTGACTCTCCGCCTAACACTATCAGTCGCTGGTGGAAAATGTCAGCTGCAGTTGCCGACGAAACGTCTGGACGTAATCGTTTTTTCAAATTACGTCACTTTAGCTCGAATCCGAATTCTACTGTTTATGAGTTATTGTTCTGTAGTTAGTTTGTTACTTAATCCTAATAGATATATTCCATCTTCAATTTATTTTTATTTTTGAAAGGTTTTCACACTATACCAATTAGCAATGAGACAATTAAGTAAACAAGATCATTATGATTTTGGATTGCGATCGATGGTGGCACTTCTGAGATACGCGGGTAGAAAAAGGCGACAATATCCCCAACATCCTGAAGAGCAAATGGTTTATTTGGCAATGCGAGACATGAACATTGCTAAACTTACAGCTAATGATTTACCACTTTTTAATGGAATTATGTCCGATATTTTTCCCGGAGTTGTCATTCCTACCATAGATTATGAAGATATGAATACTGCGATTGCAGCTGAGTTAGTCTCCAATGGATGGCAGGTATAAATTATGATACTTAAAAATTATGAACAGCTTTGATTATGGCTACGTTCAAAGGTACATACATGTTTTCAAACAAACGTATGCTGTTTCTAATCTAATTTGTATGTTCTTTAATACAATGTGCTGTATGTTTTTTGGATGTTGATATCTTTAAATATGTGCCATATAAATGAGTAGTTTATTTAACATGAAAGCAGTTATTTGTATTACTATCGGCTATTTACATAACTAACAATTCATATTACTCTCTAGTCTTCATGTTTTTGCACTATTCATGTCAACCCTTTCCTATCGAACTATGTTCCGTCGCTTGTTAGTCACTTATACCAATGACAAACTTATTTGTAAAAATAAAAAATTGTATTAAATCAATTTTTTTTAATTTTCTCACAAGATAATAATAATAACTCAAAAACCGGTTAGAATAAAGGTAGGGTTGTATTATCAAATGTACCCTTATTTCTAAAACAAATGTAAAACAAATAGGGGGGTTCCATAACATTAGCATGAAACTGCCGGTAAAGGCGATTGTGCACAGGCACACTATCGTAGGATGTAATGTAAATTGGACGTGGGCAATGACTGAACGAATCGTTCATTTTAACGACTCTTAAATCGCATAAATCTTTCACTATTGTACCGTAAAAATTAACGAATCTTGAGAATCGATTCTTTTTATGAAATTGAGACATTTCAATCGATTCACCAGAATGAGCCGTATAGCCCACCTATAATGTAGATGCGCTAAATTATTATATTAATAAATTTTAGTAATTATGTTCCAAAACGACTAGTCTATTTATCTAATCGTTTTAGCAGTTATGCAGCTTTGCGGCATCTTTACATCAATAGCCCTCGTCATCAAATAACGCTTATTTAATATAGATCATATAAAAGCCTTGTTAAATATAGCACTGAATTTCACCCCGATAAAAGTGTTCTTTTAATTTATTTAGCCCGTTCCAATAGCCATCACAAAGGTCATACAATTATATGAAACGAAAAACTCAAGACATTCCGTGATGATATTAGGCAATACTGGTACTGCTAAAACAGTGACATGGAAATCATTGAAAGGTGCTATGGGTAGACTAAAAAAGCTGAATAAAGCGGGATTTAATGTTGTTGAAGTCTTTCCCATTAACCCAAAAGCTCTCAATTTGGGAGAGTTGTATGGAGAGTACAATTTATCTACCAATGAATGGTTAGACGGTGTCATAAGTGCTACCATGCGAACTACCTGTTCAGGTTGGTTCAGTTCTAGAATTACAGAAAGAACATATATCGCAGAATTTATTATTAAAATGATTCATAATCATCAACCAAATCTGACTTACGAAGTAATTGGGTTTTACAATAAATTTATTAACGAAAATTGAATTTTATGGCTTCTGTTTATACATTGAAAGTTGAAGTTTGCAAAAAGAAATCATTCTTTAGTATAGAAATAGTTGTAAAAAAAGTTCTTTTGAAAGACTTACCTATTTAAACATATTGAATTTAAGAAAACAATACAGTGTCTAAATGTATGCAAAAACATTAACATATAAAAACAAGTTTATGAGTAAAGGGTATTCTAGAAAATCGTGAATATCAGTGGTTAACAATGTGTGAGAGAAATTTGTGTTGATCACCGACAGAGGTGGCGTAATAAGAAATTATGGAGAATGAAACTTTTTTACTAGTATCCACCATTTTAGATAATGGCTTCTTTGCAGTTATTTTGGTTGTTGTAGTATATTTTCAATGTTGCTGAAATTATTATTTCTTAGTTATATTGAAAAAATGTTAAACGCAATAAATAAATTTATTTTATATTTAAACCTTAAAGCCAAATGGAACAAAATGTTTATAGTTAGTGTTTGTTTTAATATGCATATGTACATTCTGTCAAGGTACTTACTATTTATTCTCTCCTAATATTGTTGTTTTGTGTTTTTAGATACTAGTCCAAATGAAAAATGGATTTTATTCGATGGACCGGTAGATGCAGTATGGATAGAAAACATGAACAGCGTTATGGACGACAATAAAGTGTTGACACTCATCAATAGTGATCGGATTACTATGCCGCAACAGGTTTCACTTCTTTTTGAAGTTGGTGATCTGTCTGTGGCATCTCCAGCTACGGTCAGTCGTTGTGGAATGGTTTACAATGATTACAAGGACTGGGGTTGGAACCCTTTTGTAACATCATGGATTCAGAAGTATTCAAGAAAAGGAAAACTCTTTCAAGATACAGTTACGTGTATGATCATTTTAAAGGGGAAGGAAAGTTGGGTAGTCACGGAAACGTTGTTTTGATGTATTTGTTATACTCATTGTAGTAGGTAGGGAGATTGCCTGGAGGGAGGGTAGGGGTAGCCGGTCAGCTGATCAGCCATCGGTTCACGGAGTTATGATAAAATAATTTTACGACGAATTGTATTGAATCATTGATAATTGTTCACATTTTCACCCCACTCCCGTAAACCGTTGTGACTACGAGAGATGATAGAGAAGAATTACAAGATTACATTTCTCTTGGAATTGGTTGGCGGCCAAATGTGGAGGCAGAGAGGTGGAGGTGAAATGTCAATATGGTGAATGTGTACATAAGTTGATCGTTGACCGTTGGGGGGGAGTAGAAAGGGTGGATGTGGTGGCGATGACCTTGTATGACAAAACCGTTTGGAGGTGAGGGCGGAGAGATGGAGATGGAGGGGATGGATATAAAAGATCGAATTTGGGAAAAAATCTCATGTAATATAATTTAATCCTAAGTTAACATAAACAGGTAAGATTTGGTCAGGATCAGGTTAGGCTGCTTTAATTTTTTTCCAATATTCGATTTTACATTTTCATCCCCTCAGCCTCAACATCTGTATCCCTAAATCCTTTATTACTGTATATAAGATCATCGCTACGTATTCATTAATATCGAAAAAAGTTCTTATTATTCAGAAGATCTGCTCGTTACGTTTGTTAAGCACGCAAATTGAATTTAATAGAACAATATAGTGGTCTTGGTCGGCATGTTGTCGAAACTGACAAACGTGGTTCGTGACTTTGAACTTATTAAATTGAACTCACTAGGAAGTATAAGGTTCCGGCCAAACCAAAGGTTCATAATAAATAAATATAAATATGGAATCAACAGAAACAACTACTTCGAGAGCTAACACCCCTACCGGCATTGAACTACTCTGTTGATTCCGAACGATTATTAGACGAAGATAACAATCCAAAAAAAAGAAGGTATTAAAATCCTTTTTCGCCTAATTCAAAGGATCACAGATCCCACATTTGAAACGCGTCCTACACAGTAGACACAGCGCACCGAAAGCCATACCCACTAGCGGGGTAATTAGACGAAAAAGGATTTTAATACCTTGGATAAAGGTTCATGATGGTATTTATTTATTTCGTCGGTATACAATAGTTTGGGTCTACAAAACTTTTATTAGTTCGATCGTTAATAAGTGTTGTATCACTTACCTTTTTGTTTAAATTTATATTCATATAATTCATTGGCCACTATTTTTAGCTGAGTCGCTTTTTTGTCGACTTAATGGGAACAACCTTGGAATTTCGACGTTTAAATTGCGAAAGTATAATGAATTTTTCTGAGCTAAATTTAGTTGATACATTGTGTAAACTGCTCGACATCTTTTTAACCCCTGAAAACGGTGTTGATCCAAACAATGAAGAAACTTTTGAGGACATTACAAAATTATGGTTTCTATTTTGGTAAATAGAAATTTATAATTAATTAACTAGTTATTATTTTATGATAGTGTAAATTAAATCTATTATACATATCTAATCCATTTTTAACATGAAGTTTGGTATGGTCCGTTTGCTGTACGGTGAATGAAGATGGAAGAAAGAAACTGGATAATTTCCTAAGAGAAAAAGAAGGCGTATTTCCAATCAAGGATACAGTTTATGAATACTACGTTGATATTAAAAATAAAGCTTATTCTGCGTGGGAAGACAAACTTTCAGCAACTTGGAAATTCGAGCCTAGGTGAGCTACATTGCAGGTCCAATAATGTTTGTTTATTAACCGCCGTTCAACAAACTATGGATGCTTGTGTCACAACTGATGTGTATTTTTAAATTCTCCAAAGAAAATTGTATTATTCAGACAACTCATTATAACATGTTCTTTAAAACAATGGTATAATATCATCAGAAGCGCTGGGGTACAATCCCGAATATCTCATGTTCTACTTGTCTGATTTTGATAAATTATAAAACAGGACGAGTTTTTAAATGGTTATATTATAACTGTAATTAATTTTATCTACTGCTACTTGATGAAAATCCATTATGATACTTAATGAATAAAAAACAACTTTTTTTCGAAAAATTGTGAAATTCGTTTCACAGTCTATTGTTTATTACTTGACAATATTGATTCGCTATACTGTAGCTTCTTCGGAAGTCACATCTAAACTTCTGCTATTACAAATACAATCCAGTTTCTAATTTTTTTGGAAATTGGGACCATGAATGTAATACTGATGATTTTTTTTGCTTCTTAATGTTTTTGTTTGATTCCCGGCGAGGACGTGACAACAGTACAAATCTTTTCTCATTAATTTGAGGTAACCTGTAGTGGGTACAGACTAATTCAAGAATTGACACCACATTGTTTTATTTTAAGGATTTATTACGAATAATGATTTTGTATTTACAGTACTGCCTTCTATAAAATAGTGGTACCAACTGTAGATACAGTACGCTACAAATATATTGTCAATACCTTACTGTCAAATGGTCATCCATGCATGCTGACAGGTCCTGTGGGTGGAGGAAAAACATCTGTTGCCCAGTCTGTGCTTGCTGGTATCGATAACAATGTGTATTCTATATTGAATATTAATATGTCAGCGCAGGTACAACAACAACTATTCTATTAGCTTTATTGTAGTATAAATGCATAGAAATTTACGGTAACTACAAGTAAATTGCTTTTACCTATGGTAATTCAACGGCCTATACTCTACGAACCTGATTTTAGACAACATCGTCGAATATACAGGAGACTATTGAAAGCAGAGTTGAAAAGAGAACAAAGGGGGTCTTTTTCCCTGTAGGTGGTAAAAAAATGATAATATTTTTGGATGATTTTAATATGCCAGCTAAAGAAACTTATGGATCTCAGCCACCCCTTGAACTTTTAAGACAATGGATTGATTATGGTTTCTGGTATGATAGACTGAAACAGACAAGAAAACATATAATGGTTCGTTTGTAATATATTTGCTCAGTTACTAAGATAATTGTTTTGTCGAAATTAAACACAAGACTTATTTCTTATTTACAAATAATGACAGAAGCTAATTTTGTTTAATAGGTACTTTATGAACAAGTTGTAAATTTAGATCATTATGTAAGATGCTGACGTTTGATGCATGTAATGTCCCTTTTTAGATTCTGCAGTACTAACTGTAGGAACGAAATTTTTATAATGTCATCACGGTGATGATGACTGTGTGATGTAGACTTTGTAGTCTGTTAACACTTTGTATGCAGGTTTTGCTATCGCGTCAGATATGACATAGAACATAATAAATGCTTAGCAAAATGAAAATATAAGGTGGTCCTCGGGAGTGGGAAGGCTTGATAATGTTGTTGTTTCATAACTATGTATAGTTAGCTGTGGATTGGTTTATTAAATTATGTGTCACTAAATGCTATTTGGTAATCATGGAGCAGTGGTCTCGTGATAAACCTGCTTTTATGACTAAGTCACTACTACAATACATGCTAAATTTATTTACAAATCCGTTGACATAGCAGAATTCTTTCGGTTCATACCGTAAAGGATCAATGTTCAAATATACGAAAGCAAAGAAAAGTGTAGGAACATATGAAAACGTCAATCACATTAGAGCATCTCTAGAACACACTCGAAAATATACATCCCGAAAACGAGTTCAAGAGTAGAAAGTTTTGACTGATCTCAAAGGCTTGCTATTACTTTCAGTGAGATTACTAAAGAAGAAGGTTTTGTTAATGAACTAAGAACCATTTAGGTGTTTAAAGGAAACTTATCGACCAATATGCTACAATTTCATCGAATATGTTGTATAGTGGTATGGAGAATTTTCACGAAAGGCTTCAGAAGTGCAAACAAATACCTGGCGTTATTTTTTAGAAATAAAAATTTCGTTTTACTAGGTTGTCGATGTTGTACCCTATTTTAATTAAGTAAGATTATTTTTAAAATCACTACGCTTATGTACATAACATAAATAACCATATGGTTGCGCAGAGGTCTGAGCATGACCGAGCGGCGTGGCCTAGTGCTCTAGATCATTGCTTAGTATTCGGGAGGTCACGGCTTAAAATCCAGGTCCGGCTGCTCTGATCCATGTCTACTGTAGTTTTCTTGTATAATTTAGGCAAAATGCTGGGGCAGTAATATTCCATAGATAGTCTTTCACTTCTCTTCTGTCTTCATTTCGTCCGTCTCAGCTTTCTGTCCCTAACCACACCATCTATCCATTCCCACGATTCCTTAAAGGAGACTGAAGGGGGCTTTACGCCTTATCCTCCGGCTTTGCACTACAGTGTAGGTCGGAGGGACTACCCACTCACCATCACGAGTAGCTGGTGGGAATGAAACACAACGAAGTTTTTTTTTCCAGCATGAGGGACCATCTATTACTCTACTTATATTTTGTCTTATAAAATATTATCCCCTCCGCTCGAGTTGAGTTTCCTGTCTCTAGTATTCTTGAAGCAAACTCTTACGGATGGCATTACCCTAACCCTCAGTCTAACGTTGTTTAGTATGCTTTGAATTTTACGTCATGAACCTATTATAATACTGAAATACATTAATCTTTTTGAACGTATTGTTTTAGAATTGCTTTCTGTTAGCGGCAATGGGTCCTCCCGGTGGTGGAAGGCAAATGATTTCCGAAAGAATGCTAAGTAAATTTTGTACCATTTATATGACTTTTCCATCGGAAGCCCAAATAGCGCGCATTTATGGAACAATGTTAAGTCAGCATCTTCAACCGTTTCATATAGAGGTCAAAGCTCTTGGGAAAGAAATTACAGAGACAACTATTGAACTGTATAATAATGTTGTGGCGAGGATGTTGCCAACTCCTGCTAAGATGCACTATCTATTCAATTTGAGAGACATATCCAGAGTCTATCAAGGCCTCCTACGAGCTCACAATGAGTATACAAATACCAAACCAGGAATTCTCAGACTTTGGGTTCATGAATGTGTCAGAGTGTTTTATGACAGGCTTATTGATGACAAGTAAGAATTAAACTGTATTGTCTTTAAGGTCTCCAATTTTAAACTCCATAAAATCAAAATTACTCTAGTAATTGAAAAAAGTGAGCTATATTCTCTAGAACTAACGTAATTTAGAATAGCAACTATTAACTAACCAACAGACACACAAAATCTACAACAAATCAATAATTTAGTTGTTTAGGTATAAAACCATTTAGTCTAAAAGAAAAGATCTAACAGTTGATAAATCTCTTTGTAGAGTTAGTAGGAGTAGACGATCTGACAATTTCCATTGTAAAAATAATAATATTTTTATTATTCAATTTTATGTAAATAAAAATAACGCTTAATACAATATTATTATAATCCAAAACAAAGAAGGTATTAAAATCCTTTTTCCTTTTTCGTCTAATTCAAAGGATCACATATCCCACATTTAAAACGCGTCCTACACAATAGACACAGCGCACCGAAAGCCATATCCCAAAATAAGACCCGATAGTTCGAAACTGGTCGTGGGATATGGTATTCGGTGCGCTGTGTCTACTGTGTAGGACGCTTTTCAAATGTGGGATCTGTGATCCTTTGAATTAGACGAAAAAGTATTTTATTATCTTCTTTTTTTTTGGACTGTTATCTTCGTCTAATAATCGTTCGGAATCAACTGAGTAATTCAATACCGGTAGGGTCATTAGCTCTCGAAGTAGTTGTTTCTGTTGATTCCATATTTATATAAAATTATTATAGTTAAATTTTAACCATCAGATGCTGTGACTAAAGTGGTTAGTCCCTAATACAGTAGAATCCCATTAATTGTTAGTACCACATTTTCTTAAATAGTTGTTAACATGTGGTCCAGTTCAGATAAATATTTCGCCGCACGATAAGCTAGAACTCCTGAACAAATGGGGCGGATCTTCGGATAAAATAACGCCGGTAGAGGAGTGTAGAGTGACTCGTGCATCGACAATGTTAGAATAAAAATCCAGATTACTGACACCACCGGAGTACTGATGACCGGATTAGTGAGATTCTACTGTATGTAGTATTTCGATAAACACTCAGCAAGTGTTCTGACCACGCTGCGTTGAAGATTAAGTTTAACAAATGGAAACTGTTTCAAATACTATGAAATATTTATTTAATTTAGCAGTAATTATCTACAGATAACAATACATTCTGCTCATTATTTTTCAAACAACAAAACCATTTGTAATTAATAACTCGCTGTCACTACTATTTCGCTCATTGAAACTCTTCTTCGCTCTTCGCTACTGTTCATTTATCGTTAGAACTAGTGGATTGATTTCATTGCAGTTTATATATAGGGAATGATGTGGAATTTTCCGGGCTATTCTGCCGTGGTATTTTCTTCCTCTTCTGCTGCTAGACGTTTCGCCAACCCTGACTGCTGTCATCCTCAGTAGATTTCAACCGCTGTCGTTGTTGGTTTCTTTTCTGAGACAACAGCGGTTGGAATCTACTGAGAATGCCAGCAGTGAGGGTTGGCGAAACGTTTAGCAGTAGAAGAGGAAGGGAGGACCACGGCAGAATAGCCCGGAAAATTTCACAATATTCAATGGACGCCGGCCGTGAAAGCCTAAAATCCGTTTTATATATAGGGACTGGATTTGTTCTTGAATGTACGTTCTAGAGAATTGTAGCCTTCTTCGAAACTCGACAACCCACACTATTGGCCTCTATCCTTTTTTTCTTATAAGTAGGTTGCCTACACATACGTTAACAATAGGTTCATTTTCTGGGTTGTTTTTCCATGACCGATGGCGATTTGCTATGTCAAAAATTTCGTTGCTGGTAGTTTTTTCGCAACAGTAGGAGTTGTTTAGCATAGCCAATCGCCATCGACCACGGAATAACGACCCGGAAAATAAATATTATTGTGACATATTTACGGTTTTTATCTAATATTTTAATTATTTTGCGTACATGGAGCAACATTGTTTCGTTGAGTGGTTAATCGAAACTATCAGGGTGCACTGATGAGATTTGACAAGTTCGAAATCGTGACACTTGTGGTGGTACAACGAGGGACCGTTTAAGTGTTACGTAACGTAGTTAAGGAGGATAAATGCTTGTAAAATATTAATTTTTGTTCTAAGGGGAATGGGAATCATTCCCAGTGTTTGCGCGACATCATTAATATGTGTAGGTAAAGATGGGCATGTGGGTGTTACGTAACGCTTGGGAAGAGGGTATATCGAAATTATCGAATATATATCGAAAAAATAATTAATTGTAAGCAAAATAGTCACATAATTGGTAAACTAAAATTAATGAAAGATTATGTTTCTTTAGGGATCGTGAGTGGTTCCTCACCCATATTCATGAACAATTAGGAAGACATTTTGAGATAACTTTACATTCCATTTGCCCTAACTGGACCATTCCAACATTCGGTGATTTCGTAAACCCGTGGAGAATTTATGAAGATTTGCAAGATCCCCGTGTTGTTCGAAAATTTATTGAAGGACAAATGGAACAGTACAATGTGTCACCTGGTGTTGTTCGAATGGATTTGGTACTATTTGCCGATGCCATTGACCATATCTGTAGAATTACAAGAGTTATTTCTCAACCTAGGGGAAACGTTATGCTTATTGGAATAGGTAAGCTTTTAGTTAATGTTAATTTACATCAGATTTTATTTGATCATGGATTTCAATAATTGCCGCAAGTATTATGAAATAACCGTTCTAGTGGTATTACATTTATATTCCTCTTAAGAGTGTTTTTATGTGTAACATACACGGTTATTCAAACTGAGTGTTACATTAAACATTTTAGGAGAACTAAGCATGTTAGAGATTTGAAAATTTGGGAGTAGGGGTTATCAAGGATAATCGTTTTATCTAAAATATTTTCAATTATCTCCCACTTCCGGTTATCCAAGAAGTTGATGTCAACTTTGTTATTTTAAATGGAATTAAATTGTCTAAACAAATAAAATATTTTTTTGGAATATTGCTGAAAATAATGTCTAGCATGTTTTAGAAATTGCTAAAAAAAGAACATACTGTTAATAATACAATAAAAAGTATTAACTTGCAATTAATTTTTTTAGTAAGTAATTTAATTCCCACTCTTATGTAGTAAAATTTTTGTATGTTGTTATTAATATGTTCACGAACGTATATTATTAATAAGTCCACCGTTAGAGGAATTTTTCCGAACAAAGATCTAACTTGATTCCACTAAAACGAAAATTTTCACATTTACGGTAAGATACGCATAAAAATTCCTTTAATTCAATACTATCTTTTTATTTTAAGGCGGTGGTGGTCGACAATCGCTGTCGAGGATCGCCAATTATATATGCGAATATAACACCTTCGAGTTGACTGTTTCAAAAAGTTATAGAATTCCAGAGTTCAAGGAAGACTTAAAAGCGCTTTATTCAGCAACTGGGGGAGACAATAAACAAACTGGCTTTTTATTTAATGATACCCAAGTAATGGACGAAGGTTTCCTTGAAATAATAAATAACATGCTAAGTACAGGAGAAGTGGCTAATTTATATAAACCAGATGAATTTGAAGAAGTAAGCATCACAAAATCCACGTTTGAGAAATACCAAATTTGTCTTCAATAAAGGTTCCTATTATTTACAAAGCTGTCATTCTAAAGGTCTATAAATACATATATCGGTACCAATCAGACAATAGTCTGACACCTTTACCTCCGTCTGTCCTTTATCGCCGCCATAAAATTAAAAAAAAACATTGCATTCTTTTATTGAACTTTTAGCGTCCGTTAAAATGCTAATATTGCCTCAGTACTAACTAATAACAAAAGTACTAATTAATAAATACAAATACAACACAAAATCACCAATACAACATAATATAAACGAACGAAATATATATGGGCGGGTGGTCCCTTCGACCTACACTCTAGTGTAAAGCCGGAGGGTAGGGCGTAAAGCCCTCTTCAGGCTCCTATAATAAGTCCTGGAAATGGATGTTTGGTGTGATTAGAGAGAGAAAGATGAGACGGAGATAGAACCATCCTACTGCCTCAGCTAAATATTTAGCAACGCGTTCGATCAAAGACAGAGATTTCATTTGGTTTTCTATTCCGTATAGGACGATCTGCAAAAGACGATTTTGAAGAATCACTTAAAATCAATCAATCATAAATATCGTATATTTTTGGCAGATGTGAATTTCAACAGCACATATATATTAGCTGTCCCTGTACAGTAGTCAAGCCCGATAGTTTCTATTTATTGTATTCAAAAGAATCAATCAAAACTTTAAGAAGAGGACAAAGAATAACTAGTTTAACAATACGAAAAAAATGTTTTTTTCTTTGCTTTCTAGGAATTTTTGAGATTACTCTCATATTAAGTTATTTGAAATTGTTGTTTCATGTGGAAAGTTATAGTAAATTACATACTAACACAAACCTGTTTATCCCTTTAGATAAAAGGCAGAATAGCAAATGCCGCTGCAAAGGCCGGTGTTCCTTATACTACTGAAGCTCTCTATACGTTTTTTATCGAAAGGGTGCGATTAAACATGCATGTAATATTGTGCATGAGTCCTGTCGGTGAAGCATTTAGAAACAGGTTAAGAATGTATCCTGCGTTAATAAGTTGCACTACTATTGATTGGTTCTGTGACTGGCCTAAAGAGGCTCTTATAGAAGTGGCTAATAAATACATTGATGGTGTGGATTTTGTTGCAACAATCAGTGGAGAAAAAATAGTAAGCTTCCTAAACATTTATATGGAACTAGTTATTTCAACAATTGTAGTGTATTCATCACTGTAATAATATCATCTAAGAATTATAGTGTAAAGCGTGAATATGTGAACCATATTTTGGAAAATAGTACATAACTTAGTAGAATTAGGGCTAAAGAACGTGGTGTAAATGCACGGTTAGGTCCATGTTTTATCGACAACTGCGGCTGACATCCTTAGTGGTACTGCATTGACAATGTTCGCATTTATCTTTTCATTTTTTGATTGTAAGTTATTGACCTTGTCAGTCACACATTTTTTACGTCTCAAATTTTTGTTGTATTGTCATGTGCATTTGCTGTCCGTTTCTTTCTTTTGCTATTTATGGTTTTATAATATTAATTGTATTATTTTTTCTTTGTGTTCAAATGTGCATCTAGAGTTTAAGTTAGTTTATACATTTATTGGGGCTAATTTGTTGACCCATCGGTCCATTTCGAGGACTTAGATGATGCACCGACACATAGATTACAATGTTGCATTTTTTGTGTTTACGTTTTCCCTCCTTTTTGTTTGTTTTGTTGTTTCAAGTGTCGGTGCATCGGAACCACCCCTCCTCTAGGGGCGGTTCTTAAATTCATATATAATATAGTTAACAGTTGTTACAGTTAGTACAGTTCAATTCATTCATTCAAAAATTAGACGTTTAGGAGAGATCATCTTTAGTACATATAACATATAGCAACAATTACAGCAAGATCTCTATAAACGTATAGTAGCAATAACATATAGTTCAATCAATCAGTCATAATAATTTAATCTTCGTATATAAGTAGCCTTCACGACGTTCCATAAAATTAGTGTATATAGTTTGTAAATAGTTGGGTGTAATAAACAATTAAAACATAAAGTCCGTTTATTGCACCGATTCCCCCATAGGAATCAAAAGAAGTGGCACATCTATGCACCGGTGAAATAATTCATTTCATCACCTAATTAAACAGACAACGTAGGTGAACTTTTCACCTCAAGGACTCGGCAGCGATTGAGTGGAGAATTCGAACCTTAATTCTTCTATGGATTTCGGCCGTGGTGACCGCCTATGTATATTTATAAAAATAAGAATGTGTAAAAATACAGAAGGATAATATAACCTTCGACATTACATTAGTTCAGTGTAAACGTACCTTAAAAAGTATGTTAGTTAATAATAAAACCGCAGTAGACCCTATTTAAAAATGTGGTGTTTACCAGATTTTGTAAGGAATGTAATGCCAGCAACATTGGTCAGAGTGGTAGATCTATAAAAAACAGAGTAAAAGACCATATATATATATATATATATATATATATACATAAATAAAAAACTACAAAAAACTAACATAGCTGAACACTGTACCACGTTTACTCCATCCATGTACTTTAGTTTGTCAGGGTTTTTATGTAGAACTAAATTAATTACTAAATAATGGTAACATCAAATAACAACGTATATTTACAAACGGAAATGAAGAGTATAAAAAAATGGAGATGTAATGAAAATTGACTCGAAGGTTGCCAAGTAAGATAAGAACTCAAGAATTTAGAATTTGAATAATTTAAGAAAATTATGAAGGGTTGTAGATAAAACAAGGGAACCAATGGTAAGTGAATATCATTTGGGAATGACGAAGATACAATTTATAGAATTAAGACGTTGAACCCAAATCAGCGAAGAAAGCCATCATACAATAGCAATTAGGTAGGACAGCAAAGTATAGAAGTTAAAATGTTAGTAGGGATTATAGGAAAGTACAGCAATAAAAGTTATTGACACAGATGGGTAGAATACAAAAGCTTTAGGAGATAATGTTGCGAAACATTTACATAAATACGCAAAGAAATATACACAAAAGATTTACTTATTTACACAACGACATTATCTACAGGGTGTTGCAGTTGACGTTGGTCGCTACAGTACTATAAACAAAAGCAAAAAATTAACAATGCTAGAAAATGTATAAATTAAAAAAAGCATTACACAAAAAAATTAAATATTGTTAATGATCAAGTAGAATTAAGGTAAATTTTATCCCATCTACTGTTTAGTAAAATTTTGTAACGGATTAGGTATAAATTAAGGATAGGCTCATTGTAATTTTAGTATGTCTTACTCTTGATAATGGGCTATGCCCGAAATGTATATATCGATAATATAAAAAATTAAGTAAATTATCCCAAGTTGGTTTTATTTATTATTTTTGTTTATTTAAAAACACAAATAATAAATGATTTTGAAAGTTAACACTAGTTATTCATTTACTAATTCCCGTTATAATGGGCAGAATGAACTACGAACTTGTTAATTAAATCACACAATGTTTCTTCATTGAAGTTAAATTTGTTAAATTTACTCAACAGTAACTCAACTTACAGGAACGGAGAAAAGAATCGGTTTTAGAGTCATCGCAAGAAAAGCTTCGAAAAGCAGCAGCAAATATGTTTTCCTCTATTCACGATACGGTAGCTAAGTATGCTACCAGAATGATAAACGAAATGAAGAGGTACAGTTATGTAACTCCCCCAAATTATTTGGAATTGGTGGCTGGATATAAGGAGTAAGGACTTTAATAATGACGAATTATTCAAATTTATTTATAAAATTAGCGTTTAAACTGTTACATCCTCCCTTTAGGAGGCAGTCCGTGACAAATCGTCATACCACCTTTAAAGCGATGGGTTATTTTGTGTTTATAGTTAATTGGGGCTCAATTAGTAGCTGCATCACAAAAAAACCCACGTCTGCTAATGTTATATGACGTCAAATACGAGTCTGTGATTTTGAAACGAATCATAGTTTTATTAACAAAAATTCCAATTTATTTTTCAACATAGTTCCCTTTTAAATGGATGTATTTACTATAGCGGTACTCAAGTTTCTTTATGCCCCCTAAAAAGTTATTTCTATCAAACTCCTCGAAATATTAATTTACCGCAGCAATGATCCCTTCATTATACGAAATTCTTTTACTTCCAAATTAAGTTTACATTATAAGAAACAACGAATAATCGGAAGGGGCTAATTCTGGGGAATAAGGTGGTTGGGGAAGTATATCCTAGCGTAAATCAAAAATTTGGCTGTTAAAATGGCACTCGTGAAAGCTGATGCATTGTGGCGGAAAAGCATTTTCTGACTAATAGAGTCGCATTTCCTACAGTATGGCATCAAATCGATCTAAAAGGGAGGGGGGTTGTGTGGTTCGATTTTGGAATATAATGAGGAAAATAATATCAAAAATACAAAGAATTTTCGAAAAACTATTCGAAACGGGTAGGGGTATTTCGCCAAACTTTGGAAAAAATGTTCCAAAAGGGAGGGGGTATTTGGTGAGACTTTGGAAAAAATGTTCCAAAAGGGAGGGGGTATTTGGTTAGATTTTGGAACAAAATGTCGAAACTAATAGCTAAAATACAAAGAATTTCGAAAAAATATTCCAAAGGGGTGGGGGTATTTCGCTAGATTTTGGAAAAAATGTTCCAAAGGGGGGAGGGATGCGTGGTTTGATTTTGGAACAAAATGTCGAAACTAATAGCAAAAATACAAAGAATTTTCGAAAAAATATTTCAAAGGGTTGGGGGTATTTCGCTGGGATTTTGGAAAAAATGTTCCAAAGGGGAGGTGGTATTTGATTCGATTTTGGAACAAAATGACGAAAATAATAGCAAAAATACAAAGAATTTTCGAAAAACTATTCGAAACGGGTAGGGGTATTTCGCTAGACTTTGGAAAAAATGTTCCAAAAGGGAGGGGGTATTTGGTTCGATTTTGGAACAAAATGACGAAACTAATTACAAAAATACATCCTCTTCTATAGGTAATAGATTATTATTATACCAAGTGGGTCCCAAAAATTTTGTTCAAGACCTTACCGACAGATGGAACCATCGCCAGGTTTAGTTCACATTTTCGACTGATCTTTTGTTGCTGGTATATAATAATAATAATCACACGAATAATCACATGCGCCATATTGCAGACAGCTTCCTCATGTCCGAACATTCATGTAATCTATTTATATTATCGTACGTTCTAGTGTTTTACCAGAAGGAACCACTAAGTTCTTCACTGTTCTCGCATTTTCATTATTCTGAATCTTGTTATTTGTCTTATACTAAGTTTATGACGCCGATTATTAATTTTTGCCTCGAGTTCTCGCACGCAACAGCGTAATATGAAAATTGTTAAGAAAGGCTGCAACCTTAGTCAAAGGCGAGTGGGAACGACTAATAATTATATAAATATAATATATAAGCATACCTGCAAACGGACTCTCTACCAATCGGACTGCTTTAAAACGAGAAGGGTTTTTCATATACTAGGCATGTTTTTTAAGTACCATTTTGAAATGCTGCAGCCGCAACATCTGCGGTCAGCATTTCACGCATGCGCACTAAGTATCTACATCTCTCACCTACGCACTGATGCTATTACAGTCTGATTCGCCCTTGTTTACTTTGTTTACTGAGTGTTTAAGATGCCTCCGATAATCGTGAGTCCCGCCGACTGTGAAGCCCGGTCTGTTATACGATTCCTTAGTGCTAAAGGACTAAAACCGTTTGCAGTCTGCAGTTTACGGATAAAACATAATGAGTGATGGATAAGTAAGGAATCTGCGCCGTGCAATCCAGAACAAAAGACGTGGCAAGTTGAGCAAGGGCACCGTTTTGCTGCATGACACTGCCTGTCCGCATGTAGCTAATCGAACCAAAGATCTCATCACATCTTTTCACTGGGAAACTCTAAATCATCCTCCGTGCAATCCTGATCTGGCGCCCAGTGACTACCATTTGTTCCTGCACTTGAAGAAACATCTGGGCGGTCAGTGTCTTCAAGACGACGACGAAGTCAAAACAATTGTGATGCAGTGGTTAACAGTTAACAACTCAGGCGGCAGAGTTCTATGAGAAGGGTATTCAAAAACAGGTCAAACGTTATGACAAGCGCCTCAATATTGAAGGAAATTATGTAGAAAAGTAGATTAAGGTGCAGGCTTTCATGTAAAAATAAAATTATTAAGATATCTCTCCACGTTTCTTTATTAATTTCAAAACAGTACTTACTTAAAGAACATGCCTCGTATGTTTTCTATATCAAGCACGCTGCTATAGCATTATATGCTGCTTCCATATATTTATGCTCTAAGATTGAGATGAATTAATTTTTTTTATAAAAAATGAATTTCGTCGGTTTTACTATTTGCCGGCTCCTTGAACTGACTAAGCATTACAAGGGTGCGGAAATTGACCAATATATGAAATTCATGGCATTGCTACGATTTTCTACTAGTATTTCTTCGTAATTAAAACTAATATATTTATATTCTCTGTAAGTTAGAGCAACGAACGTTTAGTAACGGTACATAGTACATAATTGGATTAAGATACATATAAAACCTTTTACGAAAATCAATGCTTATGTTTTAAGAATGCTCGCTGAAAAACGGGAAGAAATTGCATCGCAAGCAAACAAGCTTAGAAACGGACTATGGAAGATAGAAGACTGTAGAGAAAAAGTAGAACAGATGTCTGTAGAGCTGGAAGAGGCTCAAGCAAAAGTCGAAGAGTTTAAGGTGCAATGCGATGAAATGATCGTTATTATAGCCGCTCAAAGAAGAGAGGCCGACGAACAACAGAAGGAAGTTACTATAAAGAGCATTAAAATAGGAGAAGAGGAAATACAGTGTAAAAAACTAGCGGATTTAGCGCAGGCCGATTTAGATGAGGCGATGCCAGCATTAGATGAAGCTGTTCGGGCCTTAGATGCTCTTAATAAGAAAGACATTAGTGAAATGAAATCTTATACGAAACCGCCTGAGAAGGTGAAACTGGTTATGGAAGCTGTAATGATTTTAAAGCAGGTAAAAGAAACATATCCCACTTGAAATTACACTTTCCTTTCCTCTCTTTCACCTATAAATATAAGTATAAGCTTTTGCTCAGTAATGTTTCGAAAATACCAGACGTGGATTTTATCAGACGGTCTCGATAAAACACCGACTAACTAAATATAAGGAGCTCTTTAAACGTAAGTTGTCATTAGACACTTTAATTGTTCCATTTTCTGTATTGAGCAAATTCTGAGTTTTCAGATCATGATGTAGCACCCTTCCTTGGTGATACAACAGTATTGCATTGGTTATCTGAAGTAAATAGCTTTTGACTAGTTTAGGGTTCATTAATTTTCCTTTTCCTAAACTATCTAGATACCGTTTTAAGTCAATTGAATGAAATTCAAAAATTAAATACGGTTTGGAAATAAACCAATGATTAAGTAGGCACATTGTGAGAAGAATATATGCATAACAAATTTACCTGCATTCCTCTGTCAATACATCCTCTAATGTTACAAAATTTAGATGACGAAGTACCTTAAGAAGTGAGATCTCTCTGATTGCAGTTGAAGGTACACCTTCATCTTCCGATTCTAATCTGTAAAGTGGATTATAAAAATTGTATTAATCAGGAGCATCACTTCACTGATATTTTACCACAATTTAAAGACAGATAATTATAGGAAGCTTTACCTAATTTTCTTCATTGCAACAATCTGGCCTGTTTTCTTATGTTTACCGTTGTAAACAACTCCATAAGTACCTTTCCCAATTTTTTATATTTTTGTGAAAGCATCCATTTGAAATTTGTAAACCTGAATATTAAAATGGATTTGAATGAATATCTATCTCAGAGCGTTGTTATATATGGTTTTTAATAATTTTAATCAACACGTGAATGCCATACATTTGATAATTCTATCTTTTATTAATGAACATGCGTATAATTGTCTAATATCTGATTATGGCAGTATTCGTCATGAATCAGTTGCTAACTGAAGTATTTCATGTGTTAGATCAGGGACTTATCTAGGTATCTATTTGTTCAACTGGAGGAATGACGCAGTTTAAGGCATTTGTCTGAAAAAAATAAATTCGTCAGTTAACATCAAATATAAGTATATTGAAACATACAACTTGCTCTTATTGACCAATAATTAATTTTGTTTTTATTGTGACGTAGGTGTCTATGTTTATAGCAAATAATTATACCTGGCTATTGCCCTCGGCTTTACACTCAAATATTTCCAAATCTAATGTCAAATATCTAAAAAGAGCATATTTTAAACATATATATGAGCATTTATTCCGATGCTTGTTGCATAATTAAATACATTTTCAGGTAGATACAAGTTGGGAAGAAGCTAAAAGACAATTAGGTGACCAATATTTCTTGCAAGGTCTACGCGAATTTGATAAAAACAATATTTCCGATAAGACTATGAAGAAAATACATCAATATACAACAAACCCAGAATTTGTACCAGATAAAGTTGGTATTGTATCTGTTGCTGCAAAATCTCTTTGTATGTGGGTCATTGCAATAGAGAAATATGCAAAGGTTTGGAGGTGAGAGCAATATTGCACAAAGTTTGTTTTTGAATGTCTGTTGTTGAATGTTTGTGTGCTTCTGTATTTTAGAGTTGTGAGACCCAAAAAGGAAAAGCTAGATGAAGCTTTAGAATCGTTAAAGGAGAAACAGAGATTGCTAGCAGAGGCTCAAGCAAAACTGGCCGAACTGAATATGATGTTACAAAAGCTGCAACGAGAATATGAAGAAAAGCTAATCCAAAAGGAGGAGTTAGATAGAAAGGTGAAAGAAGAATATTGTCAATCATATTGTAAATTCTTTAATCTACGCAAAGAACATACTTACCTACCATTGATATAAATAATGAGTTTCTAATTGAAGGTCTTATATTTTTATGTTCCTTCTCATAGTAAAAATCCACGAATTTATTATTTATAAAATCAATAGTTAATTTGGTTATTTCCCCATCCAAAAATATATAATAAATTAGCAGGTATTACCTACGGAAAAAATGGTGACAACAAAGACAACTCTTTTAGAATGTTTACAATAAAGGCATTTCGATTTTGTCTTTGTTTCGCTGGGAATTCCAGAAAATGATCAATTTGAAAGAAAAACAAGTTCAACCTAAAATATTATCTGTATTATCGGGCCAGTAAGACTAGACATTAAAATCGTAAAGCGTAATGTATTCTGGTTTATTTGTATGTTGACAGGACCAATTAGCGTATTGTTAACAACAAAATTGCTGCTTTGAATAATCTGTAATTGTGTATTTTTAGATATTACCATTTTTAAATTTGCAACAATTTAGACTTATTAGGAAATGTATGGATTTGGTTTCTACTTTGTGACATTCCATATTAATGTAGAAGTAAAACGACGTTTAATTTTGCAATGTCACCAATATTATTTACACCCCGGACCGGTTTCGACTTACAAAGCCATTGTCAACAGGTAAATAAAATTGGTGACAGTGCAAAATTAAACGTCGTTTTATTTCTACATTAATTTAGACTTACTCACAGTTCTGTACGTTCAGGTGTATATGTATTTTTCATTAAAAATTATTATAAAACAATAACTGAAAACGTTCAATATTTTGTTGATGATAAAAACATGGCTATAAGTCGAAAACAATTGGAGGCACAGAAATGTTTAAAAATAATACTAATAACAACTTAAAAAAATTGAAGATTTTCATGTATTACGCAGCTACAATCAGTTTTGCGAAGCAGCAAACTTTGGTTCACATTAACCTAATAGGTTATAGCCTTCTTTAATTATGGTTCTACTGGCTTATATGTGAATATGAATATTAATGAATATTATATACTTATAGGTACTTGTATTTACTGCCTTTTTATTGTATATAGCACAGTTTTCTTATAATTTACTTTCTTATCTATATTTATTAATTATTGGTAGGTATATTTGTGTAGTATGAGAAATGTTTCCAATTATTATACAATATACAAGGTAAATAATTCGAATTGTTTCTGCGATAGGTTCATTGTAAAACGTTTTGAACAATATTAAGTTTTTTAAAATTATGCCAGAAACGTTTTCACAAAATTTATTAAGAACCTTTTGGCCATTCTCAAAGCGAGTACTCTTGTAGTTCTCAAGTTACTCAAACTGAGCAGTACTTCAGATATTTTATGAAAAATAAGAAGTTACAGATTTGAAAATTTAGGAGTAGGGATTATAAAAGATGATCTTTTTATCTAAAATAATTTCAACTGTCTGTCACTTCTGGTTACACCAGAAGTTGTATCAACTTTATTATTTTAAATTGAATAGTATATGTTTTACAACGAATTCGTATGAACCATAAAATTTTAAGATGACTTCAATAATCAACTTATATTCCCACAATGAATAGCTTCTGAGATAATTTAATTTATATAAAAAATATCGCTACCATAAACCAAACTATAAAAAATCATAACTTCCATGAAAAATTACTTAGTGTTTAAAACTTTTACTAGTTGTGGTCAAGTCTTAAGGCTAACGTGATTCCAAAATTAAGCTTCACAATTTATACAGGGTGTTCAGAAAACAATTAATTTTAAGAAATTCAATCACAAACAATTTCATTGTTTCAAATAAAATATGGCAGGTGTATTATTAACTTATAGTCTACAAAGGAAACAGAAAAAGAAAAGAAACGTTTCAACAAAACTGTTTATTTCTCGACAATTGTTTTGACCTCTAAATGTGATAGTTACTATTGTACTCTTGAAAATGACCTTTTAGAGGTCGAAACAATTGTCGAGAAATAAACAGTTTTGTTGAAACATTTCTTCTATTTTTCTGTTTCCTTTATTAAAAACGATTCATCGAGAATACACCAGTGAAAGTTTAAATATTATAGTTTATAAATGAAATAGGCCATTTATTTAATTTTAGGCTGAAATGCTTCGATTGAAATTAGAAAGAGCTGCTATGTTAGTGGAGAATTTATCAGGAGAAAAAGAGAGGTGGGAGCAAACAGTAATTGATCTAAAAGGCAAATTTAATAATTTACCTGGTGACTGTCTACTTGGAATTGCATTTATTTCTTACATGGGGCCCTTTGTTACGCGATATAGAGACGAAATGGTAGACAGGTGGAAAAAGGAGGTTAAGTTCCTGCATTTTACGTTAATATCTCTACAATTAAATATTTAGTTTTTACATTTTTTTAAAAGGTATAGTACTTTATTGTAGGTTGAAGAAGAAGAAATTCCATTTTCGAACGATTTTAACGTAATAAACTTCCTATGTGACCCGACAACGGTTCGAGAATGGAATATTCAAGGGCTACCTTCTGATGCATTTAGTACTGAAAATGGGATAATTGTTGTGAGAGGCTCTAGATGGCCATTAGTAATTGACCCTCAAACACAAGCTCAGAGGTGGATTAAAAATATGGAAACCAAGAATGACTTACAGGTTAGACTACCACAATAAGTTCCTTTTTCCTTTTTTTTAATTGAATACTGGGTAAGGCCAATAAATGTCTACCATTTTCGTTAAAAATACTGGACACTGACGCATCTTTTGGATAGATAGTTTCATTTCTCAGATACAGTAGAGACTCGATAATCCGGATCAATTAAAACACGGACGATGCGGATCACTGAGTCGTCATTAAAATCATAAAAGATTAACAATGTTTATTGGTACAACCAAATGTTCATTTCGACTACGATGTCTCCCGTTTTTTATATTCATTTACAATTCTGTCTATTCTTTCATCTAAATTTATATATTTCGGTTTTCTTCCCTTTCTTTCTAAATTTAAATATGTTCGGTCAATCAAATGATTATTTATTTTCGCTTCCAGTTTAAGATGTTCTATTAAATTATTAATATTCGATGGGGCTTTTTAGGAAGAGAATTAAGTCAATTGTTCCATCTTTCGACAGAATTATTAGTTCGGTGTCTTTGCTGGTACACATTCCACATATTTATCTCAATTTTATTATTTTCCAACCAACCACTCGCTTACAAAGTAGTCGAAAAAGTCGGATAACTTTGGAAGGGACGGAGTTGTTTCCATTATCTTAAGGTATCCTTCTTCCACATCTTGTACCTAATGGACCGTAGGCCAATGCAGCGCACATTCGAATGTGAAGCCTGACTTATGAATCAATTGCGAAGGTCGTTGTTAAACGTGTATTTTGGACTCTTCTCCACAACACTTATTAATATGGTAGTTACAGCCACTTATATAAACACTCGGAAGATTATTTTTTAAGCTGCTTATTGCTGCCATTTCGAAATCGATTTTAATTTGTTTAGGTGCCCAATTAGGTACCACGCTTTTTATAGTAGGAAATAATTTTTCATACTTTGCTTTTTTCTTGCTTTCAAGAAAGGCAAATAAAACTGGGACTATATTATTGATATAAAATTTAAGGATCACCCTATTTACATTTCCTGAAGGGCAATAAAAGTATATGAATTTATGTGGCGTTGATCGCCACAATTTTATAATTTTATTTTATTATTTAATTAAGTAGCTAAGTAAACAGAATAAAATACCGAACAGAAAAATAATAATAGATATGTATTATGTACTTCGTCCGTACGAAATATTTATTAATTTCTAAAATATATTATTAATGTTTTTTCTAAAATAAAAGTAGCCTAAGTTACTCCTTATTCTATTAGCTATCTGCCAGTGAAAGTCACTCAAAATCGGTCCAGCCGTTCTGGAGATTATCAGGAACAAACAGGCAGACAAACAAAAATATATAAAAGAATGTTGTTTTGGTATATTTACCTTGTAAACATCCATATGCATTTTATTTATCTGTATAGATATTAAATTGTTCCCTGAATTCACATTAACTTTTAATGAACAACTTCGTATTCCAGTGTTGCATGTATTACTTCAAATTATTCAGAAAAAATAGATAAGTTTAAATATGTTAAAATATAATATGGTGTCCATAAAACAAACTGAGGATGGTGTGGGATTCTCGGAAACGGCTTGATGAAATATACCAAATGCTACATACTTCTAAAGTACATAATAGATAAACAAATTAGTGTTGAAGTAATTATTAGATAATTGTAAAAACAAAATAGAGCACAATTTCGAAATTGACGTTTACCGATTTTTCTTTGATAACTTCTGAACTAGTACTAATTTGTCCATTTTCAATACGACATGTTAACTTGCATAAAATTCTGCAGTGCTTTCCCCATTTATCCGATTTTAACAACGATGGAACCCCTGCTATAGGCACATAAGGCGTACAACTTAATGTTATTTTATCAATAAAAATATCGAAAATATCGAAACATATATGTACCTATCTAGTAGTGAGAAAAAAGAAACAAGTTCGAAAAATAATATTTGGCTGATTAGCTGTTAGCTTCTGAAGGAAAAATTTCGGACAATTAATTGGAATTTCAATGCAGAACTGTTTGACATTGAAAACAGCTGAGTTACTGTATACAGGTTACTTAAATAAATGTTTATTTATAGGTCATCGATTTAAGCACTCCAAGATTTATGGGGGTATTAGAAAAAGCAATACAATATGGGAAACCAGTTCTATTACAAAACATTCTAGAGGAAATGGACCCATCTCTTAATCCAATACTCAACAAAGCGATTGTAAAACAAGGTGGAATGGAATTAATTAAACTGGATGACAAAATGATTTCATATAACCGCAAATTTAGACTATTTATTACAACTAAACTTACTAATCCTCATTATCCACCTGAAATATCAACCAAAACATCGCTTATAAACTTTTCAATTAAGCAACAAGGCTTAGAAGCACAACTTTTGGGAATTGTGGTAAGAAAAGAAAAACCACAACTTGAGGTACAAAAGGATGAAATGGTGCTAACAATTGCAAGAGGCAAGTGAACTTAATTTACTAATAAGTTAAAACGATTTCATTCGAAATTATCACGACAGACAATATTTATAAATTACATAGGTCAACGACATCAGGGGTTAAAGAGGAGAAAATAAAAGCGTGTAATTTGCGACATTGAGTCCATCTCTGTCCTCCGAAATACCTTAGCTTGTCAGGATTTTAGTATGTCCTACCCCCAAACTTAAATAATACAGGTTATTTGTGGTACACTGTACATGAAATATTTTTAAATAGCGTAATTCAATAAAACACAAAATTTCATTCATCTCGATGAATAGCTTCAACCGGGCGGTCATTTTCAAGAGTGCAATCAATACTAATTTTAAATAACTCTAGGTGGCAGTTAAATGCACAGGTAAGAAAAATGCGTTTCACAAAGTTATAATGTTGGTGAAAACCATGAAATTAAAGTTCAGACAATAAAAAGGGTGAATTTTTAATTGAAAGTTTTGTTTGATTATTTAGAATATTTATATTCGAAAGAAATTCCAAAATATTTAATTTGTTCCTTTTTTGCTGGATAGGAAAAAAATTGATATAAGTTTGGTCAACTTCGTAATTTTCCCATTTGTAATGATCGGATATCCCTGTCAGGTTGGTTAAATTGTTGGTATTTACAAAATGTATTGTTCATTTAACCTAATCTGAACTGATCTGCCACTTTGGCCTATTTAAATTTCATCTCAATTTTTAAAATTCAACTGGTAGACTTAGGGTATTTTTAAAATTATGGTGTTGTTAACAATAAGTGGATATAGGCTTAACTTTCTTAATCGTCTTACTACTTTACTTGTTGCTGTATTTAGGTAATTGAACGTAAGGTTTGAGTTGAATATAGGGTTCAAAAGTTCAGTTCACTATGTATAGAGATCGTAACAGAAACTTAATTATGGTTTTCGAGGTGATGACTATGGAGGGTTTAAAAGAATCAGAAAAGAAAGGAATCATCTGCGGTCTATTGTTTGATGGCGAACTCTAATGTTACCCCAAAAAAGCTTCAGCACTGCAGTTTCGAGAAATCTCAGTATAAAAGCCATTATTTCAGTAATATTCGAATTTATAAATTACGATTTTAAATTTTCTGTGGCTATTTTAAGGCCAGATATTAATTCAATGACAAAAGATACCTCGAAAATGCATACCTTCTAAGTTGTTTTGATCTTCTAGTTCGCGCGGTAGTGCTCACAAAAATTGAGAATTTGGGATTAGGATATCCCAAAATCAAACGTGCTGTGGCAGCTTTAAGGTCACACTCGGAATCATCATCGCAAAGAACGTCGGAATTGATATTTTCGGTCTTAGTGTCTGATGAAATTTGACCTGTGTTATAAAATTATTTTATCTGGAGATATTTCTAGGAAAGAGAGCTTTAATTGATTTAGAAAATGAGTTGCTAAGACTTCTTAATGAGACACGAGGCTCTTTACTTGAAGATGCCGAATTGTTCAACACACTTCAAGTCTCTAAAGCAACAGCAGTTGCTGTTGTAGAAAGTTTAGCAATTTCCGAAGAAACTGAAATTGCAATTGACTTAGCTAGAGAAGTAAGTCAAAACATGTTACCTACAATTAGTACTATTATTACATATTTTTTTCGTAATCTATTTAGATGTATATCAAGTGTCGTAAGGGTAGTTACCTTTGAAGTTAAAATGATGTATATTTTTTGTAGGGGTACAGACCTTGCGCCGAAAGAGCTTCTATTTTATTTTTCGTTCAAAACGATATGGGAAAAATTGATCCGATGTATCAATTTTCATTGGATGCCTACACGTTACTTTTCACCCAGTCTATTGAAAGAAGTTCAAAATCCAGCAACTTAATCGATCGTATTAACTTCTTGAATGACTATCATACTTATTCAGTTTACAAGTAAGTTACTTCTTGCACTATTGGCATAGATATTTAAACATCACACTTCATTATTGTTTAGGTATTGTAACTACTTAATTATGAAGTATGTTTGAAAAAAATTATATACTGATCAATAATCAATATCTAATAATTTAATAGACTATCAATTTCTGTACTTGTTGTCTAGTTAAATTCCTAAAATCTTCTTTGAATTCAGAATTAAACGTGACTGATGTCTAGTTGTTTTAACTCCGCTTTTAAAGCTAAAAAGTAGTATATCTATGGGGTTCTAATCTACTACTTTACCGCGATGGTGGACTCAAAATTTTCATCCTATTGGCAATTTTTTAATTACTTTGAAAAAATCGATAGTCAACTATCTGTGCTATATGAAAGATATTTGAACTGACATTTTTTGTAAAGAAAACACTTTTTTGATAATAAATTTTCAATGAAAATTAAGTAAAAGTTTCAAAAAAGTGTTTTCTTAACAAAAAATATCAATTCTATCTTTGGTCACACTGTATACAATTTTTTAATAATTCTACACATTAATGTTTTGACCACCCAGTGTAGTAAATTCAGTCCCAAACTTTATTTAAAACCACATACTTGACTTTGTATGAATGCTAGATTTACTGCTCTGTATATCAACGAAGTGAACAAAAATTACAAAAAGAATAGTTAACCGGCGACCAATAACATCCTTCAACAAGCTGTCGTACAGCACGAATGTTATCATTTATGAGACTTGTTCTTGGGCGTCGATCATGACTTTCATATTCAACACGTTCTCGCCCTTCCCTGAATTCTCTGTTCTCTGACCCAAGTATATACTCGATTCTGAGACAGTGTAGCATCCCCAAACTGTGCCTTTAAACGAGTGGCAATTTCCGATAGTTTAACGCCCAACGCAATCATTGATTAAAAACTTTATGATGATGCGTTGTGCAACAGACGAAGGTACCTTGCGCTCAGTCATGGCACTGTACTGTACTGTGGACAGAAGCGAGTGCAGTAGCAGCTGCTACCTAAGCCGGTTTCCCCCTCCTCATAAACCAAACAACACTCGAGCATCGAATCCTTTAGATCGGAATTATGTACTAAGCTAAATAGTAAAATTACCGTTTATATTTGATTTACCCTCGTATTTGTACATATTTGGTGAAACATTTTTCAAAATTGAGAAAAAATTAAAACACTGAGGGTTTCACTAAAACTTTATTGAATACTCGATACGTATTTCGCCTTATAAGGGCATCTTCAGGAGTAACGAAATTATACTAAGTACTAAACAGAAATACATTAATTTATAGTACATACTAAGAGGGTGGGGGACGAACAATGTTTGGGTCCAATAAGGGATTGTTACCAAATTCTATTTGGTCGTTAGTAATATTTTTATTTTCTATTTTTGCTTTTTTTATTTCGATGATTTCGTATCTATCTAGTATTGGACCTCCTTTTTAAATGGTGTAATAATTCTAAATTATTTATATTTATGCTGTGGTTATTTTCAATAAGATGAGTGGCTAAACCTGAAGCATGATTATTGAATTTTACGTAATTTACGTGTTCATTGTATCTTGTTATAATATCTCTTTTGGTCTTTCCTATGTAAATAGCTGAGCAATCTGAACAATTGATTTTGTATACACCGCTTTTATGGAGGGTGTCGGTTTTTCCAGTCATCTTATTGTTAACCAGAAATTTACCTACAGTAAAGTTATTAAAATAAGCTGCATTAATATTGAACTGCCTGAGTGTCCTACCTAACTTTTCGCTAATAGTACCATAATATGGAATTTTTCGCCATGTGTTATTTTTATTGCATCGGGAAAATAATATTATTACTAGATCTTTTTAATTTTTTATTTAACATTTTATCTATAAATATTGAATTATAACTATTATTTTTTGCGATAGTTTTTCCAAGGGAAGTCAAAATGCCTATAAGTATTGTTTAAAACCAATAATGATTAAATCATATTAAAATAGAAATGTTAATTTCTTGAATCACCTTATTATTTTAGAAACACATGCAGAGCTTTGTTTGAAAGACATAAACTATTATTTTCATTTCATATGTGCGTAAAAATTTTGGAAGCATTGAAGAAGATCATACCCGCAGAATACAATTTCTTACTTAAGGGTGGTGTGGTACTTGATAGAGAGAATCAAATGGATAATCCATGTTCTGGTAATCTTCATTTACCTATATAATTAGTACTATTAATAATATCCCTTGATATTGTTCGTTTTAATTGCAAAATATGATCTTAAGGATGGTTAAGCGAAACTGCATGGGATAATATCACCGAATTAGATAAAGTAGCTGGTTTCCATGGAGTTGTTAATACATTTGAACAATTTCCTCGAGATTGGCATGCATGGTACATTCATTCTGAACCCGAAACGTTGCCTTTAATAGGTATGTAAGGCATTTGGTTTCACATTCACGTATGTAAAGCAATTTTTTTGTTTGATGTATTATTTATAAATGACATGTTAAATTTAATTTTAAGCTGTTTTACTGGACAACAGTCTTTTTTGCCGAGAACTAATCTTCTCATTTTTATATTCTAACATGCCGGCTGAAAAATTCGTAGGCAAACATAGAATCTTTTTTTATAGAATTAAATTTTATTATTCAATATAGTTCCCTTCCAGGGCGATACAACGATTATAGCGATTATACAATTTTTCGATACCATTTTTATAATACGATTTGTCTTTAGCCTCAAAATAGGCTTCAGTTTCGGCGATTACGATTACCTCTTCATTGGCGCGAAATTTCTGTCCAGCGAGCATCCTCTTGAGGTCTGAGAACAGAAAAAAGTCGCTGGAGGCCAGATCTGGAGAGTACGGTGGATGCGGAAGCAATTCGAATCCCAATTCATGGAACTTTGCCATTGATTTCATTGATTTATGACACGGTGCATTGTCTTGATGAAACAGCATTTTCTTTTTCTTCCAATGAGGACGCTTTTCCGCGATTTCGTCTTTTAAACGCTCCAATAACGCTACGTAATAGTCGCTGTTTATTGTTTTCCCCTTTTTAAGATAGTCAATGAATATTACACCATGAGCATACCAGAATACTGATGCCATAACCTTGCCAGCCGACTTTAAGTCTTTCCACGTTTTGGAATCGGTTCATCACGTGCAGTCTACTCGACTCCGGTGTGAAATGATGGTGCTATGTTTCATCCATCGTCACATATCGACGCAAAAATTCGATTATCGATCTGTTGTTGCTTATCGATTGTGAGCTCGCGCGGCACCCAATTTATACAGAGCATGACATGACCAACATGTTCCTTTGATGTCTTTAGGGTCTCGGCTAACTCAATCAACTTCACTTTACGGCCCACTGCGTGCATTGTCCTCGGTGCTCATTTCTCCTCGTTTAAATTTAGTAAACCACTTTTCTACGGTTGATTTTCCTGGTGCAAAGTCCGAAGTCCGAATAGTGTTTTCAAGTCAAACCTTGGTTTCAACAGTATTTTTTTTTCGCTAAAAGCAATGCTTTATTAACACACGAAATTCCTTTTTATCCATTGTTTCAAAGTAACAAAAGTTCTTTCACTAAAAATGCTATTAATAGTTGTCAAATTTATACACGCGTCTTTTGAAGGTTAGGGCTAACTAAAAATCATATGGATCTATGGGTCAGCCTACGAACTTTTCAGCCCGCCTGTTATAAGAATAAGCATTGACTGTACCAATAGTATTATTCGCTGAGAACGACTTTAACTGCCTACGTTTATGAAAACGTGCAGGCTTTAAGGCAACTACGGATACCGACCTTATCAAGCCTGTGTTCGCTGGAAATCCACGGTATAGTGTGGGTGATATAGTGGCTGTCATTGACATTCCTAAAGCATAATAAACAGTACATAATCTCTTACTCAGGATGAGATATGTTAACTGAAGTGAGTTTTGGTTTTTGCACCCATTGATAGAGTGCATTTTTACGTGCAATGTGCTTTACCAGTGACATGAAAGAGATCCTCTCTTGTATAAGCTTGTCACTGGAGACGAGACTTCATAACAAAATGTGCATCGACCTTAAACCTTCAACTGTTGCGAAGCTGGGACTTCAGCTGAAGAAGCTTCTGCTCTTCATTTGATGGGACTGAAAAGGTGTAGTCTACTACCAGTAGTGTTAAATACTGTAATGAGCATGAAAAACTGAACCTACGAGGTCAGACTTTTCATCAAGATAATGCAGTATTACATCCTTAGTACTCTTCAGACCGTGCATCCGTGTATTGTAGCGACCAATATCAACAAGAACACCCTGTATATATAATGTCGTTGTGTAAATATGTAAATCTTTTGTATTGGTGTTGTCCTTATTCGGGTGTACAGGCCGTCGTCGGTTGGAATTGCTTCCTAACGTTTCGCTAGCACGAGTGGCGAGCTTCTTCAGAGGTCTATCCATCTTCGCTGTTCGTTGTAGACTGATTAGGCACTTCAACCAACAACGGCCTGTATACCCGAAGAAGGACAACACCAGTTCATCAACTGGCCGCGAAAGCCTTAATCAATTTATCTTTTGTATTATATTTCTTTTTGTTTATGTAAATATTTCTCAACATTATCTCCTAAAGCTTTTGTATTCTACCCATCTGTGTCAATAACTTTTATTACTGTACTTTCTTATAATCCCTGCTAACATTTTAACTTCGCGTTCTAGCCGCATGACGTCTGTACTTTGCTGTCCTTTCTAATTGCTATTGTATGATTGGTTTCTTCGGTGATTTGGGTTCAACGTCTTAATTCTATAAATTCTATCTTCGGCATCCAAATCATATTCTCTTACCATTAGTTCCCTTCTTTTATCTATTATAAATTGAAAATTCTCTGGTTCTAATTCAATCTTCGTTTACTTTACCCTTCTTACTCTCTAACAGTATCCAATAAATGTTTGGTTTATTCAATCTTATTTCTTAATCAAACACGCATAGAATCAGAAGTGATGAGGGTTTTATGGTTATTTATTGAATATAAAACCGACACCACCGTTTCGCCTCAAGGTTTTTAAGGTGTGAGAACATCTATAAACCACGTGGCCCATGTCGCTCGAGGGGAGTTGAGCAAAAGCTACCCAAAAGGCTGCATGAAGGAGGGAAAGGGTGGTTTTTATAAATATTTTATTAAATAGATATTAATCGTTTTCAATTTAAAATTTTGAATAATGGGCGAAAATGCGTTTGTTGGCGAAAAAATAAACGTGAGCAATGAGAATTTCTACTGAATGTCGTGGGCAAAAAAACTATCTGCTTTCTCTGTCGGTCGTATGAGGGGCCACCATAAATATACATAATAATAATAGTCAATAATAATGTATATTTTAAGATATCAAAGTGCAGTATATTTATTCTTATATAAAACTTATATAAACTTTTAATTTAAATAAAAATATTGAGTTTACTAAATATTAACAAATTTATATGGAATTAAAAATCACGTTCCTTTATAGAAGGTTAGGAGGGAGAGAAAATGTTAATACTAGGGTAGGGCTTGATGGACGGGGAAGGGGGTATAAAAACACTGAAAATCTGACTGGTTTATGGACGTTCCCTATGGTTTAAAGTTAGATGAGTTTTTTTTAAGAATCATACCAAGAGGCGATGCGTCGGTGTTGGCTTTGCATTAAATTAACAAACTAAAAACCCTCGTCAGTTTCTGATTATATACATATCAAAATAAGGAAAAGAAATGGATATTGCATCATTTAAAATTCTCCCCGTGATGAACGGTTCCAATCCTCAAAAGAAATAAAAACGCATCCCGAGAAATATTTTGTAAGTAAGCCCAACAACTTTGAAAACAGGAATATTGAGGCTCCTTGAGAGATGGAAGAAAGTGATAAAGCGAAACGGTTCATATAAACTATCAGACAAAAGTAAAGCAACTCCTATGGTAAAATCAAAATATTTAGTAATAATAATAATTTATTAATACTTTTGTCTGATAGCGTGTAACGAAGTAAATCAACCTTAAACAACAGATACAATGATTTCATTTCGTATCAAAATAAAGATAGAAACATGGGACACCCCAAGTATTAATGAAATTATAATATCTAAATAGAAGTATGTACGTATAAGTATATTTCTGAAGTAGTGCAATGATGATTCTAATTGAATTCAATTAAGGAATTTCACACTATTTTTAATATATTGATAATTATTTCGTTGTTTTGTGACTTTTTTCAAAATTTATTTTCGAGACATTAAATCACGAACAATTTGATTATCGCTTTACTGAAACACTGGCTTTTGTGATCTAAAGACAAGTAAGTTACGACTAGTGGAAAGGTTGTGTGATGATATTATAGTAACAACCAGTTAATATGGTCTTCAAACAAGCTCGCAGATGTTATCGATCTTGTCAGAGAGTTCTCATATATTCTTAATCATTTTAAACGCAAAATAAATTAGCATTATCCATAAAATTTTTAACTACATTTCTATCTATTAAATAAACTTTTATGAAACATTGGATCAATAATTTTAAGAAGCATATTAAAATCACGACAAAAAAGAAATGTCTGTTGTACAGCATAAAGTTGTTTATAAAATGACAATCATTACCATTGCCCCAAAGTTTATTATTTATTATCTTCTGTTTTACTAATATTTACTAGGTGAATGGGAAGATCAATGTAATGAGTTCCAAAAAATGTTGTTTGTGAGATCCTTGAGATCCGACAGACTTTCCTTTTCCGTATCAAATTTCATCATTAACAATCTGGATCCTAAATTTGTGGAACCACCGGTTCTTGATATTCGAGGGGTCTTAGAAGAATCTCTACCAATGACTCCTTTGATTTTCGTACTATCGTCTGGAGTTGATCCAACAAACTCGCTTATACAACTAGCTGAAGCCTTTGAAATGACACCTTACTTTTTCTCATTATCATTAGGGCAGGGCCAAGCTCCAATAGCTACAAGGTATGGTTAATTCAAATTTCTAAAACTATCCTTATTTTTTTAATAGTAAGTAAATAATTTTGTGAAACAGACGGCATGCTCTGTAGGCTGTTGTGATATCTAATTTGGTATAATTTTGAAGTTTCAAAAGTATTGTCTTCTGCTATACAAAATACCTTCAGTGACGTGGGATGAAGTTTTTATGGTGAAGGTTCAATGTTGAATGAGCCTGTGCTTTAAAACTTTTGGGTGTTTCATTCCTACCAGCTAGTAAGTCTGGTGGTTGGGTAGAGAAAAACGAGACGGATAAAATGAAGACGGCAGAGAAATGAAAGGTTATCTGTTAAATATTACTGCTCCAAAATTTGCTTAAATCATTCATTGCCACCATCTACTAATTTTGATGGGTGAGTAGTTCGTCCGACCTATACTGTAGAGCAAAGCCAAAGGGTAGGGCTTTTAGTAATCGTGAGAATGGGTGGATGTGATGGTTAGGGTGAGACAGATGTAATTGACGAAATAAAGACAGAAGAGAAGTGAAAGACTATCTGTGAAGTATTGCTGTCACAAAATTTTCTTAAACGATTCAAGGATGCTAGAGAAAATTTGGACCAGAGCAGGCGGATCCGGAAGCGAACGGGTGACCTCCCAAATATAAAGCAATGATCTGGAGCACTAAATCATGCTGCTCGGTTCTTGTGTCCAGTCTCTTGCTGTATTTACACAGCTTTGGCAAACTTGAGGCCTTATTCCTTTCTGTTGAACTTTACTTGTGTATATAAATTATGATTTCTTAATTATGCAAAGGAGCATAATATGGTGATATGATTGTCAGCACATTCTATTCTCAAAAAGATACTCTACTATGGCGTATTCACTTATTTTCCTAATAGACAATAAATTCGTCATTGAACCTTTATCAAGATGACTTTGATTATGCCATTGAAAATGCCTTCTGAAGTAGAAGACGAAACACTTGGTACTTTAAACCAAATTAGATCACGGCACCTCAGTCTATTAAATAACAGACTTTCTCATTAGGTTCATAATCTAGGTACTTCAAATTAAGACTATAATGATACTAAACTGCCATCTACAAAGCAAACTTGGCCAAACACCGCATTCAATATTTTTTATAATACTTCAGTAATTAATTCATATCTTTGTCACTTCTACAAATACGCCATACAAAGTAAAATTAATTTCAGATTAATACAAATTGGAATAAAAGAAGGACATTGGGTGTTTCTAGCAAATTGTCACTTGTCTTTGAGTTGGATGCCTAAATTGGATAAAATTGTAGAAACAATTCAATATGGAAAAATTCACCCTGATTTTCGTTTATGGCTTAGTTCAAGTCCTCATCCTGATTTTCCTATATCAATCCTCCAAGCGTCTATAAAGATGACTACCGAACCACCGAAGGTATTTAAACAGATGTATCTGGTCTTTATTAATCGATTTTAATATATGTTTATTAATACGCATATAAACAGTTCTACTAGTCTGCCCAATATACATATCATTGCAGTTGCAATGCAATTAGTAAATGCTGGTTTTATCTATATTACATTCCATTATTATTAGCAAAAAATGACTACGTTTAAATAGTGGGTCTCAATTATTTTAACAATTCCTCCCCCGCCGCCTATCTAAGCTACCAGTCGGTGGTAGTAACTACGGTTCTTAACATGTTATTAGTTATTATAACGCGAAATGAAACTGCAAGAGCATAGCGATGACGTACGGTATCACAAACTTTCCGTCAATATCACAGCAAAGCGAATGCATTAAGAAGGAATATATATCAATTAGACACCTAAAAGTGACCTTGTGGATATGATCTCAACGGGTAAAGCAATTATAATCCATGCACCCTCACTGCATTTTTACATTAAATTAAAAACTATTGCGTGTTTCATTTCCACCAGCTACTAGTGCTGGAGGGCGGGCAGTCTTTCCGATCTACATTGTAGTGCAAAGCTGGACGGTAGGGCGGAAGGCCCTCTTCAGTCTCCTTTCAGGAATTGTGAGAATGGGTGGTGGTGTGGTTAGGGAGAGAAAGACGAGACGAACGAAATAAAGATAGAAGAGAAGTCAAAGGTTATCTGTGGAATATTACTGCTTAATTGATCCAAAGAAACTACACAAAACTTGGACTAGGGCAGCTAGACCCGGATTCGAACCGGTGACGTTTCGAATACTAAGCAATGATCTAAACCACTAGGCCCTGCCGCTCAGTCCGTTTCAAATAAGCCGTACAGATATGAGGCGCTATTTTGTGTTCACATGGACGCCCAACAGAGAACGTCGGATGTTGCCATTAGTGCATACTATATTTTGGAGCGACGGGTCAAAATGAAACTTCCTTGGATCCATCCTTTTGTGTAACAATTATTAGAAGATTCATTTATGATATTTTAATTTTCGAGCTAAGAGAGTACTACCATAAATGTTTATCCAGGTAGTTAGTTTATTACTAGTTATAATAAATGGGGTTTCCTTATAGTATATTTGTTTATTAGTGACGTATTTACCTTGGGAAGAGGCTTTTTGGATTTCTAAAATTTCCAGATAGTTTGAGCGATTACCTTTCTGTTCGAAATGTATGAGTGTACCATAACGTGCATCCATTTGGTGGTTGTTATATAAGCAATATGTGGAAAACCCGGTGGCGTTTTTATCATTTTGGATCGATAAATTGCGTCACAATCTGCACATTTGATTTCACACCTATTTCCAAGGTAAATAAACAAATGAGCAAATACACTGTATTTATTAAATCTAGTAATAACCTAACTACTTCGATTACAAGAAATACGTTTAACACCCTTAAGCATTCGCAGTCTTAATAATCATGAGACAATCCAAACAGCCGTCAACGTCCATTAAATAAAATTTGTGAAAATGTATTTATGTATAAACAGAGAACAGGTAAATCAGCAAGTCTATTTGCGCTCATCAGTGCACATCTTATGAGAAAAGACCTAGAAGACTGTGAGGGCCTGTACGTTCGCCTACGGATTAAGCGCTAGCTTACCAGTGAAATTTTACGCTAGCCTACATGCCGTTTATATCTGAAGTGTACCATCTAACTCAATACTAACCAATTTCTGGAGTAGGGCGGACTCACAGCTGCTCTAGATCACAATGTAAACAAGTGGTGGAGGACAAGCAAAGCTTACTGTGTTCTCTTATTAATGCGATGCCGGTTGAGTTGCATACGATGAAACCGACATCTGCGCGAAATACGAACATCGTGAAAAGTGAATCCATGCGAAATCGCTAGGTCATAATAGGTTAAGACACATTCAAACTTACTAACATCGGAAGTAACAGGGTACATATACATTTATCAATATATTATTTGCAGGGAGTAAAAGCAAATCTGAAAAGATTGTATGCATCAATAACAGAAGATCAATTTAATATTTGCAAGGAAAAGGCCAAGTACAAAAAGCTCTTATTTTCACTTTGCTTCTTCCATGCAGTCCTATTAGAACGTAAAAAGTTCCAGCAACTTGGTTGGAATAAATTCTATCCATTTAATGACTCGGACTTTGAGGTAAACCTATTTAAAAACTTATTTTTATTATTGTTATCGTGCACTGATTTTATAAGAACTAAATCAGTGGATAACCTAAATGGTTTCACAGGCCACTTTCAGCGGATTTCACTTTAGGTAAACATGTTATTAAATAAATAGTACAAATTTGGCATTATTCAACGAAGCACGTGATTTGTACACAACTTTGTAAATTTTATCTTCGAAAAAGACATTTCGCCAACATATATGGATTCAAAATCACTAACAATGCGTTGCGTGAAATATTTTAAGTTGAAATGTATCTTAGATAAAATATAAGTCTTGTGACAATTAATTTTTCATATGGACACAAAGTTTGTTTCGTTTCATTATCAAACTGTAGCTTAATTAGCTCAGTTTGCAGATTTTCGGGAACACTGTTCACGTCAACATGAAATTAACGTTAAAATATTATTTTTATTTTATCATATTTTGTTAAATCTGAGAAACGACTATCAAAGGAAATGATAAGTTTGTTGATTTAATAAGCGTATTTGGAGAAATTTATTTAACAGCGGAAAATGTTGAAAATTGTTATCTATAAGTCGACATTCAAATAACAATAATTTCATATTAAAAGTTACAAGCATCGGTTACTAAATAATTGTGTCCTCGCTCTATTCTTATTTCTGTACGATAATGATTATGACACACAGACAGAGATACAATTTATTTTTTCCTATATTCACTAATATAACATTGGTTAAGGTTTCAGAAAAGCTTCTGTCTATATATCTAGACGAATATAACCAAACTACCCCATGGGATGCACTGAAATACCTCATAGCAGATATAAACTATGGTGGTCACGTTTCTGATGATTGGGATAGAAGACTTCTAGCCACCTATATAAACCAATATTTTTGCGAAGATGCTTTGAACATTCCATTTTACAGGTTAACATTTTGTATCATAATATTGATCGAAAAAAAAAGATGAAAATGTGTCTAGTAAATGTTAAAAGTAACCTCTTTTAAATGATTAACAATTTAATGCTACCTACAAACGAATTATACAATGAAAGTTGATAAAAGGAAATGTATTATTCACATTTTCAACTTTAAGATGAAACATGTGTTCATTAATTTTTATCCTTTCATGCCAGGCTATCTTCTCTACCGACATATTACATTCCAAAAGATGGTTCACTACAATCGTACCTCAACTACATAATATTGCTGCCAACCACAGATAGGCCAGAAGCTTTTGGTCAAAACAGTAATGCAGACATTACATCATTAATTAATGAAACTAGAATGATGTGTGAAACTTTAATGTCGTTGCAAATAAGTGGAGCTGCTGGAAGTGAAAGTTCAACAGAAGAAAAGGTAATAAGACAAAGTATACAAATCTATACCTTCTTTAAATAAACTGAAAAGAGAGTTACCCTAATTATCACTATAACTGTTTTATGCGGACACGTGTTTCATCCACTTCTTATGTGGGTATTATCAACCACAGTCTCTTATTCCCGTTTATACCGACGTAAATAAGTATGAATTATCGTTAGGTAGTTCTTAAGAGGCAGTAACGGTTTGCACCGCAGGTTAAGCCGCATTTAAGAATCGAAATAGGTGCTTAACTTTAAGTAAAGGTTGTTCCGGGGCTTAAGTCAGACTTAGGCCTGCCTTAATATTTTCGCCACTAGTTCTGTATTTGGATTTGGTGGCTGGTGTAAGTTAGTTAGAAACTCCAGACGTTTCGTGTACTACTGCGGAAGACATTTCACAATGGCGTGGTAGAAATCTCGTTGAAGGGTCAGGAACGAGTGCACTCTGTGGTGAAAGCCTACATTCCGGGGGTTAGCGATATATTAACAGTTCACATCTACAACATACGACGAACACTCCTGCAATACAATTTAAAATGTGGCTACAGATGTTCTGTAATTATTGAAAATTGAACAAACAATTTTTGTCCGAGAAACCTAAACTAACCACAACATAATTTTGAGGAGATAAGTAAGATTAAGTTAAAATGAAAACATTGGTGCATTTGACGCGAATAGAATCCAAGACACAATGTTTCTTGCAAGTTTCTTGTGGAAATCAAGTATGTATATGCAACCCATATGAAATAATATCGAATGTTGCAGACGTCAACTACTACTAACACGTCGGAAATTTACTCAGAATCGTTCGAAAAAAAGAATCATTATTTGTGTCTGCAACTTATAAGTATACACATAAACTGAAAAGAAAAAACAATTGGAATATTTCAAAAAAGAAGGAATTAAAATCCTTATTCGTTTAAATATTAAGATCAAAGATCTCACATTTGGAACGCGTCCTACCAAGTAGGCACAATGAATCGAAAGCCATATCCCACGACCGGTTTCGACCTATCGGGTCTCATCAGGTGGGCGCTGGCAGAAAGTCCTTTACAGGTTATATTATAAATATAAATATGGAATCAACAGAAACAACTACTCCGAGGGCTAATACCCCTACCGGCATTGAATTACACTGTTGATTCGGTTGTATTCTTAGACGAAGATATAACATATTCAAAAAAGAAGGCATTAGAATCCTTATTCTTATTCTTAGATCGAAACCGTTCGTGGGATATGGCTTTCGGTTCGTTGTGCCTACTTGGTAGAACGCGTTTCAAATCTGAGGTCTTTGATCTTAATATTTAGACGAATAAGGATTTTAATTCCTTCTTTTTTGAATATGTGATATCTTCGTCTAAGAATACATCGGAATCAACAGTGTAATTCAATGCCGGTAGGGGTATTAGCCCTCGGAGTAGTTGTTTCTGTTGATTCCATTTTTATATTTATATTTATATTTATATTTATATTTATATTTATATTTATATTTATATTTATATTTATATTTATATTTAATTGGAATATTTCTCTTTTTTAATTTAAATAGATACTCAATACGTGTTTCGCCTTTTTAGGGCATCTTAGAAAACACCACTTATTTTAATTTTTTATGTCATTTGCTGTATTATAGAAATCCAATAAATATATTATTTCAAAACCTTATGACCGTTTCTTCTGTGAATAGCAGTTACAAAATGCCCATAAATAGTTTCAACAATAACCTAAACTTTACAAGGTACATAGCGTCTTTCATGTCACTAATTTCAGCTTAAGTGAGCTTTTAATTCATCTGAAAATACCATCTTTACCAGTCTATGAACCTAATAAAGTTCAATGCAAAGGGTGTGTCACACCATTAGTTAGGTAGTTAGTAGGGGAACATAATAAGGGATATTTTTGGGATCGAAAATGGATTAAGGTTAAGTTAGGTTAGGTTTGGCGAGGTTCTTATGACGTTACTGCATGTAAAATATCAGAAATGAAATAAACATCTTTGCTTTTAATTTTTCTTTATGTCGTTTTCCCCTCTTTTGTGTTTTTTTAATAGTAAGTGTTCAATTTACTCAAATTAAATTACTAATTTAATTTTTTGTTGCTTTTTTTATTATTACCTTTTTGTATCATTTACATTGCGAAGATTTCTACACTACAACAAAATAACAAGTTGTAATCCCATATTGTAGTTTACAGTGGTTTTTTATGACCTGGCAAAATTTTTACTGGCCTGAAATTGTGATAGGGAATGCTAAAATTTTGATGAATTTGTTATTTAGGTAGCACAAATGGCAGCCGATATTTTATCGAAAGTCCCCAGTCCAATTAACTATGAAGAAACTGAAAAACTAATGGGATATGATAAAACTCCGTTGGATGTGGTACTTCTGCAGGAAATTTCAAGGTTTTTACAATGTCAAATTGCTTTTAAAGATATGGATACTTATAGCAATATTCCAATTTCTTAAAGGTATAATTATCTGCTTATTGGAATGATAAAATCTCTGGATGAACTTCAGAAGGGTATTAAAGGATTAGTTGTTATGTCGTTGGAGTTGGAGGAAATATTTATTTGCATTGACGAAGGTCGCGTACCATCTACTTGGATGAAAGGTAAATCTTAAAATATTTTGTGTAAACTACTTCACGTGAATAACTTCAATAAACTGCAAACAAAGGCTTCGTTTTGTTTCCAGTATATTTAACTGACCAAGTTACTCCGTGAGACGTCCATGCTTAAGCACTTATATTAAAACTGGTTTTTTGTGACTTTTCAAAAATAGGTACTCCTTGAAAATGTACGTTTACACAACCGATTAATAAAACTATGTTACATACTTCTCTAGAAGTTGTCACTGGCATGCTTTCGTTCTTGTTTGAGAATGAGTAGGGTCGTGCAAAATTTGTAGTTTTGCAAATAAATGTTTGAAACTTATGGTTACTCACAAAATTGTAAAAAATGTACCCATTCAGGTGAAGAGAAACCCATTAGGCTATTACAAGAGGAACGGAAATTTCGCAAAACCGCTGCTAGTAATACTGTTTAAATTTCTGTCGAACTTGATATTGAATCTCGAACGGTTAGAAACATTTAAAAACGTAACAACTTCATATGTTAAAAATTGCGATCTACTCAAGAAATTGTTCCAGAGGATCACGCAAGGCGGATGGAGTTTTGTGAGGAAATGATGCAAGGACAAACAAAAATGATGAATATATTACATAAGTTCTGTACAATGACAATCAGTACTGTTTTCCTCCTCGCCGTAATCAGAAACTATCATTTGTTGTATGCCATTCAAGAGAAAATAGACACTTGAGTATTTAGCAACGAAGGCAGTACCTTCAAGTGGTTTATGTGTGGGTTAGAATTATAAGAAATTATATTGTAGGCACCTATTTTATTGAATAAGTACTTTGATCTTTTCATAGAGAAAATTATTCCTATACTTCAAAGGCTAAATATCAATTTTATTGAGTATGTTGTCACAAATAATACAAATATAGTTCCAATTTAAATCACCTTTATTCTTTATAATTGTGACAGTAATTATGCACATTAATAGTTCTTCTGAAGATTCTTATATTTATGGGACAAAATATCCATGATAATAAAGTTCCATAAAGTAGATGTCGGTACAATTCAATTTTAATGATATGCCGTTGTATCTTTTGTTTACCATAGAATAGAAACTTAGTTTCTCCTCAAAGCGTGATTAAATCAAAGGACCAAAAGAACATTAGTATGCACATCGTAATTTTATTCCTCTCTAAGTAACAAAGCACATCCAAAGTGCGATGGTGTAACTAGAATTGAAATCACGTTTTTTGTCGCCGTCCGTCATATAGTTCCATCGAAGTAAGGGATTACGAGCCCCGCCTATTGACTTACCTTATAATCGTCATCAACATTACCAATATTCCATGATTTTGAAATATATGTCCCTTTATTAGGGGTAGTACTTTCTTCTGTAGTGTATATTTACTTTTTTCAGTGCTAGAGACGTGTTAGAGAGACCTCTTGCGAAGTCATCGATGTCTTACACTATTACATGATTGGGGTATTAAAATTTACACTGGTTAATATTATCCTAATCGATCCCAGGTTGTCGGGTATGGAAATGTATCCCTATCGTTCACCCGACCAACTGTCTTACACTATTACATGATTGGGGTATTAAAATTTACACTGGTTAATATTATCCTAATCGATCTCAGGTTGTCGGGTATGGAAATGTATCCCTATCGTTCACCCGACCAACTGTCTTACACTATTACATGATTGGGGTATTAAAATTTACACTGGTTAATATTATCCTAATCGATCTCAGGTTGTCGGGTATGGAAATGTATCCCTATCGTTCACCCGACCAACTGCATTAAAAGGGGACCCAAAGGTTTGTCTCTCTTAGGATCTTCATCGAAGTTCACACAATTGGGTTACTGAAATATGTCACAGTTATTCGCTCATCGGGCCCAGATTGTCGGGTACCGAAAAATATCTTCCATTCACCAGGTGTATTAAAGGAGAGTCCGAAGATTTGTTAGTGTTAAGGTTTTAATCTGGTTCCATATGATCGAGATACTAAAATCTACGCTGGCTATTATTGGTTGGGCAGTCCCTCCAACCTACAATATACTGTAAAGCCGGAGGGTAGGGCGGAAGGCCCTCTTCAGTCTTCTTACAGGAATCGTGGAAACGAGTGGGTGGTGGTGAAGGAGATAAATTTGAGACGGACGAAATGAAAACAGAAAAGAAGTGAATGATTATCTGTGAAATACTACTACCACAGAAAAATTGGACCACGGCAGGCGGTTCGGGTCGACTGGAGAAGGTGTTTGCTGAGGTTCGCGACTGTTGCCGACGAACAGTCGCGAATGTTGCCGACGAACCTGAGGTCCGTGTGACGCCTTCTCGAGTGGTGCTGCACCACAACGTATTACTATAACGGGGTAGAAGGCGACATTTTTTTTTACGTGACCTGGTGACAAGCTCTAAAGGTTTCCGTTTTTCCATTTACAAGCTTTAATGTATCGCCGAAGTAATGTTTAATTATTACTGGCGTTAATTTTAGGATTTAGTACCTCGAAATGAAAAATTGGAATACTTATAGTGTCACTTTATTAGTAATTCACTGTATTACCACTTACTTGTTGAAACTCCATTTTGAATGATGTGATTAAAGAAAAGTCTCATAAAGTTTAAAAATTTTGTTGCTTCATCAGGTGAATGAAATACAATGAATTCTGTAAAAAAGTAAGTTTATGTCTGAGAAGTAATAGATTGTTAAGTCAAAAAGACTTTCTCATATTGTATTGTAAGGATCATAAGAATAACCACACGTTAAACAAGACTAACAGAACGGCTACAGTTCTCCAAATAGTAATGCCATATGTTCTCTGGACTAATTTAAGTGGGATACGCATTAATAAGCATTAACATCCGCTGCCAATGATATATCCATGGATATTTACTTAATTTAAAAGTATTACTGATAGATAATTAATGATGTCTTCAGCTTATCCATCACTTAAACTTCTTGGATCTTGGACCAGAGATCTTGTCTCAAGAGTAGAACATTTTACGAAATGGGCAGAAACTACGCACCCCCCTCTCCTTTTCTGGCTATCTGCTTACACTTTTCCAACTGGATTTTTGACTGCTGTTTTGCAAGTAAATATTTTCAATTATTCTTTACATTCAAAAGGGTTGTACAATGAATCTTAAGATAAGAGTAATGAGGAAAATTGTAATTTTGTAATATAATAATTTGTGAAATTTTATTAGGTTAAATTGTTAAAAGTCGTCGCAAATCCCTAATTGTAGTCGTAATTTTAGAGATAGTAACAGTAATGTCGTAGAACAGAGGATAGGAAACGATTTAGTTAGGCTAGGTTAGGTAAGGTTAGGTCAAGTCGTAGAAAATAGTATGCGAAATGGTTAGCAACTAATTCTTATCATAGTGTCACGATTTGTACTTACGATTTCGGTAAACAACATCTTTTTGTACGGGAAAATAGATTTCTGAGCCCCTCTAGAAGAATCGAGAACATTCCAGAAGAATACATCAACACAAATACAGAAAATACACTGGGAAAAATCTCGAACCTTCGAGAAAAGAATGGAACATTCTGGAAAATTGGCCTGGAGGTATATAAGCGACGGCGACTGTCAAACTACAGTCAGTTGATAGCGAGCGTTGACAGCGAAACAAGCGAGAAAGTTTGAAGAGCGATAAGTGACTTGATTTAGTGACAGTTTTGCGATACATTGTTTTTGTGCGAAGTTATTTGGGTTGTATAACTAGTTGGATTGTAATTAGTTTTGTTAAATTTGTTTATCAATAAACGTTGTTATTTGTTGGACATACTGTACATTCGAGTTTTACGTGACCGAACACGTCACATTTGGTGTCAGGAGTGGGATAAAGAGGAATTTGAAGATTCCAGAAGAAGTTGAGTGTGGGGTATCGTTGAAGAGGTCTTGAAGAGGAGAAGAAGAATTTTTGAAGCTTTATGCCTGTTACCCGAAGTCAGTCAGCAACCATGGACGAACAAATGAGTGCTCTGCTTTCCATGTTGCAACAAATGAAGGAAGAAATGAAAGCTGGACAGGAAGAAATGAAAGCTGGACAGGAAGAAATGAAGGCTGGACAGAAAGAAATGAAGAATAAAATAGAAGAAGGACAAAATGAAATGAAGAATGAAATGAAAGCTGTGCAAGAAGAAATTAAAGCAGGCCAAGAAGAATTAAAATTACGACAGGAAGTTATACAAGAAGATCTCAAGACATTAAAAATGGAACAAGACGATCTGAAAGAAAAGTTAAAGGGGGTGAGAGCTGAGATGAAAGAAGATCTAAAAGAAGAGTTAAAAGCCGAGATGGAGGAAGAAATACAAAAAGAAGTAGAGAAAATGCGTCAGAAGTTAGAGACAGCAAGACCGGTTAGCGAAGTGAAGCCCGAAGAGACTGTGAGAGCAGTTAGAATTAAACCACCGACTTTCGATGGAAAAGTTTCTTGGGCTATGTACAGGCGACAGTTCGAGGCAGCAGCAGAAGCAAATTATTGGAATAATTTTGAGAAAGCAACGGCGCTGGTCATAGCCCTACGAGGAGAAGCATTGGACGTTCTTCAGGGCATTCCAGACCACCAACAACGAGACTTCTGTGCACTGATGGAACGACTGGAAATGAGATATGGCGACAAACACCTGCAACAAGTGTACCAAACCCAACTGAAGTGTCGCAACCAGAAATCATCCGAAAACTTACAAGAGTTCGAAGCCGCTGTAGAACGCTTGGTTGCACTGGCCTATCCTACCGCTCCGCAGGACTTCGCAGACCAACTTGCAGTTCAAACATTCGTCGATGGCGTGAGGGACACCGACTTGCAGCAGATTCTTCGAATGGCCCGCCATAAAACTGCGAGTGACGCACTGGCTCACGCCTTGGAATTCGAAGCCGCGAAGCAAGCTTCCAAAGGCCATGTACGAATACGCCAAACGGCTATTGAACACGACGATTGCAAGAACGATGTCGCGAAGCTGATTAAAGAATACATCGAAAGTGCAAAGAAGACCACCGTCAGCGACAGAAGAGAATCAGCTAGATGTTGGGAATGCGGGAAGATAGGTCACTTTTCCCGAGACTGCAGCCGCAACAAAGGAAGGCCTAGATGTTGGGAATGCGGGAAATATGGACACTTGCAGCGAGACTGTCCAGCCGAAGAACGCCGGGCGGATCGACAGCAGTCGGGAAACTAAGATCAGCCAGCTTTGAGGGGCGCAAGTTGGCTTCACCTCACCAAGCCCCACCAGAAATCGTCGTTTCCCAATTAAACGGAAGCAAGTCTTTATACGTCAACGGCTACGTCAACAACAAGAATGTTAAAATGGTGGTCGATACGGGAGCTTCGAAGACCATAATCCGACCGAACATCGTTCCAGAATGGAGAATCCGACCCCTACAGAGGAAGCTGCGTTTGACGACGGTTACTGGAGAGACGGCGCCGATTAGAGGAGAATGCGACGTCAAGATGAACCTGGGTGGAGTATGTCTTCGACACAGAGCACTGGTTGCCGATATAGCCGACGATGTAATTATCGGACTGGACCTTCTAGAACAAAATAAGATAAATCTGGATTTGGGCTCTGGAATTCTACGAATCTCCAAAGAAGAGTTGGTTATGACAAACCCTGCCAAAGAGTACAGTCTTCGAAGGGTCATCGTAGCGGAAGACAAGTTAATACCTGCTAGATCCGAGGCAGTTATAAGAATAAACATCGACGGCGACGCTGCTGATGGTTTGGTGGGCATCGTAGAAGCCAACAACCCGGACTTGACACAAAAAGCCATACTGATAGGACGAACACTTATCCGAACTGGGACGCCGACCGCATCTGTCAGGGTAGCTAATTTGAAAGACTTCGAGCAGAAACTGTGTAAAGGCATGGAAGTAGGAGTTCTTGAACCCGTGGTGTCCATCCTCCAGTGCGAAGTAGAAGACGAAGCGCCAATGGCAGAAAACGAACCTTTACCAACCGTTCTTCGCGAATTAATGCAGCGTTCGGCCACAAATCTCAACAGCGAACAAACCCAAAAGTGCGAAGAACTGCTGAGAAAATACCGAAACGTCTTCGCCCTATCAGATGACGACGTGGGAAGAACGAACTTGACGCATCATCGAATTGACACGGGATCAGCTCGCCCTATCAAACAGCCACCCAGACGAGTTCCGTGGGCTAAACAAGAGGAAGTCAACAACTTGGTCAAGAGCATGGAAGAAAAGGGGCTAATCGAACCATCCCAAAGTGCATGGGCTTCTCCGATAGTATTGGTTCGGAAAAAGGATGGATCGACCAGGTTCTGCGTTGACTATAGGAAGCTCAACGACGTGACCTTAAAGGACAGCTATCCCTTACCCAGAATCGACGACACACTTGACAGCCTGGTTGGTGCCCAATGGTTTTCGACGCTAGACTTGAAGAGTGGGTACTGGCAAGTCGAACTGGATCCACAAGACAAACAGAAGACCGCTTTCACGACTGGTTATGGACTTTGGCACTTTAATGTTATGCCGTTTGGTCTATGTAACGCTCCCGCCACCTTTGAGCGACTGATGGAAACCGTGCTGCAGGGTCTCAATTGGAAGATTTGCCTTGTGTACTTAGACGATGTGATAGTCCTGGGAAAAACATTCGACGACCACCTCAAGAATGTCGAAGAAGTGTTTAAAAAGCTTGCAGGAGCCAAGTTAAAACTCAGCCCTAAGAAATGTAACCTGTTTTGTAAGGAGGTGAAATATCTTGGCCACGTCATTACCTCAGAAGGAATAAGAACCGATCCTGACAAGACCGAAGCCGTAATAAATTGGCCTGCTCCGAAGAACCAGCGCGATTTGAGAAGCTTCCTGGGGTTATGTTCGTACTACCGACGGTTTGTGAAGGGATTTGCAGATATAGCCCGGCCGCTTCACAAGTTAACAGAAGATGGTGTCCCTTTCCAATGGACAGAGCAGTGCCAGCAAGCTTTTGAAACACTGAAGTCTACACTTTCCCAAGCCCCGATACTGACGTATCCGCAGTTTAACGAAGACTTCATCGTCGATACCGATGCCAGTAATGTGGGAATTGGTGGCGTACTGTCACAGATGCAAGATGGAAAAGAGAAAGTAATCGGATACTTCAGCAAGGCGCTGTCTAAGCAAGAACGAAATTACTGCGTCACCCGTAGAGAATTACTAGCAGTTGTGAAGACCCTCGAACATTTCCACAAGTATCTTTATGGTCGAAAATTTCTCTTAAGGACGGACCATGCATCTCTGAAGTGGCTGTTGCAGTTTAAAAACCCTGAGGGACAATTGGCTCGATGGTTACAACGGCTTCAAGTCTACAACTTCAGCATCGAACATCGACCTGGGAAACAACACGGTAACGCCGATGCCCTCTCGCGAAGACCATGCTCGAAGAACTGCAAGCATTGTGCAGCCGCAGAGAAAAAGGAGCCAATGGAATTGACGAGATGCCATCAGACGATTGTGGAACCCGAAGATCACTGGCAGAGTGAAGAACTGGCAAAAGATCAGGACAGCGACGAAGACATAAAACCGATACTGCGATGGAAAAAGGAAGGAGCAGCACGACCTACTTGGGCTGAAGTGAGTAGCACAAGTGCGATCACGAAAAGTTACTGGGCCTTATGGGATTCGCTCGTCATCGAAAATGGTGTGTTAAAACGAGTTTGGGAAAGCACTGACGGGACTAAAACTAGACATCAGATAGTCCTTCCGAAGAACAGAGTCGACGAGGTGCTGACGGAAGTTCATGGAGGTGTTGGTGGAGGACACTTTGGAGTAACGAAGACACTGGAGAAGGTGCGAGAGCGATTTTACTGGTTAAAGTGTAGAAGAGACGTCGAAAACTGGTGTAGGAAGTGTCCAACATGTGCGTCAGCCAAGGGACCTCAGACTCGAAGCCGTGGGCGAATGAAGCAATACAACGTTGGAGCCCCATTCGAACGAATAGCATTGGACGTAGCGGGACCCTTTCCGATGACGACAACTGGCAACAAATGCTTCTTAGTTGTGATGGACTACTTCAGCAAATGGCCCGAAGTCTACGCAATTCCTAATCAAGAAGCTACTACGGTCGCTGAAGTACTTGTAAACCAATGGATCAGTCGCTATGGAGTTCCGATGGAGATTCACTCTGACCAGGGACGGAATTTCGAATCCGCAGTATTCCGAGAGGTCTGTGAATTGCTGGGAATACAGAAGACAAGGACCACTCCATTACATCCACAATCTGACGGAATGGTCGAGAGGTTTAATGCGACGATAGAAACCAATTTGAGAATGGTTGTTGAAGATCACCAAACAGACTGGGACCGGCATATACCTTTGTTCCTGTTGGCTTACCGAAGTGCGGTTCATGAGACCACCGGCAGAACACCAGCCAGTATTGTATTTGGAAGAGAGCTGAAGTTACCAATGGACATCAAGTTTGGCCATCCGGAAGATCGTCAATCTTCAGCTACCGAATACGCACAGCAACTGGAGGAACGACTCGATACCATCCACAGAGCCGTTCGTGACAAAATTCGATTAGAGAGCGACCGCATGAAAACCAGGTATGACCGAAGAGCCAACAGCACAGGATTCAAAGAAGGGAACCAAGTGTGGCTTTATAATCCTGTCCGACGAAAAGGCCGCTCGCCGAAGTTGCAACGAAGCTGGGAAGGACCCTACACCATAGTCCGAAGGCTAAATGATGTTGTTTACCGAATCCAACGAGGACCGAAGGCCAAGATGAAGATCGTTCACCTGGATCGTCTAGCTCCGTACCAAGGTCATGACATTGATCGGGACGATCAGTTCTAAGAGGGGGGCAGTGTCACGATTTGTACTTACGATTTCGGTAAACAACATCTTTTTGTACGGGAAAATAGATTTCTGAGCCCCTCTAGAAGAATCGAGAACATTCCAGAAGAATACATCAACACAAATACAGAAAATACACTGGGAAAAATCTCGAACCTTCGAGAAAAGAATGGAACATTCTGGAAAATTGGCCTGGAGGTATATAAGCGACGGCGACTGTCAAACTACAGTCAGTTGATAGCGAGCGTTGACAGCGAAACAAGCGAGAAAGTTTGAAGAGCGATAAGTGACTTGATTTAGTGACAGTTTTGCGATACATTGTTTTTGTGCGAAGTTATTTGGGTTGTATAACTAGTTGGATTGTAATTAGTTTTGTTAAATTTGTTTATCAATAAACGTTGTTATTTGTTGGACATACTGTACATTCGAGTTTTACGTGACCGAACACGTCACAATAGTTAACCGACCCATAACCTCATCTAATTTCTATTACACTTAGAATAAAATAAGAAATGAATAAAAAAACACTGTTGGATAAGTTTCAAAACATATATCTAAAAAATTTCTTAATTAATCATGTTTCACAGCAAATACACCACCAACTTTCTTAGTTTTATTACACTTAGAATTTTAAGTCGCAAACTTTTTACTTTTATTTAATAAATAAAATCACAATGTAACAATTATGCTTATAATACAGACTACTGCTAGAGCTATGGAAGTCCCTATAGATATTCTTGGTTGGGAATTTACTGTTCTCACTGTAGAAGAGAATGTAATTGTTGAACCTCCAGAATCTGGAGTATATGTTCGAGGAACATTCTTAGAAGGAGCAGGATGGGATAAGAAAAATGCATGTCTCATTGATCCAGCACCAATGAAACTTGTTTATCCAATGCCAATTATACTTTTTAAACCAGCAGAAATTCTTAAGAAAAAAACGAGAGGTATGTAAATATCTGCGATATGAATATAATGAAAGTAATATATGATGAAAAATGTAAATTGTCTGAATGGTGTTAATTCATTTTGGCAAATGATTTATAATGAACACAAAGTAATGTAGAGTTTAGTTGTTACGTTATGTTATGGTTCATTTGTAGCACTTTTCCAGTTCTTTTCATTTAGGTCCGACACACATTGTCATGATGTTCGCACCTCATTTTCTCTCCACCCTATTTTTTTTAAAAAATTTGTAGTCTGTAATATACTTTTCATTCAAAAATATTCATTGTGTATCAGACAGTTTCGGTTGCCCAACTTGTATAATAGGTCACGGAACTAAGAATGCAGTAGCAACATGTCAGCCAGTTACGTTCTTAAAGACGTCCTCATGAATTGTATAGTATGAGTCGAAAGAGTTATAGGTAGTGTAAAAGATAAATATGATCTATATTAATTGATATACTTATTTCACTAAAGATTAAAATAAAGTTTTACAATAACTTATAGAGGAAGTAAGGTAAATTACTGAAAAACATTAGTTTATACGCTTGTGCGATGGTTACCCTTATGGTGTTACGGACTTTTACGAATATTATAAAGGAAATACGTAGTTTGTCAGTGCATACGAAATTTATTTAACAAAATTTAGGTTAGATTCATCAATGTTATTCACTTCAAGATGTTTCCAATTTGCGGGAAAATAAGGGTTCATCGCCGTTGCCCCTGAACATGTTCATAACATGTCTGAAAGTCCCAAGAAGTCATATTCTTCAGTTACTTCAATTTCCCTCGTCTCCAAATACAAACACTGCTCTACGGAGAGAGCGATGTGGGCTATGGCGTTGTCATGATGGAGGAACCAGTCACTTGTGTCAAACTTCTGGTTAACAGTTTGGCCCGGGAAATGAACTCCGCGTGCACAACATCTCTGCAATCGAAGAAACAAATGATCATTGTCCTGATGTTTGACTTCACTTGGCAAGCTTTTTTGGAATGAGGAGAGCCAGATGTCTTACACTAGGTTGAGTGCCGCTTTGTTTCGTTGTCATATTTATAACACAACAATTCATCACCAGTATACACCTTGGAAATAAATCAAGGTCCTCTTCGAGTTGATTTTGGAGCCCAAAGCATGCCTGAAGTCGACGCTATCTTTGCTCGGCTATCAGAAGACGAGAGACGAATTGAACTGAACGATATTCCAGACATATCACAGAGTTGAATTGAACAATCCTGGCTAATAAAATTTAATTATAATGTTCATTTATTTCTATCAAACTATGTAGCGCCTCGAGTTAGAAAAGACGTTAAAGACTTTTTTACAGGTATATTTATTTGTTTCGCACTGTACTTTGGATATTTCACAGGAACACTTTCTGAACCCTTGATCTCCAAATAAGCATAATTTTCGTGCAATTTCATTTAGATTTAACTTAATTAGTGGAACTGTTTCGCTAAATGTAGTGGTAGCTGCTTAAATAATTGTAATTATATGTAATACGACCCTGATAATGTTATTTCCATCCAAAGGACCTCTATCTACTTGAAGTACATCATTAAAAAATGTGTAATCCATTAACATGTCCTTAAATTTCTTAAAAAGTTTCAGGTATCAATTTCTTTAGCTGATTTATTTAAACTTTAGATTTGATATGTAATTCTCTATCCTGTTTAGCATAAATAGCATAGAAGTTTTGACCCATATCCTTGTTCTTCTACCATATTTTATTGTTATTTTAACTTCTAACTAAAACAGTTTACGGATTTCCGTTTCCGATCTTCGTTTTCATCATTTTCCCCGCGATGTTAATACTATATCTAGGATTTTCCGCGTTCATTGCCACCAGCTGCTAATGGTGATGAGTAGGCAGTTTCTTTGACCTACATTCTAGTACAAATTCAAAGCATCAGACGAAACGCCCCCTTCAGTTTCCTTTTAACAATTCTGGAAATGGGTGGGTGTTGGTTGGTTGGGGAGACGTAGATGAGACGAGCGAAATAAAGATAGAAGAGAACTGAAATATTGTCAATGGAATATAATTGCCTAAATGATCCTTTCCTTTTCCTTTCTTAAGGAAACCAAAGAAAAATAATTAGACCTGGGCAGACCGATGTCCTTCTTAATACATTTTACAGATTTTTGTTGAATGTGATATTTCTAATATTTGATATCAATATACAGTGAGGTTTATTCTCGGAACTTTCGACCAACGTAGCTGTCGGATAAGTCACGTCACCAGGGGTACGGTTTTTTCTTTTAATTACCTGTTACAACTACCTGCACAACCCGCTACAACCGTTCTTGTACATTTCTATTTAAAATTGTGTTTTATTTACTTTAATCAATTTGATTTTCCTCTATTTTAGTCTTCTCTTTTTACCCTTATGCGGTTGTAGTTTTCCTTTATATTCTACTTATTTTTATCAGTAATTTTCTAATTCTTTAAAGATTTTTTTTCTTATTTTGTTAATTCTAACCGTAAAATCACGTTTCTTTTTTCAACTTCTAACTTTGCAAGCTCTATCCGTTTCTGTTATCCGCTTTTTCATTTTTCCTCGCGAACTTGGCTATAAAAACGAAATCGTTTTTATCGTTACCTTCGCCCTTCTCTCGCTACCCCACCTTCAACCCCTCTTTTTACCAATCCTTGTTCGCTACTGAGATGGTATAAATACCCATGCTTCTCTCAGTACCGAGCGGCGTGGTCCAGTGCTCTAGATCATTGCTTAACATTCGGGAGGTCGCCGCTTCGAACCAGGGTCCGGCTGCTCTGGTCCAAGTTTTCTGTGGTTTCCTTGGATCATTTAGGCAAATGCTGGAGCAGTAATATTCCATAGATAATCCTTCACTTCTCTTCTGTCTTCATTTCTTTACTCTTACGCCCTACCCTCCACTGCAGTGTTAGAAGGGACTACCCGCCCACCAGCACGAGTAGTTGGTGGGAATGAAACACAAAAAAGTTTTTTTTTTTTCAGTACAGACATATCTCTGATATTCCCCCAATAGCGGCAAGGAAGAGAGAGATCTCTAACCCCACTTTCTAACCATCATCCGTTGTTTTTTTTGTGTTTTGTCATTTTCACCTATCTCTGACATTCCACCCACCAGTGGCAAGTTTGAGAGAGATAGAGTTTGTATATTGTCTGTATTCTATTATGTATTATGGAAGTATTGTGGTGTCTGTCTTTTTTTGTATATATTTATTTAGTGTAAGAGTTTGTCTGACCTTTCAATTCTTCTTTGTATGTATTTTTTTTGTAATAAATTTAGTAAGGAAATGACCCAGAACGTTCGTTTTCTAACATACTTATCTTACAGATGAATATTTCTAAATGTCAAATTCATCCAAAACTCATCACGTGAAAGCATCTGGATAGTGTTCCACCCTCCCATACTCCCCTTCCTTTCAATCTTGTATTCAAAGCTGTCTCTTACCTTAAAGTATTGGAGTCTGTTATCAAAACTGAGTAATTTTATCTATCTCTCTTCTCTTTCAAAATCGTTTGTAAATCGTTATCAGTAAACTTCATTGCCAATGGTGACTCCCGTAACTGTTTGATTGATGTTAGATTGTCAATCAATCAAAATAATGTAATTCTGAGCACCAAATTTTACTGTGGGTGCTTTTTATTAACTTTCTCGGTTCTCCCCTCTATCTTCATGGGGCTAGGAATCAAACTGGTGTCGTTCTGAATGCCAAAGCTAATATATGACTACTTGACAATGCTGTTCGATGTAAATACTACGCTTGCCGTTCTCTTACCTATTTGTATTCTAATATTAGTTCTTGCTGTATTATACTGTACTAGAAGCGGGATTAAAACGTTAACGAATTTGAAATGGCATGATTGTGTGTGCTAGACCTTCTAATGTCCCCCAATATTTAATCTTTAAGAGCATTCTACTAATAGCATGTTTTATAGGTTTATACGTTTGCCCGTGTTATTATTACCCTATAAGATGCGGAGTTCAAGGATATCCAGCTTTTGTTGTAGCAGTCGACTTGAAAAGCGGAATGGAACCATCCGATTTTTGGGTGAAAAGAGCAACTGCGTTGCTTTTAAGTTTAGCTACGTAGTTTAATTTTTTTTGTATTGCTTTTATATTTATGTTTACTATTGTTTACCTATTTAATAAAAAAAATGAAAAATAGAATTTTTATAATTATGGTAAATCAATTGTCTTAAGAAAGTGAATAAAAATTACTAAATAGAAATATAAATATGAAATCAACAGAAACAACTACTCCGAGGGCTAATACCCCTACCAGCATTGAATTACACTGTTAATTCCGATGGATTCTTAGACGAAGATATAACATATTACAGTTATATTTATAATATAGCCTGTAAAGGCCTTTCTGTCAGCGCCCACCTGATGAGACCCGATAGGTGGAAACCGGTCGTGGGATAAGGCTTTCAGTTCGTTGTGCCTACTTGGTAGGACGCGTTCCAAATGTGAGATCTTTGATCTTAAAATTTAGACGAACAAGGATTTTAATTCCTTCTTTTTTGAATATGTTATATTTTCGTCTAGAAGTCCATCGGAATCAACAGTGTAATTCAATGGCGGTAGGGGTATTAGCCCTCGGCGTAGTTGTTTCTGTTGATTTCATATTTATATTTATATTTATAATATAGCCTGTAAAGGCCTTTCTGTCAGCGCAAACCTGATGAGACCCGATAGGTCGAAATCGGTCGTGGGATATGGCTTTCGGTTCGTTGTGCCTACTTGGTAGGACGCGTTCCAAATGTGAGATCATTGATATTAATATCTAGACGAATAAGGATTTTAATTCCTTCTTTTTCGAATATACTAAATAGAAGATTGTCAATAAAATGAAAGAGCAAATGTATTTAGAATATAAATTGATCAAAATTAAGAATCCTTACATTAAAGGATTCACTAACATAATACAATTCTATATACATAATTTCAGAAACACGTTTCAATCTATGAGCGTTGCCGGTTTCTTAAAAAGTTTGTTTAATGAAAGCAAAGAAATGGAACGAAAGTAAGACAAAATTCTGGAAATAGGATCGGTGCTAACAAATTAAGAACAAACAAAAAACAAGAACTATATCAAATCTGATCTTTTTGTAATCGTTGAGTGTCATGACATTTTGTCTGCAATTTCAATCTTCCTTGAAATACTGATTCACTTAGCCTTACTGACCCTGATTGTCAAATGATAATCAAAATAATTGTGTATTGCATTAAATGACTTTTTGTTTAATACCATGAAATTAATTTTATTATTTGCGCATCTACCAGTACATGTTTACCGGTCGCACGTTCCACACTTTTTGCCACTGTAAAGATACGAGTCAACCCCTATTCGATGCATGGGTTAACTAACCACTCTCCACCATAATGACGCACCACTTAACGCACAATGGGTTGCCTGCCATATTCACCAATAACATATGTTGATTATTTATATTTAAAATTGTACATGGAGTAGGTCACCACATAGTGGTGAATGTTACTCTTCGAAAAGCTTCAATTTTTATGAAAAGTCTCTTCATTAATGAAAAACACAAATAATAAAATCAGGTTGTTGCTCTACAGGCTATTCGCCGAACTTTAAACTAAAGGTGAAGTTGTGCTGTAGTTTCTAAATTAGATGCACTTGTAGGGATGTTATATACATTTACAAGACGGCTTATTTGTTGGGTAGTTATATGAATATTCTCTATTACACTACCCAAAACGGAAAATTGATCTTTTTCATGAGTTATTTGCGTTCTGTTTTTTGTTATTAACATTATTGGTTCATACTATAATTTGTTGAATAGTTAATTAGCTCATAGGATAATTCTAAATGGGTCATTTTCGAGACCGCATGTTATACAAAGGCCGTTAAACGATCTCCGCAGGCTGTATATAGGGTAAGGCAAATGCTCACGGTGAATCTAATAAACTTATCATAATTTTTAATTAAATATCCAAGCGTACTTCTTAATATCCAGGAGGTTTTTAATTTCTCATCTAATTAATGTAATACTTACCTAAACTTTATAAGATACACATTTACAAAACATAAAACCTTGACTAACTCAAAAATGGAGTCAGCATTTAATAATATAACAAGATATGCCACGTTTTAGTATAGATCCTGCTAAATATTTAGCTAAGTAAATGTTCGTTGTTAATTTGGTTTACGTGCCTTTGACGTATATACACTGCGTCGACTTCAACCTAGTTTTCATAGATGATGTCAGCCGCAGTTGCTGATGCAGCTTCTGGGCTTGCTCGTTCATTTTCAGTAGTGTACATCAGCCTGAATTCTAATTCTACTAAGGATTTCTACCTTGAAGACTTATCTTCTTTTTTCATTGCAGATATTTTATAATTCAACAAAAATACACAAAATAGTCGTACAACACAAATTACAATGGAACAAATTATTCTGAATACAATTTACTGGTATAGAAACTTCATATTTATTTCTAAGTTTTTACTTTTCCTTTTATTTACTACCGTAGGGAAAAAGAATAAGTCCGATGAGTTATATGGGCATATTACAAAACGTATATTTATTGACTATCAAAGTCTAGGAGTAAGTGTCATATGTCTAAGTTCCTAAAGCTAAGTTATGCCCAACCAACCCCCTGCACGTCTCTTTCCCTCCTGTAGAATATGAGGGGAGTAACCCGATGGATGTAGTACAAATTGGAAAGTTAAGCTTGCTAAAAACGCTTTTTCCAGAAAAATGCTTATTTTGCTTCAGCCTTGGAAGTCCATGTAGTCGAAGGCTTTCGAAGTTTTGTAACAAATTCGGCGGAAAAAAGACGCAGCAAGTCTGTCTTGCTTATGACTATATGCAAATTCGAAGAACTGAATTTTCTTTAAATTGAATTTGATTTGAGGGTATGGAGCGTGACTGTACAGTTAGCACTTGAAAATGAATAGTAAATTTACAGCGATTAAGTTTTCAGGATTAGGGTATAGCTATATGAATACCCTTTTGCACTGTTATTAAAGGTAAACTACTTATAAGGTACGTATATAATATTTTTAATATAGAAATAAAACGACGTTCAATTTTGCACTGTCACCAATTTTATTTACACCCCGGATCGGTTTCGACTTACAAAGTCTTACTTACAACAAATAACTTTTATTTTTGCCAAAATTGTTTTCTGTGGTTTCCTTGGATCATTTAGTCAAATTATTGGGCAGTAGTATTCCACAGATAATTTTTTACTTCTCTTCTGTCTTCATTTCTTCCGTCTCATCTTTCTCTCCCTAACCACACCACCCGCCAATTTCCATTATTCCTGCAAGGAGGCTGAATAGGGCTTTACGGCCTACCCTCCAGCTTTGCACTACAGTACAGGTCGGAGGGACTGCCTGCCTACCAGCACTAGTAGAGTCAGTTCAATTTAATTTTTCCGGTTTTGTATTATAAAGTCAAAATTGTAAATCTTTTACTTTATTATTTATTACTGGAGCAATAAATTAATTAGCCCCTATACCTACCGTAAGATACCTCCATCATTTTTGATGAGGAGATACAAGTGATGCAGGTAGTATTTTAATTCTGTTCTACTTTTATAGTTTGCGTATGTTTGTATCGCTTTTCTTTTTTATACTAGTGTTTCATGAATCTTCACAAATTACAGAGAAGATGAAAGAAAGTGTTAATAAAACAGAAACACTCATTAGTGAAAATATAGCAAAAGAAATTCGTTTCGAATGTGAACCTTCAATTTTAAACATTGACGATTCGTCAGATTCTGGAGATGACAAATTTTGAGAATATGTTAGGCATTATCAGATGTCCCTTATTTTTATCACACTAGAATTTTTGACTTGCGTGTGAATGAAAGAAAAGAAAAGAAAACCATTTCTGGGAATTGAAAAAGGCAAGACAGTAGAAAACAAGTTTGTAGAAAAGACATGCTCAGGAATGTTATGTAACTTTATACAAAATATTTACATACAATTTATACAGAACAATTTACAAAAAGCGAGGTTCTTTATGTACAAATTTAAATATAAAAATGAACAAGAGAAATAAGATAGTGGTGTATTGGTTGCCACATAATATTCAAAAATTTCTAGTTTCTTAGTGGTTCCATTCTGAAGCCATACTTTAAGAATGGGACCACAGTACCTATATATATATATACCCTAATGATTAATATTTTCCCATTTCTGAAAAAATGTTCCTTTCATATTGGATTACTGAATTTTAAATTATTATTTTGTAGGTACAGTGTAACCAATCTTAATTGAAATATCTCTTTTAGTAAGTAGAATAGTAATCCAATTATCGTTACAGGAATTATCAGAGGAAGAAACAATAATTGACAACAAATGTTAATTATTCATGTTAATATGAATATAATTTGAGTATTGGTTCTGTCTAATATTATTTGTGGTTATTTTCTCATTCTTATTTAAGTCTCAGCTCTTATTGTATTACCCCTCGCAATATTACGGATACGATGTAATAAATATAAAAGTCCAATTACAAGCAATATATCACCTTTTATTGATATTTATTTCATGGTGTTACATAGATACTGAATCTTTTACGCAGGTTATTTACGTTAAAGTTAAAGTAATGCAAATCGAAGAATATAAATAGTTCTTGAGAGGATTGACTGACGCACCCGGACGCCGAGACGTTTCCTTATGGGCCGGAAAAAATTTACTTTGACAAACAAAATAAAGTTTAACAAGATGGTGACCAGTATTTCCGAAACTTCCCGGTACAATTTTCATAACCAGTACAACCCTGTTTTTTGGTCAGAACGTTTGCAATATATCGACACAATTACATATGAAGCGTGATCGTGAGTTTATTTATATTACCTTTATATACTACTAGTTCCTCGATATTCAATAACTTTCCTTTACGGAGCCATATCGGTTTGGTTGGAGATTTATCGAAACCACAAATTGTCTATTATGGCATCTGATAATTTTGGGCAATGGACTACGGTGGCGTCTTGCTTACATTTATGACATTTATAGAGATTCAAGGAACCATTAGACCATGTCACTTGGAGGCCGAAGTCGAAATCGTTGAATATTTAACGAACGTCAGTGGCATTTTTTTTCTCCTATGAATGCGTTCCCATTTATTCTACTCAAATTGAAAAATTCTAAGGGACCATTTAAGGTTGATCAAGCAGTACCTATATTGTAAATTGGTAGTTGCGAACCACAACTAGCAGTTTCGATAAATTTTTGAACAAAAATTTAATGTGTTCTTTATTAAATATAAAGATATTGAAAGACTATTCAAAATTCAAGAAAGAGCTTGAATGCCGTGGAGGAGTGTTTTATTGTGTTTACATTAAGATTCGTTCAGTTAGTCCTGCAAACAGTTTTTTAATTTCCAACATTTTGTTTTGCTGACTCATTTTTTAAACATATCATATGTTTTTGCTGTCCGTTAAATAAAGAGACAAACTTTGTTACTTATAGGTATATATTAACATCTATAATTGGTATCTACATGGTAAAAACATTTTTACACAAGAAAAAATACTGATTTTTCACAAAAAAATGTATTTAGCAATACATAAAATACACCGTTGAAAGTACAATGAGGGCTGTTAATGTAAGCGGAGGGTAGGTGGAGATTTTTCCACTAAACTGCATAGCTTCTAGGTGCTCACCTGAAACAAAACAATTTTTTAGATTTCCCAGCATAATATTTTATTTAGGGAGAGGATACGATATCTATAAATACATATTCAATTATTTTTATTTCGAGGAGGTAATGAAAAAAACTTTAAAAAGTAAATACGTTAGAGTTAATTAATGTTTTTGAAATGTACGATATCCCACATTTCGCGATCCATGAGATTTTGAAATATTATACTGTTGTAGGGTCACTATGTTTAAACCTATAGTAAGTAGAACAGTTAGGCACAGATTGGCCACTATTTTTTATTGTGTCAACGTTTATTGATTATTTGTAGATATTTATTATGAAAACCTTCATTTTACAGTTAACTGTTTCGTGTTTGACAAGGCCTTACGAAAATATCTACTTAACAGGTAGAATCTATGACGCAGTTTAGATTACATGATATGCATGCAAATCAAATTAATAAAAGTTCAGTTCTTGTACAAAAATTTATCAAAACTACCAGAAGTTTTTTTTTACTAAACAATTAATACCTATGATGTGCTGATAAAATGAAATAAGATCTAAATCGTGATTCACATTTGGTAATATTGATAAATTTCTGATCAAGAACTAAATCTTTTTATTAAAACCTTCGTGTTTAAATCACGTATTTTGTGTTGGATGTGTATTGGAATTAATAACATTCAATATGATTATTCACCTACCCAAACATCATCAAATTATTAAACCTCAACAAATAATGTTACAATTATACTGCAGAAACTACTTACATACAGTGTTTTGAATAAATTGCAGAACTCTCCTTAATAATCTGTTTATCCCAAATAGTTTATTCAACATTTGCTTAGAAACTGTTACTTGTTGTTGTTTAAATAACTGAACACCTGAGCTATGTGTTTATTAAAAGAGAAGTACAAATTAAGTCATTAAATACTCCTGGGTGTCTTTGAAGAATTCCCCTCTTCCCCCAAAGCAAAAAAATACTCGTGGTCACTAAAGGTCGTGTTACATAAATTTCATACGATACAGTTGTTGACAAGACTAGTATGCTTCAAAATAACATAAAAAACTTTTTGGTGTTTTATTCCCACCAACTATTAATTCTGGTGGGTGGATAGCTCCACTGACCTACTTCAGAAGATAGGGTGGAAGGCTCTCTTCAGCGCCTTGTGGGCAATGGGTGGGAGTTAACGAGAGAAATATTTTATTACTGCTGTAGCATTAGTTTAATTGATCCAAGGATACAACAGAAAATTTTTGGACCAGGACAGCAGAGACGCAGAATCGAACTTGTATCCTCCCTCTGTGATCCACACCGCTAGGCTTGTATTTGTTTTCGGGGTTAAGTGTATACAATCTCTTTTTTTTGTTATTATTGGACTTGTTCTAATATTTACACGGGTAAACCAACCCTTTACATATTACTATTACTCAACCAAAGTAACGTTTAAGCTTATGTTTTGTTTATTTTGATAAATAAACAAGTCATGTAGTGTATTACATTACCATGATACAAACTTATTTTAATATATTTTTGATTACAGTAAATTTCGGATGTATCTGAATCTAGTACAACAAAACTTTCACTAATAAAATTATATTGAACCTATAAGGCCACATTATGCACTTATATAGTATAATTATTATATTCTACATTTACTTCATGGAAATTCCTAACTAGATTAAACAATGTTTAATTTCCACGCTTATTTATTTATACCTTTGCAATTGTTTCACTACTTTTTATCTGTTTCAGAAAGTTACAATGAATTGTACAATATTAATTGTAACTTACAATTATATATATATACAGGGTGGGCCATTAAGATGAGCGGATAGGGAAAAATCGTGAAAAATAAAAAAAAGTAATATAATTACGAGTGTATCTTTAAATTAAAATATACAGATGGGAAATTATTTTTTTAAGAAAAAAAACATCATCCAGGTGAGCGCCATCTCTTCGAATCTGTACTTCAAATTTGAGAAAACTCGCTGACACATTGCGCGTGGAATAGCAGTTATTTTCTCACGAATATTCTCCTTTAACTGATCTACCCTGTGTGGCCTATTGGTGCAAACGCAACTCTTCAAGTATCCCCACAGGAAGAAATCACAAGGAGTCAAGTCTGGACTTCTGGGAGGCCAAGGAATATCCCCTCAGCGCTATATTAGTTTACCTTCAAACATTTCGTTGACGACCGCCATTGACTCATTAGACGTATGGCATGTCGCGCTCTCTTGTTTAAACCATGTCCGCACATTAAATGTTTCAAATTGATGGAGTTGTGGAAATAAAAATTCGCGCAACATTGTTGTGTAACGCTCAGAATTTACTGTTACAGTCTGGGATCGATCATCCTTAAAGAAATAGGGACCTATGATTCTTGTACCAAAATAGCCACCCAAACTGTAACTTTAGGCGAATGCAGTAGCTTTTGATATTTTGATTTGGGATTTTCTGTTGCCCAATAGCGTCAGTTATGCTTGTTGACATGCCCATTTATGTGAAAATGAGCTTCGTCCGAAAACAGAATATTATTCAGAGTTGGAAAACGCTACAACATTGTATTGCCCTCCCTTTATATGTGTGGCTATGTTGTAGTAACTCTCCATTGCTGTATCTCTTTAGAAATTCCCCACCCTCACTATATCCATAGATATACATAAATGTAAGTTAGAATTACAGTTGTACAATTCACTGTATCCCTTCTGCAGAAGCTACAAATTAGCGAATCAATTTAAAGGTATAAATAAATAAGTATGGAAATTAAACAGTGTTTTAATCTACTTATAGCCATAGTGTATGCGTCCATAATTCGGTGGCATTTCAGTTGGAATTCAAGCATTTTACTCTTTACAACATTCATTCATTTAGTTAATTTAAACTCCTGTTTAAAAATTTAGTAATGGAATCAATTCACCGATTCTTTTATGTCCATTCATGCAAAAGTTCCCGTTTAATTGAATTTTTGTGTGAAATTATTTTATTGCATCGCAATGTTGTTTCCAGCTCATTCTATGTTAAATGTACATTCGATGAAAACTTTTGTCTTGTTTGTTGCAATTGTTAAAAGCTAATTGGTCTAAATTGGCTATGTATTGTAAACATTACCATTTCTCGTGCACATAAATTAAATTAATAAAATACGATAATAGGTAATGGGAACTTACGCGAAGAAATATTTACATAACCTGAAAAAGTTTCCCAAAAATTGTAGTCAAATTATTATCATTTAATGTCAGCATATTACGATTAAAAAATAATCGAAGTCAAAAATATAAATCAGAAAATTAACTTCATAAATTATAATTGTTAAAGTCGATACTAATAAATAACATTCCTCCTGTTTCAAAATAAGACAAATAATTATAAGGCATGGCAATGGTTTCTAATACCCTTCATTAGTGCCCTTTTTTCTCTACAAACTAGATTTGTTTTTATGACCTCTATCTGTTTCTCGGAAGTAAACAACTTTATATTTGCAGACAATTTCAAGTCACGTGTTTCGCCTGTATAATAAATGTATGATAACAGACGGTTATAGAAATTTTTGTTGGCCGTTCGCTGTTCATTTAACAAAAAATATCTTTCCTTGACCTTGACATCCGCATAATTAACAGTATTAATAATAAAACACAAAGTTCACCCTGGAAATTTAAAATGAGTAAAAATCTATTAACTTTTTAGATCTTATTATTAAAAATATTCCTGACAACCACGTATTTTCTATATTTCATAAAGAATCACAAACAGATACAATAATTCATTCAAAATCGTTTCATCCTTTATCACATAAATTGTCCTTTTGCCATTCTAGCCTTCATAGACTATTAAATGTACCATTATCAAATCTCGATTATAAAACAGAATTAAACAGGATTTATCAAATTGCTCTAAACAACGGCTAGAATATTTACTTGGTAACTAACTTATTGACGAACAAATTACATAAACAAATGTTAAATTCAGTGTACCCCAATGTAAAACCTAAATCAATGCCTGTATACAAATCAATTACTTTCTTAGGCAACATTTCAAACAACTTGAGCAAATATATTTCGAAATATACCGAAAACAAAATTTCATTTAAAACTAATAATAAATTGAGTAATATCATAAAAACAATAAGAATAAAACAGATAAAGTCCTAAAATCAGGTGTTTACCTGCTTATCTGTGGTGATTGCGATAAAGCGTACGTGGGAGAAACAGGGCGATCTTTCAAAGAAAGGATCGAAGAACATATATCTAGTTTTAAAAACAACAACTCAAAATCAACCTACGCCGAACATCTTCATGAGTTCAAGCATAACTTTAACGAAAATTTCAAAATTCTACATCTAGAAAACAAAAGCTTCTCCAATATTAGTTATTATATTCTTTGTTTGCTTCTAATAATATTGTTAAATAAGAAATAGGGACCATCGTATAAAATAGAATCACATTTAACGCAATGAAATAGTATTATTTATGTCATCGCTCCCGTGAGTCAAGGTCTATTCAAATTCAAGTATAATTTGGATAATAAACTAAAATTTTATGAAACTTTCTGGTTACAATGAAAATTCATGTTAAAATTGTCCACTCCTAAATGAAATCCTGCTTCTGCGCCCGCTGAAGAATAACATATATGCAATACTTTTATTTACAAAAATAAATGTATGCTTTTGGATAGCGTTCTGTCGAAATTTCTAGACCTACATCGCGATTTCGAACTTATTGGTTTTCATCAGCGTACGTAGAGAGTTCTGACCAAACTACCTGCGTCTATTAACAGCGATCGATAAGTAAATACAGACAGCGTAGTGAACGCCATCTGTAGATATTTACTAACTTGTGGGATTCAGTAATGTTAAACAAGGCCCTTTTCTAATAAAAATAGCAACTTGTTAAACTGAACCCACGGCGTGCTAACTACATTATATGCATATACCCAATGGCAACAGGTAGGTTGGTCGGTATTATATCGAAACTGTCTATAGAAACAAAAATTATTATTACCACCAAATATATAAATACCTCAATCAAAATAGTCACTTCTTGCAACTGTCATAAATAGAGGCACTCATCGAAGTCCGCTATTACGGCGTCAGCATCAATTAAGGATTGTTACAGTTGAAATTATCATCATTATCAATATTATTTAAGAATAATAACTTAGTACTACTAATAATATATATCTTTGGTTCCTATCATATGTACACTTGTAATGAAGTGATCTCGTATTCTAATAATATTTTACGTATCTAAGGTTATCTCGTGGATCTATCGCCTTCTATTTTACAAAAATATAGAGTTACTTAACGATTGAAGCATCTAGTTAAAGGATGGAAGCGTGCCTTAGGTCTATTTTCGATATTCAGGGTATTGTCGTTGAAACGGAATTTTTACTTAAAAGTTGACCAACCCTTTCCCTAGTTGAACGTTTTTAAATGATAATGCATTAGATCTACCAGGGGGTAGGTAGAACGTTTCACCCAACAGTGTTGTTACAATCGAACTACCTTGCAAATAAACTACAATACAAATTACGTAAATCCTTAATTTAGAAGTAATAAGTAAATCATTCAATTGCATATATTTTATGTAGATTAACCTTTGTGATTGGTTTGAGTTTATAGTAGGAAAAAGTTTCTCTGACTAGTATATGAGAAGGGCTATGAGCTAAGGTCGAAGCTAAGGTAATGGTAGGGAAAAGGTTCCCGGATTAGCTTGGGTGAAGTGCTATGCATCAAAGGCTTAGGTTCGATTATGGCGTTTACTGATTGGACTGTGCACTACGCAACTAACAGTAAATAGCTCAAACCCCAACGTTAAAACACAACACTAATGTCCGAGGCATTTTTTCGTAACAGGTTTACCTTCCTCAGGTACTAGGATACTAAAGACAGTGCAACCAATATAAATACTTGGTTTGAAAGACTATAATTAAAAAAATGTTGGACAAATTAGACCCTCTATTGAAGTATATGACTGTTGCCCAACATATTCTTATTGAAAATCATAGGATCAATATTGACAACCCTAAATTAGTTAAAGAAATTATAAACAATTATCAATTCTTGTATTGAAGTAGTATATTCCGGGCTGGTTGGCCGTGGTCGATTATTCTTGAAAATTCTAGACGTTTCGTCTCCAACTGCGGGCGACATCTTCAGTAGGATACGTTGAAAGATCGTAAATTCTACATAAATTATCAATTCGATAGTTTTGACAGCATGTATATATGTAAAAATAGGTTAAGCTCTATTAATAGTAAACAAGGTTCTATCAATAGTTTTCCGTTATTTAGTTTAACTTAATTTGTTGTGTATAATATTGTAAGGTCCACTGAGCATTGCTGTTGAGACTAAGGCATGTTCACTGGATCATAACATTAGTCAGTAGTTACATAAGTGACATTGTCTTTAGTTTTTAGTTCTCTTTATTCTCTAGCGAAGGTAATTTTCTTACCAAAAAGTGCTTTGGACGTTAGTGTTGTGTTTCGGCGTTGTTGGGGTTTGAATTATGTTATTTACTGTGTTCTACAACACCACCAAAAATTCCAGTCTTCTTCACTACGTATAACTGCTATTCACCACTGACATAGGTACTGTCCAAATTTTGACGGGTTATAATAGTAATTTCTAGATTATTATAAACATTCTAAGACATTGACATACAACAAATTTTCATTAAGTTTACGTTTCATACACTTAATTTATGACACAGTATGCTGTGGCATTAAAAGCGGGTACTAATTGCGAAGGGGGAAGAGGCAAACTTCGACCCTTCAAATTAAATACTATTTTCAGCGAACGAAGCAAAGTAATTAGAGAATTTAATAGCCCAGTGAGGGTTACAAATGACAAAAATCTGCATAGACCGTTATGTAATCGAGAATTTTCAAATGAGGCGATTGGGGAACTTTTACAATTTTTTCTGAAGAATGGTCGCCTGTATACTTCGCCGCTGATTTTCATAGAAAGACTATTTAATTCAAGAAGAACGTCTTTCCATTATTTTTTATTTTTAGTTGGTATAATTTAAAGGAAATAAGATTCTTATTTATGTTTGTCGAAATAATAGTTTCCATTTTTAAGGGGCTTCACAAAAGGAGCTCCTAGAAGAAGATCATTTCCTTTCATTGGTATGTACGCAATGTAAGTACGCAAGATAGGTAACAGAGGTACTAGGTATAATTGTTTGATATACGTACCCAAGCAAATATTAAACTCCCTTTTTAAAAAATATAAGGATTTAGGTTCTGATTGCCAATTTTGACATTTAGTAGAAACATTGAGCTGATTTGGTCGTAGTTTTTGGTCACTTTCGTCCATAATCGATTGTACCCTTTCTTCCGGAGATGGCGGATCCATTATAATTCAAAAAATTCTTCTGGTGATCAAATGTATAGGTGCGTAGGTTAGGTTAGGTTGGGTTAGCTTAGGGAAATGTTCTAATTCAACGTGTTACTACTGTTTGTATTCCTCGTCTCAAAACTCGCAAGCGAGAAGATTATTTAAGTGAATAAATTAACCAAGTGGGCAATAATCAAATTACATTATCACAATTCGTAAAATTGTCGTCACATTATTATAGTTTTTAGTGTTATATATATATGAGCGTATCACATGTATAATAAAATAATGAATCCATTTTTATGAAGGTTCTTATGATAATCTAGCTTTTGCCAGCAGCGATGGATATAAGTATTTTTTTATATTATCAATACTCTTTAAACACTATTTAAAAAAACATCTCGCTTATTTATTTTTCGTTATTAGTAGGAAAAAAAACATAAAAATGATAGGTACCTCAATCATTTGTTTTGATATAATATTAAAAATAAGGGAGATGTAGCCTATCGTCAAAACAACACCATTGGTAAAATATATATATATATATATATATATATATATATATATATATATATATATATATATGTGTGAACATTTTTAAAACTTCATGATAAAACTTTAAGAAGTTGGGCATCTAGCATGCATTAGATGACAGATACAAACCACATCGAATCAGTCGCAACGGCGCCAGGGGTAGCGACTTACGGGAGGGTGAGCTGCCCTGGACACGTAAGACTGTAATCGACTGCTATCTTTTGCATTTTATAACCTTTTAACATTTTTAGGATTGAGACTTAAGTTATTCAAAAAGAATATTTTCTTTATAAAAATTTGTTTCAACATTAGCACCGACATAAATCTGTTACAAGACTGGTTTACTTTCTAAACTTAATATTTTATATTTTGAAATTATCTATTACTAAATAAGCTAATAGGATTGATATCAAGAATACACAAGAAATATAATTACATTTGCAAAGCATATCATATGTTGTAAAATATTGTATAATTTACTGCTGCATCTTTTCTTTGTCATTCTGTAATACCCTTCACCACAATTATTTGTCTTTATACCTTGTATTCACCCCCCTTCAATGTATGATCTATAGCTGTCTACAACCCTATATCATCATCATCGTCACAGCTATCTCTATCCTTTGTTACAGCGTCTTTTCTTTTCTATTTCTTCCGCCTCTTTTCTCCCTTAAGTTAAGTCAGTGTTGAGTAAATCGCCGCCAAATAAGCAACGTGTACACGCACCCTCACAATCATACATTGTAACACCGCACCTATTGTTAATCATCTCGCTATTCTTTCAACTTCTCTCGCACCTGATTAATACCACATGTACATTTTGTAAATAGTGTTAATAGACGTTACAAGCAAATCATTTGTGTATTAATCAAAAATTTAATACCTGCAACCCTTTAATTAGATTTGTCAGGTCGTTTCATGTACTACCACCGCACCCTTAAGTTCACTTGAGACTTATCGAGTGCATAATACATCATTTCTTTGAATGAATGCAGATTATTTATTATCCTCTAGGTTTGTCAAATATGTTACTCGAGTAGATAGAATACTTTTGTATGTTGACGGAAACGGTCATCCTGATATCTTCGTAATAATATCATTAAATGGTTGCTGTCCTGAGTTTTGCGTTTTATTAAACAAAATAAAATATTAACACTAATAAATCTCATATATATACAGTTTATGTACTTCTTCCGGACGAAAGGGTACTTTTCAGATAGACACATTTTACTGGCCTATCAAATTTTGGAATTCCCCGAATGAAATGGTATACGTCCGATTTTATATACAAAGTGAACCCTCCCTTTTTCAATTGCCATCTGAAATTAATTTTAGCTGATTGCGAGATGAATCGTTAAGCTTAATTGTATACGGATTTATGAAATTTTGTATCTCGAAATATAAAACGATACTGCAGTAAGTTGATAAGTGTTGAAAAAATAGAATTGTTCGGATGAAAATTATTTACATTTCGGTGTATCGTGGACTATTGCAGCAAACAGTAAATTCGATAAAATCGCATTTAAGTGTATCTACTACTCGTCAAAGTGGTATACACTGTATAGACAGGTTCTAATTTGTAGTGTAAATAAGTAATTATGAATTCGCAATCAATCAAATATAAGCATCGACTATCAAATGGATACATTTTGAAGTATGATCTAGCAAAAAGAGGAGTATGCAAATAAACAGGTATAACGATCATCCATTTTATGCTAACTACATCATCGTAAAGGTAAATATACGCAATCATAGAGTATTTGGCGAAAACCACTTAACCTAGCAACAAATAGTCATGCATTTTCAATTTACTTTAATAAAATAAATTATCTAGGTGTATGTACCTGCAGTACAAACGTATCAACATCAATGTACCTAACATATAATCACGTTTTACGTATTTAATAAAACAAGAGTGTTGTGGAGTAATTAATACAACGTAGAAAAATAAAATAAGATTAAGCTACTAATCCACAAAAACATTTATTTAAATACAAATGTATACATTTCTACCACTACGTGGTCATCATCAGTGTAACAAAGTTATAACAACAATTTTTCTTAAATATAAGGTTGACGAAGCAGGGGGTAATAACGGGTTATTTAGTGGTCACAGGTCGAAATTAATAAGGAAATCCCGATATTTGTACATGTACACAGCCTCGGTTGGCGACAATTCCGAGTATTTGTTAACTTGATTTAAAAGGTCTATGTTATTACTATTTATAGAATGACCAGTTTCTATAATATGACAAGCTACAGCTGATTTATCTTTGTTCTGGTTTTTTATATGATAAAAATGTTCTTTAAAACGTGTCTCTAAATTCCATTTGGTCATTCCTATATAGACTTGGTCACAATCGTTACAATTTATTTTATAAATGCCTGACATACATTTTTTATCTATTTTGTCCTTTGTTTTTTCTAAAAGATTGGCTAAATTGCTTTTATTAGTGAAAACCGGTTCAATATCGTATGATTTAAAAATTTTGCTTAGGCCTTTTTTTAAACTATGATTATAAGGAAATCTCCTTCTTATATGATTTTTGTTTTTAATATTAATTAAGGTTGTACTATCTTTAATTAGTTTTTTCATTTTGTGATTTTTAATAATGTATTTAAATAAATGTTTTTGTGGATTAGTGGCTTAATTTAATTTTATTTTATTTTTTTACGTTGTACGTTTTACGTACTTATGGTGCTAGCGAATGATCTCATAGAGCTATCTCTTTTCATGATATAAAATTATGAAATGATCTGATTATTAAAACACATAATTCAAGAACTAACTAACTCGCCTACGTTCGATGTCCAGGATGTTGTGATTTAATCAAAATTATTAATTAAAAATAATCAATCTTTTGACATATTGAGCGTGTTTAAATGTTAATATTTGGTCGTTCTAGCGTCATAGATAAGAACTGGATAGATTTGACTGTTATTTGATGAAAATTCATTATCACCTTAAAATAAGAAAAACTTAAGATTTTCACAAACTCTTGTCAAAGAAAGTAACAATTGTATTACCGAACATTGGCTTTGTCAGACTTGTAGTAGATACTGCTGAAGATAATATACTACGTAGGTGTTTATATAGAATTAATACTTTGATTAGAGATTTTAGAAATACATAAATACAAAAAACTAGGTAATTTACTAAACGATCAAATAAATTGTAATAACTCTCCTTTTCTCAATTTCCACTATAAGATATATATATATATATATATATATATATATATATATATCTTATAGTACTCCAAGTCTGACGAAGCCAATGTTTGGCGAAACAATTGTTAGTGTGTTTAATAAAGGTTTGTGAAAATCTTAAGTCTTGTTATTTTATGGTCATAGATATGATATGCTAGCGACTGTGATTAAACGCCCGGCGTTGGAACCGTTATGTTGAATTAAGTTGCGATATGGAGAAACATCATGGTCAAAATGAATGTGTTCCGTACCATCGGCAACGGTGCCCGTCAGTGCAAATTGCAATTTAATAATATATTATTTTATTTATTTTTATGTCGACTCGAGATCACCTTCAGTAGTGATTTAGTCACAAACGTAAGTTATATCCTGACATCCCGAAATAAATTGACGATAAGGAACATATACAACAAATAAATTATCACCGATGTGCACCTCTATATCATCTAACTGTTCAGAAGGACTATCATCGATTGCTATTTTTGACTTAGAAGCTTTTTACTTTTTGTTTTCAAGTCGTTTTCATTTTGCTTGAAGTTTACGGCTTATTTCTTTCAGGTTTTTAGGCGATAAAAAAATGGGAGCCACATTTATATATCGTATGCGAGCATTTTCTATTCCTTTTATATGGGGAATTGGATTAACTTCTTGTATGATCTTTCCAGGTGTCGATTTACTATGGTATAGAAACTTTCTTCTATTTCTCTTAATCTAGTTATTATCTAATGTTGTGAGGTCTCATTTATAATGGTAAGTTTTTTAAATAAATTATTCATTCGATTCCTATAATGGAAGATGACCACATGACAACATGGTGGTTGAAATGTACCATTGTTGCAACAAAACGCTCTTTGTGAAGTTATTGGAGTTTCTTTGAATTTTAATGATAGTATTTTATGTTAATTACTTTTTTGAAAGCGACGAATTTACTTTCACACCTACAACCAGTTTGTAAATTATTGTACTGAGCTCACCGATATTTACCAACTAGAAGCCGAAATAAAAGCAAAAGTCTACCGAGCTTACCCTATTAGAGTAACGTTGATTCCGCTATCTCGTTTTCATTTATTTTTTTAAAATAATCAGTGGAAAAATCAATATGTGAACATTTAATTAGAGCAATACACGATTCTTCTTAAAGGGCTACATACGATACGATTTTTCAGAAACTGGTTTCCTAAATGGTACCGCAGAATTTCAAAATCGTACACTAGCCTTTTAGATTTTATTTAATAAAATTTTTCATTCTTTACATAATTAACTGAGATTAAATTAAAATCAAAGTATTACATAATATATAAACAAACAATGAATGTAAAATTAATAGTTTTATATTTTTAATATTCAGAATAAACAGAAGATTGACGTAAAGAATATAAAAAGTGGAACACCATAAAAAATTGTAGAATAAATTGAGTTGTCGACGCTACAAATGTAGAAAGTGTCAATTCCATTTTCGTTAATAATCTTTCCCAAAACATAAAAAGAGAAATATGGTCTCCGACTCAAGCAAAGTAACGTTTTTGTAACTTGACATAAAAGGACCGTACCATTTTTACCTACTTTTTTCCACTTGTTAAAATGATTTTGAAGGTATGGATTAGCAACTACTATGCAATTGGCAAGCTTCTGTTCATATGTAATAGAATGGCAAAAAAGCTCTTTACATCTTAAAATGTGAAACACTAACTCCTGCTCCATTTCTTCAAGAATTGCCATTTTTCTTATATTATGCGCCTTTTAGTTATCGTAAAAATAAAATCGGCCGCTTAAATTGCATCAGTACTATTTATGGCAGTATTACATGGCATGATTTAGGAAGCTGAGAAAATAATTAGTTAAAATTAATAAAAACTTTATGTTTAGGTTTAAATTTGATTTAAGTAAATTAATTAGGCTAATAATATCGTATAAATCCGAAGAAATTCGCCCTTGCAAAGAACCTGCAATTCTCGCTCAAAGGTAGTCAGAACATATATTACCAATATTTTTTTAGTTAAGCTAATATTAAGTTTTAACTTCCATTATCAGATGACGCATAACGCGACGCATTTTTTGAAAATGTAACTTACTTTAGGTATATTTTGTTTCTAGTTGTAGTTATTTCCTTAGAAACTGTTATCGTGTAAAAGGAATTTATATATTCTTTTTAGTATCGCCTAAGTTGGATTAAAACCCGTTAGCAGTTATATCTTATATTTTTACTTACATATAATACATACATTCAAATAGTTGCAATTGTAGTTTCGATAAAAGTGGAAAATGCGAAACTTTTGTTTTATTTTTAGAAGCTATTTGGGCATATAACACGAATATAAATTCTAACAAAGGCGGAAAATTATTACCTTTATAATATTTACTTGAAATAACGTAGAAAGGCTATCGCCCTTTTAAAATAATTATTCCAAAATTTTTGTTTGAAACTCATTTTTATTCTTCTATATTTTCTCAAATAACCTTTTACAAAATTATTTTTTGAGTTCATTTCTTTGTCTGCTAAATTTTAGGAAATTATTGTATCCCTCTCAATATTGATTCTGTTGTAGATTTGAAACTCTTGCTAATAGCAGTTATTTTAATGTAAAACGAAATTCGCTACCCTTTTTATTCTAAATAAAATCGCAAATTTCCTACCGTATTGTACAAATAGTCCAGCGCATGGAACAAATATAGAATAGCGCGTCGTTTTCTAATAGTTATCGCAAATACAAGAATGAATAAAATATAAATGAGCCTATGTTCATAAAACATTTATTTTGAAAAGTTTCACAAAAACACAATTTCCCTATTTTTCGACATATCCCCCTTGTTTGTCTATACATTTTCCCAACGCATTGGTAGTTTTTTCATCCCGTTTTCATAAAAAGAAGCAGGGCGGGTGTCTATCCAGTTGCGCACAAACGCCTCCACCTGTTCATCGGTCTACAATTGCTAATCGCTCCCCTCCTAGTGATACTTTGAGGGGCCCAAACATGTGGAAATAACAAGGGGATAGGTGTGGGCTATATGGAGGGTGTTCCAGCTGTGTCCAGTGCACTTCACCGATTTGGGCCTGCGTTAAAGCTGTGGTATGGGGCCTAGCATTATCGTGCAAGAGTAATACGTCACCAATGAGGTGCGTCCTCCTTTTTCGGCAATAATCAACTTTTATCTGACTGAGAAGTCAGTAGTAGGCTGCATTAATGGTTCTTCGCTCGTGTAAAAATTGACCAACAGCACCCCTCTCCAGTTTCAAAAAACCGTGGATGAAACTTTTCCTGCAGACAGACGTATTTTCGGCTTCACTGGGTTTGACCATCTTTGCGCCGCCACTCCATGCTTGTTCGTTTTGATGTTGGAGTGTAATGGTGTACCCACGTCTCATCGCAAGTTACAATTTTGTGCAAAAAAATTTCACCTTTCTCTTTAAATCGAGTGAGAAGCGCCTGAGAGATGCGAACTCGAGCAGCTTTTTAATCTTCACTCAGAAATTTTATAACCCAAAGACCAGAAAATTTTCGAAATCACAAGTTTTCCGTTATGGTTGTGTGGACTGTCCCATACCTGATATCGAGTTCACCAGATATCTGAAGCACAGTGGCGTGGCGTGGCAGTTCTTTTCAATAAGGTTTTTAACGCGTGCAATGTTAACCGGAGAAAGTCAGGATTTACATTTCCGACACGAGTAATCGTTAAATTCTTTACACGAAACTTTTACACGTGGCCACGAAAGCGTTTCATTTCCGAATTGTGGTTGCAATTTGCGCAAAATTTCAGCTAGTTTTGCATTTTCACGTGTAAGAAACTCAATAATAATTTATTGCGGAACATTGCTATGTGCTATGCACCTCTTTCTCACTCATTGTGATAGCTATTAACCAAGCGAACGCAGCAATTGGATGCGTCGTTTCCGTGCCACCTAATATCCCCACTTCAAGTTCCTAACGCCCGGATGTGCCTTGAACAACTATCCTCCGCGCAATTTAGAATGGCTCGTCTATATTTGACCCACCCTCGTATTTAGAACGCAGTATTGAACTTTCAGTTCCGTTAAATTTGTTTAATTGTCATTGGCGTCATTATTTTGGGCTGTGTCCATAAAAATCAATATTGCATTGTTGGCATAAAGTCAAAAAATATCGAGAATGGTAGAGGAGACTCTAACTAATTTTGAATCTATAAACACCTGTTTACATATTGGATAAAACAGTTTTCCGGAGAAAACTGCCAAAATTTATTTTCTTTTTGAATTATAAATCCCTTTCATGTTAGTTAAATACTTCCATTTGTAAATTGCAAAAGATCCCTGTGGAAAGTTTAGAAACTTAATGAATACAGCTGTGTGTCTATGTCTTATTTTCAGATACCCTGCTCTCTTTTCCTCGCTTCAAATAAAAATCCGTCAATTTACCTAGTTCCTTTTGACATTTTCACGTTTCTAAATTTAGTATCTACTGCAAAAACTGAAACATTCGCCAATTTCGCTTATATCTCGGCAACGAACAGCTAATAAAGGCAGCAGAGAAATAAGCTTAAATCATAAAATTTATAAAAGTTTACCATAATTTTCATTCGCCCACTCCACTACCGCTGATGTAATTACCTTCTTTCTGTTCGGAATATTATTCGCATGTAAAAGTTCAACTATTACGTAAGCAGTTTTGGTTAAAATGAGGACTTTTATTTTGTTGATAGCAGGAAAGAGGACTTCATTTATGCTGCAATGTTTTCACCGAAAAAAAATATATAGATTTAATCAGGTTGCATCGTCATATTTTTGTTTTAAAGTGAATTGTTGCTTAATCTAGCCATCTTTAGAACTGTGCAACGCTTCATATACTTTCTAACAATCTTATTTTTTCTCTTAGTTTAAAAATACAGGTAGATTGCTTAATAAAACTAGAGCCTCAATTATAAAATATTACCCTAGTAAACCGTTACGAGCCAGCCACATTAAACAAACCTCCCTTCTTGTTATTACGAGGCTGGATCAAATATAAACGGGCCTTTGTTCATAAAATATTTATTTTGAAAAGTTTCACATAAACACAAATTTCTCTATTTTTCGACATATCCCCTTGTTTGTCTATACATTTTTTTCCCAACGCATTGGTAGTTTTTTCATAAAAAGAAGCAGATAGCTATTAACCACGTGAACGCAGCAATACGACGCGTCGTTTCCATGCCACCTAAAATCCCCACTTCAAGTTCCTAACGCCTAACGGCCGGATGCGTCTTGAACAACTATCCGGCGCGCAATTTAGAAAGGCTCGTTTATATTTAATGCACCCTCGTAATTTGACATATTTTGTAAGAGTACAAAAACGTATATAATCAAAAAGGCGATAAGAATGCAAAAGACGAAAATGAAATCACACAATTGGACTTCTTGCAAAAATATAAAGCGTGATAATTTTGATAACGAAAATCCTACAGGACCAACGATTTATAGAATGTATCGGAAAATAACGTTATTTGCTTTTTCTAAATGCGGTTACTATCTCACGCGCTGGGTAGGGTGGCTTATGGTTGGACGAGTGGTGTATTTTCCTACTCGTCTAATTCATCTCCTTTTTTTTAATGAAAATTAAACGCGCTGGGACAGGAAGGGATTGCCCTACCCATATCGCGGACCAGCGTGCGGCTGTTCCGATGAAGACTTGGCCATGCGACCGTCTAATAAGTAGGCTAAGAGTTTCTTGTTATGATATAACTTGCAGCTGTGATATTAATTATTGAATTACCCACTACATATTATCTCAAATAAATGAGGAAAAATTTGTTACTGGGGTCACGCCCTTGCCAATGTATATTATTATTAATCATTAATAATCAAATATTTTGAAGAATTGTTAAATAATGGTAATAGCCAGGTGTCGAACCTGGGCGTGACAGCAGTAACAAAATTTTCCTTAGATATAAATATGGAATCAACAGAAACAACTACTCCGAGGGCTAATACCCCCACCGGCATTGAATTAGGTCGAAACCGGTCGTGGGATGTGGCTTTAGGTTCGTTGTGCCTACTTGGTAGGACCCGTTCAAAATGTGAGATCTTTGATCTTAAAATTTAGACGAATAAGGATTGTAATTCCTTCTTTTATAAATATGTTATATTTTCGTCTAGGAGTCTATCGGAATCAACAGTGTAATTCAATGCCGGTAGGGGTATTAGCCCTCGGAGTAGTTGTTTTTGTTGATTACATATTTATATCTATATTTATATTTACAATACAGCCTGTAAAGGCCTTTCTGCCAGCGCACACCTGATGAGACCCAATAGGTCGAAACCGATCGTGAGATGTGGCTTTAGGTTCGTTGTGCCTACTTGGTAGGACGCGTTCAAAATGTGAGATCTTTGATCTTAAAATTTAGACGAATAAGGATTGTAATTCCCTCTTTTTTGAATATGTTATATTTTCGTCTAGCAGTCTATCAGAATCAACAGTGTAATTCAATGTCGGTAGGGGTATTAGCCGTCGGAGTAGTTGTTTCTGTTGATTCCATATTTATATCTATATTTATATTTACAATATAGCCTGTAAAGGCCTTTCTGCCAGCGCCCACCTGATGAGACCCGATAGGTCGAAACCGGTCGTGCGATGTGGCTTTAGGTTCGTTGTGGCTACTTGGTAGGACGTATTCAAAATGTGAGACATTTGATCTTAAAATTTAGACGAATAAGGATTGTAATTCCTTCTTTTATGAATATGTTATATTTTCGTCTAGGAGTCTATCGGAATCAACAGTGTAATTCAATGCCGGTAGGGGTATTAGCCGTCGGAGTAGTTGTTTCTGTTGATTCCATATTTATATCTATATTTATATTTACAATATAGCCTGTAAAGGCCTTTCTGCCAGCGCCCACCTGATGAGACCCGATAGGTCGAAACCGGTCGTGCGATGTGGCTTTAGGTTCGTTGTGGCTACTTGGTAGGACGTGTTCAAAATGTGAGACATTTGATCTTAAAATTTAGACGAATAAGGATTGTAATTCCTTCTTTTATGAATATGTTATATTTTCGTCTAGGAGTCTATCGGAATCAACAGTGTAATTCAATGCCGGTAGGGGTATTAGCCCTCGGAGTAGTTGTTTCTGTTGATTCCATATTTATATCTATATTTATATTTACAATATAGCCTGTAAAGGCCTTTCTGCCAGCGCCCACCTGATGAGACCCGATAGGTCGAAACCGGTCGTGCGATGTGGCTTTAGGTTCGTTGTGCCTACTTGGTAGGACGCGTTCAAAATGTGAGATCTTTGATCTTAAAATTTAGACGAATAAGGATTGTAATTCCTTCTTTTCTGAATATGTTATATTTTCGTCTAGGAGTCTATCAGAATCAACAGTGTAATTCAATGCCGATAGGGGTATTAGCCCTCGGAGTAGATGTTTTTGTTGATTCCATATTTATATCTATATTTATATTTACAATATAGCCTGTAAAGGCCTTTCTGCCAGCGCCCACCTGATGATACCCGATAGGTCGAAACCGGTCGTGGGATGTGGCTTTCGGTTCGTTGTGCCTACTTGGTAGGACGCGTTCAAAATGTGAGATCTTTGATCTTAAAATTTAGAGGAATAAGTATTTTAATTCCTTCTTTTTTGAATAAATGTTTCCTTATTAATGTGAGGTGATCTGTAGTGGGTAAAAATTATTTCGATAATTGATATTTCATTATTAATGATTAATAAATTAAGTTAGAAATGCACGCCCAGCAGTTTTGTTGCTTTTGTGTTTTTCCTCATACGGGACTTGTACCAAGGGTAAGCTGAGAGTTTTGGGACAAACATTTGGTGAAGGGTGTATGTTTTCTTGCATAGTTCATTATCGCGCTAACATTTTAACATAACATTTTAGTTTTATGTCGGCACATCCCGTGAGATTTTCTTATGACGTAGAGACTTCCAAACAAAAGAGAATAGAGAGTCGAGTTGTAAGAAATAGACTTATAGAAGGATATTCTAGTATTTTCACGTTTATAGAGTAAAAATCTCAATAATAATATAGAATAATGAATTTATCATGAAGAAACGTAAAGGTTGAGTTCTTCAATTGGGTTCGGACATTAATTTTATTTATTGCATATTGCACCGGGATTTAAAATGTTTGTATGACCTTCGAGATAGCGCGTGACTTCACGACACTGTTGTAATAGGCAACGAGCACGCATTGTGGCCGCTACAGTTAATGCAGTATTCATTGTTTGCGTAGTTTTCAAAATGTCGTTATCTAAAATGAGCTATCGTTAGTATTACATATGAGAACACAACAACAAAAAGTAAAGAAAAGTAAAAAAAAATATGTGGTCTAGTGTTCGCTTTTATTTTATGTTCCGGACAAATCGTGCAAATTAAATAAATAGGTCCGTCCCTTTCCAAATAAACGTAACCTACTGCTTAACCACCATAACTTTCGATGATCTGTAGGATATATTCAAGATGAATCGAAAAGTACATTTCTCTTACGTAGATTAAATTTATACGTGATGAAACCTACCTAACTGTGTACCTTGTCAGTTTTATGTCTCGTGTTTGTTTGACGTTGAATTTATCGTCGTTTCTCACAATTCAAGCACCATAAATATGTCCATTTTAGGTATTATGTGAGTTAGCCTTAACAAATCCAGGCTGAATAATTAACCTTTATCATAACACTTGAGCTATGTTTACTAAACGTCGCGTCACATAAGTTTTGTGTGATATACGACACGACTAAAGATGAGAAGACTTGAATTTCTATTTTTATAAGAAGTATTGTAGATATTTTGGACGTTTTGTAGGTGTTTATAAATTTCACTTTATTGGCTATGATTGGAATAATTCTATCATGTACGCCTCTTCGACAAACAAGGGTGGAAACGCTCACTGAGCTCTAAAAAATAATAGTTAAATATACCATTCAAAATTTGATAATGCCGAGTCTGAGGTACCTGTAATGATTTATTGTTTGTGGTAATTATAGTTATTTGACTAAGGCCAATTCATAGTATAGGTCAAGTCGCGGTCCAATCACGGTCCGGTCACGGTCAGATCAAAACAGTTCACAAACAAATAAATATCCAGAAGTGACATCTGTGGAAAGTTTTTAATAGCAGATTTGGCTATTGTGGCATTTGTATTAGATGATGAAGTGGAAAATGGACGTCAAAAAAGTAAACGCAACGTAACCCAACCTTAAACTACAAAAAAGTCACCCTTATTGATGACTTTCTGATACGTTTTCTAAATAAGCATAAATTAAAAATATATATATATATATATATATGTTCCAAAAAAAAAAAATTATATCAAACTTTACAGTTGTTTCCACTGATTGGCCAGTCAGTTTTATAACTGACAAAATTGATCTAGTTTTTTAGTGATCCTAAAAATACAACAAAAATAAATTATACTTTCAAAATAATTATATCAATAAAGTTTTATGATTTTTTTATGTACGTAATAATAATCCGGAATTTTCTTTACAAATATAATAAAAATTCTGTATTAATTAACAATTATATTAAATTCTGTCCTAATAACAATTTAAATTGATAACACCTGTATTATATTTTATTTAAAGCGCTTGAAATAGAACGTTTTCAAGCCACTTCCCAATGATAAATGATTAATTGATTAATATTGAACGTACCAATTTGTTTTGCATATGGAAACAGCTGACCATTCAAACTTGACCTCTATCTCATCCACAAATTAATTATCCGATGCGGTATTCGCAAATAGTTTGTTGTAGTTTATTGTAATTTCCGTACACGTATACCATTGCACCTGTTTTCCCCACTCGTTATATAACAGACTAGGCATTTTCATAATAGAATTACCACTAAGAGCTTTTCACAAGGTTTACACTTATTCAGTGAGTGCAAGCGTCCACGGCCATCGTCTATATTATAAAAAGTATTTTCTTTCAGGTTTGTTGACCGTTGTCCATGGAAATTTCTTCCCGACGTTTCGCTTGCAACTGCGGCAGACATTTTCGAGGGTTTATTGTTGGTCGTCTTGACCGAAGTACTTTGGAGCACTGTGCGATGGTACCCACCACTCCACGTCGGGAAGAAATTTCCATGGATAATGGCCAACAAGTCCGAAAGGAAATACTTTTTTTTACTTTTATTATTCTTACTTCCTCTTTCTGAGAAGAAACACATCATTGTCTACCACACCGTTGGTTAGCGCTACTTAAACTTAATGCAATTAATATTTATTACAAACACAATAACAAACTTTTTCTATATCATAACGTATAGCACTATAAGACTAAAGGAACGAAGAAAGGTAGGAGAACGAATTCAGCATGGAAATATTATTAAGAATTAGTGATTTCTATTTGTATGAAAAAGTATAAGACTTAAACTTGCATTGGGATAGATCGGAGAACCCCATGGTGATTTTGACTTAAAGATCAATATCAAAGGTCATTTTAAAGGTACAAATTTTAAATATATTTTCTATCTTTTATAACGGAAATTGATAGGGATGGTATTCTTATAAATACTTTAAAATTCAGAATTTGTGAAGGGTAGGATTTCGACAGAAATTGCGGGTATCAAGTTAAATAACTCACGGTTATCTTGCTCTCGACCTAAATTTAACTAAAAGTCACAAACACAAGAAACCTACAAAACCTAAACAACCTTAGCCTAAATTCTTCACATAATAGACAGTTAGTCCCATGTTGATCTATTCCTAAAATAGTCAGAATAAACATAAATTAAAATATTGATTAAATAGATCCCGGAGAAATTCAAAGAATTCGTTGAAAACTTTCCTAGAGGATTTGTATAAAAAGCATCGGGAAAAATTTTTCAAAAATATTGCTGCAAGTCCTTAAAATCCATCGAATTGCGTACCTTGAGAGTCCACATGATTTTGCCAGCGGCATCTTCACAATTCGAAGGCTGTTTGGTAGAAAGACTCCGTAAGGTCCGTAAGGGTACTTATGCAGGTTTATTTGATTACACTTAGGGTTCCATGGTGGTGTCCTTTGGGAATAGAAAAAGTCTGTAGGCATCAATTCGGGACTATAAGGAAGTTGGGGAATCGTCGCGATGCCGTTTTGCGTCAGGTAGTTGGTGTAGTTTTTTTTCTATTTCGGCAATGGTTAGTCTCACTCGGTTAATCCTTCCCTTCAGCCTTCTTAGCACTTCTAGATAAAAAGATCCATCCTTATTTAGCCCTCATGTACAAATTTGTAGTGGACCACCCTCTTGATCTAGAAGAAAATGATGAGGATGGCTTTCACTCTCGTTTAGTCGGTCTAGCCGTGTTGAACGAGATAATGCATAGTGTGCCATTCGGAATTTTGATGCTTTGTTTCCGAGTCGTATTAGAAAGATCAAATTTCTTCTGTCGTTGTTGCAGAAGGTCCGCGCAAGCAGACCTCGCTACTACTTTTGGTCGTCCTTCAAGACTTTCAAGGTGAAATTGGTGCAAATCTTCCACATCGCAAATGTTTTAGTAATAATGGTCTGAATTTGTCAATGCTACTGTTATCATGTTGCACGTTGTCGCATGTTCTTGACGTTGACGGGCGTGCAGCGCGGGATTATCCATCACACTTTCTCGGTCATCTTTAAAGAGCTTGTGTTACTTAAGAAGTACCATTTGTGACATGCTTTCATCCCTAAACACTTGGTAAATCATGCCCAACGTCTCCGTATCCGATTTTTTTAGTCTATCATAAAATTTGATGGCGTACCGCTATTTAATCGTTCGCTGCATTTTGAGTTTGCACCGAGTCACCCGACAAGGTTCCATTAAAAACTCCATTTAGCCTGAAAAAACGCTTTCATGCAATTGACGTTTGGTGCGTTTTGAAAGTCAGACTACTACAACCGAACCCGTTTGGTGCGAACGCGCTGCGATGTGTAGACACGTCTGGAAGGAATAGTTCCTGACACTTTATATACAAATCCTGAATATCATAGTAGAATTCAGATTAGGGCTAAAGGGTCGTGTTCTAAATGAATATTTAGGTTCACCGCAGTACTGAATTTGAATTCTACTATATAATGGATTGCGGCTGTGAAAGCTTATGTTCCGGTATCACTCAAACACTGAAAATGTATTTAATATGACGACATTAGTGGTTACAATTATTTCTCCAAAGATTAGATAAGAACACTTGGAAATTTTGTTTCACTATATGTTAACAATGCAACCAAGCGTAAACATGCATCAGGCTTTTGCACTCACCTTATTAAATGTAAACATTCTTGTGTTATTAAAAACTTTAAACTATTACATAAACAAAAAGGCGGCTCTATATTGGATAGGTTAGAAATAGTTGAAATTAAAAGAGCGTTACAAGAAAATAAAATATTAACTAACGACCAAACCAACTGCTATCCTCCACCACTTAGATTATAAGAGATAATAATATATACATATAAGAAAACATTTACAATAGACTTAGTTGAAATTAAAACTCCTGAAGATGCCCTAAGAAGGCAAAATACGTACAGAGTTCATAATAAACCATAGTGAAACAAATTTTAAACAAAAACAAGTGTTTTTATTTAATTTTTGAAGTTTAAAGATATTTCACCAAGAGATTACGACCCAATAGTTATTTATTTTGTTAAATATAAATATGAAATCAACATAAACAACTACTCCGAGGGCTAATACCCCTACCGGCATTGAATTACACTGTTGATTCCGAATGATTATTAGATAGGTCGAAACCGGTCGTGGGATATGGCTTTCGGTGCGCTGTACCTACTGTGTAGGACGCGTTCTAAATGTGGGATCTATGATCCTTTATAATTAGACGAAAAAGGATTTTAATTCCTACTTTTTTGAATATCTTATATCTTCGTCTAATAATCATTCGGAATCAACAGTGTAATTCAATGCCGGTAGGGGTATTAGCCCTCGGAGTAGTTGTTTCTGTTGATTTCATATTTATATTTATTATATAGCCTGTAAAGGCCTTTCTGCCAGCGCCCACCTGATGAGACCCGATAGGTCGAAACCGGTCGTGGGATATGGCTTTCGGTGCGCTGTACCTACTGTGTAGGACGCATTCTAAATGTGGGATCTATGATCCTTTATAATTAGACGAAAAATTATTTTAATTCCTTCTTTTTTGAATATTTATTTTGTTGCTTACAAACTTAGATAATTGTAACTGAAAGATACTTAGGAGTTTTTGTCCTACGTTTGCCATATTTTTGCCAATATCTTATATAAAGAATACAGAATCTATTGCAGAATTTAGTGAATCAAAAGATGAACTAAATGAATTGAAGTAAACTAAATAACCTCGTTTCCTTTACAGCAAATACAAAAGGATGCTTTTTACGACTTTTAATAGAAATGATATAAAAGAAGCTTGGAGTTGTTCAGTTCAGAAAAAAAGGATGAGAGCACTTCAACAAGTCGAGATACAAATTTAATTGCTTCGTTACTATGTATAAGGAAATTTTTTGCATAAATGAGAAGCTGATTGAAATTCATTTTCTAACTAAACTCTAATGAAAAATGCCATTTAAAAGCAGTTATTGTATAAATACGTACATCTATATTGAAAAGAACACTAAAAGTGGAAAAGTATACACGTGCCCAACTAATCCTTAAAGAGAAGTATACAAACAGGATTGTTTTTAAAAGGAACAATTCACTACAATTTCGACAAGCCAGGAATTACCATTTAAGTTATTTGATTTTCCTATGAGAGCTAGAATAGTTTATGAGTATAGACTATTTCAATATACTGCAAAAAAAATGTTGAATGTAGATGTTAAAAAAGGATCCATGTATTAAAAAAGTTGAAAAAAGAAATATAGGATGAAAGGTGAATAGAAATTAATGACACTTAATAAATTAAAAACTGGTTATAAATCTACGAGCAGGGGCAGACCCCAGTGAAATTTTCCCAAGTAACGAAAACATCTAATTGTAATAGGATTACAATATACAATTTCACAAAATTTATTCGAATTTCTTAACGACATCAATTCGGATGTTTTATAAAGATACAGAACTGTACAATACAATTCTGTTAGTTTGTGAAATTATTCCTATTATGTTTTTCAGTGAATGAACCACAAATGGCATTGACTACATAAGAAATATGTACTTTTTTTGGAAATCTCTCATGTTAAATTGATTTTTTATAAAGTATAATACAATAAATATAAACATAAATATGGAATCAACAGAAACAACTACTTATATTTATATTTATAATATAGCTTGTAAAGGCCTTTCTGCCAGCGCCCAACTAATGAGACCCGATAGGTCGAATCCGGTCGTGGGATGTGGCTTTAGGTTCGTTGTGCCTACTTGGTAGGACGCGTTCAAAATGTGAGATCTTTGATCTTAAAATTTAGACGTATAAGGATTATAATTCCTTCTTTTTTGAATATGTTATATTTTCGTCTAGGAGTCCATCGGAATCAACAGTGTAATTCAATGCTGGTAGGGGTATTAGCCCTCGGAGTAATTGTTTCTGTTGATTCCATATTTATATTTATATTTATAATATAGCCTGTAAAGGCCTTTCTGCCAGCGCCCACCTGATGAGACCCGATAGGTCGAAACCGGTCGTGGGATGTGGCTTTCGGTTCGTTGTGCCTACTTGGTAGGACGCGTTCAAAATGTGAGATCTTTGATCTTAAAATTTAGACGTATAAGGATTATAATTCCTTCTTTTTTGAATATGTTATATTTTCGTCTAGGAGTCCATCGGAATCAACAGTGTAATTCAATGCTGGTAGGGGTATTAGCCCTCGGAGTAATTGTTTCTGTTGATTCCATATTTATATTTATATTTATAATATAGCCTGTAAAGGCCTTTCTGCCAGCGCCCACCTGATGAGACCCGATAGGTCGAAACCGGTCGTGGGATGTGGCTTTCGGTTCGTTGTGCCTACTTGGTAGGACGCGTTCAAAATGTGAGATCTTTGATCTTAAAATTTAGACGTATAAGGATTTTAATTCCTTCTTTTTTTAATATGTATAATACAATTTAATAATGACATTTAAATTCATGATTTGCATTTGACATATGTAACAAAATTTCAATAATACTTGTAGTTCAGTATTTTAGACATTATTTGAACCAGAACATCCTAAGCAATGTGCGATTGCGTATATTCCACCGTTATTTATCGACCAGGAGCTATCCATAGAACATATGGCCCTGTAATGGATGGTAAGGGTATAGTTAAAGGCAATTCTGAAACATATGCGGAATGAGAGATTGATACCTGAGCAACGTGTTTTTTGTTTTTAAAAAAGTATTAAGAAATATCTATTTTTGGTGAGTCGAATTTTAAATTAAAGTAGGTAAGCCAACCTTTAGCCGCGTCATAGACAGTATCTTTATAAAACCTTCTGTTGAAAAGTTGACTTAACATAAACAGAAATACATTAATACGAAACAAAATAAAACGTTGGCTTGCTGACTTCAAAGTGGTCGTAGAGACACTGATGATGCAGAAAGTAGTGGACGTCCAAATGAGGCGGTAACACCAGAAAACATCAAAAAAATCCACAAAATCTTTTTGAATGATCAAAAAGTGAAATTGCGAGAGTTAGCTGACATCGTAAAAATATCAAAAGAACGTGTTGGATTTATGTTATATTGCATGAGAATTTGACAATGAGAGAGCTCTGTTCAAAGTGATTTTGATTTTTGCCAACTTTTACGACTTTTATCCGTTTTATTCGTTATACCAGAGTTTTTATAGTGGCCGAGGATGGGGTTTCATCACCAAAAATCGAAGTGAGTTGATCGATGTAGTCTGATGTCTTGATAATCCACGACGAAAATCGTCAAAGTCGCACGAAAATGTTCACGAGTTAATTCGATCTTTCCGCTGAGATAAAATTTTCAAATCAATGTAAACAACACAAGTTGCACTCAAACGTTCATCTAGAACTATGTAGAAATGCTTCGTCCAGGATAAAAACCATCAAACAGAAAACAAATTGGAAGTAATCTGCTGGACGAAGTCTACAGTTCGACTCAGGACAGACTACGAGATGAACTAAAAGGAAAAGTACTCAACATGTCTCTTGATGTTGTTAATCCTTACTAAACGTCATTTTGTAAACAAACAGAGGTTAAATAAAGAATAAATAAAAGTGCATTTGCATGTGAAAACTAGTAGTTTTTCTTTTATTGTACGAGGCATGTTTTTAAGTAAGCACCGTTTTGAAATTCTGCCGCCGTAGCGCTACGGTCGGCGTTCCGCGCATGCGCACTGAGTACCTACACCTCTCGCTTACCTACTGACTCTATTACAGTCTCATTCGCCCTTGTTTACGTTGTTTACTGAGTGTTTATGATGCCTCCGATAATTGTGAGTCTCGGCGACTGTGAAGTCCGAGCTGTTACATGATTCCTTAGTGCTAAAGGACTAAAACCGATTGATATTCATCGTGAGATCTGAGATCTGTGCAGTTTACGGACAAAACATTATGAGTAATGGAATGGTAAGGAGGTGAGTGAGAGCATTTAAAGATGGCCGCACAAATGTGCATGACAATGCCCGTCCGCATGTGGCTAATCGGACCAAAGATCTCATAACATCTTTTCACTGAGAAACTCTAGATCACCCTCCGTGCAGCCCTGATCTGGCGCCCAGTGACTACCATTTGTTCCTTCAGTTTAAGACGATGACGAAGTCAAAACAGTTGTGATGCAGTGGTTAACAGTTAACAAGTCAGGCGGCAGAGTTCTATGAGAAGGGTATTCAAAAACTGGTCAAATGTTATGACAGTGCATCAATATTGAAGGAAATTATTTAGAAAAGTAGATTAAGGTACAGGCTTTCATGTAAAAATAAAATTATTAAGATATCTTTCCACGTTTTTTTATTAAAATCAAAACAGTATTTACTTAAAAATCATGCCTAGTAGTAATTTTTTTAAAATTAAATTTAATAAGCCATTTAAGGTAAGAATTAGTTTTTGTACGCAATACCTTTATTACTGTTACGTGATTAGCTGTGATCAATTCATGTTAAGACTCCTAGCATTCAGGTTTAATTTTGGGCGAACAGTCACAGTGGTATATGTACCTAACCATTTGAAATTTGCCTTTGAAATATACAGCTGGGACACTATACCTAACATTACTATTGGTCATACTAAGAAATTATTTAATCACTAAATAATAAATTTGGCACTACATGAACACCTTGTTCGAAGAGAATGTTTATATCGCATAGAAAAATATGTTCATTTATATGTCACCTTTTTATTGTGTTTTGGTTAAAATAATTATATCAGGCGTACAAGGGGCATGTAATACTGGTGGTATATTCTCCAATACTGGACGTCTCGAAATAGAAATATTTAAATGATTAAATCATACATTTGTAACATTGTCGCCAAAAATACACGCTGGGTGTATATCGATCACACACATTAATTCAGTTCATCGTATGATTTTAGGGGTTGATGGTACATTTGATGATTCTTCTAGCAATATGTGCTCAACGTGAAAATTAAGCAGAAACAATCATAGCGGAGGAAACTACCTCCATTTCCGAGTTCAGTATTTAGGGCAAGCTTACCAGGAGAGGATCATATAAATAGAAAGCTTACTATGTATTTGGGTAACACTAAGGGAATCTTTAATGGGCGAAAATGTGAGAGAGGGAAATTTTTAGAACAATTTTTTTATTCTATTTCTGAAATATTTACATTTACGACCAAAGTAACCTGAATACTGAACTACTGCCCATTTCAATTTTTGGTTGGACTCGTTGTAAAGTTGAGCTCCTTCGGTATATTTAGGAATTTTCTTGAATAGTATTGGTCAAGGGATGACCAAATTAAGTCGTCAGATTTTTCTAATTAAAATCCTAATTCATCCGGACTATATTGGTAATTTTTACAATGAAACTTAATAAGTACTTTAGCTGATAATTTTAATATTTAAAAAACTTGAAAGGACTAAGGAAAATTCATATTAAAATGGAAATTATTACAGTTTGCATATTAAATTCTGGTATTTCTATCATTAATTTAATTCTTTACGGGGAAAAGTTGTACGTTTTAGATGAATACTTATAGAAATTCAGTTTTCTCTGAGTAAATTATTTAGTGACCTAAATTTTCCTTTATACGAATCAGCTGCTCCACTTGGTGAAAACATGAGCAAAGCACTTAAGAAACAAAATTTTTGTATCAATATTCACTTACCATTAAGGACGTGTACGGTGATGTTGGAAGGTCTAGCATTAGAAGGGTTGCATGTGTAGAGACCGGAATCAGATGAATGTGCATTTCTTATAAGAAGAACGCTTCTGCTAACGTCCTCCCTTTCAGTTTTAACACTGACGCCACCTCGTTTACTCGAATAAGTAATGATCTAGAAATAAATTATATTATCTTTTAAAACTTAAATTTTACAGAAAAGTGCTCATAATTATATTGTTAATTTTCTGTGGGCTATAAATACCCACCCACTAATTTATATTATACAATTGAAATAAAAATTGGTGTAGCAGTAGAAACCAGTAAGTTACGACAAATTGTTAAATTGTAGTTTGAATACTGGAAGAAAGCAACCTATCAACGGTGCATTTGAAGAGGACAAGCCCAGTCTCACACCTGAACTAATACAAATTGAATATAATTCAAACTATTTATTATTCTTAAGAATTTTACAGCAACTAAACTAAAATGTAACAACAGTATGTTATATTCATGAAGGCTGAAGGTCCGTCTTAGGTAAAAATTAACAGACTAGTAAGAAGTAGGGGTATATTTGACGTAACAGGCGTGCTGAACAGTTCGTAGGCTAGCATAGAAATTTTTTTTTTTTGATAGAATTTGATTTTGTTATTCAATATAGTTCCCTTCGAGGGCGATACAACGATTATAGCGGTCATACAATTTTTCGATACCAGTTTTATAATACGGTTTGTCTTTAGCCTCAAAATAACATAGGCTTCAGATTCGGCGATTACGATTACCTCTTCATCGGCGCGAAATTTCTGTCCAGCGAACATCCTCTTGAGGTATGAGAACAGAAAAAAGTCGCTGGGGGCTAGATCTGGAGAGTACGGTAGATGCGGAAGCAATTCGAAACCCAATTCATGGATTTTTGCCATCGATTTCATTGATTTGTGACACGGTGCATTATTTTGATGAAACAGCACTTCCTTTTTCTTCAAATGAGGCTGCCTTTCATTTAACTGATTTACTTACTCTAATGGGGTTTTAATGATGTATGCGAAGTGAACAATTAAAATCATCATGAACATCAAGCACCTAATTATATAAATCTAGGCATAATAGTTAATTTATATATTATTAGGTATGCATAGAAATAAGTTATTGACAAAGAAAATGAAGTCGAATCAAAAAAACTTGATAATATGAAGTATGTAGTGTATCTTACCCAGGTCTATTTGTTAAGGCATTTGTTAGAAAACTTTGTTTGTACAATCGATCTTTATATTTGTTATTTTTATATTTCGTAGTTTCGTTTATAGTTGAACGATTTGTGCATGTACCAGATATCATAAATAATGTTGTTTAGTCTGGGTATCAGGTTCGCTGGCGGCGAAAGAAGAAAATCGTGTATTCTCTACTCTGTTAATTTGCAACTGTTTGCCACTACGCTACTGAACTTTGCTGAGTAGTTATCATTCTGCCTATCGGTCGATTAACCCCGCCCTAAAGGGGCTAGACGTTGCCATTTCGCACCGATGATTTATGGCTTTTGAATCTCCTTACATGCCGGTCACTGTACTTCATGATACTTACCTAGCAATGCGTAGTAATTTTTGATCAAGTCAATGGGGAGGGCAAATTTAATATAATTTTGACGATTATTAGGCTAAAGTTTGAACCGTTTCTTCATGTCATACTTTAGCATGTCAAACCTCTTCCTTTTCATATTTCTCTGTCAGTGTTTAACCCGTAAATGAATAGTAGTTTCCAAGAGAAATGTCTATGAAATCTAGTAACGTAGTCTCGCAATTTTTTTCTCACGAAAGATGTTGAAATAATTATATTAATTTCCTGCAAATCTAAATGTGAATTTTCACGAAGCAAGTTAGGATTAGTTCTAAACTTCTCAGGATATCAATGAAATATGTAAATTTTGCTGGAATTAATTTCCTTTTGCGAATGGAACACTTTGAATATAAATTTCTTTACTTTAAAAACTAAACTGAATTTAAAAACGTAGGTTGATAAAACTACTTTTAAGAAGAAACAAATTTTACCGAAAAACTTAGGAATGACTTATAATTAAAGCAGAGATTTGCTACTCTGCATTGCAAATTATTCTGTCTCTTTAACAAGGTATGTTAAAAGCTCGATGTTTTAAAGTGGGCTTCTCTTATTTTACAGATACAAAGTCTGCTCATACTAAATGAACAAGAAAACTAAATATATAAAAAACTGAATAAGATACAAGCAAAACTTGCTAGTTGTAAATTAATAATAAACGAGTCTTAAGTCTATGATATTCTTACCATGCAGAGGTAACTTGTATTGAACGGACACACAAAGTAATATCGGTCGTGGAAACGACTCCTGTTAGCGAAACGTTAGGAAGCAGTTCCAACCAACGGCGGCCCTTAGACCCGAATCAGGACTACACTAGTTCATCAACATGCCGCGAAAGCCTTAACCAATTTGTTAATAACTAACAATATGTGATTGATGCAAAAATTTTAAACGGAATATTGAACTTGAGTTTGAGAGCTTCCTATGCAAACAGCGAGTACATGTTTCAAGTTTATTGTTTTTTCCAATGTCTTTAGACTTTTTTTGAGGAACAATATGTACATCGGCCGTAAAAGAGAAAATTTTTGGGAATTTCGATTTCATGTTCCTCTAAACTTAAATCACTGTCTTTTCGCCTGTTTCAAGTTTGGTAAAAAGTTGAAGCAGTTGTTGTTGTTGATCATATTCAAATGTAGCCATTTCTATTTATGCTCTTTAAATAAATGTATCGATTGAGATTAACGAAAAAAATGCGAAAAATAATTTTTAAAATACAAAATAAGGTAAAAACACATATATCTCGATTCGTTGTGCCTGCTTGGTAGGACGCGTTCCAAATGTGAGGCCTTTGATCTTAATATTTAGACGAATAAGGATTTTAATTCCTTCTTTTTTTGAACAATTTAAATGTTTTACAGTGTCAATATTTTGAACAACGTTTAACCCCACACAACACAAAGTTTAATACCAAATAGAGAGTTTCTATATAGGAAGGTACTGAAAGTATCCTCGAAGCAAGCATTTCTCATTGATACGCAAACGTACTATGAAATGTACAGTAAGTGTAAACAAGTAAATACGATTATTAAAAACACAAAATAAATGCAAATTTTGAGGAGAAATTTGCTTAAAGAATTAAAAACTTGTTTAGGAAATCAATTAATAAGTTTTTAATGATTTTGCATTGCTTTCTTTGTCCAAATTGGCAAAAAATATTAATGCCCCACCTGATGCTTGTCAACTACTTGTCTAAATTCATTCCATTATGCTGGCAAATTTGGGCTATAAGGATAGTTGACACGGTTGCAGTTGCAGATAACTATACTGCGACGCGTTTGAGTAAAGACTAAGAGAATTCATTTGGTTTACTAAACATAGCACACCTGGCAGAAGGCGATTTTACACAAGCACATCAGCATCGGATGTAATGAAGATGCACCACATTATTGTATAAATATCTATTTGTTGCAGTTGACTCTGTCTTTCATAGTAATACCCCTTTTAAGTTGCGTCAGAAAAATACTTTTAAATGCATCTTTTCGTAAAAAACTTCGTAGCCGATGAGAAATTATAAAAAGTAGATCAGCCACAAATTGAGTTACGAAGTAACTGACTTGATAAAGGTCGTGCAACTCCCATGGTAGACGATTACGCGAATATAAGTCATTTCGCTAGATAGCGTTGCTGGAAAAGGATTTTCCTAGATACATGAACAGCACTTTGTGTAAAAGTTAGAAATTGCACAGACACTGATATATTATCGATATATCCCTTGATATGAAAGAATAAGAAAACGGAATGTTTGTTGTGCATCGTGAACTATCCACCTCTACTACAAAAACTAGAAACAAAAAAGAAATAATAACTACTCCCGTTTAATATTTTATATTACTTACTTTTATGGACTGAGTATTAACTAATTCTGTTCTCCTATTTATTTCCTCCACATATTGTATAAAAAAATTGATCGAAAGTGACGCTGATGTTCCATCTTATCTTCAATTTCTCGATTTACGTCGTAATATCATGCACGTTTACTATACTTGTATGGAAAAAATAATAATTGAACATGCATGTTTTAAAAGATTAGCGTGTTATAGCCCGATTCTAAAACATGTCCCGAAAGTACGGAAAGGCACGATTGTGGTATTCATCCCGAAGGTTGGCAGATGTGGCTGTACATCTACCAAGGATTTTCGATCCATCAGCCTTTCCTCTTTTTAAGACATAGACATTGGTTGACATATTTATTCCTGACATGGTCTTGAAAAGAAAGACCTAAACAGGAAGCACAACGTTTATAGAGCCGGCCGTTTTATGAAGCCCTCAAGAGATTAGCGACTCTAACTAAGGTAGTCCTGCTTTCGATCCTAGACGACAGCAGTATAAAGGAAAACGAATTTGCAGGCAATCTTGCAAAAGCAGGTTCACAACAACAGTTTATCGGCTCAAAACCCGCTATTGGCATCTGCTGTAGCCTAATCAGGTAAGAAAATGCGTTATGGGTGGCTTCAGAGTTACACAGTGACTGGAAAACATACCTAGGATATAGGCAGGTAATGACCTTCATTTTCCCTATAAACTGTAAAGACTGGAAAGATAAATTCTCAACAACAAGGCCTCATCAGGAAAAAATCGAGGAAACATGAGGAAATCCTAACAGGCCACAGATAACTGCGCTACCACAGGAACAAACTGGGATTAACTTCCAGTTTCATCTGGAAAAAATAGAGGAAACTTGAATAAATCCTAACAGGCCACGAAGAAATGCGCTATCACAGGAAAAAATTGGGATTAACATCCATTATTATCTACCGGTATTGTGATTAGGAAGTGAAAAGTGACATCCACATTCTGACTTTTGGATGCCATGTTCTAGATGCGCAAGACGTAGTGATTTCACATATACTACTCAATGGATTAATCGAAAACAAACAACAATAGAGCCTTTTTTTATTTTAACTTTCAGTACTTCAATAATTATCTAGGTTAAAAAGCACTATCTAAAGTAGTGTGTTTAAACAGTTTAAAATAATAAATAATGGTAGCAGGCTTTACTTGTTGACACTCCATGTCAAGTAAAAAAAACGAGAGGAAAGTTTCAAAAATATTTTTAATTGTTCACAACAATTGTATCACCAAAACATTGGCTTCTTCAGGTGAGATGTTCCAGGACAGGAACAATTGTTGTGATCAATTAAAAACATTTTTGAAACATTCCTTTAGTTGAATATAATCTTATTATAGTTTTTATAAACTTCAAAATAAAAAATGTATCTTTCTATAAAAAAAAAAAAAACAGCTACCTTTTATGTAGATCAAGTTGGGCAATCGATATAATTATAACTGCAGGTTTTCCGTATAATTCGTTGAAACTTTTATTCAAAACATTTTTCTTCATGCCAAATGTTCTAAACTTTTGAGAAGATATTCTTGATTTTTTGTTCTCAGTTTATATGTAAAGATACAGTAAAGCCTAAACCTCCAGCAGAAAAAAAAAACTGTATTGTTTATTTCTTTCGTTTTCTTCTGATAAACATAGTATATTCACGATAGATCCATAACACTTTCGAAGAGAACTATTAGTCAATTGGATAAAAATGTCAAGACTTGAAAGACAGACGGTAACAAAACGGGGTTTAATGTTCGGGCTTGATGGTCATAGACAACGATCTATTCTTCTCTTCGACGAGTCTACGTTTATGCCGAGATTTACGCTCTCACTACGTTCCCTGAAACTATAATCATAACACGCGAACACACGGAAGGAAGAAAACGAATCCTGGACGGCGGTCATAAAACCCGAATACCAAACCCTCTTAACACAATGGATACTTTTCTTAATTTATTGAAACTTGACAATATCGTTTCGGTGTTAAGAGATCATTAACAAGAGTTACAGCAACACAATTTCTACTTTTATCAGAAACTGTGTAGTGTAAGTTTTCGATTTAAACAATACATTACCCTTTATAATAATGCTGCTCTACTTTGTTGCATTCATATGTAGAGCCGCATTCTTTTGATTTATTTAATTCTTGAACGATTTTTATATTGAACAACATAAGACAGAATTTTATTTAGTCTACAAAGAGATATTAACAATATAAATGTTTGGTTTGAGGAAAATCTCTTATGTCTCAATATTAATAAATGTACTGTTTTGACATTCACTCGCACCAATTCAATTGAATATAACTACAAAATTAACGATAATGTTTTGTTAAGAGTTTTGGAGATGAGGGATCATGGATCCTTTTATTTCAAATTTTACTTTTTCTTCACATGTAATGAATGTTGTTAATAAAGCCTATAAAAAATTATACTATATATTACATAAATCTAAAGGTTTTAAAAATACTACAACGATAATAACCCTATATAAAGCTTACGTTAGACCTATCCTAACTTATGCACTAAATATATGGGCTCCTAACGTTAATAAACAATGGTATGAATTGGAGAAAATACAACATAAATTCATTAGATACCTAGCAGCAGTAGATGGGACACCAATAGATCCTTTTAATCATGATTACACTAATCACATGTCAAAATACAAAATTCCAACGATCAAATCTTTTTCTGACTACCTTGACCTGGTATTTCTACTTAAAGTAAAAAATGGTATGATTAATGCTAATAACCTCAGTAGATTGATTGTTTAATACCAATCTAATCGAGTAGTTAGAGAAAGAAATATGACATTTATTATTCCAAAACTACCTCCTGATCTCTGCGATCGACATCCGATTATTAGAGCAATGCTATCATTTAATGAAAAAAAAATTAATATTGACCAACAACTTTCAATTCCAACAATCAAAAAGAAACTTCAACAACTCACTTTAGCATATTCATAAATCTTACATCAATGTAAAATATGTAAAGACAATTTGTATACGTATACTTGATGCGACTTATGTAAAAACTTTTGTAACAGTTTACTGTAAAAGGGTCCTCCCGTTAAATAAATAAATAAATAAATAAATAAATAAACAAATAAATATTAAATACACATTTAGCCTGAAGTATATTACGAATTCGTAGTGTTAAGAACTGTATTGCGCCATTACTTACAATCATTTTAATTTGTTTTCTATTAAATTGTATAAGACGGACTCTACTAACATTCGATTGATTTTCAATGTAATAAAAATAAAAATAAAAAACTATTTTTGTAATTCTCAATTAAATTTTGTTAAAACACTTATTATCTTAACAATCGTTTCGCCGCTTTGTGGCTTCATCAGAAAAATAATGTTTACTATTAATTAAATTTAGACATAACGACCATTGAACTAATAGATTAACAAAAAGCAGACTTAAGATATGCAAATCATTTAATTAATTATAATCATAATTTTAATGAAGAATTTACAGCGTTATACATTGAAAATAAAAATAATCAAATATCACTTTTGGAAATTAATAATAAAATATGTTCCCCGTCCCTATCTCCACCCCTTCAGTTAATATTTAAAAACATTTTCGTTACTTTAGGATTAAATATTTATGTATACTGACAAAAACAATTGTCGAGTCCAATACAACTTAATTTAGATTAAAAAAAAAATAGTTTTTTATTTTGATTTTGATTTATTTTAAATTGAATTTATCGTGATTTTCCGCAAACATGAAAAATTTGTATTAAAGCAAAAGTCGATTTGAATAAGTTCTTATATTTTTTCTTCGTAAATTAGGTAATACAAGATAAAAACTGTGAATGTTTGTATTTTTGGTGAGTTAGATATTTAATAGCCAATGAGAGATCCATCCTTTCGCTCTTAATTTTTACTTGCTTCAAAATGGATTCGTAACATCCATTTTTTATATGTCGCAAAAAGCAGACAGTGCCGTTTTCGTTGTTTCAAAATTTCATTGTCCTTTGTTTATTTGTGATCTTTGTAGAAGATGCCACCTTGAACTCTATCCTTTGTGTACTCTTAGTCGGTTCTGTTCGGAACTTTTTACTTTCTCAACTATTTGATACCTTTAGCAAACAAAAATTCTTCTAATGAAACTAATAGTACGCCTTTTTTGGTTTTAATGATCTTAGAAATTTATTAAAACTGTTTCTTTTAGCAATGGTGTTTTTGAAAGCACAATTAAAGACTAGTTTGTGGTAATTAATATTCTTTCCAAAACACTGACAATTACAAATACGTTTCATTAATTATTACGGTTGCTCTTCCGAGAACATTGCCAATATTTTATCTTAATGTAATTTAAAAGTTAATATTTTAGTAATAGTAAAGATAATACTGATAAATTTAAGAAAAGTGAGTGTACAAGTTATTTTGTCCAGATTGTACTGCGTTTTATATTGGTCAAACTAGTCGTTTTTTACAAATTCGTTTTAATGAACATTTAACAGATTATTTCAGTTAAAAAGAGATCGGACTTGACCTTTTCAAGCCATATTTTTATTTATAATAATAAAGTTCCAGGCTTGAGCAATTCAAATAATTCATGTTGCTAGCAAAGGTTTGGAATTGAACATATTAATCCCCATTTTTGTTTTTTTCACAATACTATGTACGTTATATAAATAGCATACCTGTAGAATCACTTATTTATAATAAATTGCTGTGATAGATACATGGTAGTTTTTATCTTATTTATTCAACATGATTAACTATCACGAAGTAGCGACTTAACCAGTTCGAATTTAGAGGTGTAATGTGAACGATTAACAGGTCGTTACGCTTGCTTTGTGGATGGTAAAATCTGTAAAATAGTCACCCTGTCCACTACATATCTCCAGCTACATATTCCTAGAAATTAGGCAGTTTGTAATTTATATGAGCTCACGTAACAATTTATGTCAAGTAATCAAATTTGAACAGCGACTATTTCCTTGAATGTAACCAAAACTTTTTTATATACATGTATATAGCCGCAGTATAAAATAGCAGCTGTGACAGCGGTAACATATTTTTATTTATAAATTTGAGGTAATCTGTAGTAAAAGTAAAATAAAATCAAAAATCAATATCAACATTGATGTATTAAAATAAAGCAATTTGAAACTCAATTTATTTTTTTGTGAAATTTTCAAACAAAAAAGCATTAAATGTTTCAACTAAATATTTGATTTACCCTCGTATATTGATGATTAGGTACTTCAATCGCGTTAGCCGATTTCATGCGACGTTTATTGAATTATACTCTATGGTTGTATTTAACAATTCACTGATTTATATTACTCTAAGTTTATATCATTGCTTACTTCTTTTGTTCACGTCCCTCATCGACTATCTCCCATCGGATGATTGTCCTAGTTTATAATGTCATAAAATGTTCCTGAACATTTCTAGAGACTTGCTTTTGTGTGAAGATGATTCAAAGACGATTTATGTATCTATACTAATTTCGTTGATGGGTTCATACTCTATCATTGGATAGACAGTGACTACCAATTAGTTTATTCAATTCTACTAAATACTACTGATTTAGTAAATTACTGTTTACATACTTCTTACAAAACTCGAGTATTTTTGAACAACTTGTCTTCGGATGTTCTACGATTTAATGATTATTTGTTCAGCAAGTCACATGTTTAATGAAGGTATATTGGAAATAGAATCAAGGTGCTTCAATACATTTTAATGAAAACACCATAATATTATTTCAATTAAGTCGGTCATTTTCAAGAATAGACAGATAGTAAAATGAAACCATATACCACTGAGTAACAGGGGAGTGTCAGAAGTTGAAAATTTAGAATTATTGTGTTATGCGTGTATATAAGTAAGGCACGTAACCAATTAGAATAAATTTTTTTCAATAATTTCGGTAACAATTTTAAACTATATCTACAATATAATTTTGATCGATGCAATATCCGGAAATTCCTGTATAATATATAACATTTTTATATTTTATCGAATACAAATTTTCATCAAACCTAATTTGTACAAGCTTGCTGTTTATGTTTATTAAATCAAATTCCGTAATTATTATGCAATTTACGTCATTTGCTACTGAAAAAATCTCACTAAATTCGCTTTTGAATTTAATTTAATGAAACGTTTTAGAACAGTTGCAAAATGTACAATATATGGAATTAAACGGTATGTTTCAAATAGAAACACATATTTACTAAAACAGTTTTAGTGATATGTATTATAAAAAAGTAGATTTTAAGTTGATTTGATAATAAATATAATTATTATTGACGACGTAATATGTATTGTCAATCACAGAAAAATTAGGTATTGTATTGACGTCATCGATATAAAATGTAATGGAAACAGCACATTCACCACACTTATATTACCTATAGAAAATACTGTAGAAAATTTTCTAGTACGTCCTTTTATTTCGTTTAGTCTTTTATAAACTGCCTCCGCAAATGGTACAACCACAGGTTGAAGAATGTTTTTGATATAACGTTCAGCATTGGCGCATTGGTTTAAAAAGAAAAGATATGGGTTTCCCCACCGAACATGATTGTGCAACAGTGGCCGGCACGTAAGAAGATTCAAAACCCATAAATCATTGGATGTGCAGTGGCAAAGTCTAGCTCCTTTAGGACGGGGTTAATCGGCCGGTAGGCAGAATGATAACTGCTCAGCAATGTTCAGTAGCGTAGTGGCAAACAGTTGCAAATTAAAAGAGTTGTATGTAAAGAAATAATATACTTACAACTACTAACCACGATATTCTTCTATCGCTGCCAGCAAACCTGATACCCAGACTAAACAACACTATTTATGATATCTGGTACATGCACAAATCGTACAACTATAAACGAAACTACGAAATATAAAAATAACAAATATAAAGATCGATTGTACAAACTAAGTTTTGTAACAAATGCCTTAACAAATAGATCTGGGTAAAATACACTACATAATTCATACTATCAAGTTTTGTTCATTCGACTTTGTTTTGTTTGTCAACAACTTATTTCAATGCATACCTAATAATCTTTAAATTAGCTGTTATTCCAAGATTTATATAATTAGGTACTTATAACCGTGATTTTCTCCTTATGTTCATGATGATAGTGGAATTTTAATTGTTCACTTCGCATACATCATTAAAACCCCATTAGGGTAAGTAAAGCAGTTGAATGAATTCACTTATGTTCCGTATTCAGTACTTTTTCTCTCAGTGATACGCGCCGCTGAACTACAAGTTGACGTTTCGATTCAGCTATATTCTTATTGGCTCTTTCATTTATTGCTATGCTAAAAGTCTCCGCCTACCTACCTGTCAACCTGATCGTCGCTAAATCTCCTTACGTGCCGGCCACTGTACCTTAGTAGCTCTGTACTTCCTGAGTACGCATCATTTTTTTCGCGTTGTCCGAGTATCTAGTTACATTACGAATATTGATTAATTTAAGAAAATAATCGGAAATTATTATTCTCGTGTCCATTGCAAATGTCTCTCTGCACAAGTTACTTTGTGCCCTCGAGTTCCCAAACTTCGTGGAGGTCCTCTGATAAAGCGCTTAGACTGAAGATTCACTTCAACTACCAACTTGCTTCGATTTAAATTAATAAATATCTTTTGAAGGTTTTATTTTTGTTCTATCTATTTGTCCGGCACCGTTGTTTATAGATTCGTACACGATAGGGGGCAGGGCAGTCACATAGTGTTTGAGCGGTTCTTAAATGTTCACATCGTAGTGGTAGTCATACAATATAGTTGCTTTCGTACTCTACACATGTTAGAGAAAAGGAATGTTGACAGTAACACCCCGTTTATAATAGTAGATATAGTGGACGACACAATTCAAACTTACCCTACACTTCTGAATAAGTGGGACCAGAAATAATTTAACGTTAAATTTATTTATTTTCATTCATTGCTCTATTTCAACTTTCTTCGATAAACATTAACTGTGCGTGGGTTGCGACCAAATCGCGCCCAGGTCGGATACGAACAAATCGAAAAAAACTGTTTATTTATTTAGTCAAAGAAAATTAGCTGTGACTGTGATTGTCAAGGTGGGTGGATGCTTTTATACATCCGTACATTATGATAGGTAGTAGTTAAAATTTATCAGGTTCATACATTTAACATCTTCTTTATCTTCATACAAGATAATCTGTAACTGCTACATTTTATTTACTATACAGGGTGTGCAATAAAAGAAAAAATAAGGTATTATTTAAATGGAGACAGGATGAGTCCAAATAAAAAAAGTTGTTCAGAATGCCAACATATGGGGCCATGCAACAATTTTGTGGTGATAGTCAAATACATTTATTATCTTAAATTGTTCGATTAGGGATAAAAGTTTAGATCAGAATGTCGCCGTAATTTTTTCCACATCCTCCTCTTTCTTCATCTTGAACAAGTTTTTCCTATAACTTGTTCGATTGAATCATAATTAAGAGCATTGGAATTGAAATGAAACTTTCTTTTGTAGCAACAATGAGTATATTGTGTACTGTTTGGCCACCGTCTCTACAAATGCCCTTGATACCCGTTCGGGAAGAAGCAGCAGATATGACATCCACAAAAAAATTACCAAACCTAAAATTAAGTGTTGGTGCAAAGTCCTTACGTTAAAACTATACACACCAACGAATAGAGTATTAGGTTCCTGACTGGAAGTAAAAAGTCTATATAGCTACACTTGCTTCAACTGATGATTGCACCTTGGTGTTAAAACGCGTTTTAGGTTTTAAAACGTATTTGTACAAGTTTGGATAACATAAAAGTTCGGACCAAGGCAGGCGGATACAGAATAAAACAGGTATCATCCTAAAGACTTCTTTCAGGGGACCAAAAAGATGGAAGTCACAAGATGTCAAGTCGGGGCAATATGGCGGATGTTCCAGCGTTTTCCAGTCTAATGCATCCAATTTTTGCCTTATAAGACCTGGCATTGTCATGCAAAAGAATGATTGCTTCTTCATTTTCCTTCGCGGCATCCAGTAGATCACAATAATATTGTGTATTAATCGTGCGTCGACCATGGAGAAAGTCAACGTGAAAAGCACGATCAAAACACACCATTACCTTTCGGCCGACAAGAGCGTCTTTGCCTTCATTGGTAACCTCCCGCCGCTGTTTCGCCACTCCATACTCGTTGTTTCGACTCCGGCATGTAGTGGTGCATGTGGGCCAATTTTTGGTCATAGATAATGATGCGATTCAAAAATGCTTCACTCTCTTGCTGGAATCGATTGAAGTGTCGCTGCGAAATCTCCAAACGATGTTGCTCGGAATTCTCCGATAACAGTCAGGGAAACCGAACCGTCTAGCGAACAGTCTACGCATTTTCAGGTCATCTGTCACGATCCCGTGGACACTCCCGTAAATGATGGTCAATTCATCCCTCAATGTTTTCTTCGGTCACACTTGTCTTTAGACGGCGAGCATGGCTCCCGTTCTCGATCTTTTCATGGAGTTCAGAAAATTACTTGTACTCTACAAACAACCGAGTTCTTGTTAGGGTGTTGTCCCTGATCTGTGCCTGTACTCGTGCACCCCCTTCTTAGCCAAAAACTTAACAAAAATCCGCTGCTCCACGGAAACATGCATTTCTGCCTCGCTTATTTTTATTTTTTCGTATTTAAGCGATTCGAGCGAATTGCGATTGGTTCTTCCTTCTCCCTAGCCGTACAGGCCATCTTCACAATTACTACTACTAGGTCACTGACCTCTCCGTAATTAAAAAAAACATCAGTGTTGTTTATATTTTATACGCCCTCATACTCATACATAGCCGGTCAGTTCTAAATGTAATTTCAGAATATTCTGTAATAATGGTAAACAGTACAATAATCTCGAATGATCGAAGAAGAGGTGCTGGACGGTACAATGAAATTGCTGCCAGAGATGGACTTCTATGGTTGCTGGGCGCCGTACTTTATCAAACTCTTATTTTAACTCTAATAAATACGTACACCTTGGTATTACATTTAACCTAAAAGTTAGAGTAAAGAAATTTCTATATTAGAACTTGGAACTAATTTATCTGTTGTTTCGTCGGCTTCTGTGATTGGCATGTTCAGATTATCTCAGTACAAACGTAGCGAAGGCCTTTATGCCTCGTCACATTACCTGAGTATATCTGGCCCATATTCGCATGTAACCGTCATGATCTCCATTTGGCGCAATACGCGGTAGCTATCAATCGGATACCAAGATTGTTACAAATTATGTATTTCTATTAATCGAAAATTTGAAAATGAAACCAACTTAACTTAATGTTGGGTTAGGATAGTTTGGTTTATTTTTAAAAGTTTTGCCCTCACTGAGAGGGCGTGACAATAATAGAAAAATTTTCCTCATAAATTTGAGGTAATCTGTAGTGGGTATAAATTAATTTAAAAATTAATATCATATTAATGTATTAAATTTTCTTTATATAAGCAGCGAATATAAGCGTGGAATGTATTCCATTTCATTAGAAACCAAATTGGCCGAATTTCAGTCACACGCGATAACTAGTATTAATAGTTAAACTTCGGGAAAAGAACTTGCTTTAAAATTAGGTTATAAACTTACCACTATTTTTTGAATAATTATGAGCTTTCTTGCACATTTTAAATAACAATAAAGGTATAAAAGGTACAATCAATTTCTACTTACTGTGCCTTCGTGATTCCAAATAATATAAGCAGGAGTTTCTGGACTATGTCTAACCACACAAGTTAAATTAATGGTACTTCCGACATCAACATAAAGTTCTGGTCCACCAAGTATTTCTGAAATGGCTTCTAAAACACAAAATAATGTAGCTTTAGTATTACTGAACGTTTATCCAATATAGTAGTTATTTATGGCCTTAAAAATGCAATGTTCAATTTGATTATTAGAATGAAATGTGAACAGCAGACAAAAAATCAATTCAAAAATTTTTTTTACTATTAAATTACGTTGGTTTAAGTTAGGTAAGGTTAGGTTCAAATTTTTGATTTTTCAGCTTCATCCCTTACACCTTTGTCCATTTGCTACACCTATAAATACTTTTTCAGTGCTCTGCAAGGTGACCTCTACTCTTTCTATCCTTTCCTCCCTCTTTTCAATGATTCCTTCAACCACAAATAAACATTTCCAAATTTTGTCTTCACTTATTTAATATTATACAAGGTCATCCCCGAGCCTCTTGGCCCTGCGTGTTGTCCTTGAAAATAAAATTAATAGGTGTCCATATAATTACTACTTTTTTCACCTCTCTAGGATGGTAGGATGTTATTTCAAAAAATCCCTCTATAGTGTACCCCTAGAGTACTCAAGGAATATCTCTTAAAAATTTTACATCTCTAGGTTTACTGGTATAAGTTGTGTGCTGTTGCTCAGTCAATCAAACACCCATGATACTTTATCACAACACTGTTGCGGAAACATTGTCACCGTTAAACATATTTTTGAGTTCCTCATAATTCAGTTTTTAAGTCCATGTGTAACTTTTGTGGGCGTTTTGCTTTTTTTGAATCTGTCCTTATCATTGGACCACTACAGGGTGGCAGGGAACCATTGAAACAAATTCGTAGTTTAGGTTTTTCAGATTGTATTCTTTTAATGTTAGTTATAATTAAGCCATCCACTTGTAAATACTTTGTATAATATATATTCTAGACTCTTGCTATTCGTTTTGTTTCTAAGTGTGTTCAATATTGCGTTTTTATCGATCAACCCTCCGTTATTGAATTTTGTTCAGTTACATGAGACAAGTCAAGGTGTGCGTGCTACCATCACAAATACATTTTAAGTCGGGTAGTGCGTTACTATCACAACACTGTCCCTAATAAAAAGTTATCTCGCTCTTACCGCCAGTTGTATGTTTTTTCATGAATATCCGCCAAGAACCTTTTTCTCAATTTATAGTAATTTTCTATTTGATTTAAGCTTCATATTATTTTTTTAGCGTAATTTAATATATTTCTATATCTTCATACACAAGTTATATTATTACTCTGAATCTGTATGATAAACGAACCGTCAACAATAATACATCTTGTTGAAGGTTTATTAAATTCAATTTTCATCTTTTAAGCCAGATAAACGTACTAGAAAAGTAAGAATGATTAAGAAGAGCCAGTGACGGTCTAATGTATCTATATTTTTCACTTGAGCGAGTTAGATTTTGGGGCCTCTCGAGCTACCGACTCTTGAACATGATAAAACCATAAAACCGTTGTTATATTGGTTACTTTTGCCACCTAGTGTACCTAAAGAGTAGGGGTCATCTAAAGTCACAAATAGCGTCAAATTAAACACAGTGAAACAATAGAAAATACCTATTATATAACTATAATAATATAATACTATATATATATACAGTCATCACTGTTAAAGTCAGAATAAAATGATTGAAAAATTGATGTATACTAATATTTACTGGTTACTGTAATTTGTAGTAGTTCAAATGTTACTTAGAGCACCCCAAAATCTCGGCTGCCCGCCCCTGAGGAGGCACGCTGTTAGAACAGCTGTTTCATGTTTAGTATTTTATGACAATTTAAAGTAATTTTACTATCTAAAAATGACAAATACACAGTAAATTGAAAGATAATAAACATCAAAGGCCATCAATAACAACAATCTAAAAATCCTAAATAATAATATTCTAATTTCTGACTTACCAACGACATATAAATAGAAATAAGCACTCATATGAGGGCTTGTAGAAACTTGACACTCATAAACACCAGAATCGGTATGTTGAGGATATTTTATCATCAGCGTCCAATCTCCTGTATGGACTGAATGAATAGCCTTAAATCTTTGATCGTTTGTGTAAGTATAGTGACCTACAGTAAGTAAATGGACATCTTTGTGTCTAAGCCATGATACCTGCAACTACATAATTACAAGAAAATAAACTTAGAAAACAGGCCCTGTTAATTATGTATAACATATATTTGTATAAGTTTAATGGAGCAACATAACTTTAAACGTTTCGCAAGTTACAGCTTCCTTTATTTGTTATTCGTTTCAGGTTAAGCAGTGGTTAAAGCCAGATAAAAATACCAACAACACATGAATTTTCCATTAATACATTTTAATAAATTAAGTTAATAAGTTTTAAAGTAAGTGTGAATGGTTGTATTTTACAAGACACCTTTGCCATTAATCCATAAATACTGTTAGATATTCGAGAACTATGCCTCTTATATGAACTATAGAGGGTGGATTTTCTGTGAAACATGGTCTGAATATATTTAGTCAAATAAAACACACTATGGTAAATTTCACCAACTTTATTATCGTTCTCGACAATATTGTTTCGAGTTATGTGCTCATTATTAAGAGTAACGTTATGCTGACAATACGAATCTTACATGCTCATTTATAGATAGCTTAAGATAAGGGGGGATGAAAAACTGCCTATTTCTAACTGATTATTTATAACATTCTCTGATTTTCTTAAGGCTTTAAATTAAATTATGAATTTAAATAGTCTCGCGTTGATAATGCCCACAGTAGAAGTGGGCGAAAGACGTGTCCGTTTATTAAACAGTGTGTGGTATTAGGGGTGACTCTCCAATTTCATTTTACTTTACTTTTTTGAATTTAAAATTAAAAACATTCTCAGAAAACTAAACATCTCAGCTATATTATAAATATAAATTTAAATATAAATATGGAGTCAACAGAAACAACTACTCCGAGGGCTAATATCCCTACCGGCATTGAATTACACTGTTGATTCCGATGGACTCCTAGACGAAAATATAACATATTCAAAAAAGAAGGAATTAAAATCCTTATTCGTCTAAATTTTAAGATCAAAGATCTCACATTTTGAACGCGTCCTAACAAGTAGGCATAAGGAACTGAAAGCCACATCCCACGACCGGTTTCGACCTATCGGGTCTCATTAGGTGGGGTATTGGCCCTCGGAGTAGTTGTTTCTGTTGACTCCATATTTATATTTAAATTTATATTTATAATATAGCCTGTAAAGGCCTTTCTGCTAGCGCCCACCTGATGAGACCCGATAGGTCGAAACCGGTCGTGGGATGTGGCTTTCAGTTCGTTGTGCCTACTTGTTAGGACGCGTTCAAAATGTGAGATCTTTGATCTTAAAATGTAGACGAATAAGGATTTTAATTCCTTCTTTTTTGAAAACATCTCAGCCGTTGAGTGTAATAATAAGTATTTAAAGAGTTTACTAATTAACAACAAAACAAATATAAACCGAAATAATGGCATATATAAATTATTTTGTAATGAATTTAACGCTGTCTATATAGGACAGACAAGTCCAGCCTTTGAAACTAGGATAAGTGAGCATGTAAAATCGATTTCTAAAAAAGATGTTAAATAAGGAATTAGTGAACATTGTATTAGATTAAACCATCATTTAAATTTAGAAAGTTCCAATTACCTACATGTGAATTCATCTAAAAGTAGAAAGTTATTTCTGTATGAATATTTGGAAATAGATAAAACCTTAAGAAAATCAGAAAATGTTGTAAATAATCAGTTAGAACTAGGCAGTTTTTCATCCCCCCTTATCTTAAGCTATCTATAAATGAGTATGTAAGATTCGTATTGTCATTATAACGTTACTCTTGATAATGAGCACATAGCTCGAAACAATATTGTCCAGAACAATAATAAAGTTGGTGAAACTTACCATAGTGTGTCCTTTTATATGATTTAAAAAAATTATAAATTTGATTTAATTAAGTAAACTATAAACTAATGTGTTATTAAAAATCTTGATCCATCAACTATCAGATCTCCTAACGTTCGTTCATCAAACATAACAACGGACTACCCATGCGTTCTCCATTGTTACCGATTTCAGCAGAGCCTTAAATATCCTTTTTCGAAGATAAACTTTTTAATAATAAATTCAATTTAATAAAATCCGTAACCTTCTGATTCCGTTATGTCGACGCTGTTTTCTTTATATAGAAAGGTCACAACAGACTAGTAAACTCATTTCTAATATTATTGAATTCCTTCGATCAAAATGTATAATTTACTATGGAAGTTGAAAATAAACAAACACAAAAATAACATAACCTTTGACATATACAGAAAACCAATAACTACCGACACCGTTATTCCAAAAAGCTCCAACCAATTCTTTCAAATAAAAATCAGTTTGGCACACAGATTAGTCAATATACCACATTCCAAAATAAAATTTGGAACAGAAATAATTACAATAAAAACAATTTTTATAAATAAACATTATAAACAACATCTCAAGACGTAAATAGCATGCTCTCAAATTCAAAAAGTTATTTATGATCACAACAACATCTACAATTTCTGTACCAGTGATTATATAAAAATACAGTAACAGGGATTAGTAACAAATTAAAGAAGTTAAACTTGAAACCATTGCAAGTCAACAAACCAGTTTGGTAAATAAACCAAAAACAAAGTTTGCAAAAAAAGCAATGTCTATAAAGTCGATTGCTGAGATTTTGATGCCTATATCTATCTATAGGAATTACATTTAAAGAACACGTATATTCGATTGGAAAATATTGCACAAATAGTAGTCATACTTTTGAATTAGATTCTTTAATTCTTTTCCATTCTGCTATAGAAATTAAAACACTTGGTTTATTAAAAATTTTGGAATTAAAAATTTTTACAAAATAACGTTGTCAATATCCAAAGAGAAACAAATTCAGTGATGCAACCTTTAATAATTATGGAGAATCCCATAAAAACCGTAGGGACAACTATTTATCTTGAATAATAGCGTAAATGCCAAAACGATTTATCAAGATTTAAAAAAAAATTGTGAAATATACCGTATCTAGATTACTCAACCAAATCAAATTACAATATGTTTCACAGTGTTAAAAATTATAAATCTATTAAATATAATTAACAAAGAATTGTATTGGCACTAGATGGAACATTTATGTTTACCGAGTGTTTTATTTTTTAATATTAAATTATCAAAACAGTTATACAATTTGTGCCAACAAACGTGTTCGTTAATTATACGAGGCATGTTTTTCAAGTAAATACCGTTTTGAAATTCTACCGCCGCAGTGCTGCGGTCAGCGTTTCCGCGCATGCGTACTAAGTACCTACATCTCTCATCTACGCACTGACGCCATTACAGTCTGATTCGCCCTTGTTTACGTTGTTTACTGAGTGTTTAAGATGCCTTCGATAATTGTCAGTCCCGGCGACTGTGAAGTCCGGAGTCCGGGCTGTTATACGATTCCTTAGTGCTAAATGACTAAAACCGATTGATATTCATGGTGATACCTGTGAAATTTACGGACAAAGAATTATGAGTGATGGAATGGTAAAGAAGTGGGTGAGTACATTTAAAGATGGACGCACAAATGTGCATGACAATGCCTGTCCGTATGTGGCTAATCGGACCAAAGATCTCATCACATCTTTTTACTGTGAAACTCTAGATCATCCTCCGTACAGCCCTGATCTGGCGCCCAGTGACTACCATTTGTTCCTGCACTTGAAGGAACATCTGGGCGGTCAGCGTCTTCAAGATGATGGCGAATTCAAAATAGCTGTGATGCAGTGGTGAAGTGAACAAGTCAAGCGGCAGAGTTCTATGAGAAGGGTAATCAAAAACTGGTCAAACGTTATGACAAGTGCCTCAATATCGAAGGAAACTATGTAGAAAAGTACATTAAAGTACAGGCTTTCATGTAAAAATAAATTTATTAAGATATCTTTGCACGTTCTTTATTAATTTCAAAACGGTACTTAATTAAAAAACATGCCTCGTATTAAAAATGCTAGTGAAGCTGAATTATGTTTTATACCGAAAACTATTAAATTTATGGAACTTATCATCTAGTGTATTATTTCTTAATATTAAAACCTGTTAGCATTTACTAAACGTTATTATAGACAGTGGTTGTTATGGAGAAATTCGATTCAAATATGACGTACAAAGCAATCAATTTTTACCATCTACTGTGTAAACATAAGTGTGAAAGCGACATCAGCCGACAAAATCGAGATAATGTCATAAAAATAATTGTAATTTGTTTGTAAGCGAATGGTAGCCAACATTGAATTTTTAGTGGTCAACGGTTCAAGGCTATAGCGGAATAAGATAGTCAAAATTGCCCCCTGCTCGATTGTAATTTCGAATTAGCCATAAAGGACATAATTAAAAACTCCATCAGCTAAATTTTCTGCCAGCTAAGTGGTCACAGGGTGGAGCTATTGTTAAAAATATGTTTTTTTCAAAATTAATTTCTCCTGCCTCACTGTTTATTTTTAAAAATCTGAAAAAATTCATAAAAATTAGTTATTGAAAAAGAAACTAGTTTGATTTTTTTTTCAGAGTTTTAGAACCTAAACTGAAGCTAGGAAAAATATTTTAATTTTTCAATAGCTTCTTAGGAGATGAAGGTTCGATTTGACAGAAATACAAATAACAGTTTTTCATGTATTTTTGCCCGTATTTCACGGTGACGGTAAGTATATTTCATTTTTAGACCATAACATGCCCAAAAATGGGGAAACCGTCATTTTTTGCATTTTTTCGATAATTTTGGGTAAAAGACACCTTCCGAAGGGGTGGGTAGTGTCGAATTCGCAACGGCAGAACACCAACTAACCTACTTGCTGTTTATAAACAGTGATTGATAAATAAACACAGACAGCGTAGTGAACGCCACCTGTAGATATTTGCTACTTATTATGAGATTCAGTAATGTTCAGCAAGGGCCTTTTCTGATAGGGATATCAATTTGTTAAACTGAACCCACGGTGTAGCTGACTACTTGATAAGCATGATACCAAACAGAACAAAACTAAAAATATGCTCTCGGTTAGCGTTTAATTAATAATTCACAAAAGAACATCATATCCGATCGTATATTGGTCATTACGGTTTTTGAGATAGACATAGTGTTATTTGAGAAATTATTTTTCTGAAGTTAGATTTCCGATACGAAGGAGTTATTGATGGTAGTCCAATTAGTGAAGAACTGAAATTGCCAGAAATGGAACCAGAAGTGCCTGCGTTAATAAAAACAATGCATAGATATAATTATGTAAGAGCTGAAAACAATATTTAAGTAACCCCAAGAATGCATTTTTGCAGATATTGTTTTGAATAAAAGTTATGGAGTATTTTATTTATTGCTCACGTAACTAATAATTAGGTAACCTTTGTAACCGTTCCATATCTGTGAAGAAATTAAAAGTTAGGATAGGTTTTCTTTTTTGCAAAAAATCGTAGAAAATAGAGAAATTAACATACGATATTATATTGAGAAAAAAAGTGTATATCTATGATATCAGACAGATGAAATATTTTTTCTATTAGTATACAGAAGACCCTAGAGAATATTCGAACTTGAAAGTTTTAGCAAACTAATAATCTCTTTGGCTTACTATTTATCTACGATTTTTTTTAATTCGATACTGTTGCAACTATTTTTTATTTCAATATCTGAACGTTCAAGGACTACAAAAGGGTAATGGAACAAATATACCGTATTTTTAACACCAGGAAATTTTAAACAGTAAATTTCAATTCGCCATTAAGTTATGACAATTTAAAGATTGTCTACTAATTTATTCTTTATTCAACACTTCTAGGACATCGACAACGGCCAGCTCAGTTACATTGGGGTTATCCTGCCATAATTATTATCAAAGTTCGATTTGATTTTTGATAAATCGTAAAATGAGGGGAAATTTCGTAAAGTTTCGTGACGCTTTTCACGGGTATGGCTTGCATTTGCGTCGGGTGTCGATAGAGTTATCTCAACAAACTGTTCTCTAAAAGAAGTATTAATAGGGTCCAAGTAAGGTATTATTAAGGACCTTTTCCAATACAATAAATGACATTTAATTAAAGTCGAGTTTCTAGGAAGGGGGTAGCTGGTGAATAGACCAGTCGTTACACTTCCTTGTAAAGATCATTTGTTAATACGATTTATATTTTAAAAAGATATATTCGAAAAGAAGCATCAACGATTTTAATCTAATAGTTTTACTAATATCAGACTATTTTTATGAGGACAATATAGTATTAGCAGTTTTTATAAATCACCATCAGAGAATATTGGAATATTGCCTATAGGTTGTAAGACAAAAAAAACTGAAATTTTAATCTTTGCGTAAATGTCCAAAAGAACATTTAAGTTGGAGCTCTTCAAAGCGCAATATACCGGAAATTAACAGTAATTTAGTGGCAATAAATTGTGTTAAGTTTGGAAGATGTAAAAAGGAAAACGACTCAAAAATTTCCTAGTTTAACAAAAGAAAGAGAATGACAAATAAAGCAATAATTGTTAAAAGGACCCATTTAATAAGAAGGAACGTTTATTGACTTTGAACATCGGATGTACAATACAAAAAATACAATTTTTTGATAATTTGAAACGAACCTTAGACGACGATGACGAACAAGAGGTAATTTTATTTCCTTTAATATAAATGGTTTCGTATTTTATTAATTGAATTAATTCCTATTTAATTAATTTTACAATTTGTTTTAGTCAGGTAAATATATTTTTTCAATTACGAAGTTTATGCGATAGATTTTTCTCAAATATTGAATGGTGTACTTGTCCAAAGCTTTCACATGACATACATTTCAGATCTGCTGGTTTTCGATCGTGTTTTAAAATGTACGTACACTTTTGCCTTGTCAAATATTTTCAATCTTCCACGTGATAATTGGGAAGAATTTAATTGACAATTAATGTCGAAAATCTATTTCAATCTAATCTTTCTTGAATAAATCTTTGAGTACTAAAGCTAGATCGAAGGTTGCTAAAAAACCATGTACCCTTGATCCAACAGAAAAAGCATCATAATTTGAACAATCTAGAAGCATTCGATATGAACAGGCTCATAATTCAATTTTCTTTTTTTTGACATTCCGATTAACTACAAGTGAGGAATATGCAAGCATCAAAATTGAAACAATTGTGTAAAAGTACTGCAAGTGATATTTTCTTATTCAAACTGAGTGGTACATTAGAAGTTTTAGGAAAACTAAGCGTGTTAAGGAGATGTTTTGTAATGTTTTATTAAAAGAAAAAACCAAAACTAGTAAAAATTATTTTCAAATAGAACTATGGGAAACATCTGGATAAAAAATCAATCGAATAGCATAATGAAATATAGTAGATGCCTTTTGAAAAAATGAAGGTATTCGTGTTTGAAGTTGTTAATCCCTTTTTTTCTAAATGCCCTGTATAAATTATGAAGCTTAATTTTGGCGTGACATTAGCGTTGAAATATGACTACAAACAGAAAATTTTTCAACAGTTCAAGTAATTTTTTTGGAAGTTATGACGTTCTATAGTTGGGGTTACGAATGCGATTTTTTCTATAAATTAATTTATGTTAGAAGCAATTCATCGTAGGCATACAAGTTGGTTATTAAAGTTACCTTAAAATTTAATGCTTCATATGAATCCGTCGTAAAAAAGGATCATCCTTGATAAATTTTCAAATCTTTAACACGCTTAGTTTTTCTAAAAAGTCTGATGTACTACTTAGTTTTAATAACCCTGTACACTTAATAATTTCACATCGACAATGTTAAAATAGTCAAAATTCGAATTCATGCAAGTTTTATATGATTTGAAGTCTTTTCTGCAGTTCACATCACTCTATGACTATTTCTGATCCTGTACAAGAAATTTCCAAACAATAAAATTTAGATACATTAAAGCGATATTCTTCGACGTTTTGTGACTTAGTAAGTACGTTCGTCGTTGTCACTGTCGACACCTCTCGTAGCTTAGTTGCTAAAGCATTGACGCGTTAAGTCAAGATCCCGGGTTCGAGTCTCGGCAATAGTATCAAATTTTTCCCTCATTGTATGAGGTAATCTGTAGTGGGTATAAATTAATTCAATAATTAATATCGCATTAATGTATTTAAAATTTACCCCTTCTAAAAATTCTTCAAATATTTCATTATTAATAAAATTTAGCTTTATGAACCATTAAACGAAATAGCAGCTTTTGTTTTCTTAAGAACAGTATATGTTCTTGGTTAGTAATTTATCGAAGCTACCAGAGTTTAATAGCAATTTCTACTTTTTTATATCTTATCGAAGGAGCTCTTTAAAAACAAGTTTACATAATATGTAATTGGCGGTATATCACTATCTCCTGATTTGTTGTACCAACTGAAGCATTTTGTATGTTTAATTAAATAAAATTAAATAAAACGAACAAGTTTCACTAAATATTATATTGACTCAACAATACTGCTTCGGCCAGTGCGGCCATTATCAAGAGTAAAATACAGATTACTGAAGAAAACAAATTATGTTTGAATAATATATAGTAAACCTAAAGACTGGTTACAATTTGTATAAAAGTAGGGATGAATTGTGTGATACTAATTCTAATTGGTTGTTAACTAAGTTACAATTCTTGTGTAATTCTTTTTTAATTTCCAAATTTTCCAAAAGCGACATAGCAATATTCGGAAAAGTAGATAATGGCCACTGGCCCAAACAGTATTGTTGAGTCAATATAATATTTAGTGAAACTTGTTCGTTTTATTTAAATTAATTAGTATGTTTCGCAAAAAGTGCACCTTTCAAAGTTTATTTTTGTATGTTAGACAATGATCTTACGAACGTATCTACTTGTTCAACTGAATCGACGACGCAGCTTATCTACGTAATAGGCTAGTAAATCAAATTAAAATGATCATCAATAATAAAGAACATTCAGTTCTTGGCCAAAAATTTATCGAAATTACCAAATGCGGATCGAGACATAAATTACTTACAAAGCCAATGTGGTTCCGTTGATTTAATATCGTATTATAGGCATTATGGTGCCATTTACTAATATTTACTGCTTTCATACGATATTGCTAAAGCAATAAATTAGTACGAAGTAAGATCCGAATTTATCAAATTATTATTAACAAATCTTTAGACACATATCAACGGGATCTGTTTAACTGGAAGATTTCGTCATTCTATTTCCAAAAGGTATAAATTGTAGAATGGTTCTATTGAAGCCACCACAACTTATTATGAGAAATACGGATATACTTTTCTTGCATTTGAATGCATACTCGAGAAGGCGAGCTCAGCATTTCCGATAAAATGAAATGGTTCTGCCAATAATTCTTGAATGAGGTAAGTTTGAAAATATCTTTCCACTAAATCAGTAATGTCTGTTGATAGTTCTCTATCGAACCGTAGGCAGCATACACTTCTATCGATTCAGAAACTCCAAAGAAGGAAAACAGCATTTCACATTTATCTCTGCAGACATTATGGTACTTAAGGTCGATTACGATAGGTACAATATGGTCTCTGTATTAGGGAATACAGAAAAAATGCTGAAAACTTGAGCTAATACTATATAAAATAAATAGATCTTTACTAATTAGTGGATCATATCTTTCAGGACTATTTGGCTACTATTAAAAACTTTGAAATCGTGTCTATTCAGTAAACTTGAAAAATTTAATTCAATTGGCCTCTACTACGTGAAAGTTGAGCATCATGACATGTTAGAAAGAAAAGAAAACACATAAAAAGCCTTCACATAAAATTTTCTTAAATTATTTACAAATTTATTTCAAACCACACGGTCATCTTCAGAAGAAGGGACAATAAACTATGTTTAATAGTTTTGCCTTAAATACTAAACTTAACTGCGGGGAGAGAGAAGTAACCATTTTGTGCACAGTTTAACAAATGGAGATTTGTGAACCAATAAAGCGTAAAAACGTATATTTATTTTTGCATAATTTTTGCTATTTTTTAAAAATTACTTTATCTATAAAGTTTATATCGTAACCGTTGCTGTGTGCAATTTGTTTTATGGTAGCTACCTCCTTATAAAAAATTTTTTTGTGTAGTAGTAATTTACATAATCAGTCAGACATGCTATTATATGCTAATAATGTTTGCTGAATGGGGTGGCAAGATTTTTTATTCATTGTTGTTTCAGTATGAGTAAGTTTTCTATATATGGAAAAAATGAAACACCATTTGGTATCACCAGTAGCATAGCATTCATTGTAAATACCACTGTAGTTTGAGTTTGTTATTAAATAATCAAAAGTTGAAAAGTTGAAAGGCAGTTTCACTCTCATCTATTTGAACTACTCTAGTGTCAGAAATAACACTAGAAGTATAAACAATTAAGTTTGCACATTTTACAGTAACCAAAGTTAGAATAATAGATGCAATTTATAATAAACAACTAAGTATCTACTATCTGCATCCGAGTGTAAATGGTAACATGTTTTGTATGCAAGATTGTGGTATGCTTGTATTTGGGCTGAAAAGTATCGGGCCTAACACATATATGACGCTAGTTTTACTTCACTCTCCTAACCTAACCTAACCTAACCTTCAAAAAATAGCTGTTAAAATCATGATATTCTCTTCATTAGTTTGTGAGTTATTGCGCTAAGAGTGACTTTATCTAGCTACTTTTGGTATTTTCAAAACAATAGATCAAAAACAATTTCCTGATTTAACTTTACACTGGTTCTTGATAGGGATGACGGTCTTGAATACTGTTCAAGCGAAGTAATGACTTGAAAAGTGAAATGAAGACTCCGTTACATCGGAAACAACCGAAACAAAATAAAACGTTGGTTTGCTGAAATGTTGCTTCAAACGTGGTCGTAGAGACAAAATCGTTCTAAATGATCGAAAAGTGAAATTGCGTGAGTTAGCAGACATCGTAAAGATACATTATTAAAAGAACGTGTTGGCTTTATATTGCATGAGCATTTGACAATGAGAAAGCTCTGTTAAAAGTGGGTGCCGCGGTTGCTCATTGTTGATCAAAAACAAGAACGTGTTGGTGATTCTGAGCAGTTTTTGGCCATGCTTAAACGTAACAAACTGGAATTTTAGCGTCGATATGTGACAATGGATGAAACATGGATCCATCACTTCACTCCGGAATCAAAACGATCGTCATCTGAGTGGACGACAACTGGTCCAAACTTGGAACCTTGTCCAAAGCGTCCGAAAGCACAACAATCGGTTGGAAAGGTTATGGCCTCGGTATTTTGGGATGTGCATGGTTCAATATTCATCGACCATCTTGAGAAATGAAATACCATTAAGAGTAAATATTACATAGCATTAAACGCTCCAAGCGTTTGAAGGCCGAAATTAGAAAGAAACGATCGCAAATGGTAAAGAAAAAAAGACAACGCGCCGTGTCACAAGTCAATAAAAACAATGGCAAAACTGGCAAAACTACATGAATTGAACTTCTAATTGATCCCATATCCACCGTCACCATCCACCACCTGATTTGGCTTCCAGCGACTACTGGCTGTTCCCAGACCTCAAAAAAATGCTCGCCGGCCAGAAATTTCGCTTTAAAATCGTCATCTGATGATGTTTAATGTATAATTTAGTATTAACCTACTCTTGATAAAGACCGTCCGGTCGAAACATATGTCGAGTTTTTCGAAATAAATTCGTTGAAACATTCTTTTGTCTTTTATTCTTTATTTCGCTCGAGTGAAGAGGTTATCGCTTTATCGCTGAAGCTGAGGTCTATACTGAGGCAAAAGATAAATTGTTACAATTGCTACAAAAGTGATATTGAAATGTTATAGCGGCGCTGAAATGATTGTGTTGCTCTTGATGGAGATTACGTTGATGAATAAAGCCAATTTTGAACAAAAAAAAACGTGTTTCCTTTGCTAGGCCCGGGACTCTTCAGCCCATGTGTTATAATATAGTTATGTAATTGAAATGGTTATAACATACATAGGCCTTGAATGCGTGCCCCAAATTAGGTTACACATTTCATACGTGAAAATTAATTAGTAACTTAAACATTATTTTGCGAATTGATTAATGGGTAATTTCATCATTTAAATTTCAAAATATCTCGAAGGTTGGAGTTATCGCTAAGTTAGGTTCCTTAATTAGCTTTCAAACAGTTGGTAGTTTCAAAGTGTGCACCAAACTTGAATAGGTGTCATCTAACTACTAGTTCAATTTGGTATCTTTCCTATTTCGGAACAAGAAACTATATTTGGCAATTGAACCTTGTATTTCACCATTGTACATTACTTACTTCTATGTCTAGCAACATTTATAAAATTTCTTTGTTATAGAATTACAGAAGAACAAGTAGCAAATTTCTACTCCTACCGTTCACTACGCTATCTGTGTTTTATCTTAGAAATTATAAAATAACAATAACTACCTCACTGACCATTATTTGGTATTAATATTTAATGTACCAGTACAAACGGCCGGACAGGATTGTTGGTGACCCTAACTAGACGCTCATTGCAATTTTATCAGTGTCAACATATTCTCTCAATTTCAAATAGGTTCGGATTCACAAAATATTTTTTTTTATAATTGAAAACAAATTTCTCTAATACAAGGAATAAATTGCAGGGAATGAGAATAGTACAAAAACAATTTATCAATGAAAGTAACAAAGACACTTCCATATGTAGAGGATGGGCAAGTTTCGATATTTCAATAATTTAGTAATTGTAAGTGATAAAAAGATATAATGGCAGCTCCTCCATCTCTTTTTTTAAGACAAATTTATTGATGTATTCAAAAACTTGCCGACTTCTTTATTTTCAGATTATAAAGAAAAACTGAAAATTTCAAGTGTTGGCTACATTTCCATGTCTTGGTTGTTTATAATATTAGAAGAAAACAACTTACGTTCTTTGAACACCTTCTTGCAAAGAAATCAGTGGCGTCGCAAAAATAAAAAACATCATGCACTTTTGAGTTTGTAAAATTTTTAAAAAGTAATATATTTTTATTCTCGCAAAAATAGATTTGTGGTGTGGAGCTATGGTAAAGAAGAGTTATTACGGTTTTTGGAACATTTGAATAACATCAACCCAAAAATTCAGTTTACATTGGAGATTGAAATTGATAAGAAGCTACCCTTTCTAAAAATATTGATAATACGTCAGGATGATGGAAAACTGGGTCACAAAGTATATAGAAAGTCAACTCACACGGACCGGTATCTTCATGAACAATCTAATCACCACCCTCGTCAGAAATATGGAATAATAAAAACACTAGCTAATCGTACCTCAAGCACGAGTTAGACACTCAAGGTCACACTACAAGGCCAATGGTTACACTCGCCGAGAAATCGACAGAGCTCTACATTCTAGATACCTTGGAATCCTTTCTCCCATATATAAAAGGAGTAACGGACCGGATAGGTAAACTACAGAAGAAGAATGACATAGGACAGATTCTTCGTTCCACTAAGGACAAGCGGGATCCATTAACAACTTGTAGTCTTGTGAACAATGTTACATTGGGACAACAAAACGGAGTATTGCTACGCACATAAAAAAGCATGAAAGGAATTGAAGATTGGGACAGACAGACAAATCAGCTGCTGCTGGAAAGATGAAGGAATACACAAAATCCTATATGATAACACAAAGGTTCTCTCAACTACGTCAACCTACCATGCGAGATTACAGAGGGAAGCAATTTAAATCTATAAGCATGTACAAATCTTCAACAAAACAGAAGAAGGTTTAAAACTGTCAATGGTACCGAGTGCTACGCGATAGACGGGTAAAGGACCCTGTATACTATAAATACCGGTAAGTAGCAGCTCCCCAAGGCTCCAAGCTATCTCCCTTTCTGTTCAACTTATTATATATATACCAGTCATTCCTTCAGACTCCTACATTATCACTGCCTTTACGCCGACGACATCGTCCTTATTAATTCAAGGAAAACCATCCTACGAAGCACCGCCAGAATTGGAAATGGAAACTTTCCATTAACGAGACCAAATCAGAAGCAATCTTCTTCTTACGTATGCTTCGAAAACCACCCCCCGTCATAGTAAACAACCACCCCATCAAATGGAGTCCCTCGTCACGTACCTTGGCGTTGTATTCGACAGAACGCTAACCTGGCGTAAACAAATCGTATCAATCCGTAACAAGGCTTTAGGTGCCTTCATCGTCCTCAAACCCTTCTTTAGAAACAACTCCGTGTCTACCCATACAAAACTCCACGCGTTCAACGCGATCATCAGGAGTATTTGTACATATGCCATCCCCATTTGGGGCTGCGCCACTCGTCCCCGCCTTGAACTTCTTCAAGGCATTTACATGCGTATCCTTTGCTCCGGTTCGTCAGAAACACCCAGATTCTGAAAGAAACCGGTCTCCCTTCTCTCCCCGATGCTGCACTCGCTTTCTTCAGTGACAGGTCTCCCGAATCCATCCATCTCGATAGTTTCTGCCTTCTACAATGAGCTGTCACCCCTCCCGCTAACCGCCAGTCTTCTAGTTTCGCTTTTCAGTGCGAGTGCCCACCCAACCATGTGTGGTGGGCCACCAATTTCTCAACAATTCCTCTCTCCCCACCTACTAACCTAACCCTATTCCCTCCCCCTTCTTCCCCCGGGAGGCATTAACTTCAGGTTGAGCTCCCATCATCTTGAGGAGGGGTTTTAATCGGTAGGCATTACGGTGAATCCGACACTATCCTCTCGGGGATGTCTTTTGAAGATTTTCCCTCTTCAAGAATAATATTAAACAAAAAAAAGAGAACGTATTCTACTGAAGGTGTATCCCGCAGTTGGAGACGAAACGTCTAGAATTTTCAAAAATAATCGACCACGACCACGGATGAATATTGAAGTATTTCTCGGATGTTATATCAGGATTCTTATTATTTCGAATAAAGCTTTCCAACATGTCGTACATATTGTAATTTTATATATTTCATATGAAAGGTTAGGTTATGTTAAAATTCAGATTCACATGATAGTTTTATAAATTTTCAGACGCCGACCGAAGAAAGTATCCAAAGAACGTACGTGTTGTTTTCTTATAATTTTACAAACCCAAAACTTTAACGTTTGTTTTAAACTCGAAAACAACAGACGACAGAAAGTTTTTGAAGGCACCAATAAAGCTTTCTCAAAAAAAGAGATCGAGAGGGTGCCATTATTTTTTTGCATCTATTACAGTTAAAAATTTGTCTAATTTAAACATCGAAATTTGCTCACCTTTTACAATCGTGAACAAATGTTTTTTTAGAAAATTAAAGGCTTTGCAAAACTGTGGAATAAAATTAAAGGTTTTCGTTTAAAAAATTAGGATTAATGTTTTTTAATCATTCATAATCACATGTTGTTTAATAACACCTCTTTTTTTAGTTTAGAAAGAATCTTATTTTGAATTGTCCTGGACTACAACTTAATGTAGCCAGGTGATTATTTTATTGTTGTCTAGAATTTGATCGATGGTAGGTCGATGTTATAATTAAACTCATTGGTTCGTTTTGTGCATATATTGACACTACCTAGAGTTTATTGACGATATTTACAAAGAACTTTTGCCTAGTGTGTATTGCGCTTTGTTGATTCTATAATGTTAGTTGGTAGATAATTGTGATAATGTTGAAGTGACTTTTGATAGATGTAACTTGAAATGAACTTCAATGTTGAATTGCTTCATTTAAACCGCTTAGTGATCCCGTTGAACTCTTGGTTTGAACTCTGTTATTTTTTGAAAAGAAGTATAATTTAAATACTAATTGTTAAGATGGAATGGGATGGCGGTGTGGTTTAGATAAAAGAGAAGAGTGATGAATGGTCAAATGTGACGGAGGTGGAGATTTAGAACTTGTTGGTATGTCTGTATATGATTGTAAAAGTGATCGGATTTTGGAATAAATTAACAGACGTTAGGACATACGGTTAACAGTTAAAGCAATAAAGTTTACTGCAATTTTCATGGAATGTTTACATGGGTGCAACTAGAAAGGGACTCGATGGATGACTGCAATTGAAAGGGAAAGCAATATTAATAAAAATAAGCGGACGTAGCAGCAACCAAAAAACTGAAATCGTTGAAAGACGCAACAAATGTGTATTAAAATATTATTTTTGATGCGTAGTACATTTTTGATGAAAATTTCTTGTTCAACTATTAAAAATTTGCAATCCAAACAGATACTTAGGCGTATAGTTATTTCTTATTTTCTTTTACAACCAAGGAAGGGTTATTGATCTATACAAAACTTTAATGTGCGGAATCAAAGACATAATAATAAAACTAATGGTTTATCATATTCAAGGCTATTAATAATCACAATGATTATGTAAAGGCCGTATATTTTTCGCAGATATGAGAGCCATAGTTAGGCCTATGATCAAAACTTACTAAGAGTTAAATTTTCATTATTCTTACCAAACAAAACAATATTTTATTTGTGGCCAGAACCACCTGATTGACATTCAAAATAATTGTTTATTCAACTGAAAATGTTCAATTTCTACCCTATTTCAAATTTCTTATATTTTATCAACCGGTCGCCGGCATGTGCATCAGAGTGGCTTTGGATGAAGCCGTTATTCAAACATTATCGGTGCCAGAGATCTTTGAGAATAACGAGGGGATGAGCAATTTAAATTGCAAGTTGGTTTTCTTTGTATTTGAGTGTGTACATTGTGCAGACTTTGTTGGTCGTATACATTTCCATAGGTAAACGAGTAAATCATTTTAAACTAGCAACACTTTGAAAATAAAAACTTTTTTGTGTTTCATTCCCACCAGCTACTCGTTCTCGTGGGCGGGCAGTTCCTCCGACCTACACTGTAGTGCAAAGCCAGAGGGGAGGGCGTAAGGCCCTCTTCAGCCTCCTTGCAGGAATCGTGGGAATGGGTGGGTGGTATGGTTAGAGAGAGAAAGATGAGACGGACGAAATTAAGATAGATGAGAAGTGAAAGATTATCTGTGGAATATTACTGCTCCAGCATTTGCCTAAATGACTTGGACCATAGCAGCCAGACCCAGAATCGAACCGGTGATCTCCCGTATGCTAAGCAATGATCTAAAGTACTAGACCACGCCGCTGGGTAACACTTTGATCGAAATGTACCACATAGTTTTGGAGAAGAAAACCGGGAATATATAATTGTGCCATATGGTGCATTTAACAGTAAAGAAGTAGATTTTTTGAAAGCCACAAGAATGGGCTGTGATATTAATAAAGTGATCTTTGTAGATTACTGCGTTGTCACGTCAGGAACGTTTCTCGTAGAATGTAATTAAGTGATTTATTAACGCAGCATGACTTTATCAGTAAAAATAAACGATCGGTAGCCACTGATGGCATAAACTATGAAGTGAAAGGGGGAACATACTCAACACTGAGTTATCAAATATTCGTGCTAAAAAGTTATTGTGGCATTATAATACTATTGATGGTTATTTAATCGCTATATTATTGTTTGAACGCATTAGTCATCGGATTACACCACAGTTACGTGTAAAGCGTGACAACTATTTATTCGTTGTAGTGGTAGTACGCCCCACTGACGTTGAGTGTACGCTTCCGCAACTTAAGTAGATTTTTAGCGATAAAACGTAAAACCTGAACATTTGCAACACTTGTTGGCTAGTATAAAACACCAGTACAAATTAAGATGTTGATTTTCACTTTTTCTGTAGATTTCGCAAATTGTAGCTTAGCACCCCCACATACGAGCATAAGAAGTAAAAATTGTGTTACACATTAGTTCTTTTGGAACGTAATTCGTTTTTCGTGTATGGAAATGATACATTGTGTCATTATTATCCAAGAACATTAACTCGTACAGACGGATATGTATAAATAATATAATGAACTACATACACAATTGCTTAAGATCCATGGAAATCACCAGACTTCACATTTTAGAACCATATACAGATTTAATAATCTAATAAAAAATGTGATCAAAAAATTGCAACAAAAAGTTAGTCCTTAAAGAGAGCTTATTCCGTTCTTGAACCATACAATCCCCACCAGATGCTCGAACTGTTGGGCGGGCAGTCCTTCCGACCTACACTGCAGTGCAAAGCCGGATTGTAGGGCGTAAGGCCCTCTTCAGTATCCTTTTAAGAGTCGTGAGAATGGGTGGGTGGTGTCGTTAGGGAGAGAAAGATGAGACGGACAAAGTGAAGATATAAGAGAAGTGAAAGATTATCTGTGGAATATTACTGCCTATGTGATCCAAGGAAACCACGGAAAACTTGGACCAGAGCAGCTGGATCTGGATTCGAACCGATAACCACCCAAATGCTAAGCAATAATCTGAACCTCCAAGCTGCTCGATTTGAGAAACAGCAGATAAATAACTCAATGCTCATTTTTACACACAGATAGATGTAAAAATTCTATAATCCAATTTTGCAAATATGATTAATGTTGTGTTACGGTTAATACATAACATGATTATTTTCATAACTTCTGTTATAACAATTAGTAACATATTTCAAGCTCTGCATACGCATTCCTTAGGTTAAGATTAGTTTCAACCACAGGATACGCATGCCTTAGGTTAAGATTAGTTTCAACCACAGGATTAGTTACTATCGACATAAATCTGTCAAGAAATATACAACAAATATTGTACAAGTTTTCACTGTGTTATTGTACCACAGCGCCGTACAATAAAATTAATGATCGCCCCAAGTTTATAAATTTCTATATAGAAATTTCCAAAATCCACTTTTATCAGGAATACTCAGGATCAGTAATATTGATATGTCACTAACATGGTTTCGGCTGTAGATATTGATGTTTGAGGTTAAGATTAGTTTTAACCTCAGGACCAATTACAACCACCAAAATGTAACAAAGATACACAAATATTTAATGGATAACGAATCACGAGAAGAAATTTTAATATGGCAAACCAGAATTAGGAAACTCCATTTCAACTTTACAATTAAAGTTGCATTTACCTCACTTCCTAAAATCTACAATCTTTGCTATTCAGAGATGTAAAATATTCTGAAATTAAAATCAAATATAAAATAATAATTATTTGTTGAGCTGATGCGTGTTGAAACGAAATAAGTCGTTTCACATAAAATTGAATTACGTCAATGTTTCACAAAATACTTTTATGGTTGTATATCACACCAATATTGCTTCATCAAACATTGGCTTCATCAGCTGATGATTTAATAATGTTGCTTTAATTTTTTTGTATAAATCTACAAGGAATAATATATTACCCAGAAATTCTTAGAAGTAAGTATAATTATATTTATACAAACAAATATTAAAAAATTAACTATAAATATAAGACGGTTATTCTAATAATTCGTTACTTTAAATACAATAACCAAATGAATGACATAATGAGATCAAACTATAATAGTAACATTTTAAGTTACTAACAGTGAGTATGCAAGTTAAAATTGTTTCAATTAAATGTAAAATATACCTACAGCAAAGAGTGATATGTTCATTAAAATACTCAATACAAAGGGCATAGCCGTTAAGCATATAAAATGTATATCTGTTATGTATATTAGTTTTTAATTATATTATGGAAGTATCTTTCACATAGCCACATAAATTTGCAACTCGAAATATATTTTTTTCTTAATATCAAAAACAAAAACAAATCTCGAGAACTACAGAACTGTCAGAACAACGAAAGAGTTTTCCATTAGTTGTAGTCGAGCTAGAGAAAAAAAAATATTTCCACTAAGAACTTAATTTTTGACGCAACCCCCTCCAGTTTCTTTTCCTATAAATTCTCCTTACATTAATCTATAATATATAATTGTATCAAATTTTAATAAGGGGTAAAACATTGTCAGAAAACATACGAGATTGCAATAAATTGTTCGTATCTCAATAATTATTGCTGAAATATATTTTCAGTAGAATGTACTAATTTGTTTAATATTTGAATATCTCGCCTAGAGTTCAATTTTTAAATAAATTATCGGGCTAAAGATAAACAATTTAAACAGGTAACAAAGTGAAATAACAGTCTTGGTTCTTTCAAAATAAATAAATATCAATCTTAGATAGTATCTATGGAGTTTGTAAAACTAGAGTTCCTAAACTAATGTTTATAACCCAACGTCGAACACTTCTAACGACTTTATTCATGTTTTTAAGTCGATATTTCACTATTTAGAAACATTTAGACAGTTCTCCTTCTACTTTGTCAACTGTTAAAATGTTTTATTGTTTGCTAGATTTTCTTTATTTGCTATTATTTATTTAAAAAAATTGAGCACCAAACACACAATTAAAATAATATTGCATAAAGATTAAAATATCATTTAGTAATTTAATTATAAAACCAAATCATAGTCACATAGTATAAAATATTTTTGATAATATTGATAAAACTCGTTTTAAGTTTTTATTTCACTGCTTCTAACCAAAAATACTGCTTGTTTGTCACTCTAAAAGTAAATTTATTGAAGAGAAATGATAAGGATGGAAAAATGCTTTAATAATAAAAAAACACCAACTAATTATATATTGTCAACATAAAAAATATTATTAAGATAATAAGTATATGAGATGGCACTGAAGTCACTAAATATTCACAACTTAAAAGTTTGCTAATTTATTCATAGAACTTTAGACGCGATATTTAAATGTTAAAGAAATCATTGCATTACTTTGAAAAATTATTCAAAATATATCCGAGCATTAATTACTAAAATGATAAAAAATGTTGATTACAATTCCACATTTTATTTGATAACGTTCTAACTGTTATTAAAGTTAAAATAAAAAAGTAATAATGTAAGCAGCATTTATAAAAAAAATTGGAGGGTTATTAAGTTAAAAGAGCTATACAAAAGTCTGCTGTTGCTCGGACGATATCGATCCAGTAGTTCTCTAGTAATAAATTGGTTTTGAGTTCTGGTTTTATTATATCTGGCGAAAAAATTAATATTTTGAGAAAAAATTTGCAAGTGGCATTGTGAAAGAAATTTAGACAACATACTCAAAAAATAAAAAGCTTCGGAGTTGGGACACTTTTCATACACCTATCCGTCTATGACCTTTTTCATGTTAACGCTGTAATCGTTAATGAAATAAATCGAATCTTGTATAACTAATCAAACAAAACCGAAGTTAACCGAATCCAGCTGCAAGAGCAACAAACATCAGAACCAGAAAAATAAATACAAACCAAATTCCCTACTAAGGGTCCAAAGGGGCACCGGTTAGGGGGCTTAACAAGAATACAAGATCGAAAAAGTGACTTCAATCAGTAGCGAATAAATCTGTTTCGATTAAGGTGAAAAAATGGACAGGGACAAAGTATCAGCACCAATCACTTATTTGTTAATAAAACACCAACAATAAAACGAGTCGGTTTCATATAGCTACATTGTTTAGTATTCTTGACGAATGCACTTCAGAAACTAACCTATATGAATTTAATTACTTCAGCTCACTTAAAACAGAGAAATACGAACTCAAACTAGTTTTTTGTACTAAAATAAAGCGAATTCTACGAAAACATAAACTCAGTAAATTGAGTGTACAAAGAAGTAAACAGAACCACACACTACTATTGACAGCTTACTTACTTACTACTTAACAGTGCGTTAGAGTTTGCATGAATTTGCGATGGCAACTGCACGAAGCGGCGATGACGTAAACCGCTGCCCAGAAGCATCACATTGGCTATCTGCGACGGTTCGCGGCAAATGCCTCGTGTTTTAACCAATCGCGTGGCTAATTTCAGTCCCGTCTTATGAAATTGAAATTATGTATGTTTTGCTTCGTGCAAGTTCCATCGTCTGATCGCAACTCTAAAAATACTTGACTACAAGAGCGGTAGAGATAGTGGAAACTTAAGATAGACAGCATTAGAGATAAAAAAAACATGACTTCTATTTGTAGTCTCAATTACGTTTTACAATATAAATTATTTAAAAATGATACAATGACACTATGTTTTTGATATGATGAAAAAATATCACCCGAAATGCTTTTTCAATTATGTAACACAGTAACGTAATGTAAAAGTAAATATCTACTATAGTTTTAATGATGACTTAAAATATGTATAATTTAGCTGATTTTTTACTTGCTGTAATACAATGTAAAATTTTGCACAGATATTCAATAAGGAAGAAATTTTTAAAATTGGATCTAGTAAAAGGGTGAAATTCAGGCTAAAGGTTGAACGTGAAATTATAGTACATGATCCCATCAACTTCAAACATCCTATATTTATTGTAGAATGTAAATCATTAAATACTTGTTCTTTAATTTTCATTAAATCCATATTATAGGTGGTCAAATAGGGGTTGAAGGTCAATAGGCATATGCCTGACCAATTTATAAACATAGAATAGAAATTACTAACAATAGAAATAAAAAATGTGAACAGTATACTTTCTTTGTAATCATAGCACCTACTAAGAAATAATTTTTAGAATTTCAGCCCTTATGTGGATTAAACGGTTATAAAACTGTTATAGGGAAATTCAAAGGCTCTGAAATTAGAGTAATTTAAAATTGTAGTTAAACTCTCTAACATATATGAATGAAAAGTATTGGATTGTGTTTTGTTAAGTTCAAATAAGGGATGAAAGTTAAGCTGGCATTTCCGTCATATATGAAATTAGGAACATGAGGATTTGTATTTAGGATTAATGAATATATATTTTATTATTTTTTGAAAATCAAACGTTAAGAGGTGAAATGACGGATGTATGTTTGTATGGAGTTCCATCATTTTTAAAGTTAGATCCATGAGAATTGGAATCAATATCAATAAAACTAAGCCGAGGTTGCAGTTGACCAAGAATAATGATTCGAAATTCACAAAAAGCGTGAGAAAAAGTTAAACAATTATTTTATATAATAAAAAAACGTGATAGTCGTCGAAAGACGCAACAAACAACAAATATTAAAATATTATTTTTGATGCATAGTAAAATTTTGATGAAAACAAACAAACAGATTCATAGGCGTATAGTTATTTCTTATTTTCTTTTACAATCATGGAAGGGTTCTTGATATATACAAAAATTTAATGTGCGGAATCGAAGATATAGTTATAAAATGGTTTTTTTCCTAAATCAATGCCGGCGTTTCACTACTGAGTGTAAAGATTTCTTCAAGGCTACCAATAATCACAATAATTCTCTTATCTTCTCAATAATCTCCGATATGCTTGATAAATTCTTATTTATAAGAGAAATACGACCTAAAATAAAAATAACTTTAATACGAAATTAAAAGATCAAATTTACTTAAACAAATTTTTCAATATGGCTACCATTCTGTTCCATAAAATTTTGACACCTTCTTTTATTTAATAGCAGATGGGGGCAGATCGAAGACTGGAAGCTGCGGAATGTAGCGATTTCTTTTCTGTAATAACGCATAAAAATAACACTTTGCCTTTACTTGGGTTTTTTGTAATAACGGCGACTCTGGTAATCTGGCGGTATCTGAGAAAGGGAAATTCACCAATTCGGAGTAGAATTGGTGAAATTTTAAAGTACTTCGTTTTTAGTGATTATTCACAAATAAGTCAAGGGGTATGGTTAGGTGATCTCGCAGTCCATTGTACTGGTTTATTATTTAAAATAATATATATCTACTGAGGACTATCTAAAATCCAATATGGCTACCATTACAGAACTGAAAATAGCGTTAGTGACTTGGAAACAAATAAAGGTCGATGATTCCTTGTGTATGTAGAAGAAATTAAGGAAAAACCGTCGTTCGTACATGATATAATGTTGACGGACGTACTAAGGCCGCTAAGGTAACCTAGGTTCAAACATACAAAATGTGAAAATCAACATGTTACTTTGTAGTGATCATTTATAATATTCAACATGATTAATTCTTTTTATGTTTACTCCTTTGCAAAATACAATACAACTACTCACTTATAGTGGTGGAATAAAATTAAATAGTCACCATCTGTTCTAAATCTTCGGGTGTTAGCATTTGTTCCTAAAAATCTATTTAACTTGCGCAAACGTATGTACAACGTCCATAGTAGTCACTTTTTGGTGTACCTCTTTGCTCTATCCTAGAAACAACTTTTGTCTTAACTTTATCTCAAAATATAACTCTAACATGAATTAGAATACACGTGTGATGTCTGCATGAAAGAAATTTTAAATGATATAGGAACTCTACATTTGTAGAGATACACGTGTGATGTCTGCATGAAAGAAATTTTAAATGATATAGGAACTCTACATTTGTAGGTAAATAAACTGAATTTTATACCATGGTCATTAAAAAATAAGTTTTTTTTAAATAAAAATAAGGAACATTTAATTATGCAATGTATTTAAAAAATGTTTTGTCATTTCGTCACCGAATTATCTATTCTTTTTAAAACAAATATTTAACTATTATGATCTATTTATGAAGCTTTAATCTGTGACCTAACTACGGACGTCGTATGTACTGGTAGCTGTTTCATCCTATCATTAATGTTTATTTACATCATATCCTTACGAGTTACTTAGGATCAAATTAAGAACTTTTCTGAAATTGTGTCTTCTGGTTGCTTTTTATCATAATTAGACAGATAACCTTAATTTGTTTTCCTTTTTAAATATGGCCGTGAATATAAGTGCAAAATTTATATGAGTTTATGTAAAGTACTAAACTATCTACTAAAAAATTATTGAGAGATTGTAGATTGCGTATACATCATCGACGTAGTATGTAAGAACCAACTAAGAAAGTAATGATTGAAGTTAGCAACAGTAGATTAGAATCAGTTGTAATACAGGTTACGTCCTTTTACACGGAGTCAAATAGGGTCAATGCGTATAGTCTATAAACAGAAAAAGTCACTCGTAATATGTTTTACCCCAATAAGCGTTGTCAGCAGTGGGCGGAGCTAACGAAGTGGTAATAAAATACCACTGCGCAACTTTTTCCGTGTCTTGCGGTAATTGTTTATATTTGGAAAACTGTTTATTACCTAAACTGTCAAATATCAAACAAATTTAACAATTTGTGGTATAAACAAATATAAACATAGTTTTCTTTATAAAAACAAATAACGAGACACATATAAGACGCTACATATATCCATAGACGTGCAATGAATCAAAATGACCACTTCGCCCAATGATAGTTTACCATTTCATTAGCCGTACCCGCTGGCGATAACATTATTTGGCGTACCCCCAACTAGCAAGTTATTTCTCCTGTTTATAGTATTCTTGGGTAAACAATAAGTCGTACCTAAATTTGTATCCTCTATAACATACTGTGATGGACGTGGCGTTTTGGGTGGAATTGACCAGCGCCGATTGCAAAAATAGAGTGGAGTTTGCCCATGCCGCGTTCTAGAAAAATCGAGACAACTACTAGATCACTCGATTTGGTTCGAGAGTAATCTAGCTACGTCCATCAAATCATATAAGCGACAGCGATGGACGATTTAGGATAGTTGAGAGAAAATAGTTAACAAGTGACAGGAAGTTGATGAAAAATGTTTACGAGAGTTGTAGAATCGAAGTATCAAATAGTTAAGTTTAGTTGAGAGAGTTTAATAAACGAGTTTAGAGCAAAAACGCAACATTGGTGTCAAGAGTGGTATTTATGCCAGTTACAAGAAGTCAAACAGCAAAAATGGAGGAGCAGATAAAAGTTTTGATGGAAATGCTTAAGGAAATGAAGGCAGGTCAGGAAGAAATGAAGGCAAACCAATAAGAAATGAAGGCAGGTCAGGAAAAATTGGAAGAGGGAATGAAGGCAGGCCAAGAAGCAATGAAGGCAGGTCAGGAAAAATTGGAGGAAGGAATGAAGTCAGGCCCGGAAGCAATGAAGGTAGGTCAGGAAAAATTGGAAGAAGGTATGAAGGCAGGCCAGGAAGAAAGGAAGGAAGGTCAAGAAGAACCGAAGAAAGAGATAATAACTAGCTAAGAAGAACTGAAAGAAGAAATTAAAGTAGGTCAGAAGAAATTGACTGAAGAAATATAAACAATAAAAATTGAGCAAGAAGGGTTGAAAGAAGAGGAAGTAAGAGTAGAAATGGATGAAGAGTTAAAAGAAGTAAGAATAGAAGTACAAGAAGAATCAAAGGAAGTAAGGTTAGAAATGCAAGAAGAATTAAAGGCAGTATACAAGGAACTGGATTAAATGAAAGCTAATTTGAACGTTCAAGAATCCTCAAAACTGGTGAAAAGCAAAGAAGGAAGTGTAAGAGTGTTAAATAGTTAAGTTTTGTTGAGAGAGTTAAATAAACAGGTTTAGAACAAAAACGTAACAATACGTTACTGCTTATTTTCCCTTTGTAATATGAGGCAATACGAAAAATACAATACGTGCCGTACGTCGTTGAATAAATGGGCCACATGCAACCTCTCAATAATGTTACTGTAAATCATGATATTTCCACAAATTGTAAATAATTTGGTTAACGAATAACTTACTGTTCTATTGCTGAAGTTTTTAACACGGCAGTTTAAATATGCAGTTCTCCCCAACAGAGCGGTTACATTTGTAGACACGTTACTATCAAAATAGGATATACTCCCTTTGGTAGCATTGCTGGTTGGAGATTCGTTCAGGGAGTTTTCGGATGCATTACTGTCGGAATGCACCGCACTTAACGCTGAAAAGAAAAAAATACTTTTAATGGCACTGGTCATTATGGGTACATAAAAAACATCAGCATTAAAAACCAGAATAAAATTATGTGCATACATGGTGGTAGTAGAGCATACGTTGACGCAACTTCTATAATATTTAATTCGTGATTTTATAACTTTTTGTTTATTCGTTTTACAAATATTTTTTGCAGTTTTTGTACTTTAATTTTATAAAAAGTTTCACTTCCAACAATGATGAAGAGATTTTCATTATTTTAAAGTTCATAAACTTATTGTGTTTATTTCATGATTCGATTTCTATATGTTGCTATTTCAAATTTCTTGTATTAAAATTTATGTAATTTATATTTATTTAAATATTTCATTTCCGTTTCAATTATTGAACTAAAAGTAATTCATATTGTATTTATTTTGTATTTATTATCTTGCTGTGAATATTTCGAAGTCTTTTGTATCTGTGTAAACGCATCTGTATATTTAATTTTTTGTATTCTGTCATCTGTGTAAATGACATTATTAACAAATTAAGTATTACAAAGTGAATGTTCATGTATATACGTTTGCAAAAATAATAAATTTTCGTAAGTACAAAGTATTAATAAGTTATTATTAGTGTATTTTATAATTGATAATTTAAAAGTCATTCAGTAATTTGAAGGGATCGAATGGAAAATTGACATTCTTGAATCGAATACTTTCCTTTAACATTTCAGCTTCGCTTGATAACCACATGGCATCTGTACTACGATTTTTTTTAACGGTAATTTTACGATGGGTTTCTTCTGTGGTTAGTACGGTAGTTTATTTTCTGGTATTTTTTTTTCTAAAAATTTTCCTTGTCTTAATGCCTCCCTCTTCCTGACAATTGTTAAAATAATTGTGATTTCAAAGAGTATTTCTCCTCGACACTCTAAATTAATTCGCCTTTAAGTAAAGCAAGAAAACATTGAAGCTCCTTCCCCTAAGCCTGTTTACGAAATATTTGAACGCCTTTGAATACGTAATAGATACGTAAAACAAATTAATGAGAAGAGTGCATTCCCATCACGTATATAAAACTTATATGTTGTATCACCGATTCATTAGACAAAGTTTGCAAGAAGACAAGGCTTGCACTTTTTATATACAGGGTCATTCAAACTGAGTGGTACATTAGACGTTTTAGGGAAACTAAGCATGTTACACATTTGAGTTTCTAAGATAATTTAATTTATTGGAAAAAAGATTGCACCGCAACCCAAACTGTAAAAAATCATACTTCCATAAAAAATTACTTAGAATGTTGAAATTATGTTTATTAATTTTTAATGACTCCAATAAATTTAATTTTAGGCCTTTTTCTGAACTAACCATATTCCCAATTTTAATTATGAAATTTTGCACATTTCAGAAAAAGGCCCAAAATTAAATTTATTGGACTCATTAGAAATTAATAAACATAAGTCCTCTTTCTCCATTAATAAATTTAAACTTATAATTTTAATTATTTTAGTTATTGCATACTTATTTCATTGAATTTTTTCTATTGTTATATGTTTGTTTATTCCATCTCTCATATTAGGTATTTATCCAATATTATGTTATTTTAATCTTTTTTAATCTGACAAAAAAAATTTAATTGTAATATTTTTAGTCTTTGTATATTTTTATCCTATTGTATTTTGTCCCTTGTTCTATGTTTAATTCTTCCCACCACTGTATCTGTCTATAAATACCCAATATTTATAGTTTGTACCACACTCAACCTGAAGAAGCTACTGTGTTAGCGAAACAATTGATGTTGTCAAATAAATTTTGTGAAAGTATCGTTTTGTGATTTTATAAGTTATAAGGCTAACGTCATGCCAAAACTAAGCTTTATAATTTGTACATTTTATCGTAAAGATTGCCACCGAGATATGGAATTAACTCGTGAACACTTTCATGTGATAGTTTTTTTTTACGATTTTCGACGTGAATTATCAAGATAGGAGTGCATCATGGCCGCAGTTCGCTTAAGGACAAAAGTCGTAAAGGTCGTCAAAAATCAGTGGTTGGTTGTTGAACTAATTTTGCAAGACCTTCATGTAACTTATCGTCAGATTGAGTTATCCTTTTACACTAGTATGACGAGCATCAACAAGATATTGCATAAACATTTAGGTGTGTAGAAGATTCGTTCTCGTTGTATCCCCCATAATTTGACAGAAACACAAAAAGATGCTCGTGTCAAGTGATGCACAATAAAGGTTAAGAAATACAATCGCGGTGCATCAAAAGCTGTGTATAACATCTACACAGGTGATGAATCTTGGATCTATACATATTAGCCACCGTATGGGCTGCCAAGACGAGCCAAATCCGATAAAAGTGATAAGTGTGCAAAGGACTTCGAAACAAATGATCCCCTGTTTCTTCGGAATAACTGGACATGTGGCAATTATGCTATAAGAGCAACGTAGAACGATGAATTCTGATTTTAGTGGTATACAACCATTTGTTTGCCAGAAGTGCTTGGTAAAATACGAAAAGAAACGGCAACAAAAGATCATTCTCCATCATGACAATGGAAGCTCTCATACATCGGCTAAAACAACCACCTATTTTACTAGCCAAAACGTCGAATTGATAGGTCATGTTCCGTACAGCTTTGATTTGTCACCAAATAACTTTTTCTGATTCCCACATATCAAGAATAAATTGCGGGTTTAACGTTTTTCGGCGCCCGAATCAACCGTTGACACATTCAAAAAACACGTTTTGGAGGTACCTCAATCGGAGTGGAAAAAGTGTTACGAAAATAGGTTCGAACGCATGCAAAACCGTATTGATAACCATGGAGAATACTTCGAAGAACAATAAAGCCATTTTCAAAAATAAAGTATTTTCGTTCGTTTCATTATTATGCTCAAAATATAAATAACATCCCTTGTACTATTGGGGAAGTGACACAAGCTTGATAAAGCTAAAGAACAAATTCGAGGAGGTAGATGGTGTTCATGAAAATTCTCTGAGTGATCTAAAAACGTTTAGTAGTACAAATGGAGACGTTTCGGATTCATGAATTTACTTCAAAACCTATCACAAAATAGCATTTCCTGACATCAATTAATATAGGGCTATGGCAGCTCCCTTATATAATTTTTTTAATTGAAGGTCACTTAAGTCATAAATCTATTTTAAAACAATGGATTTAGTAATTCAATTACACTCAACTGTGGATTCAAGTGCAGGAATCGAGAGATTCTTTTCCACGTTTGGTTTTATTCAGATTCAGATTTCTCTGGAACAATAAATGGCATTCGTGTTAATTTAAGGGATAGAGTGTCTATTCACCAAGTTAAATCAAAATCCATTCAGTTGTATAGATGAAATTGTTCTGAGCATTCAAACTTTCGCATTATTAATCAGTGGGATGCTTTAACTTACCACTTTTGTTATTGTTTTATTAACTCATGAACACAAAAGCCTAATTTAAATAACTACAGTCCTTCGGAACCCGGCTAACGTATGGATACATCCAAACCATATTAAGATTGTGACGTGTTCAGTCATGAAAACACAATTAAGTGAACGAAAATAACGAAATTTATTAACAACTAAAATTAAATTAACTACAGTTCTGATTAGTACAAGTCTACGCAATTTTTCACACTAGTAAATCTATTTCTCCTGAAGCCGTATTCTTCGCTACTACTTATACTCGCATTCAACTGCCGCCACTCTATGACTATCGCCTGTCTATCGATCCTGTCACTTGTCAACGCACGATGTAAACAAAACTGACTCGGTCCGCCCAGCGCACTCTCTTTTATAGTTTTCAGCATTCCTTCTAGAACGTTCCACAACCTTCTCGTGTTACTATTGTTTTTTTATTCATCGTTGCTAGAATATTCCACACGTATCTAGGAAGGCCGAGAATATCCATTATCTTTTCCAGGAAGGTGTTGTTAATTAGGACTGAACCAACACATACCGCAAGTACAGTTCGTGACTATATGTTATCAGTACAATAAGTTGCTTCAATGTACTTCAAATCAAAGTGCCGTTAAAAATTAGATGGAGATACCTCAAATATTAAATTTGCTTGTTTATCATTTTAACCTTTAAATCCAAAATCAGCAAAAGTATGCAATTTGGGGTGTCCTACTTTTGCATGTACCTATTTATACGAAGACCTTAAGGTCATCCTTAATGTAGTAATTATTTAGAAATACAGAGCCATACGAGAGTCGTATTTTGATTCGATTTAAAAAAACACTAATCAATTCGAAGTTTACGAAAAACAACGACAGACCAGAAAGTAGGATGAGAAATGCTGCGGGCTACGAGTGAGCAGTACTAATGAACAGTACAAACATTAGAAGGAAAAATAGCCTTCAAAGAAAATCGCTCTACAACACAAGCAGAAGTTTACTTTAAATGTCCTATTCAATTAAAGGATATACTCAAGATATACTCCAACAGAGTAATTAAAAACTCGTCACAAACATTCGCTCAAAAATAAGTCAAATTTTTCTCTCTACTTAAAAAGAATGGAACTGAAATTAAAGATAATGTAAAGTTATTATACTTCCGGTTTGGAAATTGAAATAATCAGGAAGTGAGTTGTACTTTTATAATCATAAATTATTGGCATTACTTCTTTCTTAACTAGAATGAAACTTCGAAATAAAATAAAGATAACTATTGACTTTATCTTTAACTTTCTTTATTACAGTAAAAAGCTCCTTTAGAGTGCTGTAGTCTTTTTTATTCGTTGTCTAGGTCTAAACGAACATTGAAAGTTCAGCCAAATGGAACTGTATATTAATAACAAAACAACAATAAGATATACTATTTACCGAACCATTAATTAACTATAACTTCCAAAAGATGTTCTGAAGGTAAACATGTGCGACCATTCTATACTTTTGACTTCTTCCACTTTATTTGTATTTATATACCACCTTAATAACAACAACAACCTACCACGGGCACAGCTGACCAGCCGAATTAGGTTCACTTTCGTTATCTGCCCAAGATTTCATATAATTAACACCCTAAGTGTAAGAATCGTCGATAATATATTGTATCACTAAATCATTTCTTGCGTTAGCTGTACTTCTGTTTTCACACATGACCATTAATAGGATTCTAATTGTACCATGAAGTTCGCTTCATAACGTTCTGGTTAACCCCATTTTTCATCGTCTCTATGGCTTTCCTTTTCTTCTTAAAGGCCATCTTATAGCGTTCGAGTCATCATCTCTATTCGTTCCTTTTTCTTCTCAATTTATTCGTATTTACCAACAACTCAGTTAAACTCCTTCTCCTTGTTTCCTTGCAGTTTACTACAAATCTGACGCACCTCAAAAATCGTACCGGTTGAAGACGAATTCTAATCTGTTGCCAGAATTAGCGTGACATATTCAGCATTCGAAATATCCTAATCGCAAAACGTAATGTGAGGGACGTGGCGTTTTGGGTGGAATTGACCTGCACCGATTGTAAAAATAGAGTGGAGTTTGCCCATGCCGAGTTCTAGAAAAACGGAGACAACTACTAGATCATTCTATTTGGTTTGAGAGTAACCTAGCAACGTCTATCAAACTATATAAGCGACAGCGAAAGACGATTTAGAACAGTTGATGGAGAAAAGTTGTCAGTTGACAGAGAATAGTTGACAGATGATGTAGAACAGGGGTTGACAGAAATAGAAATTATCGGCGAAAAGTGTTTACGAGAGTTGTCGAACCGAAGTTGTGTTAAATAGTTAGGTTTAGTTGGGAGAGCTAAATAAATAAGTGTCTAGCAAAAACATAACAATAGTAACCCAAATTAGCATAACTTGTTTTTTGAGATTAAGGTACATCAAAATCTTGAAGTCTTCGCCAATTTTTAGCCAAAATTCCAATTCTGCTATAAAAAATACTTTGGAAATGATTACTTTATTAGTTCCACTTTCCTTTTTACTTCACGTATTATTGCTCTTAAAAATACCAAACACTTTAAGAAGTATATCTTAAAATGACCACCCTTTGTTGTTTTCCTTTTCAGCCCCTAATTTTGTTGACCTTGTTGAGCTTAAGACTAGTGCAATACATTGACAGACGTAACACAGCAATATTGAAAGTCGGCGAGTTATAAAATAAATGTGAGTATCCACGAGATAAATGTTGAGTGAGAGTCTACAGCAAACATGGCAAAACCGATTTGTGAATGACTTTTGCCATTTTTGAACTATGGTCTTCAAATATAATTAGGCCGATCTCAACTACAATAAATTAGCAAAATTCCCATCCCACTTCGTCACCCACTCAAACCATATGAAAGCTCTCTATACTAACTACATAAAACTATTTGCGCCACTATGCCACTAGAATATGTTATCAAAGCAGGGAAGAATTCATTATACATTTTCAAGTAGCTGCTTGACAAAATTGGGTTACGTATTAGAACTTCAATAACAAAGCAGTCTGCTGTTTAAGTTTTCGAGCTAGTCTAGTCACTCCCACATTTAAAAGGTCATATCAGCTGTTGCTTGTCCTTTATTGTCCACGACGGAATTCATACCATACTATACTAAATATGTAGTAGGAAACAAGTAACAGGAGATATTGTACATTGTATTATAGGCGGGCAGAAAAGTTCGTGGGCTTACCCATAGATCAAATCGTATAGTAAATAGTAAAAACTAGTATCACATCCATATGATTTTTAGTTAGCCCTAACCTTTATAAGACTCGTGTATAAATTTGACAGCTGTTGCACTACTAGTATCTGAGTTATAGCATTTTAAGTGAAAGAACTTTCGTTACTTTGAAAAAATGTATAAAAGGGAATTTCGTGTGTTAATAAAGCATTGCTTTTTGGCTTTTTGGCGAAAAAAAAAATACTGTTGAAACCAAGGCTTGGATTGATAAACATTATTCGGACTTTGCACCAGGAAAAATCAAACGTAGAAAAGTGGTTTGCTAAATTTAAACGAGGTGAAATGAGCACCGAGGACGATGCACGCAGAGGACGCCCCAAAGAGGCTGTTGGCTGTTATCGACGAAAACATCAAAAAAGTCCACAAAATATTTTTTTATAACCGTAAAAAGAAGTCGATTGTGATAGCTGAGACTGCACGTGATGAACCGATTCCAAAGCGTGGAAAGACGCAAAAGTCGCCTGGCAAGGTAATAGCATTAGTATTCTGGGATCTGGGATGCTCATGGTATAATATTCATTGACTATCGATAGTTTAAAAGACGAAATCGCGGAAAAGCGGCCTCATTTGAAGAAAGAAGGTGCTGTTTCATCAAGACAATGTACCGTGTCACAAATCAATGAAATTGATGGCAAAATTCCATGAATTGAGCTTCGAATTGCTTCCGCATCCACCGTACTCTCCAGATCTGACCCCCAACTACTTTCTTTTGTTCTCAGACCTCAATGGATGCTCGCTGGACAGAAATTTCGCTCTGATGAAGAGGTAATCGTAATCGCCGAAACTGAAGCCTATGTTATTTTCAGGCTAAAGACAAATCGTATTATAAAAATGGTATCAAAAGGTTGTATGACCGCTATAATCGTTGTATCGTCCTCGAAGGAAACTATATTGAATAATAAAATCAAATTTTATCAAAAACAAATAATTCTTTCCATGCTAGCCTATGAACTTTTCAGCCCGCCTGTTATTTTCAGACCAAAACAAACAATAGCGTCATCTTCGAACAACATTGTTAAACCATAAAAACAAGACTTTCACAAATTTATTAAAACAAATAACAATTGTTTCGCCAAACATTGGCTACCTCAAAGTTGAGTACTTACTTGTTATTATGGTAATAATGGATTTTCAAAATGTTATTAATTTATTGAATTAAATAAATATACACTCGCAAAAATCTAATAGTTTGCATTGAATGAAAAAAAAGAAGCAATCCATGATTTTCGATATCAAGGAATTAAGATAAATCAGGATGAAAAAAGCGGTACAGACATAAAATAAATGATAGAGCAGGGTCGAGAAGCTTTTAATAAAAAAAAATAATTTTCAGTAGAGTTTGTGTTCGGAAAATTGTGAAACATCTTTTATATAATAAATTTAAACACTTAAAAGCTTAAGTGTACATAAAGTACTCTTGACAATGACTTTAAAGGTCGAAACATATGTAGAGTGTTTCTAATAAAACTTATTTCTAACATCTAAAAGCGTTTTTCTAAGTGTTTAAAAAGAAATCACTTCTGTACTTGCGACCGGTTAAAATTAGTGTATTTGAAGAATTTTCGGTGGGGGTAAATTTTAAATACATTAATGTGATATGATGAGTAGGTATTAGAAAGTGTAGCTGGTGATGCAGGACAATAAATCCTAACTTCTGCTGCACGCCAAATTAATATTGTGTTGATTTTTCCTTTAAATAACTCTGGTTGTATGCGTGTTCAATTTAGTAATAATTAGACTTTAGAATTAACTGGACCGTAGAGAAAAAATAAGTTAATGAAACGAAAGTTGAATTAGAAGTTATTTCTTCTCTACGGTTCAGTGTAAATAAATGTTTATATTATAAAGTCTAATTATCATTAAATTGAACACGTATACAACCAAAGAGGTGACACTCCGACGTTAGTAATATTTATTTTTTTGCGCTTTATTTTGTGAGTGGTAAAAAGTGACCTCAACGAAACTAAAATGGCTACATCAGATGCTGTGAACAACATGATGAACGTGGACAATAGTGCGCTCGCAATTAACCGTGTGGCTATTCGTTTACCACCGTTTATTTCGTCTGTTTCGTCCGATTCACAGTTATGGTTTTCTATGGTAGAGGAAAATTTCGAAACAGCAGGAATTACAGCGGAAACGACAAAGTTTGCATACGTTATAAGCACGCTGGACCAACGTTTCGCACTTGAAGTGAGGGACATTATAATAAGTAAGCCTACCGTTAATCCATATACAATATTAAAATCAGAACTCATTAAGCGACTAAGTTCATCGCAAGAACAAAAAACTCGACATCTGTTAGAGCTAGAAGAGATGGGAGATTGTAAGCCATCCCAATTCCTTCGCCACCTACAAGGGCTCGCAGGCTCCGCGATTCCCGAATCCATGCTGAGAACTTTGTGGTTTAGTCGACTTCCAACCAACATGCAGGCTATTTTAGCCTGGTCGCTACAACTCGACACTTTTTTTTAAATTGTTTTATTATTTAAAGGATCGAACTTTATCCACAAGCTAAATAATTAAGACTACTAAATATTACGAAGAATTAAATTAAAGAAATTACAAGATACTAGAACAATTTGCGAATGCTGAATAATGAACGCTGAATGTTGAATGAATTAACCAACATGAAAATTAATCTTATATAGGAAAAATAACAAAGATAATTAAAGTGACTTATACAAGTTAAACAAAGATGGTACACAGAAGGATGAAAATATGTATATGTTACAACTTAAAGATATCCCCGTACCCCATAACAATGAGTACACTATTTGCCGGATATCAATAGGTTTATAGGAAATCATTTAGAAACAGTAGACATTGTTCCCGACAAGCATCCTATCAGATGTCCGGACAACATCAATTGAAAGTAACCGATATTACCAGTCGGCAATGTATTCTTGCACACACCCCGATAGTCTTTGTACAATCTTAACGATAGTGATATTTTAGGAACTATTGACCTATTGTTGTATAAATTGCTAACAGGTGTATAAATATAGGTGTATATAATAAAGATAAGTATTGAATATAATATAACCAATAACACTGACTATTAACTACAAAAGGCAAATGAATATAATGAAATTAAATTTTTTAAAGTGAAATTATAAAATAAAATATATTAAACAAAAATTGTTTCTAGAAATAGCGACGAAACAGTAGGAGAACATAGTGCGTTATTGATGTCTGTGAGGAAAACGAGAGATAGATTGATAGGACACCTTTTGAGACATGAAAGACTAGTTAGAGACATATTAAAGGCAAAAATAGGAGTAAACAGAGGTAACTGAAGGCCTAAATTAGATTACTGTTCTCAAACAGTTAGGGATGTAAAATGTTACCGTTTTAGAAAAGTGCGACGATTATCTCGGGTAAGGAAGGAGGTGGGTGTTTAATCAGTCCTCAGACTAATGACTGTGATGATGATGACAAAATGAATTAAAATAACTTGATAACTCTAGGGAGAAAAAAAGTACTTTTTGTAATCATGATGACCTGCTTCTCTTTCATCTTTTTCCTGGTTTGTTTTGACGGTGTGGGGTTAAGCATCTAAATAGCTTTTTTGGATAAGATACTTATTGCATATCCCATAATTGCCTCTTTTAATCGTGTAATGTTTTGTAATGAATTCTGCCTAATTAGTCAGTATTCAGCTACTTACTCCCTAATTGTGTTAACTGTTGGAGAATTCTCAGGAGTATTTAGCTATTTTTCTAATAAATTAATATTTTGAATATAACTATTATGAGTAGTTGTTTACTAAGATCCCAGTTAATTAATATAATGAATGTTGTAAGTTTCAGCAGCAAAATATAAGCCCATAATATGACATGCGTCCCTCAAACAAGGGTAGAGACATCAGCTGCGGCTAAATAGCTTTTAGGAATGATGGAAGTGAGAATATTAATTTTAATTATAGATGACACACTTCGAGACAGAATAAGATACAACGATATATAACGGAGCTTTGAAAAACTAATTCATGCGGTTAAGTGGTTTGCGTGAAATTCCATTTATTTATCTTGAGTTTGTTAAAATTATCTGAATTGGCTGAAGTTTTAAACTATACTATATACAGTTTGGTTGAGTTTAATTGATGTAATGTTAACAGCTTACCAGCTGGCTATAGTAAGGGTGGCCGGTGACCTAGAACGAGGTGTCATAGTAGAGGAAGCTCATTCTTGCTCTGACAAACAAGAAAACGTTAGAAAATTTTGCAATTTTTCGTATATCAGTTAATGTTGAGCCTTTTTCTTTTTTCTTTTAATTTGGGTACCTCATCAAAAATATAACAGTCTGCTTATATTCATCTTCGTACAATCATTCCTAATACTCGAAAAAATACTCCTTCTTAATTAGAGCTCTTGAAATTAAAACTATGTACTTGTATATATATATATATATACGTATCTCTTATACTAAGTGGCACCCATAAGGATCATTGTCTATGTAACACCCTCTAGTGTATCAATTTATAATTTATATTGTTGTGACACCATCAAATTTATTGTACATCGGACACCTTGTATATACATCTTAGTATAATCAAAGGAAATAACACATAGCTTATCTTTTGTTTATTTTAAATTATTTATATTAATGGTGACAACACACGATAAGTATTCTGGTTTGAACCGCTGATTTAAATAGCTCACATTTAACGTATACTAGACAAGACTTTTAACATTCCCCAATAATTTGACTTAACTGTTTCTATTTTCACCCCACTCACGTAGGGGGTTGGGGTTGGTTCTGAGGGGTGCTGAAGGTAGGCATTTTTAATAGCAGTATAAAAAAAGTTTTGTGGCATTTGAATAACCAGAATGATTGTCCTTAGATAATTAATAGGTATAATAAATAAGTTTTCTATGAGAACATTTTGTCATTTGTTTTCGTAATAATTTTCTCGTCGCAGAGGGTAGTATATGAACATTTTTAAAGAAAGTATTTTTATTTAAATACAAAAATGAACTTCTTCATAGTGACCTAATGATAATAATAAGAAATTATTTAATAATAATAATATTGAAAAATATATTCGAAATTGCTAATTCTTTACACATACGGTTAAATTATTTTTGTACTCTTCTTCCACAGTTAAAACGTTCCATGTCTGCTCTTCTGAATCAGTTTTTACTTCATCTAACTAATAAAAAGTAATACAACTACTAACAATTGTAGTTCATTATTTTTGAACAAAACTTTGTTTTGGATACAAAAAAAGTTGAACCAACGAGAATACGTAACATCAGTATTAAAAACAGGTAATTGTCACATAACCGAAATTATAACCATTCATTATTTGGTCTTTTTTGTATGTAAGTACAAATTATTTTAAAATTAACCATTAAAATTTTTTTCCTTATATTTTGTATTATTATTGTAATGATTTATTACGAAACCGCTCAAATATATCGATTAGGTTTTTATATTATACATACCAACTTCACTACAATAGGTTTTTCTACAGGAATAAATGTACTTAAAGAGGAATTGCTACTTGTGTCGTCCTGCGTTAGTAGAGAATTATTTAATTACACATGAATAACGCCCAAATAATAAAACTAATAAAAATATTGAACTAACTTTTATGTGGATTTAAGAAATAATAGGTCTCTTTATAGAGACCCGAACAAAATATATATTATTTTGAACATACCTGCTTACAGTTCGTTTGTTTATTAATATAATGCACATTACGGGTGTAAATAAAGTATAAAAAATAGTTGAGGTGCAACAATGAATTAGTCGATTTTATTCATAATGGTAGATTTGATATAGATGTAAAATGAGTCTCTCTTTTATGTATTCTCAAAAAAGAAAAAATTCATTAGACGTACTTAACAGAATGTAGGTACACATTTACAGAACGAAAATGTACGGAGGAACATGCCATATAATAGTAATTAACGTCGTAAACAATTCAAAAAAACAATGAAATATGAATAATTTATGAAATAAAAGACTTTAATTTTTACTCATTAACATCTTAGTTTATCATAATTTATTTTCTTAAATTGTTTTAAAAAAGGTAAATTCTGTACTTACTTCGCAGGTAATAGCAAATAACCTAATTAAATAACTATGGTCAATCTGACTCAATGTATAAAAACTTTTATCGTTCAGATAATGAATTATAAACAATAATATCCGGTGCGGGATGGGCCACATTAACAATATTTTTTAAGGTGCCTGAAGAACGTTCATTAGCAGTGTATATATGGTATACAGAAGTACGCCATCTATACAAAAGACGCTGAACTAAAACGTATCTTCGTGAATATTGGTTGACAAATATATATATATATATATATATATAAGAAAGTATAATTTTGTGGCGGTCGATACACCCTATACATAACATTCTATGTTCTAATTAATATTATTGTTATTTAGTGTTTAATTAGTTTCTATAGAGAAACTTTCAAACTAAAAATATCACTCTCATCCTCGTCGTTGTCATTTTCAATTAACAAGTGACGTCAATTGAATATATATTTTTTGGATGGCTAAATTTCAATTTAATCGACGTGTATTACAATTAAATGTGTTCTTGATAAGCTTTCGAATGGTATGATTTATTAATAACTCCAGAGAAATAATGCACATACCTAATTTCTTTATAAGACAAAACAATACTATTTTTTCTTCAGTGATTTTTTGTAAATAAATTTCAAAAAAATGCCATTTCTTTTTATGCAGATGATACATTAAGTCTTTACGAAGAGAATCAGACTCGAAGAGTGTTTTAATCGCTATTTAGCCAACTATACAATTCAAAATAGTCGCTTTTAACAAAGTCGGGATAAATTAATAGAACTTTTGTCAGAATTAATGAACCAAGTACAAACTTTTGCAATACATCAAAATTCACAGTTTTATAAAGTTTTCCACAATATTGTGTCATTTATTGCCACACTCACTTTCGCCAGGGCTGTAAATTTGATCGTTAATTGTGTATATTTTGTAAATATGCCTTTTATTGTCTTTCTATTTTCCATGTCTAATTTTATGAATTTCTGTTTCGTTGTACAGTTGTGTTTCACATATGTAATTCTTCAGATTTCTATTCCTTTTAACTTCTTTTCGAACATTTTCCATTGTACCCTTGGTTGGTGTTATTCTTCACGCTCGCACTTATCCATTTACCTTTGCCAGTCCAATTCCACTTTTAACGCCTTTTTTACGGTCACGTCACGTCACAAATAACGTTAAACTACAATCCTCAGAAGTGGTTCTTCTACTTCTTTCATTACATTAAGATTCGTTTCATAACGACCCCTTAAACTACCATTACTTAATCAGTAAAAGGTAGTCAGTCATACTAAGACAGTCAATCCCATATATTTAAACATACTCAATCAATAATCATAGGTCCTTAATGAACACTTCTTATTTTCTGCTTGTCTTCCTTCATCTACTACTTACTTCATCTTTGTATATAACAACTCCTCATAAGTAGTATACAGCATAAACTTTATATAAACACGCGTGTTTTTTTTTGTGTCATTCCAACATACAAATTATTAATAAATACTTCAGAAGCTATATATAATTATAGGAAGTTTTTCTTCAATAACCTTTGTTGGTTATGGAGCGGTTTCAACATACCAAGTTTCATTTTGTAAGTATTTTCAGTAGGCACAAACAGTCTTTACACCATTTTTCGTAACCTGTCTTTTCTGACTACACAAAAATACGATTGTTTGATCTAATTGTTTTCTGTTTCCTTCTTCTTTTCTTTGTGTTTCACTCCCACCAGTTACTCGTGCTGGTGGGCGAGCAGTCCCTCCGACCTACATTATAATGCAAAGCCGGAGGGTAGGGTGTAAGGCCCTCTTCAGTCTCCTTTCAGGAATCGTAGCAATGGGTGGGTGGTGTGGTTAGGGAGAGAAAGATGAGACGGACGAAATGAAGGCAGAAGGGAAGTGAAAGATTATCTGTGGAATATTACTGCTCCAGCATTTGCCTAAAACTTGGGCCAGAGCAGCCAGACCCGGGTTCGAACCGGTGACCTCCCGAATACTAAGCAATGATCTACGGCACTAGACCACACCGCTCGGTCTCTTTTCTGTTAACAACAACATCGCAGGAATTAATTTTTCAATTTTCGAATACTCTATTTAATGGACTAATAAGAAATATGTGATGGTATAGCAACTGAAATCAAAAGAAGAGCATAGAAAAACCTCTTGAATTAGAAGGTATTATGAGTATGCAACTTACATAATAAATGTAATACGGATATATTTTGTTAGCAACTATTCTTTTTAAATTTCATGTTTGTATTTTAGGTAATTTTGGACTTGTCTCAAAATGTATTTATAACTGTATGACTCGACAATTCCCCTAATGTGCACCAAATAATATATATACAAGAAAAAAAAAAAAAATGCTTTGAGTTGTTTCCGCTGCTATATTTGAAAATAACAGAATTAAATGTGATAGATTGATCCTATTCATCAACTTTGTTAAAGTGTAACTTGAGCAAATCAAATGTTCCTTTACGATTTGTCTTATTTACTATGTAATTTTCCCAAGTTCGTTGTAAAAGTGACTATGCTGAAACAAGCATTATATGAAAGCTTAACCTTTAGCTCCGAACGAAATTAGTTTCAGCTTTGTGGGTCTATTTATACTAGAAGATAATTTTTTGATCAAATATGTTTTCATTAATAATGAAATATTTGAAGAATTTTTAATAGGGGTGAATTTTAAATACATTAATGCAATTACTCTCCGGCGGGGCATGACAGCAGTAACAAATTTTCCTTCATTGCATCGAGGTAATCTGTGGTGGGTATAAATTAATTCAATAATTAATATGGCATTAATGTATTTAAATATGTTTTCGTTACTTCCAATGCAAAATGGACTGAAAACACCCAAATGAACTTTGCTTTAAGAGGCTAGAGTTTTATTCGTATTTCTTCGTAACGTCAGTTCGATTAATTGATAAAATACATCAAAATAAAGGAAACGTACATGTTAAGTTTAACAAATTAAAAAACGTAAAGTAAATTATACAAGAACAGGTGCAAGCGTGCTTTCTTAACACACAATACGTGGCAATACTCGTTTGTCTCCCGTGTTAGTTCATAAAATTGATAAAGGGGTAGGTTAGGTTAACTTAGTGGTGGCAAGATGCACACAGTCACGTTAATTTTCCCAATAAAAACAATTACCTTCCTAAACAATCATATCTGTCTTACAATGACAGCAGTGCCATAAAAAATAACAAAAGTATTTATCGTGACTCATCGTTGTTAATCTTCAATGTTTTCGTTGTTGAGCTACATTTAACAGATAATAAAATAAATAACTTTTGTGAATATTAAAAATTTCAAGTTAAAAGCTAGTTGTATTTGTTATAGTCTGTATTTTTGGTTGTTGTAAATATTAATTCTCTACAATTCTATTTCAAAAATCTATTTCTACCTGCTCGGTATATCTATACTTCTATTTGCAAATAAAATCATTACCCAATACGTACTTTTCTATAATTCCTTTTAGTATTTCAACATTGTGTACTAACCACATGACGTCTAATATTCTTCTTTGTTCCTTGAATCATTTAAGAAAAAACTGGAGCAGTAACATTCCACATATAAACTCACTATCCCTATTCCTTAAAGGAGGCTTAAGAGGTCTTCTGCTCTATACTCCGGCTTTGTAGTACTGTGATTTATATGTTATTATAATTATTTATTATATTATGTTAATTATGTTTCATCAAGTGTCAATGGCAAATACCTTCAATTTATTATTATTAACAGTTATGAATTTATAGCGCTATAGTTAGAAACGTTTCTTTAGCATAAGGTTGTATACAAGAAAACGCGTTTTGAACTACAATATACTCATTCTAAACACCCCAAACATTACGTAATGAAATCATCAACGTTGGGGGAAATTGCATCATTACGCGCTCCACGCAAATGAGTTTAATTTGACACTGATTTGATTTGAAACAACAAAATTACATGTTTGCAAAGCTCGATTTTATTAATCGTGCCCATAATATTTTGCTACGTTGAACACCGTACTCGTACAAATCATATAGTAACATATTACGCCATCTGACAAGAATTTTAGAGAAATTAACACATGCGTGCATTCTATGAAAAGGAGACATTTATGTTACAATAATTACAATTGCATTAACGTGTTAGTACAAAACAGCTTACAATTACAAAATTTTATCAATATAAAGTTTACTAAATAATACAAGAATGAGAAGGGAGTTTACTTTTTTATTTTTCAAAGAATTTATTTAATCTTTACAATTGTTTCGATGTCTTACGTCTTTATCGGTTATAAAACAGAAACCTTAGACAGATTAATCAAAAACAAGAAATACAAAATGCTCATGAAACAAATATATCCACAATTTAAATTAGAAAGTAAAAGATATGACTGTATTACTTACATAGACAAAATAAGTAACAATATTTCCAACCAATTAAACAAATTAGAAATCAGTACGATATTAGTTAATAAATGTAACTTAGACAAAATAACATATTAAGTAATCATAAACAAAAAGTTAGTAAGAATAAAAAAAGCGGTGTGTACAGAATATATTGTAAAGATTGTGATGCTAAGTACATAGGTCAGACAGGACGAAATTTAGAAATTAGGAGTAAGGAGCATTTTAGAGACATATCATTTAAAAAAAGAGCACAGGTATAAGTGAATATTATACAACCCATAGTCATAGTATAGATTTAGACAATGTAAAACTTTTACACTCAGAAAATAAAAGTAAAAAACTAAATCTGTTAGAGCAATTAGGGATTAAAAAACACATTGTTAACAAACATAATGTTAGCAACGATCATACAGATTTTAAATGTACTCCGGTAATTGCCTATTATCTAGGATTTTCCAGCAATTAGACAATTAATTAGCTATATATATAACAGTAAGACCTTTCCAAAATTTAGTATACCTACATTGTACTCTTGAAAAAGACGTGAGATGTCGAAACAATTGTACAGATTAAATAAATTCTTTGAAACATAAAAAAAAACTCTCTTCTCTTCTTGAGCTTAAACAAAATTTTTTTACTTGTGGCGTTTATTGCTACACTCGCCTCTGCCAGAACGACAAATTCCACTGTTAATTTTGCACATTTTGTAAATTTGTCATTTTTGACTTTACATTTCACGTGTCTGATCCTTTACATTTTCGTTTCCTGAATTTCCAATTTTATTTCCTTTGTAGGTACCCTTTTTTACATCTATTAAAAAATCTCTATTTCTATACGTTCTAAACTTTACTATTCGCCTGTTTTTTTTTTTGAACAAAATATATTCAAAATAAAAATATAAATATGGAATCAATAGATATAACTGCTCCGAGGGCAAATACCCCTACCGGCATTGAATTATACTGTTGATTCCGGTGGAAGGCATTAAAATCCCTACTCGTCTAACCGTACAGGATCACAAAACCTATGGAATTAAAAAAATAGTTTCTGCTTTCTATAGCATTCCATTCTTTTTAAGACCTTTACAAATCTATTTCGAATGTTTTCTATTATACTCTAAGTTGGTATTTTCTCCTACTCATTTACCCTGGCCAGTAAAAAGGGAGTTTCTTCTATATCCTGTCTATTTTCACTTTTTTGTAGCTATTACCTTAGTAACGGTCACATTCCCTAAATCCCTGGTAACGTTACTTCGAATAATTTCAAACTAAAATCCTCAGAAATGGTTCGCCTACTTCTTTCGTTCAATTTAAATAAACCCTTCAGACCATGTCACATTTAGTCAGTCAAACTAACGGTCCCTAACAACTCTTTCAAACAAAAAATACTTTTCACCTTATATTATAAAGACTAAATTAGTGTATTTGATACAAAAATTTGCTTGCAATGAAATCTTTCTTGACCTATGAGTAAAATCACATTGAAGTTAACTTAGATTACATTGGAACAACACTGTGGCACATTCCATTCTGCACTTTGTTGGCAGATTTTTTGCTGTTGACTGCATACATATAAGTTTTGTGGACACCCCACATGAGAAACGGTCAGACTACAGTTAACTTACGTTCGGTTTCTTTCAACCACTTCTCAGAAGAATTGCTTACAAATCGTCTCTCTTTTATTTTAATTGTAATTACTACAAAATAATCTACAAATAAAAATGTTTCTACTACTTCATATGATTTCTTAAATTCAGAACAAGCTGGACAGCGTCTGAGTTATTCCACTTAACTGGAAAATAATCCTCAAACTATTTGGACTGGAAAAAAACTTTTGTGTGTTTGCTTCCCATCAGTTACTCGTGCCAGTGGGCCGGCAGTTCCTCCGATCTACGCTGTAGTCAGAGGGTAAGGCGTAAGACCCTCTTCAGCCTTCTTTCAGGAGCGTGGGAATGGAAGATGAAGACAGAAGAGAATTGAAAGATTATCTATTAAAAACCACTACATCAGTATTTGTCTAAATGATCTAAGGAAACTACAGAAAACTTGAACTAGAGCAGCCGGATCTGGGATCCGGATCCTATTACAAACTTGTCATAAGTATATGTACAAACAGCAAAAACGTATTGCACACGCTCCTGACAGTACCAATTGTTTGTGTTGTGTTGTATGAACAAATCTATAGGTCATAGTGATGGTTCTTATGCCGACAAGCGATGTGCAGGAAATGAGCTGCTATTTCTCGTACAAGTCACCTGTAGATATGTAGCGACGGTTACTCTCGCGTCTTCAATCCTGAAGATCGGTATATTTTAGTTACAGGAGGATAAACTACGCGGACCAAGTCGCAGGAATCAGATAGTACCCAATAAAATTGACTGGTTTAAAAATTAAATTGTAGATTTTGGTAATAGTATTGTCATTTTGATGTTAATTAAATTTTCATGCGTACTTTTTTTAAATTAAATGAAAATATATATAAACAAAATGCTTTTAGATGTTTCAAATATGTTTATTAACACACTCTACATATGTTTCTACTTCCGAAGTCTTTCTCAAGAGTAATAGATATTTACTAAATTTAAATTGTAACTTAATGTTATTTATACAAAAGTCAAAAAGTATTTATAGTTAGGTATTGCAAGTAATAAGATGTACAGGTACAAGTATATTAGAGGTAGTTATACAAAGGTATAGTTATTTAGGGAAAAACCCTTGTCGGGTTGTAATTCTTCAGAAATTGGTCAATCACCGGTGTGTCTTTGAACTCGGATTTATCATTTGTTATGTTACAATTATTTCTAAAGGCTTTTTTAATTTCGAACTGCTCTAAAATATTTAGACGTTGACCTTTATTTTCTATATGTAATATGTTGAAGTTATCTCTGTCGATTTTATGGCCATTTTCTAGGCAATGTAGGCTTATGCCTGTAGATACCTTTTTGTCTTTTATATCTTTTTCGTGTTCTTTTAAACGTATGTTGAAATTACGACCTGTTCAGCTTATATATACCACTTTTTTGTAATTTATCGGTTTTTTGTTTGTTGTTTGTTAAAATGCTTTTTAAATTAGTTTTATTGATCAAAATTGTTTTTATTCCTGACTTTTTTAATTCAGTACCAATTTTGTTGTTATTATTACTAGTATAATTAATTAATTTGAATTGTTTGTCTTCTTGTTTACACTTATAAAATTTGCTCAAAATTAGTTTTTTTCTTTTTGTTTCTAATCAATTCATCAATTAATTTAGTTTTATATCCAATACCAACCATAAATACTTTTTGACTCTTGTATAAATAACATTAAGTTACAGTTTAAATTTAGTAAATATCTATTACTCTAGAGAAGGACTTCAGAAGTCGAAACATATGTAGAGTGTGTTAATAAACATATTTGAAACATCTAAAAGCATTTTGTTTATATATATTTTCATTTAATTTAAACGATGTTTCATAATTATCCAACAGACAATTCAATTGAAATTATTAAAAGTACTTTTCTTGGTCAATTTTCAGTCATCTGGAATATAACGTAGTATGTAACCATTAACTTCACCATTTTCTTTAATAACATTAATTACATTTAACTTACGCTACATCCTAGTGAACAGTGCAGCTTTCCATTTACATTGTAATTATTATTATTATTATTATAAATATAAATATGGAATCAATAAAAACAACTACTCCGGGGGCTAATACCCCTACCGGCATTGAATAACACCGTTGATTCCAAACGATTATTAGACGAAGATAACAATCCAAAGAAAAAGAAGGTAATAAAACCCTTTTTCGTCTAATTATAACGGATATTATATAGCTTGTAAAAGACTTTCTGCCAGCTCCCACCTGATGAGACCCGATAGGTCGAAACCGGTCGTGGGATATGGCTTCCGGTGCGCTGTGCCATTGTGTAGGACGTGTTCCAAATGTGGGATCTGTGATCGTTTATAATTAGCCGAAAAAGGATTTTTTTACCTTCTTTTTTTAGATTATTATTATTAGTGAAATATTTTTAAATTACTTATAAAAAACACTCGGATCGTTGTATCAACTTTTATTAATAGATATAATAATACGTAAATACTTACCTAATAAAAAATAAAAAATGCAAAAAGACAAAAATATGTAGATACGATTTGGTGTGGAATACGTCACAATACATGAATACATTTTCCAACCAAGGAACGACCTCCTCAATCGCCATTTAATAAAATTATATTGCCATGTACTACCACATATTGTGATAAGTTAAAATTCCTACTATAAACTCGATCAATCTCGTTTGAAATTTAAGGTAAGTACTTAACTAAACTTAATTTTAAACGAAAAAAAAAATTCAAAATTCTTCAAAACGTGTTTACAATATTATTGTAAGTTTTTAACGTTCAGAAGGTGTCAAATTTACATCTAAATTTCATAAATACTAAAGAGAACAAGACAAAATGGAAGAAACGTGACAAATTAAAAATCCATTTCCTTTGGACTTATAACTACTCCTTTTAGAAATCCATTTCAATTACGTCCGAAGTGATATTTATAAATCTGTTGACACGACACGATAAAAGTGATATAAAAAGTAAATGGGTAGGTGGATACCAAAAACGATTTGGTTAGGCACGTGCCTATCACGTAGATAGCTACTCCGTGGATTTAGCTTCATAAGTCAATATCTATATTAGAAAAGGAACTTGTTAAACAGTTTTGAGAAAGACCAATACCCCAGACGAAAAGTTGGTGTTTTGTCCTACAATAAAAAGTTTTCAGACCTATCTAGCTATGATTTACACACTACTTGTTAAACATCATTGAATCCCGCAATAAGTAGCAAATTTCTACAGATACTGTTCACTACGTTCCTTGTACTTATTACGCTGCTATGCTAATATATTGGAGTTTTCAAATTAATATGTGTTACGTGCAGAGGTTTTGAAGATCAATTAAAAGGTTCACAAACTAGCACTTACGCGTACACAACAATATTTTAGTTCTAGGCTTAATCGTTAAGATAAATTGAGGTAACTTAGTAGGTTTTTAGTATCCAATTGAATGATCTTAGCCTACGGCAACACTCATTTAATTAAAAGGCAAGGTTTACTTCGTTAGCCGTTTATTTTAACAGTGGGGGGAAGAATTAAACATATAACAGGGGACAAAATACAATAAGATAAAAATACACAAGGACTAAAAATATTACAATTAAAATTCTTTTTAACAGATTAAAATAATATTATTATTAAATGAACGATTAGATGTTAACTTTTCTCCATTAATTAATTGAAACTTATAATTTTAATTATTTTAGTTATTGCATACTTATTTCATTGACTTTTTTCTATTGTTATATGTTTATTTATTCCATCTCTCATTTTAGGTATTTACCCAATATTATGTTATTTTAATATTCTCTAATCTGTTAAAAAAAATTTAATTGTAATATTTTTAGTCTTTGTATATTTTTATCTTATTGTATTTTGTCCCTTGTTCTATGTTTAATTCTTCCCACCACTGTATCTGTCTATAAATACCCAATATTTATAGTTTGTACCACACTCAACCTGAAGAAGCTACTGTGTTAGCGAAACAATTGTTGTTGTCAAATAAATTTTGTGAAAGTATCGTTTTCTGATTTTATTTTCGATGGTTACAGAGGGTTTATTCAATAGAGGAATCACCCAACAAAGAAACGAATCGCTACCTAAGTAAATTAATTGTATTGGAGCCTACGTCATGAGTTCTTGGTCAGTAATTTATCGACGTTGGTCGCGATTTTAATATTATAGGAATTCTTCAGGAGGTCGTAGTTTAATTTTGCCGTTTGTGGATTATAAAGTAAAAATTGTAAATTATTAGCATTATTATTTTCTCATTCATGAGGGTGTAAGGCCAACCAAAATCCTCAGGTGATTGACCAAACATTTTAAGGAAGAGATACATTCAAAAGCTCGAATAATTTCTTGGCACAAATAAGTAAGCAATGGAGAAAGAGAGGAAAGCCCAGACCAATAAAAGCAAATTCGCTTTATCGTTGTAAACGACGTGGATTATCTTTGATAGATGTGTTTGTTCTTCACGACAGTAATCATCCCTATGCAGCAGCCCTGACGCAACCAGCAAAAATGAAGTAATTTAGCTGGAACACACCTGAGCCCCTTCCTATGGTCTAGACCTATCAACCTGAGACATTCATGTCTTTGTCTGATCAAAGAAGTTCTAGGAGGTCACAGATTCAACAATGTTGAAGCGTGCAGACACTACTAACATTATTCTGTGAGACTGGTATGACAAAATTACCTATTCGCTTGGAAAAATGAGTTTCGATCGCAGAAGAGTATGGAGAAAGTGTCCTACATTTCCTTTTTTTAATGTCAAATATAAAAAAAGAAGTTTCGTATATATTTGATTTACCGTCATATTAATTTTGTTTGTGGTAGTATTGACAACAGTATTAGTTACCATTATTATTGACAAAATGGTGCATGTAACCTGAACTAGACCATAAATTATGATATGTGAGCAGCCAAAACTGATTTCAGGATAAACAGGCTTTATCTAGTCAATATCAAATTAGTTCAATCAAAGTGGTTGTATTGGAAATGAGCCCGCATTAATGAGTAAGGAAACTTTATCCTAACAATAACATACAATTATTGTAATTAGGGACAGATGCATGTTGGTTGTTAGCTTAGTTTGATAGTTAGATGAAAGAGTAGTTATATCGTCTCCTTCGAATACCGACTCAAAATTCTAATGATAACACATTTATTTATTTCTCAATAAACAATAAAATATTCTCTTGATTAAAGTTCTGCCGAAATAGACGTGCATCGCGATTTCGAACTCATTGGTTCTCATCAGCACGCAGTATAACATCAACAGCCCTTTGGAGAACCTTAATAAATATGAGCGAAACGTTTTGTTAAAAAAATAAAAGGTATTCACTTACAGTATGAAATGATTTTTTGAAATTTTGTTGAAGGATTACATTCTAGTGTAATAATTGTTTAATAATATAGTTTTAATTTACTATTGTATATTTTTCTTTCACAAACGTTATACTATTGAAAGTCTCAAATAAATATAATTAATAGGATAAAACAAAGGAAATAAAAATACTTGCTACACTTCAGCTTCATAATTTCCAGATAATGGGCTCCCCATGGCTAGGCCTTTATCTTGTTTGTAGAACTCGCTATTAAATTGGAAATTAAAAAAACACATCAAAATAGTATACAACACGGATAACACAAAAAAATAAAAATCAAAAATAAGACAGAATATTACGACAAATACAACATATTAGGGGTATACAAACTTAAATGTAACCCATGCGAAAAGAACTATGTAGGACAAACAGGCAGGAAAATAATACAAAGATACAAAGAGCATATAAAATCATACAGAGAAGGGACAACCGATTCTAACTACGCGACTCACTTACACCTAAATCTACATAGTCCAGGTCCTATAGAAGAAACCCACACAATATTACATCACGCTCCAAAAAGCAGAAAACTAAACATCTTGGAAAATATGGAGATATACAAGAGTAAAATAAAAAACACCATCATCAACGTACAAATACATAACACCTCAAACTCATCGGTCAGAACAATTTACACCACCAAACAACATCAGATCAATCAGCTTGATAATGCCGAAAGGCGAAACGATCGCCACTGCAAGAGAAATAAACAAAATTCGCCAACCCAACCCAACAAACCACGTAATATATATATATATATATATATTCCATATTTTTAATAAATTCAGTAACATTTTCTAGCAACCTCGTTTCAGTTTTTGTTTTAACTATTTTCTAACCTGCCATTCATTTCTTTTAATTATATTGGCAATTGAATGAAACATTGAATAGTATTAGTGAATAAATTAAACATTTACCAACGTATTCTACTAGAAAGTGTCAAATGGAGTAAATCATTTCTGAAAGGCAAATTTGTAGATGAATATAAATTAAAATAAATATTTGTTTCTGTTAAAAGAATATAATTCTGTTTAATATTCTGAATTTGCTCAAAATATTTGGTATTATCTTTACATGACATTAGTTTTAATAGTATATTTTGCAATGAAATTAGTGTATCTATTCAAAAAAGAAGGAATTAAAATCCTTATTCGTCTAAATTTTAAGATCAAAGATCTCACATTTTGAACGCGTCCTAATTCAATGCCGGTAGGGGTATTAGCCCTCGGAGTAGTTGTTTCTGTTGATTCCATATTTATATTTATATTTAGTGTATCTAATTTATTATTACAGGAAGAGCTCCTTCTAATGATCTCGTAACAAGAAATACTGTGAAATAACCCATAAAAAAACTTTTTAAGGCTTTAGGAGATAACGATTGCTTTTGTTAGAAAAATTCAAGTTAATACTAATTTTCTCTTTCGCTATTAAAGATGACATTTTCATAAGATATATGCAATGCACACTTACTTTTCTGTATTCCAAAAACTGCAAATAATTTTGTAACAGGTTGTAAATTATCAATGAGAGATTTATGAAGTTGCTAATTACGAATCTGATGTTTAATATATAAAATTAAAGATCGCGAGTTTTCTTCTATGTCTTCAAGGGCAGTACCATTGAAAATTTACTAGTGAACCTCAAAATGATTTCTCAAACTTTCTGATTCCTGGGAATATTATTCATTTAAGATATCTCAAAATTCGATGCAAAGGTATTATTGTTATTATTAAAGTAGAATTATGATTCGGTGGTGGTCTAAATTAACGATTTAAGCCAGACGTTTTGGCATAATTAGTGCTATTGTGTTGACAATGTGGGCGAAGATTGTTCCTTGAAGTCTTAGCAGTTGGCTCTTGCTAACGCAGTTTCACTGAAGATGTCAGAGGCAGTTGCTGACGAAACCACGGATCATGAGCGCAAATTTAAATTCTTCCTTGGACTTCGCTCGTGGAAGCTATGTCTTATAATATTATTACTGTTCATAGGTTTATAATGTATTTTCAGTTTTATTAAAGTCCATCTTTTATTTATTTAATTCTTTGTAGCACTAAGCACATTAATCTTCATTCATTTTTGGACAGTTTATATATCGTTCCTTTACGGTTTCTGCCTCACTGTTTATTTTCCATTAATTATTTTTATGATCCATATTATTTCAGATTTCCTATTCAGTAATTCTTTTTACAATTTTCCTGAGATAATTGTTTTATATACTCGTCTCCGAGTTTTTGGTGTAGGTTGTTCAATTCATTCTATCTATTTGTATGATTTTGGACATTTATGGCCACTGAAGTATTTAATTTAACCCAAAAGGAAACAAAGACACTGATCGCTTGGAAAGCTCTTTTCAGGATTCCATCCACAAGTATTTATTTGATATTCAACTTTCAAGTTAATATCTAATTCCGTTTAGAATTTAAACGTCTGTGATGACAGAGAGACAGACGGATGGACAACGTTTCCACAACAATAGAGGTACGTTCCGCTCTTCAGGCATTTATTTATTTCTCAATAAACAATAAAATATTCTCTTGATTAAAGTTCTGCCGAAATAGGCGTGCATCGCGATTTCGAACTCATTGGTTCTCATCAGCACGCAGTATAACATCAACAGCCCTTTGGAGAACCTTAATAAATATGAGCGAAACGTTTTGATAAAAAAAATAAAAGGTATTCACTTACAATATGAAATGATTTTTTTAAATTTTGTTGAAGGATTACATTCTAGTGTAAGAATTGTTTAATAATATAGTTTTAATTTACTATTGTATATTTTTCTTTCACGAACGTTATACTATTGAAAGTCTCAAATAAATGTAATTAATAGGATAAAACAAAGGAAATAAAAATACTTGCTACAAATTGATTAAGGCTTTCGCGGCCAGTTGATGAACTGATGTTGTCATTCTGGATAGACCTCTGAAGAAGCTCGCCACTCGTGCTAGCGAAACGTTAGGAAGCAATTCCAACCGACGACGGCCTGTACACCCGAAGAATGACAACATCAGTTCATACTTGCTTCACTTCAGCTTCATAATTTCCAGATAATGGGCTCCCCATGGCTAGGCCTTTATCTTGTTTGTAGAACTCGTTATTAAATTGGAAATTAAAAAACACATCAAAATAGCATACAACACGGATACACAAAAAAATAAAAATCAAAAATAAGACAGAATATTACGACAAATACAACAACCCTAACGGATGAGCGATGAAGGTACATTACACATGACAATTACGAGTTCATTATATGTATTTGTTTGCAGTCTAAAGTATATGACAAATAACATTACATTATTACAATAATTAAATTACTAAATTCTTTCAGAGATTTATCTGAAGCATCATTCATTAAGAAATAACTTTTAGAATAAGGGCGCCCTAATGAAGCCACGCCGCTATTTGGCTTTAGCGGATGATTTTTCCAGAAATGCAGCACGGATGCACTTCTTTAATTATCTCCCCCTTTCTAACGACCGATAAACAGATGTTATATCATGTACATATCAAAGAGAAATGTAATGTGGATATGTTTTATTAACAGCTGGATACCAGCGCAAAAATTCCTCGGAATTACATTCGAACAACTTCAAATACTCTACAAAAGTGCTCATTCTATCACGTTTGTGATCGTCTGTGAGTAAATGTGACACTCACCTTGATGAAACCTTTTCGTTTATAACTGTTCATAAAGTAAAAATATGTTGCATAGGTTCTTTTAGTATTTGACACATGTCAGACACAACATTAATGTATTAGACAAGGCGTAAAATGTGCAAACTAATTTGTTTACACTTCTAGTGTTATTTTTGTCACTAGAATAATTCAAATTGATGCGAGTCAAACTGCCTTTCACTTTTAACAAACTAAAACTGCAATGGTACTTACAATAAATGCGATGCTACAATGTTTAAAATGTTTTTTGGTATGAATGTTGTATGATTGATGAATGGTGAATGCTTAATGATATTATTTGTAAAAAAAAACTTTTTTGTGTTTCATTCCCACCAACTACTTGTGCTGGTAGGCGGGCAGTACCTCCGACCTACACTGTAGTGCAAAGCTGGAGGGTAGAGCGTAAGGCCCTCTTCAGCCTCCTTGCAGGAATCGTGGGAATGGGTGGGTGGTGTGGTTAGGGAAAGAAAGATGAGACGAACGAAATGAAGACAGAAGAGAAGTGAAAGATTTAGTAGTCTTATTTGTAGTGGTTTAAAGGTATAAATACTGATAACGCTGAAGATCAGAAGGCGTTACTTAAAATTGCTGAACAAACTTATTGAATGTTTAAAATGATGGAAAGGATGAAACGCCCCCTTGCCTCTATGAATGTTGATACATTGTCTGGATTGAACTGATGTTATTGACATAGAGGATAGAATCATATTTAGCGCAATTTATTTTAATGATAGATGGACTTTCGAAACCAGCCCGAACGTGCTCTAACAATAGGCTCAGTTTTCATAGAGCGTCTTGTAAACTTAATTGTACTTAATAAATATAATAATAAGCTTAATAATAGGTTTGCTTAAGCGTTTATGAATATAATAGCTATTTATATGTTTGTGAAGTATTCAGAACACAAGGTATGGTATTTTGCCATGTATTGGTACCTTTCTGATAATTCTACTACAAGAAGATTACAAACAGGAGAAATAACATAACTTGTTGGGTTGAGCTACGTCAAACAGATAATGAAGTAGTAACCATGGTAAAGTGCACGCGACACATATAACATAAGAAGGTACTTTGCCCAATAGTAGTTTACCATGTTCCTGTTTATAGTATTCTTGCTGTACTATTTCAAATGTTTGAAAAGGAATGAAGGTATCCACCTGTCAAACTGAATCAACGATTCACTTTATATATGCGAAAGGCACGTAAATGGAATTAATAATGAATTTTAGTTCTTGGTAAATAATACACTGTCATGCCTATATTTTATACACATTAGATAGGAGCTAATAAGTTTGAAATCACGATCAACGTTTGGTAGTTTCAATAGATTACTGACCTTTAACTTAAGTCTCCTCATTAACAGTTTAGACAAGACAAGTAGGAATTTTATATACTTCTAGTCACTAGATTACATACATATAGGGAACTATTTATTGAACACAAAGGTAGTACTTCAACAATTGGCAAAATTCTATTTAATATTTTTTCCTATTCGATTTATGTTCTTTGTTTTGTTTACTCAATTTGGAAGATATAAAAAAGGGCGGCTAGATCGGATTGCGCGTTTCAATGACTTCAGCAGTCGGACCACGAGTTCAACATAATGCAGGGGTCCATTTTGAAAAACAGACTAAAACAAGTACCTGAAAGAGGGTAACAGCTCTTTTAGTGTTAAGGGTGGCAGACAGCACGCGAGTCTGATGTAGAACACTGGAATGTGAAAGGCAAAGGGAAACCTCCACATTATGTTTTCCCAAGTATAACAAACCAAAACACAAATCATGGCGTCTCCTGGATTAAAACGTATCGCTGATAAAATACTCTCCATTCGGATCTCCGAGCGGAGATGCAAAATTTAAGGAGACGGAGCATGGAATGTTAGAACCGTGGGGCAAGTAAGAAAATTAGAAAGTTAGAAAATTAAGATGGGTAGACTAGAGCTAGAACACTAGTAGGGCTTATAATATAGTCAAGAGGAATTTTAAATAAATAATAATGTAAGCAATGAGGCAAGGATCATCTTGATAGGAAACAAGGAAAAGGCGGATTGGTAGAAAGACCTATATATACTTACGTGAAGAGTTAGAAAAGGGAGACAATGTGGATATAGTTAACTTAAGATTAAGGGAAGAATTTGAAATAGCATTAATGAAATTAATGTATAATCCGGCACCAGATACAGATTGAATACAGATAGAAATTTAAAAAAATGCATTGCACGAAGTTACAGTTTAAGTTAATTAGCCACATATACGAGACGGGGAAATTTCCGGTTGGCTACAAAAGAAACATGGCAGTAGTAACACAAAAAAGAGAGAATTTTAACTTCTGAATAGTCAAAAATATTAAGTTGAATAGTGTAGAGCAGGATAAAGAAAAGAGAAGAAGGAAAATATTAGACCAATTCGGGTTTAGAAGAAATTGGGGAATACGTAAGGCCGTTTTAGTTTTACGCGTAATTATAACGAAAACGATAGAAAAGGGAAAGAACATGTACATAGGATTTGTATATCTAAAAAAAAGCTTTTGACAATGTTAAATGGGATAAAATGCTAATTGTACTTAAAAATATAGGGATGGGATACAGGGATAGAAAAGTGGTATATAGTTTGTATAAAAAATAACCGGTAGTTACATAACAGGCATTTAAATATTAGGAAGGGAGTTAGGCAGAGATGCATACTGTCACCCCTACTTATTAATCTATAAACTGAAGATTCGATTAATATTATTTAATATAGGAAAACTTCACAGATAGATACACAGGGGTAAAATATAAGCATGCTTCGATTTACGAATGATATAGAAGTATTAGTATATAGTAGGAAGGACTTAGAGACAGCCATAAATGAAATGGCGGTATTAACAACATAGCACGGAATGAAAATAAAAATAAAACGAAAATACTGATTTGTAATGAAGGTAAAAGTAGCGTTAGAGCTAATATAAACATTGGAGGCGAATAACTAGAAGATAACGCGATAATTTTTCGATATCTATTTGGAAGTACGATTAGTCTAGACGGAAACAGCGATAGAAACACACAACAAAAGATTGCGCAAGGCTTAGTAGCCCTCAATAAAAGGAAATCACTTCGCTTAATTTAGGAACTCGAAAAATATTATTAAAAGAAGTTTATGTTGAAGCACGGCTCTATATGAGTGCGAGATACCGTTCACGGTATGCATTGAGAGAAAAAAGGATTAGAAGCATTTGAGATGGTGGCGATATCGGTGGTCATTGAAAACATGTTGAGACATGAAGGGATAGTTAGGAATATACTAGAGGCACAAATAGGAGTAAAAGGAAGTAGAGGAAATCCTCTATTAGATTACCTTCGCTTATAGTTACAGGATAGGAAGGAATAGAGGTGGAGGTGCGTGTCAAACCAGTCTTTAGACTGATAACTGATGACAGTCATTGACTGTCAACCTAGAATTTAGATGTTTCTTAATTTCTATTGATTCTAATATTTATAAATCTTTTTACCTTTATCTTTTACATGTAAAATTTTAACATTTTATTTATTGTTAATGGTGTGTCCCATTTCTAAAATGAGGTTCATCAATGCAGATCTACCATTATAGTTTTTTCCATGTTCATATATTTTTCCTCTAAAAGCTCTGCCTGTTTGGCCTATACATACTACATTGAATGAATCACAGGATGGTTCAACTTTCGTTTAGCCAAAATGAGTTATATAAAAGACATTGTATCGTTTTGCTTTTAAGGACTTATCTAAATACAGAAAAATAAAAGCTTTGCTGCGGAAATACATAATTTTCATTTTATATGTAAATATAATCGGGGTCATGAAGATTATTGGGTACTGGGTATGATTGCGGGAAAGTTAAGGTTGATTGTGTGTTCGAATGATAATAGAAATTCAACCACTTTAATTGGTATAATTAAAGCTAATCTTGAGCCGGAATCCATAATAAATATGGACTTTATGGAAAGGGTACAGTCAACTTTCTGCGAATGGTTACGTTCATCAAACTGTTAACCACAGCGTTGAGTTTGTTGCTGATGATGGTACCCATACGCAGAGAATTGAATCTCAATGGAATGCTGCCAAAAAATATTTAAGAGGTGAGCATGCTCCAGAAGAGGAACTTGCCGACAAACTGTGAGAATATTTTTGAAAACTGTTTTGTAAAAAAATCCCCTTCAGGAACTTTTACCAGCTATTAGATTAGAATATGGGGATTTTAGAGACAATAAGTAAAGTGGTGGGTTAGGTTAGGTTAAGTTAGTTAAATTTTCGTGTTTTTGTGTTTAACGTTTAAATTCAAAAGGAAAAAAGTTTTAATTTAACTGACATCGGTTATTCTAAAGTGGACTAAATTTGCTCGTAAAATGAAAACGGTATATTTCCGCAGGGAAATTTTAGTACTTTTATGTTCAGAGAAATGCTTAAAATCTAAAGAAAAAAACAAAAGTTATGTAACTGATTGCGGTTATTCTAAAGTCGACTAAATTTGCTTGTAAAACGAAAACGGTAAATTTCCGCAGAGAAACTTTCATATTTTTTTGTTCAGAGGAACGTTTAAAATCCAAATTAGAAAACAAAAATTATGTAACTGATTTCGGTTATTCTAAAGTCCGAAAAACGAAAATGACGAATTTCCGCAGGAAAATTTTTGTGATTTACTGTTCGCAAAGACTCTTAGAATGCTAAACGAAAGTTTACCCCACAGCATAATTTATATACCCTACATTTTTGAAATAATTCTGTTTAATCTTTTCTATAATTTATAGAGTTAAACAGGTTGTTTATTGTTTTAAATGTAATTCTAACGTTTTTATTTCTTAATACATTTGCTATTTTTATGGAATAAGAACCTAAAACAGTTAATGTGCTGAATTTATTGTTTTTTATAGGTGTATTAGGATAAACAGAATTATAACATAATTTATGTTGTTTTATATAAGTTTTTTTACTTTGACAACCAAGGACAGCTCTGATTGATGAACGATTATATTTATCTTCTTGGTTTGAAGTATTTGTTAGAGTTTATTGACCAGAATCCAACTTTCTCATTGTTATTTTTAGCACATTTTCTGTTTCTGTATAGATTACTTCTGCGTATAATAGAATGAAGGTTTTAATAAATTATATGATTATCCGATTTGTGTAATACCTTTAATAAAAAGATATTTTTAACGAAAAGAAGTGCCTGAATATAAGCAACGTATAATCCATGTCATCATGACGACACGCATTCTACCTTTACCGTTGAGGTAGATATTTATCAGATTTAAAAGATATAAAAAGGATAAAAAGCCAGCTAACTTCAAATCACCGACTTCAAAGGTGGAAAGTAAATCATGTGAAACTTTTACCTCTCTACGCTGAAAGGGATAACCGAACTACAAAGAAAGCTGCAGTATCAGAATTACAAAAGATCTGTGAGGAACGGACGAGAGAGACCATCAAATGAAAACCTAATTCAAAAAATGGTTCAAACAAAAGAACAAAGACATACAACATCCTTACAACCAGACGACTGTTCTCTGATCTAAACGAACACTACCGAACAAATAGGGTAGGATATAAATCTGCAGGACGCTATTATTATTAGAAACAATACGAGTACGGGAGGTTTATTTGAAATAGTTCTATTTTATGTACAAATACTCAATACGAACTGCCGGTTTGGAACAATAATAAAAATGTGTTCCTAGTCAAAATACGAGGGTAAATCAAATATAAACGATAATTTTACTATTCAGCAAAATACGTAATTCCGATCTAGAAGATTCGATGTTCGAGTGTTGTTTGGTTCATGAGGAGGGGGAAACTGGCTTAGGTAGCAGCTGCGCTCGGTTCTGTCCGCAGTACAACCATGACTGAGCGCAAGTCGATAACCTTATTATAAAAGATACTGAATCCATAATAAGTTGTCGTCACTACGCTGTTTGTATTTATTTACCTATTTTTATTTTTTATTTTAAATACCACTTTTTAAATGTACTTACTTACAAGATATCACCATTTTTCAAGATCTTTCCGAAACAAAATTTAAACTGGTTTACAACCAACACATATTTCACCGTTTCACAAAAAAACACTTGGACATCCATCGTTGTTGCGTATTGAAATTTGAAACCAAATAAAAGTTCAATGCAGATTGCTTTATTATGAATCCCTGGTTACTTGTTATCACTATATGTATGTTCCTTCCGGCATCAGTAGGGGTATCCACATTTTAATTTTCTTTATACACATATTGTTTTTTCTAATTGTATTAATAATTTGAATTACGAACTTCAATCAAGATTTACAAAGCACAGTATTCCCTGTTCTGTAAGTTAATTTGTTCAGCAATGGTAATTACGCCAACTGAGAATCGTTTTAGTATTTGCATAAAATTGAATCAATTTTGATATCTTCTTTTGGGAACTAGGTTAAATATAGGAGAATCTAAACTAACTGCTTCTTTTTGATTGGTATTTTATTTTAGTTGATGTCGATGTTTACTTTGTCCAATTTTCGATTGATTGGCCTTTATTTTTAAAATAAGAAAATTTTATTTAATAATTATAAAGTTACAACTTTTTTGAGAAGTTTTATTTTATTGTAAATTATATAAATAACAAGAGTATATCTTGTAGTTTTAGTCCGTAAAAAATGACAAAATTGATTCATCTGTATCTGTAGGAAGGCGAAATTTAATATAGATCAAGAACTCTGTTGGGAATTTTCTTTACTGCCTGTAGTTTTAAAGTAAACATAAAATTTGATAGTTTCGACCTTTACTTGATGAAAATCCATCTTAATTAGAAAAAATAAAACTAAAGATTTTCATAGTTAGGTCCTATTAGTAATAAAATATCCTCTTATTTACAATAATGTGAAATTAATATAGCCTACAAAACTAATTTCTCCATAGGAAAATTATTAAAAAATAACAAAGACAAAACTGACAAATTTAAGTGTTCTGGAGTTTAAAAGTTGACCTGTGGGTCATGCCTTAAAGTATATATTGGACAGCCGAGTAGGAATTTCAATAAACAATTCGAACACAAAAACAGCTATATAAATAATAAGACAGACTCCACCTATGCAAACCATGTCACAGAAGAATGTCATATGTTCAACAACTGTATTGAAATTATTCATTTAGAAAATAAGGGGTATAAGTTAACATTATTGGAGAACCTAGAAATTAATAAATATAAAAAATTAGGAACCCTGCTCAACGACCAGACCGAAGGCAATAACTCACCACTTTTGAATTTATTGTAAATATTACCACCACCCTTATTGTTTACATATTTAATCACCCAGGTTGCAATGTTTATTTAGTACCTAGTATGTACTCACGTCTGAGGAAGCCAAAGTTTGGCGAAACATATATTACGAATAGTAAATAAAGTGTGTGAAAATATTTTTTCTAATTAAACATGAAATTTCTATTGAGTTAAACAGATTATTGTGAACGACTTTTTAGAAGGAAAAAGTGTGATTGCCATTTACAGGCAGTTTCTTTTATCCAAGCACAGTGTTCAAAATAATTTCATATTACGATGAAAGAAGACGTGTAGAAAAATAGGCGAAATCAGGATGGCTTAGAAAAACTACATTTTCGAAGTATAGGAGAATTAAAATCATTCCACAACGAGATCCGCGGATGTCAGGATCAAAAATAATTTCTGAAATTTCCGAATTAAGAGTTATCCAACTGTTACTATATACTATGATTAATTTCAGTTAAACTTTACAGCATAGATCCAGTCAAGAAAGTTTTGGTTTCTGGAAAAAATCTTTGTGGCTGACTTGCATTAGCACGAGGTTATTTGAATTGAAAAGTTTAACTCTGGAAAAAAAATTAGCGATGAAGCCTTTAATTCTGGCGGGATAAGGCGTCCAGTTGATACTAGATTTTACCCAACGTATATCGCATCAATAATAAAGAACGGACACGGTGCCTAGTGAATTTTTATGGAATTGCTTTTCATGGAGTAGAGTAAATTCATTACATTTTACAGATGGGATTATAGATCGGTTGGTGTACAGAGACATACTCTAAAACTTTATGATGCCCTACGCTGAGTAGGAGATATCTTTGAAATTTGTTTTCCAACAGAACAATGTACAAAATGCACATCTTGCCTTGTTCAGGAATAGTTTTACAGAAGTGACGTCCACGTTTTGCCGTAGCTGGTACATTTACCGAACTTCGACCATATCGAGAGCATGTGGGAAAAGGTTGAACTCCGAATTCGGACCACAAGATTTCAACGCAAACAATTTCTGATTGATTAAATCAATCAGATTTGGACGAAAATGCCAAATATTATCTCCTAATATTCTAGCACCGTTTCCAAAAGGTTTCAGCAAATAATAGATATCCTATTAATTATTAAGTTAATATTATTATAATATTGTAATTTCTATATTTCTAGAACTATATCCATTGTTAAGTTAAATTAAATATTATTTTTGGCGTATTACTTTGTTCCCTTTCATTAAAAAACGTAAATAACAACTAATTTTTCTAAAAATCATTATTATATATTATACTAGTTGTGCCCGCGACTTCGTCCGCGTGGAATTTAACAAAAAAGTTATTTTTAAAATTTTAAACGAAGTCGTTGAGACACAACCGTTAGCAATAGCCCGCTCATGCGTTCTGAGCCCGCGCGACAGGCTGCCTTTGTGATATGAAGTGGCGGGAGGCGCTTTCACAATTTTTGTCTGTCTGTCTGTCTGTTTATTCCGGCTAATCTCGGAAACGGCTGGACCGATTTTGACGGGACTTCCGCGTGCAGATTGCTAATGTAATAAGGAGTAACTTAGGCTGCTTTTACTTTAGAAAATTATTATTATTATTAATAAATAGTTATTCCGGTATTCCAGTGAAAGTCGCGTCAAGGTCTGTCCAGCCGTTTCCGAGATTAGCCGGAACAAACAGGCAGACACACAGACAAAGATTGTAAAAAATGTTATTTTGGTATATGTATCGTGTATACATCCATATACATTTAGTAAAAAATGGTTATTTTACTATTACAAACAGACACTCCAATTTTCTTTATATGTATAGATGTATAGATATACCCTTGATACCAAAAAAAAAATAAATAAATTTGGTGGAATATTTAAAATAATTACGAAGATACGTCGAAATCATTTGTTTTTTATGCAGTTGCTTTACTTTTGATCGATAGTGTATACATAGTAGTATTAATTCAAAATTTTGGTCTGTAGTATGTAGTAATAGTTACGATTACAGATACGCTATCAGGTTTCAAACCCTCTTACTCTCCCACTTCCACTTAAACATATACATTCTTCCTAGCCTTTTTAAATGCAAATTCATTTATAATCCCGGAATAATCTAATGACTGGGCTAACTCTGACTCTATTGCGATGGTAGCGAATCCAACAAGCCTCCCTTGCTCTATTGTATTCCTCAGGCAATTCTTAACTCGCATGGAACGATTCGGCAAGTTCAATGAAGTTCTCGAGCGCTCAGGCCTTTCGCTCAAAATTATAGATGCAGATTTTCAAATTTCCGCTTCATTTCTATTTAAACTAGGCACCCAGGTACTGGAGCCGGGATCAACAACACATTTATTCTTTGTTCTCCTGCATTTCTTCATAAATTTTGCTCTCATTTTCTTAAAGTTAGTTGTCTTTATTAATGGCAAATATTAATATATGCTAAATAAATTGAAAACGGTTCTGTTTATATAAGCACCATCGTTTTTCAATTTTGAAGACAAGAAGAAGAACATTTTTTATTTATTTTTTTTCCAAAAATTCTTGGACGAATTAATATCTTACTAAAACATTAAGAACATGTCGACAAATCATTAAATACCATTAATTACTTTTGAAGATAACTGCGATAAAGGTAAATAGGGCAAACGGAATAATTTTTTAAAAAAATGGCATAACTCAAAAACCGTTTAGAATAAAGATAGCGTTGTATTATCAAATGTACCCTTATTCCTGATGGGAAATCCAGAAATGTAAAACAAATAGGGGGGTTCCATTTAAAATAACAAAGTTGAAGTCAGCTTCCGATATAACCGGAAGTGATAAAAATTCAAAAATATTTTAAAATGGTAGGCCTTCTGTAAAAATGATATTCCAATTCAGTCCGATGATATTCTAGGGGTCAGGTTGAAAACGTACAACCTGTATATAGATAGATACACAAAAACACAAATGAATGAAAAGTACAAGAAACACAAATTAATGTAATGTATATGATAAAATTTACTAAGAGCAGAAGATAAAGATGCGGAAACGAACCGGCATAGACTGATTTTTGTATTTTTAGGATACTTATAGGACAGAATTGTTGGCAAAATAGAAAGAATATTATATAAAGAAAAATACTAAGAGGAAAGGTCAAAAGTTTACAGAAATACGGAGAATTAAACAGAATAGAATTTTGAATAAAGTAATTGAGGAAAATATAAGTTATTAGCAAGGAGTACATGTAGGTACAGGTGAAGATGAATTTCTAGATAGATGAAACAATAGAATGTTGAATTTACACTAGAAATAAAATTTAGAAAAATGATTAACTTGATGTTAATAAATATGTATGTAAAAATGTTCTTTGCCGCTGAATAATCTTTTAACAGGGGGAGCCCTGGAGGGGAAGGTCTGTCTAATTTTATTCAATAAAAAGTACAATTTTGTCGCTTTACTCATTTTTCGCCATAAATTAATTATAGCTTGTAGCTTTAGAGAAAATCGCTTTCAATAAAAATAATTTTAGATATATCAAGGTATTAAAAAAAACTGGAAATATAATGATTCAAATTCCATTTAAAACTGCAATTCCACAGTTTCGATAATATGTTCATTTAGTACATTACTTTGGCTTGTAGAAGTATTTCAAGTTTAATAAACATATCATTTCATTTCTTCTAATGAACAGTTTGGATCAATAATCATGTATTTAAAGTTTAACTCACATTCCACGGCAGTGAAAGCGATAATCTTCAAGAGGAATGTAGCTATTTCATTAAGAATGTTCGCGTTTTATATTTATGTCGATAGTTTGGTAGCTTGGAAGAGCATATTTATAAGTTTAACAACATGAGTGGGGATAACTTTAACTATAATTTTAAAGTAGAAAATGTTCAGCTTTGCAGGTGTATCAGCAATGGACATTAAACTTTAAACGTTAGTAACTAGGAGTTAAACTTTATGTCCAGAACACACAAATAGAACATTACGAGAAACATAATCCGGAATGTTAAAATTATTTATGCAATGTTTAATGTGAGTGGTAAAAGTATATATCATCATTAGAATCATTAGTACTTGTAAATTCACAGCCACTACTGGTATTCCTAATTCATTATCCATTTTAATGACTATGATAGCAAGTACCTTAGTAAAAAGTTCACTAAATTAAGAGGTATTTTCCCATTTCGGGCGTTGCAACTCGAGCGTCGTCAAATTTTTATCTGAAATGATTTCAAGTCAGGCGTCGTGCAAAATAGAGAGATAAGTTCCCGATTGGTGCGTTTTGTCGATTGCAATTTAGTACACTGCGGGTGGTGGCCTATTATTAGATTAAACATGCATTGTTTGTCAATCTTGTGTTTTATGTCATTATTATTTCTTATCGAACTGCACCCCTGTGTGGTGCATTATGATGGTTAGTTTAGGTTAGGTTAAGTTAGGTTATGTTAGCAGAGTTGCCAGTCCTAAGCCTGGATAAAGTATGAAGAAAGGTTTTACATAATATATCTGATATGTAAACAGAACGAGATGGTTAAATTGCTATATTACTTAATTGACAAGAGTAATGACGATGATGCCCGAGTTGGAATTTTTTTTAACGCTCGAGTTGCAACGTACGAGAAATTATTAAATCAATAAAGAACATTTAGTTCTTACTCAGAAATTTATGGAAATTACCAGATGTGGATCGCAATTTCGAATTTTACTAAAATATTATCCGAATCATACATTCTATTTTAAAATAACTTTATAGTTTCTATTGTAAATGTATCTAATGTTTAATTCCTAATTCCTAAGATGCAATGTCTAATTAGAATTAATATTTACATCCTGAGTATGCAATGACAAAAAAATGGTACAATAACATAGGCTTTCACGGTCGAAATCTGTAGTACACATCAGCTACGTGCCCTAATAAGATCAACTAAAGATGATACAGACCCGCTAATACTGCTGGTGCATACACCGTTTTTGTGGAGGACTTTAACATATATTGGAACTACAAAACGCAGCATCAAGGCGAGAATAGCCGAACACGAATGTACCTGTCAACTCTTACAACCTGAAAAATTGACCCTAGCTAAATATTCAATAGCGGATCTTAATTATGCCATCAACTACAACGTAACTACTGTTTTATCTACAGCTTCGCAGTATTACACACACGCATGGAGGAAATTCGATGAATTTCAACAGAAAAGAATAGGGACTCCGATTGAATAAAGTATGGTACCAAGCCCTAAAAACAACTACACAGAAAGCACTTGATTCACTGAAGAGCCATCCAGACACAGCGAAACTTCACCATGTGAGCCATTCAGATTAATAATTTTACTGTAAACAAAGGTCTTATAATTCCAAACACAGAAAAGTGATGAACTGGTGTTTTCCTTCTTCGGGTCACAGAAAAGTGATGCTACCTTTGCCAGAGGGAAAAATATTGGACTGTTATGAAGTTTTAGAAATAAAAAGGCCATCACACAAAACAACGACCAACTGCAATTTGATCCCAATCCCCTCCTAGATCCCAAATTAGCTTAAGTCACCTATTTACAAGCAAATTACTATTCAGTACATGTATATACTCCTGACGATGTCCTAACAAGGCGAAATGTACCTAGAAATTGAATAAAAATTTTCTGAAACCTCTCCAAGTGTTTTTCTGTTACCTTATATTTAATAATTCTTGGTTTAATGGATTCAGAACGGTTATACGGTTTCTATAATCGGCGGTTTTCACTCTATTCTGAGTTCTATTCTCAAATCCGAGAATGCAACATACATTATCTTTATTAATTGTGACTATAATTAAAGATCAAATTCCATCTATGTCATTAAAAAAAAAAACTATTTAATGTATGTTGGCCACCATTGATGACAGTGATAAACTCATTGGTAGCCGGACGTTGAACTAATTATTAAATTGAAAATAGGAATTCTCCAAACAGCACCTTAACAGATCCAATATCGCATCAGCTTCCTTTATTCTCGTCGCAATTACGCTTATTGACTCATCCACTGTTATTTTGATGAATAAGCTTTCAACGTCAAAACTAATGAAAGAGTCCTTAAGGCTAAGATTTATTACTTTGATGATCTCTACGAAATGGTTTGAGTGTTTTAGAAAGGAGTTTATTCTCCTTACTAGATAATCTATAATTCCAAAGAAAAATTTCCTAAGAGCAGTTGTTGGAGAAGTTTCTTGATCTTCTAATAGGTTGAAGTGTTGTGTCTGCTTTACTGATTTTTAGGAGTCCGAAAAAGTGAGAGGTGTTTTGGTGTTAGACAATTTCTCACAGCATCTAAAAAATCCACACATCCGGAACAATACGTCAGATTTCAATCTAACCATTTTGAATTCACTAAACATGGAATAACAAAATCATTATTCAAACGGAAAGAACAATATGAAGCATAAACCGTAATTGACCGATAAATGAATAAACACTACTTTGTTTATTATCACTTTTTTATTTACAAATCCTTATGATTATAGTTTCGTCAAAAAAGCTTGTCATTGTCAAACAAATAATTCAAATTGAATGAATATAAACAGATGTACAGTAGTGTTTATATATATTTTTTGGAAATACCATTAATTATTAAATGTATTGAACAGTACTGAGTGGTACAAATCTACCTGGTCGTTTAAGAGATTATTTTCCGATTATTTTTTGATGCTTTATATACTTCTAAGGATTCTAAATTGGAATTATCTTTTCTTAATCTAAATGATCTAAAGTGTTCATTATAACGAGTTCTAAATGACCTTCCAGTTTGGCCTAAGTAAAAGGAATCACATTCTGTACATCATAGGTAATAGACTCCAGTTTTTTCAAATTTGTCAGTTTTATCTTTTGAATTAATATGTGTTTGTCTTAAAACTAACTGTTAGGTTGTTTGCAGATAGAACATTAGTGATTTTTATCGATGTATTACCAAAGTACGTCAAAGATATGTATTTGCATTCCTTGTTTTTGTGTATGGGTATATAGATTGGCATGCTATTTTAAATTGTTTTTTACGTATTAAATTTTGAATTGTTCTTGGATCAAAACCATTATTTTTTGCAATTGTTAGAATTATGTTTAGTTCATGTTTTAATTTTTCGTTTGAAAGGGGGACTGAAAAAGCTCTGTGTATCATAGATTTATATGCTGAAAGTTTGTGTGAAAGAGGGTGATTTGAATTATTATGAATTGTTACGTCTGTGAATGTTGGTTTTCTGTAAATATCAAAATTTATTTTATTATCTGAATATTGTAGGGTGAGGTCAAGAAAATTGATTTTGTTGTTCTGTTCAATTCCTGGCGTAAATTTTATATTGGGGTGAATTGTATTAATAAAATTTAAAAAGGAGTGTAATTGTCGGCGCGTTCCTAAAAAATACGCTATAACATCATCTACATACCTACACCAAAATTTAATGTATTTATTCGCTAATGTTGATTGCATAATTTTATTTTTTATATTTTGCATAAAAATATTGGCTAATAAGGGACATAGTGGGATGCCCATAACTAAACCTGATTTTTGAACAAAAAACTGTTTATTATACTGGCAGTAAAAGGATTTGTAAATAAAAAAGTGATAATAAACAAAGTACTGTTTATTCATTTATCGTTAAGATGAATTATCACAGAGTAACGGCTGAATCAATCCAATTTTTCGTAATTGACCGTATTAGGAAATACTTTTATTACGGAATGGCTAGCCTGAAATATCTATTTCAAAAACAATAAACGATCTTACATATAGTCCAACAGTAAATGGAAGTCCAAAAGAGGTTATAAACATTCCTCCTGATTAATACACCAAATCTAGTCAAACATTAAGAAACAAAAACGAAAGGAGTGGCCAGAGAAAGGATTTTATCTATGTAGTCACATGTGAGTTTGATTCTTCACATATAGGTGAAATTAAACGTCCTTTGGAGATTAGATTAAAAAAATATAAAGCCTATAATAAAAAGGATGACACAGATAAATCTAAAATCGTTGATTACGTGTTACGTACATAATACATTCTCTGGGATAAAGGTACATGTCCATAAAGGTATGGACATGATTCATGAAAACCAACATTGGCTGAAAAGAAAATTTAAAAAAGGAGTATTTACCGAAAAAAAATCTATTCAATGGACCTAACGTAGATATTATAGTTACGCTAAATCAGAAATTATAATGTTGGCTCTCTACAGAATCGACACGTAACAGCAAACACTTCTCATTAATAAATAGTTGCATCACCATAGCATCTCGTATACTTATTTATTTATACTTGAGAAGAGGTGAAGATAACATTACCTGAAACGTTATATACATTTTAAATAAAAACAGTAGAAGAAACTGATGTAAGTTCCACAATCTTATATAATTTCCAACAGGCTAGTGTAAAATCAACGCAAAAATGGAGTGTTTCTACCATTTAATGCACTATTGTAGGCTAGTGGATACAAGCAGTAGGTGTGGTATTTACTGGAGGTGAGTAATACGATTCCTTCTAGTGTATCGATTCAAACGATTGAATTTCATAGGAAGGATCAATTCTTACGATTCGTTTATCTGAACGACGTTGGTTTGAGGAGCCTGAGCACTGTGCTGAGTGCTGTGGTGGTGGTTTAGCGTTCTCCACGACTCCACGATTCACTATGACGGTTCATTAGAACGAGCTCCACCGAAAGCAGTGAATCATGAATGGAAAAAATTGCTCAAATGAACGATTCGTTCAATTATTGCCCACCTTTAGTATTTACAATAATTTACCTTTATTGCGTTATATGCGTTAAACAAGGTTATATTTCAATCAATAACAAATGCTATAAACAAACGGAGGGACTGCCTATGCGTTCTCCTGTATCTCCACCACTAGCAGAATTATTTATGTCAGATTTTGAAAACAGATTATTTATTAGTAAGAATAAATTGATTAACAATATCAACAATACATGGTAGAGATATAGACGATATCTTCTATATTTGGACAACTTGACCATATTAAATTCATTTAACAATAATATTCAATTCACTTTGGAAAATAAAGGATAACGTCTGAATTTCCTTGATTTAACAATTACTAAATTAAATAATGATTTACTATTTAACATCTACAGAACGATAAAAACCATAGACACTATGATTCCAGCTTGCTCTATTCAACCTATAAAAATAAAATATTCCGTATTCCATTCACTGTTATATAGTCTAGTTATTGTCCCACTATGTAAAGAATTTTTCAGACTGGAGTTAGAAAATATTAAGAAAACAACTGTCAATAATGATTATCCTACTAAACTTGTGGACAAAATTCTAAAAAAAAAATCATTTAAACAATCAGTAAAATTACTTTTTAATTCTAGAAATACATCAAACACTAAAGACAATCATTATTGTTCTATTAATTTTATTAATAATACTAGTTGCCATATTTCACGTGAATTAAAGATACTGGACATTATAGCTACAGAAGTAAATACATGGGATATAAGTAAATTATTAGTCAATAATAAAATAAAAACTGAAAAAATCAATAACAGTGGGATCTACCAGATCAATTGTAAAAATCTACTTGCTACATTTATAGGTGTACAGGACGAGCAGTAAAAACTAAGTTGTGTATTCCATAAATAATAACAGATGTTGTACAGGTCTAACCGAACACAGCTCCAAACATAGACACAATATAGATACAGGTAATGTAAAAGTAATTCACGTTCATAAAAAAGTAGAAAATTAAATTTACTTGAAAATTTAGAAATAAGAAAAAAAATAGATAAAAACAAATTCACAGTTAATATCCAAACGGAATTGCTCACAATACAATCATTACTCATTTTAAGTAATTTATATTATACATTTTTCCCCAATTACCTGTCTGATAAACCCTTAAATACAGGTAGTTGTAACCTTTTAGTTTAGTATTGATTATTTATACTCTTTGATAATGACGTAACTGTAAGTCGAAACATATATGCCAGATACATATAAATATAAATATGGAATCAACAGAAATAATTACTCCGAGGGCTAATACCCCTACCGGCATAGAATTACAGTGTTGATCCCGATGGATTCTTAGACATCGTCTATCGGAATCAACAATGCCGGTAGGGGTATTAGCCCTCGGAGTAGTTGTTTCTGTTGATTCCATATTTGTATTTATAATATAGCCTGTAAAGGCCTTTCTGCCAGCGCCCACCTGATGAGACCCGATAGGTCAAAACCGGTCGTGCGATACAGCTTTCGGTTCGTTGTGCCTACTTAGTATGACGCGTTCCAAATGTGAGATCTTTGATATTAACAATTAGACGAATAAGGATTTTAATTTCTTCTTTTTTTGAATATGATACATGCCAGAATTGATAATAAATTAATGAAACTTACACCAAGTGTTTTTGTTTTAATTTAAATTATTAAAAAATGTTTCACAATCGGTGCACATTAAATTCTATTTAATTTATTACAAATAGTTATCTTATTACAAGTATTGTAAACTGTAACACTAAGTGGGCGACAAATAGACCTATTCTTTTCATGGCATGCCTGTGAGAACCATCCACGTCTGACTATTTTGACATAATTTAGAACAAAATTGTCGAATTTCTTGTGTACAAGTATACAGTTTTACTATTTAGCTTAGCACGTAATTCCGATCTAGAGGATTCGATGTTACAGTGTTGTTTGGTTCATGAAGAGGGGGAAACCGGTTTAGGTAGCAGCTGTGCTCGGTTCTGTCCGCAGTAGAGCCATGACTGAGCGCAAGGTATCTTCTACTTCGTCTGTTCCACAACGCATCATCATAAACTTTTTAATCATTGAAGGAATTAAACCATTGGAAATTTTCTCGTTACTAACTCGTTGAAGGTACAGTTTAGGGATGCTACACTGTCTCAGAATCGAGTGTATGTACCATTAATCAATGAATTTATTTTATAAAATTATCGTTTATATTTGATTTATCTTCGTATATTTTCATACTTAAACAATACGATAACAAAAAGGCATAAATATGTGAAATAAAGTTAAGGTAAGTTTGAAAAATAAACTAACCTTACTAAAGAAAAGATACATGATACAAATATATGTATAGTTTGATGTTAACTGTGTCGTACCCTAATAATTCAGACATTAACAGATTAATTATATATTCATCCCACAACTTCCAAAACTTTACATTGAGATATTCTAACTATTTATGCCAATAATATACAACTATTTTGTATTTACTTCATTTCTGATGTATCCATTTTACTTAATATATAAAATGATGGTTCGAATATTTCCCAAAGTCAAATATTATCAAATGAGAACTGTTTATCACTTATGCAAAACAGTGCATAAATAAATAAATTTAAAGTTTACATAGTGTGAAATTATTTAAAGCCCTTTTATCGCTAAACAGAGTTTTATGTACGACATTGATACATTGTAGTCGGGCTCCGAGCTGAATATATATAATCCCGGATAATAATTTATTTATAGGCACTTTGCAAATAATCCAGCTTTCAGTTCAGTTGATTGAATACTCAAATATCCTTCTTTTATAGACTTAGGATAAACTTCAACATTCCTTCTAACCGTTTCCTTTCTATTCCTCTCTTTTTCTTGAAACTACATTTACCTTCCAAAAGATTCTTCAGCATCCTAGACAACCTCCTACCTAATCCTTTAATCAAATTTTATATAAAAGGCCGTCATCTCCCACATCGATATGCTGTATTCATTAGACTGCTTCAAATAACATCAATCCATGTTAGACAAAAAATATAAAAAGCTTTTGATAATTTTTACACTTTATTCTTGTTCTTAACAGTTATGTGCCACTTTGTAGCTTCGTCAGAAGGTACAAGGATACTTAGGGTATTAACAGGTTTTTCTTATATTTAAGGTCTTTTAACTAACATGGGTATGGAGGAACTGGCCAAAGGTTTGGTAAAGGGGGGTTGTTTAATTCTATTTAGTAATTTAAAAGTAGATTATTGTTATATATATATATATATATATATATATATATATATATATATATATATATAATATATATAAAATAAGTATATATATTAAAATATATATAATATATATATATTATATATAATTTATTTATGATTAAGGTTTCCAGAAGATTATGTTTGAAGATGTTTTCTTCAATATGGATTAATTTAAAGTTTGGGTTGAATTTGTGTTTCTTTATAATTAGATGAATTGCCTAATTGAAATCGTTTTAATTTTTCGTATGATTTATTATGCTCGTTTATACCTGTAATAAATTATCTGCCAGTTTATCCAATATAAAACTTGTTGCATGTTCCACATTCTAGTTTATATACAACCGATTTTTTATTTTGTGAATTTTTATCTTCATTGATTTGAATATGTATGCTAAGTTTGTTATTCGTTCTAAATGCTGCGTAAGTATTATCTTTATTTAGAAACTTTGTGATGTTCAATGAGGGTTTGCCTAAAAAGGTTATTATATTATAAACGTTGCTTTTTGTATTTTCTAGTAATTAAATCTCAGATAAAACAATTTTATATTCAAGAAAAGAAGGTATTAAATCCTTTTTGCGTCTAAATTTTAAGGATAGGTCAAAACAAGTCGTTGGATATGTCTTTCGGTACTCTGTGCCTACTGTGTAGGACGCTTTCGAAATATGGCATCTGTGATCCTTAATATTTCGACGAAAAAGGACTTTAATGCCTTCTTTTTTTGAATATGTTATATTTTCGTCTAAGAATCCATCGGAATCAACAGTGTAATTAGTAGGGGTATTAGCCCTCGGAGTAGTTTTTTCTGTTGATTCCATATTTATATTCATATTCAAAACTATTTTAAATGTTATTTTACTTAGAATTTTAGTAATTATTTGTTTATTATAACCGTTTTTATTAGCAATGTAGTTTTTCTTATTGTTTAAATGTAATATTTCTAGATTATTATGTAACATAATTAAAAAGTTGTATTTCTATATTCCATCAAATGTTTTTCAATAAAGTGGTCTTAATATGCCTTAATATGGCATGTAGAACTAATTTTTCTGTAGGAAAGTTCATTAAAAATAGTAAAGATAAGTATTCTGTATGTTAACCTGTGGATCTCACCAAAAAGCATATATTGGCCAGACTGGTAGGAATTTTAAAAAAACGTTTGATGGAACATAGAAATAATTATATCCGAAATAAGTCCGATTCAACATATGCTAATCATGTTACAGAAGAAGATCGCCTTTATGATAATTTAGAAAATTTACATTTACACAATAAAAGTTACATACAGATTAACGTTTTTGGAAAGTTCATAAATTAATTAATAGAAAAAATTAGGAGTCCCATTTAACAATCAAACAGAATGCAACAATTCTCCACTTTTAAATTTATTTTCACATTTACCTGTGTCACGAAGAAATATAGTTTTGTGCAAATGTTTGTCTTGAGTTTTACTGATTTTGTTTATAACCCGATAACAAAATATACCAATAAATTTGTATCAAAAGAAGACATCCAGAAGGTGCCATTAATTTTTTTGTAACTCTTACAGTTACCGAGTTCTCCTATACAAATGTCAAAACATGTCAACCCTGTACTATACTTGCATACGCTTAAAAATGAGAAAGAAAGTAAAAATATTAAGCGACAAATTCAGGACTACTTCCCACAGGCTAACGGCAGTCCTGACGATAAACTGTGTTTATACGGTTCGGAAAATGTAGTTAACAAAATAGATAAAAACAGCTTTTAATTAATCCTGGAGCCAGTGCGAAATGACTACGGACAGCTTTTTGCCTACAGCTACGTTCGCTGTGAAATAAACTCAAACATAAAATGTTTACCCTGTTTCCATTCCTCCAGTTCATATTTGCAGGCAAAAAAGGATATATTCGATGAGGACAACTTGACGACAACCACTTCATAAAAGACAACAGGTTGTAATGGCAAAGCATTTTTAATAAAAACACTTCTGCTAAGTAAATTAGAAAGTGTCATTTGCCAGTCCCTTGTCACTTTCAGGGATGCGATAAATATTATACGTAGATAAAGGAATTTTTGTTGGTATAAATAAAGTAGGAATTCCTTTCGGCGATTACGGTTACCTCTCCATCGGCGAGAATTTTCTGTCCAGCGAACATCCTCTTGAGGTCTGAGAACAGAAAAAAAGTCGCTGGGGACCAGATCTGGAGAGTACGGTGGATGCAGAAGCAATTCGAACCCAATTCATGGAATTTTGCCATCGATTTCATTGATTTGTGACACGGTGCATTGTATTGATGAAACAGCACTTTCTTTTTGTTCAAATGTGACCGCTTTTCCGCGATTTCGTCTCCAATATCGCTACGTATTAGTCGCCGTTTATGGTTTTCCCCTTTTTAAGATAGTCAATGAATATTATACCATGAGCATCCCAGAATACAGAATACTGATTCCATAACCTTGCCAGACGACTTTTGTGACTTTCCACGCTTTGGAGTCGGTTCATCACGTGCAGTCCACAGTCCACTCGGCTGACTATCGATTGGATTACGGTGTGAAATGATGGAGCCATGTTTCATCCATCGTCACATGTCGACGCAAAAATTCGGATTTATTACGATTGAATAGCTCCAAACACTGCTTAGAATCATCGATCCGATTCGTTGTTGTTTTTGGTCGATTGTGAGCTCGCGCGGCATCCACTTTGTACAGAGCTTTCGCATATACAAATATTCATTCGCTTTCACGATATGACCAACACGTTCCTTTAATATCTTTAGAGTCTCAGCTATCTCAATCAACTTCACTTTACGGTTATCAAACATTATTTTGTGGACTTTTTTGATGTTTTCGTCGGTAACAGCCTCTTTGGGGTGTCCACTGCGTGCATAAGTTTAGTACATAAGTCAAATTGTATTGTTTTAATTTATATAACTTCTCTACCTGAAGAAGGCACTGTGTCCTGAAATAATTATTATGGATACAATAAAAATATTTTGTAACCATACCTGTTGTTTTAATTCTATAATTCAGTAAAATGCTGAGGCAGTAATTTTCCACAGACAGTTTTTCATTTCTCTTCCGTCTTCATTTCGTCCATTTTGTCCGTCTCTCCCTAAGCACCACCCTCCCACTCTCACGACTCCTTAAAGGAGGCTGAAGAGGGGCTTTTTACTAAAATGAAGGTTGAAGGACTGCCCAAAAGTTTTTTTTGTACTCAATCATCTCTCCTGTATAGTATGGGTGATACGTCGTGCAGATAACGGGAGAGGGGCTTATAGGAAAAACCTTAAAGTTTCTTTTAGACTTTAGTTGTCTTCGCCAAATACTTTTTGCATGGGTTGTAGGTTGTTTAATATATCTATCATAATTTATGTAATCAACGCTCACATCGAAAGCATTGGATCCATTCTACACATTCGTTTTCATTAGTGACTCTGGCATCACTATTCGACGAATGAATTGAGATATCACTTTCAGATGCAGAATATGATGACTGCTTCTTTTTGTTATGTAATTTCTTAAGAGTTAACTTTTTTTGCAAACCTTGTTACTAATTTTATTTTTGTTCTTGTATGTACATGTTCATGTTCAATGTACATAGGACTGGCCAGATCAGCAGTGGTTTGCTTTCTACACTTCTTACAGGTTCTTAATACAGGCACATTGTATTTTTTAGGGTTAAGTCACGTTTATTAGTCGTAGACGGTCTAGATTCTGAACCAATATCGCAAGTTCCTTACAACGCAATTTCTGAACCACCCTGATTTATACTAAAGAAAAAGCGTAGACTATCAATGTACTGAATAAATAAATGAAAAATTCAGTCCAACCCTTTTCCATAAGACATTTAATGTGTCAATCTTCACTCTTGATTAATTCAGATGTTTCTTGAAAACTGTCAATCTATGTTATTATATATACCTTTATCCATCTCTGATTTTAATTCGGAACTCAAAATCATAAAACACATCGCCGTAAATAATGACTTTAAAGCTGAAATTATAGATAACTTACTTTGTAAAAGCAAAACAAAATTGCTTCTCAACTACATTATAATGACATATCAGTATCAAGCAACAATATTAACAAAATGTTTGTAACTATTAAATTTTATTATTAATTAGCTATAAATTTAACACTGGTCCTAAATAATAATTGTAATTTAAAATATTCATTGCCAAAATTACATGTTTTGGAAAAAAGTGGAATATATAAAACATGTAAAAATTACAACGCGTGTTACACTGGCCATCTTTATTAGAGTATCAGGACATTTAAAAACATAAACGGAAAAGATACAAAAATAAGTTTTTTAGAACATTGCATCACATTAGATTAATTAATTGGAAGCTCTAGAAATTAAGAAAAGTCTCGCCCAAAATAAAAATTTAGTGAATAATCAAATAGATTTAAGTTTTGTGGACTCTCCACTCATTTTATGTAATAAGGATTAGGTTTAATACCATCACACCTGTTGTAAATCTATAGTATTGATTTTACTCTTTATCTTTTGATTGTCGTTTGCAATAGGAAAATTATTAAATTGGTAATACTTTACATTGTTTTATTTTTGTATTTACTCTATGTTATGGATTGCTTCACTTTTACTTATTTTACCTCCTGATCAATTACCCAAAGATAGCCTGTTATTTTAAGGACAATAACTGCTTATAAAAAAATAATGATTTTAGTGCCATTTACCATGGTAAAATTTTACAACACTATTATGTTATTAATATTCATGTTCGACCACTTGGATCACTTTACAACCCTTCCATTTTATAATTCACCTCAACCGATTGAGCTTAAACTTTGCCCACGCCTTTTGTTGTAATAACAATATAACATATGGTATACACAATATTGTACAATATTAAAAATGATTGCGTTTCAAGATGGCAGATTACATCTCTTATTTAGAACAGCTTTAATACAGGTACCAAATTAGAGAGCTTAACCAGTAGAAAACGATAAGGTGAAATTTTGATATTGTTTAATGTCAGTAATCTGAAGTGCTTATACTACATCGAAGTTTATGGGAGTAATAGAAACAGAAATAGAAGTGCCTGTCTACGAATGAGAAAGAATACAATATATCTGATTTAATGGCCACGTTATTTCTTGTTTATCTAATTTTAGATTGCTCGTCTTCTCTTATAGGTCTACAAGTGAAAGGTCAAGTTTCGAAAAATTACCATCCGAAATGCCTTAAGGACTGTTATTTGTTATTTGTCTTGAATTTTCTGTTTCTGAAACTTTCATAAATTCTAACGTAGGTATAATACTTCAAGTTGATGACAATATTATTGTTTTGCTGACATCTGCATTCAAACAGTTCTGTATGACATGTTCGATAATAAACGGAGAATGTTAGTTTTTTTAACCCCCAAATGTTGCACCCCTTCTAGAGGTTAAAATATTAAGTTTTAGAGTTATAACAAACTGATCATTTTTATAAAAAAAAATTACATATTAAACATATATATATATATATTAAACGATTAATATATCTCGATAAATAGTAGGCAAATACAAGATATAACGAGCAACATATATGACAAAACAAAAACAAATTAATCAATAATTCCTTCACCAAAAGCACATGTCTATCTGTTCGCGCCAAAACAATATAAGACGGTATATTAAAGCACTTAGTAAATCACTAATTTTTATTATTATACTTTATGTATACATTTCGCCTAATGAGGTAAAGTTTATATAATAGTTCACCTTATTCATAAGTATGATTTAAATTAAATTTGCTTTTACCAGTGGGTTATTCCCGAAATCTACCTGGGCGTCTATTAAAGGTTTGTTACTGTATGTTGCTTTATAGGTTTCTAGAATTTCTCATGTGTCAAGTATGGGTTCTTCTTTTAAGGTTTTTAATATTGTTATGTGAATAAACTGATTGCATAACCCAGATGTATGTTTCATTGTTTAGCGTAAGTCACGTGTTTTTGGAAACGTGTGTTTATTTCTCTTTTTGATTTCCCTATATACACAGCGCTACAATTGTTACATTGAATTGGCATGTATGAAATTTGTAAGTTTGCCTGGTTTATCTAACGATACCCTCAAAAGGCAAAATGTATACACAGACTATAACAATAAAAATGGGTGATTTACCCAAGTGTATTAATATATTGTTTTATATACTGGTATTTAATTATTGAAACTAGGAATAGTACAAGTAGATATTTTTTGATGTACATCAAAAACCTGCATGGAATTAACACCTGTATGGAGGCCCAGCTTTATTTTAATATAAAAAATATTACAAATTTAATAATTAACAATATAAAATTTAACACACACATTCAGGGTCATTCAAACTGAGTGGTACATTAGACGTTTTAGGGAAATTTCATTTAAATTTAGTTAGTGGTAGTTAGGATGAAATCATCCTTGATAACCCCTATTTCCAAATTTTCAAATGTGTAACATGCTTAGTTTTCCTCAAACGTCTAATGTACCACTCAGTTTGAATAACTCTCTATAATTTCTCATTTTTAAACTATTTAAAGACACCAGTTGCCATCACTCACACAAACTCTTCAAACTTTATATATTCATCTTTTCCATTTCATAGCATACATTTTAACTTCTTCTTCAACGGGGTAGAAGCCCAATGATCGGATCATAACTCCCACTTCCTTTGAGGTTATTTTATCTTTATCAAAGAGCAAGAAAACTTCGTGCATTTCCGCTATATATTCTTCTATTATTTTTTCCATGTAATCAACGTTTCAAATTAATTACGAATTATTTTGAAAATGTTTTGATTAAATCTCCTCTAAACTTCTGCTTTTTTTCAAATTTAAATTATGACGGATCAGTATACATATTTAAAATTTAAAACATGAATTTTAAAATTTTAAGTTTTATAATTTTGGATAAAGAGTTCTACTCATAGTTATTACCATTTTTGAGAAAATTACTTCTTTATTTTTTAACCCTTTCTCGTGGATTGAACAATTTCATACTTTATAGGAAGTTGTATCGTCGTCAGATGAAACTTCTCGAATTTTGGTTCACATTAATAAAACTTTCGATTTGACGGCTACATTTACTGAACTAGAAAGTTCGTAAATAATTTTTCTACTTTTATGACGAATGATCAGTTGAAATGGGAAATCCCTGTATATAGGAATATTTCTATCAGCCGAATGAAAAAAGAAGAAATAAATTACATTTTCAGTTATTCACCCATTAACGTTCATAAAGAGCTCGACGCGAACAAAAAATTTTACTCTTCGGAATGATTTACGGACTGAAAGAATCCTTTCAAAAAAGCTATAGCGAAATTCCTATTTATAGAACGAAGAATAAATGAATAATTTAGAATAAAAGAAGTTGCTTTTAAGGTGAATATTTTAAAATTTTGAACTACACAAAATTAAAAGCATTTTACTTAAAGGAAAAATTAAGTATAAGTAGATAAAAATTGTGAAAATTTATAAATATAAACAGTTTTAAATGAATGGTATGATGAATGTCTACCAATTTGCCCAGCTAAACCGAATTTACCCTGCTTTATATAATGTTAATTTTGCGAGATCTGTGGCAAATAAATCGGGTGTAGCTAACTACAGGTACAGTCTTTGAAAATACCCTCCAGTTGGGCACCGAACCAAGTACGAAAGGATTATCCGTCCCCTACTGCGGGTAGGAAGGGATGTATATACAGCAATGACAAGTAACGAGATAATTAGAATAGTGGAATTTGAATTAGCAGTTTAGTTTGATTTCAAATTTGAGTACGCAACAACGATAAGAGTTGAAGTAGTTTTTAGTGGAAAAAGGAAAGACGTGTTGATTATAAAGTAGTTTTATTGTTTTTGTCGTTACCACTAGTATTTTAAATCCGACTGGCAACCCCTTTAAGAAAATATCCTACAACCTTCTTTATCTACAAATATATAGAATCTCAGGTTAGGTTAAAAAAACGAACAGCTAATTCAGTCATTTTTTCACATTTAATGATCAAAACGATCAGATTGTTTCGTTACAGTAAATTATGTGGTCAATATATGAATCATAAGGCAAACCAATAAAACTGAAGTATTGTTTCGTTATAAGGAGTTATTCTTGGTAAAGTATTTCGTTATAGAAATTTTACACTGCATGTTCACTTGTGAATGTTTTTTGTTGTTACGGTACACCCCTTTTTAAAGTGTTATTATAAAAACCAAAGCCTAAAATGGAGCCAGAAAACATTTTATTTATAATAATAAACACCAATAAGGTTATTTCGAGGTAGATGTAAGTCCATAAATACAGACGTGAGATTGATCTATATTTTTATGGATTTACATATATTTTCCGTTCCACATTTACAATCTTATACCTTTTAAGTTTTGTACGGTGTATTCACTGTGAAAATGCTTGTTAAATAAATGATAAAAAAAACAAACACTTCGACTCGACTGATACTCAGTATAATTTTGTTCTACTCTTGATATTGACGAATTTCGTAGAAAAAATATTGTCGAGTCTGATAATTAAATTTGGGAAAATTAACCAAGTGTTTGTTTTTCTACCATTTATTTAATCTTATACCTAACTAAACCAATATTTCAAAAAATCAAACAGACACCGTATAACAAATTGATTAAGGCTTTCGCGGCCAGTTGACGAACTGATGTTATCCTTCTTCGGGTGTACAGGCCGTCGTCGGTTGGAATTGCTTCCTAACGTTTCCTAATGACCGGGATCTTCCCTGCCGATATTTGCAAACTCTTCGAAATCTGCCTCAGCGGAAGCTACTTCGTGTGGAAAGGAGACTTCTATGAACAAATGGACGGAGTAGCAATGGGAAGTCCACTCAGCCCGATTATGGCCAACCTCTTCATGGAACACTTCGAAAATAAAGCAATACAGACCTCAAAGTACATGCCAGCAACATGGTTTCGCTACGTGGACGACACTTTCGTGATTTGGAAACATAGCATGAAGGAACTCGACAACTTTTTACAACACCTTAACAGTCAGCATCCCAGTATCCGGTTCACTATGGAGACTGAAAAGGACCAACAGCTGCAATTATTGGATGTACTAGTGAAGAAACGAGGCAACAAATTGGGCCACACAGTATTCAGAAAACCAACCCACACGGACAGATACCTACACGCTATGTCTAACCATCATCCGAGTCAAAAATATGGAGTAATTAGAACCCTAACGGAACGAGCTCGAAGGATTTGTAAACCAGAGGACCTGCAGGCAGAGCTGGAACACCTGCGGACGGCCTTTCAAGCAAATGGTTACAACAAAAAGGAGATCGAGAGATCAATGGGCTTAAGTACATCAAGATCCCGAAAAACCGAATTACAACGCACCACCACTCAAGCTTATCTCCCTATGTTCCGAGAGTCACGGACAGAATCGGCAGAGTTCCGAAGAAGCACGACATTGGAACTATTTTCAAGCCGACAAAGAAAATCCAGCAAACCTTCAGATCAGCGAAGGACAGGAGGGACGCACTTTCAAATTCAGGAGTCTACCGCATACCCTGTTCCTGTGGCAAGGTTTACATTGGATCTACTAAAAGATCTGTAGGGACAAGACTCAAAGAGCATAAAGCCAGCTGCCGACTAGGACAGACTGAGAAATCAGCAGTAGCCGAACACACATTGAATGACGGAGAACACAAAATATTCTTTGAAAGCTGCACCTTGCTGGCATCAGTTAACGGCTATTACAACAGACTGACCAGAGAAGCCATAGAAATCCACAAACACCCGGATAATTTCAACAGGAAGGAGGAGACCCTTAGACTGAATCAGATCTGGAACCCAATTCTTAGGAACGCACGAACCATACCAATCGACACATCAAAATCTACTGAAGCGGAACAAGCTCCGCCCCCTACCCACAGGCATAAATACCATCTGAGTAGGAGAAAGGAACAGTCTACAACCAACAGCGAAAATGGATAGACCTCTGAAGAAGCTCGCCACTCGTGCTAGCGAAACGTTAGGAAGCAATTCCAACCGACGACGACCTGTACACCCGAAGAAGGATAACACCAGTTAGACACCGTATAATTTTGGCTAAAGCCAAATTGATTTTATTGATCTCCAATTTTCGATACAGATACAGTTTAAAGGAGAGTGAACGTCTTTATTTTGAAAGCCTGTGGAATGTGGAGAGCAGAAGCCGGAAAGTCTGTATTTGTCTGTATTGATGTTTAGTGTCGTCGCGTCTTGTGCTAACAGTGTGATTGGTCAAGGTATAGAAATGTGTGAATGGGGTATTATGTATGCTATGAATAAATACAAGAGATATTTATTATAACGTAGTATGTAGTTGTTGTAACGTTTTAATTCTCTGTTTAGTTCTATACAATAGTGACGATTTGACAATGGATTTATAGTTCGCTTAATGTGAAGAGATTTTTCAATAGCCATATGAAGAAACAATTGATTTAAAAACTTAGAGTCGATCGTTGTTAAATATTACTATTGAAAGTGCAGGTGTTAAGAGAAGCGGAAAAGCCAATAAGCACCAATTTAATAGAAAATTTAAAGAGAAACAATTGGATTTTTGGGTGCAACAAAAACAATGCATTACTTTGTTTTCTTTATTTGCTTTTTGGAAGTTATAAAGCATAGGCAGAAGTAGGGAAGATGGACTTTTATTTTTAGGATCGTATGATTGTGCAACATCCGCTTCTTTCAGCACGAGCCTCCACTTTTTACGAGTGGAACTTCTGAATTTTGTACAAACTATTCATAAAAACATATTATACTCTGTAGTATATATGTTATTTCCTTAAAAATTCTGATATAGTTACAATTTCAACAGTGCCTCCAGCAGTTTTGTTAACCTACCCACGGTACCAAACTAGAGGGTAAGCTTAAGAGGACCCCGAATAGTTAGTTAGTTGCTGATGGTATTGTTCTTGGTCGATAAAGAAGTTACATTTTGTAATGTCTAAATAAATGCGTGGGTTAAAAATATTGCATTATATTAGTCTCCTTGCAGACCAAACAAAGGTATAAAAAATGGACCGCTTCTCGGACAATAATTTTTAAATTTCATGACACCGGTCGACCCTGCAGAGGAAGCAAGTTTTTTTATCGGCAATGGTGATTCAGCTGAAAAAAAAGAGACAAAGAAAAACGAAGAAGGCAGCGAAGCGTGAAGTTATATGTCGTAACGTTATTGCAAACTTTCACCCTGTTAAAACGCTTTTCAAAAAATATGAGGCAATTGTAAAACGTAAAAATAGGCAATAAAATGTGACACTTTAAATGCTTTACGAAGCCGTTTTGTCAAGTTCCTAGACTTTATATCAAATAGATATTTATGTATAAGCATTTGGGCGTTTGGTAAAACGATTCCCGTTTTATAATAAAAACGGAACCCTTTATAACGCCAAACTCTGTATAACGTATAAACTACATGAGTTAACAATTGTAAGAAAAAACACACTGTGTGTTTTCTCTAAAGAGTGACTGTGAAGTGTGTTACTATTAATAAAACATATAATAAATACAGATGTAACATACATTTCGACTATAATGTCCTTATAAGAACATAATTATATTTGCTTTTCTGTTAATTTGGATGATACACTGATGATAACAACATTGTAGTCGAAATGTACATATGTATTTGTTAAATAAATTTGTGTTAAGTTTTAGACGATTTATTTTATTTTTTTTGTTACATGAGTTAAGTTGGTTTGTCTTATAAGGTACAACCCATACACTGGAAAATCAATATTCCCAGATTAGGAATATTGACAAGATAGATGATTTTTTTGTTCTTGTTTATAAATTATTGAAAAGGTATAAAATTAAGAAAAAATATGTTTCTAGCCCGATATTATTAAAATAACTTGGATTTTAGTGTTACCTACACTGTTCTGAGCGTAAGCAATGTTCTCTGTACTAAAAAATGATGACATTTGAGTATGCAACCAACAAAGTACATTCAGGGACACGTATTTAAGTTTCCCATGCGCTAAACGGAAATTTACGGACTTTAAGGATTGAAAATCATTTACAATAGCATTTAAGATACAAACCAAATATATTTAAAACATAATTAAACTTCTTTAAAAAAGAATAATACTGTTGATTACAATAATATATGTGCTATAAGTGAATATAAAGTTAATTAGTAACGCAAGTAGATTTCTCGTTGATAAAAAATATGTGATGACTGTGATAAAAATGATGTATATTGACGGTACTACCATTTACATGTATTTTACAAAGTCTGATTTTATGGTTTAAATAATAGTTGGTAATATTGAATTAAACTAGTTTTATATTACTTTAATTAAAAATAGTTCATAAAAGTGTTCACAAAACCCTATGTACAAGAAAAATAGTGTCGCACAACATTTATTTGAAATAACTACACTCAACATTTCAACTGCCTCAAACTTTCTAAGTGAAGTTACGAGCGCTCTTAATAATTCTCGCGTTTCTGTCCCTTAATTCGCAAAATGGGTTGCCTACCCAAATAACATTGCTTTATAAACGCGAGGCGCAGTCTAATTATAATCACGTCTCTGGTTCTGACTAACAACATACACTATCATCTTCTGGGTACTTACATTTGCATTCCATTACTGTTTTCTGATAGAAGGTAATTTAATTTTAATATTTATAGAATAGTAGCCGTGGTAGGTTAGACCTAACCGTTCATTTAGACCACGATCCTTCAGCCCGAATCTTAATTCTACTTTGTATTTCGGCAGTGAATGTCTATGTTCTTATGTTTATAAAGTAATTGAAAATCGTGTATTACTATCACTAGTATACTTTATATGTAATTATTTTTATATCATATCAATGTCAAAAAAATAATTTGTAGTCAAGATCCCAAATACTTGTTAAACTAGTCATTCTTCCTTATTATGATCTTTTATGGGTTTAATTTATGTTTAAAATGACCATTAATAAATTCATATAAAGGTGTTCACTAAAGATTTAGTACGTATTTGATTTTAAATATCTCTTTTACTGTATAATATGGGCCCAAATTACGAACACGTTGTTTTTTATATCAATATGTTCTTTTAGAATTACGTAGCCACTTGTTCACATTGAAAGGTGTAGATTTTCCTTTTTATTTTATCCTTCAAAATCTTTTTTAAAGCAAAAATTTCCTTACTATTTAGTTATTTTGTAATATCTTTGCTTGCTTATGATTAGGTTCCTTATTGTAAGGAAGTGGCTTATGATGCCATCATTTGGCAATGAGCCAAAGCATCCATACACCTATTAATTATAATACGCCTAAGTGGATGACAAAATGACAAAAGGTGGAGTTGTTCGTTAATCATGTCAAAAAGAAAACACGTAAACTTTAGGGAAGCTGTTGCTAACTTTTAGTAGTCTTCCTGTAAATTCGTAATAGGGAAATAAAGATGTAGGTACTTTGTGATAAACATGAGCACGTGATAGAATTTACCAACTAACTACCACGATATCAATCACTCATATTGACATATTTCGCACTGATGCCCTCTTACACATCATTGTTCGCGCGGGACTTTCCAATTTCGTGACGTCAATCATCGCAACGGTTTCGCTCAAAGCAACAGTTACTTATATATAATAAATACGTGTATAATGTCCAGCGCTTCAGCTGGTATAAAGCCCGTATTAATTTTATTTTAAAAATAAGACCATGTATTATAAAAGGACATCATGTAAGGTACGAAATATAAATAGTTATGATTATGTCAAAATTATATTCAATAATTATCATCTTTGTATTTGCTTTTCCTTGAATTTCATATTTAACGTCGTAAAGACTGGCGACTAGCATCCCCACATGTTTTATGTTATCTAAGGGTGACGAAAGACATAGGAAGGAACAGAAAGATGCGAGGGCAACATTTTTCTAATATACAGTATGTGTATAGACGTCGTGCACGATTGCGGTGGCGAGTTTTGCTAGCGATGCGATGCGTATGCTTTTGCGAGCGTAGCGATACGATGCGTTGCGTTGTAGATGCATTTATTATTCGTAGAACTATTTGTGTAGTAAATTATTGGGTTACTAATGTGATTACTGGTTATATATATATTTGATATACATATGTATTATGTATATTGTGCACAGTACTCGAGAAAGATCGGATTGTGTTAACACGTTACCATTGGCCATTGTGTTTATAAGAGCTCGTTGTTGAATTGTGGCTGTGCCAAGACGATCTGTCACCCCAGTATTGTACAGGAGAGACGCAAATATCTCCGGTGATAGCGGCACACGGTTAGATTTGACCTACCCTGTTGGTCTCCAGAATGTGTGTATACTCGTCTGGAGTGGAGGCGCGGGAGCGCAAACGCATGATTACAGGTATTTAATACGATTTGCTGATTGACGGATTCTGCTAAACCGGTGAAGATTAATTCGCAAGTGATCCAGAGGGGCAGTACGCAATTCCTTTATGATCTTGTCAACAGATCGGTAAGTGTTTTTATTATTTCATGTGATAACTTCGTATGAGCGAGAACGCCTGTTTGTCGTCATCTCACATTCACACAGTCGCCAGCCAGCGAAATATATTTATACCTATTCACGCACGCCTCCATCTCCTATCTAAGTAGATAATTAATTATATTTACTATTTCCTAATTATTGCTGAGTAAAATTATGTTGATTATTTTTATTGATTTAAATGTTCTTTTAAACATTAACCAATCAAATCAAGTCAAATCGAATTAATTTAAAAAAAACTTCCCCTCCTTACAATCATTTACGTATTTTTACATTCCAAACGAGATTAAATCAAGTATCTATGAGCATAACAAAAATTTTAAATTCAAAACTTTCATTCATTAACAAAATATACACCACTTTTTCGGATTTTCACCCCCAAAAAAATCACGTTATTTTTGTTTTAAATAATTGTTTATTGATAGTATAATAATATTCAAAATGAATTTTGATCAAGAAAGTATCCAAAAAAGGGGTGAAAGTAAAAAATAAATAAATTTAATTATGGTATTTCTTATTTATTTACATACTGTAACCTAACCAAAGCCCTTAGTAATGACACTTTTCACAGAAGGAATGAGAAAAACTTACCCCAACCATAACCTAACCTTACTAAAACTATCGCTGGTGAATAGCACTTAACCGTTGGTGCATAGCACTTTTTACAGTTGAAATGAGGAAAACCTACCAAGAATTACAGGCCGAATATTTCCGAAATCCAATAATCCTTTTCTATTTTCCCACAAACGATTCTATTTACCGACGAGTCCACTTTTCATGGTATTGGATTTGTAAGTAGGCAAAACAGTTACAACGACGAAAATTTGTAACAAAATGTTTTATCGTGATTGCAAATGATTTGTTTTTCATGTCTAAATAAATGCCTCAATTAAATTTTCTTTTTTCACTTTCGCCCCTTTTGGTAACTTTCCGACCAAAATTCATTTTTACTTTCATTATACTATCAATAAACAATTATTTAATGTAAAATAACACCACTTTTTTCAATTAATAACGAAAAAAAGGTTATATATCCCTTTTGATTATTTTCTCCTCCGACATTCATCTTATCTATACGAGGCATGTTTTTTAAGTAAGCACCGTTTTGAAATTAATAAAAAACGAGCAAAGATATCTTAATACTTTTATTTTTCCATGAAAGCCTGTACCTTAATCTACTTTTCAACATCATTTCCTATATTGGAAAATAATAGAGGACATTTAGTTCTTGGTCAAAAATTTATCGAAATTACCAGATTTGGATCGCCATTTCGATCTTGTTTGATTTAATTGGTGAGTAACCAATCCGACACTGTTAAGGAAGTTAATTTAATATGAAATAACAGGCAGCATATCGTCATATACTGATATTTACTGCTAATTGTGGTATTTCATGTTTGGCAAGGCCTGACAAAGGTCTAATTAATTGATTAATTAATTTAGTTTGCGTGCCATTCTGTTAATTTAAGCTGTGTCTTCGATTCAGTTTGTCCAGTAGATACCTTCGTAAGGCCTTGCCAAACATATAAAATACCAAAATTAGCAGTAAATATTAGTAGATGGTGTCCTACTGACTATTATATCATTTTATTTTTAAATAATTTGTTGCTTTTAGGTATGATTTATATTATTACTTAACATAATGATCGACTTTAATATATTTAGGATTCACTGCTAGTATCTGATTAAATGAGGTTGCAGACAAAATTGAGGTACACGTTTTTATATGAGAAAATAAAACTGTTAAAAGGAAGATTCTTGCAACTACAATGTGTTGTCAATACTTGACATTAGGTACAATATCATTAATGCACAAAGTACGAATATGAATAAGAATGAATTATTATAGGGTATGAGGATGGTACAAAGAACGAATGTGAATGGCTTTGAAAGGCAAAAATGTACTTATACTTGTATCTTACGCATTCCCTTTGAGTTTTAAAAACCACTAGTTCAGCAGCTTTCGGGATTTACTCAAAACTAGGTTATCCATTCCTATATTGATTTCAGTAACGCACAAAAGTGATTCACCAACGTTTTATTAAAATAGTTTCAGCTTATTTTTCATAAAACATATTTTCATTGTCATTATGGTACAAAGGCATTTCATTTTGATCAAAATATTTAACAGCGATACGTTTTAACATTGAAATTTATAATTTTGTCTCGTTTTTCGCATTTATCTCGAAAAATATGGGAACAAACGTAATGCTCCAATGGAGTATGTAGACAATTAATTTCGATATGTCTCGATCGGAGTTATTTTACACGAGAAAAACGTATACGACCTCTGAAAAAAGATTGATGTCTTATGTAACTAATATACATATATAGGGTGAGTCTTTTTATCTTCCCCGCTTTTTCCATTGCTGGGATCAAAATTAAGTACGTCTATTTAATGTAAAACTTGACCTTCATGTGATCGAGAATGTTAGGATGAAGGTCACTATTGGGTGCCTTTGTATATAGTTATAAATATTTCAATAGATTTATCTAGTTTTAATATAGTAGGTAGATAGACTTAGGTTGTAGTTGTTGAAGAATCGTGAGCTCTTACCGTTCTCACACACTTATCTCCTAAACACACAAAACAGATCGTCTCGACAGCATTAGGATTCACATTCAAAAACTAATATCATAAAGTGACCAATTTATGACCTACTCAAACGTTTTCCTGGAGAGTAAACAGTTGTAAGACCAGTGCATGCTAAGGGGGTGTCGCACTTTTTAAGATATTAATACTAAAATTAAGGAAACTTTTTTTGGTGCACTGTTGATGAAGACAAAAGAATGTTTCAAGAAATCTATTTCGAAAAACTTGACATGTGTTTCGACCGGGCGGTCTTTATCAAGAGTAGATTAATACTATAGTATTAAATTACCAACAGCTAGTCAAAGACCGACCGTGGGAATGTACCAAACAGTATCGAATATACCGAATAACCGACACAAAAAATATCCAAAATAAACCAAATTATATACCTAGTTAAAATTAATACAATAAGTTAAAATACTAATAGTTATCTATATATTTAAGTTTAACAAGATGGGATACTGTCACATCCGACAGTCACACTCAAGGTTACTAATTGATTCCCGCTTCGAAAGGAAACAATATTGTTTCTTAAAACTTTTGTCGAAATAATGAAATTCACTTATTATACTTCGTTGTTTTAAGATAAAAGACTCACCCTGTATATCTATTTTAGTCGAGAATGTTCCGCTTTAATTAATAGCAGTAGGAGAGGCGTACGGAACCGATACAACATTACTTTCTACAAGCCCATATGATTTAATATGTCTGTTCAAGACAAGAAACTGCATAATTAGTGGTTTAAAAACAATTATAAATAAATACACCGCGGTTTATGTTCAGTCTATGTAATACAAGTATGTAATAATCATGTATCTCCTTTAGGTATAGAATACTGATACTAAAGCTAGAGAAAATTGAAATGAAACGGTTAATAAGTGTACTTATGAATGTAGATAACAAGTTGAAATACAAAACGTTGCGTACTTCAACGTTTTAAAACGTGGGTTAACTCAAGGCAATAAAGTATAAAAAACGGATGATACGCTTTCAATTTCAAGAAGCTTTTAAGAATTCACACCTGTGCGTAGATTCGTATTCCGTGCACGCTTTTCCCAATGGCGCGTTTCGTATCAATCAGAACAAAAAAGAGATGAATAATAAAAAATGCTCGCCAGGAAGTCTCAGAAATTTTTTAATTAACACATTAATCAAAACTGTTTCTATTTTACAATTTGTGTTTAAATACTGTATTTTAAATTACTTTTGACGTATTTACTTATTTAAGAATATACCTGTATATACCACAAATATGGATTACTAGATAAAACGCTGAATTTAACGTATGTTATAGAAAGTACTAATTATTCTACGTCTATTAAAAAAAAGTAACAAAAAGTTGGACACTCACTATCCCTCGAATACATTAAATAAAATGATTAAAAACAATAAAGTTAAATTTCGAATTTATGAAATAATTGGCATTTGCAAAGTATTAATTTTGAATAAAACACTGTTTTATAAATTTCAACAGATTCACTTATCACTTGACAATTGTTTCGTCAAACTTTGGCTTCTTCGGAAGTTATATTTGAACTTAAATTAATTTAACAAAAAATATGGCTTATATGCTAGTTGAAGGAAGGGATAGAGATTTAGTAGTGGGGAACTACTTAATTCTATTTGTTCGTTTATTAGAATATCCCTATCTTTAAGTTTATTAATTTCTAAAATTTCTAGAAGAGACAGTTTTAGTTAATATTTTCTATATATAATATTTTAAAGTCTTCATTAAATTGATGATTATGAGTGATTAGGTGATTTGCATAATTGGAAGAATCAATGTTTTTGTTATAAAATGCTCTCTTGTGTTCATTAATTCTTGTTTAAACATGTAGAAACTTTAAAACAAGAATTAGTGAACACAAGAGAGCATTTTATAACAAAAACATTGATTCTTCCAATTATGCAAATCACCTAATCACTCATAATCATCAATTTAATGAAGACTTTAAAATATTATATATAGAAAATAATAAACTAAAACTGTCTCTTCTAGAAATTTTTGAAATTAATAAAAATTAAACGATAAAGTAATATTTAAATACTTCACCATTTTTAAAATAGTCCAAAAGTCACCCGCTCTCTAGTTTTACTTAAGTTTTGCAAAGAAAGCTATAACTTTGTAAAAAAATTTATTCCAATACTCTACTTCAAAACGCAACCAATTAGCAAATAAATTATACCACGTGAGTTTTAACGTAATTGTAAAAAGTTTTTGTTCAATACTTTTCAAGTATACTATTAACTGGTGTTCTACTTTGAATTTAGCATAATAGCTTATTTTAGGCTGTTGTGTGAAGAGAAATACACAACCGAAATTTACATAAATGTTTCTACTTTAGCACCACCACTTTGGTTAGGTTAGGTTTAGTGCTGAGAATTAGTTTCTTTCGCTAGAATATCGTATTTTGCGTACACCTTGTTTCAGTGTTGTACAATTAAGCACTAGAAAATTATAATATAACTATTAACCTCTCCGTTTGAGGTTATAACATATAATTGACGATGTAATTACTGTTATCAATGGTACCAACTTACCAAACTATATCTATGGTGCAGCTTATATAAGCGATAGGCACATAAACCAATTAAACTTAATGTTCTTAACTGTTTTGTTTTTATCGTTCTATGCTGTAACGATCACAAGGTTTCAATTTTATTGCTCATTCGTTCAATTGACTGTTAACAGCTCACTGAAACCTTAACCGTGCAACATAGGAGGTTCCTTCGCCTCGAGAGAATGGTTGAGAGCATAATAGTTCAGCTATTTCAGAGAAAAATTATACCATTTTTATGCCATATTTTATATATCAAAATAGATATTGAATTACTGTAAACTTAACTGAATAGAGAATTTTTATATTTCCATCAATAATCTTAGTTTAAATTTAGTAAAAATGTTAACTGCATTGTTTATAAATGGAAGCATTAAACAGACATTCGATCGTTTTTATTTGTATTCTATCTTCTTTTGTTTATTTTCAACAAGTGTGAATATGACAGTTCACTGAAACCTTAACCTTGCAACATAGGAGGTTCCATAGCTGTAGAGAGAATGGTTGAAAGCATAATAGTTCAGCTATTTCAGAGAAAAATTATCGCATTTTTATAGTATATTTTATAAATCAAAATATATATTGAATTACTGTAAACTTAACTGAATATTGAGCATAGGGAATTTTTATATTTTTATCAATAACCTTAGTTTAAATTTAGTAAAAATGTTAATTGCACTGTTTATAAATGCAAGCATTAAATAGACATTCGATCGTTTTACGCCATTATTCAAAAGTATTGGTGTCTGTACTATAAACAAATTTGTAAAGTTTTCATAAAACTATTTGTGATACTAAACTCAAAGTGTTTCTCTATTCATTAACAAATTTGACTTTTCTGTTGTACCAAACCTATCTCTTTGAACCTAACTTGAATAGAGCATCCAGTTTATGATTAACCATATCCAAATTTATTTGCTAAAAACTCATGGTAATAATAAATGAAACTCACTGTTTGTTTCCACAAATTATTTAAATAAACTTAACAATTGCTTCGCGTTACTAACTCTTCATCAGAAATGCGACTATCAGTAAACTAACAATAAGACTACGGAACATATATACCTTAAAATTAGGCAGGGGGTTGTTTAACAAAAAGATTTAATACCGGTGAATATTGACATCTATTTGGTCGGTTAGCAATGTATTAGTATTCTTATATTTATTTATCTGCATGGTTCCTAGTAAGAGGGTGTTTTGCATAATTTGAGTCGAGTTTTTTTATTCTTAAAAGATTTTTTGTGTTCAATAATTCTTTTTTTGAATGTACGTCCGGTCTGTCCAATATTAATTTTGTTACACGAAAGACAATTCAATTTATATACGCCCGATCGATTTTCTTTGTCGGTCTTATCTTTATTGTTTTTAATAAGTTTACCTAGCGTGTTTGTTGTATAGTATGCATTTTTTACATTATTATTAGTAAAAATTTTTTTAAACTATTACCAGAGTTATTTAAATATGGCATCGTTTTGTAATAATTATTTGTATTACATTCAATGGATGAATAAACGTGGTTTGCAATTTGTTTGCACAGTAACCTATTTAAAAGACTATCTACGATCTTATAGTTAGAATTATTACCAAATGCAAAATATTTAATGATTTTTAGTTGTTTTTCAAAATCTAACTTGGTCATAGGAATGTTAATTAATCTATACAATATAGCATCCGGTTTATCCAACAGGTTTTTCTTACAGATTAACTTAAATTGCCTTACTATTATTTTATAAGGTCTACTGAATTTTGCAGGTGAGCCTAAGACATGTTCACTGGACCATAAAATTAGTCAGTATTTATGTTGGTTACACAGCCTTAATTTTTTAATTTTCTTCAGTCCTTGAAGAAGGTAACCTTGTTACTGAAAAGTTCTTCAGACGTTTAGTGCCGTAGTTAGACGTTAGAGTTTGAACTAGTTTTTGTTCTATTGCCAAAAAGTTTGAAAATGTTACAATAATGCCTTTATCCGTTTATTTCGCCGAAACCTATTAACGTTCGCAACAAATTGGATTTGCTATATCGTAAACTACCCATTCAAAAGATCATTGTCAAGTACATCCTCGTTCTTGTCATCTTCATTTATCATTTCCGAGTTAAGTAAAGTTTGACATTTTGGACGCAACATGACCTTCCCTCTAGGAGCTGAAAACCATCACACGTGTGTAAAATAAAAGCTTAGCGATGGTGACATTCACGTCTAAGCTTTTTGTTCGTCCATTTTTCATTTGCAGGAATGGATACAACAGGAAATTCTTTCTCGTACAAGATTAATTTTAGATTGATTAATAATGGTGCATCATCCAAGGAGTAACGTCCATATTATCATATTAATAAATAACCAACCTTGTTATTTATGAGGTGATAAAGGGTAAACAAAAAGAAATGAACAGAAAAAAAATTGGCTTAACCTCCTAAGATCTATCTCCGTTAAAAGAAACTAGTTATACCCTTTGAGAAGAAACTTACTGAAGCAATAAGTTGACTCTAAATGTAAATCCGACCAAATTTGCTGGGTAGATTTTTGCCCTTGCTGTATTTTAGTAATATTAATAAGCACATTAAAAATTTGTACCTCTATAGAGATGTCTACCGATAGATGGAACTTTTTCTTATTCTAAAATTGTTGTGTATATCAGAATTTAGTAGTTTTATTAACATATCTATGTACTAAAGTTTATTAAAATCATACTTAGCGGTTTTGACTAATCAAAGAAAAAAGTTTTTTCTTCCTTTAGCGCCTTTTCACGGGCAAACCAATCAATTTGGTATATAGACAAGTTAGGGTCAATCGACTGATTTTGGTCGTAGGATAATTGGGTGCTCTATTGATGGAACCAGGAATGTGGAATTGCCATTGGTTAGTCGGTTATGGCTGTTCAAGGATCGTCAAGTATTCCAAAATAACTGATTTTGAATAATTTTTAATCCTTAAAAAAACTAAAAAGCTTTGGATCCACACCATGTTGCTAACAAAAACAAAAAAAAACTTTTTTTTATTTCATTCCCACCAGCTATTCGTGCTGGTGGACGGGCAGTCCCTCCGACCGACACTGTAGTGCAAAGCCGGAGGGTAGAGCGTAAGGCCCTCTTCAGCCTCCTTGCAGGAATCGTGGAAATGGGTGGGTGGTGTGGTTAGGGAGAGAAAGATGATACGGACGAAAGAAGACAGAAGAGAAGTGAAAGACTTATCTGTGGAATATTACAGCCCCAGCATCTACCTAAGTGATCCAAGGAAACCACAGAAAAACTTGGACCAGAGCAGTTGGACCCGGGTTCGAACCTGTGACCTCCCGAATACTAAGCAATAATCTAGAGTACTAGACCACGCTGCTCGGTGTTTCTAACCACCATAAACATATTAATGAAATTGTTAGGTGACAAGGCTCATTGTCCGATGTTTCTAATGATTAGTCTTACGTGAGCGATCCTTTTTAGAAGTTTTTTACCAACTTGTCATTAAAAATGTCGATTTACAGTTATTAACCTTGATGTACAAGCTACTTCTGAAAAGCAAATTAGTTTGCTTCTGTTTTTACTCTTCTTCGCATTGTTGAGTTTGGGGTGTGCTCCTGGTTCTGGTTCTGACGCTCCTGGGTCGCACTTAAAAATATAAGTACTGTAACCAGTAACCAAACATTTCAAAAAATGAGGGTCAATTTCGACCTGTTTCAAAAATTAACACACATTTCCTTCCTGTTGTTATTTTGTTTCTGCAAAATCACTTTCTTATTGTGATTTCCCTCATTCCAATTATATTCTGATCATTTTGGCTATCAACCAACTATCAGAACGCACAAGATACCGAGTGACTTTCAGTCGACTCTTAACCTTAGACCACCTAAATTAGAAACTAGCTTCAGAATTTTCCCAATATATTAATTTTAAAAATTCGACCGATGCTACTTTGGCTTTATTTCGAAACTACGATTTTTAGAAACCGCAATGTGCTGAAGCTTAATTGGGTCACATTTGAGGTTACTATCGAAAAATACGATGAAAGTGATTAGTTTCTTTTCTGATTCCTTTTTCAACTCCCATAGCCCTGTCCCCGAAAAGGTGCACACTACTGTGCCGGGTTGAAAACAAAAACCACTAGAGAGTAATCATGTTGATGTTGTTTTCAAAGGCGAACTCGAATCTGAATCCAGAATTGTCCTAAATTACTAAAAGATTAGTATACCTTAATCTTAAATCCAAAAAGCCACATTAGCTGTATTTCAAAATACATCACAATCGTGATGTGTGAAGCAACTATGCGACCAGATTCTAATTTAGCAACCTGAGAAATGTCTACCCTTTTGGTTGTTTTGTATTTTTATTTCAGATTGTAATACTATCAAGGACAAAATTACATTTTTTGAGCGTTGGATTAGGATTGAAGCTACATTTGAACGTAAAGTCGTAAATTACGTAGTAAATAAGCAATAAAAAATAAAAATCGACGTATGTCAAAAACTGGTATAGAGTTGTATTATCAGAATTGATATTAGAAAAGTTCGCTGAACCAAAACATTTAAAACAAAGAAGTTGGAGTCGAGTTCCGGTAAAACCGGAAATGACCGACTACAAGTATTTTAATTTAAAAGAGCATCAGATTCTACGTTATATGGTTCATTTTAGAAACTCTACCCGCATTAGGAATTAAAAATATTTAGCGAACGCGTTACATAAAATATCCTGTATACCGGCTAAATAAATATGTAAAACTAGGCACTTTTATTTTTTAACGCATATACATAAGTACACACAACACCTTTTTTTATTACAATGTGGATCTCGTACAACGCAATATTAACAACAATTTTAACGGGAAATTTATGTGAAAACGAATAAATTAATCTTATCAATCAAGAGATCACTGCGTTGTTTGTTTGCATTGCTAAAGAGTATTAACGAAATAAAATTGCTATCTAATAATAACCGTTGATAAAGATATAGACTCTTGTATTGATGACAAAACCGAGCGGTGTGGTTTAGTGCTCTAGATCATTTCTTTGCATTCGGGAGGTCACCGGTTTGAACCCGGGTCTGGCTGCTCTGGTACATATTTTCTGTGGTTTCCTTGAATCACTTAGGCAAATGCTGGGACAGTAATATTTCACAGATCATCTTTCTCTCTCTAACCACACTACCCACCCATTCCCACAATTCCTAATAGGAGGCTGAGGAGGGCCTTACCCTACCCTCCGTCTTTGCAACACTGTGTAGGTCAGCGGGACTGCCCGCCCGACAGCACGAGTAGCTGGTAGGAATGAAACACAAAAGTTTTTTTTGGTTGATAAATAAGTGTTTAATTACATTAATGCGATATTAATTATTGAATATATTATACCCACTACGGATTACCTCATACAATGAGGGTAAAATTTGTTACTGTTGTCACGCCCCCACCAGGTTCGAGTCCTGGGTAGTGGGTGTAAAGTAATTCAATAATTAATATCGCATTAATATATTTAAAAATTTACCAGTACTAAAAATTCTTCAAATGTTACATTATTAAGTGTTTAATTGTTGTAATATCCCAACTAACTTGTGTTACTATATACTCGCTACCAGCAAAGTCTGCACCATAATCAACTTGTATTACCGGTGGGCATGTAGGAGTTGAAAATGAAAAATGCTGGTTCTCATGTAATGGAATTTAAATAATATATATGTGACAGATGATAAGGCGTAATCTTGAAAATAGAAAGTGAGTATTGGCTGATATATTTTCAATTAAAAACAAAATGCAGGCATATACCAATAGTAAGATAAAAATAGTTTACTGAATGTTTTATTAGAAGTTATATTATAAGGATGAGAAGTTGTACAGACTATTAATAGTACCTAATAATAGGCTTTAATTAGGCCTTCAATTTCAGAACGATTGACCAATTTAAATGTGAGAAGGGTATAAATAATAAATGTGTGACAACGCTGTACGTATTGGGAAATATGAACAAAGCGTTTTCGATATTTTTTGGTCAAGACTATCCAGAGCAATATTGCCTAGTTCAAGTACTACCAATATATCCATGTACATTTCTGAAATATGTGGTTTTATTTAAAATACATATTACTATATTCGATTTTGTAACGTGTTTTTGTGGAAAACCCGGTTACCAGATAGAGTACGAGGATGGTCTAATAATTCCGTGACTTTTAAAAGAAAACATCATTTTTCGGCAAAAAATTATTTTACTTTTCTACATAATCTCCTTTTGGCTCGATACATTTTGTCCATCATGTTACTACTTTTTTTTATTCCTTCTAAGTAATAATGTTTCTCAAGGCTCTTAAAAAGCATTTGTTTCCACGAAGACCTCTTCATTCAACCCAAATCTTTTATCGCCCAGCAATTCCATCAGGTTTGGAAACAGGAAACAGGGACTAAATCCTAAATCTGGAGAATAAGGTGGATGGCCTAGCAGTTCATAAAACAATTGACGAAATTTGCCATAGTGACTATACTTATACGCACCTGTGCATTGTCCTGATGGAACGACAACTTTTTTTTGACCAAATGCGGTAGTTTCTGCCTCAAAACAGTGTCAAATCTGCCCAGCAGCTCTGAATAAAATTTTCCGTTGATCGTTGATCGTTTTACCTTTTTCAAGGTAATTCATATGAATTACACCGCGTGAATTACAGAAAACTGTGCAATGCAAAAATTCATTTGAATTGCGGCTGTACATCTCCAAACACTCCTTTGAACTTGTCAGACGCTGGTGTTTATAGTCGATCGTGAGCAATCGTGGCAGCTATCGTTACGACAGCTTTTTCATGTCCAAATATTCATGCAAAATGCAAAATGTGATGCACACGCTCAGTTGAGATTCTTACAGCCTCAGTCAACTCACAACTCACACACTTTCAACCTTCGATCATCCAATATTATTTCATTGATTTTGTCAACGATTTCTGACGTAACGACTTCTTTGGACTCTCTCCGACTTGAACGTTCGACGTCACTTGTACTGGTGGGCGGTGCGGCACAACGAAACGGTAAATAAATTTTTAGCCATTGAAATCGACGGTGCAGAGTCCCCATTGTATTTATCAAGCTTATCCTTGGTTTCTTAAACGGAATTTTTGTGCAAAAAGTAATGCTTAATGAGCACACGAAATTCACTTTTCTCGGTTATTAGGTTAGCTTCTTTTAATGGCTGTCAAATATAAATTAAACGTTGCAGTTTGCCCAAAATTGTACAGTAGTATACCGATAAAGAAGAAGAACTTAAGAAAAACAGTGTTGCCAATACAGGTACAAAAGTCACGGACATGCGAAACCACCCTCGTGTACTGGAAGAGTATTTACATGCTTTTTGGTTCTGCTTGCCGTGACTGTGGCATTTATATCTAATTTCTCTGATGTCCAATATCGGATTAGTCTTTCTGATTTGTGGAAGGATTTGTTGTGTTGGATACCTTTTCTTCTTAGTAATTGATCCGAAGGGTATCAAAAATAGAAGTATCTTTTTATTTTGAGCTTTATTTATGTGTGGTTGTCATGTGGTACGTTTTAGGGTTTTATAAATGCGATTCCGTTTTTATTATCATGTAGTAATCTTTTGCTTTTTGGGTGTTTGATCCTGTTTGTACCGCTACGTTTTGATGTTTTGAATTATGGGTGTTTGATTCAATTTGTATTGCTACTTAGTGATTTTTAGTTTTCCGGTTATCCTTTGCTTATTTGATCCAGAAAATCTGAAAAGGTAGGTATGATTGCTAAGATTGCTGAAGTACACATTTTCAAGTGAAAGCCCCGCTTTGCAAGTGTTAAATAATAAAATATTTCTGAAGGGGTAATCTCCAATAGTGGCACTTTTCGCACTTCTTAGTGTTAATTTATTCATAAGTTTAGTTATAAGAAAGTGGAGACTGTTTATCATGAGTACCGAGCGGAGTAATCTACTGCATTAGATCATTGCTTATCCTGCTCTGATCCCAATTTTCTGTTGTTTCCTTGCATCATTTACGTAAATACTGGAGTACTAATATTTTCTACATGGAATTTTTTACTTCCTTCTGTCTTCATTTCATCCGTCTCATCATTCTATCCCTAACCACCACCCACCCACTCCCACAGTACCTAAAAGGTCGCTTAAGGGAGCCTTACACCCTACCCTTTGGTTTTGCACTATAGTATAGGTCAGAGAGACTGCCCGCCCACCACTATGAGTAGCTTAGTTCAGCATTGGAATAGGTTTACTGGATTCGGGCACTGGAATAGCCTTAATAGGCCTTAAGGTCTAGAACGATTTCAGACATGATGGAAAGGAGCAAGCTGTTCTGATAAAACTCTAATCCAGTTACTGAAACTGGATTGCCCAATGGACCCAAAAATTTCTATTAACGGCTAATTATTAGAAGATTATTTGTCGTGATTTTGATAAATTAAAAGAAAAATTAAAATTTCTCAAAAAATCCCTCTTTTGAAATGTGTCAATTAGTATCAAACATATCACCTTTTAACTCTTTCCAGTAGCTTAGTCAGTCAAGCAGGTATTTACATTAAAAAATGTACACTATTTGACGTTTTTATGAAGGCCACCATATAAATTGTAAGCCTTACAATTTATAGAAAAAATGCCGATACCTTTTAATAAAATTGGATCATTCTAGTTAAAATAACGTTTGGGCTAGAAACGGAAATATCCCAGTTTCGAAAATATTTTCATTAACTAGATCTCATTGGCTTCTGGAGGTGTCCCAAGCTTAAAATCGATTGACCCATCACCCTGTACTTATATGGGAAAACACAATTATCAGTTCATGGAGTACATCATCAGTAAACAGGCAAACAAAACTCCTCTAATGGTTTTATACATACTGGAAGTTAAATTGTAGGGTTTTTTCACATACCCTGCACCTATATGCTATCTACCTGCTCATTAAAAGTTTATCTACTTCCACGTAGAGTTGAAATTAGAAAGTAAATACATCCGAGTTTCCAGAATCAAATATTTTCAAGTATGTACATATATTTACATCATACTTCAGTGAGAACAGACGCGAAAATAGACCTTGTTATTTTAAATAGGGCCTCATATTCGTATTAAAACGTTTTATGACTAACTAACTGAAATTATGTGTAATTCTATCAATTAAAATTTAACCAGATCGTTTTTTGAATAACTCAATGAAGGTACACCTTTTAGCTTATTAATGAAATCTCGCATTGGCGGATTCATTTGATATATGCACAGTATACACACATGTATTAGATTGAAACAAACTATATTAAATATGTATGAAAATTGCTCTTCTTCCTTTAATTCATTAAATGGTATAAACATTTTAAAGGTCAAAATGTGTTTTTGTGGTAATCAATATTTACGCTTTGGTAAATATTTTTCAGGGTAGCTGGTAGAATTATAATTAACGGTGATTACGTGTTACAAACGTATACATTTATTAAAAAAGGAGGACGCTGTTAGCTCTTGGTGAAACATTTTGATTCAAAAAAATTAAAATTCGAATAAAACACTTGGAGACGTTTCATTGTTAAGTTATTGATAATACTCAATGTACATATCGCCCTATTAAGGCATCGTCTGGAGTAAACTGTTACTAATAGTAAACTATTGCCTTAATAGGGCGAAATGCACATTGAGTAATATCAATAAATTAATAGTGAAACGTAATAAATTTATATTTATCTATAACGTACTGATGGTATAATGTACCAAATAAACAAGTGGCAAAACTGTTACGAGAGTCGCCTGCACACGTTTTGCACACTAACGCCCAACACGTAAATAAAAGAACCTACCGAGCTGCATTTAGCGGCACATGATAGTTACAATCCCCCTCTACAAAACTGATATATTGTGCTGATATCTGCCAACAAGTTCTCTCTTAGTAGTTAACCGAGCGGCATGGTCTGGTGCTCTAGATTATTGCTTAGCAATCACCGATTCGAACTCGGGTCTGGCTGCTCTGGTCCAAGTTTTCTGTGGTTACCTTGAATCATTTAGGCAAATGCTGGGGCATTAATATTCCACAGATAATCTTTCACTTCTGTCTTCATTTCGTCCATCTCATCTTTCTTTCCCAACCACACCACCCACCCATTCCCATGATTCCTGCAAGGAGGCTGAAGAGGGCCTTACGCCCTACCCTCCGGCTTTGCACAACAGTGTAGGTCGGAGGGACTGTCCGCCCACCAGACCGAGTAGTTGGTGGGAATGAAATCCAAAAAAGTTTTTTTGTTTAGTAGTTCAATTCGCATTTGTGAGACTGAGCGACGACTGTGTCGGGGTTGTCTTTTGAAATCTGTTTTTGCGGTTCAGCTTGGATTACAAATACGTAATATCTTAATTGGATACATCCAAAGATAATTAAAATTTTTGTTCTTTGCAAACACTATCTCTTATTACTTATCAAATTTCTGCTATGTGTTTCCGAAATGCCCGTTAATTTATTCCTATATCTTCCTGGCCATATAGAATATATCTCTCTATCGATTTAATTTCCTGTCTTATTCTATTTATAAAACCACTGGCAAGACTATTTCTTTCAACTACACAATTTATTGAAACAATTAATATTGCATTATCACTCTTTACCTATGTTACAATAATTAAACTTATAGTAAGATAAACGAAAAAATGAAAAAACGAAAAAACAATATTGTAAATCTTAATAAAATATTTTATTATACTTAATAATTGTTTTGTCACACTGTGACTTCATAGGAAGAATACAACAATACTACAAGTCACAATATGATTAAACAATTGTTAAGAATAATAAAAAAAATTATTGAAATTCACAAAATTGGTTTTTCATTTTTTCGTTATTATGAACCTCAATTAAGCAACAGTATACTCCGTCATATATAAGATGAACGAAACATAATTGAAATTATCTACCTTTAGTTTATTAAATTACATATTATACACAAATAAGGACTTTATTAAATAAATGTAATAATATCGTTCCAATATACAACAAACCCTCATTTGAAGTAAAACGACATAGTTCTAACACGGTCGTCGCCCGGTCCTAAATGTAAAATCTGCCTCAATGGAATTCCTAACAGTAGAAAATGTGAAGCTTGCAGATATTTTTAGTTTTAGAAACAATCTGTAGTAGACAGAATACAAATGTTACCAGTTGGAAGAATATTTCAAAGTACTACTCTTAATAACTCATAGAGTATAATATATTTGTCCTGTTTGGCGGTCCTAGGCGTGTTTGTAAGGTATGTAATTTCATGTGATGTTTCGTCTACTACCTCTAAATTTTTAAAGGAGTTGACATGGGGATGTTGTTAGAATCAGTTGTGAACTGCCAAGAAGCACATTTCGACCTATTTCACATCAATTCCTTTGAGAATGTCTACCGCAATAATCGACGAAATGTCAGGTGCAATTCGATTTCGATCACAACCCAATAATTCGGAAATTGACAAAAATGCTTCACAGATACCGACCTGTGGAGACCTGTATCCTTAATTCTAGTAAGTATTTTTCTAAGTGAAAATATTTTTATTCGACCCAAACTTATTAGGAAATATATTGTTTATTAATTTCAATTGAATTGTCTGTTGGATAATTATGAAACATCGTTTAAATTAAATGAAAATATATATAAACAAAATGATTTTAGATGTTTCAAATATGTTTATTAACATAAAACATAAAAAATAATCAACTTTAATCCTAAGTTTTCTATAAAAAACTCCTACGAATTCATAAATAATACAAAAAATTTACTTATACCAAGTAATGCAAAACTTATCTCTTTCGATGTTAGTAGCTTGTTTACATCAATACCTACAAGGGAACTCATAAATATCATTAAAATGTAATTAAATGAAATAGAATTAGATAACAATTACAAAATTCAACTAATAAACATAATAGAAACTTGTTTGAACCAAAATTATTTCTGCTTTAATAATAACTACTACAAACAAACCGAAGGATTACCAATGGGCTCGCCTATTTCACCGCTACTCTCAGACATTTTTATGTCAGATTTTGAAAACAAACTATTAAATAATAACAATAAACATAGTTTAACTAATTACATATTTTACTGGGCACGCTACGTTGACGATATCTTCTGTATCTGGACAGAAACAGAAAGACAACTCGATCAATTTCTTAATTACCTCAACAAATTGAATAATAGAATTAAATTTACAATGGAAAACCAAGATGTAAATCAAGGTCTGAATTTTCTAGATGTAAACGTTAAAATTATAGATAATAAACTTCATTATGATATTTATAGGAAAAACACAAGTACTGACGCCATCATACACGCAAGATCAAAACAGTCTTGGCAAATAAAACCTTCAACTTTTCACAGTTTGATTCACAGACTATTACATTTCCCATTAAGCCAACAGAATTATAAGAAAGAACTTGACATTATAAAAATTATTGCTAAGAATAACGGATATAAAACTAAATTAATTGATGAATTGATTAGAAACAAAAAGAAAAAACTAATTTTGAGCAAATTTTATAAGTGTAAACAAGAAGACAAACAATTCAAAAAAATTAATTATACTAGTAATAATAACAACAAAATTTGTACTGAATTAAAAAACTCAGGAATAAAAACAATTTTGATCAATAAAACTAATTTAAAAAGCATTTTAACAAATAACAAACAAAAAACCGATAAATTACAAAAAAGTGGTATATATAAGCTGAACTGTAAGGATTGTAATTCTTTTTACATTGGTCAAACAGGTCGTAATTTCAACATACGTTTAAAAGAACACGAAAGATATATGAAAAACAAAAAGGTATCTACAGGCATAAGCCTACATTGCCTAGAAAATGGCCATAAAATTGACAGAGATAACTTCAACCTATTACTAATAGAAAATAAAGGTCAATGTCTAAATATTTTAGAGCAGTTCGAAATTAAAAAACCCTTTAGAAATAATTGTAACATAACAAATGATAAATCCGAGTTCCAAGACACACCGATGATTGACCAATTTCTGAAGAATTAGAACCCGACAAGGGTTTTTCCCTAAATAACCATACCTTTGTATAACTACCTCTAATATACTTGTACCTGTACATCTTATTACTTGCAATACCTAACTATAAATACCTTTTGACTTTTGTATAAATAACATTAAGTTACAGTTTAAATTTAGTAAATATCTATTACTCTTGAGAAAGACTTCGGAAGTCGAAACATATGTAGAGTGTGTTAATAAACATATTTGAAACATCTTAAAGGGTTTTGTTTATATATATTTTCATTTAATTATATAGTTTATTATTATTTATATATTATTATTGTTAGGAATTATAGTAAATATTTGGTGATACTACCCATAGTGTTCGTATTTTGTTTTTTGCATTTTGTACGTTAAATAGATAAAAGTCAAGGAAGTAAAGGTTGATGGGCTTTGTTCTTGTGGAATGTGGACGCTAACCCAACACATAAGCAATTAGTGGCAGTAGGTTGGACTTGAAATCTAACTAATGTGTACATTAATTTATTCGGAACATCACTATTGGGGGTTTCAAGACAAAGTCTGATATTGACTCTAGAAAGAAATGTATTCAATAAAATAGATAGCTTTTAGTAAATAGGAACACTGCTTAATTTCCACACTCATTTATTGAAGCTTTTACAATTGTATCGCTACATTGTAGCTTCTTCAGAAGGTAACAGGTAACATTCACTGTATGAATGTACATTCATAAATTCAGGGATTCTTTGATGAATTTATGAAATAGTCTTCAATAAGTTACAGGTAGTTTTTTAGAATATATTTAGGTAAAATGTTTTCTTAATCTTAGTTTACTATTACCGTTGAAAATGACTACTTCGTAGTCGAAATGTATACATTTGGTTGTACCAATGAACATTGTTTGTAGTGTTAAAAGACGTTTGAATCTATTTTTTATATTATTCACATTACAAGTGACTCGGTACTCATCCGTACCTCTAATTATTATGTAGAATCTATTAATTAAAATAGATATCTCTCTTTTTTTTAACAAAGATTTCATATACTTAACTTTTTGCAAGGAATCGTAGTAGCAACATCAGTGTAGTTCTATTTTTGTTAAAAAACAATTGTCGACTGGGTTATCTACCACATTTAACAACTGCAGTGCTGGGGCAATGAACAGGTAATATTCATGACTAAAATATATTTTCAGATTTGAACTAGTATTTTTGCTACTTGTTCTGTTATAAATCTGAAAGTAAAAGTTAACAAATCATAACTTTTGGCTGCTTTTAATAGTCTAATCGAGTACTAACTGCAGAAAATAATAACTTTTTAATATAATAAGATTTTGATACTAATTGCATTCCATCAACGCGGAGTACAAGTACATGGAGTGTACTTTGAGGAAATGTACAGAATCTTTTAACGCAATTCTAGTCCTTAAACTTATTAAATTATAGTAGATATTTTATCAGTTGAGACTTCTAAGAAGAATTTACGACCTTCAGAAACTTATTTGCATTAAAATTTATTGACATCCCAACATTGCAAAAATAACAAAAATTTTAAACAATGTGCCGTATTTCTTGAAATATCGATCCTACGTAATCCAGCATTCACAAGTATGTAGCATACTTAGGGATCTATACAATCAAAATATTGGTGTTGTCCTTCTTCGGGTGTACAGGCCGTCGTCGGTTGGAATTGCTTCCTAACGTTTCGCTAGCACGAGTGGCGAGCTTCTTCAGAGGTCTATCCATTTTTGCTGTTGGTTGTAGTCTACAACAAACGTTAGGAAGCAATTCCAACCGACGACGGCCTGTACACCCGAAGAAGGACAACACCAGTTCATCAACTGGCCGCGAAAGCTTTAATCAATTAATCAAAATATTATTTTGTAAGATAATCATTACATTACAATTTCAGATTGAAACAACTTTGATAGTTTTTTGGTTAACAGTTTTTAACCAATCGCCGATTTATGCGTTTTAGACTTCATTTGTAGGATTTCTTATTCTCTACCACTGATCATGAAAAATAATGCTTTTCACGGAAAATGTGAGAAATCAATTTCCCCTCTCTATGTTGTTTATAACAAAGTTTGCCCACTAGTTTGATTCAACCTTCAACAATAGCTTAAATAACATTTTTCCGTTGTCAAAACCGACACCAGAGTTTTTCAGAGTTTCGGATGAGTTTTTGTCTAGTTTGTCTGCTCTATACCTAAACAATTCAATTGATGAAATAAGTTCTTAATGATGACTGTTTATTCCTCAGTAGTGTTAACCAGTAGTACATGTCTAATCCTGAGAAAATCCGCTTGGAAAAGTCAAAAATGAAGATAATGCCGATTACTTCAACAACTGAATGTTCTTGATTAATAAGGTTTACGTGCCTATCATGTAATATAAGCTCCACGTGGATTCAGTTTGTCAAGTAGATATATTTGTAAAGCCTTCACAAACCGTAGAAATAAAATAACACAAGTTACAAACACAATTTATTTTTACCACAATGCACAATTGGAGTTACTATATTTAAAAGCTTCCTGTATACAATTTTTAATAAATTCCAATGTTGCTGCACAAGCTAAGTGGTTCTACAAACTTAAATTTAAGTACAAAATTACGGAACTCAACATCAGATTACTGAGCAACTTTAATATGTATTTTCTGCCACCTTTTGTAATTAGTATTTAAGCGAATTGTTACTTAGTTTAAACTGTATTTCTTTTTTCCACCTGAAGAAGCCACTGTGTGGCGAAATGTGCATTGTGGTACAATAAATTGTGTTTGTAACTTGTGTTATTTTTACGATAAATGAATAAACACTACTTTGTTTATTATCACTTTTTATTTACAAATCCTTTTGACTATAGTTTCGACAAAAAAGCTTGTCATTGTCAAACGAATAATTCAAATTGAATGAATATGAACAGATTTGTCAAAACAAATGATTACAAATTGAATGAATGTAAACAGAAGTACAGTAGTGTTGATATACATTTTTTAGAAATACCATTAATTATTAAATGTATTGAACAGTACTGAGTGGTACAAATCTACCTGGTCATTTAACAAATTATTTTCCGAAATTTTTGATGATTTATATATTTCTAATGATTCTAAAATATTAAGTTTAAAGCCTTTATTTAGATTATTAATAATTTTAAGATTTTCTATAGTAGGAAACTGATGACCTGTTTCTAAAATATGGTTTGCAAAATTAGAATTATCTTTTCCTAATCTAAATGATTTAAAGTGTTCATTATAGTGAGTTCTAAATGACCTTCCAGTACTGTTTAATACATTTAATAATTAATAGTATTTCTAAAAAATGTATATCAACACTACTGTACATCTGTTTACATTCATTCAATTTGTAATCATTTGTTTTGACAGTGATAATAAACAAAGTAGTGTTTATTCATTTATCGTAAAGATGAATTATCACAGAGTAACGGCTGAATCAATCCAATTTTTTTGTGTTATTTTATTTCTACGATATTATGGAGTTACAATTTTTAAAAGCTTCCTGGATACAAGCCTTGGCAAACATTGAAATACCACAGGTAGCCGAAAATATTAATAAATGGTGAAATACTTTCTGTAAAATCATATTAAATTAACTTCATTTTCCAGAACAGCTTCAGTTTTGTCAGTACTTTATCGATGTCACCTATGGTGTGCTGATAAGAACTATTAAGTTCAAAATTGTGATCCACATCTGGTAATTCCGATAAATTTTTGACCAACAATTAAATGTTATTTATTTGAATAAAAAATTTTCATTACAACTGTACGAAACTGAACGATTTTATATAAACTTGTCTTGGTCAGTCATTCTTAAAATTTAATTAATGATTGATAGAAAGTAAAAAAATAAAATAAAAAGTAAATTAAACAAAAAGAAGGAATCTTGAAGTAAGAAGTTACAAATCATTATTAAAGTTACGACCCAACTACACACTTTGCTTCCTATAAACTACCCGACCAATATGAACAGTTAGTATTCCTGCTGATGAACTAGAATCAGCCCTTATAGTTTCCTCAGTACATAAACATTTTGAATATAACTTCAAAATCCGAAATTAAAACAAAAACACTTGGTGTAAGTTTCACAAATTTATTATCAATTCTGGCATATATCATATTCAAAAAAAGAAGGAATTAAAATCCTTATTCGTCTAAATATTAAGATTAAAGATCTCACATTTGGAACGCGCCCTAACAAGTAGGTACAATGAACCAAAAGCCATATCCCACCACCGATTTCGACCTATCGGGTCTCATCAGGTGGGCGCTGGCAGAAAGACCTTTACAGGCTATATTATAAATATAAATATAAATATAAATACAAGTACGGAATCAACAGAAACAACTACTCCGAGGACTAATACCCCTATCGGCATTGAATTACACTGTTGATTCCGACGAATTCCTTCTTTTTTGAATATGTTATATCTTCGTCCAAGAATCCATCGGAATCAACAGTGTAATTCAATGCCCATAGGGGTATTAGCCCGCGGAGTAGTTGTTTCTGTTGATTCCATATTTATATTTATATTTGTATTTGACTTTTTTGGATTTGTGATTGGGTTGTCTTGAAATGTCAATGTTTAACGGCAAGTCTGAAACCAGATTCGAGCTCACCTGTAATGGTGATTCGTTGTACCCTTTCCTTTTAGAGGACACCACTGCGGAGAATTGAAAAAAAGAATCGGATTTGAATGTGGTTTCAGAAAAGCTTTAGTACTTTGCAGTTTCGAGAAATCCTAATTTCAAAGCCAAATTAATATCATTTCAGATTCGGAATCAGCGTCGCCAAGTACGTCGGAAATATAATCATATCTCTGGTCTTAGCATCCTGATCCACGTTGACCTGTGTCTCGTGACCTGCTTTTTAAATTTATGTTTGTTATTTTTTTACTAACTTTTTCCTTTTAATATTATGCACCCCTTAGAGGCAACCCTATTCTAAGTAGAAAAGTATAATTTTAATTACAAACGAATGAAAATATTTTCAATTAATAGTTATTTTCAATGATATTAACCTAATGTGCAAGTTTCTGCGCGGTCGTTAATTTAATTTCTTAGCTTCGGGATATGAAGCACGCCATTTTATCAATATTTGAAGAATTCCGATCAACGTGAAATAAATTGTTGGGATATTAAAAATACGTAGATATAAATGAAAATCATTCCTCAAAATGTTCCCTGTACTGCTATAAATGTCGGTAAATCAATCATCATTGAATTCTGCTTTTTGGAATTTAATACCCAATAGGTAGGGTTATACTACGAAATATTATAAAGTAACAGTTGTAGAAAATATTATGTATAAGGTACAAGTTGGTACAAAGTAAGTTATTATGATAATAAAGACAAAAACAATTCAATACTTGGGTATATGAAATATTATTATCTACATTAGTATTAAGTATAAACAAATTCTGCAAAATATTAAGTATTAATTCATGTTCTATCTGTAATTTAACACTACCACTTTGTGCAATATTATTTAAGTATCTGTTCACCTATACCTAAAAATATTGATCACCTTGGACTTCCTGATCTATTCATTCTTTTTTTAAAGTAAATTAACAATTACAAAATCAATTAAAATTGAAATTAGCTGAACTTTGTCACTAAAACCTCTTTTCATAAATACTTATAATCAAGTACCTACACCCTGCAAAAAAACATTTCTCCAAAATTTAGTTGTTTAGGTAGAAAAGGAACGATACAAATAATTCATTTTTTTTAATTTTCGAAGTTTTTTGCCGTGAGCACTTGGTGATTCATATCTATCAATATTGAATACACATATATATATATTCTGTGTAAAACTGATTCATTAAACACTTGGGTAAATTACTAACTTTTTATTAATATACTCTATTTATACATTTTGCATTGTGAGGACATCATCAGGAGAGGAGTACAAAACTGAAGTATTTGTGTTGGTTCAACTAATTTATTGAAATTAAATTTGATCTTAACAGTGGGTGATTCACTAATTATTTTTTGTTGTGTATAGTTTTATTGATCTCTAGTATTTCATTATTCATTATCATGTCGAATAACCATAGTTTTCGCACCTTCAAGTTACAATTTCTTCAAAACCGGACCCTTCAGAGAAATTCTGTTCTCGGATTCTAATTCAGAGCGCATTAAAAGCCTTCGAAAAAGTATAATGTAATTCTGGCTAAGAGGTTCGGCTAAATATTGCCGGTCTGCGTAATAAAATTAGTTTTGAACTTCCTGAACTTTATTCATTTATGCGAAAAATGGCACTTTTACAAAAGGTATTTTTTATTTTTAAGAATGCAGTAGCTAAATGGGTTTTTCATAAAAAAAACATAAAAATGGAAATACAAATAATACTCCATAAAATTCATTATCATGAGTTACAATTGTTTTTATGTATATTCAGATACATCATAGATACTTCAGAATCAGAGTTATAAAGTTGTTCATTTTATTAAATTTAAACTTTCTAAGCTGCACTTATTGTGAAACATCAAATTAATAATAAAATAAAACACTAGTAGAAGGTTTGCACTAAATATATTGAGAAACTAAAGTATTTATACTCTTGATAATGGGCAATGCCCGAAACAATTGTCGAGTTTCTCGATATATTTAGTGCAAACATTCTACTAGTGTTTTATTTTATTGTTCATTTTATATTTAAAAACCAATATCCAACGTTTCGTCTCTAGTTGGTAGGTTTTATAAAGGTGGTTAGAAAGTCTCCCATTTAAAGACGAAACGTTGGATGTAGGTTTTTTAATGTAAAATAAATAACCTTACGAAGGAAGAAATGGAATATACACGGTAGGTAATAGATTTGGTAAAATCTCATATGAGTTTGACTCGTTTTTCGTATAAAATCATTCAATGGTTTTCCAGATGCCAATAGAAAAGAAGGATCCGCATCCCGTAGGTTCCGTCATACTTTTATATAGGGTGTTAAAAAATTAGGTCTAACAATTTTGTGGGGTTGTTGTTATCGGAAATAGAACAAATTTCATAAATACAAAATCCGATTAATGTCTATGTAATCACTGGATATAAATACTAACAATAAAATAAATGAAAGTGATTTATACTGTAAAGACGTATACACACACACACACACACATATATATATATATATACGTATTGATTAGTTTTTGAAGGTAATATATAAAACAAAGAAACAAAGTGCTTGGTTTTCTAATATCATTCTTCCTCTAAATGCTTGTCATTAAGCAAGAATTGATGATATATAAACTCAGCATGTAAGTTGCCTCAATTTGAAAGTTGCTATTGGTAAATACCATTTTTCATGCTTCCGTTACATTCATCGTTTTCTTGTAATGCAAAGCTCTTGAAATGATAAAATCACTCTGTATAGGTACCTTAAATGTGACCCAATTTTTAATTTTCATTGAATAAATATACCAAAGAAATTTTAAAAGTTCTTAGATAAATCATCGAAAGCTATTTGTGCTTCTAAATAATTAAGAATTTGCAATAAATTATGTAAATATTGGTTAGCGGAAGTCGGAACTCACGCAATTAAAAAATCGTATTTTACCTTTCTTCTTAACGGATATTTTTCAATAACTTCATCTTACGCAAACACCCACAAAATAATGGTAAAATAAATAGGTAAAATGGTTTAACCTAAACTCGTAAAAGTTTTTTGAGTGATGGATTGGCCTATTAAGTAATACATTTTAGAACAAAAGTTTGTGTTCTAAACAACAATAAGTAATAAATAAATTTAAAAACTTACCGGAATAAATCAAAGTTGTTGTAACAGCAATTACAGCTAAATAATGCATTTTCGTTTCCAAAATTCACTCACATCAATATATACAACGCGCAATAAAACTAATATAGAATTTCGATCCCATTATAAAGTTTTCTTCTATTCTAGATTGTAATTTTGAACTATATATTTCTGTTGGTCGTTTATTACATTGCGTTTGAACTTCAATCGACCATATCTTGACTATTTACCATTATTTTATAAGGTTAATTTTAATATTCAATTTTGTCAGTTCAGCTACGGTGCAGGTACGAGCTAACTGACTGGAACGCCTCCCTGAAACGTGGTAGATGGCAGAATCAGGGTCGCGTGTGCGCATTTCACTAAATCTATACTTCACTGTACCTGGCTGGCTGTTTTGCCTGCTGGAGGTACCTGAGAAAATCAGCAGGATAACGCAACGCAACCAGTGCTGTGTAAACAAACACTAGACAGAACTGAACTCGCGGGCAAAAGAAGTTTCGACATGCAAATGTACTGAACTCATCATATAGTTCAGCAAGCGCAACAAAAGGATGAATTAGACTTAAATTTGTAAGGACCCTTATTAAGGAAGTTAAGAGATTCATTTAAATTCTATCTCATCTTGCTACTGATGCCTGCCACAGCTTCGAACGCGAAAATACTTTTTTATCTCTTCTTTAATAATGGATTCTAAGGAAGGAAAAGAGTTCCATCAATAATTCTCCAGCCTCGGTAAAGACTAATAAATTGCATCATTAACGTCATCATGCGAAACCATTCGAAAATGTATAAAATTCTTTTCCTCGTATCGCTGTTTAAAAAATGTTTCGTGAATACGACTGCGTTGCGTTGATACAGTTACATATACAAATTACCTTTTTTAACATTCAAAAGTAAATTCATTTTCTAACTGGTTCTAAGGAATTCATTTTTTGTTATGAAAATGCACCAAAAATGTTAAAAACACAAGAGTATCAAATAAAACGTCTTTTTATAATTCTAAAATTAGAAAAACAAACCATTCTTTCCATTTGATTGGTAATTCTAAACGTTTCAAAAAAATATATAATTTAGTGGCATGGCTAGAATGCCTAGGTTATCGGTGATGTCTATGAATATGAGACCCTGACACCTCAATATTTCAAAAATACTTGACCAACCACCAATCCATACAGCTAGTTATACTTTTTTACTTAACAAAATATTGCTTCAAAAAAGTTTATGAAATTTTAAATTCTTTCTGAGGCGTTTTATTCCAAAAACATTGTCGGTCGACAACAGCAAGAATTTTGTGTGATATTAATTTATGGTGGATGATTCAATAAGTAGTAAGTACCATTTCCATTTGGAATTTTCCCGAGACAATAAAGTCGATATTCTTTTATTAAAGTAGCAAATTATTATTTTTGTTTACCCATATTAAGTAAGTCTTCATATTCGATATTACATTACAAGATAAATTCAAGGAAAAACAAAACGTAAACGTGAACGTACTTATTCATGAAATTCGTCTATTCCATAAAAAAAAAGATTAGTTGTTGATACAAATTCGACTATATAGAGTTTCTGGAAACTCGACATATTTCCAGCAGGATCTAATAGGGAACCTAAAATGCAACAATTTAACCACCACATGTATGGTAGAAAATTTGTAGTTTTCCAAATGTTTCAAATTTTGTGATTTTTGAAGGAATAGTTATTTTCTGACCTTTATTCCAAAGCAACAAAAGTAATCCTTTTGAACTGCTGTAGTCCTGATTCGGGTCTAAAGGCCGTCGTCTGTTGGCTATATTATAAATATAAATATAAATATGGAATCAACAGAAACAGTGAATTACACTGTTGATTCCGATGGACTCCTAGACGAAAATATAACATATTCAAAAAAGAAGGAATTAAAATCCTTATTCGTCTAAATTTTAAGATCAAAGATCTCACATTTTGAACGCGTCCTAACAAGTAGGCACAACGAACCGAAAGCCACATCTCACAACCGGTTTCGGCCTATCGGGTCTCATCAGGTGGGCGCTGGCAGATTTGATATTTATATCTATAATATAGCCTGTAAAGGCCTTTCTGTTTATATACAGTTTCTGGCAACTCGATATATTTCCAGCAGGACCTGATAGGGAACTTAAAATGCAACAATTTTACCACTACATGTATGGTAGCAAATTTGTAGTTTTCCAAATGTTTCAAATTTTGTGATTTTTAAACGAATAGTTATTTTCTGATCTTTATGCCAATGCAACAAAAATAATCCTTTTGAACTGGTGTAGTCCTGATTCAGATCTAAAGGCCGTCGCCTGTTGGAAGTGCTTCCTAACGTTTCGCAAGCACGAGTGGCAAGCTTCTTCAGAGGTCCTTCCATTTCCCATGCTGGATGTAGATTCGCATCGGAGATGAAAGTACTGTCATAGTATCCAACCAAGAAAATCAATAGCTTATTAGTCCTGGTTATTACTCATACAGTCTTTTGGATATACAAGGTGTCCTATTTAAAATTATCTACCTGAATATCTTTCCGGGAAGCCAACAATCCAAAAATTACTGACAAAAATTATTAGGTTCGGAGAAGAATATTGGACTGTGACGGAAAATTTGATTTTGAGCATTAACTTCAAGATAAATTAAAGGTCGAATCGCTCTTTTTAAATAGAAATCCCTGCTTTTGTCCGAATTCGGAAAGAACGTACAATTCTACGTTCAGATAGGTACTTGAATGACCTTTAGATGTGATTGGAAGTTCAAAATACTGAAAATATTGAATAATCGGGACATCAGGACATAATATACTGTATTAGAATGATTTAAATTTGTTGGAAGGATGGCCCAAGGTATTAACTTGGTGACGTTCACCCTAATTATCAATTTCAAATGAAGTTATTCTCCATTAAAATTTATTACTTATTTCCTGATTATTCATTATTATTTACTATATTGTCCTCAAAATAAAATAGGAAATAAAACACAACTGTTTAAGAGTTTAACAAAAGATATTTAATGAATCACTACGAATCGTTTCAGCTTACTAAGACTTCACTATGTATGTACTAATGTACGATTGTACATTTCATCACCTGATGAAGCCTTAGTAAGGTGAAACGATTCGTCGTGATTTATTAAATATCTTTTGTTAAACTCTTAAACAGTTGTGTTTTATTTCCTACATTATAATAGAGTTTAAACATATTAGTGCCTATTCAATTAAATACTCAAAATAATCTTTGTATTTATTACTATATTATGGATTTAATAGAATTAAAAACTTCCTTGATTAATGATCCATAGCTCGGATTTTTTTCCGGGAAAGTTTAATAGTCAAAAAGTAAGGAGTCTTTCACAATTTTTAGGCAGTTCAACGATATTACATTTTTTTATGAAAAATGCAGAATATAAATGATGTTATAAAGGGTATATACATACGTATACAGGGTTTTTCAAGTTGATGGGCTATTAGAAGTACATGAATTAGTAGAACGAATTCAATTCTGAATCTTGGGTTCCTTTGGTTATTGTTTATGACGCTTCTTTTAAAAATATTTTCATGTTCGATTTACATCCGGTTATAGCGGAAGTAGATGTTAACTTTCTTATTTTAAATAGAATGACATACTTTTTTTACATTTTCCGATAGAAAATCTTAATTCGTGTATATTTTATAGGAGACACTACCCCGAAAATATTGATGGATTTTGAGTTACTCAATTTTTTTCAAAATTTTTGACATTTGCACGTTAACATTTAAAAAACCGTAATTCAATTATTTTTTGAGATTTTGCTTTATAACTCGTAACAATTATTTATAACTATTCATATTATCGAAAAAACATTGTAGTGTTTAGCTAAAATATACAAGGTGTTCAAATTTTGAGGTCAATGTTGGTCAACTTCAAAGGGACATAAGTCAATTTTTTGTAAATAGAATGACACATTTTTGACTGTATATTCGAATTACTCATTGTATTTGGCGTCTCTTGATATGGGACTATCGTATACCTTTGTTTATACTTTTTGAGAAAATTTACAATTTGTGAAAATGTTGCTTTTTAGCACTGCATACGTATCATGTTAATGAAAGCAGTGTGCTGTGATTTCGAAACAACTGAACAATCAATTATTGTTAAGTGTCAGAAAGCGTATGCAGTCTTCCAGACCCATAATTTTGAATTGCTGGAATAAAGCATCGGTAATCAAAATATTTTAAATTTATTTTATTTACATGGTGAATGTGGAAAAATTAAAGAAAGAACTTAAAGACTTTTTAATGAGCGTTATCCAAACAAACCGAGAATGATTATCTTCTCCGTCTACAATTGGTTTCGTGTGATTGTTTTGTTTTCCGATACCATTTTGTAGAAAATTTCATTCAATTCTTTTAATTTTTTTTTTTCAGTCATTCTCGGTTTGTTTGGTTAACGTTTATTAGAAGGTTGCAAGTTCTTTTCTTAATTTTCCACATTCACCATGTAAATAAAATAAATTAAAAATATTTTGATTGCTGTAGTAGTAGTAGTAGTAATAGAAGTAATCTAAATTAATCATTGTAATTGTGAGTCTGGAAGACAGCATACGCTTTCTGAAACTTAACAACAATTGATTGTTCAGTTGTTTCGAAATCACAGCACACTGCTTTCATTAACATGATACGTATGCAGTGCTAAAAAGCAACATTTTCACAAATTGTAAATTTTCTCAAAAAGTATAAACAAAGGTATACGATAGTCCCATATCAATAGACGCCAAATTAATGAGTAATTCGAATATGCAGTCAGAAATGGGTCATTCCATTTAAAAAAATGACTTATGCCCCTTTAAAGTTGACCAACTTTGACCTCAAAATTTGAACACCCTGTACAGTTTAGCTAAACACCACAATTTTTTTCCATAAGTGAATAGTTATAAATAATTGTTACGAGTTATAAAGCAAAATCTCAAAGATTAATTGGATTACGGTTTTTAAAATGTTAACGTGCAAATGTCAAAAATTTTGAAAAAAATTAAATAACTCAAAGTCCGTATTTTCGGGGTAGTATTTTGTATAAAATATGCATGAATTCAGATTTTCTATCGGAAAATGTAAAAAAGTATGTCATTCTATTTAAAATAAGAAAGTTAACATCTACTTCCGCTATAACCGGATGTAAATCGAACTTGAAAATATTTTTAAAAGGAGCGCCATAAACAAAAACCAAATGAGTCCAAATTTCAGAATTGTATTCATTCTACTAATTCATATACTTCTAATAGCCCATCAACTTGAAAAACCCTGTATACCGGTCAAAATACATTCAAGTGAATCTTCGTTGATTCATGTATGTTTATTTATAGATTATTATTTGAAATTGTTTGTTTTGTTTTGCGAACATAACAAGAAAATTAAAGGGTTAAACTCCTCGAGGTTTCTTGATGTGGTGTGATAAACATTATTGTAATATGAATTATTATTATTATTATTATTATACTCGAAATTCGGGCTTGATGGCCATAGTTTAGAATTGATAAGAACACCAATGGAACCGTATACCCGACGTTCCGTCAACTGCTGCTTTTAGCATTTCCAGAGAACGTAGCGAGGGTGTAAAATTTAATTGAAAATTATTACTACTCAAGTGGTGGATCGTATGTGATATAAGGAAAAATACTTTTTTGATTTTGGCGGCACATTCAAAATGGTTTGGTAATAAGTTAAATGACAACAAAAATTCACACTTATAGTAAATACATTGCTAGAATTTGTAAAATTTTGGGGTTTTGACCCCATTAGGTCCACTTCCTTTTTGACTACATGCGTGTCTGATTCAATGATAATAATTTCAAAATAAAAGAAGAAAAAAACACTTGGAGAGGTTTCACATACATTTATTCAAAAACTCTATGCACATTTCACCTTGTTAGGGCATCATCAGGAGTATGATTAATTATACTCTCCAAGTGTTTTTCTTTCTTTTATTTTGAAAAATATTTTACCAAGAGTTTTCGGCTAACTATCATTTTAATGACAATAATGTATTTAGATTCTTCAAGAGAATTAGGCGCGTTTTTTTTATTTTGCATTATTTTATTTATAAAAGCACCTATAGGTATAGTTTCACTAGAATTTTCACGTTTTAACAAAAAGGAGTACGCGTTTCGTTCGCTACTCTTCAGCTATAAATGTTTTTTAAACCAGCATCTATTCAATTATAAATGACTGCTTTCTGACAGAGCAGCTCGGTTGGAGAATGAAAATCGATTGCGACACAAAAGTTCTAGCCACGGGGTCGTCCGTGACATTTCACCTACACCACAGGTAGATAGCAAATAAATAAGGATGGATCATCTCTCGATTTCCAATACAATAGGCGCTCCTAACTTTATTGTACATACACGGTGACATACAAGAGTGTCATTTGTTATGATAAAATTTGAAAAAATGTTTTGTGTAAACTTATATTTATGGATTTTCTTTCAAACTAGATAAATTAAAATTTTATAAATATACTATATTGTAAGTTGTTACGTCCTATGTTACTTTCCCTTGAGCGTTTTCCTTCCCTTACAACGTTTAATCTTTTTTTTTTAATTGAATAAAATAAAATAAATAAAATGTTAGAATGACAATTTTGTGTCGTACTGAAATACCCGAAAAAGATGTAGTTTCAATTCAGAGGTATACAAATGGTTGAGAGGGTTAATAAATTCACAACACAAAAATGTAGTGATACTTTCTAATGAAAAATAACAGCTGCAGTAGCTACAGTAGGTAAACTATAATATAGTGAATAAGTACTGACAGCGTAACTAGAGACGTTTGCTACTTTGTGATGTTCAACAAGGTCCATTTCCAATAAGAATATAGGGTTGTTAGACTGATCCCACGGCGTAGCTATCTACGATATGCTTATGGGAACCAATTAGTTCGAAATTGGGAAAAACGTCTGACAGTTAGGCAGATCGCTAACCAAGAACATATCTTTATTTTTATTATAATACAATGTTGATAATGAAAAAATTCTTACGTATACGAGTTGATAATTGTACTTTGTTTACGTCTATATTTATTTAGCCGGTATTTAGATAATAATAGTAATGTATTTTTTTAAACAATGTTTTCGATTACGTATTTAAATAAAATCCTCGTGCAGTGCTGTTCCTTGTAAGTGGGGTTCGAGCTAGTTTTAGAGGAATGCAGTAATTCTATCACGATTAATAATAAAATTTCTTCTGTAAATGATTTGTCATGTTCCGGTATGTCGAAAAAAGAAAAAAAAAGAAAACTTGGGTGTGTTTCATTGTCACCAACTACTAATACTGATGGGCGATCAGTCTCTCCAACCTACACTGTAGGGCCAGAACATAGGGTGGAAAGCCTTCTTCGGCCTCCTTTTTAGGAATTATGGGAGTGTTTTAGGAATTATGGGAGTGGGTAGGTGGTGGTTAGGGAGAAATAAAGAAATACTATCTGTGAACTATACCACTCCAGCACTTGCCTAAATGATCCAGGAAAACCTAAGAAACTTGGAACAGAGCAGGCTGGATAGGTTTGAAATCGGTGTCCTAACATTCGTTAAAAACATTTGAATGTTTCAACCCCTCCAACTACACATACCGGTAAGCGGGCGGGTTGTCCTTCCAACTTAAACTGTCTGTTGTGAAAAGCAGAAGGATATGGTGTAAATCCCTCTTCAGTCTCCTTTTAGGAATTATGGGAGTGGGTAGATGGTGGTTAGGAAGAAATAAAGAAATACTATCTGTGAACTGTACCACTCCAGCACTTGCCTAAATGATCCAGAAAAACCTAAGAAACTTGGAACAGAGCAGGCTGGATAGGTTTGAAATCGGTGTCCTAACATTCGTTAAAAACATTTGGATGTTTCAACCCCTCCATGTACTCATACCGGTAAGCGGGCGGGTTGTCCTTCCAACTTAAACTGTCTGTTGTGAAAAGCAGAAGGATATGGTGTAAATCCCTCTTCAGTCTCCTTTTAGGAATTATGGGAGTGGGTAGGTGGTGGTTAGGGAGAAATAAAGAAATACTATCTGTGAACTATACCACTCCAGCACTTGCCTAAATGATCCAGAAAAACCTAAGAAACTTGGAACAGAGCAGGCTGGATAGGTTTGAAACCGGTGTCCTAACATTCGTTAAAAACATTTGGATGTTTCAACCCCTCCAACTACTCATACCGGTAAGCGGGCGGGTTGTCCTTCCAACTTAAACTGTCTGTTGTAAAAAGTAGAAGGATATGGTGTAAATCCCTCTTCAATCTTCTTTTAGGAATCATGGGAGTGCATTTGTGGTGGTTAGGGAGAAACAGATGAGACGGACGAAATAACGACAAAAGAGAAGTGAAAGATTTTCGGTTTGTATTTTTTATGTTTGGATTGTTAAAAAACCGACAATATCTAACCAGGTGTCTAATTATGTAATAAGGTCCATTTAGTGTGTGGTGCAATCAAAATTTTGTTAATGTATTGCTCTCACAATGATGCTTTTTAGGAATATCCGCATGATTAACGCTTAAAGTTAGTTTGCAGTTGGAATTTGAAATCGAGTGCTATAAACATAATGTATATTGTAATAATCCTAAAAGCATTTGGTTTCCGAACTTCTGGTTAGAGTATTTCTACCAACAAAACTGCCACTAACTGCGGTGAAGATAATGAAATTATAATATATTTATGTCGTACATGTATTACCTTTAAACGTTTCTATAATAATCCTGCTTAAGTCTGTGTATGAAAAGTAGTAGGTATATATCGGCGTTAGTTTAAGCTTTAGTGCAATAACTGCTGCAATATTGTCTATTTACTATTACAATGCAGCGCATGTAATGGTATACTTTCATAAACAAATAGCGAAAGTTAGACAGATTGTTAAAGAACTGTTGCATATGAAATTCGTAAAATGAGGAATCTAGGCAACTCTGGAAAAAAAAGAAAATACAAAAAAAAGAATTAAGTTACGTTCAGTATATCGTCATCTATACCAAGTAGTGTAGTCTAATAGTCTAGATAATGATTTAGCATTCGTAAGGTCACCTGTTCGTTTCTGGGTTCGCATGCCCTAGTCAATGTTTTTCGTGGTTTCCCTGGATAATTTACGCAAATGCTTGGGCAGTAATATTACACAGATTGTACTTCATTTCTCTGCTACTTTTCAGTTGTGGAAGCCGTTACATGTTGAATATTATACTAGGCATGTCTTTTAAGTAAGTACCGTTTCAAAATTAATCAAAAACGTACAAAGATATCATAATAATTTTATTTTTACATGAAAGGCTGTACCTTAATTTACTTCTCTACATTATTTCTTTCAATATTGAGGCACTTGTCATAACGTTTGACTAGTGACCAATTTTTGAGTACCGTTCTCATAGAACTCTACTGCCTGACTTAACCACTGTATCACAACTATTTTTATTTGGTTATAGTCTTGAAACGCTGACTGCCCAGATCTTTCTTCAAGTGCAGGAACAAATGGTAGTCAGATCAGGACTGTAAGGAGGATGATCTAGAGTTTCCCAGTGAAGAGATGTGATGAGACCTTTGGTCCGATTAGCCACATGCGAACGCCCATTGCTTAGCATTCGGGAGGTCACCGGTTCGAACACGGATCCGGCTGCTCTGGTCCAAGTTTTCCTTGGTTTCCTTGGACCTTTAAGGCAAATGCTGGGACGGTAATATTCCACAGATAATCTTTCACTTCTCTTCTGTCTTCATTTCGTCCGTCTCATATTTCCTTCCCTAACCACACCATCCACCCATTCCCACGATTCCTGCAAGGAGGCTGAAGAGGGCCTTACGCCTTACCATTCAGCTTTGCACTATAGTGTAGGTCGGAGGGACTGCCCGCCCACTAGCACGAGTAACAGGTGGAAATGAAACACAAAAAATTTTAAATTTCAGCCTTGCTGTCAAATGCATGGTCGAAGTAGTCTAGACCATGACTAATGAACCCAGATACTTCCAACCTCTATATTTACTCCGGCCATGAAACCCCATATCACTTAAATTACGTACTAATAGTTTGTGCAAATTTCCAACGTACTATACCAGTACTAAGTACATCGTGAAAACAGGATACTATTTATTCGTTATATTGACAACAACATAGTTACTAGTGCTTTGATATGTAACGGAATTAAGCCAATGTTTGTTGTAAAGAGGTTTTTGCGGACTGGTAAAATTTATTCAAATTCCCCGTCCTAACCTTGTTGGAAAACGAAATAGTTGAATAAATGGCACATATTTGATAGACCAAAACGTCAGTAGACGTCGAATTTCGATAAGGTCGAAAAAGTGGTGCCGATGTTTACAATAATTTAAGTTTTTTTAAGATTTTCTTTAAATTTAAATTTTAAATTCAAATAATTCAATACATTAACTTGATTTCCGCAGTTGCAATCACGCATCTGTTAGGACAGTGGTCGGCAAACTTATTAGTCAAAGAGCCAAGTATGCAAATTAAAACGATTAAAAAAAATCTGTTGTAAATTTAGTAAGCCTTTAACACAATTTATGAAGTTATAGATACACTGAATAAAACTTGATTTCATATAAAAAAGGACTTCATTCAACTTCGGTGATTTGTAGGTTGTTGTTTTTGGTTTTAAGCACATTTCCAGGTTCTTATAAACGAGTCGACTTCTCAGTTTTCTTTTAATAATAGTCATACTCGAAAAAGATTGTTCGCATGAATACGTTGGACCGAAAAGGGAAAGAACAGCAAACGTGAGTTTTTTTCAGCTGATCGTAAGCGTCTGGAATACTATTCCAGGCATTGAACATGATCATGTCTTCCTTCTCCAGGTCTTCCAAAGCAGAGCACTTATGTTGAGAACTTAGTTTACATTTATTCTTCTCTAACATTTCCAAATCAACGCAAAGACGTTCAAATTTAGAACTCCATATTTATTTGTTTACCAAATTAAACAATTGTATTTCAAAGTTACCAAAGGAGAAAACATCAAATCTGTTATCGCAGCATTAATGCCACACTCAATACGTCAAAGAGCCACATGCGGCTGCAAAGCCGCACTTTGCCGACCTCTGTGTTAGGACATAATATAGCAGCTAAAGGTGCAGGTAGACTCTCACCATTATGTTAAACAGTTGTAGGGATAGAGTTAATAATGATATTAGATATAACCGAATTAGCCACTTTTTTACATATATTCCAAACAAGAAAAGAAACGACACTGCATGCTCACGCGAGGGCTGCAATACTGATATAGTGCTACGTGTTTAAAACGCGATGTCGGTCTCTGTATCGATTGCAATGTAGATTATAATAAAAAATTACATTATTGTGTTTGTATTATTTTTTTGTATTGTATATTCCTATAAATTGTGGACTTTATTCTGCTTCCACAAATATATGGAATACCACTTTTTATCAAATTAAATGTATGGTAACTATATTAAGATGGTAGTGTTTTTTATTTTGTACGCTGTGCTGGATGCCATTAATTCGATATAAAACTGTGGCAGTCGCTACACTCTGAATAATATAACAGTTTATGTTCAAATTCTTTTGTATAAATATTCTTTTGTATTATATTTCTTTGTGTATTTATGTAAATATTTCTTAACATTATCTTCTAAAGCTTTTGTATTCTGTCCATCTGTGCCAATAACTTTTATAATCCAGGCTAACATTTCAACTCCGCGTACTAACCGTATGACGTCTGTCCTGCGCTGTCCTCCCTAATTGCATAATTCCATGCTTTCGTACTTTTCTATGGTTACCCTACTCTTATCTACTACCATTTCCTTTATTTCAGAATTTCGATTTCATTCTATTTTTCCTTCTGACTGGACAGACCGATCTGAATCATCCGCTTGTTAACAATCATTTGCTTCCGTCTTCTTGTTGTTAAATATGTTGTTGTTGTTGCGATCGTTATTATTGTCTATTTTTATTTATCAACTTACTAATTACCTGACACAAGAGTCTAAAAAACTTTTCCAAGACGACAAATGGTAATTCAGGTTATTAAGAGTTTTAAGATTCTTGTCAGTAATTTATTAAAACTATCAAAAGTGGGTAAAACTGAAATAAGAAGTAACAGCCAACTCAGTTACATATTTGATATAGTAGTTAACAGCAATTGAAAAATAAAATTAATTTTTGATATTTTTTGCAATTATACTATTATTTTATTTTGTAAAACTTTTATCTGTCTCGTCTTTTGTATGTATATCTCTTTTTTAGCGGTTAGCTTTATAAAGTTTTTGATGAAGGTAAAAACGAATCATTGTTCCTGAATACATCGGCTTTGTATATTTCACCGTTTACAAATTAGAATTGTCTGTCTAAGAGACGTATAAACCGCATTCTCCACAAAGGATTTCAGCGGACCCTTTGGGTACAGAAACTTTGAAGTGGTCACTGGAAGAAAAGCCATTTATTTAATAATTGTCTATCACAGTGTCTCTACAATACCTGTTCGTTCTTTGATCTACTCAATCTATATCAATTTGAATGTAGTTACACAAAAGCTTGCTTGAGAATAGTTACCAGCTTTATGCAAATCAGTTTAAAGTCATATATAATATAAATTACTTTGAATATAGATATTCACGGCCGGCGTCTAAACGAGATGATATTGCTATTTATATTTTGAGCTTGATAATGGGAAAACGGTAATTTATTATCGAATATGGTTTAACTGTTTCTTGAAGTATTCTCATGATGATCAATACACTTTTGTATGCGCTCGAAACAGTTTTCGTAACACTTTTTCCACCCCGATTGAGATTTTGTCCAAAACATGGTTTTTGAACACATCAGCAGCTGCTTCAGGTGCCGAAGAACGTTGGCTATGCAATTTATTCTTGATATGCGGGAATAAGAAGAAGTCGTGTGGTGACAAATCAGGGATATACAGAACATGTCCCAACAATTTGACATTTCGGTCAGTCAAACAGGTGGTTGTTTCAGTCGATGTGTGAGAGCTTCCATTGTCATGATGAAGAATGGTCCTTCCAAGCACTTCTGGCAAGCAAATGGTTGTGTACTATTCACATCAGAATTCACCGCTATACGTTGTTCTAGCGTCACGGTTGTCACATGTCCAGTTATTCTGAAGAAACAGGCGATCATTTTCTTCGAAGTGCTTGGCGCACAAATAACTTTTGTCGGATTTGGCTCGTTAAGGAAGACCCATGCGGTGGATTACTGATTTGCTTCGGGCTCATATGCATAGATCCATGATTCGTTACCTGTGTAGATGTTATACACTGCTTTTGATGTACTGTGATTGCATTTGTTAAGCATTTTTCTGCACTAATTGAAACGAGCATTTTTTTGAGCTTTTGCCAAATTGTGCATCGTCATACTGACTTCCAAGGATAACTCTATCTCATAATAAGTTACATGACGATTTTGCAATATCAGTTTCCGCACAGCATCAATGTTGAGGGGTACTAGGATAAACCAATCGCACAAGTCATTCGACGTCCGCTTCGAAATGTTGGAGGCTTTCGCTGCTACGTTGATGGCAACCTTTTAACTGAGCCTGATACATTTGTTGTAGGTGTTTATCACCGTAGCGCATCTCCAATCGCACCACCAGAATTTTGAAATCGTTTTGCTGCATTTCTGGTATACCTTGCAGAACATCTAGGGCAGTGGCTTTCTCCGTTTCGTTCCACTTGTTTGCTTTGGCAGCAGCGTCGAATTGTTTGAAATATATTGGCCAAGAGACCTTCCCATCGAATATTGGTGGTTTTATTTTTGACATTCATACGTTTCCTTCTTCTCTTTTTATCGGTTTTAAGGATTCTTGAACGTTCAAATTGGCTTTCAGTTCGTCTAATTCCTTGTATACTGCCTTCATTTCTTCCTGGCCTGCCTTTATTTCTTCTTCCAATTTTTCCTGACCTGCCTTCATTTCCTTTAGCATTTCTATCAAAACTTTCATTGACTTCTTGTAACTGGTATAAATCTCACTCCTTACAACAATGTTACGTTTAATTTAAATTCGTTTATTTAATTCTCTCGACAGAACTTAACCATTTAACACAATTTCGGTTCTAAAACTCTCGTAATCACTTTTCGTTGTAAACTTCTCTTTCTGTCAACTCCTGTTCTACGTTAACTGTCAACTGTTCTCCGTCAATTGTCTGTCCTCCGTCAACTGTCTCCAACTGTTTATCGCTGTCGCTTATGTTATATAGTTTGATGAACGTTGCTAGGTTACTCTCGAGCCGAATCGAATGTTCCAATCATTGTTTCGATTTTTCTAGAACACGGCATGGGTAAATTCCACTCTATTTTCGCAATCGATGCGGGTCAATTCCACCCAAAACGTAACGTCCGTCACAATATGTTAAATGCTCAAATGATAAAATTACTTCTTAAAAAATAGGACATTTATTTACGATGTACAAAGTCTAGTCTGAAGCTGGAGTGCTTGATTTACATCGCTAATGGCAATTTATAACTTTACTTATACTAAGTCAGCAATATATATATATAAATACTTTAATTTGTAAATTTAGTTTGCGTATCATTGTAACTTCCGAAAAAGACATAAAGTGGTAAAAATAATTGTTGAGAACAAATTAATGTATGGAAACAATTTTATTTATTATTTATGAATTTCCGTCAAGTAAGTGTAGGTTCCATTAGCTATATTAAAGAAGCTCAAATGCGTATATAATCTATGTTATATTTCAAATTCCTCCTATATTTAAACTCGTTTTATATGGATAATTTGAATAAGAAATTGTCCGATTACTATTTCGCCAAAAAGAGCTACATTACTGCAAACTATTTCTGGAAGTTTGGCACTTTTATGTTCATATATGATTGAAATGTTTTTTATCGTACACTATAATTATTATTTATCTCAATCTATACTAACGTGGTTACATTACAGGTAATTAATCTTTACTTAAGGCCAAACTTCTATGTTAATAAATAAATTTTCAACAAAACTTTAATCTGAACTGTCAAAAACATTCAGTTACTCGTTGTTACTAAATCTTATTAACGAGGCGGCTAGATTGCCATCCTTAAATTTAATACGTAGAAAGGGTTATTGAGCTAAACTATTCATTAGAAGTATATAGGAAACGAAACAAAAAACTATGTACACAACTAGAAGTTAAGTAAATTCAAAGACTGTATTTTTGAAACTGTGGCATTTCCGATTCTACCGTAAGTTCGCAAATATTGGTTCCAGTGGCGGCTGTGATAAAATAAAGCTCGTATCCTGTAAATATTTGCTCATCTATTTTTTGAAAGTTAATTGGATCCTACGATCATAGAAGCAAAAGTCTGTCAACACCGAACGAACCGAACAGGAACATAATCAAAACATCACTACACTTACATGCTACATTATAAAATAAATTTCTTAAGATAACATATATCAAATACCAGCATACACGCCAACCCATTCGCACATTCGTACTCATCTCCTATTAAGTACTTCCTCATTTTGACGAATCACACCGTCAGATACTAAACATTAATACACACTTAAGCAAATTAAAACACTGTTTAATTTCTATAGTTACTCATTCATACCTTTACAATTGTTTCGCTATTTTGTATCTTCTTCAGGAGGTTACAGTGAATTGTACAACTGTAATTGTAACATGGATTAGTATATAATTGCGAATCTGTTCGTTTAAGAGTACATTAAAAGTTTAATCTATAGCTTTTACTTTTGGTAGGTAATATTTCAAACTCTATATTCGGATTATATTTTTCTGTAATTACATTTTTGCGTAATTAGAGTCTGGGGAACAAAAAGAAATTACAAGGTACCAGATGCGGTTAGTAGGGGGTTGGACAATTGATGTCATGCCGTTGTTGGTCAAAAATTGCTTTACAGAGAGAGAGCGGTGTGGGCCGGCGCGTTGTCATGAACCAGTCGCTTGTGCGCCAAAATTCTGACCTTTTCTTTCGGATAATATCCCTCAATCGTCTCAAAACCTCCATGTAGAACTTCTGGTTAACAGTTTCACCCAGGGAATGAACTCCGGATGCGCAATACCTCTGCAATCGAAAAAACAAATGAGCATTCTCTTGATGTTTAACCTTACTTGGCGAGCTTTTTTGGGACGACGAGAACCAGATATCTACCACTGGCTTGATTATTGCTTTGTTCGGGGTCGTCTCCATAATACTACGATTCATTACCAGTAGTCACCTTGAAAAAAAAATCAGGGTCCTCTTAAACTGATTTTGAAGATCAAAGCAAGCCTGAAGTCGACGCTCCCTTTGATCGCCTATGAGAAGGCGAGGAGAAAATTTGGCTGCAACTCGTCTCATGTGCAAATCTTTGGATAAAATCCTCTGAATTGAACTCCATGATATTTCAGACATCTCACAAAGTCGATCAATGGTTCAGAGATCTGATTTTGTCGATGTTTTCATCACTTCTTAACGTTGAAGGGCGTCCTGAAGGGAGTTGGTCTTCAATTGATATTTCTCCACTTTTAAGAGGTGAAAACCACTCGCAGGACCTTGTTGAACATTTCTCAGCCCCGCAATAAGTAGCAAATCTACAGATGGCGTCAACTACGCTGACTCCATTTATTCATTAAACGCTGTTTAAAGATTGTTGATTGGTGTTCTTTCAGAGCTGCCCGAGCGGCGTAGTCTAATACTCTAAATCATTGCTTAGCATTCGGGAGGTCACCGGTTCGAACCCGGGTGCGGCTGCTCTGGTTCAAGTTTTCTGTGGTTTCTTTGGATCACTTAGGCAAATGCTGGGGCAGTAATATTCCACAGATAAACTTTCACTTCTCTTCTGTCTTCATTTCGTACGTTTCATCTTTCTCTCCCTACCCACACCACTCACCCATTCTAACGATTCCTGCAGAAAGGCTGAAGAGGGCCTTACGCCCTATCCTCCAGCTTTGCACTGCAGTATAGGTCGGAGGGACTGCCCGCCCACCAGCACAAGTAGCTAGTGGGAATGAAACACAAAAAAGTTTTTATGTTTTTTCAGAGCTGAGTACAGCGTGCTAATGAACAAGTGAGTTATGTCGAGTGTGGGTGTTTCGACACACTATTCACAGAAGCTTAGTAGTCAAATGAATTTTGTTGAAGTTGTATTACATTACATTAGAACTTACGGTTTTTAATAGGTTTATAACCTCTCAGATTTTTATTTCCGTCGTTATTAAATTTAACTTCAATAATTAATACTAATGCTTCTAAACTTTAAGTCTCTTGAATTTCGAAATTAGGTAGATAATATGTGATGCATATTATACTTTTGAAATTCGCATATAACAAAATTTTGAAGTACTGCTTACAATTCGTTCCTATATCAATTATTAATCACCCTGGAAAGGTTCGATGTTCATCGAAATGGATTAAAAAGTTTCCTTGGGGTTGTGGTTAGAACAATAACCTTTTCTGATCCTCGAGGATTCAATTATAAAACGATATGCGGATCGATTAAACTTGATAAGCTTTATGTAAACGTTTTCAAAGGATTACCATTTCGTGTGGGATTACGCATCTGTTTACAAATTATTCATTTCGTTAAAAAATGAATCACTTTACTTTTAATTAATTAATCCTCTTTCATTATGCTTCACCTGTTCATACATTAGGTTATTTTAAAATTCCAAACAAATAAATTTCGTTCAAAAAAGCGACGCTTCTTTTGACACGTCGCAAACAAATTGTCTATGTTAATAAACAGCTGACCCATGAATAATGAATAAATATGTAACTTCGTTAACAAAGACAATGTAAACAAGAGAAGGGATTAATTAATGTTTTAAATCCTATATTCTATGCTAGGAATATATAAATGTAAGCTTGGAAACTCTAAAAGCAAATTAATTTGATGCCATTTGAGAAACTATAAGAAGTACCTATTTAAGAATTGCAAGAATAATACAATATGATAGTATTGATTATATCAGGAATGTGGCCCAACAAATTAATGTGCAGAACTTTTTTTAATTTTACGTTTCGTCCCATGTTTATTACGACTTCTCCAGGTACAATTAATAATTGATATTAGGAAAAGGAAAATATGTTTCATCATCATAGTCATCAGTTCGAAAAGTGGTGGGACACGCATCTCCACCCCTTTCCATCTTGAGCCAATATTCGCATATCTCTTAAGCTAGAACTGTTTACAACAGTAATCTAGTCTAGGCCTTCCTCTGCCTCCTTTTACTTCTATTTCTGCCTCTAATATGTCTCTAACCAGCCCTTCATGCCTCAGAAAATGTTCTACCATTCTATATTTCCTTTTCCTTATTGACTTCCATAGCGCTCTTTATTCTTCTACTTTGTCTGATCTTTTTTTTCTCCCCACGGTGCTTTCAATAACCGCCTATAACACCACATCTCAAAGGTTTCTAACTTTCCTTACGTTTCTTATCTATACAGAGCCGTACTCCTACCATTTTGAAGTTCCTAAATTAGTCGATCGTTATTACAAAAGTTATTTCCTTTTTTAAGGGGTACTCAACCCTGCGCTATCCATTGTTTTGTATCTATACTGATTTTCAATCCTGACTTATCGTACCTGTTAGATATCGAAAATCAGAGACTTCTTCTAGGTTTTCGTCTCCAATTTTTATACATCTAAGCAAAGTCTAGTTAGTAAAATTTGTCTCTGATTATGGATATTTGGAATGCAAAAAGTATATACGTATAAGGTATATAGCAGAAGGTTCAATTCTATCATACTAGATATAAATGTTCTAAACCGATAGACATACTGATTAATTTCATAGCAATAAGTAAGTAAATTAGCTATTTATGATTTCAAAATAGTCTATTGTTTTGGCCTTTACTTTATGGAAAAACATGTTAAAGGAAACACTAAATAAAACTCAATTTGATTTTTCCACTGTTTATTTTCAATCTTGACAATTGTTTCACCCTACAAGGGCAATCTAGATCATTGCTTATCATCCGGGAGGTCAGCGGTTCGAACACGGGTCCGACTGCTCTGGTTCAAGTTTTCTGTGGTTTCCTTGAATCATTTAGGCAAATACTGGGGCATTAATATTCCACAGATAATCTTTCACTTCTCTTCTGTCTTCATTTCGTCCGTCTCATCTTTCTCTCCCTAACCACACCACCCACCCATTCCCACGATTTCTGCAAAGAGGCTGAAGAGGGCCTTACGCCCTACCCTCCGGCTTTGCACTACACTGCAGATCAGAGGGAATGAAACACAAAAAATATTTTTTAAGCTTTTGTATGTATGTTATGTAGGTGTCGCGGTCGATTTGAGTGATTTTATTTAATGGGGGTATTGTACTCCTGAATTACTACCATTTAGATTTCCTTAATATTGGCCCATAGAGAGATTCATTTTAAGAAGTGTGACTGCAGGTTCCGCGACGTAGCCCCCATACAGCTGGTTGTCTAACTTATATGTCAGATGATTTGTGTGTAGACGGTGCTAGGAATGGTAAAGGTAAGATTTTGGCGTTTTCCAATATTTGTACCGAGTGCCACATCTCTATCTCATAATGCAAGGTCCAAACCTATAAAGGCCTCACAAATTTCAGAAACTTTTACCTTGTCTGCCTCTTTTTACAAATCCTGGCTACGCTCCTGAATTAAGCCGAATTATTACTGTCGACCCTATGTGGACTCAATATACTTGTTATATAAGACGATGCAGAGAGTGGGGCTATCATAATACTCTATACATATTATTTATTGTGCAGTCGTTTTTTTAATCTTAAATGCGTCCGCTAGATGTGGCTTTGTTGTGGTGGGAGTGAAGGTGGGATTATTACTCATACACGAATGTCGGCAATCTGTGAGGGCACCGGGAATTTGAATGTCGAATACTGAAAGGAGTTCCCGGGCATGGACCAATCAGTAGCAATCTGTTGAGTGTACCATCGGAAGCCGCTTTCAACCCTGAAAGGAAGTAGCCGTGCGTGTAGTATATTCAACCTAGATGGTGGCGGTTGAACGTGGGGAGCGACCCCTTTCACTGACATAGACGCCTTATCGTTAGGGATGAAAGTGTCTCAAATGCAAACCATTGTATTGTACTCTGTCAATAGACATAAACGACATACCACTACCGGTTGAATTCCGATTAGCATGTTTATTAAGCTGAAGTTATATATCTTTTTCGATTTGACAGAACCATTGAGCCACAATCATATCAGTACAATATAAAGTATATAAAAAAATGCAAGGCCTTCCGCCCTAGATTGGAGGGACTGCCCGTCCACCAGCATTAGTAGTTGGTGGGACTGAACGCCCAAAGGTTTTTTTAGTTTCAAATACAGCGTATCCTTCAGGGTTATCAAATACCACTAGTATATTTCATTATTTTTCTTCTAGTTCCTCTGATTGAGTTCATAAATCATATATTTTATAGGATTTAGTATAATTCGCAATAAATACTGATACTGTTTCAATTTATGTAGAAATTCACATAATGAGATAATATAAATATAAATATAAATATAAATATAAATATAAATATAAATATAAATATAAATATAAATATAAATATAAATATAAATATAAATATAAATATAAATATAGAATCAACAGAAACAACTACCCCGAGGGCTAATACCCCTACCGGCATTGAATTACACTGTTGATTCCGATGGAGTTCTAGACGAAAATATAACATATTCATAAAAGAAGGAATTAAAATCATTATTCGTCTAAATTTTAAGATCAAAGATCTCACATTTTGATGAGACCCGATAGGTCGAAACCGGTCGTGGGATGTGGCTTTCGGTTCATTGTGCCTACTTGGTATGACGCGTTCAAAATGTGAGATCTTTGATCATAAAATTTAGACGAATAAGGATTTTAATCCCTTCTTTTTTGAATATAATAAGATAATGTTTTAAATTCCAAAACAGCTCTCAACCCGTTGGTAATTCAGAAAATATTAAATATTTAGCATTTTAATATAGGTATCTACAATTGTTTTTGCTTCTACTTTTCTTCTTAAATGAATATTAAATGATGTCACGTAAATCATGGCAATAAAAAGTCAATATGGCTTTTTAGCGACTGAGAGTAAAATTTAACACAGAAGTTGCGCCTGTACCGCTCAAGTGTCAATAGCAACTATTAACTGTACTTGTAAATATTATCACTTTAAATAAGTTTTCATATCTTAAGGGCTAATTTTAAATATGTAAATAGAAGTACAATTTCTACCGCGTATATACAGGGTTGCTCATTAGTGCGTCAAGGTCCACTTGTTAAATCTAGCCCGTAAACACACTAGATCAAATCAAAAACAAATAATTAGCTGGTAGTAATGTAAAAGTAAAAATATCTCTGAAATTACGAGGTTTAGGTATAGGATATTATTAACAAAAATTGAACATAATTAACGCACCATTACAAAAATTAAATAATATACAGGGTGTTCCATTTGAAAAAATTGAGAAATCGCTCTTTGAAAATCTTTAAATTGACTGCACCGTAAAAAACACCCTGTATAATAAAATTATTATTTAATTACTTTTTATGGTTAGTACATCTGTTGGCTACATAACTTCAAAATATTTCGTCTTAACTAATCGTAATACTCTCGCATTGAATTAATATGCCAAATTCTGTCGCAACCATTTTTTTTACATTTTCATTAATAACTCAACAATGCATCATCCAAAACCAAAAACCAAGGGATCGTTGAAAAGAGAATTTTAAGTAGATTATAAAAAAACAAAAATATACAGAGTATTCCATTCCGGTTTAGCGGATCACCCTGTATATGTCAAATTATTTTTGAAATATGCGTTTTTTGATACTGCATCATTTTCATAAAAATAAATTTCTCTAATTTCATTTAATAAAGTCTAACGCACTAATGAGCAACCCTGTATAATCACATACACGTCTTTTATCTATCTCTTCACATTGGATATAGAAACGACTAAAGCTTTATTTCAGAAATTTTGTTATCTTAATATAAATTGATAAAGTAGTCTGAGTAAGCTGCGTATGTTGACATTCGGCATTAACTTGCAAGCTTTGCTTTCCAGAACGTGAATAAACTTTCCTAATTAGACCATTTAATTCCAGTCAAAACCATTTCTAAGCCTGAGTAAATATGTCCTTATGATTCAGATATACGAAACAACTGTCGCATATACAGAAGACAGCAAAATTTGTAATATGAAAAACAAAACAAAAACTAAACATTAAGTATTCCGAATTTGGTCAAACCTTACATAAAATTTATGATACTTTTCAATTTATTGTGAAAAATCTCTAAAAGTATTTACTATCTAAAGTTAATTTGGATAAGTGAAAACTCATTGTTTCTTTACCGTCGCAGCTTTTACACTTATTTCAAATGTTGTACTGATTTACTACATTAATAATTGTATTTTAGAAGGACCAATAATAATAGATCGTGTAATTTGCAAACTTTATTCTAAATTACTAACTACACTGTATTTATAATGAAATTTGTATGGAAATGTTTATAGTAGAACTGTTCGTATTTTGATGAATTTACTGCTGCTTATATTCCAAAAATGGATGGGAACAAAATTCACACAAGTGGCACATTCCCTGAAAATTTTTATTAGGTACGCTAACCATATGTAGCTACTACCTACATAAATAAAGCATATATCTATATCCAAAAAAGAGGGCATTAAAATCCTTGTTTGTCTAAATATTAAGGATCAAAGATCCCACATTTGGAACGTGTTCTACCAAGCAGGCACTACAAACCGAATGCCAAATCCCACAACCGGTTTCGACATATTGGGTCTCATCAGGTGGGCGCTAGGAGAAAGGCTTTTACAGGCTATATGATAAATATAAATATGTAATCAACAGAAATAATTAATCCGAGGGCTAATACCCCTACGGGAATTGAATTACACTGTTGATTCCGAAAGATTCTTAGATGAAGATAACATATCCAAGAAGGCAGGCGCTACGAACCGAATGCCTGTTTGGTGGGACGCGTTCCAAATGAGCGATCTTTGATCCTTAATATTTAGACGAACAAGGATTTTAATGTCTTCTTGGCCACCACTAAATAAATAAAAATAAGTATTTGAACCCAACACTCAGAGTGATAGCTGTACATATATTTTAAAGGTTTTTTCACACTATACAATACAGTTCCACAGCTTTAACCGATCATCCTCTCCTAGTACGTCTTCCCACTGCAACTCTCTCCATCATGCCTGAAGCACGCACTGCTTCTAGTAGTACAATTGTAGGGATCTAGACACCCATCGCCTAACGGCATGGTCGAGAGCTCTAGATCATACCTCTATTATTTGGTAGGATACCCGTTCGGTTCCCGGTCCACCTGCCCTACTCTAATTTTTTCTGTGTTTTGCTTTTGGATCACTTAAGCAAATGATGAGGCAGTAATTTTCTACATATAATTTTTTACTTCCTACCCTCCGCCCTACTCTACGGCTTTGCACTACAGTGTAGGTCGTATGGACTAGTTGTCCACCAGCATTACCGACTGATGGGAATGAACCAAACAAACATTTGCGGCTTCAATTTGCGCAATCATTTCTTTCGTTATAACCATCAGATGCGCAAAGAACGAAATCATAGGAAAACTAACACAGTTATTTCAACGTACCTTACGTATCAGCAATTTCTAATTTCTGTATACATCCTAATTCTAAATTTAATTTTAGTGAACATACTGCAGCTGTCTGTATTAAAATTGAAAGAATAATATAATACAAAACACATGGAAACGTTTCACTGTTCGCTACCATCTCTATAATTTCAGAAACTCTGCTGATATCTATGTATGCATTACTTCCCAATATGGTGATCCTACAGTTACAATAATGTCTTTGAGGTTGTAGATGTTGATCCTCGCAAGTGCTCTTGATTCCGCCTGTGACAATTCGTCGACAGTTGGGTATACTAAAACCCTTAAATGAAGATTCAGCATCATGTTTCTATTACTTTTAAAGTACTATACAGTGAGGGTCCATCCTATCTCACTGAATTTATATTCGTAATTGCTTTTACGAAATTTGAATTGCCTTTGTTGCTGGTGACTCTCACACGTAGAATATTATTCCATCGAATATTGGTAATATTAACAATTTGTCTACCTTTTACATTAATCTAAGGCACTAACTGCTTTAGACAAAACTATTACTTAATAAAGTTTCCGAGTTTCTGCCGTAAGTTCAATGTTGGAAAGGGAGAGACAAGTATAATGACATCACGTTCTCTAATGTGATCTTTGCCAGTATGTGCAGCTTATACTTATTGTGTTTGTTTCACTTGCACAGTGTACATTGTTCATGCTGTTTACTACAAGGGTGCATCAAATATAAACGAGACTGATTTTTTTAAATTACGGAGAGGTCAGTGACCTGGTAGTAGTGGATGGTCTGTACCGCTAGGGATATGGAAGAACCAACCGCAATTCGCTCGAGTCGCTTTAATACGAAAAGAAAATTGTGTCTCCGTGGAGCAACGGATTATTATTAATGTTTTGGCCAAGGAGGGGGTGAATCCAACTGACATTTTGCAGCGATTATAGCCACAGTTCGAGGACAACACTCTGTCAAGAAATCGGGTATTTGCATGACACAAGGAATTTTCTGAAGGCCGTGAATAGGTCGAGAATGTGAGAGTTGCTCGCCGTCCAATGAGAAGTGTGGCTGAGGCCAACATTGAGGCTGTCCAAAACCTCATTGAGGGAAATTGACGCCTAATTCTCTGGGAAATCGTTGATGAATTGATAATCAGTTACTAGAGTGTCCAGAGGATATATGGGTTCGGGTTCCCCGACTGTTATCGGAGGATCACAACCAACAGCGACACTTCAATAGATTCCATCAAGAGAGTAAAGCATTTCTGAATCGCATTATCACCTGTGACGAAACATGGATGCACCACTACATGCCCGAGTCGTACCAAGTGAATATGAAGTGGAGAAAAAGCGGCCAGAAGGGACCAATGAAGGCAAAGGCTACTTGTCAGCCGAAAAGGTAATGGAAACAGTGTTTTCTGGTTGGCAAGGTGCTTTACACGTTGACTTTCTTCATGATCGACGCACGATTATTGCGCTATATATTTGCGATCTACTGGATGCCGCGAAATTGTCAGTTCGAGGGAAAAAGAAGAAGCAATCGATCAGAAGTTCCATTGAAATAAACAGTCATGCATTGAAAATGCTCACAACGTGTAAATGAGCGAAACACGTGTCCGCGTTTTTAAAATGTTGGGGTAAGATCTTTTCTTTTGCATGACGACACAACGCCACAAAGCATTAGATGCATTAGGCTAAGGAAAGTTGGAAGATCCACCATATAGCCCCGATTTGTCCCCTTGTGACTTCCATATTTTTGGGCCCCTGAAGGAAGTTGTTGGAGACCAACGTTTCGAATGCTCCAATTGTTACAAGAACATTCGAATAGTTTCTACAATGATGGCGTAAAGAAGCTCTCAATCCGACGGGGAAAATGTATTTATAGGGCGGCAAACTATGTAAAACTAATTAGATATAGAATATTTTACAAGACCAATCCCGTTTATATTAGATACACCCTCGTATACACCTTCTATCGTTGTCGCTGAGTTGTAGTAACAATTTTGATAAATAGAGAATCACATCAAAAATTTAACTAATAAATTTTGTTCTTGTATTCTATTCACTGGACTGTGTGGACGAGTCTTTCAAAACATAAATTGCATTTTTTTTATTAAACTGTTAAATGAACACAATCCTAAAACACCCAATATTATTTGCTAGTGCTTACAATCATTATATAACTTTAACGTAGATATATAAATAACTTGTATTTGACTGAATAGTATATATATATATAACGTTTAAATTATGATCTGCCACTACAAAAATACGTATTGTTTTTCTTTTGCTTTTGCTGTATATAATATATATATAAGAAATACAATACGTATTTTTGTAGTGGCAGATCATAATTTAAACGTTATTTAGATAAGACAACATTATTGATAAAAACTACCAAATAAAATTAACTTAAGACCTGTATATATTACAAAAGTCAGTAGGAACTATAGAATTAATCAGGGAAACGTATTGGTGTTGAAACATAATTTTAACAAAGTCACTAATCAAACAATAAGCCCCTGGTAAGTATTCTTTCGACGCGTGCCGTGCTATTTCGAACTCTTACGTTCTCATCATGAATATACAGCTGGAACAGAACATTGACCAACCTACTTGTTGCCATTAAACAGCGTTCACTGAATAAATACAGATAGCGGAGTGAGCATCATTTGTGGAGAATTTGCTATTTATTATGGGATTTATTGATTAAGTCTATATCCTTGATTAGAAAAACACAATAAGTAGCAAATTCAATTATATGGCGTTCACTACGCTGGATATGCTTGTTATCTGCAGGCAACCCACGTGAATCATCAAAACCTGATGTGTGGGTTGTCGAGATTTCAAGAAGACTAAAATTCTCTAGAACATCCTTCTGGAACTTTCGAGAAAATTATCCAGTCACTATAAATAAGCTGCTACGAAATCAGCCTAGGTAGTGCTAGTTAAGAAGTGATGGAAGGTCAATACAGAATAACAAAGAAGTGATTTAATGAACGAGCGAGTTATTAATTATTAATTGTAGCATTTTTTTGAAGATGATCAATACGTAGAAATAAATAGTACTATATATAGCATTTGTTTAAATACGCGACATTAGATTTAAAAGAAATAGAGAAGACGCTTACTGTCTATATCGAAAGATAAATTATAGAAGCTATGGATGTCAGTAATCGTTAGGAAGGGAACCCCAATCCAAGCAGGCCTAAAAGTGGAAACTACATTTGCAAAGAACAAAGTAGTTTCATTCGGAGTTCAAAGTTAAATATAAAAGCCGTACCCTTCTAGTGTAATTTGCTGTTTCATGAAAAGTCAGTATATTTCACGAAATTTTGCGAGACACTGAAGCAAATTAATGTTGCGCTGAAAAACTAAACGTTTTATACGTTACATGAAACGTCAGCACGTTGCTAGTGCCCGATGAAAACCTAAAAAAAAATACGTTAAGAGACCAACCGCATTGGTGCTTTCAAATGCTCTTTGCAGTTACCAAAGTGTTAATGAAAATAACTTTGTGAATTTATTATCAACTATCTTCATTTGCGTGTTTTAGATGATAATACAATAATAGTAGTTTAGTCAGTGATGGGAAAGCGATATATACGCCTGGGTAAGTCAGCCTTTGGGTTGACTATATTGCCTCGTAAGAAAGGTTTCTTACAAAATTCCTTTGTAAACAATGCTCTCTACCATTTAAAAGGGCTTCACTTTGCTAAGAAAATTAATATAAGTCGCAATAAATTGACTTGAAGTAGCACATCCAGGGGTTCCTAAATCTCATTCAACCAGAATTTAAACACAATTACAAAAATAAAAGTAATAGTTGTAAAATATTGTACAATTTACTGCTGCATCTTTTCTTTGTCATTCTGTAATACTCTTTACCACTATTATCTGTCTTTATACCTTGTATTCACCCTCTGAAATTTATGACAACTGCCTAAAATCCTATATCGTCATGATCGCCACAGCTAATTCTATCTCTCATTACTGCGTCTTTCCTTTTCTATTTCTTCCGCCTCTTTTCTCCCTTAAGTTAGTCAGTGTTAAGTAAATCACCGCCAAATAAACCACGTGTACGCGCACCCTCACAATCATACATTGTAACACCGGACCGATTGTGAATTATCTCGCCATTCTTTCCACTTCTTCCCGCACCTGATTGATACCAAATATACATCTTGTAAATAGTGTGAATAGACGTTACAAGCAAATCATTTGTGTGTTAATCAGAAATTTAATACCTGCAACCTTTTAATTAGGTTTGTACATGATACATTTTTTGGTCCTTCGAGCCGGATACTAGTGAAATTCAGAGTTAATAATTTATCGAGTACAGGAGACAATATTGAAGTAAACTTCAAAACAATCCTATTAAATTTCCACAGCTTTCCGAGTTTTTTGAGACGACGAATAAAGCTTGAATAGTCCACGCCAACAAACTGGTTGTCAAGCTTTCGTCCTCTTCCACACTTGAAAATAAATCTTTCCTTCCTTTTTTGTGTTTCATTCCCACCAGCTACTCGTGCTAGTGGGCGGGCAGTCCCCCCGACCTTGCAGGAATCGTGGAAATGGGTGGGTGGTGTGGTTAGGGAGAGAAAGATATGACGGACTAAATGAAGACAGAAGAGAAGTGAAAGATTATCTGTGGAATATCACTGTCCCAGCATTTGTCTAAATGATCCAAGGAAACCTCAGAATACTTGGATCAAAGCAGCCGGACCCAAGTTCGAACTGGTGACCTCCCGAATGCTAAGCAATGATCTAGAGCACTAGACCACGCCACTCGGTAAATAAATGTAAAAATGTCTGGTCGTTTAAATCTGATAGTCGACCTCTTTCTTCTTTATCTGTCAGGTTTTGAACTTGTTGAACCATCTTTCCACATGCTTCTGATTGATCGATTCCCCGACTGAAAAAAGATCGTTGACATCGCGAAATGGTTGTGCTGCTACCATTTTTCTTGAAATGGTAGAGCATAATATGGCTAATATAAGTATGGTTATTGACACGCATTTGGGGGGATTTGTTTTATAAACGAAAAGTAATCAAATTGCCATTATAAAAGAAAAAAGCCACAGAAAAATCGTCGTTAATTGTATACTATTTATATATATATAGTATTCGCTTGTCTGGATCTAATAAAAATAAATTCACATTAAGGTTTACTGGTTCTAGGCAAACATTGGCATTGCCTGTAATATATATATATATATATATATATATATAGTTCTCAAAGACCTATTTATTCTTTTATATGTATGTGCATGGAAGGGAATGTCACAGTTGCTGTTATACAAACTAAACGATGGTTGCAGTAGTATTTAGTTTTCAGTTAAATGTCTTATCGCAATGCAATATGTTGCTACATGAGATAGAAAGACGACGGCACTTGTCTTTTGCATCGGACACTCAGAACGTGTGTACTGTTCAGCATTGCATCAAAAGTAATTTTTATAAAATTTAGGGAAAGAAGGGCTGACAAAGGATTTTTAGGATACAACTGGGATAAATGGACCACCTTCTGCAAAGAAGTACATGATTTATATATTCACAAAGTTAAGGTGTGCAAAAAATACAGAAGTAAACTTGGTATTTTGCTTTGATACAGTATAAAATACAAAAACATACGTTGTTATACTGAAAAAACTAACAAATCCAAACAGAAACTGTTTCGTCTTTCTTAGCCAGGGAGGGAGAGTTAGACCAGAAGGGGTACGATAGAGGGTCCCCTTTCTTGTCACATATAAAATTATGCTATTTTTTTATTTATTCGGAAAAGATTCGGGTTAATTAACGAAACACGGAAGCGTTATTCTAAATTTTACTATATTTATTGTTATACACTCAGCGGAATTTGTGTTGCACGAAACCAAAACAAATGTGGGTCATGACCTAGTTCCAGTTGTTTATAATGAAAATAAACACCATGTAGACTACTATAAAAGGCCAGTATAAATAATTATCTGTGAAGGTCCAGGTGTCCGTCGAGTTTGGGAAATCGTCATGTGCGAGTACTGGTGTTGGGTGTGACCCCACTCCGAATTCTCAGAGATGGATATGCTCCATTAAGCCGTAGACGAAATAAGGTAGGACTTTTGCGACTTAATTTCTCAAAACCAATATAGAAAACAAGATCGAAATATCAGTATTCCGAAAATCAACATGGACAGATTGTCTAATTAATAAAACATCTAATCATCCCATTCAGCATAAACTGGCAGCGTTCCATAGTATGACTCATAGATTATTAAACCTTCCATTGAATAATAAAAATTTTAACTTAGAGAAAAATACCATAAAACAAATAGCAGTCAATAACGGATATTCCCCGAAATTAATAGAAGATTTAATTAATAAAAAAACACAAAAAACTATCAATCAGCGTATACATTAGATCACAATATTCAAAAACTAGTAACTATAAATCTATTTTTTATATAGGGAGTACCTCAAATTTAATTAGTAAAACAATAAAACAAAAAGATAAAAATAATAAATTTCATATTTCATTCAAAACTACAAATAATTTATTTAATTAACAGTGTGGGGACTTATATCCCACTATTGTAAAAATATTCATTTTTGTACATAAAAATTGTTAACGTTGTATAAATTGTCTTCTGTAAATATTTTGTATAAAATTACTAACACCCTTGAGCATGCCTTTTCTCAAACATGTTTTCTACTGTCTTGCCTTTTTTAATTCTGAGAAACAGCTTTCTTTTCTTGTCTATCTTTCATACACAATCCAAAATTCCTGTCCCTTGTCACCGATCGCTTGCAACGGTCAATCATAAAAAGTACCGTTGCCGATCCCTAATAAAACTACCGCTTCTTGTTTCGCTACCCTCGGCATGCTTCCAATAAATAACATTTACCGTTGAAGACTAACTTTCTATATTTTCAAATCAACACTTCTTCACCGACCGCTACAGATAATACTCGTCACAACCATTTGCTCATTTTTTACCATTCAATATTAAATTCATTTCTATTCTTTCATCATTCTTCACTACTAACCGTCTGTAAATTAAACACCATCAATCAACCATCATCAAGTTTTATTTAAATAAATATAGTATTAAATAATCACCCGCAACACCACAACAGTAAAGATAAAAGTGAAAAATTAGATTCAAATGGGGTATACAAATTAAATTGCAATAATTGCAGTGCAATATATATAGGACAAACTTGTAGAGCATTCAAAGAAAGAATTAAGGAACATTGAATAATTACAATGAAAATTCATCATTTATGAATCATATAAAAGGGAATAAACATAATTTCATTTTAGAAGAAAACTTCAAAATTTTACATAAAGAGAAAAAAGGAAAAAAATTAGACATGTTGGAAACTTTGGAAATCAGAAAACATATGAAAAATAATAACATAAATTTATTAAATGACATAGAAAATGTGTATAGTTCTGTAATAATAAATAAATTAGTAGATATAACCCCACCACAATAGTAAGAGTAGGTATATAAGAGATGTTGTAATAATAATTTGTACAAATACTTCTATTGAAGATGCCCTGGTAGGGTGAAACGATCGTTGAGGTATTAAAGGTATAATGGAAATTAAAAGTGTTTTGTTTTATCTTTTTACATATTACAATATGATTCCCAATTTCCATAAAGTTGAGGCTGAAACTATTAGTTAATTTCCCAGTTTGTCTCTTGGCTCTTGATTTTTAATATTCCATTTAGTTTGTAGCGATCTGTATATATATATTGTAAATTGTTTTGTATAAATTTTATGTAAATATTTTGTATAAAGTTACTAACACCCTTGAGCATGCCTTTTCTACAAATTTGTATTCTACTTACTTTCTTGCCTTTTTCAATTCACAAAAACAGCTTTCTTTTCTTTTCTCTCATTCACAAGTCAAAATTTCTATCCCTTCGGTGCCGATCGCCTGCAACGGTCAATCATAAAAAGTACCGTTTCCCGATCGCTAATAAAACTACCACTTCTTGTCTCGCTACCCTCTGCATTCTTCCGAAAAATAACCTTTACTGTTTGCATGCTAATTTTCTATTTTTCGAATAACACTTCTCCGACCGCGTCAATGATTGCACACAATATTCAATTCATCCCTTTATCTCATTTTCATTACTAACAGTTTATAAAATTAAATCATATTAATTAACGGTCATACGTTTTTCTTTTAAATATAATATTAGTAGACACCAAAAACACCACAAGTTAAATTTAAATTTGTTTATTTGATTTATTCATTTAGTTATTGTTCAGGTTAATAATTTAATAATAATTGTATTAATTAAGTTATCAATAGTTAATGATAATTCATAATGGAAGCAAATCACACACAGAAACTTTCACAAAATTTGTTAGAGAAAAACAACAATTTTTTCGCTAACACAGTAGCTTCTTCAGGTTAGTTTGGTAATGTATATCTATAACAAGGTGGTTACATCTATATATATATATATATATATGTATATATATATATGTGGAACAGCTGTGGGGGAAAACTAGAATTAGGTATGACAAAATTAAATTATCTATTCGTTAATCTTCGTTAATTTTTTCATACTTCCCCTCGCTGCTGGAAAACGTGTGTTGTTAGTTTTGAGGTTGATGTAATTCGGGAACACTTGGTGAAATTTGCAAGCATTGAAGAACCAGATATTTTGGGTTGCAATTCTTGATCTTAGTGGTAGCTTAAAATACCATAGAGCCACAAAGTTTGTGAAGCTTCAATTAACAATGAAATTGAATGGGCTTTTACTTGGTGAAGATTGTTATTCATAATGGAAGTAAGCAACACACAGAAACTTTCACAAAATTTATTAAAAAAAACTAACTATTTCTAGTTGTTCCCCACTGCTGTTCCCTATATGTATGTATATATAGATGTAACCACGCTGTAATAGATATACATTACTAAACTAACCTAAGGAAGCTACTGTGTTAGCGAAACAATTGTTGTTGTTTTTTAAATAAATTTTGTGAAAGTTTCTGTGTGATTTACTTCCATCATTATCAATAGTTGTTTATAAATATACGTTATGAAAAGGGAAAATCGATGTTTTGTTTATCAACCTCCCGCATACCAAGCGACCCCTAATATACGATATCTTGAGGAGGCATATTCGATACACTCTTTATAACTATATAATAATGGCTTCTAATTACTTTATTTTATCAATATACACTGGCGAATATAGGACTCGTAGAGGAAGATGTCGAAAAGCTTGGTCAAAAGTTTTGCAAGTATTATTTTCGATTCAATGGCATTACTTGTCTCTGATTTCTCATTTTTAAAATATATTGGGATGGATTTCGTAAAGAATAGCCTGATCAAAATTTAATTAACGTTGATCCTTGAGTATCTTGGTTGTAGGATACTTGACACAATAGCTTTACGAATTACGTTTTTCCTTAATGTGTACGTTCTGGGTGTATTTTTGTAACTCCAAAAGCTAATCTCCATCATTCCTATCCGTTGCTGATCTAACTCTACTAAAAGAGTAGGAAAGATGGACCACGGATTATCCATGAAATAAATTGCTAAGATTCCTGTTTTTAGTTTATATATATACATAGGAATACGTATTATCAATGGTAATTCATGAATTTCAATTGAAACTCACCGTAAATAAATTTACTTTGGGGACGGAAAATAATACGTATCAGTGAAAGCAGCTTTTGCATATGATTCTAAAAAATAATCACATATAGCAACATACTAGTGGACATAATATATGATTCACATACGTGCGACTTACATGTGTGTTCTTATGTGTGAATAAAATAAATAAATCGAGCATTATCATCGCAATATTCGACACAATTATCGATAATACCTAAGGTGTGCTGATTAGATCAAATAAGATCGCAATAGCGATCAACATCTGGTAATTTCGATGAATTTTGGACCAAGAACTAACTGTTCTTTATTATTTTGGTTTACGTGCCTATTACGTAATATAAACAGTGTCGTTAATTCAGTTTTTCATGTAGATACCTTCGTAAGATTCTTACCAAACGTGTGAAATATCACAGTTAACAATAGATATCCATAGATGGTTACATACTGCTCTTAATAGAACCTAGATATCAATATGAGACTTACGTAGTATATCGAAAGTCCACAAAAACATTACTTATACTCATACCTTAACAAGTATCATTATTCCGTTCCAATTTCTACCACTCTTTTTTAAAGTAATGAATAACATTGGGAATATCAAGGATGCACAACTTAACGGTTACAATTGTATTCGAAAGAGGATACCGGCGCTGAGGATATCGATCCCGGTATCAGCCACTTGCTATAAGTGCATTTTCCCACCTGAACTTTATGTCAACAACGTATTGATAAGTTCACATGCAGGATATATTACATTTCACTTGCAACACCCACTTAAAAAATACATACTGTCAATGTTGACGACCCATGTATACAACGACGTATTTCAATCGGATCGATTTATTACTCAGTGATTCTGATGGTTTATCCTTGTAGTTAGCTAATAATTTTATCATATTTGTGGTGACATAAACAATGGACACAACTTTTTCTGTTTGTGTAGGCATAAGTCACAAATTTAAGGATTAGGGTAGGTAGTTTCAAATTTTGAGTCGAGCGTGTCAAGTGCTGTTTGTGAGGATGATGATTAGCAGGTGTCGTAGAATGTAAGTAAGAGCTGTGTTGAAGTATGAGAGAGGAAGAGAGTGTACGAGAGTGAGATGGATGCATGAGAAAAAGCGTAGGTTAGGGATGTAGGAGTGCGGGGTGGTGAAGGTGGCATACCCCCCTGTGGCTAATTTTAAGTTTAGAATACCAGAGTTTCTGTAGATTTAATGAAGAAAAGACGTTGTTATTTTGTTTGTTCACTTTTTACTTTTTTTTTAATAAAGTCAATTAAAGTTTTAGTATCTATAATACTATTGAAAAAGGCATAATATCCCGGAACAATTTAATAAACTTTTTAAAACATAAAAAACATCCTTTTTATCTTTTATTGCGACTTTATTCTATATATTTTAAAAATGAGAAATCAGAGACAAGTAATGCCATTGAATCGAAAATAATACTTGCAAAACTTTTGACCAATCTTTTCGACATCTTCCTCTACGAGTCCTATATTCGCCAGTGTATATTGATAAAATAAAGTAATTAGAAGCCATTATTATATAGTTATAAAGAGTGTATCGAATATGCCTCCTCAAGATATCGTATATTAGGGGTCGCTTGGTATGCGGGAGGTTGATAAACAAAACATCGATTTTCCCTTTTCATAACGTATATTTATAAACAACTATTGATAATGATGGAAGTAAATCACACAGAAACTTTCACAAAATTTATTAAAAAACAACAATTGTTTCGCTAACACAGTAGCTTCCTTAGGTTAGTTTAGTAATGTATATCTATTACAGCGTGGTTACATCTATATATACATACATATAGGGAACAGCAGTGGGGAACAACTAGAAATAGTTAGTTTTTTTAAATAAATTTTGTGAAAGTTTTTGTGTGTTGCTTACTTCCATTATGAATAACAATCTTCACCAAGTAAACAAAATAATAATCAGAGAAATTTTAAGAATGTTTCAAAAAATTATCATCCCTGGGAATTATTGCTTTACACTGTTTCCAATAAAGCTTATAGATCGAATTAACAAAATATGAACGAAACTAAAATTCTGTGCCTGGTAGTTAATTGTCTTCTTCAAATTAATCGACAGTTTTTTAATTTAAACTGTCTTCAAATTTCCTACTGATATTGAAGCAATTAGTTTGTCACGTGCTAATATTGACGAAGATATGTTAACATCACTATTAGGAGTTACCGTTCATTCATTCCAGAGTTGTTGCTTTAAGAAAACTTAAATCAGGTCCTTTCAGTAGCTATCGCTTATTCATTAAACAAGTGGTCTTCTCTATTAATTTTAATAAGCCGCTAAACTTAGTGTATTAGCATTTTGGGAATAAACGGCATGTCAGTTTTTTGAAATCGAATAATGTATGTAACAAGTTCTTATTTTTTCAGGGGACAACACACAACGTTTTCCTAATCGACGCTCAATACTCCCACAGTGCTCCTGCACGCGTTTTTGTTTTATTAGCCATGTTTTGAAGCCTACATAAAAATTACAATTAAGAAATAATTCCCGTGGAGGTTTTAATAAGGCCCAAAGTGAGCTGTAGTCTATAGTCTAACTACTTTGGTGAACCATATTAAAACCACCATACATTTTATCTTATAAGACTTTAAGTAATAAAGAAACTAGAAGACAGGAGAAATTCGTATATGGATTTATAAGATAATGTTTTTCATTTGGTAACTTTTTTTAATGTTTTCGTGGAAGAGGGGAAATCTTCGAAAGACACCCAGCTGTCCGTACGACTGGATAGTGTCGGATTCCCGAGGAAGGTGTCCTCGGACCTATAGACTAAAACCCCTCTACCTCAGGCCGTTATAGGAACTTACGTTCCTCTTCAGCCGTATGGGGTTATAGGGTTAGTTGATTGGTTTTGGATGGGACAAACCAACGGAAAAAACTACTCCGAGGCCAAATACCCCTACCGGCATTGGATTACACCGTTCGTGTGAGGTTGGGTTGGTTGGTTCGTTTTGTGGTCGGAGTTGTGAAATTGATTGCATTCACGTTGAAGATAAACTAACGGAAACAACTACTCCGAGGGCAAATCCCCTACCGGTATTGGATTACACCGTTCGTTTGAGGTTAGGTTGGTTTGGTTGTATATGTTTTTTTTGGGGAAGTGTAAACTTGATTAGGATCACGTTGATTGTCGTTGACCGAACAACGGGCGTGTTTTGAGAATTTGGTTTGTTTTGTTGAGTGTTTTAGTAAAAGTGTTAAAATGTGATTTTTGTGAGCTTGACAGGGTTCACGTTGATTGCCGTTGATCGGAAACAACGGGTGTGTTGAAAGTATTTTAGTTTGTTTTGTTTAATTTGATAAAGTAGAAGTGTTAAACTGTTTTTTGTGAACTAGACCAAGGTTCACGTCGATTACTGTTGACCGCTAACAACGGGTGTGTTGAGAGTTTTAGTTTTTTTTTTTTTTCACTGTGTTTAAGTAGAAGTTTTGAAAATGTTTTGTGTGAACCCGAACAAGATACATGCTAATTGTCGTTGACCGCGCTAACAACGGTGTATTGAAAGGATTTAGTCTGTTATGTTAGATGTGTTTTAAGAAGTATTAAGATGTAGTTTTGTGAACCTGATCTGTTTACGTTGCTGGTTGAGTCGAGGGTTTGAATGGGTTGGTTGGGAGATCTCCCTCTTCCTTGCCGTTGGTCGGTGGAATGTCGGAAATGTGGTATGGTTGAGAGCTCTCCCTCTTCCTTGCCACTGGTGGGTGGAATGTCGAAGACGCTCTGACGATTTGATAACGGGATGCAATGATAGATGGCCTCCTCGTGGTGCACCCTGGATAACGCTAAGGATCTATTACTACTGGATGCCAAACTAGCTATCACGCTCTCTTGGCTAGCAATAGCTTTTAATTGTATATTATTGTTTATTCAAATGTATCGTATACATTGCAATAATTGTTCACTACGAAATTATTTTCTAAATCTGAGCAGGAGTTGATAGCCTTGTTTCTCTGTAAAATAATAAGGGAGACCTCCAATAGTGGACATTTAAAATAGTTGATTTCAGTAATGTGGATCCTAGCGTCATCAAATTTTGGTTTATCAATAGTTTCCATACTATGTTTTAGTAGTGCTGTCGTTTGCTTTCTATTTCAAATGGTCATATTTGTGTTCTTTCTCCTAAGAAGTAACGGTATTTTTGTCTGACGGACGTAATTCATGCTACATCAGATTTTATATACGGTAGTAGTTGTTTTAAACAAGTTAGATATTATAAATATTAATATAAATATGGAATCAACAGAAACAACTACTCCGAGGGCTAATACCCCTACCGGTATTGAATTACACTGTTAATTCCGATGTATTCTTAGACGAAGATATAACATATTCACAAAACAAGGAATTAAAATCCTTATTCGTCTAAATATTAAGATCAAAAGCCTGTATAGGCCTTTCTGCCAGCGCCCACCTGATGAGACCCGATAGGTCGAAACCGGTCGTGGGATATGGTTTTCGGTTCGTTGTGCCTACTTGTTAGGACGCGTTCCAAATGTGAGATCTTTGATCTTAATATTTAGACGAATAGATATTTTAATTCCTTCTTTTTTAAATAAGTTAGTTTTTGACAAATGCAAATTTTTAAATACTTACTTCAACTAATTAAAATATTAATTCTTGATCTGAATTCTTTTACGATTAGTTAACGTCAGTTTATTATTGTGCAGCCATTGGGATAATCGAATGGGTTTATCGACAGCGTAAAACAGCAATTACGTACCTCGAGACCCCTTATGTAATCATACCCTTCATCCCGTCCCTTTAGGAATACGCTCAGCGTGGAAAGAAGATTTACAAGATATTTCAGTTGAAATGTTATATGGGCAAACATTACGCCACATTTCCGGATGAAAACATTACAACATTAAAAGCTTGCGGCAGCATATAACTGAGTTGGGATCCAAAGCGGAGCGACGTCACGGTGAAAAGAAAACATTTGTTACCCAAGATTTAATCACCACTCAGCAATTCAATAATACATAAGATAACAACATCTGGGCAGATACGCACTTTACTTCCTTATATATTCTATTGTTGCGTAAACCCTTTGAAAAAGTAGCGTTTCAACCTCTTTGAACATTAACATCTTCCGAGATTATTTTAATTCTATTGTTTCTCCCCAGTAATTTCTTTACGTAAATAAATTTATCTTCCATACCATAGAAATTTCTCTTTAAATGAATCACATTAACCACGTATAATTATTCAACTAGAAGTGACTGCCTGGTATTACTAAGGAAAGAGAAGAAGGGTTTATAATAGGTATTAATTATAAATTACAAAGTTAATGAATATTAAGTTCTATTAGGTACAATTATTAATCTAAATGAAATGGTAAATTGTGACCATTTACCAAAATTTGTGGCAAAAAACTTGTTGCAGTTTCGTATTACTTACAAAAATAAGAACCTGCGTAATGATTATAGAAATAATGAAACATTTAGTAGGTGAAGGAGTTTAGACGTTTTTGCTCGAAATTAAACTGTCTTTTTGTTTGATATAATACATTAAGGGCTGTACCTCGTTGTATACTGATATTTATTGTTAATTGTAATATATCAAATATTTGACAAGGATCTTACGAAGGTATATATTTGAGAAACTGAATATTTGCAACGCAGCTTATATTACATGACATGCACGCACACCAAATTAATAAAGAACAATATAAGATATATTGATATATATAATAATAATATAATATTTTGAATTAAAGAACCAGTCTCGCGTTGATAATGCCCACATTCAAATTTGGCGAAACACGTGTCCGCTATTGTTAGTTTTTTGTGGTAAAAGGGGTGAGTCTCTTTAATTATTATTTTTTGGATGGTAGACATCAAATAGAAAGAACTTACTTTCTGCCGACATTAGCAAAAGAAAGACAAAAGATTACTAAAATCTAGGATGTACAATTCTATTACTATTGAAATAAGAGGAACGGGAAGTTTCCCAAATATATGTTTTTTCTGTAAATTTTATATAATGTATGTATTATAGTCAGTTTTTTTAAATTTATGATCCACAATACTAATTGTAAATTTGATTATAATTCTTTATTATCGTTTTTAAATTTTTTTAGCAGAATTTTGGGACGAATATTTAGGTCGCAAACAATGAAATTACTCTACGGTTATTGTATTCAATATATGTTCAATAGAAGAGACAATAGACAGTTCCGATAGAACACCGACTAACCTAACTGAACCTAACCTAATTGAACCTACTTGCTAATAATAAATGCGATTAATGAATAAAGACTTTTTTAAAATAATCAATCCCACAATAAGCAGCAAACTGAAGATTGGACACTATTTGATGGCAGCAAGTAGATTCAGCAGATCACTGGCCACAAACTCAATGTTCTCTTAGGTGTACTTTCCTTACACCTAGTAGCTATATGGCGCTGTGGGTCTAGTTTAACAAATCGATATCCTTTATTCTAAAAGTACCTCCACAAACGTTAATGAACAAATCCCTACATATAGCATTCACGACGTAGTCAGTGGTTATTTATAGAAAAGAAGATAATGAGTACAAATTGGTGTAACTTTTAGATATAGCATTATCTATTTGCAAATTAGCTAAATTTGACTATCACTGTGGGTTGGTGAGTTCAGTCCGATACGACTCAATTTTGCTCTAAAATCTTCCAATTTGTATCACTAAGTATATGAGAAATCGAAGTCTCCAGGTTATTGTCAAATCTAATAATTCTCTTACAATGTCCTCTACAGTTAACTGAAAATTACGGTTTTTGAGGTATTGTAAATAATATTGTTAATTTAATTGTTACTGTAATATAGTTTTATGTATTATCCTTTGCTTAGAACTTGGAGCCCTCAGTTACCCAGGTAAATTCAGGATGCAACCAATCTTGTGTAGGCTACGGGAGGGAGGTTACTATGTAAGCCACTGGCGTACGTTTTGAGAAGTTTCATAATGTTGCATAGAGAGTAATAATTCATTAAAAATATTGCTTGAAACTACTTCAATACAGTTTAGCATAATACAAAGTAGATAGGTAACATTAGGTTAAGTTAGGTATAGGCATCTAAGGGACATACTGATAATAACAAACACTTGATAAAATAATAAAATACGTAACCAACTTCTCCACAATTTACTCATATTTTTACCTTTATCTAAACAATGTAGATTTGTAACATTATTTGTTTCCTAAAATTCGTGTTTTTTGCTCTTAATATGGTTCATAAAAGTAGATTTCCCAGCGTAGTTTTTTAAAAGTTCATTGAGTCTTTCTTTGAAAGTCCTCCCAGTTTGTCCTATGATAATAACAATTGCAAGTGCACGGATACCCATCATGGTTTAATATAGAATAAGTGGGGACAATCTATAATGAATAATGAATTTTGTTAGAAAAAAAAGAAGGAATGTGTACTTATGTACACGCGTTAGAAGTTATACCTTTATTTAGATATTTATTTAGCCGGTGTATGCATGGTATTATATTAATTATATATTTCTTTAAACAATGTATTCGATTACGTATTTAACCCTGCAGTTCACACATGGAATAATATATATACATCGGGCCCAACAGGCCCAGTTATTAAGAATTTTTAATAATACATTTGGGGTACATAAAAGTTCATATTTTTCAATTGGAAATTATTTATTTAACTCAACTTAACAGACAAACTGTAATAAATAAAAAAATTTTGCTAATTAATTATTTCGAATTAAAAAAAAAACGTCAAGTTGGAGTGAAAAAGTTGTTTCATTCTTGTAAAACTGACAACTGTTTCTCCCTTAGTTATAGTGATTTATTAAGGTAAATTTTATGGACAGTACATTTAGACTCAGATCATAACATTTATTTTGATAAAGGTCTGTCTGTATCTAAGGGCGAAACGTCGGTTGTTGTATTTACAAAAATTAAGGGAACTATTTCACTCTAATTTGTTGTGGGTTTTTTCGAATTCTTAGAACAAGGGATGAAAATGGAAAATATAGTAAATTGTTACTTTGACTATCCTATCCTGTTTATCTTCCATCGTATTGCTTGAACATTCTAAACAAAAGGTGTGAGGGGTATTATAAGTAAATACACTTTATTTTTAGCAAAAACTATAATTAATTTTGTTGATAAACAATTTTAGTATAATTATAGTACAAATTTTAAGATTTATTCTTTCTTCCAATTCATCTTCTTATAATCTGGTTATTTTGTTGATTTTTCCCGATTTGATGAATTTAATGTATTCATATTTGCGACACGTGTTTCGCCTTCCGGCATTATCAAGCGTAAGGGGTATTAGCCCTTAGAGTAGTGGTTTCTGTTGATTTAATATTTGCATTTATTATATAGCTTGTTAATGCCTTTCTGCCAGCGTCCACGTGATGAGATCCGATAGGTCCACGCATTCAAATGTGGGATCTGTGATCCTCTATAATTAGACAAAAAAGTATTTTAATACCTTCTTTTTTTGGATTGTTATCTTCGTCTAATAATCGTTCGGAATCAACAGTGTAATTCAATGCCGGTAGGGGTATTAGCCCTCGAAGTAGTTGTTTCTGTTGATTCCATATTTGTATTAATTATTAATTAGTTGTGTGCTATTTTTTAAAAAAGAAATTTTTTCTTACATCTAGAACCTCTGTTAGTAATACTGATAGTTCTTTACATAATTTTTGGTTAGGAGCTTTTATGGTCTAATAGGAACTTCTTTATATATATTTATTAAACCATGACTGGTGCAATTTACGAACATGGTTCACCAAGAGTTAACGGCTTCAACTTTTGTTAAGTTATTTTATTTTGTTTAACTGATACATAACTTCTTTTAACCTCCATTTTTTCAAACTTTCAATGTTCCTACCTATGTCTTCACTTTTCACTAATACTCCCAGGACACCATTTTGTGTGTGCCTCTGACTTTATATTTTATTCATTACAGTTTTGAACTATTTACGAAACATTAAACTCGGCTCGGTAGTTGCGGTTCTTTGAACTGATGCGCTATTACAACGTTAAAATTTTCAATTTAGATTCTCACATAAACACATAAAGTTACATCACCGTAAATGAATGCTTGACTTCTTAGAAGTTCTCTAACGTTCCAGTTGGGGTTGACAGACGTTACATATTAAGCCGACGCTGAGAGTAGCGAAATTACATAGATGACCGACATGGGTTAACAACTTCGGGCCTCTCAAGGGAATTAAACGAAATCGGAGACTGACGAAAAAGAAGATTATTCAATAATATACGTAAGTTGGACCTGTTTAACGTTGAGATATTAAGAAGTTTGTTTCTAAGCCAGCAAAGACTTTGTAAATAGATATTCGACTTACAGAAAAAGAAAATACCCTGGACTTGGAAAGTTTATTAACTTTCTAAAACTATCACAAAATTTATTCAACAACAACAATTGTTTCGCTAACACTGTAGTTTCTTCAGGTTATTATTGGTAAAATGAATTTTATTTTATCATTATCATCCTGAAGAAGCTACAGTGTTAGCGAAACAATTGTTATTGTTCAATAAATATTGCGAATGCTTTTGCATTTTTTTTTTAATTTTTACGATGAAAATCAACTTACACCAAGTAAAGGCCGAATTCTATCTCAACTTTTTTAAATGTCAACATCTATAATGAACATTGGAAAACTAAAAAATATCCACGAGTTGTTTGCATGAGGTTATTATTCTTTTTGTAACAATTTTCCAATTCGATCGGTTACCCTTTCTATATATAGCAAAAAGGCTTTTCTCATTGGAGTTAGTTATCGGTAATATACATCAATTGTAATTTACTTTGTACATTGCAAATAACAAACCTTCAACTGGTTCTCACATTTTAATGTAGATAGGATACATCTGTAGCGGAACAGTACATTATTTTCTTATAATTTTGTCAAATGTGTAAATAGTATTTTTGTAAATTTTAAATATTCTAAATTTCATTTCTATTTCAATGTAAATACTTTCACTTCTTATCTTGTGCATGCCTTTGTTTCCTTTCAAACCAAATACTATTGTTCAGTCACGTAACCTCTTTGTAGAAATGTATCTTCACCTTTACCTGCATGCACCCTGTACTAATAGCTGGTTTTACCTTCAATTACTTCAACCAAACTTTTCCATTGCTTATTTCCAGGTGTTTACCGTCTGTAGACTCGTACCACTCTTACTATCACTATTTCTCCCCCTATAGAACAGCCTCTCTTTCTACTAACAAAACAATTATTCTATAAAAGTTAGTCTACTGCTTTCTACTGCTCTCGACCTTTCTGTGATAACGCTTCTGTAAGTTACTTTGTTATTTTGTGTTTTTGATTCAATTACGTGTTTTCTTCTTCTTGTGTATATATATTTATTTTCTATTCGTGGTTTTCTTGTTACGTGTACATAAACATTTGAGTTTCATTAGTGTTTTATTTCTCTTGATTATTTCATATAAACTTATCAAAACGCTAAACATCGTTACCAATTGCACCGATTGCACAACCGATGTTCAGGGGCGAATTTATGTTAGATTGCGCCCTAAGCTGATTACAACTTAATGCTTTGTTTATTTTGTGATGGCATACAGTTTGCTTTATACTGAATTATATTATATTACTATATTCACTTTAAAATATTAAGAACGCATTAAAATTTTTAGATAAACTATTGTTTTATTAATTAGGTACGTTTATTATTATTATAGAAGGGTCTCAAAGATAACGAAAAGTAAATATTATCTATGTATTTTTTACCATTATGTACAATATTAGAAATACCAGTCCTAAATTTCAAATAGATTAAAGAATTTATATTTTAATGTTATAGAAGTAAATAAACTACAATTAAGTAATCTTATAATCAATAACATACAATAATTAAGTGAACTTAAAAAAAATGGCATTTTTAAATTAAATTGCAACAAATGTGATGCTGTTTATATTGGCCAATGTGGTCGAGCCCTAAAAAAACAGAATTTATGAACATGAATTAGCCATAAAAAATAAAAATGCTACTACAGGTAAAAACAATAATATTTTAGATATCAACAATATTCAATTAATTCACAACGTTGAAAAAAGTAGAAAACTTAACCTTCCATAAATTTTAGAAATCAAATTAGCAATTGCAAAGAATGATAATATAGTCAATGACCAAACTGAAATATTATCGAACAATAGTCCAAACATTTTGTGTATTTTCTTGTTTTTACATAGCTGTTCTATAATGTTTCATCAAGAATGCACCATTAATAGTCTTTCAATATTACTTCGTAAGTTTTTGAAAAATAGAGAGAAGTATTATTTCAAGGTATTTGTTACGTTTATGAAAATGTAAATATTATGTGTTACAAACAGTATTGGTAATACTGTTAATAACTTAATACCAAAATACTATCGAATTATTAATTAATTAATAAGTTTTTAACATGTGTTTGAAAAAATTCTAGTTATAAAATTAGTTATTTTTGGAATCCTTTTCAGTAAATTTCTCATTTGCTTTGTTTTGTAGTTTTACAAAGATTTTCTGCAATAACTGATATTTAGTTGTACAATATTAGTCGTAATATCTGACAATCTAATTCTCAATTGAACAGAATTAATTTATTTAAATGACTGTTAGTAAATTAAATGAAAAATTGTAGTAAAAAGGAAATAAAAAGTTGTTTCTTAGAAAGGTGAGGGTAGTGAAGCCAAGACGAGGTAGACAATTTAAATAAATTCAAATTGAACAGATATACCTACATAGAAGTAAAAAAGCCTTTTCCACGAAACTAAGAGGCAAAGTTTTAGAAAAGCCATCAATCTTCAAATTTTGGTACTCTGAGTCTAGTCTTCGCGGACCTAAATCTAAATCCGTACTTACTTTACAGAAAATCGAGTACAATCGTAATTCAATTACTATGCGACAAACTCACTGATCCTACTTAAATATATTTAGTTCTTATCCTTAAACGACATTAAAAGAGAACTTTACTTTTATACATCTAAATTGTATAAAACCAAATAAGTTTTGGTAGAATTCATTTTACATAAACTGCAAACACTTTATTTATGACTGCAAAAAACAAACCTTAATTATTACACCTACTTCAGTTAACGTCATTTTTCGCATTCGTCATATAATAATAGTAGTATCTTAGATTATGTTTTCGTTCTTATATCAATATTGTTACAGGTAGGCATTCTACAAGAAACATCAAGATCTATAGTGTAAACATGACGAGGAATAAGTTTTCAAAAACTAAATAAACTGGCTAATGATGCACTAGCTAAACATCAACAACAAAGATAAAATGTTAGAAAATAGTGAATCAGGCTTATACATACACTAGACCTTTAATAAGTTTCATAATGGCCAATTCAGAAGATCTTTCAGAAAGTGTATAAAAGCACATATAAAATTGTTTAAACAACTAAAATACAATTCTAATTACGCAAAAACGTTGACTAAAGAAAAGCATAAATTCAATTTGCATTATTCACTAACTTTATTATGAAACGAGGAAATTAAGAAATAGGAAAACAAAAAATTGTGGCTAAACGACTAATTAAACTACCACAACTCTCCTTTACTCAACCTCTGCTCAATACCTTATTCTCACGGCAAATAATATACAATTAGTATAAATACGAGGGTGATTTATAATGTCCGTGATTTTTCCAATTTCCCGTGCAGTAATTGTAAAGATGTCTATAGGCAGACTACTGTAAAAATTTGAGCAAGCTGCGATGTTTAGTTTATGTTTGACAGTCATTAAAAGCAGCTAAATTCGTTAATTTCCACAATAATGGGAAAAAGTGAATGATCCAATGTTGAAAGTGCGTAAGTTACCTGTGTATCACATTTTGCATGAATATTTGAATATTTGGACATCAAAACGCTGTCGGCACGATGGGCGATGGGTGCCGCGATTGCTCACGATCGATCATAAACACCATCGTGTGACAAGTTCAAAGGAGTGTTTGGAGATGTACAGACGCAATCCAAAGGAGTTTTTGCGTCGTTTCGTAACCGTAAATGAGAGATGAATCCATCACGCCACACCAGATACCAAGTAAAGTCGAAACAATGGAAAACAATGGGTTTCTACGTGCACCGAAGAAAGCTAAGATGGGTCTATGGGACAATCGGCTAACAATGTCATGGCCACAGTTTTATAGGTTTCACGCGGTGTAATTCATATTGATTACCTTGAAAAAGGTAAAACAATCAACCATCAACGTAAAATATTATTGAGTGCTGCTGGACAGATTTGACACTGTTTTGAAGAAGAAACAACCGCATTTAGACAAGAAAAAAGTGTTATTCCATCAGGACAATGCACTGGTGTATATGTTTGTAGTCACTATGGCAAAATTTCATGAATTGAGCAACAAACTGCTATGCCATTCACCTTATACTCCGATTATTTCCTGTTTCCAAACCTGAATAAATGGATAGACGGTGAAATATTTGGGTCGAATGAAGAGGTCATCGTAGAAACAAATGCTAATTTGAGGGCCTTGAGAAATCTTATTATTTAGAAGAAATAAAAAAAATAGAAACGCGATGCACTAAATCTATCAAACTAAAAGGAGATTATGTAGAAGAATAAAATGTTTTTTATCTGAAAAACTGATGTCTTCCTTTAAAATTCGCGGACTTAAAATAACCACCCTGCTATGTAATAACTTATTTTTTATTTTCCACATACAGTCGATTTAAAAATTAAAATATTCTAATTTTTTGCGTTCCTTGTGATATGAAACTATCGTTCGTGCCAAATTTCGATGTATAGGGTCAATGGAAGTAGCAGTATGAAAAAAAAACTTTGAAAGGCTATATTTTTGTATTATACACAGTTACAAATTTGAAAATTTTGAGATGCTATGAAGCCGTAAACTTTAGTATTTGGTGTTAATTTCAACTCGATATCTCTAGCCGATCCTGAGAAACAAGGTCATAACAGACAAACAGACGGTCATCACAATGATGCAGTAAGAGTTTTGTATTTTTATATAGCTGTATGGAACTCTAAAAATGATACATGTGTATGTTTATTAGTTTGGCTTATAAACTATATGATCAGTAATTTATATAAAAACGTAAATCTTGCATGAGCTTCTCAAAATGTTGCCTTTGGTGACATCTAACGACGAAAAGTTAATACAAAAATTCTACGCAAGTTAAATTTAATCGATAATAATGTATAAAGCTCTTTTAACAGGTTTCTACTGGAGCATACAAATTTTTGTACACCACAACTTACCAATTTAAAATTTGTTCCTGACGCTATGCCATTCTTTTCAATTATTCTTCATTATTACGTAAGAACTAAGAGAAGTTTGTCCCCTTTAACAAAATACAACATTAATTTTGTTATTAACAACTCACATCAACAACAACATCAACATAATAATAAATTACACATGAACAAAACTAAGGAATTCAGCAAACAAGGCTTTGCATTAACTATATACTCAGTAGAAATCTAAATTGGGCAACCAAGTTAAGCCTGTTTTAAATTGGATAGAAATACATTCAAATGTTTCAAAGGCTTTATTATAACAATCCTACGATTGTTTCGGAAGACTGGTGATTTCTTAAGTGTACAATGAGTGACTTCTATTTCTAGTGTTATTTTATGTATTTTAATCATAGAAAAAAAAAATAGAAAACACAGTTTTACTTATCAACATAGAGTCAGCAGACCCAAGTTTGATTGGACACTCATTTCCACTGCTTCCTATATTGAGCAAATTTTCGCGTTATTTCTGATAATCCAAAAGAAAACGGAAACAGTCTGACTAAAACCATGGTCTTTATCTTATCGAATATTCATTATATTGGACACGTTTTGTCGATGACATCTTCTCAATTTAGACAGGTACTGACATATAATATATTTAAATAAAATAAACAAAAGAATTAAGTTTACAATGGAAAAACAAGACAAATATAATGCCTTGAACTTCTCAGACGTAAATAAATTATAAATAACAAATTAGGGTATGACATTTATAGAAAGCCCACATTAAAATTAAACTTTCCCCTAAGTGAAAAAAAAAATCAAAAGAAATAGGAATTACTAAAATCATTGTCAAGAGTAATGGATATAAACCTAACCTAATCGACCAATTAATTAAAAACAATTTCTATACTTTCTATAAACAAACAGAATGAACTACAAATTCATTAGTTATATTAACTACAACAGTAACAACTTATATAGATAATTAAATATACTATACGTAAGACCAATACCTGTTAATAAATGTAAGAATTTAGTAAACAACAAATGAAAACTTAACAACTAGAAAAGAGTGGAATCTATAAATAGAATTGTGCAGGTTGCAACTCCTTCTACATTAGTCAAACAGGCAGAAATTTTAGAACACGATTAAATATAAAAAATAAACTACACGAATAAGTTTACATTGCTTAAAAAATAATCACAAAATTGACATAGATCATTTCAATAATTTTCACACTGAAAATAAAGGCCGACGACTTAACATTCTTGAACAATTTGAAATTAAAAAAGCATTCGAAAATAATTGTAATATCACTAACGATAAATCCGAACCCAAGGATACCTCAATAATTGGCAAATATCTAAAGAGTGTAATCTAATAGATGTTTTTTCCAAAATACCTGTGCTATACCTGAACCACCTGTACCTAATAATAATAATCTTACACTCTTTTTCTGTCTTCATTTCATCCTTCTCATCATTCTCTTCCTAGACACCAGAAGGGGGCCTTACTCTCGGGCTTTGCACTACAGTGTAGGTCAGAGGGACTGCCGGACCACCAGTATTAGTAGCGGGTTTATTCCAACACCACCCGGCAGTTCTTTTTGTACCTTTAATAAAGTAAATTACTTTTAAAAATATAAATATAAATACGGAAACAACAGAAACAACTACTCCGTGGGCTAATACCCCTACCGGTATTGTATTACACTCTTGATTCCGATGTATTCTTAAACGAAGATATAACATATCCAAAAAAGAAGGAATTTTGAACGCGTCCTAACAAGTAGCCACAACGACCGGTCGTGGGATATGGCTTTCAGTTCGTTGTGCCTACTTGTTAGGATGCATTCAAAATTTTGAGATCTTTGATCTTAATATTTAGACGAATAAGGATTTTAATTCCTTCTTTTTTTTTGGATAAATTACTTTTGACAAAGACTTCAAAGGTCGAAACATTTGCAGTGTTTTTATTAAAACATATTTATAACATCTAAAAGGGTTTACTTACGTGTATAAATTCTTTATATTTAAATGATTATACTAAATACTCTAGAACGTCAAAATGTTTCTCAGGATTCATCGTCTTCAGATAGTGAATTTCATTATTCAATAAACACTCAAATGAGAAGTCAGTACCTAAACAAAAATAAAAATATGTTCTTAGTAGCAAATGTCCACAGATGGCGTTCACTACGCTGTCTGTATTTATTTATGAAAAGTCAGTATGTAAAGCTTTACTTTCTATGTGTTAAAAATCTAGTTCAGTTTACATAGGAATATCACAAGATACCTCTCCCTTACTGGATCGGTCGTCTAACCCATAGGATGCAGGAGAAAGTGTCAACTGTAGGATTTTGTTAATTTTCTAATAGTGAAGAAATACATTCAGTTATTGTTGCTACGTTAACGTTTAGTGGACTTTTCATATATGAATGTTTCATTACTACGTACGTAACAAAGAATAAATATACATTAATAAAAATATATTTTAAAAGGTGCGTCGTCTGTCCTTGTTTTACCTTAGTTTAAAAAATCTTCTAAAAGGATTTGATATTTCAAAGATGTGTTACTTATACAGTAATTACGATACATTTTCATTTTATTACTTGTTTTTATTCGCTGTATTTATGTTCGTTTGAAACGTGCATTTTATTGTCATGATTCTGATTTAAATTAGTAGAGATCAATAAGCAGTAAATTGTTAAGTGCCTTTTCGCCTAAATAAATTAAAAGATTGGTGTACATTAGGAAAGTACTTTATTCGCCCTTATTTTCGCACACCGTTTTAAAAGCCCTACAATGTAAACCGTTGCAAATTTCATGGTAATAAACGGAAATGAGGGACAATTTGTTGTAGCAAATATTTGAATAGCAGAAACGAGGCAATCCCTCTGTTTGTTTGGCCATATATGCAAGGTGTTGTTGTGACATCACCATTTTACGAGTTATTCGATCTTAAAAGCGTCATTTAAGTCATTGTCTGATATCCTGTATGTGTAGAATCCATAATGTGAAAATGTAATACGTTCGTAAAGTTTAGAGAAAATTTTAAACAATTTTTAATTGGCAGCAAGTTATAAAATTATTGAAAAATAATGAAAAAATACAAAAGAATTGCTTTCAAATGTTTAAAAGTTTTATTGTATAAACTCTACATATGTTTCCGGTGATTAGCCCTTTCTCAAGAGTAATGTGTTACTAAAGATGACAATTGGAAGTAGGTCTTATATATACAACAAGTCTACACATTAATACGTATGTGTGCGATCATTATAAGTAATTCCTAAATATTGGTTTATAACAAAAGTTTCTTTAAATTCTAGCTAATCATTAGTGATGTTACAATTTTTTAACAATACTCTTTTTATTTCTATGTGTTCTAGTAAATTTAATCTTCTCCCTTTGTTCTCATGTAATAATTCTGTTTTCTCTGTATCTATATTATGTTGATTGCTCATACCTGTGCACTTTTTACTGTCTTTTATGTTTTTTATATGCTCTTTTTCACTGATGCCCAAATTCCTCCCAGTCTGTCCTATATACAATGCATTACATTCTTTACGACTAATTTTGTAAATTCCACTTTTCTTAGAATTAGAAATTTTATCCTTATTATCAACTAACAATTTACCAAGATTACTTTTATTGACTGAAACAGTTTTAATAGCTAATTTATTTAGGGACGTACATATTTTGTGACTTGATTTACAAAAGCTATTAATTAAGGTATAATAACCAGTGGTTTTTGAATGGCCGGCGTAAAGCTGTTTCATGGTTAAATTATTTTTCATCTTTTTCAAAATATTATCGACGATTGTAGGGTTAAAACCATTGTTTTTTTGCTATTAATTTAATAACGGTAAGTTCTTTTTCATAATCTGATTCATTCAGGGGAAATCATAACAATCTGTATATATAACTACGAAATGCTGCCATTTTTACTTGATAAGTTTGATTAGAACGTGAATTAATAGTAGTATCTGTGGCTGTCGGATTTCTGTAAATGTTGTAAACTAAGCTGTTGATTTCATTTTTAATGTTTATATCTAAAAAGTTTAATCCGTTTATATCCCCTTTTTCTAAAGTAAATTGGATCTTTCTATTTATGTTATTTAAGTGTGTTAAAAATAATGATAATTGTCTTTCCGTGCCATTCCATATACAAAAAATATCATCAACATATCGAGTGTAATAAATTATTTTCTCGGTGGCTGTTACATTATTAAACAAATTTTCTTCAAAATTTGCAATAAAAATGTCTGCTAATAATGGGGATATAGGTGACCTCATGGGTAAACTATCGATCTGTTGATAAAAGTTGTTGTTAAAGGAAAAATAATTTTGTTTTTTTTTTCAGAAACGATTAACCTAATTCAAACACGAACTGTTATCTTATTAATTGTGGAAGATGTGTATGGTTGGTGAAAAATTATTAATACTTACAAAACATAATGGTATTGCAGTTACCACAAAATTTTATCCAAAAAAGCAACCTCACCCTTTTTGATAAAGTCGTGATGTGAATAGGCATACGTGAATCATTTAGAAGCATTTTATTTATGTAATCATTCTGAAAAAAAAATTGATTCAGTCGTATGGTGTATAGAATAAGTATAAATATAAATATAAATATGGAATCAACAGAAACAACTACTCCGGCATTGAATTACACTGTTTAGATCGATGGATTCTTAGACGAAGATATAACATATTCAAGAAAAGAAGGCATTAAAATTCTTTTTCGTCTTAATTTTAAGTTTCACAGTTCCCACACGACGAACGCGTCGTACACAGTAGGCACAGCGTACCGAAAGCCATATCCCACGACCAGTTTCGACTTACCGAGTCTCATCAGGTGGGCGCTGGCAGAAAGGCCTTTACAGGTTATATGATAAATATGAACATAAATATAGATTCAACAGAAGCAACTACTCCGAGGGCTAATATCTCTATCGACATTGAATTACAGTGTAATCTGTGATTTAGACGAAAAAGGATTTTAATGCCTTCTTTTTTTTATCTTATGTTATATCTTCTAGGAATCCATTGCCCTTGGAGTAGGCTGTAAAGGCCTTTTTGCCTGCACCCACCTAATAGGACCCGATAAGTCGAAACCGGTCGTGGGATATGGCTATTCGTACGCTGTGCATACTGTGTAGGACGCGTTCGAAATGCGGGATCTGTGATCCTTGAAATTTAGACGAAAAAGGATTTTAATGCCTTCTTTTTTTAAACATGTTAAATCTTCGTCTAAGGATCCATCGGAATCAACAATGTAATTCAATACCGGAAGGGGTATTAGTCCGCGGAGTAGTTGCTTCTGTTGATTCCATATTTATATTTATATTTATAATATAGCCTGCAAAGGCCTTTCTGTCAGCACCCACCTGATGAGACCCTATAGGTCGATACCGGTCGTGGGAGATGGCTTTCGGTTCGGTGTGCCTACTTGGTAGGACGCGTTCTAAATGTGAGATCTTTGATCTTAATGTTTAGAGGAATAAGGATTTCAATTCCTTCCTTTTTGAATATGTTTTAGAATAAATGCCTGCCGGGATATGATTATGTGCTACATATCCACGATGCTAGCGTATAAACAGGATTGTAAGGTAATTTTCTGAAGCCTTCTTCCCTGTTTACGAAATTATCTAAATATCAAAACGTCTAACTAAAGGGTGACACCAACTAAATGGTCTACTTCAGATGTATAATTTTTAATTGAAAGGTTTAAAATGAAAGGGCTAGACTCCATAGACAACTGTACCCATCCATTCAAATTTTGACGGGTATTGTAGTTTTTACTAAAACTGGACGAAACAGAATTACAGCAAATGATTGTGTAAAATTCTTAGGTGGCTGCTACCTTCTTTGACGTAAATTTTTATTTGTCACGTGCTACTAAGACATCCACTGTTTTCTATTCATGATTTTAAATATAGCAAAAAGAAGGCTAATATCTTGGCCACATAGCAGCTACAGAATAAGTAACGTCGGTAAGAATCAAATTGGAGCTTTTAAATGCGGCCAATGCCCTAGGCCACGCAAAAACTAAGGAGTTCCCTCAAATCACGAACGACTTTGTCAAACATGAAACGAAGCTGTTAGATCGCTAGAATCTAATAGCTGGCGTCGTTAATAACTGAACAAGTGTACAAGTACACCTTTAAAGAGGGTGAACTCTGACAAGGGCAACTGAGGCGTGGTGACTTCATCATCTGTGAACCGCTCACACTTCTTGTAGTGTCTAGCGCTATGGGATTATTGCCTCATTAAGATCATTGAATTAACTGTTTGTAGTTTAAATCTTTGAGTTTTTTCCTACTTAGAGTTCCCATTTTTTCCCATCCCCGTCCCTCTGTGTGTAGTGAACGACACCTATAGAAATTTAGTACTTATTATGACATTCTATAATGTAGTAGCAACTGGCAGCATGTTGATCGATGTCCTGTCGGAGCGGTATAGGGCAAAAGGTGATGAAATTGAGAATCATGAATACGGGAATACGATCTTTGAAACTGTAGTTACATCGGATATTCAACTTAATGTTTTCTGTTCAATATTGGCCTCAATAAGTATTACGTTACCTGCAGAAGATGTTTTCGCCATAAAACTTCAAATTAAATTTGAAATGATTCCTTGTTTCCGTGTCTGACAGCACTTTCAAGTAGTTTCTCAAAAAAAATACTCTTTAACCTTGAACTTATCTTTGTGGATTATTGTGACCCACAACATAGTCAGCAAAATGTGAAAGTTTCCCGTTAATTATCATAATACAAAATAATTAAATTATATCACTATTAAGGTGTCTAAGGTGGAACTAACCATAGACATAGAGATAGAGAATAGATTAAGCTCTAAAGTAAAGACTGGAGGCACGTAGATGTGCCCTTCTATAATTCCAACCAATGATTGTAATTTTTATAATTGTCATTATATAGTTACTAAAAAGTACAGGTACTCAAAGTAGAAAATAGGAGACTGTGGTAAAAGAATAATTAAATAAAGAAAGACTCACTTAATTACACAATTACCACTGACTAAATTTAATATTAGCGGACACGTGTTTCGCTCACTTCACACGTGGGCATTATCAACGCGTTTTTTTTTTGTTTAGATTTAACTCGTGGTGGGAAAACCTTGCATAGGCACCCCCCGAAGGGGGGGTAGTGTCAGATTCTTACTGACTAAAAACCCACCTCGAGTGGGGATTAACAACCCGAAGGTTTTAACATCCCCAGGATAGATGCGGAAAGGTAGGGATAGGGAAGTGGATTGAGGAGGGGGAAAATTTGGGGGGAGAGGGGGGGGGAGCAATTGAGGGGTGGGTACGAAGAGTCGGTGACCCACCACTGATATGTAGGGTGGGCACTCGCGCTAAAAAAGCGAAATTTATCAACGCGAGACTGGTTCTAAAATTTAAAATTATGTCTATTTATAGGGGCGGTGGTTGAGGACCGGAAAGATAGTGGAAGGTAGAAGAAGGGTTGGAAGGATAACTTGAATACGTTCAATGCCATTTGTAAAGTGTTTAAAAAACCAATGTTGTAGGCCTATAGAAAAGACAACTATACAAATCTTTAACTATGGTGTTAATTAGCGAAAATCAATATTTTGACAGTGACAGTTATAATTATTACGCGATAGGTTTCTGGCAGTGGTTAGTAAATACGTGACAATACGTTACAAAAGGGAAAATGGTTGTTTTGTTGACCAACCTCTCGCATACCAAGCTACCATATATCAAGAAGCCATTTTCGATACAACATTGTACATCTTTTTTCGTAAACATCTTTGACTTATCTCCGTTTTTTATAATATTCGGCAGATCTTCTATTATGATCATCAGTGATAAATTCATCTAGCTCGTGTGTTAGTTACGTAAGTCCAAACAGCAATTGGTATTTTGCACGTGGTGTCAGTATATTATATCATGTTTTACAGCTATTGATGAATTACTTAAAATTCATACATACGAACTTGACATTAATTACGTGTTCCCAACATGGAACTTATAATTAATCCCTTCTCCAAAAACAATTACTAACTCATTTATTGATTATATCTACTGACTTTCTATTTATTGCGTGTCTACGACAGACAGTGTTTGTACGCCCCTACAATGATCGATCGATTCGACAGACATGGATCATGAACAAGATTTCGGTGTTATGCCCGTTCTTTTAGAGAAAACTGCGCTGTAAATGATACATTAAACAAATTTCGGTCGTAGGTTGAAGAGGAACCGAAATATGGCCAGTCGTTTACCGCCAATATTAGTCTAGTTGCGCATTCGTTTACCGTTAGTCTGTCATTTGCCGTTGTGTGTGATTGTGCGTTTATCTTGTCAAATTGTTTTGTAGTGCAAAATAACCAAGAATCACTACTTTCAGGTACTAAATTGTCGCATTTGTTGTTCATTGTGATGGCATCAACATGCAATCCACTGAAGATAATGAAGCTTTCTATGGTGAAAGGAAAAGCCCTTCATAGCTAAAGACGTACCATTGTCGCTAATATGGCCACATTTATGATGGATGAGGCTCAATAAGGACTACATATATCCATAATAAACTTTCAGGATCGTACAAACGCTTCTATAAAGTATGCGAGAACAGTTACGCCAAAATAATAAACAAAACGGAATATACAAAACCTATCATCAAAAGAAATGGGATAATTGTAGTTCAGGTCAGCGGAGAGATGGATTTCGTTCCCAATGCCATATTAATTTTCCACTTAGGCACAAAATCTGGCGTGTAAAAACAGCAATTGGTTTTTTATAAGATGCACGTGGTGCCAATATATTATATTATGTTTTTCAACTATTCATGAGTTATTTAAAATTCATACATACGAACCTGATATTAATTATATGTTCTCAACTTGGAACTTACAATTAACCCCTTCTTCAAAAGCAATTACTAACACATTTTTTGATTAGAACTACTGACTTTCTATTTATTGAGTATCTACACCAACCAATGAAATTTGTGAACAAGTTGATGTATTTATGAATTAATATTACTGATATAAAAGAAAAACTAATACTTCGTATTTTTATTACCGTTTCAATTGAACTTTTTTGTATTGTAATTACAGTTGCGTCAGTATTTAAAGCGTTTACTGTAGTGGCCCCTTTTGTCTTTTATATATTTATATGTATGCATACAGGGTCATTTTATACTCGATAACCAGACGGGTTATCGCCATCGTACCATCCTGTCAAGGACTTTTGGGTCAGGTCAGTCACTTCATACCAGACTTTGCGGGCACGTCAGAACACTTTATTTTGTTTTGTTCCTTTTTATTGTTTCTAACATTGTTTTTCTGTTTTACATTTAATTTGATTTCATGTTCATTAAATTTTATTCTTCGAGCCCCAAGTATTATTTTGACTCCGAACTCACTCCCTTTGCTTAACAACTTTAACACAGTTTTAGAAATAGTTTGGTTGCTTGGCACTTGATGAAACATTTTACTAATTAGTTGAAGAAAAAACACTTGGTGTACGTTTCATAAATTTTATTTAAAGTAACCTTAAACGGTAATTACTTAGTAATTACCGTTTTATCATCTTTTTGAAGACGACGTCACAGTCGAAACAATTGTTAAGGTTATTTTAAATAAAATTTATGAAACGTATACCAAGTGTTTTTTCCTTCAACTAATTTAACACAGTTGTTTGAGTCAACAGAATGTACATCAAATGCATGAAATATTGATAAGGTTGATGACGATAATGTTGCATGTTTACGACAGACTTTGTTCGTACGCCCCTACAATGATCGATCGATACGACAGACATGGATCAAGATCAAGATTTTCTATTTATTGAGTATCTACACCAACCAATGAAATTTTTGAACAAGTTTATGTATGTATGAATTTATTTTACTGATATAAAAAACTAGTACTTCATATTTTTATTCCCGTTTCAATTGAACTTTTTTATACTGTAATTACAGTTGCATCAGTGTTTAAGGCACAAAATCTGGCGTGTAAAAACAGTGACTAATATCGCATCTATTCATCAATGAACTTTAAATCATTTTGACAGATTACCGTAATCTCAACGCCTTGATTTGTGAAATGTAAGCCATCCAAGTTTCGACCGTAATCCACTGGCGTTGATTTGAGGACTGTTTTTTGTCTCAAATAGACCGCCACACTAGATCAAGTAATTTACCAGTATGTTAAACTCTTGACAAGCCTTTTTCAACATTTGAATTGAAACGCTGTTTGTAGCTTCGACTATTTTTACACGAAGCTCACTCAAATTACCGGCACAGACGTCTGAAAGTAAACGAGGGATGGATTTGCTTTTTCCGGCAAAGTAGAGGAGCACATACGTTCCGCCAGATCTACGCATTGTGAGATCCAGTAATTTACTAGAATATTCCTTTTACATAGAGGAAGATACATTTTGAATGATGCGGACAAACGAAATTTGGTCGTTGATAGAGGGTACAGTTGGAATATTGCCAATCGTTTACCGTCAAATCTTAATCTAGTAACGACATCGTATGCCTTCTTATTCTATAGATTAAAGTTTGTTGTGTAGCTCAAGTTGTGTATTCGACCCAAACCCAACCGTAAGCTACTAGCGATATAAACAACTTCTAGAAATTATACCCATCAGGGCAGTCCGCGCATATTTGAATAACATCGTGTAACTCAAGTAAACGGACAATACTTTGTGTATGTTTCTGTAGATCCGTTGAATCAAACAGGCACATTATACCATTGTGTTGCAATTGATATTTCGTGTTTCAGTCATATGGATTTTATTTTGTGCCGATATTTCGTGAGTTTGTTTTATCTGGAATAAATAGATATTTAAAACGTTAAAGATAACAATCATAAAATAAAAATACATAGATTATAAAAAAATCTAATACGTTACAGTTAATAATATTAGTTAAGGTATTTCAAATCATGCCTAATCTAACTTGAAGATATTCTTATTTAAGTACCAACCCGACCCTTTGTTCTCTTTTTTTTAAGTCTCTACGTCATCATGAAATCTCAGGGGAGAATAAAGATTGGTTGTGAATGGTGCCTTCGCGACTTAAATTTAAAAAAAAGTTAGCGCAATACGAGAAAACATGCACCATTAACTAAATAGTTGCCACAAAACTCTCAACTGACCCTTGGTACATGTCCCGTATGAGGAAAACCAAAAAAAGCAACAATACTGCTGGGTTTGCTTCTACATTCAAATAACAACAATCCGTTTCACTAACTAACATATTTTATTAATCCAAAACATAAAATTTAGTAAAAAGTTATATATTTACAAAAATACTATTAGTCTACTTATTACAAAGTCGCTTGGACAAATCTTCATCGGAACAGCAACACGCTGGTCCACAACATGGACAGGTCAATTCCTTCCGTTACCAACCTGTATAATTTTTAATGCAAAGAAAGGACATGAAATAGACGAGCAGGAAAATACTCCATTCGTCCAACCATAAACCATCCTACCCAGCGTTTGAGATATCTAGCCGTGAATAAGAAAACAAGTAACGATTTTTTTTTATTACAATGGCCCCTTTTTAATGTCCGACGTGTTTAATTCGCGGCGCTGCTGCCAAAAAGAATGAATTTTAATGAAGTACGGTTTCTTCGTTTTTGATTTAATTTAAATTGGGGAGTACTGTTGTCAATACAATTCTCTGTTGCTTTCAGATACCACGAATTTTTAAACGTTTTACGTGACATTATTAGATTCCTGGATCAAAGAAGGGTGAAATCGAGTTTACAGTAACAGGTGACATCCTGACACAAGGCTATTTCGAAATTAGATATTGAAAAGATGCAATAAATTTTTCTGGTGATTTAAAACAATGTTTTAGACATTTACAGTTTAAATTAGTGTATGCAAATAAAATGATAGCTAGATCTAGATCTAGATCATAATAAAAGTTAAGACAATATTCCTATTTTAATATAAGGTTATATGTTATTAAATGTTTCATAGTATTTGCACCCCCTCACTTTTAAGTCCATATTTGTGTTGAACTTGAAGTTATCTTTAATAAAGTATAGTAAAAAAATATTAATTCGATAATCAATATAAGAGACCCATTTCAATTTGATAGAGTATGACATTGTTAAAGGTCATTGTAAAGATAATATTTAATACAAAGATACAACTAGATTATCTACTTAGCTTTTCAAGATTTCAAGACAGGACCAAACTGCAGCGTATTTATGGAGTACATCCTACTGAAATTCCAAAATTCCACAAATTTATTTTTACATCGCGAAATTAAGTGAGTTTATTCAAAAAAATCGGGATTTACGAGAAATTATGAGAATTTATTAGAATTATCGTGGAATTACAAAATATTTATTTTTCATTATCTCATGGGAAGTTACTGGCCGTAAGTTTCCGTGCATGCGCACAACGTTAATAAATGTCAGTATGTGTTAAGTACATATACAGAATTTCGCGTACAGGGTGGGAGAGTTTAGTATAATTTTACCGGTCTTCCAGAAAATTTGTTCTAAACAAAAAATTGATACAATTTTAGTTTTTTATCCACCTAATACATACGCGTGAATAATTCTTTGTTTGTCATAATAAAAAAAAATGAAACAGACGCATATAGGTACCTATAGAGAAAGAAAAAATAATTTCATTTGAAATAAGTTGGTACATATATGGTTTTCAAATATTTAACTAGTGATGTTCTCATGACGATTTTAAAATTTTGGTGATGTTTAAGTCGTGAGTACATTGGAGGGGGCGGGAAATTGCATCCATTGCCACCCTTTATTGCATTCGCACCTATTAATAAAGAACTGAGACGAAATTCACATTTATTGAGAAATATACGAGACACGCTTTATAAGTAAATACCATTTTCAAATTAATAAAAGACGTGCAAAGATATCTTAACAATTTTTTTTTACATCAAAGACTGTACCTCAATTTACCTTTCTACACAATTTCCTTCAATATTGGGGCACTTGTCATAATCTTTGACCAGTTTTTGAATACCCTTCTCATAGAACTCTGACGTCTGACTTCTTGACTGTTAACCACTGCATCACAGCTGTTTTGACTTCGTCATCGTCTTGAAAACGCTGACCGCCCAGATGTTTCTTCAAATGCCGGAACAAATGGTAGTCACTGGGCGCCAGATCAGAGCTGTACAGAGGATGATCTAGTGTTTCCCAGTGAAAAGATGTGATAAGATCTTTAGTCCGAATAGCCACATGCAAACAGGCATTGTCATGCACATTTGTGCGACCATCTTTAAATGCTCTCACTCACTTACTCACTTCCTTGCCATTCCACCACTCAAATGTTTTGTTCGTAAACTACACAGATCTGACGATGAATATCAATCGGTTTTAGTCCTTTAGCACTAAGGAATCGTATAACAGCCCGAACTTCACAGTCGGCGGGACAGACGATTATCGGAGGCATCTTAAAAATTCAGTAAAAAACGTAAACAAGGGCGAATCAGACTGTATTGGTGTCAGTGCGTGGGCGAGAGATATAGGTACTTAGTGCGCATACGCGAAACGTCGACCGCAGCGCTTCGTCGGCAGAATTTCTAAACGGTACTTACTTAAAAAACATGCCTCGTACATGGCATTAACGCGCTATTAATTAATCTGAATGTTATTTTTTGTTTACAAAATCAAGACTAAGTTCAATCTTTCTCATCGTTTTAATATAAAATGTTTGGTTACAAAAACACCGCGTGGGTGTTGAAAAAGTTGTTGAAATCATATTTCCTTTTTTAATTTACTGATCAGGTGCGTAGTTATGAAATAACCGATAACCATTAATCAAAATTTTCAATGAATAGGAGATAGCTTTTCGAACCGTGGGCGGAAGTAGGCGTAAATCTTCAGTTTCAATATTAGCGATGCCACGTCTGAATTTTATTAATCATTTTAATTTTCTATTCTTAAATAAGAAGGAAAAAACTGTAGGAATTAATGGATCAAATCGAAAGAAACTATACATTATACGAATGTATTAGAAAAATAGAGGGTAAGTTGCATAAATTATACTACTATCCCGTTTTTATTCATTCTCTTAAAAATAATTGGAAAAATAAAAGTGTTAAGATTTAAAATAATAAGTACAGTTTTGAGCATACAGTACTCACATCTAAACCAGAATTCTTCTAGTAAAATGAATATTGGAACTAAAAGGCCGTATTCGTAATGAACGAATAGATCCGAATGTTTCGTCGGCACCTGCAACTGACATCAACAGTAGTTCTACATTGACAACGTGAGCGAAGGTTATACCTCTAAGCCAGTGTTTCCCAAAGTGGGGCGTACGCTCCACAGGGAGGCAATTCGATGGTTGGAGGGGGGTAATTTGAGAATTGAACCGACATGACTTTACCCCCTTCGCTATGGGCTTTTTAAATGCAATGCTTGATTTAAGCGACAAATTTTTTGAAAAAACAGTTTTTTTTAAATAGGGGGCTTAATTTATTAAATATAATTCCTTTGACGCCACAAAAAACTCAACTGAGTGATTAGAGTCGTTAAGTGAACTTGTCAGCTACTCACTATGTTGTGTCTCTTGTTGCGGGAATCCAGGATCTTTTAAACTCGCTGAGTAACGATGTTTTGCACAAAATTGGGCTAAATTAACTCTTGATATTGTTTAAAGCTTACCAAGCTGGAACCAGATATAAAATCTCTGTGCACTAAGCATCAAGCGCACAGATCACATTAAAAAATTAGAAATGTTAAAGTGGGGCATGGCCTAAAAAAGTTTGGGAAACACTGCTCTAAGGCTTAATAGAAACTGATTGACTTTCGACCACTGCTGATATCAACCACAGTTGCTGACGAAATGTCTGGACATTTGTCTGCCGTTCGTTTGGGCACGGCCGTTAAGCCCAAATTTTAAACTTCCTATTGATACCGGCTGTGAATGCCTACGTTTTTACACATTTTTTTATCAATTTGTAGGACATGAATTTTCCAAGGGCTGTATGCGGTACGATTTGAATACCTGGTCAACTATATTATACTGCTTGGTTTCAAATTCATACTTTAGCGTTTTACTACCTTAACACAAATTCATTCTTAAAATAATAAACTGATGCTAATTTAAAATCTAAATAACATATAAGAACCTATATAGACATAATAAGGCAATATGTAATTAACAGTTCTATATTTTTAATATCTACAGTAAACATAAGATTGACATAAGGAAAATAGAAATTGGAATACCAAAAAAAGTTCATAAAAAAGTTCTATTTGACGATGTTCTAAATGTGGAAAGTGTCAATTCCATTTCCATCAAGAATGTTCTCCGGCTAACGAAAAGTAATGTTTCCATACCTTGAAATAAGAAGGCAGCACTGTTTTTACCCCCGGTTTTTCTACCTGCTAAAATGATTTTGAAGATGTCTACTAGCAGGTAACTTATGTATGAACGCTTCCGTTAGTAAGTTATAATATAATAAATATAAATCTTAAAATGTTGGATGTTAACTTGTACTGCACGTATTCAAGAATTTTCAGTTCTATACATAACTTTTAATTATAATATGCCGTATAAATTATATTGGCTGGTTAAACTGTACCAGTACGTTTTAAGGCAGCATAAAATGGTACGATTTACGAGACTGTCTAAGAAAATAATTGACACCAGTAACAACGACGAACGTACTCATAAAGTCACAGAATCGTCGAAATTGATGTACGAGGCATGTCTTTTAAGTAAGTACCGTTTTGAAATTAATAATAAACGTGCAGAGATATCTTAATAATTTTACTTTTACATGAAAGTCTGTACCTTAATATACTTTTCTATATAATTTCCGTCAATATTGAGGCACATGTCATAACGTTTGGTCAGTTTTTGAATACCCTTCTCATAGAACTCTGCCGCCTGACTTGTTAACTGTTAACCACTGCATCAAACTGTTTTGACTTCGTCATTGTCTTGAAGACGCTGACGGCCCAGATGTTTCTTTACGCTCAGGAGCAAATTGTAGTCACTGGGCGCCAGATCATGATTGTACGGAGGATGATCTAGAGTTTCCCAGTGAAAAGATGTGATGAGATCTTTGGTCCGATTAGCCACATGCAGACGGGTATTGTCATGCACATTTCTGCGGCCATCGGAGGCATCTTAAACACTCAGTAAATAACGTAAACGAGGGACTGTAATGGTGTAAGTGCGTAGGTGAGAGATGTAGGTACTCAGTGCGCATGCGCGGAACGCTGACCGCAGCGCTCCGGCGGCAGAATTTCTAAACGGTACTTACTTAAAAAACATGCCTCGTATTTAGCTAGTAATCATTAATAATGAAATTTTTGGAGATTTGTTTTGTAGAGGTTAACTTCAATATATTGATGTGAATTACCTCTTGAATTAATTTTTACCCACTACAGATAACTTCAAATTAATGAAGAAAAATTTGTTACTGCTGTCACGACCTCGCCGAGAATCGAATCCGGGTCCAAATCGAATCCTAATCCTAATTCGCTCATAATATATTATTATATAAAAATTCAAAAAGTGATATTAATTGAATCAATGTATTGATAAATAATATTATATTGATGTTCTAAATGCAATATCATAAAGTACCTAAAATTATTGATATCTAAAAATAGCTGACTAATTCTTGAATATTTTTATATTTAATAACAAAATTTGTCTTTACAATATTGTTTTAATGATTAATGTTATTTGCATTTCTAAATTAATGAAATTTAAAGTTAATTTTTGCTGTTTCAAAGGTATATTAACATTAAAAAAAAATTTTGTATCAAAAGTTCGTTTTTAATTTTTTTGGATTTGGCGTACTTTTCAGATCAATTTGAGGATTTGGGAGATTATTTCTCATTAAAAATGACACAAAAAGGTTAGTTTCAAAAATTATCTAAAATTTCATTATACAGAAAAGAAATAACATTGTCAGAAAAAAATGTCTGTTTCTAATAATTATTATGAAGATTGTGAGCTGTTGTCTTACCATAAAATAGTCTTTATAGACCTCTATAATTTGTCTAAATTTTATTTAAATGGGTTAAGCCATTCTGTTTTTTCGTATTTTTTTTTTATTTTATTCAAACACCAAAATTTAAAGAAATTTAAAAATTGCAAGATCAACGCTTCTTGTTAGTAATAAAAATTGTGATTAATTGCGAATATCCTAGATATCGAAAGTTAGTTCCATCCTTTTAATCGTCAACTAATTACACGAAAAAAGTGAATATTATAAAATACATTGTTAATAGAAACGGTTATAATATAGATATAAATACTAAACTTCTAAATAAAATAACATTTAAAGTAGCTTTGTCTAAAATTTATTCACTAGAAAATACAAACGCGTAAACTCCCACTGAACACTAAAAATTTTCTAAATAAAAATTGTGTTATAAATATAAATATAAATGTAAATATGGAATCAACAGAAACAACTACTCCGAGGGCTAATACTCCGGCATTGAATTACACTGTTGATTCCGTTGGATTCTTAGACGAATATGTAACATATTCAAAAAAGAAGGAATTTAAATCCTTATTCGTCTAAATTTTAAATCCATAGAAGGAAAAATCTTCAAACATTATCTTTTAGAAACGTTAGAAGCTAACAAGGAAAATAAAAGCATTAATTTACTTTTAAATGACCAAATAGAATTAAACAACACCCCTTTAATCAGTTCCTCCATCGCAATCTTATGTAACAACCTTTAGATATAAGAAAAATAAAAAAGTTTAGAAATCAAAGGGTTTTTTATTTTTTTTTTTCTAACGTGAATTCTAGTCACGTAAGATTAGTTTCGATTATTTTTAATCATCTAATTGCCAAATATTGTACATTCGGACAAGATAGCTTTACCGATTTGCTTTCCAAACCTACATATGATATCACTATAGATATTAGCATAATATTATATAGTGGTAGCAAATCAATTTTTTGTTGCTGATAATGAAATCAAAAAAATAAAAGTATTAAAATCCTATCTCAGAATATTAATTTTGTTTAAGAAACTATTTGGACATTGGATGTACAATGGTAAGTAAATTGTCTATCAAAGCTTTTGTAAATACAATGTAATACCGACATCCTTTACCACTACAAACACGTGTGCAAGTTTACTTTTATAATCTTTATAATAGGCAAAGCGAATCTTAATTCGTAAATACCTTACTGATAAAGGTTAAATGAATTTAGAAAAGTTCCGTAAATATTGGTCCAATGAAGAGCTATAGTTAAAATTGAAACTGTTATTTATATGTACACTGCACTATCTATTATAGTTATGATAATAATATACTAGTAGAAGCGAAACCAACGCAGTTTTATTTACAATGACGCGTTACGAGCAATTATAGCGTGTTAAGCTTCCTGCTTTTGTGCTTATATCAATTTTGCGCTGAACAATCAGCATCATCAAAGGAGTACCGTCCTTGGCATACAGTTCTTATCAGAAACGCCTTCGCACAATCAAACAGACAGATAACAATTATACCGTACGCATACATGCATGAGCCCAAACAAAATCAATACTTTTAACAATTCGGTCGTCATGAGATAATTTTAGCCGCAACAAAGTTCGTGTTGGCTCTTAATTAACTGGGGCTGAATGACGATGCAATATTCAAAAACTGTTAGCGAAATTACTGAAATTTATAATGACGATAAGGACAGCAACGTATAGCACGCGATTAGGGGTAGTAGCGCACTCGGGGTTGAACAGTTCGCGCAAAGTCGACGGTGGTTGTTGTAGGCGTTGCGACGCTCGTTCCTCCGTAGTATTACGACCGACGCTAACAATTTCTCCGTTAACGTTTAGCGCGTTTTTGCATGCGGTTGAAAAATACGAATCGTGTATTAAACAATTAATGTTTGTAAAGAAAATTGTTGTTAATAATTTAATTAAGGTTTAACTTTTGTGATATTAGTGTTTCGGAATATCATTGAAAACGTGTTTTACGCATGTGATCTTTAACCTTTGAACTTACTCGCTCTCATCATGTTTAAAATACTTGTCTGTACATTTCTGCATTTAAATGCAGGTAAGTTAAGATTATTATAAGATATACCGTAGTTCTAGAGTTCGCAAATGTAAATTATACATAAATAAGAAACTTTGAAGATAATAGTATAACTTCGAAGAAATTAGATTGTTGTTGGCGTCAGAAGATTCGCGGAACTACGCAAACACCAAAGTTTACAACTTCAGTCGCTCAATGAGACTTTTGTTCATACAAACGCATTTAAGGGAATGTAAAATGACTTTTTTTTTAAACGAATAAATTTTTGTTTCATGAACAAATGGAGTCGTTTGAAATGGACAAATCGTGATTTAATTTACAAGAACATACATACATACATACATACCATTAGCTGTCATTATTAAAATATAAAAGATAAGGAAATTTTCCGGGAATATTTCATTAGTTGTAGGTTATTGATGTTTCCCTAACTAACATGCTTCTAGGTATATTAATTCCTCAATTGTTGGCAGCAACTTGTTGATCAACAAATTACTATCGACGCGACATTTTATCGAAAATAAACGTTTACGTCAAAATATTTAAATTTTAAATTAATGCTTAAGAATGGGGAAACATAATGTTTTGAATTTTTCTTTTTGTCGGTTTTTTGCGCACTCTACTTTTGTATTTAAATATTATCCGGTCTTATTTGTTTTTCTGTCATAAAAGCCCTTACATCGGTAAGTAGCTACAGTATCTAGCGTTTTTTCTTTTTTACCACCTATGGATATCATAATTGGTATTGTTAATAGAATATCATTCCAAGTTCAAGGTTTATAACGTTCATATAAATAAGCCTTCATGCATAAATATATATTATATAATTTAAATCTGAACAAAAACACAAAATGTGAATAACAGAACAAGTTCATTGAAAGCGATTTTCGGGGTTATTGTTTCGCCGAAGAAAGAATTGAGATCTGAACGGGTGCCAAGTTCAACAGGAACTTGTAAGAAGAACTAATAGTAGGAATGCACAACGTTCTTCAATTGATTTAAAAGTAAATTTGTTACGTTCTTTGGTATTGGATTTAAAACTTGACAAAACATATATCCAACTAAATTTTTCGTACTTAGTATGAAATAGAACAACTAGCGAACAAATATCATCACGTTAAACGTAATTAATTGATTATCAAAACCTGCCAAGTTATAAACTCAATATCAAGGAATGTAACAATTTTTCTTTTTAGTCAGTTGAAGAACGTTGTAGACTATTATTGTAAGTTCGTGTTGTAATTTTCTTTGGAACTTGGCACACGTTCATATCGTAACTCTTTTAATGGTGAAGCCGACAACCCCGAACGTCTTGGCACCCTTTTACGTCTTAAGCCTAACGTCATTATGAGATAATGAAATGATGAAATCATTAAATAAAATAATATCTATCAATTTTTATGTACCTAAATGGTTACTACAGGTAGCCTCTAAGAAACAAATAGGGAGTAGTTGTAACAATGAACATTAAAATTATAGTCCTTTGTAGCAATTAAGCCTGTTTAGCCAATCGTGTGTTCTTGATAGGCATTCTGCCGAAACTGTCAGATGTGGATCGCTATTTCAAACTTGTTTGTTCTTATCGGTATGCCACAGACAAAGATTCTGATAGAATATCGATCAACCGAAGCTGCTGCTGATTAATGCATATAAGCACAGATAGAGCAGTAAATGCCATGTAATGATATTTACCACTAATTGTAGGTTCATTGATATTTAACGCAGAAGAAATTGCGACCCAAGCCTGTCAGTTTCGACAGAATGGTGTCAAAGAATTCAGTTCCATTACACAAGTCCTTAAATTAGATAAGGCTTGTTAGATAATAATGAATCCACATTTTGAAAACAAGAACATGGGGGTGAATAATTTCAAAATTAGTAGAGAACAAAACAATACATTTTTATCGTCGAATCCACAAATCCAGTCATTCTTCTGATAAAAATTCAGTTTTAATTTTCTTATAATATCTATCTACCTATTATCCATTACAGCGACAGGATTAATTATTACTGTATACTGTGGTCTATAGCACCGCCAAAGTTTCCAGTTTGGTCGAATCTATTTGTTAACAACTTGGTGCTTAATATACTACTTATGTAACATGTTTATGTTACAAATCATCATTGAGTTTTAACTGACGGTAACAAAGGAAATAACCGACTCATTATAACTATATAGACACACTTTGCACAAGAACAACACTTTTCAATATGCACAAAAAAAGAATGATACTTTCTTTAGGTTGTTTATTTTAAACTTTAAACGAGAACAGTAAAGGTTTTTAGTAAAGTTGTAAAGTTATATGCAAATTTTCAAGCGCATTATCAGCATGTTGCTACAGGTTTGCCATAAATACAAAAGTTTTTCAATTACTCGACCTACAATTTTACCTATAAAATCCCTAAGAACAGAAACAATAGCCATGTTGCAGGTAAGAGAATAGAAGATTGAATAGGTTAATTAGCTTAAGTTTTCGCATTTAATCAATTGCGATTTAAAAGACGTTTTCATAAATTCCTAAGTATCTTTTTATGAACACAATTGAAGTAAAATCATGCAACTGCAAAGTACAACTGACAAAAATTTGGCGACCGACTTTCTCGATAGAAATGACAGAGAATCCGAAACATATTTGCAGTGAAATATTTTGAAGAATAAGAATTGTTTAGTAGTGGTAAATATTAAATACATCAATTTGCTATATCCATTACTGAATTAATTTGTACCCACTACAGATTACCTCAAATTAATGAGGAAATTTTTGTTAGTGCTGTCATGTCCTCGTCGGAAGTCGAACCCGGGATCTTTTGCTTTGCGCGCCAATGCTCTTGCCACTAAGTTACGAGAAGTGACAGCAGCAACAACAACGAACGTACTTACTAAGTCATAGAATCGTCGGAGTCAACGTATATTATAATTAATCGTTAATAATGAAAGTGACAGCAGTAACAATTTTTTCCTCATTAATTTAAGGTAATCTGTAGTGGGTATAAATTGATTCAATAATTAATTTATTTAAAATTTACCCCTACTAAAAATTCTTCAAATATTTCAATAATTAATATCACATTGATGTACATATTTTTAGATCGGTTATGTTCCCAGTGCACTTGTACAGTGTAATACCGACCCTTAATTTTAATTTGGGAATATCAAGAAGATACACCAATTTTCCTCAGATCACAGTAGATATTGCTTCAAAATTTAGATTTTTTTTGTGAAACGATATGTTACTAACAAACAAGAATTTGGTTATTTACTTATTATATTATACAATAAATAATTTAGTGTTCAAGTGAACTTGTTTTGACAATATCGATTGTAATTAATATTAACCAAATGTTGATAACAATTGCACTTAGCTTCTATAACTAATAAATAATTGGTAAGCTAACCTACTGTTCTATCTTATTATATATAAAGACATAAGTATAGTCAATAATATGGAAATTGAGCATATCATTTATTAAGAAACCACAAAACCCGTACCTATAACAATACATGTAATTGAACGACTGAATAACCCTCAATACGTCTAACATTTCATCACCAAGTATGCCTGAAACTTATTTTACACGTCGGAGAAAAACTTAAACATAACTTAGGTATAGTGTAAACTACATAAAATACATGTTGTCATATTGTAAACTACAAGATATCTAAATACGAAGGTGGTCAATTCCTCCTGATTAGAAAACCAAAGTTGGACCACTACCCGACTAGAATTTTATTTAAGTATTTCTAAACGCTAATGTGAACCCATGAAGAAACATTGAGGAAAATTAAAAAATAGAAAGCATAATTAATATATTATGAGATCTCCATCAGGTTCGCCAAAATGGGGCTTGCTTAAACAAAGTGCAATGAATCTTTGGTGTGGGAAATTAGAGGCTTGATTAAATTAGGCGTATCTTCGGAATTCGTAATGAGAATCTTACACCGATAAATTAAGGTTGGCTAAAGTTAGGCATCCTGAATGTTTTCTTTAATTATTTAAATAAAAATAAAAGAAGAAGTAAAAAAGCCTACCCCAATTTTCAACACTTGGGCCTAATGAGAAAGCCACATTAGGATCTCATAACCCATATTCATATGGAACATTTCCTAATTATAACCTAATATTTACCTAATGAGGTCTTCCCACATAGGCACGAATGGAGACACTGCCTTACATATAGTTATGTCCACCAACACAATCGTTTTAGACGATAACATTCTTTGACCATTTCAAGATAACCCTACATACTAGAATAAAGAGATAAATGGGACTGCCCAAGGAAGAAGCAGCTTTCTATAGACTATTCCTCTAAGTATAGTTTGTAAAGTATAGTGCTCAGTTTGTATTTTTAATAAATAAATATTTTTTAAAAAGTCATCTTCATTATCAGCAAACGTAATTATATGTAATTATGGTATAATGCGATTTCCCCATCAGGCCCTAAGCAGAATTTGTTATATCTACTGTCAACTTTTTGACTACCGAACACTTAATTCTAGTCGGGTAAGGGTAGGGCAGAGAGTCATATTACTTTTAACGTTTTTTATTTAATATACTGGCGCCGCAAATCTGAGAAAAGTTTTCAAGACATAATTAATCCGAAGCCGTTTTAGACAATATAAATTTGATTCAATTGTATTTTCTCTTTGTCTTACTGTAGTTCTGAAACTTATTTTACACGTCGGAGAAAAGATAGTTAATTATATTATACATAACAGCACGAATAGCTGGTGGGAATGAAACACAAAAATGTTTTAAAGTTTTTGATTGTATGTAGCAGTGTATTAAGAGATTCATTTCGAAACGTTTATACCATAAGCATCATCAACGAATTTCAAATCAAGTTTTATAATCCAATCGAAGATTAAACACTTTTCGCTATTATTAAGTTATTTGTGTATATAGTTAATAAAACCAAAAAAAATCAAAAAGTGTGTTTTTTATGTATATAAAAAACACTAGTCCTTCGAATCGTCTGAAAAAAAAACTGAAAAAACATACGCAACTAATTAGTAAAAGTTCAACGATTTTCTTCTCTGTATAAATATTAAAGAGACCGATCAGCTGTAGTATCCATAAAATAACAATTTCATAATGAAAATAAAAGAAGGGCATTTATCCCTAGCACGAATTCGATTCCTGCTATACACATAAGTTTAATTAGGGGGTTTGTCCTCCATGCATACACATATATCAGCCTTCCCCTTCGTGTGAGCCTTTACCACGCAAATGGCAAATTTATTAGCCGCCTATCAAAATGCGATCGTTCTCCCCTAAAAATAGCAGTCTTGCTTCAAACAAACGCAACGACTGCGTTGCGAATGCAACGAACATTATTATGCCATCGACTCATTATTTCATTGTAAATATTTATGTAGAATTTCAGTAAAGTGTAGGTTAACAGAAAATAATTGATGTAGTATTATAATTACTACTTCAACTTTGTTATTTATCTTGCCATAAAAATTTTTTTCAAAGATTACAAATGCAATTTCCCACATGGAAAATTGTAAGTTTAGTTAATGATTTTAATCATTCCGTCACCTGAAGAAACTACTGTGCTAGCAAAATAATCATTGTAGACTATAATTAATAAACATTTTGTAACTTAAATCTTGTGTTCTCTGTTTTCGAGTTTTGTAATTTAAGGATCATAATTTTACTGAAAAAATTAAAACAAAATAAATTAGTATTCTGAGAACAGATATTCCTAATAGGTAACTGAATCTACAGTTTCTTGATGGAAATTTATTACGAACATAAGATAATAAAATTCTATATTACTTGTTTGTTACACACTGCAAATTCTTCAAAAGATTAAGATGTGATTCAGTTTACATTTCCAGTTTTTCATTTTTAAATACTGTTGTAGGGGATGGGAATAGCGAATCCCGGCGAGGGTGTGGCAACAGTAACAAAATTTCCCTCATTGTATGAGATAATCTGTAGTGGGTACAAAGTAATTCAATAATTAATATCGCATTAATGTATTTGATTGATTTAACCGATTCTTTAAACATCTTCCTTTTTTCACTTTTTCGATAATAAGTTTAAAAGGTTTCTACATTAAAGCTTTTTCTACTCAAAAGACTTGTTTTTTTGGGAAGAACGTTTTATCCCCTGAAGGTTCAACTTAATTTTATGTGAATTTGCAAACCAGTTCACCGAAACGACCTATTCAGATAACATAAAGAATGGAATATCCATTACCGCACGAATTGTGTGAAAACTTCAAATGCTCTTAATGCTTCTAACGTTACGTTATTCACTTAGACAATTCATTTGTTCATTTTAATCATTCCAGGAAGAAGGACTATGTTAGAATCCAAATTATACTGAGAATCAGTTAAATGAATAGAAATTATTTTATAGAAAAATATAGTAAACATTATTTCAGATTTCAGAACCGAAGACTTAATTATTAGTTCTCAAAATGCTACCCAAATTTTGTTTAACGTTGGCACTTTAGTTTCTTTTAAGCCGTTAGTTAAATTAAAAGCTGAATTGGATATCGTTATTGAAAATGCTAACTTCGAAATCGAAAATATAAAACTATCTTTAAAGTTCGTGCATGTTTTGAATGTTTCTATTTTAAATTTAATGGTAATGTCTATATACAAAGTGAAAGTTTTCCAAAGGCTCATTTATCTGCCTGTTTCGATACATCTGGTGATACACAATGGTCGGTTAGACAATTTCTCAAAATATTTAAATAGTTTCAATATTAAATCACAATCTTCTTAATATTTCGGTAAAATAATAAGAACAAAAAATTTCCACAAAATTGCCAGTCCGCATGCGGCTAATCGTACCAAAGATCTCATCACATCTTTTCACTGGAAAACTCTAGATAATCCTCCGTACAGCCCTGATCTGGCACCCAGTGACTTCCAACATCTGGGCGGTCAGCGTCTAAAAGACGATGACGAATTCAACACAGTTCTGATGCAGTGGTGGTGATACAAGTCAGGCGGCAGAGTTCTATGAGAAGGGTATTCAAAAACTGATCACTGGTTAAACGTTATGACAAGTGCCTCAATATTGAAGGAAATTATGTAGAAAAGTAGATTAAGGTACAGGCTTTCATGTAAAAATAAAATTATTAAGATTTCTTTGCACGTTTTTTATTAATTTCAAAACGGTACTTACTTAAAAGATATGCCTCACAAAATTTAGTATCTGTGTAAAAAAAATTAACCACGACGGATAAGGTATACTTTTTTTGTACAACTTATTTATTTATAAAAAATTGTACAAAAATACAGAACGCTAAAATAAACTTAAACATAACTTAGGTATAGTGTAAACTACATAAAATACATGTTGTCATATTGTAAACTACAAGATATCTAAATACGAAGGTGGTCCATTCCTCCTGATTAGAAAACCAAAGTTGGACCACTACCCGACTAGAATTTTATTTAAGTATTTCTAAACGCTAATGTGAACCCATGAAGAAACATTGAGGAAAATTAAAAAATAGAAAGCATAATTAATATATTATGAGATCTCCATCAGGTTCGCCAAAATGGGGCTTGCTTAAACAAAGTGCAATGAATCTTTGGTGTGGGAAATTAGAGGCTTGATTAAATTAGGCGTATCTTCGGAATTCGTAATGAGAATCTTACACCGATAAATTAAGGTTGGCTAAAGTTAGGCATCCTGAATGTTTTCTTTAATTATTTAAATAAAAATAAAAGAAGAAGTAAAAAAGCCTACCCCAATTTTCAACACTTGGGCCTAATGAGAAAGCCACATTAGGATCTCATAACCCATATTCATATGGAACATTTCCTAATTATAACCTAATATTTACCTAATGAGGTCTTCCCACTTAGGCACGAATGGAGACACTGCGTTACATATAGTTATGTCCACCAACACAATCGTTTTAGACGATAACATTCTTTGACCATTTCAAGATAACCCTACATACTAGAATAAAGAGATAAATGGGACTGCCCAAGGAAGAAGCAGCTTTCTATAGACTATTCCTCTAAGTATAGTTTGTAAAGTATAGTGCTCAGTTTGTATTTTTAATAAATAAATATTTTTTAAAAAGTCATCTTCATTATCAGCAAACGTAATTATATGTAATTATGGTATAATGCGATTTCCCCATCAGGCCCTAAGCAGAATTTGTTATATCTACTGTCAACTTTTTGACTACCGAACACTTAATTCTAGTCGGGTAAGGGTAGGGCAGAGAGTCATATTACTTTTAACGTTTTTTATTTAATATACTGGCGCCGCAAATCTGAAAAAAGTTTTCAAGACATAATTAATCCGAAGCCGTTTTAGACAATATAAATTTGATTCAATTGTATTTTCTCTTTGTCTTACTGTAGTTCTCGTTGATTTCATCGTTATTTGTGTTGTTTTCATTTCTCTTCCAATTCTTTTCTGTTATCAGTGTACACTGGTGATTTTTCTAATCTCATCTACCACTACAAAGTACAAGGGAAACCTGGTCGAAATCTTTTCCTATCATTATTTTTGGTTCACTGTCACCCCTTTCATTTGTTATCGCATCTTTGTGATCCAGATTTCTGGATGGACCTGATAAAAAACGCCCTAGTCGGAACAGTTTTACGAATTAAGCTTCTCTTATGTGTGTATCTACTAAGATTTTCAGTTCATCTCTCCTACCCATTGATAGTCTAACCCTCCTAAATGGGCAGAATAGTAGACCCAGTAGTAACCGTGAAATAAAACATTTACACTATTGTTTCTTTTATATTTAGATAGGAACATACGGTTTTAACTATAGCAATTTGTGAATTTCAATTAAAGCTTACACTAAACAAACGAGAACTATCAGGATTGTATTATGTCATATATTATTATCTACAAAGAAATTGCGTTAGTGTCATCCACATAGTTTGTACAAACCAATCAAAAAAGTAATTTAATAGAACATAAAAACCACTCTCGTTACATGCAAAACTTGGCTATTTAGCCTATGTAACTCCGAAAGTGACTGATAATCGTGGTACTGATAGCAGCATTTTTCATTTTTAGACTCATGTACCTAATGTAAGACATTAAAAAATAAAATATATAGTCTTGGGTAGTATTCTATAGATGTGTATCGCGATTTCGAACTCATGAGTACTCCGTAGACATTTACAATAGAACACCAACAAAACTTCCTGCTGCAGTTTTCGATAAATAAATATAGACAGCGTTGCGAACGCCATTTGTAGAAATTTGCTACTTATTAGGATTTCAGTAATGTTCAACAGGGACTTTTTCCTATAAGGATATCGACTTGTTAAACTGAACACACGGTGTAGCTTATCCTTATTAGAAAAGGACATTTTTTAACGTTAGTTAGTTAACACATGAATGGATGAATCAGCATAGTTTAGTGCCTATAATATGCAGTTGTTTTATGTTTCATTTATTATAGGTCACTCTGTATATCTGAACATTGCGAATATATGTAATTATGTAGTAGGTAATTCCGGAAATGCATCTATTTATAGAGACGTGTGATAGTAGTAAATTAAGAAAACTGTATATACCTAAGCAAAAGATAATAAATTAATCTTAAATAGAACTCTACCTTCTTTAAACGTTTTAAATGAAGAGAAAAGAATAATTCGATATTTTAGATTATTCAAAAAACTTTTCAGATAATAGTTAATAGTACACCTATTAATTTTTTAGTCAATAAAGGAAGAACAAATATTAAACACCAATAAATTTTATCTCTTATGCAAGCTCAACAAGAAGTAAATAAGAGTAAATAAATAAAATTTGCGTAACGGTAAATAACAATGACTAGTTCATTGTTGTACGGCGTTTTTAGAAGGGAAAAATAATCGAAAGGAGAAAGAATAGTTCGCAAAAACGAATATTCGATTCTAATTTCGAACAGTAATATACGATTCGATTCGAGTACTAGTCGCACACCACTCGTTTTAATATGGGTACAAAAGCTTCCTCAAATGAGCATTGGTATAAAAATATTTACCTTTTGGTATATCCTAATTGTTTCAGATTAGAATAAAAGCGTTAATACATATATTGAGAAAACACTGTTGAGCATTTGTGTAAGTAATTTTTGAAATTTATAGTATATTAAATTTGTTTGCGTATGAATACACATACGACATAACAAAATTTATCTCTGGGTTGACAGGAGGGTTTATCCCCAGACGGAAACATGACAATGACTCACGCCGCTGATACATCTATTGGTCCTGACTAACCCCCCATATTTATCTATCTGACTCTTTCTTCTGAAATAATCCTTAGTAACTGCCTTTGTCGGCAAACATTCAAAACAACAGTTTACGGCTATAAAACTCCACATGTCTCACTTTCTTTATTTAGATAAAAAAGAGGTCAGTAATATGGCAGTTGACAAAAATAAAATGTGTATCTATTCTTATTTAATCCATTCATTAACACAAGATGTTGAAAAAATAGATGGGAATATTCTATGAAGTAACAGAAAGGCTGTAAGAAATTGGTTTGGTTGTTTGAGTTGTGAATGACACAATTAAAGAAATACGCGCGTTTACGTGTGTATGGTATTTATAAGGAGAGTGAATGCAAGTAGAAAATAGCTAAAGAAGTGTTTATAAAGATCTGTAACGATGACTGAGTGATGATTGAATGTGATTGAGTGACTGAAAATTGGTTGAATAATATTCGTTTTAATCGAACGTTATAATAACGAAAGAAGTAGATGAATAATTTTTGAAGATTTTAGTTTGGCATTATTCGAAGCAAGGATACTAGGAATTTAGGAAAAATTATAGTGACGAAGATATTACGCTTAAAAAAGTGAAAATGGACAGGATATAGAAATGGGTAACTTTCTACGTGCGAGGGTAAATGAGTAAGAGTGTGAAGATTCGAATAACATCTATCAAGCGTACAATAGGAAAGTTTCGAAAGTGATTCCTGTCTTCTTTCTGATTGTCTGTGTCTTCAATGTCTGATATCTATCTGATCTTAAGATGGATACTGCATATTACATGATAATTCTTTGGAAGAAGGGTCTTACAAAGTTTACCTACTCAAAACAATTTGTTTTTTAAATTTTACACCAGGGTAAACTTCGCTTGATCTAGTGCTTGAATATGTGAAGTCAGCCTTCCTTTATGTTCTCTGCTTAGAGTTGGATATCTTCTTAGGATTCTTATAAGTATACCATACTCCATATTGGCTGTATTCACCCCCATTTGTCCATTTGTTACTTTTTCTATAGCAGTGACTGTTGTACCCTGGCACGAGCTTTTTTATGCTTTCTTAACGTTGAAAAAGGCAATAATTAGAAGAATAAACCTGTTTTTTTAACTTGTGTTTGTATCTGTCTTGTAGAGTGTTTAAAGCGCTATCTAATGCTTCTTGAATTTTTAGAAAAGGTTTTCATATAAAATTTTAAGACAATTTTATAAATGACGACAGAATCGCCAAAAAAAGAGCATTTGCGGGAAGTGCTTTTGTTAATGTTTAATTGGAAGTAGAATGCCGTTGAAGCTCACAAAATGATTGCTGAAGTTTATGGTGAAGATACGATTACTGCTAGAGCCTGTCAAAAATGGTTTAAGAGGTTCAAAGAAGGCAATTTTGACCTGAGCAACAAGCCCCGCGGTAGACCACCGAAGCAATTTGAAGACCATTATTTGCAACCCTTGCTCGATGAAGATGATGCCCAAACGCAGCAACAATTAGCTGACGCGTTAGGTGTAACGCAGCAAACAATTTCGAACCGTTTGAATGACATGGGCAAGATCCAGAAGGAAGGACGATGGGTGCCGCATGAACTGACTGAACGCCAGCAAGAAAATCGAAGAACGATGTGTGAACTTTTGTTTGAACGGCAACAACGCAAGTCATTCATGCATCAAATCATCACTGGTGACGAGAAGTGGATCTATTTCGATAATCCAAAACGAAAGAGATCATGGACGGACCCAGGAGAGGCGCCGAAGTTGACTCCGAAGCCCAACATCCATGGAAAGAAGGTGTTACTCTGCATATGGTGGGATCAGAAGGGTATTTTGTATTACCAACTTCTCAAACCCGGTGAAACAGTTACGGCGGCTCGTTATAAAGATAAATTAATCAATCTGAACCGAGAAGTTGAAGCAAAACGACCAGAATGGACCACAAGACACGAGTGCCCGATATTGCTTCACGACAACGCCAGACCTCATGTTGCAGAACTGGTCAGAAACACCATAAAAGACCTGAAATAGGAAGTCTTACCCCACCCGCCCTACTCTCCTGATATCGCTCCGTCCGATTATCACATGTTTCGGTCGATGGCTCACGGATTGGCGGAGCAGAAGTTTACAAAACATGAAGAAGTTAAAAAATGGTTCGATGAATGGATTGCATCGAAACAGCCGAAATTCTTTTTTGATGGAATCCATAAGTTGCCCATAAATTGGAACAATGATGTTGTTAATAATGGTTATTATTGTTAATAAAAGTTTACTTGAAAATTTTTTGGAAATTTAATTTTTTGAATCGTAAAAAAACGAATTTTCATATTTGTACACCTAATAAAATGGTCTTTAGTTGGAGCGTATTATAACCAAGTATTTGGTTGTCTCTTCACAAAAACTTAGAAGGTCAATATGTATATAGGCTATTATATAAACACATTTGAAACATTTTTACTGTACGTTTAATTTTAGACCGCTAGTTCCATTAAAAGTAATTGAGAAGGATTTAATTAGTTAAAGAGTAAAAAATTAACGAAGCAACTTTTACTAAATTAATTTTATGAATTATAACAAACTAATAGCTAAAATTATTAAAACAAAAAGTAGACTTTAATTGATACTTATTATCTGTTTTCTAAATCTTATTTTTTGATCCTCCAGACATCTTGTACATTTTACTTGTAATTTTCAGTGCCTTATTTGCTATTCGTAATGTTTAATAAATAAGAAAATTCCATGTTCGAGATACGAAGAGCAGTTACGAATGCAGCAAATATATACCAGACAGAATTTCTAGAATTTCAATTTACATTAAAAAAAAATTAAAGAAAACAACGGAGCGTTCCACTATGTTTATATTAATACGATATATTTGTTTATTAAACATTACTGAATTCTAAAAGTCACAAGTATATTGGTGCCGTAAAAAAATTACTGTTCTTTTTATCAATCTAGCATTAAAAGTCTATAAATTTATTGTTACTGGTAGTTTAAAATGAGTCGTTTATAAATTCCTGTATATACATTATAAGACTTTAGTAAGATATTTTTCTCTTGATAATGACCCAAAAAGGTTAAAACAGTTTTGTTGAGAATTCAATGAAAATTCTAGTGCAACTTCCCAATGTTTTGTTACCCATGAAAATATTTTGTAAAACATCTTATTTTAATTAATTTATTACGAGTTAAAAACGTTATTAAAAAGTAGGTACAATCAAACATATTTTGGAAGTAGTTCATAAAAGACTGATTAATTCATTATGTTTATTTAAAAATATACTCTTAGTAATGAAAAACTGAATTAATAAAAATATGTACATTTTTTGCTATATTTTCACATTTTAAGATTTATATATCTGCAAAAAGTTACTCACACTGTTTTTTTGAGAAATAAATTAATAGATCTTCAAGCAATATCGATGAAATAATATTTTCTTGCGTTACACCGGTTTTTGTGCAAAAGGAAAAGGAGGGAAATTGTATAATGATTATAGATTATTAATCAAATTGGACTTGTTATATAGTACCTTTTTAATTCCGAGTGTTTCTAGAAGAAATAATCGCCTGATTTTAAGAATATATCTACATTAATAAACATATCTATTCCGTAAATAAAAAACATTAAAAAAACGGCTTCTCTGAGCATTGCATTGACAATGATCACAATCTTGATACAACAAAAACTAAAATTTTACAGAATAATATTAAAATAAGAAAAAAGCTTTCATTATTTGAGAATTTATAAATTAAAAAATCTTTATTCAAAAAACAGACCCTAGTAAATAACCAGATTGAAATATACAACGACTTAACCCCACTTCTTCTATGTAGGCTGTAGGTATGAATATTCTGTTGTAAGTTTATAACTTTATTACACAATATACTCTTGATAATGGATCCTGTGGACCGAAACAAAATTGTCGAGTTAGCCAATATTTTAGTGAAATTATACAACTTTACATCATGTTTCACAATAATTGCTCAAATGAAAGTATTAATAGCACTATCCATACTGTTTAATTTAACATTTGATTCTTTAAATAAATCTGAATAATTCCTACTTTTAATTTACAATGTATTATTAAAAGAAAAGTATCAACATAGGAAGATTGCAATGAAGGAGCATAATAAAATAGAAATTTCAAATTTCAATTCAAAATTCAAACTCAATCTGAATCCGTGAACCGTATAATATAAGCAATTCACTGTAATTTCAAAGAGTTTTTCATATTAGAAATAACAAACTGACGAACCTCGAAATATACTTTTATATTTCTTCTATACATTGCATAAACTAATAATACCCTAAAATTTCCTCTCATGCATGAAGCGTAACAGAACTGACTTTAGAGGAAATTGTGCTCAAAGGCTCTGTCAACTTCGCATACAACAGCGACTAAACACGCATATAGGAAATATCGAAGTATGCCACAGAGAATTTAAAATGACTCGCATTTACTGAATCACGTCTGCAGGCCTTGAATAAGCCAATCTATTCAATTATGTGATGAATATCTACGAATGTTTTTTTAATTTGTGCCTTGGTTTATTTAGTATTATTTATTTAGAGTTTTAATTATTAAATGATAAACAATAGCTTCAATTAACTATAATAAACCCCAACTTCCCCAAAATTATAAGCATATATTAAATTTCATTCTTAAAGAAAATTATCCTATTTGGCCAGTGGTATCATACGTTCAAGCTCCATGTTATCAAGTTAACAAAATTTAGTTACCGAAATTAAAAATTAACTGCTTTCAAACCATCTTTTTCTTTAAAAATAAAAACAATTAGAACTAATATTTCCAATTTAAAAATACTATATAGAAGTAAATTTGTGTCTTTCAATGTATGTAACTTGTTTGGAAGCATTCCACCACAAGAAATTATAAAATTAGTAGAAATGCTATTAGTGGACAACCTGGAAAATCAAATTAAGTAAGTGATATTAAAAATGTCACTAACAGTTCTGTTTCCTTTAAAACTAGTAATTCCTTTGGCAAATTCATTAAAAAATAACAAAGATAAAACTAAAAATAAGTTAAAATTTGGTGTTTATTTGCTTCAGTGTGGTGATTGTGAGAAGGCATACACTGGTCAAACTGGCAGAACATTTCGGGAAAGGATAAAGGAATACAGAAAAAGTTAGAACAACCGAAACACAAAATCAACTTATACTGAATATTTAATAACAAAACAAACAATCACAATTTTAACGACAATTATAAAATATTACATTTTGAAGATAAAGGTAGGAAATTAAATTTATTGGAAAATATAGAAATAAACAATAATAAACAAATTAAACAAAAAAGACATTATATTAAATGCTCAACTAAGCTTAAATAAATCACCGTTATTGTACATGAATTATTAGTATCCTCCCTTCAACTTCTACCACTACTCCTAATTTACTTTATTATATTTATCGTACTTTCATGATATATTGTTCTTCCGACTGAAGAAGCAGCTCTGTCGAAGAAATAATTATTGCGGTTTTATAATAAAATAAAGTTTTATAACTGAACACAGGAATGATCTTAGTGAGGTCCACATTAACTGAGAATTGTCACAAACCCCAGACCATATCAAATTAAGGATAGTCGTCACAATTATCCACAATTATTACCTTTCACAGACAAAGTTATATCTTAACAGATAGTTAATGGGTAACAAATTTACCTGGTGGCCAAAGCCCTTTTCATATAAAGGGCCGGAATTTGGATGAAATTTAGAAAAACACAAGCTTTAGGTGTATTCTAAATTTGATAATTAGTTTTAATAATCATAAGAACGCCTGGACAAGAAGTGAAAATAAACTTTTTTTTCTAAATCTATACGTATAAACCAACAGATTGCATACAAATATTTGTCAAAGAAATTTTACACGCGCATTAATATTATTAACATTTACTTCAGTTCCATAAGGTATAAAATTTTGCTGTCAGTTTACAATAGCGGAGAATTTCACGTGTAGCTTTATACCCCTATTCGAAAGAAACACCTTTCGGTGTTTAATTCCCACCAACTACTCATACTGGTAGGCGGGTAGTCCCTCCAACTTACACAGTAATGCAAAGCCGGAGGGTAGGGCGTAAGGCCCTCATCAGCCTCCTTTCAGGAATCGTGGAAATGGGTAGGTAGTGTAGTTAGGAAAAGAAAGATAAGATGGACGAAATGAAGACATAAGAGAAGTGAGTTTATCTGTGGAGTATTACTGCCCCAGCATTTGCCTAAGTGACCCAAAGAAACCGCAGACAACTTGGACTAGAGCAGTCGGACCCGGATTCGAACCAGTGATCTTCCGAAAGCCGCTCGATCCCTACACGAACCACCCTTCTCATTCATTGCTCCGTTCCTTTAGAATATTAAGTTCATTCTACTGGTTTATGGATCAGTGTTCTCGAATGTTCGGACAGTGTATACAAGCAAGTTTTTTCCGCTCTGACGTAAATATATTTTAGTTGAATACAATACGCTACATAATAAGTAACTCACGTCCAATTAATCCATTCCGGTATAGCAACTTTATACAATTAATATTCTTATAATTAAGGTAGTGTTCGGTTCTATCAAGGCGGACGGCATGTTCAGTTCTCTCAAAGACTTTGTTTAGATTTAGAGTATGTTTATTTAAAAAGATTAGCATGCATTGTCAGTTCATTCAGAATGATGCGTTTGCCTGCAGGTGGCATTTTGACTTTAGATGTGTGCCGACCCTTTGTAAGCATGCGATAACGGCGGCAACAATCTTTGCGGGATAGTTGCCGTCGTCGGTAAATTACAATCAGATTTTCATATATTTCTCAATTATTAGTCACCACCCTCTCCTACTCCGCTGGAGAGTGGTTGGTTTTGAATAGTCAGTACACATTCGTACTCAGATCGTACAGCACCATAAAAAAAGCATTTTTTAACGTGAACATCTTAGAAAGGGTCTTGTAATAATTATGTATATATTTAGCTGCAGTCATATTGTAAATAAATATTCATAAATACAGTTACTCGCCTTTCTTCGTCATAATAAGTTTTTTGCACATTTAACTCCGAACATTAAATTTCGGGTGCTCCATCACAGGAGAAAGAAGTGGCGCATCAGCGCAAAACGAATAAACAGGTAGTGCAATGAATATGTTATCATTACACATCTATATGCGTGTATCCTTCAGGTGACCATAATGTTACATAATAATAAAATTGAAGAGACTTACCCCTAAAACTACAAACAATTTGAAAAACAGATACGTGTTACGACCACTTCAAATGTGAGCATTATAAATGTAAGACTACCTACTGTTTGCCACAGTCTCCTATAATATTCTGATTTATAACGTTACACATTTATTTTTACGTAAATAACAATATTACCATTAAATATATCTGTATTTAGGAAAGATCTGTTTAAATCTTCATTTATATAGATGGGTATTAAATATGATTTTAACATACAAACGTTGTTGAATTCTAAAACCATTTAGTATCAAGAAGATCTACTATTCACAGCATCTAACCCATTTGCTAACTTCCTTCTTTGCTGAATATAAGTAATATTTAAAGACTGAATGAAACGATCATGAATTGGTCTAATCGTGAATGTATGGATATGTTGAGTATTCCTATTACCAATGCAAATGTGAAGATGCTATGAGGGAAATGGTTACTGATCATTAATAATTTGACTCCATCAGTAAGTTTCACGTCACCTAAAGCTTTTAGAGATATTCGGTCATCAAACATTATTTTTCTTTAAGTTCGACTTGAGAGATAATGGATTTTTTAAGGCGAAGAGGGTATTTACTGATTAATGGACTTTACCTCGACCATTATGAAATTGCACGAGTAGATAGGTATTTGCTTTTATTTTAGTGTTAGTTATACATGTACAAGAACACATCTATCGATGTAAAAAATTGCTTTCCCCTTTTTACTGATTTTATAATGTTTCTCAAGCCTACACTTTATGTCAGACGGATGCCTAGATTCGCAGTAAACAAAAAATGTGCAAAGAGCGTGTTTGGCACTCATCATGTTGGAGTTCTGAATTTAGAATTTCTCCTATCTACCTAACATAAAATATGATCCACTTCATACAAATTTCACAACTAGATAATTCTATCGTTACAGTATTCCATTATCTTTAAGTTTTTTAACAAAACTGATTTTCCAGAACAATTGTTTCAAAATCATTACTCCTTCCCGTTTTACCACGATCAGGAAAATTGTCTTTTTTTGTAAGAATAAACCATTGATAAACATTTTCTAACGCATGCTTCGATAAACACGTAAAAGGAACTGAAACAAGTTACGCAAATGTTCAATAACTATATTCATCTAAAATACAAGCTAAATTAAGTAGCTTAGATAGATAAAAATGCGCCATGCTTCACGATACGTGACAAGAACACAGAAAGAGAAAGGTAAAAGTGGGTTCTATAATCAACTAAATCTTTTGCAATAACTAGAATAAGCTAGAATTGGGAATGGGTCCTAAATCTGAATTCATAAGATGGTCTTTATACCTTTGAGTATATAAACCTTCATAAGCATCTAGTTCCGATTTGCAAGAGACTTCTTTGATTAGCTGAAGACTATTAGGGCCTGTGGGATGAGAAGTATCAAAAATATGTTGGGCAACACTTGATTTTTCCTTCTGGTTTAGTCTAAAATGAGAAATATGTTCTCTATATCTAGTAGAGATAGCACGTTTGGTTTGACCAACATATTTAAGATTGCAACCCTCGCACTTAATTTCATAAATTCCAGACTTGAGTTCACTATTTAATTTATCTTTAGTACTTCCTAAGATGTTTTAAGACTATTACTAGTTTTGAAAATTCTTGTAAAACCGAAATTTTATCAATTCCGGATGATATACGATGGAAAGGTAATTTGAAATATTTTGGTTTAATGTCAGATGAAGCTAGTAGTGTTGTGCCTTTCTAAGTATTTTATCTATAAGTTCAGGAGGGAAACCATTGAAAGTAGCAATGTTCTTTATATTTTAATCTCTACACAAGAAAGTTAAAAGCAGCCATTTTATGTTGTAAACAATGATTGGTAAGTCTCTCTTTTTGTAATTTATTACATACCACAGCCTCCTATATTATTATCTATTTTTAAAATGCAGAATGATAAATTACCAACCAAATCGAGACTCTTCAATGGATAGTTGGTACAATATCTAATAATATCTGCTGCTGACTAAAGTAATTATTAAAAAAAATTATTTACTATTGTTTCGACTAAACAGTCATATGATTATAATTAATAAAATTAGTTGAAACTGTCTTAGCTAAGTTTTGTTTAGCAATCTTTGTACGTGTCTTTATTCATTGTAATTGTTTCATATGATTGATATGCAGATTTTAATACGGAGAAATCCAAATTCTGGTTAGTAGTTGTACCATAAATAATTATAAACGAATTTGATAACCACGTTACTGTCGAAACAATTGTTAAGGTTTTTTAAATAAATTTATGAAACATCAACACCAAGTGTTTTTATTATTCATCTAATTATTAAAATATTTCATCAAGTGCCGAGAAACCAATCAATTTCTAAAGTGATAGTTATTGATCAATTATGTGTATCTAATTCATGAAAGTGTTAGTTTAGAATTAAATTAACGTGAAATAGTACTACACATGAATGTACATTTAATTATATGATTGAATGAAAAATGTCGTTTGAATAGAAGACTTTTCTCGAGAGCCATTGAATTGAGAACAACTGTGTGAGTTTTGGAATTAAATCCAGGCAATTGAATACAGATAAAAATTAGGAGAAATATCGAGTTCACGAAAGCTTTTAATGACATTACGAAACGAGTCTTTGCATTAATCATGAAATCCAATCCACGCCTAGCGAATATAGACGATCAAAAGGAGTTTCTTTTATATTACATTCAAATTACAAAAAGGTTATCTAAAACTTCTTTTCCTGAAAGTCTCGTAAATGTTCAAATTCACAATTTTTTTTAACATAAAACTGACTTTCCTAGAAAGTTTAATTAATTCTTAGACATGACGGGGTGGAGACGGATAGTCTAGTATACTCAAATATCTGTATCATCTGAAAAAATGAAGCTACGTATCCACCTAACTCATTCATTGAGAATTTAATCTTTTACATGATCGCTCATTGAAAAGAATATTAATGATTTGTACAAACTATATATATAGCGCGGTGTTATTTATATCTTAATTATAATTAAAAGTAATTCATATGACTGATAACTAATTTATAATTTAAAAAATCTTAAAATTAACCTACAAAATAGAAATCCTTTGTTTAAAAGAGTAAAGTAAAGACATTAGATATATCAAGGGTGAAAATTGTAATGTTCTAAATAATTTGACAATTATAAGTTTAGATAAAAATTGTGTTTACGATAGATTTTTAGCATATAGTGAATATAGAAAAATTAGAAAAAAGGAAAAGAAAAAAATTAAAAACATTTAAATTAGAAAAATAGTGAGCCACTAATATACCACATATCATCTTTCACTGCTCGTCCGTCTTATCTTTCTCTCCCTAACCACTACCTACTGAAAGGAGATTGAAGAGGGTCTTACGCCTTACTATTCGGCTTTGCACAACAGTGTCGGATGGAGGGACTGCTCACCCACTGGCATGAGTAACTGTTGACAATAAAACACCCAAAAGTGTTTTTTCAACCAAGGTCAGAAATCTGCGTCCATTGAAAATTTCCGGCGCAGATTCGGCCAAACCGTGTGGAAAATATAAAAATTCCATTAGATCACGGATCATCAGCTTGGAAAATTCTCGTCAAATTAATGTATCTATGAGTAAATTCTAGTTGAACTATAACCAAAATTTATGCATAAAAGGTTATCAGCATATTACAAACGCTCCAGTAGGTACTCCGGACTTCTTAACATGATAACGTACCGATTTCCCCTTCGCTTTCTCTTATCTAACATTAAGGAAAATAAATAAATAGACAATAGCACCCTCAAAAACAATTCTTGAACTCAGTAGCCTCCCTAACTAGTTACTAGCATAGCATAGTACATTCATCCAACATAGCTGCAAAAAATCAAATATCAAACATAGGCCACAATCCCCGTGACAAAGTGCATGTGGTATTTATATTACTAATGAGTTAGGCAAAAACCTCTTATCTTAAATAGAACAGAAAATAAGCCATAATTTCTCAGTATTTTTCTATAATGCAAGCATTTAATAATTAACGCAGCTTAGTCGAGCGACTTATATTCTCTCCAAAAAATATAGGTATATTAACATAAAAATTACAGTCATCACTCACCAGAGTTTGCTGAGCCAAAACTGCTCTCAATAATTATTCTACATCCGTCTTATTTCAACTGAAAGCACAGAAACGGGTTTAATAAAAGTTTTTCTTTTTTTTTAACCGGTAATTAACACGTATACTTACGACATGTGTAAAATAACCTTACAGCGACAGTGAAAGCTAAATCATGTCATGGTACTGCGAAGTTTGTGCGAGAGTACATCCATGGGTATGCGAAATTAGGAACTGACTTTCCATAACATTCCTCTTACGATTTTGATAACAAAGAAAGCAAAAATTCAAAATTAAATTATTGGTGATGAAACGATCTCAACTTTTTCAAGTGAATATTGTTTTATTATTTAACCAAACCCAACGTTCTGTTATTTTTTATTCAAAAGAGAATTGTTGTAGTTTAACATGATTATAATGAAACATCAATACTCTTCTTTAAATCGATGCATAAAATCACAAAACTTCAAATTAGGTCAATTACAATTATTTAAAGAGGAATTAATTAGATTCCATTATCTAATTCCATAGTGTTCTTATTGATGACAACTTTAAAAATTTGTCCCTGTTTAAATAATTTTACGTTGAATTTCTTTTTATTCTTGTACAACAACCCATTTGAAGTTCTGTGATACAGTTGAAAACAGTTTTTTAATTTTGTACATTGGTTTAAAGAAGAGTATTGATGCATCAGTATATTATGTTTGTGTACAACAATTCCCTTTTGAGGAAGCTCTAAGCCTTGAGCAAAACATTAGTTTTTGGTTAAATAATTAAAAAAATATCAGATCTTTTCACCATATATAACAATCAGAAAAAAATGTGCATATTATTAAGTTATTGGGTATGCTTTTTTGTAAATTAGGAATCCATATTTTACATAGATTTAAATAATCTTGAAAATCAAGATCCAGATCAATGTTGCCCTCACGTCGTCTATCTTTGATGTGGAAACAAAATTTAAGTTAAGTTTTTTTTCTTCTAAAATTTCTAGTTCCCGAACTTAAGAGTAGCCTGACACCTTTTGAGAGGATTTTGGAAATGTTCAATATTTTCTTATATTAATTTAATTTTTACTATTGAATATTCCATGCCAAATACACTTTATGACTTCTGAGTCTTGAGTATTGTTTTTTATTGTTTAGTATCTAAGAGACTGATTTTTGGTATGCAAGAAATAAGATAAGTCAGGTTGAAAAAAGCTGTGGAGACATAAAACAAAAAATAGCGCAAGGCCGAGTAGATTTTAATAAGAATAAATCACTTCTGTGCTCGCGATCGGTTGATTTAGGAACTCGATTTTCTTAAATTAAAAGTTTGGAACACGGCTATATATGGGTGTGAAACGTGGAAGGTGGGCGCAGCATGAAATAAAAAGTTAGAAACGTTTGAGATATGGTGTTGTAGGCGTTTATTGAAAATTCCGTGGACACAAAAGGTTATTAAATGAAGGAGTATTAGACAGAGTAGAAAAACAAAGGGTGCTATGGAAGACAATAAGGAAAAGGATAGACAGAATGTTGGGACACCATTAGAGACATGAATGGCTAATTAGAGATATTTTAGAGGCAGAAACGGCAGTAAAAAGAGGCAGAGGTAGGCCCAGATTAGATTACTATTGGCAAAAGAATAATGTAGTTAAGAAGGGGTGGAGGTGGGTGTCCAAACAGTCTTGAGACTGATGATCCTAAGATAATGATCTATTGAACTCTCACGTAAATTTTCAGCTTAATCTTAAACCGCCCGTGAGATATTAACTTTGTATGAATTTATCATTTCGTTTTTGAAATGCATGTAACTTTTTTTTAATTTCAATTGAATTGTCTGTTGGATAATTATGAAACATCGTTTAAATTAAATGAAAATCTATATAAACAAAATGCTTTTAGATGTTTCAAATATGTTTATTAACACACTCTACATATGTTTCGACTTCCGAAGTCTTTCTCAAGAGTAATAGATATTTACTTAATATAATAAAATAAATAAATATCTATTACTCTTGAGAAAGACTTCGGAAGTCGAAACATATGTAGAGTGTGTTAATAAACATATTTGAAACATCTAAAAGCATTTTATTTATATATATTTTCATTTAATTTAATGCATGTAACTTCTTGAAGTATTGAGCCATGTCAGCGATTGTGTTTCTTCAGAACATTCGTCTTGATTTCTACTTTTTGTAAAAACTACAAATAAGCATTATTTATAATAACATAAATAAAATAAAAAGTCATAACTATATTCTATTCATTTTTAAAACAAATAGCGTCGAAACAAATGCAAGCCGATGATGAGTTATTGAAACCGAGGTGAAGAGCTGAACTTGACAGCATCGTATAAGGATATTTTGAAAAATGTCTTACTCCTTTAAATTTATCTCATGTACGAATTCCAAAATTAACTCTTTAGAGTACCACCCTTATGTAAACCACAGGGGCAATTGTAAGGTGACTTAGAGATCACATATTGTTTACAAGTCTCTTTTCTTTAAGATGAATATAGTTAGACACATTTGCCTATGATCAAACTGGTATTAAAAATTTTTCAAATTGGTAACACTTCTATAAAAACATAAACCAGGTCCGATCGATACAAACATATATTGTATGTCGAAACTACAAATCAAAACGAATTTTTAAGAGCTATATCATTAATTAATTATTAATTATCAATTAAAACAACCTAAATTATTAATAATCAGTATCCCACGAGCTGTTTAAAATGGTCTGAAAAACATGCCTAATAAGTCAAGAGGTGCCCCAGCTATTTCTGTTTATGTAATTAATATTATGTTATTAATATTAATTTCTACTTATATTTAGGTATCAATTATTTAATAATTGGCTACATAAACTAAAACAGGGGACTAAAACAGAAAATATGTTTTTCATTTCCCTGAATCATAAATTACTCTTAATTATTCTCAGAATACTGCGTATATTTTAAGGATACTAATAATTTTAGCGAATAACAACATATCGACCAGCTTTATTTGTGGACAGAAAATATTGATAAGTTGTTTTTCATTTGTAGTAAAGTATAACTGTATTCAACGTTTTAGCGTAAGTTCTCAAGAAAACGTACCGGTTAATTAAATTAGTCGAATTTTTATTAGGGCAATATCGATACTATTCATCGATTTTTGATTAACTAAAACAATTGCGTGCAGCAGAGGGTTAATCTTAACAGATAAGATAACTTTCATTTGGTATCCCTTAACGCAAATAAATTGCAGTATCACCTTGAACTTTACTGCGTACAAATCTATGTGAGTAAATATTTACGTCAAATGCTTCTTCAATAGAAGTTGATTGCTTATTTACTTTTCAAGCATTAACCCAGAGATCGCCCACTGTATTGATACTACTTTTTTTCCACAATATCAAACGTTGTATCAATTCCTTCTAAATAATAAGATTTCTCAAGGCCCTCCAAATAAGTATTTGTTTGCACGATGACCTCTTCATTCGACCCAAATCTTTTACCGCCCAACCATTTCTTTAGATTTGGAAACAGGAAATAGACGGAGGGGGTTAAATCTGGAGAATAAAGTGGAAACAGTGTTACCATTACAGTTACTGCGCGGGAAATTCGAAGTCACGGAATTATCAAACCACTCTCGTAGAATAGAGTAGGCAAGCCCCATACAGTCCTGAAAGTGTCGGTGTTATGTGAGATGAAAAAAAGTGGTTTGATAACAGTTTTAAATGACAGGCCCAGCTAACTGTCTACTGGGATGGTCAAAATAAAAAGTGGCAGATGATGTATCTTCATATTTTGTTTCTTTCTATTGACATGAGATTTTTCGTCTACTAACAAGGTACGGGCAGAATAGCGCCATCTACTATCATTTTATTCGAATGCCTCAGCCCTTGAAGTAAAACTTGTTTTTGGTGCCTGAACTATGACCATTTATTAAGGAGTAAAGTACTGGAAGATATTAGGTGTTACTAAAGGAATTAACAGTTAATAACAGTCATATATACAGGGTGAATGTTTTCAACCTGACCCCTAGACTATCTTCGAAATGAATTGGAATATCGTTTTGAAATTTTGGTTGAATGAGTTTTCACAGAAGGCCTACCATTTGAAAATATTTTCGAATTTCTATCACTTCCGGTATAACCGAAAGTTGACTTCAACTTTGTTATTTTAAATGGAACCCCCCTATTTGTTTTACATTTCTGCATTCCCCATCAAAAATAAGGGTATATTTGATAATACAACCGTACCTAGAAAATGGAATAACTCAAAAACCGTTTAGAATAAAGGTAGGGTTGTATCGTCAAATGTACCCTTATTTCTGATGGGGAATCCAGAAATGTAAAACAAATAGGGGGGTTCCATTTAAAATAACAAAGTTGAATTCAACTTTCGCTATAACCAGAAGTGTTAGAAATTCGAAAATATTTTCAAATGGTAGGCCTTCTGTGAAAACTCATTCAACCAAAATTTCAAAATGCTATTCCAATTCAGTTCGAAGATAGTCTAGGGGTAAGGTTGAAAACATACACCCTGTATAGTGATGTCATCTCTGAAGTACGTCCGTTGTGCAATTAAATATATATATCTTTATTTCATCCGCCTCATCTATCTCTCTCCTTCTACCACCTACTCATTTCTTCAATTCCTAAGAGGAGGTTGAAGAAGATCTTCTGCCCTAACCTCCAGTTTTGCACTACAGTGTAGGTTAGAGGGACTTGCCTACACCAGGAGCGTAATTGAGCAACCCGTACTGAGTCAAAGCTTGAGTCAGCCTGAGCTAGTCTAACCTACATCGTCATAAGACTAAGTTAGGTTGCCATGTCGTAATTATTTATAAAACTAGATGATGATCGCTGGCAAGGAATTATGTCATTTAATAATCAATTAATACAGTAATGAAAAGCTTTACTGTAACCATATTAAAGCACTTCCAAGTACCCATAAAAATTTGAAATATAAAAATGTAGCTATGAAACTTTACATATAAATACATTTTTAATGTATAATACTGAATAACACCAATTTATAAGAATTTACATATTTAACATGTCCAATTACATTAATAATGTACACTAAACTTATCTAATTTACTGAAGGTGCCATTTATTCATGTGTATCTTTAATTATGTACTGCAACACACACATTGTTTTGTTACGTGTCTTTATATCTTAATTTAAATGGAGACATTCATTGTTGATATATTGAAACTATAAGCTTGCTTGGATTCCATTCATTTTCAAAATTCAGTTCGGTTACCGCAGTATGTTCGTTGACCTTTACGAAACAGTCGTGCGAATGTCAAACCTATTAAGTCGAGACACTCGCCCGGTCTATCCCTTTTACAAATACAAATTATGCTTCAACTTTTAAGGAGAGTGTAATGTGTTACCCAGTAGGTATTGTTTAACCTTTAAATGTACGAAAATAAAATTCATGAATTTATTATTTTTCTATTATTGGAAACTGTTCGTACTTAAGAATGACACATTTATCTATTCAAAATTAATAGAAGTCCAGGTTGTTGTAAACAAAACATCCAAAGTATGGTTGATATAAAAGAAAATTGAAATTTTAGGCAATATCTTTCTTAAATAGTCAGTGGGAAAGCATGTACTAACTTAATTAATTTAACCCAATCCAACCTAGTTTACAAATACAGAATACGCAGAAAAGGACAAGCTTTGGTCAGTAATTGTTTATTTATTCTGTTATAATTATTTCGTTAAAGAGCGGTTTTAACAGATGGAAGAAAAATTACACTGATAATGAAATATTTGAAGAATTTTTAGTAAGGGTAAATTTTAAATTCATTAATGCGATATTAATTATTGAATTAATTTATACCCACTACAGATTACTTCATACAATTATTACAATTTGTATTGTATTGAGTACAACTAAACCAGATGTGGACCACATTTCTTCAATTTCATTAGATCTCATTAGCACGCTGCAGGTAATATCGATAAATTACTGACCAAAATCGATTTAATATCGCATTAAAACCAGTACGCCAATATCTACCGGATATCTTCGTAATACCTTGCGACACATATGAAATACTACAATTAGCTAAAACAAACATCTTTTGTCATTCATTCCCACCAGATACTCGTGCTGGTGAGCGGGCAGTCAGTCCCTCCAACCTATACTGCGGTGAAAAGCCGGAGGGCGTAGGGCTTTCTTCATCCTCCCTGCAGGAATCGTGGGAATGGGTGGGTGGTGTGGTTAGGGAAAGAAAGATGAGACGGACGACATGAAGATAGAGGAGAAGTGAAAGGTTATCTATGCAATATTACTACCCCAGCATTTACCTAAGTGATCCAAGGAAACCACAGAAAACTTGGATCAGAGCTGCCGGACCCGGGTTCGAACCGGTGACCTCTCGAATGCTAAGCAATGGTCTAGAGCACTAGACCACGCCACTCGATCCACAGTTATCTGTAAATATCAGTATATGGAAAGATACTTAATATGATATAGTAAATAACTTATAGATGGATGCTACCTGTGATGTGCTGATGAAATTTAATAAGATCAAAATCACGATCCACATGTGGTAAATTAGATAAAATTTTGACTAAGAACAAACTAAATGTTCCTTACAAAGAAAACCCCACAATCGTGCGTATTTTCAAAGGGTGTATTTTTACTAAATTAAATCCACAAATTCTGTATTTTGAATAGCTGATCCAAGTTTACAGAAAGAAGGATCAAATTTGTAACCATTTTTTCCCCATATTTTAGAATTTTACGTAGGATAGGAATCGCTTACCACTCTGCTTTTAATATTCTCTCATCTCTATCTGTTACCGCATAATTAAACTATTTAACAGTCTAACAATGATAATTTTCTTTTGTTTCAGTATATTCGGTGTATTTTACCATGACTAATTTATCATTCGCTTTACCTGGAGATAAAAGCAAATTTCCACCGTCAAATTTTCCTTTGCTCGTGCTTTACGCTATGCCCGAGAATGTAAACAACGATATGGATCATAAATTCTGGTACAATGTTAGCATTGAAAAGGGTTACTTGCAGATGTATCATTCCACTGGAGATCTTATGCTAAGGAAGGAATTTTATAACAAAAAAGGTAAGCTCACAAATCTAATATATAATAATCCGGCTGAACGTAAGTTAGCCGCTTTTGAAATCAGCACTGCTGTCAATATAATCTAGACGGAATAACAGGCTATTGATTATGATAAACACATGACAATAAGAACCTAAGACGTTAAAGGGTTTTTATTGCAGGAATCTTTCAATGGGTTATTTACGGAGAAAAACTGTGGATTGCTATTAAATTCGCGGGTGGACCAAAATAAAAAAATGCTTTTGGTTAGTGTTCTGCCGAAACTGCCAGACGTGTATCGCGATTTCGAACTTATTGGTTCTCATCAGCACGCCGTAGACAGTTCCGGCACAACACCAACCAATCTACTTGCTGCCTATTAACAGCGATTAATAAATAATTACAGACAATCTTCTAATAAAAATTCTTGTACGCCTTGTTTCCTTATTGCCCTGTTTTTTAGGACATAATCAACAGCCCATAGGATGTAGCGATATATTTGAATTAGCTACTACGTAATCATTCATACACATACAAAGTAAAAATTAACTTGTTTTATTTGTGAATATTATACGGGTATTGCCTCTAAATATTAAGCCGTGGATTTCGATATTATTTAAAAGAAATCTGTTGATACCCATTTGTTTACATCCGTGGCCCATTACCAATTTTAATCTAATTATACGAAAACTAATATAGTACACTCAAAATATATATCTTATTTTGAAAGTACATATCATGGATGTCAGGGTGAGACATAGAAAAAACATTATTTTTAAAAGATACGTTTAGGAATTCTTTTAGCTATTTTGTATTGATATTTTAGAAGTTAGACGGGGCTGAGTGGTTTGAGAAAGCTTTATGAAAGCAAATATTTCACGATTGAAGGATTAAAATTGGTAGACACCTTACAGCATAAAAACATTCAGACATTTTTGGTGATAAGACTATAGCAATCAACCTAAATGGCAAATAATTGTGGTTCACCTTCCTCGCTCAAATGCGACCTGATTGGCTGCTTCTTCCCTAACCATGTCTCTCTATCAAGCCGACCACGTTAGAGCGAAAACATCAAACCACAATTATTTCAAAATAGAGAATAATAAAAGAGACTGTGGTATGTAATAAATTACAAAGAGAGACTTACTCCTATATACCACAAACAATCACTAATGCGGATACGTGTTTCGCCCGCTTACAATGTGGGCATTTTCAACGCAAGACTGTGTTACATAGGGGTAAGTCTCTCTTTTTGCAATTTTACAATTATTTCGTATTTTGGATTACATCTACAATATTAAATGATGCCTCCATGTTCATGTATTATAAGGTAGATGCTAAAACATTTTATTGTAATGAAAAAACACACACGTAATGTTTAAGTTACAAAACTTTATTGTAAAAAACCACAATAATCATTTCGCCGACACGACGGCTTCTTCAGGTGAAAGAATAATATAACTTAAAACTAGTATACAAACAGACTTATATACTAAAATAAAATAGATAAAAATAGGGGTTTAGATTTAAGGGAAGATACTAAAAATTGATGTTTAATAGCGGTGGTTAATTAAACATTAATTTTTAGTATCTTCCCTTAAACTTATGCCCCTACTTGTATCTATTTTATTTTAGTATATAAGTCTGTTTGTATCCTAGTTTTAAGTTATATTATTCCTCCACCTGAAGATGCCGCTGTCAGCGAAATATTTATTGCGGTTATTTACAATAAAGTTTTATAATTTAAACATTACGTCTGTGTTTTTTTCATTATTGTGGAGTTACAAGAAATATAAGTCTTGTCGATTCATTTTACTGTACTTTAAAAGTCCTATCTATGGACTCCCTGTTCAATAAGATCAATAAATAGAATTTGGGCACTATTGCCCCACCACGCATATGGTTTTAGAAACATTAATCAAAAAGTGTTTGTTTGTGACTTCCATAAACTTGATGTCACATGAATATATGCTACTGACATGGGTAAATCATATTAGTTCATTTAATTTTTAGCTCACTTACGCAAATAAATACTAAGAAATATTATGGTAAACTATTATTTAAAAAAAAGTTTATTCAATGTTTCTATTGTTTATTGTTGTTTCATCGTATAAATCAGTTTTGTTGTTTTGAATATCTATTAAAAGACGACAATATGCGTGTCGAATAGGTATCAAGGCAAGTTAGTTGTAATTAAAAAAAAACAAATGATTATAATATAGTAAACGTAAGTCGCATTCATAATCTGTATGTTACTATTAAATCAATTCTAAAATTTATCATAAGTTTTTAATTATCAGATGATTGAAATAATAAATAACTAATTTATAAAAAAATGCTTCTTCCATTATGAAATTGGGACCCAAATATTTTTTTTAAGCTCCTTCTTATGCTTTATTTATATTTTTAATGAAAATTCGCCATTGTTTTGATGTTAAAAGTATAAAATGATTTTATCTTATTTGTGTATTGTATTATTTTCGGCAGAATATCTTATTACATAAAATAACAAAGAAAAGTCATATTCGTAATAAAGTAATCAGCGGAATAATTTACAAAATATTAAATATCGCTTCTTCAAAATACGAATAGAAATATTTGTTTCCGTGCCAAAATACAGTTTACAGTTATGTATATGTATATATTCGTTAACTTTTTGGAACAAGAAAGCTTTCGTTAAAATATAGCTTTGTGATATATTAACTAACCGCTTCCAAACTTTGCAATTAGCGTTAGTCAGTAGTCTATAGCATATTTATTCGATAATAAAATTTTTAAAAAGTTTTACATTACATTTCGTGTAATTTTAAGAAGGAATCATCAATAAACTGAACTAGGATGTAGATGTTTATCATTTTCCTTCTTCGAGGGTTGCTATTTATATTTTGAGCCTTTTGTTTACAGCCGAAATTTGACATTCCTAATTGAAAGTTTGACCTTTTTAACCATAACCTTCTTCAGAACGCTTTGTCATTTGAGCACAACTTGTGTTGGTTACAGTGACTTTCCTAAGCGAAAAAACTGAATTAACTCGTGAACATTTTCAACATGGATTATTAAGACAGAAGTGCATCGATCAACTTACTTCGACATTTGGCGATGAAGCCCCATCCTTGATTACTGTGAAACGCTGGTACAATTAATTTAATCGTGGTCGTAGTTCGCTCAGGGACGAAAGTTGTGAAGGTTGTCCAAAATCAGTTATTGGTTGTTGTACCAGAAAACACTGATGCTGTGCGCGAACTGATATTCCAAGTTCGTCATGTGACTTATCGTAAGATTGAGTCATCCTTGGGCATTAGTATGACGAGCATAAATAAGATATTGCATGAACATTTAGCTGTGAAAAATATTTATTTGTGTTGGATCCCGCATAAGTTGACAGAAACTCAAAAAGATGTTCGTGTCAATTGCTACAGAAAAATACTCAACAAATTCATCGCGGTGCATCAAAAGCTATGTATAACACATCCACACAGGTGACGGATCTATGGATATGGGACCGAAATAAAGCAGTAATCTACCGCATGGGTCGCGCGCGAAGCAATTCGAATTAAATTATCGCCTGTTTCTTCGAAATAACTGGATATGTGTCAACCGTAGCATTAAAGCAACGCAGAATAGTGAATTCTGATTTGAGTGGTACACAACCATTTGTTTGCCAGAAGTGCTTGGTCAAATACCAAAGAAAACAGTAGCAACCATGGATCATACTTCATCATGACAATGTAAGTTCTGACACATCGGCTAAAATAACCACCTATTTGACTATTTGACTGGCCAAAACGTCGAATTGATGTACAGCCCTGATTTGTCACCAAATGACTTCTTCTTATTCCCGCATATCAAGAATAAATTGCGTGGCCAACAGTTTTCGGAGTCGAAAAAGATTACGAAAATTTATTCGAGTGCATGCAAAAGTATATTGATCATCATGGAGAATACTTTGAAAAGCAATGAAGTCATTTTCGGTAATAAATTAAAAATTTATTATTATATTATATTAACAAAATATTATGCAAAGACCGTAGACATATTCCTCTTTAAATGTGGGACATCTCTAGAGGCATGTTACTAAAATAATTTTCCCTTTTCTATATCTCTATCCTAGTTTAGCTACGCAAATTGTATTTTAATTTAACCAGTTCACTTTTGTCGTAGGTGAATTTTGAAGTTAGAACTCAATTTCCGATAAACATACAAGTGGTGCAAATAAAAAACATGTGTGTCATTACATACGGTTAATGTACTTACTACATCCAATTAGTTACATGAAATGAAAGAATGAAAGGGTGAGAACGTTTCACTAGGCGATATATCATAAATTTCGCTTCTGGCACAGTCAAATTGCATATTGTAATAAGATGGTAGTAACGATACGGACATAACTCTCAGTAATTTTCGTTTACTATACGCGGAAGGCATTTGTAAGGGTCAGTCCGTCATATTAGGCAGATGTGTTTTTAGGCAGACGTTTCCACTGATCGAGCGATAGAAGTGGGGAGAGGGTTTGGCTATTCAGCACTGCCAAGTTCAATCTACTCCGAGCTTTGGAACTATCAGAGTCGTTGCTTTAGTGTACCCCATTTGACTGCCTGATGATGGTGATGGATTTTATGCAAAACTCGACACCTACACAATTATTAAAGTAGTTTATGGGGACTCGCCTCTTTTGTATTTTTTAGTTTCGAGGTCCAATGTGAAAACAATGCTCATTGTCTTTGTTTCGGAAATTATATTCACTGTATACATGTATTTACACATAAATTTGTATGCCAAAATTAGCTGAAATCGTTATAAAATCCGTTTGTTGTGGTATTTATTACCCCTTATTGTGAAGCAGTATCGTGTTCTTCTGTTAACGTTCCTTAGTAACTAATAGCTGTATTTTTTTCTTGTTTATTTGTATTGTTGCAGTTTATTCGTTTAGTAGTATGAAATTATTGTTATCATTGCAAATGTTTTGGTTCTGAGGAAATGAAGCACATCTTCCAGACTTTTTCATTAATTAATTCTTAGTCTGTTCATTACATGCAAGTTACCATTACTAATTGCCTTTTAAGTTATTATTAAAACAGTCTTTTTCAACGACAAGGTTGTGTGAGGTCCATGAAGAGTTTTTCCCTTAAAGAGAGACAGCGAGTGAACGCTGTTTACTACGCTATGTGCTAGAGAACAAGAGAGAGAGAGAGAATTAGAGACAAGAACAACATAGTAACGCTGCTGTAACCCCTGTACAGTCAGGAACTTGCGCCGGGTGACCTTTTATCTTTCATTGGACTAAAAGCGTACCAAAAGAACCCTGCTTTGGGACGATTGAAGCAATTCAAACTGCCGTAACAAAGGACCTTAGGATAGCTTCCGAAGACGCCTTCCAGGATGCGTGTCCTGCATGACATAGTCGCCGGAAAAAGTGTAGAGATGCCCAAGCGAACTATTTTGAAGAATTTTAAAAGTTTGTAACATTATTTAGAATATGTCTTTCTAAACAAATATATTTTCCTTCCTTACCGAACAAATATTCGGGTCAGATGTCACTGTTTACCACTTTCCGCCTAACACGTTCTTGGCCCGTAATGACACAAGAAGTATTTATTTAAAAGAAAATAAGGGACGTTAAATTATATTGCAGTGTAACGTTAGAAATTGAAAAAACTGACCAACTTCAACTTTATATAATTCTAAATATTTAAATCTACTTCTTCTCTTGTCTCAATTGTTCTTTTCAATAGTGAGACCCACTAAAGCATTATTGTTTTTATCACTTGGTTCGCTACTCTCATGAATAATAAATTTCTTTAATAGCCGTCTTCTCTTAAGGAGAACGAAATATTCTGCTGTCTAGATCAACAGAAGGGACCTTCTTTAGCCTCATTAATAAATACTTTTAAGTGGAAGCATTTCGTTCCTAGCAGCCAAGACGGGGAAGTAGTGAATGTTTTATAGGGTGGAACTCTTGATAAGAAAGTTGTATTATTTCAGTTAAATGCGAGTTTTCTCTTACAGAAAGTGCTCTTCGTTCAAGTTAAATTAACTCCCTGATACGGCTTTTTATTGTTTCAATCAACCTGAACTGTCGTAAATGTAATTTGTACGCGAATATTAATGACATAATATACATTTTATACGAATTTTTCACTGATTTTTGTTTTACCGCAATAATGTTGGTAGTACTTCTATTTTTTTTTTTAGATTTATCTAGTTCACATTCTAACCAAAACTTTCAATTTAAAATTTATAGAAAACCCACAACAACGGATACTATTGTACCAGCAGACGCAAATAAATCCTTCAATATCAAAATGTCACCCTTCCAAAGCTTTATTCACAGAATTGTTACCAGTCGACTGTCGTACCGATTTATTTTTCATGAATCACCAGTAATAGCATGATTTTTTTTTTCAAAAATATGTTTACAGTAAAAGGTTATGTAAATTTTTCTTTTAGGTTACTAGACACCCTAGGTACATTTTCTGTTATTATTTTAGCAGCGGTAAGCGGATCATGCTGAATCTGATCAAGAATTACTCATTATTGAATTATCCATAACTTTTTTATGAAAATTGTTTCAGATTTTTGTTTTGATAATTATTTCGGCATTCACGCATTTTTTAGAGGAGTATTTATATATAGTAAAGATTAAAGAAGACGAAAAATGTTTGTTCAATTCCCACCAGCAAGTAATACAGGCCTTCCGACCAACACTCTAACATATTTACCTAAATAATTATCTACTGAAACCACAGATAAACCTGAACTAGAGCAACTGACCCGAAAAGAACCATAGTCCACCACCACGCCAGTCAATAAAAACTGGGATTGTACTATATCTATCTATAATACCCTTTTGATATAAGGGGAATATTAAATTCTATTAGATTATTTACAATCCGTTTATTCTTATTACCTAAAATTCCAATCGATTTAGGCGTTAGATTTTCTTTGTGTTATATAAAAATTTTGTGGATCAATTAGGTAAATTTTGGGGCTGTAATATTCCACAGATAATCTTCCAATTGTCTTCTGTCTTCAATATGCCCCTCACATCTTCCTTCTTCCAATCCTAAGAGGATGAAGAGAGCCTTCCGCCCTACCCTCCAGCTTTGTACAACGGAGTAAATAAGAGGGACTGTCCGACCACCAGCACTAATAACTGGTGGAATTGAAACACGCAAAAATTCTATTTTCGTAATCGACAGTATATACAAATACTCGTTTGAAAAAAATGCAATAACCGAAGTAATTGTCAGATGTTATTAATAAACTTTTAATCTTTTGCGTAGGTATGTAGGGCGTAATTATTAAATAAAACACTAAATAACAACAATAAGAACTGAAAATACACCAATATGATATTCATTTTTGAATGTCCTATGTTTGAGATCGAAGCGTTGTCAGAAAATTTGAATTTAGTCCCAAACCACGGAAAAGGCCTATCGTAAAAATGCAATTACGGAAGAATATGCACTATAAGCGTCATGCTATTAATATGAGAAATTCAAATGTCAGAAGTATTACTAGAAATAACAAGCAATGAAGTTATTTAAACAGATAAATAGAATACAAAAGAATTCGAATAAAATAGTTGAAACATTTACAGGAAGACATAAAATTACACAAAATAATCTGATTAAAAATGTTTAGAAGGATACATAATATATAATGGAATAAACCTTTTTTGATGTATCTAGCGAAATTCGACACAAATTTATGAAACGTAAATCAAGTGTATTTTTTGTTTTATTTAACTTAAGTCTGTTTTCTAATGTGAAAATATGTAAAATTATATTATCGTATATTTTTACATGCATGTATAGTATAGGATAAGATAGATTCGTTTATTTCTTCATATTTTCATTTTGTTTCGGTTTTCTCCCTATATTCAGCTTTATTTTCTACTTTTCACTAAAAAATGATTCTTATAAGAATCGTAGAGAGAAGTTCATAGACGAGATATTAAACAATAAACAGTAGCGCTAATAGTTGCGAAAAATAATGTTTAGTTACTGTTCTTATTAAAAATTCTCAAAGACTTGCTAGCTTTGTTAAATTGTCATTCGCTAACAAGCAGTATAAAACATTTATATACTTTAGAACGTAGCTTTTAATTTCATTTAAAGCCGGTTTCTTGATACAAGCGGAGTGATTAATGGAATAAAGGAAAGCAAATTAATAAATAACTTACGATACGATTGAAGACAACAAATCTTGTTTAACGCAATAAAATGTCTACTGTACACAGTGTAGCTCTTATATGGAAAAAATTTAATATTACCGAATGGACTGAGGAGCTGTGTTGTGAGGAGTTTGGTTATCAAGTAGCTTCAAATTCTTGAAATCCTAAGGATAAAATTCCATTTCCAGAAGAGCCGGAAATATATGAAATTTGTTTTAAGACTGTAATAAGACAAGTGTTGGACAAACTAGACACTCTACAGAAGTTAGATTCAAGGAGCATTTGGTTCACGCTAGGTTTGGTATAACAGAGAAATCAAGTGTTGCCCAATACATTCTTACTGAAAATCATAGTATTAACATTGATAAGCTTAATTTAGTTAAGGAAATTAGAAATAATTACCTACTGGATAGTTTTGAATGTATGTATATTGTAAAAATATGTTAAGCTCTCTTAATAGTGACAAAAGTCCCATATTTAATCCACTGAACATTGTAGACGAGAACAGTATTTATATTTAGATTACATTGTTCTTAGCTTTTAGTTTTCTTTAGACCCTGAAGAAGATAACTTTATTACCGAAAGGTAGTAAATAAAATCAACTTAAAGGGAGCGGAAAACATGTATACTGAATATATTGTCGGATATCTGGTTACGTATGACGACAATTGATTATTTGGTAATGATTCATTAATTGCTTCTGATACCAAGGCAGTTTTATTGATGAGACTCCGAACTCACTTAGAAATTGGGTGAAAGTAGTAATGATTAATCAAGTCGATACATGAAAAAATTAGCATTGGATAGTAATAATGATCACCTTAACGCTTTTAATCACACTTTAATACTTCTACTTTAAATGATAGTTTTATCACCTTTCACTATTCAAGTACGAGGCATGTTTTTTAAGTGAGTACCGTTTTGAAATTAATAAAAAAACGTGCAAAGATATCTTAATAAGTTTATTTTTACATGAAAGCCTGTACCTTAATCTACTTTTCTACATAATTTCGTTCAATATTGAGGAACTTGTCATAACGTTTCACCAGTTTTTGAATACCCTTCTCATAGAACTCTAAAGAAGTTTGCCACTCGTGCTAGCGAAACGTTAGGAAGCAATTCCAACCGACGATGGCTTTTAGATCTTAATCAGGACTACACCAGTTCATCAACTGGCCACGAAAGCGTTAACCTATTTTTTAAACTCACGTAACTATAAATAAACGTCTTTGCACGCCTTTCGAACAGCTGAGTCTGCTTAAATTCGACTGCGTCTTCCGCTAAACAATTAATTGATTACTGGTTTCCCTTCGAACGTTCAAGATTAGTTTAGGACGATGTTCTCGAATGATTCAGACGATATATGTAAGTAAACCACAACATGATTGCTTAGAATTCTGGAGGAGACACCAAGCTTTACTCTGGGTTCCTGGGGTCACTTAGGCTTTCTGTGTACTACCCAACCACCAGTCATCTATTCTGTGAGGAGGCGGAAGAGATCTTTTCACCTTAAAATTCTGTACGTTAAACGGACTGCCCATCCACTTGCATAAGCAGTTGGTAAGAATTAAGTGCGAAAAGGTCCTCACAATTACTACATTTCAGTACAACGAAGATTTCAGAACAACAAGGGGCTCAGCAAGCAGTGCAACGCTGTGCAACAACAATACACTTTGATAAATATCTAAATCTGTTTTCTAAATATTATTGATTATTAAGTCTTCCAATTTAACATTCTTGTACCGAGCGACATTACGGCATACGGTAGAATGACGCATTGATTGCCTACGCTACGTTATTTCCTTGGATTATCTTAAAAGGAGGCTGAAGTGGTCTTTCCGCCAACACTTCAGCATTAACTTAAAGTGTAGGTCGTAAGGGCTATCCACCCACCAGTATTTGTGACTAGTGAAAATGAAACACTTAAAAGGAAGAATAGTATTTTACAGCAATATAATAAGTTAGAAGGAGATGTACGTTATTATCCATCTATGTTTTGGTTTGTTGTAGCAAGGTCATAACCGATTTTCCGGTTTTGCTCTATCAAAACGATATTTTAATTTATTTGCCCATAACTTCGAAATTAATATGGTGCATTGCCGCCGACTCATCAAACTGTTGGTAATTGCCTTTTGAATAGCTTGTTATCACGTAACCTTGAATTCTACATTGCAGGTTTAAGCTATCCAGTAAATAAAAGTGACTTCCTCAATATAACCTCTATTTCAGTTAGTAGTTACCTAATTTGCATTTATATTACACTCTGAACGCAAATATCACAAAAAATAACGAGACAGTGGAAGAAAGAACCATTTCGCTCGTGTAACTAATTACACATTTGGGAATTAGTTCGTTTTCCGTACAATTTGTGCATACCATTACCCAAAACTGCCTTTAACAAAAACGGTGTACTTTTAACGTTAAGTTCTTTAAAAAAAATTGTTCCATTTGTTATCTATCTCCAAAAGGCCAAACCATTGCTCTAAAAAGAATCCATTTAATAAACGTGAGTAATAATTATGATAAATATAGTAAATTTCCTAACACAAATTATAAATAAAATTATCACTTCTATAAGAACACAAACTTTCACCGCTAGAATGCATAATGGAATTCAGATTCGGCTAAATTTACAGTTATGTCCGGACGTTTCGTCGACAACTGCCTCACTTGCAGCTAAGACCTCGTTCGATAACCTTTACCTACGTTGTCACTGCAGTATCACTGAAGCCGTCAACCGAAGTTGCCGACAAAACTTCTGAACATAACAGTTCATGTAGATCACGTCCCTTGAGCCCGAATCTGAATTCTACTGCTACCACTTCTAATTGTTTGTAGGCCATTACGTAAGTTATTATAATTTTATGTTTCAGTAAAAGGTTATGAGGCAAAAATACTCCAACAACTAAATACATCTGTAACATACATTCTTTAAAATTCCCAGCCAACCATTCTATATAGTAACGATGCCCTTCTAGCTACTCTCAACAAAGGCACCACCAGTAACTCCGAATCATTACCTCTTTCTATAGCATGACTTTGAATGTAAATTTGGGGAGCTACACCACACGCTAGTGATGTCCACTCTCTTCATATTTAATACAAGTAGTGCACTGACGCTATTACAATTTGACTCGCCCTTGTTTACGTTGTTTACTTGAGTTGAGTGTTTAAGATGCCTCCAATAATCGACAGTCCCGCCGACTGTGAAGTCCGAGTTATTATACGGTTGCTTAGCGCTAAAGGACTACAACCGATTGATATTCATCGTGAGATCGTGAGATCTGTGCAGTTTACGGACAAAACATAATGAGTGATGGAATGGTAAGGAAGTGGGAGAGAACATTTAAAGATGGTCGTACAAATGCGCATGATGAACAACGAAGTGGACGTCCGTATGTGGTATCTTTGCACGTTTTTTATTAATTTCAAAACGGTGCTTACTCTAAAAACATGAGAAGTTCTCACCTGTCCGAAATTAAGTCTTTCGCATATCACCCCCACCTAAACTGGAGGGCCAATTGTAAGCCGATTTTTCCGGATCACGTGGCTGTTATGCAAATATGGCGTCTCAACAATTGGTTCATTCGATTCCTTATCCACATGCCCTGGCCAAGTTTTTCTGTACTTTTGGATTTAGGCAATTGCAATTTTCGACAGATAATAAATCACTTCTGTCTTCATTGCTAGAAAGTGACTGAAGAGGGCCTTCCACCCTACCCTCTAGCTTTGCACTACAGTGTGGGTCGGAGGTACTTGTGGTAATGACACACCAAACAAAAAGTCTTTTGTATAATTTACGTTAGTTTTTTATTGAATCAAGTCTGCTTAGGAAGTCGTGGTATTCGAGGTTGGTAATACACCCTATATGTTAATGACCATGTGTAACTATTACAGATATATATATATATATATATATATATATATATATATATATATCTATATGGAAGTATATGACCGCTCTCTGGCGGATTTATTATTTCATTTAAATCGACTAATACCCTGTATGAAAGGTAAACATAATTACTTTTTTCCGAGAAAATGTATAGACAACCTTGTCAGAATGTTTTTGTGGTAATTGGGGGTAATTCTCTTTTAATTTATTTACTTACTAGTCTCCATTATTATTCTCTTTATAACTAAAATGCTGATTATTTTACTATAATATGATAAATGATTATCAGATGTTACTAGAACAAATAATGTGTGTTATTGAAAAATATATGAACTAATATGATTTAAAGGAATTAGGAATTATTCGAAAAAACAAATAGAAATAGTCGAAAATTTTCGAATTAGTCGAAAACTATGATTTATTGGAAAATTGAAATTGAATTTGAATATTATTATACGATTCGCAAAGAATAATTTTAAACTTTTGAATATTTGCACACCATTTCAACATTTTAATATAATAGTAAACAACCTAAAAATGTCAGTGACAAAATTACGGAATGCGTATTTACTGATACTTCTATACAAAGAATAAACACGATATGCAATTAAATGTAAAAATTTGGAACGAACCACAGAAAGGATTAAATATGAAAAGTAATATAGGGGAAAAGGGTGATGTATACCGAAAGTACTAGTGATATCCAAAAAAGAAGGTTGTGAAATCCTCTTTCTTCTATATATTAATGATCACAGATCCCACATTTGGAACAGGTCCTACACAGTAGGCACTGCGATCCGAAAGCCATATCCCACGACTGGCTTCGATCTATTGGGTCTCATCAGGTGGGCGCTGGCAGAAAGGCTTTTACAAGCTATATGATATCTATAAATAGGCAATGAACAGAAACAACTACTCCGAGGGCTAATACCCCTACTGGTATTGAACTACACGATTGATTCGGGAAGATTCTTAGACGAAGATACAAAAGATACCCAAAAAAAGAAGGGATTAAAATCCTTATTCATCTAAATATTAAGATTAAAGATCCCACATTTGGAACGCGTCCGACCAAGTAGGCACAGCGAATTGAAAGCCATATCCCACAACCGGTTTCGACCTATTTGGTCTCGTCAGGTGGGCGCTGGCAGATAAGGCTTTTACAGGCTTTTAATTCGTTCTTTTCTTGATTATCTTTCGTATCGTCGTCTAAGAATATTTTCGAATCAACAGTATAGATCAATGAAGGAATATTAGCAGATATGCTCTAAATAGAATGTTTATCATGAAAAGAGATGTAAATAAAAGTCTGAAATTCGAAACTCCACATAAAACGACTTTGACTGAATATACCACCTCGGGCGTTTTAGACCGCTAAACGTTCTATGTGGATTTTCAGGTTTTAGTGTTTTAGTTCCTTTCCACAGAAGTTCGCTTATACAGAAGTGTCTAAAAAACAAAGATGAACATTTTCACATCACTATAGAGACCTGCACTTACGTTTGGTGCTGAAAGTATGTATTATCCATAAACCAGAAAGGCAAATACAAGCAAATGAAATAAAATATCTCAGAGGAGTACAAACAGTCAGAAGATTAGACAGAATAGGGAACCGTGGATATTTGGCAGGAACTAGGAGTTGTGCAGTATAGAATATTATAGCCTGATAGCAACTGAGGTGGTTCGAAAATGTGAGTACAATGAATAGGGTGTAAGGAAAGTATGGGAAACCAGAATAATTAAATAGAAAAAGACAGCGTAACCAAATAATGCATGGACAAGCAATGCTGGAAAAATCTTAAATAGGAGTAGGACGTTACACCAAGGAGAAAGGAGTTGGCACAGGAAAAGAAAAGTTGGATGAATTTAATCAATAGCTGTTGGCTTACACTATTTTGGTAGAAAAGTCCAATGATAATATTGTTACGTGTAGGTAACCTATATTGTGAAATCAAAGAAAAAAAAAACTAGAAATTTCTAGAACCTTCTGGAACAAATCCAGTCACTATAAATTAGTCGACCGCGAAGTCGAAGTTGTAGTGGTATTTAAAAAATAATTAGTGGAAATGAATTAAGTGTGACAGTGACAGCTGTATTCATTACATTACAATATGTATTTAATTAATTTCTACTTGAATATTATTAAATATGGAATCAACAGAAACAACTACTTCGAGGGCTAATACCCCTACCGGCATTGAATTACACCGTTGATACCGGAAGATTCTTAGACGAAGATACGAAAGATATCCAAAAAAGAAGGAATTAAATCCCTTATTCGTGTAAATATTAAGATCACAGATCCTACATTTGGAACGCGTCTTACCAAGTAGGCACAGAGAAGCGAAAGCCAGTCTTTGATTTCATCTTTTTATCTCTTTTAGTCTTAGATCTTTAAGTCTTTAATCTTAATATTTAGACGAGTAAGGGATTTAATTCCTTCTTTTCTGGGTATCTATGGATATTATTATTCCATTCCCAAAGAACAATTTGACACTTTTTAAATATACCTACGCAGAGTCCCAGTAAATTTCACTTCAACATTTTAATATAATAGTAAAAAACCTAAAAATGTTACAAATAATATTTCAAATTATTTGCCATATTATGTCAAAGAAGGTAACCTAATTCTTTTACTTTATAATATTTTCGACCGCTGATGTTGCAAAAGATAACATACTATTCATTAGCTGAAACCTTCTTGCTTCAGGGAAAAGGAATTCCGCTGAATTATTTAAAGGATAATCGCCAACGCTCGAGTAATTTTGAAATATCTACACTCCTATTTCGGTGAATAGGCAGTAATAGAGATAAAAAATTGCTACCTAAATTTTCACGACAGTTTTGCTACCCCCACTATTCTCGCTCTTCATTTGAGTAATGAATATACGAATAAGTCATAATGGGAGAAATAATAAATTGAAAAAGCCATTAAACATTTGGTTAATTGTTTCCGGTTGTTTATTTTACAAGCAAGTTCAAGCAGAAGTTGTTCTACTTTTATTAAAATTTCCATTATGGTAACGGTGGCTAATTTCCTGCGCCTAACATTGAACCTTAAATTACAGAATTGTACCATCTGGTGTTAAAAACATTCTCAATAATTTAAGTTTTCAAATATTTAAAACTGTTATAATCTAATAATAATAATGTTATAGTTGCACATTTACACTATAAGTTTAGTATTCTGTATGCTCTTGAAAATGACCACATAGTGGTCGAAACAATATTGTCGAGATAAATATATTATTGTTGAAACTTTGTTCGTTATATATATACATATATATATATATATATATAAATTATAACATAGTAGATGTAGTTTATTTCGAGATTTGTATAGATAGGCTGACAAATTACAAACATATTTAGGACCCGAGTTACTCTTGAAAAAACTTAGTAGACCGAAACAATTGTACAGAAATTTTGACAATAAAGTAAACATTTAGAAGAAATTATTCGTGTTATTTATTTATTAAAACAATGTTTCACGGAGAAGCATCACTAGAATATTTAAATTTTACATTTTTAAAAGCAAAAAGTAACAAAATGGAACTTTCCTATTTTGCTAATTGCCGTACTCTTGAGTATTTGTGTGGTTGTGATAATATATTGGCATTGATAAATTTCAGAAGTATGTATCTCATAAGGTAATCCAATTCCTGCATATTAGATTATCCTTTAACAGTAAAGAATGTATAGCTCCAAACATTCCAGAACAATCCGGTAATACGAATGCCATTTATTGGCTATAAAGAAAACTTTCGGAATTCTTCTTTGGTAATTTCATAGTGTCATTGACATTAACCTTAGTGAATCACTCTAAAGGTCATCTTGAGTTCAGGTGGTTTATTCTTAAACTAAGGAAAATTGCGTTTTTAACCATGTAAATGTTTTATGGATTCCTCTAAGGAGTTCAAATTTGAACATAGCTCGAGAATGATGCTACTAGTTCTGTATTTATCATTGTTAGATTTTTGTACCTCCACTTGAAAAACCAAAACCCTTAAAGGGTCACTTTGTTGTCCCTCTAAACATTCTTCTAACAAAAATCATAAAATATTTTTATTTTATTATTTAAAGCGTAATTTTTGACGCTGAGTATGAATCCGGCAACAAAATTACCTCAGCATATTGGTGTTTTATGTAAGCCTAACCTCAAAATACAAGAAATGTAATTGGCCTTTTTCGAGGAGATTATTACGTGAAATAAGGTGATAAAATATTCAAGAGGATAGCTATATTTGACGTCAAGACTTTTGAGATATTTTAACTCCAAAATTCAAATATTGGTCATTTGGATTTGATGTTAAGGTATATTGAAAATTTAGGGCTAGACTCGATTCGACTTCGCCTTTGAGAAATATACCGAAAACAATTAAGTATCCCCTTTGTGGTTTTCCGTTTCAACCCGTTATAAATGTTCTCGTTTGTGATTGCTCCCCCATTTTGATCATCTAGCTACTCTTAACAATAGCACCACCAGTAACTCCGAATCATTACGCCTTTCTATAGCATCACATTGAATGGATATTTGAGGAGCTGCACCACACGCTGATGATGTACACTCTCTTCATATTTAATACAAGTAGTGTTAAAACAAATACACAATGGTGACGAATTCTTAAGGAACTGAACTTAACAGAGTCGTATCAGGATGTTTTAGAAATGCCTTACTCTTTTAAATTAGCAGTTACCTGATGTACGAGGCATGTTTTTTAAGTAAGTATCGTTTCGAAATTTTGGCCATTACAGTTTGATTCGCCCTTGTTTACGTTGTTCACTTGAGTTGAGTGTTTAAGATGCCTCCAATAATCGTCAGTCCCGCCGACTGTGAAGTCCGGATTATTATACGGTTCCTTAGCGCTAAAGGACTAAAACCGATTGATATTCATGTGCAGTTTACGGACAAAACATTATGAGTGATGGAATGGTAAAGAAGTGGGAGAGAGCATTTAAAGATGGCCGCACAAATGTGCATGATGAACAACGAAGTGAACGTCCGCATGTGGCTAATCGGACCAAAGATCTGATCACATCATTTCACTGGGAAACTCTAGATCATCCTCTGTACAGCCCTGCTCTGGCGTCCAGTGACTATCCTTTCTTTTTGCACATGAAGAAACATCGGGGCGGTCAGCGTCTTTGAAAGTGATGCAGTGGTTAACATGTGAGGCGGCAGAGTTCTATGAGAAGGGTATTCAAAAACTCGTCACTGGCCAAACGTCTAGAACCTTCTGGAACAAATCCAGTCATTATAAATTAGTCCGCCGCGTAGTCGAAGTTGTAGTGGTCTTTAAAAAATAATTAGTGGAAATGAATTAAGTTTGACAGTGACAGCTGTTTTAATTACGCGACAATATGTATTTAATTAATTTCTACTTGAATATTGATAAGATCTGGAGTATACAAATTAGAATGTGGGTCATGTCATAAGTTTTATATTGGGCAAACAGGGAGAGCTTTTGGAAAAAGAATTAACGAACATTTTAGGTCATTTAAACAGCTTAAAAATGATTCCCATTACGCAACACATTTAATTATGGAAAAACATAATTTTAACAACAATTTTGCTATCCTACATACTGAAAGTAAAGGCTATAAACTTAATTTCCTTGAAAGCATGGAAATTAATAAACATAAGCATAAAAATGTGCTTCTCAATGATCAATTAGATTTAAATAATTCCCCTTTACTTAATCTACACCCTACACCCCCACCTTAGTTATGTACCTACTTTCATATATAAGTAATGTTAGTCTTCTGTTAGTTTAAGAACTTGTAAATCTTCTGATGAAGCCACAAAGTGGCGAAACAATTGTTAAGACAATAAAAAGTGTGGAAGTTGAACAAGTTGTTTTATTTATTATACATTACTTGAATATTATTGAACATGGAATCAACAGAAACAACTACTCCGAGGGCTAATACCCCTACCGGAATTGGATTACACCATTATTAACTATTGTTACTGAATTAAAGTTTGTCCCTATAATTGCCCTAATACGTCAAGACTTTTGAGATATTTTAACTCTAAAATTCAAATGTTGGTCATTTGGATTTGATGTTAGGGTATATTGAAAATTTAGGGCTAGACTCGATTCGACTTCGCCTTGAGAAATATACCGAAAACAATTAAGTATCCTCTTTGTGTTTTTCCGTTTTAACCCGTTATAAATGTTCTCGTTTGCGATTGCTCCCCCATTTTGGGGAACACTACTTTGGAGAGTTTAAAAAGAATTCAGAAAAGGAAGTCATAATTTTTGATTCAAATTTAGCAGTGAACTTAAATGTGACCCTAGAAAAGCCCTACTATATTAAAAATTGAAGAATGCTAGTTTTAAAACCAAACAAGTTAAATTTGCATCATTTGAATTTTGAAGGTAACACATGAGACGCGTTGGATCAATGTTAAAGACAGATTCTAATAATGCTACAAAATACAAGTAGATGGTAATTATTCTCTTAGCTATTCTGTCATAGTAATGGTCATAAAAGGTTCGAAAATTGCAACTAAATCTACGATATCTCGAAATTCAGATGTTATGTGGCGCCCTGGAATTGAAATGAATTTTCGTAACTTAAAGATCCAATACAACTTAGTTTTGAATAAACTGTTAATTTATTTATCGCCCTTTTATTTCAACAGACTCCTCTATACCTCAAAAGCAATATTTAATAAATAGGTGTTTTAGCTGTTGTAATTACGAGTACAAATATAAAAATCCCGATTTAAAATTCCGAAGACTTTCGTTTTTGCGCCATCATTTCTGTCTACTATCGTACTATTGTTATGCTTATACCGATACAAATTAACTCATTAATGTCAACGAGGTATTTCTATCCTCTAAACTTAATAATTTTGATATGAAACACTAGCATTAATTTCATAATTTCCGTTTCAGCACTAGACGGGGAAGTAATTTCCGCAACCGCATATGTCGAAGACAGCAAGACAGGAAGCAGCAATTCCACTCAACTGAAAATAACTGTTTCTGACCGGGAACTAGAATGCAATTTAATTATTGCTGATTTGTGCTTCTGGAAATCAGTTAACTACCGCATCTATGAAAACACGAATCCTTCTCTAATTGGTTCCTTCAGTCCACTCTTCCTTTTAGAAATGTGCAAGGAATACAAAACCAACTACACGCTGATTGAAGGTAACTTTAATTTACTCGAAAAATACCAAACTTCATAGCTTTCAACAATTGAATTAAGTATTTGAAATTATAGACTCGCTTGGCACTAGGTGAAAGATTAAAAAAAAATAATAAAGTAAAAGAATTAAAACACTTGGCAAGTTTCACAATGTTAATTTATTCCTCTAATGATCGTTTCGGTATTAAAACCATTTTCAAAAAGTATACAAACGTGTACTAAATATTATAATATAAATTTGTTCCTTAAATACTATTGTATCCTATCTTTGTCTACATGAATGTTTACGCTTAATAAGGGTGATATATCGAAATCTAGTTGTTAATTAACAATGGGAAGTCATAATGACTTTGCTTTGTTTATTTCATAGATTTCCAACATATTCAAACGTTTACCTTTATTACATTAATGTAACAATTTTATATTTTCTACATCTAAAGAATGCTTAAAATCTAGACTGCTCGTACATTTATTACATTTTTCAATTAATTTTTAATGTTCTTCTACGCGTGTTTTTAAAGATCGTCCAGTGTGACCTAAGTAAACCGAATTACAATCTTTACAGGGTATTAGCCCTCGGAGTAGTTGATTCCACATTTATATTTATATTTATATTTTATATTTATATTTATATTTATATTTATTTTTATATTTATATTTATATTTATATTTATATTTATATTTATATTTATATTTATATTTATATTTATATTTATATTTATATTTATATTTATATTTATATTTATATTTATATTTATATTTATATTTATATTTATATTTATATTTATATTTATATTTATATTTATATTTATATTTATATTTATATTTATATTTATATTTATATTTATATTTATATTTATATTTATATTTATATTTATATTTATATTTATATTTATATTTATAATATAGCCTGTAAAGGCCTTTCTGCGGGCGCCCACCTGAAGAGACCCGATAGGTCGAAACCGGTCGTGGGATGTGGCTTTCGGTTCGTTGTGCCTACTTGGTAGGACGCGTTCAAAATATGATATTTTTAATCTTAAAATTCAGACGAATAAGGATTTTAATTCCTTCTTTTTTGAGTATGTTAAGAGTTTTGTTATTTGTTAAATATAACATTTAAAGTAGGTAATGATTCGTTGACTGATTGATTCTACATTTTAGCAAGCAAAGTACTTGAACTTTGCTTCAACTATCAAAAGAATGTTGGTTCTCTGACTCACTCATCACCTATCATTGAACATTGGATCGCAAAGTCATTGCTAATGTTAAGATCAAAACAATATACTCCATCGGATCACTTAACTACCATGTACAATTATAAAAATTTAAGTAATCTATAAAAAGTATTTCGTAGGTGTATAAGAATTTTACCACGTAAAAAAGAAGTTTTGTATGCTAGAAAAAATATTTAATAGTATGAAATATACAGGTAGTTTCATTTTACAATTTAAACCCCTTTTGCAAAATAATTTGAGTTGTAAAACTAATAAATTATCACATAGTATACAAATATCCGACGGAAAAAACGGGCATTTATATATTTTTTCGCAAATATTGTGATGCTACATTTATTGGGCAATCGAGTGGAGCCACAATAATACTCATGTCCGATCACGAGAGAGCCATGAAAAAACAAAAGACGAATTCAAGTGGAATATCCGACCATTGTATTACACCCAAACATTTTTTTAGGTAGTACAGTAAAGGTTTTGCACTCTAAAATACTAAAAATGTGTGACCATTCTATTATAATCCTGAACATTATTTAGATGGTAAAGTAAAGGTTTTAAAAACTCTAATACGAGGCATGTTTTTTAAGTAAGTAGCGTTTTGAAATTAATAAAAAACGTGCAAAGATATCTTAATAATTTTATTTTTACATGAAAGCCTGTTAAAACGATGACCAATTTTTGAATACCCTTCTCATAAAATAGAGAATAATAAAGGAGACTGTGGTATGTAATAAATTACAAACAAAGTGACTTACCCCTATATACCACAAACAATCACTAATGCGGACACAGTCTTGCATTGAAAATGCCCACATTGTAAGTGGGCGAAACACGTGTCCGCATTAGTGATTGTTTGTGGTATATAGGGGTAAGTCTCACTTTTTGTAACCCTTCTCAAAGAACTCTGTTGCCTGACTTGTTAACTGTTAACCACTGCATCACAACTGTTTTGACTTCATCATCGTGGTAGTCACTCGGCGCCAAATCAGGGCTATACGGAGGATGATCTAGAGTTTCCCAGTGAAAAGATGTGATGAGATCTTTGGTCCGATTAGCCACATGCGGATGGGAATTCTCATGCACATTTGTGCGGCCATCTTTAAATGTTTTCACCCACTTCCTTACCAATCCATCACTCATGATGTGCTGTCCGTAAACTGCACAGATCTCACGATGAATATCAATCGGTTTTAGTTCTTTAGCACTTAGGAATCGTAAAACAGCCCGGACTTTATATTCGGCGGGACTCACGATTATCGGAAGCACCTTAAACATTCAGTAAATAACGTAAACAAGGGCGAATCAAAGTATATGCGCGGAACGCTGATCGCAGCGCTGCGGCGGTAGAATTTCAAAGCGGTACTTACTTAAAAAACAAGCCTTGTATATTAAAAAGTAGGAAGATAATGTGTGTAAAAGGAAGTCTTTAAAGTTTCAAATTTTTTGTTTTTATTGTCCACAGTGACCGTATATGAAATACAAAAACTAAACTTACATTTTGCAAGCATTATATATTAGTTATAGAATTATACTAAAGTTAAGAAAGGGAAATAAGATGTAAATTTAGCGTGGTTAGTTTATTTATTTCTGTTTGACTATTTGGAATAATTACTAATCTATAAAAATTATTAATCTCTAAACTTTCTAGAAGAATTAACTTCTGAATTTTATTTGCTAAATTTAAAATTTCTGAGCTGCCGTTAAATTTATGATTTACGGAGTGTAGATAAGAACCAAAATGTTTTAAATCGCAAACAACAACACTTAAGTTTGACAGAATATATTTTTGTTCGCAGAATGATTTAGTAAGCAATAGAGAGGATTAGTTAATAAATCAAGGAGCATCGGTTGCGTCTGTCTGTACAATAAACTACTGCAAAATGGTATTCACTTAGTGACCAAGATTAAAATCACCACTATTAGCTACTACATAACGGGTTAATTAAGTGTCGTTGTATAAAGGAGTGGCGCATTTGCAGACGAAATGTAAAAAAGGGATTTCAATTATGGGGAATGGTTTTTGTAGGGTGGAGTATTTGAGTTAAATATTAAAATAACAAAGATATAAACAAGTTATTGGCAGTGTATTGTCATCTATTAATATTAATTGCTACTTAACAATCTGATCTACCACGCAGATTGTACTGTCCTACTAAGGTGAAAGGTTCTAAATAACAAATAGACTATTTCAATAAATGCAGTATAGTTTTGTTTGAGCTGCCGTGTGAATCATTAATGGAATCAAACTCAGAATTCATTTGCGACTTCGTTACAAACGCAAAAATTATAAGGTTTGCTTTGATAGTAGTGAATTCAATGCTTATATGGCTTTCGATAGACAGTTTAGGAATTACTTTAATAAAGTGGATAGGACACAACTTTTTAAAACCTGTATTTTACAGCAACAGGCGGGCTGAAAAGTTCGTAGGTTAGCATAGAAAAAAATGTTTTTTTTTATAGAATTTGATTTTATTATTCAATATAGTTCCCTGCGAGAGCGATACAACGATTATAGCGGTCATACAATTTTTCGATACCATTTTTATAAACGATTTGTCTTTAGCCTCAAAATAGGCTTCAGTTTCGGCGATTACCTCTTCATCGGCGTGAAATTTCTGTTAATCGTGCACCCTCTTAGGGTCTGAGAAGAGAAAAATGTCGCTGGGGGCCAGATCTGGAAAGTACGGTGGTTGCGGAAGTAATTCGAAGCCCAATTCATGTATTTTTGCCATCGATTTCATTGATTTGTGACACGGTGCATTGTCTTCATGACACAGCACCTTCTTTTTCTTCAAATGAGGCCGCTTATCCACGATTTCGTCTTTAAACGCTCCAATAACACTACGTGATAGTCGCTGTTTATGGTTTTCCCCCTTTTAAGATAGTAACAGCTTCTTTCGCCTCGTTCAAATTTAGCAAAACACTTTTGTATGATTGATTTTCCTGGTGCAAAGTCCGAATAATGTTTATCAAGCCATGCCTTGGTTTCAACAGTATTTCTTGTCGCCAAAACGCAATGCTTGATTAACACATGAAATTTCTTTTTATCCATTTTTTCAAAGTAACAAAAGTTCTTTCAACAAAAATGCTATAACTCAGATACTAATAGTGGAACAGCTGTCAAATGTATACACGCGTCTTTTGAAGGTTAGGCCTAACAAACAATAACATGGATTTGATACTTGTAGCGCCATCTACGGGTCAGTCTACAAACTTTTCAGCCCGCCTGTTACAATGTTAAAGTAGCAGTATACAAACCTAAAAAAAATTATCACTTTGTAGCATGTAATCAAAATTAATAAAATGGAAAGGCTCTAAAATAGCTCCAAATTATGAATCTGAACTCTGCCACGAAACAAATAGGACACCATTTACGTTGTAAAATAATATTCTTATATGTCACATAGAACTGGGATGATTTGTTTCTAACAAATGGGACGTTGTACTTTGTAATATGCGTTTAGCTAAGACATACAAAACTGATATTCATTGAATCGGTACGCCAGTTTAACAATGGAAGGCAGATGGAAATTTGGAAATTTCTCTTCTTAGTCAGATTATGCCGCTAAGACAGAAATTGAAACGTGGTCAGATAGTTATTATAAGGAAATAGGATCCTGCAGTAATAATGTAAGACGCAGGTTCATCTCGATAGGAAACGAAGAATAATACATAGGCAATATATAGCAGGTGAAGAGAGAGGAGATGTATTAGAAAAAAGAAAACGGTTCGGAAATAATTGATGTTGGATACCCCAAAATGAGGAAGCAGTTTGAGATAGCATTAAATTTTTAAATAATAATAAGGTACCAATTATGGATGGAATTCAGGCCATGAAGTTACAGATCATTCGTTTAAGTTAGTTATCCACATATACGAGACAGGGAAAGTTCCGAATAACTACAAATGGAACGTGGTAGTAGCTATATTAAAAAAGGGAGGCGCGGATAAATGCGAGAAGTTTAGAATAAGTAATCAAAATCTCATGTGTCAAAATCTTAACTAAAACACTACAGTGAAAGACGGAGAAAAGGATGGAAGAAGTATTAGGACAAGATCAATTCGAAAAATGCGTGAGACCATTTTAACTTCATGGGTAACGGTAGAGAAAACAACAGACAAGGGAAGCAGCATGTACATAGGATATGTCGATCTATTAAACGCTTTTGTCAATGTTAAATTGAAAAATTTGCTAAATATAAAAATATAGGGATAAGGCACAGTGATAGATGAGTGATATAAACTTTATATAGAGAACAACAGGTGGATACATAATTTGGACAACAACGTAGGGAAGTAAATATTAGGAAGGGAGACAGGGACGCATACTTTCATCGCTATTTTTTAATATAAGTTAGCGGAGGGTGGAATTTATGTTGGCAGAGGGTGGAATTTGCCTGTTCGCACCCCCATCACACATGGCCATATGGGAGCGGACGCATCGACGCAAGATACGGTTGCGCAACAGGCACACAGTAAATAAATTGTGAAACTACCTCAGTTATTAATCATCTTTATACAAACTTTATATTGGTCCTTTACATATACATATATCCTGAAGATATAATTAATATTATTAAATACAGTACAACTTTAGGGATAGATGTACAAGAGCAAAAGATTAAAATGCTTGGATTTTCGACCGATATAGCAGTATCACTATGTAGCAAGAAGCAATTAAACAAAGCCTTAAATAAAATGGAAGCGGTATTGACAGTAGAGCATCAAATGAAAATAAATAAATATAAAACGAAAATAATTATTTGTAAGTACTGCTTATTGTGGGATTCAATAGTGTTCAACAAGGTCCTTTTATAATAAGATTGTTAAAAAATAATCTTTAATTTGTTATATTTTGGACGTTTAATCGCTTTGGGCAGCTTTTTAAGAAATTAATATTACAGAATGTTTATCCAATAAAAAATAGGGACTCAAAAATGCATCTTGTTAGAAATATAAAGTGTAAAATATGGCAAAACCTGCTCTATGTATCGATCATCCATAATACCACAGTTTATAAAGGAAAAAATTAAATGCCATGCATTAGCACTTGTATGACGAGTAACTAAATGCAACAAGTAGAACACAATAGCACCATCAATAACATTAGCACAGAATGGCTTTATAATGTCAATAACGATTGTCGATAAATTTTATGTAAGGCTAAACTGGCGTTACGTTGAAACCCTGCCAATAAACAATGCAAAACTGAGCATCGTGCAGAATATTTCGATATGCATCCCTAGAATTATGATATTCCGATATAATTAATAAATTACAATAACATATTAATTCGAAGTGATTATTTCGACAGTTATTATTTAATATTAGTGAATTTATTCAATTTCTTTCCCTCATTGGATGATAATAGGAGAATTAATGCCAGCATTGGGACAAAAAAACAAAAACGAAGAGGAACAAATGCCATAAAATATCGAAATCAATTTGTGCGTTCAATTTTCTTTGAATTCGAATTTAACGGACTATCAGCAGATTGTTGGGGTGTTTCAGCATTTGAGTTGTCCAGTTCTGGATGGGGATGTAAAATTTGGTTCACTTTATCAACAGCAGGTTGTACAAGTGGTTCAACCAAGTGATAAGCGGTTTGTACAGAGGGTACAACCACACTTTTCGCACTTTGTACGGCTGGATCAACAATATTTTTGCCCGATTGAATAGTGGTTGTGTCGGAAGAATAAATTTTATAACGAATTTTCTAGTTGCTTGTATTTTTTTAAGAATCTTGAATAATAATTGATTTATGTATCCTGATTAGCCTACGTTACGTTGGTTTCTTTTCTTTTCTTCGCCTTCCATCTGCAGTTTCTCTAGTATAGACAATTATCATTACATATCATATAACAGAGATGTAATGGCCATCTAACAAACATGTTAGTCTGAATCATCACTTACATACTTACATTTCTACATTGAGTAAAGCCGATCAGATAAATTGAATGTCACATAAATATGAATATGCTTCCGAGTCAAGACAAAAATTTATGATACATTTAGAATACTTACTCCCAGGGTTCGTGGCCCACGTAGAGCTGTCGGTCCGATATTCTAATAAATCATTCCAATATACGTACACTATTATCAGATGCGAGTAATACCTACGTCATTGTAACATAACATACACTTCATCTCGAGATAAATACTTTATTAAAAAAAAGAAGGCATTAAAATCTTTTTTCGTGTAAATTTTAAAGATCACAGATCCCAAACGAAAAAGGCTTTTGATGCTTTCTTTCTTTTTCAATAGATATGTTATTTATTCGTCTAAGAATCCATATACCGGTAGGAGTATTAGCCCTCAGGGTAGTTGTTTCTGTTGATTCCATATTTATATTTATTATATAGCTTGTAAAAGCCTTTCTGCCCGCGCCCACCTGATGAGACCCGATCGGTCGAAACCGGTCGTGGGATATAGCTTTCGGTACGCAGTGCCTACTGTGTAGGACGCGTTCGTAATGTGGGAACTGCGATCCTTAAAATTTAGATGAAAAAAAATTTTAATGCCTTCTTTTTTTGAGTATGTTATATCTTCGTCTAAGAATCCATCGGAATCAACAGTGTTATTCAATGCCGGTAGGGGTATTATTCCTCGGAGTACTTGTTTCTGTTGATTCCATATTTATATGAAAGCTTTAGATACATCTACTTGCTCGCTTCCTATAAAATATGAAATCCCACACACCCCTCATCGAACAGGAACCGTCAACTTCTTCTTTCAGTTGCATAGATGCGGGAGACTAGCTCCTTTGCATATTCATCATGTGTTTGTGGAGTGGTAGGCTAGTAATGTAGGAGTATCAGCATCAGTTGTGTAGTGGTGGGATTCTCGTTGTTAACTTTTCGGGAAGCCTTTATTGAAGTGGCATCTTCATGTAAATTTCCTTTGCGTTTTTGTTTAATGTATTGAGGGAGGCTATTTGAGGGTTGTAGTGTTGGTCCAGGTTTTTGGTTAATTTGGACGATAGTTTGTGCAGGAAGTCTTCGAGTGGTGGTATGTTCATTTCACGTTGTATTTGACTGTTTCTAACGTACCAGGGTGTTCCTAGGGTTGTTCTGATGATTTTATTTTGTAACCTCAGTAACTTGATGGATTTTGAGTATTTCCAGGCGACTGATCCGTATGTAATTATTGGCCGTATGTAAGTTTTGTATATTTTTGTTTTGACCTCGTTGTTTAATTTGCAATTTCTGCATAGTAATGGATACAAGAGTTTGAATGCTGCGTGCCCTTTTCCTATTGTTTTGATGATGTGTTTATTGAAGTTTAAGTTTCTGTCTAGTGTGATACCGAGGTATTTTATTTCTCTCTTGAGGTGAATTTTAGTTCCTTTAAAAATGATCTCGTTGCTCGATGTTCTATGTTTTTGTTGAAACAGATAGCTCGGTCTTGGACTCATTGGTTTTTATGCGCAAAGCATTTAGACGTTTTTCCAGTTTTGTGAGATAGCTATCTAATCTTTTGACAGTGAGGGTTCTTATTTGGGCCTGAGCTGCTATGAGGGTATCGTCCGCGTATTATGAGATGAAAATGTTGTCTATGGTGGGCATGTCAGCTGTATATAGGAGATAGAGGGTTGGTCCTATAATAGAGCCCTGTGGGACTCCTGCTTCTGGTGTTTTAGGGTTGGATCTGGTATTTCCTATTTTTTCTATTTTTCCTATTGTTGTTCTGTGAGGTAGGAGTGTAGTAATGTTTTCATTCTATTTTTAGGATGTTTAGTTTTCGGATTAGTCCTTGTATCGAAGGCTTTTTCGATATCCTAGGTTGTTGCTGTAGTTGTTTTCCCTATGTTGAGGCTGGCCGAGGTGTAAGTGGTGACTCTAACTAGTTGTTGTATGGTGGAGTGTTGCTTTCTGAAGCCAAATTGATGATTAGGAAGGATATTTTTTTCTTCAATCACACGCACAAAAATGGAGTGGTTTTAAATGATCAAATAAAAGGTGAAAGTTCCCCGTGACTTAATATTAATTTTAACAAACAAAACAACTACCCCCACCCACCTATATAGTATAAATAGTCCTAGTTTTACTCGAAGTTTGTAGATTCATCACATTATGAATAATATTAGTGGAATCTGCAATATATGGAATATAAAATATTGGTAACAGTGTACATCCTTGTCTAACTCCCTTCCTTATATTTACTATTATACGAAGTTTCTCAAATTCTACAATAATCTAGATACCTACGAAAAGATAAACGTGCCACAAGACTGGTGTAATTCGGCCGACTTTATGGCAGCTTATTTTTAGGGACTGGATTTGTTTTCAAATATTCCATAATGTACGCTCTAGAAAATTGTAGTCTTCCTGGAATGTCGGCAACCCACGCTACATGTCTCACGTTTCACGTATGGTGGGTTGCCTACACGTGACAATATTATCCATATAAACAATTAGAAGAAAAAATAGGTACCATAAAAAAATAAATATAGTAAGATACAACTAAGATAGATACCTATAGATATATTTATTTTCTTTTTAATGATTATTTATTGTATTATTTATATTATTCGTCTATTATATATATTAACACCAAAACCCTAAAGTTATAGTCAAACACATCTCGCGTCTCTAGATAAATGTAAATTCAGTTTTATATCTACTTGTTGCAGTCTTGAAATATCGTTTCCAACAAGTAATTTCTTACGTTTATAAATAAGACATGCTTCCTTAATGGTCGTTCTCTATTTCAGGAAGCAACCAATTCAAGCTAGAGCCGCCCTCCACTGATAATAAATTGTGGACGTTGCATTCGACCAAGCCCCTTGAACGGGATGTTATTCGTACCCCTTTCGCTACAAAATCGAATGAAGCTGGCGAATTAAGGTCGGTTTCAGTGAAATGCTATGTGGAAACTCCGAAAAGAATAGTGTTCGATGATACGAAAGACATGGTTGTTAAAGTGCTCGATGAAGATGATAATCCACCCATTATTCATTCCCGAGAAACTATTCATGTCCTACTCGACTCTGAACACGTCAAGAAGGTGAGAAATTTCTGGATTACATTTATTTATTATGACTAGCATACTTTATACATAGACCTAATTAATGACGGAGCTGCAGAGTTACAGAACACATAAAATTTATTAATATATTATTTTTGAATAAAATGTTTGATGTGAATTAGGAATTATTTAATTAATTCGAATTCAATACATCAACTTAAAAGCTTTTATGAGTTGTTCGCCTCCATTATGATTCATTATTACCAGCAATGTAACGAGTACTTTCATGTCGAAGTTCATAAACTAGTTAAGACCGGACATGGCTTAAAATAAGTCGCGACTACCAGCATCTTATGATAGCCTTTAGTGGCGACTAGCAGTGGTCAACATGGGTAACTCGTGGCCGCTTCTAGTGGCAGCCACTAGTAGCTGAGTGTGCCAGGAATCTAATACCCAGTGATACGAGGGTGGATCAAATATAAACGAGCCTTTTTAAATTGCGCACCGGATAGTTGTTCAAGGCGCATCTGGGCATCAGGAATTTGAAGTGGAGATGTTAGGTGGTCGTATTTCTGCGTTCGCTTGGTTAATATTGGTTAATAGCTATCACAATGAGTGAGAAACGTAGATAGCAGCGTTTCGCAACGAATCATTATTAAGTTTCTTACACGTGAGAACGTGAAATCAACTGAAATTTTGCGCAGATTGCAAGCACAATTCGGAAATGAAACACTTTCGAGGCCACGTGTAAAGTGTGGTGCAAAGAATTTAACCATGGGCGTAATCGTGTCAAAAATGTAAACCATTCTGTCGTCCGCGCACCAGCATTTCGTTGGTTAACATTGCACGCGTAAGAAACCTTATTGAAGGGGACCGCCACGCCATTGTGCTTCAGATATCTGGTGAACTCGGCATCAGTTATGGGAGTGTCCACACAATCATAACAAAAAACTTGGAATTCCGAAAAATTTCAGCTCGTTGGGTTCCAAATTGTTGAGTGAAGATCAAAAAACTTCTCGAGTTCGCATCTCTCAGGCGCTTCTCACTCGATTTAGAGAGGAAGGTGAATTTTTTTTTCACATTGCAAACCGCGATGAGACGTTGGTACACCATTACACTCCAACATAAAATCGAGCAAGCATGGAGTGGCGGCGCAAAGAGTATCCAACCCAATGAAGCTGAAAACACCCCTAGGTGTTCGCGTATCCCACTTTGAAAAACTCTAATCTAGACCATTAAACCAAGCTGCTAGGTAAAAGCACTAATGCGTTATTTATACCTACAATCGGTACAGGTATAAAATAGATCTTTAAAAAAAAACATCAATTAGATTGTAACCCCTACATATTTACCAAAAATTGGTAGTTACTCAGAAATGAGTGTAATATCACTACTAATAAATCAAAATTCATGGATAACGGTTAGAATCTAATTAAGTCTTTATCATAAGTACTTGCTCCTGTATTTATATTATATACTTCATTACACCCGTAGTGAACGAGTTGCTTTTGAAAGACTTAAGGGATCGAAACATATGTAAATAGAAAGAAATAAAAAAGACAAAGTGTTTGAATAAACTTATTAAAGCATTTAAAAGCGTTTCTGTTGTACTTAATCTTTGTTAATTTGAATTAAGTGTTAATCAGTTTCTTCCCTTTTCATAGTTCGTAATCTCCAGAGCCGCTCTCCTTAGCCATCGAGTTTTTGCCGTGAAGACGATTTCGTTTAGTATACTTCAGTCCAAAACTGTTAATCGTAAAAGTTGCTTACGCTATCAGCATTCATGCAAATATACGTTCAGATTAGCAACTTATTATTTTTCCATTATTTCATTTGTTAAAACAATTAATTCAGCTCAGGTTCCCTTGGTCACCTGGGCCTTTTACTTTACATTAGCGTGGGATTTCACTGATTAAAATGTAGTTCTAAATCAATTAAACAGGGCGTTGTTTGCACAAAAATACGTAGAGGGATAGTATTTGGAAAATGGTATACAATGTATCATAAACACGGACACAGTAATTATTCAAATAGAATAGAATACAAACTCGCCAACTAAAATATATACTGAAATGGGATAGGTAGGTTATACCGCAGAATCATAAATATATCTCTAAATAAATATGTTACTGAAGAAAAGTACTGCTTGGTTCACTATAAATGCTCTTACATTAGAACCTACATAGCATTTTGTAGAAAATATATTGCTGTAATAATTCGTAGTTTACCAAAGCATTTCAAATTTAACTGAAAATTCTTTGTGCTTCCGCTGATTAGCCACCTCAAAATAGCAAACCTGCAAAAAGCCTTCCTTGCTTGAAATAAAATATGTTTAGACATATTTAGCTAAAGTAGAAGAACAGCATGACTATGTGGTATGAGGCAGTTCCCGAACGAAACTGTTGCAGAGGGACTTCACCATGGCTTTACAGGTTGAGCTGGTAGGACTGCTAAACTGCGCATTTTGGACAAATGAATTCAGATGAGTAGAGCACCTGTATATCTGGACGGATCGTAAGAGTGCTTGTGAAACTCTCCAAGCATACACAACTACGTCAAGGTTGGTGTATGATTATTACTTCGCTTCTAGCTGGATTGCTGAGGTTACACTGCTAATTCTCCTATGGCTGCCCGACCATATGGGCATGAAGATAATTAATATACGGACAAACTCCAAGGAAGGAAGGCTTCATAGAACTAGAAGTGACAACTGGTATCTGTGAGACAGTAATTGACTCCGATATTATAACTAGTAGATGTGAGTTTATGAGTTAATGAGTTTCATACGAGCATACTGTTGTGTAAAGTAACATCAAAAAAACCGAACCAGAGGGAGGATTGGTCGAAATAGTTACTCGAAAAACCGTAGTAGGTATTATTACTGGTCACGACACCTTGCGGAATTAAAAACACAGAATGAGACTCGAGTGTTGCCCTAACTGTAGATTCCATATGGAAGAAGATAAGACGCTATTGCACATTATCTTCCAATTCACTGCGCTAATGGAATGGAGGCACTGATATCTAGATGACCCTTTCCCTCTGACCAATAACTACGTGGATAAAAGGGTTAGTTGGAAAGGGATATCAGGATGACCCTACTCGGTATCTAAGGGACACCAAAGAACGCCAAGAGACAACTCATGCGTCTAGAGGCATACTATTGTATATGCCTCAAATATTTTCATTTAATAATAATAACGTGCCAAGGGTATATGTACAGGTACAAATTTCGAAGACGACGTTTCTAGAAAATGGTACATATAACTTGATAGTCATATACTATAATACATTCTAATTCCTCGTCTTTGAGTAGATTGTTTTTCTATAGTATCTTTTGTTGCTCGTAAAACAGCGTCTAGTTCTTCTAAAGAAAATTCCTGGAAAGCTCGTTGCTTTCGGGAATATAGCTTTTATGCTGTTCATTGTGACATTCCATTCGCTTAACGTCGTAAATGTAAATCTTCGCAGAATTATTGAAGAATGGAAGCGCCGTTGCGTTTTTAAATTGACCAGCAGCTTCAAATATTCCAATTTATACTTTTGAATAAATGATGACCATTATTATGATAGGACCTTTTGTCGGTATAGTGCTAAATGACAACGATAAAACGTTTCAATTAATAACCGGAACCAGAGAAAACGGATAGTGTGTTTCCTCAAATATCTGTACTTATTTACATATACGTTATACACTGATAATTGGAATAGATAGACATGAATTTACTTGAAAAAATTACAATCCGGAAGTTAGCTAGACATGTACAGATAGGAGATAGTGAAGTGTCGACTTTCCAGTTCTTTTAATTTTAGAATTTATTCAAATTAATAGAGAACATTAAGCTTTTAGTCAGAAGTTTATAGAAATTAGCAGATGTGGATTGCGATTATTACTTCTCATCAGCACACTATAGGTGGTTTCAATAAATCACTGACCAAGTCGATGTTGATTTGTAAAGAGCAATTTTGAGAGTAAAGAGGGATGAAATGAAAACAGATGAGAAGTGAAAAATTATCTGTGGAATATTAATTACTGTCATAGCATTTGTAAGTGATCCAAGGAAACCACAGAAACTTGACCAGAGCAGCCGGACCTGGATTCGAACCGGTAACCTCCAGAACGCTAAGCAATGATCTAAAGCACTAGACCACGCCGCTCGGTCCCTACCCAAACAACCCTTCTTATTCATTGCTCCGTTCTTTTAGAATAGCGAGCTTATTCTACTGGTCTCTGATGTAAATATGTTTCAGTATAGTATTTAGTTCAATACAATACAAAACACAGTAAGTAAGTCACGTCCAATTAATCCATTGTGGTACAGCAATCTCATACAATTAATATTCTTATAATATGGTAGTGCAATGAATATAATATCATTATGTAGCTATATGCGCGACTAATATTCTTATTAATAATGTTATACATTCATTTGTACGTAGATAACAAAATTATCTTTAAATATATCTGTAGTCAAGAAAGATGTCTGTTTTTTAAAAGCTTCATTTATATAGATGGGTATTAAATATGATTTTAAAGTACAAATGTTACTGAATTCTAATATAATTTGGCATCAAGAAGAGCTACAATTTACAGCATGTATCCCATTTCTTAACTTCTTTCTTCGCTGAATATAAGTTACATTTAAAGACTAAATGGAACGATCAGTATGTATGAAACATTACTGCCTCAGAATTTGCCTAAATAATCCAAGGAAACAGATAAACGTTAAACGGGATGATTGATACCTGCTAATCGCATTTGGTGTTTCCAACATTTTATTAATCAATTATATTTACTAAATGAAACATACTTGCCTTAATATGACCCTCCAATTATAAGAAGGGATGCAAAATATTTACTTCTCCCGCTGAAGCATGGCAATAGGATTCTTCAAGTGAATCGATTCAAACGATTAAATTTCAGGAAAGAACTCAATTCCCACGACGATTGTTCGATAAGGTGGAGCGCTGCGCTGAGTGCTATTCTGTTTTTAGGAGTCGTTCAAATGAACGATTCGTTCAATCACCGAGCGGCGTGATCGAGTGCTCTAGATTATTGCTTAGCATTCGGGAGGTCACCGGTTCGAACCCGAGTCCTGCTCTCTGGTCCAAGTTTTCTGTGGTTTCCTTGGATCATTTTAGCAAATGCTGGAGGAGTAATATTCCACAGATAATCTTTCATTTCTCTTCTGTCTTTATTTCGTTCGTCTCTCCTTTCTCTGCCTAACCACACCACCCACCCATTCCCACGATTCCTACAAGTAGGCTGAAGAGGGCCTTACGCCCTACCCTCCGGCTTGCACTACAGTGTAGGTCGGAGGGACTGCCCGCCCACTAGCACGAGGAGCTGGTGGGAATGGAACACAAAAAGGTTTTTTTTTTCGTTTAATCACTATCTACCTCTATAACAAAATTTCAACATTTAAAGCAAAAACTTGTAAATTTAGTTATTATGACTCTTTCTTCTCAAGATGCCATTGTAGGGCGAAAAGTATTTTTCTACAAAGTCATGACCATTAATTTTCCTACAGCAAAGGCCAAATCGATCAATTTATTCACGAATACTTTAAATGAAAGTAAGTAAATGTTTGAGTATAAACACAATTCTATTTATAAAAAGTGCCTCTAGCAAAGTGATTAATATTGAAACAGTTTACAAAGGAGTTGTTACATAATTTCATAATTAACTTTTGACAGTCATGCTTTTGTATTCCCGGGTAGGTATGTAATAATTTAAAAGTATCTCTTTAATATGAATACGCATAGAAATTTATTAGGTACATTAATATAATTTTCATGGTAATATTTTTTTTGTGTTAACATAAAAACTGTTACACGAGGGAATGAAATTTATTAACCAAATAGTTAAATGTGGGGAATATTTGCGGGTACCCTTTTTAATTAAATACTTATTTACTTATTGAAAGTTAAACGAACATGAGGATCAAAATGCTCGTAAAATATTATAAAACAGCACGCTAGTAAGTCCTTACATAAGTACTGGTCGTAGTAAACAAGTATTCGAATAATGGATATCATATGGGCAACAGGCCAGGAATGGTTAAATTAAAGTAATATTTGTGAAGTAGTTTTCTTTGAATTTTTCTTTATGTGTGGCTACAATTACATAACCGATGGACATCATCATTACACTCATCTATGTGTGGCTACAATTACATAACCGATGGACATCATCATTACACTCATCTATGTGTGGCTACAATTACATAACCGATGCACATCATCATTACACTCATCTATGTGTGGCTACAATTACATAACCGATGGACATCATCATTACACTCATCTATGTGTGGCTTCAATTACATAACCGATGGACATCATCATTACACTCATCTATGTGTGGCTACAATTACATAACCGATGCACATCATCATTACACTCATCTATGTGTGGCTTCAATTACATAACCGATGGACATCATCATTACACTCATCTATGTGTGGCTACAATTACATAACCGATGCACATCATCATTACACTCATCTATGTGTGGCTACAATTACATAACCGATGCACATCATCATTACACTCATCTATGTGTGCCTACAATTACATAACCGGTGGACATCATCATTACACTCATCTATGTGTGGCTACAATTAAATAATTTTCGATATAAATTATTTCAAGACTAAGAAAGCTATAAAATGTAAAACTACAATTTTAAAAAATTGAATGAAAATATTTAAAATATAAATATGGAATTAACAGAAACAACTACCCCGAGGGCTATTAATTCTATTAATTCTATATTTATATTTGTCATATAGCCTGTAAAAACTATTTTGTCAGCGCCCACCTGATGAAAACCAATAGGTCGAAAGTGGTTGTGGGATTTGACCTTCGGTTCGCAATGCCTACTTGATAGCATGCGTTATAAATTTGGGATCTGTGATCCTTAATATTTAGACGAAAAATTTAATATCTTCTTTTCTTTGGAAAATATTTAGCTTGCAAAGTACAACAGAGTAAATTCAATATAACGGAAACATCGTGTTGGCGGAATATTTCTCTTTTCACAAAATAAATAAGGTTTTTATTAACATAACTTGTTTATACAGGGTTATTCAAACTGAGTGGTACATTAAACATTTAGGGATACTAAGCGTATTAAAGATTTGAAAATTTGGAAGTAAAGGTCAAGGATGATCCTTTTAGCTCAAATAATATCAACTGTTTGCCACTACAACGTTGTTATTTTAAATAGAATGGCATATTTTTTTAAGAAAAAATCGTATGAAACAAAATTTTAAGCTGACTTTCATAACTTACATTTTTTCCTACGATGAATAGTTACTGAGGTAATTTATTTTATAGAAGAAAGATCGTTACCGCAACCTAAACTATAAAAATTATACACGCCATAAAAAATTACTTGTTGAAATCTTTACTAGTTATAGTCAAGTCTCAAGGTTAACGTCATGCAAAGAATAAGCTTCATAATTTATGAAGGGTGTTCAGAAAAATAACCAAACTTCAAACATGAATAACTTTATTTTTCAAATAACACGTACCATATTTTATTTTGTCATTCGGATCATTTTTTATCCTCCTTCTATGCTTCCAGATGTTTCTTATTGTTTTATGAGAAAACTTTTGAATAATTTTTAGATTTTTTTCCGAAATAGGATAAAAAAAGGAATCGAATGATAAAATAAAATATGGCAGGTGCCATTTGATAAAATGAGGTTATTCGTGTTTGATGTTTTTAAACTTGGTTTTTTTTTCTGAACGCCCTGTAGGTATAAATTATGAAGCCTGATTTTTGCATGATATTTGCCTTATGACCTGACTCTAGTTAGTAAAAATTTCAACACTCACTTTTTATGGATGTTAAATATTTATAGTTTGGAATAACAAAGTGGCAGCAGAAATTATTTTTGATAAGAAGATCATCCTTGATAACCCCTACTCCAATAATTTCAAATATCTAACGCGCTTTTTTAAAAAAAAATGTCTAATGTACCACTCATTTTGAATAACCCTGAATATAAAAATAAATTCGTGCAATAAATACAGTGGATTAATACAAACTTCGATACTACTTTGGTATATTGTAAACTACAAATACACATGAGGTCAAACTGTAAATAATAGAAAAATCAAAACAGGATACTGGTCTGGTCTGTGTACAAAACTATCACATTATACGAGGGTGGTTTGATAAGTCCGTGACTTTTAAAGGAAACATTTTATTTTTCTACATAACATCCTTCTAGCTCGATACATTTAATCCATCCTACTTCTAATTATTTCATTCCTTCTAAATAGTATTTCTCAAAGTACTCAAAATAAGCGTTTGTTTCCACGATGACCTCTTTATTCGACCCAAATTTTTTACCGCCCAGCCATTTTTGCAGGTTTAGAAACAGGAAATAGTCGGAGGTGGCTAAATCCGGAGAATAAAGTGGATGGCATAGTAGTTCGTAGATCAATTCATGAAATTTTGCCATGGTGAATATACACGTACGGGTATGCACCCATGCATTGTCCTGATGGAACAACATTTTTTTCTTGACTAAATGTGGTCGTTTATGGTTTAAAACAGTGTCGAATCTATCCAGCAGCTGTGAGCAATTTTTACCGTTGATCGTTTTACTGTTTTCAAGGTGATCAATATGAATTAGACCGCATCAATCCCAGAAAACTGTGGCCATAAATTTATTAACCGATTGTTACTTGGTCTCTGGTCTCTGGTGTGGCGTGATTGATCCATCTCTCATCTACGATAATGAAACGGCGCACAAACTCGTTTTGATTGTGGCTGTATATTTCCAAGCACTGCTTTGAATTTGTCACACGGTGGTGTTTTTGGTCCATCGTGCGCAATCGAGGTACGAGGACAGCTTTTCAGCTTTTTGTCATGTCAAATAGTCATTATTCATGCAAAATGTGATGCACTCGCTCAGTTGAGATGCCTACAGCCTCAAACTCAAAAGTAATGCACTTTTAACTTTTAACCTTCGATCATTTCATACCATTCGATGGATTTTGTCAACGATTTCTGGATGTTTGGCGTAACAACTTCTTTTGGGAGACCTGAACGTTCGGCGTTACTTGTACTGGTGCGATCACAACGAAACTTAGTAAACCACTTTTAACAATTGAATATTGCAGAGTCCCTATAGTATTTATCAAGCCTCTCCTTCGTTTCTTTAACGGATTTTTTGCACAAATAGTGATGCTTAATCAGCACACGAAATTCACTTCTTTTCCATTATTGCGGAAATTAGGCAGGTTAGCTGCTTTCAGTGGCTGTCGAACATAAACTAAACGTCGTAGCTTGCCAAAATTTTACAATAGTCTACCGACAGAAGGCACTTAACGGAAACAGTGTTTCCATTATAGTTACTGCGCGGGAAATTGAAAAAGTCACGGACTTATCAAACCACCCTCGTACTCTAAACGGAAATAACGCCCTATTATACTGGACAACCGGTCTGCATCAGCGCAGTTGATGTATTATTCCTTTCTAGAGTATCCCTATTTCCTAATATATATATACGTGTATACCTAATGATGTTCATTAGTTCAAGTCTAAAGCCAAGCATCTGTTTAAATCAATTTTGACAAATGAGCTAATATTGGGTTAAGCATGAAATATGGCAGACAATAAGAACAGTAACAATGTAGAACACAGTAATTTTTTATGCTTTTCTTTAAATATTTTTATTCATCATACGGATAAGTTAGATTTTTAAATTGCTCCGGAAAGGAACACAATCACCTTTTATAATGCTTTTCAGATTATAATTTTTTCATTCAAGGGCTGAATAATAGAACTCATTTAATTAAAGTTTTAACACAAGACGAAAATATATTTTTCCTCCTTGTCCTCTTTTCTCTATATTAAATTCGTGACATCCAAGAAGCATACAATAAAAACCACTGCCTACACGTTTCTATGTTTCTACCTCGGAGGAACTGTGTCTATAAAAAATCGGGAAAACAAAATTAGGAACTTAATCCTCCTTTAAGCTCCTGACGGTATGACAATTTCAATAACTTTTGCATCACAAATAATGTATTATACATATTTATTAAGTAGTTTTGAAAATAATAATTAAATATCATTTAAGGCATCTTAAATTAAATTAATAAAGCAGCAAATCATTCAAGTAAATTCCTGAGCCAGTCTTCGGATTTCTCTGAAACTGCAACATCTTACATCCCTAACAATTTGCCAACAGTAATTTAATCTAGCCCGTCCTCTACCTCTTTTTACTCCTATTTCTGCTTCTACCATGTTTATAACTAGCCCTTCATGTCTGAGAAGTTGTCCTAGCAACCTATCCTTCCTTTTCCTTATTGGTTTCCAATGCATCCTCATTTCTAATCCTGTCTACCACGGTATTTTCATTATCCGCTTATAACGCCAAACCTCAAACGTTTCTAACCTTTTCTATTCCACAGGTAATATAAATCAACGACCTGTAACATCTTGATCTTTATGTTATCTATACCCGGCGTCTTAACGTTCTTTAAATATTTTAATGATATCTCGAACTCTTCCTTCAGTATGGGTTATCCTAAATAATTTTTCTCCAAATATGGTATCAAAAAAAACAACCTTTGGACATTAAGGTACCTTTTATTTCAGTCTAATATTTTGTTGTTTTTTAAAGAATAGAAGTCTCATATGCTTTTATTCTTATTTAGTAAAGAATTGTTTATCGAACATTTTGTGCGTTCCTTGTTAGTTTATTGAAACTCCATGCCATAAACGGGAGTTTTGATGTACCTCAATTACCCCTTAAATTCTTGCCATTGAGCTACAGTTTATTTGTAATTACAAAATTTTATGATATAGGTATATAAAGTACAAAAAGACTAAAGGATATTCTTATAAGAACACATAATACAAAATAAAAACGTCAGCATATATCATTCCACACTGCACATGTTGTTTCTTCTTTTACCTTCAGCTCCAGCTCCATTATAACTGGCATCTCACCCCTACCTTAAACTTAGGCATGTATCAATGGTATATAAAACGTCAGACATGTATTGATTGCACCCTTTTACGACTGAAAACAATAAGTGTCCTGACACCTATACGTTCCCCAAGTCCATAAATTTTTACGTGGTACGTTACCCAGCCATATTGAAGGTGTCGCTGATTTTATTGCCAGCATGTTTCCTACATTTTTACTGCTAGAAGTTGTAATGCGTAGTACATACTTTGCGATATGCAGTCGTTAAAGTAATTTCCCTGTAAAAAGTTGTTATAACCCATGGTTCGTTAAGAAACAAACACGAATGTTTAAATCGAAGCGTTATACTCGATAAAAGCAATTCTGCGTGTATCACACATGAAGCAACTGATATTATTTGAATTTGTACTAAAAAAAATTAAATATGGAAATTTTAAAAATTAAAAAAAAAAACATATTTTTAATAATAACGAAAAACTAATAAAACGATAGCATTTTGCGGTTTTCTTCAATGTATTTTCCTCGAAATAAGACTTACTGTAGCTTTATGACAACTTGAACTTCGATCAGTATCTAACCTGCTCCACTATGCATATAGAATCCGACGCAAAATTTGAAGCCTTGATATCGCATTCCAAATACTTAGTGACCTAGAAGCCTAAAACAAGCTTCACTAGAAACTAAATAATTACTCAGAAAGTATTGTTCTGTATTCTGACTAAATTCCTTTGTAAGAGTAGGTGCAGTGACTTAGGTAAAGTTAGGTTAGGTTAGGTTAGGTCACGTACCAGATCGGACGTTAGTAAGAACATGCTTAGCCAGAAAATTTATCAAAATTGCCAGATATTCTATTATTTCTCATCAGCACACCATAGGTAGCTTTGATAAATTATTGAACAAGCCGAAATTGTTCCGTAAAGGTTGACGTAATATCATATTATAAATTTTCCACAATCCACAGTAAAGCATATGTTGTACTTCTTGAAGGACAAGGAATAAATACACATTAATCTACTTAAAATATAACATATTCAAAAAAGGAAGGAATTAAAATCTTTATTCGTCTAAATACTAAAATCAAAGATCTCACATTATTTATATTTATATTTATAATATGCCCTGTAAAGGCCTTTCTGCCAGCGCCCACTTGATGAGACCCTATAGGTCGAAACCGGTCGTGGGATATGGCTTTCGGTTCGTTGTGCCTACTTGGTAGGACGTGTTCCAAATGTAAGTTCTTTGATCTTAATATTTAGACGAATAAGGATTTTAATTCCTTCTTTTCTGAATATGTTATATCTTCGTCTAAGAATCCATCGGAGTCAACAGTGTAATTCAATGCCGGTAGGGGTATTAGCCCTCGGAGTAGTTGTTTCTGTTGATTCCATGTTTATATTTATATTTATATTTACTTAAAATATAGATTAATTAAAAATTATAGCGCTTAAGAAAAATTCGAAATGTTGATGTACCAACATTAAATTAAATAATGAAAATAAACTCTAACATTTAGTCTAGCATTTACTTGTAAATTGCAAATTACACTGAAAAAAGCAGATTAAGTGACGATATAATATAAAAATATGTTTTTGTTAGATCCCACATAGAACGAAGTCTATTTGTAGGGCAATAAAGCTAATTAAATTTATCCATTATCGAAATGAGGTATAATTAGTACTAAGTAATTAATGCAAGGATAAACATTTGTGGTTCTCCTATCTGTTAAAAACAACGTAACGTTATCCCGTTTTGACTTATTTTTTTACGTTGTAGCATAATTCAATCCAATTAAAACAGTTTTGCTTATTTTATATTCAGGGAAAGGTTGGAATCGTGATGTATTCTTTTTTCTGCCGGTGGCTGTTCGTTCAACAGCCTTTATTTCTTGGTTGTGTTCGAAACTAAGATGGTATCTTTTTTGAAATACGGAAAGGATTTCCGTTATGGATTGTAAATAAAAAGGCATCATTATTTGATTTATGTCTTCTCCTCCATATCACGTATGAGATAGAAAGTTTGCCCTTAGCATTATACATATACATATTTGGCAAACATTGTGAATCCCAGGGAGTTTAAAGGCCGTTATGGTTGTTACAAAAGTTGAACTTCAGAATAAGGTGACACTTATAAATTTAATAATCAATTCTTGTAGGGAAAGTTGCTTAAATTTTACCAAAGGTCACACTGAGGGAAGCTAAAACATCATCTTGGCTGAATCGTAGAATATAAAGAGATGAAGGTTTATACAATACTACAGGGTGGGCCAAATGGGACTGAAGGATGTAAAACATAAATAACTTTGGCAAACAATTTATTTGATTTTTTTAAAATTTAATTGTAAAGAAATATAACATTAAAAATTTTTTAGAGCTACGTATGAAAAATAGCATCCCTCAGATGATCCCCATTTTCTTTCTAACAAAAGTGAGTTCTTTTCAGGGCATTTTGCATTACTTTTCGCAAAGTTTCAGGCTGCAAATTTCTTATTTCTGCACAAATATTGTCTTTGAGTTATTGAATGGTTTGGGGTTTGTTCAAGTTTACCCGAACCTTTAAATAACCCAATAAGAAGTAGTCGGTGAAAGGGAAGGCTAAACGAAATCCGTATTTAGTTTTTTCACTAGTAAATGCTCTCACATTAAAATGGTGGCGGTATTTTCGTTGAGTTAAAATAATTGATCTATTCGAAGAATAAAAACAATCAACGACTTTTGCTTGTTATCGAGCATGAAAATTATCCATCGTAAATCTCCAAATAATACTCTTTAAGCTGCAATAAAAGAGAATTTTATAATTGAAACACAATGAAGTTATTTAATTATTAGACCCTTCAATCTCATTTAGCCCAACCTGTACAAAGGCGTGCTTCAGACAGGAAGTATATATGGGCATCCTTTTTCGCTCTAAAGCGGCCTAACTGGATCTCTCTTCCCACGCTGTATTCTAATGATTAGGCCGTGTTAGAGCGAGAAAGAATATCCACATACACCTTCTATTTCAAGCACGCTGCTATATTATGATATCCTGTTTCCGTGTATTTATGCTCTAAGGGTAAATCTAACAAGAAATATTCATTGTACTTGTCCAGATGAACGGAAACTTGCCTAGTACATAGTAGCTTCTAACCCACATCTTCAAAATCATCATAACAAGCAATCTAAAAATGAGGGTAAAACTCGCTGTTATTTTATATCAAGGTATAAGTACAAGGATGGATGAAGCCTTTGTTCATAAAACATTTATTTTGAAAAGTTTCACAAAAACACAAACTTCTCTAGTTTTCGACATATTCTCCTTGTTTGTCTATACATTTTTTGCAACGCATTTATATTTATATCATAAAAAGAAGAAGGGCCGATGTCTATCCAGTTGCGCAAAAACGCCTCCACCTGTTCATTGGCCTGAAATCGCTCGCCTCTTAGTGATTCCTTGAGTGGCCCAAACATGTGGAAATCACAAGGGGATAGGTCTGGGCTATATGGAAGGTATTCCAGGAGTGCATTTCACCGATTTGGGCCTACGTTAAAGTTGCGGGATGAGTCCTAGCGTAGCGTACCAAGAGTAACACGTCACGAATGGGGTACGTCTTCGTTTTTCGGCGATAAGCAAGTTTTACCTGACTGAGAAGGTTACAGTAGTAGACTGTATTAATGGTTCTTCGCTCGTGCAAATAATCGACCAACAGCACCCCTCTCCAATCCCAAAAAACTGTGGCTAAAATTTTGCCTGCAGACAGACGTGTTTTCGGCTTCACTGAGTTTGATTCATTTTTGCGCCGTCACTCCATGCTTGCTCGTCTTAGAGTGTAGTGGTGTACCCACGTCTCATCGCAGGTTAAAATTTTGTGTAAAAAAGTTTCACCTTCCTCTCTAAATCGAGTGAGAAGCGCCTGAGAGATGTAAACTCAAGCACCTTCTTGATCTTCACTCAGCAACTTTGGATCCCAACGAGTTGAAATTTTTCGGAATCCCAAATTTCTCGTTATGATTGTCTAGACACTCCCATAGCTGATGCTGAGTTCGCCCTAAATCTGGTGCACAGTAGCGTGGCGTGGCGGTCCACTTCAATAAGGTTTCTAACACGTGCAATGTTAACCGACGAAATGCTGGTGGACATCCTCGTCGTCCACGATTTACATTTTTGACACGATTACGCCCATCGTTCAATTTGCACGAAACTTTTACACGTGGCCACGAAAGCGTTTGATTTCGGTATTGTGCTTGCAATCTGCGCAAAATTTCAGCTGGTTTCACGTTTTCGCGTGTAAGAAATTTAATAATAATTCGTTGCGCAAGGCTGCTATGCACCTCTTTTTCACTCATTGTGATCGCTATTAACCAAGCGAACCCATCAATACGACGCGTCGTTTCCATGCCACCTAATATCCCCATCCGGCGCGCAATTCAAAAAGGCTCGTTTATATTTAATCCACCCTCGTATATTGTGGTAGTAATGACACAATTTGTACAGTCGCAACAGTTGTACAATGAGTCACATGATTCGATAGAAGAGGAACTTTAAACATTATCGAAAAAGAAACAATCAACAGTATCACTCATTACATGTTAGATGGATTTGACACTTGGCAACGAGTATCTAACTAACTAATATCATATTTTCATATTAAAATGATTTAGATGGCATTCAGAATGAATGGAAAATACAATCTTTATAAAAACGGAACAAAAATTCAAATTTTCAATTGACAATATAAATATATTAAAAGATTTTATTAAGGAGTATTAAAATTACCATTTTGTATGCTTCGCAGTAAGTGACCCAAGAAGTAGTGCATTAGGATTCTCTTTTAATGAATGGAAACAAGCCCATATGGAAGCCCCATGACACAAATATATTACAGGAAAGATGATTATTATTATTAATTCGGGACTAGCAATGTCGAAAAATAATATAGTGCACATATGCTATAACTATGATTTCGTAAATTTACAATTGGTGAGGGTGAAACTATGTTAGAGAAACAATGAATTTCTGTAGATGCAGGTGGTACCTACTGATTTTAAGGTTATCAATATAAATTGACATTTACATTTGTAGGAAAAAGCGTTTTTAAATGTTTCGCAATTTATTAAGATGACTCTAGATATGTTTCGGCTTATTCGCCCTTTACTACAGTAATAAACTACTCTTGAGAAAGAGCGAATAACCCGAAACATATGTAGGTGATCTTGATAAATTGTGAAACTTTTAAAAACCTTTTTACCTACTAATATTATTTCCAAAATGTTTCAAAAATTAGTCACCGAAGGATCTATTTCTTTTATTAAATTGATATTAACTAATTTATTTACTATTTGAATTTATTTTGAAACAATATTATGTACATAGGTTATATTTGTCTGTGCACATAATCAATAAATTCCCTTTTGTTATAGGATCAAATGTTGGAAATAAAGGAAGTCCTAATTACAGATCGAGATTCCACTGCAGTTAACCACTATGATATACGCATTCTAGACGATAAACTGGGTATTTTGGAAGAAAAATGTATGATTTACGAAGATGATAGGGATGCTGAACCTCAAACTGCAATTCATTGTAGTAAGTATTTATTTTTCTTTATCTATTTTTATTGTTTCCAGAATTGTTTTAACAATCTCCTACTTGAGCATAAGTTAATAATGATGATATATTAAATCGATTATAAATTGATCAATTGGACAATCTTCCTATCTCTACCATTAAATACTTTTTTATTTGTTTTTATCTAACTGAAACACTATGCTAGAATTTATTTTATACGTATACCATTAATTCCAAGTACTCCTGGCATACATTTTACCAATACTGCAATAGGTTTGAAATTGATAAGTTAGATTTGCTTTTTGAATAATTTTTATGCTGGTATTCTTGATGCATACGTCCTTGTAGTGAAAAATTTAACTGCATGTGCAATATGCGGTAGTATTCACAAGTAAAATTTCTAGAGAAAGCTTAAATAAGTACTAACATGTTGCATCCAATTTAAAAGGGGCAAAATAAATTTGATAAGGGAACGAGGGAATTATGCTGGAATATAAATGAATCCATGTAAAATATTTCTTTAAGTGGACTTATAACATATCACAAAATAGGTTTATTTATGGATATTGCTATGAAAATCTATATTGGGATGTGATTCTGAAGTGAGCAATGTGGCTGTAACGTTAAAATTGACAGTATCGTCTTATTAGTTCACAGAAACGATCGAACCAAAAATTATTTCCTTCTTTATAATATTTGTAGGATTTGTGCATATTTCTACAACGATTGGTGAATTTAAATATCTGCAAATGCATTTTCTACAACCACACCATTGGTCAATATTTGCTACAAATATCACCTCACAACACTCCTCACTTTAACAGTTGTATTTGACAGTAACTGCTATGCATTTCACGGTATTACGCCTCTATTATTGACATTTTCAACTTGACGTCGCCTTTATATGCTTGCTTTATGACCTTTCAATGGCAATTGAATTATGACTATTTGAAATTCACAGTAGACATTTTGAAAGCAACGGAAATTAATATTTATTTCACATATGCCTGCTCTGCTATGCAATTCGAAGCAAAGGTTAATTAACATCGTTATGGTAAATATAATAGGGCTGTCTTTCAATAATTAAAGAAACAGATTGATCTATAAAAGAAAGCCCTGTGTTTGTACAAAATGACATTTTTTCTACTTATTAACAAAATCCTCACCAATATTTTTCCTCCGTAGCTACGAAGCTTCCTATTGGCTGCTGAAAAATATTTTTTGTCTTCGTGTTGAAGTCAGTTTCCTATAAAACCTTTGACATGTTCATTGTTGTTGTTGTTTGATATATTTTTTTTCAATATGCCTCCTTAAGTGGCCTAAAGAAGTAAAAACCTGATGTAGCCAATTTTGGACTGTAAGGGGATAAAGTTGTGTCTCTCATGTAACGCGTCGATATTCATCAATAATTTTATAAATGCGATTTTTATGAGTAGGAATTGAAACTTCGTTCATCAGTTGTTGACTTTCGTCAGTTTTTGAACTGACCTACCCACCCATAAAAATTCACATGATCCAAACCACATTCGCCATTCTCGTATTTAGCCATTTGAGAATAAATATTAGTACGTTTTTATCTATAGAAAACAGAAAGCGAATTACCCAACGTTGTTCAGCTAATATGGAAATTTCAAGTGAACTCAACATTGCCTAAGAAACTTTGAAGTTATGAACAAAATAACGCAGGTTAACGAAATTAAATTGACAATAAAAACAACAAAAGGACAGTAATTATCGACGTAATTTGCGTCCTAATCTAACCTTAGAATTGCTTCGTCACTTTAGGATTTTAAGATATCACAACCTCAAAAAATCAGAAAATTCAGTTGTTTGGCTTCTTGAGAGCAATACTACGTGAAGTAAAAAGACAAAACATCTTACAGAGTAGTAACTTCGAAAGTAGTTTTTGTCCCTGAATTAGAATTTGGGCTCATAATTTCCCCAGGCATAAAGATTTTGAAGTATCTTAATTTCAAAATACAAGTTATTTGGTGAAGTAAAAAGACAAAACATCTTACAGAGTAGTAACTTCGAATGTAGTTTTTGTCACTGAATTAGAATTTGGGCTCATAATTTCCCCAGGCATAAAGATTTTGAAGTATCTTAATTTCAAAATACAAGTTATTTGGTGAAGTAAAAAGACAAAACATCTTACAGAGTAGTAACTTCGAAAGTAGTTTTTGTCACTGAATTAGAATTTGGGCTCATAATTTCCCCAGGCATAAAGATTTTGATGTATCTTAATTTCAAAATACAAGTTATTTGGTGAAGTAAAAAGACAAATGTAGTTTTTGTCACTGAATTAGAATTTGGGCTCATAATTTCCCCAGGCATAAAGATTTTGAAGTATCTTAATTTCAAAATACAAGTTATTTGGTGAAGTAAAAAGACAAAACATCTTACAGAGTAGTAACTTCGAATGTAGTTTTTGTCACTGAATTAGAATTTGGGCTCATAATTTCCCCAGGCATAAAGATTTTGAAGTATCTTAATTTCAAAATACAAGTTATTTGGTGAAGTAAAAAGACAAATGTAGTTTTTGTCACTGAATTAGAATTTGGGCTCATAATTTCCCCAGGCATAAAGATTTTGAAGTATCTTAATTTCAAAATACAAGTTATTTGTGAAGTAAAAAGACAAAACATCTTACAGAGTAGTAACTTCGAAAGTAGTTTTTGTCACTGAATTAGAATTTGGGCTCATAATTTCCCCAGGCATAAAGATTTTGAAGTATCTTAATTTCAAAATACAAGTTATTTGGTGAAGTAAAAAGACAAAACATCTTACAGAGTAGTAACTTCGAAAGTAGTTTTTGTCACTGAATTAGAATTTGGGCTCATAATTTCCCCAGGCATAAAGATTTTGATGTATCTTAATTTCAAAATACAAGTTATTTGGTGAAGTAAAAAGACAAATGTAGTTTTTGTCACTGAATTAGAATTTGGGCTCATAATTTCCCCAGGCATAAAGATTTTGAAGTATCTTAATTTCAAAATACAAGTTATTTGGTGAAGTAAAAAGACAAAACATCTTACAGAGTAGTAACTTCGAAAGTAGCTTTTGTCACTGAATTAGAATTTGGGCTCATAATTTCCCCAGGCATAAAGACTTTGAAGTATCTTAATTTCAAAATACAAGTTATTTGGTGAAGTAAAAAGACAAATGTAGTTTTTGTCACTGAATTAGAATTTGGGCTCATAATTTCCCCAGGCATAAAGATTTTGAAGTATCTTAATTTCAAAATACAAGTTATTTGGCGAAGTAAAAAGACAAAACATCTTACAGAGTAGTAACTTCGAAAGTAGTTTTTGTCACTGAATTAGAATTTGGGCTCATAATTTCCCCAGGCATAAAGATTTTGAAGTATCTTAATTTCAAAATACAAGTTATTTGGTGAAGTAAAAAGACAAATGTAGTTTTTGTCACTGAATTAGAATTTGGGCTCATAATTTCCCCAGGCATAAAGATTTTGAAGTATCTTAATTTCAAAATACAAGTTATTTGGCGAAGTAAAAAGACAAAACATCTTACAGAGTAGTAACTTCGAAAGTAGTTTTTGTCACTGAATTAGAATTTGGGCTCATAATTTCCCCAGGCATAAAGATTTTGAAGTATCTTAATTTCAAAATACAAGTTATTTGGTGAAGTAAAAAGACAAAACATCTTACAGAGTAGTAACTTCGAAAGTAGTTTTTGTCACTGAATTAGAATTTGGGCTCATAATTTCCCCAGGCATAAAGATTTTGAAGTATCTTAATTTCAAAATACAAGTTATTTGGTGAAGTAAAAAGACAAATGTAGTTTTTGTCACTGAATTAGAATTTGGGCTCATAATTTCCCCAGGCATAATGATTTTGATGTATCTTAATTTCAATATACAAGTTATGCTAATTTGGACAATTGATAGATAAATCTCGAAAGTTAAATTCGCCTTCGAAAAATATATAGAAAATGATTATCCTTTTTTTGTTTCTATCTTTTCAACCCGCTACTGTAGGGTCGTCTTATTCGAGGGATCTTTCGATTTCCAGTTCATTACTAAGAAGGTAATCATTTTCGATATAAAATCTGTCCCAGAGTTATCCTAGCGAATTAAAATGTATAAATGTTTATAATTTTAAAATCAAACAAACTAAACTAACATCAGTTTTAGATAAAAATATTTCAAAACCCAAAATAAATTGTGTCTCTTAATTTAATTTGGGTTTTATCCAAAATACCTGGTTTTGTACCTGCTCTTTTCGTCTTATTTATAAACACTAACAGAATACACCTACCCTTAGTAAATAAATGTTACTCTTGACAAAGACTTCGAAAGTCGAAACAATTGTAGAGTGTTAAATAAACAAAAATTGAAACATTTAAATGCGTTCTTTGTGTTTAATTTAATATTTATTTTAAACGATGTTTCGTAAATACCCCACCGCAAATTCAATTGAAATTATTGTAGGTACTTTTGATATACCTTCTTTTTAAGATTAGAAATGCAATGGCTGGTGATAAGTGAAATTTGCTCCTGTAATATATATTGTAGTGGTAGTCTTCAAGCGCATAGATCTTTGTACTCAGAAATATTTACTACGTTTCCAGGGAAAGCTTAAATAAATAGTGTCTAAAACATTGCATGCCGTTTAAAAGACACGAAATAAATTTGATAAGGGAACTAGGGAATTAAGCTGGGAGATAAACGCATCGAGGTAGAATGTTTCTTCGAGTGAATTTATAAAAGACCACAAAATAGATTTATTTATAGGTACCGGTAAGAAAATCGCAAAAGTGCGCAATATTACTCTAAAAAGAAAAGAAATTGTATTATCAAAAATCTTAAAATTTCAATAATTGAAGAAGCGTTAGATAGTTTCAATAAATCGTCGACCGAACGGACATTGCTTCGTACAATTAATATCCAGTAACTAGATGTTAATCGCAATCTATAGATATTTACTACTAACTGTAGTAAATCACAGTGTTTGGCGTTAAAGTTTTCTACTAAGATATATACACGTAAACACCAAATTACTAAAACAACATGTAAGTTTTGAAGAATTTTTTAGTAGGGGTAAATTTTAAATACATTAGTGCGATATTAATTATTGAATTAATTTACCCCTACTAAAAAATTCTTCAAATATTTCATTATTGATGATTAATAATAATATACATTGATTCCGACGTTCTCTGACTTAGAAACTACATTCTTCGTTGTTACTGTTGTCACCTCTTGTAGCTTCAGTTCGAGTGCCGGAGCGAGGGCGTGAGTGACAACAGTAACAAATGCCTCCTTCATTGTATGAGGTAATCTGTAGTGGGTATAAATTAATTGTCGATGTGCCCATATCCTAAACAACTCCATCCGTTCGATACTAATACTATTTTAAATGCTGATAATGGTTATCGTCAATTTCAGACTAATTTATACCAACACATAGCAGTTCAGCTCTAAATTTTCGAGACTCAACATCAATTCACCTTTAAGTCCGCCCTAGAATTATTCGCAAGTTTAGTGGTAGATATATGTTGTTGTTTTTGGTTAATTAATTTGATTCGTATTCGATTACGCCCTCCTTAAAAACATAAAGTGGCACAAACATTAAAGAGATAGTGCATAAAAATTTGCACAATTTGAGTGTGTCATACTTCGTACTATACTCACGATTTTGTCATTTTTAAAGTTAGTTGGAACCTACAAAGTTGATATAACCCTTTTTTGAATTTCTATTGAACCATTTTACATAAATTTAAAAATACATTGTTTGTTAATAATAGTAGCTGCATAATGAGAATATTTGTGTAGTTAATATTTTCAGCAGGTGAATTTTTAAATTTAAAACGTTTTCTTTGTCCTTTGAAGTTCGGTACTTTCAAATAGAAATTCCATTACATTGCAGTCGAATTTAATCGGTGTCTGTTCTTGGGATGCCCCAGATGCAGATAACGATGACAAATGACTTCTGGAAACCAATAAGCATTGGAAGTTCCCATTATTCGTTATAGGAAAATTTACTTAAAAATGTTAACATGCTTCACTTGGTTATGTTACTGTTTTATCGTCATAAATTATTGGAATAATTCAAAAACTTTATCCCCTTTTATTCTTCAATATGTTTAGCTAATATTTGGCATTATGGATACAAAGCGTAAACTAAAATAAATGTAATTGAAATAAAACAATTATTACGTTTTTGGTCAGAAATTTATCGAGACCACCAGACACGGATCGCGATTTCGCTCTTATTAGAAGCTCATCAGCGTGCCATAGGCAAGTCTCGGTAAATTACTGACCAATCTGTAATGTTCCGTAAAGAACAGTTAATATAATAATAACATAGAGGCAATTGTTGCCATCTAGTGGATTTTTGCTACTACAGAAGATATTATACTGGACAAGGCCTCACTGAGGTATTTAAACTTGTCCAGATGAATCAACAATGCAGCCTATATACGTGAATTCACGTAAAGCTTATCAAAAACAATTATTATGTTTTTGGTCAGAAATTTATCGAGACCAACAGACACGGATCGCGATGTAGGCTGCGTTGTTGATTCAACTGGACAAGTTTAAATACTTCAGTGAGGCCTTGTTCAGTTTAATATCTTCTGTAGCAGCTAAAATGGCAACAATTTCCTCCATGTTATTATTTAATTGAAACACTTTCACTGGTGATATCGTAATGAAACATTATAAATAACAGAAAAGAGGACGAAAGAGCACTTGGTATATTTCAACTAAATTTATGATTAACCTCTGACAACTGTTTCGACCAGCCGGTCATTATCAAGGATTGGCATGTAATTTATCCTCAGTACTTGTTAATTTACTCTTCGATAATAACCAGCTCAGTTGGAACAACTGTCATAGGTTGATAATAAATTTAGCTGAAACATACCAAGCGTTCTTTTCTTCTTATTTTCTGTTATGAATAATTGGATACGTTCTTATCCGCTGAAAATATTACGCAACATCGGCTTCTGTAATGGTCAAATGTGGGACCTGCTGCAAATTAATCACTATGTTATTATTATATTAAATCTCATCAACACAGTATAGGTAGCTTCAATAAATTACTGTCCAAACCAAAGTTTACAATAGCAGTAAATACCAATAGATGGCAATATACTAACAATAATTTGATATTATTTGAACTTAAGCTATACTTTCTGCACGATATATCATAATATCTCTATTACTTAGAGATGTTTGGCATAAAATTTAAAAATTAAATTGATACATGCGCTGCCATTGTAAATCAAATAAATTAAAATATGATAATTATTTTTATGAGAATAGCCCCAAAAGATACTTTTTCTGTGTTCACTCCTATATTACCGTCACTGTGCTGTCGCCTAAAATGTCGAAATGAACAAAAAAAGAAGAGATATGTATTTTGCAAAAAAAAATGAAAGACCAAAACGCAGTTTTCTCGGTGCCTTTTTGCTGGATTAGTGAAAAGAATCAACCCTTTTGTGTTATCCACACAAGGATTTCTTCTAATAAATATTAGAATTAGAATAATACTTTTAGGAACGAATACAGCCACTTTAACCATTCTAATCTTAAATTTACACGTTTACTTTAACTTTATAATAGTTTCAGAACTTCACAATAATAGTTTAGAAATCCAATATAAACATTTTTATTCAAACTTATCACCATTCTATGTCACAAATACCAATATAAACTCGATTAAAAATACAGCAGAATATCAATTAACCGTCACAGGCCTTTGTTCTCAAAGTACTCAAAATTGCCGTTCAAAAAGTTCGAGACTCAAAGAAACAGAAGAAGTTGATTTATTATTCTATTTAGTATGTAATTGTACACCTATTTTCTAACGTAAAACGTATACTTCTGTAATTAAAAATCTGATCTGTATATGTTTATTAAATAAATTCTGTTAACCGTCGACGATGACAGTTACTAATCGAGTTTCTACGGTAACAATGTAAACTGTTTTTTGAATACGAATCCCTACAATTGTAACTACTTGTAACTTGAAACTGTTGCGTATTATGGAATAACCCGCTGTATTAATCTGTTTAATAGTTTAGTTTCAACTTTTTATTGTTTATGTAAGACCTTTATCCACTTTTGTAATAATTTTCAGAATAGAATCAGTTAGTTCTTTGTCATGGAGGCATAAAACCTTCTTACAACTAAACTTATAGAATAATCATTCTGATAGAAGAAGTGTATAGCGTAAATAGCTGAGCCGCGGGTTCTGTTTGATAAGTCGATATCCTTATTGAAATAGCGCCTTGTTGAACATTTTAAAACTTTTGTGTGTTTCATCCCCACCAGCTAGTTGTGCTGGAGGTAGGCAGTCTCTCCGATATACATTGTAGTGCAAAGCCGGGGGGTAAAGCGTAAGACCCTTTCCAGCCTTCTTCAGAGTAGCCGGACCCGTATTTGAACCGGAATCGAATCGATGACGTCTCGAATGCTAAGCAATGATCTAGAGCACTAGACCACGCCGCTCGGTGTTGAACATATTGATATACATATTTCTAGATCGTCTTATTTATACCCAAAATATTTATATTTTTTACTATATTTGAAGATGAACATAATGATAGTTGGTATGTAATTGTTTGTGCATTATTAGTACGTTCAAATTATTTGAAATAGTAGGAATTGTGAGATATATGTAGGTACACGTAAGTATGTTCGTTGGATATTTATAAAAGTTTAGATAGCCTGCTAGAACTCACTTTCAAATCTTAATTAAAGGAAACACTTCACACTCTTAGATTTCTTTACTTAATGGGGTATTGATTTCTTTTCCCGTGTGGCTATATAAGTAAATGGACGTAGAAGGGTTTGTGAAAGGTCGTAAAGGTTTTATGTGTTTACCGAGTGGCTAGACGATTTAATTGAAACAGTACTTCTTATTTTGGATCCTGAGTAATACTAGAACATATTTTTGTTGTATTATTCACGTAACATTGAACAAAATAGTTAACGTCTGTAACAATAAATACAGCTTCCTTATGTTATCGGAAGTTTTTATGCTAGATACAAAAAATGCAATTTCGATAAACGAAAATTTTGCAATTCTTAAGAGTATGATTGTGTTGATCATTACCTGGTGATTGTTTCCATATTAGTTTTTATTTAAAATCATAAGCTTTCACAAATATTATACATACATTAATATGTGAACGTCAAAGTTTATTAATCATTTATTAATATCATACTAAAAGCAGTATATTTCCATGTACTGACACACCACAGTTGGCAACAAATATCAGTAGGTATAAGGTAATATACTGCCTTTAAATCAACTTTTTTTACGGAACAACTTCAGTTTGGTGAGTAATTTATCTATGTTTTTTATGGTTTGTTGATAAGATCTACGTGTTTGGTTTGATAAGTTCGTGACCTTTTGAATTTTTCGCGCAGTGAGGCTAATAGCAAGACTATTTCCGTTAAGTGCTATCTATCGGCAGACTACTATAAAATTTTGAGTAAGCTGCGAGGTTTAGTTTATGTTTAACAGCCATTGATAGCAGCTAACCTCGTTAATTTCCACAATAATGGAGAAAAGTAAATTTGGTGTGCTGATTAAGCATTATTTGTTGCGCAAAAAATCCGTTAAAGAAACCGACGCGAAGCTTGATAAATACTATGAGGACCCTGCACCGTTGGTTTCAATGGTTAAAAAGTGGTTTATTCAGTCAAAAGAACTCGTTACGCCAGAAATCCAAAAATCGTTGACAAAATCCTTGGAATGATACTAGATGATCGAAGGTTACAAGATAAAAGTGCGTGAGTTTTGAGTTCGCTGAGGCTGTAAGCATCTCAACTGAGCGAGTGTATCATATTTTGTATGAATAATGAATATTTGGACATGAACAAGACATCGGCAAGATGGGCGATGGGTGCCGCGATTGTTAATGATCGACCATAAACATCATCGTGTCACAAATTCAATGGAGTGTTTGGAAATGTACAGCCACAATCCAAACGAGTAAACGAGTTTTTGCGCCGTTTGAGTCATGGATCCATCGCGCCACATCAGATATCAGGCAACAATCGAAACAGTTGGTTTCTACGGGTGAACATGCATCGAAGAATGGGTCTATCGGACAATCGGCTAACAATGTCATGGCCAGAGTTTTCTGGGATTCACACGGTGTAATTTATATTGATTACATTGAAAAAGGTAAAACGATCAACGATCAACAGCAAATATTATCCAGAGTTGCAGCTGCTGGACAGATTTGACACTGTTATGAAGCAGAAACGACCGCATGTAGCCAAGAAAAAAAATGTTGTTGTTGTTATATCAGAACACTACAAGGGTGCACACGTGTATAGTCACCATGATGGCAAAATTTCGTCAATTGGGCTACAAACTGCTACGCCATCCACCTTATTCTCCGGATTTAGCCCCTTCCGACTTTTTCCTGTTTCCAGACCTGAAGAAATGGATGGGTAGTAAAAGATTTGGGTCGAATGAAGAGGTTATCGTGGAAACAAATGGTTATTTCGAGGGTATTGAGAAATCATTATTTAGAAGAAATAAAAAAAACACGATGGACTAAATTTATCGAGCTTAAAGGAGATCATGCAGATAAAATAGTTATTTTTTGTCAAAAAACTGATGTTTTCCTTTAAAAGTCACCGACTTATCAAACCATCTCGTAATAAGATCAAAATCGCGATCCACATCTGATAATTACGATAAATTTCTGACCAAGAGCTAAATGTTCATTATTAATTTCGAATGCGTGCTTATTATGTAATATAGGCTACGCCATACATTCAGTTTATCAAGTAAATATCTTCGGAAAGCCCCTGTCAAATATACGAAATAGCACAGTTAGCTGCAAATATCAGTAGATGGCAGCATACTGCCTTTAATACGGTACTAAATCAAGTTTCTCTTGAAGATATAGCTTCGGTTTGGTCAGTTATTTATCGATGCTGCATATGGCGTACTCATGAGATCTAATAGAATCGAAATAGCGATCCACATTTGGTAATTTCGATAAATTTTTCCCCAGTGACTAAATGTAAATTGTATATACGTATGAGTATGAAACGTAATTAAGGCAAATTGGTCGAGTACTGAACACACACAATACAAGTTTTATTCATTAAGTCACTGCTTAGCAATATTGTCCCACCCTACGAATAAATATTCAATATTTACAGGTAATTTACAGTTTTGCTTTTACAATGACGTTCTTAAATACTATTTAATCTAATGTGGGGAGTTATATCATTTACCGTATTTACCATTTACCGTATAAAATATTGCACATTTTCTGTTACATTTAGCACTGTTAATTATGAAAATTTAGTTGTGACCCTTTTTCTATCTAAAATTTTCAGTGTTTTACCTTTTCTTTGGGAAGTACAGTTTTAAGATAATTTATATTAAGTTATGTCTATTTTCTATCGAGTGGTTTTTAAATAAGGAGTTTTAATTATAGCTTTTTAAATGTTAATTTTTTCGGTTCTTAAATGATCTCTGTCTGTCCTATACATCTCTATCTACTGAACTAGAATCTCTAAAACTTAATTTAGATATGTCGCTTTCTGCTAACAAGTTCTATTTATGTTTTTTGTCGTTAACAAGCTTGATTAAATTATTTTGTTTTGTATGCTATTTCTAAATTCCCACTTGTTAATACTTTCGCTATTTCTGTTACAACATTTCCTGTGTGTAGTGTAAATTTATTTCGATTTTTATGTTTATATGGACATATTAAATAAATATTAATTTTCTGTTGTTTTTGGCCATTATTATATCAATTAGTTCAGTTTGATAGCTATTATTTCCAGCTATTTATTTAATGAAGTTAACTTTTTCCCCAAAAAATATAATTATTTTTTTAATTTAGTTTACAATGTTTATTTTAATGTTTTGAATATTCTAGTAGTTAGCAAACATACATACTGTTTAGATAAATTGAATTTTTCAATTTAAATGTTATTGATAAACCAGTAACAATGCCCTTGGTAGTACTCAACCTTAATAGTTGTCATAGTTATTATGAAAATATTTTTTGGTTTATCTAACTTATTATTAATACTTCGATTTTAACTGTTTAGGTTTATCCGATTTAGCCAAAAATATATCCCGACTAAACCTCCAATAGGCTGCAGCTTGTTTCCATATAAATTGTTTACGTAAGCTAACCGAAACAAAATTTGAAAATGCTTATGAAGTGTTAGTACCTGCATATTCTTCAGATTTTCCAATTCAATAACATTGATACTTTTTGCGGTAGAAAAATAAGGAAAGTAGTTTAACAGTTATATTAGATATATGTAAGGGCCGACTGGAAAGTTTCGCCAATAGCGCGAAAACATGGTAATAAAAGAATCTGCCGAACTGCACGTTATGGCATGTGATAGCTGCAATTCCGCTTTACAAAACTACAATGTTGTGTTGAAGTCCGATTACAGGTTCGTTTTTAGTAGTCGTTAAAATTGACTGATCAAACGCTATGTCAATGCGGTTAAATTGCGCGCAGTAATCGAATTTTTACTATCAGAAAATATGAATCCTGTACATGTTTTTAGGCATTTAAAGGCAGTTACACGGTATTGGTACTTATGATTGACGTATGTAGAAATTTCACGAATGTAAAGCCGGTGAGGCAAAACTTAAGAACGCATCTCATAGCTGATAACCAGCTTTTTTGCAACAGAAGAAAAGAAGGTGAACGATTTGATTCAAAACGACCGGTGAGCTAACCAGTAATGATTTGTCAATCAGTGAAGAATAGGTATCTAAACAGTTACCCAAAAAATTGGATGGGTTCGTAAACTGATGTTTGAACCTATTTCAAACAAACGAAAACCTACGGTGTGCTGATGAGAAGCAATAAGTGCGAAATCGTGATACACCTATGACAGTTTCAGCAGAACACTTACCAAGAGCATATTTTAATTTTTGTTCGATGTGGTTATGTACCTACCACGTAGTTGATTCACTAGTCTTTTTTTACTAATCCTGAATATTGAGGTCTATATGTGGTGCTGGTTTCTTGTTTAATTTCTGAACGAGTTAACACTTCACTCATCAATTTTGACCTAAAAATACTACCTCTATCTGACTCCCGTAGTTTAGCGAATCTATTCGTGATTCCCATGTTTATATCACTGGTATATCATGTAAAAGTTTATCATTTTCGCTTGGTTTGAAGTTCTTCTTATATAGTATGCCATCAATCATAACATAAGTTTTTATTTTTATACGTAATGTCAATGATCCCCGCTCTATGTTACTTATAACATATGGGCTGAAAAGCCCCGAGCTTAACAAAGAAAACACGTTCTTTTTTGTTCAAAATTGGCTTTATTCATCAACGTAATCTCTATCAAGAGCAACACAATCATCCCAGCGCCGCTCTAACATTTCAATACCACTTTTGTAGAACAACCTATCTTTAACCTCAAACTAGGCCGCAGCTTCACCCCGGCGTGCATTTTTTTGAGATCTGCAAACAGCCAGTAGTCGCTGGTAGTAGTCTCCAAATCTGGAGAATACGGTGGATGTGGGAGCAATTCGAAGTTCAATTCATGTAGTTTTGCCATTTTTTTGATGAAAAGTGATTTGTGACACGCTGCGTTGTATTGATGAAACAAATTTTTTTTCTTTACAATATGCGGTCGTTTCTTCGCAATTTTGGCCTTTAAACGCTCCAATAACGCTATATAATCACCACAATTCACTGTTGATGGTATTTCCCTTCTCAAGATAGCAAGATAGTCGATGAATATTACACCACGCACATTCCTAAAATACTGAGATTTCGAGGCCATAACCTTTCCAGCCGATTGTTGTGCTTTCGGGCGCTTTGGACGAGGCTCACCAGTTGGTCAGATGACGATCGTTTTGATTCCGGAGTGAAGTGATGGATGATGGATCCATGTTTCATCCAATGTCACATATCGACGCAAAAATTCCGGTTTACGTTACGTTTACGTTTAAACATGGTTAATCACTGCTCACAATCAACATATCAACACGTTCTTGTTTCTGGTCAACAGTGAGCAAACGCGGCACCCACTTTGAACAGAGCTATAATTTTCTCATAGTCAAATTCTCATGCAATATAACATAAAGCCAAAACGTTCTTTTGATATCTTTACAACGTCAGCTAACTCACGCAATTTCACTTTTCGATTATTCAAAACGATTTTGTGGATTTTTTTATGTTTTCTGGTATTACCTCCTCCATTACCGTGTTACCGTCCATTGCGTTCTACATCATCAGTGTCTCTACGACCACGTTTGAAGCAAAGTTTCAGCAAACCAACGTTTTATTTTGTTTCGATTGTTTCCGAAGGAGCGGAGTCTCCATAACACTTTTCAAGCCTTTATTCATTGCTTCGTTTGAATGGTATTTTTCACCATAAAGAAGCAGTGTAAAATTAAAGCATGAGATTGTTTTTGATCTATTGTTTTGGAAGTAACAAAAGCACCTTGATAAAGTCACTCTTAGCATAATAACTCACAGCTAATGAATATAATATCATGAAATTTTAACTGCTGTCTTTTGAAGGTTAGTACTAACTGAAAAAGAGGTGGATGCAATAAAACTAGCGCCATCTACTTATTAAGCCTGGGACTTTTTCGCCCATGTATAGAGCAAACAGTTGATCAATTAAGAAGCATGCTGAATAATGTTCCCCAACATGTGGTAAGCAAAACAACATTACGTTACTTTTGATTTAGGGGAGATAAATAATAAATAATAAATTGATCGTAGGAACAGCCATTTGGCACTTGTAGAGAAATAGCCTTTTAGCACAAAGTTAATAACTAACAGGGTTTTTAATATACATAGCACACTGAGTTTAATTTTGGCGCTAAGGTAAAATATATCGCTTTTGTGAGTACGAAACTGTGCAAGATAAGCCTCAACATAAAATGGTTCACCTTAGATAAATGAGCACGTAATATAAGTAGTAACACAAAACCACTTTTACAACGAAACGTATTTGAATCTTCTACGTACATCAAAGGATTTTTATTATAGAAACTTTTAATTGATGTAGATATATATGTAGTACTGATTTAGGTATCTATATCTTTTATGGTCAAGATGTTTTATTTGAGAAGGATGGACACTTCAGTTGTCCAATAAGAATATTATAGTATATCAGTAATAAGACTGAAGAGACTTTCTACTAAGTAAGTAAGTCTTACGTTGATAATTCCAACTTTTGAATTGTCCGTTTTTAAAAATTGTTTGTGGAATCAGGGGTAAGTCTCTTGAATTTCATTTGATTGTACAGGGGCTGTCTTCTAAATATTTTTGATAGACGGAGAAAATGACTCGAGTACTAAGAATTGGATCATTTTATACGATTGAATTAAATAAACCTGAAAGACGAATAAATAAATAAGGATCATTATGAATAATATCGAAAAATTTACAAGTATTCATGAAAATAAAAACCTATATACCTAAATGTACTAAAGATGTAGGTACTTAAGTAGATACAAACAGATCGGCAAGTTTAAGGAAAGTATTGACCGTAATGAATTATCTGCAGGGATAGGAAACAAGTGTTGTCCACTACGCATCTAGGGGCGTTGCAGACCATGAACCTTTCTTACCCTGGTAGTATTTTACATAAGATTATGCTATTGTAGATTACTCGAGAAAAGTGATTTTTGAATAAATACTAAAAAATGTGTTTAAAAAATTATTAATCTCAAAAGAAAACTATAGAATAAAATTATTACGGTAACCATGTTATCAGCATATAGCTAAGTAGAGTTTCATTATCAAAAAATGAAAATGATTTTTAGGAATATATCTGCCGAGGTTGTTGAAATATAATCATAGAGTTATCAGTCCGAAGACTGGTTGTAGAAACAGTCCGATAAATAAAATTGCGCGTTTCCTGCCATTTCTCCTAATTAAATAAGTAAAGTAGGTTGGTCATCATTGTTAAATTATACCATTGTCTATACATTGTCATTATATAATTGTTAAATTACATCGGCCAACTCCGTCATTAATAAATAGGTTAAAAAGAAAAAACATAGATGTGTGAATTTATTTTGGTCTATGTTTTGTAATGAGTGAAGTAGAAATTTTATATTCTTGTGGCGATTTAATATTTTAATTTCAAACGAAATATCCTTTTTCTATTCTTAGAGGTACATATAAAATATTTATATAGGAAGTATAAGGTATTTGTGTACTATAGTCAATATTATTTTCTTGTATTTCTATTTCTATACCTTCTCTGTACCTGTTGTTCACTTAACGACTATTTAATTACCTCCGTACTTTCCTATAATCCCTTTTGACAATGCAATTCTGTTTACTAACTGCATACCGTCTACATTTCTTACCTATCCCTAATGACAATTTTATTGTGGGTTCCTTCAGTGATTTAGGTTTTCAGAATTTTGTGTTATCGATCTTTTCTAAATTCATCCCTAGTTTCACTAACAAGCTTCTAGCTCCTGCAATTTAATTTTCAAAACCACTAACAGTTCTGATCTAACCTTTCTACTTCTAAGTTCTATTTTCATAAAAGCTAAATTATAAACTTCATTCCAATCTTCTTCAAACTTCTTTCACTTTCCTGTTTTCATTTATGTTTTTATTCAAACTTCAAATATTGCGGTGCACTCTTTGTGAAACATTGATAATACAAATAAAATAAACGAAAATAAGTGATCACCATTGTATTATTCAAACTCGATATATGTTTTGGGCATATATGCATCTTACTCTCGAGTTTGAATAATAAATTGATGTATTCTTCTATCTGATTCTACACTGATCAGCTGAAGATTCAGCAAATTTAATCTCGTAAGAATTAACTCTTTATTTCGACTGACATTAATAAAACAAATTATTTGATGTATGGAGCTCCTTCTGGTAAGTAAGTACAATCCATTTTTTGGCTGCCTCCTTTTTGGCTTTACTATACATAAATATAGTATACTCTATTTTTTTTAATCCTGTATTCTACACTAACTATCCAAGTTAACCTGAATGTTCAACTTTTCCATTTTTTATGTTGCTTGTATTAAAATATTTACCGTAATAAACGACCTTTTGTACATTGTACGTAACGCGAATTAAAACCTTTGAAATAAATAATTAGCCGTCCCAAAACGTGAAAATATTAATGAGCCCCACTAACAAGTTATTTTTATTATTACAGAAATACGTTTTACAAAGGACACGCAAATAAGTCAGTTTCCATATCACGTTGTCCTTCAGTTTAACGATACCACACTCCTGCCTGGAAACGGAAAGAGCGAGGTATGTAAGTAATTATAAGCAACATGCAAAACCATTTTTTTTACCCGCGCATAATACCTACCGCTTAGATATTCTTGTAATAACGACATTCGTATGAGAATGTCCGTCGGCATCGTCCTTGAGAACGGAATGTGCGCACTTTAATAACGCCATCTAGCTTCGCCATTTTTAATATTATGTGGAGTCAGAGCATTAGTATCATAGAGGTAATAGAATAAAGTTAGGCAAGTCCCATGCCGCTCTGAAAATGGCGGTGCTATGTGAGATTAATAATAAGTGGTACACCTTTTTGTGTTTCATTCCCACCAGCTACTCGTGCTGGTGGGCAGGCAGTCTCTCCGATCTACACTGTAGTGCAAAGCCGGAGGGTAGGGCGTAAGGCTCTCTTCAACCTCCTTTCAGGAATCGTGGGAATGGATGGATGGTGTGGTTAGGGAGAGAAAAATGAGACGGACGAGATGAAGACAGAAGAGAAGTGAAAGATTATCTGTGGAATATTACTGCTCCAGCATTTGCCTAAATAAATGATCCAAGGAAACTACAGAAAACTTGGACCAGAGCAGCCCGCCCGACTCGGGTTCGAACCGGTGGCCTCCCGAATGCTAAGCAATGATCTAGAGCACTAGACCATGCCGCTCGGTACTCTCTCTATCTTTGTAAAAGTCTTTATACCCCTATTGGTATAGTACCGCTCCTACTTGCCAGGAACATCTGACCAACTAATGCGCATGCACAGAATAAAAAGAGATAGATAATGTATCTTCATTTCGTTTTCTTTCTATTGAGATACTAAATTTCCAATAGTTTTTCTACTCTAATAAATAATATTTAATAAGTAGACTGGTTGCTCGACACATGATGAGACAATTTTATTGCCAACCCTTACCAAACTAATAAAAACAGTTTTTTTTTAATTTTATTCATCTTAAAGGGAGATTTTACTGAAATTTATATAATCTTATAATAATACGGAAACTGTTTATTAAATTCTAATGTATTAAATAAAATTTTAACTAATAAAAAGATGAAGGAATACTTAAAAGTTACCATTATTAATGATTTGCACACTGATTTTCTTTTCCAGTTCAAGTAAATTATAACATTCCTCAGTTATTCAAGAATAACATTACTCATTCATCAAATCCCTGAAATGTGATTATCACCCCACTCATAACAATTGAGATGTTATTTTTTTACAACCAAATTATCAGTAGGTACAGCCGTCACGAAGCTAAATACTTCCGAAAATATTTTGACCAAAATCGAACATATTTTCAAAGAAGTTTTTTTTAATTGCAATTATATAGCAATTTTTTGGTAGTTACATAGTTTTATTATCAAAAGGAACATGTGTAGTAAAGGACATAAGTTCTTAGCCAGTGATCTGTCGAAAACGTGGATCGAACATGGTGTTCACCGCGCCATCTGTGGTCATTCATGTGTAATACTAAACACTAACTAAACCGAAAACATTTTTTCCTACCTTCTTTACTACTGGGCAAATATCAAATTAATTGTATCGTTTGCGATGGGTTTATTGATGTAGGGTGCTCCGCTAATTGCCAAAATTTGAGGCCAGTTCACTCGTCTGCTTAATTTTACCATTTTATATATCTGCATATGGCGAAAAATTAAAAATAAAACTTATTTGCAACTTTTTTTAGTTTATTAACTTGGGCATTTTAAGTATTATATTTGTTTGGCAACTAACTGCCTTTTATGTTTTATTTTATTTGAGTGCCTATTTTATTGGTACTTTAATTTTATTATAATTTTGATTTAATATTCTTCATGTCAGCAATGGCATTTCTTGTTTCCATTGTTATTATAGGTAAATAAAGGTTTAATGTGTAATCCAGTTTTAATGCTGAACATTACGTTCTGAAGATATTTCAAATTACGTATCCAAGTTACAAATTTTCCGTTTTCGTGATCTGGTTACCACACGTTAATATCCTATTCATTCAAAACTAAGCTGGCACGTAATTGAGCGCTTAAACTGCAAACTACAACGTTATCACTTATGTGGAGAATATGAAGCGTACTAACCAGAATATAGTTTATAGGCTACGTATAGTTGGGTAGTACTACCACTAATGCCATATATTACCGTAACCTCCATGAAACCGAGAACTAGGACCTTTATATTGGAAAGGATGTGAGGAATGAATATAACTAACAACTTGCCTCTGACATTATTAAAAAAATAAATAAGAGTTGTGTTGAATTGTGCCAGTGCTGGTCTCTAAGAACAATTGACGCAGTGCAGTTCCACCACAAATTGAAGATAAATACATATGTTGTAAAATATTGTATAATTTACTGCTACATGTTTTCTTTGTCATTCTCTAATACTGTTCATCACAATTATCTGTCTCTGTACCTTGTATTCACCCTCTGCAATTTATGACCTACATCTGCCTATAACCAACACCGCCAATAAAAAAGCCTATCAACCAGTTGTTAGAATACGTATGACGTCACGACATTAAGGCCGATTGTTTTACATTAGATAGAGCGCGAGACGGCGCCAGCGGAAGATACGGTATAGAAAACGTTTCTTTCAGAGCTACTTAAAACGGAAAGTATTAGCAAACTGAAAGCTGGTGCTAATTAAAATTATTGTATAATTTTGCAATATTTAGTGATCATACTGAGACACTGGAAATATTTTCAGTGTATCGTTTATTATAATAATTATAACATCGAGCATGGTGAACAAGTGTTGTGTCCCAAATTACAGCAGCAATTATGAAACAAATAAGACTAAAGTTCATATCTTCAAGATTCCCAAAACTGAAGATCTTCGTAAAAGGTGGTTAAGTGCAATACACCGAGAAAATTTTATAATATCGGAACATTCTGTCGTCTGCCATCTTCACTTCCAGATAACCGATATTGTTTTCAGAAATTTATTAAAAAACAGGTAAAAAAAAAACGATTCAGTAATTTTCTGTTATTTTGATTTTAATAAAACGCCTCACGATATGTGGTACATAGTAATTGATAACTCACTGACAGTTTCTAAATATAGGAATGGTGTTTTAATAGTTCTTGAAAATTTACCCGTGCATGTAAGTAGTATAACGGAAATAGATTATAAATATACATCAATGTGCAAATATTATTAAAGGTGATAACAGCTCCACCAACTTTAAAAAAATTATTGTAAATAATATATCGAATTTATCAGATCTTCTTGATAATGCCGAAGATAACAGCAATAGTAAAACTAAACGATTCATAAAGTCACAGATACAGTTATTTACGCATTGTAAAACCCATCACAAATTTGAATTAGAATGCTTAATTATCTCATCAATTTTACGTAATATATCTCCGCATTGTTACAAATTCCTAAAGCATACTGGTATATTTAAAACAAAATTTTAAATGTTATATTATTCATTTCTATTCCGATCCGCGATGTTTTTACTTGCATGTGAACGTATCGCTTAAGTATCGGTGTCACGTTGGCCTGAACTGACTGACGTCATACTTTGGTTGTTGGGCTTTGAAAGATGAGGTGTTGCTATAACCCTATATCTTCATCATCGCCACAGCTATCCCTATCTCTTATTACTGCGTCTTTCCTTTTCTATTTCTTCCTCCTCTTTTCTCCCTTAAGTTAAGTCAGTGTTGAGTAAATCGCCACCAGATAAACCACGTGTACGCGCACACTCACAATCATACATTGTAACACCGCACCGATTGTGATTCATCTCGCTATTCTTTCAACTTCTTCCCGCACCTGATTGATACCAAATGTACATTTTGTAAATGTACGTTACAAGCAAATCATTTGTGTATTAATCAAAATTTTAATACCTGCAACCCTTTAATTAGGTTTGTCAGGACGTTTCATGTACTAACACCGCACCTTTAAGTTCGCTTGAGATTTAACGAGTGCATGATACAACATAATAGGAAAGTATATACGAAGAGAGCAGCAAATACCCGCCACCACAGCCGGAAACACGAGCTACAACATACACCTTAACAATATGCGAACCGTAATCTAATGTAGGCTTTCTTCTGCCATTTTTTACTTCTACTTCTGCCTCTAATATGTCTGTAACTAGCCCTTCGTGTCTCAAAAGGTGTCCTACCAATCCATCTCTTCTTCTTCTTATTGACTTGCATAGTACCCCTTAATCTCCTATTCCTTCTAATACCTCTTCATTTCTAATTTTTCCTTTCCATGGCACTTTGAACAACTACCTGCAGCACTACATTTTAAGCGCTTTTCCACTGTGCCTACTGTCCACGTTTCGCACCCATACATGGCGTGCTCCAAACACACTTTTGAAAATCTGTTTAGAATTAATTAAATTAATCCATCGCGAGCACATAAGTGCTTAATTTCCCTTTATTATCTTTTGCTTTATTATCTTACTTCTTAGATATCGAAAATCAAAGACTTCTTCTGGCTTTTAGTTTTCAATTTTTATGTTAATTCTAACCCTACTTTCATCTCTCTTGAAAATAAATATTTTCGTTTTATTTTTATTTATTTTCGTTTCATGGTCTACTATCAATATCGTTTCCATTTTATTTAAGACTGATGAAGAATGTACTATTTTTAGTTTCACTTTCCATATTTAGGTTAAGTGTTCACCACTGCATTCACTAGGCTATAATGTGTCGGCTGTGGTGACGACTAACTGCCCTTTTCCTATATGTACATGTCCATTATGTGTTTATCTTGTGACGGGACTATAATTTGTAGCTATATTCTTTAAAAAAAAGCCATTTTTGAGGTAATGTTAGGTTATGAAAAACAATTCATGAGAATTTCTTTCAAAAATGTCGGGGCTAGTTTTTGATAAAATAATAACAGTGCTGATAATTGCTTTGTTAATAACGAATTTTCGAAACAATAGTATGTCAAACTGATCTGTCATAATTTAAATTTTGGAAAAAACCAATCTATTCAAAATTTTAGTGATAATTTCATCAAAATAATCTTAAAATTATTCAGATTTAATATAACAGATAAAGATTGTGATGGTAAAATAACCTCAAAGCAATGGGAGTTGTGATCCGTTCATTGGGCCACTATCCACTATCCTGGTGAAGGAGATTTTAAAATGTATGCTGATGAAATGGAAAGAGGTGAAAATAATAATATAGATTTCAAAGTTTTTCTGCGAGTGGTTGCAACTCGGGTTTTTGAATACGAATAAAAATGTTAGATTTAAGATAAGTTCTTAGCTTGGTTTGAAATAAGGTGGGTGGCAGACTTGTTCTGCGTCCGTTTTTTTGAAGCTACAACGAAGACATAAAATGAAAATTTTGAAATAGGATAGCAACACTGTAACTAATTGTAGTATGTAGGCTTTCACGACCGGCGTCAATCGAATTAAGATAACTTAACGGGCTTTTGGGCCGTGGTCTATAGGCTTTTTGGTTGCCTGACGTTTCGTCAGCGGCTGCGGCTGACATCTTCAGAAGTGTTTGTGGTTTGGTCGTTGTAGCAGCTCTCGATCTCGAGATCGATAAGTTATCTTAATTCGAACACTGTAACTCCTTTAGAGTGAGTGTATGTAACACTCTTATGAGGAACACAAGTTACCAGCCAATAATAAATAAATAAATACGTTAGAGCACAACATTAGCACAATTGAGAATACTTCTTTTTTCCATTTCCACCGGACATGGAAAGGACATTATATACAGAAATTATATACGAAGAAGAAACAGCTTCGCCGTCTAATTTCTATTTAATACAATTTAAAAGCACTTGCTGTGTGTTTCACAAACCACTTTATTTTTAATGCAATAAGTTGAGCACCCTTGGACAACGGTATAATAGTTGAAACAGCTAGCAAATTTTGTGAAACAAACATCAAAGTATTTTCATTCTGTTGGACAGTTACACAGGTTAACAAAATCAGAGCTGAGAATAGAAAACAACAAAATTTTCTAATCTTACAACCAAAAAACCCAAATTTGCGTCATTTAGATTTTGGAAATAATATATTTCCAAATATAAATATAAATATGGAATCAAAAGAAACAACTACTCCAAGGGCTAATACCCCTACCGGCATTGAAATACACTGTTGATTTCCGATGAATATAACATATTCAAAAAGGATTTTAATTCTTTCTTTTTTGAATATAATATATATCCAAATCGTTATATGCAATTCTAAAGCCCGATACGTCTGAATTTACTAGTATCTTGGTTGTTTTGTTCTTCTATTTCAAAAAATGCGTTTTATGATTTGAGGTTAAGATATCTCATAACAGGCAATATATAGCCGTCTACTAATATTTACTGGCAACTGTATTATTTATTATGTTCATAGCAGTAAATATCAGTGGATGGCAATATGCTTCCTGTAATATAAAATTATATCAATTTCCTTTAACAGATCAACTTTGGTTTGGCCAGTAGTTTATTGAAGCTACATATGGTATACTGATGAGAACTAACAAGTTCGAAATTACAATCCACATTTGGTGATTTCGAGAAATTTCTGACCAAAAGCTAAATGTCCTATAAGTATCTCGAAATGTGGTTAGGCAATTATGAATCTGACTAAGTGCCCAAACTACCTCGAATGAGACATTGCTGATCCATGTTGTCCTGGGTGGAATTCAATACTAAAGGAAATGGTAGAATTTACAGGACAGTTTTTGTAAACAATTTACGTGTAGTTTAATGATTTTCTTTTGGAGAGAATGCAAATTCCTTAGACATAAATTAACCTTCTCACGATTTCTATTCAAATAACGTTACGAAACTTTGTCAGAGTTGGTGGTAAAGTTAATGCCTAGAGTCGTTAAGGATGAAGAAGTTCGTTAAAGTGAAAACTCTTTACATTGTAGTTAAAGCAACATTTTGCCAAGTGTAACAAGAAACGTGAATTTGCTTTGCGACGAATTATATAACGACTACTAACTGCAATTCACGGAACACTTACCTATGTAAACATTCTCAAATACAAAACTCTAATGGTTTTCAGTATCCACTAAATTGAATGTAATAAGTTATGAGTTTTATAGAAAAATTGTTCCACTTGGAAACTACTAATGAGAATACTAAATAGCAAAAGTAAAATGTAATTAAAATATCCATTTTTATCACCATCTCTTCTTTACTATACAGGGCGTGCAGAATATTTTTTCCGAAAATTCTTTTCTTGTATATGGTACAGTCTAAATATTAATTACATAAATAGTTGTATTTTTAAAAGAAACGCGCAATATTGAATGACTAATCAGATATTCAGTACTCTACAGTTGAGGACCGAATGGAGATAGAAAGGAATAGCCATCCGCTGCTGCCTGTACCTTAATCTACTTTCATAAATAATTTCCTTCAATAATGAGGCACTTGTCATAACGTTTGACCAGTTTTTGAACACCCTTCTCAGAGAACTCTGCCACCTGACTTGTTAACTGTTAACCACTGTACAACAACTGTCTTCACTTCGTCATCGTCTTGAAGACGCTGACCGCCCAGATGTTTCTTCAAGTGCAGGAACAAATGGTAGTCACTGGACGCCAGATTAGGGCTGTACGGAGGATGATCTAGAGTTTCCCAGTGAAAAGATGCGATATGAATTTTGGTCCGATTAGCCACATGCGGACGGGCATTGTCATACATATTTGTGCGGCCATCTTTAAATGCTCTCACCCACTTCCTTACCATTCCATCATTCATAATTTTTTATCCGTAAACTGTACAGATCTCAGATCTCACGATGAATATCAATCGATTTTAGTCCTTTAACACTAGAGAATCGTATAATAGACCGGACTTCAGAGTCGAAACTCTAGATTAAACTCGTGATTACCGGAGTCATCTTAAACACTCAGCAAACGACGTAAACAAGGGCGAATCAGACTGTAATGGTGTCAGTTCGTAGGTGAGAGATGTTGGTACTCAGTGGGCATGAACGGAACGCTGACCGCAGTGCTGCAACGGCAGAATTTCAAAACGGTACTTACTTAAAAAACATGCCTCGTATTTAAATCTTATAGATCTATTGCGCTCCGACTACTCAGGGTATGTAGAGTCAGTTGCGCATCCGGTATAAAAGCTATTACTCTAACTAATGTCTACATGGCCAACAAATTTTCGTCTTAAAAGAAGATCGGTCTTTGGTCGTTTGGAGATGTTAAAACGACGCAATAAAAGAATGCAATCGGGTGCAAATAAAGTTTAATTTTTACACTATGAACAATTATATACACTGATGAAGAATGAAGAAGATATTAGTAGTAGCAGTAATAAGGACTTGATGATTAAGTAAGTTTAAGTATGTTGGCGGAGTTAGAGTGATTCTGAGTAACTGACTGTGTGTGACTGACTAACTGTGATTGACTGTCTGATCATCTGACCTTTAATCTCCTGTTTAAAAATATATATTTAAAAAGAGAAAGTAGTAGGGGAACTATTCCTAAGGATTTTAGTTTGGCGTTATTCGAAGTAAGGATACCAGAATGAAGAAAAGGGTCACTTTCTATTGGAGAGGGTAAATGGGTGAGAGCGTGACAATTCGAACAACACCAAGTAAGAGTACAATAGGAAAAGTTCGAAAAACATTTGTAAAGAAGTTAAAAAGAATAGAATGAAATTGAATGAAGAAACTGTTATGTTAAAAAATACAAAGGAAAAGTGAAATTTGAAATGTATAGAGATAGACATGGTGTGAAGAAGAGTACAAAAGAAATAGATGTTATAAATTTAAGAAATAGAAATGTGAAGCATTAGACATGCGAAATAAAGATGTGTAAAGAAACAAAAATAGTAAAATTAGATACAGAATGTACAATGGCATATTTACAGAATATACAAAATGGACAACTTAAATTTACAACCCTGGAAGAGGCGAATGTTGCAATAAACACCACAGGTCTATCACAAAATGCTACAGAATAATAACGGTAAAAATATTCACCTAATCGATGCTCGGAATACTTGAATTGATAAGTAAGTATCAAATAGCGGATTAAGCCTACTAATAAAAGTAAAAATAAAATAAACAAACGTAGACAACCATAACCTGATCTAATCTACCAAAAGGAAATTTAGCATTGGAGTAAGATAGGAATTTCTTGCAACTTCTGGATGTATATGTTATTTTCTTAAATAGATACAAACAAATTTAACTAATTAAACTGATGTGCCCCTCGCAGTGCGATCAATCTGTCCGTGATGCCCAACTGGAAGGTATGTTAATATTCGATATTTGATAGGTAAAAGTGTCCTACTGGATGACTTCGGTAAATAAATCCTGCAGATAGTTTTTGTGGTTTCATTATACTCTGACAAAGCCCTGCATTATTTAATTATTTATGGAATGATAACAGACATTAACGCCCTGATACAATATATAATTACACATAAATGGTATACTAATCACAGTTTGGTAATGGTATTCTACATTACGTTTTCAAGCTTATCCTAATTATTCGCGGGAAAATGTGTTAATGTAAATTGAATTATATATATATGCCTACTACAAAATTATTTGGAGAATGCGATATAATCCGTACCAGTTGAGGCATATAATAAAGATAAAACCTTTCAAAGATCAATAATATATAAAAAATATATAATGCGAAAGAAATTTTTCACCAGGTCTCTCCAGCATATCTGGTAAACATAGAATACAAAAACGAAAAGTGAAAATTAACCAAAAATAAGAAAATCCCCTGTACTTTATAGTAGCAAATGGGGTTGGAAAAGTCGGTATTGATATTCGACGAATTCTATATTTATTAGGTTACATTTAATAAAAGAAAACACGATAACATCAATGAATGCAAAGATCAACGCGAACAATAAATCCAAATGCGAAGTTGTTACCGAAATGGAGAATGAGTGTGTTGAACGCATCAAGGACTATAGTAAAAGAAACAGAAAAGATGACTAAATTAAATGTAATTAATACAGCTGTCATCGTCAAAATATTTATTTTTCGCCTATCACTTATCCAATTACACCACAACTAAGAATATATAACTGTTTCGCCTGCTATATCACTTCTTCCTCTTCGCTATTCGCTTTCTATCGTTTCGTAACTAGAACCAACTCGCGGCATCTTATTTATAGTAACTGTATTAGTCCTAGAAGGTTCCAGAATGACGCTCTAGAAATTTCTAGTCTTTTACTTGGAATCTCGGCAACCCACACAACCGGTCCTGACGATTTACGTAGGTTGCCTACACGTAACAGTACGATAACATGTGTCTGTGTAGTTTCCACTGTACCAAAGTAATGCCGAAGGTCTTAGAAGAATTCTGTATCTTTTGTACATTTTTATTTTTATAAACAAGCAAGTTATGCATATCCGTTTGGAAAAAATAAATAGGGTACGTCGTCTTTATTGCTTTTGCCAATGTAGTAATCTGATGTGCCAGTGTAAATTACGGCTTTGGATTAATCTCTCAGCACATATGAGGGTAAACTAGAAATTTACGTAAACGCGACCGTGTGAATGCTTGCAATCGCTTTAATGAAATGTTTGAGTAAAACGATCTGCGTGTTTAGAATCGTAACGATTTCATTTGTGAGTTTATGAGCAGTAACTCATATACTCATGGACTCCCTGAGAATATTAGATATGCAAATTTTTTATTTTTTTAGAGTTAAATGGATGAAAGCATTCCATATCAGAGTTTATACAATATTCAAGAAATTTAATTAAATATTCTCTAACGATGAACGATAAAGTTCAACGTCCTGGTTTACGCACTTTGTCGACATTAATTTTATAAAAAGCGTTTATTGTCGAGTGCAAAGCATGACCGCATGATAAATATAAATAATACCTGCACAGAACAATACCTTGATTTTATAAAAGCACTTTCGGCCTGTTTATCCTAAAATTGCTTCCAATTCAACAAACAAATATATACAATCACAGATGGCTTGCTGCTTAAGAGGTTCCCCATAATTAATTATCAGAAATATTTAAGGACGACTTAGAAGAACGAATATTGAACAAACTTGATAATAATTTCTTATTCTACTATAGGCAATATTGGATTCGGTCTACAGTTACTTGGTTGAAATTCATATTGCACTAATTTCGAATAAATCACAGTATTTCTATTAATTACGAACATTTAAAATTCTCGAACGATTTTTCTATAAAAAACTCTAAAGAATTAATTAATAATATTGGCAATATACCAGTGCTCAGTAATAGCAAGTTTGTGTCGTTTGATGTTATTAATTTTTTCCCATCCGCACGACCAAAGGAAGTTTTACAAATAATTAAAAAATAAACATTACAATCTAATAATATGAATTTAGTCATTGTTAACAAAATCATTTCACTTTTCAAAATTTGTATAAAACAAAATTATTTCGTATTCGAGAACGAACATTATACCTGCAACAAGGGTTTAACGATGGGAAAGCCCCTCAGCCCTCTTTTAGCTGAATTGTTAATGGCAAATTTAGAATCCACGATTAAAAATTACAGGTATTTCAAAGATTGTCGGTATTGGTACAGGTATGTCGACGACATTTTAATAAGTATTGTAGGTTCCAACAGACAATTAAATAACTTTCTTAAATTTTTAAATAATCTTCATCCAAAAATTAAATTCTTATGGAATTAGAATCAAACAACGAAATAAATTTTTAGAAGGTACTTACTTTTATAGTTTCACAAATTAAAACAACTAGAATTCCACTTTTCTACTATTTGTTTCATTCTTAACAGTTCATTCATTATTGCTTCACTTCTCCTCTGACGAAATGAACGTCTGTCTCATCTTCTCTCCTAACCACACCACCCACCCATTTCCACGATTCCTTAAAGGAGGCTGAAGAGGGCCCTACGCCCTACCCTCCGGCTTTGCACTATAGTGTAGGTCGGAGGGACTGCCCGCCCACCAACACGAGTAACTGGTGGGAATTAAACACAAAAAAGTTTTTTCTTAACAATTCATTCACACAACATAAGCACCTTCAGAAGAAGTAGTATATTACAACATAATGTTAAGTAATAAATAAATAGTATAGAAGTGGAATTTGTAATTGCCTATACAATTGAATATTAAACGAAATACTGTTGTAGTCCCTGTTGAATAAGGGCGATAAACGAAACACTTGAGTATGTAGGTTGTTGTTTATGTGACAAGCAGGAATGGCTAAGATGAAATTTAACTTTCTCAGTCAAATTACGTAAATGGCCAGAATATATGGTTTATACTCGACGTAAAATTCGGAATTCGACATGCATCAAAAGAAGACGCTCACCCGCAAAAGTATTTTCACGAGAATATTGCACCCTTTCGTCTAGACCTATTCATATTCTAAACATTTTCTCACAAAGGCTACTAACCTTATATCGAATTACACGCATATATGTAAATTTTTATAGAGATACTGCATAATTAATTACTTTATCAGTTCCTAAATCTGATTTCCTTGTTTTAAAATGTTTAAGTTTAATTATATATTCTTGTGGATACTCCTATACTCCAAATAGACAAATTCAAACAAGAATTTTCTTGAAATTATCTGTTGAATAACTGTCACATAATATGTTTATGAAATTTCGTTGCAAATTGACCTACAAGTAGTTTCAATTTTCAATTGATACGTAGCTTACTTAGCTTAACACTAATTTTTAATTATACCGGGCGATGAAACTGAAACAATAAAAATGAATGACGCACTTAAAAATTTACGAACATTTTTTATTCATAATGCGTATTTTGCCTTGCTTGAGCGTTATATGAAGTACTGGAATAAGAAGAACGACATAATTTCTTATCCAACAAAATCGAAATTACCACGTGGATGGCAATTTCTAAAATATTAGTCTCCATCGGCACACCATACGTAACTTCGACAAATAACTGACCAAATCGATGTTATTCCGTACAAGCAAATTAATATAATATCATATGACAGTAAATTTATTGCCATCTATTGAAATTTACTTCTAACTGAAGTATTTAATAGCTTATATTACATAATAAGCGAGCAAACAAACCTGGGTGTCACATAATATAAGCTGAGTCGTAGATTCAGTTTGTCTTGTATATACCTTCGTAAGGCCCCTATAAAAATTATGAAATACTGTAGTTATCAGTAAATATCAGTATACACTGATATGCTGTCTGTAATAGAGCATACAACTGCTTTTTAGTTGCAGAAGACAATTGGATGTAATGATCAAAAGTGCATTAATAGAATTTATATGACAGTTATGTGATATGACAGTTACAGATGATATTATTTTCCTGCTGACCTCACCTTCGTGCTTGTATAAAGTCAATATTGACTTGAATCTGAATCTTCTGAAAATATTGCTAGTGGTATAGTAACAGGCGGCCTGAAAAGTTCATAGGCTAGCATAGAAAAAATATTTCTTTTGATAGAATTTGATTTTGTTATTGAAAATAGTTTCCTTCGAGAGCGATGCAGCTATTAGAGCGGTCATATAATTTTTCAATGCCATTTTTATAATACGATTTGTTTTTAGCTTCAGAATAGGCTTCAGTTTCGGCGAATACGATTACCTCTTCGTCGGCGCGAAATTTCTTTCCAGCGAGCATCCTCTTGAGGTCTGAGAATAGAAGAGTCTTTGGGGGCCAGATCTGGAGAGTACGGTGGATGTGGAAGCAATTTAAAGCCCAGTGCATGGAATTTTACCATCGATTTCATTGATTTGTGACACGGTACATTGCCGCTGTTCCGCAATTTTGTCTTTTAAACGCTCCAATAACGCTAGTCGCTGTTTATGGTTTGCCCCTTTTTAAGATAGTCAATGAATATTATACCATGATTATACCATTAGCATCCCAGAATACTGATGGAATAACCTTGCCAGCCGACTTTTGCGTCTTTCCATGCTGTGGAGTCGGTTCATCACGTGCAGTCCACAGTCCACTCGACTGACTGTTGATTGGATTCCGGTGTGAAATGATGGAGCCACATTTCATCCATCGTCACATACGACGCAAAAAATCGGATTTATTACGATTTAACAGCTCCACATACTGCTTAGAATCATCGATCCGTTGTTGTTTTTAGTCGATTGCGAGCTCGCGCGGCACCCACTTTGTACAGAGCTTTCGCATATCCAAATATTCATTCACAATATGACTAACATGTTCCTTTGATATCTTCAGGGTCTCAGCTACCTCAATCAATTTCACTTTACGGCAAACATTATTTTGTGGACTTTTTTGTTGTTTTCGTCGGTAACAGCCTCTTTGGGGCATCCACTGCGTCCATCGTCTTCTGTGCTCATTTCGCCTCGTTTAAATTTAGCAAACCACTTTTCTACGGTTGATTTTCCTGGTGTAAAATCCAAATAATGTTTATCAAGCCAAGCCTTGGTTTCAACAGTATTTTTATTGCCAAAAAGCCAAAATGCAATTTTTTATTAACACACAAAAATCCTTTTTATCCATGTTTTCAAAGTAACAAAGGTTCTTTCACTAAAAATGCTATATAGAAGAGTCTTTGGGGGCAGATCTGGAGAGTACGGTGGATGCGGAAGCAATTCAAAGCCCAATTCATGGAATTTTGCCATCGATTTCATTGATTTGTGACACGGTGTATTGTTTTGATCAAACAGCACCTTCTTTCTTTTTAAATGAGGCCGCTTTTCCGCGATTTCGTCTTTTAAACGCTCCAATAACGCTACGTAATAGTCGCTGTTTATGGTTTTCCCCTTTTTAAGATAGTCAATGAATATTATACCATGAGCATCTCAGAATTCAGAATACTGGTGCCATAACCTTGCCAGTCGACTTTTGCGTCTTTCCACGCTTTGGAGTCCAATTGTGCAGTCCACTCGGCTGACTGTCGATCTGTCGATTGGACTCCGGTGTGAAATGACGGAGCCACGTTTCATCCATCGTCATATATCGACGCAAAAATTCGGATTTATTACGATTGAACAGCTCCCAGCTCCAAATACTTCTTAGAATCATTGATCCGTTCTTGTTTTTGGTCGATTATGAGCTCGCGCGGCACCCACGTTGTACAGAGCTTTCGCATATCCAAATATTCATTCACGATATGACCAACACCTTCCTTTGATACCTTTATAATCGGGTCTCTGCTAGCTCAATCAACTTCGCTTTACGGTTATCAAAAATTATTTTGTGGACTTTTTGGTTGTTTTCGTCGGTAACGGCCTCTTAGGGGCATCCACTGCGTGCATTATCCTCGGTGCTCATTTCGCCTCGTTTAAATTTAGCAAACCACTTTTCTTATGGTTAATTTTCCTGGTGAAAAGTCCGAATAATGTTTATCAAGCCAAGCCTTGGTTTCAGCAGAATTTTTTTTCGCGAAAAAGCAATGCTCTATTGACACGAAATTCCTTTTTATCCATTTTTTCGATGTAACAAAAGTTCTTTCACTAAAAATGCTATAACTCAGATATTAATAAAGCAACAGCTTTCAAATTTATACACGCGTCTTTTGATGGTTAGGGCTAACTAAAGATCATATGGATTTGATACTAGTAGCGCCATCTATAGGTCAAACTACGAACTTTTGAGCCCGTCTGTTACTTACATTGTGGATTGAAGGTGGACCTGGACGCAATATCAGTCGGTATCTATTATCGAGGTAATAAATTACAAAAAGCATACGACAAATAAATAATCTTCTAGTTTTTAAAAAGCAGGGTCGAACTTATTAAAATCGAACGATCAAATTTGAATATTATTATGGGTTTCTTCTTAAGGGCTTCATGATAAATATTACTTGAATAGTTCCTGTTCTCTCCTAAAATGGTAATAATATCTATTTTCTAACATTGCCTTCTTGATATGATACTATTATGCAAGTACAATACTTAATGCTCCAATAACAGTAAAATCGTTTGTAGAAGCAAATTTTGTCTCCCACGTTGTTGTAAAAGTTATAGGACACATAAGATATATCTACAAAATTTAGCATAGTTATAGATACAATAAAAAAGTAAATGAAGCATTTAGAGCCATCTAAAGCTGGGAAATCGAATAGCCGCTGACTGACAGAGAAGTTCCTTTCTTTCCGAAGAGAACACGACAAAAGGGAATAGTAGTGGATAATTAATTGTAAAGGATAAGCTATTTGACGAATCATTTTGCAAATTAGTAGGATTCTATTGTGATAATTAATTATTCAATAAAAACCTGAATCAATACAATAAAACACACTACTCTTCAGTTACAAAATATCTTTAATTATAACTACAATAATTATTTCGACAACACAACGTCCCCTTCAGGCTTCAAGTTATTAAATTAAGAAGTAAATATATTTTAATAGGAAATGTAAATGAAACGAGGAATGGTAAATTACAGCTTCCTATCTAGTAGTTTATGTCAGTACCTTATTTATTTAATTTGTTAATTTCCATTCTCCCTAACAAATTTAGTTTTATGTATTTATTTTCTAGATGACTTATTTTAAAATTTACATCGAAACTGTGTTTAAGTTCACGGAAGTATTCAGTAAATGTTGATTTTATGTTGTTCTATTTGATACAAATAAATGTTCTCTTAGCCTATCTTTGAAAGTCACACCTATTTGTCCTAAGCATGCTTTTTGGCAGTCTCCACAATTGAGTAAGCACGCCCCTGATTTTGAAGATTTTACTGTTTTATCTTGATTATTTTTATGTTCTTTGTTAATGTATTGTTAGTTTTGAATGAAATTTTATTTACCTACGTTGTTTGAGAAGTTACCTAAGAATGTAATGGATTAATTTTGAAGTTGTATTAGGTTTTTATGTATGGGTACAATTACTTTAGAGTTTATAAAATAGAGTCCATCGTTATTGGGTAAAATCCTTTATGAATATTAAAAATAAAATAACAATTTGTTAATTAATATGGAGTTTCAACATATAACAGCCGCTACTATTCGAAAAATAATTTGTTAATTTAACTCAAATTAACTTTAAATTTCTGAAGAAACCAAAGATAATTCAAAATTAGTTTAAATTTGTAAATTATTGTTTGTTTTAATTTTGAAGTTTAGAGTTTGTTTTTGTAGTTTTTTAAAAAACTTGTAACCAGTTTCTGTTTAATTCAATATTATCTGTAGTTGTAAAAGTAATTTTAGTATATCGTATTTGGCAGTCGCCATATACTGATATTTGCTGCTCATTGTGCTATTTCATATGTTTCAAAAGGTCTTACGAAGGTATCTACTTGACCAACTGAACTTACGACGCAGCTTATATTAAGTGATAGGCACGCAAATCAAATTAATAGGGAACATTTGAAATCTCCGATCCAAATCGTGATCAAGATCAACACAATCATTCCAGCGCCGCTCTAACATTTCAATACCACTCAAAATAGGCCTCAGCCCTCCCAAAATACCATAACCTTTCCAGCCGATTGTTGTGCTTTCAACGAGCTTTTGCGCTTTGGACGAGGTTCACCAGTTGCTCAGATGACGATCGTTTTGATTCAGGAGTGAAGTGATAATGAAGTGATCCATGTTTCATCTATTGTCACATATCGACGCAAAAACTCCGGTTTGTTACGTTTAAACATGGCCAAACACTGCTCAGAATCATCAACACGTTCTTGTTTTATCTCTGTTCTGTCAGCAGTGAGCAAACGCGACACCCACTTTGAATATAGCTTTCTCATTGTTAAATGCTCATGCAATATAAAGCCAACATGTTCTTTTGATATATCTTTACGATGACAGCTAACTCACTCAATTCCACTTTTGAATCATTTATAACGATTTTGTGGATTTGTTTATGTTTTTTGGTGTAACCGCCTCATTTGGACATCCACTACGATCTGCATCATCAGTGTCTCTACGACCACGTTTGAAGTAACCTTTCAGCAAACCAACGTTTTATTTTGTTTCGATTGTTTCCAATGGAGTCTCGATAATACGTTTCAAGCCATTGCTTTGCTTGAACGGTATTTTTTCTCATCAAGAAGCAGTAAAATTAAAAGACGAAATTTTTTTTGACTCATTGTTGTGAAAATAACAAAAGTAGCTTGATAAAGTCACTCTTAGCACAATAACTCACAAACTAATGAATAGAATATCATGAAATTTTAACAAATTTTATCTTTTGAAGGTTAATACTAACTGAAAAGGAGGTGAATGTAATAAAACTAGCGCCATCTATGTGTTAGGCCCTGGACTTTAGGGCCCCTGTGTTATCTGCTACAGTATTAAGTGCTGTCTCCATGTTTTTATACCCTAAAAACGGAATCTAAAGAACCAGGATCGAGGCTCTTAAGGGGAAAGTGTTGAGGGAGCATTTGACTAGATAGTATTAGTTAACCCTAAACACGAAACAACATTTATAATATAATTGGTTGAATAAAATCAGGGAGAAAATAGTTACATGTTTTGGAATAAATCTTTTAGTTTTGAAATTAAATAAAGTATTAAATAACTGATTCATGCTATATTCAAGCGCATTATTACCAAGCAATACGTTTTAAGCGCAACTATATGGGCATCAAACCCCCCTGAAAAGCTTCATTCCAATCATCTATATCGCTTTATACTCCATTCTTATATATTTCTATGTCGATGATTGCAAAATCTATTTTATCTTCATACGTACAGATCAGCAGATGGTGAATCTTGAATCAAATTTGTAATTAGGTGATGAAATGAATCATTTCACCGGTGCACAGATGTGCCACTTCTTTTGATTCCTATGGGGGAATCGGTGCAATAAACGGACTTCGTGTTTAATTGTTTATTACACCCAACTATTTACAACTATATACACTAATTTTACATGAACGCCGTGACTGCTACTAATTTACAAAGATTAAATGATTATGATTAATTGATTGAACTATATGTTATTGCTACTATACGTTTATAGAGATCTTGATTTGATTTGTGCTATATGTTAAATGTACTAAAAATTATCTCTTATAAACGTTTGATGTTTTTATCTAATATGTTGAATTGAATGATTGAACTGTGCTAACTGTAACAACTGTCTTATCTATACTGTTACTGTATTAACTATATATGAATTTAAGAACCGCCCCTAGAGGAGGGGTGGTTCCGATGCACCGACACTTGAAACAACAAAACAAACAAAAAGGAGGGAAAACGTAAACACAAGAAAATGCAACACTGTAATCTATGTGTCGGTGCATCATCTATGTCCTCGAAATGGACCGATGGGTCAACAAATTACCCCCAATAAATCTATAAACTAACTTAAACTCTAGAAGCGCATTTGAAGACAAAGAAAAAATAATACAATGGGAAACGGCAATACTAAAAAGGGAAAAAATATGATACATACTATTATAAAACCATAAATGGCAGAAGAAAGAAACGGACAGCAAATGCACATGATAATACAACAAAAATTTGAGACGTAAAAAATGTGTGACTGACAAGGCCAATAAATTACAAACAAAAATGAAAAGATAAATCCGAACAAATCAATTCAAAGAACTTGTTTCTCCAAAGCAGATTTAAATCAATAAATACATTAAAGAAAAAAGAGATTGGTATCATTTTTAGGAGACCAACTCTTTTCAAAAAACTCTATTAAAACCCGATTAATTATAAATTTCCCGAGTAATAATTACTTCAAAATTCGAGGATGACACACTAATACAGCAACACTGGCAGACCGGATGAGGTACAACAAGCAATAATGGTCTTGCTGATATGCACAGAAGTAAAATATGTTTATAACTCAAATAAATGTTTTGTTTTATTAGTTTAAACCAATAAACGATTTAAATTAATTTTATTTTTATTTTATCAATTCTCAGTAAGCTAATACGTTAATTCATTTAATCCCACCACCTACTAATACAGTTATGAATACTGTTATAAGTTAATTAAAAGCATGCAAAGAGACACTTCGCGGATATGATGGATTAACTTCCGATGAAAACTGAAAAGAGCACGCAACTCAACAGGTTTTCCACGTACAGGCCCAACTAATTGATAACTTCAATTAAAGTTGGAAGTTAGAAATTAACATCATATGCGACTTTTGGAAATATTACTTTGCTTTACGTTTGTAATTGTATTTTAATATCGACGCACTAAAGAGTTAAATGTATCATTCTACCTAACACATTGCTATCTCAACGTAAATTAATTTAACACGGTATTAAAACAAATTTAATAGCACAATTATCACGTTTTAACCCTTTCTTTATAACTTCTAACGATTGTGCGGTTGGGTAATTATGAAACATTTCGATAAAAAGTTAATAATGGAAAAAGGGAAGTTGCTTTTTGATGTTTCAACAACAGTTTTATATACATTCTACTATTAAGCAGGTATCGGGTGTCGACGACTTCATTTATTTAATAATTGTGCCGCATAATAAAGTCTATTCAGTGAACCCTATTAAATTTCCGAAAATCAAATATTCCCTCGGTCTCTATTACATTTATATTGCGTATTTATTTTACATATATACAGTATTTACTTTTTACATGTACATATCATATAGCTTATTGTTAATATTTAGTGGTAGAGAAACATAAAGTTATTTAAAGAGTCGATTACTTTTAAGGATTCAATGAAGCAATCTCCCTGTAACCAACAGGTTAAATTGTAAATATTTTCGTCATTTTTCATTAAATTTCAGCGAATTTTATTCACAAAGGAGGATAATTTTGTTTTAGTGGTTTATCAGTATCACTCTACAATTGTTTCGGCAAGAGTGCCTATGATAATGTTAAACATTAAAAAGTACATAGCTTTCAATAAAATAATGTAAGAGTATACAAAACACACAGATAAACAATAAACCATTAAGAGACGTACTAGATATCATTGAAGGGATAACCTAAATGCTTATGTAATTAGCACATTATTCTTAAGAAGGTAAATTTGTAATGTTTTCTTTCCGTTTATATGCTTTCTTGATCTCAATTTCTACTAATATATTAAGCCTTTTCCCTTTCTTTTCTTGATGCAGTTTATTTTATTTTGTCCAAATCCATGCTATGGTTATTTTCTACGCAATAAGTACTAAAACCTGTTGTTTTTTACCTTCGTTAATTTCTTTACGTCTTACTGACAATTTTCTACCTGTTTTGCCGAAATAGAAAGCATTGGATTTTAAATAACTGATTGTATACACACCATTGTTATTAACCTAAGGTTTTATTTGATTATTATTAATTAATGATTTGCCTAAGTTATACTTATTTTCATCACTATAATTTAAAACACAATAATAAACAGCTGATTATAATTTCTTTTTTATTTTCTTTTTCATTTTAACAATAATTTTATCTGCTATACTAGGGTTATGGCCGTTATTAGAAGCAATAAGTTTAATCGTTTGAGGTTCTATTTTATAATTTTCATCATTTGATGGATAATTTAATTATCTACAAATGTAACTATAAACTACTGACATTTTGTTTTGCTGTGATTGGTTAAAATAAAAACTAATCAAAGTGACTTGTAAGGTAATTTTGTGGAGCTGTCTCCTCTCATGACACAAAACTATGGAATTACCTGACACTAATTAAAGGATGCACTAATTAACGCACCATTTCCTTTTTGATACCCAAGTTGTCGTTTTAATTAAAAATCTCCAAAACATTAACTTATTGAGAATACTTAAATGGAAATATTTGGCTGTATTAAGGTCATAAATCGATGTGGTAATAGCTGTGGCTAAATGCCCTCCGACGGAATCATTAAGTTAGGTTAAGTTTTGGTTTGAAAGAACGCTCTTATAAATTGTAAATCCTATGCATCATCTGTAACTGTTCAAATTTAGACGGGTTCAACATATCACTATGAGTATAAATATATGGCATGTATTTTTAGTATAGATTGGTTTGTAAAGGGAATCGGTGCAGTTGCTGGTATGACACTATAGATTTAGCTAAATTAAAACGTCAAATTAAAGAATGGTATTAACTAAATTACCTACATTGGATTTCCAGGATGTTATCGTTCAATCGGGGCTTTTAATTGAAAATTGCCAATCTGTTGGAATGTTGAGACAGTTCAACTGTCAATATTTGATACTCGCAGGATCGTAAATAAGTTGTGGTTGCGAGGGTTACTCTTTATATTTTGAATCTTGGCAATACTAAGTGTTTATAGCCGCCAACTGACGTTTCTAACTGACAGTTTAACCTTTTTAACTGTAACCTTCTTCAGAACGTTTTATCATTTGAGCACAACTTGTTTTGTGTACAATGTCTTGAAAATTTTGTCTCCGCAAAAAAATGGAATTAACTCGTGAATATTTCCGTACGCAGTTTTTTACGTTCGACGTGGATTATCAAGACAGGAGTCCATCGATCATTTTACTTCGACTTTTGGCGATAAAGTCCCATCCTTCACAACTGTAAAAAGCTGGTATAACGAATTTAGGTGGTCCAAAATAAATTGTTGGTTGTTGTGCCAGAAAACACACGTCATGTGACTTATGATGAGATTGAGTCATCCTTGGGTATTAGTACGAAGAGAATCAATAAGAAATTGCAGGAACATAGAGCTGTGAAGATTTGTTTGCGTTGCATCCTGCATAATTTGACAAAAGCTCAAAAAGTTGCTCGTGTCAAGTGATGCACAAAAATTCTCAAGAAATACAATCGCGGTGCATCAAAATAACCACCTACTTGGCTATTTGACTGGCCAAAATGTAGAATTGATGAGTCATACACCGTACAGCCTTGATTTGTCACTAAAATTATTCCCACATGTCAATAATAAATTGCATGGACAACGTTTTCGGCGCCTGAAGCAGTCGCTGATACATTCAAAAACCATGTTTTGGAGGTACCTCAATCAAAGTAGAGAAAGTGTTACTAGAATTGCTTCGAGCATATGCAAAACTGTTTTTATCATCATGGAGAATACTTCAAATACTTCAATAAAGCCATTATCGATAATAATTCACTGTATCTTCATTATGAGGCACATAATATATATATATCAAGCCCCGTATACGCCCGCCGGCTGAATCATTAGGTCAAATTAGGTTGCGGTATGGAGGAACGCCTTTTATCGTACGTGCGGGTTTTATATTCGAATCGATTGTGTTTTATTACCAAACCTTACAGATTTACACCTTTCAATTCTGTATATATACTTAATTGTACATTTTCTTAATTACATTTTTGTGTATGGTTTCTGTTCCTCTTATCAGATTTTCTCTAGCATCTCCTCATTCTACGTATTATACCATACTGCAGGACTGAATAAACTAACCCATAATAGACATAGCATTTGTACAAAATTTAGATATAGTTTTATTTTATTATGACGTCTTATTTTGCCGTTTAATAACAACAATTTTATCATGTAATATAAAAATGGACCTTTTTGAAATTATTTTTTTAGTTCATTTTATTGTCATGACAATATAAATAAATTAATATTATCCCGTAACAAGTTTAATTTAAAATGCGTGAAAGGGAATTGGAAAAACGTTCAATTGTTATTATGTGTAGACGTAATTTTAATTACTTGTAGGGAAATAAACGATTATAATAAAAAATAAAACTTATTAATTTAAACATAATACCGGCTACAATTTTGTATATATTATTATTTGTGATTAAAGCAAATAATGAGAACATACGAATATGAGAATATCTTGGATCCTTTATTGACATTTTTAAGAAATGAAACATTCGACTGTGGTCTCATAATTTGAAACAGTGTTGAACTAGATTTTTCAACGAGCTAGTTATTTATGGTAGTAAAGTAACAACGCGTCATTTGAAACTAGCCCATAGTATCAAAGTCAATAATCAAAACTTTGAAGCCCTATAAGTAATGGTAAAATTGCGATTTTTAATTTGATTCAAAAAACTCTTGCTGAATAAGTACAATGAATTTTTTCACAATAGATACACTAGCCGAGGATGACTATGGAAGTTGGTGTTTGAAATATTTTCACCAATTTGATTTATAATTATTGTAGCTTTTCACAAATTTATTGAACACTATTTTACATCGTTCAGTCGTTATGATAATAATGCTGTGTTTTTCTTGCAGGCCAGAATTGACTTAATAATCAACTTCAAGGGGAATCCTGGTTTCATGAGTAAACTGGAATCGACAGAAGCTGCATTTTCGGAAATACGAACACCACCATTACTTTTTCCACGCAGAGAAATTAAAATATTCAGGTATGTGGCGCAGATAATATAAGAACTTTCAGTTTTAACTTAATGCTTATTTGCCTTCATAAATAATAATGATAATATGGTACATATAATAATATATAATGTAATAAAATATGACAACATTCTTACATATTCCCATTGAACCTTTGCATCAATTTTAGTTAGGAGAACCTTTGATTTCTATAGACCTTTTATTAATTTTACGAAATTATGATTGTCAGGCTTAATTTGGATCTGATATGTCTGAAGGATGTGTGTTCTCTACACTCTAATACTTGTACGTCCTTTCGCATATTAAAAATAAAATTTCTTATATCGTCCTCTCTACCAAAAACATTATCTTGTTAGTACCAGCTAATTATAACTATTATTTAACTAAAGGTAGTGGAAATTGATTAGTTGCTTTTGTTAGACCTAATAGCAGCTTCGTCTTATTAGGTTAGCTTATTTGACCACAATCCTTACTCATTCTTAATGCTGTGTACGTAAAAACTCATTAATTGTAGAGCATAAATTCGTCCGTTTATTTGAGACCATTTGCAATTTTTCTTGAATATTTAAATCTTCGAAAAATTATTATTTGAAATTTATTAATAAATACAGATAGTCGTTACAGGTGATTCGTTATAGCTGTATAAAAAATTAATAATTAACAAAAATTGTTACTGGTCTCTTAAACCTGCTCGTACATAATTATGTATTGTTATAAAAGAATTACTGTAATAAATGTCTAATGTAACAATTTAAAGAAAATGACTTAAATATCTATAGCTTTCAAAACTAATAACACGTTAGGCAAATACACAAAAAAGCAATAAAAATAAAGCAGATAATATGGCAAATCTGGGGTCTGTAAATAACTTGTGGGACTTGCCCGATGGTTCTATATAGGTCAAACCAGCAAAACAATGAAGATACACAAAAATAGTTTTTTGCATAACCAAAACGGAGTACCACTACCACATACGTTAATCATCTTTTGGAACTAGACCATATTGTTACCTTTTTGCTCTAAAGTCACTTATTTAAACTCTCTCAACAAAACTTAATTATTTAACACAACTCTCGTAAACATATTTCGTCGATAATTTCTCTTTCTGTCAACTGCCTGTTCTCTGTCACCTGTTAACTTTTCGCTGTCTACTGTCCTAAATATAGTTTGATTGACGTTAGGTTACTCTCGAACCAAATCTAATGATCTAGTAGTCTCGATTTTTCTAGAACGCGGCATGGGCAAACTCCACTCTATTTTTGCAATCGGCGCGGGTCAATTCCACCCAAAACGCCACCAATTATTTTATATTTAGTAATAATTGTTAGAAAGTTAAAAGATGAATAAATATAACAAAAAACTAAATGTTAAACTAAATGATAAAATTGATGTAAATAATTCATATTTAGTCAACATATTCTAAACAATCATGCACGTGACTTTCAGTTAATCTACACTTCTATCACCTTCTTTTAGTGTTGTTATTTTAAGATGATATACGCCAAGACTGCTTAGCATTACATAGTAATTATTTGCCATCCGACAAAGCCAAAGTTTGGAGAAACGTACGTTATGAAAATACATGAAAATCTTCATGTAGGTACCTTTATTTCAAATTAAAAACGGAAATTGTAATTCAGTAATTTCCGTCTACAATAATAAATAGAATAGTCTAATTAGAGTTTTTGTATTAGAAACTCATTTGTTTTATTTTGTTTCAGAACGGCTGCACCATTAGCAAGAGTAGTCCAACCAGACGAAATAAAGGCTAAAACATTCAACATGAGTGAAGCTAATTTTTCTGTCAAAAACGACTCTTCTGGAGGCGGATTTCAAATAACCAACGGCCATGGAATAATTTTTGTTGAAAATACTTCTCTAATTAGAAATAGTTCTTCTCCTATCAGGTATGTTCATCCATAACGGACAGCTACGTAATAATTAGAAAAATAAAACCCATTTCATGCCCACCTAGCACATTAAACGTTCGAACAATTTTCGAGTGTTATGTTTTGCAAATCAATAACATGACACATTTATATATAATTAATTGGTTCATTTTAATAAAAAATACAGAACAATATTGTTGTTTCCTAAACGAACTGCCTATGTCGGACAAATGTGATGCATACTGTTGTACATGGCGGGTAGTCCGGACTCAACTGAACTGTATCCAATCACAATTCAACAGCCGCTTTCTATTCCCTCTTGAATATTCAAGACTATTTTACCGTCCACTGCTATTATGGTATTTGCGAATGTTGGTCGGTATTAATGTTCTATTAGTTCCAGTACCCTACTACGAGGGTAAATCAAATATAAACGGTAATTTTACCATTTAGCTTAACACGTAATTTCGATCTAGAGGATTCGATGCTCGAGTGATGTTTGGTTTATGAGGAGGGGAAACCGGCTTAGGTAGCAGCTGCGCTCGGTTCTGTCCGCAGTACAGCCATGACTAATCGCAAAGTACCTTCTGCTTCGTCTGTTCACAACGCATCATCATAAATTTTTCAACCAAAGAAGGCGTTAAACCATCAGAAAATTTCACACCGTTTGAAGGCACAGTTTGGGGATGAGGGGATGCTACACTATCTCAGAATCGAGTGTGTCCGTGTCACGAATTGAAAGATCAGGGATGGGCGAGAACGTGTCGAAAATGAAAGTCATGATCGACGCCCAAGAACAAGTCTCACAAATGAAATGAAATGAAATCCATGCTATATAAGAACATAAGCTTTCACGGCCGGAATTCATAGTAAAATGATGGTTCGGGCTTGTAGACCGTATTTGATTTCGAGGTACAATTTTCGCCCGCGTAGTCAACGCAGCACCCACTGAGGATGTCAGCCGCAGTTGCTGACGAAACGTCTGGACGAAACCGTTCAAATCGACTACGGCCTACAAGCCCAAACCATCATTCTACTATGAAATCCGTGCTGTTCGAGAGCTTGTTGAAGGTGATCACCGGTTAACTAGTTACTAACAAAAAAATCTCATCAGAAGTGGGTATCAGCTATGGGAGTGTTTAATCCATCATCACTGATGATGATTGAACTTGGCTTTAGAAACATTAGTGCTCGCTGGGTTACAAGGTAGCTGACCCATGCAATAAAAATCAAAAGCAAGTCAGGTCGGAAATTAGTGAAACACTTCTGAATCAATTTCGATAAGAAGGGGAGTTTTTCTTTAGGCGTATCGTCACTTGTGATGAGACGTGGAAGAAAGGATGATGCTTGCCCTGTCAAAGCTAAAATCAAAACCCGTCACTCAGTCGAAAAAGTGCTTGCGACTGTTCTGTTCTGTTCTTTTACTCAAGGGGAGTTTACTCATTGATTTTCTTCACAAAATTTTTTTTTTATACAATTTGATTTTATTATTCAATATAGTACAACGATTATAGCGGTTATACAATTTTTCGATACCATTTTTATAATACGATTTGATTTGTCTGTAGCCTCAAAATAGGCTTCAGTTTCGGCGATTACCTCCTCATCGGCGCGAAATTTCTGTCCAGTGAGTATCCTCTTGAGGTCTGAGAACAGAAAATAGTCGCTGGGGGCCAGATCTGGAGAGTACGGTGGATGTGGAAGCAATTTAAAGCCCAATTCATGGAATTTTACCATCGATTTCATTGATTTGTGACACGGTACATTGCCGCTCTTTCGCGATTTCGTCTTTTAAACGCTCCAATAACGCTAGTCGCTGTTTATGGTTTGCCCCTTTTTAAGATAGTCAGTGAATATTATACCATGATTATACCATTAGCATCCTAGAATACTGATGGAATAACCTTGCCAGCCGACTTTTGCGTCTTTCCATGATGTGGAGTCGGTTCATCACGTGCAGTCCACAGTCCACTCGACTGACTGTTGATTGGATTCCGGTGTGAAATGATGGAGCCACATTTCATCCATCGTCACATACGACGCAAAAAATCGGATTTATTACGATTTAACAGCTCCAAATACTGCTTAGAATCATCGATCCGTTGTTGTTTTTAGTCGATTGCGAGCTCGCGCGGCACTCACTTTGTACAGAGCTTTCGCATATCCAAATATTCATTCACGATATGACTAACATGTTCCTTTGATATCTTCAGGGTCTCAGCTACCTCAATCAATTTCACTTTACGGTTATCAAACATTATTTTGTGGACTTTTTTGTTGTTTTCGTCGGTAACAGCCTCTTTGGGGCATCCACTGCGTCCATCGTCTTCTGTGCTCATTTCGCCTCGTTTAAATTTAGCAAACCACTTTTCTACGGTTGATTTTCCTGGTGTAAAATCCAAATAATGTTTATCAAGCCAAGCCTTGGTTTCAACAGTATTTTTATTGCCAAAAAGCCAAAATGCAATTTTTTATTAACACACAAAAATCCTTTTTATCCATGTTTTCAAAGTAACAAAGGTTCTTTCACTAATGCTATAACTCAGATACTAATAGTGCAACAGCGGTCAAATTAATACACGCGTTTTTTGAAGGTTAGAGCTAAAAAAGATCATAAGTATTTGATACTAGTAGCGCCATCTATGGGTCAGCTACGAACTTTTCAGCTCGCTTGTAATGTATATGAACAAAACGAGTATTGTCAGAAATATCGCAATGACCTTCTACAAGGAAATTACTGGTTTATCTCTCCTACCTATCTCCTTAATATTGAAATTATTTCCAATCTACTGTATCGAATAGAATACTCAAAATTTTATTGTATTTTTTTTTCTTTCAGATTAGAACTGCAATGGTTTAATAAGACTTCATTCTATAGCGATATTTTATATATTGCGCTCGTTGATGAACCAACAGTTAGCTGCACGACTTTGGGTTTCAAAGTTAAAGATTGGAAATTCTGTGCGAAAAATAAAACACCTAAAGATTGTTTGAAGACTTGCGGTCTGGCAACAGGTGGATCATCAAGTGTCGACAGAAGGTGCTTAATTTAAATAAAGCACACAATTACTAGTATAAATCAAAATGTTATGGAAAATAGACAAATATCAGTAACACTATGAAGTCGAATCTCATTTCGTATTTTAAATTACGAATGGTTTTTATTTTTAAATTTACTACTTACTTAAACCAGTAGCAGTGAAAATGATATACCCAGATAAGCATTTAAACACTGCCGCCAGCGGGTTTATAAGATCCATATGACTCTTCATGTGGTAAAAGTTTCAATTTCATCTAGGTAGTTAGCGAATGATGGTAAAAGAAATAGTGTTGTTTTAATATTAGTCACTAAATTTGTATAAAACTCTTATTTTTCTACCCAAAATTATTTTTATCTACGTTTTGAACAAATGCAATAAGGCAAAAGATAATATTAAATTATTTATTCAACTGCAGGTATCCAACAACTTTTATATCGCTTGATATCCATCTAAGCTAGATATATATTAATCTATCCGGAAAAAAGATAACATGATTTTATTGATAGAATTGATACATTGGAGCATATATTGTAATTATTGATTTCTTTTTAGAAAAGATTTTTTATGAAATTTTTAAACCCGCTCGGGGCAGTTTTTACATGTTTATGAGGGTATCCCCTTTAAGTAAAAACTAAATATGTCACTAGTATTTAAATGAACTGTAGAGATACAGTAATAGCAAAAATTATGCTCTCAAATAAATTATTTTTTAAATTCTCATAGAGCCTGGTATGGTTCTGAAAGGTGCATGTGGAGGGGTGATAAAATACCTGGAACAACTTCTACCAGCTTATACTCCACTTGTACCCCCGATATTAAAACATGTCCAGATGGAATTTGTGATGAATTAGAATCGCTACATTCTCTCATTTGTCCACAAGACTGCTCAGGTATTGAAATTAGGCTGTTAAGATGCTTTTTGTAAAGTAATTATGTGTATTGTGTATTGTTGTACCTACTCATGTTTTATAATTTAGAAGACATTCTAATACCTTCAAAAAAGAACCCTAAAACTCATAAAGGATTGGAAGTGGGAGAAGGTGTTTGCTTTTGTACAAGAACAGGACAATGTTCTTGCATTGATCCTCCCGACGAGAAAAAGAAGAGAAAGAGTTTGTCAAATGAAACTGCCCCCACTGCACTGGATTTTACCGTTCAAAATTCTTCAGCATTTCTTCCAAAAGTTTCACAGAATAAAAGTTTGACAGGTAATCTAATTAATTATTTTTTTGTGGATTGGATGTACTGTAGCAGTTACATAATCATGAAAATTATATGACAGTTTTGATTTTTAAATTTATTTATTAAAGACTAGGTGAACTTATGTACTAATCAAATTATATATAATCGAAGACGCATACTTGTGAAGTGTATCTTGATCTTTTTTGATAGTTTCGAACTTTACCTGATGAAAATCCATCTTAATTAGAAAAACCAATACTAAAGATTTTCACACACGTTATTTACTATTTGTAACGTATGTATCGCCAAACTTTGGCTTCCTCAGACAATAACTTAAAATAAAGAAACAAGACTTGGTAAAGTTTCAATAGAATAATTTATTGTCTCAACAATATTGTTTCGAGCTATGTGCTCATTTTCAATAGTATACTTATACTAAACTTAAATAATACACAAATCATAATTTATAGCCTACTTAAAATTAGGGGGGAGGAAAAATTTTCTAATTCTAACTGGTTGTTCATTAAATGTTCTACTTTATATAATGCTTTGTTAATTTCAAGTGATTCAAGTAGAGACAGTTTCTCTCCTTTACTTACGTTAGTATGTAAGATTTTTATATTTTCTAAATCTAAAGAATGGCCTAAAGAGATACAATGGTCAGAACAATCAGTTTTTTTATCAAGTTTTTTGATACTGTTAACGTGCTTATTGATTCTAATGTCTATAGTTCTACCAGTTTGGCCTAGATAAAAGGCATCACAATTTTTACAGGCTATCTTATAAACTCCACCTTTTTGTCTGGTGTTAGTTTTTGGTTTACTGTTTATCAAATTTCTTAGCGAAGGGTTATTTACTTCGACTGCTGTAATACCTAGTTTTTTAATTTAGTTTTTTAATTTAACGCTAACATTATTGACATAAGATATTGTTGTTTGACGTAATGTAAAGATTATCATTATACAATAATTTGGTGACTTGTTTATCTTGTTTAAATAACCGTTCGCTAAGAAATTTGATAGTGAACAGTAAACCAAAACCTAACAACAGACAAAAAAGTGGAGTTTATAAGATAGCCTGTAAAAATTGTGATGCCTTTTATCTAGGCCAAACTGGTAGAACTATATACATTAGAATCAATAAGCATGTTAACGGTATGAAAACATTTGATAAAAAAAACTGGTTGTTCTGACCACCGTATTTCTCTAGGCCATTCTTTATGTTTAGAAAATATAAAAATCTTACATGCTAACGTAAGTAAAGGAAAGATTTTTCTACTTGAATCACTTGAAATTAACAAAGCTTTATATAAAGCAGAAAATTTAATGAACAACCAGTCAGAATTAGAAACTTTTTCCTCTCCCGTAATTTTAAGTAGGCTACAAATTATGATTTGTGTATTATTTAAGTTTAGTATAAGTATACTCTTGAAAATGAGCACATAACTCGAAACAATATTGTCGAGACAATAAATTATTCTGGTGAAACTTTACCAAGTCTTGTTTCTTTATTTTAAGTTATTGTATAAAGATTAGCTGAAAGACTATCCAAAATTTGTTAGACAACATGCACACAGTACTACCTGTTTTTTATTTTTGTCGGAATATTGCTTGTGGAATGTGTCCCATAAACTCCGATTTGGCTCCATCAAACTAATAAATCTTTTGTTTTCGAGAACGGTACGCATTCTTCATAAAATTACTACGAACGAACATGATTTTTCGTGTAGGTCTGTATAGCTCCATATAAAATAATGTAATATCAGATAATATCTGTATCCCAGATGCAAAATTTGTCGCCGGTGGCTGGAGAGTCGATATGCACAATTTTTAAATCCTGATACTATTCTAACTAAAGCTCGGCTGCGTGTCAACAGCTCTATAGAGGGTCATTCAAACTGAGTGGTACATTAGACGTTTTAGGGAAACTAAGCATGCTACAAATTTGAAAATTTGGAAGTTGGGAGTAGGAGTTACCAAGGATGATCTATTTAACTAAAATAATTTCAACTGTCGGGCACTTCTGGTTATACCGGAAGTTGATGTCAACTTTCTTATTTTAAATGGAATGGTATATATTTTACGATGAATTCGTATGAAAGATAAAATTTTAAGGTGATTTTGATAACCAACTTATATGCCTACGATGAATAGTTTCTGAGATAATTTAATTTATTGAAAAAAGATTGCACCACAACCCAAACTATAAAAACTTATAACTTCCATAAAAATGTTTCTCTATGTTTACTCCCAATTAATGGTCAGCCATTTTTACTCTCCCATTGTTGCAGTATTGTTGCCGTTGTCGGCCATTGAATTTTAATAACGGTTGCTATGGGCGGTCATTGAATTTTAATAACGGTTGCTATGGTCGGCCATTATAGTTTTCTGTTGTCGCTATCGGCCATTATAGTTTTTAATACCCGCGAAAATTTGAATTTTGATTAATTTAGTAATAAATTGAATAAAAAATTGTAATGCATTGCTGATATAACAAAGAAATGAGAGAAATGGTCTCTTAAAATATAACTCCTACTATTTAAATTACATCTAATGGCTTAAAAGCTTAATTTCATATACTCTACAAACTCCTGTAAAACAAAATGAAATTAAAATGTTGATTTAACGCTAATCCTTTAGAGTTATTACAATTAGGATAAAAGCATCATATTAGCATACTTGTATAAAATACAAAAAAGTATTTAAATACAAATATATATAATTTTATATGAAAAAAGGTGTAAAAAAGGAGGAATTAGAAATAGAAGAAAAAAGATCGTTATAGAAGTCAATAAGGAAAATAGTAGAGAAGTTTGTAGGACACCTTTTGAGACATGAAGGACTAGTTAGAAATATATTAGAAGTAAAAAGAAATTACTGTTCGCAAATGTTAGAGGTTCAGAATGAGAAGGAGTGGAAGTTCGTGTTCAACCAGTTCCTTATTTGATTAGACGTACATATCTAAGAATTTTACAGATTAGCTTATACAGGGTCATTCAAGCTGAATGATACATTAAACGTTTTAGTGAAACTATGCATGTTACAGATTTGAAAATTTGGGAGTTGAGGGTAGGGGTTATCAAGGATGATCTATTTAACTAAAATAATTTCAACTGTCGGGCACTTCCGGTTATACCGTTGATGTTGAAGTTGATGTCAACTTTCGTATTTTAAATGGAATGGTGTATTTTTTACGATAAATTCGTATGAAACACAAAATTATAAGTTGACTTTGATAACCTACTTGTATGCCTATATGCCTACGATGAACAGTTTCTGAGATAATTTAATTTATTGGAAAAAAGATTGTACCGCAACCCAAACTATAACTTCCATAAAAAAATGAAATGACTTAGAATGTTGAAGTTTTTACTAGTTAGAGCCAAGTCATAAGGCTAACGTCATTCCAAAACTAAGCTTTATTTGTACAGGGTGTTCAGAAAAAATCCAAAATTTAAAAACTTCAAACACGAATAACTACATTTTTTAAAATGGCACCTAGCATATTTTATTTTGTCATTCGATTCCATTTTTTATCGTCTATCGATCGATATTGATTTCTCCTTAAAAACAAAAAAATTCAAATTTCAAAATTATTCAAAAATTTTCAAATAAAACAGTAGGAAATATAGCATTCCAAGTCCAAAGCCCACTTTGGTGAAGCGAAGAGCCCCAAGGAGAAACGCAACTTGTTTGGAATAAATTGTTCGCCGAGAATATTTTTTTCCGCGCTCTTATAAGTGCGGTATAACGACTAATTTTCAGCGAAAAGTTGCGTGTTCGTTTCTTTGATCGTCTTCAATAGTTACACGCAATTTTCGTAATATTTATCACTGGCAGTTATGACGATCTCATATTTTGTTTTTGTTATATAATTGCTTGTTGTAAAGAAGAGTGTTTTATGATTAGAAAATGACTTACCAGTTTGTTTGGTTATTAATAAGGATATTGTAACTAATATTTTTTCAGACAACACCTATCATTTCCATCTTTCGTCAAATTATGCATTAGCCTTTAACAGAAAGAGAAGTATAGGAAGTAGTTACTTCGTAGAATGTAATAAAAAGAAACAATTGTTGTTGACATAAGGTAACAAGAAACAATGAACTAATAAAGTAATTTACAACAAAATGCATCATATTAATAAGTATGATGAAATGGTAATCAAAAATTGATCCAACAGAAACCAAATTAGTTTATAATATAGACTAGGCTTCCACTTTTTCTAACTCCACATTAAATAAAGTAAAACAAGAGTAAACGGTTACAAAACTTTTTTATTGTAAATCCACAATAATTATTTCGCCGAAATTATGATATATTTCTTCTACCTGAAGAAGCCACAGTGTGCGAAATAGTTATTGTGGATTTACAAGAAAAAAAATTCTAACGTTTACTCTTGTTTTACTTTACTAAAGTAGTTTAATTTGATAGTCTTCGAATGGTGTTTAAAAATAGTAAGGTAAGGTAAGCTCACTCGAAGTACTCACAAAAATTTGTTAGTAATATATTAAAGAACATAATTATTAAATAAAACCTTTAAGGTGCGGTGACAGAAATTGCCTTAATTGTATTACACTTTGTTCGCGTTTTTTTAACTAGAGAAAATGGTAATAAAAATTTTCATGATTTCAAATAATTAATTCACTTCTGTTACTATAAAAAATAATAATCATAAAATATTTATAACCACAAAAAAATAGAAATGATTAATTCAACAAATGGGAATCCTAAAGTGGACCATTGGCTTAAATACCTCTATGTATATTTGATAATATAGTGAAGTTTTCATAAGCTAGAAAAACTAAAACAATAATGAAAAAATAGAAGAACGAGCAAACTTTTGGAACTGCTGAAAAATGTCTATTGTTACAAATACGTTTTATGCAGCATTAAATAATAAACTTTGGTGTTAGCAAATTGGTTTTCGATTTCATATGAAAATACTGTATCCAAAGAAAAAGAAGGCATTCTTCTAAATATTAAGGATCACAGATCCCATATTTGGAACGCCTACCAATTAGGCACATGAATCGAAAGCCAAATCCCTCTACCGGTTTCGACCTATTGGGTCTTATCAGGTGGGCGCTAGCAGAAAGGCCTTTACAGACTGTGTGATAAATATTGTTGTTTTTCTTGATTCCATATTTATTTTTATCAGTATGAGTTACGCATGTGGTGATTTAAACGAAAATTTTTTATGAAGCAGGATGATAAATCTATTGTATCAGGAATGGATGGCTGCATTTATCATCTTAAATAATCCTTATATAGATTCAAGCAGTCAGGTAGACAATGATTTCAAACATTATGTCATCAATTGCACCAGATTGTCTTAAAACAAATTGAATCAGACCCTTGTGTTTACAAAATGATAATGTTAAGTACATCTTTGATAATATCAATATTTCATTACTACGTACCCAACAAAAATAAAATATCCATTAATAAATATATTTTTTAAATGTTGCGTCGTCTATCCCTGTTACACTTTATATACATATAAATTGACACTCAAATGTGTTTTATTTTGCCCATTTATAAACCAGGAGAGATAAAGAAACTTTTGGTGGGTCATGCTTGAAAAGTATAAAAATAACCAGGTCGTTCAAAAAGAATGTTTAGGAAACGCTACATTATGTTGTAACAGAAAATGCCGCATTTTGGACCTGGTCCATTTCAACTGAATATGAAAATTATAAATTGAATAATATTAAATATTAGATTTGAAATATGTAAATTATTTTTTCTTTAATGAAGCTATTTTGAGTTTTTTATGGCAGTCATAAAACAAACAATTTGATGAGAAGGAATTGTTTTTTATTGAGTTTTCCTTATCCTTGTGGAATCCCGTTAGAAATATCTTTGATTCGTTATATTAAATATGTCACTGTAAACTTTAAATTGAATACAAGTATTTATAAAAACTTGTGGATCGACTGTGTGGAAAAATAATCGTTTTAGCTTATTAATATATTTTGTAACTCAATATATTTATGTTTTGCATCGTTTGCCAAAAACAAGTAAAAGCTCGCTTATCAATTCTGTAAATTTTAAACATATTTTAGCTGGTTATGGCGCAGGTTGTGGAACACCCTGCATTTTTGGGATATTTTTGGCATTGATGTTTCTTAGTGTGTCAATTGGGATTGTGGTTTATTGTTGGAGAAACAATTACAAGAGAAAATTTAAGCGAAATAGATCAGAAGCTGATTCTCAAAATTTATCTGTCCCAGTAATATCCGAACGTATGGAGCATCAAGACAGTCATCTACTCAACCTCGACTTTACTTCTGATATTGCGTCAGATCTTGCTGCAAATAATAGAAATATTGAGGTAAGTGAGTAATAAGTAAAATAATAAATCATTTGGGAGTCAAGTTAGTTCAGTAAGAGGCTTTATTTCGGGATAATTCCTTTCACCTTGGATCATTATGAAGCCTTTAAAATTCACCTATGAGTAGTTCAAAATTAGAAGTCCACTTCTTAAAATTGTGCTCTAAATAAACAATAAACAATTCTTTTCACTAAAACTGAAATATCCCAATGAATTTTAGAGATTTATCCTCAAAATAGTATCTAGTATGTTTCAGAAGTTGCTTGAAAAGAATATGCTATTATTAATTCACAATCCAATGTAGTTACTTCAATATGGCCGACTTTTCAAAACATTAATAAAAACTATAACGGGGCAAAATTGAAAGTTATTTCTTTAAAAATAACTTGTAAGTTTTGCTTGTTTTCGTTTTAGTAGAAAGTTTAAATACATCAATATGAATATTAATAAAATACCAATTTGGTTAATTTCCATATAATTGTATAATCACTTAACACGTGTTTCGCGCGCACTGCGGCTCCTTCAGATGTTTTACATGAAACTTAATCTATCTTACAAGGTTTGTTGTAAAACTATTATTGTATATGGTATGCAACATTTAAAAATTATCATTGAAAACATGGTCATGGTCTATTAATTTTTTTGCGTAATTTGAGTCTGTTTTTTTGTGAAGGTGGCATATTTTATGTTCATTTATTCTAATATTGAAATTTCGGGACAATTACTATATAGGAAAAACTTCACTTTCACTTTCGCTCTCTAACGCTATATAACCTACAGTACAATTAATCTAAAGTCAAAAATAATCACAAATTAGAAATATATTAATACTGGTGTCATTTTAATATGGTGATAATAGTTGTAATAGTACATGCACTTCATCATTGGTTTTTAATACCTAATTGATGATGGAAGCTTTCAATTGTTGAAACACAGAAAACATAATTAAAGAATTAAAAATACACTTGGTTTCAAAATATTATATTTGTAGACACTACAATTGTTTCAGCAAACATTGCCTTCATCAGGTGTGATGATTTAAACAAACTACGAATCGTTACAGCCATTTATACTAACAACTAAGGGATGGAGTGTAATTTAATTGAATATATTTATTAAAGGTGAATTTTTACATTCGATTTGGTCGTTTAATGCTAGGTTTTTACAAAAATGTCTATTAATTTCTAATGCTTCTAACAGGTTTAATTTCAACCTTTTATTTTGCAAGGGTGTAAAATTTTGTGGTCTTGATTAAAGTTGTGGTTTTCTTTTAATAAATGTTCCGCATACGTAAAATCAGGTTTTTTATTTGTAAAATTAGCCCAATGTTCTTTGACACGAACTTTAAAGATCTACCTGTCTGTCCTAATTATACTTTGTCACAGTCTAAATAATTTAATTTATAAACTCTTGAATTTAAGTTCCTTGGAGTTTTACATTTATTATTTAGTAAATAGATATTTTTGTAAAAACCTAACATTAAACGACCAAATCAAATATAAAAATTCACCTTTAATAAATATATTCAATTAAATAACACCCCACCCCTTAGTTGTTAGTATAAATAGCTGTAACGATTCGTAGTTTGTTTAAATCATCACACCTGATGAAGGCAATGTTTGCTGAAACAATTGTAGTGTCTACAAATATAATATTTTGAAACCAACTGTATTTTTAATTCTTTAATTATTTTTAATACCTACAATATAGCTTTTTATAATCATGTTTGTCGTCTTAAGAACTGACCTGTTTTCGTAAATATTTAATTTTCTGTTTATAAATATACTTTTTATGATGAAATATGTAAAAAGAAACTTTTAAAACTTCACTATTACATCCCGCATGACGCAAATAAAATATCCCGTTACTTTATAATGATGTCGTTGAGGATCAAGAAATAACCATCAATTTTCGTTGCTTGTCTGAGCTATGTGAATCGTAGTGTTATTATCACAACGTGTAAGTTTACAATTACGACGTGAAACGTAATACATTTGTTTCAGGTTGATCCAGAATGGGAATTTCCACGAGATAAGCTTATCATTGAGCAAGTCCTTGGGGAAGGTGAATTTGGAAGGGTTTTACGAGCTAAGGCGTTGAATATCGCCGGCAATGTAGGTAAGAGTTCGTATACACTTAAAGGGTTTTCTTTTATTTAAACGGTTTCTTTTAGAACTGTTTGTGCTTTCAAGTATTATCATTGTCTTGTCTACTATTGTCTTTTCTTTTAAACAAGAGAGTCAGGATAAACGCAAACAATATATAATGAGTTCAGATTAGCACAATTACTTCATAAAATACAATAAACTTAAAACCACAGCAGTCTACAGCTTCCACAATTGTTACTTCTTGTAGATATCTACAAATACGAGTATAAAGAGAAGTTTCGGTTTATTTATCAACAACTGAACTGCTTTCAAAAACTTTCTTACTGTTTAACAGTCAATGGCATGTTCTCACAAAAATATTTATTAATATTATTATGTGTGATTAGTCTTCATTGAACTTATATACATTCTTGTATACGAAATCCAAGAATCCATTCGAAATACAACCAAGTCACTATTATTAAGAACACTATAACAAAACAAAATATCTTTTGGAATTTGGCAGATAATAATCCATTTAGAAAGTCGCTGATTTCACTTTTCCTTTTAGGTTACACTACTGTTGCAGTCAAAACTCTTAAAGATGACGCCGGAGAACGAGAGCTATCTGATCTTCTTTCGGAGTATCGGCTCTTAAAAGATGTAACTCATCCAAATGTTATAAGACTTCTTGGTGCTTCTACTTCACCCGGAGGTCCGGTCTACTTAATAATTGAATTTGCAGAATATGGTTCATTACGGTAAGTTATTGCATCTACATATTTCGATTAAAGGGAACTTTTCCAAGCTAAATGCTTAATTGTTCCTTATCCCATAAACAAAAAAAAATAATTTCGATAGTGGATACTATGTTTTATTGTACCATTACTTCATTTGTTACGATTTATTTGTATTTATTAAAAACTTGTTAGAATTTAGTTTTATATAATTTGAAAATATTTCAGGACGTATTTAAGGAAATGTCGACAAATTAAGTCGGAGCCCAATATTCGATGCAGTACCGGAGAACAATGGACTCCGACGCTACAATATGATGAACCTAAGATATTCACAGTTTCTGCTCGTGATATTATCTCATTTGCCTGGCAAATTGCAAAGGGAATGGCTTATTTAAGCGATATGAAGGTAACTGTAATTTTTAATAATAAACGAAGAGGGTCAATAGATACAACGTGCCATAAGGAGCTTCAACTGTGCAAATATAAAATTTTAAAAACTCTTCATTTATGGTCATGGTGCCCATTAGATTGACAGGGGTCCAATTATTTATACATTTAAAAAACCAGTCAACCTTTTACTAAGAATAACATGTAGTGTTTCGAATTTCCCATACATAGTTGAAAGATTATTCGTAACTTCTAGTAAGAAATGTGGTGTACTTGTGCAAAGTGGATGAACAAAGGCAAATTTGGAAGGTGCTAGATGAATTGATACAAAATTTAAACAAATGGCAACATATACGAAGTTAATATATATATAAATATTGAAAAACTTATTAATAACTCTTATGCTCTAACTCTATAGTGAGCTCGAGATATCGCGATAGTTTCGATAGAATTTTGACCAAGAACACATTTTTATTTTTGTTTTATCTGATTACGTACCTACCATACTCTCTAATAAAGATATCGAAATGTTGATACCTACAGATGGCGTTCACTACGCTGTTTATATGCAGCAGGTAGATTGATTGATGTTTTGCCGGAACAATTTACAGCATTCTTACGAGAACCAATAAGTTCAAAATCGCGATACAGGTCTGGCAGTTTCGGTAGAACGCTAACTAAGAGCATATATAAAAAAATATCTCTTTGTGTTTCATTCCCACCAGCTACTTGTGCTGGTGGGTGGGCAGTCCCTACGACCTACACTGTAGTGCAAAGCCGGAGGGTAGGGCGTAAGGCCCTCTTCAGCCTCCTTGCAGGAATCGTGGGAATGGGTGTGGTTAGGGAGAGAATGATGAGACGGACGAAATGAAGACAGTAGGAAAGTGAAAAATTATCTGTGGAATATTACTGATCCAGCATTTGTCTAAATGATCCAAGGAAACCACAGAAAACTTAGACCAGAGCAGCCGGACCCGGGTTTGAACCGGTGACCTCCTGAATGCTAAACAATGATCTAGAGCACTAGACCACGCCGCTCGGTCAAGAGCATATTTTTAGTTTATTCCATCTGACTTTGTGCCTACTACCTAACTAGTGGATTCAGCTGAACAAGTCAATATCGTGTCAGAAAAGCACCTTGTTTAACTTTACGAAATCGGACAATATGTAGTGAATTTCTCCACGCTGTTTGTATTTATTCAGCAAGAAATATTGTTCCTTATTTTTTCTTAAAGATGACAAAAAACTGAAAAAACAAATGATGAAATTTTCGGATACTTATTCTGATTGATTTTGTATAAAATTATTTTAAGTATTTTTGCTTAAGCAAATAGGAAAATGAGTAAACATTCCGCTACTTACATTACAATATTAATTGCAAATATTATTTTGACTGGAAACGGTATAGATACATAAAATAGTAACTCTGGATGTTTATTTTCTCTGCAGTTAGTACATCGAGATTTAGCAGCAAGGAATATACTACTGGCAGCAGAGAAAGTATGTAAAGTATCAGATTTTGGTTTGACAAGGGATGTTTACGAGGATGATGCGTATTTGAAAAAAAGCAAAGGACGGGGTAAGTTAAAATCAATGTCAATCAATACTAAAATCATAATAGCTATAAAATAGAACTGGTACATTTTTCCATTAGTTAGAAAATGAACGAGACAAAAATTAACATATTTTTCGCCCATTTTCTGTTCTCGAGTTTAGAAACAAGTAATTTTTGAAATTATGAGTTACTAGTTGATCTATTTACAACAACATTAACATATGTAAAGTTTTTAATAAAACTGGTTGAGACATCTAAACCCAATAATTTTTTTTTAAATATTTCTTAAAGAAATATACGGTTAGAAAATGATTGGTTTAAAAAATATGGCAGATTAAAATGGTCACCCATCTATAGGAAAGATACTATTAAATTATTTTTCCCAATAATGTTCATTTTTAATAACATATCTGATAGAATCTTGACAGTTTTTGGGTTGACTGTAAATTGAAAATGGGTACGGGAGAATTGAAAAGCAACGTAACGAAAGAAATTAATATCAAAAAATGATCCACGTAGACAAGATAAGGTCAAAGCATATTAAGTTCATAAAGCACTATCACTTATCAACATCATGTAGTGGTAACAAGAGAAGTGCGACTCATCATTCGATTTCCTCTTTCATATCTAAAATTCACAAACAAACATACAATTTAAAATGAGCAACAAACATTGAAGTGTCATACTTTATAAATAAAGGACGATCAGTTTGACCGCATACTATTTGGCACATAATTTGTTTCGAAACTCGAGCACCATGCAACATACGACAAAAAAAAACAAAAAAATTGAATCGTTCTTTTGTTTTTTAAATATTTGTTATCCCGACCCGTTTTACAGTTCCCGTGAAATGGATGGCCCCCGAGTCCTTGTCTGATCAAATTTACACCAACAAATCCGACGTTTGGAGTTTTGGTGTACTCGTATGGGAGTTGGTGACTTTAGGTGCATCACCATATCCTGGAATTGCAGTCCAGTCTTTATTTCACCTTCTACGTTCAGGATACCGTATGGAAAGGCCAGAGAATTGTTCGGTGGAGCTGTATTACATTCAAGTTTTGATAAATACGACAATTAGAATGATGGATTTATTTTCAGGTACCAAATAATGAGGAATTGTTGGGAAGCTGACCCGGAGAAGCGTCTTTCGTTTTCTGAACTAGCAGGAAAATTTGAAAAAATGTTATCTGAGGAAGTTCAATATTTAGATGTATCAGGAAATGCAGTTTATAATAGAGGTTATTTTCTAAATCAGCAGGACATTCCACAACAAGGTAAGCATTTGCTTCCTGCTATATAATCAACTGATACTTTGTGAACTACTTAAATTAAAATTTTCTGGCTTTTCTTATAATCTCATTCTCTTTTTAAATATTTATTGAATTTATTGATTTAAAGAAATTGATATTTGAAGTATTTATTTAATTTAATCTTAAAAGTAATTGATAACATTTTTTATAAACCAGAAGCCACTTTAGTACCTTTGTATTTGTAATAATTTTGTATAAAAAAAGCATTAATACTTTAACTTATTGCATTTTTGTTAAACATGAGTTAAAAGTACGTTTGATATGTGAAAAATCGAGAAGGTTCAATAATATATAAATAAAGAATTTCTAGAAAACGTTGCTACGGTATATATGTTATAAAGAAAGGTGCTAAATTTTCACAAAACAATATTACTTAATTGTTTCTACAAGAGTAGTACAAAAGATTACTAAATTTATAACACATTGTTACTACAATTTATATCTTAGGTACCTATATATGTTATGTATTGCAGATTTTGGGCGAGGTAGAGAAAGATGAAGGGCATCTTGATTTGTAAATGTTTGAGATAAGTAAGAAATCAAAGGTCTCATGTTTTTAACTAAGTACAGAGCGCTTTCTTGTTTCTACATTTTCTTACAAAGACAGTTTCTTGTAGTTCTTAATGTTGGTGGAACACTATCCTGAAAAACTAGTTTTATTCCTGTATCACGTTGAGCTACGTGTTTAACATATCACGAAACTTCAAGTTGTTGCTAATTTGTTTTTATATGATTAATTGAATGCTGTTATCTATAAAATTTTAAATGTTCAGAAAGGGTTTTCTATATAAATGGATATGGGTGATGGAAATGGTCTTCTGCAACACTAGCAAAGTGTTCAAAGTGAGGACAGAGAGATATAGGAGCACGGGATAGAAAAAAATAAAGTAACCTAAACCAACCTTCACCTAATCTTACCTAACTTAACCAATAATGTTAGACTAAGGTTGGGTTAGGTTACCTTGGTTTCATTCCAATACTCAATTATCATTTCTATCCTCTCTGCCTCAATCTCTCCACCTCCTAAACCAACAGTTAGACTAAGGTTAGGTTAGGTTAGGTTAGGTTGCTTTGGTTTGATTTCAATGCTCAATTGTCATCTTTATCTTCCCTGACTCAACCCCCCCATTTCCTAAACTGTTTTTTAATGTTGTACAAGGTCATCCATTTCAACTTCCCTCCGACTTACAGTCAGCTCATGCCTGACCTTCAATTAATTCCAAATAGGATGAACTCTAGGAACCCTATCTTATTGTACCTTGCAACCCCAACCTCCTACAGCTGTAGGGTGAAAATGTAAAAACTCCCCGACTTTTTTTTTAAGGATAAATGTAAGAAAGACAGTATACTTTTCTAAGGTGGGCACTACCAACCCTTGTCTCCCTTAATAACGCCTATGACAATAGAGCTCTCAAAACGTTCCAGAAAACATTTAAAAGCTAATTTCTACTTCAAATTATTATCATAACTTTTCAAAAGATCCCAATTTTTTAAATTTCTGTCGTTCTCCTTCACTTTAACCTCCACCGTCGAGACAATACTATAATAAAATTTTGTGAAAAAGATCCATTGTTTGTTTATACTTCATTATGAAGAAGGTACGTTTCACAATCCTTGCACTGAAGAAAATTTAAATTGATATCTTTAATCGACGAGAACCTTGTCAAACAACATTCAGTGGCACATTTCTACAGATGGCAATTACCATCTTGTCTGTAGCTATTCGTTTAACGCTGTTTCAAGACAGCAAGTCAATTGATCACTGATGATGATCAGAAAGTTACATATCGTGATCCACGCTTGATGGTTTCGACAAATCACTGTTTTATTTCACATTTAAATTCACAACTAATTACCTTCAGAACCTGGAATTGCTAAATTGCTAAAATGCAATACCTTGACGGAGTTGTTGTTAAACAAGTTTCTTTTTTAGATCAAGAAGAGAATGTAGCGACTTCACCTACAGAAAAAAATACATCTGATCCTGTAAATTATTTGGAAAGGATTCAACAATACATCAAATGTGGCGAATCCAATAAACTTGATGTTAATATAGAAACTTCAGCCTTTGCTGAAACGGAATTGGAACCTCTTAAAAACGATCACACTAATCAAGGCTACGAAACTCCTATAAAAGTTTCGAGTAAAATTTCGAATCTTCAAACACCTACTAACGGATATCCACGATACGGATACACTGATATGAATCTTATTAAAAAGGTCTGAGCTAATGAAGAATAGCTTACAGTAATAAATAACACTTAATATTAAAAAACAGATACATATATTATTAAGTATTGTAGCCCTTACTATTACTTTGCTGTTTTCTTGTTAAAGATTAATCATTTTTGGAACTAGTCATACATTTCCATCAAGCACCTCTTCATCCCGTTATATAAGCTTTCTTCTAAAGTTGTGAAATACAGGGTGGGTATTTTTCGATAACATTTTTGACTTTTCTCATTTAAGAAGTTAATTTAGAAAATATGTCCTTCATTTTTAAGACAACCAAAAGTTAGTTTTTGGACATTAGTCTAAATAAACTATTTTCTAGTTTTAGGACAAAACTGAATATTTTTTTATATTACTGAAAAATACAAAAATCAAAACTGTTTTCCTAAAGATATACAGTGACAAAAATAGGCATCACTTCTGAATTGAACAAGGCAGTATTTTGTTTAAATTTACTTTTTGTAATATAATTGCTATAAATTTACCAATACATATTAAATAAAAAAGTCTTAGTGATAAACTGTAACTGATGAGGTCGTCGTCAAATGTACATAGAGAAGATAATAAGTTTAAGAGGTAGAATTGAAATTTTTGTTATGCAAGATGATGTTATGCTATAAATTTGGGCAGGATTCCTTTGGGGTAGTAATAAGATTTAAGATTTAATCAATTAATATTTACGACACCCCTGACTACTTTCCACCAATATATATACATACATATAGAATATAACTTCGACATCTTACATTTAGTAGGTATTATTTCTATGTACTCTTAACAAAAATATAACAGAATGAAATAAAAGAGGTGAACGAATAAACATTACTTTGTTTATTATTACTTTTTTATTTACAAATCTTTTTGACTATAGTTTCGACAAATAGCTTGTCAATGACTATAGTCAAAAGGATTTGTTAATAAAAAAGTGATGATAAACAAGGTAGTGTTTATTCATTTATCGTTAACATGAATTATCACAAAGTAACGGCTGAATAAATCCAATTTTTAAATAAAAGAGACTTACCTCTCTATACCACAAAGTTCTCTAAAGATTCGGACACATGTTTCGCCCATTTCAATGGTGGGCATTATCATCACGACATGTGTCTGAATTATTAAAAGTTTGTGCTGACTTTATTCTATTTAAATTACCATTATTTAAACATAATAACTCATAGTCTTCTTTGTCTGAAGGGTCGAATACCTTCCGCTTTCTAAATTTACTTCTTTTTTGAGAAATGTCGAGAATCGGAAAACAGATAACAATTGCCTACTCTGTACGTATTTACACATTTGTTATATATTAGCTACAACAATTTAGTTATTAGTATATTGTATCTGTTTTGTGTTGACGTCGAACGAAAATCTTGCAGTAGTTCTAAAATAATTGTACTAAGCAGAATATTCATTACTACCGCTTAAAATGACGTAACATGTTATTCTTTGTTAGAACTTTTATTTATGAAATTATGTAATATGAAGCAACGTAATTATTTTTTTAAATAATCACGTTTAAATATATTTATACAATAAGCTGTTGTAATAAACGGTATTTTCAAATAAATTGATTTATAGAAATACTCTTTTGATTTTTAAACATTTAAAGATTCACTGTTATTTCAATAATTAAGTGTATTTCTAATAGTTACATTTTATTCTATAATACCTACAAGGAACATATGAATTAATAAGGAGTTAATTTTCCTTTTTAATAAAATTAATGCAGCAACAAGCAAAATTTAAAGTCGTCGCTGTTGTTTAACGAAAAATATATTCAATTTTCTTTATCATATTTCTTGATAAGGTTGAGGAAATGTGAGTTTGGGATAATTTGACCCAAATGGAAGTCCATTCTACCAATTATTAAAGCTAAAAGTTCAATTTCATCAATGCTACATCGTTGCCAAAAGGATATCATTTATAATATTAAAAACATAAAAATTTTAAATATAAACTACTCCGAGAGCTAATACCCCTACCGACATTGAATTACACTGTTGATTCCGATGTATTCCTAGACGAAGATATAATATATCCAAAAAAGAAGGAATTAAAATCCTTATTCGTCTAAATATTAAGATTAAAGATCTCCCATTGAACGCGCCCTACCAAGTAGGCACAACGAACCCGAAAGCCATTTTCCACGACCGGTTTCGACCTATCGGGTCTCATCAGGTGGGCGCTGGCAAAAAGGCCTTTACAGGCTATATTATATTATTATCCGATAGGTCGAAACCGGTCGTGCGATATGGCTTTCGGTTCGTTGTGCCTATTTGGTAGGACGCGTTCCAAATGTTAGATCTTTGACCTTAATATTTAAACGAATAAGGATTTTAATTCCTTCTTTTTTGGATATTTATAATATTGTTATTTCTATAAATATCCAACTATATTTATTGATAAACAAAAAATAATTTTTGTAAAAAATATTTTACATTTGTACCGTACTATTTTACTCTTTTTCATTAAATAAAATATTTAAAGGCGAGAATAACAATCGTTTGAAGCTTCCGGGTTTGCTGTCGGATGCATAGTCGCAGTATTCTATTTGGAATCCGGTTGTAATGTCTAGTAGAATCAGCCTAAATAAACCATGGCCATCAAACCCGGAAGAATTAATCTTCTATATTGACTCCAACCATGAAGGTCTACAGCACTTAATTCTACCCTCGTTGCTTCGTTGCTTACGTGTAATTTATTCATAATACACATACAAACGGAAATAAATATAAAATGAAGCAATCAACAATAACTTAAATCATTAAAAAAAAAAAAACAGACACACAAACACCTATTAGCACGCACCAAACTCCCCGATACTTACATGCCTTGACCGCGCAGCGTTGAGTGTTATCGTAGACAAACCAACACCAAGAGAAGAAGAGAAGCTAGACTAAAACAGATGAACACGCATAATGAGGTGGAGCTTCTGCACTACTTGTATTAGAAATTATGGAGAAGGTTTAATCATAAAAGAGTATTCTTGAAACTTTTATTTTTAGAATAGATAGTTTCTACAATACTTATGGAAATAATTTAGATGCTACTCTTAACCAGCATGTTTTTTGTATGATGATGTGTAACAAAATGATTGGAAAAGCAAAAGACTTTGTAGCCTGTCGACCAAATATTGTTACGTAGCCGGTCCTTAAAGAGGCCCTTATAAACAAATTCGGGGATTTTGTGGAGCGAAAATATTATTACACTAATTCAAAATACTTAAATTAATAAGAACAAAAATAAGTTCTTGGTCAATTAATTTATCGAAGCTACCAGACGTGGATCACAATTTCGATCTTATTAATTCTAAATTAAATTCAAAAAAATAAAGCTCAATCATATTCTGTTCAATCATATTGTATGCTGATTCAATGATGATAATCAGAGCGTGGGCCCCATTTAAGTTGTAATTAAAAATATTTGCAACAAAAACATCAATTGGCATTTTCTTAAATGTGAGGACTTTGACATTAGACCTTTTAGCTCCACCACATATTTAAAGCTAATACATTTATTTTGGATTATACTTTTAACCTCTTCAACGGAAACATGTCAGTGTCAAATGTATTGATGCATCTTAGTATTTCTAATAGTTAAATGGAAAAACTAGTGGAATTGTTAAATATTAAACAATATTACTATAATGTAGATGTCTGATAATATGGTAGTAGAGCCTGTTCAAACGAATAACAATTTGCATGCCTAATCTGTAAAACTTAATGCGAAACTAAATTTTTCATTGGGTGGTATGTATAGATATATTTTCTTTAATTAATATTTTTCTTTTCTTTGTTCTTATGACTTTTCATAAATAAGATAAATTTTGTTTCTTACTCTAATAAACATCCAATTTAAATAATAATAAGCAAAAAAATTTGCATGTAAGTTAAGAACTAATTTATATATCACAAATTGGTATTAAGTGGGGCCACCAAGAACAGTGATTTTAAACCAAATAGTTATTTTATGACGCTTTATGAGTGCACTGTTTCCTTTGAAGTGAAAATTGAGGTGTGCAAGCATGGAATAACCACTCAATTTAATTAAAATTAATGAAATTTCATTGAAAAAATTGAAAAATGGACCTAAAATAAAGGCAAATCAAAGCGGTCTTAAGGAAACATTATGTTTATGTTGAAGCCACTCTCTAAATTTGGACATTTTTAAATATGGCTAGGCAATTGAGAAAGCAATGATTACACGGGTTTTCAAATATTATGAGATTTGCTATTTATATTTTGATCCTTGGCAATACTAAGTGTTTACAGGCGCCATCTGACGTTTCTACATGAACGTTTCAACTTTCTAACCATAACCCTCTTCAGAACGTTTTGACATTTGAGCACAACTTAGAAGCAGCCGTTGATGCATTCAAAAACAATGTTTTGGAGGTACCTCAATCGGAGTGAAAATTTATTCGAGCGCAAGCAAAAGTGTATTGATCATCATGGAGAATACTACAATAAAGCCATTATCGATAATAAATTACTGTCTTTTCATTATTAAATTCAAAATATAAATAGTAACCCTCGTAAATTACGGTAGCTGACATTTAAATATAAGTCCCTTCATATGATACTTATAAATTGCAAATTTCGACATCTTATTGTAGACGCTTCATGCATTGACTATAATTTCTATTTACTTTATCATCAGATACGGTCTTCACTCCTATTAATGCATAAATTGTTCGTTGAATCCACCGCGAATGTTATCAAATCTTTGTTTCTAATTTGCACTCGTAATTGTAATTGTTTCAAGCGTCAAACTATATACCACTCGATTATTCAAATGATTAATTTGGCGAATCAGCGATGCTTTGGATAAACTTATAGGGTCGTCTACATTCCAATATTACACCTCAAAAGTGCATCACATCAGAATAAATTAAGCACTGTTAAATACATTAAATAACAATCTTACGGTAGAAGTCATTTTATGTGTTGTGTATTTATGAGAATTAAAATAAGTGGCATTTTATCATAGCTGGAAATATGACCACTCGATTAGAATTACGTTTACCGCAAACATTGGATTGTTCAGATTTAGCGAATGAATAGCCAAAGTGGAAATAAACGTACTTAATTACGAATAATAAAATATTGGAACCGAAGCAAAACAAAATTGCGCCGTTCTAATGGTTACTTAGTCAACGTGAAGTCTACAATTCATTGTTCCCAAATAACGGGAGTTGTGAAAGCATATTGTTTTCCGCGGAAAAACTGTGGAAGCGTTCAAAGTCAGATTCATGGTACAAAAAGAAAAGCAATGTTCACAAAATTTGAGACACGATTACACACATAAAATCAATATTGCGGCTTTGAATGCAATCAGTGCAAAACGTCGTTTGCTGATCGAATATTATTGGATCGAAACGTCATCGGTATTTATGATAAAATATTAAACTCAAATTGCTTGATGGTAGATATAAGTAAGTCGTTGTCAAATGTAATTGACACGTGCAAAGTGTTGGAAGCGGCATCGGTAAATAAACAGTTGTTAAATCAAAAAGATTACATATCAATGGAAATTAAATCAGTCGAGGAAAATAAGGATGATAAAAATAAAGTGGATGCATTCAAACGATATTATTTAATTGCGATGAAGCTTTTAATAGTCAACATCGTCGTATTTGTCCAGCACGTATTATCATTGATAAAATTGGTCATTTCGAATGGTTTTGCAAATCCAAGTTAACTCAACAGGGTTCGTCGGAAAGCAAGCAATCATTGGCTTGATCAGAAACGAAGTCGACTGGTAACAAAACGCCGTATTCAATTAATTGGAGTTACCAAGGTAACGTTTATGATATTACTTAAAACCAGAAGGTAAATGAGGATGTTTTACGTTTACTTGGATTACTTAAATTTCTCGCACGTTTCATACCAAATCTCTCACAACGATCAGCCGCTTTGACCATCTTAATACGCAACGACCTTGAATGGCATTGTATTAAATTTACATACACAAGAAGTGAACGAATTGCTGAGTATTACATCCAACATACCTGTACTTGCCATTTATGATCAAAACAAACCGTTGATCATTCAAACAGACAGCTTCAAGGATGAATTAGGAAGCGTTTTATTGCATGATGGTATGCATCTCATAGGCTTACGAATTGTGAATAAAAATGAGCCGAAATTAAAAAAGAGTTACTTGCTGTCATCTTCGCAAATGAACGTTTTCGTTATTTTTTGTACGGACGTGTGTTTCGTGTTTACTCTTACTTTACTTATATTGATGATGTTACACCCCGTTTGCAGCGAATGTCAGAATGACAGTTGCTCAAGTATACACGTATGTCCATCGTGTACAAACCAGGAAAAGAAATGCTGGTCGCTGACTGTTTGTTTTGTGCACCAAAGAGCTTGACGAAGATATGTCAATCATGATTTATTCGTTAACCCGAAAGGCATGTTTGTAAAAATACAATTACGATCTGTACAACGCAACAATGAACACATGATGATCTGAGTCAGTTATTTTACAAATATAAAGACGAACTACATTATGAAGATGGATTGATATTTAGAGATCATGGTTAGTCATTCCGACCAAGATACATTTTTAACCTTAAAACAATCTTTCGCTACCTGATGGAATGGTAAAGAGGATAAACAGGACCATTGGCAAGTACTTTGCCAAACTAATCTCCAAACACCAGTTTCGTTATCTGCCATTGTTTTCTATTGCGTACATACCGTCGATTCATAAAATCACTGGTCAGCTACCTTCAAAAGTACTGTTTGATCGGGAACTATGTGATTTGAACTTTGGCTGTAAATCCGTGAAGACGTTTCGGTAAAAGATTATGTTAGCAAATTCCAAAGGAAGCTTGACGATGTTCATGAGGATATACGTTCCCATACACAGATCGTCAGTGACCGTATGAAAGACACCTATCACGTGAGACACTTATGGAAGATTTCAAGAGGAAGCCTTGGTATGGCTATACAGTCCATGCCATCATAGGAACCTGCCACCAAATCTACCACAGCATTAGGAAGGTCTATACAAAATCTTCAAACGAATAAATGATGTAATCTGTCAGATTAAACTTACACCGAATTTTATAGAGAAGGGAGAGATGGTCAGATCAGAGTTGTACAAGCAAATTCTCTAGATCACGAGCTTATATTATAATGACAGATTTGAAGTCACTTCCTAAAAGCCGCAAGACAAATTTTTTGTACCATGCTGTAGCTGTGTCTACTTTGCTACCAAAGGATAATCGACTGAGTGACCTATATACCGCTCGTTATGGGAATCTTTGGTGGAAGTAGGGGATCAGCTGCAGACCACTAATATCATTATGCCTTTTATTTAATAGGCACATGTAATGCTTATCTTAAGAAAATAATTACTTCTAACCAAAAATATTAAGTTAATGTATACATGTAATGATAAGTTTGTAAATTACATCTAACTGTGTTCTCTAACTAAGTATTCCCCTCATTCAGATTCGATTACATTCAGGGTTGCTTCTGTCCATCCCTACGATGAATTGTTGTCCCCGAAATCCTGTCAAATGCTGTTTCAAGACTTCCAACATATTTCTCATGGTGAGTATTACGTTAACCTAATAATATATCCAAAATTTACATGTAATTGTTGTTACCATTTACACACCGACACACATTTTATTTGTATACAAGTATTGAACGTATGGTTTCTTAAAAGTTCAGCACTCTGCTTCGTATGTCATTACTAATCGTACCACCTTTCCCCATTACTCGGATAGGTACCCTCCAGTAATAGAAAACACCCGATAGCGATCTCATCTGCATAGACATTTGCATAAAAGGTAAGTAGGTACAGAACCTAAAAATTTGTTGTCTACTTCAAGCAGTACACGGTTGACTGCATAAGTATCACAACCCGTTTCTACTGTCCCTTCGTACTAGCAATCCGTATATTTGATTTTCGATAGTTGGTTTTTGTATGTCTAATGTGAAACAGTCCAGTAGTAGTGGGTACAAAACTGATCCTTGATAGACTCATACTTCTACTCAAAAGGACTCACTGAGACCAGCAGGGCTCTTGACGGACGTTTCTTAATATTTTTGTATATGTCTTAAACTAGGATCTCATTGCTTGTCAACCTAGATTTTTGATTACTCAATCGAAATCCTTTTCTAGAGCGACAAATATGAGGTACATATTTCCTTTATTTTCACAGTATTTTCGCAGACTAACTCTAAAAACTGCCCATTATACGGACAGCCATAATTCTTTCAAACAGTTTTAGTGGATGTGATGTGAACTTTGTCCCCCCAGTAGCTGCCACATTAAGCGATACTCATTTATATATAGGATATAAGGTATTATTACGCCAGAATAATGGAAACTTGCCATCCTTAATAAACAAATTGAAGAACTCGGTGATCTAAGGTAGCTCACTTTTCTTCAAGTTCTTCCAGATATCTACTGAAATCTAGTCAGAGCCAATGGCGTTATGGCACTTAATTTATCATAAAGCCTTCCTCACTTCTTCAGCTGATATGCATTTTATAAGTCCTTCAAAAGTTACCATATGGTGCACGATATTATTAGGAAATTCCTCGTTCATTAGTTGCTCATAGTACCCTTTCCATTTTTTTGATATCATTATTATCCATTAATAATTTTCCTTGGGTATTTTTAATGTATTTGTAACGTTGTCGAGCTGTTTTTTATTAGATATTATTCTCATTTCTTAAACTTTTCAATTTATCGTAGAAATCTTCTCTAGATTTAGCTACGGATTGTCATACTGAAGATTTTGGTACCTTCATGAGATTTTAATACTTTAGACGATCTTCTTCTAGATTAGATTCTTGTCACACCTTAATTACATCTCTCTTTGCTTTTATTAAGTTCATAATACTTTCCACCAGTATGCTTCCTTATTCCTATTCCTTGTTGTAGTTTTGTCAAGGTAGAGATTCTCGAAATTAGCTAGCATTTGATTAGTCAATTTGTCGATCTCTACATCCTCTGCCATATAGGCATGGATCCATTGAAGAAACTGTGCTCTCTCAAGAATTTGCAGTTCTTTCCTTTTATATTCTCTATTCTGCCTATATGTATCCTTACAGGCTTAGGTAGGCTCATGACTGAGACGAGAAGTTCATATTGTGACGTGAGCGCATTACGCGGGATAACATTACAACCTTTATTAAGCTTAGATATGTTGTTACCAGTGAGGATTTACCTAGTGTATTTGCGTATAAAAGATTGAGCTTTTGTAGGTAATAAAGTGTTCCAATTTCTCTTACAAATACGTATTAATGACTTTTAGAGTGTTCATGGTTGAAAATTTAGAATTCCTATACCTTGTTACTTTGTACTTTCAATTCCATTTGAGGTCATTCCATTCTCCAACATCCCTATTCAGGTCTCTGCCTATAAGGACATAATCGGTTTGGTGGTATGTTTTGCATAACTTCATCTAAATCGTCCAAGAAATCTTGTTTCTCTTGTTTGGAACAGCCATTTTGAGGTGTGTACGCAGTGACTATGTTCTAGGTCACTTGACCATGCTTTGCTAGTTTTATGGTAAGTAATCTATCATTTTTCCTGTCCTTGTAAATTATTATTATGTTTCAAATGTTCATCCAGTACAGTTCCGTGATATACAAGCTGATAGACATTTCCAATATCCCTGGATTTCATGGATGCAATATATACTGATTTTCTTGAATTTTAGGATTTCCCTAAATTCTTTACTGCATCCGGTCATTGTGCCGAAATTCCATGATGCGAGTCTGAGTTTGTCAGAGACATTTTAGTGCAAATGTTGGTCCTTATACTAATCGTAAATCCTGAAGAACGCCCTACCATTGACTTCTCGTCATTCTGAAATTGCTGTTATATACAACGAGTTTCAGATTTGGACAGACGTTTTATAGCCGGTTGTCACCTGCCGTCAAGATTATTCTTCTAGGGAAGGCATCCCAACTTTAGAGCATAAAAACCTGAAGACAGAATTTAATACTATAACAGTAATCCTGAAACAGCAAATAATTGTGGTTCGCCTTTTTCGCTCTAACGCGGCCTGATTGGCTGCCCCTTCCCTATCCATATTTCTCTCTACCAATTAAGCAGCGTTCATGCCGCGTTAGAGCGAGAATGTAGGACCACAATTATTTCCTATTCCAGGATCACTGCTGTATGATAGTATTAAATCCTGTTTCCATATTTTTATGATCTACTTCACCTATTTCTGAGTAGCCTGAAGGTGGGGTTTCGTATCGGAGTATCCTTCTACGGCTTTTTAGTCAGCGAGAGATATTTAATTTCCCTCTACCCAGCATATCAATACTTTCCTCGATCCGCCACCTGGGGACACATACTTTAGGGGTTAGACGCCCCCGAGAATATTGTCTCATAATGCATTTGCAAAAATTGCATAAAAGTTCAGGAACTAGATATTAGATTACGTCTTAGGTCTTCTTCTTACATCATTTACATCAAACGAATGCTACTTTTCTTCATATAAGATGTACGAAAATTTCTGAACTTATTTACTTGAACTGTTACCTAAAAATTACTTGCCTATAAAGTCAGATTCACTTTGATATGAAGTGATATGTAAGTATCAATGCAGGGTTCTCTGTTAACTTTAGTCCATGAATGATCTAAAACGCTAGGTATATTATCTACTCCAAACTTTATTATATGTTAATATTTTTCTGTAAAGAATTGAAACAATTTGAGAAGACATGTAGTTCACGATTATTACATTTACAAACATAGAATATATCATTTACGAAACGACTCCAAAATAGAATTTTATTAGATTTTTGTTATTATTATTATCAGTTAAGGGTTTTAAAACTGTGATTGGTTATTTGCGGGATGGGACGTATGTTAGCAATCATTTTGCATGTACAAATAGTTAAAGTTAAAGTAGGTACCTCCGTTCGAGATTATTCATTAAACAAGCTAGACACCGATTTTAAAGTCGTAACTTATTGAAACTAATTCATAATGGAAATTTAGTATATTACAAATTAAGAAAGGACTAGCTAATAGTAAATCCTTTGAAAACAGTCAGTTTGAGTTACATACAGTTGATTCACCGTTATTATTTTCGAATGTTTAAACTGAGGTTTTTTCATTAATAATGAAATATTTGGAGATTTTTTAATATAAGTTAATTTCAATACATTAATGTGATATTAAGTTTTCAATAAATTTTACCCACTACAAATTACCTCAAATTAATGAGGTACTGGTATTGATCCTTTTTTGAGTTATTACCGTTATTATTAATATATTTGACAAAACCTTTTCATCGAAGAAATATTTAACAATAATACATTTTGTCATCAAACTTTTTTTTTCAATAAATATATTTTTTATTTACAGATTTTTTTGATAGTCCAGATAATTTTAGATACTATAGGACTAATATTTTTATCCTATCTCAAGCATTTTGCGCTGCCCAGGACTGGCAATTTGGAGTCAATTATAATAACAACTTTAGTATTTGGTGTTATAGCATTTATTACAACATTTGTTGGATGTGCTGCAGCAAAAAGGGATCTAAAAACAATATTATTTGCGGTATGTACAAAACAGGAATATACCAAATATTGTAGTATAGGTATATGTACAGTAACGGACACAAGTTAAGCAACTACTTAAAAAATAATGACCTATCTTAAATGATCGTAGTCTAAAGAAGGGTTACGTCCAGTTGTTTCGTCGGCAGCTGTAGCTGACATTTCCAATCGTTGCCAAGACTTCGAGGTATAACCTTTCCTCACGTTGTCACTGTTGTACCACTGATGATAGCCGCAATTGTCGACAAAATTTCTAGACATAATCGTTTACATCACGAATATGAATTTTACTATACATTCAGGTTAATTCACGAAACATGGAAGCGTTATTCAAAAGTTTGTTATACTTATTGTTAGTCATTCAGGTAAATTCGCATTAAGGAACTCACGAAAAATGTAGGCTGCAACTAAGTTCTAGTTGTTGAAAACACAAATAACCACTATTTGGGGTCTTACAAAGAGCCAGGGTAAATAATTGGCGTGAAGATTAAGTAAGTCTGCAAAGCTATCGGAAAGTCCGTCATGTTTGGGAATTCTTAACATAAGTGGGAGGAGTACTGGCTTTGTGTTCAACTCTATGCCGAATTCTCCCTCAGAGAGATATATACATTTCATAAAGACGCAGACAAATCAATGTATGACAAGTCTGATCTAATCTCCCATAATGGCTCTTTCGCTCTTAGCATTTAATTTAAATTATAGAAATAACAGTATGATAAAAACATTAACTTAATAAGTATTTAATAGGATATCCATTGTTGGCCACAATCTTTTGACAACGATTCGGCTTTGATGAATCAATAACACTCTTCCTTACAATTTACAAATTAAGTCTCCAAACTGTGCAAATGTTATAAATAAACTTGGAGCTCTACATCATAAACATTGTAAATGCTTATCTTAGAAACAATAATGAGTAAAAAACTAACTGATTAATAATAGAACATTTTTTAAAGCCACACTTCTTTTTTAGTATATTGTGATTGTATCGATCCATTTAATTGTCAATTTGATAATAATGATAGTCGTATTAACACAATGGAGTAATACACAGATATACAAGAAATTCGAGGAAGATATGTATGATAACATGAATAAATATGAAACAGACGATGATATTAAATGGCTGTTCGATGAAATTCAGAGAAAGGTAATTGTTTAACCACACTGCATTGCGTTTAAAATTAGCTACTCTAATTATCGAAACGTCGGCAGCATTCGGCTCCTTTCATAGATGCGGAGAGCATAGGTGACAGTGGTAGCGTGGATTTGAATTCGTGAACAACTCTAAAACGTTTCATGTTTCAAAAAAAAAAAAAACTTTTTGTGTATCATTCCCATCAACTACTCGTGCTGGTGGGCGGGCAGTCTCTCCGACTTACACTAGCCCAAATCCGGAGGATAGGGCGTAAGGCCCTCTTCAGCCTCCTTGCAGGAATCGTAGGAATGGGTGGGTGGTGTAGTTAGGGACAGAAAGATGAGACGGGCGAAATGAAGACAGAAGAGAAGTGAAAGATTATCTCTGGAATATTACTGTCCCAGCATTTGCCTAAGTGATCCAAGGAAACCACAGAAAACTTGTAGCAGAGCAGCCGGACCAGGGTTCGAATCGGTGACCTCCTGAATGTTAAGCAATTATCTAGAGCACTAGACCACAACGCTCGGCTTTTTCAGGTTTCATTCCCACCAGCTACTTATACTGGTGAACAGCCAGTTCCTCCGACCTATACTGTAGTACAAAGCCGCCTGCTCATACTGGTGGGCAGCCAGTCCTTACGATCTACACTGTAGATCCGCCGTAGATTCACTGTAGAAGCCGATTGGTTAGCGTACTATGAGCATTTTTTATTTTTGTTCTATCTGGTTACGTGCCTACCACGTAGTTAATTACGCCGTGGGTTCAGTTTAACAAGGTGATATCCTTATTAGAAAAACACTTCGTTTGACATTATTGCATCCCACAAATAAGTAACAAACAACTACAGATGGCGTTCCCTACATTGTCTGTATTTATTTATTAATCGGCAGCAAGTAGGTTGGTTCGTGTTCTGATGATGAGAACCAATGACAGTGCTGGTACCGCACAGTAAATCTTATACAGTTGCGTTTCTAATTAGTGATGATGTTGTCCAATCCAGAAAATCTCCATTGTACTTCGGCAGTCGTGGACTGAGTGATGGATAGACTAGACTGTAGAAGCGCTCCAGAATCACACTTCCGTGTGTCTAGCCCAATAAGAATCATAAGATTCACGATTAACGACTTTTTTATTGCTTTCAGTATCTTTGAACACTATGCTGTTCACTCACCGATAGCTCAATTTTCGTGATATTTGGATAAAATAACTATTGAAAATTAACTTATAAATGTGTTTATCGTTAACATGGCGTTAAAGTCATTATAGCCTTTTGTGTGGAAATCACTGTTTTTATTAATTTAAAATTTTTCCTTTTAGTATAAATGTTGTGGTGTTTTTGGACCCGAAGACTGGAAAGAGGTCTTCAGCAATAATAACGCTCCAGGTAGTTGCTGTCCTAGACCGGTCAATAATATGTGTTCAATTTCGAATTCATATCAGACAGGTTGCGCAGGTTTCGTAATAAGAGCCACAGGAGGTGTCTTAATTGGTTTGATTACAATACCAATCTTGTTTTGCGAGGTACAAATTTTATTTACAAAGTATTGTTAAATAACTAATCAGTATAAAAGCAACTTTGGGTAAACGTTTCACTATGTTTATTGGTAAGCACTTAATAATATTATTTTGTCAGCTAGGTCATTATCAAGAAGTTATACTATAGTTAAATAATAATAAGCTACATATTGTAACGAGTGCGTGTTTGCTTGTGTGCATTCGAGTACCCATGTATGAGAGCGAGCCGGTCGCAGCCGAACCGCGACGTGTATATCGTAACTGAAAAATAAAATGGTCCCGACTTTTCTATGTTTCTCGGGAGTGTTCCTGAAATTTAACGGAACAGTATATAAGTAGAAAGACGATCGCCGAGTGCAGTTTAGATATAAATTGACGGTCGTGAGAATAAGGTGGGAAATAAATCGAGACGCGTAGCAAATAAATAGAAAAGTGAGAAGTATTATACAGACAGTAACTGTACCTAAATAAATAGTGTAATTGGTAGTAAGTTAATTAATATTAGTATAAATAAATTGTTGTTCCTGGTTAAAAGTCTTCGAGTTCTAATTGTCAAACCCCCGAACGTTATAATTGGTGTCAGGTGTGGGGTTAAACGTGATTGTTGAAGACTTTAGTGGGGGTTGTAAAAGACATTACGATAGCTATGAAATTGTGTGGATTAAAAGTAGCTGAGCTAAAAGGGAATTAGAGGAGCGGGACGAAGGAACAAGGCGGAGCTTCATCGGCGGCTCGCGGAGGCATTAAAAAAGGATGGCTATGATTCGGAGACGTTCCTTTATAAAGATGAATTGGACAAGAAATTAAAAGAAAATTTAAAAGAAAATTTCAAGGAATTGGAAAGTAAATTAGAAGAAAACAGTAAAAGTCTGGAAAAATAAATTGGAAGAAAGCAATAAACGTCTGGAAAATAAATTGGAAGAAGATAGTAAAAGTTTGAAACGTGAATTAGAAGACAAACTAAATCAATTTGAAGCTCAGCCCGAAAAAGTGCCATCTTTTCCGTGAAGAAGTTTCTTATTTGGGACATGTCGTATCAGCGAAGGGCGTGGCCGCGGATCCAGATCACGACATAAGAAGCTTCTTGGGTTTGTGCACGTATTATCGTCGCTATGTGCATGGATTCGCCAACATCGCCAAACCCTTGACACGTTTAAAAGAGAGTGACCGCAAATTCCATTGGTATTCGGATTGTCAAATGGCATTTGAAACTTTGAAGCAGGCCTTAATCACAGCCCCCGTACTGGTATATCCTCAGCCCAATGGAATGTTCATTTTAGACACTGACGCTAGCAATGTTGGAATGGGAGCCGTTCTTTCACAGTTACAAGATGGCCAATACAAGGTAATCGGCTATTTTAGCAAGACCTTGTCAAAAGCCGAAAGAAACTACTGTGTTACGAGGCGAGAGATGCTGGCTGTAGTCAAGGGTGTACAACACTTTTATAAATACCTGTATGGACGGAAATTCAACCTACGCACCGATCATGCAGCTTCAAAGTGGCTTCTGAATTTCAAGAATCCAGAGGGTCAGGTAGCTCGATGGATTGATAAGCTACAAGAATATGACATTGACATAGAGCATCGGCCTGGAACTGGACACAAGAATGCCGATGCACTTTTCAGAAGATCCTGCCAAGCAGACTGCAAGCAGTGTGATAGAATGGAAAGGAACGAAGAAACGGTTCAGCGTGTGACAGTAATCGATGATAACTGGTTACCGGAAAATATAAGACAAGAGAACGACCCGGACTTAAAGAAGGTGATGGAATGGAAAATAGATGGACAGCGACCGACGTGGCAACAAATTTCTTCCTGTACCCAAGTTCTAAAATCGTTGTGGGCTCAGTGGTACTCAATGGTTCTAGAAGATGGCATCCTGAAGCGTGTTGTCGAACGTCCAGATGGAGTAGAAGATAGGAAGCAACTGGTTATTCCGCGGAATAAGAATCAAGAAGTGTTGCAATATCTTCATGATGGAACATCTGGTAGCCATTTTGGAGTGAATAAGATGCTTGGGAAGGTGAACTATAAGGAAGACGTCAAAGATTGGTGTAATAAGTGTACCACCTGTGCCGCGAGTAATGGACCACAGAAAAGGCCAAGGGCGCCAAGGGCGCCAATGTGTCAGTACAATGTTGGTAGTCCTTTCGAAAGAATCGCCATCGATGTGGCAGGTCCACTCCCAGAGTCCGAAAGAGGCAACAAGTACATCGTGGTCGTAATGGATTATTTTACCAAGTGGGCCTATGCCCTCCCGAACCAGAAGTCGGAAACCATAGTCGAGGAGCTGGTAAAACAGTTGATCAGTCGTTTTGGCGTGCCCTTGGAGTTGCACTCAGACCAAGGGAGAAACTTCGAATCAACTATATTCCGTGGAACATGCAAGCTCCTGGGAATAAGAAAAACTCGAACTACTCCACTCCACCCACAATCGGACGGCATGGTCGAACGAATGAACCGGACACTGATTAAATATATCTCCAAGGTAGTGTCAGATCACCAAAAGGACTGGGACCGCTATCTGCGCTTATTTTTAATGGCATACCGATCATCTGTCCATGAAACAACTGGCCAAACACCTGCCAGCGTCCTTTTTGGAAGAGAGATACGACTACCTTGTGATCTCAAATTCGACTGTAAACCAGGAGATGACTTGGCTGGAGAAGATTATGTCACCAACCTCCGAAGAAGACTTAATGATATCCACGAGTCGGTACGTCAGCATTCGCAAATTGCTAGCGACAGGATTAAAGAAAACTACGACGTCAAGGCTACAGAAGGTGGTTACCAAACTGGAGATCTTGTTTGGTTGTATAATCCTCGTCGCCGCCGTGGACTATCGCGTAAGTTTCAACAGAACTGGGAAGAGCCCTACGAAGTAGTGAAGAGGATTAACGATGTGATCTACTGAATCAAAAGAACTCCAAATGGAAAGCCGAGGATAGTTCATTTTAATCGCTTGGCTTCATTTGCCGGCGCGAATGAAGAGGAGGCGCGGGGCCAGATTATTAAGAGCTATCCTTTCCGAGCCCACATTAGAAGCGTTCATGAAGGAAGGCCCCCACGTTAATAGAAGGTTTGGAGTGACAAGAGAGGTCCTCTTTGCTACGCCTAAAGAATATTCTCTGGCCCATTGTATCTCAAAGGATCTCAAAATGAGCCGTGGTATCGCGTCCGAGTTTAAACGCAGATTTTGCGTGTTAAAACATCTTGAAGACCAGATACAGGAAGGTAGAAGACTGTTGTGCCTGCCTGACTGAAGACGCAATATCTATTGTCTGGTAACCAAAGGAAGGTGCTCTGATAAACCAAGTTATAGAGACCTTTGGGACGCACATCTCCTGGAGAATACCCTACCGAAACTGGCGATTCCGAAAATTGGCTGTGGACGGGACAACCTGGATTGGAGGATCGTGCGGAACATGATCGAGGTCCTGTTCCGCTGTACCGGAATTGACATTTTGATCTGTTGTAATAACCCGAATTGGACGGAACGGATGTCGGGAAGGCGAGAACTGCAGATTCCGGCATGATCCTGCGAAACATAAAGCGAAAATGTTTCGGGACGAAACATCCTTAAGGAGGGGGCAGTGTAACGAGTGCGTGTTTGCTTGTGTGAGTTCGAGTACTCATGTATGAGAGCGAGCCGGTCGCAGCCGAGCCGCGACGTGTATATCGTAACTGCAAGTGTGTGTGTAATAACTGGGGACATATTAGTGTATTTGTGTTTCACGGAAACTTGTTCGATATTTCGGAGAAAAATAAAATGGTCCCTAATTTTCTAGGTTTCTCGGGAGTGTTCCTAAAATTTAACGGAACAGTATATAAGCAGAAAAACGATCGCCGAGTGCAGTTCAGATATAAATTGACGATCGTGAAAATAAGGTGGGAAATAAATCGAGACGCGTAGCAAATAAATAGAAAAGTGAGAAGTGCTATACAGATAGCAACTGTACCTAAATAAATAGTGTAATTGGTAGTAAGTTAATTAATATTAGTATAAATAAATTGTTGTTCCTGTTTAAAAGTCTTCGAGTTTTAATTGTCGAACCCCGAACGTTACAATATTTATAGAAATTGCCGACATTTTAGAAGTAACGTTCAACTAGGGAATACCTGTAATTAGGAGGGGGAAAGATATAAGTTCCTTTTAGTTGCTATCATTATTTCTATGTTTTCAATTCATTTTAATTTTCTACTTTTATTCCCTAAATGTAAAATTTTTACATTGTTTGTATCTATCGAATGTGAATTGTAAATACAGTGTTCGGATAAACCAGTAATACATTTTCGCTTACTAGCTCTGCCCGCGACTTAGTCCGCATGGAATTTAACAAAAAAGTTATTTTAAAATTTTTAAACGGTCGTTGAGTCACAACCGTTAGCAATAGCCCGCCCGCGCGTTCTGAGCCCGCGCGACAGGCAACCATAGTGATATTAAGTGGCGGGAGGTGTTTTTACTATTTTTTTGTTGGTAGCCTAAGTTACTCCTTATTACATTAAATATCTGCCAGTGAAAGTCCCGTCAAAATCGGTCCAGACGTTTCATATATTAGCCAGAACAAACAGACAGATAGACAAAAAAAAATTAAATGTTATTTTGGATATGTACCGTTTATACATCCATACGCATTTAGTAAAAAGTTTTTATTTTAATATTACAAACAGACACTCCAGTTTTATTTATATGCATAGATTGATTGTAGATGCTCTTTAACCCGAACGTTGATGGCTCTTCCTGATTGATCAATGTAAAAAGCATCGGAGACTACATGAAATTCTATAAACGCCACTTTTTTCTAATTCTCTAATTTTGGTTTTATCATTAATTAACAATGTTTTCAAGTTAACTTTATTAATTTCTATCGAGGTTAATATATATTTTTCATAATCTATTATTAATTTACAGCTAGTTCTTTTAACATAATTTAGTACATAAAACTTTTTATTGTTAGAAGTGACAATGTTTTGGTTAAATAGCAAATTCTGTATAGATGATATTTGTTTAGGGGAAAAGTTATTTTCATGGGGTATTTGTTTCATAACGATCAGTTCTTTATTGTAATTTTCCATGGATAAGGAGGTGTTAATTAATCTAAAAGGTTAACTGTGGAAGGCCGAAAGTTTAATTCTAGTTGACTGGTTTAAATCAAAGGAGATTATGTTACTGTTTTCTATAAACATCAAAGTTTAAACATTTTTATTAGGAATGATAGCTAGATCAAGAAAATTTAATTTATTGTTTGTCTCTAGTTCTGATGTGAATTGAATATTATTATTAATAGAGTTCAAAAATTTTAAAAAATTGTCAAGTTGTCTTTTGCTACCTTTTCATAAACAAAAAACGTCGTCAACATATCTACTCCAAAACGTTGCATTCTTTAAAAAACATATTAAACAGAAATTTTTCAAAATCCGACATATATACGTCCGTTAATTACATTCACCTATGATTCACTCGAGTTATGTTTACTTATGATTCTCATGGAGGCATAGCTGTCATATTGCATGGTTTCGTATGTTATATAAACTTAGATGTGTTTTAATGCCTAATCAATTTTTATGATGAAGTATTGTTTTGAATAGAAATATTGAAGTTTGTGTTTTTCTTTGTAGTCAGTTAAGATTTGTATCTCCTAGGATTAAGTCTTGAAATTGTAATTTTGACTTTTTTAAATATACTTTTTTAAATAGAAAACAAAATTTCCAATTCTTGAAACTTAATTCGCTAGCTAACGCTGAATGTGGAATTACAATTTAAGTGCCTCAGTAGCAGGTCATTAGTATATTTACACAATTTATAACATGGGGCATTTATGTAAGAAACTACCGGTCGTACAGGATAATTTTGATTATGATTGATATATTTTAAAGCCCACAGATAATTGGTGGTAACGGATTCATGTTTTTTGTTTTAAATTTATCTACATCGCTATAATACTTACACTTTTTATTGTTTTATTAATGATTCTGTTAAGCATTAATGTAGGATCATTATCTAATGACTTAAATTGAATCTTGACTAAGAAAATATCAAAAACTGTGTTATTATAATCATCAGAGCTTAAAATAAGTATTACATCCCCTTTATCTGCTTTACATAAAACGTCATTGTATCATTAATTTTTGATTTTATAGATTGTAGCACATTAATCTCTTTTAGTTAAACCACTAAAATAATAAAAAATTACACGGATTTTTTTGCTTTGTTGATATTTCCTATTGGATAAATTGTTAAATTTAATGTAAAATAGCAGTGAATACAATTTTGTTTTGTTACAGGTTCCTTCGATCATTTGGTGCATTTTCCTATGTCAGTCAATAACAAATGAAAATTTATAGGGTTTCTGGATTATCCTTGATTTTGAGTCATGTGGCCTGCTGCGAACTTTTCTTCTTTAGCAGTCACTGATATATTTACAAAAACTATTTTAAATTACTAAACAATGTAAGAAGAACCCCTAGGGTGCTTTGTACATCATATATAAACTAATATTTGTTTGAGTTGTAAATTTGAAAGATACAAGTTATATGAACTACAGAGTACAAACAATTGTCTCATAGGGAGTTATTACAATATTTCTGTTTACGGAACTGCACCTATTTTTTTAAGTTTAAGTTAATTCAATTCATTCTACCATCCTTCATAGGACCATACTTGTCTAAGACTGTCTCATTCCTACCTCCGACTATGCTTTGTCGCCGCCAAAAACAAGAACAAATCAAAAATCTCATCACATGAAGTAAACTATAAACTAAATCTATTGTCAGATTGTCAGTATTGTATTTAACGAAACAACGAATACACAGCCAGAATAACTAACAGGCGGGCTAAAAAGTTCGTAGGCTAGCATAGAAAAAAAGTTTTTTTTTTTATAGAATTTGATTTTATTATTCAATATAGTTCTCTTGGACGGCGATAAAACAATTATAGCGGTCATACAATTTTTCTATACCATTTTTATAATACGATTTGTATTTAGACTCAAAATGGGCTTCAGTTTCGGCGATTACGATTACCTCTTCATCGGCGTGAAATTTGTTCAGCGAGCAACCTCTTGTGGTCTGAGAACCGAAAAAAGTCGCTGGGGGCCAGATCTGGAGAACACGATGGATGTGGAAGCAATTCGAAACCCAATTCATGGAGTTTTGCCATCAATTTCATTGATTTGTGACACGGTGCATTGTCTTGATCAAACAGCACTTCTTCCTCCTTAAATGAGGCCGCTTTTCCACGATTTCGTCTTTTAAACGCTCCAATAACGCTACGTAATAGTCGCTGTTTATGGTTTTTCCCTTTTTAAGATGGTCAATGAATATTATACCATGAGCATCCCAGATCCCAGAAGACTGATGCCATAACCTTGCCAGTCGACTGTTGCGTCTTTCAACGCTTTGGAGTCCAATTGTGCAGTCCACTCGGCTGACTGTCAATCTGTCGATTGGACTCCGGTGTGAAATAATGGAGCCATGTTTCATCCATCGTCACATATCGACGCAAAAATTCGGATATATTACGATTGAACAGCTCCAAACACTGTTTAGAATCATCGATTCGAGCCGTTGTTGTTCTTGGTCGATTGTGAGCTCTCACGACACCCACTTTGTACAGAGCATTCGCATATCCAAATTATCATTCACATTCATGATATGACCAACACGTTCCTTTGATATCTTTAGGATCGGATCTCAGCCATCTCAATCAACTTCACTTTACGGTTATCAAAAATTATTTTGTGGATTTTTTTTATGTTTTCATCGGTAACAGCCTCTTTTGGTCGTCCACTGCGTACATAGTCCTCGGTGCTCATTTCGCCTCGTTTAAATTTATCAAACCACTTTTCTACGGTTGATTTTCCTGGTGTAAAGTGCGAATAATGTTTATCAAGCCAAGACTTGGTTTCAACAGTATTTTATTTTTTTCGCCAAAAAGCAATGCTTTATTAACACACGAAATTCCTTTTTATCCATTTTTTCAAAGTAACAAAAGTTGTTCCACTAAAAATGCTATAACTCAGATACTAATAGTGCAACAGCGGTCAAATTTATACACGCGTCTTTTGAAGGTTAGGGCTAACTAAAAATCATATGGATTTTATACGCGTAGCGCCATCTATGGGTCAGTCTACGAACTTTTCAGCCCACCTGCTACGTTACAAATATTTCTTAAGGCTACTAGGTATATATCATATATCCGTCTCTAGCAAATACACTACCCCTCGCTCATTCGTATACCTTTGCGATTAGGTACTTCTTGACCTTAACCAATCGCCGTTAGATATTTGCGACGACATCAATATATACAGGCGTTGAATAAAATTCATTAATTCACATTTACACAATGATCACGATGTACACTCGCCAATGTCTACGAGAAATACACCAATCGGAGGTAATTCACCGCCACACCAGAAGCGGAGCATATACCTGTCTGCTTAATGCTAACTTTTCGGATAATTATTTTAGCTGTAAAACGCGAAATGCGAAAATTTCCAAGATCTACATTACACATCCAATATGTCGGCTCTATCGAGTTGAAAATTTGCCGGGAACGTTGTTAGCTCATTTCATTTCAGGGCAGTGTAACCTAGCTATGCCCTTAGTCTAAATAAAAATAAGTTACTTCCCTAAAATGTAAATGATACTTTGATCGTAGCTTCGGTGGTAGTTGCTATGCTTCCATCAAAGTACGCAATGGAAATACCGACTTAGGGTAATAAATTGATAGATTTATACTTTTCGTATAAACAACTAGCTACAAACTACCCGAACATTTTTGTTAACATTAAGACAACAATTGACCTTCCATTAAAATTATTCTCTGTAGGATAGTCACAAAACTAACGCTTCGGCCTTTAAATGACCCTACGATGGTTTTTCCCATGAGTAGTAGCGAATAGTGGGGTAGGTTGACGATGTGAGGGATTTAATTAATATCGAGTTTCACTAACAATTGAAGATTCGGCTTATCCGCAGTAAAAGTTTAGAAAGTCGTACGTAGTTGAAGGAATAATTCCGAACTAATGCAGTTAAAGAAGCAATTTCATTAACACTTCACCAACGTTTCACCCACCAATTGGGGAATTCCTCAAAGTATTAATAAAGTTATATAAAAAATGGTAACATACAATCAGCTTCTTATATTTAGTATTTATGTACTTTGGATATACAATTTAAATATAGGATGATTGTGTTAATTTTGGTGCAGAATTACCAAACATATAGATGTTTACGTATTTCTGTAATCTATTTACTAAAATTTATTAATATAATAAATCAGTGAATATTCACTAGACTCGACGCAGACGTGCTTGTGCAAAATCGCTTTTTGCCGGATGTCCTATGCTGTTTGTTAAACCAAACGAATTCTCTGGATCTTCTGTTTTTTTCTGTTTATATTATTCTCGGGGAGGGGAACTCTTCAAAAGTTATCCCCGAGAGGTTAGTGTCTGGATCTTTTGTCGAGTGCATCGTATTCATTACTTAATCAGCAGACTGGTTCTGCGCACTGTTAAAATCGTGGCTGCACCCCTCAGCGCCCACAATCCTAAATTTGCTAGCATTAAGCAGCGAATTTAGGCAGGTAATAGAGCTGCAATTAATGCAAACAGGGATGCACTCCACTTCTGGCGTGGCGGAGAATTACCTCGAATTAGTGTGTTTCTGGTAGACATTGGTGAGCGTATATCATGATCGTGTTAATGTGAATGCATAAATTTTATTCAACTTATATAACTTAAAACTACATTCTATATAAAAAAAAGGAAATACAATACCTACAAAGAAATTGAAAATAAATAAATATTATATACTGTATATAATTATAATCTCTTTATCTGCTTGATAATGATTCCTTGATCGAGACAATCGTAGAGGATTCCTAATAAATCATTCAATTGAAACTTTTATGTTAATTTATATATATATATATATATATATATATATATATATATATATATTAAAATGTTTCGTCATAAATGCACCATTAATAGTATAATTGTATTATTTACAATGTAGGATGCTACAATAACTAAGGTACTTTATTTTATTGTTCCTCTTACCATACTACTACCTACTTATATTCCAAAAATTACTTGTAAATTAATAATTTGGCTTACCCAAATATGTTTGATTAATAAAAATAAGATGTTTTGTCTAATTTCTATTTACTTCAAATAAATTTTGACAACTTGTATTGACAATTCAAATGTCTTGAAAATGAACGCGGTGGCACCTTTAGAGTAACATATTATCTATTTTATTATTAGTTTTTAGTATTCAAAAGGTTGGTTTATTTTCCTACAGAACAATCGTCATACAAATAATAGAATATTTAGTTATGTTTAAAGCTGACGCAATATTTTGTATTCTACTATTAACCTCTTTTATGAAGTGTCACGTCTACTATGCAATGCAGTTTTTATAATTTTAAAGTGCAAAAAACAGTGAAATTATTAAACGTAATATTAACGTATCTGATAATATGACAAAATAACTATGTTAAACGGATAATAGTTTGCATTCATTGCATAATCTGCAAAAATTAAAGGAGAATTTAGTTTTTCTTTAAGAGGTATGTGTTTTTTGTAATTTATATTTGTTATAAGTCGACACATTTCGTTTCTTTTAATAAAAAAGGCTACGAATTAATTACGGAAACGCAAAAATTTGAATGGAACGTAAAAAGCTGTTCCGCATCGGATTAAATATAGAAACGATAAGTTTAAAAATAAACAGAGCCGTTTTACAATACGCTGAAATTTTGATAGATTAATATATTTGTGGCTAATTGGATTGCGACCACATGTTTTACATAGCAATAACCCCAAAGAAAATTTTATGACGAAACGTTGAAAAAGCAACTCCAAACGAGAGGCCGTCTAGGAAGAAGTTTCCCAAAGGCGCGGCTAGCGAGCCCAGAAAGTAATTTCCTGAGTGTAACTGTTATTTGACAAATTTGTGGAACCTTCTGAAACACGCAGAATAAAAAATTGTAATTAAGTATAGCAACCTGGGGAGAATGGTTTATATTAATAGAGATAATCTAGGAAGAATACCGAGCATCCCTTACTTAGGATGTTGTCTAAACCAACAGTAATTAACGAGTTTACTGTTGGTTATCGTTAATTAGACTAAACGAGAAGTATCTCCGATAAAATGAAAAAATATCCTGCGTAACGTCTGACTAAATTTTAAAATTATAACTGAGATATTTATGTATCTGTTATTCTTCTGTATGGTGTTAAAGCATGGGCCCTACAAGAATCAATCGAAAGGATTACAAAAGTTTGAAATGTGGTGTTACAGATGGATGAGAAAAATATGATGGGTTCAACGAATGTTTACATCTTATCAATTTACTTACGAAACTACTTAATTGTATTTTTTTGAATACTAACAGTCCTTCCTGTAAACAATGTTATCGAACAAGTATTTAGGTATAGATACAAAATTTGCAATATATATACAACATAAATATTCCGTTCTATTACCTGTGCCTTTAGTTACAGTTTATAAGGGAAATGCATTGTTGTTGTCAACTAAGCAAATTTCAGATTTATTACCTGGTCATTAATTCTACAAAACATAATCATTAGGCCTTTCCAGGGTTGATAAGGTCACCACCCTCACAACACACCACGTAGTTCTAATTGGTTTATAAATAATTTTAAGTAGGGATGATAAGTTAGATGGTAAGATTTTTAGTATATAAGTTTAATAGTTTATAAACAACACTCTCGTTAACATATAGTACAACCTATTTACTTAACATATTTTCTTTCGTAACATATCTTTTTTGCGACTGTTCAAGTTTTTACTATTGTGCGCTGATAGTTTTAATATAGTTAGTATTTTATTTGAAATCGTGTTATATTTCTATCGATTCGGATAATTTTTCATGTTGTACAGCAGTACATCGACGAATATTTCATTTAAATTTAAATTTTCGTCACAATATGCAACAACGAATGACAAGTGTTGATGCTTTGAAATAGAAAGTTTACTATGGATACAGTTGAGTAAAACAAAATGAGGTATTATGGGTGCATACTGAGAAATAAAAAATATCGATCTAAACAGCTTAAAGCAAAAAGAGAACCAGGAAGACACAAAATTTCATGGATGAAAAATTTAAGGATATAGTCAGGAATGACCTCCTTAAATAAGATAAACTGTACCAGAATAATTTCCAATGTTTTCAAAGATAAGGCATTGTATGAGGAACCAGGCCAATAATAATTATGACACTGTTGTGACTAGAATATTCATGATTTGAAGTCAAATCAGTTGAAGCCTACTAGCAACGACGATCTGTCATGGTAGCATGGTAGAAACAATGTTACATATTTTAGAAAGCTTTAAAAGTAATATTAGAAAAGTTAAATATAAAGGACAATTGAGACAAAAAGCACCTCAGAGAAACATGTAAAACGGTAACAGTAGTAAATCTATTTTTGTAGATACTCTACCATGTAAGAGAATGTATTATTATATTTAGTGAACAATCAGGATCAGTGCACATTTTGAGGTCAGGATACTCATGCTTTACGTTAAGATTAGTTTCAACGTACGTTTTAACCTCAAGAGCAGTTACAACCGACAAAAAATTGCTAGTGGTTGAACCACAAGCATTATTAAAAGTTCTAGTTGTAGAAAACTTATTTCATTCAACAATTCATATCCCCAGATTTCGTTAAGAAACAAAAAAAAAACTTTTCTGTATTTCATTCTCACTAGATACTCGTACTGGTGGGCGGGCAGGCCCGTTTCAGCCTCCATTCAGGAGCTGTGGGAATGGGTGGGTGGTGTCGTTAGGGAGAGAAAGATGAGACGAACGAAATAAAGACAGAAGAGAAGTGAAAGATTATCTGTAGAATAATTACTGCCCCAGCATTTGCATATGTGATCCAAGTAAACCACAGAAAACTTGAACCAGAGCAGCCAGACTCGGATTCGAACCTCCCAAATGCTAAGCAATAATCTGAACCACTACGCTGCTCGTTTTAAGAAACAGCACACAAATAACTCAATGCTCATTTTAATACACAGATAACTGTAAAAATTCTATAATCCAATTTTGCAAATATGGTTAGTGTTGTGTTACGGTTAATACATAATACAACAGTTAGTAACATATTTCGAGCTCTGCATACGCATTCCTTAGGTTAAGATTAGTTTCAACCACAGGATACGCATGCAGGTTAAGATTAATTTTTACCACAGGATTATACAACAAAAACTGTATAAGTTTTAACTGTGTTATTGTACCATAGTGCCGTACAATAAAATTAATGATCGCCCCAAGTTTATAAATTACTATATAGAAATTTCCAAAATCCACTTTTATCAGGAATACTCAGGATCAGTAATATTGATATGTTACTAACATGGTTTCGGCTGTAGATATTGATGGTTGAGGTTAAGATTAGTTTTAACTTCAGGACCAATTACAACCAACAAAAATGTAACAAAGATACACAAATATTTAATGGATAACGAATCACGAGAGAAAAATAACACCAAATTTATATATGGCAAACCAGAATTAGGAAACTCCATTTCAACTTTACAATTAAAGTTGCATTTACCTCACTTCCTAAAATCTACAATCTTTGCTATTCAGAGATGTAAAATATTCTGAAATTAAAAGCAAATATAAAATAATAATTAATTGTTGAGCTGATGCGTGTTGAAACGAAATAAATTGTTTCACATAAAATTGAATTACATCAATGTTTCACAAAATACTTTTATGGTTGTATATCACACCAATATTGCTCCATCAAATATTGGCTTCATCATCTGATGATTTAATAATGTTGCTTTAATTTTTTTGTATAAATCTAAACGAAATCCTATATTACCCAGAAATTATTTTAAGTAACTATAATTATATTTATGCAAACGATTAAAAAATACAGTATAAATATAAGTAGGCCATTCTAATAATTCGTCAATCGATTTAATACAATAACCAAATGAATGACATAATGAGACCAAAATATAATACTAACATTTTAAGTTACTAACAGTGAATATGCAAGTTAAAATTGTTTCAATTAAATGTAAAATATAACTACAGCAAGGAGTAATATGTTAATTAAAATACTCAATAGAAAGGGCATAGGCATATAAAATGTATATACGTTACGTGTTTTATCTTTTAATTATATTGTGGAAGTACCTTAAATTTGCAAATCGAAATATTATTTTTTTTAAATATTAAACAAAAAACAAATCTCGAGAAGTACGGGATTTATATTGTCAGAACAATAGAAGAGTTTTCATTTAGTTGTAGCCGAGCTAGAGAAAAAAAGATTTCCGCTAAGAACTTTAATTTTTGACGCAACCCCTTCCGATTTCTTTTTCTATAAATTCTCCTTACATTAATCTATAATATATATTTGTATCAAATTTTAACAAGGGGTAAAACATTGTCAGGAAACATACGAGATTACAATAAATTGTTCGTATCTCAGCTATTGCTGAAATATATTTTCAGTAGAATGTACTAATTTGATTAGTATTTGAATATCTCGCCTAAAGTTCAATTTTTAAATTAATTATCGGGCTAAAGATAAACAATTTAACCAGGTAACAAAGTAAAAGAACAGTCTGAATTCTTCCAAAATAAATAAATATCTATCATAGATAATATTTATGGAGTTTGTAAAAATAAAGTTCCTAAATTCATTTTAAAAACATGATAACCCAACGTCGAACACTTCTAACGACATTATTTATTTTAAGTCGATATTTCGCTGTTTGAAATTCAAACAGTTCTCCATCTGTTTTGTCAACTGTTAAAATGTTTTATTTTTTGCTAGATAATTTATTTAAAAAATTTGAGCACCAAACACACAAGTAAAAATACAATATTGTGTATAAATATTAAAATATCATTCCGTAATTTAATTATAAAACCAAATCATATTCGCATAATATAAAAATATTACCGATAACATTGATAAAACTCGTTTTAAGTTTTTACTTCGTAGCTTCTAACCAAAAGTATTGCTTGTTTGTCACTCAATTTATGGAAGAGAAACGATAATGATGGCAAAAAAATGCTTTAATAATATAGAAAACACTAACTAATTACAAATTGTCAACCTAAAAATACGATAGTGCGATTATTATTAAATTTAAAAATATGTGAAGGTGGCACTGAAGTCACTACAGATTCACAACTCAAAAGTTTTCAAATTTATTTATAAAATTTTAGGCGCGATATTTAAATGTTAAACAAATAATTGCATTATTTTGAAAAATTGTTAAAAATATATTTCAGCATTAATTACTAAAATGATATTGATTGCAATTCCACATTTTATTTGATAACGTTCTAACTGTTATTAAAGTTAAAATAAAAAAGTAATAATGGAAGCAGAATTCATTTAAAAAAAATTGAGGGTTATTAAGTCAAAAGAGATAAACAAAAGTCCAGTAGTTCTCTAATAAAAAATTGGTTTTGAGTTTTGTTTCCTTTCTTATATCTGGCGGTACAGTTAATATTTTGAGAAAAAATCTGCGAGTGGCATTGTGAAACAAACTTACACAACATACTTAAAAAATAAAAGGCTTCGTAGTTGGAATACTTTTAATATACCTATCCGTCTATGACTTTCTTCATGTTAACGCTGTAATCGTTATTGAAATAAATCAAATCTTGTATAAGTAATCAAATAAAACCCAAGTTAATTGTATTCAGCTACAAGGGCAACAAACATCAGAACCAGAAGAATAAATACAAACCAAATTCCCTACTAAGGGTCCAAAAGAGCACCGGTTAGGGGGTTTAACAAGAACACAAGATCAAAAAAATGACTTCAATCAATAGCGAATAAATCTGTTTTGGGTTAAGTGAAAAAATGGACAGGGACCAAGTATCAGCACCAATCACTTTTTTGTTAATATAACACCAACAATAAAACGAGTCGTTTTCATATAGCTATATTATTTAGTATTGTTGACGAATGCACTTCAGAAACTAACCTATATTAAATTAATTACTTTAGCTCACTTAAAGCAGAGAAATACAAACTCAAATTAGTTGCTTGCACTAAAATAATGCGAATTCTACGAAAACATAAACTCAGTAAATCAAGTGTACAAAATAGTAAACAGAACCACACACTACAATTGACAGCTTACTTACTTACTACTTAACAGTGCGTTAGAGTTTGCACGAATTTGCGATGGCAACTGCACGAAGCGGCGATGACGTAAAACCGCTGCCCAGAAGCATCACATTGGATATCTGCGACGGTTCGCGGCAAATGTCTCGTGTTTTAACCAATCGCGTGGCTAATTTCAGCCCCTTCTTATGAAATTGAAATTATGTATGTTTTGCTTCGTGCAAGTTCCATCGCCTGATCACAACTCTAAAATACTTGACTACAAGAGCGAGAGAGATAGTGAAAACAGCATTAGAGATGAAAAAAACATAACTTCTTCTATTTGTAGTCTCAATTAAGTTTTACAGTATAAATTATTTTAAAATGAAACAATGACAGAAAGGTTTTGAATTGATGAAAAAATATAAAAAATTTCACCCAAATTTTTTTTTCAATTATGTAACACAGTGAATAATGTAAAAGTAAATATCTGCTATAGTTTTAATAATGACTTAAAATATGTATAATTTAGCTGACTTTCTGCTTGCTGTAATGCAATGTAAAATTTTGCACAGATATTCAAAAGAAGAAATTTTTAAAATTAAATCTATTAAAAGGGTGAAATTAACACTAAAGGTTGAACGAGAAATTATAGTACATGATCCCATCAACTTCAAACATCATACATCAATTTTTTTTTTAATTTTCATTAAATCCATACCATAGGCGGTCAAATAGGGGTTGAAGGTCTATAGGCATATGCCTGACCGATTTATAAACACAAAATGGAAACTACTAACAATTGAAATAAAAAATATAGATTAAATGGTTATAAAACTGTTATACGGAAATTAAAGGCCTCTGAAATCAGAGTAATTTAAAATTGTAGTTAGACTCTCTAACATATATGAATGAAAAGTGTTGGATTGTATTTAGTTAAGTTCAAATAAGGGATGAAAATTAAGATGTCATTTCCGTCATATATGAAATTAGAAACATGAGGATTTTCATTTAGGATTAATGAATATCTACTTTACTATTTCCTGGACATCAAACTTTAAGAGGTGAAATGACGGATGTATATTTGTATGGAGTTCCATCATTTTTAAAGTTAGATCCATGAGAATTGAAATTTAGATCCTTTCTTAACAGCTCCGAAAATATATCACAGAATTAGCGAACACCATTATTCATTGTTTTCAATTATGTAAGTGTTTAGAACGGTAATTGTCCATTATTTTCATATAAACCTAATAGGTGTGCACAAGTGACAAATCGCAAATTGGTGCTCCACTATGACAACATACCTGTTTACATAGTGCCCCTATTCAGAAATTCCTGCTTCCAAAACCGTTAACATTATTTCCTAAAAATAAATTACAATTAAAGAAGCCCAGATGCCCAAGATAGCTTTCATAAACCCTCGGGGTATATGAGGAAAAAGTTCCCAGAATTTTATTCGTTTGAGTTTTTTGGCATTGCCATTACGATCTTATGTTAATTTAAATATTTAATTGAATTTCTTATGCAATTTTGGGCTAGAACGAATTTTACTTATTTATATATTTTCAGTTCAGTTTACGTTATTGTACATGAAAGTAAACGCAAAAATATCATTGAATGCTGCTCTTCACTAACGAAACGAGTACACGAATCCCACAACGTCACGAAGAAACCGCTAATGATACGTCACCAGTGGCGTCTTCCCAATCGCGCAGATGCTGCCCTAGACCACATCTAGGCGCTAGCGACGGCTTTGGTAGTTGTGGAGCAGCTCATTTTATTCGTCAGTGGAAAGCACATTTCGCCAACATTTTTGCGTTCACTTTCACGAACCATACAATTAACTGAACATGTCCTATTTGAAAACGTTTAAATGTTTGTTCATCACTCTCTTTTTGCTATGCACTACTGTTACCGAAGAAATAAAAATGCGAGCGTAAAACCATTGATATTGATGTTGACCTAATAAATTTCTTATCTTTATGGCGTGACTTCCCGAGTGGAAATGAAATAGGATATGATCTAATATGATTCGAACCGAATCAAGCATTAATAGGGAATAAAGTTAAAGTAACAGCCGGGCCCGGATACAATAGGGAATATCGTAATACGATATATATATATATATTGGTCCGTAGCAGGTACTAAAAGGAATGTCCACTTACAAAATCCATTACCTATCCCAATCCGGCTCTGATTTTATTGCCTTATAGTAGTCCTTTTAGGAAGCCCCTAATAAGGCAGCTGGGATTTCAGAACCGGTCCAGGTCCGAACCGTGCTTATTCTATACTCGGGTTATAACGCATTGAAACATATATTTCTTTGACAATTCTTACGGACCAGATTCGCGTTTCAATACATCTACAACTTTTGTTTAAATAATAATTCATTATAAAAATGCTTTCAGATTCATTTCCTGTTTATAACTACAATGCGTGGTTGTACAAAGAGAGACATCACTATTAGCCTCTACGTATTCAACGCACTTGTTGGGGTGAGTATTAGCGAAATAATTTTTTAAGTATTTATAGAATTATTATTTACATTTATCTAATCGTAAGGTAACCTGATATACCTGATACGAAACTTAAACTATTGCACATGATCATCACGTCATTAGGAAGAACAGCGCCATACCAAATTAGTGTTCACAAATCCTCTCGAAACAGACAGGTAATATTAATATACCTAAGCTTATGCAACTGCTTCGGTATTTTTAGATAAAATTAAATCCATTATTCGCTCTACGACGTTTCATCTTAAAATAACAATTTCTTTAACTGATATTTATTGAGGTAGTTTAAACTTCATAAGTTATAAAAAACAGAAACACGAAAACGACCGAACATATACAATTTATATATGTATAAATGTCAAATGAAAAATTTAGTGGCAACCCTGAACTTTTGTCCGTAATTTCTAAGCGATTAGTATGAAGAAAAAAAAACTTTTGTGTGTTTCATTCCCACCAGCTACTCGTGCTGGTGTGCGGACAGTCCCTCCGATCTATACTATAGCGCAAAGCCGAAGGGTAGGGCGTAAGGCACTCTTCAGCCTCCTTTCAGGAATCGTGGGAATGGATGGGTGGTGTGGTTAGGGAGAGAAATAAAGATAGAAGAGAAGTGAATGATTATCTATGGAATATTACTGCCCCAGCATTTGCCTAAATGATCCAAGGAAACCAAAGAAAACTTGGAGCGGTGCAGCCGGATCCGAGCTCGAACCGGCGACCTCCTGAATACTAAGCAAGATCTAGAGCACTAGATCACGCCGCTCGGTTAGTATGAATAATAACCGTTAACCTTCAATTGTAACACGAATTTGCATCTGGAACTGCCACCGAGCCCTCGACAGACTACTGACTCGGACGAGGATAGTGTTGCTCTGGGTCCTTGGCCATCTTGGGAATTAAGATTGCAGACGACCTGATCAGAGTGGGTGTCCAATAACACCTCATTGACCTAGAAACAGTCGATAGCATTTGCGGTAGTCTCATCAAGCAGAAAACTGCGAGATGGGCCTCTTCGGAGCTATACAAAGAGTGGGAAACAACCGGAATGTACGCAGATGAAGGCCTTCATCTGGCCTTCAAATTGCAGAGAGTGTGAAGAACAAATTCTCAGCCCCGGCAGAATGAAAGCCAGGACCCTTGTGAGAATTTTTACAGACCAGGGACAACTGCGTATTTTAAGGCAATTAGGTCCCAATAGCCTATTACACAATTAAATCTATGCTATTTAAATATTTGATACATCATAAAATTTTAATAATTTCACCAACAAAATGTCAAAGGAGAATCTTAAGTTGAAAAGTGGAATTTAAAAGTTCTTCGTGGAAAATATTCAAACCAATTGCAGCAAGAACATACAGATAAGGTAGAAACAAATATGTGTTTAAAGAAAGAAAACAAAAATATGCATTCAAAGATTCACCTGCACCACCTTATGCTTCCCAAGCATTTAATAAATCCCAATAAATTATAAATAGTGGCACAGAGAGTTTCTCATTTTAATACAGCCGATAATATACTGATAGACACAATATTTAGTTCTTGGTGAAAAATTTATCGAAATTACCTGATGTGGATTGCGAATTCGATTTTATTAGATACCATCAGAACACCATAGGTAACATCGATAAATTACTGACTAAAACGAAGCTGTTCCGTATAAAGGAAGTTGATTTAATATCGTTTTACAGGTGGTATGTCGCCACCTACTGATATTTACTACTAACTGCGGTGTTTCATATATTTGACAAGGCCTTACGAATATAGCTACTTGACAAACTAAATCTACGATGCAGTAATGAGCGACAAATATCAGTAGATTGCGTCATACTGCCTGCAATGTTATATTAAAATAACCTGCTTTTACGGTTCACCATCGGTTTGGTCAGTAATATATAGATGTTACCTGTGGTGTGCTGACAAGATCTAATAAGGCCGAAATCGCGATCCACATCCACTCTGAAAAATGTGAGTGAAGTAGTCCTAGTCCTAGAATGCTGATCGCTTACCGACTGTCGATGTCCATCGATACCTGGAAGACTATACTATAATTTTATTCAAATTGTAATTGTAAACGATTAATCATTCATTGCTATGTACTAAATCGATTCAGTCAGTCATCTCCATAAAGGAAATATAACAGAGCAGACAAGCCATCGGAAATGTATTAACAATAATTCAAGGAAACCACATAAAGCTTGGACCATGACAGGTGAACCCGGAACCGGCCGGTAGTGACCTCCAAACTATTAACCTACGATCCAGGTCAGAAGATCACGCTGCCCGGTACGAGTCGATTAAAAGAACACTATTGGGTGTTTCATTCCCACCAACCACCTACCAATTCTCGTGGGAGGACAGTCCCACTGACCTGCACTGTAGCTCAAACCTGGAGAGAAAAGCATAAGGTCATGTTCAGTCTCCTTTTAGGAGTTGTTGGAATGTTTGGGTGGGGATTAGGGAGAGACAGATTAAACCGACGAAATGAAGACAGAGGAGAAGAGAAGAATTGTCTAAATGATACTAGGAAACTATAGAAAGCCTGGACCAAGGGAGGCCAACCCGGAATCGAATCGATGACCTCCCGAATGCTAGGCTATGTTTTGGAGTACTAAACCACGCCTCTCGGTGAGTTGATTCTGTTCGCGTCCCTCCCACAAAGCGGTTAGGTAGGTGCATGCATATTGAAACACATATTTGTTCCTTGCAAGTATAATTCGAATGAAAGTATAGAATAGCCCTGCAGTCGCTTTTTGTGATGGTTACAGAAATGGTACATGTGTATTATCAACAAAATGTTTGTAAATTTGAATTTAGATAGAAAAAATTCTTAATTCTTTAATACATGTACTCAAATTACTTATATTACATTATTTACTTTTTCGTTTGCAGGTTTGTGGATTGGCCCTCTTAACTGTGTCTATTTATAGAACGATTATCATCCCCAAAATATGCGCGATTACAAAAGGCGCGGTTACCAAAGTTGAGCTGACTGTAATATCTGTAATTAGTGCTTTAATGCTTATCTCCCTATCAGTAGTAGCACATTTTGGAGTAAAAAGGGAGATATTAATAGTACTATTTGCGGTAAATATTAATTTTAATATTTTGATCAATAAAAATATTTTTTTTTAAAATAAGTTATTAAAGAACAATTATCGACAAGGTTCTCAGTTAATCAATCAAAGGTTCCATAATAAATAATCAAAATAATATTTGATAAATTAATTAAGGAATAAAATACAGTCGACCGAATATAATATGTTTATTGTTAGTTACTTTATTAACGATGACAAATATTAGACTGACTTAAAGTTTGCAAAAGCATTACCAAACCAAGAAATGATACATTAAAATACAACTGCCGATGTAATCATTAAGAAAACAAAACAAACTATGGAGAGTACATAGCCGGAAACATAAATCAATCTTATACAAGCATTTTAACAATGACGGTCTGTAAAGGTATAAATACATCGATATTACTATTCTTTGTTTAACACTCCCACTTATCTATACTTTTACAGATTCAATTTTCAGTTATCAACATATTTGGTTTAACAATAAATTTGTTAAGAACAGATTTTTTGAAGGGTTTTGTAAATAAGTCCGCTAATTGTTCACTTGAACTCACATAATTTAACGAAATATTTCCTTTTTCACACTCATTCCGCACAAAATGCACTTTTATATCGATGTGTTTGGTGCGATTGTGAAAATAAGACGGGGATTTTTTTTTTATTTAAATTAATTCATTAATTAGTTAATTTGATTTGATGTCAGATTGGTTAATTTTTAAGGAACATTTAAATCAATAAGAATAATCAAGATAATCTTACTCACCAATAATTAGAAATAGTAAACATAATTAATTAGTTACTTAGACGGGAGATGAAGGCGTGCGTGAATAAGTATAAATATATTTGGCTGGCTGGCGACTGTGTGAAAGTGAGATGACGACAAACAGGCGTTCTCGCTCATAGGAAGTTATCACATGAAATAATAAAAACACTTACCGATCTGTTGACAAGATCATAAAGTAATTAGGTACTCACCGGGGTTCCTTCGGAACCCCTGCCTCTCTGGATCATTTGCGAATTAATCTTCACCAGTCTAGCAGAATCCGTCAATCAGCAAATCGTATTAAATACCTGAAATCATGAGTTTGCGCTCCCGCGCCTCCAGACGTGATATCCACATTATCGGGATAACACCTATACTGGAGACCAACAGGGTAGGTCAAACCTAACCCCGTGTCGCTATAGCACTATGCCCACCCCACGCAAGGCAAGTTACCGAACTATAGGCATCACCGGAGATATCTGTGTCTCTCCTGTACAATACTGGGGTGACAGACTGTCGTGGCACTTTAGCCACAATTCAACAACGAGCTCTCATAAACACAATGGCCAATGATAACGTGTTAACACAATCAGATCTTTCTCGAGTACTGTGCATAATATAAATAATATATATATATATATATATATATATATATATATATATATATATATATATACCAGACATATATATAACCAGTGATCACATTAGTAAACCAATAATTTACTACACAAATTATCTACGCATAATAAATGCAACTACAATGCAACGCATCGCATCGCTACGCTCGCAAAAGCATACGCATCGCATCGCTAGCAAAACTCGCCACTGCCATCGTGCACGACGTCAATACACATACTGTATATTAGAAGAATGTTGCCCTCGCATCTTTCTGTTCCTTCCTATGTCTTTCGTCACCCTTAGACAACATAAACAAAACATGTAGGGATGCTAGTCGCCAGCCTTTACGACATTAAATATGAGATTCAAGGAAAAGCAAATACAAAGATGATAATTATTGAATATAATTTTGATATAATCATTTCTATTTATACTTCGTACCTTACATGAAGCTGTTGCGCCTTGGATAATTTTATCGCTGATTGGTTGTCAACTCCTATTTTCACTGTCACAACGTTGATGTTCAGCTCACTGAGGAATGTCTTCAACCATAGGGCCTCTCTTACACCTAACGCCAATGCAATGTATTCTGCCTCGGTTGTCGATCGGGCTACCACGCTTTGTGTTTGGCCTCTCCATGTAATCGGTCCATTCGCAAGGATAAATACATAGCCACTAGTAGATTTTCTGGTGCATTTTAGATATCGTAGGATTTTTTTTACTGCATGCCAATGTTTTTCAGTCCAAATGTTGAAGAAACGACTCACTTGATTTACGGCATATGTAATATCAGGTCGGCTAGAGGTTGCTAAAAACATTAACGACCCAACCGCTTCACGATATGGTTTCTTCATATTACACCAATTATTGCTAGTCACTATTGACAGGTATTCACCAGGTTCAGCTGGAACTGTTAATGGCTTGGCATCACTCATGTTGAATTTGTTGAGCAATTTTGATATATAACCTTGTTGGTGAATGGATACTGTCCCTGCACATAAGTCTTGTTGAATTTCAAGTCCAACAAAGTTTAACCTTCTGGTGTTCAAATTTACAGTCATTTTAAACTTTGTTGTCTTTCTTAGGGTGTACAGGCCGTCGTCGGTTGGAATTGCTTCCTAACGTTTCGCTAGCACGAGTGGCGAGCTTCTTCAGAGGTCTATCCATTTTCGCTGTTGGTTGTAGCCTTAATCAATTTGTTTAACCTAGATTCGTCTTTTGTCAGAATCCCAAAGTCTGTAATTTGAAGAATAACCGTCATATCCCACAAACATTAAATTTTTGGATTTATGGTCCCACTTTTTGCGAAATTGAGATGGTATTAACGTGTATGCTGGACTCCCAAAGATTCTTATATGTTTTACTTCTGGTTTTCTTCCAAACCACTTTTTGTATGACGTCATATCATTTAATTGGCTAGACGCAGTTCTGTTTAGAATATAGGCAGCACTGTTTACCGCCTCAGACCATAATTCTTGCGGAACATTTTTGTTTATCATCATGGTTCTTGCACTTTCCACAATGGTCCTCATTTCTCTCTTTGATCTACCGTTTTGTTAAGGTGTGTACGGTGCGGAAAGCTCATGAAATATACCTTCTTTGTTAAGAAAATCTCTGAATTCTTTATTGATATATTCTCATTTTCCTTGGTCAATTCTTAAAATTTTTATTTTGTTGCCAGTTTGTTTTTGAGTATTGGCCTTATATTCTTTAAATTTACTAAGAACCTCCGACTTGTACCTCAAAAAATAAACAGTTCTGTAACCGCTGCAGTCGTCTTTAAACAGTACAAATTATCTTGACCTACTAGGTGATTCGATATTCATAGGCCCACAAACATCACTATGAATCTTTTCTCCTGGATTTTTAGCCTTTTCTCTTGGTAAACTTTTATGCGATTTTCTTGATTTTTTGCCAAATTTACCATACTTGCAGAAAAATTCTTCTTGATTATTATTAATCTGTAGGTCGTTAACCATTTCACAGGTTTTCTTGATCATATTTACATTAACATGCCCTAGACGATCATGCCACAGTTTTAACGAATTTTTATTGGTACTACTCAGATTACATTCCGGTATTGATTTCATTCGAAATTGCATAATCCACAAATTATTTTTTCTTTTACCAATGCAAGATATTCTTCCTTCGCCATCCAGAAACTTACACTGATTTTTGCTTGAATGGTGAGTAAAATTTTTGTCCGTCATTACTCTCACTGAAAATAGACTTCTGCAGAGTTCAGGGATATAGAGTACATTATGCATGACTCTGTCATACTTTTTGCCATTAACATGAGCTTGTATCTCTATTGTTCCTTTTCCTTTTGCAGTTATTAACCTATCATTTGCTATTCTAACAAACAACGGTTTGTCTAATGATTCCAAGGTTGAAAAATATTCTTTCTTGCTGGTCATATGCACACTTGCCCCTGAGTCACATATCCATTTTGTTTCTTCAACCCCCGCACTTTCAGTATATAAAGAGCTGATATCGCAAATATATGCTTCGGTTTTACTACTTGATTTGTCTTTATTGTTCTTAAGATCTGCAATCCTTTTTCTACACTTGCGCACCCAATGTCCCTTTTTCTTGCAATAATTACAGCTACTGTTCCTTTTTAAGTTCTTGATGTTTTTCTTCTTTAAATTCACAGCTTCTAATTTACCTTGTAAAGCTTGGACTTCTGATGCAAGTCGTGAAACTTCGGTGTCATCGTTCATCATTCTTGACTCTTCTTTTAACAACCGTGCTACTAAATTTTTAAAGGTTTACTGATCGCTGGTCACTGAATCCCATGCTGTTCGAAAAGTGTTATATTTATGTGGCAGGCTATTGATTACTTTTGAGCATATTGCACTTGGACTGATAGTCTCCTTAATATCTTTTAATTGTCTCACAAGTAGTTCAATCGATGAGATATGCTCTGCAATCTTTGCATTTTCTGGCATTTTATAATCATAGAAACGTTTAACAATATTGATGTAGTTTTAAAACATGATTACAACTATTACACTTTTACATAAACTTTATTGAAAAATCAGTTTTATGAGAATTCTTTTATAAAGTAATTTATTAATTCAAAGCTAATTTAGTAAAAATAAAAAACAAATAAATAATTTTTTTCTTTTGTAATTTTATTATTTATTGTAGGATAAAATGAAAGCTATTATTAATATTGTTATATATAATAAATTATTAGTATTACTGAGTAATAATATAACTCTATGGTACCCTTAAGGCATAAAACACGGAGACAACCTTTGGTATTATAGCAGTGATCCTGAAATAACAAATAGTTGTGGTTCGACTTAACATCCAAGTTTTCTGCGGTTTTCTTGGATAACTCAGGCAAATGCCGGGGCAGAAAAATTCCACAGATAATCTTTCAGTTCTCTTCTGTCTTCATTTCGTCCATCTCATTTTTCTTTCCCTAACCACACCACCTACCCATCCCCACGATTCCTGAAAGGAGTCTGAAGAGGGCCTTACGCCCTACCCTCCGGCTTTGCACTAAAGTGTAGGTCGGCGGGACTGCCAGCCCACCAGCACGAGTAGCTGGTGGGAATGAAACACAAAAAAGGTTTTTTTTTTAACGCGGCTTGAAGTGGCCTGTTTGGTCAAGAAAGATACAGCTAGGGCAGAGACAGCCAATCAGAGAGAAAAGCGAAGCACAATCATTTACTATTTCAGGACCACTGCTATGGTCTCGATGTTTTTATATTCTAGCATGGTACCAGGTGCGTAAGGTTATCTTGCGAAACTGAGATAATTGTAGTGGGACATTTTGTAACTAGAGGCCGTTGAATTTAATTGTTCCGGTTTTGTATTATGAGGTCAAAATTTTAAATCTTTTACTTTATTATTTACTATTGGCATAATAAATTAATTCGCCCCCTAAATTTTTAAACAAATCAGTGGAAAATTGAACCTTGAATTTTATTTTATTTCTGTTTGAATCATGATTTTCCATAATGTAATGGCTGAATCAATTAATTTTGTGTATGGGAAGTGCTACGCACCAAGGGATAAGGTTAGGTTATGGCATGTGTTAAGTGGTATGTATTATGGGGTTAGATTAGGTTATGGTGAGACAGGTTTCAGTAATTGGATTGTGTAAAATTCTATGCACCTCCGTCATCATTACCGTTCAAATTTGAACGGGTTATAGTAGTAAATCCCTGTATATATATATGGTCCTGAAAGTATAATGTGTGGCGTATTGAGAGATATGTTTGCATGCAAACTTATTTCGAAAATAAAGTGGACGGCAAAATAACATTTACACGTGGGTGCTCAGAGGGCAAGCGGAAGCCCCAGTTCTCGGTTCTCTATTTCCCATTAATAAATTGTTTCACGAAGAGGTGCCAAAAAAACGTTCTTAAAACTGTTCAACCAACGAGTCATTTGAATCAGAAAGACTTTAAAATTTAATTACATATGAACATTACGTGATAATTTTTAGTCATAACCACTTCAACCACCTATTGTTTAAAACGTTTTCTTTTAAGTATGGTTTTTTTAGTATTGTTTGGCACTGCTCGTCTTTATTGTCATCCATATGGTGTTTACTGCTTTCATATTTTTTAAATACAAAGATGATGATAAACCCGAATCACTCAAGGGTAAAATGCGAGAAGGATTGAATGAAAACATTCGTTTATACGAACCAGGATGGACTCAACAATTGTTTGATTTAATTCACGAACAGGTATTTTATCCACTAAGCGTAGTTTATGTAAAATGTACGACAATACTAACAAAGGACCATGTGCACGCCTTCATATAATGTCGCTAGCTAACTATTAATTTTTAAAGATTATAATATTAAAATAAGTAGTTAAAAACGACGTAGAATAAAACACACTGTTATTTCACTAATTTTTATTGAACTCGAAAATATTGTTTCGATCGTCAGCGATCATTTTCAAGATACGATCGAAACAATATTGTCAAGTTCAATAAAAATTAGTGAAATAACATTGTGTTTTATTCTACGTTATTTTTAACAATTTATAAAATGTTTCACAAACGTTGCACTATCGAATGTGTAAGTTTAAAATAAGTATTTATTTTCAATTGTAAATAATGACTATAAAATCATTTGTCATTTTACAGAGTACCTCTTTCTGTAGAATGCCAAAAATGTCAATTTCATTCATGTTTATGCCGACTGCACGCTTCCAGTCGGTCATCATTATTCTCTTTTTTGTGTACTTTGTACATTGCAAAGTGTTTAAAGTTTTGCTCACTAGAGACCGGATGGAAGTGTCAAAATATTTATGAAAAGTGACTAATTATGCAACACTAAATAATTAAAAAATACTAATTTTTATTGTATTCCAAAAACAGCATGCAATGTAAAAATTATCGACAGTTATTTTCATACTCTTGTAACTGTAAGTAACCATGAGTCCTCGACCACCTAACAGGCGGGCTGAAAAGTTCGTAGGCTAGCATAGAAAAAAATTTTTTTTTGATAGAATTTGATGCCATTACCTTGCCAGCCGACGTCGATTTCACGCCTTGGAGTCGGTTCATCAGTCCACTCGGCTGACTGTCGATTGCACTCCGGTGTGAAATGATGGAGCCATGTTTCATCGACGCAAGAATTCTGATTTATTACGATTGAGCAGCTCCCAGCTCCAAACACTGCTTAGAATCATCGATCCGTTGTTGTTTTTGGTCGATTGTGAGCTCGCGGCTCGCGCGGCACCCACTTTGTACAGACCTTTCGCATATCCAAATATTCATTCACGATATGACCAACGCGTTCCTTTGATATCTTTAAGGTCTCAGCTATATCAATCAACTTCACTTTACGGTTATCAAAAATTATTTTGTGGATTTTTTTGATGTTTTCGTGCCGGTAACAACCTCTTTGGGGCTTCTACTGCGTGCATCGTCCTCGGTGCCCATTTCGTCTCGTTTAAATTTAGCAAACCACTTTTCTACGGTTGATTTTCCTGGTGCAAAGTCCGAATAATGTTTATCAAGCCAAGCCTTCGTTTGAACAGTATTTCTTTCGCCAAAAAGCAATGCTTTATTAACACGCGAAATTCCTTTTTATCCATTTTTTCAAAGTAACAAAAGTTCTTTCACTAAAAATGCTATAACTCAGATAGTAATAGTGCAACAGCTGTCAAATCGATACACGCGTCTTTTAAAGGTTAGGGCTGTTAGGGCTAACTAAAAATGATATAGATTTGATACTAGTCGCGCCATCTATTGGTCACTCTGCGAATTTTTCAGCCCGCCTGTTAGTAACTCCGATGAATATCTGATCAATAACTATTTTGAGTTGTCCTGGACTATTATTATTATTATTATTGTTATTATGTATGTATCATTACACTAAGGCTGTTCGCACACTCGACTACGCGTGGTCGTCATTGGAAGCGGCCACGAGTCGCTTATATCGCTTATATAGTGGTCACCGCTATAGTGTGAGAAGCTGCTTGTAATTGCCACTTTTAATGAATATTTTAAGCCAGATCCGGTCTCAGTTGATTGATAAACCTCCACATGAAAACACTTGTTATACTGCTATTAATAAACTCTAAATAATTAAAGCTGGACCTAGGAAACTCATTTATTTTAATAAAAATGCCATCTCTGAAATCTCCATATCTGCAACTTTTGAAATGTGGCATCCCTAACTTGTTAAAGTTAACTCAGTTAAAACAGTGCCCAGCGAATGTGGTTACATTTGTACTTGAAAATAATTTTTGCGACCAGCTTCAAGTATCGAGAACAGCTGCAGCCGTGTTTGTTCAGATACCATTTAAATTGTATATAAAATACGGTCCTCAGCGTGCGACCACTTGCAGTGGCGGCCACGCGTGGCCATGTGTGTGAGTGGCCTAATAATAGTGAACCATGATTTGTAATGCCGGTGGGCGGGCAGTCTCGTCGACGAAAACTCTATTGCAAAGCCGGAGGGTAGGGCGGAAGATCCTCTTCAGCCATTTTTCATGAATTGTTGGATACTGATTGAGGAGAGACAGATAATCGTAATTTTCAATTTCAGTACGAATGTTGTGGTGTTAATGGACCTGAAGACTGGCAATTTACACACCTTAAAGGTAAACTTCCAGGATCTTGCTGTAGTAATACCACCAATGGCGAATGTTCAATGTCAGATGCATACAAAACAGGTTGTCTTGAAGTTATATACAAATTTCTACAAAAACTGGGTCAGGGGTTTGGTTACCTTTATATACTACTTTTTCTTAACGAGGTATGCTATAAAGTGTTTATATGGAATATTTTATGATTATTAATGCACATTAATACTCAAACAGTGAATCCCAAACTGTGCGTGGCGGCGCCCCGGTTAAGTGCGGCCTCCTTATAGGAACGCCGCGAAATATTGTAGAAGCATCATAATTAATTGAACCAATACATTTACATTTTACAAACAAACAAAGTATAAACTAAACTATATAGATGCAGAAGATTTGGCTGATGGGAACTTTTTAATAATACTGGCATATTTATTCGATAAATTTGAAAACTTTAAATTCCCTTAATTTCTTGACAACAGGAACATAACATTCACCTTCTGAATCCTGTAGAAAAGTATCGCTTTTATAAATGAACAACAACTGTGGGTAATAAAATTAAACGAAGATACAGGTAAATATTATTATTAATATTGCATCAATTTTTAACGTCAAATAAACTCGATCTTTCTGAAGATATAAAAACCGTGTTTGAAGGTCGCTTATCACTGTTAATAATTTTTATTGCATATTTGGAATCTACGTATTCGACTTTGTCAATGATAATTTTTTTTCTATAATTTCACACACTTTCGAGATCGCGACAGCGATTCAAAAGGCTTTTCTGACCTTCCAGAGCACGTTACTTTATAAGATTGTTGTACTAGATAGCGAGCACACGTTGCGACGCTACAGTCGTTCTGCAGTTAACGAAGCGTTCACTATAGTACAAAAAAAGGGCTTTTGTTTCATTCCCACCAGCTACTCGTGCTGGTGGGCGGGCAGTCCCTCCGACCTACACTGTAATGCAAAGCCGGAGGGTAGAGCGGATCCACTTCAGCCTCCTTGCACTGATCGTGGGAATGGGTGGGTGGTGTGGTTAGGGAGAGAAAGATGAGTCGGGCGAAATGAAGACAGAAGAGAAGTGAAGGATTATCTGTGGAATATTACTGCCCCAGTCATTTGCCTAAATGATCCAAGTAAATCACAGAAAACTTGGACTAGAGCAGCCGGATCCGGGTTCGAATCGGTGACCTCGCGGATGCTAAACAATGATCTAGAGCACTAGACCAGGCCGCTCAGTCTCTAACATAAATGGACCCGTCCCTTTTCAAAGAAACGTAATCTACATCTGGATCGCCATAACTCTCTCTCCCAGTGATCAGTAAAATCTATTCAAATAGAAGACAATTATACCTTTCTGTTACGAAAAATAGAAGTATACACAGTGAAAGCGATTATATCGTATTATCTATTTTATGTAAATTATGTGAATCAACCTTAACAAATCCAGCCGGAATTTTGTTGGCCATATTGCAACCATCGAATAATTAACATTTATCACAACACTTAAGCCATGTTTACTAATGGTCAATAGGTAAAGGCCCCATTATCTATCTCGTATGATTGATGAGAAGACTTGTACTTCTATCTTTATAAGAACTATTGCAGATACTTTAGGAGTTTTGTAGGATGTGAAGAACTCAGTTTTATGTTCCTCGCATACTCGGCCACGCGTGATCGCCTCTGGAAGCGGCCACAAGCCGTTCATGTTGACCATTACTAGTCACCACTAAACGTCATTGTAAGATGCTGGTAATCGCAACTTTTAATGAATTGTTTAAGGCAGGTCCGGTCTCAGTTAATAAATATATAAACTTCCACATGGAAACACTTGTAACACTGCTAGTAATAAGAAGACGACGTAAGTGAACCACAAACGAATAAAAAACTGGACCTAATTTATTAGAATTTATGTTAACGTAGGGAATTTAAATTAAACAAATAATTCCTACGAAAAAAAATATTTTAATAAAAATATTATCTCCGAAGTCTGTTGGTGTGCCATTTTGAAAGACGGCAGTCCTCGATTGGAACTATAACAAATCTGTTTAATATGAATCAAAGTCGGTACAGTTCAAATAGTGATCAGCAACAGTTATTAAGTGTGCGCTGAAAAAAAGTCGTTACTGTCAGCTTAAGAAGCGAGAATGAGCTTTCACCTCAGCGTGTGGCTCAAACGAGCTACTCTGTCATTTTGTTTTGTTTATTCTCGAGGACGGGAAATTTTCAAATGACACCCCCCGACGAGAGGGACTCGCCGAGGCGCCTACCGACTAAAACCTCTCCTCGAGAAGGGAGATCAACCCGAAGGTTATGCATCCCTGGAATGGTTGGGAACGGGAAATGGATTTGTTGTGGTGGGAGGGATGGGGATTTTGGGGAGAAGGGTGATGGTGGTCCACCTCAGATGGGTTGGGTGGATACTCGCGTTAAAAAAGCGGAACCAGAGTTGAACGAAGTGTGGCAGTTCAGAGTAGAAGGTGACAAGGCCTTCTAAAACGGTCGTTCTGTTTAGGAGCGAAGTCGGAAAGTGCCAAGATAGACGGATTTGAGTGACCTGACCGGAGAGCGAAGGTAGGCTGGTTTCCTTCAGAATTTGGGAGTTTCTGACGAACCAGGGGTACTCGAGTGGGGAGCGAAAGATCCGCATGTAGGTGCCTTGGAGCCCTATATCGGAATGGCGTAGGAGCAGATGTTCCTGATAATTGTGTTGACCGCAAGGATTTTGATTTGTTGGGAGATTGAACTCTTGTGGAAGAAAGGCTTGAGAGAAATAAAGACGCCCAGGGCCTTGGCATGGGTGGTTTGTATTTGTTATCGCCAAATGAGCTTTCTATCGAAGACGACGCCAAGATTTGTTATTGGATTACTCCATTTGATGGGGTGGTTATTTACGGAGATGGGTGGAGGGGTTCGGTTCCTACGGGAGAAGAAAATTGCCTCCGATTTGGCTTTCTTAATGGCGAGTTTCCATCTACGGTACCAGTTTAGGAGCAGGGGTAGAAACGTGTTAATTTTAGCGGTGCAATGGACAATGGTTTTGCTAGAATTTATAAGGGCAATGACGTCAGCGTAAAGAGCAGTGACAATCGAGGGGATACTGCTGTCCCGTGTGCGCGCCTATATATACCATTTAAATTGCATGGGCCCTTTCAGTTGCGACCATGTGTGGTCGAGTGTGCGAGCTACCTTAAAGATCACGCACATTCTTCTTGCACGGAGCGGCACCATGCGTATCAGAAGAATCTACTAGTGAAGGCGCCCGTGTTATTTAATGGAGTAGCGCACATTAGACCACCACCAGCACGTACCGTCACCAGTAACAACCGTCAGAACAAGTCGTGTCGATCGAGGTACAATTCTGACCTGCAATATCTATGCCCGAAACCTGCACAGGTCTGCAAACAAAGTGCGTTCATTTTAGTTCGCTAGACTTTCGGGTACGCACGTTAGCTCATAAAATTTGTTTTGTGACATTCCAAAATATTGAAAGAATTTTTGTTCATATCTCTTAAGTTGAGGGAATAAATAATAAAATTCACCATATTACTTCCTCTTTTCGTTTATAGGATGAACCCAAAATCTTTTTTATTTTCTAGGCTTACTGCTCTTCCTCCTCCTCCTCTTCACACAACGTCGTTAACATAAAATCTTCTTCCTCCGAACTACACACTTCCATATTGCACACTCAACTAAATATTTTGTACGACATACAGCTTTATTTTATTATTAATAATAACGTGTAGTCTTTCTTTTATTTATAGTAGGGCGCCATGGAAACGTTTTCATTGAAAAAAGTCGTCACGACTCGAAAAAGTTTGGGAACCACTGACTTACGCTATTAATATTAGTTGAAATTCAGCTTTTTCCATCTGTATTTTTGCTAGCATCATAGCTGTTTAATAATGAATGCCTTATTGTTTTGTTACAGATTGTTGCATGTACTTTGTCTTTTCGTTTGGCATATTTAATAACGAATACTTAATAAGTAAATAAGCCGAAGAAACGATTAACTAACTATATGTTTTATATTAACGTTATAAATATTATTAAATTTTATAATTTGTCTTGTTATAATAATGTAATAACTGCAACCTACAAAATAAAAAGCTGTGGTACTGTATATTTTATTATGAAAAAGTAATACTAGTTTACATACATTAACTGCTAGAAGTGTCGACTCCGAACACTCCTAGCAAAGAAGGAGCTACAGTGCCCGGCACCTAAGGAGATTCAAAAGCCATAAATCATCGGATGCGCACTAGCAAAGCTTAGCCCCTTTAGGGCGGGGATAATCAACCGGTAGGCAGAATAATAACTGCTCAAGAAGGTTCAGTAGCGTAGTGGCAAATAGTTGAAAATTAACAGAGTAGAGAAAGGGTTATTAGGGTAAGTAAATCAGTTGAATCAATTTACATGTGTTTCGTGTTCAATAATTTTTCTCTCACTGATACGCGCCGCTGAACTACAAGCAGACGCTTCGGTCCAGCCATATTCTTATTGGCTCTTTCATTTATTGCTATGCTGAAAGTTTCCACCTAGCTACCTGTCAATCTGACCGTTGCTGAATCTCCTTACGTGCCGGCTACTCTAACTGTGGCAAGACTTTCTTTATGCTGCTATTAGAAGGAAAAGTGTAAGAATACCCTTGTAGCTGCTATAGACACGGGAGCGAAGAGGTGAATAGAACCCTCTATCATTCTCTCTTCGGCATGCCGTGCCCACAAAAAACCCACGGGCTTCACTGGACCCTCTTTAGCACTCGTATTACCTCTTAAGGAGGGAAAATTCACAGTGGGATGGCCTGACTAATGCTCATGGGGCCAATAAACCATGACCGTTCTGGTGGTCGATTAGCACTAGCCTAAAGTAATGGTACAGTTCCTGCTGACTAATCTGATCGCCCTGGATCTGAATACTGTCGTCTTAAAAATGGTGACATCGCAACTCCTCTTCATCCAAATTAACTTGCATCGATACCAAAACGCATCTGCTATTCTACAGAAGCGCCTAGCGAAAGTGTATGTATTTTATTAATCCCAGAACCTTGATTGGTGAGTGATGCAATTAGGGATCGAGCAAACTGTTTTTGTTTCATACGTCCCACTTGGCTGTAACTCCAAACTGAACGCTAACGCTATTCCACTGCTGGGTTTCTATACTAATGTAGATACGGAAACTGCATCAATCTTATTTAAGGGTCTTATTTAAGGGTCATCCGCACCTTTGGTATTTCCATACAAGAGAACAGCTAATTGACATTACCTTCTCTACCAATAGCATTACAAACAAGATCAGATACTGAAGAGTATCCTGCTGGATAGTATCGAATTCCCGAGAAGATGCGCTCAGACCTACTGACTAAAACTAGGTCCTCTTGAGCCATGTGTTTTATGAAAGCAAAACGATGCCCTTGCTCAACTTGCCACTTGCAACTTGTTTTTTGTTCTGGATTGCACGGCGCAGATTCCTTCCAGAATGTTTTGTCCGTAAATTGCACAGATCTCAGATCTCACGATGAATTCAATCGGTTTTAGTCCTTCAGCACTAAAGAATCGTATAACAGTCGGCGGGACTCACGTTTATCGGAGGCATTTTAAACACTCAGTAAACAACGTAAACAAGAACAAATCAGACTGTAATGACGTCAGTGTGTAGGTGAGAGATGTAGGTACTCAGTGCGCATGCGCGGAAAGCTGACCGCACCGCTGCGGCGCCAGAATTTCAAAATGGTACTTACTTAAAAAACCTCGTATATACTCAAAAACTCTCATCATCGCTCAATTATTTTGAATACTATTCTTAATTTATATCATCGTTTTATTGAAAAATATTATATACACAGTACGTATTTATATACCGATACGTGAAAACAATATTTATTTTACCAGATAACACCGGACTTTGAAATTAAATTTATCAGTATATTGATAAAAGGATAAATTATATGAAAAATCGATAAGGAAATTAATCAAAACAGATAGTTGCAACTCAAAGGTTTTTATTTATTATATTATTTTAGGAATTATATGGGTACATGCGACATATGTTTCCCCAAAACATTGACTTCTTAGGATATGAGTAATTACTATTGTCCAAAGAATTAACCAAAGTTTTAGCGAAATATATGTGTCATATATTTTTTTTGTGAATATCTACTTATCGTGTTTCCTTGATTATGATTTTCACTGAGTTAAGATTGAAACTATTCAATTTTACATATTATATGCTCAAAGTAACGGGCCATAACTCGAAAAATAAAGCCTGTGTAAAAAATGTTTGATACAAATTTTGTTTTAACAAGTAATGTTTAATGAGTCCTTTTCGGCCACATATCTCGTAGCAGAGCTGGAAAAGCTTTATTAAAAATTAAATGGTTTCGACAGTAACTTGATGAAAACCCATATCAAATAAATAACACTAAGAAGAGATTTCAAAATTTGCAACATGTGTCGCCAAACATTGGCTTCGTCAGGCATGAGTATATACTACTAAATAGTACAATGCGAATAATTAATTAAATAACTAAAAACTAAAGGAATAGTGGGGGTACAACCGATTTATCAAATAAATTTAGGAGATATGACGTGTTTAATTCAAATTGGTCATTCAAAAATAATCCTTCCTCATTAAATGTGTTAATTTCCAGTTGTTCTAATAAGTTTAATCTAAGTTCTTTGTCATTTACATTCAAAATATGTAAGTTATCATTGTAATTATGAGCTATATCTGTAATATGATTCACATACGTTTTGTTTCTTACATAATATCTTTTCTGTTCTGAAAAGAGTTTTTTATAATTACTTCCAGTTTGGCTTATATAAACTTTCGATCAAGACCCACAATTTATAAACTCATGATAATTTGTATTTATGCAATTTATATCTATTATTTTTTATGAATTTACCTAATGAGAAATTCATTTGTAAGCAATATTCAAACCTAACTTTTTTATGTAATTTTAAACTTTTTCTATGATCGAACCTAATTATCTAAAAGTGTTATATATGATGTTTTTATTGGAGATCAGTGGAAAAATTGTTTTTAATGCAAGTTTATGTTACTTTTTAATTATCATTTCTTCTATTATTATATATTAGATCATAAGCATTATTATAAGCGTTTGTGGACATTGGTACATTTGAAAATATACTTCAAGCCCTTCAACTTGAATAAGTAGTTAGGATTTGGTAAACGAAGTACTTTTAAAAAAGTGCTTTGTAATCAATTTTCATTCAAACTACTTGAAGCCCTTTCAAACAGATGGAAGTCCTCTCACTTTAAATTCGAAATTAAATAATAATAACATAAAAACAAACTGTAACATACTAAAAACATCAAAATTACATTAGTATTTAAACCTATAATTACGTTTCGAAGTAATTGGTAATTTGAAATCCTTAGATTTTAAAATATAATTGGGGCTTCAAGGAGCAAACCGTGAACGTCGTTAATTTGTATTTTTTATTCGGTATTATTTATAATTTTGGTTTTGTTGGTTAAATAACACAATAACCTCTTTTACGTTTTTCATTTTATATGATGCTTATATTATACCTACTTGTTACGGCGAATGTAATTAATTGATAATTACTAATAATTATCAGTTATTTTTTAATAATAACTATATCATGGCGTTAAAGTAATAAATGAGAAATCGTCAAATTAATCGGTTCTTATTAATAATTTTCTATGTATATAATTTGTGCAAAATATATGGCAAATGAATATATATAAGTTTATATACGTATATGGTAAGTGCAAAGCTTTTCTTGACATAGTTTGAGCTTCAAAAACAGAACAACTAACCTAACATAACGTAACCTAACCTAACCCAACTCTATCCTACACTAACCTAATCTATTTTTTTTATTTGTATATTTGATTAGACTAGATTAAAATCTAAAAAAAGGAATATGGCGATTCTTTATGGCAAGAAAATTTTCTGTGAATATTTGTAAATACTTTTTTATAAGTTTTACACATTTTGGTGTGTAAAAAAGTATGGAGGTCAGGTTGATTAAGTTCCTTAAAACAGATTCTAGCATGATATAACACATGTTATTTTTATCTCCAGAAACAAAGCCATTACTATTTTAATAATGAATGACCTATTTTTACTGAATTGTTGTGTCCCTAATGTTTTACGTAATTTCAGTTTCAACCATTAGTAGCTCGTGACAACAAATTACAGGGTAATTATTTAACATATTGACAGCTTACACAATTTATGTTTTCTTATTACTGTTGTACTTAGTCGTAGAGCATAAAATCATAGAATCTTTCTCGTTCTAAAACGGCTTGATTGGAGAAGAAACAGACAATCAGGTCGAGTTAGAACGATTATTTTGCTATTTCAGGATCACTGCTGCGGTATTAAAGGCTGTCTTTATACTTTAAGCTGTTGTAAGTACAACTTTTGTATCTTTTTGTTATTACAACACCATTTCGGTTATACATTAACATGATTCCCGATTTACGCCTGTTCACATCTGTGATCGGCGTTACTAAAGTACTAAGGTGCTCGGGCTACTGTCGAAATGGCCGCTCTACGTGGTAGTACTAATCGATGACAGCATAATAATGAAATTCTTCAAAGTAAGTAGAGAACACAGTAAGTAGCTTAAATGTCCGAAGACTGACGATAATTGAAGTTAAAATAATATTTTAAATCAAACTACTTTTAACATAATAATAATTAGTTATATAATGATACCACATTTATATGGATTATCTGCGTGTTTTTTCTTAAAAGAGGGATAACATTTGTTGTAATAATATAAATAATTTTAATTCAAAAATGAGTTCGGGATTTTAATAGGGACTTAAACAAAGTAAAATAAAAAAATAGTAACTTAATCTACTTAAAAATTATTATTTAATAAATAATTAAACTGTTTGCCATCTATTTTGTTGCATGCTCGCAAATGTATCTGACCCTTTAATATCCCTACCATTTTAATATTTCGTATACTCTTTTTCAATGGTTATTCTAACAAAACTAAAGATAGTTCTGTCGGAACCACCAAACGTGCATCGCAATTCCGAACTCATTGATTCTCATCAGCACGCCGTAGATAATTCCAACAGAACACTATTGTCTTTTTTTGTTTTTAATTTATCCTCGAGGAGGGGAAATCTATAAAACAAAAAGGTTAAGCATCAATATAACGTAATGGCTTGCTGATGGAACCAATGAGTTCGAAATCGCGATACATCTATGGCAGTTTCGACAGAACGCTAACTATGAGTATATATTTATTTTTGTCCTTTCTTGTTGCGTGCCTACCATAAAGTTAGGTACGCTATGGGTTCAGTTTAATAAGCCGATATCCTTATTAGAAAAGGACTTTGCTCATTTTACATTACTGAATCTCATAAATAAATAGCAGATGGCGTTCACTACGTTGTTTATATTTATTCAATACTTATTCTAGTTATTAAAATTATGGTTTGAAATATTCGTTATCTAAATTGTAAACAGTTCTAATTATATTCAATATTATCGTTGCGGATGTTTTCTGTTTAAATTATTATAAGTAATTTTTGCAGAGAAATGAGAAAATTAAATGTTGGTCAGACTGTGGTAGTTAATATGATGTTATAGACCAATTTCTAAAATATTAATTATCATGTTTAAAAAAAAACACTGATTATTGTAATAATTTATCGTTTCAAAATTTCAAATATTAATTATCAAAAGTTATTCTACTTATTACAATTATGGTATGAAATATTCGTCATCTAAATTGTAAACAGTTCTAATTGTAATCAAAATTATCGTATCGCATGTTCCCTATTTAAAGTATACTATGTAATGTTTGCAGAGATAGGATAAAATTAAATATTGGTCAGACTCGTTAATTTTTCCCATGTTTACTTCACCCGAGTTTGATTAGTAAACGGAAACAATCGGGTTGGTTACAAAAACCACAGTCGTACTTTAGTTTCTTGTGTTATTTTATTATTAGTGTATATGTTAAGGTAGCATTTGGTTAGAGTAATAGAACATAATAGAATTGAATATAGCTTAGATCAGAGATCCAGAAGTAAGTTAGAAGGTACGTCAGAATAAAAAAAAATTAATAAAACATTAGTGTAGTTTTATTAATCAAGTTAGATTAGGAAAATAAAGGCAACAATGAGCCTAATACTTTTTTATTTAAAATCCTAGTTTAGCAAAAAGGATGAGATGGGTAAGTGATATATTATTAAGAAATTAGAGTGTTTCACGCGATACTATAAATTGGTGCGGATTTTGCTTTGTCTGTTGTGTATAACGTGAAACTTCCTGACAATCGTAATTAAAGGTTTGTAGATATTTGTTTATTACCTAATGTAGTATTGGTAATATATCTATTAAAGAACTATTTACAATATTGAATTGATGCAGTGCGGTGCGATGAATTGTTCTTGACTAACTTTCTCGTACTTACTTGGGGTGCGGTGAATTCATAATGGCTGACTATTTAATACTGACTTAAGGGTAGTATGAAGCGGAAGAAATAGAGAAGGGAAGAGGCAACAAAAAAGGACAGAGATAGTTAGACTATAGGGACAGTATGTAGGGACAGAGAAGTGCGGAAGAGAGGAAAAAGACAACACAATTATGGTATTTTACAATACTGTGTATCTAGTTTATTTAATCGACCCCTTAATATTTCGAAATCGGTAAGTAAATAAGTAAGTATATGAAAGAATTCTAAGGGGTTTGAACTCCCAGTATAGACATTAAAAAAATTAAGACGATTTAACTGTAGATGTCCTTATTCTGAAAGCCTTTCAGTAGGTTACCAAAAACTAGGTTATGCCCAATCCTCTATACGCCTCTTTTCCTTCAATACAACAAGACTAAAAGAACCGGATAAACGTAATAAAAATTAGAAAGTTCAGCATGTTAAAACGCGTTTACAAGAATGATGTGTTGCTCTTATCCCTTCGGCCGCTTCGCTGCCCTTGAAGGTGCAGGTAGCGAAGGCATTCGAAGTTTTGTAGTAATACTCATTGTGGATAGCGATTCAGTGTGCGACATTGAATCCAACATAAGATTGGGATAGCGTCATAGGTACTTGAGTGAGTGAATGAGGAGCGGCAATTTGTACCACGCGACTTAGAGTAAGAAATGCCACTGGTGCCTTAACTTCAACTACTTGTGTGTGAAACTACATGTTTAATTCAAACAATTTGTATAAAAACTGAATCTTTCTGAAACTGAAAAACTCGATACATTTGTTTCTGCCAATTTGACAATATACAAAGGATTATCTAAAAATTGTGCAACACTTAATAATTGCTTTACTTTTCCAGTGTTGTTAGTGGCACTGCAGTAACCAGTTAAACTTTTAATTAATTGAATTGGCTGTTACTTGGTGGAAGTTGTACATATTAACTGATATAATGACATACATGAAACATTTCACAAATTTTTATTGTTATCACGACTATACTTTTACTACACTGTAGCTTTTTCAAGTGATTTAGGTGTACAAAGTTGTTTAGAAATTTCGGAACTTATAAATAGCTTAACCTATCAGGGTTGGTGGGGGAACAAATTTAACAGAGGTGAATTATTTAGTTCTATTTGATCATTTTAAAGTAAGTTAATGTTGTAGTTTTTAATTTTATTAATTCCTAATGATTCTAATGTATTTAATCTTGAGCCTTTTCATAGAGTATGTAGAAAAATACATTGTTCATTGAATTAATGGTTTTCTTCTATTAAATGGTTAGCGTAGAAATATTGTGTTTTTTATTGATAAAGCTTTTAAAATGTTCTTTGTTCCCCCACCAACCCTGATAGGTTAAGCTATTTATAAGTTCCAAAGTTTGTAAACAACTTTGTACACCTAAATCACTTGAAAAAGCTACAGTGTAGTGAAACTATAGTCGTGATAATAATAAAAACAAATAAGAAGCATTATTATTATTCAAGCAATGCCCACAGTAGAAGTGGGCGAAACACGTGTCCGTTTATTAAACAGTGTGTGGTATTAGGGGTGAGTCTCCAATTTCATTTTACTTTACATTATAATCGTAGTATTAATATTCCATTTCTTTTAATTTTTATAAATAATACTAAGTTTTGTTCTTGTAAAATCAAATTGGTGATGATGAAAGTGGAGATTTTTAGTTAATGTAAATAAATGTACTTATATAAAGCAAATATCGTTTTCCTCAAATTCTGAGGTGGTCCTTCGAAGCAGACTTATTACGAACACGTTTACATGACGCTTCAAATACATTTGGATATGATATACAATGCTCATATTTAAGGTGATTTTTGAATTCATCGCCTGTAAAGGTTATCTTATCGAATGAGCTGGCACTGTGAAATTTTCTTATCATGTGAATAACCGTGGGTACAATTTAAAGTCACAAGTTAAAATAGATAATGTTTGCTTCCTTAGATGATCAAATACTGTTAGTTTATGCGAAGCACATGCATGTTACAACTGCTGTAAAATCATAGAATCAGGAAGTGCAGATTTCAAGCAAGTAATAAGATCAAGAAAAATAGAATAAAGAATGTTGTGGGGTTGGAATATTATTCAATTCTTAGAACTGTATTCATAATGTTTACTATGCTTGCCATGAATAAATACACTGAGTACTGAACGCCGTCTGAAGAAATTTGCTATTATTTCATGGGATTCAGTAATGTAAAATGGACAAGGTCCTTTTCTAATAAGGATTTCCATTTGTTAAAATGAACCCACGTAGTAGCTAACTACGTGGTAGGCACGTAACTAGATAGAAGAAAAAAAAATGTTCTTGATCAGTATTTCAGACATTTATCGCGATTTCAAACTCATTAGATCTCATTAGCATGTTTAGGTTAGATTAAATTAATTATTCAAAACTTGATATATCTACGTATCATAACGTCAGTGGTTTGGTACATGGTACAGATCATGGACAACCAGTACAAATATAAAAAAAAAATGCTTTATTTGACATTGCTAATGCAGTAGCATCTCTGGCGCCCTAGCCCTAAATAAAATGGAAGTACATATCTGTCCTTTTCTGATGTTGGGGTCACTTACTAAACACTGAATGATGTTCATATTGAGTTTTATTGGATCTTTGGCTCATGTACAACCTATAAGAAGTAAAAATATCTTAAATCTAATTTTACTCAAGGGAATATAAGACTACGTGGTGAACTAATTGTGAGTTCATTAATTTACAAGGCCGTATAATAAGATCGACTGGACAAATTGAATGAATAAAGGGATGAATTTATAAAAATTAAACGTAAAAATCAGTTCCATGAGTTTGCTTTCAGTCACAGTTAACGTGGCGAGGTGGTAGAGTGCAAGATAATTTAGTGACGAGGTTGTGAGTTCAAGAAGCTAAAAATTTGGGTTAAGGCTATATGTACTATCGGGTACCATTCTCTATTGCTAGGGTGCTTTAATAAATGTCCCTGTGGAAGAGAAAGTTCAATAATGCCTTTAGAAGGACTAGAAATTTATCCATAAATGGCGACCGATTACCTATATGCGTTGAGGAACCTGAGTAATTATTCCTCGTAAAATGCTGAAATTACTTGACTATTGCACAAGGATAATCATTCAAAAAGCTCTAAAATAGAGAAACATCATTGTCAGTATTTGTTGGAATGTTACTAAGTACTTCCAACTTATTTAAATACTGTATATTTCTAACTTTTTCAACTACACTACTCTCGGAATCATAATAATAAATAAGTAGCTGATAATCTTTTAAAAATAGCAACCGCTTCACTGTGATGAGGCATTGTTACATTGAAGGATACTTGAATGGTATCTTGTTTGAATGTCATTATTTAAAATATAGGCGTTCAGAATGGGACCAAATAAAGTTCACATCGCTTCATTTAACATTTTTTCACAGGGACAATTCTGAACGAATTCCAAATGTGGATTAAGGTGTATATATATCGAATGGTTACCTTAGGTTATCCCACCAAGTGGCGTGGTCTAGTGGTTCAGATCATGGCTCAGGATTCGGGAAATCACCGGATGATTTCGAGTCCGCCTGCCTTATCCAAGTATTCCGTGGTTTCATCGGATCATTTGGCAAATGCGGCAGCAGTAATATTCGTCAGATAATCCGTCACATTCCTTCTGTCTTCATCTTGTCCGTCTCATCTGTCACTCCCTAATTACTACCCACCCACTCCTACGGTTCTTAAAAGGATGGAGTTCCTGCCCACCAGTTTGACTAGGTTTTGGAAATGAAACACCCAAAAGTTTTTATATTTCTTAAGTTGTCCTGCTTTCAAACTTACTCTTACTTCCCTTTTATCCAGATTAGATTTAAATATCAGTTCCATTAGATTGGATCAGGTTGAAAAACGCTATTTCCTGACACTGGAAATGTACCGCATTGAAAAGCTCTTATCATAAATTTTCCGATGATGTACCTATAAACTACTCATCTATATATGATGAAGTGCAGATAGCTAACCAGCGCCCATGTTAACAAAGAACATGATCAACAATTATGAAATACTACAGTTGGCAGTAAATATGTGTAGATGGCTATATACTGGCAAATTACTTGATAGGAAGTGTTAACAACATAAGACAGCTTTGTTTAAAAAAGTGCTCGTACTTCCTTTACTTGCATATAGATCCGCACGATAAGCTAGTTGTAGCAGCTATTGCTCACAGCCCAGCCCGCGTCAGAGCATTATAATCTTTGTGTACGCGTCCATTTTACTGTTAGGAATCAGAACCTGTTTGTCGGTTGGTTATTAGTGGGTATAGCAGCTCGTTTGTAACCGTTCTGTATAGTAAGCGACGCAGGCAGTTTTAAGAGCGTTGTTTATTCCTAGTGTGTTCGAGTTTTTATTCACCAGAAAACTTTTCGGCGTCTCATTCGTGTTAAAAAAAGTTTTTATTAAAACAAAAATACTTTCAAAGTTGTTTCCTGTATAGTTCTACAATGGGTTGTTCCACGTTCCTTGTTAAATATTTGCTGTTCTTTTTTAACCTAATTATAGCGGTGAGTATTGTCTTGACCTACATTATATAAATATGTATATAGACGCTAATACACACAGTGTCTGCTTATGGAAGTTGTGTTTATCCCAATACTGGAAATTTTTTCGGTTGATGTTTTTTAATTTGTTTTTTTTTTTATATAACTCAATACACTGAGTAATTACTGGATAGAATAGGTTTCCATGTAATGGAATTTTCGTTATATGTATATGTTTAAACATATTATTAACATTATACTCGTTTACCTGTAACACTCAAATTATGAATATTTTGGAAGAAATGACGTGATGTAAATTTTAATACTTTTGTTATCTTATCTTACAGTTAACATATTAATAAGTATGCTTACAAGTATTGTATTTATCAGGAACTGAAAAATCCCAGCATTTTAGGTATTTCATAGGTACATTTTGAAAAATATCGGTTTGCTTATTTCTGAATCTACTTTCTATTTGTAACAACAGTTTTGAGTTAATTAGAAATAAAAGACCCGTATCTGTGAACTGTATTGGAAAAATGAAAAACTTTCCATCAACATGTAAACAAAATTTTTCATTTAAATTTGTTAGTAACATGATTAAGTTCATTTCGAAATTATATTTTGCATCATACAGATATTCAATTTGTAGATATAGCAGTTATAATAATGTATTAATAAAATTAAAAATTGTGATCTTGAGAGTATCATAAAGTATGGTACATATCCTTAATTGGGGCGGATGATATAGGACCATTACAATTAGATTAATGTAGTTGTTTGTTAATCAATACAACATAAATCTATCTAGTGTAATTAATGATACTTTCGTGATTGTATCATTATAATGAAAGCAATAAAATATATTCTGAATATTCAAAAAAATCCAGATCAAGAGCGATGTTATCAATAATTAATAAAAATGTAAGATTTTAAAACAATAAAAAAAAATCATTATGACAGTTTAATTGTTACTAAGCGTTAACCAGATAAAAAAAGAACTAGTTCGCTGGCTTGTAGTATCTAAGCAGTAACATTTTATTTAAAACATTGTAGTTGTTAGTCTCTAATGTACCTTCTTAACTTGCATCAAATCACTATTGTTTAATGGAATAAAATGTCATGTATATTGGTTTAAAAAAGTAATTAAATATAAATAAATTACACTTAAGTTGTATTAGTTAATGTCAAATTAATATAGATATTGCTCGTGATATTATCTGTATGCTGGAACTAAAATGTGTTTTTAATTGGGCGACGAATCGTCTTAATTAAAGAAATGTTACTGATAGGCGTTAACGATAAATAGGTGCAATAAAACCGAAATAAGTACGTAAAAAGATCAATCTCCTTAAGGTGGTTCCAGTAAGTTAAGACACATTTAACAAACTAAATGAGTAAAACACACTTAATTTCCACTTAATACCCTTATTGAAATATTAACGATCGTTTCACCCTAGCAGGGCATCTTCAGAAAAAGTATTTGTACAAATTTTGGATTGCACTATTTCTTAAATACTACCACATTCATAGTGGGGACACACGTACCAATTTATCCATAATTATTTCATTTAATAATACAAGGTTACTATTGTTCATATGATTTTTGATTTCTAAGGTTTCCAAAATGTCTAATTTTTTGCCTTGTAAGCTTTTGAAATTTTCTTCTATTTATTTTAAAAGAAAATTTCAAGATCTTACATAAAGAGAAGAAAGGCATAAAATTAAACATTTTGAAAACCATCGAAATCAAAATGCATATTAGAAATAGTAATCTAAAATTAAATGAAATTCAAAATGTGTATAGCTCAATAAATATGTATAAATTAGAAGATATATCCCCACCATGAATGTGATAGTATTTAAGAAATGGTGCAATCAAAAGTTTGTATCAATACTTTTTCTGAAGATGCCCTAGTAGTGTGAAACGATCGTTAAGATTTCAATAAGGGTATTAATTGGAATTTAACTATATTTTACTCATTTATTTTGTTCAATATGATTCATAATTTCCATAAAGTAAAGGCAGAAATAATTATGTTAAGTCACATTAGCATTGCTACTATAGGACTGGTCAATAACAAGAATGATACTTATATTTTTAATGTTCATCAGGTCATTATACCAATTTACTTAAAATTTGTAAATTCTACAAAACTTTTAAAAGTAAATGTTAGTTAAAAACTCAAACAGGAGATAAATCAATATGTATTGTAAAAACTATAACTGGAAAATAAAGTTCAGGTTTTCAATCTCAAATAATCTAAAATAGTGCGGTCAAATGTCCCGCCTAGAAATTAGTTCATATGGGGATCAAATATTCTATAGGATGACTATCCTGACCAGCACGGTCCCAGTACGTTGTTTGAGTCAGGATTGTATCCGATGTCCTTAATTAAATCCTAATACATAAAGTATTTTGAAATTTGATCCGGTATATATTTAATATTCCTTAGTAAAACTTTTATAAGGAATTCAGTAATTCAACTATAATAAGGACTACCCATCTACTCAATATTCTGATCTCAACTATCAAACGAAATACTGTGTTTTTCCTGATACCGACTAAATACGTAAATTCGATTACACTACAAAGCATATTACTTTTGGTTATTTTGAAAATTATATTATCACTAAATAATATTATATACATTTAATCATCAACAAGACAAAACCTAATCTCTAGCAGATTCGGTAACCGTTTCTGAAATTAATTTTTGATTAGGATTAGAATTATGATTGGATCCATTGAGCGCATCCGGTAAACTTAATACGAAATGAGTTTATTATATTAGAAATTCTGATCAATATATCAGGAAGGTCTGATTCGGTCTGTATCTAAACCTGAACAATTTTCCAGTCGGTTTTTCTGAATGATGCTTTTGTAGCCAATAACATATATAAGAACAGCAGCTATTATGTGATATTTCGAAAAAGGTAACACGAATTAGCACATTACCCCTACATTTTTAACGAATTTTCATTTCAATTAAAAACAAAACACCTTGGCTTTTTAATGTTCACTTCATTAATAGAATTACTCTACAATTGTGTCGGTCTCTTGAACCCTTCTTAAGAGTATCGGGTACTAGAAAGGTTCAACAGTCAGAAACAATTGTAGAGTAATTCTATTAATAAAGTGAACATCAGAAAGCGAAGGCGTATTGTTTTTCGATTGATTTCAATAATGTATCACAAACAATTAACACATGAATATTTGGGTTTTCGTTTGAAAAGTGCTTGTCTACATTTGGGCTATTATTTGCTACAGTGTTGTTCCTTTCAATTGTTTTCTTCAAATAGTATCTTTTGAGAAAAGGCGCCTGTAAAAGCGAAATAGACACTGAGATGATTGATTCCATATTAGTATTCCGCTTTTCCGATTTTGGTACAAAACACTGGTAGTATTGTGCTGCCATTGTACGTACAATCATTACTATATAATATCCGAAATGCATACAAAAATTCCTCAAAGATCTTTGAGATATTAATCGTTTCAACAATAAAACAGTCATTAATAATGAAATATTTGAAGATTTTTTAGTAGGGGTAAATTTTATACATTAATGTGATATTAATTATTGAATTAATTTGTATCCACTACAGATTACCTTATATTAAGTAATAAGTTTTTTTTTTTTAATTTAATTAATTAAATTTACCCCTACTAAAAACTTCATTATTAATGAATCATTAATAATACACAATGATTTCGACGTTCTGTGACTTAGTAATTACGTGGCAAAAGCATTGGTGCATAAAATCAAAGATCCCGGGTTCGATTACCGGCGAGGGCGTGACAGCAGTAACAAATTTTTCCTCGTTAATATGAGGTAATCTGTAGTGGGTATTATAAATCATTCAATAACTAATATTGCATTAATGTAATAAAACATCAGTGAGAATCTTCCTCACCTTCACCGTGCTCGTTCCGTATTCTGCAGGGTCAGTTCTTCATTTGTTCTAGCAATTTCCATTGAGTATAATAGAAATAAGTTGACAAAACTGATATTCAAGGAATCTATAACAATTAAAGTGCAAATTTTTGTTAAACATTATTTTATACACAAACTTTAAAAACGTAGCCTTTTGCTGATTCAGTAGTTTATTAAAAAAACATCTTTCGAAATGGAAAATTTACTTGATTTTATTATAATTAATTTATAATTATAAGAAAAAGCGCACTATAGGCGTTGGTGTTGTACACGGGAAATAAGTAATATAACACGTGTATCGGAGAGTATGTCATTAATAATATTAAAATTCGTTAATTTACTTCCTTATTTGAGGATCAAAAATGATATAATACAAGACGCTGTAATTTTTGAAAAAATCTTTAATTAAAGTCCGGCGAAGGTGCCTACAGGCAACCAGGCGTAGTTTTTGCACAATTGAATAATAACGAAGAGAATTTTATAAATGACTAAACGATAGTAGTGACGGTTCATAATGAAATGAGTTTGGTGTGTTGTATGTCTCTACTGATCTATATGTTAACAACCACAATAGTGATGAAATAAAACTATTACATAATGACAGTGAAAGAAAAAGACTAACTTTACTCGAACAATTGGAAATCAAAAAAGCCACATTATATCATATAACTACTGATCAGCTAGACTTCAAAGAAACCATTGTAATAGATAAGAATTTAGGTATCACCAATACTGGTAAGACACACACGCATTGACGCTGTACTTGTATTTATCTGTGAAACACACACACACACTAATTTTGTATATATATACAATAGAACCTGCGTACTGTTTCGAATTCAGTAAACAATTACTCATGATAAAGGGCTAAACACCCGAAACAATTGTAGACTTAATAAAATACATTGAAACATTTAAAAGCAGTTTTTCTTCACGTCTATGTCATCTATATGTTTTCAGTCAATTGCACTAAATCTGTCACTCCAACCTCCGTCTATGTTTTACCGTCACCAAGAAGTAACAACGAAAAACAATGTAATGCACTGTTTTTTTGTACCCACAAAGCCAATTGTTCCTCGAATTGGCAGGTAAACTATAAAAAAAAAAAATTCTGTAATAGGAGCAAATCAAAATGGTGTTAGGTACTGTTCTCTTTGTTCTTTAGATCATTCATTATGCACACTTATGTAACGCACTCACGAGGCGCTACTGTTTAACACCTTGATTTTAGAACCGTAAATTGTCCTTCTGATCCGTTACATGAATAAGTCCAATGTACTTTTAAATGATAATGGCGGAATCAGGTATTCACCAGGTGCAACAACCACAAAAATTATTTTGTCGATAGCCGTGGTTCCGCTACCTTTATAACCACCCAATCCAGCTAAAAATTGACAAATACTACAGCTGTTTTCTGATGTCTGTTTGCATCGCTGTTTAACTAAGACGGACTTATATTACTCAAACATAAGTATTACTTTATTTCCAATTCCTTTCGTTCGACTTACTTACAAAGTACTGCTTACTTTTGTTTAAGATATGGTAATAAGATAATGGTGAAGAATTTCCCAAAAGTTAGGTCTACAATGTAAGAAATTAAAATATATTGTAAGTTAAGGCATCTTCTACAGGTTAATTTTTAGATGCATTCATATCTGTAATATCGTACATTAGAAACATAAAAATAAGTTCCAATGATGTTTTTTTTTTCTCATCATCATAGAGTCATCGGTCGGTCTGAAGGCTCGTTGGTCATGCACCTCTACTCCTTTACAGTTTTCTAAAACTAGAATATCTTCCATCCTTAACTGTTTTTGAACAGTAACCTAATACTTCTTCTGGCTCTCATTTCTCCTATTACTGCCTTTTTATTCCTATTCCCGCCTTTAATATGTCTTTAACTAGCTCTTCCTGACTCAGAAGGTGCCCATACCAACGTATTCATTTAACATCCTACTTTTTATAAGATACCTCCTCATTTCTAACTTTTTCTATCCAATCGCCTATAACACCACATTTCAAACGCTTATAACTTTTACTTTTTTGCCGCACTCACCTTTTTATTTTTGTTAAAAGCGGCTCAACCCTGCTCTATCCTTTGTTTTATATCTCTACCTCTTTTTCCACCGTGACTTATTTCCTAGATATCAAAAATCAGCATCTTCTAGTTTTTCGTCTTCAATTCATATTATTCGCTCTAAACCTACTTTTAACTCCTTTACATATTTTTGATTTAGTTTTATTTCATATATTCATTAATAATATTAATCGCATTTTCGATATATAAATTAGAAAGTAGTGATGACAGTGTGTATCCCTGTTTAACTTCTTTCCTAATATTTACTTATCCATGTTGCTGTCCAAATTCCATCTTCTATTTATTTTCTAACATTTATTTATTTATTTATTAAATACTAATGTGGTAGGATATTTTAAAGTGACAAAAATTAACAACAATGACTTTCTTCAGCTTTATTAATTGTTACTCTTACACTTACTTACCACTACAGTTTTGCTAACACCTGACCTACCTAACGTTAGAAAAGAATTTTGTAACAGAACTAGAAAACAAACAAACAAATTGTCGAATAACTCTTGATGGACTGTTGAATAACTATTGAGTAACTAACTAACTTTGTCCTGACTGCACCCTCGTCTACTCTTGAATAATACGTTTTATTCTTATGTTACAATGATAATACCAAGATTGTTTACAATTCCCTTGGATGTTTGACTAAACACAATTAGTATATTGTTTACATTTGCAATGAAACCGAACCAACACTGATATTTGAAATTCTCATATAAAACAGAATTAAGTAACAACAGAAAATACACAATATCCTCTTGATGAACTATTCATTGTTATTTGTAAATATTTTTGATAAAAGAAAATCACTTTCGTTTTGGATACTAATATATACAGTTTTAAATAAAGCTGATGGTATTTTTTAATCCATTACACTAAAGTACAGTGTTTATTTTTATTAAAGCAGTAATTTAATTAACGTTTTCCACAAGATACATGAGAAAATCCAGAAAATATTTTTGAGGGAATAGGCACAAAATTTCCTTTTTAATTGTTATTTGTTATTTCAATAATATTGTCTAAGGACGATGGGTGTGCCAGTCCCCGTCTCATTCTCCTAGAAGTATCAGATCTACGTAAATGTCATAAACATTTAGCACTTCGATGTACAGGTATAACCTCATACTCTATAACCGCATCTGACTTCAAACGAATTATTTTTATTCTACGATATGTTACGAATAATACCGAACTACTGCCGAAAATGTTTAGACATGCTTAAGACCGGAACAACAACCATTTGTTCCATAAGTTACACTTCAGTGCAAACAGGTATGATAGTATTGGCAGTAAAGTTACATCAATACAGGCATAAAATATTTACTTGCTATTTGATTTTTTCTCTTGCTGTAAGTTACTGTTGCTAGTCATTAGAATTTTTTTTTGAAATAAACAATTTGTTAATTATAAATATAAATATGGAATCAACAAAAACAACTACTCCGAGGCCTAATACCCCTACCGGCATTGAATTACACTGTTGATTCCGATGGATTCTTAGACGAAGATATAACATATTCAAAAAAGAAAGAGTTAAAATCCTTATTCGTCTAAATATTAAGATCAAAGATCTCACATTTAGACTAATAAGGATTTTAATTAATGGAATGAAACTAGTCATGTGTTTACTAATTGCATGCGATTTTTAGTAAAGAATAGTTCGTTCTGTGCGCTCCTGATAAAAATAACATAGCTTAGGTCAGAAATCGTTATAATACTCCAATAGCTTTCCGAAATCTCGTGTTTTTTTTTGGGTGAATCTAAAAATGTTTTTGTTTTATTCTGCTTTATAAACACAAATCATCGGATGACAACATCGCTACAACTATTTTTTAAAATGGACGCTACTGATTATAGATAACATACAGAGATATTCAAAATTGTTAATTAACTCAGGTTTTGCTTTAACTGCAGTATGTTATCATACGAAGTTTATTTATAGTACTTTTATCAGTTAACTGGTTTATTTGCTTTAGTTTAAAACTGACAATGATAAGAAGTTACATCCATGCTTGTTAATCTTGATTATTTGATTCGGTGTTAGTAATGTAATTTCTTTCCTACTGAACTTTAGTTTAATTGAAGTATTTTTTTAATGAAAGTTATGATTATGATTTATTTTTACAGAATTACTCATTGAAAGTATACCTAAAAGTAAAAAAGTATTAATTTCGAAACATTTATATTTATTTAAATATTAAAGTATGATATAAAACAAGCGAGTAGCTGTGTTGTGAATAACTTTTAGTAATAATTACGTATTTTTAAAGTATCGAATATGTGTAATTTATTTACAAAAATTGATGCTTACACCTCCATTTGCACTGTAAGCACGTTGGCGTTATTATTCTATACTGTAGTGTGAGAATTTTTGGAGTAAAAAGAAATTGTAATAAAACAGATACAATGTTTGCATTTTCAATAATATTGTAGTACTTTTTACTTATGGAAATAATTAATTTTGTCTAGTGTGCTGAAAAAACCAATCGTAAATACAGCAGACCGATGTATGTTGTAAATTAAAAATTAAAACTTAAATCAAACTTGGGAATTCCACTTAAAGCTTTATTAAAAAAGTCGATACGTATTTCGCCTTATAAGGGCATCTTCAGGAGTAACAAAAACATACTAAATAACAAGCAGCAAATAAATTAATTTATAGTACATCCTAAGAGGGTGGGTGTTGAACAATGTTTAGGTCCAATAGGGGATTGTTGCCTATCTAGTATCGAGATATGATAATATGAAATAAATAAAATAATATTGAAATAATAGATAGATAGATTTTGGCAACAATCTCCTATTGAACCCAAACATTGTTCAACCCCCACCCTCTTAGGATGTACTATACATTAATTTATTTGCTGTTTGTTCCTTAGTATATTTTTGTTACTCCTGAAGATGCCTTTATAAGGCGAAATACGTATCGAGTTTTTTAATAAAGTGTTAAGTGAAATTCCCAAGTTTGTTTGATTTAAATTTTAATTTTTAATTTTGAATCATGTTTCACTAGTCATAACGGCAGATACCCTTAAGTTATGTTGTAAATTAGGTTTAAGCTTTAAATACAACGTGAAAAGATAAACAATTATTAAACAAACACATTATTAGCGATAAATATTGACAAAAAACGACCAATGCTGTTTGGAACAAGCATGATTAACGCTTTACAGAACTTACTTACATGTAAGTAAACTTATAACTGTATTCCAAACTAAATTTGTTATTGGTTTAATTTTTACAATTAGGAAGACAACAACATACTTGATCCATTTTCTTTTATTTTTATAAGAAAAAATAATTACAAATACAATTAAAAAAATAATGATCATCGTTAATTCTCTTTTTATATGGACTTAATATATTTTGTAATTATAAATTTAAATATGGAATCAACAGAAACAACTACTCCGAGGGCTAATACCCCTACAGGCATTGAATTACACTGTTGATTCCGATGTATTCTTAGACGAAGATATAACATATCCAAAAGAAAGATATTTATATTTATCATATACAAAGGCCTTTCTGCCAGCGTCCACCTAATGAGACCCGATAGGTCGAAACCGGTCGTAGGATATGACTTTCAGTACTCTGTGCCTACTGTGTAGGACGCGTTCGAAATGTGGAATTTGTGATCCTTAAAATTTCGACGAAAAAGGACTTTAATGCCTTTTTTCTTTTGAATATATTCTGTAATTACCACTGTGCACTCCGTACCGGCCGTGTTGGTTTCTCATAGTTTAAATATTAAATAATAGTTACTGTCCCAATCTCATCTGGTTCATTTTTCTTTCCTTAACCACCATGATCTACCAATGCCCACGATTCCTAAAGGAGACAAGTTGCACACAGTGTAGGTCTGTGGAAAAGCTCGTTCACCAACATCAACTGTTGGGCATGAAACAATAAAGTTTTAGAAAAAAATATGGGTAGACCTTTGCAAAGTTATCCGCAATTCTGTACGTCTAAAACTAAATACATATAACTAAAACATCTTCTATATTGACTTCATCATCAAAACCTGTTAGATTTATCAATAAATCTTTATATGAAACCTAATCCATACTGTCATACCTAGACGTTTATCAACTTGATTTTAAAGAGCTTCTTCAATTTGGTTAATAATTTATTCAGACTGCTCATGGCATGCTCATGAGATCTAAAAAGAACGAAATCGCGATCCACATCTGGTAGTTTCGATAAATTAGTCGGCAAGAATGTTACGGCGTGCTGATGAGAACCAACAAGTTCGAAATCGCGATACACATTTGGTAGTTTAGGCAGAACGCTAATCAAGAGCATATATTTGTTTTTGTCGGTCTTATAAAATTAATTACTGTCAAAGAACTTATTCTTATTTATAACTAGAATATTAAACCAAGTCGTGTATTTTAATATTATTTTATTAAAAATGTTTCACCAAGTTCTAATTGAACATTATAGCTACATTAATGCGATATTAATTATTGTATTAATTTATACACACTTCAATAATTAATATCGAATTAATGTATTTAAAATTTGCCCCTATTAAAAATTCTTCAAATATTTCATTAAGTTACTTTATGTCTGTTTTCTGTTTTCTGATTGTACAATCTAAAAGACTGACCAACATGGTCAGCTATCGAACTTGTTGGTTTTCACTTTAATCAAAATTTAGTATTTTAGGTGCATATAGGGAACTGATAAATGAAACACTGTTTGAGCTTTCGACGCTCTGAGGGGAAAAGCCTAATTCACAAAAACCCCTCATAATTCCTTTATTTAAGAGGAACGTAAAACGACTGATCAGTCTCGATTTTTAACAATCAGAAACTTCGCTTCAAAGTTACACGCGCAATGTCAATAAAAATATCGTACAAGCTTCGTTTGCAATATTCCAGTAAATTGAATATATATATATATATATAAAGGGTTAATAATCATTTTTTTACTAACAAGTAACGCACGTTCGCAGGTAATTAGTAGTTAAATCGAAAATGTCCCTTCTTTAAAAAATCAATCGCTACACCCTCAGGAGAGGCCGAGAACTCCCGAAGTCACAGGGGCGAAAAAGCGAATAAAATGCGCGCGCATAGTATCCTTAAGTACGTACATATTTAAAAATTATTTAAATAAGTTGTTCAACTATTGAACACTGATATTATGTAAATAATTTTTTTGTATTAACACACCTTATGAGCAAAATTTCTAAAAATAATAGCTGCAATCAGCGATACAATTAACCATAATAGGTTTCATTGCATCATGCAAAGCCACTAGATTCTCAGGCCATTAATCACGGCCAAGACTTGCGTTATTTAGATTTTCTTAACTGAGTAATATGTTACGGAACTTTATTTCTTTTCTTTTTTTCAAGAATTTGTTAACCATTTGTATTATTACAAGTTCCATTATGTAGGTACGTACCAACACATGTGGAACCATTCACAAAAGTGTCATTTATATGCAAATATTTAAACAAAATTATATTATATTCTAAACTTGTTCTTACAATTTAATTTTTACAAGTAGAACTTCATAAAATTTAATGAAGTACACTTGCCAATACAAAAATTAAACGGAAGTGGCGTAATAATTATTTTGTAATTATCCTTATTTTGTATCTGTACATATTGTTAATAGAGAATGTTGAAATAAAAATTACTTGTATTCATAGTTATTATTAGAAAAAGTTTGATTGCCTTAATGTCCTAACGCCAATATGAGTCACAACCGTCATACATGTGTGCGTTAATTGCGTTGTTTATGTGTACGTAATATGTATGTGTGTGTGTTGGTATAATGCAATTGTCATATATATCGTCATATTAAATCTTATAACGATGTTGTGGGAGAATAACGATATTTAACATCAGACAGACATAATACATATGTACAAAGTCATCATCATCTTTATAAAACATGTATTTTACATAAACGCACTTGTTTAGAGTATGATTTATGTTGTGTTGTTATTATTTGTATTCAATAATGGCGTGTCCTCATTGATTATGTCTTCTCTGTAAACATCCGAAAAATACGAGGGTGTATCAAATATAAACGGGATTGGTGTAAAATATTCGAACTATATTCAATTAGACTTTGATACATATGATATTTCTACATAGTTTTACTCCCTAGAAATACATTTTCCCCATGGGACTGAGAGCATTTTTATGCTATCATTGTACAAACTCTTAGGACGTTTTTGGGGACAACTCGGGGCTATATGGCGGATGTTCCAACATATGCTAGCCTAATGCATCCAATTTTTGCCTTGTGGCATGGGTCGTGCTTATACGGCCTCAGCCTGTAGTTGTCATGCAAAAAAATGGTACTTCTGACCGATTGCTTCACCTTTTTTTCGAAATGGCAATAGACCACTATAATATCGCACATTAATCGTGCGTCGATCATGGAGAGAGTCCTTGCACCTTGCCTTTCAAAAAACACTGTTACCTTTACCTTTCTGGCCGACAAGCGCGTATCTACCTTCATTGGTACCCTCTCGCCGCTTTTTCTCCACTCCATACTCGCCAGTTTAAATTCGGGCGTGTAGTGGTGAACGTGCACCCATGTTTTGTCACGGGTGACGATACGATTCAGAAATGCTTCACCCTCTTGCTGGAATCGATTGAAGTGTCGCTGCGAAATCTCCAGTCGTTGTTGCTTGTGATCCTCCAATTACAGTCGGGGAACCCGAACCCATTTAGTGGACACTGCGCATTTTCAAGTCATCTATCACAATCCCGTTGAGACTCCCATAAACAATGGTCAATTCATCAACTATTTCCTAGAGAGTTATGGGTCGATTCCCACAATGATATTTCGGGCTGCCTCAAGGGCTTTCATGAAAATTCCTTGTGTCATGCAAACACCCGAATTCTTGCCTGTAATCTCCGCAAAACCTTTTCAAACATGTAGGGCTACTTGGAGACATTAGAAGGAGAAATAGGAGTAAAAAGAAAGAGAGTAAAACGTAGGTTAGATTACTGTTCGAAAGTAGTTAGGGTGCAAAATGTTTTAGTTTTAGAGATGTGCGATATTTGACTCAAGCTAGGAAGGAGTGGAGGTGCGATCCAATCAGTCCTCAGACTGCTTACACTATGATGATGATCATTGAAACTAACAATATACAAAGAAAACAAGAAAGTACACAAACCAATGACCTCAAAGTCATTTTGCTCATAGTTGAAATAGACGTCTAATAATTCTAACATACTTATTAAAAAAAAAAAAGAAAAAACAATTTTAATTATCGGAGTAATATATACCTTAAAGATAAATCCTTACCTTGCATAAATATTAAGATTTCGAATTAAAATGCTACATTGATAAAGCCCTACAACCCAGGGTGAAACGTCGGTATTGGTTATAGAATAAACCTTGTTTTCCTCATATTCGTATAATAAGTGGTAGAAATGGAAAGTATACCTGTTTAATTTGATTTGTTTTACTTTTCATCTTAGACGCCGTTATTGTTTTTTATCATCTATTCAGTTATTGTGGAAGTATTAAAGATCGAGCACACTAAACCTGCACACGATGCGGACCAGTAAAATCTGCTAATGAATGCGCCTGTGTGTGTTATTTAATGGAGTAACGCACATTAGACCAGCACCAGCACCAACACGTACAGTCACCAGCAACGACCGTCAGAGCAGGTCATGTTGATCGAGGTACAATTCTGACCTGCAATATCTATGCTCGATACCTGCATAGGCCTACAAACAAAGTGTAAATGACGAATTATATCCATGAGCTCATAAAATTTGTTTTGTGGCATTCGAAAATATTGAAAAATTCAGTTGAAGGAACAAATGATGTAACTAACCATAGTGCTTCCTCTTTTCTTTTGTAAGATGAACCGAAAATCTTTTTTTCTTGCCTTGCTCCTCTTCCTCCTTCCTCCTCTTCACACGTATTCTATAAACCAACGTTTGCTGTACTCCTTGTAAAAACTTGTTTTATGCCGGATGTATGTTATTCTGGCATCGTTTTACACCGTTTATTTGCTAGATATTAGTTCAAGCTGATAAGACATTCCTTAAAGGCAAACTACAATGTATAGTGTGTGCGATGGTTATTAACAAGAGTTTATTGGAAATAACTAATCAAAATTCGCATTAATTTGAAATCTATTAACTACTCTTCACTAATTTGTATAACTATTTATCAATTCAATCTACAACGTTTATAGATTTGAAAATAAAACAGTTTTGCTGCTGAACTAAAATCCATTAAACAGACTATATTTTGTTCAGAATTGCCACTTTAAGTCCGGTATATTTCGTCATCATCACGTTTCACCAATATACTGGCAGTTTTCTCCTTGGTATTATGTTCTCCTAATATCAAATTTAAAAACTTAAGAGCCGTAAAGCTTTTTGGAATTATTTATTTATTTATTTAATAACATTATTGTACTAATACAGTTATTATGTATTTGTTCTTTGTAACTTCAGTGGTTAATTTCAAAATGTGTTTTAGCAATATTTCATATTGTAATCTTTCACTTAATTAACAAAACACTACAACACAACATGTCTTTTGTATGTAAATTAATGCTACTGAATTTGCTAAAGTCCAAGATTGCACATGTTTTTTTTTTAATATCTGCAGTAAATGAAAACTAAAAATTGTTAGAATATATACCTATATCTACCTATTTAAATTAAAACTTTGACAACCAAAAGTATTTATAAACACTGCTTTATTGGTTTCTTGATTCGTTTAGTGCAACCATAGATTTTTTATAAAATAATTTACATAGCACTATTTATAAATTACTTCGGTAATTCTGAAAATACAGCAAAAAATTAATATACCACTTGCAATATTAGCAAAAATTAGTTTTATACCAGCATATGCGTGGTTATTATTATCGCACTATTTTAAATCGTTTTTGTTTCCTATCTTACCATGATCACACCACTTACGACCCCTTGATTGACCATGCATTCATTTCTGATCTGATATCAATACTGGTTGGATTCCAGCCCTCTTTCTTAATTACTTTTCAGTTTATACGATAATAAGTTAGGCCGTTTCATAAAAATACGGGAATAATGATAATAATGTTTTGTACGTTTAATACCATTAGTAAAAAGTTAGAAAAAACATCTTATAATAACGATTATTGAATTCACACATTAGGTACCTTTAAATCTAATTCTTTTACTTGTTTGTCGGAACGTACATTATAAGAAAAATACTGTTTTTATCGCACTTATTATGAAACACCATATTTAACAAGTAGATTAATGAGTATAAAAACAACTTTTGGGTAAAGGTTTCACTAATTTATTGGTAAATTTTCAATAATATTATTTCGACATCTACGTTATTATCAAGAGTAATAAGAAATTATTAGTATAATTTAAAGTAAAATTTATAATTTAATTATAAATAATTTCTTTATTAAGCCACCGATAGGGAGATTTCTGACTTTTTACTAATGCTATTAAACGTAAAGTTTTTCCCCCAAACCTTTTTTTTTACTATCTTCTCCCATCTCTTGAATTTTTAGATTGGGTACTATTATTTATTAACAATACCTTCGTTGAACATCCATGCAGTATAAATTGCTAAATTTAACATTTTTAGAACCAGTCTCGCATTTATATTGCCCACATTGGAAGTGGTCGAAACACGTTTCCGCATAAAACAATTTTACTTTAGTAGTAATAAGGGCAAGCCTCTTTTTAATCGTTCATTCTTTTAAAACAGTCTCCAATCTCTACTATGAATAAAACTTCCCGCTTTCCACTACTGGCCGCCCACCAGCACGAATAGCTGTTTGGAATGAAATACACAAAAGTTTTAGTTTTCTTTTGTGATGACACTAGCTGAGCTAGTAAGTAAAACATGTGCCAGACCATTTCAATTTTTTACTTTAAGAAATATCCCAGATATTATTCCTATTAGGAGCGATATTTAAAAAATTCTTAGGATTTGTGAAATGATTTGTTAGTGAAGGTTCTGCTTACTACTAAATAAAGAATTAAAAATCGCTAATTCACTTGCCTTTTGTTTAATTCGAGATAGTTTCTTTTTGATATTTTAATATCGCTAACTCGATTGCTTCAAGGTAGTTTAAAAGGGAATCTATCAACATGAAATCCATTATGGACATTACAGTATTCATGAAGTGTGAAGGTTGATCATTTTATATCGCAAAAAATTAATAATATACCTTGTGAAATAAAATTCGTTATTATGTCATACGTATAAGTATTAAATGTACATGCAGGTGTGATTGTAAATTAAATCGTAGTAACAGGAATATGCATCAGTACATTTAAAGGTGGAAATAATTTAGGACAAACTTTAGGTTTCTGACTTGAGAATTCTCGATTTTGATTTCCTGAGCAATACATTTCATGTACTTATGTGGATTATAACTATACGAGGGTTGCTATTTATATTTTGAGATATTGTCAATACTAAGTGCTTACAGGCGCCATCTGACGTTTCTAATTGAATGTTTAGCCTTTTTAACCACAACCTTCTTCAGAACGTTTTGTTATTTGAGCACAACATGTGTTTTTCACAGTGACTTAATTTTGTCTTACCGAAAATATAGAATTAACTCGTGAACATTTTCGTGCGATGATTTTTTATGAAGTTGCGGTATGGAGGACTACCATGATTAAAACATTAGGAGTGAAGGAATGGTAAGGAAGTGGGTAAGAGCATTTAAAGATGGCTTCACAAATGTGCATGATGAAGAGCGAAGTGGGCGTCCTTCGCTCGTTAATGAAGATTTGGTGCAGAAAGTGGAGGAAAAGGTGCGAGAAAACAAACGCTATACGATTTTCTCATTGTGTGATGACTTTCCTCAAATTTCTCGCAGTGTTTTGTATGGCATTGTGACCGAGCTCTTGAATACCGAAAATTGTGCGCACGTTGGGTACTGAAAATGTTGACGGATGTGCACAAAACCAAACGTTTCGGCAGTGCATTGACTTTCCTTGATCGGTACCACAACGAAGGTGATGATTTCTTGAAGCCAAATTGTTACGGAGGTAAGCGTCTTCAAGACGATGACGAAGTCAAAACAGTTGTGATGCAGTGGTAAAAATAAAATTATTAAGAAATCTTTGCACGTTGTTTATTAATTTCAAAACGGTACTTACTTAAAGAACATGCCTCGTATTTCTAGCATATTATGATTTATCTTCTGTTTACTTGCAAAAAATAGATTAGGTTAGACAAAGGAAATCTGTCACGTCTGACACTGTGGTTATAATAAATTGAAAAATATAACAATGTAGTTCCAACTGGATAGAATTCAAGATTATTCCATTTTCCAATAATATTAAATGTCGTCAAACGTACTAAACTATTCTTCCAGAACAGTTTTAATTATCCACTGAAATGATTTCTCTTTAATGATAACTAAGTCGTTCCGGTTTTTTATTTTTATAAAATCAACAAATCCAAATAATAATTGTTACAGTTTTGTTACTTTGACCTCTAAGCTGGATTGTTATTGTGACACTCTAATGGAACCGGTGATATCAACAGACTTTCTAGGCCAATATTGTTTGGCATAAATAATAGTAATTCTCAGGCTTCTTAAGTTATGCACACAAGCACGTAATTTTCCAGTAAAAAATCACAATTAATTTTCTTAAATTAGTTATTTTCAGAAAATAGTTTTTAAAAAATCCATACGATGAAATAAGCCGCATCATAAAACGGCGGTGTTCTCAAACTCAGGCTGTAAGAACATTTTGGCTAAATCAATCTTATCCCATTAAAAATAATTTCCACTTGATAATGCACTCTGATTTTAATATTTGAAACATCCCTGGGAGTCCTCAGAAGTCAGGTTCCCCAGTTGCCTCGTCGTTTCGCCTTTTATTATTTCTTGCCAGTACCGCTTCTATATGACCGTTTTGCATCCTGGGTATAAAAAGACATCGTAGGAGGGTAAATCTGGCGAGTAGGGAGGGTGGTCTAGCGTGGCTATCGAATCATGGGTCAGAAACTCGCGGACAATTACTACTCATGCTTGGGGATGTCTACGTAGAAGGCAGAATTTACTGTTTTTCCTTCAGAAAGAAATTAATAATGGACAACCCCAAAAATTTCAGTAAATAAAAACAAGAGTATGACTGATTTTGGATCTACTTTTTCGCCATTTTTTCATTCTTAGATCACCTTTGCTTTCTATTCTTTATTCTGGGAACCACAGTTAGTCAGAAGTGATCAGCGTATCCAAAAAAGCAGAAGTTGAAGCAGAATATTGCTCCATTGGATGCAGAATTCGATCATTGTCAGTTTTTGCTCAGGTGTTGGAAACATTGAGACGACTTTTTTTGTTTAATCTCTTGACTGCCTTTTGCTATGAATATGATGTATTTAGTTTATCTATGTTGTCTTAATTTTATGCTTTCATGGTTATTTTATAACAGCTCTAGTAACGATCCGAAAACAACCAGAAAAATACCCACCTAAATCTGAGCTCTGAAAGTACCAATTCAGATAAGTTGACATCCACAAAATATTCACTCGAGTTTAGAATGCATTAAAAATCCCAAAATTTAATAAAACAAAAATTACATTGCCAATATACACCTACCTATAAACTGTTGTAATGAAAGAAATGTTATATGTACAAACATATTATAAGACATACACCTATAGGTTCTTAACACACTGATTATTGTTATTGTTGTTGTTGTTAGTAGCAGAAACGTGTATTTTGTTTCTTTGAACATAATTGTTGTATTATTACAGTTAATAGAAAGCAGGTTTTGCTAATCAGTGGAATATTTTGTCTATGCATGTTTTTTATAATCTATTATCAAAGTCAGATTCGCAGTGGCGTCGTCAGTTTATTACAATGTTTAAGTCTAAAAAGAAACAGAGTTATTACATATTAAGAATAATTAATTTAAATTAATGTCGTACTAATTATGGAAACCCAATTGAATGTAAAGTACAATTTAGAAATGAAGCTTTTTTATATGATTCATAATCATGTTTTCAACTTTCTCTCTTACATTCATACTTTCCTATTATCACTAACTTGAACTAGGCACTTGTTTAAGGTATGCTCCAGAAGTATTACTATAGTGATGATGGTATCAGAATTTGCAGACAAAATATGTCACCGATTAGGAAAACAGTGCATGGCAGGTACCTTCCATCGGTGATGAAGATATCAGCCGATGTTGCTGACAAAATTTTGAGACGTAATCGTTCATTTAAACCACGGACCTTTAGCCCGAATCCGAATTTTACTATGAATTCCGGCCGTGAAAGCCAATGGTCTCATATTATGGATAATTGTTAATTGATTGTTAATTATGTTTAAATGCGATCGGTCAGGCAGATGGTATTATAATAAAATAGATAAACAAATCCCATTCTCTTCCAAAATGTGTAAAATAATGAGAATTACAGATTTCTACCATCCGTCTGCCATTCGTCGCTATTGAAACATGACACTTGTTGCATTAGATACGATCATATATCTAACACGTCCGTATTGTTAGCCGGGGATCTGTAGAACTTCGTGTGAAACATTATGATAAAATTACCAAATGAAATAAAATGAAACAAAATAATGTTTACCAAAATTTATTTAGAAACTGGGCAATTGTTTCGGGCATTACTGTAACTATTCTTAATAATGGGCAACGGCAAGTGGAAGGGATGCAGGCAGAGCATCCCTTCCACTTTGTCAGTGGGGCACCCCGCAGTGGCGGTTTAACTAGTTGACGATTCAAACTTCTAATAAAAGAATAGAACTAACTAAATGGACTACGTTCAATATCCAGGATGTTGTCATTTATTCCGAATTTTTTAATAAAGAACAGCATGTTTTGGCATGTTGAGCATGTATAAATGTCAATATTCGGCCTTCATAGGGTCATAGATGGGATATGGTTATGGCTGTGGTTAAAAGCCCGCACACGGAGTCATTAGATAAAATTATGTTACGGTATGGAGGAACGCCATGGTTAAAATGTAAATGCTATGCACCATCAACAGCGGGACCGATCCATTCGAACTTAACATGCAATGAATGAAACGTGCTTGTCGTTTAAAAAATAACATTGCACCATAACATAAATGCTAGGTGTTTAAGGAACTTAATTATTTATTAAAATTCAATTGAAGAATACAGTTAAAGGTAATTTAAATTTAGTCCTGTTAAACAAAGGTTTAAGAACCCAAGAACGTTAAAGCGTTTAAGTGTCCTTCCCGGAAATAGGCATGGTTAGTATTCTGCATTAGTTTGTAGAATAGCTAAATAACGAGGAAGTTACGCCTTACCGCCTTCGTACGTTTAATTTAGTATGTCTGTTATACGGAAGTGTGACACAAAGTTGATTGTTCAGAATGTCTTATTACATATAAACTACAAGTCTTTTTATTGGTTAACTGAAACTTAATTTTGTAAATATACGGTCATTAAAAACTACATCTTCTAAATATTTTGTTTAATTTAAATTAGACTCAGCCAGAAAATAATTTTATTAGATTATAACATTTAATGTTGTATAAATATTCATTATAGTTATTAAAAGGATAAAGAAACTATATATTTCTTTTTTAATTTTTATTATCAAACGCTTTAACTAGCTAGATAACTAATCATATTACAAGCCCTTTCCATTTCAATTTTTTTCTGTTTTGTATGATCTATTCTTTCTACGTTCACTTAATGGAAACTCATTTCAAATAATAGGTGCAATAAATAAAAACACAAAGTTTCCACAAAATTGGTATATTCACACTTTACAATTGCTACGCCTAACGTAGGCTTCTTCAGAAGTAATAATATTATTTTTCTATTCTATTCTATTATTACTTCTGATGAAGCCTACGTTTGCGTAACAATTGTAAAGTGTGAATATACCAATTCTGTGGAAACTTTGTGTTTTTATTTATTTCACCTATTATTTTTTCTGTTTTACCGATACCATTAAATACCAATAAACACTACATTGTCTTTCTCTTCCAAATTAATTAACAGAGCATGCTTAACAATATGCAATACCTACAAAACACCGTTTTTCGTTTTTAAACACCATTAGTTTTAATCTCATTTGTTTATATCAGAATTTTGCCAATGTTTAATTAATGCTACTCCATACAACTTCATATTGAAGTAGTACATTGTTAATATTGTGTTTAACTTGCAAGAAATAAAAACAACGTTCGGTAAAATTTCACTATGTAGTGAAGTTTTTATTTTTTGCGAGTTAGTCGTTATACCAAAATCAACTTCGATTTTATTGGTCTTATTACTTTTTTACATTCATTATTGAATTTATTCAAAATAAAAAGCCCATCCCTTAAGTTAAGGTAGATGTATAAATAATTGTTTGTTTAAACGTAATTAGCATTATAGAATCACTCACTTGAAAAAGATATAGTGTAGCGAAACTATAACTTAGTTACGAAGAAAATATTAATTGTGTTTACTTAATAAAATTTGTATTTCTTCCAAGGTTTACATCTAATAAATTTAAAGTATTGAGGTGTTCTAGTCTTATCGTAAATTTGATACTAGGAAAGAAAGAATTGATGTTCTAGATTCTAGAACCTGTTCAAAAACACAAAATATCGTCCACATAATGATACCAGAAATTAACATGCAAAATTAAAATTAACCCCGTGTTTTATTTCGTTTCTCTTAACATATTTGTATATTATTATCGTGACTACTTTGTAGCAATTTTGGATAGACGGGATATTTGTTCACGATTTAGAGGTTAGATACAGTGATAACAATCAATTTAGTAAAATATTTTATCTTTTGCTCTCACGTAAATTAGTTGCATTAATTTTTTTTTCTTTTACAGCTTTCTGGATTAGCCCTGATAATAATTGGAGTTATCAACAAACTTAACATCGATACTGTAGAGACTGTCGCAGAAAATAAAACCAGCAGTATATCATGGCTTTCAATAATTATTATAGTTATTGGCTCAGTTATCTTTACCATAGCATTCTTTGGATGCTGTGGAGCGATTAGGGAAGGAACATGCTTATTAACGACAGTAAGTATAAACCAGATGAATTTTATATTAAGGTATAGAATTGTGTAGGTTGTAAAAAGATGATATTATTGGTAATTCAAGATACAGCCAGCTACTTGATGGAAATCCATCACATATTAATAAGATTACGGATGAAACGATATCATGCAGGTATGGATATTTTTATTTGGTAGTGTATCGACCGAGCGGCGTGGTCTAGTGCTCTAGATCATTGCTTAGCATTCGCGAGGTCACCGGTTCGAATCCGGGTTTGGCTGCTAGGGTCAAAGTTTCCAGTGGTTTCCTTGGATCACTTAGGAAAGTGCTGGGGCAGTAATATTCCACAGATAATCTTTCACTTCTCTTCTATCTTAATTTCGTCCTTCTCATCCTTCTTTCCCTAACCACACCATCCACCCATTTCCACGATGCCTGCAAGAAGGCTGAAGAGGGCCTTAAGCCCTACCCTCCGGCTTTGCACTACACTGTAGGTCGAAGGGACTGCCCGCTCACCAGCACGAGTGGCTGGCGGGAATGAAACACAAAAAAGATATGTACTCGGTATCAAGTGGCAAGTGTCGATACCTACTGTGTGTAGTTGAAAATCTAATTTCGTTATAACGAAAAACATCTGCTTTCATGGCACTGATGTACGCTGACTTGTTCCCGCCGTTTTTAATTGTTTCTATTGTTAAATAATCAAAGAAGTAAAGAAAGAAAATGTGTCAAAATAACGTCCCAAGAGAAGAAAATGTTTTTGAACCAACTGAATATCTATAAGAGAATAGGTACCAAAAGTACTTTATATCAAAAATAAAATATCAAGTAAGCATTTGTATTTATCGTTTCATCCCTATACATATTTTTAGATTGGTTAATTTGCAATGTTATTTTATTTCTTATGAGGTTTAGGATGCGTCCTACGCCCTACGACAAAAACTCGGTAATCATTGATATAGATGGTACCTATGAGATAAAAGCGGCATGTGTGCGAGTATGAAATTTAATGCACGGGCAAGCGTTTGGTTCGTATGCTTGACGTATACTACGTCACGCGCACGGGCCACACGTCCTAATGGATGTGCTGAGTTGCCAGCTTTCCATTTTCTCATGTTACTAATTAATACGAACAATTGTTGTCTCTTTTATAAATTAGTTTCTGTCAAAATTAGATTTCTATCAATGTCGCTTTTTCATGTTAATTTCCCATAAGCATTCAAATATTTTGTTCCGATTTTTTAAGAAGGGTATCATTGTACCAAAAAGAAAAAAAATCTTTTTATGGATGACATTATAAAAAATCTAAACCGTTTTTCATGGTTATCCATACACGTTTCTATGAATCCTTTCTTTCAAGCATCCAAAGGTTTTGTTTCAATTTTTCAAGAAAGATTGCATTGTATCAGTAATTAAAGGTACTGTGGACATCAGAAAAAAATAAAATAATAAATAATAATAGTTGGGTACTCTCTCAGTTCAAAATAAAGAGTCACAAATGAACCTTTTAACAATTACTGTTCCACAAAAGGATGTATCCGAAGACGTTTTATTCTAAAACCGATGTTTTCTGTTGTGGTCAATTTTAACAGCATCCATATGAACGCAAAATAGCGGCCTACGTCATACTCCTCACATAAGTCAAACGGGACTTATGTCTTACTTTTTTAAGCCATCACCACACGATTTATTACCAAATAGGCTTCCTTAAAAATATAGTTAGATTGACATTGATTATTATTAAACATTAAAAATATATTTTGAATATAATAATTATGTATTCAGTTATCAATTTAATTTAAGGAATACTGTTAAATTATAAATTATTTTTATCATAAAAAATAATTAAATCAAGTGCTTCCCTTAGTGTACGAGGCTCTAGGCGTGTGCAAAAATCCGCATTTGGATAATAGAAAGAAAATCAGTACCTACCTAATCCAGTTAATATAATTTTAGTACAGGATTTAGTAGTAATATCTAAAATAATGAAAGCATTTTTTAGTCTTTAAACGCATGGATATAACGCAACGTAATAGTTCCAAGGTTACACAATCGTGCTATTTATAAATTTTACTTTTACATTAATTTATTCATTTCGACTTTTTATTTCTCTAATGTTGTCTATCGACTAAATAACGGTAATGACTGCACTGAACAAAGTTGATTTATTTTTAAGTTATACTTATATATATTATATGTATACAAGTATAACTATATATATAGTATGTAGTCCAATATCAATTAGCAACGATCGATAAAATTATCGCAAATCAAATAATGAAAAAAATATTATACTCCATAATTTAATTCGTTATGTACTTTATTATTTATTAAAATTTCCATGCCGTTTGATTACTAAAAATTATACAAATACGAAATTCAAATATTTGCGATTAATAGTTCATTTTGATAATAGTGGGTATTAATAAAATATTTTATGAACCCCTTTTCATTTCAATTAGCCTGTCTAATGCAATTTTAGTTCAAAAATAAAAAGTATTTCTTTAAGTCCCAAATTAATTGTCATTGCATATATCTAGTAATATAAGATAAACTGTTTATGGTGCAATCTTGATGAAACATGTTTAATAGAAACACAAAAAAAAGTACAAAATTGTAAACTGTTTCAACTATTTATTAAAAAACTCTAACAATTGTTTCGACCAATTGGTCATTATCAAAGAGACATTTAAGAAGATGTGCTATTTTTTTTCTATATCTAGTAATATGCAATACAGAGTTCTAAATTTATTGTTTCAGTTTTAAAATTCTTCTTAAACTATTCTAGGTGTACTCGTGGAAAAACATCTTGATAAAGAAATTCAAACGAAAATGTTTCTGCAGTTAAAACTTTAATGAACACTCAACAATTGTTTCGACCTAGTCAATCATTATCAAGAGTACAAAGAATTAAGATTAAATTAGAAAAACAGTGCTTATATACATAGATGGAGGAGCGGATTTACAAATAAGGACGACTTAAAATTTGGAAATGACCAAAGGTGTATTATACAATAAAACTTCTCTCTAGGTTTCCTAAGAGTGTGACTTTCATACCTTTTTGTTGTGTATGAAGTAATGCTATATTTTCTGAATATATGGTATGGTTATTGTTAATGCAATGTTCTGCTATTTCTGTTCAAATTTTTGTTTTTTAATATTATCTAAATGTTCTCTTAACCGTACATTGAATGAACGTCTACATTGACCAATATAAATAGCATTACATTGGAGGCAACTTAATTGTTTGTCTAAATTTAATTTATTGTTAACTAATAATTTTTTAAATTAATATTGTTTACCCCAATACATTGGAGGTTAAAAATTTTCAATTTATTTCTAATTTATAAATGACAAAAAAGAAATTTTATTGTATAACACTCCTTTGGTCATTTCCAAATTTTAAGTTTTCATTATTTATATTCCCGCCCCTCCATTTCTATATATATAAGCACTGTTTGACTAATTTAATCTGAATTACTGTTTTGTACTCTTGATAATGACCGACTAGGTCGAAACAATTGTTGAGTGTTCAATCATGTTTTAACTGTAGAAACACTTACGTTTGTATTTCTTTTTAAGTTCTTATCAAAGAATCACAAAGTCACCAAATAAAGTTTTGTTTTTAATTTCCTATTAGGAAAATTCCTAAACTGAAATAAAAAGCTCAGGAAATATGGGATTCCTTTAAATCAAAGTTTTGTCAAGGTTTGGTTAGTACTATATCCCATACAATGTTACTAAGAGATAAACATTGAAATAGCTTTTTGCTTAATTTTACATTCCTCCATATTTTTTATTTGTTTCTATTTTATTTGTTGTCGGTTTCTTGATAAAGAGATGCCAAAAATGTTAAGTAACTAAAACTGTCTTAAGTGAAATAGAAAGGGGTTAGTATATGTAATGTTAATGTACAAGGTGTCCTATTCATGATTTTATGTAACTAGGTATATAATACTCACTATTTATATACTTAGCTTTTATTTTGTGTATCCTTTTGTGGATTGTGTTAGCTACAGGGTGTAGTAGTTTTTTTACATCCCAGCAAGATCAGACACTTTAACAGTAATGTTTATAAAATTAAAAAAATAATAATAATTGATTTACTGTAGTAACTGCTGAGCTCCAAAATTCTTAAAATTATTTATCAAATGTTTCTAGAAACAATTAAAGACATAAGTAGATGAAGCAATCAGTTTTTCAATATTAGTTACTACAAAGGATTGTTCCACTTGATAATATTTTTAAGCGTCATTATCGAATGACTAATGAGACAAATATAAAATCAACTCGTATTATATAAACTTTTGCAATCGTTCATTTTAAGTCATTTAATTTATCATAAAATAAATTTTATCGTTTTACTCATCAAAAATTAAACGATAAAAATTTATAGTTCCATTACTGCGTATTTTTATATTGAATATTAAATAAACTATCTAGTGATAAATATTCATATATGATTAAAGTAACATGTTAAAGATGTACTTTTTATCAAATTTTGAATCATGAATAATAAATGTTATGCCATGCAAATAAATAACTTATAAAACTTTTTTTTAAATACACACTTTTTTTTTTAGTATGCAGTGATACTACTCTGTCTTTTGATCATCAATGTGGCGGTGATTGTGGTTGTCTTCTTACAATTCAAAGATGATGGTGACAGTCAAGTCAAGAATGCTATAAAGACAGGATTATACAACAGCCTTTCTCAATATAACATAAACGCTGGTATTCGAGAATCATTCGATTTCATTCAAAAAGAGGTATTTTTACCACATGTACATGAAGTATAGTGGATGAGAAGTCAAAAAATCAATCGAGCAATAAATCTAGGATAAGTAGGATAAATCAATTAAATGCAAAGTATAACAAAAATGGGCATACTCGGACAATTTTTGGTCAATCCTAAATTATGGTCAGAATTCTACTAAAAAAAAAAATAATAATTCTGAAGGTTTCGGTTTGATTCTTTTTCTAAGATAACTATTCTGGGTACAAAAAACCTAATTAAAAAGACAGTAATCTTTGAACAAGTTAAAAAATCCAAATCTTCCTGCTGCTCGTTCAAATGTTTTATGTTTAGTAACATTTTCTAAATGTCAATTTTTTTCTGTAAACGATTAAAGTACTATTCAGGTTTAATAACATAGGAAATAAAATAATAACCCCTCTTTGCTATAGCTGTAAATGGACAATTAATTTCGTTGATTAACTTACATTTTTAATCAAATATTATTGAAGCCTTGTTTTTTTATTCATTACATAAAACGTGTATGTAAAGAAATAGTTAACATATCGGAACATTTTGGGTTTGGGAATAGTTATAAATAAATACTTTTCCTTTTAAAAGTGTATAATTATCGGTGTTCATATTTACCCCGAAGCTAATGTTTTTTACAGCTCTTTGATGTCATTTGAGAAGTGTAGGATGTATGTATTGATTTTAATCGTTAAAAATTTTAAGAAATGACAATTTTTAGCGTATTTCGTGACGTAAAGTTTAATTCTGTAACAGTCATATATACGTCTATTAAAGGGTGTTTACAGGGTTGTCAGACAATTTAATTTTTTAATATCTTGCCCTGCTAAAAACGGAAAAAAAATTTATATAGGTTTTTAATTAATTATTTAAGGTATTGTTTTATATATGTTACGTATCCTTTTTAAAATCGTAATCATTAATGCACAAAGTTTTAATAATTTACAATCTAGCTTGTGGAAGACCTACACGAACGGCGAAACGTCGATAATAAAAAAACTATTTACCCTTAATTGGCTTTGATTTCTAAAATAATATGTCGAGAAAGCGAAAAAAGATATAATTTGAATCATGTTTCTAATTTTAGTATCAATGTTGTGGTGTTTCCGGGCCTACAGACTGGGATAGCACATGGCATAATAGCTCATCTCCAGCAAGTTGCTGTTCTGAGCCTATCAATGGAGTGTGTTCCATTTCAAATTCATATCAAACTGGTTGCGTAGATTTGTTATTTAACACACTAAAGAAGGAAAGCCACCTGTTCGCATACATCCTTATAGGAATTGGAGCTGCAGAGGTATGCTATACAAACTTAAACTTATGTTACTTGAAATAATGGACATTTTATTACTTAAACTGTTAAAATAATTAAAATTAACCTTGAACTTGTTTTGGTTTCTTGTGTTATTGACTTATTTGTTAAGTGTAAATAATAATAAATGTTGTCTTGTTTTGTTACAGCTACTTGGAGCTATTTTCGCCCTTTGTTTGGTGAGCTCAATAAGGAATGCATACAGAAGAAGTAATTATGCATAGACGACGCTTTTCTTATCACTAATTAGGCTTTTATATTTATGTAATAAATATCATCTAATATTTTTGTAAGTTGTAGATTTATACGTATCATAACTGCAGATTACAAATTAATTCGTACAAATCTATTCTGATACGATTTTTTATGTTATTGTTAATAACTATGATTTCAATATTAGATTCATCAGATAAATACGTCCTTCGTAATAAAGTTATTTGTAACAACCTAATTGGATGGTCTAATATAATTCCAAATACAATCATTTCAAATACAAGAGCTTTTTTCCAATTATCACGATTTTTTTTAATTGGGACATATGTCGCACCTATACCTATGTGATGGTAGTTCTAGCTTTAGTTTTGCAGAGCAAAAGTGGCAAACAAGAAAAGAATAAATAAACACAACGGCTTTATTAAACACACAAATCATGAAAATAAAAACACAAAATAATGGGGATAATGTCTCCGGTACAATAATATGGGAAAATAATGTTACCTTACTTTGGATACATATCTAGGGTCTCATCAGTTTCTTCCACAAAGCACTTTGCTATACTAGTGGACCCTTAGATCATTGCTATAAGTCTGTTCACATGTAGAAAGACGTGAACCCACTGTATCGTCTGTTGCACTACCCTGCTTGCATGTGGTTTTTCAATCCTAACATCCCTACGCCGAACCTATATCCAAGTACCGCCACAATCTATAATACATTGGCCAAAACAAACCCATTACATTTATTAAGAAAGAATTTTTAACAAAAACAGGCGTCTAATTTTAAAATTGTATTGTGCAAGTAATAAGAAGTCAGATTTCTTTTTTTTATCACCGTCCTTAAGTACAGTAAAAACCGTAATACGTGCGCATAATAGTGCGTGTACTATAAATAAAATATAAAAATATTATATAGTAGGTGTTAGGGCGCACAGTGTGCTTCCAGGCGCATAAATAGTCCGTTGGTGTCCCTCAGGTATCGAGTTGAATCATCCAAAAATCCCTTCCCAAAAAGAGTAGGATCCTTCTAACGCTCTTAATCTCGGCCAAAAGGAATGTGTCATAAAGGTATCAGTGCTTCTTTTCCATTAGCTCAGTTATTGGAAGATAATATGCAGTGACGTCTTATCTTTCTTCATACAGAATCTACAGTCAGGGTTTCTCTTCAATCGAATAATGACCAGTAATAAAACCTACCGCGGTTTTTGCATCTTTTCTACTGAAATCGAATATCTGTTTCTCCCACTCCTCAATTTCGTTTGGTTTGATGAACATTGTTCTACGTCCCTTGACATTCCATTCCTATTTCCGGTATATATCAGTTACAAAAAAATGAACATTTATCACTTGCGGATCTAACATTGTGAAGATAAACCTTTTCTAATGTTTCCGCACTAAATAGATACTCTATCCAGTGGTAAAAATTGCATCAATATCCGTCTAATACAATTGAGTTACATGTGAACATAAAGGTACACATTGCATTTGATAAAATGTGAGGCGTACATAATCCTGCCAGCAGGTCCCCTTTTTGTGGGCGGTAAGTTTGGGTAGGGTGCATGCATGCTCTTTAAAAAATCATGAAAGAAATCCACTTCTGATTTGTTGTAGTATTTTTATAGTCACGTTACAAGTAGAGCTGTTATTTCATTACTGTTTTAATTGATTTTAAAATTACGTATCTTCAGTTTTCTTTTATAAATAGGTACGGTAGGTGATTTATTCCAAGAGACACTTTGGGCAGGAAAAGAAGTTATGAAAGGCCACTCCATGCGTAACTTGGCACTGTAAACATTATCCTACCGTATGGTTGTATTTAAACAAATATTACATCGTCATTAGAAATTGTTTCGGAAATTTGAATAACTTTACACTCGGGTTTTAAGTTTTACAATCAATTCTTTTGTCTTGAATCTTTGTTTTATTTTCATTTTAATATATTTCTTTGTTAAAACTATTTAATAAAGTCGCATTATAAATTAATTTCAATTACAGCTTTTAGTTAGTCATTGTGTACAGCTTGGAATAAATGTTTGTTTGTTTGAGTGAAATTTACAAGTAGATGCACAGATGATAAAATGATTGTCGATTTATAATCTACTACGTATGAATAAGCATTAGTTTATATGAGGTGATATTTTTGTTTAAAAGGTAGGTAATTAATTTATATGTTATTGTTGATTGGATGGGTGCAAAACCAAGACAGAAATATTGTGGAAGTAGAAAGACTGTTAAAACCTGATCAAACAATTAAATGTTCTTTGAAGACAACCTATTGACGTTAGCGTTTCCCACAATTTCTACAGCATGGAATACGTGCGTTAATATACCAACACAGTACAGTAAATAAGAATAATTGACTAAAAAACCGTAATTACTAAATTATAGAGGGGGTTTGTGGATGCAGATGATTGATATTCGGTGTTGGAGGTGAAAGACACAACTCCCCCTCAGTATAGGGATGAGTTTGTTTTTATATGTCTAATAATCGTTCGGAATCAACAGTGTATTTCAGTGCCGGTAGGGGTATTAGCCCTCTGAGTAGTCGTTTCTGTTGATTCCATATTTATATTTATTATATAGCTTGTAAAAGCCTTTCTGACAGCGACCACCTGAAGAGACCTGATAGTTCGAAACCGGTCGTGGGATATGGCTTTCGGTACGCTGTGCCCTACTGTGTAGGACGCGTTTCAAATGTGGGATCTGTGATCCTTTATAATTAGACGAAAAAGGATTTTAATACCTTCTTTTTTTAGGTTTGTTTTTATTGTTTATCTCGTACGCACTGGTTCATAGAGAGTAGAGTGCAGGGGATCAAATTTGTTGACAATAAAATTGTCTTTTTTAAATATCATTAAATCGAGGTCACTGGTCAGTTACGTAAATTAAACTGGATGATTAATGTCATACACTTATATATAAGAGGTGGTTTCTAGTTTTCCGTGAATATTGCAAAAAACAAAAAAAAAAGTTTTTCACCTAGTGAAGAGTTCACAGGATGAGTGTTTGAATAGTTCTCTACATTGAATAGTTTTTTACACTGCACGTAGGTATGGTCATAAAGTCTACGTAGCACTTTCAACATATGTTACTTTGTAATTTTTAAATGCCTGAATTGTTCTGAGAGTTTATATTTATTTTATTAACGTTGTATACATATGAATAAAAATGTTTTTTATATACAAGCTACATGTAATCATGAAAATTTACGTAAAATGTAAAAAATGTAACCTTCGGTGGGAGGGGAGTTCACATCGCTATAATCACCCCTCAGGTCGCGCCTGTCGCACCCATACTGAGCCTATCTTCCCGCACCACCCTTAATACTAAAATCAATACTTGAATCTATAAACCCGTTCTAAATTTTGGCCATTATGATTTTTTTTTTTTTGGTAAATGGAATTTTTATGTCTCTATTTACGTTCGTTCTCCATTACTCTAACCTGGATGCTCAGGACGACCTATTTTTTTCCGGAGAGACAATAGATAATTATATTATTAATTAACACTAGAACTACCAAAACCGTCATTTTCTAAAAATATAAGAGCAGTTAATTATTACTATTCAATTTCTCCTCACCGACTTTAATTTTCATAGTCAGTATGACCTGTACCTATTTATATCAAGATTCGTCAACTTGACGGCTTTAACAGTTTCAATGTTTATAATAATTTATGTATCATCTATGCAATGATGGACATCAAAAGATATTCACATTCATTACATGCGTGGATTTATATAAAGAGACTTGTGATGAAAATATAACTAGAAAACAATTTTTGTTTCAATTATCCGAAGAACTATCCAGTGAATATAGTCGTTGCAGAAAAGAAGACTCCTCCCAAAAACAAAAACATCAAAAGATATTCACATTCATTACATGCGTGGATTTATATAAAGAGACTTGTGATGAAAATATAACTAGAAAACAATTTTTGTTTCAATTATCCGAAGAACTATCCAGTGAGTATAGTCGTTGCAGAAAAGAAGACTCCTCCCAAAAACAAAAACAGGCAATGGATTATATTCCAGAAAACTAAAAAAAAAATCCTTATGAACACAAATCTTGCAAATTCGATTGTGCAACAAAAACAGAGCGATCTATACTTGAAATGCATGCAACAAATATGTTTGTGGCAAGTGTTCATCTAAGATAACATGTACATGTAAAATATGTACTTCATAGTTATTTCATACATGTCAAATTTGCTATAATATAAATTCAAATAGAAACCGTTTTTGTTTGTTTATTTTATAAATAATTAATGTATTATTATATTAAATGTTGTTATTGCTAACTTTTATTCTTTTATTTACTTAAACTAAGTGAAAAGTTACAATGAAAGCCATAAACAAAAATCCGTCAATTTGACTAGGTATATATTTAACATAGGTAGTTTTAGTGTTAAAAACGAGAAGAAATGTTTGAAAAGTAGTAGAATAATAATTTCACAAGAAATAACTATTCGTGTTGAATACCTTTTATTACATGTGGTCATCAAATTGGTACAATAATATTTATTGCAAGAGAAATATCTTTGAAACGCATATGGATAACAATATTGTAAGTATAAGTAACAGTTTCTTTATAATGTGTTAATTGAAAGTAGATATTGGTTATTATTAAATGTTTTTCATAATACTTCGAGTATGGTAAATATTTGATTTAAAATGTATTGGAGTAGTGGACATGTCTTCATTTATTCCAAATCGTTAGCTAAGTACAAATTCGTTATGGTTCCGATGCCATTCGTATTCTGGCTGATTCTCTTGATTTGTTGTGGACTTCTGCAGTTCGAAGAGTAATCCCAAAAATATCTTCGTGATATCTGTTTTCGTCCTAAAACGCACATTTCGTATTAATAAGTCATATTGTAAACCGTATAGGGTAGTTACTTTTAGATGGATTTGTGGCTACTTATATAAAAGCAGATTAAACGAATAATATAATATTTAAAATTTTGAATTGTTTCGGCCTTTACCTGATGAAAATCCATAATATCGACTTTCACAAAAACGATTTTTACAATGTTTTATTTGACTTGACTTATTAAATCCTAGGGCCTAAATAGCTAACAAAACACAGGGTAGTAGTAATACACAGTTATTTCAGAATAAATTTAGGAGGAGTGAATTATTGAAATATGTTTGTTTATTTAATAGTATAGTCTGTTTTTTAGATTTGTTAATTTTAAGGTGTTCTAACAGTTTTAATTCATATGATTTGTTGTTTACGTATAGCATATTTAAATTGTTACTACAATCGTAACTATTTTTATGTTGTAAAAGACGCTTTTAACACTTCTTCTAGTTTATCCTATATATACTCCTACGATACGCCTCATAAGTTAGTTTATATATACCTGCGAATTTTTCTTTATTATTTTAGTTAGGAGTTAAGTAAAAAGTTGTGAAAATCGTTTTTGTGAATTATTTTTAGTCTATATTAAAATTTCCCGAAATGTTTTGAATTAGAGCCTGAAACAAAGGTATGTTCTCAAACTTGTAGAGGGCAATTTTTTATTTTTTTCATTTCTATATAAAATATATGTCCTCAGAAACATCAAGTTTAGATACCTATAAAAATTATGATGATCAAATTATTGAAAATTAAAAGCTTACCGAGTTGGTATGAAACTTTAACCCTTATAAATAAAAACTCAATTATTTATCTCTGGCTATTAAATTAAATTAAAAACAGTGCAATTGTCCTATTAATAATTGATTTTTTCATAAACAAATTACCTCTCGGGTATCGGGTTTCCGTCATTTTGTTCATTATTTACCTAGCTACAACTATTACTGAAACAGTCTTTTTGTTCGATTCATAGTTTTTAACTTGAAACGTGTTAAATGCAAAATATATTTTTATTTTATTTTAACTCGCGACTCACAATAGTGCACATTTGTATTTCATTTTTAACATTCTTCTATGCATCTCTACACGAGTCCCGCTCTGTCTGAAACCAAGTGAAGAATGATGTGTGCATGATGGAGGTAATAAGAATTGAGAAATAGCGCGACTAATTGCGATTAATGTTCAGATTAATCTTTCATCGCGAACTCCTGAGAAAGTTTCATTGCACTACTGAATCCCCCCGCCCCCCTATTAAGGAGGTTACAGTACCTGGATACCCTTGTAGTAATTTCAAGTGTTCGTGTAGCTGATGTAGTGTTAAATAACGAAAACATTACTTACCCTTAGGACAAGCATATATTTCTCTGCTTCCGCATCATCCAAATTTCCGCGTGTCTGGACGATGGTTTTTAGTGTGTGATACACATTTTCGGCCATGGTTACATCCCCGCATACATAAAAATGACCTTTCTCAATAACTACTATCTTATATATTTCGGATGCCTCAGCGAGGGCTAAATCTTGAACGTAGGTCTACAAGTGATAATTCAACCTTTTTACGGTTATTAACTACAGACCTACAGCTAATCAAACAGAATGTACTAATTTAAGAAATATTATGAAGTGGATATCGTAAATGGTGATATTAGTTACTTAAATAGTAAAAATCAATCTGAAGTTTACCACTGACCCTATGACTACCATCATAATACTCATAATAAATTGCTGCCTACACAAAATGCAATGTTGAATCGTCGTTATTATTATGTAAAACTATTTGAAAGTACATTTTTCGAATACCGTGCGTGTAGCGTAGATACTCAAAATGGCCGATTCTAGGACACCAAATGTATTCGTAATTTTTTCATTTACAAAAAAGTTATTTTTTTTATCATTGCAATTGTATTTAAAAGTAGGAATGTCAGAATGTACTTAATAGTTTCGATTTTACACACCAGTATATCTTTGAAACAGCATTTTTTAAATAAAAGGTATACGTTTATTATTCAAAAATGGTAACATAGCTACAATTTCCTTCCTATCTTGCAGTGTGTAAATGTCTCGTCAAAAAAAAAATGTTCGTTTTTGAGCTAGAAAGTATGTCGAGCTATATTTTCATATTTTCATGAGAATTTAAGTGCTACCCTACAGGTGTGTGTCCCATCAATGAAAACAAGTGGCGCCAGGTCTAATGAAGTTACATGGGGTAGTGAATCCCGGTTAATCACCATAGATGAAAATCACTTTATACTGGTTCTTTTGATAATTTGGGCATTTTAGAGCTAAACAGGGCTTTTCCCATTTACTGTTGTTAGTAGTGTTCACTAGTAGTAACAGCTTCACCTGGATTTAGAAGCACATACCAGATTAGACTACGCTGATACCAGAAAACATTGTCTTCTTTCCAAAGCGATTTGGCTTTGCGCTAGGCGTAATCCGCTAGCAGTGGCTGAAATTGATTTTATTCGTTTGGAATTCTTGAAATATACCAACTTCTTATAACGACTCGATGTAGAAATGACTTTCTTTTGTACTTGGTGAGCAGCTTGGCGACCCCACGTACCCGAGCTGGTTAATCAGTACCAAGAGTTGCAAGAAATCTAAACTGGGAGGAGTCGGATATTGTTGCCCCGAAAATCTCACCAATGATATCGACTGGTACTACGGGAGGTCAGGAGCCCCCAGTGGGGAAACCCGCTGGCCTGACCTGAGTTGAGGTTGGACTCGTAGTGGTAGTGGTTGAGCCTGTATGCTAGGCTAGGGGGAGTTTTACCCCGGCGGGTGAGCAGCGTCCCAAAACTGCTCGGATACCAACCTGCAGAGCTGGTAGGGATTGGATAGGTCCCGCCCACACCAAAGGGGTTTACAGGCCTTGCAAGTCGAGTAGACGAAATTGGTGGTGTGAACCTCGGTCCACACGCGCTGATTGAGCGTATCTCAATACCGCGCCCATGGGGGCCGTGGTTGATAGACCGGAAGGTAGGAATTGCCACGTAAAAGAAACAAAGGGTCTCGTAGCAGACTTCGGGTATGTACTTGGTGAGCAGTGTTTCACAAATGCTTATTCCTTTTTCCTACTGTTTTCCAGCTTTCTTATCGAATTTAAACGATTGGAGAAGCGTATTTGTAACACATTGTTCTTCATTTGGCAATGTTTATAGTACATCGTCATTCCAGGTTCTTCATTCTTCACATCAAAATCAACACTTTTAAATCTATTGAACCACTCATAACATTGTGATTTTAACAAGAACATACTTTCCATAAGCTCCCAGAATCATTCGATGCCATTTTGCAGCAGTTTCCTATAGATTGAAGCAAAAACCAAATGCTATCCGGATATCGCAGTTTGGAGACACAAAAAGATATAAATGGCATATGAAAAAATGCGTTGTCGTATGAAACTTACAATATTTTGAATTAGATATTGTCAGCAGAAGTTAAAAACATAAAAAAACACGCGATTGAAAAGGTTAGACAGTTCACACGTCTGCAGCTAGCGCAATCTATCTATCTCTGGGAACTGCTTAGCATAGTAAACATTATTTATTAAAATATAATTTCAGACGTATTAGCAACGACACTGTCAAATAAAGTATGAAACTGTGGTTTTCTCTCAAAGTGTACTTCCTGAACAGGCTTACCATAAAATACGTTGTCAGATGTGACGAAGCATCAGATGGCATACATGAAATGATGTAGATGCTAATTCTTTGAAAAAAAAGCATTTGCTTCGAAGTATTTACTTTTACATATATGTAAGTTGCTGCTATATTTCCCAAAGAATATTTTCAGAAGTAGAGTAAATGCTACAACAATGCTACGCTGTAAGTCAGAGACTGTTCTAATTACTCTCTATACTGTACATTTATGTACACCCATGTCTATTGCAATCCTTTGGTCAAATATAGGGTCTTCTGTTAGAATTTTTTAATGTAGGTATTTCATCACATTCATATTTATACTTTATCAAATGTTTATTATAATACCTAAGCATCACAAGAGTTCCATTTGTTCATTAGGTTATATAGCCTCACCTTTGCTTCGAAGGTATCACCCAAGAAATGATTAACCATCCATAGCACAGTTTCTCCCAATAGTAGATACTTCTAAAAGCAAACTAAGAACTTCTATGCCATATTCTGCATGGTAGTATATACTTTTGAGAGAAGCATGTACTGCCCTAGTATAGTGAAAACTTTATTTATCAAATACTTGAAGCATTTGCATATATAACGTTTTATGCGTACCACCTAACAGTAACGTACTTGAAGTACTTGTCAGAGTTTTATACTACATTCACATGAGACTCGAGCGACAATATTTTCACTATTACTACTGACCCGTACCAAACATGACGCGTATCACAGTTTGTTACTTTCTCAAATTGTTCCACAATGTACTATTACCAAATCCGTTACGAATTTCAAATCTAACCTTCTTAAGGGTTGGCTCCCTTGATAAAGCTAGAAATACTCTTTCGAGTACTCCTCTTTTCAACATTTCATCTTTTTCATTCCTGTAAAGATCCAATTCCTTTTGTCTACACCCAAAAAAGAGCCACATTCTTCCAGCATTTCTTTTTATGGTAACCTGCACAAGTCGTTCTTGCCAAAATGAACGAAATGGGGCAATACCAGTACCTGGACCTACCATTACGATTGGTTTCGTTGAATCACCAGGCAAATGGAAATTTGGTGCACTACGGTATATATATTTATAGTTACAACACGACATAACTACTTTATCGTGTATAATTAACGAACCTCCTAACGAAAATATATACGTTATTTTTAAGTGGAACGTTTAGAAGATAATTTGAACAAACTCCATAATGAACGGGACCATCTCCATCTGTAAAAAACACACGTGCACGTTTCATATGCCAAACTTATTTTTAAAAAAATGAAAACAGGTTGTATAGTTTATAATTCATTAATTTTTTTTTAAAATAGTTAATAACAAAACGCATAATTGAAACGACATTATCTTCTACAAACAAAGCAATAAGTAAATAGTTTTTAAAGTTCATATTTTTCTGATAATTTCGGTAAACAATAAAATTAGATACAAGGATGAATTAAAGGTAAGGATACTGGAATAAAATTGTTTTAAGGTACATTGAATGTAATATCTTTTTACGAAAATGATACACCATATGTAATCCAAAAAAAGGAGGCAATAAAATCTTTTTTCGTCTACCGAAAGCCATATCCCACGACCGGTTTCGAGCTATCGGGTCTCATAAGGTGGGTGCTGGCAGAAAGGCTTTTACAAGCTATATAATAAATATAAATATGGAATCAACAGAAAGAGCTACTCCGAGGGCTAATACCCCTACCGGCATGTGTAGGTGATACATGCACTGAATACACCTCGTGTTGATGTGTTGATGACAATGCGTTCTATGGTCAGTATTTTACGGTATTTTTATTAGTGAATATCATTTATACTATCACGCGACTTATAATATTAAATCGAATTCATGTTATGTATGTACAAACATCTGTCTATTATACAAGTCAGACGTTTTGTCATACGCCTTTGCATAATTTTGTGTATTATAAAGCGATTGCTATGTTGATTTTTGCTTTTAATTATTAAATGAAAGGTGAAGATCAACGCGGTTTTGTTTAATCGGAAGGGGGGAATGAATGAAGAGGTAGAGATGACATTGTAGAACACTAAGAATATGTTTTTAAGTGGGATTGAGGGATGAAGGCTCAGGCGATGGAATATTAAAAAAGAAAGTAACGCAACATAATCCAACTCTAACTTAACTCAATTTGACAGTAAAATAGATATAAAAAAAGAAGGAATTAAAATCCTTATTCGTCTAAATATTAAAGATCATAGATCCCACATTTGGAACGCGTCCTACCAAGTAGGCACAACGAACCTATTTTGAAGGTTTGAACCGGTTGTGGGATATGGTTTTCGGTTCGCTGTGCCTACTTGGTAGGACGCGTTCCAAATGTGAGATCTGTGATCCTTAATATTTAGACGAATAAGGATTTTAATTCCTCCTTTTTTTGGATATTTTTTGTATCTTCGTCAAAGAATCTTTCGGAATCAACAGTGTAATTCAATGTCTTTATCAGATTGTTATCAGAGACCATAAATAATAAAATGGAAGGGAAGAATTTATAGGTTTTGTTGAGCAAGAAAAAATGTTTTCTCTTCTGAAAATAAGGAGAATCTCGAAACTTTGGAGATAGCTGACGTTATTCAATACACTGAAACTTTTTGTCCTAACATTCAAACAGCCCCAGATATTTCATTGACAATGCATGTACCACGACTACCATTGAAAGATCATTTAGTACTCTGAGATGGGTAAAAACTTGACTATGATCAATAATTGTTTTTACATGCTCAGTATACATCGAAGACGTCTAAATAGTTGGGTGATTCTTTCACATAAGCTCTTTCAACCTGATTTGCAAAAGATATGGAAATATTGCATTTAAAATATTATTTTTATTATTATTAATTAGTTAGCACCTAATATAATTTAAATTTTTGAGTTTCCGCCCTTAAGCCAAAAGCTAGGTACGTTCTAGGCACGACCTGTTGTTAAAGCGAGTATTTAGAGAAATATTTTAAACCAATACCATCTTTATCCGAAGTAGCCAATGTTTAGCGAAATAATTATTACGGAGATAATCATTATTTTCGAGAACTTATGTGTCATGAATTCAGCATGAATTTACATAGGTGTCTTTAATTATGAATCACGTATGAACTTATTTTAAGATAATGAAAGAATTTGTTGCTTTGAGTGCTATTGACTATTTACCTTGGGTTTTATATATCACAACAGCTACTGTAAGATGAATCATGTTTCTGTGTAAAGACGGACTTGACGATATCGAGTAAAATCTTGGTTGCAATATACTCAATTGAGCCACCAGAAGAGGTGCGTAGGGTTCAACTGACGGGAACTCCTCCAACACCTCCCATAAATTAGGAAACCGCCAATGTCGCCAATCTTCATACGCGGTTGATTCCTTAAAACAAATATTTAGTTGCTACTCTACAATATTGCTCGCAAAATGTTACTGTAGTCAAAAGCGTGAGTCTTCTTCGATCGTCCTCGTTAGTTGCAATTGATGCGAAATACTGCAGCAAATTTGGTGATGGCGGAGTGGTTACATCAAGGAACCTTGTAAATAGTTCCTTCACTGAACAAGCGGGCAATCTATCATGTGGTTCCCATGTTTTTACTATTCCTAGAATTGAGGATATGCTTGATATATGTATCAAATTCACGAGAAATGTCTAATAACAACAACTCTATAGGGTCATTTGGCTAAACACAAAATAAGTGATTTGATCAAATCCCTTAACCTGTTTTAGTGAAAAATTGAAATAAACAAATCAGGACTTGCACAGTACTATGTGAAATCTGTAATTTTAATTGTATCAGAAAGGAAAGCAATTGACAGCTCATTCATGCGGTATGAGAAAAGGATATAGATCGAAAATTCTATGCTAGTTTTGCCAAACAAATGAAGGAGCGTTAAAGATCAAACCGAACATGCTACAAAAAACAACTGAAAAGATCAGCTGAAAAATGAAAGCTAATTAGCCTGTTTGGGATTGCAGGAAAATTATCCTCATTTGGAGATTAAGGATTCAACTATTCCTGTGAAAAATCCAAAGCAGAATGTAAAAAATATATATGCCTCTAAACCAAGTAATGTGGTTTGTAATTTGAAATGCCATAAATACACAACGTGTTTTAATAGAACTAAATGAACATTATAATTAAATTTCATTAAATATATCCTTTTTGTTGAATCTAAAGTATTTCTATTGTTAACTCGTTTAGAATAAATAGTTTATGTGTTGTTGTGTCACTTACTCTACATTTAACAATGTCTAATTTATTAAATAAATATTTTTAATATATTAGAAATAATATTTTGTCAGTTCACTAAATCAGTTAAGTAATTTAATCAAATCACTTTATTTCTTTAGGGAATTGACAATATGAAATTGTCATTTTAATATAATTCCTGAATTATCTCCCTTAGAGATCTGATCAAATTTCAGTTTTTATCATATCACTGCGACATATGCATTAGAAGAAAAGGATGTTATAGTTTACCATTGGAGGTATGATTCTCTTTCATGATTTGCAATATTATCGGTTGATCAATATCGTCGATTCCTTTTAATCGCTGAAGAATTTTATCAACGATTTCAGGTCTATTGGCTGGAAATACTCCAAGGTGGTCTCCTGGCATATAGGAAAGGTTACTTTCAATTTCTAAGAGTAGTGTAGACCGCGTAGAATTCTTCCCATGAAGATTTGTACGATTTAATAAACGACAAGCCGTCACCTTCAAAAAAATACGATACTCATTGGTTTTAAAGATATTGGTATAGGTGTTATACAGAGTTAACTATTGAATATATATATTACTATATTGCACTGTACAATATTTAATTAGCAATTAGAAAAACAATTGTGACTTAATTGTTGTACCTGCGACAATATACAGGTCAAACAGCTAGAAGTTTTAAAGAACGCATTACGGAACATAAAAAAAGCGTTGAAAATAACAACTCAAACTCGACTTATGCGTTTCATTTAAAAGGTAATAATCATAGTTTTGACAACAATTACAAAATTTTACATCTTGAAAGTAAAGGACTAAAGTTAAACTTATTAGAAAGTCGAGAGATTAGTAAATTAAATAGATTAATATTAGTTATTAATGATCTAATAGATATACATTTTTCTTCACTTTTAAATGTTTAGTAGCTTTTACTGTTACTGTTAGTTTAGACCCCCACTACAATAATGGAGTATATAAGGGTTTTGTAATTAAGTTTAAGAGTATTACTTCTACCACCTGAAGAAGCCACTGTGTGGCGAAATGTACATTGTGGTATAATAAATATCTTTATAACTTGTGTTTGTGTTTTTGTTTTCTACAACAAACATTACCTTTCGATTGTGACATTTGGCTAAACTCTTATCCAAACTTTCGGGCTCGCACACCATAAACCTGACGGTGGATGCCGCCAAGCTGTCACTTGCGAGAGCTATTGCTGCTTCTAGTAATGCATCGTCGTCATCAAGGCAAAACGTTTCACAAGATACCTAAAAGGTAGGTTTTGTATTAAATGCAATTTCCACAATTTATAGCTAAAGTGCATAATACTTCCCACGTTATTTCTGATTACCTTAAATACTTGATGTGCCCATTTCTTGAAAGCCTGCTCTTGTCCACACATTTCATCCCCACAAGAAATTTTTAATAATCTTTCACCGCCTAGTTCTCCTAGAAGATTGTCGACATATTGACCAAATGCACAAAAATTTGGGTACGCACTCGATCCAAGAGCAAAAACCGCGAACCTGAAAAAACAATGTTATGCAAAGAATACCTTTTTCATAAAATTTTGCATTTATTACACAATAACATCATTCTGTGAAATATTAAAAGTAAAAGCATTTGGTATTTAAGTAAAATTAAATAATAAATTTGTTGCTAATAGCTATCCTATCATATTAACCTATGTAGATAGTTTACATTTACATTTAAATCAACGCAATGCTACAGAAGCAATATAAGCAGAATAAAAAGAACTACAGAATTCGCATGCAGATTATATAAACACTAAAATCAAAACAAAAACCACATACTGTACAGCAAATAGAAAATTAATAATGTGCTTCCTTTTGCAATAATGACACAATGTACCAAATTTCTTCAAAATTTTTAATTCGTAGTAGATATGATATAAAATTGTTATATATTTGTGTATTTGTGTGTTCAAACCTTTTATTTATTGTATATACTTTCCATTTGTTTGTGTTTCGTGTTGTGTTTCTTTTTGTAGATAAACTTTGTTAATTGTTAATATTAGTGTTTTATTATTTCTTTACCAAGGTAAATCAAATATAAATGGTAATTTCGTAAAATAAAATTATTAATTAATGGTACACACAAACTAAACATTTAATATTTTTCAATGTAGTTACCTCTGTGCTCTACACACTTTTGCCACTGATACTGATTCTTTCAAGGGCGCGAATAAAAAATAATGACAGGGTGACAAGTTAGGGCTATGAGGAGGATGCTCATTCCTAATCTGCTAGCCCATTTCTTTCAATTTATTCCTTGTCAAAACTGCGGTGTGTGGCCTAGCGTTGTCATGAAGGAGGATGATATCTTGAATGGGCATACGCCATCGTCCCGTCGTTTGCTTCGATACGCGATTTTTGTCGACTGTATCAACTCAGAATAGAAAGCGGCATTCACTGTTCACTGTACGTTGATCGTGAAGAAAATCAATGAGTAAAACTGCCCTTGAGTCAAAGAACAGAACAGAACAGTCGTAAGCACTTTTCCGGCTGAGAGGCGGATATTGGTTTTAGCTTAGACAGGGCGGCCTTCATCCTTTCTTCGCCACTCCTTACTCGCCATTTTTGATTCGGTCGATTCGGGAGTGTAGTGGTGGACCCACGTCTCATCACGATACGAGTGACGATACGTCTCAAAGAAACCTCCCCTTCTTGTCGAAATCGATTCAGAAGTCTTTCACTGATCTCCGACCTGACCTGTTTATACGTTTATTTTCGGTCAACAACCTTGGAACCCAGCGACCAGTAATGTTTCTATAGCCTAGTTCATCAGTGATGATGGATTCAACATTCCCATGGCTGTGGGTATCAGTTATTCTGATGAGATTTGTTGAATAGTTAACCGGTTGATGGTGATCACCTTCAATAAGCTCTCGAACAGCACGGTTCACATGTTGTCATTTGTGAGATTTCATGTCATTTCTTGGGCGTCGATCATGACTTTCACTTTTGACAGGTTCTCTCCCATCTCTGAATTCTCTGACCCACGTATACACTCGGTCCTGAGACAGTGTAGCATCTGCAACGCCTTCATTGGTTAAAAACTTTACGATGATGCGTTCGCGTTGTGCAACAGACCTTGTGCTCAGTCATGGCTGTACTGCGGACAGAACCGAGCGCAGCTGCTACCTATACCAGTTTCCCCTTCTCATAATCCAAACAACAGTCGAGCATCAAATCCTCTAGATCAGAATTACGTGGTAAGCTAAATAGTAAAATTGCCGTTTATATTTGATTTAGCCTTGTATTAAATATGAACCCAAAACGCTAAAGTCATGACTGTATGTCCAGGGTACTCCTGCTATTTGTTTCCTAATTTCTATACATTATTGGAGAAGGGTTGATTAAAAAATCTCCCGCACCGAAATATCTACTTTGCGTAAGAGTATGATACCTATTGATAGATTTATGATAATAATTTCTAATAAATTTTTTAATTTTCCTAGTCTCTATTCCCCACATTAGGTGCAGGGGGTGATGAGCCCTAGCGGTGCAATGAAAGTGTCATGACAGAAGCAGAAGGTGAAGTATAAGCACTATAAATAATAACAATTCTTTATCATTTATTGTTTTATCAATTAAACCAATATTCAAAAATTAATAAATGCAAGTTGTTTTTAATGAACAATAATCTAGCTTTTCCACTCTGCAATCTATTGTGATGTTTTTCGTATATGGAATCAGTTCCAGTGAATAATTGTTCACTGGTTATGCTATTGATAAATATTGCTTCACTAGTGCCAACGGTACTTGTATCCATTTGACTTCACAATAGGAGATAGTCTTTCCCACATTTGGTAATCTAGTAGGTTTACCTATAACACCAAACGAAGATTGTAGCTGTAGTCGGGTATTGCTAGTCATTCTTCATAGTTCTCATAAATTTTAATGTTTGTAAGTGAGGTGTGAATTCTGTGATTTAGACACAACTAGTTGAAGGGTGATATTGATTCTCAATTTGTATTCGACACCGTTTTGGAGCTAAAAGTTACGTAATCATCCTCTTGAGTTGCTTTTGTATCAGTGCTTCTGATCGTTGTTAAATTAAGTATTTCATATTTTTCTTCTGTGATGATGCCATTAAATTGTTTTTATTTATATCGCGAATCTAAGTATGTTGCAATTATATACTTACCATTTTTGACTTACATTTCGTACTTTTATTTATTTATTTTTTTATTTAATACATTGCTTCACATTGCTTAAATTTTTTTTATGTGATATATTCGATACCTAGATAAGAGGCGGGCTGAAAAGTTCGTAGACTAACATAGAAAAAATTTTTTTTTTTTTATAGAATTTGATTTTATTATTCAATATAGCTCCCTTCGAAGGCGATACAACGATTACAGCGGTCATACAATTTTTCGATACCGTTTTTATAATACGATTTTTCTTTAGCCTCAAAATAGGCTTCATTTTCCACGATTACCTCTTCATCGGCGCGAAATTTCTATCCTGCGAATATCTTTTTGAGGTCTGAGAACAAAAAAGTAGCTGGAGGCCAGATCAGGAGAGTACGGTGGATGCAAAAGCAATTGGAAGCCCATTTCATGGAATTTTGGCATCGATTTCATTGATTTGTGACACGGTACATTGTCTTGGTGTAAGAGCACTTTCTTTTTCTTCAGATGAGGCCGCTTTTCCACGACTTCGTCTTTTAAACGCTCCAATAACGCTACGTAATAGTAGCTGTTTATGGTTTTCCCCTTTTTAAGATAGTCAATGAATATTATACCATGAGCTTCCCAGAATACTGATACTGATGCCATAACCTTGCCTGTCGACTCTAACGTCTTTTTTTCGCCAAAAAACAATGCTTTATTAACACACGAAATTCCTTTTTATCCATTTTTGCAAAATAACAAAAGTACTTTCGCTAAAAATGCTATAACTCAGATACTAATTGTGCAACAGCTGTCAAATTTATACACGCGTCATTTGAAGGTTAGGACTAACTAAAAATCATATGGATTTGATGCTAGTAGCGCCATCTATGGGTCAGCCTACAAACTTTTCAGCCCGCTTGTTACTTGTATATCAGGCAACAATAATTAAAAGTCATAAATTTTATCTCCCTCCTCATGTTAATAGTAACTTGGTTAATTACGTAGTAGGTAGTACATTCAAAAGAGAAACCATGCAATTTATCAATAACAAAGAAGAAGAAGAAAACTTTAAAGAAACGACAACACCACACACTTAATGATTACTAAAGGAAAAGGCCCATTGGAAGTTGAATTTTGTGTTATTGAAAACATATTCTGTGCTAAACACTCGTGCATATCTTTATGTGCAGAAGTTACCTGACGTTGCTTAATGGACCGAATGTATCTTCAGTCAGAGGATCATTAAATGAACCTTTAAGTGACTCCACCTTGCTTAACTTATTTTTAGAAGTCATATCTGTCTGACTGTTAGCTTTGATGAACGACTTCGATGACGCCATGCTTAAAATGATTGTTATTTAAACAAAGACACAAACAATTAAGTAAATAGAATTTGTTGCAGTGAAGTTGGTGTAATTAAATAGCCACAATATGTGTAAATTAGTGCAATCATTCGTCTTAAATTAGACGAAACGTATCAATATCTCAAATAACATACGTATATATAAACATGTAAATAACTGAATTTTGAAACCACAAATCATACCTTTAGTACTAATTTCTATGACTTAAACATTCAAAGGTACACGGTTGATAAAGCGTTATTTACGTACATCAGTTAGCTGCTTAAATTCAAATGGTCAATTTTGACGCCATATTGTGTCAATTTTAGTCGTGATATGATTGAATACTCAAATTGAAATTATTGAGGAAATATGGATGATGGCGTAACACCGGCAGACATCGGCCCTCGCAACATTAATGTTAACATTAAACGTGAAATGTGTGATTATGTCGACGAAAAGGATATTAAAGGCTAATGCGCACCATGTGGAAGCGAAGAGCGGTGAACAGAAATGCGGCGCGACCTCTTGGAATTGTTCATCGAGAATATTTTTCACCATGGACTGTTAATTGTGGTATAACTGGCGATCAATTTTTGTTTTCTAAATAGCCATAATAGATACTGATAATTTTCACAAGAAAATTTTGAAAGAAAATTATACCTCATCAAATAAATAACATTGAAAAATGGTTATAAAACAGATGTAATAATCAAACCTGTTAACCAAAAACGTAAACAAAAAATAATAAGTATCTTATATAATATAACCTTTTACCCGATTCCAAATTAAGTAAAAAATTCGGCAGTATTAAAATCATTAACCATCTTAGTTACAAATATAAATTCCAATTACAACAAACCGCATTGTATAAACATATAGACCTAATCTAGGCATACATCTAATCAACAATGAAAATGAAATTGATCAGTTTGAAAAAAGTGAGATTTAACAGATCTTCTGTGATTCGTGAGACGAAACTTATGTTGGTCAAACCGGCAGGTCCATTTAAAAACGAATACATGTACGCCAATATCGGAACAATATACGTCTAACAATCTTTCTTTAGATTTAACGAAAACAAAAATCTTACATAGCAATATAGCAAAAAGCAGGAAATTTTCATTGTTAGAGAATTTGGAAATTATGAAGGCCATTAATAACAAGTAGTAAACTGTCAAAAAAATCTAACTATAACTTCTCACTTATTTTACGTAAATTGTAATTTACACCACATCCCTTATATATAATATTGAAATACATTATACTGTTAGATGCCGGTGACGTCATTTGTTGATGTTTATGTCGTCGCTCTTGGAGCTCGAGCCGAGAGCTTGTCCCGTCTGAAGGGTGGTGATTCCTCTTGCAGCATGGGGAATACTTAAGATTGAAGCTACTTTTTTAATGTCTTTATATATCCAAGTTATTTACTGCTTATATCAATAATAATAATTTTGTAGTGGTAGTATTTTAATTGTGAAGGAGGACCTAAATCTTACAATATACTTTAGTAATCTATTATTTTCCCTGGAGAACAATCGACCGAAACAATTCTTGAGCAAATAAATCGCTAAAACTTTTCAGTGTTTAATTTTTTTCTTAGACTCCTTAGTAAAGTATTTCACAACCCATGCGTCAACAAAAGTTTCAATGTTACATAATTTTCCTGATGTTTTATCACTAAATGTGAGCTATTATGGCTATTTAATATTTTGTAGTTTTCGTATAATTGGTTGTTGTAAATCAGTATTTTATGTAACCAATATCAACTGCTACTTTGTTCGGTTGTTAATAAATATATTGTAGCTCATGTATTTCCAGATGACATCTATCTTTTACATACTCCTTGAGATTATTTCTCTGCAGTATGCGCATTGGCCTTTAATAGAAAGGGAAGTATAGGAAGTAGATACTTAGTGGAATGGAATAAAAACAAACAGTTGTTGTTGGTATAACGAATATGGAATAAGAATCAATAAACTTATAAAATAACCTAGAATAAAATACATCACATAAATAGCTATGATGAAATGATAATCAAAAATTTATTCTTAAGGAACTTCAATTTGATAGGATTTGAAAAGAATCATAAATCAGTCGTGTAAAAAGATGAAGTTTTAAAGTAAAACAAGAAAAGCACAATTTTTTTACAAATAACTGCCATTTTAATCTAAATCTGGGTTTCCCATAACAGAATTATTATAGTTAATATTAATTCGAAAGAATATCCAAGTCAACTAGATTTGTTTCCAAGGTTTTATAATCCAATTTCGATTTAAAAAAAAAAAATACATGATTAATTACAATAATAAACCTCTAATAAATGAACAAGTGTCATTCAAAATGGAAAAAGATTTATCATCTGAGAACAAGTACTACATTCACCAGTAATGTAATATTTTACATCTTCTATGTATAACTAAGAAGTATGTTAATAGCATAGAAAGGTAGGAGAATGTAAAAAAAATATTGATACCTTAACGGTGTGTTTCCGTTCATAATTTCGCCTTCACTTATCCTAAGTTGGTACAGATTCCTTGCAAATTCCTAAAAAAGAAAAATATATTTTCATTATCTAACAACTAAAACTAAATCATCTTAGCACTTCAAAAATTCCTCGAAGTAGTGACTATTTGGGAAAAATACAAACAAATATAAGTTTATGTTTAATTGAATCAACTCTAACTTGGTGGAGATTCATAATATCAAGAATTAAAACGCGCTTGTAATTTCAATAAATTTATTTAAAAGTTCACACGTGTTTGTCCATTTTGTGGCTTCTTCAGAAGTTACTAATTTCTTAATTTATTTGATAGATGCAACCGACTGTTAGAGGGTGGGATCTTGTAGATAACGAAGTGGGGAATGGTTTAAATCTGACTGGTTATTAACAACTATATTTTACAATGGAAATGAACATATAAAAATAAAAATATAGTCCTTAATGATCGGTTAGATTTGAATCATTCCCCACCCAAGAACCCATCCTCTAACAAGTTGGTTAAGTATAAATATGGGAAACATGTATTAATCGAATTTAATTAAGAAGTTTGTAACTTTTGAGGAAACCACAAAGTGGCGAAACACCTGTCAAGTTTATAATAAATTTGTTGAAACTACAAATGCTTTTCAATTCTTAAATATAAGTAAAGTATAGTAAATTATTACAAGAAATTAGAGTATATTTGTATGTTGGTGGAAACGATCGTCCTGATATCTTCGTTATAATATTATTAAATAGTTGCTGTCGTGAGATTTGCGTTTTATTAAACAAAATAAAATATTAAAAACTAATTAATCTCATATGTATTTCGTTAGTTATGTCGGCTATCTATAAAGACTTTAAAGGCTTAAGGATGCTGTTACGGATATGTCGATTATTTATACAATTTTAAAAAGTGATGTGCTAAATTTAAAAAGCTTTATTGACGGAGATGATTTTCGTAGTTCAGTAATTAAGTTTGTTGACTCTGATCTGAGAAGTCTCGAGTTCGTTTACCAATCAGGGTACATTTGTTGATATTTGAAATGAGTTGGGCAATAATGTACGCTGACTATTGCTAAGAAAATATTTTCCAGAACCGATGGCTGTGGTCTTGGAATCTTATTCGTGGTGGTCCCTGGCTTGAAATTGACATTTAAATGTTTGGCCAGCAATTTTGGCGGGCAGCGTTATGGATTATTGGTCGAACGCGTAGTTGTAGTCCTTTCTGTCACAATAGGACTGAAATTGTATTTACCAAGCTTTCTTCTCAGGATGGCATAAGTAATTTTATCAGTTCGGATTCACTTATGTTCGTGATTTGGTGAGATATAAAACCGTAGGCTACGTGTAATGTACCTTCAAAATAATATATGGATGAGTAATTTACCATATTCTTATATTAATTCTATTTTGTAATTTATTCAAGATATTGTATTAATAAGTAATTTGTTATCTTTAATTTTAAGACTGCATTGTAAATGTCACTTTAGCTGTTGTTTATTGCTAAACATGTACAGCGATGATCAAATAGTTACATCCGCTGCAGATACAAGCATTGTAATTATCAAAAATCAATAATTACTCCAATTATTATTATTCTGGAACAAATTAATAGTTTTCCTGGGAACATTTTCAGATTCTCTTATCAGGTCTAACTGCGATATACTGAAATTTCTGAACGTATGCGCATGGGTAGAAAGTTATGCACAGTCCAAATAAAAATAAATCCTTTGTAATTCCACGATAATTATAATATTTTCCAGTAAATCGTGGCTTTTTTGTCTAAATTAACTTGATTTCGCAAGGTAAAAATAAATCATTGAATGTCTTGGAATTACAAAATAGTGTACACCATAAATTATTTGCGGTTTACCCCTGGTGCTATGGGCACGAAGGTTACTTTTATTATTTGAGCCTTGGCAATACTAAGTGTTTACTGGCACCATCTGACGTTTCTAATCTAAGGTTTGACCTTTTTAACCTCAGCGAAGAAATGGAATTAGCTCGTAAATGTTTTCGTGTGATGATTTGTATGACTTTTGACGTGGATTATCAAGACAAGAGTACATCGATCATCTTACTTTGACTTTTGACGATGAAGCTCCATCCTTGCCAACTGTAAGACGTTGGTATAACGAATTTAATTGTGGCTGCAGTTCATTCAGGGATGAATGTCGTGAAGGTCGTCCAAAATCAATTGTTGCTTGTTGTGACAGAAAACATTTTAATGATGCTATGCGCGAACTAATATTGCAAGATCGTTAGGTGATTTATCGTTAAATTGAGTCATTCTTGAGCATTATTATAGCGAACATCAATAAGATATTGCATAAACATTTAGCTGTGAAGAAGATTTGTTTGCGTTGGATCCCACTTAATTTGACAGAAGCTCAAAAAAATGCATGTGTTAATTGGTACACATAAATGCTCAAGAAATACAATCGCGGTGCATCAAAAGCTATGTATAATATCTAACAAGTGACAAATCTTGGATCTACGCATATGTGCCCGAAAAAAAACAGCAATCCACCGTATCGGTCTTCCAAGACGAGCCAATTCCGACAGTAGTGATTCGTGCGTGAAGCCTGTTTCTTCGGAGTAACTGGACGTGTGGCAACCATGCCGTTAGAGCAACTTAGAACGGTGAATTCTGATTTGAATGGTACATAACCATTTGTTTTGCCAGAAGTGCTTGGTCAAATAGGAAACAGGAAGTAGCAACGAAGCATCATTCTTCATCGTGGAAATGTAAGCTCTCACACATCGGCTGAAACAACCACCTATTTGACTATTTGACTGGCCAAAACGTCAAATTGATGGTTATGCTCCTATAGCCCTGATTTGTCACCAAATGACTTCTTCTTATTCACGAATATCACGTGGCCAACGTTTTCCGGTACCTGAAGCAGCCGTTGATGCATTAGAAAACCATGTTTTGGAGGTACGTCAATCGCAGTGGAAAAAGTATTACGAAAATTGGTTTGAGCGCATTCAATAGTGTATTGATCATCATGGAGAGTACATCAAAAAATAATAAGGCCATTTTTGATAATAAATTACTGTCTTTTCATTATTAGACTCAAAATATAAATAGCAACCTTCGTACTACCATATATTCTGATAAGTTAAACTTCCTACTGTAAACTCTTATTAAATGTGCTAACAATATTATCAAATGAGAGGAAAATACGCCAAGATACTTCAAAGGAGTCATTCACGGGAAAATCATGAAAGTTCTCTATTTCTTAGAATCGCTATATTATATTTTATAAAAATTTGAAGTGATTGACATTGATATTCGTATTTTTTTATTATAGAAAGTCATACCTCTCCGTTTTCAGGCGGGTCTCCATTACCAAAAGTTGACGTTACAACTAGTAGCAATGCCTCGTGTTCTATACTAGAAATATCATATTCTGACATGCAGGCAACTTGTGCGTTGAATGCGTGGCCAAACAAGTCCTTCAGTCTTTTCGCGTAAATTTCGGATTTACCCGTTTCGGTAGCATAAATAATCGTGGCTTTGATACGTCTGGATAACGCTCTGCCGAATAACTTCGATGTAAATTTCACAGCCCTGGAAAAAAGAAGATTAAGATAATTCTTTCGATTGATGGTAGTTACACTTAATGCTCCTTTACCTCGCAATTTGCTTAAAGTGGAATTTTCGTCTTGGTTTCTTACTTTTCGCCGAGTCGCGGCTCTTTTTCCATATGTGACATTTCCATGCTGGCTCCTATAAACGATTAACAACAGTTATAAAAAGAAACTTTGGTCATATGATAACATATTTAGTAGTTGGTTTACTAAAATACCTAGACCATCAGAGTTGTTGACGCTACAATTAGCGCCGCAACACCTATTGAAGTCGTCAAGGCAGAAATGCTCAACATCAGTAACGGGAAATTTAACGTAAAAAAATACGGATAAAGTATCCCTTCAAAATAAAAGCTGCAGGCTGTAGAGGTTTTTTCTGACTCACGAAAATTAAGTGTAACACTGCATTAAATTTGATATAACGTTTGATTTAATTGACCAAATTAAGTAACCAATAGAAGTTTAAATGTAAGAGAATTTCTACATATATTCTTTTTATTTTTATTTCAAACGTGACAACTTACTTATGAATTTGCGTGTCATAGTGATATTTTTTAAGAAATCGGTTAATGATCCACATGTTTTAAGTAAAACATCTGATTCTTTCACACTTTGCTGTTACAATGGTTCATAATAAGATGTGTAGGGTGATGAGAAACTTTAAATTTTATTTTAGAAAATACAGAACCAGAAATATTGATAAAGTTTATAAAATGACAAATATTAATTTTATTAAATAGGTAAAGAGTATAAAAACTACTTTGGGTACAAGTTTCACTAATTGATTGTTAAATACTCAATAATCTTATTTCGATATTCATAAATTATACTATAATTTCATATTACTCTTGAAATTGACGTGAATGTCGAAATAATATTATTGAGTATTTAACAATAAATTAGAGAAACTTGTACCCAAAGTTGTTTTTATACTCTTTACCTATTTATTAAATATGGTATTTCACAATAAATGCGATATAAACAGTATTTATATTATTAATTTTAAAGACCAATAACTGTTTTAAAACATGAAATCTGTACTCTAAGAAGTTCTATAGATTTTATTCTAAAAATTAAGTTAATAATAAATCAAAAAATTAAAGTTTTCTGTTCCAAAATCCATAAAGTTTGTTTTTAAATAAATTCTTAACTTACATAACCGTCATTTTTTCATATTAATACCTCAACAAAAGTGTATCTAGTGTCAAATAATTTTTATTTGTTTAGATAAGAACGTTATAGAAATATGAAACAATTACGTTTTTATAGTGAATTGATTAAATAGTACAATCTATCAGAAAATATTCCGAAATAATATTTCAAAAAATCTTATATTCTTATATACATGCTTAAATATGCAAAAATAAGTTTCAATACCGAATGTACTACAGAGACACAATCATTTAAAATAAATTATCTTTCAAATTTACCTACTTATAGCAATTTTTATTAACTGCTTTCGAACAGTGGGCCCTATTAAATCGGCCACTTCGTATTTTATTATTGGTTCTTTTTCTAATTGTTAACAATTTTAAATTGTTTATTTAAAGTTTCAAATAATTGTTTCAAAATTACTAAGTTACGTAGATTACTTAGATTACTTAGTTATTTTATAAATTTAATTTAAATATAGAAATATTTGATACAATTAAAAAAAATACTAAAAGATCGATGTTGGACTTTTGCCTTTGACAAAACAATTGTAAGTACGCTAGTTAATTAATACTACATTTAAATTTCTTAACATCACCGAGTGATGCATGTAGCCCCTCAGGAAGCTCTCAAGCTTTATAGCCCTTTGGAAAAACGTTGGAGAGAATTGTTTAATATATATATATATATATATATTTAATTACCCGACAAAGTTCAGATTTTACGACTTGATAACCATTTTACGTTTCCTTTCAATAGAATAGCCTCCAATTTGGTATAATAGTTATAATTTAATTTCACTTTTCTTATGAAATATATTTACACTTCAGATAGTGCTCTTAAGTGCAGAGTAATTATTATACTTTCCACGATTAAACAATAAAGTGCGTCTCAAAGTCATAAATGATCTTACTTTGCTTTCCAGTCCGTAAAAAATAGTATCATTAAGGAAAGCTTCCCGCTTATGTAAGAACTACATGCGATTTAGGTGCTTGATGAGCTTTGTCAAAGGCTATTTAAGCGCGATTTAAAGACCTTTTCACGTCGCACTTTTGTCGAAACTGCCGATGAAATAGAAACGAGACACAATGAATAAGGAAAAGAATTGACTACTCTCGCTTAAAATGCAGCAAAGGAAGCAAAAAACGACATGTGAAAAGCTTTGACAACTCTTTTGCTTTATACACATAAGGTATAATGTTTGTTGTTTATGTCAGGAATAACAAAATGATAAAAGAAAAGCATTACGAACATGTGTGAGTTAGACTCGAACCGTGAGGGTTGTATACCGTTTTAGGGTGTCATTACGGACATTTTTTATTTTTAAAAGTTGAATATATTAAGAGAAAATATTTAAAATTTCAATATCTGCTGATAATGACCTCTAATTTAACACAAGAACACTAATTTTGTCGCATTTTTTATGATGACATGTATACCAATTGCTCATGGAGATATGGTAAGTATTCTCTTTTATATTGCCTCACATTACAACAGTCGAATAAACTGAAACGACTGAAATGTATCTCATACAGCACATGTTAGCACATGTTAGCAGGGATTATAGGAAAGTACAGAGGTAATAAAGTTATTTGTAAAGAGAAGAATAGACAGAAATTTAAGTACAAATACATAGACATTATTTACATGCTACAGCGGTAAGAAATTTTGCTCGAATAAAGAGGTTATCACTGAACCTGAGGCCTATCTTGAGGCAAAAGATAAATTATTATGTGAAAGTGGTATTGGAATGTTGGAGCGGCGCTGGAATGATTGTGTTGCTCTTGATGGAAAGTACATTGGTGAATAAAACCAATTTTGAACAAAAAGAAAACGTGTTTTCTTTGTTAGGCCCGTGACTTTTCAGCTCATGTATTATATCGAATGTGATAAACAAGTGTGAACTTCGAAATAAAACAGTCATTTAACCGTTTCCTCGTAACCTTTGCGTACTTTTTGCTTTTATTTCAGTTTTGACCTTTTTACTGTTAATTTTTTTTTTCATATTGAAATCTGTCCTGCCTGGTCAACATTAAATTCACAATTTGGATAATTAGAGCGAAAATTATTAAATTAGTTTAAGTAGAAGAAAGAAAACGGTGGCCCACTACTACCAGTGAATGCTTTCCATGAGGTAGTATGTAATAAAGTAATTCTATCAAAAATATGTTTCTAAAATTATTGCTGTTATAAAGAGTTTTTATAGCTCTTGGAACAAGCTTGACAACTGGTACTACCATAAAAAGACAGTTTTAAATTTAATTGAATTAATATAACTACACTTAGAACATTTTCTTTTTAGTTATTTTAAAATAACAGAATCACGATTATCATTTATATTCCAACTTCTAGAGTTAACTAACAATTTGTCTATTTTTCAGGTGAATATCTACTGTTTCTAACTTCAGTCAATACTAATTGGATTGCTTCGTACAAACTATGTTGATTACGCACACATACTCTTATAAAAATAGAATATTATGTGGGCTATGTGTACGAAGTCAATACAATGGTGTGAAAGGAACATGGAGGTCTAAATCAACGCAAACATAGGTACATTGGACAAATGTAAAGTCCGGCTTTTATAAGGGCAAGGTCAAACTGTCTATTCTGAAATGATGATAAGATACTATGACGGACGTGGCGTTTTGGGTGGAATTGACCCGCGCCGATTGCAAAAATAGAGTAGAGTTTGCCCATGTCGAGTTCTAGAAAAATCGAGACAACTACTAGATCATTCGATTTAGTTCGAGTAACCTAATAACGTCCACAAAACTATATAAGCGACAGCGATAGACTATAACTCCATACGGCTGAAGGGGAACGAAAGTTCCTATAACGGCCTGAGGGGAAGAGGTTTTAGTCTGTAGAAATCCGACACTACCCAGTCGCACGGGCGGCAGGGTGTCTTTTGAAGATTTCCTCTCCTCTACGAAAACAAAAAAAAGAACGATTTAGAACAGTTGACGGCGAATAGTTAACAGTTGAAGGAGAGAAAGAGAGGTTTACGACAAAAAGTGTTAACGAGAATTTTAGAACCGAAGTTGTATTAAATAGTTAAGTTTTGTTGAGAGAGTTAAATAAACGAGTTTTGAAGTAAAACGTAACAATAGTTTACTTGTCTGTTGGAAAACTGTAGATAATAAATAAAAAATATTGCTTTTTATATAGTTATTGTTAATTCTAAAATATTTAGGGAATGTGTTCTTATGTTTCTTCTTATTTGGATACTTTAGATATCTTTTTTACGGCGATAAGAATAATATTAACAAGAAACATTTAGTTCTTGATCAAGAATCTATCAAAATTAGCAGATGTCGATCGCGGTTTCGATCTCATTAGATCCCATCAGCACACCATATGTAGCATCGATAAATCACTAACCAAACCGAAGCTGTTCCGTAAAAGAATGTTGATTTAATGTTGTATTAAGGGAATATGTTGCCATCTATTGATATTTACTGTTAACTGTGGAATTTCATATGTTTGAAACAACTGTACGAAGGTATCAACTTGACAAACTGAAACTAATAAAGAGCATTCAGTTCGTGATCCACATCTGGTAATTTGGATAATTTTTTGCGGTTTCTCACTCTAGGTGCTATAGACTGACATCTTGGGATGATTCACACCAAAACCGCAATGCTCTATTTCAGACGGTTTAGATTTTATTAATCATTCTTCGAACTGATAACGATATAAGGCCCCAATGTCAAATAACTTGTTTCCGACATATACTACGTATAGTTTTCGACGGTTTTACAAACTTATCGTTCAAGGTTAGTTGAAAAGTACTTCCTAGACTAATTTCTGGACGCAGAATTCAAAAATGAAGTTATAATGCTAAAAACTATTCTTTTAGCATAGGAAATGTAAAGAAAGTCATTGTTTCGTGATTGTCAAAATCAAATCTTACATTATAGATATTTTTTATATAGTATATATACCTATTTGTTTCTGTGAACCAATTTGCATTCAATTAATTTATGTTCGGTAATAATCAGGATATGTTTGTTAATCAGCGTTTATGACAGCTTCATTATTATACCAACCGATGACATTCGTCAGAATCATCTCATATGAAAACAGACGAGCATCAAAGCCTTTCGTGATGGACTAGCTAAATGATAGATTAAACAAACCAACTCTGCTCAACGATTTTATGCCGTTAATTTCGTTCAAAAGGTGATGGGAAAATTAAATGCAGTTAAGCTATGCAAATGAACTTATTCTAATGGTTAGAATAGTCATAGTAAGAGAACTACTGCAAACACATTCTCCAGGTTGATATATTAAATTTAAAAGCATAGTTAAATTAATTACTGCAGTAGCTCTTAGACGCATTTCGCAAGATTCTTAGTCGTATCTTGCTGCAATAGTAGATAAGTACGAGGGCAAATCAAATATAAACAGTAATTTTGCGATTTAGCTTAGCACGTAATTCCGATCTAGAAGATTCTATGCACAAGTGTTGTTTGGTTTATGAAGAGGGGGAAACGGCTTAGGTAGCAGCTGCGCTCGGTTCTGTTCACAGTACAGCCATCACTGAGCTCAAGGTACTTTCGTCTATGGCACAAGGAATCATCATAAAGTTTTTAACCAATGAAGGCGTTAATCCGTCGGAAATTTTCTCGTTACTAACTCGTTTGAAGGCACAGTTTGGGGATGCTACACTGTCTCAGAATCGAATGTATACTGTATACATGGGTCACAAGAAAAGAGAAAACAAGTCTCACAAATGATAACAAGTTAGAAAAAGCGATGCACATATGTCAGTTTCGATAAATTACTGACCAATAAGTTAATGTTGTCATGTATATAATCAGCGTGGTATATTCAGTTTGACAAGTAGATCCCGACATAAGAACCTTGTCAAACATATAAAATACTGCGGTGAGCAGTAAATACCAGCAAATAGTGGCATACTGATTATAACTTGAAATTATTAAGGAATTCGATAGCATATAACCTCTGTAGCATTTCAAGCAATAGTTTCTCGGAAAATTTAAATTTGTTACGAACTCGTATTTATTTATTTTGCATTATATTCATTTCTTTTGTTAAACGGAAATATCTTTAGAATTATCTTATTGTTATGTTCATTCTCCAAATTTTGGTTTTAGTGCAAACAACTACTTATTATATTTATTTCCTTTAAGCGTAAACTGGCATTCAATATTTTCAAAATCATTTTATTTTATTATCATATTGTTATGTTCATCGTCAAACTTTCATTGTATTGTCACATTTAAGGTATCAGTAAAATTACCAAATTAACCAAAGGGTTTACCTGAACGAGTATAACGACTTGTGAGGTTGTTGCTTTGGTCGTTTTTCCATACTGTGTCCTTTGGCTAGCAATAGCTTTTGTCAACCCCCACTTCATTATAGTTTATTTAAGTTGAAAACCAGAGATTAATTGCCAGATTCTTAAGAGCATTCTTAAAGTCATTCAGAAAGAGGTTCTTTGTATCATTCAAATTTCATACATACAATAATTCAATAGCGAAACAAGTGATGTGTTAAGTTAGTTACCTTGTTATAAATATAAATAGTGTAACTGTTGTTATTAAATATTTAAAACCAATCTTCATCGTTTCTTTCGTCAACAAGTTAATTAGATTACTCGCAATTAATTTTGGCGTGTAGCTGTGGGAATTGAATCTCAATCAAACATCTTTCAATAAAAATAGTTTCTCATATATCAAAACTACCTATCTTCGTTTTTTTCTAATTATATTCTCATACATTTCTTTCTTTAAATTGTTACCTTGCGGAGAAGGTTTTCTTAACCAGAATGTATAATTTATTTAATAAATTTGTAACCTTACCTGGTATTCATATGAAGGTTTCAGATAGTAAAGAGCCATTTCTTGGTGAAAGACAGGGGTTGCTGATCCCGAAAGGGGAGGCACTATCCATACCCAATCTGCAGGGCAGCCATTCCTCAAGCGAACCTCATTCTCTAAGTGTTTCATGAATGATTCCGATGCTGTATGATGATCAACAATCGTCACGCCTTTTTGTTGAAAACTGTGTAGTACAGCAACGTTGCATTCTACCATTGCTTTGTCCTTCCAAAGGGTTATTGGGGTCCGAGTATCAAGACCCATTCCCAGTGCAACCGTCTACAAATAATAATTTTCAATCGTTTTTCCCAAAATTGGTAACTTAACGATAATGTAAAGTTGAATGATGAAAAGATAATTAACGTATATTACTAAAAGCGACGTGGAAGTTATTCCATGTGCCACAATGTATATGTATATATATATATATATTATAACTGATGTGACATTATATGAAAAACAATCTACTGATCTTGATATTTTTCGTATATTAAGTAAATTGTCCAACTGACCCTAAGCATTATGTTCAACCATAAACGGTGTGCTCATTTGCTTAATGCAAGAGCAAAGCAAAAATCGGTAGAACAAGGCAGAAGTTTTAACTTATATACACAAAGAATACGGTTCGACTATACACTACAGGTAAAAGTTTAATCGACCATGTAAAATGCTAAGAGTAATCTAGTAGTAAATTATATAGTATTACAATACGCAGTTCCCCTGGAACATACGTACTCGAGAAACCTAAAACTCGCTACACTGCGACACCCATTTCTCATTTTGCTGCAAACATCTGTGCCGGTGATGTGGAAGCTTTGTACAAAAATGGTTTAACAATACACAGAGTATTCCAGTTGAAATGTCAGAAAACACTTGTCGAGTACAGGTTAGGATATTATTCGGCACAATAATTATTAATCATGTAGATGTCACGTGGATTACAATAGTAACCTACTGTTGAAAAACTAAGCATTCCTGAATAACTACTGATGGGAAATTTGTGATACTACTAGTACTTCAAGTCGAATAGCTCAGTGAAGCGCGAGCGCTGGTCGGGTGTGGTTGTAGTGTAAGAGCTCTAGAAATTCCGCGGATTAGTATTGCAATCCGCGCGACTCATTATGTAAGGATTATTTATGTTTTGTTAAGAATTACTTCTTTATACTTCACTGTGTCAAACAATATCCCAGCCTGCTTCTACTATGGACTCCGGCCGTGAAAGCCTTTGTTCTTGTATTATTTGATGGTAATTTTGAACACAAATGAAAAACAAAAGTTAGTAAATCATCTTTGTAGAGGTAACTTACCTCTAACATATTATAACGTTGGCTATCACACAAATCCCGGCATCCAATTTCTGTACTCATATACCAACCATTGAAAGGAACAGCGGTGAACTGAAGACCTCCACAATCAAACATCATACTTGAAACTGCTGGTAAAGCATACCACCTCAAATCTAATTCTTTGAACCATTTGAATCTAACGTAGAACAGTAAGAAGTTAGTTAAATGTCTAATCAGAATCACCATTTGAAGAATTCGAGTGTTGTCTTATTTTCAATAACCATTATTACTCCACCTACCCCTCAAAGTCTAAACTCTAGGGTAGATACGATTATTAAAACTGTTAGCAGTATCAGTTCGATTGACTGACATATTTCAATGAAACTCCCTCACCCATCTGAACTATTGATTAGTTCATTAATAAAGTTCAGTAATTATTTGGTTCGGCTCATAAAATATAGGATATGGGTGGGTATATAGAAAGGAATAATATTAACAAACAATAATTATTTAACAATTATCTTAAAATTGAAAGAAAATCATATTAAATCAGATATTTGATCTCATTTCGTACTTTTTAAGGATTAAGGCAAAATCTACTAAATTATAATTTTTTTGAACTGCTGAACGACTTTACTGGGTTCAGTCCAATAAGCCATTATTATTCTGAATACGTGCTAATTTTATTATCAATAAAAGTGTTCTAACGTGAAAGATTTTCCTCGCAATAAATATATGGTATCGGAATATTTCATATAGACTAGAAAATACTTTTTTGGTTTTATTAATATAGTATGTAAGATAGAAGAGGTGTTTTATGAAGACCATTTGGTAGACGACGACTGTTTCATGCGAAATATCGTACTTATAGACTACAACCCATCGTAAATTTTGTGGAGGTCAAGTGACCTAGTAGTAATTGTATTCAAAATGATGCTGCTATGTGATACAATCACATTAGAAATGCCATCAATTTTCGGTGGTTCAGATGACTACATAGGTAAATTGAATTTTGAATTTTCGTCCGAAAATGCGTTGTTTCCAACAAAATCTTCTTGTACAGCATTCCTTACGTTGATTAGATCATAAAAAAATAATCAATAACTACCTACTACCGTACAAAAATAATGGGACCAGAAGAATATTTAATTTTCCAAAAAGTTTCCACGGAAGATTAAGTGATTTTGTATTTTGCGGCATTTCTACAATTCGATTTATATGTTTACACAGATTCATTACTCAGCAACGATGTACATATTTTCTGGTTATAGGGGTGAGAAAATCTCGGTGTAACCATCTGCCATAGACCTGTAACGTCCAAGATCATTGGAAAATGTTCGGCATCTGTTTCCAAATATTACTCTTTTAACAATTGTGTAGTCTAAAAATAATGATGGTTGATATAAATAAATAAACAATTACCTGCACTTGGGGTTTCAGTCCTATTTCTTTGTGGTAAGATGAATGGTATAACCAAAATGGTATAACCAAATATTATCGTAGCACGGTATAATCGGTTATAATTAATGGAACCAAATGAAAACATGGAATTAAAAAAAATAAACTTTTCAAAATTTCTAAGATATTTAAAAGCACTGTGTGTTAATAAGAGGAGTAATATTTGTAATATTATTGGTATTGTGAATTCTTCAAAGATGGAAAAGTAAAGAAAAACAGATGCCACACATTTTTACTTTCAGGATTTTCCACACCTGGTGAGGCTTTTCGTAATATTTTCAGGGGCTTTGTTAATGTATGATATTATCTACGATATCAAATGATAAGTGAAGATTGTGATGGCGTTTATATTAGACGGAAAATTAGTACAAAACATGCAATAAAAAGCTTTCACTGAGACACGAATCTCCTTAAAGAAAAGTATAAAAATTTGTATGCTTACGTTGGATGGGTTAAGGGTATTTCCAGTACTAATTCTTTCGGAATATCAAAATAATCTGGATCATGTCCGTTTGCTGAAAGAACTAATGGAAGAATATCAAATCTTGTTCCAGCTCCTCTCCACCCTAATTTTAAGCACACTTCAGTAAATTCAACATTAATTGGGTCGCCCACAATTGATCCATCAGGCTGTCTATAACCAGCATAACTGATGAGCTGCGGATTCCAAATTCGAAAATCGTGTTTCCCATCGGTCCGTTGAGGAAAAATTGTAATCGCTGATCTGAAATAAAATGTGACAAGATAATTAACGAATAACTCCTCACCATTTGTTTTCTGAGAATTTATAGTGATGGATTTCAGAATATTTTGAAATTCTTAAAGAACAATAATACTTTTTTGAAACATTTTCAAATAATAATGTGGTTAAGAAAATGCTTTTAAATGTTTTAAAACATTAATCAGAGATACTCTGTATATGTTTTGGGGTGTTGGCTCTTTTAAAGAGTAATTAATTACTTACACTAACTCTACACTAACACTCCAAAATCCATGTAAAGTTTCTCTCATTAAAATTTTGAAACATTTAAAATAATTTTCTTTTCTATATTATTATAACTATTTGATTATAAAACACAGAGAAAGCGTGAAAGAAAACAAAGTTTCTAAGAAAGTAAAAAGAAAAAATTCTGGTAGAAGAGAAAACCAGATTTTAAAACGGTTGGTACAAATGTAAGTATAAAATTAATAAATCAGATGTAAACAGAATGTGGCTAAAAGATAATTATGAAAAAGAAAAAGTCGGAATCAAAATTTCAGAAAATAATAAGAAAACTAAGGATTCCATGGTACGAAATCGTTCATTAGGGTGTCCAACTCGCAGCTGATTGGTTTCTTTTTATGGAAGAAGCCTTTTTGAAGCGAATAGTAACTGGTGACAAGAAATGGTTCTCCACAAACATGTCAATCTCTTCAACACTGACTAGGAAAAGAAGAAATACCTGTAAAGCAGGCCTTTATTTACGTAAGGTGTTATTACCTATTTGGCGGAATATTAATGGTTTGTTCCACAATGAACATTCAAAACCAAATTAAACGATACACGAGGGTTTAGCACTGCTGGCAGCCTGACAAAGTTGAGACAGTACGAAAATCAAGAACTGCCTTTGGCTTTAAGATAATTCCCCCATACATATCGTGGATAATATTATTGAGGATACAGGAATTTGAATGGAACACCTAGCTCGAACTATTATATACGGTGGACATTGTCCCATCTCATTATCATTTAATACGCACTCTACAAGAATATTTAGGCTGGAGAAGTAAGAATTAGTTGATGAGTTCAGAACGATATTCGAGGAACATTTTTCGTTACGTACGAGTGAATTCTTGAAGGAGGCTGTCGCGGAAATATTGTCACTTTTCGGTTTGTGACAAACCGTAAATTTGTATTTATACATAAATTTGTTATAGTTCTATCTTTAAGAGTTGTGTGCATGGATTAGGCCATAAAACCATTCAACATCTGGTGAAATTAGCTCTAAAATTTGTAAATCCATTTTGGTATTTATTACCCCTTGTTGCGAAGAGCTATCGTGGTCTTTTGTTGCCTTCACTCAGCATGCAACATCTGTAAATTTTGTCGGCAATTTTTGAAATGTTCCGGTTCCCAGAATATATTTTTAACTTAATGAATAAAAAACACTTTTTCAAATTTCACAGTTTATTGTTTATCACTTGACAATATTGTTTCGCTACACTGTAGCTTCTTCGGATGTTATATCTAAACTTATGTTATTACAAATATTATTCGCTTATATTCTAATCGTTCCAGGAGGGGGTGGGAAATGAAATAAATTTAGTAATGGAGAATTGTTGACTTCAGTTTGTTCATTAATAATATTAGGGCTGTGTTTGTTTTTATTTATTTCTAATTCTTCTAATAATTTTAGTCTATATAAATTATTTTCTGCATGTATTAATAAACATACGTTTAATAAATATTTTAGAATAATACATGCAGAAAATAATTCATATAGACTAAAATTATTAGAAGAATTAGAAATAAATAAAAACAAATACAGCCCTAATATTATTAATGAACAAACTGAAGTCAACAATTCTCCATTACTAAATTTATTTCATTTCCCACCCCCTCCCGGAACGGTTAGAGTATAAGCGAATAATATTTGTAATAACATAAGTTTAGATATAACTTCTGAAGAAGCTACAGTGTAGCGAAACAATATTGTCAAGTGATAAACAATAAACTGTGAAATTCAAAAAAGCGTTTTTTATTCATTAAGTATATAATGGAATTTCATCAAGTATCAGTAGATAAAAACAATTATATTTTTAACTTAATTTAGTTTCTAAGTTCATGTGTAACTTTTGTGGGCGTTTCCCATTTTTGAATCTGTCCTTATCATTGGATCACTAGAGTGTGGCAGGGAACCATTGACACAAATTCGTAGTTTACGTTTTTCAGTTTGTTTTCTTCTAGTGTTAGTTATGATTAAGCCATCCACTTGTAAATACTTTGTTTAATATATATTCTAGACTCTTGCTATTCATTTTGTGTATTCAATATTGCTTCTTTATCGATCAACCCTTAGTGATTGAATTGAATAACGGTCAAAACCGTTCATTATATGTTATATTATAAAAATATTTTGGTTATCGTAACTCTAAAAAATAAGAATAATTTAAAAAGCTGGATTATTCATGGGATAACCGTCTTATTTATTTTTATATATGGAAAAACCGGAATTTTGTTTTTTTTTTCCTTTTATTAAAAAGTTGAAGTAGTTGTTATTTATATTTATAAGTAAAACTCTAAATAATTTCATGATTTTGTTTTACACACATAGTGCGATTTTTCTGAATTATGTATTATTTCAATGAAATGATTGAATATTTTCTCTTACTGTTTTTGTTCAAGTAAGCAGGCAATGTCTCACTTGAGAATTAAATTTGGGATATTTAAATTTTCCTGAATTATAAATGTATGTATTCCAGGAAGGTTTACATAAAATTCAATTAAAGAGCGCTTTGAATCTTCTCATGGGAATGATCGTATTTAGAATAATATATATAACAGGTTTCAGAAAATAGGTTAATTATTATGCAGCACTTCTAAAACAAACAATAATGATGAACTTATGAAATATGCATTTGTAGGCTGAAGAACTTTCATAGAAAAGTTAATGGAAATGCGTGGAATTAATGAAATTACTTTATATCTAGTTGCTGTTTAAGTTATATTGTATAAACAAGGTTAAAAATTTAAAATAGATAATTACGAGGCATCTTTTTTAAGTAAGTACCGTTTTGAAATTCTGACGCCTCAGCTCTGCGGTCAGCGCCATTATAGTCTGATTCGCCCTTGTTTACTAAGTGTTTAAGATGCATGCGGTAATCGTGAGTACTGTGAAGTCCGGGCTGTTATACGATTCCTTAGTGCTAAAGGACTAAAACCGATTGATATTCATCGTGAGATCTGAGACCTGTGCAGTTTACGGACAAAACATTGAGTGATGGAATGGTGAGGAAGTGGTTGAGAGCAATTCAAAATGTCGCTAATCGGACCAAAGATCTCATCACATCTTTTCACTGGGAAACTCTAAATCATCCTCCGTACAGCCCTGATCTGTCACCCAGTGACTACCATTTGTTTGTTCTTGCACTTGAAGAAACATCTGGGCGGTCAGCGTCTTAAAAACGAAAAGTTGTGATGCAGTGGATAAAGGTTAACAAGTCAGGCGGCAGAGTTCTATGAGAAGGGTATTCAAAAACTGGTCAAACATTATGAAAATTGTCTTAATATTAAAGAAAATTATGTAGAAAAGCAGATTAAGGTACAAGCTTTCATGTAAAAATAAAATTATTAAGATACCTTTGCACGTTTTTTAATTAATTTCAAAACGGTACTTAAAAAACATGCCTCGTATTTCTATTGTTATTGGGAAGCGATTAGACAACTTTCTAGTGTTGTCAAAAAGAGAATTTTTTAAGCTATTTTTTCGATGTCTCCCCTCTTACGCTTTCTCAGGCAACATGCGGACTATCTAGCTTGAGGCAGAGGTTGCGCATTGCACCTAAATGTACAGCTAAAAATATTCATTATTCAAATGATGTTTTTTAATTTTCTATCAAAACTATTTAATTGTCCACAACAATTATTTCGCCATCCAATGGCTTCTTCAGGTGGAAGAATAATTATTATATTCTCCTTTCAATCTTAAACAGTGAGCTGAAAAAAATAGCTCCTATTGCGTCACTGGGAATGTTCCTAGGCATAGAACCCTTAAACGAAATCCTTAAAGCGACTGCTCTAAAAGTCCTTTACTCGACCAAAAACACTTACAGAAAGCACGGTAAGCCAGGTGTAATCGAGGGAGGTATTTTTGTGATGTCTCTTGATTGCACAAAAAATCCATTTTTTTATTCGATAAAAAATACAGCCTCCATCCTAAAAAAGATGGACTGGCCCTTAGGAAAGGTCTGCATTGCGTGTTAAGGTCACAAACAGTGGTTTTCATTTTTTCCACAAAGACTGAGAAAACCAAATTCTCAGCCTACAGGTAGAAATCCAGCACTTTTGTAGAAATCCTAACAGGCCATAATTCATAAAAGAGTAGGTTTTGAAACTATCAACGACATATAAATAAAAACTGCGATAATCACGACAACCAGTCTAATCCCGGAGATTCAACTTCATCTACTGTCAGTTCCTGTTATACTTAAAGTTTTATTTAAACAAATTTCAATCCAAACAGATTTATGGAATTTTAACTTTCATGGTACTGCAAAGATTGGGAGAAACAGGTTCTTATCCTCAGCAGGAAGAATGCCAGAAATCTTGTGGAAATCATCATGAAGAACTGCGATACCGTAGGTACAAACTAACTTCAACCCATCTCGTCAGTTTTGTAACGAAGAAATGTAATGTGCCATTTGTATCCTCTACCAGAAGGAGCCGCCTTTTTCAATCTTGCTATAGAAGCAGAATATTTTAATGCTCGCAACACCCAAAAGATATATTCCTTTTGAGAAGCTAACAACGGGGCGTAGACGAACTAGTGAATACTTGTGGAAATCTAAGGGACTACTCTTGCTTTTGAGGTCCAAATAAGAGTAAACCATATTGATAATTTAATTAATTGATTGTGTATCGCATTATTTGTGAAACATGATGAAATACTTGTAAAATTTCGATGAGTAACAGCACACTGGGAAGTTTCACTAAACAATTTTATTAAAATCTCAACAAAATTGTTTCAACCTTTTAAATAAAAAAAAATAATATTTTTTTTTAGTGAAACTTCCCAGTAAGTTGTTACTTATCTAAATTTTACAAATAATGATAATAATAAAATAGCAATATAAATTTATTACTGCCAGACATTTCTATCATTGTTAATACCGCGCCATCCACTATTATGCAATAAAAATAAAAATCTTTAAGAAAGATTCAGTATGGCTGTAATAATAATATGTTATCTAACTATCAAGAAAGTTACAAGAGAAATACAGATTATTATAATTAAGAACTACTCGCTGCTATTTAAGTAATTACAAATTGAAAAGTAGAAGGGGGTTAGTTCTAATTGATTGTTATCTAAGTTAAGGTGATTTGATAGAGCTTTCTTAATTTCATAATTTTATAAAAGAGATTTTTTTTGATTTGGGAATGTTTGAATGTAGAATTTTGAAATTATTTACATCTAGAGAATGACCTAACTCAATACAATGTTCAGCTATCCCACTGGAATTGCATTTTTTCTTTCTTATAGCCGCATCATGTTCTGAAATGCGTTTACCAATAGCCCTTGCTGATTGTCCAATGTATGTACCGCCACGTGTATTACAAAAAACTTGATAAATATCCGATTTTTTAGAGTGGGGAACTCTAAATTTAAGATTACATATCATTAAACTAAGATTAGTGGAGTTAGTTTCCATTATATTACAGTTGAATTTATTTTGTAAAAGAAACTTGTATTCATAGCTAAAATTATTAACATATACATATTTGATAGGCCAAAAGATAGTTATTTGTTGACAAAGGGAAGAACTGTTGTATAATATGGTAGAAACTTGTTTCTTCAACTTTTTATTTAGTAATTTATCAATAGTCAGGAGAGAATAACCATCGGCAAAGGCAATATATTTAATAGTTGATAGCTCTGTACTAAAATTTGTACTTGATAAAGGTATGTTAATCAGTCTATTTAGTAGGGAATAAAATACTCCCCCCTTCTACTTTTCAGCGAGTAGTTCTTAATTTTAGTAATCATCTGTATTTCTCTTGTAAATGGCCTTATTAGGCCGAAACAAATTTGTCGATTTGATAAATAAACTAGTAAAACTTGTCTTTTTATTTTCTTTCTTATGCCTCATAAAGAAAGAGATTTCGTTTCATACTACTAAATGGTTTTTCCATGTACAAAACAAAGTATATTGCATTATGGACATTTGCTTTAACCACTCCACACCAGCCAAATAAATTACCTTTTGCATTTCTTTATGTGCCCACGTAGCATATTTCTTATTATTTTTTGTAGAACCGCTAATAGAACACGTTCAACATGAATTACATATATTTCATTTCCTTTTCATCTTATTTTGGCTATCAGTAGCCGAATATTTTGCTTTTATTGTTTCTTACGTCTGTCACGTACACCACAATCTCTCAGTTCGCCGATATTTTCTTGTCTCTTTACGTATCATCTATAGACACATTCATAGATTTCAGAAAAAAATAATAGAAAATGTACCTACATAATGTAGTTTTCATCAAAATACTCTGATCAACAGTTATAATAACATAACAATAATATAGACAGCTTATGAACTTCATCTGTACACAATACGTTCAACAAAGATATTGACTTTTCAAATTAAATTTATACAGGCTATATAGGCTGTAAAGGCCTTTTTGCCAGCGCCCACTTGGTGAGACCCGATAGGTCGAAACCGGTTTTGGTATTTGGCTTTCGGTTCGTAGTGCCTGCTTGGTGGGACGCGTTCCATATGTGGGATCTGTGATCCTTAATATTATGCGAGAAAGGATTGTAATGCCTTCTTTTTTAGATATGTTATCTTCGTATAAGAATCGTTCGGAATAAACAGTGTAATTCAATGTCGGTAGGGATATTAACCCTCGGAGTAGTTGTTTCTGTTGATTCCATATTTATATTTATATTTATATTTAAAAAGCATTTAGATTTAAAACAGCTTTTCATATACTATTAATCCTTCTTGTATTAGTAATGTGAATAAATTAAATAATTATATTACCTTAATGTCGTTAGGTTCATAGAAGTATAAAGAACAACTTAACTAGTTTAATTTATTTGTACTAACCGAATGTTTCCTCTGTTAGTGCTGTACTTAATGTGATTGCAAAGAGCTTCAAACATTCCACTTGTTGTAGTTACATAGCGACAGTCAAAAACCTGTAACAAAAAGAAATAAAGTAAATTATACATATCTATGTAATTGGGACGTTACCATAGAATGGTTTGAGCACTACACAAAGGGAGTTGAAATTTGTTGATTTCTACAAAATTTTAGCATATGATGGCCACCAAATTATTTAATTATCTTTTTATTTTCTTAAGATGTACGTATTTTCGTTTTGATACGTATATAGATACTACAATAGTAAAATTTAATGCTGTTGGTACGCCATTAAAACAACGTATTATGTATGTCACAAGGTAGTAATAAAAACCATACTTTTTAATTAAAATATAATAGTAAAACCAATCTGTTAGATTTTAAGCCAGTAAATGACTTTATGTATATAATAAATCATTAGCGGGACATGTGACAAGCTTAAAACCAAAAAGTTGTAACCTTTTTTCTTGGAGAATTTTGGGAATCTCAAAATATCTTTGGATTTGATTTTCCACGAGAAAAGTATTACTCTTTCTGTTTACATGTTAGTATTATCCATGCTGTTAGTTGATTGGTAAGCTTCCTAAACAACTTTGTTAGTAATTATGGATAAGTCTACAAACACAAACAACTATCGTGTGACTATTGCTACGTACATCCAGTCCCACTGTTACATCAAAATGAACAATTTAATTCACAAAATAGTAGGCTTTGAACCTATCTGTGACAGGATAATCACGATAATCAATCCAATAACGGAGATACAACTTCTTTACTGTCAGTTCCTAATTGAGTAATACTTACGTCTTCTAAATCCTCTATTATTATTCCATACCTAAAGTTTCATTTAAACAAATTTCAATCCAAACAAATTTATGGGACGTTATCATTTATGGTACTGTAGAGACTGAAAAAAACCAACTCTCAGGTTTGGCAAAAAGAAAGCCAGGACTCTTGTGGAAATCTTTACAGGCCACAAAAATGTGCGATACCACGGGAACAAGCTAGGACTAACTTCCAGCTCCTTGTCGTTTTTGTAACGAGGCAACGGAAAGTACCATCTACGTGCTCTGCTACAGCACCGCGTTGTCCGGAAGAACGCCATGCTATGGAAGCAGAAGACACCACTGCTCGCGACTGCCAGAGGATATTTTTCTTTTGGAAAGCTAACTTTGGGGCTTAGATGAATTAGTGAATAGACGGGGAAAGTCAAGGAACCAGTCGTGATTTTGAGGTCTGAATAAGCCTAAACCCTAATGATAATAATAATACTAATAATAACATTCATGGTGGGAAACGCATTTTTTTTTCCAAGTATGGAACATTAAATTTTCAACCATTCACTCTTCAGTGGGAAAACTGTAGAAGAAACTGGAACAGAATGTACCATGTATCCACAGTAGATAATTCTCAAATAAAAGTAAGAATCAATCAAACAGGCAAATGATACAATTTCAAATCGTGATCAATATGTCGCCATCTTCATATATTTACTGCTCTCTGCAGTAGTTCAAACGTTTCACAAGGGTCTTACGAACGAATTAGTACTTGTCAATCTGAATCTACGACACCGCTTATGAAATACTACACTTAGTAGTAAACACCGCAGATGGCGATGTACTGGGCATAACTTGATTTTATATAAACTTTTGCAATCCACATCTAGTAGTATCGGTAAATTATTGAGCCCCTGCTCCTAAACTGGTATCGGAGATGGAAACTCTCCATCAATGAGACCAAATTGGAAGCAATTTTCTTCTCACGTAGAACCCGGAAACGTCCCGCCATAATTGTCAACAACCGTCCCGTCAAATGGACCAACTCCGTTACCTACCTAGGCGTTGTCTTCGACAGAACCCTAAACTGGAGACGACATATCGTGGTCACCCGAAACAAGGCTATGAACGCATACATCACACTCAGGCCTTTCTTCCAAAGTAACTCCATCTCCCAACAAACGAAAAACCGTGCGTTTAACGTATCATGAGCATTTGCTCCTTCGCCATTCCCGTCTGGGGCTGCGCCCCTCCCCACCGCCTACAACTTTTTTAAGGCACCTACATACGGATTCTTTGTTCCTCATTAAACTACCCCCGGTTCGTCAGAAACATCCAAATTCTAAAAGAAACCGGTTTACCTTCTCTTCCCGACGCTGCAAATACATACGCGGGAAACCTTCGGGCCTCCGTGTCAGGCCACCCAAACCCCACCATTTCGACACTCTCCAATTACACCCCAAAACCAAGGCCTTGTAATCTTCTACCCTGAGCCGCCCTTATGCGCTCAGTCTTAGTTTCGCTTTTTAGCGCGAGTGCCCACCCTTCATATCAGATGTGGGCATCCGACTCTTCGAACGCCGCCCCCCAACGCTCCCGTCCCTTGCCCGCGCAACTCTGCCCTCTCCTCAATCCACTTCCCTATCCCAACCTCTCCGCATCTACACTGGAGATGTTAAAACCTTCTGGTTGATAATCCCCACTCGTGGGTTTTTAGTCAGTAAGAATCTGACACTACCCCCCTTCAGGGGGTGCCTATGTAAGGTTTTCCCACCTCGAGTTAAATTTAAACAAAAAAAATAAATTATTCATCAAGAACTAGAGTCAAAGAATAAAAACATAGAACTCAAGGAAAGACTGGCCGGTTCCGCGATTATACGCTGGTGAATGATTCCTTTTTCAAATATTGAAATGATAAGGCCAATATTTACATGTAATTTTTGATTACCTATAAGTATTTGAGAATAAAAGTGAGATTCACATTTTATTTTTTCAGTTTCGAGCTTTAATAATATGTCAAAAATTTAACATACGTTAATCAGGCAAGGAGGTAAAGTGGCCTGTACCAAAAACATTATTATTCACAATAATCACTACCTATGCCTGGAATGCAGATGATAGAAACATTACATTAGCAAGCTATAAATATTTGAAAATTGGCCATTTTATAGAGGTTTCTCACATTTTTCTCATAATCACGTTTAATAAAACACAGATGAGTTACAGAAAGTTTTTATTGATACCACAATAATATTATTTCGACATACAATGTCTTCTTCAGGTGGTGAAGTAATTTGATTACTGTAACTCATTTGCATTTTCTTAAACTAAATTCTCTGTATATTATCTCATTGGAGGACTACAATTACTGTCATATATTTCAAAACATGTTTTGTAAAAAGTATACACTCCTTAACCAACAGTAAATGTTGGTTAACATCAACAAATCAGATATCTCAATCTCTGTTGTTTCGATATGGTAATTAGTTTAACACGTAATGTTGTAAGGAACAAGCTAATGAACTTCGCTTCATTGTGAGCTACTCGAATGGCGCGCTGCAATTTAATTTGTAATTGTGAAACCGAATCCGCTACCGGCGCGGCGGGCGGCTTTGCACTAACAAAATGATTAGAACCGTTAGAAGGAAGACAGAGAAGAAAGGGTCCTTTAGTTTCCGACACGAAGATTCACAGTCGGAATATAACTCCATTATAGCATCCTTGGAGATGTCTTGATAGTAATTTCTATCTGGTGCTTATCTTTGTGGAAATAGGAGTAAAACAAAGAGGCAAGATTTATTTTCAACTGACGGCTCTGACACGTTCTGGAACACAAATCATTATTTCCAGGAGAACGAGAAAACTTTTAAGAATATTCAACAGAGAAAATTAACTAATTTATAAATACTGTAGGAAAGAAAAAACCTGAAAGAGAAGGCTTCCTTGGTGTTTTTTTTATCTCTATACTTATTAATTATTGTCAGTAAAATAAACCCTATGCTATTAACAGAAATTAAACTGTTCTCTATAGAGGTCATGTTCCAAAATGTGAAGAACTGCTACACGCCAGCAAGTATTTTAATTCCATCTGCCACTGTCGATATAATTTTATTGATAATTTTTTTGATAGTTTTATTGCCACAAATACCCACGAAATTTGACACAGTATTATTTATTACATGCTCATGTAACTTATATGATTAAGTTGTGAGATGAAATAAAAAGGACCAAACAAGGACTATTAATGAAAGTTATCACATTAGTCAAATCTGAAAGGAAAGCAAATTTTAAACTTCGGAGACCATGGCCAAAACACAACATTTTATTCGATATTACTCGACAATTGTCTCGAGAATTAACCATTATCAAAAGTATTTTTATCAAAGTAAATGTTTTTCAATTAAGAGTACATATACAACAACGGCCCACTAAGTAGAAGTGGGGATGATGTTTGTCACAGCTCTAATTGATTGTTACAATCTGATTGTTGATTGAGACGGCCAAGGTAGTAAAAATTTCCCTACAATTAATTTTAGTATATACTAATAACAGAGGAATGCAACAGAAGCTATTGTTTCGGCCTTTACTTTTTGGAAAAACATGTTAAAGGAAAAACCAAATAAAACTCAATTTGATTTTTCCAGTGTTTCTTGACAATTGTTTCACCCTACAAGGGCATCTTCAGAAGACAACTGATTACGTTAGATAACTATTCTAAATTTATACTAGTCTTAGGGTTAATTGGAGGGGGTACATTCTACTATTTTATTTAGTATTGTAGATTCATAAACGTTTTCTATTTTATTTAAAGTTAAATCTCAATTTTGGTTTATCTGCTTTTTGATCTCAAAGGATTCTAGTATGTCTAATTTTTTGCCTTTATTAATTTTACATTTCTCAAATAATTTATAATTACTTTTTCAAAATAGAATGAGCCCACGTTTGGTGAAACCTTAGAAAAAGTATTACATCCCGATGTTTTCCAATAAATTCTTCAAACTAGGTACTTGAGAGTAATTGTCTATTACAAAATGAAATTTATTAACAACTAAAATTAATTAACTACAGTTCTGAATAACACAAGTCTACACAATTTTTCACAATAGTATATCTGTTTCTCCCGTCGCCGTATTCTTCGCCACTACTTATATTCGCGTTCGACTACCGCCACTCTATGACTATCGCCTGTCTATCGCTCCTGTCAATTGTCAACGCACGATGTAAAAAAAATAACTCGGTCCGCCCAGTGCACTCGCTTCTATAGTTTTCAGCATTCCTTCTAGAGCGTTCTACAACCTTCTCGTGTTACTATTGTTTTTTTATTGATCGTTGCTAGAATATTTCAGACGTATCTAGGAAGGCCGAAAATACCCATTATCTTTTCCAGGAAAGTGTTGTTAATTAGGACTGAACCAACACAAACCGCAAGTACAGTTCGTGACAATATAATATAAGTATTAAAAATATTTGCCATTAAATTGTCAACAACTACGGTTACGATTTTACCCTCATGCACAGAGTGTTAAAGAATCTTTAATTGAAAACGAAATGTTAGGTAAGAGATACATTAACCAATAAGAACAGTATGTGTTCTAAGTCATTAATTTTTCAAATTCTACTAGAAGTGGATCGCGATTTTGATCTCATTATATCTTATCAGCACCCCATAGATGGTTACGCTAAATCACCGACCTTTATAAGAAAATTCGTATAATGTATTTGTATACGACAGTGTATCGTTATCTATTGACATTTGCGGCTAAATGAAACATTTCATATGTCAGACAAAGGCCTTAGCAAGGTATCTCTCTCAAACGGAGCTGAGCTGTTATGTTTACTGTAGGCGTGTAAATACGTATTTTTATCGATAACGGTAGACATAGTGAGAAAGGGGTTGATCTGGGGTGGTCTACTCATGCAATAGCAGTGTGAGGAGATAATCTTGCAGGGACAGACGTTATGTTATCTATTGTATGTACTTCTACCTTTATCTTTTATATTGTTTCTGTGAATCTCGTTTATGTTCAGTTTTATTTTTGGATTTGTGGCGGTAAAAGGCATAATTTTTTGTAAATGTTATTTCCGTAATGTACCTACAATATTTTCTAAATTTATTTCTAAATATTATTTCAATGTAGACATTCAACTTTTTCTGGCGTATGCCTTTGTTTCATTTCTACCTACGTTTTATTGTTCTATTACTTATCATGTACCTAGAATTTCCTCTTCAACCCTGCTTACACGCTCCCCTTACTAATAGCTGGTTTTACATTCAATTAATTTATTTAGATTTCTGTATCTTTCATTTCCACGTGTTTCTCTAAACTCGCGTCTTAACCTTTTCTGTCTTTATTTTTCCATCTAGTATATTCTTTCTATCAATAACAATCCTGTAGTATAAATACCCCTAAAATTATTATCCTAAGCCTCCCTGAGCCTCCCTTATTCGCTCAATCGTGGTTTCGCTTTTTAGTGCGAGTGCCCACCCTTCATATCAGAGGTGGGCCACCGTCTTTCGAACGCCCTCTCCCCAACGCTCCCGTCCCTTCCCCCCACACAACTCTGCCCACTCCTCAATCCACTTCCCTATCCCAACCTCTCCACATCTACTCCGGGGATGTTAAAACCTTCTGGTTGATAATCCCCACTCGAGGAAGGTTTTTATTCAGTAAGAATCTGACACTATCCCCCTCCAGAAGGTGCATATGCAAGGTATTCCCACCTCGAGTTAAATATAAACAAAAAAAACATCCTAAGCCATTTCTGCCTCCTCTAACTTAGCGCTCTTCTCTCGTAAATTATCTATATTGCCTTTTTTTAACGGTGTGTGTCTAATATTTCTTTTGCGTGCGATTATTAAGGAGTTGTTTCCGACTAATTCGGGTAACTACTTTGAACTTTTCGCTTGTTGTTACCGCACTCAGTTTTTTTTTGTTCGCACATGCATTCGCAGGTGGATTGTTCGAGGCAGTCTTGATAGAGACACTGAGGGTGGAGGAGCGCTGTCCAATAAATAGAAAACAATTCAATTTCTTCATGTATTATGTTGAATATATTTTAGTTGTGCTAAAATTGTGTTATTAAATATACAGTCCACTCAAGACAAGTAAAAATCTGAATTAATAACTTATTCCAACATCGAAGTTCAGCTTCCGAATAGCAAGAAGGGAAACCATCACCCGAATGAATACAGTGTGTTTATTGTAATTTTCATTCGTCTTTTGTATATATTTTTTTCATTCATTTGTTGACTGGTAATTATTTCTAATTGTCTATGTTTCTTGTCTTCCTCTTTTGTATACAAAATTTGTTAGCTGCGATATTAGTGTTTTTGTTATTTTTTATTAAATAATAGTCATTTAAAACGCTAAAGATTATTCGTAATAAAACTTTTTATTATCTACTTATCCAACTGAATCGTAATCCAAATTAATAAGAATAAGAACAAATTTTCTTGAGAATGACTGATAAGGTCTAAACAATATTACGAAAAATTACTATTTATGTGATAAATATTGTGCGTTGAGAGTAAAATTCCTGGAAACTACATAAAGGGAACACGAACAAATGAAGAATCTGTTCTTATTCACCAGTCCTGCTAGATTCCCTTTTATACTGACTGACGTAACTTTAGTATTATAAATTCCTACGAAGTAAGCAAGTAAATATTCATAACCAATTTCCATCTGTCATCTACATCTAACAATTTCAATTAATATATTTTAGTTATTTATTAAAAATAAAATTATTTGGTTTGTAATTGTGAAGAGCATTCATGAAGCATTTTGATTTTAAGCTACTTTATTATCCACGATAATTGTTTCGCTGGACAATAAAATAACTAGTTTTGAAGCTTTGCTTTAGTTTTTGTATTAAAATGAAGTTCTACAGTTTTCAATTTATTCATTTTTCTAATTCAATTCAATAAGCATTTAATATTCCTTGTTGGTTACTGCTCAAGAAATGTATGTACAGTACAGGTAAAACTTTAACCAATTTTAGAGATATTCTATTACATGTATTTTAAATGCATGGAATATTGGTATGGTTGATGACAATTATGACGCGTACGACTGGCTTGGCCTGTAAATACCCCCCTACAATAAATGAACGATACGACGGACGGCGACAAAAAAACTTTTTTGTGTTTAATTCCCACCAGCTACTCGTGCTGGTGGGCGGGCAGTCCCTCCGACCTACACTGTACTGCAAAGCTGGAGGGTAGGGCGTAAGGCCCTTTTCAGCCTCCTTGCAGGAATCGTAGGAATGGGTGGGTGGTGTGGTTAGGGAGAGAAAGATGAGACGGACGAAATGAAGACAGAAGAGAAGATTATCTCTGGAATATTACTGCCCCAGCATTTGCCTAAGTGATCCAAGAAAACCACAGAAAACTTGGACCAGAGCAGCCGCACTCGGATTCGAACCGGTGACCTCCCGAATGCTAAGCAAGGATGTAGAGTACTAGACCACGCCGCTCGGTGGGCAAGAACAAGACTTCAGTGCTACCTACACGATGAGTTTTTCGATGAGTATTTTTCATCTAAAAAAGTTAACTATGCATGTTCTTGCAATGAAATGTATATGAACCGTCCAGTCAAACATAAAGGGTTATTAAACCGGGCAGTTCATTAGACATTTTAGGATAACTAAGCGTGTTAGAGATTTGAAAAATTGGGAGTAGGGGTAATCAAGGATGATCTTTTTATCTAAAATAATTTCAATTATCTCTGATTTCCGTATATACCACATGTTCATTTCAACCTTGTTCTTTTAAATGGAATAGTACATTTTTACGACATATTCGTTGTGAAGCATAGAATTTTAAGGTGACTTTGATATCCAACTTGTATGCCTATGATTAACAGTTTCTCAGAAAAAAAAACGCAAAAAATCGTAACTTTCATAAAGAATGACCTAGGAGTTTTGAAATTTTTACTAATTATTGTTAGGTCTTAAAAATAACGCCATGCCAAAACTGAGCTTCATAATTTATACAGGGCGCTCAGAAAGAATAAACAAAATTCAAAACCTTTAAACACGAATAACTTCATTTTCTTAAATGGCACCTATCATATTTTATTTTGTCATTCGATTCCTTTGGTGATGCTTTTTCGATACATTCGAATGTTTGCCATGGTTTTATTTAGAAAAAAATCGCCTTTTTTTCGCCTTTATCACTTGATGAAACATAAACACAATTTCAAATAAAACACTGTTTCGAAATGCTTTCACTTAAAATTTATTAACTCTATAAATATTTCGCTTTACTTAGTAAATAATTATTTACTCGTAATGATGCCCTTATAAGGCGAAATACGTATAGAATTTTTAGTGAAAGTATTTAGAAGTCGTGCTTTATTTCAAATTATTAATATCTATCAACTAACTGGTTACATGCCACCATCAACAGAAGTTTACTGGTAATTGTAGTATTTTATAGATCATTACAAGAATATCTTCATGTCAGATTGAATCTACGATGCAACTCTGTCCGACTTTGTTAAATATTATGAAACAGAAGTACCTATATGTAACGATATACTGCCAGTTATCTGACATAAATCATTTTACTGGCATGGAGAAACATTAGGCTGGGAAGTGTTTTTATTGAAATTACCAGTCGGGTGCTGATAGGAACCAATAAGTTCAAAATTGCGATTCATATCTGGTGGATTTCGAAAAATTGCTGCCAAAGAATCAAATGTTCTACTAGTGTTTGTGTGCGTAATGAACTATTGCGATTTTTATTTAAGCTAAATTACTAGTATCTTGTTATCTATGTTATTTAATTATAGAAATTCCAAATCATAAGGTACATGATGACAAATCATGTACCTTATCCATGTAAGAAAGGAATAAGAATTTAGTGAACATTATTAAACTGCTACCTTCATATTAACAGTGAGCAATCAATAAACAACTATCACTTGCTACATAAAATTTTCTGATTTACATACATCTTAAGAACAATTACATAAATCCTTTTAGTATTACCACAGTTATGAATTGAACTGGAAGAACTAAGTTCCTCAAAAATTCCAATGGAACGAGGATATATACCTAAGAAGTTGAATAAAAACTGACCTCAGAGAAGTGAGCTCTATTAGTAATGCAGATAAAGTAAACTATGTCTAAATTTTTTGCTAAGCTAAAGTTCAATAAAGTCGTAGTTAACTTCACGTAGTCAGAGTTATGAAAAATTTAGTTGAGTTGGAAAATACGAGAAACTCGAATGAAATTGGACGTCGGGCATAAAATATTAAACGGGGACGCTGTTGTCGTAAATTAATTGCTACAGAAGATGCAACTAGTGGATATACTATTCGCAGCATAGTTTACCCTAAAGAGCAAATACACAGGAAACAAATCTGCAAACAAGTCAAAAGGTTAAGACCTTCAATACTTATTTGGATGTATATTGTAGCTTTAATATTAAATGTATTTAATAATCAAAAGTTATACGGCTTATTTAGAAATATTTTATTTAATATGGACATAAAGGTTATGTTGGGTAAATAATGTAATAATAATTTTTAACAGTTAATATGGCTAATTTAAAACAATTAAAATATTATTTGCTTTAATGAATATAAAAACTCACTGGATAGGTTTCAAAAAACTTATTGAAGTCTTCTGACGACCGTTTCGGTTGTTAGGTCATTATCAGAGTTACATAATTTTTGTATTGAACAATAAAATTATATAAGAACATAACATATTCAAAAAAGAAGGAATTAAAATCCTTATTCGTCTAAATATTAAGATCAAAGATCTCATATTTGGAACGCGTCCTACCAAGTAGGCACAATGAACCGAAAGCCATATCCCACGACCGGTTTCGACCTATCAGGTCTCATCAATTGGGCGCTGGCAGAAAGGCCTTTACAGGCTATATTATAAATATAAAAATAAATATAAATATGGAATCAAGAGAAACAACTACTCCGAGGGGTAATACCACTACCGGCATTGAATTACACTGTTGGTTCCGATGTATTCTTAGACGATATGAATGTTTAGGTCCAGAAGTTTCGCCGGAAATGCGACTAATGTCATCATTGGTATTGCATTGACAACGTAGGCGAAGGTTATATTTCGAAGTTTTGGCAACAACCGTATATTTATACCATGACCCTTTAGCCCGAATCTTATTTCTACTAACAATGAAATTAAATCTAACAATAATGACCTATTGTTCATAAATGTATTAACTGTCGGTATATTTTTATGTATGCAACGTTTTGTAATTGCGAAATTAGTATAAATAGCAGAGAACTTGTAACCATTATAATATGCGTTTCGCCACCCAATTCAACCCTTTCTAATTCTGACTCGCTTCTCCTTATCGGTGATTGGTCCAAATTTTACTGTTTAAAAGACCCACTCATCGTAGGGTTATAGATCGCATCCCACAATAAATTAATATTCAATAAGCATCACTCCTTATGATCTAAAACAATAAAATGTATAGTTACATTACACAAGGTCACTGTTCAGTATGTAGGACGTTACCTGAACCCAAACGTTTGGAGAAGGGTATCATTGTATATAATTCAGTTGTTCAGCGTTATTTTGAGTTATTTATTTATTGATTTATTGTTACCCTTATTTCTTGTAAAGTTAATTTTACACCATCATTTAATTACAATAGCCAACCGTTCGGAATTTGTACCGGACCCATTTCGAAACAACACGTTTTTACCAATCGTACCACCTGTAGGTTAAGTCATTTATGTACAGACAGATAGTTTTAAGTGCAGTACGATAGTAAAATATCTCTCAAATAAACAACATCAAAAAACAATCGTACCGTATTATTAATAATCATCAAACGTATATCAAATTCAGTGTCTCATTCTATCATAATATAGTCAAACACGAAAAAGAAAACAACAAGGATATTTTTATAATAATCCAAACAGTCACTGAAATTACGTGAATCTCCAATAGATCATGAACCTAATTTGTGAACTGTGAATTGAGATATTGTAGATCTAAGGGAAATTCGAAGAGCAGATGAGAATATTGAAGACCATGAAAAGAACACTACATTGTAAGAATGAAGTAGCTGGCTAATATGGGGCAGGGTTCATTGTGAACAACTACCTTAAGGAAAGGAAAATAGAGCTTAAAGGAGTGTCAGATAGAATAGCTATTTTGAATTTTAAACTGTAGCGCAATAACCGACCTACTTCAATTTTTTAAATATATGCTTCTGCTGAAATTGTCACAGAAGCAATGAAAAGCTCAAGATAACCATTAAACAGGTTGCTGTGGTCCATTTTGGCTTGAACTACCAAACGTTTCGTATTCTGCTGTGGTAAACATCTTCAGTGGTGGCGTGATCGAAGCCTTCTCGGCGACTCGTCGACCACGCCACCACTGAAGATGTCTTCCTCAGCAGAAGACGAAACGTTTGGTAGTTCAAGCCAACATGGACCAGGGCAACTCAATCCGGAGATTTTGCCAGTTCTAAACACCGGCCGTGAAAGCTTACATTCTACATTAAACACGTTTCGAAACGTTTATTATAATATAAGACTTTAACGGATAAATAGGTAAGAGAAGATTGAATGAAGACAAAGCATTTGGAACATATTCAAATTGTAGGAGAAATGACAACGGGCAAAGGCTGGTAAATTTTTCTTTATATACACTATATACAAAACTACCGAAGATATCAAGGGAAAACTAACAAATTACGATACGACAACTATTTCTACCTTTCCGAAGTAGTTTCATAGAATCTCCATGTGTGAATATACTATTAACATCAAAAGAGCTTCAAAGAGACCAAGAAAATTGATGCCCTAAAATATAAATTGAAAGATGTCGGAAACAAAAATCGAATTAAACTAACCATAAAAGACAAATAAGAACCAGGAACAAACAGTTTCAAGAGGAAAACACTGTTTCAAGATCAGAAAAATAAGAAACAGGAAATGGTAATGCCAAGTAAAGAAATCGACTTACATGTAACTATACATAGATGGACAACTAGAACCGAAACAATAAAATTCCATACTGAACAACGAAGAGGAGTCAAGAAAGCATTAAATGAACTTAAATGAAAATCAAATTGTATTGGAAATGTGACACATCACAAAAATAAAAAAGCAGAACAGATAAAATCGAAATATTAGTAGTTGTAACTTATTTCTACCGCGACTTTATGATAATAGAGGATTAGAATATCTACCGATGCCAAATATTAATAGAGTAAATAACGAGGAAAAAATTCCGCCAATACTGAAAGAAGAAGTTTTCAAGGCTATAAAATCACATAGAGGAAGAAAATCGCCGGGTAAAGAACACCAGAAATAACGTTGAACACAAAAACAGACCTATTCAATGAAATTCTTACCATAAAAAAATACGAAAAATATGGATAACTTTTGCAACACTTGGATTATATACAGATTATTTCATTAAATAAACTCAGAACAAGAGAATAAATATGGCATGGAAAAAGTACTGGTCCCTGAAAGAGACTATGAAAAATATTCAGTTGCCACTTAAAATATGTACAAAAATATTTAGTTCTTGTATTTTACCTACAATTGTCATAGAAGTCAAACTTAGAGTTTGATAAATCGCAATATATATATATATATCACTGCCACAATCTATCTATGACTGCTATGACCAAATATTGACATATAAATACGTCGGACACGTCTTATAATACAATAAGTTACATTACGAATATTTATATTCATTCGATTATATTTTATCTTTTTATGTTAAGCATACTTCGTTCCATGTAGGGTTATATATATATATATATATATATAATCGAATGAATATAAATATTCGTAATGTAACTTATTGTATTATAAGACGTGTCCGACGTATTTATATGTCAATATTTGGTCATAGCAGTCATAGATAGATTGTGGCAGTGACTGTGACTAAGCACCCGCCGGCGGAATTTTGTAACAGTTAAAATGTAAGTGCTATGCACAATCGACAACGCTGCTCATCCGTACAAATTTGTAGAAGTTTAACTGGTATATAATATTGTGCTATTGATCTAAATGTCTACCGATATTATTCTCCTTCATACTGTATCCAAAGTATAAGTTGTTTTCTGTGAAAACATCATGAGTCAAGTACTATACATACAGTAATATTATTGGGCGATTACGTGGGCGACCAATCTTATTGAATAGCATAAGCAACGTATTCTCTTTCTTATTGCTTCATATTAGAGCGAAAATAACTTAAAATTTTGGATGTTTCATTCCCACCAGTTACTCGTGCTGGTGGGGGGGCAGCAAAGCCGTAGGGTAGGGCATAAAGCCCTCTTCAGCCTCCTTTCAGGGGTCGTGGGAATGGGTGGGTGGTATCGTAAGGGAGAGAAATATGAGACGAACGAAATGAAGGCAGAAAAGATGTGAAACATTATATGTGGAATATTACTCTGCCCCAGCATTTGCCTAGGACCTGAGCAGCTGGGGACCCCAATTAGAGCGAGTATACTATGCATCAAAAAAGTAAACTACGACGTACATTCACCCTACTTGACAACATTTAAAACGATTTTAAGTTACAATTTTGTTGCCCTTTCTGTTCCGATTTATTACTGATTTATACGTTTCTTTATTCTTTTCATTCTTTTTTACACTCATGCCTATCACAGGGATAGTCTACTTAAGTTAAGTAACTACCCGCTGTTTGAATACTCGACGGCTACCAAGGGTGGTGGCTGCAGATATTACAAATTTATGACAGTCAGCTATAAATTGATTTGTCACTGTTAAAAGTTTCTCTCACCCCGTATTAATGTTAGTTGTACTAGTATAATAGTTTTATGAATTTTTGTTCAAGCCTACCAAGGCAGTAAATTTTGGCTTGTTAGATTTTAAGTTAGATCTTTAAGATCCGTAAGACAAGAAGATCGATTTCATTCATTTCGTTTTAAATATTCAAATCTTTTTACGTCACTTAGTAGTCATTAGCCATTAAATCTTTCACATGTGAGTTATTCAACAATTTCATCAACTAGACGTTTTTTATTTAATTAATAAAACGAAATGTAGCTGAGTCTACACGCTAAACACCTTCTTTTAGTGGATTAGTTCGTAGAGACACTATGCCGATGACGTAAACTTAATCTCTCAACTATAGAGTAACTAGATAGACTAAAGAGACTTATAAAACTTCTGTTTAACACTGTTTTGCTTTTTCATCTTATTCAATATCTCCTTGAAAGTGAATGTAAACTAAAGAAAAGAACCTAATTAAATTTGAATTATCAAGAAGGTTTTGGCAAATCATGTCATCCTAGAAGATTTAAGTTTCCCAAATATTTTTCCCGCTAAGCTGAAGGGCCAACATCAAATTCGCCCTTTGCCTAATTTAAATTTCAAGCAACATCTGACTTTATTAAGCTGTTAGCTTAATAGATCCTATACAATTGCATTTTAACCTCCAAGTTCCATGATTATACACGATAATCTTATTTCGAGACGTGCATACTAAATCGGTTTGATATTTAACGATTCCAAACACATTCCAAATTATGTAATTCTCATGACGGAGACTGAATAAATAACACGTTAAAACACGAGAGTAAAAAGAGAAATCTGCATTCTGTATAAGAAGAAGCGACGAACATAAAGTATATACTCTTAAAATGCTTGGATGAACACCCAACCACTTTTCAAATCTCATCGTCCCTTAGAAAAATCGACAGGATTAAATAAGCACATTTTATTAATATTAATTCCTTTTATCTTTCTTGGAGAAAACGATTTGGTAATTGTTTATATTTTCACTTCACCCTCGAGGGATGATGTTGAAAGGTTACTAAAGTAAGTGGTAATCAAAAGGGGGTAAAGACGATGGAGATGGTAGCGATGATCTTGTAGAAAACTAATAAGGTGTTTGGGGGTGAAAATGAAAAATTGAATATCGGGAAGAAACTAACCTAACTTAACCATACCCTTACGTGTGTAATTTAGCTTAAATTAGGTTAGGGTTGGGTAAAGCTACCTGGGTTTTTTTTTTAAAATTGTACAAAGGGTCTTTCATAGATTACGTGAGGACTATTCTCCTACGTTTTTGAGCCCTCTCCCCCTTCGTAAGGTATAGTAAAATATTTATTAGTAGAATATGTAAAAAATAGCGTCACTATCAAATATTTTCATTCCTGTAACAGAAATATGTAAACAAATATCAATCGTTTATTAATGAACTCAAGTCTTTGAAAAGTGACAAGAAAGATATTTTTGATTCACAGATAATGCACCAACTGTTTAGAATTTATTCATACTCTGCTTGTACTTTCAGATCCACAAGTTTTCTATATAAAACCCCAACACTTCACTATTAGAACTAATTTTTGTTTATTTACGTTAAAGGTAAAAGAAAAATTTCGGAATGCATGTCAGTCAACTCGTGTTACCATACACTCCATTTATAGTGATTCTTACATAAGTATGAGTTAACCTCCCCCACCAGAAAGAATATATAAGCTTTGAATTATCTCCTCCCCTCCACTGGTATCCTTATGTAATTTATGAACGACCGCTCCTTTCCGACTAACGGTCAGTTCAAATGCACAATTACGATACCGATTTTTCGTCTCCATCCCCTCCGCCTTCACATCTGACCGCTAACTAATTCTAATGTGGACGTACTCTAGCAACCCTCACTTATCATCCCTCCAGGAATTGGGATGAAAGTGTAAACAATTACTAAAGAACTCGTATTTACCGAATGTTATCAAAATTGGCACAGTGACTGATCAGCTGATTGGCTACACCCTTGTGAAACCTCCCTAGCTACGCTAATGGGTGTAAGTACAAAAAAGTAAAGCTAATTTAAATGTTAATAGATTTTACTTTTGATTGAGTTTGCACTACACGCAAATTTCTTGAAGAAAATTTGAGGAAGCACAACGTATTTATAATATAGATACCAGACATGGTACTCCACGGTTTCTGAGGGAGATGGGGACATTTTGAACTTTACTAATCCCATATTGGTATGCATAGAGTAGGGATAGTAACAAACAAAATTAGTTTTAATCTCGGTCTTGACAAAGAAGTTAGAAAAACAAAATCAAGATCAAAAATATGCTCATGCCTGCAAGAAGCGGAGACTGCTACAAGTCTTGCCAATTAATTAATACAGTGTTTTTATACAGCGAATATTTCTAAGTACAATATCAGACTATAATAGTATGCAGTTGATTAAAATGACAAAGAATGGAGCACAGAATACACCGTACATGCCCATCACGGATATGTTACTGCATAAGATCGATCCGCCCATGCTTAACCGGAATTATGACAAAGGAATAGAAAGCATCTATCGAATACTGAATGTTCCGACCGAGCAGCTTTAGTATCTGGAGAACATCGATCGGATTCCGAGTCCGCCTGCCTTAATTCATGTTTATCCTTGCACTTATTATATAGTTATTGTGTTACCAATTTATTAATTAATATAACAAAATAGACCTTCACGGCCGGAATCTATAGTAGAATTCAGATTCGAGCTAAAAGGCTGTTGTCTAAATGAACCGTTACATTCAGACGTTTCGTCAGGAACTGCGACTGACATTATCAGGGGAATAAAATACCTCAAAGTTAACAGTTACAAAGGAAACGTCTGCACCTAATCATTCATTTAACCCAGATTTTGATTCTACCCCATCTAAAACTTTTTTGTGTTGCACTCTTGTAAGAGGCTAGCATAGAACAAATAATATTTTTTGATAGAATTTGATTTTATTATTCAGGCCGATACAACGATTATAGCGGTCATTACAGTATGATTTGTCTTTAGCCTCAAAATAGGCTTCAATTTCGGCGATTACCTCCTCACTAACGCGAAATTTCTGTCCAACGGCATCCTCTTGAGGTCTGAGAACAGAAAAAAGTCGCTGGGGGGCAGATCTGGAGAACGGTGGATGCGGAAGCAATTCGAAGCCCAATTCATGAAATTTTGCCATCGATTTCATTGATTTGTGACACGGTGCATTGTCTTGATCAAACAGCACTTTCTTTTTCTTCAAATGAGGCCGCTTTTCCGCGATTTCGTCTTTTAACCACTCCAATAACGCTACGTAATATTGGCTGTTTATGGTTTTCTCCTTTATAAGATAGTCAATGAATATTATACCATGAGCATTCCAGAATACTGATGCCATAACCTTGCCAGCCGACGCCGACTTTTACGTCTTTCCAGTCGGTTCATCACGTGCAGTCCACTCGGCTGACTGTCGATTGGACTCCGGTGTGAAATGATGGAGCCATGTTTCATCCATCGTCACATATCGACGCAAAAATTCGGATTTATTACGATTGAACAGCTCCAAACACTGCTTAGAATCATCGATTCGATCCGTTGTTGTTTTTGGTCGATTGTGAGTTCGCGCGGCACCCACTTTGTATAGAGCTTTCGCATATACAAATATTCATTCACGATATGGCCGTGACCAACACGTTCCTTTGTTATCTCAATCAACTTCACTTTACGGTTATCAAAAATTATTTTGTGTATTTTTTTGATGTTTTCGTCGGTATCAGCCTCCAGCCTCTTTGGGGCGTCCACCGAGTGCATCGTCCTCGGTACTTATTTCGCCTCGTTTAAATTTAGCAAACCACTTTTCTACGGTTGCATTTTCTGGTGCATAGTCCAAATAATGTTTATCAAGTCAAGCCTTGATTTCAACAGTATTTTTTTTTCGCCAAAAAGCCAAAAAACAATGGTTTATTAACACACAAAATTCCTTTTTATCAATTTTTTCAAAGTAGCAAAATTTCTTTCACTAAAAATGCTATAACTCAGTTACTAATCGTGCAACAGCTGTCAAATTTATACATGCGTCTTTTGAAGATTAGGGCTAACTAAAAATCATATGGATTTGATACTAGTAGCGCCATCTATGGGCCAGCCTACGAACTTTTCAGCCTGCCTGTTATGTGTCATGTTTGTGATGATTTACTACCGTACTTTGTGGATTTAAACGTAGCGCATCGTCAAGTCCTTATCTGCAATGTCCGTTCATAACAAAAGTAAAGCGGTTTGATATAAAAAAATTATAAATAAGTAGAAATAAATCTGCAAAAGCAAAATTAATCATAATTCGAGACTGACTTAGTCGCTGCCAGAACTTTTAAGTATTACCTTTGCCCACGTTATCAGCGCAGTACCACTGATGGTGTCAGTCGTGTTCGTCGACGAAACATGTGGACCCAACCGTTTATTTTCCATATTTATTAATTGTTTGTTAATAAACATTGTATACATTTAGCTGGATTATGGATTCCAGCTGTGAAATCCTAGGTTACTTTGTTTGTATTATAATTATTGTTTTTTGAATAACTACCCGTCTTTGATAAGCCGAATAATGCCTGTATGTTATTATTATAATGTTCTGCCATGGGAACTATAGTTTAGTAATTTAAAAGATATTTTACTTTCGGATTTAATGCAGATATAGTTCCCATTATTTTTCTCTCGAAAAAACGCCTACTTAATTCAGATATTAAGTTGTCGAAAATAAAAAGGTACATAAATTTTAAGTTTACGCAAGTCCTTGTTTTTCATCTTTTAAATATTAAAAACTGATATGCAACCTTCAAGTATTTTTTTGATATTTTAATGGAGTTTATTTTTTTTATTACACAGCGAATTAGAATAGTACATATAATTACATAATTGTACACATACCTCAGTAATATCTTACTCATTATAATGGGCCATGCCCGAAACATATGTGGAGTTTGAATAATAAATTGGTGAGCATGTATTTTCCTTTGTTTCATTTGTATTATCAATGTTTGACAAATAGTGCACCGTTAATAGTTTAAGTTTAAACAAAATATTATCTACTTTCGCGATCGATCATCAGATTTTTTAAAATGTCTACCGAAAGGCGTTGCCGTTAACCACCTTTCGAACAAATAAACAAATTAATTTATATCAGAGAAAATTAGCTCTTATCACGTAACTTATGGTCTCCTGATACCTAACTTTAGTTTAATGGTATTTGGAGGTCGTTGATTTTCAATATTGAACGATTAAGGGAGTTAGTAGTATTTATTATACATCAGGTAACTACAGATTAAATGAGTGATAATACCTTAAATTCAATTTGTTCGTTTGTGACGTTTACTTTGACGACTTACTTATAGTGGTATAAATTTATTTTGGAGTATTGGCATCTTTGATCATAATAAATCGTAAGTCCGTTTTATTCGATATTAGAAATTAATATAAATCATACAAAGGTTTACAGCGACATTTTGTATATTTCGGATTTTTAGGATTACTTTTAAAGTCTTATTGTCACTATTGTTATAATGCGTACAGGGCGTTCAGAAAAAGAAAACACAGTTCAAGAACTTCAAAAATGAATAATTTCATTTTTTTCAAATGGTTTTACTTGATTATTCTATTCCTTTTTCTATTGTCTTTCGATACATTTGGATGAGAAGAATCGAAAATCATTCAAAATTTTAACACGCTTAGTTTTCCTAAAACATCTAAAGTCCACTCAGTTTGAACAACGCTGCATGACAATTGTCAATGCTTCTTAGTGTATTTTGTAAAAAAAGTATGTAATTTTTTCCATTGGAATTAAGAACTACCGTTTTCATTGTTGCCGAATATACAACACTTCAAAAGACAAAAATTTGGTACATTTTTCGAAAGAAAAATCTGAACTTTATTAATTATTTAATACTCGTAAATACCTACCTGGCTACGTCGAAAACATTACTAAGTTTGTGAAGGAAGTAGGTACGAAGGTCATAGTCGTAGTAACAGAAACAAATTTGATTTGTTATTATTATTTTTATATTATAAGTGCCAACCATATTTTTCGTAGAGAAATATTTATGTTTCTACATTATTCTATGTATTAAGTATCGATTTTTAAAATTTACTGGATAAGTCAGTTGATTATGGTTCTTTGTGAAATTTATTTTTATTGCATAACACCTACACATATTGTTGAGTATTCAGGAGTAAATTAATCGATTTCAACGAACAATAATATAATTTGATTAATTTTTATGAAATAATTGACGCAATTTGCATAGTACACAATGAAACAATGAAAATCATGATGGAAAATTAAAGTATAAAACAAGGTAAAGTATACTTATTTCAAATGTCTTTAATCAAATTGATTCAATCATTTCAGTAGATTGCAAAAAACACAAATTCTCGAATCTTCACAGTAGAATGCGTTACGATTTTTCACTAAACATTTTACAAGCTACCTATTGTCTTGGTACCGATATTTTAACTTAGGAAATTTATGATAATAGGGTCAGTATCGTTTTTCTATACATAAACTTATCCAGTCAATAAATCGGAGAGAAATATTTTTTTAGTATAGGTTTCATCTGGGGGTCGTACAAACACCCACTACTATAAGTAAGTCGAACAAATTAAATTTAAGGTATTCTTACTCATTTAATCTGTAGTTACCTGATGTATAATAAATACTACTAACTCCGTTAATCGTTCAGTATTGAAAATCAACGACCTCCAAATACCATTGAACTAAAGTTAGGTATCAGGAGATCATAAGTTACGTTATAAGTACCACCATAAGTCGCAGTACATTAATTTTCAGTTCAATCGTAAGGTTTTCAGTTGTAAGGAGCAGCACATACCGGCTCAACATTTAATTGGGAGGAGCTAATTTGCTCTGATATAAATTCATTTTTTGTTTATTTGTTCGAAAGGTGGTTAACAGCAACGCCTTTCGGTAGTCATTTTAAAAAATGGGTTGACCGATCGCGAAAGAAAACAGTATACAGAGTAGATAATATTTTGTTTAAACTTAAACTATTAACGGTGCACTATTTGTCAAACATTGATAATACAAATAAAACAAACGAAAATAAATGCTCACCAATTTGTTATTCAAACTCGACATATATTTCGGGCATGGCCCATTATAATGAGTAAGGTATTACTGAAGTATGTGTACAATTATGTAAATATATGTACTATTCTAATCCGCTATGTAATAGTGGGGATGAAAAGTTTCCTAATTCTAATTGCTTGTTTGCAATTGGGACTTTGTGATGTATGAGTTGAGTTTTAAATTATCCATGGCAAACCAAATTAGCGGTTTTCCATTCATTTATTAATCGACTGTTGCAATTGCCTTTATCAGATACGAGTTATAAAAAAGAATTAAACATAATAAAATTGATATTTTATAATGATGGCTATCGCACTTCATTAATAGACAAATTAATTAACAATAATAAACAAAATATTGTCAAAAAACTCCTACATAACTATGAGCATAGTGTTATACTTAAAAAGCAATTTGTTTCTCTTCAATATATTAGAAATACAAAAATAAGTTAAAACTATTAACCTATTAACAACTATCGAAAATAACAACTTTAGTTTAAAAAATTTAATTGTAAGCCATAAAAAGCCAATAAAACTCATTGAAAAAAGCGGTATATACCAGCTTTCTTGTAATAAATGCAATTCCATTTACATAGGTCAGTCTGGCAGATCCATTTCGCCCAGACTAAAAGAACATGTACACAATGTTAACAAAAAATGTATAAAAAAGGGAATATTTAAGCATTGTACTTTGTATAAACATAATATTGATGTTAATAATGTTATAGTTCTCCATATGGAAAACTAAGCATTGTAGAGAATCTCGAAATCAAAAAAAGCTTCGCCTAAAAAATTAAATATTGTAAACAATCAATTAGAATTAGGAAACTTTTCATCCCTACTATTACATAGCGAATTAGAACAGTATACAGGGTTTTTAAGGTTGATGGGCTATTAGAAGTATATGAATTAGTAGAATGAATTCAATTCTGAAAGTTGGGCTCATTTGGTTATTGTTTATGCCGCTTCTTTCAAAAATATTTCAAAGTTCGATTTACATCTGGTTATACCGGAAGTATATGTTAACTTTCTTATTTTAAATGGAATGAGATACTTTTTTTACATTTTTCGATAGAAAATCTAAATTCACGTATATTATTTAATTTTTTTCAAAATTGATCACATTTGCACGTTAACATTTAAAAATTAATTTTTAAGATTTTGCTTTATAACTCGTAATAATTATTTATAACTATACACATTATCGAAAAAAAATGTGGTTTTTAACTCATTCGTACAGGGTGTTCAAATTTTGTGGTCAAAGTTGGTCAACTTCTGTTCTATTTGGTTACGTGCTTACGCGATGATTCAGCTTGACAAGTCGACATCTTTATCACAAAAGTGTCCTTTCCCTGAAGTTAAAAAGAAAATAATTTATCAACTCGGATGATTATGATTCTCGCTTAAATAAATTAAAGAAGCCTGAGTTTCTGATAAAACATCGAGACAAATAAAATATATCTAATAGAAAATAAGATACAGACCAGGAAACTATAACCAGAGACTACATTTCCGAATGTAACCTCATAATCAGCTATGCAGATCAGGATTTTGAGGTATCTTCACCTCAACTAAAATAATAAAATGTAATGCCTTATTGTGAGCACGATTACATGAAGTAAAAGGTCAAACTAACTGTGGTATCTTTTATTGCTAAATTAGAACCTAGCCTCAGAAGTGCCCTTGTTTATTCGTTTTGCGCAGATGCGCCACTTCCTTCTCTGATGGAGCACCCGAAATTTAATGTTCGGAGTTAAAAATGCAAAAAAAAACTTAATATGACGAAGAAAGGCGAGTAACTGTACTTATGAATATTTATTTACAATATTACTGCGGCTAAATATGTACACATAATTATTACAAGACCCTTTCTAAGATGTTCCACGTTAAAAAATGTCTTTTTGTGATACTGTTATGACCTGAGTACGAATGTGTACTGACTATTCAAAACCAACCACTCTCCAGCGGAGTAGGAGAGGGTGGTGAGTAATAATTGAGAAATATATGAAAATCTGATTGTAATTTACCGACGACGGCAACCATCCCGCAAAGATTGTAACCGCCGTTATCGTATGCCTACAAAGGGTCGGCATACATCCAAAGTCAAAATGCCACCTGCAGGAAAATACATCATTTTGACCGAACCGAAAATTCATGCTAATACTTTTTAAATAAACATACTCTAAATCTAAACAAAGTCTTTGAGAGAACCGAACATGCCGCCCGCCTTGAGAGAACCGAACAGCCCTTGTACATGAATATTTTGAAATATATTAATGTCATAATCCAAATGATGCAGAAAGGTTTTCTGGGGCTATATTCGGTTTGTTTTTGAAAAATATACCAGAAATATTCGCCCCTTTTGTATTTTTCATTTCAGTTAGCCATCGCGAGGTTCTCATTTCAGAAATATTTTTTACTTTTCGAGAACACTATTAGAGAAAGTTGAAAGCAGGATTCAGAGAGAGATAATTGTTTTCGATGTACTCTTTGAATGCAAACTGGAATCTAATTCCATTTCCATAACCCACTGAAATTAGGAGATATCCTAATATCAAAAATGAAGAAGCTAAATTAGATTCAGTTAGATTTTGAGGTTAATATATTTCAAAATCTTGGCGTGCCTACAAGGCCACATTTTAATTAAACTTAAACAATAAAAGATACCTTGGAAGTGACGATTCTCTCAATTGTTTTGACTTTTTACTCCACGCAGTAACAGTCATAAGAATGTAAAGTATTACATTTGTTTATGTTTCTAGGTTAAGATACTCAATATTTTGACGTGATGATGCAATTTTAGGGCCAGATTCAGACTCATCGTAGCATGTTACGTTAGAAATAATTACTGAATTTGTAGACCTGCGTAATTTCATGTCAAATGTTGTTCCTAATTACCGAATCTGTATGACTCGTTTAAAAGAAAACAAAAAGTTTTATGTCGAAACACGTTACACAATTATGCACATTAGTTATAATGCATTCCTTAAAAAAATATATTGTATTTCATTCTCGAATTTTAGTGTTACACATCCGCTTTTTTACTGGATTCCCTTTTTATTTCATCCGTCGCATTAAACAGCTGAATGTTGTACAGCACGATAAAGTGATAAGGGAAATGGCAACCCTCAGGCCGTCTTATTTTATAATGTGACAGTGAAATGTGTCAAGACATAAGTTTCTGTAGAGGTGCTACGCTGGTTTGAAATATTACCCCCTTATTTATTTCTGGTTTAAGATCTATTAAAAATATTTATACCATTTTTCATTTATTCCAATTTGAATTGGGTTGGGACATGGTATCGAAAAACAGCGTGAACCTACTTCTACTATAGAGGTTAGTAGTCAATGGAAACAACTGTAGTGTTGAAGAAAACGATTTTCCCCATCAACATTTTACGATAAAAATGATTTCGTAAATTGATAAATTCTTGAGTCGCTCGGGATGTCTTCTTAGTAGAGTGACTCACAGTATTGTTTGGACTTGCAACGACTACGGTTAGCGTGCGTTCAGCACTCTGCTTCTCGGCCGTTTGATTGTCTTAACGTTTTGTAATACTTATTAAACATCATAAGTCTGTTTGCCAAAGAGACGTATTTACCCCTACATTTGTTACACTTATACTCAATAAGTAATACTGTAACGAGTGTACGCTTGCTTGTGTGCGTTCGAGTGCCCATGTACGTGAGCGAACCGGTCGCGTAATAACTGAGGACATGTTAGCGAATTTGTGTTTCGCGGAGACTTGTTCAATATTTCGGTGAAAAATAAAATGGTCCCGACTTTTCTATGTTTCTCGGGAGTGTTCCGGAAATTTAACGGAAGAGTATATAAGCGGAAAGACGATCGCCGTGGAGAGTTCAGATATAAATTGATGCTCGTGAAAATAATGTCAGAAATAAATCGAGACGCGTAGTAAATAAATAGAAAAGTGAGAAGTGTTATACATACAGTAACTATATATAAATAAATAGTGTAATTGGTAGTAAAGTTAAGTTTAGTAATAAGTTATTCGTTAGTGTTTTAAAAGTTAATTAATATTAGTATAAATAAATTGTTGTTCCTGTTTAAAAGTCTTCGAGTTTTGATTGTTGAATCCCCGAACGTTACAATACCAAGAAAAGTGAATTTTGTACACGCCTACAAAACTTCTAAAATATCTGTAACACTTCTTATAAAAATACAAATAATAGTCTTGTCTTCTCCGATCTTATCGTCTATTGTAAGACACTTATGTGACACGAGTTTTACCCATTGACGTTTGGTAAAGATAGCTAAGTATTGTGATAAACGGTAATTACTTGATTGTTCACGATATGGCCAATACAATTCAGTCTTCATTTTTTAAGTTTCACTCACGTAATTTGCCTAAAATAGACATTTGAATATGTAAGAAATGATTCTTAAACACCGCAAAAATATGAAACGCTCAAGATATGTAGTATGATCGGTTTCATTATGTATAATGTCGATCGACGTAATAGAAATAATCTACAATTCTTTTCTTCTTGGGTATATTCTACAGCTCATTGAGGGAGAGGTATGGTGATGAAGCAATAGGTTACGTTTCTTTGAAAAATGACTAGTCTATTTACATTGTAAATTGCAGGGTTTGTCAGCAAATAACAGCCTTTCCGGAGTTCTTTTTGTTATGTTCTCATAATTAGGCACATAACACCAACAATATCTTATTTTCGAAGTCGGCAATTTGAAAACTTCGGAACAATGGACACTGATGCATTAACTGCAGCGGCCGCAACGCGTGCTGGGTGTCTACTTCAACAATCTTGAAGGTCATATAATCATTTTGAATCCTCCAACATTCAAAACGTTGTAGCGGCCTCAAAAATGATTTTTGGAACGTATGATAAAAATTATTGACAAAGTCGTACAGATGGATTCCAATTACGCAATAAAACAGTTCATGTCCCAAACTAATTGTGAATAATGAAATATTTAAATAATTTTTAGTACGGGTAAATTTTAAATACATTAATGCGATATTTAATAACTGAATTAGTTTGTACCCACTGATTACCTCATATTAAACTTTTAAATACATTAATGTGATATTAATTACCGAATTAATTTGTACCCACCACTGATTACTTCATATTAATATGAAAAAAATTGTTTCTGCTATCACGCCTTCGCCGGGACTCGAACCCGGGATCTTTAGTTTTACGTGCCAATGCTTTTGCCACTAAGCTACAAGAGGTGATAGCAGTAACATGAACGTACTTACTAAGTCACAGAACGTCGGAATCAATGTATATTATTATTAATCATTAATAATGAAGTATTTAAAAAATGTTTAGTAGTGAAGAAAGAGTATATTTAACAGAGCATTCTCGTTGAAATGTATTTTAAAGTGTCTTGCAAATTATTTTCAAAATTTCTTAGGATCGATTCAGTTTTTAAGTGTTCTGCAGAATCTCCATGTTTACGTAATACTCTTACTATATATAAGAAATTCGCAAATTTCTTCTTATTCTACACAGACTAATAAGTAGCAAATTTCTGCAGGTGGCGTTCAGTGCACTATGTGTATTTATACATCGAACGCTGTTTAAAGGCAACAGGTAGGTTGGTTGGTGTTCTGTCGGAGCAGTCTGCGGCATGCTGATTAGAATTAATGAGTTCGGAATAGCGATCCACATTCAATAGAATACTAAGCAAGAACATACTTTTATTTTTGTTATGTCTGGTTACGTGTCAACTACATAATTAGCTAAGTCATGGACTTTGTTGAACATTATTGAATTCCACAACTAGCAAATTTAATTAGAAGACGTTCACTGCGCTGTCTGTATTTATTCTGCAGATATTCTTTGTTTTACAATAGTTGTTTGTACTTTGTATAGGTATAAATATCCTGATTAGGATGATCGTATTACGGAATATGTGATCCGGAGGTGATCATACTCCAGAATATCTGATACCTAATAGAAACCGAATTCATAAAATCTTGGAACACTAAAAGTTCAGAAATAATTATTTACCCGTTTATATTGGTGATTACAAAATCATTTTCTTTTTTATGTCGGTTCAGAGCCAAGTCCAAACAGTAGCTAACCAAAAATTCACTTAAGATGCAACAAATAAGTTACTGCATAATGATCTATTTATTATTTTATAAATAATAATATTCACTAACATACACACGTATAGCCAATAATCTAATTTAATTTAGCGAAAAAAAAAGAAAAGAAAAATTGTCATTAGCATAAATCGCATACAAAAGTATCGAAAAAGATTACTTGCGGAGAATGGCCATCAACGACGTCTGCTTGAGTTTGTTTGGACCTGGGTTGCCACCGAATCTATAAAAATTGATTATTTTATATTCACGAATATAAAATAACAGATAACTATCTTATAATTAAATGCCTTACGAAATTTAATTGCCTTTCATTATGCAAACACATCTGAATATCTATTGTATTGAATTAGCGGATACTTGATGGAAGTCTAACTTATTGAAATAAACACACAGTTGATAACTTCCACAATTTATTAAATAAACATGACACGTGTTTCGTCAACACTGTGGCTCCATCAGAAGTAGAAAATCTACTTAAAGTACCTAAAAAAAAAGTTTTTCGTGTTTCATTCCCACCAGCTACTCGTGCTGGTGGGCGGACAGTCCCTGTAGTGCAAAGCCGGAGGGTAGGACGTAAGGCCCTCTTTAGCCTCCTTTCAGGAATAGTGGTAACATACAGAAACTATTCCGATTGTAACAACTAATTGTTGTTGCTTTTAGGAACCAAAAGTTAAGGTTAATTTATTTGTCTAAGCGTGAAATGTGCATGAGTTTGATTTCCCATGCAAAACGCTTTTTTCAATTAAATGAAAGCAAATTAGTCGAAATTCGACTACGCGCAATTTCCGGCATTTAGTAATAGTAAATGTTTTAATTAGTTGTATCATTTAATAAAAAAATCTTTTTTACTTAAAATATTCATATCTTGTATTTTGTAGTTATTCGTTGAATTTGTATTCATTTAACATTCAATTCTGTGTAAGAATAAGTATTGTTACTTAATGTTTTCAAACCATATGTTATAAAATAAAAAATTTGTGAAAATCTTATGTTTACTTTTTCGTATTCAATATGTAATATCAAGTAAAGGTCGAAACAATTCAATGCTTTTATGCTTATTAATTCAATCGCGGAATGATCTGCCTATATATGACTCATTACAAAACATTGTTGGTTCTTCCTCTTTAAATACCAGTTGTTTTGTAGCATCAGTTTTCTTACAAAGGTATCTAAATTAATTAAAACCTAACAAGTTCAGACAAAAGAAAAAGTAAAGTTCATGTCTGATAACTACACGCTAAACACGTCCCTGATCAACTCTGGGGCTGTTTTCGATTTCAATTCCCACAGGACGATTTCTATGGAGGGAGAGTCGATGTAAACAGTTTGTTACGCTTCGATCTCAGCGGAGGGATCATTTATCTTAAACAGCTATTACTCCTTGTACCGTTTTACTCAATTTATAGGAAGAATCTATCATGTGCCCAGTCAAGGTAAAGATGTATCTCTTTGGTTATGAAGTCAGAGATAGAATACAAATTGTACGAAAAGATAAACTACAATTCGCAGAATTGAATACATTCATCACTTTGTCATTCTGCAGAAAGGTATGTGAATTTATATGTTTTTGAAATTACTTCTGCATGTTTGCTTACTCTAGGTACTTACATACAGAAACATTAAAATATTATTACCCCAGAGAAGCTTCCCGCTGCTTTTAAAATCAAATGATATTATGCGCGTGGCTAATGTGGAATACCTGGACATACTATTCAGCCATTATTCATGCTTGTGAGTCCTACAGGAACAAATGGAGTAAATAAGGTTAATTTTTTTTCTAGACCCATGGCTCAGAAGCATGAAAAATAATTTTAAATAACAACTGCGCAAGATTTTATCAAAAAAATAAATAAAAATCAATATTTTGTATAATTGAAAAATTAGTAAAAAGGAAAACAGTTTATATTTTTAATTTATGACAGAATTGTAATTAAGAAACTTTAAAAGCTTGAAAATCCTTTAGGAAGCCGATTGTGGTACAAAAAAGCGTTATTTACTTTTCTGAGTATGGAACTTATTAGTTATACCAATAGGTCTTTAAAACGACATAGGTATATATGTATAGTTACTCAATATATTCTGTATACAACTTACGAGAAATATGAAGTTATGTAATGTGGGTTGTCGAGATTTCAAAAAAAAGACCAGATACTTTGAGAAACGTCATTCTAGAAGCGTCCAGTACAAACGAAGTGACTATAAATAAGCTTCCCTGAATCAGCGGGACATTTTTTGCTTTTCAGCGCGAATGCCCACCCATCCAAAGATGGACCACCTACATCATAATACATATCCTCAACCTCTCTTCTTCATCTATCTTCCCCCACTCACATTCAACCCTCTCCCTTCTCCCACCTTCCCTCATCTCTGCCCAGTCGTCATAACCATCAGGTTGACCTGCCAACTCGATTAAGGGTTTAAGTCCGTAGGCGCTCTCAGGAGTGAATCAAACACTACCTCCTTAATTGGGGGTGTCATTAGAAGATATCCCCTTCAGAGGTTAAAATAAATAAAAACAAAAAAGCGGGACAGTTCTAATAACCAGGCGACAGAATGTGAAAAGAGAAAAGAGAAGAAGTGAAATAATAGGCGAGAAAGTATAAATTGTTAATTGTGGTGTTGTTTGAGGATTACTTAGTGAAAATAAATACTTTGATAGTGACAGTTGTATCTGATTACGCGATATTGTTTGAAAATACGCGACAATATTCTACAGACGTCCAAACAACTATTAGATTTTAATATTCAATTAAGTATATTTTTAATAAGAACATTCTTTATCAGTAATTAATCGAAACTACCAGATGGAATGGTGATTTCGAACTTATTAGATCTCACCACTACGCCCTAGGCAGTCTCGATAAATTACCGAACAAATTTAAGGAACTCTTTAAAAGTAAGTGGATGTAATATCTAATTATGGCAGCACTGATTTCTACTATAACTGAAATATTTTAGATGTTACACAAGGTCTTACTCAGGTAATTTACCTGTCCAACTAAATTTATTAGGCAGCTTATATAACTGATAAACCAAATCACTGATCATGAACTCATAACGTCTTTATTAACTTCAGAGAGCAGAAGATATCACCCTATGACGATATACTGACAGCTAATTATCATATGTTTAATGTAATACAAACTTTGGCCTGAATTGTGTTTGTTATTGCAATCACCTTTATTTTCCACTTCTTGATACACTTTTTTAAATAATATTGATCAAATTCCTTCTTATAACATGGTTGAGTAACTTAGCATAAAGATTTATTATCAATGTTGGTATTATTTCTAGGCATCAGCTAGATTGAAGAAATCTAACTGAATGGCTTAAATATGACATGAGAGTTGTATTAGCAATTGTTTATAAAATAACTCGATAATTTTTCATTTTTGGTATGATTCGAAAGATTCCATCTGATAACGTGTTAAAAAATCCTCTACCAGTTTATAGCTACGTACATCATGCATTAAAAGTAAAGGATCACATATCACCCATAAGGTCTTAGGAACAAGCGTACTGAATATAATTGACTGGGCCGGTCATGGTGGTACCACGGTCCATCAGTCGGGATCAAAGTCTTTGCTCATTCGATTCCGGCCGTGAAAGCCTACACCATTACATAATTCTGATTCATTCTTTAAGCCAAATTCAGCAAATCAAAACTTCTCCAATTTCCGGGTGTAAAAATCGTTTATATTATGGTAAAACTTTGCGTCTTGTCTTACAAGTATTTATGTCATTTCATATTTCAACGTTATATTATGAGGCTACATTACGACTTCGAATGAGGGCGATTAACGGAGGAAATCAAAATTGGATAACCGTATTAAACGTAATAATCAAGGCAGCTGACTCATTGCAAGAATTAGTAACAGGTATATGTATAACAACCAAATTAGGTTTAAAAGGATTGTGGATGTTTCTCTTTATTATGCGGTTCGCAATTTATGTTAACACCCACTTCACGTATATGTACAGGCGCTTCAATTTGCATGCAGGAATGATCAAGGTACCTTTGTATGGCAATTATATTAATTTGTATAATTATTGTCACAAAATTACGGTACATCAAGACGATTAATTAGTATAAAGTATGATAAAAAGAACAAGCTTATTAAGTGCATCGTTATTAATATGACACTGAGTACCTGTCAAAAAAGTTATATATTTTTATGAGAAAAGTTGCTAGCATGTATGTGATTTAAATATCTGAATGTGATATGGTATTAATCATGTCCCAATGATAATATTTATATTACGGTTTCTTGGGCATATATTCGAACACAACAATGCATAGACAAGGCACATTCTATAGAAACACAAATTGGTCTATGGACTTTATTGTTACCATACACGGACTAGAGGAAGATCTATCCGTCATATACGTAGCATAGCGGTCTAGATTGTACCTAAGTATTTGAAAGAATACTGATTTGATTTCGGATCCGGGTAACCTTATTCAAACGTTTCTTTGGATATTTTTGGCAAATTTTTCATTTCTTCTCTGTTTTTATTTCGTCCGCCTCAACTCTCTTCCCAGCTACCACCACTCACCCATTTGTCTGACACCGAAAAAAAGATTGAAGAGGGCTTTCCGTCTTTCCCTCCTGTTTATGCACCACCTGCACAATTTACCCGTCCAGGTATTAGATCTGACGACGAACTACACTCAAATGACTAAAGCAGGTAAAACAATTGCTTGTATTTCATTCCGAAGAATTTATTCTGGTGAGCGGACTTTCCCACAGATCTAGACATTGGTGCAAAGCGCTGAATAGGGAAGAAAGCCCTCTTTAACCTCCATTAAGAGTCCTGGAATGGGATGGTGGTCGGTGGAGACAGATAGATGAGACATGCGAAATAAGAACAACAGAAAAGTGATAAGCAATTAGTAAAACATTAATTCCCCAAGCGTTTGCCTAAATGATCCAAGCCAAAGTTGAAAAACTTGGACCAATGCATGAGAACCTGGAATCGAATCGATGATATCCCGAATGCCATCCTGTGAGGTATGACCTAACTACCAGATTAACCTTCCTAATGTGGGTCTCATATTATCTCATCTGGGAATATTTAGAGTATTAAGTGAGTTATTGTTTAGCAATAGTCTAAAATAGAGAAACCAGTTCGCATTATATTTACTAACCTAGATTTTCTCGCGTGGTATGACGTTACGGTCCGTAATTCTTGTAATTATTCTCCTTATTATTATAAAAAACAAGAAATATGCACCAAAACCTTGACGTGGGATCGCTTTGAAGCGTGAATGGTCTAAAATTCATTTTCCTCCAGTGTTCAACAAATTTCAAGTATTAGATCACTATCACTCAAAAAATAAAAGTGGTGGTATTATTGGTGGTGATCGGTAGATAATAAAAATTGTTTCAACACACACACACACACACACACACACACACACACACACACACACACACACACACACACACACACACACACACACACACACACACACACACACACACACACACACACACACACACACACAGGTGAGGTATTGTGTAAGATCTTTTTCTTTAGAAACAAGCTAAATGGTGGTAAACCATGCCATAAGCAAATAAGAGCGGCGAAAATGATTTCTCTCATTGTCCATGAAAAGTATTATACTTTATGAACAGTGGTGTACAGCAATGTGGTGGAGAGTAAAAAAAACTACAAAATGAGGTGTGAAACAAACATCGTTCCATAAGTTAAAAAGTTATGCCCTGAAAACTATTGTAATTGTTGTAATCACATATGTATACAGGTATTCAAACTGAGTGGTATCTTAAACGATTTAGAGAAACTAATCGTGTTAGAGATTTAAAAATTTTTATATAAAACAATTTCAAATGTCTGCCACTTTTGGAAAATGATGTCAACTTTGTTATTTTAAATGGAATGATATATTTTTTACGACAAATTAGTAATAAACATGAAAATTTAAAGTAACTTGTATGCCTACGATGAATAGTTTCGGAGATAATTAATTTCTAAAAAAATCGTTACCGCAAATCAAATTATAAAAAATCATAACTTTTACTGTTTAATCCAAACGTTATGTCAAAATTAATCTTCATAATCTATACAGGGCCTTCAGGAAAAAAAAATTAAGAACGTCAAACACGAATAGCTTCATATTATCAAATGACACCTACAATATTTTATTTTGTCATTCGATTCCTTTTTTGTTTTCTTAAAATACATTCGGATATTTTTTATTGTTGTTTTTTACATTTTTGAATAATTTGGACTTTTTTTAACTAAAACTATGGGATACACTTGCGTGTATCGAAAGAGGATAAAAAAAAGGAATTGAATGACGAAATAAATTATGGTAGGTACCATTTGAAAAATGAAATTATTCCTGTTTGAATTTGAACTTCAGCTTTTTTTCTGAACGCCCTATATAAATTATAAAACACAACTTCTGAATAAATTAAATTACAAAGTATAGATCGTAGGGATACAAGACGGTCACCTTAAAATTTCATTTTTTATACGAATTCGTTATATTATTATATAAATATATTATTCTATATAAAATAACAAAGTTCCGGTATAACCCGAAGCGGCAAACAGTTAAAATTATTTTAGATAAAAAGATCATGATTGGTAACCTCAATTTATAAATTTTCAAATCTCGAACACGCTTAGTTTTCTTACAACTTTTTCTTACCGCTAAGTTTGAATAACCTTGTATAATAATAGTTTTTCTATAAAAACAATATATTTACTGCGTAGACACCTAAGTAAGTACAGTGTCTACCTCCAAAAGCTGGATTAGGTAGGATTAATATTTTGAGAGATACAGCACACTGTTTAAAATTGTTGTTATTTTTAAAATGCTGCTGTCAGTGAATTTTAATGCGAATAATTTTCTGAAGGTTCTAACTTCTTCTTAGAAGTACTAACCATCAATCGATAAAGAAGACCCTATAATTTCATAAACTCTTAAAGTTGGGTACGTAGAGCAGGGGAAGAACGGGAAACGATCCAGACTTCACAATGATACGAGGGTGCATCAAATGTAAACGAGTTTTTTTTAAATTGCGTGCCGGATAGTTGTTCAAGGCGTATCCGGGCGTTAGGAACTTGAAGTGGAGATACTAGGTGGCACGGAAACGAAACGTTGTATTGCTACCTTCGCTTGGTTAATACTCGATTAATCTCACAGTGAGTGAGAAAGAGGTGCATAGCAGCGTTGCGCAACGAATTATTATTAAGTTTCTTACACGTGAAAACGTGAAACCAGCTGAAATTTTGCGCAGATTGCAAACACAATTCGGAAATGAAACGTTTTCGTGGCCACGTGTAAAAGTTTGGTGTAAAGAATTTAACGATGGGCGTAATCGTAATAGTGTCGACAATTTCGCCGGTTAACATTGCACGCGTTGGAAACCTTATTGAAGGGCACCGCCACGCCACGCCACTATGCTTCAGATATCTGGTGAACTGTGCATCGGCTATGGGAGTGTCCACACAATCATAACGAAAAACTTGGGATCCCAAAAATTTTCAGCTCGTTGGGTTTCAAATTTGCTGAGTGAAGATCAAAAAGCTGCTATAGTTTGCATTTCCCAGGCGCTTCTCATTCGACTTAGAGAGGAAGGTGATTTTTTTGCACAAATTTGTCACCTGTGATGAGTCGTGGGTACACCAGTGAAGCCGAAAACACGTGTGTTTTAGCCACGGTTCTTTGGGACTGGATAGGGGTGCTGTTGGTCGATTTTTGCACAAGCGGAGTACCAGTAATGCAGCTTATTACTGTCTGTACTACTGACTTCTCAGTCAGGTAAAATTTGCTTATAGCCGAAAAAGAAGGACGCACCTCATTTGTGACGTGTTACTCTTGCACGATAACAATAACGATAACCGCCGCTTTAACGCAGGCCCAAATCGGTGAAATACTCAGCTGGAACACCCTCCATATAGCTCATACCTATCCCCTTGTGATTTCAACATGTTTGGGCTCCTCAAAGAATGACTAGGAGGCGAGCGATTAGCGATTTCAGACCGATGAACAGGTGGATACACACCCGCGCTGTTTCTTTTTATGAAAACGGGATGAAAAAATTACCAATGCATTGGGAAGAATGTTTAGGCAAACAAGGGGTATATGTCGAAAAATAGTGAAACTAGTGTTTTTGTGAAACTTTTCAAAATAAATGTTTTATGAATAAAGGCTCGTTTATATTTGATTCATCCTCGTAGAATGTAGTGAGTGTCTTAGCTTTATTGGATTAAAAAGTTATTGTTTTCAAAAGTTAGTACGGATTAATAAAAAATTAACTCGATTGGGCCATTAGAAGCTGATATATTAAGTCTGGGTCGTTTTCCCTTCTTCCGTCACACCACGTACCCAATTACGCTTTGAAGAAATGTCGAAACTTTTTCAAAGCAGTTTTAGTCCTTAAATTATTGAATTATCAGTTGACAGTTAAAACTTCTAAGAACAGTATAGGCTTTTAGAAACTTATTTACATTAAACTTCACTGATATCGCATCATTGCAAAACTAACAACACTTTTAGACAATGTACCGTGTCTCTTGAAATAATAATAAAAATAAATAAAAATATCATACCTAATCCGGCCTTCGCAGGTAGACAATGTATCTAGATGTCATCAATCAATATATCGTTTTGCAGAAAAACTCTTTAAATTTAATTGATATTCTCAATAGTATCACGCTACCTAAAAGATGTATTTTAGTATCGTTTGATGTGACCAGTAGTTTTACATCAATACCTGTTTCGGACTTTCTTGATATCTTAAAACGTATTACTTTAAAAACAATTGTAAATACGATTCGTAGTAACGATTTAATTTCTATAATAAAGCTTTGTTTGGATCAAAATTATTTTTACTTTAATAATAGGTTTTACCAATAATCAAATGATCTCCGCATAGGGTCACTTCTCTGGTCAAGACAAGACATAAATGAAATCAAAAAAGTTTTAAATTAGAGGAAAGATCTAGCAAATGACCAAACCAGTTTCGACGACAACCCCCTCCTTAACCCAAACATAATTTAATTCTGAAAGATATAAGCTAGAAACATTGAATTTTTAGATTTAGTTTATGTGTAAACCCTGTAAACTCCTGAAGATGGCTTAAAAAGGCGAAATACGTATAGAGATAGTAAAAATTAAATGAAATTTCCAAATGTTTTATTGTTGCTATATAATATGATTTGGTTAATAATCAAATTGAATTAGTGACGTATAACTCCCCCCTACTCTTATATAAATTGTAACATCCAAGTACCTGAAATTTTGTATAAATTTGTAACTTCTAATATTATACTATAGTAATCTCTGTATTCTCTTGTAAATGACCGCAATACAGCCGAAACAAATTTGTCGGGGTCGATTAAATTAAATTATTGGATGGAACTTCCGTTTATTTATTTCCCTCATGTTTGATATAAAACTATTATATTGTTTAAGTAATAGTTTCTCGGTCATAACTATTTAGTTTAATGGATTAATTATTATGTGTTACACCTAATTTTTTAGGGTATTTTATTTTCTACGACATTCGTATTCTTCACTGTTCATAAACAATAATAGTTTTAGTACAATAAAGATTCGGCGTGTGGGGCCGTGGTCTAAGTGAACTATTAAGTCCAGACGTTTCGTCGGCTACTGCGGCTGACATCCTCAGTGGAAGTCAGCCCGATTGGCCCTGCAGCCCGAATCTTTATTCTACTATGGATTCCGGCCGTGAAAGCCTTTGTTCTAATAATAGGTTTCATTAAAAATAGGAGAAATTAATTTCGCCGCCCTACTTTGTTTATAACAAAGCTTGTTTCTGAAGATAAGAAGCCTTAATTATACCTCAAAAAAATAATTTCTCGTCGGTAAAACCGACATCGGACTATTTCAGAGTTTGGGGAGAATTTTTGTCTAAAGTTTCAGATGAGCTACCTAAAGAGGATTGCTTTATAAATTTTCAGAGGAATAGCGGTAGCATTTACCGATCTTCGTATACCTACCTAGTATTTAGGAACAATTTGCGTCCCTTATTACTTATTATATTATATAACGGATAATGTGAATGTGTATGTTTTTTGTCCTGGAAATAAAGTAACAGCCTCGAATTGCTGTATAAATGGTACACACCGTATGTTTGTATATAGAGAAACGTACATACCTGAAGTTTAGACCACTGAATTCTGCCTATACATCGAACAGCATTCCGCCAACCTAATTTTGCCCCATAAACAAGTTCCGTTTCCGTTAAGTGATACGTTCCCGTAAGTGCGACTTCCTTTTGGACTTGTTCCCAACGAGAACGGTAAGCGGGACTGTTGGCTCTGAAATTAACAAACACCTTTTTGTAAAATATTTTTAATTATTATTTTTTACAAAATAAATATTTAATTAATCAATAACTAAAAGCACAGTTTTCCAAAACATTATCTATGACTCGTGAGCTTTTATATTCATTTCGTGGAACTCGTTTAACTATGTACATGTAACTGCATGGAGCTTTTTTTATGAAAATATGTACTATTATACATAAAGGCGGGCCAGGTTGTCCAATATATTTAATTATAGAAGAAAACTCAAAGGTTGGTTAATAAGCTCCGAAACATTTGTGTTATAATTTCGTTTTAATTGTTTTTATTGAATTTATAATATAAATTGATAGATTGCGTATCCCATTCTTTGTGAAACATTTTAAATAAAATTGAATATGGGTATTTTGAGTAACAAACAAACACTGAGTTACGTTTCATGAAAAATTTATTTATTCTTCTCTACAATATTGTTTCAACACTTGCGGGTCATTATCAAGAGCTATGGTGTTACCAAAGATGTAAATAATGTAACAGACTTATATACATGGATGAAAATAAGCAATGGGACAAATTGACTGCAGGTAGTGGTTATCTATTTGGAAGGTCCAATAACAGCGGAGAATCCAAAGTGAACATTTCAATTTGATTATTTACAATATTTTGCTTATTACTAATGGCTTTCTTAATTTCCAAAGATTCGAGCAAACTCAATTTACGACCTTTTTGTGTAGAATTTAAAAGTTCAATCGAATTAGTGTCTGTTGAACTATTCTTGTATTATTCTTTTTATTCCGTATGGAAAGCACATGTTATTTAAGCCCAGTTTTTATGGCTCTACCTGTCTGTCCTAGGTAAAAGGCTGTGCAATCTTTACAGTACAATTTGTAAACGCCGCTTTTATCTATTGAATTTGTTTTATTTTTGTTGTTAACTAATAGACTTTTTAAATTAAGTTTGTTGGCTAAAATTGGAGTAATATGCAATTTCATTAGAAGGTATTTAATTTTGTGTCCGACTTCTTTTACATAGTTAATAAATGCATATTTCTTTACAGAAGTAATTCGCCATGGACTCTTGGTGAAACATTATTTAAACAAAATATGAGTAAATTAAACACTTGGAGGAGTTTAACTTTATTTTATTGATTACTCTACGTACATTTCGCCTTGCTAGGGCATCATCAGGAGTATTTACAGTACTGAAGAGACTTACAATAATTTTGGTTTAAATATACCTACACATTATAATCTATAAACTTAGGGTCTAAGAGGGGGTTAATACCGAATTGTACTTAGTCGTTGGATAATATTTTGTTAGACAAAACAGCTTTATTAATTTCTAAAATTTCAAATCGATCTAAAATTTTTCCGCCCTGTAAATGATGTAATAATTTAATGTTGTTTTTATTGCAAGTATGTTTATTGTTTATTAAATGAGAGGAAAGTCCAGAGGCATGTTTATTGTATTTAACCTTTCTAATGTGTTCGTCAAAACGAATTGATATAGCTCTTTTGGACTTTCCTATGTAAACAGTAGGGCAATCAGAACAGGTAATTTCGTAAACACCACTTTTATCAGGGTTGTTGCCCTTGTTATTTAATTTGTTATTTACCAGAAATTTTCTTAAGGTGAAATTATTGAAAAAGGCAGGGTTAACATTAAATTCTTTTACCATAAAATGGGATTTTTCGCCAGATTTGTTGTTTGCAACTTTCAATGTTGTTGTTGTTTGGATAAATGGAGTTATAGAAGTTCTTTTTTAATTTTTTTGACAGCATTTTATCTATAATATTACAGTTATACCCGTTATTATTAGCTACAGCCTTTATGATATTTAATTCTTTGGTGAAATTTTCAGTGTGTAGAGGTGTGTTAACCCTGACTTTTTCAATAATTTCACCTTAAGCAAATTTCTGGTAAATAACAAATTAAATAACAAGGGCAACAACCCTGATAAAAGTGGTGTTTACGAAATTACCTGTTCTGATTGCTCTACTGTTTACATAGGAAAGTCCAAAAGAGCTATATCAATTCGTTTTGACGAACACATTAGAAAGGTTAAATACAATAAACATGCCTCTGGACTTTCCTCTCATTTAATAAACAATAAACATACTTGCAATAAAAACAACATTAAATTATTACATCATTTACAGGGCGGAAAAATTTTAGATCGATTTGAAATTTTAGAAATTAATAAAGCTGTTTTGTCTAACAAAATATTATCCAACGACCAAGTACAATTCGGTATTAACCCCCTCTTAGACCCTAAGTTAATAGATCATAATGTGTAGGTATATTTAAACCAAAATTATTGTAAGTCTCTTCAGTACTGTAAATACTCCTGATGATGCCCTAGCAAGGCGAAATGTACATAGAGTAATCAATAAAATAATGTTAAACTCCTCCAAGTGTTTAATTTACTCATATTTTGCATATTTCTTATTTTCAGGAACTAAATCAGGAGGAGACCGTTGTACAGTTTAATTTCAATGAGTTTACGTTGTTTATTTTTTAACATTTTGTCAATTAGGTTAGGATCATATCCACTATTGATGGAAATCTGTTTTATAATTTTCAATTCCTTTTCAAAGTTGGTTTTAGAAAGGGGTAACATTATTAACCTGTGTAAAAAAACTATTAAAAGCTGCCATTTTGATGGTAAAAGTTGGGTTGGAGTCAAAAGGAATTACTGTATCAGCGGTCGTAGGTTTAACCAAAAATAACAAAGAAATTATATTTGAAATTTGTAGGAAGTAGAGAGAATAAATAAATTTTTTGTGAAACGTAACCCGATGTTTGTATGTTACTTAAAATACACATATTCAATTTGAATTTGTAATATTTGTTATTATATAAATAATATAACGGCCATTTCAACAAGTCTGTGTTTTTTATTTTCTACTTTTTGATACCAATTCTGAAATTATTCGTCTAGTACGTACATGCCGAAGAATACCTAATACTCGATAGTGTTAGTTAAGAAGTAAATAATAGAGTATAGAATAAATAAGCTTTATTATAAAATTTTATATAAAAAAGCACATTTATTTAGTTCAATATTAAGTGCTCTTGGACTGCTATGAGTTAGATATTTTAGTACCTGTACGATATTTGAAGCATATCTACAAACCAATACACAGAAGTAAATTAATTTGTGACAAATCAGTTGTCACTAAATGAAATTACTACTAAATGCTATTACGTCAGCAACGTATTCTGTCAGTATCTCAACATTGTTTCATTGCAATTGAATGCACGTATATCGGCAACTGTTTACGTTCAAGATTCTGTTCGACTAGAAGAGTAAACATGTAAGTTAATTGTAGATCTAGTCTTTACTGACTACGAATTGCCTTTAGCCAGTATTGCTAATCAGTTGGAACTACTGGACTTGAAGCAATCTCCACTAAGAACATTTTGTATTATATTGTTTATTTTCGACTAATCCATTCAGTAGTACATCTATACTACTATCCATAAATGAACGTTAAATGTAGATTCTTAAGAGTTAACTTGCTGGTGTTACAAATTAAAAATGGCATTGCGGTCATTAACAAGAATATACAATAGACTACTCTTTAATCGTTAAAAATCCTGACTAATGGTACAGGGAAGGATGGAAAAAAAGGCCGAAAGAAATAGTAAGGAAAGATCAAATTCTGGTACAGAACAAGTAGGGGAATGCGTCAGGCCATTTTAGCTTAATGGGTAATAGTAGAGAAAAGGATAGGAAAGAAAAAGAGCGCACACATAAAAAGAACTTTTTTGTGTTTCATTCCCGCCAGCTACTCGTGCTGGTGGGCGGTCAGTCCCTCCGACCAACACTGATGTGCAAAGCCGAAGAGTAGGGCGTAAGGCCCTCTTCAGCCTCCTTGCAGGAATCGTAAGAATGGGTGGGTGGTGTGGTTAGGGAGAAAAAGATGAGACGAATGAAATAAAGACAGAGAGAAGTGAAAGATCATCTGTGGAATATTACTGCCCCAGCATTTGCCTAAATGATCCAAGGAAACCACAGAAAACTTGAACCAGAACAGCCGGACCCGGGTTCGAACCGGTGACCTCCCGAATGCTAAGCAATGATCTAGAGATCTAGAGCACTAGACCACCCTGCTCGGTGCGTATACATAGATTCGTAGATCCAAAGGCTGCTTTTAATCTACATTTACTAATCGAAAATGTGATTAAAATTATTAAAGACTGGACAACTAGATATTATAACTCGACATTTAATTCTCTTATTCGTCGTATTGATATCTCGGGGGAGAATAATGGTCCGTTGTGAGTGATGTCCATCGTGACTTAAAACTAATAAAATGTTAGCGCGATAAGGAACCATATGAGACCCAAAAAGAAACTCCACCAAAAATTCGCCCAAAAACTCTCAACTTGTCCTTCATGCAAGTCCCTTAGGAAAAACAAAAAAAGCAAAAACACTGTTGGGCTTGCTCAAGCTCTCAAGTAACAATAATACGTTTTACTACTATTGGACGGTAACACGGTAATGGAGGCGGTAACACCAGATAACATCAAAAAAGGCCACAAAATCGTTTTGAATGACCGAAAAGTGAAATTGCGTGAGTTCACTGACATCGTAAAGACATAAAAAGAATGTTTTGGATTTATGTTTTATTGCTTGAGGATTTGACTATGAAACAGCTCTGTTCAAAGTGGGCGTCGCGTTTGCCCACTTTTGACCAAAAACAAGAACGTGTTAATGATTCTGAGCAGTGTTTGGTCATGTTTAAACGTAACAAAGCGGAATTTCTGCGTCGATATGTAACAATGGATGAAACATGGATCCATCACTTCACTCCAGAATAAAAACGATCGTCGTCTACGTAGAAAACAACTGATCCAAACCTGGATCCTTATGGCCTCAAAATCTCAGTATTTTAGGAATGTGCGTGGTGTAATATTCATCGACTATCTTGAGAAGGAAAATACTATCAACAGTGAATTTTAGTAATGATATAGCGTTATGAAGCGTTTGAAGGCCGCAAAATTGAAATTGTAAAGAAACGACCGCATATGGCAAAGAAAAAATTTTTTTTTCATCAAGACAACGCACCATTTGTCATCAAAGCAATGGCAAAACTTCATGAATTGAACTTGCTCCCTCATCCACCGTATTCTCCAGATTTGGCTCCTAGCGACTACTGACTGTTCGTAGACCTCAAAAACAATGCTCGCCGGCAAGAAATTGTGCTCGAATGAAGAGGTTATCTCTGAAGCTGAGGCCTATTTTGAGGCGAAAGCAAAAGATAAATTGTTCTACAAAAGTGGAATCATTGTGTTGCTCTTGATGAAGATTACGTTGATGAATAAAGCCAATTTTGAATAAAATTTTTGATTACAATTTGATTCATAAAACCATTAAGTATAAATAAATAAATAACTACCGTACTAAACTGGTCCATCCGTTACATAGGTAGGTATCTTTTAAAGTTACTCCGGTTACCAATTCAAATGTGAAAAACAACATTATTACAGAGTTCTGCTTTTCCTAGTAACATATTCGTCAACGCTAGTAGAGATATTTGAGTTTCTGTTACGTTGTTTTAACATTACGATTTAATGCTGCAGAAAGATGCAAGTCAACATTTTCAAACAGTAATTCTTCATATTAGCATTCAGGAAACGTGGCGTTGGAGCTTGTGCACGTAACAACTCGTTGAGAGAAAGAATCCAAGTGATCTAGTAGATCCGGACGGATGCAAGCTGTTACGCCTATTTACTACCAAATGTGGAGAGCAAAATGAACACAGCACCTTAACAACTACCGTTCCACTTATTTCAAATGTAAATACGGCGGGACACTAGGAAATAATACAATACAACGGAATGAGCACTTTTACAAGAAATGAGCTACAAATTTCACAAAGCAACGTTTTTATGATTTAGCTGTTACATTGGTTGGCATTTATGAAACCAGAAAATAGTTTTACGTTAAATTACATATATTCATCATTAACTTTATTATTTTGAAGTTGCTTAAATTTTTTCAGTGAAAATGATGTGCTTTCTTTTTATTTTATATGTAAATTATGAGATTTCTTTATATAAAAATATGAAACCAGTTTAAGACGAAAACATGACCTACATAAACTGGGTCATAAATGGTTTGCAAAAATTGTAATGCCGTAATTTTACAACAAATAAGGAGAGCAATAGAAACTGCGATTAGCGAACATTTAAATATCAAAGAATTAAATATCAAAATATGATGCGCTGAATATTGTTTTAGCTTAGGACATATTCCAGATAACAAAAAAAAAAAACGACAAGCGAAACTGCAACAAAGGCAGAAAATTATCTCTATTAGAATCCTTAGAAAAAGGCAAAATTGCAGTCATAAATAACCAAATACAATTACATTAATTTTCCTCCCCAGTTATTTTAAATAAGCAATAAATAGTGATTTGGATTAGTTAGTAATGTTTACTCTTGATAATGATGGTACAAATCGAAACAATTGTGGAGTACAATCAATAAATAATTTGGTGAAACTATTCCACTGTGTCCTTCTACTTCTATATTTATTATTAATATATTCAATATATTCACCTAGTTTTACAGAAATATTGCTTAGATAGAAGCTCCTAGGGTTTTGCTGTATAATTGGGTTTTAAGTGTTTTATTTGATAAATCATCAACCCATATATTAAAAAAACAAACACACTTTTTCAAAGGTTTTGCAAACTTTATTAAGAATGCTCTTGCAATCGTTTTGGCTTAATTAGGCCATTCTCAAAGAGTCAATTAGAAACTAACCAAAGATAAATAAACAACTATTTATACCTTATATGTGGGTGGAGGAAGTAACCCCATTTATAGGTTTTGGAAACATGCACAAAATATAGGGCTATTGTGCCTTTCACACTGTTAATTTTTAATATTTTTATTTAAAAAAAAGGCTTTTTGGATATATTAAAAATGTTTTACAAGTTCCCAACCGCAACCTCTCTAAATGTCATCAAACCATTGTCAACCATATATGCAGTTTTATAAATTCTACCCTACTCTAAGTTATATTGATACAGTTACCAGTCTATGAAGGAACGAATTGAAACCTGCGAGTTTATTAAAAGGTTATACGATTTAGCGTGAATAATAATGACTGTGCGAAATTGGCTTATGAAAAATTTTCAATTCATCTTTTGGATCTTCTCCTTTTATTGTTAGATCAAAGCAATTCAATGATATTTCTTCTTCTGTTTCTAATGTAAATTGTATTTTTTTGTGTGAAATATCATCAACATATCGGACCAGTATAAGAAATTTTTAAATAAAGGATGAGAAGCTCTTTTATTTTCTAAGTTATTCATAAACATTTCCACTAATAAAGGCTAAGGGGATTACCCATGGCCAAACTTTCCTTTTGAATGTAAAATCGTTTTTGGAATTGTAAATAATTTTGAGCGAGACAAAGTTCTAAAAGTTTGATAATATCATTAGGAATGTATGGGTGGGACTTACCTTTAATTAGTTTACTATTGATTCTTTCTGTTAAATGTGGAGGCGGAATACATGAAAATAAATTAGTGACATCAAAAGATACAAGTTTACAATTGGAAGGTAATGTCACGTTTTGTTAATGAGCTCAATAGAAGTTTGATCGCAAATATTGATTCGATATGAGTAATTTTTATTATTTATTTAATTAAAAAGCTTGAGCATAAGTGCACGGGCTTTTCAGATAAGCTACAACTAGTTATAGCTCAATTAGGTATCGAATACCGCTATTCTTTGAGAATATACTTCAGTTGAGTACCAAAAGAAAACTTAAATGGTAACTATTGAAAAGGGAATTAATTCTAGTAAGAACAGTAAAAATGAAACACAAACCTTAGATAGCCATAACCTGACCTAATCCACTAAAGCGACATTTAACTCAATATCGAACCGAGGTCTCTAGCTTTAATTGCCAATAGTCTGACCACTATGCTACTGTTGAGCTTATGGGAATTTAAGGTATTGCGACATGTTCAGTCACGAAAATACATATAAACGAACGAAAACAACGAAATTTATTAACAACTAAAATTAAATTAACTACAGTTCTGATTAACACATGTCTACAAAAATTTTAACAGTAGTGTGTCTATTTCTCCCGTCGCCGTATTCTTCGTCACTACTTATACTCGCATTCAACTGCCGCCACTCTATGACTATCGCCTGTCTACCGCTTCTGTTACTTGCCAATGCACGATGTAAACAAACTAACTCGGTCCTCCCAGTGCACTCGCTTTTATAGTTTTCAGCATTCCTTCTAGAGCGTTCTACAATCTTTTCGTGTTACTGTTGTCTTTTTATTGATCATTGCTAGAATATTCTAGACGTAGGAAAGTCGAGAATATCTATTATCTTTTCCAGGAGGGTGTTGTTGATTAGGACTGAATCAACACAAACCGCATGTACAGTTCGTGACAGTATTTTTGAAGAATCTTCCTAGGTTAATGGTGGAAAGACGGTGTATCGGGTGGTAAGGTATGGGGGTTCGTCGCAATGACACGTGGCCTTACCATTTTTTGGTTTAGTTGTAGTATGAATTATCTTGTATTCATGTAGTAGAGTAGAGCTTTTATATTTTTAATCACAAGTAAAGTTTAAGTTTGTCGAACAATCTTTCTTTGTCATTTTTATCTTGCTAATAATTCTTGGACCTAGTTCCGTGCCAAAACAGTGACAATAGGTAAAAATTAAGTCAAAAATTAATTTACACTAATGTATTGAAATTAAGCACAAAAAATCTCCAAGTATTTCATCATTAATGACCAATAATAATATACACTAATTTCGACGATTCTGTGACGTTCGTCGTTGTTACTACTGTCACCTTTTGTATGTTAGTTTAATGGTCAGAGCATGGGTGCGTAAAGCCAAGGACCCAGGTTCAATTCCCGGCGAAGGGACAGCAGCAACAATTTTTCCTTACTGATTTGAGGTAATATGTAGTAGGTGAAAATTCTTTCAAAAATTAATATCGCATAAATGTATTGAAATCAACCTCTACAAAAAATTCGCCGAGTATTTTATTATGAATGATATTTACAGTAATTTCTTGTATTTCCTATGTATAGATATATGTTTTTTCTTAAATATCTACAATTGTTTTTTGATATAATTACAATAACAAACTGTGCCTTCCGTACTGCCATCAACCTGTTCACGGTGCCCAAGTGGAAGGTAAGCTTAGAAGGACTCCTGCTGGAATGCAATATTTGGCAGTTAAACGTGCTCAACTGGATTCATTAACGTTAAGCGTTTTTAGAAAATCATTAATTAAAAATTCAAATGTATTCAGAGTTAACCTTAACTGTTTCTGCAAAGCTGTTGTAGCATCCAGTTTTATTTTCTTAAATAAAAAAAAATTATTTGTAACTAGAGGTGTCCTTTTTTTCTTAACACTCGATTACATTACTACATTGAATGCCATTTCAATCACTTCAAACTAAACAGACGCTATTTAAGTCTAAGAGGTAAAAATATCAACTTTTGAATTCAATTAAAATGGAAGTTAATTAATTTTTACCGTTATGCTTCAAACTACTATATTTTGAAGTACAGAGGATTTTTAAATAATACCAAGTATAAATAATTCAATTATTGAAATTCTGCACTGAATATATAATTTAATAGAGGGGAAACCCCAAAATATGTTTGATCGTTCGTAATGAGTAGGTTGTTTATGAGGGCTAGATTTATTTCTAATGTTTCTAGGTAGTTTAGCCGTTTATCTTTGTTTTGGTTGTGTATAAGTTTTACGTCTAAGTTACCTAGAAATATTAGAAATAAATCTAGCCCTCATAAACAACCTACTCATTACGAACGATCAAACAGATTTTGGGGTTTCCCCTCTATTAAAAGCGACACAATTGATAGATAATAAACAACGTAAATAGTTGTAAATACCTTATGTACCTCTAGTCTTAAACTCTTCGATAATGGTGTAACTACCGAAACACGTGTCAGAGATTTTCTAATATATGTTGTGAAACCTACCAAGTGTGTTTTTATTTTAATCATTTGATTACATACAAACATGAATACTAAAAGGTAGATATAAATAAAGACGTGTATCTAAATGAAGAAACGAAAGAATAAAGTGTGTGCCATAAAAAGGTAATAGAATTATTAATTTATAAATATTTTGTAAATTGATCCATATGTAAAGTATTGTAGCAATCATCGAAAATCACCGTGACATGTAAACGTAAAGTTTTCACATTTTTTACAATAGTTTCGCGATTTTTCTTAGCGTCAATTTGTACACCTTCCTAATATATTCCTATTCTCTTGACTTGGTCCTGGCATAAATTGAATCTTGCAAATTGATTGTAATTTAAGATGAATACTGAGCGGAATCAAAGTGGAATAAACGCGGGTTTTGAGGTGACCATTTAAAAGCGAATAAGATAATTCCTGGAGAAAATATCGTCTCAAAATGTTTGTACTCGGATTATTCGCGTTGTAAATCAGTTGTGCATTTATTCCACCGACATTCAAAAGACAATAAAAGGTAAGCATCGACGATTTCCGATTATTCTTCTTCTATTTATTGCAACTTTTCCAATTTAATGAGTTCAAAAACCTACAACGAGAGTGGTGATGTTGGATTAGCGGACCGTATTTCTCTAAAACACAAATACGACGCTGCACGACGATCAGTGCTTTACTGACTACTGCGTAACTGCCGAGTAAAAGGTACAAGGAGCCGCAAGGCGTGGTTTGTTATTGATTTAGCACAATTGGCTTAATTAAGTAAGTGAGAATCGATTTTCAATTAGGTTTCTCTAAGTTTTAATTGTTTTTTTTTACTTCCAGTAGTCATCTAGTCCACTAGGCCATTAAATTTGAACAGCCCTGTATATGTGTTATGAAGGTACTTGTCTTGTATTAACTGCTGATTCTTGCATTAATAGAAAACATTACAAGCGAAATAGGCCCCATAGGTACTTATTAAATGTCCCAAGTGTAAATAAGAAGTGCTCCTTCCAACGTCATCACCAACAATTTGAGTTTTCATGATTGTTGAATACACTTTAAGAACTTTTGTTTCAGACATTTAGTGATATTCGTTCAGAATCTATTGTTTTAAACTTACTAATTGCGTTGTGTTGGGTATTTGAAATATACTGAAATAACTTTGTGTTTGCGGCTTGAAACAGTACAATGAGTGGCTGAATACAATGCCGCTCTTTAGCTGCGACATGACAAGGACATGAAACACAATGGAATTCCGGGTGTTTGTTCCACTACTTCTCACTTTCATTTCTCACTTAATTTGTTTCTTCTTTTGAATAGACAACTGAAATAATAACAAAACCTACTGCAACAACTTTCATTGAAGGAAAGGTTTTAAAATGATTAAATTGTGATAAAATTTAGTGTATTTTCCATAACATGATTATGAATGTCTAATAAAAGCGATTATATCTATTTTTTGAACCTAATAATGAAAATATAATAATTTATTACCGAAAATGGTTTTATTGATTTTCGAAGTGTCTTAGATGATCAAAACACTTTTGGATGCGCTCGAACCAATTTTCGAAACACTTTTCCAATCCGGTTGAGGTACCTCCAAAACATGTTTTTTTTAATCATTTGGTGACAAATCAAAACCAGTCAAATGGTCAAATATGTGGTTGTTTTAGCCGATGTGCGAGAACTTGCATTGTCATGATGAATGATCCTTCATTGCCACTTCTTTTTTCGTATTTAACCAAGCACTTCCAGCAAACAGATGGTTGTGTACCATTTAGATCAGAATTCACCGTTCTACGTTGCTCTAACGACATATCTTGGAAGACCCATTCGGTGGATAGCTGTTTTTTTTTCGGGCCCATATGCATAGATCGAATATTCGTCACCTGTGTAGGTGTTAACATAGTTTTTATGTACCGCGATTGTATTTCTTGATCATTCTTGAGCACCAATTGACACGAGCATCTTTTTGAGCTTTTGTCAAATTATGTAGGATCCAACGCGAACAAATCTTTTTCATGCAATTTCTTCTTGATGCTCATCATTTTAATGCCCAAGGATAACTCAATCTCGCGATAAGTCAGATGACGATCTTGCAATATCAATTCGCGCACAGCATCAATGTTTTCTGGCACAACAACCAACAACCAATTTTGGAGGACCTTCACGACTTTAGTACCAGAGTTTCACAGTGGCCAAGGGTGAGTCTTCATCGCCGAAAGTCGAAGTGTTGACCGATGCACTCCTGTCTTAATAATCCACGAAAATGTACACGATTTAATTCCATTTTTTCGCTGAGACAAAATTTTTAAATCACTGTAAACAACACAAGTTGTGCTCAAATGATAAAATGTTCCTAAAGTAAATTTTATATTTTTATGTAATGAATTTAAATAACTATGAAATTTATTTAGTAGTCTTTTAGAGCCTCTAGAACATACTAAAACGTCATCTACGTATTGATACCAATATACAACATTCTTTTTGAAAATATGACTTTGTGAGAGAGTTCCTTCCAAGTCATTCATAAAACTGTGATATAAAAGAGGGCTCAAAGAATCAAATTGTTGTATAATTTTTTTAGATTTTGACACAAAAAATAAGAACTCGGAACATGAATTTGCTATTTATCACAAACTGACACAGTAATCAATTCACACACATCCCATCCGTATCTCAAAAACTTTCAGCTTTTCGTGCCACGATACATAGATTGATAAAAGAAAGCCTTTAAATGAATTAAATTACAAGCTAAAACTAGATAGAATTTACAGCATTGCAAAAAACAATGGTTACCCAAAAATTACGATAGATAATCTTCTAAAAAATTAAACATAAAAGGAATTATTATTTTCAATTTAGCAAAAAAATATATCTACATAGGTAAGCTTAACATTTCTAGGGAATATTCCAAAAACACATCGCTGCCAAGACTTCGAGATACAACCTACGTTCACGTTGTCAACGCAGCACTACCACTGATGATGTTAGCCGCAGTAGCCGACGAATCGTCTGGACTTAATAGTTCACTTAGACCTACTATGACTTAATTCATTAAAAGTATATAAATAAGTTTATAAATAACTTCTGATGGATCGAAAGTTTGGCGAAATAATTGTTAAGTGATAATAATTAAATCTATTGAAATTTTAACCAGTGTTTGTTTTTATTCTACGATATTGTTTGTGTTATACCTATTGGTAAAAATAAATTTCTTTATATTTTCAACCTTTGACCGATTCAATTGCATAATGACTAATTCATAGACAGGGAGTATATGTTGCAATAATTGAGTATATTTGTTAAAATGTATATGGAATCTGGATGGAATTCTTATATACCCAATATTACTCCTGTCAGGAAAAATTTAGGGCAACCAGAATACTTGTTTCCTCAACCGTTGGAAAAGAAATACTGCATGTAATTTTCCATTGCAATTTTCCCAAACGGGAAAGTCATGAATTTATGTATGATATGTATTTGCAATATTCCTATGCCGTCTCAGAACGACTACGAATGTAAAAATAATCTTAAAAGAAACTAACCACAGATTTATTGTTCGTATTCCATACTATGTTTAAATAATGCTCTTGTTTCTTTTGTAATTGACAACTGTTAAATAATTCAGGGAATAATTCCGAATAATAATTCAATGTACTACCTATCAATACAATGCATGCACCTAAATAGACGTATATGTATATATCAAAGTCAAATTGCAAAATCCGGTATTCTCAAATATGTTTAAGCAGCTAACAGTAGAATGCTGTTCTCCCTTACATGTATACTATATATTTTTCAGGGGATCGTTTAAAAGTACGTGATAAGGATGCTGTTCCGAACTGAACAGTATGCGCAGTAGTAGTTTCTTTTTTTATTAAAAATTAATATTAATTAAAACTATATTCTAAATATAAATATAAATATTGAATCAACAGAAACAACTACTCCGAGGGCTAATACCCCTACCGGCATTGAATTACACTTTCGGTTCGTTGTGCCTACTTGGTAGGACGCGTTCAAAATGTGAGATCTTTGATATTAAAATTTAGACGAATAAAGATTTTAATTCCTTGTTTTTTGAATATAAAAAAATATATTCGTTGATATACATTTTTTTGCAAATTCATGTTCATACAATAATCTTTCATTCAAGTCGATTTTTTACTTTGTGTCATTTTCTTCTAGTTGTAGGTAAAATTTAAAAATAGGTTCTGGATATTGTTTAAAAAAAATTTTTAGTGTTTCATTCCCACCAGTTACTCGTGCTGGTGGGCGGGCAGTCTCTCCGACCTACACTGTAGTGCAAAACCTGAGGGTAGGGTGTAAGGCCCTCTTCAGCCTCTTTTAGGAATCATGGGAATGTATGGGTGGTGTGGTTAGGGAGACAAAGATAAGAGGGTGGAAAAGAAGACAGAAGAGAAGTGAAAAATTATCTGTGGAATATTACTGCTCCAATATTTGCTTAAATGATCCAAGGAAACCACAGAAAACTTGGACCAGACCAGCCGAACCTGGGTTCGAACCGGTGACCCCCCTAATGCAAAGCAATGATCTAGAGCACTAGAGCACGCTGCTCAGTGGATATCGTTTTAATTGTCGCCAGTTGAAGAATTTTACTTGTTATTGTTTCCAGATGTTCACAAAATTTGTTTTTCTTAAATTTCAACATTTAAGTGTTACTATATTGTTGTGACTTCTCGTGCAACACATCAACTTGTCATTGTATATAGTGTTTCACACAAAGAACAACCTTACCATACTTAATGCTTTTAATAGAAAATCGAAAATTTTCGGAACAAAGCAACTTAGTAAATCGCAAACGTTGTACGCATTTGAAATTTTATGAATCGGAATCCTATAAGTTCATGAATATATGAAGGTATATGTTTACATTATTAACTCACAAAGCGGAAACTTAACGACGCGGAAACAATTTCGTCAAATCATTTTCCAAATCGTAATAATTTATGATGGCATTTTTTTATCAAATGTTACAGAAACGTGGATACATATACTGATGTTTGAATAGATCCTGTAGTGTTATCTCTTGATATTTCTCGTGAAAGTAAAGTCCTCATTCTTTGGAAATTTTATTCCGTTTTGATTTAACGTTAGGAGACTTTCCAAGGAATAGTGTGCTTGTTTTTTTTTATCTACCGGGCTACTACTTTTGTAGGAAATATTGGTAGAGATTAAGATCAAGATTAATAAAAATATGCCAACTATAATATTCATCTTTCAAGTTTAGGTAACCAGTATTTATTTAAACAATATCGAATATGTAAATAATTATATAATACTACGAGGCATGCTTTTTAAGAATAACGTGCGAATATATCTTCATAACTGTATTTTTATATGAAAGCCTGTACCTTAGTCTACTTTTCTAGTTAATTTCCTTCAATATTCAAGCACTTGTAATAACGTTTGACCAGTTTTTGAATACCCTTCTCATTGAACTCAGCCGCCTGACTTGTTAACTGATAACCACTGCATCATAACAGCTTTGACTTCGTCATCGTCTTGAAGACGCTGCCCGTCCAGTTGTTTCTTTAAGTGCAAGAACAAATGGTAGTCACTGGACGCCAGATCAGGGCTGTACGGAGGATGATCTAGAGTTTCCCAGCGAAAAGATGTGATGAGATCTTCCACTTCTTTATTCATCATGCACATTTGGTGCGGCCATTTTTAAATGCTCTCGCCCACTTCCTTACCGTTCACATCACCGTAAACTGCACAGATCTCACGATCTCACGATGAATATCAATCGGTTTTAGTCCTTTAGCACTAAGGAATCGTATAACAATCCGGACTTCACTGTCGGTGGGACATACGATTATTTGACTTTGAGCTAAAAATCATAATTTAGAAAATCGGCGTGAAGACGTTACACATCTTGCAATGTTAATAAATCAGTTGGTGGTCCAAGGGACGCAACACTTGCCTATAATTGAACTGATCCCGATTCTCTATCCATCTATTTGTATTAACTCGGAAACTTCTAGCATTTTCCACACGCATCTAAATAGTTCTACAATTTTGTCGTACTTCCTTTTAAATTGTATCGTGTTATGTGTCACGTACTGAATGATTAACACGTTGCCAGCGCGAGTACAAATACTGCGAACCATTGATTTTTACCTTGGGCTCCTTCTTATTATAAATATAGTGGCTCGCTTGAAAAATAATAATTCTTTTGAATTCTGTTAATAATATAATTACTACTAGTAATTCTACGACTCAGTAACAACAATCTCAGTCAAGATTTTTAAACAGTCTGTTGAGGCCATGCAAATTATATAATATATGGATGTGTGCGTTAAGTGTTGGGGTTGACCTGCGACGTTCATGGTATGAATCTAGGGATGCAGTTCGCGCAACCCATCGATATTCATGGATGTACGCGTATGAGTATGGTGGGTCAATTTTTTGCGTCACGAGGACAGTCTAGATATAGACTCCTTAGATTAGATATCCTTTGTAATTGTTTCTTTATATAGTTAACCATCGTTAAAAAAAGAAAGAAACAACATTAAGCCAATCTTTACCTACACACCGTCGCTACAGCTGGTAAAACATCGGATAAATGACTCAGTCTTGCAGTTCGCTACTAAACAGGACATTAGTCCTGAGACAATATCGTAACTATTCGCCTGTCAGCAGTTTGTAATCTTTAAACAACATAAAATTTACATACAGTAGATAATTCGTTAACTCAACTACGAAGTCTTGTTAAAAATTATAAACGAGTCTATTAAAAAAAAAAACAGGTCATATGTGCAAAGCGAGGTAAAAGGTTAATAATCACAAAAAACTTTTCGTATATTTTAATTGTAGAATCTAAAAAATTATTAATCACTTGCACTTATTGAACATTTATTAGAACTAATTATAGGATGTGGCTTAAATTAGATCAATTTGCGTTATAATAAAATAATATATCTTCTATTATTTCTACGTTCACTTGATGGAAACTCATTTCAAATAACAGGTGCAATAAATAAAAACACAAAGTTTCCACAAAATTGGTATATTCGCACTTTACAATTGTTAACGCCTAACGTAGGCTTCTTCAGAAGTAATAAAACAATAAACTTATCTTAACATTTGTCTTATATACTAGTGAATTAGGACGGGGGGTGAGTAAAAAGATTTAGTAACGATGAATTTTTGAGGTCAATTTGGTCGTTTAATAGTGTAGTTATTTTTGTATTTATTAATCTCTAACGTTTCTAATAATAATAATCTTAGGCTTTTATTTACAACATGAAGAATTTCAAAGTTATCGTCAAAAGTATGGTTTAAGTTTCGACGCTTACATATAAATATAATGATGACACGAACTAGTATTTCAAACATTTCGCGCTTTCAATGCAAAATATTAAAGAAGTATTGGATACAAAATTTCACTGTTTGGATACACATAGTTCCTAAATAAACAGCTGTTTCAGCAAATTTTCAAATCCCTAAATTTTGCATTCCTAAACCGAAACTAGGACAAAGTTCTTCGTTCCATGCCCATGTTTAAATCTGCAGGAAGTTTCAGTGATTTTATCTTATTAGACAGCGCGACTAAAGCGTGGAAACGAGCTGTATGTATACCACAAGAATTCAGGAGAGATATGCTTTCAACAACAATCCCTGTACCGACGAGTTGATGTGGCATACTATGCATTTGTCTCGAGAATAGCGAATACTTTCTATTGTTTTCATATCCCTTTACTTATTTAATTAGTTGGCTGTTCCCTCGAGTCAGCTGTGCTGTCGCCTTGTAACAACAGAATGAAAAAATTAATATTGCACTAGAACACCATCACACATATCTTCATTATGTACAATACATATTCCTATTACACATTCAAATAGAAAAAATCCAAGCAGGAGAAGTTAAAAGTGCATGAATTGCATAATGTATATACAGGATGATTTGAATTGTTTACGATTGCACTAAAAATCGAATACATAATGCACAACTTTTAAATCAGATTTGTTCGTGTTAGTGATGAGCAAAGTCAGTATTACACAGTTAGTAAGATCAAGACATTGCTATGGTTGTAAGAGAAAAACTAGTACTCAACATGCAATACCAAGATTATGATCAAGATCAAGACTAACACTCAATATGCAATATCAGGATGATAAGCAAGACCAACACTCAATATGTAATATTAAGACTATAATCAAGATCAAGGCTGAATATGTAACACCATGATAATCATAAAGTGCAGGACCCAACATGTAATGGAAAGATTATGACCAAAACCAAGACTCAATACGCAAATACCAAGATACAATATGCAGAACCAAGATTATGACCAAGACTAAGACTCAACATGCAATTCCAAGATTATGATCAAGACTAAGACCCAATATGCAATTTTACATAGGATTATAAGAGCAATATTCAATATGCAATCACAAAATTTTGCCTAACACTAAGAATTAATATGCAATACCAAGATTATAACCAAGACCAGGACACAATATGAAATACCAAGGTATGTCCACGGTCAAGACTTAATGTGCAATACCACGCTTATAAATAAGATCAAATTCAACATGCAATACCAAGACCAAGATTCAATATGGAATATCAAATTATGGCGAAGATCACATCACGACTCAATATGTAATACCAATATTATGACTAAGACCTATACTTAATGTGCAATACCAACATTATAGGCAACACTAAGAGCAAGACTGAACGTGGAGTACTAAAATTATGACTATATATGAAGCATTTCTTGAGTCATCATTTTAATCGAATTTTAAACGAATTAAGGCCGATTCTCAAATATGGGACTGTTAAGATTATGTTTACCTGATTCTTCTTTGTAACTTTGTAACTGTGTGCAGTTTCGGGGAGAGAAGGGAGACCGGTTTCTTTTAGAATCTAAGAATTGCTGACGAACCAGGGATAGTTTAATGCGGAGCGAAGGATCCGCATGTATATGCCTTGTAGGAGTTGAAGGAGGCGGGAAGAGACGCAGCCCCAAATGGGAATGGCTTGTGAATTGATACGATTTTAAGAAGTTCTTATATAGTCACAACCTGGTCCCAGAATTGAATTTTTGAGAATTGGCCTTTATAAGGTGTTGTAGGACATTACAGCCAGACACACGCTTCTTATATTATTATATAATGTAACTATTTCTTGATTAGATAAATTCTTTAATTAAAATTGATAAATGTTTATAGACATTCCTCATAAATTAAAAGAAAAAGATAGAGATAAAAAGGCATATTTACGTACATATAGTGCTGTTATTTATAACCTATAAGAATAAAAGACATACGATCTTAGGTACCAACTAAAAGGAATTTATCGTTATTTTTTCTTCTTTTATTTACTACCATTATAAACAGATTTCGTTTGAATGAGAAAGTAAAGCTTTCATTCAAAGTAAAAACCGTAAAAGCTGAAAGAATATTAAATTGCCAGTTCTTACACATTATTTATAATGGACTTTGACAGTAAGTAGGTATACCTATTCTTGTATATGTACAAATGGAAACCTTTTTGTACCTTGAAAATAACAGCAATTACGACTAAATACCCAATTTTTACTCCTTTTATTACAGAATAGGATAAGAATACCAATGTTCTATTCTTTATTATTTACATATATTACATTCCTTGTGTATTATCTGGAGTTTTAAAAGAGAAATTCTGATTCTGATATCCCATCTCCACTTGTACTATCTAGGGATAACAATATTGTTACGTGTTGGACGTTTTGAAATTAGACATTACTTCCAACATTGTCACGTCCATAGCATACGAACTATCAAAATGTTGCAAATTAGTTTGATTATACTGTAAAGTTACATTGTAACACTACCTAGGTCAGTAGATAATCCACGAGAGTCTATCTATCTTCATTTTTCAAGACCGTCTTGCGTTGAAAATGCTCACAACGTGTAAATAAGCGAAACACGTGTCCGCGTTCTTAAAGTGTTGTGGTTAGTTGGGGTAAGACCTTTTCTTTTTTGTCTATGTTTTATTTCTACCTACGTTATATTGTTCTGTTACTTAGCCTGTACCTAGAATTTTTTCTTCAACACTACCTGCATCCACCCCTTACTAATAGCTGCTTTTGCCTTCAATTACTTTATTTAGATTTCTGTACCTATCATTTCCAAATATTTCTGTCAACTCGTTGTTGCAGCTTAATATTTATTTTGTGTAGATTGTACCTTTTAGATATGTATTGACGTAGTTCTTGTGGAATGTTTATCCTATTATTATATGGTTTTACATTTATAAGCATTTACAATAAAAAGTTTAGAATCTTCAAAAATCATTGTTTGCAAAGCGTTCTTAGCTATTACAATTTTATGGTACGTTGTATTAAATTGTATTAAGTTTTATTGTAGGCCGGTACTGGTGCACATTTTTAGTCTATTCAATTCGGATTAACCCCCAGTAATGTTAACTGCAGTTTTTCCCCTATTATTATACTTCTCAGAAGATGGATCAAATTTTTTGGCTACAAAATTCAGATCACGCGTTGATCACGCGTTACACGCGTGCTTACACAACCACTGCTTAGTAAAGTGCCCCCACTACCTCCGGGTGTTCCGCCCCGTCTTATCTTCATCCCCTAATTTGTATTACAGCCTTTAGAATAATTTTTAAAGGATCAACGTCTTCGAAACTCCACCCGCCATTTTTTCCACCACTATTCCAAAATTTGTAATTCTTTCAGACATCAGTAGAAAACGACAGTTGCATTTTTGGTTTTGATTTAAAAAGTCAAACTTCGGGAGCGACAATCAGCGTCAAATATTTTTACTTTAAGTTGTAATTGTAAATGTGTTTGTTGAAGTGCTGTTGTGAACTATATTATTAAGCTATTAAATAAATAGTTAAAAAATCGAGAGTTATTCATAAACTCAACGAATTGGATAATCCAAACCAGCGGTCCAACAATCAGTTCGTCAAACTAGGCGTCAACACTCTTGTCTTAACCTTTTCTGTCTTTATTTATCCATCTAGTATATTATTTCTATCAGTAACAATCCTGTAGCATAAATACCCTAAAACTCCTATCCTAAGCCCCTCACTCACACACTCCTCCAATTATCAAGAAATCCTAAACGTAAACTTCCTTTCCCACCTGCCAAATTATTGGCAATTTCTCCCGTCCTCACTGACGACTTCCTCAACTACTTCGAGGATCTCCCCGCTGCCATCAAATGAACAATCTCCAGACACACACGTACGCCAACAAAAATTAAATAACACATAACAAATTGCATCACATCCGGTTGAGTAGGACCTAACCAAATGGTCCTATAATCCGACACTACCCAGTCGTACGGACCGCTGGGTGTCTTTTGAAGATTTCCCCTCTTCCCTGTAAACAAATAAAAAGCTATTCTAAGCTAGTCCTACCTCGTCTAACCTAGCGCTCTTCTCTCGTAAATTGTCTACATTGTTTTTTTATATCGGTGTGTTTATTGTACTTTTCATTCGTCTTTTGTGAATATTTTTTTCACTCATTTATTAACTCGAAATTATTTCTATTTGTTTATGTTGTTCTGTTCCTTTCTTTTGTATATAAACTTTGTTAGTTGCGGTATTAGTTATCGTTATGTTTTATTAAATAATAGTCATTTAAAACGCTAAAATACTAAAACCAAATAATTGATGGCAATGGACGAGTTCGTGAGACTAACAATACATACTAAAGAATTCAGTACAATTTTTATAAGTTCTAACATCGACATTCTTTTGGTCGTTTAAGTGATTCCTTTCTGCTATTAAAAATAATTGCTTGTTTTAATTACGTATGTTTACATCTATGGATTATACTTCAAGATGCTGCGCAGTCCCATTCCTGTTATTTTTTATTATAAAAATATTCTGTTTCTGAGCTCTATAGAATCAATTTATGTATTTTGACCACCTTATTTCAACAAAATTTTTATCCCTAAATGATGCCGAATAATTTTATTAATAATAGAATTATCAAGTCATTAATGTAATGTAATGCGATAAGATTGAATTCATTTTATAATGTACTGGAAACTGTTTCCTCAAACATTGGTAACTTCCATAGAAGCCATTTAAAGGTAATGCGATTAATAACAATTTTCGAGGATACATCAATAAGTTGTCAGTAAATTCCCTGTAATTTTGAAAAGACTTGTTGTGTTAATAAAGGTAATGGGATTTAGTACTTGTTAAATTGACTTGCTGTTCATGCTGTACCTTGCACAAAATAAAAGATTTACAACATTCACAAAGAAATTTAATGTATTAACAGGGGCGTATGAGGCAATGAAATACAAAGAGATTAAAATAGCCCATCATGTAGATACATTACATATACAATATGTTATATTGTAAAATAATTTCCGAATATGACTAATTTCCGGTTACACTGAATGTCGTTATAAACTTAAGTATATTAACACAGACTACCCGTATTCCATTAGGTTTTAAATATCTTCTTTACAACAAACGGTACTTTTAAGAAAAATTTTCATATGGGTCTATGACGAATAGTATGTTAAGTACGCGTTTTTAATTCATCAGATAATTGGAAAAAAAACAACACAATGTCAAAATTGCTATAAACAATTACTTTTATATTTCCCTAGATATTAACTTATTAATAAATTAAACCATAAATCTCGAAGCATGGCTTTCCCCGTACTAACAGCAACAATAGTAATAAACTTCAGTACAATTATTTTACTCATTTCTATCGATATAGGAAAATACTGTCACGAATTGTACTTGCGGTTTGTGTTGGTTCAGTCCTAATTAACAACACCTTCCTGGAAAAGATAATGGATATTCTCGGCCTTCCTAGATACGTCTGAAATATACTAGCAACGATCAATTAAAAGACAAGAACGTTCTGGAAGAAATGCTGACCGAGTCAGTTTGTTTACATCGTGCGTTGACAAGTGACAGGAGCGATAGACAGGTGATCGATAGTCATAGAGTGGCGACAGTTCAACGCAAGCATACGTGTTGGCAAAGAATACGGCGACGGGAGAAATAGATTTACTAGTGTGAAAAATTGTGTAGACTTGTGTTAATCAGAAGTGTAGTTAATTTAATTTAGTTGTTAATAAATTTCTTTGTTTTCATTCGTCTAATTGTGTTTTCGTGAATTAACATGTCACAATACATAGATAAATTTACTAATATTGTACTTGTTAATGTAATGTTGCTGAATGTAAACTATCGAAAAGATTTACGTAATTAACAGAATATTTAGTATCATCTCATTACTCTAAACCCAAGACTTTCTATGCAATAATTTGCAACTTGTACCTACGACATTACTGTTTCTTGTTTATTCTGATGAGTAGTTAAAAGTAGTGGCGAAATTATAAACACAACAACTGCTACATTAGTTATATACGTGTGTAATAATAGTATAACAGATGGTTAGCAAGAGGACTCTTAAGCCAAAATGTACTTAAACGTTTCTTGGCTCCGGTATAAGTTTCTGACTACTTTCAACCACTCCATTACCACTTACTAAAGGATACTGTGGTGGAATTTCACAAACAGTATTAAGTACGTAATGTCAACATTTGTTTCCGTAGTTATACGCCCTTAAGCCTTTAACCCATAAATTATATTCGGTTTATGTTTATATGGTAAGTACATACCTACAGTGTAGTCCGCAAATATGAAATAAGGTCATTTTGACAGAAATTATAAACTTTTAAGAAAACTCTCGGAATAGGTCGATACATAATTTGAAATTGGAATGTTTGTATAAAGGAGGTAATATCCTTTGAGGTCACACCCTCTGAAATCTGAAAGCTCCCCTGAATATTTTAAATTCGAATGGGTTCTTTGGAACCACGAAAGGAATTTGTATTTTTTATTCATCAGTAAATTTGGTGTATTAAATTCGAAGAAAATGAATATTAAAAATTTTCAAATTATATAATAATGTCGATGTTTTGCAAACTCATAATCGTAAGAAGTATTTTTATTACATTAATATGATGTGTAAAGTAAATTTTAAATATAAATATGGAATTAACAGAAACAACGACTCCGAAGGTTAATACCTCTATCGGCATTGAATGACACTGTTGATTTCGAAAGATTCTCAGACGAAGATAACATATTCCAAAAAAAAGGAAAGTATTAAAAATCTTTTTTCGTCTAAAGATTAAGAATCAAATATCTCACATTTCGAACGCGTCCCACCAAGCAGACACTAGGAACTGAAAGCCAAATCCCACAACCGGTTTCTACCTATTCGGTCTCATCAGGCTGTATGATAAATATCATATTTATTATCTTATAGGTCTGACCATTAAGTTACAAGGGGTAATCTGTAGTTGGTAAATATTAATTCAAAAATTAATTCACGTTATTCCATTGAACTTAACCTCAACTAAAAACATTCCCAAATATTTCATTTCTTAGTTTAGTTCTGGTGAAGTTCTGTGTATCTATATTGTAGCGATAATAAATAAATTCCGTTGAATCATTTAAAAACGGTCACTTTTAAAGAGTGTAAATATACTCTTTGAAAATGACTCGTTGGAAGAAAAAGTTGTTGAATAATAACTTTTATCTTTTCTTCAAGAATTATATTAAAATGTTTTATCAGAATTACACCATCGACAGCCTAAATAGTAAAAACTAAAAATATTTCCATTATAGGTAAACTAAATTGCTTTATTCGTAGTCGCGTTGACGAATTATAAATATCGTAATAATATCAATCTAAATATAAATATGAAATCAACAGACACAACTGCTCCGAGGGCTAATACCCCTACCGGCATTGAATTACACTGTTGATTCCAATGGATTCTTGGACGAAGATATAACATATTCAAAAAAGAAGGAATTAAAATCAAAGATCTCACATTTGGAACGCGTCCTACCGAGTAGGCACAACGAACCGAAAGCCATATCCCACAACCGGTTTCGACCTATCGGGTCTCATCAGGTGGGTGCTAACAGAAAGGCCTTAACAGGCTATATGATAAATAAAAATATGGAATCCACTGTGAAGGACGCGTTCTAAATGTGGGATCTTTGATCTTAATATTTAGACGAATAAGGATTTTAGTTCCTTCTTTTTAGAATATGTTATATCTTCGTCTAAGAATACATCGGAATCAACACTGTAATTCTATGCCGGTAGGGGTATTAGCCCTCGGAGTAGTTGTTTCTGTTAATTCCATATTTATATTTATTTTTATATTTATAATATAGCCTGTAAAGGCATTTCTGCCAGCGCCCACCTGATGAGACCCGATAGGTCGAAACCGGCCGTGGGATATGGCTTTCGGTTCGTTGTGCCTACTTGGTAGGACGCGTTCCAAATGTGAGACCTTTGATCTTAATTTTAGTTCCTTCTTTTTTAAATATATCGTGATAGCAACTCATTCTTATTCTTCAGGAACTATTCATCTTATCGGTTTTTACCCGCGACTTCTATAATTTCGGCTGCACCCTAATTTTGAGTCTGAATCTGGCTGAAACGTTATCCGACTACAATTCTAATTGTGTTCCTTAAATCAACTCAACGTCTACTTTACCACAGGGAAAGCCTTGTAAATATTTTCGAAACTAATTCTTGAGTTACAGACATTTCTTTTCACAAAGACCATCACCATTCATTGTCTTTAGTAATAAATATGATGAAACATGAATTATAACCATCGTTTATAGTGAAAACCGAATTGGAATTATTTTCTTAAGTTTAATGGAAAATTTACAACCAAACAGACGCTTGCTATTTTTATTGAAAATACCACGACACAATATTTCACAAATGAAATAAAAATACCTAAGGCGCTTTTTGAAATGAGTGTTATTTTTAGTAGAGCACGTAACAATATGGCAAATATATTCATTCTTTCTTAAAGAGAGGTACGTAAAAGCTTGCAACATAAATTTAAGACGTCTTTAAAGATAAATAACCAATTCTCATATAAAATCGAAGCGCACATAAAGTTCATCGACTATAAATTTACCTTGTGGTATTGGAATGAAATATTGTACTCGATTTAGATCCAATACGACGATGGGGTGTGCATATGTCGTAGGCATAGGGAAATGGGGTATAATACGCCCCACATTTTAAAAACAAATTAATAAACTCGAAAATTTCAAGAATTTATTTAAAAATAAGTAAAAATAAAGTAACCAAAACAGTTTCTCATTCAAACCGAAATAATTTTTGTAATATGAACTACTTCACAATATGCAAATCAAAATTAAAAGACAATGTAGTGGGGCGTATTACCACCATGGGGATTAAAATACGCCCCGTTGAAGAACTAAAAAATAAGTACTGTCAACTTATTTTTCACTTCTTAACCGTTTCTTCTGATGCCCACACCTATTGCAATATATACTGAATTCAATTATCTTTTGATTTGGTTGAATAACAGTGTTCTCAACACTTAACACGGTCTGTGTCTTCAATGTCTGAAGCCTCATCATAAGAATTTTCTTGCTCGTTTTTTTTTTCTTTTATTTTTACACCAGATAAACCAGATTTATTAAGACCTTTCCCCAAATTTTACTAACATTCTATTCGGGGCAAACCCCACTTACTGTAGTGCTTGAATATGTGAGACCAACATTCTTTCATGTTCTCTGCCTAGGGTAGGACATCGGCAAAGATATTTATTAGGACTATTAATGGTTATGTGTCTTCTTATGGTTCTTGAAGATATACCATACTCCCTACTGACTGCATTCACCCCTATTTGTCAATTTTTCACTTTTTCTGTGGCAGTAGCCGTTGCAATGTCTGCCATGATGTCGCTGAATAAAATGAGTTTAAAACATTCATTATGTTGCCATTGTGAGGACATCTCTCAATAACGAGCGTTTTAGAATTATTTCCATCGATAATAATTATTAGATGTTAAACATTAATTTAACATTAGGTAACAGCCAGTTCAAATGTCATTACTTGGTAATTTGTGTGACATACGCATACACAATTCCGATCATTTCTATTTATTAACATTTCTGTTTAATATCTTTGAATAAACACTGAAGCGAAATATTGCATTTAAAGTAAATATACAACTTAATTTGCAATGAAATCGGTCAACCGATTAAAAATTGTGGCTAGGGTGCATACACTGTGTCCGCTTCCGAATTACTTCCTATAATATTTTATTTCAGTTCATCCAACGTACAAGTGACTAAACATATTGAAATAAAATACTATTTATTGACCAATATGTGACAGTGTGGGTTTGAACCACGAAAAACAATTAAAAATAAAGTAAATTAATAGCTAACTTAAACACTTGTGTTTACTCGATAGGTGGCTGTGTACTAAACATCATTCAGCTACAAATAGTCATAAACACTTGTTTAGAACAAAATTATTTTGAATTTAACAACAATATTTACAAACAATTAGATCGATTACCAATGGGATCACCTTTATCTCCGCTATTCGCAGAAATATATATGTCATTTTTTGAAAACTCTTTATTTTCGGAAAAAAATAACAAATTACTGAAAAATATCTTCCATTGGTCACGATACGTTGACGACATTTTATGTATATGGTTGAGCACTTCAAGACAGTTAGAACAGTTCCTTAATTTTCTTAACAAAGTAAATAAAAAAATACAGTTCACCATAGAAACAGGTAATGAAAAAGGCCTCAACTAGATGTAAATATTCAAATAAACAATCAAAAATTAAATTACGATATTTCGATATTTACAGGAAACCAACTTTTACTGACACTACTATACATAACCAAGCAAGACAATCAACACAAATTAAACTTTCGGCCTTCCATAGCATGTTACACCGTCTCTTAGAATTCCCTTTGAATCAGGATAATTACAATAAGGAACTTTCGATCATTAAACTAATAGCCACAAACAATGGTTACAAAACAAAACTAATAGATGACCTAATAAGAACAAAAAACAATAGGAAAATTAAAAAACAATTATATGCAGGATCAAATTTAAGTAACGAAACAAATTTTAAATTCATCAATTATATGCCCAATATAAGTAGTAGGATTTGTAATCAACTTAGCAAATTAGGAATTAAAACAGTTCATGTAAATAAAAATAATCTAGGGAAAATGTTAGTAAACAACAAAACCAAAATTGACATACTAGATAAAAATGGAGTTTATAAATTGAAATGTGATAATTGTGACGCATATTATATAGGCCAAACGGGTAGAAACCTAAGAACCAGATTTGACGAACACAAAAAGGCTATTTTAAAAAACATTTGTAACACAGGATTAAGCACGCATTGTATCGACCACAATCATTCTGTAGATATTAATAACATTACTTTGTTACACTTTGAAAACGAAGGAAAAAGACTTAATCTTTTGGAACAGATGGAAATTAAAAAAGCCTTTTTAAGAAAAGATCATATCACTAACGATCAACTAGACTTTTAAAATAATTTAATTATAGATAAGTACTTAGGTTTCCACCCCCCCCCTACCTTGAACTAGTATTTAAGGCAATATTATAGATTGTAACTTTAGTGTAATATCCTGCTCTCTTGAAAAAGGCTTCAGCAGCCGAAACAATTGTCGAGCATTAAACTCTCAGTGTGAAACAAAAAAGCAGTATTTTTCTTTTCCTTTCCTTTTTTACAATGTTTCACAAAAAACCATCTGCTTATACTATTCAAACTATTATAATAAACATCATTATTAGTCAATTTTAAATAGATGAATTCGAGTTATATTTGAAAACCAATTAACTGTCTGCTAACGAATCAAAATGTGTATGTATAGGATAAGGCTAGAACGGACCGACTTGTAGGAGAGGCTGACTATTAGCGATATTTCTGACATTGTGGATAGGAGATATGAATTTAACTTCTTATCGTTACAAAACATGCCCAGTACGTACACACGAAAGAGAAACGTAATTCATAAAACTGCTCGGTCAGGTTACCTTCAACCTAGATACTCAGCGATCAATTTAAAATAAATTTGGAATGACCAGGGTCGTTTTCACTAGATACGTCCAGACTGCCTGGTATGGATCGCATTATAAAAAAAGGATTGGCAATGAACCTATAATAACGCTAAAATAGGCAATAAATCTAAAATAACGCTAGAGTGAAATTTCACCTCACACTTTACTAGGAGTCAACAACCTTCCTGAGTCTAATCTCCGAGCTTTAGCAGGGCCAACACACTTATTGGCCTAGCCCAGCAAAACCAAGCAGCCACTACCCAAAATCACATTAGACGGTCAAATCTGAAATCACCCTAGTAGGAATTATATTAATATAGCTCTTGGATCTATATTACATCCATACAAATGTCAATCAAAATAATTTGACCAAACCTGTTGGTAGCAACTAACTGTCTTTTACTTCAATGACTGCCAAAAATCAATAAGATAAACAACAACAACAAAAATAAAATAAGTTTTTGATTAGCGTTCTGTCGAAATTGCCAGGCGTATACCGCGATTTCGAACTTATTGGTTCTCATCAGCACGCCAAAGAGAAGTCAGACAATCGCGTAGCACGGCTGGTAGTGTCGGCAGAACGCTAACCAATAGAATACTTTTATTTTTGTTCGATTTGGTTACGCTACGACGTGAGTTCAGTTAAGTCAATGTCCTTATTATAAAATATGCAGCAAATATCTACAGATGGCGTTCACTGCACAGTCTGAACTTATTTAGACCTCCAAAGAAAAGTAGCCACCAAAATTAGTTATTACATTTAGACAGTCAATTTAAAAACCATTCAATTGCTAACACACGTGGATCTAAATAGATTAAGCACTTTTCTTCAAACATCTGATTTTGTATCAACATTGGACTTATTCAATTTAAAATACCTTATGGTAACTTAATAAAGCCTGGCCTCAGCTGTAAAGAACCAAAATACTTAGTGAGTAGGGACTCATCCGTATAGTACAGTAAAAGTTATTCAAAAAGGTATATAATGATAAAACAACGCAACAGTTCTCATACCAAGCGATTTAATAAATAAACTCAGTCTTACAGTTCACTTCATAAAATCACGGAGATATCTGAAAAGAACGACAGTAGGTAACATTGCTAAATTTTTTCGAGAGCCATCATTTTATTATTACTGAACATAACGCTGGTAAATGCCTTAGAGTCAAACAACGTTGTCTAAAGGACAATATTACAAAATTCCTTCGAAGCCGGTTCGCAGTACTAAAAGGCTTTTGATTTCACTTTAAAGGATGTCTTTGAGGTTATTGCTAATAATGGCACAAGAATCTGAACCTACAAAAGCTAAGGACAATGGAATATAAAGTATAGTATTACTATATATCTTAACTAATAATAAATCAGCAAATTGTATCACATTTATTCGGTGTGCAATAGATAATTGAAACTGTTTATAGAATTGCAGTAGATATCGTTTGTAACAACATCTGCTGTAATAGGCGAGCAGGTGGATGCCAGAAAGTAACTTAGAAAGTCAAAATACCGATCATGGTCATCCTAGCGGCTATTTTTGATGATTTCTGTTAGGCGTGTGAAGGGCGTGAGAGCATTAACAATTTTTTCCTAACTAATTTAAGTAATCTGCAGAAGGTACAAATTAATTTAAAAATGATTATTATATTAATGATTTTTCGATTACTAAACACAAGTATAGTAACAGCAACATTAAGTAAAGTGCAATTTTAGTCAAAATTCTGACAAAAAAAACGCTCCTTATACTAAGCTTATCCTGATCATGAACTCGACTCAGGTTTTCCTTTTATAGACTAGTTCATATTCTACATTATCCCTACTACTGATTTCACGCATCCCATTTCTTGCACAAATTCTTCGTGCCTCTCCTTTCTCTTCACGTACATCTCCACTCATCAATGGAATTTTCTCTCTTCAAAGCCTATCTCAATAAGTTCGAGTCATTGTCTCTATTATTCTCTTTTTCTCCTCGAATCCAATATTATAGTATTCTAGTCACCGTCTCCATTGTTTTCCTTCTAGTACAATCTGACGCTTGAGCCAAAACTTAACTTTGCGTGGGCGGGCAGTCCCTCCGACATACACAGTGGTGCAAAGCTGGAGGGTAGGTCGTAAGGCCCTCTTCAGCTTCTTTCAGGAATCGTGGGAATGGGTGGGTGGTGTGGTTAGGGAGAAAAGGATGACGGACGAAATGAAGACAGAAAGGAAATATAATATTTATATGTGGAATATTACAGCCCCAGCATTTGCTTAAGTGATCCAAGGAAACCACAGAAAAACTTGAACCAATTGTCACACGACCACAGCTGACCCGGCCAACAGTAAAAGAATTACTACCCTACACTATGCATGTTGTTTTTACAAGTCAACAGTTTCAGCACCTTCTTTTAATAAGGAAATTGATTACACCTGTGCTTATAAAAAACTTTTCTGGCATCTGAAACAAAATAATTTAACCTTACCTTCGAATGGATAGAAAATATTGATCTAAAAATTCTTTGGCATGTTTCAATGTTTCCTCAGGCGATCTTGCGACACAGGAATGTTTTGAATGCTGGTTCATTAAACTACCCAGGCATACATTGGATGAGCATGGTATACTCTGAAAGGAAAGAAAAATAATGAGAATGAGTCACCAAAATCCGATACTTAATTTACACCTAAGTATGTAGATCATAAGTTTAAAAATTAATGTAAAGTAATTGTAGTACATGACACATTCAAATATTCTATTGATAAAATATACTTTGAAATACTAATAGATTATAGTTAGACAGGTGATCGATAGTCATAGAGTGGCGACAGTTCAACGCAAGCATAAGTAGTGACACAGAACTGTTAACTGAGCAGTCTGAAGTGTCGCAATAGGAATTCGCCTCTTATACATATGATATAAATGTTAAATGACGAGATTTAAAAATTTTAATTTACACCTCGACAGAAGAAAGTGATAGAATGGGTTTATAACTATGATCGTCAATAGAAACCTGCACGAAAATATAGTAACAAATAGATATAAAAGATTAAAAAAACACTTAGTTTCACAGAATTTTTATTTAAATTGTCTGATAGCTGTTTCGACTTTTACATTATTATAAAAGTCTCTGCGTGTTCCAAATCGTATTTATAAAGGGCGGTTATAGGTATCTATAGGATATCAAGTGGCATAAACTTTTTAGAAGTAACAACCACAAACAATGACAATAAACATGATTTTAGTATTTTCCATAAACCGACACACACTGACACAGCTATTCATTCCAAATCAAATCACCCTTTTCAACAAAAATTAGCTTAATATACCAACGTCGAAAGCTAATTATAACAAAGAACTAAACGTTGTCAAACAAATTGCACACAATAATAGATATAATCCAAAAATAATAAACAGTACAACTATACTGGATAAAAAATTGTACAAAAAACGTTTGTTTAGTTCTTCCTATTTGTAATGCTGAAAATAAAAATTATTGTACATAGACAACTCCACTGCTCGCATTTCATCTTTTTAAAAAAAGGTAATCCATATTGTCTCATTTAAGACTACAAATAAATTAAGTAAATTTACAAATATAAGATAAGAGATGCTAATAAATCAGTCATATATAAATTAACATGTGTGTCTAGCCAAAAATGCTATATAAGTCAAACAGGTAGATCATTTAAGATTATAATAAGAGAACATCTTAAAAAAAAAATTAATTATGCAAATCCATTACTGTCGAAAATCACAATTTCAACGATAATTACAAAATTTTACATACCTATAATAAAGGGAAAAAAACTAAATACTTTAGAGTTGTTAAAAATAAATAAAATCAAAAACAAACATTCAGAATTATTTTTAAATAATCGGTTAAAACTTAATCCTTTACCTCTATTAAAACTATTTTAAAGCAACCCCCACTTTCACTAAGTGTGTATATTAGATGTGTGTTTGTATTTTAATCAGTGTTTCCACTTGAAAAAGGTATAGTGTACCGATCAATTGTGGAAATAAATATAATTTGTGAAAAATTTTACCATCTTGTGTTTTATCAATACAAGGTATACATGTTAGTTTCAATGATGGGGAAGACATTAATATGTAGTTGTTCGTTGGTTATGAATTTACCTTGGTGACGGGATTTCTATATTTATAGAATTTTAGAAGATTTTTAACTTTTTTTTAACAGGATTTGCTTCAGACTTGAATACAGTGCAACGAAAACTTTTCCGAAACTTTAGCAAGCCTACAGACACGGTATTTTAAGTGCCCCTGTTTCCCGTTGGTTTAAAGCATTTTTAGAAGGAAGAGAATCGACGGAAGCTAAACCACGCACCAGAAGACTTTCAACTGCAAGAACCTATGAAAATTTAAATAAACACCGGGATTTTTTTCCTTCAGATTGTCGGTTAAGGGTCAGAAAGATCGGAGAACAAGTCAATCACCGTTCACCAGGTTCTGACCAATTAAATGGAAATAAGAATAATATGTGCGAAAAAGGTTCCAAAAAGCCTTTCGAAGGAGAAAAATAATATCAGGAAAGAAAAATTGCTTGACTGTTTGGAATCCACTGATAATTATTAAAAAAATTAGGAACGTGTCTTTACTAGTGACAAGAGTTGAGTGTTTGGGTTCGACTCGAAAACCATACTCCAAAGTATGGAATGGTACACTCCAGCGTCTCCAGAGCCAAAATTTCTTGACAAAAAACTGCCTTCGTAGGCCTGCTGATGTTTTGCAAAAGTTTCTGTTGCACTGTGCTCAAGTTTGAATCAAAACCTGAAAGCACACCGTTGTCTGAAATTAATTTCAGTTATTTTTAAAAAGTACTACGAAAATCGGTTTCATGAGAAAAATGACTATTGACAACCAAATGATTCGGCCGAGTTCAAAATCGTGCTGAACGCGTATCGCATGTCTACCTGTCGCTCCTCCGAGTCCCCTGCTTCCAGTATTGGTATATCGACCGCTACGTTGTCTGTTTCATTACTTCATCTACACACCCGGTATACAGCCAACTAGACCACTCCAAGAAAACCGAAAGGCGATGTAATACTGTTAAGGAAGGTTAATAAGAAAACGACAGGGTATGTCCATTTGAGACGTCATCCTCCTTCATGACAACGCCAGGTCACACACCGCAGTTTTGACAAGCAATACATTAGAAGAAATGGGCTGAAAAACCCTCGACATCCTCCTTATAGCCTCGACTTGTCACCCTGTGATTATTTTTTGTTCGCACCCTTGAAAGAATCACTTGGAGGCAAAAGAGAAGAAAGAAATCAATGAAGAAGTAGAAGAATATGTGCGCAATTGGCTGACAACTGGCCCTCAAACTTTTTATGAAGAATAAATATTCAAGCTTTCAAATTGGTGGCAAAAGTGTGTAGAACACGGAGGTGACTACATTGAAAAATGTTAAATATTTAGTTTGTATGTGCCACTAATCAATAAATTTATTTTACAAAATTACCGTTTATATTTGATTTACCCTCGTATATCGAAACCATGAAACTATCAGAGATGGCTCATGATTGCGAACTCTTTGGTTGTCTTCAGTGCAGTTTCAACAGGACATCAACCTATTTACTTACAGCCGTAAAACAGCATTCAACGAATAATTACAAACAGTGTGGTGAACGCCATCTGTAGAAATTTACTCACTAATCACGAATTATTTAGTTTTTGACAAACTCCTCGTCGCTTAAGGATATCGAATTACCAAACTAAATCCACAGTTTTGTCGAAATAAAATCCAATGCTTGTAAGTCACTTAACTCATGGCAGAATTCATCATGGTGTTTCTTGAATTTTAAGAATACTTTCTCAAATTTATTTTTTTATATTCATGACAATATACGGTCAGCTTCCGATACGAGAATAATTTATAATATATAATAAGGCTTTTTACAACGTGTGTTTATAGTAGGAACAATGAAAAATACCGTTTCAAGATGATAACTAAAAAGTTAGAAGAGACTCACCCCCTCATTACCACAAACCATTTTGTTAAGATGGGCACGTGTTTCGCCCACTTTGTTTGAGGGAATTATCAACGCGAGACTGGTTCGTGAGCTTCAAATTTTATAATTTATGCTAAAATTTATATCAAACATTACTGAAAATGGGGGGATTTGAAACAATTATACAAAGAGTAAACTTGATGAAATACGGTTACTGGATATGCACTTAATTTGGCTTCAGATTTCCCTTAACCTGTTTGTCAAAGAATGAGTTATAAAAGTTTATTTTTTAACCTACGATTAAAGGTTTTACGAACATTATGTTACGGTATTCATATTTTTCTTTGTTACATATACCGTTACATGAATGCTGAAGCACGCGTTATTTAAAGTTTTAATAAATAATGATAATAAATGATAAAGGTTATTTTTGATTTTTTTTCTACGGTATTACACATACTCACGTTTTTTCTTTCCTTTCCTCTCACACTGTTACATATAAGTCACCAACATCTCCACGATGCTTTAAGTTTACTGATTTTCAGTAAACATCGACATAAATTTCAGTATAAATTATAAAATTTAGAAAAGAAAGAATACCAAGTGTCGTGGTCTAGTGGTTTAGATCATTACTATTAAAATAATTTATTGCGAAACTCAACAATATTGTTACGATCGTTAAGGATCATTATCAAGAGCAGATTTACTAAAGTGTAATACTATTAACAAGCTATTTATACCTATACTACGAGTTAGTTAAAAGAAGTAGGGAGTTTGTTGAGACAAGGTCTGTTTGGTTGTTCACAAGGTTTAATTTGTTTTTAATTTGCAAGTTTTCTAACATGGATAACTTTTTACTATTATTAATGTTTTAATGGAGAATTTTTACTTGTCTCAACAAGCACCCTACATTTTTATCTCACTTGCTATTTATGTATAAATAGCTTCTTATTTAAACATTCTGGAGGTCACCGGATCGATTCCGGATCTGTCTACTCTGGTACAAGTTTTCTGTGGTTTCATTGGATCAATTAGGCAAATAATAATAATAATAATACTAATATTCCACAGAAAATCGTTCACTTCTCGTCTGCTTTCATTTCGTCCATCTTATATTTCTCTCCCTAACCACCATCCACCCTCTTTCACGATTCCTGAAAAGAGACTAAAGAAGGACTTACGCTCAACCCTACGGTTTTGCACTACAGTGTAGGTCCGAGGGACTGTCTGCCCACGAATATGAGTAGCTGGTGGGAATGAAACACCCAAAATTTTTTTCTCATGGGTCAGTATCACGTTGATAATGCCCACTATTAAAGTGGATGAAACATGTGTCCGGCTTAACTAAAAGGTTTGTGGAAATTTCTAGTGTTTTATTTCTTACTAAGTATTAAAATAAGTTTCTATCAAGTGAATGTAGAAAGAATTAATCATAAAAAGTTTGTGATAATTAAGGGTGAGACTCATTTAACTCTTTTAGTGTCCTTTTAACACCCACAATTTAATCTTTCAAGAATTTCAACCTAGAAAAAAATTATGTAAAACCAATTTAAAGTGAATTTCCTTAAGTGATAATAATATTCAAAAAAGGAGCACAAAAACTAGTTCCTATAACAGACTACTGGCGATAATTTTTGATTGATGCAAGACGGATTTCTTTTATTTGTTTGCCTGTCTGTCTTACCCAATAGCCTAATCATCATTTTATTTACATTTAATTTTAAAACTAGCTATATATAGATTAATAACTAATTCTGCCAACTTTTAACGACTAAAATGTTTTGTAAAATACGAAAAGAATACAGAAAGTTCAGAAATTTATGACACAACAGGGAAATAAATGTGTTGCCAAGTATATTCAGGAAGCTGGGTAAACAGTATCCTTAATTATTTCTAGTAACTTGTTACAACTTTAGTAATCTCTTTATGTAGGCATATAAAGCTGAAAATAACTTACACGCTATCCTCAATAATCTGGCATAAAAATCATAAGGAGATTTATTCAAATCGATTGTAATTATCAAAATGGATCAGTACGTTTGATAAATTAGCTTTACGTCCACATGTCTCACTGACCTACATATTTTGTGTAAAGTCGCCGATAGGGTGTATAATTCTCCTTAGCTTCCTTCAGAATTCCTGGGGATGGGTAGGCGATAGTTGGGAAGAAATAGACGATAATACTTTGTTTTTATTTATTTATCAATATGACCATAAAAGGTAAAGTTAATGTCAAAGATTGTTTTATAGTCTATAACAAAGCTAAATAAAAATATAAATATGGATTCAACAGAAACAACTACTCCGAGGGCTAATACCCCTACCGGCATTGAATTACACTATTGATTCCGATGGATTCTTAAACGAAGATATAACATATTCAAAAAAATAAGGCATTAAAATTCTCACTCGTCTAACTATAAAGGATCACAAATCTCACATTTCGAACTCGTCCTACACAGTAGGCACAGCGCACCGAAAGCCATATCCCAAGACCGGTTTCGACCTATCGGGTCTCATCACGTGGGCGCTGGCAGAAAGGCCTTTACAGGCTATATGATAAATAAAAATATGGAATCAACTGTCTAAACCTATTTTTTTTTAATGGAGGCCAAATGACAACAACCCCTGACCTGGCACTCTAACCTAACATGTACGGTTAGATTCTCAAACGATAATCTAACTAATCATCTGTTTTAGTGCGAACTAGGATGAAACAAATCATTCTACAGTGATATTTATTTCAAAGTGGCAGTAATATGGCTGAAGCATTCCTTTCTAAATTCAATTAAGAACATATTGATAGTTAATCAATACAACAACTCATTTTGTACAATAGGTGTACAGATGCAATGTTTATGTAGTTTTATTATGTATAGAAGTGGGTAGCTGTTCTGAATATTAAAATTTTACATTTAAATCTAGCTTTTTCTATTAATAAATACGTACACCGTTAATATGTATTTATCAGTTAAATCATCGAAAAAAATTTAATATTTTTAAGGCTTTTTAATAAATCTGCAAACATCAAATTTCTTTTCTTCATTTGACTATAAATACAATATTATTACCATTGTTTATGAAAAAAAAAATACTTAAAGGATTTCTTTTTTTTATTAGGTCTATCTGTACATTTCTCGATTTTCAATATATGCTTAAAATATGAATTTGCCGATCATTATCATTAGTATTTCTTTCGATATTTATAGAAGAATACAGAAAAGCGTAAACTGCGACAACTATTTTGGAAAAGAAATTTGTCGTATTACTTTTATCTAGTAGCTGATTTAAATCTACTTAAACTGAACAATTTTCCGGAGATACTCAAAATGTGCAGATTAAATCTAACAAGTTCAAAATCACTATAAGATGTATTAGTCATGTCATGTCATATGTTATTTCCACAGAACTCTGGTAAGGTATAATTTTTACATCCATTATTGTTATTATTTTTTATCATCCTTTCCAAATCGCGTGTACCTTCCATAAACATTGAAGAAAAAATATCGTAATTTATAGTAATGTTTATTGATCTTTCCAAATATTGCCGCCGCTTCTACCTCAATTACTTTCATAAAATTTCCTTACTCCTTTTCATTTGGAGCCTCGGCAAATTGCTACCATTATTTTAACCATAACCATCTAATAATACAAGATGTAGTGAAAATAATAACGAAAGTAATCAAATAGAACGAAATAAAAATATACATAAAATATTGAAAAAAAGAAAACATTTGGCAAGTTTCACAATGTTTTTATTTTCTCTCACGATCGTTTCGGTTACAACACCGTTTTCAAAGAGTATCTAAATGTGTACTAATAATGGAATATAATTTTGTTTCTTAAAGGCTATTCTCTCTATACCTGAATATTTACATTCACTAAGGGAAATTCGCCAAAATCTAACCGATCATTTACAATTGGAAGTCCTAATAAGCTGGCTTTATTTATTTTGAAAAATTTCAACATATTTAGCCGTTTACCTTTATTGCGTTGATGTAGCAGTTTTATATTTTATAAATCTAAAGAATGGTTTAAATATCAAAAAAGCTCATCTGTGCTCCTACTATTGTTGCCTTTTAAAATTGATTATATTTGCTCATCTAAACGTGTCTCTAAATATTGTCCAGTCTAGACTAAATAAAAGAAATTGCAATTTTTACAACTTAGTTTATAGACTCCTGACGTACATAATAAGTTTGTTTTTTCTTTATTGTTTACTAACATAGATTTAAGATTAGTTTGATTTACGTAAATGGTTTTAAAGTTACGTTTTTTTAACCGATTATGGACTTTTTTTAGTTTTGGTACAAAATTGATTAAATGATAATTTCCGTCAGGTTTAGCAGGGGGCATGACTAAAAGTTAAGGAGAATTACTTGTTTTTGATTTTTATTTATTAGTTTATCAATCAGTCAAGCTCATATCCGTTATTAGTTGCTAAAGATTTAATTAAAAGGGCTTCTTTATCAAATTAGGACTTGTTTAAGGGTAAACTAGCAAGCCTATGTAGGAGTGAACTTCTAACAACTAATGTTGTTCTGTCTTGATTTGGCATGCGGTAAAATATTCATGAATGTGGGTTTCCATATATATCAAAAGTGATTTTGTACTTTCCTCTATATAGGGTTAAATCTAAGAAATAAAGCGAAGAGTATTTTTCAGTTTCTATTGTAAATTCAATTTTGGTGAAAAAATAACGTTAAAAAAATTAAAAAAATCTAATTGTCTAGTACTTCTGATCCAAAATAGAGAAAACGTCATCGACATATCTCGTCCAAAAGCAAATATATTTTATTAAGGGGTTCTTAGTGCTGAATATTTTTGATTCAAAATTCGCCATAAATATTTCACATAGCAATGAGGACAAGGGTGAACCCATAGGTAAACCGTCAAGTTTTGAATAAAAACGGTTATTAATACTTTATTTATAAAATGTTTCATCATGTGTCAAGCTATTCTACTATTACAAATAAAAAATATACATATTTTTCAAAAAAGAAGGAATTAAAATCCTTATTTGTCTAGATATTAAGATCAAAGATCTCACATTTGGAACGCGTCCTACCAAGTAGGCACAACGAACCGAAAGCCATACCCACGACCGGTTTCGACCTATCGGGTCTCATTAGGTGGACGCTGGCAGAAAGCCCTCGGAGTAGTTGTTTCTGTTGATTCCATATTTATATTTATATTTATACATTTTTTTATCAATATGCTGTCAAACTGCCAGATATGGATAACGGTTTCCAACTCTTTGATTCTCATCACAGTTTTGTTTTGTTCTATTTGGTTACGTACTACGCTATGGTTTCAGGTCGACAAGTCGATATCCTTTTTAACGAAGGACCTTGTTGAACAATATCTGAAAAGTCTGAAAATAAGTAGCAAATTTCTATAGATATGTTGTCTACATTTATTCATTGAACGCTGTTTAATAGCAGAAAATGGGTTGGTTGGCGTTTTGCTGGATCTGTATACATCGTGCCATTCTAGTGAGAAGAATTAATATCGAAACCGCGATCCACATCTAACAGGTTCACCAGAATATATAAGAAGAAAATGTTTTTGTTTTGAACGAAATTAATTGTCTGAATACTAGTTGCGATCCTTAATATGAAATTAAAATAATGAAAACGATTGGCTTGCACAGATTTTAGTTAGTATACGAGCCATGTCGTAAATTCAGTTTGGCAAGTAGATACATGTTGATTGCTGCGGGTGTGTTGCTTGCTTAACTCACTAATGAACACTTAACCCTCTTCGGGAAAACTTAATTTGCCGAAGTCTATTTTTTATTTGAATGCAGCGAACTGGATTAAATTGTTCCTTGTTACGTTGACGACAAACATAATGACCAGAACGAAATGTTTTTGAATATCTTTAATGAAACAACTAACTAAACAACTTAACACCGAAAAAAAAACAACTATATACAAAAGGCATAAATGACTACAGATAATGAAGATAAAAAAATGAAAAGTGATTTCTGTTCTGTCGGTACGAAGGTAAATCGAATTCTGATCTAGATGGTTATAAACTCTTACTTAAAATTAACTTAAACTATCGGGGGAGAACAAGGGGTGGAAGAAGCGGTTAGTGGGGTATTCAACGACCTTACGCTAGTGTTAGTACGTGACAAATCGACAGTGCACAAATTCAAAATTTCTTTGAAAAAAATACTCAACTGACAGGCAGACGAAGACAGAGGGATAAAAATATGCATAAATTGGACATGTCATAAAGTCCTTGTCATCGCTGGAATGTTTTGAAAATATTTTATGAAACGGTGTAAACGAAAAGAATTAACATGAACTGCGCACCGACATTACATTTGTAGGATCTTGTGACACTTCATGAATTACTACAGATAACAATAATTTCGTATATAATCTACACTTAAAGTTACTTAGTATTAATCATCATCTTTGTTTTATATTTTTCAAAACTTATTTAGTAATTTTTATACACATGCAATATCCAAAACGACCGCGTAAGTACATTAAATATTAAGTTTTTGTAGGTTTATTTGAACAAATTTATAAAAAATATCAAAGTGTACTGGAGTCATATAAGTAATTTGAAGTTAAATTTATTGAAAGTTCAGCTATTTTATATGAACAAGTTGATATTAGTTAATAGTTTTTCAGAAATCCAGGAACATTTAAATTTCAAATTAATTATTTTTGTGCTAGCATCTAGAAACGGTCAGATCCAGTCACCAAAGTTAAATTTTAATGAAATAGGAATTTGAAATTATACAGATACAGGTGTAATTGATTCCAATAATAATGGATTTTCTTCGGGCCGTTGGTAATTTGAATAGAATGAACTGACCATGAGATATTACAAGATATTTAACAAAATTTCAAAATTTGTAGAGTTTGCAACTCCTCAAATAGAAGCGGACAAGAGACTCCTGCAATTTAAAACGTACGATGATTATTTAGATTCACTTGTAACAGGTGAAGACCTGTGCTACCTACAGAACACAGTAGTGGCTAGAACTCTTGCTGAACTAGGATACAGGTAACAACATATGTGACATGAATTTTGAAATAGCAGGTATATCTTAAATAAAATACGCATAATACCTACAGCTGATAAGCTAAGAGTATTACTACCCACAAACTATAGAAACTGTCCAATCCAATCTCTTGAAGCTTTTGCATTAATATAGTATATAACAGGCGGGCTGAAAGTTCGTGGGCTGGCCCATAGATAGTATCAAATCCATGTGATTTTTAGTTAGCCCTAACCTTCAAAAGACGCGTGTATAAATTTGACAGCTGTTGCACTATTAGTATCTGAGTTATAGTATTTTTAGTGAAAGAACTTTTGTTGCATTGAAAAAATGGATAAAAAGGAATTTCGTGTCATAATAAAGCGTTGCTTTTTGTCGAAAAAAAATCTATTGAAAGCAAGGCTTGGCTTCATAAGCATTATTCGAACTTTGCACCAGGAAAATCAACCGTAGGAAAGTGGTTTGTGGCTAAATTTGAACGAGGCGAAATGAGCACCGAGGACGATGCACGCAATGGACGCCCCAAAGAGGCTTTTACCGACGAAAACATAAAAAAAGTCCACAAAATAATTTTTGATAACCGTAAAGTGAAATTGATTGAGATAGCTGAGACCCGACTCTAAAGATATCAAAGGAACGTGTTGGTCATATCGTGAATGAATATTTGGATATGCGAATGTTCTGTACAAAGTAGGTGCCGCGCGAGCCGTGAGCTCACAATCGACCAAAAACAACAACGGATCGATGATTCTAAGCAGTGTTTGGAGCTGGGAGCTGTCCAATCGTAATAAATCCGTATTTTTGCGTTTACGTCGATATGTGACGATGGATAAAACTTGGCTCCATCATTTCACACCGGAGTCCAATCGACAGTCTGTCAAACAATATTGTAGTGAAGCAATGCAATTTTTTTTGTTGTTTTATTTTTGTAAAAGTATGGTTAAGTTTCATCATGTACTAGCTACCACTATAAACAAAGGCATATCATTTACTTTTTTCTTATTTATTCTAATTATGCACCAGCAACCAAATCTACAAGATACTGTAACCTCCCGACTTTAGCCACATTTTAACATTATTTTTATTTTGAGAAATACCGAACTATTACCGAAAATTTTAAAACGTGTTTGAGTTTGACTTAAGTCTGGAACAACCTTTGCATAATGTCAAGCACCTGCTCTGATTTTTAAATGTTACTTAACCTACGGTGCAAATCTTATGAACCACTTAACGATACGCTGTACTTATTTACTGTAGTACAAACGAAAATAATTGTAATAAATTGTCGTACTTACATAATGACTTAATCTATTTATTTTTCTGCTTTTAGGAGCTCGGGTGAAACTCTAAGCAAAGAATCTTTCAAGAAACGCCTCGATGCTGTATTAGAATACATGTTTCCGACTATTAAACCTTATGAACTGTTAAGCGAAAAGATCAAGTTGACAGATCCCCTCATTCAAGAGTTAGCTCTCAGAGAAAGATCTAATCGAGTTGGCATACTTGCGGTTAGTTATGTAATGTACCTACATGTATATAATCTGCATAATCTTGCCTTTACTATTCACGCGTCTTAAATTCTACATCCAGTTTAGCCTTAAACAATTTAATTAAACTAAGAGAAATTATGCCTTAGTATGATTTGGATGAGTGCTAAGTAAAGTGTAAGGAAAAAATATAAAGTCAAACATTAAAAATTAAGCCAAGAAAACTGATGAAAATGATTAAAGAAATGTTAAATCATGAAGAACAATAGAAAAAGAGTCCGATCTCCAGTGCGGTTTATATGGTAAATATGCCCTTGGCCGAATCTTTTTTTATGGCAATAATTTCGAAACTGCAACTAGGCATGATAATTTATGAAGTTATCAAATGAAGTTACTTGAATGTGGGTATGGTGATGTTAGCAAAAGGAAGTTATTGAAAATGACTAGTCATCTTAACTTTTAAAATTTTCAACTATGGTTGGGAAGGTTGCTGTGATTTGAAACTTAACCAGGGCCAGAGCGTAATGAGTTGTTTTCTTTTAATTTAGTACCCCAGTGTGATATGTGACATTGATCTGAATTCAAATGTAGAAAGATTCAAATGGCTTCCAAAAAAGAAACAGGTGTTTTTGTGAAACAAGTTGTTGTGCTTTTAAGTATTTTTTTTTATTATAAAAAAAGAAAAGTACTAACAAATATACGATCATTGAAGAGTCAGTATTTGATAAAATAATGAATGGTAATAATCAAGGTCCCTTTCTAATAAGGAAATGGGTTTGTTAAACTGATCACTGTTTATGGGCAGCAGGTAGGCAGGTTGGTTGGTTGGTTGGTTGGTTGGTTGGTTGGCATTCTACCGAAAATGTTTACAGCGTGCTGATGAGAACCAATGAGTTCGAAATCGCGAAACACATATGGCAGTTTTAGCAGAACGCTAACTAAAAACATATTTTTGATTTTTGTTTGATCTGGTAACGTGCCTACCTAAACGTGGGTTCAGTTTAACAAGTCGATATTTTTATTAGAAGAAAACCCACAAATACCTAGCAAATACCTACAAATGACGTTTACTACTCTGTCTGTATTTGTTTGTCCTAATCTTAACTTAAATGCTGAAGTTTTGAAACAAATAGGTTGTTTAAAACAATTTAACATATATTGGAGAGTGGAGTACATATACTTTTGGAGACATATATAGAGCCCCTACATTAAAAAAAAAAAGATCAGATTCATAATAACTTCCACCTACAACTGCAGCAGCTAAACAATAAGAGTACCGCATTTATTACCAAATCCACACCTTGCTAGGAAAAAATGTAGATTTATGAACAAAGGCTTTCATGGCCAGAATCCATAGTAGAATAGAGATTCGGGCTGTAGGGCCGTGGTCTAAGTGAACCATTAACTCTAAACGTTTCGTCGGCTACTGCGGCTGACATCCTCAGTGGTATTGGTAGGTTGTATCTCGAAGGCTCGGCAGCGACTGAGCAGCAGTCGCTACAACCTACATTTACGTTGTCAACGCAGCAATACCACTGAGGATATCAACCGCAGTAGCCGACGAGACGTCTGGACTGAATAGTTCACTTAGACCACGGCCCTACAGCCCGAAAATTTATTCTACTAAAGTTGTAGATTATTGGCAGTGGAGGTGAATTTTGAATAATAGTTTTTGGAGTAAGTTAGAACGTCTCTACGATGATTTTTTTTGTTCGTAATTATGTAAAAGGTTGCGGTGCAAACTTTGGATGAAGAAAAATTGGATTATATTGTTCAACCATTTTTGGTAATTGTCGTAGACAATCGTGTCTTAAAGCCGTCTCCGATACTTTTGATTGTCGACAATAATTACATTGAACATGATAATGACATTAATCTCATGGACCTGTTAATGTCAAATATATGTATGTGAAAATAACAAAAATGGTGAGAAACAGCAATCTGATCAAGACGATGACAAAATAGAAATTCATAATATTTATAAAGATGACAATGACGCACAATTTTATTTCTTCGTTCAAATAGTGCTTATCGTTCATTTTCATAATAATATGTTAATATATATTATACATTAGAAAAATGTAAAATTTATTTGTTTCTTGTGAATCTGTTGGAGGTAATCTCCAGAAGTACTGACTTGATTCTAAAAATTCTTCCGCTAATAGGAGTAAAAAGAGGGTAGAAAAAAGATTAGATTACTTTTGGCAAATAATAAGGGATGTAAGATGTTCTAGTTTAAGACAAATGCGAAGGTTGGCTCAGGATAGAAAGGATGAAGGTACGTGTCCAAGTACTATTCGGACTGACGGCTCTATGATGGTAATGAATAGAATGATCATCATCCCTGGTTAATATATTGTGACGTGTTCAGTCACGAAAACACAATTAAACGAACGAAAACAACGAAATTTCTTAACAACTAAAATTAAATTAACTACAGTTCTGATTAAAAAAATAAAATTCTCGTCGCCGTATTCTTCGCCGACACTCTATGACTATCGCCTGTCTATCGCTTCTGTCGCTTGTCAACGCACGATGTGAACAAACTTCCTCGGTCCGCCCAGTGCACTCGCTTTTATAGTTTTCAACAGGACTTCTATAACGTTCTACAACCTTCCCTTGTTACTATTGTCTTTTTATTGATCGTTACTAGAATATTCCAGACGTATCTAGGAAGGCCGAGAATATCCATTATCTTTTCCAGGAAGGTGTTGTTAATTAGGACTGAACCAACACAAAACGCAAGTACAGTTCGTGACAATATGCTAAATTTTGCTTTCATAAAAATAAGTTTTCAGTTCTAAATCTTAATATTTTCAAATCAAATGCTACTAAAATACATACGCCTTACGTGGAAATTTCGAAACATGTTTTTGTACAAATTGGTTGTTCGTAAAAAATGGAGGATATTTCATTCTCTTAAATTTTATTAATAACTTACAATAGTCTCAAAGCAATAGAAAGCGCTGTATTCACAAAGAACGTTGCTTTTCTTTTACTTTTACCTTGAATAAGGTTTTACGCGGCAATGTTTTCTTTCTCGATTTTTAATATTTTCTTTAAAACATCAAAATAAAGCAAGTAAAAAAGAAAAATTGAAGGATTTAATGTTTTAGATCAAAAAAGGTCCAATTTCACTGGATTATAGGAGAATTTGTCCATTTCGGATGCGATTTCGTTAGGGCATGCTATTTTCCCATTTAGTCGCCTCTACCTGTTTTTTTTTTCAATTGTAGCCTTGCTCCGCTTAGTTATGAAACACACTCCATTTTTGTATACCCAACTCGAACTTAAATGATTTATATAGTTTAGCTCGTTAATGTAGATATTTTTAAAATCCTTTTTCTTAAATCATTATTTCTAAAGACAAACTTTAACCCTTAACGTAATAATGCCACTCAGGCGTTTTCACTTTTCACTAGATTCGAAGTACGTATATATGTTAACAAATGTATTCAACATACTATGGTTTTACTCCAATTGATTATAAACTAATTATGAAACGTGTAATAGGATCGAATGGAAATAGGTTATTGTTGCCCATTGTATGAACTGAACCAATCTCTACACCTCCCCGTGGATTTCCGTAATTAAGGAATACAATTGCATTTCGAGCAGAAGTATTAGCCACATCGTATGTTCTGATATTTGATGCAATTTCCTTTCATTTTGAAGCATTGTCTAACACCCGAACTGTAACTAATAAAACACTATTGATGGATTAGATCAAGTTAACATTGATTAGGATTTCTTATTCCTATTTACTGTGAAACATTTTTGACATCAAAAAAGAAAATAAATAAAAGAATCGAAACAGTTTCACCAATTGTTTATTGTACTCGACAATTTCGTTATCAAGAGTATTATTAATTAGTAATTAGTAATACTCTTGATAATGATCACGTAGATCGAAACGATATTGTCGAGTACAATAAACAATTGCTGAAACTCTTTCTATTCTTTTATTTATTTCTCCTTTAAAACCCAATTACTTCACACAGTCCTCAAACTTATTTCAACTAACATGTTTCAACTTACAAAGCCATTTTAAACAGTATTAACTGATTATTGAATTGATTTGTACCCACTACAGATTACCTACAATTAATGACAAAAACTTTGTTACTGTTTGACTTTACGCACCAATGATTTTACCAATAAGCTACGAGAAGTACCCCTACTAAAAATTCTACAAATTCTATGCCACTAAGTTGTTACCTCTTGTAGCTTAGTGACAAAAGCATTTGCACGTAAAATCAAAGATCCCGGGTTTGGGTCCCGCCGAGGGCGTGACAGCAGTAACAAAGTTTTCCTCATTAATTTGAGGTAATCTGTAGTGGGTACAAATTAATAAATTCAATAACTAATATCGCATCGATGAATTTAAAATTTACCCCTACTAAAAATTCTTCAAATATTTCATTATTAAGTATTAATTAATACTTAGTACAGCATATTTATATCTATCTTCAATTCCCCAAGAGGGTTCTTGTTTACGTTTTGTGGGTATATATTGGTAGAGTGGTGTGCATTTAAGATCTCTGATCATTTAGTGGGTTTATGTTTTGCATTTTATTGTATCTAAAAATTTCTAGGGATTCTAGAATATCTAGTTTTTAACTTTTGGTTTATTATATTGTTAAATTTATGGTTATTATTGTAGATGTGTTCCACAAAGGTTGATGTATTATTTTTTAATCTTATCGCTCTTTCGTGATCTTTGAGTCTCGTTTTGAATTTTCTACCAGTTTGTCCTAAATACACACAATTACAGGAATTATATTCAAGTTTATGTACGACTGACTTGTCAGTTTTCTCTATTTTACCTTTATCAATGAATAATAGATTACCTAATTTTGTGTGAGACCTAAAAGCTATTATGTATTACGTTATCCAGCTATTTTTTATTTCCTATTTTTGTGAAATTTTACCAAAGTTTGTTTTATATTTTATGTACTTATTTTTTATTCTGGTGTAGACTTTATTAATTGCTTGTTTGTATTGTAACTTATGTAATAATTTATCGAAACGGTGAATTTAATATTATCATATAGTGTGTTCAAATGATTCATAAAATTGTTTATTTGTCTATCGGACCCATTGAATCCTACAATAATGTCGTCTATATACTGATACCAGGAAGTAATTAGATTTGCATTCTTAGAGGTTAACAATTTCTGTTCTAAGTTAGACATTAATATATCAGCTAATAATGAACTAATTGAGTTTCCCAAAGGTGGACCTTTGTTTTGTTCATAGAAAGTGTTATTAAAACGACAATGATTTTGATTTAAAATTAATTCTAAAGATATTTCAATTTTGTTGTTTTATGCCTAGTAATACCCTTCTTTATTTAGTAACGTTGAAATAATAGTTATTACTAACATCAAACGAGACCAGTTTCTCATTATTTTGTAAATCTGTTAACGTATTAACAGTCGTAGCTGAGTTTTTTATACTATATTTACTTTCCCGATGAAGTGTATTTCTAATAGTATAATTATAATCATTATGATTAGTCACAAGGTAGAAACCAGAACTATAGAGTTACGGCTAGACACACAACTCTTCCATTATCAGGTGAAAGTAATTACCGTTAGGGCTACACAGAAGTGACATATAAAATAGCTAGTAAAACAATACAATCTTAGAATATACAAAGCCATAGTGAGACCAATCAGGTAACGTGCTGGTATTTGTTATACGTTTCAAAGCATAAATTTGACACTGATTAATGGGGTAGTTTGAATTTGGACGCCATTTCAGTAAACGGTGCAACGTGGTTTCAGCTAACATCGAAAATCGCAGTATCGCTCAGTGATTCGCTATTTGTTTTTAGACAGAAAAACGTACAGATAACAGCGAAATTTATGGGAACCCTTAGCCATCTATGACAGCAGTTATATATTATTGGTTCAACGAATTCAAACTTGGTCGAATATACGTTTCGATGAGGAGAGCTAAGAACACTTGACAGCTGTGTTCTTACCGACAAAATTATTGAAAAAATCCAAGTAGCAGTGTGTTGATGAGAACAACAATTAATACTTTATACAATCAGTTGGCATTGAAAAGGTTGTCAGCCCGAGTTGGTAGCACAATTGCTCAGAGAAAGTACCAAACGGGTGCAGCTTTCAATTTCGAAGCTGTATTTGGATCAATTTAAGGACGATTTGCATCGAGTTGTCACCATCGATGAGACTTGGATTCATCATTTTACAACGGAAACCAAGCAGCAACCAAAACAATAGGTTGCTTCAGAGAATGAAAAGACCGTCCTATCGGACGAAAACATATATGAGCGTCATACCCATGAACTTCTTAAAAAAGGCAAAATGATCACTGATCAATATTAAAGTGAGTTATTGAACCTTTTTATCCGGAGTTTTCGTTGCCAAACTGCAGGAATTGCGTTATGAATGGATGCTTCATCTCCCATATTCGTCCGACTTGGTTTGTTCTCAAAGCTGGAAAAATAGCTCGCAGGAAAAATATTGCTAAAATGAAGGGATTATTGTCGAGGCAGAGGCGTATTTTGATCGTCTCATTCTATTTTCTGGAGGATTTACAATAATAATAACAAGGGCGTTAAGAAAATTGTATGTCAAAAGCAAAAAGTAGAAATTAAAATTTTAAGATAATTTATTTATAACAAGAGGTGATACACACAACAGGTATTGATGAAACAAGAAATGGAAAGTACATATTATACGCAATTGTTTGCTTGAGGTGTATCTGTAATTGCTTTATCCCTGTAACTAGGAACGTTTTGCGCGTTAATCTAAAAACAGGATGGTTTGTATGGAATTCACGTGTTCTCCAATAATATTATAGAAAGGTACGGTGTACTTAAATTATCTTCCTTTTACCCAATTTTAACCACTTTAATAAGTGAGTGTAGGCTTTCACGGCCGGCGTCTATAGTAGTTGGTTGAAAGTGACAAACTACTATTGAGAGCTCATTTTTACCTGAGCAACACAATGCACTGGAGTGATTGGGACAAAATTGATAATGTGACAAACACTACTAGGGAGGCACTGTCAAGGATAGGCAAATACGAAAGAGGGGTTGAAGTTACACAAGAATTGGATCCCGGTGTTAAAAACAATAACAACAAAAACAGTCACAACATCAGTAGGAAGACGAAGTGCAGTCAATCATGAAACACCGGCACCGCTCCCCCCCCCCCCCGGGACGATATAAATAATGATGCAATCGGTCCAGCGAATACACTCCTCTCGGAACCACCTTGAAAATGTCTACCGTAGTTGTGGACGGACGAAACGTTGGGACGAAAATCCTACGGACCACGGTCTATTAGCCCGAAAAACAATTCAACTATTATTTAACCACTTTTATTTTCATAACTTCCGTACCACCTCTCTTACCCTCTTGCCATCTGATGCAATCCACTACAGAAATAAAAATTAAATTGCATTGACCCATGCTACATACGCAGAACTAGAGCAATGGATACGTCAGCATCGTTTCGAGAGCGGTATACAAAATAGCATCTAACAACCGAAACGAACACATGGCGTGAAGTGCAAAGTGTATATGATAAATATTATTATTATGTATTATGAATACTGAACAATTTCTTGCCAAATATTAGTCGCGGTTGCGTGCCATAGTGCCTGGCGTTGTCATGAAGGAGGATGACGTTTCGAATAGGTATACCCCGTCCTCCCGTCGTTTGTTTCGATACGATTTGCGATTTTTGTCGACTGTAACAACTCAGAATAGTAAGCCGCATTCACTGTTCGTTGATCGTGAACGATCAATCCTTGAGTCCGGTTGAGAGACGGGTTTTGGTTTTAGCTTTCACAGGGCAACCTTCATCCTTTCTTCGCCTCTCCTTACTCGCCATTTTTGATTCGGGAGTGTAGTGGTGGACCCACGTCTCGTCACATGTGACGATACGCCTCAAAAAAAACTCACGTTCTTGTCTTGTCGATTCAGAAGTCTTTCACTGATCTCCTGACCTGACCTGGTTTCTATTTTAAAATAAAACAACAACAACCTTGGAACCTAGTGAGCACTAATTTCTCTAAAACCAAGTTCATGAGTGATGATGGAATGAACACTTTGAACACTCCCATAGCTGATACCCACTTCTGACGAGATTTGTTCAATTTTGTTGTCATTTGTGAGACTTGTTCTTGGGCGTCGGGCGTCGATCATGACTTTAATTTTCGACACGTTCTCGCTCATCCCTGAATTTTCTGATCCACGTTTACACTCCATTCTGAGACAATGTGGCATCCTCAAACAGTGCCTTCGAACGAGTTAGTAATGAGAAAATTTCTGATGGTTTAACGCCTTCATTGGTTAAAATCTTTATGATGATGCGTTGTGCAATAGACGAAGGTACCTTGCGGACAGTCATGACTATACTGCGGACAGAACCGAGCACAGCTACTACCTAATCCTGTTTTCCCCTCCTCATAAACCAAACAACATTCAAGCAACGAATCCTTGAAATTACTTGCTAAGCTGAATAGTAAAATTACCGTTTATATTTGATGTATCCTCGTATGTTGCGACCATGTTTATATGCTACTAATGCGATGTCTTATTAATGTAATTGTATCAATGTTAAACATGTCTTAATTACTAAATACCTATGGTGTGCTGATGAAGTCTAATAAGATCGAAATCGCGTACCACATCTGGTAATTTCAATAAATTTTTGACCAAGAAGTAAATGTTCTTTATTAATGTTGTTCTTATTACAAAACTCAGACGGTTTGTACTTTAATATTGTAATGTTTAGTTACAATTATTATATTTCTATTATTGATTTATATTGAATTATTTGGATAAAATTTCTTTATAATACAAACAGATAAAGTTATTTCGATACAATTTATAAGCGTTTGATAGTAATGAACACACACGTATATTTAGGCTTGAACTTAAAGTTACATTCGACCACGTCTTTGTTCACTCGATTCCGGCCGTGAAAGCCTACGCCATTACATTGTTTGATAGTAACTGTCTTCTTAGACTAAATATTAGTATATCAGGTTATTTGACCTTTTGTAACAGGGCGCCATAAAACGTAGGCTGATGTTAACATCACTGATCCGATATTTCGGCATTGCGGATGTATTAGCACTACGTTATAGCATACGTATATAACCGATATAATTATATCACACCAACAGCGAAAAGCGGTGGGACGCAACATGAAGAAAACGGATTCACACGCAATAAAAACATTGCGGTTTCTATAAAATTCGCTCGTGTTTGATTTATATTATCGGTTCCCTATTACGGTATAAGAAAGATGTTTCCAATTTCATCTTCGGGGTGTGCTAACAAACCTATACACGGAGTAGAAACGCGGAACTTCGTTACTGTGAAGACACACATATCCCATGATTTAAAGCCAGGTAAGTTAATGCGAATGCGAATTTCGAGCAGAATATTATTTATTACCATAATTTAACTGACGTGATCTGCTAATTAGTGTGCGAGGACACGCTAATGATTATATATATTTTTTAACTAAATTTTCATACGCAAATATTTGTGCAGGATTAAAATTAAATTATTTTCCAGTACATTTCGCATTCTTTCCATTGTACGGGTTATAATTACTTAAGTATATAGAGCAGCATCGTTTATTTATAAACTAACTTCTTTAAATTATTAAATTTATAGGTCAAACTGTAATGAATTGTAGTAGCGACATAAAAGGACTTCGGCACCCTCTTTATTTTGAATTTAACATCAAATTCTTCATGGTTAATTAAATTAAAATTAAATTTAAACGTTGAACGGTGTAAGGGTGATGAAGTAGTAGAAAAACAGAAACACAAATGACTTCAACAAATATATTCAATTAAGCTCGACAATCGTCGCTATGTAGATTGCAATCATCGCAATCCAGTCAGCATAAAAAAACAAAAAAGATGCTACGGGTATAACAGAACACTGTCTACAAAAGAATAACAACATTAACATTAACAATTTTAAAGTATTACATTGTCAAAAAACCGTCGAAAGTTAACTCTTCTTGAATTTTTAGAAATCAATAAAGTTATGACCGAAAAGAAATACATTGTAAATAATAAAAAAGAATTGCGTTTTCTTAACACCCCACTTGTTTGGAACTTGTAGCATGTTTGGGAGTAGTTATATATAAACTGTGTTGTACATATTTAGAATGCTCTACCCTGAGCCGCCCTTATTCGCTCAGTCCTAGTTTCGCTTTTTAGCGCGAGTGCCCACTCTTCACATCAGAGGTGGGCCACCGTCATTCGAACGCCCTCTCCCCAATGCTCCCGTCCCTACCCCCCAAACAACTCTCCCCTCTCCTCAATCCGCTTCCCTATACCAACTTCTCCACATCTACCTCGGGGACGTTAAAACCTTCTGATTGATAATCCCCACTCGAGGATGGTTTTTAGTCAGTAAGAATCTGACACTACCCCCCTTGAGGGGGTGCCTATGCAAGGTTTTCCCACCTCGAGTTGAATCTAAACAAGAAAATATATATTTAAAGTTAGTATAAGTTGTACTCTTGATAATGGCTGCTTAGCCGAAACAATTGTCGAGCTTAATTGAATATGTTTGTTAAAGTCATTTGTGTTTTTGTTTTTCTACTATTAAATTAAAATTAATTAAACTTATCATTACATAGGTACTTATAATTTATTATAACAGTAACAAATTTTTCCCTCAATAATTAATATCGCATTAATGTATTTGAAATTTACCCCTACTAGAACTATGAAATTATAATCCCCACTTATCCTACATAAATTATAATCCCCACTGACATCCCCTGTAAGACATTGTATACTTTAGTAACATTTATACTTCCTTTAGAATGGTCGTGTCGACCGAAACAATTATCGAATGCTTAATTTTGGTGATAATTTTTCCAGTGTTGTTTAATTTTTCTCTCAAACTAGTTAAATGAAATGTTGCACAACCAATGCACCAAACGAAGTTTGAATATTATAATTGAAAATATGTTTACAAAATAAATACATATATGTATTTATTAACGTATAAATTATATGGTTAATCTGAGTGCATGTCAGTAGCCTTGATCTTATAAGGAACAATTCATGGTCATATTGCTAGGAAAGCCTCATAATTTTCCATCCATTAGGTAATTCTTCATTTCAGTCTCTATCCCTTTACTGCGTGAACGTCATTAAGATTAGACATTATGTTCCTTGGAAAAATTCCATCGAAATTAAAGGGGATATAAATTCTAATCCAAATTAGACGTCTCTTAAATGCAAATCTTATTCAATTAATAAATAATAAAAAACCAGATGAAATTTTCAAAAAGAAGGCAATTAAATGTCTTGTTGGCATTTCTAATATTACAGAAATAGAGTATTCCCAGTTATTTTATACAGAATTTTTAACAATAGTACGAGGTGATGTATAACTGTAAGGTCTAAGAAAATATATTATAATTATTAAACTAGTTTTGGTGCATATTTGATGAAACTGATGAAAAATTATATGAAAAATTTCAACAATGTATTTAAAGAAAAACTCGTACAATTGTTTCGACGAGACCGTCATTATCAAAGAGTAGGTAAACAAACTAAATTAAAAGTTAAAATTAACCGGTTAAATACCTATTGACAAGATGTACAAATTTACATACGTATACTATTTGTCACAACTAATTAGCCTATATGTAATTTTGGAAATATACATACATAAACATATTTGTAACGACTAATTAGCCTATATGGAATTTTCGAATTGTGAGTTGATATTATGATGATCAACTCACAATAAACCTATTGTATTGTATGTAATAGTAAGGGTGTATTATTTGGTCCAAGAACAGTCAACTTTTACGCAACACAGTTTTCAACAGGTGAGATGAATATTTTAAACAAAGAACTTAAATACTCTCCACAATTTGCATAATTTGAGTTCTAACCTAACCTAACCACCCCTCAGTAATACCCAAGTTTATAATACCAATAACACTATATAAACATCATTGTAAACAGTTTTAGCTTTAGTAGTAGAATTTCTCTCTTGAGAATGACCTGAAAACGTGAAATAAAATTTGTCGAGTTTTTTAATAAATATTTAGTGCAACAAAACCCGGTGTTTTTCTTCTACTTATCTTATTTTATAACTAAGTGTTCTTTAAGAAAAGTTTTATACAAAGAGCGTATGCAGTGTGTATTGTACAAATTAGTTAATGAACGTCTAAAAAGCCGAATGAAATGATTCTCTGTAATATAATAGCTGTATACGAAAAAACTTTATAAATTGTAATATACCTACAACTTATTATTTCGTTTCAGACAATTATTTTTGTACGACATTATACAAAGAAAGGTTTCGAAATCTCCGGATACTTAGATTACGCACAAAGACTAAAAACGGAAGATTGGAAACCAATTTTTAAAGGTAAACGGATATCTATCTAAAGTGGTTTGCGTTTTTACTGGTAATAAAAAATTGCAGGAATAAAAAAAATTTGGCCGAAAGCCACGGATTTGGGCTATTACCACTGGCGCATCGGAAAAGTTGTTTCAAATGATTCCTTAAACTACAAGGTAGGTAAAAAATGCCTTAATTTTTGTATTTTTCATTAATTGTATTTGATTCATTTATTTAACATTTGTGCCTACCCATAGATACTAATTTCAAGTAGAAACTACAAATGTGAGTATTGTTAAATTCGTAAGATTATCACTTTTAATACTAAACGCGTGTGTTGGAAATGACGTATAATCTGAAAATGATTGATTACTTATATAAAAATGCATGTACGCAGTAATAACTAAAGCAGATACTATTTAAATTCTTTTCAAAATGATGGCGTTATCTACTATAGGTGAAATACGAGGGTAAATCAAATATAAACGTAATTCCGATCTAAAGGATTCGATGCTCGACTGTTTTTTTGTTTATGAGGAGGGGGAAACTGGCTTAGGTAGCAGATGCGCTCGGTTCTGTCCGCAGTACAGCCATTACTGAGCGCAAGGTACCTTTCTCTGTTGCACAACGCATCATCATAAACCTTTAACCAATAAAGACAGGAATTTTCTCGTTACTAACATTGACTTCTTTACATCTCAGAAGAAGCCAATGTTTTGCTAAAACAATTGTTGTGTCCAATAAATTAATATTTTGAAACTTTTTTCTTTTTATTTATATTATGGAATAATACCAATTCAACGAATAAATGAAAATCTCGCAAATAGTTTTAAGTAACGATTAAACAAAAAGAATAATAAAAACGAGTTACGAATTGTCACTACGAAATGAAAATAGTCGTTAAAAATTAAAATACTGCGTAAAAAGTGATAAAAACAAATTCAAATAAAAATTGTAGACAACCAAAAATTTAAGCAATTTCCTGATACACAGCTGAAGGCTTACATTAAGTCACTTATATTACTTCCAAATGCGTATCCTTAAGAATATTTGATGATTTTCCTATTTTAATTTGCCTTTTGCACAGTGAATTTTCATTCTCTTACTTGTTTTTATTTTATTTTTTTTAAATATGGTTATAATGGATCAGAAAAGATAGCTATATGTATATATTTTTTTCCAAAATATAGCGAAATACTCCCACCCCTTTGGTATCTTTTTTCGAAAATTCTTTATATTTTTGCTATTATTTTCCATATTTTGTTCCAAAATTAAACCTAATACCCCCCCCCCCCCTCACAGCATTGAATAGGTAATTCAGTTGACTTTTACTTGGTGAAAATTATGATCCATGTTTTTTATCGAAGATGAGTAGATAAATATACGAAACTTTTCACAAATATTTTATTTTAAACGACTTAAGATTCGTTATTTATATTCGACAACAAACACAGCATTGGAGTTTTGCTTCAAAATCGTAATGTTGTTAATGAAGAGTATACGTATAGATACTATACACGTTTTGGCAAAAGTTTTTTTTACAAAAGGGCCACACAAATGCTCTTGAAACGACTGAACTTCCGCAATCCTTCTCATCTGTTTTTCAGAAAAAGTTTTACACATAGCAGCCTTCCTTTATTATCAGCAATTATAAGGGACCGTCATAAATCTGTGCTTTTCTTTCATCAGCTTTGAAATTAAAGAGTTAATTCAAAACCTCCGAGGTAAAAAATTAGATGGGTTAAAAGAAAGCCCGACACAAAAATTCAGCATACAAATTCTTTAAAAGCAATGCAATCAACAAAAAGAACACAGACTCTAGGTCAAATTGTTAAAATTTAGAAACCACAAAAATGACAAGTGTTTGTAACCAATATAGTGAAACGAAAACGTTATAGTGTAAGCATAATTGAACCGCAAGTTTGAATATAAACTCGAGGTTTTTATAATTATAAATATTATACGGCTCAATGTGCCCTTAAAAGGCAAGAAGGTAACTGGATTTATAAGTTACCAAATTAATTTTAATTAAATATTCCTGAACACATTCAAATATTATAATGGTTTATAAGTAAAAATTGTCCTCGCAGTTTTGCCCACACGAAAATTTGGATTTTATGGTATTAGTATTTAAATGAATAAAACAACAGTTTGCTTTTTAATCTTCACTATAATGGTCTAGTTTTTCTTTACAACTGTTTCCGCCTACTGCTAAGCCTTTGACAAGAGTCAACATGGCACTAATCTTATTCCTAACACTGCGTTTATTTATATCTTAGTGTATACAGCTAAACGAGGATCATAAATTTTTTAAAGATTTATATATACACGAAGTGTTCAGAAAGTTTATCTATTCATTGATAGTTTTTTCGTCTCTTCTCATACCTCCAGTAGATCTAATCTCCATTCATTAGGTTCATTATGTATTAACGTTATATTTTCGTCTAAATTATAGTTAAATTCTAGGCAAGGTAAAGCTATACCTGTACTTTCTGTACTTCTTTAATTGAATTTAAGTCTGGTAAATATGTTTCTGCATGATTGTGCAATATAGGTAGCTTCGCAAACACTATTATTAATGAACAAAGATGTTGATTCAGGCTAATGGGCCGTAGTCGAAAGGAACTTGTAGATCCAAACGTTTCGACAGCAACTTCGGCAGTCATCTTCAATGGGCAGCTATATTCATTGATCGAAGATTGTACCACTAAAGATGACTACCGAAGTTGCAGTTGAAACGTTTGGATCTACAAGTTCCTTTCGCTCACGGCCCATCAGCCTGGACCAACGTCTTTGTTCATTCGATTCCGGCCGTGAAAGCCTACGCCATTACAGTATTATTAATAGTAGAGACACCTGACTTTTAGTTTTTTCTAATCTGTCTGTTATTGACCAGCATTTAACATTACCATAATGAACATTAAAAACAAAACTGTTATTTTATTCATCTCTTTAAACAATGTTTCATAAAGAACCAACGTTAGATTCATTAAATAGTATTAATATTTTATATATTAAACAAAATCTCATTTTATTTTACTTTTTAGAGTAACTACTTATATAATGGAACTGATGAATGCTACTTTTGTCTGTTTCAAATTGTAATTTGAAAGTTACAATGGACTATTATTTTTAAATAAAGAAATTACAAATCTTTCTTGTGTACTGTGTTTTAGAGTGACGGTAATGAGATGGAATCAGCTCAAGTTCTTTGCAATTAATTGAAAACTTATGTACTCACAATGAAGTGGTTCTTTAGTCTCTTTTTATTTGTTTATATCTTTTTGTTTTTTAATTCATGAATTTTATTACCATTAGAAATCATTCAATGAGTTGAGCTATAAACAATTGATAATTGAATTTACGAGCAAGTAAATATTCAGAATATTTAATTTTGGACAGAATAGGTACCGTCTGTCTACAAAGCACATTCGTAATTAAATATTTGTTGATTAATCTTTACGTCTACTTTAGACTGTAGGAAAGAAATCCCTTTCCAAATGATTAATAAATTACACATTTAATTGCTAAATATTCCATTATTACGGATTAGAATGAAAAACCGAAAACGAACATATTTTTTAGAATTGGGCTAATGTTCGAGTGCAAGTGTAAAGCGAAGATAGATGAACCCGCTTTTGTAAAACGGTGCATAACTTCTCTATTTATAAAAATAAAAATTTTCAAATACCATAGAAGGCTAGTATAAACTTCATTACTATGGTATAGTACAAACTACAAAATCTCATGTTGTTATACCCTAAACAATTAAAATCTAAATAGGAAACATTCGTCTCTCCTAGTTAGGGAAGGAGAATTGGACTACTACCGATGGAACGGTAGAACAGAGGGTCATAAAACATTCAACGTTTTTTGTATATATTACTGACGCCGTAAATCTGAGAAATATTGTTGGAAATGCACATTAAGTACTCTTCGTTTTCTTTGAATTCATCGTTTTTGTTTTGTTTTCCTTATCGCTTCCAATTCTTTTCTTATATCAATGTACAATGATAAATATAAGACTCTTCGAAGCTTGGTATGGACTTTTCTGACCCCTACTACTAAAACAAAGTACAGAGGAAATCCAGTAAAAAACTTTTACTAGCGTTATTTTCCGTTCAATATCACTTCTTGAGTTTGTTATCCCATCTTTACCAGATATTCTGGACGGACCTAGTGAAGAAGTTCCTAGTCCTTCCGATTTTCTTTTGCGTCCATCGCTGGGTATCTTGGATACTTGACATAGCTGTTTTATGAATGACCCTTAATAAACATAACTCCGTCTATTATACCAGTTACTGGTGTAACATAACTTTCCGAAAAGAATAAGAGAGATGAATCAAGAAATATCCAGAAGCAAAGCATTTAGACTAATATTTACAGGTTATAATTTCATTGAAATGCGTGGCTAACTATGGCAATTTATAAATTTCGATTAAAACTTACCCTAAATGAATTTAATTTGAGGGAAAATTTTTCTAAGAATGAAGATTCGCAGGGCACTTGATGAAACATGATTTAAATGTAAAAAAAAGATACAACAGCAGCACTTAACTGATTCCACTAAGATTATATTTATACAAACTCTGACAATTACATGCATGGCATGGCATAACGGGAGAAACAATTGTCAGGGTTTGTATAAATATAATTTTAGAAAAATTTTTTTTACTACATTATACGTGAATTATCAAGACAGGAGTGCATCGATCAACTTACTTCGACTTTTAGTGATAAAACCCAATCCTTGACCACTGTGAAACGCTGATATAACGAATTTAATCGTGACCGCATGGATAAAAGTTGTGGAAGTCGTCCAGAATCAGTTGTTGGTTGTTGTGTCAGAAAACATTGATGCTGTGCGCAAATTGATATTGCCACTTTCGATAATAAATTACTGTATTTTCATTATTAAGCTGAAAATATAAATCGTAATCCTCGTAGCAATAGATAGTCTGTTTTAATGAACTAAAGCGTTAATAGAACAATTCTATACATACTTAGTATCCAATAGAAACTAATACATCATTTTGTTACATTTCAGGTGGTCATAGACCCTGAAAGAGGAATGCTATTTCAGAATAGATTTGACCGAAAAATAATCAATATCAATCCAACTGCTATTGCTGGCTCCAACACCACAAGAACAAGGATTAAAAGTCCTTTTTATGACCAGTTTATTTTATACGATCACGTCGTACGACAAAGAATATAATCAGAAATACTGTATACTTCTTAATATCATCATATTTAAGTTTTCCACAAAAATCATTTACTAAAAATATACAAATCTCTATAAACGTGTATTCGTAAAGTTACTTTAATAATCCTGCTTCATGGTTACGATGTTACACCCTACTGTTCGAGGAGTCATAATAACAGACACTGGCTATTCTAATAGAATAGTAAAGGAGACTGTGGTAAATTAAATAGAATAAAATCAAACGGACTCACCCCTGCATACCGCAAGGCACTTTCGCGTTGGTAATGCGCACAGTAGAAGTAAAAAAGTTTGTGGAATAAGGGAGTTAGACTGTTTATATTCATTCTACTGATCTATTGTTTCTACTTCATGGAGAAACATGTTTAAGGAAACACACTAAATAAAAACTCAATTTGATTGTATCCCCTCCAATTACCCCTAAGATTAGTAAGTCTAAATGAAATTTAAGGTAGAAGTGGTGCATATTTTGTGAAACTGCATTTTTACAAAGCACAAGAAACAAAATAAAAGGACAAGTTTCACTAGTTTATTTATCAACTCGACAAATTTGTTTAGGCCTAATAAGGCCATTTACGAGAAAAATACAAATGATTACTAAAATTAAGAACTACTCGCTGCTATTTAAGTAATCACAAATTGAAAAGTAGAAGGGGGGAGTTATAGGTGGTTAGTTCTAATTGATTGTTATTTAATATAGTTTTCTTAATTTCATAATTATCTAAAAGAGACAATTTTCTTGATTTGGGAATGTTTGGATGTAGAATTTTGAAACTATTTACATCTAGAGAATGACCTAACTCAATACAATGTTCAGCTATCGCACTGGAATTACATTTTTTGTTTGTTATAGCCGCATCATGTTCTTCTTCTTTACCGATAGCCCTGCCTAATTATCCAATGTATGTAGCGTCACAAGTGTTACAAAAAACTTGATAGATACCCTATCTTTTAGATTGGGGAACACTAACTTTAGAAAACGCTGTAAGAATATTAAATAATTTCTTAATATAGGTGCTTTTTAAATAAAAATAAGTTTGAATAAAGTTTTTAAATTTAGCTGTATTGTATAACAACGCCGTAATTTTTACTGAGATCGAGAGAGAATCATCTAATCCATAAGTTTTATATCACTCGGGAAATAGAAGAAATTTTCATGATATATAACATAAAAAGGGTTCAGCATATTGATGTGGGACCTTTTCTAAGTTTCCATAATAAATGTTTAAGAAATCCTAATCCTAAAAATTAAAAACTCCTAGGTTCTTTAAGAGCAATATCACGTGAAGTAAAAAGACACAGAACTATTAGAGTGTTATTATTTCCAAATTGTGTAGGCACATCAAAATATTGATGTATCATAATCTAAAACTAAAAATGAAGCTAAGTTAGTTTATTTTGTTTTTTGATAACAATATTTCGAAAATTTCAAGACAGATTCGAATTTCTCTTCTTTTTCCACCCTCATATTCTTTTTCCGAACCTGCCACTATAGTGACCTTTTTTCTATGGATCTTTCGATTTCCAGACCTCTACTATAGGGAACTGAAATCAGAATCAGAAAAAAAGGTAATCAAGTTTCCTTCTCCCAAAATTAAACCAGCCAAATCATTTAAATTTTGAAATTATGATTTTTCAAAATGTAAAAGTACTGGGACAACTTTTAGGTCAGATTCTTGTTCAGCAATTAAAGATTAGTCCAAAATAATTACTCCCATGATTATTGTGTCTTCTTATTTCACGGTAGTAATACTCACAAAGAGATTGAAAATTGCAGTTTTTGAATTTGAGGTTGTGACATCTCAAAAGTCTGACATATTAAGATATTTTTGAGATTTGATTTGGAGTAAAAGTCGCAAATTACATGGATAATTTGCAACATAAAATCATGGAGATAGCAGCCTTAAATACCAAATAATTCTGGGCTTCCTACCTCGTTCTAACATAACCTGATTGGCAGTCTCTTTCTAGCCGTATCTCTACCAAGCAGGTCGAGCTAGACCTAAAAAGAGGGCACAGAATTATTTCCAATTTTAGAATCGCTGATGTAGTCTCCATATTCTAAGGTTGGAAATTATATTTCTGGTAAAAGTTTTCTAATCCACGTTGACGTGTGTGATATTTCATCAATCATACACCTCTGTCATGATTAACAAAGATTTTATCTAACACAAGCTAGTAAAATAAAAAGTGTAAATAATAGTGTGACAAAATTTTTAGTATCACACTGTAGGTTGTTATAAATGTGGTTTAGGGCATACACTGTAGGTATACTTATGAGTCAGTGTAAATATGCATAGCAGAGGACACAGCTTTCAAAGGGATTTGCAAATGCGGATTATTTTGCATTTACAAATCGAATTGCGGATCTCCAATGCAACTGTTTTTTAATGTACGCAGAGATTAAATTCAATGGTCTGTCCCTCTGAGACATACGGTATCCTTTTAAAAGATTAAAATACAAAATTCACAAAAATATTCACTTTTAGTCACCTCTGATGGCCAGGAGATCATAGTAATCTGAATATGTGTTTCACATCTGTTGCGTCTAAGTAGATTTATGGAAACACTTGCAACTTTTTATCCACACTATTTCCAGTATTTCAATACAACATCCCTTAACGGCCTTCATTTTTGTACTACTGTAACGAGTGCGCGTTTGCTTGTGTGCGTTCGAGTGCCCATGTATGTGAGCGAGCCGGTCGCGGCCGAGTGATTGATTTGGTCGCGACGTGTATATCGTAACTGCAAGTGCGTGCGTAATAATTGAGGACATGTTAGCGTATTTGTGTTTCGCGGAGACTTGTTCAATATTTCGGCGAAAAATAAAATGGTCCCGACTTTTCTGTGTTTCTCGGGAATGTTCCGGAAATTCAACGAAACAGTATATAAGCGGAAAGACGATCGCCGAGGAGTTCAGATATAAATTGACGGTCGTGAGGAGTTCAGATATAAATTGACGGTCGTGAAAATAATGTCAGAAATAAATCGAGACGCGTAGTAACCAAATAGAAATGTGAGAAGTGTTATACAGACAGTAACTGTACATAAATAAATAGTGTAATTGGTAGTAAAGTTAAGTTTAGTAGTAAGTTATTCGTTAGTGTTTTAAAAGTTAATGAATATTAGTATAAATAAGTTGTTGTTCCTGTTTAAAAGTCTTCGAGTTTTGATTGTTGAACCTCCGAATGTTACACTACTAATAAACTGTGCATCGCATATTTGCATATATACTTTGAAGCAATCAGTGTGTTTATATAGAATAACTTTCTTGGAATAGACCAAGCACTCAGATTGTATCCTATTGTTTGTAAGATTCATTTTAATTCATACCACAAACCTATTGAATTTTAGCGTTCACCTTAAGAATTATTTTTTAATTTGTTTCAATTGGCACGCCAATGAAATACATATACAATATACAGTGCACCCGGTGAAGGGTAACACTGTCTTCTTCGTTTTAAAGGTACATAATTTCTTCATAACGCCAGTAGTTAATTAGATAAAGGCATGATATCGTGGTCAGCTATAAAACAATGTACAAATAACATTTTGCAATAATAACAGTATTATAGAAATTCAGTAATATATTTTTTTAATTCAAAGGGTTCCATAAAAAGCGTCTGTCAATTGCATGAAAAATCTAATTATGGCACAATTTTAAAGTAGATGTGATAAATATGAAACTTGCTTAAAAAATATTTGAGGAGGGTATTTGTGTACGTTACAGCATATGAAAGTATAAATCTGACTTTTGTAAATGTACTGTTTAAACAAATAAATTGTCGAAATAGTGATTATTACAAAAGAGTTAATAAACTTTATTTTTTTGAAAAGGATCAATTTTTCACTTTGAGTTGTTTAGTATGTTTCTAAGATTACGTTTGTTGTTTTCGGTGGCTCGTATGTTAAATTTCCTTAATATATAAAACTGACATTAATTATGTACGGTATTGAGCAGTAAATTTTATCAAATTCTTTGTTCGATAAAAAATAATTCTCTCGTTAATTTAAAGATTATTGAAATAAAATGTCGGCAATGGTGTTTGGATTGAAATCGTTATGTGTAGCTATGTAACTTTTTATCAATCTTTGTCACTGATTGATTTTACTTTAATGAAGCCATATTTACAATACATATCACAATTAAGAAAAGATGGATTTCACAATTATATGTGCTTCACAAAAGAGGATTTGCTATTATGATGCTCATCTCGCCCAAGATATTTCTTTTGGAAATGATTCGAAACTAGATCCTCGAAGATCCCAAAGTTATGTCCAAAAAATTATTCCTTTATCAAATACTCATATAAATAATAAAAAACGACTACGTCTCAATTACACGATTGCCATTATTCATTGGGTGCACTGTATAAATTATTTTCGAAAATAGTGTAGCAGTTCTGTAGTTATCTTGAAACGAGCAATATGTTAAAAATTTAGATCTCAATTTTCGGATTGATTATAATAACTTCTCCACATTCAAACAGTAGCAATACTTAAGTATGATAATATTTTGCGGGTCTAATTGTATATGTATAATTAATGTTCTCCAAAACAGAATTAAATAAAATTACAGTTTAATTGCAAGAGAACACACTGAAAAATAATATTATACATATTACATTATAGAAAGAAACAATAATCGTAAAATTACAAATTAAAAGAATAAATTTCATCACACTTAAGTAGTTTCACTAATTTCTGTCATAATTAATATTACTCATAAAGTAGATAAGTAGTAGAATTTTATATATTTTTGTATCTATAGGTAGGTACTTATATACAGGGTAATTGTTCTAAACCGAAGTTTATATGCGGCGAAAAGGGTAATCGATATAGAATTATGATAACTTACAGGGCTTTTGGATCGTGGTCTATAGACTTTTTTGTTGCATGGCGTATCGTCAGCGGCTGTGGCTGACATCTTCAGAAGCGTTTGTGGTATGATCGTTGCAACAGCAACGTCTATTAGACGTTTCGAGATCGAAAGCAACAACCATACCACAAACGCTTCTGAAGATGTCATGTAATTCTATTGACGCCGGTCGTGTAAGCCTTCATACTACTGGTAATCGATATGTTGATACTTTTAAACAAGTTAATCAGATCAACTTAATAAAAATATTTTCGAAACCGCTTCTACCGGAAGTGCATCATCACGTCATTATTAAAAATTCGTGGAATAATTTAATTTACTATTATTTTTTTTTTTGAGTAACAAGAGTGAAAAACCGCTAAAGCTGATATTTTTCAAATTATCAGTTTTCGAACTTTAAACTTTAAAATTACAGTTTTCAATTTTTTTTTTGATAAAAATAAAGACATTAGAGATCATTTCCCTGTGAATTTTGTTTTTCTAAAATTTAAAACTTATAATCATAATTATGTAGGTATTTTCTTCGTTTCTTTTAAGCTTAGTTTAGTTTATTAGCCAATTGAAATTATAACGAACACTAAAGCGAACTTAGAAATAACTCTTTCTTATATTCGCTATCAAATGCTCTACGACGAAGGACTAACACGTGGAAAATTCCTAAAGTATTAATCATTAATAATGAAACATTTTTGTAAAGTATTTTTAGTAGATTTTAATTTTAATACATTAATGTTAATAACTAGAATGAAAATCAAAAATCCCCGAGTTAGATTCCGGCGAGGGTGTGATATCAGAAGCAGATTTTTTTTCATTAATTTGAGGTAATCTGTAGCAGGAAGAAATTAATTCAAAAATCAATTTCAACATTAATGTGTTAACGTGTTATTTATTGTTAAAGTAAAACATATACATTGAATTACATAAATAAGAATTTTTAGAATATAAAACAGAAATTATGGAGCCATTTGATGAAATTTTGGTAAACAAAACGTAAAAAGAATGGATGGTACGTTGTAGACAAGAGTTGAAACGGGTCACAGGCGATTTTAAATTAAACTCATTTTGGTGAACTTTTCCTATCAGCTTTGTGTCAAATAAACGCGTATTGGCAATCAACGATAGCTACATACCTAACATACGTAAATGAATGTAGAAGTGACCTTTTTGTATTCTATCCATTCTTTTAAAGTAGTCAATAGTTGAGCAATAAACATTCCTGTGGTAAAAGTGCATATTACAATAAATAGAAGAAAATGTATCTGAATCCAATCACTAGTTATTTGGGAAACCACAAGCACCTGAACATCCTCATTAGCGGTAACAAAAATTAATGGAAGCAAAATAAAAGGGCATGACCGTCAGGAACGTAGTCAAGAGGTAGTCCAGGGTATCTGGACCCATCTCTCCTCAACTTCAGAAGATATAGGTATACAAAATTATAAAACATATAAAAAGATTATGTATAATCAAACGCTACATGAAAAAATTTGTTTAAATTACTGCCTTTTTAGGTTTTCGCACCTCAAAAGAAAAACAGAAATCCTAAATATAAATATAAATATGGAATCAACAGAAACAACTACTCCGAGGGCTAATACCCCTACCGGCATTGAATTACACTGTTCCGTTCCAAATATGAGTTCTTTGATCTTAATATTTAGACGAATAAGGATTTTAATTCCTTCTTTTTTGAATACAGAAATCTTTATAATATCACACTGTCTGTTTGTTACAATCGATTTGCTCAGAAAACTTGTAGGATAGAAGAAGAAATTTGGCACAGTTATTTTATTTATTAGGCAACGTATTCTGCATTAGTTATTACTTAAAAATATTATATAAAACACGAGCCTTTTATATATTTTTAAAGCGACATATTTTGTACGGCCAAGACATTAGGAGCTAAACGTTGAACCCTAACGGTTCACTTTCCCATTGGAACAAAGATTGGTATTATGTGAACGATGGAAAAATTAACAGAATACGACATTCGATCTTACGCCTTTAACGTAATCTATTGATCTAAACAAGTCTGTCTCAAAGTGGGCGATAACGCCACCTTGTGGGCACTGAACGCCAACAAGGGGAAAATTGGGGGGCCTTGAAACGGTTTAGGGGGGCGATTGATGATTTGTATTTTATTTTAAAAACTAAAATCAAAACCTAGATTATTTCGTTCTTGTTCTTGCCCAGTTTAATTGTATAGACTACAGAATAAACAATTTATCACGGCTTTCGTTGGTAGCCCGTGAGCAATCATGCTTTAACAAGTTTTTGTTAAATAACGTAAATAAAACGATTTGTGTAATCCTGTATGAAGTGGTGAAATCATCGATACTTGTTCTATCTTGCTCAGTACAAATTCCGTCCCATGAGGTAGTCCTATATTTGTTAATAACGCGTAATGTTTCTTTCCTTTTCATTAGCGTTATCTCGTGCACTCGTTAGCAAGTTCTTTAAATTCGATACTTTACTCACGTATTTGTGAAGACAAAACCATGTCAGAAGCGAAAAAGAAGAGACAACAATACAGTGCGAAATTTATTGAAAATCCCACAAATCCATCTATATATCCGTCGCCTATGTGCCTTCTTTGTCAAAAATCATTTTCGAATGAAGCGATAAAGCCTTCTAGGCTACAAGAATAGGTTTTATTTGAATAAAATGCAGTCAGATAACAAATTTCCTAAATGGATGCAACTAAACTACAGAAAACATGGAGCAGAGCAGGTGGATCCACAATCGAACCGGTGATCTCCCGAATGCGAAGCAAAGATCTAAACCACTAGACCAGCGGTCGGCAAATTTATTAGCCAAAGAGCCAAATATGGAAATTAAAACGATTAAAAAAAATGGACAGCCAAATCTGTTTGTAAATGTAGTAAACCTTTATCATAATTTTAGACATTCATTAAGTTATAGATACACTGAATAAACTTGATTTCATACTAAATAAGGACTTATTTATTGATTAAAAATAATTTGATAGTAAAGTATTCATGACAGCACTACTTAATGCGAAGAATGTTCTTGCATTTCCTTTGATATTTTGTTCAAGTTCGGTTTGTAGGTTGTTGTTCTTAATTTTAAGCACATTTCCAGGTTTTCATCAATGAGTCCACTTCTCAGTTTGCTTTTAATAAGATTCATACTCGAAAAAGGTTGTTCGCATGAATACGTTGGACCGAAAAGGGAAAGAACAGCAAACGCGAGTTTTTTCAGCTGATCGTAAGCGTCCGGAATACTATTCCAGGCATTGAACTTGATCATGTCATCCGTCTCCAGGTCTTCCAAAGCAGAGCAGTTATGTTGAGAACTTATTTTACATTTATTATTCTCTAGTATTTCCAAATCAACGCAAAGACGTTCAAATTTAGAGCTCCATATTCCCTTGTTTTTCAAATTCAACAATTGCATTTCAAAGTAACCAATATCAATGCCAAATGGAGAATATTTCAAATCTGTTGTCGTAGCATTAAGAGCAACACTTTGCCGACCTGTGCACTAAACCCTGCCGTTCGGTCTATGATCTAGACAACACTGTTCTATATAAATTTGTTTAGCAGATGATTAAATTTATAAGAAACTTTTATGGAACCCAGGAGACTAGGGACCGTAGGATGTGCATAGAAATATGTTAAGGACATAAAGTAGTTATAGTGACGGTTTTGTGAGTTTCATATTAACTTCTACTTGATTTTATTAAACCATTAAATAAGTATAAAATCTGCGAATACGTTTGACTGAACTACCTTATTATTAGAATTAACAACATTAATTAATCATCAAAATACCCACTACAGTTGCGTCCATGCCAGTAGTATTTTGTTATACATCTATCACCAATCAGTTACTTTTTTCTAACGATTTTTTTAAATTATAAACTAAATTAAAAATACTTCTGATATCAACATGACTTTCTCAATTAGTAATGGCAAATTGTAACTTTTCTCTAATCCTGCTTTTAAGTTATACACAGTTGTAAGTAAACCATATTAGAAAAATATAAAAAGATCAACACATTTGCCCAAATTTAAGACAATATAACATGCAGTATGTACGCAAACAAATGAGGTAAATGGTACGGGTGGAAAATAGTCAACATATTATTTTGATATATGAACCAAAACTTAATATACCATTACTTAATGTATTTAATGGACGAATTACGACCGAAGAAAAACATTTTAATGTTTCCTGTATTTTGTAGACCATTAATTTTTCTTTTTCCACCTCAAATTCCCGTTATGTTCCTATTATTATGCTTATGTGACAGTGAAAATTACTATGAACACTTTTTGTCATCCATCCTTTAATTTTCAATGTTGACGATACTTCAACGATAATTTATCTTAAAGCATCTGAACAGATCAGGTCTGCCCTAAGAAAATGAACTACATAGCTCATAAAACGTCGTCACAAAATAAAAAATGTGTGATAAGGCTCTTATAAACGCATGAACGTGTCAAATAGAATCTGCGACGCACTTTATACACGTGATAATAAGCCAAGTAAATAAATTTAATTTCGAACTAGTTGACCCTCATCAGCACTACATAGAAAATTTAAATAAGTCATCGACAAAACTAAAGCTGCTTTATAAAAGGAAGTAATAATCATTACCTGAATAAGTAAACAAATAAAATATAATCTGGTTATTTTGTTGATTTTTCCCGATTCGTATATACGACACGATCTATTTTTTATCGCATGTTGTGCACCAACAAAGTGGGCGACATTCACTTATGTAGGCAAAATAACACACAAAACCACCAACATATTCAAAAAACAAAAAATTAACATAGCATACAAAACCAACAACAACATAAATAACAAATTACCCAACAACATAGAAAAAGAAGATAAATTTGAGAAATCAGTTTTATTCAAATTAACCTGCACAACATGCGATCAAGAATACATCGGACAAACTGGAAGTAAAATTAAGCAGCGGTACAAAGAGCACCTAAATTCATATAAACTAAACAAAGCAGGCTCTAATTACGACGAACACCTAACCAGGAATAACCACGAACCAGGCCCTATGGAAAAAAAATCCAAGTTCTACACATAATCACAAAAAGCAAGAAAAAGAACATATTGGAAAATTTAGAAATGTATAAAGAAAAATTAAACAATAACATTATAAACGTACAAACTAAGAACCAATCCGAAGCTATCCTCCAACTGCTACGAAACGTATATAAGCGTAAAAATCGGAGCCCATCACCAAACGCTTGATAATGCCGGAAGCGAAACACGTGTTGTAAATACGAATACATTAAATTCATCAAATCTGGAAAAATCAACAAAATAACCAGATAATAAGAAGATGAACTGGAAGAAAGAAGTAATCTTAAAATAAAAAATAAATCTCATAGGTGCGGTGTAACTAATAGAAAATAATATTTGTTTTAATAGTAGTTTTTGAAATCATGGGTGGTGCTGAAGATTATGTAGTTTTAGTTTTATCGAGCGATTCATTTGATGAAGGAAGTCAGATGATTGATTGACCTTAACAAGTCTGGATGTACTTACTGCCCAAACTATCGAGCTCAGCATAACACAATTGTGAAATCCACCGTGTTAATATTTAATGCCGTACTAATAAGTTGGTAAACATTACTATGTTCTCGTGTCGAAATTGTAAATGGTAAGCTTCTATAGCTGTCTATCATTTTCGACCTAATTATCTAAAAATTAATGAAGCAAGGGTACTCGAAATAATTTCAAGTGGATGTGCCTATCAACAATGCTATACAACCTACACGATTCATTCAAGTTTTTAAAAAGTCTTCTTTGAAAGAAGCGTGAAGGGAGCACCCCAAAGCAATGGGCTTAATTTTTGGTAAAGGATCTCTTAAAATATAAATTTGTAAAGGAATGTTCTACTTTTCATCACTATTTGGACGCAATTTAAGAGTTTTTGATAAATAAGGACAGTTGGTAAGCTATGTGAGCACGGAATCGCGTTTTAGACGGGGACTTTTTATACTTATGATTATATTTTCGCCTATTTTTGAATCCATTGCTGTTGAACAATTTATGATATCGTCTTTAGCAGAATGTTACTTGCATACATCCTGAATTCCGATGGAGGAAAATTATCCCTGTGAATAGCCCTTTACCATTTGGCAGACAAGGCTGCATCCGTTGAAAAACCGAACACGTGTACCTCTGGGTCCATTTTTGTAACTTTCGCGACATCTCGGTACACAAATGGAATACGATAAAAAATCAGAAAAGAAGAAAAGGTCTTACTCCAACTAACCACAACACTTTAAACACTTGCGTTGAAAATGATCACAACGTGTAAGTGAGCAAAACACGTGTCCGCGTTTTTAAAGTCTTGTGGTTTGTTTGGGGTAAGATCTTTTCTTTTCTGTTTATTCTTAACCCACAGTCTCCTTTATATTTATTTTAGGAATACGGCATCATATGTATGCCGGTAATAGCGGTAAAATACGTCGTAACACAAAAGAATAATTATGGTTTCATTAAAACAAAACCAAAAAGGGAAAAAATTACCGATTCACAGATTGTAGACATGCAGATTGTAGAAAGCAGAGACCACACACCCTACAAATTTACCCCTGCTGTGTCTAAATTACGCGAAGAAATTTACAAGCAACAATGAATAGTTACATACGTTAGTGGACGTTATCTGTAGAAAATTTACTACTAATTGTGAGATTCAGTAATAATTAATCATATCTTGGCTTACTTGATGAAAATTAATTAACACTTTAGAAGGAAAACACATTTTTAATTTTCACTGGTTTATTGTTTACTTAACAATTGTTTCGCTAATACTTTAGCTTCATCAGAAGTAGACTTATACTTAATTAACAAACGAAAATATGTCTAATTTATACCTAAGTTAGGGTTCGAACTACCACTGGGGAGGGGAAATAGGTTTAATAACGGTGAATTGTTTAGATCTAACTGATCATTTAAAAGCAAATCTGTTTTCTTGAATTTATTTATTTCCATAGTTTCAAGTAAAGTTAGTTTGTAATTATTTGATTCTTTATGCAAATTAGTGTATTTATAATTGAATTGATGATTTTCTAACAACAAATGTTTCGCGTAATTAGAATCGATTTTTTTATATTTAAATGACCTATAGTGCTCACTTATTCTTTTTTTAAAATTTCTTTTAGTTTTACCTATATAAATTTTGTTACAGGTTCTACAATTTAGTTTATAGATTCCTGATTGGCAATCTTTATCATTTTTATCTTTATTGTTTTTTAAAATATTTGATATCGATTATTGGTTTTGAAAGCTACATTAATATTGTTTTTGATTAAAATCTTTTTAATAACTTCTGAAGGATGTCCTATATATGTTATTAAAGCATATTTTTTCATTTCGTTATTAATTTTTGGAAAAACTGATTGTATTGCTTTTAAATGATCAGTTAGATCTAAACAATTCACCGTTATTAAACCTATTTCCCCTCCCCAGTGGTAGTTCGAACCCTAACTTAGGTATAAATTAGACATATTTTCGTTTGTTAATTAAGTATAAGTCTACTTCTGATGAAGCTAAAGTATTAGCGAAACAATTGTTAAGTAAACAATAAACCAGTGAAAATTAAAAATGTGTTTTCCTTCTAAAGATACAGTAATGTTTGATAAGGTCCTTTTCAATTAAGGACATCGGCTTGTTTCCCAGATTGAAAATGTAATCATACAGTTCATTTACTGTTTAACGGCTAATTTCATTAATGTTGGTATATCGGAATTTCGATTTTTGACATTTGCCTGGTAAGGCGTCCCGCGATGGCTAATTTCTTTATTTGTATATCTATATGAGACAACTAAATTAAATCATTTGCAAGATTAACTAATTACTTTTTCAAAAGAATTTACTATGTACTGTGCTTATTTATAAAGAACAATTAGTTGTTGGTCAAAAAATAATCGAAACTACCAGATGTCGATCACGACTTCAATCTTATTTTGTTAGATCTCATCCGCACACCATAGATAAATTACTGACCAAACCGAAGCTGCTTCGTAAAAGGAAGTTGATTTAGTATCGCATTACAGACAGCATGTCATCATCTATTCTTCTATCTGATATTTCCTGCCAAATGTGACATTTAGTATTTGACAAGGCATTTAAAATACCACAGTTAACAGTAAATATCAGATCGCGACATACGGCCTGTAATACAATATTAATTGTACTTGTGAGATCGCTGGTTCGCCTTAGCTTGAACCAACTTAGGCTTCAGGTATCAACCAGTAAAAGACTAGTCGTAATTATCAAGACAGGAGTGCGTCGATCAACTTACTTCAACTTTTGGCGATGGAGCCCCATCCTTGGCAACTGTGAGGTTGTCCAAAATTAGTTGTTGTGCCAGAAAACACTGATACTGTGCGCGAACTGATTTTGCAAAATCGTCATGTGACTTATTGTGAGATTGAGCCATCCTTGGGCATGAGTATGGCGAGCATCAATAAGATATTGCATGAAGAGTTATCTGCGAAAAATATTTGTTCGCGTTGAATCCCGCATAATTTGACAGCAGCTCAAAAAGATGCTCCTATCAATTGGTGCAAAAAAACGCTTAAGAAATACAATCGCGGTGCATAAAAAAATGTGTGTAACATCTACACATGTGATGAATCTTGGATGTATAAATATGGGCCCGAAACAAAACAGCAATCCACCGTATGAGTCTTCCCTAAGGAGCCAAATCCGACAAGTGATTCATACGTGAATTATGATATGAATGGTACACAATCATTTGTTTGCTAGAAGTCCTTGATCAAATACGAGAAAAGAAGCGGCATCACCATAAAGAATACTTCGAAAAACAATAAAGCCATTTTCGAAAATAAATTACTGTAAAACTAATTTAAACGTAAAAAAACACGTAAAATGTTTCACATTAATTTATTTTCGATAACTCGACAATTGTTGCGATCGAACTGCGATCATTTTCAAGATTAATTACACTGAAATTTAAAACTAATCATTCCTTCAACTTAAATAATTCTAAAATTTTATACTGCAACAATTATAGAAAACTGTCAATGCTTGAAAATCTTGAAACGAAAAAAGCCTTGTATAACAACTTAAATTTAGTCAATAGTCAAATAGAATTAGGCTCTACTAGCTCCCCACTCATCCTATGTAAATTGTAGATGTATATAAATATGTTGACATTGGTTTTAAATTTTAGTGTAGTTACTCTTGAAAATGATCGCAGTTCGATCAAAACAATTGTCGAGTTATCGACAATAAATTAATGTGAAACATTTTACGTGTCTTTTACGCTTAAATTAGTTTTATGAATCATGTTTCACAAAAGTTGCACTATCGAATATAAATAGCCGCTCTCGTATATCTAAACACTCCTCTTCAAATCTACACAAATATAGAAGTTATGAACTAATGTAGTTGTGTTTAAGTTACTATCTTTTTTCTTGATAAGTTTTTGACCTGATTAGTACTTACAGCATCCTTTATGTCTTTCTATGCAGTACTTAAGTACTTTCCTTTCGCAGTATATAAGATGGCTGTTTTATAACGTATAAACAGACAGCTATATATTTTACACGAAACTAATTTAAGCCTTTCTCGGATACTAGCATACATGTAGATATGTTTGTATATAAGTGGAGACTAATTTATCGAATAATTGGAGTAGTGTAGGAAGATTAATGCAACATTAAACAAAAGATATAACGTACCTTAGTTTATGCATGTATTCATGGCTCGCCTGAAAATGAGCGACTTTCAGAGAAAATTACTAATTAAACGGAACAAAGAGGAAGTAACGGTTTTTAAACTAACTACGAAGGTGCAGAGTTCTTCTTTGAGAAAAGTTCCAAATTGCATAAAACGAGCTATTGCAAGAGGCATAGTTACGGTAAATTCAGTCTGCGTCACAATCACACAAACAAAATGAGTGACATCTGTCACGGGATGCACGAATAGGAAGCTGTTCTATCCAGCGAATGCAAATGTTTGGCTACCTTACCATCATTTGTAACGTTAAATAACTGTACAGGGTGACTTGGATTGTCTGTTCATCTGGGATGTCTTGTTTTTTGAGATTAAATTATAGCTTCCCGTTATTATTGATTTTAATACATTTAAGGTAATTGTTAAAGATGATGCGATGCATGTATTATGAGATATTCTTAATTATTTATAAAACAGAAGAAATTCACTTTTTACAAGTTATACTAAATTTAAGAGTGTTCTTCCTAACTATATATATTTATCTATCTGCATTATTGCAAAAGCCTAAATAATAATCGATAACTGGGGTGTGTTTAATAAATGTTTCTTAATTTCTAACAGCTCCTTCTTTAATTTCTGAATGTAATATTTAAAAATTTTCAAAATCTATATACTATGTTATCTATTAAGGTAATTTAATATAACTTTCATTAGTTTCAAAAGAAATGATCATATTTTTACGCTTTTAATATCATGTTGAAATATGAAGAATAAAATTCTGATTAATTTTACTTTTTCTCATTTACCTATTCGACTTTAAAACATTAAAAGTGTTTTATGTAGTATTTCCTCAATATTACTATCTGCTATATATCTTAACACATTTTTGTATGGTTCTAAAATTAATTGAATTATAAAAAACTACACTTAGAATATTTCCCATTTCCTATATTCTGTTTACAATTTATGGGTTGGAATATAATTTTATTTTTAATACTTTTAAATAATATTCGTTAATGACCTCCCAGTCGAAGCAATTGTCACAGTATTGATAATAAATAGTTGAAGCTGACGACCATTATATTATTTATATCTCAATAATAATAGTATTTCATCGTCAGAATTAAGAATAGTCTTAAATATTTTAATTAATTCTTTACTCTTTAAGTATTGTATGTCCTGAAGATCTTTAAAAGTGAATTAATAAACAGTAACAAAAATTAAAACCTTTGATGACTGACATATTCGACTGTTAGGCCATAAAACTTCGCAATTAATTTATTTATTTTCATTATGTACCATTTTTTTTTTGGTGTTATTTTTCCAATCTTTATTGTTTACTAATAGAAAACCTAAACAATTGTTATTGACTACTATTGTTGTGATGTTATATTTTAGTAACCTATTTTCAATTTTTAACTTGTAATAAATAATTGATAAAAAGATTTTATTATTCATGCACTAGGCATAGATAATTTTAAATTGCTAGATATTCAAAATAAATGTAAAAGGTTAGATCTTTCAGAAATTGTGGAAAATGCGAAAGCAAGCAACCAAAGAAAGAAAAAATCCTGGGTCAGTTACAACAATACTTTTTGATAATGGTATAACAACCGAAACGTGTCAGAGTCTTTCTAAAATAAGTAGTGAAACAACATCAAGTGTTTTAATTTTTGTTACTAATTATTGTGTTAGTTTAGTAAGTGGTACGCCCTTAAAAAAAACTAAAACTAAATAACACCAAAAATCCGAAATTCCATAAAGAAATGTTTAGTTAAATTAAATGAAAATATATATAAACAAAATGCTTTTAGATGTTTCAAATATGTTTATTAACACACTCTACATATGTTTCGACTTCCGAAGTCTTTCTCAAGAGTAATAGATATTTACTTTTTTAGTGTTTTACTTTTTAATGTTTATCTTTTTTATTTTTGATAGTTTGATAGTTTTGTAGTTAGGGTAAATCTGAAGTAAATCTATTAAGAACATTGTGTTGGTACAGCAAAAATAAAAAAAGTTAAAACCCTAATAATCAAACTATTAATTAGTTACCTGTTCTGCACCTTTTCTGTGAAGGGTGTCATAAGATGTAATTTCTTGTTTCTCGTAGTTACGTAGTCGCCAAACAGTTCTTGATGACATTTTTGTCTATTTCACAGTCACTTCACGCTTTCTTTAAGTGTTTGAAATATACTTGAAACAAGTTTTATTATTTAAAGTTTATCTTCGAGGTATGCACTATATTATGTTCATATGATTCTTTCACGTATTAAAATTAATGTTGAAACCTATTACAGGACTATACAATACACTGCTAGAATTTATTGGAATGGGTATGTTTATATACATATCATAAATTGTATGCGTACGAAGTTCACAAACCTTATATATTCAACATAAAAAATGATAAAAATTTAAACCCAGAAAATCATTCTTATAATGATCAAAATTGCCAAAAAATTTTGATATATAGTCAATTACAATTCTTTATAATTTTTACTAGTTACATCAAAACTAAGCAATGGATTCTGATTATTTTCATAAGGAATATATTAATTAAATTAAATTAATTTCGACATAATATGTAAGGTATTTCTGCTAAATTGTCGATTTTTGGTTGTAAGATGGACACGATGAAAATTGTTACTCCCTTCATATATACACGGTGACTTACTAACACGAAATAAATCTGTAATATACGTAAAATTCAAAATAGGAAAAAGTATTTCGTTGTGACGGGCAATGGACGTTAGTGCGCTGCGGTCAGGAATAAATTCAGGTAGTCAAATATTACAGGTCAATTGCGCGCGGTTTGCCAAGACTTTGTAGGGTCAACTGCGCGCTCGGTAATTTTATTTAATTTATATAACTCTGCACTAATACTTCTAACCTATACTATAAATAATTTTTTACCACGCTCACTTAACATTGTCTCCATTTTGTTTTTTTAAGTATTAACTTGGAATTATACAAGTGACTGAATATTTTTTTCCTTTTGTCATTTTATACTTAGGGATATGTATCGCATGTGGTGAGAAGGGATGATTTTCTTCTGATAAGAAGGGATGATTACAACTCCACCGATTGGCTAGCCAAAGTTAATTAAACCTATAGGTATTAGTATCTAATCATAAGAAGCCCAATAATATAATTGGTTATTTAACTACATAATAGACCCCTCGTTTATATTCAACAAACGCTGATAAAGTACTTAACATGTTTCGTTAATTACTTTTGTATTTACCTGCATCTAATTCAAATCTCTGTTTATTTGAAAGAAGATTAAAGTATGTATTTATTTTTTCAACTTTGTGACAAATCAAGTGCGTAATAACATAGAAATGTTGTCAAATATTGTAAATTAAGTTTGTTATTTTTAATGGAATCCATACTTATTATTGCATTTTAGTTTCCCAAAAACAATAAATAAATAACAGTTTATTAATGATACCTAGGTCGCACCGATCTGGAGTTCCTCTACATTTTTTGGAAAATTTGATGTAGTTTCCACTTTTCAGCTTTGAGAGGAATTGTTTATCATTTACAACCATTACATGTAGAGAAAATTTAAATATTATTATTATTTCAAACAGGAAAAGTTTTTTTTTAATGGCACACCATATTTCTTCATAATGAAAAAGGATTCCTCCAAGGGCGCTTGGAGAAACATGTTTTAATTACCTAGAAATTTTATAAATTTAGAAACCCCGTCGCTAAAGTAAACACTTCACAAACGAACAAACTGAATTTAAGGTATTCCCAGTCATTAAATCTGTAACTAGCTGATATAGTACATAAACACTACTATTACCTTTAAGCATTCACAGTCTTGAAAATGATGTAAAAGTAGAAATGGCTGTCGACTACCTTTAAATTAATTTTCTGAAACTACCAAGCGCTTTTTATTGTTAATTTTAATAATATTTCTTCTCGAATCGTATAACACATAATTAAATTTCCTTTCTATTGATAAAGGGTTGTTGGTTGTTAATAACTGTTACCAGCATTCCACCCGCATTACGTTCAGTTAGTCCATGAATTAGATCAAGCTGACTTCAATAACCGATTGGAGTTTTATGAATAGCTTTACGAAAACTTCAGGAAAGAAACAACTTTTTGATAATGTATTTTGTACGAACGGATCTACATTTGATAACAACGGTTTTGTTGAAAAACACAACTGCCACTTCCAGTACTCTTCATTGAATAAGACTTTTAAATGACAGCACAGGTGTTCTTTCAAAGTATCGAGTTTTATAGTATCATTGGACGACATGTAACTGGATCATATGTTTCTTCTTCAAAACGATTTACCTACCAGATATGTCAGGAAATTTTCTACTTGCCCTGATACAACAAATGTGTTTCAAACATAATGAGACACCCGTGCATTACGAGATGGATATAAAGGAATACTTTAAGGCATATTTTCCGAACAGTTGGGTTTGAAGAGAAGGTTTAATACCATAGCCAGCGCATATAATAAAGCTTGATTTGTTCTTGTGAAATTAAAAATCACCAAGTATTTGGAAGGTATGATGGAACAAACAACAGAAACAAAACAGTTTGATAATTGTGAACACCTGTTTGTTGACTCGACACCGCGTTTGGCAGTTATGTTGAGCACTTAATTTAATTTAATTTTTCGTTGTTCTCATCTATTTTGACTACCTAATTTTTGCTAAGTTGCGTTTCAAAATAAATACGAAGTAGAATTTCTTTAATCTGAAGCTAATGTCAGTAAAATGACGTTAAAGTAAGTCAGCATTGGGTACTAATAAATATAGCCTGGTACAGTCATAGCACACACGACAAGTCTTTTAATGGTGGACCCTGGAACCTAAAATGGGCCCAGCCGTGGCAAAGGATTATTAGCCAAGCATGGGCCTACACGTAACAATTAGGCATTAAAATCTGAAATCCATAATATCACTAAAACTATTGCAGATCAGCATATTGAATTACGAGTAGGATTCTAACAAAATATGTACGAAAATGTGACTAACTACTAACGTTCAATTTTTCGCCATGTGACCTCTTCGTGTACCGGAATCCGTGAACGAATGGATAGTATAGACAGTAGTAGGCTGCATTAATGGTTCTTCGCTCGTGTAAAAAATCGACCAATAGCACCCTCTGCAGTCCCAAAAAACCGTGGCTTGCTTGCTGCCTAATATCCCCATTTTAAGTTGCTAACGCCTGGGTCCGCCTTGTACAACTATCAGGTGCGTAATTTAAAAAGGCTCGTTTATAATTGATCCACCCTCGTATTTGGCTACATAATATTTGTAGATGATCATCCGTTCCGTTCAGAAACGAAAAGTGAAGATCACATCTCTCTAACTGCTTTCGGTTCGGAAATATTCAAAACTGCAAATTTTCCCAACAATGTGTAGTACCTCCAGAACGGTGAAATCTAGTTCCAAAGTAGGACAAACTAGTATTAATAAAGTGACCTTAATTTTTTATTGAGAATTTCAATTCAAAAGTGCAATAATATGTAGGTGTTTCATTAAAAATAACGAAATTAAAGTGCAGTTCCGGTATAATCGGAAGTCTCCCATTAAAAGAAAAATACTTTTATGTTATTGAGCACTTAATTTTGCCTAACGAAATATTTCTTCTCTATTTTGAATAGTAAGTATATTACTAATCGATTCCGCTTTAATGACTCACCCTGTATAGGCAGATTCGGTTGATTGCTTGTTATTGTTTTAAACGAATGCATCATTGCATTCATAAAAACAAAACCATATGACTGTTTTTATCTTTATCATAGAATTTTCATCACATGATGGTGTTTCTTGTGTAAACATAACTAACCTTTCACCATTATATCGGTGTGTAGTAAAATAACATGACCTGATGTAATATTTTTTTCCTTACCGTTTCCGCTAAAGCAGCTGACATGTACTTGATAAGATTTATTAACAAGATAAAAGATGCGTGTTTAGAGCATTCAATTAATTAACAAATTATATGCATTAGATCGTTGAAAATAAAGGAGGAACTTTATATTACCAATACTTTACAGAAGAAAATTAGGTTTAATTAATGAAGATGTTGCAAACTGCAACGGTTAGATTTTGAATATTTCATGGTAAATAAAATATGAGTAAATTAAACACTTGGAGGAGTTTCACTTTATTTTATTGATTACTCTATGTACATTTCGCCTTATTACTATTGAATAATATTGAATGTACTCCTGAAGATGCCCTAATAAGGCGAAATGTACATAGAGTAATCAATAAAATAAAGTGAAACTCCTCCAAGTGTTTAATTTACTCATATTTTGTTTAAATAACGTTTCACAAGGAGTCCATGGCGAATTACTTCCGTCATGGTAAATATTCGCTTTAAAATGACAAATAATAGAACAAAAAAGCAAGCAATAAAATTAATTATATTAAATGACAATAAAACCGGAAAGCATGGACAAAGAGATTTATGAATGAAGACTACTTAAATATTATAATAAGCTTTTTGTGGTACTTTTAAAGACAGTATTTGCAAATTTTAAGATAAGACCAACGGTGTTCCTCAGAATCAAAATCATCAACCATAAAGGTTCCCTAAGAAACCAAAAACTCCATACCTACGAAATAAACACATTAAAATAAGAGTCAAGTAAAGACATGCATTGTGTGGTCTTATTTCGACCTCAGAATATAAATCATAAAATGACATGCAATAACATAATTTAAAGAAAAAAATTGCATATACGCAACATTCAGAAATATAGATGCAATAGTTATCCAAAAACTAGATCAAGCTGAATAATACAATTTTAGACGAATAAAAATATAAATTTAACTCTAAAAGTCGAAAAAGCGAAAATACAGAAAAAAAAGACAAAGAAAATTAAAACGCAAGAAAACAAGCAAAATAATAGAGATATAGAAGAAAACAAAATATGGAGAAAAACTGAAAAAATGGCATGAGTACAAAATAGAACTAAAATTAAATAAAATAGTAACGGAGACAAATAACGAACTAGAACTAATAAAGGAATAAGTGTAAGTCTTAAGTAAAGATAGGTAATAAGAAATAGAAAGAGAAAAAATGAAACAACAATAAAGTCAATCAATCAATCTAATAGTTGGAAATATGGGAGCAGGAATTGGAAAAGCAGAAATTTAAAAACAAGAACTACTAAAACATAACTACGACGAACGGTGAAAAATATAAAAGACGAATGAAGATTTAAGCTGGATTGCAGAAAAAGCACACAGAAAAATGAAAGAAAAATACCAAAATAAAAGGAAGAAAAAGAAATCGAAAAAGTAACAAATTTTAAGTATCTGCATACATGGATGGTAGTAAAAGAAGAGCAATTTAAAGATTTAAGTGTCATATTTGATTCTAAACTGATATTTGCTAATCACATCAACGATACTTTTAGACATAAATACGATTATCGTATTATAACATGCACTTGTACGTCCAAAATTAGAATACGCATGCGTCATATGGAACCCAGGTTATGATATACATACAACTAATATAGAAAAGGTTCGAAGACGCTTTCTAAAGTTTATATCTTTAATATCCACCTAAAGGTATTCCGCAAGATAATTTACTGTCTATATTTATGTTTAACGATTTAATAAAGTTATTGATGGTGAAATTGACTGCTCAGATATTTAACATTGTCTAAACTTTAATGTCCTATGTGTTCGTACACGAAGTAACTGTTTGTTTCATAAGTCAACCCCAAGGACAAATATACTTCAATTTTCTCCCTTAAATTTCATGTGCACAAACTATCATCTTTATCAAAATCAAGTTAATATCTGTTGTTCTTGTAAGAATAGCATAAGGAAACGTATTCTACAAAATCTTAAATTTTATAATTTTAGTGTTACTAGTATCACGGTGGTGACAATGCCCAATCAGTTAATAATCAGTTAAAATTAAATAGTTTTGATTCACTTTTGTTACTCTATAAATTGTAACTTATTCACTCCTCCAGTACCCTATAAATTTACCCTTATAAAGACCTGGTAAACGTTGTGAAATTTAGTAATCTTTTCTGTATTTAAAAATTGGATTCATTCAGCCGTTACTTTGTGATAATTGAATAAAAAATTGATAAATGAATAAACACTACTTTGTTTATTATCACTTTTTTATTTATTAATCCTTTTGACTATAGTTCCGACAAATAGCTTGTCATTGTCAAACAAATGATTCAAATTGAATGAATGTAAACAGATTTGTCAAACAAATGATTCAAATTAAATGAATTTAAACAGATGTAGAGTGGTGTTTATATATACTTTGGAAATACCACTAATTATTAAATGTACTGAATAATACTGAGTGGTACAAATATACCTGTTCGTTTAACATGTTATTTTCGGAAATTTTTGATGCTTTATATGCTTCTAAGGATTCTAAAATATTAACTTTAAAGCCTTTATTTACATTATGAATAATTTTAAGATTTTCTATACTAGAAAACCGATGGCCTGTTTCTAATAAATGGTTTGCAAAATTGGAATTATCTTTTCTTAATCTAAATGATCTAAAGTGTTCGTTATAACGAGTTCTAAATGACTTTCCACTTTGGCCTAAGTAAAAGGAACCACATTCTGTACATAAAAGAACAAAGAATGCAAATACATATCATTGACGTACTTTGGTAATATTTCAATAAAAATCGCTAATGTTCTATCTGCAAACAACCTAACAGTTAGTTTTAAAAAACACATATTTAAAACACATACTTTTTAATTCAAAAGATAAAATTGACAAATTTGAAAAAACTGGAACCTATAATCTAGAATGAACAGAATGTGATTCCTTTTACTTAGGCCAAACTGGAAGGCCATTTAGAATTCGTTATAAAGAACACTTTAGATCATTTAGATTAAGAAAAGATAATTCCAAGTTTGCAAACCATTTTGTAGAAACAGGCCATCAGTTTCCTACTATAGAAAATCTTAAAATTATTCATAATGTAAATAAAAGCTTTAAACTTAATATTTTAGAATCCTTAGAAGTACATAAAACATCAAAATTTCCGAAAATAACCTATTAAACGACCAGGTAGATTAGTACCACTCAGTATTATTCAGTCGGTTTATATTCATTCAATTTGAATCATTTGTTTGACAATGACAAGCTATTTGTCGAATTTAATAAATCGTATTAGTGAAATTTATCTTGTGTTTTACTTCTTATTACTTATTTAAAAATGTTTTATAGAAAGTGCATCAAACAAAGTTTATTTTAGATTTAGCAACATCACCGTTTTATACATTTGTATCGATGCGTGGGCATTACACTGAAAAATGAATTAGAGATTTGTAATTGACCCTATAAAACGGTATATTTTCACTATTACAAATATATTTGAAAAAATATTTTTTTCATACACCCTAATTTACATGTTGCGTGTCAGTGTCAAGTCAATATCTCATTTCGTTTAGAAGTTAAAAGCTTCTGACACTGTCAGACGAACGAACGGAACCTTAAGTGGTGACAAGTGATAAGAAAAATAAAACTATTGATAATAGGTTACCAATCTAATTTGTACATAATCAATTACCAATTATTTACATTAGGTTAATTACTCATGAATTATATTCTGACTTTTCGTATGATTAACCATATCTAAATTTAATTGATGCAAACTCATGATAATAACAAAATGAAACTCAGTGTTTGTTTCCACAATTTATTTAAATAAACTTAACAATTGATTCGCGTTACTAACGCTTCATCAAAAGTGCGACAATCAGTAAACTAGCATTAAGACAACGGAACATTTATACTTTTAAATTAGGGAGGGAGTTGTTTAGCAAAATGATTTAGCCAAAACTATTTTCAATTCAATGGCAACATTTATAAATGCAACGAAGATTAATTATGGGAAACCTATTATGCCCATTACTGATAGAGATCTTCATGCACCTTTTAGAAGATAACTTCATTAGTAAATTCCAATTATTTATTATTATTTATTACGATGGAGCTTATAACATATAACGAGATAAGCACGCAAACCAAATTAATAAGAGCAGTATAAGTTCTCGGTAATCAATGTATCAAAATTACCAGATGTGGACCGCGATTTCGAACTTAATAGTTCTTTAAGGAGGAGGATGCCATTAGCTCTTGGTAAAACATTTTAATTATATATTAAAATAAAATAAAGCTCTTGGAGGCCAAAGACTTTGATCCGGGCTGATGGACCGTAGTTGAAAGGAACTTGTAGATGCAGACGTTTCGACTGCAACTTCGGCAGTCATCTTCAGTGGTACAATCTTTGATCTGTGAATCTAGCTGCCCACTGAAGATGACTGCAGAAGTTACTGTCGAAACGTTTAGATCTACAAGTTCCTTTCGACCACGGCCCATCAGCCTGGATCAACGTCGTTGTTCATCCGATTCCGGCCGTGAAAGCCTACGCCATTAGATTCTCTTGGAGACCTTTCACAATTTATTATACATATACTCGATGTACATTTTGCCTGATCAAGCATCATCAAGAGTAAAAATTTAAAAAATTAGGAGCCTCAATCAATCGTATGGGCATCACAGTTATTAGTTGAGGTTAAACAAAATTAAATTGTTATGAACAGTGGGTATAATATTTCTTTAAGATAAATTGCAGATCTCACAACCTAAAACGTAAATTCTGAATGAAATTATAACTTGCAATCCACCTTAAAAATAGCTTATATAAAATGTGAAATTTCGGTGTTATTTGTGGAAATAAAATATTATTTACACTGAAGTAACTGTGATTTCTGAAATTAAATTTCTACAGCGAGTACACAATAGATAGGTACACTTTGTTACAAATTGTATTCTGCAATTTCAACGCTTTCTTAAAATAATAACTTCTATTTTTATTTCTTTCTCGCTATTTCTGAGACATCTATATTATTAAATTTCACTGTGAAATATTTACGTAAAAAAGAAAATATTATAAGGTATGAATTCAACGTACTCTTGATAAAGACTGCATAAATCGAAACAATTGTAGAGTTCTTTATTAAACCTTTTGAAACATTAAAACCATTCACTATATTTACATAAGTATCTATTTTAATATTGCTAAAAAAATAAATAAACTTTCTTTCAATTTTATATTAATCTACAATATTTTATAGTTGGTGGCCGTTTTATTTGAGAACGATAGAGTAAAACAATTCTAACATAACCTAACCTGACCTAACCTAACCTTGCCTAACCGATGCAAGTCTAACCTAACATATTCTAATCTAATCTTAACCTAACCTATCAACTCAAAATTAATTATATGTACAAAAACTAAAAATTCTATATCCTTAAACACGCGTATTTAATACCTAAATGTAAGTTCGTTGAAAAAACTGCATAAATAAAATTATTGTAAGTTTACAAAATTCTAGAATAAAATAAAATCTCAAATATCTAAAAGGTTGTTAGATATTCTTAGATACTAAAGATTTTAAGAGCACCAAAATGAAATAGATAAAAGCTATGTAAGCATATATAAGTACATTGTCCGTTAATTACAACAATAAACTAAATCAATTGATTCTATTCACAGTAAACTATTTTTGACCGTATTCCCTACCTTGACTTGATGGTTTTGCATAACTTACTAAAATAATCTCTTTAGAAATAATACCATTCGATTCATAAATAAATATATCACAAATAAACGTATATGAAATAACAGTACAAAAACAAAACGTTAACGTGCAACTTTTTAACCGTTTGAAAATAAGCTGATGCGCGGACGTACGGGACGGTTGTACTGTTGCAATAGCGGCATTCCGCTGGTTAATTCTTTTTCCTACTCAAACGTTAGTTAAAAATCGTGTTATGCAATTAATCAGTCAAACAGATCAATTGATTTTTACTGGAATACAGCAAATTACAAACGAATCATAAACCACACTTATATCTAAAATAATTATCTCTGGAACGAAATTGGTTATAAATTGCTCAGTCAATTCAATTTCACAAGAGATAACTAGTTAGCTATCGTTCAGTTAGAGTACGTATCCTACTAGATAAATTAAATACGAGTACCTATAAAAATGTAGGTATATTATATATAATTACTAACAAATAGAATTAATGTTGAGGATTTCGATTAATTCGAAAAAATGAATGTGAATGAATGGAACATGTTCAAATGTTTAGATTTTGGTGAAATATTTCGAATTTGTTCATTGGTTGCTTATTATCCAATACATTGTATTTGCAATGATTGCTTATACTAAGTAGAGTGAAGCCAGGATATATGGTTATTACGGTCAATATAAGTAACATAACGGTGATCTCCCAATAATTTTACAGTACCTACAAAAGTTACCTTCTAACAGGAATCAATGAAAGCTTATAAAATATCCAGAAAACATTTATTACTACTTAATGACAAATGCCAATCTTATTATAATACGTTACCTATTTCAAATCACAGTGGCAATTAAAATTTCTATACAGTGCTATCAAGCATTCAGAATTACCTAACTTCTCCCGACTTAACCTAACCTAACCTAACTTTTCCCGACTAAAGAGAATGAAACGGCTTTCATCAAAAGTCAGCCATTAATGTTACTGACAAGCACTCACTTATCGCACAGCAGTAAAAAAAAAAACTTTTTTGTGTTTCATGTCCAACAGCGACTCGTGCTGGTGGGCGGGCAGTCCCTCCGACCTACACTATAGTGCAAAGCCGGAGGGAAGGGCGTAAGGCCCTCTTCAGCCTCCTTACAGGAATCGTGGGAATGGGTGGGTGGTGTGGTTAGGGAGAGAAAGATGAGATGGATGAAATGAAGACAGAAGAGAAGTGAAAGATTATCTGTGGAATATTACTGCTCCAGCATTTGCCTAAATGATCCAAGGAAAACACAGAAAACTTGGATCAGAGCAGCCGGACCCGGATTCGAACCGGTGACCTCCCGAATGCTAAGCAATGATTTACAGAACTAGACCACGCCGCTCGGTACAGCAGTAGATATGAATGCTACCTAATTGTAAGTTACCAATGAGGAATGTTTAAAAACGTAGGTAGTGACATAATGGATGACTTTAGATGTAATGTATAAGTAACCCGCATGGTTATTTTTTCGATAATGGAGTATTTTAAATATCTATACATAATTGTGTTTACTAAATTACTGTACATTTGTTTTGTTTTAATCACCATAAATACATGTCAGTCCTATATGTAAAACCGCCTGTGTACAAAAAATCAGTAACTTCAAATCTAGGTTAAAAAAGGTACTTGTGCATAATTCTTACAGTAGCATCTTCAAATAGGGAAGAAATGGACATTAAAAATGTATATAACTTAAAACAGATGGTCAGGAAAATTCGCTTGTCACACAGGTGTTAGAATTTTTCAAATTATTCCAATTTTACTGACTCTTTAATATGAGCACCGTCTAAATACAGGAATTGGAATTTGAATAAGCCTTTAAATATCTTTCTATCTAATTTAGTGTTTTTCAATTATGAGAAATAAACTAATACAAATTGATTATGTTCCGTTGCTATTCCACGGAACTAGTTCATTTAATATTTTATTTTATAATTTCAATCTATATATTTCTATTTCAATATATTGATTTTGCCTTTTTAGTTTATTAGTCAGTCTGTGCTATTTTTGTTACATTACAATCAATACCTGCCTTTCATTGTTTGTTTCCTAGTGGGTCATCTAGTAGTACTATACAGAACTTCGTGGTTTAAGCTACCCTAAATACTGAACCCTATTTTAGAGACTTGTCTTAGTCTAGTTTCTCACTATGGACCCTTCCAATATACCATTTAAGCACCTAAGCCGATCTGCCCTCACTTTCGTATCCATTTTTTTCTTCTGAATTGTTTTTAAGATTTTTTTTTATTAGTAACATAAGAACATTTTTCAAGTGTGTCTAAACCTTGCTGTATTCATCACGCTTCATTTTCATGTGTATGCTACATACTCACATACAAAATTTTACATGCCTTTTCATATTGATACGTTGAATTGCCTCAGGCTTTCTACAGTAATGCCTGCTGCATCAAACTAGCATTTATTCTAGCGCGGAATTTTCAAATAAAGGATGCCTAGCCATAATGCATGTATGTGTGTGTAGTATTATGTATAAATTGAAAATCAGATTCTGTCACAATCCATTATGGGTACATGTTGCAATGTAATCAAAAGCATTCCCCATCCTGGAGAATCCCTTCTGAAATTGAAATTGATATTGTGGGTACGTCGATAGAAAATTCGATCCAATCAAAGAAAATATGCCATAAGTTTTCCTAAAGCAAAAAGGGAACCTAGATAGATACGCAATAGTAACAAAAAAAAATGCTAGGAAAGGATGACTGGCTGTCACAAAATCTGTTATTGTTCAGTTGCTGAAACTTTATTACAAGTATTCTATGTTTACGTTTTAACCTTAAAGGGTTAATACATGGAGATGCATGGAGCGCTCCTGAAATGGGAAATACTTCTTCTTCTTCCTTGCTCTAATGCGGCTTGATTGGGTCTTTCTTTCCTAGCCGTTTCTCTCTTTACCAATTAGGACGTGTTAGTTAGAGCAGTCTTTCTCAAAGTGGGCGATAACGTCCCCTTGTGGACACTGGACGCCAACAGGGGGCGGTAAAGGGCCCAGAGAAAATTGGGGTGCGTTGAAGCGGTTTAGGGGGGAGATTGCTGATTTGTAATTTATTTTAAAAACTAAAATCAAAACCTAGATTATTTCGTTTTTGTTCCTGCCCAGTTTAATTGTATGTATAAGTAAGAAAATGTGCTCCATAAACCAGCAGCACATATTATCGGAAAGAATCCTTTAAGCAATGAGCAATAGTTCTTTCAATTCAGTTGAGAATTCAGATGAGTCCACTTTACCAACTAATGAAATAATGAACTAATGAATTATTGTCATACGTGAGGTTTATTAAAGATGAGAAAATATGTCAACAAGTATTATTTACTAAAAATTTAGAAACAATTCAGAGATACAAAAGGAGAAACCATATTTGATACACTGAAAAAGTTTTGTGACGAGAAGGAAATTCCTTTGAAGAACATTATATCAGCTGCTACGAATGGCCCTGGCGCTCCGGCTATGACAGTGGCAGTATGGCATTACAAAGTCTTTATGGCGTACTTAAAAAATAAAGTTGTGCTTACCAAATGTGCTTCCTATATATTGTGTTATTCATAGATATCATTTGGTTACGAGAAATTTCAGTGAATAGCTGTTTCAATCACTAAATCATGTCATCAAAGTAGTGAATAAAATCTAAAACAGTCCGAAACCCTTTTAATGACAGATTATTTAATCAGCTTTGTTATGTTAATGATGATGATTTCAACCGATTGCTGTTTCATACATTGAGTTAAGAGTTCTTGGAAAACAAAGACACAGAATTACGCAACAACCTCATCACATCAAAGAATTATATTGCGTTGCGTACTTGACAGACTTGTATTAATTGTTTAATGATATCAAGGTGACGATTTGAACTTGATTAAAACAAAAAATGTCGTTGCTGCTTTCGTAACCAAACTGCTCTTACACAAGAAAAATATCAGCAGACATGAGTTTCACGCTTTCCCCGTTTTATCGGCATATCAGAAGCATCCTTGAACAGTGACGAGTTGTTCCCAGCATCCCAGTTTGCCAGTTGGAAGAAGAACTGACAACGAATAGAATTTAAAGATTTCTATCAAGAATTTCGGATACCAAAGCAGCAACAAATACCGCAATTGTTTCCTGGATTGTGGTGAATTGTTCAACGATTTTTGATACCATTCCCATCATCGTATTTGTGTGAATGTGAAGGTGTGGATTTAGTGTTGTGATAACTAAAAAGAGAAATCGTTTGCATGTTATCGAACACGGTAACTTATGGCTGTTTTTGAGAAAATTCGAGCCTCATTAAAACAAACTGAGATACTTATTAATAACCGTCAGATTCATCCTTCGCATTAGATTAGTTTTATTGTTAGAATTGAAATTGAAATGTTAATTTTAGTTTGAATAAAAGTTTTTATAAATATTTACAAAGTTGCATTTTATTGCTCTCGTTAGAAAAGTATTTAAAATATAAGTTTGAACTCAGTAAACAGGATGAGACTCATATGGCACGCTTAAGATGCGGTAGACTTAAAAAATTTTGGAGGGCGCTAGAAAATAATTGCTTCTCAATGTGAGCGGTAGACGAAACAAGTTTGATAACCACTGCTCCAAACCATATCTTACTATACAGGACTGCACCAACATCAGTTCTGTGGTTTCCTTGTGTCATTTAGACAAACGCAAAATGAACCACTGTGTTAGAGTGAGAAAGGAGGTTAAGGGTGATCTCCTATTTCAGGAACGCTACTATAGTATTGAAAGCTCTAAGGGTTTAGCTTATTATAATTTCAACTATCTTTTTCCCCGCGACATTGCCCACGTGCAAAAAAGGAATAGATCACTTATTCAACCGTTTGTAAGAATAACCAGTACAGACAGACAGAGAGACATTTTTTTAAGGATCATTTGAATTTTAATAGTGTGAAAACAACTATTTGATTTTCAAAAAAGCAGTTGTATCTATACAACAGACAAACACTTACTTCAATTTTATTTAAATTAAGTTTCAGGAATTCGAAACTTTGTTTCTATTTAAAAACGTAAATTTAAAAAAAGTTGAAATTACAATTTCAAGACTTAATCCTAAGAGATACAAATCGTAACTGACTAAAAAGAAAAAACAAACTTTAATTTTTCTTTTTAAAACAATATTTCATAATAAAAATTGACGAGGCATTAAAATACATCAAAATTCATAAAACCACCTATGTCTGCATCTGAATCATAGGTAAACATAACTCGTGTGGTAACCATAATTGAATATAACTTTTATATGTATATATGTATTAGTTTGTATCTTTTGCAGGATGACCAGAAGTAATGTGTAAAGGTTATTCAATTCGGCGTAGTTTTTTGTGCTTGCAATTACTTGTTAGGTATTGTTGTAAATTTCCAAAATGTCAACACGTGTTACTACTTTGGAATAGTTTCTTTAGGTAATACGTAAACGTAAAGTTGTTCGTTTACTCAGTAAGCGTCAATAGACAGCGTCTATTAATTAACGATTAATTAATTAATGTACAGAAAGCAAATAAATAAGACTGCTTTTTTTCACACTTGAAATTTTGTTTAATCTCGACAATTGTTTCGCCTCAGTGTCTCAAGAGAGTAAGATGTTACTCTTAAGTTTTCCTTTGAAGTAACAAGTTCTTATTACATTTAAAGGTGACTAAAAATGGTAGCGCATTTTAGTGAGTTAAAATAACTCATTAAATTTGTAGTAATATTTGAACATACGAATTTGAATAAAATGTTGCATATAAACGCAGCTAATATGTTAAGATTTATTTGCTGAATTTTATAATGTGGGTACTTGCTTCTTTCCGTACAGTGAAAAAGACATTCAATAAAGAGATTTGGAAAGCTAGTACAGCCCTCAGGATTTAATAAGCGGATTTCATATACATAAGTTAAGTAAATGGCTAGAACATATACCACAGGACCTTCAAAATTATTTGTGGCACTGGTGTTTCGTCAACGACTCCACAATATCTCATTTCATTTTAAATAAATATTATAAATATATATTTTATTACAGTGTAGGACTTGCCACAAGTATATTGCAGATATGAACTTGTACGCTCCCACTGCTTAATCTTAAATGACAATAAAATTAAAGTTGATAGATTGTGTATCGCATTCTTTATGAAACATTTTAAATAAAATTGAATATGTGTATTATGAGTAACAAACAAACACTGGGTTACCTTTCATGAAAACTTTATTTATTCTTCTCGACAATATTGTTTCAACCCTTGCGGGTCATTATCAAGAGCTATGGTGTTACTAAAGATGACATACAGGGTGAGTCACTAAGCCGAAATCGGCCATTTATACGCGCATAGTTCAAAACAGAGAAAAATATTTCAAATAAAAGTTGTATGGGGTTAAGTGTAGAATAACGTAAAAATATTTTCAAATATGGCGGCCATACCGGAAATGCACCCTAACTTCTTTATTTTAAATAGAACATCCTATGTTTTATTATACCTTTGCATTCCCCAAAAAAAAGTAATGTCAATTTATTAACATTAAATTGGACCTGGGACGCACCCTTCCGGAGTTATTTCAGGTTTCTTGGAAAATTTGACGTTAGCAGTGTTTTTCGCTATTTTAAATATCTCAGAAACGAGAAGACTTATAGGGTTGCGGTTTTCACATTCCGTTTCTGGAAGAAATTGCCTATCATCTACAAGTATTAGATAGACACATTCATTATCAATAATATAAAATTTATCCATGCCAATATTCACAAATTCAAACAGGGATAACTATTTTTTTTTAATGGAATGCCATATTTTTTTCACATAGTATAATGCAAAATTAAATTTCCTTTCGACTGATATGGAGTGTTATTATCTGTGAGCAGTAGTTTTTGAGAAATTTGCATTTCTTTTGAAATTTTGAATAAAATCGCGTTATCACGTTGGCCGTTTCAAAGTTTAGTGATTTTGTTTTGTTTTTTCGAATTTAATGTTAATAAATGGATATTATTTTTTTGTGGGGAATTCAAAAGTATAATAAAAATAGGGTGTTCTATTTAAAATAAAGAAGTTAGGGTGCATTTCCGGTATAACCGCCACATTTGAAAATATTTTTACGTTATTCTACACCTAACCCCATACAACTTTTATTTGAAATATTTTTCTCTATTTTGAACTATGTGCGTATAAATGGCCGATTTCAGCTTAGTGACTCACCCTGTGTAAATGGATGACAATCAGCAATGAGACAAATTGACTGCAGGTAGTGGTTATCCATTTGGAAGGTCCAATAACAGCGGAGAATCCAAAGTGAACATTTCAATTTGATTATTTACAATATTTTACTTATTATTAATGGCTTTCTTAATTTCCAAGGATTCGATTAAACTCAATTTACGTCCTTTTTGTGCATAATGTAAAAGTTCAATCAAATTAGTGTCTAAATTATGTTTGAAATCTAAGCAATGTTGAGCTATTCCTGTATTATTCGTTTTATTCCGTATGGAAAGCACATGTTCTTTAAGCCGAGTTTTTATGTCCACAAACGTGCATTAGAACATAAAAACCAAAATGATTCCAATTTTGATAATAATATTAGAGAAAGCGTTACGTTTTTTTAATAATAATTCAGAAATTTTACATAGGTGTAATCAAAGTCAAATTAGACTTACTTGAGTAAAGATCATTAAATTTAAAAAACTTAGATGAAAATAATTCCCTGTATTATTCAAATTATACGTCCACCCCCAAATGTAAACTAATTAAGATTTTAGGCGGCACTTTAAGTTTACTAGTAAATACTCATGTTCATTCCAAAGATTAAAAATGAAGTCTAGAAATTTATTTCATTAATCATGAATTAATCTTTAAGAAGTGATTAAAAAAATTATAAGTAAAAACGATATTAATATAGCATTCAAAACAAATAATTCAGTCTCTATGTTTTTAAAAAATAATAAAGATAAAAATGATAAAGGTTGCAGATCGGGAATTTATAAATTGACTTGTGAATAAGAATGAATTAATGAATACTACAGGTCACTTAAATATAAAAAACTTGATTCTAATTATAGAAAACATTTAATTTTAGAAAATCACCGTTTCAATAATGAATACATTAACTTGCATGTTGAAACAGACAATAATAAATTAAATTTACTAGATACAATGGAAATAAGTAAATTTGGAAAACAGCTTTGCTTTTAAACAATCAGCCGGACTTAAATGATTCCCATTTACTTAACTTGTTTTCCCTCCTTAATTGCAGTTGAAATCCAAAATAGATATAAATTAGTTAAGTTTTGTTTGTTAGATTAAGTATTTGTCTATTTTTCTGATGAAGCTACAGTCTAGTGAAACAATTATTAACAATAAAGTAGTGGAAAATAAAGATGATTGATTATTAATTTTCATCAAGTGAACCAAGATACAATTAATTATAATCATGTTATGTAGACTTGCCAGCCCCTACGAGAAATTAAAGCAAACCGATTAGCTAACTTAATTGCAGCGTAATAAGTTGTTTAAATTCGCTAGGTAGTGCAGGCCATATGTGCGCTGAGGGAATCCTGCCGGTCTCAATAGTGTACCACAGCGACTTGCTGTTGGCCCAGCAAAATATACCAAAACGTGCTCAATCAAAGATCAAGAGAATTCATTTGGTTTACTACACAACACGCTACAGTTAGTAAAATGCAATTTTGCATAAACGCATGAGTGTCGGGTATAGTGTAGATAAACCAAAATATTATGTTAATGAATTTTATAATTAGGTCGCAAAAATACATACATTTCTTATTTTTTTGGCAGTTCTGCAGCACATCTATTACAGCCACCCTGCATATAATCAACGCTACACATTATATCACCGCCTTTTCTTTTTACGTATGAAAATCATGCAGTTGTAAAACCACTTACAATGATTGTTTTCCTTTTCCATTCCGTTGAGACATTAGGTACGAAAGCGGAACTTGAAAGAAACATTCATTTGTTTTAGGTACAAAAATATTTCTGATTTACACAAAATAGCAGAGCGTGACGGTCTGACAAATACACGGACATATTGTTTATTTTTATTCGGTTAAATGGTCTGGAAACTGCACGATTCATTTGCGCAAAAACAAATCAATTCAATCCCGCTATGTTTGATAATATGGTAAAATGAATGTAAATAAGTATTTGTTATATTGACTGTACATGCGTTTCAAAACAATTAAGTTTTTATTATAATTCAATATAATACAATCATTAGCAACAGGTGCAGACTTTTAGTGGTTGTAATGTTTATTGCTGCCTATTAAAAACGAATACGTGAATGTTTATACGATATGCGAATAAAACAACAGAAAATTGAAACAGTAAAACATATGTATATTATATACAAACTAAAGGGTTCTAACTTATAAACAAAATGAAATGTTGAGTTCCAAAAATGAAAATCGTATTTAAAGTTGTAAAAAGTTTTATTTGAAACACTTGCTTAAATCGTACCACCCGTCATTTTCACTATTACGGAAGTTAAAATTTAAAGTTAACTGAACTAACAACAAACTTGATCTTAGGGTTAACTTGACTTCTAAAACTAGGTGCATAACATTTGCAGAATATATACTTTTTTTCATCGCGAGCCAACATTGTCATCAGGCACATATTTTTTTGTGTTAACAAAGACCTTATTAAACATAAATGAAACTACAAATTGATAGAAAATCTTCGCAGATCGCTATACTATTCTGAGTAAGTTCATTTCAGTAAAACGAGGTTTGGTAATTTGTTGAAAATAAAGATATTAGTACTGCTTTTTCTTGAAATTGACAAACCAAACCAAAATTTGGAAAAAGTACAAAGCAGTTTTTAACTGATAATTGATACATATTAAAGTAAATATAATAAATTTGATACGAACTCGTGTTTATTTTATTTTGCATTATATTTATTATTTTGTTAAACGTAATTATTTTCACAATTACATTCACTTTTATTATCTTATTGTTATATTCATTCTCTGAACTTCGGTTTTAGTGCAAACAACTATTTATTATATTTATTTCCTTTAAGCGTTAACTGGCATTCAATATTTTCAAAATCATTTTATTTTATTACGAACTCGTGTTTATTTTATTTTGCATTATATTTATTATTTTGTTAAACGTAATTATTTTCACAATTACATTCACTTTTATTATCTTATTGTTATATTCATTCTCTGAACTTCGGTTTTAGTGCAAACAACTATTTATTATATTTATTTCCTTTAAGCGTTAACTGGCATTCAATATTTTCAAAATCATTTTATTTTATTATCATATTGTCACGTTTAAGGTATTAGTACAATTACCAAATTAACCAGGGTGTTTACCTGAAGGAGTGCAATGACTTGTGGGGTTGTTGCTATAGTCATTTTGCCATACTCTGCCCTTTGGCTAGCAACCCCCACTTAATTATAGTTTATTTAAGCTGAAAACCAGAGATTAATTGCCAGATTCTTAAGAGCATTCTTAAAGTCATTCAAAAAGGGATACTTTGTATCATTCAAACTTCATACATATAACTATTCAATAATCGTCAAACAAGTAAAGGAACTTATTTTCTTCGATCTTGTGTTATGTTAGTTACCTTGTTATATAAATAGTGTAAGTATTGTTATTAAATATTTAAAACCAATTTTAATCGTTTCTTTCGTCATCAAGTTAATTAGATTAATTTTAATTAATTTTGTCGTGTAACTGTGGGAATTCAAGAATGACATCTTTCAATAAAAATATTTTCTGATACATCAAAACAAAAATAAACTGTTAAATAGACGGATACAAATTTATCAGCTGTAATGCAACATTACCGTTAATCCCCTAAATGAAACATTTGTAAATTAAGTAAAAACAGAAGTTTCTTGTGCAGCGTCATTAGCACTGCAGCTTTTTAGGTTGCAATAACTCAAGTGAATTCGTTTTGTAGTGGAAAATTTATTTTGTCGTTTGTTTTACTTAAACGGATTTGCGACCGTACGTATTATTAAATGGTATAACAAAAAGTTTTAATTACGTTTTGGTTTTTGCTCAGTCCTTCCTACAAATGTAAAATCATTTTGAATACATGTTTTAGAATGCACGAGATGCATGATCGAATTAAGAATTTAACATGTTTATTACCATGAAGGCATCATGTTGTACAGTATGCATAAAATATTTTCTTTTGTTTCTAAATAGTGTAACAGTCATGGTGTCATGATAATAATTCTGTAAAAAACATTTTCGTGACTAAAAATAAAAATATGAAAGTTAAAAAATATATATGACTCACGTCGAAAATAACCTGTTATATACAAATAACCCATTAAATAAAAATATATCTACTTACATTAGAGAAGTGGAAGACATTATTTGTATTTACTTAGAATCATGTAGATAAATTAAATAATCATAAATATGCAATCAACAGAGACAACTGCTCCGAGGGATAATACCTCTACCGGCAGTGAATTACACTGTTGATTCCGAACGATTATTAGACGAAGATGACATATCAGAAAATAGAAGGTATTAAAATCCTTTTTCGTTTATATTTTAAGGATCACAGATCCCATATTTGGAACGCATCCTACACAGTAGGCACTGCGAACCGAAAGCCATTTCCCACAACCGGTTTCGACCTATTGGATCTCATCAGGTGGGCGCTGACGGAAAGGCTTTTACATATAAATATGCAATCAATAGAAACAACTACTCTGAGGGCTAATTTAACCTAATATAAATATGCAATCAACAGACAACTACTCCGCGGGCTAATTTAGCCTAGTAGTTGTTTCTGTTGATTGTATATTTATATTTATCATATAGCCTGTAAAAGCCTTTCTGCCAGCGCCCACCTGATGAGATCCAATAGGTCGAAACCGGTTGTGGAATATGGCTTTCGGTTCGCAGTGCCTACTGTGTAGGGCGCGTTCGAAATATGGGATCTGCGATCCTTAGTATATAGACGAAAAAGGATTTTAATACCTTCTTTTTTCTGATAAATTCAATAATCTGTTACATTTACTAAATTCATTCAATAACGAAATCCAATGTATGATGAAATCGGAATCTAATTAAACTTAAAATAATTGCTAAAGATAATGCGTTTGATGTATTAAAAAAAAATTCTTAATAAGTTAGAAAACAAAAGACAAATCGATTTTTGTGTTCCACAAATAGTTTTACTATTCTTGGGAAAGAATAAATAATAATCAACTGGTGTAATCAACTGGTGTCTGTTTAAATTCCGCTTGGTTATCAGTGATGTCAGGTGTGTTTAATAAATGTTTCTTTATTCCTAACAGCTCTAATAAGTTAAGCCTTCTTCCTTTATTATCTGAATCTATAGTTTAAAATTTTTCAGAATCTATATAATGTTTACCCAAATTACATTTATTGACTTATTGTAAAATTGAGGAAAACAGAAGCTAAATTGAAAAATATTCCAAACTTCATAAAATTCTCAGGAAATTTTCTGTTAGTTTATATCTAGTTCCACTAATTGTAGCTGTAATAAGCCTGATTACTTAATAATTATATTTATTATTATATTGTTTGCTGTTAAATAACGTGATAATAACACAACTACAAATATCGTCACCGAAAAGTAGTGTTATAATTAAATGAGTCTCCTCCGTAAGTACTGCTTGCTAAACTATGAATATAAAATGGCAATTGTTCCACATGAAAACTGAAAATAAATACTTCAGCTTAAGCTTCGAAAAATACTGTTCGTATTCGCTGCAAATGTTGTTGACTTTTAATTTGAAAATTTCTGGGAAGAAATCCGAATGAAAAGCGGGCACTGTTATTACTAACACATCAAAAATATTTAAGACAATTCAAGTAAAACAATAACATAACAAACTATTTACATATAAGAGTCATGTACCACGTTCCTTTGTAAATCATGAAATTTTAGATATATATTAATATAAAAAATTAATTAATAGATTTTATAATTTCGTTTGTTAGTTTTGTTAATTGATTAAGTGTATCTCAGGACTTCGCCTGCGAAAAATAAATTATTCAATACCCAAGTCAATATAAATTGAAAGAGAGTTTACGCTCCCGCTTGTGAACCGCGACTATGAAATAATCAGTAAGTACGAGGGTGGTTTGATAAAGACTGCATTCTTTTAAGATCATCGATAGAGGAAACTGTGTTCTTTTTCTCTTAAACTGTTGCAGATATAATTTTCGAAAAAGAGACAGGTATGTACCTTTTACATACATATTTCACCCTCCAAAACAGCAAATGTATCTAAGGGTAGGGGAGATTTTCACCCTTGTCGTGTTTTATGAAAATGTACGTATATACTAGAAATTAATACATTCATAGACGTAAATACGTACCAAATTTTATTGAAATCGTTCTAAACGTTTCAGAGTGATCGAAGAAAAACATTTTTTTCGGTACCTTTGGTACTCCCTCACGACTAAACGAATCAATCTGATATACAGATAAGTTCAGTTCAATCGACTCATTTTGATCCCAGGAAGCTGTGGTTGCTTTATCTCCACGAAATCTTGGAACACTGCATCTATCCTATTTTATAAGTAAGTATGGATTTGAAATCATGAGTTTGAGAACTGCCATTTAGCCATTTCGTTATATCTACCCTTTTCGTGCTTTTTTTATTTTAGTATTGCATATTTTAACGTCTGCTTTGGTTTCTTATTGAAAATCTGTTTTTTTTTTAAACAAGCAATGTCAATACTTACATTCTACAATCTCGAGAGTTATTACTGATTTACTTTGAATAAAAGAATAAAGATGGTAGTGAATATAACATTTTCTGTTAAATACTTTAAAATATCAGAACAACAACTATCATAGATAAATAGCCAGTTTTTCTATATTAAACGTGAGCTCAATGTGATGCAATTAATGCTATTGCTAACTTCAGCTATTACTTCGTGGAAGAAGAGAGAGAAGCGGCTGGAGAAGAGAGATCCAATCAGACCACGTTAGAGAGAGAAAGATAAATATAGTGATGCGGTCGATCACGCTGCTGTACCATAAATAGGATATATATGTTTATGACGTAAACGAAATCTTTTTATAAGGAGTTAGTACCTAAACATAAACTGAAATGCAATCAACTAGTGAAATAAAATACCAGTAGGTGCATTAATATTGGATATTAAATAAACAAAACTTATTTGAAATGAACATCAGGACTGTGTTCTATTCACCAAATGGAATACCGTAAGACATGCATAAATCGAAAAAGTACCTAGTAGACGGCATTACTGCTTCAGGAAGAGGTTATTTATTCAAAGGATTTGAATACGTCGACAAAATCGACTTATGCACATCCCTGCAGTAAAAATTCGCCGTTCCACATTTGCATAAAGGATTTCAAGTGAGAGCTAGTACATATAGATAAAATTTAGTTGATAATGTCGAAAATTTGAGCAGTAAACTATAGACCTCTGGAATGTGGGTACAAACAATCATAAATATTAAAAATTGAAATAACATGTATATGTTCCCATGTCATACAATTAATTGAATTGTTGAATATACATGTTAACGAAATCAAGAACAAAAATACAAGTTCAGAAATTTTTGACAAAATGTGCGACAATGAACCTAAATATGACCTGCGTTAGCATGTGAAAATTTCAAGATGTACCGACCTCAAAACTCAATGAATTTAATTTTTGTACTTTTTGAAAGGATTGATACGTGAAGTAAAAAAACAAAACAACCTGCAGAGTATATATTTCTGAAGTATTTTTATCTTTGAATTAGAATCTGACTTTAAAACTTCCCTAGCACATCATGATTCTGAAATATTTAAACTTCAATACCTACATGTTGTTAATTTGGCTTTTCTGAATTTTAGATGAGGGCACCTTGAAATTTGAATGTTTCATGGCAATTCTGGAGCCAGATTTGAGTTCGCCGTTCAGTGTTGAAAATAGAATTAGAAGAGAAATTAATCATTTTTGATGTATGATTCAATAGAAGAAGATAGAGAAGCTTTAGCACTTTGCAGTTTCGAGAAATGTTAGTCTCAAATTCAAAAAAGCCAAATTTCCAAATAATTCAAATTTCCAAATAATTCAAATTTCCAAATAATTCAAATTTTCAAATTAGGATGTATCAAAATCTTAATGTACGAATTGTTAATTTGGCTATTCTCGATTTGAAATTTGAGTTTCCTGAAATTTCAGTATTCAATTCTGGAGCCACATCTTTGAATTTTTGGTTTTAAACCCGGCATAATAGGAGTTACGATATTTTTCGAGTGTCCTCTTCGTTTTAAGGACACTACTACGGAATTTTGAAAATAAAATTAGAAAAGAAACTAATCAGATGTATTTTTCTAAAGCGAACTCAAACATATATCTAGAGTGTTGAGATATGTTAGTCTCAAAACGAAACCAGCATCATTCCAGCTATTAAATTAAGATAAATCCAAATCTGCTCGGCTAATTTTAATGAGAGATTCAATGATTAAAAATAAGTCGAAGAGAACTATTGTCTTGTTTATTTTTCCCTTGTATTTCAAGTAGTACTACTCACAGATTTTTTTGGAACTTGAGGTAAGGTCAAAATTCATAAGTGCTGTAGTAATTCTGAAGCAAGATTTGCACTCACCATCGCAATCTAATAAATCGGAAATGACATCTCTAGTCTTAATTACCTTATTCATGTTGACCTGTGTTATAATATAGTCATAAATATTGTGACGGACGTGGCGTTCTGGGTGGAATTGACCCACGCCGATTGCAAGTTCTAGAAAAATCGAGACAACTACTACATCATTCGATTTGGTTCGAGAGTAAGTTAGCAACGTCCATTAAACTATATAAGCGACAGCAATAGATGATTTAGGACAGTTAACGGAGAATAGTTGACAGGTGACGGAGAACAGACAGTTGACACAAAGAGAAGTGTATCAACGAAAAGTGTTTATGAGAGTTGTAGAACCGAAATTGTATCAAATAGTTAGGTTTAGTTGAGAGAGTTTAATAAATAAGTGTAGAGCAAGAACGTAACAATATGTTTCAGTTCAAGGGTTACAAAAAAATATTTAGAACAGACAAAAAAGCTATAGAATATTTCAAAAAAATTTGTAGACTTCCTTTGTAGGGTGTGTACCTTAAGAATTAATATACTGTAAATAATTTTATTCGTATTTTTGAAGTAGTTCAATAGCTGTTAAATTAGCCCAACCTAGTTGCATTTCGGATAATCTGTACATTATGACGAGACTTATGAACAACGGGCTGAAAGATCACATGCATCGATTTTTACTTTATATCTAATTTACATTCATTGTATCTTGCTCATGGACAGGAATGGTACAGGGATGGAGCAAAAACTTTCGATAGCAGTTCAATTACCCGCTCAAATTCCATGTTTTATGCAAGTAAATATGGGTATTGAAGGGAACGGGTACAGCTCCAATGGTGCACAGAAGCACTATACTATGTTGTTTGATGCATTTTATTTACAGTGACATTTTAAAAGTAAATAAATGGCTGAAGACAATTTGCAGTTATAGCAGTCGGTGAAGGAGTAATATATTGATATAAAAATAAGAAAGTTACTACTTACACAAAAGTCTGAAGGTTATTTCTTAAAAAAATCTAGGGTAGGTATTCAAAGAGCCTAGTTCCATGAGGGATCGGGTAATAATAATTTCTAAGATTAGCCGTTGTTAGACGATCGAAAATGAAGGAATATACATTTGTGACCTGAAACTGTGAATAAAAAAAGGAAACTGTTTCTGAGACGTGATAACAATAACATCTCTCTATCTACCTCAAACTAAATTACTTTCAGTACTACTCACTGCTAGGTTTAATAATAGGCAATTCCATAACCGAAATATTATTGAACAGCTTAAATGATTCTTATAACAATTATAATATCAACCTCTTCTATTATTTGTACAGCTTGCTTTCTGGTAGTAAACAATTGATTAAATTCATCGATACTAACACTAATACTAACAACATCAAAGTTATAGTTTTTAAAGAGGAAGAAATATTTTCAAAGATTAACCTTTTAGATTTAATATTTTCCTTCTGAATACAAGTGAATTATCACTTTCCTTATTTGTTTATATATAGCTGTAGCCCTCAAATATTTTTAATTGCTTCCTACAACAATTTATTTCAAAACTGTATTTTGTTAAAACCGAATTATTATTCTCGAAACGTTTGAACATATTTTAACTACACAGAAATTAATCCAAGATTAAACACATTGTCGAAGAGGGCTTTCTTTGTAATGACAAATCTACATATTCTATACTTTGAATATCTAGGTCAACTTCACTGAGACAGGGCATGTATGAGAATTATTTGTTATTTTCCTAACTTATCGACAATATTCATCAGGTTGTATATATCACTCACACATACGAGGGAAGTACGGATGTTCCAAATTCGTACGACCGACAGCTGTGTAGCGTGAAGCCTTCTCCTTTGATTACCACCCTTGTGGCCCTACTCTTTATAAAATATGTTGTCTTTGTTTTACCGGAAAATGTTGTTATAACAATATCGAAAACGTTTGGTATGATCTGACCGTCAGTTAACTATTTGTGCGATTGTCAAAGCAGTAGGAATTAACAAAGAATTCGTGATTCAAATTTTATATAAATATTTTAACATGCAAAAATTGTGTTCGAAAATTATGCCTAAAATTCTCACAATCAAACAAAAAAAAAGCTTGTGAAAATGTGTGTACTGACACTATGAATGCTATTTACAATGACCAAAACGTCTTGGAAAGCGAGATAACATGTTATGTGTCTTGGTTTTTCCGTGCATTGAAAAGTCCAACGTCACTGTGAGATAACAGCTCAAATATAAAATTAAACTTTAAAGTGGTCATGATTGCTTTTTTCATATTTATTCACTGGATTCAAAAGATCCCAATTGTGGAAGAATAAGCCTTGGGTTGTTCATCATGACAAAGCACTGGTTTACACTGTATTTTCTGTCAAAATGTTTCTAGCCAAGTACAAAATTCTAGTATTAGACCATTCACCTTATTGATCTGACATAACACCATGTCAGTTCTTTAATCTCAAATGTGATTTAAAAAGGAACAATATTTCCGACTGTTGAGGTAGTGAAAGGAAAGGAACCCGCGTCATGAAGAAGCTCACATATGAAGATTTTCCAGCACCGTTTTAAACTGTGGAAAATTCGCATGGAGCGTTGTAGGGATTCCCCCTCTGTCTCTGTATATTAAAGGGTAACTGAATAGATATAAAGCTAAAATATAATGACAATTATGCTTTTGATCAGAAATTTATCGAAACTGCCAGACACGGATCGCGATTTCGCTCTTGTTAGAAGCGTGCCATAGGCAGTCTCGATAAATTACTAACCAAGTCGAAATGTTCCGTGGATGGCAGCAATTACCTCTATGTTGTTACTATATTAACTGTTCTTTGGCGGACCAAGCTCCTCAATGCGCTTTCCCATGTAGACTCGCCTATTGGATGCTACATTTAACATGCCCGTCTGGCTTTTCATTTTTTTTAATTAAATACCCCCTCAATAAACGATAGAAGTGCAGTGTTTTTAAACGTAAAATATATACAAGTCGATTTCCGACATCCAAACCATTTACCGTTTCTGTTTAACGTAATTGATTCTGTCTGACGACACTTCAATCGTTGGTATTTGCATTTTGCAACCTGTTTTAGGGTGAACTTTGCATTGAATTGATGAGTGACTAACTCACCTTGATTTAGATATATGATGTTCAGTTACTGCTTACCAAAAAAAAAAAAAAAAGTAAAACTTATTTGGTTCCACAGATTATCAAAAAGATAATATATTTTAATAAATGTTAACAAGGAATTTCTGTGCGATAACAATACAGTAGTTAATTATGGAAACTGAACTACTAAGCGAGTGATTCGTGTTTATAAATATGTATACAAACTAATAAAGACACAACATTTTCAAAAGAATATTTTCTAATATTTTCTAAGAATTATTTTGATTAAGTGGGTGATTTAATGATTGTTTATTTGATAAATATGGAATTAACAGAAACAACTACTCCGAGGGCTAATACCCCTACCAGCATTTAATTACACTGTTGATTCCGAAAGATTCTTAGACGAAGATAACATATCCAAAAAAGAAGGCATTAAAAACATTTTTCGTCTAAATATTAAGGATCACAGATTCCACATTTGGAATGCGTCCTACACAGTAGGCACTGCGAACTGAAAGCCATTTAGGTTTATTATCTAGCCTCTGAAGGCCTTTCTGCCAGCGCCCACCTGATGAATCTCAATAGGTCGAAACCGGTTGTGGAATTTGGCTTTCGCTTCGCAGTGCTTACTGAGTAGGACGCGTTCCAAATATGGGATCTATGATCCTTAATATTTAGACGAAAAAGGATTTTAATGCCTCCTTTTTTGGATTGTATATTTTTTATATTATTCTTTTTGTAAACAGTCAGTGATCCATTGATTTATAAACAAATAAAAAATCTTATCACCCTAAAAACTACTACATCACTATCTTTGTACGGAAATAATCAGAAAACCTAGAGTCACTTTTACGGAAATTCAAATTCATAACATTTAAAAAATTGCAAATCATTCACATAATTTAAAAAGTAGGAATCATTTTATTTCGTATTACAAGAAATATGTCGCTATCTACTGACAGTGATTTTTCGTATGTTTGAGAGGGCCTTACGAAGGTATCTACTTTATAAACTGATCTATGCCATAGCTTATATAAACAGGTAAACAAGATTAATAAAGAACAAACAGTTCTTAGTCAGAAATTTATCGAAATTACCAATTCGTAAGACCTTAATTACCATTAGCCAAATTTAATATGAGTGGACACGTGTTTCGCCCACTTCACACGTGGGCATTATCAACGCGAGTCTCGCGAAGTGGGCGAAACATGTGTCCGCTCATATTAAATTTTGTTAATGGTAATTAGGGTGAGTCTTTCTTTATTTGATTAATATATTCTTAGGTTTTCATTTTATTTTTATGTAATCATTATGTGATTACTATTTACAAACAAAATTCTTTAAGTCTCCATAATTTTTTATGCTTTCTTTATCTTGTCTCGTTGCGTGTTTCATGTTGAGAACATCCACCATTGGGGCTCGAATACGCGGCTAAATGCCTCACTACATAATTACTGATGGTATATTACTATTATATGGGACAACAATGACCGTCGGTGTCGAGCTTAACAACAAAATTTATATACGTGGAGGTAGGTTATCGAATCAACGAATTAGTTGAAACAGCAAGCAAGTGTAATTTACGCCAGACGAGTTATTTGAGAACCGGCGAGGTGCAGTGATACGTCTTCGAGAACACTTTACTAATTTAGCGAATGGAGAGCTCTTAATATAATTTTATCACTCATTGTACAAACGAGCCTTAAAAGGGTTAACAGATAATACAGTCGATAAAAGCGAGGTAAATAATTCCAGTGAGCAAATATACAGTTCTAAAGGGAGCACTTTTTAACTTTATTTACTCCCTCGAGACGTAAATCAGGCAAGTAGTTACGTAAACATTGTTAACGTATGTCTGCACATATGTAGTTTTACAAGAGCAGAAAATACGCACCGCTTACAATGGTTGACCTAACCAAGTCATGAATTTGCTATTTTGTAATGCAGTTAAAACGAAACAATAAGTAATTGCATGAGGGTGGTCCGATCTAACAGTGCGTTCATGTACAGTGGCTGGTTTATTATAGGAGTTGAACAAAATACAGGTTTTAGATATTTATGTGTAGTACAGACCAAAATTATTTCTAAATGTGCAGGATGTTGCACGAACCAAACCTATTTTTTTAACTTTCATAATATCCAGTGAATTTTATAACGTTTTTCACGTAGGGTAATTTTATACACCATTCACAATTTAGAAGTTTTGTGGCACTATGAGTCTTCTTTTTGATGTATTGTACTTTTATTGAAGAAGTGAAAAAATATTAAGTTACATAACTTTAATAAACTAATGCTATTTTTGGTATTGATACAAAGACATAATTTAAATTTTAATGATTAAACTGAACTAATTCTGGCTGTTTATGCTTTTATTAGAATTCTCTGCAAATATAAACAAAATATATTTCTTACATTTTTAAAATCTCAGACCCTGCTTGCGAGAGTACAGTCAACATCTTCCAGAGATAGCTTTTGAAGCTCTTTAGAAGTTAAAAAAAAAATGTACTGATCATATTGGTCTTGATTCGATAAGGTAATAGTTAATAAATAATTCATACCTTCTAATTATGTGGTTAGTAATCAATTGATTTCTTAAATTCAGTATATACTTGCTCCACGCGTTCAACTCTACCAAATTCGGAAATTTCATTCCGCAATATAAACAAAGGTATCCCTGGTAGTCGATTAGATAGGTGAACGAGCATATTGGCTTCGCTTACTGAGGTGCCGAAAAAAAAAAACATCTAGGTGTTTCAGTCCCACCTATTACTCATAGGTTCCTTCGACTTTCACTGTAGTTACTGAGGATATAGTAGAAGGCTACGTTCAACGTACTTTTAGCAATCGTCGGATTAGTTGGTTGGTGTTTAGTAAGAAAATGAAACAAATGAACTGAAGATAAACTTTAATTATGTAAAATTGATTAAATTAAAATAAATAAATTCTACTCATTTTATTTTATAACTTTAATTGTGGGTTGTTTGAAGAAAAATTAATATCCTCCTGTTTCAAAAACCGAGTAGAAATAAAATAATCTTCATTCCTTTTGCTAGAGACCAGCAGATCACATCGAAGACTAATAACCACTTTGTACGGCATAAATATACACAAAACGATTTTTAATGAAAAAGTCTTCGCTTTTATTGTCACTGCTCACCCCTATTCAATTTTATTTTCCTACTACATCTTCAAAGGGAATGAAAAATATTGAATTACAAGTAAGAGCCTGGTAGATCTTTGCAATTTTAGAGGTTCTATTATTTCGGGGAGTTTTTAAGCACACTCGTATTTCAAAAATTACAGATATTGACAGTACCATGTTGAAATGCAAAATTCTTTTTTATCTTCGGTGTTAGTTAACGAACTTTGATGCATCGTTCTTTGTGAATTACATTAATTCTGATGAAACCATTAGTGGTTGCGGAAATTCCATGTCAATTTTTTTATTTGAAATACGTAAACTTGACACGTATTAAAGTCAGTGTGTCGTCATCTGCTGATATTAACTGGTAACTGTGATATTTAATATGTTTGAAACAGAGACGTGATTATAATTTGGACCGAGCGTAAGTAATGTTCTCTGTACTAGAAAATGATGTAATTTGGGTATGCAACCAACAATGCACATTCGGGGGCACATATTCAAGTTTCCCATGCGCTAAACGGAAATTTACGGACTTTAAAGATTAAAAATCATTTACATTAGCATTTAACATACAAACCAAATATATTGAAAACATAATTAGACTTATTTAAAAAAAGAATAATACTGTTGTTTACAATAATATATGTGCTATAAGTGAAAATAAAGCTAATTAGTAACGCATGTAGATTTCTCGTTGTGTGGATGATTGGTGTATGAAATTGATAAAAAGATGTGATGACTGTGATTAAAATTATGTATATTAACGGTACTATTATTTACATGTATTTTACAAAGTCTGATTTTATTGTTTAAATAATAGTTGGTAATATTGAATTTGATAAAATATGTTTCGTAAGTTTTTATTAGTAAAAAATGTAAGGTGTGTGAAGTCGTTCATTATGTGTACTATGTTGGAAAAGTTAGAAAAATAGTATGTTAATCATGAGAAGAAAAGATGTATCAAAAGATGTAAGTTAGATAAAGATATGCGACAGGTGTTAATTGACATGGGTAGGTGGTTAGGTATAATAAGCAGGCGAGAGTAGACATATGAATTTAGGGTGACGGATAGACAAGAAAAACATTTTAAGCGATAAGATTGAACAAAAATGAAGTCGAGATATATATGTGACAACCTAAAACTTATGTTCATGTATTATGTATATAAGTAAATCTGAACTATAACTAATAATACACAAAATATAATAAGCAACAAAAATAAATTTAAACCTTTAGTAGAAATTTTTGAATACATCTAACATACATAAATATAAACACTAATTAATAAAAATATCTATATTCAACTTGCGCGCTGCCTAGAGTTATGTAAAAAATAACCGTTAAAAACTAAATTAGCAGGTAATTGAACGCATTACTGATTTTTAGCAAAATCAGAATTTACCTTTCGGGATGTACTTTTGAACTCCGTCTTTATGGTACTATTTTAGAACAAAATTAAATTAACTTTTTATCTTAATATTACTCATTCAATTACTTGCTTACTTTTGCTCCTGTAACAAAATACTTCGTTTATTGCGTAGAGGTGCTAGGTACAGCATCTTGTTTTAATTTTCTTTTTCCCACGGAAATTAAAAAGTAATTTTCTTCAAAATGTTTGCTGCAAACAACTGAATATTTTGACGGCGTAAAACTTTCACGCCTTATTGCATTCAACCATTTTTTCTTTAATTCAGGATCCATAGGGAACCTTTGAAGTAATTACAAATGTATCAGTGTGTCTTATCTTTAAATTTTACTTACACATGAAATAAAATGGAAGAACCTCTACAACTCTTTTCACGGCAACCGTATGCACAATAGTATGTAACCATATTCTTCTAATTTTAAACTAGTTTTATATTACTTTAACAAAACATAGTTCATAAGTGTTCACAATACTCTATGTACAAGAAAAAAACATTTATTTGAAATAACTACACTCAACACTTCAACTGCCTCAAACTTTTTGGGTGAAACTACGAGCGCTCTTAATAATTAAAAATCGCTTTTCTGTCCCTTAATTCGCAAAATGTGTTGCCTACCTAAATGGCATCACTTTATAAACGCAAGGGGCAGTGTAGTTATAATCACGTCTCTGGTTTGAAAGGACCTTACGAAGGTATCTACTTGACAAACTGAATCCACGACGCTGCTTGTATTACTTGATAGACACGAAAAGCAAATTAATAAAGAGAATTTAGTTTTTACTCAGAAATTTAACGAAATTGCCAAATGATACTGGAAACTCCAAAATATAAAAAGGTACTCAAAATCAAACAATTCATTTTCAGCCCTAAATGCCTTAGTAAGATAAATATTGTTAAAAAGAGTTTTAAATGCGAAAAATAAAATTAAAATTATTTTTATTCAAAATTTACAAAAGTTATGTTATTAAGGATAGAAATCAAGAATTTTCAATTAATAATCATTACAATGTTGTTAGTGAGAAGACTGATTGGACATGCACCTCCACTCTTCCCTATCCTGAGCCAACCCTTCGTATTTTGCAAAAACTAGAACATTCTACATCCCTAATTATATGCGAATAGTAACCTAATTTAGATCATTCTCTCCCTCTAACTGGCCCTTTACTTTTACTAATTGACTTCCACAACGCCCATTGTTCTACATTTTTCATTACTTCTTCATTTGTAACCTTTTATATCCTATGAGATATTATCTATCATATTCAGAATTACAGGTTGTAGCAAGCACCCTAAGTAGAAAAATGTAAAAGGCTTGCAATTTTATGTACAGACAACATAGTAGCACTGGGCTGTATTTATTCATTGTTGTCTGATTCGCTATGAATTGTCCTGGACTGCAACTTGATGAAGTATTTGTGTTGAATTTTTTGATTGAAGTAATTCATTTGAATTAAAGTCTTTGAGCAGGTTTTATATACGTATATTTAAACTTTTTACAACGGATTAGCAACTACCGGGAAGCGTTGCGTTACGATTGAGTTGTCGCTTGAATATTATTATTTGATTAGACTTGGTTGTTGATATAAGTTGAATATAGCTGATAGATAGATTGTTTGATATGAATTGATATTGCTTCTTATGATTTCTTTTTAGAAAAAGGTTATTTATAGATTTTAGAATAAGTTGGAAAGGGATGGAGGTGTGGTTAAATTTGATGAGAACAATGATGATGGGTGTTAAAAGTGAGGAGGGTGGGATTTGAAACCTGTTGTAGCATATTGGTTTATGGTTATAAATGTGACAGAAATTTGATACAAATTGACGGACGTTAGGATTAGGGGGTTGATAGTTACAGCTAGAAAAATTATTGGAATTTATGGGCGATTTATGGTAGTGCAATTAGGAAAGGATTCGAGACTAAATTGACAAAGGAAAGGAACTAGTAATAAATGAACAAAAGAGCTAAAAATTGCAATTTATAAAGTTAGCGTCAAAACGTTACGCATCTTGCGGTTAATAAAGCAGTTGGTGGTCCAAGGGATGCAACACATTGAATGCTGTTTAAAGTCAGTAGGTAGGTTGATTACTGTTTTGTCAGAGTTGTATGTTCAACAAGGTTCTTTTAATTTTAAAGAATAATAATATGCACTTTGATTTAACTCCTGTTACATAGTACTTGTCTGATTTTCTGTTTACAATATAACACCGATTTCATTCACTCCACTCTAATTAGCAACTGGGTGGCCATCTACTCTGTTGTTAATTACGTTGCAATACATGAATACTATTTATCAATATTGAATTCATTTTCAGGGTGAATAGCTAAAGCGTTAAAGCAATTGATTGGATTCAAATTTCCTACATTGTTACTACATGTATAGTCTGTTAATGTGTTTAACGCTTGAGTTACCTAATTTGGCAATAGTAACGAGTTGATCCATGCTGAAATTTTTCTATGAAAGTGTAAAACAATACTTTCTTTATTTTAATGCATATAAATTGTAGACTTATTGATAATAATGAATAATAATTATCAATCTCAAGTAAATTTTATTTCTAATCATGAAAGCCGAAGTAAAACTTATGCAACACTAAATAGGAAAATTTCGTACCAGTTCTAAATTTTGAAATAAAACTAATAACTTCAATTAGCAAGGTATATCCAAATTAGAGGTAAGTAGTGTATAATATGGCCATTAGTGTATGTACAAGCCATTATTCTATTTAGGGCAATTTTGAACATATATAATTTAACATATATAATTTAACATATAAAAAAAACATATTTGGTATATAGGGCTCTATTTATACGGGGTTATTCAAACTCAGTGGTACATTAGACGTTTGGCTTTATATTCCTCTATACGATATATACATTATAAGGGTTAAATTGCTAAATATATTTCTTAAACTTTATTATGGATTGCCCTAAAAGTTTATCTGCTCATAAATTGTTCATGTTGATCAAAAGATATAAAATTTCTTGAGGATTGAGAATTATTGTACTTTAAATCCGCCACAACGAGTAGAAGATTTTCTCTGTCACGATTAGCCATACCTAGATCTACCGAATTTCATTTGCAGTACAACTCCGAACTATACGAAAGAAAAATAAATGTCAAAGCAGAAACTGCAAGGATAGCAAGTCTTGAAGATTCAAAAGTCAACCAGTTTTAAATTACACACATACCTACCTATCTCATGAGTGAGAATAACCTAAATCCACTAAGTGCTCATCGAGATTTTCAATTTATTTGTAGTGGTCAATACCAATATCTTCTGTACGCTATGACGGTTTAGGAACATATAATATATATATATATATATATATATAAAGCCATACGCAATACGGTGACGGAATTACATTTCTATTATTCTTAAAATTTAATAAAGTAACCTCGATAACATAAGGGTTATCGAAAATATTTCAAAAATAGTAACATAAAGACAGGTGAATGTTAAGAAGGATTTAAAGGCCCATGTAATACCTACCTACTTAATTAGGTTTTATATACATTAGTACGGTAATAATGCTAATTGTACAATAATTACGATATTATTATAAATATAAATATAAATATGGAATCAACAGAAACAACTACTCCGAGGGCTAATACCCCTACCGGCATTGAATTACACTGTGTTCCGATGGACTTCTAGACGGAAATATAACATATTCAAAAAAGAAGGATTTTAATTCCTTCTTTTTTGAATACGATATTATTAGTTAATGAGTTGATAATCAATTTCATGAGAAACTAGTTTTTACTAATTGAAACTCTTATTTATCTGCAAATCTAGCTTTACGCGAAATAAATGGTTTCTGATATGCCGCAGCCAAACTTTGTCTAGAATAGCTAACAAAACTCATATACAGTAAAAGGTAATATCAAATTTTCAATTGATTTAAAATAAAATTTGTTACATTCTTTGATATTGAATATACAGCTTGGAATAGCTTGAATAATATACGCAGTTGGTTTTTTGTGAAACATTTTATAAATAAAGAAAGGAAATAAATAAATAATCTCCTTTTTTGTTTCACACTTGAAATTTTATTAAATCTCATTAATTGTTTCGGCTAATTTAAGCCTTTCTCAAGAGTTGAAAAATTCTATGGAGTTGGCCTTTACTATATGAAATTTGATCATATTGATTTTTCTTTTGAAATAAAACACTTGAAAATTAACATTCACTAAAATTTTCATTTATATTGAATCTTGATGCCGATAATGCGGAACATTACTTATACCGAATTTCGTCCTTTTTTCACATTTATAATTTTGTTCAGAAATCATTAATTTTTGAAAAAATGTCTTCTTTCTGCACGCCACAAACTGGTTGTGCTTTAGTATCAGACAATTAAATACACGAAATACACCCGTGTCGAATACCTCTGACACCCAACAATTTTTTATTACCGATTTTTGTTTACCGATACCTATACCCTTTCAATATGAACAAAAGGAAAACTTATTATAAGGACATTAATTAATCTAAATTCTAGAATTATAATAATGTGTTGAAAAATAATGATGAAATATTATTGAAGAACTTTTTTAAGGCTAGTTTTTAAATAGATCAATGCGATCAATGTGATTATTCAGTTATTGAATTAATTTATACTTACTTCGGAGTACCTCAAATTAATGACGAAAAACTTATTTACTGCTGTCACGCCCTCAGCGGAAATCGAACCCAGGACCTTTGACTTTACGCGCCAATGTTTTTACCACTAAGCTACGAGAGGTGAAACCAGTATCAACGACGAACGTACTTACTCAGTCACAGAATCGTCAGAATTAATATATATTATTATTAATCATTAATAATGCAGTATGTTTGAAGAATTTTTAGTAGAGATAAATTTTAAAGACATCACATTGATATACATTGAAACGAAATGACTTATTGTCTCTAATTTATTAAATAATCTATACTTATTATTTATGAATATTAGTTTTGAGGTAATATTCAGAGCGATTAAAAGAATGTTAAAAGAAATTGTTTATTCGTTTTGCGCTGATGCGCCACTTCTTTCTCCTGTGATGGAGCACCCGAAATTTAATGTTCGGAGTTAAAAATACAAAAAACTTAATATGATGAAGAAAGGCGAGTAACTATATTTATGAATATTTATTTACAATATTACTGCAGCTAAATATATACACATAATTATTACAAGACCCTTTCTAAGATGATCCACGTTAAAAAATTCCTTTTTGTGATATTGTATGATCTGAGTACGAATGTGTACTGACTATTCAAAACCAACCACTCTCCAGCGGAGTAGGAGAGGGTGGTGACTAATAATTAAGAAATGTATGAAAATTGGATTGTAATTTATTGATTTGCCGCCGTTATCGCATGCTTACAAAGGGTCAGCACACATCTAAAGTCAAAATGCCACCTGCAGGCAAACGAATCATTCTGACCGAACTGACAATGCATACTAATCTTTTTAAATAAACATACTCTAAATCTAAACAAAGTCTGAGAGAACTGAACAGAAATATAAGTAGATGGTATCTAATACCCGCTTCAATATCAAGTCATCCCTACTAACGTTATCTAGCCGCGCCATTAACTTTGTCAAAAATTGATCCTTTATACTTTTCAATTTTTTTCCTTTGAGTACGTCTAATGATCTATTTTAATGCCAACTTTCAAGTTTCATAGTCACCACGAAGTGGTCTGCATTTTTGTAATAGTAAAAGTACCCCTGTTACGATCTTCATTATTCGAAAAATATGCTAGCATTCTAAGTGTTCGAGGTGGTCATATTACATACAAATAGTTTCAACTGCATAGGTGTAATGGTTTTTTGGTGTGAGGAAAGGAGGTCGAAATTAAATCGCAATAATGTCGCCCTTTTCTTTTCTGCACTTGGCTGACACATTGTCGTATGTCTAGATTACATGTAATAAGGTATATAAAAACGAAACCGTTAATAAAACGGGAAAATTCTTCTAGACTAAGACATATGTTACGTTACGTTGTCTAGTTAGTTTGTAAGAAATATTATTTTCTTAATTGAAGTACTTACACAGATCGTTCTGAAGTTTCGAGATAAAAAAAATTTATTAAAGCGACATCGACCATGCTTTTTCTAATCTTATCTGTAAATCTGAAATAGGAATTTACCTTCTTTTCCAGCATTCGTAGCTTTCTACGACTTATTTCTTCAATACATATACAAATACGCAACTTTTATAAAAAATATGAAAATAGTAATGTTTATTCGTTAAAGAATAGACTTTTTAAAAAGTTTACTTATTTTATTAAAAGCGATTACAAGAATTAATAAATATAAATATAAGTACGAAATCAACAGAAACAACTACTCCGAGGGCTAACACCCCTTCCAGCATTGAATTACACTGTTGATTCCGATGGACTCCTAGACGAAAATATAACATATTCAAAAAAGAAGGAATTAAAATCCTTATTCGTCTAAATTTTAAGATCAAAGATCTCACATTTTGAACGCATCGTAACAAATGGGCACAGCGAACCGAAAGCCATATCCCACGACCGGTTTCGACGAATAAGGATTTTAATTCGTTCTTTTCTGAATATGTTATATTTTCGTCTAGGAGTCCATCGGAATCAACAGTGTAATTCAATGCCGGTAGGGGTGTTAGCCCTCGGAATAGTTGTTTCTGTTGATTCCATACTTATATTTATATTTATTATATAGTCTGTAAAGGCATTTCTGCCAGCGCCCACCTGATGAGACCTGATAGGTCGAAATCGGTCGTGGGATATGGCTTTCGGTTCGTTGTGCCTATTTGTTAGGACGCGTTCAAAATGTGAGATCTTTGATCTTGAAATTTAGACGAATAAGGATTTTAATTCCTTCTTTTTTGAACAAGAATTAATGTTTATGATTATGAGCTACCTAGACAAAGTTCTAATACTAACTAACTGCAAAACGTTGTCACAAAAACAAGTAAAGTTGTTACCACATTTAAATGAGATGGAAAAAATGACCGCTCAATCTACAATTTTTACGTTTTACCTCAAATTACACGACCGCTCGATCCATACAACCTCATTTTCAACCACCACCCACCTGTTACCACATTTAAATGAGATGGAAAAAATGACCGCTCAATCTACAATTTTTACGTTTTACCTCAAATTACACGACCGCTCGATCCATACATCCCCATTTTCAACCACCACCCACCTGTTACCACATTTAAATGAGATGGAAAAAATGACCGCTCAATCTACAATTTTTACGTTTTACCTCAAATTACACGACCGCTCGATTCATACAACCTCATTTTCAACCACCACCCACCTGTTACCACAATTGCTTAAAGCAATCTAAAGAGGCCCTCTGTTATACTCTTCTACTTTCCACTAAAGTGTAGGTAGGAGAAATTGTCAGCCCACCATCTGGTGCGAATGAAATACGCTCAAGTTAAAAGTTAAAGTTAAGTTTAAAAAGCGCAAGATGTTACAAAAGTTTGCTCATAATTAAAACAGTACATTACATTAATATTTAGAAATAGAAATAGCATTTATTTTATCATCAGTAGGATCAATTTGAATTATGTAACAATTTAACTGTTCCCGGGTGTTAAAAAATTCTCATAAAATCCTTTTATTTATTTATAATATAATATTCTTCTATACCTTTAATTTGGTTCCCTTTGAATTAATCGGAATCATATTATATAATTATTAATTATCTTTTAGCTACTGAGTAGGAGAAAAACAAAAGACGCCTTAAAACCGTACAGTTTGCAAGAAGTTTCTAACTACAAGCAAATTTCTGTTGACATCCAATTTCTGCTAAACTTTTATAGTTTTTGTAGGCATTGTCGTAAATCTTTCAGACATGACAAATAACAAGATATAAAACAAAGAAAGGGCAAGAATAGTGGGAAGCTGTGTGGTTGCTTCTAGAAAAACACTAGAACGTTCCACACTACAGTGTACCACGGAGAGACTGCTTACCTGCCAGTATAAGTAGTATTAGTATTTGATAGGTCTTTTTTTAAAAGATTTTCAGAGCGGCTTGGTTAAGTGGCCTAAGTCACAGCTTAGCATTCTGGAGGCAATAAGTTCGATTCTGAGACTGACTGCTCTTGTGAAAGTTTTTCTGTCATAATTTAGGCATATTCTGTGGGTAGTAATATCCCACACATTGTATTTCTTTTCTGTCTTCAATTAGTCCGGCTGATCTGTATTTCCGAGAATAAAACACCAGAAAGGTTTTTCTTACAGGATTCGTTTTCGGCTGAAAAAGACCCAATCAAGCAGTCCTACAACGGCATGAGGTAGAGAGATTTTCGTTGGTAGGTCCGCCCCCTCGAAGCAAATCCAACAGTACCTGGTTCAGCTGGATACTTTTCAATGATTTCCCCTCTTCCATGAAAGCGAAAAAAACTGGACTCATATTTAAAGATTCAATTGATAAATTTTTGAAAAACTACTTAGGAAAGTAATAATTTAATTATAATCGTATGTGTCAGTTTAGTTTAAAAATTTATTATAGTAAATATCGTTGAGAGCATCAAGTTATGTACATGCCTTATTAATAAATATAGAAAACTATATACATAACGAAAAAGTGGTTTTCTGTTAAAAAGTAATCAGATTTAAGTACGCATTAGTGTATAGGAACAACCGGTGTGTCAAGAAGCGATGGCCTGGTCCATCGAGCGGGTAAATTAAATTTCAAATATTGCATACCGCATCTCATCTGCAGAGCGGAGTTGAAGCATTGGCCAAAAACTGCGATCCAAAAGTTACATTCTGGGCAAATTTGATTTATGTTCCAATAAACTCAACTCAGACTAAAATGTGGAGAGTTCGACATTATGCAGAAAGCCCAACGGCAACTGTAAAATGTATGAACTATTACTGTGCTCCATTTTTAAATCGAATTAGTGTTTCTTGTGAAGCGTTTTTGGAATAATTAAAGATAAAAGGAAATTAATGCACCTTCAAATTCTAACATTATTATTTTGATGACAATAAATATTTATGAACTTAAAATTTTTTAATTCTTAGTAATTGTTGGTTTTAATATTTTCCGAATAAAATTAATAAACACTAGATGATAATAGAAATATAAGAATGAAAGGTTTCTTTAATTTAACTTTGCGAATGTAACACTGTAGAGGGGGATCAGCTCCTTTGAAGCACGTATAACGTACTAAAACGTAACTTACACAAACAGTATGCATAGTTTTATCAATAATAAATTACGCTTCATTGTGCCTTGTGCCTTTTTAAGCCATCTTTAGATATAGATAATATTATTGTTCTCCACAGTAGTATAAATAAATGTATAAAAGGCTGAGGCTTTCACGGCCGGAGTTGATCGACGCGAGTTCGTTGTCCAGGTTTGATGACCGTGGTCCAGGACTGTTTATATGAATTTCCACCTACATCATATACCCACATAGAGTTTTATAGATTGCTTAATAATTAGATATTATTCAAACGTAAGGTACACTTGATTTATTAGGATCTTATGGTATGGATAAGAGATTCTAGATGATCTGTTAGGTAGCTGGTGCTGGTGCATTAAGGAAAGAGTACAGTCGCAAATTTTAAAACGTATTTGGCTATTAAACTGATCTCGTTATCTATGGTATCTCAACTATTTATGTCTGCTACATACACATATCGTTAATATGAAGGAAAAATGGAATTTGATCCAATCCTGAACCACGATCATCAAACCCTGACAACGAAATCACGTCGAGGTATTAAGCTGTTGCTTTTGGAAAGTTTAGAAATCAGGAAGGGGTTCATACTTAATAAGAACCCCGTAAATAACCAAGTCAAATTATGTCTTATAGACTCCTTACTTATTTAATGTTAAACTGTTAACCATAAATAGCGTTATATTAACTTCAGTCTTTAGCCAGCGACGTAGTCTAATGGTTTTTATTATAATTTAACATTCGGGAGGTCACTGTTTCGATTACGGGTCCGTCCACCTTGATATAATTTTTCTTATGGTTTCCTTGGACAATTTAGAAAATGTGGGGCAGTAGTATTCTCTTGTGTCTTCTTTTCGTTCGCTTCATTTGTCTCTTCCAAACTACCCCCACCCAAAAAGGAGACTGAAGTGGAAATTCCGTCCTACCCTCCGGCTTTTGCACACAAGTTTAGGCAATAGGCGACTGTCTACCAATCAGCATTAGTAGTATGGTTCCTTTTTCGAACTTCAGTCTTCAGACTTTACCCGTTCCTTTGAAAATGGTCCTGCAACCAAAACTCCACGCACACTTCCGGCCTCTGGCAACCGATATAGTAATATTAAGTCCGTGACTTTTAAAGGAAAACATCAGTTTTTCGGCAAAAAATCATTCTATTTTTCTACAAAACTCCTTTTAGCTCCATCGTGTTTCTATTTTTTTATTCGTTCTAAATAGTAAGATTTCTCACGGCCCTCAAAATAAGCGATTGTTTTCACCATGACCTCTTCATTCAACTCAAGTTTTTTACGACCCAGCCATTTCTTCAGGGGCCTAAATCCGGAGAATAAGGTGGATGGCGTAGCAATTCGTAGTCCAACACTTTTTGCGCAAAAAGTAGTGCTTAATTAGCACACGAAATTGACTGCTATCGATCGCTGTCAAACATAAACTAAACGTCGGAACTTGCTCGAAACTTTACCTACGTTCTTCCTAACTGATACAGTTAAAATGATGTAACCTAAAATATGTTCAAGGGCGTAGCTTACTTTTTGGACTTGTTCGTAAGACTATGTTGATTATATAATCACAATCTCTCAAGAATATTACAGTATATACGTAAACTTATACAGAACAATTTAACAGAGTCCTGCACTGGTGGATCATAAGAAGTAACGATCGCTGAATTTGTTAAATATTAATCCCTTTAGTTGTCCAGTTCACTGGTTCCTATACTTGACATAATCAACGATAATTAATAAATATATAATAATAAATTTGCGAAGCGTTTTTGTTGACTTGCAGTATGCAAATTTTATATCATAAAGAGACGGTATAATGCATTCAAAATGTGTATTTAATTTGGTTTTTGTGTATTTTATACAGTAGACTAATGAAGTAAAACGATGACGATATCGTGCATCAACTTGAAATGGCATTTTTAATTTATTATGTCATGGTAACGTTTTATACATTTTGACGAAGTAAATTTAAAAAATTCCTTAATTTTCAATTTCCAGTTATTCAAGTCCAGGATTACCAAATGCATCAATCGTCAATCAGATTTACTTCAAATTTTTTTTTAACTGGTAAACGGGTCAACCAAATCAGGAATTGAAAAGAAAATAATAAAAAGGTACTCAATTACGACTTAAATTGCGGGGCTGAGTCCAATGAGTTATGATTTTAAGACACCTCTATTTAAAACTCAAAAAATACATTTTTTGTTAATTTGGTGTAATATACATCCAAGTGTTATAGTCCAGGCGAATTAAGTACTGTAATCATGCACGTCGTGGTTTCGAACTCCGACACTAAAATTTCGCACTCAATGCAATACGAAAGAATTTTATGAACGATGATATTGTAGCGATCTGAATATATATATATATATTGTAAATACTTTGTATAAAGTTACTAATACCCTTGAGCACGCCTTCTCTACAAACTTGTTTTCAAACAAACTTTACAAACTTGTCGCAATTGATAGCTCTAGTCTTAATATATTGATTAACAATTAACTGGGTTATGTATCTATCAGTACACCGTAAAAATATCTCTATTCAATGTCAAAAAATTGCCTTATCAGCTTACCGTACCTGATGGAACCTACGGAACCTTATCATTGCGGCAATGTTGTCCATCTGTCTGTCCGTCTGTCAAAGGAAATATTGACTTGTATAAGCAAACTTCTGTTTCTTGATAAAAAATTAGTACCTATAAGGTGGCACAAAAAAAATAATTTTTTTTCTTGATTTCACATGAAAATATATCAGTTTATTATGATTTAAGAATTCTCTCAAACCATTAGCACGATTAACTACTTTTCAGAGGTCGCTCACGAATTCTAAAAATTATAAAATATTAAAAGAAACAATTTTTTTAATTTGGAAAAGAACAAATTAATCATTCTAATTGTTTCAAAATTCATTATTTTTAAGCGTTTATGAAAAATGAATACCAAGTACTTAGTTTTGTTTAATCTAAATATTTCGGAAATTTGAGTTTTCCGATTACAAAATTTCCCAATCATTCCATTGTTAATAAGTCGAAAATTTGTATTCATATTAAAAAAAAAAATGACTTAGTTTTCGAAACACCTCGAAGAACAAGATAAAGTTTAAATTTAAAGTAACCAGCTGGTTCTCCCTTCGAAGGCATATATACAACTTCCTAACAATTTTTTTTACCGAAATACTAGTTAAGATATTTCATTGTCTCAAAATAAAAGTCTCACCCTGTATATTTCTGTTAAATTAATATACAACAGTATACTCAGTTCGTGGAAGGGTAAAAATTAAGGTATAACAATAGAATCGTGTTGCTTTGAAGCATTTGTCAAGATGGCACCCCAACCTTTTTGTCCTCCTTTTTCAAGATTCGAAATAGCCCTGCGGTCATGGCTGCAACACTAATTACCGCTAACGTAAAATTAATGAAAGGTGAAACCCTGTTTTTGTTCCTTTTAAACATGCGTCAAGGCAATTATCTCACAGGTTTCCTTTTCTTTTCATAGGATACGAAATTAGGAGAATTGAGTTATTTTAGTAAATTGGACTGAATCATTAGTTTCTACTAAATACAGCTGATACTATCAGACTGACTGAAAATTATGTAGTAAACATAGATACTAAAATGAATGAATTTATTCATCCGTACTTTTAAACTTTAGAAGATAACATTTACAAAGAATTAATGAAATTAAAAAAGAATTATTTGTACTACATTATAATATTGTATACCGACACATTTCGTAGTACGTTAATTCGAACTTTTACTAATTGTTGTGTTAAATATAATTATAAATAAGTTTCAACAAGAAACATTTTTAACAACTTACTTTCTACTCAGAAAAAAGTAAATTAAAAACACAACGTTGAATTTACAAATATTTATTGTTGGCATTATAGTTATCTCGGCACAAATTTGAGGTAAATATATTAATACGAATGAATATTTTGAATCAATATCTACTAAAAAATAACAAGAGGCAGAACAAAGAAAGCGCAAAAACAATCTATCCGGAAGCTCTGAATAATATTTGTCATTGATCGTTTTATCTTTTTCAAGTTTACCAATATGAATTACACCTCATGAATCTCAGAAAACTGTGACCATGATTTTGTTAGCCGATAGACCCATCGTAGTCTTCGTCAATGCACGTTCACCCGTGGAAACTCACTGTACCCACTCTTTCTGTTGTTGCATGGTCTCTGGTGTGGCGTGATGGATCGATGTCTTATCTACAGTAACGAAACGGCACAAAACACCAAACACTCCTTTGAGTTCAGGTAGCAATTATCATAAAGGGGTCAAAGTGTTTGGAATTTTGAGATTAAGATACCTCAAAATCCAAACGCGTTGTGTCAATTCTGCGACCAGATTTGGAATTGTCACAGAGTACGTCTGAAATCGTATCTCTGGTCTTAGTTGCCTGATCCACGTCGACCTGTGTTATTGTGATGATAGTTTTTCACTTATCTATTGTCCTCATCTCACTCGCCTTGTCTATCTTTCCCTAATCACCAGCATTATCCGCAATCCATAATGGAGACTGAAGAGGGGATTGCGCTGTACCCACTATTGATGGGAATAAAAGATAATAATATTTTCTTTTTCTTGTGTATAATCTATGTTGCCAACGAGTAAAGCTAGAATAACTATCGAGTTATCGTTAGAAAATACTTAAGAAACCACTTAGATCTTAAATGGTCTTAATTTCAATAGTAATTGCAAATATTTTACAAATTTGCACATTTGAAAAATCGCCATATTGCTGAGTGTTGTAGGTAATTGCAATATGTGGATTGGAGTGTACTTAACTGCTTCTTATTGCAATTCCTTCTGAATTATTATTAGTACTACTTCAAATTTATTGACTTATACTTTTAATAATAAATCGGGTAAATGTTCGACTACGCAAGAAAATATGTATGCATCCTATTGAGTTGCTGAGGTTATGAAACAGCAAACGTAATCCTTCTGGGAAATCATTTCATTCGGAAGTGAAAATCGTGTTTAGAGTTATACAGTTATAAATCTAAGTAAGTATTATTAAAAGAATCTGTTTTATTGTGCAACGCACCTAACTAAAGTTACGTGTTAACCCGCTGTTCTTCATAGTGTATCAGTAAGTTATCGTAGAAGAAAATTAGATTTAATGACAATTATGCTGGACATGTACACGATATGGTTCTCCAGACGATAATGAATTTTAACGTAATTAATCCAGAACTTATAAAATGGAAATAAATACAAGCATGTACTAATTATAGAACGGTTTTACCCTAGTAGATCATCTTCACAAAATATGCAACAAACAGTAAATCACCAAAAAGCTTTTAAAAGAAATTTTTGGGCGTTTCCTTCCCACCAGTTACTTATACTGGTAGGCGGGCTGTCCCTCCAACCTACACTCTATTGCTTTTGGGAATCATGAGGGGGGGTGGTGCGTGATGGTGAAACAGATGAGACAGACGAAGTGAAAACAGAAGACAAGTGATAAATTATCTGTGAATTATTACTTCATCAGCATTTGCCTAAATAATTGAATGAAACCACAGAGAACTTGGACCAGAGCAAGCGACCTTGGAATCGAATCGTTACCTCCTGAATGTTAAACCATGATCTAAACCACACCGCTCGGTGTAAATCACCAATAACTTTTATATATGTATAGTTACTTAGTCTAAAGCTGGTGTGGTAGGGATGCCATCTGTTGTCTACTTTATTTAACATTCATTTAATATTAATACAATGTTTCGTTTAATGTGTTTCTTAAATTCTGATAATTCTTAATGTCGAGTATATTTTCTAATATGTATTTTTGTACAAGTAAGTATTTCAATTTAATTTGTAAACTACGTTTTTGTTCCAATTGTTTGTTTTACTTTTATTATTAATTAAATATAAAGTTATTTTCTATTTTGATCGCTATTTCAAAATAATTGTTTATGTTAAATTTTGTTTGAGATGTTCGCTATATAAAACTGGTTTCTAATTGGGTTGTAAACACACTTAAATCCAATGCTGCTATCTGGTAGTATGTATCTTACTTTAGATTCAGCAGCTGTGTCGTACCAGATTTTGAATACCATAAAGTGTTTATAGGCAACTAGAGGAACAGGTAGTATATTGAACAAAGGCAGAAACAGGCAGAATACTGAATGAAGGAACATAAAAAACAAAAATTATTTGATTGATTTAGCTAGAAAAATGAAAATTGAACTGACTCTATTTCTTGGGACAATTGCTCTACTTCAGAACTGGAATTGATTTCACTATCAAAATAATCTGGATCCTCATCCGAAGAGTTAGTCAATGGATCAACGTCAGACTCAGTATCATTCGAAAAATCACGCTGATTGTTTTGATTATTAGGGATAACACCGGAAATACTGGAAGCAGTATCAGCATTCGAGCTTTCTGGTTGAGTAACGTCCTTTTTTGATTTTCTCATATGGTATCTTAGGTTCTATATCGACAGATTTGTAACTATAATTAATTAAATTAAAGAAACTAACAGAACTTTCCTTTTCATAAAAATGAATACTAATAGGGTGACTCCCCTCAGGATATTGAGGATCATAAACTATCCATCCATTTTTAGATACTTCCCGTTATATACTATCAAAGTGTACTTCTTTAGATGCCGACGCATTCTCTGACATTCCTAGAAGAATCACCTACCTAATTTCCCAAAGAACGCGCCCCAAAATCTGCATCCACCATTTTTGTCATCCATTTTGATGACAAATATTTAAATCGGCAAGCCAACTTTGGCAAACATATGGACGACGCGACGTGAATTTATACGTTGACTACAGCAGATAATTCGTCTGAGTTGGGCCAAGATACGGTTGTCCCAACGTAAGGAGGAGGCACCTGGTATCAGTCGCAAGAAGTCCACGAATGGCTAGAAAAGGGAAATATACCTCTTGAAAACGACTAAAACTATTCCAAAAGTTTTTAATCTAAAATTATTCAAAGGTAAGTTGACGATGTATATACAGGGTGAGTCACTAAGCCGAAGTCGGCCATTTATATGCGCATAGTTCAAAATACAGAAGAATGTTTCAAATAAAAGTTATATAGGGTTAAGTGTAAAATAACGTAAAAATAGTTTCAAATATGGCGGACTTCCGGTTATACCAGAAACGCACCCTAACTTCGTTATTTTAAATAGAACACCCTACTTTTTAACATACTCTTGAATTCCCCATAAAAAAATATTGTCAATTTATTAACATTAAATTGGACCTGGGACGCACCCTTCCGGTGTTATTTCAAGTTTCTTGGAAATTTTGACGTTTGCAGTGTTTGACGCCATTTTAAATATCTCAGAAACGAAAGGACATGGAGGATTGCGGTTTTCACATTCCGTTTCTGGAAGAAATTTCCTATCATCTACAGGCATTAGATAGACACATTCATTATCAATAGTATAAAATTTATCCATGCCAATATTCACAAATTCAAATAGAGATAACAATTTTTTTTAAATGTAATGCCATATTTTTTCTCACATACTATAATGCAAAATTAAATTTCCTTTCGACTGATATAGGGGTGTTGGTATCTGTGAGCAGTAGTTTTTGAGAAATTTGCATTTCTTTGAAAATTTCAATAAAATCGCATTATCACGTTGGCCGTTTCAGTATACATCCAAATTTAGCGGCATTTGCAAATTTAAAAGAGAGGTTTGAACGAACTGGATGGGTAAATTACGAGAAGAAAAAACACATAAAATCAGTTACACACGATAAAAATTAAGTTTTGGTGACTGCTGCCATTGTACAAGATCCCCATATTTTATACAAAACACTACCCCGAAAATATTGACGGACTTTGAGTTATTTAATTTTTTTCAAAATTTTTGACATTTGCACGTTAACATTTAAAAAACCGTAATCCGATTAATCTTTGAGATTTTGCTTTATAACTCGTAACAATTATTTATAACTATTTTACATTATCGAAAAACAATTGTGGTCTTTAACTGAAATGTACAGGGTGTGCAAATTTTGTGGTCAAAGTTGGTCAACTTCAAACGGGCATAAGTCAATTTGTTTAATGGAATGACCCATTTTTTACTGCATATAAAATATGCATGAATTCAGATTATCTATCGGAAAATGTAAAAAAAGTGTGTAATTTTGTTTAAAATAAGAAAGTTAACATCTACTTCCGGTATCACCGGATGTAAATGAACTTTAATATTTTTAAAATAAGCGGCATAAACAATAACCAAAGAAGCCCAAGATTCAGAATTGAATTCGTTCTACTAGTTCATATACTTCTAATAGCCCATCAACTTGAAAAACCCTGTATATATACTTCGAAAACCTACAATCGTGATAAGTAAAAATTCTTCGATTCAAGAACAGAAAGAAACTCTTCTGGAAGCGCAACAGAAACTTCTTTTTTGAAATTTATCTTGTTATCGAAGCTTGCAGCATTTCGTTATAACACAAACGTTGCAAATTTAGATTGGGAATAAAGAGCCGTGGTCTAAAAGAGCGGTTACGTCCAGACGTTTCGTCGGCAACTACAGCTGACATCTTCAATGGTACTACTGTAACAACGTAGGTGAAGGTTATCCTTCCAAATCTTGGTATAGGCTCAGTCATCTACGTTGTGTCCGCAATACCACTGAAGATGTCAGCCGCACCTGCTGACTAAACGTCTGGTTCATTTAGCCCTTTAGCCCAGAATCTGAATTGTACTGTGGATTCCGGTCGTGAAAGCCTATGATTTCATGTTGTCGAAAATTCTAACGAAGGATACTTCATATAAATCGCCAGGATTGCAGTTCGCTTTGAAAAAGACCGAAAGGTCGAAACATTTCGGAGATATCGAATAATAATTTTGTGAAGACGTTTCTAGTTTAATTTAAATAAATAAATTCAATTATACTTCTGTCAAAACAACTGAAACGAATATTTCTATATAATAAGAACAACAGTAGTAGAATTCTATGATTCCTTCAGTGTACATTATCTGTTAATTTGATTGCAAAACTTTGTTCATTAATATTGAATTACATTTCGAACTGCTGACGGAAATACAATTGAAAATGGTAGTTCTAAACTTATTATTTGATGCCATTTACAGCGTTTTTCTTATAGAAGAAAATCGATTCATGGTATGAAGGAGAACTTTAGCCTTTCACATCTTTTACAAAGGAAAACGCTTACTCTGTTGACTGTGAATTAAAGCATTTATTTCTCGCGGTCACGTTTAAGAACCCCTTATAGACGAGTTATATCAACCTGGTTCAGTGCCAACAAGAAAATATAATCTGATCTAATAGTACCAAAGTATTCCGGGCAAAAATGTGAAGTTAATATTTCAGCAACGTATTGAACCTTTTCTGAAATGAGAATATAACTTTGTTAATTCTATTTAATCTTCAAGTAACTGCTGCCATCGCTTTATCATAATAGTTGCTTCCTATCCTTTGGTAGGTGAACTGGGGATTCTATTCTATTATATAGCTGTAGATGATTTTATGTACTTAACAGATGTACCTTCATATATATTCGCCTCTTCCAAATAACTTCCTGTTATTGGATATTATTTTTTGTATTATTTTCCGCCGGATTTTAAAATTGGTGTAAAGGATGACAGGTTCGGACAGTTTTGGTCACTCCAAATGTTATAAAAAAAAGAGTTTACTAGCAGATAGACAGAAGATTCTCTTGAAACAATGAAAAAGAAAAATATACAAGGTATTTTCAAAAATAAACAAGTAGAAACCGAACCCATGGTGGGACAGTTACGTACGCATGATGTTTTCTGATTGCTGAAAAGATAATAACCTCTGTCAGTCAGGAAAGGCTTTTTTCCCAGTTTACACGAGGCAATATACCTTAAGCTGTATAGAATTGGAGTTAAGAACTTTAGTCGTCCAGGATACAAAGGAGTTGTTTTTGTAAATTAATAAAACTTCCCTGAAATTTTCTGAGAAGTTTCATTTTAACGTAACCTACACTATTTTATTAGAGAAAACTATACGAAATGGTCAGTTTTCAATGTGGTGTATCAAAAAGATATAATCAACCGTTTACTTTTTACTTGAATCATAAGATAATTCAATATGGAATTAGAGAAAACAAATGACCTACAAACAGTTTGGATCATTTGGGAAGACCTCCACCCCTATTATGTCAAAATAACTAGGGTATGAAAATTTATAGACAACCAGCTGATTTTCACATAACTTTTTAATTAATATTATTACAATCAGATACCCACACTGGCCTATATTTTTAAGACCATGTCAATTTTACAACAAACCTCACTTGTAGGCCATGAAGTCCATGTAATAGGTGGCCCATTTATTGATAATATGGTAGAGTGGCTTTCAGAAATATTTGGCAGTAGTATAAGAACATAGGCTTTACGGCCGGAATCCATAGTACAATTCAGATTTGGGCTAATGGGCCGTGGCCTAAATGAACGGTTAGGTCAGCAGTTTCGTCGGCAACTGCGGCTGACAACGAGGGCGAACCTAATCTACCCTAAGCCTTTTGTGTTCATTTCGACCATGGTTCTTTAGCCTGAATCTGAATTGTACTATTGGGCAGTAGTTTCCGTTTTTTTACAGATTACTCGAAACTGACCAATTTTTCTGTAGGGTATTCATTATTACAATTAATTAGAAATAGACACCTGAATATACGCTATTAAAAAATACTTGAAGTAAAACATCGAATTTCCAAAATGATTGGAAATAGTTTAGTTAAAATAGAAAAAAAAATCTAAAAAACTACCAATCCCCTAAATTGAATCAGCCGTAAATTCGTTATTAAACCATAAACGATTGATTTCCAACTTTTTTATTGATCACTTGACGATCGTTTCGCCAAACTTTGGCTCCGTCGGAAGTTTGTAGTCAACATAAAACTATTAACAATGTTTGGTCTTAAATGCTAGCTGGAAGTGTGGTATCAGCGAACAAGTTTAGAAGTGGGAAGCGATAGATTAATCAATGAGCAGACAGAATTAAGTAGCTCCCCACTTCTAAACTTGTTCCCTGATACCACTACAAACTTCCGACGGAGCCAAAGTTTGGCGAAACGATCGTCAAGTGATCAATAAAAAAGTTGAAAATCATCAGTGCATTTTTATTTAGTTATAACATGAATTTCAACCAACTAACGGTAGACTCGATTAAGTATAGAAAAACACTACTCTAGTTTAACACATTGTGTCGCTTTTCTTATTTTTTTGTGGGCTATTCCCATTTAGCAATCATATAAACCGTAATAATATGTTATAATAAGTCTGGAAGCAATTGCGCATTCAATAACGTAAATTTTTAATTTCCAATTCACAAACTTGACATTTCATTTAATAGCTTGGAGTTTGCTAGTCCTTTCATGTCGGTTTCAGTAAATGATAGGTTGATAAATGTAACACATAGTCTTCACCTCACACGCGTACGTACGTACGGTGAAAGAGGGTGTGAAGAACAAACAAATCCACCCTGACATTGGCAATCAGTTGCTCGTGCAATGTATACCTTATACATCCCAACAATTTTCTATTAGGATCTCAGGCTCCACTAGCTACCCCGTTTCCCATTTTAAGTAAAATTGAAGCAACGAGTTAGGTAATAACGGAAATATCGGTAGATTTCTCCTTGATACTTCTCAAAGCAGGAAACTTTATTTAAACTGTTAACGCGAAATACGTTTAGTTACATCCACATATTACATTTGAGTAGCGAGCGAATGAACTCATTTTAGAAAGAGGAGGTTCGTAACACCTCCTTTACTAAATTGATCCTAAACAGATAATTACAACTTCGATGTTTCCAAAGGCCTGTCTTTATCAAACAATTTTAATACTTGGGGTGCTATTTTCAATGAAAAGTTCTCAATTAAGGCTAAATAGGAAAGATTATCCATTATATCATTATCCTAAATTCCTTCCTTATCTTTTCATAACTGAGAGCTACGAGTTTTGTTTCAGTGAAAATGGCAAGTTAACGCAGACGTGTACTTTTTTTGAAAATCTCTCACATTAATGAAAAATTTATGAAAATTATATTTTGTGATAACGTGGAAATTGCTTTGCTGAACTTTTAATATACCAAATTAAATTTTAATCAATGAAAAGAAGAAAACCTTAAAGTAATATGTAATTATATAAAGTTATATCAGCGATTTGTACATCTTATTGTATTTCCTTACTTCTTCGTCAACAATACTAACTGTAAATATTATCAATTACAATTATTGCAAGGAGTGCTTAAAATAATCTCCGAAATACAAATAACATTTAAACAGTAAAAATCATAATTTAAACAGAAATAAAATTTTTACATATTTGTAATAATAGTCATAAATTAAACTGTTTAGAAATTTTAGAAATAAATAGAAATTTTAAACAAAACTTATCGTTAAATGACCAAATCGATTATAACAATTCACCGTTATTAAATATATTTTAATTTACTCCCCTCCCTTCTGCGACTAGTATCATTATATACATACTGCTTGTTATTCTAAAGTTTGTAAGTCATCACCTGATGAAACCAATGTGTGGCGAAACAATTGTTGTGTGTCACAATAAATTTTTTTCTTGAAACTAAGTGTTTTGTTTTTGTTAAATTTTGAAGAACTTTCAACAAGTATCAGCTTATTCTCTTAATAATTATCCTCTTCTTAATTTGTTCTAATAACACCACCACCCTTAGTATTTATTCTATATAAACACCTACGTTGTATATTATTATCAGTGGTAAGTATTTCAAGTCTGAGAAGTCAATGTTTGACAAAACAATTGTTACAATGTTAAGTGAAAATCTTAATTCTTGTTATTTTATGGCGAGTTGCAGATATATCAATGTTTAATAAAGAACATTAAGTACTTGGTCAGTAATTAATAGAAACTAACAGACGTACATCGCGATCAGTAGATAACTCTACTGCCTTTAATACGATATTATATCAACTCGCCTTTGCGGAACAGCTTCGGTTTAGGAGATGATTTAATTGTAACTTCCTATGGTGTGTTCGTAAGGCCCTTGTTAAACATTTGAAAGACTACAGTTAGCAGCAAGTATCAGTAGATTGCGATTTACTGACACACCTGGCATTAATATTAATATTAAATTAGTGTTTCTTTTAATTAAAAATATGAAAGCCGGAAGCGTGCTCATATTAATTTCGTTATTATAAAGTTAAGCGTATTAACAACCTTTGTCCGATTTTACCCAATTCCGTTTTTACCCAAGTTTCCACTAGTGGGTTTACTTGAGCCGTAATTTTTTTGTTGCCTATTCAAATTTTAGACTATCTAATGCTTTTGAAACAGTAATTTTTTCCTTATAATACCTACCATTTGCGTTAATTAATTTTGATGTATTCATCTCTTGAATGTCTTTTTTTATTGCAATTCTGCCCCCATAACGATTAATAGTGAGTTAATGGATTGTTACTTTATGTAGGTATGTATGTGAAGAAGTAAAGAAAAGTATTGACTTTTTGCATTTCACGTTTTGGTTACATTAATGTTATTTTGCAGTAGAATAATAAATCACACTTTAACTTAGATCTATTACCGTATATCACACAATGATAAACGGATTCCAAACATTGATTTTGCAAGACAAACGAGTTTTTACTTTTTCTGGGTTTCGTTTCAACACCTTATGCGTTCGCTTACTTAAAATACGAGGCATGTTTTTTAAGTAAGTACCGTTTTGAAATTAATAGAAAACGTGCAAAGATATCTTATTAATTTTATTTTTACATGAAAGCCTGTACCTTAATCTACTTTTCTACATAATTTCCTTCAATATTGAGGCACTTGTCATAACGTTTGACCATTGACCAGTTTTTGAATACCCTTCTCATAGAACTCTACCGTCTGACTTGTTAACCACTGCATCACAACTGTTTTGACTTCGTCATCGTCTTGAAGATGCTGACTGCGCAGATGTTTCTTCAAGTGCAGGAACAAATGGTAGTCACTGGGCGCTAGATCAGGGCTGTACGGAGGATTAGTCCCAAGTGGACGGACATTGTTTTGCAGCAAAACTAGCAAAACGATGCCCTTTCTCAACTTGCCACGTTTTTTGTCCTGGATTGCACGGCGCAAATTGTTCATTGTCTCACAATAAGCTGCCGCATTGATTACGGGGCAGAAACTTCGTAAGCATACTCTTTTTCCTCCTTTTCTGTCCCAAAAAATTGTAAACATGATTTTCCGGGCAGAAATTGTTAGCATAAATTTCACTTTTCTGGGTGAATCTGAATGCAGCCATTGACTGTTGCTTCGATTCTGGTGTAATCTAGGCCATCCATATTTCATCACCCGTAACAATTTGGCTTAAAAAACCATCACCTTCGTTGTGGTACCGTTCAAGGAAAGTCAATGCACTACCTAAACGTTTGGTTTTGTACACATCCGTTAACATTTTCGGTTCCCAACGTGTGCACAATTTTTAATTAATTTAATTAAGTGCTCGGTCACAATGTCATACAAAATACTGCGAGAAACGAGAAACTCGAGGAAAGTCATCATACAAGGAGGAAATCGTAAATCGTCTGTTTTCTCGCACCTTTTCGTCCGCTTTCTGCACCAAATCTTCATTAACAACCCAAGAATGCCCACTTCCTTGTTCATCATGCACATTTGTGCGGCCATCTTTAAATGCTTGCACCCACTTCCTTACCATTCCATCAGTCATAATGTTTTGTCCGTAAACTGCACAGATCTCACGATGAATATCAATCGGTTTTAGTCCTTTAGCACTAAGGAATCGTATAACAGTTCGGAATTCACAGTCGGCGGCACTCACGATTATTGGAGGCATCTTAAACACTTCGTGGTACTCAGTGCGCATGAGTGGATTGCTGACCGCTGCGCTGCAGTGGAACAATTTCAAAACTGTACTTACTTAAAAAACATGCCTCGTAGTTTACAGTAGTAAGTTTCCGAGTAGCTGCCTGAGATCTTACACTATTTTTTTTTTTTTTAATAGATAAGGCAAGAGAGCGAGTAAATTGGTATCGACTGCAATATATATAATATAAAATAATGTGACCTAGTCACGTGTGTTTTTTTAATTTTTGATAAGGCTTCTAAATTACTTGATGGACTTTAATACAGTTATCGGCATCATTTGGTAAGACGCACATTGTCAGTCCATTTGTTTCGCCGCTCTACTTACCATCGCTTATTTAGAAGGCCATAAAAACTCAGGTGAGGACGTTTAGTCCTAAGTGAATTACACCATACAACGCTATAATTCACTCCTTCTGTGTTTTTTCAAGGAATATTGACAATGCGACCGATACTTCGACATTCAGTTAGGCCACGAGGTAGTGCCACCAGACTCGATTATTTAATGTATAGATGTATTCTAAACCTTTCTGAACAGATTGTTTAAAATTTAAGAATTACAAAATTTTTTTTTTTTGCAAAAGTTAGAACAAACGCTATGAAAATCAATAATCAATAGTGTTGATGATGATAATTTCATTTGCTTCTTCAAATTTAATCTGGGTAACCTTGTAATGAACCATTACTTTTTATTATATGTTTTAAATTTTAAATTTATTATAAGTTTCTGTTGAAATTGTATATTCTGTAATAATGGAACGAAGTTAATAACTTCCTTTTATCAACTGTATTTAAGTATGACAATGAATCATTCGTCAATATGATGTTATTTGCTTATACATTAATCTATCAAAATGTTCACATTTTCTATTGTTATTAAATTAATATTTTAATGAGGCAAACAGATATTGCTCTTATTTGAGCAATTAAAATTATACAATAATTACAATTATACACTCTGTTCCAAAGTTTCACAAAATTTATTAGTAAGAATCTCTTAGAATATTGTTTCGGCTTATAATTCCATTATCAAAGGGTTACTTAGAAAGTAAACTAAATCTAAAAGAATGTCATTATTTATGCCAATTGTGGGGGCGGGAGTAACAGAGCAGTTATGACTAAAATATGCTACATAGGAATACATGACTGTTATGTCCTTCACATTGTTCATTAGTGATGTTATTATTTTGTCATAAGGATTTTTGAATGTCTAACTTTTCTAACATGTTTAGTAACATTCAACTAGCAAGGCACAAGTCACAAAATCATCAGTCGTAGGTCTTCAGTAATTAGTTATCATTAATAGATCTTCGCAATTTTGTTCAAATTCAAATTCTTCATATAAATAAAATATTAAGTTAATATTAAGTTAGTCGTTAAGTGTACCTAATAATCAAAGCAGAAGAAAGGTCCTTGTTGACTTTAATACTTCCCAGTTCCCATTAAAACAATCCCAAACAAAATCTAAATTTCAAGGGATGCACAAATTTCAGAAGTACTACTAAACTCTTTAATGTTTACTCTTCATTTGTGAGTCATTTTTAATAAAAAGAATTACACCGGCAGCTCAAATTATGTATGCCAAATTACCGAAGCTATTCACTTGTAGACACACACATACTTTACATTAGTAAAGTTTTTTTCCTGAGACTTTCGTGGCTGTTTCTCTGTAAACGTAAATCTTCATCAAAGCAGTTCCTAAACAACCAACAGGGGCGTTAACAAAACGACGGGAAACAATGGTCTTCAAGATAACGACCGAAAATAAAACATCTAATTGTGAAATTGTATCAGTTGAATGTTTTGCGTTTTACATACCTAATAAATGATAATTTCAGATAAAAATTTATGAACATTAACAGTTGAATACTTTTGTTTTATAAAATAACTTATTGATAGCAAATCTTTCATTAACTGAAAATAAATTTATTTAAAATTATACTGAACAACTAAAAATCTATTTCATGAAGGGGTTAGTGCCTTAAACATAAATGACATACTAATTGGTCAGCTATCAAAATAAGGTAAATCAGTTATTCATAGGATTTCAAAAATGTGAACTAATTTTTTGTTACTGATGTGATCTCAGATCAACACGATTGTACCATTTTCAAAAGTATCGTCACTTGCAGTATCGAACAATAGATCATATTAAGGTAGATATTTTATTGACATTGTGACATTTTTATTACAACAATATTTCCCCAAATTGTTCATCCAGAATGATCATTCATCCAAAAAATGGCTTGTGTATAAATGTCTTCATTCAACAGCGGAAACGTGATCTTAATGAATAACATACAGAACGGTTCATCAGTATTCCGTTAGATATTCGGAAAATTACACGCTAGTCAAACAGACTGCAAATTTGAAAGTCTCTTCCCTAACTTCGCGCACATATAAGACGCATCTGGAACATTTGAGAATGAATTATAACCGTATATGATACTACTCTTATGTAGTAATTCCCTAAGTAATTTCATGCATGAGCTTCTTTGATGTAGAACAACTTGTTTAACTTTATGAAGAAGAAAATTGGATAAAACACTGCATTTTTATAATGATCCAGAGCATAGAGCTTTTTAAGTGAATAAAAAAATAACAAGTGACTAAAGGAGTCATACACGCGGGGGTAGATGACTTAATACATGTTCGTGAATTCTTCGACGCACATAACGTTAAGGGTTAATTCTTTTCGTCTTTACTTTATGGAAAATAACATTCACTTTGGTTAGTAAGATAATTACATAGATTTCCACTATAATTTTATTTAAAATTGTTTCTCCCTATCAGGGCATCTTCAGAAGAATTATTGACATCGATTGTAACATTCCTATGTATTTATACTTAATCTAAGGATGGGGATGCTCCGATGCTGGATGTAGACTCATCCAGCTACTACATCTAGCATCGGAGATGGAAAGACCTCTGAAAAAGCTCGCCACTCGTGCTAGCAAAACATTAGGAATTCCAAACAATGACCCAAATATTCTAGTATGTCCAATATTTTCCCATTTCTTTACCTGCGTAAAATTTTGAAATTATTATTTAAATTAAAATCATATTTATTGTCTTTAATATGGTTCATCAATGTTGATTTATCATTGTAGTTCTTAATGTGTTCCTGTGTACTCTATTTAAATGATCTCCCTATCTGTCCAATGTATGGTCCTGTATACGTTTCACAATATAATTTATAGACACCACACCAATTCATTTTTCTGTTTCGTCTTTATTATTGATCATATAGTTTTGTTGATTGTAACCCATAAAAGAAGGTATTAAAATCCTTTTTCTACTAATTACAAAGGATCACAGATCCCACATTTGGAACGCGTCCTACACAGTAGGCACAGCGCACCGAAAGATGTAATAAGACTATATTTTGATCATTGGCCTAAGTACGGACGTCATATGTGCGAGACATGTAGGAGCAACTTATAATTATAAACCGCTGAATGAATAACCACTACTGTCTTTTAATTATTCATTTTAAATAAACAGATCTATGCAAGCCACTGTCACTAATCGCAAATCGTTATTTGTCAACACTTTGATGCAAATTGTGTAGAATCTGGAGCTGAGATTAGAGTTCTGTTAGAGAGTGCATGTACGTTATTGATTATACGATAATGGATGCACGAACATCTACGACCGTATGTGTGGCCCTAAATGCTGTTTAATAGTAATACCTTAAATCAAAATTCAGCCAGATTTGCCAGTTTTATCATTTTTTTTAAATAAATTGGTATGCAGTAGGAGAAAAGAATGGTCTTACATAAAGAGAACTAAAAAGAATAGATTCACAAAACCGATTTTGAATACCATCACTAAATAATAATATACTATGTTCTATGTTCTATGGACATGTTGAAAGGAGTGTTTAGAGGTGTACAGCCGCAATCTCGTAGACGAGACATGAATCCATCATGCCTCACCGGAGACCAAGCAACAATTGAAACAGTGGGTTTTTACGAGTGAAGGTGCACCTAAAATGGATCTATCGGCTAACAAAATCATGGCCACAGTTTTCTGGGATTCACGCGGTGTATTTCATATTGAAGCCATTGAAACTATACGGCAAATATTATTCAGAGCTTCTGGACAGATTTGACACTATTTTGCTGCAGAAACGACTGCATTTAGCCGAGAAAAAGGTGTTGTTCCATCAAGACAATTCACGGGTGTGCAGTCACCACGGAAAATTTTCTTTAATTGAGCTACAAACTGCTACGCCATCCACCTTATTCTCTGGATTTAGGATTTAGCCCCCTCCGACTATTTCCTGTTTCCAAAGCTGAAGAAATGGCTGGGCGGTACAAAATTTGCGTCGAATGATAAGATCATCGTGGAAACAAACGCTTATTTTGAGGTCCTTGAGAAATCTTATTATTTAGAAGGAATTAAAAAAAAAATAGAAAGTCAATCGTGACTAAATATATCCAGCTAAAGGGAGATTATGTAGAAAAATAAAATTATTTTTTTGCCGAAAAATTGATGTTTCCCTTTAAATGCCGCCCCTCGCAGTATGACGTCTGATGTCTGAACAGGTCAATTTTAAAATGTATAATGTAAATAAATTCATAAAACTAAATAAATAAAAATAAGTCTTTGATAACGAACAAACAGAAAGTTACAAATTTTAACAGTATCTATATCAAATGATAACTCTCCTTCCAAACTTGATTATATATTTGAGTAAAATTTACAGTACGCGCGTTGTAACGTAGCTTTGTTTGTCCGTCCAGTCGAATTGACCGCCAAAAGATAAGAGGTTCTCTGTTTTATCGATCATTTAAATCACTGAACGTCCGTCGCTTTATGGAGGCTGTGTCTACGTTCACGCTCCGAGATAGATGCCACAATACTAACTGATTTTTTTAGGTGTTATTCTTCAAATATTGACAGTTTCATTTCAAATGCTTTCAATGTTACCCACATGGGCGGTGTAATAAATAATGATTCTTCAAAGCTTGAACAGAAACACTTGATAAGGCATTGAATCCAACAACCAGAAATATAAATGTACCAAAGTTCTGTGAACAATCTAAAGTAATCAAAATTTATTACTTAATGTGGCAGCGATGGCTACAATACATTTTTATATTAAATGGATCGCTGTATTTAAGTTTTTAACTATTAGGTGAAAGAGTTCACCATATGTATTTATTTTGTACTTGCAAGTTACATTTACAGACGATTTAGGTTTAGTTTGTTGCTGAAAAGCGATCCGATTGTTGCAAAGTATACGGCATTCCGTTAACAAATGTCATAAAAAACGACATTCGACTATTGCAGCTTATAACTTCTCATTTATATCAATGTTGGTTTTATTCCGTGTACTACCACATGGATTATTGAAAACGATATCGATGTCCATAAAGGTTTACGAATCTTGAAATGTTTGCATCAACTCTTTGTTACTACAATTTCTTATAGCTTTGTTGGTAGGTATATGTATATCTATTTTGTAGCATTGCTTGCATAATAGTTTCACAAGCTGTAAAACGATTTTGAAGCTGAACTTTCTGTTAAAAAAGCATATTTTGAAACGATTTTTAGCCCACATTGGTTTAGTATTTCTCAATATCTTCAGCTTGTTGGAGTAGATGCGACGAACAAAACTTAATAAAACTATAAATGAATAAACACTACTTTATTCAAAAAGGAAGGAATTAAAATCCTTATTCGTCTAAATTTTAAGATCAAAAACCTCACATTTGGAACGCGTCCTACCAAGTAGGCACAACTAACCGAAAGCTACATCCCACGACCGGTTTCGACCTATCGGGTCTCATCAGGTGGGCGCTGGCAGAAAGGTCTTTACAGGCTATATTATAAATATAAATATAAATATAAATATAAATATAAATATAAATATAAATATAAATATAAATATAAATATAAATATAAATATAAATATAAATATAAATATAAATATAAATATAAATATAAATATAAATATAAATATAAATATAAATATAAATATAAATATAAATATAAATATAAATATAAATATAAATATAAATGTAAATATGGAATCAACAGAAACAACTACTCCGAGGGCTAATACTCCTACCGGCATTGAATTACACTGTTGATTCCGATGGACTTCTAGACGAAAATATAACATATTCAAAAAGGAAGGAATTAAAATCCTTATTCGTCTAAATTGTAAGATCAAAGATCTCACATTTTGAATAAAGTAGTGTTTATTCATTTATAGTTTTATTAAGTTTTGTTCGTCGCATCTGCTCCAACAATTTATAAACAACTTGTATGAAATGTCTCAAAAAATTCTAATAAGTATATATTTAAACTGACACAAGATCTAACCTTCTTCGTTTTTTTCTGGGAGTTTCGTCTTTATCTTCATCGAAATTAATCATTGCAAACGTAAAAACAGAAAGATATAGTAACAGATTGCACGTAATGTTTGACGAAGGGAAAGGCTGATGTTAATTAATTAGCATTACAGCATCGGGTTATTAAGTTCCCTAAACAGCACACGCCTTCTATCTTTCACAACACAACTAGGTAGGTGTCCTTTTGGAGTAAGCCGCCCGCTTCTTTAGAATCTAGATTTAAATCACATAAATTAACGTGTAACACTTCTCTCGTGTAAATTTAACTTAATGTCAACTGCGATGCCTTCTAAAAAGGCTATCTACATCTCCTTAAGGCGTACTACGAACACTATATAATGTTCATATTACAACTAAACTAAGGTACTTTAAATGCATACAAGTAGTAGCAAAGTACCATCGTACTAATGCTGAATATGCTGCTACTTTATAACTGCAGTAAAACACCACACTTTTATGTCTTTATACTTTAAGAGTGTTAGTTTCTATAGTTTGCTGGAATTTAAATATATGATGTTATTTTTACCTGATAACATCGTTATTGCCCTATTTTCTTTACTATTTAACTGCAAGTAAGACCTCCCTCATACAAGGGGTATCTGAAGTGTTTGCAACCTAACACAGAAACAACACGTTTATTTAAAATTTCTTTTTTATTTTCTACGTAATCTCCTTGCAATTTTAAATGTTACAATGAAAACTCTTTTTAAACTGGAACGCATTATTACTGTAGTAAGTTCATGAAAAAAAAAAACTTTTTTGTGTTTCATTCTCACCAGCTACTCGTGCTGGTGGGCGGGCAGCCCCTCCGAGCTACACTGCAGTACAAAGAGGGTATTTCAGGAATCGCCGAAATGGGGTTAGGGAGAGAAATATGAGACGGACAAAATGAAGACAGAAGAGAAGTGAAAGATTGTCTGTGGAAAATTACTGCCCCAATATTTGCATCAATGATCCAAGGAAACCAGAGAAAACATGGACCAGAGCAGCCGGACCCAGATTCGAACCCGTGACCTCCCGAATGCTAAGCAATGATCTAAATCAATAGACCACGCCGCTCGATAGTCTTCATAATCAGTTTTCGCTTTCACTAAAAACAGTGTGGCAAATGCCGCTATTAGACATTACCCTATCAGAAATTTGTTATTATTTAACACTTGTAAGCCAAGGCTTGCAGAACTCAATAAATCTGGGGATTTTTTGGAAATGTGAACAACAACAAGAAACTAACCGATCTTTTTAATAATAAACTTTAACACCTAATAATAAACTAAATATCCAGTCCATATATAATATTTGTTTTTTCACGTTATAACTCAATATAACCTAATATTCTTTCGATACTAATGCATCCACAGGTCCTCCTAGAAAGGTCATATACCCAACTGATCTTCGCCTTACAGGGTCGACATTGGGAGAATTAAAAATATAAACCCAATTTTGTTTAAAAACTATTTACAACTCTTAACAATCAGCACGCTTAATTTAACGAATGATACAGCAGTGTCATCTAGTAGAGTGGAGTTACAAACAGCTTTAAATAAAATAAAACCGATTTTGACAGTAGGGTAATATGTTCAGTAGCTGAAGAACTTATTTAAATAAGTGTTAATTCTGTACGTACTTAAGGAAATTATGCGCGCGCATTTAATTCTTTTTTTGAGCCTGTGACTTTGGGAGTACTCGGCCCCTCCTGGGAGTGTAGCGATTGATTTTTTTAAAAAAGCGCATTCGATTTAATTATTAATTAATTACCTGTGAACGTGTGATCGATCATGTACGTTACTATCAGTGAAAATAGAGAGCAATAAATAGATATTGTTCTAGAGCGCAACGTGAAGAGGTGACAAATTCAGTAGCGGTTCGTTAAGCAGAGCATACAATAAATAAATAAAAATTATACTTTTAAAAATTCAGTATTTGCAGTGTGTTAGAATTTCCAATTAATTAATTAAATATTATATAATTATGTATATATAAAACTAGCCCGTATATAATGTCGCCAGTTTGACGGTCTTAAACTTGGATTCTTCCTCCGGAGCCAGATATTAACAATATTAATAATGAAATATATGAAGAATTTTTAGTAGGGGTAAATTTTAACTACATTAATGCGATATTAATTATTTAATCAATTTATACCCACTGCAGATTACCTCATACTATGGGGGAAAAACTTTTTACTGTATGAGGTCATCTGTAGTGGGTATAAATTAAATCAATAATTAATATCGCATTAATGTATTAATAATATATTTACAAATAGTTATTCTCCACCTTTTGCAAGGAAAAATTCCCTACTGACAGGTCTATTTATGTGTTTTATCAGGATTGCACCATGAGTAGCCATTCTTGTATTGATTGGAAACAAGAAATAATTCTTACGAATCCATAACAATAACGAAATTAAACAGGAAATTTAAGTTAATACAAAATAGAATATTAGTGGCCACTATGACCTATTCACCACACGGTACTTTCTTCATGTAGGACAAATATTAAACTTAAACTAATAACAAATTCACTTATACGTATGAAAAGTGCGAGCAACCCATTATTGTAAAAAATAAAATTTGTGTCCTGTCCCATGTAATTACATCAATGTGAGGTGTAATATCAACCCCTGGGTAGCCACAAATATTAAGGGCTTCTAATGTTAGAATTTTAAATAGCCCTTAACTTTAGTATTACTTACATTGATTTGAAAAAAAAACGACATGAGTGTGAAAAACGGAAGAATAGCTTTCAGATGCTGTGCCCATATTATATTATATTATATTATTTAATAATCATTATTAAAGACATTGATAAGCAAAGATCTTCTCATGATTCTTAACCATTCGCTCTTTGTTTAGAGGTGTCTTAACACAAAAAAACACATGATATATAACTTAAGGGTATCTGCCGTTATCACTTGGTGAAACATTTTTCAAAATTGACAAAAAATTAAAACACTGAGGGTTTCACTAAAACTATATTGAATACTCAATACGTATTTCGCCCTATAAGGGCATCTTCAGGAGTAACGAAATTATACTAAGTACCAAATACATTAATTTATAGTACATACTAAGAGGGTGGGGGAATGAACAATGTGTGGGTCCAATAAGGGATTGTTACCAAATTCTATTTGGTCGTTAGTAATATTTTTATTTTCTATTTTTGCTTTTTTATTTCGATGATTTCGTATCTATCTAGTATTGGATCTCCTTTTAAATGGTGTAATAATTCTAAATTATTTATATTTATGCTGTGGTTATTTTTAATAAGATGAGTGGCTAAACCTGAAGCATGATTATTGAATTTTACGTAATTTACGTGTTCATTATATCTTGTTATAATATCTCTTTTGGTCTTTCCTATGTAAATAGCTGAGCAATCTGAACAATTGATTTTGTATACACCGCTTTTATGGAGGGTGTCGGTTTTTCCAGTCATCTTATTGTTAACCAGAAATTTACCTATAGTAAAGTTATTAAAATAAGCTGCATTAATATTGAACTGCCTGAGTGTCCTACCTAACTTTTCGCTAATAGTACCATAATATGGAATTTTTCGCCATGTGTTATTTTTATTGTCAGACTTTTGCATCGGGAAAATAATATTATTACTAGATCTTTTTAATTTTTTATTTAACATTTTATCTATAAATATTGAATTATAACCATTATTTTTTGAGATAGTTTTAATATTTTGAAGTTCTTGAATGAATGCTTCGTGTTTTAAAGGAATATTCACTAATCTATTTAACATTGAGTGGAAGGCAGCAAACTTTATATTGTTAGGGTGATTAGATTCTTTTGGTATGATGCAGTCTGTATATGTATTTTTCCTTAATATACTGAAATATAATTTATTGTCCTTATTTATACATTTTTTTTTTAAATGCGAAATACGTATTGAGTATTCAATAAAGTTTTAGTGAAACCCTCAGTGTTTTAACATGATATATCTTACTACTTGCAGGAACATATTTCAGAAAATACTAAAAATATCTACTAAGTGTCAGATCACTAACAAAATTCTAAAATTCGATTTTGTAGATCAATCAATGTTGTGATCCACAGAACTTTTAATGTAAGTATTCATTATGAACTTTAATTTATTGGAGGTTTTATTTTCAAGAAAAGGTTAAGTCGTTGTGCGAATTACCTTTTAAATTCCTTTGTCACATACCTAGTCCTTGGAAAAGGTCAACGAACGTACCTGAAAAAGAAAACCTACTTGAAAAAACCGAAAAAGAATTCAACAAGATTTTAATAAGTAATTTCATTTTTATAAAGTTGAGCTTCTGTTATTTAATTAAAATTCATAACTAATGGAAGCAATATACTGAGAGAAAAAATTCTATAATCAAGAAAAAATTCTTGGCTTAAATCATTTTCTTAGTTGTAAAGTATTAAGTAAAAATATTCTTGAATAAAATAAAAAATGTATTTGTAAATCATGAAATTAATTTACGCTTACAAAGTTAAAACATTTAAATTAGTATTATTTCTTCAATGAGGTATTTTTTTGTGAATTAATAACAACGCCCTTTCTTATTTTAATTAAAAATTTGCGAATCTACAACATTCGTGTCAGTGACAAACTGGAATTCAACGGAACTATGTAAATTAAATTTTAAAGTAAGGAATACCTAATTGGAAGGTTTAATCACATAAAAACAAGTAAAAGAACAGCCGGTTAAAATATTTTTTTGATTTCTAAAGAACCTTAAGTATACTTTACAAATAGCAAAAATACCATAAAATGTAGATCGCATTTCGAACCTATTAGTTGTCATATGTGACATTGATTAAACATTATCAAGTTATTGAAAACAAACCGCCACCTACTGAACTTTACCGCTAACTGCAGTAATTCATGTGTTTAGCCCGCAGTTATCTAAATTGAAACAGTTGAATTTTATAATTCTTTTTTTATATAATTTTTTTGTATTAAAACGGGAATTTTTCACGTAATTGTAAATATTATTACCGTAATATTGAATGTTTAGATTGAACATTACTTTAGTTTAATTAAATATAATCAGTGCAAGAATTTATTTTGACAAGAGAATAATTAATCAAATATATAGCAGTCCAGTACTAATTAAAAAGAGGTGTTGGAATTGTAAATGTAGTTTTCAATTTTTAATTGTTCAAACGTGTTTCGTTATTTACAAAAAAAAAGTAAAATGTAATACGTATTTACAGAAATCTATCAGTACAATATGGTCGCCAATTCAAATGACGTATTTAGATACAAGCAAATGCTAAACAGACAAAAACACAAAAAAAATCAAGATATTTATATTGAAGAACATAACAATTGTTTCACCACACCGTGGCATCATCAGGTGATGAATCTACAAACTTGCCTATTACATTTAATTTTATATAAACAAAGAGGGTGGGGTGGTTACAAAATGTATTAAAATTGATATTATCTAGCGGCGAATTGTTCACTTCTATTTGGTCGTTTAAAATGATACCTATTTTATTATAACGATTAATTTCTAAATTCTCTAGTATATTTAATTTAAAACTTTTATTTTGAACATGTAGAACTTTGTTATCCAAATTAAAATCATGATTGTTGTCTAATAAATGTTGTGCATACGTGAATTCCCCTTTTTTTATTACAGAAACATTTGTAGTATTCGTTTATACGAGTCTCAAATTTTCTACCACTTTGACCTACATAAACTTTAGTACAGTTATTACATTTTAATAAATAGACTCCATGACTGTGATTTGAAGGTGTTATACATTTATTATTTAAGGTGCATCTACCTAATGAGTTATTAGTCCTAAAACTTATAGAGCTATTGTTACTATTTCTTATAATGTTGCTAACCTTTACAGAGATATCACCTAAATAAGAAAAACAATCGAATAAAAATAAATACGAATAAATTCGAAAATGTAATAACTGTACTGTAGATTCATCACCTGATGATGCCACGGCGTGTTGAAACAATTGTTGGTTCTTCAATATAAATATCTTGAAACTAGTTTTGTGTTTTTGTTTGTTTAATATGGAAAAGTTTCAACAAGTATTAGCGAATACCCTAAAAAGACAAGCAAATACGTTACGTTTTATGCATTTGTAAATAAACGTTTACTTTTAAATTTACCATTATCTGCTTCAGTCCAGGAATTAAATGTTATCAGTTCAATAGCCATGAACAACGAAGATAACCCTTCAGTAATAGGTACATCGATAAATAGAAACAAGTTAAATTTATAACAATACCATTGCAATAGTTTATCAGTTAACAACAGCCAACAAATCCGTTCTGTACGTTTCAGAAATACGGGTTGTTTAATTTAAAATTCAAAACAATCTACGTAAACAGATGTATCTATTTACCATTAACGATAAGAGTAAAAAACTAAACCCTAAAAACCACGTATGCTCGTCGAATTATTATCAGTGATCAAAAGAAAATGACCACATCAAACATTTCCTCCCTCACTCACAATTGTTCGTAGGTGTTCAAGCGTAAAGAGGTTAAAACCCTTAAATTGGGGTAGCATCAAATCCTCCGTGTTTATAGACAGTTATTATGGTAACAAGATTTTGAATGTATTCTTGCAAGTTGCACTATAATGCATATAGGTATCTAAATTATTAACAGTATCCCTATTATTGTTATAAACATTATTCTGAAAATCCTTTTTATTTATTATTGTACATTTTGTTATTATTTTCAACGAATGCTTTAAATGGTAATGCTATGATTACTAGAATTATTTCTGTTCATATATCCAAAATTGTTCCAGATGGTTACGGCTATTAATTGACAGACAAAAAATTTAACTAATAAAAGTACCTTTGGAGAAAAACTTATTGAAGGAATAAATTGATCCTAAAAATAAATTACGATCAAATTTGTTCAACAATGAGGATAATTTCTGTACTTGTTGTGTTTTAGTAAAATTGAAAAACATATTAAAAGTTAGTACCTTTATAGGAATTTCTACGTACTTAAGTTTTATTCAAATTGCATGATGCGTCTTCGAGTTATTTCAAAAAAACTCTAATTTTTAAAAATTGTTGCCTTAATCATCGATGTAAGAAAATTTTCTTTTCGCCGAAACTGTTGCACATATGATTTCTCAGCAACAGACAAGCAATTATGCTAAGATATGTTCCTTTCCAATAATTGACGCACTTATTTAAAAGTTCCGAACAAGTTCAGTTCAATCGACTTATTTTTGTACCAGGAACCTACGGTTACTGTATATGGATGGAGTTCTATGACACCCTGCATAATATTAAAATTCACAAGGACTATCGAAGGATATCAAAATTATTTCACATATTAAGGCGTACTTGTTTCGCCAGGCATTTGTTTTAGAAATATTGATATTTCGAATTGAAACTCTTTCTTCTCATGATAAAATGCAGCTTATAATTGTCTACATTATATTACTGATCGCAAACAGTTAAAGATTTTGGGCTGTTCTAGTTTTTTTGAAAGTGCAAAGATTGGCTCAGGATTATCAATCACTTATCGGACTGACACGATAATAAGTAGCTTTCTATTAGTTGAAGAATTTTTAGAATAGGTTCAGTAGTTCCAGAGATTATCCTCTACATATCAACAAACAGGCAAATTTTACCTCTTTATATAATAGAGGTAAAAAAAAATAAATCTTAAAAGTTGCATATCTAAATCTAAATGTATCAAAACATTATGAAATTATTTTTTCCATTTAATTCGAAAATTGTGTGATGATATGGGAAACTGATGACGTAGTAGGCTTAATGGCCTTGAAATATTTACTAAATTACTAATATTAAGTCTCGTATAAATACTTATCCTAGGAAAAATAAAGGAAATTATTTTTAGGGATGTGGAAAAATATTTTAAAATTAATGAAATTAGAGTTTTCTAAATTAGAAACATTGTGCTGAACAGAATTTTATGCTTATAGGAAGATACATAAATATAATTACTCAGTAAAATCACTATATTAGGTGGAATAAATGATTAGGTCTATAGTATTCTTACTGATAAAATTATTGAATTAATTTAATTTCAAGACATGAAATACAGCATAAGTTTCTATTAAATGCGACTCTAAAGTGCTTTGGGGAATTTGCAATGTAAACAATTACAGAAACTTCGTTTACTATTTAAGATGCATCTACTCTAAAGTATTTCAGCCATACACAATAAAATTAATGTGTTACATAGATGTATACATAGAACTTTGGTCATTAGATCGCGGTGGACGATTACGAATAGTTCATAAACCAGTGGCGGCTCATGCATTCAAAAATAGGTGAAAGTTGTAAAACCCCGAGAAACAAACTTAGAATTAAGTACAGTATGTCCTAGAATGTCCGTCAAAATATGTTCCAGGGAATGTGCATATATTAATAAAATCACTCCCAGACTCCTCACATACACACCGACTTAACGTACACGTACAAAAAGCATATTAGTGCAACAACGTAAAACAATTATAATACTTCACTAACACTGTACACATGTACAGCCACCATTTCCATAGACATTACATGAAAAAAAAACTTTTGGGTGTTTCATTTCCACCAGATACTCGTGCTGGTGGGCGGGCAGTCCCTCCGACCTACAGTGTAGTAAAAAGCCGGAACGCAAGGCGTAAAGTCCCTCCTCAGCCTCCTTTCAGGAATCGTGGGAATGGGTGGGTGGTGTGGTTAGGGGGAGAGCAGCCGGATCGGATTCGAACCGGTGACCTTCCGAATGCTAAGCAATGATCTAGAGCACTAAACCACGCAGTTCGGTGAGTTGTAAGGACGCAACTCAACTTAGGCAGGTTTTAGCCAACATGAAGCATGAGAGGCATGTATCATGCTACACAAAGTCATTATATTAAAGGAGCATAAACGAACAAAAAACAAGTCTCCTTTATTGTTGTCGCGGAGGTACACGTCACCTCTGTACATGAATTCATTTATGGAATAGTACCATAATTAACCTGAATAATAGAACAACAATACAATGAATTTCCATAAAGTAACGGCATATACAATCAATACATTGTTAGTACTAAGAAGAATTAAAGATGATATATTAAACCAGTTAGTGGGTAAACACAATTGTTGAGTGGTGGAGGTAAAAAAGATAATCAAAAACTTAGATTAGTATTTCATCGTAAGCGAAAACAAAACTACAATAAAAAAATAAATTAAAATGAGTTTCTTCACCATCGACTTACAGTTGTCCTCTGCACCACGTTCTATTTTCTAGCATTCATATCTATGGTGACACTCGAATTGAGCACAGAGCGTAAACAGGTAAACAAGTAATTATCGACGGTTTGTTTATCAAGAAAGAAATTGAGCACAGGGATCATAAAAAGGCAAATAAAAATACCGATGATAAGAACAACATTAACGTTGTAATGTTGCCAAAATAACTGGCTTGTAAGGGGCGGGAGAAATTAATAAAAACAAGGGACTACCCTTATGCAATTATAGTTACCATTATCTTGTACAATAAATAACATGTCTTCAATAAAATTTGAAAGTATGTTCAGTGAACAAGGTAAAACTCTATTAATTTATGAAAACTAATTATCTCGTTGATACGTATATAGACGACTTTTCAACCTTTCCCCGAACAGTCTTCTGGTGTCTCTAGAACAACCAACACATGCAACAACCAACACGTACCTAGTGCTTCAAAAGGAACTCAAATCCCTACAGATATTTTAAAGAAAAGCTGGCAACATGGCTTGTGCTCAATTCGGGTGTTTATTTAAACACATGCAGGTAAGAAAATCTCTGTGCTCAGTTCAGCTTATTAATCGTTTTTGTGCTCCATTCAAGTGGACCGATATCTATTACCAAATAAGCAGCCGCTGCTACTGAAGGATATGATTCACCAAACCGAAGTTGCCTGAATGGAATCGCTTTAAACGCATGCTACAAGTACTGGTACAGGTGACAAACCGCATGCGATGGGGAGACAAATTTCGCTTGCGACATTATTGAATTTTGTGACACATGAAGAAATCATGTACATATACTCAAATAACCCTACGACATTCGAGAATTTCTGGCAATGTTCGACTTATTTTAGACCTTAAAGCATAAATACGTGGATGTAACATATAATAATATATAGCAGCGTGCCTAAGATTCGATTGGATCACCCTTCCCAGCCGCAATCCTCTCTACCAATCAAGTCGCGTTAGAGCAAGAATGGAGATCAAGATACACTTCCTATCTTGAGATAGTGTATACATCATTGTTATTAGTCATTTCACTGCCACATCAAGAGGCATGCGTTAGAAGTGTAGGGTAAAAATGAAGATGCAAAAATGGATCGAGATAAACAAAGCCGGAATCGAACCGGTGTATTCCGGAATGTGATCCAGACTGCTATACCACGCCGCTTGTACATATGAGGGTTCATCAAATATAAACGGTAATTTTGTAAAATAAATTTATTGATTAATGGTATACACAAACTAAATATTAAACATTTCTCAATGTAATCACCTCCATTCTCTATATACCTTTGCTACCAGTTTGGAAGCTTTAATGAATATTACCTCTTCATGAAAAGTTTGAGGGCGAATTATCAGCCAATTTCGCACATACTCCTCTACTTCTTCATTGCTTTCAAATCTTTTGACTCCAAGCGATTCTTTCAAGGGCGCGAACAAAAAATAATCACAGGGTGACAAGTCAGGGCTATAATGATGATATAATGATGCTCGAGGATATCCTAGCCCATTTCTTCCAATTTATTCCTTGTCAAAACTGCAGCGTGTGACCTGGATTTGTCATGGATGATGAGGAAGGTGATATCTCGAATGGGCATACCCAGTCGTTTGCTTTGATACGCGATTTTTGTCGAGTGTAACAACTCAGAATAGTAAGCCGCATTTACTGTTCGTTGAAGAAGAAAATCAATGAGTAAAACTCCCCTTGAGTAAAAGAAAACAATCGCAAGTTCTTTTCCGGTTGAGAGACGAGATTTGGTTTTGGCTTTGACAGGGCAGCATTAATCCTTTATTCGTCACTCCTTACTCCTTACTCGGCATTTTTGATTCGGGAGTGTAGTAGTGGACCCATACCTCACGTCTCATCACAAGTGACGATTCGCCTCAAAACAACCTCCCCTTCTTGTCTTGTCTATTATCGATTCAGAAGTCCTTCAATGATCTCCGACCTGACCTGTTTATTCGTTTATTTTCGGTCAACAATCTTGGACCCAGCGAGCACTAATTTTTCTAAAGCCAAGTTCATCATAATCAAGTGATGATAGATTGAACACTCCCACAGCTGATACCCACTTCTGATGAGATTTGAGATCTATTCCATAGTTGACTGTCGATGACCTTCAACAAGCTCTCGAACAGCACGGATGTTGTCATTTGTTGTTGTTGAGATTTGGGCATCCCTGAATTCTCTGTTCTCTGACCCACGTATACACTCGATTCTGAAACAGTGTAGTATACCCAATCTGTTTGCTGGTTTCCCCCTCCTCATAAACCAAACAACACTCTAACATCGAATCCTCTAGATCGGAATTACGTGCTAAGTTAAATAGTAAAATTACCGTTTATATTTGATTTACCCTCGTACATTGAATTCACTTATAATATATGTATAGAAAATACAATATAATGTACGTTCGAGAATTTTTTGTCCGATGCAATATTATACAGTTTAAAATAAGTAATACAAACACACTCAATCTCTTAGTAATGTAGTACAGACATTAATAGTGATTAGGGACCGGGGCTATTATCACTTAACCTTCAGAATAGCACTCGTTCACAACCTGGGTCCCTCTCCATGGGAATCAGTAAATTCAGTAACTATGCCAATGTGAATTGTAACGTCGTAGAATAGATAAATCTTAAAGATCTGTATAGGTACCTGAGTGAAGTCATCCATACTTCTGCTGCACGAAATATGATCGTATCCACTTGATAACACTCCTGCTTTTTATGGATTATTGGGCATCTATATCGTAAAGTAAATTTGAAATTTTATTTGTGACAACTTTCCATGCGATTTATTTGGAAACATTATATTTTTATGATGTTGGCCATTTTTTATTTGATATTCTTCCTATCGCATCGCTTCACACATCCTTATCCTTACTACTCATATCAGTTGTAAACATAAATATAAGGGATCTCACGGTCATAAACCATAACACTGTCACTCTTACTTTATATTTTCCGTTAATTCGGTGACTTTTTTCTGGTAAGCAAAACATGTTTAAAATGTTTTACGATTATTAATATTGTACAGCTCTAATACACCAGTTTCTACAAAACCGGACCTAAATAAATAATATATGTAGAAGCACATGTATAAAAAGAGATATGTGTGGAAAAAACCAATTCCACTCCCTAGGCAATAAAAGAACCGAAATTTAAATAATGTTAAATTTTTTTCTCTTCACCTATCCTAGAACCCGCAAATCGATCCTTAAACATGCAATAATATGTTTTAAATAAATATCAGAAGGTCGGTTCTTGGAGTATCAGTTAGGTGACAAGACCAAATAAACAGTAAACAATAAATATTTGAGAAGATAATTATCGCTATCAGCAAATTTTTAACGAATTGAAACGTGTTAGCTGAAAGTTGAATGTGTACGTTACAAGATTGGTGAACAGTATATGACTAACTCTGGGGTCGCTTCGAATATGTGACCCCACGAGACGATGGTGATGTATCGTACCGAAGAAACAACGTCTAGAGTAACAATTGTAACTATTTATAGCCATATATAGCCTGCTAAGACAGCTCAATGAATAATGTGTTAGTGCGAATAACGCCTATAGGAATTGGCAATGTGCCAGTATTAATTTCATTATTTTGAAATAACTGGCGAATGAGTTCTGAACGGTTAGTGACTTAGTAATTCATGTGCAGTTTCAAAAAATATGGATTTGTCAGACGGCGCTACTAGTATCAAATCCATATGATTTTTAGTGAGTCCTAACCTTCAAAAGACGGGTGTATAAATTTGACAGCTGTTGCACTATTAGTATCTGAGTTATAGCATTATCAGTGAAACAACTTTTGTTACTTTGAAAAAATTGATAAAAAGGAATTTCGTGTGTTAATAATGCATAAATACTGTTGAAACCAAGGTTTGGCTTGATAAACATTATTCGGATTTTGCACCAGGAAAATCAACCGTAAAAAAGAGGTTTACTAGATTTAAACGAGGCGACATGAGCACCGAGGACGGTGCACGCAGTGGACGCTCCAAAGAGGCTGTTACCGACATCCTTTTTTTCAAAGTAACAAAAGTTCTTTCACTAAAAATGCTATAACTCAGATACTAATAGTGCAACAGCTGTCAATTTTATACACGCGTTTTTTTAAGGTTAGGACTAACTAAAAATCATATGGATTTGATGCTAGTAGCGCCATCTGTGGGTCAGCCTACGAACTTTTCATCCCGCCTGTTACACTAAATTTGAATTTTAATAAATAAATAAAACAAATATCTATTTTTAGGCATTTCTGAAACTCTGCAACACATGTATATTAGCCACCCTTACTTGAAACTGTTTTATTTTACTTATGCTTTTCCTAATCCTAAGGAAAGGTATGGAGATATAGGTGACAAATCTCCTTAAAAAATTGTTGCTTAATACGCATTTTAAAATGTTACAACCTCTAACGCATATTACTTTTACTTTCATAAATAAATCAATTGTTATTTCAATACAATTTTTATAATAAGTTACCTGTATTTGCCACAATGCCTAATTTAATTTGATATTTATTTTAACTACTATTTTAATTAAAAAATAAGTAGGAACTCTCAATAACAAGTAAAGTAAAGCAGAAAATGATTGGTTTAGAAATTACTGTAATAAATAAAGGTTTAGATATAACTTCCGAAGAAGCTACGGTGTAGCGAAACAATGTTGTCAAGTGATAATCAATAAACTGTGAAATTCGGAAAAGTATTTTTTTTTCTTCATTAAATATATAATGGAATTTCATCAAGTATCAGTAGACAAAGTCAATTATATTGTAATTAAAGCTCAAAACAGTATCACCCGTAATAAATTTGTTGAAAGTCGATTATTTGCTACAAGTAGAACCAAAAGAATGGTAGATGACTAACAGTTTCTTCATATGTTGCAATAAATTCTTGCTATTTGATTTTTCTTTTGAAGTTATGCCATTACCATAATTTACTTCTAAGCATTGGTTTATGAAGAAATTTGTGTAGCAATTTGCTATATACAGAGAACGACTGAAACAGTGTTTTGCTCTCGCGAACGGTTGAACTTGGTCTTATCGAAACCACTAACTGCTTGACTAATGGGTACTGGTTTCTAATTAAAAGCGAAATTATTAATAATGTGGAGCAAGTTATGTCGAAATTGAACTAATTAAATATTAATTTCAAGCCTACTCCGTTTGTTTCTCCAGGTGTGACAAAATTTATTATAAGTAGCATCATTGTGTAGTGGTTGTTTCGAAAGTTTTTGTGATATTTAAAAACAGATTGTCAAAAAATGAATGACATTATGTCTGAGAAAAGACGTTCTAAATATTACTATTGCTCGTTTTTCATTAGTAAAGGAACTAATATATTGGTAGCCTTGTCATTATAGCGTAAAATTTATTAATATTAAATTTATTAAATAGAAATCTGAATATACTACCATGTAAGATAGTTTTCAGGGAGTAAAAATTCCAAAAATAGCCCCAATAAAAATTGTCGTTTTTCTTTTGAACAATATTTAAACATTCCAATTTGCAATTTTGTCTCGTTTTTAGTATTTATCTCGAAAACCAGCAGAGTGCTTGTAATGGCTCGATGAGATCATATTGAACGAATTGCAACGGAACACCATTAAAATAAAATTCTAAATGTCTTAATCAGAACTATTTTCACCTAAAATAACGTAAGAAATATCTAAAACAAATTCATTACAAAACTAATGTAAAGGTTCTAGCATGGACCTTATGGAAAAAAGTACTAATTCTTGTGCACAACAACAAAAGATTATTAAAGTTCAAAATTGAAAGAACAAAATTTATATATCATGTTAAGTCAAAAGGAGGATAAAAAATGGAATCGAATGACAAAATAAAATATGCTAGATGCCATTTGAAAAAATTAAGTTATTCGTGTTTGAAGTTTTTAAACATTGGATTTTTTCAAAGACGCGCTGTACAAATTACAAAGCTTAGTTTTGGCATGACGTTAGCTTTATAACTTGGCTATAACTAAGTCATTTTATATGGAAGTTATAGTTTTTTATAGTTTGGGTTGCGGTGCAATCCTTTTTCCAATAAATTAAATTATCTTCAGAAACTATTTATCGTAGGCACATAGGCATACAAGTTGGTTATCAAAGTCACCATAAAATTTTATAGTTCATACGAATTCGTCGTAAAAAATATACCATTCCATTTAAAATAAGAAAGTTGGAAGTTGAAATTACTTTAATTAAATAGATCAGCGTTGATAACCCCTACTCCCAACTCCCAAATTTTCAAATCTGTAACATGCTGGATTTCCCTAAAATGTCTAATGTACCATTCAGTTTGAATGACCCTGTATATATAGGTAAGATATTTTTATTGCCATTGTGCATTCAACCTTGAAGCGAGCTTCCAATTGTTAAAAATCGAGACTGATCAGTCGCTTATAATCCTATTAAACAAAGGAATTAGGAGAGGCTTTTATTCCTTAGGCCTTTCCCCTTAGACCGTCGAAAGCTCAAATAGTGTTTCATTTATCAGTTCCTAATTCATACCTATACTATATCAATCATAAAGTGAAAAACTACAAGTTCAAGGGCTGCGTCAATGTTGGTCGGTTTTCAATTATACATCTCACTTATTTACTTAAATACACTACATAATTAAAAAAAGCATAGAAGCATTGCTCCTTCGTCCGAGCGCCCGGAAAAGTATTACGGATGAAGCGAAAGGGGGAGGGGAATGTAAGCAGTGGAGCAATGTTTGCATACTCTTTTTTGATTACTTATGAGTATATAAAGAAAAACGGTAAGACTGACTTATGGAAAATTACTTACTTATTGTGCACAGTAGTCACTACAATTTCACGGAAGACAGTTGCTAGAATCGTTAAATTAAGGAAGTTGTGAATTTCTGATTAATAACCTTTTAATTTTATTTTGAAGGTCTTCCGATTCTCTACAAAATTATCTCATTGGGGCATTACAAATACTCTGTTAGTTTTCGAAGTTAATGCTAAAAGCAAGACGCAATTGCAAATTTCAACGTTTAAAAGAAAACTGAAAAATGCTGTTGGGGCCATTTTAGACATTTCTGAATTCTACGACCTCAAATTAGTCTAGAAATAACTTTTAAACAAAATCGGGGACGAAAAGCTTTTTACGATGGTTGATAATATCGAAATTTCAAAAAACTATAAAATAAAAAATTTGTTTGTACAATAATTGGGGTCGTAAAACCCAAAGTGACAAAAAAGTATAATTCATTTCGGAAAGATACTCATAAAATCTAAACCGTCTAAAATACAGCTTTGCGACTTGGAGTAAATCTTCACTAGATGTCGGTCAATAATTCCTAAAAAGTGTAATATGAAACATTGTCCAGTTCTTAAAATACGGCATTCAAAAGATAAGCAAAAAAAAGACATAAAAAATGCTTGTATTTGAAGATCCGGCCAAGCATCCTTATTTCGCATTCTAGGAATTATTGACTGATATCTAATAAAGGCTCACTCCAAACTGAAATTCCCTGTTCCAGACGGTTTATATTTTGTGTTTTTTTCCCGAATCTCTGTAAAATGGATAGCGACATGAATAACCTATATTTTTTGTCACATTTGATTTGTACCTGGTGGTATTTTCGAATTTCTGTTAAAAATTAAAAAAGATAATTACATCGCAAACATAAATTTAGAAAAAGAAAACGTGCGAAAAACAAACATCAACAACATCTACTCGATTTTATTGGGACTTAGCTTGGCACCATCTCCAAAAGAATTAGGTATTTTGTATTTACAAATACAAAACAGTTATTACATGGTTAAGAAAGTAGTCACACTTTTACAGTTTAAAAAACTTTTGCTAAAAGTAAAGGGTAACTTACTTAATTCAAAACCACAATCAAGAATGTTTCACGAGTCAACTAATCCTTTCAAATTTATGAAACTTCGTAATTACTAAATTGAGGATGCTCACATATTTATTAAAAAACTTTAATTACAATTTTACAAAAACATGTACATTTTAATTCATTAGATAGTATATTTTAGTATTAAGAGATTATTTTTCCTTAATAGGAATTGTTGTTGGTAAACTTTCTGCATGGTTGATATTCAGTTGTGATTACATTTTTCATAAAATTTTGTAAGTGGGTAATTCAAGCATCTTTAACGGAGTTAACGTTGAAACGAAATTGGCTCTGAAATTTTTATAGCATCGTTCGTTATGAAAAAGAACGATGAAAATGACACATTTTAGAAGGTGCACCGTTAGGTCAAGAGTTGCTTTAGTAGTGTTATCGATGAATGTATGTAGGATAACCAATTGAGTAGGTTACTCTTCACGATTAAATTTTAATTTAAATACATTAATGTGATATTAATTTTTGATTTAATTTGTACCTATTACAGATTATCACAATTTAAGGAGGAAAAACTTATTTACTGCTGTCAAACCCTCGCCGGGAATCGAATCCGGGATAGTTAACTTTTCGCGCTAAAGCTCTTACCAATAAGCTTCAAGAGGAACTTATTTATTCAAAAATTTTAATATTTTCTAAATCTAAAATTTTCATAAAATGTTGAAACACTTGAAGAATTTATTTGCAAATATTCATTGCAATACATTAACGTAAATTAATTTTTACCAACTAAAAATTACCTCTCGTAGCTTAGTGGTCAAAACCATTGATAAAGTCAAGGTCCCGGGTCCGATTTCCATCAAGGGTATAACAGCAGCAGCATTTTTCCTCATTAATTTGAGGTAAAATGAACATCTAATATTTCAAATCTTGTTCTAAACTGACAAAATGTATTAATAACTTACAAAGTATTAGAGTCGTTAAAATGTAAGGTGCCTCAAACAAATCACCTACAGGCGATTTTTGATAATTTTAGAGTTATGAATTCATTTATCTGTTGAATTCATCTAGCTATCTGACGGCAAATATTCTTGTAATAGTATGAACAGCTATGAATTATTTCTTTCCTATTTTTAGGCAAATCATTTTCTCTATATTTGGTCATACAATTAAATCAATATTGCCCAGCTTATTATTTTACGATTGCGATACTAACTAATTAACAAACATTAGAGCAACGGTTTGAGTGGGAATGGGTGGGTGGTGTGGTTAGGGAGGGATAGATGAAACGGATGAACTGAACACAGAAGAGAAGTGGATGATTATCTGTGGAATGTTACTGATCCAGCATTTGTCTAAATGATCCAAGGAAACCATAGAAAACTTGGACCAGAGCAGCAGGCCCCGAGTTTGAATCGGTGACCTCCCGAATGATAGATGGTTATTTCAAGTTGGTCTTTTTGTATAGTCTGCATTTATTGATATACTGATTTTTTAATTATGTCTATTATTTAAAATTGACAAATTAATAATTAATATTTCATCCGGTATGGTTATGTTATTTGAATCTTGTTTTTTTTTATATTTTGTAATGATTTATTGCTTTGTTTCTATGGAAACTAGATATGCCACATTCTTTTGTAAATTTATATGTTTGATTCTTACTTTAAATTCCTTATTTATATGTAAGATCAACATATCTACTGATATTCATCCTCCCTATATGTCTTTTTCCTTAAATGAGTGGGACTTATGCATACACTGTTTCTAGTAAACCCCACAGACAATATTAAAAAATGGACTCTACAAAAATTCTGTGCCTAGTAGCTAATTGCCTTCTTCCGATTAACCGATGATTCTACAATCTAAACCTCAGCTGTGGCCAGAAGAGTGTAGAATGAACAACTTGTCGCATCTTCTTTGACTTTCTTCAAATTTACCACTTGTGTTGGAACAGTCATCTTGTTACGTGCTAAGAGTGACAACGGTATGTTAAAATACTATCAGAAGTTACTTCCGAAATATTAAAGATCACTAATTCCAGAAAAAATATTTTTGTTCATTTTTGAGATAGTCCTGAGTTACACTTTAGGATGTCTCTTTAGGGAAGTTTAAACCAGGTCCTTCCAACTTTAACTTCTTTATTAAAAATAATTATTTCCATTAATTTTAATAAAGCTATATACCTGGTGTTTCGGCATTTTGAGAGTAAGCAGCATGCACGTGCAACAAATTTTTAGTTTTCAGGGAACAACACACAGCGTCTTCTTAATCGACGCTCAATACTTTCAGTTTTAATATAATTAAACAAAGTGCGCCTCGGAATTCCAAAAAGGGTTAAAACTATACGTTGAGTCATACCAACCTTCAAGGCATCCACAGCCTCCCTTAGATGGCGCGTTTTTATTTTTTATCAGAAATTTTTTGAAGCCTACATGAAAATTACAATTTAAAAATAAGTGCCCGCAGAGCTTTTAATAAGACCCAGAGTGGGATTTTATCCAACCACTTTGACGAGCCCTATTAAAATCAGTATACATTTTGGCTTACAAGGTATTATGTAAAGAAGAAACTAGAAGACGGGATTACGTATGTGGATTTTGTAGTGTCCTACATGTACAATTTTTGATATACAGACGTTATGTGTGTGGTTAGAATGGGATAGGCGACCTCACCGTGCGGGGATCGATATATTGATTCGGGATTTGATGGGTCCGGCTGCAGCGACAAAGAGCGTCTCTTGTCCGACCAACATAGATCTGTATAGGGCGTTCTGATTTAATAAAACAACTGTTCCTATTATTTATTCATCGAAACAACAGTAATAGTCCAAGTGATACACTGATCCCTAGTAATTAATACCAGTGAGCCTAGAAATTACCACAAGGGGTGATTTTAAAATAAAATTTTCGAAAGGACAAGATTGCTACTTAGACGAACTCTAACCTCGTGGCGGAACCCTGATCTGATCCCTACTTTATAATAATATTTGAAATTATCAGTAAACGTTAAACTTATTTTACCATTTTATGTCATTTTATTATTTTATTCTTGTAATTGTTGTTCAGAATTAAATGTATTTTAAAAATCAATGTGTGCTTACTTATTGCTTTACTCTGCTACCTTGCCGTTATTTCTTTCTCATTACGAGAAGAACCACCGTTTAAAGAAAATATCCATATAAGAGTTTCAAGTCAGCGCATTAAAATTTGAAAGACAATGCTTTGGATACTGCATATTGCTATTTTCAAGTGAAAATTTCAAGAAAATCTTTTGAAATCATCTAATTATCTTTTGCCGGCAATCAGAATACGCGGGGCTTGAGTTTGCACTGTTGATTTCCAGAGAAATGAGAATATATTTGTTATTGCCACCTACAAACCGTATATTTGTATTTATAAATGAATTGGTTAAAGGTATCTTTAGGAGTTGTCTAAATGAACTAGGCTATAAAACCTCTCAACATCTGGAAGAATTGGCTGCAGTATTTATAAAACCGTTTTGTGGTATTTACTACCCCTTGTTATCAAGAACTATCGTGTTATTTTGTTGCCTTCGCCTAGCATACAATATCTGTAAATATTATTGTTAATTTTGCAAATGTCCGGGTTCCTAGAAATTCGCCACCGTGACGCATTTTTCGGAAATTTCCTATAATTTATTTTTAAGTCTGTTTATTACATTTGTGGGCGTTTCCTTTTTTGAATCTGTCAATATCATTGGACCACTACGGGGTGACAGGGGACCATTGTGACAAATTTATAGGTTACTTTTCTCAGTTTGTATTCGCTTAGTATTAGTTATGATTAAGCCGTCCATATGTAAATAGTTTGTATAATATATATTCTAGACTTTTGACATTCATTTTGTTTCTAAGTTTATTCAATATTGAGTTTTATCGATCAACCCTTCACGACTGTATTTGTTCAATTACATAAGAAAATTATTAGTGTGCACACTACCATCATAAGTTAGGTACCTTATAACAAGAAAACTATAGAGTTGAATTATAACGTTGATTTTCGGGCTTATTGGCCTTCGTCTCGAGGTTTTGATTTTCGACGTTTCGCCAACACGAGTGGTTGGCATCTTCAGGAGATATGTTTTGAACTGTGATTCAGCGCAATAGTTCCAAAAATCAACGTTATAATGGACACCGGCAGCGAAAGCCTCACTCAATTATTATAGAGTTGAATTTCATCATTTTTCCCTAATCACTTCCGCTGCAAATCATCGAATTAGACTCCTTCGATGGAAAAAGATATTTAAAAAAACAGGTCACTAACACGTATTCAACATTTTTTTGGTTTTTCAAATTTTAAAGATAAAAAATAGAATGCATTGAAATAATCTTGAATGCAAATTTGACGGAATGTTTATGTGAGCTGTTAGATCAACGTTTTGCCCTCTCAATTTATTAAAAGTGGTAATAACATAGGAAATGGTGTGTTCATTTACAAGGAGTGTTTTCTAATGAAATTTAACACTACAGTAAAATACTACGAGAAATGCAACACAAGTAAGTTGACTTTACAAGAGTTATCCAACTCAAGCAGGCACGAGAAACTTTATGTAAGTACTTGCACATAATCTTCAGACAGCTATGTGGTTCTACTAACTTCGCTACATACTGTACCGGTCATATCCCTTTTATATACGCTTTGCACACTAAATGTTCCTATATTCCTACGTCAGGGTAATGCTTTACGAACAATTCCTACAAAATCTTGTATAACAACCATAAGTTCTCCCTCTAAAGGACAAAATCATGGATGAATTAATGCCAAAACAACATATACAGATAAGACAAACAAATAAACCATGGATGAATGAAGAGGTATTGAATTAATGATAGGGAAGTGCAATTTAAAAGGTACAGATATACCAAAGATTAAACAGACTGGGACTTGTATAAAACACTTATAAATAGACCATTAACACCAATCAGAAAAGAAAAAATTGACTACCACAATAGAACTGTGGATAACTGTCAAAGTGATACAAAATTGATGTGGAGAACATAAAACAGTCATCAAAGACAATAAGCAAGAATGTTGTGATGAAATACTATTTAACGGAAAAAAAATATATATAAAAATGAAATGAAAATAACAGAGAGATCTAATGAATATTATATTGAAAGGATAAAGCAAATAATGAATAATATCACTATCGGCACAGGTACCTGTGGTAAAAGTAAAATAGAATTGCAAGAAGTGCTAAACAATGAAATGAAAAATATTAATGATTGGCTCTCCACAAACAAATTAAAATTTAACATATAAAAACTAAGATGATGTTAATAGGGACTAGCAAGACGGAGTGGAAGAGTAAATTAGAAGCAACAATAGAACATAAGTAAGTATCTGTCACAGTCGGCAATGTGGACAATATACAATTGTAACATATTGCCACACTTTTCTTTTGCAGGAACTGCTCTCTACCTGAGTAACAACACTGATATGCAGATTTTGCAAAAATTGTAGAACAGGGCTATGAGATTGATACTTAAATGCCACAGATATACAAATGAGAATAGAATGCTAAAGCAACTAGAATGGTTGAATGTAGAAGAACATAATACCTGACATTAATTTTTATACATAAGATCACGTTGAATTTAATGCCGCGATATTTTAATAATACGAGGTATGTTTTTTAAGTAAGTACTGTCTTTAAATTAATAAAAAACGTGGAAAGATATCTTAATTATTTTATTTTTATATGAAAGCCAGTGCCTTAATCTACTTTTATATATAATTTCCATCAATATTGAGGCACTTCTCATAAAATTTGACCAGTTTTTAAATACCCTTCTCATAGAACTCTGCCGCCTGACTTGTTTTAACCATTGAATCACAACTGTTTTGACTTCGTCATCGTCTTGAAGACGCTGACCGCCCAGATGTTTCTTCAAGTGCAGGAACAAGTGGTAGTCACTGGACACCAGATGAGGAATGTACAGAGGGTGATCGAGAGTTTCCCAGTGAAAAGATGTGATGAGATCTTTGGTCCGATTAGTCACATGCAGACAGTCATTGTCATGCACATTTGTGCGGCCCTCTTTAAATGCTCTCACCCACTTTATTACCATTCCATCACTCATAATGTTTTGTCCGTAAACTGCACAGGTCTCATGATGAATATCAATCGGTTTTAGTCCTTTAGCACTAAGGAAACGTATAACAACCCATACTTCACAGTCGACGGGACTCACGATTATCGGAGGCATCTTAGACACTCAGTAAACAAAGTAAACAATGGCGAATTAGACTGTAATGGCGTCAGTGCGTATATACATATATTCTGGATTGACCTGGTAAGAGAATACTGGTCTTTCGAAACTTCTTTCGCCTTGATCTACAAGCGTTCTGTTGAAAAGGAACTTGATGGAGAAGTTCTACGAATTATGTTCCTCTTTTGTATGTACATATTGGGCACGTTTTTATAAGGATAAAAATTTAATTTTATCTGTCCTACCCTTGCTGGTCTAACTCTCCCAACAAGGCAAATTGATCGTTGTTTATAAATTATATTTATACCAAAATACGTGGTTGTTTATGGTAATTTACCCATAAGAAATATTCTTCGCAAAATTATGTGTATCGGTATCGTTTTTGATACTAAACATAATCACAAACAGTGTGACAGACTACAGCACACATATATAAATAGAGCATTGTCGCACAATTTCTGAAATATTCCGAACAGTCCGTCCGTCACCTCTACTAGTCGATCTCTTCTAACATTTCGCTATAAGATTACCATCAATATCGAAAAAGGTCTTCCACTTGTTAAAAATTTGTATTTCGTTTGATTTATTATTCAGTTGTATGGCACTGGTCGTAACTTACTAAAACGTGGGGAGATTTGAAAACCACCTTCATTAATTCTGCAATCTGGTAGCCACGAAGCTGAATACGTACGTTTTTAAGTTGATAGAAATAGTAGAAAAGTGTACAAAATTACACTGAATTGTTAAAATAATTACACGAACATATTAATAAAGTTTAAACAACTCAAGTAAGACGCAACAGGAATTGGTTGCAATTTCCACTTCTAAATGATTACGTCTCACATCTGACATGCATTATCAATGTAAACTAACAAAAAAAAATATTTTTGATACGTAAAAGTTAGAATAAACAAAGAAATTATTTTATTTATCCCTATTTATCTGGCATATGATTATGCTGCAGTCGACGCCACAAATTAATAATACATTTTCTTTTTGTTTTCATATTTTTTGGTTTATAGCAGCATTCATATATTTCCTCTATTCAATTCAAAATCTTTACTTCACATTTTATAGCTACGTAAATATGTTGAAAATTATTTTGTGTAAATATTCTTTATATTTCTTTGTGTATCTGTGTCTGTGTAAATGTTTCTTAATATTTTTTCTAAATCTTTTGTATTTCATCTATCTGTGCTAATAACTTTTATTACTGTACTTGCCTATGATCCCTGCTAACATTTCAACTTCGCGTACTAACCGCATGACGTCTGTGATTTGGGTCGTTATTCTATTCCTTGATATTGCTCATCTCAAAAATTGTCGTACTTCTCTATTGGTACCCTACTCTTATCTACTACCCTTTCTCTTACTTCACAATTTCAATTTCATCCTTCTTTTTCCCTCTGAGTAGGCAGTTATTATCTTGCATCGCTACCCTGTTTGTTTGTTTTCCAATATTGCATTTCGATTTTTTAATTTTCATTTCCGTTTGTAAACATACGTTGTTATTTGTTGTTGCCATTATTTAGTGTTTAATCTCTGTTATCCACAAAGCCCTGTGGTTAGCTGTCCGTTACAACCGCCATACCGTTCTAATGAGATGTGGCAATTTCGAATCGTGATTAGCGTTTGATGTATTAAACAGTTTATTGACCACAACTTACTAGTCGAATTTGCAATTTAAGGTAATATTATTAAAGACATTTATCATTAAAATTTAAAGAGAGCACTAAGAACCTTTGATAAAATTCGTAAGGAGTATGTCAAAGTATAATTTTAAAGTGACATTAAAGTTGTTTATGACAATTCTATGGCCAGATGGGGCAACAATTAAATTGGTATTGTTTTTAGAGTCAAATTTCTTTTGGCACACAAGAACAAGATGTATAACTCCTTTATGAAATACTTTCGGTTGCAGATTTACCCCTCATAACCAATGTACCATCCAGCAGGATAACAGTAGTAGTTGTAATGTCAAGAAAGTATCAGTATGTTGCCATGTGTTGTGATTTACATAATTCATGATGGCTCACAAGATCATTATAAAATGAATTGAAAGCGCATCCTCTATACGCGGTAGGCACGATAACCAATTAAATCAGCGCGATCCACAGTTAGTAGTTTCGATGCTCTGACTGCCCTGGACTCGCTGACGAGGCACTAAACCACTAAACCTACCAGCGGTGGAACTCCGCTGAGTACCTGAGAAAGCGGGTGTCAAAGGCAATCAGATTGTCGATATTCTCGCTAGACTAGGGGTCAGGAGGGAAATCTGTGGACCTGAACCAACGGTAGGGATCGCAAATACGTTAACGACTGGGTGAACTACCAGCACCATAAAAGATGGGGGGAAGTCGATGGCTGTCGTAAAACTAAAAGACTGATTGGCACCACATCGAGTGAGATATGAGCCCAGATGCTCATGAAATTGAGCAGGAAAACTGAATGCCTACAATTTCAAACTGGTGCTAGTAGAAGAGAGCCCTAAATTTAGGTGGTGTGGGGAGGCTGATGAAACCTCCCTCCACATCATATACGAGTGTCCTACCCTAAGCGACGTGAGAGGCCGATGCGGGGAAACTCACCACGCGAGAGGCGACATGGAGCTGAGAGTGAGTAGGGCTGCGAGGCTGTTATCCCTCTGACAGAACACATTTAGGAACCGCTAACTGATCATCAAAGAGGGGGATCGCCAAGGGGCTACCTATGCGATCAGTGGCTCTCACAGCCCAAACCCAAACTAATAATAATAGTAGTTTCGATAGACTGTTGCCTAAAAGTTTACATGGCTTTCTATTTATAAATAATTTTCGCGTCCATCGCATATATAAGTTGTTCAGTAAAATCAGTTTAGCCCAACACGTGAAAAGTTCACGATTTGTAATTAACATTTACAGCTAAATACCGATAGTGGGCGCGTTAGTTACTTCCATCCTTTAATTAGATTTTGAAATTATCAGCTAATTATAAATATATTGTTTCTTCGGACGAGATAGCTTCACAGATTTGCTTTACAAACTTGCCTTCGCTGATACCGTCGATATTTCTACATCATTATATGCTAAAAAGTTAATTTCATTATAAATAAATAAATTCTATTGCAAACTTTATATTGGGATGTACTTTATTAATAAATTCTTGTAGTTTACTATAAAAATAGTCGAGTATGTCATAAACGTATCTGTATTGGTAGGTACAGTACAACCAGTGTAAGAAAAGCTTTAGTTCTGTCACGCCCGCAAATGCGTAGCGAACAACTATTGTGTTCTACTCCCACAAATGTCATCATTTTGCAAATGTATACATTATTCATTTATTTCAACGCAGATTTTGTACTGCGGGCCAATACTACGCGCAATGAATCAATTGATTAAAAATAATTAATTGTATTGAGATCTAATTATCCTATTACATTTCCGCACAACCATTCTTTTCATCCATAAGACAGTAACCTTATAATTTAATGAATGAGGTGTCCCAGGTCAAACGTAATAAATAAGTGCTAATTTTTCTAATTTCTTAGGATATTGTCGAAAGTAATCTACTGACTGGAGGGTTGTTTGATAAACGGCTACAGAACAGATTAAATGAAACAGTAAAAGGAATAATACTGCTATAAAGGAAGCTTGCATAAAAATAATGCTAACGTCCCAGGAATCAGAAGTTCAGATTTACTCGTAACACTAAACAATTAGTTCGAATTACGCAAGATATTACAAAACAATCTGACTTGAACAGGTTATTAAAATCGTCGCCCTGTTAGTAGATATCGACAAGGCTTTCGACACTTCCTGGATAGAAGCATTTATCACAAAAGTCGTTTGGATGGATATCTACATTTAGCTGAGTAATCTCAAAACAAGAACATTCAAGGTCAGGATGAATACTACCACGTCCTTAGAACAGGTAGCGTCGACTGGGGGTTTCGCAAAGCTCCATTCTCAGACCCATTCCCTTCTTGATATTCATCAATGATATGCGCGCATTAACTGGTCCAAATACAGCACAGTAAATATTAATGCAACCAAAGCCAAATGCATAATCTTCGCTAAAAAGAGATACATACCCAATTCAAACCAAATTCGATTTCTTCAATAATCAAATAAACCTAGTCGATCATGCACGATATCTAGGTGTATACTTGGACAAAAAGTTAAATTACAATACCTATATAAGCAAAGTGCACAAACACACACCATGTCATAAGACCCCTTGATTTTCATGAACTGCATATTATTAACAAAAATAAACAATCACTTTACAAACTGCTCCTAAGACCTCCAATCAAATAACATGGAAAAGAAGTATAAAAAAAGCTTCAAGTGCATCAAAATAAGTACTTGCAAATAGTACTAAGCAGACTAAAACACGCATGCTGTACGATCTAGCAGGAATGAAACAATAGAAGATGTATCGGCTATGAAGTGTTAAACATACTAACTAACAAGAAAAAGACAAATTTCCTTTAAATAGGTACCAAGCTGAAATGGTGGTAATTAGTTGTTATTTATTTTTGTGTTATACCTGCGATTGCTTTTAATAAGGGGGATACCCCAAAATCTGTTTGGTCGATCAATAACATTTTATTTCTATACCGGTCTCTGGTTATTTCCAATATTTCTAGAAGATCCAGTCTCTTAGTTTGAATATGCAACAATTTGAAGTTTTCAGCATCTAAATTATTGATTATTTTTTACAAAATGGTTTACAAAAATTGTATTTTTTGAATTCAGAGTTATTGATTTATCCAAAAAAGAAGGAATTAAAATCTTTACTCGTCTAAATATTAAGATCAAAGATCCCACATTTGGAACGCGTCCTACTAAGTAGGCACAGCGAACCGAAAGCCATATCCCACAACCGGTTTCGACCTATTGGGTTAAATGTGGGATCTTTGATCTTAATATTTAGACGAATAAAGATTTTTTTGATATCTTTCGTATCTATAAATCTTCCCGAATCAACAGTGTAATTCAATAGCGGTAGGGGTATTAGCCCTCGGAGTAGTTGTTTCTCTTGATTCCATATTTATATTTATTGATTTTTAATGTTCAACTAAGTGTTTTTTAATTAAACGACCAGTTTTACCCAAATATGTAGAATTACAATCCTTAAAGTTAATCTCATATACCCCACTTTTTTCTGTTTTCTTGTCATTCCTTATTATTACCAATAGAGAACCTAAATTCGTTTTATTGACAACTATTGGGGTGACATTGTTTGACTTTTGAGTTCATTAATGTGAAGTATTTTCTATCATTTCGTTTAGGTGCCATAAGTTAGGTTTTAATTGAAAAAAAAATCTTTTTTAGTGGGACTTTCTTGAACCCGCAAAAACGTCACAAAATATAAATTACTAAGAGGTAGTAATTGCAGGATTTATTTTACGCTTCTGTTGCTCTTGTTGTGTGATTGTTATTTTATCCATCAGTTTCTATATAATTCAGGTTTCGTAAATAATGTTTGAACCATAATTATGCCCTAAGGCTGCGACCATGAGTATTTGAAGTGTTTCTGAATTAGAAACTGTGTAGGTACACATTGTAAATGATTTGTTTCTTGTTTTTATGCACGTATCAAGCATCAAGGGAATATAAGATGGTCGTGATATATTCCAAGTTTGCCCATTTGATGACGATAACATAAAACACTGGTTTTATTTATTTTCGTGTGTGGTCCTTACTAACAAATTTGGATAAACAAGAAAACCCTGGTCGACTTATCTGCTTCATCAAAAATAACATAATTAAAGGTATTGTAACTTTTTTGAAGATTTTTAACATTAGTAACACTGACGACCTACAATGTAATAGAAATGAATAACAGAAATGATTTATACTATTGCACAATTTATTTACAAAATATTATGTATAACTCATGAAAATTTAAGTTTTTTGCGTTACCTATCTACTTATTTTTTTCTCTTGATGGTTCCTCGTCGCGTATTGTTATTCTACTCTGTATAATATTTTAAGTCAGTTTATGTTAAAGCAAAAATATATAGACAGTATTTAATAGTATATCAGCGATTCCGAAATAGTAAATAATTGTACGCTTTACCGGCTGTTATCCGATGGAATTGGATGAATTTTAATAATAAAAAAATAATAAACATAAATACCATCTTCACCTCGACCAAGAAAAGATAACAAAATTTACGTTCGGCGAAAGACCCCAGAGAACTTTTCACAATACTGGGAATACAGCGTATGCCTTGAAATTGAGGGCAAGTATTTATATGAACTACATAAAAATTCACAGAAAGGAGCAAGAATGACATTGCGGACTGCGATAATCCAACAAATCCACGATGGCAGAAGATGCTTTGCAACGATATGTCTATATGATATATTTGGAAAACATAAATTTAAATATTTAAAACAGTATTGCAGTAGACAGTAAAACAGTAAAAAGCATTATTGTAGAAAAGTGTATCGGGAAGACATCGAAACAAAGAAGTACTCCAGCAGCTTCAACGTTTTGAATAGTAAGTCAAAATGATATTTTCTCTAAAACTAAGAAAGTATTAAAGCGAGTATTAAGAAGATAAAAACAGTGGACACTTAGCTCCTGTTGGATTAAACGATATGTTTACTACTTAAATACACTACGATGAATAGCAATTATTTTGATTGAGATAAACTACTCAAAAATGCTCGTACTTATTACGTACATAAGCTACATTGCCGATAAAAAATGTACAAGTAAATACCTGAGTAAAGTCCTTTTCCAACATACAGATTACTTCAGATAGCAGCAAATACCACTAGATGGCGATATACTGCTATGATTAAATATTCTTCAGGAATTTATTTTTTATTTTATTAAAAATAGAAATAATAGACTGTAGTAAGGGAATAAATAAAAAGCGACACTCGCCCTAATTACCACAAATAACATCTATTGAGCAGGCACGTGTTTCGTCCACTTCAAACGTGGGTATTTTCTCACGTCGAAATGATTGAGAAGTGCTATTGTACCGTACAATTTTGGGATTCGTTTGGTATAGGGAAGTTTGACCATCAAAATATTTCTTTCCGTTTTCGAAAACTACATTTTCCATAAATAATCGACGAAGCTATTAATTCTTGTAACTCCATTTAAAATAATAACACAACACAAAAGTCACAAAACTTTTATTGTAGACCACAATAATATTATTTCACCACACAGTGGCTTCCTCAGGTGGAAATATAATCTAAATAATTCTATATTTCCACCTGAGGAAGCCACTGTGTGGTGAAATAATATTATTGTGGTCTACAATAAAAGTTTTGTAACTTTTGTGTTGTGTTGTTATACATATTCCATAATGATTATTCCTATTCCATAAGATTATATTGCTTACAAAGTAAATAATTGTGAACCTGTTTTTGTTGATTCCATATTTATATTTATATTTACTATTTATTAATTATTCTTTTATGTATGTAGCTATTCGCCGTTTCAATGCAGCAAAATGTTTATCTGATATTGTTCCTAGAACTAATCTCACACCGATTATACTGCATAAAATTGGTTTGTTATTTTCTGAACTAATTTCTTTTCGCACATATTTTCTGAGAATATTTAATTACTTTATACTTATTTGTTTCTGTTTATGCAATTTTACACGCGACAGTAAAATATTTTCCGAATAATTGGTTTTATGAACGAAAATAAGGTAAATGCATAAAATCAATGCTAAGCAAAATCAATTAAAGATGTTCAATATCGTAATTACGTATGAGAGCGTCGCATCCTTTTGGGTAATAACATAAAAGTTTATTAATTCAATTTTTAATGAGTACATGCTTTAAATTAGAATTATTCATTGCTAGTTCTTTATATAAAATAATCAAATTTTCTGTCAAATGTTATTGTTTTGCTCTTTAAAAAAGGAAAATTTCAACTTTATTTCGATTAACAATATTTTCAAATTTAAAATGAAAAGTGTGAGCTTTAAAATTATTAGTTTTAGCTTTAATTTTGTAAGCCTTAAAATGAACACGGAATTTTTAATTAACTAGTTTGAACGTTTACTTTTTTCCTTACATTTAATATTTTATGTCAGTATGAGCATTTACGTAAATTAAAAACTTACGAGAATAATAAACAACAACCATTTTTTTTTTTCTACTTTCATAAATTATTAATTTTAGTTTAAAGGGGAAGTATTGGTTCTATAGTTTAAACTAAGACTTTAAAGCTTAAACATTAACTTCAAATTTGTGTAAAAATTAATTGAAAAATTAATATCAGATTAATGTATTTAAATTTATCTCTACTAAAGAATTCTCCAAAGTAATTATGTATTAATGATTAGTAATAATGTACATTAATTCCGTACAATTTTGGGATTCGTTTGGTATAGGGAAGTTTGACCATCAAAATATTTCTTTCCGTTTTCGAAAACTACATTTTCCATAAATAATCGACGAAGCTATTAATTCTTGTAACTCCATTTAAAATAATAACACAACACAAAAGTCACAAAACTTTTATTGTAGACCACAATAATATTATTTCACCACACAGTGGCTTCCTCAGGTGGAAATATAGAATTATTTAGATTATATTTCCACCTGAGGAAGCCACTGTGTGGTGAAATAATATTATTGTGGTCTACAATAAAAGTTTTGTGACTTTTGTGTTGTGTTATTATTTTAAATGGAGTTACAAGAATTAATAGCTTCGTCGATTATTTATGGAAAATGTAGTTTTCGAAAACGGAAAGAAATATTTTGATGGTCAAACTTCCCTATACCAAACGAATCCCAAAATTGTACGGTACAATAGCACTTCTCAATCATTTCGACGTGAGAAAATACCCACGTTTGAAGTGGACGAAACACGTGCCTGCTCAATAGATGTTATTTGTGGTAATTAGGGCGAGTGTCGCTTTTTATTTATTCCCTTACTACAGTCTATTATTTCTATTTTTAATAAAATAAAAAATAAATTCCTGAAGAATATTTAATCATAGCAGTATATCGCCATCTAGTGGTATTTGCTGCTATCTGAAGTAATCTGTATGTTGGAAAAGGACTTTACTCAGGTATTTACTTGTACATTTTTTATCGGCAATGTAGCTTATGTACGTAATAAGTACGAGCATTTTTGAGTAGTTTATCTCAATCAAAATAATTGCTATTCATCGTAGTGTATTTAAGTAGTAAACATATCGTTTAATCCAACAGGAGCTAAGTGTCCACTGTTTTTATCTTCTTAATACTCGCTTTAATACTTTCTTAGTTTTAGAGAAAATATCATTTTGACTTACTATTCAAAACGTTGAAGCTGCTGGAGTACTTCTTTGTTTCGATGTCTTCCCGATACACTTTTCTACAATAATGCTTTTTACTGTTTTACTGTCTACTGCAATACTGTTTTAAATATTTAAATTTATGTTTTCCAAATATATCATATAGACATATCGTTGCAAAGCATCTTCTGCCATCGTGGATTTGTTGGATTATCGCAGTCCGCAATGTCATTCTTGCTCCTTTCTGTGAATTTTTATGTAGTTCATATAAATACTTGCCCTCAATTTCAAGGCATACGCTGTATTCCCAGTATTGTGAAAAGTTCTCTGGGGTCTTTCGCCGAACGTAAATTTTGTTATCTTTTCTTGGTCGAGGTGAAGATGGTATTTATGTTTATTATTTTTTTATTATTAAAATTCATCCAATTCCATCGGATAACAGCCGGTAAAGCGTACAATTATTTACTATTTCGGAATCGCTGATATACTATTAAATACTGTCTATATATTTTTGCTTTAACATAAACTGACTTAAAATATTATACAGAGTAGAATAACAATACGCGACGAGGAACCATCAAGAGAAAAAAATAAGTAGATAGGTAACGCAAAAAACTTAAATTTTCATGAGTTATACATAATATTTTGTAAATAAATTGTGCAATAGTATAAATCATTTCTGTTATTCATTTCTATTACATTGTAGGTCGTCAGTGTTACTAATGTTAAAAATCTTCAAAAAAGTTACAATACCTTTAATTATGTTATTTTTGATGAAGCAGATAAGTCGACCAGGGTTTTCTTGTTTATCCAAATTTGTTAGTAAGGACCACACACGAAAATAAATAAAACCAGTGTTTTATGTTATCGTCATCAAATGGGCAAACTTGGAATATATCACGACCATCTTATATTCCCTTGATGCTTGATACGTGCATAAAAACAAGAAACAAATCATTTACAATGTGTACCTACACAGTTTCTAATTCAGAAACACTTCAAATACTCATGGTCGCAGCCTTAGGGCATAATTATGGTTCAAACATTATTTACGAAACCTGAATTATATAGAAACTGATGGATAAAATAACAATCACACAACAAGAGCAACAGAAGCGTAAAATAAATCCTGCAATTACTACCTCTTAGTATTTCATATTTTGTGACGTTTTTGCGGGTTTAAGAAAGTCCCACTAAAAAAGAGTTTTTTTTCAATTAAAACTTAACTTATGGAACCTAAACGAAATGATAGAAAATACTTCACATTAATGAACTCAAAAGTCAAACAATGTCACCCCAATAGTTGTCAATAAAACGAATTTAGGTTCTCTTTTGGTAATAATAAGGAATGACAAGAAAACATAGAAAAAAGTGGGGTATATGAGATTAACTTTAAGGATTGTAATTCTATATATTTGGGTAAAACTGGTCGTTTAACTAAAAAATACTTAGTTGAACATCAAAAATCAATAAATATAAATATGGAATCAAGAGAAACAACTACTCCGAGGGCTAATACCCCTACCGCTATTGAATTACACTGTTGATTCGGGAAGATTTATAGATACGAAAGATATCAAAAAAATCTTTATTCGTCTAAATATTAAGATCAAAGATCCCACATTTAACCCAATAGGTCGAAACTGGTTGTGGGATATGGCTTTCGGTTCGCCTACTTAGTAGGACGCGTTCTAAATGTGGGATCTTTGATCTTAATATTTAGACGAGTAAAGATTTTAATTCCTTCTTTTTTGGATAAATCAATAACTCTGAATTCAAAAAATACAATTTTTGTAAACCATTTTGTAAAAAATAATCAATAATTTAGATGCTGGAAACTTCAAATTGTTGCATATTCAAACTAAGAGACTGGATCCTCTAGAAATATTGGAAATAACCAGAGACCGGTATAGAAATAAAATATTATTGATCGACCAAACAGATTTTGGGGTATCCCCCTTATTAAAAGCAATCGCAGGTATAACACAAAAATAAATAACAACTAATTACCACCATTTCAGCTTGGTACCTATTTAAAGGAAATTTGTCTTTTTCTTGTTAGTTAGTATGTTTAACACTTCATAGCCGATACATCTTCTATTGTTTCATTCCTGCTAGATCGTACAGCATGCATGTTTTAGTCTGCTTAGTACTATTTGCAAGTACTTACTTTGATGCACTTGAAGCTTTTTTTATACTTCTTTTCCATGTTATTTGATTGTAGGCCTTAGGAGCAGTTTGTAAAGTGATTGTTTATTTTTGTTAATAATATGCATTTCATGAAAATCAAGGGGTCTTATGACATGGTGTGTGTTTGTGCACTTTGCTTATATAGGTATTGTAATTTAACTTTTTGTCCAAGTATAGACCTAGATATCGTGCATGATCGACTAGGTCTATTTGATTATTGAAGAAATCGAATTTGGTTTGAATACACAATTACAGATGATACAGGTAGTATTGAAATCTTAAAATATAATTTAATTTGGCTATTTGTTGTTTTGTGAAAATATTGAGCAGATACCAATAATAAATAGTGAAATACTTTGGAGAACTTTTTAGTAGAGGTAAATTCAAATACATTAATGTGATACCAATTTTTCAAGTAATTTGTACCTACCACAGATTAATTCAAATTAATGAGGCAAATTTTTATTACTGTTGTCACGCCGTCGTCGGAAATCGAACCCGGGATCTTTGGCTTTACGCGCCAATACTCTTACCACTAAGTTACGGGAGGTGACAGCATTAACAACGACAAACGTTCATACAAAGTCTCAGAAACGTCGGAATTAATGTACATTATTACTAATCATTAATACATAATTACTTTGGAGAATTCTTTAGTAGAGATAAATTTAAATACATTAATCTGATATTAATTTTTCAATTAATTTTTACACAAATTTGAAGTTAATGTTTAAGCTTTAAAGTCTTAGTTTAAACTATAGAACCAATACTTCCCCTTTAAACTAAAATTAATAATTTATGAAAGTAGAAAAAAAAATGGTTGTTGTTTATTATTCTTGTAAGTTCTTAATTTACATAAATGCTCATACTGACATAAAATATTAAATGTAAGGAAAAAAGTAAACGTTCAAACTAGTTAATTAAAAATGCCGTGTTCATTTTAAGGCTTACAAAATTAAAGCTAAAACTAATAATTTTAAATCTCACACTTTTCATTTTAAATTTGAAAATATTGTTAATCGAAATAAAGTTGAAATTTTCTTTTTTTAAAGAGCAAAACAATAACATTTGACAGAAAATTTGATTATTTTGTATAAAGAACTAGCAATGAATAATTCTAATTTAAAGCATGTACTCATTAAAAATTGAATTAATAAACTTTTATGTTATTACCCAAAAGGATGCGACGCTCTCATACGTAATTACGATATTGAACATCTTTAATTGATTTTTCTTAGCATTGATTTTATGCATTTACCTTATTTTCGTTCATAAAACCAATTATTCGGAAAATATTTTACTATCGCGTGTAAAATTGCATAAACAGAAACAAATAAGTATAAACTAATTAAATATTCACAGAAAATATGCGCGAAAAGAAATTAGTTCAGAAAATAACAAACCAATTTTATGCAGTATAATCGGTGTAAGATTAGTTCTAGTAACAATATCAGATAAACATTTTGCTGCATTAAAACGACGAATAGCTACATACGTAAAAGGACAATTAATAAATAGTAAATATAACAATAAATATGGAATCAACAGAAACAACTACTCCGAGGGCTAATAACCCTATCGACATTGAATTACACTGTTGATTCCAATTGCATTCCTATTCCATTTGTAACCTAACATTAACTACTAGTAAATGGTGTCATTAATTTACGAAACACGGATGCGTTATTCAAAATTTATCTTATTTTGCGCTACTCGGAACCACATTCGTGGTGGCTCTGATCAAGTCCGTAGTTGTTGAAAACTCAAATAATCAGCATGTGGTGTCATATAAGAGCCAAAGTAAATAATTGGCGAGAAAATTAAGTAAGTCCGCGAATCCGTCGGAAAGAGATCCAGGGGTCTGTCAAGTTTGGGAATCGTGAAGCATGGGGAGTACTAACATTTTGTTCCCGAATTCTTCCCCAGAGAGATATAAATTCCATAAATCTCAGACGAATCAAGGTAGGACTTTTCCGACTTAATCTCCAGGAGTGGCTCTTGGCTCTTAGGAGTTGATTTAATTTAATTAATGTATTTGATTTATTGATTCAGTTTAGTTTATAAATTAAGTTTCTTGGTTAATTTATCGATAGTAGTTTTATGGAAAATGTAGTTTACGAAAACGGAAAGAAGTATTTTGATGGTCAACCTTTCCTATACCAAGCGAATTCCCCGTTCTACGTAACCCTTGGTGTTTAGCATTTAACACAAAGCAATCACAGAAGATTATCTGAACCTTAACCTAATCGTAACCCCTAGAGACATACCAGCTTCCGTGATTTTGTTAATCTCCTTATATTTTTTATAATGTATTTTAGTAAGGGTATTTGTCCGTTGCTTATAAAAAGAAATGAAAATGATTTGCTTGTAGCATTTATCTATAAAACAACCCACACTGTTTTCCTCTCTATAACACCAATTAATCTCAAAAACAGGTTCATAATTTATAAGGTTTATAGACGATGCGGTAGGATTATTGTGAAAAAAACATTATAATAAATTACAGAAGTAATTCGCCATGGACTCTTGGTGAAGTGAAATCCTCCAAATGTTTAATTTACTCATATTATAATAAATGTAAATGAAAACACTGGGGTTAATTTTCACAAAGTTTTTATTAGAAAACTCTAACAATTGTTTCGATTTTTCAATCGTTTTCGTTTTCAGTTCGTGTGAGATCTCTTCGAACGCGATTGAAAAATCCAAACAATTGTTAGAGTCTTCCAATAAAAACTTTGTGAAATTACATTTATTATAAGGTTCATAATTATTTACTTTGCAAGCAACATAATCCAGGGAAATTGCACATGCCCTGAATAAACAAATGCATCTAATTTCATGGGAAAATTATCAAGAATGCATTTATTCTCACAAAAACTTGCTCTAAACATAAATCTGAACAAACTGGTATGTGATAAAAGGATACAATAACATTATGATTGTTGTTTGGTTACCGCAATGTTGCAAGAAATAACAGCACATACAATATTTCAAAGTTGCTATCCTAATGGCTTGTAACGTAAACAAAGCTGTATAAGTCACTAAAAGAAAAACATTTTCAATGTATTCAAAGGAATACGAACATGTATGTATGTATCTGTTAGAAAACTGAGTCAAGCCTATAATTTCAGGATTCTCGAACTGTAGTTGAGAAAAGGGTAATTGAGAACAATAAACATTAAGCGAATTGGCATTTCAAATACAAACTCAATATAGAAAAAAAATAACTCTAATACGGGGATTAAGCGTACGACAAAATATAATTAATATTCATGATAGAAACAAGTATTTACAGAAAATCGATAGAGTTGGCATCTACTGTATGAAGGTTAATCAGACTGATATTTTTTGTAAAGAAAACACTGTTTTGAAACTTTCGCTTAATCTTTATTGAAATTTTTAGCAAGTTTCGACCTACAGGTCATCTTCACAAGAAGGATTAATAAGTAACTTACAACTATTTGGTCTTAAATAAGAAAAGTTTTTTTTTAGAGTGGGAAGGTAAATACACGTTCTAACAATAGGGGAGTCGTAATTATTCTCCCTTTTGTTTGTTATAATTTCTCTGTTTAAATTTAAATGCGATCTTATCTCTATTAACTTTAGAATTGTTAAAATTGTACTATTTATATGCAATACTTTGACATTTTCTTTATTGTCGAATATGTGTTCAGAATGTTCAATGAGGATGGCTCAAATATAAACGAGCTTTTGTTCATAAAAGATTTGCTTTGAAAAGTTTCACAAAAACATAAATTTCTCGATTTTTCGACACACCCCCCTTGTTGGTCTATATATTTTTCCCAATGCATTGGTAGTTTAGCCTAAAGTATTAGCACTTTTCAATTTAGAGAAATCCCAGTGTCAAAACCAAATAAACCAAATTATCGTTATTCGAATTTTCAAACCGAGATATATCAAAATTTGGACATACAGGGGTTATTCTGAGACCAGATTGTAATTCGATTCGAAATCAACTCTGATATCTTTGGTCTTTATATCCTGATCTTTAAAAAAACAATACAAAACTTAAAACTACTTAATAAACAAATTTATTTAATTAATTACATACCTCATTAATAACTCCCTTTATTAATATTATTAAAATATATACTAAAAATATACACATATCAGAATTCCCTGTTATATTGTTAAATCCCTATATATGTATTTAATTTATCATATTATTTATACATATTGTTTTATGTGCACCTTAACAATAAGTGCATTATGTGTGCCATTTTCATATTCGATATCATCAATAGAAAAAGAACTATCCACTTTAAAATCCTGGTGAGTATCCTTGCCCCAAAAGGCGAAACGTCGGTGTTGGTTTATTAAATAAACTCCTTTTTGTCCTCATCCTGGTTTTGTGTTTAACACATATACCCAGAACTGCGAGTTATAAAGAACGTGCAGCTGTAGTGTTCCCGTCCATTTGAAAGTTACTGATAAAAAATTGTTTTAGAACAGAACTTAAACATGTGAATCCAATTGCCAGATACCGGAATGTTGAAATGTAAAGTCCGTAAATTTTCAATAAGAACAGATCGATAGTACGAATAATTGAAAAGAAGCCGTTTCTCTATTCCAAAATACGTACGTACTATCAGCTTAACGGAGAAATTTAAATATGCTATGAATTGATACACTGGCTATTAACGTAATTTGGAAGGGTTGTTTATAGTTGTTAAATGAAAAACAACAAATATGTGACATCCTAACTTTATTATGAATGAAACGATGAAATACCAAGGAAACGCCAATAATATTAAATTTTAAACAAAACAAAACAAATACGAATGCCAGACTCAGCCTAGGACTAGCGAGGGGAAAGAGTATGGCAGAGAAACCCACGATCTTAGCCGTACAAATCAGAGATGTGCATCATCCGTAAAGTATAAAATTTATATAAATAAAAAAGATCACTCTGTGAAAATCTACCCTGTACGATCCACATACATAGATACATGTAAATAATCATTTAAAACTGAGGAATTATGGTATTAGTTAGCCGACAATGTCTGATACGACAACATGCACATACGAGGATATAAAAAAAAACATTATTATTCTTTTTACGTTGCAGATCAAAAACAGCCATTATCAACTGAAATACAGAAACAAAACTGATTGCTCTAGATGAAATCAAAACGAAACCAGACATATGATGACTGGACCAAAGATATAATCAGTGACTAAGCAAAACTTGATGAGTGTTGGAATGTCTAGCAAACTTAATATAAGAGCAAACAGATGTAATAAGGATTATTTGAAAGGGATAGCAAAGTTCCCTAAGAGTTTAATGTTTTAAGGTTTTAGATTTATTAAAGGTACCTACATGTTCCTTAAGATTCATAACCGGTACAATTGATAGGGAAAACAACAAACACATTTTAGAAAACATTTCTGGATGAACAGTTACATCTCAATAGACAATTTTTTCCAATAAAGTTTGCTGCATGTCACACATCGAAATGTTTGTAAGAGTACACCGTCGTTGACAACAAATAATCCGGATTTGAATATTATTGAAAATGTGTAGCATTATTTGAAAAAAATCTCGCGAAATAACTGGTGCCAAAATTAAATTAAAAGAACACAAGAAATTTAGAACAATATCGCTCCTCAATATTTGGAATTCTTGGTAAATTAGATACCGGCACAAATTAGAGTCGTTATTAACGCTAGCGGCAATATTACCCAATATTAGGACTCTTGTTCAAATAACTACTTACCAAGCGCTATCGTCATTTTCTGTTAAAAGTAAATTTTAGTCTTCACAGGCAATGTTCTTAATTTGTAATATTTTGCATCATACCTTGTTCATTATTACACCGTAATATAATTTTTCAAATAAAACATTCCTTTAAAATGATGTATCTGATAGACATGATCCTGTCCAAAAAATTAGTTACTCGGGGTTACAATCTGCTATTGCCATCAATTAATTTTTTCCATGGTATCAATAAAGTTTATATTCATTATTATTATTTTTCATATACATACTCTGTTTTGGTAATAACGCACTACCTGACGTAAAATGTAATTTATGAATGAAACGATGAAATACCAGGGAAACGCCAATAATATTAAATTTTAAACAAAACAAAACAAATACGAATGCCAGACTCAGCCTAGGACTAGCGAGGGGAAAGAGTATGGCAGAGAAACCCATGATCATAGCCATACAAATCAGAGATGTGCATCATGATTTTTGTCATGAAATTGAACTAATTCAATCGCGAAGGGTTGATCGATAAATCGCAAGATTGCTTGATGTTAGAAGCAAAAATAAATGCTAAGAAGATATATGTATAAATTATTAACATGTTGAAGACTTAATCCTAACAATTTACACGTGGATGGCATAATCATAACTAATACTAAAAGAATTTACCTACACTGAAAAACATAAATTAGGAATTTGTCCCAATTGTTCCCTACTACCCCATAGTGGGTCAATGATAACGATAGATTCAAAAGGGGAAACACCCACAAATGTTATAAACAGACTTAAAACTAAATTATAGGAAAGTTCCGAATAATGTGAAACGGTGGCTAGTTTCTAGTAACCAGAAAATTTGCAAAATTACCAATAATATTTACAGATGTTAAACAAAAATCGTAGGAAAACAACGAATAATGTTTCACCAATATTTATTTTCGACAACTTGATAATATTGTTTTAATCAGACTGCGATCATTATCAAGAGTAATCATACTAAATCTTAAAACTAATGTCGACATATTTATACCTACTACAAATTACAAAGGACAAGTGGGGAGTTAGTAAAGCCTAATTCTGTGATTAAATTCTTCTTCAACTTAACAAAACTTTACAATTTTTGGATCTTATTCTGCATATCCCATACAAACTAAACTTGCAGCGTTTCATTCTATGGTCAATAGACTTTTAAACTTACCTCTTTTTAAAGATAACTATCAAAAAGAAATCAACATAATAAAACTCATAGCAATAAACAATGGCTACAAACCCAGCATAAAAGAAAATTTAATCAATAAAAAACAACACGATGGTGTCTGAATTAATCTACAATACTATCCCAACAGAAGTCCATTAACCGTATCAACAACATCAGTCAGAAGTTTAAAAACAAATTAAACAAATTCAACCTTACAGCCGTGGAAATCAACAACACAACCACCACAACTTGTTGCAATGATTGTAATGTAATTTACATTGGAAAAAGTGAGAGAGCCATTGAGACTCGATTGAAGGAACATCAATACAGTACTCATAAAAAACTTAATAAAATAGGATTCGCGGCTAATACCCCTCGGAGTAGTTCTTTCTGTTGATTCCATATTTATATTTATATTTATAATATAAAGGCCTTTCTGCCAGCGCCCACCTGATGAGACCCGACCGGTCGTGGGATATGGCTTTCAGTTCGTTGTGCCTACGACGCGTTCCAAATATGGGATCTTTGATCTTAATATTTAGACGAATAAGAATTTTAATTGCTTCTTTTAGAATAAATTCAAAAATATTACATTCCAATTAAAAAAGCTTTATACAAAAGTTTAAACTTAGTCAATAATCAGACAGAATTAGGCTTCACCTACTTCCCACTTCTCCTTTGTAATTTGTAATTTATTTTTATTTTTAATTATTAACTAATGATCGCAGTCCGATCGAAACAATATTGTCGAGTTGTCGAAATTAAATATTGGTGAAACATTATTCCTTGTTGTTCTACGTTTTTTATTTAATTTAAACGTGTTTCACAAACTTTGCACTATTGAATCTCTTAATTTACAGATGTTGCATGCTAGGCGAAGGCAACAAAAGAACACGATAGTTCATCACCACAAGAGGTCATAATTACTACAAACGGATTTTCAAATATTGCAGCCAATTTTGTCAGTTGTTAAAAGATTTTATGGCCTAATTCATGAAGACAACTTCTAAAGATAAAACTGTAACTATAAATACATATATACAGTTTGTCACAATCGGAAAGTGACTGGATAGAGAAAATGTTTCCAAAACATTGACAGACTGTCACTTAATTATTCTTCACTTTTTATCATACATATATACTAATGGAAGTAACTCAGTTTGTATTGAATCGAAAGGGCAGCACATAAAGAATAGGATAACACTTGCATCACTTGTACTCCACACATTGGCATGTGTTCCCTGCATACCAAGAAGACTGCATATAAGGAATCCAATTTCTGTATGTAAAAGTTGTGGCGAAAAATTAAAAACATAACACGCAAGAATAACAACACATTTGGACACTTCGTTTTTACCTTCATTCGACGATCCACCTCCACCCACAACAGAAGGGGTATACAATGCCAGCAGACCAGAAGAAACGAAACACTTATGAGAAGATTTAAATAGACAAAATACGACACGATATGGAACTGACAAATATATTGACTAACTTTTCAAGCAAGGATCGTCACATACAACTACAAGCTGTAGGAGTCTACAATTTGACGTGTAAATGTAATTAGTGCCACATAAGTCAAACCGGGAGATATCTACAATGCATAATACGGGAACACCAAAGGGATGTCAGGCTAGGAAACATCAAGGGATTGAGAGTAGCAGAGTACGTAAACTAACAAGGAAACCACCGGATTAATTTCGAGGATGTAGAGATATTGGCAATAAATCTGCATTATTATCCACGGCTTACTCAAGAATACATCAAAATAATGAAAAATAGCAACAGTTTCAACAGAAAATATAGTTATAAGCTTAGAAACACCTGGAAACTGCTACAGAGCTCTAAACAAGCTGCCAGCATCCCCAACAAACAACCAGCGAAACAAGTGGATATAAGTTGCGGAGTAGCATCCAACGCCATCAATCATTAGAGTACTTCTGAAGAAGCTGAGAGCATGAACTGCAAAACGTCAAGGAAAACCAATCAAACATGCCGGAACCCGGAAAAAGTTTCCACCATAAACTAGTTTATATTTTAATTTTTCAATGGTTGACTTTGGTGGCTTTAAATATTTAGCCACACCTAAATTTTCTGTACAACTGTTACATATCATGACATACAAAGATTGGACTCCTCATCTATAGTCATCATACTGGATACGCTCCTCTCTCTCTCTTTAACTTCCACATACAGCAAGCTATTATATGGTCTTAATCAGGGCTTTTCATACTTCTAACCCCACGTACTTCTATTAAATTCACCATACTACTGTTACTGCTAACCCCTTATGACAAAAAATTCCCATGGAGGAAAATAAGTTTTTTAATAGTGAACCTTTAGTTCTTGGTCAGCCATTTATCGCAAGTTACGAGATGTGGATCACAGTTTCCAATTTATTAATTATCAGAAAACCATAGATATTAGAGGTGGGCAATACGGTTCTTGCTAGTGAATCGATCAATTTCATATGAACGGCAATGGTTCGAGAAACATGTGCGCTGCAGTACTGCTGTGGCAGTGATCTCGTCCTCTCAACGACTTCACGGTTCACTATGACCATGCATTTGAACGAGTTACATCGTAATAAATGAATCGATTCATGCGACTCCGTTTTAAGAGTCGTTCAAATGAAATATTCGTTCAATAAATATAAATACAAATATAATGTGGAATCAACAGAAACAACTACTCCGAGGGCTAATACCCCTACAGGCATTGAATTACACTGTTTATGCCGATAGATTCTTAGACGAAGATATAACATATTCAAAAAAGAAGGAACTAAAATCCTTACGCCGGTAGGAGTATTAGCCCTCGGAGTAGTTGTTTTTGTTGATTCCATATTTATATTTATATTATATAGGCCTTTCTGCCAGCGCCCACCTGATGAGACCCGATAGGTCGAAACCGGTCGTGGGATGTGGCTTACGATTCGTTGAGCCTACTTGGTAGGACGCGTTCCAAATGTGAGGTCTTTGATCTTAATATTTAGACGAATAAGGATTTTAATTCCTTCCTTTTTGAATATGTTATATCTTCGTCTAAGAATCCATCGGAATCAACAGCGTAATTCAATGCCGGTTATAATGAGCAATATATTATTATTATTATTGCAATTTTGTTAAGTTCCACATTTTATTCTGTTTCAGCATTAGTCGATTTCTGTATTTCGTTTTTATCATAACTGTTACATAAGTAAACTGTCAAGAAGAATACAAGGAAAATCACCGCTTTGCTTAAAGCTCCGCATATATGTTATTTCCTGTGTTGGTGTCCATTCTGTCAACTCAATTGAAGGCACCTTTTTAAAATCAGCTTGAAAAGTCTTATCTGAGGACATTTCCAGCAGCGCTTGCTGTTAAATAATGCTCAAAATCAGTATTTATGCGTTCAGTTGTAACCTCAATTGGATTTCGAAGCCAGTCTTCAACTTTATCGATACTTGGAAAATAACTTTGTTAATTACTCCTTAAAAATAATTTTAAATTTTATTCCGGTATTCACTGATAAGATATTTGACGTAACAAATTCATGCAGGTAGAGGAAAACATTTAGCGATATTTGACTTTAAGTACGTTTTCTTATAAGCGAGTATCACATTAGTATAAGTGATGAGTTGTGCGTGCACCATCATCCGTAGCTAGTCAGTCAGCTGCCCTAACGAAAATCTTGTTGCGAACACTTAACAGTAAACTAGCGAATACCTAGTAATCAGCGTACACCACTTTAAAAACCCTGGTCTAAAAGTCTACCTAACATTTATTTTATTTTCGAACGTTAATTATCACATTTATCGAAATTGATGACAAGTCCTTTTAAAAATTAGTTGTAAATTTGAACATGTCTACTGTAACATGGTTCTTGTATTATTTTCTTCATTTATTCAAAAATAGATTCGGCTTAAACACGGAAGCGTTATTCAAAAGTTCATCATATTTACTATTTTACATTTAGGGGAACATGCGTTGCATGGAACCTTAGCGAGTGTGGGTCGTGATGGAGTTTTAGTTGTTGAAAATACAAACAGGCTATATATGGGGTCCTATAAATAACCAGAGTAAACCATTATCGAGGAGATAATGCAAATCTGCGAAGTCATGAAGATGTCTGCGTGAAGAGAAGGTACAGCGGTTCGTCAAGTTCGGGAAATCGCAGTGTGAGAGGGATTTTGGCGTTTGATGTGACCCTATTCCTAATTCTCACAGACCGATATATTTCATCAAGCCGCAGATAAAACAAGGTAGGACTCTCCCAACTAAATCTTCCCGTTTGATTCTTGGCTTTTGATTAATACTACTTAATTAAATCTAATTTCTTTATTTGATTTAATTATCTGTTCCATTCGTTTATTTATTTATTTTATTAACTAAGTTATCAATTGTTTTTTATAAATATACGTTACGAAATGATAAAATAGATGATTTTTTGACTAACTTCTCGCATGGTAGAGGCATCCTCGATATACTACCAAAGCAACAGTAATAAGATTTGATAGTTTCGACCTTTACTTGATGAAAATCCATCTTCATTAGAAAAAACAAAACTAAAGATTTTCACACACTTTATTTACTATTCGTAACAAATGTTTCGCTAAACTTTGGCTTCCTCAGACGTGAGTACTTACTAGGTATTAAATAAACATTGCAACCTGGGTGATTAAATATGTACACTATAAGGGTAGTGGTAATATTTACAATAAATTCAAAAGTGGGGAGTTGTTGCCTTCGGTCTGGTCGTTGATCAGGGTTCCTAATTTTTTTATATATATTCATTTCTAGGCTCTCCAATAATGTTAACTTACAGCTCTTATTTTCTAAATGAATAATTTCAATACAGTTGTTGAACATATGACATTCTTCTGTGACATGGTTTGCATAGGTGGAGTCTGTCTTATTCTTTATATAGTTGTTGTTGTGTTCGGATAGACGTTTACTGAAATTCCTACCAGTCTGTCCGATATATACTCTAAGGCATGTCCCACAAGTCAACTTATTGTAGCGGTTAGTTAAATTTAATATGTTAAATTTATAGGTATTATTAAAATCTTCGGAGAATTAAAATGTAACTATTACTTTATGCTAACAAACCGACGAACGTAAAAATGCCTGTCTGGATGAACTAGACTAAACTATAAATAAAGATTATGAGTGCAACGGGGTACAATATCGATGCGAGATCATTGCACTCTAATAAGGTCGTTAAGGGTTAGAATAGCTTGGCAGTACATAAAAAAAGGAACTATAAAAAGTCAGAGTTTGTAATATATTGGTTAGTAAGTCTTTACCTTTCGTTTATTTTACATTTATGCTGTTGATTACGTAATCTTATTGTTCTGTGTGCTTGTCTTTTTTGTGTGATCCAAATTAAACTTATTTTTAAATTTTATCGGACTATTCTTTTTGTTGTGTTATTTTTGTTTATTTGTTCACCGAACAAACCCCGATATTATAAACTCCAGAACACTTAAATTTGTCAGTTTTGTCTTTGTTATTTTTTATTAATCTTTGTATGGAGGAGTTGGTTTTGTAGGCCGTAGTAATTCCACATTGTTGTAAGTAAGATAATATTTTATTACTAATAGGACCTAAGTATGTTATGCTTCTATATTTACTATCTTTATTATTATTAGAGAAAGGGTAAACGGAATTTAAAGCTAATTTATGTTGTTTTTTAGAAACTATATTATCTATTAAAGAAGGGTTATATCCATTATTTACTGCCGTTTGTTTAATAATGTTTAGTTCCTTAATATTGTAACGAGTGCGTGTTTGCTTGTGTGCGTTCGAGTACCCATGTATGAGAGCGAGCCGGTCGCAGCCGAGCCGCGACGTGTATATCGTAACTGCAAGTGTGTGTAATAACTGAGGACATGTTAGTGTATTTGTGTTTCGCGGAGACTTGTTCAATATTTCGGCGAAAAATAAAATAGTCCCGACTTTTCTTTGTTTCTCGGGAATGTTCCGGAAATTTAACGAAACAGTATATAAGCGGAAAGACGATCGCCGAGTGCAGTTCAGATATAAATTGACGGTCGTGAAAATAATATCGGAAATAAATCGAGACGCGTAGCAAATAAATAGAAAAGTGAGAAGTGCTATACAGACAGTAACTGTACCTAAATAAATAGTGTAATTGGTAGTAAGTTAATTAATATTAGTATAAATAAATTGTTGCTCCTGTTTAAAAGTCTTCGAGTTTTGATTGTCGAACCCCCGAACGTTACAATATAATCATTTTCGGACATGGGAACACTTAGGAGCCTATGTATCATGCTATTGTATGCTGCTATTTTATGTTGAATTGGGTGAAATAAACTGTTTTGTATTGTTGTATCTGTATGTGAATAGATAATATAAACATGAAGGTAGTATTCAACACTAAGTAGCGTAATTGAGAGAGGAAATTCACCTGGACCTCCTTTCTCGATCTAGCACGACCTGTTTGGATCTCCCTTCCCTAATCCTATCTTTCTCTCTACCAATCAGGACGCGTTAGAGCGAGAAAGGAGGTCTATACATACTTGGTATCCTATATTTATGCCCTAAAGATAACAGAGGCATTAAAGTTTGCTTTATCTGCTAGTTTAACTTCCGAAGAACAAAGACCGATAAAATAGTTTTGACGTACTAATTGTAATTCTAATTGGTGAACGAGTAAATACAAGTTATCACTATTTCTGACTATTTTCATACTGACAATGACCAACATTAATTCGCACTGCGTCAAATAATGGTAAAGTTACCTTTGAGTATCACTGATTCAGCATTATCGGGTTCAAAGCAACTTCAGAACTAGTTTTCCATTCCTCTCAGGAAGGACAACTGGCTACATTTTCGTTTCATCTAAATAACAACCGAAAGTGTGCGAACGAGTGGAGAATAATAACTACACACTTACCTCTGAACCTATCTTTGATGTTTTGACGTGGAGCGAATCGAAGGCTTCTGCTTTCGTTGCAACATTTCTTAGGCGAATCGGTCTCTTGAATTGCGGCGATGAATTCGTGTGCGTAACAACCGTTCCAATACACGAAACGTTGTCGTTACTTGTCAACATGCCCGCGATGTGATTGCTTTCGATCGGTTGAGACATTTTCTGACGATAACCGTGACGATTCACTTTAAGTTGAGCCCTTTCGTTAGCAATAAAAACACTTCATCGGTTGTATCGGACCTGTTTTCGAAAGAATGTAAATAAGTATCTATTAATTGTAATCAAAATTTTATAAGTATAAGACAATTTTATATATTGGTCATGTGTCTAAAAAACTTAAAAATGGAAAATCTAAAATTTCCTTTAAAACAGGAAATAATTTATCCAGATATTTAATCAGACATAAAGACAAAACAGAGAAAATGAATAAATGTGGGATCTACAAATTAAATTGTAACTCTTGTGAAGCTACATATATTCAGGAAATTCTACCTTTATAATAACTAATAGTTTCAGCCTCAACTTTATGGAAATTGGGAATCATATTGTAATATTTTAAAAGATAAAATAAAACACTTTTAATTTCCACTTTATACCTTTAATGCCTTAACGATCGTTTCACCCTACCAGGGCATCTTCAGAAGAAGTATTTGTACAAACTGGTAGGGTGAAACGATCGTTAAGGCCTTAAAGGTATAAAGTGGAAATTAAAAGTGTTTTATTTTATCCTTTTAGATATTACAATATTCTACCTTTATAAACCATATACATAATAAAAAACATGATTTTAATTCAAATGATGATTTTGAAATTTTACACTGCTTGGAAAAAGTAAACAACTTAATATCTTAGAATTAATAGAAATTTAAAAACAAATAAAACAAAATAATGATTCTTCCTTAAACGAAATTGAAAATGTTTTTAGTTTAGTTTTTAATCCTAGATAATGGATAAGTTCTGAAATGGATCACATGTAATCCCATTCGTAACAGAAGATTCTCATAAAAAATAGTGGAAATTAAATAGAAAAATTGCAAATATTAATTTAGAAATGAATAAATGAATAGCATTCAAATCTCATTAATCATAATACCGAGAACAGCTTTTGATTCCTGTATTTTAATGGAAAACATAAAAGCATTCCACCGCCAAACTACTTCAAAAGACTGAATAGGGACATAAGTGCACAAGTAATTGAATATGCATGTTCTTGGAAATTCACTGAATAATAACACACACGCATGGTGAATGAATATCGTTCATCAAACTTCGGATTGAAAAATCACTCGAATATGTTACATAGGGTGTTTTATCAAGAATGGGAATGCCAACAAGGTTAATAATCACAACTCGGCAAGGTTCACATGTCTGGCGAAAACGTGAAAAAATTAAATAGTATAACAATACACGAAAATATTTCACTGAATATGGACCTGAATATTTTTAACTAACCAAAGCTGTTCAGTATATACAACATGCAAAGGTTTGAAATGAAATGTTTCATTCCCACCAGCTACTCGTGCCCTACACTGCAGTGCAAAGCCGGAGGATAGGGCGTAAGGCCCTCTTCAGCCTCCTGTCAGGAATGGTGGGAATGGGTGGGTGGTGTGGTTAGGGAGAGAAAGATGAGACGGACGAAATGAAGACAGAACAGAAGTGAAAGATTATCTGTGGAATATTACTGCCCCAGCATTTGCCTAAATAATCCAAGGAAACCACAGAAAACTTGGATCAGAGCAGCCGGACCTGGGTTCGAACCGGTGCCTTCCTAATTGCTATGCAATGATCTAGAGCACTAGACTACGCCGCTCGGTACACAGAAGCAGGGTGGTTTGATCCGCTTTGAATATTGTAGAGAAGAATAAATAATTTTATTCGTAAAACGTAACCCAGTGTTTGGTTGTTACTCAAAATACCCATATTCAATTTTATTTAAAATGTTTCACGAAGAATGCGATACGCAATCTATCAACTTAATATCTAATTAAAATAATTTAATTTTTTTAAATTTTGCAAAATTACAAGTGAGAAGAAGCAATATATTACATAGGTACTAATTTCATTACATTACGAGAGGTCCATGGAATATTCGTTGAAAATTGTATAATGCAAAGTTTTTGTTGTTCGGTTCCGATAACGGGAGATTGGAAGGATGCTATATCTGTTTGAATTCCAATTTCTCGGAAACGAACTTCAATTCAATAATACGATTTCAAGTATATTGCTATTGCTACAAGGAATTGGAGTTACAAATATGTTCATCCGAAGAAGAGTAGGCATATATATAGGAGTAAAATTTTCTTAAAATTAAGGATAATTTTATGCTAAGATAATTTGAAATTATGAAAGAGTTTATCTTTTGTGTCCGTCAATTTAATTTTTTTTTGGTTTAGGTTAGAGGAAAAAGTCATGTTTTCCAATCTCCACCTTTCTATTTGTACCTGAGTTTCTCGTTTCCTTCGGATTTACAAAAATTGATATCTTTATTTGGTTTTGTGAAAGTTACGGTTTGCTAACATTCTTTCAATTGTTTCTGTAAAAATATGCATCCCGGTATTTTCTCATTCACAGTAAATTTTAAGAGATTTAAACGAAGTATCTATATTTCAGGGCAAAGAATTACAATAAATAATAAATAAAAAATACCAAAAACAGGTCTTGAAATATTTTAACTCTAAAATCCAAATATAGTTAATTAGGCTTTTATCTCGATTTGACATTAGGGTATAATAAAATTTCAATAGATTGGGCATGTTCTAGAGCCAGATTCGGATTTTCCTTAAAAAACGCATCAATAATTACCGTCGTAACGTTTTTCACTTTTTTTCCTCTCCCCATGTCCCATTCTCCACCTTAAGAAGACTATTTATAGTCAATCAATCCTAAGTCATTTTAAGTATAAATTATAATTCTGAAGAAGCCGCAGTGCGGTGAAACACGTGTTAAGTGATTTAAATAAATTGTGGAAGCTACAAGTTTCTGTTTTTGATCTCAGTAGTGTTTTTTTGTTTTCAACCCGCCATATGACATGACTATGGAGAGTTGTTAGAAGAGCCAGCAAAGATAGAACGATGCGAGTTCAAATGTGACCCCAGAAAAATTTAGAACGTTATAATTTCGAGAAATCTTAATCTTAAAACCGAAGAAGTTAAATTCGCATCATTCGCACTTTTAAATCAAGATACATCAAAATCTAAATATGCTGGGTTAATTACTAGTCCATATTCAAATTTAGTAACAAAAGATACCTCGGAACTGGCTACTCTCTTGGTTATTTTGTTTTTTTAGGAGGCATGTTTTTCAAGTGAATGTCCGTCCGCATGTGGCCAATCGGACCAAAGATCTCATTACATCTTTTCACTGGGAAACTCTAGATGATCCTCCGTACAGCCCTGATCTGACGCCCAGTGACTACCATTTGTTCCTGCACTTGAAGAAACATCTGGGCGGTCAACGTCTTCAAGACGATGATGAAGTCAAAACAGTTGTGATTCAATGGTTAACAAGTCAGGCGGCAGAGTTCTATGAGAAGGGTATCAGAAACTGGCCAAACGTTATGACAAGTGCCTTAATATTGAAGGAAGTTATGTAGAAAAGTAGATTAAGGTACAGGCTTTCATGCAAATATAAAATTAATAAAATATCTTTGCACGTTCTTTATTAATTTCGAAACGGGACTTATTTAAAAAAACATGCCTCGTATTTCATGAAGTAATGCACACAAAGGGTCAAGAACCTCGAAATCCAGACATGTATCAATTTTAATTCGGAATTGGCGTAGCAAAGTACGTCTGAAATAATATCTCTGGTCTTAACTTCGTGATCCTGTGTTGCATTGTTGACTAAAATTTGCACTATCTATTATTGACAAATTATTGCTATTGTGTTTCCTTTTCTGTTAACTATCCGGTTCCTTTAATTTCGACTAATGAAAATTGCTATCGACTGTCATTAATGGGTGGTTTATTAGTCTTCAAGCTGCATTATTTGAATAGCCTAATCATTGGGTAAATTATCATTAGAGGAGTTATTGGGCGACATAGTGTACGCCGACAGGAGCATACTGATACATTACAAACTCGTAAGCAAGATATTAGTGTTAACTACGGCACAACTCTGGTCGTGAAAATATCAGAAATTATGCAATAGAAGTTAAAGTTTGAGGCTTGAGTGCAAAGTACAATCATAAATAGAGTAAGACGAATATAACGCAACATAGCTACATTCAACTTGATAATGTGTAAATTTGCGTATTACTCGTATTCATCCTGGTCTTCCCCAAGAATGTTTCAATTCAATAATGAAATTTATATCTACATACAGTGTAACTGTAAGTGACTAGATACGTCATTAGTTTTAATTAGGTAATACGATGGTGGTTTAATAACCCCGTGACTTTTTGAATTTCGGAAGACTACTGTAAAATTTTGAGCAAGCAGCGATGTTTAGCTTATGTTTGATAGCCAATGAAAGCAGTAATCTCGTTAATTCTGGAAAAAAATAAATTTCGTGTGCTGATTAAGCATTACTTTTTGCACAAAAAATCCAAGGACATGCTTAATAAATACTATGGGGACTCTGGGACTCTACACCGTCGATTTAAATGGTTAAAAAGTGGTTTACTGAGTTTCGTTGTAGCCGCACCAGTACAAGTGACGCCGAACCTTCGGCGACCTGAAGAAGTTGTCACGATATAAATCGTTGACAAAATCCATGGAATAGTATTAGATGATAGAAGGGTGAAAGTGAGTATGTTAGCTAATGCTGTAGGCATTTCAACTGAGCGAGTGCATCACATTTTGCATGAATATTTGTACATGAAAAGGCTGTCCATAAACACCAACAATTAAATAAGATTGAGAATAATAAAATATCACAAAAAATCAAAATAATGAATAGTCGATTCGAAATTCCCATCAAATATGATTATTCAATAAGATTTAGAGAGGATGCGGTTGGAAAATTGTAAAACATGTTAATAATGATAGAAACCAAACAAACATTACAAATTTTTTAATAAGACTTCTCTTACACTGTTTCGGCTTATCAGGTCATTATCAAAGAGTTGAGTAGAAACTAACTTAATCTAAAGAAACGTCATTCTATATACATATTCAACTAAGTGGGGGTAAAAACAAATCATATTATTGAAACCGGGCTAAAAATATAGGACTTTTATGTCCTTCACATTCTTCATTTGTAATATTTTTATTATGAAAAAAGGCATTTTAAATTTCTCTAACAGGTTTAATCTTTTACTTTTATTTATACAATGCAACTTAAAATTATGGTTATCTACAAAACAATGTTGGGCAAAACCATTATTACATTTTTTATCAATAATAGACTTTTTATGCTCATTTAGTCTAGTTTTAAAGGATCTACCTGTCTATCCTACATAGATAGCATCGCAATGACACCTGATTTTTAAAGTTTGTCTGCTGTTGAGATTTTATTATTAATTAGAATTTTGCCTAAATTTGTTTTATTAGAACATACACTATTGATGCCTAACTTCTTTAACCTTTTGCAAATTGTTGTATATATACATATTTTTAAAATGGTTTATAAAGGTCCAGTTTATGCGATCTTTATCGAGGCTTTTTCCACAATATATATATATATATATAATTAAGTGTATAATTTTTGAGAATATCAGCCAAAATTTTATCTACTATGTCAGGGTTGTAGCCTTTAGAATTTTCATCACTTAGTGGAAGAGAAATAAGTCTATGAATCAAGCTATTAAAAGTCGACATTTCAATATTATAATTTTGGTTTGAAGAGGCTGAGATAATTACGTCTGAAAAGGTGTTTTTTCTGTAAATGTTAAATTCTAAAATGCCATATTTACGTGTTATTGACAAATACGAAAAGTTTAAAGTATTATGTGATTCTATCTCAACATTAAATTGTATTTTGGTATTGATGGAATTTAAATACAATAGGAAATTTTGCAATTGTCTTCTGGTACCTATCCAAATACAGAGTATGTCGTCAACATATCTGATCCTCTTAAAAACATTATTTATTAGGGAAGTTTGGTAGATTATTCAATTCGGTACGAATTATTAGTAAACCCGAATAATTCGAACCACTCTACTTTTTACTTTAAAATTATGTTCTACTTCTAGGATATATACTTTTAATACACTTTTTTATTACATAATACATTTTAACAGTTTTAAGAACGTACGTTAAAATAGACACCACCCGTACATTACGACATATCTCCAAATGTGGTCATTCTCTAAATTTTCAAATGAGGATGCCCTTTTGATATTCCTTCGTTTCTGTTGTTTATAAATTAAGGTAGGGTCTATTCATGAAATTCCGACAAAAGCAACGGAATTTTAATGCTGTTTTAAGCCAGGATGCGGTTTAACCATTGTACCTTCTTCATTGGATTTGCATGCTTATGTGACAGTTTTTATTTTTGTAAATAAGAACGAATAGTTACGGTTTATCTGCAAATCTTTATTTTCATTCCATTCGTAAATGCTCGGTTTATACTTCTACAATTCTATCAATGCTTATTTGGCAATTTTAAAAAATAATACCCTTATAAGAGCTATGTGTTTTGTTCGTAAAAATTAATTAATTTTCAATTATTGCTATGGGTTTCGTTATTGTTGCAATTAATTATTTTTAAATCATCGCAAATAACGTTGCTGGTGGCTCAACGAAACATTTACGAATTGTTTTTTGTAATTAACTGTTAATGAGCCCTTAATGAACTCATGCCTGGACTCAAACAAACCCAAATTGAAATGAAGCTTAACAGCATTTACAAAGCTGTTTGATATAACGTAAACAAAATCGCTTCAATCGAGAGTATTTAATTAAATAAATATATATTTATACGTATTCGTGTAGCGTTTCCGTCCTTATTCAACACCAATAACGGTGGCTAATTATTTAAGAAAGAAAAGAGCATTTGTGTTCTGTTAATTTCGTACTGTAGCCAATGATGTCAAAATTCTGAGTTGAAAAATTACAGTAAACTGTAATTAAACATAGACAGTTATTTTCAGTATCTTCATAAAGTATCAGTGAATAGTTTCACTAAATTCAATCGCAATTTCAAGAGTACTTCCATAAACATTACAAGTCTAAGAATATAGCTTTACTGTGCTTGATTCGCACCAGCAGCTGATGTTATTGTGTTTGCGTTGGGTCAGAATGGCATAACAGTTTTCCACTCGCCAAAACTATGATACAAGATGGTTACAGTGTACGTTGGAGAAATTTGTGGAAACAATAAAATTCTTCAAGACGACGCGATGGTCTAAAAGACGAAAACAGAAGCACTAACTTACTGTCAAATGATAGCCGCCAATTCCTAAGCTAAAGTAAACATGTACGACCTTAAGTAAATCGTGAAATGCTTCAATTGACACATTTATAAACTTGTACTTTTAATAATGCATTATATAATTTGAAGTAAGAATAAATACATAAATAAAATTATGGGAATGGAATTGATAACACAAGTCAACGAAATCAGAGATTAAAAAAAATGAAATTGAAAAAAGGAGTGATTTACGACCTAACATGGACACTTCGTCCAAGTATAGCACGGAATTATCTCATCACGTCAGGATTTTATGATATCCAAACCCCAAAACTCAAAATATGCAAATATAAATATAAATATGGAAACAACAGAAACAATTACGCCGAGAGCTAATACCCCTACCGGAATTGAATTACACTGTTGATTCCAATGGATTCTTAGACGAAGATATAATTTATTCAAAAAAGAAAGAATTAAAATCCTTATTCGTCTAAATATTAAGATCTAAGATCTCACATTTGGAACGCGTAATTCAATGCCGGTAGGAGTATTAGCCCTCGGAGTAGTTGTTTCTGTTGATTCCATATTTATATTTATATTTATATCATAGCCTGTAAAGGCATTTCTACCAGCGCCCACCTGATGAGACCCGATAGGTCGAAACCGGTCGTGGGATATTACTTTCGGTTCGTTGTGCCTACTTGGTAGGATGCGTTCCAAATTTAGATGAATAAGGATTTTAATTCCTTCTTTCTTGAATACCAAAAGATGCAGTTTTAGCCTTTTTGAGAAAATGATAACGTGACATAAAAGGGCAAAACAACCAATAGAGTAGTCAGATACATCGGATCTCTTGTCGCTGAATTATAATCTGGCTTCCTAATTCGTCCAACACAACAACATTTTGCCTCCAAAATCAAAATATTGTTATAATTTGCTTTTTTTTGTATTTAAGATTAGGGTATCTTAAAATTTGAATATTTTAGGGAAAATCTGGAGGCAAATTCAAGTTTTCCTTTGAAAAATACATCAAAAGCTATAACCCTTGTTGTGTTTTCTGTTTTCAACCCGCCACAGTAGCTCTTTTACGAATGATCGATCTCTTCTTCTCGATGGCACGACCATGGAGAGTTGAAAAGGAGATTAGAAAAGAAATTAGTAAAGAAAGTAGTAAAGTAAACATCGTCGATGTATTTTTTGATGGCAAACTCAAATGTGATTTCAGAAAAGTATTACCACTTTGTAATATCGAGAAATAATAGTGCCAAATCCAAACAAGACAAATTATTCAATATTATTCGAATTTCTAAATCAAAATATGAATATGCTGGCTAATTCTGACAACAGATTCTAAATTAGCGACAAATATCTCCAAAATGTGTGAACTGAACACACAGTGTAACCGGTAGAATCAGTAGAACAGAAGTGTTCTACTGATCAAACGCGGTATAACAGTCTACTTCTTCACAGGGAACATTTTGTAGAGCAAGCAATCCAATTCATCAGTGAAGTTAATGCAGTAAGCAATTTAAGCTAATAACCGCACCTAAAGACGGGGAAGGTGCTATACAAACAAAACGCCAACTAATTCAATTCCGCCGTCGTCAACGGGTCGTCTAGGCCAACACATTTGCAAAATAATTCCGCGATATGTAAAATGCGTAAAGGCATGAAGAAGAGGTAAATAGTTTGTATTTCGCTGGTCATCCTTAGAAAGAATCCAATACATCCCAGTCGTCATATTTAAATCGTCATATTCATCTCTAAACATTATAGCAGGGTAACTTGATGTCCGTGACTTTTAGAATTTCCCGCGCAATAACTGTAATGGCCGCTGTTTCTGTTAAGTGCCATCTATCGGTAAACTACTGTAATTTCATGAGCAAACTGCGACGTATACGTTATGTTTGACAGCCATTGAAAGCAACTCATCTCGTTAATTTCCACAATTCTGGACAAAGTGAATTTCGTGTAGTGATTAAGCATTACGAAAAAATCCGAAGAGATGCTTGATAAATACCATGGAAACTCTGGGACCCTTCATGGTCGATTTCTATGGTTAAAAAGTGATTTGCTGAGTGTCGTTGTAGCCGCACCAATACAAGTGACACCGAACGTTCAGGTCACCTAAAAGAAGTCAGTATGCCAGAAATTGTTGACAAAATCCATGTAATGATATTAGATGATCGAAGGTTGAAAGTGCGTGAGTTGGCTGAGGCTATAGGCTTCTCAACTGAATATTTCAATTTTTGAACATGCGAAAGCCCAGCCGCGATTTTTCGCAATTGATCATAAACACTACCGTGTAACAAGTTTAAGGGAGTGTTTAGAGATTACAGATGTACAGCCGCAATCGAAACACACCACCGCACCAGAGACTAAGCAACAATCGAAACAGTAGGTTTCTACGGGTGAACGTGCACCGAAGGAGGCTGTGGGTCTATGGACTAACAAAGTAATAGCCACATTTTTCTGGGATTCATGTGGTAACTGGAGCCTTTCTTACGATGTTTGTATTATACGTGAAGATATAGAAAAGCCTTGACGGTAATTATAAAATTAAACTCGGAGAGTAACAAACTACTGAAATACTTTATTGAAATCTCAACAGTACTGTTTCAACTTTTCAGGATACTCAGTAGATTATTGTCTTTTGACAATTACCTAGAGAATATTGTAATTTCCAAGTAAAAATTTATTTTTATCATGGTAAAATATAAGTAGCATATATTATTTAGGAATAATGTAGCTTTAATAGTAGTTCCAGAGATTACCCCCTACGTACAAATAAACAAACAAATAAATTTTTCTTCTTTTCTGTATTAATAAGGTTTAAAAATGTTTAGTGTGTTGTTGATTTGTTGCGAATGAATAGATATTTTAATAAGAGATATACATAAAAGAATATATGCCACTCAATGTTGGTTATGTGTACATTTCGCAATATAGCACATTCCGCTTCTCTTTTATAACCATTTTGTCGGCCATATTTCTTTGCCTATGTCGTTCAATTGCATTATCTTGGTCAAGTAATAATGCAATTGCACATTACCCGTTCGCACTAAAAATTTTCTACGTCGGATTAAAAGCATAAAGAGTAGAGAGTTACCATATGAATAGGTTCACTTACAGTTAAATCTACAAAAGAAAGTTTTTTTTAACAGAAACAACTTCGTCCCTAAAAGCTGCAACTGGTATTCATAGAAAGATAATATATATTTCTTTATATTGCCGTACCTTTTTAAATTTTACCAATGCGAAAGTTTTAAACTGTTCTAACCCTTCGTGCATATATATCATTCTCAAGAGAGAAATTCTACTACTACTACACTCCCTACTTAACACTCCGAGGGAGTGGAATCTAATCTCTAATTTAATCTATTAAAAAAATAAGTTTCGAATAAGATCACGAAGGAGCAGATTACTAGTCCTTCTTATTAAATTTAAATTGGTACGGCCTATTTCATTGTTATTATGAAATATATAAATAACTACACTAATTGTTTTGTAGGTAATTGTAAGATGATCTAAATGCTACTTAAATCTACCGTTAACAGCTCCACGGCTGTATCCCATATACTTCTTAAAGCAGTTTTCGCATTTCAATAGCAAATTCTAGTTATTTCTTGGTGTATTATTTAATATCTTGTAGTTACGTAATTGACACTATAAACTATTTGAGGGGTAATGAACTACCGTTAATCCGAATATGTTAAACAAAGAGGACAAAGCACGCGTGATTTTACAGTACTTGTTGTCATTATTTTGAATTTTGAAATATTTTAAATTTTTTCTAATTTCAGAATATATTAGAGAGGAAGATTGTAAAAATACTAAGCTTTTGAATTGAGATTAGCCTAATCTCTAACTGACAATAGCACCGTAGATGTCGAAACGTATTTCTGCAATTTTGGGTAACTGTTTTGTTCTGCAATTAAAATGTATACACTAAAAAAATCTAAAGAAATATGCATTTGTAAATAAAGTCTAAATAAAAGATCATTGTATTTTAAAAATTTGCTTGTCTATATCCACATATATGTATATAATACACACATAATCTTTATTTTAAGATATGGATTAAGCCACATTAAAGAAACGTTTCGGAAAAATCTAACATAAAAGCAAAATAAAATAGGCAGGTTTACAAAGAAAACACAATTTACCTCAATCAATGAAAATAAGAAAAGGAATTTCTTTCCATTTGAGAAATAATCTTCCAATTATACAATTTTTTAGGACGAACATGAACTCGTATTAGATGAAAGGTATCGAAATGATTTATTCTTTATAAACCTACTAATAAAAGAGATATTTAGTAACTACAAAAAAAATATTAACAATTGCAAACATGAAGTTCGATAATAGCAAGTGTGACTTGAATGAAAACTAAATTAGGCAATTCTTGAAAAATTCTATGGAGTTGGCCTTTACTATATAAAAGTTGATCATATTGATTTTTCTTTTGAAATAAAACACTTGAAAATTAACTGTCACTAAAATTTTATTTATATTGAAGCTTGACAAATTCGTTTCAACCTACAGGGTCATCTTCAGAAGAAGGTATTATAATATCATTATACCTTCTGTGACGCCTTGTCTAGTTTGATATATTCTGTAGCGGCTAAAATCCACTAGATGGCAACAATTGACTCTATGTTGTTATTATATTAACTGTTCTTTATGGAACATTTCGACTTGGTCAATAACTTATCGAGACTGCCTATGGCACGCTTATGGCTTCTAACAAGAGCGAAATCGCGATCCGTGTCTGGTAGTTTCGATAAATTTCTGACAGTTATTAAGAAAAATACGGGACAATACTTAAAAATTGATTTAAAAAAGAAATTATTACTGAAATTGCAGATGTTAGTATCGGTAAAGCATACGAATTCCAAGTTAATAAATAAAACAATTGAATTTGTGGGTGCAACGAAGAGAAGCGTTTTGTTTGAAAAAACTACCACGGCTGCATCTTCGTACAGTAGTGGTTGTTCCGAAAGACCTTTAAGTAGTGATTGAACCGTCAAGTCAATCAACTAATACTATTAGGTCAAAGGAAGATTTAGCTTACGTTAGCCAAACCCCTTTGTTCGATCCAACAATTAATTAACACAACATTATTGGACATAAGAGCGCTTTCAAAATGAGATGTCGTGGCTTCTTGGTTTCCATTATAAAACGATGCGACGCATGTGACATTAAATCTTCGCTGATAACAATTAACTAAATTGAATAAACGTATTTATAATGATAAGATATTTTTCGGAATCTATATACCTATATATAAATTAGGTTTTGCATTGGTATTCACACTTAGTGATACTGAAAATAAAATTTCTGCAATTCACACAATTAAAAAACTTTTTTGGGACAACTCTTCAATAGAATATAAAAGTAGAAAAGGGTTTCAAAGGAAACGTTTTCGATTACATTTCACCTATTTATTTATTTATTTATTTATCTATCACACAGACTTTGTATCTAATGTAATACACATCTATAACTTCTATAATGATACCCAGGGTACCTGTACACAGGGTTGTACATTGTTTTATACTTTAATTGTATCTAAAATACCTTGCGGTATTTGTTATAGAAAGAGCCGAATGAACTTGACATATATCATTCAAAATGTGTTGTGCCTTGAACGTGTACAAACAAAAATCATTTGTACATGTTTTGTTTCCCACCGGAGCAATCCTTTTACAAGTTACAACGATTTTGGACCAAACTTTTAGCATGCAACGGATGTTGCGCGCGCGGAATGCAACAGGCAAGACATTGCGCAACAGACAAGAGCAACGCCGGTTTCGTCGTTCACCGCTATTCTCTGGTTCACACTCCAGCCAGTATGAACAGCACTGCAAGGTGATATTATTTAAATGCACACTGTTTAAATAATTACATGCCAACTATTATTGTTAAGAATAGGTAACATTCATTTTTATTTCCACATATTTTGCATTAAAATTTTTTTTATTTTGATATTCGTTTCTGAACGACACCTGTTTTGTTTTGTTTATCAAGTGTCTTTCACTGATCTCTGACCTAACCTGCTTTTAATTTTCGGACAACCTTGGAACCCAGGGAGCACTAACTTTTCTAAAGCCAAGTTCATCAGTGATGATGGATTGAACACTCTATAGCTGATACCCACTTCGGATGAGATTTTTGCAATGGTTTACCGGTTAACCGGCGAACACATTCAACAAACTCTTGAACAGAACGGATGTTGTCATTTGTGAGACTTATGAGTGAGTTCTTGGGCGTCGATCATTTTCAACACGTTCCGCTCATCTCTCGCCCTGAATTCTCTGGCCCACGTATACACTCGATTCTGAGAGAATGTAGCATCCCCAAACTGTACAAACTATTCCTTCAAACGAGTGAAAATTTCGGATGGTTTAACGCCTTCATTGGTTAAAAGCTTTATGATTAGTCATGGCTGTACTGAGGACAGAACCGAGCTCAACTGCTACCTAAGCCGATTTCCCCCTCCTCATAAACCAAACAACACTGGAGCATCGAATCCTCTAGATCGGAATTACGTGCTAAGCTAAATGGTAAAATTACCGTTCATATTTGATTTACCCTCGTATTTTACCTACAGTATTCTTTTGTTCAGTAGTCCAACTCTGTGTTTCATATCAAGCAACACGCCTTAATAAATAACCTACGGATTATTACTTTTTTATTTAACAATTATGTATATAGATATCTGCTAAATAAACATGTAAATGTGAGTACTATTTATAAAAGAAAAAACTGAGTTGGTAAACTTTCAAAAAATATATATGTTATCAATCTGACAATTATTACGATCATATTCTTAAGCATTATTTCTTACGCGTAAACATAAGTATACATCGGTTCATCTTCTTCCTCTTAACTTAGATAACTTACGCCATCTAGTAACAAGCTAATGAAAAAACAACTATTTAAAGCTTAATTTCTATTAACTAACCGTGTGATTATATTACAGTTAAGGTGACATTTTATGTAGTATTTTACTATAAAGAACTATAAAAATCAACATTTAAATAAAGCATGAAGGTGCATTGGAAGGAAATATTCAGTTGAGAACAAAAATCCAACTGCCTACCTATTAAAGCAAAATATGCCATTATGACAACAGCGGTTACAAAATATGCTATCTGTTTAAGGTAAAGAACACCGATTACTCCAGCGGTCAATTTGCCTGATCCTTTTTTTTATTCAAATGGAAATTCCTCTAAATTAGTCTCATTTAAATTTCATGTAAAACTGCTAAACTGCTTATTTTCACGCTACACTTCTCTCCATAGAGTCATCAGTCCGAAGACAGGTTGGACACGCACCTCCACTGCTAATCTTCGCATTTCTCTAAAACTAGTACATCCTACATCCCTAACTATCTAACAACAAAAATCTAATCTGGTGTGTGGGCAGTCCCTCCGACTTACACTGTAGTGCAAAGCCGGAGGGTAAGGCGTAAGGTCCTCTTCAGCCTCCTTTCAGGGATCCTGGGAATGGGTGGATGGTGTGATTAAGGAGAGAAAGATGAGACGGACAAAATGAAGACAGAAGAGAAGTGAAAGATCATCTATGGAATATTACTATCCCAGGATTTGCCTAAGTGATCCAAAGAAACCACAGAAAACTTGAAGCAGAGCAGCCGGACCCGGGTTGATATTGATGATGATATTGGATGTGCAAATATTGGATTGCAAATTTTTACTACTTTTTAATTATTAGAAGATTAAATCATTCTATGAAAAAACGCCTTTCGATTGACATAGCGTGTATTTCATGTAAATTAAATCCTTTTCTTTTAGAATGGCCCAAAACATTTTAAAACAAAGTTAAAAGACCATCTAACAATAATTTGTTTCAGACAAAAGTCCATCCTCGATTTTCGAATTCAGAGATTCGAAATACTAATTTTTACTTCTTATATTCCATCTAAATTAGAGCGAGCGACGTGGCCTAGTGCTCTAGATCATTGCTTAGTATTAGGGAGATCACCGGTTTGAACCCGGGTCCGGCTGCTATGATTCAAGTTTACTGTGGTTTCCTTGGTTCATTTAGGCAATGCTGGGGCAGTATTAATATTCCACAGATAATCTTTCACTTCTCTTCTGTCTTCATTTCTTCCGTCTCATCTTTCTCTCCTTAACCACATCACCCACCCAGACTGAAGAGGTCCCTACCTTCCGGCTTTGCACTACAGTGTAGGCCAGAAGGACTGCCCGCCTACCATCACGAGTAGCTGGTGGGAATGAAACACAAAAAGTTTTTTTATTTAAATAAGGTCAACTATAGAAACATTATTTACGTCTACCCTAATAAACTATTAAGCAATTTTATCTGCTATGTTGTCGTATTCGTAATTGTACAGTCCTGAGTGCTAACTGGAACACGATATAGAGACTTTAAAATATTCTCAATTGGACGTTTCATTGGAAAACTTTATATTCTTCCCCGGGCAAGTACTTACGAACGAGAATCTATGCAAGACCATTCAACAAGTTTTGCTGCGTACGTCTATTTTCGATAAATTAATACAGAATAACAATTTCAGACTTCAGTATGTAAATAAACGCGATAAAAGTTAGTAAGTAGGTGAATCAATGCAATAAAAAGAACATTAGAATCATCGCATTACTTTATTTTTCCGCAGTGGTTGCATAAATACAATTTAATTCTACATTTATTTATCATTTATAGTGTTCGAAGAATCTAGACAATTTTTTAACTCTGTGAAGTAAGACAATCAATGGTGACTTATTTTTGTGGTGTTCGAATTTTAATAAACGAAAAAATACGATCAAAAGGGGTTCACGAGTGAATGAGATTTAGTATATAGAATCTCCATTTTCCTTTCCAACCCGCCAAATGTGACGATAAAATGTTTTCCTTGTGTGGAAATATAATAAAACGGAGAGAAACAAGAAGAAGGGAAAACAAATAATTCCAATAGTGTCGTTTACACTGAATGACAACGAGTCGAAATAAACTTTTCAAAGAGCAAAGTAAAACGTTTACCTACTTCTGAAAAATATTTGTTCAAAGTGTAACCAAATGAATTACAATAACATTTCAGTTTGCCTGAAGAATTTTCAATATTACCTACATTCAAGCACTAGTAGATATATTCATCAATTCAATTTATTTTATTTAACTTTGTTTAAAAAATACTGGCACATTCATATTACCATCATATAACACTGGTTATATTAGTGTTTTAGTGTTGAATTGATACTAACTAATAATACCAAAAACACAATATAATTTTCAATTGAGTGAAAAACCAATGGAAAATTCACGTGAGGATTCAAAAATTTGTTTATATGGGTAAGAATTCCAATGAAGATCAACCAAATAGCAATATGACTTAAATAAAGTACCTACACAAACTGAAATATAACAAAAATCTGCTAGATACAATGAAATGTCCACTAGTTCGAAGTTAGGTTGGGTTAGGTTAGGTTAGGTTAGATATAATTCAGTTGATCTATATAAAACTACGACAAGGCAATTTAACAATTGCTACAAATCGTAAATTGCAAATCTACCTTTTAAATGTTTAACGTAAATTAAACTGCAATAACTTTCCTATCATAAACGACAAACTCCATAATCGTCAAACAAGAAGCCGCGGAGAATAAACATTTGTCATATGGAAGTTAAAATATCCATTAAGATTGGCAATTTACTACTATCGGAAATAAAAAGCTTTAAACGATATTCAATTTTCTTATTTTCGTTATTACTTATTGCTGTCACCTCTCGTAGCTTAGTGATCAGAACATTGGCGCGGAAAGCTAAAGATCCCGGGTTCGACTCCCGGCAAGGGCGTGACAGTAGCAAATTTTTGCTCATTAATTTGAGGTAACCTGTAATGGATACAAATTAATTCAGTAATTGAAATCACATTGATATACTTAAAATTTACCAATAGTAAAAAGTTCTTTAAAATACTATATTATTAACGAATAATAATGGTATTGTATGATGTATTTAGAGAACATTTAGTTCTTCAAATAGATACATTTGTAAGGCTTTGTCAAACATATGTAATACCACATTTAGCAATAAATATCCGTGAATAGCTACATACTTCCTATAAAATGATTATACAAGGATGAATCAAATTTAAACGAGCCTTTGTTCATAAAACATTTATTTTGAATAATTTCTCAAATACACAAATTTATATATTTTTCGACATATCCCACTTGTGTGTCTATACATTTTTTCCAACGTATTGGTAGTTTTTTCATCCCGTTTTCATAAAACGAAGCAGGGCAGGTGTCCATCCAGTTGCGCACAAAGCCTCCCTCTACTTATTCATCGGTCTGAAATCGCTCGCCTCCTAGTGATTCCTTGAGGAGCCCAAACATGTGGAAATCACGAGGGGATAGGTCTGGGCTATATGGGGGGTGTTCCAGCTGAGTCAAGTGCAAGCTGCGGTAAGAGGTCCAGCCTTAGAAGGTTACAGTAGAAGTCCCAAAAACCCGTTGCTAAAACTTTGCCTGCAAACAGACGTGTTTGCGGCTTCACCGGGTTTGATTTATCTTTGCGCCGCCACTCCATGCTTGCTCGTTTTGATGTTGGAGTGTAATGGTGTACCCACGTCTCATCGCAGGTTGCAATTTTGTGCAAAAAAAATTCACCTTCCTCTCTAAGTCGAGTCAGAAGCAACTCAGCAACTTTGGAACCCAACGAGCTGAAATTTTTCGGAATCCCAAGTTTTTTGTTATGATTGTGTGGACACTCCCATAGCTGATGCCGAGTTCACCAGATATCTGAAGCACAATGGCGTGGCATGGCTGTCCCCTTCAATAAGGTTTCTAACACATGCAATGTTAACCGGCGAAATGTTGATACGCGAACGACGAAGATGATTTACATTTTCGACACGATTACGATTACGGTGATCGTTAAATTCTTTGCACCAAACTTTTACACGTCGCCATGAATGCGTTTCATTTACTAACCTTCAAAAGACTGCTGTTAAAATTTCATGATATTCTATTAATTAGTTTGTGAGTTATTGTGCAAAGAGTGACTTTATCTAGCTACTTTTGTTATTTTCAAAACAATGGATCAAAAACAATTTCGTGTTTTAATATTGCTGCTTACACTGCTTCTTGATGGGAAAAAAAGCCGTTCAAACGAAGCAATGAAAGCAAGCACAAGTGTTATGGAGACTCCGCTCCTTCGGAAAGAACCGAAACAAAATAAAACGTTGGTTTGCTGAAACGTTTTTCAAACGTGCTCGTACAGACACATGATGCAGAACACAGTTTACCTACGACGTACTGATGACAACCAAAGGGTTCAAAATCGCCATCCACGTCTACTATTTTTGTTAAAATATTTAGCACCAACATATTTCTGTTTTGTAATATCATCTGAATTTCTTAAATATTATGCAAATTTACGCTTCGGGTTTTATAAAACTTTCATTCGAGAAACAGGAACAACGGCACCGCTTCGGTAGACTGAAGGGACTATAATAAGATATAATAACAAAATACACTACAACACTTGATTGTATATATATTCTTGATAAAAAATTGTACTATAAAAAATGCAGTAAACAAAATAACACGAACTTTTAAAAAATGCAAATTATGTGTACCCATAAAAATTATTCTATTTCCTTAAATTGTGATTTTTTACTAATCGGAACAATTTTATTGGTGGTGCTTTATTAATACTTATTTGTTTGATTAAAATAGTATCCGATTCATTATTATGCTAATCGATTAATTTTGCAATTTCCGTTTATAGTAGATTCTTATTCTAAGTAGCTACCTAGAGTTTTTCTTATTTTTTTTGTGTAATTTATTTTGTATTACTCAAACCCAGTTTAGAGTTTGCTTTTTTAAAACCACAAACTTTGGTTTTTAGACATCTGATTGTATCTTTTGACTCGTCTAGTTTTAATTAGTAGGTACTAATTTTATTATTGAATCTAAAAATTATTACATGTTCTTCTTAAAAATAACAAACTAAATTACTGAATAGTTTAACTATTAAATATTTATTCAAGTTTTACTCGCATATCAACAGTTGAAGAATCTTGTCTGTTTTTATTTATTGTACACATTCAACGTTAAAAAATCATTGCAACCAAAAAATTTAGTAAAATTTCCTAAATAATAAGTAAACAATAAAAATTCAAATATCTTCACTACTTATTATTTCAAAAGTTGACACAAATTTTCACTTTATAATGCTTCATTTATTCTGTTGAAAAACGGTAGTGGTATCAAAGCAATTTATATTTTTTTTTTTCTAATTTTATACTTATATTATGATATACTTATATATAATTAAGTAATTTTTACATATTATTTTATATGTTAATAGCACTCATACTCAAATATTTGTACTTACTTTTTTATAATATTATACTTGCAACTATGACTTCTTTATGCAATGAATTGTTTTAAATAATTAGTTCGATTGAAAAGGATTCTAATTTCGATTAACCAAAGGAAGTGACGGATAATTTGATGTTTTGACAAATATCCTAACTTTATGTGCCTAATTGGTTTTCATACAACTTTTTGCGGTTAATTTTTAATATTAATTTTTTAACATTCGGAAAAATGCCGTGACTAAATCTAACAATCAACGGGAAACGTCGGATATTTTACATAAATGCTCTAAACCTTTTTAACGTGCTTTCACGCTTAATATTGTCATTTTATATTTACACACGTGCGAACATTTGTAATAATGTTTATAAAGTATAATTAAGAAAAGTAATTACTGAATTTCCTAATGTTGCCATATTTCATCAACTCTTCAGTATGATACTTCTTCTATTTTCAATAATTTTTAGTAACAAAAGTAGACCATGAAAGTGAATATTTTAAAATTGTTAATTATGTTTAATATTGGTGCTTCTGTCGGTAATAGCGATTATGTGAAAATGACGAAAATTACCTGTTCACGAACGATGTGACCAAATGATCAAAAAACAATCTGTCACTTTTCTCTTAAACGTTTATAAAGTTCTTTTTCACAAGCAACAATTTTCTACTTAAAAATAATTAATGGAATGATACAAAATTTTCAAAAAGTAGTTTTCGTAACGCTTTTTGAATTTCCAACTCGCTCGTGTATACTGTAGGCAACTCGTATACGACCGAAATACTTCTGTTCAAAAGTTGAGTTTTAGTTAGAAGTTTCATCATTCCCCACTCTGATAGCTCCCACTTTTCCCACAGACACCTGTGGAATTTCATCCACGGTGTTGCTGCTTCTTTGCGCAACCAATAGCAAAGCACGAAGTATTTTCATCGAAGTTATCACGAAAATATGAATGAAAGTCTCAATCTGGAACAGTTAAGCGCTGCGTTCTACCAACTCACATTCACGTTTCCGATTTCCTTCAACTGTCCAACAAATGAATTTGAATATTTCCGTATTTTGTCGAGATTCGACAAGATCAACTGTTTACGCTGCTTAGTTAACGTTAAATTTGACAGTAAAATAACATTAAAATAAAACATTGAGTTTCAATTCGACAACAAAAATATTACAAATTCTGGCGCATTTAGACGGTTAGGTCAAACTGATCTGTCATAATCTAATTTTGGAAAAAACCAATTCACTCAAAATTTCAATGACAATTTCATCAAAAAAATCTTAAAATTATTTGGATTTAATATAACAGATAATGATTGTGATGGTAAAATAACCTCAAAGCAATGGGAGTTGTGATCCGTTCATTGGGCTACTATCCACTATCCTGGTGTAGGATAATTAATTCTCAAACAACACTACAATTAACAATTTATACTCACCAGGCTATTTCAAATTGCTCTCCGCTTATCCCCTTCTGTCGCCTCGTTATTAGAACTGTCCGGCTGCTAAGATAAACTAAAAAAACCTTTGGGTGTTTCATTCCAACCAGCTACTCGTGCTGGAGGACGAACAGTCGCACTGTAGTGCAAAGCCGGTGTGGATAGGGAGAGAAAGTTAAGACGGACGAAATGAAGACAGAAGAGATGTAAAAGATTATCTGTGAAATATTACTGCCCCCGTAATTACCTAAGTTATCCAAGGAAACCACAGAAAACTTATAGTAACTTCATTTTCTTTGAAAGCTTCTAGAATGATGTTTCTCGAAGTATCTAGTCTTTTCTTTAATATCTCGACAACCCATATTACAGATCTTCATGTTTCTCTTAAATTATCTACTCGTACATAACAGTATGTTTTCTATTTATTTACGATATTAGTATATCTAAATTAAATATTTAATATTGTAGGGTAACATCTGCCACTCAGTTAGTGTATCAAGAGGCAATCATTTAAACAAGGAGAATAATAGTAGTCAGGGGGTAAACAGAGTTAGAGGTGAGTCAGAATTAAAGTTTGGATAGTGGAATGGGTGTTCGCTAGGCGCGTATGTCGTTTTCACTCACCCTAAGTGCCGGTTCACATGAAGCGTAAGACGTGTCCTACGCCCTAAGCGAGGCGTATGACATACGACATACGACACTGTTTTGTGTTCACATAGACGCTGTTAAAATTTACGCGCACCAGAGAACTTCAGCCGTTATTGCCATTACTGCACACTATATTTTATTTCGACAGGTCGAAAAGAAACCTCTTTGAATAGATACGTCCTTTTCTTATTCTAAACTAAGAGACTACCCAACATTTTCATATGTCCACAACGACCTTTTTTTAAACAACGCAACCTTTCTTAGAAAATAGAAACTAAACCTATGCATAAAAATATGTTTAAGTAACTACGAAAAACTGACTAGATTTATTATAGTGTCACCCATAAGAAGAGTATTTTTAACTTTTGGATTTGAATTCTAGACGTTTCGTCTCCAACTGCGGGAGACATCTTTAGTAGGATACGTTGAAAGATCGTATAATAAATATACCTATAATAAAAAAGACTCGAAGAACTATAATTGTTCGTACTGATTAGTGCAATGAACAAACGGAGAACTGGCTACTCATTAGGTCCATTCGTGTTTAACAGCTCTCACCCCATTTGAAAACACCCAGAAGACTGTGAGGGCCTATATGCCCGACGTAGGTACGTTAGAGGTACGGGCCAAGCGCTATCCCTTGGTATGAAGTTTCACGCTCCCATCGAAAATGTACCATCTAAATCAATGCCAACCAAGTTTCTAGCATATGACGCAGGGCACGTCTTACGGCTACTGTCAAACAGGATTATGGTTGTTTTATGTTCCCTACCATCATTTCATTTCCCCAATTAAACAGTGAGGCATATCGGTAGTACTAAATTATTCAATTATTTATTTACGTTTCAACTATTTTAAACAAATTATTTATATTTATATTAAAGATAATGTTAGAATGGGCCCTACATTTAGTGATTTAGGAAAACCAAGCCTTTTAGAGATTTAATTATCAAGAATGATATTTTTATCTAAACTGATTTCAACTGTCTGCCACTTGCAGTTATAACGGATATTGACGTCATCTTTGTTATCTTGAATGGAATGGTATTTATATATTTTACGATGAATTCGTATCAAGAATAAAATTTGAAGGTGACTTTGATGACCAACTTCTATGCCTACGATAAATAGTTTCTGAGATAATTTAGTTTAAATCATAACTTATATGACAAATAACTTAGAGTACCGAAATTTTTACTAATTATATTCACATCACAAGGCTAACGTTATGCCAAAATTAAGATTAGTAATTTATACACGTTACGATTTTTTATATTTTGGGTTGCGGTAGTGATCTTTTCCTATAAATTAAATTACCTCCGAAATTATTAAATTGATTATCAATGTTACCTTAAAAATTTATGCTTCGTACCCCTACCGGCATTGAATTGCACTGTTGATTCCGATCGATTCGTAGACAAAGATATAACATATTCAAAAAAGAAGAAGGAATTAAAATCCTTATTCGTCTATATAGCCTGTAAAGGCTTTTCTGCCAGCGCCCACCTGATGAGACCCGATAGGTCGAAACCGGTAGTGGGATATGGCTTTCGGTTCGCTGTGCCTACTTGGTAGGATGCGTTCCAAATGTGAGATCTTTGATCTTAATATTTAGACGAATCAAGATTTTAATTCCTTCTTTTTTTATGTTATCTTCGTCTAATAATACATCGGAATCAACAGTGTAATTTAATGTCGGTAGGGGTGTTAGCCCTCGGAGTAGTTGTTTCTATTGATTTCAAATTTATATTTATATTTATCGTAAAAGAATTTCAAAATTATTTTAGATAGAAAGGCCATCCTTTATATCCCCTACTCCCAAATTTTCCTAAAACGTCTAATGTACGACTGAGTTTGAACAACCCTGTATAGAAAAAGATGTTTGGCACAATCAATAAATCCTAAGTATTTTATAAGGAGGAAATTAGAATTCTTTAAAGAAATTACAGAACCTATACCTTATTATTGTTTGTACTATGCGGTATTGTTACAAAATCAACAAGAAGTACAAAAGTAAAATAAACATTAAAGTATCACATAAACATTTCCAGTTTGTTGTGTTTTATGATGTGGCTTATTTGTAGGTTCACGATATAATTTGGGATTCAGACATGCAGAACGACATCAAAAGGGAAAGCAAACGATAGAATTAACACAATTTCTTCTTTTGTAAAAGAATAAATTGCATTAAATGAATCCAACAAAAAATTGCAAGGAATTTATTTATTTCTTAACTTATGCATTGATTTTGCTAGAAGTAAGACCCTTCTTCCCTTAGAACAAAGCTAGGCAAGCGATACACCCGCATTAGAGGTTTTAAATATATATTTATCGTTCTTATTTTAAGGATAAATACAGAATCTTTATCGCATCGCAGGTAAAAAACATATCACACTACGAAACAGCGTAATGAACACCATCTGTAGAAATTTGCTACTTATTGTGGGATTCAGTAATGTTCAACAAAGTCCTATTCTAACAAGCATTTCGCCTTGTTAAACTGAACCCACGGTGTAGATATCTACGAGGTGATTTCAAAACGAGATGGAACTAAAATAAAAACTTGTTCTTGGTTAATATTCTGTCAAAACTGCCATTGGATCGTAATACGAGGTATGTTTTTTAAGTAAGTACCGTTTAGAAATTCAGCTGCCGCAGCGGTGCGGTCAGCGTTCCCCGCATGCGCACTGAGTACCTGCATCTCTCACCTACGCATTGATGCCATTACAGTCTGATTCGCCCTTGTTTACAGTCCCGCCGCCTGTGATCCGGGCTGTTATACGACTCCTTAGTGTTAAAAGACTAAAACCGATTGATATTCATCGTGAGATTTGTGCAGTTTACGGACAAAACATTATGAGTGATGAAATGGTAAGGAAGGGGGTGAGAGCATTTAAAGATGGCCGCACAAATGTGCATGACAAAGCCCGTCTGCATGTCGCAGTCGGACCAAAGATCTCATAACATCTTTTCACTGGGAAACTCTAGATCATCCACCGTACAGCCTTGCTCTGGCGCCAAGTGACCACCATTTGTTCCTGCACTTGATGAAACATCTGGGCGGTCAGCGTCTTCAAGACGATGACGAAGTCAAGACAGTTGTGATGCAGTGGTTAACAGTTAACAAGTCAGACAGCAGAGTTCTATGAGAAGGGTATTCAAAAACTGGTCACTGGTCAAAGGTTATAACAAGTGCCTCAATATGGAAGGAAATTATGTAGAAAAGTAGGTTAAGGTACAGTCTTTCATGTAAAAATAAAATTATTAAGATATCTTTGCACGTTTTTTGTTAATTTCAAAACGGTACTTACTTAAAAAATATGCCTGGTATCTAACTTTTTATTTCTCATCACTAAACTGCAATTTTCTATTCTGTTGCCATGAGTTCAATATAATTGTAGGGCTGTTCGCGGCTCCGATTTTTATCTGAATTGTCAATACAGTTAAATTATCCCTAGTGCTAAAAATAATAAGCATAACTAACCAGAATATTAACCAATTGCCTATTTTTCAAGTTTCTTGCCCCTCCCTCTCTCAGATTTAAAAATTTGACCGATTTTAGTTCACTATATCATGGTCAACAAAATATAACTTTTTATTTTCAACAAAAAAGGCATCTATATTTAAATTTACCTACATTATTATTTAAATATTTTTTTAAATATTTTTCTTCATTATTTTTAATTCATCAAAATATATTTTATTAAACTTATACCTGAAAATTTCACTTAATGTCTAATTTAATAGTTTCCATAAGATATCGCTACCTACATTCGCACCAAGTGCCATCCTTGCTAGCTACGCCATTGCATTTAATGCTGCGTTTTCTCGAAAAGTGACTTTAAACCGTTTAACGTGGATAATTAAAAACATATACAATCGATATTTGAGCGTCGGATAAATTTAATTTGCATATTTTCTTGCCGTTCATCCTTTTTGCTCCCTCATACCCCATTATCGTAGAATGTGGTAGCACTAAAATTAAGTGGGTTCTTTTTTATTTAAACTGTGCTAATAAATAACGACTATTTGTGTACATAAGAACATTTTATTGCACCTATTTTCGAATTAATATTTGGATACGCGGTAAGGCATTCGGAGGCCAGCAAAATTATAAACTTGTAGTATCCAACGATTCTAATAAAACAAATTTTATCGGTTACAACACAAAAGCAATTACTTTTTCACCGGATGAAGTTTACAAACTATAAACTAAAGCGCTAAGAAAATTTAACAGGTTTCTGTTTTGAAGAAAGTCCCTGACATGGATTTCCATAAGAAACTTAAGGGAACAACTGTGACAAGATTATCATCACAATGTCTTAATTATTATGATATAACCTTAGAGCAGAAACAGGTGAAGGTATCAGACAACACTATAGCAATGTGCTTGAAGTAGGAAGTGTATCCTTTGTCGATCTAACGAGTCCTGATTGGAGCTCCCTTCCCCAGCCATATCTCTCTCCATATGTTTATTCTCTAGGGTTATAACATACTAACACCTAATAAAATCATTTTTCGGCTCGAACGGGACGGAATAGGAGCGATTGTCACTACGACGAGATTGATTACTAGCTGAGACAACGGACGTGATTATTATTTCGACAAGGAAGGAGTCATGTATTAATAAGACAATCACAGAAAGGTGGGATTATGAATACATTTACATTTATCTGTAGATACTGTGGCGTGCCGGTACCGACATCCGGAAGAATGAGTCGAAACTCGTTAGCGATGTATATGAGTCGCGATATGACGACATGTTCAGTGAAATTTATAACCAACGAACTGCATTGAGGGCACCTACAAGCTTTTAGCGACTTGCCGTACCATTGGCTGTAGTACAGCTGTTTGCGAGTAAGCATTTTCGGTACTTACACGCATCATCCATCAACAGACCCCAAAGAATGTCTACATGATAATTTAATTACGAAGTGTATTGATTTGTTTGAGTTAATGCGAAAATTTAATGACTGTAAATTGCGAAAATTACAACTGTTTTACGACTTTCCAATTATTTTAATTGCGCCGACCCAAAAAGTCCCTTAGCCCCCCCTGATATCATGGGCTGGCTACGGCTCTGAACTGTTAAGAAAATAAATACATTCTGTGCGTTTTCTTTCTCGTTTATCTTATTATAAATATGTTTGACCGAGATACAAACAATCGCATAATCTCAAGTACTTTTTTATGTTTAATGAGTAAGGAGTACACGTCCTTCAGTGATACTAGGCCCGTATTTAGGCTAACAATCATAATTCATAAAATAGTTAAATATTCATTATTCTTATTAAAAAATATATAAATTTTATTTATGGTCGAAACCACCTAATTCACATAAAATAAGCGTATATTTACCTGCAAATATAAAACCCCTACACCTATTTAGATTTCTTACATGCAAATGTTACACATGTTATACGAGAGTTGCTACTTCTATTTTGAGCCTTGGCAATACCAAATGTTTATAGACCCCATCTGACGTTTCTAATTGAATATTTGACCTTTTTAACCATAACTTTCTTCAGAATGTTTTGTCATTTAAGCACAACTTGTGTTGATTACATACAGTTGAACATTTTGTCTCAGCGAGAAAACGGAATTAACTCATGCGGTGATTTTTTACGACTTTTGATGTGGAGTACCAAGGCAGAAGTCCATAAAACAACTTACTTCAACTTTTGGTCACTGTGAATTGCTAGTATATCGAAATTAATCGTGGCCGCAGTTCGCTCAGGGTTGAAAGTCGTGAAGGTCGTCCAAAATCAGTTATTGGTTGTTGTGCCGGAAAACATTGATGCTATGCGCGAACTGATATTGCAAGATCGTCATGTGAGTCATCTTTGGGCATTAGTATGACCAGCATCACCATGATTAGTAAATTATCGAAACTGCCAGACGTGGATCGCGATTGCGATCTTATTAGGTCTCACCGGCACGATGATAAATCACAAACCAAAGTGAAGCTGTTCCGCAAAAACGAATTGATATAATATTAAGATATTAACATATCGCCATCTACTGATACTTGCTGTTAACTGTGGTTATCACGTATATGTCCTGCGTCATAAATTCAATTTAGCAACAATCGGCGTGACCAGGGGTCCAGATCATAGAATCTTAGATTCAGTTTGAATTCGGGTCCACCTACCCTGATACAAGTCTTTTATGGATTTCACTTGGTGAAACATAAACTATTCTATTAAATAAATAATCTTGTTTCATTGTTTTCATTTTACCTTTTAGATGGTTTTCAAGAAATATTTAGCTGTAGCGACTTCCAGTTAAATTATATTTAGAAGGAAATCCCTCCCTATTCAGGTAGAAATGACAAACAATAATTTAGAGGGTAATATCAAAACGAACCGAAAGGAATAGTAAACCTTCTTATCTTAATCCGCAATTTACTTCAAAGAATCAGACGCTCGACTTTCAAAGCTTTAGGCTACCAATGTCCATTCAATTAAAACCTGAAGTATAATGTACAGGAATCTGAACCATTCCCTATTTATGTAATTGATATTTTGTTCTTGATACAGAATTTGCTCACTAGTGTGCTTAATTAAAATCCAGATTTTCTAAATCTTTCGCCTCTTCTAATATCCACTTATAATTTTCAAAATAACAACAGTTTCTTATAAAGAAACAACTGTCACCAATATCGCGTAATTAATACAACTGTCACTGTTAAACTATTTATTTTCGTTAATCAATTCACACAATGCTAGTTCTTCTGTCGCCTCGTTGTTAGCACTCCTCCGCCGATTTCGCGAAAGCTTATTTATAGTAACTCCATTTGCTCCATAAGATTCTAGAATGGCGTTATTCGAAGTTTCCAATCTTTTCTTTGAAATCGCGGCAACCTACATTACAGATCTTCAAGTATCTCGTAGATTGCCTACCGGTACATAACAATACTATTGATGTGATGCCTTATTCCTAGTAGGCTTTTTATTCAATTAAATAATATATTCCACAGATCTTATAAATCATTGGACACAAACCGAGCCTAGAGCATTAAAAAGAAACAAAAAGAATTACTTAATGTATAATAAACCAATAACAGCTACCTGAAGTTAACCGTTAATGTATTTTTTATTTTTTATTTTTACATATCTCTTCGGTTCGTTTTTCTTTTCCATAAAATGTCTTTTAAACTATTTAACCCTTTATCAAGTATGACAAATTGATTAAGGCTTTCGCGGCCAGTTGATGAACACCCGAAGAAGGACAACACCAGTTTATCAAGTATACTTATTATCACTTATACAACATGTTTTATTCATTGGCTTTTGCTCTTACATAATCTGCATTTTTCTTCTTCTTCCTTTAACCATTACTTACCTTCATTTTACCGAGACATCCGACTATTCTGGTGTGATATCACTCTTCCATTCAAAACACTGTAAAGAAGTGTTTAATTTTAAATAGAAAAGTTTTGGAAAAATGTTTTAACTCTTTTTCATTGATTTTGACAATTTTGGATATACCATCTTTAAGGTAAGCACAGCAGATTACGTATCTGCAAAGGATTATAATAATGTGTACAACTTGGTAGTAACTTCCTCTAATATCGAGAGTTGATTCCGTGATCCGTGAATTGTTTATGTACCAACAAAGTTAGATATGAAACAAATACTTCATTGTGTAACAGATAGCAATTGCAGAAACTGTCCTGTCGATCTTAAGATGTCAAGTAATAAGTTTCTCATCTGCAAACGTTCTTCGTATGTACATAAACTCGAGCAATTAATTATTTGCGCTATTCTAAGTTGTTGATGCAATAATCACCTATAGCAATGCCACTGTTTATTTTTATAGATACTTGTTAATATAAACAGATTCAACAACAACGATTTCTTGAATATTTATTGCAGGATTGCAAAATGGCCACTTAGTGGTTGGAAAAAAAGCTGATTTTTAAATAAACATTCCTGAAATTTGTGACAAACCTTTTTTTGGTGGAATTTTGTGCTAAAATAATTAGTAAATTAGACTCACTCTAATTACCACTACACCAATTATATGGTGGTAATAAGAGTGCGCCTGTTTTATTTAAACGTTTAGAATTAGATTTTACTCTTACCTTCGATAAACGTCATGTGACCGTAACATGTTAGGTTTTTATTAAATTGGCGAATCTTTGTACTTGTGTTAAAATTACTGACACTCAATTTTCTTAGATTAAATAAACAAACAGATCTAAAAGCTTTTATTCTGTATTATTTTATCTGCCCGGAATTCGAATTGATGATTTCGTAACCGATCGGAGTTGTAAATCAACTGGACTAAATCTCATGAAAAAATGTCAATTTCTGAAATAAAATACACTGTACCTATCTTGTGGATAAGATTTATTAACAGAATAACATATAATACCACTAATGGGAAATTTTTCAAATTAAAACTCCACTATCTTATCTACTAAATAGGTCACCAAAGCTCACTACCCCTGTATAAAACGGAAATAATGAAGCTAATTTTAACTTCAAGGTTCTTTTACATTATAATATATTTTATAAAAAGGCAAAAAAGGGGTTTTACAGCATCATTACTCATTGCTACTCTTCTATAGGCATTCGTTCGTTAAGAAATAAAACATACGATTTATTTCATCTTAAATACATATCTGTGTCGTTTAATCTAGACAGCGATCCGTTATCGACTTTAATTACTTTGTACTTCGCGTGAAATGATTGACCGTATCTACGTTTACTTAATAGAAACGCATTTATCAAGTGACGTAAAATAATTATTCGGTATTGAATAAACTCTTAACAATAAATAAAATTAAATCAGAACGTTCCTTTTATGATGAAAAAGCTTTCTTAGAATAATTACAACGAAAATCAGTTGTGCTATTACAATTAGTGAATAGCTTCGAAAAAGAAATTTAAAATATTAAAAAAGAAGGAATTAAAATCCTTTTTCGTCTAAATATTAAGATCACAGAACCCACATTTGGAACGCGTCCTAGCAAATAGGCACAGCGTACCGAAAGCCATATTCCACGATCGGTATCGACCAGTCGGGTCTAATCAGGTGGGCACTGGCAGAAAGGCCTTTACAGGCTATATGATAAATATAAATATAAATATAAATATAAATATAAATATAAATATAAATATAAATATAAATATAAATATAAATATAAATATAAATATAAATATATATATAAATATAAATATAAATATAAATATAAATATAAATATAAATATAAATATAAATATAAATATAAATATAAATATAAATATAAATATAAATATAAATATAAATATAAATATAAATATAAATATAAATATAAATATAAATATAAATATAAATATAAATATAAATATAAATATAAATATAAATATAAATATAAATATAAATATAAATATAAATATAAATATAAATATAAATATAAATATAAATATAAATATAAATATGAATATAAATATAAATATAAATATAAATTTGGAATCAACAGAAACAACTATTCCGAGGGCTAATACCCCTACCGGCATTGAATTATACATTCTTAGACGAAGATATAAAATATTAAAAATCAATTAAAATGTAAATATAACCTTTATTTATTTATTTACCTACAATTACAAAACGAGTAGCGACAAGAGTATGTAACACTTAGTAGTAAAGTAGCAAGAAAATAGCAGGCAAATGAACAATCTAAAAGTACAATAGACTAGGGTCCGTTGCGTGTTGTGACGAAAATTTAAATGAAATAAAATTTAAATAAAAATTATACAAAATTCGTCGAAGTACTGCTGTGCCACATGAAAAAATACCCGAAGGACCAGTGCACTCGATAGAAATAAAACACGATTTCAAATAAAATAATAACCATATTAAAACTATCAGCGCACAAAAGTAAAATCTTGAACACGCAAAAAATATATATTACCCAAAGAAAATACGTTATTTTGTACTATATGCTACGGAGAGTGTTGATTAGAAACTATTAATCTTAATTTTTTCGGAATTCTATTGTTTTGGTTTCTACTTTGTGACCAATCATAATGATTATAATAAATAGAACACAATTACTTTGCACTGTCACTAAATTTATTTTCAACTGGGCATGCAACTTACAAAGTCATTTGCTACAGTGGCAACTAATACTAAGTACAACATATTTATATCTATTTTTAGTTCCCCGCATATACAATTACAGCATTTTATTTTTATATCTAAAATTAACAAAAGTAAACAACAAAATAGATTTTGATATTTACAGAAAACGTACACAGACATAGTAATTCATAAGTCATCAAATCACCCAATAATCCACAAATTAGCATCGTTCAATACTATGTTACATAGTGCTCTTACCATATTCTTTTATGAAACAAATTTCAAAAAAGGAATACATACCATAAAATAAATTGCAAAAAATAACGGATACAGTAGCAAGCTAATTGATAAACTATTGCATAAGTACAATACAAACAAGCAATTAAAAAGGTTTACCCTAGGATAAAAAATAAACATATAAAAATCTAGTCTACGACCAGCAGCGAAAATGGATAGACCTCTGAAGAAGCTCGCCATTCGCGCTAGCGAAACGTTAGGAAGCAATTCCAATCGACGACGGCCTGTAAACCCGAAGAAGGCAACACCAGATATGAAAATCATTAATAATGAAATATTTTGACGAATTTTTAGTAGGGGTAAATTTTAAATACATTTATACGATATTAATTATTGAACTAATTTATACCCACTACAGATTACCTCATACGATGAGGGAAAAATTTGTTGCTATTGTCCCGACGGGGGCGTGAGTAAATAAATTGATAAAATGTAAACAGTGTCAGTTAGTATGTATGACACTGTGATTGCTTCCAATTTTTTAAATTTAACTTTCGTTGGTGGAGTTTTCAATAGGCGACCAGAAGGGGGAAATGAAAATAAATACAACTGAAAATGCTTTAACAATATATAGAAAGCCCCACACTGAGGTAAACATATTTTCAAAGAGGATTTTTTGTAGATATCATCGTAAGACCTTAAAATAGTCATGTACTAATTTGAAATGTTAGGTTTGGTAGTTGCGTAACTCTAAATAAATAAATCTACATAACACCAGTTTTACGGAAATTAGAGTCGTAGATGAGCTTTACTGCTATACTTTAGATATTTCCCTATTGCAGCATTCCAATTACAGCTCTTATCCGCGATATATCTTTCGACGATTTAATCTAGTAATTACGAAAGATTTATGCATCGCGTCAAATTACCGACTCTGGTGAAACAACGTGGATGGCTTTGATCAGAAATACTACAAAATTTACTTACCTACTTTGGCTTGAACCAACAATAAGTTTCACAATATAGCAATTAATTCTAAAACTCTGCCCGTGGTAGTTTTTGAGGTTGTCATTTTTAAAAAATTATAGAAATAAATACAGACGCGATCTGTAAATATTTGCTACTTATTTGTAGGATTCATTAGAGCAAAACCATATCTTTATACTCCTAGTATAATATTAGATTTAATATGCTAATTTCCTTTACAAAATTGATTATAACATCGGTACCATCAAGAGCTACATGAATTTAATTTTATGTTACGTAACTTAAATTAGACTGGCGTATTATAAGTATTGCTTTATTAAGTTATGAGAATATAAAACAATTTGTTTTAAATATCAACTAAAGAATTATTACTATTTCTACGCACAAAACGGTTATTAATAAAAAATAAAAGAACTAAAAGCAAGCGAATGACTTGTAACCAAACTTTAATTCAATTTAATTTAAAATCCTTTCAAATCAAACGGTTGTCCACCCAAAAACACACATATTGGATAATTTCACTAATTTATTGAGAGTCAACAATATTGATTCAGTCTTACACTTAAGACTATTATCAGGAGTTATGTGTTCCTGAATAAAACATAATGCCATATAAATTATACTTGCATTACATAGAAGAAATGGGGTTAAGTTTAGATATGTTTCAGTTTGACTATTTATTATTGTATTATATTTGTGTATTTACTATAACAGCAGGTGTTACTATTGTAAGGTTAACATGGTGTTTACCTGTTGTTAATTTCTCCAAACTATTGTAACAAACCTGTACCTATTTATAAACATTAATTAAATGGATAAAAATTACAAAGGCATTGTGTGAACTGTGTTGTGGGTCATAAATGATTAAGATTTGAATTATCGTAATACAAACAGTGCAGTACTCACCTAACGGAACCTAACCTAACCTAACCTAAGTCCTTCCTAAACATCACTTATTCCTGGTGAATAACACTTAAACCTTGGTACCAAACAGAGGAACCTTATTCACCTATAATGCAACTTTAGTCGATGGTGCATAGCATTTTACGCATGCGAATCAGGAAACATTATCCTACATTAAATTAACCTTACTTAAGTTAAATCCTAGGTGCATAGCACTTAACCTTTCTTGTATAGCACTATATACATGCTGATTAGGAAAAACATCTCCCACCATAATTTAACCTACCCTAACCAAACCTAACCTAACCTAACCTAATACAACAACATACCGGAAATCCTCTCAATCAGACTCAGGTTGATGACCCTAACTACATATTCCAAGGCAAAGGTCTTAAAATAAATTGTCAGTTAGAGAAGATAATTTTCAATTTGGGTTAGGTTGTTAATTTTTAATTAAAAAAATAATAATAATAAGAAGCTAATGTTTGGGCTTCCTATATATTTATGTATATATGTTATGTACTCTGAATGAGCCCAAAAGTAGCATATTTCAATGTCAAGATTATCGGAGAGTTGCAAGCTCATATAGATAATTACTAAAAATAAATAATTATCTATAAATACTGTAACTTAATAATTTTCTTGAACGACAACTAATACACTTAAAAGCAATCCCCATTAGAGTAAGAAAGTCTTAATGTAGCGTAAGTAAAAGTTGTAACAATATCTCTTCAACTCTGCACCCCAAATTGTTTCGTGATTGGATTATTTCAACTAACAGACATTATTTTAACTTACCTTACCTTCTCAAAATGTCTTCATCCATGTACCAGTATTTCCGTACTTGTATATCATACACCTGACAAAATGGTTTCATTTTCTAAAAGGAAATGCCATCAAATGCGATAATTTTCTAGAGCTCAAGATTAACTGAAACATGAAATTCGGGTAAATTAAATTTTGAATTTCCAGCTTCAAGAGCTCAAGATCATTCTACAAATTAAATTAAAAAACTAATACCCACCACTTTCCCTACGACGAGATGGTGCTTCCTGAACACCCGTATTAACAAATACTAAATGGATGAATGAAATGAATTTTCTTCCGTCTATGTTTTGTTCAAGTTTTATTAAAAGTTTATTCTATGGAAGCTGTAGGAAACAATAAGTTATTCTCTGTTTTGTCCGATATGACAATGTTAATAATAATAATAGATCTTTATTCCCATTGATTATACAATATATACAATATAGGATGCATCAACTTAACTTCTATCAACTAACATATATTAACTTAAAAACTACCATTTTGCATAGTAAAACTCGTCTAAACTATAAAAACATTTATTACAAAAACATAATAAATACAGGGTCATTCAAACTAAGCGAAATTAAAAAATATAACCATTCTAAACTTATTCTTAATGACCAGTTAGACATCAATAATTCTCCCCTATTAAATATCTTTCCCCCCACTCTTTGATTGTATAATTGTATATATTATTGTAATTTTCTTATTTTTGTACATTGCATCACCTGATGAAGCCTTTGTAAGGTGAAACGATTCGTCGTGATATATTAAAAGTTTTTTGTTAAACTCTTAAACACTTGTGTTTTATTTCGAATTTGATTATGGAGTTTAAACATATCAGTGCCTATTCAATTAAATATTTATAGAACATTGATTGACGACTACGATATTTATTCCTAATTTATGTAAAGTATTACGTACTTTATTAATAACATTTCCACAATAATTTATGAAATTAAAATTCCTACATTTCTATTGCTAGGTTTATAAAATATACTTAATATAATTTTCTTTTCTATGTGTGCAAGCATTTTGTCTATTAATAAGATTTATTTGTATCCGTTGTTTTTTGAGATGTGTTTTATTGTGCATACCTCTTTCTTAAAATTAATTTCATTTAATGGTACCATGACGAATCTATGTAGAAAACAATTTAAGGCTGCTATTTTTATTCTAAAAGATTGATTCGAGTAAAAGGGTATTAATGTATCAGTAACAAGTCGTTTTTCTATAAGTATTGAATTCTAACTAGTTATTATACTTAGTGAGTTTTAGATATAAAGATATAATTTGTTGTTATTTTCTAATTCCATTGTGAATTTCATTTTGCCACAGAATGAGTTCATTAAATTCAAAAAACTATTCATGTGTATTAATGCAGATGCAGAAAACATAGTCTAAAAAACGAGTTCAATACAATACATATTCTAGTAAACTATTATTGCAGCTAAATAAGCTTTTTTCAAAATTTGTCTTTAAAAAATTCAACTAATGAGGGAAATATTGGTGAATCCATAGGGAAGCCACCCATTTGGTTATTCATTGTAATCTGCATTTAGTACATATTTTTAAATTAACAATAGACTTAAAATATATTCAAATGCAAATAAAAAAACTGGAACGAAGGAAATAAAAATAGGTATATATATTGTATTTTTATTTCAAATAAAACGTTTCTACAGAAGATAAAGTTTCTTTAAATTACAGCATCGTTTGCTTTTGATAGTTTCTACTTTATATAGCCCCTCTTTATAGAAAAGACCATAAGATAACAACATAAAGTACATTCTTAGATAAGAAGTACATGTACATAATGTAAGGGAAATCCCTAAGGTCTTATAAAGTAAACAACTGCTCGAAAGTTACATAAGGATGTTAAATCACAAACTTTAGGAATAGAATTTTCATTTCAACAGCATAGAAGAGGTGTAAATATTCTAATCTCTTTGCCTTTCTTACCATTAAGATGAGATTTTATTTATGAATCAAAACACTGCAACATTTTACAGGAACAGTAAAAGTTAAAGAAGAATTCACCGACGGTACATTACATACTATATATATATTGTGTTTTGTGTGGATGGGAAACCGTTGCCAGATAATATTTAAGTGCTTTTAAAAATGAATATTTCTCCTTCTTCTGAAAAAACCAATTGAAAAGGGCTTGTACTACTTAACTCAATACGAATGAATTGTCAGTCAGAGGCGTCATCATGTTTTTTCCGAGCCCTGGTCAGATTCTATCGAAGAGAAAAAGGAGTATGTTAGATTCAAATTAGTATGTTTGATTAGAGTGTTACTTTCTCATTTAAAGGAATATTTCCTGTCAATACAGTTATTGTATTAATTATCGATCGTCGTTGTTATTATACGTCATAGGTTATATAATTATTATATTAATCTACGAGGCATGTTTTTTTAAGTAAATACCGTTTTGAAAGTAATAAAAAACGTACAAAGCAATCTTAATAATTTTATTTTTATATGAAAGCATGTACCTTTCTACTTTTCTAGATAATTTGCTTCAATATTGAGGCACTTGTTGTTTGACCAGTTTTTGAATACCCTTCTCATAGAACTTTGCCGCCCGACTTGATAACCACTGCATCACAACTGTTTTTACTTCGTCATCGTCTTGAAGACGTTGACCGCTCAGATATTCCTTCAAGTGCAGGAACAAATGGTAGTCATTGGGCGCCAGATCAGGGCTGTACGGAGGATCATCTAGAGTTTCCCGGTGAAAACAAGGGAGGATCAAACTGTAATGGCGTATATACTTGAAAAACATTCCTCGTACTTCTCAAGTATTAATCTCAATAAATACACTCATGTTTAGTTTAAATATTTCTTATTAATAACGATATCCTTTCACTAGAAAATATATCTTAACAGGTTATGGGCCCAGTAGTGAATTAAGTACAAATAATTGGTTGTACAGAATTTGAGTTTACACTACCACGTACGTTAAAAATCATAATAAATAAAATGACTCTATTTAAATTTTTTGAATTAAAAAAGCATAATTATGATTCCTGGATAATTTACACTCAAGCTATGCTATTCAAGAATGGTGTTATGCTGATGGACCCAAAGTATACCATCATGTTTAACTGGAGCTGGCCTGAACCTTTTCCGTCAAATGTTTTTGAATAATTTTAACTAGGGAATATGAGGTTTAATATTCTGTGTTACTATTTAATGTCAGTTCTATTTTTCATTTGGATCAGCGAAACCATACGAATTAAGAAAAAGCGGCATGTGGTTTTTAGATCGTTCTTCGCCTTCAAAATCCCTGCTTAACTGTCAAAACATATCAGAAGTTTTTCTTAATTTAAGGTATTTTCATTCCTGTGTATTATGAGTGTCTTGATTTACATCTAAAGCAAAACATTTTGTTCCCGTGGATTTCTAAATAAAGCGACGTGGAGGCAAAAAATCTGTTAAGCAATCTAGTTTTTAAAATTATTTACTATAGAAAAAGGTAAATAAGCAGACGCGCAACACAAAACAACAAAGGCAGTTTTGTCAGATAAGACACATTTCATGACTTCCGCTCTTTTCACTATTAATAATTTACGAATGAGAAAAAGTTATCGTACTATTCCCAGAATCTCCTGTAAATGCAGTTGGGAACTCCAGTCACATTTAAAGAGAAATGGTCCATTGGGAATATTATGTGGAAATCGCTGACTTTCATTGCTCCTGTCTTCGACAAGTTTATCTAACAAATAATGCAAAAACAGGAAAGGCGATGTATTAGACACGGTCTGCAATCTGAAATGAAGTAGGTATAGGTATCTAGTCGTATGGGAAGTAATAAATATGAATATTTTATAAAAACATACCTGTGATGTTTTAATACGTTATTTTAAGATGCTTGCAACACAAAATCGTTTGGCAATAAAAAGAAGACCAAATTTTCAGAGGTTAGTGGGTATTAATGGAACTAATTAAAATTAAGTAAACAAATCTAAATTTAATAATAGAGAATTGTTTGTCTCAATTTGGTTATTACGTAATATATCTAATTTATCATATTTGATTATTAATTATTTAATACATTTAAAAAATTCAAGTTATTTTCAAATTAGAGTGTTCTTTGATGGAAAGATCTTCCAGTTTGTCCAACATAAAAACTAAAATTAAATTAACTACAATTCTGATTAACACAAGTGTACACAATTTTTCACACTAGTAAATCTATTTCTCTCGTCGCCGTATTCTTCGCCACTACTTATACTCGCATTCAACTGCCGCCTCTCTATGACTATCGCCTGTCTATCGCTCCTGTCACTTGTCAACGCACGATATAAACAAAACTGACTCGGTCCGCTCAGTGCACTCGCTTTTATAGTTTTTAGCATTTCTTCCAGAACGTTCCACAATCTTCCCGTGTTAGTATTGTCTTTTTATTGATCGTTTCTAAAATATTCCAGACGTATCTATTCCAGGAATGAGGACTGAAACAACACAAACCGCAAGTACAGTTCGTGACAATACATTAGTTAGTTCCATTTTTTATTAGACTTTACATTGTCAGCTATCGTCCAATAGTAGGACAATAAATAATTACATACATCTCTTCAAGAATAAAAAAAATATTAACAACAAGAAAAGTTATGTGAAGCCATTCCAACATTTAATAGACTACCTAAAAAACAATAAAAAATAAAAACTTTATTGTCAAACGTAAGCTAAAAAGTACAAAGCAACATTAACATTACGTTTTTTACACCAATCATGCTTGAGATGTTAATAAGCAACAATTATTTTTTTTAAATCATAATTTTCAGATTTTATACCTTTTTTCTTTTAAATATCTAGCTGATAGGAATGGTTTTATATCTTTAAGTTTTATCTATTGCAATGTCCACGTACAGGAATTTTTTGTGTCCTCTGTGGATTTAGTCAATGCAAATGTATGGTAAAGTAATTAATTAATTAAAATTAACTAAATCAATTTTATTGGTTTTATGTATTTTTTGGCTTATTTATGAAGGGATATTCCCCAGAAAGATCGCCTACATATTGTGAACTTACGTTATGTAAAATAGTTTGTCCAAAACGCTAAATTAAAACTAAGTTAGGTAGTTATAAATTTGCCCTAGTTATAATTATTTCTGTAGTCAAAAATTGAGATTAGGGTGTTATATACCAGCGTAAATAGTCGCGGTCGGAGTGTAGGTAAAATGTAAAGAAGGTTAAAAATTCAGTGAAATTTTTTAGAACAAAGCAACCACATTTCAATTTTTCTTTACTATTTTCATTCGTCTGATCTGGTATCATATTTTTAATTTCAATCAAAAACTCGATAAAGTAAATAAAATTATGAATCGGATAATTGAAAAGAAAAACTTACAGCATTTGCCTAAATCAACCAAGGAAATCACAGAAAACCTGTACTAGAGCAGCCGGACCCGGGTTCGAACCGCTGGCCTCCCTAATGGTAAGCAATGATCTAGAGCACTAGACCACGCCGCTCGGTGTATACTTGAACTGAAAATCGAAGTAACGGTTTAAAAAAAACAAAAAATTAATTTCACACATGATTATTGACTATATTTTTCTGAAATGCTGATTTGTTTTTACTATTAACAGATTAATAATTTTTACCAAGCCGCTGTGCTAGTTACATTTCAATTCACCCTCGTATATTCGAAATTCTGTTGATTCTAAAATGAAACAATAATTTTATTTGCAGAGACATAGTATTCTGAGGATACCTAATTAAAAAAAATCTGTACAAAATTAGTCTTCTTATATTAAAACTTTTCATTTACTTCTTTGACTTAAATTCACGATTGAATGAGTATTGTTATTAGTTCTCCTTTGTATTTAAATTAAGAAAAGGACAGTCGCTGTAATTACTATAAGGTAATATTGAAGAGAAATACATAAATGAGAGGTAGTTCTAGAAATCAGCAAATCAATATCTATATTTAGAACGTATATTAAAATATAAGATATAAGTATTTTGTGTCTCCCAATTAAACTCTGTTCCAAACTTTGAAGAAAAGAATGTAATAAATAAAATTGAGAAGTAAATAGGAAACATTGTTGCTTAATATCATATTCCGTTAAAAGTGACAGGGTTGAAAGGAATACTTCTTACTAAATTCAAGTGTTTCAAGTGAACCTTCACGGCAAAATGAAAACGAAACAATTATTACAAGCAGAACACTCTGAATTCTCTGCATTGAGGTATTATAACACTTCTCAATTGAGAAATAGCAAAACGTCACATATTTTCAATGAAATATAAAAACGTATTAAGAGAAACTTACCACAGAATGTCTATCTGTGAGTGTAAGTGAGCAATCGGGTAGTGTTGAACAATTAGCGTTAAATAACACTACATTTCAGTAATACCACAATGAATCGTTTATTAATTCGGATTTAAATTTCATTTGTCACTTCGGAAAATACTATTAACGATGACTAGCTAGTCATGCAAACAAATACTCAGGATACCAATACACTATTTTAAAAAATGCTGAATTTATTGAGAATGTTTTTGCAAATTTTGAAGGATTTTTGGAACCAGAAATTAATGTACAGAAGTTAATTTCTGGTACCATCACTAACTTAAAATTCCTAAACAATTGAACGTCTAGGTATATATTTTTTAAATTATCCATTTCTGATTCGGTATCAAATTAGTGAAATAATATAAAATTTTTGATAAACTATTTATTGAAAGTATCAATAAAATGCAGTGTATATCGGTTTATTAAACGTATATTGAGAATTAAGTTTAAAGAAGATCGACCGATCTGAGAGAGAGCAAAATGATGACTTACTAAAGTATAAAAGTACCAATACTAAAAAGAGTAACAAAGCAACACACGCAAACACATTAACTTATTTGGTAGACTAAACAAAAGTTGACTTATTACTCTAGCCGAGGTACATTCATCTACGTATATGCTTATAAACTAGCGACACAACTAAGAATAATTCTGATACAAATAACAAAACATTACGAATACAACTTAACAATTTTAAAGTTACAGATTTTTCTCTTCATAATGATCTGAACAGGTTGAAACAATATTGTTCAGAATTCAACAAAAATTTTAGTGGAACTTGCCAGTGTTTTGTTGCTCATCAAAAAAATTTACAATTATTTCACAAAGAATGCGATAAAAAAAATTTCAATTCCAATTATTGATTGTGTCCATCAAATTTCACTAAATAAATTTAACATAAAATAAGCATGAAGATAACGATTTCATAGATACTTTGCAATCAAACTCATTTATTGAACCTGCATGTTTTAACAATTAGGTAGGTGTTAAAATATACATACTACTAAACAGAGTTTCTTTTCTCATTTAAACAATTACTTTAAATAAGTAAGCGATTTGAGGAAATGCGCGAGTATCTGGCATCCTCGAACATTTCTTTAAATCGCTTACTTATTCGTGTCTAATTCTTGAAACCGAAAAAGAAAAAGAAAGGCTTTGTAACCGCCGAAAGACATACTATATATACAGAGTGAGCAGAGCGGACTCTGGTACTGGTATGAGTTGAATTCAACTAAACGTGAATAGCTTTAGATACATAAAAGGCTTAAGAAGCCCTTTTATTTTTCGTAAAATTAACCAGATATAGTTACCCATGGCAGAGCTTTTCTAAAAATGATTCGTGCTTCGAATCATTTGCAATATATAGCATTTCGGACTTAATAATGCCGGATATTATATATATATATATATATATATATAGCATATTTTATTTTGTCATTTGAATCCATTTTTTATGCTCTTTAGATCTATCTGGATATTTTCTACCATTTAACTTGAAAAGTTTTAAATAATATTGGATTTTTTTATAAATAATGGAACATCCAATGTATCGAAAGAGGATAAAACATGGAATCGAACAACTAAATAAAATATGCTAGGTGCTATTTTTTATGAAAGTTTATTATAGTTGATTTTTTGTAGTTTGGGTTGCGGTGCAATCTTTTTTCCAATAAGTTAAATTATCTCAGAAACTATTCATCGCATAATGGGCATACAAGTTGGTTACCAAAGACACCTTAAAATTTTATGTTTCATACGAATTCATCATAAAAAATATACCATTCAATTTAAAATAAGAAAGTTGACATCAACATCCGATATAACCGGAGGTGCCCGACAGTTGAAATTATTTTAGTTAAGTAGATCATCCTTAATAACCCCTACTCCCAAATTTTCAAATCTGTAACATGCATAGTTTCCCTGAAACGTCTAATGTACCACTCAGTTATAGCAAATATAGTGAAAAAATATAAATTTTAATAAATTCGGTTAAGCTAGGATCTCCCTTATCCTTGACACTGGTGGGTGGCATATCGGAGATGTCCTTTTGCCGTTCTGGTTACGGTATTTATACCTATGGGTACTGTAGAGTGATTGAGGATAAAGTAATATTCATAGGAAAAAAACCAATATCTAAATAGTGAGTATTTGGAATAAAAAATGAAATAGGTAATGACGAAAAGGGACTAGGCATACGCGAACTTAATCTTCTTTTTTTTGAAGCTTAGGGTCTTCAAAAAAGATTAAGTTTGGATCATAAAGAAAAAACTAATAACACACACGAATATATAAAAGAGAGAAAATGACAAAAAACAAAGGTAAAAGAAAGCGGGGATAGTAAATATATTAATAGGAAGGAATAAGAGTTATAGATAAATAAAGTTAATATTATAGTGTAAAGTATTAAGGTACTATTTTCGTAGTAAGCCTATTGTAAGGTGCATATTTTAATCAGTAGCGTTTGTATTATAAATAAAAACATGTTTCGATCGACGCGAGTTCGAACGTGAATTTCTTTACACTAATAATGATAGCATTGTGAACTATGTTTAGTCGAGGATTCCCAGCAGGACAATTTCATTCATTAAATTATTATTCTGTGTGTGACAATTGAGTTTTTCGGGTGTGCTGTTGTTAAATTTTTGTTGTTTAAGTGTGTTATTTCAAATATATGAAAATATTGGATTCAGATGAGTTGCGCATTGAGTACTTCAAGCATTTTCATTTTTAATAACTATTTAACCGATGGATTTGTGCAATGAAGCTAATTGATAATTTATATTGATTCAAAAGTCATTAATGATAATATATACAGGGAGGCTACCTAGACTGTTAGCTGCGGTGACACAGTCATTATTAATATTACGGGCTGAGGTTTTAGGGCGCTGCGGTTGTACAGTTATCTAACTCATTAATGATCTCAGTCCAGTTTTTGGGCAGAGAAATCTGTCTTACAGAGGTAGTACGGAAGCAGAGTAGGATTACAGTATCATAAATGTAAAATAGATGATTACACTAATGATTGGCTGCGGTCAATGTATTTCTTTCATACTTATTTATATTGCAATAAGGCCTTATTTAGAGTTTGATGCATAATAAAGGCCAAGTAAAGGTATGCTTGAGTGCTCACACATATTTCTTTTTATATTTTGATAAAGGTACTGGAAGATAAAAGGAATTTCTAGCGAGTGATCATTATAGTGATTGGCATCTTTTGATTGAATAAATGAACATTCGTTATTTATATATTCAAGTGAGTGTTACATTGTTCAATTTATGTTTGTTGGATTGATATCAACTTATATTATTGTTGCGCTCGGTTATTCACATACTAAAACTATGATAGTGGTTGTTACGCAGGGTGAACCAGGTAGTCTTCCTGCTAATTACGAGTAAAACCATAACCACAGCAACGGTGACTAAATTGGTCCATGACGTAGCAGCTAATTCATTTCGGGGAATTAGATTATTATTAACCGAGACCTTTTGAAGTGCATTTGACATACGTACTATCTTCAGCGAATGACCGCTTGCAGCAACGACCACAGGTGGCCGAGTCGATGTTAGTTCAACCGCATCTTCGTAATTTTTGTACAAAATTGAATCGAAAACATTTGTATCATACATCACTTACCACAAACCAATTGTTTCTTTTACAGAATTTTAATATGATCAAGAGCAAGAAGTTAGCATTATGGTCACTAACATTTAACTACTGCAATATTACTTATTACAATATTACTGCAGTAAGCCACATTCAATATACGAAAACACAAAATAACAAAACATTGAAACCGTTACTATCGTTGTCGCCATAGTTTGACGAACTTAATTGAAAAGTCAGTTTTTTGAATGACACATTGTGATGATTGATAATTGCAGTCGTGTTTTTTAACTATTTATTTACAATAACTTAAGGAAAAACTATTAACAAATAGAACACTTAAACAAACACATTAACAAAACAAAACATAAATTACGGACAGAGGACTGCATGAAACCAACAAATGAAATTGTACTTGTATTAGCTGAGTGTTGTTATAATCCTTTTAATTATTTCTCTTGTGTAAGAAGTAAGTAATTTCTATAAAGGAATGACTCCTTAAGATAAAAATTTTGGAAAAAAAGAAGAAACATAAAGATTTCACCAGCTGTTGATTGTCCTACACGTCGATTTAACGGAAATTGTGAAAATAATTAATTATTCATCCGGTTAACATTAAAAAATGCACTAGAGAGAATATTTTTTTATAATTTCGTAAATAATAAAATAGCAGAGTGACGGGTTTTGGTTTAATTTCAGCGAAATATTAGATATCTTACAAGTTTAAATTTGTCAAAATTAAATTTATATTTGCACACATGTAGAAAAATAACTTGAGGCAAGGTACACCGCAAAGGTGTATTAATTAATTGGAAACATGCTCAGCATGTTTCTGTTTAATCAACACAATAAACATATGCATAATATGTACTTATTTCAGCTGTGTGTTTTTAGTGTTATTTATGCATTCTGTTTTGTTTACTTAAGTTTAAAATATATATTTTCTCGTATAAAGGTACCAAAATAAACAAGCAGAATGGAATGACTTTTAAAATGCAAATATCAAGGTATGTTATAAAAACGAATATCAGTTACATGTCGCAATGATATAGAATTATTACAGGTACATTGTGTTTACGTTGTTACGTTGATGTTCAATGTTCTGAGATATTGCTCCCATTATTGATGTCAATGATGATTTAAAATTCAATTATCGCAAACTAAGATTTTGCTTGTGGCCACCAAGAACGTTCAATTTTAGAAATTTAATTGAGTTAACTTAGCACCAGGTTTCAATCAATTTAGATTTTTTCAATTGATAACACAATATAATGTATTAGTAACAAGTGCGCCCGGCGCCTCCTACAAAACTATCTCTATAAAGCACTATAGTTAGTCCAAACACATGGTTGAAAAGGGACCAGGGTACCTCCTACATGTTGGCGAACTTATCTAAAATGCACTATCATTCATTATAATAACATCTCATAGTTAATAGCTTAGTATTCAGGAGGACATCGATTCGATTCTAAGTCCTATTTTTCTGTAATTTCCTTAGATCACACAGGTAAACGCTGGATCAGTTGTAGTCCACAAATAATTTTTCATTTTGTAGCGGTTAGTTAAATTTAATATGTTAAATTTATAAGTATTATTAAAATCTTCGGAGAATTAAAATGTAACTATTACTTTATGCTAACAAACCGACGAACGTAAAAATGCCTGTCTGGATGAACTAGACTAAACAATAAATAAAGATTAGGAGTGCAACGGGGTACAATATCGATGCGAGATCATTGCACTCTAATAAGGTCGTTAAGGGTTAGAATAGCTTGGCAGTAGATAAAAAAAGGAACTATAAAAAGTCAGAGTTTGTAATATATTGGTTAGTAAGTCTTTACCTTTCGTTATTTTACATTTATGCTGTTGATTACGTAATCTTATTGTTCTGTGTGCTTGTCTTTTTTGTGTGATCCAAATTAAACTTATTTTTAAATTTTATCGGACTATTCTTTTTGTTGTGTTATTTTTGTTCATTTGTACACCGAACAAACCCCGATAATTTCATCAACTACCACCCACATGTTTCCACATTTCCTAAAAGGATGCTGAAGAACGCTTTCCACCCTATCCTCCAGCTTTCCACTAGAGTATAGACCGGAGGGGCTGTCCGTCTACCAGCATTAATTTTAGAACTGGTGGTAATAAAATACGTAGAAGTTTATTTCCTCTGTTTCATATAAAAGGAAGATTAAAAACTACAAACCGTTATTTGAATTCACTCTCAATTCAGAATAATATCGTACTGTATTAACGATTTTCATTTTTACTTCTATTTGTTGAGATCAACTATTATTGTTGTGATATACATAGAGGAGGAATTTAGGCATTTGATAAAATGGAAGCAGTATTGACAGTATGTAGAGCATGGAATGAAAATAAATATAAAATTTATTGATGATATAAAAATTGGAGACGTAAAACTAGTTGAAATCTCTGATTTTCGATATCTAGAAAGTAAGATAAGTCAGGAAGGAAAAATCGGTAGAGACATAAAACAAAGGATAGCGCATGGTCGAAAAGCTTTTAATAAAAGTAAATCACTCCTGTCATCGAAATGGATTATTTAAAGTGAATGTTTGGAGTACGGCTCTGTAAGGGTGCGAAACGTCGACAGTGGCCGCAGCGGAAAAAAGTTAGAAGTGTTCGAAATATGGAGGTGTCGTGCTATAGGCAGTTGTTGAAAATTTCATTGATAGAATAAAATGAAAAGGATAGATAGATTGGTAGGACACCTTTTTGGACACGAAGGACTAGTTAGAGGCAAAAATTGGAGTAAAGAGAAGAAGAGCAATCCCAAGATTAAATTACTGTTTACGAATAGTTAGAGATGTAAAACGTTCTAGGTTAAGGGAAATGCTAAAATTGGCTTAGAATTCAGATTAAGCAGCAACATCCAGTAAATTAAACATTAGTACGTTAACTAATTCCATCTTTTAATTAAAAATTTTATTAGACAGGTAACACCATAATTTCGTATCATGAGGGGAGGTTGCTTCACAAAATTACCTTACAAACCTACCTACACGAAAGTACCACAGACAGGTAGAACATTATTATATAGTTTATTATTAAATAATTAAAATTTCTATTTCGAAACTAAAATTCAGACGTACCAAAAAATCAATCTAAATAGGGTTTTATGCATTATGTGGCACACAATAAAAGAAATGTAATGGTCAGGATCTGAAAATAATAGTAAATGAGAAACGACCTTCTCGCCATGTATGTATCATCTCGAACGATTCGAAAATAACCTTTATATTCTTTTGAATTAGTAAGAGTTCGCAATATTTTCGCAATTATTTCTAATTATTAGTTGAATAGATAGATTTCATTTGGTCAGGTATTACTTCACACTGCTTGATTTTGAATTAAGTAAGATGCATCTTATGGGAATTCAATTTGTTTTGTAGTGTATCGTTATTTTTAAATAATTTCGGATGTACATCATTTAGTAAATAAATTACAGTCACATGAAAAATATTCGAACTAGATGTATGAGAGGAAATACTTAAGCTATTCAGAGCCACGTGTGCTAATGATAAAATGGTTATTAGATTAACTGTCTCATGTAATATTTAGTGTTGGAAGCTGCTTTTCTTGGAGGTTAGTATGGACCCTGACATCTTCATTTAGTTTGAACATTTAAGTGATATTGAGAGTTTTTGGTAGTGTCTAATTATATTCCTGTGTATTTTTATTTTGGAAAATCACATCTTCATTTCAACACTCTGTAATATATAGTATTTAATATACGAGGCATGTTTTTTAAGTAAGTGCCGTTATGAAATCAGAGTGCTGCGGTCAGCGTTCCGCGCATGCACACTGAGTACCTACACACTGATTCATCATTGTTTACTGAGTGTTTATGATGCATCCGTTAATCGTGAGTCCCGCTGACTGTGAAGTCCATTATGAGTGATGGTAACGAAGTGGATGAAAGCATTTAAATATGGCCGCACAAATGTGCATGACAATGCCCGTCCGCATGTGACTAATCGAACCAAAGATCTCATCACATATTTTCACTGGGAAACTCTAGAGCATCTTTAGTACAGCCCTGATATGGCGCCCAGTGACTACCATTTGTTCCTGCACTTGATGAAACATCTGGGCGGTCAGCGTCTTCAAGACGATGACGAAGTAAAACAGTTGTGATGCAGTGGTTGACAAACAAGTCAAGCGGCAGAGTTCTATGAGAAGGGTATTCAAAAACTAGTCAAACGTTATGACAAGTACCTCAATATTGAAGTAAATTATGTAGAAAAGTAGATTAAAGTACAGGCTTTCATGTAAAAATAAAATTATTAAGATATCTTTGCACGTTCTTTATTAATTTCAAAACGATGCTTACTTAAAAAACATGCCTCGTATTATCTTCGATAAATTTCTAAGTGTCATACTTGTATAGTTATGAAATAATGCACCAAGCAATGTGAAACGTTGAAGCATTGCACAACTAATAATCATACAGATTTCAGTTTAAAAAAATTCAATAATTTATCTTTATAGCGACGAAAATAGAAAAGTATGAAAACATATACAATGAAATGATCAATAGGTACGTTGTGATGATAAACCATAAGGAAGGGTCTCCCTCGATGTAGCTTGATTTACAACTCAAGGAGGCATCCGTATTTTAAAATATGTATTTACATATTTATATTGATAAATTAAAACGTTAATACAAGCAAACATAAGCCTAAATTAAATAAACGATGTCGGGGCAGAGCTCCAGAATTCAAATGAAGCAAACAAAGGCCGTGTTTTGCAGCAAAACAATTCTTCGTTCCTTAATGGAAAGGGTGAGATGTATAAGTATTGTAATAAATTAATTGCAACGCATTTTATATAGGGCAGACTGGACGTAATATCAAAACTAGAATATATGAACACACAAAATCAATAATCAACTTAAAACACTCAACTGGCTTAGCATCTCATTGTATAACAATAAACATAATATAGATTCAGAAAATGTAAAATTGTTACACAATTCCAAAAAAGGAAAACGTTTAGATTTATTAGAACAATTAGAAATTAAAAAAGTTATTTGTAAAAAATATATTGTTAATAATCATCAGCAATTTTTAAATACACCTTTAATTAATTTAAGAATATACGACTGTATCCCTTTAAACCTGTAAACTTTAGATATAAACACTGTTTAATAAATTTAATTTTAGTAATAAGATTACTCTTGAAAAAGGCATAACATGCCGAAACAACTATGAGGTACCATTTGAAACATTTAAAAGCATTTAATTTATTTACCTTCTCAAATAATGTTTCACAAGGAACCGACCTTAAATTCCATTCAAATTATTATAAATTAATCAGTACCATAAAATGTCACTCGTACATGTATTGCATATATACAGTACCTACATATATCGTTAATGCGTTCCAGAGAAAAATGTAAAATCGTGCGCTTAACTATGCCAAGCAGATATATTCTTGTTAGTATTTCTCTAATCCAAGTAATTCTACAAAAATGCATTTCTTATAATACATTACCTTATCCACACGGCAAGCTTTTATGTTATCCCGTCTTTATAAAGGAAATTTAAAGTTTCTGTACCTAATAAAATACATTTAGGTACCTATTTTAATGGAAACGTACGACGACTTGCTTTTTAAAGACATTTCTCGACATGAAAATGGGATATAGTTTCTATTTTATACCAGTCGCTACTGAAAACTTCAATAACAAGTATATCTAATTTTACGCACCTTCCGGTAAGAATATTGTTAAATAGCTCAAAATTAATTAGTTAGTTAGTTAAATATTCTTTTATTAAAATCATACTCAATAACAACAGTTAAAAGAAGACAAGCCAATTTGCCACAAAAATACACTCACTGAAAAGGAAACTACCACAAAATTACTAAAAGGTGTCAAAATGTGTAGGAGAATTTTAGACTTTTAAGCTCTTATAATGAATATACTCACCATATGTTACATATTAGCAAAACGTTTCGAGGAAATAATCATTCAAGATGACCGCCTGAATCAAATTTTACATTATTGTTCAAAAACTATTAAGGTATGAATTTTTAATTTAATGATGAATGATATTGAGAAGCGAAAATCATTAAATAGTTTCCAAAACCTTCTCGAAGTCACTACCGTAGACGCCGTCAGTAATGAAAATCATACTGTTTGTAAGGGAAAGATTCCATGAACAAATCAGGAAGAAGTTTGTAACCGAGTCAAAAGCTACTCATTTTACTAAGTATAGACATCTATAAAAAATAATACACAAATTCATTACTTCTAATATCAAATTTGAATGGTTGTTTACAACCGATCTACCTTTTATAATTTCAATAAACATTTGAGAAAAGTATTTTCTTGCATTATTCAGTCCACGATATTACACAAGAGCCAAAATCCTTCCTATACCCTGTGAATATCAATATTATAGTATTACAGAAGCAATAGTCATATCTTGTTTCTTATTTCTGAGCTATTTCAATAATAATAATCAATTGTAACTTTGTTAATCAAAGAAATACAAAACACAATAAATTGTCCTTTAACTTACTTTTAAGAATCGTGGAAGTGGATGGATGGTAGTTTGAAAGAGACGTAGGATGACAGAAAAGTAGTGAAATATTATCTGTGGAATAGAATATTACTGCCAGAGAATTTGCCTAAATGATCCAAGGAAACCACAGGAAAACATAGACTAGTACAGGCGGACCCGAAATCGAACAGGTAACCTCCCAAATGCTAAGCTGTGATCTATACCATTAGAATACGCTGCTCGGTGGTCTGCCTAAATCATATTCTTAATTTAATAGGTTCAAAACATGCAATGTCCCTCTGATCACCCCTGTGATTTCTATGCAACTTAACTCTAATTTACAATTACAATATGTACAAAGAAAATACAGAAAATTAAGCTAATAAGGAAATAAATAAATCGAAATTATATGTAACATATGTACATGTATATAGAGCAATGGAAAACGTAACAGTATGATTTTAACGAATTACGTTGGTTTGTGAAAAATAAATTGATCTACACACGAGGTAATATTTTTTCATTTGCGATTCAATACAATAAAACTCGATTTAATTGAGATAAATCCTTGGTGCTGTTCCTTTTTTCGGTCCTTACTAATTAAAAGCTGGGAAGCATTTTAGCGAAATAATACGCTGTTTTAATTACTACAAATAGAGCTGGTGCGATGTTGGCTTTTAATGTGCTTTTTTAAGATTTGTGAGAACACAAAATGACTTCAATAAAATTCCTTTCATAAATGTAGGTCGCAGTAGTAGCTAAACCCGAATCTCTCTCCGCACAAACCAAGTACATACTTAAGTGCGCTTTATTATTATAAAGTGGTATTAATTTATAACGTATTTATTTACCTCCAAAGGCATTCAAACGATTTTGAATTACATTAGAGCTAATTGACTCAGAAAACGTAGATTATTAGTTTAATAAAGCCTTATATGCAAATACGACCCTTTTATAACTAAGGCTGCTTGTAGACGGAGAGACTACGTATTAATAGAACAAAAATGGGCTCATACATACATATAGTACAAGCCGCTTTCTTAGTATAATAATGTGTCAAAACTCCTGACACCAGACAACATTTTTTATGTGTTTTCAGCAAGAAAATTTAAATCTTATCTATACAGATAAATGAAATTGGAGCATCCGTTTGCAATATTAAAATAACCACTTTTTACTAAATGTATATGGTACATATACCAAAATAACATTTTTTTAAATTTTTGTCTGTCTGTCTGTTTGTTCCGGCTAATCTCTGAAACGGCTAGACTGATTTTGACGGGACTTTTACTGGCAGAAAGCTAATATAATAGCGAGTAACTGACGCTACTTTTATTTTAGAAATTAATAACAATTAAAACATTATGACTGATGGAATGGTAAGGAAGTGGGTGAGAGCATTTAAAGATGGCCGCACAAATGTGCATGATAAACAACGAAATGGGCATCCTTCGATCGTTAATGAAGACACTAATAGGAAACTCTAGATCATCCTCTGTACAGCCCTGACCTGGCGCCCAGTGACTACCATTTGTTTCTGCTCTTAAAGAAACACCTGGGCGATCAGAGTCTTCAAGACGATGACGAAGTCAAAACAGTTGTGATGCAGTGGTTAACAGTCAGTTAAATCAGGCGGCAGAGTTTTATAAGAAGGGTATTCAAAAACTATTGAAAGGTTATGACAGGTGCCTTAATATTGAAGGAAATTATGTAGAAAAGTGGATTTTCGTCGCAGTTCCTTTTATAACTCACTGTTAGATTTTTGACAGCTATAATAACGCGGAATCGCAACACTACACTTAATGATTTCAATTTTTTCAATATGAGAAGTAATAAACAATAAAGAACAAGTTACGAATTTAGAATGTGTAGAAGTATACATCTACAGTAACTATGGTAATCTGTACCCCATCGACCGATCAAATACTACATATGAATCCACAACCCCTTCACCTGCCTGTCACTCTCTATATGTATACCTGTATTCTTACACACCCACGATACAGCTATGAGTGTGTAATATTCTAAAGTGTGTTAATTATTATTAACAATACGTATCAGTGTTTCTACACACTCAAGTATATATACACATTTTTTTTTTGGTTACGTTAAACAGAATTGTTTACACACCATAAACAGTTTTATTTTTACCATAAATATTGATTAATAATTGGTTGATTATGAAAATCAAAGATGCAAAATAACACACATAATCTTCATTACACATTTTTTTGTGATGTTAATACCAAAATTTGGGCTGCAAATTTATGGCTTGGGGTAAGATTAGTTTTAACCTCAAGACCAGTTACAACCAACAAAAATTTGTTGTTAAAAACAAATCGTAGAAAAACGAACTTCTCCTTTGTCTTCATTTCATCCGTCTCATCTTTCTCTCCCTAACCACACTACCCCCCCCCCCATTTCCACGATTCCTGCAAGGAGGCTGAAGAAGGCCTTACGCCCTATCCTCCGGCATTGCACTACAGTGCAAGGCTAAGTATCTAGTTTATTTTGTTAGTTTTTATTTGCTGATGAATAACTTCTTGATTCTAAATAATCACCTCAGTTCACGTATTTATTATATAAACTTATGAAATCACCTGAGCATTTACTTGGATTTATGTTGTTTTGTATATAAAACTAACAGAACTATGACAAATTGGTTAAGGCTTTCCCGGCCAGTTGATGATGAACTTTCAGCATCGGTGATGGAAGGACCTCTGAAGAAAGTCGCCACTCGTGCTAGCGAAACGTTAGGAAGCAGTTCCAACCGACGACGGCCTTTAGACCAGAATCAAGACTACACCAGTTTAACAGAACTGTTGTTTTAGTTTACTAAAAATTTGTTTTCTCGGAGCCCCAAGTTTATATCGAATTCCGTACCCACCTCATAAGCAACAACTCTTTAGTTGTTCGGTTACTACAAACCTTTTAATCAAATCAGGAAAAGGAAATTACTCAATCAAATACGTAATAACCGTAAAATGAGAAAATGGGCATTAAAATAACTCAGGGTCTAAAATATCAGTTGTAAAATTACTTTATACTAATCAAACGAATCCGTATAAAATTCTAAAAGGATTCCAAAGAAGTTACTATTACTTTGAAAAACAACTGTGACTATAAAAACTTTTTGATTATTTGTTTATGACGCCTAACTTCATTTATAAGAAAAGCTCTTTAAAGGTACCTAAAATTTTTAATGTTTATATCTTAATCACTTTGCACCAGAGTGTCTTTAAATAGAACAGTACTCCCATCACTCACATCAACTAGTTTGAATGAAACACAATGAAATTTTCCCTTTTTAATTCTCAAATCTAAAAATCTGCATTGTTTCAAAAGTCTACGTCATTGTGAATCTTTATGTATTTTTCACATCGTTCCCAATTTTCCAAGCTTTTTGAATATGAATATATTTTCACCGTACAAGGATATACAAGGATTCGTGAACTATCCTAATACCAAATTTAATGTAATGGCAATCCGATTAAACGTTCGACATTTGTATTGTACAAGATATATCCGGTAAGTATGTTGTTTTAGAAAGATTAATTGAAGAAAAAGATAAACTTTTGAAAAATTTCAAATAGTTTATTTGCACACATTTCCAACAACTCTGTCACGTACGGTACGCATCCTAGACTGCGTCTTCAGGAACCTCGTTAAGGATCTTCATTACATTGGTTCGCTTCAATCGTCCCAAAACAGGTGCCCTTTAGAGCGCTTTTTATGCTGAAGAATAAAAAATCAGTCCGGATAAGGCCCGGATTTTACGGGGCTTGAGACAGTGTTACCAAGTTGTTCATGGTCAGGAACTACAGAACGCACAGAGTGGTAGCGCTGAGAGCGTTCTCTTGATTGAGCGACCAGGTGGAGGCGATCTCCTCTCTCATGCAGATGAATCTTTTTATCAATCTCTCCAGCACATCTACGTTGTAGGCAGTGTTCACTGTCAATGGACCTCACCCTTGAACACTTTTAATCTTTCCGGCCATCCTAAAACATCTTCAACAAATTCAAAACTCGAGAATACGGATGAGCTGAGTCCCCATAAGTTTCCTTAATCGTTGTGTAAGTGTCGACAATATTTTAGTCGAGTTTTCTATAATTGATGGCATATTGTTATTCTAGCGAGTCCATTCTGTGTCGTGACACAGGCAATAAATTGGAGTACACTAAAACAACTACACTGACACTCCTAAAGATTAGAGCAGACTTAGTTTGGAAGCGCTAGGTAGCTGAAGCCTCCCATCCCCCACCTTAGTGACCTGGTACGAATGCGCTACGGCTAATAGAAACTCGAAATGAATGCCTTCTTTACCAGAGTAAAAAACGCCTAACCGTGTATGGGGATATCATAGTTGGCAATGTAGCTGCTACATTGGATATAAACGGTAAAAGTATCATACGGTAATTTTCTAATTATAAATTTATTAATTAATGGTACACACAACGTAGTCACCTCCACACTTTTGCCACCAATTTGGAAACTTGCATATTCCTTCCTCAAAAATTTTGAGGGCGAGTTGTCAGCCAATTGCGCACATCCATCCATCCATACTTGCGTTCAAGTGATTTTATCAAGGGCGCGAACAAAAAATAATCACAGGGTGACAAGTCAGGGCTATAAGGAGGATTATAGATGCTCGAGGGTTTCCCAGCCCATTTCTCCCAATTTATTCCTTGTCAAAAGAATGCAATGTAGCATCCTCAAACTGTGCCTTAAAACGAATGAAAATTTCCGATGGTTTAACGCCTTCATTGGTTAAAGTTGTGCAACAGATGAAGGTACCTTGCGCTCAGTTATGGCTGTACTGCGGACAGAACCGAGCGCAGCTGCTACCTAAGCCGGCTTTCGCCTCCTCATAACTCAAACAACACTCGAACATCGAATTCTCTAGATCGGAATTACGTGCTAAGCTAAATAGTAAAATTACCGTTTATATTTGATTTACCCTCGTACAAAAAGGTTTATGAACTAATTCTGACACATAAATACAGACAGCGTAGTAAATGCCGTCTGTAGATATTGTCTACTTATTGTGGGATTCAGTAATGTGTAACAAGTTTCTTATTTAGTAAGAATATCAACTTATTAAACTGAACCCACGGTATAGCTAACTACATAGTAGACAGGCAACCAGATCCAACAAAAAAGGAAACTATTCCCGTGGATATAATAATAAATATAGTACTCATCAACCACTGTCTATAGGTATCAGGTACGTTGGTTGGTGTTCTGCCGGAGCTGCCTACAGCGTGTTGGTGAGAACCAACGAATTCGATATCGCGATACACGTCTTGTACTTTCGCAGAACGCTAACCAAGAGCACAGTTCTATTTTTGTTCATATTTACACATTATAATTTTTAACTATATAAGTCTATTGACCTGGACGTTTTTCATACATTGTTCATGCAAATCAATTTCTATTATATTCTGAATTAATTTTTCTTCAGCCTGTTTTTCATTTTACCCTGCTTTCTTAACAATGAACTCCCAGTACTAAGTGTTGGATTCATACTACCAAATTTAAATCATAATAGTGCATGCATAACTTAAATTGTTGTAGAAGATATTTGTTAATCAAATGATAAATTTACAATTCAATTAGGAATTACCCTCAGCAACGAGGACACATTGCTTACACACTTGTTCCTCAATCTTGAAATGCAATGCCAACATATGCTTATTGTTACTTCAGCTGCATTATTGCATCTACAATTATGCATCAAATTATTATCTTAATACTCACACGTATATATATACAAGCCCTGCTTCAGAGAAATTACTTTATTAACAAAAACATGTTCGTTTCTGAAAACCATCCATGTTAAAGGAAACTTATGAGAAATTTAAAACAATGTTATAATAATATCGAAATAGTTTATTTAACCTACGCTAGGTTACCAGGGTGTATACCAACATCCAACATCTTTAAATCATTGTTAACGAAGGCAACTAACGAAAATACAACAACACCGGTTGTCATCCATTACAGGGAGCACTAGATAGACACCCACAAGATGCCGAAAAATAACAACATCGATTTTGTTGAGGCAGCAAACACTAAGGATGATGTCCTCGTCTTTCCACATAGCAAAGACAACTATAGCGGGTTGTAGACTTTTTTGATAAGATAAATATAAATATGGAATCAACAGAAACAACTACTCCGAGAGCTAATACCCCTAGTAGCATTGAATTACACTGTTGATTCTGAATGATTCTCGGACGAAGATAACATATCCAAAACATACTGTTACCACCATCCAAAACAACTAATTACCGAAAATATTAAGACATGCTTAAGTATAGCTTAAGCCAGCAACAACCTTTCCTTAAAGTTAAGCATCTGTTCCGATTCTAAATGCAACTTAACCTGCGGTTACTACTCTACATTACTGCCTCTTAGATACAACATAAAAATAATTCGCACTTATTTACTTCGGTGCAAACGGGCATCAAACACACAGGATGGAGGAGTACACAAAGTCCAAGGACGAGACAGCACGATGCAGAAACTACTAAGGATCTCATTCCACCAGCTACCGGACTTACACGGCATTAAAAACCAATCAACCCGCAACATAACTCCTAACCATCCGAACCAGATAAGAACCGCATCCGACACGGCGTATCCACGCGAATGCCACATCGAATAACGCAGATGAAACAAACATCGACACATCGAACCTACTAAGTAAACCTGACCTTCCAAAGGTTAAGTCAGCGATAGTAGAACTAGCAGATAAACTCAAAAATGTAAAACCGCCAATTAACATATTCTTAACACTACTAGGCAACGCCAACACCCTTCTGGCACTACTGAGGAACTAAATACCAACAAGCATTATTAACATCAACTGGCTGAAGAGGAAGTTTAGTTCATAAGCGAATCCAGTGAATGCCTTTTAAAGATTTTCCTTCCATGGAAGAAAGGGTGAGCTCACTCTTTATCTACCCAAAAAAAAACTTTTAGGTGTTTCATTCCCACCAGCTATTCGTACTGGTGGGCGAGCAGTCCCTCTGACCTACACTATAGTACAAAGCCAGACATCTTGGGAATAAGTAGGTGGTGATTAAGGAAAGACAGATGAGATGAAGAAAAAGGCAGAAAAGAAGTGAAAGATTTTTTTTTATCATTACTGCTCTGGTATTCGCCTGAATGATCTAATCTAAGAAAACCACAAAAAAAATTGCACCAAAGCAGACCCGGAATCGAACAGCTGACTCCCCGAATGTTAAGCAATGATCTAACCCACTAAACTACAGCTCTCTGTCTGCATCTGTCCGGCACAGACAACACATCATGGACTAAACGCGTCAGCTTGAGACCTCAAAAGCGCCAGAGTATGAGCCTGACTAAATTTGATTAAACTCTTATTTTCTCCCTATGACACTATGGCCGGGGACCCGGAACAAGACTTACTTCAAGTTATCTTTAATAGCTGTGCAATATTGCTAACCAGCATTTGCCCACACTATCCCAAGAAACCATAAAGGAAAATTTTGACCAAGGCAAACGAACCGCCATCGAACCGATGTCCTTCAGAATGGTAAACTATAATCTAACCACTAGACCACACCGCTCGGTAACGTCAATAAGAAAAAGGCTGTCCGATCTACACTATAGTGCAAATCCGGAGAATGGAGTGGAAGGTCATCTTCAGTCTCTTTTAGGAATTGATTAAAGTAAATGCAGTAATTTTTACATGATATGCATAAATCAACGGTCGTATCTATTATTTTATTTATACAGGTACGTCTACATTAATGCAATATTAATTATTGAATTAATTTATATCCACTACAGATTATCTCATACAATGAGGAAACATTTATTACTGCTGTCACGTCCTGGCCAGGACTCAAACCCGGGATCTTTGACTTTACGCACCAATGCTTTTGCCACTAAGCTACGAGAGACAATAGCAGTTACAACGACGACCCTAGTGGCAAAATCATTGGCGCGTAAAGCTAAAGATCCCGGGTTCGAGTCCCGGCGAGGGTGTGACAGCAGTAACAAATTTTTCCTCATCCTATGATGTAATCTGTAGCGGATACAAATTAATCCAATAACTAATATCGTATTGATGTATTTTAAATTTACCCCTACTAAAAATTCTTCAAAATTTCATTAATGATATACATTTAACTCTAAATCATTAATCCCGAATAAGAAATTTATTGCTCGTACGTTTGTTATTGAAGAAGGAAAATTCAACAAAATTTTCAGCATAGCCGCTTTATATATGTCATACAGCTCCATTCTAATGACGTTAAAATGTCTACAAAATATATTATGCCATTAGTTAGCATAGAACTACTATTAAAGTAAATTGTGCATGTTAAATAGCGTCTCATGTTAAAAGCCGCTGTTCTCGTTTAACTAAAACTAGTATACAGCATGTATTCCTTATAAAATATGTTACGTATAACTTACAATCTTCGTTACAAGGAAATACGTTTGAGTAAAAGATTGCAATTTAAAATTAACATCTATTGCTGTTACTAAAACGGTAAACTTTAACTACAGACTTGGAAAGTTTCCTAATCTGGAAATTTGAAAACTTACAGAACTCTTTAGAAAAGAGTAGAGAACTATTATGCATTTTTTTGTAGAAATTCACGCTGATAAACTGAAAAAATTCGAAACAGACGTTATATCTCTTGAACACATACCAAGCCGTAAGAAAATATCAATTATATTTATATTTGGAAAAAAAACAGCACAAATGTATTTAATCAAAAATTTTGACATTTTAAGTAACCTATTTAACGATCCACAAAATTATTAGAAGACTTTTCGGTGTGGCATCAGAATTTCAGGTTTGTTGTACTAAGTTACCCTATCTAACTTACATAGTTCTCCACTACTTAGGTAAAACATTAGCAACTACTTAGGTTATCTGAAATAGTTTTGTGCACCACTTGGAAAGTAGTAAGTCTTCGTCTACCGGGATATTAAGAATGTCAGCTAAACTATGTACGTATATAATATCTTAATTTTTATTTTTATAAGACATCTGTGTGCAATAATGGCTTTAAAATGATCCAAGAGAGTTGATTTTGACGGTGGGGTGAGTTGCCAAGACACCTAATAAATTTGCTGTACTGTACGAGTATTGTGAAAAGCGAAAACTTAAATAGTGAACGTTTGTGTTGAACGACACACTTTTCTGATCATATTGTGGTACTTCTCAGGATTTACTCTGAGTACAGAGGAATCCGTTGGAAATTTTAAAAAATCAATTATACCAAATAACTCAAAGTTATTCAAACCGATATAATTTGCTTCTCACCAAAGAACAAACAACAGGAAATACTGGAACATCCGCCATATAGTCCCGACTTGTCCCCTGGTTACCTGCATCTTTTTTGGAGCCCTGAAAAAAGCGCTTGAAGGCCAACGTTTCCACGAGAACGACGCAATAGAAGCATTTGTGGTCCAATGGTTACAAGAACGTCCGAAAAGTTTCTAGGATGATTCTATAAAAAGGCCCTCAATCCGATAGGAAAAATATATTTTCATTACAAGAGACTATTTAGAAAAATAATATATGTATCGTTCAATTAAATATAGTTTGAATTTTTTACAAAGCCAATCCCATTTATATTTTATACACCCTCGTAAAAATTATTGACAGATATAGATATACTGAAGGTAATGTTGACGATTGTCTTGGCATCAGAAAGCTTCAATTGCATGGACCACTTTTTGGACAATATGTGCCATAAATCAGAGCTTAGTTTCTTAAATTCGAATACAAAAAGAAAGAAAGCACTTCGATGAATCTAACAATGACAACAGCGAATAAAAAAGGAATCCAAAAACTGGTTCTCTGAAAGATGTTACTTCGATTTTAAAGGAAAAACCAGAAATTTCTTAGTTTATTCACCAATTTGATAATCTAATTAAATTTTTGCTAATGATACCAGGTTCATCATGTAAAATTATAAAACATATGCCTAATGCCTTGGATTCATATTTTTAATCGATTATATATTTATTAAGTAATTATTATTTCCCTGCGTTATATGGTGAACCCTGCCTATTTGTTTTGGTCATACTCTGTTTATTTTTCTATCGTAAGATGGTTTCCCACACTACAAAATCATATTCCTAATATGTAACCATCATAACTTTCACCTGTCCCAATCCGACCCCAACACGGTCGATATTAATATCACTACATCATAATGTTTGTGCACATTACATTCGTTGCAGCCATCTTATTGGTTTAATTTGAAACCCATCTTAAATATACGTCCATATAAGAATTCTCTTAGAGGATCATTCACAGATGTTTCTGTTATTAACATACCTTCTTTGCATATACGCATATACTTCCATTTCTGAAATAGCTTTCAGACATTTATTGCAATGAATTTATAGTTACAGTATCAATTCCTTGCAAGACGTGTTGTTCGAATTGCACTTGTAATGGATGAAGTCAGAAGATTTCGTCTTTGCAATTGGATCTTACTGCATTGGCAGTAACTCTAAATTATCCTAATACCTTAGAAAAGCGTCGATTTACTGTTTCTTTATACCCAACTTGAATAAATGAAACGGTTAATGGTTTAATGAATGACTTCGCCTGTAGCGTCGTATTTCGTAAATCTTTTACCCTTTATTTTATGTGACAGCTAAGTACTAAATTTAAGGACGACTTCTTGCCAGCAAATTCGATAAACGAATTGTAACACTCCTATAAATACTAATAAACCGAAAATATGCTTCACCATAGAGTAGCTCTTCCAGTTTTGTAACCAATAATTTTATACTCATTTGATTTAACATATTATTGTATTTCTTGCATGTTAATTGTAAAATCTCAGGCAGCTACTCAATAACTTACTATTGTAAATTGAATACGCTGCACACGCATTAAATTAAGGTGTGGGGTTAATTTGGATTGGAAGGTATTTAAAAGAACTTTTGCAGATAATTATTTAAACTATATTTAATAAAACTAATATATACAGTTGTGAGTCTATTTTGGGAATCTTCCTTTTATTAAAATCTTTATTTTATTAAAAGATGTCTTTCTTGAATTCCCACAGACAGTATGGCAAAACGATCATAGCAACAACCCCACAAGTCATTGCACTCCTTCAGGTAAACACCCCGGTTAATTTGGTAATTTTACCAATACCTTAAACGTGACAATACAATGAAAGTTACATTACAATATGATAATAAAATATGATGATTTTGAAAATATTGAATGCCAGTTTACGCTTAAATGAAATAAATATAATAAATAGTTGTTTGAACTAAAACCGAAATTTGGAGAATGAATGTAACAATAAGATAATAAAAGTGAATGTAATTTTGAAGATATTTACGCTTAACAAAAGAAACTATTGCTTGAAATTCTATAGGGTTACTTCCGAGAAAGTGTCGCAGAGGTCTTCTGGGAATCATGGGTCAACAGATATCGTACGGGCTACAAATCTGTGTTGAAACTTAATCAACAACTCATTTATTACTTTGCTGAAGATGATTGCATCATCCATTTATCTAAATTAACGCATTAATGATAACGTCGCGGTTAATGCAAATTGACCTACTGAAACAGATCCATAATCGATTCCTTTCTTTCGAAATTCTTTGCAAAAACGTTGAAAACACCAGCAATTTATTAGACACCACCATAAGATCTCGACGGATCAGACCTCTGTTCTTCTGCCTGTTTCTTTGTCGTCTTTCAGAGCTGTTACCCTCATCCTCATAATGAAACCCGTTCGGTTGTTCGCACGTCTTCTGAATAACGAGTAGTCAACTCACCACTTTTGTGTGGCGGTTTATCATTAAAATACGTGAGCTCGGCCGGTTGGCAGTGTTCCATCGTATCCTTTGAGAAAAGATCGCTTTCTCTACGTAATAATTAATAGCAATTTAATGTTTGCTTTCATCACGGGGAATTAATATTTCAAAAGTCCACGCATAAAGTTTTGTAAAAGGTGCCAATAGAGGACACCCTTTATACAAAATAATCCCTTTTCCAACTGAATAATTTTCTAGGGCATTAGTAAGGGAAGGTTGGGCAGCCCTGGACATTAAAAAAACATTTATAATCATTTTAATTCAGTAACAATCAGATAATTTCTTATTCTCAATTTAAATAAAGTCAATCAGTATTCAATTTTTAACAGTTTATTTTGGCAAGTACTTAATAAACATAAACATAGATACATAAAGACATAAAAAAATGACGAGCATTTTTGTGAAATTTAAATAAAAATAAGAACTATATTATGTGGTCGATGCGTGCATTCCTTTCTATGTTAATCTAAACAAACTTAGTCGAGCTAGATTTTACCCTCTTCCGATACGAAAAAAGAACCTGCTAAAACTCATATATAACTGAACTGAACTGTATTAAAGTGAACTAGTCAACTTGTGGAATTTGTAAATATTTTATAAAAACTGTGTTTGTGCTTTTGTACTTGTTTATACCTGTGATCGAGGTGAGATTGTTTTATGAAAGGATTTTGTTTGTTAATATATGTTAATTCAGAAGTACAATAAATATTTGGGTTGATATACTTTAGGGAGGCTGCCTAAACTGTTAAGCTGCGGTGACACAGTCATTATTATGGGCTGAGGTTTTAAAGCGGTGCGAGGCGATGGGACCTGTATGGGCTGTGCTCATACAGTTATCTAACCCATCACTAACCTCAGTCCAATTTAGACAAAAAAGTCTATCTTGCAGAGGTAACGCGGGGGTAAGGTGATTGCCCTTTTCCAAGATCAGGATGATGCAGTATCATAAATGTAAAGTAGACGATATCAATAAATTGACTGTGTTCAATGTATTTTTCTTTACACTGTATTTATTTATGTACAGTTTGATGCATGATGAATGCTAAGTATAGGTGTGCTTGAGTACTCACATATGTTTTCTATATTTTGATAAAAGTGCCATAAAGAGTAGCAATGGCAGTGAGATATCCTAAATTACCCGAATATTCCTTATATGAATATTGAATGAATTTTACTGTAAACTCTAGAACAATTTTATCATAAAGAACAATAAAATGAAGCATTTTATATTAAAAGCGATTTAGAAAATGCTTATTTGGAATGCATTTTTCATAAAAATTTCGTTTCATATTTTGTATCTTCTAATGCAATGCAAATACCTGGTGACTACCATTTTTCATATAGTTGTATAGAACTAACTACCTGTTAGAGTTTATCGCGTTACACATTCGATAGTCTCCTTACAGTAAATACTAATTAAGTTTTGATACATGTAACAAATATTAAACAGATATAGAAGACATTTCAAATATTTGTTGGTTTATTCACGTTTGAGATTACGTCATGTAAATAGATGACACTACTTATTCCAATAATTCGTTACTATATTCGTAAATTACGTCATGAACAACAGCGATATGCTGGAAAGCAAGCAATAACACGACTGCCACACAAGAAACATTCCAAACATCACGGTGAAAGGTTGTTTTTGTTGTTGTTGTTGTTGAGTTACATTCCTCAATAGATATTGAGATAAAATGTTCAAAAGTAAATCATATAAAGTTAACAACGGTAACCACCAAAATCACGATCTGCCCGCGCTCGGTGTACCGAAAAGTGAATTTATGAAAGATAATAGTTTTAATTTTTTAGAAAACGAACGTTTACACAATGCTTTTGAAAGACTCACTTTGTATGAATTTAATGCGTATAATGGTGATTCGTTACAGACGGAGAAAATAAAAAGAGGTAAGAAAACATGAAATGCATATAATACTGTACCACCTTTATTACCTTAAGTATGTGTAATGTAAACAAGTATATGTGTATGTATACTTGTATCTTGTAGTGACTTATAAGTACATTTTGTTATTACTGTATGCTGTAGGTTACTGCGCGCTTATTCAACAGGTTGTCGAGAAATTTGAAACAGAGAGGACGCTTGCGTTATCTAAAATTCTAAATTATCGTATTTGAAAAGAACATCAATTTTTATAAATTTATTACATGGAAAATGGTCTGCTTGAAACATGATTATTTTTACGTGTTCTTCGAATTTTGTTATAAAAAAATCAGTCCACAGAAAAACAAAAACCATTATTTTAAACTTCATCTGTAAAGAACCTTTGGCTTGGTGTTCGACGAATAAATAGAAACACTGACAGTTTGTAACAGTTTATTAAAAAGATTAACAACTTACAACTACACTTATTGTTAAACTTAGAAAAGAACGAGACGAAACAGAGTTATGTGATGACTACTACTAAGATAAAATAATGCTAGACTGCGGTTAAAACTGAAGACTTGAGATTTAAGAATTTATCTGTTATTAACGCTCGTTCCCATGCCCTCAAGAGCCCTTACCGTTCTCTCGTACTTATCACTACCTAAAAACACAAAACAGATCATCTCGACAGCAATAGGGTTCGCATTCAAAACTAACATTATAGTTTTAATTTTTTCAATGATAATTGGGTACACTGAATCGAATGCGCAGATTGGTTTACGTTGCGTTTGTATTTTCGACGTAACTTTCCACTTATTCATCTAATATAAGTGCCATAATGGCCAAATGTGTTGTTGAAACACACTTAAAAATTTTCAAAAATTTCCACAACTTTCATTTCTGTCAGCTCATTTAACCGTGATAATATATACAGGGTGTACGTTTGTAGTTTTAAGTAAGTTTATTGTATTACTTCTGAAGAAGGCTAACTTCTGAACGCCCTGTACAAAATATAAATCTTAGTTTTGGCATGACGTTAGCCTTATAACTTGGCTATAACTAGTAAAAATTTCAACATTCTAAATCATTTTTTATGGAAGTTATGATTTTTTATAGTTGGGGTTGCGATGTGATCTTTTTTTCCAATAAATTAAATTATCTCAGAAACTATTCATCGCATAATGGGCATACAAGTTGGTTATCAAAGTTACCTTAAAATTTTATGTTTCATACGAATTCATAGTAAAAAACATGCCATTCCATTTAAAATAAGAAAGTTGACATCAACTTCCAGTGTAACCGGAAATTTTCAAATCTGTAAGATTCTTAGTTTACCTAAAACGTTTAATGTACCACTCAGTTTGAATGACCCTGTAGATCTGGCTTATAAATTCAAGATAAGACATATAATAATATTTATGTATGTTTTAATGTTTTGAAGAGGCAGATCAATTCAAATGAATTGAGACTTTAAATTATGAAAACATCGAGACAGCATTTAATAATACAGCAGCGTTATTGAGACATAAAATAATTCTCGCTCCCTAATTGGATCTTTTTCCTAGCCGTATCTCTCTTTACAATTAGGCTGCGTTCGTGTTAGAGGGAGAAAGTCAAACCACCATTATTTGCTATTTCAGTAACACTAGTATTAAATGCTGTCTTCATGTTTTTATGATCTAAGGCTGAGACAGAAACGACGAGTTAAATTACACAATACGGAGACTTTTGAACATAAATAGCAGACGTTCTAGTACTAGTACGCATACCATCAACGTTATAATTCGATTTTCCATCGAAAGATCTGGTATGTCTGTCGGTAATAAATATCCTTCCGGATCGGTCTGTAATGGTTCAAGTTTTCTATGATTTCTTTGGGTCATTAAGGGAATTGCTTAGGTAGCAACATTCCACAGATAATAATTTATTTCTCTTCTGTATGCATTTTGTTTCATCTGTCTCTCCCCAAACGACACCCACCCATTTCCACAATTCCAAAGAGGGAGGCTTTCCGCCCTACCTCCGGCTTTGCACTAGTGTAGGTTATAGGGATTGCCTGCTCACAATCATTATTAGATTATGAGATTGAAACACGCAAAAGTTTTTATTTATTTCTAAAACGCCAAAAGCTAATAAATTTTCGTAATAGAATTGATTTTTTTTTAAATGGGTCCTAGCATTAAATAGATTCGGTTCATATAATTTTTTGCTCACAAAAATAAAATAAATATAGATTATATTTATTTATTAATAAATAAAAGTTGAAAAAATAATTAAACTATGTAAGTATCTACGTACGATTTTATACTTGATGTTGATACACAATAAATAAAACGATTATATTTAGTTACAGTTATTAAAACTGGGAGAATAGGAAGTTTTAGTTGTATTTTATTATTGCATTCGTGATTGTTGCAATTCATTTGTTTATTAATTAAATGAAACGTTTGCAAACGTAATATGCCTACGTATTCTTTATAGATACAATCACCAATTGTACAAGAAAACACTCATTACTGTTAACTGTTTACAATAATTATTAGCAATACAGTCAATATGGGTAAGTTCCTATCATATTTTTTTCGTTTACAATTAAAAAGTGTACACAGTTTTATTTAAAAGTGACAATAAACATACGTTAAATAAATACCTAATCAATTAATTTTTGCAAATTGTTTGTACGACAAAATACTGAAAGTTGCAATTAAAAAAAATATTATTTTTGTACAATAAGAATGCACGTAAAAAATTCTGTTATCATATGAATTTGTTTAATTATTAATTATTATATATATTCCATAAGCTTAATAACAAGAATTTATTTTTAAAGTTAGTGAGTAAATTTTTAATTAAATAACGGACTTTATAATTACCCTGTGACAGTTATTTTATTAAATATCGGTCGCAAGCACAGATGCGATTTATTTAAAATAGTTCTATTTATAATATAAATGCAAAATACCAACTATATATTTCTATTTACTATTTTAAATACTTTTTCTAAATAGTAATTCCTATTACATAATATAACTCATATTATATTAATCGAATGAATGCTACAACCTAAGAATCCAAATTACCCTAATTCCAGTACATAAATCCTGTCTGAATATTACGGCAAACACTAAAACTATTTAATAATAAACAACAATAAAAACATGATTATTGTTTCTAGAAAATACTTAACGTATTTTATTTTTTATTTTATATACATTACATATTACATAATATTTAAAACAGGAAATTGTTTCATTTTTTTACATCTTCCATTACAAATACGTCCTTAACTATTTCCGAACATTAATCTAATCTAGGCCTTCTTCTGCCTCTTTTTACTTCTATTTCTGCCTCTAATATATCTCCAAGTAGCTCTTCATACCTCAAAAGGTATCCTACCAAACCATATTTCCGTTTCATAATTGACTTCCATGGAGTCCTCTATCCCACTACTTTATTCACGATATCTTCTTCATCCGCCTATAACACCACATCTCACACTTTTCCTTTTGCCGCCGCACCAACCGTCCACATTTTGCACTCGTATAAAGTTGTGTTCCGAACAGACACTTTTAATAATATCATTCGAATTTCCAAATTAGTTTATAAAGTATAATTAAAAATTTTTATTACGAAATGTTTATATGTATTACACTTTATATCTACACGTTTAAAAAACGGTAGAAACAACCAATACTTTTTTTTAATTATTGATGTATGTGACTATAAATAGAATCATAACAACACTCCTTCTTTTTGAATAATGTTGCCTGAAAAGTATTTTAAATAGCCTAAATTGCTAAATTATATAAATTAAACTGGCAAACCCAGTTTGACAATATCAAAGCACTGATTATTTTAAGTGATCGGGAGATTATTGTATTCTCTACAATTTCTAATCCGTTTTAAATAAAATTTCATTAATAAAATGGTTTATGAAAAATTAACACGTTAAATTTGCAACTATGTGATTCTCTAACATAAAATAAAATCTACTAGGTACATTTTGAAAATTATGTTTCAAAACTATCTACAACAAATAGATATCATCAAGTTAACATTTTAATAACTGATTATTTATAATATTTTGTTTCTTTTTCTTAACTCTCAACAGAGAAGATATTTAAATGTGGAATACTTAATAATAGTAGTAATAATAATATTATTATTATCAAATTTTATGAATGTTTGATGGTTTAATTTCAGTTTACATGTAAGGTAACTGGAATTATGATAACTTACCGGGCTTATGGGTCGTGGTCTATAGGCTTTTTTGTTGCCGGTCGTGAAAACCTTCATACTACTGTAAAGTAACTTTCAGAAAGTGGTAGTGGCCATAATCAATTTTCTTAAGTATTACAAAATAAATATATAATTTAAATTCAACTAGAGGGTTAAAGAAAGAAATTATATTGTGTCGTTAAGGCAACTGCTTGGACAGTAATAGTCTTCAAATAATGATTTACTTCCCTTCTGACTTCATTTGGTTTCAACACTTCACGCACCTATTCTAACGATTTAAAAAAAGATTACTTACCGCCCTACCTTCCGGCTTTGCACTAGTATAGGGGTTGCGTACTCACCTTAATAATTAGCTGTTGGGATTGAAACAGGCAAAAGTGTTTTTTTAAGGCGCCAAAAGCTAATAAATTTCAGTAATACGTAGAATTAAAAGAATTAAAATTAAGGGTCGTGGTATTAAATTGAGTCAGTGCAATTACAAAATTAATATGTAATTTAAGTACACCTAGAATGTTAAAAAAAGAGATTACATTGAAATTTTATTTACAGAAAACGCTTCAGAGAACAAAGAAACTTTACAAAGCTACAAAACAGAAAGTGATTTACTAGGGTAAGTTATAATATTTTCATTTGTTTTGTCCAATTATTTTATAGAACATAAATTCTTGGTCAGTGATACGTAGGTGTTCAATTTCGAACTCTTTAGTTCTCATTAGCACGCTGTAATTCTACAGACGGTAAACTCAATCTGTAGAAATTTGCCACTAATTGTGAGTTTATGAATGTTTGGCAAGGTCCTTTTTAATTGAAATATCGCCTTATCAAACTGAATCCATGGCATAGCAGTCTACGTGATAGGAACGCATACCTAACAGAACATAAGTTCTTGGTCAATGGTTCAGCTTGACGTCGATATCCTTAATATAAATATGAGTTTATTCTGATAAATCGGGGTGATTTTGAAACTTAGATCTGATTAATTTTAAAAGACTGAAGCTGAAACTTCTAAGTATAATTCTTCTTTTCATTCTTTTGTAAAAATTAGATTAAAGTTTATGTAATTATTTGTTTTCTGGAAAACGAAATCATCGTTTCTTCGAACTCTGTTCTAACATAATTAAAACGAACTGGTTTAATAATTTTCTGAAAAATATGCAAAGGCCCTCCTGTTCGATTAGTGAGCTACTTCTAAATTTAAAAGAAACGAGCTCAAAAAGGGGACTTATTACCAGTTTATCATCATAATAATAAAATAAAACTCACTGTTTATTTCCACAATTTATTAAGTAAACTTTACAATTGTTTCGCGTTACTAACGCTTCATTAGTGGCCACTGATTGTGGAAACAAACAGTGAGTGTTATTTTATTATTACCATGAGTTTCCACCAAACAAATTTGGATATGGTTAATCAGTTTATCATCCTCTGATTCATATATAGCAGAAACTTCAATGCAATAAATAGTTTACATTGTAGTTTTTTTCCTTATTACAATAAGTCAGAACGTACCTTATACCTACTAGACCTGAACATATATTAAACAACTTGGTATGCTCAACCTACATGGGCAAAGAGACATTGGAAATAAACACATGAAAATTAAGTCTCCTAACAGTTTATGGAACACACAGTATACGTTATTTTTACTTTGTTTTACATCAACAACTGTAAATAATTTATATTCAAAAGATCGCTTTTAACCACTAACGTTTCTTAAATGGCATCAAAATTAAATTTAAATTTTGGAAAAATAATGAAACTGTTTTATAAAACGTATCAAACGAGCAAATTATCTCAAATTTGCTCAGTAATATATGGCAGAAGCTTTTCATTAAAAGATAATTGATCCCATGTAACATTTATATGTAATATTTAATTAAAGCTGCATTTCTTTATTAATATACTTACTTTTAATAAAGATAAAATTGATCATAATTTAATTCAATTTTAAATTTAATAAACTAGAAAAAACATTTTTAACAAATTAAAAATGCATTAACTATTTTTGATATTTTACAGTGAAGTTGAAAAAAGGAAACAAAACACCATAGCAATATCAAGAACACTTACAGACACAGGCTATTATGCACCAAAGAGGTAAGAAAAAATATGACTAATATACCTGTTCGTAATATACGGATTTGTTTACAGATTTACAACAACATGTTACTTCGCACCAAAAAAAAATCCAGTCAAGTTTTCAGAGACCTGTATTATAACGTTGGGTTCAAAAAAGAAGCAATATTATGAAACTGTCCACTATGAAGTAAGCTTTTCTTGATTGAATTAAACGATCGATTTCTGTAGTTCGGGTATTCCCGACTAGAAATTAGTTCAGATTTTCTGGAGTAGAATCAGATTCGAAACAGATATTACGTAATAGAGCTGGTTAATCGATTCAAACAATTCAATTTCATAATAGGAATCGATTCTCACGATTAACCCCCCATTCCAAGAGTTGTTCCTGAATCCTCCCCTGTTACATGTCATTCTACTAACATTTGCCTTGAAAACCAATTATTTCCCAAGGAAACATACCTATTCGAATGACTGTACACAATAAATTTTGATTAGTATAAATAATTATGAATGGACCATAATCTGTTTATAAACACAATATGCTGATAGAATTAGATAAACATTGTACTGGAATAACTTAAAAAATACATTCATTTACGATCTAAGTTTTTAACCTACGAGGGTGTACCAAATATAAACGGGATTGACAAATTGATTAAGGAAGCAATTCCAACCGACGACGGCCTGTACACCCGAAGAATGACAACATCAGTTCATAAACGGGATTGATTTTTTTAATTACGGAAAGGTCAGTGACCTAGTAGTAGTAAATGCGATGATGGCTTGTACCGCTAGAGAGACGGGAGAACCAAGCGCAATTCGCTCGAGTCGGTTTAGTACGAAAAGAAACAACGAGTGAGGAAGAAGTGAATGTCTTCGAGGAGAAAAGGGTTATTATTAAGTTTTTGGCCAAGGAGAGGGTGCATCCAACCAAAATTTTGCGGCGATTAGAGGCATAGTACGGGGACAACACGCTGTCAAGAACTCGGGTGTTTGCATGTCACAAGGAATTTTCTGAAGGTCGAGAACGAGAGCCATGCATGTTACGGGAGTCTCCACGGGATCGTGACAGATGACCTGAAAATGCGCAAAGTATCCGCCAGATGGGTTCGGGTTCCCCGACTGTTATAGGAAGATCACAAGCAACATCGATTAGAGATTTGGCAGCAACACTTCAATTGATTCCATCAAGAGAGTGAAACACTTTTAAATCGCATCGTTACCAGTGACGAAACATAGGTGCACCACTACAACGCCAGGCCTCATACAACCAATGCTACAAAGCATGAATTGGTTGCATTAGGCTGGAAAACTCTGGAACATCCACCATATAGTCCCGCCTTGTCACCTTGTGATTTCCATATTTTTGGACCCCTAAAAGAAGCGTTTGAAGGCCAACATTTCCACGAAAACAACGCAGTAGAAGCATTTGTGCTCCAATGGTTACAAGAACGTCCGAAAAGTTTCTACGATGATGGCATAAAAAAGTCCTCATTCCAATAGGAAAAATGTATTTTCTACAATGATTTCTAAGGTGGGAGACTATGTAGAAAAATTGTACATGTATCGATCTCTAATTAAATATAGTTCGAATTTTTAGAAAACCAATCCCGTTTATATTTGGTACACCCTCGTATATAACTGAATAACAAAAATTGTCTAACCTATTTCTATTCTATTTTTTGTTATTTAAAAAAAACATCTACTGATGATTTACCATTTTGTTTTATTTTAGACTAAACTTTTACCTCAATATTGGAGTGAAAAAATGAGCGTTTTTCTTAAGGAACCGTCATATACAAGTGAAAAGGTGGTTCCCATTAGTGACCCAGAATATCACTACATATCTCTAGAACCTCAACAAATTGCATCAAAAATGAACAATCACGTTCTCACTGCTAGTCCATAAACTATTTATACCTTCAACTTTTTATTACAGGAAATATAAAATATGTTTGACGTTAAACTTTTTTACCAGTTATTATATAATTATATTAACATTCCACTTGATATACAATACTGTTATTGTTTTAGATTGATTTTATATATATGTATGTCCTGAATATAATACGTTATTCATTGATCGATAGGTATACTACTTATGATTGCTAATTGAATTTAATAATGATATTATTCCGAGCTTTATACCCCATAGTTATCTTTTATTGAGGAAGTCAAATTATATGGTACTTATTTTGTAAATTAACTGTTTAATATTTGTTATGTAATGGTACTTTTTGAAGAAAAACCACTTAGATGATTTTTTATACGTATAATAATTTTATGGCGTTTTCGAGATAAAAAACGTATCAACGATTAGTTTGCAAAATTTTAGTCAGCACACCTCTATCTCTTTCTCGAAGACATCATCAGACAAGACTCAAACTTAGCTTGCATCTATGCTTGAAATTGAACAATTCCTGTTGATTTTGTGACAGTATCTTGTATTCTCTAATTTTTCATTATTTGTTATTCTCCAGAGAATCATCTAGTGTTATCAGATCGTTATCATATTATCAATAGTAAATAGTTGCCCACTTGACAAGGCAATTTAACTAATCATATGTCTGATTCAAATGATAGTTTTACCATTATATCAGATCGCATTATAATTTTACCTATAGTGTTTTTACGTTCTCTACACATAAATATAATATTCATTAACATTAGAAGTCAAGTCACAAGTCACTTATAAAAACATACCGTAAATTTTAAATAGATTTACTTTTATCATAAAAATTAAGTAAATCTAACCGTTCTTTAGAAATTTAGAAGGGAACGAAAAAAGGTTTCGATTTGGAGGTTGGTATACTTGTAGAAATTAAAGAGAGAGTGATTTATTTATTTATTATCTAAATTATAATTTCGAAAATATCCGGGTATTCCTACCACCAAGCTAACAGTTGTTCACACACTTAATCCAGTCTTCAACAGTTTATGATTCAAAGAGAAAAGAAGAAAAACAAATAAGTTTTACTAAATATGTAAAATGTGTTCAAACAATTTATATTATTAAATTACAAGAAACGTGGTGGGGGAGGATAAGTTATAATTTATACAAAATCAAAGGGGAATTATGGGATACTAATTCTAGTTGGTTACTTACAAGATTACATTTATTATGAACAGCTTTTCTTCTTTCTAAATTTTCAAGGAGAGACAGTTTCTTGCTTTTTGGGATGTTACAATTTAAATTTTTTATCTTATCCAAGTCTAGATGATGATTATTAGTAATGAAATGTTTAGCAAAACCACATTTGCTATCCTTTTTATTAATGGCGTTATTATATACGGAAACGCGTTTTTTAATAGACCTGCCACTCTGTCCAATATAAATAGCATTGCACGAATTACAACCTAAACGATAAACGCCACTTTTTTCTAAGGGATCAATGGTTTTATTTTTACATAACATTAAGAAAATAGTCCAGTTAATTTAAAATCCATATTATGTAAAAATAAAACCATTGATCCCTTAGAAAAAAGTGGTGTTTATCGTTTAGGTTGTAATTCGTGCAATCCCATAATTCCCCTTTGATTTTGTATAAATTATAACTTGTCCTCCCCATCACGTTTCTTGTAATTTAATAGTATAAATTGTTTGAACACATTTTACATTTTTAGTAATATTTTCTATTCTCTAGATAATGGTCGAATCGACCGAAACAATATTGTCGAGACAATAAAAATTTCGTGAAACTTATTTGTTTTTCATCTTTTCTGTTTGATTTGAAATGTTTCACAAGAAGTGCACTATTCAAAATTGAAGTTTTATGAATCAATCTGATTTTTTGACCAGAAAATGAACAAAAGATTGTGAATTTTATATTTGCTAATAATTATCTCTTTCTTGATGAAAAATAAAGTCGAATATCGTAAGCAATATCTACGCCTAATTGATGTATTGCATTAATAATTTTCGCGTATAGCTTTAAATTTCTTAGATGACAAATTGTGGAAAATTAGGGAAAAGTTCGTTTTTATCATACGTTGTATCCTGTACCGTATATTTTATATACTAGAAAAAATATTATTTTCGCACCCTGCGCGATGGTTAATACTTAGAAGTCAAAAATCAAACTTGGTTCATGAACGTAAGTTCCTAATTTATTTTATTTCCTTAAATACACTAATGTAAGAGTTCGTAAAAATTACCTAACATAATAATAAGACATTTTAATAAATCAAAAGAATTAGAAATTGATTCAGTTTACGACGTCAAATGATTTTGTAAAAAGTAAAATGAAGAAGTGTTAGTACAATTAGTAGACCATTATTCCGTTGCTTCAAGGGGTTATAGACCATCAACACAATACAATTAGCTATGGTACGTTTTATCACGCGACTTAAGGTGAATTCATAGAATCTGATGACAAAAAGATACATTTGAATTGAGTTCATTAGCAGCAGCCATAAAAACTCTTTTTAGTGAACATATGCCTTCTTCAACTTATCTCTAAAAATAATCTTAATTGGATAATAAAAGGCCTGTCTATAGCACATTCTATCTTATTCTTATTTTTTATTTACTTCTGAGATAACACACCAAAGTGTAGGAGAAAAATTGATAAAAGTATTGTACTAAGATGCAGACTCTTTCTTAAATAAAGCCGACGCTAGGGACATACACGTTATAAGGAAACGTAAGGAATTTTTACCGTCGATTAAGCATAATTTGTGATGTATGGTTACACGGTTTGCACAAAACGATGGACCTCCTTTTCCAACATTGAGTTTAACCAATCCCTAACTATCTTTTGTTGAACCCCTACACCTGACCATTGCTGCCATCGCTGTGAAGGCGAACCTCAAAGGTACTAAGGCACCTATTAGGACGAAATAATACGGGAGGTCCTAAATCAAGGAAGAGTCTTCATGGTGCCCCCGAAAAAAATGACCACGCCATTTATGTCCGATAAAAACTATCGAGTAAACGAGGAGGGAGAGGTTTATAGGACCAGAACCGGTAACTCTGAGATTTAATATACCATTAAGGGATGTAGAACAGCCAATGTTTTCATCAAACCAAACAAGATGAAAGAGTAGACAAAGCAGATACTCGAATTGAGTAGGAATGAAGCAAACATCGTGATAGGTCCTTTCGGAAACATACACAGAATGGGACTCGAGACTATAGATTCTGTGTGAAAGAAGATGAGACCGAGCGGCGTGGTCTAGTGTTTTAGACGTTTAGCATTCGAGAGGTCACTGATTTGATTCCAGGTCCGCCTGTTCTGGTCCAAGTTTTCTGTGGTTTCCTTGAATCATTTAGGCAAATGCTGGGACAGTAATATTCCACAGGTAACTTTCACTTCTCTTCTGTCTTCATTTCACCCGTCTGATCTTTATCTCCCTAACCACCACCCACCCACTCCTACGATTCCTAAAAGAAGCCTCAACAGAGCCTTACGCCCTACCTTCTGACTTTAGGTCGGAGTTACTGCCCGTCCACCAGTATGAGTAGCTATTAAAATAACACCAAAACAAAAAGATAAGACGTCGCTGCACATCATTCCCCAATGTCCTGCGTTAGCGGTAGGAACGCAGATACCTCTTCCCCTTCGTCAACAAAGGGATCTTGAATAACTCAACTCGATACCTGAGGGATGCCCAGGGACTACCCGTACTTCTAGATGCACACTGTACGCCCCAACTCCTACTATTTCATAATCATAGTAAAAAAAGAGTACGATGTTTACTTAAGACATTAGTATGTAGTTATATACTAATTGTTTATCAGTGGGCGTGTACAGGCTCCGTCAAAAGTTATTCGAGTGGTCCTAACTGTTTTGAACGTACGCTGCAGTTTATATTCGTAATACCTTAAACTACTAAAGGCTTGTTTATTTTCCAGGAAATAGAAAATGCTTGCTACCTACTTTGTATAAAATAAACTTTAACCGTAGTGGAAATTTTATGTGAAGTCGTTATCGTATCTTTTATTTGCTTATTTGTTTATCAATTAGTTTTAACTCCTTTTTATAAACTGAACTGTTTTTCGTTACTTCATTAATTTTATATGTTTAACATGAAGGCAAAAGAATGCATATCAAAAAAAATTGAAAACATTTTTATGTTCAGTAGTATATTTACTTTTTTATGTTAGATTATGTTAAAACTAATATTTACATTAGGATTTTTAGAACAATATATGTGCTAATAATTATTTAGGATATTTCCTCGTTTATTAAATTCATTTGTATCGGAAACGTGATATCATATGAAAAAGAGAATAAATAAAGGCAAATTCTTATCAAAAACACTAAGTAGATGCAAATAAATTAATAAAATAATATTAAAATTGTGTACAAACTTTTAAAATTTGACAAATTTTGCTAGGTGACAACCGATTTCACTATAAGGTATATAAACAATAATAGGAACATGACATAATGTATTTGCTGATTGGCTATATTTCCAATTTTAAATTTGAATTATTCGAATTTTTATGTACAAATAAAAGATATTTTGGTGCTACATTTTCAACTCATTGCTTTAAGACTTCTATAAATTACAAAACAGCAAATTCACATATTTAAAATCCGCGCGTCATCCTTTAATTCAACATTATGGCGGCAGAGGTCCGACTTTTCATCTATGGATTGCTATCTATCTTGATATCTTTATATATTATTTATGATCTTTATGAACATTTTTTATCAGAAAAAAAGGACGTAAAATGGATTTACGCTTTTACGCATAGTACTGTCAAATGTTAAAATTGTAATGCGTGCTTAAATTTTAATAATCAAGTTAGAAATATTTTAAACTAGTACATGTGCCTATTACAATTTTTTACTTTCCTTTACTTTGAATTGTGATAATTAGAATTTCTTCATAGCGTTTGCATATCAATATTATACATTCGTGTGCACATACAGGTTAAAATTTATGATTCCATAATAATCAGTAGTGACAACAACTGATACTTTGGAAATAAACAGCATAAACGGTATTCTACAACTGATAGGTCAAGGTTCCAAGGTTTCAAACTTTGCTTTGTATGTGTTATCTGGCTGAGCTGTACGGTTACAACCTATGAATTAGAAGCAGTGAAAATGAAATTGGATTCATTGTATAAGTGATATAATGGGTTTTAAGTTTGTGATAAGATAAATCAGGTGAGGTTACAAATTGTTACCTACATTTCACTTGTTTTGAATAAGTATTGTTCTTTTTATAGTGATCTCTTTGCTTATGATACCTAGTAATCAGAAGTCATTAAGTGTTTACCATTTAAATATTATCTTCTATTAAATTAATAATCAGAATGGCTCCAATCTTTAGCAAATATTTAACAAGACAGAATGCTCTCTCAGCTGCAGCATGTGCTGGTATTTTATGGTATTTAAGTGCTAGACAACGATTGAAACTTAACAAATTAGACAGGTAAGATATAAAAATTACTGCATCACTTTTTTTTAATTAATGCACATATTTTAGAAGGAAAATCAGAAAGAAAATTGATGAAGATGTAAAGTATTTGATAGCTGAAAAGACTGCTCCATCAGCTAAAGCTCATGTAGATCGCAAGTTCTTTTCTCAACTATTTCAACTATTGAGAATCATTATACCAGGATGGACATCACCTGAGAGTGGATTACTATTTCTAGTAGCATCAAGTTTAGTAGCTAGATCACTGTGTGATTTATGGATGATAAGTAATGGAACTAAAATTGAAAGGCAAGTTCTTTGAACTGAAAATAGTTTAATTATTTATGCAACCTTTGACACTGCTTTTTACATTAATTCCTCTATTACAAATGATTGTTTTGTCCTTGACTATCAAATTAAGTTTTTGTTTGTTGTATCTTTTCAAAGATTTGATAAATTAATTTATTGAATTGTCAATTTTAGAACAAATGAAATTACAAATAATAATTAGTTATTCTTTTCTATTAGAATCATAGGTATTGAATCTGTACATTGAAAAGTATGTATAATTTTTCATTTAATCCCACCACCTTCCTATCTTACTCTTATGTGAAACATTATATTAAAATTTGAGGATTTATTTTTAATATAATCTATTTTTAGTCCATAATTGCAAAATACTAAAACTTTATAAAACAAAATATTCAAAAATTTTCTTTAATTAGGTGTATTTATTTTTTTAACAGAGTATGTGTTGTATAATACTTAATAAAGCAAAAAAGGAATTAAGCTGTCTATATGTATGAAATAAAAGGTACTGTTGAAAAATTAAAGGAAAGTTGTCAAAAAAAAAAAAACAAAAAATAACTTCTTAAAATGATACCTCATAATTCATATGAAATAGTGTATTTTTAAAGTAAATTGTCTGCTTTTTATAATTTAGTTTCCATTTTATCCCAATTTTAGAGAAAAAGGGGGTTACATATTTGTAATGAATTTCTTATCTAAACTTGCCAAATTTATTCAATTATTTTTATGGTCTGAATGTAGTATCTATATTTTTAAATTACAAAATTCTTTTTATAGTTATTATATGTACATTATTTTCTATAATAGCTAAACGTTTTTTCCCAAAAGTAGAGAATCACTATACATAATTAATATATTTTCCTTTTAGCGCTTTCAAAAGCGATTTAAATAAGAACGATATGTTTTTTAAAGACTGCATTTTTCTTTTAGTGCCATCATTGCCTTGGATAAAGAACTTTTCCACAAAAGGCTCTTTCACTTTCTACTGGCAATGCCATTAGTTGCTGTGGTAAATAACGTGTTGAAATATTCTGTAGGAGAGTTGAAAATTCGACTGCGTAATAATATGACACGTCGTCTTTACGATGATTACCTCAAACAATTCACATATTATCGTATGACGAACTTGGACAACAGAATAAGTAACGCAGATCAATTATTGACTACCGATATCGATAAATTTTGCGAATCAGTTGCTGATTTGTATTGCAATGTCGCTAAACCATCTTTAGACATTGGAATCTACGTCTACAGGCTTACGACGAGTTTAGGTGGTGGTACTCCGTCAGTAATGCTATGTTATCTGGTTGTTTCTGGATTTTTGCTTACATACCTACGTAGACCCACAGGTCGTTTAACAGCAACAGAACAAAAACTTGAAGGAGAATTTAGACACATTAATTCTCGTCTTATAACGCATTCTGAAGAAATTGCATTTTATCAGGGAAATAACCGTGAAAAAGCCACATTATTATCCAGTTTCAATAAACTGTTACAACATTTGAGGAAGTTCCTTAAATTTCGTGTATTTATGGGCATTATTGATAACATGATTGCAAAGTACTTTGCAACTATAATCGGTTTCTGGGCTGTGTCTATTCCTTTTGTGTCCCGTACTCAAAATTTGCACAATTTTGACCAAGGAGAAAGGTCCAGGCTGTACTACACATACGGTAGAATGCTCGTGAAGTTGGCAGAAGCAATTGGAAGGCTTGTTCTAGCTGGGCGAGAATTGACCAGATTAGCTGGTTTCACAACTCGTGTTACCCAATTGCGACAAGTATTGGCCGACTTGAACGAAGGAAAATATCAAAGGACCATGTTGGCAGGAACAGAAAATCTAAAATTAAATTCTGGAAGGTTGATATTTAAAGATAATATAATTAAATTCGATAAAGTGCCTGTGATAACTCCTAATGGAGACGTGCTAATAAACGAATTGTCAGTTGAAATTCATTCTGGAATGAACGTTCTAGTATGTGGACCTAATGGAGCTGGTAAGTCTTCAGTTTTTCGAATATTGGGCGAACTGTGGCCATTATTCGGCGGAGAATTAACGAAGCCACCTAGAGGAAAATTGTTTTACATACCGCAGAAACCTTACATGACCCTCGGCTGTCTACGGGACCAGATTATATATCCCCACTCAGGAGCTGAAGCTATGAGACGAGGCACAACTGACGCTAAAATTATGGAACATATGAAAAGAGTTCAATTGGAGTATCTTTTAGAACGTGAAGGAGGTTTAGATGCTGTTGCCGATTGGTTAGACGTCCTTAGTGGCGGTGAAAAGCAAAGAATTGCAATGGCAAGGTTATTCTATCATGCCCCGCAATTTGCAATTTTAGATGAGTGCACAAGTGCCGTTTCTGTAGACGTGGAAGGAAGCATGTATAGCTATTGCCGAGAGGTTGGTATAACACTCTTAACGGTTTCTCATAGAAAGTCCTTATGGCAACATCATGAATATGTCCTACATCTTGACGGTAGAGGAAGCTATACATTCAAAAAGATTGACCCTACAGAAGAACAATTCGGATCTTAATTTGTTGCTAAAGTCCGTATGTATGTATACACATAGACGTTCGCTTGTAAAGTTAGAGATTTCATCAAACGTTTAATGGATTAAAATGAAAACTACTTTCTAATCTAAGAAGGTACCATAATGTTGAATACGATAAGAAAATCTAGAAAAACCAAATATACCTACCTATTTTTTCCAAAATTAATATTTTTGTGTTATCATATTTGGGTAATTTTAAATTAAATTATGAATGGACTAGGCGCTTGATGAAGTGCCTCATTATACAATCGACTTATAATATATAGGAAGTGTCCAGTTTTTAAGAAAATAATAGGCATGCAGAATACAAATTCATTGTCATTAATCATTATTTTCTAGAACAGGATATCTTTATTTAAATTGCAAGTAGGAAACCTATTAATTGTAAAAAAATTCTGCTACTTTTTTTTTAAAATTCTGATACCTGCATGTATTTGGTAGTATTTTTACTAAAAATTTTGTATAAAAAATTCACCGTTATTTTAGTTTCGGCACATATTTACCAAAAGAAAGAGAAGACAAAACTCGTTTAACAAATCGACCTTTCAACTCCGTTTAATTAAATGAAATAAAGTATATTGATAGATACTATCAAAATTACTGTAACACTAAATTTGAAAAATAACTAGGTACACGGTGAATTTTGTATAAATAATATACACATTCGGTAATAATGATTAACGATGCGGTATACAGAAATGAACTTAATTAAAAGTTAAGATACAAAAAAGTGATTTTAGGTGACTAGTCAAAAGATTCACACTTTTTATATTAGTAAATTTGGAAATGGAAAGGTAGTGAGTGTTAAGTATTATAAAGTTTTATTTTTACAATATAAAGCATGCAGGAAGAGGTTCTTTATTCTTTATAATTTATTAGTAAAGTGGTGTTATATGGTAATGTTTCTTAAATCATAGGTTAACTATTATAAAAATAATAATTTTTAGCGATATTTTTTGTTATGCTAAAATGAATTTTACTTCCGAATAATGTTCTATTTCTTCTAAATGAGCACAATAAATCGCAGTAATCAATTTAGACTGTGATTACTGTACAATTACGTTGCAGTATTAAAACATACACAATTCATTTAAATAATTTTTTTTGTAATTAATAAATTTACTATTAATATCTTACATTTTACTTTATTTCAAAGAGGCTTCTTCAATAAAAGCCAAGAAAAATTTAAAAACATAAAAAAAAGTAATTTCGTGGATAAGATTATAGATTTGTACGTACTCGCAGAATACATATAAATTGTACACTTATTAAAAAACAATATTTTATTCAATAAAAAAAATAAACATTACAATATAATTTTAATTGTTCATCATATACATTAAACTGAAATGAAATAATTGAATTAAATTTAAATGTTTAACAGACATATATATATATCTTATTTTTCTTGCCATTATTCCAAATAATACTTTATTTTATCTGTACTCTTAATTAATATTTTTGTAAAGTTGTGTTGGTAATTTTGTTTATAAAATACATTTACAAATTTATCAGCTATTTCGTGTTTATCATAAATATCTTTTTAATGTAAAGACAATTGCTGAAAGTTGCTTTATTTCTGTAGTCATTTTGTAAATTTCGTGTGGAAATTAACAACATGAAGTTTTTTCTGTTTCATTAATTATTCAACATCACATTGTACCAAATACTATTAGTTCGTGTGAAGTTACATGGTTTTATTGTTGGTTCTATATTTTATATTATTCCTTAATGGTTTATGGTTGATGTTTTTTTGTATTTTAATAAACATTTATATTTTTATTATGTAAAATATTATATATTTAAATATATCATCGTCTTTTGGCTTCAGTTGCTTATTTTACTAAAAGCATATCTTAAAATAATAAATTGATATGTTAACACAAAAACACTTGTATATGATTTTCACAAATTATTTATTTGGCAACATGTTTCGCCCAAATATAGGCTTCTTCAGGCAATTGAGTACTTACTACTAACTATAAAAAACACTTCAGTTCCTTAAATAGCTACTTATAGTAGAGGGGAGGGGGGGTATTAGGTTAAAATAAATTCAGTACTAAAAACTCAACAAAAAAGAGGTTTAAAATTAGTTTATCTGTTAATAAAAGCATATCTAATAAATATAATAGCATAAATTACAACAGATAAAATTTCCTCGTATTTAAGAAACATTAGGCTGAATATTGCATTCAATTACTCAGTAGGAAAATTGGTTAAAAACAACAAAGATAGAATAAAACGAGATAATAAGTCAGGAGTTTATAAGCTAAGATTTTATACATAAATAATAAAGGACAAAAACTAACGTTATTAGAAAACCTAGAAATAAACAGATATAAAAAACAAGGTATAATTTTAAATAACCAAGTAGAACAGTTATTTCACCACATACTTACTTCTTGATGGAGAGGTAATATATTTATTATTTAATCATGACTTGACTCCGGAGCAGTGCTCTCGAATACAGCTCCCATGGTAATTTATTTATATATGACTTTTGGATCCGCTCCTAACTGTGAAGGAAAATTTTTATTGTATTTTATTCGATAATGCCTGAAACTAATGATTGTGTATTTTTCTGTTGTAAAATCTGAATTCCCAAAGGTTGAAATACAACTCACGTTAACTTTTTCGCTCCTTCAATGAAGTACATGTTACATTTGCAATTTAATAAATATTTTTGCCCTTAACAATAAGGCGGCTGTTTTTGTTGTAAATATCGCCTGAAATGTATAATCATCAGATTTATTAAATGTAAAAATTGTTTTTGAAATTCGAAAGGATATTTTGCTGGATCATGAAATGTAATTATATATAAAACTTATATCGCCTACAATTACCCTGAGGAAACAAAGTGAAGTTTAAAAATATTTTTTTTAAAGCAGAACATATTGTTAAAATTATGTGTACTTTTTTATTAGTTTGTACGTGTGATGGATTGGCTAGGTGGGAGAAGTTAGTTGCCTAATAGCGCTCATTCAGTTAAGAAGTGTAAAGCAGCAACAATAATAATTAATAAACGGTTAAATATCTAATTAACCTGGTCCTTCTTTTCTACAAAAAAAAAGAAAGGTGGGTGGAAATCAATGTCCATTCGACAATTCCAAGAAAAATTTCTACCTAAATTCAAATTAACACATTTGAATTCAAAATATAGGATTTTTATAACGGGATGATTATAGTTAATATGAATTGGAAAAAATTCTTTTGGTTAACTAGCTTTGTTTTCAAGATGACATAAGTATCAGATTTAATAACATTTTATAATCCAAGAAAAATTCTTTTCAACTTTCAAAAATAATTTTTACCTAATAAATTACCATTCCCACTAGAACTAATAAATGACCAAGTTTCATTCAAATCGGAAAAAGTCTATTCATCTGGAGATGAATACTTATTATATTAGTACTAAAAAATAACTAAATAACATTTAATTCTTCGTCAGAAGTAATAATAAAAGAACAGCCCTGATGAATCTATACATACAAATCAGACTACACGGATTAATCTTCGAAACGGCTGAATCGATTTCGATGGGACTTTCATAGACATCAAGAGGAGATTGTTAGGTGTGATGTAAATTACTTATTTGCACGTGAAGTAAAAGCTAGTTATCAATAAAAATCCATTCTGCCACTACTCCAAATGCTTTAGGAACCCTCCAAATCCACATGAAGTTGTGATCTTTCTACAAGTCTCAACCCCTTATTTTCTTAGTTACAAGTTTAATTTGTAACTATTACAAAGGAACACTACATGCAGCTATTTTATAGACCTAAACCTAATACTACAGAATGCGAAACAAAGAAGTACCGTTTTCAAAAGCCCCTCCCCAAAACAAGGCTAGATATACCTCTGACCTAAGGGTGCAATAGGGTAGGTTTCTTCCTCGACAATCAGGATTCCATAGATCAATAATACTTTTATAATATTCTTTAAACTTAAGATGATGTAACTTTTGTGAAATATTAATAATTTTGAGACAACCAAAGGGTCGGTACCATCTTGTACTCTGAATTTATCTTATAATTATAACTAAATAAAAATGCACTGATTATTTTGAACTGTTTTATTGATTACTTGACGATCGTTTCGCCAAACTTTGGCTTCGTCGGAAGTTTGTAGTCAATTTAAAACTATTAACAATATTTGGTCTTAAATACTAGCTGGAAGGATAGTATCAGGGCTACTTAATTCTGTGTGTTCATTGATTAATCTATTACTATTTTTAAATCTATTAATTTCTACAATTTCCAAAAATGATAATTTTTGTTTTCCGTTTTCTATATGTAAAATTTTGAAATTATTGTCGAAATTGTGGTTGTTACAAATGAGGTGGTTAGCATAGTTGGAGTCTGTTTTTTATTGTTAAAAGATCTTTTATGCTCTATAATTATAGTTCTGAAATTTCTGCATATTTTGCCTATGCAAAACATGTTACAATTTTTACATTTTTAGATCTTAACATTAAAAGAATTGACAATAAACATAACTTTTCCATTTTTCACAAACCTACTCATACTGATATCGTTATAAATAATACATCGTGTCATCCCGTTCAACACAAATTAGCGTCGTTCCGATGCATGCTACGTAAATTAATAAATGTACCAATGTTAGATATAGATTACAAAAAAAACTAGAAATTATCAAACAAATTGCGATTAAAAATAATTATAATGTTAATACGATAGATTCCTTGTTACAGAAAATTAAATGTAAAAAAGCTATAAATTTTATGTACCCTAGTATAAAAACAGATAAACAAAAATATGCAACATTATCTTTTATAGGAAAAACAACAAACAAAATTTCATCTTTACTACTTAATAATAGTTGTAATATAGCATATAAGACTTCTAATAATGGAATGACAGGATTTATTATTTATAACAATATCAGTATGAGTAGGTTTGTAGGTTTTTATATTAAGACCTAAAAATGTAAAAATTGTAACGTATTTTACATAGGCAAAACATGCAGAAATTTTAGAACTAGAATTAGTGAGCATAAAAGATCTTTTAACAATAACGAAACAGACTCCAACTATGCTAACCACCTCATTTGTAACAACCACAATTTCGACAATATTTTCAAAATTTTACATATAGAAAACAAGAAACAAAAATTATCATTTTTGGAAATTGTAGAAATTAATAGATTTAAAAATAGCAATAGATTAATCAATGAATAGACAGAATTAAGTAGCTCCTCACTTCTAAACTTGTTCCCTGATACCATCCTTCCAGCTAGTATTTAAGACCAAATATTGTCTATGGGTTGATCTCCCTTCTCGAGGAGGGGTTTTAGTCGGTAGTAAAAATAGTTTTAAGTTGACTACAAACTTCCGACGAAGCCAAAGTTTGGCGAAACGATCGTCAAATGATCAATAAAAAAGTTAAAAATCATCAGTGCATTTTTATTTAGTTATAACATGAATTTCAACCAAGTAACGGTAGACTTGATTACGTATATTATAATTATAACACTTTTACCCTAATACCAGAGAGTGAAGCCGCAAACAAGAGTTACTTTAATATTAAATACTTTATTAGTGCATAGAGAATTGTTTCTGAAATTATTGTTTGATCGTATGTATATAAACCCTTTCTCCGCCAAATTAATCTTGAAAACGCCCAATTCAAAAGTCCATGATATAGTTTTATTTTTTCACAAGCAGAAATCAATAATAGGCTGCAACGACATTACGAATTTTTCTAATTAACTCATTGCATGAGAACTAAGTTAAATAATACGAATACATATATAAAGTTATTACGTTCTACATGGACAAAATAGTGAATATAAATGAGTATTTAATACATACCTATTAAATGATCGTTTAAACAAGATTGAAAAAATTATAATTATAAATAATTACTTTTATTATCTGGAGATAATTATTCATAGGTTATAAATATCATACTATCCTACTATATATTTAATTTTGTTGACTCTCAAATTTCCATCTATTTTATCCTTAAATACTTTCTAACCATGGTAGGTTTTCAATATATAAAATATATTTTATTTTTTTCATTTATGGTCGCATTTATATATAAAATACTCGATTAAACATTCTATTTTTAATAAAATTAATGGTTGAGATAAATACTTTTGATAGATCAATAATAAACTAGTATGCACGTGTATTTCGATTATCGATATTATCCAAATTGATAACGAATATATTTCGAAAATAAGTGTGTTACTTAATTACGTTCCCTAAGCAAACACTTCAAAGCAAACAAAAAATTTCATAATTTCTTATTTCAAAGATATTACACGAATTACCTTAGATAATGAAAATCGCAACATAAAAATCATTCTTGATGAAAAATAAATTTATTATTTTTAGTACAAAAATAAGACAGCATTTTAAGCAAAATTGTAAATGATAGGAATGGTTTAAATTTAGAATAATTTTTTATTTGCTTGGCAAGTATATTTCATTCCAAAGGAGATAAATTTTTTTAATCTTTAAAAAAAAGTCGTAGCTATAGTTTGTTATCCTTTTATTTTAAATACCCTAAAAGATTTGGTTTATTTTTTTTTAGAAAAATATGTACATTTTTTGTACATAGCACTCACTACAGTTAAATTCTTATTTGAATCAAAAATTAATTTACTTATAATTGAGGAAACTATATCACGTGAAATGTTAAAAAAAGGTCTGTTCGTAATTCATATTAATAAAACTGTGTATCCACTCCGTCAAAATTAAATGAAATATTGTAATTACTATTTCAAAAACAAAAAAGGTATTTCACCATCAATTGTGGTTTGAAGAAAACACATTTTATTGTTTTGATTTCGACATGGATCAAAAGTACATTTGTTAGTTTACTCGTTACTATTTAACCGTTAATTAATTTTTTTTTAAAAATTTTATTGTTCATAAATTTATAAAAGTAGAAGGGTTTGGAAACATCGATGATATTGAAACAAAAAAATAAATATATATTTAATAGAATCTCAACTTTCCAATTAAGTACTAATGAAAGCTAAAGTATCCGTTCTGCAATATCTACTAATTATACCTACACAATGAAACTCACCAATACTACTCAATTAGGAACAAAATAATATCTTAAAACCTATTAAAGCTAATAAATGTCGTTGAAAAGGGCGTTAATTTTTCTACAAAACTCAGTCACATAAAGCACATTAAAAACAGGTGATAAAAAAGAAACAAAACTTAACAGCAAAAAAGTGATTCATGAAAATTCTAAATGCAGTTGGGACAGTGATTGTATTAACAAAAATTTGCATAAACCATCCTTCATTAACATTGAAAACTAGATTGAATTAATTGTTTCCTGGTTTTGAAAATTTTTTAATTCCGTGCACCATTTAAATTAAATCATTAATTAATCATTAAAGATAAATTAAGGATTTATATTAATTGTTTATCAAAAACTGTTATAGTTAAATTAATTGATTTCTCCTAACTTTTTCAAGTGGTTTTTGCTATTTAGTTTACTATAGATACATAAGTAAGACGTTATATAAAGCTATTTTCTTTCTATATAAATATAAATATCAGTTGTATCAGAAAAATCATAAATTTTATAAGTACGTATTAACTTCAATATAAATAAGTTGATTACTTTTTAAGTAGATATTTCTAATCGAAATTGATTCTTAAAAAGAAAAGAAAAGTACACCGTTGTGATGCAGGTTACCACTGATAACATTTGAATAATCTGGCTATGTAGAAGTTATAAGCACCCTTAAAAATATAATCTACCCAACACAGTAATAAGTAACATCACATCTAAATAAATTACAAATAAAAAGTTATTTTGGCAAGCAAAATACACAAAAATATCATGTACCGAGTAAAAATAATACTTAAGAGTGACCCCATCCTTTGGTAAGTCTTTTCCATAAACTGGGCTTATCAATATTGGGAGGTGGAGGTTGTTCGGCTTTCAGCTGTTCCAAAAACGTGACAGGTTGACTTGACTCTTCGGTAGAAGCGTCACCAATTTCCTTCAAGTCTCTCATCATTTTTTTGCGAACGGTTTTTTTCATACTTAGATGCCTTTCGAGAGTCTTGTATTTGTGTTTGGTCCTGTTGTCTACAGGAATACCGTTAGAATTTTCTTCTGGTGGTCGAGGATTTTCTTTTTCTTCTTTGCAACCCCAAAGGTCGCGAACATCTCGAATTTTTCTATCGCTATTCGTAGACATCTAAAACGCGATCATATACTTACTATTTACTTAATAAACATGGCACACACATTATCTTAAGCCGCAGCTTGTAATGTCTTATTAAGTTACGTATTCTGTCAGAAGTTTATCTTAAGCAATCAACGGCATTATTAGCAACAAAAACTGAACAATAAAAAGCTAGTTTGTATGATGAGTGTATCATTTGTGTTTCTGCCAGCTCAAGGTGAACAGGTTTCGAACTTTATGCAGTACTTTTTTACCCTTTTTAATAAATTAAATATGATCCGTTTTTAATCTTTTAATAACACTTACCTAATACCTTATCGAACTCAAAATCAAATTTACATATTAGGATTATTGTAAGAGCAACACTGACTCATTCAAGTGCAGTTACACTTTTACTTTCTAATGTAGGCGAGTTGGTTGTTTCTTTGTATTCATGAGAACTTTTTACTTTCCTCATTCTTCAGCGGTAAATTCGAAATTTTAAGACATAATTTGTTTTTCTCTATTTGCGAGTTTTCATTGTATAGTAAATGGATTGAACACATTCATTAAAATATACGTTTTATACTGAAAATAAAAAGTTACATAATATGTACAATTTTGTTCAAAGTATTTGTTAATTACTTTTAACGCACCGAATGACGTTGTCAAGAATATTAACATATATCCAATTTTTATAAAGTTTGTGCATTTTTTTTATAGAATATGGCCTATCAGTCATATCAATCTAGTTTAATTTAAATCCGCGCGCTTATCAGTTTCGGGAAAAGTAACTAGCCAATCAAATTCATACAGCTGTAAGGTGTATGAAATTAGCAACCGCATACTTTCTAACACAAACACAGTTAACAGACAAAGATACAAAATAGAATTCGAAACAAATGTATTCAGACAGACCTGCGAATCCACCAATGAAATCCTTCCATCTGTCGCGTCACCAAGAAATCAACGTGTAGAACTACTCATTCTGTTTCATACAAAAGGCACCTATTGAAAAAGAAAAGGACATTAACATTTGCTTGACTTTGGATTAACGTACCTTATTTTAGAATCAGTCAGATCGCCTTGCTGAAATTTTTTAGCAAATAGTTGTCGGTGGCTTTAAAGTTAAGAATAATTAAAAAATAATGAAGTATAATTTATTTATTTCGCTTTTTGTAATTTCAATTTGTAGTGTATTAGCAGAAGTGTACTTTGAAGAAAAATTCAAAGATGGTAAGTACCTACTTTTGATACTATATGTTACTATACCGGTTTTACAATTTCCTGTTGAATAATTCTTTATACGTAGAATATATGTGGCTTTGTTATTAATTTATTTAGGGACGATATTCTTTATTAACCATAACTTTGTCTTGTGTAGATACTTGGGAAAAAAATTGGGTGTACAGCAAACACCCAGGAAAAGAATTTGGAAAGTTCGTAAGAACCGCTGGCAAATTCTTCAATGACGAAGAAGAAGATAAAGGTAAGGACAAATCCTTGTTAATATTTCAGTAGTAACAATTTAAAATATAACCAAATGATAAAATGAAATTGCCTTTAACTGGCAGATATTACATTAAACAAGCATAAAAGATTGACAAAACCTTCTTGAATTCACTTAACATGTATGAGAAAAGCATATTGAGGAAAGTAATTATTAATTATTATTTTTACCTGTGGTTGTGTGTTTATTGTGTACCATTGAATCAATAATAAAAACTGTAATAAACATGCTATTGTAATCTAATCAAATCAAAATATGTGTTGGTTTGGTGAAATAAACAACCGTAATTCTAATTAGCAAAATTATTCATTGCTTTCCTGCATATTTAATGTTATTTTAATTTCATGTAAGGGAGGAAATGTATTAGTAAACAATTAGAGTAAAATTTACATAAGTATGTATAATACTACACCTAATTTTTAACTATATATCATTAATTTAAAATATGTTTGTAAGCAATATGTATTACTCAAAAACTTATCCACAAATTAAACCAATTATAAATTTAAAAAAAACAACCTTATCGATGCATATTTCAGAATATAATGACCTCCAAAAAGTTATTAATAAAACTGATACTGCCTTACTTAAGGGGACATTATTTATGAGAAATTAATTACCTTTGAAAGTCGAACATTTTAATCAAAACATGCTTACCTACAGATTATGTTTATTAAAGTTTTACCATAGGTATATCAGATCATATTTCTTAAAATGTGTTTCACAATTATAAGTGTGTAAAACAAAATTTATGATTATTATCAAAATTTTGGAGAAATGAGGTACCTAATTTTTAAACAGATTTTTTATTAATATAAATATGAAACCAACAGAAACTCCGAGGGCTAATGCCCCTACCAGCATTGAATTACACTGTTGATTCCGATGTATTCTTAGACGAAGATATAAGAAGGAATTAAAATCCAAATGTGAGATCTTTGATATTAATATTTAGACGAATAAGGATTTTAATTCCTTCTTTTTTGAATAGATTTTTTATTGATTATAAAATATATCGCTCAAGATTCTAACCATTATTTAAATAAATGGTTTTTATTTTATTATAGGTAGTTGTTTTTTTTATCGCGATGCATAAAATGATTAAATGAGAATTATAAGTGGTACATGAATATGTTTCAGGTATTCAAACTTCACAAGATGCCCGATTTTATGCGATAAGTAGGAAATTTAAGCCTTTTTCGAATGAAGGCAAAGATCTTGTTATCCAATTCACTGTAAAACATGAGCAAGATATTGACTGTGGGGGTGGATATGTAAAAGTATTTGATTGTTCTTTAAATGAAGAAGATCTGCACGGGGAAACTCCATATTTGCTCATGTTTGGACCCGATATTTGTGGACCTGGTCGAAAAATTGTTCACGCCATTATCAATTATAATGGTAAAAACAATCTCATCAAAAAGGACATTGCTTGCAAAGATGGTGTTTATTCACATGCATACACATTCGTTATCAAACCCGACAACACATACGAAGTACTAATTGATGGCGAAAAAGTAGAAGGTGGTGATATTGAATCTGATTGGGATTTGTTGCCACCAAAAACTATCAAAGATCCAGCTGCTAAGAAACCTGAAGATTGGGACGATAAAGCCACAATTCCTGACCCAGATGACAAGAAACCTGAAGATTGGGACCAACCTGAACATATTGCCGACCCCGAAGCCACCAAACCTGATGACTGGGATGATGAGATGGATGGTGAATGGGAACCACCACAAATTGATAACCCCGACTTTAAAGGAGAATGGAGCCCAAAACAGATCGACAATCCTAACTACAAAGGTGAATGGGTTCATCCTGAAATTTCCAATCCTGAATACAAAGCAGATCCTAATTTATACAAAAAAGATGAGGTTTGCGCCGTTGGTTTCGATTTATGGCAAGTAAAATCCGGTACGATATTCGATAACATTATTATTACCGACGATCTGGAATACGCCAAAGAACAACTCAAAAATTTGAAAGATAAGCAAGAAGGGGAAAAGAAAGCCAAACAAGCTCTTGATGATGCAGCTAAAGAAAAGAAGTCGGAAGAAAAAGATGATGATAGTGATGACGAAGATGAAGAGGCTGAAGAGGATGATGTTAAACCTGTAGAGGTAATATTTTAAATTCTAATTAATCATAAATTTTTGTTGATACATAATTTAAAAATATATATTGAACTATTTGTATTCCGCAAAAAATAATTAAATAATTTATTTTTCAGGAACCTGAGCATGATGAATTATAAGTGGTAGTGAAAGACTTTTTATAGTGTGTGAAGTGTTTTGTTTGCTAGTGCGTATTGTTTATTTGACTGATTTTGTTAAAAACTTTAAGAACACTTATAATAAAAACGTAAAACCCGAACATTCTAATTATTTACAACATGAAATTAATTACTATATGTTAATTTATATTTATTTAAAATATGATAAAACTTATCAAACGTGTTACTACATACATTTTATTTTATATTGGCTTAGTTATTGTTTTTTCATATTTGATATTTTCAATGTTAACCAAAAAAAAAAGAAATAAGGAACATAATACGTTTTTGTGTTCATTACTGGTTTATTTTAATTAACTTTCACAATTATATTGCACATTGATTAATAGCAACTTGCTGAATTATTAGCTACTTATTGCAAACAAATGTCGCTATCACAATAACTACTGTTATATAATATCTTATATATGTATATCTGCAACTGAGGAATAAAATTGTACAATTATTTTTACATTATTAGAACTGGAATAGTAATTAACAAATGGATATATATATATTATACACATTTACAAACGAAGTGTCATGTATATTTAAATTTCCATATACACAACATTGAAGAAGATTTATAAGAGGATATATTTTTCAAAAATAAATATTTGAGTGCAAAACATGTACAGAAACTTGCATTTTCACGTCAACAATATAACAACTTTTATTAAATGGCCTTTGATAAGCTCTTATAATTCGATAATATGAAAAGAGAGTTAAAATACTAGAATTTCTTATATTAATTTGAAGGACATACTGCTACTTTTGCAATACGCATTTTGGAATATTTTTTCTTTTACCTATTCTATGAAATCTTCAAAAAATTAAATTATGTTGGAATATTAAGTACTACAATATGTATACATACACGTTAAACTTTTATTACATATATTCTACAATATATACGAACTTTTTTAATGAGAAGTTTGATGTCGATAATGAGATCTTGAATTCGATTATTACAATATCTACTTCAAAATAAATAAATCTCACTATAGTACTATCATTAACAATCATCATAAACCAAAATGAAAACACTAAAACGAAGAAATATTTGTGATTCCAAATATTTGAAAATGGTATGCCCATCAAGAAAAATTCAGTTTTACGATTATTTTACATTCCTATTGCCGTTATTTGAATGTTTTATAACAATACATACTTAAAGCAGAAAACAAGCAAGCAAATTTAGCATAAATATTTTTGGAATATTGGAATATATATCTATGCTCCTATCAATAAAGACTTCCGTTATTCGATTTAAGTAGATATAAATTTCACCTCTTAACAGTACTTTTAAAACGTGATTAGATTAATGTAAGTAAGTTTAAATAAGCCAAATGTTATTTTCACGTTCACTATGAAAATGTTTTATTATACTATATACGAATTAAAAAATATCAACAGAACAAAAAATTCACAGTAAATTAAGTAAGTTACTTTTGGGCGCTTTTTTACTACTTAATCAAAATGTATTACAATAAAGAACTAATTTTTATACCTACTTTGGCATATTTAAAATAATTTTGTTTTCAATTCTTAATAATACTAGGAATGTCTTCTTATAGTTTCATTACTTTAGCAATTAGAACATAAAAAAATAAATATTTTAATAAATACAATGAAAAAGTAATATGTTGTTTTTATAACATTTATTTAACCTGAATGTTCTAAAATTAGCAATAAAACATTTTTTAACTATTGCTTAAATATTTAGAACTTTCAGATCAACTGCACCATTATCGTGATTAGATGTTTTAAGTATCTAAACAACTAAATAATCAAAACTAATATAAATATTATAGAGTTAGACTAGATCTTCAATAAAATCAACTAAGGTATAATCCCATTTCATACTGTTAAAATTCCCTACATCTGCGTGATTTCAGGGTCCTCAATCCCCGCCCTCCAATGCGCCGTCTTCTTCGAGCTTACTGACTAACTTGATGATGCGATGATGTTCTTCAGTCTGTCTTGCCATATCAATCAAAGCTAATAATTTCCGTACACCAATAAAAACTCTGAAACACAAACACAATGTTTCAATGGATCAAATTTTCGAAACTAGATTTTTATTCAAATTTTATATTACATATTTTTTACAATATTTAAACGAAGTGTTTAAAAATAAAAATCACGTTTTCAGGAAGATCAGATAAATTTGTATGGATCTTTCTCAATTCTTTTTATGCTAAATTTTTTATCAATAATCTGGTTATTCGATATAATTAATGTAGTTATTAAGTAAACGATTAAAAATTAAAATAAATAGCAATAACGTACGTCGGCGCGGTCAGAAGTATCCGACAGAAACTTCAGCTACTTTTGTATTAAGTAAAGAAAGAATAATCAGATTGAAAGATGATTTTAAATATTTTAATCGTAACAAAAAAATAATTGACTAATGGATACATTATGGAACTTCCCTAAGACGTTTTCGAAACAACCTGTATATAAAGCCGCAACAAGCCGATCAATCAAAATTCACACAACTAATCAAAAAATGCTTCTTTGATATACTGATATACACACAATAGATACAAAAAAATTGAGTATGGTAAATAACTAACCACTACTTTGGAATAAACAACTATGCAAAGCGATAAGTAGTGAATGACTAATTGTAAGATGCAACAAAACTAAATAAAAATATCCAAAAGATACTATATTACTGAAAGTTCCATTTTTAGTGTAAGTCAAGTAATTAAGGACATTCCTTAAATGTATTTTAATATCTTTAAAATTAATTTGTACTTACTTTTTTCCCTGAATCATTTTTGCTATTTGCGCCATTTCTTTCTTTGAAAATACGTCGGCTTCTTCTAATACTGCTAACAAATGTTCAGGGCGAGATAAATTAGGTACGTGTAAAACTGCGGTGAATGCTGACAACATCTCCATATCCTCCAATACTTGTCTATAAACAGCAATAAAAACAAAATATAGAATTTATTTGAAATGCTACAATATTTCTAGGCAACTTTAAAATTATCTAAAGTTAAAAATAAAAATTAAGTACTATGTCTATTAACTTTTTAATTTCCGTTACAGAAATACGTATTAGGTACAATTACGAAGCATAACGTAAGTCGAAAATTGCGTAACTCGGAGTCCTTACGGATTCGCAAATATAATTTAGTAGATTATTTATCGGGATTTATCATATGTAAGTAAAGATTGCATATTGTACCTTCGACTGCTAGTACACAACACAAGCAGTTTTTTCCCAGCAGGTGGCTGTTTCTTCAATAACACTAACAAAGCTTGGAGAGTCAAATTAGAGTAGCGGGGTCCAATAGGTCCATAATCTAACAACCTTTCGATATTGTCAACTAATATACAACTAAGAGTAGACCTATAAGCATCATCAAAAACCTGAAAAAGAAAAATTCATTGCCTTATATTTTATAAGAACTATTTTTAAAAACGTACTTTTCTTATATGTAAACACTTGGCTGTTTCGGTATATCCAACCATTTCTTCAGGTGAACAAACTTTGACAAATGGAAAATCGGAGTCTTTCGCAAGCTGTGCTGCTAGAGCAGTTTTTCCTGAATTGGGGGGACCTTCCAACAAAACCGACACCAAGCCTAATAAAACAAAATATACAGGTAATGAGATCAGTTACAAGATAATAATTAATTAATTAGTTGACCAAACCTGAATCTCCAGATTTAGCTTGTTGAATAAATAGATGACCATCTTCCAACAAATGGGTGACTGGGGGACCCCAATTAAAGATTCCTCTCGCTAAGAACTGGTCCAACATTTCCTGAGCCGTTCCAAATGCCTTTTTGGAAAAAAATAGGTTTGTAATTATTTGATAAACTCACAAATAAATAAAAGGAAATTTACAGGTTTAATGTCGTGTTCCAATGCGTGGAAAAAGTCCTCTCGAATTACCATTAACTTTTCCATTGCTTCAGGATCAACTTCTACCTTTGAGGTGGCCTTAATTAATCTGTTCATTGCAGTTGACTGAGCTGCACGGACCAACCCTTCTAATTCTGCACCAGAAAAGTTCTTTGTCAATTGGGAAAGTTCCTAAAATAACAAATTAGCAATTTATTTTTAAACACCAATTAAAAATTACAACTTAGAAAGTAAAGAAATGTTAAACTTAGTTTATTAATGTGTAAAAATCTGAGTCAAGATAGGGTTGTAAATAATTTTTTGCCCTTAACAAAATCAAAGTGAGTTCAATTTGTTTCTGCAAATGATGCCTCAAGACGTCACGTTTGATAACTGTCCTAGAAGCTGTATGTATTTGTGTGATACCCACTTTGTTATCAACATTTGGATGTATTTTTCCATATTGCCTCATTCGGGCAGTATGTATGTTCAATATTTGGAATCTTCCCTCTTCATCTGGAAGGCTAATTTCCATTTGTACTTCCAATCTACCAGGTCTCAACAAAGCTTCATCAATCATATCTCTACGATTTGTCATTCCTTTAAATGAAAGAATTGTACCAACATGTTTTACACCATATAGTATTATACCACATACCAATGACTAGAATATTATTAAGTTGTTCCACACCATCAATCTTTGCAAGAAGCTGATTAACGACTGTATCGTGAACACCAGTATTTCCAGCAACTGAACCTCTTTGTTTGCAAATTGCGTCAATTTCATCAAATATTATGATGTGTAAACCACTATTTGGACCAGCCTACAAAAAAGCAAAGTTAGATGAATTTAAATGTTACATGTTTCATATTTTGTACCCTTTTTTCTTCTTCTTCTGCTTCAGCAAATAACCTTCGAACATTTGCTTCTGATTCACCCACATACTTATCAAGAATTTGAGGACCATTAACAATTTTTGGTTCTCTGGCATTCAACATTTTACCAATTTGACGAGCCATTAACGTTTTACCAGTACCAGGAGGACCATACAACAATATGCCTTTCACATGCTTACATCCTAAAATACAGTACCATTAGTTCAATAGATTTGAGTTATGATGATTAAAAATTGTACAATTTATTTTTTTTTAATACTATTTTAGTATCAAACAACAGATAAAAATGCTGACAAAACACATAACTCATTTATTTCTAGAAATTAATAGAATCAAAAAAAAATATGTTACCTAATTGCTCTACAATCTCTGGTGGAAAAACTCTTGAAGCAAAAGCTCTACGAAATATAGCATTAAATTCATTATCTAATCCTCCAATACCCATCTTCTGAAAGTCCCAATCTGGATTAATAATTGATGTCCTTTGTTGTTTCCTATAATAAGTTTGGTGATTTCTTTATCATTTTAAAATATTTTTGCTGACAAACCCTTTGGATTTTCCTGTTAAGTTTAGTGAAGAATTGGGTGCTTTTTCAAACTGAACAACTGAATTGGCCAATAAGTAACCAATTTTTGTTTTTCGTGGTTTAGCTTGTTTTCCTTGTTTAATAGCATTTATATCAACAGCTAAATGAAATGAAAATTAGAATCAAGATTTTAATTAAGAAAATATTTTATACCTTCCAAGTCTTTTACAGTAAGTGACAGTAGTTTTTTGTCACTAAATGCAAAGGCCAGAAATTGACCAACTGTAAATGATTGACCTGCAAACTTGTTTTGAAATTCTTGAGCCATTGCATCAGTATCATATGCTTCCAAAGTTGTCCTAAAATAAACTACTTACTTAACTACTTAATTCACTCATTAAACAAATACATTTTTTTGAATTATAACTTAATAATAAGATATTTCTTCAATTTTAAGAATATATAGTTTATAATTAATAATAAGAAAATTTTACTTTGTATATCTTCTGTGTATGCTACTTACTGCTTCTTTTGCATAAAGTCTGCTTCTAAGACAATGGTACATAAACAATCATTGCTATTAAAATAATAAGGTTTAACATCCAGTTCTTGATCAATTGATAAAACTGCCCACTTTCTCTGGGGTAAGCTGAATCCTATGTATCCCCTTGATAAATCTGGATGCCTTTGAATTGAGAAAATATAGTTTTGGTTTCCTCCTGTATTAACTAGTATATGTCTGGAATGGAAGTTATTAGAGAATACATAAAACTTACACTCTAAAAACTTAATTGTCTTACGAGCAGTCAGATGGAAAATCTCCAGGGCTAACGGCAGCACAATTACTTAGTGACAATTCCTCTGTTGGGCACTTTGTGGCTCGAAACTACAAAAATAATTTCAGAAACGTTAAATATTATATTTAAATTGTTGAAATTGTTTATTTACCATTTTTGCACTTTATTATGAAGGATTCTAAACGATCTGAAAAATTATCTAAATCAGTACATTTAATAATTAATATTTAGTAAATTATAAAAAAAATCGATAGAAGATTTTCAGCTTATTCGCAACTACAACTCTACGGATTTAGTTGCTGATCATTGCTGACTGTTGCTCAATATTGCTGTCACAGCACATAACCTCTGGCACATATCAGCACTGCGGAATTCATAGAACTAAACAAGAACAAAACTATAGATTTTTTCTATGCGAGAATGTGTTGAAACTACAGTTTACAGAACTATAATAAAATTGTGAAAGGATATTTTTCTTGAAGCGTTAAATAAACCAAAGAATATAGAACAGATGGCGTTTCTCGTTTATACTATTGTTACATGTATATGCCGTATTATTGGCACATGGAACCTAGAATATTTTACATTAGATTCTAAGTACGGAGGAAACATCTCAGATACAAGGAAATTAATATACTAGGAAAATATGCTGTGGTGTTCTGTTATTGCTTTCCCAAGGAGATCTGTCAAAAAGGTCTTACCCCAACTAACCACTTTAAAAGCGCGAACACGTGTTTCGCTCACTCACGTTGTGAGCATTTTCAACGCAAGACAGTACCACAGTCTCCTTTTCTTTGCATGGTCAAAATTCTTAAAAATCACATAAAGATGCTTGATGGAAGTTGTCAGTTCAATTTTGGGTTCGTCTTCCACCTTCGAATTTTGTGTTTTTTCTTAAATTATTCTTAAACAAACGTTGGGGTAGTAATATTCCATAGATAATCTTTCACTTCTCCTTTGTCTTCACTTCGTCCGTCTCATCTGTCTCTCTCTAACCACCACCCATACACGATTCCTAAGTGCAGAGGGTCTTACGCCCTACAGTGTAAGTCGGAGGGACTGCAGGCTCACCAATATGAACAGGTGTTGGGAACGAAACACCAAAAGGTTTAAGTTTTTTGTTACAATCATCTACTAAGGCTCCCTTCAACCTCCTTTTAGGAAGGAATCTTGGGAACGGATGGCTGGTGGTTAAACAGAGCGACAGATGAGACAAATGAAATTAAGACAAAGGAGAAGTGAAATATTACTAAATGATCCAAAGAAACCACAGAAAACTTGGACCAATTTTTGCAATTATAAAGAGAGAAAAAATTAATAATACAATTATAAAAGGGAAGAAATAATAATAATAATAAAAATTGAAGTAGTGGTGGGATTTTGGAAGTGGCAAATTTCGTTATACGTAATTGAGGCGGGGTGGGGAGGATGAAAGTTCCTCGTGTCTGCAACGTTCTGTGTGCAATTGCTAGTTATTCCACAATTGTAATATTTGTATACTTTGATAATGTTAACAAATGATCACAGTAATAAACAAAACACAGTGAAATTGTGTAATGAATTTTAAGTAATTATAGGGTTGAATAAAAATATTTATGAACAGCTCATAAACTTTTAGGACGATGTAATTAATTTTCAACATTAGATTAGATCAAAATTGTGGTCTAGTAGACCGTCTAATAGACCATAATGAGTGTATTTACATTCATAAATTCAGGGATTCTCTTTGATGAATTTTGACCTACCGTTCACCAAAAACCCCTTGTTCGATAGTCTGCAATAAGTTACAGGTAATTTTTTGATATATATTTAGGGATAATCTTTCCTTAATTTTACCGAGCGGCGTGGTCTAGTGCTCGAGATCATTGCTTAGCATTCGGGAGGTTACCGGTTCGAACGCGGGTCCCGGTTGCTCTGGTCCAAGTTTTTCTGTTGTTCCCTTGGATTACTTAGACAAATGCTGGGGTAGTAATAATCCACAGATAATCTTTCACTTCTCTTCTGTCATCATTTCGTCCGTCTTATCTTTCTCCCCCTAACCACACCACCCACCCATTCCCACGTTTCCTGCAAGGAGGCTGAAGAGGATCTTAAGCTCTACCCTTTGGCTGTGCACTACAGTGTAGGTCGGAGGGACTGCCAGCCCACCAGCACGTGTAGCTGGTGGGAATGAAACACAAAAAAGTTTAAAAAGAGTTTTTTTTCTTAATTTTAGTTTACTATTGCCTTTGAAAATGACTACCTCGTATTCGAAATATATACATTTGGTTGTACCAATAAACATTGTTTGTAGTGTTATAAGGCGTTTGAATCTATTTTTTATATTATTCACACTACAAGTCACTCGGTACTCGACATATGTCCGTACCTCTAATTAGATAATTATGTGTTTAAAAAGTTCCACTAATTCAATTTCGACTAGTTTATTATCCCATATAAGGAAGTAATTGAGTTAAATCAATTAGCTAACAAGGTAATGGAGTTAATACTTGAAGCGATTTATTAATTTATCAAAAGGGTAAATAGAATGCGATTCACAATTTCATTTCATAACAACTCCTTCCTTTCCCCACGGGATGACAATTAAATACGTAACGTTACAATAATGTCTGCTTCATCACGAATGAAATATATTCACTAAAAATTAAACAGGAATTGAACTAACTCTAATTGGCTTAACCTTCGATTCATTTTGACCCGAAACAAAAATTATTTTTATTGTACAATATGTAACATTACAAATATCTTAAAACGGTTTTGATACAATTATTTATTTTACCATTACTACATACCCCTCTAGACAGTACTTGTCGATGTTATACAGGTAAACCTCGGGGCGGCGTATCAGAACAAAAAACAAGGAATGCCCGTTATTTTAGATCTGACGGAATATCTATAGAGCTACAACCTCACATGCGATAATTTCCTTACTTCCTATGAACTAGCTAAAATACTTTCAGAAAGGAAGCTGACTATTCTTAGAATTTGAAGAAAAATAGACACCAGATTCCGTTGGGTTTACTAGATACCAAAAATCTGTATTTTCGTCCACATTTGCATGCAATTCAAAAATGATTATAATTATAGATATATATTGCAAACTTTAAATCCTTCCTTAACCCCCTTGGACGCACAATCACGTCTTTATTTCTTTTTATCTGAGAGCCTAAATATCAATTTTTATGTTTCTAACTTCAAAGAAGTTGGTACTCTCATATAAAATTAAAATTACCCACTTCATCCATTGATAGCTGACTTTCAGATAAACAATGCCACACTTTTAATAAATTTAGTAAAAAGTTTAAGTACGAATTTTCGTTTCCCTATCTTCAGAGGTTTAGAATTTCAATAAAATAATTTTAGAACATTTTTATCCACTTAGAGGATGAATTTCCGAAAATTGAATGCCTATGTTACAAAAGGGAAGCTGCTGTCCAGAATCTGACTAATTTTGCTTCAGTAGTTCGTGCGCGTTCGTAAATTAATTATGATTCTATAGCTACCAATTTTGGCCCCCACTTTTCATCCCTTTAAAAGCTGCATCACATTTTCGATACATTTTAATAAAAGCCTAAAAACTAATTTTTATATATCTATTTTCAAAAATAAGCGGCCTTCCATAAAACATTTCATTCCCTATTTCACCCCTTAATGATTAACTTTCAAAAGATTATGATTAATAGAGAGTCTAAATACAATATTTCTTATCTCTAACTTCATAGGTTTCGAATTTACATTTAACAGTTTTACAGCCATTTAATGCGCTTAGGGGATGACATTTCAAGAAAAACCTTTCTTAGTGGATGTTATGCTACAAAACAACTCTACTGTCCAGATTTTATGTTTTTAGCTTTAGTAGTTTCGGTTCAGTACTTATTAATTGGTTGGATGTATAGATTGACTTTCAAACCCCATTTCACCCTCATGTGAATTTACTGAAAACCGGAGAACACATATTTAACCATTTTTTTTATAAAATAAATGTACTTAATTTGAAAATAATTGGATCATCTAATTTAATTTTCACTTGCCAATTGTTAACCCCCATTATACCCTTTTAAGAGATTTCATTTTGAAAATTTTCTTTACACTGTATAAAGAACCTCTGTACCAAATTTTATGTTGCATCATAGCAACTGAGAAATCAGCTGTAAATATACTTTTAATTATTATTTTTTTTAAATTAGACATTCAGTTTTTGATTATTTATAATGCTAATTGAAAAAAATTAAAGTACCATTTTTTATTTTTCCATCACTTTGAAGGCATATCTTTGTCCCATTCATAATAATTTACATTCTAGAACACAATTCAGACTATAAATAAAAAAATAATTCTTTTCTTCATTTCTAATGCTGTCTTTATTAAGTTTTCACTATCTATCTCGCTCTTGTGGTCAAGTATTTTTGGAGTTGTGATCAGGCGATGGAACTTGCACGAAGCAAAACATACAAAATTTCAATTTCATGAAACGGGGCTGAAACTAGCTACGCGATTGGTTAAATTACGAGACATTTGCCGCGAACCGTCGCAGATATCCAATGCGATGCTTCTGGGCAGCGGTTTTACGTCATCGCAGCTTCGTGCAGTTGCCATCGCAAATTCATGCAAGCCCGAACGCACTGTTTCTTACCGAGATATGCGTATAGTTTTGAGAAGTTTTGTTAGTGTCTTTTTACATTTAATTTTTGAGTTCAGTTTATCATAGAATTCGCTTTATTTTATTGTAAATAATCAGTTCGACTTTATATTTGGTTATTTTAAGTGAGTCAAAGTAATTAGATTAGTAAAGGTTAAATTTTGATAGTTCATTCATTAAATTATCTATTTGAGGACAATTCGTTATTTTATTGACCTCTCTAGACAACTTGCTAAGGTGTGTATAAAATGTAATAATTTTAAATAATAGTTATTGTTGTTTTATTAAAAAAGCGTTGTTTTTAGGTATAACTTATTGTTGAGTCTGATACTTCGTCTCTGTCCCTTTCCTAATGTAATCCAGACCGTAACTAACTGCAGACACCTTTTCGAACCTTTGTTTTTCTTAACGAGGCTCTGATTGACGTCCTTTTCAAGGCTTAGGCGCGGTTGTTTTCATTCTATACCAACATAAGTAAAGTATTAACTAGTATATTAAAAAAAGAAGGAATTAAAATCCTTATTCGTCTAAATATTAAGATCAAAGATATCACATTTGGAACGCGTCCTACCAAGTAGGCACAACGACCTGAAAGCAATACCCCACGACCGGTTTCGATCTATCGGGTCTCATCAGGTGGGCGCTGGCACAAACGCCTTTACAGGCTATATTATAAATACAAATATGGAATCAACAGAAACAACTATTCCGAGGGCTAATCTTAATATTTAGATGAATAAGGATTTTAATTCCTTCTTTTTTGAATATGTTATTTTTTCGTCTAGAAGTCCATCGGAATCAACAGTGTAATTCAATGCCGGTAGGGGTATTAGCCCTCGGAGTAGTTGTTACTGTTGATTCCATATTTATATTTATATTTATATTTACTAACTAATAGGTAATAGATATACATTTATACTATTAAACACATTATTTTTAAATTCACGTTCAAATTATGGCATCAAAACTAAACTTGTTTGTGTTTTTGTTTATAAAAATTTTAGATAATATATTTTATTTCATATATGTATTTCATGTTGCATAAAATCATGCAAAACACAGAAATAATAACTTCTAGTTGAATTCTTGTTCATGTATATGTTACAGCTACCCCTTACGCAATTTTAAATTTGGTATCATATTATGGGGGAATACATTAGGAACATATGACAAAAAAGTGGAAATTTCCCTCCGAGCTATTGCTAAAATATTTTAATTATTATTTCTCTATTTTTCTGAAAAGTAAAAATTGCGTAAAAGTCTGACAAATAGACACCTCTATAAGATATTGTAATACCATGACATTCACAATAGCGGTTTATGAAAAAAATATTTTTGAAAATTCTAAAAAATAAAATTCCCAGTGAATATATTATAAGCTGATATTACAATCGTCAGAGTCTATATTCCTATATTTCAGATAAAAATTACTCATATCAATCTGTTTAAGTCAGTTTGTTCTAAGACAATGTCTAAACATTGTCATTTGCAATATTGTTTAGTTCTTTGCATTTTCTTGAAAACTATCAAGGTGCCTCAATGAGGTATTATGTAGAGTAAGAGTACAATGTCTTGAAAATAAAAATTTAAATATCTCAATCGAAACTATTTTTACTGAGAAAAAGGTGAAAAACCTCTGCGATAAGGTCATTCTTCAAAAATTCATAACTTTGGTCATTTCACGTTTCTAGTATCATCCTTCCAGGAAAAAGTAGTGATTAATGTGTGCAATAAGTAAATCAAAAAAGGATTATGTCGGACTTATATTTTTAAAACAATTGCAATTACAATATTGCGAAAAGTAATATATAGACCAATCTTCCTTTCCCTGTTGCCCCACCGCAGAGAAAATCAAAGGGTGGAGAAACAAATATTGGAGGAACAATGTTTGCATGTGTTTTTTGATTTTGTATGGGTGTTTAAATAAAAAGATGGGATATAACATATATATTGTTTTTTAAATTTTGAGCTTTAATAGTGTGCTTGAAAATTTGACATACATTAATCGGATGAGGTAGAGTGGCCTTTGCAAAATTCTAAGTCTAACAGAATCCTCCTTTATTTCATATACTGTGCACAATAATCATTACTTTCTTTCGGAAGGCCGACTCTACAAAGTTTACATTAGCGAAGTTATAAATTATGTTTTTCTCGGTGAAAATACATAGCTCTGATCGAGACTTTTCTAATTTTATTTAAAGGTATTGCAATTCTCAACATTTTATCGTAAGTTAAAAAAAATGCAAATTGCAAGGTTTAAATACAGTTTTAAAAATAAACTGATAACTTTTTGGGACATATTTGATATTTTATTCTCTGAAACCTATTTTACCTGGTGGTATAGTCGGATTGCTGTTAACAATTTTGACATCAAAGAATATACTTAGACTGGTCTGTAGATTAACTTGATTTTTGTAGACTCATATCGGCCAGATACCTTCCCTTAAGAACCTCATGTTGAATAAATTTATATCAAGTATTTTGGTGTACTTTTTACTCCTTGCCATACGTACCCTTAATTTAAACCTTATCTTGTGTACTTACCGATATTTAGGGGCTCCTGTATTTGTTACTGCATTTTCTAATTTATATATATATTAATATAAGTACATATGTTTATGAATATTTTTTGTGAATTTAAACAAGAAAGTTGAAGTAATATTATTGTTTTTATTTGTAACGTTTCTTTTTACCTTTTTCACTTTATAGTTGTTTTTAATTTCAGAATATTTTGTATACCATAATAGTTATAATTATGGATTTTAGGTGGCAAGATGAATACAACCTTAATCGGAAAGAGAAATGGGCTTTCCTGTTTTATATAAATTTAGTTTCCCTTTTCACAATGTATAAATATATTTTTGTTGGTTGTAACTGGTCTTGAAGTTAAAACTAATTTTAACCCAAGCCATGAATGTGATCAGCTGAAGCTATGCTAATAACATAATACGATTACTCGTATAATTGTTCTCCATAAAAGTCGATATGGAAATTTTTGCATAACAATGTATAAATATATTGTTGTTGGTTGTACCTGGTCTTGAAGTTAAAACTAAACTTAACCCAAGCCATGAATCTATTCAGCTGAAGCTATGCCAATAACATAATACGATTACTCGTATAATTGTTCTCCATAAAAGTCGATATGGAAATTTTTGCATAACAATGTATAAATATATTGTTGTTGGTTGTACCTGGTCTTGAAGTTAAAACTAACTTTAACCCAAGCCATGAATGTATTCAGCTGAAGCTATGCCAATAACATAATACGAATACTCGTATAATTGTTCTCCATAAAAGTCGATATGGAAATTTTTGCATAACAATGTATAAATATATTGTTGTTGGTTGTACCTGGTCTTGAAGTTAAAACTAATCTTAACCCAAGGCATGAATCTATTCAGCTGAAGCTATGCCAATAACATAATACGATTACTCGTATAATTGTTCCCCATAAATGTCGATATGGAAAATGTTGCATAACAATGTACAAATATATTTATAGTGGTTGTACCTGGTTTTGAAATTAAAACTAATGTTAACCCAAGCCATTAATGTATTCAGCTGAAGCTATGCCAATAACATAATACCATTACACGTATAATTGTTCTCCATAAAAGTCGATATGGAAATTTTTGCATAACAATGTATAAATATATTGTTGTTGGTTGTACCTGGTCTTGAAGTTAAAACTAAACTTAACCCAAGCCATGAATCTATTCAGCTGAAGCTATGCCAATAACATAATACGATTACTCGTATAATTGTTCTCCATAAAAGTCGATATGGAAATTTTTGCATAACAATGTATAAATATATTGTTGTTGGTTGTACCTGGTCTTGAAGTTAAAACTAACTTTAACCCAAGCCATGAATGTGATCAGCTGAAGCTATGCTAATAACATAATACGAATACTCGTATAATTGTTCTCCATAAAAGTCGATATGGAAATTTTTGCATAACAATGTATAAATATATTGTTGTTGGTTGTACCTGGTCTTGAAGTTAAAACTAATCTTAACCCAAGGCATGAATCTATTCAGCTGAAGCTATGCCAATAACATAATACGATTACTCGTATAATTGTTCCCCATAAATGTCGATATGGAAAATGTTGCATAACAATGTACAAATATATTTATAGTGGTTGTACCTGGTTTTGAAATTAAAACTAATGTTAACCCAAGCCATTAATGTATTCAGCTGAAGCTATGCCAATAACATAATACCATTACACGTATAATTGTTCTCCATAAAAGTCGATATGGAAATTTTTGCATAACAATGTATAAATATATTGTTCTTGGTTGTACCTGGTCTTGAAGTTAAAACTAATCTTAACCCAAGCCATGAATCTATTCAGCTGAAGCTATGCTAATAACATAATACGATTACACGTATAATTGTTCTCCATAAAAGTCGATATGGAAATTTTTGCATAACAATCTATAAATATGTTTCTGTTGGTATTAACTGGTCTTGAAGTTAAAACTAATCTTAACCCAAGCCATGAATGTATTCAGCTGAAGCTATGCCAATAACATAATACGATTGCTCGTATAATTGTTCCCCATAAAAGTCGATATGGAAATTTTTGCATAACAATGTATAAATATATTGTTGTTGGTTGTACCTGGTCTTGAAGTTAAAACTAATTTTAACCCAAGGCATGAATCTATTCAGCTGAAGCTATGCCAATAACATAATACGATTACTCGTATAATTGTTCTCCATAAAAGTCGATATGGAAATTTTTGCATAACAATCTATAAATATGTTTTTGTTGATATTAACTGGTCTCGAAGTTAAAACTAATCTTAACCCAAGCCATAATGTATTCAGCTGAAGCTATGCCAATAACATAATACGATTACACGTATAATTGTTCTCCATAAAAGTCGATATGGAAATTTTTGCATAACAATGTATAAATGTATTGTTTCCTGATGTACCTGGGCTTAAAGTTAAAACTAATCTTAACCCAAGCCATGAATGTATTCAGCTGAAGCTATGCCAATAACATAATACGATTACTCGTGTAATTGTTCTCCATAAAAGTCGATATGGAAATTTTTGCATAACAATGTGTAAATATATTGTTGTTGGTTGTACCTGGTCTTGAGGTTAAAACTAATCTTAACCCAAGACATGATTGTGTTCAGCTGAATCTATGTTAATAACATAATACGATTACACGTATAATTGCTCTCCATAAAAGTCGATATGGAATCTTTTGCATAACAATGTATAAATCTATTGTTTTTGGTTGTACCTGGTCTTGAAGTTAAAACTAATCTTAACCTAAGCCATGAATGTATTCAGCTGAAGCTATGCCAATAACATAATACGATTGCTCGTATAATTGTTCCCCATAAAGTCGATATGGAAATTTTTGCATAACAATGTATAAATATATTGTTGTTGGTTGTACCTGGTCTTGAAGTTAAAACTAATCTTAACCCAAGGCATGAATCTATTCAGCTGAAGCTATGCCAATAACATAATACGATTACTCGTATAATTGTTCTCCATAAAAGTCGATATGGAAATTTTTGCATAACAATCTATAAATATGTTTTTGTTGGTATTAACTGGTCTTGAAGTTAAAACTAATCTTAACCCAAGCCATAATGTATTCAGCTGAAGCTATGCCAATAACATAATACGATTACTCGTATAATTGTTCTCCATAAAAGTCGATATGGAAATTTTTGCATAACAATGTGTAAATATATTGTTGTTGGTTGTACCTGGTCTTGAGGTTAAAACTAATCTTAACCCAAGCCATGATTGTGTTCAGCTGAATCTATGTTAATAACACAATACGATTACACGTATAATTGTTCTCCATAAAAGTCGATATGGAAATTTTTGCATAACAATGTATAAATATATTGTTGTTGGTTGTACCTGGTCTTGAAGTTAAAACTAAACTTAACCCAAGCCATGAATCTATTCAGCTGAAGCTATGCCAATAACATAATACGATTACTCGTATAATTGTTCTCCATAAAAGTCGATATGGAAATTTTTGCATAACAATGTATAAATATATTGTTGTTGGTTGTACCTGGTCTTGAAGTTAAAACTAACTTTAACCCAAGCCATGAATGTATTCAGCTGAAGCTATGCCAATAACATAATAACAATACTCGTATAATTGTTCTCCATAAAAGTCGATATGGAAATTTTTGCATAACAATGTATAAATATATTGTTGTTGGTTGTACCTGGTCTTGAAGTTAAAACTAATCTTAACCCAAGGCATGAATCTATTCAGCTGAAGCTATGCCAATAACATAATACGATTACTCGTATAATTGTTCCCCATAAATGTCGATATGGAAAATGTTGCATAACAATGTACAAATATATTTATAGTGGTTGTACCTGGTTTTGAAATTAAAACTAATGTTAACCCAAGCCATTAATGTATTCAGCTGAAGCTATGCCAATAACATAATACCATTACACGTATAATTGTTCTCCATAAAAGTCGATATGGAAATTTTTGCATAACAATGTATAAATATATTGTTGTTGGTTGTACCTGGTCTTGAAGTTAAAACTAAACTTAACCCAAGCCATGAATCTATTCAGCTGAAGCTATGCCAATAACATAATACGATTACTCGTATAATTGTTCTCCATAAAAGTCGATATGGAAATTTTTGCATAACAATGTATAAATATATTGTTGTTGGTTGTACCTGGTCTTGAAGTTAAAACTAACTTTAACCCAAGCCATGAATGTGATCAGCTGAAGCTATGCTAATAACATAATACGAATACTCGTATAATTGTTCTCCATAAAAGTCGATATGGAAATTTTTGCATAACAATGTATAAATATATTGTTGTTGGTTGTACCTGGTCTTGAAGTTAAAACTAATCTTAACCCAAGGCATGAATCTATTCAGCTGAAGCTATGCCAATAACATAATACGATTACTCGTATAATTGTTCCCCATAAATGTCGATATGGAAAATGTTGCATAACAATGTACAAATATATTTATAGTGGTTGTACCTGGTTTTGAAATTAAAACTAATGTTAACCCAAGCCATTAATGTATTCAGCTGAAGCTATGCCAATAACATAATACCATTACACGTATAATTGTTCTCCATAAAAGTCGATATGGAAATTTTTGCATAACAATGTATAAATATATTGTTCTTGGTTGTACCTGGTCTTGAAGTTAAAACTAATCTTAACCCAAGCCATGAATCTATTCAGCTGAAGCTATGCTAATAACATAATACGATTACACGTATAATTGTTCTCCATAAAAGTCGATATGGAAATTTTTGCATAACAATCTATAAATATGTTTCTGTTGGTATTAACTGGTCTTGAAGTTAAAACTAATCTTAACCCAAGCCATGAATGTATTCAGCTGAAGCTATGCCAATAACATAATACGATTGCTCGTATAATTGTTCCCCATAAAAGTCGATATGGAAATTTTTGCATAACAATGTATAAATATATTGTTGTTGGTTGTACCTGGTCTTGAAGTTAAAACTAATTTTAACCCAAGGCATGAATCTATTCAGCTGAAGCTATGCCAATAACATAATACGATTACTCGTATAATTGTTCTCCATAAAAGTCGATATGGAAATTTTTGCATAACAATCTATAAATATGTTTTTGTTGATATTAACTGGTCTCGAAGTTAAAACTAATCTTAACCCAAGCCATAATGTATTCAGCTGAAGCTATGCCAATAACATAATACGATTACACGTATAATTGTTCTCCATAAAAGTCGATATGGAAATTTTTGCATAACAATGTATAAATGTATTGTTTCCTGATGTACCTGGGCTTAAAGTTAAAACTAATCTTAACCCAAGCCATGAATGTATTCAGCTGAAGCTATGCCAATAACATAATACGATTACTCGTGTAATTGTTCTCCATAAAAGTCGATATGGAAATTTTTGCATAACAATGTGTAAATATATTGTTGTTGGTTGTACCTGGTCTTGAGGTTAAAACTAATCTTAACCCAAGACATGATTGTGTTCAGCTGAATCTATGTTAATAACATAATACGATTACACGTATAATTGCTCTCCATAAAAGTCGATATGGAATCTTTTGCATAACAATGTATAAATCTATTGTTTTTGGTTGTACCTGGTCTTGAAGTTAAAACTAATCTTAACCTAAGCCATGAATGTATTCAGCTGAAGCTATGCCAATAACATAATACGATTGCTCGTATAATTGTTCCCCATAAAGTCGATATGGAAATTTTTGCATAACAATGTATAAATATATTGTTGTTGGTTGTACCTGGTCTTGAAGTTAAAACTAATCTTAACCCAAGGCATGAATCTATTCAGCTGAAGCTATGCCAATAACATAATACGATTACTCGTATAATTGTTCTCCATAAAAGTCGATATGGAATCTTTTGCATAACAATGTATAAATTCACTGTTTTTGGTTGTACCTGGTCTTGAAGTTAAAACTAATCTTAACCCAAGCCATGAATGTATTCAGCTGAAGCTATGCTAATAACATAATACGATTACACGTATAATTGTTCTCCATAAAAGTCGATATGGAAACTTTTGCATAACAATCTATAAATATGTTTCTGTTGGTATTAACTGGTCTTGAAGTTAAAACTAATGTTAACCCAAGCCATGAATGTATTCAGCTGAAGCTATGTAAATAACATAATACGATTGCTCGTATAATTGTTCCCCATAAATGTCGATATGGAAAATGTTGCATAACAATGTACAAATATATTTATAGTGGTTGTACCTGGTTTTGAAATTAAAACTAATCTTAACCCAAGCCATGAATCTATTCAGCTGAAGCTATGCCAAAAACATAATACGATTGCTCGTATAATTGTTCCCCATAAATGTCGTATGGAAAATGTTGCATAACAATGTACAAATATATTTATAGTGGTTGTACCTGGTTTTGAAATTAAAACTAATCTTAACAATGTATAAATATATTGTTGTTGGTTGTACCTGGTCTTGAAGTTAAAACTAATCTTAACCCAAGCCATGAATGTATTCAGCTGAAGCTATGCCAATAACATATTACGATTACTCGTATAATTGTTCTCCATAAAAGTCGATATGGAAATTTTTGCATAACAATGTATAAATATATTGTTGTTGGTTGTACCTGGTCTTGAAGTTAGAACCAATCTTAACCCAAGCCATGATTGTGTTCAGCTGAAGCTATGTTAATAACGTAATACGATTACACGTATAATTGTTCTCCATAAAAGTCGATATGGAAATTTTTGCATAACAATGTATAAATGTATTGTTTCCTGATGTACCTGGGCTTAAAGTTAAAACTAATCTTAACCCAAGCCATGAATGTATTCAGCTGAAGCTATGCCAATAACATAATACGATTACTCGTATAATTGTTCTCCATAAAAGTCGATATGGAAAATGTTTCATAACAATGTACAAATATATTTATAGTGGTTGTACCTGGTCTTGAAATTAAAACTAACCTTAACCCAAGCCATGGATCTATTCAGCTGTAGCTATGCCAATAACATAATACGATTACTCGTATAATTGTTCTCCATAAAATTCGATATGGAGATTTTTGCATAACAATGTATAAATATATTGTTCTTGGTTGTACCTGGTCTTGAAGTTAAAGCTAATCTTAACCCAAGCCATGAATCTATTCAGCTGAAGCTATGCCAATAACATAATACGATTACTCGTATAATTGTTCTCCATAAAAGTCGATATGGAAATTTCTGCATAACAATTTATAAATATATTGTTGTTGGTTGTACCTGGTCTTGAAGTTAAAACTAATCTTAACCCAAGCCATGATTGTGTTCAGCTGAAGCTATGTTAATAACATAATACGATTACACGTATAATTGTTCTCCATAAAAGTCGATATGGAAATTTTTGCATAACAATGTATAAATATATTGTTCTTGGTTGTACCTGGTCTTGAAGTTAAAACTAATCTTAACCCAAGCCATGATTGTGTTCAGCTGAAGCTATGCCACTAACATAATACGATTGCTCGTATAATTGTTCTCCATAAATGTCGATATGGAAAATGTTGCATAACAATGTACAAATATATTTATAGTGGTTGTACCTGGTCTTGAAATTAAAACTAACCTTAACCCAAGCCATGAATCTATTCAGCTGAAGCTATGCCAATAACATAATACGATTACTCGTATAATTGTTCTCCATAAAAGTCGATATGGAAATTTTTGCATAACAATGTATAAATATATTGTTCTTGGTTGTACCTGGTCTTGAAGTTAAAACTAATCTTAACCCAAGCCATGAATCTATTCAGCTGAAGCTATGCCAATAACATAATACGATTACTCGTATAATTGTTCTCCATAAAAGTCGATATGGAAATTTCTGCATAACAATTTATAAATATATTGTTGTTGGTTGTACCTGGTCTTGAAGTTAAAACTAATCTTAACCCAAGCCATGATTGTGTTCAGCTGAAGCTATGTTAATAACATAATACGATTACACGTATAATTGTTCTCCATAAAAGTCGATATGGAAATTTTTGCATAACAATGTATAAATATATTGTTCTTGGTTGTACCTGGTCTTGAAGTTAAAACTAATCTTAACCCAAGCCATGATTGTGTTCAGCTGAAGCTATGCCACTAACATAATACGATTGCTCGTATAATTGTTCTCCATAAATGTCGATATGGAAAATGTTGCATAACAATGTACAAATATATTTATAGTGGCTGTACCTGGTCTTGAAATTAAAACTAATGTTAACCCAAGCCATTAATGTATTCAGCTGAAGGTATACCAATAACATAATACGATTACTCGTATAATTGTTCTCCATAAAAGTCGATATGGAAATTTTTGCATAACAATGTGTAAATATATTGTTGTTGGTTGTACCTGGTCTTGAGGTTAAAACTAATCTTAACCCAAGCCATGATTGTGTTCAGCTGAAGCTATGTTAATAACATAATACGATTACACGTATAATTGTTCTCCATAAAGTCGATATGGAAATTTTTGCATAACAATGTATAAATATATTGTTGTTGGTTGTACCTGGTCTTGAAGTTAAAACTAATCTTAACCCAAGGCATGAATCTATTCAGCTGAAGCTATGCCAATAACATAATACGATTACTCGTATAATTGTTCTCCATAAAAGTCGATATGGAAATTTTTGCATAACAATCTATAAATATGTTTTTGTTGGTATTAACTGGTCTTGAAGTTAAAACTAATCTTAACCCAAGCCATAATGTATTCAGCTGAAGCTATGCCAATAACATAATACGATTACTCGTATAATTGTTCTCCATAAAAGTCGATATGGAAATTTTTGCATAACAATGTGTAAATATATTGTTGTTGGTTGTACCTGGTCTTGAGGTTAAAACTAATCTTAACCCAAGCCATGATTGTGTTCAGCTGAATCTATGTTAATAACACAATACGATTACACGTATAATTGTTCTCCATAAAAGTCGATATGGAATCTTTTGCATAACAATGTATAAATTCACTGTTTTTGGTTGTACCTGGTCTTGAAGTTAAAACTAATCTTAACCCAAGCCATGAATGTATTCAGCTGAAGCTATGCTAATAACATAATACGATTACACGTATAATTGTTCTCCATAAAAGTCGATATGGAAACTTTTGCATAACAATCTATAAATATGTTTCTGTTGGTATTAACTGGTTTGAAGTTAAAACTAATGTTAACCCAAGCCATGAATGTATTCAGCTGAAGCTATGTAAATAACATAATACGATTGCTCGTATAATTGTTCCCCATAAATGTCGATATGGAAAATGTTGCATAACAATGTACAAATATATTTATAGTGGGTGTACCTGGTTTTGAAATTAAAACTAATCTTAACCCAAGCCATGAATCTATTCAGCTGAAGCTATGCCAAAAACATAATACGATTGCTCGTATAATTGTTCCCCATAAATGTCGATATGGAAAATGTTGCATAACAATGTACAAATATATTTATAGTGGTTGTACCTGGTTTTGAAATTAAAACTAATCTTAACAATGTATAAATATATTGTTGTTGGTTGTACCTGGTCTTGAAGTTAAAACTAATCTTAACCCAAGCCATGAATGTATTCAGCTGAAGCTATGCCAATAACATATTACGATTACTCGTATAATTGTTCTCCATAAAAGTCGATATGGAAATTTTTGCATAACAATGTATAAATATATTGTTGTTGGTTGTACCTGGTCTTGAAGTTAGAACCAATCTTAACCCAAGCCATGATTGTGTTCAGCTGAAGCTATGTTAATAACGTAATACGATTACACGTATAATTGTTCTCCATAAAAGTCGATATGGAAATTTTTGCATAACAATGTATAAATATATTGTTCTTGTTTGTACCTGGTCTTGAAATTAAAACTAATCTTAACCCAAGCCATGATTGTGTTCAGCTGAAGCTATGCCACTAACATAATACGATTGCTCGTATAATTGTTCTCCATGAATGTCGATATGGAAAATGTTTCATAACAATGTACAAATATATTTATAGTGGTTGTACCTGGTCTTGAAATTAAAACTAACCTTAACCCAAGCCATGAATCTATTCAGCTGTAGCTATGCCAATAACATAATACGATTACTCGTATAATTGTTCTCCATAAAAGTCGATATGGAGATTTTTGCATAACAATGTATAAATATATTGTTCTTGGTTGTACCTGGTCTTGAAGTTAAAGCTAATCTTAACCCAAGCCATGAATCTATTGAGCTGAAGCTATGCCAATAACATAATACGATTACTCGTATAATTGTTCTCCATAAAAGTCGATATGGAAATTTCTGCATAACAATTTATAAATATATTGTTGTTGGTTGTACCTGGTCTTGAAGTTAAAACTAATCTTAACCCAAGCCATGATTGTGTTCAGCTGAAGCTATGTTAATAACATAATACGATTACACGTATAATTGTTCTCCATAAAAGTCGATATGGAAATTTTTGCATAACAATGTATAAATATATTGTTCTTGGTTGTACCTGGTCTTGAAGTTAAAACTAATCTTAACCCAAGCCATGATTGTGTTCAGCTGAAGCTATGCCACTAACATAATACGATTGCTCGTATAATTGTTCTCCATAAATGTCGATATGGAAAATGTTGCATAACAATGTACAAATATATTTATAGTGGTTGTACCTGGTCTTGAAATTAAAACTAACCTTAACCCAAGCCATGAATCTATTCAGCTGAAGCTATGCCAATAACATAATACGATTACTCGTATAATTGTTCTCCATAAAAGTCGATATGGAAATTTTTGCATAACAATGTATAAATATATTGTTCTTGGTTGTACCTGGTCTTGAAGTTAAAACTAATCTTAACCCAAGCCATGAATCTATTCAGCTGAAGCTATGCCAATAACATAATACGATTACTCGTATAATTGTTCTCCATAAAAGTCGATATGGAAATTTCTGCATAACAATTTATAAATATATTGTTGTTGGTTGTACCTGGTCTTGAAGTTAAAACTAATCTTAACCCAAGCCATGATTGTGTTCAGCTGAAGCTATGTTAATAACATAATACGATTACACGTATAATTGTTCTCCATAAAAGTCGATATGGAAATTTTTGCATAACAATGTATAAATATATTGTTCTTGGTTGTACCTGGTCTTGAAGTTAAAACTAATCTTAACCCAAGCCATGATTGTGTTCAGCTGAAGCTATGCCACTAACATAATACGATTGCTCGTATAATTGTTCTCCATAAATGTCGATATGGAAAATGTTGCATAACAATGTACAAATATATTTATAGTGGTTGTACCTGGTCTTGAAATTAAAACTAATGTTAACCCAAGCCATTAATGTATTCAGCTGAAGGTATACCAATAACATAATACGATTACTCGTATAATGGTTCTCCATAAAAGCCGATATGGAAATTTTTGCATAACAATGTATAAATATATTGTTGTTGGTTGTACCTGGTCTTGAAGTTAAAACTAATCTTAACCCAAGCCATGAATCTATTCAGCTGAAGCTATGCCAATAACATAATACGATTACTCTTATAATTGTTCTCCATAAAAGTCGATATGGAAATTTTTGCATAACAATGTATAAATATATTGTTGTTGGTTGTACCTGGTCTTGAAGTTAAAACTAATCTTAACCCAAGCCATGATTGTGTTCAGCTGAAGCTATGCTAATAACATAATACGATTAGACGTATAATTGTTCTCCATAAAAGTCGATATGGAAATTTTTGCATAACAATGTACAAATATATTGTTGTTTGTTGTACCTGGTCTTGAAGTTAAAACTAATCTTAACCCAAGCCATGATTGTGTTCAGCTGAAGCTATGCTAATAACATAATACGATTACTCGTATAATTGTTCTCCACAAAAGTCGATATGGAAATTTTTGCATAACAATGTATAAATATATTGTTGTTGGTTGTACCTGGTCTTGAAGTTAAAACTAATCTTAACCCAAGCCATGATTGTGTTCAGCTGAAGCTATGCTAATAACATAATACGATTACACGTATAATTGTTCTCCATAAAAGTCGATATGGAAATTTTTGCATAACAATGTACAAATATATTGTTGTTGGTTGTACCTGGTCTTGAAGTTAAAACTAATCTTAACCCAAGCCATGATTGTGTTCAGCTGAAGCTATGCCACTAACATAATACGATTACTCGTATAATTGTTTTCCATAAATGTCGATATGGAAAATGTTGCATAACAATGTACAAATATATTTATAGTGGTTGTACATGGTCTTGAAATTAAAACTAATGTTAACCCAAGCCATTAATGTATTCAGCTAAAGCTATGCCAATAACATAATACGATTACTCGTATAATTGTTCTCCATAAAAGTCGATATGGAAATTATTGCATAACATTGTATAAATATATTTTTGGTAGTTGTACCTGGTCTTGAAGTTAAAACTAATCTTAACCCAAGAAATGAATGTGTTCAGCTGAAGCTATGCCAATAACATAATACGATTACTCGTATAATTGTTCTCCATAAATGTCGACATGGAAATTTTTGCATGACAATGTATAAATCTATTGTTTTTGGTTGTACCTGTACTTGAAGTTAAAACTAATCTTAACCCAAGCCGTTAATGTATTCAGCTGAAGCTATGCCAATAACATAATACGATTACTCGTATAATTGTTCTCCATAAAAGTCGATATGGAAAATTTTGCATCACAATGTATAAATATATTTTTGGTGGTTGTACCTGGTCTTGAAGTTAAAACTAATCTTAACCCAAGAAATGAATGTGTTCAGCTGAAGCTATTCCAATAACATAATACGATTACTCGTATAATTGTTCTCCATAAATGTCGATATGGAAAATTTTGCATAACAGTGTATAAATATATTTTTATTGTTTGTACCTGGTCTTGAAGTTAAAACTAATCTTAACCCAAGCCACGAATCTATTCAGCTGAAGCAATGCCAATAACATAATACGATTACTCGTATAACTGTTCTCTATAAATGTCGACATAGAAATTTTTGCATAACAATGTATAAATATATTTTTGTTGGTTTAACTGATCTTGAAGTTAAAACTAATCTTAGCCCAAGCCATGAATGTAATTAGCTCAAACTATGCTAATAACATAATACGGTTACATGTATAATAATTCTCCATAAAGGTCGATTTGAAGATTTGTGCATAACAATGAATAAATATATTTTTATTGGTTATACCTAGTCTTGAAGTTGAAACTAATCTTAACCTAAGCCATGAATTTATTCAGCTGAAGCTATGCTAATAACATAATACGATTACTCGTATAATTGTTCTCCATAAAAGTCGATATGGAAATTTTTGCATAACAATGCATAAATATATTGTTGTTGGTTGTACCTGGTCTTGAAGTTAAAACCAATCTTAACCCAAGCCATGAATGTATGCAGCTGAAGCCATGCTAATAACATAATACGATTACTCGTATAATTGTTCTCCATAAATGTCGACATGGAAATTTTTGGATAAAAATGTATAAATATATTGTTGTTGGTTGTACTGGGTCTTGAAGTTAAAACTTATCTTAACCCAAGCCATGAATGTTTTCAGTTGAAGCTATGCTAGTAACGTAATACGATTACTCGTATAATTGTTCTCCATAAATGTCGACATGGAAATTTTTGCATAACAATGTATAAATATAATTTTATTGTTTGTACCTGGTCCTGAAGTTAAAACTAATCTTAACCCAAGCGATGAATGTGTTCAGCTGAAGCTATGCTAATAACATAATACGATTACTCGTATAATTGTTCTCCATAAAAGTCGATATGGAAATTTTTGCATAACAATGTATAAATATATTATTGTTGGTTGTACCTGGTCTTGAAGTTAAAACCAATCTTAACCCAAGCCATGAATGTATGCAGCTGAAGTTATGCCAATAACATAATACGATTACTCGTATAATTTTTCTCCATAAATGTCGACATGGAAATTTTTGCATAACAATGTATAAATATATTTTTGGTGGTTGTACCTGGTCTTGATGTTAAAACTAATCTTAACCCAAGAAATGAATGTGTTCAGCTGAAGCTATGCCAATAACATAATACGATTACTCGTATAATTGTTCTCCATAAATGTCGACATGGAAATTTTTGCATAACAATGTATAAATATATTTTTATTGTTTGTACCTGGTCTTGAAGTTAAAACTAATCTTAACCCAAGCGATGAATGTGTTCAGCTGAAGCTATGCTAATAACATAATACGATTACTCGTATAATTGTTCTCCATAAAAGTCGATATGGAAATTTTTGCATAACAATGCATAAATATATTGTTGTTGGTTGTACCTGGTCTTGAAGTTAAAACCAATCTTAACCCAAGCCATGAATGTATGCAGCTGAAGCTATGCTAATAACATAATACGATTACTCGTATAATTGTTCTCCATAAATGTCGACATGGAAATTTTTGGATAACAATGTATAAATATATTGTTGTTGGTTGTACTGGGTCTTGAAGTTAAAACTTATCTTAACCCAAGCCATGAATGTTTTCAGTTGAAGCTATGCTAGTAACGTAATACGATTACTCGTATAATTGTTCTCCATAAATGTCGACATGGAAATTTTTGCATAACAATGTATAAATATAATTTTATTGTTTGTACCTGGTCTTGAAGTTAAAACTAATCTTAACCCAAGAAATGAATGTGTTCAGCTGAAGCTATGCCAATAACATAATACGATACGATTACTCGTATAATTGTTCTCCATAAATGTCGACATGGAAATTTTTGCATGACAATGTATAAATCTATTGTTTTTGGTTGTACCTGTACTTGAAGTTAAAACTAATGTTAACCCAAGCCATTAATGTATTCAGCTAAAGCTATGCCAATAACATAATACGATTACTCGTATAATTGTTCTCCATAAAAGTCGATATGGAGATTATTGCATAACAATGTATAAATATATTTTTGGTAGTTGTACCTGGTCTTGAAGTTAAAACTAATCTTAACCCAAGAAATGAATGTGTTCAGCTGAAGCTATGCCAATAACATAATACGATTACTCGTATAATTGTTCTCCATAAATGTCGACATGGAAATTTTTGCATGACAATGTATAAATCTATTGTTTTTGGTTGTACCTGTACTTGAAGTTAAAACTAATCTTAACCCAAGCCGTTAATGTATTCAGCTGAAGCTATGCCAATAACATAATACGATTACTCGTATAATTGTTCTCCATAAAAGTCGATATGGAAAATTTTGCATCACAATGTATAAATATATTTTTGGTGGTTGTACCTGGTCTTGAAGTTAAAACTAATCTTAACCCAAGAAATGAATGTGTTCAGCTGAAGCTATTCCAATAACATAATACGATTACTCGTATAATTGTTCTCCATAAATGTCGATATGGAAAATTTTGCATAACAGTGTATAAATATATTTTTATTGTTTGTACCTGGTCTTGAAGTTAAAACTAATCTTAACCCAAGCCACGAATCTATTCAGCTGAAGCAATGCCAATAACATAATACGATTACTCGTATAATTGTTCTCTATAAATGTCGACATAGAAATTTTTGCATAACAATGTATAAATATATTTTTGTTGGTTTAACTGATCTTGAAGTTAAAACTAATCTTAGCCCAAGCCATGAATGTAATTAGCTCAAACTATGCTAATAACATAATACGGTTACATGTATAATAATTCTCCATAAAGGTCGATTTGAAAATTTGTGCATAACAATGAATAAATATATTTTTATTGGTTGTACCTGGTCTTGAAGTTAAAACTAATCTTAACCCAAGCGATGAATGTGTTCAGCTGAAGCTATGCTAATAACATAATACGATTACTCGTATAATTGTTCTCCATAAAAGTCGACATGGAAATTTTTGCATAACAATGTATAAATATATTTTTATTGTTTGTACCTGGTCTTGAAGTTAAAACTAATCTTAACCCAAGCGATGAATGTGTTCAGCTGAAGCTATGCTAATAACATAATACGATTACTCGTATAATTGTTCTCCATAAAAGTCGATATGGAAATTTTTGCATAACAATGCATAAATATATTGTTGTTGGTTGTACCTGGTCTTGAAGTTAAAACCAATCTTAACCCAAGCCATGAATGTATGCAGCTGAAGCTATGCTAATAACATAATACGATTACTCGTATAATTGTTCTCCATAAATGTCGACATGGAAATTTTTGGATAACAATGTATAAATATATTGTTGTTGGTTGTACTGGGTCTTGAAGTTAAAACTTATCTTAACCCAAGCCATGAATGTTTTCAGTTGAAGCTATGCTAGTAACGTAATACGATTACTCGTATAATTGTTCTCCATAAATGTCGACATGGAAATTTTTGCATAACAATGTATAAATATAATTTTATTGTTTGTACCTGGTCTTGAAGTTAAAACTAATCTTAACCCAAGCGATGAATGTGTTCAGCTGAAGCTATGCTAATAACATAATACGATTACTCGTATAATTGTTCTCCATAAAAGTCGATATGGAAATTTTTGCATAACAATGTATAAATATATTATTGTTGGTTGTACCTGGTCTTGAAGTTAAAACCAATCTTAACCCAAGCCATGAATGTATGCAGCTGAAGTTATGCCAATAACATAATACGATTACTCGTATAATTTTTCTCCATAAATGTCGACATGGAAATTTTTGCATAACAATGTATAAATATATTTTTGGTGGTTGTACCTGGTCTTGATGTTAAAACTAATCTTAACCCAAGAAATGAATGTGTTCAGCTGAAGCTATGCCAATAACATAATACGATTACTCGTATAATTGTTCTCCATAAAAGTCGATATGGAAATTTTTGCATAACAATGTATAAATATATTGTTGTTGGTTGTACGTGGTCTTGAAGTTAAAACTATTTTAAACCCAAGGCATGAATGTGTTCAGCTGAAGCTATGCTAATAACATAATACGATTACACGTATAATTGTTCTCCATAAAAGTCCATATGGAAATTTTTGCATAACAATGTATACATATATTGTTGTTGGTTGTACCTGGTCTTGAAGTTAAAACTAATTTTAACCCAAGCCATGAATGTATTCAGCTAAAGCTATGCTAAAAGCGTAATACAATTACTCGTATAATTGTTCTCCATAAAAGTCGATATGGAAATTTTTGCATAACAATCTATAAATATGTTTTTGTTGATATTAACTGGTCTCGAAGTTAAAACTAATCTTAACCCAAGCCATAATGTATTCAGCTGAAGCTATGCCAATAACATAATACGATTACACGTATAATTGTTCTCCATAAAAGTCGATATGGAAATTTTTGCATAACAATGTATAAATGTATTGTTTCCTGATGTACCTGGGCTTAAACTTAAAACTAATCTTAACCCAAGCCATGAATGTATTCAGCTGAAGCTATGCCAATAACTTAATACGATTACTCGTATAATTGTTCTCCATAAAAGTCGATATGGAAATTTTTGCATAACAATGTATAAATATATTATTGTTGGTTGTACCTGGTCTTGAAGTTAAAACCAATCTTAACCCAAGCCATGAATGTATGCAGCTGAAGTTATGCCAATAACATAATACGATTACTCGTATAATTTTTCTCCATAAATGTCGACATGGAAATTTTTGCATAACAATGTATAAATATATTTTTGGTGGTTGTACCTGGTCTTGATGTTAAAACTAATCTTAACCCAAGAAATGAATGTGTTCAGCTGAAGCTATGCCAATAACATAATACGATTACTCGTATAATTGTTCTCCATAAAAGTCGATATGGAAATTTTTGCATAACAATGTATAAATATATTGTTGTTGGTTGTACGTGGTCTTGAAGTTAAAACTATTTTAAACCCAAGGCATGAATGTGTTCAGCTGAAGCTATGTTAATAACATAATACGATTACACGTATAATTGTTCTCCATAAAAGTCGATATGGAAATTTTTGCATAACAATGTATAAGTATATTGTTTTTGGTTGTACCTGGTCTTGAAGTTAAAACTAATTTTAACCCAAGCCATGAATGTATTCAGCTGAAGCTATGCCACTAACATAATACGATTGCTCGTATAATTGTTCTCCATAAAAGTCGATATGGAAATTTTTGCATAACAATCTATAAATATGTTTTTGTTGATATTAACTGGTCTCGAAGTTAAAACTAATCTTAACCCAAGCCATAATGTATTCAGCTGAAGCTATGCCAATAACATAATACGATTACACGTATAATTGTTCTCCATAAAAGTCGATATGGAAATTTTTGCATAACAATGTATAAATGTATTGTTTCCTGATGTACCTGGGCTTAAAGTTAAAACTAATCTTAACCCAAGCCATGAATGTATTCAGCTGAAGCTATGCCAATAACATAATACGATTACTCGTATAATTGTTCTCCATAAAAGTCGATATGGAAATTTTTGCATAACAATGTATAAATATATTGTTGTTGGTTGTACTTGGTCTTGAAGTTAAAACTAATCTTAACACAAGCCATGGATGTATGCAGCTGAAGCTATGCCAATAACATAATACGATTACTCGTATAATTTTTCTCCATAAATGTCGACATGGAAATTTTTGCATAACAATGTATAAATATATTTTTGGTGGTTGTACCTGGTCTTGATGTTAAAACTAATCTTAACCCAAGAAATGAATGTGTTCAGCTGAAGCTATGCCAATAACATAATACGATTACTCGTATAATTGTTCTCCATAAAAGTCGATATGGAAATTTTTGCATAACAATGTATAAATATATTGTTGTTGGTTGTACGTGGTCTTGAAGTTAAAACTATTTTAAACCCAAGGCATGAATGTGTTCAGCTGAAGCTATGCTAATAACATAATACGATTACACGTATAATTGTTCTCCATAAAAGTCCATATGGAAATTTTTGCATAACAATGTATAAATATATTGTTGTTGGTTGTACCTGGTCTTGAAGTTAAAACTAATCTTAACCCAAGCCATGAATGTGTTCAGCTGAAGCTATGTTAATAACATAATACGATTACACGTATAATTGTTCTCCATAAAAGTCGATATGGAAATTTTTGCATAACAATGTATAAGTATATTGTTTTTGGTTGTACCTGGTCTTGAAGTTAAAACTAATTTTAACCCAAGCCATGAATGTTTTCAGCTAAAGCTATGCTAAAAGCGTAATACAATTACTCGTATAATTGTTTTCCATAAAAGTCGATATGGAAATTTTTGCATAACAATCTATAAATATGTTTTTGTTGATATTAACTGGTCTCGAAGTTAAAACTAATCTTAACCCAAGCCATAATGTATTCAGCTGAAGCTATGCCAATAACATAATACGATTACTCGTATAATTGTTCTCCATAAAAGTCGATATGGAAATTTTTGCATAACAATGTATAAATATATTGTTGTTGGTTGTACTTGGTCTTGAAGTTAAAACTAATCTTAACACAAGCCATGGATGTATGCAGCTGAAGCTATGCCAATAACATAATACGATTACTCGTATAATTTTTCTCCATAAATGTCGACATGGAAATTTTTGCATAACAATGTATAAATATATTTTTGGTGGTTGTACCTGGTCTTGATGTTAAAACTAATCTTAACCCAAGAAATGAATGTGTTCAGCTGAAGCTATGTTAATAACATAATACGATTACACGTATAATTGTTCTCCATAAAAGTCGATATGGAAATTTTTGCATAACAATGTATAAGTATATTGTTTTTGGTTGTACCTGGTCTTGAAGTTAAAACTAATTTTAACCCAAGCCATGAATGTATTCAGCTAAAGCTATGCTAAAAGCGTAATACAATTACTCGTATAATTGTTCTCCATAAAAGTCGATATGGAAATTTTTGCATAACAATCTATAAATATGTTTTTGTTGATATTAACTGGTCTCGAAGTTAAAACTAATCTTAACCCAAGCCATAATGTATTCAGCTGAAGCTATGCCAATAACATAATACGATTACACGTATAATTGTTCTCCATAAAAGTCGATATGGAAATTTTTGCATAACAATGTATAAATGTATTGTTTCCTGATGTACCTGGGCTTAAAGTTAAAACTAATCTTAACCCAAGCCATGAATGTATTCAGCTGAAGCTATGCCAATAACTTAATACGATTACTCGTATAATTGTTCTCCATAAAAGTCGATATGGAAATTTTTGCATAACAATGTATAAATATATTATTGTTGGTTGTACCTGGTCTTGAAGTTAAAACCAATCTTAACCCAAGCCATGAATGTATGCAGCTGAAGTTATGCCAATAACATAATACGATTACTCGTATAATTTTTCTCCATAAATGTCGACATGGAAATTTTTGCATAACAATGTATAAATATATTGTTGTTGGTTGTACGTGGTCTTGAAGGTAAAACTAATTTTAACCCAAGCCATGAATGTGTTCAGCTGAAGCTATGCTAATAACATAATACGATTACTCGTATAATTGTTCTCCATAAAAGTCGATATGTGCTAAAACTCAAATGGTTACTGATGCCAGCCCAGTTGGTCTTGAAGCGGTATTAACTTCAATAGAAGACAATAAACTCAGAATTATTTCTTTTACCAGTAGGAGTTTCACAAGTATAGAGCGTAAATACTCACAAACGGAAAAAGAAGCATTAGATATTGTTTTGGGGGTTGAAAGATATAAAATATATCTCTTAGGAGCCGAATTTGAATTATTTACTTATTATAAACCGCTTGAATTCATTTTTAGTGAACGCTCTAAACGATTTGTTTGGATTGAACGGTGGGTACCTCGACTTCAACAATTTAAATACAAAATTAGGCATTCAAAAGGGAAAAAGAATATTGCAGACCCTCTGTCAAGACTTTTGAAAATCAATGAGTCGAAAGGTTCAGATTAAAGCCTTAACAATTGATGAAATTGAAGAAGAAGCTACTAAATAACAAAAATTACGAAGTACTGTTGCAAACAAAAAGGAATTTGATGATCAATTACAGAAGTTTAAATTTATTAAAGACGAGAGTTGAATTTATGAAATCCACAACATCAGAATGTACCATTACAGTACTTGAGGATTGATTCAATACATATGGACTACCAGTAACTATACATTGTGGTAATGACCCACAACTGATGAGCGAAGAATTCGTAACATTGATTAGCAATACTCATCTTCTCTATAGCCTCAAGCAAATGATGAGGTAGACCGTCAAAAGGCAACAATTTTGAAATTCTAAAAATTGCAAATTTAGAAAGAAAGGACTTTAAGGATGAAATCCAGAATTTCTTTCTAATGTATTATTCAACACCACAATCAACTACGGATAAAACTCCAAGTGAATTGTTCTTTGGGTGAATGTTACGAACAAAGATACCGAATATTGATGGAGAAACAACAAAATTTGATGAAGAAATTAGAGAGAGATGCAATAGTTAAAGATATAGGGAAAGAAAATGCAGATAATTGCAGACATGCAAGAATTAGTATTATTTATATTGGAAATACTGTTGACACCGACTTTCGGAAAAGAAAAATTTACTGTTATTCAGTAGAGGTTCGTGATCAATTTTTCGGGAGGGTCAAAATTGTCAATTCTCAAAATGACTCAACTGATTTTAATTTCAAGAAAAACATGATGTCAGAGGTGTGACAGCAACTAGTGGTTAAAAATAAGCACACATATGACAAAAAATATTAATTTACACCACAAATATATAAGTATATAATCCAATCTATAAAAAACTGCAAACGAACAAAAACGCCTCAAAAAATACTGTATTCTCCTCACCGCGGCTGTTGACCCAAATCTTGCCATATATAACATAATACAAATTAAATTGGGAAAACTCGGCTGACACTCGTCTCCGTTTGTTTAAAGCAAAGCGGTCATCGCTGGCTGCCAGCCCGGTTTATGCCAACTGCCAACGAATGAAAATCAATAATCAAATCAGTACCACCAAGGAGATGGAAAGTAATGCGTCGCGCCGGCAATGTTGCGGAATTAGTAAATGGGTCGAGTTTATACGCTTAGAATAAACAGATAAAAAGGGAATTTCCAGATTTAAAAGATAATGAAAAAATATATTATTTAATTTATAACATTATTATACTTTTGTTTGGAAATATATTTGAGGGGGGGGGGTCATTGATCAAATGACCTAATGGAGGAAGCGCGCCTGCTGTTATTGGGCAAAAAGTGACGCTACTGTGGAATAAAATGGAAGACAATTGAAAACGAACTCTCAGATGATGTGAAATATGATCCTACCAGTAACACCGTTAGTGATAATGAGCAATTATATTTACCAAATAATGACCAATTAAATGCAAGTGAGATTAATCGTGATGTTCGCGAAATTCTGTTTAACAGCGTTTCGCGCATGCGCACTGAGTACCTACATCTCTGCACTGACGCAATTACAGTCTGATTCGCCCTTGTTTTTACAGTCTGATTCGCCCTTGTTTACGTTGTTTACTGAGTGTTTCAGATTCCTCCGATAACTCCGATAATCGTGTCCCGCCGACTATGAAGTCCGAGCTGTTATACGATTCCTTAGTGCTAGGGACTAAAACCGCTTGATATTCATCGTGAAATCGTGAGATCTGTGCAGTTTACGGACGCAACATTATGAGTAATGGAATGGTAAGGATGAGAGCATTTAAAGATGGCCGCACAAATGTGCATGGCAATGCTCGTCCGGATGTGGTTAATCGGACAAAAGATCTCATCACATCTTTTCACTGGAAAACTCTAAATCATCCTTCGTACAGCCCTGATCCGGTGCCCAGTGACTACCATTTGTTTCTGCACTTGAAGAAACATCTGGGCGGTCAGCGTTTTCAAGAATATGACGAAGTCAAAACGGTTGTGATGTTGTGGTTAACAAACATGTTCTCTGAGAAGGGTATTCAAAAACTGGTCAAGTTAGTGCCTCAATATTGAAGGAAATTATGTAGAAAAGTAGATAGATTAAGGTACAGGCTTTCATGTAAAAATAAAATTATTAAGATATCTTTGCACGTTTTTTATTAATTTCAAAACGGTACTTAATTAAAAAACATGTCTCGTATATGAACGCTACTAATGTGAGGACCCGAAATATGATATGACGAAGTGTAGACGTGAAAATGTATGGTTAACGGTACTAAATAGTGCAGACCTAGTTTGTGGAAGGCATTTACTGGCGATATACTGCCTGTAATATAATATTATTTAACTTTCTTTTACGATACAACCTCGGTTTGCTCAGTAATTTATCGAAGATACCCATGGTGTGCTGATGAGAACTGGTGACTGATAAGGAACTGAGTCGTAAATTCAATTTGTTAAGTTAATACTTTCATACGGCCCTTGTCAAATGTATGAAACACTACAGTTACCTGTAAATATCCGTATATTGGTGAAATACTGCCTATAATAAGAACAACATCATTCTAAAAATTTTAACATAACATTTCTATATATAAAATCATTTGTAAACAGAAAATCTTACGAAAACAACACAATCGTTTTAGGTTCCACTCAAAAAAGCGACGAATTTAATTGCGAAACGTTTTGTTTCTTTAATTAACATGATATTTTAAAAGATTGCTAGAAGGTCATAACAGGTGCAGTGTAAACAATAAATTAAATGTGCTGATAAATATCTGGAAATTAATGCGAAGTGTTTATGTGTTACTCGATTAATAAATGCATAACAAACATAAAAAAAGCAACCCAATTTGAAACATTTACATTTGTACGTCTTCACATTTCCGTGAATTATTTGTAGCTCATTTGCAAATACACAAACAAAAGTGTATCTCAAACGACATTATTATCTAATTTATGTTTTATACTATGGTGATTAATTACACTACTCAAAGTTGTCCTGTTAGTTGTTATAATGTGCTTATTCTGATTCGAAAATACCCAAAATCTTTAAAAATTATGCAATGTGGGTAAAAGATTGTTGTACTTTGTTTCGAAGTAGAAGAGGTGCAGTGCAGCTGGCAGCACTGCGATCGTCATAAGTTTTCCAAGTAACAATATATTTTCGGTTTATTGATATCTGGTCTAGTTCCCGAGTTGTTGCTATTTCACTAAAGACAGCGTCTTTAGCATCTCTTTAGGGTAGCTGGAGAAGTCACATTTCGAGTCTGCCCTATGTGACCATTGCACCCCTCAGTACCGATGATTTCAATTAAATGATCAAACACTAGTATCTGAAGAGAGCGCATTGTGAGTTACAGCCCTTTGCGTCTGAGAATGGGTTCTGGAGCGGACATAATACGAGTCTGTCCATTGCACAACTCATTACCATTCTTCGTAACTAATGAATTAAGCAGTAAGATAATAATGATGCCCCGATAGTATCATTATCACTCTCATTATTTTTGTTTATTGTATTTTTTATATATACATAGAATATATGTTTATGTTTTTATGTTCTTACGCTACACTATCTATTGTGGCGTGTTCTAGTGCTCTAGATCATTGCTTAGCATACGGGAGGTCACCGGTTCGAACCCGGGTCTGGCTGCTCTGGTCCAAGTTTTCTGTGGTTTCCTTGGATCAACTCAGGTAAATGCTCGAGCAGTAATATTCCACTGATAATCATTCACTTCTCTTTTGTCTTCATTTCGTCGGTCTCATCTTTCTCTCCTTATCCACACCACCTGCCTATTCCCACGATTTCTGCAAGAAGGCTGAAGAGGGCCTTACGCCCTACCCTCCGGCTTTGCACTACAGTGTAGGTCAGAGGGACTGCCCGCCCACCAGCACGAGTAGTTGGTGGGAATGAAACACAAAAAAGTTTTTTTATACGCTTTAGATATCGTTATCGTTTTTTCCGTGGGTTATTTGTTAGTCACCAATCCATATCCATATTCGTTGGAGTATCATGTCTTTAAGACATTGAAGTAATAGCGATCCAGCGGTTGAATTTTGTAGCTACAATGGGTAGGTATGGTCAACAAATGTATGTTCGAGGGTAAAGCAAATATAAACGGTAATTTTGTAAAATAAATTTATTGATTAATGGTACACACAAACTAAACATTTAATGTTTTTCAATGTAGTCACCTCCGTATTCTACGCGCTTTTGCCATAGATTTGGAAGCTTGAATATTCCTTCTTCAGAAAAAGTTTGAAGGGATTGCTTTCAAATATTTTGCTCCAAGTGATTTTTTCAAGGCCTCAAACAAAAAATAATCACAGGGTGACAAGTCAGGGCTATAAGGAGAAATATAGAGGGTCGAAAGTTCTCCGGCCCATTTATATATTAATATGCCTTGTCAAAAATGCAATGTGTGGCCTGGCGTTGTCATGAAGGATCCTCCTTCCCTACGTCTCGAATGGACATTCCCCGTTGTTTGCTTCGACATGCGATTTTTGTCGACTGTAACAACTCATAATATTAAGCCGCATTAACTGTTCGTTGATCATGAAGAAAATCAATGAGTAAAACTCCCTTTGAGTCAAAGAAACCAGTCGCAAGCACTTTTCCGGCTGAGAGAAGGGTTTTGGCTTTGACAGGGCAGCCGGTCTTGTTGACCGATACCTTAGAACCCAGCGAGCACTAATTTTTCTAAAGCCACGTTTATCAGTGATGATGGATTGAACACTCCCATAGCTGATACCCACTTCTGATGAGATTTGTTTATTAGTAAGTAGTTAACCGGTGATCACCTTCAATAAGCTCTCGAACAGCACGGACGTTGTCATTTGTGAGACTTATTCTTAGGCGTCGATCATCGTCGATCATAACTTTCATTTTCGACACGTTCTCGCCCATCCATGAATTGTCTGACCCATGTATACACTCGATTCTGAGACAATGTAGCATCCCCAAAATGTGCCTTCAAACGAGTGAAAATTCCCGATAGTTTAACGCCTTCATTGGTTAAAAACTTTATGATGATGCGTTGGCGTTGTGCAACAGACGAAGGTACATTGCGCTCGGACATGGCCGTACTGCGGACAGAACTGAGCGCAGCTGCTACCTAAGCCAGTTTCCCCCTCTTTATAAACCGTACAACACTCGAGCATCGAATCTTCTGGATCCGAATTACGTACTAATCTAAATAGTAAAATTACCGTTAATATTTGATTGTTCGTTTAGTTCGATATAATAGTCAAAATCTGACAACTAAGGATGGATTTATTTTATAGTTTGTTTAATGTGATGTGATTTTTCAATACTTATATATATATGAAGAAAACATTGATTTTAAAAAGTAGAAGTCAGCTGTTAACCACTATTATTAATGAGACTACAGGTATTTAGCCGCGGAAAATCATATTTGCACCATTTAATAAAGAAATTTATTGAGGAATTCTTATTTACTTTTTGGCGACGATAAAGCATAGAGGGAAGAGTACAAATTTTTGATTCAAGGATCGTAGGAATGTCTTAACTTTCAAAAACTAGGCGAGTAAACATCTTTTTCATTTCATTAGGATCCTATTGAATTCTAATCTTATACAGCATCTTACTCTTCAAATGGCAATTGTCATAAACCTTAACCCAGATAATGTCTGGTTATTTTTTGTACAGACTTCGTATGTATTCATAAACGAAGATACGGGTAAAAACTGATCATAAACAAGCGACTTTCTAGTACGAACTTCAATATTAATGCTTTGAGAATAAATTCCTACATTATGCTAAAAGCAATTAAAAGAAAACAAAAACTGGCGATAGTAAATAGTAAACAACAATCAACTGTCGCTTAACATTTTATAATTATTATTAGATACATTTTACAAAGTCTGTAGCATGGAACTTCCGCAAAGGACAAATCATAAATTATCTACACTATCGTTTTCATTTTTACGTTTTTTGTTACCGCGACAACAATAAAACAGCTGCATTTTCAAACAGTAAAACTGATGAATTACATACACTTGTAGAATTAGAAAGGAATGAATTGCTTTGTTCGATAAATAATTTAGTTTTTGTTATGTTTTTAATTTATTAAAAATATATTGGAAGTAAGTGTTGATCATGACACTTGACTTTTAATATTGTTTAATTATTTTAAGCTTTTTTTGTGGTGTATTCAACGTTAATTATATTTGCGGTATGTACTTGTATAAAATATATTTATTGTATATTTAAGATATATTTACATATACAGACATGTATACACTACAGCAAGTGCGAAGTAAGATTTTTAAATTTGGTCTTTCCATATTCGTAAACTTCTTCCTAATGTTTCTCTAACGCAAAAAAAGGTAGACGTATTTTGATAGTAATCGAATATGGAAAAGGAGACCGTGGTGATTTTAATTCTGAATTCAATATTTCATATTTCGCTGAATTATTCAATTATTTCGTTTTATGAATCGTCTTAATTCGTACAGAAGTAAATTAGAAGAAATAATATAAGTGGGAAATTACGGAAATAATTTTCCAGTTATTTCACGTAGTAAATAAATAGACAGGGAAGTCACAAACTTATAATAGTAATAAAACCCATAAAATATGAATAAAACAAAAACTTGTTTTGAGTGTCTAATAAATTAACACGAATTTATCCAGTTTTCTTATTAAACCAATTAGAATATTGACAAAAAGCGAACCATGAAAATACGCAGTTAAAAATTTTAAAACTTCAATTTGTAATAAATTTAAAAACATAAAAGATAAAGTTTTTATTCACGTTTATTTGTCGACCTTGACGTATTGTATTTATTATATTTTGCATTTTGCTGCTGTTTTACTACATAATTACAAAAATTTGCATTATGAATGATCTTTGTATTAACAGACAGTAAGTAATGATGCAATGATGGAATGTACACATCTATAAAATAAATATAAGTAAGCCGTTATTTCCAGAAAATCAGGAAATTCCCGGACACTTGTTAACCCAGTATTTACAGGCTTTTTGCAGATAGCAGATGTACGTTGCTCAATTTTTATACTGTCATTCTACATAAACGGTTAGCTACATAAGCAATTATTATGGTAATCAAAGTAAACTGTATAATAAATTTGAAACTAGACTCTTTAAAATTAATAACAGAGAAAAAGTACCAGGTTGTAATTAATTAAAATGTTTATCTGCTAATTTGTGCTTATCCCCGTTTAAGTTAACGTTAATGTATAATTATAATCGAATTCTTATGACATATTTAAAAAAGAAGGAATTAAAATTTTTATTCGTCTAAATATTAAGATCAAAGATTTCACATTTGGAACGCGTCCTACAAAGTAGGCACAACTAACCGAAAGCCATACCCACGACCGGTTTCGACCTATCGGGTCTCATCAGGTGGGCGCTGGCAGAAAGGCCTTTACAGGCTATATTATAAATATAAATATAAATATGGAATCTACAGAAATAAGTATTACAAGGGCTAATATAGCCTGTAAAGGAGTTTCTGCCAGCGCCCACCTGATGAGACCCAGTAAGTCGAAACTGGTCGTAAGATATGGCTTTCGGTTCATTGTGCCTACTTGGTAGGACGCGTTCCAAACATGAGATATTTGATCATAATATTTAGACGAATAAGGATTTTAATTCCTTCTGTTTTGAATATGTTATATCTTCGTCTAAGAATTCATCGGTATCAACAGTGTAATTCAATGCCGGAAGGGGTATTAGCCCTCGGAGTAGTTGTTTCTGTTGATTCCATATTTATATTTGAATTCTTATGAAATATAAATAGTAGAAAATAGAAAAAATTAGCAACAATGTTCATTTTATTAATTTCAGGTAATCTGCAGTAAGTATGAGTTAATTAATATTAATGTATTAAAGTAGTCAGGAAAAATAAATATAATAAAATAAAGTTCCTTTGCTTAAATATTTTAAAGAGTACATTTCTACTCTTGGGTATTTTCTTTTTAATTCAGTACTAACAAATAATAATAATCTTGTACCATACAAAATTAAGAATTATTTTTTACAATTTATTACAATTTTCCGTCTTGAAACCTTCTTATATATTTTTATACTATAACATGCTGACAGAATTCAAAATTATTAAGTCATACATTTCAAGCTAGCCCAGACAGCACAGACTTTATTAACAATAACTTCCAACAATTTCAAAAGGTCATCTCAAAATAATTAACTCATCAGGATGGATTATCCTGCAGCACCTGCCTGTGTAAGGCTTTTTCACAATCCTTGAGGTTTTCCCTCTGTTAGATTGATTGGCCTCAAGGAAGCCTTTGACGATCGTTGAAGATGCTTAGGCCAAATGTTCTGCTAGTTTGACATTAATTGACGTCAAAGGAGCGGAAATCGTTAAACTCTGCCACCTCCGGGAACCGGAATAAACAAACTGGTGGTCATCAATACTCTGGAGAATCTCTTACTGGTCGACATACAATCCTCGTGTCTTACCTAACCAAGCATCTTTCAGACTCACGTCTAGTCCAAGGAGTACTACCTATACTTTTGCCTCAACTCTGCTTTCATCGTTAAGTAGCCACGATACAGTTTCACACCGTAGCACGCTCCCGCTAATATGACGATGACTGAGATGTCTCACGAACTCGAAAACTACTGTTTGGTAAAACCTGGAATAGTTGTACATTTTGATTAAATGGCTCCAACGAAAGAAAATAATTATTCTGAGAATATTCGATTTCCTGAGGATAAACTTAATCATTAAACTTATCCATTTATCACTCTAGTCTCCATTTCGTTGATCTTTTCCTAACCAGCAACCACTACCATTCACCACCACCACCCACTCATTCCCACGATGAAGCGCTTCCGCCCTACCCATCAAGCATTGCGAGGTTAATATATACGACCCAGGCTTCTTTCTATAGTTATTTTTATTAAGGAACAACTTACATTTATGGGTCTTCAGGGCGGAAAATAATAAGTCTGATAGGTACTTACACTTTGCGTGCAATTACAAATAAAATGCATTGATATTTAACCTTAACAGATAAACATGTTTATGTTTGTAGGTATGTAGAGTCACAACAATCACATTAACCATCTTGTGTGAAATCATTAGAACGTAACAGTTTACTTTAACACGAAACAAATCGTTACATTACATTACATACGATCGTGATATTACAAAACGAATTATTTATGAATTCAAATGTTTTAAGATAAGTCCTTTTTATTGATGCTATAAGTTAACTTTGTATTTTCACTATATTGTTAACGAGAGCAAGTCGTTGAGTAATTACAAATGTAACCATGAAAAATAAAAGTAACGAATATTAAATTACACCTTTCTTTAAGCACCAATACCCGATAACTGTCATGTTAAGTGTGTTAATATTTTTATAATTAGTTAACGTACAATATAATAGTCAAAAGAATTAACCAACTACATACGTTCGGAAGGAAAATTAAGTAAAATTACGCCCTTATTGTTTTGTGAAAATAGACGTACATTTTCCATTTTGTGTTTTGATTATTATTATTAACATGGATCAATCATATCACTCCGGAATCAAAACGATCGTCATCAGAGTGGACCAGTTGCTGAATTGGTGAATCTCGTCCAAAGTGCCCGAAAGCACAATTGGCTGGAAAGGTATTTTGGGATGTGCGTGGTGTAATATTCATCGACTATCTTGAGAAGGGAAATACCGAAATACCATCAATAGTGAATTGTAGTAATTATATAGCATTATTGGAGCGTTTGAACGCCGCAAAATTGAAACTGCAAAGAAACGACCGCAAATGGAAAGAAAAAAAATTTGCTTCATCAAAACAACGCACCGTGTCACAAGTCATTTGTCATTAAAACAATGGCAAGACTACATGAATTGAATTTGCTCCCACATCCACCGTTCTCCATTCTTCAGATTTGGCTCCCAGCGACTACTGGCTGTTCGCAGACCTTAAAAAAAAATGCTCGCCGGCAAGAAATTTCGCTCGAATGAAGAGGTTATCGCTGAAGCTGAGGTTGAGGCCTAGTTTTAGGCAAAAGATAAATTGTTCTACAAAAGTGGTATTGAAATGTTAGAGCGGCGCTAGAATGATTGTGTTGCTCTTGATGGAGATTACGTTGCCGAATAAAGCCAATTCTGAACAAAAAAAACGTGTTTTATTTGTTATGCCCGATACATTTCAACCCATGTGTTATAATAGCAAAGACAGCAAAGGAGAAACACAAAACATGTGTTAGTATTATGTTATATTGTATGAGAATTTGACTATGTGAAAGCTAAAGCTCTGTTCAAAGTCGGTGCAGCGTTAGCTCACTCCTGACCAAAAACGAGAACGTGTTGATGATTCTGAGCAGTGTTTGGTCATGTTTAAATATAACAAACCGTTAGCTGAGTTGACAGCAACTGGTGAACCTCGGTCCAAAGCGCCCGAAAGCACAACAATCATCTAGAAAGGTTATGGCCTCGGAATTTTGGAATGTGCGTGGTGTAATATTCATCGACTATCTACCATACCATAAACCATAAATACCATCAACAGTAAATTGTAGTTTGAAGGTCGCAAAATTGAAATTGCAAAGAAACGACCGCATATGGCAAATTTTGTTTCATTAAGACAACGCACCGTGTCGCAATTCAATCAAAACAATAAAACAATGGCAAAACTACATAAATTGAACTTAAAATTGCTCCCACATCCACCGTATTCTCCAGATTTGGCTCCCAGCGAACACTGGCTGTTCGCCGACCTGAAGCTGAAGCCTATTTTGAGGCAAAAGATAAATTGTTCTACAAAAGTGATATTGAAATGTTAGAGCGGAGCTGGAATGATTGTGTTGCTCTTGATGGAGATTACGTTGCTGAATAAAGCCAATTTTGAACAAAAAAAAGTGTTTTATTTGTTATGCCCGATACATTTCAACCCATGTGTTATAATAGCAAAGACAGCAAAGGAGAAACACAAAACATGCATCATGATAATGGTCATTATAGAATATTCAGTCTGAAGACTGCTTGGACACGCTCTTCCATTCCTTCCTATCCTGAGTCAATCTTCGCATTTCTCTGAAATTAGAATATTTTACATCTTTAACTATTTGCAATCAGTAATCTACTGTAGCTGCTCTTCTGCTTCTTGAGAATTGCATACAAAACGAGTAATTTAATATAATTTATTATCATTTAGAATGTCAAAAGAGAATTATTAACAAAAACTGGAGCGTACAAACTCAACTATAGGAGTTATCATATAAATAATCAATTAACATATTAAAACATACAATAAGTACAATAATTATTGTTTAAGAAATGTAGATATAATTTTCAGCTACCGAAGTTACCTTGGCCGGAGTGAAACAATTGTTAAGAGGTGTCTTAATAAAAAGTTCGTGAACATTTTTGAGAATTATTTCGAAGTATTACGGAATTTAAGTTTCATAATGATGTTGAGGCCAACTCAAACAATTTTCTTAAAAATAGAAAATTCAGTTTTAGTTTTAGATTGCGCGAAGTCATTCCTATTATTTGAGGATTCTAGCTTCGAAATGCGTATATCCCTATCAGAATTCGGTTGTCCCAACTATTACTTTTTAATTGGTTTGATTTAGTTCGACAAACTTACTCATTCACTACATAAATGTACTGTTTAAAAGCCGGTTTACTATTCATTTTAGATATTGCGTGAACAACAATAAAACAAAAAAAAAACAATTGACAGTAGTAAAATAGCAGTAGCAGGGTTAATGAACACAACGGTCATGCAGCGACTGTGAATAGCATTCCCACTCTGATGACCGTGTTTATGTTCTGTCCTTTTTTAATTAACGTTATATTGTTGGAGATCTTACTTACTCCTTCCACATTTGGTGCTTTTTCTTTAATTCGGGTTGCGTATAAATTGCCATGCTCACTCTGTTGCAATTTCAAAGTTAAACGGTCCGAACCGTGACACACTTATCGTTCTCTTCGGCGTATTGTTTGTTATAGTCGAACTATTCGAATAGTGAAAAACACTCTGTTAAAGTTCTTGTTCCAGTTTTGTGAGAAAAAGTATACCAATTACTTCAGTAAGTACTTAGAAGTCGTAAAGATAATTGTGCACTTCGATACTGCCAACAAAAGTTTACTTTTTATCTTTTATAAGTTTATTAAATGAGTTTAAAATTTCTAAGGAGGCTCAAGTGTTACACTGTTAAAAGAAAATAGTGTTGTACGAGACACATCTACAAAATCTGATTTCGTGAAGCTGTTAGAAATTAGCAATGAAACAAAATGAACATTTAATATTAAAAGTCAGACGAAAAATATTTTCTTTTAGTATTTTTAAGAAGTGCGTGGTTTGTGACGGATTTAAATGGTGAGTGTGTTTTATTTATTGTCTATCTGATTTTAGTATCTTGCGTCTATTTTGATTCGTTGCTAATTATTAACAGCATCATTAAACCAAATTTTGCAGATATGTCTCGTACATTTAGTTGTGCGAAACTGTTTTTTAACAGTGTAACTACCAAATCTCTTTAAGCGTATTTGTAAATACTTTCGAAACTTTTGTATATACTATTATGAAATAGAAGATCCAAATATATATCTAAAAATTCTCACTAAAGTGGTTTCAAATCAGAAGTACAAAATTCAAATATAAAAAAATTGGAAAAATATTTATAAGATATATGTTTTTATCTTTGAGTAACTGTGAAGTTATACTAATTTTAAAAAGGAAGAAAAAAAATTAGAGAACTCAAAAAGCAAAAATGATGCAAAAAATAAATCAGTTTAAATTGGATTAAATAAAAGAAATTTTCACATTGGATTTAAAAGAACATTTCCTTCATCTAAAAAATAATAACGCCGAAAAATCTGCAGTAGCTTCCCATTTCGTAAATACTAATCATACACTTGACTTTTTAGTTTTTAGTAATTTATAATTAGTAAAATCATGTAGTAAATATTTATAACTTGTTACTAGTGAATCTATTTAAATCAATAAGTATCGGAAACCCTGAAGAGTTTAGATATGCACCACCTGAACAATTCCCTCACCTCTCTTGTCTCCAAGAAAGTATAAATTAGATTTAATTTTGTAATCTCTTAACTCCACACCTTAGAAATTGTATATTACAATAATTATTACATAAAAATTGGTACATATGCTAAACTTATGTATGGTGAAATTAAAATAGTTAGGAAAATTAAATGAAATTTAATTTAAAAATGAAACCTTCATCAAGTGACATCCATTTATTGTATTCTAAAATCGTTGAGATAAAGAACATTAGTGTTAGGTGACAAAAGCTCTACACTGTACTGAAGTCCACAAGTGCCAGGAGTACGTACTGTTAGAGACCAGGATGTCCTTCCTGGAAAAATGCAAGTAGAATATTCACGAAAAAGGTTTAGTAGGTACACCAGTTGGCTACAACAAGATGAAGAAACCACACAATAAACAGAAGAATCGAATATGCAATAATAATTTAGTTGAAAAACAGTGCTACTGTTGTAGTGTATTAATGACTCTATTGTGGTAATGCTACTTGTAACGTTGACAGGAGCTCACTTTCTCTAAATAAAATTTTGCGATGTTTTTAGCCGTATATTAACCAAAAAAACTATATATAAACTTAACAATGATTAACAAACATAGCAATTAATTAGAATTAGCTTAGCGAGACGTAATTTAGTGAAAGTACGAGAAGCTTAAAGTTGACTTAACGACAGTACTTCGAAATCGAAGTTTGTGTTTCATTCCCACCAGCTCCTTGTGCTGGAGCCGGAGGGTAGGGCGTAAGGCCCTCTTTAGCCTTCTTGCAGGAATCGTGGGAATGGGTGGGTGATGTGGTTGGGGAGAGAAAGATGAGACGGACGAAATGAAGACAGAAGAGAAGTGAAAGATTATCTATGGAATATTACTGCCTTAGAATTTACTTAAATGATCCAGAGAAACCACAGAAAACTTGGACCAGGGCAGCGATGCAACAGGAGACCTTCCGAATGCTAAGCAATGATCTAAAGCACTAGACCACGCCGCTTGATGCCCTTATTCTACAGCACAACTCAATTTGTAGCGTTTAATACCAAGTTTGGGTAGGGATAGTACCACCACCCTCCTCTCTTTCTTCGAAGACACTTTGATAATAATTCTCACACTCATAGGGATGCTTTGCGCGAACAGTGACATTAAAGGGTTATTAATAAATATAACGGATGGTCCATAGCCCAAAATACTGTAAAATTGTTAAAATTCATAGTAGAATTCAAATTCGGAATAAAGGGTCGTGGTTTAAATAACCAGTTAGGTTAGGTCCAGACATTTCGTTAGCAACTGCGTTTGACACCATTAGTGGTACTGCGGTGACAACGTAAGCGAAGATTCTATCTACTAGTGTTAGTAATGACTGAACCACTAATAATGTCAGCCTTAGTTGCCGACGAAACGTCTAGACCTAACTGTTCATTTAAACCACGGCCCTTTATCTCAAGTCTGAATTCTACTAGGGATTTTTTGGGCAATGCACCGTCCGTTATAATTATTAGTAACCCTTTAATGTCATTATACACGACAACACTAGCACCATATCTTCTTCATCTATATTGTTACTGCATATTCGATTCTTCTGTTTTTTTGCGTGGTTTCTTCATTTTGTTGTAGCCAACTGGGGTACCTACTAAACCTTTTTCGTGAATATTCCACTTGCATTTTTTCCAGGAAGACCATCCTGGACTTTAACAGTAGGTACTCCTGGCACTTGTACACTTTAGTTCAGTGTAGAGCTTTTTTGGCGTTAGCAATATTTTTAACACTCAACGATTTTTGAATGTAATGGACCCTTTACTTTCTTCGATACTTGTTTCCAATACGTCCTAGACCTTCTGTGTGTAGATAAATGATCTCATTATGCATTTGCTTATATTCAATTATTAATTTAATTATAATAGATCAATTATACTTCAAATCCAATAATAAATTCACTTTTAATTTGATATACTGGAGGATGCCGGGTTTCGTTCGATAGTACCTTTTGCAGCTATTTTTTTTTAAAACAATACAATATTTTATTACCAGATCAATTTTAATGTAAAAGTTAAATTCTGTTGAAGCCTCCCCTATAGAAGTCCATTTAACCTTGTCCTGGGCTACATGTAGTATGAGTGAGCCGTACTAATCACATCGTCTTCCCATCCCGTGTGGGGTCATTATTTGCGAAGCTTTCCTTTTAGGCCTTCCTACAATGGTACCTTTTTGGTTTATCTGTCATCTTGAAATCGTGTTACATGTTCTTGTTACAGCCATTTTACCTTTAGGACATAACTTACAGTATCAGTTGCTTTGACCATAGATGTTTTTTTTTTGTGTGTAGCACATTTTGAATTTTCTTTATATTCAACACGTTTCGTTCTATTTCACGTTGGCAGATGATTAAATTATTATTTAAGGGGTATATTTCCTTGCCTGACATGTATACGGTGGGCATGTCAATAGACATGACATAAAGACTTTAGTTTTTAAGTGTATTTGCATGTTATTATTATTAGTTTAGGTTTGGGTTGCGACAGCCACTGATGGCATGGTAGACCCTTGGCGACTCCCCTCTTATTGAGTAGTTAGCGATTCCTAAATGTATTCTCCCAGTAGCCCCGCTCACTCCCAGTTCCATGTCATCTTTCGCGTCGTGAGTTTCTCCGCATCGGCCTCTCACGTCGCTTAGGGCAGGACACTCGTATATGATGTGGAGGGAGGTTTCATCAGTCTCTCCACACCAGCTACATTTAGGGTTCTCTATTAGCCCCAGTTTGAAATTGTAGGCATTCAGTTCATTTGTATGACCTGTGGTTATGCCTACAGTCGTCTTGGCCTTTTTCTTGCTCAATTTCATGAGCATCTGGGCCCATATCTCACTCGATATGGCGGCAATCAGCCATCGACTTCGCTATATTTGCATGTTACTTATAACATTTTTCTCAGGTTCCAATATTTGATCTAAGTACTGTGTATTACTAGTCCGTTGCTTGTTCTGTCGAAGTCTATCTGTTTGCCTTTAGATATTATCCTTTACATGCAAGTATTTCATTATCTACCGATAACCTTGTTTTTATGTTGTTTGCCATTAACATTAGTTAGTGAAGTCCTATGACATATTTAAAAGAATGCTTGGTTTTATTTATTTGTTAATCACTGTTCTACTATTTACTCTAAAGCTACTCATAGAATTAAAAGTTTAAATACGAGAAAGTCGAATAATTTGGATCCTTATTTGATAGTATTTATATATTAATAAATAAGTATTAGATAGTAACCCATTGATATTATTTGTAAATAAACCGTTTGGTATCTATTAGGTAATAGTCGGAATTGCATAAATAATAGAATTATTCTCATAAAAAAAGCTACATAAATGAAATCCTTGTAAACCAGTAAATATTAGCCTTATTTAACAGTGGTGATAATTCTCGAATGGACTTGTAAGAAAAAGGGTGGCCGTTCTAATTACTAACTGTCTTTTACACAGAATTCAGTTTTTAATTTTCAAGGAAATATAATCATTTAATTTAATTGTTTGTTTGAGAAATGACCATTAGAATTCGTCAACAACCTAATAACTATGTGAAATAGTAACAAAATTCTCATCTCTAACAATTACCACATCATGTGGGCATCTTCAATTAAAATATAAAAAGTAGACGAAACACGTGTAAATAAATTTATATATTGCGGTAATTACAGGTAGGTCTCTCTGCAATTTTCTATTTTTAATAAATATATTCATATAATTTTATAGAAATTAATACAATTGGACCAGAATTTTTCTAATTTCTAGTTCTCGTAAATTCCATTTTTAATAGTAATGCACAACTAAGTAGTATAATGGATATATTGTCACATATAAAACAAATACAGTTCCACTATAAATTACTTTTATTCAAAACGTCGATATGGCAGTACATCGCCACCTACCTGCTTTTGTTGCTATTGCCGTATATCGACGTTTTATTTAAATCCGCTTTACACCGAGCTCCAGCGATTTGGTCAGTAATTTATCGAATCTGCATATGGCGTGCTGATGAGATCTAATGAGATTGAAATCGCGATCCACGTCTGGCAGCTTCGATAAATTACTTGACCAAGAACTTAATTTAATTTTGTTCTTACTTTTATTCTTTACAATTGTTTCACTTAAACATAAGCATCTTCAGAAGAGGTATTAGTTGTGATTTAAAGTGCAATACAATTACAAAAATAAATACAAAAAAATACAAATATGAGTAGTACTTCTTCTAAAGATGCTCATGTTTAAGTGAAACAATTGTAAAGAATAAAAGTGATTTAAAGTGGAACTGTATTTGTTTTATTTGTGACAAAATATCCATGAAAATGAAGTTCCATAAAGTAAATGCCGATACAATCAATAAGTAGTATAATATATTATTCAATTGCGTTTAATACCAAAAATAAAATGATTGTTTTGAGAACCTTTATTTGAGTAGGTACACACTTATAATGTTATTAAAAACACAATACATAGTTGTTTTATTTTTGCATTCCATTAGAATTAAATTGGTATTTAATTATTATAAAAATTGGCTTATTGGTATTAAATTAAAAAGCTAGCTGGAATATAAGCACCTGAAACATTTTTAACCGACAAACGCTTGCGAAATGGACTGTTAACGATTTGTGATGAAATTTATTGTATTAATAATAGAATAAACTAATGATATTTATATTAGCTTGGAATCTTAAGAGTGATTAAGAAGTGAAAACGAAAAAAGATTTTATAAACGAATATAATGGCCATTATTACTATCCTACCAAGTAGATTAATATATGTAGTACTAGTTGAACCCGTCCATGGGTACAGCTGTCAAAGAAACATATCACTTAAATTTTACTGTTGCGTTCCTCCATACCGCATAATTTAACTTAATGGTTCCGTTGGCGGTCGTTTAGCCACAGTTAAAGCTACATCCTATCTATGAACCTACGATGACCGAATATTGACATTTAAACATGTCAAAAGATTGGTGATTTTAAATTAAAAATCAAGGCTAAACGACAACATTCTGGATATCGAAAGTAGACCACTTACTTCTATTCTTTTATTAGACGTTTTAATTCGTCAGCTATATCCAGAATGTCGTATCATCAGCTATCTTAGCTGCACCGATTTGCTTTACAAGCTTATCTACGCTAGCACCATAGATATTAGCACATTATTATATAGTGCAATTATGATAATGATGATAATACGTATCCCAGCTAATTTGAATAATTCACTACCTTCAATTCCGCTTAGGCGTTCCTGAAGTCAAAGTCGATCTTAAATGCGGCTTACTAATATTTAGGTTAGGTTAGATCATAGATATAAGAAATGAAAAACTACTACTTTCGGCACGATCTCTTTGTTTCTTTCATTATTTGACACCAGAATTTAATTTACATATGGATAGGAGAGGCGCAGTCCATTCTCTATGTCTATGGATTAGATTAGGTTAAGTGAAACCTTAATTAAATGACAGTTTAGTATCTGCATTTCAAAAATGGTGTAAGTACTAATCCAGGAAATTAATTTACACCGTGCGCTAACCAAAATAATGGTAATATAGCTGAATATTTTTCTTTTAACTGCGATTATATATATTTCTCTTCACAATTCTTATTTCAAAACTATCTAGGCGGATTTGAATGTAGCGGATTATCCGTGATATCTGCGATATACATACGAGGGTAAATCAAATATAAACGGTAATTTTGTAAAATAAATTTTTGATTAACGGTACACACAAACTGAACATTTAACATTTTTCAATGTAGTCACCTCCGTGCTCTACACACTCCTTCTTCATAAAAAGTTTGAGGGCGAGTTGTCAGCCAATTATGCACATACGTACATACTTCTTCATTGCTTTCAAATCTTTTGCCTCCAAGTGATTCTTTCAAGGCCGCAAACAAAAATAATCATAGGGTGACAAGTCAGAGCTATAATGATGATATAATAATTCTTGAGGGTTTTCCAGTCCACTTCTTCCAATTTATTCCTTGTCAAAACTGCGGTGTGTGGCCTGGCGTTGTCATGAAGGAGGATGATGTATCGAATGGCCATACCCCGTTGTTTGCTAAGATACGCGATTTTTGTCGACTATAACGACTCAGAATGGTAAGCCACATTCACTGTTAGTTGACCGATTAGATTAGATTTGTTCAATAGTTAACTGACGATCACCTTCAACAAGCTCTTGAAAAGCACGGATTTTCTCATTTGTGTGACTTGTTCTTGGGCGTCGATCTTCGTCGATCATGACTTTCATTTTCGACACGTTCTCGTCCATCACTGAATTCTCTGTTCTCTGACTCACGTATACACTCGAATCTGAGACAGTGTAGCATCCCTAAACTGTGCCTTCAAACGAGAGAAAATTTCCGATGGTTTAAGACTTTAACGCCTTTATTGGTTAAAAACATTATGATGATGCGTTGGCGTTGTGGAACAGACGAAGGTACCTTGCGCTCAGTCATAGCTGTACTGCGGACAGAACCGAGCGCAACTGATACCTAAGCCGGTTCCCCCTTCCTCATAAACCAAACAATACTCGAGCATCGAATCTTCTAGATCGGAAGTACGTGCTAAGCTAAACAGTAAAATTACCGTTTATATTTGATTTACCCTCGTACTTAAGTGTTCGTACTGAAGTAGCTATTCTAAATTTCCGAAATTTCGTCTGGCAACCTTACTTACTATTAATTTAGTTAAGTATTCTTTGCCAATTTTTAAAATGTACTTTATATTTTCTTATGTAATCACTGTTTAAAAGAAAATTTGATATTATAATCTGTACATTTGTACGAACAGAGATACGTATCAATAAATAAATTGAAATGCCTGTCTGTAATATCGAAATAACTGCCTGCTCTTAAGCCATTCGCTTATTTGCATGCTATTATGACAAAAAACATAAATAATTTTATACGTCTGTCTGTACAGGTTAATCATTAGAACGACTGAACCTATTTCGATGGGACTTTACAGACATGACTAATCTTTTGATGGGTTGAACGTGTTTAAATGTCAATATTAGATTTTTCTAGAGTCATAGACATGATGTTGCTAAACGACCTCCATATTAGTGCTATGCACTGTCGACATTAGATAATTTATTAGTTTTTTTGCCGCTTTAGAGTTGTATTTATAATTTTTATGGTTTTCTCCTCTAGTCAGTATCAGAAGCTAATTTAAATTCAATTTCTAATTGCCGTTTGTATGTCTATGACTTTTTAATAATCAAATTTTTATTTAATTGTTTAATGAATCCTATTTTTAATGAAGTTCTTATTCGTAGGGGTTTTATTTTTTTGCGTTTGGAGATATAATTAAGTGACTTCTAGTTATTTCTTCAACTGCTACTGAAAAAACCATTACCGGTTTGATTACGGTACTATTTGTATATTTATGAAGTTTAATAATTAATGTGTTAGTTGAATCCATCCAAATTTCGACATATGGATACCGTTGCCGTAGGTGCATAGAACTTATCTGCGTGGATAATACTTCACACATGAATCAGAAAAACATTTCATAAAGAAATGTACAAATTCAGCAAAAATTTTCTATCTAAAATTATTATTCCAGAGTAGGTTTATAAAAACGCCTATTTAATTACAGTTATTTTATTAGTTGTTCAATATCCTTTAATATTCACAATTTATACAGAAAAAAAATTGGAGAGTTGAAAAACAGCTTCCCATGCCTACAAGTTTTAAATACATGGTTACAATTAATTTCATTTAAATGTTTAAATATGCAATATTACATAATACATAATATAATTCCATATAAAAATCAGTATTATCTCCACTAGGTCAGGCATCATCATTATATAGGGTCGTCAGTCGGAAGACTGTTTAGACACGCACCTCTACTCCTTATCCTGAATAAATGTTCACATTTCCCGAAAATGATAACATGCCACGTCCCAAATTATTTGCGAACAACAACTTTGCCCCCCCCTCTACTCCTATTTCTGCTCTGCTTCTAGTATGTTCCTAACTATCCCTTCATGTCTCAAAATATGTCCTGCCATTCTCCTCTCCTTTTCTTTACTGAAATACCATAGTGCCCTTTGTTCTCCTACTCTTTTCAAAACCTCATTATTTCTAACTTTTTCTATCCAAGATATTTTCTTTAACCCCTTATAATACCACATCTCAAACGTTTTTAATTTTTTCTTTTCCTCCGCGCCCATTGTCCGCATAGAGCCGTCCTCCAAACAAATAATTAATTAGTTTAATTATTTTATTTTTGCGTTTTTAATTTGTCATTTATCTAGTTTTACATTAGGTGTTGCGACGTGATAATTACTTATACGATTCATTCAACTATAACATAATAATATCGTAACTTTTCCAAGAATTTCAACTTTTAATTTTATGATTTTCATTGCGGTGGAATTCAATGGAATTGATTAATGACATCAAAAAACCCAGTTAATAATATTTACCTATAGAAAATCTTGAATGAATAATTGTTTCAATGTGTGGTTTCTTTATCATATTATGATACAAAAAAGAAGCAAAAGCTACTCTGTCATTCATTAGTCAGATAATTGGGTACTTACTTACTATTCAATTCAGAAGCGGCTGGTTATGTGAGACACGAGGTCATTTGTCTACTCTCGCAGTAAAAAATAAAAAGACATTTGTTTTTTTTTTGCTAATTTTGTAGTAGATACGTACCATATAAAAATTTGGATAAATGTAATAATAGGTGTGAGGGCTGTGTTATAAGTATACCTTAGCCAGACCTCCCGTTGCTATTATCTAAAGTGACATTTTACGTAAATATAAACATTCATAGCAATACCATCAAACTGTCAAGTCTAGTTTGTTTATTGTAGTCATTTAAATAGAATAACTGTTAAGATTTGAGAAGTCGTACCTTTTTAGAAGAAATAGGAAAGGCAGAAAAACGTTGGACTAAGAGTATTGGACTGAAAGGTGATTACACATATTATAACAACCCTTGTACAATACATTGAGCATAGATTGTATTCTTACAAGTATATTAGACTTCAATTGTATGATAGATCGCCATCGATTAGGTTAACGGTCACGCATTTGAAGTGCACAGTAGTTTAACTATTTTTAGTAACACAAACTTAAACCAAAAAACTTTAAAAGTATTTATCCGTCTGTAAACATTAAGCCGATTAATTTCATAGTAGAAATAGGCAAATTCTTACAAATAATCAACCATAGTTTTGTTTCATACAAAAGAAATAATTCATTAGGTAAAATTATTCATAATAATAAATCTACAATGCGGAATAAATTAAACTAAGGTATTTATTTATTAAGTTCTCCAAACTATGAAAAGGTGAATCTTATAATATTTTTTTAAATAAACAAACGATTCCGTCTTTTCAGAACATTTAATTTTTCATAACCACAATTTTAATCAATAATTTAAAATTTTATATGTTCAAAATAATGGTATAAAATTAGATTTACTAGAAAGCATGGAAATCAACAGGTGTAATAGACAAGACAATTAGATGTAAGAAACTCTCCTTTGTTAGATTTTAATTTGTCCCCACCCTAAACCTCAATAATAAATATAGGTGATTGCATAAATTTATTGGACATTAACTCAGTTTGTACAGAGCGGCGTGGTTTAAATTATTGCTTAATATTCGGGAAGTCATCGGTTCGATTCCGGGTCAAGCTGCTCTTGTCCATGTTTTTCTGTAATTTCCATGGATCACTTAGGCAAATGCTGAGTAGCAATAATGCATAGATAATCTTTAACTGCTCTTCTGTCTTCATTTCTTCCGTCTCGTCTTTCCCTCTCTAACCACTACCCACCCAACCCCACGATTTCTGAAAAGAGGCTGAAGAGGGCCTTACACCCTACCCAGCAGCTTCGCACTACAGTGTAGGTCGGAGGGACTACCCGTCCACCAATATTAGTAGCTGATGAGAATGAAACACCCAAAAGTTGTTTTTTTACTTAGTTTGTTAAATATTCTCTCGAAGAAGGTTTTCTTTTTTGGTATTAACCAAAATTATTTTATGTTCAACGACAAATATAATAAACAGAATGAGGGATTTTCCATGGGGACGCCGTTATCCCCTGTACTAGCCGAGATTTATCTATCTTATTTCGAAGACTTCTTATTTCATTGCAATAATAATTTAGTCAAAACATATTTACCTGGAAACGTTATGTCGATGACGTGTTTTGTATTTGGAAAGACACAGATAGGCAGTTAGATAAATTCCTAATTCTCCTGAATATTGTTGACAACAACATCCCATTTACCATAGAAAAACAAGTGGACAACAGCATTAATTTCTTAGATTTGAATATTTCTAAGTCCGATAACAAATTAACTTTCGAAATTTACAGAAAACCCTCCTACACTGATACAATTATTCCGGCTGATGCAAACCATCCGAAACAGACTAAGCTTGCCGTGTTTCTAAAAAGGCTTTTAAATATTCCGTTATCTATTTATAATTTCAAAAAAGAACTTAATATCATTAAGCATGTTGCAGTAAATAATGGCTTCGAACCTCCCATTGCAGATAAACTTTTACGTTCCAATAGAAGAAAAAATGCTTATAGGATTTTATACAACCCTTGTAATGACACATGAAATTCATCAACACCGTTAGTCATAAATTGAAACATATGTTAAATAAATTTAATGTAACTCTGATTGAAAACAGTGGTATTTATAGAATCAATTGCAATACTTGTGATGCTCTTTACATTGAACAGAGCGGGAGAGCTATAAACATAAGAATAAAACAACATATTTATAGTATTAGTAAAAAAGATAAAAAAAAGGCTTCTCGAAGCATTGCATCTCCTTTAACCATAATTTAGACGAAGAAAACATAGTAGCTTTACATAGCAATATTAACAAAAGTAGAAAGTAATCTATAAAGCTTGGAAATCGAAAATGCTCTCTCCCGCAACCAAAATGTTGTAAACAACCAATTAAAGTTAATTTTCATCGATTCTCCACTAATAATGGCTAATTTCTAGTTATATATAGAGCTGTTTTAGTTTTAAGACTTTAGTACTTGTTTTACTCTATCCCTTTGAAAATAGTCGCGTTGACCGAAACTTGTTAGATATTCAAAAAAGAAGAAACTAAAATCATTATTCGTCTAAGAATCCATCGGAATCAACAGTGTAATTTAATGCCGGTAGGGGTATTATCCCTCGGAGTAGTTGTTTCTGTTGATTCCATAGTTATATTTATATTTATGCAACTTGTTAGGTTTTCTGATAAAATTTGGTGAAACATCCCATTGTGTTTGTTTTATACTTCATTAAGTATGTTTCACAAAAGATCACCCCACAAAGTGTTAAGTTTACTCAAGGATTATACTTCATTGTTTAGTTTCTACATTAATATATTATATAATATTATAATGTTAATGTATAGGTATATAATACACAGTGTATATTCTTCTGTAGAAGGTAACAATCGTTGCATACCAATCATGTTTGACTTTGGGTAGTAGGTCATTGTCTTTAATTACATAGGTTACGTTTTATGCAATGGATGTACCTTAGTATCAATTGCAACACAATTTATTTTATAGGTTAATTTTTTAAATCATAGTACGTAACACTGCATTGTTATACTTGCATTAGTATGTTTTGGAACTGTATAAACAGATAAAAATTCCACATTTTTAAAGGCACTTAAATAAGGTATTTAAGTAAATATTTTATTATAATGACGCTTGTGACTTTATTGCAGTCCATTTATCACATTTTAACTGTTATGCCTTCAAAGTAAGGTAATTAAAAAATGTTCAGTCAATTTGACTGTTGGAGCATTTTTACATTTCCCATTCAATATCATCGATACAATCAATCAACGATAATCAACAATACCATATTTCGAAACCGATACCGACATGTTAGTAGGTGACTCAATGCCTCGCTCATACGTTTCCACTAATAAATTAACACCTGAAGTTTATATCTTAATAGTAAACATCGCGGGTAGTTTTCTTAGAATTTTGGCAAAGAACGAATTGGGTGCTCTCATGAAATTGTCGGAATATCTTCTATAACTATCGAATCGGATTATCGTTAGGATCATTTATTAATATTTTTAAATATTTTCTGAAGTGGATTAATATCACTGGTCAAGGAAATCGGGGATTAGAATGAAAGCAACAAAAGAGCAGTCATTTGTTAGCTATTCAATATACAACGCTGGTTCCAAATCAAGCCTCATAATTGCCTCAACATGTCAGGATTTTAAGATATACTAACCTCAAAATGCTACGTGAAGTAAAAGGATGAAAAACAACAGAGTCGTCATTTCTAAAGTAGCTTTTGTCACTGCATTAGGTTGGTTCTAGGCCATTAGAATTGCGTCAGCACATGAAGATTTTGAAGTATCTTAATCTCCAAATAAAGTAACGCTAACTTAAGATATTTTGTTTTGAAATAAGTGTATATCAAAATTTGAGTGAGTTAGAATGATTACAGAGACAGTTTCGAATTCGCCTTCGAAAAATACATCGAAAATGATTACCCCTTTCCTGTGTGTTATTATTTTCATCTCGCCATTATAATTCCTTCTTTTTCGAGGGATCTTACGTTTTCCAGACTATCAATACGGAAAGCTGGAAAAAAATCAGAAAAGGTGGTATAATTTTTGATGCATTCTCCGATGACAAATCAGAATCTGGTTCAGCGATCAAATGTTGGTCAGAAATAACTACTCTATTACTTATTTTGTCTTGTTATTTCATGTAGTAATGATAAAAAGAAATTACGAAATTGTATTTTTTGGAATTAAGGTTAAGATATCTCGAAATTCTGACGTGTTGAGTCAAGTCTGAGGCTAGATGTCGGAAATGTAATTTATTCTTTAACAAGTGAAATTACAGAGTATAAAATACAGCAGTTTGCCAGAATGTAAAGGTCCAGAAAAACGATTTGGACCAAGCACTGTTTGAACGAATCATCAAATTCAACAATAAAACTGAAAAAAGAAGGTATAAATGAAGTACTGTTTAAGGAGTTGGGTATTTAATCCAACAAAACGAACATCAAACTTTAATTAGCTTACAATTTAAAAATGTTGATGTGCGTAAATTAAACTGAACTCAAACCAACTAAAATTTAACTAAACTAAAATCAAACGCAGTTTCAGTTTTTTAGATGTTAAGTTTGGTGCGCTGTTTGATGCTGCATGAGCATAGTTTTATGTCTTGCAACGTTTTTAGTTTAATTGTAATTATTTATCATAAAACGAACTAACCCGAACTGGGGCTATAACGACAGTGAAATTTCGGACCGTTTCCGAGTATTTTCTGTTCTTAACAATCATTAAAAATGTTTTGGAATGAAGCTGCGTTTTTAAAAATAAAGGATGTAATACATTCAGTTGTATTCGAAACAAAAATCTGCTGTACAAATCGCTTACGCAAACGTCTTATTACGTATTCCTTCAGGTTAATTAGTTAGTTAATATTTGGTTTGATGTATTAAAAACTAATTAACAATTTTCATGTTGTAATAAGATTGTATTAATTACTTCGAAGAACAATTTTTTGCTTTAACGTATTCTTTATTGTAATAGCTAAAATTTCAATCGAAATGCTAAAAATAAATAATTAATTTCTATGTTAAAATGAAATCGTATAAATTAACCTTCCTAACGTATTTTCCCACATGAGGTAATTTTGTAACCCATTCAGAGTTTTAAAGGTTTTATGGTTTTTTGGTTTTCATTTTTTGTTTAAGAAGTAGAAAAGAACATTAAGACAGATAAATTTAATAAATTATAAGTGTTTTTGTGATTAATACAAAATCCTAAATAAAATTTTAGTAAGTAAACTAAACTAATCCTGGTAACGCTTACATATTATGATTTAATGCAATCTGGTAGAATTTTTGAAATTTCTGATTTTACTTGAGAAAGCACAAAGAACATCTTTCAGAGGTAGGTTCTGAAGCTATATGACAATTTAAGGAAAGTACTGAAGATTGATCTCAGAGATGAACTTCTAAATTAGATACAACAACTCTCATATTGGTTTGGTGCAATCGGGTAGTTGTTAAAAGTGTTTACCTTTTCTAATTGTCATATTCATAATCAAACTTTTTCATAAATTCAGTAAACACTTACGTCAAGCATTGAACAGGAATATTAGTTTCACTTACTTAGGCTCTGAAAAAAGCTTTCAGGTGTTTTATTATCACCAGTTGTTCTGATTGGTATGCGGTTAATACCTTCGACCTACACTGTGAATAAGCTGGAGAGTAGGGCGGAAGTCCCACTTTATTCTAGCTTGAGAATTGTTGAAATAGGTGGGTAGTGGTTAGACAGAGAATGATGAAATGGATAAACTGAAGTTGGAGGAGAAGTGAAATATATTCTTTGCAAAATTACCGCTACTGGAAACCAGACGAATACTTGTTCAGTATTGATCTAGACCACTAGACCACTGCGTAACTTACACACCGATTACAACAGGAAGATACCTGTCTGAACTTGTAAACCCTTCGTCCGGTAAACTGATAGCCATGCGGGGTACAAGCTAACCCTACGACTGTTTCACTGAAATCCAAGTGGGATACAAAATGACCCCAAGCTGCCTTGTTTAGAATAACTTCAATTCTAGATATGTTACCAAAGAGTTCGTAATATCTTATAAGCACTATAATATTGTGTTCTTGGAATATTTGAAATCATAGGGTAAAGTTCTCTAAATTAAAACAATTATTATTGATTTTGGAAGCCTTTACTTGTTGAAACTGATTCATAATTTAAAAAATGAAAAAACACAAAGAGTTTCAAGATGTTTATTTAAATTCACTACAATTTTTTCGCTTTACTTAAGCTTCTTCACCTGAAGAAAAAAACAGTTATTCCTAAAATACGAAAGTAGGGGTACAGATTTCCTCATTGGGTAGTAGTCTGAAAAACCCGAGCCCAGGGGAATTACCCCGTTCTCCCGCTTCTTTTATCAAACCTGAGAAGGATTTACAACTGATATGTTTATTGTGGGGGATTTGACCGAAGCTATCTTTGTTACTATTTTTAATTGTTGTGTCTTTCCTACAATTCTATTCTTCTTTCATAAAAATGTTTGAAGTAAAAAATAATCGAAAAAAAAAATAATAATAATAAAGGAACTTAGTGTATGGATTTTGTAGAATATAATATGCGATGATGTTATCATAAGATAAATACTTAATTAAGTCACGTCACTTGTTTGGCCAAATTGATAATTATCGCTTTTTATGCAATAGGAAGTAACAATTTCTAACCTAAATTAAGATAAGTAGATGGTATATCGTTTGAATTAAACGCGGAAGGTTTAACAGTAACCGGTCATGACCTACTAAATTACCGATCACTTAATTCCCATTAAATTGTTAGTTACTTTTGACAAATGTGCTTCTTGTTACGTTCTTTAACGACCTTCGATTGAAATTATGAGGCCATAAATAAAAATTTGCGAACGTAAAAGAAATATGAATGGATTTTTATAACCTAATATGTGAACGAAGGATGGAGTAGATGCATGTAGATATCTATGTACCTACCTATATAAAAACATGTGTAGTTAACGAACCGTTCATATTCGATAATTATTGTACATATATAACATTAGTAAGTAGTATTTTTGTACTTTAACTAACTAACCTTGCTTTTTAATAGTTATTTTTACGAATATGTTGAGTAGTTTTTAAAAGAACAAAAAAGATGGTGGTTGTGTTCGATACCGCAATTGAAAAATAAACTTTAAGAAAAGAATTTACTTTCAACGCGGGATTAGCATAATATACATTTGATAGACAAACTTGTACATTAGACACTAATTCTTAGAAAAGGTTACTTACATGTGTATATATTTAATAAAGCTTGTGATTACGGTTTTAAATAATAATATCAAATACGCGTGAAAAGACCGAAAAAGGCCACGGGGGACAATGCTGTTTCAGTAGTTAAAAAATTGATTAAGGAGATTGACGCTGTTCTATTGATAGCTCCCGATTTTGATATTCATCGATCATCAATCGGTAAAACCTTGAAACACAACCTTAGTTTCTGTAAAATTTGTGCAAGGTGGCCTGCTTTCCGAAAACATAAACAGCAGCGAATTCACTCCGCTGGGAAGATTATGGTTACCTATTTTCTGGGTGTTTCTAGCATTTTGTTGACCGACTATCTAGAACTTGGCACTATTATTAATGCAGAGAAATATTATTAAGCTCTCTAGAAAATCGAATCTTCTGTCAAATTGAATCATCCCGGCAAGTTGTCAAAAACAGTCCTGCGTTTTCATGACAATGCTAGTTCTTATTCTGCTGCGAATACAAAAAGTTTTTGATCATCCACCGTACTATCCAGATCTTGCGCCGAGTGACTCTCCTGTTTTTAAAAGAAAACCTGGGTGGCAAGCATATTAACGCCAACCAGGAGCTCAAGACGGCACTCATTTCAAAATTTCAAACAATAAACGCGTGTTGTTTTAAAGAAGGATTGTAGAAATTAAACACCAGATACATTAAGTGTATTGAAGTGGAATGACAATGATTTATTATTACGCACATCTTGCTATAATCACGTAATGTTACTACGTAACGTGTCTAAAACAACAATAACAATAATTATTTATGGAAAAACCTAGTACGTATGTTTTAGAATATTATAAATAAAACGACACAAGAGATTCCAAAGAACGGCGACATCAAACTATTTGACCATAAGATAATTAATAGTGAATAATGTCTTCTTTGGCCTTAATTATTTCTTATTCATCAAACAACTCATTAATAAATAATGTTTTCAACTGGGCGAGACATATCGACGATATTCGTTGTATTTGGAAAGGTACAGAAAGTGTATCTTCTTCAATCATTTTTAGATTTAACTAACGCTTTCTATCCTAGGATCAAATTTACTTTAGAAATAGAAAAATTGGAATCCCTAAATAATTTTTTTAGATTTAACCATCACCAGAGCACAAAATTCTATATATTTCGACATTTTCAAAAGATCAACTTTTACAGACACATTAATAAATGCCAATTCCAAGCCATCAGTTAATATAAAATTAGCTTATTTAATTCCTTTGGTTATCGCTTGCTTACTATAGCACTAAATAAAATTAATTTCGAAAAAGAAGTCTCTATCCTAAAAAATCTTATTAAAAATAACGGTTATGAGGAAAATTTAATAGACTGACTTATCAACAAACAAAACAAAAGAAGTTAATTCTCAAACATTTTTATTATGTTCCAAATAAGAATAATGCAGCATATGTAGTGTATTTCCAATAAAATTGTAGTAATTGTAGCTACGCAGTGGATACAGTTGAACGAGTCGATGATATCCTTATTCTAAAAGGACCTTGTTTAACATTACAGAATCTCATAAATTAGTGGCAAATATCTACAGATGGTATTCACTATACTGTTTGTATTGATTGGTCACTCCGAATTTAACGGATTGTCTATAAGAAGTAATAAAAAGAGAATTTCTTCAGAAGGAAACTCCTCTCGGACAGTGCCACATATCCTCTGTTTTGCGCCGTTTATTTTGTAGGTGAATTTCTCAGTAATGTAAAAAATTGGATATATAAGTTTTAATTAATGAAGCGGGCAGTGGCATATTCGCCAGGTCATTACGACCGGTAGAAAAAGTCATTAAATTAAAATGTAAATTCGACCTTTCTATAAAAACCGAACAAAAATAGAATATGTAAATTCGGTCGTTTCTTTCAGAAATATATTATTCATACGTATGTTATTGTTCACATAAGTATTAATTATTGAAATAAAAGGAATATTAAAACAAAGTAAACCAAAACTTTATTGAATAACACTAACTTCTTTTATTGTAATAATCACACGTTTAGCCATCTTTAATAAAATATACCAATTTTGTTAATTTATTTTAAAAACATATTTACAAAAACAATAATCTAGCCTTACCAATCAAGAGACCCCATATCTCTCCACCTACTCTACTATAAACGATATTGACTGTTATTATATACTATATAACAGTATATCATCTGGAATTGTTATATTTGTTGTTTTTACAATCTCCGAATGAATTATTGCAGTTAGGTTCCAGAAGCGAGAACGAGAAAGGCGTACCACAATTATTTGCTATTTCAGGTTCACTGCTATAGTATTAAATGCTGTCTCCATGTTTTTATGGTCTAATAGTTGATAACCATTATGCATTCATGGGCGTAGAAATAATACCACATACCATGCTACGAGGGTGGTTTGATAAGTCCGTGACTTAACGGAAAACATTAGTTTTTCGGCAAACAATCTCCTTTTAGCTCGATACATTTAATCCATCGTATTTCTAATTTTTTTATTCTTTCTAAATAATAAGATTTCTCAAGGCTCTTAAAATAAGCGTTTGTTTCCACAATGACCTCTTCATTCGATCCAAATCGTTTACCGCCCAGTCATTCCTTTAGGTTTAGAAACCGGAAATAGTCGGAGGGGGCTAAATAAATATACAAATAAATATCAAAATCAAATGCAACAAAAAAATATCAAAACCAAACACACACATTAGTGTTAGTAGATTCAACAAGTCTGTTTATTCCGTACGCTATAATGTGACACATGACGTAGGAAAGTTTCACACCTAACTAAATAAAAGATGTATCGAATAAAAACACAGAGTATATATATTAAATTTCCAAATAAAATTCTAATCGAACACGTTTCTCCAAAACTATCAATTTTGAAAAACAAGAAAACACACTGAAAAGCAGTAATGTCTAATATAAACAAATAAACAAAATAATCAACAACACAACAAAATATAAACCAATCAAAGAAATATAATAAGTACTGATAAATTTAACGGTAAAACTTATTAATTACTTTAAGATACAAAAAAATACACAGTACTCAAATAAAGGGTAACAATAAAAAAATACGACCTATAAATAAACAACATTAGAATACCTCACATCGGTGGTACGAAATCTATTATTATAAACAAAAATACAAGAGAAACAAAAACTTACCTACTAGGTATTTTTCATACACTAAACAAAAAGTAAAACTTATCAGTCTTTGCACTTTCACACTTCGAAGATTGTTTCTCGAATAACCTCGTTCCTCGTGTCTATAGTTTTTAATCCCGAATATTTTTATAAAAAAAGTATTCACTCAAAGAAGCTATTCATAAACATTTTTGTCTGGAATCAAGGGCTTTCTTGTCAAATCAGAGTCGATGTATTAGTAACGCATAAATAAATCATGACCTACGATATTCACGAGAATAACCACCGTCCCAGAACCGTTTGTCTAAACATTCGTGGAGGAGATCAAATCTTCAAAAGACACCCTGCCGCCCGTGCGACTGGTTAGTGTTGGATTTCTACCGACTAAAACCTCTCCCCCTCAGGCATTAGTAACGTTTGTCGCATATTTTTAGAATAAAACATGGTCACCTTTCTAAAGGTATTCAAAGACGAGCTTCTTATTCTCTCGATGATAATTAATAGCCAGTTGTCGGTCAATACTTGTTGATTTGGGGAGTGAAATCCCAAAAACCACGGCCTACAAGCGTGGAATACATTTATAATATTTGTCGATTTATAAATTTATATTCGGAATTCTTCCAACTGAAAAAGATACCGTATAGTGAATCAATTGTTGTGATTATATTAAAACAAATTTTTTGAAACTGTTGTGTTTGTATCAGTTTTTTCTAAAGATGTTTCTCTACAGATTGCCTTTTAGAAGTTGTTCACGGAAACCATTTCAATCGGGAATGATGGTTATTTGTATAAGATTCAGTGTTTTTGCAAGCGAAGTTTAAAGTGTAAACTAATTTTTTTTTAAGCAAAACGTTAATTTGATTGAATAAAAATATTCTGTGAAGTAAACTGATTATAAAAATTAGAAAAGAGAAAATGCCAATCACTTCACAAATAAATATTTATTAACCAAATTTACATTTCAACCACTATGTGGTCACGTTCAGTGGTATCAATCAATTCATTATGTTATTTCATTTATTTGTGATGTGATTGGCTTCTTTTATTGTCCAATTTTGCTAACTTGCTTGAAGTACGAATGGACGAACGTGATGAAATTTGATAACGGAATTTTAAGAAAAATGGGATTCGGTTTTGTAAAGATATAATTTAATAATTGATAATATTATCTGTGATTTATGGCCCAATTTTATTTACGGATAGATTGATTATATTGATACTGCTCCAATTAATATTATCGCACACATAGCAGTTACATCTCGCCGCGAAGTTCCAAATTTCATCTGGTCAGTTTCGTTCCATTCAGTCACGTTTTTCATCAACTATCACATCTGCTCACAATTATGTGTGATTTCCGACACTCGGTCGCCAATCTCTGCGTATGTCAATTTAAAGAAGCGTGTCATGGATACACACTTGGATGTAAAGAGAAGACGAACAAATATTTGTCAATATTAAGTTTTTCGCCAGAAGTTTTCCGATGTCAGTTGTAAGTGTGAGTTATGTAAGATCTTAAATTAATTTCTTTTTTAAAAGCTCTAACTCTTTTAGTTGTGCTGCATTCTGTACCTTCTCCTATATATAAATTATAACATATTCAAAAAGAGAAGGCATTAAAATCCCCACTTGTCTAACTATAAAGGATCACAGGCTATATGATAAATATAAATATTAATATGGAATCAACACAAACAACTACTCCAAGGGCTAATACCTCTACCGGCATTGAATTACACTGTTGATTCCGAACGATTATTAAACGAAGATATAACATATTCAGAGGTAGGGGGATCTGTGATCCTGTATAGTTAGACGAGTGAGGATTTTAATGCCTTCTCTTTTTGAGTATGTTATATCTTCGTCTAAGAATCCAACGGAATCAACAGTGTCATTCAATGCCGGTAGGGGTATTAGCCCTCGGAGTAGTTGTTTCTGTTGATTACATATTTATATTTATATTCATTTAAATTATGCATTCGTAATACAGTTTTGATATCGCAGAGCCACGTTAAAGGACTGATAAATAAAACCGATTAATTTAAATGACCTATTAATGAAATTATCCATATGAACACCAAAGCCAAAACATTCATCAAACCACACTTCCAAGACCCTCACAGTTGATTTACTTGTTAAGTCAATATTGCAAAGTGAACTATATTGATGAAACCCTTTTGTACACCTTTATGTCATCTGCATAGAAAACGAATTTGGATTTATTAAAACACTTACTGACATCGTTTATGTTCAAATTAAAGAGGAGTGGACTCAGATTTGAACCATGTGGCATCCCTGACACGATTTCAATTCTGTATGAAATAATAACATTCTGAAACTTATACATATAATAAGTCTATTATTTTTTTAAATTATAAAATAAATTATTAAATATTACTACAGTCAGTACATTTCTTGTTCGCTTTCGTTATAGTAAAACCTTTTGTTAAATATTTATATTGAATGATTTGATCATTATTGAATGATTTATTAATGTTATTGATTTTTGTTTATCGTTATCATCTAAAATAATTTACCTTTAAATAATGTAATTAATTTAGATAATATCGATAAATATATTTAGTTGCACAAATGATTAAATATACGAGAATCGATCAAATATAAACGAGCCTTTGTTCATAAAACATTTATTTTGAAAAGTTTCGCAAAAACACAAATTTCTCTATTTTTTGACATATCCGTATCCTCCCAACACATTGGTAGTTTTTTCATCCCGTTTTCATAAAAAGAAGCAGGTCGGGTGTCTATTCAGTTGCGAACAAACGCCTCCACCTGTTCATCGGTCTGAAATCGTTCTCCTCCTAGGGATTCTTTAGGGGCCCCGAACATGTGGAAACGCGATATGAGGCCTAGCGTTATTGTGAAAGAGTAACACGCCACGAATGGGGTGCGTCCTCCTTTTTCGGCGATAAGTAAGTTTTACTTGACTGAGAAGTCAATAGTACAGACAGTAGTAAGCCGCATTAATGGTTCTTCGCTCGTGCAAAAGCTCGACCAACAGCACCCGTTTCCAATCCCAAAAAACCGTGGCGAAAACTTTTCCTGTAGACAGACGTCTCTTCCGCTTCACTGGGTTTGATTCATCCTTGCGCCGCCACTCTGTACTTGCTTGTTTTGATCTTGAAGGGTATAATGGTGTATCCACGTCTCATCGCAGGTTACAATTTTGTGCAAAAAAAATTCACCTTTCTCTGTAAATCGAGTGAGAAGAACTTTGGAACCCAACGAGCTGAATTTTTTCGGAATCCCAAGCTTTTCGTTATGATTGTGTGGACACTCCCATAGCTGATGCCGAGTTCAGCAGATATCTGAAGCACAGTGGCGTGGCATGGCGGTCCCCTACAATAAGGTTTCTAACGCATGCAATGTTAACCGGCGAAATGCTGATACGCGAACGACGATGATGATTTACATTTTCGACACAATTACGATTACGGTGATCGTTAAATTCTTTGCACCAAACTTTTACACGTCGTCATGAATGCGTTTCATTTCCAAATTTTGCTTGCAATCTGCGCAAAATTTCAGCTAGTTTTACGTTTTCACGTGTAAGAAACTTAATAATAATTCGTTGCACAACGCTGCTATGCTATTGATAGCTATTAACCAAGCGAACGCAGCAATACGTGCCACCTAATATCACCACTTCAAGTTCCTAACGCCCGGATGCGCCTGGAACAACTATCCGGCGCGCAATTTAAAAAGGCTTGTTTATATTTGATTCACCCTCGTACTAAAACGAATAAACGGTTTTAAATATAACCGTTTAAAAGAAGAATTAATTACAATTAAAGTTGATAACGTAAATACTATAGTAATGATGAATAATTTAGATTATAATTAAAAAAATGCTGGACTTATTATCAAATAATAATTTTGTAGAATTAAGAAACAAAATGATCTTAATATTTATGCTAACAGGCTACTTGAAAACATTTGCTATACAGTACATTAAAATGAACAATCTATATAAATTTAAACGTCTACTTGAATTTTTCGGAATGTTTACAATTTTAAAAAAAGATGATCAAGAAAAAATCCAATTTTTACCTAATCATTTTGGAAATTTAAAAAAATCATAAGTGCCCTCTTAATTTTCTTTAATGAAGTTGCTTTTGGTGAGCATTATTAATGTACATTCAATTAACATATTTTCATGCGAAACCAAATTCTTTTTTTACCAAACATTAGACTGATACCATCTAAAATAAGGATCTGCATCGATCATTGTTACGACTGTAATTCTATTCATTATTCTATTCTGTCTAGGATAATGTTTTTCGTAGCCTTTTTAGATGACCGTCAATTATTTACATTGATTGTTTATAACAATCACCCTAATAAGTAAATATAAGAACAAATGGAGACAAAGAACTGAGTTTCTACTGTATATAAAACTCTTTATTGGGGTTGGGCTGTAACGAATGTCAGTTTTAGTACAGATAAGATTAATTTATATTTCAAATCGATAATACATTGGCATTGTAATAATTATTCTACTTTACGCTCGACAGATCACAACAAGGAAAAATCACATTTTCTAATACATTTGCATAAATGTCCTGAAGCAATAATTTTTTAAAAGTGACAAATGAAAAATGCCCATGAGAAAACAGCTGTTACTGCGATAATGTTAGAACAACAAAAATATTTAAAAGTAAATACAACGATGTAGTGTATATAGTGCAGTTTAGCCTCCAAACTTTTATAGAGAACGTTTTGTTTGTTTTTTATTTACTATTTATTTATTTTCTTATATAATATTATAATAATTTAAAAATTGAAAGATGAATGTAACGTAATACAAATAGTGTTCTGGATAGAACATATAACATCTGGTAGCTTCGATTAGTTATTGATCAATAAATTTGTTTTCCCGTCCAAATATTAACGAATGTATATCGTTGTTGATGACAACATCACTTTTAGTTAGTTTCATCCTTTAATTATATATTTAAATGGACACTTAAATGCAGAATACTGTATCTTTGAAGAAGATAGCTCAATCGATTTGTTTTATAAACCTACTTATGCTAGCGCTCTAGATATAAGCACATTATCATATAGTGCGATGAATTGCTTGTATACAGTGTGTCCCGAAAGTTCAATACATAACAGTTTATTTAAAAATCGCATCAGTTTTGCAAATTGCTTGAAAACATAAGTTTTAGTATTTTCAAGGGACATTTTTGCCTATGTTGTTGTTTTGAAACCTACAGGGTGGTGGTGCCACGTGAAAAAAGATCAATTTTTGAAGCTAAAATACCTACTATTTGTTGCATTTTTGGAAAGCTAGTGTTATTCTGTTTTGTTATATATACAGAAATAAACAGATTTTTTTTTGAGAAAAATGATGTTTCTTACATCTGAGCCGAATAATGGATTTCTACGAATGCGAATCGCTACAATCGTTCAAGGAGAAACAGTTGTCAAAAATAGTAAAATATGGAGAAACTTGTATGATTTTTAGAACAGCAACCACAGGAAATAGTAAAATATAAACCAACTGTGAATAGTCGGCTGACGAATAAATAAAATATTGTGAAACCACTTTTTCTGGTTTTATCATTCCACTTACTTCACTTATATGGAAGATGCTCACTTATGTTGTTTGCTTGCATAGGTTTCCACTAATCAGTTTGCTTTCGTGTTGAAGTAATCCTTGTACTGTTTATTTTATATTCTTTGCTGCTTCCCGGTATCCTTAACCCATCAGTTTTGTTCTGATTTTCGTTTACCGCTTCCTCTTTTTCCTAGTTTGTCGTAATTGTATATTTGCATTCAGCGTTCCGCGCATGCGCATCGAATACCTAAATCTCTCATCTACACACTGACGCCATTACAGTCTGATTCGCCCTTGTTTACGTTGTTTACTGAGTGTTTAAGATGCCTCCGATAATCGTGAGTCCCGCCGACTATGAAGTCCAGGTTGTTATACGATTCCTTAGTGCTAAAGAACTAAAACCGATTGATATTCATCGTGAGTTTTGCGCAGTTTACGGACAAAACATTATGAGTGATGGAATGGTGAGGACGTGGGTGAGAGCATTTAAAGATAGTCACACTAATGTGCATCACAATGCCCGTCCGCATGTGGCTAATCAGACCAAAGATCTCATCACATCTTTTCACTGGGAAACTCTAGATCATCCTCCGTACAGCCCTCATCTGGCGCCCGGTGACTACCATTTGTTTCTGCACTTGAAGAAACATCTGGGCGGTCAGTGTCTTCAAGACGATGACAAAGTCAAAACAGTTGTGATGCAGTGGTTAACAGTTAACAAGTCAGGCGGCAGAGTTCTATGATAAGGGTACTCAAAAACTGGTCACTGGTCAAACATTACAACAAGTGCCTCAATATTGAAGGAAATTATGTAAAAAAGTAGATTTAGGTGCAGGTTTTCATGTAAAAATAAAATTATTAAGACATCTTTGCACGTTTTTTATTAATTTTAAAACGGTACTTATTTAAAAAAAAAACATGCCTCGTACATGACGACGGTCTTATATACCTCATAGGCACGTAAACCAAATTAATTGATGGTACCTATAGTGTGCTGATGAGATCTAATAAGATTGAAATTGTGATCCACATCTGGTAATTTCGATAAAATTCTGACCAAGAACTAAACGTTCTTTATGAATTTTTTTTTATCAATTATGATCAGTAGTTTCTGAGATCATTTCCTCCTAACTAATCATTTCCCTTCACAATAATGGTACCTAAATAAAATAATAAATTCATATTTTCTTTGTAGATCAAAAATGGACGCAAGAGTTCACCTTTCAGTAATGAAAGGACCAACACGGATACTGAAACCGAACAGTTTGCACAAGATGTTCGAGGTTGTCGCGAAAGGTCCAGCAGCAAATAATACAGCTTTGATATATGAAGGTGAATAGAGTTTCCATTTCATAAATACCTACATATTTTATTGTAGTAAGCACATAAATATATTATGTTGACCTACCAATGACCGTAATAAATTTTTATCACAGAATATAAATGCAACTTTGTCCTTCTTCTTTGTCTAATGCCGAAAGGAGTTCAACTGATAAACCATATTAGGAAGTACAGTCCTAGGATAAATTACTGACATAAGAATGTTGCTTTTTTTAACCATTGTTTTACATACGTGACTACTTCCCTTTGACTACCCACCTAAATATCGAAGGATAACGAAAGTTTTTGAAAATGCTTGTAAGGTGTGCTCTATGATTTTTTATTTTGAAAAAGAAAATTCACATACAAGCAACATTTGTACAAATTGTAAATTTTATTAAAAAGTATAAACAAAGGTATACAATATGGTCTTAAATCAATAGACGCCACAGTCAATGATGAATTCTAATATGCAGTCAAAAATGGGTCATTCCATTTAAAAAAACTAACTTATGCCTTTTGAAGTTGACCAACTTTGACCACAAAATTTGAACACCTTGTACATTTTAGTTAAAAACCACATATTTTTTTTCGATAATGTGAATAGTTATAAATAATTGTTACGAGTTATAAAGAAAAATCTCAAAAATTAATTGAATTACGGCTTTCTAAATGTTAACGTGCAAATATCAAAAATATTAAATAATTAAAAATCCATCAATATTTTCGAGGTAGTGCTTCGTATAAAATATGCATGAATTCATATTTTCTATCGGAAAATTTAAAAAACAGTATTAAATTCCATTTAAAGTAAAAAAGTTAACATCTACTTCCGGTATAAGCGGATGTAAATCGAACTTGATTTAATAGAAGCGGCATAAACAATAACCAAATGAGCCCTAGCCCAATTGTCAGAATTGAATTTATTCTACTAATTCATATACTTCCAATAGCCCATCAACTTGAAAAACACTATATCAATTGTATTGAATTAGCGGATAGAAGTACAAAATTTACTTAAAACTACCTAAGAGTAGATGTTTATAAATAGGGTGGTGCATCTTAATTAGAGTGAGGGAGAAGATTTAATAGATTTAGTAGATTTAACTATTAATTCTCCAATTTGTATTAGTATTAAAGAATAGGGTGTAGTTTTAAAACCGAGTGGCGTGGTCTAGTGCTCTAGATCATTGCTTAGCATTTGGGAGGTCACCGGTTCGAACCCGGGTCCGGCTGCTCTGGTTCAAGTTTTCTGTAGTTTCCTTGGACTATTTAGGAAAATTCTGGAGCAGTAATATTCCACAGATAATCTTTCATTTCTTTTTTAAAACCGAGTGGCGTGGTCTAGTGCTCTAGATCATTGCTTAGCATTTGGGAGGTCACCGGTTCGAACCCGGGTCCGGCTACTCTGGTTCAAGTTTTCTGTAGTTTCCTTGGACTATTTAGGAAAATTCTGGAGCAGTAATATTCCACAGATAATCTTTCATTTCTTTTTTAAAACCGAGTGGCGTGGTCTAGTGCTCTAGATCATTGCTTAGCATTTGGGAGGTCACCGGTTCGAACCCGGGTCCGGCTGCTCTGGTTCAAGTTTTCTATAGTTTCCTTGGACTATTTAGGAAAATTCTGGAGCAGTAATATTCCACAGATAATCTTTCATTTATTTTTTAAAACCGAGTGGCGTGGTCTAGTGGTCTAGATCATTGCTTAGCATTTGGGAGGTCACCGGTTCGAACCCGGGTCCGGCTGCTCTGGTTCAAGTTTTCTGTAATTTCCTTGGACTATTTAGGAAAATTCTGGAGCAGTAATATTCCACAGATAATCTTTCATTTCTTTTTTAAAACCGAGTGGCGTGGTCTAGTGCTCTAGATCATTGCTTAGCATTTGGGAGGTCACCGGTTCGAACCCGGGTCCGGCTGCTCTGGTCAAAGTTTTTCTGTGGTTTCCTTGGATCATTTAGGCAAACGCTGGAGCAGTAATATTCCACAGATAATCTTTCATTTCTCTTCTGTCTTCATTTCGTCCGTCTCATCTATCTCTCCCTAACCACACCACCCACCCATTCCTGCGATTGCTGAAAGGAGGCTGAAGAGGCTTTTCGCTACTGTGTAGGTCAGCGGGACTGTCCGCCCACCACAAAAAAGTTTTTTTTTTTTTAATTTAGTGTATTCTTTTTTATAATGACCTGGCAACAAGTCGAAACAATTGTCGAGTTTCGAATAAATGTGTAAAATCCTTCTGGTTTATTATTCGTTTTGTTTTTTACTTGACTATATTCAGCTTCATTGCATTCAAATTTTTTCTCCTAATAAACTTCAAAAATTTGCATGAAAACAAAATATTTAGACACATATGTCGTTCCATGTGTTCTAGCTTTTGAAGCAAGTCAAATAGTTTTTTTCCTTTTGAAAGCTTGATTTTCAGAGGAAGTCAAGTAATTCACTAAATCAAGCTACTTGTCCTAATGAATATTTAATTTTGATTGACGAATAATCCAGATTCAAAATTGTGGGTTTAAATAAATATTTATGGAAATTATTAATCTTCTTTTCAGAAAATGGCAAAACGAAGAAATATAAATATAGCGAGCTGGATGACCTTACAAACAGATTGGCAAACGTTATCGTTCAAAACGTGAAAGACTTTCGATTGACTGGAAACAAAGATGGAGATTTCATTGTTGCAGTGAACATGCATCCCTCTGATTATTTAGTCATAACACTTCTTTCGATTTTGAAATCTGGTGCGGCTTATCTACCCATAGATCCTACTTTTCCTGCAGCGAGGGTTGAACATATTTTGAGGGAAGCTAAACCAGTCATGATGATATACGACGAAGGTATGTCCTCATACAAAGTAACGCTAAAGGATCTATTCTATTTATAAGTGCTAAAATAATAATAATAATAATAATAATAAAGTGATTGAAATTGGCACATACATTCCAACCTTCATATTCACCTAATATATTTTTGTCTCAATAGTTATAACCGATTCTTTCAAAAATAAAGGTATGCTCTTGGTTAGTATTATGTTTAATCTGTTAGACGTGTATCTCAATTTCGAACTCATTGGTTTTCATCAGAATGCCGTAGACAGCTCCAACAGAACTCTAACCAACCCAGCTGTTGCTTATGATAGCGTTCAATGAATAAATACGGACAGCGTAGTGACCGCCATCTGTAGATATTTGCCATTTAATGTGGGATTTAGTATTGTCCAACAAAGTCCTTTTCTAATAAGTATATCGAATAAGAATAATACGAAAGCCTGTTTTACACTTTTTTTACACTAACAATTGTATTGATTTGAAATGTCATCATCTGTGAGTTATACTAGAAACTAACTTAAAATTGAAAGTAAAGCTATATATACTAATGTAGAGTTTAGTTTTTTTGAACTAAACTGATTTTCAGTTTACGAATATACGGGATTTTTTTCATTATTTCGTTGTTGAGAAATAATTGTGATTTATGCCAATATTTATTATTATTGTCATAATTAGTACTGATAAATAATACTGTTGAAAGGAAAATGCTGGGGCAGTAATATTCCACAGATAATCTTTCACTTCTCTTCTGTCTTCATTTCGTCCGTCTTATCTTTCTCCCCCTAACCACACCACCCACCCATTCCCACGATTCCTGAAAGTAAGCTGAAGAGGGCCTTAGGCCCTACCCTCCGGCTTTGCACTACAGTGTAGGTCGGAGGGACTGCCCGCCCACCAGCACGAATAGCTGGTAGGAATGAAACACAAAAAAGTTTTTTTATTTTTATTGAAGAGATAAGTACTGTAGACGCGTTTTAACGTAGTACAAAGGCAATAATAGTAGCACGATCAACTGACGCCGAGAATGGAATGGTTAGAGCATACGCCAGTGAGAATATTACGCTATAAATTCGACTACTTATTAGCGGCGTACAATTTTTACCTTGATCTGAGCATTGAGTTGTAATGGACATGAATATAGACCTGTGTACTGTATGGAGAGTAATTAGAATTGTCTCTGACTTAATTCGTTGGAATACCTCCAACGCGTAGTATTTACATCTGTAAGTATTAGAGACAAGTTAAATAATTAGTTAATTACTCTTTATTTTGATAGACACCTCATACATTTACTTCTCTTGCAAAATATTTATTTGGTAAATGTGTAGCTACTTACATGTAAAAATAACTAGTTTAAAGCAAATGCTTCTTCTCAAAGCATTACCATTTTAATCACTTTACGCATACCATTCAATCTCATCATTTAGATATCGTTATCATTTTCGACACCCCTGAATTTATACTACCATTATTATTGATCAACCTGGGTGGGAAGGTTTAGGGGGTACTCAAAGGCTAAAAGGGTTAAGACAACTTCTACAAGGGAGTCTGTTAGTTCAGTTAAATAACACAAATACCTTAACTAACAAATTTAGGTCTGCTAGGGATTTGATTGTACAAAAATATTTCTTACGCATTATTTACCTAAAATTTCTTCCTCTTTCAAGAAACGCAAGAAGTCTTTTCGGAAAAACCTTAAAAGTCATTTGCGAGAACTATACGTTTATACCATTTTGTTTAATCACTGTTACAACTGCACCTTTTAGGTAGCCGAATCTTTATCATATATTATTGATGCAATTTAGAAAATAATGAAGAAAACCCCCCATTACAATGGATTTCGAAACTAATTCCTGATCTTACTGCACCATGTAAGTTTATTACTTTTATACCACGTTAAAGCGAGAAAATAACACTGATAAACACAGGATTTGTGACATCACAATTTTTGGGTGTATCTTATGTATTTTGAGACAGTGGACTAATAGTGGCCGATTACATTGCATATTAAGTTGGGACTGATGAAGAATTTTGTGAAAGCTATAGATCGAAATGGAAGAGGGTTTCTGCATTTTAATAAACATTTCCGAGACTTAGTGAGGCAAAAAGTAAAGACGGTATATTTGTCGATCCACAAATAAGGAAACTAATGATGGATGATGTATTTGACAGTGCTATAAATGAAATTGAATTACGCTTGAGCTTGGAATGCATTTAAATCAGTTACTGACAATTGTAAAGATATTGTGACTGAACTAATTAATTCTTACAAAGGAATGGGATGTAACATGTCTTTAAAAATTTTTTTCCGGTAAATTTATATGTGGTATGTGATGATGAACATGATGGACGGTTCCACCAAGGTATTTCTGCCATGGAAAAGGGGTATCAAGGCAAATGGAGTGTGAATTTGCTTGCTGATTATTGGAGGACATTGTTAAGAGATACTTCAGGAGCATCATATCGCCGTAAAACATTGACAGCAACATTCTAAGATTAATGTTTATTAATACACTTACACACATATCCTTATATTTTACGAGTATAAGTAGCAAATAATGCCTTATTGCAAGAAAACCGTTGGTGATAGAAAAAAGCGAATGTTATTTCCGGCTTTTTGGTACGTTTTACATAATAAATACCTTGTTTTGTTCGTCTCACACAAAACTATTTTAATTTTGTTCACCAGTGTAATTTTTTCTTGGACGACTACCAATATAGTCTTACCACAGGTGCTCCTATTACTTTTTAAACTCTGTTGTGTGCATACCTTATTGTGTTACTTGACGTCCCTGTAATTAATTAAACAGACTATCTCTTGTTTATTTTAACGTAAGTATTAGAGACAAGTTAAATAATTAGTTAATTACTCTTTATTTTGATAGACACCTCATAAATTAAACAATCAAATTCGGCTATGGAGGTCAATTTCAAAATGTTTTATTTCTTCCTGTTAGATTTTATAAGGAAGTGAACGTTTGTTTTCCGATTACCTAACCAAAGGATTTTATCAACCCAAATCCATGAATTTGCAATTCTCAAGTTTAAATTAACATTTAGATTAATTCTAAAACATGAGAATGATTTAAGTCGAACGAACAAGTAAATTTAGTTTTTTAGTTAATCTACTTAAAGGTATTAACATAAATTCGAATAAATTGATTTTTAAATGATTTAATTGATCTATTACGTAAATTGATCGAGTTATTTCGTCTAGTAGTCTAGATCGATTCCGGGCCCGGGTTTTCGGTGATATCCTTGGATCATTTTGACAAATGCTGGGACACCAATATTCCACAGATAATCATTCACTTCTCTTCTGTTTTTATTTCGTCCGTCTCATCTGTCATTCCCCAACCACCAGCCACACATTCCCACGATTCTTGAAAGGAGGCCGAAGAGGATTTTCCACATTGCCTTGCCGCTGTACACTAGAGTGAAGAAATTTACCCACCCATTAGTATTAGTAAAACACTTTATGTAAAAGAAAACTGCGACTCCTAAATTCCATCATCCAGTAGGAGTTATTTCAATATATGTGCATAGAATACAATGTATAAACTTCATTTTCAATTTTCTGGTTCACATATTTATTTAACAATTATTTACTTACAACCATTTATTTAATCACTTAAATACTACTAACAAACCTAAACTACTTATTTATCTGACAAACAATGCACTCTATTTATGTCACTTTGTATCTCGCCGTTGAATATTTATATTACGCGTCCAGAAATCCCCTGTCTCGCTGACCCAGAGACGAGGATATATATTTACTGAAAGAAATTACTAGAAAACACGCGAAGATATTTCAACCGATTTCCAGAGAAAACGACTTGTTATTTCAACAGAATATTCTCGAGCGTCTATTGCCCGATATCGATAAGTCTCAACATCAAACATGCCGCCTGTGGGGCGCGTCAGCGCTAATCAATTCATCACACACACGTATATTTTCTCTACAACACCACACCGTCGTAACATTGCTAAAAATATTGCCAAAGATCTGTTACTCCGACTAGCCCATTTCTCCAGATTTGCCCTATAAATTTTCATACAATTTTGGATCTTAAAGTCCTATATTGTTTCGTTGCTTATCTTTAACATCCTATTAGCTGAATAACATTTTATAAATATATCTTAATATTAACGATTCTATATGCAAAACTAGCCTTTTCTTAGACTACCTCATCAAATTAAAACCGAAATCTAAGGGTAAACACACAATACAAAATAGTATTTTACTCTAAATAACATATACAGTATATCTGATTAGTTTATGTTGTACGGTTTCTGTAATTTTAATGAAATACACAGTTTCACCTTGAGCTTGACGTTGACATACATTATATAACGAAGGTTTCTGCAACTACTGTGAGTATCACAGTGCAATACATAGTCGTTATATATATAAAAAAAATATTCCAACTGCTGTAGTTACCTAAGCTTTCTCATAAAATTTCTGCATTTATGTATGATGTTAGTTGGGAAAAGAATAAATTAAAGTCATAGAAATGTTTGTCGTTTAGTTGATTAGCAGAAATAGTAATTTTTTAATTGTTTCGACTTTTACTTGATGAATATTCATGACATCAAATAATACACAATTACATTTTTTTATTATTTTTTTAATATCGCCTTATTTTGTTTAGAAGTTAGAAGGATTTGACAGATCACCTTATTACAAAAATACGGTTCCCGTAGACATTTCGGCTATGAAACCCTAAAAATTAATCTATGCATCATTTCTCATTTTGAAGGCTCGCTTTCGAAGTATTAAATTTCAAAAATCATCGGCAATGTAAGACCGTCTGCCATTTCCAAACAAAGCTACCGAAGTAACTGAAAAAATAATGATAAAAGTACTTATATACACGAGTTAGAATTTATACTTGTATTTACATATTTATTTAATCTGTATACATGTACGTAATAATCATTAAATTATTATATATTATTAATATTATTAGTGAAATGCGGTGTCCGCCGAGACCAGAAACATCAGTTCTGATCCGCGATTGAACTATACTCTAGTTAATTTCAAGATAGATCTGAACGCAAGATAACCGGTCGTAACTGGCCAATCTAGAGGTAGTAGTTCATACCCGCCCTTATATTCAGTAGTTAAGCGTATTATGGTATTTTACTAGTTCATCCAGCGGATTTCGCGGCTCTTAATTAGTTTACAGATAGGGTCGTCGTCGGTTGGAATTGCTTCCTAACGTTTCGCTAGCGCGAGTGGCGAGTGTCAATAACAGAGAAAATGGATAGACCTCTGAAGAAGCTCGCCACTCGCGCTAGCGAAACGTTAGGAAGTAATTCCAACCGACGACGGCCTGTACACCCGAAGAAGGACAACACCAGTTCATGAACTAGCCGCGAAAGCCTTAATCAATTTGTCAGGATAATGTGTGTCGAAACTTGGTTGAAATCCAAAACTTAATAAAAATAATGCCGATGTAAATTAGAACCAAATTTTATTGTGCTTGAAAACTGTTTCGTTACGCTGTGCTTCTTCAGAGATATCACTATAATTTTGTTGAGCGATATCCTTTGATGATGCAAAAATTACGGAATTACCTAACTATTAAAATGTCTACATAAAGATGGAACTAACAAATGCTTAATTAGAATTTTCAATTAAAAATCACATCAAACATTTTGATATACTGAGCGTGTAGAAAAGCCAATAATCGATTGTTGCGGAGTAGGATCGATCATACGTTAGATAGGTTGTGGCAATGATTGTGACTGAACGCCAGCCGCCGGGTTCATTAAGTTAGACTATGGAGGAACACCATAGTTAAAATTTATGTGCTACGCACCATCGACAGTAATTCTAACCTAAGTCAAATTAAGGTTAACAATACTATTTCCTGTTATTCTAAATTATTAGGTTCACAAGAATATCTAATATATTTGTCAAATAGATATTGTTCAAATACTTTTGGCTTTCAATGTGAAGTCGCTGACACACACGTAAATGTTTGCGACTCGCATGCATTATCAATGTAAAGGAACTGCGTATTGCTATTGAAAATATTACGTTTGCCTTGCGCAGAGTCGGGGCTTAGTATGCTTGTCTGCAAAGTCTGCATCGATTGCAGCTCAATTACCCACCTAGTGGGTGGTGCACAGAACTACCCTGCTGACCCAGTTAAACATTCCACGACGTGTTCGACAAGATTCATTTGGTTTGCTACTCCGCATAGGATGACCGGCAAAAGGCGATATTTAACAAGCATATTAGTGTTGCATGTGATGTAGATTTACTTAATTATTATATTGTTAAATTTTAATAATTGGTTCGCAAAAACAGATAAATATCTTCTTTTTTGACAGTTCTGCAGCTCTGTCGCTCATGTACACCCGCCGCCCCTGCTTACATCCCTAACTGCTTATGAGCAGTAATCTAATATAGGTCTTCCTCGGCCTCCATTTGCTCCTATTTCTGCTTCTAATATATTTCTAACTAGCTGTTCATTTATCAGAAAATGTCCTACCATCCGGTCTCTCCATTTTTTCGTACTCTTTATTATATATTTAGTATGTCTGTGAAATAAACAAACTATAGCCACGTGCTCCTTAACTTGCAGCTACACTGCTTACTCCATACTGTCGAATTTTTCTGTGCGCGCGTAATTTCCGTTACATGCTAACATTATACCTAACTGATATAATGATATACACAAAACTTTTCACAAATTTTTATTGTTATCACGACTATAGTTTCACTACACTGTAGCTTTTTCAAGTGATTTAGGTGATAACAATAAAAATTTGTGAAATTTTTTGTGTATGTCATTATATTAGTTAATATGCACAACTTTCACCAAGTAACAGCCAATTCAATTAATTATTATACTTAACTCTACAAAAGAATTATAAATAAAAAAAGAACTGAGAATTGAGTAGCGATGAGTATTTTCCACTAGTTTCGGTATCTCCATTTTATTGGCTTTGGAGTGGTTCAGTCAGAATTAATAAACAGTCACGGAGCCCAATGATGTGAATGTTCGGTTTGCTCTTGTATCAACACCAGTCCAGAATATTTTCTATGATATGGTTTATTTTGAAATATTTTCGGAAGATACACCTTTTATTTATATTATAATGCACCAAAGAAGTGCCGTAAGAACGGTATTTTGTTTCCATGGTCAGTGTATGCGCATTGTTTTGTTTGCAAGGGTTCAGACAGACAATTAGATTTATTCTTACAAATTTAAATTCATTAGATAAAAATATAATTTTCACAATTGGAATAGATGAAAATAAATGTTTGAACTTTCTTGATTTAAATTTATCTATTATATACAACAAATTGGAATTCAATGTTTTTAGAAAGCGAACAACCACTGATACCATCATTCCTTTCGATTCAAATTACCCTATATTAATTAAAATTAATTAAACTATATTAATGGTGTTTCATTGTTTAACAAACAGATTCTTGCATATACCACTTTCATCGAATAACTACAATTCATAATTAAAAATTATTAAAACCATAGCTTATAATAAAAGTTACAACCCCGCCTTAATCGATCAGCTTATTGTTGAGAAACCGAAGAAGTTTGTCACAAAAATGCTATACAATAACAATGTTACAAATAATACACAACAAAAAATATACACCTCATTACATTTTATAAAAAATGCTACACCAAGATTCAAAAACCAACTTAATAACGTAGACATCATGGCCACAGGAAATAATAAACGTAACTTAAAAAGCATGCTAGTTAATAATAAAACATATGTAGACCCACTTCTAAAAATCGGTATTTTCCAGATCTTTTGTAATGAATGTAATGCTACCTACATTGGTCAGAGTGGCAGATCAATAAAAACCAGGTTAAAGGAACATTTGTATAACATAAACAAACGTCAACAAAAAATCGGCATTTCTGAACATTGTGCGAAATTTCACCACGTCATTGATCTACAAAATGTTAAAATTTTACACAGCAATGTAAATAAAAGTAAAAAATTAAATATGCTCGAGAATCTCGAAATTAAAAGAGCATTAGAAAGTAAGCTAAATATTGTCAATAATCAACTGGAATTAGGCCAAACATGTTTCCCTTTACTGTTTAGCAAAAACTGTGTGAGCTGATAGCTATAAATTAGGGATAAGTTCATGTTAGTTTCAGTAATTCTTATACCTTGATAACGGGCTTTGCCCGAAACACATGTCGAGTACAGTAATAAATTTATAGTTGCTGTTTTATTCTACTTATTGAATACCATATTTCACAACAAGTACACCGTGGGCAGTTTAAATACTGTTATGTATGTTTGTATTAAAAAAATATGTTATTTCTCAAAAAAATAGACGTACTATTATAAATTAAAGTTCAAACTTTTGCAATATTTGTGACATGACAGTAATTCAAGGAAGATGCATGTAATGACCATTTGTGATAAAAGTAGCATGCCATTAATTCTCATAAGTGGTAATTACCGTCAAACACAAGGTCGTACAGTAGCCGAATAATTTATTGTTAGAGGTGTAAAGATGTACATAAATATACGATAAAAGCGTCCTTGTATTACTAAATACAATAACTTTTAGATTCACATGTAGCTATTTACGGTAGGCTCCTGCCACATATTTCAGGAAATATCACACTATCTTGATGTTACCTTTGAAAAGAATATAAAACATAAACCACTAAATTTACGAACAAAAAACGATAACACTAACAAAACAATTTTGTTATACTAATCGACTCGCTCGTTTAAACGTTTGTTATTGGTCGAAATATTATTAGTATCATAATCGGTTTGGGTCTCGCGCTAAATAGGACGCATCCCGGAGACGTGACGTGAGTCACATAGAGATTTTGTAAACCAAAAGAAACAAAAAAAGGGACCGCATTAAATGGAATCTCAGCGTGACGCGATGCAATTTATGCTCACTGTGATCTGCAGTCGTAATTTTCATGCCGCACTTTTCTAGAAAATCATAGCGTTTCTTTCTATATAGTCTAATCCAATTAGAATTGCTTTTAGAAGAAAAAAATCATATATTTCTAAAATTTCGGCAGTAATTTCTTATTTAGAAGGAATTTCCAATGCAGGTGAAAGAGATTTCACCCCTATCGTGGATGAAGAATGCGTTACAATGTAAAAAACAGTTCCAGAAATTAATTTTATCGTTTTATCGTGTTTTCTGCATTTATTTTGCCGGTGGAAAAATATTATCGGTACCTGAATGCTCTTCATTAAATTCTATACGAGAATAATTATATGTCACATTGCTAGCTCTTACAATCGTCTTTCAACCGAACCTGATTATTTTAAAGTAAAGCGAATTTCATCTCAATATATTTGTGTAGGAAAAGTTATCCAGTGTTTTACTAAAGATATTTTTAAACCGGACAATTCCATGCAAGAAAACTGCGAAAACTTTTCTTGTGGTTTTTCTGAAGGCATATTCCATTATGTTATCATTTATTGATCTCTGTTCTCAAAATCAAATGATTGTTTTCTCGCCAGAACACCGTTTACGAGATAAATGAATAAAACACCGTGATGAACCTTTTGGGGGTGTTATTTTAGCATTCTAAGAGGTGTATCATATTCAATACGGTATTGGAATTTTGTTGGCTTGTATTGGCATTTCTTCTAAGAGGTTATTGCCAAATATAAAAAAAATCTGAGTTTCTAGTCTTTTTGATCAGTATATTATTTGTTTCGCCGTCTGAAGTAATAAACTGTGTGAAAAAAAACTGCGATTCAACTTATTATGTTCGTCGCGATGACTCACAACACTTCATGTCACCAAGTTTCGTCTCATTTTACGCTGGCCCTAGGCGCAACTAGGATGAGCAAAGACAGATCAATGATCCGTTCAACTGTTAACATTATATTGGAAGTGGGGGTAGCTGTATTGAGAGCATCTTCAATGTCATATAATATCTAAGAACTGAGCAAGTGTTTTAATTTGCTCACCATATGCACCGGTACAGTAACAAATTGAGTACCGTCGCAAAATGAATTCCGTTGGTATTTTGGTGGAAAATGCGCAAAAATGTTAAACGGCTGATGCTTCAGGTAAGGATATTATAAGCAAATTCAAAGTGTATATTTATTAGAAAAATGACTGGGTTTGTGGATGAGACGTTAAAAGCGCTTTGTGTTGATATCTATGTGAACTAGCCTGAGCTGCCAGTGGGTATTTTAAACTTTGTTATCGGAACTCTGTCACGATTTACAATTTACGGAATTTTTGAAAATAAATATTCATCATGTGTCGGCCAAGTTAGTTAATAAACATTATAGATTTAAACGCTACCGGAGATAATAAAAACTTAACAGAAAACAATTATAAGACTGTCATTTTCAAAAACCCATTAAATTTATTTTAGTTGATTTTATTGTTGTCGATTGTGATTAATTGATTAATTGATTTATCGTTAAAAGCGCATTTCGCTACGACTAGTACGACGTATATCATATTGCACTGAAGACAACCAATTTAAGAACAACATCCATTTTAACACTTTCTCTTTATCTTTACAAGGTTTTGTAAAAAAAGGTTAATAATACTTTGAAATTTTTTAAATTTGTTGAACGCATTAAAACACTGTTAACAAAAAATATAATAAGTGCGTAAATGGGACTTGTGAGCTACGTGGTCACACCTAATAAATAAAACATAGTGCAATTGCTACCGTAACCGATTATGTTCATACAATTATTACTACGGTTTTATGTTAAAATAATTTAATATTAATGACAATATATATTATAGTAGATAATGTCGTGCAAACAAAAATTATTATAATTCCTGCGTATAGTTATTATTTACCTCGATTGACTAGTTTTCAAGAAATAAAGATCATTAATAATCGATCATTTGAAATACTAGAGTTAATAAATAGTACATATCAACAGTTGGAGATACATTGATTATAAAAGATAATCTCATCTTTTCTTGATGGCAAGAATGGTTGAACTGAGTTAATACTATTCTAATTATACTCATGAAAATTACCTAGAGAATACACAATATCTATTATATATCGCCATATACTGGTATCATATGTTAAACATGAGCCTTACTAAGGTACGAGGGTGGTTTGATAAGTCAGTGACTTTTAAAGGAAACCATCAGTTTTTCGGCAAAAAGACATTTTATTTTTCTATATAATCTCCTTTTAGCTCGATACATTTAGTTCATCGTGTTCTAATTGTTTGATTCCTTCTAAATAATAAGATTTCTCAAGGGCCTCAAAATAAGCGTTTGTTTCCACGATGACCTCTTCATTCAACCCAACCATTTATTTAGATTTAGAAGCAAGAATATAGCGTAGCAGTTCGTAGCCCAATTGATGAAATTTTGCTATAGTAACTAAACACATATGTACTCATGCATGTCTTGTTACAAAAACACCTTCTTCTTGGCTGAATGCAGCCATTTCTGCTTCAAAACAGTGTCAAATTTGTTGAGCAACTGCAGCTCTGAATAATATTTGCTGTTGATCGTTGATCATTTTACCTTTTTCAAGGTAATCAATATGAATTACACCGCGCACCGCGTGAATCCCAGAAAGCTGTATCCATGGCTATATTAGCCGATAGAACCCTCTCAGGCTTCTTTAGTGCACGTTCACCCGTAGAAACCTATTGTACCTACTGTTTAGATTGTTTCTTGGTCTCTGGTCTCTGTGGTGTGGCGTGATAGATCCATATCTCATCTATGGTAACGAAACGGCGTAAAAACTCGTTTGGATTGCAGCTGTACATCTCCAAACACTCCTATGAACTTGTCACACGGTGGTGTTTTGGACGATCGTGAGCAATCGTAGCACCCATCACCCATCGTGGTTACAGGTTTTTTATGTCCAAATATTCATGAAAAATGAGATGCACTCGCTCAGGTGCCTACAGTATCAGCCAACTCACAACTCACGCACTTTCAACCCTAGATCATCTATTATCATTCCATCGACTTTGTCAATGATTTTTGGCGTAATGACTTCTTTTGGGCAACCTGAACGTTGTGGAAATTAACGAGATACTTTCAACAGCTGTCAAATATAAATTAAACGTCTCAGCTTGCTCGAAATTTTACAGTAGTCTTCCGATAGATGGCACTTAACAGAAACAGTGTTGCCATTACAGTTACTGCTCGGAAAATTCAAAAAGTTACGGACTTATTAAACCACCCTCGTATCTACAAATCCAAAATCGGTAGTTTCGTTATCTTACTGACCAACAACTTCTACTGTTCTTATTAATTTAAATATGTTTAGATTATTAATAAACATAGGCAACGTAATAGCAAGAATTGCATGAGAATTAACAATGGTAAATTTTCGAAAACAGCATATAGAATTAATTAATTTCATTAATAACAAACAAGACAAAACAGATGTACTAACAAAAAGTGGATCATATAAAGTAAGTTGCAACGATTGTAAATCAGTATAGATGGGACAGATGGGAAGAACATTTAAATATAGAATAAATGAACATATTAATTTTATAATCAAAACTCTGCCTTCACAAATTACTTAGTCTAAAATAAAAATTTCCATTTAAAAAATAACGTTAAAATTTTATAGACAGAAAAAAAAGTAGAAAATGTAGTCATTTCAATTCCCGAAAAGAAATAGTGTTAAACGTAACAGATAATGGATATAGTTCACGAATAGTATATGCTTGTATAACGACCTGCAATTAGCAATAAATTGTATCTATCTCCTCTACTATAAGTATAAGTTCAAACACCTTTTATCTCTCTGCGAGGTGATGTAATTTTATTTTATTTAAATATAAAAATTAACATTCATCAATCAACTATCCTTTCTTCTTTTTTCAATCACCTTGCATACTTAGAATCATTTTATTCCGTGGAGTGTCATTTTGATGTGAATAGGTAATCTCAGATAGATGTACTGTTTTTAAGAAAATCAGAAGAGTAAGATTGAAAGAATTCATATCGCACTCTTTGTGAAACATTATAAAATATTTATAAAACCAGTGAGAACAGAAACACTAGATTTGTTTCACTAAAAAGGGAACAGGATTTCTCTATTGAGGTTGACCCGAGAGAGTTGAAACAAAATTGAGAAAAGGAGAAGGCAAATTATAATCTTTTTAGTGAAACAAACGTAGTGTTTCTGTTCTCACTGGTTTTATAAATAAATCAGAAGAGCCTTGAAAATGTGACATGTGAAGCATCGAATGAAAACAAAACTTTAGCAATCGCTTTTTTCTTATACATTAATGCGATATTAATTATTGAATTAATTTATACCCACTACAGATTACCTCTTACAGTGAGGGAAAATTTTGTTACTGTTTTCACGCACCCGCCGGGACTCGAACCCGGGATCTTTGGCTTTACGTGCCAATACTTTTGCTACTAAGCTACGAGAGGTGACAACAATAACGACAAAAGTACTTACTAAGTCACAGAACGTCGGAATCAATGTATATTATTAGTAATCATTATTAATGAAATATTTGAAAATTTTTTTAGCAGGGGTAAATTTTAAATACATTAATTCGATATTAATTATTGAATTAATTTATACCCATTACAGATTACCTCATACAATGAGGGAAAATTTTGTTACTGTTGTCACGCCCTCGTCGGGACTCGAATGCTTTTTTCTTATTATTAAACGCAGAGTTATTTTATAATAAGTAGCATTTATTCTTTGAATATAATGATTTTGTTTCATTACAGCAAATCTCCAATTCGACAACATTCATAAGCTGTCATTTCGAGAACTCCTTTTAGAAGGAAAGACACTTTCTTCTTCCCAAATTACCGATGATTTATGTCTTAGGCACGTCAAAGATGACCTTGCAATTGTCCTATACACCTCTGGAAGCACAGGTGTACCTAAAGGTAAATAACAATTATTTGTTCATAGTTTTTCTAATAAACGAGTAGGAAAAGACAATTAGCAATCATATGTCAAAATTGGTGACGATTTTCAGGAAACAATAAAAACACCAAAACCATTTAGCTCAACGGCATTGTATTCTTTTTTGTTGTGTCTTTTGAATAGTATAAATTCGGCAAAATATTTACAGTAATTTTTCATTACCGTTTTGAAATAACATATGGGCTGAAAAAGCCCGGATCTAACAAAGAAAACATGTTTTATTTTGTTCAAAATTGGCTTTATTCATCAACGTTATCTCCATCAAGAGCAACACAATCATTTCATCATTCCAGCGCCGCTCTAATATTTCAATAGGTACCACCTTTGTAGATCAATTTGTATTTTGCTTTTGACTCAAAATAGGCCTCAGCTTCAGCGATAAAGTGATAACCTCTTGATTCGAGTGAAATTTATTACCGGCGAGCATTTTTTTGAGGTTTGTGAACAACTAGTAGCCGCTGGGAGTCAAATCTGGAGAATACGGTGGATATGGTAGTAATTCAAAGTTCAATTAATGTTTTGCCAGTTTTGCCATTGTTTTGATTGACTTGTGACACGATGCGACGCGTTGTCTTGATGAAACAAATTTTTTTTTGCCATAAGGGGTGGTTTCTTTGCAATTTCAATTTTGCTGCCTTCATACTATGTCAGCAAACACTACATTTTCAATGTTATTTTTTTTAAATTTAAAGGTACCCTAATCCCAAATCCAAAAAAGCCAAATTAGCAGCATTTGTATTTTGGAGTTACAATATTTCAAAATCTTCATGTGCTGGGGAAATTATGAGGCAATATTCTAATTTAGCGACAAATGATCCTGTCAAAAAAAATCAAAAATAGCAGTTTTGAGGCTAAGATATCTCAAAACACTGACGTTCTGAGGCAATTTTAAGGCTATATTTGAACTTAGTTTCGTAAATTACGCCGCAAATGATTACTCCTTTTTTATACTCAATTGATTTCGCTTTTATTTGATCAAAATTCATAATAAATAAAAGAAATAAAACACACTAATCAATTCCCACATTTATAAACGTGTTTTATTTTTGTTTAACTACTCCTTTGTTGTTATCTATCCAATTCCCGATTTTGTTAAGCTGTATTTTTGTATTTGACGTTTCTCTATCTTCATTTATGACATTATGGCAGTGAGAACTCCTCACAGAAGATCAATACGTATATATGTTCCTTTAAAAATGGGATTCATGCAATCTATTCTTCTCTAAATCATATTTATCGTCATATATTTTTATTTATTTAATTATTTCCTTACAATCGAACATTAAATGATTATTTTGAGTGTAAATAGTAAAAGTTAGCTACTGCTGATAAAGAACTTAAAAACCTTGCAAGTTATGTTACTAACTTTTATTGTAATTTTTTGTTTAATTTATTCATGCTTAACATCATACGTTTTTACTTCTTTCTATGATGTAACACACACCAGCTATTGCGTACTAATGAACGTATATACCACTATTTCGCGTTTGATAATTAATTCCCTGCAAGTGTTTTTATCCCCGTTTAATTGAATAATATTTCACATGTATTGTGTTTCAGTAATTTATTTGAAATAGATAATTGATCCGTATTGAGACTAGTTCTATTATTATCTACAAGGCATTTGTAGGTAAAGTTCATTGTCATACATCGCAGTATTGTAGAAACTACGTTTACATATTTGACCGTGACATTACATTAATATCTCTTTACTCTTGAAACTTAACAAGAAACAGTACACACACAATATTTCAATGTAGATTTATATCATTCATCAATAATTTAAATAACGTTATCAGTACTAATCTTCAAGCAGACGTAACAATACCGGACTGAATTCCTTGTAACTATTGAAGACAACTGTTGGTTCATATGAGGGATTATCCAAATGTAAATTTCCGTACTGGTACTCATACATACATTAGAATGTACTAAAAACACATTAAATAATTAAAATCACTTTAGATTTCTCATTAAACACTTTCACATTGAAAAGAGTTATATCCATAGAAGTACTATTTTAACGGATGTATGTATATCGCAGGTATATAACATATGGGCTGAAAAGTCCCAGGTATAACAAGGAAAACACGTTCTTTTTGTTCAAAATTGGCTTTATTCATTAACGTTATCTCCATCAAGAGCAACATAATTATTCCAGCGCCGCTCTAACATTTCAATTCCACTCAAAATAGGCCTCAGTCGCTGGTAGTAGTCTCCAAATCTGTAGAATACGGTGGATGTGGGAGCAATTCGGAGTTTAATTCATGTTTTGCCAGTTTTACTATTGTTTTGATCCATTCCCATCAAGAAGCAGTGTAAAATTTAAACACGACATTTTTTTTGATTCGTTGTTTTGAAAATAATAAAAGTAGCTAGATAAAATCACTCTTAGCACAATAACTCACAAACTAATGAATAGAATATCATGAAATTTTAACAGCTGTCTTTTGAAGGTTAGTACTAACTGAAAAAGAGGTGTTTGCAATAAAACTAGCGCCATCTATGTGTTAAGTCCGGGACTATTCAGCCCATATGTTATGTTATAGTCAAAATTCGTTTTATATAACTAGAATTACCTTGTAAAACTAGAATTCACTGCTGTATATGTTCGGATTTTAGGTAAAACCAGTTTTTACTGTTTACATACATAGATAAGTCTAATTTTGCATAGATAAACTTGCTTGGGAGAAATTATTTAATCAAAGCAATAGAGTGTTGATTGACACTAAAAACCTAACCTAACCTAACCTTGAATCCATTTAATCTTTAGTCCTATTTCGGTGTCTTGGTTGCAGCTAATTGTGTTCATCAATTTCGTCCATTAGTTTATCCTTTCTCATAATACTTTGTACTGATCTTCTTTTTATTAATGGTTTGCTTGCAATCAGCACTTCAATTAAAGATTATTAGTCGGAACGGCCTATAGCGTGCTACTAAGGACTAATAATTAAAGGTCTGGTAGTTTCGACAAAATTCTGGCCAAGAACATATTATTATAAATTATTAGCTACGCTTCAACAACTGTAAATAAAAATGTTCTGTAAGAACGATTTCTTCTATTTCAGGGGTGCGCCTTCCTCATAAAACTATACTCAACAGACTTCAGTGGCAATTTAAAACATTTCCATACAGTAAAACAGAAGCAAATTGTGTTTTCAAAACAGCGTTAACTTTTGTCGATAGCGTGGCCGAAATATGGGGACCATTAGTAAACGGTCTCACAATAGTGGTTGTTCCTAAAGCAACTACAAGGGACCCAGAGAAACTAGTAAACACACTGGAAAATTATAAGGTACGTTTACTTTATTTTAGTTTAGAGGAAAAGTTAAATTTTTACTTCCTTTCATGGTGGACTTTTGCACATACGTTCGTTAACATACTAATAATGCACAGAAGATGTACCACACCAAAATGTGATTAAAAAACCAGTTGCAAAATAACAGTTTTTGGTAAAAATCTCAATAGAACCCTATATATTGAATTATATTTAGGTATATATTATTATTTATGGAAAAACATTTCTCGAAAATTCCATATCCAATTCAATCGAGAGTCTTATGGTAATGTTCATGAAATTAGTTTTTAATAATGAAATATTTAAAGAATTTTTAGTAGGGGTAAATTTTAAATACATTAATGCGATATTAATTCTTGAGTTAATTTATACCCACTACAGATTACCTCATACAATGTACAGCAGTAAGAACGACGAACGTACTTACCAAGTCACAAAACGTCGGCATTAAATTAAATTAATTCAAGAATTAATATCCCATTAATGTATTTTAAATTATTTTTCACTTTTTTTTCTCGAAAAGTCGACTATAGTAAATCAATCATTTAAATTGTTTAATAGTATGCTCTTAGCATTAACTTCAGCAGGCACCTTTAAAGTTCATCGAGATATTATGATTTTAACCCAAAAAATTGTTTTATTTGTTTAAACATTTAATAAACAATAGCGCAAGCAGAGAAGAAGCAGACTTTTTATTTTGCACTATTTATAGGTGAAATTAAAAGGTTTCATGATTATCCAAGGTGAGAGGAATTATTCCGAAATAAAGCTTCTTTTTGAATTAACTTGACTCCTCTATTTTATCTTTCCCAATGAACACTAAGTATACTTCAATTGTTAGCTATATCGCAGCCAATCTGTCAAATTATACAATTTTTAAATACGACTAGACGTTTTGCAGAACAGCACTATTAAATAATCCGCTGTGACATCTCTCTCAACACGAGAATCTTTGTCAATCCCCGCTGACGTCACAGACAATTCTCCCGTCACGTGAACTCAATAATAAAGCGTTAATGAAAAATAAGTAAATTATGTTTTTGATAGTGTTTGAGAGTACAAATTTTTCAATTGCAAATAAACGATGCATATGCAGCGCTAATGTCGTTGATGAACCTTTTTATAGATGATACTAACCAGCTAAAATAAACATTAAAGATTCATTTTAATATTTGATGCGTCAACAAAACTATAAGTGCACAATTGCGTAATATTAATTCATTGTCATAAATAAACAAGTGTTCATTGTAAGTTCATTATCGATTGTCGTTGTTTATTGAAATAATAACTACCGATAAATAATTTTTCTAATAATAGTTTTAAAGTAACTGGAAAAATTTTGTATTGTGTAGAATTAAACTTTTATCATCTTAGGATTTTCAGTCAGAAGAGTAGTTGCACACGCACCTTCACTCCTTCATAACCTGAACCATTGCCCTAAAACTAAAATATTCCACATACCTAACCATTTACGAACAGTAATTTATCATCTCCTTTTGCTCATGTTTCTGCTTCTAACATATCTCTGGCTATCCCTTTATGTCTTAAAAGGCGTCCTACCAATCTAGCTGTCCTTTTTCTTATTGAGTCCCAAAGCGCCCTCTGCTTTAAGGGTTGAAGTATATACGAGGATGGATTAAATATAAACGAGCTTTTTATGAAATAGTGTCTGCTAGTGATTCCTTGAGGGGCCCAAGCATGTGGAAATCATAAAGTGAAAGGTCTGGACTATATGGAGGATGTTCCAGCTGAATCCAGTGCATTTCACCGATTTGGGTCTGCGTTAAAGCTACGGTATGAGGCCTAGCGTTATTGTGCAAGAGGAACATGTCACGAATGGGGTGCGTCCGCCTTTCTGGGCGATAAACAAGTTTTACCTGACCGACAAGTCAGTAGTACAGACAGTAGTAGGCTGCATTAATGGTTCTTCGCTCGTGCAAAAAATCAACCAACAGCACCCCTCTCCAGTCCCAAGGAACCGTAGCTAAAACTTTTCCTGCAAGCAGACGTGTTTTCGGCTTGACTGGGTTTGACTCATCTTTGCGCCGCCACTCCATGTTTGCTCGTTTTGATGTTGGAGTGTAATGGTATACTCACGTCCCATCGCAGGATACAATTTTGTGCAAAAGAAACTCACCTTCCTCTCTAAATCGAGTGAGAAGCGTTTTAGAGATGCGAACTCGAGCAGCTTTTGGATCTTCACTCAGCAACTTTGGAAACAAACGAGCTGAAATTTTTCGCAATCCCAAGTTTTTCGTTATGATTGTGTGGATACTATCATAGCTGATGCCTAATTCACCAGATATCTGAAGCACAGTGGCGTTCAATAAGGTTTCTGATGCGAACAATGTCAACCGGCCAAATGCTGGTGCGCGGACGACGAGGATGATTTACATTTTCCACACGAGTAATGGGCGTAAGCCCATCATTAAATTCTTTGCACCAAACTTTTACACGTGGGCATAAAAACGTTTTATTTCCGAATTGTTCTTGCAATCTGCGCAAAATTTCAGCTGGTTTCACGTTTTCACGTGTAAGAAACTTAATACGAATAATAATTCGTTGCGCAACGCTGCTATGCACCTCTTTCTCATTCATTGTGATAGCTATTAACCAAGCAAACGCAGCAATAGGACGCATCGTTTCCGTGCCATCTAATATCCCCACTTCAAGTTCCTAACGCCCGGATGCGCCTTGAACAACTATCCGGCGCGCAATTCAAAAATGCTCGTTTATATTTGATCCACCCTCGTAGTATGCTTTTAAACACATGGGTAGTCCCTTGACATTTCTCAGGTATACCGAGTCAAGTCATCTAAAGATCTCTTTTCAAAACAGTAGGATTTTTCTAATGCTCCTACTGTGTGACTGTTAGCCAGTGGGAAAGTGTCACCTATACTCTATTCATTATTATGACAGGTAGCGTCAGAATAAATGCACGCCGTTAATGAGTGATTAAAACCGAGGCGAGGAGCTGAACTTTATTTGGAAAATGCCTTACTCTTTTAAATTAACAGTTACCTCATGTACGAAGCAATGACAAGTCCGCATCTGTCCAAAATTATATATTTGTCGTAACATCCCTACCTACACTGAAGAACCAATTCTAAAGCTACTTTTTCAAAATACGTACACGGCACGCAGATATCACGTTTTGGTCACTGTTATTATTATATTTATATATTTATATTTCCCTTTTCTTTAACATAAGTGATAATGTGCAGCAACGTCCCATTTCTCTCAAATCAATTTTGTGCCTATGATTCCAAAATGTGTGATGACCAGTAATAATACCTATCAAAGTTTGGCAATTTTTTTGAGAACTAGCAGCACAACGCCTCGGATTACTCCTAGATTAATTAATTAAAAATGGTTATGGTACTCATTGGTACCTGTACCTCATCGTCACAGTTTTACCCTTTTCAATGCTATTTATGGGTTACTTTTGAATCAATTAATTATTTTATGAAGAATCATGGTGTTTCTTTTTAAATTCAAATTCAGCGTCAAAAAATAGATGGTTTAAGGTGATCACGCTTTCAAGTCCGAAAAAATTACTGTTTCTTCTAATGCATTTTTTGTTGCTTGTTTAGGACTTTTATGGAGTGAGAAAATGGGCATAACAAGAGAGACAACATTCCATTTTTTGCGAAATCATTTAAAATAATTTCAGGACAGATAATGGAATTTTTTGACAGAAAGAGTTAGGGTACATTTACATATAATATGACCTTATCTTTTCAGTGCGAGATATTTTTGATCAATTCGAGGATGTTAAGAATGTTTTTTGTTTGTTCATCAAATTTTATTGTTTGACACCCAAGCACAGGGTAAAGCGGTGCAGTATCTCGGGGCTTCAGGATCTTAGAAGATCGGTCGGTTATCAAGCTACCCTCTTGATAAATTACATTTTTAAATAATCAATAAAAAACGCTTAAATCACTTGGGTCCTTAACCATCCATCTACGCTAGCCATTTGACCCTGGCTATCTTCATAAAAACAATTCAAAACTGTTTTGATTACACTACGTATATTTTTGAACAGAGAACGTAATTGCTGTGGCAAAAGCAGCTTCTAATTAAAGTAATTTTAAAATGCCGTGTCTCCTGCTACTTTATAACAACAATACTACACATCACGAATTAAATATCTACAACGTTCATCTAATTGTTTCTATGCATCGTTAACCGCTTACTTAATAAGATACTCGATTTTTTGGACGTCCAATGCCATTATTACTTTTACTTTTATTAGCGAACACTATTCTGATGCTATTAATTATCCTTGAATGTGGTTTTGCAAATATAACTCTTTACATATGTTTACATGCAAGTCAAATAAATTTTATTTCATTCTTTTGCAGATCGAAAGGCTTGTCCTCGTTCCTTCTCTTCTACGATCGCTACTCATGTACCTCAGTATACAGGTGAGTGATCCCAAGTTTACGCAAAACGGTGCTGGAAAAACCGGTATGATGAAAGCGTCATATTTTGATGAACATTTAATGATCAAATATGTAAACAAAAGCGACTACGTAGGTACACAAAATTAACGATTGGTATAATCACTGCGCAATTATTATTTTTTGACTAAAGTACTGAACATTTGTCTTTATTGACGGCTAACCTGCTTTTATTATTTATTAGTGTGTAAATATAAATATGGAATCAACAAAAATAACTACTCCGAGGGTTAATACCCCTACCGGCATTGAATTACACCGTTGATTCCGATGGATTCTTAGACAAAGATATAACATATTCAAAAAAGAAGGAATTAAAATCCTTGTTCGTCTAAATATTAAGATCAAAGATCTCACATTTGGAACGCGTCCTACCAAGTAGGCACAGCAAACCGAAAGCCATATCCCACGACCCGTTTCGACCTATCGGGTCTTATCAGGTGGGCGCTAGCAGAAAGGCCTTTACAGACTATATTATAAATATAGATATAACTATAAATATGGAATCAACAGAAACAACTACTCCGAGGGCTAATACCCCTACCGGCATTGAATTACACTGTTGATTCCGATGGATTCTTAGACAAAGATATAACATATTCAAAAAAGAAGGAATTAAAATCCTTGTTCGTCTAAATATTACGATCAAAGATCTCACATTTGGAACGCGTCCTACCAAGTAGGCACAGCGAACCGAAAGCCATATCCCACGACCCGTTTCGACTTATCGGGTCTCATCAGGTGGGCGCTGGTAATTCAATGCTGGTAGGGGTATTAGCCCTCGGAGTAGTTGTTTCTGTTGATTCCATATTTATATTTATATTTATATTTATATTTATAATATAGCCTGTAAAGGCCTTTCTGCCAGCGCCCGATTGATGAGACCCGATAAGTCGAAACCGGTTGTTGGATATGGATTTCGGCTCGTTGTGCCTACTTTGTAGGACGCGTTCCAAATGTGAAATCTTTGATCTTAATATTTAGACGAATAAGGATTTTAATTCCTTCTTTTTGAATATTAGTATGTATTTATAATATCTGTGAGAGTTAAAAAAACTGTTTCACAACATCCTACATCCCTAAATATTTGTGAACAGTAACTTAGTCTTCCTCTACCCTATTTACTCCTATTTTTTCATCTAATATGTCTCTAACTAAGCCTGCTTACTATTCTATCGTTTAGTTTCGTTATTGACTTCCATTGTGATTTCTGGTCTTTTCTTATTATTTGCGAAAATACAAGAGCATTTACATTGTATTGCAGTCAAAGGTTAACTACAATACTCCATGAAACGGGAAGGGTTGTGTATAAAATCCTTATCACTTACCACAATATAACGAACTTACCAAACTTATCAATTCACTCTCGCATAAATACAAATCTAAGTCTCTAAATCAACAGCGTTTCCAAACAAGATTTGAAGATGATGAATGATAAAATAAAATATGCTAGGTGCCATTTGAAAAAATGAAGTTATTCGAGTTTGTAGTTTTCAAACCTTGTTTTTTTTTTTAACGCCCTGTACAAATTATAAAGCCTGGTTTTTGCATAACGTTAACCTGTCTTATGACAACAACATTCTAAGTCATTTTTTATGGAAGTTACGATTTTTTGCAGTGCAATCTATTTTCCAATAAATTAAATTATCTCATAAAGTATTCATCGTAGGCATATAGGCATACAAGTTGGTTACCAAAAATAAAATTTGTGAGAGCATTTAATTTCAACATTCTGCTATATACGTTTGCGACTTTAACACGTTATCAAATAGTTCCTCTCTCTCCCTTCTCATCGACACAATACAATGACTGTGAATTTATCAGTGATAATAGTAAATGAAATATAACATGCGAGAACCTTACGTCAATGTATCGTCACAAGTTTGGACAATCAAAAAATTGGACTAGTGGTCCAAATAAATGACTTAATAAATCCATAACCTAACTTATCGATTAAACTATAAAAACACGATAATGATAGAACATATACAACTAAATTACAAACCAAAACAGAAAACAGGCTGGCTGAAGACTTTCCGCTGTATTCCCTTGCATCACAGTATAATTTAATGGGACAGACAAGTAAATGTGTTTCTCGATGATTTATAGAAACCATACGTGGTTGATGCTGGCGAAAACTAAAAAATCTCACGGTTTCCATAGTTTTCTGACCTGGAATTCAATGTCCTCTGTTATTACTATTACTTTTTCTGTATAATTGAAAATGTCTGATATCTTATTATTTAATATGAAAGTATCCCATGACGACCTTTTTGTTTTGGTTTCGCAGTTCAAACAATTGTTTTTTTTTTTCGAAATACATTGAAACACGTTTCAGTTGTGAATGTTGGGTTTAAAACCACTAAGTATCAGTTGTTATTTATTTAATACTTATCTTCCTGATTTTCATTTTTACCGTGTACAAATTTACTTTAGCAAGCAACTGCTATTTTTCGCAACTCGTATGTAATTTCAGATGAAGTATTGCAAATATTGTTTACATAAGTTTTATAGTACCAACGTTAAAATAGTAGAACAAGGTCATTATCCGAAAGTAAAATTTTAAATTCATAAACGAATAGTTCCATTAGTAACAACAGTAGTGGATAGCAATGTGGTTTAATAAAATGCACTACAAATAAATTTTTAACCGACCATGCAAAACGCTTAGAATAATCCCTTTCACAAGGTAGTAACAAATAATTGGGTATCATCGCGTCAAATGATAACATAGTGACAAATGTTTTTCAAGTTTCCTGAGACCGGTATTTTTTTATTACACAAAACAGACAACAATCTTCTACAGAAAAAGGCACTTTCACTTGTCGTTTATAGAACAATGGATCGGTTCATTTTTGTAGATTATGAAATTTCCTACAAAATTGTTCAGGAGGGCACACAATATAGGCATAAAACTGATAATATAAAAGAGCGTATTCAAGATTATGAAAAGTTGGTTACAAAACTTTTTATAACAATAATATTATTTCACCACACAGTGGCTTCCTCAGGTGGAAATATAATGACTTAAAACTTTTTTTTTGTTTAGATTTAACTCGAGGTGAGAAAACCTCACATAGGCACCCCCTGAAGGAGGGTAGTGTCAGATTTTTACTGACTAAAAACCCACCTCGAGTGGGGATTAACCACCCGAAGGTTTTAACATCCCCAAGGTAGATGCGGAGAGGTAGCGATAGGGAAGTGGACTGAGGAGTGGGCAGAGTTGTGGGGGGAGGGGGCCGGGAGCGATGGAGGGAGGGTTCGAAGAGTCAGTGGCCTCTGATGTGAAGGGTGGGCACTCGCGCTAAGAAAGCGAAAGACTTAAAACTAAATACAAAATCCTTAAATACTAAATGAAAGAGGAGGGGGTGGAGGTAGGTGAACAAATTATGTGAACTAGAGATTGATCAGTTTTATCATTTAATAATAAGAGTAATTTAATTTATTAATCTCCAAACATTCCAACAAATTTAATTTTCGACCCTTCTTTTCTACATGTAATAATTTAAAATTGTCATCTAAGTTATGGAATATTCTAAATGATGGTTACTGTATGTAGAGTTAGTCTTTTTATTTTCGAATGATTTCTTATGTTCAAGAATCCTATCCTTGAAACATCTACCCCTCTGACCTACGTATGATAAATTGCAACACCCACAATTTAATTGGTAAACGCCTGATTTAAGTTCTTTCGCTGTGGTATCTTTATTGTTTTTTATTATACTGCCTAACGTGTTATTAGTTTTAAAGGATATAGTCGAACTAGAAAATTGAGAAATATAGTGACCTAAACGTTTAGAAAAAGAACCTAAATAAGTGAGTGTGTTGTAGTTCGAAAGGGTTTTATTTTTAACACAAGGATAGATTAAATTCAAAGCTTTTCTGTAAATTGGTAACTAATGACGTATAGATATTAATAAATTAAATAAATTAGGCTTATTATTAAATGATCAAACTGATATAAATAATTCTCTTCTACTCAATCTCTAGTTCACATAATTTGTTCACCTATCTCCACCCCTCCTGTTTCATATAGTTAAATCTAAACAAAAAGAAAGTTTTAAGTCATTATATTTCCACCTGAGGAAGCCACTGTGTGGTGAAATAATATTATTGTGGACAACAATAAAAAGTTTTATAACCAACTGTTTTGTGTTTAATTTCAATATGGAGTTACAAGAATTAACAGCTTAATCGATTAACTGATTATGAAAAGGATATAATTTTTTATTTTAGATTTGTTAGCAAGAGACTTATTTCACGAACAAATTATCCACAATATACAAATCTAACATTTTTGCTATTGTCATTAAACTACTTAGTTGAGATAAATAAAACTGTAAGTAAAACTCAACTATGGAAGTGCTTAATATAATTATCATCTGAATTTTTTACTCTTTGGAATATATTTGGTGGAAGCGCCGGACACATATATAACATATAAATTATTATTTTACTAATTATAGAAAGAAATATAAGAATGATTTTCCGGGTTTGATGGCCGTGATCTAAAGGCTTTTTTTCTGCCTGAAGTTTCGTCAGCGACTGCGGCTGACATCTTCAGAGGTATTATGTGTAATAACGCCGGCCGTGAAAGCCTACACACTTTAATTATAGAAAGAAATGTTGAAAAATTGAGAGTTTAGATTTCCTCATCTTAGGATCGTTAGTCCCAAAACCAGTTGGGAACGCACCTCCAATACTTATTCCCATCTTGAGTAAATTTTGTTATTTTGTTATAACATCCAACATCTCTAATTATTTGGCAAAAGTAATCTAATCAATCTTTATTTCTGTTTCTATCTTTATTATGTCTTTACCTAGTGTTTCATTTCTTCATAACTCCTTTTCCTTAATGATGTTAAACTAGAATGGTGCTTACTTTAGTCCGAATATGCCGACTCATGTAAATACGTTAAATCAAAATACGAATAAAAGAAATCTAAAATATTTCATTATTAATGATTACTTATCGTTGAAGCTACTTAACTTTTCTGCAACAGAAACAACTTCCGATAATTAAATAAAAAAAGACGCACCCTAATTACCACTAAGTAAATTTTATACGAGCGGACACGTGTTTCGCCCACTTCACACGTGGGCATTATCAACGCGAGACTGTCTCAGACAATTTAGTTAGTGGTAATTAGGGTGAGTCTTTCTTTATTTAATTATTCTTTTACCACAGTCTCCTATTTTCTACTTTGAACTTCCGATACTTTTTTATTTCGTTGTACCAGGATATTTTTTTTACCCAATACCATGTATGTTACTTTTTTTCCTTTGTCGTAACCTACTGACCTAGTAGCCACGATCAACTGTCTTAATTTAATTGTAGTTATTATAGCTCAATACCGTGTTATTTTTACAAACTCAATTTAAAAATTCTGAACTGCATCGTTTCAGATTAATTTTGTACCTACGTATATTACTGTTGTTCCACTTGACTGCCCAATTTTTCTGCAGTTGATAGATAATTATATTTTCAACATTTAGGAAAGGTTATTTCTCAATCATCTGAAACTATGGGTGTGTTCTGGTGAAACGCTGGTAACGTCATTAGCTGAAGAATTCTTTAGTTACTTCAACAGAGGAGACCACAAACTTTGCAATTTTTATGGCAGTACAGAAGTAATGGGCGATGTCACTTACCATGTTATGAGCAATTTGGACCAAGTAAAACAGTACGACAAAATACCCATAGGTATGTAGATTATCATTTATGATATTTGTATTCATGTATTTGTATTTAGGTATATTTATAGGTTGAATTGTTTCGATCTTTACTTGAAGAAAATCCATATTAAATACGAATAAGTAAACATATTAAGATTTTCACAACTCTTTTATTTTGTAAAAAATGTTTCGTCTAAACATTGGTTTCTTCAGACAGATCGAGTACTTATTATCAACGGTTATGTCTACTGACCATTTCTTAAATAGTTGTATGTCATAGGGGGTGGCATTTCATTAGAATATGTTCAAAAAAAGAGAGTTATTGCCATCGATTTTGTCATTCAAAATTATTTCTAGTTTTTTTTATATCTGTTTGATTCTAAATTTTCTAGCAGGGTTAGTTTTTGACCTTTATTACTAATATATAAAATTTCATAAACAAATGAACAATGTCCTTCGGTTACATGGTTTGAATAATTTGAATATATAATATTGACTGTAACAACTCAGAAAAGTAAGCCGCATTCAATGTTCGTTGATCGTGAAGAAAATCAATGAGTAAAACTCCCTTTGAGTCAAAGAACAGGACAGAACAGTCGCAAGCAGTTTTCTGGCTGAGAGACGGGCTTTGGTTTTGACTTTGACAGGACAGCCTTCATCCTTTCTTCGCCACTCCTTACTCGCCATTTTTGATTGAATGCTTTGGGGGTATAGTGGTCGAACCACATCTCATCACAAGTGACGATACGATATGCCTCAAAAAACCTCCCCTTCTTGTCGAAATTGATTCAGAAGTTTTTCACTGATCTCCGGTCAGATCGGAGAAGCTATTTTTGATTTTCGGTCAACAATCTTGGAACCCAGCGAGCACTAATTTTTCCAAGGCCAAGTTCATCAGTGATGATGGATTAAACACTCCCGTACTTCCATAGGTGATGCCCATTTCTGATGAGATTTGTTCACTAGTTAACCGACGATCACCTTCAACGAGCTCAATTCTGAGACAGTGTAGCATCCCCAAACTGTGCCTTCAAACAAGTGAAAGTTTCCCATGGTTTAACGCTTTCATTGATTAAAAACTTTATGGCGTTGTGCAACAGACGAAGGTACCTTCGCTCAGACATGACTGTACTGCGGACAGAACCGAGCGCAATTGCTAGCTAAGCCGGATTTTCCCTCCTCATAAACCAAGCAACATTCGAGCATCGAATCATCTAGATTGGAATTACGTGCTAAGCTAAATAGTAAAATTACCGTTTATATTTGATTTACCCTCGTAACATACCTTTTTAACATTTTTTTCGACTTTCCCAAATCACAGAAACTTTATTAAAATGACTCGACTCTACACTATTATTTGCTTTGTGTCTCTACCACTTTTTCTATCATCAGTTAACGTTTCTAAATCGTTTTATATGATATGCATTAGTATTGAACACTAAACGTTATATATATGAAATGTCCGTTTGGCGTCTTGATGAAAAGATACCGCATTACATTAAATGGTTGCCTTCTTTGGTCTTTCCATGTAAATATTCAAAACCTTTGCACTTTAACAATGAAAATCACAGAGAAAAATTTTATTGCAAACAAAATAGCAATAAATATGAAATAATATACAAATATTGAATGTATAACATTGATTAACCTATCAGAAGGTAGAAAGTGAATTATTGCATATTTCAAAACACACAGCAAAAATTCTTTTCTAGTATCATTGTATTTTATTTTTATATTTGCAAGAAGAAAAGGCTTTCGAAATAATGTCATTTATTGAGCGAATATACGATTTAATCCTAAGAAATATAAACTTATTGTAACAAATTGGTTAATGTAACTAAAACTTTGATCCAATGATAACTTAACTTTATAGTGGACCGGACGTGAATAACACGCATTATCGGGATAGAACCCAATCCAGAGTTGCCAATAACAATTATAACTAATTAAGAAAAATACAACATTATTAATGACCTTTATTCTTAACTTTGTTACAGTTCTTTCCTCTGTTTTGTACGTGTCATTACTTTCTAGTTTCGTGATACTCCAGAAAAGATATCGTCCCACCTGATATTCTGACTTTTATATGAACTCTTCCTGATCACTATATTTCAATACAATTCCCACTTTCTCGATTATTTAATCTTTAATACATTGGCCAAAGTTTATCATTTCTTACTAATAATATTTGCAATAATATTTTCACCGTGCATATTCCTCACCTCCAAATTAACCTACTGGAAACTAAATTCAAACTAAACATCCAGATGACCATTGGGCGCCAAATAAGTGTCAACAAAATGACAAGAGCACAATCAACATCTACAATAAAATAAACATGAAAATACATTTCAAAAAATACACACAACTGAGAATAATTTTGGTAGGCTTATAGTACACTTCCTGATAATCGTATTCGATATTGCCTTAACCCTACGGTTTTAGTATTTATAAACTTTGGTTCGGTTCAATCGTATCTTTAAAAAATTGATAGGAAAGAATTATAATTGGATTGGGTGGTTGTTTAAACTGATTTTTTTTGTTTAGGTCGTTGAAGGTTATTTTTTATTTTTTCGTTTTTTTTATCAGTCTTTCCGCAACTACCACCCAAAATTTCAAAAAAGAGAATGAAGAGGGCCTTCCGCTCTACCTTTCTGCTTTGCACTAGAGTGTGAGTCGGACTATCCGCTCATCAGCATTAGTAGCTGATGTAAATGAAACACGCAATAGTTTTTTTATGTGTCAAACAAACACATTATACATTATTCACACATCCGTCCTCATCTTTGAATATTTATATTATCAATATTTTAAATACATTGTGACTTTGTCTTCTTTTTGGATCACGTCGCCGGTAGACCTAATTGGAGAATCAGAAATACTGAAAATCTTGAGGAAGCAGTCTTGGAAAAATAAGTCTATCGACGTGTTCATCTTGATATTGTCTTGGTTTTCAAGACAAGATCGATTTATCCTTGACACATGCGGTATCTCTTATCTCAAGATAGTAGTAAAACATTTTCAATTGCCATTAGGTGCTTTTTAGAGGTCATAGATTTGCTTTATTTTTAAGCTATCAAATCAAGTTGCTTCCATCAATTCTATTGTGCATTGTATTGCAGATTGTACTGTGGTTGTTTGGAAATAATTTTGTTTTTATTTTGTGAAAATAAAAGACGCTTCTAATATAATATATTAATAGTTTATTCTGTATATTGGTCCAATACTTTCTGTCATTTTTCTGGGGGTAGCCTTTTTCGACGTTCATAAAACTTCTGACCTATGCAGGCAAAAAAGTCATTCTTGACAAACTAAAAACTTTACTGTTTAACGAAATTTACTAGCGACTGGAAAAAATAATAATCCAAAGGTATTGCCCATCCAAGCTGTAATTTTTTTTAGCGAATTACCAAACTTGTATGTGTGTCCCACTATTTTTTTGGAACGCTATACCATACCTATTAATCAATTATGACATTTTTTGTTTGACTGAATCATTCCAATTGTATATTTTATGACTTAAGACATTAGAGTTGGTCGTGGTATTTTTTAAATCATATCAAACAGATAGCATCGCCTAGTTTTAATAAATATAGTCTTTTGATGTGGTTTGAACGAGTTCATCCTTTTTACACCACGACCCGTTTCACCAGTGATAATTCTCTTCAAGAATGAACGATTTTTTTGACGTTTAAGAAGTAAATTCACTTATTCATGAACGGTTGAATTCGATAAATTTAATCTCTCAACGTTCTCACAAGTTGTTTCTTATTCAGCGATTTGCATAGGTCAATGCTATTATAATGTCTTCATCAGCGTCAGTTGATCTTCAAGAACGTGGTGCACATCAAAAAATCTTTGTCATGCTTGAATAGCATTTTTACATTTTCAATGTTAAAAAAGCAAAAGATGTCGAATATGTTGTTTTCTACTTTCCATTTTTAATAAGCCATCAAATATAAACTACTTCTTTCTATCATGAGCCAATGTATTTTCATCTATTACTAGAACATGCTACATCCCTAACTACTGGCGAACAGCAATGTAATTTAGGCTTTCCCCTGCCTCCTTTTATTTCTATTTCTGCCTCTAACATGTATCTACCTAGCCCTTCATATCTCAGGCGGTTGGTGTAAAAAATACAATTACGTACTCTTAATAAATAAAATTACTTTCTGAACAAGCACATATTCTGGGATTCACAGCACTCTAAAAAATTTATGATGTTACTCAACATTACATGAGTATCGTCGTTTCAAATACGTAACAGTAAGCGTACTTATCCACTTACGTATTCGTTCGTATTCGAACTACGTTATAAAATGAGAATATGTGACGTATATGTTATTGAATAAATCGATTGGGTAAAATGGAATAATAGGTACTTAGGATACAAGAAAAACAAGTGGAATTGTCTTATTCGATATTACCTGAGTCTTTTACGATATTATTCCTCTTATCAGTACATGCAACATTTTCGAATTATACGAGCTGAGTTTTTTTTAATTGTCTATGTGTAGTTTATGGAGTACATTTATACTTTATTACCACTGGAGCAGTTACTTAATATGGATATATTATTTTTGCAGTTATCACACTGAAATCATAATCATTTACTGAAAATTCTAAAATATATATTCCTTTTTATATTTCGATTGAATGCCTAATGTATTAATTAAAGTTATTACTCATTGACTAAGTACTTTAATATTTTAATGTCAAGTTGTGTAGAAACAAAAACAGACAATCGAATAAGATAGCTCAGGATTATGGGTTTACACCGAGTCATTTTCCACATGATTGAGTTGGTGCGATGCAAAAACTAGAATTTTGAACTCTACTGGCTTCGACATCTACGAAAACCTACAAAATTCCTAATAAACCGTATTTTCTGAAATGCATTTGAAGGCATGAGAATTCTTAAAATTAAACACAGTTATTGTAAAATTATACAGATTAACGAAATCTGGGATTGAAAAGGATAGAAATAAGAAGGCAATCAGTTACGATGTAATTTGTGTGATTTGTGAGTATTGAAATGTGAAATAAAAGAACAAAACAGCCAAGAGAGCAGCCATTTAAGAGGTATCTTTAGTCGCTGAATTAGAATATGGCTTCATAATTGCCCCAGCTCATCAAGAGTTTGAAATACTGAAGCTTCAAAATTCAAATGTTGCTAATCTAGTGTCTTCGAATTTGAGATTAAGGAATCTACAAATTTCAATGTCTTAGAGCAATTCTGGAGCCAGATTCCGGTTTGCTTTTGAAAAATATTTCGAAAATAGAGTTTTTTGTTTTCAATTTGCCGTAGTGGTGAACTCTTTTTCGAATGCCCTCTCTTTGGCGAGGACACAACCATGTAGATTAGAGTAGAAGAGAACGGTCGCCGATGAAAATGTGTCCCAAAAACTAAAAAAAAATAATGGGACGCTACGATCGCTTCATTGTCTATATAAAAGACGGCACTCTTGCTCAAATTTCAAATGATTTAATTTTGTACGTTTTAAGTATGTTAAGAAAATTAATGGATATTAATTTTAAATATGTTAAATTATATTAATCACTTATTTTAAAATGTAGTTTATAAAGAGTACCTACATATTGGATTCGCGCAACCAATATATAAAAGAGGTGTTATACATATATATTACTGAAACACTGGTTTGATATTTTATATACGTATTTACTAAAGTGAACAGCATCAAAACATGATTAAAACCTTACTTAAGGCAAGTAAAATAGGTAAATACCGGTAAAATAGCTAATTGAATTAATACTATTCAGCTAACTTCACACAGACAACATGGCGATGCTAGCGCTACCTATAATTTCTACTAACATCTTACATATATATGTATGCCGCTCGTTTTCCTTTCCGATGGATTCTTAGACGAAGAGATAACGTATTCAGCAAAAAAATAAGGCATTAAAATCCTTTTTCGTCTAACTTTTAAGGATCACAAATCCCATATTTCGAACGCGTCCTACACACTAGGCACAGCGTACCGAAAGCCATATCCCACAACTGGTTTCGACTTATCGGGTCTCATCAGGTGGGCGCTAGCAAAAAGACTTTACATATTGTATGATAAATATTAATATTGAATAACAGAAACAACTACTCCGAGGGCTAATTGAATTACACTCTTTCTGTCAGCGCCCGCCTGATAAGACCCGATAGGTCGAAACCAGTTGTGAGATATGGCTTTCGGTACGCTGTGCCTACTGTGTAGGACGCATTCGAAATGTGGGACCTGTGATCCTTAAAATTTAGACGAAAAAGGATTTTAATGTCTTCTTTTTTTGAACATATTTCAATAAATCCTAGTCTCAAAACCAAATAAATCTAATTAGCCTCATTCGAATTTTTAAATTAAGATATAAGGCCAAATTCAAATTCAGAGGAAAGATATATATCGAAAAAGGCTACTTTCTGCATTGTTCTGTCCTTTCATTTTACGTAGTCATGATCACAAGAAGTTCAAATATTGATCTTTAGGTATATGAATTGTGCTATGACAGATTTAGAATCAGCGTCGCAAATTAGGTACCTACATAGAAAATAATATTTCTGGCCTTTGCTTCCAGATCCACCTTGACCTCTGTTACTGACAAATTTAGTTTACATCATACGTCATAAACATAGTGTGTACGAATTAATCCAAAAAGTAATAGAATTCAAATATGTGGTAAACTAAATAAAATTTATAATTCAAATGTCTTTATTACTTCAGGTACGTGGATGGTATTATAGTCTGTTTCACCGGTTCAGATATACAATTACGCATGTTTTTTGAGCAAATTAATAATATACATAAAAATAGCATTTTCACAATGAAAATTGAAAATAACAATAAAATAAACTTTCTAGACTTAGCTATTTCCAAACCAGATAATAAACATAATTTTCTCATCTTCCATAAACCTTCATAGATAGATATTATTATACATAACTTATCTTGTCACCCTTACCAACACAAACACTCAGCATTTTATAACATGTTACACAAACTAATCAAAGTTTCCTTGTCAGAAACAGATTATAATAAAGAATTGGATCCAATTAAACAAATTGCCATAAACAATAATTACAACCCCCTCATAATTGACACTCTTTTACAAAAAATTTCATACACTCAAAATATTTCAAACATCCTCCCACTCACTAAAGATAACACAAATAAAAAATTCAAACTTTTAACATATATAGGGAAACCATCACTAAAAATTAATAAATTTCTCAAAGACAATAATATAAATATTTCATACAAAACGAATAATAAGCTTAGCATACACTTAAAGAATAATAAAGACAAAGTAGAGAAATTATCAAAACCAGGCATATATCAATCCAATTGCGGTTATTGTTCAAAAATTTATACGGGTCAAACGGGAACAAATTTTAGAAATCGTTTGAGCGAACATTTTATATCAAATAGAAACAAAAAAACGATTCTACTTTTTGTACTTCTGAAGAAGCCACAGTGTTGGCGAAACACATGTAAAGTTTATTTAATAAATTGTGGAAGTTATCAGCTGGGTGTTTATTTCAATATGTTAGACTTCCATCAAGTATCCGCTAATTCAATACAAAATTTGTAACATTTAAACTTAGTAAGTAACTGTTACTCATTCTGTTCTATTCCGTTTTCTTTTGGGTAGGTCTTCCTGTCGATAATACCATAATTTACTTGCTGGACAATGACTTCCGGCCCGTAAAAACTGGCGAAATGGGAGAGCTGTTCGTCTCCGGTCAAAATCTTGCCTCAGGATATGTTAATGGACGGGACCCCGAAAAATTTATAGAAAATCCCTTAGCTGTAGATCCAACGTTCGGAAAGTTATATCGAACTGGAGATTTTGCTCGTATTCAGAAGGGAACTTTATTCTACGAAGGACGAACGGATTCACAAGTGAAAATCAGAGGGCATAGAGTAGATTTATCGGAAGTTGAAAAAGCAGTGAACGCCATCGAAGAAGTTGATAAGGTAAATTTTACATCAGCATTTATTAGAAGTCTAAAATCGTACTTTTTCTACTTTTAACACGAAACCAAGTCATGTTCGTGCTTTAAATTAGTAAAAAGGTAGTTTATCATATCAATACATTTTGAAGTTGAAAATGATCAATATAGATACATTAAAAAAGTTCTCTACAAATATTACAGTTTTCGTAAAAAGAAAGAAACGCGTTCGGGACAAGGACGATGCACAAAGAACATTTAGTTGTTGGTAAGCCATTTATTAAAATTACCACATGTGTTCTTATCAGCGCCCCATAAGTAGCTTCGACAAATTACTGATCAATTTCACAATTTCGGCGATTTTAACGAATTCGTTCCAGAAGAAACACCTGATACATGTTCTCCGCTGGCGCTGTTTGATTTGTACCGGATTTTCTCTATACTATCCGATTCCCAAAATTGGACTTAACTTGAAATTAATGAAACTGATTATTATAGCGACATTTTGCTAACCCTCTAATAGTTGTTTCATTAGTATTGCTATTTATTTCTATCATTCATTGTTTAATGCGATTATTCGGATTATAATGCGAACATCACCGTGTAAAAACGAATAAATGAAATTAAGTGGTAATAAACAAATTCATAACTGCAAAATAATTATATAATAGAATTTCGATAGATACATACCGAATAACATCAAATAATTATTATAAATACATACACCAACGAGTATTTTATGTTATTTGAAATCATCAAAAATAGATGCATAAGAATCTTTAAATAATACCTACACTTTTGACATTTTGCATTCAACCATTTAATTTATATTTTTAAGAATTAAAACTACTAAATTGTTGTATAAATAGAAGACAGATTCATCGGAATGTGGATATAAAATTATATATATGTAAAATAAAAAAGTTGCTTTTTAAATATTCGGTGTATTTAACTATCCTCTACAATTGTTTCGGTCTATTGAACCTTTATCAGCTATTAAATAAAGTTTAAAGTGTCGGACCATTTATAGGTACTATTCTATCATTGTGTTTACATTTATAGATGTTACAAGAACATATATTAAGTTTATTAAATTTCAATAAATTTATGCGTTTTTCTTTGCGACAAAATGATATTATTGTCTAATATATGTTAATTTTGTATACAATGTGTCGAAATATCAGTATCTTTAATTTGGTTTCCTATTAATTTAATATGTTCTTTTAATCTAATGGATATATTTCTACCAGATTGGCCAATAAGTGTAGAATCAGTCATTACAGTTAATTTTAGAAACCAAACAAATCAAATAAAAAACAGAGAGTTTAACAATTTTATTTAATCGAACTCGACAAATTTGTTTGGGCCTCTACGGCAGTTTCAAAAAACCTCTGATTTCTTAAGATTACCTTTTTTATCTTTATTAACTAGGATTTTCCCTAAATCGTTTTTATTTACCAAAATAGTTGTTGGCCCTAAAGAGTTGAGATATCTAGAAACTACAAAAATGTTACTAGTTGGAGGATTTGTTTTATATGTACCTATATATATTTAAACAATGTTCGATAAGGAAGCAACTACAGAATTATATAAAATTGTTTCTAGTTTATAGATGTATTTAAGAACTGTTTAATACGTATAATATATGTTTATATTTATTTGATTTTCCTATCTCTAGGGAATAGTTCTTTGTTACAAACCTGGTGAATTGAATCAAGCACTCCTAGCATTCGTCACCACAGAGGCTAATATTAACGAAAATCACATAGAATCTATTCTTAGGGACCAACTAGCCCCATACATGGTTCCCAGAGTTGTTATTCTAGAATCAATTCCACTACTTGTTAATGGAAAGATTGACAGGCAATCTCTATTAAGAAGCTTCGAAAACAGCGATTCAATTAATGGTACAGTACCTAATGTTATTACTAACTTACCTACTACAAGGGTTACTATTTATATTTTTTGAATAATAAGACAGTAATTTATTATTGAAAACTGCTCTCAATGAAGTATTCTCAATGAACCAATTTTCCTAACACTTTTTCAACTCCGATTGAGGTACGTCCAAAACATGGTTTGGCCACGCAATTTATTCTTGATTTGCAGGAATAAAAAGAAATTACTTGGTGAAAAATCAGGGCTGTACGGAGAATGACCCATAAATTCGACTTTTTGATCATTCAAATAGGTGATTGTTTCAGGTATATATAAGAGCTTGCATTATCATGATAAAGAATGATCCTTCTTTGCCGCTTCTTTTTTCGTATTTGACCAAGCACTTCTGGCAAACGAATGGTGTACCATTCAAATCAGAATTCACAGTTCTACGTTGCTCTAACGGCACGGTTGCCATATGTTCAGTTATTCCGAAAAAACAGGCAATTACTTGCTTAGAAGTGCTTTACGTACGAATAACTTGTGTCGGATTCGGCTAGTCTTTGAAGACCCACACGGTGGATCGCTATATCAGTGGGTAAATCATTTCTTGTCACATACAAATCAATTACTTTCGTGTTTTGGTAATGTCAATGAGTTCCTTCTTTTTCCCAAGGAAAATCTGGGTTATATACACCATATATCGTAGATAGCTGATCGAATTAAATCAGAGTGTCTTTTTAGGATCCGTCAATTTCCAAGTAGATATTGACTTCACCGGTGTGGCCGATAACCAAATGGAGGCAGCGAGAATTCTTTTTGAAACTGTTGCGGTCGTATTAAACAGATCGGCTCGTTCTGCTATCTCTATCGAGGCTAACTTTTATGATATTGGAGGAAATTCGCTCAACTCTATATTCACAATTATGAGCTTAAACGAAAAGGGATACCACATAAGTAAGTACTTTCTCTCTAATAAATTTCTTTTCGTTATCGGAAATTACACTTCCACTCTTCGACTAAACTTCTTTTGGAGAGAACAGTAAATAAAGATCACACGAACTTTCACAAACTTTATCAGATGTACATGTTTCATTAAGTGCAAAGGTCAGAGACGTTTAAAACGTGAATATTTTTGCGGGTAAAAGATATTCAGAGAAATAAATAACTAATAAGTATAACAAAAAACTTTGGGTGAATGTTTATTGGTAAACACTCAATAAAATTATTTGGACAGCTGATTTTAAATTATACTAAAGTTAAATAATAGTGACCTACATATTTATAAAAATTATGGACATATTAGAACTAACATTATATTAGGGAATACCTGTAATTAGGAGGGGCGTGTTTAGAGTACATTATTCAATTTGGTTGTGGATAATATTTAAGTTCTTCTTAGTTGCAATTTTTATCTCTAAATTTTCCATTAAATTTAATTTTTTACTTTTATTAGGTTAATGTAGAATTTTTACATTGTTTACATCTAATGAACGTAAATTGTAAATACAGTATTCGGACAACCCAGTTATACATTTTTTATTGTCTTTTCATTGTATATGCTCTTTAATTCGAATGTTGATGGTTCTTCCTGATTGACCGATGTAGAAAGCATCGCAATCTTTACATGAAATTTGATATTGACAGATATTTGCTACTAATTCGAAATGTTATCAAAGTTATTTTTAAGAAGAACTGAATGTGGTTATAAATAATTAATTCAGTATAGAATGGCTTCGTATTAAGCACATTATGTGAATATAAAATTATTATTTCTAGAGGAAGTAATACTAATAACTTTTATTTATGTGACACAATCTTGTTCTCAGGCATTGGGGACTTCATAGCTTCAATGGATCTTGGAGAAGTATTGGACAGGATGACAGGTTGTAGTCAAAATTACGCCAGAATCACTACTCAACCTCCTTGCTACTTCTTTGAATATTTGAAAGACGAACATAAAAAGGAAGTTATTGAGTGAGCATTTTCAATTTTTTTCTAATTAATGCATCTATTATCGATCATTTTTGATGATTTTAGAATGATCACTACAAGTTTCTTCCAAAAAGCTGACTTGGAGCGGTGTATGGTACCTCACATTTCCGAAAGAGATTATGACGAGTTGATAGGGAAGATTTGGGCGCCATTAGTGGAAAAAGAATTGAGTTTCGTTACTAAAACGAATTCAGGAAAAATCGTGGGCGTGTCCCTAAATTTCGATGCCAGAGATGAACCTGAAGTAGAAATTCATTCAAAGCTGACAATAATATTTGAGTTCTTGGAATTCTTGGAAGGACCAATTCGAGATTCGATACTTCCAAAGGGCGTCGGCACTATTTTACATTCGTTCATGATGGCTACGAATTCTGAGCTTACAACCAAAGAAAATGTCGGTGTTATGCAGTTTATGGAAGAGCAGGTCATAAGAATTGCGAACACAAAAGGATTTGTGGGTGTTTTCACTAGCAATACTAGTCCTCTAACACAGGTAAGGGATACAAATAATAAATAAATAAATTGATATACTCGTGTGATGACAAGTCCAAACATATTATTGAATTAGCTTGTGAACATATTATGTCACCTTCTACTCTTTTCTCTCTTGGGGGTTCTCTTTGAAAATCGTACGACACCGACAGATTTAGTTTACCGCTCTGACTGCGCAAATGCAGGTTCTGCTGAAACATCCCTACACAGCGTAACATGATCACCAGTTAAACCAACAACATCAATACTACAAAGACTCGGTACTCCTAAACAAACAAAGAAATAAATAACTTTTCAATTGCGACCAAATCTTAATAAGAAACTCCACGAACTGACGAACTGGAAAGGCGATTAAAAATAGTAAACCGAATTTGAAACAAATCAAAAAGCATTTTTGTGCTCTAATTTTGAAGTTTCTTGTTGATTTCAACTCGTTTCAGTTACCCGAATGTCGATTCAATATTAGTGATTTAATATAACATTGTTTAAATTACAATATTCTGTTGGGCCTGTAATAATATACTCAGTAGTAACAAATTTTGATTTATAGATAAAACACATTTTTGTATGTCAGCAGAATAACAATACTTCAAAATGACAATAAACCTGATTTGAAGACCTTTTTTACCTGTAATAATATATATGAAGTAAAAGATTTGTTATTTAATATATACAAAACTTCTGAAGAAAATGTGCTTCTATGAAAATAGAAGTATTTTAAATCACATTTCAAATTTATTAGATTCATTGTTGTCAAAGGTGTTAGATGAGAGAGAAAACAATTCTGCTTTAGCTTCTATATCTGAGCAACTAAAATTATATTCATTAGACAAGGCAAGATATCGTTATTATTCAAATAATACCATGATTTTAGTCTCCATCTTTCAAACAATAAGTCCATATGGTTACAAATAACTAAGAAATTTTGGCACTTATACTGCCACATAGAGATAGAGTACAATCTATTTGGAGTTCTTTGTTAATTGACCCTACAATAAAATTTAAGTTATTGTGGGAGCATGAAAAACATTATATCATATTATTAGTTGACGAAATTCACGTTAAATCACTTGTAGTTTATAATTCCGGAAATGTAGAAGGACTCAGTTGACGACTGGTACCCTATTTGAACTAAAAATCCATCAAAGGTTTTATAAATACTTCCTCTTTTAATTCTAAAACTGTTGAATAGGTATATGTAATAATTTATCGTTCTTTGTACATCATATTAATAGTTATAAATGTACGTATGTTGGTGACGCCTGGTTTGACGAACTAATTGTTGGACCGCTGGTTTGGATTATCCAATTCGTTGGGTTTATGAATAACTCTCGAGTTTTTTAACTATTTATTTAATAACTTAATAATATACGATAGTTCACAACAATACTTAAACAAACACATTAACAATTAAAACCTAAATTATGAGTAATGAACTGTATCAATTAAATTGACGCGAATGAATTGATAATGCGGATAGCGGACGATAATAACATTTGGCGCTGATGAATCGTTCCCGAAGATTGACTTATTAAATCAAGACCAAAAATGCAACTGTCGTTCTTGGCTGATTTTTGAAAGAATTACAAATTTTGGAAAAGTGGTGCAAAAAATGGGGGATGGAGTTTCGAAGACGTTGATTCGTTAAAAATTGTTGGCAGATACTCGAAGAAATAACACAATGAAATTGCGTATATGTAAAATTTATTGAATGATTCTTCAAGAAGCGATAAGTACTAATACAAATATTCTTAGGTAACCAACCGACTGCGCTGACTGTCCGTCTCGAACTGAGCTATATGCGCACTTGACTTATTTTCTACCTGGCCTACCATAAAACTACCCTCTCTCTAAAAATAACATGCGACTAACAAAATACACCGAACGTTACAAACTAAACTTATTTATTTAAAACTTAGTGCAATATTTAAATCCATAACAAACATCCACTTATCGTTGTTACTAAAAAAATAACAAAAATTATTCTAAAGGCTCTAATACAAATTAGGGGATGAAGATAAGTCGGGGTGGAACACCCAGAGGTAGTGGGGACACTTTACTAAGTAGTGGTTGTATTAGCACGCGTATAACGCGTGATTGGAATTTTGTAACGACAAGATTTGACCCGTCTTCTAAGAACCATAATAAAAGGGGAAAACTGCAATTAGCATTATTGGGGATTAATCCGAATTGAATAGACTAAAAATGTGCACCAGTATCGACCTACAATAAAACACAATATAATTTAATACAACGTACCATAAAATTGTAATAGCTAAGGTCGCTTTGTATACAATGATTTCTGGAGATTATAAATTTTCTGTTGTAAATGCATATAAAAGTAAAAACATATAATAATAAAATAAACATTCCACAAGAACTACGTCAATAAATTTCTAAAAGGTACAATCTACACAAAAAAAATATCGAGATTGCACCCATAAGTCTATCTCGTGATAGTATATATTTCATACTTTAGGGGTAATTAATCTAATTAAAAATCCATTTTGTACAATTCAAATCAAATAAATACGATTAATTAAAACCAATACAACAATTACAGCTTTGAAAGTTAAAACAACCTATAATATGTTAAATGCATCGGATATAATGTGCACAAAGTAAATAAAACACAAACAATCATAACTGAATTAAATATTCGACAAAAACAACCTAAAGCTCATGATAGAGTATCCAGTTAGCGTAGATTTCTGAGACATCTCACTATCTCTCTGTGGTGACGTCACTCGAGAATACCGAATCCTTGGGTTGCCAATGTTGTTGGTTAGAAACGCTCGAATTTTGTTATGTTTCCTGTAACTTCGCTTATTTTAAATTTATAATATGTATATTACTCTATCGTAATTTTTAATAATTTAGCTACTTTTATACAAAACGCAAGCGAATTCTATCGTGTAACCCAACACTACACTCCTCTTGCTATGTACCTATTTACATTATGTTTCCAGCAACTGGGCAGAGACATCTATCAATACAAAACTTTGTTGGATTACCAAGTCAACCAATACATCACTAGTGATGGCATGAAACCATTCGGATCGGCTCCTGATTCTCAGCGTGTGATTGTTCAATGGAAAGAGGTATAACAGTGTAAAGTGCAACGTAATGTTAATGTTTAAATGTACAAACATTATTATTAGATTAGGACATACACTATTCTATAGGAAGAAACACTTTCTTTTTTCTTCAAATATGCAGATAAACATACCTACGAATTGTGCAGATATTGTATTTGTTGGTACCTATATTGTCAAATATGGTTTAAGTTATCCATAGATTATATTTTTAAAATCCTTCACGTTCATTGTTAGACTTAGAATTTTAATGTTATTTATTTTTCCTTTTAACAGGTACCTACTTACTATATACTTTTGATCAGTATTTTAGGTTAATAGAGTACTATGTTGTAATAATTATTATTAAAACACTCTTTATGCAATAAAAACATATATATCAATTCAGATTCCTCCCTGAAATCGATTTCGAAAATGTATACAATTTCTCGCTTTTCATCATTATAGCACTTTGCAGCATTGACAAGCATCTCCGCTACTTCCTATCCTAAACCAATATTCCCATTTCCCTAAACCTATAATATCCTACATCCCTATTTCCGAACCGTAATCTTATCTAAGATTTCCTCTGCCTCCTTTTATTTCTATGTATGCTTTTAATATATTCATAACCAACCCTTCATGTTTTTTCTAATACCCCCTCGTTTCTAACATAATTTACCGACAGTATTTTTATCAGCCACCTATAATACTACATCTGAAACATTAATAACATTTTATTATTATTTATTATTTATTTATTTATTATTTGCTGCTAATTTGTGTTTCTCATAAGAGTGTTACATACACTCACTCTAGAGGAGTTACAGTGTTGCTATCCTATTTCAAAATATTCATTTTATGTCTTCGTTATAGCTTCAAAATAACCGACGCAGAACAAGTCGCCACCCACTTTTGTTATTTTCTGTCGCACCCATATATTGTCGTATTTCAAACATGCACTTTTAATAGTCCTTTTAGAATTTATAAATTAGGCGAGAACAGTTAAACAGTTAAAACTATCGCCACCGTAAGGTGCACATTTTATGGGCCAATAAAGAGAAACAAAAATGTACGACTTCTTTAAAAAAATACAGCCAAGAGAAATTTCCTAAATCCTATTAAGTGACATGGTGTTTACAGAACATTGAACGTTATCGACTTCTTAATTATGTTGCATTCTTTATTATGCCGGACCAGTCAAATATAAACCGGACTTTTGTACTCCAAGCTCACTTTTGCGCCCAAGCTAGCTGACACTTTACACGGGGAGGGATGCATACTTTCTATCAAGCATTCTACAATCCTCAATCAGTAGAAACGTGTTAGAGCAGAAGGTTTCATCATTGATTGTGCAACGTACGCATCATCGTGAAGTTTCGCACGAGCGAGGTCATCACAAATTTTAACGAAACTGTGGACATGGTTTGGAGAAACAACGTTGTCCATTTATCCTGATTTTTATCGTCAACCAATTCTTTGTTGTATTATGAAGTTATAGTTTTATGGCACATTATATCATCACAGAATACCTCGGCTTTCTAGTCAGCTGAAAAAACATTAGAAACAAGGGTACATTTCCGGAATTCCACCCCCAAAAAATCACGTTGGTTTTACATTAAACAATTGTTTATTATTTAATCGATGAGGCTTCTATATTTTGTAACTCCATAATTGAACAAACAGAAAAAGCAAACAACAATTTTTTTCTCCAGAATATTTCATCCACCTGAAGAAGCCACTAATGTGAGGAAATAATTATTTTAGATTACAATAAAAAAAAAATTGTGACTAAAACTTTGTTGTTTGTTTTTTCTGTTTGTTCAATTGTGTATTAGTAATAAAGAGTCAGAAAGTAACCTAACCTACACTTACCGGCACGTTTTCGAAATACCACCCCCAAAAATATTATGTGTTTTGAATAATATAATTGTTTAATGATAGTATAATAATAAATTCATAATTCTAAATGAATTTTGGTCAAGAATGTTTTCAAAAAAGGTAAAAGTGAAAAATAAATAGATTTAATTGTGTTATCGTTGTTAACGATTTGCATACCCTAACCTAACCTAATCCCTTACTTCATGGCACTTTTCACAGTGAGAACGAGGAAAACCTACCAACAAGGAAAGCAATTTTTTGCTTCTGTTGGTGATATGTGATGAGACACTCCTTAGACTGCTTTACTAATTAAAATTTTATATATATTTCAAATTACTTGATCAATTTTGATCGTATTATAACGGTCTCTTGATTTCTTAACGCTGTAACTGTAGCAAATCAGACTAAATATTTCTGCTACTGGTACGTCCCCGCCGATCAAACCCATCGATGTCAGGGTGAAATCTGCATGTATTCAAACGTTTGGACAATACTTAGAATTTCGTAAAAAAGTCACAAAATCTTTCTTTCACAATTTGATCTGAACTTGACACTGGCCCTGAGTATAACCTTGAATGTTATGTGAAAATTAAGGTATGAACAAAAAATTCTTTTGTTTACTCTCAGAAATATCTTTCTAATTTCCAATACAACGGATGACTTGCCAGAGTCAAAGTCTCGAATCAAATGCTTTTCTTGAATTAAAAAACGTTTTTCTTTACTTCTCACCGTGTGTCAAGTTTCAAGTGTCCGTAACTCCTAAGCAACTATAAGATCTATGATTTGTTTATGGGGTTGACTATTTTACTTTTTCATTGTCATACATACATACAGAAAAGTCCGAAAAGAAGGGCTAATTTACTGATAAACTACCAAACATTTGAAGTAAAATCTGAAGAATAAAAACAACAAACAAGTAGATTTTCAGAGATTTTATTAAATCATGTAACATGTTTCGCCAAACATTCGCTTCATCAGACATGCGAGTATCTACTTACTAAACATTAATTGTGGCGTGTCCGTCGTGTCGTGTCCGTTTAAATAGTTGACTAATGGGGGTGGAAATACATTTAAAATAAATTTAGTAGGGGGAAATTATTACCATCCACTTGGTCGTTCAATATTAAATTGACCTTTTCATATTTATTTATTTCTAAAATTCCCAGTAAATTTAATTTTTGACTTTTGTTTTTCATTATCGAAATACTCTGGAGTTTACAAGTTAACCTGTGGGTCTTGCCCCAAAGTATATACTGGACACACGGAGAGAAATCTTCAAAAAGGAGCACTAGAACATAAAAACAGTTTCCTTAAAAATAAAAAAAAATAAAATTTATCAAGAAGAAATAATAGAAGAAAATCATATATTTAATAATAAATTAAAAATTTTACACAAATGTAATAAAAGTCAAAAATTAAGTTTACTGGAAATTTTAGAAGTAAATAAATATAAACAACTCAATTTAATACTGAACGACCAAATAGATGGTACTAATTCCCCTCTACTAAATTTATTTTAAATGTATTTCCACCCCCATTAGTCAACTATTTAAACTGACACGACACGACTGACACGCGACAATTAAGATAAATACTCGCATGTCTGATGAAGAAAATGTTTGGCAAGACATATTATATATTATATTAATAAAATTTATGAAAATCTACTTGTTTGGTGTTTTTATTTCTTGTAGAGTAGAGGTCGAATAAAATCTAAACTTTGTATGGTGTTCTTTTTTGTGAATAATATAAAACGATAAGGTTAAATAAAACAATACAATAAATTTTACTGAATTAAAGACTTATGTAGTATAATATAGTACGTTGTTAATTTTGGGCACAGTTAGTGAGTAAATAAGTGCAAGTAGTAAATGTACAGGGGGTGTTCATTCTGTCAATTGTGAAATAGGTGATACACCAGTCCAGAGATAGCGCTGTAGTACTACGTGACATGGGTTACATAAGTAGAAGTATTTCATCTTTATTTTTTTTGCAAGATGTACGTAATGAGGGTAGTCTATTAAGTAGGAAACATTTTAGAAATAAAATTTCTGATGACGATTTCTGCTGTTAATAGTTTGCTACTGCTTTTAATGCTGTTGTAATTTGTACATACAACAGATATATAATAATATTACAATATATATTTATAATGTCGCCGGGAAACCCTCTTACAAGTTATACATAATTGATGCCGGTAAATAAGCAAAATGTATAATTACTCGTTTTTATTATTATTTATCGTTAAATCGGTGAAATATGTGACATGGTGACTTCATTCAAAAAAAAAAAAAATGAAGAATATGGATAAGGAAAAGGTATATATACTGTAATATAAATTACATACTTATAGTTTTTGTATTTATGAATGAAAGTTGTTAAAATATTTGAAGAAATGCATTATTTATTGCCATTAGAAGAAAAAGGAGGGAATCGTATTTTGAAAGACAATTTAAATTACAAAAGTAAGTAAAACAGGTTATGTAAACAAGTGTAGTTTCATAAAGATCCGGGTAGCTAGGTTCCTACAGTATATTTATTTTATCTGCAATGCGTTTATTATATTTGCAATAACCACAATATAGGTAAATTAGCAAAAAATAATAGAACATTGGCTACATATAGGTAAATAGTTTTTATATATGAAATAATATATCTACAGTGTGAAAGGAGTTGAATCAATTATTGCAGAATTAATAAAAAATTTAAAATTGTACCAAATTATAAAAGATCATACTGTGCGACAATGTAATAGAAAAATCAAACAATTCGTGAACGTTCCGATTTGCATCCCGTCAAACGAATTAACAGGAAAAATTGTAGAAGACCTGTAATCATAAGAACTCACAACCTTAACTCAGGCTACTACATTAACAAGTTAACATATTACATTATGTTATGACCTACTTGAAAATAAAAACAATACATTCCGGAAACTGCTGTTTCACATCTTAGAGACCATCGCTTCTTCGAAAGAAATCCGCCGAAGATAATGGCGGATCTGTAATCACAACAAGACAGACAGACAAACAACAACGAAAGTGGAAACTAAGCTATTGTAGTAGTTTCAAAATAGAAGTAAAAATTATTATTTAGAAAATAGCATTTATAATCAAAAATATAAATACGTATTTTGCATTTTAAACAGAACCAGAAGTACTAGCTGAACTAATAAGAGTTATATTTGGCTATTCTAACCGTTTAATAGCCCATCTACTTCTACGTAAGCTTATTTATTTAATGAAAAGTTAATGTTTACCCCTTGTATTAACTGCATGTCTTCCATCGACTTTTACGCAGCTGATATCCGTACAGACAAGATCATTACCACTTTTATGAATATGAATTCTACTAGGGACTCCGGCCATGAAAGCCTGTTCTTATAATAAACTACCAAATGTTAAAAGTGCCTGTTGGTCCGCGAGAGACGTTTTATCTCTTACCCGATTTCTGCTAACCGGGCACTTCCCTATCCGCCACCCGGGAACGCGCCCGATGGGGGTTGCAGGCTCCCCACACGGGAAAAAAATACTCACGCTCTGGTCAATAAATGCAAACCAAGCGTGAGGGATCTTTTGTTATGTGGTGGATCCAAACCACAATATTTCACAGACATTAATAGCTATTAATTGTCGATGTACGATTTGGAGATTTAAAAGAAGTAATCTTTTCGAGTAAATAAAACTTTTAATCAAGTATAAAGAGTTCTGTTCATAAAATTGTTAACACATAAATAATGGTCAAAGGCTAAAAATTATTTTTCTCTATACTACATCTACGCAGATAAGCCATCCTCATTGATCTACATTACAACATCAACTGCTACCAGATAAAACTACGACATCACAACCCAAAACAAGAATATTTAGCTTTTCGAACGGTACTAATAAAGCAACTTATACTTTTTTGTGAAATTGCTTTCGGTGGCCACCAAAATATATCATATGAACGTAAAATGAAAGTAACGACTGATCCGTCGAATATTTGATAGAAATACCAAACAATTCGTGAACGTTCCGATTTGCATCCCGTCAAACAAATCAACAGGAAAAATTGTAGAACACCTGTAATCATAAGAACTCACAACCTTAACACAGGCTGCTACATTAACAAGTTAACATATTAGATTATGTAATGATCTACTAGAAAATTAAAACCATACATTTCGGAAATTTCTGTTTCACATCTTAGAGCCCATCGCTTCTTCGAAAGAAATCAGTAAAGATAAATCTTGGAATCCATCGGTACTTAATGTAAATACTGTACTTTCTGGAAATTGATGTTTGACATTTTGGAGTTGAGGCTTTTTCTGGAAAACACGTCGACGTACCTCCATTGGTTCTTCAAAAGACATCCGTCGAAGATAATTGCGAATCTGTAATCACCACAAGACAGACAACCTGACAGTTCAGTATGCCATGTCACATATTAAAAAATTAAAACAGTAACAGAGGACACAATATTCTAAATACTATACTTCTGGAAGTTGACGCATCACATCTTGGAGCCCATTGCTTCTTCGAAAGAAATCCGTCGAAGATAAGTGCGGATCTGTAATCACAACAAGACAAACAACCAACAGATTCAGGATGCCATGTCACATATTTAAAAATGAAAACAGTAACAGAGAACACCTTATTCTAATTATTATACTTTCTGGAAGTTGATGCATAACATCTTGGAGTTGAGACTCTTCTTGGAAAACACGTCAACGTACTTACGTAGGTTCCTCAAAGGCTAAAAGTTCTTTTTCTCTATACAACATCTACGCAGATAAGCGACCCTCATTGATCTACATTACAACATCAACAGCTACCACATAAAATTACGACATCACAACCCGCAATAAGAATGTTTAGCCTTTCGAACCGTAGCAACAAAGCAACTTATATTTTTTTGGAATTTGCTTTCGGTCGCCACTAAAATATATAATATCAACCTACAATGAAACTGACGACTGATGAAAGGATATTCCAAGAAAGCTTAAAACATTGAAACGGTTTAGTTTACTTAACGAAATTAAATAACATTCCAAGACGAGCGAGGTAATTTCCAAATCGTACATAAAAATTTAAAAATTGTACAAAATTATAAAACATAATACCGTGCGACAATGTAAGAGAAATACCAAACAATTCGTGAACGTTCTAATTTGTATCCCGTCAAACAAATCAACAGGAAAATTGTAGAAGATCTGTAATCATCAGAACTCACAACCTTAACGCAGGCTGCTACATTAACAAGTTAACATATTAGATTATGTAATGACCTACCAGAAAATTAAAACCATACATTTCGGAACTTGCTGTTTTACATCTTCGAAGGAAATCCTTGAAGATAAATCTAGGAATCCATTGGTACTTATTCTAAATCCTGTACTTTCTGGAAATTGATGTTTGACATTTTGGAGTTGAGGCTCTTTTTGGAAAACACGTCAACGTACCTCCATTGTTTCCTCAAAAGACATCCGTCGGAGATAATTGCGAATCTGTAATCACACAAAATTTGCAGCCTGGATGGAGGCCGCTACGTCAACTAATTAGTCGAAATCAGTAACTAAGTGAATACTGGAATACTGAAATTTGTACTTACTGTTCAATATCTTCTTATTGGAGTTGATAATCCTCTTCTTAGAAATCACTACACTTTTCACTTCTCCCCCCAACCCCCGCCGCGGACCCAACAATACCCAAACGACTGAACATGAAAAAGCAACATTTAGCAAGTATAGTACATGAAAGGGTGAGAGGCAAGCACCCCCCACCAATAAATAAAGAAAAACATGCGTCCTACTATGTAACGGCGATCCTCTTGCCCCGACGATAGGATCCATTTCGCCGATGTAGAACCATGTACCTTCCTAATGTGAAAACATACTCACACAAAGAAAACATTCATCAAACCACTCTTACACTACCGAGCCGCCGTCGCCCTAGAAAAAACAAAGAATCCCTCACCCCCAACCTCACTTCTGACACAATGTCCTGACATCCCTGAGAAATTAGAAGAATTCCTCGAAAACTTCCTCACATCACTCAAACATCCATCAACATCCACACATTTACATCTGAGCACACGCATCTACTTGCACTCAACTACCTCAACACAAAACACATCCGGCTGAAGAGAACATAACCTCGGAGGTTGGAATCCAATGCTGCGCAGTCATATGGACTGTCGGGGGACGGCTGGATGTCATTCCAAGACTGAAACTCACTTACAGTCTACTGCAGTATTAATTATTGTATTAAAATATACCTTAATGGTACTTACCTTTTGCATAACAAATACACAAAAATGGTACTATACTTGCTAAACAGTGAATAGACGAAGTGCCAAGAGTCAAATTGTCAAGCAACAAATTGTCAAACTTACCACCTCGTCTATTGAGAAATCATGCAAATCGCTTACCACTCTTTGGACGGTAACTGCAAAAAGATAAAAAAAAGAAAATTATTAAAAATGAAATAAACACTTAAATCGAAAGAGAAAACCATTATAATTAAGAAGAACAATAAATTTGTGTTCATTTTATATTATGCATTTTCTAGAACTGTACGGGTCACTATTGTGATTGACCACATCCAACCCATAATGTTAATCACAAAAGTTAAAATTGGTGCAGGTTGTTTAATAATTTCCAAACTATTATAAAAACTAGAAAAAATTTATGAATAAATATTTCATCAAAATTTTAAATAATTTAAGTATGAAAGAAACCAATTATAATCAGAAAGAACTATAAATTTCTGTAAAAGTATAAGGAACGTGTTCTAGAATCTTTCCACAAGTTTAGGGTTCGCCATTGTAATCCACCAAACTATACAAATAATATCAACCATAAAATTAATTATTGAAAAAACCTAAATTAATTTCATCAAGTGCGGAGGGGCGAATCTATTTCTAAAAAGCTAAAATTTATGAATGAAAAGTTAATAATGTTAACTAAAACGTTTAAAATTATTGTAAGAAATTTGATCATTTCCAAGCTATCAAAATTCACAAAATTATTAAAAAGAAAACTAGAAATAGAAACATTCTAAAACAGTATCAATCAACCAAACCAATAATATCAATCACAAATGTTAATTTCGAAAAATTAAAAATCAAAATGCTTTCAATCACTGAATAGTTTTTAATAATTTCCAAATTGTTATAAAGACTGGACAATTATCACAAAGAAAAAAGACAGTTGAAATATTGAACAATAAGTTAAGCAAATAAATAAAAATAAAAAGATAACAATTACTTACCATTACCGCCACTTTGGTGTTGCCTTAATCCTCTTAATAAAACACTCCCGAAAATTTAGAAACCACTACAGCACAAGTTAAAAAACTTTAACAACGGATAAACATGCACCTAAAGCACGAAAAGCGAGCCACGGCAGCGCGACGCGTCGCGACGCATACTCTTTCCCGAAAGCATAGTCACGATAAACTGAAGAAAAGCTCGCATTATTCGTATTTATAGTCTTGTTTTTTTTGTATCCGGTACGGCCCATCGGTATCATTTTGTGCCTTTATCAAGCAAAAAATTATGTTCAGTTACATTCATACTTTTATTAGAATTTATTTAATAATTACAGTTCGTCACAAAAGAAAAATTATAAAATACTTTATTCAAATAAAACAAAACACTTACTACTAATGGTAGACAATTCACTTGTTTATAAACAATTGGATTTAAAACAAATATCAGAGAAAAACGATAGCGGCAAACAAAGACTTCATTTCTAATCAAAGTAAAATTTACTATATATAATATTATTTGTGTGGTTTGTTGTTAAATTCAAAACACAATTACTGGCAATTTAGAATTAACTTTTATATGTTTTTTTTTGTATATACTGTTGATAGAGACTTAAACAGTCGAAATAATAGTACAATACTGTAGAATTTATAATGAGCTGAAATGTTAATGTTTAAACTTTTACTAAACGTACAAGGGATAATCTCACGTAACACAGAAACATTTTATTTTACTTTAAAATTCTGTTAATTTTCGTGGTATTAACCAACTGTTTCAGAAGTAGTAGTGTAGTAACTATGGAAGCACTCTCTGGTTACGTGAATGGATTTGGGGCCATTATTAACCAATGGTCACTGCGACAAACTATTGTTTACTACTTATCTTTTTTTGATAGTGTTTAGAAATCAATAAATTAAATCGTTTAGACCTAATTATAAATGATCAATTAGATGGAGATAGATCACCACTTTTAAATATTTCTAACGTGTAATACTCACTTCTACCCCTACCATTTTATTCGTAATTTTAGTATATAATGATATAAAGTAAAAGAATTAAAACACTTCCCATGTTTCACAATGTTAATTTATTTCTCTGGCGATCGTATACAAAAGTGTACTCTTTGAAAATGGTTTTAACACCGAAACGATCGTCAGAGAAATAAATTAACATTGTGATACTTGCCAAGTGTTTTAATTCTTTTACTTTATTTTTTTTAAAATGTTTCACCAAGTGCCAAGCGAGTCTACAATTTCAAATAATATAATGATATTGTATTAATTTTATGTTTATTCAACTTCTTCCACCTGAAGAAGCCACAGTATGGTGAAATGAACATTGTGGTTATACAATAAACGTTTCGTAACTTAAACTTTGTGTTTAATTTGTCGTCAATGGATGATGATCGAACGTGACAGATTGTATATTAAAATAAGGAATTACGAGTTTCTGCAGAAAAAAAGGTATCGTTGCTGTGTTCTAACATGAATGAAGAGTTATATTCGTATTTATCATTTTAAACGTACATTCTAATATGCCTTTGACTCTTTTGCCCTTCAAGGTCTAAAATTCGTCCATGCTGATAATATAAACATTTACCAGTTTATTCCATTTGTTTCAATAATTCTTTACTAGATTTAAATTTGCTCTCACATTATCGTAGCCAACGCAAATTTGTTTACATTTAGATTAAACTAATTAGTAAACAACATTATTCAAATATTTTTGTGTAATTAATAGAAGACTAAAATATCCAAAAAACCTCACTTCATATTGGTTTGTAAACTTGTGAGGTCGTAATATTAAGCGCAAAGTTGTGTAATTGAATATATTTTTTAATAATTCTTTTTAAAAAGTGTGTTGTATTACATTTATGCATAACTATATATATGTATAGTACACTACACCTTGTAGTTGATAACAGCGGCAGCCTCCATCTCCTTCCTGATACCATTTTGAATCTACGTCTCACTTAATTTTCACATTAGATTCTGCAGATAAGTAAATATACCACATTCATGGTTATATTCATTATGTTTTTTATATGGCATCTCTAAGTGGATCGAGTAGCTTAGTTGTGCTGATATATAAATATGTTAACTGTTTACAGTGACTTCGAAATTGTTAATTTATTTTGCAATTGTTTCATTCCTATATAAGTTTATAATTATTACAGTAGAACCCCTGTTAACCTTTCTGGGATTAATCAGCCTAGTGAAAAATGGTCTGAGGGGGAGAGGTTTTAGTAGGTAGGTTCGAGGACACCCTCCTCGGGAATCCGACACTACCCTATCGCACGGGCGGCTGGGTATATTTCGAAGATTTCCTCTCCTCTTCGAAAACAAAAACAAAAAAAAATTACTTTGCTGTTAATTTAATTTAATTTGTACAGTACATACCTATTTTATCTTTTTCGTTGTTTTCAAATGCTTCATAAAATCTGAACATACATATTGTTTGCATCATTTGTGTTATTTTATATTTCTGTTAACATTTTCCTTTGAAATAGCTAAAGTGGCCGGTTAAGAGGGGTTCTACTGTAACTAAATAGTGAGTATATTTGTTAATTGTAAACGCAATTTATTTGCTACTAATATTACATACTAAAATTTCTTAATTCTATACCTAACAATATCTTATTGACCGAGCGGCGTGGTGTAGTGCTCTAGATCATTGCCTAGCATTCGGGAGGTCACCGGTTTGAACCCGGGTCCGACTGCTCTAGTCCAAGTTTTCTGTGGTTTCCTTGGATCATTTAGGCAAATGCTGGGCAGTAATATTCCACAGATAATCTTTCACTTCTCTTCTGTCTTCATTTCGTCGGTCTCATCCTTCTCTCCCTAATTACACCACCCACCCATTCCCACGATTCCTGAAAGGAGGCTTAAGAAGGCCTTACTCCCTTCCCACTTACTTTGCACTACAGTGTAGGTCGGAGGGACTGCTCGCAAAGTTTTTTTTTACTACATATACTACACTTATTATATATATATATATATATATATATATATATATTACAGTATATCTATTTAAATGTAAATTTCTAGCTTATAAAACCAACGTTTGTTCCATCTTATATATTTTAAAACATTTTGACGAAATGTGAATTGTGACATAGTATTCTGAAAAGTTAATGTAAATAGGTCAGCATTCTTCTGGAACCTTATTTGTTTAACCAGTGATTTTTAAAAAATAGTCAAGTGTTTGATGTTTACATAGCTAGAAATCAATTTTCTACCAGCATGTCCTAAATTTCTAAATAGAATGGCAACATCAGCTTCCTTATCCGTTAAATAATAACCCTCTTTTACACTGAAACTAACAACAACGCCTTATGAAAGCTGTCTAGACAAGACTTTTTATTTTGAGATTTAATCTGGAAGGAATAATGCACCAAAAAGTAAGAAAGTACTTGGTAACGTGTATGTCGTGGGAAAAACAGCAACTTGCATGAGGGAGAATTTCAACTCAGTAAAACAAAAAGAACTTACGAAACGAAATGTTCGTAATATATAATATGATTCCAACAACGAAAGCTTTCTAACTTAACGTAAAATAAAGAACTTAGGGAAGAGAGCAGAACAGCTCTTAATTCATTCTACGTTTTCTTTACAGGGTGCTCTCTTGTATGAACTTTGCTGGTGATTTAATTGATTATAATTAATTTTAACTTCACATTGAAAACCCAAAAACATTATTCATATTTTTTGTAAATAAAGAGCGATCCAAAATTTTGTTAGATTCTATCTTAGGGCATGACAATATGGAATAGTGCACTAGACAAAAGATTTCTGTTTTTTGTTTTAACTTTTTTTGGAATTCTTTTTGATTGTAAAATTTCATGGTGGTGATGGACAGTAAGTGAAAAATCGATCGCAAAATTTTTCAGTTAGAGAGGAGTAAAAATAAATAAACTAGCGTAGTGGAATGAATTAGCCAAATTGACTCGATTATCTCCCAAAATTGAATAACGTATTTTATTCTAGTTGCAAATAATTTATTAATGTAAATGTTATGAAATGGACTTTTGGCGGTTATCCAAATTAGAAACATGCAGTAATATATCTTTTGCAACATGAAAACAATGAACGACGTATTTAGTGTTTGAAGAGGTAGTGAGAGAAACAAGACAATAACGCGGTATGATTGAATGGAAATGTCAAAATAACAACAAATATTCAAAATTGTTAATTCGCACGACATTTGATAAAATGTAAGTAAATGTATAATAAAATATCTTTAAATAAGATACTTCTCATGATTCACAAAAAATGTATTTGAATCCCTTAAAATTATCCAACATTAGCAAAAAATATAGAATATATGTATTTATACTGTATAGGACAGGTTGGGATATCTTCAATACGTCTAGTTTATATAAATTAGCTTATAAAAAATGTAACTGTTTTATGTTGGCCAGACAGGCCGTTCATTGAAAGCTAAATTAAACGACCATGATAAATAACTTAAAAAGTGTAACAAATGCACTAGAATCTCTCAACATTGTATTCAAAATAATTACTTAGTAGATACAGACAATTTATAATTGTTGTTTCAATCCAATCAAGGCAAGCACCTACACATGCTGGAAATTACAAAAGCCACCTTGGTGGGCCATAACATTGTAAACGAACAAACATATTTCAACATTTCTCCCTTATTAAAGGTCGTTAGCTGTCCTACATAATATAAATAAGTAGAATGTACAGTTTTTGCTAATATTAGAATAAATATACTCTTTAAGAACGGAATAACATCCCAAATTAAACGCTTTCGTGGCCACGTGTAAAAGTTTAGTGCAAATAATTTAACGATGGGCGTAATCATAATCGTATCGAAAATGTAAATCATCTTTGTCGTCCGCACACCAGCATTTCGCCGGTTAACATTGCACGCGTTAGAAACCTTATTGAAGGGGACCGCTACGCCACGCCATTGGTCTTGAGATATCCAGTGAACTCGGCATCAGCTATGGGAGTGTTCACACAATCATAACGAAAAACTTGGGATTCCGAAAATTTTCAACTCATTGGGTTCCAAAGAGCTGCTCGAGTTTGCTTCTCTCAGGCGCTTCTCACTCGATTTAGAGGGGAAGGTGAAAGTTTTTGCACAAAATTGTAACCTGCGATGAGATGTGGGTAAACAATTACACTCCAACCTCAAAATGAGCAAGCATGGAGTGGCGGCGCAAAGATGGTTTGATTCATCAGTGAAGCCGAAAACGCGTCTGTCTGCAGACAAGGTTTTAGCCACGGTTTTTTGGGACTAGAGAGGGGTGCTGTTGGTCGATTTTTTGCACGAACAAAGAGCCATTAATGCAGCCTACTACTGTCTGTATACTGACTTCTCAGTCAGATAAAACTTGCTTATTGCCGAAAAAGGAGAACGCATCCCATTCGTGACGTGTTACTCTTGCACGATAACGCTAGGTCCCATACCGTAGCTTTAATGCAGGCCCAAATCGATGAAATACACTGAACTCAGCTGGAACATCCTTCATATAGCCCAGACCTATCCCCTTGTGATTTTGTTCTTGTGAAACTTCAAAAGAAATGTTTTTGAACAAAGATTTGATCCATCCTCGTAACAAACAATTGTTCCATTATGGAATATTTGAGAATACACATCCTCAAAACAAATTCATCTGTAGAAATATGCTACTTATTGTGGTATCTAATAATATTCAACAAGGTCCTTTTCTAATAAGGATAACTACTTATAATGCCTCATCCGCGGCGTAACCAAATAAAATATAAATGATTGTTGTACAATATTGAGTTATCAGTGTTCTGCCGAAGCTGTCTACGGAGTACTGATAACACAACCAAAGAGTTTAAAATTGCGATCCATGTCTGACAGTTTCCACAGAATACTTACCACCAAGAATCATTCTGTTTCTATATGATTTCGCTGCTACCACGTGCTTTGTTGCACCGTGGGTTCTGTTTGACAACTCGAGATCCTCATTAGAGAAAAACCTTGTTGAAGATTATCGAATCCCACAATAAGTAGTGTCACATAATGGTTATTATTTATAAAATTATATTATTTTTTAATTTATTATAGAATATATTCAGGTTAATTTACAAAATACGGAAGCGTTATTCAAAATTTCCCTATATTTATTGTCGTATATTCAGCGGAATTTGCGTTGCTCGGAACCACAACTAATTTGGATCATGACCAATTTCTGGTTGTTGGAAATGCAAATAAGCGCTTTGTGGGGTCTTACATGTATATTAAGTAAGTTTACGAAGCAGTAAAAAGGAGGTACAGGGATCTGTCGAGTTCGAGAAATCGTTCTGTGCGAGGAATACTAGCGTTGAGTGTGGCCCACAACTTAACTCTTTATTTACTTTTGTTTGGAAATATCTACGTCATAATGCAATTTCAGGGGAAAATAAAGGTCGGTTGCGAATGATGTCCATCGCGACTTAAAACTAAGAGAATGTTAGCGCGATAACTGACCACAGGAGAAAACATGCACCCTTAACCAAATATTTACACAAAATTTTCAACTTACCCTAGGTGCAAGTCCGTTTTATTAACTAACTTAATTTATTAATTCAAACAAAAAATTTAGCAACAAGTTTCATCTTTACAAGAACACCTTTAGTCTACTTATTACAATGTCACTTGGCCATGTGTCCATCGGAACAATCGCACGCTAGTCAACGACATGTGCAGGGCAATCCTTTCCTATATCAATGTTAACAATTTTCATGTAAAAAAAGATATTAATTAGACGAGCAAGAAAATATTCCAATCGTCCAACCACTAGCCATCCTACCCAACGCTCTAGATAGTAGCCGCGTTTAAAATTTGGTCGTTGAGATGTGTGAAACGACACAATAAATTAATAAGCTCGTAGTGAATAAAATATGTTTATTAACAGCACACAGTACACGGTTGATTAATTATTTTTTAGAATGACGGAAAACGAAAGGATGAAACACAAGTGAAAAGCGCAAGAGTTGAAGAGTAAGTGTTTTATTTTAGAGTAAAGTTTTGAAAAAAAAAATATGAAAGTTCAAGAATGTAGAAAGTAGGGGAACAAATTCTACGGTATTTAGCTGACGTTATTCGTAGAGAGGAATACTAGGAAATTAGGAAAAGTGACCGTGACTAAGGTAATAGGCGTAGAAATGAGAAACTGGACAGGATGCCGGAAGGTCATTTTCTAATGGCAAGGGTGCAAGCGTGAAGAAACTAATAACATCAACTAAGGGTACACAATAGGACTGGTATGAAAGGGGTGTGTAATAAAGAAGCTAAAAAGAATAGATACAAATTGAAAAGGAAAGCTATTAAGTTAGAGTGAACAAAAGAAAAGTGAAAACTACGAAAGGGTCGTATTGAAAGGGTAGTTGAAAGGAACGGTACAGATGTAAGAAGCAGTAAAGATCGAAAAATAGAGATTCTTTAATAAGTGTGAAAAACAGTATAAAAGAAGTAGAATTTAGAAAGTGAAGATGTAGAAATAGAATTAGACATTGAAGGTAAAAGATAAAAGACAAAAGAAGAGAAACGTATATATACAAAAGGCATTCAAAATATTTACAAAAATATATACAACACTGGCAAAGGCGAGTGTGGCAATAAATGTCACGCAACAAAAATAACAAGTAACGATTTTTTCCGTTACAGACCATATCCGGATTCCCAGAAACGGATATACCCCATCAAGCCACATGAAAACTTAAACCACGAACGGCCCTGATATCCATTTTGATGTACCTATAACGAGTCGCTACTGACACAAAAGATTGTTAAAGCTTGCTATTAAAAGGTTCTCTGCGGTCCCACTGTGTAGAACCGTTCAAACCAGTATAGTCAGCGGGAGTGAAAATTTATTCACAGCATGCCCTTGACGACACTGGCACTCCATTTCTGCTTGCCCTGTCCAGTAGGCTACTTACATTTTGGCTTTCTTATATTTATACTATAATAGAGACGCGCGGTTGGTCATGTATACTAAGGAAAACTACATTAGCCACTGGCGGTTCCTTCGCACAAATATTCGCTTCTCTTGTTTCTATGAAATGAACTATCCCCAAGTGCTTAAAATAAATATCAGAAATAAATATCCGATTGGCTCACAACAGATATGCGAATGCGACACTGAAGTTCTACACTATAAGGTTGCCTTCACCATCAAACAGTAAATACAATGAATTAAATTAAACAATAAAGAGTTTTCACAAAATTTATTATTGTGTGGGTCGAAAAAAATTTGTTGAGGTCATTATTACGAATATAAATGACACTAAAACTGATTCTCTCAGATTATTTCCACGAGGTATGGGAAATCAAGGACACAGAGTTGTTTGGATAAAGGAATACCTGCAATAGACACGATATCAATGGTCTACGGTTCTATGCTCAGATGAATCGAGAATCGAAATGCTACTAAATACTTGAGATCATGAGCTTGGAGTCTACTTGACTACGTGTAAAAGTTGAGACAAGCTTAGGATGAGCACAGCTACAGAGGAATGATTTGAGAAGAAATCATGTCGGGTGTCGAGTTCCAATCGTAGCTGTATGATGAATAGAGTATGAATGATGTAGAGACAACACTCTTCAGCCTTTAGTTGCTGCTCTCAAACGATGATGATCTGAACGATTTTTTGAAAGACACAGGTATTGATGTTTTATGATGATCACGTTGCAGTAATACATTTTATTTTTAAGTGGCACCTTCACCCTATATTCGAATAATTGTTAATTGTTCTATTTAACCCTCGTAAATTAAATTAAGTACATCTTCATTTAAATAATCACATTTCATAGCAAACACTTCCGTCAGACCTTATTAAATGAAATACGTACTTAATTAATTCAATTATAAGAATATTAATTAATTTTTGGAGAACTTCCATTCAAATAGGATAATTCTCAATTAAGAAAATTATGTTTGAAATGCCCACACTTCATTTTAATTAATATTGGATATGACTTAAGATATATGTTACTTCTTATTATAAAAAAGATTTGCCTTTGATTGATTATTTTCTTGCTAAAATAAAATCTTAAATTGAATATTTTTATTTACACTAAAACAAACAAAGATCAATCTAAACATTCAATATTATAGCAATGTGGCATTTATTGCCACCCTCGCCTCTGCCAGGGTTGTGAATTTGCTTGTCAATTTTGTACATTTATAAATGTGTCATTTTGTAGGAATGTTTTCCGTTGTGTTTTATTTCGCGTATCTACTTCTTCAGATTTCTATTATTTTCAACTTTTTTATTAATACTTTTCTAACCTCTCCTATTCTATCCTTAGTTGGTGTTATTGGAATCTTTACCCTGCTCCCCATTTACCCTCGCCAGTATAAAATGAGCCTTTTCTGCATCCTGCCCATTTTCACATTCACGGTCATTTTCTCCAATTTCTTGATTTCCTTACTTCGAATAACACCAAACTGAAATCGTCAGAAGTGGTTTTCCTACTTTTTTCTTTCCAATGACATTCAATACATAAACACCCTTCAAAGTAAAATTATTTACCGAGCGGCGTGGTCTAGTAGTTTAGATTATCGCTTAGCATTCGGGATGTCACCGATTCGATTCCGTGTCTGATTGCTCTAATGCAGGTTTTTCTGTAGTTTCCTTGGATCATTTAGGTAAATTTTTGGGCAGTAATATTCTACAGATAATCTTTCACTTCTCTTCTGTCTTCACTCCATCTGTCTCATCTTTGTCTCCCTAACTACACCATCCACCCATTTCCACGATTCCTGGTTAAAGAGGGCCTTACCCCCTATCCTCCGGCTTACAAACGGTCGGGAATAGTTGAGAAATAAATTGTTGTTCCTGTTTAAAAGTCTTCGAGTTTTGATTGTTGAACCCCCGAACGTTACAATATTATAAAGGTCCTATTCAACAAGCGGTTTCCCAGTAGATCCTATAAATTTTCGAAAATTAGAATTCAACCTTAGTGAACTACAAGAATACAGAAAGATAATAATCGATGCTACATGGTAGAGACCTAAACAGTTGGGCCTTAATCAATATGAAATATCAATACATGATTGAATAATTCATCAATCAATCATTCATAATATCGTATTACAGGCATCTACTGATATTTACGGCTTACTGTGATATTTCAAATGCTGTGTATTTGGCGATATACTGTCTTTTACGTCTTCGATTTCATCAGGAACTTGCATTAACATTCCAACAAAGATCTTTTATAATAATAAGTTTATCTGGCTACAGCATCCATTAATACTAAATAATAAAATAGTTAAAAAAATGCAATAAGAAAATTCAATTGCATTTGTGTATATTCAAATTTTTTTATGAACCGAATAAAGATGTGTTTGTTTGACTATTTACAAAACAGCGTTCAGTGACCCATGATTTAGTAGTAGCTAAATTTACTTTGTTGTTATCAGTATATGAATGCTAGTAAAACGATAAAAGCGACTTAACCTTGATCATATGTAGGTATCTGCATTATTTGCACATTAATGAATTATTTTTTCAACAACTAAAGATAAGTATTCATTTACTAAAGTATGTAGGTGAGTTTAACCTCAATTTCTGTTGCATACTTGAACTTTTGAATGAACAAGGGACGTTGTTTATAAAGGATTAGTTTACGCTTTATGACTCTTTAATGCGAAAAATTTGCAAATTGCTTCAATGGAGTGAATAAAAACAACATAATAATATATCATTGCGTTTTTCACCAAACGATGCCAGCTTTACGTAATTAGCAAATCCACCATTAAATTGTCTCTAGTACTTAAGTAACAAGAAAAATGTTAGTCGCATTTACGTTAAAGGTCGCTATAATTAATGTAGACCGTGATTAGTTACAAAAAATTACAGCCTTGTACAAAAGTTTATCATTTAAATGTAAATGTACATTTATAATTTAAAATTTTCTTGTGAAAATTAACAAATATAATTTCAAATTAATTTTTAAACTTTATATATTATATTATAAACCAGGCGGAATATATTTATTCGTGTCAATATTTTTAACAGTAATCCGAGTATACGGCCATTTAAAGTAGATTCTATGGAAAAAGGCCTCAACAAAAGTTGTCGTTTCACCCTACCTCACCTGATTAATGTATACCAAATTGTTGAACACATACTTAAAGTTCAAAATTCAAATAATGAAATGCATAGATACAGTCAGGCAATGACTATCATCTCGTCCACAAACAATAAAGACTTGGAAAAACAAATTCTGAGCCACGGCAGAAAGAAAACCGATACCCTTATAGTTATACTAACAGGCCACGAAAAATTACAATTTTACAGTAAAAGAACTGGTATTAACTTCTAGCTCCCCCTTTGTGAGATGTATCCGGAGCAAGGCACCTACTATCTGTTTAACAGGCGGGCTGCAAAGTTCGTAGACTAACATAGAAAAAATTATTATTTTTTTATAGAATTTGATCTTATTATTCAATATAGTTCCCTTCAAGGGCTATACAACGATTATACCGCTGTAATATACAATTTTTCGATACCATTTATATAATTTATTTGTCTTTAGCCTCAAAATAGGCTCCAGTTTCGGCGATTACCTTTTCATCGGCACCAAATTACTATCCAGCAAGAATCCTTATGAGGTCTGAGAACAGAAAAAAGTCCCTGGGGGCCAGATCTGGAGGGCACGGTAGATACGTAAACAATTCGAAGTTCAATTCATGGAATTTTGCCATCGATTTCATTGATTTGTGACACGGTGCACTGTCTTGATGAAACAGCACTTTCTTTTTCTTCAAATCAGGCCGCTTTTCCGCGATTTCGTCTTTTAAACACTCCAATAATGCTACGTAATAGTTGCTATTTATGGTTTTCCCCTTTTTAAGATAGTTAATGAATATTATATATTATAGCATGAGCATCCCACTACTGATGCCATAACCTTGCTAGCCGACTTTTGCGTCTTTCCACGCTTTGGAGTCAGTTCATCACGTGCATAGCAGTCCACTCGGCTGACTGTCGATTGGACTCCGGTGTAAAATGATGGAACCATGTTTCATCCATCGTCACACGACATCGTCGACGCAACAATTCAGATTTATTACGATTGAACAGCTCCAAACACTGCTTAGAATCATCGATCCGTTGTTATTTTTGGTCGATTGTGCGCTCGCGCGGCACCCTAGCACCCACTTTGAACAGAGTTTTCGCATATCCAAATATTCATTCACGATATGATCAACACGTTCCTTTGATATCTTTAGGGTCGGGTCTCAGCTATCTCAATCAACTTCACTTTACGGTTATCAAAAAATATTTTGTGGACTATTTTGATGTTTTCGTCGGTAACAGCCAACAGCCTCTTGAGGCGTCCACTGCGTCTACTGCGTGCATCGTCCTCGGTGCTCATTTCGCCACTTTTCTACGGTTGGTTTTCCTGGTGCAAAGTCCGAATAATGTTTATTAAACCAAGCCTTGGTTTCAACAATATTTTTTTTGCCAAAAAGAAATGCTTTATTAACACACGAAATTCCTTTTTATTCTTTTTTTTTTTTTTAATGTAACAAAAGTTCTTTCACTAAAAATGCTATAAGTACTAATAGTACAACAGCTGTCAAATTTATACACGCTTTTTTTGAAGATTAGGACTAACTAAAAATCATATGGATTTGATACTAGTATGATCTATAGGTCAGCCTACGAACCTTTCAGCCCGCCTGTTACCATGGTTCAAAAGCAGAAGACGTCACTGCTCGAGACGCTTAAAAGAGATTTTTGTTTTGTCGTAGACGAGCCAGTGAATACATGGAAAGAACCAAAAGATCTCCCATACTTTTCCCATAATTTTTAGGTCTGAATAAGCCTAAACCCTTCTAATAATAATAATAATTAAATCGCTTATCGTTAATAACTCCAATACAATAGAAATAAAAGACATATATTATTGTGTCCTTATATAACTTACTAATTTAGACGCTCTGGAATTAAATCAATATCATAACAGTCTGATTCGATTGATTTTTTGGGTCTGACCGACGCCATTGTTCGTTCCTTGAAGTGTTCAGCTCTTTAACAGAGAAATTACATTCAGGACATTGACCAAACACATTCGATACATATTTATTACATTTAACGTAATGCTACTTTAATTAAGAAGTTCTGCTACCATGTTAGTAAAATATGTGTATCTATAGTGAATGATAAATTGAATACAAGAATAATAAGTTTGATCTTCTGACAACCATAGTAAATATTTCGTTCGCTCGCTTATTGTGTATTTTAAAAATACAAAATTATGAAAACATGACAGTATTTATTTATATTATATTTACAATAAAACATGGATAAATCTCGTTTCTAATATGGACAGAATATGTTGTTAGCTCCATATTTCTTCAAGTAATCAATACATGTAATACAGCTCATTTCATGCATTCCTTACTTCTTTACAATCAAAATACTCTATGTCTTGTACGAAACATTGTAGGGGGTCCGTCCATTCACATTTATAAAATACAAACTAGAAATTACATATACAACATATCGCTGAAAGTTAAATCTAACGAAGGAAATCAAAATCCTTTTGGACGCGCACACGCTAGGTGCAATATATATACTTCTAATTTTTTTGGTTTTGTTACAATGCTCCTCTACATAATCTTCTTTGGCAACATTCAAGATTTTTTTGATATTTGTATCGATAATTCAACACTAAAATGGGACGAACCTTTTGATAACAGCAACATCTCATAATTGATAAATTAAAAACAAAGGATTTTAAAAGATTTTTTTATTACATTTTAAGAGACGACACTTTAAACAGTAATTAAAAAATTTTTAAACATTTCCGACCATTCTCTTTGGAAAGGCAATGTCAAACCACCTTTGACTATTCAACGGCTGGCTGTCGAATTTAATGTCAGAATCACCTCTGCCAGTACGCCAGTATTATAAATTTTATTGTCATTTGGTGATATGTATGTTGTTCACCACTTTAGATAGTTGTTGACTGGGTCGCCAATTTTGATTGTTGAATATAAATTATAATATAAATGAATAGATGAAATAATGCACTTTGATAACTATCAATATATATTTACAAAAAAAGAAGATAGAACGAATCGAAAACAGAATAATAGTTGAGTAGAAGGCTTGAAAAGCAGATCGGAAGTGAGTAGATTTTGGAAATGAAAATGATAGGAAGACAGTTGGAGGGGAGCAAGAACTAGAAAGATAAAAGTAGGGATCCAATTAGAAGTTAAAGAAATCTAGAAATTTTGAGTTAAGAAATTGAGGAAGGGACAGATTGTTGAACTTTTACTTGAAAGACATGTACTATTAAGATGCAATTAAGGAAGAAGATGAGTTACAGTCGTCATGCGGTTAGTAAGTAAAATTGAAACGTTAAAGGGGTTATAGGAAAGTACAAGTAATAATGTTATTTACACATAGCACAATAGACAGGTACAAACACAAAAGATTTAAGTAGACAAGTTGAAATAGATATTTACATACATAGTAACAATAATAGAATAATACAAAAGATAAGAATATAGAAAAGAATTCGAAAAGATATTTAGAATATAAAATATATTCAAATATAAAATTAATACAAAAAATGTAAACTTTTGTGGCGAATTTTTGCAGCAATAGTCAGTTTTGTACGTATGTCATTTCTTGTCTTTTTTTATTTTGATTTCACGTGTCTAATTCTTCAGTTGTCCATTTCCCGAATTTATAACTTTTACTTCTTTTGTACTCTTTTTAACTAATATTTAAAAATCTCTATTCCTATAAATTGTAAATTTCACTTTTCCCTTTTAATAATCGAAATTGTGTTTAAGCTGATCGCTTGGTGAAACATTTTGGATAATTTGAATAAAAGAAATACTTCGTTGTTACGTTTCAGAAGTTTATTTAGATTTCTCTAACATGTTTCGGCTATCATGCCATTTTCAAAGAGCATTACAAGCTGCCAGATGATGTACAATATTTCGTAGGTAGCTAAGTGTTTATTACGGTCTTTAATAGAGGGGAAACTCCGAAATCTGTCTGTTCGTTCAATAGAATTTTATTGTTATAGTTCGCAAGTCTAGTCTTTTACCTTTATTTTGTGTATTCAGTATTTATTATTATAATTGAAATGATGTACTATATTTGTATTTGCGAAACATTGACGGTGGATACGGCGGTAAAGAAACAGTTAGAAGGCAGCTGATGGAAATACTGTAGACAGAAAATGTGAAGGTATTAGAAAAAGTAGAACAACGACGCCCCAATGATTTTGATGTAGCGCACTTTCCTACAAATTATAATCAAAAACCATTGTTAAACTATACGAATTAAGTAAAAATAAGTTAAAGAGAAAAATCTTTCATTCTCCCTCCCCCAGCGACCCCCGTGTTAGTTCATTTCTTAGCACTTACTTAGAAGTAGTGGCGTAATATTATTTATTTGAAGATTTGTGGTTACTTGAACCTTTTTATAAGTATACATTACCATCTTTTGTACAATTTGTCTCTAAGTAAAATTCACAATTTTTAACTTTAATAAAATGTTCTTTAGTTAATTATTTACGGAAAAAGTATGGACAGTGGTTTTAACAACAATTTGACCTTTATAACACACAGAACTCCACCTCAGATCGAAAAACTTGAAGTCATGATATACTTTTGAAATTCGTGCATTAGGCTCTGTAATATGACCAGCCATCCCTTGTAAACGAATTCATCAAAAAGTTGTCATTAGATTTTTTTGGTTTACTTATACGATTTTTGTTACCGGCTCATATTGCCTCGAAATAACTTAAAAGCATGTCGCATCTTTGGAATTCAATCTTTATTACTCTAATACTCTAACAAGTACTCGTGAAACTAGGTCATAGGTCATCTACACCGACTTTTCAACTTTCCAATAAGTAAATTAACAGCAGCTTCTAAAATTCTCAAAATATAATATCAATGAGAACTATATAATACTACAATCAACTACTACAGGATACTTGCATAGTTTTATAGTTTTCAAAAATGCCTTTTAACAAAATTGCATAATTTTGTAAAATTTCTTTCTACAAACTACTTTGTTAATAAAACAAATTAAAATTGTTTTGTTAAACGTTGGCTTCTTAAGCTGGATAAGTTTTTATAATAGATAAAGCTATCAGTAAGATAAGTGGTAATTATTAAAAGTATTAGAATTGAAAATGGGTTGTTACTATACTCAATTTCCTTATTTATTAAACAATTCAAACAAACCTAAAGAGATATTGATGTTCTTTCTTCATTTAAATGGTAAACAGGCTAACAAATAAACGAGCAAAGTTATAAGGCATTGGTTTCAGATCTAACAGCAGAATTTGATAAAATCGACAGCAAACGTCTCCTGGAATATTATAAAACTAAAAACGTATTGAATGGACGTCAATAGCAAAAACAGAATCATTCTATACAAAAACTTTAAGTACACCATTGGTAAATAACGAATTAATAGAATCACTCTGGACAATATGTGTTAAAACAATGTTGCTCTTTAGCCCTCCATTGTTTATGATATAACATAATATTTCCAAATCAGATGAATATTGAGAAAAAGACAGGAAGAAAGAAAAGTCATAAGAAAAGACAAACTTAAAAAACTTTTGGGTGTTTCATTCTCACCAACAACTAATTCCTACTGGGCAGACAGTCCCTATGATTTAGACTATACTGCCGAAGGGTAGGGCAGAAGGTCCTCTTCAGTCTTCTTGTAGGGATTTTAGGAGTGAGTGGGTGGGTGGTGTTTAAGGAAAAACAGACGAACCGAACGAAATGATGACATTTGCAATAAAAATGATATTATTTCGAGTAATATTTATTTGCTTCAAATAATAATTTTTAATTTTATCCAAAACTTCTTAAAATAACTTAAGAATAAGGTGTCTAATGAAATTTAAATGTTAAATTTAAATAAGATGAATGGTACTGCTTTTTATTATTGCAAATATATCTAATATTAGGTTTAATGGATGCAAGCCGAATTCTCATGTCAGTCTCCCCATTAATTCTGTTTCGGAATTTATTTTTTGTCGACATATAAGCTGAGAACCCCGTTTCACTCATATATGTAGCTGAAAATGGTAAAAGTGCTAACGCGGCCTTTTGTGACAAATGAGCATATTCATCTTTTAAACTGCACCAGAATTCCATCAGTAACAGCATTCATTAAATTTTTTTTTGTAATGTTGACTCAAATGTCATTTCAATAAATGTTTGGTATACATCTGTTGACATGGTTGAAGGTTTCACATTAACAATAAATGGGTTTTTAATCCACTGCATTAGTTAGTTATGATTATAGTTTTCAATTTCATAGGGGGTTAATTTGTTTTGTCTTGAATGTTATAAATAAAAGCACTTATGTTTGTCGGATTTCCGGATATACGGAACACAGTTTAGAAAATGGTGATCTAAACCACATTTGTGTTGATTCCATATTTATATTTATTAAATATTAGATTGGCGAGTGTTATGTTATTATTTTAAACCGTAGAGAAAGAATGTTTTACTGGCGGTGCATGGATGATATACCAGAATATTTAAGATAGAAAGGGAATAATATCAAAGAGATTCACCCCTATATATCACAAACATTTTTTTTTATAATTGAACATGTGTTTTGCCAATTTTTAATGGAAGCATTGTCAACGTGAGACGTTGACACAAGTTGAAGAAGCTAAGAACAATAGTATTTGATAGAAACGGCAAAGAAATTGTGTGAAGTATGCAATAAGGAAAAATAAAGAATCTCTATTGCATACAATGACAATATGTGATGATTTATCAATTGAGGTACTGATTAATGATAAAGAAAAGGGATAGATTGGATAAAAATAATTTTAACAAGAAAATTAGATTATTTAGTTTGTGTATGATTATAAATAGTTGGTTATTGATTATATTTTAGTTTACTGCAATTACATATAGTCGCAAACACAATTTCAATTAAATACTGAATTGTATAATATAAGGTCTGTCGTCGATTCAGTTGGACAAGTAGATGTTATAGTAAGGCTTCCCTCTAACAAGTGAAATACTTCAGTTAGCAGCAGATAACAATAGGTGGCGATATATTATATAACCAGTTATCGTAAATAAGGAAGTAATCTATAACAACTTTTATTTATAGGAATTTAATAACATTGGGTTACAATCATTTAAGTACTTTCATCTATTACAAAATAAGTCAATAAAGTTCATTAGCTTTATTTGTCTGAAACCAATTTTGATCCACATTTTATTGAATAGACATGAATAGCAATAACGTTCGAGCTAGTAGGTACTTTATGTGCAATAAATCATTTCATTGAAGTTGAATAGGAAGCAGTTTTCTTATTATAAGGATTTCGATTGGACGCCTACCTAAAATACGCTGTTAGAAAAATAAAATCACCCAAGGACCTGGAATCTACGAGGCATGCTTTTTAAGTAAGTACCGTTTTGAAATTAATAAAAAACGTTCAAAGATATCTTAATAATTTTATTTTTACATGAAAGTCTGTACCTTAATCTACTTTTTTACATAATTTCCTTCAAAATAGAGGAACTTGTCGTAACGTTTGACCAATGACCAGTTTTTGAAAACCCTTCTCATAAAACTCTTCCGCCTGCCTTGTTTACTGTTGACCACTGCATCACAACTGTTTTGACTTCGTCATCGTCTTGAAGACGCTGACCTCCCAGTCACTGGGTGTCAGATCAGGGCTGTACGGAGGATGATCTAGAGTTTCTAAGTGAATAGATGTGGTGAGATCTTTGGTGCGATTAGCCACATGCAGACATTTAAGCGGCCATCTTTAAATGCTCTCACCCACTTCCTTACTGTTCCATCACTCATAATGTTTTGTCCGTAAACTGCACAGATCTTACGATTTCACGATGAATATCAATCGGTTTTACTCCTTTAGCACTAAGGAATCGGATAGCAGCCCGGACTTCACAGTCGGTGGGACTCGCGATTATCGGAGGCATCTTAAACACTCAGTAAACAACGTAAACAAGGGCGAATCAGAGTGTAATGGCGTTAGTGGGTAGGTGAGAGATGTAGGTACTCAGTGTGCATGCGCGGAGCGCTGACCGCAGCGCTGTGACGGCAGAATTTCAAAACATGCCTCGTATGTAGACACAAACGTAGGCGAAACGATCCCAAAGTGAATGCCCTCGAAGGTTTATACGCGACGACAAAATGCAGAGACTGTACATAATTATTGTTGTAATATTTGTATGGAAATACAAAAAACTGTAGAGACCAACGTACAATGCTATACTTAAATTATTATATCGTAAAACACATTAAACATTTTCTAATAAAATTTTAACTATACTTATAACGGCAATGGTTCTTATCAGCATATATAGCACTACGGTAAAGAGATATGAAGCTATGTTCATTGGTGGATGCGCACGGTAACTTATTATAATTAGGGATTCATAGACATACGCAAATAATACTTAGAGGAATAACAAATACCTCAATTTGAATATTGGTTATTAAAATAGAATGCTGTTATGTATTATTCGATCCTGAAAATTATAAAAAGCACTGTTATTGACGTTATTGTGTTACTATAAATCCGACCGATCTGATCTGACTATCTCAATAACCAGAGTCTTTGCGTGTTTCATTCCCACCAACTATTGATGCTGATCCGAGGACCTGCACTAAAGTGAAATCCGGAGGATAGGGCGGAAGGCACTCTTCGGCCTCTTTGTATAAATTATGGGAATGGATGGGCAATAAATACTTGTTTTGAATGGAAATACAAATAGTACTTCTAATTTATAAACTATCTTGCAAACAATGTCTGATTAAAAACATTTTGTCAATTTTAAATGCAGCAATTGCTAATTGGCAAAAATCAAAACCTTCTAAAAGGTAATTAAGTCATGACAATAATGCTACTATAGATAACCAACGCGACGTCCTCTCAAATTGATTAATGTACAAAATGAATTTCCAACATTCCTAAATTGTTTTAAAGGTAGCAAACTTCACTAATATCTGTTTCAAACAGTCAAGTCATTGTAATAAGTATAGCAATTTCTCCAGCCAATTATTCCGCAATTACAAATTAGTTTAGCAACTATTTGTGCAATTAACCCTGTTATTGGGTTCACAGTATAACTCCAGTTAGAGCAGATTAACTTACAGATTTATGTTGCACGTTTAACAGCGGTAACTGCTCCCGTTTTGGAGGGTATATTGAACTGTACACACAACCCCATAAATTAGAAGCTATCTATCTTCCAGAGTCATTCCAGTAAAGTGATAGATACTTCTTCATTGTATCTCATTTTCACCAGAAAGCCAGTGCGAAAATGAGGAAACCTTAATTAAGTGAGGAAATTAATCGTCAGATATGAAAACGTACTCTTTACAAATTGAGTATTATGGCTGCCCTTACGGATTCTTCTAACATAAATGCGTCTTTTGGAATTAGTGAAATCACTAAGTGATTCAGTAAAGGTTCGTTATCCAAGAGTTGCAGAGCTCAAAATTTTTATAAATAAACGAAATTTACTTAAAATTTGCTTACACTAGGCTCTAATGAAAGCTTCAATTGCCAGACTGATTGTAAAATTTTCATAAGTAGAGAGAAGATAATGACAAGAAATGGGGTGTACGTCACGGCGCACAGAAACAATCGAAGCTTCTATAACGAATTTGTTAGTAATTTCTATTTATTTAAACTAATCTTGAATATAACTAAATTATTTAACACTACAGTACATTATTGGAGCAATTGATTATTTATTTTATTTTTGTATTTATATCACTGAATATCACTTTGGTGAATGGTTGTGCCGATCCGACACTAGTGTGTGCGGGTATTTTTTATATAATACTTTGCGTGGCGTCCAGACTCATACAATTGGTCACTTTTACCTGCCAAATGTTGCACACCAGCAGGAGTCCTCTTAAGCTTACCGTTAAATTGGGCACCGTGATCAGGCGGATACACTGCAGGAGGCACAGTTTAATTGATGTTGTTAATATAATATCAAAACCTTATTTATAGATTACAAAATTCTATGGGTATTCTGTACATTTACCGCTTATTCTATTAAACACACACTGATAAGTCGACTATAATTTGTTAGATTAGATTAGGTTAGGTTAGGTATGTTGATCCGTTTCACTAACACCTACTTTCACTTCGATGTTTGATGCACAATCAAATTTAAAATCAAACTAAAGTTCTAATGCAAATAACTCTACACCAATTAATTAGTTACTTGTTATGTACATATTTTCCTGCTCACAGTAGGGGTGTGGTTAATTGTCTCGATCTTCATTCGGTGCCCAATTGAAGGGTGTTTATAAATACTACCTGTTTTCGGAGCCTAATTGCGCTACGTCCATGGTGTTAAATGGTTGCCGGCAAAGAAGTAGTTGATTGTAAGCACTGACAAAGGGATGTTTTATGCAAGGGGTACCGTTAGGCTCATTAGCAAGCATTCTGACTTCGGTCAATGATAGAAGTCGACTAGTACAAATGGTTCTTCAAGTTGATGGGCTATTAGAAGTATATAAATTAGTAGAATGAATTCAATTTTGAAACTTGCGCTTGAGCTCATTTGGTTACTGTTTATGCCGCTTCTTTCTAAAATATTTTGAAGTCCGATTTACAGCCGGTTATACCGGAAGTGGATGTTAACTTTCTTGTTTTAAATGGAATGGCATACTTTTTGTACATTTTCCGATAGAAAATCTGAATTCACGCTTATTTTATAGGAGGCACTACCCCTATAAAAAATAATTATTTCGAGTTATTTAATTCTTTTCAAATTTTTTGACATTTGCACGTTAACATTTAAAAAGCCGTAATTCAAATAATTTTTAAGATTTTTGCTTTATAACTCGTAACAATTATTTTTAACTATTCACATTATCGAAAAAAAAAATGTGGTTTTTAACTAAAATGTACAGGGTGTCCAAATTTTGTGGTCAAAGTTGGTCAACTTCAAAGGGGTATAAGTCAATTTTTTTAAATGGAATGACCTATTTTTGACTACATATTCGAATTCCTCATTGAGTTTGGCGTCTATTGAAATGGGACTATCCTATACCTTTGTTTATACTTTTTGAGAAAATTTACAATTTGTGAAGATGTTGCTATTTTGCACTGCATACGTATAACGTTAATGAAAGCAGTGTGCTGTGATTTCGAAACAATTGAACAATCAATTGTTGTTAAGTGTCAGAAAGTGTATGCCGTCTTCCAGACCCCACAATTTTGAATTGTTCCAGTAAAGCATCCCCAATGACTAATTTAGATCAAAACTACAGTAATAATCAAGACATTTTCAATTTATTTTATTTACATGGCGAATGTGGAAAAATTACAAAAAGAACTTGCAGACTTTTTAATGAACGTTATCCAAACCAACCGAGAATGACTGGAATTTTTTTTTTAAAAAATGAGTCAAATTTTTTACAAAATGATATCGGAAAATAAAACATTCACACGAAACCAATCGTAGACAGAGAAGATAATGAAATAAATGTTCTTGCCTATTTTCACACTTAGTTTTAATAATTAATAATAATAAACATATAATTTAATTCCTCGATTTTAAATGATTTCCTACATGATATACAATATTAAAACAGACTGATGTAAAACTAATTTATCAATTAATTTTTACCTTCTACATATTACCTCAAATTAATAAGAGAAACTTGCCACTGCTGTCACGCTCTCTCCGGGAATCGAACCCAGGACCTTTGACTTTAAGCGCCAATGCTCTTACCAATAAGCTAAGAGAAATGACAGCACTAACAACGACGAAGGTACTTCCAAAGTCACAGAATGAACGGAATCAATGTCTTTTATTACTAATCATTAATAATGAAATTGGAGAATTTTTTAGTGGAGATAAGTTTTTAAATACATTAATGTAATATTAATTTTTGAATTAAATACTACAATTTACCTCAAATTAATGAGTAATGCGTAGTGGAAATGCCCACCATATTATTTCTTACATCCTAAACCTGGAAACATTATCCATAGAATGTAATTCTAGTTTTAGTAATTTTATGTAGCCCTCTTAGAATTTTCAAAATCACATTACAAGTGAATACCAATCGTATGTATTAATGATTTGTTTTGCTGACTTATAAGTACGATGCACTGTTTGCTTATGGACAAAGTTCTAATTTTAGCGTTAGCAAATTAGGCGCTGTCAGTCAAATAAACGGCGATCACACCCTGCCAAATGTAATGCTTGGTTAGACAAAGCAGAGGTATTTCTTTTTTTTTTTCGTTTGAACCACTAATGTGGCTTTATTATGCCAACATCGGCTCTATTTATTTTTAAAATTGATTTCTAGTGGTTTGTCCTTTCATATCCAGGCGATCAGTAACTCAGAATAAATAAGGAAAACATTTAACTGTTCAAAAAGAAGAATCAATTGCTAAAGGAAAATCGTTGTTTATTAAATTTTGTCCTCAGTAAGCGTTATATTGGAAGCGATTTAAAAATATGCTACTACAATATTTATGTTTGTGTACGTTTAAATTTATTCATGCGGAACCCTGATGCTATTTTTATGTGTTCCTTTATAACATGCTTGACTTGGTAAATTTGTTTTCCACCGAAATATGTTCTCTTTTACTAAATCGGATTTTTTAAGAACAGAATAAATAAAAAGGTTTGACTTTATTTCTATAGTTTACATTTAACATATTTAGACGTAATAATGTATTATGTATGAAATAATTTTCATCGTCTGTAATATTTTACTTTTTGTTTGTGCCTTTGCTTTATGGAAATTAGGAATCATAATGATGAATATAAATAAATAAACACACTTTAATTTGCACTAAATAACTTTATTAAATTCTTAACGGTCATTTCACCCTACTAGGGCATCTTCAGAAATATTGGTTCAATACTTCACACTTCTACTACCAACACTTCTTCTGAAGATGCCCTAGTAGGGTGAAACGACCGTTAAGAATTTAATAAAGTCATTTTGTGGAAATTAAAGTGCGTTTATTTATTTATATTCATCAATATTCTGTAATTTTAATTTGATATATTGATTTTAGATACAAAATGATAAAAACCTCATTGAAATTTTATTGTAGAAATATGCACTTTGCGATTTAATTGATTATAATTTAGTCAATAATGCAGGTCCCACGATTTTATGTCCATTCGGGATCTAGGAAAAAATTCCACGGGAAAAACAATGCCAAAAAAAATTCCACCGAAAAAACTGCACCCACAAAAATACCCCTCGGAAGAAAATCCCCCGAAAATTATTATAAACTTTATGAGTACTACTGAGACTTGATGACGAATAGAAAGGCTAGAATGTTGTTTTATTGCAAGGTGATTGTTTTTCCACAGAATAGGATACTCATTATTTGTTGTTTTTTTTTGTATTTTGATATCAGTCAAAGTTTAAATTAAATGATAAAATCTCATTTTTGGTTTATACTTTTAAACACTGTTTGAATTATTTTATAACCTTATTAATGTATAATAGCAAGTCTTTTCCATAAGAACGGATTAATGATTTTAATACGTATTACTATTTGTGGAAAAGGTTGGTTTGGTAGACTTCGTATTCGGTATAAGTGCGAACATCAGGAACGGTTTAAGGTCGTTTATCGAGGTATTATACAACTGCACTCGAAGCAGTTACTGGTTAACAGCCACAGACAGCACATTAAATGCCATTTCTTGGGATTTACCACTAACTATAAACTATAACTCATAAACCTTTAACAAGATCCTCTTCAATTACTAATATCGACTTATTCGACTCAATTGACATCTCCATCTGACACTTTTGACATAATTCTGACCTAGATCTTATTCCTTTATTTCGGTATGTACGCCTTATCATGCAGATAGCTACAATGTCGATGGATTTAATTTGACAAGTTAATCATCTTGATAAGGTACTCACCGTTGGGCACCTATACTTCCTCTTATCCTGCCCTAATCGTTCAATTTCCCAAAAACTAGATATACCACATCCCTAACCATTTGCAAACAGTAATTTAATGTAGGTCTTCCTCTGGCCTCCATTACTTCTGTGTCTGCTTCTAATGTGTCTCTAAGGTTAATTCGTATTTGCACACAACTAACTTGCGTACAAGCAACGAAAAGGTAGGGTGGTAGGGTACTAGGTTGTACCAGCACCCGCATATTGTTTTTAAAAATTTTCTTGCGAAATGTCATCTTTTCCTTCCCAACTTTTAGTCGTCGATGCCACACTTGTCTGTCTTTGTCCCTTGCATACACCCGCCATAATTTATGACCTGATGTACAGTTTCTATAATTCTCAATACCCAGCTATAGTCTAACTATCTCTATCATTTTTTTGCCGCCTCTTCCTTTCTCTATTTCTTCCGATTTTTACCACCCTTAAGTTAGTCGGTATTAAGTAGATAGTCAATAATAATTTACCGCACCGCATCGATTCAACGCGCCATATTTTTAATAAGAAAGGCAATATTGTAGATACTGTAAATATTTTTTGAATAGACGTATTAACTATTCTGCAATCAACTCATTAACAAAAAAATCCCTGCAAAAATTTAATTAGGATTGTAATTTGTACAGGGCGTTCAGAAACAAATTCAAAGTTTAAAAACTCCAAAGACGAATAACTTCATTTTTTCAAATGACCTAGCATATTTTATTTTGTCATTCGATTCCATTGGCATCACGTTATCCTTATGACTTGGTTATAACAAGTAAAAATTTCAACATCCTAAGTAATTTTTTATGGTTGTTACGATTTTTAATATTTTGGGTTGTGGTGCACTGTTTTTCCCAATAAATTAAATTATCTCAGAAACTATTAATCGTAGGCATACAAGTTGGTTATCAAAGTCACCTTAGAATTTTATGTTTCATATGAATTCATCGTAAAAAATATACTATTCCATTTAAAATAAGAAAGTTGATATCAACTTCCGGTATTACCGAAATGTCCTACAGTTAAAATTATTTTAGTTAAATAGATCATCCTTGATAACTCCTACTCCCAACTCCCAAATATGTAACATGCTTAGTTTCCTTAAAACGTCTAATGTACCACTCAGTTTGAATGACCCTGTATGTCCTCTCCACCGTTTAATATCTACTTGGATTTCTCGAAAGATCCTTACATTTTTAATAATCTTTGTCTAATTTCCAAATTAAATGTTTGAGAACACAGTGAGTCGAATTTTATTTCTTTTTGTTAAAAGCAACTCAATCATTATTAAAAGGAACCCTATTAAACATTAATAAATCCACAAATAGTGGCAAATCTATAAGAAGGATCTATAAGAAGTCATTCACTATCCTTAGTGCGTTTATTTATTAACCAATGAATAATTAATACTAAACTACTAGTAACTAAAATAATGAGCTATTGGATTATTTTAATATTGTAAGATCATTAAATAATTCACCATTTATTCACTACATACGTCATTTTAACTTCATAAACTGGAAAATTGAATATCAAATATATATAGGTATACCCAATCAAAACTTATCCTTGTTTATCAAGAAAACCCTAAAGACCATCAACAGTAATTAATTTTATAGGGTCGTAAAATGGCAGTAAATACGAATAAGGTCATAAACAAAAATCTTCGATACGAACCACAGCCACCTATTAAGTACCAAATATATCCAGAAGGTAAATATTGATTAGTTAATTTTAATTCGGCAGATGCTACGAATATTTGGTATATTTCAACTAATATTTGTGTAAAGAATTTTATTTCTGCTACTAAAATCGGTTTATCTAACGGTGTATTTAGATTTTCTGTAATAGTTATCGTGTTTAGCGACAAAAGATCAAAGTAAGTATAAAATCGTGTAACTAATCTAAAGTATAAGCACTGAGGAATCCATAAATCGACCGGTAACTTTGAAAGTATTTTTAAAACCAGATGCAAAATCATAAATATTGCTACTATAAATTTTATTTAACAAGAAATTAACACATACTTACCACAATCTATTATAAATGTTCTCCAAAATTTGACAATTTGTTATCTTTACTGTTTCAGAATATTAAGTGCTTTTTGGGTCCTATAACGGCCTGAGAGGGAGAGATTTTAGTCGGTAGATTCGAGGACATCTTCCTCGGGAATCCGACACTACCCAGTCGCACGGGCGATTGGGTGTCTTTCGAAGATATCCTCTTCACCCCGAAAACAAAAAAAATACGCATAAACATATAAGCAGCAATATTTACAAAATTGTCTACCAATAGGAATTAAAACTAAACTATATGATCAAGAGCAATATTTAATTTTTAAAAAGTTAGGAATGTTTAGAGGATTGAAATATTTGTGAACGAAATTGGTGAAAATTGGAGGGATGCTCCAGTATTTTGCGAATACTGTATATGTGTACAGAATAACTGAAGACTAATAGTATTATAATTTAAATGCGGAAATTTAATTACAAGTTAGGGAATTAACATATCCAACTTCCAAAAAAAAATTAATTTTATTAAGAACATGCCAGTGACATTTGGAAATTCGCAAAATCATTTTTCATTCAAATTAGTAGATCAAAATGTAAATGAGGAACGCTATTTTCGTCAATGTCACTTCAAAATGGATTTCAATTGTGATACCTAAACTACTCAAGAACACGGAAAAGTTTCCTTAAAAAGGAGCATAAGACAAAAATAATAGAGGTGTCTGTCTAAAATTAAAATCAATAAATAAACAAATTTAAGGAAAACCTCGAAATGGTTTATCTTTGTGGAAACCTAAACAAATTTTGGAGTAACTTTCGAGTTTTTCTTCACAAATTTAACTTTTTTACTTGCAATATTTGTAAAATAGCATCTCAATTTAAGAATAAAAGACAGTAAGGAGGAAGTCATCACTAAACTAATAGAAAACTTCAACAAGTTCATTTCGGCCCATGAAGCGCTTTACAAACAGAGATACAATACTCTCCCTATGACCGCCATGTATGAATTTTGACATTCAAGCATGATCAACACCTCAAAAGATTGGTGATTTTTAATTACAAAACTACAATTAAACTGCAACAACCGGGATATCGAATGTAGATAATGTGACGTGTTCAGTCACGAACACACAATCAACGAACGAAAACAACGAAATTTATTAACAACTAAAATTAAATTAACTACAGTTCTGATAAACACAAGTCTACACAATTGTTCACATTAGTAAATCTACTTCTCTCATCGCCGTATTCTTCGCCACTACTTATACTCGCGTTTCACTGCCGCCACTCTTTGACTATCGCCTATATATCGCTGCTGTCACTTGTCAACGCACGATGTGAACAATTTGACTTGGTCCGCCCAGTGCACTCGCTTCTATAGTTTTCAGCATTCCTTCTAGAGCGTTCTACAACCTTCTCGTATTACTATTATATTCTTATTGATCGTTGCCAGAATATTCCAGACGTATCTAGGAAGGCCGAGAATGTCAATTATCTTTTCCAGGAAGGTGTTGTTAATTAGGACTGAACCAACACAAACCGCAGGTACAGTTCGTGACAATACATCAGTTAGTTCCATTTTTTATTAGACTTTACATGGTCAGCTAATTACAGAATATAGCTCCACCAATTTGCTTTACAAACCTACCTCGACTGGCACCGTAGACATTATAAGATTGATACACAATTGAAGTGAAAATTCACTGGTTTTCTGTTACCGACGTTTCGCTTTCAATCGTTAAGATCATCTTCTGATGCTGCTAAATAAGTCTCAGTTTCTCTATTTTAGTTACAACAGCTTGGTTGCAGCCCTCTTTCTCATTTTAGTAGTAATGTTATATATACCCTATGATAGAGTACTCGTAAGGTTGAAATTATTGTGAATTAAATTAAAATTTTAGAAACAAAAAACCAGTTTTTTCTTCTCCCTTTCCAGTTTTAAAAAGGAGTTAAATATGGGACTGTTTTCTATTTTGTCTAGTTTCTAAAATTATATGAGGTATTTTGAACGAATTAGCCATTGAAATCCGTTTGGGCTCTATTAAGATAAAAAGACGACCATGTTTAAAATATCGCCGACTATTTCTATAAATGCATTGTCACGACTACAAACAGAAAATAAAACAACAAATCTGACAACTCCTTGTTCCTAGAAACAAAAGATAATCGACATTGCTATTCAGGGCAACAGCAAAGTTGACTTCGTTTTTCCGCATCAAGAACTCCTGACAGCATATATTTGAATTAAGCGAAGATTTGTAAACTGCAACCTACGTTTAATAAAAATGAGGCTACATGACACATAAACTGAACATTTAATTCGAATTTATAAGATGCTTTGAACGATGCAGAATTCATAAAACAATATAAAAGCAAACAGAGGTTAATGTTATTGAAACATAAAACTTTAGTGTCTGAAAAATAGGATGAATTGATTAAAAAAAAACAGAAGCTGTAAAATAAAAGCCACTCAATATTACACACTAGGAAGACTTGCCGAAAGAGCAACATAATATCTTTCATTTTTTGTTTCATTTGTAGAAAATTTATGAAAAGTTATTGTTTATCGTGTTATTGTATCTAAGAATCCATTTATTTAAGTCTGAGTCCTGATTCTTATGATCACGATTTCCGCTCTCAGAACCAAACAAATCACATACAAAATGGATTGCATCTAAGCGTGAAATGTTTTAAACAATATGAGCATTAGAATTATTATCTTACGCATTAATATTTTGAGTTTCACATGAATTGTAAATAGCTATTAAAATTACTATTTCGTGCAATAATGTTTTTCGCTTTGTGCATCATAATTATATGCATTAACATAATTACGTAAAATGTCCTATAATTATTATCGTTGTAAGGAAAAACGCGGATTATGTGCTGCTTTTCCGGGTGTATTGCTATACCACATTGAATGATATCAATTCTTCTTCAAATAGCTTCTTAAAGAATTTAATTCACTATAAAACGAATATATATATACAGGGTCATTCAAACTAAATGGTACATCAGACGTTTTAGGGAAACTAAGCGTATCACAGATTTGAAAATTTGGGAGTTGAGAATTAGGGTTATCAAGGATGATCTATTTAACTAAAATAATTTCAACTGTCGGGCACTTCCGGTTATACCGGAAGTTGATGTTGACTTTTTTTTAAATAAAGAATGGAAAACATCCAATGTACCGAAAGGGGATAAAAACTGGAATTGAATGACAAAATAAAATATGCTAGGTGCTATTTGACAAAATGAAGTTATTCGTGTTTGAAATTTATAAACTTTAAAAATTTTTTTTGAACGCCCTGTACAAATTATAAAGTTTAGTTTTAGCATGACGTTAGCCTTACAACTTGGCTATAATAATTAAAAATTTCAACATTCTAAGTCGTTTTTTTATGGAAGTTATGATTTTTTATAATTTGGGTTGCGGTGTAATCTTTCTTTCAATAAATTAAATTATCTCAGAAACTATTCATCGCATAATGGGCATACAAGTTGGTTATCAAAGTCACCTTAGAATTTTATGTTTCATAGGAATTGATCGTAAAAAATATACCATTCCATTTAAAATAAGGAAGTGTCCGACAGTTGAAATTATTTTAGTTAAATAGATCATCCTTGATAACTCCTACTCCCAAGTCTGTAAAATGGTTAGTTTCCATAAAACGTCTAATGTACCACTCAGTTTGAATGACCCTTGTATATATGTCTCTCTCACCCAGTCGCTGCCGAGATACAACCTACGTTCACGTTGTCAATGCACCACTATCACTGAAGTTTGGACTTAATAGTTCACTTAGACCACGGTCCTTCAGTCCGAATCTTTATTCTACTAAGGATTTTTGTTTCGGTAAAGAAATACCTAAATGAAATTATTGATGATTTATAATAGATAGAAGAGATATTTGTTTTGAAAAGAAGACACATTTGAAAGATTGTTTGAATGGTATTGTGTGCTTTTCTTAAAAATTGTTCAAGAGATCGTAGATTACGATCTAGGTAACACAGTAAAATGTGATTTCTTACCCATCGAATAGAATTCATTAATAAATTGTCTAAAAGCCTTTTATGATGTATATAAACATCAGGGATATGTAAAACTGCCCTTTCAAATGCCACCGTTATTTTTATAAACGGCTACCTATTATAATGATTTATAAAAACGCGCCGGATTATCACTACCTAATTGTAGGCATTTGAAAAGTTTTACAATAAAGGTAATGTATTTTCTATATAAGAAAAAAAGGGGAAAAAATGAATAAAAACGATCACATAAAAGAAAAATAATGTGTCTATATTAGTATCCTTATCTTTTTTGGATATTTTATGATGTTTATACAATTCCAAAACAGGCAAATGTTATTTAATTAGATATACTCCATGTAAATACACGATCCAAATTTGACCTACTGACGATATAAGCGAGCAAACGTAGCACTGGACAAATAATGAAAAATAAGTGCCGGGAAAAACGTCTCATTCCAGCTGTGTACCTAAGTTTATTTTATAGTATTGATGTTATTGATCATTATAAATATGGAAATTGTTATAAATTTTTCTTTTTTAACATTAACTATTAACAATGTATACAAAAAACTACATGTTAACTTGTCCAATATTTCGTGCTTTTATGATCACTTGAAAATGGCTTAACTCAGTGAAATAGATTATTAATGTAGTATGTATTTAATTTAAATAGCCGTTATACTATCTTCCTGCGAGTGCAGAACGATCATTATCTCATTTTATAAACGAAATAACTGATCAGTGCTGTCTAATGTACGTATAATACACACATTTTCGATTTAATCTTATCTAAAAATGATAAAGATGTAGGCCAGGCTCTAACAGGCTCGCTCGAGTTGGTAGGAGAATGGAATGTGATTCCACATCATACGCCGAATATCTCATATCAAATATGGCATCATAAACTTAGTATGCCGGCAATGAATAGGGAAATTCGTTTCAATCCGTAACATCTATGTAATGTTATCCAGCATCTCCTTACTCAAATGATCGAGGCTCAGGAACTATCATAACAAGATCGTCAGTCCGAAGTGCATTTCCCAAAAACTAGACTAATACATTTCTACAATTATTTCCGTCTTCCCCTGCCTCCCTTTACTCCTGTTTCTGCTTTAACAATACTTTTAAATAATAGTTCATGTCTCAGAATGTGTTCTACCAACCTATCTCTCATTTTTTTTTAAATGCAAATAAGCACTATGTAGGGTCTTATAAATAGCCAGGGTAAATAATTATCGAGGAGATAATTGGAGATAATAATTGATCCGCGAAGCCATCAAGTAGTCTGCGTGAAGAGGAAGTCCACGACCAGATGCGACAAGTACTGGCAGTGGGTGTAACCCTATTCCGAATTCCCAGAGACGGATATACGAGTACTCCGTAACCCCATTTGCCCTCCAGATTTACTCAAAGGGTTGGTTTCTATATTATAGTATTAGTACTCACATATTTAAAAATTGTTTTATATAATGCAAATAGCAAAAGATCTCCGATAGCTCCTTGAGAAACATCAATTTCTACCGAAATTGTACTATTACTTGTATCGTTAACCTTCTAACTAAATCTTTTCTACATATATTTCGACTTTCTAAATTTTCTTCAAAGTTTTTCGTTTTACTGAAAGAAATAGTAGTAGAATGTTTGAATAAAACTTATTGAAATGTTTAAATGTGTTTTCTGTATTCAATTTTAAAATTACTACCATTTATATACAGGGTGTAACAAAAGGTCTTGCACAAACTACACCATGATGAGATCCGATAGGTCAAAACCGGTCGTGGGATATGGCATTCGGTTCGTTGTACCTACTTGATAGGACGCGTTACAAATGTGAGATCTTCGATCTTAATATTTAGACGAATAAGGATTTTAATTCCGTCTTTTTTGAATATGTTACGCCATAATGATTTATGATACTAAATGGTCAAAAAAAGCATAGCATGTGCCTAAAAATGCTTACTTAGCATTTATACGTAAATTTAACAATTGGTTTTCAACCAAAAGTAGTATTTTGTAACTGGTTTCTGCAACAGTGCACCATTAAAATTTTCGTTTCGTTGTACACTTTATGGACGAAGAAAATTTTGTAAGGGATGCCATAATTATTTTTCATAATTTCCAATGGGTTGAAAGGAATCGTCATACGATTTAGTCAATCAAGACACCAATAAACTTCTTTATGTAACGTTTAGGCCGGCATTGTTGGCGATTATTTGATTGGGCCAATATTTTTACCAGATTTATAGAAAATTTCTTAAAAATGATTATTCTCTCTTACTTGAGAACGTCCCATTGGAAACACGACGTCAGATACATTTTATGCATGACGATACCCCTGCCCCTTATAGTCTTTTTGCTAATAATAACTATAGGAATTAATTCCTGCCGATTCATACCCTTCAAAACAAACAAAATATGCCGTTTTTAATTGTTGAATTCATTGATTAATCAATATACCTCTTACACAAGAATTTGGTAAAACATAATTACAACTCAGCGAGTATGTAGCACTGAAAGATGGTTATAAAACAAAAATAATAAACAAACTTCAAAACCAAAAACGTAAACAAAATATAATCAGTATTTTATATAACGTTCCACCCGTTATCAGATCTTCTGTGATTCGTGTGACGCAAGATACATTAGTCGGAGCGTCAGTTCCATAAAAGAACGAATTAACGAACACATTTATGCCATATATCAAAACATAAGAATGTCAGAACATTGTACGTCTAACAATCACTCATTAAATTTAACAAAAACAAATGTTATATAGTAATGTAACAAAAAGCAGAAAAAAATATTAGTCAAAAAATTTTGAAATTAGGAAGGCCATTAATAATAAGATAAATTAAAAAATTACGTAACTATAACTTCCCACTTATTTTACATAAATTATAATCCTTCTGTATAGTAGAGTAACACATTTTATACATAAAATATTAAAAAAACACTCAGCATTGGGTAGATTTAAACTATTCTTTAGATTTACAAAAAGGTAAAACTGTTACACAATTCAATATAGGTAAACGGCTAAATATGACCATCTGGATTTTGACGTACCTTCCTTATTAAATGTAAACATTCAGGTAGAGAGAGAATAGCCTTTAAAAAATAAAATTGTATTACATACTTTAGTATATATTTAGATATTCTTTAAAAATGGTGTTGTAACCAAAACGATCGTCAGAGAAAATACAAACATTGCGAGTCCACTATTTCAAAAACATACGAGGGTAAATCAAATATAAACAGTAATTTTGTAAAATAAATTTATTGATTAATGGTACACACAAACAATTTTTTAATATTTTTCAATGTAGTCACCTCCATGCTCTACACACCGATTTGGAAACTTGAATATTCCTTCTTCATAAAAAGTTTGAAGGCGAGTTGTCTTCTTCATTCCTTTCAAATCTTTTGCCTCCAAGTGATTCTTTCAAGGGCACGAACAAAAAATAATCACAGGGTGACAAATCAGGTCGGCATGGATAAGGAGGATGCTCGAGGGTTTGCCAGCCTATTTGTTCCAATTTATTCCTTGTCAAAACTGCGGTGTGTGGCGTGGCGCCTGGCTTTGTTATGAAGGAGGATGACGTCTCGAATGCTCGAATTTTTGTCGACTGTAACAACTCAGACTAGTAAGCTGTATTCACTGTTCGTTGATCGTTTGATTGTGAAGAAAATCAATGAATAAAACTCAACATCAACCTTCAGTCAAAGAAAACAATCGCCTTATCCGGTTGAGAGACGGGTTTTGGTTTTGGCTTTGACAGGGCAGCCTTCATACTTACTCCTTGCTCGCCATTTTTAATTCCATAATATAGTGGTGGACCCACGTGTCATCACAAGTGACGATACGCCTAAAAAAAAGCTCCCCTTCTTGTAGAAATCGATTCAAAGGTCTTTCACTGATCTCCGGTTAGGTTGGAGAAGGTGTTTTTGATTTTCGGTCAACAATGTTGGAACCCAGCGAGCACTAATTTTTCTAAAGTTTCTAAATTTTTTTATCAGTCCCACTTTACCCATTTCTAATGAGGTTTGTTCAATAGTTAACCGGCTGACGGTGATCACCTTCGCAAGCTCTCGAACAGCACGGATTTCATTTCATTTCATTTGTGAGACTTGTTCATGGGCGTCGATCATGACTTTCATATTCGACACGTTCTGTCCCATCCCTGAATTCTCTGTTCTCTGACCCACGTATACACTCGATTCTGAGACAGTGTAGCTGTAGCATCCGCAAACTGTGCCTTATGCCTTCAAACGAGTGAAATTTTCCTATGGTTTAACGCCTAACGCCTTCATTGGTTAAAAATTTATGATGATGCGCATTGTGATTGTGCAACAGACGAAGGTATCTTGCGCTCAGTCATAGCTGTACTGCGGATAGAACCGAGCGCAGCTACTCCCTAAGCCGGTTTCCCCCTCCTCATGAACCAAACAACACTCGAGCAATGAATCCTCTGAATCAGAATTACGTGCTAAGCTAAATAGTAAAAGTACCGTTATATTTGATTTACCCTCGTATTATAGTTTAGTAATGTTTTTATACTCTCTTGAGAATGGTCTGTTTGAACGAAACAATTGTCGAGTAATTAAACTAGTGTTTTATTTTTTCACAATCCGAACAGAACAAAGCTTCAATGTTATTCTTATGGAATTCGTTGAATTGGCACAAGGGGACGCTTTGTCCAGATTGCAATCCATTAGATTATTTCTTATAGGGTTACCTTGCATTAGAAGAGTTTCGTGACGACATAACTAATAGTTTTCATACAGTCCGTAATGATTCGGTGGGTGTTGCAACCAGAGGAAGTAATTTCGAACAATTTGTTTAATTGTTGATATAAAGTTTTCTATTTGTTTACCAATTTGACGTATAACTTCTTAAGAAAACATTTTTGATCACATGTTCAGGGGAACTTTTTTTTACCTTTTAGTTTCATAAACCACGTTGGTCAAGTTTGGCCAAGATCTTTAATTACACCCTGTATACTCTTTAACTATAAACTATAATAAGTACCAACATACAAGAAAAATGAAAATGTGCAATGGTCGCGACTGCGCTGCAAAATTTCTCGCTATTGGACAACGGTAGCGTTAAAAGGTTGTCTGCATGGCGCTTTGAATGAGACCAACATACACAACTCACACAACTTTGCGTGGTCGGCGAACTGCCGAGGCTGGCGCTTGACATTCAGTCTGTTTCAGTTCGTATTCGTCTATCAGGAACTATTGTCGCTCTACGTACGGACGGACGAGACAGAAAAAGACGCGCGCGCGATAAAACTTTTCTCAGCTTAACATTCGCAATGATTTATTGTTGATAACAAAGCCATGAACAAAAAATAGCAATGCCTTTCTCAATTTTTGATAAATGAAAAAAGTTTGCAACATTATAAATACTAGATATACATATATATTCACTTTTTTGAATGAAGAAAGTTTTTAAGCTTCTTGTGTACAACATTTGTAATTGTTTTCTTAAACGAATAATTACAACTTGAAGGAAAAATTGTTTTTACATTAAAAATCACTTGGTACCAATTAAATTAAAAAATACTTCGTACTAATTAAATTAATAAACGATTGGCCTTTGTTTTACGCGTTATAAGTAACTTGTACGATTACAAAATATGGAAAATAAAAGTTTACATAGTGACAACAGGTTTGTCTTATTGGCAAACAGTTTGTTTTTACGATGATAATGGAAATTAAAAAGTTCTTAGTTGAAGTGATAAAGTGATAAAATTAAAATAATGTGACATCTGATATGATTTCAATTCCAGCGTCTGAAGAGACAGTCGCCTCGGGTTTTAATTCCACTTCGATAATCGAAATAAGTTTGAACTCGTCTTTTAATTACAGGTAAGTTAATTATTAATTATAGATTTTAATTAACTTCGCAACGATAAACACATCTTTAAATGGAGAAATGTAACCTACTTTCCTTATCATTTATTTTAATAAAAATTTCGCTGTTACTAAATTTTGTAAAAAATTTTAATTTTTTGTGTCACAAAACAGAAACAGTTTCAATAATTTTAGGTTAATAGAGTTTAATTTATATTGTACGCGACAATTTTGAAGAAGTATAATTAATAAGGGAAATTAACAAAAATACTGAAATATGATTAGTTCTTTTAACTCCATATTTCAAATTGACAAAAATAAATGTATATTCAAAACTATTAAAATTCGCAATAATTAATTCGATACACTGTATCCTCTTCAGGTGGAAGAATGGTTGAATGGAAATAATTATTGTGAATTTTAATAAAGTTTTGTAACCTATAATTGTTTTTGTTAATTTGCAAAATACTGAAATGTTTTTATTGTCTAGTAGGTAGGTATTTCTGATAAAAGCGGCTTTTTAATGAAAACCTATAGATCAAAACAAAAGCTGGCAAATATTAAAATCAATAGATTTTCGATTATGTTCCTATGGGATTTAATTTTTTTTAAGTATCTTCAAACATCATTTTTCATGTCTCAAATGGTGTTTTACAAACCTATCTCTCCTTTTATTTATTGGCTTCCATAGCACTCTTCATTCTCCTACACTTTCTAATCCCTCCTTCTTTCTAACGTTTTCTATCAACGGTATTTTGGTCTGCCGCATCCAAATATACACAATTTTAACATCTTTTTCCAAATGTCCACATTATTCGATCACTAACAGAGATGTTACTTCTTCTTATTACTCGATCCTACACTGTCCTTTGTTTTAACACATGGGCTGAAAAGTCTCGGGTCTAACAAAGTTAACAAGTTTTTTTTTGTTCATAATTGGCTTTATTCATCAACGTAATTTTCATCAAGAGCAACACAATCATTTCAGCTCCGCTCTAACATTTCAATACCACTTTTGTAGAACAATTTATCTTTTGCCTCAAAATAGGCTTCAGCTTCATGTCTGCGAACAGCCAGTGTTCGCTGGGAGCCAAATCTGGAGAATCCGGTGGATGTGGGAGCAATTTTAAGTTCAATTTATGTAGTTTTGCCATTGTTTTATTGTTTTGATTGAATTGCGACACGGTGCGTTGTCTTGATGAAACAAAATTTGCCATATGCGGTCGTTTCTTTGCAATTTCAATTTTGCGACCTTCAAACTACAATTTACTGTTGATGGTATTTATGGTTTATGGTATGGTAGATAGTCGATGAATATTACACCACGCACATTCCTAAAATACTGAGATTTCGAGGCCATAACCTTTCTAGATGATTGTTGTGCTTTCGGGCGCTTTGGACCGAGGTTCACCAGTTGCTGTCAACTCAGCTGACGGTTTGTTATATTTAAACATGACCAAACACTGCTCAGAATCATCAACAAGTTCTCGTTTTTGGTCAGGAGTGAGCTAACGCTGCACCGAATTTGAACAGAGCTTTTGCTTTCTCATAGTCAAATTCTCATGCAATATAACATAATACTAACACGTTGTTTTGATATCCATACGATCTCATCTAACTCACCCAATTTCACTTTTCGATAATTCAAAACTATTTTGTGGATTTTTTTGGTGTTTTTCTTTATGATGGTGTTAAAGCCTCATTTGGACATCCACTGCGTTCTGCATCATGAGTGTCTCTACGACCACATTTGATGTCAGCAAACCAACATTTTATTTTGTTTCGGTTGTTTCCGATGGAGAGGAGTCTCCGTAACATTTTTCAAGCCATTACTTCGTTTGAACGGTATTTTTCCCATCAAAAAGCGGTGTAAAATTAAAACACGAAATTGTTTTTGATCCATTGTTTTGAAAATAACAAAACTAGCTAGATAAAGTCACTCTTAGCACAATAACTCACAAACTAATGAATAGAATATCATAAAATTTTAACAACTGTCTTTTGAAGGTTAGTACTAACTGAAAAAGAGGCGAATGCAATAAAAACTAGCGCCATCTATGTGTTAGGCTCGGGACTATTCATCCCATGTGTTATGTTTCCATCGCTTTTTCCATTCTGAGTAATCTGATTTACTGAATATGGGAAATCGGCAACCTATTTTTCGTCTTCAATTTTCATATTAGCTCTAATCGGTATGGATTACTCTTCTATTAATAACGCTTCCATGTTATTTCAGGCTCAAATTAACATTAAAAAAGGAATAAATACTTACATAATTTAAAAATATCGTAATCCACTTACGTACTACGTAAGAGGAATTACTTCTTAGGGAAGTAATTTAATGAATTTCTATTAATAACAGCACAATCCTATGATTGAAGGAAGTATGTCTTTATGTATCCATAACTATCTTTGTTTTATATTTATACTTAAAATATAATTTCTATATAATATTCTGGGGTTTTAAAACACAAGGTTTTGTTTAAATAAACTGCAACGATAATTTGTAACATGCAAATCGGTGTAGGATAAATGCTTGTTTCTTACTTAAGATACAAAGAACTATTTTTCTTTTCTAACAAAGTACTTTTCTATAAATAAAATAAAATACTGCGTATTTGTTTTCTATTTGTAGTATTTTTATTTATGTGTTAATGATTTAATTTCATCTTCATTTTGAAACATGTGAAATGGGTATTAGTATTTATTTTGGCATTAAGATGATGAACCTTTTAGCCTGCAATGTTAATTATGAAAATACAATATATTATATTAGCAACATTTTCTTCATATAAATAAGACAATAATAATTAATAACATGGTTCTTAATTTATTTCTGTGCTCGGGATCGGTTAATATAGAAATTTGAAAAAGATTATTAAAATTGTATGTCTGAAACACGGCTTTGTTATGGGTGCGAAACATGCACGGTGGGAAAGAAAAAGTTAAATGCGTTTGAGATGTGGTATTATGGGCAGATGATAAAATGCCGTGCATAGAAAAGGAATGAAATCAAGAGGTATTAGAAAGATCGGGAAAACAAGTAAAAAATATAAATATATTTAAATAGTATATATAATAAATAACATGTTTAAAAAATGCCTTTACTGGTATAGGTATGTAGATGACATTATTGTTTGTTTTCTAGGCACAGACAGGCAACTAGCAAAGTTTTTTAATTTTATTAACAATCTACATCCTAAAATAAAATTTAGTCTAGAAACAGAAAACGAAAATAAATTCATAAATTTTCTAGATTTAACTATAAACAATGTAAATAATATCCATCAATTTGCTATATACCACAAACAAACCCAAACAGATACAATCGTTCATTCTAAATCGTTTCATCCTAGCTAGATAACAAAATGGCTTTCTTTACTCGAGTATACATAGACTAAACAAAGATAGATTTTCAAATAGAATTAAACCGAATCTATCAAATAGCAGCCAATAATGGCTATAACTCGATAATAATTAAAAAATTGTTAAACAAAAAAGTAAATAATCAAACATTAAATCTAGTATATCCACAAATTAAACCCATTTGAAAATTTAACTCCTTAACTTATTTAGGCAATTTTTCTAACAAAATAGGCCACAAAAGTTCATATGAAACCAATTAAGAATAAAACCAAAAAGAAAAAAAATCAGGAGTGTATCTACTTAACTGTGGAGATTGTGAGAAAACATATGTGGGACAAACTGGGAGATCTTTTAAAGTAAGAACAACAGAAAATTTAAATATTTTTAACAATAAAAATAAAAAAACTTCTTACGCAGAACATTTACTTGATAAAAAATATCAATTCAAAGAAAATTTCAAAGTACTATTTTGCAAATAAAGGAATAAAACATAATTTTTTTAGAAAAATTAGAAATAAATAAATGTGTAAAAATGGAAATATCTTGTACGACCAGCTGGAATTTTGTAATTCACCTTTATTAAATATTTAAAACATTTTACCCCTACCCTTCAGATTGTAAGTTAGTATATATAAGAGTTCTGATTGTAATTTAGTTTGTAAAATTCTTCCACCTGAAGAAGGCACTGTGTACTAAAATAATTATTGTGGAGACAAAAAATAGTATTTTGCAACCAAAAAACGTGTGCTTTTGTTTAAAATGTGATTATCATGGAGTTGCAAGAGCTGAAGGTCTCATCTATCCAATTTTTAAAACAAAGGGCGCTATAGTAATCAATAAAAGAAACGAGAGATAGATTGATAAGACACTTTCCGAGACATGAGGGGTTAGTTAAAGACGTATTAGAAGTACAAGTAAGACTAAAAAAGTACAAAGGAAGTCTAAGAATAGATTACTGTACGCAAACAGTTAAGGATATGGGTTGTTCTTATATATATAACATGTTCTAGTTTTATGGAAACGCAAAGATTTGCTCAGGTAGGAACGGAGATGCGGGTCTAACCAGTCTTCGAACTGACGATGATGATTACACACGCGAAAATTATTGAAATACTTACTCTTCTAAAAGATTATTTGATGCAATGATATTTGCAATGATTTACAAAACAATTGCTTTAATCGTGCTGTAGGAAAGATAGGAAGGAAGTTATAATTAATAATTTATAACAATGAAAGATTTTTTGTATTCTCTCTAATTCCTTGAGTTTTATTATATATGATTTATACTACAATTCTAATTTTTGCGAATTGTTTTGACTATTAAGGAAAAATAAAGTGCTTATTTAACAAATGACTGCAGATATGAAGTTCTTATATACCCACTATTTACATAATATTCTATTTATCTGTAAAATTTCTCGCAAATTTACTCTTTACCTTTATTTCTAAAAGTAACATTTTAAAATTATTATTTAAATTATGTGTAATTGAATTTAGTAAAAACTTACAGAAACAATTTTTCTCTGTTATTGTGATGAAGTTACAAAAACTAAATTCCTCATCTATTCATCTACTGTAATAATAAGTGCTACTAATTTGTCAATAATTCATTTAAAAAAATCCACAAGAATGTTTACACGAAAATTATTATATTTTCAAGAGTATTGTTTCGGCCGATTCGGCTATTATCAAAATTAAAAATGGGTTACTAAAGTTAAAGTGTTGTTGTCTAATATTTATACCTAAAAATAAAGGAAGAGGGGTGTACAAAAGATTTTACAGTTGATGTAGAATGAGAGAGGAATTGGATGTTGTTAGTTCTAATTGATTATTTACTATATTGTTATTTCTATGAATTGCCTTCCTAATTTCTAAGTTTTCTAATACTGATAATTTTTTATAATTTGGAACGTTTGAATGCAAAGTTTTTGATTTCCAGTGATCTGCAAAGCCGGTGTTTTTGTCTTCTTTATTAATTGAATAGAGATGCTCGGAAATGCGTTTTTTAATATTTCTACCGCTTAATAACTCTTTTAATTTCAAAACTGATTTATGTAAGTATATAGATAAATGGGTTTAGACATGAACTACTCACCTTAATCGATGATATGCTAGAGAAATGAAAAGTTTTGTTTATCTTTCTTTAGTGTCTTTGTTTAGTAGCATCTTTTCGGAATTTCAAACAATTTGCATTTCAAATTTTTCGCAACATCTGTTGCGAGCCTTCATTGATAAATTATTGCGTTATGAAACAAGAAATATGTCGGCAATTTCTTATACGTGAAGATCGTCAGAATGCATTAGAGGACGACGGCGCCGACGCGACGTAGATGCCGACCGGTCATTTCTGAACCTCCGTCTGTCACTAAGTAATAACTTTTGCATGGCGTACCTACCACGTGTCATTCCTAAAATTAAATTCCGCTTCTAAGATTCCAACATGAAGGCACATCAAAAACAATAAATAGTTAATAGTTAAAGTTATTATTATAGATTAAATGAGAACAGTAATAATTCAACGGTCACAGATTGTTTGAATAAAGTATGAACGATAAGTGACAACGGTAGTTGTGGCATTTATACAATATATGTGAAATATAATAATTTATCCGTACAATTTAGAAAACATTGGATAGCGTGAAATCCAGTTGTGTACGAATATTCAAAATTTTCAAAGAATGATATTCAGTTTGAATTATATATTTGTAAATAATTCGCATTTTTTCAAATTATACGATGTTTCAATAGTATAATATTATATCCAAAAAAAATGCATTAAAATCCTTGTTCGTCTAAATATTAAGGATCAATGATCCCACATTTGGAACGCGTCCCACCAAACCTACATGACAAATATAAATATGGAAAGCCCTTTCTGCCAGCGCCCACCTGATGAGACCGATGGGGGTGTCGTCCTGGGGATAGACATATTCGGCTTGGTCATTAAGACAGGTAGAAAAAGTAATTAAGTCAAAATGTAAATTCGCATGAACAAATCGAACTAATATACATGTAAATTGGGCCCAGTAGAAATATTTACTACCGAATCAATAATAATGACTTTTTGATGTTTTGGTAGGATGTTTATTTATGGTTCTTCCCATCAGTTCAATTATTTGTCCTTATACTATACAAACAAACATTGGTTATAAAAGTAATAGTTATATTAGAACAAAATAAAACAATAGTTTATCGAAAACAGAAATTTTGAGTTTCTCATTGTTCGGTTTCAATTCAGATAAATTGAAGGCAAAAACATTTCCAACGTCTTCAGGGTTCACAAATAAAAGTCCAAAACAATATCCTAACCATCATCCTACTTCATTACCTACCATAGTTACCAAAATTACCTGAGCAGTAACGGGGCGAATTTACATTTTATTTTTGTGCCTGATAAAATTCTTCGGGCCGAATTTACCACTATTATTAACAAAAACCCATTAAATTGGCCGAATTTACAAATGCCGGTCGTCCTATTTGCGGTCAGTCCATCGAGCAGTCAGTGGATTTTTCGGTCAAATCTTTCTTGAATGTAGAAATGGAGGAAGGGTAAAATTTACCTGTAGATTTTGCGGTCAAAAAATCATTTCACGTGTATAATGTATACACGTTTATTTTTTAAAATAAATTGGTTAGGTTAGGTTAGGTTAGGTTGGTTACTTGTGATGCTATGATTTTTCTCATTTGCACTTAATAAATTTACCACTATTATTAACAAAAACCCATTAAATTGGCCGAATTTACAAATGCCGGTCGTCCTATTTGCGGTCAGTCCATCGAGCCGTCAGTGGATTTTTCGGTCAAATCTTTCTTGAATGTAGAAATGGAGGAAGGGTAAAATTTACCTGTCGATTTTGCGGTCAAAAAAGCATTTCACGTGTATAATGTATACACGTTTATTTTTTAAAATAAATTGGTTAGGTTAGGTTAGGTTAGGTTAGGTTAGGTTAGGTTGGTTACTTGTGATGCTATGATTTTTCTCATTTGCACTTAATAAATATTAATTATTAGATATTTACTATCATTAGTACTATTCTTGTTGTTTTTAAGTTAATATATAATAAGATAATACCTACTGGCACTAATTTTGTTTTTATTATCTAAATAACTACTTAAATTAATTATTGGTCCGTTTATCTTTGAATAACAACCCTTATTTACTAAGTAATGATGTTAGTTGTGTTTTATTCGTTTTCGAATTTATGACCGCATATTCCACAGTCTTATGTTACCTTGACCATAAAATTGACATATTTAAATGAGATGGGAAAAGTGACCTCTCAATCTACAATTTTTACGTTTTACCGCAAATTACACGACCGCCCGATCCATACAACCCCGGTGGAACCGAAATTGCCACTAAAAATAAAGATCTACCTGTTACAAAATTGGGGTTTTAAAAATAAACAACCAATCTTGCCACCAGAGAAAAGAGTGCTCACCTACCTGATAAGGTAATTATAATTATCGGGTGATAATATAGATATTAGTAATTATTTACAATTATATCATAAGGAAGGATTAAGTAACTTAAAAGCAGGATATGGATGTGAAAATGATCACTATGTGCCTTACATATATTGTTTATTAATAAATAAACAATCACAAATATACGAAAAATTGTTAAAAAAATCCAAAATTTTAAAGGATTTTAATTTAAACTTCTCTCCAAATGAAGTTTTTGTAGACTTTGTAAGAAGTAAAGAGAAAACTATCATGGAATTGGGTGAATAATATAAAAACAAAACAATTTCGAACATCGACTATATAAAATGTGTATGGTATTTACGGTGTAAAATTTTTGACTGATATATGTATAAGTATATATTTATAATGCGTTATTAATTACTGTTAAATAAATGTCACAAAATATGAATAAAGTATTTTCCTTTCCCATTAGAATAACTTCCACCTATTGGTGGCACAATCGGTTGTACCTTTTCAAAGACCCTTTTTGGTCAGTGGCAAGATCGGTTGTACCTTTTTTGGTCAGGTATAATTTGGTGGCACCTTCGGCTACGCCCGATGAGACTCAATAGATCGAAACCGGTTGTGGGATTTAGCTTTAAGTTCCTAGTGTCTGCTTGGTGGGACGCGTTCCAAATGTGGGATCTTTGATCCTTAAAATTTAGACGAACTAGGATTTCAATGCCTTCTTTTTTTTTAGTATGTTATATGTTCATCTAAGAATCCATCGGAATCAACAGTGTAATTCAATGCCGGTAGGGGTATTAGCCCTCGGAGTAGTTGCTTCTGTTGATTCCATATTTATACTATAATATTATATTACTAATATAACCAGTTCAGTTTTTGATGATGGTCACCGTTGTCGATGGTACATAGTACTGTTACATTAATCATGGCGTTTTTCCACACCGTAACCTAATGAATCAATAGGCGAATGTGAATATTGACATTTCAACAGTTCAAAGGTAATATATAATAATATTCTGGATATGCAAAGTAGTTTGAATGCATAGTTCCATCCTTTAGTTGGAAGCTTTAATAGTCAAGTAATTCCATATTTTTGTGCTACAAAATTACCTTACGTATATGTTAGAACCATAAATATCATTATGCAGTGATTATTAACGGTATATCTGATATTTATTACAGACTGTAGACAAAGACCTTACTAAAGTTATATAATTGTCAAAATGAATCTAGGACGCATTTTTACTACCTGATAGGCTCCCAAACTAAATCAATAAAGAACATTACTTATTGGTCAGCAATTTATTGAAACCATCTGATGTGAATCGCTATTTCTTATGAGTTACCTGGTAAAAGTTTGAAATCGTGATCTACATCTGGTTCATAGTTTTGATAAGTTTCTATATAAGATCTTTATATTATTCACTTTAATTATGTTTAATTATTTATTTATTGGTATTATTATGATTAATTATGAAAAAATTTGAGTCCTGTTAAGACACCATTAAATTCTACATTTTAATCCTGATTTTCATTTATTTGCAATTTCTGAAAAATTTTTCGTAATACAGAGACTTAATTTCCGATGGATTAAATGCTTATTAAGAATATTGGTATTAATTATTATAAAACGATATGACCACTTTAACAGTCGTTTTGAATTAAACATTATTTCTGTATAGGAAGGTAACTATTTTCGATGAGGCTTATTATTTTATTTGCGTTTGTTGTACTTATGAATAAATAATTGTATTTATGATCAGCTTTTATTAAATTAAAACCGGGTGATTTCCGGTGAGGTTAAACGTCTTTTTCAATGTTTTTTTTTGCGTCTGCAACTAGTAGAACTAATTTCATCATAAGATAAGGAGTGCTAGGAGTTCCAATCTAACAACTAATAAAATTAATCATAAGAACCAAAATTAAACGAAAAAAAAATACAACTATTAGCTACCTTTTGTAATATTCACAATTTACAATACTCTACCAAAGCTGTGGAAATTCGTTATAGCAGCGTTGGAAATACAACGAAATATTTGTAACTGAAATAGTGCTGGTCATCCGCTTAAATGACTCAAAGATATCAAAATTTGTAGTATTTTCCAAACATGTGGTACATTTGAAGGCAATCTTAGTCAAAACAACCGAACGACGTATCTTTGAAGTTTAAATTGTAAATACAACATTATTTCCAATTAATTTTGTAAATTATTCGTATAGTAGAATTCAGATTCGAGCTAAAGGACCGTGGTCTAAACGAACGGTTAGATCCAGACGTTTCGTCGGTAACTGCGTCAAACATCATCAGTGGTATTGCGTTCACAACGGAGGCGAAGGTTAGGTTAGGTTAGGTTCCGTTATAACCTTCGTCCACGTTGTCAACGCAATACTACTGATGATGTCAGCCGCAGTTGACTACGAAACCTCTGGACCTAACCGTTCAGTGAGACTACGGCCTTTTAGCGCGAATCTTCCTTCTGCTATGGATTCTGGATCTGAACGCCCATGTTCAGTTATTCTTATTATAATTATTTATCGATTAGATCCCAACTAACAAATTTTTTATACTTATAAACTTACGACTAACACTGAATTTGCATAAAAGAATATGGTCCCTACTAAAATTAAAAGAACTATGTGTTTAGTTCCAATATAACGGAAAATAACTCGTTGATTAAATTATTTTACTTTGATAAAGAAATATCGAAGATCAATTTATAAATAGACAATATTTTTCAGGATCGAATTCCTTTTAAGTTTTTGAAAAACGTTTCAAATGTCTTCAAACTTAGACTTCAATAAACCTGTATATCGGTTGGATATTATTTTTAGTCGTCTCAAAACGACTGACAAAAAATTTTCACCGAATTTAAATATTCTCGACGATGAAAAAAGAAAATAACATCTAATAACACTGGAATTTGTGCAATTTTATTTCATGATGTTGTAAGCAGGTACTTCTTTAGAACTTCCGTATTTGTTTGCTTCAATTTAACACTTTCACTGCTTCGGGGCATTTTTAAGAATACGCCACATGTAAAAACTTCATTCTTTTCACGTTTTATAATTGGATGCCTTTTAAAAACAGTTTTTGTTTGAAGCGCGTTTGGCAACGCTTTTTATATTCGCAGTCTTCTTATATATTCAAACTGTCGATTGGATCTGGTCAGCTCGTTAATTTACTTCAAAAAACTGAACGAAAAATTTACGGGACACTTAGAATAGACAATTGAAATACCCAGTCGACTCAGTTTAAAGTAGTTAATAAAATTGAAATTTATGCGTTACACTTGTTTTATGATCATTAATCTCAGATCTTAGGTAACAAAAACCGAGATATTGTCTCGTATACGTTTTATTCAATAAATTCTCATACAGGTGGTCTTCAGGTAACATATTAATACCGTTGTTCGCTGACAATCCACAATTTGATTTTGGGAGGAGATAAAATCCGTACAAATTCCATTTCTTTCACTCTCACTGCTCAATATATCGTTTAAAAATTCACAGCTAATTGAGAAAAAATAAAATTTTACTAAACTAAATAACGAAATAACGCGTACGTTTCGAATTTGTGTAATCATCTTCAGGGCTATAATAAATAAAGTGACCATGGAAGATTATAATTACTTATGTACCATTATTGGATTGCGAGTTATTGATTCTTAAATGCATATATATTTATAATTACCTAGAATAGCCCAAACAATATAAACATACATTAATAAAATAAAAATTGCTTAACTAATTAAAAGCCATGTAGTGCTAAGAATTAGTTTAAGTTTTTGAAATAAAATTGTCTAAAATCATCCCATTCATCAGCATTATTTCCATTTTTGAAAAAAAAATTATTGGAGGTAAATTTAAAATACATTAATGCGATATTAATTATTGAATTAATTTGTACCCAGTACAGATTACCTCATATTAATGAGGAAAAATTTGTTACTGCTGTCATGCCCTCGCCGGAACTCGAACTCGGGATCTTTGGATTTACGCGTCTAAGGGTTGGATGTTATCAAAATTAAATTAGACATTGGTTTTTAATTAGCTACAATCCACCATGTAATCTAAGCTTGATAAGTGCCTGAAGTCATTAATGTAACCCCAAGCATCAATTTTTTGAGTTTTTTAAATAAGTTGAAACGATTAATGCCAGAATAATTATTTTATTAAAAATATTGGAAAATATAAAAGTTGGTTACACCGGTTGTCAAGGTACAGAAAACACACAAAACAAAGACCTTATTATCTTATTGAACACATGTCGCAATTTTAAAAATAAGTTTAAAAAAATTAATCGTAAAGCCATAGAAACAAATAGTATCAATTTAAAAACCTTACTTGTAAAAAACAAACCATCACGACCTCCGGAATCAAAAAGCGGTGTATATAAATTGCTCTGTAACAACTCTGATGCAATTTACATTGGAAAGAGTGGAAGAGCTATTGGTACGGGATTAAAAGAACAGGATTATAGCATAAATAAAAACACTCAAAAAAACAGGATTCGCAGACCATTGCATTGATTCGAAACATTCATTTGATATAAAAAACACGAAAATCATTCATACTAATATACACAATAGCAAAAAACTATCTATGCTAGAAAACATAGAAATCAAAAAAGCTATATTCCAAAAACTAAACTTTGTTAACAATTAGACTGAATTAGGATCCACAAACTCCCCACTACCCCTATGTAATCTGTAATTAGTATAAATATGTTGGCATTAGTTTTAAGTTTTAATTTAAGTACTCTTGAGAATAATCGCTGACGATCGAAACAATATTATCCAGTTCAATAAAAATAAGTGAAATAACAATGTTTTATTCTACGTTATTTTTAACAGTTTATAAAATGTTTCACAAACGTTGCACTATCGAAAGTTTAAGCATAACAAGTTATGTTATATAAAGAAAAGTCTAAGTCACCTCAATTTTATAGTTAGCAAATTTAAAAACATCTAAATACAGAATATAAATATCAACTTATTGCAATAAAGAGCAGTTCCCTTCAGTCCTTGAAAAAATTTGCCTTGTTACCGAAAGGTACTTCGGACGTTTAGTATCATGAATTGAATCGACGAGACTTTAATTTATTGTAACTACATAATAAAAAAACAAACACACGCAACGTTTAGTTACAAAACTTTATTTTATTGTAAAACCACCATAATTATTTCGCCGACACAGCGACTTCTTCAGATGGAAGAATAATATAACTTAAATTTAGGATACAAACAGACTTATACATTATAATAAAGCAAATTAGGAGTAAGGGTAGAAGTTGAAGGAACGTACTATAAATTAATGTTCAGTAACGGTGATTTATTTAAGTCTAGTCATTTAATATAATGCCTTTTTTGTTTAATTTGTTTATTTCTATACTTTCCAATAAATTTAATTTCCGACCATTATTTCCAAAATGAATGGTTTTATAATTGTCGTTAATATTATGATTATTTCTTATTAAATATTCTCTATAGGTAGATTTTGTGTTTAGGTTGTCATACCTTTTTTGTGTTCTTTTATTCTTTCCCGAAATGTTCTACCAATTTGACCAATGTATGCCTTGTCACAATCACCACATTGTAGTAAATAAACACTAGATTTTCACTCGTTTTTAGTTTCATCTTTGATATTTTTTATTAATTTGCCAAGGGAATTACTAGTTTTAAAGAAAACAGAACTTGAAATAAATACACAGTTGATTACTTCCACAATTTATTAAATAAACTTAACACGGGTTGCGCCACCACTGTGGCTTCTTTACAAGTACAAAATTTACTTAAAACTACCTAAGAGTAAATGTTTATAAATAGGGTGGTGCATCTTCATTAGAGTGATGGAATCAAATCAAATAAAACACACTATGGTAAGTTTCACCAACTTTATATTGTTCTCGACAATATTGTTTCAAAAAACAAAAACAGGCTTAATTTCAATATTTATCGCAAACCTACAACCACCGATATAGCCATCCCGGCGGATTCAAATATCCTCATAAGAACAAAATTAGCTGCTTACAACTCTTTCTTAGAAAGATTAATAACCTTACCGTTATCTTCTGTAAATTTTAACATTGAGCTGAATTTCATAAAAAGAATTTCTATTAATAATGGTTTTATGAGTCACATGATTGATAAATTATTAAAAAAAGTAACAAGAATGTTGTACAATAATAGTCAGGAATCTCAATACAACGCCTTTTGTTCTCTACCTTATATAAAAAATGTTAGTTTTAAATTCAAAAACATTCTCAAAAAACTAAACATCTCAGCCGTTAAAGGTAAGAATAAGGATTTAAGGAGTTTACTAATTAACAACAAAACGAAAACAAATATAAACCGAAATAATGCCATATATAAATTATGTTGTAATGAATGTAACGCTGTCTATATAGGACAGACAGGTCGAGCCTTTGAAACGAGGATAAGTGACCATGTAAAATCAATTTCTAAAAAAGTTGTTAAATCAGGAATTAGTGAACATTGTATTAGCTTAAACCATCATTTAAATTTAGAAAATACCAAATACCTACATGTAAACACATCTAAAAGTAGAAAATTATCTCTGTATGAATATTTGGAAATAGATAAAGCCTTAAGAAAATCAGAAAATATGGTAAATAATAAGTTAAAACTAGGCAGTTTTTCATCCCCCCTTATCTTAAGCTATCTATAAATGATCATGTAAGATTCGTATTGTCAGTATAACGTTACTCTTGATAATGAGCACATAGCTCGAAACAATATTGTCGAGAACAATAATAAAGTTAGTGAAACTTACCATGGTGTGTTTTATTTGACTAAATATATACAGACCATATTTCACAAAAAATGCACCCTCTATAGTTTAAATTATATATATATATGGTATAGTGTAAGATTCCCGTTTCAAATTGTAATTACTAAAATTTAGTTTAACTATGGTACACATACTTTAACATTATAGTTGGTAAACATGAATAATAATTTTATGCTTTTCGTGTAATGTTTTCTTAGCCGGTGTAGTAACGAGTCCGAAAATACTTACAGCACTTCACGGCGTTCATTAAAAATACTTTTTTTAAAAATAACCTAATTGAATGACATGACAACTTCTAAGGACTAAGTCGTTAGTTCCGGTATTTGGAACATAAATCAAAATTGTTATTTTAGCGGTACTTTCTTCAGGTGCCGTGTATATCTATCTTGCTTTCTATATCTTCTAAATTCTCACGGGTACTTATCAATGTTTTTATTTTAACTAAAACTGTTCCTACACATTTATTTTAATATTTGAAGCAAAAGAAGTAATGGCCTACGCTAATACTAGTCATTTTATTTCCACTAAAATTTAAAAGTATATATAATAATATATAAAGTATCAATACATATAAAAGAGTAGACAGACGATTTAAAAAGTTTTTACTATACAGGGTGAGTAATTTAGCCGAAATCGGCAATTTATACGAGTTTAGTTAAGTGTAAAATAACGTAAAAATATTTTCAAATATGGCGGACTTCCGGTTATACCGGAAATGCACCCTAACTTCGTTATTTTAAATGGAACACCCTATTTTTTATTATACTTTTGAATTCCCCATAAAAAATAATGTCAATTTATTAATATTAAACTGGACCTGGGACGCACCCTTCCGGAGTTATTTCAGGTTTCTTGGAAAATTTGACGTTTGCAGTGTTTGGCGCCATTTTAAATATCTCAGAAACGAAAGGACTTAGAGGGTTGCGGTTTTCACATTCCGTTTCTGGAAGAAATTGCCTATCATCTACAGGTATTAGATAGACACATTCATTATCAATAGTATAAAATTTATCCATGCCAATATTCACAAATTCAAACAGGGATAACTATTTTTTTTTTAATGGAATACCATATTTTTTCTCACATAGTATAATGTAAAATTAAATTTCCTTTCGACTGATATAGAGGTGTTGGTATCTTTGAGCAGTAGTTTTTGAGAAATTTGCATTTTTTTTGAAATTATCACGTTGGCCGTTTCAAAGTTTGGCGATTTTGTTTTGTTTTTTCGAATAAATGTCAGTTTATTAATTGTTGAGTTAGGGCGTAGAAGTAGATGCAGAAGTTTTAATGCCAAATAACCAACCTAATTGTGAAAATAGTAATAATATGTACCTATACATAAATAAAACGTAAAAAGTATTCGAAACAATTTATTATTAATAGAAATGGGTTTGGGCAATTTAGAGGCAAATACAATACATACTTCGAGGTTTGAGCTTGAAAGAATTAAACATTTTTTTCGGCTTAGTGACTCACCCTGTATAATTGATTGATTCTGCTTTTACCTGGTGCAAAATCATTATGATTATAAATAAAACACTGTTGTAATTTTCGCAAATTTGTTAGTCACTTAACGTACGTCGATGAATTTGTGAAAATTACAACAGTGCTTCTTATGTTTACAATGCTTATGCAACACAGCATCAGAAGGTATCCCAAATTTATATTCGCCTGTATCTGCTAAAGAAATTATAACGGAAACAGAAGAATGTCGAGAATTGATTTACCGAATGCTTATACTTCACACAAAATTGCCATTCAATTTATTGTAAAAACACAACCTGCAGTTAATCCATTTATACGGCTATTTATAAATCAATTCTGTTTAAAACCAAATCATAAAGAATCCACTAGAATTGTGGTTTTTTAAGTAAACACGCCAATTAAAAGAATAGAGGCCTTTATAGTACATAGCATGTAAAATAAAACTGAAGAAATAGTTTAAAAATAAATTTGAAACATATTTTGTCGGTATTACTTTACACAGATTTACAAGAATTTAACGCAAAAACAAATCGAGGTCTACCCAAAGGGAGTTTTGGCACTCAATCTAAATTTACCCTCAGAACACGTGCACTACATGTAAAAGTTTAACCGACCATAGGGAAATTATGATGGGATCTGATTATAGTTATGAATTTTATATTTTTGAAAGATAGATAAGAGGGGAGCTAGAAACATAAAAATGAAAGTAGAGTGCTAATAGACTGAGAAACATAAGAAATACTAAGAAATAGAAAGCAGTCCCAAATCACCGAAGAAACCCATCATTAAAATCATATTAGAATAGTGTAAGAACCATAAAGTCACGGGGATAGTAGACAGAGTTGAACTGTTAAAAAGGATTATAGGAAGCAATTAAATTGTCATTAAGTGAAGAATAGGTACAGAGCAAGTATAGAAATAGATTTGCAAGAACGGAATATTTACAGGCAGGTAATACTATATACAATACAAACAATAAATTTTACAAAAGCAACAACACAAACATACAAATACAAAATAACTTTTACAGAAATATAAATATCTTTGAAAAATAAAAAATATTAATTCGCCACAGTATAATTACCGAATATAGAGAAATAAGAATATAGCGCGTCATCCCCGTTTAACCGTGTACTTTCGTGTGTTGGCAGAAATGAGAGACAACGCTGCGTAGATGTTCCTATTGCTATCCTTCTCAGAGTAGGCAAGTCCCATGCAGTACTGTAACTAGCGGTGTTATATGAGACACAAAATAATGGGACTCTATCTACCTTTGTTTAGTAACGCTCCTAATTGGCAGGCATAGCTCACTATCTAATATAAAAAGACATGACATATCCCCATTTTCTGTTTCTTTCTCATGACATAACACATGCCAATGACTTGCCTACTCCCGCCGAGGTCCTCACCTTGTCGTGGTGAGGGATAGTCATTGCCTGTACACAAGCATGAGAAAACTAAAGGACCCCCGAGTATCTGGAGGCAAAGCGTCGTATAGGAAATAGCTGTCGAGCATAGGCTAAGATCCTGCAGCACTTGTCCGTGCGTATCATACAAGTCGCTTGAAACCCCTAACGGAAATAGCCAGCAGCTAACATGCAAACGTGCAGTAAGTCCAGCACAGACATGGAAGGCACACGTGGGGATTTGGGTTCCCCCACGCCGATCGGTCGACAGAGAGGCAATCTCCGTGCGATCACCTACGCCTGCAGTGGCAACCGCATGGGAACGTCGACGGTGCAGGAGAGGTGCAGGGACCGCTAGGCATCCGCTCTCGGCGCCCATGTCCCATACACCTAGGACTTCTTAGCCAATGGGTGCAAACGGACGGAGTCATGGGGTTGAAAGTATCCTAACCCATTAAGAGAGTTACGACTACAAAGCATGAGGACAATACGAATATTCGCCTAGTCTAGATTGGGGTGTGCACCTTGACCCCTTAGGGGGGGTGGCGCATACATGTGTAGTAATGGTAGAGTTGAAGCAGTAGTGCATTGTTGCTTAGGCAAGAGGCTGAAGAATGCTCTGTAAGACACGGAAGGCGGATGTAACCTATCGAGAGGGACTCTGGAGTAGCCGATGGTCACAGATACCTCGGTGGCAGGGGTACCCAGAAGTCTAGCATCAGCTCTTCCCCCCACTAATTGGTTTCGGACTCGAGGGGGCAGTCGATTGATGATAGCCCGCAAGCTGAATTAGGGAGCTGTATTGATAGCCTTGAACCTATCTGCTACTCATCTCACACTCATACTTTTTGGGAGCAATACTTTCTACGGAAAAGACATAGATCCATGGAGCCAATCCGCTATCCTAGTACTCTGTACTGGTTTGGCGTGTATACAAGCTCTCACAGGGAATGTGAATTCTATAATTTTAATTCTATTATCTCTTTGGCGCCGAAGAAATCGTTTCTCTTTCGTTAGTAACGTATGTAGTAATATTTCCTACTTGTGAAAAGTTATTTTACACGAAAATGTTGGCTCCTTACAGACTAGGCCGTTTTTAGTTATGTTGATGTAGTTTTGATATTTATTAAACTAATAAATAATTCAGAATGGATGTATAATTAAATATTGACGTATTTGCATGTTGAAAGCTATGCTATGTTATAGTAAAGTTAAGAGATTTATACTCTACGAACAAAACTGAAGAGTGTACTAGTACCACCTGTATTATCACTCGATGATTCAATACTGTTATTTATAGCCTGATAGAAGCTAAAACTACTATTCTCTAGTAAACAAAATAACGAAACTCCGCAAACAATAATTTTAATTGTCTAATACTTAAAGACATAATGATTTTAATATCTATAATCTCTTAATTAAATTTTCAATCATTTATATTTTTAAATATTTTTTAAGTTCTATGTATTTTTTACAGTTATGCACCATTCCTTGAAGAAAATGCAACGACAAATTCTTCAAAAGACATGTTCTCGAACCTCACCGAATCATCGAATAGTATTGTGTTTCCGGCTTACATTCGTATCACTTCGATGATTTTTTGTGTTATAATTATGTGCCTCGGAGTGATCGGAAATATCATGGTGCCGGTTGTTATTTTCAAGACAAAAGATATGCGAAACAGTACGAACATATTTTTAGTGAACCTAAGCATCGCCGACTTGATGGTACTTCTGGTTTGTACGCCTACTGTTTTGGTGGAAGTCAATTCGAAACCAGAAACGTGGGTTTTAGGAGAAGAGATGTGTAAGTGATTTTCGAATTATTTATTTTCACTTTAGGCTTTATCTATTGTTACAAAAATTTTATCAAGTCAATTCTGCAAAATTTTATTACTTATATTAAACCGATTTTTGCTATTCAGCTCATTAAAATTAATATAACTTTACAGTGTTCACATGATATCTGTATTTATTCAGTGAACGCTGTTTAATGGCAGCATGTAGGTTGATCGGTATTTTGTCGAAGCTGTCGACGTGCTGATAAAAAGCAAAGAGTTCGATATCACTGTTTACGTCTGACAGTTTCGACAGAACTCAAAAGAACGTCCATAAACCACGTGGCCCATGTTGGGAAGGGCGGGGGTGATGAAAATCTACGTAAAGGTTACATAAAATGTGAGGGGTTGATGACACAAGGCACTAGGTTTTTATAAACATTTTATTAGATAGATATTAATCGTTCTCTATTTAAAATTTTGAATAACGCGCGAAAATGCGTATGTTCGCGAAACAATAAACGTGAGCAATGAGGATTTCTACTGAACGACACGGACAGATAGACTATCTTCTTTCTCCTCCGCCCGTATCAAAAAACGTTAAAACTTTTGGGTGTTTCATTCCCACCAGCGGGCAGTCCCTCAGACCTACATTGTAGTGTAAAGCCGAAGAGTAGGGCATAAGTCCTTCTTTCGCCTACTTTCATCAGGAATCGTGGGAATGGGTGGGTGGTACGGTTAGGGAGAACCATATAAGATGGACGAAATGAAGACAGAAGAGAAGTCAAAGATTATCTGTGGTGTATTACTGCCCCAGCATTTGCCTATGGGATCCAAGGAAACCACAGAAAACTTGGTGCAGCCAGACTCGGATTCGAATCGGTGACTTTCCGAATGCCAAGCAATGATCTAGAGCACTAGACCACGCCGCTCGGTATAGCCACTCGAATCAGCGGCCGCCGTAAATAGACGCAATAAGCGATACTTCCCCCGCTTCCACCTAGCACGTGCAGAGAAGAACCGAATTGCTTTGCAAAATTGGCTCTTTAGAACCTTCAGTAGAATGGTGTGAAAAAAAGGATGTGGAATCAACTTTGTTGATAATCCAAAATATCAAACAAATCATAATTCGTTAGTTTTAATTGATAATTTGCACGATTGGTTACTTTCGCCTTTTGCGATGTTAGATTAATTAACAATTTATAAAAGTATATAAGATTTCATTATTAATGTACAGTTAATAATAAAACATTTAAATAATCAATAATAATGAATATTTTAAGACATCCAAATGAAGTACATTTATTTTTGAATAAACATTACATTTTAATTCAAGTAAAAATATTCAATTATTTTATATTAATAATTTTATGTTGAATTAAAAACCACGTGGGCTTCGTGGACGGGAATGGAGGAGGGTATAAAATATACTATAAAACTGATGACGTGGCTTATGGATGTTCCCTAACCAATAAAATACTTTTGTTCTATTTGGTTTAGTTTAACAAGTCGATATCTCTAACATTATTAAATCTCACAATAAGTAGCAAATTTCTACTACACCTTACAGTTGATTAGTCTCGCGATATGAGGCCCATGTCCATGTCCGTATAATTTTCCACAAATAAGAATGAATTAGAACATTGTATTAATTAAAAAAGTTACTTTAAATATACAATATTGGTGGGTTGATAGAAATTAACAAATGATTTCCGACATGCATTTTAGTTATAATTTACGTAGACAAGTGGAACTTTAATGTTGTGCGAATTACTTGTAAGTCAATCAACAGATACGCTTTAAGCATTCACATTTGTCATATAAGATGACATTTATTATTAATGAAGAAGTAATTCTAAAAGATTTATTACTGTTTAGGAATGATACAAACGATGAGTTGATTTTAACAGATGTAACAATAAATCAGAAGCTGTAATAAGTACTTCTATAATTATCTCATTTGAACGACTAGACACTGCATATTGTTAATATAAAAGTGTGAATAGTTTTTGCTTATGAAACTGAAATATAAGTATCAATACCAAAATTATGACATTAGGTACCGTAAATAAATGGTTAAACAAAATAAATCTATACAGAATATTAGAAATTACTCTAACAATTGCTTCGGTAGTTATTTATTGTGTAGACCGAATTGTATGCATTTGCATATTTAGACCATTCTTACCGATTATTGCATATTTTACCTGAACTCTAGTGATGATAGAGTTTATCCGTCAAATAACACATGGGCTGAAAATTCCCGGGCCTAACAAAGAAAACACGTCTCTTTTATTCAAAATTGGATTTATTCATCAACGTAATCTCCATCAAGAGCAACACAATCATTTCAGCGCCGCTCTAACATGTCAATACCACTTTTGTAGCAATTGTAACGATTTATCTTTTGCCTCAAAATAGGCCTCAGCTTCAGCGATAAAGGTTCTACTTATTCGAGCGAAATTTCTTGCCGGCGAGAATTTTGTGAGGTCTGCGAACAGCCAGTAGTCACTGGGAGCCAAATCTGGAGAATACGGTAGATTTGGGAGCAATTCGAAGTTCAATTCATGTTTTGTCAGTTTTGCAATTGTTTTAATTGACTTGTGACACGGTCCGTTGTCTTGATGAAGCAAATTTTTTTTCTTTGCCATATGCGGTCGTTCCTTTGCAATTTCAATTTTGCGGCATTCAAACGCTCCAATAACGTTATATAATTACTACAATTCACTGTTGATGGTATTTATGATTTATGGTATGGTAGGTAGTCGATGAATATTACACCACGCACATTCCAAAATACCGAGGCCATAACCATTCCTTTGATTCCGGAATGAATTGATGGAACCATGTTTCATCCATTGTCACATATCACTTAAACATACCGGTTTATTACATTTAAACATGGCCAAACACTGCTCAGAATCATCAACACGTGGCACCCACTTTGAACAAAGCTTTAGCTTTCTCATAGTCAAATGCTTGTGCTCATGCAGTATAAAGCCAACACGTTCTTATGATATCTTTACGATGTTAGCTAACTCACGCAATTTCACTTTTCGATCATTCAAAATTCATCATCATTGAGGATCTTTTTGATGTTTTCTGGTGTTACCGCTTCATTTGGACGTCCACTGCGTCAGTGGGCATCCTGCATCAGCAGTGTCTCTACGACCACGTTGAAGTCAGTAAACCATTGTTTTATTTTGTTTCGGTTGTTTTCGATGGAGCGGAGTCTCCATAACACTTTTCCACTTTTCAAGCCATTGCTTCGCTTCGCTTGAACGGTATTTTTTCCCATCAAGAAGCAGTGTAAAATTAAAAGACGAAATTGTTTTTGATCCATTGTTTTAAAAATAACAAAAGTAGCGTCAACACAATAACTCGCCAACAAATGAATAAAATATCATGAAATTTTAGCAGCTGTTTTTTGAAGGTTACTACTGAAACTGAAAAAGAGGTGAATGCAATAAAACTAGCGCCATCTGTGTGGTAAGCCCAGAACTTTTCGGCCCATGTGTTAAGCACTTAAGAATTTTAGTATATATAAAAAACATAGCTATGATTAGCACTCAGTTTTCCTACATATATTGAATAATATTGAGAATAAAGTCATGATTTATTCAGTTATTGATAAACCAAATTCGCCAAATGTACTCCACTTTGTCAGAGGTATTCCCACGTAATCATACAATAGTTTCAAACATTTTGAACAGTAATTATATATGTACATATTTATAATAATAAGTCGATAGTTGTATTAATTGGACATGTCAATTTTTACCAGTAACAAAAAAGTGCTAACATAGCAGCCAAATCTAAATACCACCCAATTACCTCAGTAGATGTCGAATGGTCTATCACTTAGATATTTGCTTGAGTGCTTTGAAAGAGTGATCACAAACACAATCTTACTAAAATTATTTTGTTTCATTGCTAATTTTCAACAGTTTTACATGTTGTGATTCGTATAATTAATTATTTATCATATTTTTTTAAACAGTCTTACTCCCGAACTTCCTTAAATAAAGCCTTCAGAAGACAACAGTCTTAAAGCAACACATATAAAAACATCTTGTAGAAAAGCTACGATAAGGAATGCATCCATCATTACCTAAGATTTCAGTACTTAATTGCCGTTAATATATCAACTTCTTTCAACTCTAAATTATCCATTGTTTGCCTTTTTGGGTTTTAAATGTATAGATATCACTGTTTTGGTTGATACCTCAAACATTTAAGGTACGTAATTACTTCGTAATAAATTAGGCACAATTCGTGTAAGCGTTAACATTAACTGAATTCTTGGTCGATTCGGAATGCCATCAATATATTGCAACAGATTTCATATTTAAGAAGTTAATCCATACAGACAACTTGTGTTGGTTCGTTTTAATAAATAGTGGTTAACAAAACCTCCAACTCTTGATAGATAGCAGTTCCCACACGCCAATCAGGGAATCTTTTACCTACCATAATGTCAAATCAGTAACCTAAAACAAGAGAATAATATACATAGATAGTTGAAGGATTTAATAGTAGTTGTCAATTACAAATTTGATTTATAAATACAAGGGTAAATCAAATTTAAACGATAATTTTGTAAAATAAATTTATTGATTAATGGTACACACAAACTAAACATTTAACATTTTTTCAATGTAGTCACCTCCGTGCTCTACACACTTTTGCCACCGATTTGGAAGCTTGAATATGCCTTCTTCATAAAAAGTTTGAGGGAGAGTTGTCAGCCAATTGCTTTCAAATCTTTTGCCTCCAAGTGATTCTTTCTAGAGCGCGAACAAAAAATAATCACTGGGTGACAAGTCAGAGCTATAAGGAGGATTATAGAGGCTCGAGGGTTTCCCAGCCCATTTCTTCTAATTTATTCCTTGTCAAAACTGCGGTGTGTGGCTTAGCGTCTGGCGTTGTCATGAAGGAGGATGACGTCTCGAATGCTCTAATGGGCATACCCAGTCGTTTGTAGTTTGCTTCGATACGCAATTTTTGTCGACTGTAACAACTCAGAATCAGAATAGTAAGCAGCATTCACTATTCATTGATCGTGAAGAAAATCAATGAGTAAAACTCTTCTTGAGTCAAGAAAAAACAGTCGCAAGCACTTTTTAGGCTGAGAGACGGGTTTTGGTTTTGTCACTAATCTTTCTAAAGCCAAATTTATGAGTGATGATGGATTGAACACTCCTACACTCCCATAGCCGATACCCCTTCTGATGAGATTTAAGGTTTGTTTAATAGTTAACCGGCGATCACCTTCAACAAGCCCTCGAACAACACGGATGTTATCATTTGTAAGACTTGTTCTTGGGCGTCGATCATCGTCGATCATGACCTTCATTTTCAACACGTTCTCGCCCATCTCTGAGTTCTCGGTTCTGAGACAGTGTAGTTGTAGCATCCCCAAACTGTGCCTTATGCCTTCAAACGAGTGAAAATTTCCGATGGTTTAACGCCTAACACCTTCATTGGTTAAAAACTTTCTGATGATGCGCATTGTGATTGTGCAACAGATGATGGTATCCTGCGCTCAGTCATGGCTGCACTGCGGATAGAACCGAGCGCAGCTGCTACCTATGTCGGTTTCCCCCTCCTCATAAACCAAACAACACTCGAGCATCGAATCCACTAGATCGGAATTACGTGCTAAGCTAAATAGGAGAATTACCGTTTTTATTTGATTTACCCTCGTAATTAGTGATTTTTGAGGCCGGATTATATATTATTATATTATATATAAATCAAAAACACTAATATAGTAGATCTTATACTCTAGTAGAAATTAAAAATGTGTGTGTTTTATCTTATTTCTTTAAATTATGGATTTGTACCAAGAAAATACCTCAACCATCATTAAATATTTTTTTATTATTTAATGTTGTATATTTTGTCACTTTCGTCCATGTTTTGACACCTTTCACCCATATTTGAAGCTTTTTATGTTTCATATAATCCGATCTCTAATAACGATAATGTAGATCTACAAATTCTATATTTTGAGTAGCTGGAAAATTTCACTGTGACAAGGCTCGCAGATATATAATTCCGTACAAAAAGGAAAAAAGAAAGGTATTTTAAGCTGTTAGAGGTTTTTGTGTGAATCGAAGCTTATCAGAATGCAAGTTTGAATGTAAAGAGTTTATTTATATTATTACATGGAAAACGATAAAAGAACAAATAACAATACATTGTAAAACAAAGTGAAAATGAACGAAACAGAAATAGTAATCATAATATACGGTACGACATACGCACGTTTCACCCCCGAGACATACTACGCTGTACTAACGTCGCAATAACGTTCAACCACCAACGGACAACACAAAACAGGTCCGCGCCCATTTATCGATCGCCACGTCACCGTACTATGCTACCACGGGGTAGCCGACGACCGACCGGGATGGCCACGTATGGCTTATTATGTTTACCCCGAATATGAATTCGTACAACATAAGCTGATGCTGATACCCAACACTATAAAAAATTAAGTGATAATAGGTAATATTTATAATAGTTAGTAAACATTTGCACTTACAATTGAAGCTTATGTAATATTTTAGTTAAGAATTGCACTTATTTATCTTAAAATAATTTTTGTTATAGTTTTGAGTACTTTTTCTGTTTTTTCACATTTTCTTTCACTTCGAGCGCTGTTAGTTTTTGACTGACGCCTATTTGTTTTGAACACCTATAAATATCAGAGCACTACTCATAATCCGAGTAGATTTTTACGTAGAAGTCAATAAATAATATTCTTTCGGATTTCAGTTTTAGCGTGGTCGTAATATCTCTTTTTCAGATGTTTTGCTGAAAACTGCTATTCGTATTGTCTGTGGTAATCATAGTGTGATTCCATAAAGAATGTCTTTCATATCTTTTAGCTTTAATCATCTTGAATATGGTTTCAAGTTAAATTTTCAATATCCTATTCGGTATCTTCCCTTCCGCCTACACACTATTCTGAGTAATTTATTACGTTTCAGATAACGATACAAAACCGTTTCTCCTTAACATTCGACAAACCATTTTTTTTATAACACGAAGAAAGATAAGAAAACTATCCAAGTGAGTCATTCGTTTTATGTCAGATTCAAATTTACGTCCCGAGAAACAAAGGACTGAACATCTAATCGTAAAATGAATAACTACGGACTGCGCGGCGTTGAGAACACCATGTGTAGAAATTTGCCACTTATTGAACTTTTACATTTACTAGCAAATTTCTACAGATGGCGTTCACCAGACCGTCTGTAGTTATTCGTTGGACGCTGTTTCAAGTCAACAAGTAAATTTTCCGATGGTCTGCCGGAACTGCTTACGCTGAAAATCAAAGAGTTCGAACGCAATGCACATCTGATGGTTCCAAAAAATCACTTACCATTACTAGCTAATCATAAGTATTAAATATCTAATATGAATAAGTAAAAAAATTAAAAATTGTTAATGGAAGATTACTTCTACATTTTTTATTAAAAAACCTACGTATTAAAAACACGGCTACCCATTTTCGTCTGTCCCTACCCTGCGCATACAACTGATAAAAAACTCACCCCTTTCGGCCACACCACCGATCAATTTTCGCCACATCATCTCGCACAATCACGCCACTCACCTCTATTGTACCTTACAACTTAACGTATATGTCCTTACCTAACCTATCCTACTAATATAAAATATTATATCGATGATGCCTTCAGCATGTATCGTGGGTACCTCTACCACATTCACTAGATCGAGGGTCGCTTATCAGGCAAGAGGTTACTTCAACAAAACATATATTTTCTCTTTTCGTAACGCATAATCATAAACACAATTGAAAATTAATGAATGATTACAAAACGATGATATTTTAACTGTTTCAACTTTTATTATTAAATCTCTGACATATGTTTCGATCTAGGCAGTCATTATCGAAGAGTAATGCAAGTACTGACATTAAAATTACATTCTAACCCTTAAATACTAATAAGTGACGTCATGGGAAAACCTGACATTATTTCAATAACAAAGGTGTTGAATTTGAGCAAAGTTCAGTTTGATTGTTAACTAAAAATTTATTATTATGAATAGCTTTTTTTATCTAAAAATTCTCAAATTGTGTTAGTACATGATTTCTATTTTCAATATGGATGACTTTTACATCATTGAGATCTAAGTTGTGGTTAGTTTCAACACAATGTTCTGAAAATCCTAATGTTTGTTTTTTGTTTTTGATACTATTAACATGTTCACCAATTCGGATTTTTATGGATCTTGAACTTTTTCCAATATAGGTGGCTGTGCAATATTTTACAATTTAATTGGTATATGTATATCACTTTTATTAGTATTTTTTAATTTTTGTCTATTGTTAACTACAAATGATCCTATACTACGTTTATTAACCTCTATTGATGTAATTTTAAATCTACTTAACTTATTCCTAACTTTATTACTTATACTTTTAATAAAATTTAAAGCACTATTTACAAAACCTGAAGTTAACATTCTAGCTTGGGTTTTCAATTTTTTATTTAAAATGTTATCAACCATTATTGTGTCATTACCATTTGCTAAAGTTATTTGTTTTATGGTATTTAATTCTAAATTAAAGTTATCGGGTGACAGGAACATTAATCAATATGAGAATAAAACTGTGGAACGCTGAAAGTTTCATTTTGATCGATTTGTTTGCTGAGCTATGTATAACATTCATTGTGATTGTTGGTTTTCGGTTTATTTTAAAAATTGCTTTTTGGTTATAACGAAATACTATTAAGTCTAATAAATTGAGCAAGTCATTTACTTCTGATTCCATTATGAAGTCAATATTATCGTTAGATGGGTTAAAAAGCTGTCTAGTTGTCTAGACGTACTAGTCCATATGCAAACCACATCATATACGTAACGAGACCAAAGCATTTTTTATATATATTTACCCTACCGAGCGGCGTGGTCTAGTGCTCTAGATCATTGCCTAGCATTCGGGAGGTCACCGGTTCGAACCCGGGTTCAGCTGCTCTGATCCAAGTTTTCTGTGGTTTCCTTGGATCATTTAGACAAATTCTGGGGCTGTTATATTCCACAAATAAATATTTCACTTCTCTTCTCTCTTCATTTCGTTCGTGTCATCTTTCTCTCCCTAACCACACCACCCACCTATTCCCACGATTCCTGAAAGGAGGCTGATGAGAGCCTTACGCCCTACCCTCCGGCTTTGCACTACAGTGTAGGTCGGAGGGACTGTCCGCCCACCAGCGCGAGTAGCTGGTGAGAATGAAACACAAAAAGGATTTTTTTTTAATTTACCAACATTAGTAATCGTACTATTGTGTGGCAACCTTTGCACATTGTTTATTCTAATGATTCCTATTGGATGACGATTATAATATATATATCCTATAATATACTATTTATTGTGATAAATACTAATTTTGCAAAATTGTTTATTTTCGATTATCCTATTCAGTAATTTAAATAAAATCATTACCATCTTATGTCGACGTTTCGGTCACTGTGTGATCCTTCTCATTAACACTAACTTAAAGGAAAAGCATACTTAGTTTAGGGAGGGTTTCAATCCACCATGTGTTAGCTACTGATACAAGAAAATGGTCACAAAGTTGTGACTGAAACGTCAGCTTAGACTAAAATAATTTCACCTATACTACTCAGTAAATTGATAGAAAAGAAACAATATTGGTTCTAGTTTTATGAAGTTTATATTGAGCCTTAAATGGTCACGTGTATTCCATTGAAATCTTTTAAATCATAAAAACTATTCTTTAGTTTTGGTATGTTTATAAGTTTTTCTTTTTTATTTACATGAAAAGCCAACTTCTTTTGGAAGTAATAGTAATTGACCTGTGTCTATCTCTATCCGTTAAAATTTATTAAATTATTTCTTAAATAACTCCGTTCTTTTGTAACGTTTGGTATCAAAAAAATAGTAAAATAGCCGCTGTCACAAGTCGAATATGAAACGCAAGAAAAAGAAAAGTCTAAAGAAGTTAATAGCATGCGGTAAAACCATTAACATAGACATGCTGTCTAAAATGTACTACTTGATTTCTAACTAATAGTGACCAAATACGGCCCATTTTACGACCACCAGTCTCACGTCATCTGAATTGCGATCAGTTTGTAAAACATATCCAACTCAAAAAGAACAAGTTCGTTTTATATACTTTTTATAATGTACTACATAATACATACGTATAAAGCTCGTTCGCATGGTAGCTGACACATATATTGTGCTGTCGACTCAAACATAATTTTATTTTTTTTAAAGTCTGTCTATCTCCCTATTTTATAATTGAATTATGATATACGAGTTTAATTTGAAATTTGAATCTTTCATGCATATATCTGCTATCGACTTAAGAACAGTATATTCTTGGTAGGTAACTTATCCAAACAACCAAAGTGCATCGCGATTTCGAACTTTTTTGTTTTCATCAGCTCTCCATTTATAGTTTCGATAAATAACCGACCAAACCGAGACTGATCCGTAAAAGCAGGTTGATATTATATAAAGTTATGGAAAATATATCGTCATTTACTGATATGAAGGGTTATTCAAACTGAGTGGTACATTAGAAATTTTAGGAAAAATAAGCGTGTTAGATATTTGAAAATTTGAAAGGATGATCTTTTAGCTAAAATAATTTCAACGGCCTGTCACTTCCAGTTATACCGGAAGTTGATATCAACCTTGTTATTTTAAATGGAATGACATATTTTTAACGACAAATTCGTATGTCATTTCAACCAACCTGTATGCATACGATGATATAGAAAAAAGATATAGATAGATATAGAAAAAAGATCTCTATCGCAACTCAAACCATAAAAAATCATCAGGGCGTTCAGAAAAAAAAATCTTCAAACACGAATAACTTCATTTTTCAAATGGCATCTACCATATTCTATTTTATCTTTTTATTCCTTTTTTTATCATCTTTCGATACATTTGGATGTTTCCTATTGTTTTATTTGAAAAATTTTTGAATAATTTTGGACTTTTTCACATTTCACATCTGGTACATTTTACAAATTAGGGGCAAAGAATTTAATATTCGTTTTCTATGTATTACCGAGAGCGAATATTAAACCACTAAAATGCAAATTATCTAACAAATTGTTAAACCATTAAAAATAGTTTATCTTAGTAGTCTATTTTATCAGCCCTGTTATAAGATTATTTTATGACTGACCTTCCAATAAAGTTATCCTCCTAATTTATCTATAGTCTGACAATACCGTTCTTTGCCAAAATGTTACTCTTAACGCCCCCATAAAGCTAACTTAAATAAATTGAAGCATTTTTCAAAATTCAAATCCCGTAACAGTGAAATAAAAATTCCGAGAAAACTAAGTAGATAGAAACCAAACTAATGTACCTATTTTAACAAATGAGGTAATGTTTAAGTTCGTAGTGACTACTTACTACTTACTTACTATTACTAATCATCGCCTATAGCCAAAATTTGACCACGGAGCTAATAAAGTAGAATAGAAAAGCACTATGCGGTTTCGTAAGTAGCGGTGTTATGGCTCATAAAAAATAGTGGTTCTCTCTCTATATATACGTATATTTGTTTACTAACATTCCTAATTGACAGCCACTACTAATTATCTACCGCACGTGCGCATATGCATTAAATAGAAAAAAGCAGTATCTGAATTAGCGAAGACAAATTATCGGAAATGTGTTGTCAATAGCAAGGAACAGAAAACAAAGATACATTGTCTGCCTCTGCAAGTTTGAAAATGTCAAAGTTATAAATACAAATATGAGAACAAACAAGCCAAAATGGGATGAAAGAAAGTATTGTATAACCAACATCGACGTTTCGCCCTAGGTTGCAGGGATTTATCAAGCTAGATTGTTAGTTTAGGTCAAAATATTATCCTAACCAAATCCACCTTGATAATGTCTGCAATCTAGGATGAAATGTCGGTATTGGTTATACAATAAACCACCATTTAATCCCCTTTTAGGTTAGGTTAGGTTAGGTTAGGGTAGGTTAGGTTTTTCCCATACTCGTGTAACAAGAGGCAGATATGAAAATATGTTATAAATGCAAAAACAAACGTTGATGTTGATGTACAAGGCATGTATCTTAAGTGTGCACTGAGTACCTAAATCTCTCACCTACGCACTGACACCATTACAGTCTAATTCGCCCTTGTTTACGTTTACTGAGTGTTTAAGATGCCTCTGATAATCATGAGTCCCGCCGACTGTGAAGTCCGGGCTGTCGGGCTATTATACGATTCCTTAGTACTAAAGGACTAAAACCGATTGATATTCATAGTGAGATCTGATATCTGTGCAGTTTACGGACAGAACATTATGAGTGATAGAATGGTAAGGATAGGGTGAGAGCATTTAAGGATGGCCGCACAAATGTGCTTGATGAACAACGAAGTCGGCGTCCTTTGCACGTTAATGATTATTTGGTGCAAAAAGTTAACGAAAAGATCTCATCACATCTTTTCACTAGGAAGCTTTAGATAGTCCACCGTACAGCCCTGATTTACCGCCCAGTGACTACTATTTGTTCCTGCACTTGAAGAAATATCTGTGCGGTCAGCATCTTCCAGACGATGACGAGGTCAAAACAATTGAGATGCAGTGGTTAACAAGTCAGGCGACAGAGTTCTATGGGAAGGGTACTCAAAAATTGGTCAAACGTTATGACAAGTTCCTCAATATTGAAGTAAACTATGTATAAAAGTAGATTAAGGTACTGGCTTTGCACATTTTTTATTAATTTCGAAACGGTACTTACTTAAAGAACATGTCTTGTATTTGTACATTCAAGTTATTATTTTATAAAATCAAAGTAACTAAGTTAGTATGTTGTTTATCAATATGTAAAGTTAGTGAAATTGTACCTTTGCTACCGAATATAAACAGTTTATACATTTTGAAATAAATACACAGTTGATAACTTCCACAATTTATTAAATAAACTTAACACGTGTTTCGCCAACACTGTGGCTTCTTCAGAAGTACAAAGTCTACTTAAAACAACTTAAGAGTAGATGCATCTTCATTAGAGTGAGGGAAAAGATTTAATAGTGGTGAGGGGTTTATATCTACTTGGTCATTGAGTAATGTGTCTGTATTTTTATATTTGTTAATTTCATCAGATTCTAATAGTGTAAGTTGTAAACTCTTATTTTCAATGTGTAAAATTTTTACATCTAAATTGAATACTAGATTATCTTCTAACGCATGTTTTGCATAGATAGAATCGTTTTTTTTTTTGTTTCTATATGATCTAAAATGTTCGTTTTAGAATTCGTTTAAATCTTTTCCTTCACTCTAATGAAGATGCACCACCTTATTTACTTATTTAAGTAGATTTTGTACTTCTGAAGAAGCCACAGTATTAGCGAAACACGTGTAAGTTTATTTAATAAATTGTGGAAGTTGTCAACTGTGTATTTATTTCAATATGTTGGACTTCCATCAAGTATCCGCTAATTCAATACAATTAGTTTATACATTTTCCAATATTTTTAATAAACATAATAAAATTAAACTTTTGAACAATTTCATTTCAAAAATTCAAGGGGGGTTGTATGAAAAGTTCGATTTCCGCGTGGGTGGAATCTCTAGCGAAAGCTAGTTTTCCTTAAAGTACAGAAGTCTAAGATTGCATCGAAATGTTCGAGTCCGAAATCAAGACGCCATAATGTTGATCGTAAAATGCAATAACAAACTGTCAGTCACGAGGTCTACTTGTCATTTAATATATAGAAAGAGCATGTGGTACTTTAAACATTTACCGACCCGGTTGCATCATATGCACCTACATACATTACTTCAAAGAGGTTAAATATATATTTATTCAATAACATCTTTTTCTGAAATAGTAAAAATTTCTTCACTTTAACATGCAAGTTTGCACGAAATGCAATAAAGTTGCCCTACATAACAACATGTTATTGCACTTACAATTAGACAGTTATTCTGCATTATTTACACACGCTACTTTTGTGATGAAAACTAAGTACCTGTTTAAGGACACGAAGTGGTTCTGGTTCTGTCAAAAGAGATACTAGAAATACAAACGGCAAATTAAGGCAATCGTAGTTACATTAATAATTTTTGTATGGCTACAAAGGTAGGTCCTAAATTAGTAAACAAAAATGTTCTTTAACCTGGCTATTTGCTATAAATATTACAGACAAAATATGAATATTACATGAATGATGAATTATTAACTATTGATTGTGTTGTCGTGGTTTGACGAACATAATGAAATGATTGTTTCGTTCACAAAAATTGTTCTAACAAATGACCACACTAGATCGTTTTATTTTGTGATATTTATTAGTAACACTTAAATTTACAAACGAACATTTACGACTTAACAAACACATTAACAAAAAATAATTATTAGTAACCGAAGAGAGATAGAGATATCATAAGAGGGATGATCTTCAAAATTCCGAGAGCAAATTCAGTTTTCAATCTAAAAAATATATAGGAAATGATTACCCTCTTTCTTGCTTTCAACATGCTGTAGTGATAATAGTTGATAAGATAATCAATATGGATTACACCTCGAGAATCCCAGAAAACTGTGGCCATGATTTTGTTAGCTGATAGACCCATTTTAGCTTTCTTCGATGCACGTTCACCCATAGAAACCCACTGTTTTTCACTGTTTCGATTGTTGCTTGATTTCTGGTTTCTGGTGGGGCGTGATGGATCCCGTTTCATCTACGGTAAAGAAACTCATTTGTATTGCGGCTGTACATCTCCAAATACTCCTTTGAACTTCTCACACATGTGGTGCACCAATCGACATTGACATGGTCGGCTTTTTCATGTCCAAATGTTCATACAAAATGTGAGACGCCTACAGCCTCAGCCAGCTCAGACACTTTCAACCTTCGATAATCTAATATCATTCCATGGATTTTGTCAACGATTTCTGGCGTAACGACTTTTTTTGGGCGACCTGCCTGACGTTTGGCGTCACTTGTACTGGTGCGGCCACAACGAAACTCAGTAAACCACTTCTTAACCTATAAATTTAATAGTGTGTTTTGTGCAGTTATTGTGAAGCATTATTAATAATTAACTAAATAAATGAATTAATTATTTATTTAATTAATCACTTTTAACCATTGAAATCGACGGTTCAGCAGTGCAGAGTTCCCATTGTATTTATCAAGCCTCTCCATGGTTTCTTTAACGGATTAACGAATTTTTTGCACAATATGTAATGCTTAATCAGCACACGAAATTCACTTTTTTCCATTATTATGTAAATTAACGAGATTAGCTGCTTTCAATGGATCTCAAACATAAACTAAACGTCACTTGCTTAAAATTTTACAGTATTCTACCAAAAAAGATGGCACTTAACGGAAACAGTGTTGCCGTTACACCTATTACGCGGGAAATTCAAAAAGTCACGGACTTATCAAACCACTCTCGTATTTACTTGTCCAACAGAATCGACGACGCAGGGTATATACGTGATGGACACAAAAAATCGCATTACTTACATTTAAAGAGCTCCTTCGATTGGGTCATGAGATCTAATAATATCGAAATCGCGACCCACATCAAGTAGTTTCGGTAATTTCCTGACCAAGAACTTATATTGTTCCACTAGATATGCTTTGTGATTTTGAACTTATTAAACCACATCAGCTTTTTTCAGATAAATCATTTACCAAACGCAAATTGTTGAATGCAAACATGATATTCAGTAATTTTTATCGGAATGTATATCGATGAAAACGTCAAGTAGTTTTGGTAACTTTCTGACCAAGAACATACATTGTTCCACTTATATGTGCATTGTGATTTTAAACTTATTAGATCTCATCAGCTTATTTCAGATAAATCATTGGCCAAACCCAAATTGTTGAATGCAAATATGTTATTCAGTAATTTTGATCGAAATATATATCGATAAGGACCACTGTATATAATAAATATTTAAGGGTTTACCTTTTTAATAAAGTCTGATAAACCTTCTAATTGATATTATAAATTAAAACTTTGTATTGTTAGAGGCTTAGTAGCATTGAGAGTGTAAAATTAGAGTTATCAGAGACATAATATTCTAACAAATCAATAAACAAAGTTACTGATCAAAGTACAGGAGTTGTTTATTAAATTATAGCTACCTTGTCAATGATAAGTAATTAATTTTTTATATTTGTAATACAAAATTGCGTAACATCTAAATTAATTATGTATTTAACTAGTTAATTAATAATTGTATAATGGTTTGAACGAGTTCAAGATTATTCTCTTTCTAAATTAATTAATACAGTAGAGAAATAAAGGTTTACTTTTGTAATTATCATAGGACTGTTACATGCAGAGTTCAAATACACATTTTACGTTTTGGAAATCCGATAATACCAAAAATAGATTAAGCTATCGTCCTGATCTAGACGAAACTTCGTCACCCAAAAGAAGAACTAATACGAACTATTACATAAGATAAAGAACATAAAATTGCCACAAAGTTGTAAATTAGTATCGTTTGATGTAAAAAAACTTATTTCCATCAGTACCTCCTTTAGAAGTTCGAAATATTATAAATACCATGTTATATAAAAATAAAGTAGATAAGATAGTTATAGATGAAATTATGCTTGTAGTTGACCTATGTATAAAAAAAAATTATTTTCAATTCAATTCAGAGATTTACAGCTGTAACGAAGGTTTAACGATGGGTAATCCCATAAGCCCATTATTCGCAGATCTATTTATGTACAACTTAGAAATCCAAATTCAAAAGCTCACGCTGTTTAAAAGTTGTTTGTACTGGTATAGGTATGTTGACGACGTGATTGTTGGTTTTACAGGATCACAAAGACAATTAAACATGTTTTTAGATCAAATAAATAATTTACATCCAAATATAACGTTCACTGTAGAAATAGAAGAAAATAATAGTTTAAATTTTTTAGATTTAACTATATCAAAAATAAATTACAAACACGATTTTTCAATATTTCACAAACCAACACATACGGATACAATTATTAGCAATTTGTCAACACACCCCTACCAACACAAACATGCCGCATTCCATAGCATGTTATATAGATTAATAAAAGTACCTAAGAACATTGACAATTATAATAAAGAACTGAACATTATAAAGCAAATCGCACACAACAATAATTACAATATCAGTATTATAGATAAAATTTTAACAAAAATCAAATTTAAACAGGCAATACAATCAGTTTTTCCAAAAATTAATAACGAAATGAAAAAATATGCTTTAATAGCATATATGGGACATCCTTCAGAAGTTATTAAAAAGATTTTAATCAAAAACAATATTAATGTAGCTTTCAAAACCAATAATTCGATATCAAATATTTTAAAAAACAATAAAGATAAAAATGATAAAGATTGCCAATCAGGAATCTATAAATTAAATTGTGGAACCTGTAACAAAATTTATATAGGTAAAACTAAAAGAAATTTTAAAAAAAGAATAAGTGAGCACTATAGGTCATTTAAATATAAAAAAATCGATTCTAATTACGCGAAACATTTGTTGTTAGAAAATCATCAATTCAATTATGAATACACTAATTTGCATAAAGAATCAAATAATTACAAACTAACTTTACTTGAAACTATGGAAATAAATAAATTCAAAAAAACAGATTTGCTTTTAAATGATCAGTTAGATCTAAACAATTCACCGTTATTAAACCTATTTCCCCTCCCCAGTGGTAGTTCGAACCCTAACTTAGATATAAATTAGACATATTTTCGTTTGTTAATTAAGTATAAGTCTACTTCTGATGAAGCTAAAGTATTAGCGAAACAATTGTTAAGTAAACAATAAACCAGTGAAAATTAAAAATGTGTTTTCCTTCTAAAGAACTAATACGCTTTTGGTTACCCATTTTTTCACTTATAAAATAATACCAATTGTATTTCTATATTCAAAACTAGTCTATGTTCAAGGGAACAACAAATTAAAACTTAATTAAAATAGTGTTTTGGATTGTATTGTAATGGTTTTAGTATAATAATTTTAAAATACATTTCAAATCCGTTATTTCAGTACAAGCAGTAGGTATTTAAATTGACACCTTAATAGTAAATAAACATTAAAGTTAATAATAATAATAATATTAAAAAAACTAAAATGTAACAAGAAAGAATTCGAAAAATAATAATTTTTCTTTTATTTTAATAATTAGAACTGCTGATCTTGTAAAATTAAGCGACTGACGACTCATTGATGCATTCCCAGCTGCCACGGCGTACAAAGCAGCAAACAACTGAATAAGCATAAATCATGATTTAGCAGAGATTGTTACGATATTTGAAATAAAAGGGTGTTTTAAAAACAATGAAATGCTTAATTTTAGTCTTGCTTATTAATGAAACTGACATACTGTTTGCTATGGGTTTATATACGAGAGTAAATCAAATAGAAACGGTAATTTTACTATTTACCTTAGCTGGTAATTTCGATCTAGAGGATTCGATGCTCGAGTGTTGTTTGGTTTTTGAGGAGGGGGAAACCGGCTTTGGTAGCAGCTGCGATCGATTCTGTCCGCATTACAGCCATGACTGAGCGCAAGGTACGTTTGTCTGTTGCACAACGCATCATCATAAAGTTTTACCAATGAAGGCGTTAGGAAATTTTCACTCGTTTGAAGGTACAGCTTGCGGATGCAACAGCTACACTGTCTCAGAATCGAGTGTATACGTGGGTAAAAGAATTCAGGGATGGGCGAGAATGTGGAACGTGTCCAAAATGAAAGTCATGATCGACGTCCAAGAACAAGTCTCACAAATGATAACATCGAAGCAAACGAAAGGACGATGGGGTATGGCCATTCGAAACGTCATCCTCCTTCATGATAACGCCAGACCACACACCGCAGTTTTGACAAGGAATAAATTATAAGAAATGGGAAACCCGAAGAATAAATACACAAGTACAAAATTTCAACAAAAGTAACTTTTTTACATCTAGATTAGTCAAAGTGTGTCGAAGATCTTTACACCAAAGGAATTTACAAATAGCATTTCAGAGAAATATTTGATAAAATCATCGTGAAACATAATAATTAATAATACATGTTTAGTAAACACTCTTGGCTACGTTTTCACTAATTTATAAACTTATATTGAACAACTCCGTTGTTAAGTGGCTGTAAATATTAAAAATAATTGTTTGTCTGTTTGTATATATATTCTGTTAAGTTTAGTTTGTAGGTACTTGTTCTCTCTTGTATATAGGGATATTTTGTGTCCTCAATTGTGAATACGTCTTCAAAATTCCAAAGATAGACTTTGGCCCCTTTACGACACCCCTTGTAAATACTTTATGCATCGGTTATCAGCGTTAAGAACACCACCACCGATTTTGTAAATTGCGCTTGGGGGAGTTTAGTTTCAAGCGGGGGATATTTTTCACTTTGGGGCGTTGTCTATTTTTCAGGCTATTTAAGCAGAAATAAGCGAAATTACGTTCAATTCCATTTTTACATTCTATCACATTACATTATATTCTATTTTATTCGATTTAAATCAATATTCATACATCCAAACTCATAATCAATATAACCAACTCAAATCAAACAAAAAAAATCAAACAAGTGTAAATAGTGAAAAGTAAAGTGCACATAAAAAAAAGCAGTCCATTTTATCATATCTTCGGCGGGATACCGCCACACAGCGAAGACCCAAACATCCGTTATAAGTTGTTATAAGTGTTTATTTGTTCTAAGCTTTTTTTCGGGTTGCTAACTATCAATTTTCTAGTATCATTATCTTTTCACGCTCTACATCCTCACAAATAATTATCTAAAAAGCAGTCAGTAAGACGATGAAGCCTCACAACAGCGACAGCTTTCAATAAATGCTTATTTAAGGCTTTCTACTGTTTTCCTCCCCCTCTCATTTCAGAGCTTGGTACAAAATGGAAACTGAGTCACTGTCCTGTCCTTGTTTAGTGAAATGATGGTACTTATTCTAAAGGACGCGTTCTGTTTATTGAGTTCTCTGACCCTATATATCTGACTTTTATGTCACTCCTTTCCGGATCAATCGGTTTACTGTCATTCATTTGGAAAACTTGTTTACTCGCACATTTGTGAATACACACATGTATACATGGTAATTTTCGTTATCAATTGTTTTATGGCCAACAAAAAGTATGTTCTCATTTTCACCCTTCATCACACTAAAAATAATCAAAATTACTAAATAATAGCTACATTCTGCATAATCCGTTCTCACTATCTTAGTATTAACAATTAGTAAAGTTGTAATAATAAACCAAGAAATTTAAATCTGAAAAAGTTTTATAATTGGTTGAAATAAAATAAAACAATACCACGCTTCTTATTAATTAGTTGTCGCGAACTGCAAGAAGCTACAAAAATTAATTCATCGTAATAAAGCTTACACTCAAATAATACTAAATACGTAATGGAAAAAAAGGTTAATTACAGTAACAAATGGATATCAAGTAATAATAAAAATTAAAAATACACATTTATAATTTTTGGCTTTAATAACCCGAATCCCACAGAGTAAAAACATTGTACCCTATTCCAGTGGCGGCTCGTAATGAAATGAAGGGAATGTTCGTCAAATATTAAATCAGCTATTTTCTCAACGTTATTTCAATCTTACGATCTTAGATGCTCAAACCTGTCATCTTCCCTCCGTCTATGCTTCATCACCCTAAAGTAAATATATAAATGTATTTCCGCGACTAACACCTACATTTTCAACAATAATTTTTTTATTCGTGTAGGTAATGAAAAAAATCTTCACATAAATCAAACCATGAGTAAACTAAATCCATTGTCAGGTACCAGATTGCCCCTACTGTATCAAACCGAACAGGAACACAATCAAAACGTCACAACGACCACCTACTACGTTATAATAAAGATTTGGTAAGACTAAACTTATGTATTCTTGACATACACACTACGCCATTCATACATTCGTAATACCCCGATCTTGGCCAATTACACCATTATACACATAGATGGCTCTAGTTTTATTGCATTCGCCTCTTTTTCAGTTTCAGTACTAACCTTCAAAAGACAGCTTTTAAAATTTCATGATATTCTATTCATTAGTTTGCGAGATATTGTACTGACGCTAGAGAGTGACGCCACTTTTGTTATTTTCAAACCAATGGATCAAAAACCATTTCGTGTTTTAATTTTATACTACTTCTTGATGGGAAAAAATACCGTTCAAGCGAAGCAATGAGTAATGGCTTGAAAAGTGTTATGGAGACTCCACTCCATCGGAAACAATAGTAACAAAATAAAACGTTGGTTTACTGACTTCAAACGTGGTCGTAACATAGAGACACTAATGATACCGAACGCAGTGAACGTCCAAATGAGGCGGTAACATCAGAAAATATCGAAAAAATCCACAATGATGATGAATTTTGAATGATCGAAAAGTGAAATTGCGTGAATTAGCTGACATCGTAAATATATCAAAAGAACGTGTTGGCTTTATGTTATATTGCATGAGCATTTGACTATGAGAAAGCTCTGCTCAAAGTAGATGCCGCGTTTGCTCATTGTTGTATATGAATGGTCAATTGCCACCAAAAATATTACTTTTGCTTGTCGCAAAGCGCAATATATACAGCGTAATTACCAAGCTAAATTCGCTGTTTTATGATAGTAATTGAAGTTGAAGGGAGCGGGCAGAGTTTCAGGAGTGCACAGAACCTGTCTGCTGGCCCAGTTAAACATAATACGACGCACTCAACGTTTAATTAACTAATCCACATAGAACGGTCGGGAAAAGGCGACTTTTAACAACCACATCAGCGGCAAAAGTGATGAAATATTTGTAAAACATTTTAATAATCAGAATAAAACACTGTTCTAAAGTTTTACAATTTTTATTGGTAATAGTCTCTTACAATATTATTTCTAAGCAACTCTTTGATAATAACCTTATAATCCGTTTTTCTGTAATTATTATCTAATTGTTTTTAGCCATACTGCAGCTCTGCAACACGTATACTCCAGCTACCCCTGTCCCATTCGCAGAAGAAGAGAAAGTCTCCCTAACCACACCACCCACCTATTCCCACGATTCCTGCAAGGAGGCTGAAGAGGGTCTTACGCCCTACCCTCCGGTTTTGCACTAGAGTGTAGGTCGGAGGCACTGCCCGCCCACCAGTACGAGTAGCTAGTGGGAATGAAACACAAAAAAGTTTAGTTTTACGTAATATACTTTTCAGTCCAAAACGTAGCAATTTTAAGGTATACCATATACATCATTGTGATAATCAAATGTATAAATACTAAAAATCAGTAGCTACTCGTGTTACGAATGAGGATAGCGAGGGTGGGCCAAAAAAACCTATCAAATCTCCTATTAAAACACAAAAGCAGATAAATACAATCATTCAAACAAGTACTGCGCTCATACGTTGTCAAACGTATATAGCAGTTCTTGGAACATTAAGTAGTGCCACATTATATCAATACTTTGTTTCCATAATGTTAAAATTTGTGTTTGAATTACAATGTATATAGAAACTGATAAATCAAATACCATTAAGTTACACAATTTTATTGGTAATACCACAATAATTATTTCGCCCTACTAGGGTTTCTTCAGGTGGAAGAATGATCATCATCAGCATAAATTTTGATTTATATATATATGATAAATATGTGTTCTACTAATATTTGAATAACTTTTGATAAATGAATAATTGCGAACTCTTTTTTCTACGGAAATTGTTATTGTCCTTGATTCTTCTCTTTCTTCTTTACGAAAACAAATATCGATCGGATAGGACAATGAAAGACAGCTGAGCATGGGTAGTTGTTGCCATCAACTACCGAATTTTAAGGTTATGACCACAACAAAATATAGAAGAACATCGCCAAAAAGAGAATTATCTACTGTCGTTAAAATCAAGGCCTACTATATATAGCTCTTCAACGTTTATGATCCATTAAATGTGAATAATTGTTTTCAATTACAACAGTTATAAAACAGTATAATACAAAGACGGAAATAAAAGAAACAATCTACAATTAATGCGATTTTTCAACGTCAAATTAATAAAACGAAACTGATTAAGTTTGAGTAGGTCTCGCCAATTCAGACCTGACTGGATATTTATTAAAATTTAAATCGGAATCGAATCAGGTTTTTGTGATGTATGATCAAATACCAATCAGTAAATAAAAAACGCGAAACTTTAGATTTTTCGAAATATCTCTGAAACGATCAGAGATAGCCCCGATTTTGGTTTGGAAACAGGAAATAGTCAGAGGTAGCTAAATCCGGAGAATAAGGTGGATGGTAAAGCAGTTCGTAGCCCAATTAATGAAATTTTGCGATGTTTTTATGCACCCGTACATTATCCTAATGGAACAACATCTTTTTCTGAGCAAAATGGGGTTGTTTCTGCTTCAAAACAGTATCAAATTAATCAATTCCGATTATTGTTTAGTCTCTAGTGTGGCGTGATGGAACCATGTCTCATCTACAGTAACGAAACGGTGAAAAAACTCGTTTGTATTGCGGCTGTACATCTCCAAACACTCCTTTGAACTTGTTACACGGTGGTGTTTATGGTCGATCGTGAGCAATCGCGGCACCCATCGACATCGACAGCCTTCGATACCTAGAGCCTCAGCCTACTCACGCATAGTTAACCTTTGATCATCTAATATCATTCCATGGATTTTGTCAACGATTGTTGGAGATCATAATGAAACTTTTTAACCATTGAAATCGACAGTGCAGCAGGGCATTTACCAAACGTCTCCTTAGTTTCTTTAACGTTTTTTTTTGCGCTAAAAGTAATGATTGATCAGCACACGAAATTCACTTTTTTTCATTAGTGTGGAAATTAACGAGGTTAGCTGCTTTCAATCTTGCCATTATACTTAGTGCTTGGGAAATTTAAAAATTCGCGGACTTATCAAACCGTCCTCGTACTAAATACTGTCTCCATATTTTTATACTTTAGGATTATCGCAAACACATCATCTACATGATGTAACCATTGCAAAAAAAAAATTCAGGATTTTGTCGAAACAACTACCACGTTTTCGAACTTGATGTGATGATGGCTACATCAAACTTACTTTATACGATTCCAGGTGAATATGTTTAAATAATGCTGTTGTTTTTCTTCACCTTACCATTACTGAAAAACTACTTTGTTTTTATAGTTTCCCAGCATTCTCATTATTAATAAGGCACCGTACAAGATTTACGTTTTCTATCCAACTGTCGTTATGTAGATCTGTTTATGGCTAAATGACAAGAAGCAATAAACATGTGAACATGTATTGCAGACATATAAATGAATTCCTGGCAGTTGTTGTCATTTCCATTTTTGGTCACGTGGAAAACTTTTAAAGGGGTTAATAAAACCATAGAGACTCGGAGAGCAGTTATAAATTAAAAAACTTTCAACGTTTCCGCGCTAATTTTGATTTATACTCGCTTCGTGATAACTTCTGAATCCCCGACTTAATCTGATGTATTTTATCACGACAGAATGGGCTAAGAAGTCTCTATGGGGCCCGTTTCGATGCGGCAACCACTACGTTTCGAAAGGCAAGTTAGTTACGCGCCAAACCGGTCACTGTCCCGGGAGGATATTGAAATAACATACAGTTACGGTGATACCTAAATCTGAAATGAGTCTCTTTTAGTAGTGAGTTAGTGTTACAGACGCTGAATGCTTACTGAGTACATAAATAGTTTTAGGTCTTGCCTTTTTGAAATTATTTTATTTGTATTGGTTTTATTTCAATTATTTCAAAATTTCTAAGTATATCAATATACAGTAATATAAAAAAACAATCGACAACTGAAACTATACTACAACAAAGAATTAATGTCTCAAATGTTGTCGACTTTTTCTACTTTATTTTTATTTAGAAAAAAATCAAATCAATCGCATGTACTTTTTACAGTACCTACCCGCCGTCCTCAAACAAAAAATAATGGATTCTAGTCCTACAAGTCCAACTGCTAAACAGCCCGGTACTCTTAGTCATGTGGACAGTATTACGATGTTTTCAAATTTCTGCACGTATTGACATGTACCTTTCATTTGATACCATTCACAGCCATATTAATATAAAAATCACTCCAAAATATTTTTAGTACGTTAAATTATGTTAGGTTAGATTAAGGTTGGGTTAGGTTATGTTAGTTTCCTTTTTAATATTCGAATTCGTATACGCATGGGGTTAAATTTCGAAAAGAACGCTTTGGGCATGTGTCAATACCGCATTCCTAGGCTAGATTGCCTAATTCTAGCCTAGAAGTTACAATTCGAGCTTTTTGGTCGTAACGAGAAGTTCATTACTAAGTTTGGTCTAACTTATATATTCGAGCAATGCTGGTACCAAGATGGCTTCTCTTCTCAGATCGAGATATACCAACATCCGGATAATACCAACAAGGATAACGGGTCTAAATCACAAGTACCAGGTGACACAGATACTACGAGCGCCACCGTTCGAATCAACAACACTGAACCGGAACCTGGCTCTGCCCCAGGTCGTCCTTGGGCCTATCTCCACCGCCATAACCAGTGAACCGAGACCCAACACAGTTATAGAAGGGTAACAAGAAGCATGACCAAACAGTTACAAATCATCAAGATAAGTAGCACTGCCTGAAGATGCCAGAAGTAAGATCTGGTGAAACATCGCATCCAGAAGAAGGAAGAAGTCGACCACGGCACAACAGCCCGGAAGTGTATATATGTCTGAATAAAGAGTTGAATACAGTTCATCGAATGAATCGATAGGCATACAAAATTAATTAAAACAATTGTCCGAGTTAACTGTTATTAATTACTGATATGCGTGTAAAAATGACCATGTCTAAGGTCACATTTCGGGTCTGCCCGTTGTGACCATTGCACCCCTTAGTACCGATGATCTCAAGTACGTGATCAACACTAGGTTCTGAAGGAAGCACATCACGAGTTCAGCCCTTTGTGCTCATTGCACATCTGAGTACTATTTGTAATGTGAATAAGTAATAAAGACTCATTGCGAATTACATCCCTTTGCGTTCGAGGATGATTCAGGAGCGAACATAATTCGAGTCTGCCATTTATGTCCATTGCATAACTCATTACCATTACCAGTAACTAATGAATTAAGCGGTAACATTATAATGATGGGTCAATAGAATTATCGACTCTATTTATTGTAACTGTTATCTTTTCTGAATTTATAGGTCAAACCCAACCTTGTATGTAAAGTACCTGACCCTCCTGACAGACCTGTTGGGTTATTTTTATTATTCTTAGAGTAATAATCAATCAAGTATCTTTACTACTTCCATTATTTTTGTTTGGTGTTTTTTTATGTATCTATACATATATATGTTTATTTTTATGCTCTAACAATAGCCATAAACATAATTATATAATTTGGAAACATTCAGGCCTAATTTAAACATTTCAGAGGAGACGTTGCTATTTTTATTAAATTAGTGTTTATCGTTAAGGAAAATTAATTACCTACATTCTAAATTGGTCGAGACATAAACAGGACTAATTAACGTCTATTGAAGCAACCATTATCTTCTTTTGTTTATAATAACAAAAGTATATTTCAGCCTACTGGGTATACACGAAAGAGAGATTTATTCTGTAAAAGCATTCTTAATTATCTCTTCGTTTCTCTCACGGAGTGATCTATTTTATCGTCTTCGTATAATCGACGCAGCAAAACAGACGGTCATAATTCAACAGAAAGATACCAATGCGCTACAATAGTCGGTTAAAACGCCATTATCTGATCCAACTGTAAACATGAGTCTACTTTGTAACGTGCTTGTATATAGTGACTGCAGTAGTTCTACAACATCATTAAGTATGCTGTACTACGGCAACGCGACTACTGGATGTGCTATCGTACTAAGATCGACGGATGATGAAGATCCTTTTAAAATAATAAATCTTTACTATCGGTAGACTCTTTTGTTGTAAACTGCTTACCAGTTATAGATATGTGAGCAGTTTTAGAGATAAAATCCTTTTATTAAAACACTGGAAACGATAATAGCAAGTCGATAGATATAAAACTTCAAGTAGCTATAGACACACAAGTGACTATAGACGTAATTCCCTTTTATTTTCCTTGTTTTTCTCGACAAGCAAAAAGTAATTAGTGTTATAATTCAAAGAAAGTATATTAATGCCATTTTCTTTCTGAAAAAGTACCATTAAGATTTTTAGTATGGATCGTTCCAGTAAAGGCTAAGATAAAGCCAACCGTGGGCACGTCCTAATAGGGAAATTAACAATGATCAGGATTGAATAGAGATGCGCTACATAAGAACAGACCTAGGATGAATTATATTATCCTATACAATTTAAAATGCTTTTGTATTAATTAATAAATTTATACGTCATTATAAGAAAATAAGCTTTCACGGCCGGAATTCATAGTAGAATGATGATTCGGGCTTGTAGACCGTACTCGATGTGAACGGCTTCGTCCAGACGTTTCGTCGGCAGCTGCGGCTGACATCTTGAGTGGGTGCTGTGTTGTTTTTATAATACGATTTGTCTTTAGCCTCAAAATAGACTTCAGTTTCGGCGATTACGATTACCTCTTCATTGGCGCGAAATTTCTGTCCAGTTAGCATCCTCTTGACATCTGAGAACAGAAAAAAGTCGCTGGGGGCCAAATCTGAGAGTACGGTGGATGCGGAAGCAATTCGAAGCCCAATCCAGGGAATTTTGCCATCGATTTCATTGATTTGTGACACGGTGCATTGTCTTGATGACACAACACTTTCTTTTTCTTCAAATGAGGCCGCTTTTCCGCGATTTCGTCTTTTAAACGCTCCAATAACGCTACGTAATAGTCGCTGTTTATAGATTTCCCCTTTGTAAGATAGTCAATGAATATTATACCATGAGCATCCCAGAATTCAGAATACTGATGCCATAACCTTGCCAGGCGACTTTTACGTCTTTCCACGCTTTGGAATCGGTTGATCACGTTCTGTCCACTCGATTCGACTGACTGTCGATTGGACTCCGGTGTGAAATGATGGAGCCATGTTTCATCCATCGTTACATATCGACGCAAACGCAAAAATTCGGATTTATTACGATTGAACAGCTCCCAGCTCCAAACACTGCTTAGAATCATCGATCCGTTGTTGTTTTTGGTCGATTGTGAATTCACTTGGTACAGTTAAAATAATTCTAAATCGTACGCTTAAATGTATACTAACCTTATAACTTACATTTAAAATATATTTATCAATAAATAGAAATTGATGTATATAAACTGTTACCTACGGGTAGGCAATCTACGGGAAACATGAGGATCTGTAATTTGGGCTGCCGAGATTAAAGAAAAACTAGAATCTTTGAGAGCCGTCGTTCTAAAACCTTCTAGAAAAAATGATGTAAACTTCCGCGAAGTCTGTCGAGTCAGTTTTAAAAGCCAGGCGATAGAAAAAGTGAAATAATAGGCGAGAGAGTTATAAATTGTTTATTGTGATGTTGTTTAAGAATGAATTAGCGAAAATAAATAGTTTGATAGTGACAATTGTATTAATTACGCAATATTGGTGACATTTAGCAAATACGCGACAATATGAATATGTACTCTATATAGCAGGTAATTTGTTCTATTTTTATAGATTTAATATTTAGATAAGATTTACTTTACTCATTTCATCATAAAAATATAAAGGTTGTTTTCATGTCAGACGTCTAAAATTCTATTGTCCTGACAACTATTGCCCTACAAGAGCTTTTAGGTGTCTGGAAGCGTATTTTATTGTTCAGGTTGTTTTCCTGTTTTATTCCTGACCAAGGGTTATCTACTTAAAGTTTAATTATCAGGTTATACAAAAATAAATTGATACATCGCCGGTATTACAAAAAGAGAAACTTACCCCTATATACCACAAACAATCACTAATGCGGACATGTGTTTCGCCCACTTACAAAATGGGCATTTTTAACGCAAGACTATCTGTCTACGGGTAAGTCTCTCTTTTTGTAATTTATTACATACCACAGTCTCCTTTATTATTGTCTATATGGTCGGTATAGTATGGTAAACTGTCAATGGTCCTTAAGTGTTAGACCATTTGAAGAAAAACCATTTCTCATTCATATATGGTTGAATGTGAAATGTTTCCTAGTTTCTACTGCCGAAATAAAAAATGGAGGATTATTTCAAACAACCTTTACATGACGTTGAAGATCATTTCTATAGCAGGGTTACTGGGTTATTATAGTAGTGTAAATGTCTTTATAATTGCATAATGTACACGATTCTGCTAATTTTCCTGATATAGCTAGTATCACGCATTTCAAAGAATATAATACGTTCCGTCTCTCTCAATAATTTTTGTATAGTAGAAGTGTATTTTCAGTAAACTGCTTCAGCTGTTTTTCTGTAACTCCCTTTGGGTATACCCATGTAGTCACGCAATATTTATGCTCATAGAAAAACCGGCATGCAGTATTACTGATCGCATCCAAACATAAACTTCCCTGAAACACATGTTTAGGATTAGATTGCTGACAGTAGACCTGGTAACGAGTTTTGCGTTTAGAGTGTAGATGAACGGTCTTGACACAGTCTTATTTTCTTATATGGACTATATAGATGCTTTCCTTTGACTAGACCGAAAGCTTTTATTCTCTGCCGCAATAAATTTACCTGGAAAGTCTTTCTTGCTTTTACAGAGGTATACGGAATAACTGTATGAATTTTAACGCGAACTAAGTGCCACAACTGACCAAGTGTATATCTCACTAGACAACGCAGAAACATAATATGTAATATGTATGAGAATGTATAAACATAAGATGTTCTGCTCACTGAGAGATATATAAACCAGGCATAATCGTACACATGTACTTATGCTTCTTCTTCTATGTTCTTTAAATGTTGCCACTGCATGAATGGAATTAAACATTAATAACAAATAATAAACAAAATACAATAACATTAAATTCTATTTATCGTATAATAAACTTAAACAATAAAATTAAATTCAACTGTTTAACTTATGTAAGAGACACTGCCATAAAAACAGGAAAATAAAAAAAAACTATTAACTCTCTAGGAAATTTCATAAAAAATAACAAAGACAAGTTAGATAAAGGACCAAAGTTTGAGTAACCCTGTGTTTTTTCCAAACTGACTCACTGCCGTATGTCAAAATCATCAGAGGTAATTTTATATACGATACTGCAATGAAGTTCAACAACAAGTGTTCTCATTTCTCAATCATTACTAAGTATAAAAAATTCAACACTTTCTACATTTTTATTTGTTCTTTTGTATCCTTTGAGGTATTATCATGACGTGGATAAAATTGAAAATTTTGGCAAGTCATTAGGAATGAATAAATTGAATAACATCTGGCGAATAATTGTGATTTTTTTTAATAAAGGTAGTAAATGAAAAATATTTCAGATGTAGAATTCAATTCGAATCGTTCGACTTTTATTGACATTGTTTGAATCAGTGACAGTGTGTTCTACATTTCACATACACTTCCTTAACTCTTTTCTCATAATCCAGAGAAAAGATACTAAAATAATTATCTTCTAAGAAACTAAAAGGAGTTTAGAAAAGGCTTCTTTTTAACATATCCAAAACAGAAGGAATTAAAATCCTTATTAGTCTAAATATTAAGATCAAACATCTCAAATTTTGAACGCGTCGTACCAAGTAGGCACAACGAACCGAAAGCCATATCCCACGACCGGTTTCGACCTATCGGATCTCATCAGGTGGGCGCTGGCAGAAATGCCTTAACAGTGTAATTCAATGCCGGTAGGGGTATTAGCTCTCGGAGTAGTTGTTTCTGTTGAATTCATATTTATATTTGGCTTCTTTTTAATTTACTGGTTACTCCCTGTTGGTCAGTATTTAAAAGTTTATGGTTACTACACTTTGGTGATCAGTATTTAAATGCATAAACTTCATCTCTGAAATTTTAAGTTTGAGATAGCAAACATACCATCACTTCAAAATTCTTAAATATTGAAATAAAACCTATGTTTAAAAATTAATATAAATTAGAAAAAATGGACACATTTATGACTTCACCGTGGAAGAGAAGCGGAACTATGTCAATTTTATCATTTTTTCATAGTTCAATGTGTTCGTTATTTTCTTTTTACAGCACGCATGGCCTTTTATAACTTGAATCTAGATAAGATATTATTTAGGTCGCTCTTTTGTAAAACTCTTAATTTTAAATTTATGCTCTTCTGGGTCCTTTTTCCTCCAATGAGATAACGAAAAAACGAGCAATTCAAGTGTCGAACATTATTTATATAAGCATTGTTTAAACTGTTAATTGTACATATACGTTTTCACAGATTTTTTATAAGAAATTATATTGTCTACAAAAACGTTTGAATTCATTTTTCTATTATCTAAAATGAAAAGTAAAATAAGATAACATAGGTGCGTGCAATTTTTTGCTGGAATTAGCTTAATTTTTGGTTTTGAAAAACGGAGGATTCAAAACAATTTTTAATTATTGAAATTCATAAGCTTTAACAACATACAAGCAACTAGACAAGGCCTCACTGAGGTATTTAAACTTGTCTAGCTGAATCAACAACGCAACTTACATACGTGAATTCACGTAAAGCTTAACAAAAACAATTAGTATGTTTTTGGTCAGAAATTTATTTGTAAAGCTTTACGTGAATTCACGTATGCATAAAAACTATAAAAAATGTTACAAAATATATTAATATACAGCCAGTTTTCACAAGTAACAAAAATAAATTAAGTACACTCTTAGGTAATCCAAAAGACAAAGCAGACATTTATAAAATAAGATGCAACAATTGTGAAGAAGTATATATAGGATTAACGAAAAGACATGTATATACAAGATTCAAAGAGCATTTCCTACATCTAAAGAACTATCATGTTGAAAAGTCAGCATAGCGTCACATTTTCTAAATACCAACCATATCTTTGACATAAACAACTTGGAATTACGTAAACCCTGCTACAACTTCTCGGAAATCGTTACCATCGAGGCTATCTATATTCATAGACATAGGGAAAACCGTATGAACTTCGATGTACACAACCTAGATAACCCCCTGATATTTCTGGCGTCCAAACATTTATAATAACATAATTATATTTGCTTTTCTGTTATTAATTGTACTTCACAGTCGCTCATTAGAGAAAACACACAGTGTGTTTTTTCTTACAATTGTTGTACCATTGAAAGTTTGTTATTAAGATAGATATTTATGTTTTTTTGAGACCCAATAACTAATCTTTATTAAAATAATAATTTAGTGTACCTACATGTCATCCGACGCTGATGTGCTTATTGAATACAGCCATGCACCAGCTATCTAATTCGGAGTAGTCAACTAAATGAATTATTTAAGTCTTTGGTTGAGCGTGTCGCGGAATGATAATATGCGACATTATTATATAATATATAGGCACCAATTTAATAGAGGAGTTTACCGGGAACAATCATATTCGTGGGTGCAACAAAAAATTGCTTTATTTTGTTTTCCTTATTTGGCGGTGATTAAACATGGACAGAGTGGAGATAGGAGTGACAGATTTGTATTTATAGGATCGTAGGATTGATATAACCTTAAAAAAATGGTGTTTATTGTTTATATATTTATTTTCAGAACTCCCACGTCATTTTATCACGAGCCGTCATCGCTTTTTGTCATTTATTAATTAATACAGCAATCAATACAAACTGTAGAATAGTATTATTAATTGTAGTATATAAAAAACATAAAAAAACACAACAGCTTATTCCTCCTATAGCAAAACCCGATGGTTCATGGGCTCGCACAGAATCAGAAAAAGCTAATCTTTTTGCTTCGCATCTGAGTAATATTTTTAAACCTCACGATAGACAAATTTCAATAGAAGATGAAAAAAAATTGCTCACAGACGACACCGCAGATGTAAACGATGGTGATGTTGATATAGTCAAACTCAAAGAAATCGCAGAGATCATAAAAAATATTAAAAATAAAAAAGCGCCGGGTTACGATGGGATTCCCGGAAAAGCGTTTAAAGAATTACCAAACAAGGCTCTCAGATTTATTACGATTGTAACTAACGCAATTTATCGTTTCTCATATTTTCCAGAGCAGCTGAAAAAAGCGCAAATAATCCTTATTCCGAAGCCTGGAAAAGTTCCAACACTAGTTACGTCTTATAGACCCATAAGTTTACTTCCAGTGTTGTCAAAAATAATTGAAATCACAATATCAAAGAGATTAAATACAGTTATTGAAGATAAGGAGCTTATTCCAATTCAATTCGGTTTTCGTAAAAAACATGCCACCATCGAACAAGTAAATAGAATAACAACAATAATAAGAAAAACTTTTGACAAAAAGGAGTACTGCAATGCTGTATTTTTAGATGTATCGCAAGCATTTGATAAAGTATGGCACGAAGGTCTTATTTTTAAATTAAAAAAATTTTTGCCAAACAAACTGGCAGAATTTCTGAAATCATACTTGAGCGATAGATCATTCAGAGTTAAGTTTGGACAGCAACTCTCATCATTTTTTGCTATTAAAGCAGGTGTGCCGCAAGGTAGCATCCTTGGACCTACTCTCTATTTATTATTTACGGCAGATTTTCCCACTTTTCACAACATCACTATCGCGACCTACGCCGACGATACAGCCACGATACACACCAATAGAGATGAAAAGGCAGCTTAAGAGGTGTTGCAACAAGGATTAAAACTAGCTGAAAATTGGTTTAAAAAGTGGAGAATAAAAATCAACGAAAATAAATCAACTAATATCACTTTTACTCTTCGTAAAAATACTTGTCCAACGGTTAAGCTGAATGACAAAATTATTCCGCAACAAAACAAGGTATGCACCTTGATCGTCGTCTTACGTGGCAGGATCACATCTGGAGTAAGAGAAAACATCTAAATCTCACCTTTAAAAAAATGTACTGGCTATTAGGTAGACGATCTCAAATGTCTACAGAAAACAAAATTCATTTATATTTGGCTATCCTTAAACCAGTATGGACTTACGGAATTCAACTGTGGGGCACCGCATCGAAATCAAATATTAATATTATAGAAAGGTTTCAAAATAAAACCTTAAGAATCATTCTCAATGCTCCATGGTACGTGCCAAATGATCAAATATATAAAGATCTGAAAATTCCACCAGTTCAAGCAGAAATTCTACGACATTTCTACAGCTATAAAGAAAGGCTATCAGTTCATCCAAACCAGCTTGCCAGAAGATTACCAACCTTAAACATGAAGAAATCATGATTAACAAGATGTAGAACAATTGAATAACATACATTTTCCATTGTAAATATTGTAATATAATAACTATTCTATTATATGTAATTTGTGTACAGTCAATGGACTGTTACCAAAACGTTATTATTTGATCTCTGTACACTATTTTCTTTTTATATCTATTTATAATACTAAATTTACTTATTGTCCTTCTGGACAGATTGTAAATAAAATAAAAAAATTGTAGTATATAGGCTTTTACGACCGGCGTCAATCGAATTAAGATAACTTACCGGGCTTTTGGGTCGTGGTCTATAGGCTTTTTTGTTGCCTGACGTTTCGTCAGCGGCTGCGGCTGACATCTTCAGAAGCGTTTGTGGTTTGGTCGTTGTACCAGCTTTCGATCTCGAAAACGTCTAATGTCATATGTGACATTAATTCAATAGTATTATTGTTTTTTTTGTCAGGATGGACCCTAAAAGTCTATTGAAATATATAAATGTTGGAAAGCTGCTGTAAGGACGATAGCTGTCCGTAATAAAAGGCTAAATGAGAAAGCTTCTCAAACTTTAATTATCAAGATTCACGTATTTTGGTTTTCTACACGCTAATTATTACAATAATGAAAAGCAAATAGCTGAAATTAAAATTTTCTTCCGAGAAGTTTTGTACGATCTGTCGTTACGTTAAAAGTTAGAAGTACTGCACACTGTTATTTGTTTCTTGCGCAGCAGCTTGTACTTACGAGAGTTCTACCGAGTTTTAAACTAGTTTAAAACATTGTTCCAATTTCTCTCCGTATTACAGTTTCTTTTATTAAATAGTAGGTAAACAATTAAAAACAAATATAAATTACTTTGTTTTATCACTTTATTTAGTTGCTTCCTACGCCACTATAGTTTCGATACAACGAGTATCATTATCAAGCGATTCTTAATTAATGGACCTGTTGATGGGTTTATATACATAAATAAACTAAGGGTAACTAGTAATATTATAGGTAATGTTATAAAATTTTGTACAGAGGTATTTGGTATAAATCTATTTGTTCGTTTAAAATGATTTTGTTTGGGTTTTTTGTTGATTTATGAATTTCTATTGATTCTAACGTATTTAACTTAAATCCTTTTTCTGTAAGATGTAGAACTTGAAGATTTTCGATGTCTGGGAAGCGGTGTTTACTATTACTGAGACCAGATTCTGGTTCAGCGACTCAAAATTGGTAGGAAATAACTACTCTCTTGGTTATTTTGTTCCTTTGTTTCGGGTAGTGCTTCTCACAAAAAAAAAACAAAAATTGCATTTATTGGAATTTGAGATTAGGATAACTCAAAATTCTGACGTTTTCGGGCAATTCTGAAGCCATATTAGGACACTTCACAAACTACCTCAGACATGACATCTATGGTCTTAGTTTACTAAAGCACGCTACTTGTTTCTCATTAATCTCCAATATATCGTATAAGCATATTGAACTGAGAGAAATAGGATAGTAGGAGACACGAAGAGCAAACAAGAGACATGTGTTAGACGACGAAACAAGAGTAAAGAGAGGTAGAGAAAGGTCTATTAGTTTCACAATTGTTAATTAATAGTTTAAAAATACAGCATTAAAGTAATATTTTGTTCTCAAGCTCAACATGGACTGAAAATGGCCCTGACTAGCCCAACTTCTTTACTACGAATTTCATTCAAATCCCTTGGACCACCAACTGCTTTATTATTATTGCAAAGTACGTAACGTCTTCACGCTGACTACCTAAATTCTGATTTTTAACTCCTTTTTTCATTTATTACTAGTTTTATTCATATAAATGTAAATATAAATATAAATATGGAAATATAAATATAAATATGGAATCAACAGAAACAACTACTCCGAGGGCTAATACCCCTACCGGCATTGAATTACACTGTTGATTCCGATGGACTTCTAGACGAAAATATAACATATTCAAAAAAGAAGGAATTAAAATACTTATTCGTCTAAATTTTAAGATCAAAGATCTCACATTTTGAACGCGTCCTACCAAGTAGGCACAAACCGAAAGCCACATTCCACGACCGGTTTCGACCTATCCTACTTTAATGCTGTAGTTGTTTCTGTTGATTCCATATTTATATTTATATTTATAATATAGCCTGTAAAGGCTTTTCGGTCGGCGCCCGCCTGATGAAACCGGTCGTGAGATGTGGCTTTCGGTTCGTTGTGCCTACTTGGTAGGACGCGTTCAAAATGTGAGATGTTTGATCTTAAAATTTAGACGAATAAGGATTTTAATTCCTTCTTTTTTGAATAGTTTTATTCCTTTTTTAATTTAGTCTCGAATTCTTTCCTAATTGCACTACCATAAATCGCCCATAAATTCCAATTATTTTTATAGCTGTAACTGTCAACCCCCTAATCCTAATGTCCATCATTTTGTATCAAATTTCTGTCACATTTATAACCCTATACCAATACGCTGTAACTAGTTTCAAATCCTACCTTCCTCACTTTTAACACCCATCATCATTGTCCTCGTCAAATTTAAGCACACCTCCATCCCTTTCCAATTTATTCTAAAATCTATAAATAACCTTTTTCTAAAAAGAGATCATCACAAGCAATATCAACTCATATTAAACTATCTATCAGCTCTATTCAACTTATATCAACCACCAAGTCCATTCAATTAATAATATTCAAGCGACAACTCAATCGTGACGCTTCCCGGTAGTTACAACCAACATTATCCGTTGTAAAAAGTGTAAATATATGTATATAAAACATGCTCACAGACTTTAATTCAAACGACTGACAAACGCTACTTCAATTAAGATTCGACACAAATACCTGGACTTCATCAAGTTGCAGTCCAGGACGATTCATAGCGAATCAAAACAACCGGAAAGATGTTACAACCGAGGTCGCTATGGTAAATTTAACTAAAACAGGCGGGCTGAAAAGTTCGTAGGCTGACCCATAGTACCACAGTACCATAATACTAGTATCAAATCCATATGATTTTTAGTTAGGCCTAACCTTCCAAAGACGCGTGTATAAATTTGACAGCTGTTGCACTATTAGTATCTGAGTTATAGCATTTTTAGTGAAAGAACTTTTGTTACTTTGAAAAAATGGATAAAAAGGAATTTCGTATGTTATTAAAGCATTGCTTCTTGGCTTTTTGGCGAAAAAAAAAATACTGTTGAAACCAATGCTGGCTTGATAAACATTATTCGGACTTTACACTAGGAAAATCAACCGTAGGAAAGTGGTTTGCTAAATTTAAACGAGGCGAAATGAGCACCGAAGACGATGAGGCTGTTACCGACGAAAATAATAAAAAATTCTACAAAATAATTTTTGATAATCGTAAAGTAAAGTTGATTGAGATAGCTGAGACCCTAAAGATATCAAAGGGACGAATTGATCATATCGTGAACGAATATTTGGATATGCGTAAACTTTGTGCAAAGTGGCGCCGCGCGAGCTCAAAATCGACCAACAACAACAAGGATCGATGATAAGCTAAGTTTGGAACTGTTCAATCGTAATAAATCCGAATTTTTGCTTTTGCGTCGATATGTAACGATGGATGAAACATGGCTCCATCATTTCACACCTAAGTCTAATCGACAGTCAGTCGAGTCGAGTGGACTGCACGTGATGAACCGACTTCAAAGCGTGGAAAGACGCAAAAGTCGGCTGGCAAGGTACTGATGCCATAATCAGTATTCTGGGATGCTCATGGTATAATATTCATTGACTATCTTAAAAAGGGGAAAACCATAAACAGCGACTATTACGTAGCATTATTGGAGTGTTCAAAAAACGAAATCACGGAAAAGCGGCCTCATTTGAAGAAAAGGAAAGTGCTGCTTCATCAAGACAATGCACCGTATCACAAATCAATGAAATCGATGGCAAAATTACATAAATTGGGCTTCGAATTGCTTCCACATCCACCGTACTCTCCAGATCTGGCCCCCAGCCACTTTCTTCGGTTCTCAGACCTCAAGAAGATGCTCGCTGGACAGAAATTTCGCGTCGATGAAGAGGTAATCGTAATCGCCGAAACTGAAGCCTATTTTGAGGCTAATGACAAATCGTATTATAAAAATGGTATCGAAAAATTGTATGACCGCTACAATCGTTGTATCGCCCTCGAAGGGTACTATATTGAATAATAAAATCAAATTTTATTTAAAAAAATATTTTTTTCTATGCTAGCCTAGGAACTTGTCAGCCCGCCTGTTAATTAAACTTTTGTATGTGTAGTTTTCGACCGTAATCGTATTATCGAAATTTTACCATCATTTTAGTGATGTTTTCTAATTTCTCAAATCATTATTTGCTACATTAAATTCTGCAAGTTGTAGCTTATGAACTGTTTCATATAACATACATAGCATAAAATGATTGTCAGTTAATATTGAATAACATTAATAAAAAATAAGTCCATAAAACACACACCTTTGCTGTGTGATAAATTTTCCTAACCCATTCAAATACCTGGCATTCACTGTTGCGTTAATGTTCCCATTTCGCGTCTTGAAAACAAATTATTGTCTAAATTAAACTTTTGGTGAAATACCAACTCACAACATATTATTCAAAATGTCGTTTTTAACAACTCGTTTGTAACAGTCGGCTAGTAATGAAATAAAGTGAATTAATCGTTGGGATCATTAAGGTCTCTTCCTGATAATTATGCAATGGTATTTCATTATTTAATGTTTCGCGTTTTATTATAATTAATTACATATATCAAAGAAATTAGTTATTTTAAACGGAGATGTAAATTTACTTCATCTTCTATACGGACGGGCCACTTTTATACCGTTTTCTCTTTTGTCTGTTTAACTTTATAGTTGTAAATAACTAATGTCAAGATATAAATAAATTCACTACGTTTTTAGGTTGTACAAAATTAGTGTGAGAAGAAATAGCAAAACAAATTTAATAAATAAGGAAGTTTTTATTAGGTATTCTCCTTTAAAAATGAAATTTTACATTCTTCCTTAATTGAGTATAATACATTTCAGGAAGCATTATATACCAACTTCATACATAAGTAATTGAAATAAATTGAACTACAGCTATTTTAAATTCAACAACAATTATTATAAACAAAGACTAGGTACAATGAATAATTGGTTATAACCGTTTACTACTTACTAGAACTTGGTTTAGACACGTAGACGATTTTCTCGCGACTAGATACTAAAAGGTACTAAAAAATCTAATTTATATTACTTCTTAAAAATTTTGAATAATTAATAATAAGAGAAGAGTGGATATCACACAAAAATCAATCAGCTAAATTGCCAGGTTTGCCCGCTTTAAAGAACACCTAGCTATTATTAATAACAAGATACGTTACTGGTCTGATGGAACATTTTTTAAGAAAAAAAGCACAATACATATGACCATGTTGAATGAAACAATAATAATAACAATAATGTGAACTTTATTTAGCATTATAGCTATATAAACAGACAATACAGAGTTTAATATTACATAATATAGATCGTAAAAATAGTAAAATAAAACACAACAAAACATAACTAATGTCAATCTTAATTATATTTATAATTAATATAAAAATAAAAAGAGAAAAGATAAAACTAAGATCTACAGCTATTATAATTTACATATATAACTTAGTTTAAGTTCTTCTTTAAATTTTACCATGTTTGCTTTTTTCAGTTTTGTATTCTCTTTATTTCTAGTGTTATGATTATGTGTGTTTACAAATTTCACCAATAGGTTTTTAAAATATCGCGGCATTAAATTTAGTCTGATTTTATAGACAAAAACTAATGTTAAATACTCCGAGTAATTTTGGATGTTCAACCATCCTAGTTTCTTAAACATTACGCTTATTCTAGTATACTTATTGCATTTGAGAATTAATCTCATGGCTCTGTTCTGCAGTTTTTGCAGAGTTAGCATTCCACTGTTACTACTTAGGAGTAGTATTCTCCCTGCAAAATGGAAATGTAGCAGTATAATAGTATTGTATACTGTCAGCATTGCCCATTACGACAGATAGTTGGTACATCTTCTCAATACGCCCATTTTCTTTGAATTTTTTTTACTAATGTAGTCCACGTGATCGCTGAATTTTAAATTTTCGTCGATCAGTATTCCCAAATATTTAGTTTTACTGACTATTTCTATGTTTGCGTTTTCTACTGTTATTACAAGTTTGTTTTTCCATTCATTCTTTTTGGGTCCTAATATCATTGCTTTTGTTTTTTGTATATTAAGCTTTAATTTGTTTGTAGAGAACCAATCAGTAATATTATTCATTTCACTATTAACTACGTTTTGTAATTGTGTTATGTTTTTTACTTTCATAGTATACAGAGTGTAGGGTTTCAACTTGACCCCTGGACTATCTTCGGACTGAATTGGAATATCATTTTGAAATTTTGGTTGATTGAGTTTTCACAGAAGATCTACCATTTTAAAATATTTTCGAATTTCTATCACTTCCGGTTATATCGGAAGTTAATTTCAACTTTGTTGTTTTAAATGGAACCCCCCTATTTTTTTACATTTCTAGATTCTCAGTTTCCTACTATAGAAAATCTTAAAATTATTCATAATCTAAATAAAGGCTTTAAACTTAATATTTTAGAATCATTAGAAATATATAAAGCATCAAAAGTTTCGGAAAATAACTTGTTAAATGACCAGGTAAATTTGTACCACTCAGTACTATTCAATACATTTAATAATTAATAGTATTTCTAAAATATATATATATCAACACTACTGTACATCTGTTTACATTCATTCAATTTGTAATCATTTGTTTTGACAAATATGATTATATTCATTCAATTTGAATTATTCGTTTGACAATGACAAGCTTTTTTGTCGAAACTATAGTCAAAAGGATTTGTAAATAAAAAGTGATAATAAACAAAGGAGTGTTTATTCATTTATCGTTAAATCCAATATTTTATTTCGATCACAATTCGTATAGAAATATGTAATAAATCATTTTAAATTATAAATATATTTTGATAAATTATTCTAGAATAAGTTTTATTTCCGTGAGAGACATTTTATCAATTGTGTATCATCTTCTTCAGACAGAATTTGACGCCTTATTTTGTCAGGTAGGCTGAGAACTAACATGTGACGAAAATACACTGGATTACGTATTAAGTATCGGCTGTTGAAGCACTTCCCTATCTACTGACCACAATTCCTTTTCGATTCCTCTTCGACAGATCTTTTTCCATTTATTGGATATCTAACCTATCACTTAGGAAGCTGTCGAAATTAAATACCTAAAACGCATAAAAATAAGAATGATGTCAGAATAAACCCATAATGAAGAATTTTGAACGTTTTTTTTTACATCTACATAGCCGGTATAAACGAACGGTGTATTTTCGCCTGTCAAATTTTCATTTTAAAAGACATTCAAAAGTTTCCATTAAAATAACTCTTAAGCAGAGTATTTTAGAAAAAATATAATATACTTTTTAATATAGAAGGTTGTAACACATTGAAACATATCCAAAATAGTAACCAAACAAACACAAATAACATTTCAAGAATATTTTACTGTAAATTTACTATAATATTTCTTCACCACACTGTGTGATGATTTGAGAGACATTCACCTAAATTAAAAAGTATACTAAAAGGAGAGGGTAAGGTGTTGACATATTAACTGTAAATTTAAATGTGATGAACTGTTGACTTCCAATTGATCATTAAGGATCGGTTCACGTCTAACATTTCTAATAAATTTAATTTTGGGTATTTATCCTATGTATTCAAAATTTTGAAATAGGAATTAAGATGTTCAGCATCAGTTAAATCAGATTCTTATTTGATTTTTTTTATGTTCTGTTACGGCACAATAAACATTTTTTTTGTATATTGTTAGAATTTAAGTTTTACATATTAAAATTCGTATAGTTGTGTTGTATATATTCATGTTCTTTGTAAGGATTAGACAATTCATCGTAACACAAAGTTTATCGTTAGTGTTTTGCAACGTTCAACATGTTCACGGTTTACTTTTCGTGCTATATTTGGATATTTTCTTAATGTAGAATAGCTAATTAAAAGGAAATCAATTTTTTGTAAGGTTTTACGACCCGAATTAGATGAGCCAAGATTTGCAAATAATGGTTTTTTGAAGGAACATTAAAATAGATTAAATAAACATAAATTTTACTGTGTTTAACTATAAAAGGATGCTTTGAACTTTAAAACCAGTATAACAAAGAAACCGCTAAACAATTATAGTCAACTTTAAATAAACGTTAAAGGCTTTCAAATATACTTTAAACTATAAAACGAATACTTCCCCTCTAAATTACGGTAAAATAAATTGCAGTAAATGACAAGACGACAAAGCTAAAACTGCTAGTACATGACGTCATAATAAGAGCCGTACTTAGGACCTATTGTTACGGTACTATTTGTAGCAGCCAAGGTGGAAATACATACAAAAATTCAAAATCAATATGTTACCTTGTACTGCTGTTTTATAATATCCAACATGGTCCATTCATACTAAGTTGACTAGTTTCCAAAACACTACCCTCTCAGGAATGATCCTGCAGAAATTCGAGGCGCGGATAATTAGCCACAGCCATTATCACATATACTATATGCTATAGTTCCATTCTTTTATTAGACGTCTAATTGACGACTAATTCCAAAATAACCTGTAATCAACTACCTCAACTGTCTCGTTTTTCTCTATAAATCTACCTATGGAGCTATCCACCGTAGATATTAGCACATAATTTATATTTTCATAAACCTTCGTACCAAAATAATGTATGGCAGTCGTCTGTTTAAATTGTTAACTTATTTCTGTTGTTATCTCTGTACTATATGAATATGTTACTATTGACTAAATTTATGTCTCTTCCTCTATTTTTCTTTTTAATTATTCCAGTTTCCCATACATTCCTTACTTGTCTCTCCCCCCTCCTTTTTTCGATTTAATTTTAGTTAGTAGGTACCTATATAAGTGATCTTGTAAATAATTTTAGTTTAGTCATTCTTCCACCTGAAGAAGCCATCATTGTGGTCAATAAATCATTTTGTAACTTAAAACTTGTATTTGTGAATATGGAGTTACAACAATTAAAAGCTTCCTCGATTGCATAAGCAAAATACCAGATTAGTTCATTACAAATCTCCCGGGTAAAATTAAAAACAGTAAATAGAATAAAACGGACAGATAGATTAATACATTCATAATTACCCATCGGATGTAACTTTTCTTTAATTTTACGCGATAGCACCTAATTTTTGTGATTTTCAAAAACTAAAAAAATATTAACAGAAAAGTCATCCTCACAATTCGTTCATCACGTTTAATGTTTCAACAATTAATATATCTACCGTAAATACTACAGCTGATGTTCAATAATTTTTTCATTTTCTTAAGTAGGTATGGAAGAGAAAAAAAACATTTTATATTGTTCATCATCCCATAATGCGTATTGTTCCAGTAGAAACACACATCTCATCCTGTTTACGTATTCTTCTAAAGTTTTCTTTGGACTTCTACAATAATTTGTCTTCGATAATCCTCATTCTTTTGACGACCCTTTCTGCATTTCATTCAGATCAGGTTCAGCGATTGTTTATGAAGCATACAGCCATTAAGCCCACATCACTGAACACATTTATGGAAAATAATCGGTAATATTTCTTGGTTTTCTTAAACATAAATGTACGCAAAGCGTTCCGATACCGATAAGATTCGTTCTGTTAATGTTATTGATAATGTATGTACACAGGTAATATATAGGTAATTATTTCTGATTTCCCTTATTTTACATAAAAAGAATGCTGTACGTAAATACTAACCAAAATTGTTAAGTGATGGCACTCCTTTGGTTTGACAGTAATGATGTTCTTAAATGGAAAATATCTGTAATTTAGCATTTAACTTTGTATGTTCCAAGTAATCAATTTTTATTGTATCAGTTAACAAACATTATCTAAATAATTGTTTGACTTCCATTATTGACTGCTCACGTTTCTTCTCTAACCGTAAAAAAATAAAAAGCACAACCACCATAAATATTATATAAATATAAATATTGAATAGATACCAGATTATATAATGAAATATTTGAAGAATTTCTTAGTAAGGGTAACTTATAAATACTGTTGTGTCCTAATCCTAATATACTTAACGTAGGGTTTCACCAGGGTTTTGTCGGTTGATTACTTTTTTTCTCTTCTTCACTTTTACTTTATTAATGCAACTTGTACAATTAAATATTAACTCATATGCATATTAATTAATCAACTAGATTATCGAACTAATACTGTATGAATAAATGACTAACAATGATGACTGACTAACAATAATGACTGACTAACAATTGTTCGTACTTCTTACTTAACACTACCCCATATAATAATGATAAAACCACGTAAAAGACCAAAGTTCGGAACGTGATCGACCCTAAGAATATTTCCATTTGTGAACAAATATTACTTAAAATAGTTCAAACAGAGAACGTCCGAAACAATAGTTTTGATAACAATTGGGCAATGAGTATTCCAAACAAAATTTTGATAAATGCAATTATTATTTACATCCAATACAAAGAATATTTGAAATCTGGAAAAGATAGACCGAAATTTGAATGTCAAAATCTTGAAAAGATAAATCGAAATTTGAATGACAATTGTTTTAAATTATAAAAACTGAATAATTATTTTATGAATTGGTCCATAACGAAACATTATTCGAAAATAATTTTTGAATTAATTTGTACTCACTACAGATTACCTCATACAATGAGGAAAAATCTGTTACTGCTAGCACGCCCTCGCTGGTGACTTAGTAGCAAACGCATTGGTGTGTAAAGCCAAAGATCCCAGGTTTAAGTCCCGGCTAGGACGTGATAGCAGTAACAATTTTTTTCTCATTGTATGAGGTAATCTGTAATGGGCACAAATTAATTCAATAATTATTTTCGCATTTATGTACCAGATTATATATTTGCATATTTAGCTTATTCTCACTGGCTATTGTTTATTTTACATAAAATCTAGTGATGATGCATATTTTCGCTAAATCTACAATAATTTTCAGTAGAGTATTTAATTTAACCGTAAAAACAGCACATCATTCATGGTCAAAACAGCAAATTAACCCTAACATTAAAGATTTATTTATGATGCAGAACAAGTTTTTTAAATGTTTGTGTGGACAGTTCCTTATTTTTATAATTTTTTATAAATTCTTTAATACACTCTACTCACATTAAGACTACAAAATCGTAGGCCAAACTTATTAGCCGCACAACTTAGAGCTTTGAATGACAAAATTTTAAATAATTATTAATAACTGTCGGTAATTTATTAACTGAACGCTGATTTTGAATTAATAAATTAAAAATTGATATATTTTATCGTTTTCACGCATATTTTAAGGATTTTTTATGCATATTTACATGCACATCTGCAAGTATATTTTATGTTGCATAATTTAGTGTCTAATAAATAGTTAGTACAATCGTTAACTGTCGTCTGACTTAATTTTAAAATCAGGAAACATTGCAAGATATTCCTAAATAATTAAAAATAAAAATGTAAATGTATTGCAGAAATGGCTACAGTAAGTTTGTTTTTATTAATTCCCACAACATCTTTTCGTTTAAACAAAAAACCACTAATTTTTAATGGACACAAACGCAACGTCCTTTCGGAAAATTTGTTTTCGTCATTTTCAAAACAAACTAGAAGATAATTAACTGTAAATACAAAATGACTTCTTCATTATTTAATTATATTAATACATTTTTTTATAAAAACAAAGAAAATTTAGAAGAAACCAACACAAAATATTATATATTTCTATATGGAAATGCTAGGCGAGGAAAACAGTATGAATGATATGAAAGACCAATTGGTATAAGACGTAGAGCATATATTCCTTTCTTGTGCGTTGCAACTCGAGCGTTAACAAAAAAAGCTCCCAACTCAGGCGTCAAATTTGTTCCCAACAAAATAAGTTAAATAGAATTCCCAACTCGGGCGTCATCGTCATTAGCCTTGTCAATTAAGTAGTATAACAATTTAACCATCTCGTTCTGTTTACATATCAGATATATTATGTAAAGCCTTCCTCACAGATTATCTAGACTTAGGACTGGCAACCTTGCTGATTCAAAATTGGCGTGTTTAAAAGTTTTTGCAACAAAACAGCTTAACAACAAACTAACCTAACCTAACCTAACCATCATAATACACCACAGACAAGTGCAGTTCGATAAGAAATAATAATGACATAAAACTGAAGAATGGAAAAAATGCATGTCTAATCTAATAACAGGTCACGACCCGCAGTATACTAAGTTGCAATCGACAAAACGCACCAAACGGGAACTTATTATCTCTCTGCTTTTATTCCAAAAAAGATCAGTTTTTCAGATTTTTAGTTTAGTATATTATAATTGTTAATTTAATTGGACGCCTGGCTCGCAAACATTTAAATTGTAGTTCTTTGGTTAAACAAAAAATGCCGTAAACATAAAATTTCAGTTATGAAAAATACTTGTTTTTTAAAGTTTTGCGTAACGTCTCAATTAAAACTACATCGGAGATTCAAAGTTTTGTAGGTTTTGATAAATTCACGTTTTCTACACTTTTAGCAGTTTGTTTATTTCGATACAAACTGTCTAACATATTTGAAGGTAAAAAGGAAAAAGGAACTACATATCTACAAGTTTTAAGACACTTCGATCGCGATTAAAATATGAATTAATGCAATCTAAAACAGTGTGTATGTATCTATCGCACGGATATAATGGAAACAGAGATTTGACGAAATCACTAAGAGATTTTATCAATTCACGGGAGATGTCACAATGACTCCTTAAGGAGTCATTTCACTAAAAAAAGTGAGTGATTTGATAAAGTAACTTTTTTGTGTTTCATTCCCACCAGCTACTCGTGCTGGTGGGCGGGCAGTCCCTCCGACCTACACTGTAGTGCAAAGCCGAAGGGTAGGACGCATGCCCTCTTCAGCCTCCTTTCAGGAATCGGGGGAATGGGTGGGTGGTGTGGTTAGGGAGAGAAAGATGAGACGGACGAAATGAAGACAGAAGAGAAGTGAAAGAATGTCTGTGGAATATTACTGCCCCAGCATTTGCCTAAATGATCCAAGGAAACCACAAAAAACTTGGACCAAAGCAGCCGGACCCGAGTTCGAACCGGTTACATCCCGAATGCTAAGCAATGATCTAGAGCACTAAATCACGCCCCTCGTTCATTGATTTGATCAAATCCCTAAACTGTTTAAAAAAACTACTAAACAATAGGAGTGCAGTGTTTGGTTATGTAGAATTATTACAAGCGGCAAGTTTTGTATAGAGGTAGCTAAATTAATATAAAGTATGAGAAAATAATATACATATTATAAATTTAAAATAATTGAGGTTACACAAAACGTAATAAAATTCAAACGCGTCCTAATAAATGTATCTAACTGTCATTTTACGCTAAGTATAGATGCTACAGAAGCAACTGCATTTGCGCAGTCGGCGCATGCCCATGACGCCCGTTAAATCTGTCGGTGTCGTACGATTTTTCAAAAGGAAATGGCAATATGAAATTGACGTTTTAACATCTTCTGGGAAGTGTTCGTCTCCATATGGATTTGATCAAATCTGAGTTTTTATCATATCTCTGCGACATGTCTAAATATAGCAATACAGGTATGCGTCACATGAGGTACAGTAGTTTATTTGGACAATCATTTAATGGACGACGCAACTCTTTCAAGAGTATTATCATAATGGCACATTTATCTTCATTGCGTGTGAATTCATGATAAACGTTTTTGTACAACATCTCCGTGTGGTAAAAAACATCTTGGCACAGTTTAAGTAATTTCTTGTAAATTATGAATATGACGCCTATAAATCAGTCATTATTCATTATTCTTTACGATAATACATAGTTTTCTGCAAAGTCGCATAAAACATATAATACACATATATGTATTATAAAATAAATAAATAAACCTTACTACAGATAAAATCTAAAATAAATTAGTTAGTGTCTTAACATATTTAATATATTAGCTATACAAAGAGATCATCACGTGGGCAAAATAAGACTTTTGTAATAGGCATGACTATTTGTTGATTTTACCCAGTAAATAGCTATTTACTGTGTCCTACAACAACCGCCAAAGTTACCAGTCGTCTGTATTTATTGGTTGATATTAACGAAAAATGCATTAAAAAACAGTCAATCAATTCATATAAAAAAAGGATGAGTTCAAAAATCTTTCCCATTTCTTTGCCATACATATGTATCTGTCTAATGAATAAATATTGGGACGCAAACTTTGGAACAGCATAAAACAACCCTAAATACCCAAAATAATTCAATCAAATCGTATAAAAAACCTCTACAGGTGACTTAACAAAATTTACTTATTAACTATTCTTTGAATGATCAATTTTACAAGTTCAAATTTAACTATTATTAATAATATATTACTAACGGCCTGCTGATGACAGACATGAAAGTCTTACAGAAAACTTATTTATTGCTTTCTAAAACTAATTAATAAAGATTCTGCTAGGCGAGCAGTCTCTCTGACCTTCACTTTAAAGTAAAGCCGAAAGATAAGGCGGAAGGCCCAATTCTCTCGAATAAACGCATTTCAGGTAAACATGGGTATATTAGTATTAGTAAGGACAGTATAAACTCTAAGACAGTAGGTTATCGAAACTACCAAACGTAGACCGCAATTTCGATCTCATTAAGTCTCATCAGCATGACATAAGCAGTCTCGATAAATCACAGACCAAATGTAAACAATTATATTTATATGCCACTACATCGCCATCTATTGGTAACTAATTCTAACTGATGTGATTATTTCATATATACAGATTATATAGATACATGATAAACCAAATTAATAGTGACAGTGAAATAATGAAAATACAGAGAGCATGTTTTAACAAAATAGTTGACTTGACAATACTGTTTCGACCTAACCAGTCATTATCGAGAGAACAAAGTTACAACCTTTTTACATACGGATAAACTTAAATTTACTGAATATGCATCACCACTAAGTACTGCCATCTATACTTAATACAGATATTATACTACCACGGACTTGAACTGCATTTTATTAAATTTAGACAGACATAATTTCGCTACAAATATGCGTACTATAATAAAATTCAAATAAATGACTCACCTTTATCCTCTAGTTGGCAAAAATTTCTAAATTTCTTATTTAAAACCATGTTTGCCTTCATTTATCTTACGGAATAGAGAAAGTATAGTGCAAAATCTTTTCGTGAAATTTCTTAAAATTTATATGCGAAAATTATTACCTGTAGTGTAACTTTTAATCATTTATCTTAATTTCCTTTTACATATCAAGGTGTTATTGCAATAAGCTTTTAGGTCAAACTCATTTTGTTTATGATAAACAGTGTAATTTTAAATCATTATGCTAATAAATAATTAATACCCACGAATTTACTGTTCTACATTTTTATCAAAATATGGAATTCCGTCAACACTGGCTCCATAAATTTCATCAGAGTACACTGTACATGTATTTTAAACTGTATGGTTGTACATTTGCCTCACTATTACTCTTCTTCTAGGTCGTTTAACACCAATGTGATCCTACCAAAAAAGGACTGTACTATAAAAGAGACAATTTAGGAAATAACTCTGACAATTAAATTTAAATTTAAAAAAACTGTCTCATAGTCAGACTAAAGAAGACTGTAGAGTCAGTTGGATACTTCCGCACTATTGTAAAAATTAAATTGAGTCTATTTAAACTTTCAGTAAAGGTCCAATGACAACTTAACAAAGAAAACACGTTTTTTTTTCTTCAAAATTGGCTTTATTCATCAATGTAATCTCCATCAAGAGCAACACAATCATTCCAGCGCCGCTCTAACATTTCAATACTACTTTTGTAGCAATTGTAACAATTTATCTTTTCCCTCAAAATAGGCCTCAGGTTCAGCGATAAAGCGATAACCTCTTCATTCGAGCGAAATTTTTTAGCGGCGAGCATTTTTTTGAGGTCTGCGAACAACCAGTAGTCTCTGGGAGCCAAATCTGAAGAATACGGTGGATGTGGGAGCAATTCGAAGTTTTGCCAATTTTGCCATTGTTTTGTTGACGAATGACTTGTGACACGATGCGTTGTCTTGATGAAACAATTTTTTTTTCTTTACCATATGCGGTCGTTTCTTTGCAATTTCAATTTTGCGGCATTCAAACGCTCCAATAACGCTATATAATTACTACAATTCATTGTTGATGGTATTTCCCTTCTCATGATAGTCGATGAATATTACACCATGCACATTCCAAAATACCGAAGCCATAACCTTTCCAGCCAATTGTTGTGCTTTCAGGCACTTTGGACGAGGTTCCAGGTTTGGACCAATTACTATCCACTCAGATGACGATCGTTTTGATTCCGAAGTGAAGTGATGGATCCATGTTTCGTCCATTGTCACATACCGACGCAAATATTCCGGTTTACGTTACGTTTACAGTTAAACAAGACCAAACACTGCTCAGAATCACCAACATGTGCTTGTTTTTGGTCAACAGTGAGCAAACTCGGCACCCACTTTGAACAGAGCTTTCTCATGACCAAATGCTCAAGCAATATAAAATTAACACGTTCTTTTGATTTCTTGATATTTTGACGATGTCAGCTAACTCACGCAAAACGATTTTGTGGATTTTTTTGTTTTCTGGTGTTCTGGTGTTCCTCATTTGGACGTCCACTGCGTTTGGCATCATCACTGTATCAGTGTTACGACCACGTTTGAAGTCAGCAAACCAAAGTTTTATTGTTGTTTTGTTGTTTCTGATGGAGCGGAGTCTCCATAACACTTTTCAAGCCATTGCTTCGCTTGAACGGTATTTTTTATTTTATTAAACAAAAAATATACATCTTACCTAATGTTATTTTTACCGGAAGTATCCACATAATGTCCTATAAATTACCCAAAACATAAATCTAAAATTTTGACCAAACGACGTGGTCTAGGGGTCTAAATCATACCATTACCATTCGTCTCTCGTTTGGAGAATTATGTTTTTTCCACTTTATTAGCTTCTTTTACAATCATATAGTATACCTACGTAACAATTTAAAATGATTTGCATCGTGTAATTTTGTATCATAGTATGCATCGTCGTCGATTCATTTGGACAAGTAGATGCCTTAGTAAGGCCCTTGAGTAACATATGTAATACTTCAGTTAGAGGCAAATATCAGTAGATGGCAATGTACTAACATATGTAGATATTATATTAAGTATATTTTAAAGAGCTCCATCGATTTGGTCGATGATTTATGTTGATGAAATCTAATACGATCGAAGTACTAACAAGAAACTCATACTGTTCCTTTTTAATGAATTATGAGTGAATAATATTATCATTTTTGTGTAGTAAGTTGTTAAGTTTTCGTTACCTTGTCGGTAAAATTAAATAGTAACGAAGGTTTAATAATGGGAAATCCGTTAAGCCCATTATTAGATAAGTTATTCATGTATTATTTAGAATACACCTTTATTAATAAATTCCAATTATTTAGTAAATGTCTTTATTATTATCGCTATGTTGATGACATTCTTGTGTGCTTTACAGGTACAGATAGACAATTGCAAAATTTCCTAAATCAATTAAATAATGTACACCCTAATACTAAATTTACATTAGAGACCGAAAACAATCAACAAATTGATTTCTTCGACCTCAGCATTAGTCGCATATTCAATAGATATAAATTTACTATTCTTCATAAACCTACGCATACTGATATTATCATTAATAATCACTCATGTCACCCTTTTCAAAATAAAATGTCTGCTTTCTACAGTATGCTATATATAGATTAATCAATGTACCTTTGGATAAATCAGATTTTAGTAATGAATTAAATAGAATGAAAGATTTAGCTGCTTGTAACAACTATGATGGTAGGATTATAGATAGTTTATTAAGCAAATTACTTTTCAAACAATTTATAAAAAATGTCTATCCCCCAATCAAAGATACAATTAATAGTTATAAAACTATACCCTTTTAGGCATTTCTTCAAACCAAGTAGGAAAAATATTTGGAAACCTTAATTTAAATATAGCTTTCTATACGACTAATACTTTAAGTAATAATATTAAAAATAACAAAGATAAGACGGAAAAAGGTAATAGATCAGGTGTTTACAGACTAAAATACGACTCTTGTGATAAATTCGACATAGGTCAGATCGGTCGTACTTTTAAAAAACGAATTAGCGAACATAAAAATCCTTTGACTCAAATTATGCTAAACACCTGATCGATACAAAACATTCATTGAATGCAGACTATGATGTCCTGCATGTTGTAAATAAAAGTTATAGGTTGTCTCTTATAGAATCAATGGAAATTAACAAATACAAAAATACAGGACAAACTGTTAAATGAACAGATTGAATTAAATAACTCACCACTCCTCAATTTATTTGTTAAATTAACCCCTCCCTAGCCTTAGTTATATATATATATGTATAAATATAAGTCCGATCTATATTAGTTTAAGTTTATTATACTTCCGAAGAAGCCTAAATTAGGCGAAACATATCTCAAGTGTTTTAATATATTGTAGAAATTAAACTTTGTGTTTCATTTATTTGTTAAATAGAACTTCCCTAATTACATGTATATTTCATTAACGTTTTTATTATTATTCATATATTAGTTGAATTACTTTTTATTTTGCACGTGTATATTTCTTACTCGTAAAATATTTCTCGTTACCAACTTCAAACAGATAAATTCAAGACCAATTTTTCGATAAACTTTATTGTTTTGCACCTGCATTTACAAACACAGTATGTTGAGGAAGGTTCCGCCCAAATTTATGCCGGACGCGGTGGTTCCGATGGCATTTTAAATACATTGTATGTACCTCTTAACGTATATTGCATGCAAAATGCGAATGAGCATCGTCGTGCACTTCTTAAATATACGATTCATAAAATAAACAAACTAACAAGCATTTGCCTTTCAGTCCGCTTATTATTATTCGTTGGAATGTAGTCGGTCGCAGGTTACTCATAATGTAGCGACATTTACACATACAAGTAAGCACACATCATGTAGGTATCGAACAGATATGGAAAAACAGAATGCAAGTTGGTTAATATTATGCATCATATACTTACTTACTCATTTATATCGTTATTTATGGATCGCGCATTTTCGCATCGTTTCATTCAATAAATATTCATAAGCTAAGGCGACATGATTGTATAATTCATGGTAATAATAACGGGCCGTTATTTCTTTTTATCAATGAACGTATGAATACAGGGTGTCCATCGTATACAGGGGCGGATTTAGGAGTTAGAATTGAGCTGCAGTAAAAAAATTGAACAAAATAAACTAACGCAGTATTGTAGGGTGAAATTAAAATAGTCAGGAAAATTAAATGAAATTTAATTTAAAAAACAATTAACAAAAATATATGAATAACTAAGTAATTGTTAAATAATTATAATAAAGAAATAACAACTAACAATACTAAATTAGGAATTTATGGCCTGACTGGTCCGAGATGACTTATCTGAAATAAGCAAACAAAAACAATACGTGAGCAACCAATTAAATCAAAATCACAATCATAACGACATAAATATAAATAATAATTCACCAATTTGCAATTCAATCATTTCCAGATCACAGGTATTAAGGGTCAACTCGCATAGTACCCACCCTATAACAACTAGCAGAGAATGAAGGGTCAACTCGCATCATACTCAAAAACAAAGGACTAAGGGTCAACTCAATTAAATTGCAACATTAGTTTATAATGAATAAAGTTAATAAATTATAAATAATTTAATAGTAAAATTGGTCACCCATTGAATCAACTCACCTATTATTTGAAAACACTGACACTTTAGAAAATTAAAGCACAGATGAGTATCACACAATTTAGAAATATCCATACTGATAGCTTACGAAAGACTGACTTATATGGGATAGTTCTCCCGAGAGCACATCCTGTGTTTATAAAAGAGCTGCATATCGGGCCTTATCGCACCGTTCATATAAACAAAGTCTGGAGAAATCGAGTTAGCATACAAACAGCCAAAAGTTAGATCTAAATATTAATATTACAGTGTGAAGAGAAAAATTTCTTTATAGAAATTACTTACAGTATTGATTATTTCCATAATTTTATTTGTTCTTAACAATTGTTTTGCGACATTGTGTCTTCATCAGAAGATACAATGATGTGCTTAAAATTAAATTAACCATTGATCTTATTAATAGGCTCTTAACTCTGGTAGGGATGACGGATTTGGTGATAGGTTTACTAATGGGGAGCTATTTGCTAAACAAAAAAAAAGATCAGAAGAATTTAGGCCGTAAGCAATTAGTATTATAAGCGAACCACAAAATCCCCAATAAGAAAAAGTTACAATCCCTCCTAATACAAGGATTTTATATCAGTTTGCCGCAAACATAAAAGTGATACAATTACCCCTCCTAAAGCTCTGATACCAATAAAAACAGGAAATAATATTAGAAATATTCATAAATAACTTCATTATTCGTAATATTCCATACGCTCCATGTTTTAGTGTAATACTTGCTAAAATTATAAACCGAGATACCGATACTTCCACATGAGCTTTTGTTTATAATAAATGAATAAAATATATAGGGATTTTTAATTAAAAAGACCAAATTAATACAAATACACTACAAAAGGAAAAAATAAACATTAATCTATTATAATTTTTATTAAAAAAGAACTGAGACCGTTTCTTTGGAGAGGATCTATCAACATTATCTGGGTATTTCGTCATAATCGGTTTTTGTTTTGGACAAACAGCTTACGCGCAGCCCAACACTTTCTTTAGTAACAGATACTTAACATATTGTTCATTTATTAAATAATAAAAAGACATTTGCTTACTTTATCACAGAATATATTAAAAAACTTTAATTATTTGTTTCATTATTTCTTTATTGAAACTAACGGATATAAATTAAGCCAAAAATGAACCAGTTCCGAAGGAAATAATCAAACGCATGAGCTGATAGACTTGACCGTAGCGTACAACACACAACTTTATGTAAACTACCATTGTGACAGGTAATGAATTTAAATCTATTTTCATTCACATTATCGTCCAACGCACTTCAATATTCTGGCGCCAGTTCTCGAAAGTATAATTCCATTCCACCACGCCGACCGAGCAAAACATCGTTGCTAATTATCCTTTACTTTCAATTTAAAAGGTGTTGAAGAAGTTGTTTCAAAATTAGAATTTTAAATTAAGTAGATGTAAATGATATTTCCTTATTCATGCTCACTGTTTTCTCAGTTAAACTTCTGCCTCTGACTCAAAATTGCTATTTGACTATATTAATATTATTTTTACTGCTACCACAGCGGCAAGACAGTCAGAATCTTGTTGAATTGAACCTGAATCATTAAACCTTGTTTCAATGACTTTAAATAAAAAATTAAAAAATAAACCGAAAAACGATTTGCAAAACTAGTTTATTTTTTTTGCAATTGAAGTTTAAGGATTTGTATTGGGAATGTTCTACTTATTGTTAATAAAGAAACAATAAAGTAATAATGTTTATAAATAGCATACATACTATAGTTTCAACAAGTACATTAAATTCCTAAACTACGAATTTGTTTCGCTAAAACATTAAATTTTTTCAGGCGAAGAAACAAATTTTGTAGTAAACTTGAAAAAATCGATTGAGTTGACCTCTACTATGTGAAAGTTGATCATCATGAAAATTTTGTGGAAAAAAACTTTCACTTAATTTTATTAAATTCTTTACAAATTTGTTTCAACCCACAGGGTCATCTTCACAAGAAGGAATGACAAACTAAATTTAACAGTTTGGTCTTAAATACTAATCTTAACTGTGGGGAGGAGGCATTAAATATTTTGTGCAAATTTTAACAAATTGAGATTCGTAAACGTTCTCTATTTATCATATAATAGTATGATTAATAGATTATGCAAATTGCCTTTAAACAAAAACAATTTTGATAAAGAAGTAGCTACCATAAAACAAATAGCACACAGTAACGGATATGATACATATCTTATTGATAAATTAAAATTGAGAAAAAATTAAAACACTGAGGGTTTCACTAAAACTTTATTGAATACTCGATACGTATTTCGCCTTATAAGGGCATCTTCAGGAGTAACGAAATTATACTAAGTACCAAACAGAAATACATTAATTTATAGTTCATACTAAGAGGGTGGGGGATGAACCCTGTGGGTTGAAACAAATTTGTAAAGAATTTAATAAAATTAAGTGAAAGTTTTTTTTAAGTGTTTTTCTTTTCCACTAAATTTTGTAGTGTTTCTAATCAATATACATTATTGAAACTATAGCGTTTATATTATTTACAGATTTAGGTATATGTGTAGGTAGTTTCAACTTGTAACGGTTTCCACAATCGACAAATAAATAATACCTCATATGCAAATAACGCACTTAGACTTTTTAATAAACTGTCTAAGAAAAATAAGTGGAAATACAATAAGCAGCTTTTCACAAAGTTTTATTTAAATTGTAACATAAATTTTGCCAAAACATTAGTTTCATCGGATATAAGTAGTTATTACCAATCCTTATGCAAAAACTAAAATATTGGGTATCTCATTCCCACCATACTGGTAGTCGAGCAGTCCCTCCAGCCTACATTATAGTGCCAGAGCGTTGGGCGTAAAGCCCTTATTGGTCTCCTTTTGGGAATCGTGGGAATGAGTGGGTGGTGTGGCTAGGGAGAGATAAATGAAACGGACGAAAGGAAGATAGAAGGGAAGTGAATGATTATCTGTGAAATATTACAGTCCCAGCAGTTTTTCTTAATGATCCAAGGAAAAGCAATTTTATACGAGAAATGTCAGTTCCCTTTTTCGAAACAGCTTCGATTAGGTCAGTAATTATCGATTCTACCTATGGTGTGCTGATGACATCTAATGAGATCGAAATCGCGATCCACAACTGATAATTTCGATAATTTTTGACTTAGAACTCAATATTCTTTACTAATTTATTTAACCTTTAGAGAAGGCAAGATGAAAATAAAAATGAGAGTAGCACATTTACAAACTGTAAGAATGAAATTTGAAGATGAAGAGTAAACTAGTTTTAGACTTAGCAGAAGATGAAATTGGTCGTAGGAATGTTAATTAGGAACTGTTAGTATTTTGAAAACGAAAATGTTTCGGAGACTATTTGGGCGGAGCTAGAAGTATTTAGGTTAAGGTAGGGAACCAACTGGAAGAGAAAGAAATCTCGAAAATCTAAACATACAAAATACTGAGAAATAGATAGATAGAACATTAACCCTGACTACCGAAGACCTACCATTAAGAAGCAATTAAAAAGGGACGATAGTTATTGCCGTCATACAGTTAGTACGTGAATTTGAAATGTTAAAAGGGATTACAGGAAAGTACAAGTAATAAAGTTATTTAAACACAGCACAATAGCGCGGTTCAGATACAAAAGATTCAAAGTTGAATATTAGGTTAGATATTTACATAGAAGAATAACATAACAAAGATTTGAATACAATACTTTGCAATATTTACACAGCAGGAAAGTAACAGAATAATAATATAATTGAAATATATTAAAAAAAGAAGGAATTAAAATCTTTATTCGTCTAAATTTGAACGCGTCCTAACAAGTAGGCACAACGAACCGAAAGCCACATCCCACGACCGGTTTCGACCTATCGGGTCTCATCAGGTGGGCGCGGGCAGAAAGGCCTTTACAGGCTATATTATAAATATAAAAATATACATATTAATATGGATTCAACAGAAACAGCTACTCCGAGGGTTAATACCCCTACCGGCAATGAATTACACTGTTATTTCCGATGGATATCAACCCTCGGAGTAGTTGTTTCTGTTGAATCCATATTTATATTTATATTTTTAATAGAACTATATACAAAAATAAGAAATAATAAAATGTTGTGACGAGCAGGTAAGCGCGGCCACAACCTAATTTCTGGCTGGTGCTTAACACAACCCTCTTTCGAAAATAATACTTACATTCCGCAGCCTCCCTAACTAGTTTAGTGACGGTGCTCCAAAATGCAAAAATCAAATATCAAATATCGGCTAAAATCCCCACATCAAAGTGCCTGTAATGTTCCTATTACCAATCAATTGATATCATGTAGTTCGTCCGTCCTTCTGAGGGCACGTTGATAAGCGGTCTCGGATGCCTAAACAGTAACTCAGGCACCCCACCAGATGAAAAATAGAGTAAACTGCAACAGCGAAGGAGACATGAAACCACACAGTAATCGCCAAACATCCTTATACCGGAGATCACAAGGTTTATGACGGTTGAACCGTTTAAAAATGTTCCACCGCGTCTCTCACCAACATCCCGAATGGGATATTACGCCACTTTAAGAAAAATAATAAAGATAAAAACGTAAATGAAATTTTAGCATAAGTATGTATGTACGAAAGTCGACGAGGAAATGGAATTTTACCTACAAATAAAAGAAAACAAAGCTATAAGCGCACCATTTTTTCCCTACATTAACTGCCACATTTAGGCATATTTGTCTTAAGTGTTATTTACAGTTATCGATCAAAGTCAAACGTATTAATTTATGTTAGAGTTGATGGGGAACAAGACAGATGTACTTGTCCTGTACATTATTGCTTAAACTGTTCAAAGAAATAAGAGATTTTATTTGATGCTTGATATGGCAGAGAATCGGCATGGAACGTGTAATAAATGCTCAACCGTTCCTTATAAGTATTCCCGTCAGTAATCAAGAACTCTAATGATGTTGATTGATTACTATCGATTATTTCTGAAGACGATGTAAAAGTTTGCGCCTAGGTGTCGTAAAATGCGTGAAAGCTCGTCAATGTAAAAACTTTACATGCGCGTCTTTCAATATAATGGTAATTAGCCCAATTACAATACAATGTGCCTGCTGTTTTCAGACGAAACGTCATTTAAAAATATCTCTCTGCTGTTACACGAATAAAGATGGAATGGCTCTTAAGAAAAACTAAACGAACAATTTACCGGAATTTATATAGGGACATCTGTACAACGTAAAGAATCAATAACTACAGTATTTTAGCAGATATTAACAACCTTTTAAAATTGCTACCATCCCTAACGTAAACTCAAAATTCTCTAGTAAAATGGAAGGCAAAAAATCTGCGTTTTTTATGTTCTTTTGAAGAAGATCCGAAAAAAAAGAGGCCAAACATGAAAAAAGGAATTACCATAAAATTTAAACTACTTGACAAATCGACAATGTTCTATTCTAATAGTTAACCAATCAATAGAACGAATAATCACCAAAAATCAATCAAACTTACCTTTTCTAGATTCGTGCCATTTAGTCTTACCTTAGCCATTGTTCTACCATCAATGCTACATGACATGACCTACCTCTTCTTTATATTATGGCTATTTGTGTATTGATGTATTTTTTATACCAAATTATTTAAAAAAATTCAGTGTTTGCACCACAAACAGGATCAATTACATAAATGGCTACTTTACCTAGTCGAACCTCTCTTTATGGATGTACAAATTGCCTGCGCCTACAAATATCCAAGACTTGAACCATTCATTCCTTTCAATTGCTAGTATCTTCTCAACTATCGAGATGAATCTACTGCGGTCTAACTCAATGTTTTTTATGAATGTTCGTTCGCCCTGGTGCCTATTCAGCTCATTATAAACAGAAAGGCCAATCATAGCAGCACAACAGCGATATAACAGGCAACAAGAAACTCAATGCTCTCTCTACATCCGCACATTGTGTGCATTGTGTGTGTTATAAGAAATATTTTAAAATAAATTTTCTTTTTATGTAAAGTAGAGCAATAAATATCTTTCAGTTTTGCAGTAGATGACTCTTTTGTTAGCTACGTACTCGTACTCCCTACGGACTCATAAGTTAGACACTGGCAGGTATACAATGATTGAGATATAGGTCAATACATCAATAGAATTACTTTCAATTTTTCTGATTATTGCTCCACTATGTGTGCTTGTGTTAAACAGAAAATTGTCTAAAATTCAATTTTCACATATTTCCTTAATGATTTGAAAGATATTTTATTTATTTCAACCAAGAAAATTGATAGTTAAACACTGGGTTAAGTTTCACAAAAATATATTTATTTAAAATATACAAATGATGTAGGCTTTAATGGTCGGAGTAAATGTGGATGATTGATGTTTTCGGGTTCGTTGGCCATGGTCTAGATTGGTATGTTTTACCAGACGTTTCTTCATCAGCTGCGGATGACATCTTCAGTGGTTGGCTACTTGGTCGAAATACTCCCGGTGCGTGCTCTAAAGAACTCTTGTCCGATGAATTGCGCATTTGAAGAAGAAACTGGACGCAATGTAAGAAGGGAAAAGGACAAGACGAATTAATACTTCTGGAAAATTACAGTTAATTGCTATTTGGAAAAGATATATCAATTGGGGCTGCTGCCGATACTTTCTAATTAAATATTTTCGGCCCGTAAAAACAAACAGTAACCATTTATCAAATTGATTAATGGCTTTCGCAGCCAGTTGACGAACTGATGTTGTCCTTCTTCGGGTGTACAGGCCGTCGTCGGTTGGAATTGCTTCCTAACGTTTCGCTAGCACGAGTGGAGAGCTTCTTCAGAGGTCTATCCATTTTCGCTGTTGGTTGTAGACTGTTCCTTTCTCCTACGCAGATGGTATTTATGCCTGTTGGTAGGGGGCGGAGCTTGTTCCGCTTCAGTAGATTTTGATGTGTCGATTGGTATGGTTCGTGCGTTCCTAAGAATTGGATTCCAGATCTGATTCAGTCTAAGGGTCTCCTCCTTCCTGTTGAAATTATCCGGGTGTTTGTGGATTTCTATGGCTTCTCTGGTCAGTCTGTTGTAATAGCCGTTGACTGATGCCATCAAGGTGCAGCTTTCAAAGAATATTTTGTGTTCTCCGTCGTTCAATGTGTGTTCGGCTACTGCTGATTTCTCAGTCTGTCCTAGTCGGCAGCTAGCTTTATGCTCTTTGAGTCTTGTCCCTACAGATCTTTTAGTAGTTCCAATGTATACCTTGCCACAGGAACAGGGTATGCGGTAGACTCCTGAATTTGAAAGTGCGTCCCTCCTGTCCTTCGCTGATCTGAAGGTTTGCTGGATTTTTGGTGAAAAGCGAGACAACGTCGAAACTTACAAGTATGTCGTTCGGTCCAATGTTGATATCCTGAATCATGCTCACGAAGTCGGTGGAGTCCTTGTTGATATGGCTGATACTTTTTCCCACGTGTGGTTGGAGCAGTGATGCCAGGTATTTCGACAAGTGGTATGTCGGTGATCCGGGAGCGCTAATTATAGGTCTTAATGGAATATCAGCCTTGTGGATCTTAGGTAGTCCGTAGATTCTTGACGAGACAGGCATAAATACCATCTGCGTAGGAGAAAGGAACAGTCTACAACCAACAGCGAAAATGGATAGACCTCTGAAGAAGCTCGCCACTCGTGCTAGCGAAACGTTAGGAAGCAATTCCAACCGACGACGGCCTGTACACCCGAAGAAGGACAACATCAGTTAGTAACCATTTATGTTGGCAAATTGAATGAACTTATTCAAGATTATTATTAAAAAAAAGCAAAAGGGTACTGGAAATTTTAAATCTCAAAACAGTAATAAACTTGATAAAAGTGATACTGAAGTTTATACGAATTTGCAATGAATTTAATACCGACAATAAATATATATGTAGGACATTCTCACGTATCCAAAGATACCAGCGGCATTTAATAAATTAAACAAATGTTTTACTCTTTATAGGAGACAGTATTTAATACCATAGCAGCGATCCTAAAATAGCAAGACATTTTGGGCCTCCTTTCTCGCTCTAACACGGCTCGATTGGTAGAGAGAAATACGACTACGAAAGAGACAACCGATCATGCTGCATTAGAGGGAGAAAGGCGAACCACAATTGTTTGCCTTTACAGAGTTGCTGCAATTGCAGTAAATATTTTCGCCATAGTTTTATGCTCTAGAGTTCACACTTTTTCCACTCAAACATTAAGAGTAGATTGGTCTCTGCTATAGGTATAACGACTTTAATAATACGAGGATGGATCAAATATAAACGAGCCTTTGTTCATGAAACATTTATTTTTAAATGTTTCACAAAAACACAAATTTCTCTATTTTTCAAAATATCTCCCTTATTTATTTGTACACTTTTCCCAACACATTGGTAGTTTTTTCATCCTGTTTTCATAAAAAGAAGCAGGGCAGGTGTCTATCCAGTAGCGCAGAAACGCCTCCCTCCACCTGTTCATCGGTCTGAAATCGCTCACCTCCTAGTGATTCATTGAGGGACCCAAACATGTGGAAATCACAAGAGGATAGGTCTGGGCTATATGGAGGATGTTCCAGCTGAGGCCAGTGCATTTCACCGATTTGGGCCTGCGTTAAAGCTGCGGTATAAGGGCTATCGTTATCGTGCAAGAGTAACACGTCACGAATGGGGTGCATCCTCCTTTAGCGGCGATAAGCAAGTTTTACCTGACTGAGAAGTCAGTAGTATAGACAGTAGTAGGCTGCATTAATGGTTCTTCGCTCGTGCAAAAAATCGACCAACACCACCCCTCTCCAGTCCCAAAAATCCGAAACCATAGCTAAACCTTTGCCTGCAGACAGACGTGTTTTCAGCTTCACTGGGTTTAATTCATCTTTACGCCGCCACTCCATGCTTGCTCGATTTGACGTTGGAGTTGCCGACGCGGCGGTCCCCTTCAATAAGGTTTCTAACGCGTGCAATGTTAACCGGCGAAATGCTGGTGCGCGGACGACGAGGATGATTTATATTTTCGACACGATTACGCCCATCGTCAAATTCTTTGCACCAAACTTTTACACGTCGCGACGAAAGCATTTAATTTCCGAATTGTGCTTGCAATCTGCGAAAAATTTCAGCTGATTTCACGTTTTTACGTGTAAGAAACTTAATAATAATTCGTTGCGCAACACTGCTATGCACCTCTTTCTCACTCATTGTGATAGCTATTAACTAAGCGAACGCAGCAATACGACGCGTTGTTTCCGTGCCACCTAATATCCCCACTTCATGTTCCTAACGCCCGAATGCGCTTTGAACAACTATCCGGCGCGCAATTTAAAAAGGCTCGTTCATATTTGATCCACCCTCATATTAACATGTTAGTAATTATATGCAACACCCAGCAACGTGCTCTAGTAGTCTAGGTCACGATCATAACCTGGCATTCGAATTCAATTACGGGTCCAGATGTCCTCGTCCAAGTTTTTCTTTAATTTCTTTGAATCATTCAGGCAAATGTAATATATTACAGATAATCTTTCACTTCTCTTCCGTTTTCATTTGGTTTGGTTCATTAGACTGTCCCTAACAACCACCTATCCACTTCCACGATTTCTAAAAGGAGGTGGAACGGGACTTTCTGGGCTACCCTCTTGCACTACAGTGTAGATTAAAGGAACTATTAGTAGCTGTTGAGAATAACCAACCCTAATTTTTTTGTATATGTAGCTTTCTACTGTTATGCTACACTACGACTTCCTATTTCAAAAGGAATTGGCATTTGTTTTTAAACTGTTTATCGATGATTCTTTTAAAAGAAACTAAAACAGTTACATCCATTCAAATGGATAAAAGCAAGTATTTGTATATTTATTACTGCGATGAACATTAATTCTTCATACAATTTGTTTGTTTTCCTTTTATAATGCTTGTTAATCGTTAGACAGGGTGAATTATTAAGGCCACTATTCTCTTTATCTCATACCATTAAAGAAAAACATAAAATAATGCAATACTTGTAGAGAAGTATGAGTAGGTATTGCATATTAAAAATACTTTGCAATATTCAAGATGCTAAAGCGCATGGTATTTTATTACCTACACTTTTGAAATACCCTTATAGCAGGTGCTTCCTGTTATAGCGTATTTTATTTTTTAACAAACATAGTAACTATCAACCACTTCGTACTTCTAAGTATCTCAATTTTACTTATTGAGATTAAAGAAAACCGTCGTCACATATTTTGTAGTCGTTAGACAAAGAAATGGGGGACTTGATACTACGACCTATAACATACATGAGTAGCCCTCCTACTTCTGTTTTATGTACACTTAATGTTAATTTATGGCATATCCTAAAAGTTTGAACTTCTAGAACAAAATAACAAAACTCAATAGAAGTAAGTTTTCAAGATACACAGTAAGCCCCTAAAACTGTTCAATTATTAGATTAAAGCTAAAATTGTTTTTTATGGATTTCGTGATTAATATAATGCGAAATGTGATAACAATCACACATTTAATTAAGTATATAAAAACGTATACACCAAATAGTAATTCTATGCAGCTTCAATATTATACTACATGTTTTAATCGCATGAACAATATAAAAAGACAACAGAAACAAAATTATTCGATTATTTCCTTCTTGTACACCTTTTTAAAATTATATGCTTCTATTGCAATCGATTCCAGTTAGAACGTGCTGTTTAGAGGACCAATAACTACCATGATTCCTTAATGTTTATATATAAGTATACATAATTTTAGTTGAAAGGAAAAAACTGCTTGCGTCGTTCGAAAACTTGAGCAGTAGCTGAAATTTTAGGAAAGTTTTCTTATGATACGTTGCTAAAACATTCCCTAATGGGATCGAAAAAAGAAATAAATAAAAAACACCCTAATATATGTATTGATATAATAGTCTTGAAAATAAGCACTTTTATCATAAAATATCAAAACAAAACACAAATGTAGAGTCCTTTCATTCATGGGTAAACAACACATCGACTAGACTCAGACAAAATAAAAACAAATTGGTATCCCTCCACATTCACGGGACTTTTTCCTTTCCTCTTACGATTATACGTCCTTTGATTTGATGGTGCTGATGTGCCGTACTTTTCCGAACTACCAATTTGTTTCAAAAAGTATTTGTCTTGCAACAAGTGCTTGTGTAGTCGGGATGGCGTTAGGTACACACGATCTTTTATTTTGATGTGAACTCCACGAACTTTTCTTTAATGAATCCTATGATTCCACCCGGGCTCAATATATAAATAAGCTCAGATTTCCAAACATGTCCAGGATTTTTCAGGCAGATGGCAACCCTATGGCATATACGTACTTACATTGAAAAAAACCTGATATCTTCTGTGAGAATCTATTTGAGTATATATTGACCAAAAATGAAAACTTATGGTAAATTTAAATATTTACTTCTGTGTATGATGTTGTTCCGGCGATTTTTTGACAAGTTTTGTTTTTTTCTATATAAATGTGATAATTTACACAGGTCAACGAAATCAGAGATTGAAAAGGAAAGAATCAAATGGACAGTCATTTACAACGCTAAGACCTAATAGCCTCAGTACGTCAGAATTTCAAGATATTCTAACTTCTGTGAATGATGTTGTTCCGGCGATTTTTTGACAAGTTTTGTTTTTTTCTATATAAATGTGATAATTTACACAGGTCAACGAAATCAGAGATTGAAAAGGAAAGAATCAAATGGACAGTCATTTACAACGCTAAGACCTAATAGCCTCAGTACGTCAGAATTTCAAGATATTCTAACTTCTGTGAATGATGTTGTTCCGGCGATTTTTTGACAAGTTTTGCTTTTTTCTATGTAAATGTGATAATTTACACAGGTCAACGAAATCAGAGATTGAAAAGAAAAAAATCAAATGGACAGTCATTTACAACGCTAAGACCTAATAGCCTCAGTACGTCAGAATTTCAAGATATTCTAACCCCAAAACTCAATAAATGCAAGTTTTAGCCTTTTTTACAGGATTACAATATGAAATAAAAGGACAAAACAACCAAGAAAGTATATTGTGTTATTTAATTTACTGAGCGACAATTCATAGGTCAATCAGGTAGATCGATATCCAAAAGAACATGTTTATAATATAAAGAATAATAGTTTAAAAACAGGAATCTCAGAACACTGTACCTTGTTCAAACATAATATTGATGTAATTAATGTCAAAATCTTACATACCAATATTGTTAAAAGTAAGAAATTAAGCATGTTAAAAAACTTAGAAATTCAAAAGACCATCAATATTAAATCAAACATTGTTAACAACCAGTTAGAATTAGGACAAATCTCTTCCCCACTACTATTAAGTCAGCTACCGTGGTATAAATTTTAACTTAGCACTTAATTATTTTAGTATTAATTTTACTCTTAATAATGGGATAATTCCCGAAACATATGTCGAGTAATAAAATTTTGGTGAACATAAATATTTTGTTGACTACAGTTTATTGGCAGTGGTTACAGCATAGATTTAATTTGTACTTAAGTATTTTTTTTTTTTTGGTTTCCAGTAGTAAATACCAACGTCAAACTGAATACAATCTTTGTATTAATCCATTAGAAACTAAAAGAGTCCCTTTATTTTCTGCATGAGAAAAATCGATGAGAGAAAAAAGTATAGCGAATATAAAAATAGCCATCGTTCCCAACGCCCCTTCCATCAGATAAAATCATTATGAGAGAGGTAAAGTGGTGCAGAAAGAACCCCTAAAATATCGGGTTCCTTTATTTTAGATGAATCTGAAACGTCCAAACCGTATGAAGTGATAACAGAGAACGTACTTTAGTAACCTATAAACAGCGGGAAAGAGAAAGAGCATTTCGAAATAGGACACTTAAGAACCAAATAAAAGACTTAAAGCCTTCAATGTTAAAGAAGAAATTCGTTTAGATTCGATAAACCGATTTAGTTGGTGAAATTTCGTTGAAAAAACGGACAAATTTGCATTTAGACATAAGAAATGCCTAATTTGTCGTAATAGCACAAGATGGACCAGAAAATAAGAAATCCTTTAAATCAATGTAAAACTGTCTCAATTTACTTATAAATCTGACAAATAATGAAACTAAAAGGTCTCTTTAATATGGAATCAATTACATTTTATAATTGAAATTATTTACTATAAATTAATAAACACTACTTTGTTTATTATCACTTTTTATTTACAAATCCTTTTGACTATAGTTTCGACAAAAAAGCTTGTCATTGTCAAGGTAGAAAATTCATTTATCGTAAAGATGAATTATCACAGAGTAACGACTGAATCAATCCAATTTTTGAAATTATTTAGTTTGTAAAAATAAAATAAAACAAATAATGTTTCACCAAATTTATTATACTCGATTTAAGTTTCGATCGATAGCGTAGTACACTTAAATACACTCTTGATAATGATCGCTATCGATCGAAACATAAATCGAGTATAATAAATTTGGTGAAACGTTATTTGTTTTATTTTATTTTTACAAACTAAATATTTTCAATTATAAAATGTAATTGATTCCATATTAAAGAGACCTTTTAGTTTCATTATTTGTCAGATTTTATTTTAAGTTTCATGATGTTTCACAAACGTTGCATTACCGAAAGTATTAATGAAATTATTTAGGAATAATACACCAATACTTCACAATATCAGAAATTAATATAATAATAATTCAAAAATATAACACTAATATGATAATAATAATGCAAAATATAATTACTTATATAATAATAAGTAACTGAAGAAGCAATAGTTAAAAACATTATCCATATAAAATATTAACCCATGAATGCGAATCTATAATCGAATTTTCTCCTTCTGTTGCATTGAATCTATGGGAAAATTCAACTATATTAAACGTGAATTTTGTTTACATCCTAACCATGGCAATTCAGCACGTATTGTCTATCAACCCTTCACCATCTACATTTGTTTTAGAAAAATTTAACCAATAAGCTATTCGTGGTAAACGTTCATATTTCGTAGGCATATAGCAAAATTAGGTATTTTATAAAAATCCAAGTACAAAGTTTAAACCGTTTACATTTTAAGGTCATGGTGTTTAAAGAGTTTAGGTTTTTAGCATGTTTGTGTTCTATCGATGAAGATGTCAAAGAATTAAATAACATGAAACGGTAAAAACATACAATTGAATAAATACTTAATTGAAGAATAGAAAATGAAAGAAGTTGAAGAAGATTGGACGGAATATAGATTATGAATTTGAGGGTAGAAAGACTTGATCAGAATTGTCGTATTTTAGAAGTTAAAATTATTAGAAAGATAGTTGAGGAGTTGTACCAATAAGTAAGTAATCTCTTGGAAAACTCTCAAAATAAGAAATACTAGGAATTAGATTGTACGTAGTTCTAAACCACCGAAGAAATCCGTCATTAAAGTGTAGTTAAGATGAAATACAAATCATAGCAGCTATGCAGTCAATACACAAAGTGGAAACATTAAAAGGGATGATAGAAAGAACGTAGATATTTAAGTTAATCGAAAAGTGGAGAATAGATGCAGAGCAGATACGAGGTACTTTAGAAATAGTACTATACAGAAACAATACTTATATAATAATATACGAGTAAGTACCGTTTTGAAATTAATAAAAAACGTGCAAAGATATCTTACTAATTTTATTTTTACATCAAAGCCTGTACCTTAATCTACTTTTCTACATAATTTCCGTCAATATTGAGGTACTTATCATAACGTCTGACCAGTTTTTGAAAACCCTTCTCATAGAACTCTGCCGCCTGACTTGTTAACCGCTGCACTATTTTGACTTCGTTATCGTCTTGAATACGTTGACCGCTCTGATGTTTCTTCAAATGCAGGAACAAATGGTAGTCACTGGGCGCCAGATCAGGGCTGTACAGAGGATGATCTAGTGTTTCTCAGTGAAAAGATGTGATGAGATCTTTGGTCCGATTAGCCACATGCGGACGGGCATTGCCATGCACATTTGTGCGGCCATCTTTAAATGCTCTCACCCACTTCCTTACCATTCCATCACTCATAACGTTTTGTCCGTAAACTGCACAGATCTCACGATGAATATCAATCGGTTTTAGTCCTTTAGCACTAAGGAATCGTATAACAGCCCAGACTCCGGACTTCACAGTCGGCGGGACTCATGATTATCGGATGCAACGTAAACAACGACGAATTTCAAAACATAAAGATAAGATGGAGAAAAATACACGTACAAAATATTACCAGTGTAATTGTTTATATAAGTTCGTAATATCCTCTCTAATATTCAAGTATCATAAAAGACACTGTGATAATTAAACAGAATAAAATCAAGGAGACTCACCCCTGTATGCTACAAACTTTTTTAAAATTCGGACACATGTTTCGCCCACTTCTATTGTGGGCATTATCAACTTCGAGAACGAGATATGTGTTACTTAAGATGTTCACATCTAGTTCTTGACTCTTGCGACAGTCCTAGTTTAGACACGTACCAATAATTCTTTTTATTAAACTTTTTGAGATTATAATGATAAGCTCTTTTTCATATAGAACATAATTTTATTAAACTAAAACAATTTATATATGTCTTAAAATTAATAGTAAGAAATCTATTTCTACATTTTTTAATTGAGTTTTGTAGACTTCCTCGGTTATCCAACTGATACTAGGATTCTAAGTATAGATACTTTACATTAAGAATATCAAAATAAGCAAATTTTAAAAAAGTTTCAAGAACCGTGACAGTTAGTTTTCATTGTTGCGATCGTTTTCCTTATTCATATCTAACCTCCATAATCACATCGTTATTAATGCATGCGTAGGTGACAATCGACCTACCTGCCTAACGAACCGCGAAATACATCCGCAGAAATAGGCATTTAAACTCGCACAGAATCGCTAATTATTTCTTCATGATTGATATACAAACAGAACATGTGTATGTCATCGTCTATATTCAACACTGACTGCATTCAAAGTATATTCGAAGAAACCATTATACCTGTCGTACCTATATGGTTTAAACTAACAAGTACCATTGCAAAGTTAACGTCGGTCTTGACTCGGTCATTCTGGTTTTATTATAGTTCTGTTTATGCACAAAGAAGTATTACACGTACTAGAAAAACGTTGCCACAATCGGAAACATTTTATTTAACTGTTAAAAGATACAGTGAGTATTTAAGCTCTCACATTCTCGATAAAAATGACTTCAAGTACACAATTCATCCAATAGAAAGTATCCAATCGAAAGAAACTTTAACATTTAATCAGTCATAAGTTTTCCTTGTGGGTTAAGTTTTTAGTGTTGTAATTAAAAATAACACATAAATGGAGCATTCTTAACTATAAAAACGATGGCAAGTATTTTTATTTAATATAATTTTTCAAAAAAAGAAGGAATTAAAAACCTTATTCGTCTAAATTTTAACATCAATGATCTCACATTTTGAACGCGTCCTACCAAGTAGGCACAGTAGGTAGGACGCGTTCAAAATGTGAGATCGTTGATCTTAAAATTTAGACGAATAAGGATTTTAATTCCTTCTTTTTTGAATATGTTATATTTTCGTCTAGAAGTCCAACGGAATCAACAGTGTAATTCAATGCCGGTAGGGGTATTAACCCTCGGAGTAGTTGTTTCTGTTGATTTCATATTTATATTTATATTTATAATATAATTTTTGTCCAAATGGTTTACATTGTTTAAGATTCTATTATAACATCAAAATTAAAACTGAAACAAATGCGCATAGTAATAAATTATGATAATTCCTATTTAAATCGGAAGGGAGGTCTCCTAAGTATGCCCCTCAAGAATTGATACACTCACTACCTCTTCCGAAAAGAATTTAAGGTCATCCTCGGTACCAGGGAAGATTGGACTGATTGCCGCGAGGCACAAAACCGTCTGGTGGTGAAGGGACCGGTGGAACTCCGTTGGGTACCTGGACACGCGGGTGCCAAAGACAACCAGATTGCCGATAACCTCGCTAGACAATGGACCTGGCAGAAATCTGTGGTCCTGAATCAGCGGTAAGGACCGTCACCTCGGTTGTCAGCAAATACGTAAACGACTGGGTGAACCACCCGCATCACAATAGATGAGGCAAAGTCGATGGCTGTCGTACAACTAAGAGACTGATTGGCACCACATCGAGTGAGATATTAGCCCAGATGCTCATGAAATTGGGCAGAAAAAAGGCCAAGACTACTGAAGGCATAATCACAGGGCATGCAAATGAATTAAATGCCTACAATTTCAAGCTGGGGCTAGTAGAGAGCCCTAAATGAAGGTATTGTGGGGAGGCTGATGAAACTTTCCTCCACATCATATACGAGTGTCCTGCCCTAAGCGACGTGAAAGGCCGATGCGAGAAACTTACGACGCGAAAGGCGACATGGAGCTGGAAGTGAGCAGGGTTGCGGGGCTGTTGTCTGTCTGAGATAACATACTTAAGAACCGCTAACTACTCATCAAAAAAGGGGATCGCCAAGGAACTACCCATGCGATCAGTGACTGTCACCGCCCCAAACCCAATTTTATAACAGTTATTAAAAATACTATTTAAATAGTATTTAACAAAATTTTCATTATTTTTTTAAGTACCACCACTGTTTAAATTTTTATAGAACACTTTTATTTTGGTATCAGTTTCAATATGGACTCTTTTCTCTTGATCGCACAATATAACGTATAAAGTCTGCTTTGTTTTTATTTTTATTTTCAAGTAATCAGTGACTAACAATGTTAAGACAATATCTGTGTAACTGTTAAGTATCTATCTATTTTCTTTTCTTGTGTTCGCTTAAGTATGCTCCCTCTAATGGGTAAAGATACGCACCCCTTTCCACGTTGAGCTGACTGTTTGCTTTCACTTTTCACAGTCGTGCCCGCTAATGGGATCTTGCCCCCACGTCAGCCTTTCACGTCTGTGCCTCTACCCGACAACTACTTCCCACATACCACACTACACCTGCGCCTTCAGGTACTCGAGGGTCCCTTAGCTTCCCCATACTTTTTTATTGATAGTAAGCTCCTCCACCACAACGAGGTGAGGACGCTGAGAATGAGACAGTTCAGAACTCCTTAAAATACCTGCAAGCAGATATAGTTTAAACGATAATTTATTTTTATAACAACCTACTGTCACTAGAACATAATAAAAATGTACTCTTAGTATTCTATCAAAACTGGTGGACGTGTATCGCTGTTTCGAACTCATTGGTCCTCATCATCAAGCCGTAGACACCTCCAACAGAACACCAACCTTATTAGAAAAGGACCTTCTCGAACATATAAATTTATTCTTACATTAATCTGTACCTACCACAAATTACCTCAAATTAATGAGGAAAAAATTGTTACTGCTGTTACGCCCTCACCGGTGGCTTAGTGGCAAACGCATTGGCGTGTAAAGCCAAAGATCCCAGGTTTGAGTCCCGGCTAGGGCGTGACAGCAGTAACAATTTTTTCCTTTCTCATTAATTTGAGGTAATCTGTTATGGTACAAATTAATTCAATAATTAATTTCGCATTTATGTACCAGATTATATATTTGCATATTTAGCTTATTCTCACTGGTTATTGCTTATTTTACTTAAAATCTAGTGATGATCCATATTTTCGTTAAATCTAAAATATTTTTCAGTAGAGTAATTAATTTAACCGTAAAAACAGTACATCATTCATGGCCAACACAGCAAATGAACCCTAACATTAAGGATTTATTTAATCGAACCCGGGATCTTTGACTTTACGCGACAATGCACTTACCACTATGCTACGAAAGATTACAGCAATAGTAGGTACAAATTAATTCAAGAATTAATACACATTGTGTCTATTTTATGATTCGATTTCTTTGTTACTATTTCAAATTTCTTGTGTTAAAATTAAAAAAATACTCTTACAAATAATTCTTTTCTGTTTCACTTATTTCACTAAAATTCTTTCATGCTGTATTTATTTTGCATTTCATATCTTTCTGTAAATATTTTGAAGTCTTTTGTATGTGTGCAAACGCATCTGTATATTTAATCTTTTGTATTCTGCTATCTGTGTAAATAACATTATTACTTGCACTTTCCTTTAAAATTTTAGCTTGGCTTACTAACCGCATGACGGCTTAATGGCAATTTCTTCGGTGGTTCTTCATAGTATTTCCTATCTTAAAATTTTCCATGCCTTAGTACCTCCCTATAGGTGCCCTACTCCTATCTACGACCCTCTCTCCTCCAGATAATTGTCCAAGTATTTGTGATTTCAAAAAGTATTTCTTCAATTCCGCTCTAGCTTCTCGACGCTCTAAATCAATTCGCCCTTAAGTTCACCATGTAATTATTCGTTAAGTTTACTAGTAAATATGTATTGTTGTTTTGGTTAATTATTTTTGTTCGTGTTGAATTAAGTCCCACCATAAGTAATAATTTTTTGCAGATGGCATTTACAACGTTTAAATAAAGCAGGCAGGTTGGTTGGTGTTGTGTTGGAGCTGTCTACGAGCGTATTGATGAAAATCAATTAGTTCGGCACTTTCTACAGGATGTTTATTTATTTTTGTTATATCTGGTTACGTACCTACCACGTAGTTAGCTACGCTGTGGGTTTAATTGAATAAGTTGATATCCTTATTAGACAAGGACCTTGTTGAACGTTACTGAATCCCACGATAAGTAGCAAATTTTTACAGAATAGGTTCACAACGCGGTTTTCATTTATTTATTGTCACTACTTCCTATTAAAAAAATATTTCCACCAAATTATAATACTCTAAATATAAAGAGATCAATATATTGTAACGAGTGCGTGTTTGCTTATGTGGGTTCGAGTACCCATGTATGAGAGCAACCGGTCGCAGCCGAGCCGCGACGTGTGTATCGTAACTGAATGTGTGTGCGTGATGAATGAGGACATGTTAGCGTATTTGTGTTTCGCAGAAACTTGTTCAGTATTTCGGCGAAAGATGCAATGGTCCCGACTTTTCATTTCTCAGGAGTGTTCCGGAAATTTGACGGAACGGTATATAAGCGAGAAGACGATCGCCGAGTTTAGTCCAATTCAGAAGTTCAGTCCAGTTCAGAAGTAGAGTTCAGACTGCAGATATAAATTGATGGTCGTGAAGAGTGTAGATATAAATTGATGGTCGTGAAGAGTGTAGATATAAACACAAAAGTGAGAAGAAACTGTACATAAATAAATAGTGTAATTGGTGGTAGTAAAGTAAAGTTAAGTAATATTAGTATAAATAAATTGTTGTTCCTGTTTGAAAGTCTTCGAGTTTTGATTGTTGAACCCCCGAACGTTACAATATTAAAAACCATCTACATATATCACTTACTTATTATTGTTTTGGTATAATTCCAAGAAATACGACTGCACTACATTAGTTCGAGACGGAACGTTTAAATCTTATTAACAGCTATTAAGTGCTCTTCTGCGCTAATGCCTTCGGATTATTTATATACCTATGTACATACAAAAATACCACGAAATGCAGCAGGTAGATTTGGCTCATAGAGCATCTGCTTAGACTAGATTACCAAAATGTAAACAATCGAAGACATCAAAGCAAGATGAAACGAACACTAACGCATGAATACGTTGACCATCATTATTTTCTGAGGTCTTTTAAGATCGTTTTAGCAAACGTATAAAAGTTACTTTTAACTTCGGATGAGTTAATATACCTTCAATTTTAGAAACGGAAATGAGCATATAATGAGGAAACTGTCAAGGGTTTCACTAACGACCTAACCTATTCTTATCAGTAAAGACGTCATTAAATTATGTAGCATAGGGTTACAACAAGGAGGACGGTAAGAAGTATGAATAAAAAGAGATTCATCCCATTTTACCACAACAAAGTCTGACTATACTGTATTCATATTTATCATCATTGACGAGTGATTGAAACCTAAGCGAAGAGTTGAACTTGACAAGATCGCATTGAAATATTTTAGAAAATCCCTTACTCTTTTAAATTAAAAGTTACCTGTTATACGAATCAATAGCAACACCTGCCCAAAATTAAATCTTTGGCGTAACACCCCTACCTAAATAGGAGGGCTAATTGTGAGGCGAATTTTTAGAATCACGTGCGCGCATCTTGATCTTTGTTTAGATATCCCTTTTCTTTAAAATGATGTTTTGATGGTAATATTTCATTGTATAAATGTTCTTTATGTTAGGTAATTTAAGTGTCCTAAATCCTTTCCTATCTCTTCACATCCTTCTAATTTAAGAAAAATGTATTGTTCGAATCAAAATTGGTAACTTACCAATCATTTTGGCTTCAAATTTATTACCTTTACTGTCAAGGGTTTCGTCGTCACGATTGACCGGTCCCTCAAATTATACCGTGACGTCTTACTTTCTAAAATAATATCCATCTTTTTATGTGCTATCTCTTCTCTGTTTTCTTACCCCCTGTTACTCAACTCCACCCACATTCTTTTGTACCTTTCCCTACTCCATATTGTCGTAAGTTTTTGTATGTAAAGTTAACTTTAAGAGAAGTCTTCTATCTACCGAACAGAAGTCTTCAATTTCAAATCATATCGAATCATATTGAACCACTCACCGAACATTGTTAACACCATATCTTGTAAAATCACGGTAGCAAGGGACAAATTAATGTAAATACTGTGTATATATTCAACTGCAAAATAAATATTGTTACTCCATTAGTTTTTATTAACAAATTTTCACTGGTTATTGAGGAACTCCCTCTTGCTCCAAAATAATCGTGAAGAAAAACAGATGATAGAGTATAGAATATAATAAATAGCCCTCTGGATAATCCAATAAAATGAAAACAAAATACTATCCCACTGATATAATGGGAATATAAAAGGAGACTGTTGTTGTATTCCATTATTTTAAATATTTAGCTGAAAGTTTTGATTTTTAAAATCATATTTGAATTTTCAAATTCTTATTCATCGCCCGAGGGTTAATAAAAAGAGCACCAACCTGGAATTTTGATAGTTGAAAAGGATTTTTCGCAGAGCACTTGTGAAATATTTTTGAGATATTAAAAAGAAGAAGAAATAAAAACACACAGTCTTGACAATGATGTACGTAACAATCGAAACACCTGTCGACGACTTTTTAATAAAATTGTAAAACCATACCAAATGTTTTTATTTCTTCTTCTTTTTAATACAGGAATTTTGATGCTATAATGAAAAAAAATCTTGCCGCACAGCAACCTTCGCAGTTACCATAACGGTACTTGTGACGTATTTTAAACGTCCCTATATAATACTGAGAAAAAAAAATAAACACTTGCTTGTTTTATTTGTTCCACAATTCATTAAAATAAACTGTCAATACCGTCAGTTACAATTAGCTATTTAAAAAAACGTGTCTCCATAAAGGTACAATAGGCATGTAATTTTTATACTGAGAAAATGCACTTACCGGACGAGCCTACACCATAAAATTGCAACATTTTTAAACTGTCAATACCGTTTTGGCTATTTTGCAATTATCAATTTTTAATAAAATTATGATTTAGTTTACTAGTTTATCGTTTAGTTTTTCTCATTATTTAAATTTGTTTCACCAAGAGCCAGCCATTAGTCATTCATTTCATTCGTCCCTTTATAAATCATTCGATTATTTAATCAATACTTAATTAAATAAAGAAACTCACCCTAATTACCACTAACTAAATTTTATATGAGCGGACACGTGTTTCGCCCACTTCACACGTGGGCATTATCAACGCGAGACTGTCGCCCACGTGTGAAGTGGAAACACGTGTCCGCTCATATAAAATTTAGTTAGTGGTAATTAGGGTGAGTCTTTCTTTATTTAATTATTCTTTTACCACAGTCTCCTATTTTTTACTTTATACTTCGACTTCATTCTAATTCATTTCTATTTCATCAATTTTTATTTGATTCTCTTTTGAGTTAAGTTTAGATACGTTTAGATAGAATTAATGGTTAAAAATGTAAATATTCATAAATAATTCAGAAACTCGGTAGTATTTTAATAAAGTGGTGTGCAGATAATCCTAGATCCCTTAGCATAGCTACAGGGATACAACACTGTGGTGATGGAAATAAATAAAAACCAAAAAGGACTTACGTCAATTAACCACAACACTTTTGAAAATGTGGACACGTGTTTCGCTCATTTACATTCTGAGCATTTTCAGCGGAAGACTGCTAAAAGAAAAGTATCGTGTCTGAATAAATCCAAAAGTTTCTACAAACTTGTTTATTTCATATATAATTTCAAATCATTCTTAATTCGATAAAGTAAATTTTAATGTACAAACATAATGAGCAATAGGCAAACATTGTGTATTGGGTGCATCAAAATATTAAATCGTCTTTTTTTAGGAACATTAAAATTCCATCAATATATCGGTACTCATATTGCAAACTTATATATAATAACAACATATGAAACAAAGGACAAACCATTTTGACATTAATTTATTTGAAGTGTGCGAATTTGTTTTAACCAATCGGTCTTTATTAAGAGTAGATATCATAATTGTAGAGAAACCTAAATACCTGCGAATACCAAAGGTGTACTAGAGTTTGACAATTATATTAGTAATTTACAAAGATTTCGTTATTTTTATACTTATCTTAATCTTTAAATTCTCAGAGGAAGAAAACAACAGGAAATTTTACTATAATTCATTCGATATTCTTGACAATACTGTTTCGGCACGTGCTGCCATTTGCAAGAGAAAAACTAAGTATTACTTAAGGTTACAAACTAAAGACGACTATTTACATAAAAGCTACAATTTAAATAGGAGTAGGGATTAGTTATAAGTAGAAATTTATATTTGGTTGTTAACTAGATTGAATTTTTAAATAAGGTTTTCATTGAAAAGAATTAGGCTTTCACGGCCGGCGTTATTTGAATAATACTTAATATTCGGGCCTGATGGCCGTGGTCTAGAATTGTTCTTCCTTCGGTGAGAACTGACAGTCTCAGTACAACCGCAGCGATGGAATTCACGCCCTCGCCTCAGGGAACCCTGAGGATGCCAACCACAGCAGTTAGCGAAACGTTGAATAAACAATTCCATCGCTGTTCTCACCGACGGAAGAACAATCCTGGACCACGGCCATCAAGCCCGAATAGCAATTATTATTCAATGATTTTCTTTATTTCTAATGTTTCTAAAAGACACGATTTTCTACTTTTGGGGTTATTTGAATGTAAAATTTGACTGTTATCAACGACTATTGAATAATTAGAAACTATACAATGTTCAGCAATGCCACTTGAACACTTTTTATTTTTATTAGCAGATACATGTTCAGACAAACGTTATGAAATGGCTCTACCTGTATGGTTTCACAGATGTTGCACCGTGCACAGATTAAGTTTTATTTAATTTGACTTTTTGCCTTTCTAAAATACCTAAGTATAAAAGTTTGATATTGTCTCCATCCAAAATATGATTCTTAATAAAATAGTGTTAGGAGAAACCAGTGTCATTTAATTTTTTATGGAGTAGTTATGATCATAGATTCGTTTCTTAAGTGTAAACTGCATGATATTGTCAACTAAAATTGTACCTGAATTACCTGATTTCAAATAAATTGATGTTGAAACCGTTTATCCTTTGTTTTGTAATGTTTCAGCAAACTTGCACCGACAATTCTCTCTCCCTCTCATTTAGATTAGTCAAAGAATAAACTTAAATTTATTTGAAAGTAATACTTGGATATTTCAATAAAAAAAAGGAATATAACCCAAAATAAATTAGACTTCCAAGAAAACTACCATAATTTAACCTTACAATCTTATTAAAAGACTGTGCTTAATATAATTAAACGTGTAACATGTCAAAAATATTAATAGGTTGTTGTACACCTACGTGTATGTCAAGCAGTGTGTTTGACCACACGCAACTACTATATCGAGATTCATTTGACCGAGAAGCCTGTCGACACGAGTTAAATATTTTTTTGCATGCTCGTAATTTGTTTTGTAGAAAAATGTGCTAAGCACAATCGCATCCGCGGACGTTTTAACGTATGTCGCTCGTTTAAAAGAATCAAGCCAGTCGTCAAGTTTTTCTCTTACTAATGAACGAATTATACGGTCTGTCAGTTACAATTAACTATTTAAAAAACGTGTCTCCATAAAGGTACAAAAGGCATGTAATTTTTATACTGAGAAATGCACTTACCGGGCAAGCATACACCATAAAATTGCAACATTTTTAATCTCGAGAATTCTATAATACGAAGTAGGTGCGTTGTGATTGTGAGACTCAGAAAAAAAAAGAAATGATTATATTTCGCGACCAATTTGAATTACTTTTTCCGGAATTTTGTAGTTTGTCATTTATATCAGCATTAACATGAAGGTGTGTTTATACAGGGTGATGGTTTTTGATAGGATCTATGACATTTTTGCATGAGTTACATTGAATGAAAACCAAACACACGTCCTCTACTCCCTTTTTGGAATAGTGAACGGTAGGAGAGATTCCGTCAATGTCCTCACCAAAGAAAAGAAACAATCTTAGACTGTTGATTGTTGAATTCGTCACTTGTTGAAACATATTCATAATGAAAAAATAACAGAAAAATGTTTCAAGAACTTTTATTAAACACTTTGCTACGTATGTTTCGCTATATAATAGCTTCTTCAGCTAACTAGGTCTAACATACAAGTTTTTATGCTAACATTATCGAAAACAATTAGGTGGTAGTGTGATTACACGTTTAAATTTAACAATGGAGAATTTGAGACTTCTGTTTGATCATTTAAAATAATATTGTGTTTATTATACCTGTTTATTTCTAGTTCTTCTAAAAGATTTAATTTAGTCCCTTTATTTTGAATATGTAATATTTTAAATTCTTTATTAAAGTTATGTCCACTATTTATGAGATGTTCTGCGTACGTTGAATCTGTTTTTTTGTTTAAAAAACTTTTGTAGTGTTCAGAAATGCGTTTATCCGAGGTTCTACCTGTCTGTCCTACATACACCTTTTCACAATCATTACAATTTAGCAAGTAAACACCTGAATTAACACATTTAGGTGTTTTACATTTATTATGAATAAATCTACCGAGTGTGTTATTAGTTTTAAAAGATATACAACTATTATTTAATGCGATTACCAATTTTATTTGATAAATTACCTAAATATGTGAAACAAGCAAATTGCTTATGTTTATTTTTTATTATGGGAAAAATACTATTTAAAATTTTTTGGTTTAGTTTTTTATTTAATATATTGCTTACGATATTACTAGAGTAACCATTGTTGAAAGCTATATAATAAATTATATCTAGTTCCAAGTTAATATAGTATATTCTTCGCCTGAATAAGGTATTGTATAGCGAAACATATGCAGCAATGTGTTTAATAAAAGTTCCTGAAACATTTTTCTGTTATTTTTTCACAATCTTAGACCTTGGCCATCAAGCCCGAATATCGAATCTCCTTCAGACAACGCCGGCCCTGAATCCTTTACATTTTCATAGTTACTGATATTCTTTAAATAACAGGTTATTTTCCAGTGAATCACATTTTTACTTAATTTTATACTCTAATTTAATAGTATCTGGACTCTTTGATCTTCCTCCACCTTACATATCTCCCTTCAAATCTGTACATCAACTCTCTGCTATTTAGTAATGACAAATAACATCAATTCACGTTATAAATTAAGGCTTGATGTTTAATTCAGTCTATTCTTCTAAACAGTGGTGGCCTTAGGGAGTGGCTAGTAGGGCAAAATTGGCCGGGACTTCGCTCTAGAAGGAGCCTCTCGCAACAACCCAAGTAAAAAAGTATAAAAAGTTTTTATTTTATCCTTCACGAGTAGTTATATTAATAAAATAAAGGCGATTACGTCAAAATAAAGTATATATTAATAAATTTAAATATAAATATTAATATCCATTATTATACTTTTGGTCAGAAATTTAGCGAAACTACCAGACATATATATATTAATATATACTTTATTTTGACGTAATCGCCTTTATATATATATATATATATATATATATATATAATACAGTGTAATTCAATACCGGTAGGGGTATTAGCCCTCGGAGTAGTTGTTTCTGTTGATTCCAAATTAATATTTATATTTATGTTTATCATATAGCCTGTAAAGGCCTTTCTGCCAGCGTCCACCTAATGAGACCCGATAGGTCGAAACCGGTCGTGGGATTTGGCTTTCGGTTCGTTGTGCCTACTTGGTAGGAAGCGTTACAAATGTGAAATCTTTGATCTTAATATCTAGACGGATAAGAATTTTAATTCCTTCTTTTTTTGATATATATATATTAATAAATTATAAATGCCTAAATAACATCTCTCAATTAGTCTTAAAAATTAATGCCATTTTGGTCGTTTGGTGTGTTGAAATGACACAATAAAAGAAATGTGCATGCGTATGTAAAATCTAATGTATATACACTATTTATAAAGGAGAAAACTAGAAAATACGAAGTGTTAATTAAGGACTAGGTTAAGTTTGAATAACTGACTTTTAGTGACTCCACCAGTATTTCTCCTTTAAGGGGTTTTTATGAAACGAATGTTAAAGGAATAAAAGAAATAGGGGAACCGTAACCAGTAAGTGACCCTGACGAAGGCAATTGACGTAAAACAAAAAGAGAAATACATTAAATTAAATAAGGAATATAAAAAAGGCATATTTACAAAATATACAAAATTGACAATTAAATTTACAGCCCTGGCGACTATGGCAATAAACACCACACCATCGTATCTGTGACAGTTTATCGAGGTAAATAATGATTAAAACATATTTGAAGAATTCAATAACAAATAATCCGCTTTCAATCCTTTGTATTTTTTCAATTGGAAATAACTTAACTCAAACAGATAGATTAGTGTGGTTTAGTTAAAGATTTTAGTCTTAAACCCCCGCGTATATCTTTTAAGGTAATTATATAACTTCGTTTATCGTCACTATTAATTTATCGTCTTATGTTTGTTAACTTTTATAAATGTTCTAATATTATATTTTTAAATTTATTTCCATATTTTTCCCAGTTGTATTATGAAGAAAAGATTTCTGAACTTTTTTCACGCGATTTATTTATTATAATTAAACTAAACCTAATGTTTCGCTCAAAGGGTTGGATCTTCTTCAAAAGGGAATTAATCTAGTTAAACAGGCCAATCAATTAGTAATCAACAGAGACAATCATTTTAAAATTGCTCACATGAGAACACTGTGAACATATATAATGGAATTTAATTTTTTTATCTTTTACAACAATCATCTAAAATTGTAGTATGTAGGCTTTCACGACCGGCGTCAATCGAATTAAGATAACTTACCGGGCTTTTGAGTCGCGGTCTATAGGCTTTTTTGTTGCCTGACGTTTTGTCAACGGCTGCGGCTGACATCTTCAGAAGCGTTTGTGGTTTGGTCGTTGTAACAGTTTTCGATCTCGAAACGCTTCTGAAGATGTCAACCGCTTATTTTATGTTTGTACCATTAATTAGAATTAAGTTTTATGGACCCGCACCTCTTTTAAGTTTGTATCATTAATATAAATAGCTGTGTTTAATTTTTTACCCTTTAGTATAAGATTACTCTAGTCCTCTGACAATGATCGCGTGTATCAAAACTTATTAGGAAGTTTAATAATAAACTTTGGTGAAACTATCCATACTGTATAATAACCTAACCTAATCTAACTTAACCTAACCTAGCCTAACCTAACCTAACCTAACCTAACCTAATCTAACTTAACCTAACCTAACCTAACCTAACCTAACCTAACCTAACCTAACCTAACCTTTTATTGTAAAATTCTTCACAATAAATGCACCCCCACAGTGTTATGTATTAAAAATATTCATTGAAGCGCGTACCTGTGATGTAATGGAGAATAACGACTTCAGTAGGAATTTGTTTGCATATTTTTATTTGAACGGTTTTACGCGCACTATACAGCGAATAGGTAAAGACTCCTCACTGAAAGGTTTCAAAAACCATGAAATGCCAAACTTAACAACTTCCGTAACATTCAAAGAACATGCAGCTGTAATCACGTCGCAACGCGACGTCTTCACTATTCTACTTTGATTCTGGCATCACCATCGTCCTGGAAACCCCCTCGTAGTAGCAAAAGCGTAACGGTCACGCGGCTTAGGTCTTCACTTGAGATTTTACTATGTATTGTCGAGTATTTCCAAAACAACTGTCACCAATATCGCTTAATTAATACAACAGTCACTGTCAAACTATTCATTTTCGCTAATTAATTCTCGAGTCAACAATTTATAGTTATCTCGCCTACCATTCACCTCTTTGCTCTTCGCTATTCGCCTTCTCAATGGCCTCGTAACTATAACTAACTTAGCCGACTTAGCGGCAGCTTATTTATAATAACTTGATTTGTTCTAGATGGTTCCGGAATGACATTCTGGAAATTTCTAGTCTTTTCTTTGAACTCTCGGCAACCCACACTACAAATATTGATGTTTCTCGTAGATTGCCTACCCGTAACAGTATATTAAGGCCATTAAAACATTGGAAAGTGCTCTAAGCAGATATATTAAGTTTATATACCTTTTAACAAAGATTTCTTCATTTATTATAAATGAAAAATTAATTATTACAGAAATTAGAACTAAATTTCAATACTATCCAGAATGTACGTGAAGGCAATCATTACCAACCACACCTGACAGTCGCCATTGGGTATCATCACGCATGGACACTCATGTGTCATTTTTTTTTAATGTTTTCGTGGAAGAGGGGAAATCTTCGAAAGACACCCAGCCGTCCGTACGACTGGGTAGTGTCGGATTCCCAAGGAAAGTGTCCTCGGACCTACCTACTAAAACCCCTCTACCTCAAGCCGTTCTAGGACCGATGGAGTCGGTCGTCTTCAGCTACCTCCATCTAGACTTAGCTTAGAATATAAGAAACCAACGATTCATACACAGAGAAATTGTTTATTATTATTCTGTGTCTCTCAAGAATTGTAAGCACATTTATAATCGATATAATCTACAGCGTTATCTCAATTTGTCATGCTGTGGGCATGTATAACGTAAGTAAATGCAGGTATTTAGATATTGGGCGGTAAATCCAAGTTTATGAACTGCCTGACCACAAATAAACCTTTATATGCGCTTCACGAAAGAGAAATGAGCGATTTTTAGCGGTTATGAATCTTACAATTCCGTGAACAGGTCTAATAAATTTTTACGATCGCCGAGAATTGCATGTTGCATGTTTACTGAACATTGAAAACGCTTGTTTCTTCACTACAAGTGCACACATTAATTGGCGAGTTCAGTGATCCACATTATGGATTGCAATAATACAGTTTCGCACGTGTTACACACATTAAACCGATGTATAAATAATAGAAGATAACTTACCGAAACCATAAAATGAAGTAACACAATACAAACCATTGTAAAACGTTTGGCGCCGGCTCTGTAAATAAAATTGAGAAACTAATAAATATTTAAACAGGACAATTCTTTATTGTTCTGAAATAAAAATATTCTAGGTTGTCTACAATAACACGTTATTTTTACCCGACCGTGGCTAAGCCAAAAGGAAGTTTAGACTCTCGTGTTCGGTAATTAATAAGTTAATAAATAAAGCTAGGCAACAAGAACGATAATAACAATAACAATAAATTTAAAAACAAGAAGGCGAACAGAAATGATTTTTACTGTTTGAAGATGCAGATCGGTCTGTCTAGTCAGAAGGAAAAAATAGCATAAATCGAAATTCTAAAGTAAAGGAAAGGGTAGTAGATAAGAGTAGGGTGCCAATAGTACGAAATGAAGTGAAGTGGAAAATTTTTAGACGAGAAATATCAAGAAATATGACGAAATAGTGCAGTGAACCAAACCACCGAAGAAACCTATTGTATTTAGGGTGGACAGCGAAGAACAAACGTCATGCGGTTAGTAGGTACATGAAGTTGAAATGTTAGCCGGGATTATAAGAAAGTACTGTAATAAAGGTTATTGGCACACATGGACAGAATACAAAAGTTTTAGCAGATGATGTTAAGAGATATTTACATAGATACACAAGAGAATATTTACACATAAGAATGTTTATACACAGGGTGTTATACTATACAGTGTGTACGACCGCCACAGAAGAATAATGATTTTAATATTCGGTATGTAAATGTAGTTGTTCTTCGTAATAACTTTAACTATTGTAAAATTATTAAGAGATTCCGTTTACATCATCGGTATATTTTGTGCGAACCAATCTAAAAGGTGATGGCAAAAAAATTGAACTCATTAATAATATAAAAAATCCAATATAATCTACGCCCGAGAATTGTAAATTAGCTCATTTTAAGGAAAAATTATTAGGTGAGAATAGGGACTATGAGAGAGAGAGAGAGAGAGAGAGGGGGGGGAGAGAGAGAGGGGGAAAGAGAGAGGGGGAGAGAGAGAGGGGGGAGGGAGAGAGAGAGAGAGAGAGGGGAGAGAGAAAGAGTTCCCTTAGAATTTGTAACGAACTAATTGAATAAAGAATGATCAGCAAATAGTGTCTTATTAATGAAGTGAAAACTTACTATGTTAACTCTCAATATACTATTTATTCACTTGACAGCTGTTTCGTCACTTTGTGACTTCTTCGGAAGTATACAAATTACTTAAAATTATTACAAAATGGTTTTCTTAAGTACTAGTTTAGGAGGTGGGGTAGGAACGGGGAAGATGTTTAATAGAGGGGAATAGCCTACATCTATTTGTTCGTTAATTAAAAGGTTTTGAAATTTGTTTATTGTTAATTTTTCTAACATTCATATTTTGTACGGTTTATTTTCATAATGTTCAATATAAAAATCTTCGTTGAAGTTGTGATTTTCATTATTTAAGTGATTTGCATAATTTGAGTCAGTTTTCTTGTTAATTTAAGAATGTTTATGCTCTTTAATTCTAATTTTAAAATTTCTGTAAGTTTTCCCTATATAAAACATGTTTCAAGATTTACAATTGATTTTATATACACCTGATTTATTATTTTTGTCAGTTACATCTTTGTTGTTTTTTGCAATCATTTTTGTTTAATAAAGATGACATTTATGAGATTCCAACTAAACAATTGTCATCTTTATTAAAAAATGATTGCAAACTAGTCTTTAAAACTAACAATACGTTAAGTAAATATCTAAAAATCAACAAAGATGTAACTGACAAAAATTATAAATCAGGTGTATATAAAATCAATTGTAAATATTGCAACATGTTTTATAACTTACAGAAATTTTAAAATTAGAATTAAAGAGCATAAATATTTTTACATTAACAAAAAACTGACTCAAATTATGCAAATCACTTAAATAATGAAAATCACAACTTCAATGAAGATTTTTATATTGAACATTATGAAAATAAACCGTATAAAATATCAATGTTAGAAAAATTAACAATAAACAAATTTAAGAATAGTAACCTGTTAATTAACGAACAAATAGATGTAGGCTATTCCCCTGTATTAAACATCTCCCCCGTTCCTACCCCCTAAGCTAGTATTAAAGGAAAACATTTTATAATAATTTTAAGTAATTTGTATAGTTCGGAAGAAGTCACAAGGTGACGAAACAGCTGTCAAGTGAATGAATAGTGTATTGAGAGTTAACTAGTCTTTTTCATTTTATTATCATGAATCTCAATCAAGTATCAGTAGACAACATCTTATATAGTGTCTTATTAAAAAACAAAAAAGAAATCATATCAATTTTCTTTAAAAAACACCACAACTAATAATACCTCGCTCGCTCACTAAATCACTTCTTCGCTCTTCGCTATTCGTCTTCTATAGTCTTGTGACTAAAACTTGTGACTAGAAATAACCGCTTATTTGTAGTGACTGGATTTGTTGTATAATATTCCAGAATGAAATTTAATAAATTGTAGGGTTTTGAGCTATTTACTCGTTTCTTCCATGGTTTAATTTAAGAAAAAGAAGTGGTTGTTTAATAAGTTTAATATTGTTCATAATAATTCCTGTATTTTAAGTTTAATCAAAATTCGTCATTGCCAGTTAGATACAACATGTCTGTCGAATATTCCTACAATGAATCCGAAGAATCCCAGTTTATTTCGATAACGTGCAAAAATAAGTTGAATTATACCCAATCGACTGACATTTTTTGAAGCTGAAATATGTTTCGATGATTTGTTCTATTAACCTACTTCTATTTCTAGTATATGTAAAGTAATTATTCCCTCATTTAATGTAATTATAGGAACAATGCGAAAATATAGAAATTATTTGAGTTTGATATTCAACAATGCGAAGATAAATATAAATAATAAACGAAAATAGGGTATCTAAATTGTCATGTAGTTTTTAATTCTAACTATATGTATGCGTATTGTGCGTAATAATAAAAATTCATAAATCGAAAACGAATTAAATTTTTATCACACAATTATTTAGTTACCTGATATTAATTTTGTTTTGAATAATAATTTAAAATGTAATGATTTTAGAAACAGTCGAATGTAACTAACTCAATTAATTGTTTTAAGATACAATAGGATTAGTACTAAAATAATATTATAAATTAAATTAAATTATGTACCTAATCAGATACTTTGTTGAATATGTGTAATAATTCGACCAGTTATTTTCTTTAATTTAAAATTTTTAAAATTAAAATGTGTTTAATACATAGTGCAATTTCATTTTTGCCCATAAATTTACAAATAAGAAGGAAAGTGGTTCCATTAAAAAAGATAATTTAAATTTTATCACAATAACTCTGCAACTGATATTTTACTTTTTGGCTTTAAAATAATTAATTTTAACATTAACTTTTCAAGCCTTAAAATGGATACTTGATGCTTTAAATTATATTAGTTATAACATTAATACTGCGAGCTTATTTTATATATGCGGGCTTATTTTATATTAATGTGTATTCACAAAAATTGTTTTTTAATTATAAGTCCTCTAGAAAGACCTTGTTTAAGATTACTGAATACCACAAATTAGTACTAAATATGTACAGATGTCGATATTTATTCATGATAATTATTTTAGGAGGAATAAATTTTTGTTATGGTGAAATTATTTTACCTTAATGCAGTACATTTTTTATGACAAGGCTTAGTGAATTATTTAGTCAATATTAAAGATATTTAAAAAAAGAAGGCAAGTGTAATTCAATTCCGGTAGGGGTAGTTGTTTCTGTTGATTCTGAAGGAATTAAAATACTTATTCGTCTAAATATTAAGATCAAAGATCTCACATTTGGAACGCATCCTACCTATATTTATCATATAGTCTGTAAAGACCTTTCTGCTAGCGCCCACCTGATGAGACCCGATAGGTCGAAACCGGTCGTGGGTATGGCTTTCCGTACCCTGTGCCAACTGTGTAGGACGCGTTCGAAATGTGAGATCTGTGATCCTTGAAATTTAGACGAAAAAATATTTTAATGCCTTCTTTTTTTAAATATGTTATACTTTCGTCTATGAATCCATCAGAATCAACAGTGTAATTCAATGCCGGTAGGGGCATTAGCCCTCGGAGTAGTTGTTTCTGTTAATTCCATATTTATATTTTAATTTTAAAGATCTTTTAAATTCAAGTCTATAATAATATAATAAATTTAAATTTTCGAACAGTTGGTAACGTTTATATTTGACGTATAGAAAAGGGACACGGTTTAATAAATTATGATCAGGTATCTTTAAAATTCTTCGAGTGTTTGTTAGAAATAACACTCCATCAATAAAGAGATTTTCTACTATTTATTTGTAACTTGTGGTATATGTTAAGTGAGAGAGTAAAATATTAACGGTGCAGACACCCACGTCATCAAAAGATCAAGGCATTCGTCCCACATGTTGTGCTTCTTTTATTTTTTACATTCGAAAAATTAAATTAGACCTGATGCGTTAACAGCGCAAAATGCACGCAATAAATCTTAAAATCGTCAACAACAATATTTTTTTACTTGTACGTTAAGGTTAACGGACTGAACTTGATGAAATTGCTGTTTGAGAAACTCGATAACGTGTTAGGTGGGCCTCCTTTCTCGATTTTGTACGAAACGAACTCATTTATTAATATAATTTATATACACGACTTTATGTAATGTTACATCTGTTTGGTATATGTAAGCAAAACATTAATCACAAACTTTGGATCGACGCCAATAAATAATATCAGTTTCTTTCCAAGAAAATAGTATTTCTTTCCAATTCGATTTATGTATTTAGAAATAATTCATAAAATATATTGGGGTAAATTGTCTGATAATTTTTTTAAATCTAGTACTATATCTTCAAACTTCAACATGAATGTCTAATTACTAATGTTAATCTATTCTCAACCAACTGCCTTTCTGAAATATGTATATGTCTGAGATGGGTATTGAACATATTCTTACTTTCTTTTGTTGGTATAATTAGAACTCGGGGTAGATATCCAACCACCAAACGTAGATACAGTCACAGGCAAATATAGACCAGATTTATTCATTTTCTGGAAAAAATCATATGTTGCTAAGAATGATAAAAATCGTAGAAATTATATGTATGTATCTTAAAATAGGTCTATTCCAAATATTATTAAGTGATATTAAGTGAAAGAGACTATAATAATATAATTATACACTATTAGGGTGTGAATTTCCTTTAAAAATCAAAAACAGTGGGTAGAGGAGAGGAGGGTAACTGCGCATACTTAAGGGAGAACTGAAATAAAACAAAATCATATAGAGTAACAAATATTATTTATTGCTTGAAGTTCAAACTGTAGATTAGTTACTTACACTATTTAGTTATAATTCTTACAGTCAATTTTGTTAAATTTTGTAAATAAAATCAGCTTTTAATATAAAACTGAAACCCTTATCATACCGAACTTACCCACAGCATGTGAAGTAATTACGAATATTGCTTGGGGTAGTCACAAATACAGTTTAACCATCACAAACACCATGCCCGTGCTTAAATTCTTCCACTATTTAGATTGCAATATTTTAACATTTTGAATTGTATTTTGTTCTTTAATATAAGTTAATAAAACATAATTTAAAAAAATGAAAATCAGCAAAACTACAATAAAACCTCAGCAGATTTATTTAAAATAGACTAGACAATTATTTCATTTATAATGTACAACTATACTAAATTATTATGGTTATATAGACACATTTTCCGTACTCCACTAGATGATTACAAATTTCCCTGACTTAGTCTCATTGCTGCCCGCGCCTTGAAAGAGTGGCATTGCTGTCCGCGTCCAAATTTGTTTGATAATAATAATAATAATTTAATAAGTAAATATTTTTGCATACAAATAAATACCGAATTTATGTAACATTTTGATACATGTAAAAGAGCATATAGGTATTACACACAAGGCGAAAACCTAGGGCTCTCAAAAGCACTGTTTAAAATTAAAGTTACAACCTTTTAATGATGTATTAAGCAATACTTCTCTGCAGACCAAAATTGTGGATAGTTCAAAATCAATTTTCAAATATTTTGGACTAAACGTTGGAACTCTACTTTTTATCAATTCAAACAGTCTCTTGTACGTATCTTCTTTTCTATTTGGTAATAATGCATATACAGCAGGACGCACATTCGTGTAATTTTCTGTATGCTTTTCAGATCGACGTGAAGAGTGTAAAGTTGATCGAAAAGATTAAAACCATTTTGAATGTTCCGTAACCTTCTAACACAATTTGTTGTTTACCCCAAGTACTTTCAACCAACTCAATCGAATCCATAATTTGTGATGTTAAAGTTGTCATATTGTCAAAGACTAAATAATAAATTCTGGAAGCAGCATATTTATTTATTATATAAACTAATAACAACAAAGGAATCTGTCTCTCCTGCCGTGCTGTGAAACTAGAACGGTTTCCTGTTCGAATATAATTAATTGACCCCTACTGGTGTGTATTATTTGGTACATTTATTAAATTGTCTATAGGTACCTATATCGACAAATGTAACAAATATGTAATACGTTTATAATAATTATTATATATGCATTATAATACCTAATCATAAATTCAAATTAATAATGAGGGTATAAAGGTGGCGGGCAGCAATGCCACAATTTCAGGTAAAATATTTTCGCGGGCAGCAATGGGACGGGCAGCAATTGAATGGGCAGCAATGGGACATCCCCATTTCCCTCACCATGGGATTTGCAGTACTTTCGGATATTTTAATGAACTACTTAGAATATAATTTATTTGACAATAACAAGTTATTTCAATATACTAAGAATTTCTGGTGTAGATATATTGACGATATTTTCTGTGTGTGGTCAGGTACACTTAGCCAATTAGATAATTTATTAAATATTTTGAACTCCAAAAACAAGAATATTGCCTTTATCATAGAAGTAGAATTCAATCGAAAGTTAAATTTTCTTAATCTAAACATCTACTGCAAAATAACTAAGTCAGCTTTAAAATCTATACAATAGATACCCACTATCATACCGGCAAACTTTTACCAGTCCCTCAAAATTAAATCTTCAACCTTCCACAGTCTTTTACACGGTGTTGTTGACATTCTAGTTGAAAAAGAAGACTTTCAAAAAGAATTAAAGATAATAATACATATTTCCAAAAACAATGGCCATTCTCATAAATTAATTGCTAAGATGCTGCACAATAAATTACGCAATAAAATTCAGAATACGTTCTAACTACAGATAAAAAGAAGATTGATCCCATAACAGCATTTGCTCATTACTCAAACTACTCAAAACAGTCAGGTTACAAAATTAAAAACTTTGTCATCAAATTCAACATATCTGCAATTGAAATGAACAAATTCGACTTAGGCACAGTATTAGTTAAAGTTATTAAAAATAGACAACAAACAAAAGATTGGTGTCTAACAAATAAATTGTCAATTTAAGAGAGAAAGAAACAATTTGATACAAACAAAAACTGAAATATTTTTTTTTAAATATCTTTTGTAACATGTTGATGATCAAAAATTACTTTCATTCCTCTTTCTCTTGATAGTCCTGTGTCCACTCGCATTTTTACCCGAACAAACATAGGTTACCAATCTTTTAAAGCAAACAAAAGAAAGACACTTGTTATTCTGAACAAACCGTTAACAAATAAAAAAGTCTCTGAAATAAAATAATTGAATGGTTTGTTTTTTCCCAAAAAATAATACGAATTCCGTATCAATTCAAAATACATCTTAACCTCTTCAGATTGTTATGAGTCCACTGTTTGAAACAAAGTTATTGTTTGCTTCAAAGAATGCTGTAGTTTTTCGAGTCTGTGACATTGTTTTTTTAATAACAGTAAATATTTCCAGTTCGAACAAAAGACAATCGTCAATTTTATTAGCTGCCTTTTTATTTTAGACCTTAAAAACAGAGGATCTGTTAAAAAGTTGTTTTGTGATCCTACGCGTGGTACGCTTTGTTATACAGAGTGAATCACTAAAGCGAAATCGATCTGTAATATACGTAGAATTCAAAATAAGGAAAAATTCAAACTTTGTTCTATACATGGATTGTGAAACCTATTACTAACTAATTTATGAAAAAAATAATAAAATACTAAAAATTGTCACCTATTTATTTACTTGACAATTGCTTCGGTCGAACCAACCATTCTCAAAAGAGTATAACATAAAAAATGAATTAACGAACACACAACGTATGCCAACCGTTCTCTATAAATTAAATTATCTCAGAAATTAGTAGTTGATTATCAAAGTCACCTTAATATTTTATGTTTCATACGACCTCGTAAAAAATATACCATTCCATTTAAAATATCAAAGTTGATATCAATTTCCGGTATAACCGGATGTGGCAAACAGTTGAAACTATTTTATGTTGAAAGGTCATCCTACACCCAAATTTTCAAATCTCCAACATGCTTAGTTTTCCTAAAACGTCTAATGTACCATTCGATTCGAATAACCCTGTATATTATTAAAACACATTGTTTACTTTAGTAACCTTTTAGGCTCCCTTGAGAATGGTCGTTCGACCTTAACAATTGTCAAATATTCAAAAAAGAAGACATTAAAATCCTTTTTCGTCCAAATTTTAAGGATCATAAATCCTACATTTCAAACGCGTCTTACACAGTAGATAGTGTAATCCAATGCCGGTAGGGGTATTAGCCCTCAGAGTAGTTGTTTCTGTTGATTCCATATTTATATTTATATTTATCATATAGCCTGTAAAGGCCTTTCTGCCAGCGCCCACCTGATGAGACCCGATAGGTCGAAACCGGTCATGGGATATGGCTTTTGGTACGTTGTGCCTACCTGTTTAGGACGCGTTCGAAATGTGGCATCTGTGATCCTTAAAATTTGGACAAAAAAGTATTTTAATGCCTTCGTTTTTTAATATGTTATACCTTCGTCTAAGAATCCATCGGAATCACTAGTGTAATTCAATGCTGGTAGGGGCATTAGCCCTTCGGAGTAATTGTTTCTGTTTATTCCTTCTTTATATTTAATTGTCAAATAAATAAATTGGTGAAAGGTTTTAGTGTTTTATTATTTTTTTTTATTATTTTGAGTGTATCTATACTAAATTTAGTAATTCTCGATTATATCCTTCGCTATTGTTAATTCATGAAATTTCTCGAAATTTCTTTTTTAATTCATTTATAGGAAGCGTAGGAAACAGGTTTGATACGTCGAACAAAATTAATTTTAAGAATAGCGGGATTGTCTTACTCAGATTTAGCATGATGGAATTATATACTTAAATTCTTACATAAATAAAACTGTTAATACAACATTACGAAACTGCATGATTTCAAGCTTTTAGTTACATATAAATAAAACGAGAAACAAGCTGAACATTGTACACATTTACAGATTTATAGATTTAACACCAGAAACCCTAAATCTAGGAAACTATTACTTCTAGAAAACCTAGAAATCAAAAGAGCCTTAATAAATAAATGTAATTTAGTAAATGACCAAACAGATTTATCAACTTACAATTCCCGCTACTATTGTATAAACTTTATATTATATAAATAGTACTAAGTAGGCTTTTTTTTTGTTTAGATTTAACTCGGGGTGGGAAAACCTTGCATAGGCACCCCCCGAGGGGGGGGGGGGTAGTGTCAGATTCTTACTGACTAAAAACCCACCTCGAGTGGGGATTAACAACCCGAAGGTTTTAACATCCCCAGGATAGATGCGGAAAGGTAGGGGTAGGGAAGTGGATTGAGGAGGGGGCAAATTTGGGGGGGGGAGGGGCGAGAGCAATGGAGGGGTGGGTACGAAGAGTCGGTGACCCACCACTTATATGTAGGGTGGGCACTCGCGCTAAAAAAGCGAAACTAGGGTAGAGCGGATAATGGCGGCTCAGTGTAGAAGGTGACAAGGCCTTCTAAAGTGGTCGTTCGGTTTTGGGGCGTAATTGGAGAGTGTCGAGATGGTGGGGTTTGGGTGGCCTGACACGGAGGCCCGAAGGTTTGCCGCGAATGTATGTATGCAGCGTCGGGAGGAGAAGGTAAACCGGTTTCTTTAAGAATTTGGATGTTTCTGACGAACCAGAGGTAGTTTAATGCGGAACGGAGAATCCGCATGTAGGTGCCTTGGAGAAGTTGTAGGCTGCGGGGAGAGGCGCAACCCCAAATGGGAATGGCGTAGGAGCAAATGCTTAATGTTAAACGCACGTATTTTGGTTTGTTGGGAGATGGAGTTATTCCGGAAGAATGGCCTGAGTGCGATGTATGCTCCCATAGCCTTGTTACGAGTGGCTGCGATGTGTTGTCTCCATTTTAGGGTTCTGTCGAAGAGAACGTCCAGAGGTGACGGAGTTGGTCCATTTGATGGGATGGTTGTTGACGATTATTGGGGAGGATCTTTACATAAACTTTTTTTCTTCGTACTTAAACCGGTTACTCTACATTATGCTACTTCAATTTATTGAACTATGTATTGTAACGAGCCTGTATGTGTGTGTACAAGAGCTGCGGTGAGTTCCGGAAACAGATAAGACGCGTTCCTCGAATACGGTCGTCGGTCGGCGCTTTGATAGCAATGAATAAACAACAACATAATAGAAGTTCGAGAAAATACCAGAAGGTCGTTCCTGATTACTCCAGAACCTTCGATACCTCTATAAATACGATGTTGTCGACGGTCAGAAAACAGTATAGTTAGAGACACAGTTTAGTTTAGTTTTAAAAGTACACAGTCACGGTTTATAGTTTACAGTTGATAGTAGGAATGGTAATATAAATACGATATACCGAGTGATATAAATAACACATTTTTCTTGTCATATAAATAAGTTGTTGCATTAGTGTTTAAGTGTTAAGTAGCGTGTAAGTGTTAAATAAATTATTAGAAATAAATATTCGTTAAATAAATAAGTTGATCTAGAAAATTCGTTACAGTATTATAATGCACCTTCTTATTAACTACATTTCATAAGCATATTGAAAGTGTATTTAATGTGGAATTTAACAAAAAAGCATTAACCGTTTTTTTAGTCAGATAATAATGTATGTATAACAAATGTCCAGTTTTATTTATAAACGTTGCATTTAATGGAAATTTGTTCTTGGAATAATTTTTACATTATTTTACATTGGTATTTCGGTTTCTCATTTGGTTATAGATTGCATCGTTTTTCTCTTCAAGCGGCTTCTCCGTGTAATCCTCCAACTAAGAATCCAAGCACAAAATCTTATAATTCAAAACACGTAACATTATGTGTTCCTTTTGTTTTTACTCAAAAAAAAATAGATAAATGAATGCCTATTTTCAATTACTTTAATTAAGTGCCATACAGTAGCGAAGCTCAATACAAAATGTAATGACAAGATGCTGTGTAGAAGAAAAATATAAAAAGTATCTTCATTTTTTCTTTGTCAACAACAAAACCAAAATTAACCCCTTAGAAAAAAGTTTTTTGCAAAGAATGTAACATTTTTTACATTGGTCAGTCAGGTAGATCTGTAAATTGTCGTATTATTGAACATGTTAATAGTATTAAAAATTTTAAAACATCTACATGGATTGCTGAACATTGTAATGTTAACAAACATAACGTCAATATAGACTCTGTTAAAAAATTGCATTCAGCCAACAAAACCCGAAAATTAAAGTTATTAGAAAATTTAGAGATTAAGAAGGCTGTACATCAAAATTTACCCTTGGTTAACGACCAAACTAAACTTCTCAGTAATAATACCCCCCCTCTTAATTGTAGGTATTACCAGATAAGTATATGCTTCTATAAATAGCTTGGTAACTTTATTTAATTTTAATACAATTTCATGTATCTTTTGAAAATGACTTAACAATCGAAACAATTTTGTAAAGAATTCTATAATAAATTAAGTGAAACTTGTCCAACAGTGTTTTTGTTTTGAGAATACAAACAATCAAATCATTTGCTTGAAATTGAAATGAATTTAGGAAACAAATTTTTGTGCAGGCATTTCTTCAGGAAATAAATATCAGCGTCACAAAGCTTAATGTTAGTCTTAATAATCTTAAATCTGTCTAACTCCTTTGACCGGGAAGTCATATTTGAAATAAATATAGTCGGGAATTTATGAAATCAGTTGCAAGGATTGTGAACTAAAATATATTGGGCAAACCGAAAGAGCTTTTTTAACAAGATATAAAGAGTACACTGCTCATTTTAGACTAAATTACATAAAAAAATCAAGCGTAGCCCAATATATTTTCAACAAAGACGTTACATTAAAATCATTTGCTGATTAAAAAAATAATAATATTTTAGACTCGTTGCGTAAAAGTAAAGCAAAGAAAGAAACTAATACTCAACAAAAAAGTATATATTTGACAAAAAATAAAAAATACATGAAGGTAGTAAATTGAATGAAGTTAAAATTTGAATTTACGCCAGAAAGATAGAATGAGAATTCTATGTAAGTTTGAAAATTATATCTTAGAAAAATAGGAAGCGAGAAAATCTGGGAATTTTCAAAATAAGAAATATTAATAAGTAGGAAGCAGTCTCAAACCACCGAAGAAACCCCTCATTAAAATCCTATTGGAATGAACTAAGAACCATGGCGTCATGGGGTTAGTATACAGAGTTGAATTGTTAAAAGGGATTATAGGAAAGTACTGAAGCAATTAAATTGTCGAAATAGACAACAATAAAGGAGACTGTGGTATGTAATGACTTACCCCTATGTACCACAAACAATCACTAATGCGGACACGTGTTTCGCCCACTTACAATGAGGGCGTCTTGCGTTCAAAATGCCCACATTGTAAGTGGGCGAAACACGTGTCCGAATTAGTGATTGTTTGTGGTTTATAGGGGTAAGTCTCTCTTTTTGTAATTAATTAACTTGTCGTTAAGTGAAGAATACATACAAAACAGGTAAAGAGCAAGTATAGAAATACTATTGCAAGAAAGGAATATTTACGCGAAAACAATACGATACACACACAATACTAAACAATAAAATGTATAATAACAACACAAACACACAAATACAAAATAATATTTACAGAAATATTTGAAAAAAAAATAAAAACACAAATAGAAAATTTATTTTTTGAAATAAAAATATATGAAGTTGCCATAATATATAATGGCTAAACATTCGTATTTTTCTTGTGTCAATATCAAATTCTGTACACCGCCTAGTAGACAGCAAAGGTATACCACAATATTTTCTATATTCCCTTATCGTAACGAATATTTATAAAATAACTATCGATTACTTAACTAATAAACCAAATAAATCAATGAACGGAACAATAAGCTAAATAAATAAATTAAATTGTATCAAATATTAAGAGTCAATAGTCACTCTGGGAGATTAAGTCGGAAGCGTCCTACTTTGTTTCGTCTGCGTCTTTATAGAATATATCCGTCTCTGGGGAGAATTCGGGATAGTGTTGCACCCAGCACCAGTACTCCTCGCACACGACGATTTCCAAACACGACGGACCCCTAAACTTCCTCTTCATATAGACTTCTTGACGACTTCGCGTACTTACTTAAGCTCACAGATAATTATTTACTCGGACTCTTTGTATTTTCAGCAACTAAACCTTGGTCACAGCCCACATTCCTTGTGGTTCCGTGCAACGCAAATTCAGCTAAATGCATAACAATGACCATAATGAAATTTTGAATAACGCTTACCTGTTTTTTAAATTAACGCGAATATATTTTGGAACATAATTTCCTACATTGTAAGCACCATGTGACATTATCAATGGTTGATTCATAACACTTTTACATTTTAATCGTAACGAGACTCCGCCAGCAGGCCACATCATATCTATGACTCTACGACACGATGACGAATATTGACATTTCTACACTCTCAAAATGTGAAAACGTTGGTGATTTCTAGTTAAAACTTCCGATTAAATAACAACATCCTGGATACAGAAAGTAGGGCTAAGTCACAATTCCATTTATTAGTTAGACGTTCCGATAGTGAGATAGTTTCATATTTTTGTACATGAAAGGAGATTGCCCCATAAAATAGCCTTACAAACCTACCTATACGCTAGCACCATAGATACGTAGCGCATTATTACACAGTGATTGTATTATACACGATAATAAATATGAATTTTTGTCCTTAAATCTTAAGACACGTAATGAAACTATAATCGTTACTACAAAAATGTTGTATTTGAATGTTTTAATAACTTTTACATTACGAAACGAACGAAAATATGTGGTATAAGAGTCAATTATTGTGAAATAAACACCAGTGACGTAATATACTCTATTTATTGACAATAATCTTCTCAACAAAAGGCTATATAAGCCAATAATTTTCTACTAAAGAAGGTTAACGATCACTTTCAGCGAACAAAACGATATCATCTGAGAAAAATATTGAAGTACTAGAACCGGATTCTAACAAGTATGTGTAGAACGTTGCCGTTTTATATTAGTCTGATAGAAATAATTTTGCAGTAACCGTTAATTGAAACATTTTATTATATGTATTTAAAGCCATAATCAAATAAGCATAGTTGAACTGCCCCCACTACTATAGACCTTTTGTGAAACCATTAAGGACCATATATATATATAACAAAAGTTATAGGGGGATAAGCATGGGTCATCGAATATAGAAACTTTGAAAGAACATTTAATACTATAACAGTGATCCTGAAATACAAAATAATTGTGGTCCGACTTTCTCGTTCTAACGCTGGCTGAACGCGACCTGATTGGTAGAGAGGTGGCTAGGCAAGGACAGCCAATCAGGCTGCGTTAGAGCGAGAAAGACGAACCACAATTACATTTTATATTTCCGTAAAAATAAGGGTGCATATTATACTTGTGTAAAATTTAAAAAAAACGTTTTTAAGCATCGATTACGAGGATTGCTATTTATATTTTGAGCATAATAATGAAAAGACAGTAATTTATTACCTTAAGTGGCTTTATTGTTTTTCGAAGTATTCTCCATGATGATCAATACACTTTTGCATGCGTTCGAAACAATTTTCGTAACACTTTTTCCACTCCGATTGAGATACCTCCAAACATGGTTTTTGAATGCATCAACGGCTGCTTCAGACGCCAAAAATCTTGGCCACGCAATTTATTCATAATATACGGGAATAAGAAGAAGTCATTTGGTGACAAATCAGGACTGTACGGAGTATGGCCCATCAATTCGACGTTTTGACCAGTTAAATAGTCAAATAGGTGGTTATTTCAGCCGATGTATAAGAACTTGCATTGTCAAGATGAAGAATGATCCTTCATTGTCACTTTTTTTTTCGTATTTGACCAAGCGCTTAGATCAGAGTTCACCGTTCTACGTTGCTCTAACGGCAGTGTTGCGACGTGTAGCAGTTATTCTGTCAAACTATACGGGATCCAATGCGAACAAATCGTCTTCACAGATAAATGTTCATACAAATTCTTATTGTTGGCTAAGTCACATGACGATCTTGCAATATCAGATCTCGGAAAGCTTCAATGTTTTCTGGCACAACAACCAATAACTGATTTTGGACGACCTTTACGACTTTCGTCCCTGAACAAACTGCGGTCATATAATTTTTTCAGAATTTCTTTCCGAGTGCGTTGTAATTTTTTAGATCAAATGCAATTACTACTCACAATGTAGAAAATTGGAGACTGTGGTAAAAGAATAATTAAATAAAGAAAGACTCACCCTAATTACCACTAACTAAATTTTATATGAGCGGACACGTGGGCATTGCCAAGGTAAGACTATCAGTCTACCCACGATTATCCCTCTATAGTCTTTAGCACGACATAGGCAATTCCAGTGAGAACTAATGAGTCCAAGATCTACATCTGATAGCTAAAGAACATAAAATTGTTTAAAAAAATTGGATTGATTCAGCGGTTACTCTGTGATAATTATACGTTTGACAATGACAAGCTTTTTTGTCGAAACTATAGTCAAAAGGATTTGTAAATAAAAAAGTGATAATAAACAAAGTAGTGTTTATTCATTTATCGATAAAATTGTTTATTAATTTGGCTTACGTGAGGCACTCTTCGACACAGCTTAGATACGTGAGAGGTTCACGTATATAAGCTGTGTCGTAGATTCAGTTTAACAAGTAGATACCTTCATAAGGCCCTTGTAAAGCATATAAAATACTACAGTTAGCAGCAAGTATCAGTAGATTGTGAAACACTGCCACTCCTTGATATTATTTCAACTCGCTTTTGCGAAACAGCTTCGATTTGGTTGGTAATTTAGCGAGCGGCTTGGTCTAGAACAGTGTTTCCCAAAATTTTTAGGTCATGTCCCACTTTAACATTTCTAAAATCTCCATGTCCCCCTTTTATAATATAATAAGCATAAAAAATTTATTTGTTCTTTTTATTAGTTATATAAATGATGGTCTTTTGAATAAATTTCTGTGAAATTATTTTCATAACATAAATAGAATCAAATACGTAACAGTAAATTTCTACAAGTATATAAATAAATACATTAAATCAAAGATTAATTGACAGGTACTTATTTAATATTACAACAAAGGGTTGTGAAACAATATCAGAGTTAATTTAGGCCAATTTTGTGCAAAAACGTCGTTACTCAGCGAGTTTAAAAGATCCTGGGTATTATATTTAATAAATTAAGCCCCCTATTTTAAAAAAATCTGTTTTTCAAAAAATTTGTCTCTTACATCAAGCATTGCATTTAAAAAGGGGGTAAAGTCATGTCGGGTCAATTCTCAAATTGCCCCCCTCTATCATTGAATTGCCCCCCTGTGGGTCGTACGCCTCACTTTGGGAAACACTGGTCTAGAGGTTTAGATCATTGCTTAGCTTTTTGTGGTTTCCTCAGATCACTTAAGCAAATACAGGGGCAGTAATATTCCACAGATAATCCTTTCACTTCTCTTCTATCTTCATTTCATACGTCTTAACTTCACCACCTCACCCAGCTAATCCGAAAAGTGGCTGAAAAGGGCCTTATGCCCTATCCTCCGGGTTTGTACTGCACTAGTATGAGTGACTGGTGAGAATTAAATGCACAAAACATTTTTTTTTCGGTGATTTATCGAACCTACTAAGGCGTGTTGCTAAAACTAATGAACTACAAATCTGACAGGTTTGACGAAATACTGGAAAGAAGTTAACGTTTTATCAATAACTATTTCGAATTGGATAGTGCTAAAGTACTTTACCGACTAAAATTAACCTTAATGCATTTATATTATTACTAAAAGCACATCGTAATTCAAGCTATTTCTGTTTCAATGTAGGTAATTAACGTAAAGATCACAACACAGTTATAGCAATTAAAATAAAATGAAATGTGTGTAATTACTCCATAACACGCAGTATGTATTCGTTCTCTATCTGGGTCAAAACTACAGACCACCTACATAACTCCATTTTAAATACAATCCCACTGTTTGTGCTAAGGACCAAATCCAAACAAAGAGAAGAAGAGAGAATTGAATTAAAGCTCTGAAATTCATAGAAAGAACTTTTTATGGTTCCATGACTAAAAGGAAAAGATTAATCCGTATGCTATGGTCACAGTTTCTAACATTTTAGAGTCACGTCAGGCAACCAAAAAGCCTATAGACCACGGCCCAGAAGCCCGGAAAATCATTTTAATTCGATTGACGCCGGTCGTGAAAGCCTACATACTACAATTAATCGGTATTACATTTTTTATCATAAATATTTTTGTACTTTTTGGTTCCGGATTTACATAATTGTTCTAAATTTGAAATTTTATCAGCTAAAATTCTATCTAAATTAATTTTATTGGAAGAAATACAATGATTACTATTTTATCTAATCAGTTACAATGTCCAATTTTTACCTTTAGCACCATGACTTTTTCCATAATATCGAGACTACAATTTATAAGCTTTTGTGTAAGATTTTTTTTACAATGTCAAAATTGTAGAGATTATTAGACGCTAAAGTTGTTAATACATCAAATTCTTAAAATTATTTTCATTAAGTAAGGGTGACATAAGTCTGCGTATTAAATGCGTACATTTTAGTATTGTAACTTTGGTTTGAAAATATGCCATTTGTCAAAACAACTATAATGAATTTAATAATAAATATTCTAGTTTAAGCATTCACTTTTATTGATTTTATTTATTTTTCGTTATAAACAGATTAAATAATATTAATACAAATGTTTATTGATTCTTATTTATTTAGGTATTCATCCACTGTAGAGGCCACAAAATATTGTGGGGTTTTGTAAAGCATTTCAAGCATTTTAAACTTAAACAAACTTATTTTTTGTTAAAACATTGAGCTTTTAAGCTAGAATTAATTGCCACACTCATTAAATAAATTTAAATAATTAGTAAATAGGCGTATATGTAGGTAAAATATTTTTTAATAAATACTTAATTGAATTCCATGATTTCATTGCGGTTAAAATGCTTTTAAAAGACACACTATTTTGTTAAGTCAAATGGTATCGCTATTAATATCGAAAAAAGTGAATTTTTACATGATTTGAACTTTAACCTTAAATCTAGTTTCCATATCTTCGCCTTAGTTTTTTACTGAACTAAAATATTCGGAAATTACTAGAAACCATGTTAATAAAAAGAAAAATTAAAAATTGCGTCAATGAACTAATGAATATTAACATTAAGGGCTCAAAAATTATTTCAAGCGTCTTAATTCCTCTTCCTACAACTGTTAAAAAGAATTGATATTGAAAGAAAAAGAACAATCCATTGCCCTTTCTCTTTCATAACAACTAACCGTTTCCATTATTTTATTATAATCCTCTCATGTTATAGAGAAGATACCTCGTATAGTAGATATTTAAGTTATATTTTAATTTATACAAAGCTAATATTAAATTATTTTCTTCTACGTTTTAGAATTAGTTTATGTTAAATATAATAGTCAAATTTACGTTTTTGAAAGAACAACCTATGCATATCATTAATAACAAAAAATCTTATTAAACATTACCTTTTCCGTTTCTGAGTTATTAAAACAGTTTAATAACTAAAGTGTCAACTGTGCAATTGTTGTGTTACCAAATGAACGAAAATTTTCCACAAAAACACCAGAATCGCTAGAATCGCACTAGACCACGCCGCTCGGTTTTGAAGTGAGCGAAACACATGTCCGCTCAGTAAAATTATGTTGGTGGTAATTGGGGTAATGAGAATGACAGACTACCTGACGAAATAATGTCGAGTTTCTCAATATATTTGTGAAAAAAATTAGCAAGTGTTCTATTAATTATTTTTGGGTTCTAACAGTTTATTTAATTTTACGAACAAAAAGGAAAAACACCCTGTACATATAAGTATGTACACACTTGTTAATTACGATAAAATGGTTTACAATGACAGTAAAGATCAATTACGATTTCCATTATCGAGAACATTCATATTAAACATAGCAATTAATTAAATTTATTGATCTGTTAATAAGATAAGTACGGAGGGTTCGGTGTATATAGCCATCCATACCCAAGATCGAAAAGTAGCATTACTCCGAATATATATGATTACGAGTCTCACTATACAAGGAATTTCAATTACGAACCAGTTTAGGTAAGTGTATGTATTTTTTTCGTTGAATTTATTGGTCCCTGTCGTGTTAAAGATTACTAATTGATGATGCATATTTATCCCAAGTATTCAGAAATGCAAAAAGGTTGCAATTAAATGTTAATGTAGCAGGAAAACACAACGTATCAATTATGATACATAATTTATTTCAACGGTATTAAACATTCATTTTTATGGGGTTAACTGAACCATAATAATATGATAACTACGATTTTAATTGCGTATAATCATGTAGGGAGATGTTGTTTAATATCAAAATCCGTTAATTACAAAGCAGAGAAAAAAAATGTTAACGATTTCATGAACACAGAAAATAGCTCCAAATTACCTTCTTAATAACGATCCTTTATCGATTAATATTCTAACTTTATTTTTTAGTTTATATCACTAGAACAGTAGTTCCTAAAAAGCGTTTCGTAGAAGGGTCAGCCCCGGATCTACATTTATTTTGAACCAAGGAAAAAACTTGTCATGTACATTTTATTGTAGAGTAAAACTAAGTTACATGCTGTATAGGGTCATTCGAACTGAGTGGTACATTAGACGTTTTAGGGAAAAACTAAGCATGTTACATATTTGAAAATTTGGGATTAGGTGTTATCAAGGATGATCTATATAACTAAAATAATTTCAACTGTCGGGCACTTCCGGTCATACCGGAAGTTGATGTCAACTTTCTTATTTTAAATGGAATAGTATATATTTTACCATGAGATGAATTCGTATGAAACATAAAATTTTAAGGTGACTTTGATAACCAACTTGTATGCCTATATGCCTACGATAAATAGTTTCTGATATAATTTAATTTATTGAAAAAAATATTGCAAACTACGAAAAATCATAACTTCCATAAAAAATGACTTAGAAGGTTAAAATTTTTACTAGTTATAGCCCAGTCATAAGGCTAAGGTTATCCCAAAACTGAGCTTTATAATTTGTACAGGGCGTTCGGAAAAAAAATCCAAAATTTCATTCAATTCAATTTTTTATCCTTCACAGGAACATAACCAAGCCTAACTTGGGCTTAGTTACGAAGGAGGAGAGACCAATATCTTTCGACAATACACCTGTCTATAGTGGGCATTAGGACGGCTATAGATTAATGTAACTTTCTCACTTGCTCTTGCAGAAGCACCTGGAAGCGCTAGGAGCGGAATTTGGTCTTCTCTGACTTATGCTACCTATACACCAGAAATCGATTGGATTATATATTTACATAACTTCAATATAATATCCAACACTAATAATATCTTCTTTTTTTATCAATATAAACAATATGGAATCAACAGAAACAACTATTCCAAAGGCTAATACCCCTACCGGCATTGAATTACACTGTTGATTCCGATGGATTCTTAGACGAAGACATAACGTATTCGGTTCGTTGTGCCTACTTGGTAGGACGCGTTCCAAATGTGAGATCCTTGATCTTAATATTTAGATGAATAAGGATTTTAATTCATTCTTTTTTGAATATCTTCTTTTTTTGTTACAGGCAAAGCGGTTCCTTTTGTGGAGTTGACTGTAGCCCATGCTTCGGTTCTGACGATTCTAGCAATCAGTTTCGAGAGGTACTATGCAATATGTAAACCTCTAAAAGCTGGATATATTTGTACGAAAGCCAGGGCATCACTTATTTGTCTTCTCGCATGGCTCGTAGCAGCTCTTTGTACTAGGTAAATACTGACATATAATAATTTACAATATAGTAGACCATAGACACAACCAAAATGCACGTTGCATGAATCCTTTCTTGCATTAGCATACTCCTACTTAAATTCTATTAGAGTTTGCACAACTTGCAGCACTTTTGAGTAGAACTACTAGCCGTAAAAACCGTACTATCCAAAACCAATCTTACAAAGTTTCGATATAAACTTGAGACATTGTAAGAAAGTTATGTACACAAAAATTTATTTACTCGCTTATTCCACAGAATTAGGGTCGTATCCAGAATATGTAATCAAGTCAGGTTCAAAAAATCACATATATTCATATATACATATTTCGCGATACTTTCATTAAATTTGTTTTTAGTAGACAACTGCACAAAGGTGAGTACATTGAAAATGTAATTTTTTGTTTCTTAACTTAAAGTACTAATTACGATTAATGTTAATTCTTGATCCTTCTTTCACGAACAAAATCGTATGAATTCTCAAATCCTTGATTTACTTGTTATTAGTTAGTAAATGTACATACAAAAAAAATAATAAAACATTTTAATCATCGATTAAATTTTCTTAAAAGTAACTCAATGTTTTCAGTTTTTGTACGATTTTGATCATACACAGAATGGATCAAATTTGGCATTCGTTGCTAATCTTTGTCAACACAGAAATAGTATTTAACTCAGAAATTATGCGTAGAAATTTCCAAATCCTTAACAAGTTATTCAGACTGACGGTTAGAGCAAGCTCAAAATTTTCAAAGCAAGCTCGGCCTGGCTACGGCCCTCTACACAATATTTCAACAACAAATGTACAGTGCTTGCCAAAAGTGCCGGGGCTGCCGATGACACAAAAATTACGGTACGGTACGATTCTGCCCCGCGATCAACAATAGCACCAGATAAAGTTATGATACTTTTACGCCACAATTGTATATAGGATTTGTTTTTTATAAAATATTTACAAGAAGGTCTTCCAAACCATTATTATTTACTAATAACATGTAAATCAGAATATTATAGGAGACTGTGGAAAACAATAATAAAATTGGAAATACTTACCCCTAATACCACAAACAATTTTAAAAAACAGACAAAACTGGTCTTACGTTGATAAGGCACGTGTCCGTCTTTCAAAATTGTTTGTGGTATTAGGGGTAAGTTTATTCAATTATATAATATGTATTCATGTTCAATAATTTTGGCTTTAATTTTAAAGTTATGGGGGTTATTTATTAGATAACCTATTGACTTGAGTAATTGACTAAGTTTCATAATAGGTACTCTGTTTTCAAGTTTTTTATCAAGAACAACACAATATCAATTTACTTTTAGAAAATTTAAAAACTCAAGTAAATAATATACATATAACAAAAAAAATGTAACAATTAAAAATATAAACAGAAGTTGTGATTTTGAAAATCTTGTACAAATTAATTTAAAAATAAAAAAATCGAGGGATATTTATTTATAAAAAATGTAATGTTCATTTTAGTTGTAACTGAATAAGTATGTCCCTCTGAAATTTGCTGAGTGTTTATTTTACATCGCAATCTCTACTACTTAACATAAATCTATACCATACTATGCATTTGTTCGGGACGGAATCGTAACACCAATTTAAATGATACAGATACCATACTTTTGCCCGCAGGGCGGAATTGTACCCTACTCAAAAATTATAGCCCATGTAAAAGAATCCAATACAAAAGTCATAGAAGTATTCCGTTGGTATTTTGGTATAATATTGCCATTGGCCTTAAGAATTACCTTCAATGTCATTTAAAGAATAAATTTGTTTTAATAATTGAAGGAATTAAACTCATTTTTAAATGTTTCAAAATATTTTATTGTAAACTCTTAAATATTGTTTCTCGAAACAACCTCAATTATTAAAATAATGTTTCACAAATATCCGACCAGTTAAAAAGTTGATTATAAATTTATTTATTTAATGAAAATACCAATTTTTTTATATGGAAATAGAGACTAGAAATATTTTCATATTTGACCACAAAAATCGGATCTTTTAAGTTTGACTATCTTTCGAAGAATCTTGAAGATCAATTCTAAGATGAATGCAATGATCACCACTGAATAGTCGAGGAAAGATTCTAAAACATTTCTATTAATGGGTTTTTGTAAAGCCACTAGTTTTCAAGTTATTGGTCCGTCCCAAAACCTTTGGAAAACACTCTTCGTTGTTAGATATACTTTGAAAATGAAAATATTTTTACGGCTAGTACGTGTGGGAAATCATAATGCTAAATATTTTATTAAAAGCATTTGTAGATGCTTTGTTCTGCATGAATTAAATCACCTTTCAAAATAACTTACTATGTACATTAGTAAATTCATTCAATGTAAATACACCATAGACTTTCACAAATACAAGGTGTTATCCTCAATTTAAGAAACTAATAATTGTAAAATTTTGAGTAACAGTGTCTTATTTCTCATAGACATCTCCGTCTATTACAGAAGCAAGTTTAATATTCAATTATGTGTGTAATTCTAAAACATTTTTATATCTGAAATACACAATTATGAAGTAGATAATAACAAGCAAGCTTTCCTTGCTGCAAAAATAAGTGTAGTAGTATTAAACGAATTGAAATTCATCTAATACATTTTTGTACAGGAAAAGGAAAACACAATAGTTATGCTAAATTACTCATTGATTAATTCATTAATTTTGGTTTTTAATAAGACGGTTATGTAGTGAATCATATAGTTTCACAACCACTCAAATGGATAATTTACCGTTCCTTGAACGACTTGAGACATAATGTACATTTATATACATTTTCTTTGTGTAATTATATCCATATATTATTATTTATACTTCTGAACACAAACTAATACTATGTATCCCATAGATAGATAAATACGTGTTGCTTTTTACACCATCCTCTTTAATAAAAAGTTCTAATTTATTTCGTAACGATTTTACTTGTACTACTTATATATTTAAACAGGTCACGTACACAAACAGTTTATTTTATACAGTAGCACACTCGTAAACACTTATTCGTTTTAATAATCGCTTATTTACCTCACTTAAGATATGATTTTTTCGTTCTTGCATTATTTACATCAGCTATCTTGTATCAAACTATACCCAACTGTCTGCCAATTATCTATTGATATTATCATGGATTGTTCTCTGGTTTTTTTGGAAGCTTCAGAATACTTCCAGAAACTTCTCGTAATTTTCTTTCATATTGCTTTCTTCTATGTGGCAGTTCCCTGATGATTAACGAGGGATCTTTGACTTTCGACCGCGACTTCAAAAACTCCGCCACGCCGTATCGCTATCTTCGTCTGCCGCGTCTGTTCATATTAGTATGGAATGATATAACAGTGACCCCCACAATGAGAAAGTGTCAAAACCATCGCTGTTTCCTCTTACCTTGATTTCATTCTTTGTTTATATTTTTGTCCACATTCAACAATATTACCACATCGCTGTGGTGTTGCAATTATTTAATTTTATAACCATAAATATATAATCAACAGAAACAACTACTCCAAGGGCTAATACCCCTACCGGCATTGAATTACACTGTTGATTCCGATGGATACTTAGACGAAGATATAACATATTTAAAAAAAGAAAGCATTAAAATCCTTTTTCGTCTAAATTTCAAGGCTCACAGATCCCACACGCGTCCTACACAGTAGGCACAGCGTACGGAAAGCCATATCCCACGACCAGTTTAGATCTATCGGGACTTATCAAATGATCCTTGAAATTTAGCCGAAAAAGGATTTTAATACCTTCTTTTTTTAATTTTATAACATTTTGAAATTAAGGTTTAAGAACAGATATATTGCTCATATTTATTTTATATGTTAAGTTTTTAATTATTTTTAGATGATAAAGAATACAATAACTTCAAAAATCCTTTAATAATCAATAAATATATAATAATTATCTATTTATATTATAATTTCGAAGTTGTAAACTGTAAAGTGGAGAATTTGTAGATTACAATTTTAACTTGACATAGTATTACATGTTGTACTTATCACCAATCCTTCCGATGTACTTAATAATGCGCCATCACAATTATATTATAAGTAAAAAAAAATAAGCATACATTTACTTTTAACTTCAATTCTGAACACAGGGTGGTATGTACTAAGGATAAATGAGAGTGATTCTCAGTTTGTTAGCTTGGAACGCCTTTTTTTAAGTAAGCCAAAGCATGAACCATTATAATTAAAAAATATAAGAAAATAAAAACACCAGAAAAGATTGTAATTATGAAGGGTTTTGCAATATTTCGAGCTGGTTCTGCAAAAACGCCACATCTCGAATCACTAACTGAAGAGATAGGAGGAATAATAGAAGCAATTGTAATTACTGATGAAGTTTACAATTTACTGGTAAAATGGTTAGCTATTATTTAAACAGTTTAAGTGTTATTTAATCTGTTTATATGACAATGTTACACAAGGAGATTCAAAGTTGATAGATATGTGACGGGCAACTAACGATGCTTATTTAAAGGTTTGGTGATGAATTTCCTTGCGGATGAAGGTAATCTAGATCCTCACAGTTTCGATTCCACCCATTGACACAAATGCAATAAAGAACAAGTTAATTTTCAAGTAATTGTAGCATAAGCAGTATATATAAATAAATGCAATTTTTGACATTTTTGTGAACACTACTACATAAAACAAGATTACAAAGTATTTTAAACTGCACCATTTACTTAAGACTAGTCTAATTATATATTATTTATTCAAAATTGGTTATAGTTTTCAGAACAATTTTTCGTGTTTGCTTTCTAATAAGATCAAAATTGAAATAGTACTTTGACTCGTTTTTATTTTTTTTAATAAATTGCTATTTCACATCTCAACTCATTTGTTTATGCTAAACATTTTCACTTTTTTATATTGCTTCATATCATGAAACCAATTAACAAGTTGAATAGAAAAATAAATTTTGCAAATTGGAAGCAAATGAATACAGCATTCGTATTAAACAACTGGGGCTTGAGTTCATCTCTTCAAACCTATTGTTTAGACGGAGTGGAAAACCAAAACAATGAATAGATAGGGTTCCAGTGAAAAGTAATGATTCGTTGAAAATGAAAAACGTGCCCTTTGTACATTATCGTTCTGTTAAACGAGTGGAATGTAACAGCCAAGAAGTTCCTTTTAACATTTATTACCAACGCAAACTGTGCCCCAAATGCCAAACACCCTCGTCATTTCGCAGATATTACACAATCAATGAGCCTATATACATGATTATATGTAATCCAACAAAAGCTTTCTACTGGAATAGAACGTTTAAAATTTGCAATTTTATTGTGAGAATATGAAAAAACAATTACATAAAATGCACTCGTTCTATTTTAAAGTCAAACAAGCTGTTTTTAAATAAATTTTAACATGCACACAACAATAAAAATTAAACCTACATAGATGTAACAAAATAAAAATGTGTTCTTGGTTACCTTCTTCAGGGACTGAAAAGAACTAGGATCCCTGAATAAGGTAATTTTGTTACCGAAAAGTGCTTCGGACGTTTAGTGTCGTGTTTTGGCGAAAAGATTTGAGCTATTTAGTGTGTTCTATATAAAGGGTTTTCCAATTGGAGCGTCAGAGCTTTGATGCCAAAAATAAAATGGCTTTAGAACGCAAATGTCAAATTTTGCAAAGAAATTAATTCAGTAGATTGTGGCAAGTTACTATGGACATTTCGCGCGTTGCGGGAAGTCTACGGTCAGCATGATCGACCAACCGAATGATATCTTTATCGTTTGGTTAAAAAGTTTGAAGAAACTGGCTTAGTTGCAGATAATTCAACATTTGTGTGTAATCGGGGTGCCCAATCGGAGGTTAATATTGCTTCTGTAAGCCAAAGTGTTAACAGATGATCGGAACCTTCTTATTCCACGTTGCTCTCAGGAACTCGGCCTCTTTCAGACGACTACGTGGTGAATTTTGCACAATGATCTCCAACTCAAGGCTTATAAAGTTCAAATCACTAAAGAACTAAAGCCAAATGATCATTGTTTGCGGTCGAAATTTTGCAGACTAGGCCCTTAAGCAATTGGAAGCTGATCCACATTTTGCAGAAAGGATACTGTTTTCCGATGAAGCCCATTTCTGGCTCAATGGCTTTGTAAACAAGCATAACTGTAGGATTTGGGCTGATGCAAATCCTCAGGCCATTCAACATTATCATCTCATTATCCTGAGAAGGTTACTGTTTGGTGCGGTTTCTGGGCTCAAGGCGTGATTGGACCTTATTTTATTGAAAACGAAGATGGAAATCGTGTTACTGTTAATAGTCAGCGGTACAGGAATATGCTAACGGAATATCTTTGGCCAGAACTGAGAAATACTGACATAAACAATGTTTCCTTTCAACAAGACGGGGCGACGTCTCACACATCTCGGCAGACACTTGATTTATTGGAACATCAATTTCCTGGCCGCGTTATTTCAAAAAATGGTAATGTCAATTGGCCACCAAGAGCATGTGATCTCACACCCTTGGATTTTTTCCTTTGGGGTCATATTAAAGCTCTCGTGTACAAAAATAAGCCACGAACAATTCCAAACTTTAGGGGAACATTCGACGCATCATTAGGAATATACCACGCGATATGTGTAAAAGAGTTGTCACAAATTGGGCCTCCAGAATTAATCCAGTCAAAATTATATGGTTAACTTGCAGTTGTTATTGTGTCTCATTTGAAAGTTCTGACGCGCTAATTGGAAAATCCTTTATATTAATGAAACACTAGTTGAATGTTTTGAACATATTTAGTAAATAAACAGCATGAAAACATGATCAAAATGTTTAATAACGCAAAAAATAAATAAATTCCGGGAAAATAACTAATCGAATTAATAATACTCAGTTCACACAGATAAATTTAAGACATAAATAAACCCCAATTGTAAATACACAAAACAAAACTAAGTGCCAATGTTAATATTGAACTCAAACAGAACAATATCTCAATTGGAGTTCTTTCTGGATACTATTCCCTGGAAGAAATATAACGCCTAAAAAACGTTAAAATAAAGTATTATTCAAAAGTAATAAAACCGCCAATAAATGATTTAATTTACCAAATCTATAAATCTACCACTATATGGTCATCTTCAGTAGCTAGCATATGTGTATGTGCAATGTTTGAAAAGTAGTTCACAATTTTTAGAAACAAGAAAAGTGAGAGGATTGTTTAAACTAGTGAAGTTATTGTTCATTAGGTTTTCCGTTTACTACTTTTGTCTTAATCAATTATGTAAAACTTAGCAGAACTTCTAAGCTCTTTATATCTACAGTTTCTGATTAATAATAATTATAATAAAAATAAGAGGTTCAAATAGACCACCATACTGTACCAAACAATAGTGCAGTCTCTACACATGTATCACATATACCATTCGTTCTCCTTTACTCGAACCTCTATGGTTTTAAGTGTAGTCAAACAGGGTGAACGTATATATCATAACTAACCTTGTCTGCTACGTAACATATGTCTGGATTATTGGCCCATTATAACATAGGGCAGTATAAGAGATAGAATAAGTTTTGTATGTCTTTGAATTATTGGTTCATACCGATAAAAAGCTATAACGATATTATAAATCAATATTGGTATTACATATTCAAAAAAGAAGGAATTAAAATCCTTATTCATCTAAATGTTAGGATCAAGGATCTCACATTTGGAACGCGACCTACCGAGCAGGCACAACGAACCGAAAGCCATATCCCAAGACCGGTTTCCACCTGTCGGGTTTCATCAGGTGGGCGCTGGCAGAAAGGTTTTTACAGGCTATATTATAGATATAAATATAAATATAAATATAAATATAAATATAAATATAAATATAAATATAAATATAAATATAAATATAAATATAAATATAAATATAAATATAAATATAAATATAAATATAAATATAAATATAAATATAAATATAAATATAAATATAAATATAAATATAAATATAAATATAAATATAAATATAAATATAAATATAAATATGGAATCAACAGAAACAACTACTCCGAGGGCTAATACCCGTACCGGAATTGAATTACACTGTTGATTCCGATGGATTCTTAGACGAGATATAACATATTCAAAATGAAGGAATTAAAATCCTTATTCGTCTAAATATTAAGATCAAAGATCTCAGATTTGGAACGCGTCCTACCAAGTAGGCTTTGATCTTAATATTTAGGCGAATAAGGATTTTAATTCCTTCTGTTTTGAATATGTTATATCTCGTCTAAGAATCCATCGGAATCAACAGTGTAATTCAATGCCGGTACGGGTATTAGCCCTTGGAGTAGTTGTTTCTGTTGATTCCATGTTTATATTTATATTTATATTTATAATATAGCCTGTAAAGGCCTTTCTGCCAGCGCCCACCTAATGAGACCCGATAGGTCGAAAACGCGTTCCAAATGTTAGATCTCTGATCTTATTATTTAGACGAATAAGGATTTTAATTCTTTCTTACTTATTTTTCTATTAACCACGTCTATTTACTGCTTTAAGCTAGGCACATGGCATCGACATCTCGGAAGTAACAACCCGTAGCTCGTTAAAGTATGCCTTCAAAATGCTTACAAAACTGCTCTGCAACTTGCAACTTGTTATCTTCTAATATACCTACTAATGTACTAAATAAATAGATTTCTTCCATACAATACCTATATATATATATAGTATGTTTACTAACAATCGAATGTTGTCTTTTCCCGATCACTTACAGCTTAAGCACTGGATTCGGTCTGCAATGGTTATAGTTTGGATTGCACCTTGGTCTTTGCTTCTAACCGCTATGGCATTCTCCATACTACCAACCTAATTTTCTTTTTAAAGCAATCCCATATTTTTTGATATTTTCAGCCCTATGTTTGGGATTGCGCAGTACCACCTTGTTGAAGACATCGATGGATCTCATGTGCCAGTTTGTCACACATTAGCTAACACGTTTTGGTCGGCCTTATACTTCCTCAGTACAATCTTCCTATTTTTCATGGTTCCTTTCATTGTCCTAATTATCCTTTATCTAATCATTGCTAAAAACCTTATATCGAACGCGGTAGGTCTAGTTATGAATAAACACATCGACAATTATTCTATTCGGGCAAGAAAGCAAGTGATTTTAATGTTAGGCACTGTGGTACTGAGTTTTTTTGTTTGCCTTATTCCATTTAGAATTTTTATAGTATGGATAATCGTGGCGCCAGACGAAAGTGTTGTTAAATTGGGCCCGGAACGATATTACATCATCTTATACTTTTGTAGAGTGTTGGTATATCTAAACTCGGCTGTTAATCCGATACTATACAATTTGATGAGTTCGAAATTTCGCACGGGCTTTGTACTTTGTTCAAAGAAAAAACGAAAGTTCTATTTCAAGAGATGGCGAAACGGCACTTTAAGTACTACACTGACGACATCTAGTAATAGGTGCAGTAGCTACGACAACTACAAAGTTATTTTCCATCCTAAAACTGACTCTGTGCTTTTTAACTATTCGAGAAATTGCTCTCCGCGTAACAGTGATCCATATTCGGTTGGAATAAGGAAGGGCATCGTTTTAGCGGGCATTCATCATGCGGAAAGTCCAATAATGGCAGACACTTCCGGGGAAAATGTATGCAGACATTTGGAATGCGACAGTGGCTGTGTACGACTCGACCATGACAAGATCGACAAACAAACTGTGGCGTCGTCGCTAAAAGACAGTAACGAAGAATTCTTTCCATTATTTCGAAGTTGTAGGAAATATAGCGCCGTTAGTGGGAACTCTCGATTCAAGAAAAATACGCCCGCAACGGAAAAAATACAAATTAACCAATCCGGTAACAGCGAAAGTTTTGTGTAACTGGGGACATTACATACTTGGTGAACAATTTATTATCGAGACTAGGGCTGGGCGAATTATCCGATTAATCGATTATTCTCAGTTTTTAAAAATAATCTATTAATCAAATAATCAATTAATCAGTTAAATAAATAAAAACTCACCCTAATTACCACTAACTAAATTTAATATAAGCGGTCACGTGTTTCGCCCAACGCGTTGATAATGCCCACGTGTGAAGTGGGTGAAACACGTGTCCGCTCACATTAAATTTAGTTAGTGGTAATTAGGATGAGTCTTTCTTTATTTAATTGTTCTTTTACCACAGTCTCATATTTTCTACAATTAATCAGTTAATTATTTGATTAATATATTATTTGATTAATCGATTTTTTTGTTAATCAAATATGTAAAAACTGAAAATTACCGATTAATCACAAATAATTAGTACAAACTAAGTCGAACAAGCAGAATTTGATTCTTAGTTCAATAAAGGGGTAACAAAATTGTATTAATATATCTGGCAACCATTAAAGAATATTCTTCATGTATTTTGTTTTTAAGGCAGCAATTTTTTCTTTTTAATGTTATGAAAATACTTGTTTTTGCTTCATTCAAATATAGAATAAAAACACAAATGTTCATGTAATTTTGGTAAAACTTTAAATGTATTATCTTTAAGTGATTATTTCCTTAATAAACAACTTGTTAATCGATTATTCCGATCAATTTAATTAATCTCCATAATCGATTATTCTCTAACAATCAATAATAGATTGTTAACTTTATCAATCGCCCAGCCCTAAATCGAGACGAACAATAACTGTTCCCATCGAAATTGCTATATTCAATGCAAAATGACTACGTAGCAAGCGAGAGCCAGTATAAGCATGGAGATTTAATGCTAATTGCAGAAATTTGTAATATTGATGTTCCTTCTTAAATATTATGAATATATACAATTAGCAGCAAATTTCTGTATATACCTCTTTCTTACGTTTTGTATATTGTTGAACTTGCAAGTCATAGATATAGGTAAAACTATGTTTCAGGTACGTATTTATTGTCTATGATTAAATGGTATATAAACAGCAGTAATTGAAATAAATTTACAACAATAAACACTTACTTACATACTTTTTATTATTTATCAAAAAAAAAACAGTCAAAACATTTTTAACATAACCTGAACGTTTTTACGACCAAGCATATGAAAATAATACGATATGTGTGTTTTTCCAGCTCAATAGCCACCTTCGAAGGAAAATACGAACATTTTTTTAATAAATAACGTTAAGTTCCTGGTCAACAATTTATCGAAACCCCCAAATGTGGATCACAATTTCAAACGTATTAGTTCTCAGTTAAAATAAGAAAAAATCTAATAGGGAATATCGTAATACGGTATTTATATATAGTCTACTAAAAGGGAATGCCTTCTTACGAAATCCCTTACGTATCCTAAATCAAGGCTTATTTGATTACCTGATTTAATCCCTTATAGAGAACCCCTTATCTATTCTGGTCCGATCCTGACTTGCTGATTTGATTATTTTATCGTAGCCCTTTAAAGAAACCCCTCATCTATACCAGTTAGATCCTGATATTATTTTTTATTTTAATTCTTTCATGGAATTCCTTAGATTTCCTAGCTGACCCTGACATTATTATTGTTTTTTAAATTATTCTAAGGAACCTCTTACTTGTTCTTGGTATATTTTTGCAATATAATGTATGCCTACGATGAATAGTTTCTGAGGTAATTTAATTTATTGGAAAAAAATTTGCACCGCAACCCAAACTACAAAAAATCATAACTTCTATTAGGGAATGGGCAGAGCCTTGCTATTACCAACTCATAGTAACCTGTTTTCCTCTTCAACACCTTCCTCATCAATCGATCATCCTCATCATCCCCATCCATCACATCATAGTCCCTTCGTTTTCACTATTTTACTACCCATTCGCAGGTAGCTACCGTTCAGTTACAACGTCTCATAACACACAACCCATACAAAATGGTACAGCTATATACAGACCGCTACAATGCCTGTAGTGCAGTCGTTGGTTGGAATTGCTTCCTAACGTTTCGCTAGCACGAGTGGCGAGCTTCATTAGAGGTCCTTCCATCTCCGATGCTGGATGTAGACTGACGGCCTTTAGACCCAAATCAGGGCTACACTAGTCCATCAACTGGCCCCGAAACGAAAGCCTTAACCAACTACCTGTAGTGTGGTGATAAGAAATAATAAGTTTGAAATCGCGATCTACATCTGGTAGTCTCGATAAATTTCTGCCCAAGAACTTAACGTTGTTTATTATTGTTCTTTTTGTATATCGATTTCTTATTTCTGTGGGCTTTGGACATTTTATTTTTTTTACAGACCGATCTTTCCCTTTGTAGTTTTAATACTGCATATAATTATTTTTATTACTGACATCAGTACTATATACAGTTTATCTTGAATTAACTAAGTGATATCGATCATACATGTTCCTTTTCCATTTTAATTAGAACAACGAAGTGACACGAAAAGTACTTTAGAAAAACGCACATTTCAACATACCTGCTTATTTTTGTTAAGCTCTACTATTAAAAAGAATATTCCTTATAACGTAAAGACTGATTAAGTACTAATGTTAATATATATCTAGAACAAATACATCTTCCTCCCATACCATACCATCAAATTTTATTATGGCAATCATCGTTGTAAAAATTGATAGTCCAGACTACAGTGCCTATTTTTTAAAGGAATCGGTAGAAGCGATGGGTTGGACTATCGAATAATTCTCTTCAAATTGTAAAAATCACGAGATCTAATTAAGTCCTGTGTACTAAAGGTATTAATTCCACGAATAACTTAAAACTTGTTTGTTTTTTACTTTTGAAAATGGAGTGTACAATATAATAAGATTGGTGTCAATATAATTGGGAAATATATACAAAAAACAAGAAACATGTTTAGAAAATTTAGCACTACTGGAAAATCCTGATATTTCATCTAAATAAATTGTTACGACTATAAAATAATGTAATTATTATTAACTAATAAACAATTGATTTAACAATAATATTGACAGATACAAACACACGTTTCCAAATTCAGAAAACAAACTTCATTTTTTCAAATTTATGTTTTGTATATAATTGTTAACAATATTCCTTAAATGGACTTTCACGTCTCTTCTGTCTTCATCGCCCACCCACTTCCTCGATTCATAAAAGAAGGCCGAAGAGGGCCTTACACCCTACCCTCCGGCTTTGCACTACAGCATAGATCGGAAGAACTACGCGCCAACCAATATGAGTAGTTGGTGGGAATGAAACACCCAAAAATTTTTTTACTTTACTTCATCATTAGTAAATAAACATGACTGTTGTAAATGACCTAGCAGGCCGAAACATATATTGAGGATTTAAATAAAATATAATTTAAAAATCTAAAAAGCGTTTAGTGTGTATTTATTATTATTTTAATTTTAAACAATGTTTCATAATTTTTCTATCGTAAGTTTTATTGAAAGTATTTCGATTACTCATTGAAAATATATCCAATTACCGAATAAAGTATTGTAACTTTTTTGAAAAAACTTAGCAATGTTTTTTTTTTGAATCTAAATTATTTTATCAGAAAATACATTAGAATTAGTAATCAGTTTAAGTTATTCGTGCAACTGACGCTTTTAGGCTGTAGGACTGAAAAACTCTGCCGGCCAATTTGACCATTTCATTTTGAAAACATTAATTAAGGATAGTATAATAAGCTCTGAGATCTTGTGAGTTTTACATGTTGAGAGCGATACATTCAATGGTCTAACCCATCGCTTTTGTAGGACAAGCGCATCTCCCTGTTTCTTTATAAATTATCTCATAATTCAACTAAAACGCAACACGTTAGGTATAAAAATGAAAAATTCGTCTGATTAACATGTTTAGCAAGTTGGTCTCACTTTGTATGCGTCCATCAAAAGATGGCAGTGATAAAGTTGGAAAACTCGTCTAAGCAAAACCACACAAAAATACACCCCGTTAGTGATCGCTTTAAAAAAGAGACACCGTACCTTGGACTACGAAGTTTTTATTTATAGAGCAAAATGACACATTGTCAAGTAAAATAATTGTGGAATGTTTTCTAATTAAATGACAAACAGAAATGATGAACAAAGTTTCAACTTTCGTGAAAATAAAAGATAAGATAATTAACTTTAAACAAGGAAAATCATACTATATGAATACGATAGTTAAAATTTGTTTTGTCTTCACTGTTTATAGTATTGTCAATGTAGCATGTATATGTTAATTGTCTGTAGTAATACAATAATTGTAGATTGATTAGTCCTATGTTTCATTTTGTAATTAGCAGCCTTGCTACAAATGTAAAACGTACATGTAATTACATATTTAAAATCAAATATTTTCTGTTTAAAAATTTTGATGACCTTACATAGCGAATACATATTCACAGGCAATATTTTATTTTTTTTTTCATTTCTTCTGTTTCAACATTAGCTGCTATAATAGTTAACATTATGAAAACTTCACAGATAATAGTACCTAATTCATTTTGCAATATTATAAATAAAATGATATAAGTAGAAGTAACTTACAATTAGTCTAAATTTTCGGAATTATTAATATTCTTTTTGATCGGTCGTTGTATTATATTGTATTTATGTGTATACACTACAGGTAAAATTTTAACCGACCATGAGGAGCTTCTATTAAATGTATTTCAAATGAACGAAATATTGGTAGTGTTAATGACGATTACGACGCGTTTCACAGATGGGTCTTGTACTCCCCTACAATTAACGAGCAATAGACCGCCACACTGTGCCAAACAATATCTCATTCCATTGTAAAATTCTCGACGAATATCTTGCAACATTTCAAGTGAAATATTATTTGTCACTTCAACAATATTTGCACAAAACTTGTCACAATTACCGACATAAATCTGTCTAAAGCTGTATAAGAAATTGATGTCACAGTGTCGCCCGCTTTAGCTTATTCTGGCAAGGTTGTGGAGTACATATGAAGGACAACTGCACATTGTTATACCCAATAATTTACTTCTACCTTGTGGAACAGATTATTCTTAGTATTTTACATGGTCGGTTAAACTTTTACATGTAGTGTATATCGCAGCGAATATAAAAAATATGTAATTTTTAAACGCAATTAGGCAAGTATTGTGCTATTTTCATTAACGGCGGACTAAACGTTTAAGGGAAATGAAATGCAATCAGTAGTTATATCATGATTTGCGCGTTCTAACTTTAAAAGTTTAAGGGTGTTTTAATAGAATTTGTTTTTTGGGGTGCAAGGCCATGATCAATGTTTTCTGTTAAGTAAAAGAATCGAAAAAGTAATGAATCTAATTCTGCACTGTAAAAATGTGATACACGAGTTTTAAGCTCAACAAACACGTAATGGAAGAAAAACTACCTTCCACCAAACAGGGTCGGTACTGCGGAAGCGACAGTGCTCTTTTTCCCTCGCAGCATCGCGTTCAGCTTCCTATGTACGCCAGGTGCACAACACTCAATTGCCGCACCCCTGGAACTGTGAAGCACGCAGTCCATAAAACGACTTCATATCATTTTCATTAACTGGGGGATGGCTACTGATGTTAAACTTGAGGATTAGACAGGGTCATCCAAACTGAGTGGTACATTAGACGTTTTAGGGAAACTAAGGGTGTTACAGATTTGAAAATTTGGCAGTAGGTGTTACCAAGGATGATCTATTTAACTAAAATAATTTCAACTGTCGGGCACTTCAGGTTATACCGGAAGTTGATGTCAACTTTCTTATTTTAAATGGATGGTAAATTTTTTACGATGAATTCGTATGAAACATAAAATTTTAAGATGACTTTGATAACCAACTTGTATGCCAATATGCCTACAATGAAAAGTTTCTGAGATAATTTAATTTATTGGAAAAAAGGTTACACCGCAACCCAAACTATAAAAAATCATAACTTCCATAAAAAATGACTTACAATGTTGAAATTTGTACCAGTTATAGCCAAGTCATAAGGTTAATGTCACGCCAAAACTAAGCTTTATGATTTGTACAGGACGTTCAGAAAAAAAATTCAAACCAAGTCATAAGGCTAACGTCACGCTAAAACTAAGCTTTATGATTTGTACAGGGCGTTCAGAAAAAAAATCAAACCAAGTCATAAGGCTAACGTCACGCCAAAACTAAGCTTTATGATTTGTACAGGGCGTTCAGAAAAAAAAATCCAAAGTTTAAAAACTTCAAACACGAATAACTTCATTTTTTCAAATGGCACGTAGCATATTTTATTTTGTCATTCGATTCCATTTTGAATGACCCTGTATATTTTACATGTATAAAAAAAGAATTAAAGAAAAAAAGACTCATTATATATAATGTTATCGAATAATTTCAAGTGCAGATATAGGGTGCTGCAGTTCCACAGTACCTATACTCGAGCCTCCACCATTTAATTAGATTTCATCTGAGTGTGGTGTATGTCAAATACGATATAACAATGAAGATTGAAACAACATTTTTAAACTTATATTCACAATAAAGCGAAACGTCAGAATGTCAAAAAAAATTCAGTATTTGACAATACATCTTAACGTTATCTTTGTTGCTTAGCCACATTAAAGATACTAAATGTTACGGATTTGCTTCGACACATTTTTCAGTAATACCTAACGCTAACACTAACCAACTATCATATTTTAAAGAAGGGATGTTATTTTATTCAGCAATTCCAAAATACAAATAGGAAACAAAGCATGTCTTTTTAAAAAACTCAATCGCTTACTTTTATTACACACAAACAACTCACTTATAAATACCTACCTATAGTAAAGTTTAAACTCAACTCAAGTGTATTTGTACTCTTGAAAATGGCCGATTAGGCTGAAACAATTGTTGAGTATTTTTAATATATCCGTTGAAGTTTTTTTATGTGTTCCTACCTATAGTTACAAATACAAGAAAAACACAAATATGAAATGGAATTAAAACAAATAGAAGGTAGTTCCGCTTCTAATAAAACCAACTGTATGGATCTAGCGTTAGAATATTTATATTAAAATAAGTAGCGAACAACTTATTGTTAGTTCAGACACAATTCCCTAACCAAACATTTGCAGCTAATTTTGAATTTGAAGAAATATTTTTGTTTAATTGGTTTTCATAAGTAATGTTTAACTAACTGACTGTATGAGATACTTCATTGACCAAAGACGAGTTTTCTTTTTTAACAATCTGACGAAAATAAACATGAATTCTAATTTTCTTGTGTTTTTTATTTCTTATAATAACAATACTGAAAACACATTTGCAAACTAGAAAAATACGAAATATATATATACAGAAATATGAACAATTGCAAGGTGTCTCAAAACTTTGTGTACATCAAGCAGCCATGAAGGGCAGATAAAAAAGGTACCAAAAGAAATTCGTTTTTCTTCGATTAATCAAAATTAAAGGTACTGTCTGGTGTACAGATCAACTTACGACAAGGGTGAAAATTGCCCCTAGCCTGAGATAGAACTGTTCGGAACATTTTTGAAGAGTTGAATGATTGCTTCAATGATTTTCTTCTGGAAATGTTCGTACCTTAGCTTCATTTTTACTATCATTAAAAAACAATATCTGCAACAATTTTGGATAGATAAGTTTCCTCTATCGACGATTTCCGACAACAATTCTTTCTAGGTTATCGGAACCCGTTCATACTTGCAAAGAACCTTAACTAGGTTAAAAATTGTTGTACCGATTTTCATATCATATATTAGCAACACTTTCGATACTGTAAGCCTACAAACAGACTAAATCGTACCCCAATTGGTTAATTCGTTGACTAGCTATGATGCCACAGACAGAGCTAACCTTCCAGTCAAACGTTTAACGCCCATCTTTTTGGCGTCGAGAAACCTGTAGCTAATATACAATATATAATCGAATCTACATTTACTTGATGGAAATTCATTATGAATATTAATAAAACACCGATTTGGTTAATTTCCATATAATTGTATAATCACTTAACACGTGTTTCACGTGCACTGCGGCTTCTTCAGAAGTTTTACATGAAACTTAATCTATCTTAAAGGTTTATTTTTAAATACTATTGGGGTGGGTGGGGATAGGGAAGAGGTTCAGCAATGGTGAGGTACTTAATTCTATTTGTTCATTTATTAAATTATCACTATTTTTATGCTTATTTATTTCTAGTATTTCTAGAAATGACAATTTAAAACTATTATTGTATACGGTATGCAAAATTTCAAAATTATCATTAAAAACATGGTCATGGTCTATTAAATGCTTTGCGTAGTTTGAGTCTGTTTTTTTGTGATGGTAGGACTTTTATATTCATTTATTCTAATATTGAAATTTCTAGAAGTTTTACCTATATAGTAATTGTTACATGAGCTGCAAGAAATTTTATAAACACCGGATTTATTTTTATTATCAATTTTGTCTTTGTTATTCTTGAGTAATTTGCTTAAAGTGTTATTAGTTTTAAAAGCTACCTTATAGTTACGACTTTTTAATAAGGATGAAATACATTTGGTTTGTTTACCTAAATATGTTAACACTCTGTATTTTGGTTTCTCAATTTTAAGGGGGTATATTAATTTTATTGATTTCTTATATATATAGTATTTTGTTTAACATTTAATAGACCATGACCATGTTTTTAATGATGATTTTGAAATTTTGCATACCGTATATAATAATTTATTTATTTAATTTTTCAACGGACATACGTCCTTTACACAAATGGTATTACATAAAAGTGTAATAATAGTTTTAAATTGTCATTTCTAGAAATACTAGAAATAAATAAGCATAAAAATAATGATAATTTAATAAATGAACAAATAGAATTAAGTACCTCATCATTGCTGAACCTCTTAGTTATCCCCACCCACCCCAATAGTATTTAATAACAAAAACTTGTAAGATAGAGTAAGTTTCATGTAAAACTTCTGAAGAAGCCGCAGTGCGCGCGAAACACGTGTTAAATGATTATACATTTATATGTAAATTAACCAAATTGGTGTTTTATTAATATTAATATACAATATTTAGACAATCATCAATATTTTTACCGAGTAGCGTGATTGTGATTCCGGATCCGCCTACCTTCGTCCAAGTTCTTCTATTCCATTCTTGGATCGTTTAGGTAAATACTGCAGCAGTAACATTCCATAGATAATCTTTCACTTTTTCTCTGTCTTTGTTTCGCCCGTTTCATCTGTCTTTCTCCCACCACCACCCACTCATTCCCACGATTCCTGCAAAGGAGGTTGAAGATGACCTTGCGTCCTTTTCCTACCCTCCGGCTTTGCACTGGAGTTTATATGTCGCAGAGACTACCCGTCCACCTGCATTAGTGTCAACACTTCAATTTATTTGACACTACAATGACTTTCTTTTTTTATTGTTCAAGAAAAAGGTTGTATACTGAAACAATTTAGATGTTGTCAATATTTGAAACATTTTTTCTCTTTAATTTTTATTGATTATGTAGTTTAAACAAGTAACGCCTACATCTACATCATTTTATTAGAATAAAATTTATTTACAACATGAATTCCGCCATTACCATCATCACCATCATTTTCATCATTGATCAGCGGTTACAAAGAACACATGTCACCACTAACGTACGTAAGTAATACACGTATGTTTAGATTTTACAAGGAATCATTTGCTTTTCTTATAGAGAATGGCTTTTATAGTTTTCACGATACCTAGTGATTCATTAATTTATTGCACATTTTTTATATATATAACATCAAACGTATTATGAATACTTGTTAATCAACCAAGCCTTTAAGTCGATGTTTATAACATTATCTAACTTAGTCCTAAATGTAGATATTTTTCAATTAATTCACCTGATGACGCATTAAAATTCTTAATTCTATTAATACATTGTTATTAAATTGTTATTCATTTGATTTTTTAATCGCACCAGCTACTATATCAAATGCTAATGGTTCGTGCTATCTCTGAAAAGTTCCAATTTGCTACAAAAATAATTTTGTAGAAAAATGTGCCACATTCGTTTCTAGAAACTTTCAAAGCTATACTCATTATTAGACGGTACATTGTCATTTATATCTGCTGTTGAAAATAAAACTTCTAATGACTTCTCTTTTTCAGTCCAATATTGGCCATTACTCAGTACGATTTGGAGCAGTACTACGATGGAACCATTGTGTCGGTTTGTTTCAGCAGCGTCCAAACCTTACTTCCTAGCCTATTCTTCATCCTCACCGTATCTGCTTTCTTCTTCATACCTCTAGTAATATTGATAATAATATATCTACTAATAGCAGTCACTCTCATGGAACAACCTCATATACTGGCCGCCCCAAGAAAAGACAGCTCAAACCAGAGTTCATTAGGTGCCATAAAATATCGCAAACAAGTGGTAATAATGTTAGGAACAGTTGTTTTGGCATTTTTCATTTGTCTCCTGCCTTTTCGTGCCCTAACTCTGTGGATCATTATTGTACCCGCCGAATCAATAATGAGCCTGGGTCTTGAAGGTTATTACAATTTATTGTACTTTAGCAGGATAATGTTTCACATCAACTCGGCTATTAATCCAATTTTGTACAATATTATGAGCTCAAAATTTCGAAATGGTTTTTTTAAGTTATGTCATGTTAAGAGCTTGAAGAAAAGACGCGGAGGACGGGGTACGTGGATCTTCCGGAAGAGTACCATCACGACGACCTCTACAAATACCACTTCACAAAGCACGTCTGAATCATTTTGGAACAGGTACAGCAATAGGACGTCATCGAGTTCGAAAAGCGCCATAAAAGACAATGCACCAAAAACGGTTTGCTCATCCCAGAACAATAAAGAAAAGTCATATATTAGGATACCTCTACAAAACCTCAATAATATTAGCATTTTGAAAATGATCAGATGCGAAAGTTACGTTTAAATTAGAGTAAGTGAACATATTTTTTTTATAACGAATGTACAGATGGATATTATTGTTTAACTGAAATCAACAATAGATTAACAATATTTGCCGTTAACTCTTGGTGAAACATGATCATTAATATAATAAAATTAGTAATAAAATACTTGGAGAGTTTCACTATACGTATTTCGCTATGTTACGGCATCATCAGGAGCTTATATTAAACTACAGTATTTCTTATTTATCTATTCAATTTATATTACCCACTTACTTACCTTAGGGGTGGGGTTGTTTAAACTAATAAACTTTGGTAACAGCCCTCTGTTATGTCCAGATTTAGTTTAAACAACCCCACCCCTAAAGTAAGTAAGTAGGTAATATAAATTAAATGGATACTAAGAAACACTGTAGTTTGATATAAGCTCCTGATGATGCCGTAACACGGCGAAATACGTATAAAGCAAGGTACATAAATAAGTGAAACTGTCCAAGTGTTTTATTACTAATTTTATTATATGAAATCAACAATTACATGAAGTACCTGGAATTATTTAAAAACATTCTCACTTCTTTTTAGAAGAGCTGTACCTACCACAAATGCAATGTCGAAGCCTATACCATAACGGAAACTGGTTCAAAAATTAAAATCCAAGATTTGCCTAGAGCAAAAAGATAAATTTAAAAACATGCTTTTCTTTAAATATAGAACTTATTGAAACTTGTAGAATAAATATTCAGGCTGTAGGGCCTTGGTTTAAGTGGACAATTAAGTCCAAACGTTTCGTCGGCTACTGCGGCTGACATCCTCAGTGGTAGTACTGCGTTAACAACGTGAACGTGGGTTACATCCCGAAGTCTCGGCAGCGACTGGGTGACATCCAGTTAGACCACGGCTCTACAGCCCGAATCTTTATTCTACCATGGATTCCGGCCGTGAAAGCCTTTGTTCTTATATAAAACTTATTTTCAATAGAAACTTTACCGAGTTTTTTGTCTGTTAGTAATGTCCACAATTGAAATAAGAAAACAAGTCAGTTGGAAGCGGACAACATACGCTAGAAATAATTGAACGTTTTTCATTGCTTAAAGAAGTTGAAACAAAGGCAGTTTATACAATGCCGCTGAATAAAAATATTTAAGAAAACATAACAATAATAACGATATTTTTTTACTATTCTATGCTATTGGTGTAAAATGTACACCTTACCTTCATTATAATGTTCTCTTAGAGACTACAGACGCAACAACTGATGTAAATGAATGAACATAACTATAGTTATTTACAAAAAAAAAATATTACTACCCACTACTATTTATGAATAAAATTTGCATTATTTTGCCTTTTTTAATTATTTAGATTGTGGAAGCCATTATGAAAAAATCAAAAAAATCTTGAAATTTGATTATTTTTATTATTTTTTCAATATTACTTTCTGTACATTTTTCCATTTGATTCAAAAATTAGGTTCATACCGAATAGATAATATAGTATAATATAATAATTCAAATTCATCTTATTCTATTAGAATTTTTTATATATAACAGTTTTACAGACTATATTTACTGATAATATTTGTCAGCTGACGATATAATGGGGAAAATATCGTCAGTTACATTGTTGTTTGAATACTTCCACGATGATATTGAATGCGTGTCCGACACTTATAACCCTCTAGCTAAGAGTCTTTCCCCCACTTGAGGCGCAGCTGTTTATTTATATTATGATTTAATAATGTAATAAATACGCTGTAAAAATTGATGAGGGGTGAAATGATTTTAAAGCCTCTTTTTTTCTTTCCTGTTATAGAGGTAACTGGTGTATAATAATAATAATGCTTTTCTCTTCTATATTATTTAAACTGAAGCTCAATTTTTTTATGTGTATTAAAATAATTTTTTCATTATTTTTTTCAATATGTTGTAATTTTTCATAGTCTAATCCACCAATATTCTGACAACTGTTTCGCTTGTTTCGCTTATTAGTTACATATATATATATTTTCAGTACTCAATTCCACATACAGTATCTGCATGTGTCAGAGGCCTTAGTCTGAAGCCTACAGCCTGCCAAACCGGTAGCGTTAGATATTACCTATCCTTAGGGATGAAACGATGCAACTATGCTAACTAGCTCATTTATAACAACCACAATTTCGACGATAATTTCATAATTCTAAACTTGTTCCCTGATACTACCCTTCCAGCTAGTATTTAAGACCAGATATTGTTAATAGTTTTAAGTTGACTACAAACTTCTGACGAAGTCAAAGTAATTTGTAATTTAGTACCGGGCAGGTATATATAGATATTTTCTTTAATTTTTTTTGATAAATCTACTACTATTGGCAATATGAACCACTTCAGAACATGAAATAGTAACAGCCGAAAAAATGATTTAGTATGCAATTAAAACGGTTTATTTGTAAAACATAGAAAATTTATTAAACATACCCTAATTACAGTCCACACCCAAAAGTAAACTCTCTAAAAATAATAGGTAAATGTAATACTATTTATAATTTATAATAATTTACCTTAATATGGATTTAGAACGTTTCAAAAAGGGAAGAAATATATGGGATTAAGACGGGGGATACCAAGCTTACGTTCATATAATGCCAATTAAAAGTTGTTATCTATCAGTTGTAACCCAGACATTCTTATCGTAAAGTGTTTCTTCTTGGTTCTAATGAAATAATTTCAAATTTTTATAATGTGTCATTTTTCATTTATTATTAAAATGAAATGAAATGAAAAGAATGTCACACCATTATAAAACAAAACAATTACCTACTTAAGAGGATACAGTCAGTAGATACAACTTTAATAGATTTAAATTTTTGGTATAGCTGAGTATTTTTCTAAATTAAAATACCTAAACTATATCATTCCAATTACAAACAAAAATAAATTATTATAGTCTAAAACATCTACTGTTCTGTTTCTCCTGATTGGTAACAATAATTAATGACTATATATATATATATATATATTCTATTGAAAACAAAACCAGATAAATATTCTAAAACTAAATAAATTATAATAATACATTAGACGTTTTAGGGAAACTGAGCATGTTACAGATTTGAAAATTTTGGAGTAGGGGTTATCAAGGATGATCTATTTAATTAAAGGAATTTCAACTGTCGGGCACTTCTTTCGAAAGAGGATAAAAAAAGGAATCGAATGACAAAATAAAATATGCTAGGTGCCATTTGAAAAAATGGAGTTATTCGTGTTTGAAGTTTTTAAACTTTGGATTTTTTTTCTGAACGCCATATACAAATTATAAAGCTTAGTTTTGGCATGACGTTAACGTTAGCTTTATGACTTGGCTATAACTAGTAAACATTTCAACATTCTGAGTCATTTTCTATGGAAGTTATGATTTTTTATAGTTTGGGTTGCGGTACAATCTTTTTTCCAATAAATTAAATTATCTCAGAAACTATTCATCGTAGGCATACAAGTTGGTTATCAAAGTCACCTTAAAATTTTATGTTTCATACGAATTCATCGTAAAAAATATACCATTCCATTTAAAATAAGAAAGTTGACATCAACTTCCGGTATAACCAGATAAGAAAGTTGTATAACCGGAAGTGTCTGACAGTTGAAGTTATTTTAGTTAAATTATGATGATCCCTACTCCCAAATATTCAAATCTGTTACATGTTTATTTTACCTAAAACGTCTAATGTACCACTCAGTTTGAATGACTCTGTATAACAAATGAATCTCACATAAATACGCTAAGAATTTTGGTTAAGATACATATGAATGAAATATTAGTCAGGTGGTGTTAAATAAATTAATATTTACAATAGCTTCAAAAAATAAAGTTACGTATCGAAAGATAATTGTATTAATAGATGACTTGTCACTGAACTACCACATCCAAATAACGTGCGCAAGTTAATGTTTGTTCGTTCCGAAGTGGCCGTTATTTAGGTTTTGGTCCTTTCATTTTTTTAGAAACGGTCAAAGTGAGAAATTCAGCTAAACATCCAACATTGTCCCCTTAAAAGCATCCAACCTTAAGATTGATCAAAACGCTTTACCATTTACCGTTTCATTTTCGAGCAAGGCGCTCAACTGATACAGCACTAATTTTGAATAAAACACTGTTTTATAAATTTCAATTGTTTCGCCAAACTTTGGCTTCTTCGGAAGTTATATTTGAACTTAAATTAATTTAACAACAAACTGGCTTATATGCTAGTTGAGACTATTTTTAAATTTATTAATTTCTAAAATTTCTAGAGGAGACAATTTTGGTTTATTATTTCCTATATGTAATATTTTGAAATCTTCATTAAATTGATGATTATGAATGATTAGGTGGTTTGCATAATTGGAAGAATCAATGTTTTTGTTATAAAATGCTCTCTTGTGTTCACTAATTCTTGTTTTAAAATGTCTACATGTTTTTCCTATGTAAAACATTTCACATGAGTTACAGTTTACTCTGTAAATACCAAATACGTACAGGAAAGATTCGAATATTTGACCGATTCATTGGCTCAATTTCAATACTTCGAACACTGCTTTCCATTTTCATGGTGTCAAAAAGTATGATCTCCAATGCCTAAGGATACGGTTAAGACTCAGCTCATATATTGTTGTAGTATATGTTTGTATTTAAACTTTTTCCTCTTTTCTTCTCAAAAAAGTTCATAATTAGTCTCAATTAAATATGGAAGAATGGATTTAGAAGCGATTAACGGAACTAGTACGTCATTGACAAGCTCTGTATGAACCTTAGATCATAAAACATGGATAGCAATGATTTTTAAATAGTAAATGGTTATGGTTTGCCTTTCTCTGATTGGCTGTGCGTTTCTTTATAGATCGGGGGTCTCTTGGCTTGCGAGAGATTAGTCAACAAAACAACTGTTTTCCCTTTTCCTAACATATATTTATAAACTACCTAAATGACCAAACCAAATAAATTAAATAAACTAATTGAAATATTAAGAACAACTTGATATAAAAAGTGTATTTGGAAGTTTCAACTAGTTTATTAAATCAATCTCTGACAGCCGTTAGATCGAGGTTAGATCGAAACGGCTGTCAGTTTCGATCTAACCGGTCATTATCGAAGAGTACATTAACAAATACTGAATATATTATTACATACTAAACCTTATATAATTAGATAGTTAGTGACGTCATATAATAAAAGGGATAACCAAGTATACATTACAGATCTGATAACAATAAGGGTGTGGGATTTGTACACAATTCTGTTTGATTATTTACAAGAAATTTATTATTATGTATTGCTTTCTTGATTTCAAGATTTTCTAATAATGTTAGTAAAAAGTTTTTATTTTCAGTATGGATAATTTTAACGTTATTTAAATCTAAATTATGACTAATATCTATACAATGTTCCGAAAACCCTGTTGTATACTTTTTATTTTTTATGCTATAGACATGTTCATTAATGCGATTTTTTATAGGTCTGGCACTCTTTCCGACATAGATGGCATCATAAACTAGTTGAAACTTCCAAATACTCTTTTTATTTCAAGTTGTTGTTGAAAATGTTTCATCAAAATTACACCAGTGAAAGTGATTCTATTATTAAAATATTAAGAATCAAACTGGGAATTTAAGTCCTACATGGTTTTGTCTGCAGCTTGAGGAAGTAACATAATATCCGTCTCTGCTAGTTCGGGATAGGGTCACACCAAACACCAATACTCCTCGAACCCGACCATTTCCCGAACTCCATGAACACCTAGACCTCCTCTTCGCGTAGACTTCCTCATGGATTTGCAAACTTACTTAATCTTCTCGATAATGATTTTCGCTCGCACTTTGTAGGACCCTACATATTACATATACTTATTTCCAGTTTCAGCAACTAAAACATATGGTCACCACCCATATACTTTGTGGTTGAATGTATAACAATAACTGTAGCGAAATTATGAACAACACTTCCATGTTTTGTAAATTAACCAGAATCTATCTTTGAATAAATGAAAAAAATAATATTGTTTTCTAAATTATAAATACTACGTGACAATAGCCATATCTCGCTCTCTACCAATCAAGCTGCGTTCTGGTCGCGTTAGAGCGAGAAAGTCCGACCACAATTATTTGGTATTTCACGATCACAGCTACAGTATTAAATGCTGTTTTCATGTTTTTATACTCTAAGGCAGTGATTCTCAACCACTGTGCCGCGGCACCTTTGTGTACCACGAAATTCTAAAAGTGTGCCGCCAAATTTTAGATATATAATAATGTTAGTATTATTAAATAATATCATTTAAAAACAGAAATAGATATTTCAATCCATAAAAAAAATGCAACGCGTTTTTTCTTAGTGCCGGGTTATAGTGAAGCGGCGAACATAGCGGAGAGCGTAGAGGAGAGCATAGAATAGCTATGAATATATCTTAAACTCAACCGACAAGCTGATGGGATTCCAAAAACAAATAACTTTATGAAAGAATAAAGCTCAGGAAGGCAATTTAGAAAAGTTTGAGTCAGTCCCAAAAGACTGTTATAAAAATATTAAAATAATTGTTATTGGCCATTTGACAACATTAGAGGAGAAAATTATTCATTATTTCCCAAAATTAGATATAAAGATAAAGATATTTGACTTAACTCTGAGTGAAGGGGAAGAACTCATTTTGCTTTCCAATAATCGAGATTTAATTTTAAAATATTCAGAAGAATGAATTAATTAATTTTGGATTAACATTAGATGCGATTATCCAATGATAGCCAAAAAAACTTTAAACATATTATTACAATTTTCCACATCTTATTTGTATGAATTCGGATTTTCAGCATTAACCAACATTAAAACTAAAAAAGGTCAAGATTAATAATAAGCTATCAACGGTGCAATTATTGTGAAACATAATTAATACAAAATAACACAACGAAAAAAATGTTCACTAATTTATTAATCGATAACTCGGCATATGTTTCGGGCATAGCCCATTATCAAGAGTAAATGTAATACTCTTATTACCATTCTTAATGGTAATTTGAAAATGCTGAATTCATAACGTTTTATGTTATAACAACGAATATGATAATATTTGTTGTAATATATTGAGAATAATGTTTCACTTACTTGGACCAAACATTTTATACTACTTTTCTACATATAACACCAATCTCGACTAAAATATTTTTATTTAAATAGCCTTAAGCGTTAAATGTAAGTTATGTATATAAAATACCAATTTTTATTTTCTTTTATAAAAGAGTGATGATACATAAATGTTAGTAATAGACAATAATATACAAAAGGGCACTATATTATTGTACTTATATATTTAAAATACTAAAAGAACGGTAAAGGCTATCCTAACAACGTTTTTAATAAATTCTCCATCAGAGATATTTCTAAAGGAACACTTTTCTTGGAAAAACAACCCAAATCAAAAAAATCATCTTTACAGTATTATTAACCGCTATAGTGTAAAGTAGATAAAAAGAAGATTTTTATTTACATTTGTTTACATTATAAATGTCGTAGGAACTGATCAGCATAAATTATTTCTGAATAGACTAAATAGTGCATGTTTGCTACGAACCAAACTTACCTATTTTTAAATAAATAAAATGTAACCAATAAAAACACTCGGTGTAGTCTCCGTACTAGAAATACATTTTTACTCTTTGGACGTTCTTGTAACCTTTGGAGCACAAATGCTTTCTCGTGGAAACGTTAGTCTCCAAGCGCTTTCTTTCAGGGACCCAGAAAGATGGAAGTCACAAGGGGACAAGTTGGAATTATATGGCGGATGTTCCAGCGTTTCCCAACCTAATGCATTCAATTTTTGCCTTGTGGCATTGACCGTATGAGACCCGGGTTGTCATGCAAAATAATCACATTTCTGACCGATTGCTTCTTCCTTTTCCTTCTAAATGAGAATTTCGGGACATCCGGTAGATCACAAAAATATTGCGCATTAATCGTGCATCGATCATGGAGAAAGAAAATACAATTGCGTGTATAATTTTTCATAGAAAAAAGGACATGAATTAGACGAGCAGGAAAATGCTCGACTCGTCCAACCATGAGCCATCCTACCCAGCGTTTGAGACAGTAGCCGCGTTTAAAAAACAAGTAACGACTTTTTCCGTTACAAAATCAATAAAATAAATATATCTGGATTACTGAATGTGTATATTAATTAGCATTTTAATTTTACCCTGATTAAATGGGTTACACGGTATATGGTATATGGTATATACCATTCTTAAAATGTCTTCATCTACACAATTGTATAAACTAAAATAAAATCAGAGTAATGTTTAAGTAAACATTTATTTAAAATACAATAAAATGCGTATTGTACAAGTAGAGTATCTAAAACGATCTGCTGATTTTTATACCTACTTCATATTACACATACAGAATTTTAATACAGATACATATAGGACATACACAGTCAGCAAATCTAAAAATACCATCGAATATATTGGATTTTTTCAATATTGGATTCTCCTCAAACAAACGCCTTGGGGTGTGAAACACAAGTATCGGCTTTTAAATAATAAGTAGATGGAAAGTATGTTTCTCTTTTTATTTTTTTATTTGTTTCCTTCGAGGAATGTTTTCTTCAAATTACGAAAATTTATCATAAAATTTTTTGACCTGTTAATTAAACAGCATTTCTTTTATTACTCGTATATTTCGTGTAACTATTAAATGTAAATTTCTTTTATATGTACGGAGTGTTTATTTAAAAGAATACGAGTTTTTATTTAGCTTAATATTTTTTAAACATTTATTAAAAATGCCTAGTAGGTAGGTACATGCTTTTCTTAAACTTTTTGATTTTTTTATAACCATACAGATACACATACAGATCGACCATTAATTTTCGAAGAAAATTGAAAAACTACGAAAACAAATCTGGAATTATTATTTTTTTTATTGATTATATTTATATTATATTGTTTACATTATCTATATTGTAATTTAATTTATTTTGTTATAAAAATTGACACAAACAACGTCAAACAAAATCAAATCAACCTGTGCACTCAAAAAATATCAAATTAATCGATGCATAATTTAAAAATGTAATGAAATTATTATTTAAATCTATCGTGTTGAATTTAATTCGGTCGTCATAATTGAATGGTTGTTTGCAATGATTATTATTTCATATTTAAGTAAGTATTTCCATTTATTTAGTTCACTAAATATAAATCCATTTTTGATTTGCGATTATTTAACATATTCATGTTTTCCTACTTTTATTAGAAAATGCATTAAACAGGGCCGTCGGGAGGAGGGAAGAAAGGGGCAATTCCCCCCGGGGCCGATTTTTTTCAAGGTGACCTGAAAACTCGAAACTTTAAAAATTTTCTAACTTTTTATCAATAAAATATAAAAATATATAGTTTGAAGGAAAACATTTCACATTTGATATAATTTGGCGAATTGCAGTCCCGGATTCGAATTTTTCTCTAGGCGGCCCTGGCATTAAGTGCCTGTTTATATTCGTAATAGAAACATTACAGAAATAACATCCTCTTGTTTAGTTGTCCTGAATTAAAAAATAAATTACATATTGTAGAAATTGTTGATGTACCAACTTAATAATTTAAGAAAACCAATATAGTATTACAAACTGCAATATTTTACAAGAATTGCTAACGAATTTAATGTTTTCTGTTTTGCTAATATATTTACTATACTTATAATGTATCGAAAAAGACATAAAGTAACGAATAAAGACCAAATGACCATAATTTATAAAATTATTGACGATGTACATTTTTTTGATTGAGAAATTATCGTGTAAAGTATCGTATCAATAAATATATTCTCACAGTCATTATAATTCCCTTCTTTAAATAAAACAATTAAAAGTGTATGCTTATACATAGTTAACGCGATCGAACGCCTATGAGAAGTATCAGGAATTTAGAAAAAAAATGAAATACATTTTTTGGAACAACGGAACAAGTATTTGAACGTAAGTATACGTTTATATTATTGTCATTATTACTATTTTTGTTAACCAGGTAAAGTAAACTCATACAAAGCACCGCAATGGATGCCGAAATTCCCATTCGCAAACCCAGTATACTAGTTATAAAACTTAAACTTTCTTTTCTTTTCCCGTTTATTAACCAAAAACTAATTAAACTTCGAATCAATTGGCTCAAATATCCTTCACTTTTACTAACTAGTAATATATAATTAATTACTTCACGATTTCAATGACATCTAATGGCTATACGGAGAATCAAAACTCCAAATAGAATACTCATCTATGGAATATGCTGAACACCTAGCAGGCAGTGGCTAAATAATGGAAGAATATAATAAATCTGTCAAACAAGGTTAACAGTTAATACGTCAAATATAAAAAATCGCTAAACGTAACCTAAAATTTCTAAGTAAGCAGAAAACATTTATTAAAAAAAAAATGACAAAACCGTTTAAATTAAGTGCGATTCTTTTCGGACACTCGTTGGATGTTCGTTCAATAGCTGTTACTCCAGATAATTCAATAGTAAGCGGTTCCAGAGATAAAACAGCAAAATTGTGGAATCCTAATGGGTAGAATTGCAAATTCATCATTTTTTACATTTTAAATCATTCATATTTCTTTGCTTTCCCTTTTAGAATAAATCCCGGATACACTGAGGCTCTTACATATAGAGAACAAAAGAATTTTGTAGCATCTGTTTTATATTTAGAACCAAGTGAATCATTTCCAACAGGAACTGTTATTACTGGTGGCAATGACAATGTTATTTTAATTTACAAAGTCCATGAACCTTTCTCATCATTAAAATTAGAAGAACATAAAAATACTAGTTCAGTTTATTTAACAAATTATAAGTAAATATGTATTAAAAAATAATTGTGTTTCAGTTTGTTATTTATCAAAAGGCTGTGAAAAGAATACATTTCTTAGTTCATCTTGGGATAATACTGCAAAGTTGTGGTCTATAGAAAACTTGCCAAACTCATTAGTAACTTTCACTGGACACACAGCTGCTGTTTGGGCAGTCATTCAATTACCCAATACAAATATAGTTACAGCTTCTGCAGACAAAAATATAACAATATTCTCCAAAGATGGTCATAGGATACAAATTCTTCAAGGTAAATAGTAGATAATTTATACACTTTCTTATTATAGTTTTTATAACCATCCTAATTGTTTTTGTAAATACTTCATGGTAGTTTAAACATAACAAATAATAAAATATACTTTTTTTATTGAACAAATAAATCATATCACTAGAGCTGGGCAAAACTTTAGTGTTCCGAGCTTGAGAATGTGCGTTTGTTCCTTCCTGAAGTACTTGGGGCTTGGTAAATGAATTACTTTACAAAAATACTTTGTAATTTATATTTCAAGGGCTTTAAACTTTTTGCAGCCCTATCACTTTAAATTCGAAGTTAAGTATTAAAAGCAAAAGCAATCTAGAACATCAGAATGGCTTTAATAAGTATTTGAAGCCTTTTAATGTATTTAAAGCGCTTTTATTTAACTTAAGTCCTTATGGTGTGCTCAAAGTCCTTTTCACAAGTGCTTAGGGCTTTGAACCTAATTAATTTTCAAAGTAATTAGTAATTTAAAGTCCTTGGATTTTAAAATGTATTTAGCACTTCAAAAACCAAACCACATTAAGTAAGAGCTTGGAGCTCTCTTGATAAAGGCTTTACCCAGCTCTGAATAGCACTATAAATAAAAAAATTATATTTATAAAGCCGGCATATATTTTTTCTTTGAATAAATTTGTAAATATATCTAATATTCAACTGAATAATATTTTGGTCATACATGGGTACACAAAGTTACTCTGTGAGATCAAACATGAGTAAAACGAGTTACATACTACAAGGGCTACATGAATTCGGTACATCGCTGTAATCTATTAAATTATTGTAAATATTCTTTATTTAAAATTTCTTTGTTATAATTTCAATCGTACAAACTTAATGAGCACGCTTAACCCATTCGTTTGCACATAAAATACTAAATACCTATTGTTTACATTTATGAGGGTATCTTTTATTCTCAAAGGAATAAAATCAGTAATGGTATTTATTGAAGTTTCTGTTCAACTGTAACCAGTGAGCAAACAGACTCCATTTATTTTTCCATGTATGAACAAAATAGTCATCCTTAAAACTCAAATTGACTTTTTCACATGTTTTCTTTGCTAACCTACAGATTGTTCAAAACTAAAAATATGCTCTCGGTTATTTATTTAAGTTAATATCTATTATAAAAAGGACATTGTTTGACATTACTGAATTCCACAAATTACTAGCCAATATCTACATATGGCGTTCACTACGCTGTCTGTATTTATTTACAGATTGTAATTAGAAAACTTGCCTCATCTCTTATATAAATAATTCCTTTAGAACTTCAATATTCCAAATATTAGTTAAAACTTTATTTGAAATCATTTCTACTTTCAGGTCATACAGATTGTGTTAGAAATTTAGTTGACTTACCAGATTTGCAATTTTTTGTCAGTGTAGCCAATGATGCAACAATTAGAGTGTGGAACTATAATGGGAAAAATGTACAAACTTATTACGGACACACTAATTACATATATGGGTAATTTTTGAAGCATTAACAATTTAAAATAAAAATTATTTGCAATAGTAGTTGTAGTCAGTTTTCATAAATCCATAATAAAAGTTAATATCTTCTAATTTAGCATTGCTAGAAATAAAACAGATGGTCCAAATGCTTTTGTTACATCAGATGAAGACAGAACAATACGATATTGGAAGGATGGTGAAAATATTCAAACATTCCAATTACCTGCACAGTCTGTTTGGTGTGTAGAATGTCTAAACAATGGCGATATTGTAACTGGGTCGAGGTATGAATTAGTAATTATTTTTTTTAAATATTCAATGTAATTATAAAAACATTTCAGTGATGGTGTTGTAAGAATTTTTACCCAACATGAAAGTCGTTATGCATCTGAAGAAACCTTAAAAGCTTTTGAAGAAGAAGTTAACGCTCTATCAAAACAAGTCACTCAGGAAATAGGAGGCTATAAAGTTTCAGAGTAAATATCTATACTTAGGAAGTGAAAATTAAATGATAATCCTTAATTTTATTACGACAGTTTACCAGGTCGTGAAGCCCTGTATGAACCTGGTAAGCAAGCTGGACAAATGAAGATGATTCGGGAAGTTAATGGAGTCGTTGCATACACGTGGGTTGATGAAGGCGAAAACAGTCACTGGGAAAAAGTGGGCGATGTTTTAGGCGGTGTTGACAAAGCCAACGAAGGGAAAACGTTACATGAAGGAAAAGTAAAAACCTTAACAGTTCTATTATTGACACTACAACATATTCATTATTTTAGTACTACGATTTCGTATTTTCTGTAGACGTTGAAGACGGTAAGCCACCCCTTAAATTACCGTATAATAAAGGAGAAGACCCCTATGTAACAGCACATGCATTTCTACAAAAAAACTTGTTGCCTGCGGATTATTTGGAACAGGTGAATAATTTTAATTTGTTTCCTCTATTTATTTGTTTATATAATAGAAAAATAATTAGAGAATTAAAAGTACCAAATATAGTTAAACAAAACACGAACATTAGTCATACAGAAAATTTTAAATTAAATAATTTTGATTTTATTCTTGATAGTTTAATTTAATTATAAAGCACGTAACCCTTGGTGCAAAGCCTTCATTCTTATCTAAATTATCATGCATCAAATAAGTGCAATAAACTATAAAAACGCGTGTTAAGAAAAGATAGTGATAATGCTTCACTTCGATAATATGGTCTAGACCTCTCTGTGCATCTTTTGACATAGACATTTTCACATAAAAGTATACTATTTTATTATCTTTATTTTAACACCAATCTTTCTAAAAAAATCTTTGAAAAATTAATTCATAACATGTAAATAATAGATACTTTTTTAAGGTGGTCAGTTTTATATTACAAAACAGCAAAGATGCAAGTAACAATATGCTGGTAAATTCTGAATATGTAGATCCATTCACGGGTGCATCAAGATACACACCTACTGGGGGTAAACCAAATAATGTTCCTACAAACAAAGGTAAGACAACCATACCATTTACATAATGACACTGAATAGGTAGGTTTAAATCTGAGCAATAAAAAAGAGAAAAATAGAAATACTATAAAATCAATCTCTCTGTTGTATAGACTAAAAAATCGCCACAATGATTTTTTTATGTAATGAAAATATCATGTCGTATTTTTTTAAACAATACAAATGCTTAGTGTTAGATTTAAGATGTTATCGATTGTGGAAGCCGTTGCTTGTTGAAACTTATACATACTGATAAATAAAGTAAACACAATAGCTTCAAGAATTTATTGATAACAATCACTACATACATTTTGCTAAACTTTAGCATCTTCAGGTGAAATTCACCTATCAATAAATTCTTGAAACTATTGTGTTTATTTTATTTATCAGGATTTAAGATAAAAATTAAAGTGAGATAATGCCCACATTAGAAATGAGCGAAACACGTCGGGTTAAAAGAATTTTAGTGGTAATTAAGGTGTCTTTTTAATTATTTATTTCTACTATAAAATATATTTGAAATTAATGAAAGTAGTTTTTTTCAATTAAATATTTGCTTCAATTTTATAGTGTTGTTCGTATTTATTTTTATGTAATAACGCATTTCTCTTTCTTTGCTACAGGAGCGAATTTAGATCCCTTTACTGGAGCGAATAGTTACAACACTGCTGGTACCAACCAGATAAGTGCTCCACAGACGAATCTTTTTCCTCAAACTACATACAGATTATTTGAAATGGGCGACCCAAATTTAATTTTAGCTAAATTAAAAGAATTTAATAACAAACTCAATGAGGGCCAAGCAAAGCTTAATGAATCTGTTTTCGAAGGCATTATTAAAATGTGCAATGGGCCATTTACCGACCCTAAATATCTAGAACTATTGTTTGAACTTTTAAATTGGAATGATGGTAACAAAATGTTTATTATCTCAAATTCAACTTTTTCCATTAATCTATTTAAGGACAACATGCAAAATTTGTATATTTATATTTTGGAAAGTTTAAATAAGTTAACAAAAAATATATTTAATTCCACGTTGCAGGATTTAATCAGAAATAATATACTATATAAAAATGTATTTTTTTTTTCAGAAATCCTTTTTCCTGTTATTGATGTCATACGATTAGCAGTAAGAAATGAAACAAACAATAAATATATATGTACCAGCCATGGCGGTATTATAATAGAAAAACTTAAACGTTTAATTTCTTCAGAAAGTAAAATAGCCAATAACACTTTGGTGTCATTTAGAGCTCTATGTAATTTCTTTGCTCACCCCTTTGGTGAGAATTTAATTTTTCACAATAGAACCGAAATACTAGAAAATATCACTAGCTTAAATGTTGCCAGTAAAAGTTCACAGGTAAGAAATGAATGACTGCTTTACATTTAAACAATTCTAACTAGACGTCTAAAATAGTGTGATTGAATTTACAAACTAATATTTTTGCATTTTTCACTATTCCATTGAAACGATACATTTATTTATTTTTTTAAGTCTGAGACAACAAAAAACTTAATAATTAATATTTTTAAAAATTAAGAACTTTTTTGTATCAAAGAAAATAATCTTAATTTAATTAGTTAACGTGTCATTTTTATTCTGTAAAACTTTTAATCATTTTTCTTTACAAAACACAAATTGACTTTATTTTGCTTTCAGATCGCTTTGGCGACTCTCTTACTGAATTTAACAGTTCTCTGCTTGAAGAAAAACGACGAATTTGGAATATTAATACTTGCTAATGTATTGCCCGATATGATTAATTTATTAGACGATAATGAAGCTCAATTCAGGGCATATGTTGCACTTGGAACTCTGTTGAGTTCAGGTTCGTCAGAACAAACAAATGGAGTCCGACAGAAAGTGTTAGAGGATGATAAATTCGTAGAAAGATTAAACGATCATGCAAAGCAATACTCGAACGAAATGGAACTTAAAAGAAAGAATTGCGCTGCCCAAGTACAAAATAAATTATTGGGTTAAATAAATAGTGCATTATTATTTATTTTAAGAGCAAATGCAACATGTTAACTTTTAGCTTTTTTAACTGAATTGAATAAATCCCATAATAAGTAATTGCATTATTTTCCATTGCTTTGTTACTTTTAGAAGAAAATAAATCACAGCATATTAATTTAATATAAACAATTATTTTATATTACAATTTTAAATAATCTACACTCGTAACTACGATTTGTTACTTTTAGGCAGGTGTTTCAATAGCTGGAGGTCCACACTTTATACGTAGTCTTCTTTCGCGTTCATATTCCTTCATACGAAGGATAAAACTGAAACAAAAATTTACCATCTGGCAACTTAATAAAATAAATAAATATACAATATTCAGCAGTTTTTAGTATTTGAAACTATTAAAAAGAACATCTGAAAAGTAACTCGTCTAAGAAAACCTTTTAAGAGGGTAATATATTATTATTATTAGTTAAAATATGATACGAATTATAAACAACCCACCGCTCTTGATCAGTACTCTCAATTGATTGTAGTATTAATAAAGCTACTGGTACAATAACTCCGTAGGTAAACTATGTTCTTCGGATTGTATCTATTACAATATTTGACAAATCACTGATTAACTATCCATCATTCTTCCAACAGAATCAATCAAATTCATGTTGTTAATATTTATAATTACTCATTTATTCATTTCAGGACTACACTCGAAACACTTATTTTTTAAACGTAATTAAATTTAACAGTGCTATCGATTAAAAAATTTTATTTACTTTTGTAAAAGATCAAAATCTGTTCAGTGTCTAAATAAATATAATGTGAATATACTAGCCCCTGAAGTTGAAAAAAAAATTATCAAGTCATAAATGGCGTTGATTTGTAAGTTTTTTGGTATTAAGACAAATTAAAACCGTTGTTTTAACTCAATAATGAGCAGGAAAACTGAAAAGTATCACTAGGCTCTAATATTTTGAAGTTGTGTAAATTGTTTTCTTTCTTCTAAACAACAACTCAATTATGCAACTGAAAAAATGCTATTTAATTACACTTACTCTTCATATTCACAGGTTAGATAAGCATGTTTCTCATGGGAACATTGCACGGCAAAAGGCCAGTGATCTTTTCTACAAGCTTTATATGCAATCACTAAATGGGCGCAATAATCACGTTTATTAAGGGGTATTTTGGCAGACATCATTTCTTCTTTAGTTGCCTTAGAAACTAAAATGTGAATCGTTTTTCTTATTTATGAAATAAAAATATTACATAAATAACCTCTTTCAACACGACCATTAGGAAATCCAAAATTTGAATCATAACTAGGCTCCTCTGTAGGACCAGGTGTAACATCGGGATGCATATACAAGTTATAGGCGTTTTCAAAGACATGTCCCATGTTATTACCCATTGTAAAATATATTAATTTATAGTTTTAATATTAAAACAATATCACTTAATATAACTGTCAAACCTTCACACCGTAAATATAGATGGTTGACTACTGTTTGGAACATAGATCAAGTTTGGAATAGACAGTGAACTCTATGCTTCCCATCCGGAAGAGCCTGGCTTATATTCTTATTACCTAAGGCAGGCGAATGAGTGAAGGAAATAACGATAGTGTAGTATTCACCTCTCACTTTAATACATTTGTGAGGCCTGGGATCTAATATAATTAACCTGAGTTATAACTGAATGGGTATAAAGTGCGTGCGTATTGTGATATTTGTAGATTTGTGAATACTTTCTATGATAGCAACATTTGTAAATAGTTAACCATAATTCTATTATATTAGTTGTTTAGCTATAATCTTTTTGTATATCTACCGTATATTAGTTTTATGAAATGGTATATCTATAAAATAGCAATAATGTCATAGCATATAGAACATCTTTAGACAATATTCATTTGGTCATCGTATAGTGTTGATGTGTCCGTGCTAACTGTAACACAATAATTCAACGTAAACATAATTAAGCGGTTTACACTCGTTTTACTTAGAATGGAGAAAACTATATTTTATATTAAAACTAACCTTTAACGTGTTGAGATTAAACATATTATTCTTTGCAAAAAAGTGACCCTATCCTAATTTTGTTTCGTCTTCGAGTTATAGTTACAAATCTAAAACTAAAACCTACATCGGATTCTTTCCGTCAACTTAGGTAACGTTCGGATAATCCCGTTGGCAGTTGCATTTCCATGATTATTAAAATACAAAAATGTCTTGTTATATCTAATTATAGTTATAATTGGTTTAAATTATTGTATTTAAATTTTATAAAACATTTTTTTTAAATTGGCTTTTGCAACAACCAACGACGATTTAACAAAAATGTTTAAATTTATTGATGTAGTTAATGACGTATTTCCGTCTCGCTCGTTACTTTGGTGCATCGTTTGTCTAACGAGTTTGTACAGGCTTTGTGGTTCGTATATAATCTTTTATCTATGTTGTGGTCCTTGTAAGATTTTGTCTGCATTTTTGTTTAAAAAAGTGGAAAAAGTAATAGTACATACAAAATTTATATCACAATGCATTCCGAAATTACTGATTTACATGTGGTATGTATTTTTTTATTCGGGTATCGGATTGTTTGTACGATTTGCATTAATTAACTAAACGAGTAGTACGTAATTCACCACGCCATATTTAATAATTAGGAAGATGTTAAAAACTTGTTTATATCGATTGATCTTACGAATAATAACAGCCATCGCATTACTACCGTATAAAAAAATTGATTAAAATAATTCACTTGTATTGTTTTCGTAACAAAATATATACTATTTTCGTTCATTAGTCTTTTTTGACCTAGAAAATTAGTTTTGGTTTTCATTTGTTCCTTTCTTTTCACAGATACCTTTTTCGAATGCATCTTTGTCCTGTCTGCCAAACGAATTCTCACTTCAACAGTTCAATCTCCGCAGACAGTTATTTCCTTAAGTTTCAAGTTTTAATAGGGGCTTATTGTCGAGAGGTAAGAAGACCAAAAATATTATTTGTTTAAAATTTCCTGATGAACTTCTTAAAATATTCCACAGAGTTGATAACGAAATGGTATTCATTATTGCTTTAACCACTTCTGTGCCATTATTTCGAATGTTGAAATTCTTTGAGTAAGATTTTAAAACTGACTCAATTATTATTACTGTATTGTATTGTCTGTCAACTCATAATTGTTAAAATTATAGTATAGTTAAAGCTTTTTTTTATAAACGATATCACACAGTTTTAACCTTACTTCCTAAAATTTCATTTAATAATGTTCATATTAATTTTAGGAGTCCTATAAATTTAATGTATCTTTTCAATAAAAAATTAAAAATTGTCTCGACACTATTAACTCATGGATGACGCTTAGTATTGCAATTTTTTCTTTTATATCTTACAGTGACCTTTTCTCACCTGTAAAAGATGATTATATGCGATTACAACCTAAAGCTTATTGGTTAATAAAGAGATTATGACATGGAAGTGGTTAGTTCATGGACACATTTCGAGTTTATAGCGTCAGATGGTAAGAAAAATAATTCATGAATGTTTTTGCGACTTGAGATTGTTCGTCAAACGATCCCAAACAATTAGTAGTTTGAATTTTTATATATTTGTTCATTGGAGAAAAGATTGACAGTTTAGAAAAGAATAATTGTTAATTAATTTGTAAAATAATTATTACAATTATTAAAGGTAAAGTTGAAAGGATAATGTATTACTCACAAGTTTTAAACTTGTTTAATTTTTTATATTTAAGTTCATTCATTATCAAATACTTTCGATACTTTCAGAGATTCAACTCTTTACATTCTGTTTTCTTGCTAAAATTTCATTCAATAAATAATATACATTTTAATTTTGGGGTCCCTTGTATGTTATGTGAATCTTATATGAGAAATAAAATCTTGCCTGCGACATTAATTATTCAATTGCACAATGTCACATCCAGTTTTATAACTAATTACATATCTTTATTCTTAAATGAAAATAATGTTATTTTTTTCTCCCTTTAGTTTCAAACAAGGATCTTGGAAATGCCTTTTTTCCCCTGGATATAAGGATCACAACGTCCTGTCTGTTGCTGAAGAAGGAATTGTTTTGACATGGAATTGGTTACCACATGAAGACCCCAGGAACTTGTAGTTCCAGAAGGTAAGAAAAATCATTTATGAATATTTCTGAGACTTGAGTTTGTTAGTTAAACGATCCCAAACCATTAGTATTATAGTTTCAATTTTTATATACACGTGATTTGGAAAATAGCTGAATAGTTTAAAAAAGAAACTTTCTTAATCGATTTGTAATATAATAATTACAACTTTTAAAGATAAAGTTGAAAGGATAATAATGTATTACTCACAAGTTTTAAACTTGTTTAATTATTTATATTTAAGTTCATTCATTATCGAATACTCTTGATACTTTCACAAATTCAACTCTTTACATTCTGTTTTCTTGTTAAAATTTCATTCAATAAATAATGTACATATTAATTTTGGGGTTCTATATATGTGATGTAAATCTTATATGAGAAATAAAACAATGCTTGCAACATTATTAATTCTTCAATTGCACAACGTCACAGCTAGTTTTATAACTGATGTCATTATTGCTTATCTTTGTTCTTAAAAGAAAATAATGTTCTTATTTTTTTTCTACACTTAGCATCGAAGAAGGTTCATGGAATGTGTCTTTCTGGAAATAAGGATATAAGAATCCCAGCGTCCAGTCTATTGCTGAAGAAGGAACTCTTTTTGATATGGGATTGGTTACCTGTTGGAGACCTGAGGAGGTTGTAATACCAGAAGGTAGGGAAAATCGTCTATGAATATTTTTGGGACTTGAGTTTGTTAGTTAAACGATCGCAAACCATTAGTAGTTTCAATTTTTAAATACATGTGATTTGGGAAATAGCTGAATAGTTTAGAAAAGAACCTTTCTTAATCGATTTGTAAAATAATAATTACAATTATTAAAGGTAAAGTTGAAAAGATAATATATTACTCACAAGTTTTAAACTTGTTTAATTATTTATATTGAAGATTATTTATTATCAAATACTCTCGACACTTTCAGAAATTCCTCTCTTTACATTTTTTTTTCTTACTAAAATATTCAATAAATAATATACATTTTAATTTTGGTGTTCTATGTATGTAATGTAAATCTTATATGAGAAATAAAACAATGCTTGCGACATTATTAATTCTTCAATTACACAATTTCACAGCTAGTTGTATAACTGACGTCATGATTGCTTATCTTTGTTCTTAAAGAAAATAATGTTCTTATCTTTTTCTACATGTAGCTTCGAAGAAGGTTCATGAAATGCCTTTTTCTGGATATAAGGATATAAGAATCACAGCGTCCAGTCTGTTGCTGAAGAAGGAATTGTTTTTGACATGGAATTGGTTACCTGTTGGATACCTAAGGAACTTGTAATACCAGAAGGTAAGGAAAATCGTCTATGAATATTTTTGGGACTTGAGTTTGTTAGTTAAACGATCCCAAACCATTAGTATTATAGTTTCAATTTTTATATACACGTGATTTGTAAAATAGCTGAATAGTTTAGAAAAGAACCTTTCTTAATCGATTTGTAAAATAATAATTACAATTATTAATGGTAAAGTTGAAAAGATAATATATTACTCACAAGTTTTAAACTTGTTTAATTATTTATATTTAAGATTATTTATTACCAAATACTCTCGACACTTTCAGAAATTCCTCTTTACACTTTTTTTCTTACTAAAATATTATTCAATAAATAATGTACATATTTATTATAGGATTCTATGTATGGGATATAAATCTTATATGAGAAATAAAACAATGCTTGCGACATTATTAATTCTTCAATTACACAGTGTCACAGCTAGTTGTATAACTGACGTCATGATTGCTTATCTTTGTTCTTAAAGAAAATAATGTTCTTATTTTTATCTACATTTAGCTTCGAAGAAGGTTCAGAAATGCCTTTTTCTGGATATAAGGATATAAGAATCACAGCGTCCAGTCTCTTGCTGAAGAAGGAATTGTTTTTGACATGGAATTGGTTACCTGTTGAAGATCTGAGGAGCTTGTAGCTTCAGAAGGTAAGAAAAATTATTTATGAAAATTTCTGAGACAGGAGTGTGTTAGTTAAATCATTAGTAGTTTTAATTTTTAAATACATGTGATTTGGGAAATAGCTGAATTGTTTAGAAAAGAACCTTTCTTAATCGATTTGTAAAATAATTATTACAATTATTAAAGGTAAAGTTGAAAAGATAATATATTACTCACAAGTTTTAAACTTGTTTAATTATTTATATTGAAGATTATTTATTATCAAATACTCTCGACACTTTCAGAAATTCCTCTCTTTACATTTTTTTTTCTTACTAAAATTTTATTCAATAAATAATGTACATTTTAATTTTGGTGTTCTATGTATGTAATGTAAATCTTATATGAGAAATAAAACAATGCTTGCGACATTATTAATTCTTCAATTACACAATTTCACAGCTAGTTGTATAACTGACGTCATGATTGCTTATCTTTGTTCTTAAAGAAAATAATGTTCTTATTTTTATCTACATTTAGCTTCGAAGAAGGTTCACGAAGTTTACTTATTATCAAATATTCTGGACACTTTCCAAATTCCTCTTTTTACATTTAGTTTTCCTGCTAAAGTTTCATTCAATAAAATTATGTACATGTTCCATGCAAAAATTGCTTAGGGAGTTTTTATTAATGTTTTCAATGATTATTAGTAGGGAATTTTTCATAAATAATATTACATTTTTAACTTTTACCATAAATAGGTTCAGCTTGAATACTTCATAATTCTAATTGTGGTGTATTGCTTCAGCAAACCAGATGAAAACTTTTGTTAGTGTTTTAAGGAATTATTTGTGGAATTCATGATTACTACTGATTTCTTTTTAGTGTTAGTTTTGTTCAGTAGTGCTATAAATGTGGTGCTGCTTATCGGATAATTTTATTGTTGTTAATTTATTAATACGTTATAGTGGCGATTATTATTGTTTTTCAACTTGGAATTTGTTACAAACGAATATAATGATATTAAAATATATTTGTATGGAATAATTGTTTTATGTTAGTATTGGTTATTGGTTTGAATTTACTAGTTTAATATACATCAGTCTTTATTTCTTAATTCAATTGAGCAATCCAATCATAAGTTGATTAAAAATACATAAATATTTTATTTTAATTATTTCACTAGTTATGTTTACATTTTTTTTTACTCCTCGATTTTTGTGTATTATACGTGTTCAAACCTGCCATGAGTATTTCTGACGAGCTGTTATTAAATTTAGTTTTAACTTCGTGGCATTTTTTGGTCCTTCTCAGCCACGTCTTCCACCTTGATGACGAGAAAGACTACAGTGGATTTGACGACGATTTCCAGTAATAAGTTCTTGTGATTGGCCAAGTACTCTTGAGCTACAGTTGACCGGATTATAAATGGCCTACCACTGTGGTACATTCCTTCCTGCACTCAGTTAGCTGATTCTTTTACTATTAACTTCTTCGCCTTTGGAACAGTAGATTCTGCACTTAACTAAGGTGAGAATAAATTCAAAGTTAATTAAAATTTTCACGTTACTAATCTGTTACAACCCTATCTGTTTCAGATCGCCGGTGGAGAAGACAAAGAAGACCGTAGTTAGAATGCTTCTTTATTTTATTTCAGTAGATTCTTTATTTTTCATGTTATTCAGTTCATTTTAATTGAATTCATATTTTTTTGCATGTTATTGAGTTTATTTCATTTTAATTAATTTTTTGTTTTGCATATTAATTAGTTCATTTTAATTGAATTCACATTTTGTTTTGCATGTTATTAAGTTCGTTTTATTTTAATTAATTGTTTGTTTTGCATGTTATTAAGTTCGTTTTATTTTAATTAATTGTTTGTTTTGCATATCATTTAGTTCTTTTTAATTGAATTCGTTTTTATTTTGCGGTTTTTTTTTATTTGCATGTTTCTTGCTTACCTCTTCGCTTTGCTTACTGCACATTCTTACTATTTTGCTTCGCATTTACACTACGACGTCCACATGATTCAACGTTTCGTTATCGTGTTCAATTCTCTTCTCAGCTTTGTGGGCCGAGGGAGGGCCTCCCCGAACGAATCCCCTTAGCCTTAGCTTTTTAGTTGTTCTTTGAAAGTGTCTTAGACGCTTTCCGCGGTCTCCACTAGCGTCGCTTCATTTCAGACGGGGTACAGTGGGTTATCTGGAATAGGAGGAATAGCCGACTGCCCAGCTTATTTTGTCGAAATCTGTCCGATCTTTTTTACCAATCTATTAGTTTTTGTCGTTAGTCCTGCTTAATGCTCTATTTGCTTTCAGATAATATGGTATTTCCCAAGAAGACTGAAGACATCGTTTTTCTTTCTTTTTATTGTATTTCCTTTGTTTTCTTGTGTTTCTCTTACAGGTGTTTTGTTGTTTTTACTTTATAGACTGTTATATTCGTAATTTAAAATTATAATTAGCTTTTCCAAATTCAGTTTTTGTCATAATTTTTCACACCAAATACAATTTTATTAGTAATTTTAATTATTAGAAGTAATAGGCCACAGATTCTTAGGGAGGCCTTTTTGCCCCAAACATAATATCTTAATATTAATATAACAGCTTATAAACAATATATTGTACATAATTTTATCTTTCTCTACAGGTATTTTATTCTTTTTATTTTATGAACTGTTATATTAATATAATCGTAATTTAAACTGATGTTTAGCTTTTCCAAATTCAGTTTTTGCTATAATTGTTCAAACCAAATACAATTTTATTAGTAATTTTAATCATTAGAAGTAATTTGGGTGGATAGGGTGGCTATAAGGGGAGATGCGGAGGCCACAGATTCTTAGGGGGGCCTTTTTGCCCCAAAAATAGTATTCAAATATTTCTATAACAGTATATGAAGTATAAAATGTAAGTAGTGATTGCATTTAATTGTAGTAAACTCTTGTCAATTTGTATTAAAGATGTATTTGAAATAAATTATACTATTTGTGTATTATATTCAAAAAAGAAGGAATTAAAATCCTTATTCGCCTAATCAACTGTGTAATTCAATGCCGGTAGGGGTATTTGCCCTCGGAGTAGTTGTTTTTGTTGATTCCATATTTATATTTATTTGTGTATTGTTTGTAAATCAAGCTGTATTGTATCCAGTATATTTTGTATAAAATAAATCAATTAATCTATTGGTGTTATGTAAATATAAACATGATTAAATAATTGTATTGTATTTCTTAAGTGATTTTTAATAAATGTGTTAAGATTAGAAATTGTTTTATTTTCTCAACACTTTAAATTCAATGAAGTAAATTGATAAAGTTGCTGACTTATTTATGCTAGTTCGAAATTTTCGATATAACAATATGTAAGAAAGATGTTTAATTTAAATTCTATAAATTAATTTACGCTTAAGCTTCAAAACTGAATTTTTGTTAGCATACGAGGTCAACAAATAGTTTGACAAACAAAATTATATTTTACAGTTTTTTTGTCAAACTATTTGGTGATTAGACCTCGTATGTGAATATAAACTGAAATTTTTGGAAAATTTTCAACATTTGTATCAGGAGAGCATAAGTCCAAGGAGTTATATTTCGAGAAATAATTTATTACTCGGATCGATAGTGTTCAAAACAAAAAGTAACTTACTTTACCTTATTCTACTTTTACCAAGTATTGATTTATTTATTACCTAGATCAGTAATAGACATGAAGTAGAACAAAAATATATGCCATAATTTTAATTTATTTATTATTTAGATCAGTAATGAACATACAGTAGAACAAACATCTTTGTTTTATAAATAACTTTACAATACATATTCTAATTACTATTGATACACCTATTAATTAAGAACAAATCATTTATTTGCACTATTTAATCATATACATGTTACCATAGTGTTATGAATCAAGAATAAATACATTTCAACAAGATTTTATTATAATTGCAACAAAATTATGCACAATATATTGCTTATAAAGTAAAAATAATAAAATACCTGTAAGAGAAAGACAAAATTATGTACAACATATTGTTTATAAACTGTTATATTAACATTTAACCATTATATTTGGGACAAAAAGTCCCCCTAACACTCTGTGGCCTCCGCATCTCCCCTTATAGCCACCCTATCCACCCAAATTACTTCTAATAATTAAAATTACTAATAAAATTGTATTTGGTGTGAAAAATTATGACAAAAACTGAATTTGGAAAAGCTAATTATAATTTTAAATTACGAATATATTAATATAACAGTCTATAAAGTAAAAACAACAAAACACCTGTAAGAGAAACACAAGAAAACAAAGGAAATACAATAAAAAGAAAGAAAAACGATGTCTTCAGTCTTCTTGGGAAATATCATATTATCTGAAAGCAAATAGAGCATTAAGCAGGACTAACGACAAAAACTAATAGATTGGTAGAAAAGATCGGACAGATTTCGACAAAATAAGCTGGGCAGTCGGCTATTCCTCCTATTCCAGATAACCCACTGTACCCCGTCTGAAATGAAGCGACGCTAGTGGAGACCGCGGAAAGCGTCTAAGACACTTTCAAAGAACAACTAAAAAGCTAAGGCTAAGGGGATTCGTTCGGGGAGGCCCTCCCTCGGCCCACAAAGCTGAGAAGAGAATTGAACACGATAACGAAACGTTGAATCATGTGGACGTCGTAGTGTAAATGCGAAGCAAAATAGTAAGAATGTGCAGTAAGCAAAGCGAAGAGGTAAGCAAGAAACATGCAAATAAAAAAAACCGCAAAATAAAAACGAATTCAATTAAAATGAATTAAATAATATGCAAAACAAACAATTAATTAAAATAAAACGAACTTAATAACATGCAAAACAAACAATTAATTAAAATAAAACGAACTTAATAACATGCAAAACAAAATGTGAATTCAATTAAAATGAACTAATTAATATGCAAAACAAAAAATTAATTAAAATGAAATAAACTCAATAACATGCAAAAAAATATGAATTCAATTAAAATGAACTGAATAACATGCAAAATAAAGAATCTACTGAAATAAAATAAAGAAGCATTCTAACTACGGTCTCCTTTGTCTTCTCCACCGGCGGTCTGAAACAGATAGGGTGGTAACATATTAATAACGTGAAATTTTTAACTAACTTTGAATTTATTCTCACCTTAATTAAGTGCAGAATCAAAATAGTAAAAGAATCAGCTAACTTAGTGCAGGAAGGAACGTACCACAGTGGTAAGCCATTTATAATCCAGTCAACTGTAGCTCAAGTGTACTCGGCCTATCACAAGAACTTCTCACTGGAAATCGTCGGCAAATCCACTGTAATCTTTCTCGTCATCAAGGTGGAAGACGTGGCTGAGAAGGACCAAAAAATGCCACGAAGTTAAAACTAAATTTAATAACAGCTCGTCAGAAATACTCATGGCAGGTTTGAACACGTATATTACACAAAAATCTAGGTGTAAGAATAAAATGTAAACATAACTAGTAAAATAATTAAAATAAAATATTTATATATTTGTAATCGACTTTTGACTGGATTGCTCAATTGAATTAAGAAATAAAGACTGATGTTTATTAAACTAGTAAATTCAAACTAATAACCAAAAGTAACAAAACAATTATTCCTTACAAATCTTCGTTTGTAACAAATTCCAAGTTGAAAAACAATAATAATCGCCACTAGTATTAATAAATTAACAACAATAAAATTATCCGATAAGCAGCACCACATTTCTAAATTATTCAGCTTTTTCCCAAATCACATGTATATAAAAATTGAAACTATAATACTAATGGTTTGGGATCGTTTAACTAACAAACTCAAGTCCCAAAAATATTCATGGACGATTTTCCCTACCTTCTAGTATTACAACCTCCTCAGGTCTCCAACAGGTAACCAATCCCATTTCAAAAACAGTTCCTTCTTCAGCAACAGACTGGACGCTGTGATCCTTATATCCTTATTTCCAGAAAGACGCATTCCATGAACCTTCTTCGATGCTAAGTGTAGAAAAAAAATAAGAACATTATTTTCCTTTAAGAACAAAGATAAGCAATCATGACGTCAGTTATACAACTAGCTGTGAAATTGTGTAATTGAAGAATTAATAATGTTGCAAGCATTGTTTTATTTCTCATATAAGATTTACATCACATATATAGAACCCCAAAATTAATATGTACATTATTTATTGAATGAAATTTTAACAAGAAAACAGAATGTAAAGAGTTGAATTTGTGAAAGTATCAAGAGTATTTGATAATGAATAAACTTAAACATAAATAAATAAACAAGTTTAAAACTTGTGAGTAATACATTATTATCCTTTAAACTGTACGCTTAATAATTACAATAATTATTTCACAAATCGATTAAGAAAGGTTCTTTTCTAAACTATTCAGCTTTTTCCCAAATCACATGTATATAAAAATTGAAACTATAATACTAATGGTTTGGGATCGTTTAACTAACAAACTCAAGTCCCAAAAATATTCATGGACGATTTTCCCTACCTTCTAGTATTACAACCTCCTCAGGTCTCCAACAGGTAACCAATCCCATTTCAAAAACAGTTCCTTCTTCAGCAACAGACTGGACGCTGTGATCCTTATATCCTTATTTCCAGAAAGACGCATTCCATGAACCTTCTTCGATGCTAAGTGTAGAAAAAAAATAAGAACATTATTTTCCTTTAAGAACAAAGATAAGCAATCATGACGTCAGTTATACAACTAGCTGTGAAATTGTGTAATTGAAGAATTAATAATGTCGCAAGCATTGTTTTATTTCTCATATAAGATTTACATCACATATATAGAACCCCAAAATTAATATGTACATCATTTATTGAATGAAATTTTAGCAAGAAAACAGAATGTAAAGAGTTGAATTTCTGAGTGTCGAGAGTATTTGATAATGAATAAACTTAAACATAAATAAATAAACAAGTTTAAAACTTGTGAGTAATACATTATTATCCTTTCAACTTTACGCTTAATAATTGTAATAATTATTTCACAAATCGATTAAGAAAGGTTCTTTTCTAAACTATTCAGCTTTTTCCCAAATCACATGTATATAAAAATTGAAACTATAATACTAATGGTTTGGGATCGTTTAACTAACAAACTCAAGTCCCAAAAATATTCATAGACGATTTTCCCTACCTTCTAGTATTACAACCTCCTCAGGTCTCCAACAGGTAACCAATCCCATTTCAAAAACAGTTCCTTCTTCAGCAACAGACTGGATGCCGTGATCCTTATATCCTTATTTCCAGAAAGACGCATTCCATGAACCTTCTTCGATGCTAAGTGTAGAAAAAAATAAGAACATTATTTTCTTTTAAGAACAAAGATAAGCCATTATGACATCAGTTATAAAACTAGCTGTGACGTTGTGAAATTGAAGAATTAATAATGTCGCAAGCATTGTTTTATTTCTCATATAAGATTTACATCACATATATAGAACCCCAAAATTTATATGTACATCATTTATTGAATGAAATTTTAGCAAGAAAACAGAATGTAAAGAGTTGAATTTCTGAGTGTCGAGAGTATTTGATAATGAATAAACTTAAACATAAATAAATAAACAAGTTTAAAACTTGTGAGTAATACATTATTATCCTTTCAACTTTACGCTTAATAATTGTAATAATTATTTCACAAATCGATTAAGAAAGGTTCTTTTCTAAACTATTCAGCTTTTTCCCAAATCACATGTATATAAAAACTGAAACTATAATACTAATGGTTTGGGATCGTTTAACTAACAAACTCAAGTTCCAAAAATATTCATGGACGATTTTCCCTACCTTCTGGTAATACAACCTCCTCAGATCTCCAACAGGTAACCAATCCCATATCAAAAACAGTTCCTTCTTCAGCAAGAGACTGGACGCTGTGATCATTATATCCTTATATCCAGAAAAATGCATTCCATGAACCTTCTTCGATACTAAATGCAGAAAAAAATTAGAACATTATTTTCTTTTAAGAACAAAGATAAGCCATTATGACATCAGTTATAAAACTAGCTGTGACGTTGTGAAATTGAAGAATTAATAATGTCGCAAGCATTGTTTTATTTCTCATATAAGATTTACATCACATATATAGAACCCTAAAATTAATATGTACATTATTTATTGAATGAAATTTTAGCAAGAAAACAGAATGTAAAGAGTTGAATTTCTGAAAGTGTCGAGAGTATTTGATAATGAATAAACTTAAACGTAAATAATTAAACAAGTTTAAAACTTGTGAGTAATATATTATCTTTTCAACTTTATCTTTAAAAATTGTAATTATTATTTTACAAATCGATTAAGAAAGGTTCTTTTCTAAACTATTCAGCTATTTTCCAAATCACGTGTATGTAAAAATTGAAACTATAATACTAATGGTTTGGGATCGTTTAACTAACAAACTCAAGTCTCAGAAATATTCCAAAATGATTTTTCTTACCTTCTGGAACTACAAGTTCCTGGGGTCTTCATGTGGTAACCAATTCCATGTCAAAAACAGTTCCTTCTTCGGCAACAGACTGGACGTTGTGATCCTTATATCCAGGGGAAAAAAGGCATTTCCAAGATCCTTCTTTGAAACTAAAGGGAGAAAAAAAATAACATTATTTTCATTTAAGAATAAAGATATGTAATTATTACATCAGTTATAAAACTGGATGTGACATTGTGCAATTGAATAATTAATAATGTCGCAGGCAAGATTTTATTTCTCATATAAGATTCACATAACATACAAGGGACCCCAAATGTACATTATTTATTGAATGAAATTTTAGCAAGAAAACAGAATGTAAAGAGTTGAATTTCTGAAAGTATCTAAAGTATTTGATAATGAATATACTTAAATATAAATAATTAAACAAGTTTAAAACTTGTGAGTAATACATTATCCTTTCAACTTTACCTTTAATAATTGTAAGTCGCAAAAACATTCATGAATTATTTTTCTTACCATCTGACGCTATAAACTCCTAATGTGTCTATGAACTGTGATATCGTTTATAAAAAAAAAGCTTTAACTATACTATAATTTTTAGCAATTATGAGTTTACAAACAATACAATACAGTAATAATAATTGAGTCAGTTTTAAAATCTTACTCAAAGAATTTCAACATTCGAAATAATGGCACGGAAGTAGTTACAGCAATAATGAATACCATTTCGTTTTCAACTCTGCAGTATATTCTAAGAAGTTCATCAGGAAATTTTAAACAAATAATATTTTTGGTCTTCTTACCTCTCGACAATAGTGAGAATTCGTTTGGCAGACAGGAAAAAGATGCATTCGAAAAGGTATCTGTGAAAAGAAAGGAACAAATGAAAACCAAAACTAATTTTCTATATCAAAAAAGACTAATGAATGAAAATAGTATGTTTTGTTACGAAAACAATACAAGTGAATTATTTTAATCAATTTTTTATACGGTAGTAATGCGATGGCTGTTATTATTCGTAAGATCAATCGATATAAGCAAGTTTTCAACATCTTCCTAATTATTAAATATGGCGTGGTGAATTACGTACTACTCGTTTAGTTAATAAATGCAAATCGTACAAACAATCCGATACCCGAATAAAAAACTACACACCACATGTAAATCAGTAATTTCGGAATGCATTGTGATATAAATTTTGTATGTACTATTACTTCTTCCATTTTTTTAAACAAAAATGCAGACAAAATCTTACAAGAACCACGAAGCCCGTACGATCTTCGCCGGACAAACGATGCACCAAAGTAACGAGCGGACGGAAATACGTCATTAACTACATTAATAAATTTAAACATTTTTGTTAAATCGTCGTTGTTTGTTGCAAAAGCGAATTTAGAAAAACGCTTTGATAAAATTTAAATAGAATAATTTAAAGCAATTATAACTATAATTAGATATAACTAGACATTTTTGTATTTTAATAATCATAGAAATGCATCTGCTAACGAGATTATCCGAACGTTACCTAAGTTGAAGGAAAGAATCCGATGTAAGCGCGAAATATTTAAAATTGAAATCATTTGAATTATTGTGAAATAGGAAATAGAAATTTCTTATTATTTACTTCACAGAACTGTTAAACAATACCTTAATTGTTCAATAAAAATGTCAGTATTAACAATAAAAAATTAGCGGAATAGTTAAATTTTATTAAAAGGTGCAATAGGCTTTTTTAATTGGTAATACGTACCGGCGGTACTAATTATTACTTCATTAAAATAGCAACCACTACATTCAAGTGGTTTTATTGGATGAATAGTTCATGTAATCATTAAAACTGATTAAACCGCGGAGTGCTATTAAATTAGAGGGTGAAATTTGAAGAACGGGGTAATAGTGCACCATTTAAATTTTATAAATATAACTTGAAAATATAACAAAATTAGGACAATCATTATAATTATATTTATTAATTATTGTACTGTAATCAGTTTTTTTCAATTAAATTCAATGTTTACGTGAAAATATTAGGTATGTGGCTTCAAGTAATGAAGTGCTGACTCTTGCTTTGTTACACAGAATTGGAGAATCCACAAAATACAATATAATTTTTGAAATTTGCTCAGCAATCTATAAAGCTCTTTCTCCAATTTACCTACTTGAGGCCACCCACAAAGCAAGTTTTGAAATATATAACCAAAGGATTTTATGAACATTGGAACATGCCTAATTGTGTTGGTGCTATAGATGGGAAGCTTCAGGGTCGTATTTTTTTAACTATAAATGTTTCCACAGTATTGTTCTTCTGTCTACTTGCGACTCTACCTAAGAATTATTTGTGTATGTTGTATTTACAAAAGAGTACATTATTTCACACAAAATTTACATAATTATAGGTATCACTACTACGATTGTAATTTCTTTTTGAGGCATATGCGTGCTCACTCATAATTATGCTGAAATTTTGTAAAAACTTTATTTTCTGTTTTTTCTTTGTTATTAATTAAATAAAAAATTAAAGTGTTTTGACAATAACATATTTGCAGGTTATGTCTTATTTAGCCTTAAGACGCCATGTCACCTTGTACGTTAAGTGTGCTTGCTCTTTGTTGTGTATTACTGAACGGCAAATGACACTGAATTATTAGACTATTGTTTTTATATTATTTATTTACATTATTTACAATAGTTATACGAAGAGGTGACAATTTTATAGATTCAATGAACATGGGACAATAACTAGACTAGCTCGACTATGGTACGACTTACTGCTTGAGACGACAAAACAAGACCCTCTTAATGACTGGTTGACTTGTCCCACAGATTAGAGAGGTTTTTGACTTGTCCTTCTTTTGTCTCTAGTTACAACCTAGCTGGTTAGGTTGCGCTAGTTTCAGTTCTATGATTATATAACTACTATTCCATAGGTAAACTTAACCTATTATTTACATATCATTGTTTCTATATCTTGATAATTACGTATACATAACTCTTGGCGTTTAGAGCTAGGTACTCAAGGTCACTAACATCAACCGTTGAAAGATCAAGATCTAACCCATCTAACCTAATTTATTTAGTTAAAAGTAACAATGAGTAACTATTCAAAATAAATTACAATTGAACTTATCCACCTTACATTTTTTAATATATATTCAAAAAATGTTTCACTTAGAGATTGGTCAAAATACAATTATGACTATTACATTTTCCTTTCCTTTCGCGTAATTTAAAAATTTGTTTCCAATCCCAAAAATACCGCTTCAAACTTTTTAACTAACAAATACTAAAATGATTGAAATGATCAATTATTACATATGTATCATAATTTAATCTTAAATGAACATAGTCCTTACTCTTTTAATTGTGTTAATTCCTAGTGCACCCAATTGTCAGCAATCCTTCCTTAAACAACAGATAACACATTATTTGTCTGCACTTCCACGGTTTTTTCCGGTACTGCTGCTGTATTCTAGAACAACAGAGAACTGCTACAATTATTTTGATTTTAATTGGTTTTTACCAAATATACGTATTTTTACATGGAACACATCTAAATCCTATACGGCCAGATAGGTCACTTGCCAGCTATCATTTCTACTGGTAGGAAGACTAGTATAAGCATGACTTGTCAAACACAACTGAAATTGTTTTAAATTTATCTATGGATTGTGGTCGCATCTGTGGGCCGCATGTTTGCAATTATAAGAATGTTGCTCTATTAATAAACAATTTAAAAATTAATAAAAAAGAAGTTTTTGAATTGCATGTGAACAATGTATTACATGAAAGCTTATTTAATTAAAATGAATCTAAATTCTCATCAAAAATCGTACTAAAATTGGTCGATTTTAAATGTAAAAAAACTTATATTTAATAAAAACAATGAAATAACAATAACCTACTTCAAGGTCCAATAATTGTGAACTTATAAGGCAGGGAAGTGTATGTATATTGAAGTACCTGGTGTTCGTTTCATAAAATTATGATTTATTCGTTTTGTAATGGCTTCAAAAAACTCATTATCTAATAGTGTTATTTCAATTCACATTATTGGTATAGGCTAATTTAAATGAATTTTGAGAAGTTACATTTTATCTATTTTTAGAAAAAATACAAAACCAATATATATTTTTATGGACTTATCCATCAATTTCGAACGATCTAAGAGAATTTATAGAATCCAAACTTCATGTGGCATCAAAAAATAAATTTGTTTACTTTATTCATTCCAACAGGTGGATATATATTGTGACCTCAAGCAATTTACTTTTCTGTCTTATATCTGAAGATTTTGGATTTAAGGAATATTACAGTATATGTATATTTTTTATTGAAAAATACATGTTTACAAAAAATCCTGTAGAATTGGTAAAAAGTTTCGTAGAGATAATTACGAAGGGATTTTTATCAACTAAAGATAATGATTCTCTTAAATTATTTACAGAAACCAATTCAACTGGTCTTAAAAGTAAGTTAATATCATTACATATAATTCATTTACCTACATTCTTATACATTTGCAATATTTAAATTTAAATTTTAGAAAAATCATTTGAATAAAGAGTATATTTAGTAAACTGAATAATGTAACTCATCTAATTGATTATTCTTTTTAAAATAATTGTGTGGATGATTTTTAAATTGTATATGTCAAAATATATCTCCTGTATTAATATTTTCAGTTCCATCAAATCACAATACAAAAGAATCATGTAATTTAGGCAGCTTAATTATTAAAAATGCACAAATAGTCATTACTAACAGATTACCTCTCTTTGTAGAATTAGTTCTGGACTTTGGTTTGGAAATTATCCTAATTTACACAGGATTACTGCTTAAAAAACGTATTATTGTTTACCATAAAAACATAGAGGAAGTTCAAAGTGTAAGTTAAATGTTATTATTAATCACCTAAGTTATTTATGAATCAAACCACCCTAATTCAAAGACACACGCGGCTTTTCACGTTTTTGTCAATAGAGCACGAAATTTACTATTATCAAAAACAAATTACAATGAGATGTTAATGTTATCAAGTTTAATTGCAGAACAAAATGCAAAATATATGTATTTATTAGATTACTTTGATACATAAAACTGCAATTTATCTAAAATAAATGAGAAACTAATATAATTCATTCAATACCTTATATTATTTTATTTTAATAATTGTTTCATGAATTTTACAGCTTTCAATTTAATGAGATATGCCATTGAATGTAATTTAAGAAAATTAAGCACCTCTAAATTAAAAACAAGCCCTCTTCAAAAAAGTCAAATGTACCAGTTATTTTGCAATAAAATATGATGTAACTTATACCTCAAAAAGTCGGAGAACCCTAAAATTAACTAACATTACATAAACAACAAACACAGTTTTGACACTGCAGAAATTAAAATTTATCATAGCATTATAAAAGTAATTTTCTAATTATTGGTTATTATATAATTTTGAAATTAAAGAGTCTGAATATAATAATCAGTTTTTAATAGTTAACAACAAATCTACCAAGACTTAGCCCTACTATTCCTATGTAACTAGTAAAGTACAAGTTGTAAATTTTAAAAGTTAATAAACACAGTGTACTTGATAATCCTTTAGAACCAAAGAAAGTGTTGCTTAATTATAAAACATAATCACTAAAAAAGAAAAACTTTTTAATCAGAAAAGGAAATCCCCTGAAATATTTAAACAATTATGAAAGAAGAATTTGCAGATATTACTTCACCTTTTACTTATCATTGTTCCTTTAACAGCACTTAAGAATACCATGTTTAGCAAAACAATACGTTTATCTTTTAGGCCCTTTATTTCTTTAGTCAATTAATGAAATTTAGAAAACCAGCATTATACCTCATTCCATATGTTATCAACCCAGAAAAAATACAGGTAACGTTTTTATTGTTTTATTTTCTTCTTTTTATTTAAGAAATGTTGTAGGGAAAATCATTTTTCCTAGCTGGAATTACCAAAGACATTAGTAATGAAGAAAATAGTTATGATTTGTACATAAATTTGTTAACCAATGAAATCAAAGTATCACCACATGCAAAAAGTATGTATTTATTTATCTTAATTCAGTTCTTATTCCTCCATAAATTGATCTAATTAAGGTCTCATGCAACATAATTAAATTTTAAAAAGCAAATTAGGTTGACCTTTTAATTTATTAAAGTTTACCATTTTTTTCTTCTAAGAGTTAGAAATGATAATCGAAGAAAGAGAAACGAAGTAATATTCACGAATTTATTTATTTAAAACTCTACAATTGTTTTGAGCTTTCGAGTAATACAATACTCTTGATAATGTATAACAATACAATATAATACTACTTGATAATGAGCGAAGCCCGAAACAATTATCTAGTTTCAAATAAATTGGTAAACATTACTTCGTTTATTCAACAATTTTTCACAAAAAGTGCATCGTAGATAGTTTGAATTTGAGAAATTATAATAAAAAATCACAATTAAATGATTTAATTTTATTACGTTTGCGTTATTATATTACTTAAAAAATTAATAGTAGGTATGTACCAAGGCTCTAAATTCAATTAATCGTATTTTTACACATATATAATAATCCATCACGGTTTGCACTAGTTAATCTGTTTCATAAGTGAAGCACAAGGTACACTAAATCACTTTTTGAACAATAAACAAACCATTTAAAAATACTAAATTTTAACCACTCCAGTTTAATATTATATTTTAGACGTTTTCACGATGTCTAAAATTCACAAGGAAATTGCTCTATCATTGGTGAAATTGGCAGAAAAAGAAGAGTTCACCGACCAAGAAATATCTGAAGAAGCATTAAGAAAAACACAAGATGTATTTAATTATCTACAAAAATTTGTCAGTCTAAAAACTGACAGAATGAACATGATAACAATAGAATCGTTAAGAGAGAGGAAACTTCATCCCAATATGGAAAACTTTATTTTTAATTTGGCTGTATCCGAAAATATGATGGTGCTCTAAAAACATGACAATTTAAAAATTAAATTTATATTTCTATTTTAAAAGATTAAAATTCATGCATTCCTTAAAGATATTTTTTTACAATTTACAATTACGCACTAAACTAATAATAAATTAGATATGAAAAAACATTGTTTTTATACCAAAATAAAACTAAGCAACAATATCACAAAAAAAAATTACAACCAGTACAATTTTGGATCATCCCGTCTATGTTGCAATTTAACAACATGACGATATATTTTCAATGCAGGACCCAACTTTAATTTTAAACTTGTTAGTACATCTATTCGTCTCATAAGCAGCAGGGAGTGACCATCAATCTCCTAAAAGTTAATAAACTATTAAGTTTTTTTAATTCAAACAATTTCATGTAGAATTTTATTACCCCGTTTCGGATTCGAAAATTTTAGATTTAATTCTATTTTTTTGAAAGTAGATAAATTATTTTTTTAAATTATTTTGTGCTCCTTGATATCTAAAACTACTGAAGGAATAATTACTAACAGGGTTTCTAGATGTTAACAAAACATTAGTAAGAATTCTAGGTTTTTAGATGTTTTAAAAAATTTACGTCTTTTATTACCAACAAACTTAATCTTGCCATCAATTAATGTATTATATACATTTATTTTCAACTGATTACAATATATTAAGTGCACATGACAGCTATACCTATGCTTGTATATTCAATGGGATCTTGTTCTTGGAAATTTTCTGTATAAATAATATCTGCGCATATATGTTTTATAGTGTTTATTAGCATGTTTGGATAAATGTAAAAATATAAATTTAAAATTCGTCATTCTATGAAATTTTTTAAAAAAGTTGCAGTTTTTCAAACAGCCTACTTAAGCACTTGTGCATTTTAATCGTTTAATGGTATTATATATTGCAAGTACTGATGTTGCAATTCTACTATTTTTTCTTACCTGATCTTTAAATACTTTCGCTTCATTGGGAAAATACTGAGCAAAATAATTGTACACGTCATTACATGACCAATTAGTAGCATCTGGAATAGTTGGATCAATGTTTTCTTCGAGATCCAAATCCTTTAGACTTTGTGAATCTGAATGGTTACTTTTAAAATCAGGAGATATTTCACCATTACGGTTAGCTTGAGGACTTAAAGTAGGAGGTGTTGGAGATGGCTGTAATGATCGGTAAAGTGGAGAAGAATTTCCAGAAATTGAAGGCGACGATGATTTGCGATGAATCCCTAAAACCAATTCAACTGTAAAAACGCATTTTTTTCTTAATAGTATTATTAATGTATTTAACAGTCAAATGTGGGACCTAGGTAAATGTCTATCCTACACTGCTGCAAAAATATTTTTCAATAATTGTGTTTTAATTTACAGAAAACAGTACATTAAGAATTCTTTATTTAAATTATAATATTATTAAGTGAATATTATAAAAAGTGTATTAAAAACACATTAGGGGAATTTCATTGTGGGCTCTGTAATAGTTCATTTTATTAATATAAGTTAATAATATTTTGTTGTACTAAAAACTCATTCTCTGTGGACTTCACTATAAGATTATAAACATTACAACTCACCATTAATTATTATTTTATCTCTATCACCAGTAATAACATGCGACTGAATATCATTAATACCCAACTGTTCTGGCATTTGACAATTAATACATAACCATTTCATACCATTCCTAATCTTTTCAGTTATTCTTGGTTGGTGACATGCTGCATGATAAGCATCAGCACAAATTGAACAAACGATCAAACTGCCCTATAATAGGTATTTTCCGAATAAATAAAACAATTAAATTTCAGGCAATATAACAAATGTTTTAAAGAAGACAAAAAGTATTAGTTACATACTGCATCAGATGTTTCAAAACAAATGACACAAGTTTTACAGTGGGGACATTGCCAAGTATTATCAGGATACATCCTTAACATCATATTATCATCACCATTTAAGCAGCTATAGTGAGCTGAAATATAATTTTGGCAAACATAATAAAACACAATTAATTGGATATTGGTCTTACACTTACCCTTGTTACTGCACTCTCGACATGAAACAAACCTATCATTTGATACCCTTGCATTGTTATGACAAACTGAACATACTCCGCCTTGTTCTCTGATATTACCCATTCGCGAATCTGGTCTCGATTCAGAGCTAGAATTATGTTTAGAATGTCTTTCGACGACTTTATTTATTGACCCTGTAGGTCTTCCCCTTTTTCTGGGAATATTGTTGTCAGATGGATCAAACACTTTCTTAGCCCTCTAAAATAATGCAATTAAAATAATTTAAAGAATTGTTATATAAAAGCAATAACCAAATGTTACCATTTTTTAAAAAAAATCGTTCTATTCAATGCACATATGTTTTTGTCAAACTGTCAAGAAACAGTTAAATGTCACAACAAATTAAAAACCTAACCTTACTTTGTAATTAATGTGTGTATATGTTTGCATGTGTATGTTTATTTTTTCTAACAACTGATATGCTGAACGCACCTTCCTTCTGCTTCCTACGCGCAGATTTCCATATTGGCTGTTGTGGTCTAATTTTCGTCCTGGGCCGATTTCATTATTTAACGAATGCTTTTGTTCTTTCTTTAAAAACATTAACGCACCATTGCTAAAATTCCGCTTCTCCGCTAGTTTCACTACATGTTGTTTTACATTGATATTTTCGGAGTCACTTCTCTTTGCAGGACCGACCAAGTAATTACCATTATCCATTCTCATTAAACCCCCATTTTCAACTTCTTTTTCAAGTAAAATGCTCACGTACTTTTTTGTGTACTTTACGTTGTCCTTTGACAGAATATTTTTTATCAATTCTGAACCGGGAACACCTATTTCTAAATAGTCAGGTTCTTGCACGATAAGTTCAGCAATTGCATTGTTTAATATTGCGGAAAATTTTCTTTTTATCTTAAACTTGTCAATTCCGCTGTTTTCTAATCGTCCGTCTTTTTTCAAATGCTTGAACTTCCTAGCCGCGTTTCGGTAACTTATACTCCCTTTGTATTCTACTCTTAACACGATGTCGTTATCAACGCACTTTTGTAAATCATTTTTTGCATCAGTGAAATTTATTGAAAAGCGCTTTAAAAGATAATTGCATATCCGGTGTATGTCAGGTCTTGCTTTCCGATGCCGCAATTGGTCAATTGCCTCCAGAATACGGTCCCGATATCTTATATCACTCATTCTGGTGCGGCTAACGCTGAGTAGTTTTCGAACGCGTTTTTGCAATATCAATTATTATTATAGCAGCTAAAAGTAACAGAAAGCTTATTTACACAATACTATACGAAATGTAATTAACGTAATCGATAGAGTTTGTTTTGCATGCATTAGAAAATAAAACCTGTTGTACTACTGCACCTCTTTACTATATGTGAACAAACTAATTTTCGGAGTCTTTAACTTTTCAAGTGCATTAAAATCGAACAGGTTCATTGAGCTTATCAGTACAGAAACATTAACTAATATACTTATTATATATAAATAATTTCTTATACAATAGTTGCGAAGGATATACAAGCTCTGCAACAACGCACAACTCCTATCAGAAACGCAAAGGCATGCATAAACTACCTTGATTAAAAATATATTGAAATAAAGTGTTACCTGAATATTATTTTATGTTTTCTAATGTGTAACTTCAAGAAGAACACGTAGGCTTCTAAAACCGGCCGAAATTACAATATAATCAGTTCTTTGCTTGTCCGTCAGAGACAAACATAAAGAACCTGCGATTGTTGTCGACGTATTTACTTGAGAAGTCACTCAACGAACTGAGCGACGAGCGACGGCACTAGACGGATTTTGTCCGTTTTGCGGCAGGGTGGTTATGGCCTCAGATGCGCAAGCTTCGGCGCCAATATGAAATACAAATTTTAACACTATTTTTCTATATGTATTCTTACTTTTTCATCTTCCTTAAGGGATCGTAATGTAATTTAAGTATTTATTTTCTTTTTTATCAATTATTTTGTTCTAATATACAAATAAGTGATTCATATACAATCAAATGTAATCGTAATCATAAATTTTATACATTTTCGTTCCAGTCAAACAAAACAACTTTTATTTAAAAAAATATATTGTATATTACAGAAACAAGTTTTTCATTGTCATATAAGTAAATACGATCATTGTATGTGCACATTTATACTTGGAAAATGTTTCTGCAACATAAACAACAATTACGTGCAAATTGTCGCTAACGCGCTAACCGATTTTAACGTTCATAATATAATTTAACCTCAAAAACTAAAATTGGAGCACAAATTTAATTATATCATCAACTAAATTATATTTGCAAATACTTTATTCCGTATATCAAACTGTATCCTCTATAAAACATTTGCTTGAAAAATAGGTTTTTACTATTGTAAATATTTTAATCATATACGTCTATATGTCTACAATTGGGTTAGGTTAGGTTAACTGATAAAAAATATTATTTTAACATAGAAGATACATATTTAGAACTAATTTTCAATAATTTTTATTTTTCATTTATTTAACCAATATAAAATTACATAAGTAATTCTACACGAGGAAACTGGTTACCCATTCGCACATTTAATAAGTACAAGAGAAAACAAAATTAAAAAATAATTACTAATGACTAAAACCAGATTTATGGCAAAAATAAAATTTATCAATTCTTACAACATGCTATATGCCTTCGTAACATATAATTATGGTTAGTTACATATTATTTAACATGAATTATATCATCACCGTCATAGGGTTATCAGTCCGAAGACTGGTTGGACACGCACCTCCACTCCTTCCTATCCTGAGCTTATATTCGCATTTAATAATAATATTTAATGTATCATACATTAAGTTGTAATTGTTTATTATTTAATCGGTTAATGAATGCAAAATTGCATTATTATTACAATTTTTCTGTTTATGTAGGTATATGTAGCCTCATATATTAGTTAATATGCACATATATAAATATAACTCTTTTATACATATGTGTTATATTCTATATTCGATTGAACTAAATAACGCTCATTCCAATTATCTACATATTTTATGAATCATTCTAGCATTAAACAATTCCATTTAAAAGAAATCGAATTTATTTACATTGGTCTTAATCTCATAATTTGTTGATACTACATTGCAAAAGAATAATATATTATAAAATACTTGATCTTTATGTTATCAATATTTTTTTGGTTAAAAGCTTTTGCCTATTGTTATTACAGAGTTAATGATAGGTAAATTCTTAAAATGGGGAACATATAAATAATATTTAATAATAATAAAAATTTGGCGTTAAAAGAAGTACAAATTGTTAGATATTGAGGACTTAGGTATCAGTGCCAATTTTAGTAGGTACTTGTTCTATAAGACAAAAATCAAATACAATGCGGCAAAGAGTAAAACGATATTTATTGTAACATTCAATTAGGAAAAATAATAGGTATAACACAACATGTATCTGAAATACATTCCTATGTAACATGTATATATACATATACATGATACATCATTCGTTGTTCTGATTAATATAATATAAAAGATTTTATAATCAGTAAATTAAATGAGTTTCAAAGTAGAGGATTGACCAGTATCTTACTAATTTTATAAATATTTTAGTCCCTATACTGATTGTATATTGTTCCTGAAATTAATAAGGTGGAATTGAATAGTAAGAATAATAAACTAATATTATTTATATTGATAATTTCTTTGAGGCATAACAAAGGTAAAGGTCTTATTTTTGTAAATTTGGTTTATGAAAATAGACCCTTCAGATTGTTCTCTTCACTTATTTTCATTTTATCTGAATTTAAGAGAAATTAAAATGATTATGAGCTAATGGTGATGTGATAAGTACTATTAATGATGTTTTTGAGATAGAAAAAAAAACACACGGTGGGCCTACTGAATATTTCCGATTCTTGCAGAACAATTCTGTGCAAATTTTTTCTTTTTACGAGTCAAAATTGCACTACATAAGCTACTTGAAAAAATAATTAGCAATTATAAAATCATAAATATTAAAATTATAAATAGAATATGACAGCTCTTCCTACTAGATAAATACGGGAAATTTCGGAGCTATTCGATCAGTTTCGATAATATTCAGTCTACATACCCGGTAGAGTATTTTCTATCTCGAAAACAATATAAGAGGAATGTAGATCATTTAATGTCGATAATGTATGCATTATAAATTTCATTTAAAGTTATAATAAACTAAGTATTCTAGCAGAACCATATTAGAACTTACATTGTTATAATGGATGTTTCGTAGGGCACTTTGTGAAACATTTTTTCAAATGTAATAAAGAATTAATAATTCTTGGTAGTTTCACTAAAATTTTTATTTTATTATTAAAGACGTCTGACAACCGTTTTGATTGTTACATCAGTATCAAAGACTGTGAATGCATAATTTTATGTAATTGTAATTCGGTTTTACTCCACCTTTTTTATCAATTACAAAAATAGAGGATATTTTTTTATTAATAAATTAGTAAAATTTTTGATCTAGTATTTTGAGAATAAATGAGTGTTTCTTGTGTTAATTATTTTCTTATATTTTTTTTCATCCAATTGACGTTAACTGTATAATTTTAAACATCTAATATATAAGAATACGGTTGACAAAAAAAATACAAGTCTATTTTTATAATAAATTTATAATATTAATATATATTTTTATTAACATTAACTTTCGCTTACTTATAACATTTAAATTAACAAAATATCAATGTATAAACATCCGTTATAAAAAGGACAGCTCATTTACATCAAAAACTTCCTAAAAAAAATTAACGTTTTAATTAAAAAATCTTTTTATTTCTGAAAACTTATAAGTTGCTCAAAATAATTTTAAGAAACACGTTTCATTATCACCGATAGTACAATTTTCTATTTATTTTAATGTTTGCAAGATTCTCAATTTTAAAATGCAGTATAAACTCTCTCTAACGAAACTCGAGATACCGATCATTTTTTCAATACTAAAACATTGAAACAAAATTATGATGATACACCTACTTAGAAACATCTCCCAACATAATTTTTTCCCTCCCTTTTCTAGCTGTAGTATAAATTTTTTTTTTCTCGTCCACACAAAGTTTTTCTTTTATCAGCTATTTTCACTGTTCAAATGTAATGTATTGTTTCGTTGTAGAAAATGACCGTTTCAGTACAAAGTTAGTCAGCGTATGGGTTATTTATAAAGCAAAACAATCAAGCTCAACTAATTTCTACGTTTTAGAGTCTTCCGTAATAGAGTTTCATTATAAAAAATTATACTGTAACATCAAACATTTCCAATGTACTAGTTTTGGACCTTTGCTTTGATTTTCAACGTATTCTGTAAAGTTTTTATTATGTATGTTTAATTAAATTAATATCCCTTTTGTATCCTATTTACACTCTGACAAAGTTAAAATGTTTTATCAGTAGATATTCCAATAAAAAACGCGTAAGGACAAAAAAAAACATTTTTGTAAGAAAAAACTATTACTTCGCTATTTAAATTTTCATTATAAAAAACAAAAACATTTTCTTCAAACTATCTTAAAGCATGTGAGATCTTTCGCGGCCAATGTCATTATCAAGACTCTCGCATGAAAGTCACATTGGATGTAAGAAATTACAATGTTTCGTGGACGTAGATTAATTGGAAAACAAAACATAAAATAAAACAAAATCGAAAATACAATGATAAATTAAAATAAAAAGACAATAACACAAGTTTTTTTATTTTTTACTTTGTTAGTATTTCTTCTTTGTTTTTTTGTGTATATTACATTACTTATTTTCTCATTATAAATTTTACTTCTCCTTATTTTACTTTTTACTGCGTTTTTTAAATGGAGCGGATACTACCACGAAACGTTGGTACTGTACATCTAAAATGCCTTTCACACAAATGTATGTATAGCCTCCATCTCATAGGAGATCTTAATCAAATGTAACTAAAAAAAACTCAAAACTAAAAACTTTTCCTATCACTTTCCTTTGAAAAAAAAAACATCCAATAAATACTATGTTTAGTAACCTTTTTCCATCTTATTCCTTTAATGAATCAGGCCTTTTATCATACAATCGTGGCCGTCGGGACGGTCTGAGCCATTTGATTACTTTGTACATTTTCGATGTGCCTATATTTTTTTATTCGTTTCCATTCACCATTGTTATAGTTCATTTGGAAGTGTGTTTCTACTAACATGGTCAAATATGTATCGTCGGGTTGTAGTACGTTCTCTTGGTCTTCTGACAATTTGATTGTTACAATATTACCCAGGTGGGGACACGGGTTATCTCGGGAACCTGCCATGAAACCGAGAATGAGGGCTTTCTCGGGTCGCGTAACTTTATTTGCAGTCCTAAACATGTCTTGAGCTTCCAACATTTGCTCTCTCTGAAATTAATGTTAAAAATAAAATGAATAGATAAATATTGAGTGACCATAACAAATAAATTAGATCAACGGTAACTCCAAAAGAGCAAAATAGATATTAATTGTCGAAACTAATCGAATAATTCCGAAGTTTCCCGAATTCATGTAGTTAAGAGGAATTGCCATATTTTGCTTATAATTTTGTAGATGATTTTATAATTGCTAACAATAAAAATGAATTAAAAAATTATCAGAAATTTCAACTTCGATAAGGAAGGGCAATATTCGGTAGATGCACCGCGTGGTATGTTTCGTATATGAAAAACATCATTACATTCACGTTAATTGTAGAAGTGAGTAACTATCAAACATATATCAATTTTTGAATTTATTAGAGTGTAAGCTCACAAATTTGCAACTGTTTCTTTTGAAATAAAAAATGTTAAAATTGGCGATTTCATTTACAAATTCTGATTAAAAAATAAAATTTTGAATGCGTCAGTTCGTTCCTTATTTATTTGTTAGATACCTGCAGAATGTTCCTTTATCAAATAGCAAAATTTACCGTTTTTTTTCCTCTTATATTTCTTAAGCCACCTACTAAAAGTCGATGAAATTTTACAAATATATTCCTTGATACGCTCGGTAATTCACTTTGAATCAATTTTAGTTAATTAAATTTAAGTTTTTTAAAAAAACATTATCATAATTTCCCTTTACATACTTATAAAACCGGTAAAAAGAAAAGCCCCTCTATTTAAATCATAATTTCCCTTTATATAGTTATAAAACCGGTAAAAAGAAAAGCCCCTCTACTTACTGTAAGTGCCAAACCCCTTCTTTGCAACGTATTGGTGGGTTGCGGTTGTATTCGAATTTGTGTAACTTGTTGTACCGGTCTCGTGGATAGAACCACAGGAGTACCGACCGGTACAGCAGTGGCCGGTTGCTCTGTAACAACGGTGGCTCGTTGACCGGCAGCCGCAGTCGTTATCAAAGGTGGCACCGGTCGAATAGTTGACGGCGTCACGAACTGTGCTGTCGCAAGAGCAGGCGCAGTGGTTGTAGACGCAATAACAGCAGCGGTTGTAGTATGTATGACGTCCGTAACCGGAACTTGCGCTGTCGTCACCGTTGACGATACAGATTGTATTACCGGTTGAGTTACCGTTGTAGTGGTTGACAATGGAGTCGATGCTAAAATAAATAATAAGTATTGCATTAAAATTTCAGCAAACAATTAAGAAATGAAAAAATAAATTAATTTCAGTAAGAGTACGAAATAGTTAACTAATCATAACAAAACACTTAAACCTCTAAAAATACTTCATGAATGCCTCTAGTTGTCAATTTTATTTTTAAGATACTCCAATTATTTTTTTTAATTATAATGGATATATGGACCAACGTCCTCTTATAGAAACCACATTCAATATTAGAGTTGATAAAATTAAATGCACAGCTAGAATTTCATTCTTCTAAATCTATTCACTAATGTCCCTAAAATATATCGATCTCATTTTGTCCTAAAGATATAAACCAAATTTCAATTCGTTCTGATTTTAATTGAACTCTATTAATTATTTTTCAAATAAAAGAAAAACCTATTTAATTAGAATTGAGTGATGCAATAAACTTTTTTTAATACATATTGCAAATTTTTGAATTATGATATAGACATACATACATATTACTCTAAATTCAACAATGTGCCTTCAACATGTTCGGAATATTGATAATATTTGTTACGAAAATTAGTGAAAAGACGAAAATACAGAATTCAATCAAAAATGGAAAAAACTGAATTTTAACCTGTACTTCTAAAAGAAAAGAAGTTCTACGAATTTGATAAGGTCAATGAATATGTTTTGAAAGTACACTGTAACTATATTTGATTCCAACTTCACTTAAGAGTTCCTATAAGAAGATATTCCAATTGGTCCACCCAGACACATTCAGATTTCATAAACATTAGTGTAATGTAACTTTTATTGCAAATATTGGTTATAAACAATTTTAATTTCGTAATTACCTTGCCAAATGACGGATTGCACAGAAACATATACATTATTTGCAAAAAATCAATAAATGATACATATAAAGTGTCTGTCTGTAATATCAAAATAGCTGATTTTTTAAAAGATCATATGACTATTTGTATGTTATTCAGACACAAATGACCTTTAAAAATTTTGTTTGTCTGTCTGTATGGATTAATTTTCAACCTGCTGAACCGATTTTCATAGGACTTTAAAAGACATGAGAAGAAGGTTGCCAAGAATGATATAGGCTAATTTTTGTATGCTTATCTATTCATCTGTCTACCTATCTGTAGAAACTAATCTTCAAAAATGCGTAACCGATTTCGATAAGGCTTCACTGACATAAACAGAAAGTTATCAGGAGTGACCTAGAATACGTTTTTTATGCGAAGTCACGGGACAAAAGCTAGTGCATACTAATAATTTTGTAAATCGAATTGAGAGTATAAAATGAAAAATATAAAAAAAGAAAAAGAGATTATGAAAAATAGAAAACCTGAGATGAAGAAAGCTCAGTAAATGTAATCCCACAAATAGTTATACATGTAATTTATACTTTAAATATTAAAATTATGCATACAAAAACCAATGTGAAAATAAGAAATTGTATTCAGTAACATACCAATAGTTGTTACAGGAGGGGCAGGTGTAGCAGGTGCATATGTTGGAGTAGATGACAAACCTGCAGCATAGTCTGGAGTTGTACCTGCTGCAGGAGGTGGACTGTGTATATTTGCATTTTCACTTGCCTTCTTTGCATCTTCCATTTCTAAAAGATAATGGTATAATTGTATTACATTCCAAATTATGTATTCATTTTATTTATACTTCATTTAGGTAAAGAATCTATTCCTAATAAAATAAAACCTATAAAGTTTTGCTTGTCAAAATTACCTTGCATCTTCTTTCTCTTTTTAGCAGCAGCATAACCTAAAGGTTGATCTGCAATATCTAAAAGTTTTACACCACCTTCTTTTCGTCCAGCAGTAGTCCTTGATAATTGTGGTCTATTAGGTATATTATTACTTAAACCTGTTCTACCAAATCCAGAAGTGGGAACTCTACTAGGAATTCCTTTTAAAGGTGCTAAAAATCAATTTATTTTTGAATTGAACCACAAATTATCACGAAACGAAATATTACTTGTATCTGTCATTTTTCTTGGCATTCCTCTTGATCGGACGGGAATAACAGGTGCTGAAGACTTTTTAAGATTTGAAGCTGCATCTGTAGACTTTTGTAACAATTCCTGTCTTACAAGTGCAGATTTTGGCTTTCGTTTTAAATTAAAATGTTTAGCAGGAGTTGGTTGCTGACCTACCTAACAAAAGATAAAACTATAATAGTAAGTTGAATGTTAAAAAGACAACATGTTCTCTGTTATATTACTTACAATAGACACTAAAGCTGCTTTATTTACATAATGGCATTCCATAGGAAGCATAACTTGATCAGCTTGTTTCTTTACCAATCGACGAAGATCATTAACTAAATCTGTAAAAATTGGCCTCACCTCATATAAATCTGAAATTTCTGTATTCAATGCACCAGAAGATGGATATGTCTTTAAAGCTTCTGCAAGCATTGCAACCCATAATTCAGAATCACTAACTGCTACTTCTAAAATCTGTTCTAGTTCAATTTTCCACTGAAAACATTGTAAATTAATAAAAATTCACTTTTCATTAAAACCACAAATTATGTGTTATTATTATTAATTTGACAAAAAGAAAAACAGACTGTTGTAAACACTTACTTCTTCTGTGTTTCTACGCGGGATGTGGAAGAAACTCAAGAGAAGTTTCAACTTCACTTGAGTTTGAAGATCTGGAAAACAATCTTTGATGTTTCTTAACACTTCTGCGTTTAATTGCGAACATATTGAACCACCTGTCCATGAATCATTTGAGGTTCCTAATTTATTATGTAGCCACAACGATGTATCGCTGTCACGCACATTCGCCATTTTACATATTTGTGTTTTTGTCAATTGTTGTCAACTGTTCTGTCAAAATATTATTAAACATTGGCATTATGGCCAACTGCTTAATGATACCAATATATGAAAATCATTTAGCCCTAGAACATATCATACAGGGTGTATTTTTAACTTTTTAACTAACCTATTGAATTTTTTGTTAAGATTTAAATATTTTTCTTTACGGTTACATTAGATTAGGATAGTTTGTAGTTCTAAGGTTGTCGTTGTTGATATACGTTGTATCTTGTAAGGGAGTAGGAAGGATAGTGCGCAGCCAATTCGATCTCAGCTTTCTTTTTGTCTGTCTGGGTATGGTCTAGGTGAAGTGCAGAATGTAATATGCATTATGTCTATGTACTGAACAAAAGGTATGTTAAAATGTTCGTTTGTTTTCTTGTCCTAATATTTACTTATGTTTAGTTAAATTATTTTTTAATGCCTGATGTATTTTCCTATCAGGCGCTTTTTGTTCCTACTTTAAATAAACATAGTTAAACCAGTTCCTCGACTTTTATTTGACTGAGAAAACAGAATGAATCATTAATTAATCTCACTTCTCACATACAAATTACAAATTAAACACGTTAAAACCTTGTACGTAGCAGTATATTTTTTAAAGTGACAATAAAGAAGAAAAAAACACGAATATTAGTATAAAAAAGTGAAAATAAAAAGTTGATTTGCTTTATTCTTTAGAAAGTCAATGGCAAATTTTACACTACATTACGTACATACGTCTCGATTTTTTTCTTTTAATTCAACATATTCTTATAAAACTAAACTTTACATTTGCAAAATACGCAATATGCTGATTGTGACCAAACTATAAATTAAAACATTTTTTTTCCTTATTTTACTCGTAAAATCGTCTGCAGAAGCTAAAGTAAGTTTACTATATAGTGTTTAAAAACAGAAAAAGGAGGTTTCGTTTATTGGCCCTATATTTTGCCATTCTGAACAACTTTTTCCCATAACTGTTTTCGATTGGACCCATAATTAACAGTGTTGCCTTTAAAACGAAACCTTCTTTTCGCTATTCTTGAACATTCTATATAGTAAATTAAATATAGTTGTTACAGTCAATCCTATATTAAAATAATGAGCAAAGATTTTGATTAAACTTTTAATTTGACCACACGAGAGGGTACCTGTAAAAATTTTTGAAACTATACTACTAGACGTTTACTTTTAAAACTCCCAATTTGTTTTATCGCACATTTTTATTTGCTTTTTTTATATTTTGCATATTCATTTTAGTAAATAATCAAACCACAAACATTATTCTATACAGGTGTATGAGAGAGTGTACTTGTATTTCTTTCATCAAAACGTTATTTACTAAAATTTTATTTACTTCGGAAAATTCATATTTATCATCAGGGGAATTAATGAAATCACACCAATTTTAGATACCTATACATAAAGGTATGTATATAAAGTTGTTTGTTGACACACGTTCTTTTGTCATCAAGGATAATACATTAAAAATTCATAGCTCGTAAGAAACATCGCGAAAAGATCAATTTTTTGTCTTATTAAATTAGCTGTAGCAAATTATAATTACTTTGATGTTTGTGCACATTATTGGTATACGGTAGCGTCATTGGAATATCTATACATAAAGATATTTCAATGATGAACCATTATTTGTACATGCCATATTAATTGCATTGTTAAACAGTTCGAAGGATGTTATCCCTATAAGTATGATCACGACACTATAAAATTCACTTAACTTCACAAACAAAAATTATAAGTATCTGCGCGTGCTACAGCTACGAACAATATATACATCAACAACAGGAGGTAAGTTCTGCTATCATAGCGAATTAGAGTTATTTTTAAAACTGAATTTTAAATTTAGAAAAATGTTTTCTAAAAAAATGTAAATAAATTAAATTAACATTAAAAAAAGCCTTGACGATGATGACATATAATAAGGGGAAGAAATGGAATATATCTATAATAAATTTTACAAAATTTCAAGTATTACGTAAGCAGACCCCATGAATGGGAATTTTTTTAAATTTAATTTTTTTTTACTACAAATTTATTATTATTATTGTTACTGATACTATGCTCTGAAAAGGGCTTTAAATTATATGTAAAATTATTGTACTTTATACAGCCAACGTTTCGATTATTTATTTAGACTTCTGCGGGTTCTTAACCTACATTTAACAGTTTTTTCAATAAGATTACACATAAACATGAAAAGTTGACCGTAAATTAACGAATACATATATGACTGTTTTTCTTATAGTTTGATAATATCAACAATCATGGACTAAAACTATCAGAATTATTATTATTATTGTCATTATCATTATTGTTTAATTATAATTTTAGTTAACTTCCTAAACTCGCTATAATCGTTTTTAGAATATGTTTAGACTTGTAGAGAATTTTAAATGAGTTGCAAGTAAGTTCACGTGTTTTGATATTTAGTAGTTCTATTTAAAAGCATTCACGCAAATGTAGGCTTTTAAATAAAATAAATTTTAATAAGTTATCTTTGGTGCAAACTTGATGAAACATAGTTAATAGTAATAAATTCAACGAATTAATTAAGTAATTCTTGTTTACTCTTTGATAATGACGGTCTCGTCGAAACAATTGTAGATTTTCTTTAATATATTTTGTTGAATTTTATCAAAATCGGAAGATGGAAAAAATTAGATATGATAACACATACAAGCCATCGCTTCTGTTGCTTAATAAAACTTAATCTTTGGAAAGTGCACTTTTTGTGAAACATACTAATTAAATTAAATAAAATTAAATAAAACGAACAAGTTTCACTAAATATTATATTGACTCAACAATACTGTTTCGGCCAGTGCGGCCATTATCTATTAGTAATCTGTATTTTACTCTTGATAATGGCCGCACTGGTCGAAACAGTATTGTTGAGTCAATATAATATTTAGTGAAACTTGTTCGCTTCTGTTGCTGTCGCAGATTAAAAAAGTGTTATTTAGTTTATGTAAATGCATTATAAGAAAGGCTGTCTAAGGTGTATTCTTGATGAAACATGATAAAATAGAAGAATAACAACGATCACGTTTAATATAATATTCGACTGATAAACATTTAAAAAATTTAAAATCCAGCAATATCTCTTGAAATATTGTACACACGAATTAAAAACAAATACTTTCAAATTTTTTATAACTGCCCCTAAAAAATAAATATTTTTCAGTACTAACTGTTTAAATAAAGGAGTAGACACGTTACAATGCCAAATTTAATGTTCATCCATCAAACAATTTCTATAACAGTCTTTTTAAGGTACGAAATCTTAGAAATGAATGTGACCGCCTTTATTTGAATATTATGTAATGGTATATAGTCAATAAGTTTTTAGTAGATTTATATTTATTGACTATTTAACATCAGAATGACATCACCCTGTATACAATATATGTCTATTATTTTTTATTTAATTCTTCATTACACAATTGTGTTTATTTACATATATTATAAAACACTCAAAACTTAACAGTATTGCTTATGCAATATTTATATGATTTTTATGCAAAAGAAAGTATGTACCATCAAATCAATTATTATAAGCGAAGGCATGAAGGACAATCCTATTGTAAACGTGAAATATTGCGAAAAAGAACACTTGCGAGCGTAAGAATAAGGTGTATTAAAGGTGCTATAATTTTTTATAATTAAAGTAATTATTAAAAGGATGTCCTCAAAAGGATATAGCAGAAATTACATAAGCATTTGTAAATACGTTTTTACTTAAAGTGTACACCTGACAAAACATTTTCTTCATCAGTCTTAAGTTTGATTTTACAGCGAAATAATGTGAGTATCTATTTTTTTTTTTTTTTTAATAAAAGTTCTCTACTTTTATTTTAAATAATTAATATTAAATTAACCTGCCAAAACTCCCAAAATAAAAAAGAATAAATCCTAACGCCAATATTTCATTTTAAAAGTTGTCAGTATCAAATTACCATAAAAACAGAATAGTGACAATTCCCTAATTCAATTCAATTAAATTAGGGTTTAATAAATTGTATTAAAAAGTTCAATCTATTTAATAGTTACATAATTTTTTTGATAAATAATTGTCATACAAATTGAATATTGTGTAATATGTTACAAACAAATATTTAAAAAAACATGGAATATGTTCGTATAAAATAAAATATATAAGAAAAAGTGGTTAATGTAAATCCAAATATTGTCGAGATAGTTGTTTCGAGTAAATTTATGTAACATAACGCCTAAACAAATAAAAATAATGGTATATGTCCTATCTAAAAAAGAAATTATTAAAGTTGAAATAGTTACAGTAGCATAGCGCCATCTGTTGCTAACTGAAGTATTTTATTTGATGAAATATCAATAGATCGAAATCGGAAAGACGTCTGATAGTTCCGATAAATTTCTAAGACCGCTTATATAAAAAAAATAGAAACATTATTAAAAAGAACAGCATAGGGGAAAGTATTCGGTTTTTTCAAAATTATAACTGTCTATAATCATATACATATATGTATTATGTAATTATAATAAAAAATATGTTTATAGATTTTCTATATTTTTTATAAAGATACCGCGATGTTTAAAAAAATATAAAAAAGTCAATAAGTATATCAATTTTCGACATTTGTTTTACATAAATTATATAAAACTCAAAACAAAATGATAATATCTATCAATTTAGTGTTAAAAAAATATCGAATATTGTAACCCAGCGCTGCTATTTATTATATAAATATTGTTTTTTTTCTGTAAGATAGGTACATGTATTTAATTTCCATATATAGTACCAATGACATAGTAATAATAGAAACATTATTTAAGATGAAACGTTTTAAACTTTTTGTACCTTATTTTTCAATTTTTCGACGACAAATTACAAAAATAAGAACTGTGGGTAACACAAAGCATTTCAAAGTCGTACAAAACAAAAAGATCTATATTACCTATATGTGGTAATCAAATACTGAAAATTCCAATATGAAACTAAGAAGTTAAAACAAGAATATAAACAGCATATAAAGTAAATTAATTAAACATGCTAAATTCATATATCAAAAACAGTACGTACAAAAAATATCAATATGAATAATCTCTGGATAATTGTAAATAATTAAATTAAGGACATTGAAGTTGTTACAGTAAAGTGCCTCAAGCCTAGTAAAAAAGAGTTATCTTGAAAATAGACAAGTTGTAAAATAATTAAGAATTTCATAAATGAAATCGTATCTACATCAGCATATAGGAGTCCCCCACAAGACACTATTTTAGGTTCTTTTTATTATTTTGTTTATAAAGTAACAACATGAGACACAACTTTAGGAACAACAACGCTATTTAAAAAATCTACTTACTATTTTAATTCACCAAACTGTTAAAAATTATGGACACCTGGACTGAATGAATAATAACATTTATTATGAACTATAACACAGGGTAGAAATTTATGAAATTTTATTACCTGGAGTAGTGCCTATCAAAGTGTAATTGATAAACAACTTAATGAAGATACAATGGAACATACGTCGATCCTAAAAATTTCATTTTTACTTAATTGTATTTCGTTTTACTTGAACTTTTACACTCTTTTCTCAACATGGATGTTTTTAAACTTACAATTTTGTTACCAGGCCTATGTACAAGAAACTGCGTTATGCGTTTACCTCTACAGACTATAATTATTATAATGATAATGTAATTGTATACTGACTGGTTTAAATAAAATAATATAAAGAATACACCATAAATTGTTTTCATTAAAGTTAAGCAACTATTGTTTCATCACATTTACTTTTTTACAGATCTTAAAACAATTTTAACAAGATGAAATACTTGCTAATTCTATGCGTATTTGGAGTAATAATTATGGGAATATACTCCCAAGAGAATGTGGTAAGAATTAAAAAGATATTTATTTTCAAATAGTTTCATTATATAAACAGTTTTAAATACTATAAAATACAGATTAACCTTTAAAATTTGAATATAATAAAAATAAAAATTATGATGTGTATAACTTTAAAGTTTGTGTAGTTTGTAGATCTTAATCGATTTTATATAATATCTAAAATTATTTCAAAGCTCCTTTTTAGCTTTACATAAATAAATATATACTAAAACTATCCCAGTTTATTTTGCATACTTGGGTAATACTCGTGAAATTGTTATTTTGACTTTTCAATTTCGCAGGATAAAACGATCAAAATTTAGAAAATTAAACTATCTCTGATTGATTGCATTAAATTTATTAAATAAACTATTTTTTAAGGTAGTTCCAGTACCCAGAGTATATGAAAAAGAAAACATTCCAGCAGGCGAAACGATAGATGTTGCAGAAGCCTTAAGTTCTATAATCGAAATACCACCGGAAGCAATACAGCCACTACAAGCAGATGTAAATGAAAAAACTTCAAATAAAAAATAATATATCAAAGATTACGCTTTTTATATTTCAGAGTGTTTTGTATATACATAACTACACTTAATTCAAATAAATGAGTATCCAAATTACTAACTATGTTATAATTCGTGGAATAACTTCAATAAAACAATTTTTATCTTTGGTTAAATGCATTTATGTATTTGTTAAACCATTGCGTTTCTTTTTGATGATACCAGTATAACAAAATTTTTCGAAAAGCATTTCTTTGTCATAATTATACATCTAATTATTGTTATCCTAATGGATAATACCTATTGTACATATTTTGTTGATAAAAAATTAACGATTTAAATTGCCTTAAATATAACGAGACAAGTATGTATAAATAATTTTATTACACTATCTTTTTTAATTAATACTTTTCAAGAAAAGTTTCTCATTAAATATTCAACTAATTATATAAAAAGATTTTAATACTATTATTCTTAATGCCAGAAAATTACTTTTTTTTAGCATATCCTTTTTTATGTTCCCATAACAGCTCTTTTATTAATATTACCAAATATTTGAAACCGAATTTGTAATAATGTTGTTTGTTCATTAATAAACTTAAAATTGTGCAACTAGTGTAAAAATCAGCTGTAATTAGTGTTCTATTAATTAAAAAATATGTGAAATATAAAAAAATAGTCATAAAAACAGTTAAGTATATACAAAACTATACAAAGTAGTACTATTACTATTCACTCATTTCCTAAGATTCAGCTTATCATTAATCCGGGGAATGGAGCTTTCTAAGCGAAATAAAATATAACAGGTACTGGACAGTAGGCTTTTAAAAAATGAGAAAAATTTCGTTGTTTCTTTGGTAAAAACTACGAAGAAAATCGTTTTGACTACAATATAAGAGTGTAAGGAATTGAAAATTCTTTAAAATGTTCTCTTGATCATTTTTTCTTCAAGAAAAAATTCTACCATACGCGATGTAGCAGCTACGAATATGTAAATTATTTGGACGCAAATTGGACTCATTATTAATTATTTGACCACTTTTGGGGCAAGGATGTTCATTTGACAAAAAAAAAAAACAAAAATCCAATTTTCGTCTAAATGATTCACATATTCATAGATGCTACGTCGTGCAAGGCAGATGATATAGCTTCAAATTTGTAGAAGTTACGAATTTTTAAAAAAGACGTGTTTTTGCGTTTTTTTTTTCGAAGGTTCAATTTAAAGGTTTTACAATTCTCTAGAACTCTTGTATTGTAGTTAAATCGATTTTCTTCGTAGTTTTCGCCATAGGGAGAAAAAAATTAAATTTTCAGCTTTTTACTGTTTTCTCAACGTTATTTTGTTATAAACAATAATTGATTGTTATAATTATATAGTTTTTCCTCTGTGAGTCATGCTTTAAAACTCTTCACAGTTCAATACCTGTTATTTTTTATTATAAAGATGATCTGTTTCTGAGCTCTATTCGCTGGCATACTTCTAATAAGTCATTATAATACCAAACCCTATAAACAAAAGTAATGTTTACTCTTACTTTTTGCTTATCTATAAATTCTTTCTTATAATTCAATCAATCATACATCAAAATGAATAATAATGGAAAGTGAAATTTTTCAGACCAAAATGGTAATCATGCTCTTAAACTCTAAGTATTTCAAGTGATTTATTATAACAAATAGCTATCCAATCAGGCTGAGTAGCCCCCCACTGAATTTGATTGACTTCACCTTCAGCAGCTGTATAGGCTAATATTGGATCTTCAATTGCCCTTGGCATCTGTTGAATATCCCAAATTAAAGCTTGATGATCATCAGCAGCAGTACAAATGTGACAACTTGAATGTGGAGCCCATGCAATCCCGTTAACACATGCTCTATGATTGTTTAATCGAGCTACGGGAGTGCAAGGTACTCTGACATCTAAAATAATAACTTCACATGAGTCCATTGCAATTGTGGCTAAATAGTTGGGATCCTGTTTATTCCACGCTAACCGTAACAATGGAGTATGTGTAGGATCTTCATAAATAATAGTAGAATGTTCAAGATGTCTTAAATCAAACATTCTTACAGATCCATCTGCTCCTACTGAAGCAAACATATCACGACCACCTCCTGCTCTTGAAAATGCTATATCATACACCTCCTTGTCATGTGCTATAAGTTGAGTTTTAACATGTCCTGATACAAGATTCACACGACCTAATATTTGTCCTGTTTCCAGGCCCCAAATTGTACAAGTTGTATCAATAGAGGATGTACCAATTAAATTAGGATCTACTTCATTCCAGTCAAAACTTGTCAATGGTGCACAAAAGTCTGAATTTTTGTTATTGTTTAAGACACATTCCAGTCGTGTATCAGGTTCACCTGCTCTCCATACTCTTAAGTAATCACCACTACAATGTATTACATTATGAAGAATAACTTATAGAAATAAAAGTAAATTATTTTAACTACATGCTCATTGTACATGGATAATTAAAAGCTGATTTCTTATAGAAGAATTTCATTTTTATTTTAGTCTAAAAAAGAAATATTCTTTACCTTGTTGCTAATAAGTCCGGTAAAATTCCTTTGCTGTCAGGAATCCACATTATTTTTGTTGTTGGATAAGGGTGGTCAAATGTACTTTTAGCTGAAAATTCACTTGTATCCTCATCTAATGATACTACCTGAACTTTATTGTTATACTCTTCAACAAAACTCCCTAGAGCTAATCTAAATCGCTTGTCTGGCCTAACAGACCAGTTCATACTATATAAAGGCCATGGAGCTACATATTTATAAATTTCTTTGCGTTTTCCGGCAGGAACGCCAGTGTGGGCCATTTTTTAAATATTTTCTTAAAGTGACGCGAACAAAAAATTCATAGTCCACACAACAACAGTAATTCAATTCCTTTATATTTCAGTTTTGTATTAATTTGTAAAAGAAGTAAACAAAACAAAATTCTTTGAAAACTAATGTCAAAATTATTTATTAAATGAAAAATTAATGCAAGTGGCTATTGGCCCAAATCCGGAACAATATGCAGTGGATTTGTCTATTTTTAAGTTTTATTCTATATTATCTGGGCACACACTGTTTTTGACAACATATGAACGATAACATGACCATGACCTTACTTTATTCAATGTCCATAATAGTCTTATCAAAATTAAAAATTTAATCTGATTGAAACCCAACTTGTAAGAGAAATAAAGAATTAGTTCCATATCAGTTTCGTTCCACACTTTCCGAGACAAAAACCAAGAAACCAAGTAGGACGTACATAACACAAGTAAGGGTATTAAAAAAAATAATTCAAAATTAGTAAACACGCCATTAGTTTAAAAGTTATACGTATATATTATATATGTATACATAAATATACAACAAAAGAGAAAAATGAAAAGTAAAACATAGTACTACTATAGTTTTTCTCTAATTATATATTTGGACAATTATATTTTGTTTAAATTATTTGAAAAAGAATGAACATGGAGACACCTATAAATTTTATTAGTCCCAAATTACATCCGAAGATAAACTGCACCATACCAGCAGTGGATAATTATGAAGTATCAAATTTAGTTAGTGAAGATTTCCTTACCAGATCTAGAGGATTCTTGGCCTACAGCACTGTAAAACCTCCAGTTGAAATTGACTTTATAACAATTTGTGATGTAAATATACATTATATTGTAATTGGAACAGTTATAGGGACTCAAAGAAGTACAGGAATTGAAATTTTTATCAAAAAAAGATCTCAGTTTCTATCTATTGGACATGCAAATGTAATTGCCGATGGAGTGACTTTTTGTAATAAGAAATTTTATTCTGCTAATAATCCTCCATGCAATATACCACAAAATTATATTATTACCTTTTTTAAGTCATCTAATTTTTGTGTAACTAGTGATACAGTGAGATTGAGAATATTTCGTACAGAAAAATCAGTTCCTTGTTTAAGTAAATTTGAAATATGGGGTAAAGTTTCTAAACTTTGTTCTAATATAACACTTCAAACAGTTTCTCATCTTATTTCGAACAGAAGTATAGCAGATTCAAATTCAAAAACTTGCATAGATTTTCCTACAGAGGATTTTAAAATTCCAGATGAATTTTTAGATTCATTAACCTTTGAAATAATGTCAATTCCTGTGACATTACCGAGTGGAAATACAGTAGATGAAAGTACATTAGAAAAATTTACTGCTGTGGAAGCATCACAAGGTAGACAGCCCTCAGACCCTTTTACAGGTCAAAAATTTTCAGAAAAAAAGAAACCTATTTTCAACGGTTCTCTTAAAAGTCGTATTGACATGTTCTTGTTAGAAAATGCGCATAAAAAGGAAACATACTTATTAAAAAGGACTTTGGGCAATGCTACCTATTTGAAGAGAAAAATAGAAAATAATGTAATTGAAAAAGATAAATTAAGAATCAATAAAAAAGTAAAATGTGATAAAAAAGACAACTTAAAGAACAGTGATGATATGCTGGAAAAATTAATTGAAGATACAATGAACAGTAAAACTTTTATAAGATTTACGACTGATTTAGACGAGAAGCAAAATAATCACGAAATAAAATGTAGTAGTTGTAATATCCAAAATGTTATATATGAAACTCCTTGTAATCACTTATATTGTAGAATTTGCATACTGGATATGTGTAAAACACTATTTTGTAAAATTTGTAAAAGTAAATTTCAAAAATGTGACATTAAGAAATATAATTTAAAAGTTAATAAACAAATTGGGAATTTTTAATTATTTGTTTCATGTGTTTTAGACCAATTAGCTTTTCTTAAATTTACCTATTCTGTAAATAGTATTTACTACATGGTCTGCACCAATAAAGGCAAATTAAAGTATTTCAAGAACACAACTATTTATTTTATATTTCCATTGTTTATACTACTTATAAGATTTAAATAAGTAAGAAGACACACATTTGCATAAATGGTACTTTGTTATTAATTAATTAAATCATTTCTGATAAGTTTTTCTATCTTTACTGTACTGTTTAATAAAATATTTATTATTTAGCAAATTCAAAATATTTAGAGATCTAAGTAAATATTAAAAATTGTTGATATGAAGAGAATATATCAAATTTCATGTATAATAGAAACACTGGCCAACATATATTTCTTTGAAAACCTAATCTCAATAACGTTTAGAATTATTTATACTGAAATCCAATTTAAAAGCAAGTGTTTGTTTAAACTACTTTATAACTTTAAAAAAACCAAACATATAAAATAGTAAGAATAACCTACTACTGACATAAACTACAGTAAAATATATAATAAAATAATGCATTTTATCTCCGTTGGCGGGTTGATTTTCTGATAAGTGTAATTTTCTCTTCTATTTTAACAGTTGCTTCAGCTCTTTTAGTTTTCTTTTCAGTTTCAAGCATAATTTCTGATGTAGCTTCTATTTCATCTTTACTTAAACATTTTTTGGTTCTCTTTCTCGTTTCTCTTACTGTAATAGGGCTATTATCTATATTGCTATTTTCAAATGCAACTGTTCTAGCTTTGGGTGTGCGTTTACTCTTTTTGCCGTGCTCTTCATCTTCTAATGAAGCAATAGCTTTTGTTTTTTTTGCACTTAGGTGGCCTACATTTTCCTTGTATTCTTCATTTTTATCAACATCAACGGTATCTGTCTTTTTTTGTCGTCTTGTTCTTAAAGATCGTCCTGATTCTACTACATTGTTTTGATGCACTTCAGTTTCTGCTGGAGTTACGTCATCATTCTTCCTTCTGGGTCGCATCTTTCTTGCTGTTACCTTATTTCTATCATCTGCAGTGTTAATTTTATTTTTAATACTTTCTGAAGTGTCATATTCTATTTCGTTTATATCAGCAACTTTTTTTCTTTTCGGCTGTTTTCTTTGTAGCGATTCTATATTTTCTTCATTATTAGATTTGAGATTACTTTCATGTTTGATATCTTTAAAGGAATTATGTGCAATTGCAGAAGTGTCGGCTTTGTTTCTTTTCGGTTGTCTTCTTTTACCAGACTCAGTTGCTTCGTTTTTAATTGCAGGAATTTCATTTTTAACATCACTTAAGTGGTTGTTTTCATCGTCATCTAGTTCAGCTCTTCTCCTCTTAGACTGATTTATTTTTATTAAATTTGTAATCACATTCTTGTGAGATTCGGAATTCTCAATTTCAAAGCTCATATTTTCCTCTTTTATTTTCTCAATATCTTTTTTAGCAGTGGCACTTGAGACATTTTTAGACTGTTTCTTTTCTGTTTTCTTTTTATCATCTATTTCTTGCTTTCTAGTTATTCTTTTAGGTTTTTCATTTAGTGTTTGCTCTTTTCTTACTCCTTTTCGAGTTCTCGTATTTGGTTTCTGTATTTCTTCTTCGTTGGTTGTGCTTTCAGCGACTACAGTCTCCATATTTTTTGCTCTTCTGGTTTTAATCGTAGGTTTAATAACATTTTCATCGAGTGTCGGTGAATCTTCATTCAAATTTTTAGTAGGAGTTTGAGTTACTTCAATCTTGCTCTTCCTATTTTTGGTAGGAGTTTCAGTGGCTTTAATATTATTTTCCGCATTTATACTAGCAGAAGTTTTAACATTTTTTCTTAATTTTCTTGTTTCTTTACGAAGGCTTTTGTCATCTTCGGTTGTCGATTCATTTGATTCACTCTCATATTGTATTGTTTTAATTTGCCTTCGTCTTCCCCTCAAAGACCTTACATCTTTTTCGGTGTCTTCGCTTTCACTTAATGATTTTGCAGGATTATAAGAGTTGGTTTTTGTTTTATTCAGGATTTGTACCTTTTCTTCTTGAGAAATTTGTATATTATCATCTTTAGTATTTGTGCGTGTTCTTCTTGAATACAGTAACGGAGGTGTTTTGAAGAGCTCATCTATGCCTTCAACATTCTCGTAACTGTTAAAAGGTCCTTTTGGTTCTTTAAAAATATTTTTTATACCTCTAACGTCTTCGTAACTACATGCAGGTTCTCTTTGCTGTTTCGGGGTTTTAAAGAGTTTTTTAACACCTCGAACATCTTCGTAACTACAGGCAGGCTCTTTTTGTTGTTTCGGGATGTTAAAGAGTTTTTTAACGCCTTGGACATCTTCATAACTACAAGCAGGTTCCTTTTGCTGTTTCGGGGTTTTAAGGAGTTTTTTAACACCTTGAACATCTTCATAACTACAAGTAGGTTCCTTTTGCTGTTTCGGGGTTTTAAGAAGTTTTTTAACACCTCGAACATCTTCATAACTACAAAAAGGTTCTTTTTGTTGTTTCGGGGTTTTAAGGAGTGTTTTAACACCTTGAACATCTTCATAACTACAAGCAGGTTCTTTTTGTTGTTTCGGAGTTTTAAAAAGTTTTTTAACACCAGCAACATTTTCATAGCTGCTGAAGGGTTCTTTTTGGTTCTTTGTTATTTTTGGAACAATGTTTTTTCCTCCAAGATCATCGTGACCACTTACAGATGCATTTTCTGGCATTTCACAGTTTTCAGTTTTTACTGTAATTTCATCACATTCATCTTCACCTTTCAGCATTTTTGTATTACTGCCGGAATTATTCAAATTTTCGCTTGCGGACATCAACTTTTTTTTCCTAGGTGTTAATGTATCAACCCCACTTATACTCAAACTAGAAGATTTGATTGTTATATTGTTTTCCAATAGATTATTTGCGTTAATAGCAGGATGATATTCGAATAATATCGACGACGTGTCTGTGCTGGATATAAAGGAATATTCATTATCGCTCATAGAGTCACAAGATATGTTTTTTTGGTTGGTTAATATTTCACTTGGTAAACTTCGCCTTTTGTATTTTTCAGTGGATTTCTTTGGATCTGTTAATCCACGTTTTTGTGCTGTGTATGTTTTAGATTCGATAGAAATCGGCGTTTTTCTTTCAATGTCAATACAATCTTCAAAGGATGAGTCGTTCTGAAAGATACAAATTTTTATTGAATTATATCTAGGATGCATAAAAAGTGAATAGAAAAGAAACTCACTGAAATATCTTGTAGGACTTTTTGATTGTAGTCATCCTCAAAGCCTGCAAACAAATAAATCAATAAAAAGTGAAAATAAAAACAGTTTAAAATCTTACTTATTTCATCATCCATTTTTTGTCTTTTTTCTGGAAGACAAATCTGTATACTTGATCGTTGTCTCTTTTTTGAGGGTAACTGCTTAGCACCTCCAACTTCTGTATATGGGATTACAGAACGTTTTTTAGGTTTAGAAACTTCGTTCAGATTAACAACACCTTTCGATTCTCTTGGGGAACTCTGTGCAAGACTCTGCAAATTGCCGGTTGTTATTTCAAAGGTTACAGAATGTCTAATTTTTATGTTCGGTTTTGGAGTTGATACATTTGAAAGACTATTTCTTATTGATACTTTTCTGTGAGACTTTGGAGATAATTTTAAAATAGATGACGACCTTTTAGTAGGTGAAAATGGTGCTTTTTCTGATTCTTGCATGAACGAGCCGTTTATTGAAGCAACGGATTTTGATGAGATATTACCCCAATGTTGAAAACATTCATTTACACTGGACTTATTTTGAAAATTACATTCAGGACTTGCAATGCTCTTTCTCAAATCTTTTACAATACTGGGTTGTCCAACCTGTATGTTATTTGAGATTCGATCTTTGCGATTTGATTTTGGAGTCTTTTGCGTTTGTGGTATATTATTGTCCACGATGGTGGTATCATTACTAGTTTCATTGTGTACCAAATCGTCTGTATTAATCTCACCAGGTTCAAATTCATGCAAGAAAACAGATTTGCGACTTTTTACATTTGATTTTGGTGTTTTTGGAATCTGCTTAGGAATTTTGACAACCGAATCAGGGGTTCGATAAACTTCCTCAGACGAGTTTAATTCTTCTGTTGTTATTTCAGTAACCAATGTATTTTCTTTATCGTTACTTTTAGAAAATAGACTTTCATCTTCTTTTATGTTGTATGGAATCTTAATAGACGTATTGGAGGTGTTACTCTTTGATTTAGTAGGTGTCTTTGATGTTCTAGCTTTCTGTTCGAAACCAGAAGTGTTAGGACTGAATTTTATCATTGAGGACACTCTTAGAGAATTTGGAGATTTCTGCGTGATTTTTTCAGAAATATTTAATTTATTTGCATCACTATATGCACTGCTGCTATAATCATTGGATCTCTTTAAATATAAAGATGTATTTGATGCTTCATTTAATTTCTCTTCAGAGTTCTTGAAAATAGGAGAAGTTTCTATGCTCCGTTTACTGCTACGTCTGCCTGATTTTCGGTTTAGCTTTGACGAGCTCTCATCAAGACTCATGTCGTTTAGTAATTCAAAACGATTTGATGAGTCTAAGACATCTACATTATCCTCTGCTTTTTTTAAACTGTACCTTGTTTTTATATTTTCACCGGATTTTAAATTTTCTTGATTATGATCATCGAATGAATTTGATTTTTTTAAATGTTCCACTGCTTGTTTGTTACTGTGTCTAATTGATACTCGATTTGCGTTTTGTGGGCTTACCTCTACTTTAATTTTTTCTTTATTATAATTGTTTGATCTTCTACCTGTTTTATTGGGGTTCTCATGTTCAAGACTTGAGAAAAAGTTAGCACTAGAATTTTTGTTTATATCTTGTTCATAACTGCTTTGTTCAAAACAATCAGAAACTGATGTATTTTCTGAAATGTTAATGTTTTCTTTGATACTGTATCTAGTTGATCTTCTTTCTGTTGTTAATCTGCTTAGTTTTTGTTCAAAGCTTTCTTCCATAAGACTATCAATGGTATTTGATTGTTCTGATTGTTTTCTATTTAACCGATTTGGTCTTCGAATTCCCTCTGATTCTTTTCCATCATATTCAAAATTTCCTTGGTCAGAATATTGGGATGTATTTAATTTATATGCTATTTTGTTATTTTCCTTTGATTTTCGATTTTCTGTTATGTTACTGTTCAATTCCTTTCCAAAAGATGTTGTCAATATTCTTTCATCTTCATTTACCTGGGGCTTGATAGATATTCTATTTATATTTGTTGAGCTATTATTAAGTTCATAACTCACCTGCACTGAATCTTCTGACATTTTCATATCATTTTTAATTATTTGGTTATTAGTGTGTCTTTTTGATTTTGTGTATGCATTTAATAAGCTTTTATTTGACTCAAAATTGATTTCATCTTCTTTGTTAGAGATACACTCACTACTGATTCCTGCTAAATTTTCGACTGCTTCACTTCTTGAAACTAATTTCTTATTAGGTGAACTTCTTAACTGCATGCTCCTAGGAGTAAGACTTACTGATTTGTTAGCTCTTTTTCTTTCCCTCTTAAGACTTGTGTTTTTAATTTCAGTTGTGCATTTTCTTAATAATCTTCTAGAGGAGTCAAAGGATTTACTAAGCCTTTTCTGGGTTCCAGATGGAATGGGAGTATCCAAAATGTAGCTTACATTAAAAGATGATTCAGGAGTTTTAGTGACTTTATTTGCACTATTCTTTTGTATACTTTTATGCATACTTGTCCTCCTATTAGAAATTGAGGATGAGTTTAATTGCAAACTTGAATTGTTGGCAAAGTTGACCATAAAGGTGTCACAATTTTGAGAACAGCTGCTCGTTCTTGTTGCATATAGTGGTGTACTTCGAGTTGTAGTCTTTTGCATAGATGTACCTGTATAATTAAGAGGTGATGATTCAGTTGAACTAATTTCAATGAATGATCTTTTTTTATCTGTACCCTTTGTGGGCTCAGTATTATTAAAAACATCTTCCAACTTGATTTTTGTTCTGATTTTGTTTGAAGTAACAATTGATGATATAGGTTTTTTATTCATAACAGGAATATGGGAAGAAACTTTCTCAGTTTTGTTGGATTTTGTTGTTGGCTTTCTAAATTTATACATTTTTCCTGTTGAAACACTAATCCTATATAAAAAAGAATACAAGATTAAATGTTAAATAGTAAAACTAAAAATTCTACCATACCTTGTTGATGGTTTGTTAGATGTTTTATCAGGTATAGGTGTTTTAGAGAATGAAGTGCTAAAACAATAAATCATTGCATTTTTATTATTTGATTTAAGAGAGTGCAACACACCTTATTAACTGACTTTTTTTTGTAGGAAGTAATTTATCTGGAGATACTTCTTCTGAATTAAATTCCACTTTTTTATTTAAAAGACTGAAACAGTTAAAATAATAGACTATAACTACTGCCACTTCAGTTGAAATTAAAATTATACAAATAAATTAAGGTTAACTACTAAGTTTAAAAGTTAGTTTGCAAATATTTTATAGCAGCTATTATTTTTAGGCACTTACTTTGATGATCCTGATTTTCTAGAACTTTTTTGATTTCCCAATTTTTTAGGAACTGAGGAAAAAATAGATGATAACTCTTTAATTTTCTAAAACAAAACAGAATTATAAATTTTGTTTCTTGATAATATTACGTATTTTATTTTTATTCCCAATTATTTTGTTTTTAGGTGTAGACAGCATCTTTAAAAGATACGCAATGATGATTTGATTTTTTTTGAGCAAAATACAGAATCGTATCATTTAAAAGTTTATAAGAATCATTATTGACACTGGACATGAAAATCTTACTAAATATAATAATTGCAAAATAAGTCTCATTTGACTATAATCTTTTAATTACATACCTTTTTACTTAAAACATGATTTTCATACAAGAATCGTTTAGTTGATATTTCAATAATATCTCCAGACTGAAGAACTTTAGATACATTAATTCTTTTTTTATTTACTGTAATTGGAACTACTGCATTTTTGTTTTTCAAAACAGCCTTAAATAAAAAACAAGATGTAAATAAAATCAATAACACAAATAAATTTTTTGTTGATCACTTACTATACCATTATCTTTCACTATGATAATGCACTGGGTATTAAAAAGTTTATCGTCATCGGTTAAAAAACGAATGTTGTTTGACAACCCACCACCAATTGCCCATGCTTTTGGGGCAAGTTTATATTTACGAATAATCGTTTTATTTTTCAATAATGTCAGATAACCATATAAATTAGGTTCAGTCATTTTATTGTGGTTAACCCTAAAGAGAATTATGTATTTTTAGTTTGAAATTGTAAAGAATTATTAGTTAGTAATAATAACAAACAATATCCACTTAATTTATGCATTAATATGTTACATGTATTTAAATAAATTTTAAGACGTATACAGCAACCGCTATCAACATTTACCATGAAAAAGTACAAATAAAAACACTATACGAAATAATATAGATACCTTTAAAAAGTAACTTTGAGTACTGTTTAAATGAGTTTTGCTGTAAACTTTTAGACTCTTTTTTCAAATAAGCATCAAATAACTCACGCACCTAGTCGAAATGTAAACCGTGAATAACGAACTTTTTTGTAACTGTCATTTTAAATTGAATTCTGTTGTAATATGCAGTAATCAAATCAGCAACTTTTTAAAAATAACAAAAAAGGAAAATACTCATTGTACATATTTGAAATAATTTGCGTTTATTTAAGCAGTAATATATTTTGTTACAATAATTATCATTTTTTATTTAAAAATCGGTTGTTCAAGTTGATACAAATCAACTTCACATTCAAATCTTATTAAACAGTTCATACCATAAATGACGATACTGTGTTTTTACCATAGGTTATTACCTGTGGTTATTACGTTATTACCCAACTAAACAAGGTACCCACAGATATATTAACCCAATTCCATATTCCAGAACTTAACCTTCAAAGTTTTATAAAAAATAGAAGGTTGATAAAAATAGTAAAAAGCATATAAAATAAAACAGACATAAAACAAAATCAAAATAAAGAACTAAAGTAAAGTAGAAAATTAGTACGGTGCAAAATCAACGATTATTTATTGATAAGGAGATCCAAATGTTTGGAAAGTGTCTGAAATAATTTCCTTACTACTATAACTGATCAAATATTTCGAATTTCAATTAAGAACATGTATGTAACTAAAAGGCCTACATTAAGGATAAACCAGTCTGATTTAGAGTGTAGAAATGGATGTGGTTTTTATGGAAATGCCGAATGGGAAGGGTATTGCTCTAAATGCTACAGAGAATATGTTAGAAAAAACCGAGAGCTGCAAGGATCTGATGGAACTTTAGATACAAATAAAACTCATATATCAGGTTTCTCTAAATTTGAAGAAAAGAAGAGGCAACAAACTGATAAGAAAAACAAGTATTTGAAAAATCTTACACCAGTGTTTAGGAAAACATCTTCAGCCAGAGGTCTGCTAATAGTTTTAATGTTAAAAAATTTAAAAGTAAGCTTATATAAATATTATTTCTTTATTATTTAGAGTTAACTCGCTCTGAAAAGCACCCACCTAGACATGCCAATCCAGAAATTGAAAAACTTCTAGCAGAATATATTTCTTCTTTTGGCATATGGGGTGAAAATGTTCGAAAAGATTTTTTAAAATGTAGTAATTCTGTTTACACAAAAGTGAGAAGCGAAATTGATTGCAAACCCATTGATGAAATAGCAGATTTAGTTCAGAGATATTACACAATGTTTTCAAATCGGTTACAGAGTGAACAAGTGTATGAACATGTCAGTCCAGAAGCTAAAGATCAAATATTTGATTTCTTTGAAAAGTTTGTAATGGTACATTTATACAGGTGAGTTATATTTATATGATTTTTTTTTCATATCACATATGTTTATTGAAATAATAATTTTGTTTTATGTGTAAAATAAACATACAAAACATGTTTGAGGATGTTCATAAACAATTTCATGCATTTTTGAATTAATTAAGGATCATATTCCCATTTAGAGACATTTTAATATTCTCCCATCTCAGAATAGTTCACTCCTTCCCTTAAACAAAAAGAGTAATAAGGATGTCGTAATAAAACTTAAACTAAATAAAATTATTTTTCTAATTTTATTTTAAAAAGTCATTTTAAAATTAATATTTATTGTCCTAATGGTTTTTTGATTTTGCTGTTTTGGCATATTTTATTTTGAAAAGTAAAAAATAAAGGTATTTTTAAGTGATGTCACGTTTAGGTGACCCTTTCTGTGCCCTTGTCATATTTTATGACGTTAACGTCAAGTATATTAAGAACGACATTTTTTGCTCTCATTTTTTTTACTTTTCTAGCATTTTGTTTTGCCCTTACACAACTGTTGATGAAGAAAAAGATTTACTAATTCAAGAAAGAATTCGTAAATTAAGCTGGGTGAATGCATATCATTTAGGTTGCTGTATAAGTGAAACAAGTATGGAAGTGAGAGAATTAGTGTATACGGCAATTACAGAACTTTTAGGTATGTTACATTATTTGCTGTATCACAAAATTTGTTACCACATTTTGGTACAAATTTCTTTTCACTATAATAAACTAGAACAAGATGCATATTTTTTTTATGGTGATCGCATTTAATTGAAAAAAATTTAAGTCTTGCAAAGTAAACCATCAAAAATTTTGTTTTTGTTTGAAATATATTTTGTAACTTTTATTTTAACGAAATTACAAATGAATTACGCTGAGTTGGTACACGTTGTACACTGATACGTACTTGAAAACAATTTTTTTATGTTATTTTATACGTGATGCGGATTTCTTATCTATGAAAACAACAAGTTCCTTTATGAAATAAAAAGCAACCACTGTATACATTACGCATCTTTGTATCACTCTGTTAATACTAACTATATTGTCAGGAATGGATTCAGTAAAAGCGCCCCAAGAAAAATTGACTTGCGTCGTTAAATGCTGTAGAAGTATAATGGAAGTATTACAACATTGCCAAGGTGGTCCCGTTAGTGCTGACGAATTTTTGCCTGCTTTAATTTTCATTGTATTGAAAGCTAACCCAGCACGTCTTAAAAGTAACATGAACTTTGTTACTAGATTTTGCAATGCACAAAGACTGATGCAAGGCGAAGGAGGATACTATTTCACAAACGTGGTAATTTACAAGAGAATGATTTTAATAAAAAAGTCCTTGTTTTTAGAATACTGTTCTTATAAAATTACTTTCAACTAATATTTTGTTCTTTTTTGTTTGTTTATTTAAATTTTGATGATACATTATTTTTAAAATCTTATATTGATGTTCTTAGACCATCTAATTGTCATATATAGCAGGAAATAGTACTTAAAGTAATTTATAGATATTGAATATTTCATAATAAAATTTGTTATAGTGTTGTGCAGTGTCGTTTATTGAAAGTCTAACTGCAGAGTCACTAAATATGCCAGAAAACGAATTTAAGGCATACATGACTGGTGCTATAACCCCTGTAAGTGCTTGGGAATCTGCTTTGGTTGCCTGCGAAAGTATGCATCAGCTTTGCGAGCATTTGACGCAACTAAAGATGTTATCAGATAGAATTGACACAGTTAAACAAGGTGCTGATACATTAAAAAGTGATGTAGAAAAGTTTCAAGTAAGTTTTAACATATAATTAATTAGATTTATACCGTATATCAAACAGGAAGCTTTTTCTGTTAAAGATTAGTATATTGGTATAAGACATTTTAAAGCATTTGTATATAAAATAATTATTTATTCAACATTAATAACTAAAAAAGAAAATAAGAAATTGAAATATTTGAAGAATTTTTTAATAGAGGTTAATTTCGATACATTAATGGGAATTAATTTTCACCTACTACAGATTGGTGTGAAGCCAAAATCTGGCAAGGGCGTGACATCACTAACAATTTATCCTCATTAATTTGAGGTAATATGTAGTGGGTAAAAAATAATTAATTAAAATATGATATACTTGGGTATTATTTATTAATATTTTACGTGAGGATTAATTTCACAAATATTACTTAATTTAAATAAATCTTAATTAAATTGCAAAAATTAAACCATTTTTTAGACAGCCTCTTGTTGATAATACTCACAATTAGAGTGGGCGAAACACGTGTCTGTTTCTTCAAAAGTTACTTGTGTTAATTGGGGGTGAATCTCTTAATTTATTTACTTACAATAGTCTCCTTGACTATTCTTCTTACCCAACTGGTAATAACATTAAATATAAATAATTGTAACAATACACTATATTCACTGACAAAATTTATATGAATAAATTCTAATCAAGGCAATAACATATATATGCACTTATTTTGGAAGTTATCAAAAAAAGGGGATTTTATAAAAATCTGTTGTATTATAATTAATAATATTTTAATTTTATTAGACAGAAATAACTACGAAAGTAGCAACAACCCTCGAAAGAATTCCGATTGTTATAAAACCGCCGCAAACACTTTTTATTTGGAGTAAGGAAGGACTTTTCGGAAATAAAATACAATTACTGACCTTATCAAACAGCAACAAAGTATCTAATGAACATAATTTGTTGGACAAAAGCATGAATCATGATGACAAACCAGGCACATCAAATTATTATTGGAAAAATCTCCAGATTCAATCTTTCGGGTTGCCACTCGACGCCCTTGAAAAACCTAAATTAGAAAGACATGATCTTGATATAAAAAAAGACATACCATTTTCACCTACAAAAAATACACCTTCAATTGCTAATATATCAGGTTTATCTGGTGTAAGCTACGACATCGATTTATCTGATCTAAGTGCCGAAAATAGCATAGCGGATGAGCTGACTCCAGAAAAACCAAAATCCAGTTATAAATCAGATCCTTTTAGTCCGGACGACAAATTTTCTTTGAATTCTTTCTCACCTGTACCCGATTTCTCTGGTAATGCAGATGTTACAAATGATTCCGAAATGAATGCCTCTGTAATAGACAAAATGGGAGATACGCCAACGTCAAATCTACCGTCTCCTTTGAAACCAACTACATCCTATGTGGGTATAACCAAACAAGGTTGGCAAATACCAAATATTCCTTGTAATACAGGAGAATTTAATTTAGTCGGATTGACTGAAGCAAATTTGAGCCAAAAGGAATCTGGAAACAGTTAAAGAAAATCTGTGATTATTAGATATATTATTTTTTTCAATGATATAGGCAAGTACTGGACAAAACTAGTCAGGGTTGTAAATGCTATTAATTTCTAAAGCCTGATTTAAAAAAAAATTATCACCTTCGAAGCATTGCGTTTTATATACTTAGTTTTAAATGTGTTCTTAATAGTCTTTTAATTGTTGAAATCTGTGTACGATTATTAATAAGAAAAGATAAAACCATAAAATAGAAATCTGTTGACTTTTTTAATTATTTTTCTAACCACGTAATTTATGAAACAGAAACACACTAAACATAGTCAAATAAGGAATATTTTTGTTATGTTGGTTGGGTTAGGTTAATGTGAATTACACCCTTTTCGTAACGTAACACAGACATGCTCATAACTTTTGATTCGAAGGTTTGTGACACCTTTAACCCCCCACCAATCTAATATTCTATTCAAGTTTAACTTCGTGTAGTTTTTGTCTATTATTAAATTTTCAAGAATACATAAAACTATATTGACTACAATTGAATTTTACAGCAAAACAAATTTACGTGAAGTTAAAAAATTATTAAAAAGGTCAACATATTATAATGGATCTCCACAAAGTAACAGCATTCTCCATTAATTTATATCATAAGATTTATTTTGCGACAATCTTGTACGATCTGGACAAGATGAAATGAGTGCTTTTATTACGTCCTGTATTATAAAAAATGTTTTATAGCAAAAACTAGTTTCTGATTATAATTTGTAAATGTCCATTTTAACAAATTTGCTCTTAATAAAATAATTGCTAGAACATGTGAATTGTACTTCAAATTCATGTACGCATTTTTTAGTGATTTTTCACATTGAAGAGGAAATTAGTCCGTTGAAATGGAATACAGATTTTCTTACAAACTTCATCATCTTTTTCTAAAAAGGTTAGTGAAAAAAGTTTAGAAGGATCGATTATCTAAATAATTGTACGCAAATTCGTGTTATGTTATGTATGTATGTGAGAATTATAAATATATTGTGAAAATATCCTTGCAAAATAAAATGTAATTAACAATGTTATTCGTATGTTTATACAGTAGTCAGTGAAAGTCAACATTATTATATTAATGTTTTGCTGCTGCATTCTATAAAGAAAAATGAGCACAGGCTGCAGTATAGTATTTGGGGCAATGCCCATCAGGGGTTGTGAGATCATGGAAAACCCATGAATAGAGTATTATATTTGTGGGGGGTAAAAGGTGTCGCTAATCTTCAAATCCAAAGTTGTGAGCATGTCTGTGTTACGTTACGAAAATGGTGTAATTCACATTAACCTTACCTAACCAACATAACAAAAATATTATTTATTTGACTGTGTTTAGTATTTACATATATTCAGGTTTTAATTGGGTTAAGGGTTGTGACACGAAATTATTCCAGTACTCATGAGCTTTCTGTCAAGGTACCACATCCCTTGGTGAGCGTTGCTCCAAATGAAATACTCGGATAATTTTTTATAGAGTTTAATTTCAATACATTAATTGTTGAATGAATCTTTATCTACTACAGATTACCTCAAATTAATGAGGAAAAATTGCTGTCACGACCTCAAGACTATACTCCAGCCCAAGCGTCATGTTATCCAGCTTACCGTATTTTTAGAAAATAGTGTTATCAAGTTACAATAAATATAATTTTTTGAACGGAGATTTGAAATTGAGTAATAATAGGTTCAAATGCATTACCAGATACATTAATAAATGGTCAAACATATTCGAGGGGTCGCGGACGCAAAAATAGCGCTATAAAAAAATGCAGGTCATTGAGCGTTTACAATTTTTTGATTAATTTAAGTTACTAATCTCTTTTTTGTTATATATATATATAATATTCTTATGAATTTTAAAGCACGATAATAGTATCAAAACTATTTTACAATACTATGCAAAAAAATCATTTCTGGCCAGGGCGCCCAAGAGTACTATTTTTCAAAACTTTATACCCCATCTATTTTTCTTCTGATTTTATACTGTCTCTAGCTGTTATACACACATTTCGTTTACGCATTCATACCAAAGGTATATATTTCTTAATTAATTCTGTAAATGTTGGTATAACCATAATTTGAACACGTAACTCAGTTCATTGTTGTAAGGGTTACAAGTTTTGTGAAATACGGTAATTGAATTTATACAAAATATTAAATTTAGTACTTTTCCTAGCTATCACACGCATGTACAGCCACAAACATAGCCGAATTTAGTTAAAAAGGGGGTCGAAAGAAGTCAAGAAGGGGTCGAATAAAATTAAAAAAGGAAGATATATCTATAACGTTGTTTGGTGGATTAAGTCTGGTAATGGTTGCCGTAGTTTTTAATTTTTATTTTGGCTATTACTATTAGGTAATGTCCTTCTTTTTTAACTTAATTTAATTTTCGGCTATATTCGTGTCTCTACAAGGTGGAACAGCTGGACTCTTGTTAGTTTAGTCATTATTTTATTACCGGTATTAGGTACTTTAGTCGTGAACCAGAAGTTGTATATAACTTGTTGGTTTCATTATTTTTATATATAATGAATAGTATATTTTAATAAGTTATTTATAATTTAGTGAACTTAGTAGTGCAATTAGTAAACCTTTGATAGTTTAATATTTGTTTGTAAGTGAATTTTTATTAATAAGGACATGACGGAATTTTGAATATTATCGTGTTAGGTAAGTAAAGTATTACTTTAAAAATATGAAATAGAAAATTATAAATAATAGCATAAACATTCTAGGCAGTATCAAAATGTAACATAAGGTTATATTATTTTCTTTCCTGTAAAATTTCTGTACTGAAATATTAACTAAGAGATTTTGTAGTTTTTTAAGGTTATGTCTATTTTACTAGTAGTGTCACTCATTATTATACGGGTACTGTAAAGAAATATGCCGTAATGTAAATATTTTAGTAGAAACGCAATCTCACGATGTTTTATTAGTAAGTGTCTAATAATTTCACACATATGCAAGTGGAAACAAAGTTGAAATTACATGCAGTCACATTTGAATGAGTTTGCGGTTTTCGGGGCATACAAGTTTCTTGGGATTGTTACATATGACTTATGTTAAATTTAAAATAATATTAAGCAGTTTCCTTCAGTTAACTGTTGTTTAAAACTACGAACATTATATAGGTATGATAAGGAAATGACGTTCAAAATCACTATTTTTATTTATTTCTTTATGGTACATACATATATACAAACATTTTTAGTAGAAAGGTATTTACCACTTTGGTAAGTTTCTTAATGTCTTAAAACATTTTTTCAAGTGATGTTCACAGCATTCTCTTTATTTTTAATATCTTACAATTACTGAAATATTTAATCTTGAAAATAGTGTATACATTAGTAAGAAACATAAAGTAAAAATGGATAATAACAAAAATATTGAGGTCATGGAATAACTGTATTATTATTTAAAAAAAAATTTTAATCTTCAGATCACATTTTTCTTTTCATCATTTCATCTTATTGGTTCTATTTACCTGAATGGTGTTTTCTTTATTATTTTTGTTTCTAATAACTAACTGGATGCTGGATAACAGTCAAGTTTTTACGATCAATTGTTTATCTAAAAGGAATGAACTAAGGTAGGAAAATCGTCGTGAAAAAATCGAAACACATTGTATGTATAAAGATATGCATGCAATAAACTTATTCTTTGGGTTTTTCCGCATACGAAAAATTTTTATGTACAGGTCGGCAAGTGTTGACCACTACGCATCTGTGGGCGTGTTAGAACTGAAGCTTTTTCTACGTTGATTGTACTGTACCTCTCTTTATCAGTCAAAGTAGAATAGAAGTTTTACTTCTGCTTTGTGCTAATTATTATATTTAACAGAGATAAAAAAGCTGTAATATATTCCTTTTAGTAGAGAATGGTATTGTACTGATATATGAATTGAATTGGCGACTCTGCATTTTTAATGCAATAAAACATATCGTTAGAGGCTATTATCAGGATTTAATAAATTTATGTGTATATCTAATGTTGATTTTGATCATTTAACCGGGTTACTTTATACAAAAAGGATTGCAATAAGTAAAAGAAACTTTTGATACCGCTCAATTATAAAATTATAAATAGTTACCTGCCTTGTGATTTTGTACTTCTTCTGTCCACATTAACTTTTTATGCTTTTTACTGCTATAATTTAATTTTGACATTTTATTGACAGCCGTTGAAACATTTTTTGAAATAATTAAATAGTAACTGAAAAATACTGCATATATGTACACACATTAAATATACAATAAATTAATCATTTTATAAATATATATTTTAGTAAAGTATTAAAAAAGAAACTAAAACATAAATACTTAGAATAGGGGTCACAGATAAAATTTACTCCAAAATTTTTTTTACCTACTGGAGACTACTTTTATTGTAAGACTACAAGTTTGAAGGTGGGGAGTTACTCTTTTATATATATATTTCCTATTTGCGTTAAATTTTTACTGCGTGTTCTTTTATGTACCTACATAGATGATAGCACCTGGAGGGATTTCTGGTAACTCCAAGAGGCCCCTCCAGCCCTCTATTTTTGAATATATATGTATATATATATATATATATATACAGTAGTGTTTATATATATTTTTTGGAAATACCATTAATTATTAAATGTACTGAATAGTACCGAGTGGTACAAATCTACCTGGTCGTTTAACAGGTTATTTTCGGAAATTTTTGATGCTTTATATACTTCTAAGGATTCTAAAATATTAAGTTTAAAGCCTTTATTTAGATTAAGAATAATTTTGAGATTTTCTATAGTAGGAAACTGATTGCCTGTTTCTAAAATATGGTTTGCAAAATTGGAATTATCTTTTCCTAATCTAAGTGTTCGTTATAACGAGTTCTAAATGACCTTCCAGTTTGGCCTAAGTAAAAGGAATTACATTCTGTACATTCTAGCTTATAGACTCCAGTTTTTTCAAACTTGTCAGTTTTATCTTTTGAATTAAAAAGTATGTGTTTTAAATATGTGTTTGTCTTAAAACTAACTGTTAGGTTGTTTGCAGATAGAACATTAGCGATTTTTATTGAAATATTACCAGTCTATATACCCATACATAAAAACAAAGAATGCAAATACATATCTTTGACGTACTTTGGTAATATTTCAATAAAAATCGCTAATGTTCTATCTGCAAAAAAAAACATACTTCTTAATTCAAAAGATAAAACTGACAAATTTGAAAAAACTGGAGTCTATAAGCTATAATCTACAGAATGTGATTCCTTTTACTTAGGCCAAACTGGAAGGTCATTTAGAACTTGTTATAATGAACACTTTAAATCATTTAGATTAGGAAAAGATAATTCCAATTTTGCAAACCATATTTTAGAAACAGGCAATCAGTTTCCTACTATAGAAAATCTCAAAATTATTTTTAATCTAAATAAAGGCTTTAAACTTAATATTTTAGAATCCTTAGAAGTATATAAAGCATCAAAAATTTCGGAAAATAACCTGTTAAACGACCAGGTAGATTTGTACCACTTAGTACTATTCAGTACATTTAATAATTAATGGTATTTCTAAAAATATATATAAACACTACTGTACATCTGTTTATAGTCATTCAATTTGTAATTATTTGTTTTGACAAATCTGTTTATTCATTCAATTTGAATTATTTGTTTGACAATGACAAGCTATTTGTCGAAACTATAGTCAAAAGGATTTTTAAATAAAAAAGTGATAATAAACAAAGTAGTATTTATTCATTTATCGTTAAGATGAATTATCACAAAGTAACGGCTGAATCAATCCAGTTATTATTAGTATTAAGGTGGCCCAGCTACTGTAGATATCACATAATTAATGTCGTAATAAATTAGGGTGTATTTGTCGCGAATTTATTACGTCGAAAAAAATATCGCGTAATCTTGACAGTCAAGCTAGCCAATCCAATCCAATCCAACAACGATATTTTTCCATGAAATCGATAGAAAACTATTTTTTAATATAAGTTACGAATCCTTCATAATTTAAATTTAGAAAAAAGCAATTTATGCAAAATTTTAGTGGAAATTTAATAAAAACATTCTCAAAATTATTTGTATTTAATTGGAAACATGGATTACATGGCAAAAGTAACAGAAGAACAAATAGCAGAATGTTTGAGTGGCGGAGTTCGGCAGGGACCCAGTTCTGTGGGGTATAACGCAGACCCCGTGTTACGGGTGAAGATCTCAACGGTTGCGAAGGCGGAATTGGAGCGGAGCAAGCGGAAGAGGCAACAGTCCAGTGGCGAGCTAGCCCTACATATTAGAGTAAACAGGTCGCTGGAGCTGTGGCGTCAGGCAGGGCGTCGCAGTAGGGATGTTGGCGGAGGAGACTTACAAGGTCCAACGGCAGCTATCAAAGCCCCCTGCCCCCAGTAGGGGTACTGCCTTGGCGTCGGGTGGTAACCGCCCGTAAAATTATGAACCATTTATTATCCTTGTTCTAATATTGAGGACAAGGGGAGCCGAACCTGCCTAAAGCGGGACAAGGCTTAGGAAGAAGAAGAAGAAGTTATTAAGTCTAATGTGCAAATATGTACAGTTTTTTAAATTAATGATGTGGTGGTGTGCTGGCTTGGCAATTGGGATTTTCACTTAAAACGGTTTTTGCGAATATAAATTCTATATAGGTATAACATTTTTTTTTTAAATTATTCACGCACTCATAAGTCCAGCAAAAAGTAACTCTAATGTGGATGGGGGCGGGGAGAGGAAATAACGGCGCCTTAACTGATCCACGAAACCCACTTTCTCTGAAGAAATATGACCAGTAATGGTAAAAAAAATTATAAGTTATTAATTTATAAGTAACGAACAGTTAATTAGTAAGTTGGCTAGTGTGGATACGCATCTCCAATTTGTAGACCTCACTAGTTGACAGGTCTGTAGGGATCCTTAAAGTCCTCTTAACTCTAGTAGATAATGTATCTGGGATACAGTATGCGAGTTATGCAATTTAGATACTCGCGTCCAAATTCATTTGCTTGTACATTGGCGCAGAAGATGGACGTGGAAGATGTTATTCTCTTGTAGTATTTAAGAGAGAAAAAAAAAAAACAAAAGAGTGTGAGAAATAAGGGCAACATTAATAGAAAGGAAGAGGACACTAAGCTCAATAAAGTTTGGATTTCAGCCGTGAACAAAACCATACGCTCTCATTGGCTGCAGTTACTAGCGCGACTCCAACTAGCCCCTTCCTCTAAGCAGATGATTAAAAGCGGGGCAGACACGAGGCAGGCTTTACCGAGGTTTACCGAGCGGCGTGGTCTAGTTCTCTAGATCATTGCTTAGCATTCGGAAGGTCACCGGTTCGATTCCGAATCCGTCTGTCTCTCCCTACCCACCTCCTAAAACGAGGCTGAAGATGGTTTTACGTCCTATCCTCCAGCTTTGCACTACAACAACATCGAAATAGACAAGCATTCGACGGTCCGCTACTACTGTTCGGATTTATCTTTTCATTTTTTGTTTGTAATTTATTGGCCTTGTCGGTCACGCATTTTTTACGTCTCAAATTTTTGCTGTATTGTCATGTGCATTTGCTGTCCGTTTCTTTCTTCTGCCATTTATGGTTTTATAATAGTACGTATCATATTTTTCCCCTTTTTAGTATTGCCGTCTCCCATTGTATTATTTTTACTTTGTGTTCAAATGTGCATCTAGAGTTTAAGTTAGTTTATACATTTATTGGGGGTAATTTGTTGACTCATCGGTCCATTTCGAGGACGTAGATGATGCACCGACACATAGATTACAATGTTGCATTTTTTGTATTTACGGTTTTTCATCCTTTTTGTTTATTTTGTTGTTTCAAGTGTCGGTGCATCGGAACCACCCCTCCTCTAGGGGCGGTTCTTAAATTCATATATAGTATAGATAACACAGATAGTTAACTTAATACAGTAAGATCAGTTCAATCAATTCATTCATTCAAAAATTAGATTTTTAGGAGAGATCATCTTTAGTACATATAACATATAGCAACAATTACAGCAAGATCTCTATAAACGTATAGTAGCAATAACATATAGTTCAATCAATCAATCATAATAATTTAATATTCGTAAATAAGTAGCCTTCACGACGTTCCATAAAATTAGTGCATATAGTTTGTAAATAGTTGGGTGTAATAAACAATTAAAACACCAAGTCCGTTTATTGCACCGATTCCCCCATAGGAATCAAAAGAAGTGGCACATCTGTGCACCGATGAAATAATTCATTTCATCATCTAATTAAACTACCTCTGAGAATGTCAGCCGTAGTCACTGTCAATTTACAAAATCAAATAAGATACGAAATAAAATTTTTATGATATCTTCTGTTTAGAATTATTTTTACTTATAACTTGTTTGAACAAAAATCGATAATGTTAAATGAACAAATTGAATTATGTGAATTACTATTAATGTTTATATTGTGTTATTTCTTTCCATTTTGGATTATATTTACTGGATAGTATATTTAACTTGCATAAATTCAGATATGATACAGTAATCAGATGTTTGAGGGAAAATGCTTAAGCTATTTAGGGCCACGTGTGCTAGTTACTTACTGTCTCGTGTAATAAGAATGTAGTTTTGAAAGCTACATTGCTAGGAGGCCAGTGTGGACCTTGCAGAGCTGAGATGATCAACAAGTGGTGTGACCTTTGAAGAGTCGAAGTCTCCCAGTTGGTAGTGTAGATGGGAATAGCTCTCATCGTTAAGTTGGTCTATATGGAATGGCCACCTGATTGTTGGAATTATTTATTAGTTAATGGCATGTATTGGAGTAAAATACAGTAAATTGCTATCATTATTTTTGGTCAAAATTTTATTTGATAATTGTTTGGATGTAAAATAGGCGTATGAGCCAAGTCATGTGCGATCCAACAAGGGTGGTTTCTAATTTGACTGTTTAATGTGATTAGGGGTAGCGGATGGTGTTGACCCCGGGAGAGCCCATGGAGTTATTTTTGAGGTGTCCATGTACTTTATCGTGGTCGGGGGTCTTAGTACCGATGCAAAAGTATGAGAAAGTTAATGCGCCCGCTAGTATCTGCAGGCACAAGTGTAGTATGAGATGTAGCTGACGGGCATGGACAAAAGCTTGGCATCACCTGTCTGAATGCACCATTTAAGTTGCGTGAAACCCTGAGGGGTAGCAGCGGACAATCGGCGGAGAATATATCCTGACTCTTGAGGGATGCTGCGTATTTAAAATGTAGACATAGTTGATGCGGAAGTATAGTGCTCGGGCTAGTCAGAAGGTCGAAAGATGATTTATTATGTAAGTATGAGAAACGAATGTCGCCTAGCGAGTAGTAACTAATGGGCACCGGAATTTTTGTACCTTGGGAGTGGGGAGCCCAAGAGTCTAGCTTTGTCTGCCCCCTTCAGTTACTGTCGGGTTGGATAAGGATTTGGATACTCCCGTGTATGAGTTAGGGGTATTTCAATGCGCGAGGGGTAGACCTTATTTCATTAATATCGTGCATTCCAAAAACATCGGTTCAAGTGTTAACGACAAATAACTAATCAACAAATTGTCGGAGTTTTGTCATTGCGCTAATCCAAGGTCCAGAATTAACTCTACTCGCCTCGTTACCTCTGAGGAAACTTCTTCATGGCTTCCTTGGGACCAATCTGTTGTACGGAGAAAAGACTCCAGGAAGTCAGCCCATTATCCCGATACATTATACTGGTTTGGTTAACTCCACGTTAAATTTCTCATACTTGTCCCCCAGTTGCTGGTACCTGTAGGAAGTGGACGATTGTTAATGAGATAATGTGAACAATTGCATCCCCTTGAATTTTTAAACAAAACAAACCAAGCGGTGGTTGAGTGTGAAAATTAAAAATAAATTTATGTGTAGTTGTTTTGTATTACATATTCATAGCTTGCTGGCCGTTCAGTCGGATATGCAAAGATAGATCATTGATCCGTTCAGCCGTTAATATTACATTGGAGGTGGGAATAGCTGTATTTTGATCGTTTTCAATGCCACATAAAACCTAATAACTGAGCAAGTGCTTTGTTTTGCTCACGATCCACAGCAGCATAGTGACAAATTATGTTCCGTTGCTGTTTTACTGGACAATATGTTTTCGCGGTTAACGTATGATGGAACAATTGCAATGAAAAGTTTTAAACGGTTGATTCATCAGTTACGTTTAAAAAATTAACAATGTGTGAAAAGTTATGAGTAAATGCAAAATAAATATTTATCAGAAAAATGACAAAATTTGTGAATGCGACGTTAAAAATGCTTTGTTATTACCTTCTAATTTTAAAATTGTGTGAACCATCCGGAGTTGCCGCTGTCTATAGATATTGTAGCGAACGTGTGCGTGTTTGCGATGAATTAATTAGCGCTGACTCAGACCGAAGGCGGCACGTTTGATGTCGAGACCGATCGAAGCTGGACAATAGACGCTCGAGAATTTTCTGTTGAAATAAGTAATTTTTTTTGGAAAGCGGTCGAAATATCTTTTCTAGTAATTTCTTTCGATAAATATATACCTTCGTCTTTGGATCAGCAAGACGGTTGATTTCCGGACGTGTAGTATAAATATTCAACGGCGAGATACAAAGTGATATAAATAAAGTGCATTATTGTTTGTCAAATAAATAAGTAGTTTAAGTTTGTTAGTAGTGTTTAAGTGATTAAATAGTTTTAAATAAATAAGTGAACTAGAATATTCGTTACAATATGTAAAGGTAACAGACAGTCGTCTTAAGGCCACATTTAATGTTTTCATTATCGAAGATCAGATCTTACGGGGATTTCTAATAATTGGTTTTATTTCTATTGAAATTTAAGTGTTATTGAGAATTTGACTCTTGACAGTATTTATTGCAGTGATATATAAGTTTTTGTTTAGATATATTTAGTTTATTTTTGGAGCATCTCTTCGTAATATTCTTTATCTTCCTCTTATCGTCGTGTCTTACAATTCTGGAGTGGGGTTGCTAATCTTACACGAGCAATGTAGATTAATACCAATCAAATATTATCCGATTGACTAAAGTTCTTTTCTAATAAAAACAGAAAAATATTGTCAGTTGATTATAAAAACAAATTATTTCACTGTTGGAAAGTTAACTTGATTCAGAAGGACATAGGTTATGTTTATTTCTAAAAAAAAAATAACTTACTTAACAAGCTAGTTTTGGTGAATACTTGATGAAACATCCAAAATATAACGAGTTTTCTAGTTCTCTTATTTATTTAACAATTATTTATTTACAACTACTTACTTAATTTCTTAAACAGTACTAACGAACTTAAACTAATTATTTATCTGACAAACAATATTGCACTTATTTAATATCACTTTATATATCGCCGTTGAATATTTATATTACGCATCCGGAAATCAACTGTCTCACCGACCCAGAGATGAGGGTGTATATTTATCGAAAGAAATTACTAGAAAACACATGAAGATATTTTGACCGCTTCACAGAAAAAACGACTTGTTATCTCCAGATTCTTGAGCGTCTATTGTCCGGTATCGATCGGTCTCGATATCAAACATGCCGCCTTCGGGGGAGAGTCAGCGCTAATCGATTTATCGCACAAACATATACGTTCGCTACAATAACATATATTTTAAAGAAATACTCTTACAATTGTTTCGAAGAAACCATCACTATCAAAGAGTAAACAAAAGACTTGCTAAATTAAAAGTTAAAATTAACATTTTAAATACATATTGGCAAAAACACAAATATACATACGAGATTGCAATTAATTATATATGGAATTTCCGAACAATCGACAGTCAGCCGAGTGGACTGTACGTGATGAACCGACTCCAAAGCGTGGAAAGACGCAAAAGTCGGCTGGCAAGGTTATGTCATCGGCATCAGTATTCTGGAATGCTCATGGTATAATATTCATCGAAAAGGGGAAAACCATAGACAGCGACAATTACGTAGCGTTATTGGAGCGTTTAAATCGCGGAAAAGCGGCCTCATTTGAAGAAAAAGAAAGTGCTGTTTTATCAAGACAGTGCACCGTGTCACAAATCAATGAAATCGATGGCAAAATGTCATGAATTTGCTTTTGCTTCGAATTGCTTCCGCATCCACCGTACTCTCCAGATCTGGCCCCCAGCGACTTTTTTCTGTTCTTAGACCTCAAGAGGGATGCTCGCTGGACAGAAATTTCGCGCCGATGAAGAGGTAGTCGCCGAAACTGAAGCTTATTTTGAGGCTAAAGACAAATCGTATTATTAAAATGGTATCGAAAAAACCAACTTTTCAGCCCGTCTGTTATGTTAAACAAAAAAACTTAAAAATCAAGTATATAATATATAATACAGGCAACAAAATAATAAAATCTTTTGTTTACTCTTTGATAGTGACGGTCTCTTCGAAATAATTGTAAGAGTTTCTTTTAAATATATGTTATTGAAACTTTTAACTGAATTCTATTTAAAATGAGACCTCTTCGGGAGATCAAAAATATTTTAAATGAGCCTCTAAGCATTTTCTTAGCTTAATGCCGAAGTGCTACTAATTACATGTCGAAATGATATAATAATAGAGTGTATTTTAAGTTTCTATCAACTGTTTCCATAAATTCGTGATAATAATATAAATCGTTTTTTGTTGTTTCAGGAACAATAATTGTAGATATGTGGAGAATGCGTTTACCAATTCAGTACATTATTTACAAGGAATTCTCAGTAAGGATGTTCACCTGTTGTTGTTCACATTATTAAGGTAAAATTACAATTAATTGAATTATTGCTTTATTCAGCATTATTAAAAACGTGTTGAGTAATGATAACATTTGATTAGATTATTGAATAATGTGTAGGATGAAAATTAAAAAATATAAACCATTTTATCTGATATTATGTTTTATCTAACATAATGTTATAAAGATAAATTATTATGTCACTGCTTATTTCTGTTTATCTTTATACTGCTAAATCTCTTAAATATAGTTTTGTATACAACTCAAATTAATATCACATATAAATCTTCGAGTTTTATAAGGAAGCATTATTATATTATACAACATGATAGTCGTTGTGAGGGTATAAGAAATATTGGAGGTTTAGGACAATATTTCGATAAGTTATTATAGAACTGCAAAAGGCTTTTTAAACTAAAGTATTGTAAACAGAAAAAGAAAAATGTTTCTACAAAACTGTTTATTTCTCGACAATTGTTTCGACCTCTAAAATGTTATTTTCAAGAGTACAATAGTAACTAAGGCTAAAAGTTGTATTTGTGTACCTTTCCTCACGCAGTAGATATCATCAACATATCTACAATAAAACTGAATGCATTTAACGAGTTTGTTATCAAACATAGATACTAGTAACGTAAAACTACTACATACTCAATCAAAAGGTAAAAAACTCACGCTGCTAGAAAATCTGGAAATACAAAATGCCATCCTGAATTGTAAAAATTTAATTAACAATCAAAAAGAAATAAATATATACAACACACCATTAATAATCACACAACTCTAATTGTTTTCGTTTACCCCGGCTTTATAATTTATTTATGTATAAAAGCCCATGTCCCATGCCCACTATTGTACTCTTGAAAATGACCTTTTAGAGGTCGAAACAATTGTCGAGAAATAAACAGTTTTGTTGAAACATTTCTTTTCTTTTTCTGTTTCCTTTATTAAAAACGTTTCATTTCATCGAGAATATACCAGTGAAAGTTTAAATAAAGTATTGTATTTACAAAATGGATTAGATCGATCAACGTGGATCAGATTGTGAGCATTGCTACGTGAAATAAAATGACAAACCCATCAATAGAAGTAGTCATTGATGTAGTTGAATTAAAATCTGGCCTCAGAATTGCCTTATCATATCAGCTTTTGTATATACTACATCTCAACTCAAAAATTCGATTTATGTTAATTTGGAATGTTCAGTTTAGAGTCTAAGATTTCTCAAAACTGCAAAGTGCTAACGTTTTTCTGGGGTACATATGAGTTCACCATCGAAAATTATTACATTCTTGGTTCTATTTTCAACTCTTCGTAATTGTGTCCTCGGAAACCAGAAAACACAATCATTTTCGATGTATTTGTCAAATGCGAACTCGAATATACGAGGGTGTATCAAATATAAATGGGTTTGGTTATATAAAAAATTCGAACGATATTAGAGCATTGAGGGTTTTTTATGCCATGATCATAGAAACTCTTCTTACGTTCTTGTAATTGTTGAAGCAAAAATGCTTTCAATGCGCCGTTTTCGTGGAAACGTTGGCCGCCAAGTGCTTCTTTCAGAGCCCTAAAAAGATGGAAGTCAGAAGGGGACAAGTTGGAACTATATGGCGGATGTTCCAGCGTTTCCCAGCCTAACGCATCCAATTTTTGCTTTGTGGCATTGGTTGTATGAGGCCTGGCGTTGTCTTCTGAACGATTACTTCTTCCTTTTTCTTCAAAATAACAATTTCGCGGCATCTAGTAGATCACAATAATATTGTGCATTAATTAATCGTGCGTCGATTAAGGGTCAACTCGCGAAATGCCTCCTCGGAAATAAATCAAGCTAGTTGTTGCAGCTTAATACTTTTTTGTTACAATTTGTTTATTTAATATTATGGTGGTGACTGATAACTGGGAGATGCTGGAAATGGTCTTTGTAATTTACCGACGGCGGCAACCATCCCGCAATGATTGTTGCTGCCGTGATTACTTGCTGACAAAGGGTCGGCACACATCAAAAGGCCATGGGGCCACCTGCGAGCAAATGCAACAATTGCGACAATTCTTACTAATATTTAAGGTAAACAGCCTGTTGTAATTTGATCCTTGACTGAACCAGTCGATTTGGTTTCCGCGCAATCTTTTTTTTCATATACAGTCCACGCAATATATACAGTCCACCTCCTTTTTTGTAAAGTTTTAGTTAGTGTTTGTTTGTAAATTAAATTTTTAATAAATATATATAAATGATCGAGTGGAGTCATTTATTAGAACAATTTTTGTGAGCAAAACATTACAATAAGTTGGTCAAACTACGGCGACAACACAAGTTTAGAGTAATTTTCCATGGTAAACAGTGCATACTTTCACTTATGTACTAAGGGTCAACTCGCATCATACTCAAAAACAAAGCCTTAAAAATTAAGGTTTATGGTCATTCTTAGAGGCACAAGTCATTGCAAAAGTTGATTTTTTTTTGTAAATATGTATGTTGTATATCTCGTTACGACTTTAGAAATATTTATCTGGAGATAGTGCTTCAAATTTTTTTTATCTCTTGACGAATGAGCTGTATTCACGTTAAAAGGATATTTATTTCGAAGTAATAGCATGTAGGTGCAAGCAGTGCCAAACAACCTTACACAGATAAGAAATTGTTGTTAAAAAAGTTGTTTTCTTTTGATAAAACCTAATGCACTTGATATGGAGTATTTTTAACGCCAATTTTCAAAATATATTGCTGTATAGTATAGGAAGACGTAGGTGCTCCTGTATTATCATACAATAAAAAAATATTGCCATAAAAAGTTTCTCTTTAAAGAAAATATCCTACTCATCGAATTTGACGTTTTTATCCTGCTTTTCATGATTATATTAAGTTCGAATTTTACTTAGACGTGTAATATTGATTACGTACAATGTTATAAAACTGGATCTTTTTTTATTCCTCAATACAACATAAAGATACAAGTACTTAACATTTAAAAAAAAATAAAGCTTTTGAAATAAAATGGATTGTAAAAACTATTATATAGTCAATACAACAAGAGATGTTTAAAGATAATTTAAGAAACTCAAAACTCAAGTTCAGGAACAAATGGTAGTCACTGGACGCCAGATCAGGACTGTACGGAGGATGATCTAGAGTTTCCCAGTGAAAAGATGTGATGAGATCTTTAGTTCGATTTAAATGCTTTCACCCACTTCCTTACCATCCCATCACTCATAATGTTTTGTCCGTAAACTGCACAGATCTCAGGTCTCACGATGAAGATCAATCGGTAGTCCTTTAGCACTAAGGAATCGTATAACAGCCCGGACTCCAGCCTTCACAGTCGGCGGGGCTCACGATTATCGGAGGCATCTTAAACACTCAGTAAACAACGTAAACAAGGGCGTATCAGACTAATGGCGTCAGTGCGTAGGTGAGAGATGTAGGTACTTCAGTGCGCATGCGCGGAACGCTGACCGCAGCGCTGCGGCGGTAGAATTTCAAAACGGTGCTTACTTAAAAAACATGCTTCGTATCTTTGTACTGCCTCCCATTATAGCAGGAACGTTTGTTAAGGTGGACATCAACTTGTATAATGACCCGTAACGTAACAGCGAACTTGTTACGGCACATTACCGGAGAATTTTGAAATTTGACCGTATCAAAACATACGGAACGGTGTTACGACACAATACCCTCAGTTTGAATCTCCAGAAATAAATCTTGAATGCAATAATAATAACGACGTACTAGCAACCTTCGATGTCAGTTATCTGTAGCAGTACTCAATAGTCGCAACGTTATCGTGACTAGTCAAAATATAAGGAATTATATGAGTTATTTTTACATGATGCGGCTGCGACGAGAAAAAAAAAATTGACTGCGGCATTATATCGTATCAACACAGTTCGAATGTGGGTATAATATCGGCCGTTATTTTATCGCACGATTTTAAGACAACAACGAAAATAAATGCCAATTTACAGACATGCCGTTGTTTGTGATGATCTCATTGATGATAAAAAATGCGGGGTTGCAATATCAAGACTAACCTTTCGCATTTTGTTCTAATCTTCTCTTTGAGTGTTCAAGTCGGTTTTCGCAATGCCTTCAAAATTGAAATTTTAGTATTTAGTATTTATCTACGCCAATCGGCTAGGTACAACAATAATTGCAATATAATGTTTATGTACAGTAAACAGTGTCGTATTACAGTAATACAACGTCGTCTTACATCTAATAATTTCTTGTTTCTTCCTTCGTCTTCGATGTAACAAAATGATTTGTCTCTTGTCGATACCTAATGTTGCCACCCAACTGCACTCCACTGATTATAAAAACAAACCGATATTTTTTAGTTCATTATCTTCCGTGTTACTGTCCATATCTGCATTACATCTTGCACATTTTCCCTTCACATTCGTAGTATTTATAGCACCAGTCTCGATTTTTACTTTTTTTTCTTTTCCGATTCTGATTTTTTTCTGCTAATCGTTTATGTCTTTAATTTTTTTCGCCGGTCTTTCCTCTGTTTGTTTCTGTTTTACATTTTCTTTCCCCAAAATTGTAAATCTAAATTCTTCAGAGATATTGTAACTAGTGCGTGTTTGCTTGTGTGCGTTCGAGTGCCCATGTATGTGAGCGAGCCGGTCGTGTATATCGTAACTGCAAGTGTGTGCGTAATATTTGAGGATATGTTAGTGTATTTGCGTTTCGAGGAAACTTGTTTAATATTTCGGCGAAAAATAAAATGGTCCCGACTTTTCTAGGTTTCTCGGGAGTGTTCCGGAAATTTAACGGAATAGTATATAAACGGAAAGACGATCGCCGAGGACAGTACAGTTCAGTTCAGTTCAGAGTTCAGATATAAATTGATGGTCGTGAAGAGTGGAGATATAAATTGATGGTCGTGAAGAGTGTAAATATATATTTATGGTCGTGAAGAGTTCAGATATAAATTGACGGTCATGAAAGTAATGTAAGAAATAAATCGAGACGCATAGTAAATAAATAGAAAAGTGAGAAGTATTATACAGACAGTAACTGTACCTAAATAAATAGTGTAATTGGTAGTAAGTTAATTAATATTAGTATAAATAAATTGTGGTTCCTGTTTAAAAGTCTTCGAGTTTTGATTGTTGAACCCCCGAACGTTACAATATGACTGCTTTCTTCTGCTTCTTTATCCGTTGTTTGTAAGATTTAATTGGGCTTGGAAAATACAGATATGTATAAAGCCTCTCATTGGTGGATTTAATAGAAATGTTTTGCATAATATATATGTTTTTACTGTTTAATGTGTTATAGTGATTCTACATATTGTCCAGCTATTTTATATTTTTTTAAAACCTCATGTACCCCACTATTCGATTTCATTGAATCCTCTCATCGAGAATATTATTTGAATTTAAATTGTCTCTAGTTTGTGTTACTCCTTTAGATAATTCGTCATTATCCGTGTGATGATAGTTCTCCTTTTCGTTTTTTTGTTTTTATTGTTTCATTCGCTACAGTATCTGCATTTTCATAAATGTTATTTACCTTCGTCTTTATTCAACTGGGACTGATTCTGATATTCGTTATTTGGTTATTTCATTTTGGGCACATTATCATTTAAATCTTTTTATTTATTTTTGCAAAAACGTGTTACCGACACGACTGAATTCGTCAGAATCTAATATTAATAATTCATCTAACACACTTGTTCAAAGGTTTTACAAACTTTATTAAAAATACTCTTAAATTGTTTCGGCTTAATTAGGCCATTCTCAAAGAGTCAATTAGAAACTCAATTTCAGAATGGCCTAATTAAGCCGGAACAATTGTAAGAGTATTCTTAATAAAGTTTGTAAAACCTTTGTACAAGTGTGTTTATTTTTTAATATATTAAAATTTCCCAACCGCAACCTCTCTAAATACCTCCCTTTTATTTTTATACACGTCTAGTGTCCCATGCCTCCATGGAATCGCTATTTGATAAAAATTCCAACTCATTTTTAATATGTTCAAGTTCCGCAACAATACTTTCTATATTTGTTATGCCTTTTTCCAGGAAGCAGTTTTCAAACTTTTGTAGCACTTTCTGACAATTCTTTATTTCATTTGATAATATAATAATTTGAGATTCATTGTCCAAGCTAAATTTGATTTTTTTGTGATGTTTTGTATACACTTACTATAATCGACAGGATCGGGGTTGAAAGGAAATAAACCATATTTTCTGAAGCCATTTTGTGTTGTTTGAGGTAGATGATCATCACGAAGTGGACAAACTGTAAATTTCGCTAAGACGCTATTGATATTTTCTGGTTTATATTGCCACGTTATAACAGTTTTCTTCCAATGACTTTTAAGCAGTTTAAACACAGTCATGTCAGTTCTTTTTTTTATAAAATTCCGAATATTATTCAATAGAACGTTATGTTCTATTTATATAGGACAAAAGCACAAAATCGAAAATTTCGTAAAGCCCATAGTCAGCCTTCTTCAAATAAAATAGAGACATAATTTAACGAAAAAGGATTTTGTGAGATTAAAATTTATTCATTTTAATAACCATGTAAAATAATTATGCTCAAAATTATGTAATCAACTGAATATAATTCGTTATCTCTGATGAACATGCAAGTTACCTAAATCTTAAAGTTTACATGCCAAATCACAACCACCTTAACAATATACTGAACATTCGCCCGTTACATAAAACTTTAATGTTAAGATTCCAACCATTAATGACGCCATTGGCGGGAAAGATGGCTGACTATGGGAATAAATAATTTGGAACACGTGTGAGGCAAATTCTTATTTTAAACAGATTTGTACCAATGTGGGTAACTTATGAGCGGCTAGAATTAGGCAATCTTACCCTACCTCTATTAATGAAATTTTCTTGTATAAATAAACTAAAACAAATAAATATAATACGACGAATATAATCATCGATAATCTCATCAATAAAGAACTCAACAAAAAAGTTTTAAGTCTAATTTACAATAGCAACTCGGACATTTCACCAATCTCGGATTATTTTTGCTCCATTAAATTCATACACAATGTTAGCTATAAGTTCAAAAATAAATTGTCAAAATTTAATCTGAAAGACATAGAAACGAATAAAAATAACTTAAAAACACTTTTAGTTAAAAATAAACCATCTCAACCACCCGAAGCAAAAGGTGGTATTTACAAAATTCATTGCAATGATTGTGATGCAATTTACATCTGAAAAAGTGGTAGAGCTATTGAAACCAGATTTAAAGAATATTATTAGTCAATTGATAAAAAACAGGTCTCGCGGAGGAGCATTGCATCAATTCTAATCATTCGATCAAAATTGAAAATACAAAAATTTTACACTCGAATATTAATAACAATCGGAAATTAACCATACTAGAGAATCTAGAAATAAAAAATAAAAAATTAAAGTTACTCAATTTTCAAACCGAATTAAATACATCGAACTCCCCACTACTCCTTGGTAATTTGTAATTTGTATATAAATTATTAGCATTAGTTCTTAAATTTAGTTTAAGTACACTCTGGATAATGATCGCTATCGATCGAAACTGAAGTCGAGTATAATAAATTTGGTGAAACGTTATTTGTTTTATTGTATTTTTACAAGTTTCATGATGTTTCACAAACGTTGCACTATCGAAAGTATTACCGGAATTTTCTAAACCACCTACCATTGTACAAAGTATGGAAAAAGTTCATACACGCCAACGTTTCCCCATTGATTGAAAGCTTCTTGTATGACCCTTTTGCACCCTGTATCATTCTTTTTATTGGTGTATGTAGAAGATAATCTTAAAAATGGCCTAATTTTGTATCTTCAAATTGGAAAGCGGATTTAAAAAAAACGTTGATATGGCAGTACGTCTCTTTATAAGGGTAGACTTATATACGTGATTAGGACACGTAAACCAAATTAATAAGAACAAAACTAAGTTCTTGTTCAAATAATTTATCGAAGCTACCAGACGTAGATCGCGATTTCGATCTTATTAGATCTCATCAGCACGCCATAGGCAGACTCGATAAGTTACTGACCAAATCGCTGGAGCTGGGTGTAAAGCTTTGCTATATCAACGTCTTATTTAAATCCTCTTTACACCAAGTTCCAGCGATTTGGTTAGTAACTTACCGAATCTGTCTATGGTGTGCTGATGAGATCTAATAAGATCGAAATCGCGATCCACGTCTGGTAACTTCGATAAATTACTTGACCAAGAACTTAGTTTTGTTCTTATCTTCAGATTGTTGTTTACATATTATTGCGCAGATTATCGGATTATTTTTTTTATTAGGTAAAACGTATTGGAACAGATAAATTTTCATGCAAGTCAGCGTTACATTGCTTATTGTTATTAGTAAGCCGTTTGTTATCTTAAAAATATATCGGACCTGCCTAGGAGTAGTTATCACGTTATATGTATGAAGCCTTGGTGAAAGAAACATGTATCTTTTGTAGCATGCCTAGAGGTTTTTGTTTTAATTTATTATAAGTGATAGTGTACGATTTTGTTTTGTTTGTTTAACTCTGAAGTTGTTGTTTCCGTAATGGTAAATGATGTTGTTGATGGAAATGTGCCAGAAAAAAATCGCACCAATAAAACTAAATGGAAATTTAGGTATCAGTAGTACATTTTTATTATAATTATTTTAAGTATGTATATAATAGGTACTATTTATTGATCCTGTATTATAATTTACACCACGTCGTTTTGCTTGCTAATAACATTTAATCAAATGTCCACAGATAAATAAAACGTCATATAATTAAATTGTAATAATACGCCAGGTATAATTTAAATAAAAAATTTCTGTAGTGCCCTTTTGTAAAGAATATAATTCATTACAAATTTTTAATTTACTAGAAGTTGGTTTTTTGTGAAACATTTTATAAATAAAGAAAGGAAACAAATAAGACTGCTTTTTTGTTTCACACTTGAAATTTTATTAAATTTCGACATTTTAATTTGCGTTTGCTGGCTAGCAGCAAAAAGATTAAAGATAAACTTTCATAAAACTTTTTTTTTTGAGTTGTCCTGAACTACAACTTAATGTAGGCCGGGTGATTATTTTATTATTTTGTTGTTTAATAGATGTTGATCGATGGTAGGTCGATGTTATAATTGAACTCGGTGGTTCGTTTTATGCATATATTTACACTATGTACAGTTTATTGATGATATTTACAAAGAATCTTTGCTGAGAGAGTATTGCGTTTCATTTTAGTTTCGTATCGATTAGATAATGTTAGTTGGTAGATAATTGTGATATTGTTGAAGTGACTTTTGATAGATATAAGTCGAACTGAACTTGAATGTTGAATTCTTGATTTGAACTATTTATTGAACTCGTTGAACTCTTCTTATTTTTTGAAAAGAAGGATAATTTAAGCACTAGTTGATAAGATGGAAAGCGATGGGGGTGTGGTTTAGATAAAAGAGAAGAGTGATGAATCGTCAAAAGAGACGGAGGTGGAGATTTAGAACTTGTTACTTTGTCTGTACAGGATTGTAAAAGTAATCGGATTTTGGAATAAATTGACGGACGTTAGGACATCCGGTTAACAGTTAGAGCAATAAAGTTTACTGCAATTTTTATGGAAGGTTTACGGGGGTGCAATTAGAAAGGGGCTGCAGTTGAAAAGGAGCGGAAAATGAAAATAAAGCAATATTAATAAAAATAAGCAGATGTAGCAGTTGAACAAAAATAAAGTTTCGACATTCACAAAAAGCGTAGGAAAAAGTTACATAATTATTTTATATAACAAAAAAAAAACCGGATAGGCGTCGAAAGCGAAACAACATTATTTTTTTAAACGAAAATTATATAAGCATTCCACTTTAAGTTCTTTATCCGCCTGAACTTTTTATAAAGAGTAAAATCCTCCACAAGATTTTCATTTACATATTTGCTGTAAGTGTAGCCATTTCCTTGAATTTTACATAACAAATGTTTGAAGTTGCAGTAACGCAACTATGAAACTTTATTTAGCAATAAAATAGCCTTCAAGCATTGTTATTGCATGAAATGCAACTGAGTTGTAATAAATTAAAAAAAATGTCGCCTTTACATGCTTTCTAAATGAAAAACTATATAAATAAGTAAATAGAAATTGCTTAAAATTGGTATTTAGGGCTAAAAATTTAGGATAATTTTTCGACACGTATTACAAAATTTCATAACAGGAATGGAAAATCAAAAATGTTTATCTGAAACGCACCACTATCATATTATACATGCAACAAATGCACGCATTAAAGAAAACGAGTTATTTAAAATTATTGTCTTGTTAATTAAAACCATTAATTGATGCGTATAAATAATTATATACATAAATATTATTGGTACGTAACGATTGTTAAAAAAGATCTGTTTTTCTTCTACTGTGCATTCATATAAAAATTAACAATTATTTTCGGGATGCGTTATTAGAAAGATCTAAAAAAATGACGATTGGCGTATGAAGGATGAAATAAATGCTTTCCCACATCCCATAAGAGAAAGATTTTTTTTAAATGTTTTTAAAAAATCATCACCGTCTTACCCTGCATGTAATGTAAGATAGGGATGAAGCTGAAAATAAAATTGCACCGAGCGGCGTGGTCTAGTGCTCTAGATCATTGCTTAACATTCGGGAGGTCACCGGTTCGAACTCAGGTCTGTCTGCTCTGGTCCAAGTTTTCTGTGGTTTCCTTGGATCACTTAGGCAAATGCTGGGGCAGTAATATTCCACAGATAATCGTTCACTTCTCTTCTGTCTTCATTTCGTCCGTCTCATCTTTCTCTTCCTAACCACACCACCCACCCATTCCCACGATTCCTGCAAGGAGACTGAAGAGGGCCTTACGCCCTACCCTCCAGCTTTGCACTACAGTGTAGATCGGAGGGAGTGCCCGCTCACCAGCTCGAGTAGCTGGTGGGAATGAAACACAAAAAAGAAAAGCATAAAATTGCTTTGGATCAAATTTCAATATAAACGTGTGTGCAGTGATTTGTAGTTTTTAAATTTTCTCGTTATATCTCCTGCTCTTTAGAAGCTAAGTTGCACTGTGTAATAAAAATAGTAAACTTTCACTAGACTATAAAATTATGTTTAAATTATCCTGTTTTTTATTATTTATATGGTTCATAACGTTCAATCTTTCTTTGAACGAACATATAAAAAACTATGCAGATAAATCGTCCTTTATGACCCATATAAATAATGAAAAACACAAATTCAATATAAACTATAATTTTAAAATTTTACATTGCTCATATAAAGGCAAAAAATACTAGAATCCTTTGAGATCAAAAAGCAGGTAAACCAAAATAGAGAATTAACTTTAAACAGATTACCTGCTAAACCCGTATAACTATTCCCTTGAACAAATTGACAATTTGAACTTTTGAAATGAATTTTACTACTTTTAGAATCCTTAAATAGTTTGACTGAACAGTTCCACAAATATTATTAAAATCTGACAATTTACAATAAAGTGATCATTATCACTTTGAAATTGACATAACAGCCGAAACAATATCGTTAGATTTTAATAAAATTTGTGGAACTATACCATGTGTTTTGTTTTTCTAATTTATTAACATGCTCCATCAAGAGCCAAACCAGGATTCAATTTCATTAAAACTAAATTATCGGAAGAAGAAAAAACATAAGAACACATTATCATTGATGTAGGGATTTTCCAAATAGGTTGAAGATAATGTTGTGTTGTATCTTTGTTTTTCCAAGATTACGAAATTCGTAATATGGAAAAACAAAGACACTACACAACATTATCTTTGTTTATTTCGTGAGAATAAAAATATTTCTCAGCGTTTGTACTGCTATACTGCCACATAGAATTAAATTATGCCCAAAGGACCAATGTTTACAGTTGAACACACAAAAAAGAAACTTTAGAAGTTAATAAATGTATAACTATAAACATAAAAGTGATAATTGTTTATGAGGTTCTTTCCCTCAGCTAGTCTACATACGGACTCTTGAAATATTATAAAATACCTCATATTAACTTTCTCCCCCTAAACTGGTTACAATAAGATATGATTATGAAGAGAGAAGAAAAGAACAAGATAGTACAATACAAATTACTGCAAATGGAATGTGGTAGGGTAATAAAATAGTAATAAATGCAGTTCTAAAATAGAATATTATGGTACAATAACCCTAAATAGCATGCAAAATAAGAAATTCAGCCCTAATGGTGTTTTATTAATGTGTAAACTTCTGAATTCAGACTGTTGAAATTGTATTAAGATTTACTAAAAGTGGAACTTAAATAAATGTACAAATCATAATAATGATGGTTTAAAATATTGAAAAATACGCCTATGAAATATGAATATTAAATGATAAAACAACAACAACTTAAATTCTAACTATATACAAAAAAAATGTTTATTGTGCCGTAAGAATCTTTATTTTCTATTTCTTCCCCTTAATTTAGAACAATTCTGAAATCAAAGCCAACGTTTCACTTCTAGTTGGGAGGTTTTATCAAAATACGTTTAAATGTAAATCATTTTCCATAAAATACGACGAATTAACGACGAAAATCGCACAAATATAAATAAAGTAATAAATATCATAAATAATTAAAACCAACAATTAATTAACAACATTGTAATATCTTATTGTTTTATATTTATAGTCATATTGTTGTTAATTAATTGTTGGTTTTAATTATTTACGATGTTTATTATTTTATTTATATTTGTTCTCTTTTGTAATTATGTATAAAATTTTGTGCCAATTTGGATTCGTGGTATTTTACGAAAAAAAAAATTGCATCTAAACCTACCTTGAAAAACACTTTCAACTACAGGCGAAACGTTGGATGTTGGTTTGTTAATTTAAAATAAACAATATTATGCCCTCTCTATATCTGTTTTCTGAATCATACTTTTGATTTAAATTTCACAATAGCCGTATAAAAAGCAGTATTTTTTTTATAAATATAAATATAAATATGAATATGGGCTAGTACCCCTACCGGCATTGAATTACACTGTTGATTCCGATGTATTATTACACGAAGATATAACATATTTAAAAAAGAAGGAATTAAAATCCTTATTCGTCTAAATATTAACACTAGATTTACCAGCAATGTACCAGTCATTTTGACTGGTACTGGTATAAATATATATATATATATATATTTAATTCTATTTATATAAATATATATATATATTTTCTATTATTCTATTTATATAAATATATATATATATATATATATATATATATATATATATATATATAAATTTGTTACTAACATATATAAAGTAAAATTAAGTTCATAAAATGTATTCTCTACTTATAGCTACAAAAGTCATAACATCAATTTGGAAAGCAAATGTTTAATGTCTCTAGTAATTTTGAATTGAAGTTGCACGACCAGTCAAAATGACTGGTCTGATAAATCTTGTGTTAAGATCAATGATCTCACATTTGGAACGCGTCCTACCAAGTAGGCACAACGAACCGAAAGCCATATCCCACGACCGGTTTCGACCTGATGAGGCCCGATAGATCGAAACCGATCGTGGGATATGGCTTTCGGTTCGTTTTAAGTTATTTTTCTTTTAAATTACTGATTTTATTTCTAAATTCTCTAACGAATGAGAGCTTTTTACTTTTTCCGATATTACGTAATATGTTAATATTTTCCTTGCCTGGACTGTGGTTGTTTTTAACACAATGTTCAGCAAATATCGTTGAGCAAATTTTGTTTATAACTGAGGGCTCGTGTTCACAAATACAATTTTTTAGTCTCATCAGGTGGGCGCTGACAGAAAGGCTTTTACAAGCTATATAATCAATATAAATATGGAATCAACAGAAACAACTACTCCAAGGGCTAATACCCCTACCGGCATTGAATTACACTGTTGATCCCAAACGATTCTTAGACGAAGATAACAAATGCAATAACAATTTTTTATGGCTACTTCCACATTGTCCAATGTAAATGACGTCAATGTTTGAAAAATATTTATTTGTCTTGTTTTGGTTTATTATCAACTATGAGGTTTTCTAACCTTATTAAACCATTACCCAACATATTCCTAGCTTTAACTTTTTGCTTTTTATTTAGAATATTATCTACATGTCTGATTTTGTAGCCATTATTCATAGCAACATTTTTGATAATTTATTGATAGTGGAAGCTCTTACTTGTTGAAACGTACAAACCATGTTTACTGAGTTAAAACACTTCGTTTCAATAATATTTTATTTGTAAACACTACAAAATTGTTTCGACAAATACTGCCTTCATCAGATGATGATTTAACAAACTTCGTAACATTCTTTTGTATAAATTTTGAATGGCCTGCCAGTAAACGTTATCACAATCTAAACATTTTAAATTATATACACCTGATTATATAATAACTTATATGCACTGGGTACATTAATAAGTCGTCGGTAAATAGTATAAAAATCATAAAGTTTGTGTGACATTGGGTGAAATGACTGTGCGTGTATTACGCATACAGACAATAATCCTCATCAATCACCATAGCGAATTTAATTTTTTCGTTTATGGAATTAAAAACAAAAAGTTATTTAACTTGTATTATTCTACTGTAGGATATATTCGTCCAATGCAACTAATATTTAGTGAAAAATATGTCAAGAAGACATAAAGTTCTGTGTTAAGCTCGCATTATATTCAATTTATTGTTAAAATTTTGTGTCTGCGGTCAGGTGCACTTCGTGGAATAATTATCAATTTATACAATTATCAAAAACACCGTTCTCGGTGTCTTTGTGATGCAGCTGAATCAACTTGTAAAACAATTCGGATTCTCCTTACATAATGCAGCTATTGTGTAAGTGAATTACCTATTAACCTACTGTTGGAGGTAGCAGCGGATGACAGAAACAAGCAATATTATCAGAACATTTATAAAAAAGACAGTTCGATCTAGATAAAAAAGAGTATTATATTAGTATTCGCCCAAACCAATTCATTTTTCTTTTTCGCAAATTAGTAAGTGTTTTTTGTGTATGTAATAGGATTAATAAACGTATTTAGTACACATCTTATTAATCACACATACGCTGGTCCTTCGAGCGATTTTCTTGGAAACTTTCATGTGGTACAGCAGTACACCGGCGAAAATAAGTTTTCTTCAAGCGAGTCATACTTCTTAACATTTTGTGAAAATGTTTGTCTTAACTTTTGCTAGTTAAAATGGATTTTCATGAAGTAAAGATTGAAACTATTCAATTTTTGAAAAAAATATTTAGTTGTCTGTGTGTACAGGTTCATATACAAAAAATGTCGTAGACGTAGCTGCACCAGAAAAGATTGATTCATTGCTACTGAAGAGGTTAATTTCAAATTGAAACATAAAAAATTCTGATAAAATGGGAGACATGAGGGAACCCATTGGTACACCATCCGTTTGTAAATATATAAAGAAAACGAAACTCTCATTTAGAACTCTTTTCAAAATAATTAGAATGTAACATATTTAAAAAAGAAAGGAATTAAAATTCTTAATCGTCTAAATATTAAGATCAAAGATCTCACATTTGGAATGCGCCCTACCAAGTAGGCACAACGAACCGAAAGCCATACACGACCGGTTTCGACCTATCGGGTCTCATCAGGTGGGCGCTGACAGAAACGTCTTTAGAGGCTATATTACAAATATAAATATAAATATGGAATCGACAGAAACAACTACTCCGAGGGCTAATACCCCCTACCGGCATTGATTTACACTGTTGATTCCGATGGATTCTTAGACGAAGATATAAAATATTCAAAAAAGAAGGAATAAAAATCCTTATTCGTCTAAATATTAAGATATGAAAATGTCAGATCTTCGTCTAAGAATCCATCGGAATCAACAGTGTAATTCAATGCCGGTAGGTGTATTAGCCCTCGGAGTAGTTGTTTCTATTGATTCCATATTTATATTTACATTTATAATTAGAATGTAGTTTACTGTATTACTGACTGGCGGTGTTGATGTTGTTTGATTAATGTTAACATTGAACTATATTCGCGTTATGCTATGTTTTACTAAATGAGATTTTTAACATTATTTAGTAAGAAAACTAATAATAGAGTTGCGAGAACAGCCGTGAAGTTTAACAAATCTTAACCACTAAAATTGTGAAATTTTCGTTGTAATTACCTCCATGTTATTTCAAATACAGTGAAGTCTCTTATAGCGGACACCTCTCTTCAGCGGAGGACGCCTCCCTCTAACGGACATTTTTGTATAGTCCCGATCTTATTCCATAAGGGACGTATGTATTTTCTTTTTTATTCAACGGACTCTCCCTTGGACGGACGCGGACAAGACTAAAAGCACAGAAGTCTCTCTTCTACGGACGCGGTACTTTAGAAACATGCATAATTTTGGGAAGGTTGCCTATCACTTGGAAATCCCAACAGGAAAGCGTGGATGACATGTGAGATAATGAGTGATTGGTTGAAAAAGAAGATGATAACTGAGAAAAGAAAAGTCGTTTTGTTTTTGAATAATGCCTGCTCACACCCAAAAGATATTAATCTATAGAACATTCAGTTGGTTTTTCTTCCGCCAAATTGTACATCAGCACGTCAACCGTTAGATCAAGGGACAATAAAAATCTTTAAAATGCACTACCAGGCAATTATCATCAATGACGTCCTGCTGAAAATTGATAGTGTTGGTTCAGCGTATGATCTTGCGAAACGGTTAAATTTATTGAATGCGATTTATTTATTTTATAAAAAGTGCATGGAACATAGTTACTAATGAGACTGTTCGTAACGTAACTGCGTTGTTAAAGCTGGATTTGTCAAAGGTTCTACTCAAAAAGACTTGCACGCAGATAATTTGAAGCAGAAGACGAATTGCCCTTATCAGTTTTGACTCAAATGTGGAAAAACTCTAAGGAGTCGAGTAAATATAAAGCCAAATGTCGAAGACTTTCTCACGCTTGACAGTGACATAACAACGGAGGACACTGCGCAGCCAGAGAATTTGAGTTGCAGATCTTCTAGAGGTGTCCGATGATTCAGATGATAATATGTTGGTAACAGAAAGCAGTGAGGGCTACATTAGAACTTTTCAACAAGCACTAGACATGATGAGACAGATAAAAACATTTACTAAAGAATAAAGTGATACCCAAGCTGTGGAAATGTTGTGTTCCTTAGAAGTATACCTTCTGGATCGTCTGATGACCAGCCGTGTCCGTCAAAAAAGTATTTTAGAGTATTTTACATCTAAAGCATTGTAAATGTGTTTATTTTGAACCCCTTTTATGTACCTATATACATATTTTATTTTATGTTTGATTAGTTCATATTGCTTATATGTACATATGTAATATACAGGAATATTATGGGCAAAATACGAGACTTTCAAAAAGTTTAACTTTTGGGTTATATGGGGGTCTATTATGGTTACTTTTTAAAATTAATTTCATATTATACAGGGTGTTCCAAATGCCCTAAAAGTATCAAAGTTATGTTTTTTTTTATGGAACCCCCTGTATATTATTGCATTTTTGGATTGTCCGATAAAAATAAGAGGCTGTTTTGATAAGATTTATAATACCTAAACCTTAATGTTTCTTAAATAATTTGAATTCTATCAAAATCTAACCTAATTTTCATGTTTCAAATACTTAAGAAGTATTTAAGTTATGTAAGCAAAATTTACAATGAAATGTAACAATAGATCATATTTTATATCCCAATTATAATAAACTCGTCATCTTATACAGGGTGTCCAAAAATTAATACTACTTAAGTAACAACTTTAAGGGGTTGTAACTTGATTAATTTAAATGGAATGCCCTATTTTTTAACATACCAGGAAATGTATTTTTTAATTACCTATCGTTTGGTATTAGAGTGTTCATAAGCTAAGTCTTCGCGTTTTTACAGGAAACGCTAAATAATTGTTTTTTTGCGCCATGTGTCATATGTATTTAAGTTTCTATTCTTTCTATAGTGTTTCTCCTAAGCGGACGCCTCCCATTAGCGGACACTTATTGTCGGCCCCGTAAATGTCTGCTGAAGAGAGATTTCACTGTATATTTAAACTAGTTGAACCCGACCAAATTTGGATGGATAGGTACCGTTATCTGTGCACGTGCATGATACTTTTAAATAGGTTAATATAAATATTTTTTTATTGCAATAAACTTCTCAAAAAAGTGTAAGATACACTCTGTCTTGTAAATAAATCGGTTTTGAGATGATTTTTGAATAATCTTTCCGGGATGACTGCTTATATAAACTGTACCACTTTTTTAAGTTATCAGTGCAAGGTTAATTTACGTGACCCATTGTAACATTAAATTATTATTCATTAAAAATGACATCAGCTTATAGAATGCGTTGTTTTTATCAGATTAATAAATTTTATTCTTGTTGAAAATCATAAAATTATTCAAATACAATTTATTGCATTCATGAAGAAATTAGCAATAAAACGTCTGATGCAATATGAACAGAACTTGCTTTCTAAATGTAATAGTATACATTCTATGCGTACATGAACGAATTAACTTCAATTATTGTAAAAATGACATAGAGGCAATTGCTGCCATCTAGTGGATTTTTGCCGCTACAGAGGATGTTAAACTAGATGAGGCCTCACAGAGGTATTTAAACTTGTCCAGCTATATTAACAACGCAGGCTACACACGTGAGTACAGGTAAAGCTTAATAATAACCATTATTATGCTTTTGGTCAGAAATTTATCGGAACTACCAGACACGGATCGCGATTTCGCTCTTGTTGAAGCTCATCAGTGTGCCATAGGTAGTTTCGATAAATTTCTGACCAAAAGCATAATAATGGTTATTCAATTATTGTGTTAGGAATCCAAAATTATTTAAAAATTTTCAAATAAAACAATAGGAAACATCCGAATGTACCAAAAGGGGATAAAAAAAGGAATCGAACGACAAAATAATAAAATAAAATATGGTAGGTGCCATTTAAAAAAATGAAGTTTTTAAAGTTGTGTTTTTTTTTCTGAAGGCCCTGTATAAATTACGAATCTTGGTTTTGGCATGACATCAGCCTTAATGACTTAACTATAACTAGTAAAAATTTCAAAATTCTAAGTCATTTTTTATGGAAGTTATGATTATTAATAGTTTGGGTTGCGGTAGTGATCTTTTTTCTATGAGTTAAATTATCTCAGAAACTATTAATAGTAGGCATACAAATTGGTTATCAGTCAGTCACCTTAAAATTTCATGCTTCATACGAATTCGTTGCAAAATATATCATCCATTTAAAATAAGAAAGTTGACATCAACTTCCGGTATAGCCGGAAGTGGCGGACAATTGAAATTGTTTTGGATCATCCTTTTCCCACGTTATCTAAGCAGTTTAACGTACTGGAGAACATGTTACACTTATCCCCATTTGGAGATGTTGACGTTAAAGTATTTATCATTTAAAGTCTTATCAGTAAATTCAAAAAGACTATTCTCGATTGTAGGACTTGTACAATGCCGACACAATAAGAAATATATAAGTAAAAATTTAAGTGCTATAAGTTTTGAGTACTGAAATTTTATGTATGTTTGGACTTACTTGTTCTTTAATATCTTGATCGGCCCCTGTTTGGAATTTAGGATGTACATACTTTTAAATATATTAGGTGTACAAATATGAAAGTTCGTTTTTTTACGATTCAAAAAATTAAATTTCCAAAAAATTTTCAAATAAACTTTTATTAACAATAATAACCATTATTAACAACAACATTGTTCCTATTCATGGGCAACTTATGGATTCCATCAAAAAAGAATTTCGGCTGTTCCAATGCATCCATTCATCGAGCCATTTTTTACCTTCTTCTGCTCCGCCAATCCGTGAGCCATCGACCGAAACAAGTGATAATCGGACGGAGCGATATCAGGAGCGTAAGGCGGGTGGGGTAAGACTTCCCATTTCAGGTCTTTTATGGTGTTTCTAACCGGTTCTGCAACATGAGGTCTGGCGTTGTCGTGAAGCAATATCGGGCACTCGTGTCTTGTGGTCCATTCTGGTCGTTTTGCTTCAACTTCTCGGTTCAGATTGATTAATTGATATTTATAACGAGCCACCGTAACTGTTTCACCAGGTTTGAGAAGTTGGTAATACAAAATACCCTTCTGATCCCACCATATGCAGAGTAACACCTTCTTTCCATGGATGTTGGGCTTCGGAGTCAACTTCGGCGCCTCTCCTGGGTCCGTCTATGATCTCTTTCGTTTTGGATTATCGAAATAGATCCACTTTTCGTCACCAGTGATGATTCGATGCATGAATGACTTGCGTTTTTGCCGTTCAAATAAAAGTTCACACATCGTTCTTCGATTTTCTTGCTGGCGTTCAGTCAGTTCATGCGGCACCCATCGTCCTTCCTTCTGGATCTTGCCTATGTCATTCAAACGGTTCGAAATTGTTTGCTGCGTCACACCTAACGCGTCAGCTAATTGTTGCTGCGTTTGGGCATCATCTTCATCGAGCAAGGCTTGCAAATCATGGTCATCAAATTGCTTCGGTGGTCTACCGCGGGCCTTGTTGCTCAGGTCAAAATTGTCTTCTATGAACCTCTTAAACCATTTTTGACAGGCTCTAGCAGTAATCGCATCTTCACCATAAACTTTATCAATCATTTTGTGAGCTTCAACGGCATTCTTCTTCCAATTAAACATGAACAAAAGCACTTCTCGCAAATATGCTTTTTTTGGCAATTCTGTCGTCATTTATAAAATTGTCTTAAAATTTTATATGGAAACCTTTTTTAAAAATTCAAGAAGCATTAGATAACACTTTAAACACTCTACAAGATAGATACAAATACAAGTTAAAAAACAGATTTATTCACAAAAAAAAATTAGATAATGTAAAACGAAGTTTCATATTTGTACACCTAATATAAGACAAGAAACCTGTCAGATGGAAAATGTTGTAAGCATCTAAGTTCAGTTAGTCAGTCAATTCTGTATGCATGTTAGTTGTTGTTGCCAGAATACAAAATTATAAATAAAAACAATTTTGGAAAGTAAAAAAAATTTTTGTTTGAAATTGAAAATTCGATATTAATTATTCAATTATTGCATTATCGTATTTAAAATTTACTCCTACTAAAAATTCTTCAAATATTTCATCATTAATGATTAACAATTTGTTATTATAACAGTTGCTCAAAATGTAGCAAGTTCACTCCCACTATTTCCGAAACTACAGAAACTAAAATTATGAAGAAAAAAATATGGCGATTATCATTTGATTTATGATTAATAGTGTACCAAAATACCGTCGTCCCTTAACTCCGAAATTTTCACTACGAACATTCTAATAATTCACGCAAATGGAAAGTTTTATAAAAAAATAAAAAAATATTACGACGTCTCTGACATTTATAGTTTTGATGGAAATAATAAAAGCAGTTAATTTGTTGACTTTACTTATCTCCGAAGGTTATACTACATATTTATTTATTTTAATCTGATGGATTGCAGAAATTATATTATGTTTTCGAATTAATCATATGTAACAATGTATTTAATAAGGTACGGAACCCTCGCCGGTTTAATTTTTTTTTACTGTGTCACTGGTAATTACCTTGTAAAACATTATTTAATTAAGTAAGCGTAAATCAAGTAAAATACTTTATTATAGTGTTTCAAAGAAAAGTTTTTAATGATTAATTGTACACAGTGCAGTCTCTAAGGGGAGGGGACTGTATCCATCCCCGAGCCTCGTAGATAAGGGGCCTCGTTTTCATATTCATTTTAATTTAAAAAAATTAAACACTTGTAAGTACTAAAAACTGGTAATTAATGACAAAGTTATTTGAGGCATATTATTTGTGTGATTGACAGTAAGTACTATTATCATTGTATAGATATAAAAAAATGACGATTCCACCCAAGAGTGTTAGTAAAACTATTTCATTTAAATGTGCACTGCCCTATGTATTATATCCTAGTTTGACGCAATGTGTCTCAAACTTTTTGGTCCGCGACCTCCTTGTGGAAGAAATAGATGTATAGAAAAACATTCCGTAGGGGGAAGGGAATTAAATTAAATTAAGAAGGACTAAATTTTATTTGTTTAATTGCCTTGAAACAGTCATAACTTTAATTAATAGCATATTCATATTTAGTATTTATGTAATTTATAACTTTGTTAATAACTGTTATACAGGGTCATTCAAACCGAGTGTTTCGTTAGACGGTTTAGCGAAACTAAGCATGTTACAGAATTCAAAATTTGGGAGTAGAGGTTATCAGGGATGATCTATTTAACTAACATAATTTCTACTGTCGGGCAATTCCGGTTACACCGGAAGTTGATGTCAACTTTCTTATTTTAAATGTAATGGTATATTTTTTATGATGAATTCGTATGAAACATAAAATTTTAAGGTGACTTTGATAACTAACTTGTATGCGTATATGCCTACGATGAATAGTTTATGACAATTTAATTTATTGGAAAAAAATTGCCTCGCAACCCAAACTATAAAAAATCGATAACATCCATAAAAAATTACTTGGAATATTGAAATTTTTACTAGCTATAGCCAAATCATAAGGCTAACGTCATGACAAAACTAAGCTTTATAATTTGTACAGGGCGTTTAAAAAAATCCAAAGTTTAAAAACTTCAAACACGCATAACTTCATTTTTTCAAATGGCACCTAGCATATTTTATTTTGTCATTCGATTCCTTTTTTATCCTCTTTCAATCCATCTGGATATTAACTACTGTTTTATTAGAATTTTTTGAATAATTTGGATTTTTTTTTCAAATAAAACAATGGGAGATATCTAGATGGATCGAAAGAGGATAAAAAAAGGAATCGAATGACAAAATAAAATATGGTAGGTGCCATTTGAAAAAATGAAGTTATTCGTGTTTGAAGTTTCTAAACTGTACTTATTCAACAGTAAGATGATCTTAAAAATATTCATAAAATTTCTAATTTAAATTATGCAATCGGGTTTCAATAATATTTACCTTTTTTAAATATTTATCTGCAAGGTCATAATTTTACCTTTGTTGATGAATAAACCTCTGTAAATACGGCATATGTTTATTTACACAATAAAAAAACATTACATATGTGACTTTATGCATGAATGCTAATATTTTTACTTTATATTTTGTTTATAAAATTCCACCACTTCCACTTAACGAACTTCAAAATTTTTAGCCTGTAGCTATTATGAATTCAATACAGGTGTCTTTCAATTACACAATATATAAAAAAATATAATTATTATGTAATATACAGCTAAGAACATATTCTTTGGAAATTATTTTATAGGTATGTTTGTTTACCTATAAGAAAAAAAAAAGTTAAAACACAATGAAAACTATTTATATTTTTTTACAGTATCCTAACAAGATTTCAATTTATAGAAAATTTCTTTCTTTGGAATTTTATAACTGATAACGTCTTATATACCGTTATTTACAATTGTTTTAATTACCACGTGTTTTAATATATCGTGCTGTCCATTCTTTAAAATACTATTAGATTATATTTTTAGTTAATATTTTTTGTTTGGTTGGGCAGTAACTCGCCGGTTGTTACTTTGGTGAAAACACTTCGATTACGTAATAGAGTATATATATATTCTTTGTTTTTACTATATACAGTTATGTTATATACAACGTCAGTTATATAGGTATGAAATATATTCACAAACAGACAATTTGGGTGCGTTTAATCGGTTTGTGTTGAATGTGATTTTGATAACTCGAGAGTGAATATAAAAAAACTGATTGAATGTTATTTTTACCGTACATAATTTTATAATTTGACGTGAAAGTACATCTGGTTTGTAACACTGTCAATTCAGGTACCAACCCTCCGAGAAATTCGAACGTTTGGGAACATCAGATAATTAATAGTTTAGGACATGAATAAGTTTATAAATTATATGTATAGCTGAAGATAAATGTAAACTAAAAGATGTCTTTGTATCACCGAACATTTTTAATTTTCCGTCCAAGTTCGGATTTTACTATTTTATATCTCTTAACTTTTGTATGATACTGTAGGTAGGTACTATGCAAATATCAACATATTTTGTTGATAATGAATTAAAAAAATGTGCCGACTCATTTATTTGTACATGTTTTATTAATCTCTACGACATGGTGAACGGAATGACTTGCACTTTCTGTTTGTAATAACAAAGTTTTTACGTAGCTTTCTACGAATTATAACGCATTGTCTTGTGATTAATCTCTGCAGTGTGTTTTTTTTAAACTTTCTGTTCGAAAAATTGGGTATTTGGCCAATTTTTTTATTTGTTAAATTAATTCTCCAGATGGTTAGAAATTGATTGCGTAAAAACGAAATATCAATATCTCTAAACAGATAATAAATAAATTGCGACATCATTTAGTTACTATATTATTATACTATTTGTTAGGAGGTAAACTCACTAGCAAGTCCCCTGCTCATTAAGTAGTATCTTTTTTTTTTGTATTTATTTATTTCCATTGACTCAAGTAAATTTAATTTAAGACTTTTACTTTCTGTGTGTATAATTTCAAAATCTGTATTTAAAACATGTTTTTCTTCTATTATCTGAGTTGCATAATTCGAATCATTTTTGAGATTTTTAAACGAATTGACGTGTTCTTTAATGCGTTTGCCAAATGCTCTCCCTGTCTGTCCTATATAAAATTTCTCACAGGTTCCGCACGTTAATTTATATATACCAGATTTACTATCTTTTTTTAATTTATCTTTGTTATTTTTGATATGTTTGCTAAGTTTGTTGTTAGTTTTGAATGCTGTACTTATATTATTTTTATTCAAAAATTGTCCAAAATACGTTATTGTTTTAAATTTATTTTTATTATATTTATTTGTTGGGAAAACAGTATTTAAAGCTATTTTAAATGAAATTTTATTTAGTAATTAGTTTATAATATTTAAATTGTAGTTATTTCTTTTGGCTATTTAATAATATTTGGTTGTTTATTGTAATTAGTTTGGTCCATTGGAATTCTTAGAAGTCTATGGATTATAAAGTAGAAGGCGGCTAATTTATGTTGTTTAGGGTGAAATGAATAGTTATTAATAATAGTATATGTATATGTAGGTTTATGGTATACTGCGAGACTGTGTTTATTATTTATTCTAGATATTGTGAGGTCTAATAAATAATGCTGTTATTCTTTTCTAATTCAATTGTTAACTTGATGTTATGGTGTATTTTATTTAGTTGTCCTAGGAATTGGTGAAATTGTCTATCTGTTCTTCTATCTATTACATACCTATTTAACAACTTAATTATTCTATCTTGTAGTGTTAAACTACATAATTGCTGATAGTTTACGAAAAACAATGCCCCCCCCCAAAAAAAAAATGCTTTTTCGACATAAAATCTCCGGAAAACTACTTTAATCCTAGATTACGGGACATTCCTGACTTTATCATTAATTTTCGGTCAATGTATCGAAATGCCTGAGTACTTTCAGTATAGTATGTAGCTAGCTAGACAGTGTAGTGTGCAATCATTCCGATTTCCGACTCTAAAGGGGTTAGGTTAGGTTTAAAATCATTTTTCGGAGATTTTGGTAGCATGTTTGTTGTTGAAAATTATCGAGGTTTGAGAATTAATTAGTCAATTAATTTACGTGACTGATTATACACTAAATGGAATTTTAAAATAACCACGAAATTGTTTTAAATTTACATAATACAAGAAAAGTATATTAATGCTGTACAATTACCTACATTTTAATATAAAAAATGATTATTTTAAATTTAAACAATTTTATGTGGAATTTTAACTTATTTTGTTGTATTTTTCTTGTGTAAAGAAACGATTCAAATTCCATTTCTTCTCCTTTTTAAAACATCTAAGCCAATATGGGGGCAAACACAAATGATTGGGAGATTTTCTATTTATTATATATTTGGAATCTACCTATACGATTTTCACAATGAAATTTTAAATGTCGGTGTCTCACGTCGGCCTGAACTGACTGACGTCATACTTTGGTTGTCGGGCTTTGTAAAGGAGGTGTTGGCAGACCTCGCGCAAAATGAGACGCAGCTTGGTAACGTGACATGATGTGAGTCACGACGAGATTTTGTAAATCACCTAAATTGAAAATAGGAACCGCGCTGTTAGATGGCGTCGCAGCGTGACGTGACGCAGTTTATGCTTATCGTGAGGCCCAGCGCAATAGGAGACGCAGTTTGGTGACGTGTCGTGAATCACGGCGACGACCATCGCATTTATTACTTCAGCTGTTACAATGATTGCGAATCAAATTATGTACTTAAGCTAAAAAGGTTCCCATCCTTATCGTAGATGTAGTATCCCGTATAATACAAAAAAACACCCCCTACATTATATTTTTCACGGTGTTTTCATCATTTGTCTTGTAAAAGCATTTGATGTTAAGCTATAATTTCTTTCAATACAATTTTTTTGCGTAAAATTGTTCGGTTTAAAAATACTGCACAACACCAATGTATTGGGATAAAATTCGGTAAACAATGATCTGAATCGTTAGATCACGCTGCTTGGTTTTTTCCCGCCGGAGTCACCGATGAATGAAGAAAACACCATGAAATACATTTTGGAGATGGTTTTCATATTATAAGGGATGTTCCATCTACGATAAGGGTGGAAACATTTTTGGCTTGTATTGGTAATCCTTCTAATAGGTTATTGCTAAATTTTTAAAAGTATATAATTTGTTAACTAACCTTGTTTGTTACTGACCAAATCAACGGAAAGATTCTAAACGTGAATAATAATAGAGACGTCATAATATATTTTTTATACATTTATCAATTATTGTAAACTAACAATAAACAGATGAGGAACATTTTTCTTAATACTGTAATCTTAGAGCATAAAAACACGGAAACAGCATTTAATACTATATCAGTGATTCTGAAATAGCAAGTAATTGTGGTTCGCCGTTCTCCCTCTAATGCAGCCTGATTGGCTATCTCTTTCTTCCCTATACGTATCTCTCTCTACCAATCAGGTTGCGTTAGAGCGAAAAAGTCGGGTCACAATTATTTCCTGTTTCAGGATCATTATTATAGAAAGAATTAAATGCTGTCTCCATGTTTTTATGCTCTAATATTGCAACAAATGTTTAATAAGTATTATAAAAATTCAAGCCAATAAAACGACTGCTGAGTGCAGGGCTAACCGTAATCGCTGCAAGTCCCAACAACAGTTATTTTTAGTAACTTATCTCCTATAATAGAAGTAGTTCCATATTGATTTTCTATATCATGCCCCAACCAAATTTGATCTACCACAACCAACAACCAATATTTCGCCTTTTAGTACAAGTTTTTTTCAAGGTAGGTTGTAAAGTAACTAGTTACTGTGTGCAGACTTTACAATCTACCTTGAAAAAGAATTCTACTAAAAAGTGCACCGTCAGTTGTTGGTTGTGATAAATAAAATTATTTTTGCCCTCATCTTAGATTCATAAAGAAATTATATTTTATTGTTTATACTTTTCAAGTACCTACCGTACTGTGTTGTGTTGTAGTCGTTAATGTTGTATATAATTTCATTATCTACGGTTGTATAAAAACCAAAGTAACAGTAATGTGAAACTTAATTATTTAAATTAATAAAAAGGTATTAATTATCATTTTTTTATAACATTTACTGAAATACTTACTATTTATCTACATGTAAGCTAAAAAATACTTAATAATTTAAATGATCGATTGTTTCAGTTACAGAATGGACGGAGAAGATTACACCCGAGACAATAACAAGTACTACGAGCCGAAATGCGGCATCGACGTGGGGCCCGACCTCGGAGACATGAATTTTATGATGATCGACTATATCAAGGAAGCGATGAAAGTAATTCATTAAAATTATTCTTTTTTTAAAACATGATCTTGAACTAAATCAACTTTATTTTCTTTCCCCAGGCTATGGCAATGATGCAAGGCCATGAAATGCTTACAGACGTTACCTTGGAAGTTGGTCAGGAGCTTTATCACGCTCATAAAGTTGTCCTGGCCGCTGGAAGTCCATATTTTAAGGCCATGTTCACTGGGGGGCTGAAGGAGTGCGAAATGAAAAGGATCAAGTTACAAGGTGTTTCGGCAACCGCCATGGCATTACTTATTCATTTTATGTATACTGGTCGAATTAGAGTTAATGAAAATACTGTGTGCCAACTTTTACCTGCCGCTACTATGTTTCAAGTAAGTTGTTCTCAATTGAAGATATAAAAAATAAAAATATTTTACATGATGGGATAATATCATGGTTAGATAATAAGATATTATTTTGTTCCTTAAACATAATGTAGTAATCATTCCATAATTTATAAATGTGATTTGTAATGAAGAATTATTCTTTAAGTCTTAAATTAAGCTTTGAATGATAATATATTAAACTTGAATAGATTGTTGTGGTAGGTTATAAGAAAATATTCAAATGCGCCGTTGCACTAATTTGAGCTTTTATTACAAACTCGATTACAATATCAACCGAGAAAAAAATCCTATAACAGTTATAATTAAGAAAACTGAAAATGACTTCATGGACAAAAACGTCTTACTATTATGAACAAAAAGCAGAAAATTGCTAAAAAGAAAGTACATTTGTTTTTACAAATTTACAAATAATAAGATAAAAAGTTTGCATTATCAGCTTTAAACAATCAGAACCGAATTTATAGAACCAATATACAACGATCAATTTGTATTACAAATTGTATGTTTATTGAGGGTTTGACTATAGGTATATCAAGCTGAAATTTTACTTGGGTTGACCGTAGGCACAACAGTTCTGCCTGTACTAATCGCTTTTTTTGCAGAAAAATATCGTGCCACAGGCAACCCCATTTTGCATTAAATTATTTAAATTTCTACCCCGCACACATTTTGGCAGTTCTTTTTTTATCGTCTTTGAACCTAGCACATGTACTATATTATATTGCTCCTATTTTATACATTAAAATGCTACAGTCAAGTGCAAATCTGCTTGGAGTTCAGTTTTGCAGCAAGATAACGTTCGTGTACGTTGAGTTGCGTACAAGTTTTCGTTTTTATGAATGAAATAATTTAATTGGTAATACGAATTCCATTTGCTAGAATAACTCTAAAGAAATCTAGTATATAAAGGTACTGTAACTTAGACTGCAAACATATTCGACTATATCATAAATAATTTGAGATTTAAATGTACTGATTACCATGGGAACAAATTAAATCCGATTCTTAAATCTTTTTTAAATTTCACTGTTTTTGTACACCTATTGTTAAAAAAACAACACTGCTGCGCCGAATTTGATAAAACTTCTTATTATTTTAGGTGAAAAATGTTATCCATGCATGTTGTGATTTTCTCGAAAGACAGTTAGACCCCAGTAATGCCATAGGTATAGCAAGTTTTGCAGAACAACATGGTTGTTCCGATCTTTGTAGTAAAGCAAATCAATATATCGAACGCAATTTCACTCAGGTACATTTTACTTTTACTTTAGAAACTTTAGAAAGTTTTTTATATTTAGATATTCATTAGGTATGTCAAGAAGAAGAGTTTTTTCAGCTAAGCCCAATTGAATTAATAAGCTTAATAAAGAAAGACGAATTGAACGTTCAAGATGAAAAGGATGTCTATAATGCCGTTCTAAAATGGGTTAAATATGACGAGGAAACTCGGTATAAGAAGATGGAACCAATACTTTGTTCTGTACGGTGTCAGTTTCTAACGCCAAAATTTTTGAATGAACAAATGAAACACTGCGATTTACTTAAGAAAACTCCAGCGTGTAGAGAATATTTAGCTAGGATTTTTAAGGTAATATTATTTTATTATAATATTGTATCGTGACTTAATCTCCGACGAAAATGAGAAACCTTTATGCCTGTGGTATCGTCGCTGAACTAATTTCAGTGCTTTTGATTTTTTTAACTTTTTAAAGTAATAAAAGGGTATTTTAATTGATCCAATTTATACAATTTTTAAGGTTCCATAGCTAAATGGTAACAGAAAACCCCTTATAATTGCGTCATGTCTCTTTACACTTGCAACCATTCGTATGTCACACCCTTGTAGTTTCTAGTTTTAGGTCTATACGGGGCGAATAAATAAGGTGAAATCGATCGGTAGAATATATACAGTTTAAAATAGAGGAAAATATTTCAAATAAAAGTTCTGCAAAATTAAATGCGTGATAACACAAAGATATTTTCATATATGTCTGACTTCCGGTTGTACCGGAAGTGTGCCCTAACTTCGTTATTTTAAATGGACCTCCTACATATTGCATTTTTGAATTCCTCATAAAAAAATGTCGGTTTATTAATTTTACATATCAAACTTTTTAAACTGCTAGTAATAGATACCAATAACCTAATACCACTAGAAAATTTAAAATTGCATTCTACGTTGTAAAAAAATATGGTGTTCTATTAAAAAAACTGTTATTCCTGTTTGAATTTGTAAATATTAATATGTAGTATGTGTCCATGTAATGTTTTGTAAATATTAGAATATTCTTTGTAGAAATTAAACGTTAAAATCACATTTCTCAAAGGGCTGTCGGTTCAGAAATATTCCAAATGGCGTCAAACGCTGCAACAACTTTTATTTAAAATATTTTTCTCTATTTTGAATTGTTGAATATTACCGACCTATTTCGCCTCAGTGACACCCTGTGCAATTTAAATTGTGTATGTAAATGCTTCAAACAAATATCTCATTTTATAAATAGCAAAAAAATACTTTTTTTCGTGTACCACAGCACATGACCGGTTTTTAAAGAGCTCTTCAAAGATGAATTAGAACCATTTTTCATTTTATATTAAGTTCCAGTGTCATTTGCAATAAATCATTTTCAATTAATAATTTAAAAAAACGGAATTGGCATTTGGTGAACGTTACAATACAATTTTATTTTTGTTAATGTCCATTTATACATTAAAAGGACATTGGGAACCGCTATACAGCCCTCTTAATACGTGTCTAACATAGTCACTTTTCTTTAACTTTCCTTAAAGTTATAATATAATGGGTGCAATTTCTACCTCATTTTATAATAATAATTTTATTACTAGTGTAAATTTTAATTAATGTTTTGTATAATTATATGAAATTCGTTTAAGACATTCTTCTTCCTTGATTGACTATTCTTTCTCGTATTAATTAAATCAATTGATCATTTATTAATTTTTATTTTATACTTTAGGACCTTACACTTCATAAACGTACTGCGGTAAAAGAAAGAACGCCAAACACACCTAGAATTATTTATGTAGCTGGCGGATATTATAGACAATCATTAAATGTATTAGAAGGTTACAATGTGGACGATAAAACTTGGCACACGTTAGCTTGTTTAACAGTTCCTAGATCTGGTCTTGGAGGTGCTTTTTTAAAGGTATAACAAATTTTTGACTTCTTTATTTACAGGAATACTTTATTTTTTTACTTTAGTATTAATTCTTATATCAATATTGTTATTCAAAAATAAAAACAGCTAAATGTATAACCTGTTTCATCACTTATATCACTTAACTTCCGATACGACATAGAAAATTTTATAATTACTATTATTATAACTTCTCATTTTATACATACAAACGGTAAGTCGTAGTTTTTGTATTTAAAAAATTTCACTTATAGAGTATTTATAATGTTAATAATTAAATGTCCTATTGTTTTTTATAATTTTTTAATAAATGCAATAAGTTAAAAGAATTTCCAACCGTGTAGGGGTATTAGTTCAGCTTACAAAATCTAACATTATCTAGGGTTCATTTTATGCAGTTGGTGGACGAAATAATTCTCAAGTAAACAGCTACGATTCAGACTGGGTTGACAGATATAATCCAGTAAAAGACATATGGCGACCGTGCAGTCCGATGATGAAGCCACGAAGTCGAGTAGGAGTCGCTGTTATGGATGGACTTTTATATGCCGTTGGTGGGAGTGAGGGAACAAAATATCATAATAGTGTTGAATGGTAAGTTCTCTTTTTGTATTAGAATTATTATAAAATTTCAGTTTTTAACCTTTTTAACCAGTTTGTAGCCTTTTGAAAATATAGTGTATAATTTTTTAATATTTATTCATTATTATATGAGAATTAATTCCTATGCTACGCTTTGATGGGACGTACCCACATATTACAATATTAAAGGCCGCTTTTGCCTTAATAGCATAAAAATCAATAGATGAGTTTAAAAAAGGCATTTATTTCGATATGACATATACATAGATACTTCCATTTTATTTATAAATATAGATTTAGCTATTATTTCATGAAGTTTTTATTTTCAAGGAAACACCCGCCTAGTGACTTTTTCAACTGTAAATTTATTGCTTGCCATTTCTAAATCTAAATTTTTTTACTTATTTTTCAGCTACGATCCCGAACAAGACAGATGGTCATGGGTGAAACCTATGCACACAAAAAGATTAGCAGTTGGCGTAGCAGTTGTAAATAGATTATTATACGCAATCGGAGGTTACGATGGCTCAAAAAGGTTAAACACTGTCGAGTGTTACCATCCCGAGAACGACGAATGGACCGTAGTCACCTCGATGCATACATATAGAAGTGGTGCAGGTACTTTTCATCTAGTTTTTCTTGGACTTGATTTGTTTTAATTCTGCGCTTTTTTCAATTAAAGTTTTAAGGCTTTTATGTTTCCTATTTAAGGTGTAGCAGCAATAAATCAATTTATCTACGTTGTTGGAGGGTATGATGGCACAAAACAACTTAATACGGTAGAACGTTACGATACGGAAAAAGATACATGGATATTTATCGCAAGCATGAAAACATCTCGAAGTGCTCTGAGTGTCACCGTACTAGATGGAAAACTATATGCAATGGGTAAGTAATATGTAGTTTTACAATACTGAATTCCTGAATTTAGATGCAATTGATGCATCTCTTACGGTAATTTTGATAAATTTGGTTGGTAATGTTACTGGCAAATAATAATTACCCAAATATTTGGTAAAAGTGATTAATCAGCCTCTATTTGTTACATTTACCGGTATTTATTAATGATTTCCAATACAATTTGGTTGATTTAATAAAAGTCACTTTAGTACTTTTACAGTTATTTGGAATATTCATTGATATTTTGAAAAATAAATAGACAATCAACAAATTACTGTCAATAAAATAATCTGCTCTTTTGCCATCAACACAAATAACTTAAAATATCATGGAACTTAACCGTTCATTTATACCACGGCCCTTTAAACCGAATCTTAATTTTACTATTAATTAGATTAATGGAACTTATTATTTATGTAGTGATAGGGTAGAGTGTGAAGGTAACATTTTTTTTATGAAACTCATGTTTGTCATTTGTAACCTTTCTCGGTATGTGAGGGTATTGATTTCTTTAAGATGTAATTTAACGAATGCGTAATTTTGTTTTTTTCTTATTAGGTGGTTATGATGGTCATAATTTCCTTACAAACGTCGAAGTCTACGATCCCGAAACAGACAAATGGGAAGATGGCGAACCGTTAACTTCCGGCCGATCGGGACATGCGAGTGCAGTATGCTATCAGAACCCTATATCATTACCTCTACGTACTGACACGTTCCCATCTACGTCCAGTTGAGAAAGAAATCATGCCAAACCCCTTTTGAGAAAGTGAACTCCGTCGGCAAATCTGTGATATGATATCTACTAAAACCATTTATGTACATATTGTACTACACAGAGGTGAGTGTAAATGATACATAGTAATTGGGGCAAGAGTACCAAATAAAAATAAACAAAAGGTACATAACTTGATCGGCGACCAATTGAAATATTTTGTTTTTTTTTTCGATGATAAAACTTATTCATTTAGACAATTCCACCGTCATTTGATGATTATGAGATAGAAAGTTTAGTAAAAAAATGTGATTATTTTGAAAAGTTAGAATGAGATATTAGTTTTTTAATGAAAAAAAAAAAATGTTTTAAGTTGGTGCCACTGAAATACATGGGCATTTTTTGAAACTTTTAACTTTTTTTTTAATTTTGGTGGAATATTCTATAACGTGACAAGTTATTTCATTTTACAAATTACTTATCCAAAATACTCATCTTACCTGTTGTAGCATATAAGATAGAAATTGTATATAAATTTAGTAATTTATTGAGTACTGTATAGGTGTGACTGTATAATGTATATACAAGTAAGCACAGCTTTAAAAAAGTAATTAAGGAATAATAGTAATTATTGTAGTTTCTGTTGTACATTTCTTTTAATGAGAATGTAGTTCCAAATTAGAAATATTTATTAGTCATAGTAGAGGCGAGAACTTAAAAAATTTCCACCTAACATCAGTATTGGCGTTCAAAATATGTGTACGTAATAGTATAGCTTCAACTTAAAGGAAAAAAAAGTTAACAAAATAGTAATATTGAAATTAAATCACTATAAAATGGTAGTATCTTATTACGAACGCATTTGTACAATATCTTACTTTTCTTAATGAACTCCTTTTTTCATCTAATTGGCAATATTACGATTAGTATTGTAAAAATACATTTAAAATATGTACATTAACAATGACACTTTATTTTTGGAAACTTAGGTAGGAGCTGATTTCTTTTGCGTAAACTATTCAAAAATTGGATTTGTATTATACTATTTTTGTACTGTAATGTATTCCTGTCATGATTAAATTGTTTACCCTTTTTCACAAAAGGATATATGAAATAATACGTTATTTAATATCAACCGAGCTAGCTAAAAGAAATTAAGTACAGAGTATAAGTGAAACAACAAAAACATTCCTGTAATTCATTGTGGATAATGTTTATAATTGTTAAATAATTATAAATGGTAAATTAATAAAATAAAGGCCAATGAGTGATCGCATTTTTATAATTCGACTTTTTGTTTGATAGTCTTATTTTCCCTTAAAATATTAGGACTGAATACCCATTGAATTTTGCAATAAGTAGAACAAAAAAGAATGGTTTTTTTAATTTACTAGTGTAACAATCACAAACAACATTTTATTTCAAATAAATTATTGAAGCCATAATTATTTACTGCCTATTTATTGTTTTTTATTTTTTTATTTGCCTTTGATCCTTTTTTTGCGCCAATCTTTGCGGATTTGACAATATTTTTAAACTGACCTCGGAGTTTGGCCTTTTTTCTTTTATTTAAGAAATTGCGTTTTAATGGTAAGTAGGCATAAGGATCGGCTTTGTCTTTCTTTTTTATATCACCTCCGGCCTTCTTTGCTTTGTATTCAGAGCCTCCAGCACCACTGTACATAGATGAAGTCGATACATCTCTATAAGAAAAATATAATGAAACAAATTATAAGTCGTTTATAGAAAAAATAAACCACAATAGCTAATTAATCAAAAGCCGCATTAAAATTTTTACATTGAAACGCAACAAAATATAAATATATAGTAACTAATTAAAAAAACAATAGAATTTTAAATCAGCCCCCTATACCAAACTCTGCATCGCAATTTGAATAACTGGTAGTTATTTTATTTTATTTTTTATTCTGATTTGCACTACATTTGCAAAACACATTGCTTTTCTTGCTCATATATTTTCCTTCCCATAACAATAAATGAAAATAAATACCAAATATGTTAATTACTTTAACTATTATCTTACGTTTATGATTTTCAATAAAAACAATGCGAATACTTATTAAAAGTAAAATAGAAGTACACACCTGTGAATTCCTGAACCGCCAGGTTTGTATTTGGAAGGTGGCCGACTTGTACTAAATCCACTTTTTAAACTGTCGGTCGTGTTCCTTTTACGTTTCCTGTTCGTTAATATAGCCGTTTCTGCTGAACTCATGTCTTCTTCGCTATCTTCATCTAAAAATTGACACAAGAAAGCTTATACTAAGAGGAAAAATATTTCTCAGCAAATGAGTCAGTCATTATCATTACCTGTATCAGATAGAGACATGAATTTCTTCCTTTTTTTATTTTCACTTTCACCATCTGAAGAGTCATCATCAGCATCAATAATAAGACGGCCATCATCTGCAGTCTTGAATCCTCTATTTTTATCTGTTTTCTTCGTCAAACTTTTATCGATCGATTGAGGATTTGTGGCTGAAATAAAACAAAGTTTCTATTCTGAACGACACTTCTTTTGTTGTTATTTTGTATAAAAAGAAATGTAAATTCTGATATATTGTATTTGGTGCTAAATTATTAGGAAGTATTAAGGTTATTTACCTCGTATCTTATTTCTAACTGAAGGATCGATGAAATCAACAATTGATTCAGCACCCTCTTGAATCCAAGTTGATGTTTTCTTCTTTCCTTTCACTTCATCTTCGGATTCTGATTCAGAATCAGCTAATATTTCATCAATACTGCAATAAAGACAAAATATTACATACCATCAAACTCAATGTCATAAAATGCATATATATTTCTTATACCTATTACAATTATAAATTTAACTCACTTATTAGTCTTTGGCTTAATAGAAAAGTCATCCTCGTTCATTTCTACGTCTTCTTCGGCTTCTTGCTTCCTATTCTTTCTGTCTATTAGTTTTCTAATATTCTTCAATCGTTTGTACATAACTGCATCGTTTTGTGGTATATGAGATTTGATAGAATCTATTCCATATTTTCGGACCAATTTACAAAGAATATCGCGCACTTTTATCCGGTAATATCTTTTACAATCTTCCGTCATTTTACAAAGAGATTCGATCTACAAAACATACAAAAATGTGATTATTATAAACATTACAACAATAACTTTAAAGGACGAAAGAAATCTTTGCAATTTTATCTGTTCATAATACGTAATTATTTTAACTCAATTCCATTTCAGTATTGTTCAATATCATGATTTCTCATTACATAAAATCGAACTTACGATCTTTGGAAGTGATGAGCCTATTATAGGGCTTGGTAAAGTTTTGCAATACACCTTAACAAAACTGAGACACGAACCAACCACTTCTCTAGATGGACTACTAAGTAAACCAATTATATGTTCAAAAATTAAATTTATATTTTCAAATCCAAGACTTCCTATAAATAAATCATTTAAATTTTATTAAAAATATTTCAATTAAAATATAGTAAGAATAACCACATCATAAACATCAGCTATTCATTCATTCAATGGTTTTAAAAGAAATTAAGGAAATTAAAATAGGTTACCTGAAAAGTTGTGTAGAATAGAACAAAATGCTAAAATTGTAGCATTGACCATTTGAGGACTACCTTCCAATCCTAGAAAAACCATTCCAAGAAACTGTTTCATTTGCTTGTGACTTTGTAAAGTTTCTCCAATTGTATTAAGCAAAGTATATGCTCCTCTTCTACATTTTTCATTAATATCCTTGCAACAAAGGATAGCTTCAGGAATGGCGGTTTTTATTATTTTACTGTCCTGGTCCAATGTTGGTTGCGCCTTAATCAAATAGTTTAAGCATCGCAGGCGGGTTCCTTTGCTCGATACTGATGCAGAATTTAATGAATTTACAAGCATTTTTTGCACGACTTTTCTGTTATTTTGGATGAAAGTTTTGCAACCTTCTGTTTCACTAGAACAAATTTCTTCTAACAATCTATATGCTTTCTTCTGTTCTTTATCTTTTAAATCAGGTAGCGGTTTAATGCACAGGTTGAATACATTTAATAATTCTTCCACGTTTTGATACGGAATTAAAGCTTTTATTAAATCTAAAATGCTTTCTTTCTTGAATAAATCATTAGCATCAGTTGCGTCTTTCAAACTGTCCAAATGTTCTAATGCTTGAATAAATAATTGTTTCCTTAATTCTGGTTTCGTTATTGTAAGAAATACCTAAAAACAAAATAATTTATATCCATAGCCAAATACCTTCTGCATCAAAGAAAATATTAAAATAAACAAACAAAAACGGTCACGGATATGTGCTCTTTATACATATATTTTTGCAATGTTGAAAAAGTAAAAATTTTTGCTTATTCATTGACAATAAAGGGGAAAATGAAGACAAAGACAATACTACGTTTCTGTTCAAAATTACTTAAATAACATGTAAACTAAAAAAATCGTTAATGTGAATTATTTTTATTGTTGCGAATATGAATATTGAAAAGTGGCAAACGACACAGTATGATATAGATAGACCAGTTTCGCCCCGTGGCGCATGATATACTATTGTGATTACTTGAATATACTAACATTAACAACTACTTTTATTTCCATATGATCGCAAAATATTCGATATATATATATATATGTATGGGTACGTAAGTACACCTAAAAAATCCTTTTCTCCCAATATTATATCAATATTACTACTTTCTCTTATTGATTCATTAATTATGTCTTTTTACGAAACCACTGATCTATTAGCTTTTAGTATTCAAAATTACCAAGAAATATTTCTATAAATACAATTCCGAATGTACCTTTTCTAATAATAATAATATCACATTTAGTATGGATTACACATATCCGAATTAAAACTATAACAAACATAATTTTCATTAAATAAATACTAAACCAATTATTGTATAGTATTTTTGACTATTTTTCAATTAGTTCATGCTTACCTTAATAGTATCAAGAGCTGCTAATCTCTGGCCTTCCTCATCACTTCCAGAAGGTTTAATACTGTACAAATTGAACAAAATAGGTAAGTAATTCTTATCAAATTTAGCAATTTCATTTAAATCTTCTATATTGTTCTTTTCTTTAACATTTGTAATTAATCTCCGTAGAGCAGCCATTACTGCTAATCGTATATCTTTACGGTCAACTACTGCCGTGCCCAATGTTTTCGCAATTCCCTGAAAGAAAAAAAAATGTCTAAAAAAATTTAATTAATCATATCATTTACAGCCACTTGGTTGTATAAAGAAAATTACAAAGAATTATTTCAATTATGCTTATTAATATTATATTTTTGAAGCCTAAACACAAATATTTTTTTTATGAATGAGCACAAAACTGCTTACTTTAAAGCTATCCTTTATATCTGTGGGATTAATGCAAAAACTAGGCAGCAAGTTCCAAAGCTGCAGACTTAGAAGTTCAAAGCTATGCGCTCCGATACCATCGCTCTTTTCGGACAATTGAATTGATCTGTGTTGACAAGAAACAGCCAAAGGTAGAATATATTCGATCCAAAAACCTAATCTGGCTGTCTTAGTATTCTCTTTTAAAACTGGTAAAAGCCACGATCTATCCATATTTAATTCACCTGATTCTTTCTAAACAAAAAAGTAGCATGTACAATCAACCAATTGACTAGAGAGAGTTTAATATTTTAAATTTATAGAATTTAATCGTTAAATTTTGTCGAACTACTTAATTATATACAAAATAATACAATAGAATGAATCTGGATAACTTGAATTAAAAGGGAAAAATCAACAACCGGATGTTCAGCAGGATTCAAAGACAAAAAGGGATTTAATAAATATAATTTTCACTTACACAGGCATAATTTCTAAGTATGCCATTCGATTTGTGAAACTGTAAACAAATATTAGGTACACAGATGTGTTACTTACAGAAAGGCTCTAAGTAAGTGTTCACAAGATACAAAAAATGGTAAAAATACAAATACATGTTATTCATATAAATCATATTTAGTTAAGAGTTATAAACTGAAAATAGTTTGAAATTAAAAGTATTTAAGGATATGTCCAAATAGAAGAGCTATTTTCTTCAGCTTATTGAGGGTTACGGCAGAACATGGTTTGAATTTTTAATTTCTACTATATGTAACATAATACTTAATAATTTATGAAAAGATGATCCTATAAATTACTGGATTTAAAAAATCAAAAATAAAATACATAATAGGTTACTTTATTATAAAACTACTCATTACTATTTCATAATAAAAGAATAAATACCTTTAAATTGATTTCATTAAGAACCAATTCGGGTCCCATTGTTTGTATTGCTGCCCCAACTGCACGCTCTAATTCATTATTATAACTAAATTTGTATGAATCGCGCAATTGAGCCAAATTTTTCAAACAGTTGGTGAGCATATGACTGCAAGTTTTCCCTGCTACCTAAGATGTTAATACATCATTAAAATAGCAATAGTGGTAATTTTTAGAACATTAAAACATAACAACTTTTATGTAAACATACATACCTCAAACATAACTTTTATAACATAAAGTACTTGATGCCAGACAGTATTGTATTGATAACTTAAGCAGGATTCGATGGTATTGAAACATTTCAACAGTTTACTGGCATGACTTTCAACACAATCTTCCGTTTCGCATGCCGGTAAAAGAGCATCTTTTAATAATGATTCTAATACTCTCGTAGCGGAAGACGCGACTTCTACTTTATCAGAAAGCCAAAGTTGCGAAATTGTCACAAAAATTTTTGGCAGGGCTGCGACTGCTAACGGAATATCCACACTAGAATGGTACAATATTGTAATATCTATTTTCCTGTTTGCAAAGATAAATATTCAATTCAATATTAAATAGAAAAAAATATGCAAATCGATTTCAAATATTGGAGCACTAAAAGACTAAATTATTTTACTATTTTCTACAAGAGAACGCAAATAATTAATTTTGTTAAAGTCAGCACCAAGCTAATTATAAATAAGTCACTATCATAAAGCCGCATTTAAATATTACTATCAACGCGGTCTGAGAAGTTTCACATAAAAAAATATAAATACGTAAAATTAAAACAGAATGTACGAAGTAAAGAAACAGACTGTATACTACATACATTAATGAGAAAGGTGGCGTTATGAAAGCTGATTTTAAAAGAACCCTTTGCAACTGGCCCCCAAATTATTTTATTAGTTACAATATTTAAACCGTATACTTTGATCGTTTTATTCGATTCAACGCAAATTCAATAATGTATTTCAATTTTAGGATTGATTTATAACTTTTGTAACTTATTATTGCCATTAAGTTGTAAATATTAGACAGAAAATTTATCAAAAAAAAAATGTATCTATTTTTTATGAGGCTATTTCCCAGCACTTTCATATATTATTTTATTATGAAGAAGTTATCATATATATCAACATATTAGTGCCACATGCTTACAATAACTTATTTTCTGATATTAGAAGAGTTATATTTAAATTGTTTAATTTATATTGGTTAGAATTACTTGAAATTATTGAGAAACTTACTCAGCTAAATGAATATGCGCCTGTTGCATAACTGCCAACCAAGCAATTGTAGGCTGTGTATCACTAGGTGATGGTTGATATTCATAGAGAGCTGAAATTAATTGTGCATTTAGTTTAGCAGGAACCACTGCTGACTGATGGGAGAAAAGTGAATGCAGAACTTGTATGCTAGACAATGTTACATATGGATAGTTTAATGTCATTAACTTCAGCATCATTTCACAAGTTTTCTGGAAAAAAAAAATAAATGAAATCATTAATACCTCACAACAAATAATTATTAATTACATAGGAAAAAAAATTATTTCTGTTGTTTTCTTTTTTAATAATAGGATAAAACATTTTTAAACTATTTTATATCTGAATGATCCAATACATTTTATAAACCTTCACATTCGTTTAAACATTGTTAAAATTTAATTTATACCTAAAATTGTTATATTGGTATTATTACCATTAAATTTTAATTTGTTTTCTACTTTCAAAAAAGAAGCAATTATGACTACCAATTACAATAAAAATTGTCATTCTACCTTCATGTTTGATTTAGAAATGAAGCAGACAACTTCTTTTAATAATCCAAGCACATGTAATATTGTTGTTTGGTTAGTTTGAATTGAAGACACATAGACTTCACCATTTCCCCCTCCTAAACACGCATTCAATGTTTTCTCACAAAACTCAGCCACAATGTCTGCTGGTATGTTAGCAACATTTTCACTAGAAAAACGGTCTGATTTTATAATATCACAAATTGCATTACGAGCTGCTCTACGCCACTGAAACAAACAATTTTTCCAAAACATTAATGTACTTCTAGGAATGGTTTGTGAAATCATACCTTTGGTTTAGAATGAATTCCAAATGTACTGACTAAACTCAAAAATACTTGAGTTGTTGATGAATTTGACCAAACAGCCAATTCTTGGACCCTTAAGAAAGTTGATATAATGCCCAACAATGATTTTATTATAATATTATTTTGTGAAGAACTATATTTCTCTAAAATATTTAGCAATTTATATACCACTTCATTAAACCCTAGCTGCAGAACATTTTCAGGAACTGTTCTAATGCCCATGTTTAATAGTGATAATACAGCTGTTATTTGATTTTCATTGCTATCATCTGCATTTATAGATTGTTCCAAAGTAGTTACCTAAAACAAATACATTAAAATAATTATAAAACAACTCATCATATTCAACTAGGTATTAGGGAACAAACTAAAATTAACAAATTACTCACTAGTACACAATAATATTCAGTTGGGGTTTCATTTCCTCCATTTTCCTTAATAACCTCATTTACAGCAGCTAAAATTGCTAACATTTCCTTATGTAGAGCAGAGTCTGACCTAAATATTCTAAAAAATCTATTGAAAGACATGTTACTACAATTGCTCCATTCGGAAGCAAAAGAATCCATGGTTTGAAATGATCCCTGTGATACAGTTTCTGTATAATCTGATTGGGTTTCACATTCTGATTTAGTAATTCCACTGGAGCTAAAAGCTTGAATTTTATCATGTTTGTGCAAAGCTTCTGTTGTTAATTTACTGGGACCTAAAATATTCGTGGGTAATTTCAATTTGGTTTTAGAAATCACAGAAAAATTAACCTAAATTTTCTTGAAAGAAACGAGATCTAGCAATATCCCTAAATCTTTTAGTTTCAGGATTTGAACTGGAACTTTGTCCTTTTGCCCAGCGCTTTCCTTTACTTGCACCCTTTAATTTGCTTCTGAATTTTCCCATTTTGTGGTAGTAAATAATATATTTTTAATTATAAAACTGTTAGACTTTTCCTTGCAAAGTTCATTTCATTTCACACGTGAAAACATAGAGGTTAAACTAGAGCCTTGATGGTGGCCTTGATCTAATCCATAGATTAAGAGTTACCAAGCAACTATAGATAGCTCATTGATGCCCGTTTGCATCGTTATTTAACCAAGACGGATGTAAGTAACTGAGTAGAAATGCTAACATTTTGGAAACATTTGAATAATTTAAAAGAAACTAATGGTCTGTCTCCTAACATATTTTCAACAAAAGTCTTCCAATAATATTAAAGATGCTGGCATAACTCGTCCAAATTTGGATAGTATAGATGTCGTGGTGCAAAGCACTTTACATAAGCTAGTCCTCTCTAATCTGTGAGCTAGTCACACACAGCTTTCTCACCAAAACCTAACTTAACCTAAGTACATGGTGCATAGCACTTCAAATATGTTAATCAGGGAAATCTAACTTAAACTGTAGATGCGTGGCACATCGCACATACCAATCAGGGAAACCATTATCATAACCTAACCTTAGTCCTTGGTACAAAACACTTTACACATGCCAATCAAAGAAACCTTTTTCCTATCATAAGTTAACTTCAACCCCTGCTGCATAGTATTTACCATAGTTAATCGGGGAAACCTCTTTCTACCTATATACGATAATTTAATACATACAATGACTTACATAACCATTATAAAATATATTCAGTTAAAGGATTTATAATTAGTTCCAAATTAAGAATTTGAATATATTGCAAATTATGTATTATTAACAAGATATATATATATATAACACTATGTAACACAGATCCACCTCTAATCTGTGCAGATCTGTGGTGCAGATCCACGCAGATCAGAGAGGTTTGATCTGTAATGTATGAGCTTAACCTACTAATTTTGTAAGCGGCTGCAGCAGCAGTTCGTAGCGTTACCGCGAAAACAAAATTCTTGCTCAAATTTGAATCAGAATTCCAAAGATGTCTAGAACTGATGAAAAGGAATTCAACGATAATAGAGAGATAATTAATGGAGCATTTTTGTCTGAACATGTTGGCAGAAAGGTTAGTGTTATTGGATTAATCGTAAATGCAACCCCAAATGGACTTACTTTTGATATAAGAACTACAGACGATGTCTTGTTAAAAGTTATTTTGAAAAAGCCTTATAAAGACTTGCTGGAAGGATATATTGAGGTAAGCAAAATTAAGTAAAGCACATTGTAAGTTTAAGGTTTCTAATAAGTAGGTTTAAGCATGTATAAATTAAAATTTGTTAAGTTATTCTCGTTTTCTTTTCAGGTTCATGGAACAGCCCAAAAAAATGCAATAGCTTGTGATGACTTTGTTTTATTTCCAATTGAGAAAAATAATAAGTTTGATGTTGCTGCTCACAATACACTTTGTAATCTTTTACAAACTGTTCCAGATTTATGGAAAATTGAATAACATTTAAGCTCCTATATTTTATAAAACATGTAAATTTTTAACAATATATGTCTTCTTTGATTTTCTATCTTTGTGTATTATTATTGCATTTTGAAAAAGTTACCAGATAAGAAATGTTTCTTGGGAAAGTATAGTTATATCAATATTTCTTAATTTAGTTATTAGTTGGGTACACATTGGGTAGTTCGGTTACGTATATATATATATAGTTAGTATTTTTTTTTTACAATTTTGCATACAGAAAATTGACAACTGTCAAAAATAAGAATAGAAAATGGCAGATAGCGAAGAAGTAAGTTGACACGTGTAAAAGTCGTTTAAAATTTTAATTTTATAATAATCGGATAAAATAATTTATTTTGCAGTTTTCCAAGGCCTTGAAGGATTTACCGATAAAAATTCAAAATTCTAGCTTAAAGCAACGTAGAGAAGTTTTTAATAAGGTTCAAAATGTACTCTCCCATTCAGGTAAAACGCCGCATATTCCGGTATCCTTTTTTTCTGAAAAAACAAAATTCTTGCAGCAATTAATGAAAGTATAGTGAAAGGAATCTGCAAGGCTATTCAAATAACATTACCTCGATATCACGACAGTGACTCCCAACTATTAGTACGAAATTTAGTAATTTCATTGATAGAAGTACATCCAGAATGGACCATAAAAAATTTAACACCCGTTATTGGGGATATAGCAAACCAATACAAGAATTCGATTTCTACGTAAGTGTTTTCATTAATCAGAAATTCTTTTTTGTCTTATTGTTTTTTTTTTTTTTTACTAGAAAATTTGTATCCCAAGTGGCATTATCTGGATTAAATTGGTCTTGTATTTTAATAAGAAATGGTTGGAACAAGGATGATAAATTGATTACTGATAATCTTTCTAAAATTGTTGATTCTCAAGCAATCTTATTGACTGTTGTAGTTTCTTCTGGATTAAATAATAAGATACTTAAAGCAAATAAGTTGGTAAGTAATAACTGATTTGTATGATAAATCTTAGTTTAGCAGACTTGTAAGTAAAAACAATAATAGGTATTTTTACTGATCATTTCTCTTGACCTCTAACAGATATTTCTAATAATACTTTTAAGAATTTGACATTTTAACATAAAAGCTGCAGTGCTTAGGAAAAAACTGGATTTAAGCAAAAAGATAATAATCTAAAATTCAGAAATTTAACAAGAAATTAAAATAAATTATATTAAATTTTCATAAAATCTAGGTTCAAAATAATAGAAAAGCATTTAAACACAAAGAAAATCACTATGAATATTCAACATTTCTTTTTCTCAACTTTAATGTATTAAAAATAGTGCTAGTTCTATCGAAATTTTTCATTAAAAATAATTGTAGTAACTTCAATAAAACATTCGGAATCGTCATTTCATTGCCAGAATAAGTATTTTTTAAGTAAAATTATTCATATAAATTTTTACTTAATAATTTCAATAATTACTATTGTGCATGACTGTACAGTCACATATACGCTATGCTAATAGGGATTATCATGGAATTATTATTGTAACTAAAAATATTATTTAATTTGATGTTTGTTAAATGTGTTCATTCCAAAGATAAATAAAGTGAAACAATAGAAATATATTTTTCTAAAAACTTTTTTATTTTGAAATTACATTACTTTTGGTTCCTCCTTAAGACCATATCAAGATATTTTTTAAAACTTTCCAAAATTAATGGTTCCAAAGCCAATAGAAGGGAGATATGCTTAAAGCCACATAAACATTTCCAGGCCTACTTGACTATCATTATTTTAAAACAGAAATAATTTACTAGAGTTGGAGAATCGCCCTTACCAAGAATATTGGTTTATATTATCAGTGCAATCCCGTTTTGAGGTGTAATTTAACCATCTTTTACGATCAACTTTTGGATACAATATAAGATTTAAAAAATCAAGTAGTTTGAAATAATTTTTTTAAATATTTAGCTGAAATATATTGTATTAAAAATCGGTTACATTTTAAATTATAGTTATTTAACATGTGGAAACCTATTCCAAATTTAATTCAACTTTATGTGGAGCAACTACAAAAATTAGACCAATATCAACATGTTGCAGTTCTTGGATCAGTAATTATAAAATACTGTATTTCAAATGATAAAAAGGAAACATTCCAAGGTGCTATTGTAAGTGTTTTAAATTATTATTATTAGTACAAATTATGCATTGAGTAATTGATATTAATTATAGCCAATGCTAATGGACATCTTCATTAAAACTGTAGTGAGTTCCAAAATAAAACCTTTAAAAGAAATTGTTATTGGATGCTATCCACTTCTTCAAATACTAAGCCACGAGCAATTTAAGAGCATTCTTTTGCCAGCTCTTCAAAAAGCTATGCTGAGAAATCCAGAAGTTATAATCGAGTGTGTTAGCTATGTGTTATCTGGTTTGAGTTTAGATCTCAGCCAATATGCACTGGATATCGGCAAAAGTTTGATAGGTAAGCTAAATATATTTCAGTTTATTAATGTTTAATTGAAATTATCTACAAAATTTTAATAACATTTTGACCATCGAACATTCAATTATACGAATACTTGTTAATAAAAGAAAAGATTGTAAAATATAGTTTACAATGTCCTACAAATGAAGAAGAAAACAAAACAATACTATCGTTGTTTTCGTTAAATAAAATTAACGTTCTTTTTATTATTAATACAATTTGTGGAAATAGTAACAAAAGTAACAAAAAGTAGTGAATTCTGGTAAGTTATTCTTGTCGTTTATTCAGCAAAATAATTCAATAATTTCTTTATTTTTTAAAAAGTCTCGTTTTTTTCTTATAATTATTCACTACATAACATTTTTTATATTTCTTTTTTTTTTCCTCAAGTAGTAGACTTAATATTGGCATTGAAAGATTTCTCAAAAATATCACTATTTTTTTTGTTTTAGTAAAATTTAATTATTTTTTTTGCTTAACAAACAAAATCACTGGTTATACAAGACCTGTTCTTGTATAAATCTTAGTCTATGTATAAGTACATAATGTAAAGAGCAAATGATTTTGTTACACATATATTTAATAATGTTAATTTTGAGATATGTAGTGTGTATTTTTTTATTATTGATTCTTTTTTTAAGCCAATTTGCCATCAAAGGATGAAACAGTTAGAGAACATTCAGTAATTGCCTGTAAACGATTAGCACAGCAGTGCAGTGATTCTGGTGCAATAGAGAAACTTTTAAAAGATGTTTTCGCTGTATTTCATGGTTCAAATGGAAAATTATCTCTAATTGATCATAAAATAAGTGTTTTACAAGTAAGTATATTATTTATGTTGTTCCATAAAAATTTGAAATTAAAATATTATCGCCATTTTTAATAGGGAAATTGAGTTGGAGGTAAATGCCACTTTATCAAAAATTTTACTATTTACTTTTCATTTATTTGTGTATTGGTAGTTTTTTTTAACTTTATCCATATAATTATATCATTTCAACATTAAAACATGTCTATTTTTATAATTGATTTATTTTTGCGTGATTTTTTTTATATTGCTAATGTAAACTATTTTCAGGGTGCTGGAAATTTCAGTTTTAATGGTGTAATGGGTAGCAGCCTTCAATGTTTGGCTTCACATGCTTCAAATTATTTTACCAAGGTGCTGGAAACTGAGGTGCATGAAAAAGTATTGTGTCATTCACTAGATATGTTATCATTATGGATAGCTAAATTCAATAATGAAGTGCCAAAAGAATTGATCGATACTCTAAAGGTAATATTGCAACATGGTGTCAATCTGGCTGTAGTGTGTTGTTCTTTAGATTCTATATTGTAAGATTTTTTTTACATTTTTTTATAAATTATTGAGAATTAGTGGCTTTCTTTAGATGAGTAATGATATTAACCTTCAATTGCATATTTTTTTCATATGAATATTTGCAGGCTGCTTTAATTTTATACATTTATTTCAGGAAAAATGAATGCATAATATATATATATATAACTATTATGATGCATGAAAATCGACAAAACGGAACACAAATGAATCTGACAGTAAAAAATTTTTTAGGTGATTTTTATTTGGAACAAAACAAAAATAGAAATCACTCTAAAACATATTTACTGGGTTAGGTTAGAGTTGGATTAAGTTTTGTTAGTTTCTCTTTCACATTTTCTGCGCATCAACACTTCAACCTCAAACAATGTTTTGGTGTTCTACCCATTTTCCCTCCGATTAATGGTTGCTTTATCTGCACAATTACCATTTATAATTTTCATCTCTACCCCCTGTAACTCCAGATCTCCGCCCCCACATACCAATACTTGTTTAGTAATCTAGTGACCCTTGGAGCGTGCATGGTTTATTTTTAAAGTTATACAGTTACTGTATCAATTTCATCTAATGATTTTTTACAAAGTTTTTATTGACAGCCACATTTGATCATTAGTCTATCTGTAGCAGCTTTCACTACAAGCAGTATTCATCATATTACTATCAAAAATTTTTAATCGTTTTACTTTCATCATTACGTTTTGTAACCAATGCGAATATATTTTCAGAAATTTTATGTTTATTACTTTAAAGATCAATGATTTTCAGTATTGACTTAATAAAAACTGCATTTCTGTTTCGTATAGAATGGAATGAACTTTAAAACATCAACAGCGGCCGTTAGAACTTCATACATACAATGCATGTCTGCCTGTTTTAATGGTAATACGATACCGCAAGCAACAGTTCTGATTTCAACTTTATTGAAATCTATCGAAAAAGCTGTTGCACAACCTTCACAATATCCTATAGTTATCGAAGGTTTGAGTGCTACTTGTCTGTTTCTAAGAATTGTCACTGCCCAAGGATCTAAGGAAAATGCGTACCAGAATATATGGAACGTAATTTTCGATATGGAAAAACAATTATTTGTTTCGGAAAAATTTCTTTCTGCTGCAACTAACGAGGGTAATACATTTTTACTTTAAACAGTAGATGTTTTAAAAACCATTTACAAATCATAAAGGGCTCATTTTAAGAATTCTGACTTAAGATTAATCAGTATTAATTATTTGCGATTAATCGATTATTTATAAAAACTGACAATAATTGATTAATCGGTTATTTTGCCCAGTCTGGAAATCACAAAATAGCAGCGCAGGTAGGACTAATCTACACTTCACTTTGTTATAAGAAAGTAATGTTAAAACTTTACTTTCTATTAATACTTATGTATTATATTGAAAAAAGTGGAATTTTCGCCTTGAAAAACTGTCATAAATTACTTATACATACTACCAAATTACCACACTTAAATTAGCCTCTCTTTAGTACCAAAATATGGTTCTCAGTAGGAAGGGGTTAATTTACAAAGCGAACTAATTTTAAAGAGAATTGCTGAAGAAAATATTTTTTTTAATACAAAAATTCTATAAGAAAAGAAGTTTTCTGGATCACATTGTAAAACACAAGTATCCTTGTGTCTGTATTTTTATTTTAATACGTTTTCAAGTTTATCCTATTTTAAATGTCAATTTTATACGATAAGTACCTCTTATTTATGCCGTTTATATGCAATAAAACCACAGGGTTATTTTTATTGTCTTATTTTTCATCGTCAGTTCACTTAATGCAAAGAGAATTTGAAACATTATCTGAAAAGTCGAACGAAGTCGGCCAGTTCATGCAATTCGATACGTTTTCGTGAAAAGCCCGAAACATGCTGACGTTTCATATGACGTAACGTCTAAAATATTTAGCCTTTCTGTATAACGTTTATTCGTTTCAGTATCTGGCAGCGTTTTATGAAATATCTAGACTTACATTAGAGGGCTGCTATATATTCAGTTGATTCCTTTTAATTTATTACTCTATTTAATTTTGTACCAGTTATTTTGTATTCGGTCCGCATTTAATGTTAATTAAATTCAAATGCAAAATAATAATAATAATATCTTTATTAAAGGTTCGATTTTAAAACATTTGATATTTGTTACTTTAAAGCTCTGGTAATGGTTATGGAAATGTCACAGATATTATTGCTGGAATTCCCTGAAAGGTTTAACGGTAAAGTGGGACCTTTACATCGAGCTATATTAATTTGCGTGACAACGCCATCAAGTGAAACTAGAAGAAAATGTTGTATCATTTTGAAGAAAATGGTTAGCCAATTAGGAGGGACTGCAATTGCTAGGGCACTTCTTAATGACTTGAACGTGTTTTTGGAAACTGCAAAGATACAGGTAAATTAACAAAATGGTACTAACTGCTAATAACTTATTAGTCGAAAATTTCTTTAAAATTTTTATTTTTTGTTCTATACCATTAATACTTTTTAAAAACTATTGTAAAAAAAGTATACTATTTATTTCTATAAATAGGACTTCAAATTCCACATTAATTACAAGAATCACATAGTTTTATTTACGATTTTGAAATATTAGAATATTTAAAAATAAATACATTGAATAAATTAGGACTAATATTCGATTATTATGACCGACCTCAGGAGACCCATCTTGTTAATCTTAATTTAACGTTTTTTATTTTTTATTCACTTCATAGGGTTTAAGGATTTCAATGTTATACTATAAAATTATTTCAGTGTAAAGGAGATTCAGTTTTAAAAGAAAGGAATGACTTTGTTAATCAAGATATTTCTCCACATGCAATTATGGAATGTGTAACAACATTGTGTTCAGCAAAAGATTTGCCAATTGATGATGCTCAATTGTTGGCTCTAGATGCTCTTTTACCAGCCTCTCACTCTAATATATCTAAAGTATCTAGGGATTTATGGATCAAAATTGTTAAACATTTGCTTATAAATCCAAGAAATTTTGTTTCTCAACAATCGCCTCAGCTCAGAAAGTTACTTGTTGAACAATACTCCAAATCAAAGGTATCAAGTAAGAAATGTTTCTTAAATTTTTGTACATTCTTATATTTTCTAGACATTTGAGAATGCTGTTGCTACTGTGGTTTCTATAAAAAGTGATGTAATTTTACCAGAAATTATTGAGTTTGTTAAAGAAAAACTTAGCAATGAAAAAATCATACAAATTACCAAAGATGAATATTTCACTTATTTAACCCCTGAAGGAGAATTGTACGACAAGAGTGTTGTACCCGGGTATGAAAGATACGTTTCTTATTTTTCAAATTTAAAAAGTGGATCTAGCTTTTTTTAATTTATTTGTATATCATCATAGATGCAAAGAGTAAACTTAGTCATCCTTTAAATATGAATAATAATAGAAACACTTTATTAGAATTCAAACATTATAATTTGATTAATACAGGGAAGAAGACAACACTGCCATGAATATGAAAAGAGAAAGTAAAGCATATAGTTACAACGAACAATTGGAGGAGATGCAATTAAGACGTGAGTTAGAGGAGAAGAAGCGTAAAGAGGGAAAAAGCAAAGAACCACAGTTCACTCCTAAACAGTTAGAAGCCATTAAAAATCAAAAAGTTAAAGAGTCGGCTATACGAACTAGACTTACAGAGGTAAAAGTTTTTTCAGTTATGTTTATAAAGTTGACTTTCGTTAAAAACATAGTTATTGGATATTAATTGGGATTCAACGAATATGGGGTTTACATCTGTATTCCTATATTAAAAATATGGTTTTTGGATTTTAATATCTAAACATTTACCAATACAATCTACCATTAACATACATTTTTATATTTGTTAAATAGCAATATGTACTGGCAAAAATCCGTTTTTGATAAAAATGTCAATCTAAATATCATATCCTTTCTAGAATATGAGTGGACTCCTTGGGCATATTTTAACAAAACATTGTAGGTATTAGCGAAGGCGAAAGCTTGTACAAAATTTGAAAATAAAAATGAAACTTATTTAAAAGAAAACAATATAAACTCATGAGAAAATTACATTGATACACCAACAAAATAGTACACATAACAGGAACTTTAGGTTTATTGAAATATTAAAAAAAAAATTGTTTTTTCGTGAAAACATCTGTGATGAAATCATGTCATACTGTGTGACATTATGCTGTACCTTGCACCGACCCGCTGTACATTCGCCGTAGTCGTAGCAGAGCTTTGACTGTTTTCATATTAATGTGATTATAGCTGACATTAAAAAGCATAAAGGGAGTCATTTAATAAAAATGACCATAAATCTTGACTGATTCTTTATAGAACACAACAATCCTATATGGTGTGAGTGGCCAAAAAAATGGGAAATCTGAAAATGAAACAACATACAGGGTGTTCTATTAAAAAAGTAACTTATGAAACTTCCTGTAATAATTTTTAACATTTTCAATATTACTAAGATCATGTTCTTTATTTATTACACCTAACATTTTTTTACAGTACAACTTAATAATAGAAAATTGTGTCTCCATGATTGAAGCTTGTTTACGAGGAAATCCTAAAGATCTTTCCTGTTACTTTAAAGACTTATTACCAACCGTTCTGTTAATTCTTCGATCACCGCTTGCGGCCCCATATGCTACTAAATTATATATCAACCTTCGCAAAGCAGTGTTTCCACGTCACCTCGACACTTTAGGCGATTTAATAGCTCACGTTACTTTAAGACTTTTGAAACCTGCTTGTGATCTAGAAAGTAACTGGGAAGAGGAAGATTTAACCAAAGAAATGGTTAGGACGGTAGGACTTATTCATGATATTACCCTTAAAAAGGTTCAAGACAATGAAGATGATGAAGTAACGACATTAGACCATCCCCAGAATTACTTTACTGCTTCCGCGATGTGTTATACTTTTAGTTTGCTGAAGTCCGCCTTGTTGTCCTCTCATGCGAAAACTAACGAAAATTTGGTACATGATGGGCTACAAATTATTTCAGAACACGCGAAACTACGAGCATCTGAAGAAACAGATGGATATTTATATAATCCTAAATATTTGCCACGGAAAGAAATGTTCCAGCTATTAATTGAATTAATTAGTAAGTATGATTAATAATTTTTAGCGATTTAAATATATTTTCTACACAGAAAATTTATAGAAACCTAAATATTTAAATTAGTTCATAGTCTCAATGTTTTCACTTTACACATATCTTCCTTTTTCCCAATTTCTAAAAAAACAATCTTCGATTTCCCTGTATTTGCTATTAATTTTTTCTCCAACGAATCTTAGTAAACTTTTCAACATTTTATTTAATTCTCTTGAACTCTCCGTAATTATTGCAATATTGCTTTAATGCTCCAATTTTAATTTTTCCTACCACCCACTACCCCTCTCTTTTCTCCCTCTTCTCCCATGTTATATCAAACTCTGCCTTGACTCTGTCATTAATCTGTACCTCTGCACTCGCACGCCTGCAAATTTCCGTAATTATCGAATGCATCCTACCTCTAATTCCGATTTTCCGAAACTTATCTAACAAGAGGTTCTTATCTGCTATGTCAAAAGAAGCTGTGAAATACATGAGCACGTCGTATATTTTCCTCTCTTTACTTTTAACATTCTATGTATTAGCGATACAACAACAAACGCAGTGTCTAGATGCAAAATTATTTTACTGTAAAAATTATAATTTCTTCTTCCATCTGAAGAAGACACTGTGTGGCAAAACAATCATTATGGATTTTTAGAAAAACATATTTCTGTAACTAGTTATTGTTGTATGAAGTTACAAAAAATTACAGGTTCATTGATTCATTTATTAACGAATTTAGCACAAACACGATCTCTCGTCCCCCCTTTTTTCTAAATCTCGCTTGGCTTTTCTTTAACTTATTTTCGTTATCAACCGAATTAATAAGTCTATCTCCTAAAATATTTGTCGTTACTTTATAACCTTGTCTAATAACGACATTCCTCTGTAGTTATTAGGTTTGTCCTCAGAACCATTCTTAAAAATAAGTACTATCCTCGTTTTACTCTCTCCATCTGGTAGTTTCCTTTCCTTCCATATTTTGTTTGATATCTCTTTCAACATTTCTCTTGCCTCATTACTTACAGCTTTCACATATTCTATATTATTCATATTCTCTCCTGTCGCCTTCTCATTCAGCATACTTCCTAACGTCTCGGTCAGCTCCCAATTTTTAATATTTTCGTCTAATTTGTTATTTTCTGAACCTACATTTATCCCATTTTTGACTTCCCATGGCTTAGTTTATGTGTTTGCATTTATCTCTTCTATCAGTTTACGATTTAGTAAACCCCTGAAATGCTACCCATTTTTTTGATAGAGATTTCCTCCTGTTACTGCTTGCTTTCTAGTCGGTCTAAACTTGCTGTTAATTCACCACCATTCTGTCATTTCTAATTCCTCTTATCTTTCTTCTATTGCTCTTTTCATTGCATCACTTTTTGTTTTGTGAACTAATTCGTATTCGCTAAATACAATTTAATGATATCACCATATTAAGGGAACTTTTGTAAGATAATCAGATAAAATTTGATTGATTGTATTACCTAATCCCTTAAATCATTGAAGGTGTAACAAAACGACGTATATTGCAGCTTTTCATTTCGGAAATTTTACTAAGCAAATTTCGATATTTTTTAGGTACAACAAGTGGTCGAATTCAAAGTCAAGCAGTCGCTTGTTTATTGGATGTGGCCGCGTCTGCTAACGGAAAAGAAAATTGCTCCAAAGCCTCACTGTCAGAGATTGATGTTCTTTTGGGAGCTATTCAAAATCCTAAGGATACTGTCAGAGATGCTGCTTTACGAGCTATGAGTGAAATGTTCTCTTCTATTCCTACATACAAAGAAAACTATGAAGAGGCTGTAAGAATTAACAAAAGAATATGGATAGCTCGATTTGATGTGAATGAAGATAACAGGTAATATTGGAACTAAGTAATGTATTAAATGTACAATTTTATGTATTAAATTGTCAGAGATCTGGCGCAGATGTTGTGGGAAAATGCAAATTTGAATTTTCCGCCGGAGTTCTGTGAAGAATTATTGAAGGACATAGAACATCCCGTAGAATGTGTACAGACTGCAGCTGCCCAAGCTTTGGCGTCATTATTAGAAAAAGACAGAAAACAAGTCCAACCAATATTAGAAAAACTGTTACACCTTTATAAGGAAAGATTACAAGTAAGATTAAATTAATTAAACTTGGGTAGTTGTCGCTCGAGAGGCAATAGGATCTCTCTAATAATATGCTGCGCTCTTTAATTTGCGGTCAGCGTTTGACGCGACCTTAGTACGCTGTCGCTTAAAAAAATTCATTTAAAAAATCGAAAGTAAAGCTTTGTAATGTATTATATTATTTTTTTGTTCCTATGCTTTTTGTGTAAAATATCCAATTTAAATTAGTTAATACACCCCTTCAATATTACTTGCAATTTTAATTTTTAAAGATGATTCCATCGAAATTGGATGAGTTTGGAAGAGAAGTTGAGAAGCCGATTGATACTTGGGGACCTCGCCGGGGTGTAGCAGTCGCCTTGGCTGACATTTCACCCCTTTTAGAACCAGATACAATTGGCAGTCTTATACAATTTTTCGTATCAACATCCCTTGCTGATCGAAAAGAGAAAGTTAGAAAAGAAATGCTGAATGCTGCTTTGAAAATTGTCGATCTTCATGGAAACGTAAGTAACAGCTGTCTAACAGCTCGCCTTCAGGTATGTACTTTATTATACACTGGCGTGCCAGTCTTGTGTTTTAATGACAGAAGTGGTTAATCAACTTTTAAAATCCCCTTTTCGAAAGAGATTTTTCTACAAAGTAATACCGTTTTTTATTTTATTTTTTAATATGTATCTCTTATGATGACTTTTTTCTTTCAATTGTTTATTGTTGTGTTGTTGGTTGTAAGGCGGACTAACATGGTAAGTCTGTTCCATTCGGTATTGACTATAATGAATAGTAGGTACAGATATATTTATGTTTTTTTCTTGTCAAGCTTATTATTTCACGCGGAAGATGTTGTCTGCTTAACTGAACTTTAATAGGAGTCGTTTTGCTTAATGCTCTTTGAGCGGACACGTTGTATGTTTCGATCGCGGCATCGATGTACAAATTGTTTATTTTCGACAGTACAGAGTTCGATTTTAATATGTTTCAAGACGAAAGAATTCAATTTTGACTTTTCTCACGTTTTTTATATGTTTCATACACTAAAATCATTGAGATAATTGCCCTACACAATAGTGTCAGTAGTATTAAAATCCGTCTAATAGAATTTAGATTATATGCGGACGGGAAAGGAGGACACCGAGGGGCGTGGTGTAGTTTCGATCATAGCTTAACAACCGAGAAGTCATCGGTTCAATTTCGGGTCCGCCTTCTCTGATCCCAGTTTTCTGTGGTTTACTTGAATTATTTAGGCAAATTCTGGAGCAGTAATATTCTTCAGAAAATCTTTCACTTCCCTTCTATCTACCACCCACTAATTCCCACGATTAGATTCCCAAAACCAGGCTGAAAGTGGCTTTATGTCCTGGGGTTTTGCACTACAATGTAGGTCGGAGGGACTGGATTAGTACCTGGTGGAAATGAAATGCCCAATTTTTTTTTTTAAGTAAAAGAAAAACAAATGTTGCATTTTCCATATATATATATATATAGATGTGTTTTATTTCAAATATTTTTAGGATCATGTGTCTACATTACTGCCAGTTTTTGAGAACTTCATGGACAAATCATCAAAATCTGCTCAATTTGATGCAGTGAAACAAGCGGTTGTTATTTTGATGGGTTCATTAGCTAAGCATTTAGACAAAGACGACCCCAGAATAAAGCCGATAGTGATGCGACTAATATCAGCACTTTCCACTCCCTCACAAACGGTAAACAGTTTATTTTTTCCCGACTTTTTAAAGACTAATTAGAGGTACGGATGAGTACCGAGTGACTTGTAGTGTGAATAATATAAAAAATAGATTAAAACTCCTTATAACACTACAAACAATGTTTATCGGTACAACCAAATGTATACATTTCGACTACAAAGTAGTACAATGTATGTATACATTTGGTTGTACCAATAAACGTTGTAGTGTTATAAGGTGTTTTAATCTATTTTTTTATATTTTTAAAACTATTTTCTGTTTTTGTTTTGCAAATAGGTCCAAGAAGCAGTTGCAAATTGCCTTCCTCCTTTAGTTCCGTCAGTAAAAGAAGAATCTCCTGGTCTAGTTAATAAATTGTTACATCAATTATTAAAAAGTGATAAATACGGAGATCGAAAAGGAGCTGCGTATGGTCTAGCAGGTTTGGTAAAAGGAATGGGTATTTTAGCACTTAAACAATTGGACATAATGACGAAACTTACAGAAGCCATTCAAGATAAAAAGAATTATAAACATCGAGAAGGTTAGTTTTACAAAAGTATATTATAGCACACAGTATAAATTAAATTAGATGTCAGAAGGTTTACTTAAAAAAGGAAATGTTAGATATTATCGATATATATTTTTAGGTGCTTTATTCGCATTTGAAATGTTATGCCAAATGTTAGGAAGATTATTTGAACCCTATATAGTTCATGTGTTGCCTCATTTACTGCTGTGTTTCGGTGATTCTAGTCAGTATGTGCGTAATGCCACTGATGATTGTGCACGCATAGTCATGAGTAAATTATCAGGACATGGAGTCAAACTGGTATTACCTTCACTTCTAGCGGCATTAGAAGAAGACTCGTGGAGAACGAAGACAGGTAGATATTAGAAATACACTAACTGTTTTTACATAAATACTAAAGTTTAATTATCCGACATTTAAGGAACATGACATTTCTATTAATTTTTAAGTAGAACTTCTTAGGCCACAGAAGGGAGCCGAGAGATATTTACTGTTGTTTAGATTTTAAATACCGTTTTTTTTTTGCAATTTTACTCCTTTATAATAGTTATAATATTAAAATAGCTTGAATTCGTATCTTTATTTAAACGTTTAATTTTCGCATTACGAAAAGAATTTCATTAAAATAAAATGGAAGATGTCATAAAGCCATAATTAATACTGCATTTGTTAACTTCGCAGTTATTTTTATTTTATATTTATATTACATCAAAATTTATTTTTTCTCGTACAAGCATTTCATTTACATTTATTTTTTCTTAGGATCTATTGAGTTACTTGGAGCTATGGCCTATTGCGCCCCCAAACAACTTTCATCCTGTCTACCCAGCATTGTCCCAAAGCTAATTGAAATTCTTAGCGATTCTCATATGAAAGTACAAGAGGCTGGTACAGAAGCTTTAAAAGTAATTGGATCTGTTATCAGAAATCCTGAAATACAAGGTAAAAACGTTAATTTACCAAATACAAATGTTCACTTTATACCAAAATAATGTTTTTAACGGAATTAATCGTTCAGATGGTACTGTTAAAAAAATATAATTAATTTATTAACAATTTTTAATGTATAATTTGAATGGAGTTTAAAGTCGGTTCCTTGTGAAACATTTTAGTTATTTTATTTTTAATTATTTTTTAGCTATTGTGCCAGTTTTATTGGAAGCACTCCAAGATCCATCACGCAAAACATCAGCGTGTTTACAGACCCTTCTGGATACCCAGTTTGTGCATTTTATCGATGCACCATCCTTAGCTTTGATTATGCCAGTAGTTCAAAGGGCATTCCAAGACAGATCGACTGAAACGCGTAAAATGGCGGCCCAGATTATCGGCAACATGTACTCATTAACTGATCAAAAGGATCTAACACCATATTTACCTACTATTATACCAGGTTTGAAGATGTCGCTCCTCGATCCTGTTCCAGAGGTGACTATCAATTTAATAAATACGTTTGCATTTTTTCTTTGTTCGGTCAAAATTTTTGTATGTTTTTAGGTTCGAAGTGTCAGTGCCAGAGCTTTAGGTGCTATGGTTCGTGGAATGGGAGAGTCTAGCTTTGAAGATCTGCTGCCATGGCTATTGCAAACCCTAACTTCTGAAAGTAGTTCAGTGGACCGCTCGGGAGCTGCTCAGGGTCTATCAGAAGTGGTCGGAGGTCTTGGAGTTGAAAAACTTCATAAACTTATGCCAGGTATGTTTATTTAATAATTCAATTTAATGGACGATACAAATAAGGATCGGCTTAATCCTTATTTTGCGTTCTACTTTTTGAAGTAATTTTATGTTCTCTATGAAACATTACCCCCTCTTAGATAAATCGATACTTGAGTTTGCTTGGGCCAGTTCTACTGGAGTTACAGAGCATACAAAGACAATATGACTTAGGGAAACCAATTTTGATCATCTTGCGTGTAGTAATAGTACTTTGTATACATATGACTCCTATAAAACAATAGCACGCGATACATGGTATTTTACAAAAAAAAAAACTAATACACCAATACTATTATATTTACTTGTATAGCGTGTTAAAAATAGTTGTAAGCAAAAAAAAACAAAGGTGACCTCGAGCGAGCTTGAGCTTTGTAAAATATCTAATGTGGATACTTTAATATAGATACAGAATCAATTAATAACTTTTATTAGAGATTTCAGCTAAACCCACAAAATAAGTTTCGTTTTTGCTATGTACTGAATTGCCTGCATTTCTTTTTCTTTTATTTATCATTGTGTTATCTCTAGAAAACCTGGAAACACATAAAATGAAAGTCCAGAGTCAATGTATACATATTTTATCAATAATTAATGTTTTTCAGACATCATAGCGACTGCTGAAAGAACTGACATCGCCCCGCACGTAAAAGATGGTTACATTATGATGTTTATATACATGCCGGTTGTGTTTCAACAGGAATTCACACCTTATATAGGTCAAATTATAAACCCGATTTTAAAAGCTCTAGCTGATGAAAACGAATATGTAAGAGACACCGCACTAAAGGCGGGTCAACGTATTGTTAATCTTTACGCTGACTCTGCCATTCTTCTTCTTTTACCTGAATTAGAAAAAGGATTGTTTGATGATAATTGGAGAATTCGTTACAGGTAAGTTGTTTTGCTTTTATGTATTTGATAGATGGTAGAAGGAAAGAAAAAATAAACTTGCAATCTGTTGGACGTAAAAATCGACTTTTTGATATTGTTATATAAATATGAAAGTTAGTTTTCTTGCGACGTATTACAATTTCTGTTTTTTGAGATTATCCTAATAACAAATGTAAATGTTGAAGTTATCTGAAAAAAGACACACGATAATACAATTGAAAGATAATCTATACTTAATAACTATTACCTCTATTAGTAAATATTGAGAATGATACTTTTATTATCATAAATTTCAAAAACAAATTACGCTTGAATAAAATAGAAAAAACATTATAAAACTTTTTTAGAAATTAAATTTTAAATACATTTCACATAAAAATTCCTTGAGCTATAATTATTAGTATAATGTAGTTTTAATATTATAATAAATAAATATTTGTAAATTCTTTTTTTAGTTCAGTACAACTTCTGGGTGATCTCCTTTACCGTATTTCCGGTGTCACTGGAAAGATGAGCACAGAAACAGCCAGTGAAGATGACAACTTTGGTACTGAACAATCCCATCAGGCCATTATCCGAGTGCTGGGAGCAGAGAGACGTAATCGTGTACTCGCTGGTTTGTATATGGGTCGGTCCGATGTAGCTCTAATGGTGCGACAAGCTGCATTGCATGTGTGGAAGGTCGTGGTTACCAATACACCTCGAACACTAAGAGAAATTATGCCGGTACTTTTCGGTCTTCTTCTAGGATGTCTTGCAAGTGAAAGTTATGATAAAAGACAGGTGAATTCTTTCTTACAGTACAGTATTCCTAATTATTTATATATGTATTTAGTATATACGTTTCAATCTTATTTGTTTCTATAAACATTTATTAATTCAATGATGTTATTTTTTATTTTCAATTAAAATTATTCACTTTATGTTGAAGTGCAATTTTAATACAAAATAGTTTAATGCAAAACATCCAATTTAAAAGTATTTGCAGTTTTTAATATGTTTTACAAAAAGTTTTTTAAAATAATATATTGGACTCTATGTGAAAATAAGAATTAAAAATAAAATGTTGAAATGTCGAAAGAAGAAAGAATTTTGCTTTACTAAGAACTAAAGCTCATTTTTTATTATTTTTGTTTTTAATTCTGGAAATTTTTATTCAAGAAACCAACAAAAGCATTTATTTTTAATGAATAAAGTATAATTTTCTTATTGAAGGTTGCTGCTCGAACTCTTGGTGATCTAGTACGGAAGCTGGGTGAGAGAGTGCTACCTGAAATAATTCCTATTCTTGAAAAGGGTCTTCAATCGGAACGATCTGATCAAAGGCAAGGTGTCTGTATTGGATTATCGGAAATAATGGCATCTACTTCAAAAGAAATGGTATTGACATTTGTTAATTCATTGGTACCAACTGTACGAAAAGCTCTATGTGATCCCCTACCAGAAGTAAGACAAGCCGCCGCAAAGACATTTGACAGTTTACATTCTACTGTCGGTTCAAGGGCTTTGGACGATATTCTACCGGCTTTATTAAACCAATTGGTAATTTTATCAATTTTTTTATCTTAAACTATACATATATATATATATATATATATATATATATATATATATATATATATATATCAGATTTCACCTTGGTCAAGTTGTTTCATTTTTCAGAAGTTTTGTTGACCGCCGTTTGTCATCATTTTCAACCATTTTTACTATTATTTTTAATACAACAAAATAAACTGTAGCCTGTGGTGAAACTAAAAGTTTATAATCAATAATTAAACATTAAAAAAATGTACAAATCAACGACGAATAGTTTGTCTCCAAACTATTGCAAACTCACAGATGACATTACTCTTTTATTATTGGTTTTTATAATTTAAATGTTAAAGCATCTGACAATAGTCGCAAGCAGAGATCTTAATACTGTAAATCCTTATTGAAGCCACGCTTCTGACATCTTTCATTCTTTTCAATGGAATATCGTCTTTATTTTATTATTATTTGCCTTCATTAAAGCAGTGCCATTACTATGTTAAAATATCGGATTAGCAACGTATCCTCACTTGTCGTCACTAATTCTACCATTTCAGTGTTAAGATCTATCTGTATGGTCTTGGTTTATATTCACATATCTTTACTGTTGAATTTGTATTTATTCATCTCTCAATTAAAGAAAAAAGCAGATTTGAAATTTAAATCTGGTGGATGGCTTGTTGTTATCTTTTTAATATAAAAAATAATACACAGACAGTTATTAATTTAAGAGAAGATGTCTGTATATATAATTCTTTATAAGTTGTGTTTTTTTTTTTCAACAGAACAGTGATGACACAGACACCGTTGAGTGGACCCTGGATGGTTTGCGTCAAGTAATGGCCGTAAAATCAAGAGTTGTTCTTCCATATTTAGTGCCCCAATTAACTGCACCACCTGCAAACACTAAAGCCCTTTCCATTTTAGCTTCGGTTGCCGGTGAAGCACTAAACCGATATTTGCCGAGAATCCTGCCGGCTTTACAAACAGCTCTTGCCAGTTCCAAAGGTACACCCGAAGAAGCGCAGGTATATGATTATTATTGTTATCCTCAATTATTGTATATAACGATTTACTTACTTAATGTGTAACTACTAAATTCTACATCATATTACTGATCTCAGTTATTCTTAATGTGGAGGTTTTAAGAGAATGTGAACGTTATTTTTTAAATTGAAATGGTTTGTGTTTAAATTATACACCTGTGTTTCTTTGTCTTTTTTTATATTTATTTTAGTACAGTAGACTAATGAGATTGCAAGTTTTAGAATTTATTGTACTTAATAACGTACATATTTATTAAACAATGGAATTCTCGCTACGCAAGTTTGTTTTTTTGTTATCGCGGAAAAGGAGAAATCTTCTAAAGATATTCAGTTACTACTAGTTCAACTCACACTTGTCCGATAGTCTTTGATATATAGCGCTTGTTATTTTGCCCATTTTAAAAATTTGACTAGTGTAACAACTATATATTGTACCTAAAGACGTTTCACATCAAAAATTATTTCAGCAATTGGAATATTGTCAAGCAGTTATCCTGTCGGTTGTAGACGATGCAGGAATAAGAACAATTGTTGATACATTATTAGAAAACACGCGTACGGAAAATACTGATCAACGACGCGCAGCTGCGGCGCTCTTGTGTGCTTTCTGTGCAAATTCCCGAGCGCAATATATTGCCCATGTCCCGCAGTTGTTGCGCGGTATTATACACCTCTGTACGGATAACGACAAGGACGTTCTACAGATGGCGTGGGAAGCACTAAATGCAATCACTAAGGTAGGATACGCCAGTTATATGCAAAGTTAAGAGAATGTAAGTAATCTTAGGTATTTTAATAATTTCTTATCAATTTGGATATATTTCCGTATTTCTAAATTTTGTTTAAATTTTATATACATATTGCTTTGTTATCTAAACATAAAAATCTATAACAGTATTATTTAAAAAAAAAAACAATTTTAAACAACTGTTGTTGATAATTAAATTTCTGAAACAACCAATGCTTAAAATCTTAAGTTCAAAACAGTGATACAAACAATAAATTTTTAACTCTACAATTGTATCATAATAATGTAAATTTAAACTTGTAGATCATTTTATTTTGAATACAGAAAAACTTTTTCTCATCTTTTACAATAGATGAAAATATTATTGGTATCTATTAAAAATTTCATATTCGTCAATATCGATACTTCTAAAATAAAAACGGTTTACTATGGATGATTATAGGAATTTTATCTATTAAAAATTACACCATTAACTTGGCGAATTCAAAATATTGATTCTCTTCGTATCTGCAAATAAATGCATGGATTTTTTTATTATTTATAAATATTGGGTTCCAATTTTAACGAAAATATAAGTGATATTTAATTTAAGTTACGAAGTTCATCTAAAAAAATTCAGTTTTGTATTATAATTCAATGTAAAATTTGTTGTAGGTGTTTATTATTTCATGATAATTATTAAATTATCTATTAAATATTGTGATATTATTTTACTATTAATATTTGAAGTTGCCCCTTTGTTATCAATAAAGGTGCAACAAGGACAATAAATTTCACTAATTGTAATAATCATTTTTTTAACTATAAGAATCTGGAACCAAAGCAGCAGGCAGCTTACGTTTCGGATGTTCGTCAAGCCGTCCGGTTTACTTTATCAGATATGAAAGAAAACGGTACAGATGTGTTACTACCTGGCTTTTGCTTGTCAAAAGGAATCGCCCCTATTTTACCAATATTCCGCGAAGCTATTCTGAATGGCGATGGGGATGAAAAAGAACAAGCAGCTCAAGGATTAGGTGAAGTTATCCGGTTAACTAGCGCTCCTGCTCTGCAACCGAGTGTGGTGGCAATTACTGGGCCTCTCATTAGGATTCTCGGCGATCGATTCAGCTCAAATGTAAAATCGGCCGTTTTGGAGACATTAGCCATTCTTTTGGCCAAGGTAATTTTTTTAATAGCATTTTTAAGAAAATATAAAAAACGAAAATGTTTCATAAAATTAATAATTTCAACAAATCAACAACTAAACATGATTTATTCATACGGTTTCTTATTTAGGTAAATTTATTATTGAAGAAAGTTTTATTTGTAACTTAATTCAGATTCCTTAATTTGTAGGAGTACTTTTTATTCCATTGCTAAAAATAATAATAATTGTGTCGATTTTCTATTAATTCAGAATTACTATTCATAAGTAGATTACTTAATCTTCTTCAATTGCCAGTTACTTGTAATAAAAAAAACGCTTTATAATTTTCTGAAAGATTTATAAATAGTTAAGTAGATAGATAATGTGTAATATTCTTTGTGTTGTTAAGATTCATTCTGAGAAACACAAAAACACACGCAGAAGTTACAAGTTACCCTTAAGGGTATTCCACCTGAAGAAGCCACTGTGTGGCGAAATGTACATTGTGGTACAATAAATATATTTTTGTAACTTGTGTGTATTTTTGTGTTTTTTTTTCGCTACTTAATATGGAGTTAAAATATTTAAAAGTTTCTATTCAGGATTCATCATATTTCAAACGATTATTATAAATACCTTTAGGTTGGCATAATGCTGAAACAATTCCTTCCACAACTTCAAACAACCTTCATAAAAGCGCTAAACGACTCAAATAGGACCGTAAGACTGAAAGCGGCACAAGCGCTTAGCTGTTTGATCGTAATCCATCAAAGACCTGATCCTCTATTCACCGAATTGCACAACACTATAAAAAACACAGACGATTCATCGATTCGGTAAGAAAGAACTATATATTTATATAGGAAGGAAGTTGAAGAATATATATTACGCAAATTTTATGTATAACCTTATAAATAACTAACAATACAATTCAATTTAAGTCAGTCTATATTCAATTAAAAGGATTGTAAACTTTTTATTAGAATTCACAAGTGATGATTTTTATTATTCAGAGAAACCACCCTTCATGCTTTGAGAGGAATTATAAGACCAGCAGGAGACAAAATGTCCGAACCCGTCAGAAAACAAGTTCATTCGACACTAGTTAGTTTGCTAAGCTATTCTGAGGACGTAACAAGAAACGCTGCTGCTGGTTGTTTAGGTGCCCTTTGCAAATGGTTACCACAACCTCAGCTAGATACAACAATTACTGAACATATTTTAAGTAAGTGTTACTGGAACGTAAATCATTGATAAATAAGCCAATATTTCAGATTTATAAGATTTTTTATAATGCTTTTTAATTATTTTTTTTTTGAATTTCCACAAATATTATTTCAGAAAAATAATTGTAAATTCCATTCTGTTAAAACTTGTTACTTAAATGATGGTTTAGATCGAGAACTTCAGCTTTAAAAAAATAATAATAAAAGAAACAACTGTAAATGAGAATTATTGCAGTACAAGTATATCAAAAATTAGAAAAGTGGTGATTTAATCACAACACTTAAGCTTCATTAAATTTTTTGTTAACCTCATGGACAAATTTTACTATTCTAGCACAAACATATTTTTGACACTAACATTTTGAAACGAATAACTAAATCACACTGCAGATTTACATTCTGTATTTTAAAGAATTATTATTAAAACAAACATTGAATACTAAAAGTCAAAATGATTTTTCTTTGTTAATTCTTAGATGATGATACATCAACTGATTGGACTTTGAGACAAGGAAGAGGGGCAGCTCTTTCTGTTGTTCTTAAAGAATCTCCTGGCCTTTTATGGGACGAACAATATCAGTTAAGACTGACAAAAACTATTCTGAGTCAATTGTCAAGTGACAGAGTTCCTATCACCCAGACAGCAATCCGCTCCTGTGGTTATCTATTAGAATATGTTTTGCTTAATAATGAGCCACTACCCGTAGCTCTATTGACGCCATTTGTTAAGGTAAAAGTAACTTTAATATTGTACATGTTTTTGAATTCCCTAATTTAAAGTTAATATTGTCATTTTAATATTTGTTATATTAATTTTTGAAATGTTTGCCTTACTAGACCATGAACAATAATAGTAACGACGTGAAACAATTGTTGGCGAAAATTTGTATTCATTTAGCAAGAAGGGTGCCGCCTGAAAAAATGGTCCCGGAACTCCTGAAACTAATGTTACCTGCATTAGTTAATGGAACTAAAGAAAAGAACGTAATTGTCAAAACGAATTCAGAGATAGCACTTATTGCGGTTCTTCGATTAAAAGAAGGGGAAGAAACACATCAGGTAAGTGTTATTTGTTTACATATGTACGTATTATAACAAGCAAATTTGAAATTGGTACATGAAAAAAAGTTTATATTAAAAGGTTGACCATAAGGGCAAGATAGATATTTGACAATTAGTGCAGTGCACTATATACGTTATTAATAAGTTAAATATAATTTTGTAATAAAACTGTTTATATTTTAAAATACTTCTATTTCTTATATATAATACCGTAAAAAAAATATCCACAAACTCGCCTTCAAGAAGAGTCGGTGTAACCATAAAAAAATACCACATGAAATGGTATCCATCTAAATTCTTTTTTAACGTTACCAAATATCCTTTAGTTTCTTGCTTTTAGTTACTTTAAAGTACTGAACCAAAAAGTTAAAAAGGAATCTTTACGATAAGGCATCGTCCATATGCCTTGTTATGTTACAATTAGTTAATTTATAACAAAATCTGCACATTTCCTACATGTATCAATTTCAAGTTATAACTTTACATAAATAAGTAGAAAAATATGGCAGTCACTTTACTTCTACAATAATCTTTATTTTTTCAAAGAAATATTTGAATGTACTTGACGTTGGGGCCCGAGAGTCATTATCTGATGTAATAAGTAAAGTGCTTAGAAAAATTATGCACCACGCAGAAGGAAAAGAAGAAGAATTAGATGACACATTACTAACTTGATCATTTCAGCCATATATATTTAGAAGTAAGTCAATAATGTCCGTAGATAATAAATGTGACTTTTGTAAATTGCTATCATTTGTTGCTAATTATTATCATGAAATATCAAGTCGTATATTTGATCGATATTTTTACTTGAATCGTCTTACTCGTTACTTTTTATTCTTTGTACAAGTATTCAAAAAGGCTGAAATATATGCTGAATGTAAAAAAAATATTATTATTTAGCGTTTACCTCGCGTGCAGAAAGACTTCTGACAATCGCCCCTTCATGTCTGTACACAAGTTCTATCAAAAGCAGTTCAGATGTTTAGAAATTAGCCCGTACAAACAGACAATTCTTTAACGGTCGTTTATGTAATAACATAGAAATAACCATATGAGCTTAAAAAATATCCAACCCCTTTCACCTAATTGTGGTGTTCACTTATTATTTTTTTTTTTTAAGAAAATAATTTATATTATAGATATTAATTGATTTTTTAAATAATTTCTTTATTATAGATTTTGCACTTTAATACAGTAAAAGGAACCTTGAGAGTTATCTTATACACGTCAAATGCCTTATGATACCGGTAAATTTTTAATCAACACTCATTACTTATCTACTGAATTGATCCCATCCATTATTTCAATCGTGAATTTTACTTTAAAGCGAACTTATTATTCTGTATACTTTCAATCAATTCTATCCCTAGTTTGTTTTTTTAACATATTTTTAAAAAGTAACAATGTAAAATAAACATTAAACAAATTAAATTGTTTATTGTACAAAATTCGACGCACTGAACTTTTAGGTTTATTCAATAACTTAACTAATCATCAAAATATTCATACATTCACAAAAACAGTTTGTTATTTCACTTCCTATAGAGACTAATTTAAGATTAATAATCATGAACAATTCAATGTCACTCAATTGAAACTACTGAAGACCGTAAATTTTAAGCGTTCTATCCATTGACGTAGACGCTATGAAATGAGCGTGTTTGCCGAATCTAACTCCAGTTGCAGCCGCTGTATGGTCGTTAAATACCTTTAATTCTTGCCATTGCTTGCAGAGATAAATTCTAAAATTTAAGCAGAAACATTTTTCAGATGAGAAAATTAAAACTTAAATTATATATGTATATAATATAAAAATTTCAGTCACAGTCATTTTTTTCTGTAAGTCATTCTCCATTTAATTAAAGCAAAAATTGTATTATATTCAATTAATACAATAAAAACAAAACACATGAATTGAAAAAACTAATTAACTGCCCATTCTAAACTTTTATCAATCCTATTACACAATACAGCAGGTGTTCAAAATATACAGTACATTCGTTTTAATGTGTCACAGAACATAAAACATTTATTTAATAAAATGAAAATTAATTATTAGCGACTTGTCAATGATCACTAATTATGGTAAAATATTATAAATAAATACTCTAGGAATATTTTTTATTCTTACCTTATATCACTTCCCGCGATTGCCAGGTATGTACCGCTCTGGTCGAAACATAAATCTTTAATTTGATAACCTTCCTCCAATTGTAACGTTTTAAAATTTTTCAATTTTCGTAAATCCCATAGTTTTACACATGCATCATCGGCTGCCGTTGCCAAGTAATACCCGTTTTCAGAAAACGATATGCTTGTAATAGCTCCAGAATGACCTAGAAAATAAAACAAAAAGTTTTAATCATCATTAGAAAATGCGAAGTAGACATACACTTCCTATATTTTAATTTTCATAACTTGCATTCTTAGATATTTAAAATAAAGTTTATAGGACAATGAATATTATATTTAAGAAACATGTTTTAGATGTTTATTGGTATTTTAAATGTAGGGTGTTTTTAACTGACATTTTCCCATGTTTAAAACAAGATATAAATAACAATAATAATCGATTGCCATCTAAATTGGAAGTGCATACCAAATTGAACAAGTTGAAACAAAACGCGACACTTAATTTGCATCTTTGCAAATTCAAGTAAAATACTTACGACCCAAAATTAGAACTGTATAATGTAAGGTTGTAGTACAGTATGGCAACTTATGGAATTGTTGCAACAAATAAAGCAAGTATTCATAACATAGAAAAAATTCATACTAAAATTACAAGATAATTTACAGACATTGATGTAAATATGAACCCATTGGAAATTAAAAAAATATATATCCTTGAAGTGGTATCAATAAATAAACTAACTAAAAAGAAACTAGAAACAGTTCCAAATTATAAACATTTATTGCAGCTTTGAAATGCTTCAATTTTAGTATGATGCATGTATCATCTCACAGTTCCTCCTTATTCAAAAATCTACTTTGGATAAATAGAATTTGAAAATAGTTTTTTTTTTTCACTTCTCTAGTAACTACTTTAAATACTTTTTTTTTATTTGAGATTGAAGGTATAATACTAAGTATTAATAATCCTATGCAACAAATACCATATAAAAAGTCTCGCGTTCATAATGCTCACGTTTGAATTGGGCGAAACACATGTCCGCTTAGTAAAATTGTGTTAGTGATAATTGGGCTGAGTCTCCTATTTTTATTTATTTAAATACCATTATATATATTAAAATTAAGAGTCAAACCTGTGAAGTTAGCAACGTTGCTTTGTTCCTTCAAATCCCAAATTTTAACTTGTGAATCAGCTGTGCCAGTTCCAAAAATTAGTCCGTCAGGATGAAATTGAGCCGTTGTAAGTGCTACGTTTGCTTGATCTGCAACTTTCGTTAATAATCGACCGGTTCTAATGTCAGAAAATGCCCAATGTTGATCTTCGGATGTGGATAAAACATAATCTCCAGTTGGATGAAGAGAAAGACCTGTTACCGGTCCGTCATGACCCCGAAGAAGTAATGTTGTCTGAGACGTGGGCACATTCCAAATACGAATTGTTGTGTCAGGGGATGCTAAAAATATCACTAACGTTAAAATACGAAAAGTTTAATTTCAAAATAAGAATATATACATTTAATTATGCTTTTTCAAAACAATTCCTTACAAATCGAATGATAGTTCTCTTTTTTGATGGTCCAAATAGATTTTTGTTTAAAAATATATTCTGTCCAAAGAACTTGTGCAGTACATTGTCATCACTTATAAAAGAGCTTTGCATTTTTACATTTAAAAAATACTTTACCTGTTATAACTAAATCTTCATCAGGATGATAGATTACACGACTAACTTTCTTAGTGTGTCCTTTCAAAATTGCAATAACCTGTTCTGTATCTTTATTAAAAACTGTAGCATTTCTATCATTTCCTCCAGTTAAAATTTTGCTTGTATCAGATGCATGAATGTCAAGAGCCAAAATACCAGGAATGCTTGCAGAATGTAATCCCTAAAATTGTTTATCTTACACTATATTTCCAATTGTTAAATATGTATTGACAATATTGACAAAAAATACAGTTATATGAAATCAGTAAAGTTGACAATTTAATTATAATGTGGAAAGTAAAAAATGTATTAAACATAAACTCACTGGATGAGATGCAATTGTTCTAAATGATTTTAGATCATCTTGAGAAGTAAGTTCTTCTGGCACTGTTCTTCCACGTTTTTTTCTCTCTTGTGTTAAAACAGTTGCCTTATCTTGCAATTTTTGAATAACTTCTGCACTCATACCAGCTTGTTCTGTTGGTTGATTTGCTACACCAGCAGCTTCTGCAGCAACAGCCTAGAAACAGATTATAAAGTAAATGTCATTAATTAATAAATAAAATAAATAATATTTACAGGTTGTGGGACTTGAGTAATTCCAGCTTGTGGTTTAAGAGTAGCTAACGCTTCTCTGGCAGCAGTAACTTCTTTATTAAGCCTTGCAATAACTCTACAGGCAGCATCATGTTGATAAAGAGCATGACTAAGTTCTTGTCTAGCTGTTTGAAGCTGTTGTCTTTGTGTAAAACTGTATAACATAACTGCATCCCATTCATCTTGTAACAATTTCAACGTTGCAGGAATACTTGTAGCACTTGGTGGTTTAGGTTTAACAATAGGTGGTGCTAAAAAAAATGCTGTAAGGACGAAGCAATTATAGAGTATATAGTCTTACTTTTGATTTCAATTAATTCGTCAGCACTTAGTTCTTTTCCACTAATGGGATCTATACCATTTTCCAAAATATATTTTTCAATTATCCTCTTCTCAAAAATCGCTCCGGATGAAGGAGAAACGACTGGGTGTTCTGGCACTTCGTTAGAAACTACAAACAATTAATTCTGTTAAACACATAGGTTATAGCCGGTATCTATAGCGTCGTTTGACTATAGGAATCAATTATGACAAGAAAATGTAACATTATAAAAATAAAAAAGCGGAATTTCTTTAAGCATATAATTCAAAACGAAATAAATTATATTTTATTTACGATAAATAATAATTATAGACTTACTTGCACATATAAGCGCCATTTTTACGGGTGAAAAGCGAAGGCAACGGGAGAACTCTGAATTTAGCTCTATGAAAAAATATGGTTCTGTCTCAATTAACAACAGCCGTTCAACAATCTTCACTATTATTGTTATTTAATGTAATACATACATATATTATACCGTGTGTCCGTGATCTTCTGATGCATAAGTTGCCCTGATTCGAAATTTACTTCTTTGCAGTTCATTTTAATTAAACCATAATATTTGAAACATAACGGCGTTAGTTAGCTCGCTCCTTATTTTAGCCGTTTTATTTGTTATCCTATTACCAGAGTCTATAAAGTTTGGAAATCTCCCCCCTCGCCACATATTTGCACAAAAAAACGCATATACACGGTTATCAATAAAATGATAATATTAAGGCATAGAGTAAAATAGTGTAGACATTTAGTAACTAAAAAATCATCTGCCCTGTTGTAATTTGTGAATGACTCTTCTAGTTAGATATTTTTTTCATTTTTACTATTTTGTAATAATTAAAACAAGTTTCCAGCTAAGTGTTGCTTCACTGACAGTGAATACAAATCGCTGCATTGAAATGACATGAATGTCATACACACCTTCAAAATGTAGCTTACTTTTTTGAAAATTTATTTAAGGTCATATCCAAGTGAACACATATACTTAAGGTACGTGAACGTAGTCTTAGCCACAGAGGTATAGTGTGTATAAAAATTTTAGAGGTTGGTTTTCACATATTTTGTTTTCCATGTTTTCGACTAAATAGTTATTTATTAAATAGGTTAATTATTAATGTCTTATGGTGTAATATTTGATTAAATGTGATGAGAGTATATACAATATGATATACAACTAAAAATTAAAATAAGTATCTAAAAACTAGAACTACAATGGATTTAGTTTACCGAAAAGTTTTCTCTAAATTAACAGTTGATGTATTTAAAAGCGGTTTCCAAATACGATTTTATCCTCGTTGGCAACACAGAACTCCACGACGAGTGTATGCGGCAGATGAATACGCCGAAAGTGAGTTACAAGAAGACATAAAAAATAAACAAATAGAAATACAAAAGCCAACGAAATTTTCATTTTCAAACCGGGAAAATAGTAATAAATATTTAGATGACGAAGACACTTCATACATAAATTCACAAAATAAACAGAAAAAAAAAATTTTTGAATCCAAAAAAGCAATAAAAATGACTAAAGAGACAACTACAACAGATATGTTAAATACTACAATTGATTCGGAAGGCAATTTTATTTACAACAAAATGAAAAATAGAGATGCTCAAATAAGGTAATTTTGTATTAAATAAATATATTATTTGCATAAAAACGAAGAAAAATATAATTTTAGCTCTATTATGACTATAGTTAAATCACGCAAGCATAAAAAACAAGAAGGTTTAGCTCTTATAGAAGGAAAGAGAATAATATTAGAAGCTCTGAAAGCTAACTGCTCACTTAAATATCTACTTTTTAGTAGAACAAAGGATGTAGAATCTTTAAAAAAGTATTTACCAAAATTTGGAATAAAAATTCTAAAGATGCCGTATAGAGAAATGCAGATGTGGTCTGATTTAGTTACAACTCCAGGAATAATGGGTATGTATATTTCATTATTAGGAATCATTAATTTTGATTTAAAAAATACTAACTACATATTTCTGTTTAAGGAATTATTAAGGTACCAAAAGTAGAAGAATATAATCCTCCCTCAAACTCTTTACCATTGACAATTATTTGTGATAATATAAGAGAGCCTGGCAATTTAGGTGCCACATTACGGATAGCAGCTGGAGTAGGTGCAGAAAAAGTTATATTAACCAATGGTATAATATTCATGAGTTTTTATATTAACATATGTATTTACTAATTGGAAAATCATCCCTACCTACAGAATTATTTTGACGATTTTTTTTTCAAGTGGTGCTCACAAAGTGCAAGTGAGTGAAAAAGGTGTCCACAGTTTTACAATAGTCTTGTGGTTTAATTGGGGTAAGACCCTTTATTTTCATCTTTATATTCTTCTAAATATTTAATATGAAAATCATTTGAGTTTGAATTCATTTGCCATGTTTAATTTCATAAAGAAAATACATGCTGGTAACTTTCAGAGAACCTCTTGGATGTTGATGACAAGCTTTCAGTTACTCTGGAAAATACAATAAAAGTCCCAAAGAATTATTTTCATGTAACAAAGTTACTTATAGATCTTGTAATTATGTTTTTTAATTAAATGCTCCGAAAAATCAAAATGTAAGGGTAGTAGTCTCCTACACCCAGTTCAATATAAAAAATATTTTTTTGAAAGTTCTCGCTACAAACTACAACGCCTTTTGAAGGGATAAAATCTCTTCATGAATTCTTCATATTAAATGTTTACTTATAAACTTTTCATGAATAAGTGGTTCCAGAACGAGGACTGTTTTAATAGATGTTGCAAAAAATATTTTTTCCCATACTATTGTAAACTATCAATATTTATCGTTGTGCTATTATTCTGGCTATTAATATAAAAAAGAAACTAATTTCTTCATTTTGAAATTTAACAGGATTTTATGAAGGAAATAAAAATTGCTTTTAAATGTTTTTACATTTGCTTTATTTTAGCACTCTACAGCTGTTTCGACTTATTACTGTACAGTAGTTACTGACTAACTAATTACTCTTGATAAAGACCTAATAAGTCGAAACAGCTGTAGAGTGCTATAATAAAGCATATGTGAAACATTTAAAAGCAATTTTTATTTCATCATATTTTTTAAAATGTTTCATAATATACCAACTGCCACATCTATTGAAATTATTTAACAGGATTATTGATCTTCCAATTAGTAAAGAATTGTCTATTAATCCATATATTTTAATTAAACTGTATTTAAGGATGTGTCGATCTGTGGGAGACAAAAGTTCTAAGAAGCTCAATGGGAGCACACTTTAAGCTTCAAATACACTCAAAAATGGATTGGCCTAGTATTACAAAACTTATAGATAGCAACTCTCATTTATTAATTGCAGATAATCGTATAGTTACAGAAACAGAACATTTTGAAAAAGTAGACAAAACCAACGAATTAAAAGAAACAATTCAGTCTATCCCATTATTGCCTTATTATAATTTGGATTTTTCAAAAATGGATCCATTAGTTCTTGTAATTGGGGGTGAAACTGAAGGTATAAGCGAGGAATCCCTTCAGGCTGCTATTAATTATAAAGGAGTTCGACTTAATATACCATTAAAAAATGATATAGAAAGTTTGAACACTGGTTCAGCTTTATCTGTTATAGCTTTTGAAATTATGAAACAATTTGAATGTAAAACAAATGATTTTAGTAATTTAGAAAAACTTGTTGCTTAAATAGTGAGATAGAAAATCAATAAATTGATTTTGAAGATCGTTTTCTCGTTATTTATATTTTTGAAAATTTAAACATTTAATTTTTTGAGGTGAATCTTTCTACCGCGTGTCTCAGCTTGACGGATGTAAACTGATAAATTTTTAAGGGAATTTAAAACAAATTTTTAACTAAGAACTAAATTTTCTTTATGAAAATATGTGCTTTACATCGGCAAAGGATAACAACTACAATTTCAACTTTTATTTACTTTTAGCTTATTGATTGATTATACAATTTTTGGTTTTAATGTAGCATATTTTTATAGAAACATTTACTTATTTTAATACATATAGAACTAAGAGCTACTCCTAAACTATTTTTGTTATGATTTTTCTTTTTATTCCGTAATTGTATTTCTTGTCCTGATTTCAAAATCCAAATATACTTTTGCATAAGATACACGACGATATCCAATAAGGCCACATTCAAGTGTTAGAGATGAGCCACTTTAATAATTTTTTGCTGATAAAGGGTGCGGGAAAAAAAAATCGGACGTAAAACAAATAATATATATTTAAAAAAATTTAATCAATAGAAGTACTTAATTTCTACTTCTACAACAAGTATATGTTGAAATATACATATACCTAATAATGAACCCATAAAAAAGTCCGTATTTTATTACATAGCCTTATTAACAAAAAATAATAAGACCTAAATTAGGGGTGTTTGGCAGGTGTAGACAAATTGTTAGTTTTATGGTTGGAAGTAATAAGACAAAAGAGGGATGTTAGCGCCACGAAATTTTTATTTCTTTTTTAATCGACTTTAATGTGTGGTAGCTTAAAAAATTATCCTTTAAATTCCCTTTTCAAATATAAAATTTCCTCAGCTATATCTTTTAGCAATAATTTGTTAATAATTGTTTAATCATTTTGATAAAAAATAGCATAGGTAAAACAAAAAAAAAACGCTTTTTTATTATGGAAATTTTTCCTAATACTGTTTAATTTGCTCTATTTTTTTAATGCTTTAATTCTATTTTGGTTAAAAACCAGGGCAATTTTTTAAGATATCACCTTAATTAAAAAGTCGATTTAAAAAAACAAAATTTCATGGAGCTAACTTCACCATACTTGACATTTTGCAGTTTATTCCTACGTACGTTTCTACATAATTACCAAAGTTAATGTGAATTTGACAATTACACGCGTCTACGGTCAATTCAAATTGGAGATTTTCATCCGTCTCTTTAGTGGAGTTAACCGGTTATTTAACTATATGGTACCCATATAATTAACGAAAAAAATAATCTAGTTAAATATTTAAAACAAATAAATACTTCAAATTTCGCAATTAATTAATAATATATAAACACAAATCTGTCTATACTAGCAGTTTTACTTTGTCATTACTTACATATTTTCTTTTTACTAGAAACATTATTTATACTAAGTTTAATTGTCTAAATATGACATATTAGTAGAAAGTTCGTAATTTAAAGAAAACGGCTTTCATAGATTTTTTAAATTTTGTTTGTGTGTTAAAAAATTAAATTGTACCTATTCATTCATACAAACTTTGGAAGTGCGACAGTAATGAAAAACTGATAGGTAATTTCTTTAAACGTGTGGGAGTTGGAAAAGTGGATCATCACAGTTCATTTCACTCCCGTTTGGTTTGGTGCTGTTATTTAAATGGGTATAATTAACTCTAAAACCTATGCATGTACATATATACTTCGTAAATCAATCAGTGAGGTGGTATCGTGGTATGTTTCTTTGTGTGAGACTTGTGCGCAAGTATAAAATATTAAATATAATATAAGTATTAAGAATTATCACCAGATTAGTAGGTATGTAAAAGCCAAACAATTTTAATAAATATTATATGTATATATAAAGTATTTACAATAACTATTGAACATATTGCTACTTTTACTTACAATGTTACAATTCATTAATTAACAAGCAAGTAGAAGGTATTTCAATAGCGATATTGTATTATTAAACATACACATATAATAATGCTAATGTATTTTATCGCATACATATAAGTTTCTCTTTCATAGTTTATTTTTCTGCTGAACATATAAATAATTGTTTTTATTAATACGATATACATATGTTAGTAATAGGATATTATTGATTTTTAAATTAAATAAATCAGTACGATAAAAAATATGCTATTAAAAATATCCAGTACTTTTTTTTTAGTTTTTCTTTGAAAATTATTATATACCCAATTTAAAAATTCGACATATGTATATGTGTAAAAATTATGTTTCTGCTACGTAAAATGTAAACTTGATTATTTATTAAAAATATAGAACCGTTTTACACTTTAAATTTTATCTGATTAGAATAAGGTACTTCATGGACGAAGCTACTTTTTGCGAAAAGTGTTAAAGAACATAAACAATATTTTTTGATTATTTTTAACATGATTTTAACCTTGCGTTTTATGAAGACTTGAGCATCTAGGAGTCTAGGTATTTATAAAACTATAGGATTTTAACTTTAGGTGACTACTAAATTGTTAAGGTTGTTTCTGCTTTTTTTAAATGTGCTCTAAAGTAGGCCATGAATGTTAGTGTTTTGTTATATTTATTTTCTTTATGCATTTGTGTGAAAATTTTGTGAGAATATAAAAATGCACTATATTAAAATTTAACTTACGAATGATTACAGATTATTATATTTATGTACACATACAACACATTTTTGGTTTTACAACCCATACATACGTATGTATATGTGGTGTAAGCAGTTTACCGTTTTGTATTCCGACTGTTACAAATTTTTAAATGTAGATGGCATTAAAAGCAAAAGAATTTCATTATCATGTTATATCTTAAAATGTCAAAACAAGTGGTTCCAATGGTATAATAATAATTACACGGTGCATAATCAAGTTATTATTATCCAAATATATCTAATTTTATACACAATTAAAATATCGTCTGCGACAGTGAAATAAAAGCACAGTGTTCTAGTTACAACTGCTAGTGACAATAATTGTTGTATGGTGTTTGCACGTTAAAAGTAATAAAAAATATGGTAATAACTTTTAGAATAATATTAAATGCAAAATGAAAATTAGATTTGCATTATATTTTAAGAACACGTATTGAAATTTAGATAAACATTTTTTGTATATATGTATGGTCGTAAGTAATCATGACTTAACTAATATTGCATTTATTTATAAATATTAGTACACATTATGCATGCATGTATGTATGTGTGTAAATAGATTATCTGATTTAAAACGCACTTACTGAAACAATTAAGTAAATAACAACTTACTTTGATTGTTTGAATACTTAGATTAGATTCTAGCTACATACTTGCTGCAGAGAAAAGTTTTTATTCAGCTAAATTTAAAATTAGATTGATTATCTATAGAGGTATATTAATAAGTTTATTTCAAGTTTATTTCTTCTATAAAACATTATGTGCATCCATTGATAATAAATGAGAATTACTTACAAACTACAGTAAATGGTGCTTGTTATTTTGTACATATTTAAAGAAAACATTAACATTGCAAATGAAACAGTGTAAATAATAATAAATTGCTTTATTAGGGCCATCAAACTTATCATGGATAGGTATTATAGATAATTTTCTTTGAAAACAAGGTGTCAATAGATTCCGATTTATATTCACTGTAAAAATATATAACTTCTTGTAGTGGATGGATTTGTTAAATATTACTTCGTAAAGAGAACGATCTGAATTTGCTAAAATTAAAATTATGTTAATCTCTTTTGTTCTATTTGAATTGGTTATAATGTGTAATGAATTAATTGTGTTTGTTATTTTAGTATAGAATGAAAACAACAACATTGCAAAAAAGTTTATGTAATAATAATTGCTTTATTAGGAGCATCCAGCATATCATTATAATTCTTTTTAAAACTATGGTAATTTACTTGTCAGTTGATTTGAATTATAGTTTACATGTGTAGATTTTAACTATTTTGTCCAATTGTGCTTTTATTATACATCCTTGAATTTTTTACGCTTGTTTTAATGAAAACTATTGTTTGTATTAAAGTCACTCAGGAACCGCATAAATTTTAATTACCATTTATATGTATACATACATTTCTATCTGGTACTAACTAATCGTAAGATAAGAATGATGTGATGTGAGTTTAGAAATATTCAATTCCTAGATTGTTATAAGTTATAATTACAATATATTTTTTGTTTTACTTAGGTACATACTAGAGGCCAATGTCTGTGTGGTCAACCAGTAGTTTAGGTTTAGCTTCAAACAAGAATACTGGAAAGGGCAATCTCACATGTGATAGTACATGGCAATTACTTCACCGGCCACACGGCAACAATTATTCTAAGGTAATTTAAAAATACTTTCTTTAGTGCCTATATAAAACTTCCGATTATAAATACTACTTAACCACTAAAAAAAAAGAATAACTTTCTTACAATAACTGCATAAATTACTGTTTCTTTGCTGCTTTATTTTTAATCCGGACAATACAATGGAGGTAAGAATTTTTTATAATTTATGGTTATTCATTTGTTTGGTGACGTCTAATTAAACGTTTTAATTTAGAATTTTATACAGTACAAAGGAATAATACACCGTTTTAATTAGAACTATTAAACACATTATTTACTACAGTCAAAAAAAAATAGTGAATAAAAATTGTGGAGACACTGATCCCAATATCAAGTTTGTTGGTAATAGAAATTCACAAATTTCTTAAGACATATAAAATATCCAATTGTCGTCACTATCGTTATCCTGTAAAGTTTAGAAATTCTGTCATTTGCATATTTTTTGTATTGGCACTTTCAAAAATTAAACAGTTAAGGCATGTTTTTGTCGTACATTTTCGGAAATACTTCTGGAGATATTCCACATAAAGAATATAAAATTTTTTACACACATTAAACTAACTTAGTGGCCCTTGCCAAAAATATATCACAACGCCCATAAAAATTATAGAATTTTTTGGGATCCCTCTCCTCGTTTAAATGTTTATATATATTTATTAATGTTAACTGCCAAAAAGTATGCAGGTCAGAATGATTAATAACTACGGAAGTTCAAGTATTTTTAGTCAAAAGAAAATAGCGCTTAGGCCTTTTTACCACCCTAATGAGATATATTTTAAAAGATGAATATTATATTTAGTTGTAATCATTTGAGTGAATAATCTAATTAAATAAAGTAGTTATGTTATCTTACTGGATTAGGATGTCTGATTTGTCTTGCTATTTTGGTACCTAATGTTAAACATTGGACCACGAGAAAATGAAATAATACCATAAAATTGTAATGTTTGTCGGTCAGTTTGCTATTTTTAATTGAAATTGCGAATAGATTTTTATCATTTCTTTTGTTTTGTTTGTTTTCTTGTAAAGAAATAAATGAGAAAATAAGTTGTATTTTTTATAAACATTTGATTTGTTAAACTAGACAAAATTCCATTGAGTTTATTTTACAACAAAGTTCCTTTTTTTCAAATCTCATAAGTTTTCAAAGCGTATCCCGGTACTATAATAGTTTTATTAGTTGCCGTTTGGAAAATAACGTCCATTGTTTAGGGAGACTATTTTTGTGCATTATATTCATTTCTGATGCAATAACAGCAACTTTTTTGTTTCGAGAATACCATCTGACATTTATTTTTATCGTTTATTGCAATATTTTACATATGTTTAACATGTGCTATCTATTGTTTGTGTATTTCCATTTGATACACAGTTTTAAAAAGTTATTATACAAAACTATTGTGATTACTCCATATTAATTTGTATGTAATAATTCATTATAATTTATAATCTATTGTTAACAGATTAGTTTTGTCCGAAATCTATTTGAATTTGTGCTTAATTGCAAATTTAATGAGCAATGATCAAACTTATAGTCTAACTCATTGAGGATTTATATTACTGATGTAAATGATTTGTGTGTATATTGTTATTTATTCCGTCAATTAATAATTTATACATGAGAAATTGCCACTATGTACGCAAACATGTAGTATTGGCTATTCAAATCATTTAATAAAATATTAAAATATTCTTTCGAACTTTTAGTTCTCATCGGTATCAGCACACCAACATACCTATGTGGTTTCGCTAAATCGATTAAATCATGAACAAAACCGAAGTTGCTTCGTATAAGAATTATTTATCATTTGAATAGTACATATTTGCGTATATACTGTCAATTTCTCATGTATAAATTGTTTATTGACCGAATTAGTAACAATATACACACGAAAGAAGACTAATGTTTTATTAAACGACAATATTTCGTTTTTTATACACCCAATTATTTGGACATTAAATGAATATTATGTATTCGAAATTGAAGTATGGTATTATCTGTAACATAAAAAGAAAAATGTGCTAATTTAAAACCACGCATGTGGTTATATTCCTGTGACAATTAATCCTACTGTTTTTTTAAAATTTTCGAATTTGATAAATGATTTAACTATAACTAGAGTATCTAAAATAAATGAAAAATAAACAATCACATGTGATTTTTTGCGATACTTGGAAAATGTGCTCAATAATCCTGGTGTTTATATTTATTTTTTAAAAGGTTTTGAACGGGAGAAATTCGTCTAACATATTATGCGATATTCGTATATTATTTAGGAGAAGTAGGGGGTCGTAACAGTGTATTACGTAAAATTGATGTATTGATATGTTCACCTTTCATTTTTAGAGCCCATGGGTAACCTACAATTAATATGTTTGTAGAGTTTTGTAGCTATATGTTAAAAAAAAAGAAACTCTTATAATTTCGTCATAATTCTCAGTACGTCCATATTGAAGTTTAAATTTTGCATGCAGATGTTACAAAGAGGAATTTCATTATATACGTAGCATTTTTGTTTTGTTTTAAGTTATCTCTTCAAAATAAACGAATTTGAGATTTTTTTATCGTTTACCTCAGCATGTGGGATATCAGAATGTTATTAAAAATAAATTAGAGACTTCATTTTGAAGTGTGGATAGTGGCACTTGGTGAACACGGTTAAATAATAATGAAATATTCGGATAATTTTTTAGTAGAGGTTAATTTCACATTAATGTATTAACACTAAAATATTTGTGTTGAATTTTATTTAATAAATTGAAGAGATGTAGCCTTATTGTGACTAACACTCATTTTCTAACATTCTATTACTTATCATTGTTATGTATTGATTTATTGAAACTTTGTACCATTAACGTTAAAATTAACATCATATTTTCATATGCAATACAAGTAACAAGAAAAGTTTTTACGCTTCATAGTTTATTTTAGCTGTTAATTGTAATTATTTATTAATTTTTGTTTTGATTTTATAACAGAGACGGAGTATGAGCCAAATGGGCGACGAACTCCACACACCACGTTACTTATCATGGCGTAAATTACAATTAAGCAGAGCAAAGCTGAAGGCATCAAGCAAAACATCAGCTTTGCTCTCTGGGTTTGCTATGGTCGCCATGGTGGAAGTACAACTCCAAACACCGACCACTATCCCTTCTGCTATGCTGGTAGCTTTTGCTGTCATCACTACTCTTCTTGTGGCTGTACATATGCTAGCTTTAATGATAAGTACATGTATTTTGCCCAATATCGAGGCAATTTGTAGTCTCGACGCCATCAATTTGGTGGAGGAATCGCCACACGAAAAACTCCACTGGTACATAGAGACCGCGTGGGCCTTTTCCACATTGTTAGGTCTGTTGTTATTTTTGGCTGAGATTGCGATTTTGTGTTGGGTGAAATTTTTCGACATCAATCAAACGGCTGCATGGTCAGCTAGTATAGTACTTGTTCCTGTTTTGTTTGTCTTTTTAGCGTTCGCTGTGCATTTCTATAGATCATTAGTTTCGCACAAGTATGAAATGACAGTGTCAGGTATTAGAGAACTAGAACTTTTAAAGGAACAGATTGAACAGGGCGATGCAGAACGAACTAGGAATAACGGTGTAGGTGATTTGATAACGGGTGTGCATATTGTTTGAATAGAAAGCGATAGTTTTTCGTAAACATAACATCAAAATACAAATTCGAGGATACATAATTTTTCGGAGTTTTTCATTGTGTCGTTTTAATAAAGGAAAGAAGCACACATCATATGTTTATATAAGTTGTGTATGTTGCGAGTTAAAGTGGAATGATTTAATGTATGAAAGTATAAAAAGTATCCAGAGTAATTAGAAAATGCGTGTTCCATTAAATTGACCAACTTATATAATGGGTGTGTTTATTATATGAAGCTTTAAAACTAATCAAGGCAACCATTTGTTTTAAATACACTTAAATAAGTAGGAAATGAACTCGCTGTTCTTTCCATTAGTGTACAATCTAATCAATTGATGAAACTATATGAACTGAAAGAAGTTTTAGTTGTAGATAGCTTTGGTTGATTAGTTTTTATACTTATTGTAAGCAAAGAATATTTTATAATTTGTTTACTTTACCATTATTACACTTACTAAATTGATTGCGTTTTACCAGTGGCGGATCAAGTCAAATGGGGGCCCTAAGCTGTAAAAATAACTGGACCCTCAAAATCAAATTAGACAAAAAATAAATAAGTTTTTCTGAATCAAAATCGGATTTAGCATCATACATTTTAAAAATGTAAAAAATCTTAATCGTAGGTTTTATTTGTTGAAAATCTAAGCCCCAAAACTTTCTTTTAAATATTTGCCTATAAATCTAAGAAAGTTTTGTTGTGGTGTTGGGGCTGTGTTTGGGCGAATAGAAATTTAGTTTATGCCACCTTTCTACAACAAGTATTATTTTTCAGTTAATACATATGGACAGATATAACTGCAAATTTATGTAAATTAAATATCCATGCTATAATAAATAAATATACTTTCATACACTTTTCTTATATTTCTACTTAAGATAATAGGGCTTTTTGGGGACTCCATAAAAAGTTGGGGCCCTCCGCGATCGCTTATTTCGCTTACCATTCAATCCGTTACGGCGTAGAACACATTACTAAATATGTGATAACTTATTTAATGGAATACGCATTTTCTACTAAAATAATATTACGACCACCACAAACTTACTTTAGCTGTATACATACATATGTTATAAATATCTAAAAATATTAATCAATTAACTAGCAAATTAAAATTCAAATTTTACTATTAGTAAAAATATTTTAAATTAAAATTGTGCTTTTTTTGTTATGCTAAGTTCCTCTGTAATTTGTATTTTGTTTTTAATATAATTCCCACTCTGAATAATTCCACATCGTTGTGATTAAATCGAAGTTCTGATAATGCTCTCCGATTATTACAGAAAATATGTCGAATTTGTGATACTGACGATAAAGTACACGCATACATTTTTTCGATGGTATTTTTTTATATTTATATACCATCATGTAAGTAGTTATAAATGTATTTTTTATATGGTAATTTTTTAATGGAAATTTTAATAGGGTGTATTTTTTGAAGTGCAATAAAGTAGGTAATTACGTCAAAATTTTCAATTTTAAAAAATATTTTCGTTTGAATGCTATTTATCATTATTTTTTTAATCGGTGTAATTTTCGAATGTATTATCAATTGTTTTTCAGTGAAGAGTTTTTAACTAAAATTAATCCATGTTTATAGGCTATTTTTGCCCTATTCAAAAGTATGATAGCTGTGGTCAACTTACGAAACTTTCATAAATATTTACATGTTTAGAAATTTTATTTTGAAAATTTAGAATAATGAGTTCCTACGCTACAGAACTGCAATTTTTTTAAAAATCTTTCATTTTTTAAAGTAAACTTTTTTTATACCTCTGACATACCTACATAATAATGATGTAATAGGTAGTTAAAGATATAAATTAATATAATTTAAAAACTTGGTTTTGATTCAGAAATTTATTTAAAAACCCATTCTCTCATCATCATAAAACAATTATTGTTGCTTAACAAAAAATCAAGTTCTATTCGTTTTTTTGTAAACGTTTCATCAAAGGATAAGCCCAACCATGTTTTAAATAATATTATAAAAAGCAGAATGTTTGTTTTTAGATTAAAGATTTAGAGACTTCAAAAATAGCAAATTTCTATACAAAACTTAAAAAAATACAGTTGATAAGAGCAGGTGACCCAACTTATGTATGTAATAAGAAATTAAATTAGTTTTTAGGTACCTACTACTAAGGATTGCAATCCAACAGCGTTTTAAATCCCGCGAGAAAATCGACGAATGATGATGCTATTCATTACATTTTATGAAATTCAATAAATATAATTTTACCAATAATTAAACCATGTTTAATACAAAATGCATCAATGAATAACTAGTAGTACTCTAGTTAACAAAATAATTTTAGAGTTTGGCTTTTTATGTATGTAGTATTTTGAATATTTATATAAAATAGTATCTAGTATAAAAATTGTAAATAATTATAAATGTATTTTAAATAATTAAATCATTTCTTTTTTTGGAAGAATGATTTTAAAAACAAATAGCATCAATTGTGTTATACCCAATCTAGTTCTTGTAGAAGCACAAATTTAGCCAGTTGCCGAAAACGCACATTCTGCTTCTACACTTGTTGGTTTAAGCGTCAATAAATAGATGTGCATCAAAGTTGCGTATTTTTCTTTCACTCTATCAGTTTCATGTGATGTCATTTTTGTACATTTTTTTTTTTGAAATCTTTGAAACGATCGGATCGAAACAGGATTTTGCGAGATTCGCTGACGCGTTTACGACTTTGCGGATCCGCATGCAATATCTCTCGGGCCCTCAAATAATTATAGATTCCCACTTTGTTGGATTGCAATTCCTACCTACCACCTATTGGGGATTAATTTTTATTGTCTTACGTGCTATATTATTTTATTGTTTTATTTAGTTTTAAATGTCTAAAGATCCAACCTAATATAAAGTTAAGAGAAAGGAAAATGTTTATATAGATAATATTATATATAATTGGTTATTTATGGGAATATCTTGTAACATTTATACTTATAATACGTGAAAAAAGTAGACATTACAAGTGAATCTGTGATCATAAACCTTATAAATTATGTACTTACTATAAGTAATTATTTGTAATCTATAATTATGGCAATATTTTTTTTATAACGGAGAAAAATCACAATAAAATTTCATTAGATTATTGTTTATTTTGATTTATACTAATACTCAAATTTTATATTTATGTAACTAGTTTAATACTTTAAGCTATCGCTATTTCTTTTCTCATTACGGTTGATTTAGAAGAATGTGTAAATGATGATACAAAACATGGTTCATCAACATTTTTCAACGCTTCAGCTTCTCTGTTATTACAAACACCGTCAATATCTTGAAGTTGGTGCTAAAAATGGTATTTATTTATTTATAGTTCATATTGCCTAATTTAAACAAGGTTAGTTATTTGTATATCTTTGGTCTTTTAAATGTGTAATAGCCCTTAATTTTTGTCTACAGAATAAAATTTATAGAAGGTTATAAGGTGTTTCACAGTGAATGCTTTAATTCAAGAAACAGTTTTTGCACCAGCGAAGTTCCCCAAAAAGGTTGGTATATCAATTCTCTTTTGAACATTAGAACTGTGACCAAGACAATCTCGTTTTAACCGGGATGTGATAGATCAGCAATAAATAAAATTAAAAATGTGTTAGGAAAAATGATACAAATTAACATTATTTTAGTACTTAATAGTTAATTATTCGAATTAAAATTTTACAAATAATCTATATGGTTTGAGAAACATCGTTTGAATTTAGCTATCTAGTAAGAAGTAAATAATTTGCTGCGAATAAATCAACTTAATTCATGATTAATTATTTTAGCGCTTTGGTAAAAATTAATCATACTAAAATCATAATTTACTTTAAATTGGAGAGAAACGCATGTATAGCATTGTATAGAAAATAATCGCTCTTTAGATTTAGAAAAAAATGATTTATTATATCTCGAAAATAAAGGCCCTAACAGATTAGATCTACTAGAGCAATTGAAAATTAAAAAATCTTCTAAAACAAATTATTTGATGACCTTAACTTGGATTATTTAATAAATAAACTATAAATTCTTTAAACAACCCATCTCCTCCCGTAAAATGTTAAATTATTATAACTAATTTAAGACACTATAGGTACTTCATTTAATATTCCTTATATTCTTGAAAAATGAGTAGTTGCCCGGAACTATTGAATAGTGTTAAATACGTAACTTTGGAACATATTAATGCATTTCTCTCCAATTTAAAGTTGTTAACAAAATATTCTATAAAGGGCCATCGCGCGTTATTTGGACGGTTTAAAAAAGTTATATTCTTATATATATTATGCTTACCGGGGGAATAGGGTAAGGTGAAGGGATGACTGCGCTCTGTCTAAAGTAGATATCAATCATTACACTGAAAATGCATATGTCATCTCTCCAAACTCCTTCTTGCATTTGACCACTGTCTAAGTGAAAATATCTGCCCTTACCATGTTTTAAATCATTAGCCCATTGTCCTTCATATCTATTACCGTAACTTTTACCTCTAGGCTCAATAGGGGGTTCTATAAACATACCAAATCCGTGCCGTCCTCCTCTTCTCCAATCACCATAATAGTAAGAAGCATCCGCATACCACATCTCACCTTCACCATGCTTTTTGCTATTTTTAAAATAACCAATATAATATGACCCATCAGGGTAATGTTCTTCGCCAAATCCACCGTAGAATCCTCTTCTCCAATCTCCACGGTATTTAAGTATAAATATTTTTTCCAATGGTACAGCCAAAATACCGAATCCATGACGATAATTTTCTGCCCAATCTCCTTCGTACAGTTGTTTAGTTCTACTTAGGTAAACTCCTTTACCTATTAATATTTTTTAGTATGTGTAAAAAACAAAATAAGCCATTTCTACAATCATTATGTGTATTACCTTCTTTCAAATTGTTTTTCCATTCGCCCTTATATTTATCTTTACCGACGCTATATATAGAATGGCGTAAACCATTCTTTTCGGACAATTTTTCGAGTTCTTTTGACCGAGATTTCAGTAATTCTGTTTTTTTAAAAGGCATTCTGAATTTGATACCTTTATATTAGATCGATTCGTTGAAATCAATACATTATTACGTAAAACTTTCACTTTAGAAGAGTAAAATTGTTTTTAGATCCATTATAGGATTCACATTTATTATAACGAAATAAAAAAATACTTTATCATAATTATTTGGCGCTAAAATTTAAATTGTCATTTTTGAATTTGGTGTCAAGAGGATAAAATGTCATTGCGTTGTCATGTTTGGTGACATTTTTTGTTGTTCATATCGCCATTGGTAGCCATCGTTATAAGCACCTCTCTAATCTGTGGTTATAAGTGTCTTTCACAGTTTTATACCGTTTTAAAAACAAGATAAAATGGCCGACGTAAATAAAGAAGTAAATTTAATCAATGTAAACAATGAAATGGATACTACAGTAGACAACCTAAGTTCTGAAAATACAACTGTCTTGTTAATTCCTAAAGAAGGTAGTACGGAAATAGAAAATATCAATTCATTGGAAAATGAAGTAATTGAATTTCATAATTCTTTATCGGAGACAACAGTCAGTAGTGGAGTTATCGGAAAAGCTAAGGATAATCAAGAGATTACAGTAGCAGACATGAAATTACCTATTCAAGCAAAATGTGAGAAAGTAGAGATAGAGGAAAGTAATTTTGACAAGCCAAGTAACCTCAAAAGTGAGCCTTTTGTAAAATTGCAATTTAGAAATGCTGATGCTTATGAAGAATTCAGTGAAATTCTTTTAACGTTACTGACCACCATGGGTTTTACTTTTAAAGAAGATAAGCTTAAATTCAGTATTGACTTCTTTGAAACAGAGTCTCTTAATAATAGTCCTGATTTAGATAAACTAAAGATATCTAAGAAAAAGAAAAGAAAGCGGAAGAAGTCAAAAGATGAAGGTGATGGTCTTTTTATACTTGATACCACGCCATCTTTAACTACTCAAAGAGAGAAAATACTGAAATATGAAAGTAAATTTAATATTCAAAATGTAACTGAAAAGAATGATGAAAATAAAAGTGATTCTACTTTAAGTATATCTGCTGCTAATAGTTGTTTCAATTGCAACGAATATCATAATTTAAAAGATTGTCCATTACCTCGTGATAATGTTAAAATCAATCATGCCAGATTGAAGTTTAGAAATACACCTAAAAATGGGTAAGGCATATTTTTATTATTTGTGGATACATTTTTATTTATATTTAAGCAATGTTTGAAGAACATAGTTCCAGTTGACTTATAATTTTCCTAACAGGCATATAAAAAACAAACTGTTTTAGTTCCTTGCAATTTCACACTTGATGTATAATTAATATTTGTTGTAAATGTTTATATTATCTTTTAAGTAAATTTCCATACAAAAGTTATTAATACAAATTGACTGCTACATTTATATTGGATATAACTGTGATGCTATACTCCTGTATGGAAGTTACTGTGATTGTACAGTTTTTATTCCGTATTTATTTGCAGACGTTTGATATGCTTAACAAATTATATCTTCATTAGTGGATGATGACAGACCTTATTTAGCTATTTTACATTGCCTATTACATTTTACTATTATATTAGTTGGTTTATGTGTAAGTGTCATATAACTTGTAGCTTGCTTGTAGCATAAATCATATTGATTTACTCAAAATATTTATATAAAAAATTTAGAGGGAATAAATGAAGTATTAAAAAAAAATTAAGTGTAAGGCATCTTTCATAGATCGGTTATAATAAGGAATTTTATGTACCCAGAGGTATATTGAAAAAGTGCGAAAAAAAACATTCGGTTCTATTTCTGAAACTTCCTACTATGTTATTTCAGTTATTCTTCTGTTTTGTTATGAGATTTACATCAAAAATGGCAACTCGTCTCTAAAACTACTCATTTTATATATAAGTAACTAATAAAAGCATATAAGTAATTGATACATAAATCCAAATCACAGTTGATTCTGTTAGATTAATTCGAACTTTCCACATTATAAAATTATCTATATCCGGTATTATTTTGTTCATAGACGCTATCATCTGGAAGATGATCAAAAGTATTTCCACTTAAAACCAGGGCAATTAACGGACAACTTGAGGAAAGCCTTAGGCCTGCATCGAGATCAATTACCAGATTATATTTACCGAATGAGACGGCTTGGTTATCCTCCAGGTTGGTTAGAAGAAGCACAAATTGTACATTCTGATCTTACAGTGTATGATTTTGATGGAAAAAATGTTATCACAAATAAAAAACGAAAACCATTCATTGACCCTGAAAAAATTATTGACTATCCTGGCTTCAATGTATCACCTGATAAAGGTTTTAGAGATGTAAGTAGTAACAGAATAATATATTTTATTCCCTACATTTTTATGATTTTAGGAATACCGAAATTTTGGTGTACCTCCTTATTCAGAGAAGTTTAGTAAGGAAGTTATGTTGCAACATATAAAAAAATTAGAAGAAAAAGAGCAAGATAATCTAAACACAGAAGATATGGAATTCGAAAGCATTATATTAGAAAAAGATTTGCCTCCATTAAAATGTGTGACAAATGTAAGTAATTTATTAATTATTATATTAATATGTGAATGTCGAAGTTTTTGGGTATATTTTTTCGATATTTATTATAAAAGGAGGGAATGAAACTTATATCATTCGAAATATACTGTGCCACCGATATGCATAAAATAAAAATCATTTGTATATGTAAACCGTTAATACAGGTAAAAAACAGGTACATCAGCGGAAAATCGAACGCGGTCTGCTCTCGTAGTGGTTGAGTATCTTATATATTAAGAAGCTTCCCATAGCAGATTAGAATACATTTAAATACGTATGAACTATTTCGTTTTTGTGGCACAGAAGTTACATATATACTGTCTATTTTATTAAAATAATAATGATAATAATAATAAGTATTCATGATACCAAACTGGGCAATTTTTGTCCATCCAAACCTAAACAAAAACAATTCAATATTTATACAAGATTGTGAAACACTTTTTTGCCTAAAAATACATTTAAATCATTTTATGAGAATCTAAAACGTTACCATACACCCAGTATAAATTTCTAAAAAACCTGGTGACAATAAACCTATTTTTGTTATTCTCGATGTTAACGTTGATTCATTGAAATCGATTTTTAAAAGGTATAAATTCTGAAATTGTTTTATGCACTTTTGAGAAGCTGTACTAAGATATCAAAAATTACTTTTAATTATTTATGTTTTTATTAATTCCGTGCATTTTTTTTTGTTTCTAAAAAACAATAAATATTGTTTTGATGAATATCTAGTTTCCGTGTTTAGTTTTCTCATTATTCGTTGCTATCTAGATAAAATAGTAAAAGTTATCACTTTTAAATAGAGTTTAATTGAAAAAGAGATTGATTCGACGTCATTGACCGAGTTGGAATCGAAGAAAAATCAGCTTTTGGCCGAATTGAGTGACAATACCAATGGCAGTACAACAAGCGGCATAACAGTAGATGAAATATCTGTCGAAGATAACAAAATCATAACAAGTAAAGAAAAAGAAGTTTCTATTGAAAGGAACATAAGGAAAGCTACGAGTACAAGTGCTAGCGAAAATGGTAAAATAATGAACATTACTCAACAAACATTCGATGAATCGATAGAACCTGTTTCTTTGGAAACAATAGGAATGTGTTCAACATCAAGTTTAACTTCACTTTCGCAAACTGAAACGACAAGCAGTTCGCAAACTGAGACGACAAGCAGTTCGCAAACTGAGACAACCAGTTCGCAAACTGAGACAAGCAGTTCGCAAATTGAGACGACAAGCACTTCGCAAACTGAGACCACAAGCAGTTCACAAACTGAGACAAGTATTTCTCAAACTGAACCGTCAAGTATTTCGCAAACTGAAACTTTGTCGAGCTGTTCTGAGTTTATGGATACAAGTGACTCAAATGGTTCAAAAATAGTTAAAACAATTGCTTTCGGTACACCAATTCTTAAAACAGGATCACCTTATTCCCGATTACCGAAACCAGAAAATTTTTCCAAAAATATTTCGGATATTATGAATTTTGAAAATTTACCAAACTCGACCGGCAAATATGAACAGATGAGTGAAGTTTTGCAAAAAGTTCGTAAAGCATTAAAGAATCTTCACGAAAAAAATTCTTGACGTGATCCAAGCTCTACATTGTTTTTGACCCTTTGGTAGGTATTTGTATAAAATCTTCGAAATGTCAGTACAAAAATGAACGAGAAGTTCTTTTATATATTTTTAATTTTATTAACTTGTCTATTATTTTTATTATGTCTCAGGAAACATTCCGACTAGGGTGGAATTATTTTTTCCGAAATGTTGGATTTTATTATTGTAAAAAATTAAAACGATGTATGTGAATTTCGTAATTTGGTCTATTAATTCTTGCAATACATCTAAATTATTATTTTATGTAAAAATGTAAATAACGTTTTGGCTACTCAAAAGTAGAATCGTACATATTAATTTTATAATTATTTTATGGTGAAAAATTAGTAAGTATTAATTGAAGAGTTAATGAGTTTGTATTTGATTTGACAAATAAAACAAAATAAGTGCTGTTGTTTTCAAAATATGGCGTTTTTGCAGATATAAAGTAAAATTGAAACATTAACTCATGTAATTTACTTTGTTAAAATTATTATTAATTCATCTCTATCAATCATTATAATTAGAAATGTATTCAGTCTCTTCATAAGATTTCAAGACGTCCACTGCAAATTCCCGAATATTTTATCTAGTTTCTCTGATCATTTCGCTTAATTTCTGTGGCCAACCATGTCCACTTTAAAGGGTTTTCAGTTTTTCAAAAAAATTAATGAATTTCATATAGTTAATGTTTTTTCTATATTTTGCAATGAGTATATTAATTTCTTGTTTTTTCACTCGAGATGTTTCGTAAACTTTTGATGTAGAGATCCACGTAAAATCCACAAAAGAGCTCTCTAAATAAACGATGACGATGTTTTAATATAATGTTCCAATGTGGAAGGAAAACATAAATTAAGATTTGTTTTATACATAATAGTGTAACAGTAATGTGATATACAAACTGTTTACGCAAAAAAATAAAATGGTATGGGATTATGATGTTTTGAACATCTTAGATTTGAGATTTTTGGTTTTCGTATATTTTTGTTAATCGTTTGATACAAACAATTCATTGTAGTTATTTCGTTTAAAAGCTTAGGTTGTTATGTCGTTTAAATAGTCCCTGATCACCTTGAGCTTCCCCAATATTCCAGATAATGTACAGCCCTGGATCAACTTATTAGAATATTAATCTAATTAAATATTTTTTGTTGTAATTTTTATCTTAGTTTTCCAGTTGATTAGAGGCGATTTTTCTTGATTGGTGAGTGTTTAAGAGGTGAAGCTTATTTTTATTTTCAAGTTTCATTGCAGTAAATAAATCACAAGTTAACAGATTTGTCAGTTTAAAGCGTATGACGTTTAGAAATGGCATTCTCCATTTCTTTAGCATTTCATAGACATCATTACCGATTTTTGTTCTTAGATTTTTTAGTATTATTATGTTTTATCTTGAATGGATTTAAAAAAAGAAAAAGATGGGTAGACAATAATTAAATTTTATTTTATATTTTGAAATTATCAACAAATTGATATTACATTTAATAAATATATGCATTAAACATATTTTACATAATTACATAGAGTACGATTTAATTAGAGAGTAAAATGACAATGCAATTAATACACGTAGTAAGTTCCATCAAGTTAAAAATAAGGAATGTACAGCACCATATCCCAAAAAGTGCACATTTAATAATAAAATACTGCCTGCTTTAAACTAAATACACTAAAAAGGAAGTAGTACGTTGGAAAAACTAAATAAATATGTAATTGAATTAACATTATAAAATTATACTTCTTGAGAAAAGAAACTCTCTTCTTAAAGGCCACAAAATTATAAAAATAAAACACTTAAATATTCATTTAGTGTTTGTGATGTGTTTCACAAATATAATTGGCAAGCAATACTTTTTATATGGGGAAGGTCTATGATTTTTCTAACTCATTGAAGTGGTGATGGTGGGTTAGGAGGGGGAGAGCCATCATGATCCTTTACATATAAAATTTTGCAATCATTTTAATTTATAATACCTTTAAGAAATACTTACATTGTTTGGGCTGGGTTTAATTGAGCGTTCCAATGTATTTCTGGGTCGTAGAAAATACATTAATGTTGCAAAAGCAATGAATAATCCAAACAAGATAAAATTGTTGTCTTGATTTGGATTTCCAGAGCTGACAACTAAAAAATTATTTCTTTTATGTGCTTCAATGAGTACAGGTATTTGTAGTCAAGTATTCTCATGTATGTGACAATGTTTAGTAACACGTCCAGAAATTTAAAAGGTTTGTCTTCTGGGCTATCAATGTTTATGTCAAATGGATCCTTTTATGTTAATTATAAGAAATTTTAATAACTTACCATCTTGAAAGCATTCTGAGTTTGTGCAGTAAGATTGGGTTTGCCTTAACTATAATATAATAGAAAAGTAACTATTTAATTTCCATTAATTTATGTAAACACGTACCAAATTTAAAAGCCTTCTCATAGTCATTTCATGACCAATGCATTCACATGGGTCCATGTTTCCTCCGTCGTCTTCCATTATTCGTTTTTGTTTTTAAAAGATTACTTATTGCAAAAATAAGTGTTTACCTGAAAATATTTTCTGCTTAAGTAGTACAAATACAATATGTCAACCTACTTATTAACAGTATTGGTGATAACAACTTCAAGGATTCTTTTTAAATGTATACTAAATTTATTTCAAAACTATCTTCGATGGAAACTGTGCAATATAAGGTAAAAACTATTCACTAAACCATATCTAAATATAAATATTTTTATTATTTAACAAAGGCATATCCATTGTTATGCCATTGCGAAAAACAAACTACCTGCTGTTCTGCACAGATCACAGAGGCTGTTCTGTTTCTGTCAAGTGCGCATTGTCAAACCCAGTCAAAGCCGTCAAAATATCCACCTTCTCAATTTTAACCAATCAACGTTTACGATAATTATAGCAAAAACTACTCATTCAAATGCCATTGGCTCATATTAATTTATAGAAAGCTTCGTGGACTAATAATATAACTGCTCTTTAATCTAAATTTGACTAATCGTTAAAATATGCTACGGTACGCAGGATGCAAAAAATAAAAAACGTTTTAAGTTTCATGTTATCACAATCGCCGTATCACACTACCGTGTAACCCGTGTAACATTTCATGATTCAAATTATAATTTTTTTGTGTGCAGTTTTTAATTTTCTGCCTCTTATTAAACCGAATTATGTGTTTGTCTTATTCTGTCTGTATCTTCTACACGACCACCTCAAACTCTTCTCCTTTAAGTTTTACATACAGCAAAAAGTAAAGTAGTGTTGTTTAAAAAGTCATCTAAGTTAATTTAATTGAATTTTTTAATTGAAATTTATAAAAGCTCTCCTTTCCTTTACACGAATGTATAAAAACTGCATATTAAAAGTATTTATTACTAGATGTTTAGAATTAACAATTTAATATCCCAAGTTATTATCGTTATTTTTTACTGAATCTCTTTATTTTCAAAACTATACAAAGTGGAATGTTTTTTAGCGGCAATTAGCGGGTGAGTTTTAATCCTATTTTTCTAACAATATGTTTTTTCCATTAAATGCAGGACTTAAAAAAAATCAAAAGTCGGTCATTGAAATGGCTGAAAGTATCAAAAAGTAATAAAGCAGCTACTGTAAAATATCAAATAGAAAAAGTATGTAGTCTGAAATTAATAGCATTATTTATTATTACTTTAATCCTTTTTTATACACACTGTTTTCTATTATAAACAGATTTCAAATGAAAAAGTTTAATTTTCAAGTAGCTAATAAGTTCAATTCTACAAGATGAAAAGTTAATTTCATATTCAAGTGTGCATTTTCATTTTTATAGTTTTGCTAAAAAATTATTGTTAAATAAATGTTTGTATTTTCTTTGTTTCAATATGCATTCAAAAACTGTTGTCACCACTAAATATGGATGTTTAAATTTTAAAATCTGTGTATTATTTTTATATAAGAATGCTACGGAATTATGTAAAATGTATTAATTTATCAGAAAAGTTAATTAAATTTATTGACAAAATAGTTATTAGACCGGTTGTGTGTTACGTAGACACTTTAACATTACTTTACAATTATTTTGATTATCTACGGTAATACGTAGAAGTGACGTCGACCTCTCTAATCTGTAGACGTCGACCAACGTCGACTAAAAACAGGAATGATCGTTCTCCACGCATGCGCATGTTGGCAGTTGTCAGATGTCTTTAATCACCCAAGTTTGTAAACATGTCTTTTGAACGATTTGTACATGATTTGAATTAATTATTATTTATTTTACTGACTACTTCGCCAATAATTGGTAATTTTCTTGTTAATATTGGGCAATTGCATTTGTTTTATATTTTGTATGGGATGTTTCTTTTTTGTCAGGTGACTTAATCATAATTTTAATTTTTGTAGTGGTTTATAGTGCAGATTAATTGTTTTTATTTTTTTCGTAGGAATTTATAGTTTCAGCGATGATTAACGGCAATACATTAAGAGTCAACAAAACAACTACAATGAGCACCGTTGATTGCCACAGTCAATTAAGGTAAGATTATCATATTAAGTGAAAAGTTTTTTTTTTTACATGAAATGAGCTCTCAAAGTTTCATGAATATTTTGGCTGGCCCAACCGAATTGTTTTTATAATTTTTACCAAATGCGCTCCTTTAATTTATGTTCCTCAACCCATGTTTTTGCATTATCAAAATTTAACATACAAAGTGCAACAAATAAAAAGATATAGTTGAAAATAACCAACGATTATCTTCAATCTGCTTTTGAAGAACTAATATCAACAATAACTGAGAAAATAATTTATAATACGTACCTATTTGCTATAAAATAAAACTTGTATTAATCCAACATGGAAATAAATAGTGTATTGTATAACACACGTTATACAATAGACGCCGGCCGTAAAAGCCTACGTACAATAGTGTATGTTGGGATACATATACGTTTGGTGGATTTCGTTGAATAACAAAAAGCGTTCAAATTAAGCGTTACGAGTTGGATAAAGTCCTACAATAATACCGTGAAGACTGCCGCGCTTTATACGAAAGTGGAAAATGGTAAATTTATAGTATCAAACATCTTACAAATGAGGTAGCACGATACAGCAACTGTTTTTGAAAGGTGCGAACGAAATGCAAAATATTGTTGAAAGTATTTACGTGAAGATGTTGTACGTCAATAATAGATAATAAATAACAGTAAATTATAAAATATGATCGTTTGGAATTTTGTGGAAAAAAATTATTTAGGTGTATTTTAATAACAAATGTTCAAATTAGCGCAACTGTTTTATTGGGTATTTGTTTTTCCTGTAAGCGGCACCTCTTGCGTCTCCTTGTCTACACAGCGCACTATCTCTGTACAATGTGGTATATGGATTAATTAGGAAGTAAAGTTTCACTAGAATAATTTATTGTCTCGACAATACTGTTTCGAGCTATGTGCTTATTTTCAAGAGTATACTTGTACTCTCAGTATAAGAGTATAACCTGTTTCACAACAAGTGCACCCACCAAAGTTTAAATATTAATCGATTATTTTCTTATATATAATCAATAATCAATTGTTATAATTAATAATCATCTATTCGTTGTTTACCTTTCATTATACTATGTTGAGAGAGAATTTTATTAGATTCAACTTTTATTATTCATTCTAAAATGTAATATATATATATATTTAATTATTTTGAATAGGTATAATAACAACTTGTACATAGATTGTCTCCTTATGGAATAACCAATATCTCCACTTTTAGCAGACATTTTTATGTCTAATTTTGAAGAAAAATTATTCTCTAGTAACTCCAAACTAATACCTTTGATCTTTTATTGGAGACATTACGTGGATAATATTATATGTAGGTATTTGGTTAGGCACAGACAGGCAGCTATCACAACTTTTAGTTTATTTAAATAACCTAAACAATAAAATTCAGTTTACCATGGAATTAGAAAACAACAACCGCGAACTGAATTTCTTAGACACAACAATAAAAGTCCATAATAATAAATTATCCTACAATATTTATTGAAAACCTACTTATATAGATGTAATAATACACGTCAAATCCAAACAATCTAACATTATGAAAATGACAGCGTTTCACAGCATGATTTTCAGATTATTAAAATTCCCTCTTGGTAAAGAAAATTACCAAAAAGAAATCCAAACAATTTAACAGATTGCCGTCAACAACGGCTATATTAGTTCCCTTATATATAAAATGATTGATATCAAAAAACAAAAATTACTCATATAACAATTTTACGTAAAAACAACTGATAAAGATCTATATCATTGTATTACTAAACTAAATATTCTAGAACAACTTGAAATTAAAAAAGCTTTTAAAAATAAACTTCCCGTAAACAATGAATTTTAAATACAACCCTATAATTGACCAATATCTAGGGATTCCCAATCGGCCGAAGACGTCAATTACCTAGTATTTAAGTAAGCATTGTAAACAGGTACCGAGCGGCGTGGTCTAGTGCTCTAGATAATTGCTTAGCATTCGGGAGGTCCTTGGTTTCCTTGGATCATTTAGGCAAATGCTAAGGCAGTAATATTCCACAGATAATCTTTTACTTCTCTTCTGTCTTCATTTCGCCCGTCTCATCATCTAACCTAACCACACCACCCACCCATTCCCACGATTCCTGCAAGGAGGCTGAAGAGGGTCTTACGCCCTACCCTCCGGCTTTGCACTACATTGTAGGTCAGAAGAACTGCCCGCTAACCAGCACGAATACTTGTTGGGAATGAAACAGATACACTTAGTAATCTATTGCTATTGATACAGAACAGACCTAACCGGTCGAAACTCATATAAGTGTAAATATGATAAAATATTTTGATAGATTAATAAATATTTTTTGTGGTTTTACAATTTATATAAACAGAAGAAATAAAGATCATTTTGGTGGTGTTTGTAATTACTATGTTTTGTATTTTTACTCGTTTAATTCTCAAAGAATTATATTTCTTGTATCCTTGGCTGAATTTTATTAAACCACAGTACTAAATAAAAATTTACATAAAGTAAATTCCATGGAGGATGTTATAAAAATAGTTTGTGAGGAAGCATGTAAATTGAACCACAGAAATTGTTTATTAATTTACTTGTTTACAATTTCCTAGAAATAACAATAAAGTATATCTTTAATATTATACGTAATTACTTTGCTTTTCTATTTGATTCGTTTAATGGTTATAAAATTCAATTTCTTGTCGATTTTGTCGATTTGGTCGAATTTTACTATATCACAGGAATGCCATATGTCAACATAATCTTCAAGTTGAGTTTTTATATTTGTTTGTACTGTTTTTGTTGTTTGTTTATTTACACAAAGTAAATTCCGTGGAGGGAAACCTGTGATAAAAATCATTAATGCGGATGCATGTAAATTGAATCACAGAAATTGTTTATTAAGTTACTAAAAATAATTTAATTGTGTATATATTTCCTAGAAATAACAATAAAGTACATCCTTAATGTTATGCGGAATTACCTTGATTCTCTATTTGATTCGTTTAATGGTTATAAAATTCACTTTCTTGTCGATTTTGTCGATTTGGTCGAATTTTACTATATCACAGGAATGCCATATGTCAACATAATCTTCAAGTTGAGTTTTTTATATTTGTTTGTACTGTTTTTGTTGTTTGTTTATTTACACAAAGTAAATTCCGTGGAGGGAAACCTGTGATAAAAATCATTAATGTGGATGCATGTAAATTGAACCACAGATATTGTTTATTCAGTTACTAAAAATAATTTAATAGTATATAATTTCCTAGAAATAACAATAAAGTATATATTTAATATTATACGTAATTACCTTGCTTCTCTATTTGATTCGTTTAATGATTATAAAATTCAATTTCTTGTCGATTTGGTCGAATTTTACTATACCACAGGAATGCCATATGTCAACATAATCTTCAAGTTGAGTTTTTTATATTTTTTTGTACTATTGTTGTTTATTTAATCGTGTATTTGTGGCTGTCAAAGTAATTCGTAGAAATTTCACATTTTTGTTAGTGTGTAGTGTAGTTTGGGATGCCTAAACTGAGTAGAGTTTTATTAATTAAGAAATCTTTCCATTGGGTTACATATAAATCGAGCCACAGAAACAATATATTAATTTACCAAAAATTATTAAATTTTAACTACAGTTTTTAAAAATAGGAATACTTTATTTTGTTAATAAAATTTGTAGCTATTTTTCTTGTATTCTTAATCATTCGGTGATCAAGATTTTCAATTTCTGCTATACTTGCACGAATTTTACTGTGCCGCAGATTGTGGTTGTTAATATCAATCGTTACATCTTTATCTGTATACATGCAAATAAATTGAAGTATCTATCTGTAATATCGAAATAACTGACTTGTTTTGAGTTCGGGTGGGGTGTTCAAAAATAGAAATGGTCATTTAAAACGAAAAGGAATGGTATGGCCTCATTTATACCATTCTGAACAAGTTGGGAAAGTATGGGAAACAACGGTTTTCGATTGGACCAATAAGTAACAGTGCTGCCATTATACACATTTTTTTTAAATAAAACTTCTGGTTTGGCCACAATGATCATATTGCGAACTTTTTGGACCCATCGTGTATAGGCAATCAAAAATAAAAATTAGTACTTCCAAACATTTTTAGTGTAAACGCACTTATTTCCTTGATAGAAAATTTATTGATTAAGTCAGTAATTTTCTTTTTTAACGTTGTCTTGTTTAAAAAAATATAAATTAAAATCAAATATTTTACTTCCGCGAGCTTTCTGAATTAAATACTTAACACGTATATATATAGAGTAACTAAATATTAAAAAATTATAAGATAAACTGTTTATGGTGCAATCTTGATGAAACATGTTTAATAGAAACACAAAAAAAATACAAAATTGTAAACTGTTTCATCTATTTATTGAAAAACTCTAACAATTGTTTCGATCATTATCAAAGAGACATTTAAGAAGATGTGCTAAGTTAAAATTAAATTACAACGTATATATATATATATATGTATATGTATATGCCTGGCTATGGTTATAGATAACAACCTAATTAGGAAATACCTCCCATTAGAGTGAGGGCAATAACAAGGGTGTGTTATAAGAATAAATTTCAGTTTGATTGTTTACTAAGTATTCTCTTTTGTTTCTTAATGCTTTTTTAATTTCTAAGTTTTCTAATAAATTTAATAATTTACCTTTACTTTGAAAATGAAGAACCCTGGTATTGTCCTCATCCAATGTATGATCCTCATTTACGCAGTATTCCGAGAAACCTGTATTACATACTTTGTTTTTTATAGAATGGCTGTGTTCACAAATACGGCTTTTTATAGCCCTTCCCGACTGACCAATATATTTAGCATTACAATTTTTACAGCTTAATTTATAAATTCCACTTTTTGAAAATTTATCTAAGACTTCTTTATTGTTAACTATTAAACTACTCAATTAATTTTACTTTTTTCAATAGCATTACAATTCGTGTTAAATTTAGTAAGTATATTTTTAATTTTGGAACTGCCGTTTTTAATACAGTTCAAAGTACAAAAGATGGGTTCTTTTTTTTTGTTTTTGGAATTTTTAAAAAGTAAATTTCTAGTTTTGGTTTTGATTTTCTTATTCAATATAGTATTAATGAGGGTCGGGTCATAACCGTTATTTTGTGCGATTTCTTTTATAATGGCTAATTCCGTATTAAAGTCTTCCTCTGACATGGGGATGCTGAGTAGTCTATGAACAAAACAGTGAAAAGATGTGTAACGAATTTTCTAGATCAACTTATTTATTTAAACAATTATTTATTTTACACTTACACACTACTTAAAACACTTAAACACTAATGCAACAACTTATTTATATAACAAGGTAAATGTGTTATTTATATCACTCAGTATATCGTATTTATATTACCATTCTACTATCAACTATAAACCGTGACGGTGTACTAAACTGTGTCTCTAACTACACTGCTACTAAACTATACTAAACTAAACTGTTCTTGACCGTCGACAACATAATATTTATAGAGGTATCGAAGGTTCTGGAGTAATCAGGAACGATCTTCTAGTATTTTCTCGAACTCCTATTATGTTGTTGTTTACTCATTTCTATCAAAGCGCCGACCGACGACCGTATTCGAGGAACCCGTCTTATCTGTTTCCGGAACTCGCCGCCGCTCTTGTACACACACATACATGCTCGTTACAGATGAAAGTTTAATTTTAAGGGACTGATTTGAATTTGCATGTATAACCGTATCGGTCGTGGTTTCTTTTCTGAAAATTTTGAAACTAAAATTGTTGGCTAATTTTGAGACTGAAATATCTAAGAAATTTAAAGTATTATTTTCTTCAAATTCTGTGGTGAATTGGATCTTATAATTAATAGAGTTGATGTAAATCAAGAATAAATTCAGTTGACGTTTTGTTCCTGTCCAGGCGCAGAAAACGTCGTCAACGTAACGGCACCATATTTTGACGTGTTTTGTTAAGTTTTTATTGCTGTTAAAAAGAATCTCCTCGAAGTGAGACATAAAAATTTCTGATAGTACTGGTGACAACGATGACCTCATCGGAAGACCTTCTTTTTGTAAATAAAAGTTGTTGTTGAACTTAAAGTAACTTTGTTTTAAGCAAATTTCTACAATTTGGAAAAGTTCAGACTTTTCAAGGTTATTAAGATTACATTTGAAATTTTGTTTTTGAGAATTGTTTTTAGTGATTCTATCGAGATCGAAGTGAACAAACTGCAAACGTCAAAGGATACCAGAATCTTATTATTAGGTATTGAAACATGTTCGATGCAATTAACAAATTCTAATGAATTGTTTACACTGTATATAGATTTGTATGGTAAATTTGAAGTAATTATTCTATTAGCTAGTTTACAAATATTATAACAAGGAGCGTTAATATACGAGACAACAGGTCTCAAAGGAACATTATCCTTATGTATTTTTGGAAGGCCGTAGAGTAAAGGAGGTAAAGGATTCATTATTTTTAGTTTAAATAATATCTCCGGATTTATTAAATTCGGACATGATTTTAAAATATGTAACACTTCTTTTGGGAATTTTGCAGTAGGATCTGATTTTGAAACCGAATAAGAGGAGTTATTAACTAGCGTGTTTATTTTTTCATTCTAATCCTTACGGGTTAAAATGACAATAATGTTACCTTTGTCTGCTTTACTCACGATTAAATCTGAATTTTTACATTTTTCTTTATTCTGTTTTATTATAGTAAATTCCTTATTTCTATAGTTCAAGCGTTTTTGTTCGTTAAAACAATTTTTGATAATGTTGGCACAATTGTATTTTACATTCATGGGAGGGTCTTCACTTAATTTACCTAGAGCAATTTCCGTTTTTAAACCTAATAGTTCAAAATTTCACAACTCTAGAACTGAATTTGAATTTTGTGGTTTTTATTTCTGCGTTATTATTTTTATTAGGTTTGAGTTGTGATAATGTTAAAGCTTCGATTTTGCGAAATTGTCTTAAATATTGCTGATGTGCCAGGAAACTTACATCATTGTGGATATTTGAGATGATGTTGTCCCAACATATTACCATATTATATTAAGGCATATATAGAAAATTTATATACAGGGTTATTCAAACTGTGTGGTACATTAGACGTTTTAGGAAAACTAAGTTTAACAGTCTGCCACTTCTGACTATACCGGAAGTTTATGTCAACTTTGTCATTTTTAATGGAATAGTATATTTTAACCACGAATTCGTGTGAAGCACAAAATTTTAAGGTGACTGATAATCAACGTATATGTCTACTATGAATACTTTCTGAGATAATTTAATTTAATTTGGATACATTTGAATGTTTCCCATTGTTCTATTCGATTTTTTTTAATAATTTGAAGTTTTTTCAAATAAAACAATGGGATACATCCGAATGTATCGAAAGTGGATAAAAAAGGAATCAGATGACAAAATAAAATGTGGTAGGTGTCATTTGAAAAAGTTAATTTATTCGTGTTTGAAGTTTATAAAAATTTTTTCAACGCTCTTATAAATTATGAAGCTTAATTTTGGCGTGGCGTTAGCTTTAAGATTTGACTATAACTAGTAATTATTTTAACACAAGTTATGTTTTATGGAAGTTATGATTTTTTACATTTTGGGTTGCAGTAGGAATCTTTTTTCTATAAATTAAATTATCTCAGAAACTGTTCATCGTAGTCATATAAATTGGTCGTCATAGTGAGACCTTAAAATTTTATCCTTCATATGAATTCGTGGTAAAAATATACCATTCCATTTAAAATAACAAAGTTGACATCAACTTTCTGTATGACCGGAAATGGCAGACAGTTGAAATTAGTTTAGATAAAAAGATCATCCTTGACAATCCCTATCACCAAATTTTCAAATCTCTAACACCGCGTAATTTTCCTAAAACGCCTAATGTACCACTCAGTTTGAATAACTATGTATGTGGGTCAATAGATTTATTGCGTTTATATTTCCCGTTTTCCACAATTCTTCTAAGCTTTTTTCCTCATTGGTAACCCTAAAATGTATTAGAAAAATGGTTTTAGATGCTAAAATTATCTTAAAGCAAATATTTGACCATCCCAATTAATTAATTAGGATTAAAGTTACATAACAAAATGATGATGACCCCCGAATTTAATACATAAAACTTTCGCAAAAATTGTAAACAAAACGAAGGTAATTCATCAATTCGAATTTTGAATATCTAGAAGTAAATGAAAAAATCAACTTCTATTTCTATAGAGATAGATACTTACTTAATCATTAAGTAATGCATTTTTATAATTTATTTTTTAAGATTTCTCCACACTATATACACCAGTCCTGTAATCATCTTAATACTCCGTAGCCAATTCCATAAACACTTGTTTATTTTATTCAGTATGACAGATACTATTTATTTTCTGAAAATATTGTTTATTTAATCCTAATAGTTTTTAATGCTCCCAGTATATATATTTATTCGAGAGAAAATTTTTTATTTCGTTGCGTATATCTTTAATCGAACATAAAGCTACAATTAGCTTACGATTAGTTGACTGAATGTCTCCTAAAAAAAAACTCAAGGACGTTAAAGATGAGGCGGTTGGCAAGACGGCACAAATCTGATAGTTATAAGAAACTCGTTTTTGTCTATGTGGATGTGTTTCGGTTGTGTTCTCGAGTCGTAACGTTGTACAATTGCCTTGTTGTTTTGCATTTAAAAATAAATATTTCACCTCGTTTTGTGAATGAATAATAACGCGGTAAACAAACGATTCGTTTTGCAAAGTTGCTTGGTATAATGTTGTTACTTATTATCACTAGACATTTGTGTTTTAAAAAGAAAATCTACGCAAAGGGTTATTTGGAAAATTACTTAACGATGAGGTGAGTCATATAATATGATAATGTTTTGTTTATAAATATATGTATTTCATATACCATTCAGGATTTTTCCTTTACATAAATACTACAAATTGTAGTATTCAAGGGGAGTGAGTTGGGGTGAATTGTTCGGTGAGGTAATATTTTGTGCCCGACCCCGTGTCGTACTTTTTGGATTTTTGTAAAGAATGACACATGCTATTGCTCTTTTTATTTTTTATTGTTTATTACTGTATACTTGTTCTACTATTTAGAAAATTTACAGTCCGATTTGCATAAGAATTGAGTAATCGTTGGTTTTTATATTTGAACTATAATTGGATACATTCGGTGCTTTTAGTTGTGAGAAATATATGATTTATTGAAATATTTTTTTCTACTATTCTAAACTTACGCCAAATTAATCGCAACTAAACCAGTCAAAAATAATAAAAATGATTAAATAAATCAAAACTAAAAACAGTAATGTTTCAACAAATTTTTATTGCGAAAACTCGACAATATTGTTTCGACTTAATCAGTCATTATCAAGAGTACTAGACTATACTGTAGTCTAGTAGTATAGTATAGTATAGTATTGTCGAGTTTTCGCAATAAAAATTTGTTGAAACATTACTGTTTTTAGTTTTGATTTATTTAAATATGTTTCATCACAGCACATCTGCAGTTAGCTTTAATACTATAAAAATGATTAATTGTGATTTTAAAGTGTTTAAAAGTCAACATTTAATCTAACTTACACATGTAAAAACGAAGAGTTGATAAAATGATATTAAAGGGCTCTGGCACTATGTTGAATTTTAAGGTAAATGTTTTTTTATGACTTGTTGATGGTTGCTGATTGATTGTCGTAATTAGTTTGATATGATGTTGATTTGAATTGTGAGTCGTTTTGATGAATTATAGATGGTGAGAACTTATAGTTTTTGGGGGTTGACAATAAATTGTGTTAGCCCAATTAGCAAAAGGTGTAAGCCGACACTAGCAACAGGGCCATTACACCCTTTCAGATAAATATTTATAGTAATTCCCTTAACAAATTTCAATATGGAAAATATAGCAATGAGTGCGAAGTGGCATGATAAAGAGATTGAAGACAAATATTTTAGTACGACATTGTGTTATACACCGATACTGTGAACACCCGCTCGTTCCCCTGGGGTAACGTACGGTCCATTTGAGTGACACAAATAAATAAAATAAAACAAAATAAAAACCTTCAAAAGATATTTATTTAAAACGAAGCAATTTGGCAGTGATAATGATCGTCAATACTGATAAGACTCTTTAACTTACGTTGTGATAGTGGTATATAACTAAATCATATTCTTTTATGAGTTCCGTACAAGCTATATGTGCGATCAAAGTAAACACAGATTATTATTAACAACTTTATATAAGCAAATATCCCCTGATATCATTTCAGGAAAGATAAGCGCCTTCTAAAACCTCAGGGAAATGTAGGGTTGTAACAGATATGACAATCAGTAAGTGAATTACCAAAAATTGAGTGTTGCTCCGACATAGTCAAAACCGTGCACAATCAAATTACGTAGGTTACTTTCTCACATGTTCCTCTTAACCTGGAAGTAGGGAAGTCGTGCGAGGCAGGAATATAACTGTAATTATACCTGTTGTTGGCCCATGGATTATCTTTAGTAACAAATGTTAAAGTACCTGTTGTCTGAAGTGAACATTTTGCACGGGATGTATGTCTTTTCTTTGTGGTTAGGAATAGGGCATCTCGGCGACCACGAGACCTATAACAAATATAAAAAACTTAACTTGAAGATTATGTTGGCATATTGCATTCCTGTGGATAGTAAATTTCGGCCAAATCGACAAAATCGACAAGAAATTGAATTATATAACCATTAACCGAATCAAATAGAAAAGCAAGGTAAATACGTATAACATTAAAGATGTACTTTATTATTATTTCTAGGAAATATATACACAATTAAATTATTTTTAGTAAATTAATAAACAATTTCTGTGATTCAATTATCATGCATCCCCATTAATGATTTTTATCACAGGTTTCCCTCCGCGGAATTTACTTTCTGTAAATTTTTATGTAGTACTGTGGTCTAATAAAATTCAGCCAAGGATACAACAAATATAATTCTTTGAGTATTAAACTAGTAAAAATACAAAACATAGTAATTACAAACACCACTAAAATTATCTTTATTTCTGTTTATATAAATTGTAAAACCACAAAAAATATTTATTAATCTACCAAAATATTTTATCATATATACAGTTTTTATAAACACTAATGTGGTAATACGTTTATTTCAAATGTTATTAACATGTCGCAACTATATGTACCGATATTTTTGTTTGTTTTTATTTGAGTTCTATTAACGACGGTGAGAACCGCTACTTCTGTTTATTATTAAGACTGTTAGCTCTTTGCTGGAATGTGATTGGACAATTTTGAAAAGACTGTTAAAGAATGCCGATTGATGATTGGAAGATTAATTAACGATAGGTGGAAGTAGGGATTCATATATATATGCATATATATATATATATAGGTTTAAGGGAATAAGGAGTCAGTTAATTAATTAAGTCACCCAGAGATATATTTTCTAAGAAAAAGATAGTGTAATTCTTTTTTATTCACAATAAAATTTTAAAATCATCCCGGGAAAATTATTTTCACAATAATAAGGGATATTCTAAGTGTTGTTTGTAATTACAATTTTGTATTTTTACTCAACGAATTATATTTCTTTATCCTTGGCCGAATTTTATTAGACCACAGTACCAATAAAAATTTACACAAAGTAAATTCTGCGGAGGGAAACCTGTGATAAAAATAATTTGTGAGGAAGCGTGTAAATTGAACCACAGATATTGTTTATTAATTTACCAAAAATAATTTAATAGTATATAATTTCCTAGAAATAACAATAAAGTATATCTTTAATATTATACGTAATTAACTTGCTTCTCTATTTGATTCGTTTAATGATTAATTGATGATAATTTCTTGTCGATTTGGTCGAATTTTACTATACCATAGGAATGCAATATGTCAACATAATCTTTAAGTTCAATTTTTTATATTTGTTTGTACTGTTGTTGTTTATTTAATCGTGTATTTGTGGCTGTCAAAGCAATTCGTAGAAATTTCACATTTTTGTTAGTGTGTAGTGTAGTTTGGGATGCCTAAACTGAGTAGAGTTTAATTAATTTAAGAAATCTTTCCATTGGGTTACATATAAATCGAGCCACAGAAACAATATATTAATTTACCAAAAATTATTAAATTTTAACTACAGTTTTTAAAAATAACAATACTTTATTTTTTAATTACATTTGTAGCTATTTTTCTTGTATTTTTAATCGTTCAGTGATCAATATTTTCAATTTCTGCTATACTTGCACCAATTTTACTGTACCGCAGATTGTGGTTGTTAATACCAATGGTAACATCGAAATAACTGACTCTTTTTGAGTTCGGGTGGGGTGTTCAAAAATAGAAATGGTCATTTAAAACGAAAAGGAATGGCATGGCCTCATTTTTAGCATTCTGAACAAATTGAGAAGGTATGGTGCACTTTTACCCCGTTCTCCAAATTTCACCCTCCAATTTAATAGCAATCCACGGCTTAATCATTTTTAATGATTACATGAACTATTCATCCAATAAAACCCGCTGAACATAGTGGTTGCTTTTATAATGAAGTAATAATCAGTACCGTCTGTACGTATTACCAATAAAAAAACCTATTGCACCTTTTAATTAAATTTAACTATTCGCTAATTTTTTATTTTTAATAGTGACATTTTTATTGGACGATTAAGTTATTGTTTAACACTTCTGTGAAGTAAACAATAAGAAATTTGGAAAAGTGCGCCTTATATGCCATTTCACAATAATTTAAATGATTTTAATTTTAAATATTTCGCGCTTGCGTCGGATTCTTTCCGTCAACTTCGGTAACGTTCGGATAATTCCCCTTGGCAGTTGCAATTCAATGATGATTAAAATACAAAAATGTGTATATATATCTAATTATAGTGATAATTGGTTTAAATTAATATATTTAAATTTTATCAACGCGTTTTTTTAAATTGGCTTTTGCAAAAACCAACGACGATTTAACAAAAATGTTTAAATTTATTAATGTAGTCAATGACGTATTTCCTTCTCGCTCGTTACTTTGGTGGGTCGTTTGTCTAACGAAGGTTGTACAGGTTTTGTGGTTATGAGATTTTGTGTGCATTTTTGTTTAAAAAAATGTAAAAAGTAATAGAACATACAAAATTTATATCACAATACATTCCGAAATTACTGATTTACATGTGGTATGTATATTTTTATTCGGGTATCGGATTGTTTGTACGATTTACATTAATTAAGTAAACGAGTAGTACGTAATTCACCACGCCATATTTAATAATTAGGAAAATCTTGAAAACTTGTTTATATCGATTGATATTACGGATAATAACAGTCATCACATTACTAGCGTATTAAAAACTTGATTTAAATAATTCACTTGTATTGTTTTCGTACCAAAATATATACTGTTTTCGATCATTAGCCTTTTTTGATCTAGAAAATTAGTTTTGGCTTTCATTTGTTACTTTTTTTCACAGACTCCTTTTGGAATGCATCTTTATCCTGTGCCAGACGAATTCTCCCTTCAACAATTCAATATCCACAGACAATTATTTCCTTAAGTTTCAAGTTTTAATAGAGACATATTGTCGAGAGATAAGAAGACTAAAAATATTATTTTTTTGAAATTTGCTAATCAACTTCATAAAATATTTCGCTGAATTGAAAACGAAATAGCCATTCATTATTACTTTAACCACTTCCGAACCACTACTTCGAATGTTGAAATTCTTTGGGTAAGATTTTAAAACTGACCCAATTATTAATGTATTATTCTATTGTCTAACTCAATTGTTAAAATTATAGTATTGTTAGAATTGGTACTACATGGAGACCCTAGGAGCGTGTAGGTCCAGAAGGTAAGAAAAATCATTAATGAATATTTTGGTACTTGAGTTTCTTCATCAAATGGTTCCCAACTATTAATGGTTTTAGGGTTAATATATTGGTGTTCTGGCAAATAGCTGAATTGTTTTGAAAAGAATCTCTCTTATTCGATTTGTAAAATAATTATTACAATTATTAAAGGTAAAGTTGAAACGTAAATGTATTGCTCGCAAATTTTAATTTTCTTTAATGGTTTGTATTTAAGTTAATTTATTATCAGATACTCTTTACACTTTCAGAAATTCCTCTCTTTACGTTCATTCAGTTTTCTTGCTATAATTTCGTTCGACAAATAATACACATTAATTTAGGGGTCCTATATATGTAATGTAAACCTTATGTGAGAACTAAAATATTGCCTGCAAAATTATTAATTCTTCAATTGCACAATGTCACAGCCAGTTTTATAACTGATGTAATATAATAATTGCCTTTCTTTATTCTCAAATGAATATAATGTTCTTATTTCATTGTCCGTTTAGCTTGAAAGAAGGGTGTTGGAAATGGCTTTTCCTCTCCTGGATATAAGGATCACAACGTCCAGTCTGTTGCTGAAGACGGAATTATTCTTACATGGAATTGGTTACCATAGGAAAACCCCAGGAGCTTGTATGTGCAGAAGGTAAGATAAATTGTTTATGAATAATTTTGGGACATGAGTGGGTTCGTCAAACGATTCCAAACGATTAATGGTTGTAGTTTTTATATATTTGTGTTTTGGCAAATAGCTGAATAGTTTAGAAAGGAATATTTCTTAATCGATTTGTAAAATAATAATTATAATTATTAAAGGTAAAGTTGAACGGATAATTTATTATTCACAAGTTTTTAATTTCTTTAATGGTTTATATTTTGTTAATTTATTATCAAATACTGAAAAAACTTTCAGAAATTTCTCTCTTTACGTTCATTCAGTTTTCTTGCTATAATTTCGTTCGACAAATAATACACATATTAATTTTGGGGTCCTATAAATGTAATGTAAATTTTATATGAGAAATAAAATATTGCCTGCGACATTATTAATTCTTCAATCGCTCAACATGACTTGGCAAATAGCTGAATTGTTTTGAAAAGAATCTCTCTTATTCGATTTGTAAAATAATTATTACAATTATTAAAGGTAAAGTTGAAAGGTAAATGTATTACTCACAAATTTTAATTTTCTTTAATGGTTTGTATTTAAGTTAATTTATTACAGATACTGTTTACACTTTCAGAAATTCCTCTCTTTACGTTCAGTTTTCTTCCTATAATTTCGTTCGACAAATAATACACATTAATTTAGGGGTCCTATATATGTAATGTAAATCTTATATGAGAACTAAAATATTGCCTGCAACATTATTAATTCTTCAATTGCACAATGTCACAGCCACTTTTATAACTCATATAATATAATAATTGCCTTTCTTTATACTCAAATGAATATAATGTTCTTATTGTTTTCTCCATTTGGCTTGAAAGAAGGGTGTTGGAAATGGCTTTTCCTCCCCTGGATATATGGATCACAACGTCCAGTCTGTTGCTGAAGACGGAATTGTTTGTTACATGGAATTGGTTACCACAGGAAAACCCCAGGAGCTTGTATGTGTAGAAGGTAAGATAAATCGTTTATGAATAATTTTGGGACTTGAGTTTGTTCGTCAAACGATTAATGGTTGTAGTTTTTATATATTTGTGTTTTGCAAATAGCTGAATAGTTTAGAAAGGAATATTTCTTAATCGATTTGTAAAATAATTATTATAATTATTAAAGGTAATGTTGAAAGGATAATGTATTACTCATAAGTTTTAATTTTCTTTAATTATTTATGTTGTATATTTATTTATTATCAAATTCTGTTGACACATTCAGAAATTCCTCTCTTTACATTCAGTTTTCTTGCTATAATTTCGTTCGACAAATAATGCACATGTTAATTTAGGGGTCCTATGAATGTAATGTAAATCTTATATGAGAAATAAAATATTGCCTGCGACATTATTAATTCTTCAATTGTTCAATGTGACTTGGCAAATAGCTGAGTAGTTTCGAAAAGACAATTTCTTAATCAATTTGTAAAATAATTATTACAATTATTAAAGGTAAAGTTGAAAAGATCATGTATTACAAGTTTTAATTTTCTTTAATGGTTTGTATTTAAGATTATTTAGTATCAAATACTCTTGACACTTTCAGAAATTCCTCTTTACATTCAGTTTTCTTCCTATAATTTCGTTTGACATATAATACACATTAATTTAGGGGTCCTATATATGTAATGTAAATCTTATTTGAGAACTAAAATATTGCTTGCGACATTATTAATTCTTCAATTGCACAATGTCACTGCCAGTTTTATTACTTATATAATAATTGCTTTTGTTCATTCTTAACTGAAGATAATGTTCTTATTTCATTGTCCGTTTAGCTTGAAAGAAGGATGTTGTTAATGGCTTTTTCTCCCATGCATACAAGGACCACAACGTCCAGTCTGTTGCTGAAGAAGGAATTGTTTGTTACATGGAATTGGTTACCATAGGAAAACCCCAGGAGCTTGTATGTGCAGAAGGTAAGGTAAATCGTTTATGAATAATTTTGGGACTTGAGTTTGTTCGTCAAACGATTCCAAACGATTAATGGTTCTTGTTTTTATATATTTGTGTTTTGGCAAATAGCTGAATAGTTTAGAAAGGAACATTTCTTAATCTATTTGTAAAATAATTATTACAATTATTAAAGGTAAAGTTGAAAGGATAATGTATTACTCACAAGTTTTTAATTTCGTTAATGGTTTGTATTTAATTTAATTTATTATCAAATACTGTTTACACTTTCAGAAATTCCTCTTTTTACATTCAGTTTTCTTGCTATAATTTCGTTCGACAAATAATGCACATGTTAATTTTGGGGTCCTATAAATGTAATGTAAATCTTATATGAGAAATAAAATATTGCCAGCGACATTATTAATTCTTGAATTGCTTAATTGACTTGGAAAATAGCTGAATTGTTTTGAAAAGAGTCTCTTTTATTCGATTTGTAAAATAATTATTACAATCATTAAAGGTACAGTTGAAAGAATGATGTATTACAAGTTTTAAATTTCTTTAATTATTTAGGTTGTATATTTATTTATTATCAAATGCTGTCGACACATTCAGAAATTCCTTTCTTTACATTCAGTTTTCTTGCTGTAATTTCGTTCGACAAATAACGCATATGTTAATTTAGGGGTCCTATGAATGTAATGTAAATCTTATATGAGAAATAAAAAATTGCCTGCTACATTATTAATTCTTCAATTGTTCGATGTGACTTGGCAAATAGCTGAGTAGTTTCGAAAAGACAATTTCTTTATCAATTTGTAAAATAATTATTACAATTATTAAAGGTAAAGTTGAAAAGATAATGTATTACTCAGAAGTTTTAATTTTCTTTAATTGTTTGTATTTAAGTTAATTTATTATCAAATACTGTTTACACTTTCAGTAATTCCTCTCTTTACATTCATTTTTCTTGCTATAATTTCGTTCGACAAATAATATACATTAATTTAGGGGTCCTACATATGTAATATAAATCTTATATGAGAAATAAAATATTGCCTGGGACATTATTATTTCTTGAATTGCACAATGTCATACCCAGTTTTATAATTGATGTCATAATTGCCTATCATTCTTCTTTAATGAATATATTCATCTTATTTTTTTCTTTATTTAGTTTCAAAGAAGGGTCTTGGGAATGCCATTTTCTCCCCTGAAAATAAGGATCACAACATCCTGTCTGTTGCTGAAGAAGGAATTGTTTCTGACGTGATGTGGTTACCAATTCGAAGACCTTAGGAGCGTGTAATACCAGGAGGTAGGAAGATGGATTTATTATTTTTTTTGGGACTTAGGTGTGTTTGTTGAACAATCCGAAACAATTAATGTTGTCGATTTTCATATACGTGTTCATTTGAAAAATAGTTTAAATGTTTAGAAAAGAATAAATACATAGAACACTAGTATTTTCGATGTTAATTTGTTACCGTAATGTAATGTAGTGGACTGGCTACTATGAAATCATTAATAGTGAAGAGAAACTTTGTTTATTGATTTTTAAAATGATCGTGGTAAGGACTTTAGTATAAACAAATTACGAATTATTAATAATAGTAACAATAAATTAAGAAAGTGTAAATACTTCATACATTAAATTTTGAGCAATTTGTTCATGCAAAAATTGCTTAGGGAGTTTTTATTAACGTTTTCAATCATTACTAGTAAGGAATTTTTCTTAAACAATATCGCATTTTTAACTTTTGCAATAAATAGGTTCAGGGTAAATACTTCAAGATTCCAACTGTGGCGTATTGCTCCAGAAAACTAGATAAAAACTTTTGTTTATGTTTCAAGAGATTATTTGAGAAATTCATTGTCAATACGATCTCTTTTTAGTGTTTAGTTTTGTTCAGTAGTGCGATAAATGTGGTGCGGTGTGCTTCTTGGATTATTTTATTGTTGTTAATTTATTAATATTTTATAGTGCCGATTATTATTGTTTTTCAACTTGGAATTTGTTACAAACAGAGAAAATTCGCTCTTAATATAATAATATTGAAATATATTTTTATTGAATAATTGTTTTATGTTAGTTTTAGTTATTAGTTTAATAAACATCAAACGTTATTTCTTGAACAGGCCTAAAGAAAATTCGTTCATTATTTTTATGTTCTTTTGCATCAACGATCTGCTTTGACTTTTTCTTAATTCTATTGAACAATCCAAAGTCGATTAAAAATACATAATTATTTTACTAGTGATCTTTACATTTATTTTATTCTTATACCTCGAGTTTTGTGTATTGTACGTGTTCAAACCTACCATCATAATTTCTGACAAGCTGTTCTTAAATGTAGTTTTATCTTCGTGGGAGTTTTTGGCCCTTCTCAGCCACGTCTTCCGCCTTGATGACGAGAAAGACTACGATTTCCAGTGAGAAGTTCTAGTGATTGGTGGAGTACTCTTAAGCTACAGTTGACTGGATTATAAATGGCCTACCACTGTAGTACGTTCCTTCCTGCAGTCAGTTAGCTGATTCTTTTACTATTAACTTCTTCGCCTTTGGAACAGTAGATTCTGCACTTAACTAAGGTGAGAATAAATTAAAAGTTAATTAAACATTTCACGTTACTAATCTGTTACCACCCTATCTGTTTCAGATCACCGGTGGAGAAGACAAAGAAGACTGTAGTTAGAATGCTTCTTTATTTTATTTCAGTAGATTCTTTATTTTGCATGTTATTTTTGGTTCATTTTAATTGAATTCATATTTTGTATTGCATGTTATTAGGATCATTTTATTTTAATTAATTTTTTGTTTTGCATATTATTTAGTTCATTTTAATTGAATTCGTTTTTATTTTGCGTTTTTTTTTATTTGCATGTTTCTTGCTTACCTCTTCGCTTTGCTTACTGCATATTCTTACTATTTTGCTTCGCATTTACACTACGACGTCCACATGATTCAACGTTTCGTTATCGTGTTCAATTCTCTTCTCAGCTTTGTGGGCCGAGGGAGGGCCTCCCCGAACGAATCCCCTTAGCCTTAGCTTTTTAGTTGTTCTTTGAAGGTACCTTAGGTACTTTTATCGCGAGTCTACCCTAACGTTACTTCATTTCAGACGGGGTACAGTGGGTTATCTGGAATAGGAGGAATAGCTGACTGCCCAGCTTATTTCGTCGAAATCTGTCCGATCTTTTCTACCAATCTATTAGTTTTTGTCGTTAGTCCTGCTTAATGCTCTATTCGCTTTCAGATAATATGGGATTTCCTAAGAAGACTGAAGACATCATTTTTCTTTCTTTTTATTGTATTTCCTTTGTTTTCTTGTATTTCTCTTACAGGTATTTTGTTCTTTTTACTTTATAAACTGTTATATTAATATAATCGTAATTTAAACTGATAATTAGCCTTTCCAAATTGATTTTTTGCCATAATTGTTCAAACCAAAAATAATTTTATTAGTAATTTTAATCATTAGAAGTAATTTGGGTGGATAGGGTGGCTATAAGGGGAGATGCGGAGGCCACAGAGTGTTAGGGGGCCTTTTGTCCCAAAAATAGTATTCAAATATTAATATAACAGTTTATAATGCATAAAATGTAAATAGTTATTGCATTTAATTGTCTCTTGTCAATTTGTATTTGAAGTTAATTATACTATATATGTATTGTTTGTAAATCAAGCTACATTGTATTCAATATATTTTGTATTAAATAAATCAATTAATCTATGAATACTTTTATGCAGATATAAACATGATTAAATAATAATATTGTATTTTCTTTTTTAATAAAAATGTTAAGATTAGAAATTGTTTTGTTTTCTCATTAACCATAAATTCAATAAAGTATTTAAAAAACGAAAGCATTAATTGAAGTATAGTGATGAAATTGCCGACTTATGTATGCTAGTTCGAAATTTTTGACATAGCGATTTATAAGATGTTCAATTTAAATTCGATAAATTTTAATTTGTATTAACATACGAGGTCTGACCAAGAAATAGTTTGACAAACAAAATTCGATTTTCCATATTTTTGTCAAACTATTTATTGATTAGACCTCGTATATATATAAACACCAAAATTTTCAACATTTGTATTAGGAGAGCATAAGTCCAAGGAGTTATATATCGAAAAATAATTTATTAGTCGGATCGATAGTGTTCAAAGGAAAAAGCAACTCTCTACGTTATTCCACTTTTACTAAGTAGAAAAGCCATAATTTTGATTTATTTATTAACTAGATCAGTAATGGACATGAAGTAGAACAAATATAAGCCGTAATTTTGATTTATTTATTAATTAGATCAGTAAAGTACATAAAGTAGAACTTTATATATGTATTTTAAATAACTTTACAATACATATTCTAATTACTATGCAAAAACATACATTTATTTATTGATACACCTATTTATTCAGAACAAATCATTTATTTACAATATTTAATCATATACATGTTACCATGTTGTTATCAATCAAGAATAAATACATTTCAACAAGATTTTATTATAATTACAACAAAATTATGCACAATATATTGTTTATAAAGTAAAAAGAATAATTTACCTATAAGAAAAAGACAAAATTATGTACAATATGGTGTTTATAAGCTGTTATATTAATATTTGAATACTATTTTTGGGACAAAAGGCCCCCTAACACTCTGTGGCCTCCGCATCTCCCCTTATAGCCACCCTATCCACCCAAATTACTTCTAATGATTAAAATTACTAATAAAATTATTTTTGGTTTGAACAATTATGGCAAAAAATCAATTTGGAAAGGCTAATTATCAGTTTAAATTACGATTATATTAATATAACAGTTTATAAAGTAAAAAGAACAAAATACCTGTAAGAGAAATACAAGAAAACAAAGGAAATACAATAAAAAGAAAGAAAAATGATGTCTTCAGTCTTCTTAGGAAATCCCATATTATCTGAAAGCGAATAGAGCATTAAGCAGGACTAACGACAAAAACTAATAGATTGGTAGAAAAGATCGGACAGATTTCGACGAAATAAGCTGGGCAGTCAGCTATTCCTCCTATTCCAGATAACCCACTGTACCCCGTCTGAAATGAAGTAACGTTAGGGTAGACTCGCGATAAAAGTACCTAAGGTACCTTCAAAGAACAACTAAAAAGCTAAGGCTAAGGGGATTCGTTCGGGGAGGCCCTCCCTCGGCCCACAAAGCTGAGAAGAGAATTGAACACGATAACGAAACGTTGAATCATGTGGACGTCGTAGTGTAAATGCGAAGCAAAATAGTAAGAATATGCAGTAAGCAAAGCGAAGAGGTAAGCAAGAAACATGCAAATAAAAAAAAACGCAAAATAAAAACGAATTCAATTAAAATGAACTAAATAATATGCAAAACAAAAAATTAATTAAAATAAAATGATCCTAATAACATGCAATACAAAATATGAATTCAATTAAAATGAACCAAAAATAACATGCAAAATAAAGAATCTACTGAAATAAAATAAAGAAGCATTCTAACTACAGTCTTCTTTGTCTTCTCCACCGGTGATCTGAAACAGATAGGGTGGTAACAGATTAGTAACGTGAAATGTTTAATTAACTTTTAATTTATTCTCACCTTAGTTAAGTGCAGAATCTACTGTTCCAAAGGCGAAGAAGTTAATAGTAAAAGAATCAGCTAACTGACTGCAGGAAGGAACGTACTACAGTGGTAGGCCATTTATAATCCAGTCAACTGTAGCTTAAGAGTACTCCACCAATCACTAGAACTTCTCACTGGAAATCGTAGTCAAATCCATCGTAGTCTTTCTCGTCATCAAGGTGGAAGACGTGGCTGAGAAGGGCCAAAAACTCCCACGAAGATAAAACTACATTTAAGAACAGCTTGTCAGAAATTATGATGGTAGGTTTGAACACGTACAATACACAAAACTCGAGGTATAAGAATAAAATAAATGTAAAGATCACTAGTAAAATAATTATGTATTTTTAATCGACTTTGGATTGTTCAATAGAATTAAGAAAAAGTCAAAGCAGATCGTTGATGCAAAAGAACATAAAAATAATGAACGAATTTTCTTTAGGCCTGTTCAAGAAATAACGTTTGATGTTTATTAAACTAATAACTAAAACTAACATAAAACAATTATTCAATAAAAATATATTTCAATATTATTATATTAAGAGCGAATTTTCTGTTTGTAACAAATTCCAAGTTGAAAAACAATAATAATCGGCACTATAAAATATTAATAAATTAACAACAATAAAATAATCCAAGAAGCACACCGCACCACATTTATCGCACTACTGAACAAAACTAAACACTAAAAAGAGATCGTATTGACAATGAATTTCTCAAATAATCTCTTGAAACATAAACAAAAGTTTTTATCTAGTTTTCTGGAGCAATACGCCACAGTTGGAATTTTGAAGTATTTACCCTGAACCTATTTATTGCAAAAGTTAAAAATGCGATATTGTTTAAGAAAAATTCCTTACTAGTAATGATTGAAAACGTTAATAAAAACTCCCTAAGCAATTTTTGCATGAACAAATTGCTCAAAATTTAATGTATGAAGTATTTACACTTTCTTAATTTATTGTTACTATTATTAATAATTCGTAATTTGTTTATACTAAAGTCCTTACCACGATCATTTTAAAAATCAATAAACAAAGTTTCTCTTCACTATTAATGATTTCATAGTAGCCAGTCCACTACATTACATTACGGTAACAAATTAACATCGAAAATACTAGTGTTCTATGTATTTATTCTTTTCTAAACATTTAAACTATTTTTCAAATGAACACGTATATGAAAATCGACAACATTAATTGTTTCGGATTGTTCAACAAACACACCTAAGTCCCAAAAAAAATAATAAATCCATCTTCCTACCTTCTGGTATTACACGCTCCTAAGGTCTTCGAATTGGTAACCACATCACGTCAGAAACAATTCCTTCTTCAGCAACAGACAGGATGTTGTGATCCTTATTTTCAGGGGAGAAAATGGCATTCCCAAGACCCTTCTTTGAAACTAAATAAAGAAAAAAATAAGATGAATATATTCATTTAAGAAGAATGATAGGCAATTATGACATCAGTTATAAAACTGGGTATGACATTGTGCAATTCAAGAAATAATAATGTCCCAGGCAATATTTTATTTCTCATATAAGATTTATATTACATATGTAGGACCCCTAAATTAATGTATATTATTTGTCGAACGAAATTATAGCAAGAAAAATGAATGTAAAGAGAGGAATTACTGAAAGTGTAAACAGTATTTGATAATAAATTAACTTAAATACAAACAATTAAAGAAAATTAAAACTTCTGAGTAATACATTATCTTTTCAACTTTACCTTTCATAATTGTAATAATTATTTTACAAATTGATAAAGAAATTGTCTTTTCGAAACTACTCAGCTATTTGCCAAGTCACATCGAACAATTGAAGAATTAATAATGTAGTAGGCAATTTTTTATTTCTCATATAAGATTTACATTACATTCATAGGACCCCTAAATTAACATATGCGTTATTTGTCGAACGAAATTATAGCAAGAAAACTGAATGTAAAGAAAGGAATTTCTGAATGTGTCGACAGCATTTGATAATAAATAAATATACAACCTAAATAATTAAAGAAATTTAAAACTTGTAATACATCATTCTTTCAACTGTACCTTTAATGATTGTAATAATTATTTTACAAATCGAATAAAAGAGATTCTTTTCAAAACAATTCAGCTATTTTCCAAGTCAATTAAGCAATTCAAGAATTAATAATGTCGCTGGCAATATTTTATTTCTCATATAAGATTTACATTACATTTATAGGACCCCAAAATTAACATGTGCATTATTTGTCAAACGAAATTATAGCAAGAAAACTGAATGTAAAAAGAGGAATTTCTGAAAGTGTAAACAGTATTTGATAATAAATTAAATTAAATACAAACCATTAACGAAATTGAAAACTTGTGAGTAATACATTATCCTTTCAACTTTACCTTTAATAATTGTAATAATTATTTTACAAATAGATTAAGAAATGTTCCTTTCTAAACTATTCAGCTATTTGCCAAAACACAAACATATAAAAACAAGAACCATTAATCGTTTGGAATCGACTCAAGTCCCAAAATTATTCATAAACGATTTATCTTACCTTCTGCACATACAAGCTCCTGGGGTTTTCCTATGGTAACCAATTCCATGTAACAAACAATTCCGTCTTTAGCAACAAACTGGACGTTGTGATCCTTATATGCATGGGAGAAAAAGCCATTAACAACACCCTTCTTTCAAGCTAAACGGACAATGAAATAAGAACATTATTTTCATTTAATAATGACAAAAGCAATTATTATGTGAGTAATAAAACTGGCCGTGACATTGTGCAATTAAAGAATTAATAATTTCGCAGGTAATATTTTATTTCTCATATTAGATTTACATTACATTCATAGGACCCCAAAATTAACATGTGCATTATTTTTGTCGAACGAAATTATAGTAAGAAAACTGAATGAACGTAAAGAGAGGAATTTCTGAAAGTGTCAAGAGTACCTATTTGATAATAAATTAAATTAAATACAAACCATTAACGAAATTAAAAACTTGTGAGTAATACATTATCCTTTCAACTTTACCTCTAATAATTGTAATAATCATTTTACAAATCGATTAAGAAATGTTCCTTTCTAAACTATTCAGCTATATGCCAAAACACAAATATATAAAAACAAGAACCATTAATCGTTTGGAATCGTTTGACGAACAAACTCAAGTCGCAAAATTATTCATAAACGATTTACCTTACCTTCTGCACATACAAGCTCCTGATGTTTTCCTATGGTAACCAATTCCATGTAACAAACAATTCCTTCTTCAGCAACAGACTGGACGTTGTGGCCATTGTATGCATGGGAGAAAAAGCCATTAACAACACCCTTCTTTCAAGCGAAACGGACAATGAAATAAGAACATTATCTTCAGTTAAGAATGAACAAAAGCAACTATTATATAAGTAATAAAACTGGCAGTGACATTGTGCAATTGAAGAATTAATAATGTCGCAAGCAATATTTTAGTTCTCATATAAGATTTACATTACATATATAGGACCCCTAAATTAATGTGTATTATTTGTCAAACGAAATTATAGGAAGAAAACTGAATGTAAAGAGGAATTTCTGAAAGTGTCAAGAGTATTTGATAGTAAATAATCTTAAATACAAACCATTAAAGAAAATTAAAACTTGTAATACATTATCTTTTCAACTTTACCTTTAATAATTGTAATAATTATTTTACAAATTGATTAAGAAATTGTCTTTTCGAAACTACTCAGCTATTTGCCAAGTCACATTGAACAATTGAAGAATTAATAATGTCGCAAGCAATATTTTAGTTCCCATATAAGATTTACATTACATTCATAGGACCCCTAAATTAACATATGCGTTATTTGTCGAACGAAATTATAGCAAGAAAACTGAATGTAAAGAAAGGAATTTCTGAATGTGTCGACAGCATTTGATAATAAATAAATATACAACATAAATAATTAAAGAAATTTAAAACTTGTAATACATCATTCTTTCAACTGTACCTTTAATGATTGTAATAATTATTTTACAAATCGAATAAAAGAGACTCTTTTCAAAACAATTCAGCTATTTTCCAAGTCAATTAAGCAATTCAAGAATTAATAATGTCGCTGGCAATATTTTATTTCTCATATAAGATTTACATTACATTTATAGGACCCCAAAATTAACATATGCATTATTTGTCGAACGAAATTATAGCAAGAAAACTGAATGTAAAAAAAGGAATTTCTGAAAGTGTGAAGAGTACGTATTTGATAATAAATTAAATTAAATACAAACCATTAACGAAATTAAAAACTTGTGAGTAATACATTATCCTTTCAACTTTACCTTTAATAATCGTAATAATTATTTTACAAATAGATTAAGAAATGTTCCTTTCTAAACTATTCAGCTATTTGCCAAAACACAAATATATAAAAACAAGAACCATTAATCGTTTGGAATCGTTTGACGAACAAACTCATGTCCCAAAATTATTCATAAACGATTTACCTTACCTTCTACACATACAAGCTCCTGGGGTTTTCCTATGGTAACCAATTCCATGTAACAAACAATTCCTTCTTCAGCAACAGACTGGACGTTGTGGTCCTTGTATGCATGGGAGAAAAAGCCATTAACAACACCCTACTTTCAAGCTAAACGGACAATGAAATAAGAACATTATATTCATTTGAGAATAAAGAAAGGCAATTATTATATTATATGAGTTATAAAACTGACTGTGATATTGTGCAATTTAAGAATTAATAATGTTGCAGGCAATATTTTAGTTCTTACATAAGATTTACATTACATATATAGGACCCCTAAATTAATGTGTATTATTTGTCGAACGAAATTATAGCAAGAAAACTGAATGAACGTAAAAAGAGGAATTTCTGAAAGTGTCAAGAGTATTTGATAGTAAATAATCTTAAATACAAACCATTAACGAAATTAAAAACCTGTGAGTAATACATTATCCTTCCAACTTTACCTTTAATAATTGTAATAATTATTTTACAAATCGATTAATAAATATTCCTTTCTAAACTATTTAGCTATTTGCCAAAAAACAAATATATAAAAACTTGAACCATTAATCGTTTGGAATTGTTTGACGAACAAACTCATGTCCCAAAATTATTCATAAACGATTTATCTTACCTTCTGCTCATACAAGCTCCTAGGGTTTTCTTATGGTAACCAATTCCATGTAACAAACAATTTCTTCTTCAGCAACAGACTGTACGTTGTGGTCCTTGTATACATGGGAGAAAAAGCCATTACCAACACCCTTCTTTCAAGCTAAACGGACAATGAAATAAGAACATTATATTCATTTGAGAATAAAGAAAGGCAATTATTATATTATATGAGTTATAAAACTGACTGTGATATTGTGCAATTTAAGAATTAATAATGTTGCAGGCAATATTTTAGTTCTTACTTAAGATTTACATTACATATATAGGACCCCTAAATTAATGTGTATTATTTGTCGAACGAAATTATAGCAAGAAAACTGAATGAACGTAAAGAGAGGAATTTCTGAAAGTGTAAACAGTATTTGATAATAGATTAACAAAATACAAACCATTAAAGAAATTAAAAACTTGTGAGTAATACATTATCCTTTCAACTTTACCTTTAATAATTGTAATAATTATTTTACAAATCGAATAAGAGAGATTCTTTTCAAAATAATTCAGCTATTTGCCAGAACGCTAATATATTAACCCTAAAACCATTATAAGTTTGGAACCATTTGATGAAGAAACTCAAGTACCAAAAATATTCATTAATGATTTTTCTTACCTTCTGGACCTACAAGCTCCTGGGGTCTTCATGTGGTACCAATTCTAACAATACTATAATTTTAACAATTGAGTTAGACAATAGAATACATTAATAATTGGGTCAGTTTTAAAATCTTACCCAAAGAATTTCAACATTCGAAGTAGTGGTTCGGAAGTGGTTAAAGTAATAATGAATGGCTATTTCGTTTTCAATTCAGCGAAATATTTTATGAAGTTGATTAGGAAATTTCAAACAAATAATATTTTTAGTCTTCTTATCTCTCGACAATAAGTCCCTATTGAAACTTGAAACTTAAGGAAATAATTGTCTGTAGATATTGAATTGTTGAAGGGAGAATTGGTCTGGCAGACAGGATAAAGATGCATTCCAAAAGGTGTCTGTGAAAAAAAGTAACAAATGAAAGCCAAAACTAATTTTCTAGATCAAAAAAAGCTAATGAACGAAAAAAGTATATATTTTGGTACGAAAACAATACAAGTGAATTATTTAAATCAAGTTTTTTATACGCTAGTAATGTGATGACTGTTATTATCCGTAATATCAATCGATATAAACAAGTTTTCAAGATTTTCCTAATTATTAAATATGGCGTGGTGAATTACGTACTACTCGTTTACTTAATTAATGTAAATCGTACAAACAATCCGATACCCGAATAAAAATATACATACCACATGGAAATCAGTAATTTCGGAATGTATTGTGGTATAAATTTTGTATGTTCTATTACTTTTTACATTTTTAAAAACAAAAATGCACACAAAATCTCATAACCACAAAACCTGTACAACCTTCGTTAGACAAACGACGCACCAAAGTAACGAGCGAGAAGGAAATACGTCATTAACTACATTAATAAATTTAAACATTTTTGTTAAATCGTCGTTGGTTTTTGCAAAAGCCAATTTAAAAAGACGCTTTGATAAAATTTAAATACATTAATTTAAAGTAATTATCACTATAATTAGATATATCAAGACATTTTTGTATTTTAATGATCATTGCATTGCAAATGCCAAGGGGGATTATCCGAACGTTACCGAAGTTGACGGAAAGAATCCGATGTAAGCGCGAAATATTTAAAATCAAAATCATTTAAATTATTGTGAAATGGCATATAAGGCGCACTTTTCCAAATTTCACAGAACTGTTAAACAATAACTTAATTGTTCAATAAAAATGTCACTATTAAAATTAAAAAATTAGCGAATAGTTAAATTTAATTAAAATGCTCAATAGGCTTTTTTTATTGGTAATACGTACAGGCGGTACTGATTATTACTTCATTAAAAAAGCAACCACTATGTTCAGCAGGTTTTATTAGATGAATAGTTCATGTAATCATTAAAAATGATTAAGCCGTGGAGTGCTATTAAATTGGAGGGTGAAATTTGGAGAACGGGGTAAAAGTGTACCATTTTGGTTTTGTAAATATAACTCGAAAACGAAACAAAATTAGGATAGGGTCACTTTTTTGCAAAGAACAATATGTTTCATCTGAACACGTTCAAGGTTAGTTTTAATATAAAATATAGTTTTCTTGATTTTAAGTAAAACGGGTGTCGACCGTTTATTATGTTTACGTTGAATTATAGCTGTTGTTAGGCCCTATATTAAGTTCGTGCGCTGTGCTTGCGCTTGTGCTTATGACATTCCTCGTGTATAGGGCATAACGCTAGCTTACTGGCCTGTTAACTATTTGCAACAGCAGAAGCAGGATTGCCACCAGAAGCCAGAAGGTTTCACAAGAGTTTTGCCGTTACACCCAGAGGAGTCACGGAGATAGCCGAATGCCGAATTTAGTTAAAAAAAAGGAGGACATTGCATAGCAAAAACAGTCAAAATGAACAAAAAACCTAGGGCAACTATAACCCGACTCCATCCACCAAACAAAGTTATAAATATATCCTAAGTTCATTTGATTTCTATGTAACTTCATTGGACATTCGGAAATATTCGTGGCTCCACCGGGTGTGACGGCTAGACTGATGGTTAAAAGTCGCAAAATATTATTTCATATTTATGCCATCACCCAATCAGATTAATTTTAATATAAAATTTAAATAATAATTTTTATATTGATAATTATGATAAAATAGCGATATTTATTTTTACAAATAGGTAATGAGAAATTTCTACATTTATCTAAAAATAATTCGAAATTTATTTTTTAAAACTCTGTTGTCGCCGTAGTTTGACGAACTTATTGCAATGTTTTGCTCACGAAAATTGTTCTAATAAATGACTCCACTCGGTCGTTTATATATGATATTTATTAAAAACTTAATTTACAAACAAACACTAACTAAAACTTAACAATATAAAAGGGTGGACTGTATATATTGCGTCGACTGTATACGCGAAAACCAAATCAACTAGTTCAACCAAGGATCAAATAGCAACTGTCTGTTTTACCTTAAATATTAGTATGAATTGTGGCATTTGTTACATTTGCTCGCAGGTGGCCATGGCCATGGCCTTTTGATGTGTGCCGACCCTTTGTCAGCAAGTAATCACGGCGGCAACAATCATTGCGGGATGGTTGCCGTCATCGGTAAATTACAAAGACTATTTCCAGCATCTCCTGGTTATCAGTCACCACCATAATATTAAATAAACAAATTTGAACAAAAGAGTATTAAGCCGCAACAAACTCATTCACACGCTATTCGAAAAAACAAATAACACCATTCACTCATAAAAATATTAACATTAGTAAAACCTTTTAGAATAGATAAAGAAGCCCAACATACAATTTAGTAGCGAACAGATATGAAGAAGTGTCGAATTTGCGATAAATAGCTCAATTTAGCAATCCTGTGCAACAGTCGCACAGTTTTAAGTTTCTATCGTTTTATTTTAAATAAGAATTGATGAACAGCATATTTTTTGTTTCAAGACCCTTTAAAAAAAAAACGTAAACAAAAATGAAACAGGCAGTTCGAATAACTATCATCTTCACTAATTTTATGCCATTTATTTATTTTTTAAATTAATTATAAATAGCAGACGATTTTGTTTGAAACCACCCAATATTGAAAAACCCTTAAAGAATAGATGCTTTTGGCAGAGGGTATTAACGATATAATTTTAAATGTTACACAATTATTACAATTTCGGGAGATTAAAGAGCTCATTTATTATTTATTTGTTACTTAAATTCAAATAAGATTTTGTTCTATAATTAGGATTAGATATTGTGTATTACGTGTCGTTGATTTTGATCTAATATTTCAATAAAACGTACTGGCGATATACTTTTCCGTTTGGGTGAATTCTTTTTGATATTAGAGTTTTTTATATCTTAACTTTAATCGTTGAAGACTCATTTTCATTTTATTTTAGGAAGGGAACTTAGGACCGCTTAAACGCTAAATGTGTCGAAATGTCACTGTTTGTCGCTGTTTAAGCAGTAAAAAAATGAGGATCTTTTAATAACTTTTTGTGTATGGGATATTAGAAATAGTTTAAAACTCACCCGTAACACCAAAAAATTAATAAGATAAGTGGATGATGTAACTTATTTTGTTACACCTTGACTCTTTCATTTAGCCACAAGGTGGTGAAATACGTGTCAAGTGTTTATAAGTAAACGTGGAATTTATAAATGAGTTTTGATTTTGATTTATAATGAATTTCCATGAAGTAAAAGCGGAATCAGTTATGTATGTTTTTAATCATTTTAACAAAGATATTTAGCACTATCCATTATTTTATTCCATTATTAACCACTTTAAAATAACAGAATTATTTAACTAATAATATTTCGAAATGTACTAGGTAGGTAATCTAGAAGGAATATAAATGTTTTCGAATTGCCCAATTAGAAAATATGAAGATCAAATTGCATTTTATCACTATCCAAGTTTCAAAAACAAAAAACTGACAAATGGAGCGACCTTATAACGGTTTCTTTTTCTTGTAGAGGTGTCAACCCCATATAAATATTATAATATTTTTTCAAAGATATATCATTAAATAGTAATATATTCTATTCACATTTGTACAAACATAAAAAAAGGAACAGGACGTTTCCCCATGCATTAAAGTCAGGAAAACTTTAACAATAAAAATTGTAATCAATATAAATATGTAATCAACAAATCTCTGATGAATTTTGACCTGCCGTTCATAACAACAACCTCCTGTTCTGTTTAATTGTCTTCAATAAGTTACAGGTAGTTTTTTATAAAATATTTAGGTATAATCTTTTCTTAATCTTAGTTTACTATTACCATTGAAAATGTATACATTTGGTTGTACCAATAAACATTGTTTGTAGTGTTTGTTATAAGGCGTTTGAATTATTTTTTATAACAGTCAGTTTTATTCTCTACCAAAATCCAAAAGCACGACACGGGGTCGGACACAAAATACTGCCTCACCGAATAATTCACCTGACTCCCTTACAGTACCATAATTAGTAATATTTATGTTTACTAAAAATCCTGAACGATACATGAAATGCATATTTTTATAAATTATTAAAAGAAAAACATTATCATACTATATGACTCACCTTATCGTTAAGTAATTTTCCGTATGGCCCCTTGCGAAGATTTTCTTTTGAAACGTAAATATCTAATGATCGAATCGTTTGTTTGCCGCATTATTATTTGTTCACTAAAACGGGGTAAAATGTATATTTTTAAATGCAAAACAACGAATCCTCCGACGTCACGACTCGAGAACAACTGAGACAATACATATACATCTACTTAAAGTTTCTTATCAGTATCAGCATTATGCCGTCTTAAAACCTGATCACCTTTAACGACCTTGAGGTTTTTTTTTGCGTAAAATCGAGTCAACTAATCATAAACCAATTCGGGCTTTGTGTTCGATGTAAGGAACGAAATAAAATTGTTTCTCTTGAGAAAAATATATATCGGTAGCATTCAAACATATGATTACATAAATAAAATTTTGAAAAAATAAATAAAATCTGTCATTACACTGAATAAAATAAACAAATGTAGTAAAACTATTTACGGAATTGGCTACGGAGTATTAAGATTAAGATGATTACTGCGTTGGTGTTTATAGGGTGGAGAAAAAAAATTGATTATAAAAATGTATTAATAATGATTAAGTAAGTATCTCTATGAAAATAAAAATGAAATATTTCATTTACTTCTAGATATTCAAATATCGATTATGGATTACCTTCATTTTTTTTATTTTTTGCGAAAGTTTTAAGTATTAAATTAAGGGGTCATCCTCATTTTGTTTTGTAACATTAGCCCTGATTAATTACTTATGATGTCAAATATTTGCTTTAAGAGAATTTTAGCATCTAAAATCATCTCTCTAATACATATTAGGATTACCAATGAGAAAAAAAGCTTAGTAGAACTGCGGGGAAACGGAAACTATAAACACAACAAATCTATTGACTCCAATATATATGTATGTTTGTATAATATTTTATATTATTAGATATTATATTACATATTATATATTATATTTATAATATAATTTGTATATACGTTAATGTAACATTGAAATCTTTCAAAAGTTGAAAGAAATTGAATTTCTTGATCATTAAATGATTAAAAATGCAAGAAAAATAATTACAAGTAATATTAACAAAATAACTATTACTGTTCACAAAAACTGTGGTTACAATTTAATCGTTTGTTGCAAATTTATATGTTTATTCTGTGATTCAATTTATATGTATATATTGATTCTGAAATGTAACACATTAGCATATAAAAAAGAGAATATATCTACAACCCCGTTTGGTGAATTAAGTTAGTTTTTCTTATTTTGACTGTCTTTGTTAGGTAATATCCTCCTTTTTTAATCGAATTTGGCATTCTGCGATTTTCGTGGCTCTACCGGTTGTGACGCTAGAGTCTTGTATTTTTTATGCATTACACTAATGTTAGGACGTAATTTGATCGGTGGGTCTTATATGTAAGTAAATAACAGCAAAATGCGTACTCTAGTTACCCTTCTTTATCATTCCTCGGAATCTCAACCCCTATAGCGGATGGAGTGAAAATGTATGTATGACAATTACAATATTGTATAATTAAACGTCGATCAATCCTAATATGAGCGTAAAAAAGATAGTTATTTCGATATTAGAGGTTGACACATCAATATTATTTATATGTATATATGTAAAGACTGATATTAACAACCATAACATGGTACAGTAAAATTCTTCCAAGTATATTTGAAATTGAATTTCTTGATCATAGAATGATTAAAAATATAAGAAACATAATTATAAATGTTATTAACAAAATAAAGTATTACTGTTTATAAAAACTGTAGTTACGTTTTAATGATTTTTGGTAAATTAATATGTTATTTCTGTGGCTCAATTTATATGTAACCGAATGAAAAGATTTCGTAATTAAAAATACTCTACTCAGTTTAGACAACCCAAACAACACATTAACAAAAACGTTAAATTTCTATGAATTACTATGACAACCACATATATACGATTAAGTAAACAACAAAAGCAGTGCAAACAATTATAAAAAACTGAACTTGAACTTGAACTCCTCTGGTATAGTAAAATTCCACCAAATCGACCAAATCAACAAGAAATAATTTTTTTTAAACAATAAACGAATGAAATTGAGAAACAAGGTAATTACATATAACATTAAAGATGTACTTTGTTGTTATTTATAAAAATATGTACACAATTAAATTATTATTAGTAAATTAATAAACAATTTCTGTGGTTCAATTTACATTTAACCGTATTAATGATCTTTATCCTCACCTGAAATTTACTTTATATAAATTTTAATTTAATATTGTGGTATAAGGAAACTAGGCCATGTGTACAAGAATTATAATTCCTTGAACATTAAACGAGTAAAAATACAAAACAAAGTAATAATAAAAAATAACATGTAGCAATAGCAAATTAATGAAATTAGAATTGTTGTTAAAATTTTATGTATTTTTTAATTAAATTTCTTGGGATATATCGTTCTTATTATGGGAATGTTGTTTATTTGCAATTTAGTTTTTGGTATTTGTTGAAATACACACCCCACCTCTGTAGGAGGTTATAGTTGCGAAGAATAATAAGGGAAGGTTGTTAGAGTACATCCCCGTGGGAACTAGTTGGTAGTAAAGGGATATGGATAAAGGAGCAGGATTATAAATAAATTAATATAAATATAATAAATGAGTGCCAGGGTATATCCTCGTTGTAACAACCCGGGAAAGGTAGAGGATGGTAATGAGGACCTTGTGTACAACACTAAACAGTGTTTGGTGGTGGGGGCGGAGAGATGGAGATTGAGAACCCGAAGTGAAAAATTCGAATTTTGGAAATGAAGCTAAGGTAATATGTTATAACTTAACTTAAACGGATAATATTAGGTTAGGTTACTTTAACATGACATATTAAGTGCTTCTTTATCAGACCCACAATTGGTGTGTCGTGCTGTCTTATTCGTAAGATGTTTAGTGCTATAAATTAGTCATTTTTCAATTTTGTATAAAGCGGCAATGTTTTCACAGTGGCTTTATTATAATCCGCAATATTTATATGTAACCCAGCACACATCATTTATACCCATGTTGGATTTAAACACGTTTTGTTTTGTGGCAAATACGTATTATAAATTATATGTTCAGTTAGTATCGACATTAACGGGGTTTAAATAATTTATTTATTTTTAGTTTTTTTATAATTTATAATTGATAATTCCGTTTATCAATTTTTTTTGCGTTTGCTTGCCGCAATTATTATTTGATTTAAAACAATAAAATTTTCAAAACCAAATAAAATAAAACAACTAACTACCAGAAAAAAATTAAATAAGCAGTTCAAAGTCAAAATCCTACCTTTCCACCCAAGTCGCTAGGTCGAAGAATCATATTTTCATCACAAACTCGCTGGTTCCTTTAATGTTCGCTCCAAAATTATTACAATGGTTCAGACATTACAGTCGAAAATAAAATGAGGCCCAAATAAACATCAATTCGTTATTATCTTGCAACTGCCACTTTCTGTAAAAAAAAGATATATTCTATATATAGAATTAAAGATAGAAAATTATTAATTTTGTTAATTTTAATGTATTCTTTATGGAATAGTATAAATAAATGTAAAAATCTTTTATCTGAATGCAATGAAAATCAAATATCTGATAGAACAGGCTCGGGTTGTCAGCCTTTAAAGTGAGTTGACAAACTGCGGCATGGCAACCCCATTTTCCTTAAAAGTCGAAGGTTCAAGCTTTCATATAGTGTCAAAATCACTCTTTAATGAATAGGTTAAGTAACTTCATATAAATTTGAAATTCGAAGGTCGGTTGGTTGCCATCTTAAGTAACATACTTGCGACTGGGAGTTTCATGACATTACTTTAGTCTACATAGATATTATCTTTTAAAAGAAATAATCTCTAATAAATATAGTGCCGTTTTTCGCATTCGTCCCTTCGTTTAAAATAAAAATAAACTGGTTTTGTAAAAAGACACACTTTTAAACTGTTTCATGTGTATAAATAACAAACTGTGTTAGATTTAAGCAAAATAATAGATAATGACGCGGTGATCCATAGCTCCTATTCTACCATCATCCAGCGAACAATCAGCACAAAGGTCCTCTTCGATAGCTGCCTTAACCATGCTCAAAGTGCACATATGAACTTCTTTGCGGAGAATGTTACCATAATTATCACATATAGAATGACGATAGTGGTAATCAATGTTGGATCGAGGTGGAATTTCATCTGGAGGTTTATAGTAGCCAATGTTACTAATCCCATCATTGGTTCCAATTTTTGGCTCACTTTAGATTTCTGGTTGATGTAAAAAACCAAAAACTGTTAGATTTCCCCATGCATCTCACGGAGAAATGGCTGTAGGAGATCTGCAGTATCAAAACGATATCCGGGTCAATACCTTTCCACAGCATGTTACAGAGGGATCCAGAAATTATACGTCCCGAAGGAGCGCAAATGTCAGTGAACCACTCAACATGATATCATAACGTTACCACCCCAAGTGCACCATGTGCACAAAGGCCGCGAAGAATTGTCCTAAATAATTTCAAAGCGGCTAAAAAAGGAGTTCAAAGTGCTGACGCAGTTCGGTATCTCCAGAGAATCCCAAAGTCCATAGTTATCGCACTTTATTTAGTATCTAAACAGGGTTATGAATGGAGACCCTGCGGCGATTCACGCGCTCTTAATACCAGGACACGTCCCGACAGATTTATAATCCGCCACACTCAAGATTTCGCGCAGCACCTTCAAGGGGAAATCATTTTTTTACACTAGTCTGGTGTGTTTAATCAAACTCTGTGGCTGAAGAAGATACTCCAATGACCGCCATAACGAAAATTTCAAAAGTTCATGAATGAAGTATTTCAAGATCAAAAGTGTTGTGGTTAAGTTGGAGCAAGACTTTTCTTGTTTTCATTAACCTCTGATATCTGGTCCCTTAGTTCCATCAAAGACTCCTATAACGAGATGTAAGTGGGCTATTCAGGTGACAAGCCAATACTGTTGCAGCTTCGATGACAGACTCCTCCGAAGTGATGGATTGTACAGCCACAGCACGTCTCCTCTAGGAATCCTCCATCAGTGACTCTTATTGTTCGGTCACTGACGATCTGCATATGAGAACGTACAACTCTTTCAGAGTTCGCTAACATAATATTCTTCAGCAACATCTTCGTCAGGTTTACAGATAAAATTGAAATCACAGTTCCATACCAAACGGTGGTTTTGCAGGTGTTTTGGTTTCAGGGATCGACGGTCGGTATGCTATAAGAAATAATGGCAGATCTCATTCTTTTTAGTGTTTGGCGATCATTTTGGATAAGTAGTTAATAATGGTCCGGTTCATGCGTCCTATCATTCCGCTTGATTGTGAATGTGGGGGTGTGGTCTCAGAACCAAGTTCAATATCCTACATACGTCATGACATACGGTGAACCATGAGTTTCAACCTTGGTTAGAATGAAGTTGTGCTTGACGAGCTCATCCGCTGCTATGGTGGCTGTTTGTTTGGGAAGGGCGTATGCTTCAACCCATTTCGTGAAGTAATGCATTGTCGTTAAATCCTGTGCTAGTTTTCAACGCCCTTCTGTTATAAAAACAGTTCACGTACTTTTCCAAGGGACTTGCTTACGCTAAAATGTCCTCTTGAAGAACATGTCATGTAGGTACTCCATAACTTCGAAGGTACCATTAGTTATCGTCTGCTTTCAGTCCATCTTGATTCCTTACTACACGCTTCAGAAGAGCATGTTGGTTAATACATGTATATTTGATTCTTTTTGTACAAAAAAAAACTTTTTTATGTTTCATTCGCACCAGCTACTCGTGCTGGTGGGCGGACAGTCCCTCCGACCTACACTGTAGTGCAAAGCCGGAGGGTAGGGCGTGAGGCCCTCTTCAGCCTCCTTGCAGGAATCGTGAAAATGGGTGGATGGTGTGGTTAGGGACAGGAAGATGAGACGGACGAAATGAAGACAGAAGAGAAATGACAGATTATCTGTGGAATATTACTGCCCCAGCATTTGCCTAAGTGATCCAAAAAAACTACAGAAAACTTGGACCAGAGCAGCCGGATCCGGGTTCAAACCGGTGACCTTCTCAATGCTAAGCAATGATCTAGTGCACTCGACCACGCCACTCGGTTTTCTGTACCTTTACCATGTTCCTGTAAGAGCTGTTTGACAGCAGCATAGGCCAGTGAAAGAGCCAAGCCGTTTACAAGAGTTCTTGGCTTATCTAGTCAAGAGTCGTATTTGTGTATCGTTCTTATTCAACCCATCGATGAAGGTTTTGACGGCCAATTCTTCCTAGGTATTGTCGGGCTTATCTGTATAGATGAGGCGGACGAGTAGTGCGATGTCTGTCTTTTGAAGTTAGTTTCTGAGTAGCACGTGCTAGACGGTTTGCAAATGTGCTCGGCCGTATCGGATTTCCAACCTTTCTACTAGCTGTTGGTAGCTTAGAAATTATTTAGGTAGTAACGTGTTTATTTTTTCTTCACAATGTTCTAATAATTTTCCTTCAAATGCTTGAGAAGTTTCATTTAACTGCTGTTTTAATTTCTGTGTCCACTCATCATCAAATAAAAATTTCTCCGGATCGAAAGAAGTCTTCGTCCAGTATGTACGTACACTTATTCATCTTACAATCAGATTATTTATGTAACCGTTTAATTATGTCACTATTTAATCGAACTAATTTTGTTAGAAATTTTCCGGAAACCTGCTTTTATGTTGCTATTTTGTGTGTGTCGTCCGCGAATGATTTACAAACGCAGTTGTTGTTTCAGTGTTAGTTGTTCGGTGGTAAGAATGAAATTATTTTATCTACATTTGATAAAACCGTACAAAACATTAATTAAAAATTGCAAAACACATCTTTATCTAGGTGTAAGTAATTTAAGGTAATTGTAAGTAAGATGGAGTTAATAGGATCATTTCATATTTTTTGCTCTACACAAACTTCTAAAAGTATGTAAACCTGTGTTTGTTTTCAATTCAACTAACATGAAAAAAATGGCATTTTGATTTAAACGAAAAGAGCTCGTAAAAAAACTTTTTTCGAATACTTATGACCACAATTCATAGAAAATTAAATTTCCTGAAAAAAAAATCTTTGGTATTTCACGGATATGTACGTTTAAATTTTATCATAAAAATTGAACTTTGTTCAATTCATTTTCTGGACTGTTAGATCTGTTGTATATATCAAAAAAAAAATCATTTCGGAGAAAAAAATGGATTTCTTAATTTTTTCCAAATGAAATAATTTTCGAAAAATTTCTGAGGAGTTAACTGCTGCAATCTATTGACATTATTGGCTGAAAATTTTTGAGAGCTGTTTTACTACACCGAACTACAAAAAATGGAAAAATTCATTTTGTCCCAGTGATTCGTTATGTCCTCCTTTCCTCTAGTATACAAATAATTCTTCTACAGAATAATTGTAAACTTTATCTAACGTTCCTTATTGAACAGAGTGCAATTTTTATGATAATATTTAAACGAACATATTTTTTAAAATACCGAATTAATCAACAACAACAACTCGAAAAAAGTTTTCTATGAGTTATACACGTTTGAGTGAAAACGTCATTCTTTTTCAAGTTAATTAAATGGAAAACAATTTTTGCTTGCATCGTTCACAGGTTTCATCTACAAAACTGCAATTTTAGAAGATTATTCTTAAGATACAATGCTAATGGTGCCGAGGAAAAAAAGCACCCTAATGTACATTTATATCATTTACTATCTCTATTATATATAAAATATAAATTATATAGGAAAACCTTTTTTGTAATTTTCTTCTTGCATACGCATATTTTCGCAATATTGTAAGGGCGCATGTGTACATTGTGACCACTGAAGTAATATGAGAGTGTTGAAGAGCAATTTTCCTCCACTTCTTCTGATACGTCAACCTTCAGTAGCACCCCACGATGGGCCAGAGTGATTCTAGCTTTGCTGTCATCTATACGCTTTGGCGGTAGATGACATGGTGCAACAGTGTCACATCCGCTTTCAACACATAAGGTAAATTGTTGTTGGAAAGTTTTATTACTCCTTTTTGAAGAAACAGTAAATAATTATGTTAAATTCGAATAATATTTTCAAAATAAGATTAAAGAGAAATTATGTAAGTGGAAAATTAAAGGTTTGACTAACGTAAAACATTTGAATGATTTAAAAACGACGTTCATATTTAATTTAGGTACTCATACAGTACAGATGGTTAAGTAATCAGCATAAGTTATTGAAAGTTAAATTAATTTGTTTTGTCTACAAGCAAAATACTTGTCCCCAGATAAAAAAGATTTGAATGAAACTTAGTTCATTTATTAGAAACTTAGTTCATTTATTAGAGCCCGATTAATGGTCATTTATTATGTAAAAATTACTTTTAAAAGTTGAATGAAATGTTGCTTGAATCATCAAATGTAATGAAATCTAAAGCTTATGCCATCTTAGAAACAAGCCTGGTCAACTTGGAAATTCATTCGAATTCATTTTAGGTAACTATAATCATCCTGTTTTAGAAAAACCAAATTTAAATTCAAATGTTAGTTATTTGTAAGAGAAATTCTATTCTATTGTAGAAATGTTTATTCTGCTTTTAAAGATATATTTTAAAAATTCACATTATTGCCGTAGTTGCATAATCAAGGCTATTAAAAAGGCCCTAAAACTTAAGATTGCTCTGAGGTATTTTACTAAATTTTTAAGATAAAACATTAATAGCAGAATATTTCAATTCAAATTTGGGCTTCCTATAACAGGATGATTATAGTTAGCTAATATGAATTCGAATATATTTCTCAGTCAACTAGACTTGTTTTTATGACGGCACAACCATTTATATAACATTTGACGATCTAGGCATAAATTCAACTTTCAAAAATACCAAAAATAATTTTTGTTTGATAAATTACTATTACCACTAGAACTCTAATAAATGACCAAGTTTCATTCAAAGATGTAAAAGTTTCTCATCTGGCGACAAGCACTTCATATTTGTGATTTAAATAATTTATTTTAGAACATTTTAAAATTACCTGTAGCTAAATACAGCTTTTTAAAATATCACGAACACACGTGCTAAGTAAATTTTCGATTTGGCGACTAGAATAAGTGAAACACATGAAGAGTATTTAAAACGAAGACTATTGACGACACTATTGCCTTTCAGTTTTTGGACTAAGTCGAGATAAATAAGCGGTTTGGTTAGTAAGTAACATAATACCCAATTTTTTACAAATGCTACTAAATGTTTCCGTTTATTTGTGAAAAAAGTAAACCGAAAATTTAACTAATAAAAAGAGTTAAGTTATAAAAAATAATCGGTAGACTGTTTATTTTTGCATCGTAGCCGATACATTTTGAAACCGAAAAAGTTTTCTTAATTAAATTACATTGTTTAATTGTCATGAAACTGTACGTACCTATGTCGTATGACTTTTGTTTCTATTCCTATGAGACATAAAAAGAATTTTTTTTTAAATAAGCACATATAATGAAAATTTTCATTTATGTAACTAAAAACAATAAAATTCTGTTACAATTTCCATCCTTGACATTTTCGAAACTATATAAAAAATTAATAATTTAAAAAATATATTAATGTGATATCCTTATAAAAAATAGTTTCGCGGTTATCAAAATTTCAGTTTGTAGTTCCTTCAGACTAACAATAACAAAAGTAAATCTAGCTAAAAATACAGATATTTTATCATATCTATAGTGCTGCTTCTGTTTCCCAAACAAATTTAGAAAGTAGTTTGGAAATTTTTAAAAAACGATCAGTTTTTAAGTCATATTTTGAATCTAAACTTCTCAACTTCTTTTAAATGGTTTTAATAATAAATTGTCAACGGTGTGAAACATGGTAAATTGTAAATTTGTAAATTGGGACAATACCCGAAACATAATTTAATTTGTATAAGAAACAAAAAATGATATTCCAGTGGGATAGCTGAACATTGTATTGAGTTAGGTCATTCCCTAGATGTAAATAATTTCAAACTTCTACATTCAAACATTCCCAAATCAAGAAAATTGTCTCTTTTATAAAATTATGAAATTAAGAAAGCTATATTAAATAACCTTAAGTTAGTTAACAATCAATTAAAACTAATCACCTATAACTCCCCCCATTATAATTTTCAATTTGTAATTACTTAAATAGCAGCGAGTAGTTCTTAATTTTAGTAATCATCTGTATTTCTCTTGTAAATGGCCTTATTAGGCCGAAAGAAATTTGTCGAGTTGATAAATAAACTAGTAAAACTTGTCCTTTTATTTTCTTTATTGTGCTTCGTAAAAATGCAGTTTCACAAAATATGCACCACTTTTACATTAAATTTATAAATTATGATTGCTAGAGAATCCTATGCTATTATCCTTTTGTGAAATTTCTCTTTATATTTTAATTATATTATATGCATATGTTTTTTTCATTTTAAAAATATCTATTAGTAACCTACTTAATCGTTACATTTGAAATAGAAGCAAAGTCGAAATAATAAATTAATTGGATAATATTGGATTTATTCTATGCGTTACAATGAAAATATTGGATAGTTTCATAAAGAAAACTTCGTGTACATTTCGCCTTATTATGGCATCGTCAGAGCTATTTTCTTATTTTGTTTAAGTTAAAGCGTTAAACTTCATGTATGTATAAAAGAAATTTTTAAGTAAATTATTTAATTAATGATGGCACGATTAACCACTTACGCTCTATATAAGTAGTACGTGAGTTCTAGTTTTCAGATTTTTATTGCATGTCTAGAGGATTTTGCTCTTACATTTTTAAGTGTCGCTAATGTTGTAAACTTATTATAAACTTCATGCCTACTGCAAAGCTTTTGATTTTTCGCTTTACCATTTGCATTACATTTTAACAGTTTTATATGTTGTTGTCGTTGAGGTTTAGGTTTAATGCAATTAGTTATTTTATAATAATTTAATTTTTTACTATTTTAACTAAAGCCTACGCTATATTTGTGCTCCCATTTGCAACAGCTGTACTGGGTGTTTTATAAACTACAAATTCTAGCTTTCAAAATACATGTACAGACTAGATATAGAGGGTTATTCAAACTGAGTGGTACATTAGATGTTTTAGGAAAACAAAGCGTGTTAGATTTTTGAAAATTTGGGAGTTTGGGTTATTAAGAATGATCTTTTTATCTAATATAATTTCAACTGTCTGCCACTGCCAGTTATATCGGAAATTAATGTCAACTTGGTTATCTTAAATGGAATGGTATATTTTTTACGACAAGTTCGTACGAAAAATTAAATTTTAAAGTCACTTTGAAAACCAACCTGTATGCCTACGATGTATAGTTTCTGAGATAATTCAATTTATAGAAAACATATCGCTACCGCAACCCAAACTATACAAAATCATTAAATGAATTTGAGTTATCTCATTTCGGTATTCTGATGTTCAGTTTAACAAGGACTTTGTTTAACATTTTTGAAACTTACAAATAAGTAGTAAATATCTGCAGATGGCGTTCATTACGCTGTCTATATTTATTTATTTATCAATTGATGTTTATAGACAGCAGCTAGATTGCCCTTCTGTCAGAATCCCCCATCGCCTGCGAGCCCTTCAAAGTACACACATGCGGATTCTTAGCTTCGCATTAAACTACCCCTGATTCGTCAGAAATTCCCAAATTTTGAAGGAAACAGGCTTACCAGCACTCCCCGAAGCTGCAACCAGATTCGCGATCAACCTCCAGACCTCAGTGTCAGGTCACATAAACCCGTCCATCTCGACACTTTCATATTTTGCCCCTAAACCATCCGACCGTTATAGAAGACCCTGTCACACTGTGCTGCCCCCCCCCTTTGCTTATTTCTAGTTTCACTATATAGGGCGAGTACCCATCCAACTCATCCAAGGTGGACCACCGACGATAACCGCCCTTTTCCCCTTAAATACCCCCATCACCACCACTTTTAGCCCAATCCCATTCCCAACCTTTCCTGGGAACGTATGACCCACGGGTTGCCCCCCTGCTCGAGTATGGGTTTTAGTCGGTTAGAATCCGACACTACCCCCACCTTCGGTATTTTATACAAAACTAAAAAAGACCTTCCGAAATATCAATAGCTTCTTATGTTTTATTACAGAACAGTTAGAGATAAAATTACTTATTTGTCTTATCCCTATTGAAACAGGTTACTTATATGGCCGAGAAAAAACAGCTAGCGTTACATTTCGGTTAGACAGTTTTTATTAGTTGATGAAATAAGATTATTTCACCGATGCACAGATGTGCCACTTCTTTTGATTCGTATGGGGGAATCGATGCAATAAACGGACTTTGTGTTTTAAAAGTTTATTACACCCAAACTATTTACAACTATATACACACTAATACTAATTTTATTGTACGCCGTGATTGCTACTTATTTTTACGAAAATACTAAATGACTATAGATTATGATTTATTATATGAAACTATATGTTATTAAATACTATATGTTTAGAGAGATCTTGATGTGATTGGTGCTATATGTTAATGTACTAAAATGATCTCTGCTAAAAATGTTTAATGGTTCGAATCTAATATGATTGAATGATGAATGGATTCTGCAATTGAATGTGAAAATACTTATTTTAATATGAATTTAAGAACCGCCCCGCACTTTAACGTAAACATATAAAAATGCAACATTGCAAGCTATGTGTTGTTGCATCATCTACGTTCTGGAAATGGACCCATAAATAAATCTATCGACTAACTTAACTCTAAAAGAACATTTGGAAACAAAGAAGATATAATACAATAGGGCTAAACGGCAATACCAAGAAGGGAAAAAATATGATACATACAAAAACCATAAATTGCAAAAGAAAAGAACAGACAGCAAATGCACATGACAATACCAAAATTACAAAAATCCGAGAAGTAAAACATGCATGACTAATAAGGCTAATATATTACAAAGACAAAAAATAAAAAGAGGAATATATGCGAACACGGTATATTTTTTAAAGTACAAGAGGAATCTTTATAGACAAAAGATGTATTCTCAGCTTTAGGTACACGGAATAATTAGTTAGAAACACTAATTTCTATTTTTTTAATTAATTATAACGTAAAGTTTGTACAACTTAAAAATTAACTGATGTCCAGCTAGATATAGTATTTATACGAAGAAGACCTTTTAAAGCATTTCGATTTTTAGAAAGACAAAGCTTCATCAGTTTTTGTATGATTTCCACATGAGTACGCTGGAAGAAAAACGGACCAAAATCACTTTGCAAATGAAACAAAAGTTCTCCCAAGTTCTTTGAATTGCTTTATAATCCTTTATCAGATAAATTGGTTTAATTGATACTAGATCTGATCTATAAATTGCCATCAATCGAAGATAGCAGTTAAATTCAATGCTGATTTATGTAAGTCTCTAAATTTTTTATGCGCTATTCTATGTTAACAACAATAATAAAACTAGTCAAGTTTCTAATGGACACCAGTGTAATTTTCCGCAGTTTGAATAAATTTCACAAGTCAACATTTTTTTGTACGCAATTCTTTTGCTACTTTACTGTTACATATTGTATAAATAATAAATTAAAACAAATATCTTGTCGCAATCTTCAAATCCACTCGATTACAAGAAACTTGCAGTGCGACGGTTAAATTGGAAATTTAAAATCAGTCTTACACGGTAGTGATTGGAAATTAGATGATAAAACAAATTCACACATTTACAATATTTATACAGCTTATTAACAACTATTACTTCTTGAACGATTTGTTGTTGTTGTTGTTACATGTGGTATTTTGTAGTAACATTGATTTCATATTACAGGCAGCATATCGCCATCTACTTGACAACCTTTTATTACGTGATGGGCCCTCAAACCAAATTAATAAGGAACATTTAGTTATTGATCATAAATTTATCGAAATTAACAGATGTAGATCGCGATTTCAAACTTATTGGTTCTCATCAGTACACTATAGCTTCGATAAACCACTGACCAAACTGAAGTAGGGATATAATATTATATTACATACAGTATTTGGGGTTAATATACAGGGGCGAATCAAATATAAACGGTAATTTTACTATTTAGCTTAGCACGTAATTCCGATGCTCGAGTGTTGTTTGGTTTATGAGGAAGGGGGAAACCGGCTTAGATAGCAGCTGCGCTCGGTTCTATCCGCAGTACAGCCATGACTGAGTGCAAAGTACCTTCGTCTGTTGCACAACGCCAACGCAACATCATGAAGTTTTTAACCAATGACGGCGTTAAACCATCGGAAAAAGAGAGAAATTGTAACATTTTTAATTAAATAAAATTGACTTAACAAAATAAATTATTCCTGTTTTCTCTGAATTGTTTTACACTTATTTTAGGATAAAACCAAAAATGTATTCAATAATGCATATTAATTATTAAGTGCCTCTTTAAAATTCAAGTAAGAATGGATTTTAAACTCAATCATTTGTTACAAATTACTTTAAAAAAATACATAAACAAAATGTGACTAAAAAATGGTTTTTCTCAAAGCGTCACCAATGTAGAATAAATTTTGGAAGCTAATTTGCGAAGAAAAGCCTTGAGATTTCGATTGTTAGTACATTTGGCGCACATCATACGTTGATAAAAATTTAAAACTTCCTTTTATAAGAGGGTATTAAGATATGAGCTTGCATGCAAAGTTGTTTAGAAAATAAAGGGGGCTAACGGTCGTTATCTATGTTCGCGAGTTGTTTCTAAAATACTGAACCGATTTTGATGATTCGCCATATTTCAGAAAAAGTTTAAGGTCACAGCATACTACTTTAGTACTCCAGTACCTCCTATATTTTATTTACTTTTATTAGTTAAGTGTACAGACCGGATTATATGCAACATAAAAAACTGCATGCAAATAGGTACGAAAAATGCTCAAAGATATGCATGAAAAGTGACAAAATATGCAACATTAAATAAGAAAATAGCAATTTTTAGCTTTTTTAATTCAAAATCAGCATACAATTAATAAATATTTATTTAATATTTTGTTACGCTTGTAAACATAAACAATCAAACTACCCACAATATTTTTATAAGTGAGGTACCTAACTGTAAGCAGTACCTATTTGAATTTGGGTACTACGTTAACGCTTATTGTTTCTGGCAAAAACTTACCCGTCCCATTAATAATTCTCAATTTGATACAAAGGTCAAAGCCTGGTTTATTGTTCTAATTGTGTTCAAACGTTTCTTTAAGTTTACGCAGGAATACCACTTGTAAAGGTCTAGGAGCCGTGCGGCTAATAAGTTTGCCGTAAGATTTTGTAGTGATAAAGGTCGTTGATTACATTAAATAAAATATTAAACGTTTTTCAGCTGTTTAATATATAAAAGTGTGATAAATGAATAAACACTACTTTTTTTATTATCACTTTTTTATTTACATATCCTTTTGACTATAGTTTCGACAAATAGCTTGTCATTGTCAAACAAATAATTCAAATTGAATTTATATAAACCGACAAATTTGAAAAACTGGTGTCTATAAGCTAGAATGTACAGAATGTGATTCCTTTTACTTAGGCCAAACTGGAAGGTCATTTAGAACTCGTTATAACGAACACTAGATCATTTAGATTAAGAAAAGATAATTCCAATTTTGCAAACCATTTTTTAGAAACAGGCCATCAGTTTCCTACTATAGAAAATCTTAAAATTATTCATAATGTAAATAAAGGCTTTAAACTTAATGTTTTCGAATCCTTAGAAGTATATAAAGCATCAAAATTTCGGAAAATAACCTGTTAAACGACCAGGTAGATTTGTACCACTCAGTATTTTTCAGTACATTTAATAATTAATGGAATTTCCAAAATATATATAACCACCACTGTACATCTGTTTATATTCTTTCAATTTGAATCATTTATTTGACAATGACAAGCTACTTGTCGAAACTATAGTCAAAAGGATTTGTTAATAAAAAAGTGATAATAAACAAAGTAGTGTTTATTCATTTATCGTTAAGATGAATTATCACAAAGTAACGGCTGAATCAATCCAATTTTTATAAAAGTGTGTGTCCAAAAAATAGCAAAGAACAAGTGCCCTATTTTCTCGTATAGGTACTTTTTATTCTCGATAAAATCGGCCTTCGTCCCTATCGTGAAATGAAGCGTTACTATTAGGGTTCGACATTCTTCTGTTGCTGTGCCATTTTTAACTACCCTACAGATAAATATTGTAAATTCAGCGTAAATATGTATCATTACTAGATTTTAGGTAAAATATGTAGTAACCGGTGAAAATAGTTCAAATATTCAAATCCATTTAATCCTGGCGCTAGTTGCCTGTTTTAGTTACAGTACAAAATTAAATACTCTTAAATCCTTGGAAATTAATAATATTAAAAAAAAACATCAAATTTCACCCCTCCTCTTGCATAGATGAGGTACAATTTTTGTAAAATATTCAGTGTATAACTCAACAAAACCTGAAAAAGCTTTGAATAAATATATTGTGAAAAGTTTACAAATTGTTATTTTATTTAAACAGTTCGAATCTGGCCTTTTAAGAGTAGGAACCTTTACTTCATGTCGAGCCAGCTCACATATGCATCTTAGATTTTAATATAACGGGGCTTAAACATAACCGATTGTAGCGACTAAAACCTTTTTTTGTTCCGCTAGAGATATGCACATCAATTTTTACTCAATAAAGAGAAAAGTGCATAATCCCTTGTGGATAAAAAATGCTCGTCATTTTCTTATAAGGAATAGTTATGAAGCAAATAAGAAATAAATGAATTTTTACAAACCCTTTGTTTAAGGAAATATATATAATATAACAATTGGGCAATGAATATTCTAAACAAAATTTTGATAAATACAATTATTATTTATATCCAAGACAAACAATATTTAAAATCTTGAAAAGATAAACCGAAATTTGAATGACAATTGTTTTAAATTATAAAAACTGAATAATTATTTTATAAATGGCGGCTAATAAGTTTGCCATAAGATTTTGTAGTGATAAAGTTCGTTGATTACATTAAATAACATATTAAACATTTTTCAGCTGTTTAATATACCATTCGAATCTGATTTCTAAGGCCCCTGACACATGTAGATATTGTATCTGAGATACGTCACACCAGGCAATGTGGACATTTTTTCTTTGGCATCTAATTTTAACTAAGGATATAAAGTTAGATTTTAAAAAATTTCTCAGTTTTGTAATAAGACTAATTCAACCACTTTCTCGCCAATATACAGAGTCATTTAACATATTTTCCATTCTGACATATTTCTTTTGTTTTGCGAGTTTACAAAACTGTCGCTTATTCCAGTCTTTTTTTTTACTGCCGAGAATTTTTTGTCCATGTGGTACAGCATTACATCTGACCCAACACTGTGGTATTTCATATGTTTGACGAACTGAATCCACAACACAGTGATCTAGTTCTCAAAAATAATAAAATTAGAAGTAAATGGAGAATCGAAATGTTTTTACCGAATAAATCTTTGTCTAATTTGTGAGTTTTATGAGGAGGAACAGTGGAGTTTTTTTAGCATCTACCGATGTTAATAAAAGTACCTAATGAAGATGTTAAGTTTAAGAAATTTCCTGGTAAATGCGAGAATGAAAGTCTTTTATCTTTGTTTTTCAGGGAACCAGCATGTCCGGAAGACTTCAATTAAAGTATGCTACCACCGGACTTGGGGGACCCCCAAATTCCACCACAGACGATAGGGAAACGTGGGGTAAAAAAGTTGATTTTCTTTTATCCGTTATCGGATTTGCTGTCGACCTAGCCAACGTTTGGCGTTTTCCTTATCTCTGCTACAAAAATGGGGGCGGTAAGTTTTTCCTACAATGGTTATAATTTTCTTTTTTAATAACTTACTAAATTACAGATTCTAAATAGATTTTTCGATGTTAAAATTTTTAGGAAAAATCGAAGTATACCACCAGTAAAGTAGGTTGGTTAAGTTTTCTTTTTAAACAATGTTTCTTTTTAAACATAGCTATTTACAATTTTTATCTAAGAAACTATCAGAATAATCGTAATGCTCTAATGAGATAATATGTAGAGAACTGAGCCTAGCGGAATTAACGTTTGTCAATTTTTCGAACACATAATTAAAGTTCAAAATAGAAAGAACAAAATCTTTAAAAACATTAATGCGTTATTAATTATTGAATTAATTTGTACCCACTACAGATTACCTCATACAATGAGGGAAAAATTTGTTCTGAGGTCACGCCGGAACTCGAACTCGGGATCTGTGGCTTTACGCGCCAATTTTTTTGCCAGTAAGCTACCAAAGGTGACAGCAGTAACAATTTTTTCCTCATTGTTTGAGGTAATCTGGATTGGGTACAAATTAATTCAATAATTAATATCGCATTAATGTATTTAAAATTTACCCCTGCTAAACAATTCTTCAAATATTTCATTATTAATCAAAAAAATCTTTCCTTTTTCTTTAAATACTCGAAAGTAACCAAGTTCCAACCTTCCTTGCAAACAATATTTTCGTTTTATTTTCATTTATTTTCATTCCATGCTTTACTGTCAATGCCGCTTCTATTTTAGTTAAGGCTCTCTAACTCCTACCAACTTGATGATAATACTGCTCATCATCCACCCTAACCTAACATAACCTAACCCTATTTTCACCTCTTCTGCATGTCAATTTTTTAAATTTATTATTTTAATTCTATAATCTTCTTTCAATACTGCTTCGTTCGATTTTATTTAAGGCTACCTATAACTTTTCCTCGCATATACTAATTTGTTACAACAATATTATCGGGATAGAATGAAATTTAATATGACAAAATAATAAAAATGTCGCACCCTTTGTATCGATTAGAAAAATGTAACATAATAATTATTGTTGAACTATTTTCACGTGTAATTTATAAATGATAAGCTAAACGAGCTTTTCAGAGCATTATTCAGAATCTAAGAAGTGCTATATCTAGGAGAATGTTGCAAGGGAAGTTTGTGGTTCACTTTTTGATTGAAAAATCAATATGTATATCGTAAGAAAGATTTTAAGAATCATAGCATAGCAGATAATTTAAATCGATATACATTTATCAACGCAGATTGTGATGATGCATCACGGTAAAAGTATTAAAAGAACGCTTAGTATAAGATTGCATCCATATCGCAATCTTCGTAAAACATTATGAAATATTTAAAAAACACTGAGAACAGAAACGCTAGGTATGTTTCACTAAAAAGGTTTAAATATACCTTCTCTACAATATTGTTTCGACCCCCTCGGATCATTCTCAAGAGAGAAATTCTATTACTAAATAAAATTGGTTAAATGCTTAAATACAGGTTGTCCATTTCAAGTGTTCTCACCATTGCTATCTCGGAACCAATAAGAGTTACAACGTCGGTTAAATTAGACAAAATGGAAAGTTTTTAAGGGCCATTACTAATTTGATTACAGTGTTGCCAAATTTTATTTAGTTTCCGATGTGCAGGAGTTTTTCTAAAAATTGCCTAAAATTTCAAATTAAAATAAATTCAAAATAAAACAAGATAGAATGAAACTCTTTTACAAAAAATGGTCAATATGCGGTCACCTATAAGATATATTTAGTTGTTTTTTGTACCGTGTGAGATTTTCGAGGTACAACTAGTAAGTTTATTTTTTTTTAATACGGACCTGGATTTGTTTTTCAAAATTTTGAAAGCGTATTTTATTGCCTATACAACGATACCCCACATAGTCATATTTTTGGACGTTGCGATGTAAAATATCCATCTTCAGGAGTTTTTATTTGTTGTTATTTTTAAGATCTAAATAATTTTTCAATTCGATGAAGTTCTCTAATAATGAAAGAGTTGATATATTATTCCTTTAATCAAAATATATGCGTAACGTAAATGATACATTTCACCAATATGCAAATCTGTATTCAGGCTGAAGACTACCCAGCAGAAATTATTTTTTAAATTGGAAAGGAATTTGACGGGCTTTGATTAAAAATTAATAGTTACGTATTAAAAATATCAGTAGTATGAGTACTTAGTATTAATGTTATTATTATTATTATTTTCATGTGTTCCAAAGCCTGCCTTGCGAAACCCGATTTCGAATTTATTATAGTTATTTGTAGACGTTATACTTACATGAGTTCGTGTTCATAGAGTACGATTTTAATAGATTCAAACAGTTGTTGTAGAAAAATTAAGCATGGTTTCTCAAAAATGTAATTACGTTACAAAAATAACTTGCTTTGTTTAAGTAATACATAGAAATAAAATAAAAAATCCTGAAGATGGATATTATAGATCGAAACGTCAAAAAATATGATCATGTGGGGTATCGTTGTAATGGTAATAAAATACGCTTTCAAATTTTTGAAAAACAAATCCAGGTCCGTATTAAAAAAAAATAAACTTACTAGTTGTATCTCGAAAACCTTACACGGTACAAAAAACAACTAAATGTATGTTATAGGCGTCCACATATTGACCACTTTCTGTTTCATTTCATTCTATCTTGTTTTATTTTGAAGTTATTTTAATTTTAAATTTTAGACAATTTTTAGAAAATCCCTGTACATACGAAACTAAATAAAATTTAGCAACACTGTAAACAAATTAGTGATGGCTCTTAAAAACTGTCCATTTTGTCTAATCCAATCGACGTTGTAACTCTTATCGGTTCCGAGATAGCAATGGTGAGAACACTTGAAATGGACATCCTGCTGTAAATACAACATTAACGTACAGGACAACACAAAAAAACACATGTATAATATGAAAAAGAGCAGGTAAATTTAAGTATACGGAAAGTCCACCAGCAATAAAGGTAGATTTTATTTAGTAACACAGTTTCTCTCTTGAGAATGACCCGAGAGGAGAAGACAAATTAAAACCTCTTTAGTGAAATAAACCTAGTGTTTATGTTCTCACCGTTTTTTAATTAATGCTTAGTATGTCAGTAAAGAAAGAGGGGTTACGTATTATTCAATATTTTCCAGTATTTTACGTTTCAAATTGTCGAGGCTCAGGCGCCCCATATGAAGTTTTTCAACAATTGTGACCTGCGCGGTCATTTTAAACAATTTCTATTTTTATTAGAGAAGAGTTTCGTTAGAGTTGATACGAGTATAAAGTAGGTTTCGTAAACAATCAATTAAGATTTTCGATTTAGGTACTTATTTCTGTAAGAGATAGGCTATTAATCTTGTTAGCTTTCTAGACTGTTTAGATGTTTATCGTTTACTCTAATAATTAAATAAAACGCATATATAAAACTAAACTCCAAACACAATGATTATCTGAATACAATTTACAATTAGTGTTATTATACGCTATACTCAATTATTCATATTTGTTTAAGTATTTCAAATCAAAAACATTTTTCATGTTAGTTATATTTAGTATTAGTTCATCAATTAAAAATTTCTTTGTTTGTTTATTATACTAGGATAAATCAAATAAATATAAACGGTAATTTTACTATTTAGCTTAGCACGTAATTCCGATCTAGAGGATTCGATGTTCGAGTGTTGTTTGGTTTATGAGGAAGGGGAAACCGGCTTAGGTAGCAGCTGCGCTCAATTCTGTCTGCAGTACAGGCATGACTGAGCGCAAGCTACCTTCGTCTGTTGCACAACGCCAATGCATCATCATAATGTTTTAACCAATGAAGGCGCTAGGTGTTAAACCATCGGAAATTTTCACTCGTTTGAAGACACAGTTTGGGGATGCTACATGCTACCCTGTCTCAGAATCGAGTGTATACGTTGGTCAGAGAACAGAGAATTCAGGGATGGGAGAGAACGTGGAACGTGTCGAAAATGAAATGTTCGAGATCTTGTTGAAGGTGATCAATATCAGCCGGTTAACTATTGAACAAATCTCATCAAAAGTGGGTAAAGTGGGTATCAGCTATGGGAGTGTTCAATCCATCATCTATTTAGAAAAATTAGTGCTCGCTGGATTCCTAAACGAATAAACAGGTCAGGTCAGGTGAATCGAACGATCGACAAGGAAGGGAGTTTTTTTAGGCGTATCGTCACTTGTGATGAGACGTGGATCCACCACTACATTCAAAAATGACGAGTAAGGAGTGGCGAAGAAAGGTTAAAGGCTGCCCTGTCCCTGTCAAAGCCAAAACCCGTGTCTCAGCCGGAAAAGTGCTTGCGACTGTTCTATTTGACTTAAGGGCAAGGGTAGTTTTACTCATTGATTTTCTTCACGATCAACGAATAGTGAACAGTGACTGCGGCTTACTATTTTCTACAAAAAAATCGAGTATCGAAGCAAATAACGGGGTATGCCCATTCGAGACGTCGGGAAAGATGAACGCCAGGCCACACACCACAATTTTGGCAAGGAATAAATTGGAATAAATGGACTAGGAAACCCTTGAGCCTCTTAATCCTCCTTATAGCTCTGACTATACACTGATCATCTTGTGATTTTTTTTGTTCGCGCCCTTGAAAGAATCACTTGATCACTTGGAGGCAAAAGATTTGAAAACAATGAAGAAGTAGAGGAGTATGTGCGCAATTGGTTGACAATGACAACACGCTCTCAAACTTTTTATAAAGAAGAAATATTCAACCTTCCAAATCGGTGGCAGAAGCGTGTAGAGCACCACGGAGGTGACTACTCTGAAAAATGTTAAATGTTTAGTTTATGTGTACCATTAATCAATAAATTATTTTACAAAATTACCGTGTATATTTTATTTACCCTCGTATTTTCTTTCAATATTCCGTTATTTGTAGATAAGCAAATTTACCTGAGGTATGCAAATAGTTCTTAAAACCGTTTATTAATAGCTGACTCTTTGTTAGCTCTGTCGCTTACTTATAAGAATATGCTGTTTTCATCCCCTACCATCTGACTTATGTTTCATGTTATATTTGTCCTTTATACATAAACAACATTTATTATATTAGCGTTTTCTTTATTTTTCATTCTAAACTAAGAAACAAAAAATTAGGATTAAATTTATTAGTAATTTGATATCTACTTGGTACAAAACCAAACCAAAGACAATTCGTAAAAGGAGAGAGAATCATAAAAGCTGGACATATTAGATGTAGAATAATTAAAGAACCCCAAAACAGTAATTTCAGTGTTACAGCATTTTGTTTACAAACATCCAAATTAAAACGATAATGTGATATCTGCTACATGTTCCTATAAGGCAGAGTTAGGAGAAAAGTTGTAAGCATGTCTATTACTGTTCTTTATCGTAATCAGTAAGTTACGAACATTAAATATTTAAAAATGTGCACCATATTACCAATAAAATTTTAATTAGCACTGAAGATATTTTAAGCGGACACATCTTTCATCCACTTCTAATGTAGGCATTATCAACGCGATAGTCATTATTATTGTGGTGTTGCGGGTGATTTAACACGTTGAATTGAAGAAAACTGACGATTGTTGGTTTATATGATTTAATTACAGAACTGTTAGTATTGAAATAACAGGCGGTCTGAAAAGTTCGTAGACTAGCATAGAAAAGAATATTATTTTTTGATAGAATTTGATTTTATTATTCAATATAGTTCCCTTCCAGGGCGATACAACGATCATAGCAGTCATACAATTTTTCGATACCGTTTTTATAATAAAATTTGTCTTTAGCCTCAAAATAGGCTTCAGTTCGGGCGATTACGATTAACTCTTCATAGGCGCGAAATTTCTGTTCAGTGAGCATCCTCTCGAGGTCTGTGAACAGAAAAAAGTCGCTGGGGGCCAGATCTGAAGAGTACGGTGGAAGTGGAAGCAATTCGAAGCTCAATTTATGGAATTTTGCTATCGATTTAATTGATTTGTGACACGGTGTATTGTCTTGATGAAACAGCACTTTCTTTTTATTCAAATGAGGTTTTCCGCAATTTCGTCTTTTAAACTCTCGAATAACGCTACGTAATAATCGCTGTTTATGGTTTTCCCCTTTTTAAGATAGTCAATAAATATTATACCATGAGCATTCCAGCATACTGATGCTATAACCTTGCCAGCCGACGCCGACTTTTGCGTCTTTCCACGCTTTGGAGTCGGTTCATCACGTGCAGTCCACTCGACTCGACCGACTGTTGATTGGACTCCGGTTTGAAATGATGGAGTCATGTTTCATCCATCGTCACATATTAACGCAAACGCAAAAATTCGGATTTATTACTATTGAACAGCTCCAAACACTGCTTAGAATCATTGATCCGTTGTTGTTTTTGGTCGATTGTGATCTCGCGCGTCACCCTGGCACCCACATTGTACAGAGCTTTCGCATATCCAAATATTCATTCACGACCATTCATGACCCACACGTTTCTTTGATATCTTTAGGGTCGGGTCTCAGCTATCTCAATCAACTTCACTTTACGGTTATCAAAAATTATTTTGTGGACCTTTCTGATGTTTTCGTCGGTAACAGCCTCTTTGGGACGTCCACTGCGTGCATCATCCTCGGTGCTCATTTCGCCTCGTTTAAATTTAGCAAATCACTTTTCTACGGTTGATTTTCCTGGTGCAAAGTCCGAATAATGTTTATCAAGCCAAGCCTTGGTTTCAACAGTATTTTTTTTTTCGCCAAAAAGGAATGCATTATTACCACACGAAATTCCTTTTTATCCATTTTTTCAAAGTAACAAAAGTTCTTTCACAAAAATGCTATAACTCAAATACTAATCGTGCAACTAAAAATCATATGTATTTGATACTAGTAGCGCCATCTATAGGCCAGAATACGAACTCCTCAGCCCGCCTGTTGATAAACGGAATTTCTACTATTTTTAATAATAACTCCGTATTATATTAACAATCAAATAATACACTAGGTACCCATATATTTCTCAAAAATAATTTAAAAGTACTGTAGTGGTAGTGGTACTGGTAGTGAAAATGTGACTGTATCATACTGGAAAGTTGTTCGTGCGGACCTTTAAGGGTGTCACCAACTTCTACAATACATTTTTAATAGACGGAGCTGAGATTTGACGTGTAAGGGTCCTTCTGTCAATCAATTGTTTAACTATCTGCGGTAAAACAAAAGTTAAACGATAATCAAGTCTTAACCGCGCTATGTCTTTAGTTGAACTATATCTATATATCTATTTCTATCTACCTATATCATACCAATACCAAATTGTAAGCGACCGTTATATTCGCTCTATCAGTCGATACGCTAATGGTTTTGAAATCAAATTATGAAGAAAGAGCTTTTACATCGTCCTTGTTATTAGCTTCAGAGTTCCCTTTAATTGACTCAAAGTGTAGCTGTAATGACAGCGACACCGTGTCATCTCAATCAATTTCGTGCCTCGAGCGACGGACGCTTTTGAGTATACTTATTACACATATTGTAAATACATAAGAGTATATAGCGACCCAACATGAACACGTACTAATTTAATTTTTAAAGTACCTCCTGCAATTGAAATATATGTATGTCTATGTCCTTTATTATTAATCATCGCGCGTCTGGTGAAAATTTTTGCATAAATAGAAAACGTAATTACAGCTGTCAATTTGAGAGCCGCTAAAGCGATTTTCCACTAACAATTAACTTTTGTTTAAGGTGTAGGTTTAAAATGAGAAGTTCCTAAATTTAGCATATAGGATGATGTTATTTCTACATAATTGGCATTTGGGGATGTATAAATAATGTAGTAGTAGTAAGTAGTAAAAAAGAAGTACAAATACTTAATTCACACCAACAAAACCTACGTTTGACATACAGGGTGGTCTAACAGTGCGTTCATGTGAGGTTATTGTGGGGGTTGAAAAAAAAGATTAATACAAAATTTATAGGGATTGTCTGATAAGAACTACACCTGCGGTTCAGTATTTAGAGCACACTACCGAAGGGCACGTGACAACGCGAAAACGTCATAGAGGGAAATTATAAAGAAAAAACTTATTCTATTTCTGATAGTTCACATGTAGTAAGGTCATAAGAAATTTGCCTAATCTTAATCAAATGTAAATAGATCTACCTACATCCCGAACTGGTGGCATGCTCACCAAGGGGTGGAGTCATATAGTTGAAGAGGTAACTATCAGTGGCGGCTCGTGGTCAATTTTTCGGGAGGGTCAAAATTGTTAATTCTCAAAATGTCTTAACTGATTTTAATTAAAAAAATAAAAAACATGAAGTCATAGGTGTGACAGCAACTAATGGTTACAAACAATCACATGTATGATAAAGAAAATATAAATTTACACCACAAATATGTAAGTATACAAAAAACTGCCAATAATCAAAAACATCTCGAAAAATACTGTATTTTCCTCGCCGCGACTATTGACCCAAACCTTGCCATTACACTGCTTCAGAAAGCCGTATAACATAATGCCAATTAGATCGGGAAAACTCGGCTGACACTCGTCTCCGTTTAAAGCAATCCGGTCATCGCTGGCTGTGAGCACGGTTTATGCCATAAATTTACCAAAAACCAAACTTCCTTTCTTTTATGTTAAAACGTCCCGTATATTGTTCTATTTTTAGATTATATTATTAATTAATTTAGTTTTATTTTCAGGGGCTTTTCTGGTACCTTATTGCATCATGTTAGTGATAGGAGGCATTCCACTTTTTTATATGGAACTAGCTTTGGGACAATTTCATCGAAAAGGTGCCATTACGTGTTGGGGTCGCCTATGTCCACTTCTTAAAGGTAACAATTTACGATTTTTTTTTTTTAATTAAGTATGTATACGAAGTGCCCAAAACGTATGAAACAAACCCTACTATAGTTTTTTAAAGAAGTGGGAGTTAAATATTTTTGGGCTATATATTTGCCACATTTTGACAACATACGCAGTTTTGTATTTCAAAAACTGTTACTGCTATAACATCCAACACTGATTTTTGAATGGAACATTGTGATGTTTTTTGTCTACTTCAACTAATTTTTTTCCATAGAACCGCGTAAATTGCTTTTTGATTTCATAACCAAAATATGTGCGCCAGCCAGTGGTTTGTGTTATTAGAGAAACCCCGCAGTTTAGTTGAGTTGGGTTAGTTGGTATGGTTTTAGCAGTTCCGACACATAATAAACATTGTAATCACAATATCACCAAAAAACACCTTGAAACAACAGCGCAAAAAATAAATACTCAAAATAACATTATCCAGAGACTATTTAGCACTAGCCGGAGAGCATTGACAAACACACTACGAACATCTGCACTTAGTTTGGTATATTGTGCGACCGAGTACTGTGCACTGATATGGATGAACAACGCACACACCAAGAAAGTAGACACTCAGCTTAATATATCGATGAGAACGATTAATGGCTCCCAACACTCAGCCACATACCTCCACGTGCCCTAAGAAGACAAGACGCCCTGATAAAAGAATGTAAGAAAATAATTATTAACACGCAACTCCCCATCCATGAGGATATCCCGAATCTGGTAATAAACCGGCTTCGCTCTAGGAAACCGCCAATGTTATCAGCGCAACAACTGGCAGCTAACAACTTCAACATCAACTCCGAATGGCTGGAAATGCCCTACCTCATGTACGAAATATCATTGACTCAGAAGTAAAACCCGACCAACCCAAGTTGCGACTGCGGCGACCCATACCAAACAATTGGCCATGTAGTGACAGAGTCTTCCACACTACACATTCAAGCCTTGAATGGATAGCTGAATTAGATCTTTTAATATAACAGTTTTATATCTACCTACATGTCTGTTTGTAACTCATACATTGTAATGTCTTATTTAATCATTTATTTTTTAAATAAATAAAATAAATTTACCATGTGTGTGCCATATGCTAAATAAATAATCGACATTTTAAAAATAAAAACTAGTTGGACACATACCTCTACTCCACTCTTTCCTAAACTGAGGCAATCTTCATATTTCATGAAAATTAACAACCATAACTATTTAATTTAGACCCAACGCTGCCTTTTTTTCTGGTAAAACACTTAAACACTACTAACAAACTTAGACTACTTATTTATCTGGCAAACAATTATGCACTTTATATATATATATCGCACCTCGGCAGCAACACTGTCATAAGGTGTTGAAGCTGTTTTGAGATAATGCTCACGAAAGATTTCATTAAAATAGGTTTTTGATCTACAACGTATAGCACACTGATACAAGTCTAGATTTTAGATAATAAACTACCCTGAGTCAGTGTTGCAGCTAAAAGTACATAACTTTTTATATAATAATTCATATAAAACACAAATTCGATTTTCTTGGACTTATGACAGTGTTGCTGCCGAAGTGCGATATCACTTAATACCTCGCCGTTGAATATTTATATTACGCGTCCGGAAATCGACTGTCTCGGTGACCTAGAGACAAGGGTATATATTTACTGAAAGAAATTACTAGAAAACACGCCAATATATTTCCAAAGAAAACGACTTGTTATGACAACAGAATATTCTCGAGCGTCTATTGTCAGCCATCAGTCCTCGAGATCAAACGTGCCGCGTCAGCGCTAATCGACACACCACGCACACGTACACGTTCACGTTCGCTACAGTACACTTTTAAAAATCTTTTTAGAATTTCCTAATTAACCGATCGCATTCGCGAAGACATAAGTGATTTGTTTTTCTTAAAAGCGACCTGGCCCTGAACAAGAAATTGCTGCATGTTTTGTTAATTTGTTGAAATTGTAACTGCAAAGCATAAAAATCAGCATATGATCGGACAAGTGTACTGAATTGAACTAACAATGCAAAAGAAATACAAAAAAAAATGAATTAAAATCCTCATTCGTCTAACTATTAAGGATTACAGATTCCACATTTGGAACGCGTCCTACACAGTAGGCACAGCGCACCGAAAGCCAAATCCCGCGACCGGTTTCGACCTATCGGGTCTCATCAGATGTGCGCTGGCAGAAAGGCTTTTAAAAGCTATATAATAAATATAAATATGGAATTAATAGAAACAAGTACTCCGAGGGATAATACCCCTACCGGCATTGAATAATACTGTTGATTGGGGAAGATTCTTAAACGAAGATACAAAAGAGAATTGTTTCTGTTGATTCCATATTTATATTTATTCTATAGCTTTTAAAAGCCTTTCTGCCAGCACCCACCAGATGAGACCCGATAGGTCGAAACCGGTCGTGGGATATGGCTTTCGGTGCGTTGTGCCTACTGTGTAGGACGCGTTCCAAATGTGGGATCTATGATCCTTAATAGTTAGACGAATAAGGATTTTAATTCCTTTTTTTGGATTACTTTTGTATCTTCGTTTAAGAATCTTCCCGAATCAATAGTGTAACTCAATGCCGGTAGGGGTATTAGCCCTCGGAGTAGTTGTTTCTGTTGATTCCATATTTATATTTAACAATGCAAAAATGAATCTACCTTCGGTTCAATAGTACAATTAATTATTGCAAAACTTTTCTTTCAAATCATCGATATTAAAACTATAACATTATGACTTTTTAATAAAGGCAATCGATTATGTGTCGCACTTTTTGCAATACCTAGTGTTTTTTTTTCCTTTCATTTTACTGCTTCCGGCGCAGAACATTAGAAATGCAGGAAATAATACCACTTGATGCACATTATCGATTGCGATTTATCGTAATAATTCCTACTAACGCCATGAAGCAATAAAGAATTGAGGTAATTCGCCATGAAATAGTAATAGGATAAGTTGGAAAAGGCTCTTTCTCAATGATTTAATGCGATAAGTCGTCTTGGTCCCAGTTCCGGACGTGCCCCGATGGTAGTGGCGTCATCTTTGTCCCGTAGGGTTACTTTTGCGGTCGACACATCATCCATCCCTTTTATATTCTCTTCTTTATGCGTTAAAAAAGTGGCCGAGAATTGCTGTCATGACAATAATGCAATCCGTTCGAGCCATATCCGGGGTCGTTTCCGCAGATTAGCGGAGACGAGATAATTGACTCACGGGAAGATCGCGAAAGTATTCGAAGAACAATAAAAAGAAGAAGAAGAAGAACGAATCGACGTTCGTACTCGAAAGCTTCTGTTGAAATAAATCCATGAAAATTTATCCTGCTACTTAGGCATTTGAATGGTTTTTGATGTTGTACTTACTTACTTACTTACTTATCATTAAGTACATTTTGTGCACTCCAAATCGCTAATATATATGAATCAGAACGTCGCAATTGTCGCTATTATTATTAAAAGACTTCGATTCTGAAGGAAATAAAGATTAAAATCTGAATTGGCTTAATTTTACCGATTTATACAGAATAAATGTAGATTTTCAAAGGTTATTCCTTAAGACATTTTCATAATATAGTGGATAGAATAAATTCAAGAAAATAAACACTTGGTTTTGTTTCACTATTTTTATTTGAAAAATCTCTAACATATGTTTCGGCTATTATGCCATTATGAAAGAGTTTTAAAGTAACTAAATCAGAATGGGTAAAATTTTTTCTTAAATAGACTGAAATACCTCGATTTTTATTAGTGATAATATTATTCTAAGTCTTCTCTACCTGCAACAACTTTTAATAAGGGGGAAACCCCAAAATCTATTTGGTCGTTCAACAAAATTTTGTTATTGTTATTTGCTCTTGTAATTTCTAGGATTTCTAGTAAATCTAATCTTTTACCTTTATTTTGTGTATGTAGCAATTTGAAATTATTTATGTCTAATGTATGATTGTTTTGTACGAAATGGTTTACAAAGTTAGCATTTTTTGAGAGATGAGTTATTGTTTTTTGATGCCCAATTAAACGTGTTTTTATTGAACGACCAGTTTGTCCTAAATATATGGAATTGCAATCTTTACATTTTATTTCATATACACCACTTTTTTCAGTTTTCTCTAGTCGCTCCTTATTGTTTACTATTTATCCAGTCATAAAAACAGTACCTACTAAATTCAACTGTATTTCTTATTTAGGTAACATTTCATTAACAATCGGAAAAAGAATTCAATATATTAATAATAGTTTTATTGCTTTTAAAAGAAGCAATTCGTTAGGTAAATATATCTTAAACAACAAATGTAAAACCCCAAAAAACTGTAATTGTAAAGACTGTCCAAAAGTATATAGGACAGACTGGTAGGTCTTTTCAAACACGTATAAATGAACATCCATTGTGCTTTAATAATAATAAACCAGATTCGACATATGCCGAACATTTAATTAATTATAAACATAACTTTGATCCAAACTGCCAAATTTTGCATATACAAAATAGGGGCTACAAATTAAATCTACTTAAAACCCTTGAAATTAATAAATACAATAAAAAAGGCAACATATTAAATGATCACGTAGAGGTAAATAACTTTCCACTCTTAAATATTCACTTTTTAACCCCTACCATTCACTATAAGTATAAATACACGTTATTAAGATGTAAGTTGTTAAATCATCACCTGGTGATGCCACTGTGTGGTGAAACAACATTTTAGTGTGCATTTTCAACAATATATTTTTTTCTTGAAAATTGTGCGTTTTTTTCAAATAAAATTATTATGGATATGTTTCAACGACTAGAAGCTTCAACTCTAAAAAGTTTAAGACATTTTGTGGAACTGAACTAAATAGAAAACTATAACCCAAAATTCCAAATAAAACGTTTAAAAGATTCACTCAATCGTTTCGATACGCAATGTATCATCCTCAGTTCATCATCATGTTTGTGGTGGGACACGCACCTTTCCTTGCATTTCCCGAAAACTGGAACATCGTATAACCCTATTAACCACTATTTGCAAAAAGGAATCTAATCCAGGTCTTCTACTACTCCCCTTTACTCCTGCTTCTGCTTCTAATATGTATTTAATTAATTCTTCATTACTTAGAAGGTTTCCTATACAAATCTATCTGTCCTTTTTCTGATTGATTTCCTTTGTTCTCCTACTCTTTCTAACATTTTCCATCCTTAACATATCTACACTTTTAGTAATAATTTTCTAAATTATCTGATCGCGAACACAGAAGTGGTTTATTATTTTTAAATGCAACTCGGCCCTGCGCTGTTCTTTGTTTTATGTCTCCACCGTTTTTTCCATTTTAACTTATCTAACTTCGTAGATATAGCGAAAATCGGCGACTTCTGCTAGTTTTTCATCGCCAATTTTTATATTAGTTTTAACCCTACTTTCACCTCCTTTACATACCAATGTTTTTGTTTTATTTCTATTTATTTTCATTCCATACTAAACTGTCAATGCGCTTCCAGTTTATTTAAGGCTATCTCTAACTCCATTTTACTAGATGCCAATACTACTATATGAGTATCACTTGAAAATCTAAGCATGCTAATCTTTTGTCCCTGTATATCTATCCCAACAGCTGCCCTGTGACCTATGACGACGCATAACAACGACTTCGACTGGTGCTACACAAAGTGTCACATGGACAGAATAACGGTTTGCTTGAAAAGTTGCTACGCCGATTATTAAGTAAGATAAATAAGAAACCGAAACTGTGGGAAATTGGGCCATGTAAAAAGCGCATGCCACAGTAAGCAAGCCTCACAGGAGCCCATGCCCCGCAATCAGGCAAACTAGACAGGGTTGGTCTCTAATAAGGAGGTCCCAGGTTTGAACGAGGTTTGTTTAAGAAGTTATAAGGATAACTGTCACGGACGACCAGTGGCAGTCTGATATCAAGGCGAAACAAGACTCTGATTCGGTCCTGGCTGTACTCCGAAGATGGGAGACTGCAGGGAGACGATCACTCTGGCAAAAAGTATTCAAGAAGGAATACTCGCTGGCTCATTGTGTGACAAAGACGTGGAGACCGATTTGCCTAGTACCTCGTCAACCAAGAGAAGTTATCTGGGAAAACCTATTTACCGCCCCTTATCGAACTTTTTGGGGAAACTAAGAGACCAAATACGGACCACTAAGACTGTTAAGATAGCCATGCAAAGGATAGGATGTGGATTGGATGAACTAGACTGAAAAGTAGTACAAAGTATGTAATGTTGCGGTACACTGAAGAGGAAATATTGAAAACGGTGGGTTGCTACTTCCATTTGACGTCCGGATGCGATAAAGGCCAAAAATCCAAGTATCGATGTGATCCTTCGAAATCACAGCAGGATATTATCCGATGCGGATCATCCTTAAGGAGGGGGCGAGAATAGTGGAGAGCATTGTGGTTGTTTCTAGACATTACGAATTCATCGTAAAAATATACCATTACATTTAAAATAAGAAAGTTAATATCTATCAACTTCCGGTATAAGTGGAAGTGGCGGACAGTTGAAATTATTTTATCTAAATAGATCATCCTTGATAACACCTACTCCCAAATTATCAAATCTGTAACATACTTGCTTTCCCTAAACCGTCTAATGTACCACTCAGTTTGAATGACCCTGTATATCACACATAAAATATTTTATAAATTTATAACCTAGAATATTATTTTTTTACACATAAGCACACAAGCGTATGTTTTTGTGATTCTATGCATTTTTAATTATTTTTTAAGATAAGTATATGTATACTTAAAAAAAGGCTCTTAGGGTGGTGAATTCACCACCCACTGTTCTCCTTGTTTCACCACCCAAGCAAATCTCGCTCCGCCGCTTCTACATACTACTTGTTCCCGGCGCATAATACTTAACTTTTGATGCTTAGCACTTCACACATGCATAGGCGCAACATCCATATAATTTTTGGGGGTGTTTAATCATTTTATAGTCATTACAATGTATAGGCATAGCATCTCCTTAATCACATGTAATAAACATAGAGTTTACGAAATAATTAAGCAATTGCAAGTAGTAAAAACCTTTGATCATAACAAATATAGACTTTACTGAAGTATTAATAATATTTAGCAGTTTAAGCCGATATCGAAAAGAACTTGTACTAAACAGACAGAAGAATTTTTGCATCAATAAGTATGGCTGAATATAATTAAGCCACAGAAAACTCTATCGTTAATGCCACTGCTCAATTTATGTTTGTTGATTAATTTATATTAATTTTTAATTAACATATTATTACATATAGGGTTTATTAAAGACTGAAAACCCTTCCTTGGTGTATAGCAATAACCTAACCCAACCTTTCACAATAGAACACAAAATACAAATTTTATATATTTATCCGGGCGAAGTGACGTGTATCAGGTAGTTAACAATATTAGCACTATTGTCTCGGAATTACAACATATGTTGCTGCTGGACATCGATTTCTGTAGTTTTCGCTTCAAATTTTCATTTCGCTTTTTGTACTTTTACAATAAACTGTTTCAATTTGTTAATATTCTTCTATATGATTTTTTCTGGAGATATTTTTCGTACTTAATTTACTCCTTTTGCAACCAATATATGACAGGTTTCACACTTTAGTAACAATATCGAACAACTCTTGGTAATATTAAATAATTAACATTACCTATTATAACTAATCGTTGGTCCCTCATTTAGACATTTTCGCTTTGTTATAATTGGTGCTTAATAACTTGTAATGTCAGAACTGAACCAGGTCATAAACCAAAACAAATACTAATGCGATGTATGAGAAAATCTATTACATTTTATCAGTTGTTGCAAGAAAAAAACAGAGAATTCACAAATTAAATGAACTTACCTTTTACCATTCAAGCGTTGGTTACGAGAGCATCGACATTCAAAATGGCATTACACACAACATAACTGTTATAAAACTGAACTGGCACTTTTACTTTGAACAAATCGTTTAATTCATTTCTTTTACATACAACAATCCACTGCTTTAAACTCTACAAAAGGCATCAAAATCAACAAGTATGACTAGAAGATACCGCGCTACTTCGATGTTTCTCTTTTACGATTCTGAAAATGACTTGCTTGACTCATCATGTCTATTATAGTTATCTTATCTATAAATAGAACACACACTTCAATTGTATATGCTATTGTCACGAATTTCCAAAAAAACAATCACTTTTCACCGGCTCTATCTAACACATGACATGAAATGACAGCTGATGACAGCGCAACCCAACAATTTACAGCATGAGATGGCGCTCATGTGAGTGTTCAGCGCTGCCAACTTTCTATTTTTTGCGATTATCTAATCGAAAGGATAATCTAAAAAGCCAAAAGAAAGTCGCAATTTACAGTCTTAAGTGTAAAAATTGCAATAAACAATACTAGTTTATTCAAAAAAGAAGGAATAAAATCCTTATTCGTCTGAATATGTTATATCTTCGTCTAAGAATCCATCGGAATCAACAGTGTAATTCAATGCCCGTAGGGGTATTAGCCCTCGGAGTAGTTGATTCCATATTTATATTTTTAAATACTAATTGTTACGTAGGTTCTTTCAAAGTTACAATTATAAAGTTGTAATGATAAACCAAGAAATTTAAATCTAACAAACAATACCTCGCTTCTTTTAATTAGTTCTAAGAGCCCTTTTTTATGTATACATACTTTAAAAAAAATTAAAAATGCATATAATCACAAAATCATGCACTTGTGTGCTTATGTGTAAAAAAAATAATATTTTAGGTTATAAATTTATAAAATATTTTATGTATGATATACAGGGTCATTCAAACTGAGTGGTACATTAGACGTTTTAGGGAAACCAAGTATGTTACAGATTTGAAAATTTGGGAGTATGGGTTATCAAGGATGATCTATTTAACTAAAATAATTTCAATTGATTATTAACTAGATTTATATTTTTGTTAGTTGCTTTTTTATTTCCAAGTTTTCCAAAAAAATAGTTTTCTGAATTGTGAAATATTTAAGTGTAAAATTTTTGATTTGTCAAGATCTATTGAATGATTTAATGTTGTTCAATGTTCTGTAAGCCAGTACTTTTTTATTTGTTTTTGATGTAGTAGATATGTTCGGAAATACGTTAATCTTGTAGATCTATACACCCCCACCTTTCTCTTTCATTTTTGCCATCTAGTATAAATAGTTGGATCCATATTTTAAACATTAGTAATTGCAATTGTACTCTTGAGAATTACCGTACCGACCGAAACAATATTGTCGAGACAATAAAATATCTGTGTGAATTATTTTCTGTGTTTACGCTTATTAGTTCGCCTTTTTCCTTTAGATTTTAATTCAGACTTAGGCTTCTGTAAGATGTATTTTCAATGGTTGATAAATACATTATTGCAACTTCAAATTTTAAAACAATGTCCAGGGGTACTCGACATTATCGTGGCCGGGGTACCCGATCGCCATCGTGCAATACGAACAACTAACGTACGCGTACGAAGTGCATGCAGGTGCAGTAGAATAGTCGACCCGTCAAGATCTCTTCCTTATTCGAAGACGAACGGGTGGGGAGCGATAAGTCTACAAATTTGCCGTCATCGTCCGCTCTGGCAAAAGTGCGGCGTCCACATGCCTTTCTCTTCACTTGAGCGTATATTACGTATATTAAGATCATTACAAGGGATTATTAAAATATTAGAAGGCGATCAAAGCAAATACAATAATTTTGTATACTATTTTGCATGAAATTTCTTTTATTATTATAAAACAATAAATAATTATACCAGATATTATATTCATTCTGCGAAAAAAAAAACACTATTTAGAGGTGGTACCATACATGGAAGTAGGCAGCAAAATTAATTCTACATTTGAGCTTTGCAAAAAGAGCATACGCGTATTTTCTTATTTCTTTGAACTTAATTTAATTCTTTGAGGGAGAGCATCAAAATCACAGTTTATAGACTTATTTGAAGTATAATTTTACAACAAGAACAAAAAATAGTTAATTATACAGTAAAATAAAATTTATAAGTAATTTCAATAAAGTCTGAAAACTTGATATTTGATCATTATCGGTTACTAATTGTAAGTTGAGAGAAGTAATTTCTGAAGATGATAAAAATTTGTTACAATATACACTTTAGGATTTTGTGTGGTATGTGCTAGTCCGACTCCCCATTAACCAGTTCTTTGTTTGAAGCTTAACAGTAAATTATTTTTTCAGGAATAGGATATTCTGTTGTACTCATAGCATTTTACGTTGATTTCTATTACAACGTCATTATTGCATGGGCTCTGCGGTTTTTTCTTGCTTCATTTAGTACATTACTGCCCTGGACATCCTGCGACAATCCTTGGAATACTCAGTACTGCAAACCCGTAAGCAAAAAATCTGATTTTCTTGATTGTATTGTATATAAAATGAATAAGCCACCACCTTTAGCAATACACAGGGCGTTTCTGACATATACAATAATATTTAAAAAAAATCGAATTCATCACTTTCTGTATTTCAACAAACAAAATTACACAAATAGTTTGCTCAGAGGGGATAATCACAAAGTTTATTCAATTATTATTAAACAGACAAATAATTTAAAAGAAAAGTGATCAGTAGAATGAGTTTGGTATGTTTTGGACCACATATTGGCATCAATGGATTTAAATTTGATCAGTTAAATGATATCAATTGTTTTATAGTTCTTACATTAGTTGAATAAAATTTAGTGATTCGTTATTTGCTTTCTGAAGGGGATAACCTGGCTAACATTTATTTTCAAATTATTAAACATTATAATAAAAGTTGTATAAACCATGAAAAGGAGTAAAAGAGTTCAAAAATTGTCGAAGTTGAAGTTTGATATTTGCATCAAAAACATTATTATTAGTGAAAATTGAAAACCCACGTATTATAGATCAAGCAAATATCAGCACAGTTCATTTCATAATCAGTAAGAACATTCTGTACCGCAAAACAAGAGTAGGATGAGTTCTAAAAGGATTAACCATTGATCATAAAAACATGGATGTAGCATATAATACTATATGTGTAGGAAGTGTATCCGAACCTCCTCTCTTGACAGAAAGAAACACGACTGGGATAGAGAGACCAATTAAGTCTCATTGGAGCGAAAAAGGAGGTCCAGATGCACTCCCTATCTCAAACCCGCTGCTATAGTAGGTATTATACGCTTTCTCCAAGTATTTAAGTGTGGGGACCAATGTCCCATTATCTTATTTTTCGTGTTAATTTTTGTATTTAAATTTGTATATAAAAATACCTCGCTTTTGTGTAAATTGTCTTGTATAAATTATATTTAAAATTTTTGTATAAAGTTACACCCTTGAGCATGCCTTTTCTACAAACTTGTTTTCTACTGTCTTGCCTTTTGCAACTCTCAGAAACAGATTTATTTTCTTTTCTTTCATTCACACACAAGTCAAAATTTCTATCAATCATAAAAAGTACCGTTGCCCGAACCCTACTAAAACTACCGCTTCTTGTCTCGCTACCCTCTGCATTCTTTAAAGAAATAACCTTTACTGTTTGCATGCTAACTTTCTATTTTTGAATCAACACTTCTTCACCGACTGCGACAGATATTACTTGTTTTAACTATTGCAGATATTTTTTCATTCGTATTCAATTTATTTCAATTCAGTCTATACATTAAATCACATACACCGACAGTCATAAGCTTTCTTTAAATCAACGTAGTAAAATCATCCGCAGCACCACATAAGCTTTAAGGGATTAGCGCAATAATAGATTCAGGATTTGCACAAAGCTGAAACAATATTATGAACTAGAAACTGAATCTTTCCTAGTGTAAGGTAGATTTTGTGATGATATACTGTCAGAGACGTGATTATAACACTGCGCCTTGCGTTTATAAAGTGATACCATTTGGGTAGGCAACACATTTTGCCAATTATGGGACAGAAACGCGAGAATTATTAAGAACGCTCGTAACATCGGCAGTTGAAGTGTTAAGTGTAGTTATTTCAAATAAATGTTATGCGACACTATTTTTCTTGTACATAGAGCATTGTGAACACTTTTATGAACTATTTTTTGTTAAAGTAATATAAAACTAGTTTAATATTACAACAATATGGTTACATATTGTCGTGCATACGGTTGCCGTGAAAAGAGTTCTAAAGGTTCTTCCATTTCATTTCATGTGTAAGTGCAATTTAAACATAAGACACACCGATACATTTGTAATTTCTTTGAAGGTTCCCTCAGGATCTTGAATTAAAGAAAAAATAGTTGAACGCAATAAGGCGTGAAAGTTTTACACCGTCAAAATATCCAGTTGTGTGTTTTTTGCAGCAAACATTTTGAAGAAAATGACTTTTTAATATCCGTAGGAAAAAGAAAATTAAAGCAAAATGCTGTACCTAGCGTTTTTGATTTTCCTCAGCATTTAATTAAAAAAGTAGCACTCCGATGCAACAAACGAAGTATTTTGTCACAGGAGCAAATGTAAGCAAGTGATTGAGTAATATTAAGCTAAACAGTTAATTTTGTTCTAAAATACATACTTCTTTTCTTCTCATGATTAACATACTGTTTTTCTAACTTTTCCAAGAGAGTACACATAATGAACGACTTCACATACCTTACATTTTTTTACTAACAAAAACTTACGAAACATATTTTATCAAATTCAATATTACCAACTATTATTTAAACCATAAAATCAGATTTAGTAGTAGTACCGTTAATATACATCATTTTAATCACAGTCATCACATATTTTTTATCAACTTCATACACCAATCATTCACACAACGAGAAATCTACTTGCGTTACTAATTAACTTTATTTTCACTTATAGCACATATATTATTGTAAACAACAGTATTATTCTTTTTTTAAAGAAGTTTAATTATGTTTTCAATATATTTGGTTTGTATGTTAAATGCTATGATTTTCAATCTTTAAAGTCTGTAAATTTCCGTTTAAATATGTGTCCCCGAATGTGCATTGTTGGTTGCATACCCAAAGTACATCATTTTCTAGTACAGAGAATATTGCTTACACTCGGTCCATATTATAATCACGTCTCTGTATACTATATCTACTTAATTTACTTATCAACCATTATAATAGTAGCTCTACTCTTATTTATTCCTACCAGGTTTATATAGCAACCATTTGGTTCCCCTTGAGAGTACAACAATAAACAAACTCCTGTGTATTAAAAACTATTAACTACCCTGAAGGTACCTCACCCTTCCTTACCCGCCGACTGCAACTTTACTACTGTTTCCATTTTAAAAGCTCTCGCTCAAATTCTCTTTGGTTTCATTGTACTTATATTAGTCGTCGATATTTGGTTAGATTAAACAATAATTAATGTCGGACAAATAATCTTCCAACACTAGCTAAGATTTTAATGTGTGATAAAACTTGAAGTCACCATTTCGAACCATGGAATATAAGCATACACCGGATAAAATTCAAAACTCAAGCATCAGCAGGAAAAACCATATTAGCCCTGTTTTAATACACTCAAGTTCGTTTGTTTTTTTTTGTTTTTTGGAACACCATAAAACAAACACCGCGTACTACTCAGACATACTTCTGAACAAAGTAAAACCAGCAATATAAGAAATACGTTTCAGATGAAACGCACACTGTCTATGTAACTAATGAAACCATCAAGAAGAGCTGGGAGACAGTACCTGACTCCCTCCCCCTCTAACCTATATTTGGCTCCCCATTTTTCCATGTTGGGTCCCTTAAAAGGTCAAAAAGTTCGTGTGATACTGACTCAATACATCAACACATGAAACAATATAGAAGCTATTTCATTTATTAGGGTAAATGTTGATTGAAAAGTAGAAAAATTATCGTTTTGTAAAGATTTGTCTGATTAATTTCATTTGTTAGGATAAATGTTGATTGAAAAGTAGAAAAATTATCGTTTTGTAATGATTTGTCTCATTAATTTTTCGTAGTTTACACCTCCGGTAATTTGGTTATTCCTCATATGGAATTAGTTTGTGATATAAGAGTAAGAAAAAGGCAATGTCGGATTTTATTATTGTTTTAAATTGCAGTCGAATAATTATTATAGAACTTAACCGCATTAATCGCTTTTATAAGCGGTCATACTGTTATAATTATATGAAACAGAAAGTTTTTGCATATTATTACAGTAATCACTTTCACCGATATTTTTTTATGTAAGTATCCTATTCATTTTGGTAATTAATACATATTTACTCTCTAGAAGCAACCGCTATTTTTGAAACGCTCTGTGTATACATAGACAAAGTTGAGTCCATTTGTGTATTTTAATTTACAAAAACAGAAAAAAAATACCATACACCTATGTTGAACATAATATAAATTATATCTTATTTTTTAGTTCGATTTGTATAACAGAACTCAAAACGAAACTACAAACATCAGTTCATTGGATGAAGAATCTCGGTTCGCTTCAGCCGCATCGGAGTATTTCAAGTAAGTCTAACATATGTTACATCACTACCTATATTCGTGTTACAACATACGGCACATATTCCATCTATCGTATGATTTCATATTACAACGAGCAAATCGTATTTTCTGTGTTTATACCAGGCAAATTAGACAAAAAATCGTATTATTAAATAAAATAAAATTTACTTTACAATACGAAAAGATAACCTTCCGAAATATATGTATATGATCATCGTAAACCGAAATTATTACTATCATCATAAAAATTTAGCTCACTTAAGTTCCTCTGGATCTCGACGATTCTAGTTCCGAATAATATCTTCGGAAGTCAACAATTCTGTTTTTCCTTAGTACTTCGAAATCCAGACAATTGTGTTTCCATGGATATTAAAGATTCTTGTTTCTAATAGTATCTTCGGAAGTCTGGAATTAGAAAATTTTTGTTCTCGATTGTTCCTGTGGATCTTGATGAGTTTTGCTCCTCCGATGTTTTACGATTATCGGTTCCAGTGTTTACAATTCGGCTATTTTAGTGCCCAGTAGTATTTTTGAATGTCGACGATTCTGTTTTCAGCTAGTTTTTCTCCAACTCGACAATTCCGGTTCTCCATAATTTCCGATAATTTAAAGATCTTTGTTCCTCTTTATCTTCCAATAGTACCTTTGGAAGTTGACTACACTGTTTTCCACTAGTACCTTTGGAACTTGAAAATTGTGTTTCCCAATACTTCAAAACTAGATAATTCTGGTTTTCAATAGTTTCCTTGAAACTTGAAGACTCTTTTTGCCCAAGCGTCCAGTAGTATCTTTAAGTGTTGACGATTTTGTTTTCAATAGTTCTTTTGAAACTTGTGGGATTATCAATATTTTCTGTAGACCATGGACATTTTTGCTCCCTCTAGTACATTTAGAACCCGACAACCCTTGTTTTTAACATTTTCAATAGTTTTATGTTTCATTTTGTAAGAGACCGGCCTTCACCTCCCTCTCCCCATTTCTTGATAGTCGAAATTGATATTAGTTTCCCCCTATGATTCAGATTCAGGATATTATATAAAGGATCAAGTTCAAATCTCGGAAATAATTTTACAGAGATCATGGTGGCTACAAATTTTAGACATCAAGGAACGTAGCAAGATAATTTAGCTGCACATTCATGCCTTCATAATACATTTATAGGAAAAGAGAGGGGAGCAAATTTAATTTTTGAGACTGCAAAAGTTTGATTGCTCAATTAATTTCTATTTCTTTTTCAGTCGCGCAATTTTAGAACTACATAGAAGCGAGGGTATCCACGATCTTGGCTCAGTCAAATGGGACTTGGCACTTTGTTTGCTGGCAGTGTATATCATCTGTTATTTTTCTTTATGGAAAGGTATATCGACTTCAGGAAAAGTTGTTTGGTTTACAGCGCTTTTTCCCTATGCTGTTTTGTTGGTATTGTTGGTAAGAGGTGCTACTTTACCTGGATCAGCCGATGGTGTCAAATATTACTTGTACCCTAACTTCTCGGTTATTACAAAGGCAGACGTAAGTTTCTTAATATATTTATACTTGAATTGTAATTTTCTTTACATTAGAATTTTTTATTGCAAACGTGATCTTCGGAAAAGAAAACAATTTACATTACGTTTGTCTTAATATAGGAACCTTATTTACAAATGTGGTTTATAATAACTGTTATGAAATTTTGAAAAAACAACTAATCTATACAAATAAATAAAATTGGAGTGTCTGTTTGTAACATTAAAATAACCACTTTTTACTAAATGTATACACGGTACATATACCAAAATAACATTTTTTTAAAATTTTGTCTGTTGGTTTGTTTGTTCTGGCTAATCTCTGAAACGGCTGGACCGATTTTAACAGGACTTTCACTGGCAGATAGCTAATGTAATAAGGAGTAATTTAGGCTACTTTTATTTTAGAACAATTCTAGTTCCCATCAATTTAAGTTGACTTTGAAGATTCATGTTCTCTGTAGGAATTATGGATGTCGACTATTCTAGTTTCCAATAATATCTTCGCAGCATGGTGATTATGTTTATCGTTAATCCTTTGGAATTCTACATTTTTGTTTCGGAATTGTTCATCCAGATGTCGACAATTCTAATTTCCAATAGTTTCTCTTAACATTCAATTCTTAGCCTTTATAGTAACACTGGAACACGACGATTCCAATTTCTCATATTATCTTCGGAACTTGACAAATTTGTTCCCAATAATTCATCCGAAACTCGGAAATCCTGCTTCCCACTAATTTCCACGGACCTTGAAAATTCTTGGTTTCTATAGTAACTTTGGAGCTCGACGATTCCAGTTTCCCATTTTGTCTTCGGAACATGATGAGTCTGTTCCCAATAATTCATCCGGAACTCGGCAATCCTGCTTCTCACTAATTTCCACGGACCTTGAAGATTCTTGGTCTCTATAGTAACTCTAGAACGCGAGAATTCTAATAGTTCTCAATGATTTCTTCAAAACTCAGCGATTCTGTTTTCAACTAGTTCGTATAAAATTCGAAAAATGTGTTTTCCAGTAGTTCACCTGAAGCTTGACGATTCTGATTTCCATTAATTCCTCTTGATCTTTTCTCTTCAATAAGCGTATATCCCTGGAACTCTACGATTCTGGAATCCATCCCGGCATCTGACTCTGATACGCTATGATTTGTTGGAACACACGCAAGGGGCGGTTCCTATCCTAACCTAATCTGCCGTGGTTTAATTTGACTTTTACGGAAATTCATATAAGCCAAAGCATTTGTCAAATACAAATTAAATTCTTTTGAAATTTACTTCTTGTGTTTATTTTTTAAAGTATGCAAGTTGAGAGTTGAGATGTATTCCCAATATTCAAGAAGCACTTAATTCTTTTGTCAAAAGTTATTTTCTTGGGGCTTGTCAGCTGACCCAAATAACTCTTACATCACCTAACTTGCAACAGAAAAAAGGGATTCTAATAAATATAAGCCCCTACACATAGCATAATAAATTTCTTCTCTTTCACATACTGTATGTATGAAAACGGTTGGTCTGAAGACATTAGTACAGATCCTTTTCGATTAATGTTACAAGCCAAACCTTTTTTCACTTAAAAAGGAAAATGTACCGACGTAACGCCTTAACGCGACGAGAAAAAGCGAAAAGAATAACGCATCCAATAGGCGAAAGCGGCCACTACATAAACGTCAATGAATAAAATAGAGAGGCAGATTAATGTTAAATTGCACGATCTCGAAACGTTGAGTTAAATGGAAAGGTCGTGTTCTTCTCCCTCACGAACGGGTTATTAATCATACTTATGTGTACTTACCGTTAGCAACAGGTGGAGAGTTATAATTCAGGTTACTTCAACCAATGAATGCCTGTCTGAAATCACGAAGGTTGGAAAATTGTGAAAATATGTACTGTAACGAATTTTCTAGTTCGCTTATTTATTTAACAATTATTTATTTCAACTCTTTCTTTAATAACTTAAACACTACTAACAAACTTAAACTACTTATTTATCTGACAAACAATAATGCACTTTATTTATATCACTTTGTATCTGGCCGTTGAATATTTATATTACGCGTCTGGAAATCAACTGTCTCGCTGACACAGAGACGAGGATATATATTTACCGAAAGAAATTACTAGAAAACACGCGAAGCTATTTCGACCGCTTTCCAGATAAAATGACTTGTTATGTAGAATTCCAAAGGATTAACGATAAACATAATCACCATGCTGCGAAGATATTATTGGAAACTAGAATAGTCGACATCCATAATTCCTACAGAGAACATGAATCTTCAAAGTTAACTTAAATTGATGGGAACTAGAATTGTAGAACTCTGGTTAAATTATTGGAAAACAAAGATTAGAAAAACAAAACTAAAGATTTTCACATACTTTATTTACTAATTAATTCCTTATTTTTTGAACTTGTTATATCTTCATCTAAGAATACATCGGAATCAACGGTGTAATTCAATGACGGTAGGGGTATTAGCCCTCGGAGTAATTGTTTCTGTTGATTCCATATTTATAATTATATTTATAATATAGCCTGTAAAGGCCTTTCTGCCAGCGCCCACCTGATGAGACCCGATAGGTCAAAACCGGTCATGAGATGTGGCTTTCGATTCGTTGTGCCTACTTGGTAGGACGCGTTCCAAATGTGAGATCGTTGATCTTAATATTTAGACGAATAAGGATTTTAATTCCTTCTTTTTTGAATATGATAAATATCAGTTTCTATTTATTCTCTCTTGACAATTCTCTAACCGAACTTCAACTTCTTAAGAAGTTATACGTTAACCTTAAAATTATTTAGAACAAATTGATTTATTTACTAGTTGACGGTGTCGTAACGATGAACAAATTTAATAGAGGACAGCAATTTTCAAGTGAGAATAAATAGAAATTGAAATTTATCGGCATTTTCATTTATAAGATTAAATTAAATTATTACCCCACGTAAAAGTTTTAAATAAGAAATTTCAGTTTCTCTATGACTGCGTTACAGCGAAAATGATATCAAGACACACTTTTTATGCTCCAAGGTACTAACTTCTCCTGTTTTTGATTGCAATTCAAACAACCAAAAAACTAAAAATAGAGTTTTATAAAATAAATTTATCTAAGTCTTTTTCTTAGTCTTATTTGGCTCATCAGTGTTGATAGCCGTAATCATGTAAGTTACTGAAGACATCTAAGGATTGTAGGCAATCATAAATATTTGTTTCTAACTGATTATGACACCTTGGGCATCGAAACGCGTTTTAGATTAGTAAACGTTTTATGTGGAATTTCGAGTTTTACCATAAATATGTTGATTTTTTCCAAATGTATCTAAAAACATTAGGGCAAACATAGTCTTTCAAACTAACAAATACATCAAAGCTAGGCGATTAGTTGATTGAATTGAATACAATAGAAATTAGCACAAGATTCATTAAAATCAAAAGTCAATAATATCTATATGATAAACTGCAGATTTGTGAGAAAATCTTTAGAGTCAAGCAGATGCAGGATTATTGAACTTTGGGGATCTATTATTCGTTTTAAACTTTTTATGGTAGTAGCTAGTACTAGATGAAACTTATCCATACTTTTACGAAAATAAAATAACAAAAAAGTTTCACGAAAATTGTATTGCTTCACTACAATATTGTTTCACCACACAGTGGCATCATCAGGTGATGAATATTCAATACAATTTTCGTGAAACTTTTTTGTTGTTTTATTTTCGTAAAAATCTATTATTCGTTTTAAACAAATACTAAATTACTGCTAAATAACATTTAGTTGTTGGTCAAAAATTACCAGATGCGGATTAGGATTTCCATCTTATTAGATCTTGTCAGAACACCACAGGTAGTCAGTAGCTATAGTTAGCTACCTAAAAAGATCAAACCGCGATACCCATCTGGTAATTTCGATAAATCATTGACCAAGAACTGGCAGATCATTGTCTGAGCCTAGGACATAAGTTAGACATAGAAAACACAAAAATCTTACACACGAATATAACAAAGGGTAAAAAGTTATCACTTCTAGAATCCTTAGAAATAAGCAAAGCTTTGTATAAAAAAGAAGAACTTATGAACAACCAACTAGAATTAGTAACCTACTCCTCCCCACTTATTTTAAGTAGACTATAAATACGTGAATTGTTTAGATTTAAGTTTAGTAATTAGTAATACTCTTGATAATGATCACGTAGATCGAAACGATATTGTCGAGTACAATAAACAATTGGTGAAACTTTTTCCATTCTTTTATTTATTTTCCCTTTTGAAGAACTAAATGCTGTTTATTAACTTGGTTTGCATCGTGGATTTGCTTATTCAAGTAGATACCAAGTAGTATATTAAGTAGATACAAGATAGATAGATAAAAATAAATAGTTTGATAGTGACAGTTGTATTAATTATGCGGTATTGGTGACAGTTGTTTAGCAAATATACGACAATATGAAATATCACAGTTAGCAGTAAATATTACTAGATGACGACATACTGACTTTAATACGACATCAAATTACTTTTAATTAAACGCTCTTCTTTCATTGCGCCTAACATTTAATGTTTTCGAGTTAGTTAAATATTTCTAAGCAATTTCGATAATTCATTAAGATATGTTTGTAACTTTTGTAACGGACGATTTTCAGGTATGGGTTGATGCTGCCACTCAGGTTTTCTTTTCGTTGGGACCTGGATTTGGGGTGTTATTGGCTTATGCATCATACAATAAATATCACAACAATGTATACAAGTAAGTTCATTATTTTAAATAAATAATTAAAATAAAAACTTAAATACAACAAAACAACAAAATTAAAAACATAAAAAGGAATAGCTGTGGGTAAAAGTACCTAATCGATTATGTATAAGACAGTGTTGTTAATTACTTGGATAGAATATGCGGTGGGTTTGTTGTGAAACATTGTAATAATATGAAAAAATTATAAAAATCAGAATATCTCACACAAAATTTTAGTATTAGTGTAGGATATTATTTATTGTATTAATAATAATAATGGATAAAACAAACAAGAAAGAAAGAAAAACGAACACTTCTTAATATACTTCTAACTATTCGTAAAATTTCCGTCTTATAAACCCTATATGTCTTTCCCCCCCGAACAACACCCTTTCACTGCCACTACTCTCCCTATTCCTTATTGTAATAGAAAGGTGATGCACACCACCACACACACACATACCTTTCCGGTCCACAATAACCCGAAAATAAAAACACTCATACAGTACAAAATCGATATGGTAAAAAACATGCATTCAAAGAAACCGACAAAATTAAAACTACAACCTGTCCCACATTAGTAACTTTAACATTTAATACGTTTCGACCTCTCGGTCATTATCAAAGAGAATTACAAAAATACCAGTTTATACAGTTATGGAACAAACAATTTATACGTAGGGAATGTTTTAACTAGCGCAATCTCTGATATTATTTACAGGAACACAAAATTATGGGCTATTATGCCCTTCAACTTGGTTATTTAGAGTAATGCTTAAATTAGAAGTTGATGATTTTTGAATTTCTAATTTTTCTAAAAAAATTTAATTTCCTGACATTATTTTACACATCTAGTATAACAAAGGTTATTTTTACTAATAGTGTGTTTATTATCCAAACAATGTTGGGATTGCCGTTTTTTATATTTATTAATGATCTTTCATGTTCGTAAAATCTAATGTCGAATCTTCGTCCTGTTACACCAATATAAACGCCTTTATTAGATGCAAGATTAGAAGCGAGGGCATCTGGTATTTTTTAACGAGTATGTACCTGAAATTTTGAAAATTATACCCACAGAATACCGGCTGTTGACTGTATATATATATATATATATATAGACGATAAGTATGACCTGAAATTTATTAAATCTGTTACTCTTGAGAAAGGCATTGTTATGTCGAAACAATATTGTAGAGTTTACAATAAAATATTTTGAAACATTTAAAAGTGATTTTCATTCCTTCAATTATTAAAATAATTTTTCACAAGGATGTAACCAGGTCAACAATTGATTATAAATTACAAATATTCCGGCTAAAATTTGTAGTAGTAAGTGGGACCAATTTTCTTAAATGTTTTTTTTTATTAATTATTCCATTCATTCTTTATTTTAGGGATGCCATTTTAACAAGTGTTATCAATTCGGCTACAAGCTTCGTGGCTGGTTTCGTAATATTTTCTGTTTTGGGTTATATGGCCAGAACTGCCGGTGTTCCAATAGACCAAGTGGCAACTGAAGGACCTGGTTTGGTTTTCGTTGTATATCCTGCTGCCATTGCTACGATGCCTGGTAGCCAATTTTGGGCCCTCATTTTCTTTATGATGCTTTTAACCTTGGGACTCGATAGTTCAGTAAGATTTTACGTATTTTATTTGTTGGCAGATAATCAAATTTAAAAAAAACAGCGAACTTTAGTTAATTATACAGTGAAAAAAAATATTTATGAAATAGGTATGTTATACTTATACAAATAACGATAGGTTTACTACAAGGCATGTTTTTTTAAGTAAGTACCGTTTTGAAATTCTGCTGCTGCAGCGCTGCGGTCAACGTACGGCGCATGCGCACTGAGTACCTACATCTCTCACCTACGCACTGACACCATTACAGTCTAATTCGCCCTTGCCCTGATTTGTCTTGTTTACTGAGTGTTTAAGATGCCTCCGATAATTATGAGTCCCGCCGACTGTGAAGTCCGGTTTCGATTTCTTAGTGCTAGAGGACTAAAACCGATTGATATTCATCGTGAGATCTGTGCAGTTTACGGACAATACATTATGAGTTATTATATTACGAAATATGGAATGGTAAGGAAATGGGTGAGAGCATTTAAAGATGGCTGCGGAAATGTATATGACAATGTCCGTCCGCATGTAGCTAATCGGACCAAAGATCTCATCACATCTTTTCACTGGGAAACTCTATATCATCCTCCGTACAGCCATGATCTGGCGCCCAGTGACTACCATTTGTCCCTACACTTGAAGAAACATCTGGACGGTCAGCGTCTTCAAGACGATGACGAAGTCACAACAGTTGTGATGCAGTGGTTAACAAGTCAGGCGGCAGAGTTCTATGAGAAGGGTATTCAAAACGTTATGATATTATATGAAACGGTCAAGCGTTATGACAAGTGCCTCAATATTGAAGGAAATTATGTAGAAAAGTAGATTAAGGTACAGGCTTTCATGTAAAAATAAACTTATTAAGATATCTTTTATTAATTTTAAAACGGTACTTACTTAAAAAACATGCCTCGTATTATAACGTATCCATCACGAACTGTATTTACACTTGTCGCCTTATTATCTACCTATAAAACTACCCTCTTTTAGAATGACCAGAATGAAATACAAAAATATCAACAACGGACCTTATCTTATAAACTTAGAATACTTTCCTTATACCTAATTATGTATATTTACATATAGTTGTAACTAAAAAATAACATTATTCTATTCTCAAAATCTATTCGAAACGTTCAATTGCGTAGTGACGAATAGTTGCAAATTAACAGCGTAGAGAGGGGGTTGTTAGGGTAAGTAAATCAGTTGAATTAATTCACTTGTGTTCCGTGTTCAGTACTTTTCCTCTCAGTGATACGCGCCGCTGAACTACAAGTTGACGCTTCGGTTCGCTTATTGGCTCTTTCATTTATTGCTATGCTAAAAGTTTCCGCCTAGCTACCTGTCAATCTGACAGTCGCTGAATCTCCTTAGGTGCCGGCCGCTGTATCTAATATTATACCGCGTGCGTCCCCTCTACAATGTTATAACCGAATTTTACCGCAAGTATTTCCTTTTTTGCAGTTCGGCGGATCAGAGGCAATAATAACGGCGCTAAGTGACGAATTTCCGAAAATTAAAAGAAATCGTGAAATTTTTGTTGCCTGCTTATTCACGTTGTATTTTATGGTGGGACTGGCTTCGTGTTCTCAAGGAGGGTTTTACTTTTTTCATTTGCTGGATCGTTATGCCGCTGGCTACTCTATGCTTTTTGCCGTTTTCTTCGAAAGCATTACCGTTTCATGGATATATGGTAAGACAAATATATAATTCCTTTGTACCTTGCTGTTTTAAAATTCTATACCTCTAATTGTGTTTTGTATTATTAGTAAAATTAAAGACTGATTTATATATAATACACAAATCAACAAAAAATAAATAAAACATTATTTATATATCTGTAACTATTTCTTAAGTAGCAGTTTTTATTGAAATAAACACACAGTTGATAACTTCCACAATTTATTAAATAAACTTGACACGTGTTTCGCCAACACTGTGGCTTCTTCAGAAGTACAAAATCTACTTAAAACTACCTAAGAGTAGATGTCTATAAATAGGGTGGTACATCTTCATTAGAGTGAGGGAAAAGATTTAATAGTGGTGAGAGATTTATATCTACTTGGTCATTAAGTAATATGTCTGTATTTTTATATTTGTTAATCTCTTTAGATTCTAATAGTGTAAGTTTTAAACTTTTATTTTCAATTTTTAGATCTAAATTAAATATATGGTTATCTTCTAGCACGTGTTTAGCATAGTTAGAATCGGTTTTTTTATATATCTATATGATCTAAAATGTTCGTTCAAACGAATTCTAACACGTATAGTACGCTAAAAATTTATTTAATTAAAAAAGAATGAAATTTTTGAAAATGAATGGATTTTAATACGTTTATAAACTTAGTGACCACACAATATTTCAAAAAAAACAGAAATGTTATATATATGTCATGAAGGTTCAAAAATACGTTAAATCTCGAGCTCGATTTGGAGTTATTAAATGCTCACAATTTTTTAATACTATTATCTTATTGATCTTATTTAACCAACATTTCTTAAAACAAGAAATTAAATGAATATAGCAGCTATACATAAGAATACAACATTTTTCTACGATATTGGGGAGTCAAATTAGATTTTCACTTCAGAAAAAACTTCGATGGATGATTTCTTTTGCAACGTTCTCAAAAAAGTATATAGAATAACATAACAAAGTGCTAAATTTTTCGTTTAACAATTTATATGAAAAAATGCGGCTTTTGCAAACATTTTTAATTCGATTGCTGCTAAGAAACTGATAGCGCCATTTGAATGAACGAGAATTTTAATAAAATTTCTAATACTTTATATAAACAAATCAGGTGTTTAAAAATTAGAATACGGAACATGTCATAAAGTATACATAGGTCAGACAGGACGATCCTTAAAAAAAATAAAATAAAAGAACATTTTAATTCCTTGAAACAATTAAAAAATTACTCCAACTACGCCACAAACTTCTTCAGTGAAAAACATAAAATAAATTTAAATTATAAAAATTGTATACCGAATGGAAAAGTTACAAATTAAACCTTCTTGAATGTATGGAAATTAATAAATTTAAAAATCAAAATGTATTATTAAATGACCAGATAGATTTAGACAATTCTCCACTACTGAACCTTATTTATACCCTTCACCCTCCCACTTAGTTAATGATCAAACTTCTGAAGAAACCACAAGGTGGTGAAACATACGTGAAGTTTTTCCTGAATACCTGATTCCTAATTAAATAAATAAACCATTATTTAATTTATCCTACTAAATGTTTGTTTTTGTTTCATTCTAATACAGGAACTTCGCGATTTTGTAACGATATCCGGGACATGATAGGTTTTTCCCCGGGACTATATTGGCGTTTTTGTTGGAGGTTTGCAGCTCCACTGTTTTTGATATTTATTATTGTGTATGGCCTACTTGATTATGAACCGCTCAGATATGAGGGCTACGTTTACCCGAATTGGGCTAATGCTCTCGGTTGGACCATTGCTGGTTCTTCTGTTGCTATGATTCCAACAATGGCGCTTTTTAAACTACTTACGACTCCAGGCTCTTTCGTAGAGGTAAGTTTTATATATTTATATTCGTTTTTACGTTAACATTATTACATTTTGAACATTTTATGCAAAACAAAAAAAAAATATTCGATATACCACATTTGATTTATAATAAAATTCTTGTCAAACTTCCACACTTTTTATTAATTCAACAATCGTTTCGCCACTTGTGGCAAGTTAGGATAATAAAAAATATGGATATAATGTGAATAATAAAACAGTTTCCACAAAATTTATATTGTACTTTACAATTGTTACGCCTAACTTAGGCTTCTTCAGAAGTAATATGGTACAATAAGTTTACTTAACTACTTATCTTATATAGTGTTGTAAAATATTGTATAATTTATTGCTGCATCTTTTCTTTGTCATTCTGTAATACTCTTCACCACAATTATCTGTCTTTGTACCTTGTAGTCACCCCCTTCAATTTATGACCTGCAGCTGCCAACAACCTTATATGTTCATCATCGCTATAGCTATCTCCATCTCTTATTACTGCGTCTTTCCTTTTCTATTTCTTCCGCCTCTTTTCTCCCATAAGTTAAGTCAGTGTCAATTGATACCAAATGTACATCTTGTAAATAGTGTTAATAGACGTTACAAGCAAATCATTTGTGTATTAATCAGAAATTTAATACCTGCAACCCTTTAATTAGGTTTATCAGGACGTTTCATGTACTACCACCGCACCCTTAAGTTCACTTGAGATTTATCGAGTGCATGATACATATAGTTTTGAGTTAAGGTGAGGGTGAACCAAAAGATTGAGTAATGGTGAATTATTAAGGTCTACTTGGTCGTTTAAAATTGTGTTTGTGTTTTTATATTTGTTAATTTATATGGTTTCAAGTAGGGACAATCTAGGGTTTTTATTTTCTACATGTAGTATATCGAAATTATCATTAAAAGTATGTTTTTCTTCAATTAGATGTTTAGCATAATTTGAATTTAATTTATTGTTTTCGTATGACTTTTTGAGGCACAATCGATATACTACATACACGTTAGATTGTCCCTACTTGAAACCATAGAAATAAACATATAAAAAAACACAAACACACTTTTAAACGACCAAGTAGACCTTAATAATTCACCATTACTCAATCTTTTCGTTCACCCCCCACCTTAACTCAAATGTATATAAAATAAGTAGCTTAAGTAAGTTTAATATATTACTTCTGAAGAAGCCTAAGTTAGGCATAACAATTGTAAAGTACAATATAAATTTTGTGGAAACTGTTTTATTACTCACCTTATTAAAAGTGTGGATGTTTGACAAATGTTTTATTTATTATAAATTAAAATGAACTTCCATAAAGTACGAATAGAATCAATCAATTATGATGTAATATGACAGATCTTCAAAAAAAATTAAAATCTGCCCCCTTGCACGTAACATAAGTATTAATATTTATGAATACAGGCTTTCACGACCGTTGTACAGTAGAAATTTCTTCCAGCTTCTGCCTTAATTAAATAAAAACAAGTCAATTCCCAAGTACTAATAGTTTTTAAGGAACAAATTCTCAAAAAAAAAACCATTTTATTAAGTCTCTCATCTTTGGATAAATATAAGAAAATGCACAGTGTTTTGTCATCCAACGAATCTATTTATAAAAATAAATAGTTGTCAAATACTTTAATTTTTAATTTAACATCTATTTTTATTGAGTTCCTTTTTAGGTATGCATTAGTCACCAGTATTTTTCCTTTATTCCGAACAAATTTTCTAATATTTTGTTTTAGTCTTTAGAACATGTCATTTATAATTCCAATCTCTGTCACGTAAAATAATTAAAATCATGTAGCACACCTTATCAAATTTGCTACCATTCATATTAAACGTATGTATATGTCGTAGCGCCCCCTACATGAATAAAATTTGCCTTTGGAAGGGCGCTAGACTGTCAAATAAAACATCAAAAACATACACACAAGTTTTAATATGGTCGGGTTCGAAGTACACTATAATAAATATGCACACAAATTTAAGAAATCTAAGCAGTTCTTTAGTGTTTAATTTTATACTTTCATGTAAATAATTCATATTTAATTTATTGCTTTTGTACACAATTAAAAAAAAAAGTGGTTCCGCCCGGGATCGAACCGGGGACCTTCTGCGTGTAAAGCAGACGTGATAACCGCTACACTACGGAACCAACTTGTAGTTTGTGCTCATACAGACTATTTTTCTACATTTATAAAATATATAAAAAGTTTTATTTTAATATAGTAGATGATACAACAAATACTTACTCTTAATTTATTCCTCTTTTACAGAGATTTAAAATACTAACAACACCGTGGTGTGACGAAACAAGCACACCAGTCCCTGTAAACGGTATTGTACAATCTGAAAATAACGAAGTTCGATTGACATCGGCGAGACAATCTATCGACGATCAAATCCCGGTAACTGACGTTTAAAGGAGGAAATATATCAAGACGTAGTGCACATTAATGTAGGGACTTGTTAATTATGTATTGAGCAATACAATAGATATATGTAATAATAATTAGTTTCTCGATAAAATTGGCAACAAAAAAAAATGACACAAGATCCAAGTTTCCTGTAAGTATATATATTATTACACATACCTACCTACTCAAATAATAATTGAAATTGACAGTTTCAATAATTCTTGGCAACCCTGGTTTTAGTTGAGACAATTTATAGGTGAATACATTGTGTATTTATTTATTATTTTCTCATACCACTACAATAAGAAAAGAGTAGCGAATGAAAGTTAAAATTATGTTTACATAAAATCCAAAATTGGATTTTTAGATAAATAGATTGAAAACAAAAATAATGTATTATGAATGCTGTACACTGCTATTTTACTTGTGCTAATAAATTACAGTAATCTCTCGATTATCCACAACAGTCAGGGCCAGGTATTAACCAAAAACTTTGCATTATTTTCATTTGATAAGCTTTCTTGTTGATCCGTTTATATGACGACGTAGGAAATAAACCAATAATAAATTCGAAATTCCTGTTTAAAGCGAGAAAATTTACACGGAATTCCGAATGATAGAGCATTCAAGATAGTCGGGTTGCATATTACCGGGATTGTACTGCAATAGGGTGTTCAGTAAAATTAGATTAAATAAATAGTACCGAATTAGGTCGGAATTACATTATTATTTAAATAATAGATAATAAGTACCTATATTCCTCCATTTCTTTATTTCAATTTTTATGAATATATCGAAAGTAAAACAGCGGCCGCTTTAATATGCATTTGTAAATAATAGCGAATGTTCAGTGAGTAATAAGTACGTGTAAAATGTAAATACTAGAAAAGTAAGTTTAAATATAGGCATTACTATTTATAGATCTATGTACACACATACACGCATAATACGTATGCAGTTAAGTGTAAAACAGCTAAATTGAGGACCATTTTAGAAGAAGAAAGTTGAAATTAGAACTTGCCGTACCCTTACGTTTTGTATACTATTGTTTACTAATATTTTTTATAATCACGATGCTCAAACAGCCATTTGAGCATTTGTGGTTCCTTTTTTATAAAATAATACATTATATAGTACCTATACACGTTTATATGTAAGTATGTCTAAGGGGCCATTCGTGTACTATGTAAGACAATTTAGAGAAAGGGGTCGACCATGTCTTATTTTTGCTTACAAGGGGGTGAAAGGTGGTCTCAATAATGCGCAAAGTTAAGATTATAGACAAACATTAAAACAAAACCAAGGTTGATTATATGTATCCATTTTTTCCTTTAGATTCTTACGTAATAAATATTAAACAGGGGGGAGGGGTCGGCCTATTCTTATTTTCTCTTACGTGGGGTAAAGGGGTCAAAAACTGTCAAAAATCGTCTTAAGTAATGAATGGCCCCCAACCGTAGAATCATAACCCAGATTTACTGTATGTGGAAATTTTAGATGTGGGAGGTAGATTCGGATTCTTGTACAATAATTTATTTATACAAGGATTCTGAACTTGTATATTGTTGAGAAAATATCATGTTATACTTTACAAATGTAAAACCAAAAAAAAAAAGAGAAAAGGACAGACCATAAGAAATTGAATTAATTAACCCGGAGTTACAATATATTTAGGTTGTCTTTTCATTCATTCATTAAATTTTAACTTTTAAATTGAATAATTTTATAGTCATTCGTATACAACAGCCAAATACGAACGACTTTTTGTATTATTATATTAATATAAATAAAATAAAAATAATAATTTTATTATAATCGATGTATATTCATGTGCAGGAATTGAGATAACTAAAGCAGCCATATAGTTATCTTGTTCTGTGAATTGAACTCTTGTATACCTTATTTAATAAATCAAACAAATATAACATAAAAAGAAACAATAATTCATATTTGTACATTTTTGTTTTACGTTGTTTTATGAAGAAGATTCTTGTAACAGCCATTGCAAGGTTCCCTTCAATTACACGAATAAATAAATCATCGTTTCTAAGAATTTGTTGTTACTTAACATTCCTACCTACAAACATTTTTTTTATTTAAATATATTTTATTTTAATTTTTTTACCTAGAACAATACAAAGAACTACAAGAATAAAAAAAATTATAGGTACATCTTAGTTGGGAAGAAATGGGGATTTTTGAGCATGGCTACAACTTTTAAGAAATTTTCTTAGGGATTCTGTAGACACAAAAATATCAAAACTACTTCGGAACTCACTTTTTTACATTTTTTTCGAAAACTATAAGAGATTCGAAATGCGTTTAGAATCAATAATAAGTATCAATCGAAATTTTACTTTTAAAAATATCGTTCAACACCAACCCCTATCTATCTATATGCCATAAAACGGTAATGAAAATAATAAAATACATTATCCACCACTCTACCAGTTTTATTCCAAATTTTTTCCCCCATTTCTCAATTTTGTAGAAAACCACGAAACATTGATGTTAGGGAAATTTTACTAATTATTCACTCCTTGCCCGCAATCAGAAAATCCTTACTTACATTATTTTTTGTTTCTAGTAAATGAAAATTTCCTGTAAATTCGAACCATACTGGAAAATTCCGATTTCCCAGTAGGCGAATGCGCGAGTAAACTAATATATACAGGAAGATCATGAAATAGCGGAATTTGATCAAAAAGTCACTACCTTTTCATCACATCGTCGTCTTAATATGCTTCCTTAAAAGCTTGTTCATATTCCACGTTTAGTGCATAATTATTGTTATTGATAAGTTGAAAGTATTTGGCGTTATCACTTGGTGTATCATGTTTAATTATAAATTAATAACAAACAATAAAAACACTTTGAATTAAGTAAAATTTCCAACTGTTTTTATTGTTTGTCATTAATTGTTACTGAATTGTGAGCTCTGCCTTTTGTTAGTTTTATTTTTAATTGTTCATTAAAAACACTTCATCTTTACAGTAATACATAATAACTTACAAAATATGGTAACTTGCTAATTTTACAACTTCTCACACTACCTATGCCATCTGTCGTGTACAGACAGAAGATTAAAAAAAAATCTGCAATACCATGAGACAACTATATGGCGATGTTAAAAAAATTAATTAAAAGCGTTTCCAAGTTTAATGACAATGCCTTTTACATGTTCCAGTCAGTTATCGATTTTTAAAATCAAAAACTTAAATAGAAACGAGTGGTATCACTTCATTTAATAGAAAAATATGACGAATGCATAGTAATGAATAATCATGTTCCAGAGGTTGAGTAGGTCTGGATGGGTTTCATTTATTAATGTCTTTTATGGGGGCAGTTGAAACTAAAGCTAAATACGGACTTAAGACTTTTCTGTATTATATATGCCGAAAAAAATGTGGAAAAGGTGTTATATGGGCACGAATAATCAAGAGCTATTTAAGCTCAAATCACAGCTCAGTAGTTTAGTCCTTAAAAAATTCGCAAAAAAATAAAGCAAATGCTTTCTTACCTTACTACATGCTCCAGTCCCTGTTCGGCTTTAAAAATATTTGATTATTTAAAGTTTTTTTTAAAACACAAGTACAGTCCGCTCGCCGCCAACTGACATCAATAATTAGAATTGTTTCATAAAACCTCTCACTTCTATTATTAAATATATCAAAAAAAAAAGTTAAATGGTAATTACTAATTGAAAATACTTTTTATTATTTACAGTTAAACGACAAAATATATAGGTCACATCCGAAACACATCTAGTTTCATATCATCTGAAACCTTCAAACCTCTTCATCTTTACTGCTCTCGGAATCATCAACAATCATTTAAAGAAATTGTTAAAAATTGCAACCGCTTGTCTGTGATGAGCTTAAACCTTCCTTGATCTGTGGCTACAGATCAATCTGTGGCTTAAAGTATAAAAACATGGAGAGACAACCTACTTTTTCACGATTGGTTTTTATAGGTTAGAGACGGTTGTTGCTAATATATGGTTGCAGCTACTCGAGAATCTTGTCCAGTTTCATTTAAAAAAAATTAACAATGCCGAATAAGTGTTGCATACGCAACTGCAGAATTGAACTGTATGATCCGGAATGTATAAATATAAGTTTTCATAAGTAAATAAAGAACCGATAAAAAATACATGATATTATTAAGGTTAATATTTTTACTACATGTTTTTTGTAGAGTACCGTCTGATGAGAGCAATAAACAAAAATGGCAAGAATCTGTAAATCATCACAGTGGTGAATTGAAGAAGAACTCGTACGTTTGCAGTTTGCACTTTGAAAAAAATTGCTATGTTGACACTCCTTTGGGTATCTATCGAAGGCTGAGGAAAGGATCTTGTCCTACAATTTTTTTCCCATCCAAAAAATACCTAAAGTAATATAAAATTAACTCCAATTCTAAACGTTATAGTTGAAATTTGTGTAATTTAGCATAAGAAAAATAAAAAATGTAATATATTTGTAGGCGAAGTAAACAAGAAACTGCTAATACTACTGATCATCAATATGGAGAAAATAATTGTAATCACAACATTTCAATTGAATATGATAATGAAAATACTGTAATGCCATTTAATTCTGTGATTAATGTTCCCATTGATACACTACAAGTGAAGGATGAAAAGCATCAAGTTTCAAATATGTAAGCTAATTCTCTTTTAGATTAATTATCATTGAATAATGTACAAATTTTTATTAGTCTTATAATTTTAATATAATTGGTAACAAAGTTAGTAAGTCCAATATACAAGGTGGGTAAATTACAATGTTTGGGATAACTCTATAACTAGAAGAAATACAAAAAAAAATATCAATGGCAACTTTTTCTCTTTTTTGGAGACAAATTTGCTGGTGCATTCAAAAACTTGCCGTCGTCTTTGTTTTTGAGTAATAAACAAAAGTTTGAAGTTTGGAGTTTTGGTTCCATGTCCGGATCTTGTAAAATTAAAATAAAAAGCAATTTTACCTACAAAATCAGGTATTTTTAAGTTTTAACATAAAGTTGTATTTTTTTATAATAGGAATCGTAGGTATATGTTTTAGTTCAAAAGATAATTTTTCTTCTTTTCAAATAAATGTTATAATATATATGTTTAAGCATTTTATAACAAAAGCAATCTTTTTACCTTTTGCATTTTTTGTATTGATTTATAATAGGCGTCAGTCATATCTATATGACAATGACCATTCCAGCATATCATATTTTTTATATGACATTTTGAAGGTTGAAGATGAAAGGAGTTAATTATGAAATTGCAAATTAATACTTGAAAACAAAAGACAATAGCAAGTTTTTGAATACACTAATAAATTTGTCTCAAAAAAAGATATGGAGTAGGTACCAATTTTTTTTTGTTTGTATCTCTTACCGTTGCTGAGTTGTCCTATCTGAACATTGAAATTTGCCCACCTTGTACATTCAATTTCTAATAATATAAAACATTCAAAAGAACTTATTAATTCACAGGAAAGATAACAAAGTTTTCACATTAATCTTCTGCACATTTGTATGTATGTATGTACATTAATTATATAAATTCATTTTTATTCAATTTCAGTGAATTACATGGTTTTGGTGGCCTACGTAAAAAGTCACTTGCAAGTATTGATTTAGACTCGTTACCACTGACCATAGATCCGAAAATTATTTTTGAATATTTAAAAAATGGTCAAGAGGAAATTTTATCACTACAAAGACGACTTAAGATTGCAACCACGAAACTTTATCGTTTTCAGAAACGAATGAATAATGTTAAAACATTAATTTGTAAGGTAAAATAAAAAATTATATTCCATACAGCGTCAAATATTCTTCCAATAATTACAAGTAATTAAGATAATCACTATAAAAAAATTGCAGGGGAAATATAATGTAAATACTACATCAGATCTCAGATGAGATTATTTTGTAGACATTATTCTATGATGTTAGACTGCAGTTTATATTCGAATTGTCAGAAAGTTTACTTTCCCTGCATTACAGTGGGATATAAAACGGAATCGCATGACATTCCCATGACATTATTTCACACGGAGTTGTAAGGGTAGTTTACGAGGACATTTCCAAACGCATCCCTGGTATCAGACGGCTCGTGATGAAATGAAGTGGATGTTCTGCAAATGTTTAGTAACGTATTAACGTAGTTAATTCAATCCTACAATCCTAGAAGCAAGTCTGGTACAACTACGTCCGTCTCAAAAAGTAAAGAAGGAGAACAAACTCGCATTTTTTAATTTTTTGACCTACAAATCGATCCAATTGTTCTTCGTTAAATTTATTATTAAATTGGTACTTTTTAATCAATGTTTTCTTCATATATATGAGTTTTGAAAAATATCTTCACATAAAACAAACCATGAACGAGTTTTTAAGCTTCTTGTCCTGAATTGTTAATATTAATTTACAACTAGCCCCTTCTCTGTTACAGCTTCTGCCCAGTGGCAGAGCGTTTGTCATTTACGTTCTGATACGTATTAACTTTTTCTAAAGCCTCTAGTTGGGTAAATGTAGTAGACTGCTCGGCTACAAATTAGGCAGCTCGCGTTATTTTATCACCAAATCCCAAAAATCAGTTTAATGTACTGGCCCCGCATGCTATTTACAACTATATACACTAGTTTAATTGAACGTCATGAATGCTACTTATTTACGAAAATTAAATGACTATGATTGATTACGTGAAACTATATGTTATTGATACTATACGTTTATAGAGATCTTGATTTGATTTGTGCTATATGTTAAATGTACTAAAAATGATCTCTCCTAAATGTTTGATGTTTTTATCTAATATGTTGAAATTGAATTTTTGAATGAATTGATTGAACTGTATTAACTGTATTGAATTAAATTGTAGAAATACTTATATTGACATGAATTTAAGAACCGCCCCCAGACGAGGGGTGGTTCCGATGCACCGACACTTAAAAACAACAAAACAAACAAAAAGGAGGGAAAACGTAAACACAAAAAATGCAACATTGTAAGCTATGTTATAAATATATAATCGATTTAAAATATTAATCCAAGTGATGCGAATAATAAACTACATATACAGACAACTTAACCTAAGGTACACTCTTCTTAATACTATGCATTTAATATCATCTTGTATTCCATTTTTTGTTGAAGAGTGTTAAGTGAGTTTAGTTGAACTTAAATAGTGATCGTATGTATAATCGTCTATGTAAGAAGGACCCTGAAAAGTAAGTACTAATATTTTTCTAAACTGAAACTAATAAAAATATATCTTAGCTCTACGACGAATCCCATTTATTTTATAATAATTTCACTGTATTTTCTACCTAGACCACTACTATCAAAATAGGGAAAATACTTTTTTGTAATCTATTAAAGATTAAAAAAGAACTAACAACAACAGTTTTCAATTAGATTAAGGAATTAGATAAAAATATAATAAGCAACACTGTAACTCCTCTAGAGTGAGTGTATGTAGCACTTTTAAGAGGGACACAAGTTACCAGCAATGTTACGTATTTAATTTAAAAGCTTTTTTAGAATTTTAAATGAATTAACAATATACTTATGTAAATAAAATAGTTTAATAAAAAACTGCAATTTCAACTTATGCAGTCTTTAGCAAAAGTAGGTTTTTTAATTTTTTAAGAATTTTAAATGAATTAACAATATACTTATGTAAATAAAACGGTTTAATAAAACAATCTGCAATTTCAAACTTATGCAGTCTAGCAAAAGTAGATTTTTTTTTATTTTTTATTTAAATTAATGTGTATGTATGTATTGAAATTTGAACGTGAAGTAATTATAATGTAGTACATATACATACGACAAATAGACCCAAAACACGTTTTAATAAAAAGGAACCGTGAGTAAACTTAGTATCGGGTAGATGGCGCTAAATATACAAACACCTAATAAAATATAAACTTTAATTTATGAGGGATGGTAAAGAAACTGTTTGTGTTATCGCTTCTCGGCCTTTTGGCTAAGATCAAAGTGTAGTATCTGTTCTTATCAGCTTAATATCTGATACGCCCCGCATGCGGGGCCAGTATATTAAACTGATTTTTGGAAATTGATGGAGATTTAAGAGCTTGCTCTATCTCCGTCGCGGGTTGGCCTGGCATTGCAGTACCGCTAGGATCGGCCCAAATAAAATAATTCAAACATAGATTTCAGTGAACATTTTCTCACAAATACGACAAATTAATCATAAAACATGAAAAATAAAGCGATACAGTTATAATTCAGTAGGCTTCAATCCTCGATTTTACCATGATAAATCGCAGCATACTACTTCCGCCGTCAGGTCAATTTCTAAAATTAATGTAAAATATGATCGGTAACACAACTGTTTGTATGCTTATAATTAGTACAAATTTTACCGTAGGATTTTTTATGGATTAAAGAAAGTGCTTAAGAAAACTCCCGAATTCAATAAATAATCTTTAATGATAATTTTTATAAAAGAAACATTTCCTGTTATTCGGATTATTTAATATTTAATTATCTTATTGTTAAAAAATATAAATATATTTTTAATTAATGATAAAGTTTTATTTAATTTTATTGAAACAGTTGAATATTTTGCAACAATTATTTATTTTCTATTTTCAACAATTGTTTTGTAGCTGCGCATTTTTAGTCTTTTATTATATATGTATATAATATTTTATTGAATTCTCTTTTATTAAAAATAAAGAAACAAAAAAGAAGGTATGTACCGTTACCGTATATTCTCTTTCTGACGAGCATTTGTCATTTTGCACAGACTGCATTTACTAGTCATGGAACATAGGAGATCCTCCGCTCTACCTCCGAATTTCATAAACATAACCTCTACGGAATTTGTTATTGTTCTTTAAATTTTTGTGCTTTTAAAATACCTATACAGTATGTGATTTAATTGGGGTATTCTTTTTGTAAAGTAGTCAAATATAAGAATGTTTAAATTCAATTTCTTTGAAGACAGTTCAGCTGGTAGTAAAAGAGGTGAGCGATATAAAAAATAAATTGTGGTTAATATCCACCTAAAATATATTTTTATTCAGTGGAAAATCATAAATGCAAAGAATGTGAAGAATTACATGTAAATAATTTCAAACTACCACAAGAATATCCAATTAGCATTCTTAAAATTAATGATAAACCTAATGAAACACTTGTAAAATATGTGGCTTATGATGATGTGATTGATTATATTAAAAAACAAGATAACTCCGATACTTATTTATTTGAAGCTGAAAAGCAGCATTCTGATTTACTTAGTGGTGTTTATGAAGGTATAAAAAAATATTGCTATAAAGTTGTTCTTTTATTATAAAATTAAAATATCTATAGGTGGCTTAAAAGTATGGGAATGTACTTTCGATTTAGTACATTTTTTAATAGAGAAAGACATTAACTTCCAGTTGGAAAAAGTTCTTGATCTTGGCTGTGGTATTGGCATTGTAGGCATGTGGGCAATTCTTAAGGGAGCAAGAGTAGTTTTTCAAGATTATGTAAGAATATTTTTTTAACTTTATACAATATCTAATTGTAAATATATGTAATATACAAAGTTATTGGATTCTGGTGGCTTACTAGATGTTTTGGAAAAATTCAAAGTCAAACATTTGGCCTAGAGATTACATATAATAAAGGTTTCTAAAATTAAAATAATGTTATCATTGTCACACTTACCAGTGATGACATCATTCTAATTTTATAGAGTTTTTCAAAAAAATACAATACTTAATCAAATGTTCAACTTCAGCTTCCTTAAATATTTTCTAAAATGTCTATTAACTACAATTATTCTGTATATATATTAGAAAAAATATACTAAACCTATGACTGCTATAACCTTTTCCAGAATTCTGAAGTTCTCAAATATGCAACAATTCCAAATGTGTTATTAAATGTAGATTCTCAATTTCTAACCACCGATAATAATTCCAAAGCGAAATTTTTTTCTGGCGATTGGGGTTCATTTGCCGATCATTTTGGCAAGAAAAATGATAAATTTGATTACATTTTAACGTCGGAAACTATTTACAATCGTGATAATTATGAAAAACTTCATAGAGTGTTTAAGGACACTTTAAAAATTGATGGCCATGTGTATCCTTATAATAATAATAATAATTCTTTATTTACTCATCCTCGGTTCTTTCGCCCCAATGTATACATTTTTTCTCACAAATATCGCCCCTAATATTTCAATTATCAATCATTTTCTAGTTTATCACCTCTCCATTCATTCATGAACACTTATCTCCTCACTTTGCATCCCCATTGCTTCCTTTCACAGCATAACAAAGTGGACCAGTGTTCACAGAATCAATAAAACCACTCACTATAACTTTTTTTATTCTGGCCCATATCCCTTTTAATTCTTTATTTTTGGTAAAACTTAATATTTTGTCCCATTTTAATTGGATGTAAGTCCCTGTATAAACTAGTATACGTTGAATTTGATTACCGTTTCCCATTCCTTACCTCTCTAACAATAGTATTCGTAAAAAAAATTGTAAATACGATGGCCCCTTATGTCTACCAGTTTTTTTACTGCCCTCCTCCAAGTGAATTTTTATTGTTTCTAAGCTTGCAATATGCTTTATCATGCTATTTGTTGTTCAAAACGGTAAGCCTAAATATTTAAATTCGTTCACATTCTCAATGTCTTCAACCATAAACTTCCACTTCTCACATATCTTCCTTTTCCTTCCATTTTTAAAAATTGTAAGTTTTCAGTATTTTATCTAATTCCTCTGAACTCTCAACAACTATTGCAATATCGTTTGCATATTTTAACGCACTTATCTTAATTCTACACCGAACTCCCCTTTTCGCCCTTGTTCCTTCCCCTCTTTCTTTTATATATGTATTCTTATACATAATCTACTCACGATTTATATACTTTTACAATAAACAAGAAGTTCTGATATTAAATATTTATTTCTCCTATAATTGTAATTATCTTCTATGTCTATGTTTGGTTCATAATTCCCTTTCTAAAAATACTAACTTTGTAGAGTATTATAATGTTAATGTTAATTGTTATTCTGCATATTTTTCTTATAAAATAATAGTTATGTGGCGGCCAAGTCTTACTACTTTGGATTAGGAGGAGGTGTACATGATTTTATCGAATTTATTAATTCACAAAATGTATTTTCATTCCAAAGATGTTGGGAAAGTAATTGTGGAGTTAAGAGGGAAATTATTCTTCTCAAATTTAAATAATAAAAGCATTAACAAAACGATTCTATTTTATTCTGGCTTTAACCTACCATAACGTGTGGTAGTGTAAGGTATCCCATTTTACTCTGTTAGGGGTTTTTTTTCGAAAAATATTACTAGTGAATCTCAACATCATGAAAAGGAAGCTATCTTTCTGATATTATGTTGTTGTTCCAACACTTAAGGTTGGATGATGATTTAATTATTTATTCGTTTTTATTGTACATAGTTAAATTTTTGATAAAAAGTAATATATTGTTTTTATGATAAAGGTATTATAATTGTTCAATTATCAATGTTACTTTCCTATTAACATACTTATCATAACTGTCTATTTCTGATCTAACGCAAATATCAACCCTATGAAATCCCATATTATCCAGATCGCTTCCTGAATCGCGTATTTCAAATTTTATTTTATGACCGAAGTGCTCGTTTAATTCTGGAATACACACGCGAGTTCCGTAGGGCAACTTTAACTTTTTGTCCATTGCTAGCGTTACAAAATTCGCTCTGTTGTCGAGATAATCCTGAAATAGAAGGTGCCGTTATTATTAGATACTTGCCAGAAGGAGAAGTTGTTGAAATAAAAAATAAACAGAGACACCAAAGTTTTACAAAAATATTTAGATCCAAAGGAAAATATGTGTTAAAAGAAAAATAACCATATAGCGATTGATTATGCACAGAATGTTAAATTGTATCGTCATAAAATTTGTTATTTGAGATTTCTTCGAAGAAAAGTGTAGTTATAAAAGTTTTGTATGAAGCAGAGTAATTCTTTTACGAATTACTATTGATTTAAGTCACTCGTTTTCCTTAATTGATATTTAATATTCCAAGTGAATTTTAGATTTTACTTAAAATTGTTCTTGCTTTTGATATAGGTACCTGAAGTGTCATTAATGTTTGTCCATTATCATCTTTTATATCTTCTTCGTTATCAGTTTCGTAATTATATTTTGGATAGTAAGCAGCCATTGACACATTCTCATATTTCCTTCCGGCACAACGAAATTTTATTTCTTAAACAGATATTTAAGCTAAGTAATCAGCCTTAAATATTTGATTGAAGTACTTACCATTATTTCGAAATGATTTTGTAAACAATTCCGATGGAAATGAAAAAATTATGGCAAAAATACAAAATACTTTAAGCATTGTTCTAAAAATTTATAATACCTACTCGTTTACTGTTTGTACAACAAGTTAAGATATTTAGTAAACTACAACTGCTGCAAAAAATATGCAAACTTCGGCATATATAATAGAAAACTGTTCTACTTAAAAAATGTAACTAATGAAAATTTTAAATAATTGCTTGAATAGTATACGCAGTTGGTTTTTTGTGAAACATTTTATCAAGAAAGGAAATAAATAATACTGCTTTTTTGTTTCACAACAAACAAAAAAGCAGTATTATTTATTTCCTTTCTTTATTTAAATAATTGTAAACAGAATAAATAAATAGGTAGATATAGTTTTTTTGGAATATTTTGGGAATATCACATAACAGATTTTATTTTTCTAATTTTGAAGCTAAGGAGATAAGAGAGCTCAATCGAAAATGGGTTTAGTAGAGCGAATTTTATGCCGAAATAGTTGCAAGAAAACGCAACTACAAAATTAAATATGTATGATATGTTTAAGCCATTTTTGTATTCATATTAATAATTGTTTAATATTTTGAACCGGTAATAAAAAACATTTATAAAATAAAGAACTGATTTTCAACGCGTTTTATTAACATGAGTCACGTTATTAAGCATGATAAAAGAATAACAAAGTTAATTAATCACCTCATATAACAATAATAATAGTAGCAGTAATTAATGATGCATATTTTAACCTGTGATTTTTATTAATATTATACCACTTATGTATATGATTAATTTGAGAAACTCTGTAAGTAACCAAACACAATTTAGACGTTAAATACAATAAAACAAACCATCAAAATTGACAAACTAATAAAGTGAATTTTAGTTTTATAACATACAATTTTTTTTTTGGTTTGTTAAATCTAATTTAAAACAATACAAATACGCTTACATTGCAGATATGGCAACATTAAAATAAAAGAAATTAAAATACGTACATACATGTAATATTAAGTCACTGCTCAATAAATTTACAAAGCTTGAAAAATTATATTTAAATAATTCCCATTGTCTTTGCTTTTTAAGTACGTTATAAGTAAACTTTATTAACTTTTTATACCAACGTTCAATAATACTTTATATATATTTCAATAAATTGCACCTTTAGTTTCTGAAATTTTGGGAATTCTTTAAATATGACTTACAAATTATTGTTATAAGTAGGTTTATAAAAAATGACTATTATATCTGCTGGATGGTCTTTTGTGTTCAAACAGCAAGTATAGAAAGAATTAAAGCAGAAAATATTAATAGCCAGTTAAATATTAAACAAAAAATATCTCTAAAATTTAATCGTATTAAAATATGACAAAATTTAATAAATCACATACAATTTATTGGATGTATTGCAAATTCAATTTATATTTGGTTCCACTTTAGTATTCAATGGTGGTGGTATTTATTAAAAACTCATTGACTGTAGTAAACACATAGAAACACTATTTCCACATTCAATTCCATTTTATGTTTTTAAAATCGTTGTTTATCAGTTTACGACGTGAAAATACTTTAAATGATGAAACAACATTAAAACACCCTGAATAGTATTCTAGACTTTCAAAAAGTATTATAGGAATGGTAAGAGAATTACATTTCAGTTCTATTTCCTTGCAATAACGGGGTATATACGGAATTAATAAAATAAAAAATGGCCTAGCTTAATACAAAAATACAGATTTATTATTCATGTTAAGCAATTTTCAAATAGTAATGCAGTTTTCTCACATTTTCACATCTTTGTTCGAAAACTTGACTATCTATCGTTTTCTTAACAGGTAGCTGCCACGTACGTCTAAGGATTAAAAAACGTTCAAAAGTTTTAATAAGTATTTACGCGTTCATCCATATTAGGTAGTAAGTAAAGTGGGTTAAATACTTGGCAAAGTCTATTAATCTATCCGAATAGTTTTTCAAAACAACTGTGGCAATAAGGTTTGTCGTTTTGCTCCTTAAATGTGCCCTTGTTAAGTTGTTTTAAACAGAAGGCGCAAACGAAATGTTCCGGATGGAATTTCCTAAACATTGCTGTTATACAACGTCCTGTTATGGGTTTATGGCAACCAGCACATAACGATCCTCTTTTTGAGTGATAGTGGGTCTCACAATAGGGCTGTCCCTCATGGTCGAAAAAGGAACCACCGTAGAAAGGTTGTCTGCAATCCTAAAATAAAGTAACGAAAATATATATAAATATCTAACATGTATTATTATTAAAAATACATTTTTTAAAATAAAAAAAAGATCTGCAAAATTTGTATTTATAGAGAAATAAAAGTGCAAGAGGAGGACCCAATTTAACAATATACGTTTATGAGTATAACCATTAATGTTTGTAAAATAGTTTTGTGTCTATTATTTACTGTATTTTTTAATAAACAATTACAAAAAAATGTTCTGGTGTTACAAGTGAATATCAATCCTGGAACCAGTAAATTAAATCGGGATTCTAAATTCTATCAATCTATCAAAATATTTCGCAGAAGGAAAGAAGTCACCTTGGTTTCAGCAGAAACTAAAAGTAGATTTATTGCTCCGTTTTTATTATCCAGGAAAAGTAGAAGTGTTAAAATTATATAAGTATATTATACTTGTATTATGTCCCCCTTAAGCTGTAAATACTATTTTTAATCTAAAATGATTAATAGTTGGAATTAATTTAAGCCAAACGTTTTAAATATATGGTAATATTTTTTTTCTTGAAATTATAACAAAAGGATACGTCTGAATAAGGACCATTTTCTGCATAGTTATAAATTTGTTTATTTATGTTTAATAAGTTAGATTTGTTGACATATTTTTAGCATTATTCTATCTCTTCCGTCGAATAATAATTCAATCAACAAAAAGCATTTCATGAATCAACTTCAAATAGTAATATATTATTAATTTGCAGGTGATTTATAAAATTGATTTTTGAAAAAGAATGAGGAAAATGCTAAAAATATAGCAACAACCTAAAATTTTTGAGATTATTGCAATATTAATTACACAATAAGTCTGTAGACAGATTTTTTGTCTTTTATGAGAAAAATATGCCCTGTTCGTAGAGATTTATTTTTTTGTACTGTCAATTACGTTTATTTAATCAAATGGTATCCTTCCAAAATTTCCATTCAAAGATTAAAATAGCATTCTTATATGAGTGCCTTTTTCCCACTATTTAAACAAAATAAAAACCAAATACAGGAGACCAAAATTTTTATGACCCTTGTAGAAAACCTTCAATATGAAATAATAACAGGTGTTAAGTACAGACTGTCGAACATAAACACCTTTGCGAAAGATCGACCATCGCAGGTGGTAGCACTTTGCGCCAACGATGTTTATTTTTGTATTTGTTTTATTTTTTTTTGTTTAGAAACAGGTGTGTGCTGCCGATCGAATTGTGAAATAAACAAATTCTATTCTTACAAAAATCGAATATCCAAAAATAGGTCAAGGGAAACACAAAAAATAGGACAGACAAGCACATCACCGTTTCATTTTTTTATTTATTTTTAATTTTTATCTTTTCATTTTTTTTTGTTCTTTTTTATTTATTACAACTTATACAAACAATAATCTATACTCTTTGTTTCGATTGCCGCTCTTACAATATAATAAAGGACATAAAAGGGGGCATATTTTTTTATAGGGTTGGGGGCATAACATTCAAGCTTCCTCCTCCGCTTCCTCTTCATCGACTCCGATACATTTGGGACAAACTGGTTTGCCTTCGATCGCATAAAATGATTTTCCTTGTACAGCCAGTTTGCAGTCCTAATAAAAATCAAATTTATAACCTTTACACTGCAACAACAATCAAATGATAAGGGGACTGGGGGGCGGGCGAAATCTTTGCGAAAAACTCAGGGACAAAATATTATATATTTTATTAATCGCTCATTGTGTTTGAGTGTGTTGTGTGACGGAGGAATTGAATACAAAATTAATATGGTACAAAAATATAGTACTGCCATTCAAGTGGTTGTTTTTTCGGAAGGGGGTGCGTTTGAGTACAAGAGAGAGTGTAACATAAAAAAATGTCTAAGTAGGGGTAAACTCCTTAAACTTTTTTCAATGTTACGATGCTGGTTGGGGGAAGTTGCCAAAGGGGATTTCGCTTAGGCCTTCTTGGCCGCGTCAGACTTATCCGTCTTTTTTGGATCTGAAAACAAGAAAATGTTAAACTTTCATATATAAACTCTTACCCTGCAAACGAAGCAGTCGGGATGCCACTGTGCATTAAGCGCCGAAATGTAATTTTCCATAATAGCCCTGCTGCACGCACCGCATTTTGGGGCGAACATGTCGAAGTAGTCGTCCTTACAGTAGGGCTTGCCCTCCCTCTCATGGAACCCTTCTTCTCCGAACTGTTTTCCACATTGGGCGCAGAAGAAATGCTCCATATGCCATGTCTTATCCAAAGCTGTTACGCATTTCTGTAATACAATGACAATTTATTGAACACCATCATGGACTCGTTCAAAAATTCAAAACGTACATCCAAAATGGGTCCGTTACAATAAGCACAACGAGGACTGAAGAGATTGTGGTAATCTGTTTCACAGTATGGTTTTCCATCTCTTTCAAAAAAGTTCCTGGTACCCAATTCTTGAGTGCAATGGGCACAAGTGAAATGTTCTGGATGCCATGTTTTGCCCAGTGCCGTGATAACTTGACCGACGATGGGTTTTTCGCAGGCTCCGCAGCAACCTTTCTGGTCTGTGTTAACTCCTTGACGGCTCATGTCTGCCTGCAGGTTTCCAAGCATAGAATCTAAGTTGTTTTCGGATGAATGGGACGCCTTCGTGGGACGTGCGTATTGAGAATCGGATATGGTCTGGTGTTGTAGACCTCCTGAATTTATCTGCGGATAAGATAAATTGAATAAGTATTTAGGTATATAAGTAAAATAAACGAACAAACTATTGCTATTATATGATATATTGTATATACTTAGTTTAAGTAGGATTAAAAAAAAAGAAATTAAATTATCTAACCGTTTCTTAATAAACCCTGCGACAAACTGACCCGGTTGCGGCAATTTTTGGTGGACGAAACCGCGTTGTTCCCCACTAATTCCCCTTCCCTCTTTCTATGGAAAATCGCCACAAAAATATCTTTAGAATTACTACACCTACCTACATACAACTCGCGCATGCATAAATCCACGCACATATTTCCATTAAATAGAAAAGGAACCTATGCCAGATATCTCCGTCTTTTTCGTATTAATTCCCGCCCTATTTTTAAATCTGTACATAAACGCGCACGAACAAATATATCATAATAAGACTATATTTAGATAAATTATGTGAGTACATAATACGGTCTGATCTTCGTGGTCTTTTGGCACACGCATGCCCCGCTTGCACACGAAAATATTAATTTTGACGATGATAACATGTCAATTAAATTTTCGAAATTGAACGCTTTTTATACCATCAATCCATAAATAATTATTTATGTTCCCTATGAGACAATTTTTATTCATAGAATCTCAATCATTCAGTTAGCTGTCGATACCTTTCCACCGACGTAAATTTTCAACATTTCCTTATAAAAATTGTCACTACACAAAAATCATAAATTCGTTTACATATTGAAACTATACATCATACTGGAGAGGCCCCAAGGAAATGTTTCAAGCGGAAGCAGACACTTTAGAATCTCCAAGGACTATTCAAGACAACCCCATAACTCAACACATACTTTTATAGTTCACGATGGATTTTTGGATAGTCGATGAAGTTCATTATTTTTCAACATTCCATTGGTACTATTTCCTAGAACACTCAGTATATTTAACGAAGCCTTATTTTTGTTTTCTAAAAAACGATAACACAATAGAAAGTGTTATTGCTATTATTTTCAATAACAAAAAGAGAAATCATAGAAAGGTCACCTCTAGGGCATCTTTTCTTTTTTAGAACGGGACTGTTAATTTATTATTATTATAAATGCTTTATCAAAAGCAGTTGTTGAAATTGTACTTTTTTCACGCCAAAAAATAAAACAGTTAAAATTCGTTAAACAGGTGAATTTATAAATATACAAAAAAACAAAACTTGCAACACATCTTGAAAGATGAACTCATTTCGACGTAATTGATGAATTAAATACATTTGTACAAATAATATACAATACACATAACAATAATATTTTTATTGGTATTGTAATTAGCCCATATCCGAAACACTCGCGATTTTGACATTCGAGGAATACATAGTCTTAAAATAATTTGTTTGTTGTTGGTCACATTGATTTGATCTTACGAAAATAAGGTAAAAACAGTTTTTGGTAACTAAGTGTAACGTGTTGAAAACATGGGTGTCTAAAAATAGAATTTTAATTTTAGCGTGGCCTAATTATAGAAGAAAGTCGTTCAAATTTCAGATAATGGTCGAACAGTTTGGATGAAATGCGCCCCAAGTAGTTGTAATTTATGTGGCACATGTTTACTAAGTATAACTTTTACCCATTTCTATAATTTACTCATTAAAAATAGATACAAAAATTGAACTCGACCACTAGGTTTTTAAAAGAAAAAAACATTTTTCTTTTAAATAAAGGGTGTAACTGTAATGAAAATATGTGCTAACTTATATATGAAAAAGTTTGTAAAGTAATCCAAACTTCATATACGACTCCTAAACTCCATCCGATGAGTATGTTAAATAAGAAGATAAAATGTAATCAATAATACATAAATTAAAATATTCAATTTTTGTAATTAATACTGTTTGTGGGGTATTCACTGTGAAACAAACATCTGTATCCTTCGATAATGGCCTAATAGCCGAAACGTACGTCAGGAAAGTTCAATAAAGTTTTGTGAAATATCCCAAAAGGTGTTTTTGTACTCACTTCACCAATCAATTATTCAATTTTTATTCAAGTTGAATTATTAACTGCAGTATGGGCATAAAAAGGGCAAATATAATTTGTCTGGAAAAATACCACAATGTGTTCATTATTGTGAATGATCGCAAGAAAACAGTTGATTTCCACGTTAACAAGTGGTTGTTTTAAAAGTTTTAGACAATTACCGTGTGTGAAACTTTGAATGTGTTAAAAGAAAAAGTATTTTTCTTTATCATATACAGATATAACTAAAGTAAATACACACTACAATCGAATCTTTAGGTAAAAGGGCTTATGACATAGCACATGTAACACTATGTAAATGTTTTTATTTGGTGTGTAAAAATAACTTTTCTACAAATTAAGCATTAATATTATTGTATTAAGTTTAAAATGAGTTGATTTATAATCCTCCTATGAAGTACCTTCATTTTTATGTACTTACAACAATGAAACTATAGACTTCATTAGAAAATCATTTTCTAAACAATTTAGCACAGAATCGTTAAATTTAAATAACCATACAGTACAGTGTGTAATAATGAAAAATGTTAGAGAAGACAGGAGATTAAAATCAGATGCAATAAGCAGACAGATGTGGGCATTCAAAAATTATATTCCTTCGAACTTTACATGATAGTTTTGGCATGAATAAAGGTGAGCACACATAACAAGTGCCAAAAATATTAAGTGCTCTCTTAAGGTAACGGCATTTTTAATGCTCAACTAAATATTTAACATTCCGCAAAAAAAAAATAAAAAAAGAAATCTACCTAAATTTCGTAAAGAGTGAAATTTGATCAGTATAAATAAAATATAATGAAATAGAATAATAAATAACACAAAACCCTACAATAGACAACCTAAATTTACCCTACCCTATGCCCTATAGTCCAGATTTAACCTCGACGAACATCTATTATATAATATACAATTACTATCGAAGTTTATTTAATAATTCTTGTCGATTTTTACCTAAAATAAGTCAAAAAGATTAAATAATGTCTTACCTTGCAATCAGAAAGGGTTGCCATTAAGTCATCTAATTCCCTGGTGGCTGAAGAAGCTGCTGGAGCTTGTGTCATTTTAACCTCTGTTGAAATAAGCTCAGTTTCCGCCGGAAATCCAGTTTCGGTTCTAGTTTCTTTTACAGTGATCGTCACCTTTTTGGGTCCCGTATAAATCACTTCACTAGAATTACACTTTGTATATGTAACATCCACCCCATTTAAATATACCTTTCCTTGTTTAGTAAGGAATAGTTTGACAAACAACTTACCCTGGATTCAGCTCATCTAAAAGACTGTCAACTGATGGTCTATTCAAGGTACTTTGAGCGCTTGATGGTCTTGAATAGCTTGCGGGACTTTTACTACCACCATCGGAGCCATTATATGAATAATTGTGTTTTTCAATTTTAATTGGTATTTCTATTAAATATTGATACAATTGTTACACATGTAACAGTTGAATTAAATCATAATAAATAATACTCGAACGCCGATAACGTTAAAAAAAGAATACATTATTTAGTATGGACCGCTGCTTTTTATGAAATAACTTTTCTGACTATTTTTGAAATTTCATCGCTGGTAGAAATACATTATAACAACAACTTAAACTTATTTACTGAAGAAACCTATATAATTTATATATTTCTTTGTTTTACATATTATTCCTTAAAATTTCTGATTTCCACAAAAATAATCACTGAATCATTAAAATAAATTTCAGAGACTAATATTTCGACTGTTTTCTATAAAATAACATAAACTTAGTTGGTACCACTTACCTGTCGTGTTTGCATACGTTCCATTGCTTAAATCTTTCAATAAAGTGTCCAACTCGTTCAAATTGTTATTGAATCTTTTTTCACCGTATGGTCTTGTTGTACCGGTTGTTCTAGGTGGTTGCCTATCATATGTTGAATTACTGTAAGTGGGTTGCCTATCACTTGTAAGCTTTTGACTAGCAGCTGTTGGTTGTGTTTTACCATAAGTACCCTGCATTAAGAATAAACAGATATAATTCACATAATAACTTGCTTTTCAATAAAATCATTAACAAAAATGGTTTTCGAGATGTTTTTATTTGAAATTCGCCTTTCTTAGAAGTATGTCTAGTTTCTTTTAGAATTACCAATTTTCTAAAGTTTTTCATAAATTCAACTTAGCCTGGCCCTGTGGTAAATTGAGCTTCATTATAATGGTTTATAATAATAATTTTTACTTAGAATGACTAATTTTTATATTCGATTAATGTTCGTTGAAGTTCATTTCAAAATTATATAGAAAAGAGTTAATTGTATAAAAAAATTGTTTTAACATTTTCACTTTGCATGGTTCAATTTACTCTGGTCTTTCCTATATTCCTTAAATCTACGCTTACTTCATTCTAAAATTAAAAATATACCTAAACATTGCAGAAAAAATGTACCAGAAGTTGTATAGTTTTTGAGAAATTCAAGATTTTATTACCACTAAATTTTTAATGATAAGGTTAAAGGGAAACAAATAGTACGAAACTTATTAGTATTCTGTTTTATTTTCCAACAAGTTAATGCCATTTCCATATATTTTTTCAAAAACGAATAGTATTTTAATTTGTTTTTGAAAACATAACTTCAATTTTACTTTCTAATTTCAAAAAATACTTTCACAGTAGCAATAATATGAAATGGTATGTTCATCATTGAAAACATATTTTCCATCATTATTTTCTAAGAAAAAGATACCTACTAGAAAATTTACTATGCAGTTATTAATAAGTTTGTTTACCTTTATTAAAGAAAATATGCAAAATTCTTCAGCGAAATGTTGAAATCAGATCCAGCCTTGATTTTTACAAATACACATTCATTAGACAGATGTACACAAAACGTTCCCCAATAATCGTAAATATTTTCTGCTGAACTTATTTTTAATCGTTATATTTAGAAATGACTGTGGGTAGATCATATACCAATTACTTACAAAAATATGACTTATGTACAATTTTGGAGAAAATGCCATATTTCCTATCCCCAAGAAGCAATTCACACAAAATTATTTGTACGTAAAATAAGATAAGGTAAACTCTAATATACCCGCAACATAAAGAATTTAACTTTAACTTACTTCAGAATAAGTACAACTTTTAAAATCATTTTAATTTTCTCTTTCAAGTATCTATCATATCAAAAAAATTGAACACATCTTTTTAATCAATTGTCCAATTCAAATAAATGTTTTTATTTCTCATATAAAAGGGTCGCATAGTTTTCAAATAACAGTAACTCTTCTTTTATTTTTTGCAAAAATTTTCTGCTAAAAACGTAAAAACAGCAAATAACTACTAATTTTAAAAGATCCTAAAGGAAAGTAGCACAAAAATCAATACCAGTTTATATGCTTTTAATAATTCTCATTTTAAATACTAGTTGGTGTAGGATTCATAGTAAATTTTATGTTTACAATTTTTGAATTTTATGAGACCAAACTTATTTTTTTTGTCATAAGTTTGAAATGTAACGTTAATAATAAGAAAATAAAGACAATAGCCATTTCAACCCACGTAATCAATACTCATCCATGTATCTGTCCATGACCAAACATAAATAGACATAATTACTATTGTACGCAAAAAGTGTAGATTCTTAATGAATTGTGGTTGTTTTATAACTGCGCAAATTTTTATTATATAATTACAGACATTTACAATGTTGCAAATATACGACATATTAAAAAAAATTACATAATAAATAACATTTTTATTTTAAGCTTTGTCGTACTACGTCCTTGTTATTCAATTCGTTTACGTTTTTATAAATTTCGTTCAAAAATAATTGCAACTATTTTTCTTGAGCAACTACCTGTTGATGAACAACCACCTGTGGCATCTAATATTCAACAAGTGGTCAAAGTGAATCTCTAAGCTTCTAGATTCACGCACAACTTACGTAGTATTAACCATACGGCTGTACCGAATGATCAAAAATTTTTTTATATAGTAAATACACATTTTTGGCATATTAATCTATATTGTGCATTGTTTCTATTATACAAATGGGAGCCTTGGGATAAAATTAAGGAACATTTATGGGTATTACTTATTGTCTGTGAAGCATAATTTATGCTAAACACTAACGTATACCTTTTATATGCAGTTTATTTTAATTTTACTGTTGTTATTATATTTAGATGTTTTTTTTTTTGAAATTTTAAAATGCGAAATTTTTAAACTGACAGAACTTTTGTTATTTGACCATTATACTATTGATCTGAACATGCATACATGTATATAAGAAGGTATTAGTAAAAAGTAAATTTAGTTGGTGTTAGTCATGCTGCAGCGGCGTCGCGACGCTCGACGTAGAGACGGATGTACGTGTGTGCGACTGGACGCACGCGGATCCCGTTATGGTTAGAACAAATTCTACAATAATGGAAAGAGATGCCGATACGTGGTTGACAGGAAATTGAACAGAGACAGAAAGTGTTTACAGACAAGAAACGGAGCACTTTGCACACGGCACTTTTATCTATGTATCGCGTAAAATGTATATTTGTGAGCGTCAACTTTACACAAAACGACGAGATACCTGGTTGATCTTGAAATTTATTGTACCGGGTGTTTTGCATGCAGTGTTTTTTTTTATATAGATATTTTAATAATGAAATGTTTTCGTCCCATAAAATTTGATCAATATTTGAAGTACTTCCCCTTCATCGACCGCTTTAAATATCAATCCTGCAACTTAATTTTAACCTTTAGGAGACTAATTTAAATTTAAAAAAAAACACGTGTAATTATTTTCGGAATAAGAATACGGAGACCAAAAAGTAGAAGTATAGAAAGTAAGATATGTCAGGACGGAAAAAGTTAAAAGCGTTTGAGATGTGGTGTTATAGGCGGATGATGAAAATACCGTCGATAGAAAAGGTTAGAAATGAGGAGGTACTAGAAAGAGTTTTAGTCTTTTGGACTACATTTTGTCTTTGAATTTGCGGAGGACTTAATAACGACGAAATAAAACTAGATAACGAAGAAATAACAACCACATATATTAACTTGAATGTAGAAAAATTCGAGAAGAACTGAAGAGTTTAGAAAAATTGAAGTATTTTGGAAACTGTATAAGAGTAAAAAGGGTAGCAGATAAAAGTGGGGTATTAATAGAGCGGAATTTTAATAATTGGAAAATACTAGATATAAGATATACTAAGAAGTAGATTAAAGTATCAACCACCGAAGAAACCCGCTATTAAAAAGTAATTAAAGAGATACAGAATCATAGGCGTTATGCAGTTAATAATAGAATAGAAATATTGCAAGGGATTATAGGAAAGTCATTTGTAAAGAGAATAATAGACAGAGAAATTTAAGTACAAATACAAAGACATTATTTACATATTTACACAACATGTATATGTACAGGGTGTTCTAGTGGATGTTGATTGCTACAGAGTATTTGATAAGAAAAAGGAGAGATAAGTTGGTACGACATTTTCTGATACGTGAAGAACTAATTAGAGACATTAGAAGCAGAAATAGGAGTAAAGGGAGGCAGGCAGATTACCAATCGCAAATAGTTAGGGATGTAAGATTAGCTGAGGATAAGAAGGAGTAGAGATGCGTGTCCAACGACTCTATGATGATGAATTTCTATTCTATTAGTTTCAACATAAACATCTCTAAATAAATATGGAAACATTATTTTTTTTATTATGTATAAAAGTCCGTTAGTTCTATGTGTTTGTCTGCATTTTTTTTCAGGTAGATTAGTGAAAAAATATTTCCTCCAGATCAAACAATCACGGTACTGTTTTATTGGCTATAGATTAGGAGATGAAGTAATTTGCGAAAAACTTTATTCATCATTAATTCACTATCATCAGTGAGGTCGTTGTTTGTATGGTCTAGTGACAAGGAATTGAAAAATACTTTTTAAATTTTTTTCATATTTCCACAGTTATCTACTGTTGAATAGGGCAATGCAAAGAAAAAAATTCAGGTAGTCGAATCATTTAGATTAATAGCGCACCGATTACCCTGGATACGTAGACTCAATTGCGCACCCGATGTTTTTCTTCACGATTATTTTGGAGCAAAAGGGAGTTCCTCAATAACCAGTGAAGATTTGTTAATCAAAATTAATCGACCAACAATATTTATTTTACAGTTGAATATGTACACAGTGTTTACATTAATTTGTCCCTTGCTTTCGTGATTTTACAAGAAATATGATTTTTGATATGATTTTAATTTGAAGACTTCTGTTGGTAGACTTTTGAATGCTTTTTCTTAAAGTGAATTTTACATATATAAACTTACGATAATGAGTACGGAAAGGTACAAAAGAATGTGGGTGGAGTTGAGTAACAGGGGGTGAGAAGACAGAGAAGAGATAGCACATAAAAAGATGGATATGATTTACCCTTGACAGTTAAAGTAATAAATTCGAAAGTTACCAATTTTGATTCGAAAAATAAATTTTTCACGGTCATAAATTAGAAAAATGTGAAGAAATAGGAAAGGATTTAGGACACTTAAATTACCTAACATAAAGAACATCTGTACAATGAAATATTACCATCAAAACACCCGATATAAAAATTATTCGTCCTCAAGGAATTAAAAATTATACTAACGGTAATAATATTCAGTTAAACTAATCAAGGACAATTTTAATTGGTAACTATTAAAAAGAGGATTAAGCCTATTAAGAAAAGTAAAAATGAAACAAAAAATTAGGGAACCATAACCTGATCTAGTCTAACAAAAAGATATTTAACTCATTAAATTAACCGCTAAAAATGTACCCCAAAAACAGGTTCCCGTTTTCCCGAAATTATAATAATGCTTTACAATACCCCCTCCACCCAAACTGAACGGCCCCTAAGGTAAAATTCGTTGCCTTAATTAACTGCCCTTTCACCTATTCGTATTTTTTTTTAGGTATTACGTTACAACGTATCGGTATCTGATTTAACATCATAGTTGTAATCTGTCAGTATTAACAAGAACATTTGGCACATCAAGAAAAAAAAAATGCAGGCTAAACATGCCAGGATTGTTCCTGAAATAAATTTGAACACATCGGTTTTCGGAATTCCTTCATACCATCTAAACGATGTAGGAAATTTTATAAACAAAAAAAATAAATCTAAACAAAATTAATTAAACGTATATACGGAGTGTAACAGTTTAGTACACCTTCAGTCGTAAGTTTTTTCATGTCGTAGGTCTATTTACGTTGTTTGCTTATGATAAATATTTGGAAATATACATTCAAATCATTAACTTTCACCTTCATTTAAATTTGAAACAACTGCAATTCTGTATTTATATATATTTTTATTCAATCTTCTACGTTTTAAAGGTAAATAAATATTATAAAACGTAATCCTTGTAATATGCAGTAACTTTTACTCACCGATCTTGTCTCATACGAATCTATTTTTGGGGTGGAATGGTAGTCACCGGTATTAGCAAACTGGCGGTATTCTGGGGCAGGAGATGAACGAGTTTTTGGCCCATTGAGGGAACCATAACCCGCTGTTGTACCACTTGATCCTGGGCAAACCGTGTTTTGCAAATCTGCTAGAAGGGTATCTGAAATGAATAGAAAATAAATTAAAAACGAAAGAAAAAATTACAATAATAAGTCGAAAAAAACATTATGTTCCACAGTTATCTAATAAAATATGTAATGGATTGAGAAAAATTAATATAAATACCATTGTATCTAATAAGTTAAATGTAAGTTCACTCCTAGTAAATAACAAAGAAAGGGTTAATATACTACAGAAAAATGGTGTTTGCCAAATAAATTGTAAAAATTGTGACGCCATTTACATCGGCCAGACTGGTAGAGCTCTAAAGTATAGGCTAGAAGAACATGTAAGGGCAATTTTACACATAAATAATTGCACAGGAATTTCTGAGCATTGTATATTAAATAACCACTATTTAGAAATTGATAATCCCAAAATTTTGCATAATGTTAATAAAGGTAAAAAACTAGACCTTCTCGAAATATTCGAAATAACAAAAGCAAAATATAATAATCTTATAATCACTAATGACCGAATTGAATTCACCTTGTCACTCCTCTAAAAATCTACCTTCTGATTACCGATTTAAGTACAAATTCTGCAATATACTTTTAGTATTTATTGTACTCCTATCTTTTGACAATAGCGTAATTGCCGAAACGGTATCGTTAAGTTTTAAACAATAAATTGTGAAACAAAATACCAAGTGTGTTTTATTCGACTTATTATTTAAAAATGTTTCACCACGAGATAAGCAACCGCTCAAGGTCACTTATTAAAAACCATACAGTATGTTAATTTTTTCTGAATTCGTAAAAACCTATCAAAGTAAAAATATCTATTTAGAATAAATATTGTTTAAGCATCCAGGTGCCTTCTAATTTAATTTGTTAGGATGGAAAAAGCGGTAGAGAAAGAATAGAGGAAGGTCGAGATGCTTTTAAGTTAAATAGGATGGTAGAATTCTGAGAAATGAAGGACTAGTTTGAGTATGTGGGCTTTCTTAAATCTTTCTGCAAAAGTAACTTATTTTCCAGTATATTTCTATACTTTTCATATACTTGCAGCGAACGAGCATGTAGCAAGTAACATTTGCATTAGTGATGTATTAAGTTAGAAAAACACAAAAGCTTGTTCTACACTTTACAATGCTTATGAAAGTACTTATTAAAATGATTTATAATTACTCCACCGTAGAATCTATATATAATATGTGTTGTATTAGTCAAATTCACACGTTGAAACATTACGGTACCAAGTACTAGCTTCCAAATAAGCTATTCATTGATTCTCTTCACAAGAGTAAATATATATATAATTAACAGATGTGATATTAATATTTTTTGTACATTTTCACTTCTTCACAACGTCCTCCATTCTGTATTTTAGTTATTCGTAAACAAACAAGGATGGTTTTTGACTTAGAAGAGGCATATTGAAAAGATATGTTGAAGATGCTGGACGTTGTTTGTTAAAATAATAATAATAATAATAAAAGAGATAGCTTAATGCGCTAGACACTTTCCTGAAATATGATTTTCATACAAGTGCACTAATCATGAAGATCGGTTCGGTGATTTAGAATAAAATCGCCGACACAAACATATCAATAACGGTTAAATAAAAATCTGATTTCACTAATTATGTATCGGATCTAAAAACGGAAAATATTTCTTAGATATTGTATTTTTTCTCGAACTACATCGAAATACGCTGTATTTTTACAGAAATCACGATAATACGAGGATAAATCAAATATAAACGGTAATTTTGTAAAATAAATTTATTGATTAATGGTACACACAAACTAAACATTTAACATTTTTCAATGTTGTTGATGATGTCTCGAATGGGCATACCCCGTCGTTTGCTTCGATACGCGATTTTTGTCGACACCTCCGAATAGTAAGCCGCATTCACTGTTCACTATTCGTTGATCGTGAAGAAAATCAATGAGTAAAACTCCCCTTGCCCTTGAGTCAAATAGAACAGTCGCAAGCACTTTTGCGGCTGAAAGACGGGTGTTTGCTTATTCGTTTATTTTCGATCAACAACCTAGAAACCCAGCGAGCACTAATTTTTCTAAAGTCAAGTTCAATTATCATCAGTGATGATGGATTGAACACTCGAACACTCCCATAGCTGATACCCACTTCTAATGAGATTTGTTCAATAGTTAACCGGCTGATGGTGATCACCTTCAACAAGCTCTCGAACAGCAGGGATTTCATTTTCGACACGTTCCACGTTCTCGCCCATCCCTGAATTCTCTGTTTTCTGACCCACGTATACACTCGGTTCTGAGACAGTGTAGCATGTAGCATCCCCAAACTGTGCCTTCAAACGAGTGAAAATTTCCTATAGTTTAACGCCTACATTGGTTAAAAACGTTATGATGATTCGTTGTGCAACAGACGTAGGTACCTTGTGCTCAGTCATGGCTGTACTGCGGACAGAACCGAACGCAGCTGCTACCTAAGCCAGTTTCCACCTACTCATAAATCATAGAAAACTTGAGCATCGAGCCCTCTAGATCGGAATTACGTGCTAAGCTAAATAGTAAACTTACCGTTTATATTTGATTTACCCTCGTATTTAAAAAGCTGTGTAGGTAGACAGCTATCATCTATGGGTTTTTTATTCTGAGAAAACAATTTTTTTATCTAATAATGTCTGTGACTGACGATTAGTGTCCAATTTTCATTCAAATAAACAATCCTGTTCGGCCATAATTTATTTCATTAGAATGTAATATTGCGAAGACTTATTTAGTTTAAGATTGCACGTGTTATGGCAACAATGGTTTAATTTATGTTGATATTTTCCTATAAGGTGCCAAATACAACTATGTATTAGACTGGGGTGACAAATATTTTATAGCTACATTCGATAATTTAAATTAAAAATATACAATTAATTACCGAAACGTACCTTATTATATATATAATTTGGTTGTTGGGTAATTACGAAAAACAACTTGACAAGGGTCGTTTTCAGCCCATGTTGAACTCCAAAAAAAGATAATATAAATATTGCTTCTGGGAGATAGTAATACATATAAACTATTCTTTCAAACAATAAATTAATTATAATGGGACCCACCACGCACTTAAATATGTTTATAAAATCCAGAAAATCAAAAAATGGGGTTAAAACGTCATGCTTCCAGGCCTAAATGTTTATCATTTTTTTCAGTATTTTTTTAATACGAAAAGTATCATGATTTTGGGGACGAAACTACATAATACCTCCAATGAATATAAAAAGGACTTGGACTTATCTCAGTTCTTAATGGGCTAAAAGCGATTATATCAGCCCACCTCATCTTTACTATCACTATATGTTCTATGTATCTATAGTGCTAGCATATAATTTTGTGAAGTTATCTCCTTTCATAATGCAAAATTGAGGAATTACCGAACAATGTCAATATTCGGCCATGGCGGTCATAGATACGCTCTGGCAATGGCTGTAGCTAAACACCCGCTGACGGAATCTCGCTATAATTAAAATTTAAGCACCATCGATAACGATACCCATCCGTCCAAGTTTGGGTTCAGTTATAAGTCTATATTATTCTATTAGTTTAAATCATTAGTGTTTTTTCATATATTATAACTATTATAGTTTATTTCAATGAAACAAAGTATATCTAATTTGTATATGACAGAATGTATATCAACATTTTTTTGAAAATACTTTAATATTTCAACACTTTGCTAAACATACAGGTACACATAGAAATTGTGAATTTTGAATCAGAATGATCCCTGTAAAACTATTGTAGAGACAAACGCTTTGCATTTATATTTTGTAATAGTGTGTATTTATCATATGTTTGAAAGATAATTTAGTCTTGTTGTCTTTTGTAGCATCTCATTTCGGCGTTCAGAAAGTGCCTGTAATATTCGAGACACCAATTTATCAATATGTCTAAAAGTATATTTAAATTAGATAGAAAACCTTTTGTAATAAATGATGATTCTAATCTTTTAACATAAAAAACTTAAAGCATTTTGGTAACAGTTTTAAGGATTACAATTGGAATTATTTGCTAAATAGAACATGGCCTTGACTTAGCATCCTAAATTCATCAAATCAATTTATAGCTTTATTTTCGGAAAGTACGTTATTATATATAGATTGTTTCTTTGGCAGCTAAATGTATATTATCCGGTAAAATATGGTAATGTAAACCAACACCGTAGACCGTAATGTGTATAGGTATACAAATGTTAATAATTAATACTTTATTTCATGTTCATGGAAGATCCATAAATGTAATTCAATTATTATAAACGAAACGTGTAGGAATTATATGCTCAATAATCCAAATAACCTTGAGATCTGATGGTACATTTTTTTTAAAGAATAGGTGTTTCCAACAAAAACAATAGATCGACATCACCCAACATTCCAGAAATACATAATTTATTTTGAACTTGGCATAGTAATATTACGTAATATTGTGTTTACAAGATCAAAAAACACTATCCACCTACAAACATACCTATATATCTTTCCCATTCCGCCTGATTTTTGAAGTTCAGTATAATTTTGACCTGTTTAAGAGTTGTGGGCGGAGCGTCGTCACTGAACGTGACCGTTTTCGGCGAAGGAGTGCGCACGCGCAACCGGTTTAAACTCATGTCCGATATTCCCGCTTTATAAACGTGGTAACCGTATCACAACCACTGTCACACTGACCAACATTGAAGTCGATCTATTCAAGTTAATATTAAAACCGCAGGACGTCTTTCTTTAAAGACGGCTCTGAACAAGTTAAGATGAAATTTATACCACCTACATGCGCCAGTTATACGATATTGAAAATAAACAAAGCGTATTAGACCATAATGGACTAAGAGGAAGAAAAAAAAAATGAATTAAGCTGTTACGTCGCGTGTACAGAGAAAAATTAACGAACGGTTTGCGGAAGACGCGTGTACACCTATAAACTAATCTGAGAAAGAAAACGAACTTTGGCAATCTTTCTATGTACTGCCGCTAAAAATAGAAAACCTGCAAATTTTCGAACTCCACCTTGACGACTTTAGACGTTTTATTTAGGATTCTAATGAAATATGCTTTAATTTGTTAGATGGCCCTTCACAGGTGGAATAAATAGAATACAGGTAACCAAACATAAACAGTTATTACCAGGACCGGACTACTACTAAATGTGCTCTATAACATCGGAAATGCTTTTGGGTGCCCATTTTACATTAAGAAGAATAATACTTAAAACACTATTAATGGTGCATTCTTGTTGAAACATTATAGAATAGCTATGTAAAAAAACAAGAAAATACACAAAATGTTTCAACGATTTTATTAGTCAAAAGCTCGACAATTGTTTCGACCAGTCGGTCTTTATCAAGAGTATTGTAGTTAGTACCTGAGGAACAGTAATTCAAACCTTAAGTAGATAACAAATAAGTACAAAGTTACAGATGTATATAAGAATAAATAGGGGAGAATATTGGCCAATGTGGTCGGGCCCTAAAAAACAGAATTTGTACTTTGTAAAATAAACTTTTTTAAAAAGTCTTTGTTCCAATTTTGGAATATAACATATATAGCTCACTATTTTAATTTTAAGGGTACAGTGAAAATAATTTAGCAGTTTTGCTCTTATTGTCCGAATGTAGATTTTAATTTCTAATTTAATAATTTGTTTGGGATTTTCTAAAATACTTTCTGTGTTCGTTGATTCTTTTTTTTTATGATCTCTCAGTTTGTCCCACGTAAAAGTATGTGTACTCTTCAGCTTCGTACCTCAGCCACGGAACTCACTATCGGGCATTTTAAAACTTAATTACGTATATATATGTATATATACAGTTTGCAATGCCCAACAATAACGGTAAAGAAAGTACATAAATGAAAAAAATAATTTTGCTTCCGATTTTGTTTTTGGGACATCTTTATAATTTCAAAGTGCACAACTGTCAGTAACGCAACTATTTATATTATAATTGGTTCAATTAGAAAATATTTTCATGTTGACGTGGCTCGTTAAATAGATACTATATCGAAATCTATGATAATTACTTATCTTTCAACCAGTTCACAAAATAAACATCTAATTTAGTCAAATTGGGCCTAAGCAAAATGCAATTACAATTAAGCATGTACAATATTAATTGTAATTTTGAAATGCAATCTAAAAAACGAACTTTTTATAGACAAGTATTTATATACTGGGTGTTCCACTTTAAACTAATTGTTCTATATATTTAGAGATACACTTATAAAATTATTATATAGTACCCACTTTTAGCTTTATCTTTATATTCGAACGTTAATAGTAAATATACTTTTTTAAATATTTATGTTAATGTTGTATCAATACATAAATTCTGCATCTTTGATAATGGCCCAACAGCCGAAACGGTCGTCACAAGACTTCTATAAACTTTGTGAAACCTATCCAGTGAGGTTTTGTATTCATTAACATAAATATTTAAATTATAATGTTTCACAGTAAATGCATCATGCACATCATTAATCATATTGTACGAGGTATGTTTTTTAAATATGTACCGTTTTGAACTTCTGTCGCCGTAGCGCTGCGGTCAGAGTTCCGTGCATGCAAATTGAGTACCTGCATCTCTCACCTACGCACTGACGCCATTACAGTCTAATTCGCCCTTGTTTACGTTGTTTACTAAGTGTTTAAGATGCCTCCGATAATCGTTAGTTCCGCCGACTGTGAAGTCTGATTTCTTAGTGCTAAAGGACTAAAACCGATTGATATTTATCGTGAGATCTGTGCAGTTTACATCACTTCTTTTCACTGGGAAACTGTAGAACATCCTCCGTATAGCCCTGATCTGGCGCCCAGTGACTACAATTTGTTCCTGCACTTGAAGAAACATCTGGGCGGTCAGCGTCTTCAAGACGATGACGAAGTCAGAACAGTTGTGATGCAGCGATTAATAGTTAACAAGTCAGGCGGCAGAGTTCTATAAGAAGGGTATTCAAAAACTGGTCACTGGTCAAACGTTATTACAAATGTCTCAATATTGAAGGAAATTATGTAGAAAAGTAGATTAAGGTATAGGCTTTCTTGTAAAAATAAACTTATTAAGATATCTTTGGACGTTTTTTACTAATTTCAAATTACTTACTTAAAAAAACATGCCTCATAAATACATTTGTTCGTCATATTTTTATTTTACTAATTACAAAGTTAAATAATTATAATTTAGCAAATATAAACTCCACGAGAAGTATGTAGGTATGAAATATTGAAATATATGAATAAACTAAAGCGATTCATTGCATCCAATCATTTATTGTAATTTGTAATTAGATATCTGAGAAGTTTTAAAAATCAATTTTGCTACACATCTAATGTATTTCCGTCTATTTCAAGATTAGTTATTAGACAAATTAAAGGAATGACAGGCAGGATTTAAAAGCAAGAGAAGGACGGGGGGACGAGAGATCATGTATTTATGTTACACTCGATAATAAATAATAGGTTGAAAGTTAAGAGAAGTAAACAACATTGATAATAAAGGGTACAAAAAGAACAGAGTGGCACGGTGTTAGGCAAAATTGAAATAAAACCGTTAATGTATGCAGATGATATTGGGTAAGATCATTGAAAGTGTGAATGAATTTAAGTATATTGTGGTTTACAACAAATAATAGCGAGAATTAGCACATAGAAAGGATGATAGGAAAAGCTCAGAAAACAGCAAATTCTACATGGAGGGCTATGAAAAGAGCTGGTAGAGATACGGGGAAGATCGTATGTCTCTAATGAATTCTATTGTCAGAGCTGTAGAAGTGTGAGGATCGAGCAAATTGGGAAGTATGAGTAGGGTACAAGCGATATATTACAAAATGACGTTAGGGGTGGCGAGAAATACTCCAAAATATATATGGAGAAATGGATTAGGCGTAATCAGCATTGAGTTTACAGCGAGAGAGAGAGAGCGTGTAAATACTTCAAGGATGTGTTGATGATAGATGGCCAAGGATATGTCTGGTAAAAAAATGATAACAATCTTAAGCAATGAACCGTCAAAGTGGGGTCAGAACGTGTGGGAAGTACTACAGGGGATGGAAGCGACAAAAGTTGAGAGGCAGGAATTATTAGCAAAATTGGAGAAGGATTAAATAGATGGTGGGATAGAGAGGTGGATAAGGAATGGGAAGCTATAGTTAATTCTACCTATAATAGTTTATACAGAAACATAATTCTGGAAATAAATGGGCAAAGTATTTAAATAGGGGTAACAAAAATAAAGAGTTTAAGGAGATATGGGCCAAGATAAGATGTGGCAATTTAGGAAGGGATTTTAAAAAAGGCAATGTGAATGGATCTGTAGCTTATGTTAAGTAAGCCTAGAGAGACGGTATTCCACTTGTTATGTTGCAAAGTTGCAAGAGGGATTCAAAAAGGTAAAAATGTTCAAGAATAAATGGAGGGGAGAAAGGGTGGAGAAAGATATGAGAAAGTTAATTATTGAAAAATAAGTGGCGAAATGTACGAGAAAACGTGAGTTTTTAAACGGGTAGAGGCAATGTTAAGAAAGAAAGTAGATTTAAATATAGTATAAGCAATATTAATAGTTAGTAATTAGAGATAAATGAGACAGATGAGGGAGAAACAAAAATGTTGGTTAGAGTTTGTACTTTTAAAGGAATTGTTGTTAAGAAGTATGTAAATGTAAAAGGAGTAATTTACAAAAACCTGTAACGCATGCATAGAAATATAGAAATAAAGTATTATTATTATTATTTCCGTCTATTCAAATTTTAGTTTAAAAAACGTTACATTACCATATAAAGATACTAATATGTAAAATAAAAAAAACCTGCTTTCCTTGAATAAGTGAAAATAGGAATTGTATATTTATACTACAACGTTAACAGTTAGGTATTTAGGAGAATTTTTCGTTTGCCCAAAAAATAAAAATAAAGGGTTTTTGCGTTTTGTCATTCTCGCTTTTGAGATATCTTTCGTAACAGAAATAGATGATAACTAAACATATGTTTTATGTTTGTATGTATTTTGCAAACTACCTAACGTCATTGTAAATCCTCTATTTTTAACATAAAGACCAACAACTTAACATTTTAATGACATGTTAAAATGCTGTAAATGGTTTTTGTTGGCTCAAAAACAATTTGTAAACAAAAACAAAAGTACCCAACCTTATTGTAAACGTAATGGTCTATTCAGACAGCATCGGAAAATTTAATGTAACATGAAAACGTTTCTTATTAGTCATAACAAATATATTTATAATTATTTTTAAGATTACAGTCTTTTCACGCTTCTTTGTATTATGTAGGTGTCTCAAAATTACGGGTCTCATTAACATTTTTTTTAATGTTGACAGTGAAAGCACTTTTTCGGTTTATTATCCTTTTCTTTCCAGCAAAGGAATCAGAATTATTATAATTATTATTTCTCCAACACAATAAATATTGTTTAAAGCTAAAATTAATTTATTTTTCCTCTTATTAATTACTAAATTGTTCTCAAAAACTGTTTCCTGTATTTATTTGGTTTAATATTTCCGGTTGTTAAAATTAGGATTAAAAAAAGGATGTAAGGTATTTGTGAACCACATAACGGTAAGTTATGGGAAAACCCATCATTTGAAGATTTTAAACCCAGTTCTAGTTTTTAAAACATTAAAGTTATTTTCAATTAAGTGGAACGCTTTCATAAGATTTTAAAGTGGCTCAAAAAAACATGTACGCGATGAAATATCTAATATCAGTTACCACAATAAAAAAATAAGAAGTTTTTCTAGTAGGTAATAAATTTTTTTTGCTCTACTTTGTAACAAATATAACTGAACAATACTTGGAGATTACATTCTGAAAAATGTATTTTGGCGTATTTGTTATTGTGAACCATTTATAACTTATATGTCGACCTTTACCTGTCAAAAATAGAATAATTATTACACTAAAATAAATCTTTTGTAACTTCCTTTATTGTCTATATTTGTGCAAGGTCGATAAAACATAACGGAGAAAAAATATTTATTATAAAATTAAGTGTTAGCAAAATCAATAGAATTTTTTACGTATTTCGCCTATTTAATATATTCTAAAAGTTTTACTGACAAGTACTGAATTATAAAAAAATAGCAAAACTCAAGATCGATCAAGATTGTTGAAGTGAATCATTTATAATGACATTGTCTGTAGAAAATTCCCAGACGGAAATCAAAATGAAATATTCGATTTGATCGTTGATTTGGTCGAGATTGCCCCTAGAGTACTGATTAAAAAAAACTTTTTTGTATTTCATTCCACCAGCTACTTGTGCTGGTGGGCGGGCAGCCCCTCTGACCTACACTACAGTGCAAAGCCGGAGGGTAGGGCGTAAGGCCCTCTTCGCCCCCCTTGCAGGAATCGTAGGAATGGGTGAGTGGTGTGGTTAAGGAAAGAAAGATGAGACAGACGAAATGAAGATAGAAGAAAAGTGAAAGACTATCTGTGGAATATTACTGTCCCAGCATTTGCCTAAGTGACCCAAGGAAACCACAGAAAACTTGGACCAGAGCCGTCAGACTCGGGTTCAACCGGTGACCTCCCGAATGCTAAGCAATGATCTAGAGCACTGGACCACGCCGCTCGGTGGAGTACTGATAAGATCGAAATTACTTTTTTTTTAAGGACGCTATACATTCTCAAGCATTTTTAAATATTTAAATAATTTTTGAATTTTAAGATAATGATTTGCTAATAGACTCACCTTTAAATAAAAATACCTATCTACCTAAATTTAAAATCTTATAAAAATAATAAAAAAACTCTACTTAAAATAATTCATGTGTCTGTCTCCACCCTAAAGTAGTAAAGAAAGAGTTGAAAGGCATATTTTCGGATTTATATTGTTTCAATTTTTTTAAAAAAATTGTAACTATTAAATATAAAAAACTAGAATATACGATGTAATAATGTAATAGGGTAACAAATGAAAAACAAAATTCAGTGAAACGCTATATTAAATGAATACGTACAATTAATTAAATAAATTACATTTTATAATATTATTCAGTGTCAACATCTAGATAACTTAAAATTGGTTCATCACAACAAAATCTCTTCTTAAGTATCTCAATTACATTGCTCTGAATTTGTTCTACATATTCTTCAGGCGTATAATCATCTTCTGTAGATCTCGATATAGTTACAATAGTTGGAGAACTGGGTAAGATATCCAGAAATTTTTTAAAGTTTGTAAACATAATTTCCAATTCTTCAGAACCGCACACATAATGAGGCAATTCAGAATTATCACATGTACAACCTGCTAGATGAACCAATTCCCAATCAACATCTTTTTCTTCGTATTTTTCCAACAGTTTTTTTCTAACATCATCTACGGATTTATAAATATCTTGATCATATCCTTCCTGTGAAGGCAGTTTCCTGTTTGCGTCTAAATAATTAAAAATACTTTCTAACTGGCTCATTTGTTTAATTCTTTTACTAACCAAAGTTGCAACATCATCGGTGGTAGTTTTAATCGAATCGCAGTAATACAATTTTTTAAGAAGCGCGTAAAGGTTAACTTTGTCATAAATATTTTTAAAAGGATTGTGGGTACTAAAAAAATCGAGATCTACATCCAAAATAAAACGTTTATCTGTTAAAGTGTCACTCAAAACTTGTTCGGTCTCATTCCAACCTACGTGGTCTTTATTCAATGTGATTACGTTCAAATTAAATTCTCGTTCGTTTTCTAAATTTTCTTTCTCCGTAAATATGCATTCCGATACAAAATAGTCTTCTTTGCAGTCCAATCTGATGCATCCATTTGATTTATCATTACCAATATTGATGATTCGCTTGCCGTCATCCATTTGATGGGCCCAGAATGGTTTAACCCAAATCACACCACCAAACTGACCGGTAAAAGTTCCGGGTAAAATCCAGCTTTCAATGCTAATTTTTTCGTACAAAGATTCTTTATCAAATACCGTTTCTGTTGTCATTTTCGGATCGATTAGCATGTCAGGGTGAGAGTCGAAATGCACGAGAGGAGTGCCTTCAAGGGGTAAATATTTCGAACCAATGTTTCTATAAATAAACGGTAACACTTCGTGATGATATTCGACCACGTAAATCGGAATCTTCTGATACTGACGAAGTTCGTTTTTGAATCGTTTCTTACCTGTTAATAAGAAACAATATTTTAAGTGCGCAAAAAACAATCCATTCATTGGATATTTAAAAGAATTATACGTGTTTGGTAATAAATTACAAACAATCATAACTGTTAAGTTTCAAGGAATTTATTAACGTCCACTATAATTGTTTCGCTTCATCAGATGGCGAATTGTGTAGATTATGGCGTTAAACGTCTTACATAGATACATAAAGGAAAAAAGATAAACGTCTTATAACTTCACAAATATTTATTAATCGCAAATGTACATTTCAACCACTATGTGGTCATCATCAATGCACAAACATAATAAACAGAAATAGAAACTAATTAGTATAATTTATATATTTTTGGCTACAAGAGAGATAAGAGGGTATGTATGGAAAAATGGGTAAAAATATTTGGTGTGGATGAGGATATTTTTTGTGGGCATGGCTTTGTTATATGTATATAGAAAATTCGTGTTTATTGTTTTTTCTTGTAATTGTAAGATCTAAGAAATTATTAGAGTTATTTGTTTCGTTTTGAATAGTAAATTTACTCTTAGAATAAACCTAGGTTGTTAAAGAAATTGAAAAAGTGTTTAATTGCCTATTTGAAACAAACTAAAATGTGGTACACGTCATCGAAAATGCTGTATTACATACATTTTATTGAAATAGACACACAGATGATAACTTCCACAATTTATTAAACAAACTTGACACGTGTTTCGCCAACACTGTGGCTTTTCAGAAGTACAAAATCTACTTAAAACTGCCTAAGAGTAGATGTCTATAAATAGGGTAGTGCATCTTCATTAGAGTGAGGGAAAAGATTTAATAGTGGTGAGAGATTAGATAGAATCGTTTTTTTTTTGTTTCTATATGATCTAAACTGTTCGTTCAAACAAATTCTAAAATTTCTTCCCGTCTGACCTACATAAATTTTTGAACAAGAACCGCAATTGAGTTGATATATGCCTGGTTTTGATAATTTCTCTACTACAACATACATTTTAATGTACACTATTTAATTATTTTTTCCATGTAATGCAGGGTCCCTTAAAACACCTCTTAATGGTATCCAATAGTTATATACATCCCCTTAAAGATTAATTCATCATTTCACTAGTTTCTTATATATTTATAGAGGTATATTCAATTCGAAAAGTTCGTGTTATAATAAATTGGAAAACAATTATTGGCGTGCTGTAACCTAAAATAGCCAACTGCTTTGCGACATTTGCCTACGATTAGCACAATTATAATTAGCTTACACTCAGGAGAATTTAATTTGCCAGTACAATCGATTAAAGGTTGTGATCCTAATTTCGTTTAGTGAACAAGTCGAAAGGGATTTTAGTTAATGAGAATGATTGCAAGTAAAAGTAGGCTTTTTAAAAATGCTATATTATCTTTAACGAGACAACATCACGGAGGATCACCTGGAGAGGTATGAAGTAATATATGTATTATATAACTAAGGTATTATATTATTTATATCGATCGGATTTTCTGTTCCATTTAACTCTCACACGTTTTGTGTGTATTTCGAACTGCACGAAAAAGTATTTGTTTTTAAATATTTAACAACTTGTTATAATTCTAATTACCCAAATCCCTTTTATTTTCAAGTGTCACCTAAATTCAATGGACAAATATATAAAAATATATAGTCAGTTGAATTGGAATGTATGTTAATTATATAATAATAATAACTCCTGGCTTATTAAAAGGATCACTACCCCTAGGACCTTCCCCGTATATGCATCCGATAATTTTTTTTTTTTTTTAATTACTCTAAAATGTACTGTACATATTTTTAATTTAAATCTAAATCGGTTTAGTATACGCTGAAATACAACTTATATTGGTATAATCAAACCTTCGTAAATTTTATTGAAGTAATTATGTTAAAAGTCGATTTCACTTAACGTTACGATCACTATATACATATTAGTATGTATGTAACGTAACATAACATAACAAGACATGCAACTGCGTATAAAAGTATTACATACACAAACAGACAGAAGATCGGATGTAAAATACCTACATGAATAATAAATTTAAGATTATTTTATACACCACAGTATATCCGCTGTATTACGAATGTCAAGGTCATAACCAACTTTGGTACAGAACAAAAATGTGTCAAGGCTTGTTACTATTTTTATTAAACAATACGCACTTTTGCACAGGTTATCTCTAAAAACACAAAAAAACATCAAATCTGGATAAAACAAAATAAATTGTATTTAAATTGAATAAAAACCAAAGAAATGTTTCAACAAAATTTATTTAAAACAAAATCTTTTACAATTGTTTCGACAGATCTGTCAAAACAAGAGTAATAAGAAATACTACCCTTTGATAATGACAGATCTGTCGAAACAATTGTAAGAGAATTTTTCTTAATAAATTTTTTTGAAACATTTCTTTGATTTTTATTCGATTTAAAATATGTTTCATCAACAATACACCACCAATAGCTTATTAAATTGTATTTGTTGAAATTGAGGTTTCGTGAATCACTTGGTGAATAATTAATAAAATAAAACACACGGTATTTTTCACAAATGTATTAGACTATCTCTGACATATGTTTCGGTTTTTACACCATTTTCAAAAAGCTATAGATAACTGAGGTACATTATTTCCTTACAAACTACTTATACCTAGAATACAATAGATTTTAATAACGGGGAATCCCCAATCTGGTTATTGGTAATGGGTAGACCGTTGGCGATGTTCTGGTTTATTTCGACCATTTCTAAGAAATTCAGTCTTCTCCCTTTACTTTCTATATGTATTATTTTTATATTCTTATTATCTATTTCATGATTTTGGGAAATACAATGGTCCGCTATACCTGTATATTTGTTGCCATTTTTTATGGATTTTACGTAAAACCTCAGTTATCTATAGCTCTTTGAAAATGGTGTAAAAACCGAAACATATGTCAGAGATATTTTAATGTATTTGTGAAATATACCGTGTGTTTTATTTTATTAATTAAATTGTATTTGTTACAACGAAATGACACGTTTTAGTAAATATGTATGCACATTTTTCTTCTTCTAATGTTAGAAGTATGTTACGTTTTAAAAAAACTTTTTATTTCTTTTCGAAATTTAATTTTTGATATTGTTTCTTAAGAAACATACGACAGTAAGATTGTTGAAATACCTATAATGTTAAATGAAACCTTATTCCTGTTCATCCCTAGATGTCAAAAGAAAACCAGAAAATTCTTACAAATTCCCTTTCCTGAAATTTCAGTCAGCAGAGATAATATAATATTATTTTACTTTTACAGAACTTGCCCTTTGGTTTAGGAAACCCCTATAAACTTACTGCTTATTTTGCCATGTATTTTGGATCGGGGTTGTCGTTTCCCTATATGGTTGTAAGGTACCATTTAAACAAAAAATAGGTGATGGTATCGAAAACATATAACTTGTTTTGTTGTTATCCAACGTGTATCAACAATAATAATAATGTTTAAATTATATAAATAAAATATGTACACAGTAGTAGTCATTTTATTTTTGTATGAATTTTTGAGATGTCATTGACATAATTTAATAAAAATCTGACCACAAGTGTAAATTAATGAAAATACATTTTGTTTAAAAATATTTAAAACCTTATTTAGAAAGTCATATTAGAATTTGCCGGGGTTGCAAGGGGACAACGCAAATCTAAAATTTAATTATTACGGTAATGTTGTCCATCACCTACTTAAGTATTAATATTATAAAAGGAATTATTAGTGTTTAAAAAATGACAAGCTACCGCAGATTTTTCAGGGTTGTTGTTTTTTAAATGATTAAAATAGTCTTTGTATCTGGTAAGAATATTTCTTTTAATTTTTTTTTCACAATTATTGCTGCTGATTTTATAGATTCCAGATTTATTCTTGAAATCGTCTTTGTCCTTAGGGTTTAGTAAATTATTTTTATTATTAGAAAAAAAAACCAGTTGTATATTTAGATATTTCGAAATTTGTTTGATAATTTTTATAAACTTCTGGTGGTAGGCAAATAAACTTTTTTTTAATTTTATTTTCCAAAATATACGTTAAGTGTTTCAACAATCCAATACACAGAGTCATCTGTTTTGAAACACTTTAAGGTAGTCTAATAATAAATAACAGATGCAACAGTATTCTATCTGTTCAATATTTTCTGTATTAGTTGTGCCAGTGACCGTTGATAGGATACACTGCTAAGTTTCTGTTGTTTTTTTTTTCAAGTAAAACGAATAACAAAATATGCATATGTTTATATACATATATTAAGTACCAAAGTGCTAAATTAAAAGGGTATAAAACTAATTAAGGTACAGTGTGGTGGGTGGAGTGTACAACTTAATCAACAAATAATGGTAAAGAAACACTTGTGTTAGGTACCTATACCTATTCATTTACTCATTATATTATATCAACGCTATTTCAATTTTAAACATAAATAATATAACAATTCTATCGATTCTGAAATACGTAACAGCTAACTCTATACATAATTATTATGTATTTGCTACTATAAACATGTGGAGGCGTATGTAAATAATTTCAAAATTAGATTTTCACATAATGTGGGCGCATTTTTAACAGAACAACAAAAAGAAAACTTACAACCGGGTAACGTTCCCTTCTTAAGCGTGCACTGGTAGGGATGAAGGGTGCCGGGTACAAATTTACCATACATTGTACGATCCATGTTCGAACACACCAACCAACACACACAAAACAGCGGGAAAAATTCAAAAATCAAACGGCAAAAAAATATATCGCGTCAAAAACCGATTTCACTTTTCGCGAGAAATAGCGCGGACAGGACAGGACAGAAATGACACGATACCGGTGGAATGTAAATGAAATGAAATGAAATGAAATTCATTCAGTTGACGTAACAAAACGTTAAAACATTTATTTCAGACGACGCTCGCTTTAAACAACATCATCACCGTATAACAGGCATAAAACAAACTTATAATAGTTAAGTAAGTATACGTGTACCGTGAATGTAAATAATGTTTGTACAATTAAGGATTTCCGATTAATAAAGGACACTAGCTAGGTATAGCGAACGTAGACGCCAATATTTAAACAGACAACGCAACGGAAACAATAATTATTTTTAAAGTTAAGGAATTAAAAGAAAAACTAAAAAGGGTGAGACATATGTAATATCCGGCATATTTAAAATAGAGATATATACAGTAGAAGTGTTTGTATCTGTTGATGTTATAGTTATGTACTATGTAGGTACATAAATATGTACGTACGTGTGTAAGTGCATATATATATATATATATATATATATTTTGTTTCTCTCGTTTTTATTTATGTATCACTTGACTGTTAAAGAACGCTTGCGTCCGACGTTTCGTTTAGAAATAGAAACGGACAAAATTAGACAGAAGTCACAAAAACAACTAATTGTTAAGTAAATTGGACGCGTTAACTGCCAGTTTATGACGGAGCAGTAAAAGGTAGAAGTAGAATGTTGTCACTTTAAACAATATTTAAACGTTTCAATTTGTAATTTTGTCTCGTTTTTCGCATTTATCTCGCTAACTATCAGAATAAGATAATCACCATACATTAGACGTTTTAGGAAAATCAAGTCTGTTAGAAATTTGAAAATTTTGGACTACGGGTTATCAACGATTATCAATAACTTCATTTTTTTATAGGGCGCTTATCATTTTTTATTTTATCATTCGATCACTTTTTTATCCTCTTTCGATATATTCGGATGCTTCCCATTGTTTTATTTGAAAAAAAAAATCAAAAGTATTCGAAAAGTTTTAAATGAAACAATAGGGAACATCTTAGTGTATCGAAAGAGGACAAAAAACTGAATCGAATGACAAAATAAAATATGGTAGGTGCCGTTTATTCGTGTCTGAAATTTTTAAACATTGTTTTTTTTCTGAACGCCCTGTATAAATTAAGTAACTAATTTTGGCATGACGTTAGCCTGAAAACTTGACTATAATTAGTAAAGATTTCAATACTCTATGCCTATTTATCTATTTTTTGTGTTATGGTTTTTTATAGTTTAGGTTGTGGTAGCGATCTTTCTTTTATAAATTAAATTGTCTCAAGCATACAAGTTCTTTATCAATCACCTTAAAATTTTGTGCTTCAAAGTTGACATCAGCTTCCGGTATATGTTACGCGTAGAGTAACCCTTAGAAGACCTAAACTATTCAACATCCACATTAAATTTTAACTTTTAACGTATCTGCACAAAATAGACCGAAAGTAATCAAACACTAAGGCATCATATGATCCTTTTTTGTTTTTCGATACGTTGCATAGCTATTATCGAATAATAGACGACTAAAAATTGAACAATCAAAACACGTTTTAATTGTTGCAAACAAAAGTTGGCGCAAGTAATGAATATTGCAATTGTTATTATTTATTAGTAATTCGTCAACTTTTGCATGCGGCTTAGAAATTACTTATTAATGTGATTTTATCACACATGTCCCAAAATTCAATGTTTAATGCGAAACTTAGAACAAAAAAGTAGTTTTTTTTTATAATCAACTTTATTGCAACAAAAACAAGACAACAGGGCATAATTAAGAATGTGCCGCAGCTGATGACCTAAAACTACGGCTCTGGTGACTAAGTTTTTATAACTTCCATGAATTTTTACTTATAAATGATAATCAGAAAGTGAGTGAATCGGGAGTCATACATGAGTCCGTTCAATTGTTTAAATTTTTAATTTAACATCGAATTTACGCAGTTTTTATGAATTAATCAGACGATATGTACTCTTGAGGACTTTTATGTGGGAAGTTTTATGTTCTACAAAAAAGTCCAGTGCGTGGACTATTTTTCGAATTTGGCTTGAGTTTTAGTTTTTAAACTATTAATTTTACATTAATTTATGTCCTACAAAAACGGCAATTTTCCAGAGGAAGTGAAAAGGCCATTGCATACTATTTTTTTCTTGACATATCGCCTAATTTTTTGGTTTTATAATGCTTACGTATTTTAAAATTGAAACGATAAAAAAATTTTTTATCAAAAAAAAACTTTGTATCGGCGAGCGTGGAGTCTCGGAATTGAGATTAATTAATAAAAATAAATAAGTATTAATGGATTCGTCACATCACTAACACAAAACTCGCTAAATTGTTGATGAACAGCTAGGTATTTTTATAAATATAGTTTTTTAACTAGTCTCCTCGAACCAAAATATTGAGTACGCCCCTGCAAACATGCTACAGTGCGATGTCCTGACAAATAATTGAGGTCAAACAATGGGATCAAAACTCGTCATTCCTTTTATCTCGTGCGAATACAAAATTTCGCAAAAATGTAAACTAAAAGTAATTTGGGACTGCGACAAATTGCAGGTACAAATTTATGTTTTACGATCAATCTGACCCAAATATCAAAACATTTAAATCCAGACTACGTATAACCAGGTATTATAGATATATTTGGTGATAGCAACGCCTAAAAAATTGACATTACTGTTCGTTCTAAAGTTTATCGACGATACCAGTTCATTATTCTTTTGCACTGCATTTTTATAATTATTGATGATAATGTTATTTTTAATAGTGCCAATAAACAACTGACACAATGCGACTTCGTTACGAGTCTTTATATTTAAATGATACTTCCATTTAACGATGCCTTTATGTTAAAATTAATTATTCAAGTTTCTACTTAATAATGTATCAATGACAGAAATTTAGAAATAATTATGGTACAATTTTTATGAAAAAATAAGGAAGTTAAAAGTTTCGATTTTTACTTGATGAAAATCCATAATCCAAGGAATAAAACACCAAACAAGTACATTTTCACAAATTACTACCAGTACTTAGTAAATAGTCACAAGTCTGATGAAGACAATGTTTGGCGAAACATGTGAAAATCAACTTGTTTGGTGTTTTTATTCCTTAAAATAAGAAAGTTCTGGACTCCTTCGTTTCTCGAGTGATAACGACATTAGAAGTATTTCCAATGTTTTTAATTAAAATTCAAAATTCAAACATGACGATTAAATTATTTTTAAGATCAAAAAACTAATTAAGAAGACTAGAAACTTTGGCGGTGTTGTAGAATACAGTAAATGGCTCACACTCCAAAATATGCCAAAACACGACACTAAACGTTTACTACTTACTAGTTGAGCCAAGATTTTCTCGAAAACTCGATGATATTTTTCGTAAACTTGATTTTCGAATGGTCTATAATTCCAGTTTTAATTCTCTTCAAACCATTTTTGGTAACCCAAAGGATAATATTTCCTTTTTAGAAAAATCGGGGATATATGAAATTGGTTGCAGACTGTAATAAAAAATTTGTTGGACAAACTAAATGCTCTATTCAGGTTAGGTCCAAAGAGCATAAAATCAATATTGCCAATCATGAACTATTTAAGGAAATTAGAAATAATTACCTTTTGGATGGGTTTGAAAGTATGTATATTTATAAAAATTGGTTAAGCTCTCTCAACAGTTCTAAAGGTTCTGTCCCTAGTTCTCCGCTATTTAGTTTAACTTAATTTGTTTTGTAAGGTCCACAAAACATTGCCGGTTAGATTAAGTCATGTTCACTATATCATGACAACAGTCGGTATTTATATTGGTTATACTGCCTTTGGTTTTTAGTTCTTTTCAATTCCTGAAGAAGGTAACATTGTTATCGAAAAGTACTTTTTACGATTTTTCTTTTAAACTGAATAGTATTATTGATCTCTAAATCATGGACTCTGTGCCCAAGATTCAACCACATTAACAAGAGGTAGCCCATTTTCAAATTTCTTTTTTTTTTTTTTAGTTATTATCTTACGTATGATTTATGGTCTTTGCACCCCCTCGCTCTTCTGTTGAACCCCTCCGCCCCTAACGTCTATCACATAATAGTTGAGTACCCCCGAAATCAATATAAGTAATGAATGTTAACGCTCATTCATTTTTAAAAAGCTTTCTAACGGCACCTCACACATGGAGCATTCCTGCTTAATTATAACATGACGTATCTTAGAATATTGAAAAAAAAAATAGGTACCAAGAAAACGAGATACCTATCTAAGGCGTCCCCTTATTGCAAAAATTCATTTAAATCGATTTATAAACACATTTAGAAACTACAGACATAGGACAGACATGGTGAAGCTATAAGGTATAAGGGTTCCGTTTTTGCCATTTGTCTACGGAACCCTGAAAAGGAAAGTGGAAATAGTACGGTACGTTATATTTTTTTATGGTTTTTACTAAACTAAACAGAATTACTTATTAACACCTTGGAATGCAAAATACCTTTTTTAAAAATTACTTTATGTAAGGCGATCCGAGCCACCTGTAAAAGCATATTTTTTTCTAGTAATTTACTTGCAACAAGTAGAGATCATTGAAAGTTAAAAAAAAAATTTGTCATCTAAATATTTATTTATCATTCTTTGTAATTTACATTACGGCAATGCAAAATGTAATTTCCCATGAGTGATTTGTATTTTTTAAGATAAATTAATTTTTACGATAAAAAATTTATCTGCCACTCCCACTTTTTGATACATTAATTTCTACCAGTTACTTTCTTACATTTAATTAATAATTCAACATTATATGTTGTATTAAATACTGTATAAGATAAAATTATTGCAATAAAAAATAATCAGCTGCTGCAAGCGTTACAGGTTATAAATAGGGATATTAAAGTAATTAGGTACTTTTACGGGTTATTTGAATATTTTTCTAAGACAATTGTTAATGATAAATACCAACGATCGTTACAATATTTACATAGACCTACACCCATAATAAAAATAAAATGCATACAATTCAAAGATAAGAAAGATTATTTTTTTTACTTCCCCCTTTACATATATATTTTTTAACATAGGTTTTCGACATTAGTAAAACAAAATAATTCAAAAAATTAACCACTTGGTGAAGTCATCTTTAAGGTTAACTAAATAAAATAGCATTTGTAATACGTAATCTTTAACAAAACATTAAATTTAGAAACTTACCTAAATCTTCCATTATGGCTCAAAAAGATAGTTTAACCTAAATATTTAATGTTATTCCTACACAAAAATTATTTCACAACCAAACACGTTAAATTAACCATTTATGGATATAATTTTTTGCTATAAACATATCGATGGCAATTACTATCACGTGACTGTTAATGCAGGACATACATAAAATGATTGGCAAACACAAATAATAATTAATAGCGACATTGCCAGATCTTACTTAAAATTGTTTGATTTTAATACTTTTTTATGACTATCCAAGTTGTGATTAAAATTACGTACTATGTATTCAGTATATAAATATTAAAAGACACCTTAAAATGCGGAAAAGGGCTATAAAAATATAACAATTCGTTTATTTAAAAAAGAATACTAAATATTAACTTCCTAGTTATTTGATAATCAAAGTACTAGCTGATGTCAGAACGAGTAAAAAATATGATATAAAAATTAGTGTTACTGTATGACTAACTGAAATTATTTTTTTTTAACAAATAATTGTATTATTATAAATTACTCATAAGCAAGTACAATATGTATTTTATTATTCTTTATTAGTATTTCCAATCTTTAAAATTCGAACAATACACGAGAAGTTTCTCTCTGTAATACATAAAGAGGAAAATGTGTGACAACATTGGGCTAAGAATTAAATAGCGGGAAAGCTCAAACATCAATCTTCCTAAAACGGAAGTTGCAATCTTATCCTAAATCTTTATTTTAATTATACAATAAAATGACTTCTTACAACGTACAAAAGTAGAGGTATCAAAACTATCACGTATCTTCGTCAGATTCATACTCTTCGTCTTGTTCTTTTGACTTATCAATATTTAATTGAAGATCAATAACAACCGAGTTAATAACTTCTGCATTGTCAAGACTCTTGTTATTTAAGCCAGTAGTACTTAATTGAAGATCTACTGTTGGTTCTATTTTCGGTGCAACAGCAATATTACATAATTGCAACCATTCCACATCTAATCTATCAACTTCATTACAAACGGAATTTAATGTTTTTTTCAACGACGCCTCAATATCCTTAAGTCTGCTCAAGTTCACCGAACTTGTCTGTCTAAAAAAAGAAATTATAATAAATGTAGGTTCAAATTACTTAAGACAAATCACCTTCCTGTCTCCAGATATACTTTCTTGGCGTATTTTCTCTTTTTTGTTGGTTGGTTTGCTTGATGTTCAGCCATTTGGGCTACCTGTTTTGGATTTTGGATTACATTAGTTTAGTTAGGTTAACTTTAGATAGTCTTGTGGTGTTGCCAGATTCTCAATTTAGTTTTAAGGTGCTAATTTTCTTTTTTTTTTAGTATAAATTAATATTTTTTGTTTCATAATCAAAGTTTGAACTTTAATAAGTAAGTAAATAAGAAGAAAAGTGTGTTATTGATAGGTATATTAATGTGTATTTAGTGAGACTGCTGAGAAAAATTTGACTGGTGAATAAGAAGAAGAGAGGAAAATACGGAGATGTAAATAAAAATAATAACAAAAACTTATTTTAACATCATGCGCTCGTTAAAGCCAATTCAATCATTTTACCAAACCGATAAAAGTTGGACTGATGATTTGCCTGTTTGTAAACAATCGGGAGTAGGATTTTCAACAAATCAAATATATCGCGAAGACGGTCATCGACAAGAAGAGCACCCCTTTGAAGATAGAAGTTGTCATTGCAGTTTTGATGATGGCTCGTGTTTGTACGGTGTGTTTGATGGACACGAGGGCACAAAAGCTGCAGATTTTTGTTTCCAAAGAATGGCTGCAGAGATTCTCCTGGGTCAATTAAATGAGGCAAGAACTGATGAGGAGATTAAGGAAGTACTGAGGTATAAATAATCGTCGGGGATAACGTTAAATAATTAAGTTGGCGTTTTGTTTGTCTAGACAGGCATTTGTTTCTGTGGAGAAGAGTTACATGGATTCTATATATGACCTTCTAGCAGAAAGACTATCATATGAAATACCAGAATGTTTAAATTGCTATGAAGCATATCAGGAAGCCCCTGATATGGTAGTAAACATAAACAGGATAAACACCGAATTATCTTCGGGTACTGCAGCAGCAATAGCTTTAATTTATAATGGCAAATTGTATGTTGCCAATGTAGGTAACAGTAGAGTCCTACTTTGTCAGACTGATGCTAATTCAGTTCTCAAAGTTGTCCAGCTTAGTGTGGACCATGATCTTAGAAATGAAGATGAACTGTTAAGGTTGTCTCAAATTGGCATTAAAATGGAGGATCTTAGAAAACGTAAGTCTTTAAGACAAGTCACTAGCATCCTAACCAATTCCAGTCTAGCTATTAAACTCCATTTACAAGTGTTATATTATTATGAAAGGAACATGTATTTCTCTTTGTGTAAAGGTGCCCATTTAGGTAACCAGGAAAATACAAGATGTTTGGGAAATTATATGGTAAAAGGAGGCTATAAAGAGTTTGAAGATCTCAGTTCTGCTTCTCAAGAACCTGTTATAGCTGAACCAGATATCATAGGTGGGATTCCTATTGATGAATCGTGTCAATTTTTACTTCTGATGTCTACTGGATTGTACAAATCTATTGAAGAAGCCACACGAACTGAACAAGTCAATAAATATATAGCACAACTGTGTGTTGAGCAAGTAAGAACTATTTAAGATTCAATAATTAATCTTAAGCATTCATAATCTATAATTTAAACCATTCCAAAACAAATACATATTTTTTTGTCAAATCGTATACAGAGAATACAGTATTATTTGACAACATTACAAAAAAAAGTAAATTATGTAATCATTAATTATCTGAATTAATAGTGGCTATTTTGTTTTTCACTTTGGATGATCCATCAGAAAGATACTATCATTTCTTTCATTATTGTCATGTAATAGCAACATTACTAACTCGGTTGTCTTGTCCTTTTCATAGTTTAGAGAACAGGCTACATTGACAGGGGTAGCCCAAGCCGTAGTAGATAGAGCCGTACGTCTCCATCATGACTGGTACATGTCAAACTCAAATTCTGTGAAAACAAAACGTGAAGATATCACGTTGGTAATGCGCAATTTCAATTTCCCAATGCCTAATGCCATAAATTCCCCCACTAATCCATCAGTTAGTTTTAATTCTGTTTCACCCCAGAATCTCACCCTAACAAATACTGCAGTGAACAGTTACAATGCAAACACAAGAAATACAACTGCAGAAAACACCAATGACACTTCCAGTAGTTCAGATGGTAGAAGAACTGATACTGATGATGGACTGGGCCCTGACCAAAGAATAGATGCTTATGTTGACTTTTCAGTTTATTACAGCAATGTAGAAAAGGCGAGAAAAAATGGTACATTACCGGAAGGAATCGACTTTTAGTGCCAGATTTAAGTAAAATGATAATATAATATTAATATTGTATAAATTCATACTATCTTTAAAAGACGAAAAATATTTTAACAAGTTGTTGATATTGTAATTCAATTATTAATAAAACAGTTAATAGAAGGAACACAATGTTCAATTACGCCAATATACTTCAAATTGTATACCAAGAAAGACAGAAAAATGTTATAAAAAATCGTAGGTAACGTTCCATTTTACCGAGCAAATATAATCAATGGATTGTATAGTTCAGTATCTTAAGAAAAGCGCTCTTTATACTAAGCATTAGAGGTGTAGCTTACACGGGCTAAAAATATGAAGCTTTTATATATTATTTTTTTAAAAATGGGATCTGATTTGTGACGCCTTTTTATCAGCTGACTAAAATGTGACATGCGACCTTAAAGGGGGTGGGGAATATGGGAAAGTAGTGGATGTCTACTCCTATTTTTTCAAATAATGTTAGTATTTCAAGAATAAGATCTAAAGGTGGGTTATGAAACTTAGAAACAAATTAAAATATTTAGATATTTTTCCAGAGTTATTGCGGAAAATGTACTTCAAAAACATATTCTCCCTCAATTTCCGAAACTACTGAAACTAAAGTTTGTAAACAAAACTAGTACAATTTTTCTAAAACATGCTGCAAAAAATAGGCAAGTACTTATAAATATTGTTAAGACAAATAAACTGATGCCCTTGACTTTTATAGTTTCAAAGAAACAAAATTACTATTGATTTTTGTACCTATTGTTCTTTAAAGTTTAAAGTTTTAAAATTATACCTACCATTTATTTTAATATTTTCAATATCGTATGTGATAAGGTACAAAATGTCTTACGTGCCCGAGTTATACCTGCAGGCATTTTTCAATTGGAAAATAAAAATTAAAAAAGTTTTATTTGGTCTATTAAAATAGTTTTACAGCATTAAAATGTCCGATTCTTCCAAATCTGCATTGGTAACATAACATTATTATTTACTGTTTTTATGACTAATACTTCATTTCTCTTATCGAGAAATAAACGATAAGAGCACTAGACTGAATCTTACCATTATATAATATGTTTCGTGCCGTTCCTTAACACCTATTTATTATCTAAGAATTTATTATTATTATACTTATAAAAAGGGACACGTTTCCCTATTGCAACTTTATTTTTTTAGTCAGGGCTTGGCATACATCGAAGTCTTTCGAAAGCAGCTTTTTCCAGCGATTCCCTGTGATCGGGATGGGCGATATTAATAAGAGCGTGAGCTCTTTGTCGAAGTGCCTTTCCAAAAAGATATGCAACACCATATTCCGTTACTATGTATTGAACATGTGCCCTTGTTGTTACAACTCCAGCACCTAAAAATAAAATAATATGTACTATTTATTAATTTGGACAGACAGTAGTTTTCTTCATATTTGAAAGGAAAAGATGTTAAAATCTACTTAGGCAAACGTATAGTGTTATTATCAGATGGAGGTAAGAGGGTAGAGAATGTTCCATCTATGTTAAGTGGTATCGACAGTTTTGGAGAAAGAAAATTTCTAATACAATACTCATGTGAACAAAAATAAATAAAAACAACTCCAAAACTCAACACAATTTGCACCAAAATCAGGGAAAGGATTTCAATTACGTTAATTTGATGGTCATTTGGGAGAGTGCAATGGGATGGCGTTCTTCACCAATTAGGATTCCGTACTATAATAGTGATTCTCATCGTGAAGGAAGCCACGGGCAAAAACTAATAATTAATACAAAAATAAAATTACTAGGAAATAAATTTTCACGTATATATGATCAAATCAAATATTTAACGATACGATTAAAAACTTTTTATTTCTTAAAATTTACTTGTTATCAAATTATCATAATTTTATTTTTCGTGGATGCCGTTAATTTTCTGTGTCCATTATTTTTTTTACGAAATTCACAAAAATTTTACATTGCATAAAATATTTACTTGAAATGTCTAATTATTAAGTGGGATAGACAGAAAAGAATTGAAACTAATAAATAAGTATTGTATATGAATTATGTAATAGTTTATGGACATGGCTTGACTTTAAGACGTTCGTATGCGGCTTTTTCTAGTGATTCTCTGTGATCCGGATGTGCAATATTTATTAATGCATATGCTCGCTGTCGCAAACCTTTTCCAAACATATAGGCAATACCATGTTCAGTCACAAGGTACTGCATGTGTGCCCTTGTCGTTACGACACCAGCACCTGAAAATCGGGTCAAAAAAAAATTTAAATCCTCGTTCTGGTGACTAAGATATTTACCAATTCAAATATTCAACTTCAAATACAAAATGTTATATTGTATTTTTTTTTTTAATTGAAACTTATTTAGCCGCAAATTAAAATTTCACAGCCTCGTCACGACACGTTTATCAAGAGACAAACCTGATAAAAGGGATTGCAAGGAAAAGTGGCAAGAAATATACCGAAGAAATAGACAGTTATAAGGAATCTTACTTCAAATACTTTAGGATGAAATGCAAAAATATTTTAATCGCTTGGAGAAAGTTAGAAGTTCAAGGAAGCTTTGCAATTAATAAAAAATGTAATGTGTCATTGAAAACCAAAGCGAGAAAAAATTAATTGCTTAAACAATGAAAATATAATCTGCAAAGTTTGACTTGATTGAGCTGTTAAAAATTAGCAATGAAATCATATTAAAAATCATATAAAAAATATTTTTTTAATATTTTATGAGTGCCTGATTATTGACGGTTTTAAAAAATGGTTACACTTTTTTATTTTTCATCAGATTTTAGCGTCTATTTTTTTCATTACTAATTTTTAACAACTTCATCAAATAAAATTTTGCAGACGTGTCTCGTATAATTAGTTATTTATTGTTTTTTGTGCAAAACTAATTTTTTAACAGTGTAACTCCCGATTCTCGTTAATGTTAAATTTTTCCTAACAACAAAATAAAAAAGTGCTTCTTAGTATGTAAATTATGTTTATGTACACTTTTTAAATGGGTTAAGAGTCCAGTAGGTACTTGCTCTGTATAGAAGCCTAAAGGATAACATAATGGTTACATATACAAGACAAAAATTATTATTATTATTACCTTGTTTGAGAGTAGGTACAATTTTACTTTCTCCTTTATTTGTCGTAGAAACCATAGCCAGGATTGGTTTTCCTTTACCATCAATTGCCTCCCCAGCGCCCCTGAGGAAATCGACTTGACCACCAAAACCAGAATACATTCTCGTTCCAATAGAATCCGAACATACTTGACCAGTAAGATCGACTTCTATGCACGAATTTATTGCTGTCATTTTTTTTTGTTGTGCAATGACTTCTACGAGAAAAAATTAAAAAAACACAATTAAATGATGTAATTTGTAATGTAACAAAAGAAAAGTTGTAAGAATGAATACATTCTTAATTTTTAACTTACTTGTGCTATTCACATAATCAACGACCAACATTTTAACTGACGGGTTATTGTTTACGAAATTGTAGAGTTCCTGAGAACCTATTAAAAAGGACCCGACAGTTATTCCTGCGTAGGAAGTTTTTTTACTGTTATTGACACAACCGTTTTCTACTAATCCAATGACACCATCGGCAAACATTTCTGAATGAATTCCCAAGTTTTTATGGTTATTTAATTGCGCCAAAACGGCATCAGGAATGCTACCTATACCTATATAGATAACAAGAAAATGTGATTAAGAAACAAGTTTATACTGGAAAAAATCGTTTTAATTAAGGCCGAAAAGAATTTACTTTTCTAAGATTTAATTATCACGTTAAATGTTAGTCAACGCGCATATTAGTCACGTTGGTGAGTATCTTCATATCTCCGTTGCACCCAAGAACGGGCTTTATTAGATATGTCAGTTTAGCAGCTATTCATCATAACAAAATTTTTACTAAAATTGTATTGTAGTTGAAAATTTCTCATTCCACTTTGTCTATAGAGAAAAATTAATGCTTTTACCCATTTGAAGTGTAGCTCCGTCTTCAACTAAACTTTCAGCAATATATTTGCCAATTTTCTCCTCAGCTTCACTCAGTTTTTTATGACCATGCGAAGGTAACTTTTCGTCAACACAAACAGCATAATCTAATTGACTAACATGTATTATACCATCTCCAAATGTTCTCGGCATTTGCTGGTTCACTTGTCCAACAATTAACTTCGAATGCTGCATGGCGGCCCTTACACAATCGACGCTGGTGCCTGTGCTGCAAAATCCGTGCTCATCAGGCACCGAAAGAGACACCACAGCAAAGTCAGGCTGGAGAATCTTCCGGTAAAATAGATATGGAATTTCGTGTAGGAAAATAGGTATTGTATCTGCTCGACCTTCTGCTACAGCCTTTCTAACGTTTCCACCCATAAAAACCGAGTAGGATCTAAAAAAAAAAACTCGGGACATTAAGAGAAAAAAAACTTATATAATATTCAGTTTTTAAACGTTTTACAGTGTACAGTTTTCTGCATTATTTCAATAATAACTTATTGGATTTAATTCAGAAAATATAAACATTTTCAAATAAATCTATAAAATTGAAGTGTCTGTTTGTAATATTAAAATAACTACTTTTTACTAAATGCATATAGATGTATACACGGTACATTACCAAAATAACATTTTTTGCCTGTCTGTCTGTCCCGACAAATCTCTGAAACGGCTGGACCGATTTTGACGGGACTTTCACTGGCAGATAGCTAATGTAATAAGGAGTAACTTAGGCTACTATTATTTTAGAAATTATAACTATTCCGCGCGGAAGAAGTACATAATACATGTCTATTATTATTTTGCTGTTCGGTATTTTACTCTGTTTATTTAGGTACTTAATCAAATAATCAAATAAAATTATAAAATAAAGTAATGTTGCAATGTCCAGTTTCGCGCGCATTCCACCGATGTGCTGTTACGTCAGGCGCCTACCGCCACTTCTCCCACCAAACACTTAATATAACAAAGGCTGCCTGTCGCGCGGGATCAGAACGCGCGAGCGGACTATTGCTAACGGTTGATTTCGCCGATTTTTGATTAAAAATTCTGATTGAACGACAAAATCCGGATATCGAAAGTAGACGGGTTAGTTAGTTCTATCCTTTAATTTTAATTAAAAAATGTATTAATTAGACATTTAAATGGTCAGTTAGCCGCAAAATATTGTATCTTCGAACGAGACAACTCCACCGATTTGCTTTAAAAATCTACCTACGCTAGCACTATACATGTTAGCACATTATTATATATATAGTGAAGTGGTGATGATGACGATAGTCTACAAATTTACAATTAGTATTAAGGGATGATTTAAAACCAATGTACTTGTGTGAGTTTCATATCTTTCGTATCATTTTTTACTATTAATAAAAATATATGTTCCATATGGTCTAAATCTAAATAATAATTTATAGTTACGTAAAATTTTCTGCCAATTCTGATGCACAGTAAGATGCAGGGCCTTCTGTATGCATGTGGTACACTTTTACGCCTTTCAAGTTTTTATTTTTTCCTACTTCTGTCATGGCATTTAACAACAATATGGGTGTTGCTGCCGCACCAGATGCAAATACCGTCATTCCTAAAATTAAAAAAGGCATATTCAATCAAATTTATTAACTACACAAATATATATTTAATAATAATACATCAACATAAAAAAAACAAGTTTTAAATTTTAGTTTATCTATGAACCATTTGATAACATAGTACACCGAATAGGTACTATTCCAATATCATCTCCAGATTTTAGGAAAAAGTTTAGCCTCACCCCACCCCCATGAATCACACATGCATAGGTTATTAATTATTATCTACTGACTTCACTAAATTAAAGATTAATTTTAATAATAGTAATAAATTCTTTAACGCAAAAGTCAAAACACGACACTAAACGTCGGAAGCACTTTTGGGTAACAAAGTTATCTTCTTCAGAGACTGAAAATTTTATTCTCAGCCTGTTTCATTTAAGTATTGGTCGCCTCTTCAGTCTGTTTTTACTTTTCAAATTTTCACTTTCTATTTTTTATTTATTGCTATTATAGATGGAGGGACACAAGTGATAAAAAATCATATCGTATGCGAAATGTTTTTATAAACTACTTTATATTCCAATTAAAACAAAATATAAAATTTCCCAATTACTTAATAAATAAAATATTTAAATTTAGTATGTATCGGTATCTCAACAAAGCAATAGCGTAAATCATTTTCATGGACAAAATACAGATGTGATGTAGCAATCAATATGCTCTTGATGTCATTTAATCGGTTGATATAAATTATATAGTTTCAAAATATGAATAACATGTTGTTTTTGTTTTTTTGATAAAAAATATTCGTTGGCCGTTCCAAAAGTAAGCGGAAAAAAATCCTGAGAAGGATGTGGGAAACCGCTCAAATTGAAGTTAAAACTTGAAACTCCTTGTGGGAATGAAACACCCAAAAAGTTTTTTTTTGTCGGTGACTGCTGGCCAGTCATTGGGTCAACGGATTTCAGTGTTAGGTACAAACATATCGTGGTTCTTACTAGTAATCCTCAATTTTCTTAAGTTAAATATAGAGGGTTATTGAAGTTTGGTAGATGTTTTACAAAATTTAAAGATAAAGACTACAAAAATTCTTGAAATATTTCATTATTAATGATTAATAATAATATACATTGATTCCGACGTTCTGTGACTTAGTAAGTACGTTCGTCCTTGTTACTGTTGTCACCTCTCCTAGCTCAGTGGCAAAAGCATTGGCGCGTAAAGCCAAAGATCCCGGATTCGATTCCCGCCGAGGGCGTGACAACAGTAACAAATTTTTCCCTCATTGCATGAGGTAATCCGTAGTAAGTATAAATTAATTCAATGATTAATATCACATTAATGTATTTAAAGATAAACTTTTGTTATCGTAAATTGCATAATATGAGAAATTTGAAATTAATGTGTCATTATTAATTAAAAATTCTTGAGGTATGGGATTAAAAGAATTCTGGCAAACGCAAACTAATAAATAATAGCAATAACTCTGTTTATAATAATTCTATGTTAAAATTATTATTTTTACTATGTACACTTGACAGATACTTCTTCGACTTCATCTAATTACCGACGTCCCAGTGTTTATAAAAAGTACCAATTATCAATAACTTTTTGTTTTACAAAAACGGAAGACTACTTTTTTCTGCACATACGATTATGTCAAAATTTCCCTAGGTTTATCATTTCTGATGATATGTTCTAATTCCAGACGATTGACGACCTAAATTAGTTAGTCCATTTGGATATGTATAGTTTTCCATATCAATATGCAATCACGAATATGGGTAACAGGATTATCAATAAGTTACTGTAAATATTTTAATATCTAATATCGACATACATAACGACTGCTTAACACCTTGTTTATTTTGACTGAAAAAATTACCTGAGGCTAAGCATTCGAAACACTGCTCTAAACAGCAGGGATTAACCCATCTAGGTTGTTTTCCCTTAATTATCGCTGCGGGTTCCCGTATTGGAGACTGGAAACGGAAATTTCTTCGCGACACAAAATATGCAATCTTCAGAATTTTTACTATCACTTTTGCAGTACTATTAGATGCTATTTTCATTTTTGTCTAACAGCTGGAGAAACTTACGAATAGTTACACGGTATAATAAAATAAGTATATAAATATATAAAAGAAGCACAAAAAAAAATATATTTTCAAACTGTTCTTAAAATGTCATTTGCTTCTTTCAAATGTTTCACTGTCGTCTAGTTGTCATTGCTACGTGATATGTAATTATTAAGAGAATTAAGATTAACACAATTTTAATATATGAGTTGAATTTTATAAAAAAATTACAGGTAGTGTGAATACTGATTATAAGTACTTTTGATAATTTTTATGTTCAATCTTTCATAGTCTAATTCATGGGTTATTAAACTTTGCCCTAAGTAAAAAAATAATAATAAACAGTAACAACTTATATGGTATAACGAATTAAACAAACTAGACCAATGCCCGTTAATAAATAAATTATTATTGTACAATACAATTTCACGTATCTTTTGAAAATGAGAGTCGAAACAATTACATCAAATTAATGAGGAAAAATTTGAGGTAATCTATAGTGGATACAAATTAATTTAATAATTAATACCACATTGATATATTTAAAATTTACCCCTACTAATATTTCATTATTAAAAATTAAAATATTTTTTTTGTTGAAATTTTTAATATTTAAAATATTTTACAATTTTCTGAGCACAAACTCTATTGAAAGTATTTTTGTGTTCATCTTTGTATTGAGGCTTTAACGATAATGATTCTGCAGGTATAAATTGTGGGGTTGAAATTTTTATTACTCATTTTCATCAATATTTCTAAAGCCATACTTTAGATACTTAACTTGCCTCATTCAAAATTTGAAACTATTTACTTAAAATAATAGAATCACTTTCACTGGTGTAATTTTGATGAAACATTTTCAATAATAACTTGAAATAAAAAGAGTATTTGGAAGTTTCAAGTAGTTTATTAAATCAATCTAAAAGTGGAGTCTACCAACTACATTGTGAAAATTGTGATGCCATCTACATCGGCTATAAAATACCGCATTAATGAACATGTCTATAGCATAAAAAATAAAAAGTATACAACAGGGTTTTCGGAACATTGTATAGATAATAGCCATAATTTAGATTTAAATAACGTTAAAATTATCCATGCTGAAAATAAAAACTATTTACTAACATTATTAGAAAATCTTGAAATCAAGAAAGCAATACATAATAATAAATTTCTTGTAAATAATCAAACAGAATTGTGTACAAATCCCACACCCTTATTGTTATCAGATCTGTATCCCTTTAATTATATGACGTCACTAATTATCCAATATATAAGGTTTAGTACGTAATAATATCTTCAGTTACCCACCCACCCCCCAATTCTCCCCCCTACCCCCAAATTTGCTCCTCCTCAATCCACTTCCCTCTCCCTACCTTTCCGCATCTATCCTGGGGATGTTAAAACCTTCGGGTTGTTAATCCCCACTCGAGGTGGGTTTTTAGTCAGTAAGAATCTGACACTACCCCCCCCCTTCGGGGGGTGCCTATGCAAGGTTTTCCCACCCCGAGTTAAATCTAAACAAAAAAAAAATAATAATAATATCTTCAGTATTTGTTAACATACTCTTCGGTAATGACCGGTTAGGTCGAAACGGCTGTCAGAGATTGATTTAATAAACTTCCAAATACTCTTTCTATTTCAAGTTGTTATTTATTTAAATACCAATTAGCAACAAATTTATGCATAAATTAATAAGGATTTGTTTACTAATCGTAAGCCAAATAATATGTAACGAACAACAATTTTACACTTTTTGTCATTAGACAAAATGATATAATATAATTAATTGTGTATGTCACTGAATTTATACCGTCATAAACATTATTATTTACATATTATAAAAGCATTTTGTTGTTGATAATTTAAATTATTGTACATACCAATTGTGTACATACTTATTATGTCGTTTTACGATAAAACTGATAAAGATAATTGCAGTCTATAAAGCGTAATGATTTGCTGATTGTCAAAACGAGTTTAGTATATAATATATGTTTAATTTTAATATTCCAGTTAATGAACCTTTGAAGTGAAGTGTAATGTACACACTTCCAAATAAATTGATATTCCAATAGACTTCGAACCCCATACGTATTTTACGTGAGCTCATCGCAGATAATTACATATAAATATAAAACAGCAAAACATTTTTTTTTCCAGAATGCCAAATCGACAATAATATTTATTCGTATATTTTTAAAGATATATAGATATTTACAAATATGGAATTTATATTGTCATCACCACTAAAAGAAAATATATATCTTTTACGAAAATAAAACAAACAAAAAAGTTTCACGTTTGTTTTATTTTCGTAAAAGTATGGATAAGTTTCATCAAGTACTAGCTACTACCATAAAAAATATATATACCCGTTTTCTTTGCAAACAGGAATTTCAAACGACAGCTTTGCACGATATAGGTACATGAAATAATAAAAAGCCTGGAACAGTTTATTGTAACGAATTTTTTAGTTCACTTATTTACTTACAACTATTTAACAAACTTAAATTACTTATTTATCTGACAAACAATAATGCACTTTATTTACGTCACTTTGTATATCGCCGTTGAATATTTATATTACGCGTCCGGAAATCAACTGTCCCGCTGACCCGGAGACGAGGGTATATATTTACCGAAAGAAATTACTAGAAAACCCGCGAATATATTTCAACCGCCTTCTAAAGAAAACAACTTTTATGACAACAGAATATTCTCGAGCGTCTATTGTTCGACATCGATCGGTCGAGATGAAACCTCTCGACTCCTTAACGTAAACTATAAGTTCATAATATAAACTTTTCAAAGCTCATAAACCTTATAACGTAAGCTTTTTAAACCTTATAATCCAGGGGACAGCTAGCCAACGTCCTAAAGCAATTTATGCTGTCATGATAATTTATTTACATTTACATCCGGGTTGTGGGGATTAAAAAGCTTACGATATAAAGTCATGGAGTTCAAAAGGTTTAGGTTAGGTTAGGTTAGGTTAAGTTTAATGTTTTGTGTTTTAGATGTCTTTATACCCTCCATTCATCATCGCCCCTCTCCCCCTTAAAGAATTATGTAAGTTATCGTAGAGGGTTCTTTCAGTTATTCATAGATAAGAAACCCTTAAAAGAACGAAAAAAGATTGTTAAATATAGAAAAGAAATATCATTTAATACTTAAATCTCAAAAATAATGAATTGAAATTTTGAATAAGTGTTATTTTTTTATTGACTGTAAAGTCATTTGTGACGGTTAAATGAAATGTTTTACTGCATTATTATTCTATTGTGTACGAAAATAAACTTAGGCAGTAAGTATTAATATTGCTTTAAATTTTAATTAGCAGATCTTTAATAGCTACACAGATTTATTCCACAATTTAAGTTCGTTACAAAAAAAAACTTTAAAATAATAGGTAATAATTAATAATGCTCGACGGTTTATTAATACTTAAAATGTATTTATTTGATATTAAAATCACATTTTAATAAATGTGGTTATATTAGATAAAATAGAAATTTTGTTATTTACGGTTAGAAATATTAAAGAAAACAGTACGTTGATAATTGTTTCGGCACAAAAGAACTTTGCCGAATTCTATACCGTATTTTAAAAGATAAAAATAAAGATAATATTTAGGTAGTAATAAGGGTTGTTTAATGTTTGTGTACAATATATTATAGTTATTTTAGGTTATTACTCTCAGGTAGTTAGGTACGGGGTAAAACCATTTTAAAAAATTCGTTGTAAATGTATTTGTAAAATGTAAATAGTATTCTTACTGTGTAAGTTTATCGCCACTTTCTTTTGTACCCTTCAGGTCCAATGTTCAGTGGGAAATTTCCAACATCTTTTTTCGTGTCAATCCAATACTTGTTTATATACAAACAAATATTTTGTTGGTGTAGGTAATTGCTACCTAGGCCAGCTATGTACTTGTTTATATAATTATATTTGTACATTATATACTTTTTTCTCCCTTCCATTATGGAAGGTAATATAATTTTCCAAATTTAGAATGAGAAGAGTCCGCTTTCGACCAGCTGAGGAATAATACCTCATAAACAATTAATATAAGTTTATTTCAAAAACGGTCTTCCTTTAGACATATTTCCATGTTTGTTGTAAATAAATGTATTCACAGTATCGTGTGTGTTTATTTTAAAGAATTGGTGATGAGAACAATTTTTTAATTCTATCATCAAATTAAACAATAATGTTAATTTAATTTTCTAATGAACAGACAAACATGTCTAGCAAATAAGAAAATTTATTCGTTATGATAAAGTTGCATCTTAATATAACAACTGAAAGGCAAACAAAACCTTGAAGTTTTAATAAAATGTTTGCATAAAATACTCGTAACCTGCTTGTAAATGGTATTTCTTCATTTCTTAAAAAGAAATAACTAACAGGCTTGTATTTAGTTAAATTTTATTTAGTGTAGATAAACGTAGCTATTTAGTTTACGTACCTAATCGTAAGTGAAACAATTTTTTAGCGTTTTATATTTTTAGCTTACATAAGAGTAAATAAATCCTAACTATATGTGAAAATACTACGTATGTATTTTACATTTTATGTCTACACAGATGCATATTTACGTGGAGCTAAAATACCTTCTTCTTGATGTAACACGTAACTTATATTTTATAAATTATATCGTCTATTTGGGAAGAATGCCAAGTATTACAATTGCAGAACGAAATAAGAGATTATAAATTGAAGACAAAATGAACTTACACGTAAGCATTATCGATAAGATATGCTACTTTCATAAACAAAACGATTACAACAGAAAAAAATAAATTCAAGAAAAATATAGATATAGAGGAATTTCCTGCAACTACTTGTGAAAAATATATAACATCATAACTAACCGCGAAATTATATAAACATATTGATAATTATGTAATTATTATTTTAAACAAAACAGAATAATCGTGTTTTATAACATGTAGTTCTTAACACTAATTAATTATTATTAGTTTGTTTATTGCATTTACTAGTCTTCTTAATTTAAATCTTGTTCTAATAATAAACTTTATTGTAAAACATTTGTCTATTTAAAAAATAGTTTGTAGGTACAGTATGACACACATACGTTATCAAAGTACTATTATGTTTATACCGAAATAATGCAAGTGTATATATGAAAAGTCTAAATGTACTAATGTTTCGTTGTCAGCAAATTTATACCTATGTCGAGGATTGGATGACTAACATATTAAAGGGGAGAAAAAGTTACTAACTTGTTTTTACATATGGGGTGGTGACAATTAACTAAAACATCCTTGAAAAGCAGTCCTAAAAATTCGTAAATAAATGAAACTTGTATTGTCCGACTGTTTCTATTACAAATAACGGGGCAATGGGTATGTAAGGTAATTTACACATGAAAAACTAACTAGGTACTTGTTGTGGTTATCAATAGGTTTAAAAAAACTAGATGTATAAGTAATTATGTATATAAAATACAGTTTTGTTTACTTGTATATACCTGACACATTTAGTACATATATATTGTAGATTTGATATAAATAATTTGAAATAGGTTGCATTATCTACAATGTACTTTACTATTTGATATACATACGTTTAACTTATCGCTTACCAGACTGTAGTTTTTCAAAAACTTCACCGGCATTACTTGCATTAATCCATTTGGGTTGTTTACCCTTAATTTTTTGTGCAGGTTCACGAATTGGAGAGGACCATCTGATAAATCTCCGCGAATATTGTATTCCTTTAAAGCTTTTCAAAAATCCGCCCAGTCTATTTTTTGTACTACGTGGTATTGATGCCATTCTTAACTAATACAATAGTTAATTATTGTTTAATTAAAACTAATTGCAGATAATATCATATGTAAACACAGAGTATGTTTCGTTCAATTCTCCCACTGCGATTTCAATATGCGTATTATTAATGTATTAAATAAATAGGTTCCTGTTAAAAATTAACTGGGCGGATATTCGCTACACTGGACACTCCACTCACTCGACTAATCTTTTACTTTTCTACGTTGTGTATGTTGTTGTCTTGCGAATATGAACTCTGTACTTTCTTCCTTATAAATATGTAAAATTTACAATGATGCTGCCATCATTGAGGCATTTGCATAACAATTTATAAATTTGTTATAGTTTGAAAAAGAGCCCTTTTTTAATACATTAATGCTATAGTTAAATAAAAAACAATGATCTTCTAAAAGTCTAAATCAATTAAATTTTTGGTTTAAAATAATGATTTATATTAAATATAGATACTTCTAGGGATTGCTACTTTTGGACACTATGTATATTCCTATGTTTATTGTTTTTGTTTTATTTAATTAAATATTTTACAGTGGAATTGAGGAAAACAGTTTTCTATCAGATTAATATAGTAATCTTTAATTTGTGAACATTTTTGCCATCTGGCGCTGTAGGGATTTAAATTATTATCACGTGATTGCACGTGCATTAAGCAACTTTGCAGTTGTCGGCTGGCTGTGGTTTATTGCAGACGTGTATACAAAAATGTCGTCACCATCGACTATTAGTCCTAGACAGGCTCAACAACAGCATGTTTTAGCGGTATCAAGAGATTTTATTTCGCAGCCAAGATTAAGTAAGTAAAATTTCGCAAATGTTTCTATTTTCTGTGCTCTGAAGTGCCTTAAATGGTGGGCGGGTCGATATTATAATGGAGGACTACTATTCGTGTCAGTTCTGTCATATGATTCCATGTTTTATTATAAGAATGATTATTAAAAATTTATTACCAGAAATCACTTTGAAACAGAGATCCAATTGTCATTATAATTTTACGTAATTATTAAAATTTAGGTTATAGAACTCGTGTTTTAATCAGCTGTTAATGACAGTCATGTGACAGTCTTGTGAATGCCACTCCTTGTTTATTTTGGCTATTTCTCATCCAAACAATCGTTTTTTTGTAGCATACAGAACAGTGTCTGGTGTAAATGGACCCCTAGTTATATTAGACGAAGTTAAATTTCCCAAATATGCAGAAATTGTGCAGTTACGTTTGGCTGATGGTACCATCAGATCAGGACAAGTTCTTGAAGTTAGTGGTTCAAAAGCTGTCGTACAAGTATTCGAGGGAACCTCCGGAATTGATGCTAAACACACTCTTTGTGAATTCACAGGTGATATTCTTAGAACACCTGTATCAGAAGATATGTTAGGTCGAGTGTTCAACGGATCTGGAAAACCTATTGATAAAGGTAAAGTTGGTGTTTTTTCTGTTTTATAATACTTGTTATCTTATAATGCTTAACTGGATTCATAATTAAAATAAATATTTTTTTATTAAAATCGATTATTAAACAATAAGCTATAATTGAGGAAATCTCATTTAAAACATTTTGCTTGATTAAACATAACTGATTATGTAATTCCAAAAATTCATTGTCAATCATTTGCTTTGCTATTGAGTTTTTCGAATATTGTGTAAATATGTAAATATTTAATTCACCATTAGTGGAGATGTAATAACAATAACAATGAAAGATTTCAAGGGAAATGCAAAGTATATATAAAAATGCAGAAACTTAATTGTAAATTATAGTAGTTCATTGCTTTTTTTTAAATATTTTTTTAGGACCTCCAATATTGGCTGAAGACTTTTTGGATATCCAAGGACAGCCTATTAATCCATGGTCTCGTATTTATCCAGAGGAAATGATTCAGACTGGTATAAGTGCCATTGATGTGATGAACTCGATTGCCAGAGGTCAGAAGATTCCTATTTTCTCAGCTGCTGGTTTGCCCCATAACGAAATCGCTGCTCAAATTTGTCGACAAGCAGGTCTTGTCAAGGTTCCCGGTAAATCGGTGCTTGATGATCATGAAGACAATTTCGCTATTGTTTTCGCCGCTATGGGTGTTAACATGGAAACAGCTCGGTTCTTTAAACAAGATTTCGAAGAAAATGGTATGTATAATAAAAATTTCTGATACCATCAAGAATTCGTTATTTAAAGAGAATTGCAACAATTTGAGATATTATTTAGATTATTTACAATTTTCTAATTAATTTTTTAAAATTAATACTATTAATCTTTATACTTGCATATTGTTGATAGGAATATGATTTTTGTCAAACAAAAGGTCACTACCAGCTTATGTGAAACCGTTTTCAAGTAAAAATTTGAATTCTCAAAAATTATATGACCAAAATTATAATTTTATCAGATCATTAATCAGAAGTTATACTTTTATAGTCTTTAGAACATTTGTCTGAAAATGAATGATTCTATATTCGCATTTAAATAATGAAACGGACATTCACCATATGACAAAGGTCAAACTATAAATTTCTTATGTTTATAATATGGTAATGGCCCTTCTTTTAGTTTTTCCATAAATTAAAAGAAAACTTCAATGTCGAAAAGATAGGAAAGGAAGTCTTCGCAATATAGGAGATCCGTGTAATTATTTTTTTGTATTATTCCGTTTTTTGTTTTTTAGGTTCTATGGAGAATGTGTGCCTCTTCTTGAATTTGGCCAACGATCCAACCATCGAAAGAATTATTACTCCTCGTTTGGCTCTTACGGCTGCCGAATTTATGGCTTATCAGTGTGAAAAGCACGTTTTAGTAATCTTAACGGATATGTCTTCTTACGCTGAAGCTTTGCGTGAAGTATCAGCCGCTCGTGAAGAAGTACCTGGTCGTCGTGGTTTCCCTGGTTACATGTACACCGATTTGGCCACCATCTACGAACGTGCCGGACGTGTTGAAGGCCGTAACGGTTCTATTACACAGATTCCCATCTTGACCATGCCTAACGATGACATTACCCATCCCATTCCTGATTTGACTGGTTACATTACTGAAGGACAAATCTACGTTGACAGACAATTGCACAACAGACAAATCTATCCACCAATTAATGTGTTGCCGTCTCTGTCTCGTCTGATGAAATCCGCTATAGGTGAAGGAATGACAAGGAAAGACCATTCCGACGTGTCTAACCAGTTGGTAAGCTTACTGCTATTTTTTTATTTTTGCATTATATTTGATTTTTCAAAATTGAAAAAGTACTCGCTGGTACTATTTGAATATTATAGAAGGTACAATTTCGATATAGGTATATAGCTGCAATGGTCCAAAAATAGACGGGTCTCTGAAGGTATAATAAAAGAAATATTTTCTTGGGTGATAAAATTATGAAACGTTTATTAAGTACATTAAAAGAAAAGAAAACGCTTTTAAATATTTCAAAAGTTGAGAACTCGACATACAGTTAGGGTAGTTAGTCTTTTATCAACAGCAATATGTTATATTTACTTTGGCAGCATAAAAATGCGATTTTTAGTAATATTTAACGTAAATAGTTAATATAAATCATGAGAATTATTTTGAATTACATAATGAGTAAAGAATTTTATCAATGGGACATAAAAATCGAATAAATTGTGTTTTATATTAATGTCAGAAATCATTTTGCCTATTTAATGTAGTCGCACTAGAGCAATGCGATAATTCTAATTATAAAAACAGTTAAACTTAACATCGTTATAAATGAGTGTTAATGTATTATAATTAAGTACGTTTATTATAATATTCATATATAGTCATTTTTATGTCGAATTAGGTAAGTACGTGATTTTAATTCATAAAATATGTAGTTTTACGATTTTTGCCATTATCACGTCAAGAACATAGCAAATTTGACATGGGCTGCATTTGATTTCAGTACGCGTGTTACGCCATTGGTAAGGACGTACAGGCTATGAAGGCTGTCGTTGGTGAAGAGGCTTTAACCCCTGACGATCTTCTGTATCTTGAGTTCCTCACTAAATTTGAGAAGAACTTCATTTCGCAAGGCAGTTACGAAAACAGGACGGTGTTCGAATCATTGGACATCGGCTGGCAGTTGCTCCGCATCTTCCCCAAGGAGATGTTGAAACGTATCCCGGCGGCGACACTTGCGGAATTCTATCCGAGAGACTCGCGTCATTAGTTTCTTAATTCTATTGACGAGTTAGTTACCGTTGTTGTATTTTTTAAGTTTACCTTCGTCCAAAAATAATTTCTCTTATCAATGTACTATTCAATCCTCCTCCACTTCTTCCACGAAGGAAATGTCGGCGAGGTCGAATGAAATGGGGAAAGAAATTGCATTTGCTTTATTAATTATATTACTGCTCTGCCCCTACTATTCCTATTCCTTCTCCTATTTCTCCACCTTCTTTTCGTCGTCCATACCTGTTCTGGCTTTAATGATTATTTTCCGTTGCCATCATTGGTTGTTCTTCCAATTTTTAATGTAATACAGTGGCCTTTTACACCCTCAGTTTTATTTTTGTCGTCCCAGTGCCGTTGAATGTTGTGAGCCGGCTGCATTTCCTCTGCAGATTTTTTTTATTTAGTCGAAGCAGTTTTCAAGTAATTATATAATTTCAGTTTTAATTTCTAATTTTATTGATCCTATTTGTAAATATGAAGGAAAGTTGCCGAAGCGCAGTATTACGTTCTCTTTTTTAAGGATTGTTTACACTGTTTTACATGTCTTTACATGTTGTCACAATTTTTTAAGGACCAGACAAAAAGTTCCTTTCTTTTTGGTCGTTATTTTTATTTTAATTTTTCTGAGAGAGTGCCTATTTACGAAAATAGAACTGTAGAGTGTACACTTTCCTTTTTTAATCCTTTTTTTTCAAAAATATGAGAAATCTGTTTTAGGAAATTTATTTTTTCGTTGTGAACACTGCGAATTGTATATACACACAAAGATTATGTACTTTGTAAATTATTGTAAAAAGCCCTGCTAAAGAAAAAGACGGAGGTATTTAGATGCACTTTCCTTGCTTTATTGGTAGAAAATTTTATTTCTATTGCACATCATTTTGTAAATATGATACCGCACAATGTCATATTATTATATATATATTTTTTTTCGTTATTTTATTCGAGAAACATTACATAATTATATACATTTTTTTTGCTTGGATAAACATAATTTGATCGATTGATATTATAGCATAATGTTCCTTTTGGTGCTGAAATAATTTATTTTTTTGATCATCTCGCGACTGCTTTTACGATGTGCCCACCTTCATCAAAGAGAAGACTATTTGAGAACTGCGTACTACATTCCATTTATTGATTGAAAAGAGAAAATTAAAAAATAATGATGAGATACATGGTTGAATTCGATTGCATTGTATAAAGCAATATACCTGCTTGTTCCAGTATTTTTTTGGTAGATTAATTACTGTAATAATAATAATAATAATAATAATAATAAATGATGATAATAATTGTAAATGGTGAACGGAATTTTTTTCATTGTAATGTAACGTGGTCAGACACGCTATTGTCTTCATGTTGTTACAGTTATGTAGTTGTTTCCCTACTGTAGAAAATTATGTATCTATTAATTAAATATTCAAGTGTTAATGGGTTTTTATTTATTTTGCTAGTTTTTAATTATCTTACCTTTTTAAGTGTCGGTTATGACCTACAATATCGTTTTCTTTATATATCTTTTAAGTCGGTACAGGTTTGGAAATATTTGATTTTTTTTACATGTTTGGAACGATTTTCTCAACACTATTTTAACTTATTTAAAAATCTGGTTCAATACACAGGAGCGGAAAAATAGCCATCATTTCACAAAAAAAAAATTGAAATTATTCTTGAAGTCGCATATACATACTTAAGTTTGGGATAATTTACAAAAAATCCGGGATTTAAATATAATTAGTACAGTAGGCCAAAATGGTCCTTCAACACTTGTGAGTTAAGGTTATTATTCTTAATTCTTTTCATTAATTGATTCCATGTATTTTTGTAATTATCTTTTAAATTGTTACAAATATACAGGGCGACTATATTTGTGATAGTATTTATCATAACTATCAATAGATGGCGCCACAATGTCTTCAGAAATTATTTTTAAATAATTTTTGTTCCTACATATCTTTTGAATTTTAGAAGATGACATTGTGAGATCACACTAATTTCAGCTTCAGAGAAGAAATTAAAAGTAACTGCAGTAAAAAAATACTTATAAATTCTTTATTATCTTCCTTAAACTATTGATGGAAACTTTAACTTGCATTTGGTGTTTTAAAAAGTATTAATGATATTTATTTTAAAATAATTTTGTTTATTGTAAAATTTTACTTTTTTCTATACATGTCATGTTATAACTAGGTGTTTGGCAACATGGCAACTTAATTATAACCACAACACCTTGCAGTGGAGAAGAAGAAGAAGTAATTGGGAGCTTTTTAAAATAGTTTTGGCTTTATTTTGTATTTCGAGTAAGTTTAATTGTTAAAGTAGGTAATGCAGAAATTAAGTCGTGATTTTAAGATTTAACGAATTCAACATTTTAACTTACTAAAATTAAAACCGGTGTAGCTTATACTTGAGACTAATAGTTGTGTTGTGGTAGATGCTGTCTGTAACGTTCACGTAAAAGCGTTTGAGAAGAAACTCCCGTTTGAAATCTACAAATATTGAGTCACTATTGGTATGTTTTATGAATCTGGCTTTTTATTAATGTTGTATTAATATATTTCTTCATTTTAACAACGTTAATAGTCTATAATGTAGTGTACTTAACCTCAAATTCCTATTGCCGAAATCGAGATTTTTTTTAAAACGTAAGCAATAATTTGTTTATGTTTATTCAAATCTAATAGAGGCAAATTTTATTTGGTGTAAAAGAATTTGTAAATTATCTGATAAGAAGAATACAACTATAATAGGTAGGTGTTAAGCAGGTTTTGTTTCTCAAACCATTGAATAATTTTTGTTGTATTTATTTTACTTAAAGACACAATTATTATGATCTCTGGGAAGTTTTTACAAAAAAAACTACATGAAATAAAATGAAAATAACGCTCCATTAGGAAGGTTTTATTGATTTATAATCATATAGATTATTCTCAATTATGTTAAAATTAGCCTACATGCATACACAAAATAACTCGTGTTAATAATATATAAATTATTAAATCATTACATTAGGTACGTATTATGTGAACATACCATACTTATCTCCTATCTGTTAAGTTACCTATATTTTCATGTAGGTACCACTTAAATTAAACTTACCTACTCAACGTTAAATAAACTGAAAGAAGACTTACCCCAAATTACCAGAAATACTGCTTTTACTGAATGTTAGATAAAAATTTATCAATAGATTGGACGATTTAATGTTATGTCCTAAAAAATTATTTCTCTTTTCAATGTAATTCGTAATCAGTTTATAATTGTGGAGAATTAATTGTAGCATTTTTAGTGTGCAAATACCACCCAAGCATAAGTGTATTTTGTGTTGTTTTAAAAAATTATGTAAAAAGGACCTTGTAGTAACATCAGACAAGTTTTGCTGTAGGTGGACTATCAATCTATTCTGTTTAATAGTTGTACTAAGTTGTTACATCAGACCATTATTAATTAAAAATGTATGCTTTTGGACCTACTTCAAATTTTTTAATTTAACTTAATAATTACTACAAGTTATATATATGTTTATTCTCTTAATAAGTGTGTACTTTCTGTCATATATTTTATGCTACATGAATAACTTATCAATTAACTCTGTACCGTTAAATATCATTTACCATTTATAGTGTAGGAATACAGTAATTGTTTATATAATACCTAGTACCTTATTAGTTATTATCAGTACGCATTGTTAAGGCATTATTTTACAGAATGCATCGAACAGTAATATATACTCTAACTACTTATATACTTTTTTCTGGTCCGTGGTTTACAATAAAATATAAGGCATCTATTTTACTTCCATTCTCTCATCGTATTCTGTCTACCATTAACTCGAACCACTACATTTGTCTTTTTTCAAAGAATCACGCCACGAAGCGTCATTGTCTCGTAAAACGTTGCGACTTGCAACAGGGCCGTAATCAATATGAATTTAATATGGTTTTCACAACTGTAACTACCAGGTGGTTGTTAAATATGGAAAGTCACGCAGTGTAATATACCAATTCATTGCAGTAAGTTCACAAAGGCAATTTTTTGCAAATATACATATACGGTAGGTGTTCTTCAAAATATCACGTTGTTTCTTATTGTATTCAAATTAATATTTTGGCATATCCTGTATAGTACAATTATTTTTAAAGCTCAGGAATGAAAGTGAAATTTAAGGATTAAAACTTTAAAGATATTATTGACTTCTGTATACGGTAAGGATGACAAATTTTAGTGTACTAAATTTTCCGGTGATTGTATATGAGGGATATGGTCATCAAAGATGAGCAAAGCTTTAGTGCTTAGTGCTTTTAGGTCTTATATGCATTGTACATTAAAGTACTGTTTCGTGAACAGGTACTTAGTAGGGATTGGTGAACAAATTATTATACTTTATGAAAGTGCTTTGTAATTTGTATTTCAAGGGATTCAACCTAATTCAAAGTGACTGTAGTCTTTTCAAAGTGCTTAAAGTCTTCCCACTGTAAATTAGAAATTAACTAACAATAAAGATAAAAACAATCTGGAACATCGTAAAAACATCAAGAGCTTTAATATTTTCGATTTGCTTGAAACCGTTCGATGTATTTGAGGCCCTTCTGGTTTAATTTTAGCTTTTATGGTACCCTCGCAGCCTTTTTCATATATGTTCGGGGCTTTGAGACTAATTACTTTTCGAAGTAGTTTATATTTCGTCCTTGGATCTTAAAATGTAAATGGGGCTTCAAGAACCAAAGGGCTTTAGGTTTGGAACTTATTTGACGAGGGCTTTGCCCAGCCCTGACAGTCGTGCTGCAGTCTGGTAGTATAATCCTGCCTTTTCCATCGTCATATTTTGTAGTACGTTCTATGTGAAAAAGTTTTACTATAATAAACAAAATGAAAAAAAATGTTACTGTCCTGTGCAAGGAGTACATTAACTTCTCTATCGCTTTGTACGCGTCCCCTTCTCTACGTCAGGCCGAAAAGAGACGACGTTAAGACCAAGCGGGACAGACAGAGTGAAATATGTTGGTTCCACCACCGGTGTATTTTCAATTATAAATTATAAAGTAAAAACCATGTGCGTGTGTTTACGATCGGATCGTGCAGTGAGATGTTAGTAGCAGCAGTTTTGTTCTGTAACTTTTTATTTTGCGTTTTTATAAACATTTCGGCTGATAACGCGTGTCAAATGATACCGGACAGTGAACGGAATCTAATCGAATAGGATCAGATACTATTGCTTATTATTATGTATATGCTCTTACCAGTCGTGGGTTCGATGGAGGCGATTCTGGAATTTATTTTGTTGATGGGGTTCCTTTATTGGATTTACCCCGCGCTGTTTGTTGAAGGAGTTCTAAGGTTGGTGACGATGAAAACTTAAAACAAATAATTTGTAGGGAGTGGACTTAATGGTCCCACCTGTTTTTATACAAGAGCAAGTTAATATATATATAAAAAAATGATTAAATTAAATTGTTGTAACTATTTTCAGTAGTGAAAGAATTATGAATGTAATCACTTTGTTTATAAAACTAGTTTTAAAGGAATCGAAACAGGTGTGGTCCTAATAAAAACTGTTGACTGCATTTGGAAGAAATTATTATTTTTCTTTAGCTATATATATATTTAGCTTTCAAAAAAGCTTTTGTTGTTATTAATTAAAGGAAGAATTCCTCGAACTTCGTGTAAATGTTGGAAAATATTTAAATGTATTCCGTATTAGCTATTAGTATCAGTTGTGTAACCATTTTCAAATAATGAATTCGCAATTTCCCTGTCAAATTATTTTGCTTTGCAAATTTCTTTTTGTACGATAATTTTCAAATTACGTGAATAAATATGAGACATTAGTTATTTTTCAATTGAGTACACGTAGGTAGTTTGACGGTGACATTTTGAATAGATTTGCCCTTCAGTGGTTATATTTATACTTACAAGCTGATTACGCGCGAATTTTATTAAATAAAAATAGAAAAGGAATTTTTGTTATGTAAATGAATGAATATATTCGGGGTTGTTCTTTTAATTTTGTTCTCAATTATTCATTATTATTCAGGATGTATAATTTGATTAGTTGCCAGACGGGCTTGGTTGATGAATAACGTTGGGTTTGTTTAGATTTTTTTCAACCGAAAATACCGCGAAAATATTAAATAGTGTGCATAATTTAAAATTGTTCGGTACTTAATTACATAATAAGTAAATTTGTGCCTTAATGTGCTGTTTCGCAAAATTTGTCATCACCAATTAATATTTGAGCACTGATATAATTATTTTTAAAATGAACTGTTGATTGTTATAGTCGTAACATGTTGTAACTTATTTATAATGAATAAAACACAAATTGATGTAGAAATTTCTTGAAACTTACATCAATTTGTGTTTTATTAATTATTTTTAAAATGGATGTTTTTGGGGTTAAGTTAGGTTAAAATAAAATCAGTAGAAGTTCAACGCGAGCGTGCTCGTTAAAAGTTTTTGTGTGGTGAGTAGGGGTGAATCTGCCTTGAAATTATTTTATGTAGTCACCACAGTCTTCATTTTTATACTTAGGTTTGGTTACGTTACGTTAGGTTAGGTTAATTCACTGGATATACTTTTAGAAGAGAGTGATATTAAAACAATACTATATTTATTTATTATTTGTTTTCTGTAGAAATCATTTTTTTAACTTTTGTGGTTTTGTATTTATAGTAATAAATTATAAAGTTTAAATGTATCAAATCTACTAATTTCAATTTTGATAAAGCAACTGTTTTTGTAACAATTGTGATTGTCTAATTGTCATTGTTTATATAATGGAAAACAGATGTATATAGGTAATCAGAAATTACTATAATTACCAAGAACTTGAATGTTCCTTATCAATTTGGTTTGCGTACCTTATCACGTAATACGAGGGTGTATTAAATATAAACGGGATTGGTTTTCTAAAAAGACTATTTTTAATTAAACTTCGATACATATAATATTTTTCACATAGTCTCCCGTAGAAGAAATACCTTGTTCCCATTGGATTGAGAGCCTTTTTTATGCCATTGTCGTAGAAACTCTTCGAACGTTCTCATAACCATTGGAGGACAAATGCTTCCACTGCGTCGTTCTCGTGGAAACGTTGTCCTCCAAGCGCTTCTTTCAGGGGCCCAAAAAGATGGAAGTCACAAGGGGACAAGTTGGGGCTATATGGCGGATGTTCCAGCGTTTCCCAGCCTAATGCATCCAATTTTTGCCTTGTGGCATGGGCTGTATGAGGCCTGGGTTGTCATGCAAAAGAATGACACTTCTGACCGATTGCTCCTTCCTTTTTCTTCGAAATTACAATTTCGCGGCATCCAGTAGATCACAATAATACTGTGCATTAATTAATCGTGCGGCGATCATGGAGAAAGTAACGCGGAAACCCCCTGTCCGATCAAAAAATACTGTTTCAGTCACACTTGTCCTTGGGCGGCGAGCATGGCTCTCGTCTCGATCTTTTCACGGCCTTAAGAAAATTCCTTGTGTTATGCAAGCACCGGGGTTCTTGACAGGCTGTTGTCCACGAACTGTGCCTGTGATCGCCGCTTTATTTCGGTTGGATTCACCCCTTCCTTTTCCATATACTTAATAATAATCCGTTGCTCCACGGACACTTGCACTTCTGCCTCGCTCATTGTTTCTTTTCGTACCAAAGCGACTCGAGCGAATTGCGCTTGGTTCTCCCTTCTCCCTAGAGGTACAGGCCATCTTCGCATCTACTACTATCAGGTCACTGACTTCTCCGTAATTTAAAAAAAACAGTCCCTTTTATATTTGATGCACCCTTGTACATATGCTACGTCGCAGATTTAGTTGGTGAAGTACATACCTTTGAGCTTATCATACATATAAAATGAAGTTTTTTATACGTCTAATAATTTTAAGGATAATTGTCGGTTATAACAGACAGGGACCATGCTCTAAAAAAAAATTTAGTATAGTCTATAAAAAAATGTTATATATTAATATGTAAGCAATAAAATAAATTAAATAAATAAAAGTACAAGCGACGTTAGTACCGATTAATGATGACGGATAGAAAGGACAATGACATAATAAATTACACTAATTCGTGATGTTTTGTCTTCTATTGTTGAGCTAAAAGCCTGAAGAAGTCTTGAATTCAAGACAAAACGTGTCGAATCATTCTCGTTTTTATCCGTTATCTCTGTCTTCAGGTAATGACGAATAAACTTTCCATGGTGTATTCGTGATTAAACATTTTTTAATAATTTGAATAAAGAGAAGCCATTTTACGTTGGTCATTCGAGACGGACGATAAAAAATAGGCTGCATGAACACCGATAAAGTATAAGTATATCAATAATATATAATAATACTAATAGTAAACGTTGTAATAGTTTATTTTGCTTATTATGATACAAGGAGTAATTAATTAATCAAATAAGGTTCTTTAATTTTACTTACAAAAGTGGTTTCGTTTTTTTTTTTTCTTGAAAATAATGCATTCCATTTATTTTTGCCTTTTTAAATCTAAATATATTCAATATTGCTGTTAATAATTAACTTAAAGCGTGATGATCTAATTGAGATTACCAATTAAGTCGTCTATTTTTTATGTCGAAACTAAGTACCTGGGTAATTATTATTATTAGTGTTATTATTATATTCAACAGGGTTTTTAAAAGCGTATAATTGATTAAAAATGAGATTATTCCGGTAAATTGTAGCGATTAAAGCGTTAAACGTTTGTGAAAATGAAGTAATTCAATCGAAATACATCGATTACTGTGCCATGACTACCATGTACAACACTAGTTAAATATTGGGCAAGTTGTATGGGTATCACCGAAGAAATTTTGGGTCGACTTACATAGCGTAACAAATTTTAGTTTCACTTTCTATTTGAGTTTGCAAGTAAGAACTATCACCGGAATTCTTTGGTTTTTCTATCTTGGAATCAACACCTCATAATTATATTCCTAAATTTTTATTCGTAGGTATTGCAAACCAAAATAAAATTGTAATTGTATTAAACAAACTAATAGCTATCGAAATTGTTATACTTACCAGCGTTATACTTGATGAGGTACGAAACTCTCGGTGCGCGAAAAGTCAAACTTTTCCGGTATTTTTTTATTCGACTAGATGATAGGTGACATCATTCAATGAATTTTTGTTATCTATTCGGTCGTTGCTTCTAGTTTTTATCTGTTAAAGATAACAATGTCGATTATTGAAGTTATTATAGAGCATCTAATTGATAGATGTATAGTATTACAAAGGAAATATTTGGCAGCAATGAACTTTATGTATTGCAAACAAAATATTGACAATATTATTTAATTTAGGTCATTGGACAAAGTTCCGTTTAAAACTGACTTGCGAAGTTTATTGTCACGCTTAATTGTTTTGTATCAGCAACCTGGACATTTTTTGATTGCCGAGTCTGTTGTTCTAATCATAAAATTAGCGAAATCAACTTGGTTAGGTACCCTTTTAAATTGCAGTTATTTTATTTGCAGTAACATAATTATAATGAAGATTTACATTTAGTTTTGAATTTTTCTCCTACCCTTTCAAATAGAAACCCACCACTCACACATTTTTTTGAATATGGCTATATCAAAATCCATTAAATTTCAGCAATAATTAGCAGTGCCCGCGACTTCGTCCGCGTTGAATTTAACAAAAAAGTTATTTTAAAAATTTTAAACGAAGTCGTTGAGATACAACCGTTAGCAATAGCCCGCTCGTGCGTTCTGAGCCCGCGCGACAGGCAGCCTTTGTGATATTAAGTGGCGGGAGGCGCTTTTATAATTTTTTTTTGTCTGTCTGTTTGTTCCGGCTAATCTCTGAAACGGCTGGACCGATTTTGACGGGATTTTCACTGGCAGATAGCTAATGTAATAAGGAGTAACTTAGGCTACTTTTATTTTCGTATAAGTTCCGTCAAAATCGGTCCAGCCGTTTCAGAGATTAGCCGGATCAAACAGAGACAAATTTTAAAAAAAATGTTATTTTGGTAAATGTACCGTGTATACATCCATAAGCAGTTAATAAAAAGTGGTTGTTTAAAATTACAAACAGACACTCCAATTTTATTTATATGTATCTATAGATGATATATTTGAAGATTTTTAGTAGGGGTAAATTTTAAAAACATCAATTAATATCACATTGATGATTAAATTTTAACCTACAAATTATGAGAAAATTTCTATCAGATGTTTTAAGTCAATAACATTTCGAAATAATCACGTCACACAAGTTTTGCTTAAGGATTTAACAAATTTAAAATTTACAACTTTTAATAAATGAAATACGTTATCAAATTTCTTGATCTGATTTCGTATTTTCCTCCGATTTTTTAATAACTTTTGCAGTTCATTGTGGGTATCGAACGAACGACTAAAAGAGATAGCAAATTTATGAAAACTTAATATAAATGTTATAGAAACAAGGCAATAATTAGGTCTGCTAGGAAATGGTAGGTGAAAGCTGAAAAGAAATGCTGTCGTTTGTTAAATGTTGTAAGCAGTGTAAGTCATTTCAGAAAATTACGTTTTCAATGATAAATCGGAATATTCATCAATTAGCTTTTATCAGACCTATCAATTTTCGAAAAGTTTATATATAGGCCATTGAATAATTAACTGTATTTATAATTAATGAGGGGCATACAATAGCGAAAGATGTTTGAATGTCAAAAAGTTACAATTTTTATAATAAGAAATATATATATAAAATATATAAATAAAACACTATTGTAATTTCCACTGATTTTATTAGTTACTTGACATAGTTTCGCTACTTTGTATCTTCTTCAGAAGTTTTAAATACACTTAAGCTATTGATTGTTCTCTATCTATATTTATAGGTTGGTTTACATCGATTTGTTAGGGGGTAAATTCAGTAGAGGGGAGTTGTTAAGATATACTTGTACATTAAGTAGTATGTTTTTATTTTTGTAAATTAACTTTATACTTGAGTCAATGGAAATCAATAAATATAAAAATAAAAACATACTACTTAATGTACAAGTATATCTTAACAACTCCCCTCTACTGAATTTACCCCCTAACAAATCAATGTAAACTAACCTATAAATATAGATAGAGAAGAATCAATAGCTTAAGTGTATTTAAAACTTCTGAAGAAGCTACAAAGTAGCAAAACATATGTCAAGTAACTAATAAAATCGGTGGAAATTACAATAGTGTTTTATTTATATATTTTACAATGAATTTCCATCAAGTAAAAGTAGAATCAATCAATTATATATATTATTCGATCTGGCTACGTGCCTACCATGTACAGTGCCCGGCACCTAAGGTGATTCAAAAGCCATAAATCATCGGATGCGCACTAGCAAGGCTTAGCCCCTTTAGGGCTGGAATAATCGACCGGTAGACAAAATGATAACTTCTCAACAAGGTTCAGTAGTGTAGTGGCAAATAGTTGCAAATTAACAGAGTAGAGAGGGGGTTGTTAGGGTAAGTAAATCAGTTGAATGAATTCACTATTGTTCCGTGTTCAGTACTTTTTCTGTCAGTGATAGGCGCCGCTGAACTACAAGTTGACGCTTCGGTCCAACTATATTCTTATTGGCTCTTTCATTTATTGGTATGCTAAAAGTTTCCGCCTAGCTGCCTGTCAATCTGATCGTCGCTGAATGTTCTTAGGTGCCGGCCACTGTAGTTAGTTAGCTGCGCCGTGGGTTCAGTTTAAAAGTCGATAGTATCCTTATTAGAAAAAGACATTACTGAATCCCACAAATAAGTAGCAAATATCTACAGATGGCGTTCACTACGCTGTCTCTATTCATTTATAATAAGAAATGTTGAACACACTAGTAATGTATAAAAGAAATTTGGACATCACATACATGAAAATGACAAATTTTCATTTAATTATGATAATCTTAATATTTTATTCAATTAGTGAATTAGTTGAGAGTTCCAGGATAATCCATAAAAATCCCTTTGTAAAATAAAATAACTGTTGAGAAAGTTGTGTCTGTCACTTCTAACATTGGTTCTTTTATGTGTGCAAATTAGTAAATTTCAATTTCAATAATAAGTAGCATAATATATACCTATTATGTGTGCTTGATTGTTATTGTGTTTATCAATTGTAATAGCCACACAGAGAAAGACACGCATACACGTACATAATGCATATTATAATAGCTGTGTACAATAGTATTTTATTAAACGGGCAATTTACACGACTCAAACGATAATAATAATAATCATAATGTATATACATACATACGTCTACCTTCCAGCCATGACCATCTCCTATAATCTAGTTACATATGTTATTTTTAATAAAAAAATAACATATGTACAATGTATTATTATTATTATTATATTTTGACCCGCAATATTCGGAGATAAATAGGGGGAAAATGTTAATAATTTTTATTGTTTTTTTAGTAGTCTATATATGTATAATTTTTTATTTATATAATTAATTGGAAGCCCATAATACTTCTCGTTACAAACATCGGTCTGAAAGAATTTTTTAGCGATTTATTATAATTTAATTAGTAAGTGATGTTGAGCGGTTTCTTATCTCGTGGTGAAACATTTTTAAATAATAAGTCGAATAAAACACACTTGGTATTTTGTTTCACAATTTATTGTTTAAAACTTAACGATACCGTTTCGGCAATTACGCCATTGTCAAAAGATAGGAGTACAATAGATACTAAAAGTATATTGAAAAATTTGTGCTTAAATAGGTAATCAGAAGGTAGATATTAAGAGGGGAAACAAAGTGAATTCAATTTGGTCATTAGTGATCATAAGATTATTATATTTTGCTTTTGTTATTTGGAATATTTTGAGAAGGTCTAGTTTTTTACCTTCATTAACATATGCAAAATTTTGGGATTATCAATATCTAAATGGTGGTTATTTAATATACAATGGTCAGAAATTCCTGTGCAATTATTTTTGTGTAAAACTGACCTTTCATGTTCTTTTAGCCTATACTGTAGAGCTCTACCAGTCTGGCCGATGTAAATGGCCTCATAATTTTTACAATTTATTTGGTAGACACCATTTTTCTGTAATATGTTGACCTTTTCTTTGTTATTTACTGGGAGTGAACTTAGCTACAATGGTATTTATATTATTTTTTCTTAATCTATTACATATTTTATTAGATAACTGTAAAACATAATTAATGTAATGATATTTTTGTTCATCCTTTGGATTTGGAGAGGCAAAGAGAGTTTTTTGTAGCAATTTCTTTTGTTTTTTAATAAAAGTAAATCTATTATATTTTCGTTGTAACCATTATTTTTTGCTAAAAATTTTTAAGAAATTGATTTCTTTTTGAAAGTTATGTTCATTTAAGGGAATAGAGAGAAGTCTATGTAAGTAGCAATGAAAGGTGCTATATTTGATGTTTGTTGATTGTTTGGAATTTGCATGAGGTATAATGTTAGTGAAGGTTGGTTTTCTATAAATATCAAAATTAATTTTGTTATCATTTCTTAAAAGGGTAATATCTAAGAAATTTAATGAGCCATTTTTTTCTTTTTCTAATGTAAACTGAATGTCTTTGTATAAAGTATTTAAGTGATTTTGAAATGAATCTAATTGTCTTTCTGTGCCTGTCCAAATGCAAAAGATGTCGTCTACATGTAATAACCACTATTTAGATATTGATAATCCCAAAATTTTTCATAATGTTAATAAAGGTAAAAAACTAGGCCTTCTCGAAATAACAAAAGCAAAATATAATAATCTTATGATCACTAATGACCAAATTGAATTCACTTTGTCTCCCCTCTTAAAATCTACCTTCTGATTACCTATTTAAGCACAAATTTTTCAATATACTTTTAGTATATATTGTACTCCTATCCTTTGCCAATGGTGTAATTGCCGAAACGGTATCGTTAAGTTTTGAACAATAAATTGTGAAACAAAATACCAAGTGTGTTTTATTTGACTTATAATTTAATTAGTTTTTATCTATATGTGCACGAGGTACCCTGCAGGTTTTGAACGTATTAATCCTTAGTAACTAACGTTTCAAATTAAAAAAAAATTAGAATCGTGTGCATTTCATATCTTTAAAAATGATAATAAATAATTTAAAAAACGCATTCAAATCTATGAGATTTTTCCAGTACTTACTTTGCTTCAGTACATACATCATATATTGAATTATTATAAAAAGCCGCATGTTATGCTCTAGAATATTGTTTTTCGAACTTAGAATGAGCCAAAATGGCCCCTTATCAGTCCATCATTTCAGAGATAAGGGGAATGGTATTGTTACATCCGTGTCTCATATAGGTACTTTAAATCGTTTGTCTAAAATTACTTATTGCTTTTGCGATTTTATATACCAGCGTTTGTCAAAATGTTATGACTTCAATTGACGTTTTAGTAGAAATTTTATCTAAATGTACCTTTTCTTTTGTTTTGTATGGTAAAGTAGCATCCCATTGATCCGTGATCATAAGTCATTGTTAATAAATTACCATTAGCGCCAGATGTATCTATTTTTCATGTTTACAGGGGTCTCCCCTGAAACAATAGGTACTAGGTTAGTATGTATCCATGAAAAGGTAACGATAAATAAGCTTTCAGAAAGTATTAATACAGGTATAGATATTTCCAGGGTGAAATAGGCGAGGATGGGTTACGTCGTCATATTAAGGGGTTAGTTGTGAGAAATGAAATTTTTTTTGTTTTAATACTGACTCTTTTTGGATTATATAGTACTAAATGTCCATAAATGGCTTGTTATATTTCTTCAATTTCTCATACTACTGAAACTGATAGATAATGTTATTAAAATTAACTAGGGTAGATGGAATTTTATATGAATTTCCTAGGAAATCTGTAGGTAGCGATTATCCTAGGTTTGATCATTTTTGAACTATCGAGACTAAAATAAATAAAATTGTGCCAAAAATAACTTATCCCAGTTATCTCCGAAATTTGGAGGCCGGAAAACCTAAAATTACTCATACAGGTAGAGTTTTATAGGTTAATTGGAAAAATAAGTTATGTTGTATGTCACCTGTTAAATCGTTATATTTGGCAACGTATTGTTTAAAGGTTCAGAACCCTCGGTGTGGCAGTTAAGCATTAATTTGTCCGGTATTTTTATAGTAAGTATATATTTATAATAGTATGCTTTTATCAGTAATAAAAGTTTTCCTACTGTTATCCAAATATAATAAATAAAATGCGTATGTAATATCTATCAATAAAAATGAGTAATTTGGAAATATTTTTTCTTGTGGCATTGGTCTCTTTTAAACATGCATTTATATCGTGACCATTCACGCGTTCCTTAAATTTCCTATGAATTTTATATATTTTGATATGACCATTTACTTAAGTTATTCATGATAAAAAGACATAATTTTGTTAAGATAAACTGTCATTACAAATTTTATTTGACGACTATTTCTCGGTGTTTTTTCACTATAAGTATTTTGAAATAAGAATCCATGTCAAATTCATATAACCTTAAAGTTTGGTAGTTTTTAAATCCATTCAGTAAAACAGTGAATTTAGGAGTAATTCCTTAAAATTTCGTTAATTTTTGGTATTTTAAAAATGTGTGCCATAAATCTTTAAGTAAATGTATGACCTTTTGAAGGAGTTTTACATCGTACAGGTTTAATTTAAGGTACAGGTCCGATTGTACATAATTGAAAGTCAGATATTTATAAGGAATTTCGAAGAATGATATATCAGGGTGTCTACTGGGAATTTTTTGCAACTCATGGAAGTCTATTGTGATTATAACGTAATAGAAACAGTTTTCAATTTTAAGGCGCAGATGTGTTAGTAACATCGGAGGAGTTATTTTCGTTTCGCAAGCATTCATATAAAGTTTAAAACCATAAATAAATATATTTAAAAATAAAGAATATAATACAAAAACACTTGGTAGTTTCACAGGTTTATTAAAATCTTGACGACAGTCGTTTCGGCTGTTATGCCTTTATCAAAAGAGTACAAAATAATAGTAAATAATTACATGATAAGTTGAGCTTAAATACTAGATTTACATGGTGGATTTTAAGAGTGGGGATACATTAAAATCGAGTGGGTCATTTGTTAGTAATTTCTTGTTTTTGAGGGCTTTATTAATTTCAAAAAATTCTAGCAAGTTTAACAATTTGCTTTTTTTACAATTATGGATTAATTTAATGTTATTAATATCTAAATTGTGATTGTTTGTAATGCAATGTTCAGCGAAGCCAGTGCAAAGGTTTTTAGTTAAAATTGACATTTGATGTTCACGTATTCTTAGTTGTAAGGCTCTACCAATTTGTCCAATATAAGTTGCCTGGCAATTTTTACAATTAATTTGATAAACACCACTTTTCTTTAACATATCAGTTTTTTCTTTATTGTTGACTAAAAGTGTTCTCAGATTAAATTTATTTACAGAAATTGTTTTTATATTGTATTTAGACAATCTATTACTGATTCTACAGGTTAAATTCGCTATATAATTAATAAAATGATATCGATTTTCCTCTTTTGTATTTGGTAAGGTATAGAAATTTTTTAAAATAAGTTTCTTTTGTTTTTTCTTTATTAACGTATCAATAATATGTTCATCATAGCCATTATTTCCAGCTAGAGTTTTTAGAAGAAGGACTTCCGAATTGAAATTAATAAAAGGTTTATAGCATTGCTTCGTAAACATGACATACCCCTCGTTGATTTATTCCTAACGGGTATTGTCTAAAATGCATACATACACATGGGTGAATATACAAAAATTGGGTAACTCAATATCATCAGTCAATAGATACGAAGTATTACGTTTTATTTTAAAACAATTAAAAGTCCTTTATTTGGTTACCCAATTTCAGCTCTTTATTTTAAATACAAGTTAGTAAAAAAACACAATAAAAGGTTAAGTACTGAAATAGTTTATTTTCATAGTATTACATTGAAATTGTTCTTAATTTAATGATGATCATAATTAGTAAATATTGTTAGATTTTTGTTTCTATTGTTTGTTGATTACTTAGAAAATGTATACTGTTAAGTAAAATTAACTGAAAGTAGTACAAGTTAAGTGAATGATAATAACCGTACGTTAAATGTCAAGAGGCTGTTTTAAATACTGAGATAGTATTTTCTCCCAGTGTTACATATTAATAATTATTTTTGATTGTTACTAAGTGATTTTAATACTTAAAAGACATGTGCAATTATTAAATCCTAAGAGATTTGTACTAAGTTTTATTAAATTCCATTATAATTCTTATGAAATTATGTATTTCATCAGTATTATGTTACCCTCGTCAGTCCCCTGGCAGTCAAATTTTGAAATATCTCACAATCTACTTAAAAAAGTGACTGGCCCGATTTAGAACAATATATTCATTACATTAGCTATCATAAACACCCGAATTTGTAGAAATTTGATTTAATAACTACAGTAAACAAAATATCCTCAAGAGTTACCCAACTTTTGTCAATCACCCATATATAAATAATGTGTTTTTAAACAAGTGTGTAGTTTTAGTAGCTAATAACGTAGTAAATTATTATTATTATTATTATTATTATTATTATTGTTATTATACTACATTAATACTAATAATAATTATGGTTGAAATTTCCTAGCGGTTCTCTTCACTTCAAGGTGAAGGATTTGTTAATGAAAATCCTAGTTTGTATTCGAATGGCAAGAACAGGTGATCTTGACTTCGAAGACTTATATTTATGTGAACGTTTGTAAGTGCGTTGCAGTGAAATTGTATTCTTGAAACATCTGGGTCAAGAGAAAGAAATATTTAAAATCGCTTGTTGAACGATAGATTCGATTAGGTATTTGATCGTTTGTTTTGCAACAGGAAATCACACATCAACAATTAGAGATATGTTAAGAAGGAAGGTGACCTGTAAATAGTTGGTGACCTTTAAACTGCGTATCGGGGAACCCAAGGCCATTCAGAAAATTAAATAAATTTTATGTTTAACAAAAGTCCCACGGTTTTACGCGTCATAAAATTCTATTCTTTGTATCGTTTTTGTTTGGGATCTTCTCTCATGTGTTTATGTCGTCGATAAAGGATGAAATTTTAGGAATTCTATTTACATTTCGGTGCACAGTTTAAGTTCAACTAATTATTACAGTTCCGTATTTCAAAACTAAAAAAACGAAGCTTTAATGACATTATTCACGTGTTTGTCCGTCTGTCACAGCCGGTTTTGCGACGTAGGCGAACTCGGATCTGACCCCAGAAAAACTTCAAAGTTTTAGTCCATTGAAATTTACAAATGTCTTAAAACTATCCAAGGCAAATTTGTAGTATTTCGTTTTTGGGGTTACTATACTTCAAAATCTTTATGTATTAGGGCAATTTCGAGGTTAGATTGTAATTCACCGATAAAAGATGCCTCGGAAATTACTATTTTCTTAATTCTTTTGATCTTTTACTTATTCATGTATTAATTGTCAGAAAAGGCAAATAATTGCATTTTTTTAGTTTTGAGATAGATAACAGGCGGGTTGAAAAGTTCGTAGGCTAAAATAGAAAAAAATATTATTTTTTGATAGAATTTGATTTTATTATTCAATATAGTTCCCTTCGAGGGCGATACAACGATTACAGCGGTCATACAATTTTTCGATACCATTTTACGATTATAAATACGATTTGTCTTTAGCTTCAAAATAGGCTTCAGTTCAGTTCAGGCGATTACCTCTTCATCGGCGCGAAATTTCTGTCCAGCGAGCATTCTCTTGAGGTCTGAGAACAGAAAAAAGTCGCTGGGGGCCAGATCTGGAAAGTACGGTGGATGCGGAAGCAATGCGAAGCCCAATTCATGGAATTTTTTGTGACACGGTGCATTGTCTTGATGAAACAGCACTTTCTTTTTCTTCAAATGAGGCTGCTTTTTCGCGATTTCGTCTTTTAAACGCTCCAATAACGCTACGTAATAGACGCTGTTTATGGTTTTCCCCTTTTTAAGATAGTCAACGAATATTACAACATACCATGAGCATCCCAGAATACTGATGCCATAACCTTGCCAGCCGGCTTTTGCGTCTTGCCACGCTTTTCACGGTTCATCACGTGCAGTCCACCCGACTCGACTGACTGTCGATGGAGCCATGTTTCATTCATCGTCACATATCTACGCAAAAATTCGGATTTATTGCGATTGAACAGCTCCCAGCTCCAAACACTGCTTAGAATCATAGCATCGATCCGTTGTTGTTTTTGGTCGATTGTGAGCTCGCGTGGCACCCGCTTTGTACAGAACTTTCGCATATCGCATATCCAAATATTCATTCACGATATGACCAACACGTTCCTTTGATATCTTTAAGATCTCAGCTAACATATCTCAATCAACTTCACTTTATGTTTTCGTCGGTAACAGCCTCTTTGGGGGGTCCACTGCGTGCATCGTCCTCGGTGCTCATTTCGCCTCGTTTAAATTTAGCAAACCACTTTTCTACGGCTGATTTTCCTGGTGCAAAGTCCGAATAATGTTTATCAAGCCAAGCCTTGGTTTCAACAGTATTTTTTTTTGTCAAAAAGCCAAAAGCAAATGCTTTATTAACACACGAAATTCCTTTTTATCCACTTTTTCAAAGTAACAAAAATTCTTTCACTAAAAATGCTATAACTCAGATACTAATAGTGCAACAGCTGTCAAATTTATACACGTGTCTTTTGAAGGTTAGAACTAACCAAAAATCATATGGATTTGATACTATATGGGTCAGTCTACGAACTTTTCAGTCCGTCTGTTAAATTTGTAATATTTCGAGTTAATAAATTTCAAAATATTTATGTATTGGGGCAATTTCGAGGTTAGATTGTAATTCAGTGATAAAAGATATCTCAGAAATGACTATTTTCTTAATTCTTTTGACGTTTTACTTATTCATGTAGTAATGTTCACAAAAAGGCAAAAGATTGTGTTAAGTGCCTGTAAATATTAAAAATATTTTGTCTGTTTTTATGTATATACATCTGTTAAGTTTAGTTTCTAGGTATTTATTATTCTCTTTGTATATAAGCATCTTTTGTGCCCATCAATTGTAAATACGTTAAAAAATTCCAAAAATAGACTCTGGCCCTTTTATGATACCCCTTGTAAATACTTTACGCATCGGTCATCAGCCTTGAGAACACCACCAACGGTTTTGTGAATTACGCTTGGGGGTGTTTAGCTTCAAGAGGGGGATATTTTTTCACTTTGGGGCGTTGTCTATTTTTTCACACTATTGAAGTAGAAATAATTTAACCAAAAGAACCTTCGGCGGGATACCGCCAAAATATCGAACACCCAAACAGATTGCATTTTTTGAGGTTTGAGGAAGATATCTCAAAATCGTGACATGCTCAGACAATTATGAGGCTATATTCGGACAATTGAGGCAAACACTTTTCCCAAAGAGCAAGTCTCAAGTTTTTGAGAAAAAAATTCAGAAAAAGCGGAATATATTTTTTTTCGGAATGTATAGCACCAAAATTTGTCATTTTTAAACAAGCACTAGCGCTGATTGTGGCCAATAATTTTCCCAAGCTTGCTCCCAAGTCCCAGCAGTTTCTAAGTAAAATTGTCATCGCAAACTATGTCGGAAATGACATCTCTGGTCATATGTTGATGTCTTGACCTGCATAATTAGTTGGTTAGTTGTTATATTAATTTGATTACCCACTTAAGTTGTTTCCTTTTTATTTATCATCGCAACACAAAAATAATGGAAAATTATATCGAGCGCAGCTCGGGTCATTTCCAGATCACGTTGGCTTCGCTGGTCGTATGTCATTCGCGTGGCAAATGTTTTATTATATTATTGTGACACTGTAAAAGCGATTACAATTCAAATTGATAACATTTATTTGTATTTAAACTTCACAATAGTGTTTTGTAAACGTTCATTACTGATTTTTATGGGGACGAACGTTTGGAATGTTACTGTCAAAGGCCGAATTAAAATCGATGACTGAAAAACTTTCTTATGTCGGACACGTATTATAATTCATAGTGTGATACTTAAACGTGCGTGAATTTATGTCAAAATTGAATTTATTATTAATTTGTTTATGTCAAAATTGAAACATTAGTTTTAATTGATTATTAATTTGTCAATAATTTAGTGCAGAAGGTGTATCGAAAAAATTTTCTTTGAATTGTTCAAACATGATCATCATAATTGTTGAACTATGCCAAAACAATAATTATCCTTTAATTCAAACTTTATATACGAGGGTAAATCAAATATAAACGGTAATTTTGTAAAATAAATTTATTGATTAATGGTACACACAAACTAAACATTTAACATTTTTCAATGTAGTCACCTCCGTGCTCTACACAGTTTTACCATGTATTTGGAAGCTTGAATATCCCTTCTTCATAAAAAGTTTGAGGGCAAGTTGTCAGCCAATTGCGCACATACTCCTCTACTCCTTCATTGCTTTCAAATATTTGCCTCCAAGTGATTCTTTCATGGGCGCGAAAAAAAAATAATCACAGGATGATCAGTGCTTAGTGAGGGTTATAAGGAGGATTATAGAGGCTCGAGTGTTTTCCAGCCCATTTCTTTCAATTTATTCCTTGTCCAAACTGTGGTGTGTGGCCTGGCGTTGTGATAAAGGATCCTCCTTCCCGACGTCTCGAATGGGCATACCCCGTCGTTTGCTTCGATACGCGAACTGTAACAACTCAGAATAGTAAGCCACATTCACTCCTCACTTGCTATTGTTGATTCAAGAGTGTAGTGGTGGAGCCCCGTCACATCACAAGTGACGATACGCCTCAAAAAAACTCCTTGTCGAAATCGATTCAGAAATCTTTCACTGATGTTCGACCTGACCTGCTTATTCGTTTATTTTCAGTCAACAACTTAGGAACCCAGCGAGCACTAATTTTTCTAAAGCCAAGTTCATTATAATCAAGTCAAACCCACTTCTAATGAGATTTGCGATCGGCGATCATCTTCAACAAGCTCTCGAAGAGCACGGATGTTGTCATTTGTGACACTTGTTCTTGGGCTTCGATCATCGTCGATCATGACTTTCATTTGCGACACGTTCTCGCCCATCCCTGAATCCTGAATTCTTTGAGCATCCCCAAATCGTACCTTCAAACGAGTGAATTTTTCATAGTTTAACGCTCATTGGTTAAAAATGTTATGATGATGGTGCGCATTGTGTAACAGACGAAAGTACCTTGCGCTCAGTCATGGCTGTACTGCGGACAGAACCAAGCGCAGCTGCTACCTAAGCCGTATTAGAAACTAATTAGAGGTGGACAATGACTGAAAAAGTCGTTCATTTGATCGACTTTTAAAAGAGAATCACATGAATCAACTCACTGCTTACGGTGTAACTCGTTCAAATGAATCATCACAGTAAATATTGGAGTCGTGGAGAACTCGATACTACTACCACAGCATAAAGGCGCATCGAACAAACTTCTCGATTCCTTTTATGAAATTGAATCGTTTCAATCGATTCATTAGAAAGAATACTATTTATTGCCCATCTCTAAAACTGATGGGTTTAGAATAATGATCCTGTGAGCAATTTTATAAAGAATTAAACCCTCTTGAAAGCTATTACTGAAGTCTTTTTATTGTATCTATATTAAATATTTTAGGTGAAGCACAAAGGTACTTCCTTTCTGTTAAAAGCAACTCGATCCTGTACTATTCTTTGTTTTATGTTTCATCATATCTGATTTCCCAGATATCGAAATTGAACAGTTTCTAGTTTTTCGTTTCCAATTTTTATATTACCTTTGCCCTACTTTCATATGCCTTACATACCAGTGTTTTTAAAAATTGGATTGATTCAGCCGTTACTCTGTGATAATTCATCTTAACGATAAATGAATAAACACTACTTTGTTTATTATCACTTTTATTTACAAATCCTTTTGACTATAGTTTCGACAAAAATGCTTGTCATTGTCAAACGAATAATTCAAATTGAATGAATATAAACAGATTTGTCAAAACAAATGATTACAAATTGAATGAATATAAACAGATGTACAGTAGTGTTTATATATATTTTTTGGAAATACCATTAATGATTAAATGTATTGAATAGTACTGAGTGTTACAAATCTACCTGGTCGTTTAACAGGTTATTTTCCGAAATTTTTGATGGTTTATATACTTCTAAGGATTCTAAAATATTAAGTTTAAAGCCTTTATTTAGATTATGAATAATTTTAAGATTTTCTATAGTAGGAAACTGATGGCCTGTTTCTAAAATGTGGTTTGCAAAATTGGAATTATCTTTTCCTAATCTAAATGATTTAAAGTGTTCATTATAACGAGTTCTAAATGACTTTCCAGTTTGGCCTAAGTAAATGTTTTTGTTTTATTTTTATTTATTTTTATTCCATTTATAAATACGGTAATAAATTATATTAAAACTGCATTGAAATGTATACTAGAATAATCGAGTTTGACTTGAAATTAACAACAATTATGCAACCATAGCAGTTAAGGTACTGACCCCAGTTAAAAAGTTGTTTATAGTTTTAAATACTTTAATAATTATTACTTAACATTGGTTGATTTCTAATTATTTTTTATTAATTTCATAATACGATTAATATCTATGTTATGAATAAAGTGTTTCTACTGAACAGTTACTTATATATATATATATGTGTGTGTGAATATTTATATCATATATGAGGGTGTATCAAATATAAACGGAATTGGTTTTGTAAAAATTTGGAATTATATTTAATTAGACTTCGATACATATACTGTTTTTCTACATAGTCTTCTGCCTTAGAAATACATTTTTCCTATCGGATTGAGAGTCTTTTATGCCATCATCGTAGAAACTCTCTGGACGTTCTCGTAACCATTGGAGCACAAATGCTTCCACTGCGTCGTTCTCGTGGAAACGTTGACCTCCAAGCGCTTCTTTCAGGGGACCAAAAAGATGGAAGTTACAAGGGGACAAGTCTGGGCTATATGGCGGATGTTCCAGCGTTTCTCAGCCTAATGCATCCAATGTTTGCCTTGTGGCATATGCTGTATGAGACCTGATGTTGTCATGCAAAAGAATGAAATTTCTGACCGATTGCTTCTTTTTCTTCGAAATGACAATATGACAGCATCCAGTAGTCCACAATAATATTGTGCATTAATTAATTAATCGTGCGTCGATCGTGGAGAAAGTCAATGTAAAAAGCACCTTGCCGTTCAAAAAATACTGTTTCAGTCACACTTGTCCTTGGACGGCGGGCATGGCACTTGTTCTCGACCTTTTCACGGCCTTCAGAAAATTATTCCTTGTGTCATGCAAGCATCCGAGTTCTTGACCGGGTGTTGTCACCGAACTGTGTCTGTGATCGCCGCAAAATTTCTGTTGGATTCACCCCTTTCTTGTCCAAAAACTTAATAATAATCCGTTGCTCCACGGACACTTGCACTTCTGCCTCGCTCATTGTTTCTTTTCCTCCTCCGTTCTCCCTAGCAGTATAGGCCATATTCGCATCTACTACTACCAGGTCACTGACCTCTCCGTAATTAAAAAAAACAGTCCCTTTTGTACACCCTTGTGTATATGCTACGTCGTAGATTCAGTTGGTGAAGTATATACCTTTGTAAGGGCTTAGTAAACATATACATATAATGAAATTTTTTATACGTCTGATAATTTTAAAGATAATTGTCGATTATAACAGACAGGCACCATGCTCTAGTCGTAGATAATCCTAAATGGATTCCGTTTTCACTTTTTGTTGTACGGAAAAAAATCATTAGAATAGTCTATAAAAAATGTTATATATTAATATGTAAACAATAAAATAAATTAAATAAATAAAACCACACGCGACTTAGTAGCGATTAATGATAGAGATGACGGATAGAAAGGACAATGAAATAATAAATTACACTAATTCGTGATGTTTTGTTTTCTATTGTGGAGCTAAAAGCCTGATGAAGTCTTAAATACAAGACAAAACGTGTCGAATCATTCTCGTTTTTACCCGTTATCTCTGTCTTTGGGTAATTATGAATAAACTTTCCATGGTGTATTCGTGATTAAACATTTTTTAATAACTTGAATAAAGAGAAGCCATTTTACGTTGGTCAGGCGAGACGGACGATAAAAAATAGGCTGCGTGAACGCCGATAAAGTATAAATATATCAATAATATATAATAATACTAATAGTAAATGTTGTAATAGTTTATTTTGCTTATTATGAATCAAACTCTTTTATATTTGATACACCCTCGTAGCTAACATTAGAAGAAGAAAAAAGTGTTGAAAATTGTATTGAACACAGTCCGTCCGTGTGGCAGGTGAGCATCTATCACTGAACTACCGATTTTTTTTTGTAACGTTTATTTAACTGAAAGTATTTTCTACTCGTATTAAAGATTAATTAATTTAATTTTTACTTAATGGCTTAACGACAAAATACACAAATGTATATATCTGTTATGGCACAGCACCTTTTGAATGATATGTTTCATTCCCGTGGATTATTAATATCGATATTCACGTATTAATATATAAATATGATTCATTTATATTAAATTTATTAAATTTATGTTTCATTGAAATAGTCCAACATACATAACTCGTGTGATTTTGATATTAGATCTGTATGTTTTCTATCGTATTAATTGTACAAGTCATTCATTACACAACTTGTATTACCTGAGATTGATTACCACAACTCAGATTTTCTTGTGGTTTTCATCATAGACGTCTTAAGGCGCACACATTATTCAAATACAGTAGCTTATAATATAATTGCCATAGCGTTATAAATGAAAAACGTAAGATATATCAACGGTTGAAACTGAAAACTGATGGTAATGTGTATATCAAAAGCGGCTTGTCGATAATAACAGCGGAACTGCAGATTTATGAAATTTTTGTCAGGACTGATCAAGTACTAAGCAATATAATGTGTGGCTGATCTGGCTGCAATAACTGCAGCGAACAGCAAGTGATTGTTTTATGTCAGCTAAAGTATGTGGCAGTTCGAGTGTTTTGAAATAAAGTGCTTTTTATCTCCCAGAAAATAGATATTGTCTTATCTTATGGAGACAACAATTTATAAAATTGTAATGGCTATAAATCATGGACCGGAAATAAAATATAAGCCGTGTAAGCCGGTCTACTAAGCGACACAATTCATATAGGTAGGTAGACTGTATAAAATTTTGCGAGGTACCTAATATAATTAGGATGAAGTACGACATGAAGTGCAGATGAATCCTGAGGAACTAGTCAAGAATGCCTGATGTTGAATAGAAAATTTAGTATAACCAAAAATAATTATAATGGGTATCCAAAATGGCATTGGTAACATTATACTCGTATGTTATAAGGTTGTTTCTTAATCGAAGGGCTCAGGCCGTCCCAATATTTTGCATTGCAATGTACGAGGCATATTTTTTAAGTAAGTACCGTTTTGAAAATCTGGCGCCGCAGCGTTGCGTTCAGCGTTCTGCGCACGCGCCCTGAGTACCTATATCTCTCACCTACACTTCTGATTCGCCCTTGTTTGCGTTCTTTACTGAGTGTTTAAGATGTCTCCGATAATCGTGAGTTCCGTCGACTGTGAAGTCCGGAGTCCGGGCTGTTATACGATTCCTTAGTGCTAAAGGACTAAAACCAATTGATATTCATCGTGAAATCTGAGATCTGTGCAGTTTACGGACAAAACATTATGAGTGATGGAATGGTAAGGAAGTGGGTGAGAGCATTTAAAGATTGCCGCACAAATGTGCATGACAATGTCCGTCTGCATGTGGCTATTTGGACCAAAGATCTCATAACATCTTTTTACTGGGAAACTCTAGATCATCCTCCGTACAGACCTGATCTGGCGCCCAGTGACTACCATTTGTTCCTGTACTTGAAGGAACATTTGGGCGGTCATTTAGACGATGACGAAGTGCAAACAGTTGTGATGCAGTGGTTAACAGTTATCAAGTCAGGCGGCAGAGTTCTATGAGAAGGGTATTCAAAAACTGCTCACTGGTCAAACGTTTTGACAAGTGCCTCAATATTGAAAGAAATTATGTAGAAAAGCAGGAAAAGGTACAGGCTTTCATATAAAAATAAAACTATTAATAAATCTTTGCACGTTTTTTATTAATTTCAAAACGGTACTTACTCGTATACGTAGATGATAGTGCCTTTAAAATAATTTTGTGTTCCAAAGGATTATCTATTTTGCTATTTAGTTTTCGCCGCAATTCCTAATGTCTCTGTGAAACAATCAAAATTAAATAAGAATGCTAGGTCGGATCTTAAAATACGGATTTTTTTGCTATATTCTGAATGTCGTATTGTAAGAACTAGCCAATGTTTCATATAATGCTCTTTAAGAGTTGTAGAACTGGTATCTAGTGAGGACTCGGTACAAACCGCAAAGCTGTATTTTAGACGGTTTAGATTTTATGGAGATTTTTCCAAATCTCTACAAAATGGATAACGATAGAAACTTCTAAGTCACATTTCTCGCTTCCGATCTATATTTTTCAATTCTGCGACACCAAATTAGTCTAGAAATAACATTTAAGCAAAATATTTGTTTCAATATCGAGTATTAAAACTTCCATTTGTAAGATTTTTACGTTTCCTTATACTCTCCTATGTAACGAAAGCGAAGGAAAATGCTATCAGTTTCGGTACAGACAGTTTGCACTGTTTAATAAATATTCATCCGCCGTCACTGTTGGTCACTGTTTTTTGTACTATTGGTCATATAATTAGTTCTATTAGAAATCAGTTTTTATTTAGATCATTCAATACAGTCGTTGGTGACCGACTATATTGATTGCGTTTTGAAAGTTGGGCAGTAGGGAACTTATTTTATGTAACATATGAGTGTGTATCTATCTGGCTATCAGAATCGCTACTATATCACACGTTATTTATGTTTTTTAATGTGGAGGTGATAGGTCGCGAAAGGACACAAGATTACGGCTCAAAGTGAAAATTAATCTCCTTTATACTTATTATTACGTTGGAAAGTAAGCTCTTTATTCAGTTATAGTTGCTCGTTCGTACGGTTCAACAATAGCAATAGTATATTATGAATTAAGTGTGTGCATGTTTTTATATCGGATTACGTACGCGTGCAATATTAGGAAAAAAATAGTTTTGTTTGTTACATTAACTAATTAATATGTTTAAGTGAATCTTGGCGTGGTTTCAAAACTTTAGTAAAAATAAAACTAATCTTTTTTATAATAACAATAATAATAATAATTAAAAAAGTAAAAGGTAACGGTAATTATAATGGACACCAATGTGCTTTTGTTCCATGTCCGAACGAATATTGTCAGTACCATCAATGGGGCGGCTTGTTTGGTGGTGGTTTTGCTTTTCACCTATTTCATCATTTTGACGAGATGGTATTATTAATTTTATATTATTAAGCGCATTAATTATTATCATAGTATTAAACATAAAAAATGGTTTCAAGAAAAACGTAATTGAAAGTTTAAGGCTATAAAATAAATTTTTGAATAAACTTTATCCTGTGAATCGCAATTACGTGACGCAAACTTCATCAATATTTAATCCCTCCCTTCTTCCACGTAACAGTTGCTTTCTATATATTTTCGAAAATATATATGTACATTTAAAAAGTACAAAACAACGTATGTTTTTCAACCCGCCGTAAGGGTGTAACCCCTTGAAAGAATAACTTACGTTTACTTACGCCTGTCTGTCTGTCACAACTGGGTGAAAGATTTTTGCTATAAATTTACACGTGGCGTTCAACTAAGTAATTTTAATAAAACAAGGTATTATTGTTCCACATATTTTTGCCAATTATATACTAGCAAATGAAAAATATTTATATATAAAAAAACCGCGGACCGTTTAAGTATCTTAAAACAATATATTGTGGGGAGTGTGTGTATTTAAAAAATATCAGTAGCAAGGAACCCAAATATATATTTTTCGAAGTATTAGATGTAAATATTTTCATAGATAGGTAATTTAACTAAAAATATACTGCAAAATATATTCCTTCTCTTTCTCTAGTTCTGAAATTTAAATTGTGAAAATGTATAAATAAACATTGTTAATAGAACTTTACGTAATCTTTGTAGGAAGTTGATAACGGTTACCCTTGGTTTGATTGCTTTTGATGCATTCCCATTATAACTGCACATGTAAATTTCCTATGTAAATTAAAGAAAATCAAATTTATAAATGCGTAAATTCCTATCTACGAAAGTTGTAAGCCGAAAAATCGAAAATAACTCGTACTAATATACAGTTTTGCGAATATTGTTATAAAATTAATTGGTGAAGTGAGTACAAAAACATCTTTTGGGATATTTCACAAAACTTGACGTGCGTTTCGGTTATTAGGCCATTATCGAAGGATACAATATTCAATAAAGTTTTGTGAAATATCCCAAAAGGTGTTTTTGTACTCACTTCACCAATTAATTGTAAAAATGTTTCACAGTGAATGCACCGCAAACAGCATTAATTACATTGCTATAAAATATCTTTATGTCCTTAACTTTTATAATTTCTTATACAAAAATAAATAAGTTTTTGTCCCAATTTAGGTATTTTCTAAAATTGTAGATCAAAAGAAAATTGTACATCTATTTCCAAGGAAAATTTTGTAAACATCATATTTAACTACAAATTCAGTGTTCGAATTTGTATTTACTATTGTCTATATAAAGGAGGAAAGGGTGATGGAATATGTAATTTAGTCGGTTTCGATTGTTTTTGCGGTGAAAAATAATGCTGCAGTGTAAATTTTTGCACTTAACTATAAATTTATCCAATTTTTGTACAACAAACAACCTTTGGAATTTGTACGAAATATAGATAAATGCATTAAATACAAAGTCTCAATTTGTAATATTTATCGAGTGTTGTTGTTTTTCTCACGTATAGATTGTTTTGTTGAAATATATAAGTCATTTTCCATTGTTTATAACTGACACAGTAACGCAGTATTTATATAGAACATACGTCTTAAAAAAATAATTGAAAAGTTAATTGGTTTTAACTGCGCCACTACGATTTCTCCCCTATCGTAATGTCAGTTTTTAATTTGTGTGGTAATTGTGGGACACAAAAAGAATTAATGATAATGATTATTATTTTAAGGGTGGTAATACTGGTTTAAATAGATATAGTATGTATCACCGAGTAATAGTCAAAACTGTTGTGGAAAAATAAGTTTATTGTACATTAAATCAAATTCCACACTTAAACACAATAATATAGAAGTTTATATTAAGTAATAAAGTAAGTAATAAATGGACAGAAAATTGTTACCAAAGGAATATATGTACCAGCTCTGAACATTTTCATTTTAATAGTGTATTTTGTTAAAACCAAAACAGCCGACTTGAATCTAATCGTACAGCATTATAGAGAGACCCTGAATCAAACATATTTTCAGAGAAAGTCCACAAATTCTGCATTTTGAATAGTTGGGTCAACTGTTATAATTAGAGCATAAAAAAATGGAGACAATAATGACAATTTTTATGCTTTTGATCAGAAATTTATCGAAACTACCGGACGGATCGCGATTTCGCTCTTGTTGGAAGCTCATCAGCGTGCCATAATTTATTGAGACTGTCTATGGCACGCTGATGAGCCTCTAACAAGAGCGAAATCGCGATCCGTGTCTGGTAGTTTCGATAAATTTCTGACCAAAAGCATAATAATTGTTAATTCTAGCGTAGTATTTCAAGTTAATTTCCGTTTCTCTGCGGCGTGGTCTAGAGTTCTAGATCATTGCTTAGCATTCGGGAGGTCACCGGTTCGAAACCGGGTCCGGCTGCTCTGGTCCAAGTTTTCTGTGGTTTCTTTGGATCATTAAGACAAATGCTGGGGCAGTAATATTCCACAGATAATCTTTCACTTCTCTTCTGTCTCCATTTCGTCCGTCTCATCTTTTTCTCCATAACCACACCAGCCACCGATTCCCACGATTCCTGGAAGGAGGCTGAAGAGGGTCTTACGCCCTACCCTCCGGCTTTGCACTACAGTGTAGGTCGGAGGGACTGCCCGCCCACCAGCACGAGTAGCTCGTGGGAATGAAACACAAAAAAGTTTTTTTTTAATCAACATACGTGAATTCACGTAAAGCTTAACAATAACAATTATTATGCTTTTGGTCAGTAATTTATCGGGACTGCATATGGCACGCTGATGTGTCTGGTAGCTTCGGTAAATTACTAACGAATAATTTATACTGTTCTTAACATATTAAAATTAATTTTCAATTTAATCGTTTAATTTTCTTTCATTAAACATTTATAATTCAGGTCGATTGTGATTATTATTAGATATTTTTGAAAGTACAAGTTTTCCATTAATCCGTTTTCCTTTTATCGTGCATACAAGTTTAAGGTTTAGAACTAGAACTTTATGTCGATATCATTTATACTTACGAAACCTTATCTTTTTATTTCAAGTTCATTGTCATTTATTTATTAGCGTATTATAAAAAGTATCTACACATACAATGTCGCAAACATTCGTCTACAGAATTATTCTAAGGAAAATGTATAGTTCTTCTTAAAAGTAACAATCAAGACAAATATGTCTCGCATTTATAATAGTTGAAGTCTTTTATTTAAAAAAAGATGTTGTTCAGCTAAAATTGTTTAAATTTTAATGAGGTATGTTTGTTTTGCTTCTTTCAGGGTGAATAAAATGGTGGATGTTGTAACGACTCGGATGATGGGCACCTTTAATAGGTTTGCCCCACAAGATGGTCAGCGTAAGGAGTCTCTAGCCACCATCAGTAGTCTGAAGAGATTTTCCATCGAACAAAGATACAAGAGGAGTCTTACAAGAGAAGCAGAACTTAAAGTAAGTGTTTCTTGATTAAATTTCCTTTTGTTTCTAATAAAATCGGATGTGTAAGCAGGTCGATTTGGCGGTTATCGAAAGTGTCCACATTGACAGCTTAAGGTTTTGTAGTAAAAACGGCAAAAACAATATTTTTTATCGGTTGTCCTATAAATCAAGTGTCAGAATCTTAACTTTTCTCTCTCTATCGAACAGTTGATTAGAAACATCAGATAACACATTTCAGGAGAGTGTTTTAATTGCTAGAGAGGAATCACTTAACGTGTCAGTTTTTTGACAACCTAAAAACAAACAACAATTACATCAGGTACTGTTTATAGAAAAATTAATGGAAACTTTTCTTAAAAACGTTTAGCAAATATTAACATGCATGTTAATAGTATCTTTGTAGTTATTACATTCAGAATATTCCGAAAAAGTTAAACAATCTTTTGAAATCTTTTTCTTAACTTTATTATTGAGTACTATCACTCTTCGTAATATTTATTATTCACCCCATGTATACGGATAATTTATCTTGTGAAATGCATAGATATTATTAGTCGTACCAATGTAACGATGAACTACAAGAGTCTCTGATAATAATATATCTTATCTTTAGAAATTTGGCAATCGTACAAATAAATGTTAATTCAAAATGTCTTTCATCATTCAATAAAGAAATAGCAGCTCAATATATTAGGTATATAGATATGTTTAAAGTACAAATACAAATACAAATACAAAATGCTAATGACTATTTCGATGAATTCAGACAACACTTTGGTTTACCTTCAAACCCATTCTTTCCTCCTCCTTTATTCCTTGATAATTTCTGTAATTGGAAATGAAGATAATTTAAGTTTTCTTAAGAATCGTCTAGTTCAATCTGTCTCTTATCCTTATGTGTTTCTCATTCCCGTAAACGTCCAAGCATAAAGGAGCGTATATATTTAGTGACCTGATAAGCTTGTAGAATTTTGTTTTACATTATAATTGGTTGTTGTTATGAATATAATAGCTTTAAAGAGAATTCAATTGACACCTGCGTAATTCGAACTACACCATAGCATAGTATATATGCAAATTACATATTTTCTTTATCAGTGTGTTTATGTAAACAAATAGACATTGACAAAGGAAAATACTTTTAAAAGTGAAAAGTCGTGTTTTTACGATTTTGCATGCGCACATAAATAGTTTTTGATATTATCAATCCGACTAAATTGTGCTCTTTTCGATGGCTAGTCTATACATACTCTTGCATTGAATTGTTGGTTTTGATGGATTTTAAATCGCTACGCAAATAAGCGAGCTACAGTCCCAAAAATGAAAGTCTATTTATGTAAAATCGGGAAAACGTTTTTGGTTACCTTTGGCCCCTCCTGACATTTCTTGAGGAATATATTTACAATCATTTCCATAGTGTGGAGTATGTTCTTTCCTACGGTATAAGAAAATTTTAAATTCAAAATTAGTCAGTTACAACAAAGGCTGTTTTTCTAAAAAAAAAAAAAATGGGGGGAAAATTCAAATGGTTGCCCTTGGCAGCGGTTAAAACAGCATAATGGCAACCAACATCAACAATGGAAAAAGTTTAATGGTCGACACTAGCAACAATGCCACAACAATGAATGAATAATAATGGCCTACCATTAATAGTAAGGAGGTAATAACAGTCGTTCAAATCATTACGTCCTCTTGTGAGAATTAAAAAAATTATATTTGTATATATTTACATGCTATTCAATGCTTTGAAATATGGCTGTCTTGTTGTTTGAACTAAATTTTACATTAGTATAATTTCGATTTTTTTATGTGCTCTTTTCTGTGTGGAAGGGTTGTGTTATAATCGTAACTACAAATATATCAGTTTTTCCACAATATCCACCCTATGTATCTGTAACTAGAGTTTACATAATTGGAGAACGTCTAATCGTAAGTTTACTTTAACGATCTTTTGTTTACACGTCCAAAATAATTTACATAAGTTAAACATAGCCATTACGATTCAAAGTACAAGAATATTAATAAAAAATCCAATAATTGTGTGCCCAATTATGCGCCAATAAATATTCAAGGACGAGGAATGAAGCATCGAGGCGTTTACTTCCTCTTTTATTTCCACACTTTTATTACAGATAAAAATAATTATAGGTATATAGGGAATTATTATTTTTTTTTCAAGGGTAAATGTATTGTAACGAATTTTGTAGTTCACCTATTTATTTAATAATTATTTATTTAATCACTTAAATACTACTAACAAATTTAAACTACTTATTTATTTATATGACGCGTTCGGAAATCAACCGTTTGTCTGACCCAGAGACGAGGGTATCTATTTAATGAGAGAAATTACTAGAAAACACGCGAATATATTTCGATCGCTTTCCAAAGAAAACGACTTGTTATGATAACAGAATATACTCGATTTTTCTCAACATCAAACATGCCGCCTTCGGGGTGAGTCAGCGTTAATCGATACACTGCATACACGTACACGTTCGTTACAGTATTTTTATCCATTGTAGTACAGTTCCCATAATTATGGTTTTAATAGCGTGAATTTATTGTAAATAAATATGTAATTAAATAAAGTGGATTATTTAAAATTAAAATCATTATCTAAAATAGTTTTCAGAGCACTAATTAATTATATATTATTTAACACTTTTGAAATTGCATCCTGCACGAACCGCACAACTTTTTGTGTTATAGGGTGTTCACAAATAGTATTAAGCATAATTAAAACGTTATACATACGTTTTTAAAGCGAAGAAGAACCAAGAACAAAACATACTTTTAATAATAAGTCTTGTGTTTTCGAAACGAGTTTTTTTTTATTTATTAAATTTAATTTTATAACTGTACGCAGGGTCCGTTTGAAAACGAGTGGATTTAATTTTCAATAACATTTCAATGAGAATACTTTACTTTGTTTTCGTGGAAATTTTTTCCCGAAAAAATTTGAGCTGGAAGACACCAAATATTAATTGAGCTCAAAAATCTGGTATATATAATATATATTATATATGAACAAAATAAAAAATTGAAGAGTAATTACTGAACTGGTGTTTAAAAATTAAGTTTTATTATTTTTATCCTAAATAAGTGAGTAATTTACAATTTTAATAATTTGAATTAAATCAAAGAGACTCACCCCTTTATAACATAGACTTTTTTATTAACCGACATGTGTTTCGCCCGCTTCTATTGTGGGCATTATCAATGTGAAAATGGTACGTGTACGAAGCACGTGTGGGTTAATAAAAAAGTTTGCGGTATACAGGGGTGAGTCTCTTTGATTTTATTCTATTTGATTTGCTACAGCCTCCTTTACTATTGTAACTATTAAAACTGGTTATTAATAATGAAAATGAGTTGTCTATTATTTAAATTAATTATGAGTTTTGTTGAAATTATTCACTAAATGAAGAATTAAAGTACTTGGCACATTTGCCTTTTCTCATAGATATCATAAATAAATTACTATATATATACATTAATGCGATATTATTTATTGAATTAATTTGTACCCACTAAGGATTACCTCAAATTAATGAGGGAAAATTTGTGACTGCTGTCACGCCCTTGCCGGGACTTGAACCCGGAATCTTTGGCCCTTTAGCCCTACTAAATATTCTTCAAATATTTTATTAATAATGATTAATAATAATATACATTGATTTCGACGTCTTGTGACTTAGTTTGAGTTCCGGTAATCTGTAGTGGGTACAAATTAATCCAATAATTAATATATTGCATTAATGCATTTCAAATTTATCCGTATTAAAAATTCTTCAAAGATTTAATTATAAATTACTTTATAAAAAAATCGAACACTAACGAATTAAAAATTATTAGGTATATAATTAATTAATTAATTTTAAAGGCTGGACTGTATTTAATAGCCCGTTCGGGCGCCCCTCTAAACTAAGATAAATTCGGGGAAACCCGGACGAATGCCAATGGAATGTGTGCGAAGAACTCAAAAACATTGAAAAAGTTCTTCGTGATAATTTTAAATTTTTTATATTCAAAAAGAAGGAATTAAAATCCTTATTCGTCTAAATTTTAATATCAAAGATCTCACATTTTGAACGCGTCCTACCAAGTAGGCACAACGAACCGAAAGCCGCATCTCACGACCGGTTTCGACCTATGTTAGATCATTGATATTAAAATTTAGACGAATAAGGATTTTAATTCCTTATTTTTTGAATATGTTATATTTATAACAGTGTAATTCAATGCCGGTAGGGGTATTAGCTCTCGGAGTAGTTGTTTCTGTTGATTCCATATTTATATTTATAATATAGCCTGTAAAGGCCTTTCTGCCAGCGCCCACCTGATGAGACCTGATAGGTCGAAACCGGTCGTGGGATGTGGCTTTCGGTTCGTTGTGCCTACATGGTAGGACGCGTTCAAAATTTGAGATCTTTGATATTAAAATTTAGACGAATAAGGATTTTAATTCCTTCTTTTTTGAATATGTTATATTTTCGTCTAGAAGTCCATCGGAATCAACAGTGTAATTCAATGCCGGTAGGGGTATTAGCCCTCGGAGTAGTTGTTTCTGTTGATTCCATATTTATATTTTTAAATTTTTTGTTTAAAATAAAAACCATGGGTGTTTTACGAGGGTTATATTTTACTTTTGTGGTAGTGTATGATTGGGAAAACACCCTGCCAAAAAAAAATTCTGAACACGTTATATACATATCTCAGAAATCGGTTGCAAAAGTACAGTTATTCTTCCAGTTTTGTTTTGTGCACTTCACAAATTAATTTATTTATTATAAATATAAATATAAATATGGGATCAACAGAAACAACTACTCCGAGGGCTAATACCTCTACCGGCGTTGAATTACACTGTTGATTCCGATTGACTCCTAGACGAAAATATAACATATTCAAAAAAGAAGGAATTAAAATCGTTATTCGTCTAAATTTTAAGATCAAAGTTCTCACATTTTGAACGCGTCCTACCAAGTAGGCACAACGAACCGAAAGCCATATCCCACGACCGGTTTCGACCTATCGGGTCTCATCAGGTGGGCGCTGGCAGAAAGGCCATTACAAACTATATTATAAAATGTGAGATCTTTGATCTTAAAATTTAGACGAATAAGGATTTTAATTCCTTCTTTTTTGAATAATTTATTTACTGTTACTTACGATTAATAATGTTTGTTAAATATTTCTGCACTGCTTATTATTGGTACGGAAACTTCAGTGTAGAAACTTAGAAACTCTATGGTTAAAATGTTGTTGTGCGTGTTAGGCATGAGTATTGAAGGTACCTAATAATTTTAACTACAGGAAGCCACTATATAATAATACTACCTGTTTTTACCCATATTATAATATAGGAATTTTGCCAAAGACGTAAACGTTTTCTACTTCCTTTTGTTTTCTTTGAAAGAAATGGAGTAGTCAACGATATAATAAACTGCGTCAGTCGACAGTAAAAAGTTGAGTGTTATGTTTCAGTTGCATGTTTTGTTTTTAATGTGGTGATAGTGAAAGTTTATTATTAAGAAATAGATTTCTATTACAATAACTGTTCCATAAATTACTTATTCATTTATGGACATCTCTTGTATGCGCAGGACAAAATACATATATACTCGTTTTATCGTGTAAAGCATACATATGAATAATATTATGTTTATGTCAGTTTTACAAAAATCAAAAAGGCGATTGTAAATTCCACCAATGACCTTTTAATGAATGAAATTGTTTGAAACCAATGACAAACAGGTAAAAATGCAACACACTTTTAAGGCCATTAGACAACTAAAATGGTAAATGGTATTTTTGCGCATTTTATTTGAGTTAGTATTTTACGGTCAGTTTCTGACGTCTTTTTATGAGTAAATATACACAGGAACGGCTCATTTTTTGTTGAATTAAATTATTTGTTTAATACCTTAGGTATACATAGAAACATTTGAACGTCAAATGAAATTAATTTTCAATTGCGGTATTGCAACAAGCACGTACCTACGTACCTTTACCAAAAGATTTTAACAAATTATGTTGAATTGTCTTGGACATTTTGTAGGCGCTACATTAAATGAGATGAGTCTGCTTATTTTTCATAAAAAAATAAACCTAGATTTAATATCGGTCAGTGTAGGTCTCATAGCGGGGGTGGAAGCTCAGGGAATTCCCCAACAGCACACGAATTATTGATTGTTATATTTAAGTTAAGCTCGTATTAAAATATTTAAACATGAATCTATAGTAGTTTTTATAAAGTATTTGTTAAAGAAATTGATCTTTAATCATTTTTTCTGCTAACCCCTCCCCAAATATTTTTCGCTACCCCCACTTTAAGAATCACTGGAGTATTCTTATTTTCAAATTACGAGGGTAAATCAAATATAAACGGTAATTTTGTAAAATAAATTTATTGATTAATGGTACACACAAACTAAACATTTAACATTTTTCAATGTAGTCACCTCCGTGCTCTACACACTTTTTCCTCCGATTTGGAAGCTTCAAGATTCCTCCTTCATAAAAAGCTTGAGGGCGAGTTGTCAGCCAATTGCGCACATACTCCTCTACTTCTTCATTTCTTTCAAATCTTTTGCCTCCAAGTGATTCTTTTAAGGGCGCGAACAAAAAATAATCACAGGATGATTAGTGATTAGTCAGAGCTATAAGGAGGATTATTGAGGCTCGAGGGTTTCCCAGCCCATTTGTTCCAATTTATTCTATGTCAAAACTGCGGTGTGTGGCTTAGCGTCTGGCGTTGTCATGGAGGATGACGTCTCGAATGCTCTAATGGGCATACCCAGTCGCCTGCTTCGATACGCGATTTTGGTCGACTGTAGACTGTAACAACCCAGAATAGTAAGCCGCATTTACTGTTCGTTGATCGTGAAGAAAATCCATGAGTAAAACTCCCCGTGAGTCAAACTTCAGAATAGAAAAGTAGCAAGCACTTTTCCGGTTGAGAGACGGGTTTTGGTTTTAGCTTTGACAGGGTAGCCTTCATCCTTTCTTCACCACTCGTCATTTTTGATTCGGAAGTGTAGTGGTGGACCCACGTTTCATCACAGGTGACGATACGCCTTAAAAAACCTCCCCTTCTTGTCGAAATCGATTCAGAAGTCTTTCACTGATCTCCGTCTTGACCTGTTTATTCCTTTATTTTCGGTTAACAACCTAGGAACCCAGCGAGCATTAATTTTTCTAAAGCCAAGTTCATCATAATCAAGTGATGATGGATTGAGCACTCCCATAGCTGATACCCACTTCTGATGAGATTTGTTCAATAGTTAACTAGTTAACCGGCGATCACATTCAACAAGCTCTCGAAGAGCACGGATGTTGTCATTTGTGACACTTGTTCTTGGGTTTGGATCATCGTCGATCATGACTTTCATTTTCGACACGTTCTCGCCTATCCCTGAATTCTTTGAGCCACGTATACACTCGATTCTGAGACAGTGTAGCATGTAGCATCCCCAAACTGTGCCTTCAAACAAGTGAAAATTTCCGATGGTTTAACGCCTTCATTGGTTAAATACAAAACTTTATGATGATGTGTTATGCAACAGACGAAGGTACCTTGCGCTCAGTCATGGCTGTATTGCGGACAGAACCGAGCGCAGCTGCTACCTAAGTCGGTTTCCCCCCCTCCTCATAAACCAAACAACACTCGAGAATCGAATCCTTTAGATCGAAATGACGTGCTAAGCGAAATAGTAAAATTACCGTTTATATTTGATTTACCCTCGTATATTATTATTCTTCCGTACATGCAAAAATAGCTCATCTGAAAATCATATGTATATGGATTTTAAAAGATAAAATACTTATAAGACAATTATAAAGATCTGGTTCCAAAGTTAGACGTCACAATTAAATGATTAATTAATGATCAGACGATGTGTACCGAACACATGGTATGGTTTCAGTAGCATTACTTATATGTGTCTGCAAACTGCCAGGAAATAAAATAATTACTGATTCTATTAAAATTAATATACAGCTTTATATTTTCAATTTTCCTAAGTGCTTTAATGCTAGCGAGACTATGAAATAATGATTTTTTATGAAGGAAAGCTTAATTGATTCGCAAATCATAATCGGAGAATAATGTTATTTTTCGTAAATTAATTCAATACGAACTTGCTTTAGATTAGGAAACTTTCAATTACTTTTGTATATGAATAATCTAACATGCAGAATGTAATTAACTGACTATTCATGGAATAAAATCAAAGAGACTCATTCCTGTACACCACAAAATTTTTTAAAAATACGGACACATGTTTAGCTCATTTGTATTATTGTCATTATCAACATCATCGGGGGTGAGTATCTTCAATTTTATTCTATTCAATTACCACTATTCTATTTATGATTTACCGCTATCATCTGGCAAATGGGAGAAAAAAATTAAATTATTTTTTACATCCCACACGAACTGTTACTTTGCTTTAGTGTAAATTAAATTATCTTTTAAATAAGTTTTATTTCTGCTAGACCAACTTATCCTGCGATTTAATGGTATTATTAGTTTGTCTGGTTATTTCTCTTAACTTCTGTAAAATGTTACACTTTGTTCGAGAAATAAAACGCTCTTAATTATTTTTGAATTTCACACGCACAATCGACGTAAAACAATGAATCGCCAACGTAGAAATTGTTCGCTCATTTGTTTGTTACGGATTTGTAAATTTTGTAATTATAATTTCGTCTCATTATTGGTCAATCATAATGACTTCTGTAACTGCGTTGCAACCATCATTTTAGTTTCATGATACATCAGTATGATGGCGGGGCATGTTTCTTTTTCTTCTTGGTAATATTCCCACTTGTATTTGAGCTGCTTCTATTTCAGAGCGTTAAGCCATAACAGTTTACGTATATTTTAAGGTCAACTGCCGTGTGTGATTGTTTCTTTTCTTTTTTTCAGGCCAAGGAAAGCCATCTTTATGAAATCAAGGAAACTGCAACTCCCATGATACATCCTGTAAAGCGCCCATATACTGGTTTATGTTGCGCGGGGTGTACCCCGTCTGGCAGGGTAAGTAGGAATTATTTTTTTAATTAATTATTATATTCATAATCAAATTAGTCTTTTACATGTAGTATTATTTCATTGTTGTTAGAATGTTACTGTTTGTTTATTCCAACAATTTCTGAAACTTGCATACAATTTCATTTAAATCTGTTTTTATGGTTGTGACAAGATAACGTTATAAATTAGAATTTATCTCGCAACATGTTTAATAACCGAGAATTTGATAACATCGTTTACACCAAAATTTCATTATCATAATTATAACTGTCACAACGCATCCAAACGTATAATAAAGCGGTAAAAATTCACCTGTATAGGCAGTTTAAATGTTCATAAATATTGAAAGACCATTTTTTCTTTTTTGAGGACGAAAAATTTGAGGATGTTTTCTTAATAATTAAGCGTCCCGTCTCGGTAAATTTCTTGTTAAAAGGCGATTTATTATTATCAAACAAATATAATAAAAACTAAACTTTCGTATTTCGTAAATAGGTTTTTAATTTTGATTTTTCTTTTGCATTAAATTTAACATTAGAATTTGTAAAAAATCATAATGTAAAAAAGCATAATTAAAACGTTATACATACGTTTTTAAAGCGAAGAAGAACCAAGAACAAAACATACTTTTAATAATAAGTCTTGTGTTTTCGAAACGAGTTTTTTTTTATTTATTAAATTTAATTTTATAACTGTACGCAGGGTCCGTTTGAAAACGAGTGGATTTAATTTTCAATAACATTTCAATGAGAATACTTTACTTTGTTTTCGTGGAAATTTTTTCCCGAAAAAATTTGAGCTGGAAGACACCAAATATTAATTGAGCTCAAAAATCTGGTATATATAATATATATTATATATGAACAAAATAAAAAATTGAAGAGTAATTACTGAACTGGTGTTTAAAAATTAAGTTTTATTATTTTTATCCTAAATAAGTGAGTAATTTACAATTTTAATAATTTGAATTAAATCAAAGAGACTCACCCCTTTATAACATAGACTTTTTTATTAACCGACATGTGTTTCGCCCGCTTCTATTGTGGGCATTATCAATGTGAAAATGGTACGTGTACGAAGCACGTGTGGGTTAATAAAAAAGTTTGCGGTATACAGGGGTGAGTCTCTTTGATTTTATTCTATTTGATTTGCTACAGCCTCCTTTACTATTGTAACTATTAAAACTGGTTATTAATAATGAAAATGAGTTGTCTATTATTTAAATTAATTATGAGTTTTGTTGAAATTATTCACTAAATGAAGAATTAAAGTACTTGGCACATTTGCCTTTTCTCATAGATATCATAAATAAATTACTATATATATACATTAATGCGATATTATTTATTGAATTAATTTGTACCCACTAAGGATTACCTCAAATTAATGAGGGAAAATTTGTGACTGCTGTCACGCCCTTGCCGGGACTTGAACCCGGAATCTTTGGCCCTTTAGCCCTACTAAATATTCTTCAAATATTTTATTAATAATGATTAATAATAATATACATTGATTTCGACGTCTTGTGACTTAGTTTGAGTTCCGGTAATCTGTAGTGGGTACAAATTAATCCAATAATTAATATATTGCATTAATGCATTTCAAATTTATCCGTATTAAAAATTCTTCAAAGATTTAATTATAAATTACTTTATAAAAAAATCGAACACTAACGAATTAAAAATTATTAGGTATATAATTAATTAATTAATTTTAAAGGCTGGACTGTATTTAATAGCCCGTTCGGGCGCCCCTCTAAACTAAGATAAATTCGGGGAAACCCGGACGAATGCCAATGGAATGTGTGCGAAGAACTCAAAAACATTGAAAAAGTTCTTCGTGATAATTTTAAATTTTTTATATTCAAAAAGAAGGAATTAAAATCCTTATTCGTCTAAATTTTAATATCAAAGATCTCACATTTTGAACGCGTCCTACCAAGTAGGCACAACGAACCGAAAGCCGCATCTCACGACCGGTTTCGACCTATGTTAGATCATTGATATTAAAATTTAGACGAATAAGGATTTTAATTCCTTATTTTTTGAATATGTTATATTTATAACAGTGTAATTCAATGCCGGTAGGGGTATTAGCTCTCGGAGTAGTTGTTTCTGTTGATTCCATATTTATATTTATAATATAGCCTGTAAAGGCCTTTCTGCCAGCGCCCACCTGATGAGACCTGATAGGTCGAAACCGGTCGTGGGATGTGGCTTTCGGTTCGTTGTGCCTACATGGTAGGACGCGTTCAAAATTTGAGATCTTTGATATTAAAATTTAGACGAATAAGGATTTTAATTCCTTCTTTTTTGAATATGTTATATTTTCGTCTAGAAGTCCATCGGAATCAACAGTGTAATTCAATGCCGGTAGGGGTATTAGCCCTCGGAGTAGTTGTTTCTGTTGATTCCATATTTATATTTTTAAATTTTTTGTTTAAAATAAAAACCATGGGTGTTTTACGAGGGTTATATTTTACTTTTGTGGTAGTGTATGATTGGGAAAACACCCTGCCAAAAAAAAATTCTGAACACGTTATATACATATCTCAGAAATCGGTTGCAAAAGTACAGTTATTCTTCCAGTTTTGTTTTGTGCACTTCACAAATTAATTTATTTATTATAAATATAAATATAAATATGGGATCAACAGAAACAACTACTCCGAGGGCTAATACCTCTACCGGCGTTGAATTACACTGTTGATTCCGATTGACTCCTAGACGAAAATATAACATATTCAAAAAAGAAGGAATTAAAATCGTTATTCGTCTAAATTTTAAGATCAAAGTTCTCACATTTTGAACGCGTCCTACCAAGTAGGCACAACGAACCGAAAGCCATATCCCACGACCGGTTTCGACCTATCGGGTCTCATCAGGTGGGCGCTGGCAGAAAGGCCATTACAAACTATATTATAAAATGTGAGATCTTTGATCTTAAAATTTAGACGAATAAGGATTTTAATTCCTTCTTTTTTGAATAATTTATTTACTGTTACTTACGATTAATAATGTTTGTTAAATATTTCTGCACTGCTTATTATTGGTACGGAAACTTCAGTGTAGAAACTTAGAAACTCTATGGTTAAAATGTTGTTGTGCGTGTTAGGCATGAGTATTGAAGGTACCTAATAATTTTAACTACAGGAAGCCACTATATAATAATACTACCTGTTTTTACCCATATTATAATATAGGAATTTTGCCAAAGACGTAAACGTTTTCTACTTCCTTTTGTTTTCTTTGAAAGAAATGGAGTAGTCAACGATATAATAAACTGCGTCAGTCGACAGTAAAAAGTTGAGTGTTATGTTTCAGTTGCATGTTTTGTTTTTAATGTGGTGATAGTGAAAGTTTATTATTAAGAAATAGATTTCTATTACAATAACTGTTCCATAAATTACTTATTCATTTATGGACATCTCTTGTATGCGCAGGACAAAATACATATATACTCGTTTTATCGTGTAAAGCATACATATGAATAATATTATGTTTATGTCAGTTTTACAAAAATCAAAAAGGCGATTGTAAATTCCACCAATGACCTTTTAATGAATGAAATTGTTTGAAACCAATGACAAACAGGTAAAAATGCAACACACTTTTAAGGCCATTAGACAACTAAAATGGTAAATGGTATTTTTGCGCATTTTATTTGAGTTAGTATTTTACGGTCAGTTTCTGACGTCTTTTTATGAGTAAATATACACAGGAACGGCTCATTTTTTGTTGAATTAAATTATTTGTTTAATACCTTAGGTATACATAGAAACATTTGAACGTCAAATGAAATTAATTTTCAATTGCGGTATTGCAACAAGCACGTACCTACGTACCTTTACCAAAAGATTTTAACAAATTATGTTGAATTGTCTTGGACATTTTGTAGGCGCTACATTAAATGAGATTGATTAAAATTGATAAGAGTGTACTATTGTTTTGCTTATGTGGTCGTAAGAAAAATAGAAAGGATAAAGAAAATTTCTGTGTTTTTTTAATCAATATTATTACAAAATTAAAACACTGTTTGTAATTTGCATATTTTAGTATATTTCCCTTCATCTACTTCGATGGGTAGAATTTTAAAAATTTTCAGTTTCCAAAAAACAAATTAGGGGCCGAAAATTTTCTACCATTTTACGAAGACTGCTGTTTTGGTGTAGATCAGTGTTTCTCAATTTTTTTCGTCCGCCTTCCTTTTGCATATAAAAATTGGAAGGAGTTAATTTCTATTGTTTAATTGCCTTGAAATACTTTTAATTTTGATTAATAGCAGATTTGTCTTTCTACATTAACTAATTGTGTTTACTAAACATTTTTTAAATTAAATTTAATGTGACGGTGAGTCTGCTTATTTTTCATAAAAAAATAAACCTAGATTTAATATCGGTCAGTGTAGGTCTCATAGCGGGGGTGGAAGCTCAGGGAATTCCCCAACAGCACACGAATTATTGATTGTTATATTTAAGTTAAGCTCGTATTAAAATATTTAAACATGAATCTATAGTAGTTTTTATAAAGTATTTGTTAAAGAAATTGATCTTTAATCATTTTTTCTGCTAACCCCTCCCCAAATATTTTTCGCTACCCCCACTTTAAGAATCACTGGAGTATTCTTATTTTCAAATTACGAGGGTAAATCAAATATAAACGGTAATTTTGTAAAATAAATTTATTGATTAATGGTACACACAAACTAAACATTTAACATTTTTCAATGTAGTCACCTCCGTGCTCTACACACTTTTTCCTCCGATTTGGAAGCTTCAAGATTCCTCCTTCATAAAAAGCTTGAGGGCGAGTTGTCAGCCAATTGCGCACATACTCCTCTACTTCTTCATTTCTTTCAAATCTTTTGCCTCCAAGTGATTCTTTTAAGGGCGCGAACAAAAAATAATCACAGGATGATTAGTGATTAGTCAGAGCTATAAGGAGGATTATTGAGGCTCGAGGGTTTCCCAGCCCATTTGTTCCAATTTATTCTATGTCAAAACTGCGGTGTGTGGCTTAGCGTCTGGCGTTGTCATGGAGGATGACGTCTCGAATGCTCTAATGGGCATACCCAGTCGCCTGCTTCGATACGCGATTTTGGTCGACTGTAGACTGTAACAACCCAGAATAGTAAGCCGCATTTACTGTTCGTTGATCGTGAAGAAAATCCATGAGTAAAACTCCCCGTGAGTCAAACTTCAGAATAGAAAAGTAGCAAGCACTTTTCCGGTTGAGAGACGGGTTTTGGTTTTAGCTTTGACAGGGTAGCCTTCATCCTTTCTTCACCACTCGTCATTTTTGATTCGGAAGTGTAGTGGTGGACCCACGTTTCATCACAGGTGACGATACGCCTTAAAAAACCTCCCCTTCTTGTCGAAATCGATTCAGAAGTCTTTCACTGATCTCCGTCTTGACCTGTTTATTCCTTTATTTTCGGTTAACAACCTAGGAACCCAGCGAGCATTAATTTTTCTAAAGCCAAGTTCATCATAATCAAGTGATGATGGATTGAGCACTCCCATAGCTGATACCCACTTCTGATGAGATTTGTTCAATAGTTAACTAGTTAACCGGCGATCACATTCAACAAGCTCTCGAAGAGCACGGATGTTGTCATTTGTGACACTTGTTCTTGGGTTTGGATCATCGTCGATCATGACTTTCATTTTCGACACGTTCTCGCCTATCCCTGAATTCTTTGAGCCACGTATACACTCGATTCTGAGACAGTGTAGCATGTAGCATCCCCAAACTGTGCCTTCAAACAAGTGAAAATTTCCGATGGTTTAACGCCTTCATTGGTTAAATACAAAACTTTATGATGATGTGTTATGCAACAGACGAAGGTACCTTGCGCTCAGTCATGGCTGTATTGCGGACAGAACCGAGCGCAGCTGCTACCTAAGTCGGTTTCCCCCCCTCCTCATAAACCAAACAACACTCGAGAATCGAATCCTTTAGATCGAAATGACGTGCTAAGCGAAATAGTAAAATTACCGTTTATATTTGATTTACCCTCGTATATTATTATTCTTCCGTACATGCAAAAATAGCTCATCTGAAAATCATATGTATATGGATTTTAAAAGATAAAATACTTATAAGACAATTATAAAGATCTGGTTCCAAAGTTAGACGTCACAATTAAATGATTAATTAATGATCAGACGATGTGTACCGAACACATGGTATGGTTTCAGTAGCATTACTTATATGTGTCTGCAAACTGCCAGGAAATAAAATAATTACTGATTCTATTAAAATTAATATACAGCTTTATATTTTCAATTTTCCTAAGTGCTTTAATGCTAGCGAGACTATGAAATAATGATTTTTTATGAAGGAAAGCTTAATTGATTCGCAAATCATAATCGGAGAATAATGTTATTTTTCGTAAATTAATTCAATACGAACTTGCTTTAGATTAGGAAACTTTCAATTACTTTTGTATATGAATAATCTAACATGCAGAATGTAATTAACTGACTATTCATGGAATAAAATCAAAGAGACTCATTCCTGTACACCACAAAATTTTTTAAAAATACGGACACATGTTTAGCTCATTTGTATTATTGTCATTATCAACATCATCGGGGGTGAGTATCTTCAATTTTATTCTATTCAATTACCACTATTCTATTTATGATTTACCGCTATCATCTGGCAAATGGGAGAAAAAAATTAAATTATTTTTTACATCCCACACGAACTGTTACTTTGCTTTAGTGTAAATTAAATTATCTTTTAAATAAGTTTTATTTCTGCTAGACCAACTTATCCTGCGATTTAATGGTATTATTAGTTTGTCTGGTTATTTCTCTTAACTTCTGTAAAATGTTACACTTTGTTCGAGAAATAAAACGCTCTTAATTATTTTTGAATTTCACACGCACAATCGACGTAAAACAATGAATCGCCAACGTAGAAATTGTTCGCTCATTTGTTTGTTACGGATTTGTAAATTTTGTAATTATAATTTCGTCTCATTATTGGTCAATCATAATGACTTCTGTAACTGCGTTGCAACCATCATTTTAGTTTCATGATACATCAGTATGATGGCGGGGCATGTTTCTTTTTCTTCTTGGTAATATTCCCACTTGTATTTGAGCTGCTTCTATTTCAGAGCGTTAAGCCATAACAGTTTACGTATATTTTAAGGTCAACTGCCGTGTGTGATTGTTTCTTTTCTTTTTTTCAGGCCAAGGAAAGCCATCTTTATGAAATCAAGGAAACTGCAACTCCCATGATACATCCTGTAAAGCGCCCATATACTGGTTTATGTTGCGCGGGGTGTACCCCGTCTGGCAGGGTAAGTAGGAATTATTTTTTTAATTAATTATTATATTCATAATCAAATTAGTCTTTTACATGTAGTATTATTTCATTGTTGTTAGAATGTTACTGTTTGTTTATTCCAACAATTTCTGAAACTTGCATACAATTTCATTTAAATCTGTTTTTATGGTTGTGACAAGATAACGTTATAAATTAGAATTTATCTCGCAACATGTTTAATAACCGAGAATTTGATAACATCGTTTACACCAAAATTTCATTATCATAATTATAACTGTCACAACGCATCCAAACGTATAATAAAGCGGTAAAAATTCACCTGTATAGGCAGTTTAAATGTTCATAAATATTGAAAGACCATTTTTTCTTTTTTGAGGACGAAAAATTTGAGGATGTTTTCTTAATAATTAAGCGTCCCGTCTCGGTAAATTTCTTGTTAAAAGGCGATTTATTATTATCAAACAAATATAATAAAAACTAAACTTTCGTATTTCGTAAATAGGTTTTTAATTTTGATTTTTCTTTTGCATTAAATTTAACATTAGAATTTGTAAAAAATCATCCGTTTTATAAAACTAAATGAAGTAATATGTATAAAAAACTAAATTGGAACATTATTTTAAAACTACCAAAATTATTTTGTTATCTTTAAGCTAAGTAAACACAAAGTGGTGGGCATATTGATTAACCGAAATATTACCTACAGAAACTTTGACTAAGAATAGTTTCTTCTATCTAATAATAATATGGCTCACTATGTAGTGAATGCGGCATTTACATCGGTTTATTTTTGAAACTAGTGTCAAAAATGAAGTCGTGGTCTCAAAGTGAGAGATTTGTATCGTATTATAAACAGAAAGTTAGTAGCATTAAAACAATTCAGTGTAGTTGATAAAACAATTTTATTTTATAGCATGTTTGAACTCATTTGAAAATTTACAGGTGCATTTTTGTTATACAGTACACATAATGTTCTTTTGTTTCAGGATTCGTTGGTAAACAAAACCACACAAAATTCACCTTTATTAAATGTGCTTGAACAAAACTTTTCGCCGCAACAGAACGGTTTATTCTATCGGTTATTTCCTCATCTTGCCCAATCTCATTCGTTAAAAAAATATGACTTTCCGCAAGTGGCCGGCTTAATATTGAAAGAGCCCCGACTAAAAAATGCGATCGAAAAGACGGCTCTGGAGCACTTTGAAGATGTAGACACAAACGATGACGAAATTTACAAGCAGTTGCTGAAAAGAAACGAAAACAGAGCCAAGAGAATTCTGAAAGATATGCAATCCACGCTATCGGACTTCCTGTTAAGGTAAATGACTCTCAAATTTTGTCTTTGAGCTATTAAATTCAAAGGAAACTGAATCAATGATACATCTTAATGAATTTCAAATAAGTTATCTAAATATTAAAATACTTTTTGCGCCAGAAACAATGTAAAAAACATGAGCTACAGCAGAGAAGAGAGGTGAAGTTTGGATTTATTTAGTCTGTAACTTTACCCAAAACTTTGAAAAATTTTTCTAGTTTGAACTATTGACGAATATACAGTTTTCTTTGTTTCACATAGATGAGATTATCTTAATAGCGAAAAGATAATATTATGATAAACTACGATGATATTTTTTTGAGTAACTTAAAAATAACAGTCTTAAAGTGTATATTAATTTTTATCTAATTTTTCATATTAATAAAAATAACATATTGTAACAGTTTCTAATTCTTTCGATTATTTAAACTTTTATGTTTTTATATCTCTACCCTATACACTAAAATGCTTTTTAATAATGTATCAAGCGGTTTTATTCTTTATTGAATTATCAGTATTAAAATTTAATAAAAAAGAACAGTATACGTGCAGAGCAAGTTGATTGAATAGCATTAACTAAATTATCAACAGGACTGTTTTAACATTTGTAGGTTTACTTCGTGGGTATTATATAAACTCCTTCCGTGCTTCCTCAGCTCCGTGGTGGTGCACCATGGTCAGGTGGAAATGCTGAAAGAAGCCAGCGAAAGCGGACATCCGCTAATATTTTTGCCTTTGCACAAATCGCATTTAGACTACATCCTTATTTCCTTTATTTTATTAAATAATAACATCCGATCACCACTTGTAGCAGCGGGAGACAATCTTCGAATTCCATTTTTTGGGTAAGTAGAATATTTTGTTTCATAATTAGAAGTAATATACATAATCTACATAGTTTTTTAATTTGTTTCTAAATTATTTTGTACATATTAATTTTTTTTATCGATAAAGTCTTAAGAGTACAATTCTCAATAAATATTCACCTTTTGCTAAAAGGCTATCAAGGATTTTTTGGACTCTATTTTATATTATGTCGCTTCATTTATTTTTAAGATCACTTCTACGGGGTCTTGGTGCGTTTTTCATTAAACGCCGAATAGACCCGATAATGGGCCGAAAAGATCATGTTTACAAGACTGTGTTGCACACTTACATGAATGCTTGTCTTCGAGCGGGTCACAACATTGAATTTTTCTTGGAAGGGGGCCGAACGAGAACGGGTAAACCGTGCATGCCCAAATACGGAATTCTTAGTGTTATCCTGGACGCTTTGATGGATGGCACCATCGAGGACGCGCTCCTGGTACCTGTGAGCGTTAATTACGAGAAACTGGTCGATGGTAACTTTGTTCGGGAACAACTGGGACAACCGAAAGAGATGGAAACATTCGGAGCTGCCATTAAAGGAATCTGGCACGTCCTCAATAGTAATTATGGTATGATGAGGATTGATTTTCATCAACCGTTCTCAATGAGGGTGAGCAAGAAATTAATTTACTTAGTAGGTTCTAATTTTTCTTACGTTTGATTACTAGAAGGGGGCATAGGTGAAATTGTTATAAGGCAATTATTAAAATGCAATAAAAATATTTTTTCAGAGTTTTATATAAATCTACAAGCCAATTAATTATAGGTATATGTGCTTTTAATTTATAAATTACTATGTTGCTGTCCCTCAATTAAACTATGCAACCTGCACATAGAAGATGTATGTAGAGTTGCATGTATAATTTTTGAATATTCTATTATGGATACTGTAATATCATATTTGCTAAACAAAGGAATTGAAGCTTAATAATAATAATGTCTCCACCAGTTTATCACTTCCAATCTTTAAAAATGATTTTTGTAAACTATATTGGGAGTAATCTTCTTAACTTCTTAATTTGTCCTTTTTGTGATAGGAATTGGTTAAAACTCTCGATACAACTGGTAAAGTACATCAAGTAAATGGCATGGTAAAGAAACTAAAATCAAATCCTTCAACGACCAGTTTGTACGGAACAGACGTTGTTTCTGACAAGTATAAACCAATTGTAGAAAAGATTTCGAAACATATTATTTATGGTAAGAGTAAAGGGAAATAAAAATGAATATTTACTTAGTTATTGCAACGGATTATATTTATTTTTAGTTTTATAACAAATTTAATGGAACCTAAGAAAGTATATTGTCGCGTATTTGCCAACAACTGGCACCAATATCGCGTAATTAATACAACTGTCACTATCAAACTGTTTATTTTCACTAATTCTCAAACATTACAATTAACAATTCGTACTCTCTCGTCTACTATTTCACTTCTTCGCTCTTTGCTTTTCGCCTTCTGTCGCCTGGTTATTAGATCTTCGTTTCTCGTAAATTGCCTACCTGTTCATAAAAATATCATTTATTGTCATTTTCACACTACACATCAGTTTTGGAAAACAAAAATATATATAATTACTATCATTCGAAATAAATAAAGGAATGTCTAACTACTAAAAATTTTTATGACGTAGATATAAAAATACTTGGTATTTTCTTTAAAAATGCTATTTAAGTAAAAATGAAATTTTTGAAAAACTCGATACAATAAAACAATACAAATAAGGTTTCTAATTTTTGTTCTTTCTCTATTTGATGTATTTAGTAAATAAGAATTAATTTATGCTTTGTATAATTTAAAAGAAAATTGAAATATGAAAGAAATAGCGATGATAGTTGTAATTTGGTTTTTTTATAATCTTTATTAATATTTTTCAGACTGTGGTAACAATACGGCTGTGATGTCGACGAATGCAGTGGCATTTTTATTGCTCAATAAATTTAGGGAAGGAACCAAAATAGACGATTTAGTTGTAGCTTTAGATGAATTAAGAAAAGAACTGAGGAATTCTAATGTCGATGTCGGTTTTAGTGGAGATTCTTTAGACGTAATTCATTATGCGGTACGTTATTAAAGTTTTGTTGTTGTTTTTTTAATTTAAATAAGTTACTGACTTATTTTAAAAATAAAATTTAATTTTTACTTTAGCGTTGAATAATAACTTCTTTAATTAATTATTTCTTTTGGTTTTACATTGTTAGATGTAGGATGTGCTTTTTAAAATTAAGAAAATTATGAATATCTTTTTTTGTCTTGTTTTTATAACAAACTAAACTCGATTTATCTTTTTAATTTGCTATATTCTCTCTAAAATTCGTACTGATTTTGATTTAGAATTGAATGAAGATATTTTGAAATATACTTTCATTTATTTAAATTAATTACAGATAGAATTATTGGGCCCTGCAGTAATCAAGAGAGAAAAAGTGAACAACGAAGAGATAATCAAACCAGTATCAATGTTACCGAATGTTATAGAGTTAGCATATTACAGTAACGTAGTTTTGCCGTATTATGCCCTCGAGTCGGTCGTGGCTTTGGCTCTCAACAATTGCTACCACCCCCGACTTAGTTACTTCTTCGAAAACGATCTTGTTGAATCGTCGATGGACTTGTGTGAAATTCTACAGTTCGAGTTTATTTTCCACAAGCCATGCCAAAGCCTAGACGTTTGCATTTTGGATTGTATCGATGATTTTGTTGTCAAGAAGGAAGTTTTGCAAAGGGTACGTAAATAATTTTCAATTTATAGAGGTTTGGGGAATAGTTATTTATTATCTTTTATGATGAATTTTCATTAGATTGTTAATGGATAATAAAAAAGATTGTAATAAAATAATTAATAAATTATTAGTTTGTTGAACGACTAATCTGTCTGGATTATTAAAGTACTTTAAATTAATAATATTCCTTAAATTCAGCCAATTAATTATAAATAAATAATTTTTAGTAAATTATCTTTCTTACTTTTTTCAGGATAATATTAATTCCCAAGATTTAGAAAGAGGCCGGAGAATAGCACAAGAACTTTTCGACCAAGATGATATGTTGGATGGAGAGGAAGAGTGCAATAGAGGTCAAAATATGCCGAAACTTATGATCAATTCAGAGGAATGTGTTAAGGGGACACTAGAATTTTTGCGCAATCTGTTATTGCCTATCATAGAGGCCTATTCGATAACAGCTTTTTGCTTAGAGAAGCTCGTTGGTAGGTCTATGCTTGAAGCAGACCTTGTCAAAGACGTAGTGAAAGAAATGAGGCGGCAGGTCGACTGCGGAGTTCTAAATCACGGTAGGTTGTATGTTATTTATTTTCTTTTAATTATTTTGGGTCATAAACGATAGTTGCATAAATTGAATTTCGGATTTCCCAAAAATAAAGTTGTAAAACGTGCTTGACCACAGTTTATTCCAGATGAAAAAGGTTTAAAAATATTTTTATTATTTTTGCAAGTGGTTCAAAGTGGGAATATTAAAAATTTAATTTTGTTTCTATATATTTCCGAAGTGTGACCTAAAATTGTGCTATTTAAAAAGTAAATTCGGTATGTACGTGGTGCGTTCTCTATCCTATGTTTTATTCTTTTTTTTTTTACAGAAGAGTGTGTGTCGAGTGATTCGGTAAAAAATGCCATTAAATTGTTTCAAAAGTGGGAGGTTTTAGAGTGCCACAGTGAAAATAAACTTAGGCTTTATTATTTAAAAGATATGTATGATGACATCGAGGCGGTTACTGTGATTAAACAGAGAATTGACAAATATCGATTTGTAAACGATGCCGAATAACTATATATATATAAATATTTTAAATTTTGAAGGAACTAATCGTAAGGCAGAAAGAGTTGTTTTTTTCACAACTTCTATTTTATTACAACAAAGTAAATGATCGATAAGAAATAATAAAGTAGAATAGTGATACATTTGTTAATGATTTTATACAGTACACTAAAAATATGTTCTTATTGTCTCAGTTGAGGACGTGATTTCTTAAAAATGAATTTTATAAGAAAATGAAATAAATAAGGCCATACCATAATAATTAAGAGATTTGTAGAAATAGAAACAGTCACTTGGTGCAGGAGAAACAGCACTCATTATTATGTTCGTGTAGAAATGATCTGTGATACAAATTTAAAGTCCTATAATAATTCATAACGGCATTCAATTTTTATTTCGTTTGAAATTTTTCGGATTCATCTATGAGCATGTGTAATTATCGATGTTAATTTTGTAGAAGAGGACTTACGTGTATCATTTAGGTGTTTTAAATCATCATTTAACTGTTTGATCTTAAATTTGATAAGTAGGAGAAATTTTGGTAGCAATTATTAATTTGTACATTGACATTTTGTTTAAAAATAAACAATTTTTAATTACGTTAATTAACAATTTGTTTAATTGCAAAATGAACCTCAAATATTTTTTTGGAAAACCAAACAATTCAGCAATGTTTTGAAATCCCTTACTGGTTTGCACTTTAAATAAGTTACTACCAATGTCGTGGATAATAAATCGGTATTAAAATTTATTTTTTTCAGCAACAAATATGTACAGAAATGTATTTACAGTCATATTTATAAAGGGCTTAGCAAGGTAAGCAAGGAGAACTGCCCTTAAAGCTAGGATGTAAGTAGCAATGGTTTAAACATCGAAATGGAAATTTAAATTTGTAATTGATTTTTTAATAGATAATCACTACTGAATTTATATATAAAAAATACTTATTGTGGACATAGTCAAAACAAAAATAATAATTGTAAAAAAATCTTCCTTTTTTAGGTCGTAGTTAATAACATACTATTTCCAAATCGGTCAATTAGGAAGATAATTTTTTTTAATATATCCAAATTTTCCTTTATTAATACATATATTTATTTGGAAATTTATGAGACAATACCACTTCATCTTCTAATTCATTGTTGAGGGGGTAAATATGTTCACGAAAAATAGCTGTGAGGGCAGATCGGCAATGTTTACTCAGCTATGATTTTTACATACTTCTTATTTATTTAATATAGTGTGTATATGAAAATGTGGTGGCATATCACCGCATTTGGTTTTGTTGTATTGCTTTCAAAAGTTCTTCAGGATTAGGTTTTTTGGCCACCCCATAAATTGGGAGACCTGCATCCTCAATGGCTTTACTTGTTGTAGGTCCAATTGATACAAACTATTCAATTAAAGAAATGCATAAATAACGTGATTTAATTAATTACAAGTATACTAACCTTTATAATGTTTAAGTAATCTTTAAACTTTTCTGTTACACAACTAGAAAATGTTTTCACTCCAGAAGGACTGAAAAAAACGATAAATTCAGGAATTTTTTCAAAATCGTCAGTAACATTGGAAAATTCTTGTGCAAAATTTGGATTGGTAATTGTTTCATATACAATTACAGCTTCTGTTGGTATTTTAAATTCATTTAGACGAGTTTCGATTGTGTCCGTTTTCAAATTGCCACAAGGCATCAAAAATGGTCTGCTGTCTTGCATACTAACATCTATAAAAATATAGATATTAAATATTATTTCTAGTAAGAAACTATTCACTTTCAACAACAAACCCTCTATTATTACTGCAGATAAATTTTCACCATTTCCAGAGTCTTTTCCCTTACAATCTAATCCAAGCTCATCAAAAGCATATTTAAAAGTCGTTTCTCCTACTACATAATTGTGTTTATTTTTCCACTCGGTATGTAACTTGACCCCTTTTAAAGCCTTTGCAACACCCTCTACACATCGAGGACTTGAAAAAATAATTCCTTGATATGCATTAGGATTTATTATTTTTTCATGTAATTCATCTAAATTGACAAAATTGAATTTTATTGATTGTAATTGTTGAGTTTTAAAACCATTCTTGTGAAGGACGTCTTCATATCTATTTGCAGTTTCACTGCCTTTTTGTGCTTTAAGAAGTAATACAAGGTTTGTTATCATTTTGTACTGAAAATGTTTTAATATACTAGATAGTTATGAATGAATATTATTAATGTACTTAACCATTTGAAGGTATTATAGAAATTCGTAACTGATTAATACTTACTGTTAGAAGTAAAGTTTTGATAAGAAATACAATTTATAAATTTTATTTCCAAGAGTAGAATGTTGAACCATATACTTGGGGTAGTAAACTTTTCACAAATGCTACAACAAAATACAAAGATAGTAGATGATACCACTTCTGATGCAGCATTTAGCGTAGAATTTGTTTAATTACACCATAAGTTCTGAAAAAGTTTATACGTAACCTTCAGAGGTCATTTAGTAATAACATTTTTGCGCGTTAATTTATTATTTTAACATTTTCAATGCTATAAGATCGAACGTACAAGAAAAATAAGCTGTTACTTTAACTAATTAACTTCATTAATAGACCAATTTAAATATCAAAACTTCACTGAATGTACTTTGTGTACACACTGTGTTTAAACAATTTTGGCGTCCTGTAGACATTTTCATTTGCAAAAAAACTATAGTTAGGATATATTACATGTACTTAAGAGCACAATTTCTTCATTTCATGTTAAAAATATATATAGTTAAACAAACCATACTGTCGATGACAAATCATCACACTGAAGTGATTATAACCAAACATAACCCTCAAACGTATCGTATTATTTAAGTATTTGTAAGCCCTTAATTAAAACACTAAAAACACCTTCTTCTTCAGAACTTTCTGTTCTTTCGGTCTGTAATAAATTCATCGTTTAGAAAGCGTTAATTACAAACTACCAATTTTTTCTTTTTCTTCTCCGACGAGAGCGACTGTCAGTCAATGAAGGTTTTACAGTAGAGCCAACTTAATCTTTAACGCCAACTTCGAAACTCAAAAGTCACTAATGGGGGATTACTTTCTGAACTTATGTTCTCCTAATACAAAATATGAAAATTTAAGTTTTAACGTCAAGCTTAGATTTCTCAAAATAAACATGCCCGACACCTTCACCAAAATTGTTACAACAACTACATTTTAGTATTTCATTGTTTTTAAATATTTTTCATAGTAGAGCCAACTTCTAAACTCGAAAGTCACTAATGGGGGATTACTTTCTGGACTTATGTTCTCCTAATACAAAATATGAAATTTTAAGTTGCAACTTCAAATGTAGATTTCTTAAAATAAATGTGCCCGGCACCTTCACCAAAATTGATACAAACTGGACAGCGGTATTTCTTTATTTGTATATTTTGATATTGTGTAAAAGAAAAAAAGATTCTTTTGTTTTTAATAATAGAATTCCTGCTCTGTTACATATCCTTTGTCTTTTTTATGTTAAATTTTTATTTTATTTGTCTTTTTTGTAGATTGATATATGTAAATATTATTTTTTAATGTTTTCACATATAATTTATGTAAAGTATATTAAATAAATAAAATTTAGTTAGTATTTTTATTAGGTTTATAAAATTAGATTACAATCAATAATGTTACATTTCAGATTTATTATAAGAGTATCACTTTTTGGAAATCCTTTTCATTACTTCCTTTTAATATTCCACGAATTTGTTTAGGGCTACTTGAAAAAATTCTGAAACAAAAGAACATCCATTGTAATATATAGCATTTTATAAAGGCAACTACATAACTTACTAAAAAATTATTGCAATTGAAAAAAATTAATTGTGAGTTTATTCTAATAGTGATTTAAGAAATGAGAAATAATTTGCAATTAAATTTACATTTAAGCCTAAATTAAAGCATACATAAATTACAGGAATTTTTATGGTTTATCAATCAATTATCCTTAAATGTCCCTTTAACCAAATATACAGAACACTTTTTAAAGTAAATGTTAAATACAAAAAGGAAATGAATATACAAAAATACCACTAACAAAACAATAAAAGTATGTGATGGATATATAAAAAAGGTAAGTCTAGGATGAAAATTATAGTCTAAGAACTTAACTGCGGTAAGCATTTACAATTATCCAGTAATACTAAATAAACAATAATTTTGTCTCCATCCAATTAAAAAAAATAAAGACTCGATTAGGAAAAAAATATATGTACTGACTTAAGCCATAAAATAAGCTTTTGGGAAACCTTTAATTTTATATATACCAGTGTGGCTTAAAAATACGCAAATTTCCTTTAACAATGGAGTTGACGATTTTATCAAAACAAAAGTTATAGAGAATATAGTGTCTAAATGCTTTGTATTATCAAAATATAATAATAAATTAATAACTGAAAATATTGACTAATAATTTGTTAAACATTAAAACAATTAACGATTGATAAATATTGAAATGAAAGGGCTCGTTCAATATAAAACATCTGGAACGATTTTATATTCCAGTTCGGGCTTGTTCATTATAGTTCCTCAATTATATCTATATGATAATCAATAAAAGTAGCTTTGGGAGAGTAAAAATAATGGTTAAAATAATACATGCTTAATTATTACTAATACATATCGTATTTTAAAAAAAAAACGTATTTACTTTTGATCAAAATCGTTTCCGAACATTTGACGAGTTTATTAAAATAAATCAAAGGGAGTATTATCGGTTTCTCCAGACAGAGGTTTTGCTAACCTTATAAAGTCACTCGAAATGAATTTGAAACATTTATCTAACCTCATATACCATATACTCCCATAGATTTTTAGGTGCTTAGTGGTTGTAGCACCCAAATTTGCGTGTTAAATTATTTTATTAAAAAATGAATACAGAAAGAAAATATTTTAAACTGTTTATTGAATTAAAAATCGCATGTGTTCAGTACGAGAATTGTGTAGGAACTATCGTTCGTCGGTCAGATAAATATTGTTATGGCTAGCTGTTGCACAACAACCGACAATGGTTGATAGAAATCCGACGACTTCACAATCCTCACCGATAATACAACATTATACACCCAAATGTAAACTAATTGAAAAATTCAAACCATACAGGGTGTTGTACCTACAGATTAAAATTAAGTTAAATTATTCTCCTGTTACGATGTCTTAGTCCCATTGCTGCCCGCGCCTTGAAAAAATTACATTGCTGCCCGCCAGATTAAAAAAGAGATTATACAGTAGCATTGCTGCCCGCGTCCGTACTTGTTTGATAATAATAATCATTTAATAAGTAAATATTTTTGCATACAAATAAACACCGAATTTATGTAACATTTTGATACATCCATAGTTTGGACTAAACGTTGGAACTCTACATTTTATCAATTCAAACAGTCTCTTGTTCGTATCTTTTTTTTATTTGGTAATAATGCATATATAGCCGGACGCACATTCGTGTAATTTTCTGTGTGCTTTTCAGATCGACGTGAAGAGTGTAAAGTTGATCGAGAAGATTAGAACAACTTTTGAATGTTCTGTAACCCTCTAACACAGTGATTCTCAACCACTGTGCCGCGGCACTTTTGTGTGCCGCCAAATTTTAAAAGTGTGCCGCCAAATTTTAAAAGTGTGCCGCCAAATTTTGCAAATATATAATAATGTTAATATTATTAAATTATATCATGTTGGTAATATTTTATACAGATCGAGATTACGAAGAGCAATCTTTGGTGTCGACGACATTGGAGTGACGTTGCTACTCTGAGGATGTGAAAGACTAGGAGTAATAGAGAATAGTAAAGTTTTTAACTATGGTCAGTCAGTAAAGAAAACTTACTTTGAAATTACGAGTTTTATTGTGCCTACAAATTAGTTTTTCTCACAATCATTTAAAAAGAAAAATATTTTTAACATGAATATATATTTAAATCCATATTAATAATTATATGGAAAAATAAAGTTCAGGAAGGCAATTTAGAAAAGTTTGAGTCAGTCCCTAAAGACAGTTATAAAACTATTAAATTAATTGTTGTTGATCATTTGACAACATTAGAGGAGATAATTATTCATTATTTCCCAAAATTAGATATTAAGAAATTTGATTGTGTTCGTAATCCATTTCTCATAACGGATACACTTCTGTATTTGACTTAACCTTGAATGAAGAGGAAGAACTCATTTTGCTTTCCAGTAATCGAGATTTAATTTTAAAACATTCAGAAGAATCAATTAATTCATTTTGGATTAACATCAGATGCGATTATCCAATGATAGCCAAAAAAGCTTTAAACATATTATTACAATTTTCTACATCTTATTTGTGTGAATTCGGATTTTCAGCATTAGCCAACATTAAAACTAAAAAAAGATCAAGATTGTTAAATGTAGAAGACGATATGAGAGTAGCATTGTCATTTTTACGACCAAATATAAATGAAATTATCAAAAAACATCAAGCTCAAATTTCGCATTAAAAATATTTTTATTATTAGCTTGTAATTAATCCCTTAATAAACGTTTGGTTATTATTGTAGTATATATTAGTTTATTTCGTATATTTAAAATTTTTGTCATAAACTATTTATGCAGTGTGTTGTAGTAAGTAAATAATTTTTATCTTTTTCTTTGTGTGCCGCCAAATTTTGAAATCGTTAAATATGTGCCGCAACAAAAAAAAGGTTGAGAATCACTGCTCTAACACAATTTGTTGTTTATCCCAAGCAGTTTCAAACAACTCAATCGAATCCATAATATGTGACATTAAAATTGTCGTTTTGTCAGAGACTAAATAATAAATTCTGGAAGCAGCATATTTATATATTAGGTAAACTAATAACAACAAAGGAATTTGTCTCTCCCTCCGTGCTGTGAAACTAGAACGGTTTCCTGTTCGAATATAATTAATTGACCCCTACTGGTGTGTATTATTTGGTACATTTATTAAATTGTCTATAGGTACCTATATCGATATATCGATAAATTTGAGCAAATTATTTTATATGTTACGAATATGTATCGTAGTACGTTTATAAAAATTATTACATATGCATTATAATACCTAATTATGAATTCAAATTAATTATGAGGGTAATAATTTCGGGTAAAATATTTTTGCGGGCAACAATGGGACAGCCCGTTACAATTCTATTTGTGTCGGAATAAAATAATATCTGTGAAGGATAAATAAGGCAAACTTTGTAAACTTTTATAGTTACATTTTTATAATATGAAATTAATCCATTAAATATTTAAATGATGTTACTGATTATTTATAAGATGGAAAATGTATAAAATCAAAATTTAAATTTTACTTATATTGAGTTCTTCGACAGTTCGTAGCAGAATTTTATGCATATGTGCAAAGGATAAAAACTATATGTTTATTAAGAGTTTTTGATAAATTTTCGAATTAAAACCGCATAAAAGTTGTTGGAGAAGCTTAATAAAAATTACAATGTGAATTTTTCTATTTATAGTTTCTATGACGGTTGTAAGCGGTCAGAAAAAAATTTCTTTCGAGGTCCTGCATAATGTTTAATTAGTTTTTTTCATTAAGTTCACATTCATTCTTATACTGTTACCCCCTTTATTCGATTACTTTTTAAATAAAAAATCACATTAACATTAATAAAATTACTAAATAATAAATTACATTCGTCTCTGCTAATAAATTTGTTTAATTAGTTTTTTTTGATTAAGTTCATTTTATGGTAGTAAAAAGTGAAGTACTTGTTTCTTCCACTTTCTCTCTTATTCGTTTAGTACATTTAATTGATTCATTAATCATTATTAAAACGTATTCGAGACAAATTTTGTTAATAGAAATTAAAATGAAATCGTCGTCCAGATATAATGCAAATTTTCAAATTGAAAATTAGTATTTCGAGCGAGTTCCAATTGCCGAGTTGAACTGGCACAAAATGTAGCAAAACGGCTGAATGGAGAGTAATTATAATAGGTAATTAATAAATCGCCGTCGTCATTAAGAGAAAGAGCACTTAATTAACTTTCTAATCGGATCGGGCGCTTTCCAGGAGAACGACGAGAATTAGGATGAGTGAAGGGGGGACGGACAAAGGGGTCGAAACGGGAGAAGGAGGGACCCCGTGAGCGAAAACACATCAAGGCGAAAGCTCAACTTTTTTAAAAGCTTATTATCGAACTGGCGCGTCGCGACGCTGCCGCCGAGAGGGCTTTTATTTTTTCCGTGTTCTTAGTACTTTTTAAAACTGTATAATACTTTTCTTCTTAACTCGAGAACGCTCTGGGATTTTCGCATTTGCTTCTTGGACGCCTGTTACCCATTCTCATACATTTTTTTTTTTTTTCGTTGATAATGTAATGTGCAAGGGTGTTTAAGTAAAATTTTTACTACACACTTTTGCAATTTTAAACTTTAAGTACTTATAGTATTTTACATGCGTAAATACGTTACTGTAAATGGTCTAATAATAATACTAATTAAAAATTGCCAACTAGGTTTTTTGATATCGTAAATTATTAAAAGCTTAAATGCATTTTAAATTTAAAAGAAAAAGAATGAATATAAATATGAAATCAACAGAAACAACTACTCCGAGGGTTAATATCCCTACCGGCATTGAATCACACTGTTGATTCCGATGTATTCTTAGACGAAGATATAACATATTCAGAAAAGAAGGAATTAAAATCCTTATTCGTCTAAATATTAAGATCAAAGATCTCATATTTGGAACGCGTCATACCAAGTAGGCACAACGAACCGAAAGCCATAGCTCTCGGAGTAGTTGTTTCTGTTGATTCCATATTTATATTTATAATATAGCCTATAAAGGCCTTTTTGCCAGCGCCCACCTGATGAGACCCGATAGGTCGAAACCGGTCGTGGGATATGGCTTTCTGTTCGTTGTGTCTACTTGGTAGGAGGCGTTCCACATGTGAAATATTTGATCTTAATATTTAGACGAATAAGGATTTTAATTCCTTTTTTTTTTAATATGAAAAAGAACGATATTCAAACGTTTAAACGCTATTTAATAAATAATCTCGACGAATTGTTTCGGCCTGACGGTCATTCTCGAGAGTACAATAAAATACTAAATGTAAAATTGTATAAACTATCCTTAAATAACTGGTAAAAATAATGAAAAGGAGTAGGGGGCGAAAATCATTAAACTTCAGGTTGTGTAAAATCAGATGTGTAATCAAAAATGGTGGAAACTTTGGCGGAGTTGTAGAACAAACTGAGTAGCTCAAAATACGACACAAAATGTCCGAAGCACTTTTCGGTAACAAAGTTACCTTCTTCAGGGACTGAAATACAATTAAAGTATTGTATATACTTACTAATATATGTTCCAGTGAACAAGATTCGGTCAAACTGCCGCAATATATCTAATTAAACTAAAAGGGTTTAATGTAATTCTTTTGTTATTGTTGTTGTAAGATCCACTGAATATTGCAGCGGTTGACTGAATCTTGTTCACTGGATCATATAATTAGTTAGTATATATAATATTTTATTTTTATTTCAGTCCCTGACGAAGGTAACTTTGTTACCGAAAAGTGCTTCGGACATTTTGTGTCGTGTTTTGTCGCTGGGGTTTGAGCCATCCAGTTTGATCCAAAATCAGATGTGTGTTGATTACAGTTAATTATGTTTGGTTATTGATAATATTTAGTTTTGAGGTCAAAGCTTTTTTGATTTCTGTTTTTTTTTTAGATTTTCTAAAAGATTTAAAAAAAGCTTTGCCCTCAAAATGTATTACCAATAACCAAACAGAATTAACTATAAACAGCATCCCTCTGATTTTACACAATCTATGATTTTCACCCCCTACTGTTTGTTATAACTATTTCCACTTTACATTTTGCATTATATTGTACTCTTGCAAATGACCGTCAGGTCGAAACGATTCGCCGAGATTGTTTATTAAAAATAGTATTGAAAAGCTTGAATATTTTTCTTTTCTTCTAAATTAATTTATGTATTCATTTTCAAGTTTTTTTTGAACTTTTGTGTTTCATTACCACCAGCTACTCGTGCTAATGAGCGGGCAGTCCCTCCGACCTACACTGATGTGCAAAGCCGAAGGGTAGGGCGTAAGGCCCTCTTCAGCCTCCTTGCAGAAATCGTGGGAATGGGTGGGTGGTGTGGTTAGGGAGAGAAAGATGAGACGGACGAATTGAAAACAGAAGAGAAGTGAAAGATTTACTGTGGAATATTACTGCTCCAGCATTTGCCTAAATAATCCAAGGAAACCACAGAAAACTTGGACTAGAGCAGCCGGACCCGGGTTCGAATCGGTGACTAATCCAAAATAAACTTTTTCGTAAGATTAATATATGTTAGAAAGGGTAAAACAGTTGTACGTAATATCTTGTAAGTGTTGGCGCATCAACTTACTGTTTTTATTCTGGAGTAAAAGAGTTTTTCTTGGAAAATAAAAAGAAAATTCACCGCCGTTCGCTACCGCAAATCTCCTCTGGAGTAGGGTAAAGGTTAGGGAAGTTTTTCGATCGAACAGGAGAGCAACAAAAATATATATGTAGCCCTTAGAAGGCTGTGGGAATTAAAAATCTGCTGTTTTTCGTGTTAGAATGAGAAAGTTGGATGCCGGGTCGGCCAATGAGAGAGACGGAACGAGGAGAGCTTCTTAAAGAATTTAAAATTCCTTACTCGAAATCCTTCGAATGTAGCACTTACGTTAGCTGGAGTCGGATCTATGAAATGGCATTTTAAGTTGGATTAGGTTCAAATTTAAAACACTGCCAATAATACGCAGTCAAAAGGAATGAACACCAATGCAATTTAACGCTACTTTGCTTTATTTTTTCCAACTTTCTTATTCTTTTACGCCATCGACACTCCGGAAAATTTAAAATTGACGATAGTTCTTTACTTCTTTCACCCCCTTTTGGGATTAAATATTACACATAAACCTCTTTGCTCTCTTGTACCTATCCCTGTAATTTATAGATAAGTATATATTACATTTTTTACTTTTATAAACAAAATTACTTCGAAAATTTTTAGTAAATTAATTAACAGAAACAACTACTCCGAGGGCTAATACCTCTACCGGCATTGAATTAATTACACTGTTGATTCCGATGAATTCTTAGACGAAAATATAACATATTCAAAAAAGAAGTAATTAAAATCCTTATTCGTCTAAATTTTAAGATCAAAGATCTCACATTTTGAACGCGTCCTAACAAGTAGGCACAACGAACCGATTTCATATCACATCCCACGACCGGTTGTTACACTGTTGATTCCTAGACGAAAATATTCAAAAAAGAAGGAATTAAAATCCTTATTCGTATAAATTTTAAGATCAAAGATGTGGCTCTCGCTTCGTTGTGCCTACTTGTTAGGACGCGTTCAAAATGTGAGATCTTTGATCTTAAAATTTAGACGAATAAGGATTTTAATTACTTCTTTTTTGAATATGTTATATTTTCGTCTAAGAATTCATCGGAATCGACAGTGTAATTAATTCAATGCCGGTAGAGGTATTAGCCCTCGGAGTAGTTGTTTCTGTTGATTCCATATTTATATTTTAGTAAATTGTTCACTGTTTAATCAAATCGTTTTTACAAGTTGAATAGATTGAAAAATGCCGATATGCCAATTTTATCTATTGTTTGTAGGTATTGAATTTTAGAAGTTGATATTCATGACTTCAGAAAGGGTATTTATGTATTATGTGGCAATTTTTCTTAAACAATCTCAGGTTACAAATACGTTTTTCTGTTAATAAAAGTAAGTAGTGGAGCTATTGGTTTCTTTGGGTTTGTTACGGATATTTTTGCGGAAAATAATCAAAATTTAAATTGTAAATGAGATATTGAAACGACCAAAAAGATTATCGCTTTTTATCATGTTATCAGTATCAGGGTGTGTACGAGAACGTGAAAAACAGACCCCCGATTGATGTTTTTTTAAGTCATATACGTATTTGTCTTAACCGATATGTGACTTATAGCCGCTTATTTTTACTGTTCCATACATCTAAAAGGAAAATCGAAACCTTTACAACACAAAATTGATACATACAGCAAAAAATATATTAATTACTTTATTTTCCAATTAGGCAATTTAAAATTATTCATAGGATAATACGTATTTCAAAAATAAAAATTTTGGGTCTGGAAGACGCCATACGCTTTCTGACACATAACAACAATTGATTGTTCAATTGTTTCGAAATCACAGCACACTGCTTTCATTAACATTATACGTATGCAGTGCAAAAAGCAAAATCTTCACAAATTGTAAATTTTATCAAAAAGTATAAACAAAGGTATACGTTAGTCCCATATCAATAGACGCCAAATTGAATGAGAAATTCGAATATGCAGTCAAAAAAGGGCCATACCATTAAAAAAAAATTGACTTATGCCCCTTTGAAGTTGACCAAATTTTACCACAAAATTTGAACACCCTGTACATTTTAGTTAAAACCCACAACTTTTTTTCTATAATGTGAATAGTTAGAAAAATTAATTGAATTACGATTTTTTAAATGTTTTTACTTATTTTATAAGATCCTTGATCGAGACTCATTCGACTATGTCTATGCGTAGGACGTACATATATTTTTTGTCGTTTCCGTTTTTGTTCGTTTTCGATGTCCTTGTGTCAAACAGACAAGAAAATTGGTTAAAGGACACGATTTCTTGTAAAACCACGGACAGGCATTCTCAGTTCAAGCGTATAAGCGATCGCTAATTTGCAGACGAAAATAAACGGACAAAGACGCGTCCCGAATTCGTTGCTCCGGTTAATAAGGGGACGCGGACGTCCCGACGCGACCCACGGTCCGTCGGTTAAGAAAAACCTTCCCGAAGTTGCTGCTGGGTGCTCGTAGAAGTGTCGTGAGTGGATCTTCCAGCCGGAACGATTCAATTTCCCGGTCTCTTGGCCGCAGCAGCTACGTCGCGACGTCACAAACGACGTCGACGTCGGTGGCGTCTGCGAGCGCATCATTAGACGCTCCATTACGTTCCAGAAACAAATTACGCCAAATGTCTTGCGTGAAAAATAGCCGCATGATAATATCTCTCAGATCGAATCCAGCTTAAACGGGGAAAATCTGCTTTATCCTCCGTTTAATTGCTTTTTAGTTGCCCACCACCAAGACTAGCATCACGCCACCATCGTCGAGCTTTTCCTTATTCGGATCTGACTTTTAATATGTACAACGCAAAATAAAATTGGTGCGCTTAATAAGAGTAAAATGCCCGATAGCGACAAAAAATAATCGTTTACATAAGAAAATTAATGTACCTGCGAGTTAAAATTATTGTCTTTCAATTTCAGTTAAACTAGAACATATAGGGTAGGGGCCAGGAGAGGGAGGGTCCTTAGGGAGTTTGGAAGAACATTTCCTTATCCCCACACGACATAGGACTTCAGAATTCTTAAACTTATGTTTTTTAATACGAAAACCCCGGGAACAGATACCTTTTAATGCATGGGAGAAATAAAACAAGGTGGGTACCTTCAAGTCTTCATAAACTTATCAACCCATTACTGTGGAAGTTCAGTTCACCAGATTACGTTACTTATTACGAGCTTAATAATTAAAGTATAAAATAATATTAGTCCTCTTGTATTTACTATCAATTTTGTAAAATAATTAATTACATTAGATGCTTTACATCATAAATGGTGAAAAATTCAAATTTTCTATTGAATATTAGAAGTTAAACAACATCTTTGGCTTCATCTTAAAAATTGTGTATAATTACTATAAAAGTGTTAGACAAAAGTAAATAAAAATAAAATAAACGTACATGCAGAGATGGTTGAAATTTATGTTGCTATCAATTCGTTACTGGTTAATACTGTTTATGTTTATGTCGTTAGTTTATTGTACACAGTTGAGCTTTTCTGAAACCCTTAAGGGCCCTTTGATAGCCCCAGTCTGCCCTTGAGTAGAGTTTTTTGCGTTACTACACCTATTAAATGTTAAATTCGAAACGCACTAAGAGTTTTCGAGTTATTAAAAAAAATAATAAAAATATTTTTAATGAATTGTCAGAAATTTTTCGAACCATTAAAGATCCCCCTTAACTATTCATTTTATTCTGTCTAGCTATCACGGTTCATGAGATGTAGCCTGGTGACAGACGGACAGACGGACCCTAAAAATAAGTTAAGATATATGGCTTTCAAAGACAAAAATAATAATTGACGTACATATTCAACCCTCCAAGACAGTTACGAACAATTGTGTATAATGGTAGGGGTGATTTCAAAAAAAATGATATGTACATCAGAAATTAGTACATTCATAGGCATATCCACGTCGAAATTGTACTATTTTTAAGTAATCGAAAAAAAAACTATTTTATTTGTACCTTTGGCACACCCTTAAGGTTAAACAAATAAATTTGGGATATAGGTAAGTTCAATTCGAACGACTTATTTTGATGGCGCTGATGCGCCCAAAGGCGGCGCGTTTGATGTTGGGACCGTTCGATGCGGGACAATAGTCGCTCGAGAATCTTCTGTTGAATTAACAAGTCGTATTCTTTGGAAGGAGGTCGAAATATCTTCGCGCGTTTTCTAGTAATTTCTTTCGGTAAATAAATACCCTCGTCTGTGGGTCAGACAGACAGTTGATTTCCGGATATTCAATGGCGAGATACAAAGTGACAAAAATAAAGTGCATTATTGTTATTGCGGCAGTACAAATACAGTATTCTGCGTTTCTCATTATAATGTTTTAATAATAAATTGGGTTCATGTTGCGAGCTCTTGACACTTTGTCAATTAAGTTGAAAACAGGGGAGGGGGCTTTGGATCGAATTGTTATCATAAGCAAATTTCACTAAAGAAAGGGAATTATTTTGATAAACATATGAATTATGTTATCTACTGTTATTTTCTTTTAATATGAGTGAAATTATGGTGACAGTCATTATAAGTACATATTTATTGGAGTAGTTAAATATGGGACTATGGTTATTTTTATACGTAAATCATCCGGTAGATTTTCAGTTGGGGATCGAGACCCGGTGTCAACCGTGTTATTTTATTGCCCTGCAAAAGCGCATATTAAAGCAGTTTAGAAACAGCGGGATGATTGTTCAATTTTCCAGATCATTTCCGATGGTGCGGTGTCGGTGATGGCGTTGGAATCGGAATAAGAGTAGTCCTCTCACTCTCGGGAGCTTTTCCGGTTTCGTGTTTCTTTTTTTTTTCGGACAAAACGTACGAGAAGGTAATATATAGATATACGGTCAAGATGGTTGGTGCCATTTATGCATTTCTAATGGCGCCGGTGGGTGTCCTGTTCCGTGGAAATGATCTATGGTTTTCGTTATCGTCGCACCAGCAAAGCTACGGTTCATTTTCCGGTTCGCTTCTTGGCGCCGATAAAAAAGAGCTCGCGCTCGAAGACCATGAAAATGGACGCTATGAAGACTAGTTTGCTACTTGTTTTGGACCATTTAGCAGATAAACGTCGCACTGTGGCCCTGACTTTACGGCACCTCGTGGCACTCTTATATTCTTCCGCCCCTCCCGTCGCCAAGCCTCGATCTAAAAGCTCCGATTCATCCCAAACACCGAACGATTACGTTTCAAAGGAGAAATCTATGGTTTCTGATTCATTCATAATAATTCGAGGGACCTGCGAGATAACAAGTCTAAATTCATCACTTCAACAAATTCTAATAACTTATCTCGCCGATCGATTGTTGCTAAGCTGAGCGTGGAATTCAACAAACTAAATGTTGACGTGGATGAGTGGATACACAACTGCCCTATTTCTAAATTTAAGAAATTGTTGCGTGATAGTCCCCTGGACACTTTTTAGTTAAGGTTTGTTAATCATTTCAAATTCACTATTTACTATATTGGTTATCAGCTGGTATTAATTATTAAATTATTTAAGTTATTCATTTATTTGAATAGTTTATACGCTAACAGTTTGTTCTTTATTTTCTGCACATATTTATCTTAATGATATGTTTAATTTTTTAGACCTACAGCGCCTCTAACGAAATTCGCCTCAATTCTGTTATACTCGAATATAATTTTATACTTTGTATGTTTATATATTTTTGTAAATTAGGCTCAAGGCCTGTAACCTTCCTTAAATAAATAAATAAATAAATAAATAAACAATTCATTATTATTATTATACAGGGTCATTCAAACTGAGTGGTACATTAGACGTTTTAGGGAAACTAAGTATGTTACGGATTTGAAAATTTGGGAGTAGGGGATATCAAGGATGATCTATTTAATTAAAATAATTTCAATTGTCGGGCACTTCCGGTTATACCGGAAGTTAATGTCAACTTTCTTATTTTAAATGGAATGGTATATTTTTTACGATGAATTTGTATGAAACATAAAATTTTAAACTGACTTTAATAACCAATTTGTATGCCTACGATGAATAGTTTCTGAGATAATTTAATTTATTGGAAAAAAAATTGCACCGGAACCCAAACTATAAAAAATCATAACTTCCATAAAAAATGACTTAGAATGTTGAAATTTTTACTAGTTATACCCAAGTCATAAGGATAACGTTATGCCAAAACTAAGCTTTATAATTTGCACAGGGCGTTCAGAAAAAAAATCCAAAATTTAAAAACTTCAAATATTTTATTTTGTTATTCGATTCCTTTTTTATCTTCGTTCGATCCATCTGCATATTTTCTATTTCCTCGTGCCAGTCTTGAATTTGCACGACGACATCTGAAGTGGGCAGTTCAAGACTAGAAAAAATTTATTTAGCGATAAAACTCAATACAAAATTTTTAAATCTGACTGGATGAAGGGTGCATTAAGGCGTCCAGTTAATACGAGATTTCATTCAAATTTGTCACACCAACAATAAAGTATAGATATCCTGTTATAATATTGATATTTCTATAACTATCCAACCATATTTGTCTGTTTTCTGTTGTTAAGTCAAATAAATGACGATTTTAAAAAATTGCTATACTTTTGGCCCGTATTATTTTGCTCTCTTTCATTAAATAAAATATTTAAAGATGTAAATGTCAGTCAATGGTTCTGAAAATGTTTTATTATTTTTTACCCATGATACTGTGATGTGTTCAGGCACGAAAACACAATTAAACGAACGAAAACAATGAAATTTATTAAATTAACTGCAGTTCTGATTAACACAAGTGTACACAATTTTTCACAAATCTATTTCTCCCGTCGCCGTATTCTTCGCCATTACTTATATTCGCGTTCGACTGCCGTCACTCTATGACTATCGCCTGTCTATAGCTCCTGTCACTTGTCAACTCACGATGTAAACAAGCTAACTCGGTCCGCCCAGTGCACTCGCTTTTATAGTTTTCAGCATTTCTTCTAGAGCGTTCTACAACCTTCTGGTACTACTATTGTATTTTATTGAACGTTGCTAGAATATTCCAGACGTATCTAGGAAGGCCGAGAATATCCATTACCTTGTCCAGGAAGGTGTTGTTATTAGGACTGAACCAACACAAACCTCAAGTACAGTTCGTGACAATAATAAAGTAAGGGAAAATACATTCGGTCCACATATTTAAAAGACATATGAAAATACCCTGGGATGCTTTGTTTTTTTTAAAATGTTGTTTTACATGATAGATTCGCTACTTACTTGGTGAAAATTCGAATTCAGTTTGTATAAATAAAACGAAAAAGTGCAAAGACTTACAAATATATGTTACTAATGTCCAAAGTTAATAATAAAAAAGAACTAAATCTTCATCTATCAAACAAGTTGCACTTAATAACGGATATAGTTCAAAAATAATAGATGCTATACTTAATAAAAAATTGCACAAAAAAAACGATTATACAATTGATTAAATTTGCCGATAACACTTGGTGAAACATTGTAAATAATAAGGTTTTAATTAAAAAAAACAGTTGAAATGTTTTACTTAGATTTAATAATAACATACTTGTAGTATTATTATTAAACGACTAATTAAACTAAATCTTTCACTATTATTAAATCTAATTTAATACAACCCTCACTTTCATTAAGGGTATATATAAGACGTTGTTTTGTACACTTTATTTATACAAAGTGAATGTTGATTTATTTTTGTCCGAACGAATAATATATTTCATATAAATCACATCTCTTTCATAACACATTTAATAATTTAATTAAATCAAAACACAAACGAACTTCAACAGGTATATTTCAATAATCCTCAACAATTTTTTCGGCTAAATAGCCATTATCTAGAGTAATAAACTAATAAAGTATATAAATATAATTATGGAATCGACAGAAACAACTACTCCTACCGGCATTGAATTACACCGTTGATTCCGATAGACTCCTAGACGAAAATATAACATATTCAAAAAAGAAGGAATTAAAATCCTTACGCCGGTAGGGGTATTAGCCCTCCGAAGTAGTTGTTTCTGTTGATTTCGTATTCATATTTATTATATAGCTTGTAAAAGCCTTTTTGCCAGCGCCCACCTGATGAGACCCGATAGGTCGAAACCGTCGTGTGAAATGGTTTTCGGTTCGTTGTGCCTACTTGGTGGGACGCGTTTCAAATGTGAGATATTTGATCTTAATATTTAGACGAATAAGGATTTTAATTCCTTCTTTTTTGAATAATAAAGTATAATTTATTGCTCTGGATAATGGCTATTTAGCCGAAACAATTATGAGGATTATTGAAATATACCTGTTGAAGTTCGTTTGTGTTTTGATTTAATTAAATTATTAAACATGCTTCATCATCCATGCACCGTTCTAAGTTTAAATTCTAACACATTTAATAAAGGCATCACCAAATTTTACTTTCCAATATTCGCCGAAAAACGCTTTTTCACTCTTTCGTTTTTCATCGGCTAAACGAATAGAAAATTCTGCCTTGGTATGTTGCCTCCCCACGGACCATTATACTTTGAAATTAAGCGAAAAATGAACGAGGCATCAGTCATGGCTCCGGTAATTTGAAAATAATGGCTTTATTATCGTTGTATGAGACCGCTAACGTAAGCCAGTTTGGCACCGGCAGCAACGTTCCGAGTTATCTGGTGGCCGACGATAGAACTATAAGTAAACAGAACGACGGACGTCGCTTTCCACACAAAACTTCAGTAGGTATTAACACAGGGGCGTACTAATAAAATTTCAAGGAAACATTCGTCAGTTATCATCGGGACCAAAAACTGCAAGAAACGGTAGGTCCATTAGCCATGGTCTTCGTAAGACGTCGGTTAAGTCGTTTAGATATTTCTCTTGCTTTTCATGTATTTTTTCATTTGTTTAAGAGAAAGTGAAAGCGACGCCGCCTATGGAGCGAACGGTGGAATAAAAGCGAAACGAGCCAATTGAAATGCAATTTATCATCGTCGCGGCAGGCCGTGGTTGACAAAAGAGCGGCGATTGCGTGTTTTGTTTGGGTCTATGTTCGCCTGTTTTACGACGATATGATCAGAAAAGCAGCAAAGCAGCGCCTAATAGAAACATTAGGGGTGCGGAACGCGTGTGCGTTATACGGGGTGGACTTTAGAAAGTTTTATGTAAACAATCCCGACGAAATTTCTACTAATGAATTAATTACCTAGTGAAAGCTTACGAAATTATTTTTACATACATTAACTGATGTTATAAATCATCCATCTGATTCTATATTTTAGTTAATTTATTATAAAATGGCATTTAGAAATTGATTATAATATATGTAAATAAAGGAAAAGAAGGTTACTTTTTAATGTTTCAATAAGAGTTTCTGTATTCACACACCTCAAGAGTACCTATGACGTAATCCTTCTAAAGTTTAAAAAGTACTCAGCTCTTAAATGCATTAATGTAACAATATACAATATACACAGACAAACAATAAACCATTTGATATTGCCCAAATCTATGTTACGTTTATTATGACATTCAGAAAAGAAAGGATGAAGGCTTAACCTATTAGAAGAAATTGAGATTAAAAGATCGCTCACATTACACCTGCACGGACCTGTATGATGCGGACCAGAAGAATCTGCCAATGTGGGCGCCCGTGTTATTTAATGGAGTAGCGCACAGTAGACCAGCACCAGCACGTACCGTCTCCAGCAACGACCGTCAGAGCAGGTCGAGTCGGTCGAGTACAATTCTGATTGCAATATCTATGCCCTATCGTACTGTTCCGTGCTGGCCCGATCAAATCTGCGTAGCGGAATTGACCGAAACCTGCACAGACCCACAAACGAAGTGCGTTCGTTTAACTTCGCTAGAGTTTCGGGCACGCTCGTTAGCTCAACTGAAAGGCTTTTGTTGTATGTAGGTTTCAATTTGAAACCAAGTGACGTGGTCTAGTGCTCTAGATCATTGCTTAGCATTCGGGATGTCACCGATTCGAACCTGGATGCGGCTGCTCTGGTCTAAGTTTTCTGTGGTTTCTTTGGATCACTTAGGCAAATGCTGGGACAGTAATATTCCACATATAATATGTCACTTCTCTTCTGTCTTCATTTCGTCCGTCCCATCTTTCTTTCCCTAATCACACCACCCACCCATTCCTACGATTCCTGCAAGGAGCCTGAAGAGGGCCTTACGCCTTACCCTCCGGCTTTGCACTACAGTGTAGGTCGGAGGGACTGCCCGCCCACCAGCACGAGTAGCTGGTGGGAATGAAACACAAAAGTTTTTTTTTTCGGTTTGAACATTCATTCTGCTCATAATTAAGAAATAAGGATCCAGATTTTTGAGGTTTATCAGTAACGACATGTTTGCCATCAGGAGCCCCGCAATAATTCGGATAGATCCGGCGTATTCTGATTGTTTTTTATAAATATCTTCCCGTTGTTCTTTTAAAGGTTCCGGAATTACAACGGAATTGGCATTAACTTTTTCCATATAGTTTTACAAGTAGCGTACACTATTTTCCTTACAGTTGATTCCCCTATACGGATGATATTGTTTTGAAGTTACCTCCGGTTGCGAGGAACATAAAAATGACATCTAGTTTTATTTTATTACTAATAATAATAACGTTGCTGATCTGTGCTGGACAAGTGTGCGAAGCAATGTAAGTTGCAGGTCCGCACTGTGCGGCTTCGTGCAGGTATAATGTGCGCGATCTTTAAGGGTGCATATAAACGGAAAGATAACATTACAAATTTACAATCTGATTTTAATAATAATGTTCTACTAGATATATATTTAGTTTTTTCCTTCAGGAGTACCTATTTATAACATCTAATACGCTCCTTATTGGTTTGTTGTTTGTCTGTCTATATTGCATATTATTACATTAACGTATTTAAGAGCTGTGTACATTTTAAACTTTAGTAGTATCATATCATTGGTACTCTTGAGAAAGGCATAAGATGCCTAAACAATTGTAGGGTGTGAATAATTTTTATATATATATAATAATACTGTTACTGAAAATTTAAATTAAAATGCAACTTTATTTTTCTTTATTTACTTATTATCGAAACGGTTGATAATTACCCAACTGCATAATCGTCAAAAGCAATTATAAAATTTTTATTACACATCATCAGTAGCGAAAATACTTTTTTAGGAAACTTTTTAAAAATGAAGGACAAACCTCGATTTCTGGGTTAGAATGATGAGATTGATACAATAATATTTTTTAATTAATGTAGACAAATGCTTGAATATTTTCATAGTAATTTAAAATGTAATTATAATTAATACCAAGAACAAAATGTTTTAAATCTGACCAAGAAAAGTGTCTGTCCGTAAAACCCAAAATTAATTTCTAGTATATTATTAGATAACGTATTATTACCATCCCCAAATACTACACACAAAATAGGTCTTTTATTGAAGATCAAAATTGGTCTTGCACATTCGGACAGACAATCATTATTGTAATTCCTTATCACTAAACATGTATTTATTATGGCCAGGGAAATCAATGCTAACCTTAAAAAACAAAAAAAGAATTCCTACAAAAAAAAATAAAGAAAAATTGAGAGAAAAGACATGAACCTTCAATTTTTAAACTTGACACTAAATTAGCTTCTAAAACGGCTCTATTTGGGCAAATTCGATATTCATTATGGGCATTTTGTTATGCTAGCTTGATAGGGCTGTAAACTTAAGATTTTCAGGAAATAATGTACATTGCGTTATTTCAAATTTTTGACAAATGTATTTCAAATTTTGCTATATTAGACTATTCAAAAGTTTCACTTTTCGTTACGTTCTTCTTCTTTCAACCGTATGTCTAATGATTTCAAAAGAAAAATTTCGGAATAAAAGTTTTTCGAAAATACCCCGTATGTAGTGTTTGGATGACGTTGCCGACCGGGCAGGTCCAGCAGCAAGCGACCGACGCGAAGCATAGCGACGCTTATTTAGCTTTTATTCGATCAAAGTGTGCGCCGTCCTGTTATCCGATTGTTTGTTAAGGCAGATTATGGAGATTTCGGCCAATCGACTATAATAGGATTTATTGAGAGATTGACGGTAGCGGAACGATCCAAAAACCGGTCGCAATCAGTTGAAGTGGAAAAATACGAATTTCCTCCGATATTCCACTCGAAAAACTTGATACCCAACGTCCCTTTTACGTACCTATTACATCTATCTACGTTTACAACAAAAATATAATCCCGGTATACGATAAAAAAAACATTTTACTAACTCGATATTTCTAAATACAAAATTAAGATTATAACAGTTTACATTACATTAATTAACTGTAAAACAAAATAACATATTACCATTTGTTATCTAAAGTAGTGTTTTCGTAGGTTGCAGGTTTACATATGTATCATAAATCAAATTAAAGATCTCGGTATTCCACGATCATTAAAAAAGAGAGTGCGGGACGACTGGTTCACAGGGTTCACTCGTGCGAGAGTTAAACACGACTTTATTTTGGTGAAATTTTTAGGTAGAAAAGTTCCAAGCTTTTGGAAGCGTTATGTATATGTTGGAGGGAAATAAGGAAAACAGAGATTTAATCAAATCACCAAGAGATTTAACGAATACAATCTATAGATGCTTAAATAACAACTCCATACCAACATAAGCAACTGTTTTAGTAAAAAGATGAAATAAACAAATCAGAACTTGGGTATGTATGCATATCTCATCTAATGTTAATTGCACAAGAAGGGAATGCATTTGATAGGAGTTGATGAAAAAGCATGTTGTGTTGTTTATGGATGAAACATGGCTCCACCATTTCACACCGGAGTCCAATCGACAGTGATGAACCGACTCCAAAGCGTGGAAAGACGCAAAAGTCGGCTGACAAGGTTATGACATCAGTATTCTGAGATGCTTATGGTATAATATTTAAAAAGGGGAAAACCATAAACAGCGACTATTACGTAGCGTTATTGGAGCGTTGAAAACACGAAATCGCGGAAAAGCGGCCTCATTTAAAGAAAAAGAAAGTGCTGTTTCATCAAGACAATGCACCGTGTCACAAATCAATAAAATTGATGGCAAAACTCCATGAATTGGGCTTCGAATTGCTTCCGCATCCACCGTACGCTCCAGATCTGGCCCCCAGCGACTTTTTTCTCTTCTCAGACTTCAAGAGGGTGCTCGCTGGACAGAAATTTCGCGCCGATGAAGAGGTAATCTTAATCGCCGAAACTGAAATCTTTTTTGAGGCTAAAGACAAATCGTTCTATAAAAATAGTATCGAAAAATTGTATGATCGCTATAATCGTATAATCTCCCTCGAAGGGAACTATATTGAATAATAAAATCAAATTCAATCAAAAAAAAAAAATATTCAAAAAAGAAGGAATTAAAATCCTTATTCGTCTAAATTATAAGATCAAAGATCTCACATTTGGAACGCGTCCTATATGGATATGCTTTCGATTCGTTGTGCCTACTTGGTAGGACGCGTACCAAATGTGAAGTCTTTGATCTTAATATTTAGACGAATAAGGATTTTAATTCCTTCTTTTTTGAATATGTTATATCTTCGTCTAAGAATACATCGAAGTCAACAGTGTAATTCAATGCCGGTAGGGGTATTAGCCCTCGGAGTAATTGTTTCTGTTGATTCCACATTTATATTTATATTTACAAAAAAAATATATTCTTTTCTATGCCAGCCTACGAATTTTTCAGCCAGGCTGTTATATATATAGCACGCTTAAAAAATAACGGTGCTATACTAAAAATCAGAATGTCTTACTGGTACAAATCCTTTTGATGCCCTCCGGTTAGCATAACATGATCGTGACTTCCCTTCGAAGCAAAAATTACTGTATATCGAAGCAAGAACAAAACAAATACAAAAATACTGTGGCATGAAAATGGGAAAATGATTAAAAATTTGCAACAGCTGATGTGCATTCCAAAAGACGTAAAATGTTCCTGTCAAACAAGTGCGTTTAATAATTGGAAAGAGGACTCGATATGTTTGCCTGTATGTATGTAGACAGCAGTTTAGATATCTAAAGAGACGAACTGTTTTTCATCAAGGAGAAAACTAGGAGGTAATTTGTTGCGTTTTCGGCGGCGGCTGTGAAACGCTATTTTGTCGCCAATAGCGCGTTGCTATGCAACCTGTTTACAAGCTCCAGAGTCCCTGTGATTCGTCCAAGCCTGTGTTTTATGGATTTTTAACCGCTTGCCTTTTTATCGAGGTAATTAGTCGCTGGAAACGATAATGGCTGGACAAACCACCCGAAGCACCGCACTGCGAAAACCGAAAAAAGTGCCGCGTCACAAAATGGCTTCCATTAAATTCAACATCATTAAATATGTACATAATATGTCAGTGTGTACACGATTTGATACGGAAAAAGAATTGGAAACGTTAACTAAATTAATTAAATTGTTTTTAATGAAAATTAACGTACCTATAGGGTTCTTTATTTTTTATTACATCACATGTTAACACTGATACAATGATTATACAGGGTGAACCAATATAATCTATAGTTATGTGAATCCAGTAAATATATCTGGTACAACGATATAGCGGTTATTGAGACGAATTTCCGTCTCTGACAGAGATATTTTTTTGTACTTTTGATATCTATCGTTTATAATGACATTGGATACCTATATAATATAAAAGAAACTTGTGGTGATAGCAAAGGCGGTTTATAACGACGTACTCTCAACGGCAGTAAGACATCCATTGCCGAAATCGACATATCGTCGCAAAAATTCGGGTTTGTTACGTTTAAACAATGCCAATGACCACTGCTCAGAATCATCAACACGTTCTTGTTTTTAGTCAACAGTGAGCAAACTCACTTTGAACAGAGATTTCTTATAGCGAAATGAATGAATGCAATAAAACTAGCGCCATCTATGTGTTAGTCCCGGGACATTTCAGCCCATGTGTTACAGTTGTACTGACTTACGTACGAGTTATTTAAAACAAGTTAAAACTAATTTTCCCAAAAACAAAAAAGCCAAATAAGTAATTTTGCAGAAGTCTGAAAACAATCATAAAATCTAAACCATATAAAATAAATAATTGCGGTTTGGAGTCGAACCTCTGCAAAATCGATAACGACAAAAAAACTCTATTCAAAAAAAGAAGGCATTAAAATCCTTGTTCGTCTAAATATTAAGGATCAAAGATCTCACATTTGGAACGCGTTCCACCTGATGAGACCTAAAAGGACGAAACCATTCGTGTGATTTGTCTTTCGGTTCGTCGTGCCTGCTTGGTGGGACACGGTCCAAATGTGGGATCTTTGATCCTTAAAATTGAGACGAACAATGATTTTATGCTTTCTTTTTTTGGATATGTTATCTTCGTCCAAGAATCTTTCGGTATCAACAGTTTAATTCAATAATAATAAAAACTTCCAAAAAGAAGGAACGAAACAACAAAACACTTAAGACCCTCTTACTTAATAAAATATATGCACCACTATCAACTACAAAAAATGACACAAAACGATTTTGTTTTATTAATTATGTACCAAATCTTAGCAATAAAATATGTAATAAGTTAAGGAAACATAACATTAATACTATTTGTGTGAATAAATCTAATTTAAAATCATTGTAATAATAAAGACAAAAGTGAACCATTATAAAATCTGGTGTTTACCAAATTAATTGTAAAAATTGTGAGGCTATTTACGTTGGACAAACTGGTCGTGCCCTGATAACACGCATAAATGATCATTTAAAATCGATCCAAAACAACAATAAATGTACAGGTTTCTCAGAACATTGTATTTCAAATAATCATTCTTTAGACATAGATAATGTTCAATTACTTCATTACTTACCCAAAGGCCAACGACTTAATCTTTTGGAAATTCACGAAATATCAAAAGCTATTAATAATAACAAATTAGTCACTAACGACCAACTGGAATTCAATATTTCACCTTTATTAAAATGTATCATTTAGTTATCTGTTATTACTGTTATGTTTACATTAAAATTGTAGGACATTCTAGAAATTAATTTAGTATATTGTAATTACTCTTTGAAAATGGCGTAACAGCCGAAACAATATTGTTAGAGGATTTTTTTTAATAAACTTTTGTGAAACGTAGCCAAGTGTTTTATTGTTTCGTTCCTTCTTTTTGGAAGTTTTTATTATTATTAATTATGTTTCACCAAGTGCGGTGCGAACACTCAATTTCTCAAATGTTTAATTCAATCTTCGAAGTAGTTGTTTCTGTTGATTCTATTTTTATAGAAACTTCTATGTCAAATATCGCGCTTCCGACTTAGTAATTGGAATTTGGAATTAAAATATTAATCTTGCTGTGTTGGATAAATTCTGAGGCCAGAACAAAAATTATAAATTATGAAATATTTGGAGAATTTTTAGTAGAGGTAAATTTTAAATACATTAATGCGATATTAATTATTGAATTAATTTGTAGTGGGTACAAATCAATTCGATAATTAATATCGCATTAATGTATTTAAACAGTAATTATAGTTTTTGAGTTTTGTGGTTACAGTTTCTTAAAATCTTGACGCGATAAGACAATTCTGAGGTTATATTTGGGCTCACCATGGCTCTTTTGTGTTTTCCTTTGTCAGTTTTTCATTTCGTTGACCTGTATAATTATTGTGGACTTCGAATTTCGAATACGACAAAATACATTTTTGGTCTGGGATTTGAAAGGTCGTCAGATTTTCTGCGCTTTTCAAATTAAAAGACTGTAATAATAACAATAACTTAAGGGCTGAAATTTGGAGGGAATTAATTTATCAACACGGATAATCGTGTTTACTTGGAGCACGTATAATCGGAGTTTTCGTTGGGGGTTAAAGTGCACAGTACTGCAAATCGTCATCTTCCCGTAAAATATTAATTAAAGCTCTAGTTTTGCGCGAGAGTGATTCTCTCTGTTGTCCGTATTCAGGAGAACGTAGCGGGCAAGTTCATTCCATCGTCATCATCGTCGTTGTTATGTGCCCGTCGCCCATCGGGAACTCTGCTGGCTGTAATAATAGTTGATTCAGTCAGTTTCGGGGGTCTTGACAATGCAAACCGACCATGAATCGCTTTAATTATAACTGGTGCCCAGGACACGGCAACGATCTCTACAATAATGATCGTCGACTACCGGCTAACTAACCGTACTCAGCTTATCCTAATTACTAACCTAATTAACGGCGACGAAACTTGCACCGCATCCATGTACTTACATCGTAACCAACCCAACGCTATGATAAGGGCAACGCTAAATGCGTATGATCATTCACTGTCCTTACTCAAGGGCGTGGTCAGCCGATCTTGAGGGCTTAGAAATAAGCAAAGCAGTACATTCAAAATAAAACATTGTGAACAATCAAACCAAAATGGTTGCTAACCATTCACCTTTATTATTACACCGCTTAGGAATTTCTAACAATTTATGATAAACGTTGTTCAATTTTGCCATTTTATAAATATTTCGTGCACATCTAGTTATAATTTCTAGGTATCAATAATGCCAACATTATTTTCTTCATCCGGCTCCGGCAATTTTTCTGTGGTTTCTTTTGGATCATTTAGCAAGTGCTGGAGTAGTAATATTCCACAGATAATCTTTCACTTCTCTTCTGTCTTCATTTAGTCCGTCTCATCTTTCTCTCCTTAACCACACTACTCACGTATTCCCACGATTCCTAAAAGGAGCCTGAAGAGGGCTTTACGCCCTACCCTCCGGCTTTGCACTACAGTGTAGATCGGAGGGACTGCCCGCCCACCAGCACGAGTAGCTGGTGGGAATGAAACACAAAAAGTTAAGTTAAGTTTATTTACTTCAGTAAACATTTACTCTTGATAATGACAGACAATTGTCGAAACAAATATCAAGTTTCTCAAAAAATTTATGAAAAATTACCAAGTGTTCAATTACTTATTTTTGGTATTAACAGTGGGGTGTTGTTTGTCAATATTTCAATTTGATTATTCACCATGTTGTTTTTATTTGAAATTGCTAATTTGATTTCTAAATGCTTCAAAAGTGTGAGCTTTCTAGATTTTTCTAAATTATGTAATAATTTAACATTTTCTTTGTCAAGACTATGGTTATTTTGAACACAATGTTCAGCAAAACCTGTTGAGCAAGTTTTGTTTTTAATTGAGCGCTCATGTTCACAAATACGAATTTATAGAGCCCTTCCACATTGTCCAATGTAGATGGCGTCACAATCCTTGCACGATAATTTGTAGATTCCGCTTTTTTGTAATCTGTCGTGTTTTGGTTTATTACTAACTATGATATTGCCTAACTTTAGTCTATTAACTTCTAGTACATTAAAATGTAAACTTCTTAATCTATTTGAAATTTTGGAGCTTTCATTTTTAATAAAATTTATGGCACAAAAAGGTTTTTCGTCTTTCAAACCATCACCCAACATACTCGTATTATTATATATATTTTTGACAATGTTAATTTCTTCAGAGAAATTTTGTTCTGATAAAGGAATAACTAATAAATAAACTAACCTTTGGATCAGACTATGAAAAACGGACATTTTAATATTAAAATATTGATTAGAAGTAGCCGGGATTGTGACGTTAGTGGTGGTTGGTTTCCGGTATATATCGAAACTTAAAAAACCGTCCTTATTCCTAAAGATATTTAAATCTAAAAGGTTATACTAGTGTTCTCCTCGTAAATTTAATTTTTTAATTTATGGAATTCAGGAATGAGAAAAGTTCAGTCCATATACAGAAAATGTCATCGACATATCTGCACAAGAACTGAATGTTGTGTAAACGATTATCATTGCTATTGAAAAGGTTGTTTCCAAAATATTTCATGAAAATTTCTGATAAAATTGGAGATAGAGGGGAACCCATAGGTACACCATCTTTTTGTACTTAAGTAAAATGTTCCAGCAAAAACTTAAATAGCTTTGGTGTAAACAAACAGTTACAATTTTTAACAATTCTGTTTTTTTATTTAAAACACTGGTTTCGATATCATTAGTCACTATAATTTTGTAGTTCTTGGATGGGCATAGAATGAATAAACTACCGATGTCAAATGATAACAAGATTGAGTTCCTGGGAGTTTTAATATTCTTGATTTTTTTGACGAATTCTAAAGAATTTTTTACACTATATTTAGACCTGGAATTAGTATGTGAAATTAATTTAATTTAAAATTTAAGGTTTGAACGTTTAATGTATAATTAATTAATCTACTCTCGATAAAGACCGCCCGGTAGAAACATATGTCGAGTTCATTCTTTTGTCTTTTATTCTTATCTTTAATTAATTATGTTTCATCAAAAAACAGTGTACCGAAAAAAGTTTACTTAGAAATAATTACAAATGTCTTATGTGATTATATTTTGTTTGTAGATTTGTAGAATAAAAAAAAAGAAACAAAGATCTTCAGGGACCACCGCTGTTGTATGTATACTTTTACCACATTTGCACGTAGCGAAAAAGCGGGAACCCAAATCAATTTAAACGCCATTGCCGTGTTTAATTCACTAGTAGAAGTACCTACCGTTACCATTACAACTAACTTATTTGAGAGAGAGCAGTGTTTGCGGAAAAGAATCGTGCCAAGCTACCCTCGACCGACCACGAGGCACTTAGCAAAAATGAATCGACTCGATATGTCAACAAACAATGCTAGAGCAATTAGAAATTAAATTCGTCCGTGATATGATTTACTCAGTTACTCAATCTCTTTTCTCGCTCACCCTCTCTATACAGGGTGTTCCGAAAGGGTGAGATATAAACATTAAAATAAAATTATTTAGACTTTTTGCAATTAATAAACAATTAGTGGTTAATAAAGTGATACAAGGTGTTAATGGAGCTGAGCTGATAGTAGATATTTTTGGCTCACTATGAGCTGAAAAAAATATATACTCTAGATAATGATAACATGGATCGAAGCGATATTGTCGAGTACAATGAATTAACTGGTGAAACTTTTCCATCGTCTTATTTTTTCTTTTAATTGTCAAAAACAATTGTGTAAAATATTTATAAATAAAACAAGTAGAAAGTTTCATCAATTTAATAAAAACCTGACATGTTTCGGTCACATGAGTATTATCGAAGGTAAGAGCAAAATTTATACAGTATATTTTACATTCAATATGTTTCACAATAGCTGCACCCCCAAAAGTATTAAGTTCAAAAAAAATATATCTTTTTTGCGTTTCTACATTTTTTAAAGATACATTATTTTTGGATCTTTAGTGTCGTGTTTTGGCGTTGGGTATTGAGCTATTTACTGTGTTCTACAACATCAGTTTTCTTCTCTCAAAAATATAGGATAAAAAACTACATACCCTGCATTATTATGAAAAGTAGTTAATAGTACAGGTTTAGTGTAGTAGCTCCGAGTGGGATGGAGAATAGCATTCATCAGTCCATTTTCCTTGAAAAACTAGTTAAACTAGATTTTTGAAACTATTTGTTTTTAAATAACTTCCATTTATAATTAATTAAAAAAGTTAATGCAATTTTATTTACCATCACAAACTAATTACATGGAACCACTGCATAATTCAACTCCCTGCCTATTCCAATATTAAGGAATATAGCAATATTTTTTGATAAATATAAATGTAAATATGGAATCAACAGAACAGGTCGTGGGATATGGCTTTCGGTTCGGTGTGCCTACTTTGTAGGACGCGTTCCAAATGTGAGATATTTGATCTTAATATTTAGACGAATAAGGATTGTAATTCCTTCTTTTTCTTGAATATATTTTTTGACATTTGAAAGAATTTGCAAGTTGCAGGACCTAAAAATTTTAATCACCCCATATACGATACATTTCTCTTTTACTCAAACTCGTGCCCCCTGTTTTATGTATATGCGTACATTTGTTTGTGTGTGTCCGGCCGGTAGGCACCGATTGCGTACGGGAACACCCCATCCCTAGGGATGAACGCGTATCCTTCAGGCTTGTTGGCTTTGCTGGCGTTTGTTCAACAGCTGTTCACATATTGTCAAATTACGTCATTACCGACAATAATCGCTACGATCGTGTTGCGTCTGTTTTAATCTATTGATAAATATGGCCTGCTAGATCATCGGGGGTGAAAAAGAATGATCAACTTGGCCTCGAATAATAGATAGGATCGCAGTATGATAAAATTGATGTTAATTAAGAACCTATATTATTGTGAACGGACGCCGAAAACGAGGATTGATAGACGGCATCTTTTAACGAGAATGTTCCGGAAGTAATGGAGAATATTCCATAATAATATAAATAATAAAACGCAAAAACAATTGTTTTTTCAACAAAATTATTCATTCCTCGACAATTTGTGCGTACAAAATGAAGGGTTCCCATAGGGTTTTCACTCTAACCCCTTCTGGTAGAAATTCTTATGTCACATTTCGAAAAAAAAATATTGATTTCCAATAACAAACTTCTTCTTCTTCTGTGTTTGGTTAGGCATACAGAGACAACCTGATAACTTTCTCATATATTTAAATAGTCAAATCAAATTTACGAAAGAAAGATAATTAAACTTTCTAGAATTAACAGTTATCAGAGATAACAACAAATTTAGATTCAAATTTTACAGAAAAGCAAAAAGCAATTATAAGAGACATCATCATTCTCGCTAATTATAATAAATCCTTTCAAATAAAGTTAGTTTATTTTTCACAGTCGACTACATAGGCTCATTAACATACCCCTTTCCAAAGAAGACTATAAAACGGAACTTAATAAAATTAAAAAGATAGTAAAAAACAACGGATGTAAATTGGAATTGATCCACAAATTACTCTACAAAAAACTTCGGCAACAAATTCGTGCAGAACATTTTCACAACCTTTCAAGAACAAAACCTACCATCTAATAAATTTAAAAATATACTAAAACATTTTAATATGCATGCAATTGAAGTTAAAAAAAATAACAAAATGAATTAGAAATAGACAAACAATAAAGAAGTGGGGTTTACCAGATAAATTGCGAACAATGCGATGCTATTTACATAGGGTAGAGTGGACGATTATTAAAAGCACGCTTAGAACATACTGATAATATAATAACAAAAAATGTACAACAGGTCTGGCAGAACATTGCACCACAAACAACCATAATATAAATATAAACACACACAACCAAAAAGTAAAAAGCTGACATTCCTTGAAAATCTTGAAATTAAAAATGCCATTCAAAACGGTAAAAATGTAGTCAATAATAAAAAATAAATCAATATCTATAACATACTGCTTATAATCACAAAATTATAATAATTCATGTAACCCCCACCCTATAGTTTATGTTTGTGTGTAAAAGCTCATGTTCATTATCTTAGTCTTAGTAACGCTTTGTTCTCTTGAAAATGACCTTTTAGAGGTCGACACAATATTGTCAAGGAATAAACAATTTTTCTTTTTTCGTTTTATTATTAAAATGTTTCATCAGGAATACACCTAGGAAAGTTTAAATAATGTAAATAAGTTACTAGATAGTCGGATATAGTTCGATACAAAACAGTCGACGTGAAATGTGGAAAAATAATCTAAGCTGTGAAATAAAAATACTTATAAGAAGTGATATAAATTATATTCAATGCAAGAGCAAACTTTTAAATATTGTAACTCTATTATAATAAATAAACGCAGACAGCGCAGTGAACGCCATCTGTAGATATTTGCTATTTATTATGAGATTCAGTGATAAATTGATTAAGACTTTCGCGGCCAGTTGACGAACTGATGTTGTCTTTCTTCGGGTGTACAGGCCGTCGTTAGGAAGCAATTCCAACCGACGACGGCCTGTACACCCGAAGAAAGACAACATCAGATTCAGTGATGTCAAACAAGGTCCTTTTCTAATAGGGGTATTTATGAACTGCATGCCTAAAATTTTTGTTATAAAGCTTAAATAATGTACCAACTATCGTTTTTTTAAAAATTCCTTTGATTTAGGAATTACTAACGTGCTAAATTCACTGATCCTGATGAGATCTAATAAGATCGAAATCGCGATCCACGCCTGGTAGCTTCGATAAATTTCTTGACTAAGAACTTATTTTTGTTCTTACATATTATAAGTAGATATTAAATAAAAGTTAAAGGAAGGTGCACGACTTCGGCATAAATAATTTATTTTAAATTTTAATCAAATATTATGATGATGTCTTTTTCATAAGGCCAAATATACGAAAAGAATCATGAATTTTAGTAGAGACCAGAATTTTTGATTTTGTTCAGGTACGTTAACTGTCCTAATATTCTATTGGGACTCGCTACTCCTCACGAACTTGTTTAATAATGGTATGTAACACAAAAACAAAAATTACGTATAACAGAGAAGACACTGCTGCTGAAAAAAAAGTAAAAGAAAGTATGGGGTATAAAGTTTATTGACGTTCAAAAATATTTACAAAAATATGATGTTGGAGGTCGCAGCCCAGGGCTTGAGTAAACATTTTATTTTATCTATCCATTTTCCTTGCCTCTTTGTGATTACTATTAATAATGAGGCGAACAATTACTTAAACATTGGTCAGGATTACGAAGCGATGCTCATAATTAACTGTTGAATAAATTACATCTTCCTTGTGTTTGTTCTGACTACAGAACTGGATCCGTAGCACTTAATTAAGATCGGTTTATTATTTAATGTTGCAACATAATTTGGAATAGGTTGCGTAGGTAGTAAAATGAACAAACTTACAAATGAGTTTTTTAAGGCGAATTTTTATCTTAACCAAAAAAACAGGGAATTACGGTTCGTTGTACCTACTTGTTAGGACGCCTTCAATATGTGAGATCTTCGATCTTAAAATTTAGACGAATAAGGATTTTAATTCCTTCTTTTTTGAATATGTTATACCTTCGTCTAATAATACATCGGAATGAACAGTGTAATTCAATGCCGGTAGGGGTATTAGCCCTCGGAGTAGTTGTTTCTGTTGAATCCATATTTATATTTAAATTGATTTTTATTTAGTGTTTCCTTTTGTTTACCATTACGTTCCCTACGCTGTCTGTATTTATTCTTATATGAAGACGTTTTGGTAAAGTGTTACTTAAGTCGAAATTAAAATAAATACGAGAAAGCATGCAAAGCTCTTTTCAAGTAGTTCCTTTTAAAGAAACTTCCTTTTTGCTTTTCGTAACTTTAAATACGATATTTGTCTCTCTGGCAAGGATTTACATACTGTGAATTTCAAGCCGATATCTCATTTCGTTTACAAGTAAAAAGATTATGACAGACGCACAATAGGGTTCTGTTGGACCCTTCGGGTATGGACCTTACCAATGGGTTTACCAGTAAAATACCTCGAATATTACATACGAATTTTGTTTCCGGAAAAACGATGTTTTCGCTTTAGTTTCATTTGGTAATAACGGGGCGTCTGCCTACCAGTTGGCTGGCTATAAAACGTTTCCAGTTTCTGGTTCTTGATGGCGAGTGACTAGTTTACCTTTGGACTCCATTTCAATTCCACTTAATTTTGTGAGCGGAGCCGGGCAAATATTTGCACTGGTTTGTACTCAGACGAGGGTGGTAGAAGGAGAAAATTGCTCTCATTCGCAATGGCAATCTGTTCTTGATAATGTCAGCGATATATATATAAAACGGTTCCCTAATAAAACTGTACCACTACACCACGTCCTTTCCTTTTTCTCTTTACAAGTGGTTAAATATTATCAGTGGATCTCTTTTAGTGGAAAAATGAGAACATTTTGATCTTCTATTATGTAAAACAACTTAAACGTAACTACATCAAGAGTGACAACAATAAAATTGAAATTATTTAGAGAATAGAACAATATATGTGCATCGATTATGAATGTTGTTTATGTACAGAGAAATTTTGTCACATAAAGACTGTATTTAAAAAGGACGACTCTGTTAGCTCTTGGTGAAACATTGTAATTATAAATTAAAATAAAATTAAACCCTTGGAGACGTTTCACAACTTATAATATAATAGTTATTTAAATATAAATATGGAATAAACAGAAACAACTACTCCGAGGGCTAATACCCCTACCGGCATTGAATTACACTGTTGATTCCGATGTATTATTAGACGAAGGTATAACATATTCAAAAAGAAGGAATTAAAATCCTTATTCGTCTAAATATTAAGATCAAATATCTCATATTTGGAACGCGTCCTACTAAGTAGGCACAACGAACCGAAAGCCATATCCCACGATCGGTTTTGACCTATCGGGTGTCATCAGGTGGGCGCTGGCAGAAAGGCCTTTACAAGCTATGTGATATTGTATACTGTACAATAAGATTTAATCATCTTTTAATTATATATATATATATATACCGGTCGTTTCGATCAAAAGATCATTATCAAAGAGACAGTTTTAAGTAGAAATACTAAGATTAGAAGTTATATTATTATAATCTACCTTACGACTACCTGATATGGAAAAACCTTTACTTAACTATAATGACGACAACAACAAGGGTGTATTGTGGGAATATATTTCGGTTTGATTATTTACTAAGTTATCTTTCCTATTCTTCAAGGCCTTTTGAATTTCTAAAATTCTTAGAAGGTTAAGCAATCGGCCTTTGTTTTGAAAATGTAGTACCTTGGTGTTGTCATCATCTAGCACATGACTATGAGAAATGCAATGTTCATGCTCCCGAACGCGGCTTTTTATGGCTCTCCTGGACTGACCAATCAATGTGGCATTACAATTTTTACAGAATAGTTTATAAATCCCACTTTTTGAAAATTTATCTACTTTTTCTTTATTATTAGTCAATAACAGATTCCCTAAATTGACTTTGTTGACCTCAATAATGTTACAATCAGGGTTTGATTTTTTCAATTGATTTTTAATTCTGTAGCTACAGCCTTGGATGTAATTTAAGATACCAAAAGAAGGTTCTTCCTGTTTGTTTGGGACATTTTTGAAAATAAAATTTTGGGTTTTAATTTTGATTTTCTTATTTAATAATATAGAGATTAGATTGCGATCATAGCCATTGTTATGTGCGATCTGTTTTATGATGGCTAATGGCTAATCAAAGCAATTGTAAGAGTTTCTTATAATAAACAGTTGAAACAAAACGAATTTTTCGTTGTTATTGTATTTATTTAACATGTTTCATCAAAACTGCACCATGAACAGCCTTTCTTATATTATACACTTGTATTTATATAAATGTTTTTGTGGATTAGTGGTTAAAATTGTTTTTCTACGTTTACATAATTTCTAAACTGTCAAACATGTGACTTACTGTCATACTGGAGGAGATACGGAAATGATAAAATTATAATGGTTCCACTAGTATATCCCTGACCCAGCTAAATTAGGATGCATCGATACCGTTGTCGATGATACATAGCGTTTACACTTTAACCATGGCGTTCCTCCTTACCCTAACCTGCTGATTCCGTCGGTACAACCACTTCCTATATATGACCTTACGACGCGACGACCGAATATTGACATTTAAACACGGTAAAACTATTTGAACGTTGGTGATTTTTTAATTACACTCCACAACATTCTGGATATCGAAAGTAGGCGCTCCGGTTAGTTCTATCTTCTAATTATACGTTCTAGTAGCAGATAATTCCATAGTTTGGTATCATGAGAGAAGATAGCTTCACAAACTGACCTTACAAATTTACCTACATTACCGAACTTTATAATCTAGTGATGATTATTGTCATTTGTCTACGGATCCCTATAAAATTGTACCGAGCGGCGTGGTCTAATGCTCTAGATCACTGCTTAGCATTCAGGACGTCACCGGTTCGAATCCGGATCCGGCATTTAGGAAAATTCTGGGCAGTAATATTCTGCAGATAATCATTCACTTCTCTTCTGTCTTTTTTCTTTTTTAGTCCGTCTCATTTTTTCTCTCTAACCACACCACCCTACCCTCCGGCTTAGCACTACAGTGTAGGTCGGTGGGACTGTCCATCCACCAGAGCGACTGGCTGGTGGGAATGAAACACACAAAAGTTAGTTTATAAAATGGTTCGTTCTGGTAGGTAGCACTAGTAATAGATATAGGCAGAATGGTATGAACTAAAACAGGTAATATTAATAATTAAAATTCGTTGCGGAAAAAGTGAGGAAGCCGAAAGTTATTTTTAGTGTCGAGTGCAGGCGAGCAACCGTATTCAAAAACTAACGTACAACCGTGAAGTACGTGGAGTACAGGCGGTGAAATTACGAGACATTAGCGTATCTGGTTCAAATAATACTTTCGTCACAGGGGACCATACAAATTCCACCCTTCTCCAATCCATAATAACACAAGAAAAATGCAAGTTTTTTTTTTACTAAATCTATACCAAAGTTACATTAAGACTATTGCGTTGATATGTAATCTCTCAGAAAGGCATCCCTTGTATATTTAGAAAATAAAAAAGCGGTCAAAGACGTGTGAAATCGTATACGTAAGAACGCTAAAGGATTCCATATTCGTTTAACAATGTTTATCTAATTGTCATAAAACTAACAGGTGGGGATATACGCAATATAAAATTTTAATTTTGTGTAGATACGAGGTATTTCTCTGATTTTTAGAAAACCAGAAGTGGCACCAGGGAATATATTGCACAAGCGGAATTGGAACTCAAAATCTCGAAAATGGACTTCTAGATCAAAAATAGTAAATGAAAACTGTAACTAACTAAATCGTTAAAAGCTTTCTCTCTAGTGCAACCATATGGTTACTAAATAGTTAAATTACAATAAAAAATTAATTAAAAAATACTAGATAATAAACCAGGAAGTACCTAATAAAACAAAACTAATGTTGAAACAAAATTGAATGGGTGTAATACAGGGTTTAATAAGTTAGAGTTGCATTGTTAAAATAAGACTTTATATACCCAACAGTATTACAGGTATACCTGTTACAGAAGCAACCTTTTGAGGAAATGTTTGGAAAATCACAAGAATAAATAAAAATGGCCAAAAACTTACCCATCTCTTTGATATAAAAGTCCATCAAAATGTTTATGTTCTGTCCTCTATTCATGATGTCGAACTGAAAATAATAAATTATTCTAAATATGTGCAAGCAACAACAGTAGAATAAATATTAACATTTAAATAACATTCAATATATGAAAATTTTACGTTATTTCTCAGTATATCGCCAGCTACTGATATTTATGTTTGATAATGGTCTTGTCAAACTAAATGTACGACGTAGCTTCCCTCATCCTGGCTTTGGTTTAGACATAATAAATTACAACTTTGTTTCTGATGAATAAAGGTACACTAAATTCTAATGTGGAATTAACATTGGCCCGGTCACGCATGTGGCCGACGTAGACAGTCCGCGCAGCGTTAAAAATACGCGCAAATTGTTTAAACAATGCATGTCTTGTTGATCGGCATGTGTTTTGCTTTAGTTCCGCTTGCGGCCGCTCTTCAAAGGGCGTCGCTACGCTCGGAAGACATAACCTCCGAAATAGCCCATAATGAATAGGTGCTTTATTTAAATGCTTCCTGCCTTAAAATAACATATTTCAGAAGTTAATTAACCTCCCTTTGATGGTGTGAAGATAATTTAATTCGCTGTTAGTCCCGATACTGTCGCTCTTTCATCTACGCTCGAAGATGGCTGTTGTTTTCGTCATTCGACGCCCGCTTTGTTTTATTATAATTCCGACACATATCGCTTCCTTACGACATGACGTTGGTTGTGCACTGCACATTGTTTCATATAAAATTTCAAAATTTATGAGAATGCCCGGAAAACGACGACTTGATATATTTAAGATTATCAATAACATCTTAATTTCTATATCATTGAGGCAGAAAATATTGGGACGTTTTCATTCACAAGTTTACAGCATTCTTCATCAAAATAAACGTTTATAACATCAACCAATACAGTCAACAGCTTTATAAAGGCACCCCTGTCTATCAGAAGGATTTTCCGTTCTTGTTATCACTTAACTCGCTCATAACGACCTGAAGGGCCTGTGGGGTGGTATCACTAGAAGCAATCAGCCAAAAGTAATTGTACTGAGGGGAGTGTACTTATTGTGAAACATATAAAATAATGAGAAATAAATAAAAACACTCAGGGTAGTTTAACAAAATTTTATTGAAAACTCTTAACAAGTTTCGGTTACGCGACCATTATCAAAGAAATAACAACAAAACTGCCTTTCCCGAAAATTGTAGGTATTTCTCTAAACCATAATTTAGATCCAAATAATACTAAAGTCTTCCACAGTCGTGTAAATACAAGTAGCAAATTGTCCCATTTGGAGAATCTTAAAATTAAAAAGGCTAATTCGCAAAATTAAATTTTATTAACTCCCCACTACTTCTTGTAAATGTATAAATAGAGCTGTGTTAGTTTTAAGCATTAGTATAGGTTTTATGTACTTTATATCTTTTGATAATGGTCGAGTGACCGAAACTTTTTTTTCAATAAAATTTGGTGAAACTACTCTTAGTATTTTTATTATTACATATTTTTGTATTTTTTTTCTGGAACTGTATTTTTATTGTATTCGCCGTTCCAAATATTAGTCTATAGTTATTTTGTAAATATCTCAATACTGTTAATCAATTTCTGTTGTTATTGTCTAAATATATCTTCAAATCTTTCTATTCTAAATAAACACTGTTCTATTATTGTCACTATGTAAATACTTTTTCAAATATTTGTACTATGTTAAATATATACCACAAACTTTCTTAAAATTTGGACATTCTTTTCGCTCACTTCTATTGAGGATTATTAACGCGAGGCTGCCCACAGTCTATTTTACTATTCTAAATCTACTAAAATTCTTCTGCATCTGTATTTATTGTCTTCTATTTTATTTATACTTCCATATAATACCTTTAACAATTTAATTTCGCTTACTCATTACTAATTCATGATGGATTTCTTCGGTGATTTGGAACAAAATTCATGTTCTTAATATTTCGCATTCTAATTGGTTCTTTATTTTAATCTGAATAGTTTTAAACTCCTCCCTAAATAGTCTTTCTAATAATTTAATTTTCATAATTCCACTTTCGACCTCTAGCGTGCTTTACAACCTGCTCTTCCAATTTATAATTTCAATCTTCTGCTATTTTCATTTTTTGTTAATTAAATTGTTACCGTTATTAGTGTTGGTTTCATTATATTCATTTGTAGCAAAATAGTAATCAAATCTAAACTAATATATTTATATAGATAGTGACTGTTTTTTTGAAATCAGTTTTATCTATTTTAATTATCGTTTCTTTCGAATTAAGATAACTTACCGGGCTTTTGGGTCGTGGTTTATAGGCTTTTTTGTTGCAACAAATGAAGCCGGTCGTGAAAGCCTACAAAATAGAATTTATCGTTTCTTTCGATTAACAAATAAGTATAAAAATAGATTCAAACACTATAAACAATAAGAACAAAATTAAGTTCTTGGTCAAGTAATTTATCGAAGCTACCAGACGTGGATCGCGATTTCGATCTCATTAGATCTCATCAGCACGCCATAGGCAGATTCGATAAATTACTGACTTTTTTTTTTTGTTTATATTATCCTCGAGGAGGGGAAATCTTCAAAAGACACCCCCGAGAGGGTAGTGTCGGATTCACCGTAGTGCCTACCGACTAAAACCCCTCCTCGAGAAGGGAGCTCAACCCGAAGGTTATACATCCCTGGGAGAAAGGGGGAGGGAAAAAGGGATTGGGTTTGGAGGGGGGAGGGAGGAATCGCATGGGGTTTTCGGTGGCTCGCCACAGATGGTTGGGTGGGCACTCGCGCTAAAAAGCGAAACTAGATGTCTGGCGGTGAGCGGGTCGGGGCTAGCTGCTCATTCTAGAAGGTGACAAGGCCTTCTAAAACGGTCATTTGGTTTGGGGACAATGATAAATTACTGTTTTTTTATTTTTTTTTTATTTAGTGTTTAACCTCGAGGAGGGGAAATCTTCATAGACACCCCCGAAGATGGGGGTAGTGTCGGATTCTTACCGACTAAAACCTCTCCTCGAGAAGGGAGTGCAACCCGAAGGTTTTTCATCCCTGGGGAGGTTGGGATCGGGAAGTGGGTTGTTTGAGGTGTTGGGGGGGATTGGGGAGGGGGTGTAAGAATTGTCAGGTGACCCATCTCGAATATTGGATGGGTACTCGCGCTAAATAGCGAAGCATAAATTACTGACTAAATCGTTGGAACTCGGTGTAAAGCAGATTTAAATAAAACGTCGATATGGCAGTACGTCGCCATCTACCTGCTTTTGCTGCTATTGCCGTATTTCATAATGTTAGACAAGGCGTTATTAGGGTATCATCTTGTCTAACTGAATCGGCGGGGCAGCCTATATACGTGAATCTGCCTATTGCGTGCTGATAAGATCTAATAAGATCGAATTCGCGATCCACGTCTGGTAGCTTCGATAAATTACTTGACCAAGAACTTAATTTTGTTCTTATTAATTTGCTTTATGTGTCTGTCACGTATGTAAGCTGCGCCGCCGATTCAGTTAGACAAGATGATACCCTAATAAGGCCTTGTCTAACATTATGAAATACGGCAATAGCAGCAAAAGCAGGTAGATGGCGACGTACTGCCATATCGACGTTTTACTATAAACAATGTTTATTGGTACAGCCAAATGTATACATTTCGACTTCGAAATAGTCATTTTCGATGGTAATAGTAAACATTAAGGAAAGATTGTACCTAAATAAATTCTAAAAGCTACTTGTAACTTATTAAAAAGGGGATTGTTGGTACTTCGTAGTCGAAATGTATACATTTGGTTGTACCAATAAACATTGTTTATAGTGATATAAGGCGTTTGAATCTATTTTTAATAGAATATATCAATATTTTTTGATATTTTTTTGCAATTAATAAACAATTGGTGGTTAATAAAGTGATACAAGGTGTTAAAAGTGCTGAGCTGATAATAGCCATTTTTGGCTACCGAGTCACTCGGTACTCATCGGTACCTCTAATTATTTAACAAATAAGTGTTTAGGTGTCATTTTGCAGGTCCTGTCGATATTTTTTAGTACCAACCAATTCATAACAATAATAGACAATTGTCTCGGGAATAACGGGCAACGGGAGCCGGTAGTAGGGTGGAAGAGAGAGAGAGAGAGACGAGTAGTCGTTTTCCGATTAATCAATTACGAATAAAATAGCGTTGCTTCGTCTTGCGGTCGTGGCAGGAAGACAGTCAGTTTGTTTAGGCGGCTCTAAATGCAAGAAGCAATTAATTCAGTTTTAAAGTTAATTTATTTGTGTACAGAGCCGGAGCGAGAGCTACCTAATCAACTTAATTAAAATGTTCCGTGCAAACTAACCGTGCTATCCGTTACCGGTGAGAGTGAGAGAGACGGGAAGATATCCAAGCCGGGAACTATGCCAGATTGATTGCGGCCTAGATTAAGTAATTACGGACCAACTTCAGCCATTTACCTACCGTTGCGGCCTTATTTGTTTAGACTTTGCGAAATAAACAGGCATTGGAAATGCCCCAGCCCGTACAATACACACATCTAGTAATTATTGCCATCATCATCGTTGCGTTGTTGCTGAACGGCCGCATTTGAACTGACTCGTATTACAAAGCGCACAATGTTGGCAATGGTATAGTGCTTGAACTATAACGTGGCGGTATTTACTCGGAAGATTAATCTTAGTTGTAGTAAATATAAAAATATAAATATAAATATGGAGTCAACAGAAACAACTACTCCGAGGGCTAATACCCCTACCGGCATTGAATTACACTGTTCATTCCGATGTATTCCTAGACGAAGATATAACATATCCAAAAAAGAAGGAATTAAAATCCTTATTCGTCTAAATAATAAGATCAAAGATCTCAAATTTTGAACGCGTCCTAACAAGTAGGCACAACGAATTGAAAGCCATATCCCACGACCGGTTTCGACCTATCGGGTCTCATCAGGTGGGCGCTGGCACAAATGCCTTTACAGGTCGAAACCGGTCGTGGGATATGGCTTTCAGTTCGTTGTGCCTACTTGTTAGGACGCGTTCAAAATTTGAGATCTTTGATCTAAATATTTAGATGAAAAAGGATTATAATTCCTTCTTTTTTTGGATATGTTAGTAGTAGTAGTTTAACAAAAGGGTTTTAAATTACTACCATGGGTGACAGTGGTAGTCTTTCAGAGGACAGGATCGATATAAACGATTGTTGCATTAAATCGGCCGTTATTTTTTTATGATAATTCATCTTAACTATAAAAAAATCACTACATTGATTATTATTACTTTATTTTCAGTAACGTATACGTTGAAATTAAAATATAAAATAATAATTTTTACTTCATGATTTTACTGAAAAGTCATTTCTAGATTAATTTGAGGTTGTATTTTTAAAAAAGTTTGTAGTAGATAGAGGGGGGTTGGTCTCTTTGTTTCTATTCTATAATTCTTTTCCCCCTGTATACGGAAAACTCTTTTAAAAATAGTACAAATGTGTCGCCCTCTTCTATTGTGGACATTATCAACGAGAGGTTTTCATGAGGGTGAAACACGTGTCCGTATTTTTTTAAAAAAATATGGTATTTGGGGATGAGTTTTTTTGATTTTATTCTATTTAATTTACTAGAGTCTCTATTCTATAGTTAATACGAATTCAAAAGAATTTCAATGTTAACTAGAAAAGGTTTTAGATTACATGATATTTCATGATCCAGGCAAAATTTCTTTCAACATTTAGAAATTTCAAAAATAATTTCTGTATGATCAATTACCATTAATATAGTACTAATGGTATATCATGTATGTATCACTTTGTAGATCATCCTCAAGACTATAACCACAGTCCAACAGGCATACTAACATTACCTATTGAGAGATTGTATGTGGACCAATCATTCAACGACGTACGTCTTTTATCTTGTATACCTAAAGCCTTACTTAAAAAATCGAACGTATAGGACGAAGCATAGAAACATAGAAATTGAATAAATTCGACTTTTACTTAATGAAAATTGATTATCAATATGAAAAATAAAGTTTGTGAAAAAAGCGTGTTACTTATTAATTAGGTTTATATAGACGATATTGCTGAAACCGTCGCGACGGCAAACATATTGCCAAGTCATGATGCAAATACTATACAAGCTTAAAAGTACTAATCAGCAGATTATGTTAATCTCTAATTAATCATGAAGGACAGTATTAACTTGAACGATGAATATTGTCATAGGAAAAATAAATAGCCAATTGTAAAAGAATGAGTTTTCCGATTTTTTTGTAGGATTAAAATGCAATTATGTCAAAATTGGTGATGTGTCAGCAGGATGACACCATTCTCTAACTCGATGCATATGGCTTAAAAAACGACAAACGTAAAGTTATTCCTACATGGCGCAAAATTAAAAATTCTTATTTTAGAAAACATTTATTCTTAAAACACGACATTCGGATTTGTTTTTAAACATTCTTACAAATATTTTTGAATAAAATAAATGTTAATATGTTTCAAGGAAAACGACTGCGACAAACGGACACAAGATGGATCTTTTAAGGGTTTTATTTTTCCTTTACCGTTTTAATAATTATAAATGAATACACAAACTTCTTCACAACTGTTTTATTTCCATTACAATAGTTTCGCTACGCTGTAGCTTTTTCGAGGATACTACCATAATGAAATGAAAACTTACTATGTTAACTCTCAATATACTATTTATTCACTTGACAGCTGTTTCGTCACCTTGTGACTTCTTCGGAAGTATACAAATTATTACAAAATGTTTTCCTTAAATACTAGCTTAGGGGAAGATGTTTAATAGAGAGGAATAGGCTACATCTATTTGTTCGTTAATTAACAGGTTATTATTTTTAAATTTGTTTATTGTTAATTTTTCTAACATTGATATTTTATGCGGTTTATTTTCATAATGTTCAATATAAAAATCTTCATTGAAGTTGTGATTTTCATTATTTAAGTAATTTACATAATTTGAGTCAGTTTTCTTGTTAATGTAAGAATGTTTATGATCTTTAATTCTAATTTTAAAATTTCTGTAAGTTTTCCCTATATAGAACATGTTGTATGATTTACAATTGATTTTATATACACCTGATTTGACCTCCCCCATAGCTAGTACTTAAGAAAAACATTTTGTAATAATTTTAAGTAATTTGTATACTTCTGAAGAAGACACAAGGTAACGAAACAGCTGTCAAGTGAATAAATAGTAAATTGAGAGTTAACATAGTGTGTTTTCATTTCATTATCATGAATCTCAATCAAGTATCAGTAGACAACATCTTAGATACTACCTTATTTACATTACAAGCAAAATGTTTTGTATTCATGCAATCTATGGGGACAAAAACGAAACGGGGGTCCTAGAACAACGAAACTCCTTATTTATTTTAAAGCTAAAAATGTAAATTCTTCACAAGTTTTATTGTGACTTCAAAAATAATTTGCGGAGATTTGTTTCCCTATTCTAAATCCGGTCCTGCAGAATGTTATTTTCTTAAAAGAACTCCGTATTACAAAATTACAAGTGATACAGAAAAAATAATAGTAATTGTTACTTATTACTGCTACTGTTTTTACTGTAAGTTAGTCATATAGGTTCTATGTATCCACATGTTCATAAATTTGAGGGTAAATATTATTGTTTTTCAAAAAATTTATGCAACAGTTCCAATGGTTAATCGCACGTTGGGGTCGAGGAGACAAAGCAGAAATTCTGTCCATGCTTTCGGATCATTTAACAGGTTATTTATAACCGAAATAAAATGATGGGTGGTGTGCAACAACGTGTTAGAAATGATTACAGCAACGCAGATGGGGGAGGGTAAGAACCACCAGGGAGTTACGCGATACTCGGAGGGTACCTATATTATTATATAAGTAATATATACCCTGGTGCTACATTTTCAGTGGCGGGATTTTGGATCATCGGCTACAAATAATTATAAAGCTGATTTTGACCACTACTTCAATTAAAGAAATCATAAAACCGTTTTACTAAAATGTGTGATCACAATAACAGTAGACACATTCTAATTATGTATTAGAGAGTTATCATATAGATCACAACAAGTATCTTTATACCGAATAAAAAAATCAAAGGTAAAACGCTAGTTAATTTACAATTTGAATTTTCTAAAAAATATTAATAAATATTGTTCCCTTATTTATATGGGCCAATAGAAAAAAATTTAGTATTTAAAAAAATATTTATATGGTAGATCAAAATCAGGAATTTGTTTATTAAAATATGGAAAGTGCAATAAATTATCTACATTGGGCACACAAGAAGATTCGTTTAATTATTTATAAGGCTTTTTCAGGTAGACTGTTAGTTCTTTATCTTTTGGATGCAGAAGGTTTTGGATTAAGAATATTTTTTATCGGTGATGATTGTGTATTTGGCAGACAGAGGGTAGTTTGTCACCTTCTTTCAGTTTGTGATAAACAGATATTTGTAAACGTTATCTAATACTTAATACCTATTTGCTGTTTATCATGTATTATTTATTTTATTTTTGTGTTTCATTCCCACCAGCTACTCGTGCTGTTGGGCGGGCAGTTCTTCCGACCTACTCTGTAGTGCAAAGCCGGAGGGTAGGGCGTAAGGCCTAAATGAAGACAGAAGAGAAATGAAAGATTATCTGTGGAATATTACTGCCCCAACATTTGCCTAAATGATCCAAGGAAACCACAGAAAACTTGTACCAGAGCAGCCGGACCCGGCTACGAACCGGTGACCTCCCGAATGCTAAGCAATGATTTAGAGCACTTGACTACGCCGCTCGGTCAGAGATCATGTACAATTAATTTTGTTTTAATAGCCAAAATTCCCCATGGCTGCATTTCTTCTAGGGAAGATGATCTTTTACCTGAGGGTTGTAATATTAGTTTAGTTAGTGATAGTTGTACAGCTTTGTTAATATCTAAGTTTATCTATTAAACGAGTTCTACTATAAATTTGTTTCATTTTGTAAATCTAATCATAGATCTTCGTATTAATAGTTATTTCTAATTTTATTTATATTAAGTGTATAATGATGTACAGTTTGATTTATCAGAAAAGTGGATATCTTTCATCTGGTACTTAGTACACCCCGTTGAGATCAGTTTTTAAATAAAACACGTAAGCAGCGCTAAACATTGTGATTAAATTTAATATGCTTTACCTCTACAATGGTATCTTAAAAGAAGAGGAAGTATTAATAAGTACGAAGTATTCATTTTTAGTTTTTAGTTTTATCCTATGTCAATTGTCTTTACTTTCTTTCTTAATATTATTGAGACTGGATCTCAGAGTTCAGATCTCCTCCTTGACTTCGTGGCTGATGGTTCTATTTTGTTTTCCAGATAATAATTTTAATAAAATGCAACGGGAATAAAATTTGTTGAACTTCAAATAAAATTATCCTGCTTTGTTTATGGGAAACCATGGCCATAAGCTTTGATATTTTTTATTATTTTTTCTTCGGTAAAATAAATATGATATATGGTAAAACCAAGAGTGGAATATTTACCGTGTTATTTAATATTTTCAGAGTAATTGCGAGTTTGATTAAATATTTTTCAAAAAATGTCGTTCATGATGAACAAATAAAATGGCCGGTCATAATATCCGAAACGCAAAATTCAAAACCAACTTTTAAACGAAATAACCAATTAAATTAAATTAATAACGAAGTGGTCGCGGTGGCGGGCGATATATTTAAAAAGCATAAAATATTTTAGGCCAGAGCACAGAGTGTCGTACAGTGAAATAAAATGATAAAATAAAAAAAACAAAACATAAAAAGAACAAGAAAACAAAAAGTGGGTACTGTAAAATCCATTTCTATCCTAAATTCACACTAAATTCCTACTGGAGAGTTCAGATTTAACTCCGGATCGGATCAGGCTTTTGTGAAGTATAATACACACACACACACACACACATATATGAACATTGCATAAAGATAAACAAGAAATACAGAAAAACAAGCTAAATTTACAAAAAAATTATCACAAACAGTAAATATAAGTTCAATCCGGTAGACAAAAATGGCGTATATAAAATAACATGCGACAATTGTGATGCAAAATGTAGGACAATCAGGTAGAGCGATCAAAACCAGACTAAAAGAACATCAGCATGCAATAGAAAAAAGAAAAAGTTAACAATCATATCTGAACATTGTATAAATTCAAATCATAGTATTTCAGAATAATCGATCAAATTATTGCACAATATCCACAAAAGTAAAAGATTAAACTTATTCGAAACATTAGAAATTAAAAAAAGCTAAAAAGATCATCTAAATAAGTTAAAAATCAAATAGAATTCAATATAACAATTCACCCCTACTACTAGTTTACTACCTTAACTTTTAGACTAACAACACTATATATATACATATATATATATATAATAGCAGTTCCTAGCCCGATATTAATGTTTATGTGATAATCCGAAAGATGAAATAAAAATCCAAAAGAAAGTTATAATTTATAGTATCAAATGTAAAAATAAACACTATGTAGGTTAAAGCTATGTGGTAAATTGACGTTAGATTTAAAGAACATTTAGCACTTCATAGAAGGGAAAATTCTAGCATAGCTGAAAGTAGGCTTTCACGGCCGGCGTCTTCAAAATTATTAGAAATTTCCGAGCTAATAGGCCGTGGTCGGTAGGATTTAGTTTCTGCCGTTTCGCCTGCAGCTGCGACAGGCATTCTCAAAGGTTGGTCTCGTTTGAAGTGGTCGTCGCTGCTCGTCGTTGGTAAGTCCTACTTATAGGCGAAACGTCAGGAACTAAATCCTTCAAATAATGCAAATGACTGCAAATAATCTATCCAAGTATTTAATCAATAGCAAAGACAAAAACGAAAAAATAAATTAAAATGGAGTGTATAAGTTAAATTGCAATAGTTGCAATCTAATATACATAGGACAAACCGGAAGAGCGTTCAAAGTAAGAATTCAAGAACATGTGAAAAATTATAATGAAAATTCATCATTCATGAACCACGTTAATAACAAAAAACATAAATTTAATTTAGAAGAAAAATTCAATATTTTACGTCAAGAGAAGAAAGGTAAAAAGCTAGACATTTTGGAAACCTTAGAAATGAAAAAACCCATAAAAAATAGCAACTCAATATTATTAAATGAAATCGAAAATGTATATAGCTCAATAATTATAGATAAAATAGTAAATGCATCCCCACCAAGATTGTAATAGTATTTAAGAAATAGTGTAAGAAAATTTGTATCAATACTTCTTCTGAAGATGCCCTTGTAGGGTGAAACGATCGTAAAGAGTTTAATAAAGAAATTAAGTGAGTTTCACTCAATTATTTGATTCAATATGATTCCTAATTTCCATAAAGTAAAGGCAGAAACAATTAGTTATTTTACAATAAAAGTTATTGAAATTTACAATATTGTGTTTTTGATCTCACATAGATACAACTCCGCTTCAGAACTGGGGTACACAATCAAATAATAATAAGAATAAACTAAGACTAACCACTAGCTCTTTCTTCCGTTTTTGCAACGAGGAGATGGAAGTGCTAACCACATACATTGTCATAAATATATGATTACAAATGAAGTATATACAATATGTAGGTAATACGAGCTGAGATTGGGAATTTATTTTCCTCAACTAGAAGTTTCGCAGAGTATTTAAAGCTGTTTTCAATTTTTTAATCCCCTTAATAACAACCATTAGGGTTTTGAATTTTTTAGATTAACTACATATCAGTAAATTTTGTACGTTGTCTTTCGACAATAAGTTCAAGGACCTTTATATTCGTGCTATTAATTTAATTTCTGCTTATCGCCAGTAATTTATTTTGTTGTTTTGTCTCCACTGTGCGACGATATTTAGAAAGCATTCAAGTTTTCGAACACGGCTGTAGCTACACCCCGGCCGCACCGGCGGCAACGGGTGGCGGTTTACTGAATAAACAGAGGCGGTACGATAAAAAGTACCCCATCATTAACAACCCCGCGCCCGAAACCGAAACTGTGCAAACAAGCTAGTTACATAATAAAGAGTGCGTTTGAACAGGTCATATTAAAAATGTATTAATCCATTTTTGTGCGCAGCAAATATAGAGCGTAATTATTTCGTCATTCCCCCTAGGGGTGCCTGCTACACCGTCGCCCCGATACTGCCGTATTGCGTGTATGCTCTACGGCTGCGCTTCCACATCAATCTCAATCATCTCCCAATCAGTGTAGGGAGCGATTGTATAGGCGAAAAGATACGGCCACAGACGAGGCCGAAGAGAGAAATTTTTTCCGCCCTCTTCCCTGTTTTTTTTACGGACGAAGGACGGGATGACCGTGAGGCCAGAGACGCATACAAAATCAAATGCTTGTTATTAATATTTTTTCTTCTGTGTGATGGTATTTCGAAGATATCGCAAAATCAATTTTGTGTTACAGTTGGCGTGAAGGGAAGAAATTCATTTGGAAAACGTTAGGCTTAATTGGTAGTCTAAGGCGTATAATATAAATATTAAAAAAATAACAGTAAAAAGTGGAAGTCGGACACAGCATTCAATTTTTTGAATTATTCAAAAACTACTTACAATGTTAAACCTTTTTTACATATATGTTGTCTGTTAAAGATGAGGTGGGGGAGGGTACAATGGAAGGAGATGAAAATTATACAATGCTACACACTTGTAATCAGAAATAGCAAAAATTGTATTTAAATGTGCCAGGAGGACAATGATATTCGAAGGATATGTACCGAAAAGGAATAAACTATAAAAAGAAGATACTAAAGTTGAATATAGAACACTACAATAAGAGTATAATGAAAAATAACACGAGAGAGAGACGTAACAAGCGATACTATTAGGATAAGAATATTTTAATATAATCGAAAGTGTATAGAAATAACTAGTAAGATGAAATGAAAGTATAAAAAAGTAGAATAGAGTAATAGAATTGAGAAATTTAAAATATGTTCAAGGTTAACACTAGACGAAAAAATATTGGAAAAAAGTGGAAAATTTGATATGCAAATTATATAATTACGAATTGAAGACAATTGCAAGTAAGTAAAATTTCATTAGTGGGCTGTCAAAACACCGATTATTGGATTCTTAGTAATAATTACTATAGTGGACAAATATTTTTCAATATATGTATCTCGAATTAATAATAAAGAAAATTAAGTCATCACCTTAAAGTGCCATAACGGGGTTTAGACTAGTCGATGATAATACATTCCAGTTGAAGAATCATTCAAGCGTGTTACTCGTGTGAATTGGCGGTAAATTAGAATTTTCAGCGGAAATAGAATTCGGGGAATTAGGGGGGTCATGGCGGGGGTGGAGATGGGGGAACGAACGGGTGTTGTACGTCGTCGACGGCTCGCCTAAAATGCTAATTCGTGCTCCTATCTTCGGGAAGTGGTTAAACTGCACAAACAGCGTCTATTATATGCGCAATAAGACCTCTCCGTCTCTAATACGATCTCAATTTAGTTTAGTTCCGCTCTGTTACACGGGTCGCGTGGCAATCGGTCCCATCGTGCTGCCGCCACCACCGCCATCCCACCTCTTGCTCGAATCCAACCCCCTTCTCCAGGGCCGCCTTGTAACGCGGTGCGAATTTCCCAGTACGTTATATCATACGAATTCGTTTCCGTACGTTACAACAAATTACCCAGCTCATTAGATGACACAGTTGATTGAAATAGAATAATGGCAATTTTACAAGAATATAATGACACACACACACACACACACACACACACACACACACACACATTTTCTCTCTCTCTTTCTGTCTGTAATAACAATCAAAAATCCACGGTGAATTGTAAACAAAACACACGAAATAATTAGATATGTGTAATATGTAATCGTGCAGAACGAAAAACTGATACGATTGTAGGAGAATACGTCTTAAAACCTAACTGTAGCGAAATCCAAGTTGTTACAACAAAAAACGTTGGTGATAACATATAAAGGGTAACAAAATTACAAAGTTGCATCAACGGGGTTCCTTTTAGGCAGGGAATCTTCTTAGAAAATGTCGGTGGTTCTGTGATCAAAGATAAATTGTCAATTATTATTTTACTGAGCAAGGCAAACAATAGCAAACCACCAGCAGAATATATTGGCCTAATAATTTTCTCGATCTAGGATGCTTACTACTGCCCTGTTATGATTGTTTATTTAGGAATTTTGTTTTAAGTATAAGTATCAAAACAATTATTTAATTGTATCAGCTTCTACTTTATGGAAATTTAAATACATATTGAAATCTTAAGTTAATAAAACACAAAGTATGCAGATTAGTAACACATTAGTTTTTGCTTTTTATTAATCTTTTTTTATCAATCTGCATATACAAAAGTTATAACTATAATCTTATAACTACAAATCAATAGTATATTTAGGACATACTTCAAATACAATAGCAAATAAAATAAAAAAGAACAATAAGTTTTCAATATCATTTAAAACAAATAATAATCTATCGAAGTATATAATTAACAATAAGGACAAAACAGAAAAAATGAATTCATGTGGAGTATACAAGTTAAATTGCAACACTTGTAATGCCCTATATATTGGTCAGACAGGGAGATCGTTCAAAGAAAGAACCCTAGAACATATTAAGAACTATAATAAAAAATCAACATTCATGAACCAAATTGAAGACAACAAACATGATTTAATTTAGAACAAAATTTCAAAATTTTACACAAACATAATAAAAGTAAAAAACTAGACATTTTAGAAACTTTAGAAATTAAAAACAGATTAAAAATAACACAAGAACTCTTAATGTAATTGAAAATATCCAAAATTCAATAATTTTAGAAAAATAGTAGAAATTTCTCTCCACCCTTTAGACTAAGGTAGTAGTAATACATATAAGGCAAAAATTGTAACATTCGATGTAAATACTTCTCCCGAAGATGCCCTAGCAGGGTGAAACAAGTGTAGAGAAAAATAAAATTATAGTGGAAATTGTGTTTTATTAATTTAAAATTTCAAAACAAGTGTTGTTCTTCCTTCTAGATTTTCGCACCCTACCTAGAATGTCCCCTTGTATAATATCATTTTATTGTCCGTTTATCAATAAAAAGCCCATTTTATCAGGGAACGCTAGGGGTACCAAGTTAAAATTAATATCAAACGGTACAGAATTCAGACATAAATTAAATTTTTAAATTATCTATTAGACTAAGTTAAGTTTTTAACATGCTTACATTTATTGTATGTGGTTCCAAAAGAAGAGAAATATTATACTAACAATAGGAATGTTTCACCCTTAAATAATTGAATTAACCTCCACTTTTGTGTGTGACATATTAAAATAACCATAAACATAAAAAAATGAATGGATAATACTATAAAATTGTTACAGTCGGAACAATTCGTAAGTATTCAGATCTGGGCAGCTTCAGGCAAAAACCAATGCTCGTCTATCACTAGAGACATGTACCTAAACTAGACTATGGCAATACATATACGTATATACCTAATGATTTGAAGCCAATATGGTAGACAACACATAATACATATGGTGGCAAAATGAATACTCACATTTTGACGTCGTAGTTGAAGGATGGTAGTTGTGCTAAGTGGTGTATCAGTGTTAATAAAGTATACCTAATAGACGTGATTGCAGTTTTTTTATTATATATAATAATTAAAAGATGATTAAATCTTATTGTACAAAACAATTTATGAAAAACTTCTCAGAATCGTTTCATAAGTAAGCAATCAATAAATAAAATCACAATTTGTTTTATGAATAAACTGCATTAAGGTTCCTACGAGTCCAGAAATGTTCGAAGGTGGATTAAAGCGATCAGGTTAAAATATTTTATATCCAAAAAAAGAAGGCATTAAAATCCTTTTTCGTCTAAATTTTAAAGATCACAGATCCCACATTTCGATCGCGTCCTACATAGTAGGCACAGCGTACCGAAAGCCAAACCGAACACCGGTATGGAAATAATTAAAAAAATGTCTTACCCCAATCTACCACAATAGTTTAAGAAAAATGCGGACACGTGTATCGCATACTTACGTTTTTATAATGAAAATGCGCACAACGTAAGTTTTTCTTAATGTTGTGGTAAATTGGAGTACGACATTTTTTGATTTTTAACATATTTTTCTGTAAATGATCACAATCACCCACATATTTCCTATTAATTGTAATGAAAACTATAACAGGACGTTAAACAGTAAATTATAATTTTAAATTTGCTTTTTGGCAAACTTCGTTAATTTTAATTAGTACCTGAATCGTGTAATAGTTGAAATTATGTGTAAATTTATGCCAAATCTAATTATTTTATCAAAAAGTGCATTTGTTATGATGAAAGGTTTTCACTACTTGTAATTATTTAGTTATTTCATAAATACTCCGTCGTCATTCCATGCCTTTCAGACAGAATTAAAGAGATCTTTATCACCATACGTAATGTTGGTTGCCTACTATGTTGGCTTCATTTACGCGACTTGTACGACCGATAATAAACATTTTTTTACTTTTTTATTTATTTCAACACAATACTTTTCTGACGATATTGGTTTCATTCCCGTATTGTTATAATAAATACCGAAAAAGTGCAATAGAAATTTCAACATTCACCTTAATTAATAATACATCTAATAATTTTCACTAATAATAGATTCGTTTACAGTACAGACAGCTGGTTAAGAAATAGTGAGGACGCATTCGGACCTCTCAGAAATGCGGTCATAAAATAATATGCCCATTTTAATAATTTCCAGGGTAAATATAATAAAATGTTCGAATTCGTTTAACTGAACGGGAACACGCCGTTCTTTAGCAGCTGTTTGTCGTAACTTTTCGCCCCGAAACAGAAAAATCACATAAATATATGAAGTGTCCACATAAATAGAAAATTATGAGTGGAAATATGCTGAGCGATAAAAAAATAGGTTTACGTAAACGCTTTCAGGAAGGAATAACTTTCGGTAAAAAAATTGTTGAATGTGGCGCTCGAAACCGCATCCTTAAATTAAAATTATATCGGTTTACAACTCCGACAACATGTGCATCGAAAATTAAAAAGCAATTTTATGGTATAATTGAATTAAATAAAAGAAATATAAATGATTTTTTTACAGTAGCAGCTGTTACTTGTTGAAACTTATCTACAATATTTTATGAAATTAAACACAAAAGTTAAAAAAAAAAGCTTGACTGCATTGTAATTATTTCAATTATATAAGTGGGTAGGCGGGGGGTAATTTTTACAATTAATATTAAGTAATGGGGAACTATTGCCTTCGGATTGAACATTTAAAATCTCCTTTTTTACAATATCTATTTATTTCTAACATTTCAAGGAAATTTAATTTGGAACCTTGATGAACTTTTAAAATTTTTATTTTCAAACCATCTTGGACCGACACTATAATACATAAAACATCTTGTCACCCAACCCAACACAAATTAGCAGCGTTTCATAGTATGATCAATAGATTGCTAAACTTACCTCTGTCAAACACCAATTATAACATTGAAGAAAAAACTATAAAACAAATCGCTATCAATAATGGTTACCCTAAAAAACTCATAGATGATTTAATTAATAAAAAAAGGAAAAAAATGTGCTATAATTCGGTTTACACACATAATGTTAACAATTCATCTACTAGTAAGATTAAGTATAAGTCAGTATATCGGTCACGTGTCTAATAAAATTAAAAACAAACTTAAAAATGGAAAATCTAAAATTTCCTTTAAAACAGGAAATAATTTATCCTGATATTTAATCAACCATAAAGACAAAACAGAGAACATGAATAAATGTGGGGTTTACAAATTAAATTGTAACTCTACATATATTGGTCAGACAGGGAGGAAATTTAAAGAAAGATTAAAAGTACTATTCAGGAAATTCTACCTTCATGAACCATACACATAATAAAAAAGATGATTTTAATTCAAACGACAATTTTAAAATTTTACACTGCTTGGAAAAAGCTAAAAATCTTAACATCTTAGAATCATTAGAAATTAAAAAAGAAATAAAACAAAATAATGATCCTTCCTTAAACGAAATTGAAAATGTTTTTGATTCAATGATTTTAAACAAAATTATACAATGTACCCCTTCCATATAGGTAGGATAATATACGTAATTTGTTATTATGTCTTCTGAAGATGCCTATGTTGGGTGAAACAATTGTAAAGTTGTTAAATAAATCAGTGGAAAATTGAACCTCGAATTTTATTTTTTGTTTGAATCATGATTTTCCATAATGTAATGGCTGAATCAATTAATTTGTGTTTGTGTTGTGTTCTATGTCTATGAGATATATTAAAATATTTGAATTTCAATGCTAATTCTTTTAACGATGACAAAATATAGATTATCAAGTCTTGGGGCACTTTGGACACTTGTATTTGATTTTTTGATATAATATTTTGCGAATAAAAAAAAACTGAAAAAATCCAATTCTTAGTGTAGGGAAAGGGGTCAACAAGATACGAAAGACAACTTACTATAGGAATCAGACTTATTTATGGATTGATACTTCATTCTAAATAAAGGAAATTTATCAACTCATTTTACAATTATAAGCGAATTTCATTATTACATAACTGTAATAATTCTAGAACTGTAGAAAATCAATTTTAACAATTTATTGTAATTTTTTAAACAAAATAGTAAATAAGAACCGAATACTTGACTATTTTGGAATTTGCACATAACATAAACAAACTACAAATATGCTGACAATTTTTTGTTATTACGGAAATATGGCACAATAATAATTATTATTGGTAATTTAAAAATATATTTGCGGGATAAGTTGTGCCTTTGTTTCAAATTAGCATTCATTTAGTATTGGTTTTGCTTTGATAGTATTGTGAGTTATGGGATCTAAACGACAATATTTTCTGTTTCTAGATGGAAATACTGGGTACCGATTCATTACGAAAATTATTTTTAGGATATAAATTAATCATTTCAAGCTCTATTATTAATTATAATATAAATGGGCAAACAAATGCAAGAGCCAGGAATTAAATAAATAAATGAGCCGACTGGTAATAATATTACCGCTTATTATGTCATCTAATTAAACGTTAAATACGACAGGTAATTGTAATTTATGAAAACGTTTGTTCAACTTTGTAATTAGTTTTCAAACTTTTCAATTTATTTCAACGTAAAATAAATACCTATAGTAACAGAATATCTATGCAAAAAAGACGTAAAAATAAAAATAAAATAATAAAACAGGTGATAAGAATTTGTTGATAAAAGTTCAAAGTTATAACAAGCAAGTATTGATAACAAATTTGTTACATACCGGTTTACTGGACGATCAAGACTATCCACGGCTTCAAATTTCAAAAATCTGAAACAAAAAATTAATTTATGAAAATGACTAATTGTTTCTGCCTTTACTTTATGGAAATTAGGAACAATATTGAATTAAAAAATTGAGTGAAACACACTTAATTTGCACTTATTACATTTATTAAACTCTTTACGAAATTGTGGAAGAGATACGTAGATGACGTATTTGTAATTTGGACTGGAAAAGCAGGGGAACTCAATAATTTCGTTAATTACATTAATAGATTACATGAACGTATAAAATTCACTTTAGAAATAGAAAACAATGATAAAATTAACTTCCTAGATTTAACTTTAAACAAAAAGGATAATAAAATAGATATATCAATCAGTATTACGAAAATCAGCGTGGTCAGATTGTTTAATTAATAAAAAGTCAAATCATCCCAATCAACATAAATTAGCCGCATTTCATAGCATACTAAATTTACTTTTGAATAATGAATACTATAATATTGAGAAAAATAATATAAAACATATAGCAGTGAACAACGGATACTATCCACAATTAATAGATGACTCAATCAATAAAAAACAAAAAATAAAAACCCACCGAGAAGCGTATATAGTAAAACATAAGATAGTATAATACAATAAATATAAATCTGTTTTATATATAGGAAATACCTCCAATTTAGTAGCTAAAAAAATTAAACAAAACAAAAATTTTCAAATATCATTAAAAACTGCAAATAATCTATCCAAGTATTTAATTAATAGCAAAGACAAAAACAAAAAAATAAATTCAAATGGAGTGTATAAGTTAAATTGCAATAGTTGCAATGCAATATACATAGGACAAACCGGAAGAGGGTTCAAAGAAAGAATTCAAGAATATGTGAAAAATTATAATGAAAATTCATTATTCATGAACCACGTTAATAACAAAAAACATAAATTTAATTCAGAAGAAAATTTCAATATTTTATATCAAGAGAAGAAAGGTAAAAAACTAGACATTTTGGAAACCTTACAAATCAAAAAACACATGAAAAATAGCAACTTATAATTATTAAATGAAATCGAAAATATATATAGCTCAATAATTATAGATAAAATAGTAAATGCATCCCCACCAAGATTGTAACAGTATTTAAGAAATAGTGTAAGAAAATTTGTATCAAATTTGTAGGGTGAAACGATCGTAAAGAGTTTAATAAACGTATTAAGTGAAAATTATGTGTGTTTCACTCAATGTTTTGATTTATTATGAAAATGAAATTACACTTTTAAACTTTTTAAATAAAATCAAATATCAAATTCATCCATATTAAATACTGGAAGAGAAAATCCATAATGTAGAAGAACCGAATCACTAATTACATTCAATATGGTTTGTGATTTTTCAGGATATATGTTATGTACCTATATGTGTGTTATATAAAGGTTGGTTAGTAACGAACTTTCGAAAATTTCAACTTTTTAGTTTCCTGATGCCCTGTTATTTCGTATGTGAGAAGGTCAAACTTTTACATTTTTAAATTCATGTTCCACATGAAGATCTTAGCAGATGTCTAGCAAGAAATTTTAATTTCTTGTTTTCTTTTACTGATAAAATGTTTGCGGAGATCATGTCATGTAGGGTACGTACTATTAGAAGGGTTGTGTTGAGGAACCTCTTCCATACAGTTCAATACAACAAGGTACTGTTTACTAAATTTTAAACTTCAAGATGTTGCGCAATGTTTACCCTAATTAATTTTTTAACCACGAGTACAAAATATTTACTGTTATTTACATATTTAAAAATTAATTTTGATTAATAAAATAAATTATGTTTTAGGTATTTTTGGTCGGTATTCAAATACACATAGGTAAATGGTCTAGTACCAGTATTTAATCCAATAGGTTGTCAATATTTAAATCGAAGAGTTCAGTATTGAACTGGTCAGTGTTACACTTTTGTTTGGAATTCTGTCAAAGTTGGTGGTGCTGTTACGTGTCGGTTGGGCGCAGAACAGCAACTTCTGTTTTGACCATTAACAAATTAAATGGTTTTGCATTTTGTATTTGTATTTTAAATGGAACTATTTCAAATGAATCACATCAGCCATTTTACGTTTTCTCAAAAACTTGTTACATGGTAAGAAAGAATTCTCCAGATCTCGACAACGTTAGTGTGTGCCAAATGGGTCTCGGTGTACGTAATAATGTATATCGATCAAAGTAGGCGAGTGCGGAAAGGGCACGTATACTTATAAGCCCTTACGTGTGTACGTAAGGTCCTACTAATAGGATTCCCTAGTACTTGATTACCATTTCAATAGAGGGATTTGTCATTTTCAATTAAAGTTGAGAGATCTGCTTCAGCTCGGTCGCCGCCGTCGACGCTGACGCGCCCGATTCGAGAGCGTCGTCGGTGTCGTCATTATCGAGTGCCCGCCGCTACTGACTGCACCTACTATGCACCTACTTCATCCTTTATACGAGCCTGGTGCTTTATAAGGACTTTTAAAAGGTTCTAGTCCTGATTCAGTAGAGCACTATTCGAATTATCGAACAAATTCGAGACTAAATCCTTTTAAAAGCGACCTAATTGACTAACCAATAGCCGTAATGAGACTAACAATAACGTTTCGAAATGACGACCATCACATCTATTTAGTCGATATTATTTTTTACCTACTACGAATACCAATTTTGGTCCTAGTGATTTAGTCTAGAAGTTTTTATGTCTCTAAATAAAATAACATTGAAAATAAAGGTGAATAAACCATAAATTAAAAAGAAATTCTAATGAACAGAGAAAACAAATTCAGAAGATTTTTGCCAACTTTGTTAAATCGTATCATATGTTTCGCCAAACTTCAGCTTCTTCAGACGAGAGAGTATTTGCAAATATAGAATCAACAGAAACAACTACTTTTAATAATATTGGTAGATTTTATGGTGGGATATTTGTAAAACATTTTTAATAAGTTAAGAAAAACACAAAATGGTTGTTTTACACAAACCACTGGTCTTTCACAACACTGCATTTCTCTAAATCATTCCATCAATGAAGATAAACTTTCTATCATACATCTTGAAAACAAAGGATGTAAATTAAATTTCTTAGAAAAACTAGGAATACAAAAGGCCATTAACCTAAAAGTAAATATTACAAATGATCATTTTGAAGGTCTGAATAGTTCCTAATTTAAATGTATTACAGACATCACATAATTAGCTGTTTCAAAATAGACCCTATAAACATATATAAACCGCTGTAATTTTAGTTTTAAGTTAGTTTCTAAAATTAACTCTCAGATGATGACATCACATGCCGAAACAATTGTTAGAGGTTTCTAATAAATTTTGTGTAAAACAACCATTTTGTGTTTTTATTAATTTATTAGAAACAATTACTCTAAGGGGTAATACTCCTACTGGCATTGAATTACACTGCATTAAAATCCTTCTTCGCATAATATTAAAGACTAAAGATCCCACCGTATTTCCGTTCCAATCCATATTTATATTTATATTTATGATATAATTTGTAATGACCTTTCTGCCAGCACCCACCTGATGAGATCCTATAGGTCGAAACCGGTTGTGGGATTTGGCTTTCGCTTCGTAGTGCCTACTTGGTGGGACGCGTTCCAAATATACGATCCTTGATTCTTAATATTTAGACCAACAAGGATTTTAATGCCTTCTTTTTTGGAAAGTATTTACTACTAAATGTACATTAAATATTGGATTTTTAAATGGTTTACAAGAAGAGTGTTGGATGATCAAAATAAATTTAATAATTTTTTATGCTTATTAATTTGTGAATTTTCTAATAACGTCAAGACATTTCCACTATTAAATAAATATAAAATTTTCATATTCAAAACAGAAGGAATTAAAATCCTTATTCGTCTAAATTTTAAGATCAAAGATCTTACATTTTGAACGCGTCCTACCAAGTAGACACAACGAACCGAAAGCCACATCCCACGACCGGTTTTGACCTATCGGGTCTTATCAGGTGGGCGCTGGCAGAAAGGCCTTTACAGGTTATATTATAAATATAAATATAAATATGGAATCAACAGAAACAACTACTCCGAGGGCTAATAACCCTACCGGCATTGAATTACACTGTTGATTCCAATGGACTTCTAGACGAAAATATAACATATTCAAAACAGAAGGAATTAAAATCCTTATTCGTCTAAATTTTAAGATGAAAGATCTCACATTTTTAACGCGGACTACCAAGTAGGCACAACGAACCGAAAGCCACATCCCACGACCGGTTTCGACCTATCGGGTTTCATCAGGTGGGCGCTAGCAGAAAGGCCTTTACAGGCTATATTATAAATATAAATAAATAAAATTAAAATTTAGACGAAGGGATTTCAATTCCTTCTTTTTTGAATATGTTATATTTTCGTCTAGAAGTCCATCGGAATCAACAGTGTAATTCAATGCCGGTAGGGGTATTAGCCCTCGGAGTAGTTGTTTCTGTTGATTCCATATTTATATTTATAAAATTTTCAGGTTGTTATTAAATAACTATTCTTCTTCTGTGATGTGATTTGCATATGTGGAATCTAACTTATTTTTTATGTAGTTAATTTTGTGCTTTATCAGATGTGTTTTGAAGTTCCTGCCAATCTGACTAATATATACTTTTTGGCATGACCCACAAGTTAACGTACCAGAGCACATCTCCTTATTAATTTTAAATTTATTGTTTTTAATTAATCTTCCTATAGAAAAATTAGTTTTATTATAATGTTGAAATAAACACACAGTTGATAACTTCCACAATTTATTAAATAAACTTGACACGTGTTTCGCCAACACTGTGACAAAAAAACCGATTCTAACTATGCCAAGCATGTGTTAGAAGATGACCATATATTTAATTTAGGTCTAAAAATTTTACACATTGAAAATAAAAGTTTAAAACTTATTAATAGACATCTACTCTTAGGTACTTTTAAGTAGATTTTGTACTTCTGAAGAAGCCACAGTGTTGGCGAAACACGTGTCAAGTGAATTTAATAAATTGTGGAAGCCATGCATCAAAAAAGTTTACGGTTTTTAAATTTATTTATTCCTTTACCACAGTTTCAAATTTCTTTGTTATGAAAACAAATAACAATGTATAAATAAAACACTAAAACTCAAAATTCTACATAAAAACCTAAAAGGAGTTTCAACTGCCAATGTTTCATCCGCAGTTAGGGCTGAGGCTGTTTCTAAGGATGACATCTCTTTGGTATTTGTCCTTTGTTAGGTGTTGTCACAGGTACACAATATTATAACCCAGGTCATTTTCTTACATGATATTTAATTAGTGTTTTATTTATAATAACCAAGTGTTTCAATTACTTGTCAATTCATTTTAACTATTAAAATTAACTGTGAACGGTAAAAAGTTTAGAATAACTTTACGTTTATCATGCCAGCAGCTAACATATTAGTTTCAAGTGTTCAGAAAATGGTTTAATTGCTATCATATTTTGGAGAAAAAAAATTTTTAGAGCCTATAAATTCCAGGATATCAACTAGAAAATATTATCCCAAATATGTGATCTCGTAGAAAGCATGATATCAAGATAGCGGAGCATCCGATTTCTCAAGATCTAAATATTTTACAAAATTAATTCTTTCACAACAAATTATATACAAATTACTCATATGTTTGTATGCAGGGGTGAATATGTGATCTGCTAGCATAATACATGTGATAGCTTCATTATTTGAACACAATTTTTCCCCTATTTAAACTCGAATGTGATACTTTAGGTGTTAGGTCAAAGGTTAAAGATCGCCTTATTTCCATCTGCCGCTTATCTCTGTTCAGTTTTAAGCAAGTTAATCCAGTGCTTTTTTAATAATGCACCGACGTCATTCCCGTTCAGTTGTTTGGTGCAATTTTCTCGAAAGAGGAAGAGTTTAGTGGACCGTTATACGTTTCGTTCCTTCAACCGTCTTTTCTCTCTTTCTCTCTTTTTCTCTTGCTCGCTCTCTCCATCTGTTCCGTTTTCCTGGTGTCGCTTTTACGCAATAGAGAGTGAACGAAACAGCCATCGGAGTCATCGAGCCGCCACTTCCGTAACAACGGCCCTCTCATAATATCGCGCCAAGTTGTGGCGGTGTCTTTATAATAGATTTCCAAGTTGCTCGAAACTGTCGCATGATTTCTCCATGGTTACCGGGACAATGGTGTTTATTAGTCCTGCGGGAACGCTAACAACGTGCCAGCCAACTTGATAAGGAAGCAATGATATTGTATACAAAATAACGGCAAGGCAGCAGCTCAAGTGGTGGGGAAAGGAACATGTTTCTTTACGAGAGGGAGAAATCGGAGAAAGAGAGAAGGAAAGAAGCTTCATTATCCTTCAGCTTAATGTTTACTGCTTACACGACGATTATATAATAAACCATTTTCACCGACGTATCTGCTTGTTATTAAGCGCCGTTTCTTTGTTGATGTCATCGATAACGACGGCACGGGGTGTTAGAAATTGTTGGGTAAATTTCTCGTTAATTATCTCGGTTTTGTTCAAAATCTTGTTTCAACAACATATTACGTAATGGTACTTGAAATGCAGCAGACCGATTTTAGAATGTCTAACAAAAATGTACAACCACATTTCCAATAAGAATGGCAAGTTTAGAGAAAATCAAAAATAAGGTCATGATCCCGAGTAAAAATGAATTAGATCATGCTCTAGTATGGTCCGGACCAGACCATGTATTAACACTAGAACTACCAAGACCGTCATTTTAACGGTTTTCAAATTTCATGCTTAAAAATTGATATAATTTATGTAATTTTTCTAAAATTTTATTACGACTTTTATTAAAATATAAGAATAGTTAATTATTACTATTCAATTTCCTCCCACCGACTTTAATTTACACAGTCAGTATGAACTATACCTATTTATATCAAGATTCATCAAAATGACGGCTTTTTTATTTTTTATTTTTATTCACACGTATTGCATTCAGATTACATTTTTTTAAACGATTGCACACTTAAGAAAGTGTAACCTGAATTCAATATGTTGAAGAAAAATAATCTAAAGTCCTTTTTGGTAAGCAATAAAGAATAAACAAATTTGTTGAATATGTCAGAAGTTTATAAACTAAGTTGTAAAGATTGTAATTCGTTTTACTTAGGTCAGACTGGACGATCTTTAAAACACGCGTAGAAGACATAAAAAATCAATTAAAAAATGTAATAAATGTACGGGCATAGCCCAACATTGTCTAGATTTTAAGGATTCTTTAGATATAGATAATATAAAATTGTTACATCAATGTAATAAAGGTAAACGTTTGAATATGTTGGAAATTTATGAGATAAACAAAGCAAAGTTATTAGGACTTCACATTGTTAATGAACAACTAGATTTCGATATATCGCCCTTAATAAACGTAAACATTCATGTAGACAAAGATAGGATACAATAGTATTTAAGGAACAAATTTATATAATAATATTTAGTACAATTTTGTATACTCTTTGAAAATGGTTTTAACACCGAAACGATCGTCAGAGAAATAAATTAACATTGTGAAACTTGCCAAGTGTTTTAATTCTTTTAGTTAAAAAGTGTTGTGTTAGTTGAGGTAAGACCTTTTCTTTTTTGTTTAGTTCATTCGATTTTTACATCATTTTGAAGACAGTGAATGCTTAAGGGTGGATGTTAGTCGTATTTATTGTACTATAATAAATATTTTTTTAAAAATATATTTCGGAAAATACCAAGTGTTTTTATTTTTTGATTTGAATACACATTTTAGTCAACATAAACACCATTTATATTTTTCAACAAAATACTGCAATACTTTATTATTTATGGTCACTAAAAAAAAGTATTTTGAAATTATTTGAAAACATTTCTGCTGATTTTATTCAATGAAGATCGGAAGAATCACGAAGTTTATAAAAAATAAAAGTTTATCTCAGTGTTAGTGGACGTAGGAAGTTAAATGTCTCGAAATAATTTAGTAGCCAACGAAATCTTAGAAATGGAGCTTTCGCGTAACGAAAGCTCAAAACTGTTTTCCTGATCCGATTCTACGAGAGTCATGTTTTGGTTCACACATCACTCCAAGGAAGATCAGCCACTAATCTTTTATGAAGGGAACAAGCAATCGGACGGACGGCCAACTAGATCTAATCCGTTAAGTCTACAGCTTAAGTGACGCTCACCAAATTGCCATTATAAATTTCTAAAACAATTTCCACGTATTTGAAATCGCTTAACAAACTTCTCGTAACAAAAGAAACAAGTATACGTAGTGCAGGTCGAGGGAAAGATCCACTCAAATATTTACCTATTGGTGATATTTATGTAGTTCACCACTTTAGATAGTTGTTGACTGGGTCACCAATTTTGATTGTTTAATATAATGATAAATTAATAAATGAAATAATGCACTTTGATAACTATGAATACATATTTACAAAAAACACGAATCGGAAACAGAATAAAAGTTGAGTAGAATGCTTGAAGAGCAGATCGGAAGTGACTAAATGATAGGAAGACAGTTAGAGGGGAGCAAGAACTAGAAAGATAAAAGTAGGGATCCAATTAGAAGTTGAAGAAATCTGGAAATGTTGAGTTAAGAAATTGATGAAGGGACAGATTGTTCAACTTTTACTTGAAAGACATGTACTATTAAAATGCAACTAAGGAAGAAGATGAGTTACAGACGTCATGTGGTTAGCAAGTAAAATTGAAACGTTAAAGGGATTACAGGAAAGTACAAGTAATAAAGTTATTTACACAGAGCACAATAGACAGGTACAGATACAAAAGATTTAGGTAGAAAAGTTGAAATAGATATTTACATAGTAACAATAATAGAATAATACAAAAGATAAGAATGCAGAAAAGAATTCGAAAAGATATTTAGAATATAAAATATTCAAATATAAAATTAATACAAAAGGAATAATAAAATGTTAAAGTAAATGTAAACTTTTGTGGCGAATTATTTCAGCGACAACATAAAAAGCGAAGGATATATAATGAAAATAGAATACAGAAATAGATATATATTGTATTTGCCAAGAGGTAAATGAATAAGTAAATTGATTTTTTATGTTTTCAGTAATAGTTTTCTATTGGAAACATAAAGAGGCAATCGGTCAATATCACAAAATACAATTGTAGCTCTCAGATAAAAAGATAAGAGAACGCTTGACTAAGGTAGATTTATAGTGCATTTGAATTAAGTAAAATTCTCAAATAGCTAAAGATTATTATCAGATAATAATAAATACTTTTAGGATAGTGAATACAAAAACTCACTGGATAGGTTTCACAAAGTTTATCCAGTGAGTTTTTGTATTCATTAACCTAAATATTATTAAAATAAATATAAATATGGAATCAACAAAAACAACTACTCCGAGGGATAATACCCCTACCGGCATTGAATTACACTGTTGATTCCGATGGATCCTTAGATAACAATCCAAAAAAAGAAGGTAATAAAATCCTGTGATCCTGTGATCCTTTATAATTAGACGAAAAAGTATTTTATTACCTTCTTTTTTGGATTGTTATCTTCGTCTAAGAATCTATCGGAATCAACAGTGTAATTCAATGCCGGTAGGGGTATTAGCCCTCGGAGTAGTTGTTTCTGTTGATTTCATATTTATATTTATTATATAGCTTGAATAGCCTTTCTGCCATCTCCCACCTGATGAGACCCGATAGATTGAAATCAGTCGTGGGATATGGCTTTCAGTGTGCTGTGCCTACTGTGTAGGACGCGTTCCAAATGTGGGATCTGTGATCCTTTATAATTAAACAAAAAAGGATTTTAATACCTTCTTTTTTGTATTATCAAAATGTTTCGCAGTGAATGCACCATGAATAGCATTAATTACATTATAAATACTTACACAGTTTACGAACACGTCGATAGGGCTGGCTCTTAGTTTAAATTATAATCAATTATATAAATTCACAAAAACATCGCAGAATTTTTCTGGTAAATGCTGTAAGGTATTTATCACTAAATGTGAGAAATCCCTTACACTCCACCTTATTTGGTAGGATCCATTATGGAATGCAAACCACTATGAAACTTTAGATCATGTGATGAACTAATGCGATCTTTATGACCCCTTAGGAATTCACCACCTTAATCTTATTGATTTTCCAGAAATTCTCAGTAACTATGATATAACCGACTTTAAGAAAATATTCTACTTCATAACAAATTCTCATAAACTAATATCATCGTTGTTAAATGAGTAAGGTAAAAAAGTAAAATTATTTTAAAAACATTTCATTTAGAGTTAGGAATCCCAACGTTATAAACACAACATATTAAATTTTTATCGTAAATACTAATTATAAGTTAATATATTTAATATGTTTTATTGTTAGATACAGTAATATATTAACAGTAACAAGAGAAATTCTTAATAGAATAGATTCTGTGAAGATTCCGAGCTGGTAGAAAGCGCAGCAGTGAGCGAAACGTCAGCGAAGAAGACATCGCCAGGACCACGGCCTACCAGCCCGGAATCTTCACCGACTACAAGCTCCGACCGTGAAAGCCTTAGCCATTAGAATAGAGTCTATTATAATATACCGGGTTATTCAAACTGAGTGGTACATTAGACTTTATAGGAAAACTAAGTGCATTAGACATTTGAAAAGTCTTTTCATATAAAATAATTTCAACTCTGCCACTTCCGGTTATACCTTGCCATTGTAAATAGAATTTTATACTTTTTACGACGAATTTTGCATGAAGCATAAAATTATAATGTGACTTTGATAACCAACATGTATGTATAAAAGAAAGATCCCTACCGCAAACCCAAATATAAAATCGTAATTTCCATAAAGAATGACTTAAGAGTGTTGAAGTTTTTACTCCGATCGAGACGTTTAAAATTTTATTTTAAAGAAAAAAACGATAAAAGTTTCAAGAATTGTTTATTTGTAACACTACAGCCGTTTCGCTATACTATAGCTTCTTCAGGTGAAGATCTACAAAGTAAGTCTTTCGAAGCAATATTTATACTTAAGAACTAAACTATTTTGTAGAGGGGAGGATTTTGAAATTTAAATTTAAAAGTAGTGTGTTGGAAACCTCTAATTGATCATTGAGAATTACATTTTGTTTATTATTACTATTTATTTCTAATTGTTCTAGAAGATTTAATTTTATTCCTTTATTTTGTACATGTAATACTTTAAAATCTTTATTAAAATTGTATTCACATTCAATTAAATGTTCGGCATAAGAAAACTATTTTTTTATTTACAAAACGTATATGAAAGGCCCTTTGAACACAATTTTAATAAAGATTTAAAAGTATTACATGTACAGAATAAAGGAATAAAATTAAATCTTGTAGAAATATTAGAAATAAATAGGTATAATAAACAAAATGTAATTCTCAATGATCAATTAGAGGTTTCGAACACACCACTTTTAAATTTAAATTTCAAAATCCTCCCCTCTACCAAATAGTTTAGTTCTTAAGTATAAATACTGCTTCGATAGAATTAATTTGTAGATCTTCACCTGAAGAAGCTATAGTATAGCGAAACGGCTGTAGTGTTACAAATAAACAATTCTTGAAACTTTTATTGTTTTTTCATTTATTTTATTACGATCTTACAATTCTGTACATATTATACGTATATCCTTGGGGCATTACGATTAGGTACTCTGGTAGTTTAGAGATAAATACGAAAAACGAGACTAACATTATTGTTAAAAAACTGACAACTTTTGTTGGGGCCATTTTTCTTATTTTACTTCCTGGAACCTACTTTACATGAAGGGATACTCCGATTGGTGTTGTTTTGGCTAAATTAAATACTATTGTACTATAATAACTGGGCTACTGATGGTGTTTCTGGGTGTTATTTGTAGTGGTAATCAAAAATAAATTGTAGGTAAGTATAATGTCATTATTAATCAAATAATCATTGTTTTCACTGTATGTATTAATTGCGATATCTTATTATTTCTGTTCTAATGTGGATGCCGTCGTTTGATACCATCTGTCACATTTTTTCCATTAAAACAACCTATCAAAAATATTGCCTGAAGAAGTGCAACATGAACCTCATTCTATCGAGGCGCGCGGTTATTTGGCGATGACGAGAAAGTTAATTTATTACGAAACCTGACACCAAAATCGGTCCCTTCGTATCACTGGCTGATGTGAACGTTGATAATATTATAATATTATCTGACGGCGAGGATTCTTATTTCAATTACGGTACTACTTTAAGCGAAATCAGTCCTTCACCCTTCACACATAACTGTAATTTTCTCTGATAAGATAACATAAATAAAATACCCTATCAAAATCCTACCTGATTAGATTTGCCAATTAAATCGAAAAGTTCTTCGAAAGTAATTATTTCTGATTTTTGGTCTCTTTATTATTTTCAGTTGCGTTTAGTTTCAGTTACATTGTTTAGTACAATAATTTGGTTTTAACAAAATACGACTGTTTCAAAATGTAATGTACCCACCCATAACTATTATAAGTCGTAAAACTCTGTATTCATAATATTACTTTAAACAACTATTGTAAGTCGTAACACTCTGTATTCATAACTTGTTCTGAAATATTATTGAGGAAATTGGTAGATAATTATTTACCACATTGCGTAGTTAAGTTATTAGGTTAAGATAAAATTGCAATTAACATAATAGATGAAAATGAACTTTGTCAAATACGTCACAAACCTAAGTAATAAATTATCTTGGTCAACGTAGCAGACAGTACAATTCAGACAGTTCGACAACCAATCAACATACTAAATCTCCTATTTCGTCAAATCAGTATACTAAATGTACTATTTCGTCAAGTCTATACTAAATTAATAATAATAATAATAATAATTGTTAACTTCGAAGGTGTTAGTGTTAAGAGATAACTGTAAAGTTAATAAATAAAGTAGTGCTACCAAAACAGTTTTCAATTTTCTGATGATAATCAGAAGTCCATTACAAAAATTACGTGTATCTACAGTTTTGGAGAAAATCATATAATAAAGAACATTTAATATCGAAATATAAATAGGGAATCAACAGAAACAATTACTTCCAGGACTAATACCCCTACCGGCATTGAATTACACTGTTGAAATCGATCGTGGGATATGTGCCACATGTGAGATCTTTGATCTTAATATTTAGACGAATAATGATTTTAATTCCTTCTTTTTCTTAATATATTCAATATCGCATTGCAGACAATATAAAGGCTATCTGTTGATATTTACCGCTAGCTATGGTAGTTAATGTGTTTGACAAGGTATTATAAAAGTAACTATTTGAAAAATTTAAAAAACCATGACGAAGCTTATATTACGTGATAAGAACGAAAATCAGGTTAGACTTATTTAAGCACATCATAGGTATAATCGATAGATTTCTGACCAAACCTAAGATGTTCCTTAAAAAGAAGTTGATTTAATATCGTATTAAAGGTAGTATGTTGCCATCTATTGATATTTACTGCTAACCGTGGTATTTTATGTGTTTGGAAAGGCCTTACGAAGGTAAGCATCGATAAACTACTGACCAAACTACCGAATGGCGTGGTCTAGTGCTCTAGACATTGTTTAGCATTCGGGAGGTCACCGGTTCGAACCCGAGTCCGGCTGCTCTGGTCCAAGTTTTCTGTGGTTTCCTTGGATCATTTAGACAAATGCAGTGGTATTTCACAGATAATCTTTTACTTCTCTTCTGTCTTCATTTCGTCCGTCTCATCTTTCTCTCCTTAACCACACTACCACCCAATCTCAAGATTCCTGAAAGGAGACTGAAGAGGGCCTTACGCCCTACCCCCCGGCTTTGCCCTACAGTGTAGGTCGTAGGGACTGCCCGCCCACCAGCACCAGTAGCTGGTGGGAATGTGTTTTTATTTACTGACCAAACCGAAAAGGAAATTGATATAGAAACTGATACAGTATTTGATCGTATGATAAATGATTAAACGATTATGAGGGTAGATTAAATTTATGAATTTTATTATTAAATTCTATCAAACTTCGTGAAATATTCAGACGAGTGGATAAGAGAGGAAAAAAATGAATGATATACCGAGGAGAACCACTGAAATGAACAAGTCAAGAGAGAGGCCCGAAGGATACGAACAGGGAAAGGTCCCATTGGACTTAATTTAGTTGCAAAATAAACCTGGTCACCAAATATCCGTTCATATTTCAAGAAGCGAAAATTCGAAGAGAGAAAGAGATAGAGAGAGAAAGAGGAAGCTCACAAGTGGCGGGCTGCTACGATGCCGGTCGGTAATATAAACTTTTCTTATTTTTGTCCCCCGGAATGAAATTTTAACACCTAATCTTGGAAAGCAATTTGTTCAGAGTTGAATAAGTTAAATTATAATTAGTTTTACAGACCGAAGCGTTTTTGTTATTTCAGCTGAAGACGCGTCCCGGATGTCCTTGTTGTTGTTCTTCTTCTTCTTCTAACTTCTTCATCTTTCTTCTGCCGTTCCCGTTCTCGTTTCCCTCATAACAAACCCCGACGACAAGTTTATTTTAAAGTTTCGCAGACTTTGCGACATTGTTCGAGGGAATGAGATATAATCTGACGTGTGAATTAGATCGTTTAAGGAATTGGATGGCGAAACACGGAGCCAACAAAAAGACGTTGTATCCCGGGGAGACGTTCTCGACAACATTTCACTCCTCTTATCAAACTTACACGCGCGATACAAACTAACGTTCTTGTTTCTACATCTATCCCGTCTGGAAATCAAAAGACAAAACGTCGGAAAATACCGTGCACTATTATTTAGGGATTCGACAAAAATGTATTGAAACAAACCAAAACAATAAGATTCTTGAAATCTGTATGACCTACGTAGAACTGTCGTTATAGTTTTCCTGCAAATATAATGTAAAAGGCAGTATAATCACTGAGTTTAATTAAAGTTTAGGTTTAGTTATGGGGGAAAGGAGACTACTTTATATTTCCATTTTTCTTAGAATATATTCTATTTAAAAGACTATTAATGGTGCATTCTTGAATACACTATAGAATATCTATGTAAAAACAAGAAAATATACAAAATGTTTCAACGATTTTATTAGTCAAAAGCTCGACAATTGTTTCGACCAGTCGGTCTTTATCAAGAGTATTGTGGTTAATACCTGAGGAACAGTAATTCAAACCTTAAATAGATAACAAATAAGTACAAAGTTACAGATGTATATAAGCCTAAATAGGGGGGGGGGGGAAACTATCATAAATTGGTTAACAGAAGTTGACTATTGTTAGATAATATATCAGTTTGGTTATTGACTATATCATCATTCTTTGCAATTGCTAATTTGATTTCTAAAATATCTAGAAGGTTAAGTTTTCTACTTTTTTCAACGTTGTGAATTAATTGAATATTGTTGATATCTAAAATATGATTGTTTTCTATGCAGTGTTCTGTAAAACTTGTAGTAGCATTTTTATTTTTTATGGCTAATTCATGTTCATAAATTCTGTTTTTTAGGGCCAGACCACATTGGCCAATATAAACCGCATCACATTTGTTGCAATTTAATTCATAAATGCCATTTTTTTGAAGTTTACTTAATTTTTGTTTGTTATTGACTATAAGATTACTTAATTTTAGTTTATTTACTTCTTTAACATTAAATCTAAATTCTATAATCTATTTGAAATTTAATGACTGGTTTCATACCCTCTTGTCTAGTTTTATAAAAATGCGAAAGTTGTGGGTTAACAACAGTACATACTACTAAATACACAAAAAGATGGAAGCGTTTAAATAGGTGAAGAAGCCTAAGGGTAGTGCTGAACATCAATATAAATTTAAAGTGAAAAATTGTTACATTATGGTTTTTACATTTATTAATTTCTATACTTTCCAACTACGTTAATCTATAGCTTTTTTGATTAAATGTTAAATTTCTAAATTATTATTAAAAAGATGTCCTTCCTCTATAACACGAAAAGCATATGTTGAATCTAACTTATTTTTTATATAACTATTTCTATTTTCCATCAAACGTTTTATTAAATTCCTACTAGTTAGTCTGACCAATATATAGTTTTTGGCAAAACCCACAGGTTAACTAATAGACTCCAGAATATTTATGTGAAAATCTTTGTCTTGAGTTTTACTAGTTAGAATGGATTTTTATCAAGTAAAAGTCTAAACTATTCAATTTACATGATTAATCATATCTAAAATTTGCTTGATGGAAACTCATAGTTCACAAAATAAAATAAAACTACATGAGTTAATTTCCACAAAATATATTAACACACTTAACAATTGTTTCGCCTTACTAAGGCTTCATCAGAAGTATACATGAAAAACTTAAACTAGGAGACGGTACTTAAATATGTTTTCAAGGTGTGGGAGGGGGTTGTAGTGGTGGTTTTATAAATATGTTTAGTAATGGTGAATTATTAATATCAATTTGATCATTTAGCAGTAGGTTAGTATTTTTATATTTGTTTATTTCCATTGTCTCAAGAAGTGTAAGTTTGTAACTTTTGTTTTCCAAATGTAACACGTCAAACTCTTCGTTAAAATCTAAAAGGTGTTTCGCATAGTCTGAATCGAGTTCCTTATTTTCGAATAACTTTTTAAATAACAATATAAATTTTACTGTATGATTTACAATTTAATTTGTAGACACCTGATAGATTTCCTTCGTCTGTATTATCCTTATTTTGTGGAAATTAACTCGTGTAGTTTTATTTTATTTTGTATTCAATTTATAATTTATTAAGTAAATTCTCAACCATTTTTTGTTTAATTGCTCGCTCTTTCCCTCCTCTCCCTGTAGCTTCCTTTTCTGCTATTTAAACCGTATTAATTGCATGTCAACCTGATCAGGACAACAATATAATTTCTAATCAGTTTCGACATCTACCGGGTAGGACTTTGCGTACGAACCGTTTTCCTTGATAACGTATAAGGAAGGCACCCTCGTCGACACACCCCAAAATGTTAAATCTATATAGATAAATAGGCACCTGTTCGTACATTTGCTGCCACTCATGTCGTTATTCTCTTTCGGACCAGCGAGTGTTTAACCAAGTGCTCAACGATATTCTACAAGCTTTATTCACCTTTTGAAATCATCTAGCGTAAGATTGGTGAGCTTTGGCAACCAACTTACTGTATAACTAACTCATGCTACTTGCTACGGTTGCTTCCCTTACACGGTCGTAAAAATGTATCAAAAACCAGTGGCGTAATTATAAGTTAAGAGAGGGGGGTACTTTCAATTTTCTATACGGACGAAAGGACTCATAGGTAAAGAAAGTAAAAAAAAAGAGATTGCGGTAAATGATTAAGTAAACTAAGAAAGGTTTCACCTTAATGGCCATTTACAATATTTACTGAGTGGACACATGTTTCGCCCACTTCAAACGTGGGTATTAATAATATGTTGTGTTGATTATGCCCACGTTTGAAGTGGGCGAAACAAATGTCCGCTAAGTAAATATTGTCAGGGTGTGTCCTTTTTTTTAGTATATTTATGGATTCATGGGTGTTTCGTGATCACATTTTACATACTTTTATATTTGTATCACAAAAGTACGATTCGTAATTATAAATGTTTACACACTAATAAAATAACTTAATCAATGAAAGGATAAGAATACGCATCTATATGGCAGTATATCGCAATATACCGCTATCCGCTGTTAACTGAAATATTTCATATGTTAGCCAAAGAACTTACTACGGTATCTACTTGCCCAACTGAATTGACGACGCAGCTTATATACGTGATAGGCACATAAAAACAAATTATATAATAATATTAATTGTGTACTGGTTTAACTCTTGGTGAAACATTATTCAAAATAAATTCAAGAAAATAAACACTCGGTTTTGTTTCACTACTTTTATTTGAAAAATATCTAACATGTTTCGGCTATTATGCCATTATCAAAGAGTTTTAAAGTAACTAAATTACAAGAGCAAATAACAATAGCAAAATTTTATTGAACGACTAAATAGATTTTGGGGTTTCCCCCTTATTAAAAGTTGTTACAGGTAGAGAAGACTTAGAATTATATTATCACTAATAAAAATCCAGGTATTTCAGTCTATTTAAGAAAAAATTTTACCCATTCTGATTTAATTATTTTAAAACTTTTTGATAATGGCATAATAGCCGAAACATATCTTAGATATTTTTTAAATAAAAATAGTGAAACAAAACCAAGTGTTTATTTTCTTGAATTTATTTCAAATTATATAAGTATATAAGTTCTTGGTCAGCTATTTATCGCAATCAAGAACTTATACCGTTCTTATTAAATAGGTTTACGTTCTTATCACGTATGTTAGTGTGTCGTCGACTCATTTGGACAAATAGATACTTTAGTAGATATGAAGTACTTTTGTTGGAAACAAATGGTTATACGCTGTCATAACTAGATAAAATAAAGATATATAAAGCAATAGATGTTAAAGTTTACTTACATTAGTAATTTTGTTTTTGTTTAAAACATTTCATGCATTTTGAATAAAATAGCCACCTACGCCACTGATATACAAGTGAAACGGCAGATATCTTGTTACGCTTCAGCTAAAGACTCTTATAAACCACGAAACATTAAAAACGACCAAAAAATGCTAAAGTAGAGTGACTTTTATATCGCATTTGAATGATACGAGAGATGTGATTTATCTACACATACCAGGGTCATGCTTCGTAAAAAAAAAACGGATGTAGGGCAACTGCTAATTTTAGATAACAAATATTGAAAGAGTAGCACTAATATTATTTATCTTTCCTTTTTCCACACATCACCGCCACTTATATACAGGGTTGCGTGGGGGTTGCCTTTACTATTGTATTATTTTTATGGAATATACTGAAAATCACCATAATATTTTAAATGTATTGTCCTGAAATAAAACACTTTTAATCTGATAATCCTAGTAGTAGTAGATGTTGATACCGTATACTTAGGAGATTCAGTCCACACCTTAACCGCCCCCCCCTCCAAATCAATCGATTCTATCCAAGAATATTTCCAAGTTACATGTATGTATTTAATTTATAAACTGTCAAATACATCTGTACTTTTCCATAACTAATACATAACAGGCAGGCTGAAAAGTTCGTAGGCTAGCATAGAAAAAAATATTTTTTTGTTTTTGATAGAATTTGTTTTTATTATTCAATATAGTTCCCTTCGAGGGCGGTACAACGATTATAGCGGTCATACAATTTTTCGATACCATTTTTACAACACGATTTGTCTTTAGCCTCAAAATAGGCTTCGGTTTCGATGATTACCTCTTTATCGGCGCGAAATTTCTATCCAGCGAGCATCCTATTGAGGTCTGAAAAAAGAAAAAAGTCGCTGGGGGCCAGATCTGGAGAGTATGGTGAATGCGGAAGAAATTCGAAGACCAATTCGTGGAATTTTGCCATCGATTTCATTAATTTGTGACACGGTGCATTGTGTTATTGAAACAGCACTTTCTTTTTCTTCAAATGAGGCCGATTTTTTGTGATTTCGTCTTTTAAACGCTCCAATAACGCTACGTAGTAGTCGTTGTTTATGGTTTTCACCTTTTTAAGATAGCCATGAGCATCCCAGAATACTGATGCCGATGCCATAACCTTGCCAGCCGACTTTTGCGTCTTTCCACGCTTTGGAGTCAGTTCATCACGTGTAGTCCACTCGGCTGACTGTCGATTGGACTCCGGTGTGAAATCATGGAGCCATGTTTCATCCATCTTCATACGACATCGTCGACGCAAAAATTCGGATTTATTACGATTGAACAGCTCCAAACACTGCTTAGAATCATCGATCCGTTGTTGTTTTTGGTTGATTGTGAGCTCGCGCGGCACCCACTTTGTACAGAGCTTTCGCATATCCAAATATTCATTCACGATATGACCAACGCGTTCCTTTGATATCTTTAGGGTCTCAGCTCAGCTATCTCAATCAACTTTACTTTACGGCTATCAAAAATTATTTTGTGGACTTTTTTGATGTTTTCGTCGGTAACAGTCTCTTTGGAGCGTCCACTGCGTGCGTCGTCCACGGTGCTCATTTCGTCTCGTTTAAATTTAGCAAACCACTTTTCTACGGTTGATTTTCCTGGTGCAAAGTCCGAATAATTTTTATTAAGCCAAGCCTTAGTTTCAACAGTATTTTTTTCGCCAAAAAGCAATGCTTTATTAACACACGAAATTCCTTTTTATCCATTTTTTCAAAGTAACAAAAGTTATTTCACTAAAAATGCTATAACTCAGATACTAATAGTGCAACAGCTGTCAAATTTATACACGCGTCTTTTGAGGGTTAGGGCTAACTAAAAGTCATATGGATTTGATACTAGTAGTGCCATCTATGGGTCTGCCTACGAACTTTTCAGTTCGACTGTTATGTATATAAAATGAATATGCACCTGAACTGCTCGTAACGTTTGTCGGCTATAGCGACCGAATATCGTCAGTCCCTACGACCAAATATTACTGTATGTAATTAAATAAGCATGTCTAATATTAAAGCAATCACTTTACCAAAGATTTTTTCAAAACAATCTGGCAAGAAGAGGCAATAAGGGCATTAATTACGAAAAGGAATTATAGAACTCGATTAGGCAGCAAACAGTTTTGCTTTAGATAGCTCGTGAGTTGTCAGCGGAAAAGGCGAACGAGCTAGCGTGAACGCGAGCGAATAGGCGCGGACGTACGAAGTCGCAGTCGGTCGGTCGGGCAAATCTATTCATATTAAATGAAGCCTAGCTACGGCATCGGCAGCGGATTTCCTTGAATAAATAAAGGACTTTTATCCTCGCAGGCGCCATTGCCAATGTGCTAGGGTTTTGAAGGCCCGATCATAATGCCCTTCATCCACTATTTACTGCATATTACCCAAATAATTTCCAAAACGTCCTTATTCATATTCTAAACGTGATCGGCAAAATATGGATGATACACAATCTTCTGCAACACCACCCAATACAGAAAATTTCTGGTACCATTAGAACAAATTATAAAGGAGATTTGCTGATACTACTAATTGTAGTTCCTAAAAATGTTGAAACTTATATTTTTGATAAACTAAATTAATGCTTGTCAATGTCAATACAATTAAAAATCTAAACAGCTGATGATGGCAGTAATTACAACTATTAATTCTTAATTTTTAAATGTTATACTTTGTCTCATCAGAATTGTTTAAGAAAAATAGAAAATTTTGAAAACTACTGTAATTATTTAAATACATTTAACACTTTGTGGGGTGCAACTGTTGTGAAACAAACATAATGAAGTAGAAAACAAACAAAATGAAAGTTTCACCAAATTTTATTAGAAAAATCCTAACAAGTTTCGGTCAACGCGACCATTTTCAAAGGAGTAGAGTACAACAAATACTGAAGTCTTAAAACTAAAACAGCTCTATTTATAACTAGAGATTAGCCAAAATAAGTAGGGAGTCAGTGTAACTTAACTCTGATTGGTTATTTACAATATTTTGGTTGTGCGAGAGAGCTTTTTTGATTTCCAAGCTTCCTATAAGACTATTGTTAATATTACTGTGTAAAACTATTACATTTTCCTAGTCGACTAAGTTATGAATTCGTATCAAGTAAATGTAAAATCTTCTCCTGAATCTCGTTTTAAACTTCATACAATAATGATCTCGAAAAACAGAGGGCTTTCAAAAATGAGAGCCTTGTTATGACGCATTGAAAAAGAAAAATACGAATTACTCTAGCACATTTAAATTTCAAAAAATTGTAATCTTAAAACTAGATACAACAAAATTAGCATTATTTGGATTTTGGGGTAACATATTTCAAAATCTTGATGCGCAAGAGCAATTCTGAGATTAGATCCTAATATCTAAAAATAAAGTGTTCCGTCAATTCTGATTCGGGTTCAGCGTTAACAGGTTTGTTAGAAACCCCTAATTTCGATGATCTGTGACAATTATTATACAAAATAAAGGTACTGTTTTCTGTAGAAGTAAATGCTCTATGATTTTAAGGAGATATTTTTGACGGGAAACCGAAACACCAAATTTTGGTCGAAATTAATCACTAATCAGATACATTGACAAATCGATTAAGGCTTTCGCGGCCAGTTGATGAATTGATGTTGTCATTCTTCGGGTGTACAGGCCGTCGTCGGTTGGAATTACTTCCTAACGTTGTAGTCTACAACCAACAGCGAAAATGGATAGACCTCTGAAGAAGCTCGCCACTCGTGCTAGCGAAACGTTAGGAAGCAATTCCAACCGACGACGGCCTGTACACCCGAAGAATGACAACATCAGTTCAATCAGATACATTTTTAGAATTATATGCGATTGGTCACTTTAACTATCATATGCAGACTGACGTATGTAGTAAAGTACTTTTCCATATAAAAATCAAATCAACAGATTACTTTTTCTGCATTTAACGTTTTGGCTAATTATTAATTTCCCTTTTTCTCTAGTCTCCCTTTTTTTCAAGTAATTCTGTTGACATTTGAAGCTTACACAAATGAAGGTCAAGTATCTATAGCAGGGTTTACAAATCGCATGTACAATGTGCCAAAATTGGTAGCAGATGCTATATAGATTGTTAGCTTGCATCAATTCCTGCCAAATCCGACACCGATAGATAAGCCTTAATGAGAACAAACCCCATACCCATGCCTACCCCCACCCACATCCATACCCGTCCCGATTTGATGCGCTCTTGTATTGTAGTTTGCGATCATAAGCGGTTTTGTATCGCGGTAATGAGCTAAGGGAAGATCACTATTAATATTATTTGGGCGACACTTTGCGGGGCATTAATGAAGTCCCCGGTGGGGTATTGTCGACGCGTCATATTTTAACCAAGTCCGCCGGGACGCCACGTCATCCGATAAATTGCTTCAGCGGCGTCGTTGTCGCCAACTACCGACCGACGGCGACGCTCGACGCGTTACGCCGAGATGCCGACGCCTTCTGTACAAGAAACGGAGGTAAAAAGCGACCAATTTGATGCTACGACAAAAAGGACGACGCGACGGATACCATGTTAACGCGATTCGTTGGCTTATGGTGTTTAACGAACAACTTGGGCGGAAACAAGGGATGCCAACTTTTAAACCTACCTTACCTTACATGAAAATTTTTGCTTACAATTAGATCATCCAATGTAATAAAATCTAAGGCAGCTTGCCCATATTTACGCAACTAAATGCATGTGATCAATTGCGTGCAATCATGCGATTCTTAATCAAGAATAGTTTTTCATGGTTCTGTAATTAGTTTCTATTTTAAAAATTCACCTTGTTATCCCAGGGTAATCTCAGGTTTTATTGAACTTTTAAATAGACTTGATGATGTAGCTTTTACATCATTATTGTAAACATAACAAGGTGAATTTTTACAATAAAACTTTAAAAGCATAATTTCTATTACAAATAACATTTGAATTCAAATTTGGCTTTCACACAACAGGATGATTACCTACAGTTTTAATGTAAACGATTGAAGAGACTCACCCCTTTTACCAATTTTTATGATTGTTAGTTTTTTGTGGTAAAAGGGGTGAGTCTCTTTAATTATTATTTTTTTGTAATTTGCCACAGTCTCCGATAAATATTCTCTTTTCAAAAGGATTGGTTTTTGCGTATTGTAAGTTTTTATAACGCATAATATAACCTTGTGTGAAATTAATTAAATTGTAATAGTCAACTAGTACGTTTATGTACAGAATGCTCTTAAAGGCAGCGCGTTTTCTCAGGATGGTCTTTCTATCTGACCAGAGAGGTTATACAGACTCCTCAGACAGTCGAACCGATTGATATACTGTACGATTAATGATAATACACCGACGACTTTTAATATCAAAAATCTTCATTCTTTTGAGCTAGTCAACAAGTTTACAAAACTGTAAATACAAATCGGTCCAAAGAAGAATTTGTACATTAACTAGATTTGATTCTAATGTTCATTCAATGACATTTAATAATCCAGGCAAAATTCCTTTTCAACTTTCAAAATTCTCAAAATTTTTGAAAATACATAAGTAGTATCAAAATAAAAATTATTAAAAAATATTCTGTAATAGAATAAAAGTCAATATAGAAAGAAAAAAAAAACAAGACATGTAAACATCAAGGTCGAGGAAAAAGTATTATGAAAGTAGTGTTATATAGAATAAATACCCTCTAATTGCATGAATTATTTTATAAAAAATTATGGTAAATTTTAAAATTGTCTTTTTAGCTCATTTCATTTGATACCAATGGTTGTTCAAGTTACCATTAACGAATGATATTACATATATTTTAATTGTAAATTATCCTTACAACACTCTCAGTTTATAATTTGTCGATTTAGTCTCGTTTTAATCACATAAAACTGGAAGATATTGTAAAAAGTGTCTTCAACCTAACCTAACTTATTCAGGAAAAATAATTATTTTTATATCAATTCTACGACAAGGATAAGGTACACAAAAATAACAATGGTCCTCTACTAACATCAACTGATGTAAAGCTACACAAGGCAGATTGTGAATCCGCAAATCAATGAAAATGATCTTCACCAATACAATCACTTACCACAATTATGTTTACTGTGTGTACTAATTTTTCGGTATCAATTTTTGAACTATTTGTCTTATATTTCCACACTTTAACAACTACCGATAACAAAACAGCACCAACACGTACAGAATAACCGCACAACTTTGTTAAAATGCATCCGTCAACTTGTATACCTGCGATCGTAAAAGTAATGACGTAATGACAAAACAAGCAAATGACAACCATAACCTCATTCGCTGTAAGTTCGAAATGTCACTGCTGCTACAAAAATCTTCCTTCGGTGTACAGTTTTATATCACTAAATCCTTATCAACAGCAGAAAAACTATGAAAAAGGAAAGTGGGGATAAAAACGTATCGCGCTATTTCATGTGTAACGGCGTCAACGCAACTCACATTAGATTTGTTTACTCCGCAGACGACATCGGAACACCTGACTTGCCCAGTTACAAGCCAACTCATTGCCACCAAGTGTACAATTCCGACGAGACAATATTCGGATATCGCAGTTTGTCCGTTAATATTTACTACCACGCACTGACGATGAACTGTTTACTCGACATTCGATATTCTAAGAGAGTGAAAGAAGACGCTGATACAAAAGCGGATAACATTGAGAAGATGTTGAGCCCCTGGTTACCGAAAGGATACACAAAAGAGAAGAAAAAATTCGTTACAAAAATGCAAACACAGACCTCTAAGTTGCTAGGAGTTGTTAGAGAGAGTTTTCGAAAGAATATAGCGGGTCGAGGGAGATGCGACTTTAAAATTACAGAAATTAATACAAAAGACCAGGATTTTCAAAATTTACATCAAAAATTCCAGACTGTTATAGTCTGGTACATTGATGCTGCGAGTTTCATAGACCTTAGCGATCCCAAGTGGATGATATTCTATTTATATGAGTACAGAAATCGTGAATATTATCCTGTGGGATTTTGCACCATCTACCAGTTCTATAAGCATCCCGGAAAGATAAGGGCACGAATTTCACAATTCCTGATTCTTCCTTCACATCAAAGGGCCGGACTGGGAACAAGACTACTCAAAACGGTTTATAAAACATTTTGGGAACGACAAAATATCGCAGATATTACAGTGGAAGATCCATCCCTAGGATTCCAAAGAATGAGGGACATCGTGGATTGTAGTCTGTTGTGTGAACTTTATGAATTTAGCAATCTATACGTGTTGAAACACATGTTTTATAAAAGTTCCGCAGAAAGTGCCGAGAAAAGGTATAAAATATGCTTTCAGCAGTGTAAAAGGGTTTACGAAATATTGAATTTATATTATGCGGGCAAAAGGTCGAAATTCTTGATGGAATGGTGCAGAAGAATTAAGAAAAGATTGAGATGGCCGTATGAGCGAGACATGCGAGTTTTCAAAAGAAAAAATTTCGGATATTACCACAAATCTTTACTGAATCAAAGAGCGCTGTACGCAAAACCGTCAGAAGTTATTGATAACCAGTTCAAGAAGTATCTTGACGAAATATTTCCAATTGTACTCAAATTGGAGAAGATGAACGGCGGTGAAATTGTTAAGTATCCAAGTGTAGTAAGAAGAATTTGGAGTAGAATGCTGTGAACTTGATTATGAGAACAATACATAATATTTACAATTTCTTTTCGTTTTTACACATGTGTAGAATTTTATAAATAATTTATGATTATGATAAAAAAGTCATATCTAGGGTGTAATGCACAAGTAATAATAAAATGTGTAAATTTATTTATTTATTATTTTAATACGAATGTTATAGATTACTCAAAAGGTGATTGGAAAAATATTTCTGTTTTATTTATCTATCAGTAACACATTTTCAAAACAATAGTTTGAAATGTTCTGAAATGTTATTGGAAGAGGTAATTTTTGTATATATACGTATAAACTTATAAATGATTTTGAAAAGGTGAAAATATGTTTGACTTCTAGACGAAAATATAACATATTCAAAAAAGAAGGAATTAAAATCCTTATTCGTAAACATAAATATAAATATGGAATCAACAGAAACAACTACTCCGAGGGCTAACACCCCTACCGGCATTGAATTACACTGTTCATTCCGATGAACTTCTAGACGAAAATATAACATATTCAAAAAAGAAGGAATTAAAATCCTTATTATTGTTAAAAGGAGGTCCTACTCGATAGATTTGAAATAGTGGAAATAAATAAAGCCATAAAACACAAAAAAACACTAACCAACGATCAAATAGATTTCGGCAATAACCCATTACTTGGTCCATCTTTAATTTAGCCTCCCACTTTTATTGTAATTGCGACTTAGGTATACATTCTCCCAAATTCTGTATTAAACTTAGTACTTATAATACTCTTGAAGATGCCTTAACAGGGCGAAATGCGCATACAGTTAATTATTAAAAAATTGTGACCAATTTCCAAGCGTTTTATTTTACTAATTATTTCAATTTTTATAAATTATTTACATCATTAATTCTGAAATGTTTTGTGGAAATTAGCGAACTTTTACGTAGGTATTAAAAAGCTTCTTAAAACGAACTTTTTCTGATTAGAACAACAATTGGGTAAAACACAATTATGTACTATGAATTACTCACTTGAAAAAGGTACAGTGTAGCGAAACAATAGTAGTGAAAATAAAATTTTTGTGAAAAGTTAGTGTTTTACTCAATATGGATTCAAACTTTCACCAAGTAACAGCCAATGCAATCAATCATTAGAACTACGATTGGTTAAAACGACAATGTAATCAAATCAATTTTTGTCAGAACTAGTTTAAACCTTAATAACAATATTATTTGGTGGAAATAAAAATTTAATGTTGACATTTACGAAAAATTTAACATAATAAATTATAATAAACCCTCACAAAACAATATTATATTAATAAAACATCTGATTTAATTTGTTGTAGAATCTGAAACGTTTCGACGTCCAGAGGCGGGTTTAGGATTTAGAATTGGAGATGGGGACGTGCAGTAAAAAATTTGAATGTTGCATTTCAGCTCATCAACATATAAGTATCATATAGGTAATATTAAATTATCTAGAGATAAATTGATAATTTTTAATAATTTTTCGAAATACAATATTTAGTCTACAATCTCTCAAGCATTTTAACGATGAAAATAATATTAGCCCAATCCAAAGGTTTGAGACACGTCTAGATTAAGGTTTGCCAGTCTACTATCTCTCCTACTAAAATTTCGATTTTGTAGATATTGCCTCATGCTAAATCATTTAGTCGATTCTCTGACAATATGTTATGTCTCAAGATGTTTTATCAATTAAAAAGTCCGCTTCGCTGTGGCTGAAGTAACAGGAATCGTGGAAATAATTGTAATATATATATATAAATAATTGTAAATATTCGCAACCTTAGGAATAAATGAATGACCGTTTTAGTTTTGAAGATTTATTTGGGTTACATTGCCGGTTTCAATTCGTCATTCTAGCAACACCGACCCCACAAAAGTATTTCGGATTCTTAGTTCATTTATACAGTAGATAAGATTAGAGTCAATCAAACTCTACAGTTCTTATAAATTATTTTCAATAGTTAGTTAAAATGACATACTTTTTAAAATGAGTTGCCATCAAGTGAATGTAGAAAGAATTAATCAAATTATTTTCAAGTTTCGACCGAATATTCTATTTCGCTTAAGTATATCCTAGTTCTAGCAACAATTTTAAGTAATTTACAGTTACCTACTTCTATATTAGTTTCAATCTTGAGTTTTAATTGAAAAAACCTGGCATTAATTGGTTTAATCATCATGTTCATGGTTTTCGTGTACCAAATCAATACAAACGACAATTTTACGAAATATAAATCACGAGTCAATCAATATCTATTGCAAATGTACCTAATAAATATGTTTTTGTTTTACGATGGTGGTTATGTCGAAATCAAAGGTCAAATGATTAAAAGAATCCACAATTACAATACAAATAGATGTTATTAGCTGGATAATAACGGTATAGAATCGTTTAGCGTGTCGACTAGGATCCCGTAGGACCCTGGGGTGCACTGTACGTAATTTATTAATAGATGGCATTAGAGTCACCGTGCGTATGTCATTTATTTCGCCCATTGTTGTTCCGAACAAAAGAACGGGGAAGAACCTTATTACCGCTACTGTTACTGCTGCTGGTTTAATAATGTGTTGGCTGATCGTCCTGGATACGTACACACATACGTCCGTACATATACAAATACCGTATCCGTTACAATTCGATTCGATCCGATTGATGCACGGATTAAGTTCTCTAATTGCGTTTTGTCGACATTATTAACGTTAATCATCGACAAGTCTCATACATAGTTTTAAATAAAATCAAGAAATAATGGCGATGAAAAGCTTGTGTTCCAACTGTTTATTAGAAAACATGATAGAATTCGCTTGCGTTTGGGGTATGTGTAATTATTACAACGGCAAGTTTTGTATAAAAGTAGCTAAATTTTTAGAAAGTACGAGAAAAGGTAATGTACATATTATAAATTTAAAATAATTAGGGTTGCACAAAACAAAATTAGAGGGCGTCCTATTATGCGTGTCTAACTGTCATTTAGGGATGCTATAGCTGCTGCAGCTGCATTTGTACAGTCGATTTGGTTACGCACGTGCACTTTACCAAATCCGTCGGTGTCGTACTATTTTTCAAGAGAGCCGCCAAGTCGAGAGAAGAAAGGCGCGAATAGTGGAAAGATAAAAGAATAGAGGGGGGCATAAGAATACACCGGTGAATTCAAAAACTTTTGGGTGTTTCGTTCCTACCAGCTGCTAATTTTGGTGAGAGAATAGGAGAAAAAGCTCCCTTCAGCCTCCGTTTAGGAATCGGGGAAATGGGAGGGTGGTGGTAAGGGAGGGAAATGAGATAAATGAAATAAAGAGAAAAGAGAAGTGAAAGATTAAAGTATTACATATGTCTATATGATCCACAGAAACCACAGATCTTGAACCAGCCCAGGGGGACCCGGAATGGAACCAGTGACTCCCCGAAAGCCAACCGATGATCTAGACCACTAGATCACGTCGCTCGGTTTTAAGTATAATTCTAGTTAGTATATATGTTATCGGCAATGTACAAAATCCAGCATTGTACGAAATACGTAGTAATTGTGCAAATTAACCAATTCACCAGGTATTCTGCAACATGACTACAATTTTGGCTAAACTACAAAATGACGAAGTGATTTAAGGCAATTTGCATAAATTCTGATGCAATAGTCAATATGGAGCCTGAAAAACATTATTTTTCACATTCACTAGGTAGTTTGCTGAATGCCTGACTGTATCGAATTACTAGTCAGTGTCTTGAAATGTGTTGTCATTCATAATGGCAAGCAAAAAGAAATATTCCTTGAAAAATCGAATTCAGTATGTAGTAATAAGAACTATAACAATGTGTTTTTAACATTTAGCGAAAGAGAGTATATCATTAATATTCTGAAGGAAATAGAAGATGCGGATAAATCCAAATATTATTGATTAAAAACGCGGTAGGTATGTACAAAGAATGTAGGTTAGGTGAGGTTATGTCATGTATTTTACATACATTTAATACAGAAAACAAATTCTATGTTTTATAAATTTTTGATACAAATATAGCGTCTTTATTTTCTAGTTAATGTGAGATGTAATGATTTTGAAGCTTCAGATTGACTGATGCATCAGACATTATGCAAATTGCCTAAAAGAGCGTAGTTATTTTGTAGAACACCTGGCGAATTGGTTAGTTTGCATAATTACTTAACCTTAATTAAATACCCGATTTTGTACATTGTCGGTAACATATTTTGGGTTCATCCTATAAACGAAAAGAGGAAGCGATATGGTGAATCATTTATTTTCTCAACTGAAGAGATATGAACAAAAATTGTTTCAATATTTTCGAATATCAGAAAACAATTTTATGAGCTAACGAGCGTGCCCTAAGTCTAGCGAAGTAAAATGAGCGCCTTTTTGTTTGCAGGCCTATGCAGGTTTCGGGCATAGAAATTGCAGGTTAGAATTGTACCTCGACCGATACGAACTGCTTTGACGCTCCGTACAAGTATAATGTGCGCGATCTTTAATGTGACTACAACAAAATAGGTATCTTGGTTTGACTTTTCACTATATGATATAAGAACATAGGCTTCAAAGCCGGGATACCGAGCGGCGTGGTCTAGTGCTCTAGATCATTGCTTTGGTCGGGAGGTCACCGGTTCGAACCCGAGTCCGGCTGCTCTTGTTCAAGTTTTCTGGGGTTTCCTTGGATCATTTAGGCAAATGCTGGGGCAGTAATATACCGCAAATAATCTTTCACTTCTCTTCTGTCTTCTGTCTTCACTTAACCACACCACCCACCCATTCCCACGATTCCTGCAAGGAAGATGAAGAGGGCCTTACGCCTTACCCTCCGGCTTTGCACTACAGTGTAGGTCGGAGGGACTGCCCGCCCACCAGAACGAGTAGCTGGTGGGAATGAAACACAAAAATAAAATAAATAGTAGATGATTTTTAAAGCCGGAATCCATAGTAGAAATAACATTCGAACTAAACGAGCGTGGTCTACATGAACGGTGCTGCGGCTGACATCATTAGTGGTACTGGGGTGACATTGCGGTCTTGGCAGCGTCTGTCACGCACGCAGTACCACTGATGATGTCCCTTTAGCCTAAAACGTAATTCTACTATTTACTATATTTTCGTTTATATTTTCCAAGGGTCGCTCAATTTCGAAATTCTCAAAAAGGTTTAACAATTTCCGACAGGATAGGTACTCAGTAATTATGCGATAGACGTTATGTTTATTAAAGAAACTACAAGACGCATTGTAAAATTACTCATGAGAAATTGCGTTTACGGTGGTTAATTAAACAAACAGGCAATTTTATTATATGCGTCTAAATATCTCGCTTTATAAACTGAAACAAATATATGTATGTAGCTTAAGTACCGTTTAGCGAAAACAGAGTGTTTAGAGTATTGTTGCTTCGTCTTTCGTCTTTGTATCGAATTCATAGCTACAAGCGCTCTCAGCTTGCGGTTACGACTCCTCCGGCGAACCTTTTATAAATTTCCACTCAACCGAAACCGCCGTTGCTACATGTAGGGAATTAATTCAGCGACAAAGACGAGTACTTTACTAATGGCGATTCTTCCTAGTTTGCGCATACCCCATCTAGGGATTCCCTCCAATTCAAATGGAATTCACGTAAAGATACAAATTTACGAAATAAAACAAGAATACCTATATAGCTACCTAGGTGATTTACGTAAAATTGTCGTAAAAAATAATAGTAATGAACGTAACAGATATGTCAGTTCTGACGTACTTTGCGTCGCTGATTCCAATTATAGCCGCAGCACGTTAGATTTTGAGATATTTAAATTTACAATTGCAAACAGTTCAATTTCTGACCCTTTTTGAGCATTGTCATACATGAAATAAAAGAATAAAACCGCTAAGGAAGTTGCCATTTGTCGCTGAATTCGCATTTGACCTCGAAATTGAACCAGCATATTTAGATACATCCCAGTTTAAGAATGATGGTATTTTGGTTTGTTTGGTCTTGGGACTGTAAAGCTTTTCTGAGGGGATATTTGAGTTCGCTATACATCGAAAATGATCACTTTCTTTTCCGATTCTTATTTCAGCCATTCATAGTCGTGTCCTCGAAGCCCAACGAGAATGATCATTTTCAATAGATCGAATCTTGTTCCATGTTTGCTCTAAAATATTGAAATTTCAAATTACCCCAATTTTAAATAAAAAAAGGCAAATTAGTAACATTAGGATTATGGAGTTAAAATATTTCAAAATCTTGATGAGATGGGAAAAATATGAGCCCAGATTCTAATTCAGCGAAAATATTTCGGAAATAGCTACCCTCTTGCTTGTTTCGTCCATTTATTTCACATTGTAATCCTCTCTAAAAGGCTAAAAATTGTTTTCTTGAGTTTTGGGGACATTCTGAAGAAATTTTGAAGCTACATTTGGATTCAGCGTCGCAAATTACGTCGTAAATAATAGCCCTATTGTTTTTTCTATTTCAATCACTGATTTCCTTAACCAATGTAATTAATTAGTTTAATTTGTGAAATACAGAATCACCCCAATAATTCTCCCTTAAAATATAATTAAATTTATAGAAATAGCCATTCTTGCTTTAATCATTTAAATTTTATTAGGGTAGGCATATTCCCGGTAATATCACTTGAAATACAATAGTAGATAATTTTCATTAATATACAAAGAAAAATGTGTTAATACAAGTTATAGATTATTAAATTATCTATAAAGAAGATCTGTAGGTTTTTATTGTATTAGGAATTGCGGTTACGTATGTACTTAAAACAATCGAGTTCAACCTTCTTCTTCTTCAAGATGACGGCTAAATGAGGGGGAGGAATTTCGATCGCAAAAACCTATTCCCTTTTCTTATTAAAAAGAAATTGTTGCCATCACAAAATGGCATTGTTATTTTGTATTTCGATCTCCCTAATAATATCAAGACCTTTTCGCCCCATTTAAGAATGATCACAACAATATACCATATCTCAATCTAAAAATAGTCAATAATAGAATCATTTTCGATATATACAGGAAAAATACCTTCACAGATACAGTCATTCCAGCAGGTTCTAACCACCCCATGAACATAAAACTAGCAAGTTTCCACTCTATGTTAAATAGACTTGTAAACACACCTCTACACACTGAAAATTTCACCAAAGAATTAAATATCATAAAGGCTATAGCTAATAATAACGGGTATAACTGTAATATTATAGATAAAATGCTGTCAAAAAAATTAAAAAAGAACTTCTATAACTCCATTTATCCAAACAACAACAACATTGAAAGTTGCAAACAACAAAATCCCATTTTATGGTAATATAAGTATTAATCTAGGTCACAAATTAAAAGAGTTTAATGTTAACCCTGCCTTTTTCAATAATTTCACCTTAAGCAAATTTCTGGTAAATAACAAGGGCAACAACCCTGATAAAAGTGGTGTTTACGAAATTACCTGTTCTGATTGCCCTACTGTTTACATAGGAAAGTCCAAAAGAGCTATATCAATTCGTTTTGACGAACACATTAGAAAGGCTAAATACAATAAACATGCCTCTGGACTTTCCTCTCATTTAATAAACAATAAACATACTTGCAATAAAGACAACATTAAATTATCACATCATTTACAGGGCGGAAAAATTTTAGAAATTAATAAAGCTGTTTTGTCTAACAAAATATTATCCAACGACCAAGTACAATTCGGTATTAACCCCCTCTTAGACCCTAAGTTAATAGATTATAATGTGTAGGTATATTTAAACCAAAATTATTGTAAGTCTCTTCAGTACTGTAAATACTCCTGATGATGCCCTAGCAAGGCGAAATATACATAGAGTAATCAATAAAATAAAGTGAAACTCCTCCAAGTGTTTAATTTACTCATATTTTGTTTAAATAATGTTTCACCAAGAGTCCATGGCGAATTACTTCTGTAATATACAATTATTACATTTTACATTATACGTAAGGATCTTTTATTGTTTTTATTAACTGACGGTACTCGTTGCATAATAGTCATCATCGATTCCATGACGACAATTTCCAACGTTTAAACTAACTTTAACGATATACGGTTATAGAGAGAGAGAGAGACTTTGATACGTAGCAATTCATAGATACACTTGTGTGAAGTTGCCATATGGGTCCGGGTCGTTGGCGCCCTTAACTCACCGATTAAACCGGATTGGATTAACTACAAAGGGTCCAGTGAGACAGTTGACAACTTTAAATTGCTTTCCATTGATCGCCATTTAAATGTAAATGCCCGGGACTCAGTCAAAATATTAAGCAATTATCCTGAACGGGAGCTTCAATCGTCTACAGATTCACGCGCGACCGATTTTCAAATTCAATCATAATATGGGAGAACTGTTACGCGTCCGGATGAGGCTTCGGGAATGCGATGACGCTAACAGTTTTCTTAACTAGCATACATAACTAAATATCATTTGCTCTTCATCATCATAACAAGAACAAACAAGAAGAAAAGGTACATTTATTATAAATTAAATAGTTGAAGTGTTTTAGTAGGAGTAAATTTTAAATATATCAATGTGATATTAATTATTGAATTAATTTGTACCCACTACAGATTACCTCAAATTAATGAGGAAGGAAAAATTTGTTACTGCTGTCACGCCCTCGCTGGTAATCGAACCCGGGATCTTTGGCTTTACGCGCCACTAAGCTACGAGAGGTGACAACAGTAACAATTTATTCCTCACTAATTTGAGGTAATTTGTAGTTGGTGTTCAAAATTTGGTTTATAAACTTTTAATTTAGAAATTTAGATAACAGTGGTTGGTTTAGTTCTTTTAGAACATTTAAAAATATTTATCTATGATAACGGTATTAATTTAAAATTTGCTCGTGTTAACTTTTACTTTGTCCTTAAACCATATTGTAAAAAAGTCGATCGAGACATCTACAAATAAAAACTGGTCTCTTATCGGATGAGCAAGGTAGATAGTGTTCAAAATTCAAATATGTTTAAGTTTTTTCATATTATAATGTAATGAGCATGCGTGAGCACTCGAACCACTTCCTGTAAAACGACTGTAGTTGTAAGTTAGTCTTTGTCTTGCGAGTTAGCACAGTGACCTCTGCCCTCGCTATTTTTCACGTTTTCTTTGGGCTCGTTATTTTATTTAATAAATTTATATCACTTTATACTAACTGCACTGTAAATACAACTTATTTATTGTATCCAAAAAATCCTGGAATGTTATCAACCTACCATAAATACAGTCCATTTATAAAAATATCTATACAACAATATTAAACAGTGGGTACAAATTAATTCAGTAATTAGTATCACATTGATGTATTGAAAGTTTACCCGTACTAAAAATTCTTCAAATATTTCAAATATATTGATTCCGATGTTCTGTAACCTAGTAAGTATGTTCGTCGTTGTTAGTGCTGTCACCTCTCGTTGCTTAGTGGTAAAAGCATTGGCGTGTAAAGCCAAAGATCCCGGGTTCGGATCCCGGCGAGGACGTGACAGTAGTAACAAATTTTTACTTATTAATTTGAGGTAATCTGCAGTAGGTGAAAATTAATTCAATAATTATTATCATATTAATAAATATATTAAAAATGACCTTTAACTCAATGTGGAATCTACTAAAAATGAGAAAAGACAAAAAGAAGACTCTAAATAAGTAAAAAGAAAATAATCAACTTTAATGTCTGTTCGAACAGTTTTGTTTGAATTTAGATACAGAACCCTAAAGATTGTATTATTGGAGTTTATAACGAAAATGAAAGCTCAACGAAAATGTTTACTCATAAATAAGTCCTTTATGGCAAACAAAGTACGACATTTTTATAAATAAAGATTGCTCGATCAAACAGAAGTCCTTGATACGCTCAAGTTCGATATAATCGTACTTATTACGTACTAATCATAATGAACGATCGTTATATCTATGAAAATGGTTTATTTAAACCGAACGCTATCGTATTTGTTATTTAATAACGCTGAAAGAAATCGTTCAGGGTAACCTCTGAAACTATACAACTGATTCTAAAAATTCCTTGACTAATATAAAAAGTTACGCTATTGCTGAGTAATGTAGGTTACATTATATTTTGATAGAAATAAGTCTTGAGTTCGAAATCTTAATAGACATACTTGTAAATCGAGTCGAAAGAAAAAGCGCTGTTACTCTGGCGAAGAGAGCACGCACAGGTCCTTAGTAGTTTATATTTTCATCCCCTATTTATGGAACGAATGTTGGTATGTCGTACAGGGATAGTTTTATTTGTTACGGTGCAAAACATATAGTGCGAGCGTAATTTGTCCAGTAATTTGATATTTAGAGGCATAACGACGTTATTATTGGTCTGGCGGTGACGTTGCAACAGTGTGGAGCAGAGGGTTATTATCGCGAACGATATACACGCACCCCCCATTGTAATCCCCCCCTTTTCAGCTCGTCCTCTGTCCGTCCTTCGTCGCCACATCGTATCGCCTCGCACCGTAACGCATAGACCGGGTACCAACAACGTGCACTGTGTGTGCCCTCGGTATAATTCAATTTCATGCTTGGATTTCCACCGATCATTTTATACCCGATGCCTCTGATCATTAATATCGCCGTTTATACGTAATAGGCTTATACTAAATAAGCTGGCGGAAAATTGTTTAAAATTTTCCGCAACACCCCGTCCGTTCACCGTCAACTCTCCACGACTCTTATTCAAGTCTCGTAATTGTTAAACTGTGTTGCAAAACATTTTAGTACGGTTTATTTTGATATTTAAGACTCTTTACAGAAATTAACATTTCAAAATCCAGATATACCAGGCATGTTTTTTAATTAAGTACCGTTTTGAAATTAAGAAAAAACGTGCAAACATATCTTAATAATTTTATTTTTGCAAGAAAGTGTGTACCTTAATCTACTTCTTTACATAATTTCATTCAATATTAAGGCACGCACTTGTCATGACGTTTGACAAGTTTTTGAATACCCTTCTCATAGAACTCTGCCGCCTGAGTTGTTTGTTAACCACTGCATCACAACTGTTTTGACTTCGTCATCGTCTTGAAGACGCTGACCGCCCAGATGTTTCTTCAAGTGCAGGAACAAATTCTAGTCACTGAGCGCCAGATTAGGACTGTACGGAGGATGATCTAGTGTTTCCCAGTGAAAAGATGTGATGAGATCTTTGGTTTGATTAGCCACATGCGGAAAGGCATTGTAATGCAGCAAAACGATGCCCTTGCTCAGCTTACCACATATTTTGTTCTGAATTGCACGGCGCTAATTGTTCATTGTCTCACAATAGGATGTCGCATTGATTGTCTTATCACGATGCAGAAACTTCATAACCAATACTCCTTTTCTGTCCCAAAAAACTTTGAAAATGATTTTCCTGGCAGAAATTGTTTGCTTAAATTTCACTTGTGTGGGTGAATCTGAATACCGCCATTCCATGGACTGTTGCTTTGATTCTGATGTGACGTAGGCCACCCATGTTTCATCACCCGTAACAATTTCGCTTAAGTAATCATCCCCTTCGTTGTGGTACCGCTCAAGGGAAGTTTGGTTTTGTGCACATTCGTCAACATTTTCGGTGTCCAACGTGCCCACAATTTTCGGTAATTCAAGTGTTCGGTTACAATGCTATACAAAACACTGCGAGAAACTTGAGGAAAGCCACAAGTCATCACACATGGAGGAAATCGTAAAGCGTCTGTTTTCTCGCACTTTTTCGTCCATTTCTGCACCAAATCTTCATTAACGGTTCAAGGACATCCACTTCGTTGTTCATCATACACATTTGTGCGGCAATCCTTAAATTCGCTCACCCACTTCCTTACCATTCCATTACTCATCATTTTTTGACCGTAAAACTCACAGATCTCACGATGAATATCAATCGGTTTTAGTCCTTTAGCAATAAGGAATCGTATAACAGCCCGGACTCCGTACTCTTAGTCGGCGGGACTCACGATTATCGGAGGCATCCTGACGGTAATAGCTTCAGTGCGTAGGTGAGAGATGTAGGTACTCAGTGCACATGCGCGGAACGCTGAATTTCAAAACGGTACTTACTTAAAAAACATGCCGCGTATGTACTTACACTAGGATACGTTTACTTCGCTCCCATTTGCTCACATATTAGGTTTAGGTTTTTAAAAAAATCACTGGTAAAGCGTAAATATGTAGCCGTTTAGAGCCGAGAACGAGGTGAGGTAAGTAACGTCTTATGCTATGTAACTAATGTGAAAAAAATACATACCTATGTATTTAATTAGGCGTTAATAATAACAATTTGCTGTGCTAATCTGCGTACTGCCTCAAAACAGTCGTTCCAATATAAGAACAAAGGGTGATCCAGTCCCTGCCGAGACTTCGAGATACAACCTACGTTCACGTTGTCAACGCAGCATTATCACTGAGGATGTCAGTCACAGTAGCCGACGAAACGTCTGGACTTAATAGTTCACTTAGACCACGGCCCTACAACCCGAATATTTATTCTACTATAGTCGTTTCAATGTTGGTATGACGGACAGAACTTCTTATTACGCCGCGTCTATCATCCATGGACAATATTGACATACAAGCGGATTATAGTTTCCCGCTTTTCGTCAAACGGATCCGCTGTTGAATTTACTTCAAACTAATCACTGCTTCTTAAGTACGAAGGCCATTCTTTGGTCTAACAAAATACAGTTTACTTGTCCGATAAATGTTGATGCTTTTTCTGTTATACATATTTAATACGTATCATATTGTTTATGGGGATTATCTTGTTTATAAACACGTATCGTGGTAGGTGTTACTGGTTACCACAAAAAGTCATCAACGTGAAACTTTAAACGCAATATTAGCACCTTTCAAAAGCGGCAGCATCAACAGTAGTAGTCTTCTTCCATGGCTTTCTCGAAAATCGTTTCGTTTTGGATGCTTGCGTCGGACACTTTGAAATTGCCAGATGTTAATTCGAATCAGAGAACCCGTCTGGCAGCCTTTTGATATTTAATACCTCGAATTCTGAAACGTCTTCGCGACCGTATGGACATGAAAATACTTATAGTAAAAGACACTTCGCAATGTCATTTCGGAACGCAAAGTATAAAAACACTTACGCTACTTACTAGAAAAGACATGCAAAGAGAAAGACCGTAACTGATTTGCCGCAATTTGTCCAGTTACATGGCGCAATAATAATAAAACTGCTTGACATCTGGATCTGGTTTGTTCTTTTTTTTCTTCGAATGTTATTATAGTTTCACTGAAACAGCAGCGTGTTTTAAAGTGGTGCAAAACTGCAACTATACTCTAACGAGAATTTCAAGTCACGCATAAAATTGATTAATAAAAGTGCTGCAATAGGCAAAACATATTCATCCGTTCAGCATTCATGGCCAAATAAAATTTATTTTTAGTACATTCGATGTTATAGGCGGTTGTAGAAAACAGTATATGGTTTAGAAGTCAATAAGGAAAAGGAAAGATAAGATGATAGAACATTTTTCGAGACATAAAGGGCGATATAGAGCATATTAGAGGCAGCAATAGGAGTAAAAGGAGGCAGAGGAAGGCCTAGATTAGATTACTGTTTGCAAATAGTTAGGGGACTAAAATATTCTAATTTTCATCCAAAACACTCAAATAACAACAAGGATTTCAAGACAAGGTTCACGGGATCTTGGTACTTTTTATTAAGAATGTATATAACTTTTATTAATTAAGAGTAATTTGTCTGCCCGCGACTTCGTCAAAAAAGTTGTTTTTATAATTTTAAACGAAGTCGTTGAGACACAACCGTTAGCGTTCTGAGCCCGCGCTACAGGCAGCCTTTGTGATTTTTTTACAATTTTTGTCTGTCTGTTTGTCTGTTTGTTTGTTCTGGCTAATCTCTGAAACGGCTGGACCGATTTTGACGGGATTATCACTGGCAGATAGCCAATGTAATAAGGAGTAACTTAGGCTACATTTATTCTAGAAATTAACTATTATTATTAATAAATAGTTATTAATAACTAAACTAAATAATTAATTTCTGAAATAAAAGTAGCCTAAGTTACTCCTTATTACATTAGCTATTTGCCAGTGATAATCCCGTCAAAATCGGTCTAGCCTTTTCAGAGATTAGCCAGAACAAACAGACAGACAAAAAATTTAAAAAATGTTATTTTGATATATCTACAGTGTATACATCCATATGCATTTAGTAAAAAGTATTTATTTTATTTATATGTATCGAAAAATTGTTCTAGATCGATTAAAAGAAAATATATACCTATATAAATCATTTTAAAGTCACCACTACTTTATTGTTATTTTTAACGAATGTCCAAATTTTAGAAAATGTTAAAAAAAATTGTAATGTTCTTCTAAGTATTGACGAGTTAAAAAACTGATTTTTAGTTACTCCATGCGATTAGCGATTTTTGAAGCCCAAAAAAATGGAGTAACCGATAATTCCGCCGGAATATGTCATTTTGAAATTGATCAGATCAATCGTTCCGTTAGGCCGTTATTTGACAACAATTTGAAAATTAATACAGGTGATTTGGTGTAAAAAAGAAAACAGCTCATTCTACGAATATTTTATTATTTACAGGATTTCTTTACATTACAAGCTCCTATAAGATATGTACTTATGCATAATTTATTATACACAAAATTTCATCTAAATTCATCTCTAAAACGGTAACGTTACACTTGATAATAATTTTTAAATAAACAATATTCTTTTGTGTATTTATGTGTGCATGGAAGCCTAGCACTGTTGCCGTTAAAAATGGTAACGTTGTAAAAAAATATTTATAACAGCTTTAATAAATAGTACTCCTTCAGTTATATTGCGCCCGTGGCCGCGGCAGCCTGTGTGGTTTATAATTATATATAATATATATATATATATATATATTTGATATGCATTTTATGAGTTTTTAGTTTAAGTATCTACTAACCTTTATTTTCCTTATCAACAAAACTAACAGTGTTTGTAAGGTATCGGTTTTGGGTAAATAAATATAAAAATATTAAAAAACTAATTCCAATTAAGTGTTTTGGTCATCTAAAAAGACTTTGACCCTTTTTAAATCTCCTTTTCCTCTAATAAATTTTCTCGTTCAATGTTCTAAATTGTATTACTGATAAAATTTCGAATATCTGGTAAAATGTATAATATTAAGTATCAAGACGAACTTATTTGTTTTAAAAATTTATTTCAATTGAACAATACAATTAAACGGAAAGCATAATGCATATCATGAAAGAGGATGCCCCATTTTCAGATTATTTTCTTTTTTAATCTACGAAAAAAATTCTTTAAATGTCTTTGAATTTTGGAATGAATTTGATTCAAAATTTATACGATAGCAAAAAAGTAACGTAACAGGTACTAAGTAAAAAATATATATATATCTTTTAAAAATTAGATTGATTCAGCCGTTACTTTGTGATAATTCATCTTAACGATAAATGAATAAACACTATTTTGTTTATTATCACTTTTTTATTTACAAATCCTTTAGACTATAGTTTCGACAAATAGCTTGTCATTGTCAAACAAATGATTCAAATTGAATAAATATAAACAGATGTACAGTGGTGTTTACATATATTTTGGAAATACCATTAATTATTAAATGTACTGATTAATACTGAGTGGTACAAATCTACCTGGTCGTTTAACAGATTATTTTCAGAAATGTTTGATGCTTTAGATACTTCTAAGGATTCTAAAATATTAAATTTAAAGCCTTTATTTACATTATGAATAATTTTAAGATTTTCTATAGTAGGAAACTGATGGCCTGTTTCTAAAAAATGGTTTGCAAACTTGGAATTATCTTTTCTTAATCTAAATGATCTAAAGTGTTCGTTATAACGAGTTCTAAACGACCTTCCAGTTTGGCTCAAGTACCTTTTATTCCTTTAATCACATTCTGTACATTCTAGCTTATAGACTCCAGTTTTTTCAAATTTGTCAGTTTTATCTTTTGAATTAAAAAGTATGTGTTGTAAATATGTGTTTGTTTATATAAATTCAATTTAAATTATTTGTTTGACAATGACAAGCTATTAGTCGAAACTATAGTCTAAAGGATTTGTAAATAAAAAAGTGATAATAAACAAGGTAGTGTTTATTCATTTATCGTTATATATCTTTTAATTTATTACAGGGTATGAAAATCTAAATATTTTGTTTTTAGAATGTTTTAAAAATGTAAAACAGTTATTTGCTTTTGAAAAACAACCCAAATTGAAAGATTTTGCAATAGTTGAGGAAAAAATGTTAAATAAAAGGGACACCGATACTGAATACTCAAGTAAAATATTTGGTATTTTCGCTTTGGTTCCATGCAATGATAATTTCATCAGTCATCAGTCCCATTCTATTCAAGGAGAAAAATTTTGTTTTCAAGAACCCAAATTGTGCGCATGATTCGTCAAATGAAAATAGGGACTGTAGCCTCCGGAGCTGGTTGTCTGAAGCGGGTATACACTACCATATGGCATATGATGGGCGTAAAGGAGCCCCGTATGCGTATGGTGACTAGAAAAACCACCGAAACCCGCGGTCGATCCCACATTAGGAGGAGGAACGGTCGGCGAATTGACGTCCATACCAGGATTTTGTTTTTTCCATTTCGTCCTTCTATTTTGGAACCATATTTTCACTTGGGTTTCGGTTAGACTTAAGCTAAGTGCCAAATTCAGTCGTTCACATACGCTCAGGTAACGTGTAGTTTTGAATTTGTTCTCCAATGCTACCAACTGTTCATAAGTGAATGCGGTCCTGGCTCTTCGGGGTTTTCCCGTATTTTGCGACTTAGAATCGCTCTTTTTCTTTTTTGAATTTGGATCTTTAATGTCTTCGCTAATGTCGCTTTGAATTTCTTCGTCTTCATCTGACTGACGCTCCTTTCCTGAAAGAAACCCTGGTTCAAAAATTGAATAAAGAGTAATTTGAGATACCTAATACATAAGCATACGTGAAAGCATTAAAAATTTGATGCATTTTTGATATATTGGATTAGTGTTATCAATAAAATTGTATAATGTCCTAAAGTTAGCACCTATTGTTCGTAATTGGAAAGTAGTCGACTATAGGGGAGTGCTCCAACGATTCTTTTCGAAAAACTTGGAGGGAGATATGTACCCTCCCTCCTATATTTTCATAAAATACGAATAATTCGTTTCAATACTAAACTTGAAAGGAATAAACTTATTATATGTATTATATTCTATTTATAGAGTATAATCAACTCATATACAGGGTTAGTCAAACTGAGTGGTACGTTGGACGTTTTAGAGAAACTAACAGTCCTAAAGATTTGAAAATTTGGGAGATGTTTGCCATTGTTCTATTTCAAATTTTTTGAAAACTTTTGATATTGTTTTTTAAATACACCAATGAGCAACATCCGAATCTATCGAAAAAAGATAAAATGATAAAATAAAATATGCTAAGCGCCATCTGAAAAAATGATGTTATTCATGGTTGAAGTTTTTAAACTAGTTCTTTTTTTTGAAAGCCCTGTATAAATTATAAAGCTTGATTTTGGTATGACGTTAGCCTTAAGATTTCACTATTGCTAGTAAAAATATCAACCCTCTAAGTCATTTTTTATTGAAGTTATGATTTTTGTATAGTTTGAGTTGCGATAGCGACCTTGTTTCTATAAATTAAATTATCTCAGAAACTATTATGAATATATATATGTGTATATATATATATATATATGATCTTTCTATCTAAAATAATATCAACTTTTTGTCAATTCTAGTTATACCGGAAGTTGATGTCAACTTTGTCGTTTTAAATGGAATGGTATGTTTTAAGACAAATTCATATATAGTTCATATATATATATATATATATATATATATATATATAGTTCATATATATATATACAGGAAATCTTGAACGTCCCTCTGTAAGACGAATAGGCGAGAGGATTGGTTAAACCTGATATTAATGAATGGATTTTAGTTTAAATCTTAAACCAGTATGTTTCAATAAATCATTAACTAATCTGAAGCAAGGTGAGATAACATTAAGTTGTGGTAAGTATATTTCCATCTACCGACATTTATTTCGAAGTTTCTTCTTAGGATACGATGAACAAACTGGATAGCTCAAACCCCAACGCCAAAACACGATACAAAATGTCCGAAGCACTTTTCGGTAACAAAGCTACCTTCTTCAAGGACTGAAGAGAACTGAAGAGAACAAAATGTCCGAAGTACTTTTCGGTAACAAAGTTACCTTCTTCAAGGACTGAAGAGAACAAAATGTCTGAAGCACTTTTTGGTAACAAAGTTACCTTCTTCAAGGACTAAAGAGAACTAAAGAGAACAAAATGTCCGAAGTACTTTTCGGTAACAAAGTTACCTTCTTCATGGACTGAAGAGAACAAAATGTCCGAAGCACTTTTCGGTAACAAAGTTACCTTCTTCAAGGACTGTAGAGAACTGAAGAGAACTTCTGTCCCTGAAGAAGGTAACTTTGTTACCGAAAAGCGCTTCGGACGTTTTGTTCTCTTCAGTTCTCTTCAGTCCTTGAAGAAGGTAACTTTGTTACCAAAAAGTACTTCGGACATTATGTATCGTGTTTTGGCGTTGGAGTTTGAGCTATCCAGTTTGTTCTACAACTCCGCCAAACTTTCCAGCATTTTTGATTAGGATACGATAAAAATGCGTAAAATATTAGTTTTCAAAAATTGTACAACAACCAATATGGTTTATTTCTTAATGGAGTCGAAAGCCAATACGGATGGGCGTTCACTATGTAGTTAACTACAAAGTATATAACAAATTCCAAAACGGGGACGTCATTATCATTATCTCCAGATATTTGCCCACGCAACCCTCTTCAGTCGGTCTGTGTATATAAGATTGACTTCATAATAAGAGAATAACAATTTGCAAAAGGGTCGAAGGGATAAACGGATGGATGCCGTGGAGCGTTTTCGCGCATCTCGGAAATGGAGCGGTCGCAAGCATGACGAGTGGTGGCAAGCAGCAAAGGAAAACGAGCGAGAGGAGAAATGGGGAGAGAATGAGAGAAATAGGTGGAGGAGAGCGGGCAGGAGTGAACACGGGCGGACGGGTGAAGAGGGCGGGAATATCGGTCCATGATGTAATTAACAGTCTTAACGTAATTGGCTCTAGTCTCGTTAGCAAGCCGTGAACTTAGTAATTAATCCATGGTTTCGCCCGGAGCAGAAATATTAATTATAAAGGAGATGTTCGCTCGGTTTACTTTAATCTGTGTCCTAATCACGTACTACAACGCCGTTAATTAGACGACGCCATTACTGGGCGTTTTTTTATTATTATTATAGCAGCCGCGGGATTTTTAATTTTCAATATTTGAACTGATTTCGAGACGAGGTTACGAAATGACGAAAAACGGGTTTTCAGTAAGCGAATGTAACAGGGAAGTAATTGAAAGACACTTTTTCGGTGGCACGTTAAAACGTACTTTCAGAGTCACAACCGTTTTTTTTTTTTTATTAAACACTTGATTCTTTTTAGAGAACCGCGTAGTTCTACAAACTGACAAACATGTATAAGAGGAGGAAAAAAGGATTGTAATAGGGTGTCCACTGTAGCAAGACAAAAATCTGTTTTACGTTTTCGTGACCATTGGTGTCATCTTACTTGACCACCTTCTTTTAAAAAAGTTATTTTCGTTATATTATTTTTCCTATGTGTTTTGATGTAAATTACTGTGACCATCTTTATTTTTTTTTTGTTTTTTTTTTTTCGGGGAAGAGGGGAAGTCTTCGAAAGACACCCAACCGTCCGTACGACTGGGTAGTGTCGGATTCGGATTGTATTGACTTCCTTTTGTTACAAATGTTCCGTTGTAGTATATACTAATATCGGGTTTGATGATAGATATTGTTTATGCCAAAAATTAAATATTTAGTTAGAATTGTTTCAAATCAGCATTTTTGAGCTGTTTTGGGTCTATCGAACTAAATAACAAAAACATAAGAATATAAAAATAGTAGAAACAATAGCAATGCTTCTTTAAGGGTATTTATTTCTGTAATTAGTACTATCTACCAACAAAATGAGAAGTAATCTAGCGGAACGTGGATAAAGAATCATTTTTCATTCAATTCATCATTTCATATCATTTAAACATTTCTGGCCTTAGAATTTTAAGATATCGTAAATTCAAATTCCAAATATGCAATATTTGACTTTTTCGTGAAAATTACTAAGTGAAATAAAAATATAGTTATTGACAGATTGGAAAGAAGAAAAAAACACGAGGGGGTAAAAATTTCGTTCGATATATTTTTTGAAGGTGAATTTTTCAGGTTTACTGTAGCATACTCAAACTTCGTCTAATTTTATTATAAAAAAAAACTGATGTATTTTTTATTCTTGAGATATTATCATTATTGTTGCCAGGGTTTAAGTTTAGTCAGACCTCAGAAGCACGGGTGATCCCTTAGCTTTCCCACATGTAGTCACAAAGGTGGCTTTTCAAAAGAAAAGTACCATTTGGGTGTCGCGAGCAGTGATGTCTTTTGCGTCTACAGCATGGTAGTCAAAAAAGGGTGCCTTCTTCCAGACAACGCATGCAGTGGCAGAGAATGTGAATAAAGCTCATCACAAAAACCGACGGGAAGAATTTGAAGTTATTCCTAGTTTGTTTCTGTGGTATTTATTACAAACGTATATGGCCTGTAATTATTTCAACAACGGTCCCGACTTTCTTCCAGCCGAGGGTGAGAATTTGTATTTCCTAGCTTTTGCAGTTTGTAGTAGTAGCATTGATTTCATGGAAACCCTCTGAGGGCTTTTTGAGGTACGGTTATCATAAGGTATTGACGTACTGAGGCCAAATTTGGACTTTATTTGACCTGTGTAATTAATACCTTAAGGGCGAGAGGTAATTTCGAAAAATTTGAGAAAAAGAAACAAATTTTGAACGGCTTAACTTACATAACCCAAAGACCAAGGGACCGTTTAACATTGTTAAAGGGTCTTTTTTAGATTATCTCGTAATCTATTGTACTGGGTGACTTAGTACTCATGTTAGAATATTTTGAAAATCAAAAAGCAAGAAGGGTTTGTATTGTATTCATCATCACCAATTTTCAGATTAAAAAGATACCACTCACCAAAATGTCATTTTTGGCTACAAGAGATTGGGTTACCCTGAATTAGTATGGCCGCCAGGGGGTGCAACATCTTTTTCCGTTTTCGCAGAAAACTGCCTACAAATAGATTTTTCTTAGTTGTCTAGCCGTATTTGAAAATGCCAGATATTTTATAATGGTTACGATAAGCTCATATATTCTAAATCTAATCTGTGTGTTTGCTTCGAGAGCAATAAATCACGACAAGTATTGGACTAATCAATACTGGTTACAAGCGACTAACGTGTTAACCGCATTCATTTGTCTGCTCACCGCTGAAACAATGCGTGTGGTGGCGTTCATGTCATCCACGGCCTACTGCCTGACGTAGCTGGATTTACGGGATCAACTTGGAATCCTGTATTACCACGATCACACCTTTATTCGCCCAAAAAAGAAAAAAGGGGAACAACACGATAAAAAATACTCGACAATTTGGTTTGAAACTACCCAATTTATCTCGTAAACGTAGGTTTAGATTGTAACGGAAAAAATCGTTATTTGTTTTGTTTTTTAAATTTGCTACTGCCTCAAGCGCTGGGTAGGATGACTCTTGGTTGCACGAATGGAGTATTTTCCTACTCGTCTAATTTATATCCTTTTTTTATGAAAAATTATACACGCAATTTTTCGTGTGTACGACAAAGTTGGAACAGGAAACGTGTGGCTTTTCAGATTTTGTTAATAAGTAGTTGTGAATTAATAAATTAAGTTAGTAGTAAAAGGATTGTTGTTATATGAGAGCGGAAAAAAATAACTTTTGGGTGTCATTTCCACCAGCTACTCGTGCTGGTGGACGGGCAGTCCCTCCGACCCACACTGTAGTGCAAAGCCGGAGGGTAGGGCGTAGGCCCTCTTCAGCCTCCTTGCGGGAATCGTGGGAATGGGTTGATGGTGTGGTTAGGGAGAGAAAGATGAGACGGACCAAATGAAGACAGAAGAGAAGTGAAAGATTATCTGTGGAATATTACTACTGCCCCAGAATTTGCCTAAATGATTCAAGGAAACCACAGAAAACTTGGACCAGAGCAGCCGGACCCGGGTTCGAATCGGTGATCTCCCGCATGCTAAGCAATGATCTAGAGTAGTAGAACTATGCCGCTCGGTGAGAGCGGGAGCAAGCCCAGCAGTGTTGTTGCTTTTTTTGTTTTTCCTCATACGGGACCTGCACCAAGGGTAAGTTGAGAGTTTTGGAGCGAATATTTAGTTAAGGGTGCTTGTTTTCTCGTACAGTTCGTTATCGCGCTAACATTTTTTAGTTTTAATTCGCGATGAACATCACTCACAACCGGCCTTTATTCTCCCCTGAGATTTCATTATGAGGAAGGCTTTCAAAAAAAAAAAACAGAGAATAAAAAGCCGAGTTATAAGATTTAGACTAAGTGAGTTGGTAAAACCAGAATGTTTAGATTAGAGGTCTATATTTGTGCTTAAGGTCAAAAAACGTATCTTAAGAAAACAAAAATTGATAATTGCGTAATAGTAAATAATTTTGATTTTCGAAACGAAGATGTCCATTATGCCTGTTAAGTATATTATGGTACCTACTATAGATAGAGTATCAGCATTCCCAAAAAAAATTGATACATACACAACTGATTGATGTTTCGGCATTACAAGAATTTAATCCTGAAATACCATCTAATACATCTTTTTTGAATCCTTCAGATTTCGGTAACTAGGCGATTTATAAATCTAAAAGCTGAACAGAACCATACTTTGTGGATTGTGAAAGGCTACCCTGAACCAAAAAACCGAAATCTATAATAACATAACAATATGCATGCGGAAGGAAGCCTGACATTTTGACAATATTGAATAAATTCTGCCTAAAACGTAAAAGAACTTTTCTCAAATAAAGTGGATACTTATAGATGTCAAGGAAGAGCGAAGATGCATTCCTTTAGCTATATTGAAACGAATAGAAATGATGATTAGGATGACAAAACGCAACCAAGGATGATCCTTTTATTACTGACGCTTCTCACAATCAAGGTGAAGTAAACGGCCGCTATAGGGTACAGTAATACATACAATGTTGATTGAGACAATAACTAATGACTAAATAGGATTCAATATTATTAGAAGTTATAGGCAGATAGGCAAAGTCTGAAGTACCAAGGGCCAGTTAACTATTATTAATTTTACAATTGACCAAAGATTTTAGTGAAACTCTTAAACATAGATTTAAGTTTTCATTTTAGAGTGGATAATCCTTCAGGAGCGACTAAACAGAGCAGTGAAAAACCAAAACAAAAAAAATCTACTTGATCACTTAATTCTCGAAGGCCACCCACAAGTCCTTTGACACAGGGAACAGAAGCTGCCTAAAAATAGGGGAAATTATGAAACAAAACAAATGGATAAGCGGATGAGTCACAATAACTATGACTGTAAATATGTAGGGATCAGATTGTCAGGAGGGCTTGAATGTGTGGTGGAGTAAAAAACTAAAGACAGAGTGGATGACAATATTAGATTCTTTTTACAATTGAATCTACAAGGAAATTATCTCAGGTTCTAATGGCGTAGAGTATTTAAATAATAAAGAGAATAAGGAAATATGGGCTAGAATCACATGTGGTAATATTGGGAGAGGGTATAAGAAAGGATTTAGAGATTGGGAATGTGGAGGGATTGAGGGAACATTAGTTCACCTGTTTTGTTGTAGAATAGCCATACAAAGCCAGGCAAATAAAGTAAGGCAATTTGTGATGGAATGGAAGGGTGACAAGCTGGAGAATGACATGGATGGGTTGATTGTACAGACATTAAAAGGAGAGATATGCGACAAATATGTGAATATATAAGAGCAACTGAGACAAAAATTAGAGAGAATGAAGGTTATTGTTATTATAAAATAGATTAGAAATTAAAATAAGCGCAATAAATGTAAATTGGGAGCAAAATGTAAATAGTCTTTAATGAGCATACATGTGTAGTATTATGTAGGGATCAAATCTATTTTATTAGATTGGTATTATTGCTAAAAGAATCATTTTTAATAAATTATACGATATAGTTGAAGAGTACAACAAAATGTTTTGAGCTTTAACTCATAGAAATGATATAGATACTACCCGCTCAACGGAATTGAACTACAGTGAAGTAGATAGATAGATAACGAGTAGTATTAAGCAGAAAGTAGAGATTTGATACCGGAAATAAACCAACCAGATGAGTAGGTACATATTTAAATGAATAGTTGGTTCAAAAATAGGGGCGCACATCAACTCCCGTTCAAGTAATTGATGTACTTTTTTCGCCACATGTGGTATTTAATCCTCTGCATTAACTCCCGTCCGAACAAACTAACAATACCTTCGCTTAATTAGTTTATTACTCCGAAATTGTACATTTACGGACATATACAGCACGATCTAAAAACATTCCCTAACTTTTTTATCGCCGGAAGAAACTGGGGATGTAATAGCTATTGAATTTGCAACAGAGCTACCGAAAGACCCATAAGTAATACAATTTTTTGACTATCTCATAGATACGCAGGTATATTGCCGAGAACGCTACTTGTCCTCCTACCATATGGGCCTCTAAAACAGCATCTTTAGCACGCACAACAAACACATGCGAATCTTATCACGCGAAGTTTAACGCATACGTCGGAACCCCTCACCCAAATATTGTTACATTTCTGAGGGTTTTAAAAGGTATGCAAATGGACACATACGTGAAAATCAACATTGTTCAAGAACAAAGAAAAAGACGAACTGGGAGGAAAGCAGTTGAAAGGTCGTTTAAATTTATTTCAGAGAAAATTAAGGAATACTCGCAAAATAAAATAAATAGCTTCGATTTTCTAAAATGTGTTTCTAATACGTATCCTAATACCTGTTTATAAAAAAACGCCCTGTATATTAACAAAATGAATAAATGTTTGCATTTTATTTAGTCGTATAATTATTTAGACGGGAGTTAATGTGTTTTCAAATTCATTATTAGCAGGTAAGAAATTTTGGACGGGAGTTAATGTTTGTTATTAACGGACTACCTGACTTAAAAGGAATAGATTAAAAATTATGAGGTGAAATTTGTGAAGAATAAAAGTAACAGGTCTAATTGCAAAAGAAAAAAGTAAATAAAAAAATAAAGGATCATTAATGTTATAATAAATAACCTTTAGGTTTCTTTCATCTTAAGTAGCCATTCTATGCCGAAATAATTACTGTAATGGAAACAGTTTTTGAAACCGTATTTGATCTGTTAGGAAATTATATTTTTCCGGCTTAATGACCCTTGGTTGTGGATGCTCCCTCTTATGTGATTACTCAGTTAGATGGACCACCCAGGAAAGATTTCGAGACCACAGTCATCAAGCCTCTTAACTAATACCTAGACACCCGCCCGACGAAAATCAAGGTGACCTATGTTGTATGTTTTGTCACAATAGCCATCGATGAAAACTAGCTAAAGTGTATTAATTAGGTATATAAATCAAAAATGCATCAAAAACAAGCAAATATGTAACTATCGACAAACGCTTTATAAACATTAATTTGTTATGTTAAAAAAAAAAACAAAGGAATCAATGATTCCGTCTGGAACATATACATACCTTGGTCGCTTTCCTCGCCATATTCCGACGAATTGGCTTCTTGACTCTGCTTCCAAAAACAGATACCGTCACTATACACTGATTGTTTTCCCGTAAACTTATTGGGATCTAGTATATTCTCGACGGAAAATGCCAATCGTCTGTTCGAGTGTGACACTACCGACGGACTGACGCCGGCCGGTGGTGGACTATGCGATCTACTACCATCACTACAGACGCTATCTGGCCTTTTACCATTGTTGTTATTACTATTAATATTGTTATTATTATTACTACTACCATTCTTCGAATCCTTCATGTCATCGTTATTGTTCGCACTACCACCAACACCACCACCACCATCACCACCACATTCTAACGATTTCAGTTCTCGATCGCTCGAATTTGAGGTCGGAATGAGACTTTCAAAGGAGGCTGCTGTGAATCCTCCTTTCTGATGATGATGATGATGATGATGATGATGGTGTCTCCGAGTCAGATCGACGGGACATAGCGATTCCTCTTCATTCTCCACATCCACATTCAATTCTTCTTCTCCGCCCGATTCGCTCGCCTTATCGAACATTTCCGCATCCCTGGAATCGTCGGATATTCGCTTTTGCTGAAGAAACAATTGAGGATCAACGGCCGATTCCGCCAACGGCGATCTTTTATTGTTGAAATCGAGCGTGCTCTGTTGACTCGCGGAATCTTTTGTTCTCGCGGCTTCCATGATCCTTTGCATCATCATCATTGTCATCATTGATGAGTATTGTTTAACGATAATCACTTGTAACAATAATCAATGTTCCTTTTTAACATTTACATTTTCACAGAACATTCTCCTATTGAAACACTTCACGTAATCGATGGCACGATTCGTACGAATAGAGCGGTTATCTTCATCGCGATCTCGCAGTTGAAATAACCAACGAAATGTGAACCGGCAAAAGTATTGTGCGGATATAGATACACACACACACTACAGATCGTTCGTTCATCTCCCCTTTCGGCTTCAAGATGAAAGAAACGCAGCATCTTCCCGTGAAAATGGGTGGGGTAGGGGCGGTCGCGATTGGTTCGGGATGAGAAACGGACGGTATACGATTGGCCAGAGCCTAATAAGGGGCGGTACTCGACTAAATACGTCGAGTGGTTATGTTTGCTCTGTAATTATATTATGAATATGATTTGTTCTACTGTAATAACAAAAGCGACGGTTGTGAAATTAAAGGACCGTGCTTGTAGAGAAGTTTCGAGCAAAGGTCGTTATTCACCGGGGAACAATGGTACGACGTTCAATTAGAACGGCTATTGCGATCTTTTTAATGTGGTGAAGAGATTGGACGTAATGTTAAAAAAATGATTGGTCGTATCTTTGAAACTCGTTAAAATCGCACGTTGCGGTTTTTTATTTATTTTCAACTCACTCACCGCAATTACGTCACATTATCTACATGTAGGTATTAGGTACCACCTTCAAACTGACGAAAAATTGTCAGGAGCGAATTTTCGCTTTTTAGACCAACACAAACACACCAAACACATAATTGAACGAAATTGTTATATAGGTACCTACCTACTACATAGACAAATTTTGATCAACTTATCTAAATGATTTAACTTGTCAATATTAAGTTTGTAATATGTATCTATATCAACTTGTGTGAAGTTGATATTTCTTTGTCTTGAGTGAAGTATGTTGTTTGTATTATAAAGAGGGACCTAGTTAGTCTGTCAACTCTTTATATGGTTGTAAAACTTAATGTTTTCTTATAAGAAAATGGTATAGATATCTAATACATAAGATTTTAGCTCAGTTTGTTAACTGCACGCTCTCCGAGTGGTCTTAAAATTTCAAAAGTTCCACTTGGTGTAGTTTGATTTTTTTGCATATGTAACCACTCCAAAATCCCAACAGAGATACATACACAAGAATTTTTTTCGTATTTTGTTGATATATAGTGACCACATTACCACCTAATACCTAGTACGTATTAAATATACGAGTTTTATCTTTAATTAAGCTTATTTTCTAGAATTAGAACAAAAATTGCTTTACGCATAGATTAGATTAGGGTAAGCTTCAATTATATTAATAAATTAACTAATAGTCATATGTACATATAGAAGCAATGTAGTCTAAAAGCTTAATTTTACAAAAGTTATTATTTTTTATCCGTGCCTCCTAGTCTTTTAGAAGACCAGCAGCAACAAAAACAAGAAGTGCCAATTAACCGAAACTAACACTAGGAAAAGCTTTTGGTCAAGTTGTTGTAGACCAATAAATAATTAATAGTTATAAATCTCTTTATATAATATTATTTTGATATACTTATTCAAAATTTTCCTTCTTATATATATTCTTTGTTCGGGTTTCGTTTATTGTTCTCGTTATCAACATTTTTACTTCAACTAAGTCAATTGAAACCGGAAACTGTTGCATTATTAAGATTTGTTGTCCAGTTTTCATGTGAAAGGTAAACAATGTGTGGGATGAGCAACAGGGTGGATCACGCGTCCATTGCCTGAGCTTTGGTCTCTTATTGCATAATAAAAGAAATACTACATAAAATTGTAACAATCAAATGGTTAATAGTTAATAGTCAGTAAATCAGTGAATTAGTCATAATATCAGTAGTTTTAAGTCGGTTGTGCTTCTGTGTAACAAATAAATACAAATTTATGGAATAAAGTTAAATTTACATTAAAAGTGGTTAATAATTAGGTACCGAGGGAAAACACAAATTACCAAAGAAGCAGAAACACCCTTAACGTTAAGAAGTAGTCTCAACTTTGACGACAATAAAGTATTTTACTTGTGTTAACAAAATATTGGTAAGATTTTAAGATACGGCATTCAGAAAATAAGGAAAAACCTCATAAATGCGTTACCCAGTTTGTGAATGCCGTATTTTAAAATCCGATCAAGCATCTTATTTCGCACCCTAGGAATTATAAATTGATATCTAGTGAAGGTTCACTCTAACCCGCAAAGCTGTATTATAGATAGTTTAGATTTTATGATTTTTTTCCGAACCTTTGTAAAATTGATAACAATAAAAATTTCTTTTAAATCAAATATCTCGCTTCCGATTTAAATGTTGTTGTTAGTCCGGAAACAACTATTCTGCAAAACCATGTTTTGTAATTGTTTGGAATTTTGGACCAATCATCGTATCCAAAAATTTATAAATATATTGTAACGAATTTTCTAGATCAACTTATTTAATTAAACAATTATTTATTTTACACTTACACACTACTTAAAACACTTAAGCACTAATGTAACAACTTATTTATATGACAAGGTAAATGTGTTATTTATATCACTTGGTATATCGTATTTATATTACCACTTATTTATATCACTCGGTATATCGTATTTATATTACCATTCTACTATCAACTGTAAACTATAAACCGTGACGGTGTACTAAACTAAACTGTGTCTCTAACTATACTGTACTAAACTAAACTAAACTAAACTGTTCTTGACCGTCGACAACATAATATTTATAGAGGTATCGAAGGTTCTGGAGTAATCAGGAACGATCTTCAAGTATTTTCTCGAACTCCTATTATGTTGTTGTTTACTTATTTCTATCAAAGCGCCGACCGACGACCGTATTCGAGGAACCCGTCTTATCTGTTTCCGGAACTCGCCGCCGCTCTTGTACACACACATACAGGCTCGTTACAATATTTTTATTCCCCGATTTTGTTAAAAAGTTGCTTCTAAACTAATTTGGAGTCGGAGAATTGACAAAAAACATAGGTTATTCTGCTGGACAAATTTGTTAAATTGAACCAAAAGTATATCGACTAATTACTATTTGGCACAGGTCCATTTAACTGTGTTGAATGATTCAAATAATAATTAATTATCGGTTATTGCAACTATAAAATAAAATTTTAAATATAATTGGAGAAACATTAAATGAAGCAATATTAAAATTTATTTAACATTTACAAACTAAAATCGTAATTTTAATGCATACAGGATTAACAAATATTAAAATAAAAGCTTTCAATACAAGCTGAAACATTATCACCGGCTTAAAACGAAACTTTCAGTGTCAACTAAAGTAAAAAAAAACTGTTTGTTTAACATACCAAAATTTAAAAGTGGAAAATTATGTTTTTATATAGGTAGTTTAAACTTTTCCAAAGTAATGGGGAAGTTTATGTTAGCCTCTTCATCATGTTTTTGAGCTGTTTTGTAAAAGGTGCTCCATCCATCAATCGCGCTTTACCCCAGTATAATTTTTAAAATTCTTGAGCGAAAGTTTTATCTAAGTATATAATCATATTGGATAGGCTTCTTAATAGATACGCCAAATCTTGCCGGTCAAAAACAAATGAAGTTTCATTCAGAACAAAAAAAAAATAGTCTGGAAACAGAGCTACTCTAAAGTGATATATAGGAGGTATACTTATCGGAATAATTTTAGCGGACTCAAATACAAACAGGGCAAATATGTTAATGTAATGATTATTGCTGAAAATAAACGCACCTGCATTACCTGAATTATTATACAATGTAGATACACGTATATCCGCAAAACAAGTAAATTTGGACCCATTTCAAATCATAAATAAGTATAGTGAAGTACCAATATTAATTTCAAGGAAAACTGGATGTTGTTATAAATTTTGTGGTAATGATTGCAATTAATCATCAAAATAAGCTTGCAAGTGCATGCTGGGTGTTTGAATTAAATCACGGGAAATACAAAATCCTCACTATAAATTTGACTAAGCAGCCACTAGACTAGGTACTAGAAACAGACATGTGATTTATTTGAATAGTTGTATAAAAAATGCAAAATACCTATTTTTAATTTTTGTTTTAAATATGCCTTTTTTAGGTATTATTTCTGCTTGTATTGGAATAGTGATAATAAAATTTATAGTTTACTTCCTATTTTGGAAATACAAAATGCAAACCACCGTAGTCGAATCAAATTGAGATATCCCATCATTGGTTCTTAATATAAATGGATGCCAAAATTCTAATTGGTTAATACGATTTCAGTTAACTTCGGTATAAACAGCCATGTCATGGTAACGTAAGACATGTTATGACAGTAATTCAGTTGTAATTGTAATCTGTGTTTTTACGAAGTAATTGAGTTCACTAGGTATATACAAAATTATTAACAAAAATTAAAAGATATCCACAAAAGAAGGAATTAAAATCCTTATTCGTCTAAATATTAAGATCAAAGATCTCAAATTTTGAACGAGTCCTACCAAGTAGGCACAACAAACTGAAAGCCATATTCCACGACCGGTTTCGACCTATCAGGTCTCATCAGGTGGGCGTGTAATTCAATGCCGGTAGGGGTATTAGCCCTCGGAGTAGTTCTGTTGATTCCATATTTATATTTATATTTAAATTTAAAATTAAAAGATATCGTTAGAAACCTTAAAAACAAAATTTATCCATATCTAGAAACAATTACAGCAAACAAAAGAACAATTAGGTATAGTAAATATTTGAAATTAAGAAAATCATATTCAAACACGGTCAACAGATATTTACACAATATACCACTCGTTTTGAATTTTGTATTTCGGATGCCTCTTTAACAGTAATTTGTTAGTTAGATTTTGAAATCGTTTTTATTTTTCACATCTCTATTGTTCCTATTGTAAGTGTTAACGTATAGTAAATCAATAGCAATTAAAACGGCAAATCACTTACATAGCAGATTTGATAGTGGCACATAGGTATTGTTTTCTTCAAATACCTTGTGCACATGTTGTGTAGCCCAGTTCTTGCTGTTAGCCACACCTGAAACAACGTACAGATTTGTTATATTATATGTATTTACTAAATAATTTAATAACATCATAGATAATAAATAAACTCAATATATTAATGTTGATATTAATTATTGAATTCATTTTTTTCTATTACAGATTACCTAAAATTAATGCGGAAAAATTGATTGTTACTGCTGTCACGCCCTCGCTGGTAATCGAACCGGGGAGCTTTGGGTTTACGCGCCATTGCTCTAAAATTAAGCACTACTAAAAAATCCCCAAAATTTTTCATTGATAAACTATTTATTGAGAGTATCAATAAAATGCAGTGTATCGGTCTGTAAAACGTATATTAAGAAATAAGTTTAAAGAAGATCAACCAATTTAAAAGAGAGTAAAAAGATGACTGACTAAAATAGAAAAATACTAAAACCAAAAGAGTAATAAACTAATACATACAAACATATTTACTCATTTAATAGACTAAACAAAGTTGACTTATTATTCTAGCCGAAGTACATTTATCTACGTATATGCTTATAAACTAGTAACACAACTAAGAATAATAATGGTACAAATAAGAAAACAACTCAACATTCATTAGTAACATACATTAATTCCGACGTTTCTATGACTGTAAGTACGTTCGTCGCTGTTACTGCTGTAACCTCTCCTAGCTTAGTGGTAAGAGAATTAGCGCATAAAGCCAAGGGTCCCGGGTGCGATTACTGACGATGGCGTAACAGCAGTAACAATCAGTTTTTCCGCATTAAATTGAGGTAATCTGCAGTAGGAAACAATTAATTAAAAAACTAATGTATTTAAATTAATCACTACTAAAGAATCCTCCAAAATGTTTCATTATTAATTAACTTAAATTTCAACGACGAGAAGTTCTGATTAGTCAGACAGCTCAATGGAGTCTAAAAGATAATTAATATTTTCCTCTACTTGTCGCGAATTGATTATAAGGATTTTTTCGAAATCAACAAACTGAGAGTATTTTTAATGATATAGATTTAAAACAGGCTGGAAACATGATTTAATAACATTTATTTATATATTTTCCCTAGTAATGTTGTACTTCAAAATAAGTAGTTTGAAAAATTAACGTATGAAATTTTATTTTTCTTATTGGTTTAATGTTTCCAAATACAAACTTTTTTTTTAGATTTCGGTTCCTTTCATTTTCACGTATTTCTCTAAATTCGTGTCTTAAACTTTTTGTCTTTATTTTTCCATCTAGTGTGTTCTTTCTATAACTAATAATCCTGTAGTATAAATACCCCTAAAAACCTTATTCTAAGCCAGTCCTACCTCCTCTAACCCAGCGCTCTTTTTTCGTAAGTTGTCTACATTGCTTTTTTTATCGGTGTATTTATTGTACTAAGCATTGGTCTTCTGTATATATTTTTGTCATTCATTTATTAACTCGTAATAATTTCTACTTGTTTATGTTTCTTGTTGTGTTCATTTTTTCTGTTTATAAAATTTGTTAGTTGCGATATTAGTGTTTCGTTATTTTTTATTAAATACCAGTTATTTAAACAGTAAAGTTACCATAAAACTCAATAACATAAGAAATTTATATAACATATGCCCCTTTCGTGAGGTATCATTAATTGATTGTACTAATAATAAAAAAAGTTCAACTTTCTACAGACATCAATTTTTTGGAAAGATGAAGTTCCAGTTTCAATTTGAAAATGGTAACAACGTTTCGAACCTTGTTTCCAATTAGACCGTTCCGCCTAAACAGCGAAAATGCGAAACAAACAAAAACAAATCGCTTTTTCTGATGAAATAAAATTAAACATTGCGCAACTGAACGAAAAAATAAAATTCCCTGCTCATTAAAAGTTGGTTCGGGTGACGAAACAATACGCGTTTCTATTTCTATGGGCATGAAAACATCCCGCGCGAGAAAAGGGGATGTTGGGTGGCTGGCTAATTTGATCGGAGCACATTTTTCCAATTAATAATAGAGAAAAAAGTGATAAATAAAAGAATTGAACATCTCAGTTGTTTCCGTTTCATAATTAGATGAAATATAACGATCGAACCTGAAAAGAATGCAGATAGATACAATCTGTTCGAAAAATTTTAATTGGAATTTTTCTTTCCGTCAAGTAAAAACGTCAACGAAAAAACAATGAGAGATCGTCGTGAGTCGTTTCAAAAATTTTTAATGAACGCGAGAAACATCGTTTTCATGCTAAAGGTAAAGTTACCCTCTGCTGCCTATATAGTGAGAGTATAAACGAGAAAATACTAATTAGAACTAGTTTGATAGAAACTCGAAAACAAGAATTGATCACAAAGGAACACATACAAACGAGAAATCCTGTTAGGGATACCACAGAAAAGTATTAGAAAATTTGATTAGTTTTTAAAACTAACAAGACATCATTATATGTATATTACGAGTAAATAAATAAATTAACATGCATTCATATGAAAACGGGAGAGTACTGAAACATGATAGGACCTTTTGACTTAGTCCCATTGCTGCCCGCGCCTTGAAAAAGTTGCATTGCTGCCCACTAGATTGAAAAAGAGATTATACAGTGGCATTGCTGCCACGAAATATTTTTGCATACACATGCGGATGCTTTTGGCGATTGTTCCATGATATAATGAATATAATGTATGAAATGAAAGTTACAGCATTTTAATGATGTATTAGGCAATACTTCTCTGCAGGCCAAAATTGTGGATAGTTCAAAATCAATTTTCAAATATTTTGGACTAAACGTTGGAACTCTACGTTTTATCAATTCAAACAATCTCTTGTACGTATCTTTTTTTCAATTTGGTAATGATGCATATATAGCTTTTGAAATTTGAACGAAAAGATTAGAACAACTTTTGAATGTTCCGTAACATTCTAACACAATTTGTTGTTTACCCCAAGCACTTTCAACCAACTCAATCGAATCCATAATTTGTGACGTTAACATTGTCGTTTTGTCAGAGACTAAATAATAAATTCTGGAAGCAGCATATTTATATATTAGGTAAACTAATAACAACAAAGGAATCTGTCTCTCCCACCGTGCTGTGAAACTAGAACGGTTTCCTGTTCGAATATAATTAATTGACCCCTACTGGTGTGTATTATTTATTATGAGGGTAATAAAGTTGGCGGGCAGCAATGCCACCAACATTAATAGACATAAAGGTTGACGGACAGCAATGCCACAATTTCAGGTAAAGTATTTTCGCGGGCAGCAATGGGACATCCCCGACCTATTCCTTTCAAAGTAACGTGACAGAGAGGAATATTTTCAAATAAAAAGTCGTATTGTTCTAAATGGGTTGCTCCTTAAAAATAAACAATAGCATCTTATCATTCAAAGGTCAGCTCATACATAACAGAAAAAACTTTCTCATTCGACTTTTTATGGACATTTCTCGTGAACATTGACGCTAGAAATATCATTTTGAACGTGATTTTATCTCCCTATAACTCGAAATTTGGGAATGTAACTATGTATATAATTGTAAGTGTTCCTGGTAAATTTTATAAATCACAGAATTTAGTGATTTAGATTTCACAGAAAATGAAAAGTCGCTTACTAAAACATAGAAGACAATACGAAAGTAGGTTTTTAGAAGCTTGTAACTCCACAATAATAATAAAATAAGAATAATGAAACACTTGGTATAGGTTGCACAATTTGTATTTGGATCTTGACGATACCGTTTCGATTATTACACCATTATCAAAGGAGTATTAAAAACTAAATTTGTAAGTCTGTTACAAAGTGCTCAACTACTAATTGATCTTGATGCTCTACAGCAGTGGTCGGAATATTTATTAGCCAAAGAGCCAAATATGCAAATTTAAAACTATTTTAAAAAAATGAGAGCCAAATCTGTTTGTAAATATAGTAAACATTTATCATAATTTTAGACATTCATTAAATTATTGATACACTGAATAAAACTTGATTTCATACTTAATAAGAACTTTATTCTTTCATAAAAAAATAATTTGATAGTAAAGTATCCATAACAACACCACTTAATGCGAAAAATGTTCTTGTACCTCCTTTGGAAGTGTGTTTAAGTCCAGTTTGTAGATTGTTGTTTTTAATTTTAAGCGCATTTCCAGGTTCTCACTGAGACGACTTCTCAGTTTGCTTAAAATAAGATTCATACTAGAAAAAGATTGTTCACGTGAATACCTTGAGTTGAAAACGGAATCAATTTTGCAGCTAATCTTCCTTCTATAGGTCTTTCAAAGCAGACAACTTGTGTTGAGAACTTAGTTCACATTTATTCTTCTCTAATATTTCTAAATAGACGCAAAGACGTTCAAATTTAGAGCTCCATATTTCCTTGTTTATCAAATCCAGCAATTGTATTTCAAAGTTAACAACGTCAATTCCAAAAGGAGAACCTTTCGAATCTGTTATCGTAACATTAAGAGGGGTTTTGACGAATGTTAAGCCTTTCATGGGTGCTATACAGCTTCAGGTATTAGGGATAATAACAGGGAATGAGAAATAAACTGGACGACTAAATGAAAACTGATAAATGCAGCTTCTACTTTATTTTAAAAGAACCTTCCAGGATGTGATACATAAAAAAAACCAGTTTTATTCCCATAAGAGAACACATATTAAGAAATAAAAAACATTCTCCAAATAATTTCAATTGAGAAGGTCAACTTATAGGATTTTTTTCAGAGTTTTCAATATTTTCAGGGTTCCGTAGGTACCTCAAAAAAAGACGGAACCCTTATAGGGACACTTCGTTGTCCGTCAAATCAATTTTGAAGTTTAACATTTGGAAAACGTAACGTATAAATGATAAGCGATAAAAATTAACATTTCTACATTATTTTAAAATGACTTTTCAACGATATCTCACACGATGGGTTACGTAAAAAGAAAGTTTTTCATCTTCAATTCAGTATGTCTTAATAAAAAATCCGAAATAAAATACTATATACTACCTATATAAGGCATCCATATGCAAAATTTACATAACATAGCATAAGCATACACATAACGAAAAGAAAGTATAAGGGTGTGACAGATAGAGACAGACAGACGAACATGATGAAAGTATTAGTATTCGGTTTTTTGCAATTTCACTACGGTACCCTAATTATCATCATAGGCTCGTCGGTCCGAAGACTGATTGAACACGTACCTCCATCTCTTACAATCCTGAGCCAACCTTCTATTTCCCGAACATTCCACATCCCTAACTATTATTACGAAAGTAATCTAATTTACACCTTTCTATGCACCTCTTTTCTACAGTTTATGTATGCTTCTAAGGGGTCGTCCATTAAACATGTGATGTCTTTTAGCATTGTTTAACTAATCCCCCTCTACCTAAAGGTTGTCTCAGCGGATGGGGAAATTATTGCCTGGCAACGGCGAGTCAAGCTCACACGTTAAACGAAAAAATAAATACACGTATAAATACTCCCCGACCCTTATAATATTTCGTGATTTTTTCCGAACCTCCTCCGTCCTTTCGAGCCTCGCGTGACTAATTGACGATCCCTAATGTCTCTAACCAGCACTTTAAGTCTTAGAAGTGCCCTACCGTCCTATCTCATATTTTCCTTATTTGTTCTCCTACTCGTTCAGATACCTCTTCAATTCTAATTTTTTTTATACTTATACGTTATTTTGATCGTTCTTCTATAATACCACATCTCAAACGCTTCCAACTTGGACCTTGCGCTTTTTTTTTCATATCTGTTTTTACGTTCGAAATTATTTAATTACTACTTCGAACTTTTTCTACAATTACACCACATTTTATACTCGAAGGACCACAGAAAAATACGTATTGTAAATATAACGAATTTATTATATAAATTACAACTACGAACTATTCTAAACTTATTATAACGAAAATTACCAATTAAATTCTATTCGTGTCTTATAAAAATAACCGATTTCAAGTTACTCTCAGCCAGTCTACAAAGAACTAACAACTAAAATTAAAAATTTTGTAAAGTAGGCTCTGAACTCGACAAATCATCCCTTCCAACAACAAGGTTATTGACTGTAATACGTACACAATAACAATGGGACAAACCCTCATCTGTGTTTCTAAGAATTTGACGGGACAGTAGATTTCGGAAATATTCCTATTACTAGGTGCAATTACAATAAGAAAATGAATCAATAACCATAATCCTTACACTACCATTATAATAAAGTACCAAAATGTTTATGACACAAAATTCCTGTCGGCATATCACAAAATAAGGTTCGCGTTCCTTAAAAATGTCTACCCTTTTTCCATTCTAAGTTTTCTGATTTCGTAAATATCGAAAATCGGCGACTTCTTCTAGTATTGCATCTCCAATTATTATATTAGCTCTAATCCCACATACCAATATGTTTGTTTCATTTTTATTCATTATCACTCTGCAGTCTTTTACCAATATCTACACTAATAAACGAGATTAATTTAAAAAAAATGCATAAAGTAATTTTTGTTGGAGTTTAAGTTGGTCCGAAGTAGTTTATGGGGGTTGGTGTTGCGGTGGTGGTGTTATATAGTGGTAAATTGCAGCGATATACCGCACCACGTATATTGCACAAGTTTACGAGTCGCAGTATTAAATTATTTATAAAGATACGTATTTGCCCTATGACTTATGGTTGGTACAAAATGGTCGGGTGCAGATATAAAATAGGCCGTTATACAGCGTGATACGAGTTAAATTACCTCCGCGCAATATTTCGACGATATAACGACGTATACATTTATAAACGCGAGCTGATGTTATGATGTGCCATAAACCCTGATTTGAGCGACGAGAGCGCCCCTAGCGAAATCGCATCAAATATTTATAAAACAATCATCATTCGGCCATCAGCCAACATGGCGGATGCCGCTGGAGACCTCTCTCGGCGCCCGCAAAACTACAAACCGTTATGAACTACTCAATATTTATGCGTTCCGTCGAGATACCTCTTAAATTTGTTTTCGCGAAAACGGTCTCCCGTCGGCTTTTTATGCATATCAGGTAGTAATTGCCACCACACCAACCACAACACAACTAACCTCTTCTACCCACCACCATTGCCGAAAATATTTATGTCTTTTTTCAACAGTTCAAGAAAACTATTTACGTATTTACAAAACATTGCCTAAATGATACGATATTTTGCTAGGCTGATACATTCCTTTCTGTTTTGATGTGGAGATAGATAATGAAACTCTATTTGGCATAATGGACAGTCACGGGACCGCAAAATTTGTATCTACACCGCACTGGTTTTAAAAAAGTGTCACATGTTTATGTTACAATTTCCAAATAACAGAGATGCTTCTATATATTTATTTATACAATACAATGAATTAAAAATTTGAAATATGTGTTCCTTGAAACTAAAAAGAAAAAAAAAACTTTTTTGTGTTTCATTCCCACCAGCTACTCGTGCTGGTGGGCGGGCAGTCCCTCCGACCTACACTGTAGTGCAAAGCTGGAATCGTGGGAATGGGTGAGTGGTGTGGTTAGGGAGAGAAAGATGAGACGGACAAAATGAAGATAGAAGAGAAGTGAAAAGTTATCTGTGGAATATTACCGCCTTAGCATTTGCCTAAATGATCCAAGGAAACCACAGAAAACTTGGACCAGAGCAGCCGCATCTAGGATCGAACTGGTGACCTCCCGAATGCTAACCAATGATCTAGAGCACTTGACCACGCATTCGGCATATTCTTAAACCTAATAATAAAAGTTTACCTGCTAGGTAAAGTCGGTCAGACAATACGACCCTTTTACACTATCTTGTACTTGCCGTCTATTTCAACCAAGAAAAATACTAAATTATAAATTCAAATACAACATTAAACCGTATACTTATCTAGTAAACTTAACTGTTTAACAGTTGTAGGAAGAGGAAATAAGGGTCCTGTTACAATTGGAGCCCTTGATACTAATTTTTAATGGTACTTGAAAGAAATTTACTTATTTTTTACTTAATTAACAAAGGAAAAATTGTATTAGTAACTTTTGGATTTTGAAGCTCAGTAACGGGTGACCAGGGTAGTGAACTACAAAACTCAAACATAGTCGATTTTTTTGAACCAGTCTGATTTACACTTACAAGCTTTTATGAATAAACAAAGTTAACGTTTTATTTTCGTCTACCTTGCAATAAATAATTTTATAAATTGAAGGAAAATCGGAATATGTGCAAAGGTACTAGGGTAGTCTGTGACTATTACAGAAAAACATTAGTTTTTCGGCAAAAATTATTTTATTTTTCTACATGATCTCCTTTTAATAAGATTTCTCAAGGCCCTCAAAGACCCAAATCATTTACCGCCCAGCCATTTCTTCAGGTTTGGAAACAGGAAATAGTCGAAGGGAGCAAAATCCAGACAACTCCAAACACTCCTTTGAACATGTCGTACGATGGTGTTTAAGGTCGATCGTGAGCAACCACGGCACCCATCGCCTATCGTGCCGACAGCTTTTTCATGTCTAAATATTTATGTAAAATGTCATGCACCCGCTCAGTTGAAATGCCTACAGACTTGCCTCAGCCAACTCACGCACTTTCAACCTTTGACTTCAACATTCAACTTCGCTAAACTTTCAAACTTTCAACTTCAACTATGGAGACTCTCATAGTATTTATCAAGCCTCTCCTTGGTTTCTTTAACGTTTAATGTATTTTTTGCGTAAAAAGTAATGCCTAATCGCCACACGAAATTCACTTTTTTCCATTATTGTGTAAAACAAGGTTATCTGCTTTCAATGACTGTCAAACATAAACTAAACATCGCAGCTTGCTCAATTTTTTGCAGTAGTTTACCGATAGATGACACTTAACTCATGCAGTGTTGCCATTACAGTTACTGCGCGGGAAATTAAAAAAGTTACGGACTTATCAAACCACCCTCGTATATTAACTGGTTTAATATAACCGAATGCGAATTTGTGACGTGAGTTCAAGATTTTAAGATATCCTACCACCAAGACCCAAAAAATGCATTTTTTGGCCTTTTCAAGACAAAAGGACAAAACAAACCAGAAGAAAGTCGAACCACAATTATTTGCTATTTCAGGATCGCTGCTGTAGTATTATGATAGTTTTTGTAGTAAGTAACTTATTCCATTAAATATTTCATTCAATTTTCAAAACAGTATTGCATAAAAAATAAAAAATTATCAACCGAAAAGATATTAATGAAAAAAAAAAATATTTATTATCCATCAAAAAAAAAAAAAACGCGTGCTTCGAGCGGGGTCTATTATTATTTTACATCATCGGAATCCTTTGATATTTCAAAAGTAAAATTTTCAGTTGGTCGAACTAAACTAATTTTAAACGGTCCGAACCTATAACGTCATTAAATTGTATTTATGTATGATTAGTAGACACGTTTACTGTCCAGAGGACGACATTATAAATACTTGATCGTAAATGTGTCCACTGATCGTTACCGACGACTAACCAGGCTCCCGTTATGCTGTCTTCGATGGTGGCACTTGCCGGTTATTATCTATCATTTCCGGCGAAAACAGATTTTCTTTACGTTAGAACCGAACAGGGAGACAATGCGATACGCAGTGTTGCCGACATTCCTTGTACAATTTATTTTTTGAGACTACTTCGTTTTTCTATATATCGCAGTCAGTCGATGTATCAGAAATAACCCCGAAAAGTACATTTTAAGGCTATTTAATCATGATCAGAAATTACTTTTTAATTTTTTAAAGTTAGCGATCGATAATTAACAAATTTCAATTATTTATTTTAAAAGGATGTTTTCAAATCATTAATTTGATTTTTTAATTTAAATTCTTCAACTATTGACAGCTTACTTAATTTACGTTTTTTTTTTTTTTTAATCACGATATTGTTGCGATTTTGGGTAACCTTTTGTTATTTACGACACCATTTCGTTGACACATTAACACCATAACAGATTTATAGCTGTCGAGTAATTATTCATTTTACCGGTTAAGTAAACTGCTGCGACATATGTGATTGGAATTACTGTAGTACCAAGACGCTCGGGGTACTGCCGAAATAGCCACTGTGGACTTCTATATATGTAACATATATTATCTACGTGGTTGATACTGTTATATGTCAGCAAATAAAGACATTGAATAATAATGTGAAGCTTTATAAATAAAATATTTAAAAGGGACTATTTCGATTCAAATTACGTTATTTTAACGCAATATGAAAAAAATTAACTGAAGACCAATTCGGGTTTAAAAGAACTAGGGGAAATAAACCTTAAATAGACTTGAAGTGATATTGACAGTAGAGCATGTAATGAAAATAAATAATAATAAAATGAAAATATTGATTTGTAAGGGAGGTGAAAGTAGGGTTAGAGTTAAAAACTGGAAATAGCGGATTTTCCATATAGCAGAGGATGGAGTCACTTTTAACAAAATGAAATTACTTCTGTGGTCGCGATCGGTTAATTGAGAATTTCAAAAAAGATTATTAAATAAAAGTGCATATTTGGAGCATCCAATGTATCGAAAGAGGATAAAAAAGGAATCGAATGACAAAATAAAATATGCTAGGTTATATTTGAAAAAATGTAGTTATTCGTGTTTGAAGTTTTTAAATTTTGTTTTTTTTTCTGAACGCCCTGTACAAATTATAAGGCTTAGTTTTGGCATGATGTTAGCCTTATGACTTGACTTGGCTATAACTAGTAAAAATTTCAACATTCTTAGTAATTTTTTGTGGATGTTATGATTTTTTATAGTTTGGGCTGGGGTGCAATCTTTTTTCCAATAAATTAAATTATCTCGGAAACTATTCATCGTAGGCATATAAGTTGGTTATCAAAGTCAACTTAAAATTTTATAAATATAAAAATATAAATATAAATATGGATTCAACAGAAACAACTACTCCGAGGGCTAATACCCCTACCGGCATTGAATTACACTTAATATTTAGACAAATAAGGATTTTAATTCCTTCATTTTTGGATATGTTAAAATTTTATGTTTCATACGAATTCATCGTAAAAATATACCATTCCACTTAAAATAAGAAAGTTGTTAACAATTGTTAACCGGAAGTGCCCGACAGTTAAAATAATTTTAGTTAAAAAGATCATCCTTGATAACCACTACTCGCAACTCCCAAATATTCAAATCTGTAACATGCTTAGTTTCCCTAAAACGTCTAATGTACCAATCAGTTTGAATGACCATGTATATGGTAGCTACTCAGCTACTGTGGTATTATTTAAGGTTATGTTACTTATATTTAAAATTAATAATCAGTTTCTAACTGAGGATGACATTTTGGTTGTTAAAATGCCAATTTATGTGGAATGTTGGGTAACAGTGTTTGACTTTGATTTTTTAAAATCACCCTTTAGGGCACTTAGTGCCCTTATTTTTGCAATTCTAATGAGCATATGCTTCAAACGTCAATATCGGTTTAAAAATTTTAAATTAAACATGAAAGTGTTATTCAAGAATAAATAAAAGTTAATTAGATTTTCAAAAGAGTGTTCCGGCAACACTGGTGACACGTGTGTGTGTGTGTTTTTGTGTGCAATGTGTAATGTTTGGTGGCTTCAGTCGCTTTTTCAACGCGGTCGAAGTGCCCTGTTGTCGTTGCCAAATGACACGCCTCGCGTATATCATATCGGAAAATTGATGGGCCTATTTGAAATCATTTACGACTCTAAAGCACTCTTTTTACATAAAAATAGAAAATACGTAAATATCCGACGGTCCTCCTTTCGGGACAAGGACGGAAATGAAGGAGTACTGACCCAATAATGGTCCCTCAAACTTTTTTTCACAAACAATAATTAAACAAATAAAAGAATGACAAAATTGAATCAAACACTTGGCTATATTTCACTGAAGTTTTTATTAAAACAAATACACTCAACGATCGTTTTTGTCAAACGTCATTTTCAAGAGTAATTTAACAATACTAAGGGTGTTATTACGCTAGGAAACTATTAATATTAATAGTATGGTGTAAGTAATTGTAATTACTTGTTTACAAGAATCAGATAATAAGGATTCTAAGAAATATTAAAAAATGTGTATAAACATCTAAGTGCTTACAAAATTGAAATTAGTTATTGGAAACTTAATAATAGAGGGAATTTGTTGCATATAGTTGCATAAATTACAAATAAAACTCAACGTTTAAAGTCACAAAATTATTTATTGACCACTATAACCATTTCACCACACAGTGGCTTCTTCAGGTGGAAGATATTATAAACTTAAACTCTAATACAAAATTTCTTATATACTAAAATAGGGAGAGGGAAAGATACAAAATGGGACAGCTAAATATTAAGAAGAGGTGAATTATTTACATTTAATATTTAGCTATCCCATTTTGTGTCTTTCCTTCTCCCTATTTTAGTATATAAGAGATTTTGTGTTAGTGTTTAAGTTAGTAGAATTTTGACGCTGTCATTATCAACCACAGCTTTGATAATCAAAAATTATTCTACACACAGAATTTGAGGGTAAAAAAATGAATCTATTGGAAAATCTTGAAATAAAGAAAGCCATCTATAACAAAAAAGTTCAAGTTAATAACCAAACAGAACTATATGCAACAAATTCCCCTTTATTATTAAGTTTCCAATAACTAATTTCAATTTTGTCAGCACCTAGATGTTTATACACATTTTTTAGTATTTCTTAGAATCCTTATTATCTTATTCTTGTAAACAGGTAATTACAATTACTTACACCATGCTTACCTATATATGTACGAATATAAATAGTTTCCTATGCTAATTACACCCTCAGTATTGTTAAATTACTCTTGTAAATGGCCTTTGGCCGAAACGATTGTTGAGTGTACTTGTTTTAATAGAAACTTTAGTGAAATACAGCCAAGCGTTTGATTCAATTTTGTTATTATTTATGTTTCATAATGAATTCACCATACAAACTTCGGAATTTAAATAAAAGAATAATCAGGATATTGCACGCAGAGAATTCCGTACCTTAGTAGATACATCATTAAAAGAACAATAAATTCTAAAACTAACCACTGTCCACTGTAAATACGAGATAGAAAAGTTTCTCTGACTTTCCCTGATCATTTTGCCAAATTTCCCTTACCAACTATGTCCATTTTAAAGATTTTTTAATGAGTGTTATAATTTTTCTTTTGTTCAGCTGAGCTATTTCGTTTAGTTTAGAGGTAGGTTTTTATTAGAGACTTCTTCATATTAAATAAAACCGATTGTTTAATATAATATAACATCGAACTTCCAATGTGGAACAAAAGCATAAATTAACACTTGTTTTATACAAAATAATGTAATCAACAAACTACATTTATGCAACGAAAAAAATGTTATGGGAATTTGACTTGAATTTGATATATTTGATTTACGTATATTTCAAACAATTCATTGCACTTATTAGGTTTATAAAACATAAAATTCATGTGATTTAAATAGCAATTGTATTAAATTAGCGGATACTTGATGAAAGTCCAACATATTGAAATGAATACACAGTTGATAACTTCCACTGAAAAAAATAAATAAATTGTGGAAGTTATCAACTGTGTATTTATTTCAAGATTTAAATAGCTATTGATTTTAATATATTTCGTTTTCGTATTTTTAAATTCCGTAATTTTTATTATATATTTAGTAGAATTCTCTTACTTTCAAAGTCATTCTTCGATTTCACTAACTTGAATTTCGCTGACTTTCACTTAATATTCCAGGTAGTGGACACCCTGACTGTTTTAAAATAGACACAACAATTTTATTTTGACCCAAATCTTTAGAAATAAATTACTGTATTAAAATTAACGGTTTTAGTTTAATTTTTTGCTTCGTATCTAAAAAATCTATAAATGTGATAGACTCTGACATTAGTTTATTCATTATGTAATAAAATTATACAAAATTCTCCATTTTTATAAATTATCTTAGGTTTTTCGTCTAGCAAATATCGATTAAATGGATAAATTACCGACGTTTCCTAATCAGTATTGCCGTTTTCCTGAACATTTTTAAAGGTTTGTTAATTTAATTTATCTTGTACGCATTAGCATTTTGAAGTAAATTACAATAGAAGGAATCTGAAAAAAACTGACTTGTTTCTGATGGGTATTAGAACTTTCTCTTCTTAGAGTTTCTTTGACTGTCTTATTTAATCTTCTGTTTGATAACCGTAAAGTGAAGTTGACTGAGATAGCTGAGACCCGACCCTAAAGATATCAAAGGAACGTGTTGGCCATGGTCATATCGTGAATGAATATTTAGATATGCAAAAGCTCTGTACAAAGTGGGTGCCGCGCGAGCTCACAATCGACCACAAACAACAACGGATCGATGATTCTAAGCAGTGTTTGGAGCTGGGAGCTGTTCAATCGTAATAAATCGGAATTTTTGCGTCGACGATGTCTTGTTACGATGGATGAAACATGACTCCACCATTTCACACCGAGGTCCAATCGACAGTCAGCCGAATGGACTGCACGTGATGAACCGACTCCAAAACGTGGAAAGACGCAAAAGTCGGCTGGCAAGGTTATGGCATCGGCATCAGTATTCTAGGATTCTCATGGTATAATATTCATTGACTATCCTAAAAAGGGGAAAAACATAAACAGCGACCATTACGTAGCGTTATTGGAGCGTTTAAAAGACGAAATTGCGGAAAAGCGGCCTCATTTGAAGAAAAAGAAAGTGCTTTTTTACCAAGACAATGTACCGTGTCAAAAATCAATGAAATATATGGCAAAATTCCATGAATTGGGCTTCGAGTTGCCTCCGCATCCACTGTACTCTCCAGATCTGGCCCCCAACGACAATTTTTTTTCAGGCCTCAAGAGGATGCTCGCCGGACAGAAATTTGGCGCCGATGAAGAGGTAATCGTAATCGCCGAAACTGAAGCCTATATTGAGGCAAAAGGGAAATCGTATTATAAAATTGATATCGAAAAATTGTATGACCGCTATAATCGTTGTATCGCCCTCGAATAATAAAATCAAATTCTATATAAAAAAAAAACATTTTTTCTATGCTAGCCTACGAACTTTTCAGTATTTGTATACTTTTGAATTCAGACACAAATTTTTTAATTGATAAATGTTAATATATAAATCTTAAATACGATTTTCGTTTCTGGGCCAAGGATTTAGGTAAGTACATACATACCTATTATGCGTCAACTTCAAGGCCTTAACATTTTTATGTTTAACTTCGCGTAAACGAGGTCTGTAACTTACACGTAGGTAGTAGTGTATTTTATTTGTTCGTTTAAGTTTCCGATCATAGAGGGTCGTTACCGTTAGCGGTGTAGGTAAATGCAATGAAACGAGAGGAAGTGTTGTACACACACAGGATTGAACGGTCGGGAGGCGAATAAGTAGCAGATGTGTCAATTTCATTTCAATCAAGGCATAATAGAGACCGTAATGGAATCAGCTCTTGCCGTATTTGCACACACTCCACTCCTCAACTTCACCAATCGGTTCCACTTATTCTGTATACATTATATAGATAGCTACGGATATGTACATAAGACTGGTTAAAAAAATCGACTTCAATTTTTATTTTTTCAGGGTCAATGTTCAATACTTGTAATAAGACTTCTGTTATAATTTGAACCCTTAATTGAGCATTTCTCCATTTAATTAATTAATGTGGGAAAAATTGTTTTACGAGGGTGGTTTGATAAGTCTGTGACTATTTTCAATAAACAAGACACACAAAACTTTTCACAGAATTTATTTGTTTAACACAACTCTAGTTTCGCTACACTTTAGCTTAGTTAAGTGATGAATGATTGCGGTACCAGTATATACAATTTTTTACTTATATAAACCTAATCGGGGTGGGGATAATTATTGAATATATTTAATAACGGTGAAAAATTCAAGTCGATTTGATCGTTTGGTAATAGAAAAGGATTACAATTTTTGTTTTATTAATTTCGAGGGATTCTAAAATAACTTAGCACCTTTACTAGAAACTTGAAGTACTTTACAATCTTTGTAAAATTATGTTTTTCTAAATGCAAATGGTTGGCATAATTTGAGTTCTGTTTTTTATTTTCAAAACATTTAATATATTCATTGATCCTGATTTTGAAGGATCTGCCAGTTTGGCCGATGTAACATTTTTTGCATGGATCGCAGTTTAATTGAAAGTTACCTATTAGACTAGTGGAATCTGATTTATCTTTATTGTTTTTGAAAAGTTTAAAAGTTTAAAATACATGAAAAACTGCACACGCAGATTCTCCTTAAGTGGGGAAATCAACACCCAAGAATAACTGGGTCATGTGGTAAACCCCGCCTCCCTCTTTTAATCCTACCTTTTTTATTTTTCTACCGTAAACTGGCTCCTCACAAAACGAAATCATACTCCGCCGACCCTGGTAAAAGGTTTAAACACTACCTAAAGACCTACCTAGGTACATATGGGAGAGAAGCCTAACACTCCCATTTCTCACAGAGGCCTTTAAGTGGCTCAATCCGGCCTTGCCCTTAGCGCGCGAGTCCCACACTTTTATTGTTTATATTGTGGTAACTGACTATAATTTGGAACTATTAGACGATTATAATTATTAAATCATTTATTAGTAAATTTTTAGCGTCAGAAATAGCAAAAATGATTCTAATAATTAATCGAAAGGAGGGTAGGACACCTTCTGAGCCATAAAGGGCAACTTAGTTACATAGTAGAAGCAGAAATATGAGTAAAGAGCAGTATAATATAATAAGTATAATAAGAGTATAAGAGCATATAATAAGTAGGCATGTAGAATACGAAGATTGGCTGATCAATTAATCGATCTAAAATCAACTTAACACTGTGAGGGGTACAACTATTGTGAATTATGTTTAAATATATAAAAGTAAATAAAACAACGTAGAATTTTTCACCTATTTAATATATATCCTAACTAGTTTCGGTCACACGACCATTATCAAAGGATTAGAGTAAAATTTTATACTAAATTATAAAAGCTAGTGCGACAATAAATATACTTAATCTTTAATTGCCTAAAATGAGTGGGGAGTTTACAATATCTAACTCCGTATGGTTATTGACTAAATTAAGATTTTGGGATAGGGCTTTTTTTAATCTCTATCGCATCTAAGAGTGACAATTTTATGCTTTTTGTGATACCACTATGGAGTACAGTAAAAATTTTATGTCCAAGTTTAAGTCAGAGACGGATAATAATAATAATTATTATATTATATATTATTATATTATTAAATACATCGCTGTGAACAATGGATTCAATCCAAGGATAGTAGATAACCTACTTAGTAAAAAACAGAAGAAAATCTCATCTCGGCTTCTTTATAACGGTATATCATCTTCAATTGTAAATAACAAAATCTACGCTTCTATCAATTTTATTAATAACATTAACTTTAAGTTTAAAAATGTATTTAACAAATGGAATGTAACACTTGTCGAAAATAACAAGTGCAACTTAAGGTCAACACTTTCAAGAACGACACCAAAACGAAATGTATTGCATAAAAGTGGCATTTATAAAATACATTGTAACAGTTTCGATGCTTGCTATATTGGACAAAACGGTAGGGCAATCAACGTTAGAATATCTGAGCATGTAAAAAGTATAGACAACATTGTGTTTTATCTAACCACCACATGGACATAAAAAATGGTACGGTACTCCATGGTGGTATCAGAAAAAGCAAAAAATTGTCACTCTTAGATGCGATAGAGATTAAAAAAAGCCCTGTCCCAAAATCTTAATTTAGTCAATAACCATACGGAGTTAGATATTGTAAACTCCCCACTCATTTTAGGCAATTAAGATTAAGTAAATACTAGCTTTTAAAATTTAGTATAAGATTTTACTCTAATCCTTTGATAATGGTCGTGTGGCCGAAACTAGTTAGGATATATATTAAATCGGTGAAAAATTCTACGTTGTTTTATTTACTTTTGTAGATCTAAAATCGATTAGTAAACATAACTGACTAATAAATTCTTTTAGTAACGTGTTATGATTTTGAAGAAATCGCACTAACTAATAAAACTAAGTAAGTTCCAAGTAAAAATATTTTGGCGTATACATCAACGTCGTTATGTTTTTCGTCTGTTCATAAATACGTCGTTCGTCTTCTATTGAGCCGTTTTAAAGATTTCATCGGAAAGCATTATATAGGGAGCGCGTTCACCTAATTATACGTGACGTTGGAGAATTTCAATTTGTCGGCAAGCAAAACTGACAAGCACTAGTTTTCGAGTTAAACGACAAAATAAACGGCTTCCAACCGGAAGCCGGCAATATTTTTCGTGGTGTTATACCAACTGTGCCACTGTATAATAAACGTCTTTCGGAATATACGCTTATAAGTTGACGAGGCTATTTGTAAGACGACTCGCCTTTAAAAAAGTGACTTTTAACCGTCTTAATTAATGATAGTCGACTATATTTGTAATCCAATTAAAATTTTTGACGCGTTACAAATATTCGAACGCTTCTGAATACATTAATTTCTTTGACGGTTCGCGAACGCTTTGTTCTGCGATTTATTTTCGGTACCTGATGGTCGGTCTCCCGACTTCCTTTTTTCTCCTTTTTCCACGCTGGTTTCTGGGTGGTGCTCCTACAGGAGGAAGAACGGGACCATTTATTATACAATTTAGACATGCATTTGCTTGAGGTTTACAGTTATAAATAAATATGCACTAAACTTTACTAAAATTGCCAGTATTAAAGACACTAATAATTTTACGACAGGGCCGTGCACATGGGGGTTGGTTAGGGTTCAAACGGAAAAGACAGGGCTAAAAAGTTATGTTTATACCCTACAGACCTCTTAACCAATTTTTTTATCTTTTTCTTATCTTTATAACCAAAGTGTTTATAAATATTTGAATCACGAGCAGATATAGAGTTTCGATTGTGTTGTTGTATTAAAAAGTATTTTATAACACAAAAATCGGAAGAAAATTATAAGCATTATAATGATTGCAACAATAAAAGAAGGTCTTCTCAATGGACCCTGAATACATTGTAATTTCAAACTGAACGTTGATCGTTGATATAAGAAAATCAGCCCTTTATAAGTGAAAATGATTTTTGTCATAATAATAACTTACTTATGCACTAACCAGGAACATTGAAAAGATTGAAAAAATAAAAACTGTTGAATTTTGATAAAGAAAGATTTTTTTTGAAAGTATCGCGTTTGGATAGTGAAAAAATTATTCCTTTACGACTGTAATCCGAAAGAAGACTTTATCAAAATTTGATTAATAAAAAAATAATAAAATAAAATAAGTTAATATTTTTATACGGCATAGGATAAAAATTTTAAACAAGAATAAATCCTGTGCGACGTCTTGTTTTACGCAATTTGGGAACAAAATTACATTTGCATTGATAATATTACCTCAACTTATGTTAATATAATTTGAAATTAGATTCGTCACCTACTACAATAAAATTTATGGTGCATTTATAATTAAAAATTATTTGAAAAACAATTCCATCTCTAATCTGTTTTTGAATTGATCATAATAATAGTAACAAATCTGAAATTGAATATACGAGGGTGGATCAAATATAAACGGGCCTTTTTAAATTGAGCGTCGGATAGTTATTCAAGGAGCATCCAGGCGTTAGTAACTTGAAGTAGGGATATTAAGTGGCACGGAAACCGCGCGTCATATTGCTGCGTTCGCTTGGTTAACAGCTATCATAATAAGTGAGAAAGAGGTGCATAGCACATGGCAGCGTTGGGCAACGAATTATTATTAAGTTTCTTACACGTGAAAACGTGAAACCAGCTGAAATTTTGCGCAGATTGCATGTACAATTCCGACGTGAAACGCTTTCGTGGTCACGTGTAAAAGTTTGGTGCAAAGAATTTAACGATGGGCTTAATCGTAATCGTGACGAAAATGTAAATCACTGTGCTTCAAATATCTGGTGAACTCGGCATCAGCTATGGGAGTGTCCACACATTCATAACGAAAACATTGGGATTCCGAAAAATTTCAGCTCGTTGGGTTCCAAAGTTGCTGTATGAAGATCAAAAAGCTGCTTAAGTTCGTATCTCTTAGGCGCTTCGCACTCGATTTAGAGAGGAAGGTGATTTTTTTGCACAAAATTGTAACCTACAATGAGACGTGGGTACACCATTACACTTCAAAATTAAAACGGCCAAGCATGGAATGGCGGCGCAGAGGAATCAAACCCAATGAAGCCGAAAACGCGTTTGTCTGCAGGCAAAGTTTTAGCCACGGTTTTTTGGGACTGGAGAGGGGTGCTGTTGGTAGACTTTTTGCACGAGTGAAGAACCATTAATGCAGCCTACTACTGAATCCTCAGTCAGGTAAAACTGGCTTATCGCCGAAAAAAGAGGACGCACCCTATTCGTGACGTGTTATTCTTGCACGATAACGCTATGCCTAGACCGCAGCTTAACGCAAGCCCAAATCGGTGAAATGCACTGGACTCAGCTGAAACACCGTCCATATAGCCCAAACCTATCCCCTTATCATTTCCACATGTTTGGGTCCCTTAAAGAATCAGTAGGAGGCGAGCGATTAGCGATTTCAGATCGATGAACAACAGATGGAGGCGTTTGTGTGCTACTGGATAGATACCCGCCCTGCTTGTCCTTATGAAAACAGGATGAAAATCCTACCAATGCGTTGGGAAAAATGTATAGACAAACAAGAGGGATATGTCGAAAAATAGAGAAATTTCTGTTTTCGTGAAACTTTTCAAAATAAATGTTTTATGAACAAAAGTTCGTTTATATTTCATCCATCCTCGTATATTGTAACTAACATGTACGTGTGTTCGATGTATCGATTAGCGCTGACTCATTCCGAAGGCGGCACGTTGCATGTTGAGAAAAATTGAAGCAGGACAATAGACGCTCGAGAATATTCTGTTGTCATAACAAGTCGTTTTCTGGAAAGCGGTCGAAATATATTTTCGTGTTTTCTAGTAATTCCTTTTGGTAAATAAATACCCTCGTCTCTGGGTCAGACACTCAGTTGATTTCCGGACGCATAATATAAATATTCAACGACGAGATACAAAGTGATATAAATAATACAATATGATATAAATAATACAAAGTGATATAAATAAAGTGCATTATTGTTTGTCAGAAAAATACGTAGTTTAAATTTGTTAGTTGATAAATAGTTTTAAATAAAAAATTGTTAAATAAATATTGATATTTTTGCAATGTCTAATAACTACGGTTCTGATTTTGTTACCACTAAATCAAAAAGCTACTTTCTCATTTTCTTTTTAATTTACACGAGTTTTGTTACACAACACAATTCCATCAAATTCTTTACACAATTTTATATTTCGTCGATTAGGTACCTATAGAATATCTTATTTTTCGAATGGAGCTTAATTTATTTTTGCAACAATTGTCTGTAATTCTCTGTTATAACAAAATAATAAGGACGTTAAATAATGTTTTTAAAAATTAATAATTATAATATTCCAACACGATTTTCTTTTATACGAATTCGTATAGTAAAAATTAGAACTGGGTGTATTTATAACTTTGAATTTTCTTTATTAGTTCAGTTAAATGAAAATTGTCCTACAGAAATTGAAAAGTTATCGATATTATTTAATTAGCCCTTAAAACATAGAAAACATTACAACACAAATTTTTGCATTAACTAAGTTCAAAGCCGCAATTTTCCACACTAATTACAATATTATAATATTGAAAATTCTGTGAAAAGGAAAATGTATTTATTAAAAGTAGGAAAACATTAGTGCCCCAGGTGAGGATCGAACTCACGACCTTAAGATTATGAGACTTACGCGCTGCCTACTGCGCTACTGAGGCCCTTAAGAGATACCGTTATTTGACAAATACGTATAGAAAACAACCCCTACTGAAACTTCATTAATCGATAAAAAATAACCGTTTTTACATTTTCAAATTGAAATTTAACTTCAAATGTGTAACATGATTTTATTCGATACTTAACATATTGATGGTAAACTAAACATGTACATAATTAATTAAGCTTTGACATGCTATTATAAACTAAAAGCTATCAAAGATACCAAAACAGCAGTAGGTTTAAAGTGACAGCAATTTTCCATTTAATTAATACCCTGAATCTTAGACATTAACAAAAGTGTATATCCGAGTAAAAGAAAAATGCAAGCGTTTGGGATGTGGTGTTAAAGGCGGATGATTAAAATATCGTGGATAGAAAAGATTAGAAATTATGGGGTACTGGAATGAGTGGGAGAACAAAGAGGGCTATGAAAGTTGATATTGTTAGATTGGTAGGACACCTTGTGAGTCATGAAAGGCTAGTTGGATACATAATGATGCGGAACCAGGAACATTGAAAGGCAGAGAGAGAGCTACATTAGATGTAGACCGTTCGCGAATAGTTTTCTAGGGAAGGTAAAGATTGCATTATTGTATAATGGAGTGGAGGAGATAACGACATACTATTCATACTTCCAATGGTGTGCTATTTCAATTTCTTACAATATTCCAAATAAATTAGTTTTCAGAGAAAAACAAAACATTTGGTATATGTTCCAATATCTAGAGTATAATAATGTAAGACATGGGCTAAAAGGTTCCGGGCCTAACAAAGAAAATACTTTTTTTTTGTTTAAAATTGACTTTATTCATCAACGTAATCTCCATCAAGTGTAACACAATCATTCCAGCGCCGCTCTAACATATCAATACCACTTTTGCAGAACAATTTATCTTTTGTTGTCGTGGTTGTTCGGACTTTTTGGCCGTCGTCTTTCAAGGTTTTTCCTCGACGTTTCGTCGCCACACACGGACGACATCTTCAGATCTCTACTGACTACAGCAGCAGTAATATCTCCTGAAGATGTCGTCCGTGCGTCGCGACGAAACGTCGAGGATAAACCTTGAGAGACGACGGCCAAAAAGCCCGAACAACCACGACAACATTAACGATGGCCGCAAAAGCTTGAACCACATAATTTATCTTTTACCTCAAAATAGGCCTCAGCTTTAGTTATAAAGCGATAACCTCTTCATTCGAGCGAAATTTCTTGCCGGCGAGCATTTTTTTAATTTCTGCGAACAGCCACTAGTCGCTGGGAGTCAAATCTGGAGAATACGGTGGTATGGAGATGTGGGAGCAATTTGAAGTTCAATTCATGTAGTTTTGCCATTGTTTTCATTGACTTGTGACACGGTGCGTTGTCTTGATGAAACAAAATTTTTTTCTTTGCCATATGCGGTCGTTTCATTGCAATTTCAATTTTGCAGCCTTCAAACGCTTTAATAACGCTATATAATTACTACAATTCACTGTTGATTGTATTTCCCTTCTCAAGATAATCGAATTTTACACCACGTACATCCCAAAATACTGAGACCATTACCTTTCCAGCCGATTATTGTATGTTACTTTCGGACGCTTTGGACGAGGTTTACCAGTTGCTGTCCACTCAGATGACGATCTTTTCGACGTTTTGATTCCGGAGTGAAGTGATCCATGTTTTATCCATTGTCACATGTCGACGCAAAAATTCCGATTTTCGTTACGTTTACGTTTAAACATGGCCAAACACTGCTCAGAATCATCAATACGTTCTTGTTTTTGATGAGCAACAGAACAGTGAGCAAACGCGGTACCCACTTTGAACAGAGCTTTAGGTTTCTCATAGTCAAATGCTCATGCAATATAACATAAAGCCAACACGTTCTTTTGATATTATATCTTTACGATGTCAGCTAACATACGCAATTTAATTTTCCGATCATTCAAACCATTTTTGTGGATTTTTTCATGTTTTCTGGTGTTACCGCCTCATTTGGACGTCCACTGCGTTCATCGCTCTACATCATCAGTGTCTCTACGACCACGTTTGATGTCAGCAAACCAACGTTTTATTTTGTTTCGGTTGTTTCCGATGGAGCGGAATTTCTATAACATTTTTCCACTTTTCAAGCCTTTGTTTCGCTTGAACGGTATTTTTTCCCATCAAGAAGCAGTGTAAAATTAAAACACGAAATTATTTTTAATCCATTGTCTCGAAAATAACAAAAGTAGCTAGAAAAGTTACTCTTAGCACAGTAACTCATAAACTAATGAATAGAATATCATGAAATTTTAACAGTTGTCTTTTGATGGTTAGTACGAACTGAAAATGAGGTGAATTTAATAAAACTAGCATCATCTATGTGTTAGGCCCTGGACTTTTCAGCCCATGTGTTAAAACTTCCATATGTGTAACAAAAGCAAACGCTAAAACCTCTTAGAAATTTTGAAAATATCTAAAGCTATAACAACAAAAACAGGCAACGAATGATCAAACTGATTATGAGATATCCCCGTTATTAAGGTTACCTGTTAAGACAGATGGGTAATTTATGTACATTTATGTTAGCATTTAAGTTTGTAAGAATTGTGGTAGGCTTCAACCATTATAAATACTATGTTAAATTATATTGTACATTCACTTTGATAATGGCATAACGGCAGAAACAAATTGTCTATTGTCAGTATTTAATAAAAATTGTGAAACATATACCAAGTGTTTTGTTTTTTTCTTAATATTAAACATGTTCCACCAAGAGCCAAGCCAGAATTCAATTTCGTTAAAATTAATTTTCCTTCTAGCAATTTGTTTATTTAATTAAATTAAATTTTGTTGAGAACATACTAAAAGGTCAAGTAATACTTTATTTTAAAGACTATTAATGGTGCATTCTTGATGAAACATTATAGAATAGCTATGTAAAAACAAGAAAATACACAAAATATTTCAACGATTTTATTACTAGAAAGCTCGACAATTGTTTCGACAAGTCGGTCTTTATCAAGAGTATTGTAGATACTACCTGAGTAACAGTAATTCAAACCTTAAATAGATAACAAATAAGTACAAAGTTACAGATGTATATAAGCGTAAATAGGGGGGGGGGGACCATCATAAACTGGTTAACAGAAGTGGACTATTGTTCGATAATATTTCAGTTTGGTTATTGACTATATTATCATTCTTTGCAATTGTTAATTTGATTTCTAAAATTTCTAGGAGGTTAAGTTTTCTACTTTTTTCAACGTTGTGAATTAATTGAATATTGTTGATATCTAAAATATGATTGTTTTCTATGCAGTGTTCTGTAAAACCTGTAGTAGCATTTTTATTTTTTATGGCTAATTCATGTTCATAAATTCTGTTTTTTAGGGCTCGACCACATTGGCTAATATAAACAGCATCACATTTGTTGCAATTTAATTTATAAATGTCATTTTTTTTTAAGTTTACTTACCAGGCTGGATGGCATATAAGAAAAAGAGTACCGGTAAAATATAAAATGAATTTATAGAGCAATTCTGTAAAGATTTATTAGAGCGCATCTCTAGAGAAGGAATACACACTTAGGTACACACTCACGTCCAATTAGCATCGGCTGTTCACCGTGGCGGCGGCGACGGACTAATTTGACAATTTGTTAGTCGTTAAAATTCTCAGCTGTCCGAGTCTGTCTGTCATTAATCGCTGCGATGGCACTGCTACTGACTGACTGACTCTTTGACGGTAAAGTAATCGAAACGATCTTCATTAATTACATTTTCTGTTTTTTTTTTGTTCTGTTCTCTATTACTAAACAACATTCACAATAAACTTTTGTGACTTTGTATAGAAACCAAATATAATAAATAAATAACGTTTTATAAGTAGGTACGCGTTTGATAGGGGAAATCCCCACCAATAGAAATTGTTTCAAATCAAACTCAAAGATGTATCGTGAAACTATTGACGATATATTTAATGTTTAATGCGGTCAGGGCTCAGGAATTCAGCGATATCTCCAAATTTTGGAAACAAAAACGCTAATTCAAACTATCTACGGTGCACTTTTTGTGAAACATTGTTGAATAAACGATGAAAGAGAAACGAAGTAATAAATAAAATAACGACGAAAAATTCGTTTTGTTTCGTTTTTGTTTGTTTTCAATTGTTTATTAGAAGAAACTCTTACAATTGTTTCGATCAACAGATCTCTTTGATAATGATCCGTTGATCGAAACAATTGTAAGAGTAGAATAACACAACAACTATAAATGTTTCACTAATTTATTACTGTACCCGACATATGTTTCGGGCAAAGCCCATTATCAAGAGTATAAAAATTACTAAAACTATCCTATCAGCTCACACTCCATTGATCTACAAAATGTTAAAATATTACACAGCAATATAAATAAAAGTAAAAAATTAAATATGCTTGAGAATCTCGAAATTAAAAGAGCATTAGAAAGGAAGCTAAATATTGTCAATAAGCAACTGGAATTAGGCCAAACATCTTCCCTCCTACTATTTATAAAAAATGTGTGAGTTGATAGGTATAAATTAGGGATAAGTGCGTGTTAGTTTTAGTAATTCTTATACTCTTGATAATGAGCTTTGCCCGAAACATATGTAGAGTACACTAATAAATTAGTGAAACATTTTATTTTATTCTACTTATTGAATACCATGTTTCACAACAAGTGTACCGTGGACTGTTTAAACTGTAAGAGTTTCTTATAATAAACAGTTGAAACAAAACGAATTTTTCGTCGTTATTTTATTTATTTAATATGTTTCATCAAGACTGCACCATGAATAGCCTTTCTTATATTGACCTGAAGTAATGTTCACCAATTTATTTATTTGAAACTCGACAATTGTTTCGGGCTTTGCCCATTATCAAGAGTAATACAAAACTCTTGTACTCTCTTGATAATGAGCAATGCCTGAAACAATTGTTGTATTTAAATAAATAAACTGGTGAACATTACTTTGAATATATTCTTCAAAATATAACTTGATGTAACTTGTCTTTTACCTACTTTAGTCTACATTTGTTACTCCTGTTATAATCCATATTGTGTTTCTCTAACTGGACAAATTATACCTCCTAATTTTTCATGTAATAAAACTCATATTATCCTCTATCCTGCCACCCCTTCATTCATGAGCATGCTTATATTACAGTATTACAATTTTATTATTGCTTCTTTACATAGTATAGCAAAGTAGAACGTCGTCTCCTCTCCCTCGATTCCCATAATCACCAAATCCCTACCTCATTAACCTTTCCTAGATTTCCATTCTATTATCTCTTTAAATTATCTATTTTTTAATTCAATTGTTCTTTGTGTCATATAACTAAGAATTTTTACTGCCCCACACTGACGTGTCACTTTATTAAGTCACATTTGTTCATAAGACAACACCTAAACACATATGGATGTATTTATGTATATATATAAATGTATATATTGTACGAAAGAGTAATAGTAACAGAAACGTCACATTATCTCGAACGGAGAAGATCAAAGACCCGCCAGGAAGACATGGAAGATCTTCCGACGAAGCAGCGTGAAATTTGTCGGTGTTTAGTTCTATTAATTAGGCATAATTATCCGAGTTCCACCAAGACATTATAAATAACTTGCCGATTTTAATTAGAAGTGTGAATTTGCTCGGTTCATTTCGGAAGGCTTTCAGATAAAGCCGACACCAGTCAAAACTAACTTAATCTAAATTTGCATATGGACCACGGATGCTGTAGGTAATGAAAATTCATCTGAATGAGAATATTTTGACATATAATTTCGTTTTTTCCTTTGGAGGGGTGGCATCATTAAAAAGTAGTTAGCCCGGTTAATTTTCGATACCGGAAAACCAAAACGGGAAAAACGTCGTTATAAAATTTTCATCACGTTAATGATGTTAAAAATATAATCAAACTGTCTTTGTGATTTCGCAAAGACTTCTTTGTATTAGAAGTGTTTAATATGCTGATGTTACAATATACCTACTTATATGTGCTCAAAACCTACAATTTTCAATTTCGATAAAGGGGTGAAATGGGGTTGATAGGAAAAAATTGGTATGTTTTTTGTTATTAAAGAAATTGGTTGTCTCTATAGAATACAACAAAGAGATTTCAATAAAACTCTGAACAGTGCACAAAATAAAAAATTGAGATACATCCTCGGTTAGTGTACTGTGAAAACTGCCATCGCGATTTCGAACTGATCTGTAGATGTTTGCTACTTATTGAAGGATTCGGTAATATTAAACAAGGTACTTTTCTAATAAGGATATCGACTTGTGAGCATATCTTTATTTTTGTTCTATTTGGTTACGTGTCTACCATGTAGCTAGTCACGTTGTTGCATCCCTTGGACCTCCAACTTCTTTATTATCATTGCAAGATGCGTAACGTTTTCACGCTGACTTTCTAAATTCTGATTTTTAGCTCCTTTGTTAATTTATTACCAATTCCATTCCTTTGTCAATTTAGTCTCGAATCCTTTCTGAATTGCACTACCATAAATCGCCCATAAATTCCAATAATTTTTCTAGCTGTAACTGTCAACCCCCTAATCCTAACGTCCGTCAATTTGTATCAAATTTCTGTCACATTTATAACCATACACCAATACGCTACAACATGTTTCAAATCCCACCTTCCTCACTTTTAACACCCATCATCATTGTTCTCATCAAATTTAAACACACCTCCATCCCTTTCCAACTTATTCTAAAATCTATAAATAACCTTTTTCTAAAAAAAGATCATAACAAGCAAAATCAATTCATATTAAATTAAAGGGTATAAAACAAACACTTGGTTAATTTTCACTAAATTTATTATCAACTCGACAATATTGTTTCGACGAAATATCGTCATTTTCAAGAGTACAACAAAATTATACTAAAAATTATAATGGGTATTATCTAATTTATACCTGGTTTTGGGTTTTACCCAAATTACACAACAGGAGGGGTGTATTGTTGTTATACAGTTCTGTTTGTAAATTTACGATATTCTGTTTATTTAAAATATCTTTTCTTATTTCTAGGTTTTCTACAGAAAGACTTTTAAACAAATTCCTAAATTTTCTAAACACCATTGACCAAAAAATACAGTTCACCATAGAAAAAGAAATTAATCAATCAATTAACTTCCTTGATTTAACAGTAACTCGAAATAATAATAAACTTTGTTTTAAAATATATCGGAAACCTACAACTACCGACACTATCATTCCCTTTAGTTCGAATCAGTCTAACAATATTAAAAAAGCCTTTTTCACACAGTGCTATACATAGGCTAATTAATACCCCCCCTCAGTCATAACGATTTCATTTTAGAAGTTAATACTATTAAACAAATAGCACAAAACAATGGATATCACACTAAAATAGTAGATCACTTGATCAAACTTAAACTAAAACAAAAAACCCGACAAACTTTATACAATGTAAAAAACGAAAAACCTGAACACATTTTTCATTCACTACAATATGTACCCTTAACAAGCCAAAAAATTAAATCAAATTTGAAAAAACACGGTATTCAAGCAATTATTTCGAACAAAAAATCTCTAGGTAAGCTACTTGTTAATAATAAACAAAAAACAGATATCCTTGATAACAGCGGCATATATAAAATTTTTTGTAAACAATGTGATGCTTTTTTTATATTGGACAATGTGGTAGAGCTGTTAAAACACGTGTAAATGAGCACCTAGAAATAAGAAAAGCTATTTTAAATAAACAGAATATCGTAAATTTACAAACAGAACTGTATAACAACAATACACCCCTCCTGTTGTGTAATTTGGGTAAAACCCAAAACCAGGTATAAATTAGATAATACCCATTATAACTTTTAGTATAATTTTGTTGTACTCTTGAAAATGACGATATTTCGTCGAAACAATATTGTCGAGTTGATAATAAATTTAGTGAAAATTAACCAAGTGTTTGTTTTATACCTTTTATTTAATATGCATTTTCACACTGAATGCACCGTACAAAACTTAAACTTTATCATATTAAATTATCTATCTATCAGCTATATTCAACTTATATCAACAACCAAGTCTAATCAATTAATAATATTCAAGCGATAACTCAATCGTGACGCAACGCTTCCCGGTAGATGCTACCAGAATTATCCGTTGTAAAAAGTGTAAATATATGTATATAAAACCTGCTCAAAGACTTTAATTCAAACGACTTACAAACGCTACTTCAACCAAGATTCAACACAAATACCTGGACTTCATCAAATTGCAGTCCAGGACGATTCATAGAGAATCAGAACACACGTTATGGACTCGATATCCTTATTATAAAAGAACCTTATTTAACATTACTGATATCCACAAATAAGTAGCAAATTTCTACAGATGGCGTTCACAACGCTGCATGCATTTATTCAGTGCACAAAATATTCGATAACTTAACTGACACATGTCTCTAGACAAACTAGATCGATGCTTAGCGTTTAGGAGGTCACCGGTTCGAACTTGGGTCTGGCTGCTTTACTGCAAGTTTTCTGTGGTTTCCTTGGATCCTTTTGGAAAATGCTGGGGCAGTAATATTTCACAGATAATCTTTCATCTTTTTTTCCCTAACCACACCACCCACGCATTCCCACGATACCTGCAAAGAGCCTGAAGAGAGCCTTACGCCCTACCCTCCGGCTTTGCACTACAGTGTAGGTCGGAGGGACTGCCCGCCCACCAGCACGAGTAGCTGGTGGGAATGAAACACAAAAGTTTTTTTTTTCTAGACAAAGGTACAATTTTCAAAAAGATGTGATAAAGAAAATTTTGTAAAGAAAAATGAATAAGTAAAAGGTCGTGTGGACCGGCAACGTTTCTGTGAATATATTTTTATTATTTCACGTTAAATTAACGATATGTTTATATTAGATGTATCTATAAGATTGAATTGGATCCCTTATATCGAATAGCATTTCCTGTTTTTGTAAAGGTACTTCATACTTTTTTCAATTTCTACTTTTCGGCAATAGCAAGAAGAAAAGAAAAAACCGCCGGTCATTTCTAGTAATTTCGTCAGGTTACATCAATTAACAGATACAAAACCATCGGATATAACGGTAGGTAGCACAGGACATATGGTATATGTATACAAACAGAGGTGTATAGCATTCGACGACTATTAACAACCTATACCTCCAATGACAATTCATTCAATTCAGTTTCAATATTTGCTCCTTCAAATCAATTCGAACCGCGAACGGATCAATAGCCACTCGAAAAGGCTCAATTTAGTCAGGTCTAGGAGTTGTCTCTTTATTTGAGTAATTGCTTTTCGTATTTGTGAAGCCCTTAATCTCGTTTTCTTTTCTTTAATTTATTTTCCGATGCTGATACGTCCGAATTGAAGCGGCTCTTTTCTTTATACTTAAAGTCCCTTTTTTATTGGTGTTCCTAAACGATCTTCTACCGTCCTATCCTATCTCATTATCCCTGCTGAGTGGATATAGTGTCTGTCCACTTTTATTAATAGAATTTCTATTCATACTATATCCGGTTTCACATATTTAATAAATTAAATGTTGAAATAAAAATAAAATAAAATCAATCCAAATACAGCCTGATGGGATATAATGCAAATATAAGCATTTCATTAAATATAAACAAAAAAGTGATAATAATGTAACTAATAATTCTTTAAATGTTGAATTGCTTCAGGCGTTACTTTTTGATAACTCATCTTAACGATAAACACAAAAAACTACTTTGTTTATTGTCTGTCAAACTGATAATAAACGAAGTAGTCTTAATAATTTTTTATTTTCAGTATCAAAACGATTAGCCGATTGAAATTGTTATAATACCTATAGATAAATACTTTTTCCAAATAAATAAAAAATATATATTAAACAGTAATAAATACATTTTTTATAGAAAATTTGGCTCTTTTCCATGAGAAAAATTGTACTTCTATTTACCCATATTAATTTCCTAACCTAAGTAACTCCATATGTCTAGATAGGAATACCTACTAAAATACTGTATAGCAAGTAATAATTTGTGAAATTATTTTTTATTACTTGGTCACCTTTTTATAATGAATAATTTAATACCTAAATCATTCATAATTAATTACCTACAGTGCCACACACTAACGATGTTGAAAATGACGGGCACCAACACATGTGATAATAAAAAAACGCATTTCAGTTGTTTAAACATTTAACACTACTGTGATAAAAGACTTACTTGGAAAACAAACGTAGTGGCATTGGTGCTTAGGTTTCCATGATCGCACATTTTCACATTTAATTACGATAAAAACACTAAAGTCAATTGTCTCATTATATGCACTTTCCCCGAACAAGTAACAATATGGCGAGCACATCCTTTTCAATACAACAGGTTGCTGCGATCTATATTAATGACAATAACAAAACAAACCATAACATGTGTCAACATTCCATAAACACGTTGTCCGATTCGTTGTCTCTCTTACTCCCTTTGCAGTATACGGTTATGTTATCAGTGCTCTTCTAGCTTCAATAAGTTCCACATATCGTATGTGACCATTAAAAAAAATTTGATTTGTAAATTTTTATTTTATTGCAATGAAAACATTTTTTTATATTGTTATACTATCAACCAAATTTTAATATACCCAATACACATCTTTTATATTTATAGTAATATTACACCAATGAATATTATATTTTAAGGACCAAATAAAAGAATGTTCACGATCATTTTTTATATGAGTGCGAAAATTAAAAATAAATTTAAGTGGGTAATAATACAATTATTCCGTGTTAAAGATATTAAATGTCACCCAAGAGTGAAATACATCAAAAATAATGTAGAAACTTGTTATCTTATTGCTATATACTTTCCTGAAAGAGTATTTATATACGTGATTTTGACTGTTTCGAAGGCGCATGGAGAAGTTTAATTAACAATTTTTTATTAACCTTTGATTTTGAATCCTAAGATAGGCAAAAAAATCACTTTTAATTATCTAATAGTTGTACTAGAAGTACATTATTTTTATTAAATATGTTCACTGTGCGTATGCAACCGCTCAATTTCAATACAATATTGCGAATAGTGTAGTATAACCAGGTTTAATCAAATTATTTTTGTTACAATTTCCATGTTATCGTTATACAATATTTTGAATTAACGTACTGGATATGTAGGATCTAAAACCTACTCGAAAGACAAAATTCTATATATGGGGTATGATGTAGTTTATTTGATTATCGACTATTACAGTATATTCATAAATTAAAAATCAGAAAAATATTGGAAGAAATTTTCCCATTACCCGAACTTTGATATTTAAAATGTGATCTACCAGTTACTTTAATTAGTATACAATTATTTCTATAAATAAAAAATAACGCTATTGATATTAGAGCTTCTGTCACGTATACTCTACTATACTAAATTTACACAATCGCTGTTTTTATAGTGTAGAATAATTAGTCAAAAACCATTTATATAAAATCAAATTGAGGATCTTAGCAACACCATAGGGATGAAACATTGTAATGATAACAATTTGAACAAGTATGGGGTGTACGGCTGAAAATTAAAATTACTTATCGGTGAATCAGTCTATATAATACGTCCTACAAAGAACTAAATAATCTGTAAAAATTTAGAAGCAGTTTAAATATAAAATTAAAATGTTTAATATCACACTTACCTTCAATTTTATACGATAATAATCTGCCGTGAATTCCATGTTTGAGAATGTAGTACCAACAAGTTACCGACTCAATTAAAAGAAATATTATGAGAAAAATAAATTTTTACGGAAAACCTGTCGATTTTGTTTTTATATTTCGTAAAATTTAGCCTTTCCATTAACTTGACAAATTCGCTTTTAAGCTTATTTATTAAATGTTAAATTCACGCTGGACGTCTAAAAAGTACATTGTAAAAGAAGGGAATGTAAGGATGATGGTGTTATAGGGGATGTTTTGTTATAAAAATCCCTCTCTTTCTTTAATCTCATCATTTATTTGATAATTATTAGAATGAAGCCCTATAAAAAAGAAAAAGAAATGGTGAGAGAAATATGTGTTCGTCCAAACTTATTAAATGAATGGAACGAACAACATACAGCTCGAACCAATAAAAACACTAAGATGTCTTCTATGACACAAAGGGGAAGATTTCTTTTGACATTCAGCGAGCGACAGCAAGCAGATTTTCTGAATATTCGCAAATTTTCCGTTTTTCTGACTTTCTTTTCGATTTGTCACAACATACGAGACTGAAGGGTGTGAGTGTTTCATTTTCAAATTTTCATTCTTAGGGCGCAAGAAGAAGCGATTCGATTCGATTCGATTCGGCAAGAGAGAATCCGTCTTTTCATGACTTTTTTCATTCTTTTTCAATAGGCGATTAACTTGAGAAATTCCTAACACAAACTTCATTCAATTTCATCATCATCATCCAATACCTCTTGTTCTTATTCTTACCCCTTTTTAACAGAGAAAGCAATATTAGTCATGTAATGAAATTTATTACAACTAACATTATGTTTATATCACTATCACTAATAGTAATTAGTCAATTGATCAATCAATTAAATCACAAGACTTGGTTTTGTTTTGTTTTTTTTTAAAAAAAAGAAATACTTTTTCAACATCAAAAAAATCTCTATACGACGTACAAAATGAAATAAAAAGAATAAACAACAGTCCTAATCGTCGATCTGGGCTGGAACCGATTAAAAGTTGTATTGTACACAATTATTAATATAATAAATAGAATATTATTCGTAATTTTCAATAATTCAACCTTTTTTTTGTCGCCGTAGAAAAAAGATCTTCAAACAGCTGTGAACACTATTGTGTTTGATAACCCTTTTTCTATTTACTAGGACAAGAAAAAAAAAGAACTTAAAAAAAGTGTACAAAAGAAGAAACATTTTCAACGAAGAAGTTCTTACACATTAATCTTTTCGTACATCTTCTCGACATGTGTCAGTGTGTGAAAACTCCTTCGCGATGATAACTATAATCTATTAATCTAAAAACTAAATATCCATTCAATATTAATGACGTCGCGTGTCCAGGGCGAGATTTGTTTTAATAACGACCTGAAATTAGGATTAGAACAAAAACATATTAACAATGAGTTCCACTTTCAATAATATGTAATAATAGCGTGCATCATTCTACTACACTAAATGAAGAAAAACGGTCTTTAAAGTATTCGAACTTTTAAACTGTGTCACACTATATGTTATTTAATGTACATATTTCTAAAAGAAAAAAACAACTAATAAAACTGCAGTGTCAGAAAATAAAAGTAGCCAATTCGTAAACAAAATTTACATTCAAAAAGGACTTCATTTATTACACTAACCTCTTTAAACATATAGAGCGTGTCATTAAAATTCAATAAATAACTGATTGGCTTGTTTATTTTATGACACTACTTTTGTATGAAAATGTAAAATCTTCTGGCTAACAAATAAAATTTTTGACAGCCCAGTATTCGGTGTTGTTCGCGTTTCTATAAAGTTATTAACAACATGACTTTAAAAGAACAAAACCTTATTTCACACTACATATGTGAATTCACACCTTAAAAATTCAGATTTTTCTGCTCAAGTTAAAAAGGACCTTTTATATAAAAACGGAAAACTTTAAAAAACTGGGTTTGAGAATCATATCATTTAAAACTTTTTAATTTCTTATTGTGTTGTAGAATGTAGTGATTTTATCTACTTGAAAACATTCCTGATTTTTTAGTAATTAAAACTTTAAAAATCAAAATTAAACATATTCATCTAATAAATACACCAATCGAACTAATAAAATAGTGTTTACGGATTTATATATCAATTAATTCAAAATCAGATTTTAGAGATATGGTGTGTTTTATTAATATTTTATTAGAACGTTTCTGAAAAATAAGCAAGTTATGGTGCACTCTAATATTTTATAAACGTTCACTACATGGTCCTTGTGATAAAAATTAAAGAATCACGTAAATTCTACCCATAAAATACACTGAACTAGCAGTTGGAAACAAATGTTAGGTAAATTACAACAAAAGGTAGTATTGGATATACGTAATATTTACTTTAATTTTTATAACCGGAAAGAAAAATATCTACTAAAATATCTTTTAACTAGATCTTCAAAAAAGCAATAGCAAGGTAAAATAAAATTTTTGGAAAGTGAATACAATAAGGTTAAAGATGGGACAAAGCAGTCAAACAACAAATTTCTACAGGTTTCGTAAACAAAATAAGAAATTGTGAGAATTAAGGTTGACCTGATTTATGAAAAAATTACTCTTCATTTTTAAGCTTTTACTGAATTAGAAAATAACTAAATAAAATTGATTAATATTATAGATGGAAATATATATAATCGAAACAAGAGATTTTATAGTCGCTACTGCTTAGGCGTGTTAGCCATAACAAACAATATTGAACGTTTTTTCTTTTACTTACGTGGAGAGTAAGATCTGGAACGGGAACGATCGTAACGCCTACTGCGACGGTAATATGGCGATGGGGATCTGCGGTATCTAGAAGAACGGTAGTAATAATCACTGAAAATTAAAGAACCATGAACATGCATCCCGACACCCACTAACATTGACGATACTAGTAAGAAACGCACCTTCATTTTATGGGAAACTAACAAAAATAGAAATATGTACTCATTTGTTCTCTTGAATGCCACCAAAATCAGTAAAATAAAGGACCTCTTGTAAATTAAATGGAAAATGAGATAAGTATGAGAATGATTAAAAAAAACGACCATTTATAAGGTGAAATTTGCTGAATTTTCAGCTGATCATTGAAGAACCAGGTAGAATAGTAAAGACAAAATACTGCAGTATTGACGAGTGTTTCTACGATTAACATTTTCCTTAAGAGGTTGACAATCCAAGCCAACGAATCGTTGTAAAAGAAAAATACATTCAACATGTTGTCTTTATTCTTCTACGTGCTTCTCCGCCAAACAGCTGAGAACTCAGCAATTTTACGTCATATAGCACGCATTGATGATACAAATTCAGCAAATTTAACTGTTGATTGATTGAAAACAAGTGAAACTTTCCAAATGCATTTATTGTCTTTAGGTTGTTAATATATTAATAATGGTTAACCAAATGTTAACGGCGTCGATATAAAATTTTATAATCATAAGGCATATTTGCAAGTCTTTCTTCTTTCTCTCAATTAGATTACACAAAAGATATAAAATTATCGCCAAATAGCCTTTGATTTTCATGTTATTCAAAGCTAGATCTCAAAAATCGGACTTACTACTTTTTTTGTTTATTCCTTTTTCATTAATGTCGGTTATGAAACAACCAAGTAAGATACGAAAAAGTTTTAACAGACATATCTTAACATAGAAGTTTCAAACCAATAATATCCCTGTTAATACAAGAAGTCACAAACGACACAAATAGTATGACTTCTCAAACAAAACAGGTAATTAAAAGTAGCATACAGTTAAGCCATAAAAACCCCATATAAAATAAACATTGATACAGTAGTTCTTAACTAAAAGAAGTATTTTTCAATAAAATGTAAAAACTTACTCTCTGTCCCTATCGCGGTCTCTTCTGCGGTCCCAACGTTCACTGTAAAGAAACAGGCAAATTACAAATACGAAAAATTATGAAATTAAACTGTAATCTCTTTATTAACCTGAAAATCCTAAAGAAATTAATGAAGAACATGTATAAAAAATAACAACCAATAGTTATAATAATAATTAAATGAGTAATGGTGACTAAAGCCAGACAAGAAATAGTTTTTTTTTTATTAACCAATTCAAAAAGATAATAATTTTCACTGGTGTTAATCATTTAAAATAATTATTCATTTTATAAATTACCTTCACGTATACTAACATAAAATAACAGAAATAATGTAAAGAGGTGCCTTTGCAAAGTTAATTAACCTGTTCATCTCTTCAGTACCTTGCCTAAAGACCTCTTGTAATTAATTTACCAAAATATAACAATATCATCCAGTTGAGAAACATTACAACCAGATGCAGAATTTAGTTACAATTGGCAATTGAAATAAACATCAATATCTAACTTACTATGTGGGTTTTCCCATATAAATCCCAGGCGTTGGGGTGTGGGCTCTTTCAGTTATGGAGAAGTCAACCCTTATACTTTTACCATTGATTTTAATTCCGTTGCATTGGTCTTTGGCTACCTTCGCATCGTCAGAGTTTTCGAAATATACAAAAGAGAAACCCCTCGACCTACCGGTCTATAACAAACAAAAATCGTTTTTTATTATGGCTTAAAACAACTAAAAACTAAATATGAAAGATGTACGAAACGTTTAACATACAATTTTTTTTTATTGATTGTTGTGATTATCTAATTTCCTTTAGCTACATTTACAATGGGTCATTTTCATTATTAAGATTCACCCAATAGTTTATTATTAATAAATTATTTAAACAAAAACAAAATGCAATTTCATTTTTAATACTTTACCTTAAAATTACCTTTGCTACAAATGTAGTAAAGTTAGTGTTTGTTGTATAAAAATTTACTGTCTTTAGTATAAACGAACTGAACGAAAATACAAAACATCCGTCAGTGTCGAATTCTAAAATTTCTTCTCCCTGTGTGCATCAAGGCGTTTCATATTAAAGACAAAACGACTCAAATTCACAGGTTAAAGGTATATTGCAAGCCATTGATACAAGTAATTTCGTTTGTATTTGTTTTCACAAAAATGGAAAAAAATGCCATTTGCTTGAAAAGTTAAATACATTTACATATAGTGTTTCTTCTCTACATTCTTTTACAGAAAGTTTTACAAAAAACCTTGAAAATTTAGATAACAGAAAAATCATTGAAATAATCTTAAGGTCATATTATAAATAAATTTTAATTTGAAATAAACAAATTGTTAAGTTTTAGCTTTTCATTATTTTTGTGGAAATGGGACAACCTACTCAAACAAACAATCAAATTAATAACCAACCTTGGCATCAATGACTACTTGTACTCGTTCAACAGGCCCATATTTTGAGAAAAGGTGGTACAACTCCTCCTCCGTTGTGTACACACTTAAACCAAAAACGCCCAAGCATCGGGACGGTTTGGGATTGTCTCGAGTGCCTAGGTGTCGTCTCCTGCTCGACATAGGACTGTGAGAATGAGATCTACGACTGTAACCTTTGCCCCGCGAATGAGAACGTGACCTACTACGAGAATATTTTGACACTTTGTAATGTCTGTCTGAACGTGATCTACTGCGCGATCTAAAAAAAATAAACCATGCTTAATTTATTAGCAGAACACTGGAAGAAAAACAAATTGAGAAAAATTGTAATAACCATTGCCAGGAATGAATTATATCGAGAAACTGTTGCAGACTAAATACAAGCCAGGTTTCATATTTTTGCACCAAGTTAATTTATTATGTTTTTTATTTATATTTGTGAAAATATCTTCATATTGGAAATAAACCCATTTAAAGTAAGAATGTGTTGATAATTCAAATTCAACAAATTTTAAACTATCTCTTATTCACTTTTAAAATATTTCCTTTAAAAAATAAAACTTTTTCTTGATGATTCTGATTTTTTGTCCAATTATTTCATATTTTAGGATATTAACCTAATAAATAATTATGTAATTATCAGTTCAAAAGAACTTTAAATTCGATTTAACCATGGGCAATTTCCCCACACTTCCCTTGGCAATGACCTTACAACAAAACAAGCAGTAAATACTTTCAAAAATACCTCTAAAGAAGATTTAATTAAGTACCTGTATTTCCTGTCTCTGTCATCTCTTCCCCTCCTTTCTCTATCACGCTCTCCTTCCCTATACATTTTACGAGAATGGCTAGGGCTCCTGAAAACCATTACAATAACTGAGCATTTTAGAAATTTGTAGTATTTTTTCATTTTTCATGAAGAAATAGAACACATTAAATATAGAAATATGTACAACTACCTATTCGGTATTTTTATACAGAATTTGTAAATTGTAACACAATGTGATGTAATTCAACCCTTGTTTTTGACTTTTAAATTAATTCTGCATTTTTTGTGTCGATTTACAATTAATATTCCATAAATCTTTTCTAGTAATTTATGAGAAATTTTAAACATGTATGTTAAAAAACATAAATTTTTAAAAAATAACTGTGGAAGTTTCATTATTTTTTGTTTGACAAAATTTGCAGTCTCATAGGCAGCACATTGCCAGCTCTGTTCCAAAATTTCATGTTACCACTTAACGATTATGATAAGATTCGACATAGTCTTAAGAACTAGAAAAATCTATTGAAATCATCAAGTTTTCTTACTAAGCCTACAAGTGTCTTCTTAAATAAAATCTGCATCTAAAATGGGAAGGTCAATTAATCAAACAATAGAAATGCTGTATGAAAATGAACAGAGTAAAGCATATATGAAGGTTGTATATATGCTTGAGATTTTCATAAACAATATTTCTAGGTAAATAGGATACTTCTATATTTATACACGAAATCTCTCAATAACCACGGGTTTTAGGTAAGACAAACAAAACCCTCAACAAATTATTGCAAAAAACAATTTTTTTAATTGTCTTATATGTAATAATTAGAATAAACGTTTACACTATAGTATTTTATCTTTACTAACCTTGAGTAACTTTTGCCTTTGTGATTTCTTGGAGATTCGTCACGCTTTGCGTGTGGTGAGTGGTCGTTCATCTGTTTATGGGGTGGTAACGAGTGGCTCTCCTATATTTAACAATAGTTTGATCAATATTATACAAACTCACGCCTTTATCTTTAGAGACTGAGATTACAACTGATTTTAATGTTTATCGATAAAATTATTATTCCCAATAGTGGAGAAATTGAAAGAACATGTCTAGAAATAACGCGTAGAAAACGTGACTGGGTTAGCGCGAGAAATGCCGGCACAACACATCCAAACTTCCAAACACATCACATTTCCTATTTTTAAATCATGGATTAAAAATAGTACTTACGTCTCGGTCGCTCATTTCACAAGCGAAATGAAACTGGAAATACTCAAATAACTTTAATTAGACTGCCAAATTCATGCACTACTAACTTCACCAATGAGATCACAACAGGATTTGCGATGGCGTTAGACTAAAAACGGAAGTTTACTCGACAAACATGCGCGGATTGGTCGAAATTGAACAACTGTCAAACACTACGTTTCCTCTCTTCTTCACCTTTTTACGCGCGGTAATTTAAATCGTCAATCAAATAAAATAATAAAAACGATAACCAAATACACATTTTTATCCACAAGTAAGCACAAATTGTAAAATCATAAATTTAATTGTATCCATGCATATTAGAATTAGCGATGTTGGTGCTTGTTGGTGGAGAGTAAATAATAAAAAATAATCAATCAAAATGTAGCAGAAATAAGATTATTACCTTTATTAATATCACGTCTATTTGGATAAATAAATAAACAATTTCTTAAGATTGATTAATGCATTTATAAATATGTAAAGATATTAGTAATCTTCTGAAGTAGAACGTAATCTACATTGAAATTTTTCTATTACCCGTCAGATGGCGCCATAAACAACTTTCGAATTCGTGACATACCGAGTGTTTTTACATATTCAAATAGCAATCTGTAAACACTTAAAAGTATTTCTTAATAAACATTGTTACGTCGTTTCTTATAAAATTTGATCAAGTAAAAAACACCTCATTACTGCAGTAAGTACTTTTTCATTTTATCTACCGATAGGGTAAGTTCAAATTTTTAATTTTTAAAATGAGAACATAAAAATTATTTATCAAATATAACATTATTTTGTTAAGGAGAACAAAAATCTGGCACGAAGGTAAATAGGTAAATGAGTCGATAAAATGATATAGAAAACGGCGTTGTTTGGAATATAACGTGCGAAATTTTTGAAATATGGCCAGATTAACCAGCTCTGGAGGCTTTTTCCGTAATTGAGAACAGTTGGGAGGGGTTGGGTGGAAAGTCACTTATGTAATTGGTTCATCTGGATACATTTAGTGAGATTTCGCGTGACCAACTTTTTAATTTCCATCTTTTATCTTTTCGCTTAATTACTTTATGATTTCGGCATTTGTTGTTAGAATAAATGAATAAAATTACAGGAGCGCGAGTCGTCATATCTCTTGTGTTTCATTTTCGTGTATGAATCATGGAAGTTAATGTTTGTCGTGACGTGACGGCGCTTTATGGCAAAATGTAACTTTTAAACTGCCTTCGGTGAACAGGGGAATGTAAATTAAATGGACGTATGTTTCAAAAGAATGATACCGAAAAAAGAAAAACATACCGGGAAGGTAGAAAAGTGAACAAACCTTTCTAATTAAAATTATTAATACAAAGTGGTAACAGTTTTCATAAAAAGATAGTGTTTATTTGTCTGTTTATCTGTGTGTCTTGTATATAATCACAAAATACAAATTGGAATTTTAAATGGTTTTTTTTTTATTCGAAAGGAACTATTACTATAAAGGTGTTCTGGCACGGACACAAGATTTCATTTAGCGGGAGGAGGGGGGATGGGGTGGGATTTTATGTGATTTTACGTATCTTCTAGAAAAATAATTCTAAACAAGAAATGTTAGTTTGTTATCCATGTAATACTTGTTTGACCATGCTGAAGGTAGCAAGGTCAAGAAGAGATAGTTTTTGTTAAGAGATCAGTGATCGGTCAAAGAACAGTAGAACATTAACATAACAAATGTATGTGTTTTTGGCTTGAAATCGTGAACAAATACTAAAGCTGTTTGTTTCCGAAAAATAGAAAAGGGTCATACAGAGAAATTAATTTAAAACATCAGGGATGGTGTCTTGTAGTGGTAACCTTAATAATTAATATTCAAGAAATCGATGTTATGGTTCAGATTTTTTATGATTTAAAATTTCACTTCGATTTTGTTCTTAACCAGACTTCCTTACTTTAAGTGGTGTGGCGGTCAATGCCACATAAATTCGTATATTTCTATTGCCCTTTAGGAAATATGAAGGTGATTTTTAATTTTATTACTTTCAATCGAGTTTTTGGACGGAAAATTGTGAAACATCTTTTAAATATTAAAATAAACACAATAAACGCTTTTAATTTTATATCTATGTAAATCAAAATTATTTTGTATTCTATTTCTTTGTGTTTTTGTGTCTGTCTAAATGTTTCTTAATATTCTATTCTAAATCTTTTGTATTTCATCTATCTGTACCAAAAACTATTATTACTGTACTTTCGTATAATACCTGCTAACATTTCAACTTCGTGTACTAACCGCATGACGGCTGTCCTTTGGTATCCTCTCTAATTGCAATTTTACGATGGGTTTCTTCGGTGATTTGGATCGTTGATGTATTTCTTGATATTTCTCGTCTCAAAAATTTCCATGCTCTTGTACTTTAAGTTAACCCCGTAATAACAAAGGAACGTATAGATTTATTAAATATTTGTCTTAAACAAAACTATATGGTGTTTGACAATAGGTTTTACAAGGTCTTGCCATGGGAAATCCGTTGAGTCCGTTGTTAGCAGATATGTTCATGAATGAATTAGAAATTAAATTAACTTCGAATATTTTGTTTAAAAAATGTTTATATTAGTATCGCTATGTAGATGATATCCTAATATGTTTTAATGATACAGATAGGCAATTGAAAAACCTTTTTAACGTAGTTAATAATTTACATCCAAAAATTAATTTCACACTAGAAGAAGAACTTGACAAATCTATAAATTTTTTAGACTTTGTTTGCAGCAAATATTTTGAAGAAAATGACTTTAATATCCCTGGGAAAAAGAAAATTACTATTTTTCTAACTTTCCCAATAGAGTACACATAATGAACGACTTCACACATACTTTAGATTTTTTTACTAACAAAAACTTACGAAACATATTTTATCAAATTCAGTATTACCAACTATTATTTAAACCATAAAATCAGACTTTGTAAAATACATGTAAATAGTAGTACCGTTAATATACATCATTTTAATCACAGTCATCACATCTTTTTTATCAACTTTATACACCAATCATTCACACAACGACAAATCTACTTGCGTTACTAATTAACTTTATTTTCACTTATAGCACATATATTATTGTAAATAACAGTATTATTCTTTTTTTTAAAGATGTTTAATTATGTTTTCAATATACTTGGTTTGTATGTTAAATGCTATTGTAAATGATTTTCAATCTTTAAAGTCCGTAAAATTCCGTTTAGCGCATGGGAAACTTAAATATCTGTCCCCGAATGGGCATTGTTGGTTGCACACTCAAAGTACATCATTTTCTAGTACAGAGAATATTGCTTACGCTCGGTCCATATTAAAATCACGTCTCTGGTCGCTAAGGAGTATGTGGGTATATCAGTTCTTTTACTTATATTGTTTTGTAATACATATTTAATGTAACAATTTGTTGTTTGACTGCGAGTTACATTTATAGAAAGTCGAGAGCCAGGGGAATTGGTATCGGTGAGGCAAGGTTCGAAAACCTACCCCGATTGCATTTTTCTTTTAGATATATCCAATTTGTTGTCGTCAATAAGGCGCCGCCGCCGCCACCGTTACGTCGGCGGCGTTGGCGATAGTCGCGGGCAATGCTTTTATCTTACCGGCATTGTTTTATGAAGTTTTCGTCTGTTAGCCGCCACAAAGTAGCCAGCTTGTAGTGGGGTAATGTGTGTAGTAACGAAATCAGTGAACTTTACCAGCCCAAAGAGGCTCTTACCTCTAAACGAACGAAATTACATTGGACGTGACGACTGGCACACTCGTATACCACCCCCGCACTTACACTTGCCATTGCCCACCGCCGCCCACCCTAGACCGACCAACCAAACGCAACCCCTTTCATCGCGCTCGCTTCTTCTGTCGCCGAATTAAGCCCCGGCCCGAAAGAAATGTACTTCAGGCGCCGCCACCACCACCGTCCGCTCTTAATTAAGTTAGGGGATGGACTGTTGCTAAACAAATTTGCCGTAAAATCCACCGGTCACGCTAACAATACTTTACATAATAGCTATAATGGGCCAATGTTAAAAATAATAATAATAAAAGAACAAAACCACTGTGGTAAGGAAAATTAAATTTAATTCGTATTGGATATTTCTTTCTAACTATGAACGAATTTTAAAATGTAAAGGAATCAATCCTTGTAAACGTTTTTATTTATTTATTCTTTACATCATTTAAAGTACTGGTTGGTTACTTTCGATGGAATGTGTAAGTTTTTCGCAATATCACACGCTCTTGAGTGTTTGAAATAAGAGGAGGGTCAAAAATTCCAGGAGCCCCCTTCCTCGAGAATCATATATTTACAATTATTGATTATTATGAGGAAATTCAAAACTTGGTAATTAAGTGTGGTCAAATAAAAGAAAAAATATATCAACCTAAAATGTTATGTAGGCGGAGGCAGTTATGTATTTTTGGAATATATATATATATAGATATATATATATATATATATATATATATATATATATATATATATATATCTTTTTTCAGTAAATTGATATAGGTACCTACTATAAACGAAAAGTTGATTTTTGTGTCAATTCTACTATTTCAAAAAGTTTTTTTGTTGTTAATGTTGTTTGTTATAAATACTTTATCATTTTAAACCAAAATAAAATAAAACAGAATTGAAACAATAACAACTTTAATTGAAACCGAATGTTTAATGTAGAGAGAACAGATAAGAAGTGAAGTCTTTTTGAAAAGAAAATATTGAGAAAACTATTAGGGAGAAGCTAGATGAATTTTGATTACAGAAGGGAGCCAATCAGAAACGGATGAGATTTGAATAGAATATTAACACGAAATTGTATGAAAGTTTAAAGACCATAGATGCTAAACAAATCTAACATTAAAATGCAATTAAGAAGGAACAGGGGCCATAGGCGTCATGCTGTTAGTAACCGAAATCTGAATGTTAAAGGATTATAGGAAAGTACAAGTAATAAAGTAATTTAGATAGAGTATAATAGAAAGGTATAAACACAAAAGAATTCGAATTTGAATAGATGTTTGCATAGTAGCGATAAAATAGTATAGAAGAGTAGTATTTAGAATAGAAATATTTAGAATTATATTTACATATCAGAATACCAAATAATATTATAATACAACATAATAAGTAAATACATATTTACAAAAATGTCTGGCGAGTAAGAAAAAGTCGCCACAGTTTCAAAAAAGAAACTGTAACTGGTAAAGCTGATATATTTGAAATATTTATGTAAAAAAGAATGCAGTAAAATATAATCATTAATACGGATTTTCTTTATAAACCAGGTAAAACATCCCTTATTTCAGGTTGGTATATAATGTTAAACTATTAGCAGTTCATTAGAACTGCTTCCGAAAAATCGCTATGATAAAAACCAGATAATTATAGATTAAACAATAACGACACTCGTTTGTCGAAGTGACCCCACATAACTTGAGATTGTATAGGTCAGGTTAAGTCAGATCAGGTTAGGTCAGGTTAGGTTAGGTTAAGTTAGATTAGGCTTTTAGGTATTTAGCTGAAGCTTTATTCTTTTTCAGTTAGATTCTTTATTATACGTAAATAATTAAACAGTAGATTGTTTCAATTCAATTGTTTAATTTTTTATTATTAATGGTAAAAAACAAAAATCAAAAAAATTCTTACCCTAATTTACCTCAATGCTTTAAGACAAACACGGACACGTGTTTCGCTCACTAACGTTGTGAGTATTTTCAAGGCAAGACTTTTTTATCTATACATATAAATAAAATTGGAGTGTCTGTTTGTAATATTAAAATAACCACTTTTTACTAAATGCGTATAGATGTATACACGGTACATATACCAAAATAACTTTTTTTTATATTTTTGTCTGTCTGTTTGTTCCGGCTAATCTCTGAAACGGTTGAACCGATTTTGACGGGACGTTCACTGGCAGATAGCTAATGTAATAAGGAGTAACAAAGGCTACTTTTACTTTAGAAATCAATCATTATTATTAATAAATAGTCATTAATTTTTAAAATAAAAGTAGCCTATGTTACTCCTTATTACATTAGCTATCTGCTAGTGAAAGTTCCGTCAAAATCGGTCCAGCCGTTTCAGAGATTAGCTGAAATAAACAGACAGACAGACAAAAATTGTGAATGCGGCCCCTGCCACTTAATATCACAAAGACTGCCTGTCGCACGGGCTCAGAACGCGCCAGCGGGCTATTGCTTTAATGGTTGTGTCTCAACGACTTCGTTTAAAATTTTAAAAATAACTTTCTTGTTAAATTCCTCGAGGACGATGTCGTGGGCACAGGTAGTTATTAATGTATTTAAAACTTATTTCATCAGAACATATCCCTAGCCAGTTTTAAAAATCTTTATCGGTTGCTTATAAAAGCTATAAGCTATAAATAGGTCTTCGAGATTTTAACATTATCATTTTGCAAATTTCAGATTATTTACTCACGTCAAAAAATGTCACTGAAATTGAAAGCCACGTATGGTAAAAACAGTAATGCTAATCGTAAATTGAAAAAGTTACGTTACAAAAGGTGTAACATTCAAATAGAACGAAAATAATGTACGTAATAGTTCCTTTTAGCGTTGTCCTAATTGTCTCTTGGACGATTTTCATGTCTTTAACTAATCGATGGCTTTAACTAAAGCGAAATAGTTTTGACATAGAGGGAAATAGCCGATGTTCCTTTACAAGGACAATGAACAAACAAACAAATAAATAAACATACATACACAGACATATAACGTGTAACTATGTGTGTTTTTGTATGTGTGTAAGCATAGACGATAGACGACGGCAACGACAACGACTCGACATTCTGCTGGTTGAAAGTCTTCTATAAAACGGTGGCGGTTTTCAATCTTCTGATGTCTTCTATCTAAAACTGTGAACGATTGGTTACCACTATGTCAGTCCATTAAGGTAAAAGCCAATGGCATGCATGAATCGCGTACGAACGTCCGCAATAACGGATACGTTAAAAGCTTCCGATCGCGTGTTCGTATTTTGATATACATATGTATATTCACGTATTTGTTACTATAATCCAGCCAATAATTCAGGAACTAAAATGCCCAGTTGATTAGGTGGACGTAGGAACGTTACACACTGAGCGAATTAGAAGCGGCAGGAAAATGGATAAACGCGAGAACTCGTTGGACGACATGTTCAATTGGGAAGGGAGTTAGGGGAACGATTCCTGGAGCCCGAATTCCTAAAATAGTTTAGTAAAAACCATCCAATGCAAAGAAATAGATTAACGCTATTCTTTTCATCATTGAAAGCTTCCTCTATACTTTTAAATTTAAAGTTCTCGACAAAACAAACTTCAGAATTTCAAAATCAAAATAATACTTTCGGAAAGTTATTCAGCTCTTTTAAATGTCTCGTTGATAATGACTTATTGGATGAAACAATTGTAATTAAATGTTAAAACATTACAATTTAATTTTTATTTAATATGGTTCTTTAATATATAAAAGGTTATTAATATAGAAATATTAGAAACAGTAGGAGAACATAGGGCGCTATGGAAGTCAGTAAGGATAACCTTTTGAGACATGAAGGGCAAGTTTCCGACATATTAGAAGCAGAAACAGGAATAAAGAGGAGAAGGTCTAGATTATATTAGATTCGTAAATATTTATGAATATAGAATCTTATAATTTTAGGGAAATGCGAAGATTGGATCAGAATACGAATAAGTAGTGGAGGTGTTTGTCCAAACTGTCTTCAGACTGACGACTCTATGATGGTGACGATCATGATTTTACCACGAACAACTGTTTTACCAGTAGTGTCGTAGGTATATAAATTAAATAATAACGATTACAAAAAGTACTCTACCAAAACCGTTATGAAAGTGTTATGTGTTATGTTTATATTAACATATAAATAATAGTTGTTATATTCATAAACATTTAAGCAAACCTAGGATTACGTTTATTAAAACTCATTATTGACGTGTTCTGATGAAACATATTTAAATATGAATACATAAAAACAGTGTAAATGTTTCAGCCAATTTTATTAACAAAAACTCAACAATCGTTTCGACTATCATTATTAAGGCAATGAATGCATAAAACATTTACACTGTTTTTCTATATTTAAGTTTACTATTATATTTATTAAATACCATAAATTTTACAAGATTCTCTATGAAAACTAAGCCTACTGTTAAGGCATATTCCGGGTATTTTTGAGACTTAGTCCCATTGCTGCTCGCTCCTTGAAAAAGTTGCATTGTTGCCTGCCAGATTGAAAAAGAGATTATACAATGGCATTGCTGCCCGTGTCCGTATTTGTTTGATAATAATAATGATTTAATAAGTAAATATTTTTGCATACAAATAAATACCGAATTTATGTAACATTTTGATGTATTAGGCAATACTTCTATGCATTCCAAAATTGTCGATAGTTCAAAATCAATTTTTAAATATTTTGGACTAAACGTTGGAACTTTACTTTTTATCAACAGTCTCTTGTACGTATCTTTTTTTCTATTTGGTAATAATGCATATATAGGCGGAAGCACATTCGTGTAATTTTCTGTGCTTTTCAGATCGATGTGAAGAGTGTAAAGTTGATCGAAAAGATTAGAACAGCTTTTGAATGTTTTGTAACCTTCTAACACAATTTGTTGTTTACCCCAAGCACTTTTAACCAAGTCAATCGAATCCATATTTTGTGACGTTAAAATTGTCAAATTAATTATGAGGGTAATAAAGTTGGCGGGCAGCAATGCCACCGACGTTAATAGACATAAAGGTCGGCGAGCAGCAATGCCACAATTTCAGGTAAAATATTTTCGCGGGCAGCAATGAGACATCCCCATTTTTTAAAGTCCGTCTATCATAAATTTAAATAGCACCAGATATAATTTTACCCTTTAGGTCAATAACATTACCTAGACAAGACATAACATTCATAGAAGCAGGGGGGCGTTCCATCCCTATATAAATTTTAAACAACCAATAATTTTATTTAGCAATTTAAGTAACGCCTACTGATCTTCAGCGTTATCAGTTTTTATACTTTGGAAAGACGTCAAAATTCATAATTCATATTCATAATGAATATAATTCAATCATTAATCATTAAACATTCAATCATTTCATCATTCATACAACAATCATTTTAAACATTTATACAAAAAACATTTTAAACATTGTAGCATCGCATTTATTGTAGGTAAATACCAGTATAGCTTTATATTCAAAAAAGAAGGAATTAAAATCCTTATTCGTATACATTTTAAGATCAAAGATCTCACATTTTGAACGCGTCCTACCAAGTAGGCACAACGAACCGAAAGCTACATCCCACGACCGGTTTCGACCTATCGGGTCTCATCAGGTGGGCGCTGGCAGAAAGGCCTTTACAGGCTATATTATAAATATAAATATAAATATGGAATCAACAGAAACAACTAATTGATGTTCTATCTTCGTCTAAGAATACATCGGAATCAACAGTGTAATTCAATAACGGTAGGGGTATTAGCCTTCGGAGTAATTGTTTCTGTTGATTCCATATTTATATTTATAGTATAGCTTTAGTTGTTGTTAAATAATTAAAAGTTTAAAGAAAGGTTGACTAGCATCAATTTGAGTTATTATAGTGTCAGAAATAACACTAGAAGTGTAAACAATTAAGTCTGCACATTTTATAGAAACGTTCTAAGATTCCTTTAGCAAATTATTGAGTTATTCTTTTTGCCAATGATGATTTATATTAAACAGTAAAAAACTTATGAGCATATAAAATTACAGCAGAACCTCAAGAAGTTTCAGGAAAACGTTAATAAATCTGAGACTGAGACTGTTTCTCATGAAGCTAGTTCATTTTCCTGTTACTGTATTAACAGTAATAAATCTGAGACATGTTTTTCATGAAGATCATTCATTTTCGTGTTACTGTATTAACAGTTAGTCTCTATACATTGTAACTGAGGCTCTTCGATTTTCGGCTGAACTTCACAACGGTCAAAATATCGGAGAGTTGTATTTTTTTTTTATGTACATATGTAATGGATCGCGTTGGTTATTATAGGACATTATGGAGGCGAAATAGTTGGTTGGGTAGTTGAGTTGCGTGCGTGGCGTTCATTGGGTGGTCAGGAATGAGATGGGTAGTGATATCGGAAAGTGGACACATTAACGCTAAATTATAAAAGAGAGCAAAGGAGCGCATCGCGTGCGTAATCCCGCACCCGACCGCGGAATTAAAAGTGGTTAACATGTATTACAGATAGGCGCGAGCGGGAGCGCGAGCGCGAGCGATTCGATAGCGATCGTTAACGCCACTTCGACACAGACACGACGACAGACGATTACGCAGACGGAAACGACGTCGGCGATTTTAACATGGTGTAAAAATAGCATGAAAATCTTTATTTAAGTACATAAATTGAAAAGAAAATGCACTTGAACTATTTCACTTTTTTATTTAAATATACAGGGTCATTCAAACTGAGTGGTATATTAGACGTTTTAGGGAAACTAAGCATGTTACAGATTTGAACATTTGGGAGTTACGAGTAGAGGTTATCAAGGATGATCTATTTAACTAAAATAATTTCAGCTGTCGGGCACTTCCGGTTATACCGGAAGTTGATAACAACTTGCTTATTTTAAATGGAATAGTATATTTTTTACGATGAATTCGTATGAAACATAACATTTTAAGGTGACTTTGATAACCAACTTGTAACTTGTATGCCTACGATGAATAGTTTCTGAAATAATTTAAATTATTGGAAAAAAGATTGCACCGCAACCCAAACTATAAAAAATCATAACTTCTATAAAAAATAACTTAGAATGTTGAAATTTTTACTACTTATAGCGAAGTCATAAGGTTAACGTCATGCCGAAACTAAGATTTATAATTTGTATAGGGCGTTCAGAAAAAAATCTAAAGTTTAAAAACACGAATAACTTCATTTGGTCGAATGGCACCTAGTATATTTTATTTTGTCTTTCCATTCCATTTTTTATCTTCTTTCGAATCATCTGGATATTTTCTATTGTTTCATTAAGTAAAAATTCAACATTATTCAAAAATTTTCAAATAAAAATTAGCGACTACGATAGGAATCCAACAGCATGTACGTACGTACGTATTTCGCTGTTTTAGGTCATCTTCAGGAGGTTAATAGAAACTGAACAGTATCACAGTACTAGTTCTATTTGTGTTATCTACTTCATTTAAGGAAGAGGGTTTGAACTAAATCTGGACTTACAAGGGATTGCTTTGAAAATCTATTTGATCCCCTGTTTTCATTGGTTCCGACCTTAATATTGACAATTCATCTTGAAAACATAGATTATGAGGAAACAGAGGTTTACGTTCATAGTCATTTTTGAGTAATTTTATGCTTCTGAAACTGACATTACTCAGTATTTCATCCACCGGAAAAAGCCACTGTGTGACGTAATGGACATAGTGATCATTAATAAACAATTTTGTAACTTAAACTTTGTGTTTTATTTCATTATTGAAATAGTACTATTTTTTTAAATACGCTTAATCATTGATTATGTATTAATGTATGATAAGGTAAAAGGTATAAAAAGGTAAATAATTACATTAATTTCTTTTTGTTTTTGAAATATTATAAGTAAAACAAATGAATCTTCCAATTTATCTTTGTCTAAATTGATCTTAAAAATTAAATACTAAAGTCTTCGCTAGGAAGTCATTTTCTGTTTCGTGAAAACATCTTCTTCATGTTAGTACCATAAAAATATCTGATCTTCTTGTTTATTTCGATTTTGTTTCTTACAATTCCATTTTTCAAAAACGTTTGAAATGATTTTGATTACCACAAATATGGTTTCTGATTTCGATGATTCAATTTATAAAAAAACGTTTGAAATCGCTTTGATTATCACGAATTTCTGATTTCGATAAATTAAAATTTTTACAAATTTTATACTCTCCTTTGTTAAGAAATGCCATCGTTGAGTGAAAATCGTTAAACTTTTTAAATCCTGGAGGCGAAAAATGGTCACTTAGCTGGTATTACAAGTTAAAGGTATATATTTATTCTAAATTAGAATTATTTTGACGTAGAGGTTTCCCAACAATTTTGCTGTTTATAAAGTAGCTAAATCAAATCATTTCGAAAATGTGTATATGTATGATAATAATGACGATTCAGCCCAAAATCAGGACATGATGTTGAATTGTTGGTAGCGGATTTTTTTTAACAAATATGTCAATTCGTATGAATGTAGAATAAATAATATGTAAATAATCCGTCGAATCCAAGAAACACATTATCAACGGTATTGTCAAAGGAGAAGCGATGTTGGGTCGCGATGGCCCGCGAACGTTATCATTCCACCACGTTTACCCACCACCACTCCCCACCATCAGTTCACACAACACGTCTCCAGGGAAATATACATGTGCGCGAAATACAAAATGAGATAAAATATTAGCCAACTTTTCGTACGGATGAGCACAGTCATTTGTTTTATGTAAATAGGCATCAAAAGTTTGTCATTTGTTCCCGCCGGCATCGCAGCCACCTATTATTCGCTGTCAGTTCCTATTTGTTGATGCCGTCGCCGACGTTGTCGTCACAGCCCCCTTACACCCTCTCGATTTCCGCGGAAAACCGCGTTCTTCATAAAAACAAAGCCGTTTATTATTCGAGTTTCTGGTTAATAGTCATAGCCGCAAAGTAAATCTTGAATCAGTTATATTTTGAGAATAACAACAGAATGCATTTTTTAAATATTCGGATTAATTGTGATTCGGAAGTACCGTTAGATTATAATATCTAACTTTAATGTTAATTTTATCTAAATGAATCTCAAATTAATTGCTATTTTGCACCAGTGGATGCTCTTAGAAAAATGAAGAACTTTTGCTACCAATTTGCCATAACTATTGCAGATACTTTTCCATTGTATTTGAAAAGTCTTTAAAAACTATCATTGAGATAAAACCTAATGGGAAACATAATTCAGATTATGGATTACCTAGGTACTTTAGGTGAACGTTTTGTCCATAAATTCAATGTTAAATAAAACCCTAAAGTTACTCATTTTAAACGACTTATCGACTTATCCTGAAGAAGCTACTGTGTTAGCGAAACAATTGTTGATATAATAAATTCCTGTGAAAGTTCTCTTTTGTTTTACTTCTGATTATGAATACCTTTCACCAAGTAAAAGCCAATTCCATTTCATCTCTAAACTACTTAGTTAATAAAATACATAATCAGGGGGTTGTTTCCTATTAAACATTTGCCTTTTAACTAATATGGACCAGAATAGTAACATTTTTGTCTTGTTGAATGATTATGTGTGTATCAATTATTCAACAGCACGTTTTATATCTTTTGTATCTTTCTAATAGGCAAATAAGATGGATGGATTAATGCAGCAATCTAGCAGTGGTATAGGAAGTTAGTTAAGATATACGTTCACCTCACTTGTCTATAATTAAAACCTACTATTCTCGGGCATAATAGCTTATACTGGTATCGTATTTTTCATAATACGAGTGAATTCAGTCCACTATAACAATTATCGTAAAACAGTTTGTAATAATATGGAGAAAATAAAACACACAGCTTCACTGTTTTTTATTATAAGAACTGTAATAATTATTTCGAAATTACTGTCATCATAACAGATTTATGCTTAGACTGACTTAAAATTAAGAAATATTCACAATCCCACACTAAGAGGCGAATTATTTAATAAAAAACAAAGAAAGCAAATTCTCAAAAAACTTTTTTATTCTAATGTTAAAAATGAATGTGGATTAAAATCGCTTTCTATGAAAATGCTAGTCCACTAATTTGTAATAGATTAAAAAACTCAACATTAATGCAATAAGGAGCAATAAAAATAATTAAAAAAAAGTCAACAATAAAATTGATAAAATTAACAAGTTTAAAAAATCAGATCTCTAGAAAGTTTCTTGTGTTGATTGTAACCCAATTTACTTAGGACAAACAGGACGAAATTTTGGAATACAACTAAAAGTGTACAAAAAATCTATCGCAGTGAAAAACCTACTACAGACATAGCCCACCACTGTATTACATTCAACCATTAAATTAATCATGAAAGTTTATAACTTTTTTTGAAAATAAAGGACAAAATTATTAAGAAAAATTAGAAATACAAAGGCAATAAACTCTAGCTTGTATGTTACTAATGACATATCAGAAGCTTCGAATATTCCAATATTCAAACTCCCCCTTAAATACATAGACCGTAAGAACTATAAATTTTAAACACTTCTTAATTTTAAATTAGTTTAAATATAACCGTCTGATGATGACGGTGATATCGAAACAATTGTTACGAGTTCTTCTAATAAAATAAAGTGTAAAACGAAAACTTGTGTTTCATTGTCTCCCTATTATTATGAGATATTTTTTGGATTAGTTCTTATAGACTATGCCGATGACACATTAAATAATAAGTATCTTAATCCCTTTTTGTTCATTGTAATTGTTATCTTTTTTTGTGGCAATTACAATGATGCAAAGATTTTTAAATTTCCACCTTGTAGTGTTTAGTATAAAAGATACAGTTGGTTTTAAGCGTGAAATAGAGTGTACCTATATAGATAAGTGGGGGTAAGCGAAAGTGAAGGAAGAATTAAGGTAATAAGAAGTTCCTAATTCTTATTTAGGAAGACTTGGGGTTAGGGAGTATCTAAGAGCGGGCCCCGCCGCTAATAGGGTGAATTACTTAGAGATTGGGGATCTACCCTCCGGAGGTGGAAAACTTGAAAGAGGAGGCAGACAAATATGGTTCCCTTTTATAACTCTATATATAGGTAGTTTGATTACCAACACATTTATATATACATCCCATTAACACATAAGTTACCATCATCCCTAGTTCAGACTATTCGAATTATTTGATTCAAGAACTGTTTTTTTTAAAGAATTGTCTATCAAAACTGCAACATCCGATTGTAATTATTTCGTATACTTTGAAATCGTCTTATTAAATAATTTAATTTGTCTGCCGACTGCCATCTTGGTTTCTCATATCAACATTCTTATAGGTTTAATCTGACGATCTGTAAGTAAACCGTTAAGTTTTTAATTTTATGGAACTATATTTTTAATAAAAACTTAAATAAAAATTAAGTTAATAATAAACTTATCCATTTTGTGATAGCTGAGGATTTCATGAATGTGGCTTCTAGACAAGAAAATAAAATAGGAAAATATGTAATGAATAATTAATGGGGTAGTATCTACAATAAATTTTGGTAATGACAAACAATGTGTATTTTGAGTAACAAAGAAACACTGAGTTACGTTTCATGAAAAAATTATTTATTCTTCTCTACAATATTATCATTATCAAGAGCTATGGTGTTATTTTATTTAAAATGTTTCACGAAGAATGCGATATGCAATCTATCAACTATAACTTAGTTTTTGTAGAGATTGACAATTGAATATTCTAAACAAAATATAATAAATAACGCTTTTAAATGTTTCAGATGTATATTAGAAAAACTCTACATATGTTTCGGTGGATAACACCTTTATCAACTTTATAACTTGTGGAAAAAAAAAATTAGTAATAGCCTTAATAAACTAACCAAAAAACTGCATGTACAAAAAAAATGGAGTTTACAAAATAAATTGTAAGGATTGCGATGCTTTCTATATAGGGCAGACGGGCAGGAATTTAGAGACTAGAACAAAAGAACATGTTAAAAGTATAGAAAACTTAAAAAGATCCACAGGCATCAGCGCACATTGTTTAGACTTCAATCATAATTTAAATATAGACAATTTAAAACTATTACATTCAGAAAACAAAGGAACTAGATTAACATTACTAGAACAATTGGAAATAAAAAGAGCACTACTTCAAAAATTAAATATAACAAACGACCAGCTAGACTTTAAACAAACTCCTTTATTAGACCTGTATTTGGGTATTTCCCATAGTAATAACCCTCCGTAGATATATAAGACCTGAACATGTTTTAAATTATAGTATTATCTTATAATGTACTCTTGATAAAGGTGTTATCCACCGAAACATATGTAGAGTTTTTCTAATATACATCTGAATCATTTAAAAGCGTTATTTATTATATTTTGTTTATTTCATAATGTTTCATAATTCAGTCACCGACCAAACCATTTCTCTTATTAAAATTGAATATTCTGATTATAACTCACCCTAAAAATTTCGAAGCGCTGATTAAATTTTATATAAGTACTTTCCATCAAACTAAAATATAATGAAAGTTGCTGCTAATATTGTAGTTCAGTATTACTACTAGTATCAAATTCAATTAATCAATTGTTTGGTTTTCAAATGGAGAAATAAGAAGTTTTCAAATTATTTTAATAATAATCATATTAAAAATGTAACAAAATGACACTTAAATAAGAGGTTTTTTGAATTTTATTCATTACCAGTTAAAAATAATCGCAAAATATGTCTGTAGTCATCAAAGTTCCTCGATTTTTTAAAGATTTACATTTTTTGTATAACTGCGGAGATTTGTTTAAAATACAAATTAACATTATTAAAAAAAACACGGACAAGTGAGGGTAAAATTCGTGGCTTGGGGGTCCGTCCCCTACCATTATTTTATAGTAATGCTTTTATAAGTAGTTAAAGTTTATGATTACTATCTATTAAAAACGAATCATATTTGCTTGCAATAAGTTTTCAAAACTGGATAGACAATACCACATTATGTATTTTTCAAGAGGCTTTCAGGTTTCCCCGAAATTTTATAAATTCTAGGAAATTTGTGCTTTTGTATGAGAAAATCATTACATTAAATAGGGCTAATTTAGAATGATTATAAATGAATATGCATACAATATTTGTATTATTCTTTAATACTTTATTTACTGATATATATTAGGTGGATCATATATAAACCAAAACTGTTTTTGATAAATTTTATTTTGTTTTGAAATACATTTTTCCCAACGAATTGGAAGCATTTAATGCCGTTATCGAAAACTTAATGTGGTCAAGTCTCTAACCAACTGTGGATAAATGCTTCCAGGTCTTAGTTATCATTAAATTATGTTCCTCATTGAATGGCCCAAACATGTGATAGTCACATGGTGACAAATCTGAACTATAGGGCAGATGTTCAAGTGATTTTTAATAGATTGCTTCTGGTTTTTCTTGGATTAAAGCAACTGTATATGGGCAAGCGTGTCCGTGGAGAATAATTATACCTAGAATAGGAAAATCTAGTCTTTTTAGCCGAAAAACCAATTTTAGTTCATGTATGCTGATTATGAAGAAAATTAGCCAGCTGTAAGCCTCTGCTAGAATTTTACTTCCAGAAAGATGCATTTTAGGAAAACTCTCAATTTTCTATTACAAGAAAATGGAATGGCGTTTTGTGAAGCTAAAGTAACTAAAACTAAAAACCCCAGATTCCTAAATAAAACGTTTAAAACCACGTTTATTATTATACTCATCATCTCATTGTTTCTTAAACTTACAACTATATAAACTAGCTATTCCCTGGTCACTCACGCTAAACGTCAGCTGTCAAAGAGAATATAAAGAGAGTCCAGCTAAATGTTCTTTAATCTGTTTTATCAAATAGATAAACTTGTCAAAATACCATATACATTTTAATTAGGCATATCAGCAGAAGATTGCAGTTTACAGTTAGAAGCATGCAAAGGTTGAACGACCCATAGGAAAACATACAAGTAATTATGGTAAGGAGGGTAGTTTTTGGGGGCGCAAAAATTAACAGATGGGCAGAGCAGACGCCTCTAATGGCTGTTATAAGTCCAACTCTCTCGGGATAAAGCGCTAGTATGATGGGTTTGACGCTTCGGTGAACACCCAGTATGCGGTGTTTCGAATGCATCCATTGCTCCACTAAAACATTAAACTTTTATTAAGAGGTCTATAAAAGAGTAATGTATTTTTTAAGAACGGACAAATGGAAGGTTAAAGCAGGCAATAAATAAAAGGATTTTTGTTTTTTCAGTTAGTTAAGAGTAGGAATATTTAGGGTCGATTTTACTGAAAAAAAATGTTAAGGTCCACTCACTTTTAACAAAAATAAACCACTTCTGTATTCGCGAATTGTTAATTTTTAAATTCGAAGAAGATAATTAAAACTGCATGTTTGGAGCACGGCCCTGTAAGGGTGCGAAACGTAGACGGTGAGATGTGGTGTTATAGGCGGTTGATGAAAACACCGTGGACAGATTAGGTTACAAATGAGAAAGTATTTGGCGCACAGAAGAGACTAGTGAAGTCAATTTGGAAAAGATGAGATAGGATGGTAAAACACCTTTTGAGACATCAAGAATTAGTTAAAGACGTATTAGAATCAAGAATATGAGTAAAATTATGCAATACAAAATTGTTCTGAACACTTCACAAACATATAAATAGTTGTTCTATTCATAAACATTTAAGCAAACCTAGGATTATTATTAGGTTTTTTGAATATCATTAAGTTTACAAGATGCTCTATGAAAATTGAGTCTATTGTTAGAGCACGTTCCGGATATTTTGGAAAGTCCGTTAATCATAAAAATAAATAACACCAAATATAGTTGTACCCTCTAGGTCAATAACATTACCTAGACAAGACATCAACATCCATAGAAGCAAGGGGGCGTTTCATCCCCGTATATTTTAAACATCATAAGACCAAAGGCTTTAACGGCCGGAATTCATAGTAGAATAAAGATTCGGGTGGTAAGGCCGTGGCCTAAGTGAACTATTAAGTCCAGACGTTTCGTCGGCTACTGCGAATGACATCCTCAGTGGTAGTGCTGCGTTGACAACTTGAACATAGATTGTATCTCGAAGTCTCGGCAGCGACTGGGAGTCGCTTTCCGAGACATCGACCTCGATGTAGGATTTTCTAGTTTTAAGGTAATGGGAAGATAGGCGGTGACGACCATATGATGATGACCACGGAGTCTAATAAACAATACCTCTGTAGGATCGCTTTGTTACTGTTTGTCTGTCCGTCAAGATCTTTTTTCTCAGGAAAAATGCATATATCGAGTTGAAATGAATACGAAATACTGAAGTCGACAGCCTTATGGTATTGTAAAAAACAACTTTTTTTTCTAACTTTATTCAAAAAGAAGATACGATCTTTCAAACTGTTTTTTTTTATACTGATCGACAATCTCATAGCACAAGGTAAAAAGAAAAGTTCGAAAATTATTTGTTTCTGTTGATATATTTAAACATTCAACTTATTATATCCAAAAAAGAAGGAATTAAAATTCTTTTTCGTCTAATTATTAAAATAAAAGATCTCACATTGGAACGCGTCCTACCAAGTAGGCACAACGAACTGAAAGCCATATCCCACGACCGGTTTCGACCTATCGGGCCTCATCAGGTGGGCGCCGGCAGAAAGGCTTTACAGGCTATATTATAAATATAAATATAAATATGAAATGAACAGAAACAACTACTCCGAGGGCTAATACCCCTGCCGGCATTGAATTACACTGTTGATTCTGATGGATTCTTAGACAAAAAAGAAGGAATTAAATATAAAACTGAAGTAACTTGGCAATTAAGCCAATATTAAATAATTTATTATTTTAAATAGAAAATTCAAAGTTTGATTATAGGCATTATTAAAACAAATGTTCCTACTAATTTTCCTGTTAGAACATTTTATGGATCAGTAAATACTTCTGCCTGTATTAAAACAACAGTAGTGGTCGGTAATAATTTCGTATTTATACAGTGCATGCTTGTGGGTGTGTGTGTAAATTCAAGCCATTATAGAGGAGTGGTGGTTAATAAAGCGTGAGTTTTGATTTCCCAAAGCTTTTGATTGAACGATTGGACCTGTGGTCCACCGAGAATTGAGAATTGGTCAGGCCGGTTGAGGACAATCCAGCTTACCGTAATAGTAATAATCATCATTCATTACTAACTATACTATCGTGGCATAATAAAAGCATATAGTAGAAACTGCAGAGTACACGGATGATTGCATTTTCGAATGTTTCGTTTATAACCTAGATCAATGGAGTGGGTAATGTTACAGTTCATAATTCCATTTAAAGCATCATTGCTCGTTAACAGTTAATTTCCACTGATACGGTTATAATTAAATATAAAGTGTAAAGTTGGATGTCAAGTTTAAAATATGCTTTGAAATATATCGAGGTTGTACACCGTATAGGGCTAGGTTACAGTTTCTGACCAAGGGTTGAGTTTAATCTTTGCGATGATTGGGAGCGGTGGGGGAGGGCAACGGAGTCAAAACTTTCGTTTTTTACATATTCAAATTAGAATATGCTTTGAAAGAGGATGTGACAACATCGGTTCTTGCTAAGGGAGGATCTTGAATCATTCTAGGGTTCAATGAAATTTTGTATTGTATTGTTACAGGCGGGTTGAAAAGTTCGTAGGTTAACGAAGAAAAAAATATTTTTTTTTGATATAATTTGATTTTATTATTCAATATAGTTCCCTTCGAGGGCGGTACAACGATTATAGCGGTCATACAATTTTTCGATACCATTTTTATAATACGATTTGTCTTTAGCCTCAAAATAGGATTCAGTTTCGGCGATTACCTCTTCATCGCCGCGAAATTTCTGTCCAGCGAGCATCCTCTTGAGGTCTGAGAACAGAAGAAAGTCGTTGGGGGCCAGATCTTGAGAGTACGGTGGATGCGGAAGCATTTTGAAGCCCAATACATGGAATTTTGCTCTCTATTTCATTTCTTTGTGACACGGTGAATTGTATTGATGAAACAGCACTTTCGTTTTCTTGAAATGAGGGCGCTTTTCCGCGATTTCGTCTTTAAATGTTCCAAAGCCTATAGACTACGATCCAAAAGCCCGGAAAATTTTCATAATTCTAATAATTCATTAAACTTTTTAGATTTAACAGTTAGTCATACAAATAACAAATGCCATTATAAAATTTATAGAAAACCTTACATAACTGATCCCATCATTCCAGCAAATTCTAACCAATCCCATAAAATAAAACTCGCTTCTTTTCACAGCTTGATCCATAGACTTACTAATATACCACTCTCAGAAACTAATTATTACTCGAATTAAACATGATAAAACATATAGCTGTGAATCTTAATATAGTTAATAAAAAACTGAAAACAAAAATCAGGTCTTCCGTTTATATTAGTAATCCTACCACTAACAAAAATACGATAAATTATTTTTCTATTAATTTAGATAAGACTGCTACGAACAAAATAGTAACACGTTTAAAGAAACTCGATGTGGTAACCAATAAAAACAATTTAGGTCGTTTATTGGTTAATAACAAACAAAAAAACGAAATAATGAAAAGAAACGGAGTTTATCAAATCAACTGCAAAAATTGCAACGCTATCTATGTCGGCCAGAATGGCCGTGCATTTGATGAAAGACTGAAAGAACATGTAAGTAGCATTAATAAAAAACTATGTACAACAGACTTGTCTGAACATTGTGTAGGTGAAAATCATGAAATTAATACGGATAACGTAAAAATATTACATATTCAACCCAAAAGTAAAAAGTTGAATCTCCTAGAAAATTTAGAAATCAAAAAAGCATTGTTTTTCAAAGTCAAATTTAATAAATAACCAAACTGAATTATCAACAAGCAATATACCTATATTGCTAAGCAACTTATAACTTCATGGTTTTCACCTCCCTCTCCTTTTCCTCTCCTCGAGAGGATCCAGTTGTAATTATATATATACCTACTAGACTTTCTTATTGTTAGTATAACAAGTACTCTTGATAATGGCCGTCTTGGTCGAAACGATTCGTCGAGAAAATATAAATGTGTTGGAACAATTTTTATTTTATTTCTTCTATATTAATATGTTTCATCTACCGATCACCAACAACAACATTGATATTTTAAGTTGTTCACAACAATTGTTTCAGCAAAACATTGGCTTCTTCAGGTGAAGATGTTCTCATTGTTTTCTTTATTTGATATGACGTTTCAACAAGTAAAGCTACTACTTTAATTAATTAATTAATAATTACTTACCAACTAAAAACAGTTTTTTTCTTCAATGTTCATATTACAGAATTACAATAACATAATACTTTGCAAGTATTATTCGGTACAGGTTAATTTGGAAATGTCTGGACAACATGACATATTGCCAAGGTTATAAAAAGATTTTGTTTTAAACAGTTTCTAGTATTAAAATATGTTTAAAAGATATAATGAATGAATAACTAAGTAGACAAAACAAACAGAAATTACAATAGGCGAGTCGAGAGCCGTTTGTCAAAACAGTAGCGAATATAAAGATAAGTACTAATTGGAGTAGCAAAGCTGATTAGTCATGGTGCACTTAGTTCGGATTATTTCACCCCAGGGTGTCGTCGCTTACTTGTTCACAATAGAGACAAAAGATGCTCCAACAATAAGAGGAGCCTCTGCCATGTTTGCGGAACAAGAGCTATCAATGCAAACAGTTGCCAGGAGTCTATCTGTTCAGTTCAGGTAAACTGACGCTTTTTCGACTCTACCAACCGTACCTTATTATTATTGTTATTATTTATTTTTTCTTTTTAAAAGGCAGATTTGTAACGTAAATGATACTTGTGTAGGTAGTTAAAAAATGGCACAACCTAAAAAACAAACAGTAGAAAAATTCACATACATCACTACCTTATTTATGTCGTATAATAATATAATAATAATAATAGCTTTATTGTGACTTTTGCTAGTGGTTTACAATAAAATAACAATTAATCTTACTACTACTATCTGGCTTACTTGACTAATTCTGATTTTCGTAAACTATTTATTTTCAAAAAAATTGGATTGATCTATTGATCTATTGATCTACCTGTTAAACGACCAGCTAGATTTGTACCACTCAGTATTATTCAGTACATTTAATAATTAATTATATTTTCCAAATATATATTAACACCACTGTACATCTGTTTATATTCATTCAATTTGAATCATTTGTTTGACAAAGACAAGCTATTTGTCGAAACTATAGTCAAAAGGAATTGTTAATAAAAAAGTGATAATAAACAAAGTAGTGTTTATTCATTTATCGTTATTCATTTTCATATAACAATATTTTTATTTCTTTTTTAAATCGCTTTAGATCCCTAGATTTTATATATTTTGAAAAATTGTTGTAATTCTTTGCCCCCTTGCAAATGATGGAGTTTTGTCTAAAAGTTTTATTGTGCTCTTCTAAATGTATATTTTTCTTCATCGTAGTGGCATACGAGTGAACGTCTGCATTTATTTTTATGAGTTCATTAAAGTATTGCGGCATCATCCCTATCATTATTTTATGTATAAAAACATTATATTTAATTAACTTGCTTAGCCTAATCCAGTCTAACCTATTCAACATTACATTAATGGGTGTGTATTTATTACAATTTAATATTGCCCTCATTGCCCTATTTTTAATAACCTGCATTCTGTTGATATATTTGGAATTGCACATATATAATATTGTTGATACATAATTGAAATGTGGAAGAACTATTGCATTATAAATAGTCTTTTTTGCACTTATTGATAGCACATTTCTTAGTCTACTAATTATTCCAACTTTCTTTTAATTTTTTTTGCAGACCATTTTAGTTCACTAGTTATTATTACTCCTAAATATTTGAAATTGTTTACTACTTCAATAAGACTATTATCAATAGTAATCACACTTATACCCATTAATCTTTTCTCTAGCACTTTTTGTCCCAATAACCATCGCTCTACACTTATCAATATTTAATTTAAGCATATTTATTTTTAACCAATTACTAATATTTCTCATTTCCTCATTTAGTATACCAATTAAATCTGTGATATTATTTCCCTGTATGTAAAAAATTGCATCATCTGTGAATAGGTGATATTTAGTTATTTTACAGTTTCCAGTTATATCATTAACATATAGTATATCTCTGACACCAAACAGTATTTTTGTACGTGTATGTTGACACGAAGTTTTTAATCAAGATAAAAATAAAATAAGCGCAACACCAACTATAAAAACAATACTATCTAAATTTCGTAAGCAAGACAAAATAAGCAGAGATTTCTCGCGTCGATAGCTATTCTACTACTAACTGTTATTTATTTATTTTTGTTTAGTTTAATCTCGAGAAGAGGAAATCTTCTAAAGATACCCCCCAATTAGGGAGGTAGTGTCGGATTTACTCCTGAGAGGGTCTACCGACTAAAACCCCTCCTCGAATTGGTAGATCAACTAAATGATTATGACCATCGAGGAGAGATGACGGAAGGTGGGGGGAAAGGAGAGAGTTGAGTGGGAGAGGGAAGAGAGAGATAAAGGAGAGAGGTTGGGGAGATCCACCGTGAAATCGGTGGCCCATCTTTAGATGGGTGAGCGTTGAAAAGCGAAATTAACTATTATTTAACAAAACAGAGTTTTTATACTACTTTACATTTACAAAAGTTGTACATCATTATCAAAGTCTTCTCTTAGTTTTTAAAGTTTCTATAGACATCAAAATTAAATATTACATTTTGTATAGAAATTAAACATTCCCTTTAATGGTTTCTCAAAATGAAAACAAACAAAATGAATAAATGTTTACGTCAACACAGGAAATTGTTGTTTACATATTTATCTCTAAATGTTTACTATTCTCAGACAAATATTTCTAAAATTAATGTACAGGGTGATAGAAAAAGAGATGGCATCTAACATTTACTTGATACGAAACAAAAGCTGTCGTACGTGATCTGTAACGTTATTGCAGAGAAAAAGTAACGCCAATGCTAGAGTGATTTCCCCAGATAAATATTCGTTTTGAAATTGAAACTTATTTAATTATGTAATAAAAAATAATAATGCTGATGCAAATTTTAAGTAAAGTTTATTTTGCTTGACAAATTTTGCTTCATCACACTATGGCTTCTTTGGTATTATACAACAAACAATAATATTTAAAGCTACTAGAATAGTGTTCGAATGGGTGGGGACAGGAACAGGAAAGATGTTTAATAAAATAGGAAATTACTTAAGTCTAACTGTCCCTTAATTAACAAATAGCTGTTGTCAATTAAATGGTTTAAATAATTCGAATCTGTAATTTATATTAAAATATGATTTTATATTTTTATATAGGAAGCTTATCGAAACACTCTAGAAATAGCGACATTAGTTTCCAAACTTATACAAGAGAGTTTCGCAATTAATTGAATTCAAGTACGTGATTTGGAGAACACTTCAAAAATGATAAGTATTTATACAACTGTGACATACATATGTTATATATAGATACAGATATACATCAAAAAATGTTGATGACATCGCCACGGAGCAAGTTTAGTGGAAAACACATGATTTGACGATTTAGCAAGCAACGGAATTAAACTAACGGAAATTTGACAGTATGAACATAGCAGCGTGGTTGTGAACTGGTGTCTCTGGTCTTGGTGGTCGTCGCTTTTGGTTGACTGAGGGGCACCGAAAAGATTTTTATATAAATACGTACAAAAATAAAAATATGTTCTTAGTGAACAAATTGAGCTAACTAAGAACTAACGACATGGAATAGTTGCATTAAGGGACTTCCCCGAAACATGTCAATGCGACGGATACAAATATTCTTGTAAAATTAAAATTAGTTTAGTTTGTGTGGCTATTGACGATTACCTAGTTGTTTTTTATGATGTGTGCATTTTATTTTTTCACAAATGTCTCAGTCTAAAAAAAACACCTAAAACTGCAAGAAAAGGCAGATATCTTAGAACTATTGTTTGATGCAGCACTATAAACTTGTCTATGAAATACAGAGTAGACAAATCGACAGCCACTTCAATCAATAACAAAACATGTATAATTTTGAGAGGCATTGATAATACGTTTACTGGACCTGAAAAAATCATTAAAACAATCGCTTTACACAAAAATGGCAAAAGCACTGTTTTGTTTTGCATTGACATGCTACTTTTTTCTCCTACGAGTTGTGTAAATCATTACTCCTTTGATGAATAAATACGAGTAACTGTACTAAATAATTCTTATTTACACTATTTACAATTATTGATACATAGATATATTGTCCATAAGTAAACTAGAAGACCATTGGAAAAATGTATTCATAGCTGAATGAAAATATGATAGTTCTGATATTTTCACAGATTGATTTGGATGATTGATTGATTGTCTTGAATGATTGGTTTAAACTGCTGAACTGATCTGCCTATTTTCTTATTGTGAAATTGTTTTTATAAAGACAATTAATATTAATCGAATAATATTTGAACTAACTGTCATATCTACAACTATTTCAAAGTGTAGTTTCTGCTACTTTTGTTCGCTTTCAAAGGGTCAGTACACTTAAGGTTGTAAATGATACCTTAAAAAAAGCACACAATTTATGAACATTTTCATTAAAATGTAAATAAATATTAATAACTAACATTTAAAGCAGGTAAATGTACCCTGAATGTGAACAAGTACTTTATAAGTGGTTTCTGAAACAAAGAGAATAACACGGGACTGTTAATGGAGACATGAATAAAAAAAAAGTTTTACACAGGATCTTTCAATGCAAGTAATAATTGGATACAAATCAAAAAAATGCTGGGGAGAGACTTTTATCACAAACAGATATAATGCACCGAAAAAAAAAATAAATATCAAAATTTAATTTAGATCATATCGACAATGTGGGCAAGTCGTATTTACTGAAATCCTCAAAGTCAAGTTGCTGGTCACAGGAAAAGCTACCAAGCAGCGTGGTCTAGTGTTCTCATTGCTTAACATTCGGGAGGTCCGCAGTTCGAATCCAGGTCCGGCTGCTCTGGTTCAAGTTTTCTGTGTTTTCCTTGGATCACTTAGGCAAATGCTAGGTAAGTAATATACCACAGATAATCTTTTACTTCTCTTCTGTCTTCATTTAGTCCGTCTCATCTTTCACTCTCTAACTACACTTCCCACCTATTACGCCCTACCCTCCGGCTTTGCGCTACAGTGTAGATCGGAGAGACTGCTCGCCCACCAGCACGCGTAGCTGGTGGGAATGAAACGCAATTTTTTTTTGTTTTTTAGGAAAAGCTATGCACGAACCATCGAGAATTTAAAAACTTCAGTTATTTAGGTCATGTGAATTATGACATGTGAATTATGACCACTCCAAACAGCATGAGTGTACTCTAAATAACTTAACTATTAAAAAAAACAACTTTATTGTGTTTCATTCCCACCAGCTACTCGTGCTGGTGGGCGAGCAGTCTCTCCGACCTACACTGTGGTGCAAAGCCGGAAGGTAGGGCGGGAGACCCTCTTCAGTCTCCTTTCAGGAATCGTGGGAATGGGTGGGTGGTGTGGTTAGGGAGAGAAAGATGAGACGGAAGAAATGAAGACAGAAGAGAAGTGAAAGATTATCTGTGGAATATTACTTCCCTAGCATTTGCCTAAGTGATCCAAGGAAAACACAGAAAACTTGGACCAGAGCACCCGGACCCGGGGTTTGAACCGGTGACCTCCCGAATGCTAAGCAATGATCTAGAGCACTAGACCACGCCGCTCGGTACTTAACATAACTATTAATGCGTGTATATGACTATACATATAATAATGCTTTCTTTAAGTGAATGAAATAAGAGAATATTAAAACAAAAGTTTGTACGTAATAGAAAAATTTACTTAATATTGTTTTGTGTGTAACAAATCCTCACTTAACGAAATTAAACCGTCTAATGATTTTTTTTACGTAATAGGTAACTGCTGCAATTGTCTGTTGGAGAGTAGCTAACTGATCAACTGATATGGTCTTATCTACAATAAGGGCACATCAACTTAATTGAAACGGTGCGTGTTGATTGCCCATGGAACTGCTTACAACGGACTTCGTGATATCGATTTCTAAACGGAAACATAAATTGTAACCCTCAAATGTAATTTAATTATTAGCCTAGGATAATAAAAAACGTGTTCCATTTCATACTCAATCATTCTGATTAAGCTGGTTCACCTTCGCAATTTATACACCTACATACCTTTTTTTATGAACATTAATAATTATTAGAGTTATTACCTCACGTAATAAGCCGTAGGGGTGTTAAAACGTGAAACCGAAAATAAAATATTCTTCTAAAAAGTCTACAAGATTCACCAATTTCTATATTTCAATTGGAATCTAACCAATAGCAGTCGATGTAGTTGGTTATTACCAGACGCTTTTGTAAGATTTCACTGATGCGGCAGTTATTTGTCGAAACTCAAACATAATTTAAAATTTAAATTTAATAAAACAAAAGGGTTTCGAAGAAATTATTTATTTTACACTACAATTTTGTTTCACCACACTGTGGCTCCATCGGGTGTATATACATTCTACAAACTTAGAGTTATTTAAGTACTAACTTAGGTGGTAAATTTTGATTAAGGAGAGGGAAAATATTTGCTTCTAATTGGTCATTCAATATAGTATTCGTTTTTAGATATCTGTTTATTTCCAATTGTTCTAACAAATGAAGTTTCCAGCTTTCATTATCGGTATGAAGAATTTTTAAATTTTCATCAAAATTATGCTCTGAATAAGCTGAGGTTTTTTGTTTTTTTAAAAAATATTTTTTGTGTTCTTTTATTCTATCATAAAAAGGTCTGCCTGTCTGCCCAATATACACTTTATCACAATCATGCTAGTATCACGAATGGCTGATATTAACCACCAGTTGGTTGCCACCAGACGCTATTGTAGGAAGCTGGTGGTCATAAAGCTGTGTGAAATTCCAATACAACCAGCGCCGTGCATCAACCTCATCTATTGTTGCCCAAACCAAAGAAATAATTAGATTCGTAATGAAGAAAAAAAAATAATTAAACAACACTTACTATGTTTTTTGTAACTTTATCTAAACAGTTAGTGTGACTATAGTTTCGACGCATATCATCGTTATCAAACGATTACAAAAAAAAATCTGTAACAGAATAATATTTGTCAAAACTAAGTATATATGATCACAATAATTGTTTAAGTAAAGTGATAAAAAGTAAGTGTCGTTTACATTTATGGATATGATGAACTATCGCAAAGTAATCGTCAAATCAGTCCAATATTTAGAAAATGCTAAATTCCGACGTTGGGATGAAGTTTAAACGTTTTGGAACCGTTTTGGTGGATATCAAGTGAAAACTTATTACCAAGAAGACTTGAGAATCCAACGAAAATTCTCTTTAAGGAAACTCATAATGAAATATTTTTTATAAGCAGACATTTTGATACGTGTCGTCTAAGTTATTATTCATTTAACTCGTTATTATATATTTGCAAACGTGTATTATTTTCAAATTAATGTACTATAGGTATATTTGTAATGTACTTTTGTAAAAAACAAGATTCTGACATATTGCTTGCTATTATCAATTGACCAATTTTTGTGTGCTTCGTGTCAGTACAGTGTTTTCCATAAAGTATTTTCCTTTCTTAAAAAATCGAAAAAAAGATTTTGATTTTTTCAAGAAAAAAAAAACATTCAAAGAAACTGAAGTTTGAATGAAATAGATGTATGAAACCGACTCGAACAGAAAATTTAAAAGTTATTTAATTCATTTCTAAACTACGGTTATGAGTAAAAGTATAGTATCCTTTGTGGGAGCGTTCACGGTTTTCATATTCTTGCATATATAGGAGGGGAGATGGGTCTAAAATATTAAAAGGCTTTACATAAATACAAACAAAAATGCAGGCCTTTTGGTTTTAACCCTTCAATAACGAAATATTGGCTTTCAAGTTTCAAGTAATTTCTGTTGGAATTGTTTTCGTAATTACAAAAGATAATTTTCAGACCATTGGGCTCTAATATGTCTCCCAGGAGAGTCCTCTGTCCAGATGGTACTATTTTTTGGGACTCTCTGTGAGTCTAATTTATGTCACCTTATAATTATTTAAACATTAAATATTATTAAAAAATTAAAATTGTTACAGAAAAATGCAAATTAAGTTGAAAAAATAAGTCAAAAGGACAACGTATTTGAAAAAAAAAAACAACAATTTTCCTGAAAGTATTCTTGAATGTAACATATAATAAAAGAATGAGTAAAACGAAGCAGAAAAAATTATAACTTATCGGTCCATAAGTAAACACCATTAACGATTTGATGCGGTTACAATAGCCGTAAATCATGATCATAAAGGTGAACGAATCCAAATCCTATTATAATGTGCACGAAGCCATCATTTCGTCGGAAACAGCCACAAAGGCTACTTCTCTCCAGAACATAATACTTTTGTACTGGCCGGATAGACGGACGTCTCATTCGCTCGAGATGGACACGTGTCGTGTAGGGAAGTCTATAAAAGGTTCCCAGGAGGGAATGAACAGCTCTATGTATCTCAGAAGGTATGATTTACACGGTTAGACGTTGCTATAGTCTCAAATTATCTTTGGTTGGTAGGCACAATTAATAAAATACTACATATGTTAGTGATTTGAGTGAGGAAAGCACACTAATTGAATTAGATTTTTGAACATAGAGACTCGGAAGAATTAAATGGAAATTCCTCATATCCAGTGGCGGAGGAAGACTTGTTGTTTGTGTGTGATCACAATCAACACGTGTTGAAAATCGATATGGTCTGGTTGCGAAAGATTGTTAAATAAATTCTTTAAACTCCTAAATAGCTTAGATAAAAAAATACAATTCACTTTAGAAAAAGAGGTAAACAACTCACTTAATTTCCTAGATGTTACAGTTAAAATAGTAGATCATAAGTTAGAATTTATTATAATTCGTAAGCCCACCACTACTGATACTATAATACCTTCTTCCTCCAATAAAACTAATAATATTAAACATTTTTTCTTCTACAGTGCATTATTCAGATTAACAAATAAACGAAAAAAATAAAATAAAATAGAACTAGATAGAATAAAACAAATAGCTGTAAACAATAGCTATGATATTAAAATCGTCGATAGTATCTTGAACCAAAAACTTAAAAATAAAACACGCCTACTGCTCTATAACCCTCAAATTATTCATAATTCTTCAAATATAATATTTTGCTCCATACACCACGTTAAAAAAAACAGTCAAATTATAAAACCACTTCTCAAAAGATTAGGTATCATAGTCATTGTATCCAATAAAAATACTGTTAATACTGCTTGTCAATAATAAACCAAAATTTGATCCCCTAGATAATAGCAGCGTTTATAAAATTCAATGCAATGATTGTGATGATGTGTACATTGGTCAATCAGGCAGATCCATTAACACTCGTAAAAAAGAGCATTTAAAAAGTATCTTAAATAACAACAATTGTACAGGTATTTCTACACATTGTATTTCAAATAAATACAATATTAATGAAAATTTTCAAATACTACACATACAACCAAAAATTAAGAAATTAAACTATCTAGAAAATTTAGAAATTAAAAAAGCTATGTACAACAAACATAACATTGTAAATTCCCAAATAGAAACATGTTCAAACAACTCCCCTTTACTTTTGTTCAAACTAGGTAATTAAGAAATTTCTTCATCATTATTATTCACTATAAATATGTTTGCGCACATTATATATTTAGTAATTCTGCTTACTCTTGATAATGACAGACCCCTGTCGAAACAATTGTCGAGTTCCGTCAATATACCTGTGAAAAATATACCAAGCGTTTTATTATTTCATCTGTTCTCATGTGTTTTTCAATTTACGATCTTTTTTAAATGCGACAAACGAGATTTTCCATCGAAACGAGAAGCTTAATATCGATCATCAGCATGCAGATTTTGGGGTTATACATATATACTTATACATTTCAAATAAAAAATTAGATGGCTTTAAAAAAACCATTGGAGGATGTAAAATGTTTGATTTGGATGAACCCTCTTTTTTATTGACCAGGAAACTTCCAGTACATTTGGATTCCGGGTCAAATGTCAAAAGTGATGATTTCGCGACGCCTGAGGATATATACCGTCAAAATAATTTTTGAGAAGTTTGCTATAGGTGCAAAAGAAAATTCGAACACGTTGGTCCAATTTTAAAACGAAGCTTTTTCTGAAGGTGGTCTTCTAAGTAACCGACAATGTTTTTATTTTGGGTTAAATGAGTGAGCAAAGAAACATAAGAAGTTTAAAATACAATATTGAATTTTTGTGAGAAAATAATTGGACATTTAGTATTGTATCGAATTTGTCTAAACTCATTCGTCTTGAAGAATGAATGAACTTTTTCAACACAAATACGTCTTAAAGTTACATTTGATCAAGTATGAGTCAAACAATTTTTTAGACATTAAATTTTTTGGTTTCTAAGTATAATACATTCAATTTTGTGTTTTTGATGTACCAAATTTGTTGGCCTGTGTAAATAGCCAGTTGAATAATTAATAAACCCCAATAAATAATAATAATCCTTTTTTAAACTTTCACTGGTGTATTCTCGATGAAACATTTTTAATAAAGGAAATTATAAAATACAAAAAAAAAAAACAAAAGATACATAACAGGCTTAGCAGAACATTATACCACAAACAACCATAACATAGATACTATAATAGTAACGTAAAACTACTACATACTCAATCAAAAGGTAAAAAACTCATGCTGCTAGAAAATGTGGAAATACAAAATGCCATCCAGAATTGTAAAAATTTAGTTAATAATCAAGAAGAAATAAATATATACAACACACCATTAATTATCACACAACTCTAATTGTTTTCGTTTACTCCCACTTTATAATTTATTTATGTATAAAAGCCCATGTTTAACATCTTAGTCTTAGTTACTATTGTACTCTTGAAAATGACCTTTTGGAAGTCGAAACAATTGTCGAGAAATAAACAATTTTGTTGAAAATTTTCTTTTCTTTTTCTGTTTTCTTTAATAATCGTTCTATTTTTTGGTGCCTTTTCGTACAAACGACGCTTCCTATCTACATTTAGAGGCATTAATGTTATCGGTGTGCTATATAGTTTACTGTATTTAGAGCATGTTACTTTTAGAGGAGCGTTTTTGTCTATTGTTCGTCTAATTGGATAGCACGCTGGGCTTGCATTCGGTTGATAGGTGGTAAACTTGTAGCACAACGTACGTGTGTGATAGACGGTAGCACGCCGTCCTTTGATATCGCATTACTTTCGCTAACAATTCTCAATTAATGTCGTTGGATTCATTGTTATTGTAGAGATTTTTAGATTCACGCTTGTGTTATTACTGTAGGAGAACATACACATCGCTCAAAAGGTTCGGTGTCCATATAATACAATCTGTTTGAATAAAGCTGATTTAAAACGACCCATCAGGGATGATTCCGAAAGGTATCCACCTATTAAGGGAAGGTGCACATGCCGAATTATATACAGAGTATACTACAAAATACGAGGGTTGTTAATTATATTTTGAGTCTTTGCAATACAAGTGTTTACAGGCACTATCTGACGTCTCTAATTGATAGTTTGACTTTTTTAGCCATAACCTTCTTCAGAACGTTTTGTCATTTAAGCACATCTTGTGTTGTTTATAGTGACTTGAAAATTTTGTCTCATCGAAAAATGGAATTAACTCTTGAACATTTTCGTGAGATAATTTTTTACGACATTCGACGTGGACATTAAGACAGAAGTGCATCGATTAACTTACTTCGAGTTTAGGCGATAAAGCTCCAACTTTGGCTACTGTGGAACGCTGGTATCACGAATTTAATCGTGGCCGCAGTTCGCTCAGGGACGAAAGTCGTGAAGATCGTCCAAAATCAGTTGTTGCTTGTTGTACGAACTGATATTGCAAGATTGTCATTTGACTTATCGGGAGATTGAGTCATCCTTGGATATTAGTATGACGAGATTCAATAAGATATTGCATGAACATTTAACTGTGAAGAAGATTTGTTCGCTTTGGGGACTAGTGGAGGGAACGGTTGGGGATGCAGTTTCGTACGTCAGACAGAAAGACAAAATTTTAATACATATATAAATATGACAAGAATTCTTTTTGTCCAAAAATGTTATTTATCGTTACGTATTTCGCGAAATGAATTCGCCCATCAATTATTCAAGATCAATTTCGTCAACAATATCATATTAAATGTGGAACATCGCAAGGTTATTAAATCCTGTTTGGTGCATCGTTGATCGAATACAGTTTTCGATATGTTGTAGTGGTGAAAAACTTCATTCTTTTGTGGATAAAAAACTGAATATCGTCATGAGAAGCCGAACAAATTTAGAAGATTTGGGTAAAATGAATACTGACTTTCAATTTTCTTCAGCAAGGATAAAGGTCCTTTTCTAGAAAAGTTGGGGATATATGAAATTGGTTTCAAAGAATGTAATAAAAAATATGTTGGATAAATTAGACGCTCTATTCAAGTTAGGTTCAAAGAGCATTTGGCTAACGCTAGGTTTGGTAGAACAGAGAAATCAATTGTGCCCAACACGTTCTTACTAAAAATCATAGGATCAATATTGATAATCGTAAATTAAATATTTCATTGATACGGCAGTTATTTGTCGAAACTCAAACATAATTAAAAATTTAAATTTAATAAAACAAAAAGGTTTCGAAGAAATAATTCATTGTACACTACAATACTGTTTCACCACACTGTGGTTTCATTAGGTGTATATACATTCTACAAACTTACAGTTACTTAAATACTAACTTAGGTGGTCAATTTAGATTACGGAGAGGGGAAATATTTTCTTCTAATTGGTCATTCAATATAGTGTTCGTTTTTAGATATCTATTCATCTCCAGTTGTGTAAACAAATTAAGTTTCCTGCTTTTATTATCAGTATGAAGAATTTAAAAATTTTCATTAAAGTTTTGTTCTAAATTGATTAAGTGCTCTAAATAAGCTGAGATTTTTTGTTTTTTTTTTTAAATATTTTTTGTTCTTAAAAAGGTCTGCCTGTCTGCTCAATATACACTTTATCACAATCTTTACATGCTAGTAAGTAAGCACGTAATTTTGAACTTTTTTAGTTTTGTCTTTAAATTTTTTTAAAAAAGAACCTATAGAGTTATGGGTTTTGAAAGACACTGAAATATCATTATTGTATTTTATAATTTTTGATAGTTTTTGTGGAAATAATTCCTAAATAAGATAAAGAAACAAATTTCGTATTTTTATTGGAATCAAGGGGGTAAATTGAGTTTGTAGTTTGGTTTTTAATTTTTTTATAAAGAATATTATAAACAACATTAGGAGAATATCTATTGTTTACAGCGATTGTTAGTATTATTTTAAGTTATTTTAAGCAAAACGATGAGGGAAACATTTACCCTCTCCTTAATCTAAATTTACCACCTAAGTTAGTATTTAAGTAACTGTAAGTTTGTAGAATGCATATACACCTGATGAAGCCACAGTGTGGTGAAACAATATTGTAGTGTACAATAAATTATTTCTCCGAAACCTTTTTGTTTTATTAAATTTAAATTTTAAATCATAAATTAGTTAAATAAATTTCAAATAATTACCTACTTGATAGTTTTGAATGAATGTACATTTAAAAATAAATTCACAGTCATAAACGTCATATCCCTAGTTGTCCGCTATTTAGTTTGCTTCATTTGTTTTGTAAGGTCCACTGAACATTGCAGTTGAGACTAGACTAAGCCGCTTTCATTAAACCATAACATTACTCAGAATTTATATTGGTTACAGTGCCTTTAGTTTTTAGTTTTTAACTTTGTTACCAAAAAGTGCTTCGGTCGTTTAGTGTCGTGTTTTGGTGTTGTGGTTCTACAACACCGCCAGAGTTTCCAGTCTTCTTCATACAAATAATCTAAAATACAGGAAATTATCCCTTTTGGAGAACTTACAAGTTACTAGACCCTCTGTAACATCCTAACAAATAATCTAAAATACAGGAAATTATCCTTTTTGGAGAACTTACAAGTTACTAGACCCTCTGTAACATCCTAACAAATAATCTAAGATACAGGAAATTATCCTTTTTGGAGAACTTACAAGTTACTAGACCCTCTGTAACATCCTAACAAATAATCTAAAATACAGGAAATTATCCTTTTTGGAGAACTTACAAGTTACTAGACCCTCTGTAACATCCTAACAAATAATCTAAAATACAGGAAATTATCCTTTTTGGAGAACTTACAAGTTACTAGACCCTCTGTAACATCCTAACAAATAATCTAAAATACAGGAAATTATCCTTTTTGGAGAACTTACAAGTTACTAGACCTTCTGTAATATCCTAACAAATAATCTAAAATACAGGAAATTATCCTTTTTGGAGAACTTACAAGTTACTAGACCTTCTGTAACATCCTAACAAATAATCTAAAATACAGGAAATTATCCTTTTTGGAGAACTTACAAGTTAGTAGACCCTCTGTAACATCCTTCATTTGCATCAAATTATAAAAATAATACTTTTCTACAACAACTGTGTCATTTTGATGTTGACTTTTTTAATTATTGCTAAACGAATGAATTCAAAAACCGTCCCTTAACATAGTAGCATGTATTACTCAGTAATGTAATATATATGTGAGATACATAACCAGGTGTACAACGTACATTAACATATTATATATATATATATATACTTATACATGTATCACTTTATGATATGTGGTTGGTTGTTTGGACGTGGAGCTATAGCTGCTGTACTACGCTAACATTGAAAGAGCAAAGCTTCCACTAAGCCGGGACCGGAGAAGAAAGACTGCTAATAGAGCTTTCCGAGCTTTCAGCGACTCAAACCCAATTCATGATCCAATAACAAAAGACAACGATATTACCGCCGGCCGCAGTAGTAGTCGTCGAGCAGAGCCTGCTTAATGCCGCCGTTGCCGCCCTCGCCACGCTACCGCCGCCGCGATGGACAAAGACCCCTCGAGCAAGGGGACGGCAAGAGGCGGCAGAAGAGACATTGCCAATTTTCAACGTTTTGTTATCTTCGAGCTTGGCTTTTTCTCTCTTAAATTCGTTTTAACGCTCCTTCAACTACGATCTACTGATACTCTCGCACTGGCAGAACTAGACCACTGTTGTCGGTTAGTTTGCTAAATAGCATTGAAGAATGTAATTCTAAACACTTTACCTTTTTAAAAAGACGACAATTAATAGTATAACAAATATTTGCTATAAGATAATGATTGCTACAAAAACTTTTCGGGTTTTATCACTTCCTACTGGAAAAAAACAAACCAGTATAGTAAAGCGCCGACGATTTTTCAGAGATTTGCATTCACTTTTTCTGACCAAATTAAACAAAAAAAAAAATACAATGAAAAATTTTCACCATATGAGGCACTGCAAGTAAATAAAGCTTTGTAAAAATCAGTTAACCAATTAGTATTAGAAATTCAAGGTAAATAATAATTTTTGTACTTGTCTGGTTCTTAAGTGATTATTTACATTGAATAAGGAATAAATGATTTTTTTTTCTTCTGGTATGAGACCTTATTTATGCCAAATTTAAAAATTATATGATAATGGGAAGTTAATAAGAACAAAATTAAGTTCTTGGTCAAGTAATTTATCGAAGCTACCAGACATGGATCGCGATTTCGATCTCATTAGATCTCATCAGCACGCCATAGGCAGATTCGATAAATTACAGACCAAATCGTTGGAGCTCGGTGTAAAGCAGATTTAAATAAAACGTCGATATGGCAGTACGTCGCCATCTACCTGCTTTTGCTGCTATTGCCGTATTTCATAATGTTAGACAAGGCCTTATTAGGGTATCATCTTGTCTAACCGAATCGGCGGCGCAGCTTACATACGTGACAGACACGTAAAGCAAATTAATAAGAACAAAATTAAGTTCTTGGTCAAGTAATTTATCGAAGCTACCAGACGTGGATCGCGATTTCGATCTCATTAGATCTCATCAGCACGCCATAGGCAGATTCGATAAATTACAGACCAAATCGTTGGAGCTCGGTGTAAAGCAGATTTAAATAAAACGTCGATATGGCAGTACGTCGCCATCTACCTGCTTTTGCTGCTATTGCCGTATTTCATAATGTTAGACAAGGCCTTATTAGGGTATCATCTTGTCTAACTGAATCGGCGGCGCAGCTTACATACGTGACAGACACGTAAAGCAAATTAATAAGAACAAAATTGAGTTCTTGGTCAAGTAATTTATCGAAGCTACCAGACGTGGATCGCGATTTCGATCTCATTAGATCTCATCAGCACGCCATAGGCAGATTCGATAAATTACTGACCAAATCGTTGGAGCTCGGTGTAAAGCAGATTGGAAGTAGGAAGTACTGTATATATTATTATCTATAAGCAATCGTTATTACATTGACTTAGAAGCTTGAATTCTTTAAAAGATAATGGGATCATAGACCTCAGTATTTCAATTGTACTAATTTTAACTTGATATTTGAACTATTTCTGAGAAAGTGAGTCTTTAGGGGTAACGGGTAACATAGAGTTCCCTATTCTGATAATCTTGAAGATCGAGAAAGCCGGTTTAGCATTAAAAACATTATTTCGACAAAAATGGAATAATTCTTAATAAACATTATAATTAGTTACAAAATGTTCTTCAGAATGTGACACCTCAAATAATAACAGTTATCATACACGTACAAAAAGCTTGAAAGTGCAGTAGATTGGTTGACCAGCTGCGATCTCTTCCCCATGATGTCTGACGTCATCGCAGTGTACGTATATACTAATATAGTCGTCATTTTTTCAAACTAGTGAGCGAAGAGAACCGATACAAAAAGAACAACAGTAACTATATGTAAACAAATAGATACATGGTAAATACTGTTCCAATGGAGTTGTTATCTTGTCCTTTATATATTTACTTTTCGATATTTTAGTTCTTTATTTTAATCATTGATAATGAGGTAATGGTGGGTATGGAACTATTAAACAGCATACCACATACTTTCTGAATTCTACAGCATTTTCTTCTAGAAAAAGAGATGAACTGGCGAAGATCCGTCACCGCGCGTCTAGCTCTTCATCTGAACATTTATCACGTATTTGAGGCGATTACAGGAGTTATTTAAAACATCAGAAAGGGCTGTAACATATACAGTAATTTTACATACTTTTTCCTTTAAATTTCTTCATTTCTTCATCCGCCATCGTTTTCTCCCATTTGTCCATGCGCCCTTCCCTTTATCTAATGTGGTAAAAAATAATTAATTTCACTTTTAGAGCACATAATTACATTTTATTTGTGATCATGCATGATGAGTGCTTACTGTGAATGCATGTATGGTGTATCTTTTCATATTTCCGTTCGACTTTATGACGCTTATCCGTCAAAAGAGAAATGAATAGCCGAAGCCTCCCCGAAAATTTGGTAATTGTAAAGAATATCCGATTGAAGCGATATTTGAAAGGGCATTTAGTCATTCATTTCTATAAAAGAGAGCCCGTCTCGTTTTCCGTATATATTTAGTCATAAAAGCTACCGAAACAGACAATATTCGGCTTACTTTTTATTATGTTGTATGCTGTACCACCAGGCATTTTCATGATAGAGTAGGCAGTGACCGTGGCCAAACCCCTTATCGATTTCCAGACTTTATCTTTTTATCCCTTTCCATCGTTTCATAAAACTACATCGAAAAATAAAAGACAAACGCCGTTACGTTACTGTTACTGTTTAGTTGCGATTGGAAAGATATGAACCATATTTTCTTATAAAATTACCTAAAGGAAGCAAGCAGGAATATTTCCATTCTCCTATCGTGTGAACTATGTTAAATAATAATAATATTGAAAACACTCTAGAGTAGAGACGTAGGACTTTCATCGATTCAATTATTTGCGGTGTTTCATTAAATCTATGAATTGTCAATTTAAAAGAAGGTATAAAACACTGAAATGTTTACCCAGAATTGTGTATAAATTACTCTACAATATTGTTTCGACCGACGCGGTCATTCTCAAGAGTAACAAATGGACTAAAGTCTAAAGAACGCTTAACTACTATTTATGCTTAGAACTATTTGAGTAAGGGTGGTGGATAGCAATTTTTACTATAGTTTGTGTAATATGAGGGGTGAATTGGATATATTATGTATTTATAGCTTTTTTAATTTCTATTTATTTTCAATAATCAATTAGAACTTAATATATCCAATTCATCCCTCATATTACACAAACTTTAGTAAAAATTGCCATCCACCACCCTTACTCAAATAGTTCTAAGCATAAATAGTAGTTAAGCGTTCTTTAGACTTTAGTATAATCCATTTGTTACTCTTGAGACAGATAATTCTATGTAAACATTCCAGTGGTTTATTTCTTTTTTTATTGGTATTCAATATGTTTCACAAAAGTTGCTCCGAATAAAGTTTAAATAGTATTAAAAAAAGGTTTTAATATTACTGAAGCCTTCGGAAAATGATTGGATAAATTTTAAAACGTACAGATAAGTAGCGAAATTCTACATTGTGAGTTGTGTATGTGTACACTTAGGCGTTTTATGAAACGCCAATGAACGTTTAGCCTTCTTGCAACATGACACCGTCCTTAAGAATTATTTTGCAATAGGCCTTGGATAAACAGGCGTATTATAAAATGATCGAAAATTTGAAAAAGAAATTAGCATAACCTAAACTAACCTTAACCAATCGTAACCTAATCTAACATAGTAAAAAAAAAATATGGAGTGATTTTTGTCTGCAAGCCCACAAGGAAAAACGAATCATTTGAAATTTGTTTTTACTATATGAAATTAGATTAGATTAGGTTTGAGTTATGTTAGGTTGATTGCTTTTAAAATTCATCTCGACTGTCTGGTACCTGGTACCGTCCGCCCATACCCACAAAGGTGTCGTCCAATTTGCGGTCAGTCCATCGAGCGGTCAGTGGATTTATTGGTCAAATCTGTCTTGAATGTAAAAATGGAGAAAGGGTAAAATTTATCTGTCGATTTTGCGGTCAAAAAAGCGTTTCAAGTGTATGATGTATACACCTTTATTTTTGAAAACAAATTGGTTAGGTTAGGTTAGGTTAGGTTGCTGAGCTGATCAAAAAATAATGAGGTTGGAATTAAATTTAGACGGAAAAAAGTGAAAAAGAAAATACATCCACCTGGATGAGAGGATTGAAAAGGTGACAAAGTGGTATGAAGATGATGACAACGGTTCAAAAGAAGAAAAGTTATTATTAATTCTAAAGAAAATGTCTTATATTATTAGAGTAGATTAAGAATAACAATGTATTTATATATGTATATTTTTATAAATAAATATTGACAAAATAAGTTCCATGATGTTAGTTGTGTTTTATTGGTATTCAAATTTATGACCACAGCCTTATGTTGCCTTGACCGCAAAATCGACATATTTAAATGAGATGGAAAAAGTGACCGCTCAATCTACAATTTTTACGTTTTACCGCAAATCATACGACCGCTCGATCCATACAACCCCTACAAAGATATTTGTTAAATGTTTTTCAGGGTCTCCACTCATCCTATCTCTTTGCCTCCCTCGGAGTAAAGGTGCCATCACACATACATTTAATCAAAATTGTTTTATTGAATCAATTAATTGAAGTACACAAATACAAAACAGGAAATAAAACATATTTTTAAAATAATGTACTTAATTAAACACCTAGGCGTATGACAAAGCAACTGAATATGTCAGTCATAATTTTGCTTCTTCTTTGAAGATCATTTTCCAAAAGCCACGGCGTTATATTAAATGCTTAATTTTGAATATAAATATGGAATCAACAGAAACAACTACTCCGACGGCTAATACCACTACCGGCATTGAATTACACCGTTGGTTCTGATGGACTTCTAGACGAAAATATAACATATTCAAAAAAGAAGGAATTAAAATCCTTATTCGTCTAAATATTAAGATCAAAGTTCTCACATTTTGAACGCGTCCTACCTAGTAGAGGCACAACGAACCGAAAGCCACATCCCACGACCGGTTTCGACCTATCGGGTCTTATCAGGTAGGACGTGTTCCAAACGTGAGATCTTTGATCTTAATATTTAGACGAATAAGGATCTTAATTTCTCCTTTTTGAATATGTTGTATCTTCGTCTAAGAATCCATCGGAATCAACAGTGTAATTCAATGCCGGTAGGGATATTAGCCCTCGGAGTAGTTGTTTCTGTTGATTCAATATTTATATTTATATTTATAATATAGCCTGTAAAAGCCATTCTGCCAGCCGATAGGTCGAAACCGGTCATGGGTGAGGCTTTCAGTTCGTTGTGCCTACTTGGTAGGTCGAGTTCAAAATGTGAGATCTTTGATCTTAAAAGTTAGACGAATAAGGATTTTAATTCCTTCTTTTTTGAATATGCTTAATTTCGTTATATCGTACCTATGACATACACATACACATACATTTAGTAGTCATAAATAAATTTATTAATAAATAAATTTATTAACAAATAAAATATTTTTAAGCGTGCAATGTGAATAACATAGCACTTTGTTGGCGAAAATTCACCTTTACTTCTAAACAGTTTTTTTGTAATGTTCCTAATCATTTTTAATTATCGGAAACTAACAAATAATTACGTGATAATTTAATTACCAAGATAACATAAACGCTAATAACTAATAACATATTGTCAAGATAAAACAGGCAAAAAACAACGCACACGAGCGTATAAATTCAGTGAAGTAACAATAAATAATCAATCAAAAATATATATTACACGTGTCATTGTTCTACTTTTTTGTGTAAGAATATTAACAAATAATGAATTTTAAAATGATGACCAAAAAGGATATCTAAAAGAACGTTAATAAAACTGTAAGCAATTATTGTTGTACTACCCCTAAAGTTGTGTCCCAGAGATGGTACATGTGTCATATACGAGGGTCGTTCAATAACTAAAGAGACAAATATTGTCATTTCAAAACTATTCAATTAATCTGTATCTACCATCTCTTCAGGGGTGTTAGCTGGCAACGTTCGGATGAATTCTGTTCTGCTGTTCGACTATTTTATTTTAACATAACCTCAAAATATTCAATTCAGTGAAATAATTCTAGAAAGTTGATACAATACAGAAGAAGTTTTGTGAACTGCGTGAATGTTTACAAGTGGGTTGATTGGTTTAAGAGTGGGTGGACACGTGTGGGTAATGAATCCCGAAGTAAATTTGTGATAACAGAAGAAACACATCACGATTCTGAGATCAAAAGATAGAGTATGGAGTGAAAGCTTATCAACTCTCGTTCTCAAAAAAAATTAAGGTTGATTAACCTTGCCCCGTATGACTTTTACCCACTTGGACCACTAAAGGACGTCTTACGTGAAAAAGGATTTGCCACCAGGGAGGAGCTCAAGGAAGCAGTGCAAAAGTGATTTCCAGAAATAATCAAAAGAATCCTTGGTTATAGGAATTAGGAAACTACAAGAAAGATGGGACATGTGGATAGTCCAAGTTTTCTGTTGTTTCCTTTAATTATTTAGGCAAATGCTGGGGCAGTAATATTCCACAGATAATCTTTCACTTTTCTTGTGTCTTTATTTCGCCCGTCTCATATTTCAGTCCCTAACCACACCTCCCACCCATTCCTACGATTCCTGAAAGGAGGATAAAGAGAGCCTTACGCCCTACCCTTCGGCTTTGCACTACAGTGTAGGTCGGAGGGACTGCCCGCCCACCAGCACGAGCAGCTGGTGGGAATGAAACACAAAAAATTTTTTTTGTTGGGGCGATTATGTTCAAGAATGGTCCTAAACTTTGTAGGAACCCAGTAAACTTGTAGCCATTTATCGCTTTAGTTATTGAATGGCCTTTTTATATCAAATAAATGGTCTCAGAATTCTACATTCAGTAGACAGGAGGGAGGGTGGTACTACTGGTCACGCGGTTTAAACATGTATGACTCAAACATAAGAATACATTGTGTATATCTTCGTGAATTTTTGCGCGAAAAAGGTAGCTTCTTCTGAGTACTGTCACAATAAACAAAAAGAAAGACAAATCCTTAAGATAGCACTACAACAGATTTTTTATGAAACATTTTTGATTGATTTATACAGTACGAAACAGTAAGCAAATTTTATCAGTCCTTTACTTAAATCACTAGTTAATTATTTTTATTTAGGAGAAATGTACACAATTACAAACTCTTCACATTCCACGTGTAGTTTCGATAATGTGGCATGTTCGACAGATAATACAAATTAAGAAAACACTGATATCAGGAAAACAGCACTATTTATACTGGAATCATCGCATGTTATGCCACAAACTGAATATTACATTCTGCTCGTTAAAATCGTTTAGAAAATGGTGTATTCCGGTTTAACTATAATTAGTTTTCTCATAGTAAGTGCGTCTTGTGAGCCTCTTTTTTTAACCCCACTGATTAATAGCAGTAAAATCGATGAAGCATTAGCTGCATCAAAGGTGTCCTATTCTGATTTTGGAAACATTGTTAGTTATTCAGGATTTTTAACAGTTAACGAAGAATATAATTCAAATTCCTTCTTTTGGTTCGTCCAATCGGAAAACAGTTACGCAGACGATCCAGTGATACTATGGCTTCAAGGGGGCCCAGGAGGAAGTTCTCTGATATCTTTATTTATTGAAAACGGCCCTTTTAAACTCAATAACAACAGTGGCGTAGAATTTCGAGAAGAATCCTGGACCAAAAATCATTCCGTTCTGTTCCTTGACAATCCTGTTGGAACTGGATACAGCTTTACCGAAAACGATGCTGGATATGTTACTGACGGGAATTCGACAGGAGCCAACATATACGAAGCGTTGGTGCAATTTTTCAAACTATTCCCTGAACTCCAGGACAACAAGTTCTTTATTGCCGGTCAATCTTATGCTGGAAAGTATGTTCCAGCCATAGGGCACGTGATATTGGAAAAGAATCCATCAGCTGAAACTCCAATTAATCTCGCAGGAATAATAATCGGTGACGGTCTTTGTGATCCCGTCAATCAGCTAAACTACAGCGAGTATCTATACCAAATAGGATTAATTGATTCGAATGGTAAGGCACAGTTTAAAGAAATTGAGGCAGAGATTGTTTCCTTAATCGAAAGCGAAGAGTGGCGTGAAGCTTTCGATAAATTTGATCTACTCATCAATGGTGATCTGGCCTCAACAACTCTATTTAAAAATCTAACTGGCTTTACTAGCATCTTTAACTACTTAGTTCCGACCGGTACAGCACTACTTACCGAAATAGGTCGCCTCAATCAATACCTCCAAACTGACAACGTTAGAAATGCAATTCATGTAGGCAATACCAGCTTCAACATTATAAATAGCACCGTTGAGGTTAAGTTATTGGATGACTACATGAAATCCGTTGCACCGTGGTTGACCGAGCTTCTCAACAATGTAAAAGTTCTGATCTACAATGGACAATTGGACACTATATTCGCATACCCTTTTTTGGAGAATTACCTTAGCAAGTTGACATTCAATGATGTAGAAACATACAAGAATGCAAAAAGACAAATATGGCTTGTTGATAGCGTAGTGGCTGGATATAAAAAACAGGCCGGCAACTTTACAGAAGCTATGGTCAGAAATGCCGGTCATGTATCTATACGAGATCAATCCGTATGGGTGAAAGATCTAATTACGACTTTTACACATTCGTAAATACTTTTGAAATTTTTTAATTTCTCTGAAACCCTGCAAACAGTATTTGAGAGAACTTTAAATGTTACTAATAGCACTAATTTGTAATTTATAGATAATTGAAAGCACGAGAAGACTATATTGAGATGTTATTTAAAATGTATACGTGTAAATGTGAGTTTGAGATGAATAAAGTTATAAATGAACGCGGCTTAATTACGTATTTAAATTATTTTAGTTACTAGAAAGTAAGTGTAAAATTAAAACATTAAAAAGGAAAAAACTAATGATAAAAAAAAATGCAGACGAATAGCCCTCATAAATTAACAGGAAAATTATTTTAAATAAGTAAGTTGATTTGGAGACTAAGGGACAAAACAGATGAAATATAAATTGTTGAAACAAAATTATTTGATTGACTGTTTTAAGCTACTCAACGTCTATTTAAATCTAGTGGAAACCTGAAATGAAAAATAAAAATAAGGAATAGATGAGGCTTTTAGCTCTTGTAACTCCATTTTAATAAAATAAAACACGTAGTTTGTAGTTACAAAACTTTTATTTGTTAACACACTAAATATTTCAACTCACAGACTAATCTTAATCAGATTAATATAATTTATTATTATTAATTTATTAATATAATCTAATAAAAATTTTAAGGTGACTTTGATAACCATAACCAACTTGTATGCCTACGATGAATAATTTCTGAGATAATTTAATTTATTGGGAAAAAGATTGCACCGCAACCCAAAATATACAAAAATCATAACTTCTACAAAAGGTGACTTGGAATGTTGAAATTTTTACTAGTTATAGCTAAGTCATAAGGCTAACGTCATGTCAAAATTAAGCTTTATAATTCGTACAGGGCGTTCAGAAAAGCAATCCAAAGTTTAAAAACTTCAAACACGAATAATTTCATTTTTTCAAATGGCATCTAGCATACTTTATTTACCAAGTACCAAGTACCCAAGCAGGTCAATTTTAAAATATAACGAAATTCTTAAACCTAGACAAATAAAATGTCAACTATCATAAAGTTAAAAAATAAAGAGTTTTTGATACCGAACAAGTACCATGATATGATATTACGAAATAATATGCAGACGAAACGATAGTATTTTTTTGTTACATATTCTCAACAGTCCAGCGTGCGCGCATAATTTCAGGGATGTTTCATACACACTATAGGTACCTCTTCAACCCTACTCTTTGCCATCCACTCGACGTTAAACGGCGTTCGACATGAGAACTGTATCAATCACCCTTATAACAAAAACATAACCAAAGGGTCTACTTAATATAACGTTCCTGATAATAAAGGAAACATATGCCCAATTATTTCACGTCTCCACTCGTTAACGTAAAAAAAGGTTGTGAGAATCGAACCCTTTATTCCTGACGTACATTACCTACTACAATTATAGGTACAATGTATTTTCGGTATCCTCTCATGGTAGGCGCCTATCAAAAAGACAGAACAGAACCCACCAGCTTTTTCATCTTTTGAAATCGTTAAAAAAAGACTCATACCATGGTGAGAGTTGACCCAAAAATAAGAGCTATTTCAACCAGTTGCGTCTGCGTATTTTTATTTTTTTATTTAAATGATCTCTTATGATTGGACGTAAGAAGCGTTTCTGATTTATAGTAAGGTAAAAATTATCAAAACCGAGTGTAAATGATAATGGATAATCCAATAAAAATATTTAACTAAAAAAATTAATAAATCAGTTTTAGTATCTATACTTTTATCATTATTTGGAGATCGAGTAATAACAGAAAAAATAAGCATTTCTGAACATTGGTATGTATATGACAAAGGATGTATCAGCTTTTGATTTAATTTGTAACATGTACAGACTGAAACAAACTTAATGATCTACTTTGTTACAAAAGTAATACAGGTGATAAAACTAATGGTACATTACAATTATGTTATCACCATTTTTAACATAAGATATATTCATTACTAGCCTTTATGATATTAAGTGGCGGGAGTCGCTTTTCCAAATTTAGTCTGTCTGTTTGCTTGTTCCGGCTAATCTCTGAAACGGCTAAACCGATTTTGACGGGACTTTCACTGGCAGATAGCTAATGTAATAAGGATGTTTGCTCGTCTTGATATTGGAGTGTAATGGTGTATCCACGTCGCATAGCAGGTTACAATTTTGTGCAAAAAAAAATCACCTTCCTCTATAAATCGAGTGAGAAGCACCTGAGAGATGCGAACTCGAGCAGCTTTTTGATCTTCAGTCAGCAACTTTGGAACCCAACTAGCTGAAATTTTTTGGAATCCCAAGTTTTTCGTTATGATTGTGTGGATACTCCCACAGCTGATGCCGAGTTCACCAGATATCTGAAGCACAGTGGCGTGGCATGGCGGTCCCCTTCAATAAGGTAAGGTTTCTAACGCATGCAATATTAACCGGCGTTAAATTCTTTGCACCAAACTTTTGCACGTGACTACGAAAGCGTTTCATTTCCGAATTGTGCTTGCAGTCTGCGCAAAATTTCAGCTGGTTTCACGTTTTCACGTGTAAGAAACTTAATGATATTAATTATTCGTTGCGCAACACCTCTATGCTATGCACCTCTTCCTCACTCATTGTGATAGCTATTAACCAAGCGAACGCAGCAATACGACGCGTCGTTTCCGCGCCACCTAATATCCCCACTTCAAGTTCCTAACGCTCGGATGCGTCTTGAACAACAATCCGGCGAGAAATTTAAAAAGGCTCGTTTATATTTGATCCACCCTCGTATTATATACTAAGGAAATAATTGGGAATAAACACTTCAAACGATGCCTTTTCTGTAAAAGTCGGTCAAGCATCCTGAGGATTCAGTACCGTTATATAAAATTTTACAAAAATATCTCTAAGAATTTAAGAAAGTTCAAAATTCTCTATAGGTGTAGGTTTTGATGTGCCAGTCAGTCAGTATGAAAATGCACTTTGAATGGCCTTATTGAATGGACTTATTGCATTAAGTTAGAAACTTAAATTTATTGCAGGATTATAAGGTTGTAGATTTTGTACAATTTGGGATTAATTTGTTTCTAGCGCTGCTGATACAAAGAGTCTTAACGGAAAGACAGTCACTGAACAAATTAAAAACGAAAAAACAACATATAAGGTGGTTAAATATAATACTTCGTCAAATTTACCAAGTTTGAGAGAAAACTTTACGTAATGGAAAATTGAAAAGTTGCTTCGGTTAGTCACCTATACAAGGAGTGACAGGAAAGAAGAAAAAAACAGTTTTAGAGTCTGGAGAGTGGAGAAGTTTGAGTGGTAGTGTCGTGGATTTTCAGTGAAGTGCAAAGAAATCTGGTTGGTAAACTCATACGGAAATGAAAGCCCGAAGGCGTAAGTAATAGCCAACAAATGGAACAAAAGACGGGGCCCAATCAGAGCGAATGTAACAAAGTAGCGTCTGGCGTTGGCCTTTGTTTCAGAACAATGGAGCACGGGTAAGCGATGCTCCGTTGTTTAGTGCTGATGCTGAAGTTATTATGGCGAGGATATCAGCCCCGGGCGAAAAATGGCCAATTAAATATTTTATTTCGTGCTTTCATTTCATAAACCACCACGGTTTGCTTCGTGCTATTCAACTAGTACTTTGCAAAATTAAAGGAATAATGCCCGTTGCTCCAGAAATGACGCCCTCTTAACTATTCAGCTTGTACCTCTTTTTTCTACCGTTCTTTTATTACGTACTTACTTAGGTGGCACATTTTTTCAAAATTACACTGCCAACCCTTACCCCTACCCAGTTCAGCAGCAATTTTCTATTCATAATAAAATCATAACTTTTTGAAGGGAAATTGGATCGTCCATCCCCTAACAAATTTAATACCACTAGAAAGGTATAGGTACATTAAAGACTCTGTTGTCATCCATGCATGTGGTATCTATCGTCACAGAGTGATTATAATTTAGAAAATTATTTTATTTTTTCATTTATTCAAAATTTCAATATATTTATTGTTAAATATTCAGCAGAATTTGCGTTGCACAGAACCACAAAGAATGTGGATCATGACCAAGTTCTAGTTGTTCAAAATACAAATAACCATTATGTGAAGTCCTACAAAGGGCCAGGGTAAATCATTATCGAACAGATTAAGTAAGTCTGTGAGGCCGTGAAGAAGTCACCGAGCGGCGTGGTCTAGTACTCTAGATCATTGCTTAGCATTCGGGAGGTAACCGGTTCTGGTCCAAGTTATCTATGGTTTCTTTGGATCGTAATATTCCACAGATAATCTTTCACTTCTCTTCTGTCTTCATTTCGTCCGTCTCATTTTTTTCTCCCTAATCACACCACACACCCATTCTCACGATTCCTGAAAGGAAGCTGAAGAGGGCCTTACGCCCTACCCTCCGGCTTTGCACTATAGTGTAGGTCGGAGGGACTGCCCATCCACCAGCATGAGTAGTTTTGTTTTGTCGGTGTTCAATGGGAACAGCATGTTTAGCTGGTGGGAATGAAACACGAAAAAAAAAGCGAAGAAGTATGCATGAAGAAGAGGTTCGGAGGCCTGTCGAGTTCAGAAAATCTTTATAGTCCTGGGGTTGAGTGTGACCCTATCCCGAATTCCCAGAGACGGATATATTCCATTAAGTTACAATATAGATATTATTGATCAAATACTTTTTAAATAAACTACGTTGAAATTTAGAACCTTGTTTTTTCTGACTTGCGAAGCATAGATAAACTAAATATTACTTGTTGTGCTAGTAATTATGTAAAAAAAGTTAGTAATAAGATAAAAAATAAATTATGCAAATATAATCTAAAAACCATATAAATTATTCAAAAAAGAAGGAATTAAAATCCTTATTCGTCTAAATATTTACATTAAAGATTTCACATTTGGAACGCGTCCTATCAAGTAGGCACAACGAACCGAAATCCAAATCCCACGACCGGTTTCGACCTATCGGGTCTCATTAGGTCGACGCTGGCAGAAAGGCCTTTACAGGCTATATTATAAATATAAATATGATGAGACCCTACTTGGTAGGACGCGATCTTTGATCTTAATATTTAGACGGATAAGGATTTTAATTCCTTCTTTTTTGAATAAATTATATCATCGTATAAGAATCTTTCGGAATCAACAGTGTAATTCAATACCGGTAGGGGTATTAGCGCTCGGAGTAGTTGTTTCTGTTGATTCCATATTTATATTTAAATTTATAGTTACCATATAAATTAACAAATATAATTTAGATCCACTAATAGTCATTAACAAACAAAAATGTGAGAAAAAGTTTAGTGAGATAATCAACTGTGAAGTTTCAGAAGTCTTATCATAAGGGCTTCTTTTCCCCATATTCGTATGGCACTCCACAAAAGAATGATTGTATTCATGCTATTTATTTGAAGTTACATTTTCATATTTTGTTATTTGATACTTGCTATATCACCGCATATAAAGTCTAGAGATAATATTATTGATTAGAATAAATCAAGCTTTTCGGAACCAAAATAGAATAATCAAACAAAGGTAATTATACATGTGGGGTCTTGTTTCAAATGCTCATAAATTATGTATAACAGTCGAGGATACAGGTAGACCATGCTAAAGTTCGATAATGGTTAGCTCGGTCTCTCTAATAGTCCAGTAACGCGTCAGTGTCAAAATTAATTGAAAGGAAATGATTAATGTGAATCAGTATAAGCCTTTATCCTAACCAACTCATACGTGAGTGTCCATATATACAATGCACAGGCTGGGCACAACTGACATCTATTTTGAGGAAAATGTTCATTCATATAGACTTTCTTCAGTCTTCTTCTGTATTTCGAGATGTGGCTTATTTGAAATAGTTTTATATAAAATACAAACCAAATTATTCTGCTTTATATTTTAAATGCCTCCTTCTAAATTGTAAATTATGTTGAAGGATATCTAGATAGTTTTTAAACTTATTTCCTATTTTGGAAAATTTTAAATGAAAACTCTGATGGCTTTAGAACAGAAATGAAAATATTCTCTTGGTTAATATTCTGTCAAAACTGCTAGAAGTGTATTGCGATTTCGAACTAATCGATCATCATCACCACGCCGTACAGATCCCATTGAACACCAACAAAACAAAACTACTCATGGTGGTGGATGGGCAGTCCCTCCGAACTACACTGTAGTGCAAAGCCGGAGGGTAGGACGTTAAGACCCTCTCGAGCTTCCTTTCAGGAATTGTGGGAACCAGTGGGTGGTGTGGTTACTGAAATAAAGATAAGACGGAAGAAATGAAGACAGAAGAGAAGTAAAAAGTTATCTGTGGAATACTAATGCCCCAGCATTTGTCTAAATGATCCAAGGAAACCACAGAAAACATGGACCAGAGCAGCCGGACCCGAGTTCGTACCGGTGACTTCCCGAATGCTAAGCAATGATCTAGAGCACTAGATCACGCCGCTCGGCACACCAACCAACCAAATTACCTGCTGCCTATAAACAACGTTCGATGAATAAATACCGGCAGCGTAGTGAACGCCATCTGTAGCTATTTGCTACTTGTGGGATTCAGTGATGCTAAACAAGATCCTTTTCTAAAAACGACTTGTTAAACTAACTTATCACTACCGATAACCGTACCCAACCGTCCAAATTTGGTCGGTTTCAACTAGACCTGGTTAAAAAATACAATTTGTTTTTTTTACAAATTGATTACATTTAATACTTGAATCTTCGATAGGGATAGAAAAGGTTACAAATGACTCGTATGTATATTCACGTATTATATATTATATAATCTAACCAATAATTCAGGAACTAAAATGCTTCGTAGGGGTGTTACACACTGAGCGAACTAGAAGCGGCAGGAAAATCTATAAATGCGAGAATTGGAAAGGAGGTTAGGGTAACGACTCCTGGAGCTATCAAATGGAAACAGACGGATTAAACAGTATTCATTTAATCACTGAAAGCTTTCTCTATATAAACAATGACAAACCAAGGCTTCAATTAACTAAAATAGAGAGACCGCGTCTGAAGTTCTGGATAAAACAAATTTTAGAATTTCAAAATCTTTAAGCAGATAATAAGTAGTATGTTGATAATTTTGGATGATGAGATAATAACGTTTTCGGAAAGTTACTCGACGCATCTTGTTAAATGTCTCGTTGATAATAACCTACTGTTTGATACAATTGTTAAAGATTTCTAATTAACAGTTGAAACATCAAGATCTTTAATCTTCGCGTATTTGTTTTATTTTTATTTAATATGTTTCATTATGATTTATAGACATTTATGAATGGATATAAAAGGTAGCAAATGTAGAGTTATTAGAAGGGGCAGCAAAACAAAGAGCTCTATAGAAGACAGAAAGGAAAAAGAGAGATCGATTGGCAGTGTCATATAGTGCTTATAATTTAGAAAATTATATTATTTTTTTCATTTGTTAAACATTCAAAGGAATTTGTGGGTCGTTACCAAGTTCTGGTTGTTGAAAATACAAATAAGCACTATGTGGGGTCTTATAAAGAGTCAAACTAAATCATTATCGAGAGATAAAGAAGTCTATGAAGCCGTGAAGGAATCTGCTAGGATAGGAGGTCCAGGGGTCCGTCGAGTTCGGGAAATCGTTGTGGACAAGAAGTACTAATTGTAAGAGAGAAAATGAAGGAGATATAGACTAATGTGCTCTATCAAGTCGCAGACAAAATCAGGTATGACTCAGTCGTCCAGTTAGACTGTCGGCTCTCGACTTTTAAAATGTAAATATGTAGCTTCGCACGGCATTTGGTGAAACATGATTTTAAAATTTAAAATGATAAATAAATAAATTAAAAAAGCTAAACATAAAGACAATAAATGTAAATAAGACCAATTTAAAGTCATTATTGGTCAACAATAAAGAAAAAATAGATCTACTATCTAAGTCGGGGGTGTATGAAATGAAATGTAAAAACTGTGATGCGATCTATATTGGACAGACTGGTCGTTCGTTAAAAAATGGGATAAATGATCACCTAAAATCTATACAAAATTCAAATACATGTACAGGATTTTCGGAACATTGTATTGTGTATAAACACTTCCCAGATGTAGATAATGTTAAATTACTAAACAATGTTTCGAAAAGTAAACGCCTGAATTTATTAGAAACTTTCGAAATAGCTAAGGCTAGTAACAACAACAGGTTAATCACCAACGACCAATTAGATTTCTTCATTTCACCAATACTGAATTTATTTTTGTAAACCAGGTATAAATATTGTACATCTTTAATTTCAACATTAATTGTAAAATCTCTTTGATAATGGCCTCACAGCCGAAACAATTGTAAGAGTTTTAATAAATCTTTTGTGAAACATAGTCAAGTGTATTTATTTATCATTTTAAATCTTGTCATTTAGTTAATTAATTATTTGTAAATATACGTTACGAAATGGTAAAATAGTTTTCGGAGCGACAACCCTCTAGTGATGGGTATACATTTTAAAATTTTCAAAATTAGTTAAATACCCAACACTATTCCAGTTATTTGCCACTGTCAGTTGATATGCTTTGTTTCGATTTTTAAAAAACTTTTGCAGACTCTAAGTAACTTAGCGTCACGTCAACATATGAAAAGTTCCGCCAATCATCAAATTGACGTTGGGAGGTTAAGCGTGAAGCAAACAGAAGGAGAAGAAGAAGAAGAAGAAGAGGAAGACGAGGCCGGGAGAGTACCGCCTGCGACTACTACCAGGGCTAACTTCTCAAATGGTTCAGATTTAATCCTTGCCTCTTTGATTAATATTTCAGCAGGAGCGCGAATATTAACAAGCTCCATTAGAGCCGCGCGTTGGCAACTTGGTAATTACCGCGACATAAACAGTGTTTAAGAACAAGCTACATTAATTCATTAATTAAAATGCTGCGAGTTAAGACTCGGAAACTCGACTACGCAAAACGAAACAAAATAAAGCACCTGCTGCCAGCTCTTAGACGAAACGAGAACGTTGAGATACAGCACCAATCGAGTGGGATTTGCGACAGTGTTGCCGATGTATAAAAAAATACCGGACAAGTGCGAGTTGGACCGAGCGCAAGCGGGGTGGTATAGATGTCTAGATCTATATTATCATAGTCGGATGGACACCAGTTTGAGGAAGGGTTCATCTTACCTCATCCAAGTTATTATTATTTTATTATTCCACACATAATTATTTATTTTCTTTTGTTTTCATTTCGTCCGTCTCATTTATCTGTTCCCAACCAATATTTTAAATCTCATTTTCAACAAAAATGATTGGAGGGTGAATGGCATCCGCTTCTATAATTTCAACTCTATAAATGAAATATTTAACGTTGAAACGCACTAAATACACTGCAGATCAGTACACAATCAGATTATTTATATCACCGTTAATTTAAATCACTCTGTAGTCATCTTTCGTTGGGGCACTACTTTACAAATTGTATCCCGTCCGATGCTAGTTACTTATTTATACCGTCATGATCCTGAAAATTGCCGTAAATTTTTGTCTCTTGTACAGTGTTGTGTGTGTCGTGTCCACGTATGACCGCGACTGTCGGTTTCGGCACCGTTATCAAAAGTGCCGCAGTTTCGATCGCCTCCTGTAGCATTCGTTCTTAACATATGCTAACTTTTGTAAATCAGTAATTGATAAACATACTTATTTCATAAAACATGCAGATTATTTAGTGTTTTGCGCTCATATTTTCATTTTTGTTTGTAATTTTGTTTGTAAGTGTTTTCGAACAGACGAAAATTTTCAGCGTTTTGATTTTTGTTAGATAACTTTTTCTAAATATGGTCAACCTTTAATGTAAAGTATTTACAAGAATTTTCTGTAGCTACAACATATTCAAAATACAAAAAGAGAGACTTACCCCTATATACTACAAACAATCACTAATGCGGACACGTGTTTCGCCCACTTACAATGTGGGCATTTTTAATACAAGACTGGTTCCTAAGATTAAAAATTAGATTATTTATACTAAAACTAAAGTTCAGGTTAATGAAAATGTATGAACCCTATCAAATTAACGAATCAAAAACCTGAAACATATTCAACATTTATTCAAGATTTGTAAAATTGGCAACACCGTTTTCTCAATTGCGACATTTAAAGATTACGCTACTGAAAGAAGGATTTTAAAGAGAAACAACGAGTAAGTGTGCCGCAGCTACTTTGAAACATTAACAAACGACGAGACTCTAGTAATTAGCGCCTTTATTTATTCTAATTTAGTCGGCATGTTTCACGGCACCTTGACAAAAAGCTCTTTTACCCCGTTATTAGATCTCTGATCTTACGTTCTAACGACACAGTGAACAAAAACCTAATTATATTCTCTTCAGACATACGTTCATCCATAGATAAAATAACATCAGAATGGAACGTATATTGGCTAAAGATGGCACTGTATTTCTTAAAGAGATTAAAAACAGATTAAAAATTAGATTGATTCAGCCGTTACTCTGTGATAATTCATCTTAACGATAAATGAATAAACACTACTTTGTTTGTTATTACATTTTTATTTACACATCCTTTTGAATATAGTTTCGACAAAAAAGCTTGTCATTGTCAAACGAATAATTCAAATTGAATGAATATAAACAGATTTGTCAAAACAAATGATTACAAATTTAATGAATATAAACAGATGTACAATAGTGTTTAGACATATTTTTTGGAAATACCATTAATTATTAAAATGTATTGAATAGTACTGAGTGTTACAAATCTACCTGGTCGTTTAACAGGTTATTTTCCGAAATTTTTGATGCTTTATATACTTCTAAGGATTCTAAAATATAAATAAAAGTTTAAAGCCTTTATTTAGATTATGAATAATTTTAAGATTTTCTATAGCAGGAAACTGATGGCCTGTTTCTAAAATATGGTTTGCAAAATTGGAATTATCTTTTCCTAATCTAAATGATCTAAAGTGTTCATTATAACGAGTTCTAAATGACCTTCCAGTTTGGTATAAGTAAAAGGAATCACATTCTGTACATTCTAGCTTATAGACTCCAGATTTTTCAAATTTGTCAGTTTTATCTTTTGAATTAAAAGTATGTGTTTTAAATATGTTTGTCTTAAAACTAACTGTTGGGTTGTTTGCAGATAGAACATTAGCGATTTTTATTGAAATATTACCAAAGTACGTCAAAGATTATATATTTGCATCCTTTGTTTTTTTTGTGTATGAGTATATAGACTGGCATACTATTTTAAATTGTTTTTTACATATTAAATTTTGAATCGTTCTTGGATCAAAACCATTATTTTTTGTAATTGTTAGAGTTATGTTTAGTTCATGTTTTAATTTTTCGTTTGAAAGGTGGACTGAAAAAGCTCTGTGTATCATAGATTTATATTCTGAAAGTTTGTGTGAAAGAGGGTGATTTGAATTATGATTAAACTTAATATTTTAGAATTCTTAGATGTATATAAAGCATCAAAAATTTCGGAAAATAACCTGCTAAACGACCAGGTAGATTTGTGACACTCAGTACTATTCAATACATTTAATAACTAAGGGTATTTCCAAAAAATATATATAAACACTACTGTACATCTGTTTATATTCATTCAATTTGAATTATTCGTTTGACAATGACAAGCTTTTTGGTCGAAACTATAGTCAAAAGGATTTGCAAATAAAGAAGTGATATTAAACAAAGTAGTGTTTATTAATTTATCGTTAAAAACAGATTGTATTTATATAGATAAAAGTGATGTCATGCATCCTCCAGATCCATGTAAGCCCTTAGAATTTAACATTTCTATGAAGTTACTTAACCTATTTATTAAAGGACGATTTTAACACCAAATGAAGATTTAAACCTTCTACTTTTTCGAAAAATAGGTCGTATATTGTCAGAAAAATCTGGCAATTCGAACGTATATGTTAAGAACTTACTTGGGATTGGGGGTTCCATGACATCACTTTTGTCTATATAGATGCTATCTTTAAAATAATAAAACAATCTGCTTACTAAATACGGAGCCGTTTTTCGCAGTCATCTTTTCGTCTTTTATTTATCTTTAAAGAAAAGCGTCGAAACTATTAATTTGATAAAAACAATTATTATGTTTTTGGTCAGAATCGAAACTACTAGACACGGATCGCGATTTCACTCTTGTTAGAAGCCGATCAGCGTGCCATAGGCAGTCCCGACAAATTACTGACCAAGCTGAAATGTTCCGTAAAGAATAGTTAATATAATAACAACATAGAGGCAATTGTGGCCATCTAGTGGTGGCTACAGAGGATATTAAACTAGACAAGGCTGATGAGCTTCTAATAAGAGCGAAATCTCGATCCGTATCTGGTAGTTTCGATAAATTTCTGACCAAAAGTGTAATAATAGTTATTATTAAGCTTTACGTGAATTCACGTATGTAGGCTGCGTTGTTGATTTAGTTAGAGCGACGAATAGATCACAAATGATTACTTTGCTCTATGGCGGGTTGAAAACAAAAAGCATAACGAGGGTAATTAAAAAAATTGTTACTTGTTATTGTTTTGACTACGAAATACTCATTTTCAATGGTAATGATAAATTAAGATTAAAAAAAACTGTATACATTTGGTTATACCAATAAACATTGTTTGTAGTGTAATAATGCGTTTGAATCTACTTTTTTATATTATTCACACTACAAGTCACTCGGTACTCATCCGTACCTCTAATTAAGAAGTAGACTACCGGAAATATATAACTTTTTCTTAAATTTCCTGTTTTAAATAAACAAATTAAGTTAGTTAGTTAAACTGATTGTCGTTATTTGAGCAAGCTCAGTAGTGTCGTTGCTTTTTTTGTTTTTCCTCATATGTGACTTGCACCAAGGGTAAGTTATGAGTTTTGGGGCGAATATTTAGTTAAGGGTGCTTGTTTTCCCGTATAGTCCGTTATTGCGCTAACATTTTTTAGTTTTAATTCGCGATGGACATCACTCACAACTGGCCTTTATTCTCCCCTAAGATTTCATTATGACGTAGAGACAATCAAAAGAAAAGAGAATATAGAGTCGAGTTGTATTTTGAATTTTGGAGTCGAAATATTTAAAAATTTCGATGTACTGGGGAAATTATGAGATTCCAGTTTCTAATTCAGTAACAAAAGATACTCTCGTGATAGTTTTTTCATTTGTAATTCACGTTGTAATTTTCTAAAATGGCCTAAAATTGTATTTTTTTATTTTTTCTGCTGTTAGGATATCATAAAATTCTGATAGATATTGGTACTCAATGTCGAAAATTACATCGTAAATGACTAGCCCTTTTTTTGTTTTTTTTTCAATCCCTGAATTCATTGACTTGTGTAATTATTAATCACCATAAGTTAAAAAGAGAATATTTATCGGAGACTGTGGCAAATTACAAAAAATAATAATTAAAGAGACTCGCCCGTTTTACCACGCGAGACTCGCGTTGATAATGCCCACATTCAAAGTCGGCGAAACACATGTCCGCTATTGTTATTTTTTTGTGGTAAAAGGGGTGAGTCTCTTTAATTATTATTTTTTACGATAAGTTAACATTTGTAATTAATCAATAATTATTCCTTCTCTACGGTTATCCTTAAATCACTGCAGGTTATAATTTTTATTAGGCATATTGTCAATTAAAACCGTTCCTATTGATATTCAAATGTCTCAAGTGTAATTTAATCGGTTTGCTGCTTTATCGTTAAAATGAAATTAAAAAAGAGGTAAAACCCATTAAGGAAACTACTTCATTACGAAAATGGCGCTAAAAGAACTTAACTTAGTTTTAAAAGGCATTTTGAGCGAAATTTCATCGTAATTTGTAAATAATCTGCACAAGAGATAAATTAGGAATAATTCGTCCCTATAAAAGAGAAGAAAGAAGGTCCGTTTCTTATTTAAGCGCCCGGAGCTTAATTTTCGAGATTTGCTATCAAAGACATTCATTTCATATTATATATCATCTACTACCTACCCATTTATACATATATGTATTTTCTTCGTCTTTCTTCTTGCAATACGACGCATCGCCATCGAGGGATGATCAAAGATATAAAACGGGGAGCGATTCCGCTAATTTTACTTTTGATGTCGCAGCGGGGTAGTTAGGAGAGTTTACTTGAAAAGATATCTTTATAATCAGGACCCTTTTCATTTACTTAGCCGTAGAATTCGACAGCGGCCTCGAGACATATCCTTTAAGCTTTGCCAGTTACTTTTATAACAGACAGATATGCCGCACAGATTTGCCAACTTCTTCTTTGACATATACGGTCATACGTAATATGTACTATCGGGGACAGAAGTGGTCACCTCATTTCTACCAACAAAAAAAGCATAAGAAGATCCTTAATTACTAAAGTTGTGGTGGATACCGTCACATAGATCAAATATCAACTTCAAATAACTATTCGCCGAATACACTATTACATAGTTCGGGTTAGATTTAACATTTCTCCCTTGAACTTGTCACACGGTGATGTTTATGGTCGATCGTCAGCAATCGCGGCACCAATCGCCCATCGTGCCGACGGCTTTTCAGCTTTTTCATGTCCAAATATTCGGTGTCGTCCTATTTGCGGTCAGTCTCTCGAGCGGTCAGTAGATTTTTCGGACAAATCTGTCTTGAATGTAAAAATGGAGGAAGAGTAAAATTTACCTTCAATTTTGCGGTCAAAAAGGCGTTTCACGTGTATAAATTATACACCTTTATTTTTGAAAACAAATTGGTTAGGTTAGGTTAGATTAGGTTATGTTAGGTTAGGTTAGGTTAGGTAAGGTTAGGTTATTGGTACAGCTGAAGGCGTAAACCACGAAATAAACTCCAAAATCAGAAAAACAAATCCGAGATTTAAAACCATTCTCCAAACACTTATGGAAGTAGCCGAAGGAGTTGATCAAAAAATAGTGAGGTTGGAATTAAATTTAGACGGAAAAAAGCAAAAAAAAAAATACATCCACCTGGAGGAGAGGATTGAAAAGGTGACAAAGTAGTATGAAGATGATAAAAACGGTTCAAAAGAAGAAAAGCTATTATTATTTCTAAAGAAAATGTCTGATATTATTAGAATAGATTAAGAATAACAATGTATTTATAAAAGCGTTTCTTCTTCTTTATTTCTCTTATATTTCTTATAACTATATATTTATATATGCATACTTTTACAAATAAATATTGACAAAATAAGCACCATGATGTTAGTTGTGTTTTATTGGTATTTGAATTTATGACCGCATATTCCACAGTCTTATGTTACCTTGACCGCAAAATCGACATATTTAAATGAGATGGAAAAAGTGACTGCTCAATCTACAATTTTGACGTTTATCGCAAATTACACTACCACTCAATCCATACAACCAAATATTCATACAAAATGTGGTGCACTCGCTCAGTTGAGATGTCTACAGACCTGCAGTCTCAGCCAACTCACGGACTTTCAACTTTCGATCATCTAATATAAATCCATGGATTTTGTCAACGATTTCTGGCGTAATGACTTCTTCTGGACTTGTACTGGTGGGATTATAACGAAACTCAGTATACCACCTTTTAACCATTGAAATCGACGGTGCAGAGCCTCAAACGTCTCCTTGGTTTCTTTAACGGATTTTTCGCGCAAAAAATAATGCTTAATTTCACTTTTTCCATTATTGTGGAAATTAACGAAGTTAGCTGCTTTCAATGGCTGTTAAACATAAACTAAACGTCGCAGTTTACTCAAAATTTTACAGTACCGTATTACCTTAAATTACAATACCGTATTATCTTAAAGGTAATCTACTCACGAGTACTTATTTGTTCAAACAAGACAAGTTGCTGTGACATTTCGAGTTGCAAAGATTTCCAATAGCTTTACCTAACCTAACCTAACCAAATCTAACCACAAGTCCTTTTTTGACAGATTTCAGTTTTTTTGACACCTTTCACACAATTGCAGATATAGCTTAATAATATCTTGAGTTATATGAGTCATTTATGGTACATCCAACTTTAACCAAGCGAAAGCGGATAAAACGAGGTTTACCCGAGTAAAGCCCGAATATATTTTGGACTTTCCCCAAGAGTCGTGGTTACGCTGTTTACCTGGGTAAACTTAGCTTAACTCGTTTATATAACTTTACCCTTAACATATATAATAGATAAATAAGTACCTACAGACGTAACCAATTACAATGGCGCCGTGATTTTGTGCTTAAACATGCGAAAAACAACCGTTTACCATTATCTCCTTAATCTTAACAAACCGTAACCGTTTAGGATCTGAGTAAGCTTAGACAGAGGAGCGGGCTGAAAGTGAGACGACTTGGGATCGGTAAACAACGCAAAAATTCTAATAATAATCTCTGTTTATTTAAGCGAAATAAACTGTACAGATCAAAATTTACCGCCAGAGAAGAAAATCGTCGATACAACTTGTGTACGGTTGGTTAGGCTTCATTTGTTGCCCGTTTGGGATTTGTTTTCGTTCGTCTTTTGTTCTCTTTTAGAGTTACGTCTTGGATCGTTTTGACGTGCATTTCAACCGAGAAATATTCACATGAAAATTACTGAATACCGGTGAAATAATTCTTCTTTTTTTTTCTTAAATGCTTAACATACAATAGCTACAGCAGCAGCTGTCTTCGATCTATACGAATTTTGTCATTTTGTACGAAATTAACGGATTTTCCAACTTATCAAACCCTTTAGATTCAACCGGAAGTAGTACGACAACTGTCAGTCATATTTTAATCCGTTAGATGTACATTGCACCCGATATTTGTCACAGAAATTTAATGGATTTACAGTTCAAAGAAAATGAATAAAACATTTTTGAGCTTGAAAAGGTTTCTATATAGATCTATATACTTTCCTATGCATTTTACCCTTGCAGTCTTCTAATTCCTAATACAGCATAATTAACTTAGATGAGTACAGTACAGTGGAGTGGTGCGTGGGTACAGACCAATAAGGAATCGATTTTTTTCAGTTCTCAAAAATAATCGATTAACAAATAATCATCTAAACATAAATAATTAATGAACATGAACAGTCAGCAATCCATTATTAAACCAATAAAAAAGGGTGGCAACATATTCTCACCCATTTTCTCTTCTTTCTGACAGGCGAGCATGGCGCAATTAATTAACAATAAACAATATATTGCTTTGTCAATTCTGATTCTTTCTGTATTTTGTTTTTAAGACAATAGCAATAACTATTATTAATATAAATATAAATATGGAATCAACAGAAACAACTACTCCGAGGGCTAATACCCCTACCGGCATTGAATTACACTGTTCATTCCGATGGACTCCTAGACGAAAATATAACATATTCAAAAAAGAAGAAAAAAAAATCGGTCGTGGGATGTGGCTTTCGGTTCGTTGTGCCTACTTGTTAGGACGCGTTCAAAATGTGAGATGTTTGATCTTAAAATTTAGACGAATAAGGATTTTAATTCCTTCTTTTTTGAACAACTATTATTGTTTCCTTTTTGGATTCTGAAAATGTTCATTTTTAAAACATTCACTTAATTTTTAATAATATTCTTAACAAGTTTCGATCCACAAGGTCATCTTCAGAAGAAATATCAATGGCCTTGTAGGTAGAATATTAATAAAAATTAAGTGAAAGTTTTCAAAAAGTGTTTTCTTTGCCTAATATCATTACGATTAACTTTTATATAGTAGAGGCCAACTCTATCAATTTTTTCAAGAATAGTGATTTAGTAACTCAGGCTAAGTGGTATTATAAACTAAGTTTGAAAGTGAAAATTTTCAATCAACATATTTGGTTCAACAAAAAGTTCAAGGAATTCAGAGTGTTTCCAAAGTTCATACAAATCAACACAAACACCAAGAATCGACAATCCAAAATAGCATTAGAAAAAGCGAAGAAAGTTTGGTTAGATCAAAAAATACATTTCTGGTACAACAAGAGAGAAGTATCCAAGGTATATGGAATGGTACTCCACACTCAACTAGTTAAAAAACTCCACAACATTCAATTCAATGACAACGTTCTCTTACGTTTTTTTTCCCAAATCACCAACAGAATATATCATAGTCAGATTAGTAAGGTATTAAATTTAAAAAAACAAAACTCAAAACGTAAAGAATTTGTGGATAGGTTTATAAATTTATCCGACAAAACGTTTAATAAAGACCAATTAGATTTGCTAAATAAAGGATTTAAATTTAATTTTAAAAACATTGTAATAAAAAGGATATTTTAGAATTAGCTGTAGATTCAGGAATTCTGTAAAAAACCTTTGTTTTTTTAAAAAACATAAAATTGCAAGTATAATAGAAAATTAATTTCAAAACATAAACAGTTTTAATAAATTTCAAAAAGTTACCATTTCACTAAAAAACTTAGTTTTTACGAAAGCCGATAAAGAAAACACAGTAATTGCTTTAAATAAATTACATTACATTCAGAAAGTTGAACAGTTCCTTAACAACGACGATTACGAAATTATTAAAAAAAAATTATATAACCTTGTAGGTCGATACTTGTTAAGAATTTTAATAAAAATTAAATGAAAGTTTTCAAAAAGTGTTTTCTTTAGCTAATATCATTATGATTTATGATTTTTTCGATTAATCCATTTTTTGTTAATCGATTATTCTGATTAATCACAATAATCGATTATTTTCTAATACGCGAATATCAATTGTTAAATTAAATAATTGCACAGATCTAATATCAACAAATGGTACCTTAGAAAATTTATATTTTGTGGGAAAGTAACCTGAATAAGGGAGATGGGTTGATTTTGATCCATGAAAAAGAAATTTAATTTGTCATAAGTATAAATAATATATAATATAGCCTGTAAAGGCCTTTCTGCCAGCGCCCACCTGATGAGGCCCGATAGGTTATTTTTTGCAATTTCTTTTATGGTATGTATTTCTTTATTGAAATTTGTTTCAGATAAGGGTATGGTAAGAGCTCTATACAACATAGTAGTGAATGATGCTAATTTGTGGATTATTGGGTGATTTGATAAATTATGTTTTACTATGTTTTTGTACGTATATATCAAAAACTATCTTGTTCTTTACTTTTGTTAATTTTAGATCTAAAAACATAATGCTGTTATCTTTTTCAACTTCAACGGTGAATTTAATATTGTTATGTACTGTGTTCAAGTAATTTAGGAAATTGTTTATTTGCCTATCTGATCCTCTGAATCCTGCAATAATATCGTCTACGTCTACCATTACCAGAAGGTAATTAGTATTTCATTCTTAGAGGCTAATAATTTATCTTCTAAATTTGACATAAATATGTCTGCTAATAATGGACTAATTGGGTTTCCCATAGCTAGGCCTTTGTTTTGTTGATAGAAAGTGTTTTTAAAGAGACAATAATTTTGAAATTTAAAATTAGTTTTAGATCAAAATTATTGTCGCTAAACAAGTCTTTTAGTTTCTATGGTATTAAAATGTCGTGAGCTTACGAGAAATTTCTAGAAATGATCGAAAATATTTCACGAGCATGTAAATAAGTGAACAGTATCCGACGAGAGGGTCGAAACAAGTAGTGAGCGAACGAAAAAACTACACATTAGGGTAAAAATGTAGTAATACAAACAATCGACTGTCAGATAACTGTATATAGTGTTGAATATAAACACGGTATCAAACCGGTTGTGGGATTTGGCGTTCGGTTCATAGTGCCTGCTTGGTGGGGGTTCCAAATGTGGGATTTTTGATCCTTAATATTTAATAATGATAAAAATTTCCAAAAAGAAGGAACGAAACAACAAAACACTTGGCTACGTTTCACAAAAGTTTATTAAAGAAAATCCTCTAACAATATTGTTTCGGCTGTTACGCCATTTTCAAAGAGTAATTACAATTTACTAAATTAAGTTCTAGAATGTCTTGCAATTTATAGGTAAACATAACAGTAATAACAAATAACTAAATGATACATTTCAATAAAGGTGAAATATTGAATTCCAGTCGGTAGTTAGTGACTAATTTGTTATTATGAATAGCTTTTGATATTTCGTGAAGTTCCAAAAGATTAAGTCGTTGGCCTTTGGATAAGTGATGAAGTAATTGAACATTATCTATGTCTAAGGAATGATTATTTGAAATATAATGTTCTGAGAAACCTGTACAATATTTAGACGAATAAGGATTGTAATGCCTTCTTTTTTTTTGACGAGAATTGTTTAAATAAATGGAAGTACCTACTACAAAGTTCGTTACATTAACATTAAAACATTTAAATATTGTCCATCAAAAGGCTGCATGTTTAATATTAAAAGAACGATGGGGAATGATCGGAGCGGGTTGAAAGAATAGGATTTTTTGTTCATTTCATCTTTATTTGTACGAATAATAGAAACGGTAACTGTGACCAACGAACCGACGGACTGACAAACAGCTTGTATTGATTGAGAAAGAGGAGAAAAAAAAGCAACAACAATGGATATAAATTGGGGAGCGATTGTTGGCCGTGATTGTCGCTCACTCCGTCAGAAGGCGCGCTTTGAAGTTGCTTTTTAATCAGGCCTAAAAAGGGCGGACCGCTTTGACATTTGACCGAGTAATTCAGCTTTATATCTGCATCGCATCGCATCGCATCGCTATGACTGTATAGTGTAGTAGCCGTGGTACTTTTGTCATGGGCACACGGGATGCTACACAGACAGACGGATGCACTTGTAAATGTATACGTGTACACCAGTGCACACACAGCGCCCACTTCGATGGTAGTGGGTCGGTGCAATCTCAAATGCTGTGCCGTAATTAAAATATGGCCGTCGCCACCGCCGCTTACGACAATTACCGCTTTATCGTCCTTTGTGATAATGTTTCGGAACTCGGTCGCATTTCCGTTGTCGCTGTTGTCTTTTTTCAATTTTGTTTTTTTCTTCACGTTGTACAGAGGACAATGCGAATCGTGGAGCGTGAAATTTAGAAGGGAGCGCCATTACCTCACTAGCCGTCATTTTTAATTCAGTTACCTAATTAATGTTGCACCCGACGGTGTTTCAAGAAAAGTATATCATCTGATTCAATTAATAATAAAATGACAAAAAATTTTTAAATCTACCAAAAACTATCTCTGTGGGGTGGCAGAAAAAATTGGGGTCAATCAAACCAACTTGATAAGCAAGTTCCAAACCCTTCTTCAATGAAAATATCAATTAAAAAAATTATCAAATAACATTTATAATAAAATCAGGACCGTAGCCAGCCCATGATATCAGGGGGGGCTGAGGGACTTTTTGGGAGGGCGCAATTAAAATAATTAGAAAATCTCAAAACAGTTGTAATTTTCGCAATTTACAGTCATTAAATTTTCGCATTAACTCAAACAACTCAATATTCTTCGTATAAACTTTTTCAAACGCCAAATGAATTAAATTAGCTTGTCGTTGGTGCTTCATAGACATTCTTTGGGGTCTGTTGATGGAAAAACTTCAAGCATCTAGTATTTAAGCTTATTTTGTAAAGACTTTATTCAGAACATCTTCACCTGAAGAAGCCAATATTTTGGTGAAACAATTGTTGTGAACAATCAAAAATATTTTTGAAACTTTCCTCTCGTTTTCTTTATTTAAATTTAAAATAAACTGCAATAAGGATTCTTTTAGAATTATCATCATCACATGATCGTCAGTTCAAAACTGATTGGACATAACCCTCCACTACTACTACCTGAGGTAATCTTCGCATTCCTCAAAAACTAAAACATCTCACATACCGCAAAATAATCTAATTTAGGTCCATATTTGCCTACCTTTTCCGCTATTTCTGCTTCTATGTCTCTAAGTAGCCTTATATGGCCCAAAAGACGTCCCTTTCCTTTTTTACTTTCACGGCGTCCTCTGTTTTCCTATTTTTTCTAATACCTACCTCCCCATTTCCAACCTTTTCTATACAAGATATTTTCATCATCCGCCACATATTCAATGCTTTCAATTATTTCCTTTTTATATAATAAATATAAATATGTAATCAACAGAAACAAGTAGCAGTTGTTTCTTGTAAAAGCCTTTCTGCCAGCGCCCACCTGATGAGACCCGATAGGTCGAAACCGGTCGTGGGATATGACCCTCAGTGGGTTGTGCGTACTGTGTAGCATTATGAATGTGGGATCAGTGAGCCTTTACGAAAAGGGATTTTAATACCTTCTTTTTTGGATTATTTCCTTTTTGTCTAGTCCATCGTCCGAAACATTATTTATAACGTTACAACATTGTACACGAGCAGGACATTGATTTATAAACGTTTTAATAACTTGCAATTAGGATTTTTGCATCGTTAATTTATTAAATAACAACGTCGCGTCAAATCTGTTAAAAATATTGACCACATTGTTATGTTATTTGAAAGCTTTTAGTGTAAATAACGATTTTACCAATTTAGGGCTTACCGATTTCCACTACCAGAATGTATATATATTTATTATTTGGTCGTCAAATGGACACTTTGGCAACGAATTAATTTCGTATGTATTGATGAACGTATGTGGGGGAGGGGTTACATTTATCGGTAAAACGCGCGGGGTGATTTAAAGTAGGACGCAACGAGTTTTTGATCGATGACGACTTGGTCCATAAGCTGCAGAATTTATTCTGATTATTTTAATTTAGACATATGTGTTTCTATTGTATTTATATTTAAGGCTTTCATTTTATTTATTTTTAAATAAAAGCAAGTACAATATTAAGAAGGGGTGTTTTGCCCGACTGACCTTCTATTTTATGGATAACCCAACAGGTAGTATTAGGTTTAAGATTCATCTAGTTAGGTTTTAGTTATATAATTAATCTCAACGCATGCTGTACTTTGATAAATTCATTTCAATTTCACTCATTGTTTTTTGTTATAAATAAATTAATTAACGTAAGCCTTTGTGTTATGAATATAGAAATGGAAACAATTGTCTCCCCGTATTCATTGGTTTACAGTTTGAATTCATGTAGGTCTTGCAATCAGGTCTACATGAGCTCATAGTTTATCCTTTTACTTATTGCACATGTACGAAATTTAGTAAGGGTGTATATTGAAACCGTTTGGATTTATCAGAGCTGAAATAGTACCGAGAGGCGTGGTCTAGTGCTCTAAATCATTGCTTAGCATTCAGGAGGTCGCCGGTTCGAACCCGGGTCTGGCTGCTCTGGTCCAAGTTTTCTGTGGTTTCCTTGGATCATTTAGGCAAATGCTGGAGCAGTAATATTCCACAGATAATCTCTCACTTCTGTCTTCATTTCGTCCGTCTCATCTTTCTCTCCCTAACCATACCACCCACCCATTTCCACGATTCCTAAAAGGAGGATAAAGAGGGTCTTACGCCCTACCCTCCGTCTTTGCGCTGCAGTGTAGGTTGGAGGGACTGCCCGCCCACCAGCACGAGCAGCTGGTGGGTATGAAACACAAAAAAGTTTTTTTTTTCTGAAATATAAATAGCTAGTCGCATGTGCGCCGGTCAACTACATCTGGAATATCACCAAAAGGAAAAAGAGACATGTCGTGCCATCTATGCTGAAGTGACAAGATGCTTGTAATGAAATTGCAGAATTCCATAGTCAGATTTGAACATATTTATGTTTTCTTAGACTGGAGCACGGCTCTGTATAGGTGCCAAATGTGGACGGTGGGCACGGCGGAAAAGAAAATTTTAAAAGCGTTTGAGTGTTAGAATTTCCAAATAACAGAGATGCTTCTATATATGTATTGATGTCTACCTATTTGCGGTCAGTTCATCGAGCGGTCAGTGGATTTTCGGTCAAATCTTTCTTGAATGTAAAAATGGAGGAAGGGTAAAATTTACCTGTCGATTTTGCGATCAAAAAATCGTTTCACGTGTATAATGTAAACAACTTTATTTTTGAAAACAAATTGGTTACTTGTGATGTTATGATTTTTCTCATTTGCTCTTAATAAATATTAATTGTTAGATATTTACTGTTATTAGTAAGATTTACTTGTTACAAAGAATGGTGAATCATTTTTGTTAGCTGATAATGGCGATAAAAACCGCTTATTAGTTATTGGCAGTGAGAAAGGCAAGCGCGTTAGGTTAGGTTGATGTTAGTTGTGTTTTATTGGTATATATGTTACCTTGACCGCAAAATCGACATATTTAAATGAGATGGAAAAAGTGACCACTCAATTTACAATTTTTACGTTTTACCGCAAATTACACGACCGCTCGATCCATACAACAATATTTATTTATAAAATACAATTAATTAAAAATTGAAATGAATTGAAATCTATGTTCCTTGAGAGTAACAAAATAACCGAACTGAAAAGAATATTCGGCATATTCTTAAACCTAATGATAAAAGATTACCTGCTAGGCAAAGTCGGCTTTTTTTCACGTACTTGCCGTTTATTTGAACTAAGAAAAATACTAAACTATAAATCTAAATACAACATTAAACCGTATACTTATTTAGTATACTTAACATTGAGATGTGGTGTTATAGGTATTTGATGAAAATACCGTGGATAGAAAATGAGAAAGTATATGGATAACAAAAGAGGTTTATGAAGTTAATATCGAAAAGGAAAACAATCCAAAAAAAGAAGGTAATAAAATTATTTTTCGTCTAACTATAAAGGATCACAGATCCCACATTTGCCGGTAGGGGTATTGTCCCTCGAAGTAGTTGTTTCTGTTGATTCCATATTTATATTTATTATATAGCTTGTAAAAGCATATCTGCCAGCGCCCACCTGATGAGATCCGATAGGTCGAAATCGGTCGTGGGATATGGCCTTCAGTGCGCTGTGCCTACTGTGTAGGATCCCAAATGTGGGATCTGTGATCCTTTATAATTAGTCGAAAAAGGATTTTAATACCTTTTTTTAATTTCTTTTGATCTTTGTTTATGAATCTTCCCGAATCAATAGTGTAATTCAATGCCGATAGGGGTATTAGCCCACGGAGCAGTTGTTTCTGTTGATTCCATATTTATATTTGTTATGAAGCTTTTTAATACTACAGTGCAAAAAATATTGAATAATATCGTAATGTTGTATATTTATCATGATGTATTGTTGACGAAATTGATCTTGAAAGAAATGATGGGCGTATTCATTTTGTTAAATACGAAACGACATCAACTTTCATGAAAAAATGTATTGAAATATTTCTAAACGCATTTTTTAGACTTTAAATTTATTATTTTATGCATCTCTATCCTTCTCCCACTATAAAAATTCAACACATGGGCTTAATCTGTTACAGACAAACCAATTGAGCAATAGTGGCATTATCCTTAGTAGGGGTATTTTATTTTTTTAACACATATATATAATCAAAGAGTCATTTCACTGGTTTTGATAGTTTAGCATATAACATTATATATGTATACCTAAACAACGACAACAACAACAACAACGGGTGACGAATTTCCGGTTATTGTCGAATTTATTCGGTACCATAAAACGGGGGTGCTGCGACTAGCGACGACGAAACGGCGGATTACGAATAGCGCGACACAGTTTCGCAATTAGAGTGGGAGATCATCGCTCTTTGTTCGAAAGGTTTACAGCTCTAATTAGACCAATAGCCACGGCACTCATCGTACCTACGGTCGTTTATAGCAGGCACTTTAATAATAAACCAAACTGATAATTTACTTACAGCAAATAGTTATTAAATATCTGAAACATTAGCTTCCTTTGTTACAAATAAATAGATAAAACTGATGAAGTGCGTGGATTCTCTGTTACCTTACTAAAAAGTATATATTCAATAAGAAATACTAATCATGATTGGAATTTACTTCCATTTATTGATAGATAAAGATTCAATTTCAGTTCTTTATTTCAATGGAAAGTTTTAAAATATTTTCTTAATTACTTATAACGGTTATTCTATTGTACAATACGCTATTTTTAGTATTTGTTATTGTGTTAAGTACAGGATATGAGTAATGTTGTACACAAATGGCAGTTTTCTAAGTTCAGTAAATATGTATAAAACTTTGATAAGAAAATGCTGGCCTTTTACATATGGGTAAGACATTTAGTAATAAAGGGGGACCTAAATTACTGAAAAATAGTCGACGTCTAATGTTTAGAGTCTAGGGTGTCTATCCTGCTCTCTAAGTGAGCCCTAATTTGGTCATGATACCCGCCATTTCAACGTTTGGGTAAAGTACGTAATCCATTGTTTAGTTTTACCTACTGAGTTAGTGCTCAGTTCGTTAGAACACTCAGGAAGCTCATAGGATAAAAAAAAAGTTTTTTGTGTTTCATTCCCACCAGCTACTCGTGCTTGTGGGCGGGCAGTCCCTCCGTCCTACACTGTAGTGCAAAGCTGGAGGGTAGGGCGTAAGGGCCTCTTCAGCCTCCTTTCAGGAATCGTGTGAACGGGTGGGTGGTGTGATTAGGGAGAGAAAGATGAGACAGATGAAATGAAGACAGAAGAGAAGTGAAAGATCATCTGTGGAATATTGCTGCCCCAGCATTTATCTAAGTGATCCAAGAAAACCACAGAAAACTTGGAGCAGAGTAGCCGGACCCGGGTTCGAATCGGTGACCTTCCCAATGCTAATCAATGATCTAGAGTACTAGACCACGCCGCTCGGTGTTCAGAGAATATCGATTACAATCTAAAGTACCTACGGCTTATTGAGGTTTGTGTAAATTTCTTGGGTATATTACTTTAATAAATTGTATGTCATTTTTGTTGAAAACTTCGGGCTCTCTTTCGGTCAGACGGGTTCAAGAACCACAGGTTGTGATACCCCGAGGCAAATAATTTGTGTTTTAACTCCTTTGCCTGGCAAAGTGGCGTGGCAGTTTAAATTGCGGGAAATAGTTCCCCTGATTGATTTTGTGTTGTACCAAACTTAAGTTTCCTTAAATTGCACATCAATTAAAAATTGTTGGGTATAAATTGTCATGTTGGAGAGAGTGTCTTACTAATCCTGCTTGACTGTTGATATACTTTGAACGATTTTGAACTTTTGTGTGAAATTTTAGGTATTTTAAACATGGATTTCCCTTTTTCGTTTACCAATATTTTATTAAGTCATCCTCCCCAAAACAATTGATAGGAACTTGCTCAAGTTGAAAATCGACCTTACACAAAAATCTTTCCCAATCGGTATATATTATACCCTATTTGAAGAGAAACCTTACATAAAAGTTTATCCTAATCGGTATACCATATACCTCTATACATTATACATACATATGTATATTAAAGACCATCCGGAGCGTTAACATTCCTCAGTATGTACACAAGATACAACACCTTAAGGGCTGTCTGTTGTGTAGTACTTACGGTAGATAATCCCATAAGCAGTTTAGCACAATGGTGCACGCAAAGGCCTAGCCGTGTGTACTAAGAGATCGTTAGCTAGCAAAACACTTCCATTGTCACCTTTTGTGTTGGCCAAAAAGCCCAAGAACGCCTCTGTGCCCTCGCCGACACTTCTCCGAAAACAGAATGTGAAAGAACGCGATTTATACCTTCCTAACGTAAATGAAACGGTGAATATATTTCCAAAAGGGTACCGTTCAGATGTATTTATAAACAACAAAACATAAATCAAACTATAGTAATATTAGTCAAAGTTTCGAGCTTTGGGCATAATTGGTACATGGAGTTCATATATCGATGGGTTTTTGACAAAACATCGTAAGCGACAATTTTACCAAAATTGTGTTTTTGGTCTATACGATTCCTTGGGTAAACTTGTTCATCCCGACATAATATCGCATGTCAATTCTACTGTTGTCAAGTAGTGTTTAAATTATACCTAAAACTATCGTAACTGTTGATGTATCCCCGATATAGAATCGTAAACGCCGTTGGCGATGATAAGCGATCGAGCACGTACAATAATTATTAGTGACCTTTTTCATGTCTACTGCACATCAGTTCGAGTTGAAGAGCTGGTTATTTTAATAGATAATTCGTAATTTCAGTTCAGTAGTCATCTAAACTTCGTACTGTCTGTACGTAACGAAATTTTTACGATTGTTCTTGAGGTTAAAATGTTTTTGAGGTTTAAATTTGGCTTGTATGATGTTAGTGTATTAGTATAAAATCTAGCACTTTGGTGTTTTAGTTTTTTGTCTTTATTCATGCCTATTTGAAACCAACTAATAATAAATTTAAACTTGTATTCGTACTGCCATTTTAAAGTTTCTCTGTTTTAATGTTATTGTCATTATAATGTTTTAGTTCAAATGTATTAGTACAAAAATGCTTTTGTTCAAATATTTTGGTTCAAATGTTTTGCACATTTTGTACTTTTAACGTGTTTAATAAAAAATAATAGGAAAAACAGCCTTTAATTACGTTATATAACCGTTTTAATCGAAGTGCCACTGTACTGTCAAATGCTTTAGTTTCATTCTGCACTTTTAACATTTAATAAAAAATAACAATAATAATAGTCTCTACATTACATAATCCTATATGACGAAAATTGTTAGATATACTAAACATCGAATGTGTATCGTAAGCGACAAAATTTGTTAAAATAATGTCTCACAAATTATCATAAGCAGCAAAACTTAATGTAAATGTTTCGTTTTCTCAAATTTTATACTACAATTCAATTACTGTTTACAAAACAAAAGTGTTAAATAAAAATTAATACGCTAGTCTGATAAAAATATCAGTTATGAAAAAAGTTGATTCCTGTAAAATTTACTGTTTGTCGCCCATCGATTTACTACTATAGCAGTGATCCTGAAATAGTAAACAATTGTGGTCCAACATTCTCGCTCTAACATGGCCTCATTAGTAGAGAGAGAGATACAGCTAGGGAAAAAACAGCCAATCAGGCTGCGTTAAAGCGAAAAGACGAAATATATTTATATCCTATTTCAGGACTGCTGCAATAGTACAATAGTATTTTATGCTCTCTCTATGTTCATATGCTCTAAGGTTATGAGTTATGACCAACATTTAACCCCATTTAAGCACACTTTAGACTAGGTAAACTACAATTCTCGGGTGTAGATTATACATATCGTATATTCTACGTCAGGGGTGTTTAAGTATGGCGTACTATGCTCCCTCCATTATGATAATAATAATTTTTATTTAGAAAATGTACATTTTAATTTAATTGCTGAACACACTAAAGCTTGTCTGCTGAAGATTCTGAACTTTGAGTAAAAGCTAATACTATTCGGTCAGTTTACAGGTTTAAATATGAAATTTAATTAAATAAATATGTAAATTACAAGAAAAAACTCTTTATTTCCTTAGTATTAATTCATTTTATCTAATTGTCTACTTTATTTAATTATACGGTATGGGTTGTGATTCAGTTCCAGAAAAACAACCATATCATTAATAATTTTATTTGGAAAAACGCACAAGTTTTTTCTTCTTCAAACTTGTGCGCTTTTTCAAATAAAATTATTATGAATATGTTTCAACGACTACAAGCTTCAACTTTAAAAAACATCATTAATTCTAGCATAATTTTAAAAAATGAAAAAAACACAAAACGTTTTAAGAAATATATTTAATACACGACAATTGTTTCACTTAACATAAGCTTCTTCAGATGAAAAAACTCCATAAACAAGATACCCCTATCAGACCTGTAGTAGCCTATCTTCAAGCTCCTTGTTCGAAATTGTCAAAATTTTTAATTAACGAAATTATAAAATATACTAAATTTGAATCATTATTTGCTGTTAAAAATTCTCTTGAACTTATATATAAAATATCAAATATAACATAAACTAATTTCATTTGATGTTATAAATTTATTTGCAACCATTCCTCCGAAAGATATATTAGATATTGTCAGAAACAAGCTAATGGAGGGTAAATCCAATACATTCACTACTAAAGATATATTAATTTTACTTGAAAGTTGCCCGAGTCAAAATTATTTACTTTTCGAACATCAATATTATAGACAATCGGAAGGTTTAGCCATGGGCAACCCACTGAGCCCGTTATTAGCGGAGATATTTATGTCTCATTTGGAAATTCAAATAGCTAAACATAATATATTCAAATATTGTTTATATTGGTTCAGGTATGTAGATGATTTACTTGTTTGTTTTACAGGTTCTGATAGATTACTTACCAAATTTCATAATTTTATCAATAGTTTACATAAAAAAATAAAGTTCACTTTAGAAATTGAAACAGAGAAATCTATCAATTTTCTAGATCTTAATATTAAAAGAGTACAATCTAAACATGAATTTGCCATCTACCACAAACCTTCTCATACTGACACTATTATTCATGCTAGTTCGTTTCATGCGGTATCCCACAAATTAGCGGCCTTTAATTCTTTTATTCATAGGTTGATTTCTGTTCCTTTAAAACCCGATCATTATAAGTTAGAATTAGACAGGATTTATCGTATTGCTTTAAATAATGGTTATTCTCTACGACTAGTTGACAATATATTGCATAAAAAACTACCACAAAAAACTTTTGATTTAATTTATCCGTATGTAAAAATTAAACCAGCTAATTTTAATTGTATAACTTATATAGGTGAAATATCTGTTAAAATAGGGAAAATTTTACAAAAAACAAACAATAGTTTCATGTCATTTAAAACAGATAATTCTTTAGGTAAATTTATTTTAAATAACAAATGTAAAACACCTCATAATTCAAAATCAGGTGTTTATTTATTAAGTTGTTCCAACTGTGAGAAAGTTTATATAGGGCAAACTGGTCGTGCTTTTGACATTCGTATTCGGGAACATTATAGTAGTTTTTTAAATAAAAAAAACCGACTCGGCTTACGCAGAACATTTATTAACTGATAATCACAATTTCAATCAAGATTTCAAAATAGTACATATTCTTAATAAAGGTAAAAAATTAGATTTACTTGAAGCATTAGAAATTAATAGATACAATAAAGATAACAAAATTCTAAACGACCAATTAGATGTAAGAAGATCTCCTTTATTAAATGTTAATGTCTAATTCCCCCACTATAATAATATTTAGGTATATATATGTAGTACATAATCACAAATTTTGTTATATCTTCACCTGAAGAAGCTTATGTTAAGTGAAACAATTGTCGTGTATTAAATATATTTCTTGAAACGTTTTGTGTTTTTTCATTTTTTTAAAATTATGAACCAGTTTTAACAAGTCCAGGCTTCTACAATCAACAATTAATTCTAGCATATTTTCTTTATAAAGTAATAATTTCGATTAAATTAAATCGTATTTAATGTACAATTTTTTTAGATTTGCATTTTAATTTCTGCTTAAAGGATTACAATTTTGGTGTGGAACTATTTTCCTTTCTTAAATATGTTTTTATAGATAATTGTGACTGTAGATATTAAAATATCACTTATAAAAAAATTATTTTCTTGCATTTCTTTTGAGCTTTCATTTCTATTTTCTCATTTATAAGAAAGTAAGATAACGTTACAAACGAATGCAGCAGGCGATCGATACAGGCGGCACCTTTGATATGGTGGACAAAATTGACACGACAAAAGGCACTAACGGGAAAATTTAGTCTATTTTATTTTCATATAGGTATTCCTTTTCTTTTCTTAAAATTTAATTATGTTTCGTGTCTTAAAAACTATCTACCGAATGAATGGGTCCCATTCACATTCAAAAAATTGTACGGTCACATTCTAAGCGCGGTTTGAAAAGGTATTTTACACTTGGCTAACGATTTTCAATAAATATTGACAAATAAAAGCAGTTGTTAAGAGTGCGTTGTAAGGGCTCTTCACGTTATACATAGAGCCAATTCTAGCACACTTACACATAAGTGAGAGGCACTTAAGGTGCCATAAGAGCCCAAAAAGATTAACCATTATTAAGGGGGTATTACTTCACTTCATCCACTATGGATTCCGTTGTTACCACGCCGGCTCTCACCTTATTACCTTTTTCTTCATTGGTAATTCAACAGAACACGAACCACTAGGTACCAGAGACTATAAGTATTATTGAAGTGCCGATTTCTAAACTTTTCTTGTGTATTACAACATAAGCATGTACATAACGTCAAATAACGCACTGCATCTAATTAATTTTCAAACTTCAAAATCATGCAGGAATATTTTCTGTTAATTATAATCGCTTTCTATTATTGGATTTTTTAAACAATGTTGTAATTAAAAATTATTGAAATATATTTAATATTTAAATTGATTACCGTTTCCGAATTTTTAACGTAACTTTTACATTTACATGATATCACATGATATTAACGCTGTCTATGCATAAAATACATATGCATTATCCACATGCAGACACATAAAATTTTCTGATTGCAAATGGCGGCTTAACGGAAAGAAATTGTTCTGATAAATTCCAAAATAAAATATTTCCCAGGAACTATCGGTTATCCCATTTTTTTAGTCATAAATAATCGCAAAGTTTATGAAGTAAATATTTGGATGAACATTACGAATTTTCTAACTTTCCCTAAAATTTAGACACTTCCGGTAAAATTAACATTAAGGTAATAGTAACTTTAAAATGATTTTCGCCCCGTTAATAGTAGGTAAGGTATATATTTCTTTATTTTAATCGATTCAGAACAAATTATTTTATAATATATTTTGCATTTAGGCAAAAATGTTTGGATTTATAAATATTAATTATATTCTTAAACTGTGTTTCAATAAGTTTAACTCGCCACTTTAGATGAATTAAAACCTTCGTAGGCATTGAGACAAATTTAGGATAAAGATTCAGATTTGTTAAAATTTTAAATTAAAATTAAAAAGCTGTTTAAAAAAATTAAATTGGTTTTTCATCTTTCTAAATCTGACAATTTCATATTGAACTTTCAATTGTGGAAACCGTTTCATGTTCAAACTTATACATGATTAAACAATAATAAATATACTCGAGCTTCAAGAAATAATAATAAATATTTTTATAACTTTCCTCAATTTCATTTTAGTTTTGTAATTTTCATTTAATATATTTCTTTTTTTATTGGAAAAGCTTTAAAATACTTACCGGACCACATAAAGGAAACAGGAGATCCGTCAATTTCTGAAATAAAAAAGACATATTTATAAACAAATTAAATAACATTTTTAGTGGAAAACAACAAATACAACATATTTAATTTTATAATGTAATCAGATAGATGCTTTTAAAGAAAAGTTAATTCTAATAAACGATCCTTCACATATTGCTTACGAGTTCTATCTCAGTGATGCAACTCTAGTAATTTGAGTATTTACCTTTGTTATAAATCAACGTTTTATTTAAATCCGCTTTATACCGAGTTGCAGCAATTTGGTCAGTAATTTATCGAATCTGCCTATGGCGTGCTGATGAGATCTAATAAGATCGAAATCGCGTTCCACGTCTGGTAGCTTCGATTACTTGACCAAAAACTTATTTTTGTTCTGTAACTTAACAATTGTTTCACCCAACATGGACATCTTCAGAAGACATAATAAAATTCACACTAGAAATGGAAAACAACATGAAATTTAACTATTTAGATTTAACGTTAACTAGAAGTAAAAATAACAATAAATTAGATGTTTCAGTATTTAGGAAACCATCTTGGACCGACACTATAATATAATAAACAGATAAAACATCTTGTCACCCAACCCAACACAAATTAGCAACGTTTCATAGTATGATCAATAGATTGCTAAACTTACCTCTGTCAAATACCAATTATAATATTGAAGAAAAAACTATAAAACAAGTGGCTATCAATAATGGTTACCCTAAAAAACTCGTAGACGATTTAATTAATAGCAAAAGAAAAAAAATGTGCTATAATTCGGTTTACACACATAATGTTAACAATTCATCTACTAGTAAGATTAAGTATAAGTCAATTTTATATATCGGTCACGTGTCTAATAAAATTAAAAACAAATTTAAAAATGGAAAATCTAAAATTTCCTTTAAAACTGGAAATAATTTATCCTGATATTTAATCAACCTTAAAGACAAAACAGAGAAAATGAATAAATGTGGGGTTTACAAATTAAACTGTAACACTTGTAAAGCTACATATATTGGTCAGACAGGGAGAAAATTTAAAGAAAGATTAAAAGAACATGTAAAAAACTACTCAGGAAGTTCTACCTTCGTGAACCATATACATAATAAAAAACATGATTTTAATTCAAACGATAATATTAAAATTTTACACTGCTTGGAAAGATGTAAAAAACTTAACATCTTAGAATCATTAGAAATTAAAAAACAGATAAAACAAAATAAAGATTCTTCCTTAAACGAAATTAAAAATGGTTTTGATTCAATAATTTTAAACAAAATTATACAATATACCCCTTCTACAACCCCCTAATCAAATGTAGCAAGTATATATAGGTAGGATAATGCACGTAATTTGTTATTATGTCTTCTGAAGATGCCTATGTTGGGTGAAACAATTGTTAAGTTGTTAAATAAATCAGTGGAAACTTGAACCTCGAATTTTATTTTATTTTTATTTAAGTAGTAATAAAATGTAAAAAAATTATAATTAATTGTAAAAAATGAAATGATATTAATGGACTACATGGAAAAAATAATAGATGAACAAATAGCAGAAATGCACGAAACATTCTTTCTTTTTTGAAAACAATAACATAGAGTTCGAAGGGTTTGTGTGAGTGATTGCAACATGAATCCGAAAAAAATGAGCAAATAAATGCGCCAATATCTGTTAAATTTTATATTGTAATTTAATAAATTTCTAATACTTATTATTAGATTTAAGTAAAAGCTGGGCCTGCGCACAAGTGTTAACTCTAGGTAGATTTTTGATGTGCTTTTAGTACATCACAAAAATATGTACTTGTACTATTCCTAGTTTCAATAAATAAATAAATAAACAATTAGAACTATTAAAATAAAATAATTTCGAAATATTTGTTAATAATTACATATATTAAGATGGTGTATGTCTGTAATTCTGTTAACAGTTCTAGTATTTTCAATTAAACGTTTATATAACCTAGTTTCTTTATCTAAATCTTATTATTTTCAAGTTAAAAAGTTACCGGTACTAATAGAATATGCAAATAATTTTAAAGAATTGCCTTTGGCTCTTTTATTTATTTATTTATTTATTGACAAGTAAAGATAATACAAAGAATAATTATACATAGTAATAGAACAATGTAATAACTATATCAATGTATCCACACAGAGAAAAATTCTCTGTCCGCGTTTACAGTTATCACAATAATTAAAATTACGTCCTTTACATTCTTTTATGTTCTTCAACTCTAGAAAGTAATGTTCTCCCAAACTGTCCTACATAACATAAATGAACAAACCAAACAGACAGTTATTATTATTATAAGGATGTGTTGTCTCTTAAAGATATATTTGATCTCGGGGTTGTCTCTGGAAATCTCTTCCCGACGTTTCGCCTGCTGCTGTGACAGGCAAATTTATATTATTATTATTATTATTATTATTATTATATTACTATATTGCATTTATCCATTTGTTTTATAAGATCAAATCGTTAATAATTCTAGAAGTATTCACAGATTTGCTTAATATCTAATTTTGAACTATTAATTGATTTAGTTCGTTATTTAAACTTGTATACTCAATAATATGTTTTAGTAAATATAAATATGGAATCAACAGAAACAACTACTCCGAGGGCTAATACTCTTACCAGCATTGAATTATACTGTTGATTCCGATGGATTCTCAAACAAAGATAGCAATCCAAAAAAAGAAGGTATTAAAATCCTATTTCGTGTAATTATAAACGATCACAGATCTCACATTTGGAGCACATCCTCCACAGTAGGCACAGCGCACCGAAAGACATATCCCACTACCGGTTTCGACCTATCGGGTCTCATCAGGTGGGCGCTGGCAGAAAGGCTTTTACAAGCTATATAATAAATATAAATATGGAATGAATTATGAGATCCGATAGGTCGAAACCGGATGTGGGATAAGGCTTTCGGTGCGTTGTGCCTACTGTGTAGGACGTATTCCAAATGTGGGATCTGTGATCTTTTATAATTAGACGAAAAAAGATTTTATTACCATCTTTTTTTGAACATGTTTTAGTATACACATTGTTATTGTAAGCAAAGGTTATTAATAGTTTTTCAACTATTGACGTATCAATTTATGCTGTTCCATATATTTTTATTCTCCTTATAATTTGTAAGTAATTTTAAATACTTTTGTTACTTGCTGGTGATATTCTATAATAAAGTTTTCGTTTTACATATCTGTTATTGTGTTACTTGGGTAAACTTGAAAAAAGTTATTTATATACCTGCAATCAAAACGTCGTTGTCGTACTTTTGAAATAATAAATGTAATTGCTATTACGTTTTCAATTATTACTATGAGATATTTTTAATTGTTAACAACAAGAAATGAACGTAAACATTCTTATAACATGAGATATATATGCAAAAAGAAATATATCTTTGATGGTTGAGACTGGGCTCGAAAACTGACCGCGCATGAATATTTATTATAAGCTAATATTATCTCCATAAAAAAGAACAGTCTGTTTTACTGAAAAAAAAAATAAAAATAAAATACTTTTATTTTTATCATTTCAACTGGAATATAAAAAACTCTAAAAGGTTTTATTATGTATACGTCATATTTAGAATGAAAATAGAAATTGGGTAAATCGGATGGAGCAACAAGAATTAAGAACGAAAAGGTAACAATATTTGAAGGTTGGTTTTTGCAAATTCGCTTGGATGTATTTGTTGTTTGGTGTAATTCCCATCACGATAATTTTATCGATTTCTACAGCGACGATCGATTCGTCTCCCAGGTGAATATCAAGTTGTCTATAGTGTTATTGTTCGTGATATGTCTTTATATTGTTTTGTTCGATGAAATCATATGTTGATTATAGTATTGTTTATTTCATCTTTTTTTATATTGTTGCTATTCGGAGGGTGGGGGGAGAGATGTAGGTCCTGAACTATGTAGACTTTGATGAAGGTATGTTGCATAGTTTCAATCGTCTTAACTTTTCTGTATGATATTATGTGTTCTTTATATCTTTGGATTATTTATCTGCTTGTCTGTCCTATGTAATATTTATCACAACTGTTGCGTTTTAGTTAGTAAACTCCTGATTTGTTGTATTTTTGTTTCATACCACTTGATTTCGTAACACGAAATAATATAAATACACAACACATCTAACAATAACACCATAGATAGCTTCAAAATGCCAACCATCGTCGTTGAAGAAATTAATAAAATTCGCATAAGAAGAACCACAACAAACAATTAAAAGGTGATACACCATATTTTATTAATTGAAACTACAACAGAGCAATATTATTAAACAAAACTTTCAATTGAGGGAAATTTTCATTCCTAATTCCTTATTCGTCGACTAAAAATACGTAACAGTGTAACAGTTAAAGAAATGTGAAAATTTTGTTTTCAGTTTTGACATAAATGATATTCATTATACGTACGTTGTATATAGGGGGATATCTACTTAGGCGTAAAAAAAATCTCATTTATTAGACGAACGTCTTCATTCCCTGCCTTAATTTTTCCGTCGGATGGTCAGAAAACAAGATAGGGAGGTAAGCAAACACGGGATCAATATGCATGAAGAGACGGGATCATACACATACCCACAAACACACACACACACACACACATACACTTACATAAACAAGTACATCAGCGCGTACAGGATAACGTGTTCCATACAGATTACCTACCGTCATAGATAGAAGCGAACGGAAATAGTAAAGGAAGCAAAAGCAGAGGTGGAATGATCAGGATCAGACAACAACAACAGTAGCATAGATATACAACTTAGCATGTAAACAAGTCAGAAACATAATGAAGTTATTCCTATTTATTGTAAGCTACACCGATCACGCCTTACAAAGACGTCAAATTCGACATCGGACCGAATATCGACTTGAAAACCTCAAACTCTATTGGAGATGCGGAATTCGAATTGCTAGGGGTAGTTTATTATGCGGCCTCATTGGCCGACGCCGAAGTGGGGGATTACTACTACCCTTCTACCCTTACACTTATTCAAAATTCCTACAACATAACGTATTACAAACCATCTCAATTTCAAGCCAAATTAACATGTGCCCAATTGCGAAAAACCATCACCAAAAATATAACTATATACCAACCATCATACTCATATAAAACACGTAACAATTACACCAAATAGTATAGTAACAGAGAGATATATTAAATATTTATCGTTCCATTCGAAAGGGTGGAGGCACAGTTTTAATTGTGTTTGATACTTTTTTATAATCGAAAGCAAATAACGTTTATTACGGCGGAGAAAAGCAGGTAAAAGCCACAACATAATACGACCCGAATTTTCCGAGCTTTAGGTACGTCAATGTGGAGAGGGGTTGACGGACGACGCCGGCGAAAAAGCTGCGCGATGGTATAGGCACTTATGTAAGAGGGAGCGAGAGAGAGGCAATGAACTCAGGGGGTGTTTCTGCGAAGAGGGAGTGTCCTTGGTCACCGCGCCCCCGAAATCAAACTTACTGTGTAAACATTTACCACCTCTAGTATTTGACCGGCAGAAAAGACGATTATTGGTATATTTATTTATCCTCGAAAACAGGCAAACACTTTAGACCTTATCATTTGCTGAAAAAGTGCCGGAAACGTTAGATACTAAGAAGAGAGTTATCTTACTCCGGTGTTTCACAACCCAATCGTTTTACTATATAAACATGTAATAAACAAAAACTTTCTGGACGAAAAGAAAACTGATTTAGCAACAAAATGTCGTCGCTTTTAGATAATAGTAACAATAAGAAAGAGATCGAAGTGAACGTGGTGTCTAGTCCGGAATCGAATTCCAGAAACGCTTCTCCGGAACCGTCGCCTGAAAATTATCGGTATATGAATTGTGGTGGTGGTGGTGTTGGTGGTGGTGCCGGTGTTGGTGGTGTTGCATCCGGTCCGACGATAACGTGTTTCCCGCTTATAAAAACTGCAGAAGACGAACCGTCTGGTGGTGTTAAGGAGGTGGTAAAGAATACCGGGAAAACGACCGGGTCGTCCACAAACTTTTCCATTTCCAGTATTTTGAGTCGAACCGAACCGAATACGAAAAAAACTACCCCTAACGAAATACATACCGAACAGACGCCGATAGAGAATAACAAAATAAGTCAATCTGATAGTGCAATGTTGTCAAGGTAATAAAATAAACCTTTTTATTAACTGGCTAGTCACATATTAACAGGTTCTTACATGTGCTTAAGTATAGTTTGATATTAAACGTGAGGAAATCTTTAAAATTTGAATGGACTATCTATTTCTTTTTTAGGGTTCTCTAGATATATTTAAAGGGAGACGGGAACCCTTATAAGTTTCGTCACGTTCTTACCTGTTCGCTTACTACAACCGTTTTTATTTAATGAAAACGAAGAAATAGCAAATCAAAAATACTCTTAGGAAAAGTCGTTTTTTTTTAATTATTCTGATGTGTCATATTGTTTAAAAATTCTAATAAAAAATAATTCAAAGTTAAAATTTTTTAGATGATTCAAAAATATGTTCTCCGCCTATTTGCGAAACTATTAGAAAATTGAAATTATTTTTTTATTAAATTTTGCAGAAAACGTAAAGGTATTAAAGATTATCCTACATATTATAGATTGTGCTAAAATAATTATATCTGACATTATTTATAATTGTGAAGAAAAATAAAACAATGAATAAACTGCTACCTGCTTATGTATATAAGTATATATAATTAGTACCTATAATTTTAATTGTTCATAATGTCCATCTCCCAGGATTTTGTGATAGAAAAGGACTGTAGAATGTAAATTTATAATGCATCGAGTTAAATGAAAAATAAGTTTTATTTTTCCATTCGTAAAAATTGGAAAAAATAGGTATTTAAGAAATATTAACAACTTTTAAATAAAATGGTGCATGCATGGCACCAGGATCTGTTTAAAATCAGGACAATCCAACCTAACTCGGGCTACATCTTCTGACTGATTAGGTCTACGCATAACCAATTGGAATCAAACAAATACAGAAACTATAATCGAAAAGAAACGTTTTTGTTCACACTAATTCAATATAAAAATAACGTAGCAGTAGGTATTCATGTATTGTTTGTCAGAATTACGTTTAATTCTAATAAACGATTTAAACAAACAACATTTACCTAATAAAAATCCAAAAAGTTTTATTAAACGTTCAATGATTTTTATTTAATATCCTCAAATAAATCAGCCAAAAATATGCTTTTTTAGAAAGTACTAATAAATTTACAAAATTTTCAAAGTAATTAATTTGTTTTTTTCCAACGATTAAGTCACAATTTATTTTTAACAAATTAAGAAAATACTTAGCAATGAATTAGATCAAAAATCCAAATAATGTTTGGATCAAAAATGTATTGTCAATTTTTAAGCTACACAGGGTTGCTTGATGGCCATACCCATCCAATTTTATTATAAATTCGGTATAAACTCCTTATAACAAAAAGCTCCCTACAACATAAAACAGAAACTACTTCAGCTTAGCTGGGTTTCCTTATAAACTCAGCAACTTTTTGTCTACAGTAAACAACTATTCTCTGTAACGAAATAATAAGCCGCATTTGAAGACACAGCTATGAAAATATGAATGTGGAGACAGAAATTATTTTTGCATTTACTCGTGAAATTGTCATCGTATTTTTTTTTTTAATTTTTAATTTTATTTTGGTTGCGTTTTTTTCTTTATTTCTTAGTCGCTGAGCTCTTCAGTGTTTCGTGATCTGTACAGTGCTGGTTGATGCTACTAAAATTAAATTATAATTTCCAATTTTTTAATTAGAAACGCACATGTAACATACCCAAGTACTTTGATAATAATAAAAATAGAGAAACGAAGGGGTGAATAATAATATAATGATTAATAATACTAGCGTTGCCCTAAAAACTTAAACAGCCATGTAACTTAACACGATTAAGTAAATTAAAGTAGATGCATGCGATATTCACCGTGAGTATTCAAGAATAGCCTGTTTCCGGTTAAGCTAACGTATTTATACGGCTTCTCAAATCTATCTGCTCGCATCTGAAGTTATCGGTAATGTAATCGCCTTTTGGTAGACATATATATGTAGGTATATTATACTTATTCATTATCGATCTTCCACTATAGCCATCGAAAATCGTAACTGCATTTATATTTTTTGACATCAGAAAAACCTAAGTTAATTTGATATAACCCTAAATTTATTAATGCGAGGAAACTAAATTTATTTACAGCATATGACAGACGGACAGGCTATTTACAAGAGTACCTAATACAAAGATTACTAAAACTTAAAACTTACGTATACTATTTATATCTGTTACGATTTATAATACATATTGGAATACAATAAGTCTAATTTGGATAATAATAATACTGACGAGATGTCATACATTCTGTACATTCTATATGTTCGATTTTTACTTTGTGAAACTTTATCTTCAAATAATTACAAATAGAACACTAAACTTTGCACTTTCACTACTTTTATTTTCTACTGGACTACAATTTCAACTTACAAAGTGTTGTAAGTGTGTCCGGTTTCGAATATAAAAATTATGAAGCGGTACATTGCATTCTTTATTTTCTTTTCAAAAATCATAAATCATCATTTTATTTTGTGGATTCTACAACTATGCATTTCGAACAGTATGGATTATAGTCAACATAAGTACAATAATTGACATTTTCCATCTTCTGCTGTATATAAACATATAATGCTTTAAAATGACTCTTAGGCCTACGCAAATTTAAGAAGAATAAAAATATGTTCTTGGTTATTATTCAGCAGAATGCAGAAATAGTCAGACGTTTATCGCGATTTCGAACTCATTAGTTTTCATCAGCACGCCGTAAATAGCTCCCACAGACACCAACTAACATACCTGCTGCCATTAAACAGTGTTCGATGAATAAATACACACAACGTAGTGAACGCCATCTGTAGAAATTTTCTATATAATGTGGGATTCAGTAATATTCAACAGATGGCGTTCACTATGCTGTCTGCATTTAGTTATACAAATTCTTGAAATACTCTCCTGAAGAAGTAACTGATATTTCGAATTAACTAGACGACTTATCCAGAGAATAAAAATACCTTTAGATACAATAAAATCATAAAAATTACAAAATCTGTTCGAGTTACTGAAAGTCCGACTTAATGCAATCTAGTTGGCCTGAGCTACTGCTGATTGATAAATCTACACATTCAAATTTATGAATTCCTTCTCGGAATTCAATTTCCAAATTTTGTTTATTTTTTATTTTCAGTATGAATACAAATTAATGTGACTTTTTTACCCAAAACCCCCAAATAAAATCTTCAGACGTTTTCACTAAGAAAACCTTTTAACATACCAAGAGGAATGATTCAGGAGGCCAAAAAAATATTTTTGTGTCAATTTAGTTAAAATGAGAATAAACAATAATTTAATATTGATGAAAGTTTTATAAAAAATGTGCATATTTTCCTTTGTATACGCCTAACGATCTTGATACCTGCCAACTTTCAAGTTTCTAACTCGCCTAAAAATGGTCTTATGACACCTTAATAAATCAAGAATTCTCAGTTTTATTCATGAAATTCGGAATTCTAGGTTCTCAAAAATGTTTTGTCTTGCATCAATTATGTAAATGGTGGGATAGTTTTAAAATTCCGTATATTTTGATAAAAATTTAAAACTCTTTTTTATAAGAATTTCCTGTAGTATACTATTGTTTGTTATAAATTAAATATTATAAAGAGAATGTTATACGTTTGCAAAAATAATAAATTTTAGTAGGTACAATAAAATTTAACATATTCAAAAAAGAAGAAATTAAAATCCTTATTCGTCTAAATATTAAGATCAAAGATTTCACATTTCGAACGCGTCCTACCAAGTAGGCACAACGTGGGATATGGCTTTCAGTTCGTTGTGCCTACCTGGTAGGACGCGTTCCAAATGTGAAATCTTTGATCTTAATATTTAGATGAATAAGGATATTAATTCCTTCTTTTTTGAATATGTTATATCTTCGTCTAAGAATCCATCGGAATCAACAGTGTAATTCAATGCCGGGTATTAGCTCTCGAAATAGTTGTTTCTGTTGATTCCATATTTATATTTATATGTACAATAAGATTATTATTAATGATACGAGGTTATACTTCAGTACTCTTTTTGACAGCTCACAACTTCAGGCAACTTATTGCACAAACGTAAGTGAAGATAAAGTATCTTCATAGGGCAGGAGTAGAAGTCCAACAACCAATTTTATCGATGAAGCTTATGAAATCAATGAAAAATTGACAAAACTTCTTATTGAACATGCGAAATTGCAAATGTGTATGTGTAATAGTCTTCGACTAGCTCGAAATTGTTTCTATATTACACACACTCCCGGTGCCATCCTTTTCTTTCCCGTACTTGATTTAATAATAAAATTTCCCTTCTTAAACAGGACATAAGAAAAAAGGAAAAAAGGAATATTTAACTAAAAACCACTTATTTGTAGACAAGTTCTCTTTTTTCTGAAACAAGACCATGGCCCTAGGCATAAATAAGATCAAGATTCGCAAACAATTCGTAAATAAGCTTTTCTTTTTAAAGAAGGCGTTCTACTGGAGAAATATATAAGATGGAAAGGTAAGATAGTTGAGGATGAAAAGATTAAGCCGAATCTGAACCGTATTCTAGTTGGCCTTGTTACCTGTCTTGCATCTTCAGCTTATCCCCTTTTTGCCGACGGCGACGGTGTAAAGAAAATCAAAAGACTTTCGTCTTATAAGAGAACGATTGTGAAATAAACAAATACGAATTTATGGAGAATGAAACGATTTTATCGAAAAGTACCTACCCAATTATAGCGTTTCAGTTTGTGACATTTTCGGTCGATTTAAATCGCACCCATACACAATACACTTTGCATGGAATATTGTCTTCCATTTGTTGTTTTCGTACACCATCCAATAAATAATGTTAAAAAATATGAAGAAACTACTTTTTTCTTTCTAAGAAGTGCCCAAACAATGTGAGACTTATATTAGAGGTCATATCATGTATTTTTATTAGTTATATAACAGTAGCATTATGCTACATTCAGCTATTGTTAGGAAATTATTATTTAATTGGTCACCCTGCATAGTTTTCTTTTTAGCGTTTAGAGATTTGAATTAGTGATAAGCACTAATAACGACTAGTGGCTAATAGTTTTTTACTTTTGATCCTGCAAATAACGGCGTGGTCTAGTGATCATTGCTTAGTATTCGGGAGGTCACCGGTTCGAACCCGGGTCCGACTGTAGTTTCCTTGGATCATTTAGGCAAATGCTGGTGTAGTAATATTCCACAGATAATCTTTCACTTCACTTCTGTCTTTATTTCGTCCGTCTCATCTTTCTCTCCCTAACTACACTACCCACCCATTCTCACGATTCCTGAAACGGGGCTGAAGAGGGCCTTACGCCCTACCCTCCGGCTTTGCACTACACTGTAGGTCGGAGGGACTGTCCGCACCAGCACGAGTAGCTGGTGGGAATGAAACACAAAAAAGTTATGTTTTTAAGAAAGGTTATTGTTTACATAATACATTAAAGAATACTCCAGTTGAGTGTCTAGAAAACATTTAACAGTCATACACCTATAAGACAACAAAATATGACCTTACTAATAACAATTATAAAAATGAAAGTCAAGTTGGGTACAATAAAAGATTTAATATCACAACCACCACCTACATGTTTCATCGCTTTTAATGAATAGGATCTCATCGGGGTGGATTGTTAGTTAATACGTTAATACGTTTACAGACCGGTCTCGGATGAATTTTCAGACTGTGTCACTAAGTGGTTTTCAATTGTTTATTTTATTTAGATTGTTTTGGGAGCATGTTCTGTTTCTTTAGTTATCATATGATCAGGGATTAGGGGAAATATTTGCTGAGATTCAATATTTTCCAGAATGCAATTTTGAACACAGTTTCTATTAAGTAAAGCTAAGGCAATATAAATAATGGTAATGTGACTTATTTAAATTGAAATAAGCATATCTGGAAATTTTAACCTTTTCAGACAATTCTGGAACCAGCTTCGAGTTCACCTTTAAATACATCGAAAATAAGTACCTTTCTTATGAATTTTGTTTTCAACCCGCTACAGTAGTGTGCTCTTTTTCAAGTGACATTTCCTTTTCTAGGACACGACTATAGAGAGTTGAAAATGAGTTAAAAAGGAAACTAACCATATTCGAATTCATATGTCTATTAATTTTAAAACCAAACATGCCAAATTATCATCACTGGATTTTTAAAATAAGATATATAAAAATATTAAGGGCACTTATGAGGCTACATTCCAATTCAAGGACCAAGTATACCTCAGAAATGGCTTTCTTGGTTATTTGGCGTTCTATTTCACGTAATAAATGCTCATAAAACGGTGAAAAATTGAAGTTTTTAGAAAATCCAGACATGTTGTGGAAACTCTAAAAAGTCACTAATAGCGGTGGTCTACGTAAAATTAGAAAAAGGTTTAGTAGACAAAGAGAAGTTTCCTTTGTCTTTTTGCCCATTAAATTCACATTGACTTACTAAGAGGTTTTGCCAGCTATGAATTCTTGAAGATTGAAACTCTTACTTCCATTAAAATTCCCTAAGAAGCTTATCGATGAAAGGTCCTTGCGTCCATCACCGAGCACTTTGATCGATAATACTCTGTTTTTATTTGGCTCACAACAGTTTAATTTTTTCAAGCCGGGAAATTGTTTGATTCACATAGGTACTCCTTTGATTTGTTCACGATCGAAAACTAACAAATAAACATCACTGCAAATGATCTTTGTGTTTCATAGAACATGAACAAAGTTTCTTCTGGAAAAACTATTCACACAATTCACTATAAGTTATCCTTAACTTGTGGCCATATTTCCAGAATAGTATCTTATATAGGAAAGTAAAGGGGTTGAAATCTCCCAGGATACAAATGTACCTACTTAAAAGAATTTTGTGTAATATTTGTATAACAATCTATTTCATAACAAAGTGTATGTAATGAATTGGTTGTATTTAATACACTAAATGCTTAAGAAACCACTAAATGTTACACGGTGGTTATAAACAAGAAATCATTAGGTTTCATTTTATTTTAAATACAACTAATGTCAGTTTAGGTTTAGTAAAGATGAATAGTTTACTTTTATTTGATTATTTAATAAAAATTTTAATTTATTATATTTATTTATTTCTAATGATTCTAGCAATTTTAGTTTTTTGCTTTTGTTGATAACATGCAATATGTCGTACTCTGGATTAATTTATGTTTGTAATCTATCAGATGTTCTGCATAACTGGAGTCTGTTTTTTCAATGTCAATTAATTTTTTCCAACCACAGACTACCTCAAATTAACGAGGAAAAATTGTAGATGACAGAACTCGGGTCCTTGGCATTACGCACCAATGTTTGACCATTAACTACTGCAGCAAAAGCGACAAAAAAACTTTTTCGTGTTTCATTCTGTCCCTCCGACCTACACTGTAGTGCAAAGCCGGAGGGTAGAGCGTAAGGCCCTTTTCAGGCTCCTTGCAGGAATCGTGGGAACGAATGGGTGGGTGGTGTGGTTAGGGAGAGAAAGATGAGACGGACGAAATGAAGACACAAGAGAAGTGAAAGATTATCTGTGGAATATTACTGCCCCAGCATTTGCCTAAATGATCCAAGGAAACCACAAAAAAGTTGGACCCGAGTTCGAACCAGTGACCTCCCGAATACTAAGCAATGATCTAGAGCACTAGACCACGCCGCTCGCACTTACAAAGTCACAGAATCTTCCCAATTAATGAATATTATTATTGGTAATTAATACTAATAGATTCTATTTTAATCGAGAATAATATGATTCGACTTAATTGTTTCTAATCATATCTTTTTAAAATAAATTTATTGAAATCGCTCTACCTAGCTATATAGGGGTAACTACTTTTAAAAACACTTATTGAGACTACTTTTATATAAAGCACTAATTAGGTAGACATATTTTTTTAAACAATAAATAAGAGTTTTAATATAGCTTAAATTTTAAAAAGGAAAATTTTTTAACCGGTCTCGACTGTTAAGTTAATGAAGCCGTCGGTGTTTCCAAGAAACTTAATCGGAAGTTATGTTCGTTTAATAACGGAAGTTGGAATAGTTTGTAGCGATTTATCGGAGATGGGGGTTGTTAAAAGGCAGAGCCACTAGATTGGAAGAGATTAAACTTTATCTTTGTTCCTCGCGGTAAATGGCGAAATTATGTTCGAATTTACTTAAAAACTCTTAATTTATGAACTTCAACAACTTGAAAGTTTAATGGCCGAATAAGGAATGAAAACGAACGTTTCCCATTCCACGTTTTACGTAAAATTAAAAGTTATTTCTTACTAAAAATAAAATGAAAACTTAAGATAGGTACATTTATATAATTTAAGTACTTTAGTTAATGACGAAAATGCTTCAACTCAAGAAAAGGTCTAGAAATCTATTTAGGTTCCAAAAAAATTGCGACTCTGGTAAGTTGCAATTGTACATAATTGTTATGTAAACGTTATACATAATGGCTAAGTTGTTTAACTAATTATGAATAATAGAGGCTTTTACTTGTTGAAACTGCATATTTAAGTATAATAATAAAACGTACTGTTTTTGAGTTTCAAAGTTTATAAGTTTATAGTTACACCACTATAGTTTCACCACACTGTGGCTTTATCAGGTGGATGAAGAAATGATACAATTGAATTATAATATCGTCTTCAATACTATATGTTAGAAAGAGAAGTAGTGGGGATATTTAGGTTTAGTAAAGGTGAATAGTTTACTTTTATTTGATCATTTAATAGAATTTTTAATTTACTATGTTTAATTATTTCTAATGATTCTAGCAAATTTAGTTTTTTGCTTTTGTTGATAACATGCAATATGTCGTACTCTGGATTAATTTTATGTTTGTAATCTATCAGAAGTTCTGCATAACTGGAGTCTGGTTTTTCGGATTACTAACTATTTATATGTTCCTTTATTCGTTGTTTGAATATTCTTTCAGTCTGTCCAATATATACTTTATTGCAATCTCCACATTTTAAGTCATAGCCCCCTGATTTTGATCCTTTATCCAATTTACCTTTGTGATTTTTGATGAAACTTCCTAGGGAGTTGTTAGTTTTGAAAGATATTTGACTTTTATTAATTTTGTTTAGTTCTGTACCTAGTTTTATGGAAATATCTACTATATTAGTTAAGCTCTTCTTTAAATTATTTGTAGGATAAATGGAATTTAACAACTTTTTTTAATTTTATTTTTAAGTTTTTAGGATATCCGTTTTTTTTGGCAACACAATAGATTCTATTAAGTGTAATATTAAAGTTTATTTTTGAAAGGGGGATGTCTAAAAGTCTGAAGAGCATCGAATGAAAATAAGCTAATTTTTGTGTGAAAGGATGAAATGAAGTTGAATGTTTAGCTAATTCTGCAAATTGCTTGTATTAGTTGATCAAAATTATAAATTGACAATTATGTTAAAATAACAATACCTTCATACTAGAATATTTCATTCATTGTTTTTTAAGTTAATTAAAAAAAAAACTTTCTCTTGACTTTTTACAGGATAATAGCCAACATCATCATAAGGTCATCAGTCCGAAGACTGGTTAGACACACACTTCCACTATAAACTATACTAAGCCAGCATTCGCATTTCTTTAAAATTAGAACATCCTGCATTGTAAAGATTTCGGAACAATAAACTAATCTAGGTCTTTCTTTGTCTCTATTTACTCCTATTTCTGCTTCTAATATGTCTCAACTTAGTCGTTCATGTCCTAGAAGGTGTCATACCACCCTATCTGTAGTCATTTTCCATCCACGGCATATTTTCAACATCCGCCTATAACACCATATCTCAAACGCTTCTAACTTCATCTTTTCCGCCGGGTCTACCGTCCATGTTTCACAACCATATGGAGTCGTGAACTTTATAATAAACAATAATCTTTTTCGAGTTTCTAAATTGCGAGCACAGAAGTCCAGATGTATTACTAATTTATACATATCTACAAAGATTTTATTAATAAAAATAATATGAAAAGTTTCAACAATATTTCATATTATTTTTATTATTTATCATGTTTCATCAAATATGTACCAAAACTAGTTTAATAAGATTTTATTCTTAAGAAAAAGAACTGTACATGCTAAGATATTAGCAACTTATTGTTTGAATATGTTGTGAACTTGATCTTATAACACAACAGTAATATAATGAAAAGTTGCTAGTTTATGTAAAATACAAAAATACCTAATGTGAAATATTAACTATTTCTGCACAAAATAATGACTGACTTTAGGTTTTTATTTCAGTTAGAAAGATGTAACATCCATTCATATCTTTAACAAAGTACACCGTTTTCTATGATTGTCCAATTTGATTTTAAGTCGAAGAATTAGAGTTGTTGTGTATATTTATTACATTATAATGATGCAATTTTTTTTCTTTAGGAATAGTCTTCAATGAGTAAATTATCAGGTAGAATACAGAGTTCTTCGATAATACGTACTCTTCTAAAACAAGAAAATTAAGAAATGTATAAATATGTAAACTGAACTAAATAGTGTTTTTATTTTGTTCTAGGTTAGGTTTAATGTCCCATTTTGGTGCCCTGGCTGCAGCCAGCAGCAGATATGCCGCCCTTTGTGGTCCTACAGACCCGAGAAACTTACCCTGGTACTGGAGCAGAATACAGCCTCAATTAATACAAGACAGGCCAAGTCCAAACGGTTAGTAGAATTATTAATCATCATACAAAACGTATATTCTTACCTTCCAAAGTAATTTTAACAATCCGCTATAAGTACACCGGAAACTTTTTCCCCCTGTTTGCATGTACGGCGACCAATTCAAACAAAGTTTTATCTATTTTAGTTTAAATACGATTTTCGTCTCTATGCCTAGGATTACATATTATGTGCGAATTTCAAGTAGAAATCTCATTTCGTTTAGAAGTAGGAAAAAAAAAACTTTTTTGTGTTTTATTCCCACTAGCTACTCGTGCTGGTGGGCGGGTAGTCCATCCGACCTACACTGTAGTGCAAAGCGGGAGGATAGGGCGTAAGGCCGCCCTCTTCAGCCTCCTTGCAGGAATCGTGGGAATGGGTGGATCGTGTGGTTAGGGAGAGAAAGATGAGACAGACAAAATGAAGACAGAAGAGAAGTGAAAGATTATCTGTGTAATAATTATTGCCCCAGCATTTGCCTAAACGATCCAAGGAAACCGCAGAAAACTTGGACCAGAGCAGCCGGACCCGGGTGGGAGTAGGAAGCTTCTTAAAAACGGACGAGACACTTTGAAGAAGGAACCCCGCCAAAAAAGGAATAACCATCCATGTAGCCGACAAACATAAGTGTCACGGTTATAAACAATTTCAGTGGCATAAAGTCGTTATTATGAAATTCGATGCATTTTTGCATTTTATGACGTCCGCTTAGAATTGAGTTTTAATTCTGATTTCCCTTTTAAGCGAACTTTACTGTATCTAACATGCACATTTTCACGAACATTAATATTCATGCTCAATATGACACAATAAACAAATTTTACAGTTGTGGTAGTGGTCGTTATCACCGCGTTTCAGTGAGTAAGGCGAAGTAAGCGCCGCGAAATTTTTATTTGTTTTTGATCAACTTTTTAATGAACATGTGATAGCTTACAAAATTTCAATCATCATCAGCATCATGGTCAGTCCGTAGACTGGTTGGACACACACCTCACTCCTTCGTATTTTTAACGAATCTTAGCACTTCTCTAAAACTAAAACATATTTTATTTCCCTAACTATTTGCGAACAGTATTATCTAACCTAGCCGTTCAATAGAACTATTTTCTTAATACTTTTTAGTTTGTCTTATCGAAGCCTAATATTTGATTCGAATAATAAATTATTTTTAAAGCAACCTACATTGCCATAATGTAACCGTTAACAGGTCCATAATTTATTATTTCTTTTAAAGATAGTGCATATTTTGAATATTACGTTATGGTAAGTTGGATGTTCTTTTGTTGTCAGGGTGCTTCTTACTTCTTTTATAATTTGTGTGTTTCTTGTGATGATTGATAACAACATTTAATATAAATTTAACTTTACTTCATAAATTGATATCTTTTTGTTACACAGAAGCACAACCGACTTAAAACTACTGATAATATGACTAATTGACTGATTGACTGACTATTAACTATTAACTGACTAACAGTTACAACCTTATATATTATTTCTTTTATTATACAATAACAGACCAAAGCTCAGGTAATTCGCTCTATTGCCCATCTCACACTTTGTTTATCTTTCACATGAAAACCGGACAACAAATCCTAATAATTCAACAGTTTTCAGTTAGCTGAAGTAATAATGTTGATAATGATAACAATAAACGAAGCCCGAACAAAGAATATATTAAAGGAAACTTTTGAATAAGTATATCGAAATAATATTATTTTCAAATTATATAAAAATATTTAGAGAGGTTGCGGTTGGGAATTTAAAACATTTTTAATATATTAAAAAAACAAACACACTTGTTCAAATGTTTTACAAAGTTTATTAATAATACTCTTACAATTGTTTCGGCTTAATTAGGCCATTCTCAAACAGTCAATTAGAAACTAACTAAAGATAAACAAACTATTTATAACTCACATGTGGGTGGAGGAAGTGAGCCCACTTACAGTGTTTGGAAAAATGCACGAAATATAGGGCTATTGTGCCTTTCGGATTTCTAATTTTTATAACAAATTTAATATTTTTCTTTTATTAAGGATATGTAAAATTCTGAAATTATTTTCTACGTTAAAATTATGACCATTTTCAAAACAATGTTGGGAAAAAACAGTACTACATTTTTTATCATCAATTGACTTTTTGTGTTCTTTAAACCTAATTCTACACGATCTTCATGTCTGCCCTATATACAAAGCATCGCAGTCTGAACAATGAATCTCATACACCCCAGATTTACATAGTTTGTCGGAATTTGTAATTTAATTGTTAACTAATAATTTACCTAAATTAACTTTATTTGAACATACGGTATTAATTTCTATTTTAGCTAATCTTTTACACATACCTGCACTAATATTTTAATGATGATTAATGAAATGCCAAATGTTATTTTTAGTAAAACATTTACCTGAGTATATTTCCCTGATAGTTACTATGTTTTTTGTATTTCTTAGTTAATATTTTGTCAATAGTATCCGGATTGTACCCATTATTACATGCTATTGTTATTAATATATCAGGTTCGGTTTTATATATATGTTTGTTTATCTCCAGTTAGTTTCTACTTGACTCTTTGAGAATGGCCTAATCAAGCCGAAACAATTGTAAGAGTATTCTTAATAATGTTTGTAAAACTTTTGAACAAGTGTGTTTGTTTTTTGAATATATTATATAAAAATATTTATAATTATTTATTATTGGTCTACAACACTTTGATTCTTTTTATGTGTATAATTTATTCCCTCTATATATAAGAAACAAAAAGGAATTTTACGCTTTGATGGGGCAAAGTAAAATGAACATAAGGAAAAATATTTTTATAATTAAAAACGTTTTTCTTGTTTTGATGATATTTTTATCAAAGTTTTTAAACAATTTATAAGTTATTATTACAAAAAGATACAGTTAGTGCAATTCTATATTCGTAAAAGACAAATCGACTTAAAAAAAAAACAATTTGTGGCGCTAACTTTTTCTTACAGTTTCACTGTTTCTGCTGTAAAAACAAATGTCTCTAATCGATTTCCGTTGCCGTTTGTCACTTTAATATCTTTATCAAATAAACTGGCGTGGCGGTTTTTAGTGGAGAGAAATCGAAATAGAAGAGCCGCTGAAATTGGGTCCATTGAAGTGAATTTAGACAAACGCTTAACGCGATTCGGGTTTCAATTAGTGGACCATTAACGTTTGCCGCACGTTTCAATACAAACTTATCGATCGCGCCGGTTCTCCGGAACCGGAGACACTTCCAATTTCGATCACTTGCTGTACCAACCAAAAACACCAATCGCGTTCAATGCAGTAATTCGAGATCGAGCCAGTTACAGACGATAGTAATGATAATGCCTTCTGATCTTGATGATTCAAATGTCGAATACCACCAAACGTAATACATGCGACAAACAAATACGAACACACAAACATACTAGCATATAGGTCGTTTTTGATACAAAGTACAACTGTTCCCGCAATAGAATTCTTGCCGGACAGTTTCTTTATGGATATTGTGGATTAAACATAAAGTTAATGCTTTCACCGTCGCATCTTTTACCGTCACATCTTTTACCTACGACACTGCAGCAGGATAATTTGATCATGTATAAACAATAAAGGCAAATGTATTTTGACATGATATCTAAGTGAAACATGTTAAAAAAACAGGCCAAGTGCCAGCTTGACAAAATGAAAGGTTATGTAAAAAAGTTTTGGGCCATCAGAACATAAGAAATTTTTAGCCCACCGAAACAGAACTCCAAAGCATCAGGTCGCTCGCGCAAATGATACGCGGCTGTTGGTTTACAATACTATAAGGATGAATTAGAAACATCTTCCTTTTACCGCTTCTTCTTCTTTTTCCTTTCAGTCGTAAGAGAACACGCATAGTTGTCGTTGTTGTTTACGTATATTAAAGGTTTAATAACTCTGTTGTGTTGTTTCTTTGTTTTTCTATATTACGAATTTTAATTTACTGACAGTAGCCCAATGATGCCGAAAGGCGAAACAGCTGTCGCAAACAACAATTTTAACAAAATTCGTAATATGGAAAATACTTACATCAAGTTTAATAACTCGATATTAAATATGAATATCCCGATTGGTTTGTATTTGAAATAAAGAGACCTAGCTTTTAAGGAATAGAACTAACTATATATTAAGTAGTTTTTGCGTGATCTGGGCAAAGCTTTCCCCAACAACAAACATTTGCCGATTAAGTTGTATTATTTTATAGATGCCCTAATTATTTCTAAAAAGGTTTTCAAATTAAGAAATATTAGCTATGCCAAAACGGGGTTTAGGCCATTAGATTGTTAGAAAATGTTTAAACTCATAATCTGTTAGGTATTGATTACTTTTTATTTTGACTTCCCTACAAATCTATGTAAAAAAACAACCCGATGTCCTCAGAATCTCGTAATGGGGTTCAAACCATCAATTATTCAGAGAAACTTTAATTTTTCAGATTTTAGTTCGGCACTTCCTCTGGATTGTTTTGAAAAATATAAAAAATAAAAAAAAAGAAGTTTGCTGTTAAAATTTTCAAGTTTTCGTGAAAAGTTGTTAAATAAATAAACATCCTGGTTTCGTTTGCCCGATTCAAAATAAGAAACAGATTTTGAGCCATTCGACTGTTATTTGAAAAATAAATTTAACAAAAGAGAGAAATTTTCCGTTAAGATTTTCCGATTTTCATGAAAAATTGTTACCATGCTGGCATAAAAAGAAATACACAAACATTCGGCATCTTCTAACTATTCGAAATAAAATAACAAAAATTGACCCATTGGATTGTTAAATTATATTTTAAATATACGTTAGATTTTGTTTATTTCTTTGGAAAATTCGATAAAATTTTCAGAAGTGTACATTCGTGAAGGGACGTTCGAAAATGCCTTTTTTAAAATCTAGAAATCCAGAAGATTAGAAACGTTGGCAGTAACTAGATCAAAACACGGTACGAAACATCCGAAATACTTTTCGGTAACAAAGTTGCCTTCTTCAGGGAAAACAATGTTCTCTTCAGTCTCTTATTAGTGTCGTATTTTTAAAATCTAGAAATCCAGAAGATTAGAAACGTTGGCAGTAACTAGATCAAAACACGATACGAAACATCCGAAATACTTTTCGGTAACAAAGTTGCCTTCTTCAGGGAAAACAATGTTCTCTTCAGTCTCTTATTAGTGTCGTATTTTTAAAATCTAGAAATCCAGAAGATTAGAAACGTTGGCAGTAACTAGATCAAAACACGATACGAAACATCCGAAATTCTTGTTGGTAACAAAGTTGCCTTCTTCAGGGAAAACAGTGTTTTCTTCGGTCTCTTATTAGTGTCGTAGTTTGAGCTATTTATTGAGTTATCCAGAGATCCCAAAATCAGTTTATTCCATAAGATTGTTCGATTTTAAGCTCATTATCATTGAGATTTCTGAAATTTTCCTTGAGAAAATATAATAAACAACTCAGAACATGGATGTTAAAAGCAGTCTTTCGTAAAAACATAAGAAAATCGCAAGCGGATAAGTAAGCAGTTAACGATTGTCAGATGCACGATATAGCAAGCAATATGTGCAACGAAGCGAGTCAAGTTCGACTTATTGCAGCGCATTTGAGACTCGTTTAAGCAGCTTTTACAGTTTGGAAGCCGTACAGCTGCCGCGGCTGCAGGTTTGTCTAATCGATGTAAGCCGTACAAGAGCCCTAAGCAGCGACGACAGCGACACGGAATGGAAATCGGCAGAAACAATATAAATACCAAAGACTTCGACTTCGAAAGCTCACCTTAACAACATCTACCGCTTTGGTTTAAACGGATTAGCGAGAGCGCTTTGCGCTTCCAACGGAAACAACTGCCATTACTTATTCCCATCCACTAAAATTTATCTACTACCTAATACGAAAAGAGGGCTATTATAGAAAACGAAAAATCCGATTGCACAAATCTAAAAAAAAGAGCATCGCTAAAAAAAATTATAGAAGGAGAGAAATTAATACTATAGACGATGCTCTACTTAAAACAAAATATCTGAGTTCAAACTTTTTTAAAATAATAATTCTGAAACGTATTTCTTAAAAACGAAACTGTCATTATAATTAATATTTGTATAACAATTCGCAATATACATCAAGCTCTCTATGACGACGCTCCTTAAGGTTTTGTTACAAAAAACAACTAAATCTAAGCTTTTCGTGGTGCAATCATTGTAAAACATGTTTACAATTAAAATTTGAAGCGAATACAAAAACACTTGGGTAAATTTCACACAGTTTATTATTTTAATTCTTGACGAATTCGTTTCGGCTGTTATGCCATAATCATAAGATACATGTTATGTACTAAATGCTATCAGGTTACCTACAGCTGTTTATACTTAAACTAAATTGGGAAATTTTACAATGAGTAGGGGTGAATTATTGATGTTCAATTATTTATGATTATTAACAATGTTTACGCTATTTTTAATACATTTTTTAATTTCTAAAGTTTCGTACATATATAATATACTGAATTAATTTAACAGTCTATTGTGATTTTATGTTTTTTATTGATTTAATGTTAGTAAATAATAAAACCAAAATTGACCCACTGGAAAAAAGTGGTGTATATAAAATAAACTGTAATAACTGCGATGCAATCTACGTAGGTCAGACAGGTAGATCTTTTATAACAAGATTCGAAGAACACTTACACGCAATAGATAAAACAAAAAATCGTACAGGAAAATCTGATCATTGTATTAATAAAAAACATAAAATTACAATAGACTCTGTTAAATTAATTCATACTGCTCCTAAAAGTAAATTATTACATATGTACGAAACTTTAGAAATTAAAAAATGTATTAAAAATAACCTAAACATTGTTAATAATCAAACAGAATTGAACATCAATAATTCACCCCTACTCATTGTAAAATTTCCCAATTTAGTTTAAGTATATATAGCTGTAGGTAGCCTGATAGCATGTACATAACATGTATCTTATTATTATGGCATAACAGCCGAAACGAATTCGTCAAGAATTAAAATAATAAACTGTGTGAAATTTACCCAAGTGTTTTTATATTCGCTTCAAACTTAAATAAAAAAAACTGTCGACTAATTAATTTACCATCCTTTTAAATTAATAATATGTTCAATTATGTGGCGAAATAATCATCCTTCCTGTTTCAAGCCAATTTCCGCATTCTCTGAAACTAAACCATTTTACAGCCCTAACCATTCCAGAACAGTAATTCTAGGCCTTCTTCTGCTTCTAATATGTCTCTGACTAGCCCATAATATCATAGGGCGCAAAGAGAATACTGCACAATTGGGAGATTTTGTCGCCTAAATAAAAAGCTTAAGATTTTCATATCATAAAACACAAAAATATCTTGAAGTCTCAAATATAAAGCGGCATTTCGATACTGACCAGTCATTTACTAATAAAAAGTTGATGAATAGTGGTCGGAAATTCATTATATACCATTCGACTAAAAAAAAAATAATTTTTATTTTTCACTAGTATGTTTTTAGGTGAACAGATTTAACTGATTTATCTTTTTTGCAGGCAATTCTATAAATAGCGACCATTCTCCCCCCATATCACCCCGGGAAGTTCACCACAGTACTCAGTCTTCGGAAACAGGTCGTTCCTCGCGCCCCACAACCCCATCCGAGACCCAGCGAACGCCAGGGAGCAGTCCGCGCCATCCGTCGACAATGACCTCAAGTCATCCTGCTTTCTTGGAGCAAAACTACCTACAGATACCCAGAGCCCGAAGCCCGTACAGAGAAAATGACGGTATCACGATGGAAGAGGACGTCGACGAAGAAGAAAGTGATTATGATAACGATAAAGACAAAAAGACACAAAACAACCAAAACAACATGAACTCAGCCAATAATCTTGCAAACAAACGAAAAAAGAAAACGAGAACGGTATTCTCCAGGTCTCAGGTGTTCCAACTCGAATCAACTTTCGACATGAAGAGGTACTTATCATCTTCGGAAAGAGCAGGTCTTGCAGCTAGTCTACATTTGACCGAAACTCAAGTAAAAATATGGTTTCAAAACAGAAGGAACAAATGGAAAAGACAATTAGCTGCGGAACTTGAAGCGGCCAATATGGCTCACGCTGCTCAAAGGTTGGTCAGAGTTCCCATCTTGTACCACGAATCTACCAGCTCTCCGATCCGACATCCCTTCGATCAAAGTCCGACTACTCTCGGTCTACACCATGCGTTGGACGGCACCAGAGATGGTGCACCCAGCGTAACGAATCCCGTGGTCAGTTCGGCAACTGCATATCCCACGTCTTTGTACTACCATCATCAAGCGGCCGTTGCGGCTGCAGCAGTTCATAATCTCCCGTCTAGTCCCGTCAGTAGACCTCCTATGTCGGGACTGGTGTGAACTATTCCATTTGTATAACTAACTAAAACTTCTTTGTGAATTGTTGTTGTTATTGGTTGGAATGGTGAAAATACTTCGGTTGTATTTAAATTAACACTTTAGAATCATTTCATACCGATCAAGTCCATAACATGACATCTGGTTGCCCAAATTCGTCATATTATATTAAGAAAACAATCATATTTGAAGTGTGAAATATATTAGATATAGCTAGCTACCTCCCAAGTTCCTCAATATGTGCTAAAAAAGTAATTCAATTTGAAATAAACCCAATTGGATTTGAATGAATTATAGTGAACTTGTTTTCGTTCTACAATGATTTGTTGATTCAAAAGTCGATGAGGTCTTGCTGCCTCTTCTTCCATATATATATAGTAAAACATCATTTTGTTTAACATATTTAAATCTGGCTGGGTTTAAATTTGACACATTCAAATCATTTCCTTCTACAATGATTTGATGATATGAAAGTTGATGCTAACTCTTTAATTTTTCGTTTTGCAGCAAAACTGTTCCCATTTAAAATAAATCTAAATAGATTAAAATTTAATATATTAAAATCATTTTAGCAGTACAGTGATTTAGATAATGATTGAAGTCGATGAGATATGGTTGATTCTTGAATTCCTCAGCTTGAAGAAAAAAAATCGTCCCATTTGATATAAATCTAGTTCAAATTAATAAATTTCAAAAAAATAATTGTGAATTAATATTCAACTGTTATCATGATACGCACAACATTTTATTTTTCCGTGTTATTTTAAATTCGATACTGAAGTATTGTAGATGTGAGCTTGAAAAGCTTTGTAAATGAATTGTCATTGTTTAGTTATTAATGTAATAATTGCCATTAATCTTGTAAATACGACGTCAATGTAAAGATTTGTAACAGTTCAACGCTATAGTTACCTATGTACCAAAAAATCCAATTATAGATATTGTAAATTGTATAACAGTAAGTTCTGCTACTGTTGCTGTGAGTAAGTAAATGGTTATAAATAGTAAAGAATTGCTTTATTGTACCCTACCATCCAGTGACGCCGCGGCAAAGTTTGATCGTATAGGTTCTACTAACTTCCAAGAAACAATATAAGAACAAATACGTAAAATTCCATTATTATTGTAACATTAATTAATTAAATTAATGGTGAATTCAAATTGTGGTAAGTGTCTTTTGACTACTAAATGTTTAATAAATTGCCTATATAGAAAATCTAGTAATCAAGTAAATTCGTTATTTTTTGCAAATGAAATTTAGACACCGTCACTTCAGATTGGTAAACGTTCCAATTATTTGTTCTACTGTCGCCTTTTATTAGTTTTAAAGCGCCGGGAATCTTCTTGTATATTTGTTGATATTAAATTTTAATTGGTCAAGAGTTATTTATTTATCTCATAATTTAATTGTAGTATTAATTTAGCTTTAATGTCATTTTGATAATAAAAATGATCGACATATAGCAATCACTTTCGAAGTAAATTATTTCGCTGAACGCTGCAAGTATCGCATATTAGGAAGATTATCTGTTAATTTCGCTTACTAGTTGCATAAATTTGAAAAGGTCAAAGAGAAAAAAATGAGTACACAGTTATATACTTACATAAGGTTTTAAAAATCCTAAAAGAATTTAATTCATGCCTCGTCACAAGGGCCGGTGCCCTACAATTGATGTATTTATGATATATTATTAATCTAATGACAAAGAGTTTCTATATCACGCCTGATGCTGATGTGCTTGTGCAAAATCATCTTTTACCGGCTGTCCTCTACTGAGTAATAGATCAAAGCGCCGCGGTATCCTATATTTAATTGAACTGCACAAGGCAGCTCTGCGAAGTGCTTGTGAGATCCGAACCACCCCTCTACATCGCCATTTGCTAGCATAAAGCCGCAAATTTAAACGGGTCAGTGAGCTGCATTCAAGCCAGCTCAATGTTGTGTTTTTGTTTCTCCATTTAAGTTGTTTACATCAAAAATTGATAGGTTATAATGAGGAGGTTATTAATAAATGTGCTCCTACTACTACTATAGGATTGATTCAACCTTCAAAAAATAGGTGAGTAAATATTTGCAGAACTACGCCATTGCATTTGTTATTTATATAAATTTAAATATTTGAAGGTATTAATTAGTAAAATAAGGAATTTTCTCTCCGACAAAAACAACTCACGAGACCACTCTGATAATAGATTATTTGTTGATTTTATTAGTTAAATATTAGCTGGGGACGCGTTTTGTCATTCATCTAGGATTAATTGCCATTCCCTTTTTGTTACAGCACAAAATCTAATCATTTCACCGCAAGGGGTAAATAAACAGTTCGACCAATTGAATTTATCAGTCGCGCATATCAAATTTTTTCGTCGTGATTTTCTATCGCTTTAATGGAAGTTTAACTTTAATCAGTGCCCTTTGAACATCTGGTACCCTAACAGTACAATACAAAAGTGAAAGGATGGGCGTAGTGCTAAACAATTCGAGTTGTTTTGTGCATTGGGGTTGAGTCAAATTACATGTTACCCTTCTCGCTACCCGGCATTGCCTGTCGGACAGGCGCAAAACGGTTATGCGCCAATGGCAAGTTTAATTTTAAAGAGTATATATTTTCTATTAAACAAATTATCAATACATACCTATACTTGATACAAAACTTTATTAGAAGGAAAAACTAATACCATTATAAGAGTGATTGCTCTAAAGCCCCAAATGAATATTCCTATTTATATTTAAACTTGTCTGTTATTTATCTTACTAGTCGGATTATCCATAATGTAGCCCATAAAACTGCAAGATAAGTCTATTTCCATTTGACATATGTGTTTTTTGCTGTTCTGCTTGGTCTATTGGGTGTTTTTGGTTAAACTTTTTGGTACCTATCTCTATTTAGAGGAAAATTAAATAAAATTAAAAATAGGTTAGATAGTTTTCATCTAAATAGATAGGTACCATAAAGTAACTTGTACCATTAAAAATATTGCCAAAGACAATGGTTATAATTGTAATATGATTGATAAATTAGTGAATATGTTTCAATATAAGACTCTAATTTCAAGATCGTCATCTCTTCAAAAAACACCAATAAAACTTATACGAACCAAGACTGGATGGAGTACTGGATGGTACTTTTAGTAAAATTGGTTTTCAAATAACCTACAGTTCCAATTTTAACTCATTTCGAGCGATTCTTGGTGACCGTAAAGATACAATTCATTTTCTAGAAAAGTCGGGGATATATTAATTGGTGGTAAAGACTGTAATAAGGTATATGTTGGACAAAGTAGACGTTCTATTTAAGTTAGATTCAAAGAGCATTTGGCTCAGGTTAGGTTTGTTAGAAAAGAAATCAAATGTTGCCCAAAATATTCTTAACTACTAAAAATCGTAGGATCAATATTGATTATATTAAATTTGTTAAAGAACTTAGAAATAATTACCGACTTGATAGTTTTGAAAGTAGGTATATTTATAAAAATAGGTTAACCTCTCTTACCAAAGGTGACAAAGGTGCTATCTCTAGTTCTCCGCTATTTAGTTTAACTTAATTTGTAAGGTCCACTGAATATTGCAGTTTATATTAGACTAAGCCATGTTCACTGTGTCATAATATTAGTCAGTATTTATATTGGTTACACTTGTTTTAGTTTCTATTTCTCTCCAATATCTGAAGGATGTTTATTGTCGTATTTTGGCGTTGTTGGGGTTTGAATTATGTTATTTACTGTGTTCTACAAGACCGCCAAAGTTTCCAGTCCAGTTCCATCAAAAGTTAACAAATGAAAGGAATTTACATACTTTTTGCACCAACGATCTCATTTCATAACCCGTTTACCACTACCACTTCGAAGCTATTCATTATCCTTTCATAAATTCTAACAATGACTCTCCTTTATAATAATGACATCATTTTATTATCGAATTCACGGCCCTCCCAATTTGAATTTAATTGTGTCCGATAAAACGGAATCGTTAGAAATGCATAGCTACCAACCATATATCGCTTTTAAACAAACTCAAGGAGAACTGTATATTTAAAGGATTACGAACGGTACTGTTGGAGGGGTTACAATACCGCACGCTATGAACGTACGGGAGACATCACACCCCGCAAACATTTCGCACAATAAATTCATTCTGTTTGGGGCGCGGTTGTCGTTCGCCAGTTTAAAAACAAGCCCGTAATTTTCACAAGTTTCAAAGTGTGCTAATTACACCGTGTATTTTGTTAAAACCGCGGGTGCTTTCTAGAGAGCTCCATTCATCCCTAAACTCACACTTACACTCCCAACACTCACATGCTCCGTAACGAACACGAAACGCGTTTATTTCGGGCCGTAACGAAGCCGAATGTTGAATTGAGCAACTACACATTTTTCGCTAATACAATTACGAATAATAACAATAATAAAAAAAAAAGAACGAAGACGACGCTGCGGCGTGCGGATTTTTTTCTAAGCAACAGGAACAATAGAACGCCTGTAGTAACTAACGAGACCTTTGTTGACAATTTAAATGGTAGAACGCGTCAACTTTTTCCCACAAGTTTTCACCCGTTTCAAGCTAATTTGCTGCAATCTCTTTTGTTTGTGGAAAACGCATATTCCGAAAATGCATCAGCAAGGACGATCCTTCCATTATTAACAACATTTTCTGTGTAACGATCCTTTACGATTATATTAAAATAAATAATAAACCTGAACAAATGATTAAAAGTAAATTAAACTTGAAAAATCTTAAATAGGGAAACTTCCTTTGGTAGAGATGTGATTGCAATTTTACCAGACGAATGTTTCATTGTAATAGTGACACGGGTATACTATTTTCACAGTTTAAAATAAAAACACACGTCCTTTGGTTGTAAATATTTTTATTGTCTCCACAATAATTATTTCAGCACACAGTGCTCTTCTTCTTTATTGTTCTTTAAAGTAATTCCTAATGACGTATTCGTTTTATATGAAATTTTGTTATTAGTGAATTAAGAAATATAATGGCCTATTTTGCTAGAAAATTTACCTAAATAAGTTAATGAGTTAAATTTAATGTTTGTTTATTTACTTTTTTGTTTAACAAATTTTTAATTATTATCGGGTTATAGCCATTATTGGCTGCTATTTGATAGATTCGGTTTAATTCTATCTGAAAATCTATCCTTGTTAAAGGTAAAGATATGACTAAAAAAGAAGAAAAATCAGGAGTGTATCTACTTAACTGTGGAGATTGTGAGAAAGCATATGTGGGACAAACTGGGAGATCTTTTAAAGAAAGAATAAAAGAACATTTAAATAGTTTTAACAATAAAAATAAAAAATCTTCTTACGCAGAACATTTACTTGATGAAAAACATCAATTCAATGAAAATTTCAAAGTAATACATTTTGCAAATAAAGGAATAAAACTTAATTTTTTAGAAAAATTAGAAATAAAGAAATTGTGTAGAAATGGAAATATCTTGAACGACCAACTGGAATTTTGTAATTCACCTTTATTAAACATTTAAAACATTTTACCCCTACCCTTCAGATTGTAAGTTAGTACATATAAGAGTTCTGATTGTAATTTAGTTTGTAAAATTCTTCCACCTGAAGTAGGCACTGTGTGCTGAAATAATTAATGTGGAGACAGTAAAAAAATTTTGCAACCATTTCTTTTAAACTGTGATTATCATGGAGTTGCAAGAGCTGAAGGTCTCATCTATTCAATATACTATGTTCCTTTAAAATTAATCAGTAAATACTGCAAATGTACCTACGGAACGTCTTCAAAATAGATGACAATAAAAAAAATTGATACGATCGTTGATACGTCGAAAATTTCCAAAAAGTACAAAATAATTTTTGCTCTATGATTCTGTTGCGAAGTTGTTTCTAAACTAATTTGTGGTCGTAGAATTGAAACAAGACAAACAATAGATAATTTATGTCGGAAGCGAATTATTTGACCTAGAAGTTTTCTATTAACACCTATTCGCAGGGGTCTTAACCTACCGTCTAAAATACAGCTTTGAGGTTTAGAATGAGCCTTCATTAGATATCGGTCTTTAACTAACTTCTAAAAAGCGCAAAATGAAACACTGACCAATTCTTAAATTATCGCTTTCAGAAAATATGCCCAAAAGTTCGAAAAACCGTTACCCATTTTGTAAAGCCAAGTATCCTTATTTAATTTTGATTCCTTTACAAAGGGAATGGGGCGATGATATTTCATGAACCAGACAAAATTCGTTTCAATTTTCATAAATTTCAAAAATAACTTTTATATAAAAAATTACCATCAACAGAACTCAAGTAAATGATCATGTTTCATTCAAATCGGAAAAGCAGAAATAATAGATACGTCGAACCAGCAGCTTTCTCAGTTTTTCCGGTGTTTCTCGACTTCCTAAGGTTTCTCGGCACAAACACACAAATTTTTTTGAGTCTCGAGAAATTGAAAAAATCAAAAATCGCTCGACAAACACAGCACCAAGAGTTGAAAGTAGTCATATCTAGTGAGAGACCCATACTAACATGTCGCCCCTGATTAAACGTGTATTATTTTCATGTCATCTTCGGGGTTATTAAAATTATACAAACAAATTATACGTGTACGTAATAATAATTGTAGGAATACTGTGGCAGCATGTGCACAGATATCGCCATCGCAGCGTTGCAGTCACAGTCACAAAACGGTCGGGTTGCATACATAATTGTCGGACGAGCTCTCGACGGGGTCTCTTTTAATGGCGCTATTACCATAATTAATTGTCACTGATATTTAGTTCATTTGCATAAAGACATCTCGACATCAAAGGCAACTTTTTAGTAGCCGGAGGCCGCATCGAATTCAACAAAACAATTGCCGTGTTACCAAAACGACACGGCATCAGTAGGTACACATATGGACATACTACATACATACAAATACACAAAACGACTTAGGTATATGCCCTAATGGACGTCGGACACGGTTTTGTTTATCGTGTAAAACACGCCAAAAAAGCAAAATGGAATTTAATTAATGGAATTATCAAGAGAAATTTTAATGAGTCAATTTGGACATGTTACATTAGTCGCTAATTACCTACAATGTCGCGTGCTGTTTAAAATTATTTTCATTATCTAATATAATTGAAAACTGTTATTTCATAAGAAGACTGGACTATAATAAGACCATCAATTCGGATCAGTGGTGTAAATAAAAAAATTATAATTAAGTCGATCTATTATAGTCCATTTAGCTAATTGAAGAATACACGACTTGCACTTGGCATTTGGTCTTAGGCCAACGTAATCTAATTTAAATACTGGAAATAAAAATACAAAGCAATGTGTGTTTCAATTTTTTCGTAGGAATAGAAAAGTATCTATAATTTGATTATCAGAAGAAAACAGTACAACTTTTATAAGTCTATAAACACATACCCAATACGTACAAGACATTCAAACCGTTTATTCGAATTAATTAAAATATATATATATAGATTTTTTCGGATTTCATCGCTTTCTTTTTTTTTGTCGGCTTCTTAAAAATTCACCACCGGGTGTAGAATTTCGGTAATGTACAATTTCGCTCTATGTACAAAATACTCAAACCGACTAGCCGAACCTGGGTTGATAGTTATTTAAATAACTAACTTCTTATTGAACCAAATAATTAATTAATAACATAAAAAATGTAAGCAATAAAATTAAACTTAGGTTAAAAACATTGAATATAAAAACAGTAGAAGCAAATAAAATTAATTTAAAAACTTTACTAGTCCACAATAAAGATAAAACACACTTTAAGTGTAAAAGTGGTGTCTACGAATTAAATTGTAACCAGTGCGATGCTATATACATAGGCCAATGTGGCAGGGCCTTAAAACATAGAATAAAAGAACATGTAAATATCATTAAAAAACATGCTTTTCCGAAAATTGTAATATCAACGGACATACATTAAACTTAAATAACATTAAATTAATTCACGTCGAACAAAAAAGCAAAAGATTAAATTTACTCGAAAATCTTGAAATTAAAAAAGCTTTATCGGATGGAAAAAATGTAGTAAATAACAAGAAAGAATTGTGCTCAAATAATACACCCTTACTGTTACCTAGAATACAATAGCTTTATTGTCAGTTGATATTATGATGTTCGAAAATTCCATGTAGGCTAGTTAGTTGTTACAAATATGTTTATGTATGTATGTTTCCAGAATACCATATCGGCTAATTGGTTGTTACACATACGTTTATGTATGTATATTTGTACATTTAAATAACTGTTTCGTTACATTTAGTAATAGTTACCAGTTATCCACGCCAATTTTATTTTTTAAAAGGTGGCAATCCTATTACGAACGCGCATTCCTTTGAATGTATATGTTATATGGTAATAAAAGTCGAAATAATAAAAAGCTCATTTTTCTAAGGCGTGTGCTCGACGAACGTCCGATAGCAATCGCGATCGTTATCAAACATTGACGGCGGGAGGAGGAAGCAAACGAGTGAGGACATGGGCGAGAGCGAAGGGTAGACTCATAGGTACCACACATAGACACAATTTTACCGTACAGCGTAGAGAGAGAGCATGGGGCATGTTAATAGCTGACATCGAGGGGCTATTAACTGATTATCTAAGCAAACAAAAATCATCTATTTAATTAGAAACGCGTTGGAACCGGAAATTCATTGTTGCGGCCCGTGCGGTCGCGTGCTTACCAAAACGACCATCAACTTTAACGTACAACCACTCATACGGAAAATGATACAGAAAGCGATAAACAAGTGCTAATCATAATTATTTTACACATCAAGGGCGTTTTGACAATTACTAGCTACAGAGTATAGAGTAGTTTAATAAATTTTATGGAATTATTCACCGAATGTTTTCTTATCTTTTTATTACAAAAGCAATATGAAACGATGAAGCATAATCTAGCATCGTAATCTTCTCAGCATGCCCGAATTTTAAAATACCTACCTTAAAGCTTAAACATTGAATTTTTAGTATTCACGAAGTTATACAATCAAAGAGACAAAACAACTAAAACTGTAGCCATTTCCAAATTACCATTTATCAATGAATAGAATCTGGTCTTAGGATTGTAACTAGATTCTTCTTTGGGTGTTTCATTCCCACCAGCTACTCGTGCTGGTGGGCGGGCAGTTCTTCCAAACTACACTGTAGTGCAAAGTTGGAGGGTAGGGCGTAAGGCCCTCTTCAGCCTCCATTCAGAAATCAGGGAATGGGTGGGTGGTGTCTTTAGTAAGAGAAAGATGAGAAGAACGAATCGAAGACAGATGAGAAGAATATTACTGCTCCAGCATTTGCCTCAGAACCACAGAAAACTTGGACCAGAGCAGCCGGTGTGACTGTATTTCAATAAAAAAACGTCAAAATCAGATATATTAAAATCTTGAAGAGCTTATTAAATTCTGAGGCCTTATTAAAACGCATATGACATCATTGGTTTCAGTTTCAAGATATATTAACCAGCGCTATTAGAGAATAAAACGACGTGAAGCCACAAAATTTGTTTTCCGTAAACTGTGGATAGTGAATACTCTTATTTTGTAAAAATTTCATTCTACATAGATTTACGAATTTGTCTGTAGGCCGCCGGTTTCTGAGTTAGCTACCACGTAATCGGTCATAATCCCTTAAAGTTTCAAGACTAGCTTTCAACCCGGAAACAGACTAAAGCTTCAGAATAATCAACCAATTCCCCGAAATACAAAACCTTATAACCTAAATTTTCATAAGTTACTTAATACATCGCAAAACTCTATCTATCTCCTAGAACAAGTATATCTACAAACTGTTGTCTTTACTAAGTACATCATCGTCATCATAGCGTTTCCAGTCTGAAAACTGGTTGGACATGCACCTCCACTACTTTCCATACTAAGTAAATCTTCGCAAATCCCAAAACCTACGAGGCATGTTTTTTAAGTAAGTACCGTTTTGAAATTCTGCCGCCACAGTCTGATTCGCTCTTGTTTACTGAGTGTTTAAGATGACTCCGATAATCGTGAGTCCCGCCAACTGTGAAGTCCGGGCTGTTATACGATTCCTTAGTTCTAAAAGGACTAAAATCAATTGATATTCATCGTGAGAACAATTGACATTTTTAACTAATTGCAAATAGCATTTTAATCTTGGTTTTTCCTCAGCCCTCCTTACCCCTGTTTCTTCTTTTAATATCTGTCTAACTAGTCCTTCATGTCTCAGAAGGTGTCCTACTGTCTTAAGCGCCCTTTGTATTTCTCTATTTTCCAATGTTTCTTCATTTCTAATCTTTTTTATCCATGGCAGTTTCATCATCCTCCTATAATGCCACATCTCAAACGTTTCTTCTTTTTCTTTCCGCCTCGCTTATCGTCTACGTTTAGCACCTGTACAGACCCATACTTCAAACACACACTTTTGGCAAGCGATTCGACCCTGCGCTATTCTTTGCTTTATGTTTCTGCCGGTTATTCCACCGTGACTTATCTGACTTACAAGAAATTATGGTCAAATGAAACAAAGATCTTGATTTTACCATCAACATTCAATTCAATTATGTTATTTTACCATCTTCTGTTTCGAAGTGTTTCACTGGTTATAGGATCGGTGGTACGTTAGTTCGCTAATCATCACTTTTAAACTACCGGTGCCCAGTTGAGTTTGAATTTAGCCGAATTTCAATAACGCGTTGTCCATCGTTGCACTTGAGTTATGATCTTTTTACTTCTGTCATAATTCAAACGAATTTTAATTATCTACCGACAACAACGATAAGCACAAAGCTGCTACAGACGGCCAAACACGAGCCCTATTAAGTATTTTTCTAGTTAACGAATTGAATAAATTAATTAACCATCGTGCTGTAATAGGAAAACATAACAAATTGATTAACATGGAGAACGGGTAACGTTTTAACAGAAAAGTAACGTATTTATAATGAGCGCAAGGGAATTATGGAAAAAAAGTGTTTGAAGATACTTTTATTACATCTTTTGGTAATGTACACTATTACAGTGAAGTTAGATACTAATGTTATCTAAGATTTGAAGGTGAATACAAAAACACTGTTGGACAAGTTTCACTTAATTTATTATAGAATTCTTTACAAAATTGTTTCGACTATTATTTTCAATAATACATGAAATTGTATTGTTATATGTTTCACAACGAGTGTACCACGAATATTTTAAGTTTCATTGTTATCTATGAGATAACACGATTGAGTAATACTAAGATGGCGTCATTACAAGCAGCCTTATAAAAAAAATAAAAGTAAGGATTTTATGCCAGTGACTGCATTTGGTTGTCATGATTTTTTCTATTACCAGTAAATTTTTAACCATAATAAAGACAACCAACTTTTATTTTTATTTTCGTAATTTTACCCTTACTAAACTTCAAGTTTTTAAACTTCAATGTGTTATCAGTACCGGCTTACAGAAAAGCCTAAGACAAAAAGTCATCTAAGTATATATTTTCCACACTACAAAATAAAGACACTTCGAATGCAAACGCTTAAAGATATTGAAGAAAGACTTTTACGCAGAAACCATAATCATAGTGTAACGCTAGAGATTGTCAATTGGACAGTATAAATGAACAAAATATCTACAGTAGGAACTCTTACGTAGGTCAAGGGACCAAGGAGATATGACACAACTTAAATTATTGTGGGTGGAGACGGACAAAATGAAGACAGAAGAGGAGTGAAAACATGGAATATTATTGCCCATTTGCCTACTTTCTTTTTAAGATTTTATGCAATTTTGAGTGACCTAGGAAAGCTGTTATTGTCTGTAGACTCCAAGGTACTCTAAATCTAACGTAACTATTTTTGGGAAGTCCCGTATCATTAAAGTTCATATTAATCAGATTTTGCGAGTGGCTTGAATTGTGACTACTTTACAATATGCCGAATATAGTATAGAGATATCATGATGTGGCTAAGCACTAAACTTGTAATATCGACAGGCTGACAAAGCGATTGTAATCCACATATTCGTCAAGTTTGTACTGAACTATACCGATATGTGACGGAAAGGTAGTAGAAGTTGTTTTGTAAACTATCTGGGCACATTATGATAACAATTTTTAACTGATATCCAATAGCTGCAAACATGGAATCTTGGCTTGTTTTAACTTTTAATAGTAATATAATATTTTCAAATATTTATTTCTTTTACAGGGTTATTCAAACTGAGTGGAAGTTTGGAGTAGGGGTTATCAGGGATGATATATTTAACTAAAATTATTTCAATTTTGATTACTCCCAACTCCTAAATCGATCCATCTGGATATATGGAAAATTTTTGAATAATTTTGGATTTTTTTTAAATAAAGAATGGAAAACATCCAATGTATGGAAAGAGGATAAAAAATAGAATCGAATTACAAAATAAAATATGCTAAGTGACATTTGAAAAAATGAAGTTTTTAAACTTTGGATGTTCTTTTCTGAACGCCCTGTACACATAAAACATTGTTTTCGCATGATGTTAGCCTTATGACTGGACTTGGCTATAACTAGTAAAAATTTCAACATTCTAATTCATTTAATTTTTTAAGGAAGTTTAAGTTATAACTTTTTATAGTTTGGTCTGCAGTGCAATCTTTTTCCCAATAAATTAAATTATCTCAGAAACTATTTATCGTAGGCATACGTATACGCATATAGTTTATTATCAATGTTACCTTAAAATTTTATGTTTCATACGAATTCCATTTAAAATAAGAAAGTTGACATCCACTTCCGCTATAACCGGAAGTGCCCGACAGTTGAAACTATTTTAGTTAAATAGATTATCCTTGATTTTGATTACTCCCACCTCCTAAATTATCAAATCTGTAACATGCTTAGTTTCCCTAAAACGTCTAATGTACCACTCAGTTTGAATGACCCTGTATATTGCATGCATATTGTATGGCGTTTTGCAATATTTTATGTTTAATAAAAAAGACTTTTGTATAAACATTTTTATAAAAAGATTACAATCATCTATATCTATGGTACAGGAAGGTTTACAAGATTATTTTGTGGAACTGACATAGCTAATGTTAGAACATTCTGGAATTAACTGGACGATTGGAACGTCTAATAAAAGAATGAAACTAACTTAATGGCTTACTATCGATATACAGAATGTTTTTAAATAAAGATCACCAACAGCAAGAGATATAAAAATGTTTAACATGATTTTTCGTAGAATAATTCTGTATTGTTGTCGTTTAACGATTATTTTTTATCTTTTGAATTTATGTATTTTATGAAATAAATAATTAAAGGAATTCCGCAACAAAGAAATTGTATAGAATGGTTCATGTAACATATGGAAAAAAAAAATGAAAACAACAACCGGGGCAGACTAGTCGTACCGTGGAGGCATGTAGGTATTTATGGCTCGATGATGGAGCGGTTGTTTGAAAATTACCAGAATTGCAAAGTTCCATTGTGCTTTATGGTTTCAGGACTTGCAGCAATTCGTGCACTTGGAAACGTGTATATTGCAGCTTGCAGTTGCGTTTATTGTGCGAGGGATAAAACGAGCAATTAGGACATTTGAATGCCGGGCAAAATTATAGCATTTCGAAACAATAACAGTGGAATTAAGTGCAGTTTTTGCTTCGCTCATTAAAACAATGGCTCTTTTTATTTTGTTTCGATTGTTTGCCACTACACAGCACAAGCTCTCTTTTTTTCAAGTCTTCTACAAAATCCAATGTAACTACCCAACCGTGGAAAAAATCAAAAACCAAATCTAACTATATAAGTATTTAAATAATTTTGCATTCGAGCACTTAAGTAGATTACTAAATTTTTAATTAAATACTTAGAGAAGTTTTTGAAGAGGTTAATTTCAATACAATAATATGAATTAATAAAATAAAAAGTGCAGATTATTTCAAATTAATGAGGAAAAAGTGTTGCTGGCCTCAGCCCTCGCCGGGACTCGAACCTAAGACCTTTGATAACGCACCAATGCTCTGACCGCTAAACTACAAATTTTCCTCATCAATTTGAAGTAATTGGTAGTTGGTAAAAAATTAATTAACATTACTCTATTGAAATTATCCTCTACAAAAAATTGTCCAAGTACTTCATTATTAATGATTAATAATAAAATACATCAATTTTGAAGATTTTGTGACTATGTAAGTACATTAGCTCTTAACTTACTGGCCATAGCATTGGCGCGCAAAGCTAAAGGTCCCGGGTTTGATTCTCGACGAAGGCGTGACAACAGCAACAAGTTTTCCTGATTAACTTGAGGTATCTGTAGTATAGTTATAATTAATTCGAAATTAGTATCAACATTAATGTATTAAAATTAACGTCTACTAAAAAATTATACAAAAAAATGTTTCTATAACTTATGTACATAACTATAACAGACTTGATTCTCATAGATCAATATTCGTACTGAAACTTATAGGTTTATTTTCATATTAATCAGTTGGGAATATTGCCGTAACAGTACTTTTAATTTTTCCATAGATGTATAAACCTAAACAGGTAAAGTTAACTGTGGAATCGGAACATTACAGTTAATTTATTGAACAGTTGATTACAGTATGAAACTACATACAAGTTGTTTTGAATTGTCTATAATAGGTTTGAGGTTTGTCGGAAAGAAAATTTTTATGATTTGAAAATACATTTTATAACATTTACGATAATATTGTAGAATTTGAAACAAAAGCTTCTTCCATTAATGCCTACGCACAATTTTGCGAAGAATTTTTCGTTCTCAATTTAATTGGATTAGGATAAAAATTAATTGAAATTCATAAATAAATTACTTTAGTCAAACATGAACTTCAATGAAAATATACACTCAAAACAGTGGTCTAATAAACGCTTTATTTCATGGATTTTCCTTATTAGTCCATCTCTCCTACCCTTTTAAGAGGGTTGGACCATCAACAAATAAGAGAGACGGAGTTTTTATTATTAGAAAAACTGCCAGGTACATACTCACGAAAGAGAATCGTAATTCATACAACTGTTCTGTCAAGTTTCCTTCAATCAAGATCTTCAGGGATTAACGCGAAACAAATTTGGATATATTTATTACACAGTGTCTTTTTCATCAGGTTCATCAGCAGTATTTGGTGGATGGAATAACAAAAACCAGGAGTAACAGTGAACTGAAAATAACGCTGGGTATGTTTTTGACCAGGTTTCTCCTGTACTTTGTAGTAGTAGATGAAGTTAGAAAGGTCCGTCTCAGTCTTTGACGCATTCTATATCCACCAGCGTACATTGACAAAAGAATAGGAAACAAGACGAAAGAAAACAATGACAATCAAATTATAGAATACGAAAGCTAAAACATAAACAACATAAATCCAAACGCGTACGTGTTAGCAATATTGAAAATGAAAGTGTTCAAAGCAAGAGGATTATAGTAGAGAAATGACGATAGAATTAAATGTACGTCATTTAACGACATTTCTCAGATGACAATTATTATGTTTTTGGTCAGAAATTTATCGAAACTGCCAGACACGGATCGCGATTTCGCTCTTGTTAGAAGCTCATCAGATACAGATTATATATTTTGTAATTATAATAAGTCCCGATCAGTTCCTGACTGGGATACAGCACATCATTCCTTAATCTGGATACATGATCAATTCTTCATCAGGATCTGATACTAAAACCTTTAGTTCGGACCTCAGCACGTTGTTTGTTAAAACTTTTATAAAATACGTTCCTAATTATTTGTCCGCTGTAATAGAACTATGTCGTTGAATAACAGGTTTACACGCCATCTTTCAATAATGTAAAGTAAAAACACACACAAGATATTGTTTTACACTATTTTATTAGAACTACTCTAACAATTGTTTCGACTGATAAGGTCATCATCTGAGAGTTATAAAGGAATTAACCCAAGATAAAAAAAACTTTTGTGTTTCATTCCGACCAGCTGCTCGTGCTGGTGGGTGGGCAGTCCTCCTGACCTACACTGTGGTGCAAAGCCGGAGGGTAGGGCGTAAGGCCCTCTTCAGCCTCCTTTCAAGAATTGTTGGAATGGGTGGGTGGTGGGTTAGGGAAAGAAAGATGAGACGGACGAAATGAAGACAGAAGAGAAGTGAAAGATTATCTGTGGAATATTACTGCCCCAGCATTTGCCTAAGTGATGAAGGAAACCACAGAAAACTTGAACCAGAGCAGCCGCTTAGAAAATGAAGGTTACAAATTAAACTATTTGGAAAAACTTGAAATTCAAAAAGCGCTAAATTCAAACTTAAATATCACAAATGATTTAACAGAGGGGCTAAATAGTCCTATATTCAAATCTATCACCGACATCAGTTAATTAGGAGGGGTAGCATAAATAGACCTTACTGTTTGATCTTGGATTAGTTTCTTTATAAGTCTCAGATGATGACCTAATCAGTCGAAACAATTGTTAGAGTAGTTCTAATAAAATACTGTAAAACAATATATTGTGTATGTTTTTACAATATTGAAGATGTTTTACAATTATCCAACCGTGGAACCAATTAATATTATTTCAATAATGTTACTGTAAATAGGCATTTCTTGAATTCGAGGTGTACAAATATGTATTCAAATTAAATGATTTCATGGGGTGATAAAAGTCACGTCATGATGTCGACATTCGGATGAGTTGGCCGCGGTCCACAATACTAATTATGCAAAGTATGGGCTCAATAACGTAAAAATACAACCTCGTAAAGGCGTCCATAGTTAAAGAGAGTCCGGTGATTATCATCCGATAATCGTATGCACAGGTGACTCTTCTACAAACGAGCCTGGCGTAAAACCACCAAAATTTTCAATTAGGGTGCCAGAGGTGCACATACATTAACAACCACTGAACACATTAGCTCGTCTCATGAATAATTTTACGACGAGAATGATTAATATACTTAGCCACAGAGGGTATTATGTATGGATGTTATATGTGTGGCAATGTATTAATTACAGAACACATTGTAAACAATAACAACGTTTTTAACGATTACAAAAAGACGTCATTACAACATGTTTTACTTTTTGAATGGCATAGGGAGCTCATCAAATCCCAACAATAGGTCAAATCATCCTCTAACTCAAACTATTCTAGTAACAGTAGTCCTAATTGCTCTCTACTAGTCGAGTTGTTCGTTATAGGGAGATTTGCTTATGTAGTGTATAAAAATCAACAGTATTTTACAAATAAATTTATATATATATATATATTATAAATATATATATTTAAAAAAGAAGGAATTAAAATCCTTATTCGTCTAAGTATTATGATCAAATATCTCACATTTGGAACGCGTCCTACCAAGTAGGCACAACGAACCGAAAGCCATATTCCACGATCGGTTTCGATATATCGGGTCTCATCAGGTGGGCGCTAGCAGAAAGGCCTTTACAGACTATATGATAAATATAAATATAAATATAAATATGGAATCAACAGTAGGGGTATTAGCCCTCGGAATAGTTGTTTCTGTTGATTTTCTTTTTCTAACTCTAATGAAATGTGTTCGTTACAGAGAATTGGTCACAAAACTGCGGCTAAATTAAAATAAAAGTTTTACAGTTCACTCTTGTAGATCAAAAATCTGATTAATTTCAACTTCTATTTATTCTCACTTGACAATTGCTTTGCCGAACTTCGGCTTCTTCGGCAGTTATGTATATTTAAATAATAGATCCTGTCACCCATTCCAACACAAATTACCCTCGTGTCGATGTATGCTAAATAGATGGTAAATGTTGCAATGTCAGTATCTGATTAGAAAACAAATTATAATTAAAAATAATTGTAGTGTTAATATAATAGGCTCATTGTTAAATAAAATAAGTTAGAAACATCATCCACCCATTCCCACGATTCCTGCAATGAGGCTGAAGAGGGCCTTACGCCATACCCTCCGGCTTTGCACTACACTGAAAGTCGAAGGGACTGCCGGCCCACCAGCAGTGGGAATCAAACACTCAAATGTTTTTTTTAAATAATTTTATCTTCTAAAGAAGCCGAAGGTCGGCGAAACAATTGTCAAGTGAGAACAAATATAAATTGAAATTTATCAGTTTTTATATGCATAAGTGAATATGAACAATTTTAACCAAGTAACAATAGACCATTTCATATCAGTTTTAGAGTATTTGATAATTCGCGTTCTAACAGATTTTAAGTCACCACCTGTTAGTAAAATTTTATTACAAACGAAAAATAATTAGAGATCTTTTCAATAAAAGATGTATTTAAAAAATGACCCCTTCGCCTGTCCTTATTTGACCAGTAATTTCAGTCACGGTTGAGGAAAATGAAAAATGTAACCACCAACGCCTCCACCTGAAGAGAGGTGCTAAAGATGTTAATGCACCCTCAATTCGGACAGTTCATATTAATGTTCATGACCAAAAAGGTGTACAAACCATTTTTATTATTCAACATAAATACCTACAGCCGTTCGCTTGCTTACAACTGTTACCTTTAATGAGATAATGTCACATGGAATATTCATGAGAATTAAATTAAATGGATTTATAAAAATCCGAAAATACAAACGATTATAATAAACATCTAAATCTTAATATCTTTTAAATTCATTTATTATGTCTTTTAGTCAGAAAATCATACTTACTGTAAACTATATACACGCAGAGACAAATGTTGGTGAAATGAGTGTAGATTGCGGTTCCCCTATCCACTTAATACATAAATATTTATTTTAAGCTTCAGTGTCGTATAAAAGATATATGTAAATTTCTTTAAATTAGCTTTTTAAAATAATACCTTACTTATAAAGAAATTTGGGTTACCCTGTAATTACTAAATTCTAAGAAAATATACCAATCATTATGATTTACCTATTATTGTACTTAACTTTAAGTTTCTACAAATAGTTGTTAAGATAATTGGGCGTGACAGACACCCTGACGGACGAAAAGCCCGAATGAAATGAAAAATGCCTGTTACGATGAATTTCAAATTAAACAATTTGTAAGAATTCCGCAGTCAGATGTCATGTCAGTCATGAAACATCACAGTAATAATCTAAACAAATGAATTGATTTTTCACCTGAACCTTGGAACCTTCCAAAGAGATTATAAAAGTCTACAATCGCTTTGGTATACGATGGTTTTATCAAGATTATAATTATTTTTCTAATTATCACTATAATATTTGATAGTAACATATATATTTTCTTTCTACATCTAGAAAGTAAGATGAGTCAGGATGGTGGAGACATAAAACAAAGGATAGCGCAGGGTTGAGCCGCTTTTAACAAAAATAAATCGCGATTTCGAAGAAGACTATAAACGTGGACAGTGGACATGTCGGAAAAGGAAAAGTAAGAAACGTTTGAGATGTGGTGTTATAAGTGGATGATTAAAATTCCGTGGATAAAAAGGGTTGGACAAGAAGAGGTATTCGAAAGAGTAGGAGAACGAAGGCCGTTATGGCCGTCAATAAGGAAAAGGAGAGGTAGGAGATGGTAGGACACCTTGTATGACATGAAGTACCAGTTAAAGACATATCAGAAGCAAAAATAGAAGAAAACGAGGCAGAGCAAGGTCCAAGTTAGATTATCTAGTGTTTGCAACTAACAGGCGGGCTGAAAAGTTCGTAAGCTGATCCATAGATCCATATGATTTTTAGATAGCCCTCACCTTCAAAAGACTCGTGTATAAATTTGACAGCTGTTACACTATTAATATCTGAATTATAGCATTTTTAGTGGAAGAACTTTTGTTACTTTTAAAAAAATGTATAAAAAGGAATTTCGTGTGTTAATTAAGCATTGCTTTTTGGCAAAAAAAATACTGTTGAAACCAAGGCTTGGCTTGATAAACATTATTCGGACTTTGCACCAGGAAAATCAACCGAAAAGTGCTTTGCTAAATTTAAACCAGGCGAAATGAGCACCGTGAACGATGCACGCAGTGGACGCCCCAAAGAGGCTGTTACCGACGAAAACATCAAAAAGTCCACAAAATAATTTTTGATAACCGTGTGAAGTGAAGTTGATTGAGATATGTTAGCTGAGACCCTAAAGATATCAAAGGAACGTGTTAGTCATATCGTGAATGAATATTTGGATATGCGAAAGCTCTGTACAAAGTGGATGCCGCGCGAGCTCACAATCGACCAAAAACAACAACGGATCGATGATTCTATGCAGTATTTGGAGCTGGGAGCTGATCAATCGTAATAAATCCGAATTTTTGCGTCGACGATGACGTGTGACGATGGATGAAACATGGCTCCATCATTTCACACCGGAGTTCAATCGACAGTCAGTCGAGTCGGGTGAACTGCACGTGATAAACTGACTCCAAAGCGTGGAAAGACGCAGAAGTCGGCTGGTAAGGTTATGGCATCAGTATTCTGCGATCTGGGATGCTCATGGTATAATATTCATTTACTATCTTAAAAAGGGAAAAACCATAAACAGTGACTATTACGTGGCGTTATTGAGCGTTTAAAAGATGAAATCGCGGAAAGGCGGTCTCATTTGAAGAAAAAGAAGGTGCTGTTTCATCAAGACAATGCACCGTGTCACAAATCAATGAAATCGATGACAAAATTCCATGAATTGGGCTTCGAATTGCTTCCGCATCCACCGTACTCTCCAGATCTGGACCCCAGCGATTTTTTTCTGTTCTCAGACCTCAAGAGGATGCTCGCTGGACAGAAATTTCGCGCCGAAACTGAAGCCTATTTTGAGGCTAAAGACAATTCGTATTATAAAAATGGTATAGAAAAATTGTATGATTATAATTGTTGTATCGCCCTCGAAGGGAACTATATTGACTAATAAAATCAAATTTTATCAAAAAAAAAATTTTTTTTATGCTAGCCTACGAACTTTTCAGCCCGCCTGTTACTTAGGAATATAAGATGTTTTAGGCTTCATGGTATGCAGAGGTTGCCTCATCCGGATAGGAAGGAGTGGTAGTACGTGTCCAGTCCTGGAGTTGACGACTCTATGATGATAAAATAATAAATTGATCCCCTATTTCAAGTACTAAAAGTAATATTGTTCTGAAAAATGCATTTAAAATACAAAATAGATATTTTCTAAACAGTTTTTAATAAAAAATTCTTCATTTTATTGTTCTATTGTGAAGTTCATACAATATTTTAAAAAGGGAAAAAATTGGGTAATTTGGTTTCTAAGGTGGCAACATTCATATAGATTATAGAATAACACCCATTTAACAGAGAGTTTTCACCAAATAAATGGCATTTATGAAAATAAAGGAGAAAATGAAGACATACTTTCGTACAATCGTTTTAAAGAAGAGCTTATCAATTTGGTATGTATTAATTTGTACATCAGCGATGCTTATCACACTGATGCTATGCATTTTATCACATATGGCGCAAGAAATACAATACAAAGTACATATCTGACCGGAAACTAAGCATTTCGACCGAGATAACGGCCCCCGGACATTTCCGACGAATAAATGCGGCCACGTGGACGCATTTAACACTCATTTATTTCGTTAAATTTTATCTTTTTGGAATCTACCCAACGAGAAACCACGGACGTATGTAACTTCGCTTCATTTCCTATACTCGTAAAAAACACCCTTTTTTACTTTTTGCCAGGCGATCAAAGCATGTTTGATGCCTTGGGTGATTAAGGAAAGAAACTTTGATTTTATCTAAATTATTAAATGACCAATTATAAACGAAGCATTGTTAAAGGCAATAAAAACGAAGAATAATTCTATTTTAACAGCTAATTTCTTATTATTGAACAGATGTGGAAAGTGGCGATGTAAATCATTCATTTGTTCCGCTCTTATCTCCTTTTTGTACTAATAAATCAGTCAAGCTTTGAAACAAAGGGAAAAAATATATTTTAATTTCGTTAATATTACCTTAAAAAACAATAAATTAGTTAGCACACGCAGTCCTTAAAATAATCATTAAAATTAAAAATTAAAAACACTTGGTAATTTCACAAAACGTATTTAAAGGTTGTCGACAACTGTTTCGATTTGTACATCATTTTCGATACTGTCAATGCTTAAAAAAATGCTTTTTTGTATTTCATTCCCACCAGCTACTCGTGTTGGTGGGCGGGCAGTCCTTCCAACCTGCACTATAGTGCAAAGCCGAAGAATAGGGCGTAAGTCCCTCTTCAGCCTCCTTTCAGGAATCGTGGGAATGGGTGTGAGGTGTGGTTAAGGAGAGGAAGATGAGATGGACAGACAGAAGAGAAGTGAAAGATTATCTGTGGAATATTACTGCCCCAGCATTTGTCTAAGTGATCCAAGGAAACCACAGAAAACTTGAACCAGAGCAGCCGGACCCAGGTTCGAAACGGCCACCTCCCGAATGCTAAGCAATGATCTAGAGCACTAGACCACGCCGCTCGGTGAATGCTTAAGGGTGGTAGTAGTATTTATTGTATATCAGGTAATTACAGATTTAATTGGTAGAAATACCTTAAATTCAATTTGTTCGTTTTTGACGTGTTTACTTTGGCGACAGGCTTTGTGAATTTCGATTTATAAGTAATTACCCTTTGGTTCGAACCGTAAAAATTTAGTGTAGTTTGGATCCATGTGGTGGTTATTCTCTAGATAATGTGTGGAAAGGCAGGTACCAGTCTTATTATTTTGATATATAAATAAAACAAGTAGATTACTTTTGAATGTTCGCTTTATTTAACTACACTCATTTATCTAGTTGTTTTATTTATATATTTAAATAATGTTCGATAAAGAATCAACCACCAAATATTCAAATACTATTATTGATTTGAATTAATCTTCTATGTTCAGTAATGCGTTTACCAAAGCTGCGTCTTGTCTGACCAATATAAATTGCATCACAATCCGCACATTTAGTTTCATATACTCTCTTTTCTCCAAAAAATTCCGTTTGTCTCTATTATTAACTATTAAGGAGCCTAAATTCATTTTGTTCCATGCAATTGAGGTTATTTATTTGGGGTTATTTAGTTAGTTATTTGTTGGGGGGGCAGTATTTTTTGTCTACGTTATCTTCTATTTTTACATTCAGTTTATTTAATAAAAGTGTATTAATTTCGTTTCTATGAAATCATATTACGATGAGTTTTATTGCTTACAGCTAAGTTTTTCTTGGTAATTATTATTTTTGATTTTAATTATTAAAAAATGTTTCACCAAGTGCCCTGTTTCCCATTACTTAAAATACTTTGTATATTTTGTAAAACCAAACACGTTACTTTGTGCACCAGTTTTTAATGTCCATATCGCCATGTATTAATATCTGCTGCTAACTACAGCATATCATATGCTAGAGAAAGGCCTTATGAAGGTATCTACATGTCCAACTGAATCGACGACACAGCTTATTTTCGTAATAGACTCCAAGTCAAATTAATAAGAATAACTTCTGGTTAGTAATTTATCGAGACTGCTAGACTTGAATCGCAATTTTAACATTATTATTTGTGCTGATGAGGTTTAATAAGATCGAAATCGCGACTACATCTGATAGTTTCGATAAATTACTAACCAAGAACTTATACTGCTCTTATTAAGTTTTAAATGTACTATATGTACTATGCATAGTTAGGGCGATTTTACAATTTCTTATTCCTTTGTCGTTTATTTTAACTAATTTAATTTACTCAATAGGTCAATATGTCACAAAGTGAGGAGGATTCTATACTAAGAAGAACTCTAAAAGGTATAATATAGTAAGAAGTTTTAGACGTGATTAAAAATTATTTTTCTCACTTAACGGTTGGTCATCGATAATGATCAAATTTCAATTTTTTTTCTCCCTGTTTAGGGGTGAGATATTAATTAACTTAAATAAATAACACGTCACATTTTACCTTTGTAACAGCCATTGAAAAGGTTTTATAAGAAAAGAAGCATATTTTTAGATATTGATTATATGTAAGTATCTGAATAAAAGACTCTAAATAACTTCATTATGCAAATGTGCCAATGGATTTTTCGCAACAGGTAACCTATGTTTAATCAATTTTTACCTAGGTAACTTCTAGTCATTCTGTGAGTGTCGACTGAATGGAGTACCAGAACCGAATTCCTCTACAGCTTTAAAATAAAACCAAGAATGTTAAGGTAAATTAAAAAGGTATTGTTATAGTTACTTTATACTATACAATTTGAAGATTTTCTTAAACAGTTAAGTATCCTTTTATTATCTAAACCAAGGACGCAACAAAATTTTGAATAAGAAACTAAAAATAATTATTTAAATAAAGTATGTAAATGAAAATCAACTTAAAAAAATTTCTCTATTACGTACTAAATACAAAATATTCAAAATCAAAATCAACATCAGTCAAACGTCGTTGTAATTATATTCAGTAACAGAAAATAGATAATTGATATTGTTACTTTTTTAATTCTCGAATTTTTATCAATTTTTTAAATAACACACATCAACATTGATTATATGTAGGAAGCTAAAACCAGAGATGTCATTTCCGATGTTTTTTTACGACGGTAAGTCTAAATCTGGCCTCAGAATTATCACAGTACGTCTGGATTTTGAGATATCCGAACCTCAAATTTCAAAAACTTCAATTTTTGACCCTTTTGTCAAGATTACTGCGTGATAAAAAATAACAAGAGACTTATCAGCTTATCTTTTATCGCTGAGTTATAATCTCACATTAGAATTTGAACTTAGTGTTGCATTTTACGTCGTAAATGACTTTTCTTTTTTTCAATTCCTAATTTCGTTGACCAGTCTAAATATGGGACAAATTCGAATATAGGTACCTGTAATTACATTACAAGGGGTTCAATTGTTTTTTATGCCCCTGTTGTTTTTTTCAGCGTTATGAATTTGAGAGGCCATTAAAAAATGTTCATCATTTTAAATTTGGGATTTAAAAAAATACATTTTCATATTATTACGAAAAACGAAAAAATAAAATAATTCTACACACTTTATTTTAACGTTCAACTTATTTCGCACTGGAAGATACAAGTTTATAGTAAACTTAAGATAACCAAAATTTTAAAAATATATAAATTATGTATATATTGGAACTGTTAAAATTGTTTTGTTCATATGATTATTTTTTTACGATTTCATTGAAACAAACATAGATCAAATCAATAAATAATTATAACAATGAGAAATTAATTAATTACAATTGGGTAAATTGGATTGAAACATTTTTGATGAAAGTGACGATTCTAGATCAACAATAAAAATAAATGAATAGAGATAGATATAAAACAGGAACAACGACTAGTCACCTGGGCATATGGCCGATAATATATATTTTTTTAACAGAACATTTGGCGGTATCAGATATTGTTAATTGGGACCACTAGCCAGTCATTAATTCCAACCCCTCGGCGTAATCTAATGGCTCTCATCTATTTATTACAGCGACCTCGGCCATTTTAACTACTGCAATTATAAAGTCAACGTTTATACCAATGATCATACATATATACAAGCACGTTTCGGTATACAGTTTTGAAGGAGTCGAGATAGTTACGTCATAACAACTGCATGAGTTTAAAGTTTTCCTTTAGATTTTACAATTTTAACAATTTGTGATAGGAACATGATTATAGAAGAGAACACTGAAAAAAACATTAACTCTAGCTCCTTTATTATTTTTAATAATCTGAAGTTTAAAAACCCAATATTTATTAATAAGAAATAATAATCCTAAATAAAACAAAGGTAGTGATTTTCACAATTTTATTCACACACGTGACGATCGTTTCGCTAATAATTTTAGCTTCTTCAGACAGGTAGCATTTACTACTAAATATATTTAACATTAAAAGTACTTATATACTAAGATGGTCTTTATAATAAATTGAAGAGGGGGGAATTATTGCATTCTGTTTGGTCGTTCATTAAAATATCTATCTTTTTGTAATTATTAATTTACAAAGCTTCTAATAGTATTAATTTAATTCCCTTAGTTTCTATATGTAAAATGTCCAATTTATCATTAAATTAATGTCTCTCTAAAGTGACATGGTTGGTATAAGTAGCATTTTTGTTATTTTTTGTATAACTGCTTTTATGTTCAGACAAACGTTTTTTTGAAGCTTCTCCTTGTTTGTCCTATGTAAATTGTTTGGCAAGACCCACATGTTAACTTATAAACCCCTGATTGGTTTTCTTTTATTATTTTTTATAATACTGCCTAATGAGGAATTCGTTTTAAATGTAATATTCGGACCGCATTTCTGTAGATAATTAACTATTTTATTCGTAAATGGTCCAAGATATGTAATACAGTTGTATTTAGTTTATTTGTTTATTGCAAACTGATAGATTAATTGTAGTGCTATTTTTGTTTATCATATTTTCAATTAATTTTGGATTGTAACCATTATGGTACGCTATTTGTTTAATTATACTTAACTATTATATTTATTGGAATTATCTTTTGTCATAGGGATACTTAGAAGTCTGTGTGTCATTCTGTTATAAGCAGCTAAATTGTAATTATAATCTAATAATCCTATTAATAATTTACTGTTATCTGTATCATGACTACAGACCTGTAGTAAACGTTTTCTACACAGCTTTGCCATTCATTGTATTAATTAATGTTAGAAGAGGCCTTTTTCGATTTAAGGATATCGATTTGTCAAACTGTACACGCTATCGACTACACATCTCCAACTATTTGCGAACAATAACCTAACCTAGGTCTTTCTCTGGCGCTCTTTACTCCTGCTTTTGCTTCTAATATATCCCTAACTAGTCCTTCATGTCTCAGAAGGTATTCTACCCTCATCATTATTTTTCTATTACCACCTCATTCTAAATCGTTTTTATCCACTGACACTACATCTCAAACGAAATCAGGTTATTTTTATTAAGTTTCAAATTGTCGTCATCCATTAATTTACGAAATAAATTATTGTACAACATTTATTTCCTTAAATATATGTATTGTAAACCCAAAAAAGTCTTTACCCATTTCTTTGCAAACGTTGTTCCTCATCCAGACTAATACCAGCGGAAATCATTAAATTTCCTTCAGACCATATATTTTCAATCGCTTTCACATCACCTGCTTATTTATGTAGTCTACTGATACCGAAAGGAAGTGTAACGTTCAAGTGCGAATATTATCAAATTGTATGAAATGTTTACAGAATGGATATGGAATAGCAACGGATAATATAATGTGAATCGACGTTTAACCGTACACGAGCATGAAATTGATTTCTTTATTTTTCAAAGCGACTTAACTCTGCGGTCAATCCATCGAGCGGTCAGTGGATTTTTCGGTCAAATCTTTCTTGAATATAAAAATAGAGAAAGGGTAAAATTTACCTGTCGATTTTGCGGTCAAAAAAGCGTTTCACGTGTATAATTTATACACCTTTATTTTTGAAAACAAATTGGTTAGGTTAGATTAGGTTAGGTTAGGTTATTGGTCCAGCTGAAGGCGTAACCCACGAAACAAACTCCAAAATCGGAGGAACAAATCCGAAATTTAAAACCATTCTTCAAACACTTATGGAAGTAGACGAAGGAGCTGATCAAAAAATAATGAGGTTGGAATTTAATTTAGACGGAAAAAAGCGAAAAATAAAATAGATCCACCTGGATGAGAGGATTGAAAAGGTGACAAAGTAGTATGAAGATGATAACAACAGTTGAAAGGAAGAAAAGTTATTATTATTTCTAAAGAAAATATCTGATATTATTAGAATACATTAAAAATAACAATGTATTTATAAAAGCGTTTAACGTGTATAATTTATACTTCTTTATTTGTCTTATAACAATATGTTTATATATGTATATTTTTATAAATAACTATTGACAAAAGATGCTCCATGATGTTAGTTGTGTTTTGTTGGTATTCGAATTTATGACCGCATATTCCACAGTCTTATGTTACCTTGACCGCAAAATCGACATAATTAAATGAGATGGAAAAAGTGACCGCTCAATCTACAATTTTTACGTTTTACCGCAAATTACACGACCGCTCGATCCATACAACCAACTCTGCGCTATTCTTTGTTTTATGTCTCTACCACCTATTTTTATCTAAACCGTAGATATCAAACTAAGATCATAAGTCACAAATATGTCATAGTAAATAGAATGTTGATTATCAAAGAAATACAGGATACGTGACAGTTTTGCCTGATATATGTATACCCATGTCAAACAAAGAAAAAAAACTGTTTATATGTCACAAAAACTTCTTCCTTTTATTGCGTGAGTTATTTTACAACTGTGAACCGCAGAGAGGTGGTAAGTATGGTCTTTATTTTGCAAGTGTCAGAATTAGAGCTACGTTTTGTGTCATTTAATGCCTCTAATGTATTTTTTATTGAACCAAACTTAACAATTAAGGGCGAGCGGTGAAATACGAGAGCACCCAAGGGTTCCTCTCCCAGCACAAAGGCCTCTCATTTTAAGGGCTTTTATGCAATAAAGCATAATATTACACCAGCTTTTCATTAAGAGTTTACAGTTAACGGTAGACTAGGAAGACGCCCCATCGTCGCCGTCGTCTTGCTACAAATTTTCGAACTCTTGCATTAATTCTTCAACTAATTCGTAGTTAAAGCAATTATATCCGACATATTAAATGTCCTAACTAAACCCTAAATTAGGACGTCGTTAATTTTAACAGTGCACACCCGGTAAACTAACGAGCATTATCTCTCCGAAATATTACTTGATATGCGCCCAAAAATATTCTCTAAACTGAATTCTTAATTCTACAAATTAAAATGCGGTTGGTGTCTTCTACAGGGTGTCCAAGATTTATTTTCCTTTATACTCAAAAGTATCATTGATCATTAGAGAGTGTAATTTAAACTTTCAAGGGAGCATTTATTGCGAAACATGATTAAACACTTAAAATTTTAATAAATAAAATAACGATGAAAAATTCGTTTTGTTTCAACTGTTTATTATAAGAAACTCTTACAATTGCTTCGATCAACAGATCATTATCAAAGAGACGATTTTAAGTAGAAATGCATTAGCAAATAATTTAATTCAGTCAAAATTGGTTTTATTTAGTGGAATATATAATAATCTATTAACCATCGCATGAAACGACGCTAATTTTAGGTTCATTGGATGACATGATTTAATAGGTATAATAGAGTCTGTGTATGTTTCTTTCCTATAGATTTTAAATTCTAGTTGTTTTGGTTGTTTTATTGAAATGTTTAAGTCCAAATTTTTTATTGTTATATTGCAGTTTCTAGTACAGGATATAACCTTATAATAACATTATTTTAATCACAGTTTAATATAATTTTCGACCATATCTGATATTTGTAAATAAATATTAACTATTTAAGTAATAGAAATCATATGAAACTATGTATTTCACCCTAATTGTCCTATCAAATACGTTAATAATTTTAGCTATGAATACATGTTTCTTTTACAAAATAAGTGCAACTGTAATATAATCGAAACTAACTCCACTAATCATAGTTTAATGATATGTAATCTTAAAGTTAGTGTTCCCCAGTCTAATAAATCGGGTATCTATCAAGTTTTTTATAACACTTGTGACGCTACATACATTGAACAATCAGGCAGGGCTATCGGTAAACGCATTTCAGAACATGATGCGGCTATAAGAAACAAAAAATGTAATTCCAGTGGGATAGCTGAACATTGTATTGAGTTACGTCATTCTCTAGATGTAAATAATTTCAAACTTCTACATTCAAACATTTCCAAATCAAGAAAATTGTCTCTTTTAGAAAATTATTAAATTAAGAAAGCTATATTAAATAACCTTAACTTAGTTAACAATCAGTTAGAACTAACCACCTATAACTCTCCCCTTCTACATTTCAATTTGTAATTACTTAATAGCAGCGAGTAGTTCTTAATTTTAGTAATCATCTGTATTTCTCTTGAAAATGGCCTTATTAGGCCGAAACAAATTTGTCAAGTTGATAAATAAACTAGTGAAACTTGTCCTTTTATTTTCTTTCTTGTGCTCCTTTGAGAATGTCAAGAGACCGAAACAATTGTAAGGAACAATTACATTATCAGTAAAAAAATTTAAACAGTTAGTGTTTTATTTATTTAACTACTATTAAATATGTTTAAAATAAAAAAATATTGGATGCGGATTTTAAGTGATTTCGGGGTGTTTTTGAACATTTACTAGTGTAAAATTTTTTCACGGAAAAACGTACAACGTTATTGTTCAACAAATTTTTGTTCCACTCGATAACTGTTTGGCAAAACTTTGTCGAAACAACTGTCAAGTGCAATACAAATTTTTTGAAATTTACAATTAAGCATAGGGTACCATTTTCTATATTCCTTATAAATTCCAACTAAGTAACAGTAGATTTTAACGTAATTTTAAGGTCTCCTACACAAGTAGATACTATATCTCGGATACAGTAGGCGATATGCCTTATTTACTACTGTCAATTTCGTGTTGATAATGTCCACATATGAAGTGGTAGAAGTACGTGTCGGCTAATGTTTTTGTAATGGTAGTATTTTTAATTATTAAATAATCTAAATTATGGTCCCTCAAAAGTAAGTACTTGCTGCAATTTCCTATATTCTTGTACAGCATTTTTTAATTTTCTCTACAAAATAAGAAACTGTGTAAAATATATAATTAATTATCATCAGTTAAGACTGGTTGGACATCCCTTCCTATCCTGATCTTCAATTTCCCGAAAATTACAATTAGAATATATCACATCTGTAACTATATGCGAACAGTAATATAATTAAGCTTTTCTCTATCCTTCTTTACTCCTGTTTCTGCTTTTTGTATGTTTCTATGTACCCCTTCATCTCTCAAAAAATGTCCTACCAACATGTCTCTCATTTCCTTTATTGACCTTTATTGTACTACACATAGCTAAAAATAATGGTTACCCAGTTAGATTAATATATTCTCTGTTAAACAAAAAACTTCACAATGAAGCCTTAAATTCAATTTACCCGGTTGTTAAAGTTATTAAATCTAACAGGTACAGTTCGATCAGATACATAGGTGATATTTCCTTTAAAATATCACGTGAATTGAAAAAATCAAATAATGTAATTACGTTCTTTAAAACCAGTAATACTTTATCCAAATATATAAAACATAATAATGATAAATCTAATAAAGAATCTAAATCTGGAGTTTATTTACTGGAATGCGGAGACTGTGATCAAGTTTATGTGGGACAAACGGGCAGATCCTTTAAACAAAGGATTAGTGAACATAGGAGATGCTACACCAATCGAAATGTTGATTCTACATACGCAGTACATTTAATAAACGAAAAACATACTTTTAATGATAATTTTAAGATTTTAAAAGAATTGCCAAAAAGTCAAAAACTAAGTTTAACTGAAAGTTTTTGCAATAATAAATACAATAAATTAAAAATTTTACTTAACGATCAATCTGATATAAATAATTCTCCGTTATTAATTTTAAATCATTCTTCAAAATCTTAAGGTTTAACCTACCCTCTCCTTTCGATGTTACCCACCCCATTAAATTTAGCATCTAGCATTTAAGCTTATTTTGTAAAGACTTTATTCAGAACATCTTCACCTGAAGAAGCCAATGTTTTGGTGAAACAATTGTTGTGAACAATTAAAAATATTTTTAAAACATTCCTCTCTTTTTCTTTATTTTATTTCACCCTCTGTTCTCCTACTATTTTTTAAGACTTTCTCATTTCTGACTTTCTACCCATGGTATTTTCATTATCCCCCCATAACACCACATCTCAAAAGCTTTTAACTTTTTCTCTTCCACTGCATTAATTGTCCACGTTTCGGACATAAGGATGCACTTTTAACAATCTCTTTCTTTTAAAAGAGACTCAATCTTCCGCCAATCATTGTTTTCCACCACCAATTTTTATAAAGCTGTAATCCTAATACTTTCATCTCCCTTACATACAAGTATTTTTTTATTATATTTGATTTAATATGCAGACAAATAATCAGTATCTATCTACATAGATTGCTAAAAAATAAATAGATTTTTCTCTATGGTTTCGAACTGAAACTTTAATTCGAAACGTGTAACAATAGATGTGTACGTGTGCATTAGTATACCTATAAGTTTAGAAATAAGAACCGACTAATCGAGTTTTGTGATTTTTTTGTTTGCTCCAAACAGAGGTGTTGAATTTTAGGCGTGGGGATCTGTCACTCTATTTTATTCGATAAGTTTTTGACATGAGCACAATCGCGTGAATGCACAGTGACAGATGTTTGTGTTAAATTATTGGTTTTCGTTGTTATTCTGTTGGAAAAACTCGGTGCGGTTTATAAGAAATATACAATAATAAAAACATGATCAGAATAGTTACAAAATTTATTTAATATATCCACAATAATTATTTCGCCAAACAATGGCTTCTTCAGGTGGAAGAACGCATAAAATTAAGCTAAATACAATTGTCTTATACAGTAACTAAAGAAGATTGAATGGGAGGGGGAAAACTTAAAATACATTAAAAAAAATAAATTTAAAATTTTTAATAATAAATTAACATTGGACTTAACTAACTAACTTAACAAACTTTTATTAAAACATGTTTAAAAGGGGTGAATTATTTACCTCTAGTTGATCATTTAGGATTAGGCCTTTTCCATGTAGTTCGTTTATCTCTAAGCATTCTAGTAAATTAAGCTTCTTACTTTAATTAGCTAGATGTAGGATTTTAAAAACCTCGTTAAAACTATGCTTATTGTTTATTAAATATTCTGCATGAGCATATTTATTTTTATTGTTTTCGAAACATTTTTTATGTTCTTTTATTCTCTCCCCAAACGATCTACCTGTTTGACCAATATAAGATTTATCGTAATCTCCACCTTACAATTGATAAACCCCTGATTTTACCTCTTTTTTCCTGGTGACTTTATTGTTTTTGATGAAGTTTCCTAAATTGTTGTTAGTTTTGAATGCTAAGGACGTTTTTGTGACATTTTTTATATATTCACCAACTTTGCCAAAAATATTACCTATTTTAAAAACCTCGTTAAAACTATGCTTATTGTTTATTAAATGTTCTGCATGAGCATATTTATTTTTATTGTTTTCGAAACATTTTTTATGTTCTTTTATTCTCTCCCCAAACGATCTACCTGTTTGACCAATATAAGATTTATCGTAATCTCCACCTTACAATTGATAAACCCCTGATTTTACCTCTTTTTTCCTGGTGACTTTATTGTTTTTGATGAAGTTTCCTAAATTGTTGTTAGTTTTGAATGCTAAGGACGTTTTTGTGACATTTTTTATATATTCACCAACTTTGCCAAAAATATTACCTATGTCTTTAGTTAGACTATTGAAACCAGATTTTGAATTATTTTTTATACTAGGGTAAATTAAGTTTAATATTTGTTTCTTTTGTTTTTTATATAAAATATTACTAACAAGTGATTGACTATAACCGTTATTTTTAGCAATTTGTTGGATTATATTTGATTCTATGTTAAAATCTTCATTTAACATAGGAATGTTGATAAGTCTATGTAGACTAGAATTTAAAATGGCTAGTTTATGAGAAATAGGATGGTGCAATTTAGAATGGATTATGGTATCAGTTTGTGAATTCTAATGAAAAACAAAGAAAACATGTTTGTTGTTTATGCTTTTTATGGTCAGATCAAGAAAGTTGATATTATTATTATTGCCAGCTTCAATTGTAAATTTAATTTTAGGGTGTATGTCGTTAATAAAATTAAACAGATTTGATAATTCCCTACTAGTACCTGTGAAGCAAGTTAGTATATATCGTCGACATAACAAAACCAATGAGACATTTTTTTAAAAGTGAGCAATTTTTTTATTTTTGATGATAAATTATACATGAATATTTCTGCCAGTAATGGGCTTAAAGGGTTTCCCATGGCTAAGCCTTCTTGTTGTGTATAATAATTATTATCAAATTGTAGGTAATTTTATTTCAAGAATATATCTAATAAAGTCAACAACTCATTAATAATTTAATTTGTTAATAAAAATTTTTAATTTATTTTTTTAAGTTTTTTACGTTATTTCGATATACAAAATTATTTTTGTTCTTAAATTTGTGAAATTATCCAACCTGTTTTTTTCGATTTTTTATTTTTATGCCAAAAATCAATCAATCAATACTGTACTAATTGTATCGTCCTACAAACTTGATTTATTTACATTATGAAAATTCACTAATTGTTTGTTTTTTATGTCATAAAATCATGAATTAAAAATTCGAAAGCAAAAAATTTTAGGCCACTCTTCATTTTAAAGCAATTCATGATCTTTTAGTATTATTTCTCGATCTAATGCTATTTCTATAGTGATAAAACCTTAAATATTTCAATTAAAATTCTATTAGGTATGTATAAAAAGGCGGGCATGCTGAGATTTGAATCATCGATTCAATTTACAAGCACAACATTCAATTTATGTTGAGTTCAGCGTCGATAAACGGGCGATAGAGAGCCCATTGTGAGAAAACATTTTCAAGATGGCGCGTGTGCCAATTTTAGATTACTTTGAATTCAATTTGTTCGCCTTCTTTGCCGTGAATTGGGTTTTTACGATTTGATTTTCTGTTTAGCTTTCAATATTTGATCGTTACGACTTATTGCATGAACATGTCTAAATGGTTGAACCCCAAGAATTACGTCTCTAACATACATATAAATTCATATATATATATATATATATATATATATATATATATGTACAGGCATTATTTTACACCAGCGAGTAAAATATTTGGCGAGGACAATAAAAAGTATTAAGAAAAATTTGCGTTATAAAATGAGCATCGATAATTGAATGGAAATTTGTTCAGATTTAGGTCTGGATCGAATCAGATTTTCGTGATGTATGCAACTAATAAGCAAAACGTATCCGCTCCTGATCATAAATTGTATTAAGAAATTAATAAGATTTTTTAATTTACTGGGGATCAGGTTTTGTTTTTCTGTAGTTTGCCACTCTGCTAATGGTCAAATATATAATAATGAAATAAGACAGACACTTTTCTCAATATATAATCTCAATATAATTTTTATTTCACTTGACAATTGTTTCGTCACTTGGTTAAAGCTAATCAAATTTTTGTGCTTAAGTACTACTTAAGGGGGTGGGGGTAAAAACAGGGAATATGTTTAATCTCTCAATCTCTCAATAATAAAACAAATTTCTGTTAACCATAATTATGACACACATACAGTATAAATGTTATTAAAAAGGACATATAATTCATATACCCTAAAGTACAAGAAAAACAAAACTATAAAACTTTAATTTATTTAGGTTAACCGACTAAGCAAGTTTCACACTTATTAAACAAAAATGATTGTAAATTAGCATTTGAAACTAACAATACATTAAGTAAAAATGTAAAGAACAACAAAGATGTAACCGATAAAATTAATAAATCAGGTGTCTATAAAATTAACTGTAAATCTTGCAATTTGTTTTACAAAGGAAAAATTAGAATTAAAGAACATAAATACTCTTACATTAACAATAAAACGGATTCAAACTATGAAAATCATCAAGTAATAACAATCACAACAACAATCACAACTTTAATGATGATTTAGTAATTATAGATTGTGAAAATAAACCATATAAAGTATCACTTTTAGAAAATTTGGACATAAAAACAGTAATTTATTAATAAACGAACAAGTTGATGTAGGTTACTCTCCATTACTAAACATATTCCCTGTTCTTACCCCCACCCCCTCAAGTAGTACTTAAGCACAAAAATTTGTATTAGCTTTTAACCGAGCGGCGTGGTCTAGTGCTCTAGATCTTTGCTTTGCATTCAGGAGGTTACCGGTTCGAACCCGGGTCCGGCTGCTCTGGTCCAAGTTATCTGTGATTTCCTTGGATCATTTAGGCAAATGCTAGGGCAGTAATATTCCACAGATAATCTTTCACTTCTCTTCTGTCTTCATTTCATCCACCTCATCTTTCTCTCCCTAACCACACCACCCACCTATTCCCACGATTCCTGCAAGGAGGCTGAAGAGGGCCTTACGCCCTACCCTCCGGCTTTCCACTACAGTGTACGTTGGAGAGAATGCCCGCCCACCAGCTCGAGTAGCTGGTGGGAATGAAACACAAAAAAGTTTTTTTTTACTAGCTTTAAGTAATTTGTATACTTCAGAAGAAGTCACCAGGTGACGAAACAATTGTCAAGTGAAATAGAAATTATATTGAGATTTAACAAAAGTGTGTGTCTTATTTCATTATTTCATTATCATGAATCTCAATCAAGTTACACTAGACTCCATCTTAAATATATAATTACATTATTTAGTGATATTACTGTTTTAAAAATAGCCAAAATTTAAGTAATATAATTTGTTTACGTCGGTATATAGTCGATATCAGGAAAACAAGAGATTTGATCTGTCAGTTAAGATCATAATATTGAAAATACATAGTCGTGATTAAAGGTGCATTACTGAATTCTATTTTAATAAATTGAAAATATAAAGTTAGCTTCATTTCACGCCTTATTAAACTGATTATTAGTCGTACCTCTAAATAAAACAAATTTTGAAGTAGAATTAAACACTATAAAATCCATAGCTAGAAATAATGACTATCACATATATATATATATATATATATATATATATATATATATATATATATATGTATATATATTTGTATATATATATACAGGTATAGGATATTATTAACAAAAATTAAACATAATTAACGCACCATTACAAAAATTCAATAATATACAGGGTGTTCCATTTGAAAAAATTGAGAAATAGCTCTTTGAAAATCTTTAAATTGACTGCACCGTAAAAAAGCACCCTGTATAATAATATTATTATTTAATTACTTTTTATGGTTCGTCTTAACTAATCGTTATACTCTCGCATTGAATTAATATGCCAAATTCTGTCGCAACCATTTTTTTTACATTTTCATTAATAACTCAACAATGCATCATCCAAAACCAAAAACCAAGGGATCGTTGAAAAGAGAATTTTAAGTAGATTATAAAAAACAAAAAATATATAGGGTGTTCCATTTAAAAAAAGTGTCCTGGAACGTGCTCCGGTTTAGCGGATCACCCTCTATATGTCAAATTATTTTTAAAATATGCGTTTTTTGATACTGCATCATTTCCATAAAAATAAATTTCTCTAATTTCATTTAATAAAGTATATATTGGACTTTGACGCACTAATGAGCAACCCTGTATAGTATAATAGATAAATTACTTAAAAAGAAACAAAAGAATATACTTTTACAAAAAATATTTGGAAACACATTGAACTACACAAAATATAATAAAATTAATTGGCGGAAAATCCCATATTACGGTAACATGAGTAATAAGACAGGTAAAATTCTAAGAAAGAATAACATCAACCTTGCCTACTTTAACAATAATACTGTAGGAAAAATGTTAGTAAATAATAAACTAAGTTCAGGAAATAACAATATACTCGAAAAAAGGGGTGTCTACGAAAATAAAATGCTCCGACTGTGACTCTATAACATATATATTGGTAAATCAAAAAGAAAGATGGGCACAAGATTTAACAAATATTATCAATATGTCAAATACAATAAACATAACTAAGGGTTAGCAACCCACCTAATTAATAATAACTACAAAATAGAAAAATAAAACGTAAAATTATTACATAATCTAAAAGGCGGATTAATATTAGATATATATGAAATATTAGAAATTAAGAAAGCCCTAAATTGTAAAAATAAACCAGCCAATGACCAAATCATGTTCGGAAGCAACCCCCCCTTGATCCAAATTTAGTGTAAGATAAAAATGTATAAATAGGAATTACTTTAGTTTAGATTTAATAATTTGTAACTTGTAACTCAATATTTCCTGAAGATGCCATAAAAGAAATATTTCCAAGTGTTTTCTTCTATTATGATAATCCTTATTTAAAGTTTTAATAAGGAATATTACATATGGACCGGATCAGATATAAAAATAGATTCTGTATTACTAATTAGTTCAAGACATAGAAAACTATTCTAACTCAAGCAAAATTAAACTGGGACCATACTAAAGGTTTTAGTATCAGATCCTGTTGAGGATATGCGGATTAAGAAATCCCGTACTATACCCTGATCAGGTTGAACATATTATCTGATTCGGATTTGATTGTACATCGACAAATCTAAACTAATTTCTAGTTGGGTCATTGTCAAGTCTTAGACTGATGGTTTTATTGTTTTTCATATTATCGTAATCTATGTTAAAAATAACGTCAGTTTTCGTATTAAACCTTAGTTTTTTTCTAGAAATTTCTGTACATTTACAAAAAGCCAGTAGGTGTTTGCTTTTTCCCACAACAAGTGCATCAAAGAAAGTTTAAATGTGTTACAAATACATAATAACAATAAATATAGAGTCTAAGTTCAATGTGCTTATTAGCTTTATTTTTAAGTTATGTAATAGGCATATTATCATATACTATACATGTGGTATATGCAACAAGGAAAAGCGTCCTGGCCATCAGAAGCCGCTGATGCTGGCTGCTGCATCAAATCCCAGTAGTCTTTATCCTCTTTTCAGAGTCATGTTTAATGGAGTGGCGCAGTAGCGAAAGAAAGATCGGAGAAGGCCGCTGCCGAATTAATCTGAACGTCCTATTAGAAGCCCCAGCGGACGTGAGCAACGAGGGTGCTCCTGCCCTATTAGGGACCTCATAACCAGTGGCGCAGATTGCTTTTTGTTTATTACACAATAGGAAATAAAACATCTCAATATATATCTAATGAACTGTTGTATTCGTGTACGATATGTAGTTTGATAGTATTGGATAAAACTCTTAATGCCCATGTTACTACACCTACTTTATGAAAAGTACTGACACCTGGCGGCCAGTAGTCTTACTTTCATTGAGAACGCCCTTTGTCGTAGGTCTAGCAAGAGGAATAGTAACCATTTGGTGCATTTATAGCCTTCTTTTGTGTTTAATTCTAGTAAAATGTAATCTTTGTTGAAGAACGGGCGTTATGATATAAATTTTTAAAATTGGTTTGATAAATTCCTACTGAAACAAACTTCTTTATTACAATACTGAAACTAAATGGAGTAGAAGTATTTGTAGGACATCGCATAAACATTTTACACACTTCTTATGTAAAAAATATAAATGTTATTCTTGTTACCGCATTCTAAAATGAACATAATGGTAGTTATTCCATTATTAAGAGCAGATATTACAATTCAGCACGCGATTGTTAATTTATGGTTTATTTATAAAGAAAATGGTTTTCAAAAGAGGTTTCGTAGATATAAAATTGTTTGGTTGGGTCAGCGAGATGTAGTGTTTTAAGCGGTTGATGAAAATAGATAGAAATGGGATAGATAGATAAATAGATAAAATAGTTTACAAATAAGAGAAGAAATTAAAATGAATAGGAAAATAAAGGGAGAGCAATATGAAAGTCAATAAAGAAAAGGAGAGATAGGATGGTAGGACAACTTCTCAGACATGAAAGGTTGGTTTACAGATATATTAGAAGCAGAAGTAGGAGTAAAGAGAGGCAAAGGAAGACCTTGATTGGTTTACTGTTCGGACTGATGATCATGATGAATCAGCACCACCAGTAGTAAATGCATTATGTACAATGTTACCAAACTAACAGAAAATTAGACAAAGTAGTCATTTTATGGTTGTATAGCATTCATTTTTTAAACGGTATTATGCACAATTGTGCATATAATAATTCTCTAAACTTCACTAAATCGCTTAATGTACCACTTTTAAAAAATTAAATAAATAAATAAAAAAATGTTGAAAAACCAACTACAGATAGAAACATTAAAAAGATGATATAAGAAAAAACAGCAAAGTAATATCCAATAAGTAACTGTTATCAAATTCTTGACATTCTGACTTTTATCACTCAATTTAAAATTAAAACAATTTAAAATATGTCTATTGTAATTTAGAATTTACTACTACTATTCCGATGTATTCCGTCTTGTATTCTGTTTAACGTAATATTTGTGGGCCGTTTGATAATAATTTTCTCTGATACGCCTCTGTTGCTTTGCCCTGGTCTCTCATGATTATTAGTTACTTACTCGGGTGGTCGAGTACACATTGCATTAAAGAAGATACAACGCTATTAAAGTCGAGATTAAAAGGCAATTTTCTCTTTTGTCGCCCCAATTCGATGACACGTAATAAGGACCAGCCGATTACAATACATAACGTTATTCAATAGTTTACCGAAAGGGAGAAAGACCACTACTCAGATTGTATCTACAAAGAGTCGTAAAATTAATCTCGCGCTTTATATTACAATAGCTTTATTTAGCTACAGGATAATGAATTTTATTAACCAACGATAAATGTTCCAAGTTAATTTTAGGTTTAAATAAATAATTTTCTTCTAAAAATATTAACTACAAAATTCTTTAAAATTATTATTATCATTACTATATATGTATAATGTTATAAAATAAAATAAGAATAATAAAACACATGGTATAGGATTCACAATTTGTACTTGCATCTTTATACCGTTTCAGTTATTACACCATTATCAAAAGAGTATTAAAATCTAAATTTGTAAGGCTGTTACAAACTGCTTAAGTACTGATTGATCTTAATGCTCGAGAGGGTGGATTTTAGTAGAGGGGATAGGAAATAATCAATTGTTCGATTGTTACATTGAGGTTTTCCTTTGCAGCTTTTGAGTACAATACATAACAATTCCTTTCACCCTTTTTCTCATAAAATCGCCGCTTATCATTCTATGATTCATCGACTTATTTCTATACCATTATCAAAAGAAAATTTTAATACAGAACTTTGCCGTATAAAAACTATTGCTATTAATAACGGATTTCCTACTACAATCGTAGACAATATTTTAAAAAATAAATTAAAGAAAAATATCTTAAGATCAATATACCCTATACAAAAAGAGGTACAGAATTACTCTAGTTTTACATATTTTGGTAAACTTACAGAAGAAATTTCAAAAAAACTTAAGAAACTTAACATCCAAACCGCCTTTAAATCTAATAATACTTTGGGAAAGTTATTTAAAAATAACAAGGATACTAGTGATAAGACATCGGGTTCAGGGGTTTATTTGCTTAACTGTGGGAGTTGCCAGAAAGTCTATATTGGTCAGACAGGAAGGAAGTTTTGCGATAGGATAAAAGAACATGGAGATACCTTTACTAAAAGTAGAAATACTTCCACTTATGCCAACCAGCTATTCGAAGAAAAACATCAACCCAATTTTGAATTCAAGATTTTACACAAACAAAATAATGGTTATAAATTAAATCTTCTCGAATCTTTCGAAATTAATAAATATAACCATTCTAAACTTATTCTTAATGACCAGTTAGAAATCAATAATTCTCCCCTATTAAATATTTTTTCCCCCACTCTTCGATTGTATAATTGTATATATTACTGTAATTTTCTTATTTTTGTACATTTCATTGATGAAGCCTTTGTAAGGTGAAACGATTCGTCGTGATTTATTAAAAGTTTTTTGTTAAACTCTTAAACACTTGTTTTATTTCGAATTTTTAGCTTTTGAGTAGATTTAGTTTTTTCCCTTAATGACACTATGTAAAATTTTGAAATTATTGACTTCTAAATTATGATTATGGTTCGCTGACCACTGTATTATTAATAATGAGAGGCGATAGATCCACAGAATTACAGAACTACCAATACGTTAGCACCATAGATACGTAGAAGATTGTTATACAGTGATTATTAAAAAACCTTTACACTTAGAGTAGATAACACATGGTTTGAAAAGTCCCCGGCCTAACAAATAGATGGCGCTAGTTTTATTGGATTCACCTCTTTTTTAGTTAGTACTAACCTTCAAAAGACTGTTAAAATTTCATGATATCCTATTCATTAGTTTGTGAGTTATTGTGCTGACGCTAGACAGTGAAGCTACTTTTATTATTTTCGAAACAATGGATCAAAAACAATTTCGTGTTTTAATTTTACACTGCTTCTTGATAGAAAAAAATACCGTTCAAACGAAGCATGGCTTGTAAAGTGTGATGGAGACTCTGCTCCATCGGAAACAACCGAAACAAAATAAAACGTTGGTTTGCTGACTTCAAAGGTGGTCATAACATAGAGACACTGATGATGCAGAATGCAGTAGACGTTCAAATGAGGCTGTAATACCAGAAAATATAAAGAAAATCCACAAAATCGTTTTGAATGATCAAAAAGTGAAATTGCGTGAGTTAGCCAACGACGTTAAAATATCAATATATCAAAAGAACGTGTTGGCTTTATGTTATATTGCATAAGCATTTGACCATGAGAAAACTCTGTTCAAAGTGGGTGCCGCGTTTGCATACTGTTGACTAAAAACAAGAACGTATTGATGATTCTGAGTAGTTTTTGGCAATGTTTAAATGTAACAATGGAACAATTTTTGCATCGATTTGTGACAATGGATGAAACATGGATCCCTCACTTCAGTCTGGAATCAAAACGATCGTCACCTGAGTGGAACCTCGTCCAAAGCGCCCGAAAACACAACAATCGGCTGGAAAGGTTACGGCCTCGGTATTTTGGGATATGATGTGCGTGGTATAATATTCTTCGATCATCTTGAAAAGGGAAATACTTTCAACAGTGAATTGCAGTAATTATATAGCGTTATTGCAGCGTTTGAAGGCCGCAAAATTGAAATTGCAAAGAAACGCCCGCATTTGGCAAATAAAAAATTTTTGTTTCATCAAGGCAACGCACCGTGTCACAAATCAATGAAAACAATGGCACAACTGGTAAAACATGAATTGAACTTCGAATTGCTCCCACATCCACCGTATTCTCCAGAGTTGGAGACTACTACCAGTGACTATTGGCTGTTCGCAGACCTCAAAAAAATACTCGCCGGTAAGAAATTTCGCTCGAATGAAAAGGTTATCGCTTTGTCACTGAAGTTGAGGCCTATTTTAAGGTAAAAGATAAATTGTTCTACAAAAGTGATATTGAAATGTTAGAGCGGCGCTGGAATGATTGTGTTGCTCTAGATGGAGATTCCGTTGCTAATGAATAAAGCCATTTTGAACAAAAAGAAAAACGTGTTTTCTTTGTTAGGCCCGGAACTTTTTAGCCAATGTGTTACTATTAGCTATACTTTTTCTGTATAATTCAGGTTAAATTCTATTAACCTTGCTTAGTTTCGGTTATTTTCGTCCAGAGAGAATGGGAAGAATATATCTTAAGGGCACGTTTTAAGAAATTTATACGGGAATTTTATAACTAAAATTTTGAATAGTTTCGGTTAATCATTTAAAATATTAATATTAAATAAATAAAAACCAATATTACTATTCTTATCAAATTTTATAAAATTAAATTTTTGATTTGTTAGAAACGTTAATAGGTTGATAGAAAAATAATTTTTATTCTGTAATGAAGACAAAATATCATCAAAGTAGGACTTCCTTTATAGTCAAAAGCATTACATTGTGGCAAGAAAGGTACAGACGGTAGAATATACGAATAGGGTGTCCTCTTTTCTGTATATCCCATATAGAAAAAAGGTATTTATAGCTTGCCTTGTATAAAGGATTAAGCATGTATAATGGTATAGTCGAAACATTTATTCAGGATCTGCGACAGAAGGACTAACAGAATATCCGAATCACATCACTCTAAACATGCTATGACAACACTTTCCGTAAAGAAATAAATTGTAAAACTAGAATTCAACAATTGTTAAGCTTTTTAAATATATTTCGGATCAATGTACTTCTTTACAACAAACTTAACAACAAATAGGACTTTTAGATATATCAGCTTTGAGGTTGGGGGGATACTAGATTACAGTCTACATCTCCTAAAAACTGCAGTATAAAACATTGACCAGTCCTTAAAATAAGGCATTCAGATAATAATGAAAAAAGGTCTATAAAACCGTTACCCATTTTGTGAGCTCCATATTTTACGATCCAGTTGGGAATCCTTATTTCGCATTCTAGGAGATATTAACTGATATCATATAAAGTATCATTCCGAAGCACAATGCTCTATTTTAGACGGTTTAGATTTTTTAAAAATTTCTCCGTACCTCTGCAAAATGGTTAACGATAAAATACTTCGAGTCAGATATCTCATTTCTGATATATGTGACCTACATTTTTTTGTCATTTTTGGTTTTCAGCAAAAACTATTTGGGTAATTTTTTGAAATTGCAACATATCAAATAATTTATAAAAAAAGTTCTTTGACCCCGATTTTGCTGAAAAGTAAAAATTCGGGCCGTAGAAATCAAATCAATTAGGTCATTTAAGTCGGAAGCAAATGAAAGAATCATTGACCAATTATTAAAATACGGCATTCAGAAAATAAGCAAAAAAGTCACAAAAAAAACATTCTTATTTAATTCTGACCTTCTGAAAGAGGCATTGTGGTGAAAACTAAATAATCCAAAAAAAGAGGGTAATAAGATCATTGTCGTCTAATTATAAAGGATCACAGATCCGTCATTTAGAATACGTCCTACACAGTAGGCACAGCGCACCGAAAGATATCCCACGACCGGTTTCCACCTATCGGCTCTCATCAGGTGGGCGCTAGCAGAAAGCTTTTACAAGCTGTATAATAAAAATGAATATGGAATCAACAGAAACAATTACTCCGAGGGCTAATATCTCTACCGACATTGAATTACACTGTTGATTCCGAACGATTATTAGACGAAGATAATAATTTAAAAAAGGACAAAATTATTTTAAAGACATTATCATCTACATGTACTTTGCAATGCATAAGATTGGGTCGGCCAGAGTCCTTCGATTAAGAAAAAATCTTATATAATATAAAAATAAAATCGACGAAGCTCTCACTTGTTGTAACTCCATTTCACAAATGAATGCGCACAATTAAACACGAAATTTACATTAATTTTTCCATCTAAAGAAGCCAGTGTGGCAAAATAGTCATTGTGGACATATTTTCAATAAATAGTTTTGTAAGATTCGTGTATTCATTCTTAAATGTATATATGTTATGTATTAAAAATTAATTTCACTCCAAAAGAGACGATAATAAAATCCTTATTTTTCTAATTATAAAGCATCACAGATCCCACATTTGGAACGCGTCCTACACAGTAGGCACAGCGCACCGAAAGCCTACTGTATAGGACGCGTTCCAAATGTGGGATCCGTGATCCTTTATAATTAGAAAAATAAGGATTTTATTACCTTCTTTTTTGTATTCTTATCTTCGTCTAATAATCGTTCGGAATCAATCTAATTCAATGCAGGTAGGGGTATTAGCCCTCGAAGTAATTGTTTCAGTTGATTCCATATTTATATTTATATTAATTTTACTTCCTTATTTAATAAATAGGCATGCCTAACCAGGTCCTGATCATATTTAGATATATTTTTCTAGTCGGGCAATTTGCCAAAAGTTTCACAATTACTACCACTATTAATAAGAAATGTTCCAGTCAAGTCATCAGAATAATTGTCAGACGTCGAGATTAAATTTACAAAACGATTCCTGTCATCTTCTACTAAAATTTTGATTTCCTTGTGTATATTACCAAATGTTAAACCATTCATCTCTTAAAGAAGTTTTAGCATTTAAAACAATGAAGACACAGGAATCGTAACAAATAACTGCAATAGTATCGCAACGTTAATAAGGGAGATTAAATGTAAATTATTAGGTATTTATAATTTACTGGGCTTCCATTACCGTTTGAGCCTTTTTGAATTTGTCATTCTCGCGATATCGATGCCGCAAAAGGATTACAATAGTAAATAGTATTTCTAATAGACTTGATTTGGCTGTGGTACTTGAAATAGTTTAGAACATATGCAAAAGGCTTTGCATTTCGTGGCGAAATATCTTAACCAGACTATAACATCATGCCTGGTGCCTCCACCTAAAAACAGACTCGAAATTGACGATCAAAAATGCAATAATTACTGACTTCACTCTTTCTATATTGCAGGGAACCACATTTCCCAATTTTTTCCGAAAAATGGACCTTGTTAAGTTGAATTCTCGGCCCACAATACCCCTAACCTGTTAAATTCATCAAAATCCTTAAAGCCAATCACATACATACATTTATAAGATAACTATTGATGTAGTGTACATCTCAGTATTATGACGATTTCAGTCACGAAAACGCAATTAAACGAACGAAAACAACGAAATTTATTAACAAATAAAATTAAATTAACTACAGTTCTGATTAACACAAGTCTACACAATTTTTCACACTAGTAAATCTATTTCTCCCATCACCGTATTCTTCGCCAGTACTTACTCGCGTTCCACTGCCGCCACTCTATGACTATCGCCTGTCTATCGTTCCTGTCACTTGTCAACGCACGATGTAAACAAACTGACTCGGTCCACCCAGTGCACTCGCTTTTATAGTTTTCAGCATTTCTTCCAGAAACTTCTACAACCTTCCCGTGTTACTATTATTTTTTTATCGATCGTTGCTATAATATTCCTGACGTATCTAATAAGGTCGAGAATATCCATTATCTATTCCAGCAAGGTGATGTTAATTAGGACTGAACCAACACAAACAACAAGTACAGTTCGTAACAATATGTATGGACCACGGAAAACTCAGAAGTCAAGAGCAAGAAAAATTATGTATGTTTATATATTATTATAGTAGTTACAACGATCCTTGGAAGTTTACAAAACACTTCCATGCTGTAGTTTTTAATGTGGAATCTGTTTATGAAACGCAGCACCGATACTCAGACGAAAGCAGAAAATACTCTGCAGGGGGTGGGGGTGGTTATGAAATCTATCTTTTAAAATAGCCATCTAAAGTTTGTGATATAGTTAAAAATTTTATACAATTATTTAAAGGAGACTGTGAATGCTTTAAATAATCTTGTTTGACTACAACGATTCCCTTTTCAGAAGACTAAACCCTTGAGCAACACGTCGGATTCGGTTTACTAATAATACTAAACTGTTCGCCATAAAAATTTCCAGGAATCTTGTTTTCTTAATTTTTTTTGGAATGAACTATCGATCACCTCCTCCGTTTGCGTCCACGCCCGACGGTAAATTAAATTACATAAAGACATGGGGAAGATCTGTTTCGCCTTTTAGCGCGTGTGCCCCCGACTCTTCGAACCCCCCCCCCCAACGATCCCGTCCTTTCCCCCACAACTCTGCCAACTCCTCAATCCACTTCCCTATCCCTACCTCTCCGCATCTACCCTGGGGGTGTTAAAACCTTCTGGTTGTTAATCCCCACTCGAGGTGGGTTTTTGGTCAGTAAGAATCTGACACTACCCCCCTTCAGGAGGTGCCTATGCAAGGTTTTCTCACCTCGAATTAAATTTAAACGAAAAAAAAAAGGAAGATCTGCGATTACTGGTTGTACTCTAGTTGGGTTTTGAACCTGGTGCATATGCATACGAATTCGTTCTTTTTCTGTAGCCGTTTTCATATTTAGCTTGGGAATGAACGAGTCGTCGGTTTAATAACTCGAATATATATGCATGTAGGTATATGAGCCGTTCCGTTCGTTCAAAGTTGCGTCGGTGTATCTCAATTTTAATCATAATTTCAAAGCTTTGCCGAGTCGGGTCTATGCTTCACAGTCATTTAGGCGAGAACAAGCGGGGATGCAGAGAGATCACAGAAGATGTGCTTAACAAAACATCGTGTAGCAACAGTGATGCAGTACAAAGTCAGAAAAGAAACCCTACATTAAAATTCCTCTAAAATTTCGCTGCAAATTGAACCTCTTTTCAGGGTATCATTCATGCTGCCTGCGCCTGGCGCTAAATAATAACCATGGCCCCTCGAAACCGAGGGCACGACGCCAACAATGCTACCGACTCGAGCGAAAACTCGTTCTTTTAACCGACCCCTCAAGTGCCGTATTGTACTTACATATATCAAGCACTTACAAACACAGTCTGTCCCAGATTCGCATCAAACATTACATTAAAATACATAGCTACATTCTTTTATTCACTATTTGCCCGTTTACTATTCATTTGTATTGTTTATAATCAAAACCATAAGTAGATCAGAAGAGTATATGTTTTTATTGAAATTTTAAATTAATAAAACACAATTACCACTACAATTTTATTTTTCTCTACAATTGTTTCACCCTACTAAGGCATCTTCAGGAGAAGTATTTACATCGAATGTTACAACTATTTTAGTCTAAAGGGTGGGGAGAAATTTCTACTATTTTATCTAAAATTATTGAATTGTGGATATTTTCAATTTCATTAAGAATTCTTGTGTTATTTACAAAGATCATCATTTATTCTCAAATTTTCAAATCTCTAACAGGCTTAGTCCTCCTAAAACGTTTTATGTACCATTCAGTTTGAATAACCCTTAATATGTACTTATAATAATTCTTTTATCTATCACGATAAGAACATCTGAAGCCAAACTTTTTTCAATTATTTTGTATTGTTATTTACAAATCTCAAAAGGAAGTTATTTATTGAAGTTACATTTTTTGTGCAAATTAATTTGGACACCCATCAAGGAATACTATCAACTGTATTCGAAAGTAGAAATTATACTTTTGAAAGTGTTTTTAAATATAAATAAGGAATTAACAGCAACAACTACGAGGGCTAATACCCCTACCGGTAATGAATTACGCTGTTGATTCCGATGGATTCTTAGACGAAGATATAACATATTCAAAAAAGAAGGAATTAAAATATGTTATAACTTCGTCTAAGAATCCATCGGAATCAACAGTGTAATTCAATGCCGGTAAGGGCATTAGCCCTTGGAGTAGTTTTTGCTCTTGATTCCTTATTTATATTTATTATATAGCTTGTAAAAGCCTTTCTTCCAGCGCCCACCTGATGAGACCCGATGGGTCGAAACTGGTCGTGGGATATGGCTTTCCGTTCGTTGTGCCTACTTAGTAGGACGCGTTCTAATATGAGATCTTTGATCTTAATATTTAGACGAATAAGAATTTTAATTTCCTCTTTTTTGAATGTGTTTTTAAATATTTGAGATTTGTCTTTTTTTGATACAGGACCCAAAATGGAGTAGTTTTAAATAAGTAATAGCATAACTCTAGTATTAATGCAGAAAAAGAATCTAAAATACCGTTGAGTAACTGTTCATAAATACTATCATTTTCAATCTGACACTAACGACCCCAAATATCCATTATTGTCAGGACGAATTTTGCCGTATATAGCAACGTACGGTCGAGCGAATGCAAAACGACGCAAAAACTGGCTTTTTACATTAAGCTAATCAGTTACGAGTGAGGCATCCGCTCTATTAGGGCCATCATTTTAAATAATCCATTCATTTTTGACCATTAGCGTTAAAAATGAAGTAGAAATTAATAAAAATATGAGGCCCGCACTCGCGAAAGGAGACCCCCCCCCCTTGCTCCGTCAAATGTATACGCGAGACTAACGGATCACCATCCTGCTTTAACACGTTCAGAGTAAAAATGTGTGTTAGCCATTATGCGTGTATGTAAATTTACAACAACGAAAACTGTCCCTCGGTGCCTCCAACATTCACCGCCATTACCGCCACCAACAACATCAGCAGCGCACGGCTTGCCACCCCGGGTAATTCCTCATTTTCAACGCGCCATGGGCAACCACGAATTACATTACATCCACTCAGCTAAGTCAAAACTGTCACGAATATTCTGTCAAAAATTACGAACCGGAAAACCACTTTTTGTTATCACATTTTATCTTTCAAACAGTGTGAAATTGAGTAGGGTTTCCGTTTTTTTTTAACAGCTACCAAACCACAGAGGTGCAGATACAGGGTATTCTGAAATAACACAGGTGAAGGTGGATAAGAGAGCTAAGGCCAGAGATATCATTTTCAATGTACTTTGCAACGCTGATTCCGAATCTGGCTACAGTCAGTCTGAATTTTGAGATATTTTAATCTCAAATTCCATAAACATCAACTTTTAACCTTTTTGTAACCATTACTACTGTACCGATTTGATATACTTTTATTTCAAATACTAAATTTTCTAATTGTGTTTTTATTTTATTCAAATATTTCTGTAAATATTATTTTGTATTTGGGTGTTTGTGTTTTTGTCATTGTAAATTTTAATAATATTTAAATAACCTACTTTTATTAATAATAATAAATAATTTCTAAAATAAAAATAGCCTAAGTTACTCCTTATTATATTAGCTATCGCCCAGTGGAAGTCCCGTTAAAATCGGTCCAGCCGTTTCAGAGATTAGCCGGAACAAACAGATATACAGACAGACAAAAATTGTAAAAGCGCGCCTCCCACCAAATAATATCACAAAGGCTGCCTGTCGCACGGGCTCAGAACGCACGAGCGGGATATTGCTAACGGTTTTGTCTCAACAACTTCGTTTAAAACTTTAAAAATAACTTTTTTATTAAATTCCACGCGGACGAAGTCGCGGGCACAGCTAGTTTTATATACAACAACGATTTTCCAAAATTCCAAAACATTCTGCCTACAACGGTTTGTTTTTACACTATCCAGAATGTCTGTAGGCACATTAACGAAACAAATAAAATTTTCATTCAAGAAATCTTAGCAAGTTGGGTCAGTAAACAATAATTTTTTGACGTTTTGTCATTTACAATTTGTTCATATTGTATTATAGTTTTACATTTATTTTGCAGATTGATTTACCGAGTAAGATAATGGTAACCGAGTGTGTTTTACTGGGTGTCTTTTATTTATTTGCATATTTTTACACGGACTATATCGTTCGTTTTCCATTCATCCACAAGTGCCTTTAAAAAAAATCGACCAAATCGTCAAATTAAAACAAAATGGTATATCCACACGTATTTAGAACGGAACATAGCGAAACTAGAACCACAAACGGGGAGTATGGGGAGTTTTTTGCCAAAACGTTAGAAACTAAAATAAAAATTCAACCGTCACTATTGAAGATACTTCAATACACAGATTCAAACAGAGAAAGGTTTATTGAAGATCTAAGGGAGTTCCTCAGCATTAAATCTGTCTCTGGAACCCTTGAACACTTTGATGAGGCCAATAAAATGGTCAAATTTGTTGAAAATTGGATGAAGAAACTGGGCATCAAATACGAATGCTTTGATATAGGCATGACAGAGATAGAAGGGAAGAAAGTTTCAATAACACCGGTGATCATTGGCAGATTAGGAACCAGTTCAAGCAAACAAACGGTAATCGAAACCCACCAATTTACATAAAATGTGGGAAAAATAATAGCAAAAGTTTTCATAAAATGCCCGAGCATTTCATAAAATATCTACATACACATTCTATAAAATGTCCGGGCAATTTCTTGAAAAAAAAAACAGATTGAGCAGAAAATGTAAAATGTAAATGTAATGTTTTTAATAATAGTTTTTAATCTGAACTATTCTATTTAATTTTAAAGTTTGCAATAATGCATATCTTTGTAAAGAGACATCAGATTTTCAATTTATTCAGATTCTTGTGTACGCCTACTTGGACGTAAAGAACCCTGATCTGGAAAAATGGGACACAGACCCCTGGGACGTGGTTTTAGAAAAACTTAAACTGTACGGTAACGGAGTAGCAGGCGGCAAGGGTCCCTTGGTCTGTTGGTTTCACGTTATCAAAGCATTTCAAGACAAGGGCGTGGATCTTCCGGTCAATATTCAATTTCTCGTCGAATCGATGCACTATAAAGATAGTCAAAATCTAGAACATTTTATATCTAGCAACAGGCAAAGACTTTTTCCCGATATCAGCAGCACCATCGTGAATGATTGTGAATGGATGGGCGTTAAATATCCGTGTATTTTTTACGGATGCGTGGGTATGTTTACTTAACCTAACCTAACCTAACCTAAATTATTTAACTATTTTGAAGTAACATTAATCATTAAAAAATATATATTTTGAAAACTATGCCGACGAGATGTAATAATATTGAAATGGTGATCCACATTTGGTAATTTAGATAAATTTTTGACCAAGAACTAAATGTTCTTTACTATTTAAGTAGTTTATTATAACAACTCTTATTTTTCTGGAGAATTTCATACTCTTGGAAGTTATTTTTAGATTTTTACAGCCGATATCCGCTTTATGGAATTGTTTTCTGGATATGATGAATGTGTTTTCAAATTCTCCTGCCAGTGCGGTTCCTCGGTTGAAATGGTTTTTAATCGTTTCACGAAAAGGACTCTAATTCCATCTAAAGAACTATCTAAAAACGGGGATTCTAAAACCACTGCCGTCAAACCCAGAGAACAATTTCTTAACAATTGTTATTTGAAGTCCTTTTTTTCATTTCAGGATTCTTTTAACTTTTGCATAACATATGTTATATGTTAAAAACTATATTCAACTATTCAATGCACAATTTTGTGGAGAATTTGATTCATTAAAAAAATGCAGTTTTTACGGAAAAACGGAAAAACATTTATGAGATCCGTCTTAATCTTTGTTACTATTCATTTTTTAGGGTTCCGTACCCAAAGGGTAAAACGGAACTCTATTATTAAGACTCCGCTGTCTGTCTGTCCGTCTGTCCGTCTGTCACCAGGATGTATATCATGAACCGTGACAGTTAGGCAGTTGAAATTTTCACAGATGGTATATTTCTATTGCCGCTATAACAACAAATACTAAAAACAGAATAAACTAAATATTTAAGGGGACTCCTTAATGCTACGGAATTCTTCGTGCACGAATCCTACTCGCACTTGACTGGTTTTATTTTATTTTTATCGTAATTCCTCCACGAATACAATACACATTCATCAAACTGGAATATAAAAATGATTCTTGAAAAATTCTATGGAGTTGGCCTTTACTATATGAAAGTTGATCATATTGATTTTTCTTTTGAAATAAAACACTTGAAAACTAGCTTTCACTAAAATTTTATTTATATTGAATCTTGAAAAATTCGTTTCAACCTACAAGGTCGTCACCTTCGGAAGATTGTATATATACAATAAAAATCAATAAAAATTATTACTCCATTGGGCACATTCTATTGTAAAGTTACAAAGACCATAATGAACTCGGTCATCTGGACCATAAACGTTACATTATACTGTAATAAAATAAATAAATAAAATGTACCGATTCTACCATTGCTTTCCTTACTCACTCATATTAATGATAAACATTTTTCTTATCGAAGGAATACTACATTTCATGTTAACGGTAACGAAAAAAGAAAATTCTACCGCGGATCCTAAAGAAGACATGAACAATATTTTCAAAGAGATGGTCGATGAAGAAGAAAACATTCTGATTCCCAATTTTGCCGACATCGTTCAACAGATTACGCCGGACGAAGAAAACATTTACGAACAAATACAAGAATTTAAAGAAGATGACATTAGGTAAGCTTATTATTATTTTGTCGCTATTCCTAGCTCAAATGCAGCAGATATAACGAAAACTGTCTATATCTGAAAAGTCTGTTTAAGAGAACATTACGAATACCTTTTCAAAACTACTCGGCCTTTATGATGTTATGATGTACATATTTATAATACTTTATAACAGATCTAGCTTTACCAAAAAATTAATTAAACAAAGTGTAATTTTTCTGATAGCATTTAAACGAACATATATTTAAAAATAATGAATTAATCAAAGAAATGGAAAGAATATCTTTTTAATAAGTTTAATACCGGTACAAAACGTCGTTTTTTCATTTAATTAAATAAAAACAAACTCTGTTTACGTGGTTCATAGGTTTGAGACCGAAATTGAGAATTTCCTCAAAGTATGATACTAAAACATTGGCTAATGTGACCGAAAAAGAACATCCTAATATATATATATAGGTCAATGTAGGTACATACTTAAAATTAATCGAATCTGCATTTACTCGATAAAAATTAATTAAAATAGTACATAAAGCAATTGTTTCACCACTCTGTACTGAGCACTTACGTATAAATTTATTAGATCAAAAGTAATATATTTTTTTCACAACAGTTTTGAAGCACTTTTCTTTAACTTTATTTTATTATGGGTAACGATACGAATACCATGTTACAAAGCTAGTCGAAAGAAATGTTTCGGGAAGCCGTATAAATTGTCTTAAGTAGAAGACCTTCGATAAGTCAATACATCACGTAAGCCGTGGGTTACTGCAATCCAATACGTTAGACACAAGCAACTACACTGTAATTGCACACTTAATGACTCAGATTACCAATTTTCCAGGTATGTTGACCACAATAACACAGTTTTAGTTGAAGGAAAAAACACTTGGTATACGTTTCATAAATTTTATTTAAAATAACCTTAACAATTGTTTCGACTTTGACGTCGTTTTCAAAAGGATGAGTAAACGGTAATTACTAAGGGTTGAAGGTAGTTTGTCCTATTTATAATACAGATTTTAATACGGGGGAATTACCGTTTACTCATCCTTTTGAAAACGACGTCAAAGTAGAAACAATTGTTAAGGTTATTTTAAATAAAATTTATGATACGTATACCAAGTGTTTTTTCCTTCAACTAATTAGTAAAATGTTTCATCAAGTGCCGAGCAGACAATCTATTTCTAAAACACAGTTTTGCACGACCAATCTATATTAGATCCTATAGGACATCGAAAATGTAAAGTTCAACAGAAAAAAAATGCGCACATAGTAAAGTGATATTTAGATATATTTTAAAAAATATGTCAAGCAAATGGCTGGAACATTTCATTTCATTTTCTTTTAGTACTAATGTAGTGCTTTAATGAAAATTCCTTATATGAAAATTAGTGATGGGCATGAGTGAACCACCACGGTTGCACACCGATGCCAAAAAATACTTAATAAAACATTTTGTCCCCAAAAATAAATAAGTCATACCTCAGAGCTTTTTGAGTGCTTGCTAACATATGAAATTATGTACCTCTTGTTGTAAAATTATATTTCATCCCTCAGGAACCCAGCTGTCACATCCACACCAAAAAGTACTTGACAAAAATTAATAGGTTTCAAAAATATAGTGTCATTGCAAACAATTTACTATAATTTTCTGGTTGTCGCCAAAATGTTTTTCAATGTAAAGGTCTACATTTTTGGCGCCAACAGAAGCTCCCATGAACGCATACTTAGAGCCTCAGCAAATTGTAATAGATTTCTCTCAAAAAAAATACAAAATGTGGAAAGTAGCACTAAAAAAGCACTAAATTATGGTGTACACACTTTTGGAAACAAAATAGATTATCACGAAATTTTGGTGTTCGCATATATTCATCCTTTTATTTTTTATCTTTGTAATATATTAGCCTTATTAGTCATGCATTTTTTACTTCTCGGATTTTTGTAATTTTTTATTGTCATGTGCATTTGCTGTCTGTTCCTTTCTTTAAAAAAAAAACAACTTTTTTGTGTTTCATTCCCACCAGCTACTCGTGCTGGTGGGCGGGCAGTCCCTCCGATCTACACTATAGTGCAAAGCCGGAGGGTAGGGCGTAAGGCCCTCTTCAGCCTCCTTGCAGGAATCGTAAGAATGGGTGGGTGGTTAGAGAGAGAAAGATGAGACGGACGAAATGAAGACAGAAGAGAAGTGAAAGGTTATCTGTGGAATTTTACTGCCCTAGCATTTGCCTAAATGATCCAAGGAAACCACAGAAAACTTGGACTAGAGCAGCCGGACCCGGGTTCGAACCGGCGACCTCCCGAATGCTAAGCAATGATCTAGAACATTAGACCACGCCGCTCGGTTCTTTCTTTTGCAATTTATGGTTTTTGTACATGTCATATTTTTTCCCTTCTTAGTATTGCCATTTAACCCTATTGTATTTATTTCTTTGTTTACAAATGTTCTTTTAGAGTTAAGTTAGTCGATAGATAATTTTTTGACCCATCGGTCCATTTCCAGGACGTAGATGATGCACCGACACATAGGTTTCACGTTTCCCTTCTTTTTTTGTCGTTTTTACATTTATTGCAGAATCAATTCACCATTTGATCATATTAGATTCAAACCATTCAAACATCAAACATTTTTAGCAGAGATCATTTTAGTACATTAACATATAGCACCAATCACATCAAGATCTCTCTAAACATATAGTATTTAATAAATAAAATAAATCATAATCTATAGTCATTTAGTATTTTCGTAAAAATAAGTAGCAATCACGGCGTACAATAAAATTAGTGTGTGTATAGTTGTAAATAGTTTGGGTGTAATAAACTTCTAAAACACAAAGTCCGTTTATTGCATCGATTCCCCATAGGAATCAAAAGAGGTGGCACATGTGTGCACCGGTGAAATAATCTTATTTCATCAACTAATAAACATTTGATGTTCGATCACAACCACCACTAACAATAATAATAAGGAATGGAGCAGTCTAATTTTAAATGGAGCACTAAATTCTAAATTAGCACTAGATTCTCATTATCGTTGTTTTGCTATTTCGTGATGTAATGAGTGTGCTAGCCTAGCAAACATCGAAAATCAAAACAGTTTTTACTATTTGGCTACGGAACCCTAAAAATGACGAAACTAAAAAGGCAATTTCAATCATGTATGCATATTCATATTTCTGATAAAATCGACTAACAGACGGACAGACACATGAGTAATCTTCAATAGTGGTTCCGATTTATACTTTTTTGATACAAAACACAGATCATTTACTTTTCAGAACAATTAACCAATAATCATTAGAATTGTTACTGTAACACCATAGCTCATGATAATGACCTACCCACAAAGGTTGAAACAATATTGTAGAGAAGAATAAATAATTTTTTCGTGAAACGTAACCCAGTGTTTGTTTGTTACTCAAAATACACATATTCAATTTTATTTAAAATGTTTCACAAAGAATGCGATACACAATCTATCAACTTTATTAATAATCATTAGCTCTTAAAATCAATAAATGTTGTGTAATTTTTACAATATTCTAGAGCAAATTTACCACCATATCAACAGCAATGGGACAAAGTTCAAATGCTCATGCATTTTTGGCGATTGCCGTCAATATTTCTGGACGACATACTCGAATGTAATTGTGAGAAGCAAGACTTTTCCACCGTCAAAAGGCATTTTATAATAAAAATAGTTCCTCGACAAGTCGATTATAAAACAGCAGAACTAGTTCAAAATTTCATAAAAGACACAAAGAAAAAGCTAAAGATCGAAAGTAAAGTAGAATGTGAACTCATTTCTTCATCTAGACCATGGGTGGAATCGGTTAATTCGCCACATTACATCGCCGCCGCTAAGGCCACAATACAGGTCAGTATTATATATTGTAACCAATTTTCTAGTTCACTTATTTATTTACAACTATTTATTTAATCACTTAAACACTACTAACAAACATAAACTTCTTATTTATCTGACAAACAATAATGCACTTTATTTATATCATTTTGTATCTCGCTGACCCGGAGACGAGGGTATATATTTACCGAAAGAAATTACTAGAAAACACGAATATATTTCGACCGCTTTCCAAAGAAAACAACTTGTTACATTCTTGAGCGTCTATTGTCCGATATCGATCGGTCTCAGCATCAAACGTGCCGCCTTCGGGTGCGTCAGTGCTAATCGAATAAATAATAACCAAACATATACAGTGGCTCGCACCTAAGGAAATTCAAAAGCCATAAATCAACGGGTGTGCACTAGCAATGCTTAGCCCCTTAAGGGCGGGGATAATCGGCCGGTAGGCAGAATGATAACTGCTCAGCAAGTTTCAGTAGCGTAGTGGCAAATAGTTGCAAATTAACAGAGTGTAGAAGGGGTTGTTAGGGTAAGTAAATCAGTTGAATGAATTCACTTGTGTTCCCTGTTCAGCACTTTTTCTCTCAGTGATACGCGCCGCTGAACTACAAGTTGACACTTCAGTCCAGCTATATTCTTATTGGCTCTTTCATTTATTGCAATGCTAAAAGTCTCCGCCTACCTACCTGTCAATCTGACAGTCGCTGAATCTCCTTAGGTGCCGGCCACTGTACTTAGTAATATTGTTGAAGGATAACGGGATAATTAAAAATTTTGAAAACAATTGCTACGGAATCTCATCACTATTATAATTATTTAATAATAAAAAAAGATTATAATAACGGATCAACCTCCTTCGAACGATGTTACCTACAATTCTCGTAGCTAACGGCGTATTTTCTACTTTTTAGATTGGTTCGTATACACTATGTGAACGACGCAAATGTAATAATTTCATAGTAAATACATTTCCATGCTACAGTGTAGTCCCAAAAATCAATAAAAGGTTTATTCAAACAAATGTTATTATTAAAAACAATTCTCACTAAGTCCAAAACTTAGAGCAGAAAAAAATGGAAACAATTTTTACTATAATCGCAGTGATTCTGAAATAGCAAATAATTATGGTGCAATTTTCTCACTCTAACGCTGCCTGATTGGTAGAGAGAGATACAGCTAGAGAAGAGACAACCAATCAGTCGACGTTACAGCGAGGAAGGTAAACCACAATTATTTGCTATTTCAGAATCAGTGCTATAGTATTAAATGCTGCTTCCATGTTTTTATGCTTTTAAGTTCTTGGTATGCAGAGTGTTCACAAATGTAAAACTTGTTGTTCTATTTAAATGATTTTATCCATAAATACGTCCCCAATTCAAACAAGTTGAAAGTTTTAACCGAAAATGGTTTTTACTTTTTTTTTTTTGAATACCTACTGTAGTAATAATAACAATATTTCTTAAAATGTTTTAGGGTAACATGGGCATTAATAAAATAATAACGCGTCGATTTTTTGTTTTGGATATTAGTTCACTTTTTCTAAATGACACATTTTAAGGACACTAAATTGTTCATGGTTACAGAAGAGTTTAATAATTAAGATTTATAAGAAAAATATTTTTAAAAATTATCACTCAACTATTATCAACTCCAAAATTTTACTATTTTTATTTACTAGATTTATAAAATGAAGCCCAGCCTAATCCGAGAAGATAGAAATATACCAATAGTAAGTATGTTAAGCAAGGTAATGGAGAAGCCAGTTATGCTTATGCCCTTACCGGCAATGGGTGCTAATATCGCGGAACCAAACGAAAACATAAGTCTCAAAAATTATTACGAGGGGACAAAACTTCTGGCGGCTTACATACTACAAATTGCTAACTTGAAATAAATATTTATCAAACAAATAAAAATTTAGTTTATACCTAGATTTTGACTTAATTTATATAATATTCTGAAGTACGTGTACATATAAGTAATGGTGTATATAAAAAGAACAATAAATTAAATAATTATTATCCATTAATGACTTTTGCTTCTTTATTTTCCAAAAATGGTTACAAAATTATTATTTTAACGACAATTTTGTTTATCGTAATACAACACTCATATCCACGTGCAACTATAAATGTTAAGGCATTTGACAATTAATTAATTTCAAGAATTTCGCTAAGTCTCTACAGCAGTTTTCCACGTTATTACAAAAAACACTCACTATAGCTAAATGAAAAAAGTGATCGCGTAACACTTACAGGGATATTCCAAAAAGCCCTTACAGTCACCCAAGCTTCTTGATATTGTCTAACAGTGTATCGCCATCTCTGATATACTTGGAATCCACTAGATGGCAGCAATTGTCTCTATGTTGTTATTATATTAACTGTTCTTTACGGAACATTTCGACTTGACCAGTAATTTATTGAGACTGCCTATGGCAAGCTGATGAGTTTAAAACAAGAGCGAAATCGCGATCCGTGTCTGGTGGTTTCGATAAATTTCTGACCAAAAGCATAATAGTTGTTAATTCAAGCGTAGTATTTCAAGTTAATTTCCTTTTCTCTGCTAGTACAAAAGGCGAAGAAGTATTTTAGAAAATTCCGTTCAACCTAATTTCTCGTGAGCGTTTCGTTAAACTCAATCTTTGGTGTTTTAGTAGTTCATAGAAGATAATATTTCGTACGTAGTAATAACAATAAGAAAGTAAAGGAAAATGGGATGGGGTGGGTCGGCAGCAGCGGCAACGTCATCGTTGCACCACCAGCAGGTCCCATATGCGCGGTGCAATTTTCGACAATGCCCGCCACCCCCGAGCAGTTAAGTACTTTTACAATGCCCTGCCCCTGCTGCTGCAAATGATCAAGGGACGATTCTTCATCGCCATTCATATCTCGACAATAAGTTGACGTTCACTTAGAGGGATGACGGCTTTTAATCAGAAATAAAACCACTTTTGTATTGCTTCGGATTAAAATGAATGACTAAATTAAACCGGCGTAAGATTACTAGACGGCGCGGCGGCAGCGCCACGGGACCGTTCCTGAAGGAAAACAACGTTTCACGATAATTGATCTTCGTCATGACATATGCACGCACTGCGCCAGATGCACTTTTCTAGTCCAAATCAACACTTCAGTAATTAAGAATTTGCCATTAAGCAAACATCAATTCAAAATTTACCATTAGACGTATTAAACGTTTTTAGAGATAAAATGATAACGAAAGTTGTTGCTTTTTGAACAAACCCTGTAATGACTACAAGGAAGCCCATGTGTAGTTTAATATAATGATCAGAGACGTGTTATAAATAGACTGCGCCTTGCGATTATAAAGTGATACCATTTGGGTAGGCAACACATTTTGCGAATTATGGGACAGAAACGTGAGAATTATTAAGAACGCTCGTAACATCACTCAGAAAGTTTGAGGCAGTTGAAGTGTTAAGTGTAGTTATTTCAAATAAATGTTGTGCGACACTATTTTTCTTGTACATAGGGTTTTGTGAACACTTTTATGAAGTATTTTTTGTTAAAGTAATATAAAACTAGTTTTATATTAGAACAATATGGTTACATATTGTTGTGCATACGGTTGCCGTGAAAAGAGTTCTAAAGGTTCTTCCATTTCATTTCATGTGTAAGTACAATTTAATCATAAGACACACTGATACATTTGTAATTTCTGCGAAGGTTCCCTGAGGATCCTGAATTAAAGAAAAAAATGGTTGAACGCAATAAGGCGTGAAAGTTTTACACCGTCAAAATATTCAGTTGTGTGTTGTTTGCAGCAAACATTTTGAAGAAAATGACTTTTTAATATCAATATCCGTGGGAAAAAGAAAATTAAAGCAAAATGCTGTACCTAGCGTTTTTAATTTTCCTCAGCATTTAATTAAAAAAGTCGCAGGAGCAAAAGTAAGCAAGTAATTGAATGAGTAAGATTAAGATAAAGAGTTAATTTAATTTTGTTCTAAAATAGTACCATAAATACGGAGTTGTCGTCAATCCCGTCAACTTCAAAAGTACATTCTGAAAGGTAAATTCTGATTTTGCTAAAAACCAGTAACGCGTTCATTTACCTATTAATTTAGTTTTTAACCGTTATTATTATCGCTTAGGTTTTAATGTATTTTGAAATTTTGCTACAACGACCAAACCACCAACGTTTCTGAAGATGTCAGCCGCAGCCGCTGACGAACCGTCAGGCAACCGTAAGCCTGGCCCAAAAGTCAAAATCATCTTAATTCGATTGACGCCGGTCGTGAAAGCCTACATACTACAATAGCACAAAAATATTCACATGTTAATTCCATTTTTTCACTGAGACAAAATTTTCAAGTCACTGTAAACAACAGAAGTTGTGCTCAAATGACAAAACGTTCTAAAAAAGGTTATGGTGAAAAAGGTAAACTTTCAATTAAAAACGTCAGATGGTGCCTGTAAACACTTAGTATTACCAAAGCTCAAAATATAAATAGCAACCCCCGTATATGATACCAAGAATCATAATTTAGTCCCAAATCACCGCCGATACCTATCAGAAATTACATTAAGAAAGAATAAGAATTGCAGACAGCATGAAGTTAGTAAGCGAATATTCCTAAGAAATAAGCTTTTTTATTGACGTATATGGCGTTATTCGCCACACTTCTATTTATACAAAACCAAGGCGTTGGTTACAATATCATCAAACCAGAATGTCCAAATAGGTTCAAAAGTAATATAAAATAAGTCTGAATGATATAACTGATATCTAGAAAAAGAAAATTCAAAATCATGATCATTTACGGTCAAGAATCATATACCAATAGCAGTCTAATGAAAAGAGAAAAGTAAAAAAATACCGATATTTACCATTAAAGAATCACAAAAAAGGCGAGCAAAATTGATAGAATTTTATGAATTTAGGAATAAAGCAAATACAATTGTGGAAATCGAATACGATTTAATACTCACAGGAATTACTCCAGGCGACATCCAAACAGGATAACATTTTAATTAAATTTACAAATGGTTGTTTAAAAAAAGTTGATATAGACCATTTTTTGTTACCGGAAGATATTTTGGTTTTTGCAATGATTGTGATGCAACTTACATAGGAAGAAGTGGTAGAGCAATTGAGACACGTCTTAAAGAACATATTTACAGTATAGACAAAAAACTCAAAAAAAAACAGGTTTTGTACAACAATACATCAATTCACGACACTCTTTTTGCATCAATAACGTAAAAATTCTCCATTCAAATATTAATAATAGTAAAGAGTTATCCATGTTACAAAACGTTGAAATTAAAGAAGCGATAAAAAACAAATTAAATCTTATGAACAACTAAACAAAACTTGTCTCAACAAACTCCCCACCTCTTTTATGTAACTTGTAATTTAGGTATAAATAGCTTGTTAATAGTATTAAACTTTAGTATATCTACTCTTGATAATGATCTTTAACGGTCAAAACGATATTGTCGAGTTTCGCAATAAATTATTTAGTGAAATTACTTTGTTTTATTATTTTTTTAAAGAAAAGTTAATATGAAATAAATATAAGAGGAGACTGTGGTGATTGAAATACACAAAAAGTGTTGTGGTTAGTTTGGGGTAAGACCATTTCTTTTCTTTTCTTTATAAAGTTAATATAATTTCTAGTTATAACACTATACCGTCATATACTTATATCTGCTGCTAATTGAAGTATGTATTTCATATGTTGGACAAGGTCCTTCCTATTATTTTTACTGGATAATGTTCCATTGTATGTAACATAGAGTTTTTCGTTATAAACAGTTTAGTTACCAACATTTTCGGTTTCACCAAATGCGACCACCATCCAAGCATATATCCGGTCGAATGTTTTTCCCGTGTAAATGCTTAAAAGGTAATTAGTAGAAATTATTGGCGCGCAACTCCAATTTGCGGGGAGTTTATGGTGTGAAGAGAGGTTAGACTGTCTGACGGCCCCCAGTGGCCGATAAATTAATCAGGACTGCCAGGCAACGGGGCTGGGGGCCCGCGGTCGTTTATACTTCCACTCTGCGCCCATCCCCCACCCCCACTCGCTGCTCCACCACCACGTTCAAACCTACAGAGAGAAATACACCCGCTAAATGCCCTGCTGACGACCCAACTAAAGGCTATTACACCGCTTTTATTTTGCCATATACATCGTAAGAACCTTTTCCAACGACATCTATTTCGCTGTTACCAAGATACACCATTGCGGATAAAATAAATGTTATCCACTTTCTTAGTCAATATTTTATTTAAATATATATATATATATATAGAGAGAGAGAAATTGTGCAACGAGAAAAGACAATGAATCACACAGTTTAAGGGCTAAGATAATCCGGACGATAATCCGTAGCGACCAACATTAACACCCTGTGCATGAATGTCTTTGTGTAAATATGTAAATAAAGTCTTTTGTTATTCTACTTAATTATTTTTATCTATTCTTCTCTTTACAAATAACTTTATTACCTTTGTACTTTCCTATAATCCCTTGCAATATTTCTATTCTTTTTAATAACTGCATAACGTCTGTCTTAATTATTTTTTAATAGTGGGCTTCTTCGGTGATTTCTGTTCAACGTCTTAATTCTATTAATTCTATCTTCGGCATTTCCAAATTATATTCTCTCACTATTGATTTCATTCTTTTATATACAACCCCTAGCTCCACCTTCATAATCTTCCTATTAAGACTTGTATATTTTCATTAGATTATAGTTATTTTAAACTTTTCTATTTCAATAATTTAAGTTCAGTCTAATTCTTTTTCGTAGAATGTAAGTAGTTTTGCAGTTATATTAAATAAAACCTTTCTATCGCTATATTTACCAAAATCGGTAAGTTCACTATCATTCAGGTAAGTGGGTTTTGCCAAAAGGTATTTGTACAATTACCTGAAATAGAGTAATTACTCTGTTGTGTGCACTATTTTTGCCTACATATTTCATCCAAAAACAGGCATTCACATTCCAGCAGTTAAATCATTAACATTTTATTTTATTAAAGCAACTTCATCATTTTGCATTTTAATAATCTTATATAGTTTTGTATTTATTTAGTGTTAAGATTGTAAATATATTTTTTTTACTGTTGCGTCCGAATTTTTTATTGAGCTACGAAAACAAATAAGTGTTCCGTGCCATTTTATTATACTACCCGCAATTTACCAACAGCACCGTAGAAATAAAAACACTTCCTAAATTATTTAATTCAAAATACTTAAGTTCTGATAAAACCTTCCTAGATCCAACATCTAAAAATATTTACGTCTTAATATTTATACTTTCCTATTTCGATCTATTGTATTCTTTTCTTGTGTGTTCATGAAATTTTGTTCCTGTTTACTTTTTTATTATTTTGTCGCCTTCAACAAATATACTCATCCTAAATCCAAACTCGGATAATCGAAAATTTTACAATATTTAAAGTGTGTAGGAAAGGAGACGATCAAGCATTACGTAAGGTTATTTTGTCCTTCAACTCTCCTACCACCCCCCTTAAAAATAAAACCCGTAAACCACCCCCCTCTCCGAAGTGATACAACGTATGACTTTTTCAAAACTTTTACTGAATAATAATATTTAAATTTAGAAAGCAAAATTATTTTTGAAATTAATGTTTTGGTGCTTAAACAATATTTCTTCTCTAGATTTAGCCCTATTTTTATAATTTTTCCACTGTATAATTAGGTGATGAAATGAATTATTTCACCGGTGCACAGATGTGCCACTTCTTTTGATTCCTATGGGGGAATCGGTGCAATAAACTGACTTCGTGTTTTAATTGATGGATTGATTGAACTATATGTTATTGCTACTATACGTTTATAGAGATCTTGATTTTATTTGTGCTATATGTTAAATGTACTAAAAATGATCTCTCCTAAACGTTTGATGTTTTTATCTAATTTTTGAATGAATGAATTGATTGAACCGTATTAACTGTATTGTATTAACTATTAACTATTTTGAAATGCACCGACACTTGAAACAACAAAACAAACAAAAAGGAGGGAAAACGTAAACACAAAAAATGCAACATTGTAATCTATGTGTCGGTGCATCATCTACGTCCTCGAAATGGACCGATGGGTCAACAAATTACCCCCAATAAATCTATAAACTAACTTAAACTCTAGATGCACATTTGAACACAAAGAAAAAATAATACAATAGGAAACGGCAATACTAAAAAAGGGGAAAAATATGATACATACTATTATAAAACCATAAATCGCAGTAGAAAGAAACGGACAGCAAATGCACATGACAATACAACAAAAATTTGAGAAGTAAAAAATGTGTGACTGACAAGGCCAATAAATTACAAACAAAAAATGAAAAGATAAATCCGAACATCCACAATGATGAAATTTTTTAAAGCACCAAGAAGTTTTTGGTGCAAAACATGACGATTAGGTAATATTACCTTGTAACATTATTGCAACATTAAAAACTAATAAAAACAAAAAAATATTTAACAACAGAACGATATTTTCTTTACACATCAGAAAGTAATTAAACAACTGTTAAAACTTCTCAAAATAAGTTTCTTTCGATATCACTTTTTCAAATAATAATTTCTATCAATTATGATAAACTTTTGCTTCAATGTTTTAAAAAGGGTTTGTACCCAAAAGTTAAAAATACTTTATAATAAATATATAAGGATAGGAATAACACAAAATCGTTAATTAGTAACAAAGCGCATTAAGTTATTGGTCCTGTAAATTATTATATTGGTAATTTTGTTTTTTTTTTATTGCGCATACCTGCTAGACCTGATACATGGTCATCCTTAATTAATATAAAAATTATGAATACTGTTTTGAAAACATTTTCATTATTTTGTAATGTTTTTATCTTACGTAAGATTTATAACACCTTCCCCATTCTATCTGTCAACAAAAATAAGAAAACATTAAACCCTCTTCCCCCTAATCCTGGTTGCGTAATACGCCCCCAAATGCCCTTTTATATGGTATCTAATTCGACTCTAATAATCAATTTTTAATTTTGACATTCCATTTTGAATAACATATTTTCAAAAAAAATACCATATACAAGAGATTTAAACTATTCTTTCCACGTCACTAGATAATGATAAGTCGATTATTTATTTACGTCACATAATATTTCCGCTTATTTTCATTTAAAGTAAAAGCTAAAGCAAAGAAAAAGAAGTCTCAATATTAATATTTCAAGATTGCCCAAAGACATTAAATTGGTAAAAGAATAAAAAAATGGAATCGAATGACAAAATAAAATATGCTAGGTGCCATTTGAAAAAATGAAGTTATTCCTGTTTGAAGTTTTTAATTTTTTTTTTCTGAACGCCCTGTACGAATTATTAAGCTTAGTTTTGGCATGACGTTAGCCTTATGACTTGGCTATAACTAGTAGAAATTTCAACATTAGAAGTCATTTTTTATGGAGGTTATGATTTTTTATAGTTTGGGTTGCGGTGCAATCTTTTTTCCAATAAATTAAATTATCTCAGAAACCATTTATCGTAAGCATACAAATTGGTTATCAAAGTCACCTTAAAATTTTAATGTAATGTTTCATACGAATTCATCGTAAAAAATATACCGTTAATAATGTTTATTCGTTAAAGAATAGACTTTTTAAAAGGTTTACTTATTTTATTAAAAGCGATTACAAGAATTAATGTTTATGATTATGAGCTACCTAGACAAGGTTCTAATAGTAACTAACTACAAAACCTTGTCAATAAAACAAGTAAAGTCGCATCTAACAATCTGCTTACACTAGATATCATACTACACGATGATTACCTGGGAAAGTATTTGGAAAAGCGTTTCTTGCAGGTGTGCCTGACATAATTCGTTCCATTTAAAATAAAAAAGTTGATATCAACTTCCAGTACAACCGAAAGTGCCCGACAGTTCAAATTATTTTAGTGAAATAAATCATCCTTGATAACCCCTACTCCCAACTCCCAAATGTTCAAATCTGTAACATGCTTAGCTTAGTTTCCCTAAAACATCTAATGTGCCACTCAGTTTGAGTGACGCTGTATACATTCAACGATTCAATCTCTTATGCCACCTCTTTTTGTCACAATACTAGATAAAAACTTTATAATCAACTAGAAAATGTCACCTTTCCAACATTAAATGAACACTTTTATTTAATTACTAAATTCTCATTTTCTTGCTTTAGGTCGATTTGCGACACCGCGTATTTTAACTGCGTCACGACGATAACAGCAGAATCGAATCTCTTTGTCTATATTTATACCTTGGAGACCTATCCATGAGAATTTATATCACTTCGGGGAAGTTCTTTTTCTGACGTATACGGATTTTTTTCGTCGTTCGTACGGCACTTGTCAAGCCTAAGTAGTCAACCGTTGAAAAATCGCTAACCGATACCTTTTTCACCGCTAGTAAAAACCGAACGACTCTTTCTCGTCGAAAAAAAAAGGGGTCGATAAGAGTAAATTGTATTTTCTCAGAGACAATAAAGAACAATTCGTTTGCCAAAAGAGTCTATCTAGGCTCACCTTCAAATATATTTTTTGTAATATCCTACTTATTTTATATACCAGACTCATAAGTGGACTTTATTCACGTTGAATTTATTATAAAGGCATGTTTTTTAAGTAAGTGCCGTTTTGAAATTAATAAAAAATCGTGCAAAGATATCTTAGTAATTTTATTTTTACATCAAAGCCTGTACCTTAACCTAATTTTCTACATAATTTCCTACAATATTGAGGCACTTGTCATAACGTTTGACCAGTGACCAGTTTTTGAATACCCTTCTCATAGAACTCTGCCGCCTGACTTACATACACAACTGTTTTGACTTCGTCATCGTCTAGAAGACGCTGACCACCCAGATGTTTCCTCAAGTGCAGGAACAAATGGTAGTCACTGGGCGCTAGATCAGGACTGTACGGAGGATGATCTAGAGTTTCCCAGTGAAAAGATGTGATGAGATCTTTGGTCCGATTAGCCACATGCGTACGGGCATTGTAATGCAGCAAAACGATGCCCTTGCTCAACTTACCACATCTTTTGTTCTGAATTGCACGACGTAGATTCTAACTTGGTTAGCAAAAGGTATGTCGAGTTTAAGTGTTCTCAGTTCTGATATAGTGGAAGGACTTCATTACATTTTGAGTGTGCCAGAAGGTTCAAAAAAATCCCAACTTAGTTATACGTTCGGATGTTTTCTATTATTTTATTTGAATATTTTGAATAATTTTGAATTGTAGTTATCAAAGTACCATAAAATTGTATGCTTTAAACGAATTCGGCGTAAAAGATATAACATTCCGTTAAAAATAACAAAGTTGACAACAATTTCCGGTATAACCGAAAATGGCAGACAGTTGGAAGTATTTTAGATAAAAAGATCATCCTTGATAGCGCCAACTCTCAAATTTTCAAATTTCTAATGTTTTATGTACTACTCAGTTTGAATAAACCCGTATGACTTCGTCCAAAAAGTTAGCATATAAGGAAGATATGAAATTTTAATTAAAATTGTATAATTGGTATTCACTCACTTTTATAATTTTAATCACATCCCAGGGTTCACACGTCAGTCCTCACTTTACACCTGAAAAGAAGAAAAAGTGTAGTAGATAAATATCTTTAATTATTCAGTTGATTGTTAAATTGGTATGGACAACAAGTTTTCTCATACATTAAAAACATAAAGCTTCATTATCGAAATAATTTATAATGTAATACAACTCACATGTCGGCAGGGTTGCGATTATGAAATTTTTAAATATCGTTTTATCAACAGAATTATAAAAACAACTAACAAATTCGATTTAAACACAAAATTCTTCAAAAAAAGAAGGCAATAAAATCCGTTTTCGTTAAATTATAAAGGATCACACATCCCACATTTGGAACGCGGCCTACACAATAGGCACAGCGCACCGAAAGCCATATCCCACGACCGGTTTCGACCTATCGGGTCTCATATTTATTTTTATTACATAGCTTGTAAAATCGATAAAAGTAATACATAAAGACAAATGTAAAAAACGACATTATGTGTTGATTTCATTCAATTTATGAATATACTGGTCAAACTATTGAACTCTTTCCTGAAGGTTTCGGGTTGTTCGACAATAAAAAAGGAAAAATGTAAGAAAATATAAAACAAAAAACAAAAGCGTCTTCCCACTTCTTCACGTAGCGAAAAAACGTTAGTCGCATCGCGGCGTAGGAAGGAAAGTTCGGAATCGGACCATTAAAGTTTCATTACGGTTTATTAGGGCATTGAACACAAACAATTTTACTAGCATCCTTATTGCTCTTCTTAGTAACTTTGCTTTTCCAAATAATGGAACAATGAAATTAAAGTAACAAATTAAATTCATGCACAACCATCCCTGCCCACACATCTCTAATTCATAAGCAATAACAATTGTTACTCAATGGTCTTATAAAAACTGTTTCATATTGTCGTATTTAAATTAAATTTAGTATTGGTTTAGTCTTTCGGATTACTTTTTGTCTTTGAAATTGAGGAGGACATAATAACGACGAAATAAAACTAGATAACGAAGAAGTAACAACATATATTAACAAATATAACAAAGACATGCGTAGGTAGAATTAGACTTGATTATAGAAAGATTCGAGAGGAACTGAAGAGTTTAGAAAAATTGAAGTATTTTGAAAACTGTAAAAGAGAAGAAAGGATAAGAGATAGAAGTGGAGTATCAATAGAGCGGAGTTTGAATAATTGGAAAATACTAATGACAAGAAATACGAAGAAGTAGGTTACAGTACCAACCAACGAAAAACCCCGCCATAAAAGTGTAATTAAGAATGAATAGGGAGTACAGGCGTACAAACTTAAATATTAATAGGAATTATCGGAAGGTACATTAATAAAACTATTTACACGTATAGGAAGAATACAAAAGAATTAGAATAAAATAAAATTTGAAATATTTACAGGAACACATACAATAGAAATACAATACAAAATAAATTGAATAAAATAGAAATGCAATATAAAAAAAATTTATAGCTTTAATAATTGAAAATAGAGAAGAGATTATATAGAAGGTATTTACATAAAATGAACAAAAGAAATAAATTTGAATGGAAACACAAAGTAATAAAATAAATACAATGAAATGTTAAATCTAACCCGAACTATGTAATAGTGTATTCGGTGAATACTTAACATATTTGAAATTGTGTTCTTTTAATTCGCCACATTGGTTTAAAATGGAAACCATTCTGGCACCATTAGTACATTCCGTATCACGGTAGGTAAAGGGTGGAATATGGAAAGCACTGAAGATACCGTCTGCTAAGCACGGCAAAACGTTTGCAGTTAAACAAAGGTAGCGGCAACGCATCTAAAAACTCAACCTCTTCACGAGAAATTATTTTCCTATTGTTTCAAATTAGATAGTAGTTGAACCCGTCCAAATTTGGCCACTACCACACAGCCTATATATGACCGCTATGACTAAATGTTTTCATTTAAACACGCCCAACACGTAAAAAATTCATAATTTTGAATTAAAAATTCTAACTAAACGAAAACATCTTCCATATCAATAGTAACAACGTTGGTTAGTTCAATCCTCTAATTAGACTTATAAGAGTATTCAGTTCTTCGTCAAAAATTCATCGAAATCACGATCCATATCTGGTAATTTCGATAATATTTTGACAAAAAACTAAATTTCTTTATTAATTTGGTTTGCGTGTCTATTATGTATATAAGCTGTGTCGTGAATTTAGTTTGTCAAGTAAATACCTTCGTAAGGCCTTGTCAAACATATGAAATGCTACAGTTACCATAAGGCATGCAAATATCAGTAAATTGCGACATACTGCCGCAATACAACTTTAATTAGAGTACTGTATCTTTAGACGAGACAGCTCCGCCGATTTGTTAAACAAACCTATCTAAGCTATCGCCGTAAATATTAGCACGTTATTGTATAGTGACATTTTCCTAGTAATTCATTTTCTATTAACGGCAATATATAGGTATACTTTAGATAATTTGTGATCCATTGTAAATAAAATCCGTTCGAGAACCATTCTTCAACAACAAAATATGATAAAGCCATAGCGATCGGGCATGTTCTTGTTCGACTGGTAGTATATTTCATCGGTTTCAGTCCGTTCCGCGGCATCAGAGCAGAGCGGCGTAGCATGGTAGCGTCGCAGGCGTCGCGACGCCAACTTGCTACCGCAGTAAATTGCGACAACACGTCGTAAATCCAAATGGATTATCCTAACCTGTCAAAGACGGCTATGTCAGCGTAAAACATCGACGTATCTTGTAAAATATAGATTCGCGTATTATCAAGGGCGCACGGGGAATTTTCCAAGTATCCATCAATACGTCGATATTACAAATAATACATAGCGACAGGCATTCGTATACATGTACGTGTATTCTACACACATGTATAAAAAACACTAGATATCATCATATCCGGTCTAAGCAAATAAATCAAATTTTCATACTCCTAATTATACAAGTTTTATTTATGGTACAAGTATCTATTGTAATTCCCACAAAAGACAAAACCATTTTTTTTGTCTCAAATCATGAGTTTATTTGGTTTTGATGACAAAAAAAAAGTAAAAACCCAAAAGATGCCCCAGCCTCGCTCGCAGTTTTAACTTTTACATAAAAATAAAGTAAAACCATTCTATACAGACAGATAGTATGTCTACGGTAGAATTAAGGGTTAAAAGGCCGTGGTCTAAATGAACGATTAAATCTAGACGTTTCGTCGGAAACTGCGCTTGACATCATCAATGACATTGAGGTGACAACGTGGGCAAAGGATTATGGATATAACGTTCGTCCACATTGCGATGAAACGTCGATGAGTCATTGTACATACCCTCCACGAATGTTTCTGAATTATTATTTTTTTAATGGTTGTACTAACTTCGCGAGGGTATGCTCAGCAACTCCCCAAACTTTCATCGCAGTCGCATATTTAAAATAACGTTCTAGTTTAAGTTCATAATGTCAATCACTATGAAGGTCGAAATATTTGAAGTGGTACGCTACGTTAGGTTATATTATGGTGGAAAAGGTTGACATGATTGGAATGTTGTAAATGCTATACACCACATGTTTTATTCTGGACATATGTATATTATCTACATATAACACATTGGCTGAAATGTCCCGGGCCTAACAAAGAAAACATGTTCTTTTTTGCTCAAAACTGGCTTTATTCATCAACGTAATCTCCATCAAGAGTAACACAATCATTCCATCATTCCAGCGCCGCTCTGACATTTCAATACCACTTTTGTAGAACAATTCATCATTTGCCTCAAAATAATTCCTTAACAGCTTCAGCGATAACCTCTTCATTCGAGCAAAATTTCATGCCGGCAATCATTTTTTTGAGGTCTACGAACAGCCAGTAGTCGCTGGGAGCCAAATATGGAGAATGGAGAACGGTGGATGTGGGAGCAATCCGAAGTTCGATTCATGTTTTGTCAGTTTTGCCACTGTTTTGATTGACTTGTGACAGGGTGCATTGTCTTGATGAAACAATTTTTTTTTCTTTCCCATATGCGATCGTTTCTTTGAAATTTCGGTCTTTAAACGCTCCAATAACGCTATATAATTACTGCAATTCACTGTTGAAAGTATTTCCCTTCTCAAGATAGTCGAAGAAAATTACACCACGCACATCCCAAGATACCGCGGCCATTGTTGTATGATACTTTCGGGCGCTTTGGACGAGGTTTACCAGTTGCTGACCACTGCCGCGCCAGATGACAATCGTTTTAATTCCGGAGTGAAGTAATAGATGCATGTTTCATCAATTGTCAGATATCGACGCAAAAATTCCGTTTTTTGACGTTTAAACATGACTAAACACTGCTCAGAATCATCAACACGTTCTTGCCCTTGGTCAACAGTAAACAAACGCAGCACCCACTTGAACAGAGCTCTTTAGCTTTCTCATTGTCAAATGCTCTTGCTCATCCAATATAAAGCCAACAGATTCTTTTGATATCTTTACGATGTCAGCTAACTCACACAATTTCACTTTTCGATCATTCAAAACGATTTTGTGCTTATTTGATTTTTTGATGTTTTCTGGAACCTCATTTGGACGTCCACTGCGTTCTGAATCATCAATGTCTCTATGTTACGACCACGTTTGAAGTCAGCAAACCAACGTTTTATTTTGTCTCGGTCATTTCCGATGGAGCAGAGTCTCTATAACACTTTTCAAGTCATTACTTCCCATCAAGAAGCAGTGTAAAATTAAAACACTAAATTATTTTTGATCCATTGATGTGAAAATAACAAAAGTAGCTAGATTAAGTCACTCTTGGCACAGTAACTCACAAACTAATGAATAGGATATCATGAAATATTAGCGGTTGTCTTTTGAAGATTAGTACTAACTGAAAAAGAGATGAATGCAATAAAACTAGCGCTATCTATGTGTTAGGCCCGGGACTTTTCAACCAATATGTTAAGACGGCTGTGTGTTCGTATCTTTATTCGTTTAGACTCACTTATCTATACAACTATCCACTACCCCCACTCGCGATTATGGTGGTGTACTGGTGGATAACTCTCGGTCTCTCGTTGATAATAATAAGAGAGTTTGGTTGCAGTACTGGAGCGTGGGTGGGAGAAGAATGGTAGTTTAATGAACGGTTGTTGAAGCAGGACAATTAAATCCTAACTTCTGCGGCACGCCAAATTAATTTTGTGCAGTCTGTTGTTGATTTTTCCTTTAAATAACTCGACACTGTTTTTTATGTTTTATTATTTAAAATGTCGAACTATTATTCACAAGACAAAATATTTAAAACCATTAAAAATTTAATCGAAGAACTTACAGGATACTATAACGAATAACGAATGACTACTAACTCATTTGTAAGGATGTATATGTCTGACAGTAATGAACACTGTTATTATAAAGAAAAATAGCAAAGATAACAAAAGTGAAATGTATAAGTGAAACAAAGATGGTATTCAGAATTATGACAATAGATGCATACATACAATTCAGGTAGATGACCCACTAGGAAACAAATAATAAAAGACAGGTATTGATTATAATGTAACAAAAATAGCACAGACTGACTAATAAACTAAAAAGGCAAAATGAATATAATTAAATTGAAATATTTAAAAATTGGATTGATTCAGCCGTTACTTTTTGATAATTCATCTTCACGATAAATGAATAAACACTACTTTGATTATCACTTTTTTATTTATAAATTATTTTGACTATAGTTTCGACAAATAGCTTGTCATTGTCAAACAAATTATTCCAATTGAATGAATATAAATAGATGTATAGTGCTGTTTATATATATTTTGGAAATACCATTAATTATTAAATGTACTGAATAATACTGAGTGGTACAAATCTACCTGGTCGTTTAACAGGTTATTTTCGGAAATTTTTGATACTTTATGTACTTCTAAGGATTCCAAAATATTAAGTTTAAAGCCTTTATTTACATTATGAATAATTTTAAGATTTTCTATAGTAGGAAACTGATGGCCTGTTTCTAAAAAATGGTTTGCAAACTTGGAATTATCTTTTCTTAATCTAAATGATCTAAAGTGTTCGTTATAACAAGTTCTAAATGACCTTCCAGTTTGGCCTAAGTAAAAGTAATCACATTCTGTACATTCTAGCTTATACTCCAGTTTTTTTCAAGTTTGTCAGTTTTATTTTACGAAACTATAGTCAAAAGGATTTGTTAATAAAAAAGTGATAATAAACAAAGTAGTGTTTATTCATTTATCGTTGAAATATTTAGATTGAAATTATAAAATAAAATATTAAATAAAAATTGTTCCGAGGAATAGAAACGGAACAACGGTTTAAGTATCTCTAAAATACGGAGAAATTAATTACTTCTATTTGCAGAAATAGATCATAATATGATCAATTTATTGTAATTGTTAATTGGTGATGGTTACTCGATATTTACGAACAAACTAGTTCGATGTCAAATAAGAATCGAAAGCTATTCAAAAACGTCATTTTGCAACAATGTATCCAAATTGTTGAAACGAAGTACAATGGGTACTTATCCTTTAAATTCATCCGATGTTATTGTTGTGGAAGGGTAAAGGTGTAAGTATCTATGTAATAATAAAAAGCAGTAGGTAGTAGGTAGTAGGTAGATAGCGGAAAAGAAAGAATGTGTTGATCGAAAAAAGAGGCAGTAAAATAAGGAAAGGAGCAGGGAAAATATAGCAGGAACGAATAAAAGGATATAGAACGAGAACTGGCTTTGTTACGAAGCAATATATTGTGAAAAGTCCTCCCGCGCCAACGATATTCGAGATTGTCGCCATTTTCGCGTGGCAACGAAATGGCGCGATAGACATAATAAAATACGCTATATACGGAAAATGCATTACGATTTCCCTGCCATAATGGCTCCCCCGGGAACTTGACAAACTCCTCCATATTATTTCGTGCTCAGGCTTGCGCGCCGTTTTAACGTTAATAACCCGACTTTCGAATAACGCCACTACACTACAAAACACACACACATACATAAATACATATACTTACATTCACACGCATACCAGCCAAACACAGAAACAGTGTTGCCATCGTTGCAATTTGTGCGATGTTGCATGTATGTATATTTGCCGGCAGATAACTACACCACAGTAAAACGTAAAATGGTAACAAAGGGGGTTATTTCCGCCAGCTTGGTTCCCATTACAAAATAACAAATCATAACCACTCGCTTGCGTTCCTTTTTACGTGAAAAATTGCTACTGTGTTGACGGAAATAAGATATCAATGCAAACGGAAATGAATAACATGAGTTATATATATGTTGTATGAAAAAATTGAACTACGATACCTATCAGAACTGGGCAAAGCCCTCACCAAAAGAGCCCAAAGTCCTTACTTAACGTACTTTATTCCTTGACGCCCTAAATACATTTTAAAATCCATGGACTTCGAATTACCAATTACTTCGGAAAGCAATTAGGTTCAAAGCCCTAATCACTTGTGAAAAGAGTTGCGAGCACACAATAAAGGCTTAAATTTAACCAAGATGGTTTCAAATATACCAAAAGGCTTCAAGTGCTTTTAAAATATTAAATCCCTTTTGTTATATTTACTATGTTCCAGATCGTTTCTATGTTTAGAATACTCAATTTTGAATTTAAAATGAAAGGGCTTCAAGCATTTTGAATGAACCTGAAGCTCTTGAAATACAAATTACAAAGCACTTTTGTAAAATATTTCCTTTACCAAACCGTAACTTTTCGTTCACGAAAAGGATTGAAATACAATGCTTCTAAACCCTGAAAGTACTTCAATTACATTTCTAAGAATAAAGTCTACCACAAAATTTAAATAGAAAATTCATTGTCCTCCGAAATCTATTCACATAGGGTTCTGTGGAACTAAACTGAATAAATCACTAAAACCCAACATTACATACAAAAACATAAAACGCATTTCGATACCCAAGGTTTCATCCTCACTTAGAGACTAAATTAATACAAAAAAAAACTTTTTTGCGTTTCATTCCCACCAACTACTCGTGCTGGTGGGCAGGCAGTCCCTCCGACCTACACTGTACTGCAAAGCCGTAGGGTAGGGCGTAAGGCCCTCTTCAGCCTCCTTTCAGGAATCGTGGGAATGGGTGAGTGGTGTGGTTAGGGAGAGAAAGATGAGACGGACGAAATTAAGACAGAAGAGAAGTGAAAGATTATCTGTGACCTCCTTTCAGGAATCGTAGGAATGGGTGGGTGGTGTGGTTAGGGACAGGAAGATGAGACGGACGAAATGAAGACAGAAGAGAAGTGAAAGATTATCTGTGACCTCCTTTCAGGAATCGTGGGAATGGGTGGGTGGTGTGGTTAGGGACAGGAAGATGAGACGGACGAAATGAAGACAGAAGAGAAGTGAAAGATTATCTGTGACCTCCTTTCAGGAATCGTGGGAATGGGTGGGTGTTATGGTTAGGGAGAGGAAGATGAGACGGACGAAATGAAGACAGAAGAGAAGTGAAAGGTTATCTGTGGAATATTACTTCTCCAACATTTGCCTAAGTGATCCAAGGAAACCACAGAAAACTTGGACCAGAGTAGCCGCACCCGGGTTTGAACCGGTGACCTCCCGAATGCTAAGCAATGATCTAGAGCACTAGACCAAACCGCTCCGTAAATTAATACAAATTTTAGATCTCATTATATAGTTAAAATCCCTCTCCAAAACATTTTGAAAATTTTGAAAAAGCTTTGTTCAACAATAGTAATATAGTTAATAATCCAATTGGATTGACTACATCAAATTCTCTTCTTCTTCTCTATAATTTGTAAAATTTGTGCAATAATTTGGTATAGTCACCAACCGCAATACTTACAACCCCCTTCTTTCATTTCTATAATCCGTACGGTTTAAATAATGAGCCCTTAGTTTTAAATTTTAGTAATCTAATGTATTTCATTGGCGAATGCCCGAAATAGACCGAAACAAATTTGTTGGGATAGACTAAATTATATAGGGGAGCGTTATCGTTGGTTTTATTTTTGCAATTTTGTATTTGTAAACATGCAGTTTCATAAACATTGCACCAAAATCAGCTTAAGTTTTATATTGGGAGGTATTCGATGGAGTATGAACTGATGGAAGTGGATAAATCGTATGTGTAGGTGTGGAAAGAGATTTTACAATTTGTTTTGTTCTTTTGATTATGAATTTGTAGTTTTTTGGTTTAATATTTGAGTTTGGGATAGTTTAGTAAAACCAGAAGTCATGCGATTTTCGACATCTAGAGAATCAAACAACTGAGGATGGAAAAAGCAGTAGAGACATACGAGGGTAAATCAAATATAAACGGTAATTTTGTAAAATAAGTTTATTGATTAACGGTACACACAAACTAAACATTTAACATTTTTCAATGTAATCACTTCACACACACTTTTGCCACCGATTTGAAAGCTCGAACATTCCTTCTTCATAAAAAGTTTGAGGGCGAATTGTCAGCCAATTGCGCACATACCCTTCCACTTCTTCATTGCTTTCAAATCTTTTGCTAAGTGCCTCCAAGTTATTCTTTCAAAGGCGCGAACAAAAAATAATTACAGCCTATATGTTCCAATTTATTCCTTGTCAAAACTGCGGTGTGTGGCCTGGAGTTGTCATGAAGGAGGATGACGTTTCGAATAAGCATACCCCGTTGTTGCTTTGATACGATTTGCAACTTTGTCGACTGTAACAACTCAACAAAAATAGTAAGCCGCATTCACTGTTCGTTGATCGTGAAGAAAATCAATGAAGAAAACCCCCCTTGAGCCAAAGAAAATAGTCGCAAGTACTTTTCCAGCTGAGAGACGGGTTTTGACAAGGCTTTGATAGGACAGCCTTCATCCTTTCTTCGCCACTCCTTACTCGCCATTTTTGAGTTTTGATTAGGGAGTGTACTGGTGAACCCACGTCTCATCACAAGTGGAAATACACCTCCCCTTCTTATCGAAATCGATTCAGAAGTCTTTCACTAACCTCCGACCTGACCTGTTGGTTTGATTTTCGGTCAACAACCTTGGAACCCAGCGAGCACTAATTTTTCTAAAGCCAAGTTCATCATTGATGATAGTGATGATATTGCTGATGGATTGAACACTCCCATAGCTGATACCCACATACCCACTTCTGATGAGATTTGTTCAATAATTAACCGGCTGATGTTGATCACCTTCAACAAGCTCTCGAACAGCACGGATGTTATCATTTGTGAGACTTGTTCTTGGGCGTCGATCATGACTTTTATTTTCGACACGTTCCACGTTCTCGCCCATCCCTGAATTCTCTGACCCACGTATACACTCGATTCTGAGACAGTGTAGCATCCCCAAACTGTGCCTTCAAACGAGTAAAAATTTCCAATGATTTAACTCTTTAACGCCTTCATTAGTTAAAAACATTATGATGATGCGTTGGCGTTGTGCAACAGACGAAGGTACCTTGGTTGTACTGCGCACAGAACCGAGCGCAGCTGTTACCTAAGCCGGTTTCCCCCTCCACATAAACCAAACAACAGTCGAGCATCGAATCCTCTAGATCGGAATTACGTGCTAAGCTAAATAGTAAAATGACCGCTTATATTTGATTTACCCTCGTACAACAAAGAGTAGAACAGCATAGAGTAGTTTCTAACAAAAAGAAATCATTTCTATATTCGCGAACGGTTGATTTAGAAATTCGAAAAAATAACTGTAAAAGCCTTCGATAAAAGCACGGCTCTGTAAATGTGCAAAACGTCGGCAGTGGGCGCGGCACAATAGAAGTTGAAAACGTTTAAAATGTGGTATTATAGGAGGATGACATACGCTGGATAGAATAGCTTAGAAATAAGGAGATATCAGAAAAAGTAGAATAAGAAAAACTGCTATGGAAATCAATTAGGAAAAGGAAGGAGAGATATGATAATAGAACATCTTATGACACATGAAAGTTAATAATCCAACCGAACCGGTAATAATAATATTAATTATAAGGAGCGGAAAATGGTTCTTAAAGGAGCTAAGGTATTAAAAATTACTTTTAGCCATTCTGAGCTCAAAAGACGATAGTTACTCTAAAACTGACTACTTTTTGTAATGTAGTTCTTACCCGAAATCATAATACTTTTCATGTAGAAGTAAAGTATTAAAACGTATCCCAAGCATTGGCCAGAAAGTATTTTTTGACGATTTATTATAATTTATTGAGTTTCTACATGAGGCGCCATTTTAATTGGTTCCTTTGTTTGAATGAATAACGAATGAGCCAAATTATTTTTAATTTTCGCTTTTTGTTTTGTTTAAGAAATATAAATCGTAGTTTAATGTTATCAATAACGAGGGAGCAATTTTATATGTAAAAGTTCTTAGCCGAAGTTGTTTTGCTTCAAGTTAATGAATAACGAAATTATTTTAAGTGTTTAGATTTATTTTTATGAATAAACAAAGAAATAAATGAAGTTTGAAAACTTAACCTGAAATATTTTTCCCAAAGTTTTCTTAATTAAACTATAACCCTAATAATAAGATCATGGCATTTTAAATTTCTAATAAAGACTAGTATCAGATATAGGTTTATAAAAAATGATTTTAAACAAAATGTCTTCATCTATAATAATATTTATTATCATTATAAGATCATATCACGAGATAACCACAATTTCAGAACCATTTGTTTTTTAAAGTAAGTTGTTTATCGTTGTGCTAAGATGACCAGAAAATTGAATAAATATGGTTCATAATCATATGGCACACTAATCAAATGTATATTTACCTTTTAATTAATATTATCTTCAATTATCACACATTCGACACCACTACTTCCGATTAATAAACTTTACACACTAATAACAAATACAAAACAATATTAAAAGAGAGTTATTGAAAATGGTGCCCAATCTGCCATCTGGCATGCGGTGGATGAACTATCACCTATCATATTCACAAAGATATGAAACCTGAATAGATATCTGATTGATTTTAGTTCTAACCATAGAATAAAACTTTCTTATTTTTCTTCCTATAATATTACTGCTTTACTCACAAAAAGATAAAAAAATTAATATTGTTTATTACTGTTCATAGAGCAAAAAGTTTAAAAACAATTAAGTGCCAATTTATTAGGATATTGTTTCTTTAAATAAAATATAAAATTCTTTTGCATTTTATAAATAATTATAATATATAAATAATCAAAATACTACGGTTGTTGGCCACTTGATGAAACATTTTCAAAATAAAATAGTAAGGTAAAGAAAACACTCGGTAGTTTCACAATATTTTTTTTGTGAAACTACCGAGTGTTTTCTTTACCTTACTATTTTACAATATATAAAAGAAAAATATATTAAGAAATAAAGACACCGTAAATTTTTCAATAAATTAAAATAAAATTTAATAATGATTAATGCGGCGAAATGTACAAAGTTGTTATTGAATTTATGAAACTATCCAAATGTTAATCTAAATTAACTTATTGAAAGATGATTTGCTTACTTGTTTCTGTTTTTTTTTTATAATCCACAAGTTTTGAAAAACAGTTTTTATGTTAACAATTGTCATACCTACACGACATTTTAAATAAATTATTTATTACAAAAAAGGAAGTACACAAACAGTTGATATTTTATTCATAAAAAGAAGAAAGTACACAAACAGTTGATGTTTGTTAACATATAAACATGCTGATTATGCTTACAACTAAATTGATGAAGAGATAACAAGTAACCCAAAAACTAATTTATTTCTGTGTCTTAAAGTATTCCTTTGAACCCTTTGGATCAGGTTTAATTGTTTTATCACCTTTCTTCCAATTAGCAGGGCATACTATAATTATGCAAAATATAGTTAGTATAAAAAATGGAAAATGCTAACCACTTTAGAGCAATTTTACCTTCTCCATGAGTATCAACAAACTGTACAGCTTCAACTAATCGCAAGGTCTCATCAACGGATCTACCAATTGGTAAATCATTTACACACATGTGCCTTATAATCCCTTCTGGATCAATCAAAAATAGACCCCTTAAAGCTATCCCTTCTTTTTCTAAAAGAACTGAATAATCACGTGCAATTTCTTTCTTTAGATCTGATAAGAGTGGGTATGAAATATTGCCTAATCCACCTTCCTATGACAAAATCACCATAATAAACTAAATAACAACCCCTAAATTGTTTACTCACTGAACGAGAAGTATTGATCCAACCTAAATGAGTATAATGTGAATCTACAGATATACCAACCACTTCAGTCTTTAATTTCTGAAATTTATCGTACTCATTATCAAATGCTATCAGTTCAGTTGGGCACACAAAAGTACTACAACACAATTAGCGACATAATACATCTAAAAGTTCAATTTGTAAATTTAATACATACAAATCTAAAGGATAAAACAATAAAACCAGATATTTCCCTTTAAAATCTGATAGTTGAATTTCCTTAAAATCGGAACCTACTACTGCTGTCCCTTTAAAATCAGGGGCTTTCTGCTGAACCATGGGGGCAAAAAGCCGATAACCTAGAACGTGACCATATACAAAATATGGTAACAAACAACAAGATAAACATACTAGTTGAGATATTCCTTATTAAACTGGGTTTATTGACGTTTGTCGTAACATTAATGAACTGTGGAACCTAACAAAAAATCGTTTCATAACCTAAATATTATTAATGTTTCTCACTTACCCTTTTAACCAAAGTGGCAAAAATACGAGACATTTTAAATTATTGATAAAATACAATAGTATTAATTGTTATTAAAAATAAGTAATATTAATATTTTACTGTCAGAAAAAGTTATCAGTCATTTCAGGATTAAAGAACCAAAATTATCAAAATCAAAGCAGTTCATAGATCTAAATGTCACATGAAAACCTTAATAGGTTATCAATAGTTGAATTTAAGACGTGTTCATTTCCTAAAGTACAAAAATGAACAGGAAACTTTTTAATAAAACATTCAGTTACTTTATCCAATGTGATATCTCGATAAAAATTAAAAAAAAAGTTTATTAAAAATATTTTTTATTGTATGTAATTAGATGCTAATAGATATTTACAATTTCCATGTATTTATATTATTTTAAAATATGTTTTCATCCTAAAATTAATTAAATTAAAAGTTTTATCACAGATATTTGGTATACATTATTTTCATTTTTGGCACGTAATAAAAATTTTTTTTTTTGCGTGGTTTATCTTTGCGATGGGACAACTCAGACCACTGAAGACCTACCCACGTGGTTTTGACCATTGGTAGCTAAGACAGGTCTTATCAGTTTTCTTTCTTGGTGAATTTGTAAGGAATTTCTGCTATCAGTTTTCATTTTTTTCCTGTAATAGCATAGCCAAACCGTAACGGGTATTAAAGCAAAAATTAAAGGTATAAGAAACAACAAGGAAAATGAAGTGTGAGGTTCCCAATTGGTTGTTGATGAGATCACTTTTACTGTTGCATGTTTCAAGTCCTTCCCATGTTCTGTCATCGCGACACAAACATATAGGCCACTGTCTACCTCACGAGTATCATGAATATTCAATTTACTCATATAAACGTTGACCTCATGAGGTACAGGGTACACCTGGACGGTGGTGTTGATTCGTATATAAAACTTATCAAAATACTGAATGTCGTAATTTGTACTGTCGCTCTGTTTGAACCACAAAATAACAGGTGGTTGTTGACTGTACACCTTACACTGAATTATGACCTGAGAATTCTGTTGAACGGTGACATTCGATGGTACAACGTCGAGAAGTTCTGGAGGCATTCCGCTGTACTTACTAAGATCTGTAACAGAGATTTCTCGACACTGTTTTGAACATTTCTTTTATTTTTATTATGTTCTTGCCACGGCATTCATAGTTCTTTTTTAAAAAAGTGTCCCTATCTTATTTAATTTATGTATTGGAAAACAGATAATAGACAGATAGAAAAACAGCGTATTCATAGTCCCTTGGATAGGAGACCCAAGAAGCACCTTTATAGTGAATATTTTAGTCACGTATACTTTAATTGGCAAAAACAGTAACCAAGAAGTGTTTTTTATTATGACATTTATACTTCTTTGATTTAACCCCTCAAAAAATAATGTACTTTTCATCCCTTATTAAGTACAGCATTTTGTGGTAGTAGTAGTATTTATCGTCGTCGCCACGTTTTTGGTAGAGTTGTAGTTATTACAAAAAATCAATGACGAGTCAGTCAGATTCGCATATCGAAAGTTCTATACTAAGACAAAGTCACTGGTCTCATTGCTTTGTGTTTAATTATTGATGTTATTAGTACAGACTTAAGTTATACTCATTTAAAATTCACCAAGAAATATTTTTGAGTGTTATCTATCGGGAAAAAAGATGAGCATCATTTAAACTATTGTAGGTTTCCGGGCTTTGTGGCAGTGGTCTATTGGCTGGATTGTTGCCTAACGTTTCGCCGACTTCTGCGGTCGGTATCTTCAGAGGCATTGTGGACGGCGGAGTAGAGTTCTGTCGTGTAGAGTTCTCTTCGGCTGTCTGCTGTCGTTTGTCACAGAAGAGAACTCTACGCGACAGAACTCTACTCCGCCGTCCACAACGCCTCTGAAGATGCCGACCGCAGAAGTCGGCGAAACGTTAGGCAACAATCCAGCCTATAGACCACGGCCACAAAGCCCGGAAACCTACAATAGTTTAATTGACGCCGGCCGTGAAAGCCTACACAATTTTATTATGAGCATCACATTATTTATTTTAAATGATACCTGTTATCTCAACTTCGTAACTTTTAAGGACTTTTCCATGTTCTGTACATCTGTAAATTCCACTTTGATTGCCGGTGGTATTTTGCAGTTCTAAAACGTGCGAGCATTTTTTTTTCGAAATGTTTCCTTCAATTTTCGTCCAACCACCATGTTCCCCCGTATGGACATTTCTCACAGACTCATAATATTTGCTACAAGAAACGTATTTGAAATCGGGTTGGCAAGCCTAAAAATAAACCGATTGAAAGAAAACGTTTATGTATTTTATGTATAAATTACTCTTAATCTGTATAGGTACACAAATAACATCAGAATAAAACATTACGTACAGTATCACAAGAAAGTTTGAAGACACTTACTTCCTTTTAAAGAAAAAAGTACATTTCATTACCTATTAAGTCTAAATAAAACAAAAATGTAAAAACATCCAAATTCTTTTCTATAATAGAATGCTTTACTACCAAAACAATTGAAATCAAAGTGGGTACTAAGTATGTAAATAATGCTGCGAAGTACGAGAAAGAAGTACTACATGTTATTGTGTAACTTTTTCTAGTCAAGTATTTAATTTTTAAGTTGACAACTTTTTTATATTTATTAATAATACGAAAACTTGCCAAGTTAAACACGAGGGTGTATCAAATCAAATCAAATTATATTTAATTAGACTTCGATACATATACTATTTTTCTACATAGTCTCAGTCCATTTATTTTTAATTCACCCTCGTAGATATTTAATATTTTGATGAATTCAACTATTAGTTTGCATCGGAAAAACTCCTGAAGACTCTATGTACTGATAGCTAACACATGCAAACGTACTTATGTTTATGTCCATTCTTCTGATCTTTCTGACAATATTGTACGTTTGTACCTACATCTGTATTTGAATTGCAATACACAAATGTCGAAAAATTAAATAAAGGATCTTATTAGCTATTGAAACGGGCATTGACAGCTAATGGTAACAAATTTTGTAGGCATTTTATCTGTACAGATGTAGATAACTGAAAAATATTTTTAGAAGAAATGTTATCCAAAAATGAATACTTCTAGTAGATACGTATGCAAACATTTGTTACAACGTAACAACTGAATTTATCTCTCTGTGGCGTTTTAAAAAGTAGTACGCCTTGGAAGGAACCAATATTTTCAAAAAATTAAAAATCCCCTACTCCTGATGATTATTTAAAAGAAAGTCTGCTAGTAAAGGAAAGGAACCCCTTAAAAACAGCATTAACTTTTATGTGCTGGCAAATTCTTTTTTATGAAATTGGGTTGGGAAGCCCCGAACAACCAAATTACTATGCTTGGTTTGACCAAGCAAAACAAATGGATGATATTACAATAACGAAAAGATATTGTAGGTTTGTACCTACAATTTTTTTAATAACAATATAGTCGCCACAAACTTATAGGGGAATGTCTTCATCCTGATGGTTTAAACTTACCTTTTAACAAAAGGCTTGAGTGCACAAAAATGTCAGACAAAAATGGTAAATGTTAAACTTCTGAATGTTACTTGTTTTGATTTTATTTGTAATTGTCACTTCCATTAAAATTTATGGTCTATTTAGCAATGCGAAAATGTGAAATATTAAAATAACCGTTAACTCACTTTATCGTATGCATAGTCAACTTTTTATCAAACATTTTTATCCTAGCAGGTCAGGTCGTTTACATGAGAACAGTTTTGGCAGTGGCGTAGATAGAACCCCCGCAACTCTCGCGCCACGGGGGATGACGTGAGCCTGGTAGAAGTTTATTTTATTAAGAATATTAAAAGAGGAATATGATACTAATGATATAACTTCCGAGATAATAAGTTTTAAAAATATTGTCAAAAAAAAGATAAAAGAACGAAAAATGCGTAACATTTTTAAATTGTATGAACATTGGCGCCTATAGCCAAAGATCCCGGGTTTGTGTGCCGGCGAAGGCGTGACAACAGTAACAAAATTTTCCCTCATTGTATGAGGTAATCAGGGCCGTAGCCACGGGGGGGGGGCTCCAGGGGTCTGAGCCCCCCTAGAAGGATCTCAGCCCCCCCTTAGTCAACAGCCGGCATTTATAGGAAATTTGAGAAATTTCGAAATTTCCACATCGAATTTATATTTTAAAAAAAGCAGGTCGATCCGTCGCCGCATCCTCCCACCCGTTTGTCTATGCGAAGCGATATGTTTACGCCGGTTTTTTGCATATTACGCGTTTGCGGCGGTCTCCAATTCACTGTAATAACACTTGCCATTGCGCCAATACCCCAATCTTCACTAACTTTCGGCTCGAACGGGACGGAATAGGAGCGATCGTCACTAAGACGAGATCGATTATTAGCTAAGACAACGGACGTGATTATTACTTCAACAAGGAAGGAGTCATGTATTAGTAAGACAATTATAAAAAGGTAGGATTATGAATACATTCACATTTATCTGTAGAAACTGTGGCGTGAGGACATATTCGCTGAAATTTATAACCAACGAACTGCATTTGAGGACATCTACAAGCTTTTAGCGACTTACCGTACCTTTGGATGTAGTACATCTGTTTGCAAGTCAGCATTTTCGGTACTTACACGGATCAACAGACCCCAAAGAATGTCTATGAAGCACCAACGATAAGCTAATTTAATTCATTTGGCGTTTGAAAAAGTTTATACGAAGAATATTGATTTGTTTGAGTTAATGCGAAAATTTAATGACTGTAAATTGCGAAAATTACAACTTTTTTGAGACTTTCCAGTTATTTTAATTGTGCCCACCCAAAAAGTTCCTCAGCCACCCCCCTGATATCATGGGCTGGCTACGGCCCTGAATGTAATGTGTAAATTAATTCAATCATTAATACGGCATTAATGTATTTTTAAATTAGTCGAATATTTATCGTCACATATTGACAAGTAGTTTGTGTGTACTGCATATGTATTATATTTGACGCTTTAACTTTTCCTTATTAAAATTGATTAAAAGAAACTATTTAAGAAGCGGCTAGCTATTTTGAGTATTTTCTGTGTAGATACTGAAATTTCAGAAACTCTAGGCCTGGTTGAGATAATCGATGAATTTTTAAGAAGGAAACAAGGAAGATATCTACACTCTACAGCAAAGACATTTTGAAGCAGGTTGTGGGATTCTAAATGATTTGCAGCTACTCGTGCTGGTGGACGGGCAGTTCCTCCGACCTACACTGTAGTGCAAAGCCGGAGGGTAGGGCGTAAGGCCCTCTTAAACCTCATTTCAGGAATCGTGGGAATGGGTGGGTGATGTGGTTAAGGAGAAAAAGATGAGACGGACGCAATGAAGACAGAAGAGAAGTGAAAGATTATCTGTGGAATATTACTGCCCCAGCATTTGCCTAAATGATCCAAGGAAACCACAGAAAACTTGGACCAGAGCAGCCGGACCCGAGTTCGAACCGGTGACCTCCCGAATGCTAAGCAATGATCTAACTATTTATCGGAAACAGAATAAGGAATTTGAATATCTTGTAATTTTTTTAAAAAAGGGGCGCAGGGCAATTTTTGACCTGAAATTATTAACACCACTGGGTTTTAACTTATCCCCAGGTAAATTCGTAATAATTTTTGTAAATGATTGTTAAAAGTTAGGAGAACTTAATACATAGAGAAATTATAAAAATGAGAGATGGGATGGTAGGACATCTTCTGAGAAATTAAGGGCTATTTGGACCTACATTAGATTACTTTTCGCAAATAGATAGGAATACAGTTTTGGGGAAAAGCGAACATCGACATAGCACAGGAAGGATTGGAGGTGTCTCCAACCAGTCTTCGGACTGACGACTATATCAGGATGACTAAAAACTGGAAAGGATAATCTAATACATCAATTGAGTTATTATTTCGGGGCTTTCATCTTTTTTATTAGTGTAAATTTAGTTCGATATATTAGAAGTTAAATTAAAAATTTCTATGTTATTATAAAATTGTGTTAATTTTGTTAATTATGGTTCGTTTAAAATACGAAATTTAAAAAAAAAACATATTTCACTTAGACAATGCTCGTATTTCAAATTTAATAATTTTCGCGAATTATTTATGTAAAACTTAAGCTATTTTTGGTGCAATTTTTGTGAAACTGCATGATTAATTCAAAAATTGAAAGTAAAAAACAGAAACTTTCTGGTAAAGTAAGTAAAGTAATTATTTATGTCTTATAACAAAATAGTTTTATCGTTTTTAAATTATGTTTAGACATATTAACAATTGACGCCCAGTAAATAATAAAAATAAATGAATATTTTATTATTGGGCAAGCAATTTAACTTGCAAAAAGTGTGATCAATCGATAAATTCATTTACCGTATTGCATACATATTATTGTCACGATTTGGTCAGTTGTGTACAAGAATCGCATGCGAATGGTCATTTGCTCATGTATATCTATAACTAATAAAATTTTACCTTCACGTGCAGTTGTGAATTAATTTAAATTCACTGTGACTTTCAACTGGAGAACAAACAATAAAAAAAACTAAACATCCGCTAATTTCTTGCCAATAAATAACAGAGCTGTCATGACATACACACAAATGTACTGGCTTACCTTTTTATTATTTTTTTAAGGATTGTACCTCCTACATAAGACAATAACAAAAGTTTTGAGAAACATCTTCATTAACATACACAGTTTTATTGTACAGAGGCGGAGACTAGTCATTTAGTTTAGGATTTCATACTTTTATTCCTTTTCAAATTTCCAAGATTACGGATAAATATTTAATTGTAATCCTCCTTCAATAAAATATGAAAAAATCTTTTAGAAGCTTAATTTACCTAATATTAATTTATTTTGAAGACCCATTTTCTAAAAATTGAGCTTAAAAATCGTTTGGAATCTGTTCTCTTTAGTGGCGGATCAACGGGGGAGGTTTTCGGGTCGGGATCCCACGTTCGATATCAGAAAAGCCATTTATTTACAGACAATGCAGTTTTATCATGTATATTTACCTACGGATAAAAGATTATGCGCAAAAAGGCCAAAAAGGTTTGTGAACCAGCTTCTCAAAATCCTGGATCAACCTCTGGTTCTCCTTCTGCTATTTCTAAACACGATGAAATTTTGAATCCTCTCACTGTATTAATTAAATGGCTGCGAACCCTTGTCGTGCATGCAAAGACGTAACCAAGACTTTATTTATGGGGGTGGCCATAAAAGTCACATTCATTGTTTTATTTATTTACCTACATTCCTTTAGAAACTCATATTTGTTTAGTACTTTTTATCTGTATAAATAAACTGATAGTTGGGTCTGTATATGTACGTATACCATGCAAAAACTACTGCATAGATTTTGATCACTTTTTTATATTTATTGCTTAGATCAAGCGTTTAAGGCGCTTATACGATTGTTATGGATCTCCAATAAAAATTACCACGATATTTCCATTTAGTATCCAGTTTTTATACGTAGACGACAACGTTAGGCATAACGACTTCAGCGGCCGCAACTATTCGTGGTTTCTTTCCACTGAGAAGAGGGGAAAGCGACGCGAGGCGCATGCGTGAGAGAGCAAGAAAATTATTACTTCTGCCGCCTCAACGTAAAGTAAGAAATAATCGTGCATCATTTGAGTGAGCGACCTGATAGTTTGTAGTGTTGTCTCGCCGGGTAAAGTGCCAGGATTTTATAAATTCTATTTATTAAAAAAATGTCTTTAAATTTTCTTTATCCATAACCTAGGGGCGTGACAAGTGCTGTCTATCCCTACCCCACGCTTCCCCAACTATGCCCTTCATGTGTGCGTATCTGACACGCCCTTTTGTTGACATATTCATTTTATTCAAAAAAGAAGGCATTAAAATCCTTGTTCATCTGAATATTAAGGATTAAAGATCAATGGATGAGACCCAATATGACAAAACCTGTTGTGGGATTTGGCTTTCAGTTCGTGGTGCCTGCTTGAAAGGACGCCTTATCTTCGTAGAAGAATCTTTTGGAATGAACAGTGTAATTCAATGCCGGTAGTCCTATTAGCCCTCGGAGTAGTTGTTTCTCTTGGTTCCATATTTATTTAGTAACCTACTCCTTCGTTTAATATTCAACATGATATTTTGAAAGAATATGCCTTTACCCTATTGTTACCCTTTAAGTCTATAAAACTATTTTATATGTTAGATTTCTAAAAAAAGTAGGAATTAAGATCCTTATTCGTCTAAGTATTAAGATCAAAGATCCTTCTTTTTTGGATATCTTTTGTATCTTCGTCTAAGAATCTACTTGAATCAATAGAATTGGTGGACGCGTTTGACCAGAAATTAATTCAAATTTCCAGAATATAATCGGATCCATATCCGGATCAGATATTTTGTAATACGATAATCCTGATCAAGATTCAATATGGTATTTCTTAAACTGGGTATTTGATCAGTTTCTTATTTGATACTAAAAACTATAGTACGGTCCCAGTACGTTGTTTACGTCAGGATCGTATCCGATGTCCTGGACTAATTCGCAATACAGATTTTATTTTTACGCCTGCTCTGGGCCATGTGTAGTATTCCTTATTAAAACTTTTATAAGAATTTCGGCAATTCTTCTTCTCTGATCGGAAATATATATTCAATATTCTGATATCAATTGTCAAACACAACAAAGTATATTAGTTAAGTTTTGGTTATTTTTAATTATATTATCTCTAAATAATATTACTGTATATTTATTTATTAGCAGATTAGTAAATAACTACAAGACAAATCCTTATCCTCAGTAGATTAGACAACTTTATCCGCTTTTGAAAACAATTTATGATCAGGATTGGATCCTGATCATACATCAGGAAACTCTGATCCGATCCGGATTTGAATCTAAACAAATTTCTAGTCGGGTAACTACTATTATTAATAGTTACTGTACGTAAATAAGTACAAAATATTAATATTACCTATATGTACAGTCTAACGGTTAATGTTGCCACCATAAATTGTTATTTTCACATTCCCCTATTTTCTATTCGTATTTACCTTAAATTCCCATGTAATCTTTGAGTGGTGTTTATGATGACAAATCGTTGCATTGCATTTTAAATTTATATTAACTCCACTTTGTTGCTGGATAACTTCCGGTTTCGTAACTAATGGATAATCCAGATTAAGATCACTGGCAGGCGGGTAGAAAGGGTCACTCAGGTAATCTAAAAAGAAGTAACGAATGATCTCGAGTCTCTCTAGGCGCCTGACAAAAGAAACTGTGACAAAAAACAAATATTTATTAAATTGTAAAGGCATTCCAAGAAAATAATATAACTATAAATAAGAATAATCTTTTATAAATATTTCAACAATATATAATATATCACATAAAATTGAAAAAGAATTAGGAAAGTTTAGAAGTGAATATTATTCTTTGTCGGACAAACTATTGCGCGTTTAGATAACAAATATAAGGAACACAAAAAAATCTAACAATAAGTAGAACTTCATGGATCAAGTTACTAGTGGTGAATTTATTGTGTAGATAAAGACACTACAGACAATATAGTATTAAAATTATTTGAAAATCAGTTTTATCATAAACATGTTGAAAAACAGTAATATTAGAATTTTGATAATGCAGGTTAACAAAATCAGGAATTAGGTTAATGAGTCCATATCTATCCTCAGAGCTTCCTAAGCACATCAGGATTTTGAAAGATTTTAAATTCAAGAAATGCAATTTTTACCTTTTTATGAGATTACTACGTAATTTAAAAGGTCAAAACAATTAAGAGAGCAGTAATTTCAGAGGTATCCTTTATCTGGTCTTAGAATTACCTTTGCACATTAAGATTTTGAAATAAATTAACCCCAAAATCCAAACGATTTAAATTTTTCTTCTTTAGTAATAAGATTAAGATAAAGAATTGCTTCAGCCTTTACTATATGGAAATTGGGATTCTTAATGAATGAATTAAATATCAAATAATAGCGAAACAAAATTTATACTAAAACATTTATTCTCTTAACAGTTGTTTCACCCTACGAGGGCATCTTCAGAAGAAGTTATATTACAATTTCATACCAGACTATCTATTATAATATTTATACAAAACTAGTTTATCTGTAATAATGGAACTATATACATATAGATACAGATAAAGTAGTTGAAATATCCCCACCCCTACTTCAACCTTGAGTTTTGTATAAATATTAGATAATCTGATATTAAATTGTAATGTCACTTCTTCTGAAGATGCCCTCGTAAGGTTGAAACAATTGTTAATTAATGATAGCTAAAAAACAAAGGAAAATGTCACTTAATTTAATATACCCACAAATACATAAAAAACAAAATAATTTCAAAACATTAACGTATATAGGTAATGCAACAACAAAAATTGAAAAAGAACTAAAAACAGACAATTTAAAAATAGCATACAGAACAAACAACAATTTAATAAAATTTATCAACAACAAAAAAGACAAAACAGATCACATGGAAAAAAGCGGGGTATATAAACTATGTTGTAATAATTGTAATTCAGTATATATAGGACAAACGGGAAGAACATTCAAAGATAGAATAAACGAACATGTTAAGAATTATAACCAAAATTCAGCGTTTAAGAACCGTTTGACCGAAAACAAACATGATTTTAATATAGATAATGTCAAAATTTTACATATAAAAGAAAACATTAAAATACTGAACATCCTAGAAGCAATAGAAATAAAATCACATTTGAATTCAAAAAATGAAATATTTTAAATGAAATAGACAATGTCCACAATTAACAATAGTAAATGCTTGTACATCAACTTAGTAATAATTTCAAGATGTTTAAACAATAATATGTAAGTCGCACAACCCAACTTGTACACACCCCACTAGATAATAAGAAATAGGATAGGTAAAATATAAGCTGTTGCTGTAAAAACTCAGTTTCAACACACTTCAGCTTCTGAAGATGCCTCTGTGAAGTGAAACAGTATTGTTAAGCAAGTTTAATAAAGTTTCGTGAAAGTGTAAACGTGTTTGTTTGTTTTAATAATTCATCATGAAGATCAACTTTCATTAAGTAAAGGCCAACTCAATCACCTATTAGAAGAATTGTTAAGAGAATAAATGTTTTAGTGGAAATTTTGTTTCATTATTATTCGATATTTAATTTATTTCTTATAATCAAGTTATCTCAAAATGTCAATACTTATAGCTTCTCTGGGACCAGATTCGAGTTTGTCATCGAAGAATAAATCGAGAATGATTACATTTTTTTCGGAATATTTTTTTTTCACGCCCTATAATAGTGTTCTCAAAAAAAGGAGGACTTTCAAAAAAGATAACCTTATTCTGCTGCATTGATTATTTTGGATGTATTATTAGAATGCAACAACTAAGCTAACATCATTTTAATTTTGGGGTTAATATGCCAGGCCAGATTCTAATTGAACATAAAAGATACCTCGGAAATGAGAGTAAAATATTAATGCGGCACTGGTTATTACACTCCATTTCAAATAATTAAGCAAAAAGAGAATTATTAATGTAAGTTATTAATGTTATCAGCGTTTATACTTAGCAGTAGCCATTTGAGTGCATAGATATAAATAGATACTGAATATTTTTTTCGTTACTAACAATTGATTTAATTTATGAAAACATAACTACAATAAAACAAATTACTAAGTTACTTTTATAAACAATGGGCAAGATTTAAAATCGCAATTATTTATCTCATGTTGTTAAGATATTAACGGGTACTAATTGCTAATTAAATTAAAGCAAAACATATTTGCTTATACAGTTTTAGCGCTCAGAAAATATGTTCGCATGCACAATTCAATTAATCTAGATAAACGCTTTATATGTGTAATCCTTTTATTACAGTCTGCTACATGTAGGTATATGGTATTGTAAAAAACAAAATTATTTTAAAAGTTGACGGCTCTTAAATATTTACGTTAGCATTAGTGAGCTAGCAACCAAAATAGGAACCTGATAACGCGATAACAACAACAAAAAATTGAAATCGAAATAATTGTGCTTGATTAAATAAAGAAAAACTCACCCTAATTACCACTAACTATTTTTTTTTTATTAATATGAATATACGGACCGGTTTCAATAACATGTTGAGTTCTGTTATAATAATCTTGTTTATCTAAGATCACTATAGAATTGCCTTTATCAGCTTTAACGTAAAAACAATTTTTAGTTTTGAGGCATTGAATTGTATTATAGAAATTAGGACTTTTTGAAAAAGGTTTTTTTAAAAGGTTATTTTTAATTTTTAGTTTACATGCTTCTTGAACATAATTTTACCTGCATTCTGGAAAGAATTTAATGGTACTTTCTATGCTTGTTATAAGTTCCTCTACTTAGGTTTCTTAAAATGTAAATTAAATATCAGACCTTTTTCTAAAAGTTTCATTTCCTTTTTAGTGAAAGTCTCAGAAGATTTATTCTTAACGAATATTTCATTTTCAAAGACATTTTTAATTGGTGCAGAGTTAGATTTAATAAGGTTTTTAATTTTTTTTGTTTAAACTAATAATTTTGGTAAAAAAATAAATTAAAATTAATAAGAAGTTCTAAATATCTTTGGAAATTGTCCCAATTTTGCATTTCATCTTTAGTCAATCCTTTAGTGAGTTTTAAATGTTGATATGCTTCTAATTCTAAAATACTACTTTTAAAATAGTGAAAATTAATTTCTGAAGAAAGCCATTTCCGTTGCGCGGTTTTTAAAATTAAATCATTGTATATAATTAATTGGAGCAGTCTCTACTTTATGGAAATTTAAATACATATTGAAATTTTAAATTAATAAAACACAATTTCCACTATAATTTTATTTTTCTCTACGATTGTTTCACCCTACTAGGGCATCTTCGGGAGAAGTATTTACATCGAATGTTACAATTTTTGTCTTATATGTATTATTACTATCTTAATCTAAAGGGTGGGGAGAAATTTCTACTATTTTGTCTAAAATCATTGAATTGTGGATATTTTCAATTTCATTAAGAATTCTTGTGTTATTTTTAATCTGTTTTTTAATTTCTAAAGTTTTTAAAATGTCTAGTTTTTTACTTTTACTATGTTTGTGTAAAATTTTGAAATTTTGTTCTAAAACATTGGAGACAACAAACATGAATTTAATTTAGAACAAAATTTCAAAATTTTACACAAACATAATAAAAGTAAAAAACTAGACATTTTAGAAACTTTAGAAATTAAAAAACAGATTAAAAATAACACAAGACTTCTTAATGAAATTGAAAATATCCACAATTCAATAATTTTAGACAAAATAGTAGAAATTTCTCCCCACCCTTTAGACTACATTCGATGTAAATACTTCTCCCGAAGATGACCTAGTAAGGTGAAAAAATTGTAAAGAAAAATAAAATTATAGTGGAAATTGTGTTTTATTAATTTAAAGTTTCAATATATTAAATCTTTGTTTTTACAATTCTTAGAAATATTGATTGAAACGAAGTTTGGAACAACATTATAACAAAGACATTTCTTCAGGAAATTAATATCCGCTTGAATGGTCCTAATTCTACATTTTAGAACCTTGGGGTGAGTCTTTCTTTATTTAATTATTCTTTTACCACAATCTCCTATTTTCTACTCTAAATTGTGCTTGAATATAGCAAAAGTGGGAAAGTACATGACGGTCATTTTAGTAAAAGCTTAGACAAGAAATTATTAGATTCTGTCAAAAATACTCGTAGAAACATTTAGCATCTAGATTCTCTTGAGAATAAACGAGCATTAGGTCGAAACAACTGTCGATGGTGAAAGGAGGGTATTTAACAAACCAATAATTCAAAACATTCATTCATTCCAAGCCATTCAAACCCTCTATCCTTATAACCTAATTGTTTTAAACTGCTTAACTCCCATAAGTCCACAACCTAAACTTTGTAAAGTCCATGACCCTTCAACCTTATAATCCGGGGCACCGATCAACTACCTAAAACAATTTAAATGCGCGGGATCGCTACCCTCCGGGTTATAAAGTTTAAAAAGCTTACGTTATAGAATCATACGATTTAAAAAGTTTAGGTTATGGGCTTATAGGCGCATTAATAGTTTAGGTTAAGGGATTTTAAACACAGGCTTTAGAGGGTTACTGGGTTTAAATTGTTTGGGTTATTTGTTTTAGGTTATTGGATTTTTAAATGTTTTTATACCCTCTTTTCCTCTAAAGAAGACTTCTGGATCCTCCCTGCATCGAGACTGATTTTTAGTAATTTTTTTGAAACTACATCGGTGTCTTCTTGTATAAAATATTAATAATTTCTTAATTTACTTAATTTTCAAACTAAAACAGGCCAAAAATCCTCAAATGTTTATTGAAATTGTCTCGGTAAAGCTCAAATAATATGTTGATCGCACCCAGGCCTTTACAATAAGTTTTAGCTTAAAATCGAATATAATTCTAGAAGGTAGTTTAAGAATGAAAAATAATTCCCAATTTCACCGTTTAGCCCCGCTACAAACGGGGTCAAGCACTTTTCACGAGACTAGCCGCCAAAGCAAACAATTTACCGCATTTCATTCAGAAAAATCCAAATATTTCGCAGCCGTAAAAGCCGAAACGTGTAAACAAAATAAAACCGAAACAATAAAACTTTTATTTTACTTACCACTGTCTTCAAATATTTGCGCTTCGTTGTAAACCAAGAAGAAGAACAAGAAGAAAACGATCAGCAACCAGACCGATTTCATATTTTCATAACGGCAGTAAAAGTGATGATAAAACACAACATCATTACAATACAAATGTTATTATTATTACACTTATAGTTTGCTTGTTAATTATTTTTTCTTTAATTTGCCATCTATTATTAAAGTATCAATCAATGCAAGACTTCCCGTTTGTTAACTGAAGAATCAAAGTGTGTAAAGCCAGTCTCGAATAGTTGAATAAAATCCATCCCGTGGTAGGAGGATCTGTGCTCAATCAGTGAATCCAAACAATTTACAAATCCGTCAAAACAATTGGTCGCACTACTTTATTCACTGCATATTTTAAGTAGCGATCTCCCTGTGTGTATTTTCACTGTCTTCTCGCTAATAATAACATGTTCGAATTAAAATATTGCCCTGGTGCCGACAAAATGCAAGCGGCACCGTGTCGTCCAAAAGGTATGGTAAGTTATAACCAGCCAACCGCGTTTACCTTAAACAAACTACTTCAAACAAATAACATTTTACTTCTGTTAGATCAGACTGCGACGCTTTTACACACATGAATCTTATTATGGTGGCATTAGGGCAGAGATTTGATTTACGCGTTTACGCCAACTATTTTACGATCGCATTAACGATTTTATTCACTATTAATAACCCAATTGGACACTTGACTCCTTTTCCTGAAACAAAAGTTCAAAAATAGACATCACATACTAATAATACGATGCGAAAATAAACGAACTTATTAAAACTTTTCTAATAAATCTATTATGACAGATATTAGTCAAAAATATTAGAAAAAGTATACTTAGTAAACTGTAGAGTAACAAAAAAATCAGTTTCAAGAAGCACTACAATTTGTTTCACTACAAACGCTACATAAAAATAAAACACAAAACAAGACAATTGTTTCGACTTAGTTGATTATTTTTAAGACTACAAAAAGTTTAAATTAACTACTTCTGAAAATGAACGATAAGCTCGAAAAAAAGTTCCCGCCCACGAGCACGAGTAGCTGGTGGGCGGGCAGTCCCTCCGACCTACACTGTAGTGCAAAGCCGAAGGGTAGGGCGTAAGGCCTTCGTTAGCCTTCTTTCAGGAATCGTAAGAATGGGTGGGTGGTGTTTTTAGGGAGACAAAGATGAGACGGACAAGATAAAGATAGAACAGAAGTAAAAGATTATCTAAGGAATATTACGTAAACGTCAGTTTGCCCTGAGATCCCTCAAGCTACCCCAAAACCCTTTTCGCGGCGTGAATTTTATAGTATCTTATGTTCTAATTCAAAACATATTAAACCAAAAAGACAGTTAAAATAGCTTTATATACTTTACGAGAAAAATTGTAGAAACATTTCTAAAATGGTAAAATTTGCAGTTTAGTTTGTAAATTTACACGTTTTTCACTGCTGCTGTTGTTAAAAGTAACATTAGTTTTTCGCTTAGATTACGTAGGATTAAAACATTAAAATTTCAACAATGAAATCATAAAGTACTGGATCAGACCTTCAAAGTGAAATTAAAAATTTCCAGGTACGACCATTGTCAATGAAGTTACGATCATTTAAAATTACTTATTAAGTTTTTGACAATTTCTCGTTGTTGCGACAATTTTTTTAAATAATAGTATCTAGATTCTTGAATATCCTTTAAATACACATAAACTTTGTCTAATATATATAAACTTTTACAATCATAGATAGACGCGTCTGGCCCTCTGTCCGTCTGTCAGAGCCGATTTTCTCGGAAATCATGCGACTTTGAAATTTATAATTTCGCATAATATTTCTTGCATCTTTATTATTCCACAATATATATTTCTTTAATAACAGACCACAACTCCTCAGGAACGTTGAGGTTAACATTTTAATTGATATATTCAAGATAATATTAAAAGCATATAATAGGTGCCTAACTAAATATGGAAAAATCAGTTTATTGTACACACTGACAAACATTAAACAGATGCTACGTGCATATTATAATAACATACATACATACATTTACCAGAGGAAGGCAGAAAAAGGAAAAACTAACAAATTTCATCGGTAAAGACAGGTGACAGCTCCTGTCATATGCTAAGGTCGTTACTCCACGATTACTCCTCATATAATTATCTTTAGATCATTCAACATCTACCTATTCTTACATAAAATAAACTATGCTCAAAAGTTCCCAACATTGTCTTAATCTTTCCAGCGCGTTTTTCTTGAAACGACTTTCTCAGTCTGGAAGAATTCATATTTCTAACTACAAATAATCGATTTTCAATTTTATAACGAATAATTATTTTCAATCATAATGGTTAACATTATGCAGAGGATTATCTTTTTAATTAGTAGGTTTTTGAGCCTCCAGAATAGATTTAAATGTCGTACCAGAAGGGAATTTGTTTTGAACACTCGCCATTTTGTGTTTTCTTAAAAAATCAGCTATGACTAAGGAAAACTAAACTAAGGTAAATTAAATTAATTTTTTTTTGACCAACTGTTCTCGAAGAAACAATCCAGTCCGATCGTTGGACAACTATTTACTATAATATATTGATTTGTAATTATTATTACCTTTTTTTAAATAAAAATCTGAATCGATGAAGCCGATAATTTTTGTAACTCCATAATCACAACGAAATTAAACACAGTTTGTTTAAAACCAAATAAAAATTGGAATAATATCTATGCTTAATGACATATATTTTGCCCGAATCTTAAATAAACAATTTAGAAATATTGTAAGTTTCAATGAAACACTCAATAACGTTTAAATTTTTTTACTGGTTTGTAATTATCTCTTACAATTGTTTCGGTCTCTCGACTATTATTAAGGAGTTATTAAAAGAAACTAAATTTAAAAATATTTGTGTAACAATTTATAGGTACTATTCTATGTAAATATATATAAGCTTATGTATATGAATTCTAGTTATTTAATTATTGCCTTATATCTAGGCCTTTTGCTCATTGGTAATGTTTTTATTTAGTTGTATGGCTTTTTCAATTTCTAGTTTTTCGAGGTAATTTAATTTTCTACTTTTTTGTACAATGTGTAAAATTTTATTAAATAGAATATTCGTGTTCTTTTAATCATTTTTCAAAATTTCTGCCTGTCTGCCCTATGTACATGGCATCACAATCTGAACATTTTAGTTGATATACTCCAAATCTATTGACTTTATTATTTTCGGTTAATTTATTGTTAGTAATTTTCCTAAAATATTTTTGATTATACATATTGTGTTTATGTCTAGTTTTTTAATTCTGTGACAAAGTCCGAAAGGACTTAAGCCATTAACATAATTTATAAGTGACCACCTTTCGTTTTGCTTATAAATGTTCTTATGATATATTTCATTCATAATTTTAGATCTTTGTCTCTTTTTAATGATGTTATCGATTGTTTTCTTTATAGCCATTGTTCCTTTCCAAGGTTTTTATGAAGTTGATTTCTTTGAAATAATTTTCTTTGGATAAAGGGTAATTAATTAGTCTGTGTATGGCTATTAAAGGTTGACATTTTGATTAGAGAATGATGGTATTATTATATCAGTATATATAAATATATTAAATTCAAGATGGTTTTCGTTATTTATTGAAACTGATGTCTAAAAAGTTTAGTTGTTTATTATTTTCTAATTCTAGCGTGAATTGAATTTTTGGATTGAACTAATAGTTTTAGGAAATTTTGTAATTGTCTGTTGGTTCCTGATCAGATACAAAAAGACGTCATCCACGTATCTAATCCAATGTACTACATTTTTAATTAGGGAATTTTGACTATTAAATATTCTTTCTTCGAAGTGATTCAGGTAAATTTCAGATAATAATGGTGAAATGGTACCTATAAATTGTTAGACAAATAGTTTTAAGTTTAGTTTCTGTTAATAACTCTTTGAGAATGATCGAGAGACTGAAACAATTGTAAGAGATAATTACAAACCAGTAAAACAATTTAAACGTTATTGAGTGTTTCATTGAAATCTACAATATTATTAAGAATGTTTTACCTATTTCCAACCGCAAATACAGTATCCAAAACAATTTAATTACTAAAAAAGTTGGGAAAAAGGGTTATCAAACCTTTGCAATGGACGTTAGAATATAAAATTTTGGACACAACCATTAACCATGGCATGATAGCGTGGTTGTTACTATGATTATGATAATTTATCATCCTCCACATTCCCGTTTTACTGAAAATTTTAGTTGTTTGATGGCAAACAAGACCTTAACGTATATTACCTAAAATTGGTAATTGAAGAGAAACATCAGGTAACAAAAAGTTCCCTAACAATTTACTAATTTATTACAGGAATGAATAAAACTTACCTTGAAAAAATATTTGTAATTGTAAACACTATCTATTATCTATTATGCTGCACACTTTACTTATTATACTAAGCATTGTTTATTCTTTTAACAATCATTTCGTCTCGAATATAAAACATTCAAACCCACTTGCCATTTGTAACTAAAACATCCACACACACATAGAGTAATAATTACGTAGTGTTCATTATATGCATGCAATGTCATATATTCAGTATTTAATCTAATCCATGATAAGGGACTTACCTAATTAGTACTGTCCCACCACAGACGTGTGTAATTAATAAGTTTCTACAGTACCTACTGGCAATTTGAAAACTTCGCACAATCCACAGCACAACGAGTGAGTAGTTACATTAAAAATGTAAAAACAACAATAAAAACGACTTATTCACAAAAAAGAAACCAAATAACGTTCTTCGAAAAAATCTACGTTTGTAGGACTTCCTCCTATTTGTTATTTAATGCAGACAAGAGGAAGTCAAACATTGAAATGTGTGCTCTTGGGGACATTTCAATCGATTTTATTTTATCAAGCCAACGAAAAATAAACACGGTAGTTATCAAGTGAATAATGTTTTCTATATATTAAATTCAGTATCGATGAGATAAGGGAGTCTATCACAATATTAAGTAGTCTATGTACTTATCTATAGTGGATTGTAAATGACACACTATATATATATATATATGTATATTTGAACACGACAACAAACCGACCAAGAAGGACAATAATTTAGAACTCTGTAGCTTCTAGATTCTATATTTATTATTAAAGTTACCAAGTACTGACGCAGGATAACTGGAACGATGCCTTTGGAAAGTTCTAATCAAATACTTTTTGAATTTTCTGAATGAAGGGCATTCCATACCTAATTTACACCTACACCTTTTTATTTTTGAATCTTCAAATTCTAGTAGGCTTAGAACAAATGTAAAAATTGCAGATGGCAAACAAAGAATTATTAAGAAAATAATGCGATAGGGTGCAAATAAAGTTTAATTTGTACACTATGAACAATTATATACACTGATGAAGAATGAAGAAGAACAAGTAGAAAAGAAAATGTAGTAATAAGGACTTGATGATTAAGTAAGTTCAGGTGTGTTGGCGGAGTTAGAATGATTCTGAGTGACTGACTGTGTCTGACTAACTAACTGACCTCGAATGTCTTTTTTTATTTAGATTATTCTCGAGGAGAGGAAATCTTCAAAAGACACCCCCAAGAGGGTAGTGTCAGGTTCGCCGTAGCACCTACCGGCTAAAACCCCTCCTCGAAATGGGAGCTCAACCCGGAGGTTATATATCCCGGGAGAAAAGGTGAAAGTAGAATTAGGTTGGGAGGGGAAAGGCTTGAGTGGTGTGTAGGTAAGAAGCGTTGGGAGATCGGTGGCCCACCAGAGATGGTTGGGTGGGCACTCGCGATGAAAAGCGAAACTAGAAAAAATGGCGGTAAGCGGGAGGGGTGGCAGCTCATTGTAGAAGGTGACAGAGCCTTCTAAAACGATCGTTCGGTTTGGGGAAGATGGCAGAAGGTACCGAGACGGACGGATTCGGGTGACCTGTCACTAAAGTGCGGAGATTTGCTGCGAATCTGTGTGCAGCTTCGGGGAGAGAAGGGAGACCAGTTTATTTCAGAAACTGGGAATTTCTGACGAACCAGGGGTAGTTTAATGCGGAGCGAAGGATCCACATGTATGTGCCTTGTAGGAGTTGAAGGCAGCTTGAGAGGAGCAGCCCCAGGTGGGAATGGCATATGTGCAAATACTCCTAATGATCGCGTTGAATGCGCAGAGTTTAGTTTGGTGAGAAACGGTGTTGTTTCCAAAGAAGGGCTTGAGCGAGACGAAGGTACCTAGGACGTTGCCACGGTTGACCAGGATAGCGTTCTATCGAAGACAACGTCAAGATACGTGACGGAAGGACTCCATTTGATGGGGTGGTTGTTTACTATGATGGGGGATTGTTTTCGAAGCCTACGTGAGAAGACAATTGTTTCCGATTTGGTCTCATTAATGGAGAGTTTCCATTTCCAGTACCAGTTTAGAAGCGAGGGCATAAATTTATTAATTCTAGCGGTTTGCGCGGAATTAATAAGGGAGATGTCGTCGGCGTAAAGGGTAATGAGAATGGAGGGGTGGGACGGAATGTCTGCACAGATTAGACTGAACAGAAGGGCGATAACTTGGAGCCTTGGGGAACGCCGGCCGGAAAAAGGGCAGAACCAACTCGGACACGAAGGGTTCTGTCTGATAGGAAGGACCAATCTGTCGCATGCCAAGCGACCCCCAATCTACGATACCTTGGGAAGGCATCATTGATAGAATTATGATAGAAAGATTAGGAGAATTATGCAAAATAGGAAGAAAAAAAGATAGGGTGGTAGAACACTTTCTGAGACATGAAGAAGGGCTTGTTAGGGCCATATCAGAAACAGAAACAGGAATACACGCATCTTCACTCCTTTCTATCATGAGTCAATCTTCGCATTCTATGCAAGTAGAACATCTTACATCCCCAACTATTTGCGACCAGTAGATAATCTAATCTAGGACTTCCTCCGCTTCTTTTTACCCCATTTATCATTATATTTCTTCTTTTCTTATTGACTTCTATAACGCTCTTTGTTCTTCTACTTTTTCTAATGCCACCTTTTCTCTTTTCTGTTCACGGTATTTTCATCATCTGCCTATAACACCACATCTCAAACGCTTCTAACTTTTTCTTTTCCGTCGCACTCACAGCCCATGTTTCGCGTTTGTATAGAGACATGCACCAAACATACAATTTTGATTTTTTGAATTTCCAAATTAACCGTTCACAAGCAAAGAAGCGATTTTTTTAATTATTGCTTGTAATTCCACCCCGCGATATCCTTTGTTTTATGTCTCTAACGCTTTCTACATCCTGACTTATTTTATTTCCTAGATATCGAAAATTGGCGACTTCTTCTGTATATCTATCGCTGAGGTTTATTTATCAATCACAATTTCAATATACAAATTAAAAAGTAGCAGTGACAAATGTGCATCCTTGTCTAACGCCCTTTTTGATATTCACTTCATCGAAAGAATTTTATTATGAAATATAAATTTATTAGAACAATTAGAAATAAATACAAACAATAAACGAAATGTTATTACAAATTCGCAACTTTAAAATTTAATTGAGAAAGAAACATGTCAAAATAGGATGAAAATTGTGGTTTATTCTAAAATCCAAAATTGCAGAACTTTTAACAAGGGGGCAGAAATTATTGATAATTTACATTTAGAAGTCTTATCCGCACCGCAATATTAAGTATTGTGTAAATTGTAATATTAGTTTAGAGTATAAATATTTGTTTTATAGACTTATTTGTATTATCTTCACCTAAAGAAGCCATTGTATAGTGAAACAATATTGCAATGAATTAATAAATTTTCCTGAAAATTTTACTAATTGTAGTGTTTAATTTCAGTAGAACTTTTTATTTTACTTTTTTAAGAAAATTTCTTCAATTCTTTTAATTAAGTATTATTATTGAACCTATATTTTGCACAGGTATATGATTTATTTAATTACTTGTTTTAATTTAATTTATTACATTATAGTACAAAAATGGTTAAAAAAATGTATATTATGTAGAAATAGGATTAAAGTTTTTAGTTTCTGACGATTAATAGATAACGTTGGACTTAATAACAAACACATACATCATTTAACGTATCAATTTCTATTATTTACGTAAGTAATGTGTGTGATAAACTGGCGATACTATTTGCTGAAATAATTTATCACTGTCACTTTGCTATTCACACAACAATCTTCAAGTGATGATTCGAGTATTTAAGTCATAAAAATATATAATATTATAGATTGTAAATTTCTGAGGCAGATCAAGAACTATTAAAACCGATTTTACAAGTATTGTAAAAATAATTTAATCAAATATATTATTAAGTTGGTTAATACGTAAATTTACATTTGTATATAATTCAATAAAATGCTTAATTGATTTTACAGTATTAATTCGCAATCAAAATATGTCATTAAAATTGGGATTGTATATCTCAACATTTTAACCCATTTTCGTAAAAATAAATAACTCAGAAAGCTACATTAAAATCCTCAGGGTTGAGATTCATATGAAATTGTTCTATTTAAAATACAAAGTACCCATTTTTAAAATTGATACTTGTGTCGCTTAGCACTTAGTGAAATATGTTGTAAAATTTGAAACTCATACGATAAAAAAACACTTGGTATTATAATTTCACTAAAAGTGTTTATTAACTCTGACAATTGTTTTGACTATAAGTTCATTTTCAAAGAGTAACAGTGAGTACAACACTGTTACTCTTTTAAATTTTTTTTTTTGAATATTGATTTCTGTTTGTATTTGAATAGTTTTTAAAGATGTTTTCTATTTTGAAAATACTAAGTACGAACTACAATATCCTAGTTTCCATCGTAATCCAGTAAAAAGTTCTTATAAATGGATGCAAAGTCCTGATTGGATTCCAGTGGAACCATAAGCATTATCGGGTAAATTAATTCTAATTTTAGTTCTTTTTTTGCAACACTTTTATCATAATTTATCAATAATAATACGAAAGACCTTCCAAAATATTTACAGTTTATTATGTATATTTGACATAACTTATGTAGATAAGAACAAAATTAACTTCTTGGTCAAGTAATTTATCGAAGCTACCAGACGTGGATCGCGATTTCGATCTTATTAGATCTCATCAGCACGCCATAGGCAGATTCGCTGGAGCTCGGTGTAAAGCGGATTATTAGCGGGGTATTAGCCCTTGGAGTAGTTGTTTCTGTTGATTCCATATTTATATTTATATTTATAATATAGCCTGTAAAGGCCTTTCTGCCAGCGCCTACCTGATAAGACCCGATAGGTCGAAACCGGTCGTGGGATGTGGCTTTCGGTTTGTTGTGCCTACTTGGTAGAACGCGTTCAAAATGTGAGATCTTAAAATTTAGACGAATAAGGATTTCAATTCCTTCTTTTTTGAATATGTTCTTTAAATAGGTAAAAGTTTCAAGACAAAATACTAATTAAAAACCTTTACTAGTGAAAACAATTTACTATTATTTAAAATGATATATTACAAAAAAATGAAAATTTTTTTGAACATAACATATTACAAAAATAATAAATTAATAATGGCACCTATGATGACTTAACCTGCTTAACCTTCCTTTCTTACAGTGAAATATCAATTAATACCATACATGGAGGAGGGGGAGATTTTGAAAGGAGGGCATATACGTGGTATTAATTTCGTTGAGGGGGAGAGGAATTTGTGTGTTTTCTAATTAACTTCAAAGCAGTGCTCTCAAATCCAGCACCCAACCTCCTGCGAAATTCAAAAATCCAATACATTAAATCCCGTAACCCTATAATCTAAACATTTTAAACACCATGATCCTATAAAGTATGTTTTTTAAAGCCCATAACCCCGTAGGCTTATGAGAGTTTTATGGTTTAAGTAAGCGGTTTAAAACATTTAGGGAATATGATTACTTGGTTATAATCTCTTGAGTTTAAATGTTTTGAGTGATTGGGTTTTTGAATGATTGAATAAATCTTCATTCGGGAGCACTTTTCTGGAAACAAGTCTTGGAGAAGAAGGAGGAGGGCGATCGCCCCTATTGTCCCACCTCTAGATCCGCGCCTGATTCTCACATTGAAAAGAATCTTTAAAAAAATCATCTTTCAATGAAAACAATTACCATTTTTCTTTTTAATTTTAGAATTAATCGGAAAGGAGGTCAGTGTAGTTTATCGATACGATCAGGAGCTGCCGAAATACATCCATACATAAATATCGAGAAAACCATTTTTCTTTTATCAAACAGAGAAATTATTATTCTATTAATTTTCCGAGTTTGTTTTAAAAAAAAACGCTGTTTTGCTATATTTATAGAAGGCGGTCGGCGGTAAGTTCATTCAAAACATACCAACAATCTTTTAATGACAACTTAACGACTTTAAGTAGCTATTTTAGATTTATAAAATAAATATTCAATCAATATATGTACACACCCGCTATTTCACACACAAGTATAACGTTATAAGATAAAAATACAGTGCGCCCAGTTGATTAACCTAAACAAACAGATTACTTCTTAAACATGAATAAACCATCTAAAATACCGGGAATTTTTTTGAATTTCATTGAGTATATTCGCCATTTCCACTGAAAATTCTATAAGTACCTACAGTAATGGGTAAAACAAATTATTTTTAAATATAAATGTTGAATCAACAGAAACAACTACTCCGAGGGTTAGTACCCCTACCGGCATTGAATTACACTGTTGATTCCAAACGATTATTGGACGAAGATAACAATCCAAAAAAGAAGCTAATAAAATCCTTTTTGGAACGCGTCCTGCACAGTAGGCACAGCGCATCGAAAGCCATATCCCACGACCGGTTTCGACCTAGCCCTCGGAGTAGTTGTTTCTGTTGCTTCCACATTTATATTTATTATACAGCTTGTAAAAGCCTTTCCAACGCCCACCTGATGAGACCCGATAGGTCGAAACCGGTCGTGGAATATGGCTTTTGGTGCGTTGTGCCTACTGTATAGGACGCGTTCCAAATATGGGATCTGTGATCCTTAAACTTAGTTTTACTCCGAGAAATGTATGCTGTTGTCTCAGGACCCCAGAACACCCTCAGGATAATTTTAGGCAATGGATCATGCGAAGATATCCTAAATGTATAATCAATATGCTTACAGGACAAGGCTTTTGTATTTTACTGTTTTATCCGCGAGTAACATAATATTTTCTTAATGATTTTTTTTTAAGGAAGTATATAATTAATTAGTAATACATTTAAAAAAATCTAACACCATTGATGTATGTAGTCCCTGATAAACCTCACAATAAAGGGTGAAACGCTGGAGAGAATTTAGTTACCTGACCAAGGTCAGATTTTACTACAATTGACTTTAAATAATCAGAGAGAAATATGGACACAGACAACATACATTTTTTATGTCCTTCTAATATTATTAGTGAAAAATTGCTTGAAGTGTATCTAGACCTTGTTTCTCGCTCTAACGTGGCCACATAATTAGTATAGAGAGATATGACTGGAGAAAAGAGATCTAATCAGGCTGCATTAGAGCGAGAAAAGGAGTCCAGATACATTTGCTATCTCAAGAACAGGTTGATCTAGTATCATACGCTCTCTCCATGAATTTATGCTCTAACGTTTGCTTGGATGTTTATTACAGTTTAACGCCGAAATGTTTGAATTGTTTATGATAAAATTTAGTAAAATGGTGGATTATGATCTAGTATAACACACAGACTGTCCATTTTTTATCCCAGATACAAACAGTAATACATTTATGAATGTGTTAAGAATTTTATATATAAACGGTAATTTTGTAAAATAAATTTATTGAGTAATGGTACACACAAACTAAACATTTAACATTTTTCAATGTAGTCACCTTCGTGCTCTACACACTTTTGCCACCGATTTAGAAGCTTGAATATTCCTTCTTCATAAAAAGTTTGAGGGCGAGTTGTCATCCAATGACGCACATACTCCTCTACTTCTTCATTACTTTCAAATTTTTTAGCTTCAAGTGATTCTTTAAAGAGCGCGAACAAAAAATATTCACAGGGTGACAATTATTTTTAAAACATACGTGCTTCAATCATTATTCATCTGATAAAAACTGAAAATAAATTTAGGTGGTGTTTGTTACGATGTTTTTGATAATATACCAATCACATAATTATTTACACTGATAAATTTTATTTGTTTTTCTGCCACAAACTGTTTTAAAACTTCTCGTAAGGACACACCTTTTCATTTTAGGTGATAGTTATGAATTGCTGTTAATCGATTCAACGAAAATGCAATAATAATTATTGGGAATATCTCATGTTAAAGGGAATTTTTATGAAATTTAATACAACTGAGGAACAAAAATAAGGATATGCTCTTGGAAACATTACTAAATCCCACAAATATCTTCAGATGGCGTTCACTACGCTGTATGCATTTATTCATCAAACAATTTAGTGAGTATGCCATAAATTCACAAATTATGTATTTTGAGAACAGAAAATTTTACTGAGATATAGCTCGTTATACTCAATATAATTCCAAAATTTCGCTGTTCATTTAAATCACAGCTTTTATATAGGAACTAATTTTTGATGAAAAATAAAAAACTGAAACATAAGAGACGATTGCACCTTAAAACTCATAGTAGACTTCCGGTAGATCTAGAATATTGGGCATAAAAGAGTCTCATAGATAACTAGATGATTGCAAAAATCCTTAAATCCTTATTCAATTTGGAATTATCACGTGCAATATAATATTAATATGATATAATGCTACGTACGGAATTCTCAGGACACAAAACCTATTTAGACCCGTCTGTGTTTTTGTTAAAAAATAATACGAGGATTGATCATATATAAACGAGCCTTTGTTCATAAAACATTTATTTTGAAAAGTTTCACAAAACCACAAATTTCTCTATTTTTCGACATATCCCCCTTGTTTGTCTATACATTTTTCCCAACGCATTGGTAGTTTTTTCATCCCGTTTTCATAAAAAGAAACAGGGCGGGTGTGTATCCAGTTGCGCACAAACGCCTCCACCTGTTCATTGGTCTGGAATCGCTCGCCTCCTAGTGATTCTTTGAGGGGCCCAAACATGTGGAAAACACAAGGGGATAGGTCTGGGCTATAGCGTTATCGTGCAAGAGTAACACGTCACAAAAGAAGTGCGTCCTCCTTTTTCGGCGATAAGCAAGTTTTACCTGACTGAGAAGTCATTAGTACAGACAGTAGTAGGCTGCATTAATGGTTCTTCGCTCGTGCAAAAAATCGACCAACAGCACCCCTCCCCTGTTCCAAAAAACCGTGGCTAAAACTTTGCCTGCAGACAGACGTGTTTTCGGCTTCATTGGGTTTGATTCATCATTGCGCCGCCACTCCAGGCTTGCTCGTCTTGATGTTGTAATCTAATGGTGTACCCACGTCTCATCGCAGGTTACAATTTTATGGAAAAAATCACCTTCCTCTCTAAACCGAGTAAGAAGCACCTGACAGATGCGAACTCGAACAGCTTCTTGATCTTCACTCAGCAACTTTGGAACCCAACGAGCTGCAATTTTTCGGAATCCCAAATTTTTCGTTATTATATGGACACTCCCACTAATGCCGAGTTCACCAAATATCTGAAGCACAGTGGCGTGGCGGTCTCCTTCAATAAGGTAAGGTTTCTAACGTGTGCAATGTTAACCGGCGAAATGCTGGTGCGCGGACGACGAGAATGATTTACATCTTCGACACGAGTAATAGGCGTAAGCTAATCGTTAAATTCTTTGCACCAAACTTTTACACGTGGCCGCGAAAGCGTGTTTTTTTCAGAATTGTGCTTGTAAACTGCGGAAAATTTCAGCTGGTTTCACGTTTTCTCGTGTAAGAAGCTTAATAATAATTAAAAATTGGATGATTCAGCCGTTACTTTGTGATAATTCATCTTAACAAAGTAGTGTTTATTCATTTATCGTTAATAATAATTCGTTGCGCAACACCTCTATGGTTTGCACCTTTTTCTCTCTTATTCTGATAGCTATTAATCAAGCGAACACAGCAATACGACGCGTCGTTTCCGTGCCACCTAATATCCCCACTTCAAGTTCCTAACACTCGAATGCGCCTTGAACAACTATCTGGCGCGCAATTAAAAAAGGCTCGTTTATATTTGATCCACCCTCGTATAATAAATACTTAATACGCATACACCGAACTACTTCACCTACTTCAAAAAAGGTGTTATAATATATTATATCAAGATTTTTTACTCTAAGTGGTATCTTTATTGCTATCACCAGCTTACTTTATTATACACTAGTTTTATTTTTATTAAAATTATTATTTTTATTTAACGAATCCTGTTTGTTATAGTTAAATAAATTACCTCAGCATCCCAAATTGTTATGATATGAGCCATCCCAATTAAATATCCACTTCGTAAACAACACTACCAGAACTAGAGATTTGTTAAAACACAAACGTCTTCAAGTTGAAATCAACTTGTTATCACTCCGATTTTATAGATCACTTTTCAATAATATCCGTCGCGATCATATTCTGTAGAAATGTAATAAACAAACTATTTAGCTCGCTTCCCACCATCTCCATCGGTACCATTTTTTGCTCACATTTTTGTTGATAAGATGTTTGTCTTCGTCAAATTGAACTGTTGTAAGAGTAAAACTGGATCGATCATTTTAACGAGTTTATGAATTCATTTAAAATAGAAATTAAAAACGTGCGAAAAATATGCGATTCTAATAAATTAATGTACTAAAAGAAGTACGAAAACAAATAATTAATAAAAAAAAAGAAATCACTTTTTAAAATATCCCAAATTAATTAACAGGTCATATCTAATAATTTAATATTTTACACCAGTTTGAAGACAATCCCATAATAGATTATTAATAACAATTATTAAACATTGATATTAACAGTCAAATAATACGCTACACATGTATTGTATAAGTACTGTATTTTTGATTTTAATAAATTAACAATCACTCTTTATCATACTAGAAAGTTATTATCGTGTGGACCTCAAGGGTTGCACGTTGTTATTGTCATGTATTTATTTACTTCCTTCAAATTACACTAGTTAACTAGCAAAATAAATTCTTATAACGATAAAGAAAACACAATAATTATTTCGCTACACAGTGGTTTGTTCTGGTAGATGAATAACGTTTTACACATTTTCATTTATGTATTATATTAATTAACAGTGGCGTATTCTTCTAATTGAAGAAACAAAAAAATAAATATTTTGTAACTCAACATAATGATTTATTTCATGCTCGTAAATACGTTTTTTTAAATGAAATTTAAGCCTCATTGAATCAATTTTCATCCAAGCACGATTAAATGATTTTTCATTATTATTATTGGGCATTCAAATACAATCTTTTTTTCACTATACATATTTTCTCATATGTCCAAATGTAATAAAAGTTAAAAGAAATATTGTAAGTTATACTAGTTATATAATTACGTCACCGAAATATAAAAAAAAATCAACGTTATGGGCCGCTCTGTATTAATTTATGAAAAAACACCATCCTAGCGCCATCTGCTATAATTTTGATTCAACAATTAATAGTATCAAATTGGCTGTCGCGAAATGAGATTAAAGGTTGATTGAAGGAAAATACAAACGACTCAAACACTATAACACAAAATTGATTGATTATTATTATTATTTTACGACTATTAATTATAATGGTGACTATTCAGGTCACCTAAAAATATGCACAATATTATTAATATTTGTTTCTTCTTTGGTATTATTTATTTAAATTTTGGAAATATACTTATTTTTTGTAATTGCGCAAATTAATTTTGCTATATTTTTAAATTTAAATTATTTTACATGTCCTCAAATAATCATTCTAAGACGTAGATTTTTAAACATATATAATTAATTGGTCTAGACGCATTCTCTCATGAATTCTACAATATTAATATTCTTCTTCATAAAAGGTACATATAAAACAAATCTGTAGAAAAAATAACTTGGTATTAAACGCAATATGCTCACTTATAATTAAAGTAAAGTTTTAATTTTATACGATATATTTTAGGAAAAAAATTAACTTAGTTAATTACGTTCTTACGTAATTGCCAAGGCAGTTTATTAATTTTTCTTTAAGAGAAAATCTTTTTATATTATTAAAATTAATTTTGCATAGTACTTTGTATCACAATCGTCCGCAATAAAATGATGTTTGTAAAAATAATTTCTAGAAACTTTTGTCTCTTTTGGTATTTTTTTAGAATATCTTTTTAAATATACTATTCAAAGTTATAAAGAAAATACAAAAGTATAAAAATCTTCCTTCAGTCCAAAGAATAAGATAAGAGTAAGAAAATGACCCTGATAACAGTTAGTATAATTTAGGATCACTCCAATAGTTAAGCATAATTATTTTGGGTGGTCAAACTTTTCTGCCAATTTATTTCTGTTTATTATACGTACATCTAACAAGATATATTTCAAAATCGGGACCAGTCAACCACCAAAATAATTGTGCTTGACTATTGTCATTGTGCTTTTTAAAGTTTAGTTTTTTTTGTATATTACTAGTACCTGTATACAGGCTTTTTGAAATATTCACTGGACTACTAACTATATAATTAATTACTGACCTCAAACAATTAAATTGGAGATATCTTAATGTTATGAATTATTAATAAGTATAAGGAATAATAAATACATTTTTTTAGAAAACTTATTACTCACTGGTATGAGGCCATTTTCATACGTTTATCGACTTTGGTCATTTGAAGATTCTAAATCAACTAGAAACACCTTACAGGGTTTGATAATTAATCGGCAATACTTTTGACAGGCAGAAGGAAAATGAAGTGATCCTATATTTTTATTTTGTATTTCCATTCAGCAATTGCTTCTATTTCAATAGATAAATACTTTTATTTTAAATAAGTAATTTTCAGTAAAAATAAATAAATAAGTACATATTCAGTTAATAAAGCAATACAAAAACGTTCGTACATTTTCTAATCATTAATACATATATCACATGAAAATGTTGGAATAATAATTATTTAAATATATTGTTATTATTTTAGAAAAGCATCGTAACTACATTGGTTTAAAAAAAAACGACATGCAAATTCTTTAAATTAATAAATAAATACATTACCTTCGAAAATCTATTTATAATATCCAAAATAAATATGATACCTATTACGACATATAAACTGAATCTTTAAATTAGTTTAATAGCGAAATAATTAAAATCTTAAAGACGATAAAATTTTCTGTAAGTTATTATAATCAACTTCCAAATCGATCAACTTTGGATCTTCTGTAACTGGTAAGCAAGATCGTGGGATTGTTACCGAACCCACCTTTACTGGTTTTGTTTCTTTAAAGGCCTACAACAAAATTAATAAACAAGTAAAGAATTAATTACCAAATATCACGGCAATTCAACACTTTTAATAAATAATAAGGATTGTTTTTAGATTTTAGGATTCAATTCTGCATTAAACAATAATTAAAATTAAACATACAGATACAATAAATTTTTACTGAAATTTTTAATGAAGTATTTTAATTCATAATATTGCAATTTTGAAAAAAAAACAATGTAATAATACGAAAAAAATCAAAAAAATGAGTAACTGCCACTTTGTGCATTATGAAAAGAGGACAAAATTAATACGTATAAAGATTAAATTATAAAGGTTACTAAACCTTAAAATTTTACCTTTGTCATCTCTGCAGTTGGGAAAATGGTCAAATCAGTTTCGATATGTCCTCCATGTTTCCTCGTAACAACTTCAGTAGCCACCTTTGATTGGAATTCCTCCGACCTCCGTCTCAAATGCAGAAGTCTGTCAGTCTCTTCCAAGAGATGTTTTTTCCACAAAGTTGGGCCATTACCACTTTTGGCTTTGTAAATGCTGGGGAATCTCGGTGTTGCTAACGTTAACAGTATTTCCTGAAACCAAATAATAAAAATTGGTCTCTGTTATATAATAAAACACCCTTATAACAACTTTTAATCTAAAAGTAATAATAATAATCATAATAATCACATTACACATTAATTTTTACCTGTTTTAGATCAGAACCTTCTCTATATAGTGCCTCAAGAATTTCATCCTTTTTGTCTTCAAATGTTGGAAGAGGTTCGAGACTTTTAACTTGTTTCAGCATTTTTTCGCTTTGCAATTTTAATCGCTCGTTGCGTTCATTATGGAATAATTTCCGTAAGTTGTCGATCTCTTGCATAAGAAGGGGCGAATCTTTTACAACTGCTGGCAAACATGGTCCCAGAGAAGGTTGAAGGGACGACATTCCTGAAAACAAAACTGAGTCAGTTAATAATGAAAAAAATCGTTATTATATCTAAGAAGTAAGAAAATAATAATATTAACTGGCTAATATTTTACGGATATTTTGTTCAAATAATTTGTGATATTGATTCATAAATTTTTCGGAAGTATCTTTAGAACTAATTACTTTTTCAGTCATTATTTTTTAAAAAATATAGTTTTTTACAATTCAAATATATAATTCAAAACAGATCATATAAAAATTACTCAACGTTTGAACTTATAAAAACTAGGATGATAAAATATATAAACTCGTAGAAGACAAGTCTAAATATTATAAAAATTATAATATATTGTTAAGCACGTTGTTTTAAAGTTTTTCTATCATTAGTACCATTTTCAAATGACACATTTTAAATAGTTTTAAAGTAATATTTATTCAAAGACTAATATTTCAATCTCACCTGATTTAGTCACTTCTAAGAGAGCTGTCTTCGGCTTCGCATATACCTTCAATCTCTCCTTCAGTTCTCCCTTTTCGCTTTCTAAAGAGTCGATGTCGCTTTGAAGATGATCGAGAGTCTCTTCGAACTCTTTCTCCTTCTTCTTGAAATTATTGTGTGCCTCCTCGAGTTTACGTTGCAATTTTTCGATGGTCAGCTCATAATCCTTGTTTACATTGCCCAATTTCTTCTCTGCCAATTCTTTCCTAATCGTCATCTCTGACAGTTGTTCCTGTTTCTCCTTCAAAACCTTCCTCAATTCCTTGATATCTGATTCCTTGTTCTCCAACTTGTGTGTTAGTGTTTTTGTTTCTTCTAATTCCTTTTTAACAGTATGTGCACGGACGTGAATGGGCGGTGTTGGCTATAAAAACATGGATGAAAAAAATAAATATACATATAAATGGTGTCCGCTGACCTTTTCTTCCTTCTTGGTAACGGCAATATCATACTCATTATCTTGAAGGAATTGGACCACTTGTGTTACATGTGTAATAATAAAGCTTAGGGATTGTTTAATGCTTTGAACAGGTCCCAAGTCATCCTGTTCGTAAATTTTATCACTGGCAATACTGGCAAAGTCTTTTATTTTATCCTGTGATAAACCTTTGTCCGAATCTGAAAAGAATATGTAATAAGAGACTAATATATCGAATTCTATTCATTATTATAAGCATTTATTATATATATGTTAGTTGTGAAACTTAAGGAATTATTATTTTTGTGATTTAACTTGCCTCCACTGCTACCAACAGTCTGAATAGCATTCTTCACGATGTCGTGGAGGAATTTTCCAACTTTTCCCGATTGATAAAAGCATGTTTGTAAATTTTCCATTATATCTTTGCTTAAACCTAAATTGGTAACATTACTATCTGGGGGAAGTCTCCTCTTTATCTGTTTTAACTGTTGCTGCAATTGGTCAGCTGTAGTGATAATATATTGCAACAGAAGTCCTACATCTCCTATATTAGCCCCCTACAAAAACAAATAAAGAATATTACGTCATTAAGAATCAATTTTAAATTGATGTATCTCTCTACTATTTTCAATTACCTACTGCCCTAACAAAATAAGAAAGCAAATACATTAGGGAATATTATTATTATAACAGTCATTCACTTTTGAAGGCAACTTAGAAAAAACTTACATTAAAGACGAAACATTGTTTATCAATTGCTAAAATACATGTGCTAAATTTTATTTTATTAATTTGGGATTGATTTTTTATTTTCTCTTTATATAGGAGACGAAAAGCTAGAATAAGTATTCAATTTTCAATATCTAGGAAGTAATATAAGCCAGGATGAAAAAAGTGGTAGAGCCATAAAAAAAAAGATAGCACAGGGTAGAGTTGCTTTCAACAAAAAGAAACTACTTATGTACTCGAGAACGGTTAATTTAGAAATTTGAAAACGATTATTAGATGTGGTATTATGAGCGGATGATGAAAATACTATGGATAGAAAAGGTAAGAAATGAGGAGGTACTAGAAAGAGTAGGAGAACATGGAATTCAATAAGGGAAAGAAGAGATATGATTGTAGGACACTTTCTAGGACCTGAAGAGCTAGTTAGACATATTAGAGGCAGTAATAGGAGTAAAAGGAGACGGAAGATCTAGTTAGGGATGTACGATATTCTAGTTTCAGAGAAATGCGAAGATTGGCTCAGGATAGAGAAGAGTGGAGTGGATGCCCAACCAATCTTCGGACTGACGACCCTATGATGTTGATGATAAATCTAATAAAAATACAGAAAAATAACCTTCATTTACGATTTTCTTACCTCCATTAAACATCTAACAACTACAGCATCGTTATTGAAACCATCACAGGCGCTGACTAATAGTTTGACGTAATCATTCAACAACAGGTTATGATTGTGCTTCGTTTCTGGTATAAACAGGACCGGATACATCGTGTTAAAATAAGAAACGCATTTTTCAAGAGCTTCAGTAGGGATGTTTTCGTCAAGCTGGTCGCGTTTGACCAGTTCAACGAAACCGTCGATTACTTTTTCTTGTGCAGCCATCTCGGGATAAGAAGAGCCTACTTTTAGAAGAGACTCAGGTGTGCATGTATTGAGGGAATGGAGGTATTGATGTAGAATTGTCTAAAAAGAGAAAACGTTTATTTACTTTCTTTATAATCTTGGCAATATTTTATTTTCCTTGTTAAATTTTATTGTTAAGTACTAGCAAATATTTACACTTATTTTAATATAAACAAAATAATAGCTTTTAAGAGCTTTATGAACTTTGAATCATAAAGACCGAACGTTGTTGAACTAATTATATTTAATAAACAATTTTTATTTATTTTTAATTATGGTTAATGTTGGTCTATGTAATAATTTGTCATATAATTTAAAATTAATATCAATTAATATATGTAATTGGGATATTCTTGAATACGACTAAAGTAATTTACTTATTTGAACTTCTCAGTTATTACTTACCAGAAAACATAATTTAATGAATAAATAAAATATAGTGTTTTTAAACATTATAATTCAATAATTTTTGAGTAAAATGCGCACGATATATCAAACATACTTTTGTTATAAAAAAGAGACTCGTTAAATTGTTAAGTTAGCTTTACCTGTAAGGCATAGATATAAAACGACAAATGACATCTAAACGCATATTGTTCGACAGCGTGTCCCTGAATAATGGTAGTTCGGTCAATCTTGTCAACTGTAGGAAATTTATCCTTTATTTGACCAAGTAAAATTTCGGATTTGTGTATTAATCTCGGAATTAATAACAAAACCAAAATTGCATCGTGATCGCCTGAAACAAACAAATTTATTAATAATAATTAAACTATTAACTTTTAAAGTATGCATTTACTTATTATTTTAGCACTCAATGCTAACAGGTATTCAGTACAATGCAGTTAAAATAATTCGAAGATAACTCACCTCCTCGATTCATAAATGTGTCTGGCATAAACGACGACAAATATTTGATGTGCTGCTGCAGCTGAGAAATGTCAATTCTGCGCAGTTCCAAGTCAATCGCTTTGATATGGGCCTTGGTTTCGCTGAACATCTTCTTGAAGTCCATAATTTCCGGCAATTTTGACACGGGTTTACTTGTTTCCGTTTCAAGACGATGTTGCAAATCCAACGACTGTTCTTGCAATTTTTGTACCAATTCCCTGAATTTGCTTATTGTACTCTCTCTATCCGCTATGGTCTCCAAAGCGGCATCTCTATCACGAAGGGCCTACAAAGTCAATAATTTTCAGAAAATTTCGATCAAGAAAATGCACTAAACTGTTCAGTTTCATGTAAATTCCAGGACAACAATTAAATAAAAAATAGAAGTACTTACTTCTCTTACGGCACCATTAGCCATATCAAGTTCTTCTCTCAAATCAGCCTCTAATTCTACATTGCTTTCGACAAGCTGATCGTTCATGTCCTGAAGGGCTTCTAAATCTGCGACTTCTTCTCTTAACTGAGCTACTTTTTCTTCCAAGGTCAGTTTTTGTTCCCCTAATATCACAACCATTTCTTCTGCACCTAAAGCAGCGTCGACCTAGAATCAAAAACATTTTTTTAGAGTTAATTTAACAACAATGCTATTAGAGATATTTAAGCACCTGTTCCTGCAGATCAGCTACTTGTTGTTCAAGTTCATCAACTCTAGTACTTAGTTTCTCTTTGGTTCTACTTAATTCGGCAATTTCAGATTTCTTCTGGTCCATATCCTTCATCAATTTCTGGAACTCGTGCTTGTCATGAGCAGTCAAGTCACGCATTCTCACTAAAGTTTCCCTCAATCTTGCGTTTTGCTGTTCCAGCTGTTTCAATTCGTAAGAAGAAACATTTCCTTCCTGTTGATCTCCTAAAAAATGTATCAAAACTAAGAAGTAACTACAACTGTTAAAAAAAAAGTATATAATCAACCTGGTTTTCCCTGCATTTCGGCTTTCAAAAGTTCCAAATCCAAAGTCACTTCTTCTAATCGTTCTTTTGTTACTTCCAACTCCAGCTGTAACGTTTCGGCCTTTTCTTCGGCCATTTCTTTGTCCAAAGTTGCCATTTCAACAGTTTCTGCAAGATCAGCCATTTCTTCTGCATGCCTCTCTTTAGCTTCGATTGCATCCTTTGCATCCTGTCTAGCTTTCTGCAAATCCCTCTGCAAACTTGCCTGAGACTCCATAATTTTTGCTTTGAATTCCAGCAATTGTTCCAGCTGTAAAAGTAAAATTGAAGCATAAAACATTCTGTTTCTACTAAAATTTGAGACCATACTTGAATCTTAAGTTTATCATAGTCTTTTAATTTCTCTTTATCTTCCAGTCTTTTTATTTTTAATGTTTCTAATTTTTCTGTAAGGTCCTTTATCTGTTGGTCTCTATTGTCCAATTCTTGCTGGTATTGCAACTGTGTCAGCTTTTCTTCAACTGAAGATGTAGGAGTTGATGTAGGATTCATAGCTTGACCTGCAGTGAACTGAGGTTTCAACGTTTCTACGAATCCGGTCTAAAAAATAAAACCAAATTTAAAAATAAATCTTCGGTATTGGCACAATTATTTTTATAAAATTTCAAAAATAAATCAAAGTATAACACAGTAAGGAAATAAACACTTTGCGTAGCCACAAAAAATCTTGCCGAATGTTTTGAAAGTTCCCAGACATGCCGAAAACAATTGTGAACAAACACACATAATAGTAACCTAAATGATTAAATTCAGAATAATAATTTAATAACGCAAATGTATGCGATAATTGACCTAAGTTCAATACTAACGCTCACGTACCATATCGTCAGTATAAAAAAATACTTGTATCAAATTTAAATAATAACTCAAAAAGCATTACAAATCGTAATAAAACATTGCTTTTAAACGAATGTCAAGAAACGTAGTAACATTATCTAATTGAAAGAAGAATTGAAAGGGATAAAAAATGTAATAAGAACTTGTCCGCCTTTTCTGGTGTTATAAATTTATTAAAGAGATAATATAAAATAACATTTTTAACAAAACGTTGATAATAATGGGTGATATAAGAAACTCCAGAAAAATAATTTTAATAATAAAACGAATACAACATAAACCAAAATTTAATGAAGTTATTCTATACAGAGTGTTCCATTTCGAATTGTCTTGAGAGATAAGGTTAATAAAATGGCTTCAGAAAAACTAATAAAATTTATCTGGGAATATGATAATGAAAAGATTGAGAAAATAACTGAACACCTAAAAGATCTTGAGATCCAAATTGATCTCCACTTTTTCAACATATACAGTGGTGCAAACATACCAGAAGAAATTTTTGATGAGGAAGACAACAGAACAGCATTCATAGCTACACATATCTTAGAAGTTGGATTCATTAAAGAAAATCTTCAGGAAAATATCAAAATGGCTCTCAAACAACAGTGGTCGCAAAACATATCAAATGTAACAAAATTTTTAATAGTATCAGACAGTCGAAATTTGATTTCTGGTGATAAGTTCGATAAAGTCATTGGATGTCAGGATACTGCTGAGATTGAAGAGACAAAAACCTCCTCGACAATGACCAGGAACAATATGGTGGGAACACAAGCAATGACATCTCAGATAATGAAGAAGAAGCAGAGCAGGTACAACAGAGCAAATCTAAATTTTGTCCAAGATCTTTTGATCAATCACAATCATCTACTACACCATTGGAGGACCCAAAATCAGTAAGCACTGAATTAAGAAAAAATCAGCGTATTAAATTACCAACCAACTCAGAAGAAGGAGTTATTAACAATATCGAAATCCAACATTTATTAAATTCCCCAATCTCTATACTACTATCTGGAAAAGAGAAGGATTTAACATGTTCCTTTATTAAATCAGCATTATCTACAAATTTAAAGAATCATATTATGAAAGAAACATTTAACAATCATATATGGAGAAAAATTCCAAAAGATGTTACATTAAAAGACTTAATGAAGACAATATTAGAGCAAGAGAACATTTATCATTTTGTATCCGATATTCAATTGGATCAATAGATGGAGAGACAGATGTCTTAACAAAAATTGACATCCCCTTAAAAACTGCTATTAAAAATCTCAACAAAAAAGTAGAAAAGAATACTAAGATATTGGATAGTTATTATGAGAAATTATCAGGCATAAGTGTGATTACCTTACATCAAGAGATGGAAAGCATTAAATTAAAACTTGATACAATAGATCAAACACTTCAAAATTTGGATGTTATTTAAAGGAACTAAAATAACAGATCAAATTAAAATTAAAAGAAAAGAAATTGTTTTAGATGAAGAGAGTGAGGGTGAAGAACTAGATTTAGAGAGATTTAAAAGCGAATCTACAAAGATTGATACCTTACTCAGTGATGAAGAAAGTGAAAGGGAATCTATATCATCAATCTTTTCATAAATAAAGAAGAAAGTCTTGTAAATCCCAAAGTTATGATTCTGTAGATGGAGTAATATTTTGTTAAATTAATTGAAATGTCTTGTTTATAACTGTCTTAAAAATTAATACTACCAATTTTACATCTTAACAAATTAGGAAAAAGTGTATTGTTTTACTTTGATCTATTCTCGAAATTTTAGCAATTTAATAAAGTTGAAATTAAATAAACTTACTTCGACAAACGAGGCTCTTTTAGGTATTTGGCTAACAAATTCCGATTCGGATTTTTCAACAACAGGTGAAGTTAAATGACTCCTGTTATCAATAAGAGATGTTCTACTTTCTGACAAAGATTGTCTGCTACTGGCTAAGGACTGACGACTACCAGCCAGTGATATTCGTGAGCTACAACGAAATATGTTATAATCAACTGTGCTACTAATAATTTAAAAAATATTACACATGAAGAAGCTAAAAGTCCTTTTTATTTGAAATATAAAAAAATTTTAGTTCTTGATTTAGTTGGAAACCTCTAGAGAAAAAGTTTTTAACTTTTGGTAATTGAATTATATATCAAAAAATATTTTATTGTATCAAATATTAAATTAATTACTTTATGGTGTGCCCAGTAAAAAAAATAATTAAGCAAACAATCCCGTTCTAATCAACATTTAAAAACATACATTACTGTTATATCAGAGATATTTCCTACCTAAAGCCCTTTGATAACACACAAATATTGGTAGTATTTATACAAATATTTATAAAACTCAATTTTACTTTGCACTGTTTTGCTTTATTTCTCAATACGGAACTGAGTTGAGTGCAAAATAAAATTGTTTTATTTACTTTTAACAGCAGACCTGGATCACGATTTCGACCTTATTGGATCTCATCAGCAGGCCATAAACAGTCTCGATAAATTGGTAATCAAATCAAAAGAGCTTTTTAAAAGTAAGTTAAATATATATATCTAGTTATGGCAGTATATTGTTATCAACTGATATCTGCCGCTTACTAAGATTTTATACTATTCATAGATATTTGGTTTACGTATATAAGCTGTGTCGTCGATCCTGTTTGACGAATAGATACCTTGGTTAGGCCCTTGTCTAACATATAAAATCAGTTACAGCTAGTGGACGCGATATACTGCCATAACTAGAGATTATTAATTTTGAATAGAACATTGTTTAGGTTTATATAAAACACCCCGCATTGTAATATAATAATAATATTTGCAAAAAAGGCTTCTTTTATTATTCCAGAAGAGTTAAGAAAAGAGCTACGGCGAAAAAAAAGGAAGAAGTTACATCCCCGTTTTAATAACATATATATATAACAAAATAAATTAATAAATTAATAACTTTCCCAAATATAATTAAATATAAACCACCATGTACATTAATTACATTATTTAGACACTCCTACAACTTACATCATGTTTAGTTGAATAGTTTTTGCAACTTCTTATATTTTCTTCTCTAATTATATTTCAAAATAAATTTTTAGCACAAAACCCATAAGCGCAAACTATATACAAACAAAAACAAAATTAACCACATAAACAAGTAATCAAATTTATAAAAATGAAAATACCTTGAGGCAGACAGTGTTGGTGTATTTTTTTGGGGAGACGTTTTACGACGTATTCTGTCCATTGTGAATGCATTGAAATTATAAAAAAAATCGCTCAATATTATTTAAACTTAAATGTATGTGCAATTATTCATATACGATTTTAAACTTACGTTGTTGGCTTGGGTTTTTGTCCAATACTTCAGGGTTGACAAAAAATTACAAAAGAAAGTAATTTAGTTAAGAGTAAAAGTCAAATTAAAATAAGCCAAATGCCCTTACGTGCTATGACGAGTTCTCAGTCTAGATGCAGAGCTCTCATCTCTACTGGTGTCTTTTGCTTCAATAGGTTTACCCCGATCATCTAATGGAATAACCTGAGAAGGCCGAACAAACATTCCAAAATTTTCTTCACACTACAAACAATTATTTTATTTACTTGAGTATCTACGAGACAAAACAACATAAAATTTTTAGTTACTGACGGAAATACACAAGTTAATTTCTGTGAATATTGTAAGTACGCTATGATAAATTTTTGCAGACCTGAAAATAAGTGTGCCCTTTGATGGTTCCATTATTTTTTCCTTTAGCTTCATCCAAAATAAGACCAATCCATTTTCCTGTTGCAAAATTAGTGCCTCCACAAAAAGCAACTGTTCCTTGTACATCTTTTCCCGTAACTTCAACTCTCCTTCCAACTTTTAAGAATTCCGACATCTCAAATTAAGTATACTTCATACAATTGTCACCAAATGGTTGTAGTATATTTAAAATGTAAAATCTTAGTGTAAGTCTATTAAATATTATTTAAGAAGAACTGTTTTTCTAATTCTGACTCAAATATAAAATATTAATAACGATACATAACCCAACATTGACTGACAGATCAATTGTAGCAGGAGAAACTGTACACGGTGTCACATAATCGCGAACCGTAACTTTAATATTTCTTTAACTTATCTTTTACGATTTTACTAACCCAATAGATAACAACTTTATATGGTAAGATGTATATATTTAAAAATTAATAGTAACATTAAATGTATTCAAATTTAATTAGAAGTTGTGCGGGTTCCTACTGGGTTTCCCCCAAGTTCAAGCTGAATCTGAACTAAACTTTTACCTTTGGTCTCTATTACGACAAAGCGTATGTATATAACGCTTATAATACTTACTATTGTTAATATACCGTACACATAGGAAAAGCCAATAAGGCGGCCGATCGGAAAGAAAAAGCGCACCATGATAAATATCATTATCCAATGAAAACATTTAATCCAAGATCTGACTATTGGGTAGACTTGATCGGGTAATAAATCTTTTAATAAAATTTTAGAGTAAAAACCTAGGCCGGTTTCATAGCAAATTATAAATGCTACAAAGAGAATTACAGGTGCCATTAAATATGTACGACTATCTATACTCGGTTCCATTAACGTTAGATATACAGCACAACTAGCTAAATTAAAAGTGACCAAAATAGAACTTATCATTAGTGGCTTCTTAACACCACAAGGTATCGGATAATGTATGTAACTGCTAATTACCGTTATAATCCATAAACCGACCCCAAAATAAATGGAACCTAAAACTTTATATTGTGAATCCTTGTGTTGAAACTCTCTAAAGAGAGACACATTATAAAAAAGCAACGCGTAATAACCAGAAAACACTTCAAAAAACAACAATCCAAAAACTGTTAATATACCTTTCAAAACTACTTTGGAACTTAATAAATACTTTTTGTACATATCTGAAGATGTTGCAAGTTTTCGTCTTTCGTGTTGTTTCCTGATTTGTTTCACTTTTAATTGTATATTTGTTACGCCCCAATACCAGGACAGAGCTTTTACAGCTTCTACGGGGTTTTTCGCGTATAATATGACGGGACTATCTCTTGCAAAGAATAATATTAAAATATGAAATGCACATATACTGCAACATATAGTGCATGTTTTACTTATTCCCCACAGTCCTCCCATAACGTACGTAATCACAATTCCCAATACTACACTCGAATTAAACATCATCATCATGTATCGCATGTAATATTTTGTGGTACAATCGGTGAGAATTGTTTCTCCGCAAATTAAAAACGAAACCGCAGCAAAACCGGTCATCAAACGGACCACCATGAATATGTTGAAAGTTGTTACAATTGCCATTACGCCCCATAAAATGATTAGTAACAGATTTGCCAAAATCATGTATAATCTTGGACCAACTTGTTCCAATAGGAGGGACGCGGGGATTAGGCCTATGCAGCAGCCAAGTGCGGTCACGCTGACTATCCACGAATAGTCGCTGTCGTCCATATTTTCTATTCTTTTGGTTGAATTTTCTCCTTCCGAACTTCTCAACAGCATTTCATAAGTTATTGGACTTGACCAACCTACCACCATACCAAACGAAAATGTACCAATGGCTGCTATAAATTAATTGTTAATTGAGTATATATTGTATATATAAACTATAATTAAAGAAACTAAACAAAACTTTTCGTTAGGTAATAGTTAACTGCAAAAAATAAACGGCAGTAAGCAAAGTTAATAAATAATAAAAGGGAACTAATACTAAATACTATTATTTTCAGTTTGAGATCTTTGAATTTTGATAAAAGATTTTGAGAAATCGAAATTTGTTTTCTCTAGACATTGTGCACCGATATTAATAAATTAAGCATAACTTTCATTCATATTAACAAAATCATTAGAAAAAATATTTTTGGAAAGTTTAAATTGTTTTTCGAATTTTAGTATTTTGTTAGCACCTATTTATTCCAAAAAGGCGAGTGAGATTTTTGCGGGGCTAATTCTTTATGCTTATAGTTTGAACAAAGTATTACCAACAACAGTATTTTTGAGTTTGTACCATCCGTATTCATTTTAAAAAAACTCAAATATATATATATATATATATAATAATTACTTACCACAAATTCCTGCATACATCTGAGTAATAAAGCGTCCACGTTTTGCCTTTGCCTGTCTTTTTATTAAATCTATCTCGGTTGTGGTGTAAGGAGACCGATCTCCGAAATCCGGTGCTGTAGACATTCTACGGTGGTCCTCTTCATTAAAAAAAATATCGTAAATACTGTCGTCTGTTTTCATTCTCTTTTTTAAATAAAATACAGTTAAAATAGAAACAAACAGAAGATACTTATAAATATGTATAAAATAAACTGTAACAGTGACTTTGCCACTTGACTTTTCAAGTGAAAATATTATCTTAATTTTACTGTCACATTTTTTATATCCAGTAAGTCAGTCCCATCATTTCAGGAAATACAAAAAATTGTTATATGTACTGGCTAAAAAAATTCGTTATTAACAGAAAAAAAATGTGGCACTAATACCATTTTGAAAAATGTTTGTAGTATACGATTCTTTTTGTTGATAACGAATTTTGAGAAACAACACATTAGAGCACAACTAATATACTAGATAATTTTTATTAATTCATAATCAAGATTTAAGTACCAACATACATTGTTTGGGTACTTTTAGCGTATCAGCACCTGTCAATTTCCATATAAAAATGGTTTAATCAATATAAACATTAAATAATAAGGCAATATTTGAATCAGTTTATTATAATAAACGTATTTCCACCATTAATAAATAAATAGTATGATATCAAGCCTTTGCTATCACACGTTTTTACAATATCTGTAGTAGTTAGCTGTTATTATAATATTGAAAAGCAATATCTTTTAAGAACCAAAACTGCCATCATTTACAAAGATAATTATTTAAAATCGCGAACGCAACGGCTACGCTACGACAAGAATAATTATTTTGTAAGATTGCAAAGTGTAATAAGAAAAATTACATATCAGAAAATAATAATTAACGATTAGGTACATAAAATAGTACGGCGTACACCAACAAGAAAATACAGAAACGAAATTGCTAAGGTACAAAAAGCTTAATTTTAAGAGCAACATACAAGTTGCCGACTCAAGTTGGTCCTCATTATTAAAAATTAAATTGACTGAACACTCTTTTTTCAAAGGTATAAAAAATGTTTGGTTAAAAGTAGGTGAGTAGCAGTAAAGTCAAAATCGAAAAATTCATTTACTTTTACTTAATAGATCTTTAGAATATGCACTTGAATAACCATTCAAATATTTTCAAAATCTACTCAAAAGGCAGTTTTTAAACAATATAAAAAAGAAAACTATATCTTTTATTCTTTATCGAAGGGCAAAAATTGGCCTAATTTACCTATTTACTTTTTAATTTACCAGAAGCTACACAAAAAATGTGTGTCTAGTATTACAGCATGATTAATATAAAGAGTGTTTAATCCTTTTAATATTATAAGCAGATAATAAACTTTGTCATAATTACATAATTAAATATTCCCAGTAGATTCGAAACGCAAAAAAAAGACAAAAATAATAATGTAAAATTTAATAAACACGCAAAATAATTTATACAAAAACAACCACAGATAAAATTTAGGAATATTTTAGATGTAAGGCGTAACTATACAACGAGTCTTAAGAGATAGCATCACTACATTGCAGTATACACTTACTTAAATCCATCATAAAAAAAAATTTACTACATACCTAAATTAAAATGTGCCACTTATTTACTATAAAATGTAGGCAAATTATTCCATTTTCCAATGTTGTGGATCAATCAATTAATAAACTAAAAAAAATGGCTACACTGTAAATTTTCACAATGAACAATAATGTAATAAAACATAAGAAAACGAAATTGATAATAATTATATAAATAGTGTGTATCCACATTGTAAAAAAAGAATTAATGTAATTTGTAGATACGATAATTAAAATTACCAAAATATAATAAATTAATTCACGATGCAAAATAACGTTGGAAAGTCCTTTTTCATAAAAATTAGTTTGAAAGGAATACAATATGCCATACAATAATATATTTTAGAACCATCACAATTATTTCAAGAACTCTGCAGCATTACATTTGAATACGTAGTTTTTTAACGGTTTATTTGTATGCTAAATAATCGAAAACGACATCTAGAATTTAACGTCACTGTAGATGTTTTCTACAGACGAAGTGGTGGATGAATACTAAACCAATGTAACGCTTAGTTTTGGCGTTTTCAAATTTTATTTCTATCCTTCTGTTTGTCGAAGTCAGTTCCACATAATTAAAATATAGAACAAAAAGGCTTTTTTTAAACAGAAGCAGATAGATAGATACCTGTGTTAAAGAAAAAAAATTACAAATTACTTTTATATAATAGACTTCATTTTCTATATAAAAAAATTATATAAATTCGAATAGAAAACCATATTTTTGTAATGTTATCTTATAGTTAACGAAACATTTGAAATGCATGTGGCAAGTGCTCATTGAATTTAAGGAAAACCTTTATATTCTTTTTAATTATTTAGAATAGAAGGAAGGGGGTTCAATAAAAAATGAAAATTTCCAAAATAAAACATGCTCTATTAAAAAAATCTACTAATTAAAAGCCCAATCGGTTATGTGGCAGAGTTTTTTGGTTATTGTTAATTATTTTATCACTGTAAAATTCATTAAAGACGAAACGGTTTCCTGTATATTGACAGTATGGTTTATCTATCACCTGTTGATTATAAATAATAAATTGACCTATAATAAAAGTAATAATAATAATAATCACTAAAAATAAATCAATTTGAAAGACAATACACCCTTAAAGCGTGCAAAGCGTTTTTTCCTGTTTCTATAAAATAAGAGGCTATATCGTTAATAATATATGCAATTAGAACACGTTATGTTATTTCAATTTTAATCGTTTTAACTTTGCAAAAAACATGTACCTAAAACTCTATTATTTTTCACATTAAACACTTTCTTTTTTGTTACTCAATTACCTTACAAACCTTCTTAAACCGAGATGTTAATTGATCAATTAATTAAAAATTACAATAATAAAATTACATTTAAAAAAACTACATAACATAAAAATCATTCCTATCGTCTTTATACACTTATGATAATTGCAGTATGATGAGGAAGTTTAATAAATTATTAATATTATTTTCATAAATTAAATTAATAGTGTGTGAATAACTACAATAATAATAATAGTTAATTATTATTATAAATAGTAATACACACCCCTTTGTAAAAATTATTTTGTTTGCTTGCTTGCATGTATTGGTTGTTCATAAAACAATGCCAAGTGCATCTTACATTCTAATAGAGAAAAGAGATTAAAAGCAGTAATAAGCACTATCGCAGTTGCTGCACGAAATTCTCACCGCGAAAAAAATAGTTATTTACCAAAACCGAAAATTTCAAACAGCAACCTTCCATGAACAGATGTCTAAGCAACATATTTGGTTTTATTATATTTAACTTTTTTTTCTTTCCATTACACCTAAATAATGCACCTTCGATCTTAAGACACCGGATCTTGGTTTTACTCTGAAACACAAAAACATCCTCATAAATCAATCAGTTAATAAGTCAGGATGGAAAAGCAGCAGAGTTAGAAGCGTTTGAGATGATGAAAATACCGTGAATAGATACGTTTAAGCTGTAGAAGTAAGTAAGAAAATGGAGAGATAGGATGATAGGACATAAGGGTCATCCTATGATTGGAAAGGTTGTTCTGATTAAGTTTAAAATTAGCTTTAAGGGTACATAAAACGTACTCGAAACGTGATGTGAACAAATAGTGAAATTCACAAAACGTTCTTGGTGTAAATTTCGGTCAGTAGCCAGTTTCGACAATTATGTACTACGAAAGACAAATAAGTAAAACTGAAGAAGAATCAAATTAGTAATGAAAATAGAATTTACCTTTTGCTCCAACAACAAGTGCTCGTTTTTGATCATCTAAGGGTTTCGGAATGCTCTGAGCAGCGTTGATGGCTCTTCCACCGGTTGTTAAAGAAGGATGATGTTGCTGTCCAGCACGAATAGGCTTCGCTATTTGTGGAATGGGGCCACGTCTGGCTAAATTCTTTTGTCTAACAGCTTCCTTAATTCGATCGACTTCGTATTGATACCTAATAAACAAACAACAAAACATGTGCTCAAAACGGTATTTTCATTCATACTAATGCTAACCAGTAAAATTATATACGATGGAGTCTACTGGTGCTTGATTGACATTCATAATAATGAAAAAATGAAAAATAAATTTTGTAAATCTCAATAAAATTATTATTATTTTTAACAATTGTTTTTTCAATCTAAAACATATGGTAAGATTTGCAATTAATTTTATGTACTCTGTTTGTTCTTAACAATAGTTTAAGTAAATATATTAAAAACAAAAAAGACATTAAAATCAATAAATCCGGAGTATATATAATTAATTGCAAATCTTGCGATGTTTTACGTTAGAATTTTTAAATTAAGAACAAATGAACATAAACATTTACATACCTACAAAAAAAACGATTCAAATTATGTGAATCATTTGATTAATAATAACCATAATTTTAACGAAAATTTCGAAATTGTACACTGAAAATAAATCATATAAACTGTCACTATTAGAAATTTTAACAATAAATGAATTCAAAATTAGTAATTTATTAATTAACGAACAAGTAGATGTAGGTAATTTTCCCTTACTAATCATCTTCCCTGTCCACATCCCCACCCCCTCCAATAGTATTAAAGGACAATAATATGTATTAGCTCCAAAGTATCTTTGTATTCTTCCGAAGAAGTCACAGTGTGACGAAATAATGGTTAAGAATAATTAAAAAAAAAAATTGAGATTTACAAAATTGTTTTTTCATCTTTTTGCCAGTAAAATTAATTTTATTTATTAGAAGTTACTGTTCTGTCTTTAAAAGTTACCTTTTGCGGTCGCGCATGGCTCCTTCTTTGGCCTCTTTCAGGGCGGATTCCAAAGCTTTGACACGTTCCATGGTGGCTCGAAGACGTTTCTCTAATTTAGGAAGTTCGCACCGCAGGTCAGCGTTATCACGAACTAATTGCTTGTGCACTTTTGTCAATTGATCCAAATTGTTTTCAAGGAACGAAATCTTCTGTTTTTGGGCCAACGAACCACCGTCCTCTTCATTATCATCTGATGTCATCGCTTTCTTAATGCGAGCCTGTTAAAGAAAAGACATCATGGGTGACGATTCACCATAGTTTGCCTTAGTTTACGAAGCATGTATAATGAAAAAAAATTTCTATTTTTATACTTAAAACCTTCAATCAAGAAATTGTTTATTAATATTACCGTATATCAATGATTTGATAAATAATGTAATGTATTTTAAAAGTGAATACTGAATTAAAACGCATCGTCTGAATAATTAATTAATTCGATCATCATCCATTTGATTAATTCAGATGTTACATATAATCTAACAGTCAAAGTTTCGTCAACAGATTCACAAGGAACAGGATAAATTCTAATTAACCCTGAATGTGTCTCGTGAAACTGGTGACGAAACGTCGTGCGTGCGAACCCTAAATTTGGTTAAAATCCAGAAAACCAGCTAGTGGAATGGATAATAGCCATAGAAGTATTTTATCAGATTAAATAAATAAATTTTCGATTCTCTCATAATTAGTCTATTTATACAATTTTAACCGTTTGTGTAGAATAGATAAAAACCGTTTCTCACCTGTAGGTCTTGGACGAAAAGTTTCCTTAGGTTGTGAAGTGTCTGAAGTTCTTTGGCAACGGTGTCTTCAAGTCCCTTGAGATCTTTGCGCGCCTGTTCACGACGCTCGTTGGTAGCACTGCAGAAAAGGGCATATCAGCATCAACCATTTCAACCATCACGTTCACGAAGTGTGTGCGTTTGGTTAGGTTTTATTTAAAAATAGAAACAACGAAACTTCAAATCACGTCTATATTCAAGTAATTCTTTTTTTTTATAATAGTATATCTATATTGCATTTTGCTTACACATTATCGTTTGCTTTGAAACAACAATCAATGTGACTAGCAGAGAGGACTCACTAAATTTACTAATTAACAATTTGCTAAATTGGTATTTTAACATCTCAAAAGCCTTAATAAATTAGATAACTTTTCCTCTTTTTTTAGGATGATATATTTTACATTCTGTTATCGTACTCACAGTCTATGAACATTTTTTTACAGTAATGAGTGAGAAAATAAATTTTCTAATTATCGTGGCAACAAACAATTAGAAAAAATAGCGTAATTTACGTTATTTACAAGTTAAGGCTCTCGGTGTATTGCAAATATTTAATCAAATTAAATTTAATTATAGACCAAATACAAATAAATAGCAATTTAAATGAAAATATTTTTTTTAAAAAAAGAAAATAAATAAATAAAACGGTATTGAATAAAAAAATAACAAACCATTTATAAAAAATCACACGAAATTCGTATGATAACAGGACACTTTTAGTAGGAATACAACACAAATTGGCTTAAAGTTAGCCATTTGAACTAATGGATATAACGATGGAGAATTTACAATTTTAAATATTTAATGAATCTATGAACGTAACTTATAAAGTGGCCGTTTATGAAATAATAATCTTGGAATGAATACAGGTGAATATTTTTTTTCTAGTCATAAAACTGACTAAAAAAAACGACTATCTATCGTTACTAAAGTTTTATAAAATTAATATAATGCAGTATATAAATTACCTTAGTTTTCTCATTTTAATTATTCAATTTGAATAAAATATAGATAAATATTAATAACAAATTAATGTACTAAGGATTTGTATGAAACTTATGGAGCAGGCTTGTTATAAAAATACTGTAATTTCTCCAGCCCCTTCTTTTTTTTATTACTAATCTTATATACCTAGTTTAACTTCCCAAATTCTCTTTGCATATAGATATGTTTTACGTGAAGAATTATGGCACTAAAGCTAAAAAACTTTCAAATAACACATTCTTCCACTAGTTTTTCATAATATAAAATTATTTCCAAAATGGCAGGCTTCCAGTTGTATCGGAAATATACATTAACATTAACGATTGAAAAATATTTAATAATACTTTGTAGAATCAATGGCAAAAACTATAGCTTCTAATTTAACATTATAAAAGCCCTGTAAATTTACAAACTAAAACAAAAATTCAAGAAGGAATTCAAAAATGAGAAAATATATAGGGTATTTTTAAAACAACGAAATGAATGACTACTTCAGTTTGATTCACCATCTTGGAAAGTATGATTTGAGATTAAACGCCATAAGTTTTCACCCTCTCACAAATGGGCAACCCTGTATTATATTCTTTTCCGAAGTGAATTGTTCCCCTAAAGGACATTTTGTGCCTCTGGCAATTAAAAAGTAAAAAAGGGAATGTTTTGTACGAATAATAGGCAAGAAAGGTAATTTGTAATCCTACTAAAATAAGCCTGTTTCTTCGTTTGTATACAAAAAGCAAATACCTGTACCTGACTAGAATAAAACTTTTAAATACAAAAGTAAATAAACATAGCAGTGCTATTTTACATGCACTTTGTATAAGAAGTACTATTATTATTATCATCATTATGCTTTTCCCTTACATTTCAAATAAAACTTAACCAAACAACGTGATGATTAAAAATTCTAAATAAAAATGAAATTAAAAAAAAGAGAAAAATAAAATATCACAGACAAATCGACAAGACGCGTGCGATTATATAGAAAATATATTTTGATATTATATAACTATATTAAAAAAAAAAAACTACTAAACATATCGCACTCAAAATAAATTTAGTAGCACTTAAAGAATACCGATTTCTTTCTTTTTATTTAAAGAACGAATAGGCACGGTAAATTAAATATTGCACCAACTGAATCCAAAAATTTCAAACTTCAAACTGAACATATTTAACAAATGTGCCTCTTTAAATTAGGATAAATTAATTAACCAAATAAATTAGTAAAAAGAAACTTGAAGCAATTATTTAAAATTTGTTAATTTATAATTAAATATGGAAAATACTGAAATTATATATATAACTTAAAAATAAAAACAACACTTTAAAAATAACAAGCAACTGAAAACTAGAAATTTTTACAAATCACACAGTAAATAAATAAAAAATATTTTTTCATACTTTCTATAAATTAATTTAAGAAACTTACGGAATTATTTAGGATTAAGGTAATAAATTTTTGGATCCAATTATATTGATTTAATCAATATTAAGTAGCAGATATCAATATGATAAAAAAATCTTTTATTTACAGTACAATCAAATACTGCGGACACTTGTGCGTTACCAATAATAATGTTAACGAAACGAGCAGATGTAGGTGAAAAGTGTGAATATTAAATATCGACATGGCGTATTCATTTTTAGAATTTTTTGTCAAAACGTTAAGTGCTTCTTTTTCCGATTTATCTACTTTTGAATATTTTTCGACCGAAATTTTGGCGTTATTTGCGTCATTTTTTGAAATTTTATCCCTATAAGGCAAAAAATCTTCCCAGTTACGAATCTTTCCGTTTTTCAAATGAACGGGCGAGGTGGGATACGAACCGGTAGAATAATCGTAACGATACTTATTGTCGTTAAAAGAAGGGACGAAAGAACAATTTTTGCTTATCTTATTGTCTACTGACATTAATTCCTGTAGCTTGTTCGACTTCTCGGACTCTTCGGCCTTCAATTTATCATAGTCGGACTGCAACTGCTGCTGAGCAAGAATAACCTTCTGGTTTGAGCTGTAACAAAAAACATATTACAGAAAAAAGAATTTACCACCTCCCCTATTTACAAATCCTAATCTCATGTAAACACGGCTATGGTAGAAGCAGATATAAAAACAGTTAAGATGGTACCAAATAAATTTATAAAGTAATTCTAGAATTAGATACCTTCAAAGAAAAGCAAATATTAAAAATATGCTAGAAGAGTACTGTAACGAATTTTCTAGTTCACTTATTTATTTAAAAATTGTTTATTTACAACCATTTATTTATCCATTTAAACACTACTAACAAGCTTAAACTACTTATTTATCTGACAAACAATAATGCACTTTATTTATATCATTTTGTATCTGGCCGTTGACTATTTATATTACGCATCCGGAAATCAACTGTCTCGCTGACCCAAAGACGAGGGTATATATTTACCGAAAGAAATTACTAGAAAACACGTGAATATATTTCGACCGCTATCCAAAGAAAACGACTTGTTATGACAACAGAATATTCTCGAGCGTCTATTGTTCGGTACCGATCGGTCGACATAAAACGCGCCACCTTCGGCTGCGTCAGCATTAATCGATTCACCGCACACACGTACACGTTCGTTACAGTACCATGAAAACGTTAAATGAGAAAATGCCGCAGTCTAAAAGAAAAAAGAAAACAAAACAAACAGCCCTTTCTAATAATACCGTACTTTCTTTTGATAATGAAGTTTAAAGGAAAATTATAACTGAAATCAGACACCAACACAGTTAATTATTGATGTACAACACTTACTCTTTGATGTCATTGATAAGCGACTGCTTCTCTGCAATTTCATCACGAAGTGCAGCAACTTGTTTCTGATGGGCATCCCTAAGTTGATCCATTTGTTGTTCCAAAGCAGCCCGTAGCTGGGCAGCTTCTTTCTTCTCGCTTTCGCTGACACTTTGAACCTGAAACAAGAAAAAAATATCTTAAAAAATGCTTCATATCATATAAAAAGATACACAAACCTGTTCAGCTGCCTTCAACTTAGCACATTCTTCTCTCAATGCGTCTATGCTCTCTTCGAGACTTCTCTTTTTATTCTCCGCTTCTCTCATTGACTCCTGCAGGCTCTTCATTCTGGCTTCGTGTTGAGAAATAAGGAGTCGACATTCGCTCAATTCTTTCTCGTATTCCGTTACCTTCCTGTTACTGTCCTGTTGTGATCCTTCAATTTCGTGAAGACGTGTGATTAGATTGGTAACTTCGGTCTTCATTCTCGAGATGTATAGTCTGGCTACAGTGAATTCTTCTTCCAGTTTAGAGGCATCGTTGGAAACTTTAAGTTCAGGTCCTTCTCCGCCTATGGTAGTGCCAATCTCGCCAAGTTCTTTCAGTAAATTGCCGAGCATATCGGTTATGCGCTTCTTTTGGTGCGTACTCATATCTTTGAGCTGCTGAAGTTCAGATGAGGTAGAATTTAGAGATGCCTGCTTTTGCATCAGTTCTTCCGAGAGAGACTCCATCTAAAATTAAAATAATTTAAGAAAAATTGTTAGGTTATTAATTAATATTTTAAAAGTAAATTATCACAAAAAAACTACTTATAACTTTGTAGATGTAAAATTGACCAGTTAACAGTGTTTTTTGTGCCTTATGAGGTGACAAATAATCAGTCTATTCTAACTGCTCTTACTTCTTTGTTTTTGGCGTCAACTTCTTGAGACTTCTGGTCATAGTTAACGGCAAGTTCTTCAAGAGCTTGAAGAACTTCCTTAACTTCTTCTTTGGCGTTCTCGTTCTCTTGCTGAATACGATTCATCTCGGCCTGTAAAGCTTCGTAGTCTTTTCGTGTGGCAGCAATCAGTTCGTCTTGTTCTAACATTTGTTCCTTCAACTTCTCGATAATCTGACTGTGCTGGTTAATTTCCTCGTCTTTTTCGTCCAACTGTTGGTACAATTTTTCCCTTTCTTGTTCTAATTTTTGTCTTTCCTCGCTACTCATTGTTGAGGCAATCATTAGAGCAGGTGTGGCAGGTACAGGACCTAACAATACTTGTAAAATTAGAAATGATTACACAAGATTCCCTTTATAAAGTGTGTTAAGATTGGTAATAGACTTTGTTTGTATGTTTGATGTTTTGGTATTATCGGTTACTTTCAATTAATGTTTACCGTCAATTCTAATACGCTTTTTTTCTATATGTCTCATTTGTTCGACATTTGATAAGGATACTTCTAGAGATCAATGGTTACTATTAATCATTGATACGAATAATATCAACCATTGTTCATTATAATTTTTAGTCTAAATAAGTCTTCGTCACCTTTTGTATATAGTGTGAAGTAAAATTTTAAACTAAACTATCCTGACAAATTGGATTTTCGCGGTCAATTGATGAACTAGTGTAGTCCTTATTCGGGTCTAAAGGCCTTCGTTGGTTGGAATTGCTTCCTAACGTTTCGCTAGCACGAGTGGCGAGAAGCAATTCCAGCCAACGATGGCCTTTAGACCCGAATAAAGACTGCACTAGTTCGAAATTATCCTATTTTATTTGTCACAAATATTTTGCACTGCGTTTTAGTTAAGGTTGTACCGCAGTTAACTACCCTTGTTAATAAATTTGCTGTAGTACACCACTACACGTATACAATACAAAGTGGAAGAACATATTTATTCCTAGAAGTTTACCGAGATCTTTAATAGTGGTAGTGCTTTCTTCCAGAGCATTGACTGGAGTGCTGGCTTCTTCAGTAAGATTAACCTGTTCTTCGATTTTGACTTGTTCTCCAGCACGCCACCGGGCAAGTTCGGTTTCCAATTTTTCCAACTTTCCCTTGAGTCGTGCCACCTTTTCCTTTTCTTTTTCGTATCTTCTCTTCCATTCTTCTGCCGTCAACTCTTCGTTTACACAAACGACATTCTTTACTGTCTTTGCTCTAAAAGAAACAAATAGAATAAATACCAATAGCCTCTGAGAAAATCACTCAACAGTATTGATTAATTTACCTTTTACCAAATTCAAGGGTGGATTTAGTTTCAGCTTCATTAAAACTAGCAGGAGAACAACAAATAACTATTGTCGTCCTGGCATTTCCTCCCAACGATTCCTGAAGGATACGAGTAAGTTTGGAGTCTCTGTAAGGAATGTGGGTTTTGTTTCCATCGGCAAGGGCACTAATCACATTTCCTAATGCTGACAGGGACTTATTTATGTTTTTTGCCTCGTCAAGGACAGTGCCTAACAAAAATAACCAAAGTAAATACATCTATACCAATTTAAATTTGTAAGCGTTCCTTGATCTATTTTTCGTATTGAGTTTGACTCAAAAAAAGTACTCAGAACTTTTATTTCTTCTATTTACCTAGTCTCAACTTTTTAACCAATTGTAATAAATCCTGTTTGTAGAATATATGTTATCACTAGTTGAGAAACATTTTAGTTAAAATATGTACATAATTATTTTACTTATTATTTTCTGTCTCGAAAGTAATTATCATGTGTTTAATAGTTTTATATTAACATAAAAATCTGAAGGGTCATAAAATATTGATAAAAAAGCAATATTTAATGAAATTGTTACAGAGTATTTGATATTTGATTTATACAATGTGTTTATTAAGTAACATAATAAATATTATACCGTTTCCCCATTTTTTTATCCTGCATTACTATCACAAACATAGTTAAATATACATCTTTTCTTTTCATTTTATGTTTTATCATTATCGTAAACTTTTAAAAAAATATTAAATTTTCTCACCCTCAGCTCCTGTTTTGGACACTTTTTCCGAACCGGCCAAATCAACAAGATACAGTTTTCCCGATAGTTTCTTTTGGTTTTCCAAATTTTCCTGTTTGACATTTATTAAGAATACAGAATGTGATCTTGAAGAATGTTCATTCATATCTGGAATAAAATAAAAAACGGAATAAAATAATATTAAGATTTATAATAATAATAATAATCATACTTGTAACAGCAATGTGTCGATTTGATTTTCCTTCTTCTATGGCTTCGAAAACTTCTTCAGGGCTGGATACAAACCTTTCTGTAGCCCCTTTAACATAAGGAACTCTATTTTTGTCTTCGTGGACGCTCAGGTTTACTTTTGAAACTAAAATTGATTTAAAGGTGAATATAAATTAGTTCCCATTTTATAATAAAAATTACCATCCATCAAATCTCTGATTTTATCCATGTAAATTTCAAAATAGGAGACTTTTATATGGAACTCTAAATTTTCTTCCATGGCATAGATGTGGTTGAATATATCATTAACAATTCGGGGAATTATACCTTGTTTAGCGGGATCACCTATTAAAAATGTATTATGAATTGATATCAAAATTTTAAGAGTAAAAATGATTTTGCATACCTATAACACCTTCCATCGTGTGTGTTTTACCTGACGACGTCTGACCATAAGCGAAAATTGTACCATTGTATCCAGCAAGAACATCTGATACAATACTTTTAGCTGCCTCATTGTACACTTTTTCTTGGGTTGCATTTGGCTTAAATACTTTGTCAAATAAATAAACTTTTCCCTGTAAAAAATAAGCAATAAAAACAAAACTTTATTTAAAGATAATTAACATAAATAATGTATCTCTTGCAGGTATTCGTATACATATGTTTTTGAAAATTTCTTTACGTCACATTATCAATATATGTATTTTTAAAAGATAAGATATTAGTGCACCTACTTCAAAATTAAAAGAACCTATATATTTTTTTAAATAATAAATAAATTAAGGAGTTTATTTGCTAAACTGTGAGAGTTGCCCAAAAGTATATTGGTCAGACAGGAAGGTAGTTTTGCGAAAGAATAAAGGAACACCAAAATGCTTTTATTAATAATAATAAAAATACATGCACTTATGCAAACCATCTAATTGAGGAGAACAATCAACCCAATTTTGAATTTAAAATTTTACACAAAGAAAATAACGGACATAAATTAAATCTTCTCGAATCTTTCGAAATCAACAAGTATAATCACCTGAAACTTGTCCTTAATGACCAGTTAGACATTAATAATTTTCCTCTGTTAATTCCCCCCCCCCCCCACTTCATGATTTTGTATATATATTTTGTAATTGTTTGTTTTGTATATTTCATCACCTGATGAAGCCATTGTAAGGTGTTTAATTAATTAAATAATAAATTAGTAGCAGTGGAAACATTTAATTTACTTAACTACGGGTAAAGATAAACCTACAATTTGTTATTTAATTATTTTTGCAATTTCATAAGAGTGATACAAGTATTTTTATCACAATATATTTTAATGATAACGTTAGCAATTCTATAAAAAAATAAAACGTTAAAAACATAATTAGTAAAGATAATGAGTGTTGGTCATATACACAATCGCAATGCTTTGAAAAACAATTCATAAAATACTTAAATAAGGAAAACTTTCATATATGTAATAGGTATATGTAGTAGTATAGACTAGAGGTAGAAAATTAATTTCGTTAAAAGTCAGTTATAACATAAAGCCGTTTTCGAAAGGACAGATGAATACATGTGTCGTCAAGTAGGTACTGAAATCTTAAATAGCATCGGTTTTGCAAAAAACGCTTCTATTTCAGCATACAGAATTTCTAAGCAACTCCTTCAGAGCCAAATTAATGGATCAACGCGTTTAGCAACTTCATAAGTACATACCTAAGAACATCTCAATGATCTCATCCTCTTACAAGGTATTAGAGATCTCGTAAATTACACAATAATTAATTTTTTTATAAAGCTACTATACGTAGATATCTTTTTGGAAAATATAATTACTGTGCGATTTCGTAATTTATAAAGAACATGAAATCAAGAGTTCCTAAAAGCAAAAAAGTATCTTAGCCTAATGGTTTCTGAGGGGAAGAGGGGTTCTTAAGAGTTATGACCCTAAGGATTAAATTATTTAAATTACACTGAAATTATAAGAAAATCTGAAGTAGTTATGGAAATTTAATGTTAATCAGATAAAACCTTTTTCTTTATTTATTAGGTACCTCATTAGATAAAGGCAAACAAATTCTGGAAGTTGTTGCTTTAAAAACTCAAAACTTTCTAATGTAAGATATTTTTTATAGTAAAACTCCAATTCTTAAAATAAAAATAAAATTTCAATCAAGGCAACATTTATTTCAACTAATTTCATCAAAACAACACCTATATATATATATATATATATATATATATATAGATTAATATATTTTTCTTCTCCTTTCGCAAATATAAAAAATCTTAAAAGTAAAAAATACATAGTGTTACATTTATTCATCCACCAAAAAGAAATAACATAAACGAAGATGTTTATTAATAACCCATGCATAAACTGACCATTTATTTTTGAACTCTAAACGGGACATAAGTTTGTATCCCCAAAGTAGCAGGTTAACAATGAAAGTAAATACAACTTCTTAATTTTCTTTATTTAGAAAAAGTGTAACTTAATGCAATTAGTATTCACTGTTATTATATTATTATAATTATTTTCATTATAACAAGTTGTGAAAAATAAAAATCAATCACCAGTTAACCAGCTTTATTAAAGAAAACAGAAATTAATAAATTATAAGCAACATATTTTATGTAATTGTATTTATATTTATCAGAGGAACAAATTTGCTTTAATAAAGTTGGTGATGATTTTAAATAAGAATAAAATCCTTGGCACATTTTTTTTTATATTAACCTTAGTATGGTCAGTTTACCCATGCACCTCTGTCACCCTGCGTATCAAGGATGTTGTTATTGCAGAATGATCCTAGTTAACAATATATTTTCCATTATTAGCAATATAACAAATTACCTACTAAGGAGAAAACATCTCGTAGAGTGTGTTCCTTCTAATAATAATAATAATTATTATAATAATGACAAACATAAACCATTTCTACTACGTGTGTATGCAAATGTACAAATATCTCTATGTAACCTACTTTGTCAATACAGACAAGTTTATTTGCATGAATCATCGTTTATATCCTCTAGATGTGTAACAACCTAACATGTAAATTAAGCCCGATTACGTATTACAAGAACAACATTTACATTGGAAATAAGGAAAAAAACCGCGAGTTTTATTTCTAGTTCTAAACAGGAAACGTGAGGATTAAATTTATAATAAATCGCCAGAAACACACGAGCTGCTTTAGGAAATAGAGAAAGTAAAAATGCCACGTCAACAAGGTTATAAAAAAAGTCATAATATTAACATCTGCAACTTTTCATTTAAGCATTTTCATAATTAAATTAAATAAAGAAAGACTCACCTTAATTATCACTAACTAAATTTTATATGAGCCGACACGTGTTTCGCCCAATTCACACGTGGGCATTATCAAAGCGAGAATTAGAAGCAGAAACAGGAATAAAGAAAGGCAGAAGAAGGCCTAGATTAGATTAGATTCGCAAATATTTATGAATATAGAATGTTATCATTTTAGGGAAATGCGAAGATTGGATCAAAATACGAATAAGTAGTGGAGATGCTTGTCCAAACTGTCTTCAGATTGACGACTCCATAATGGTGATGATCAAGATGTACCAGGAACAACTTTTTTACCCGTAGTGTCGTAGGTATACAAATGCAAAAATAATAATAACGATTACAAAAATAGTACTCTACCAAAACCATTATGAATGTGTTCTGTACACTTCACAAACATATAAATAATAGTCGTTTTATTCATAAACATTTAAGCAAACCTGGGATTACGTTTATTAAAACTCATTATTGACGTTAAATAAAGAAAGACTCACCCTAATTACCACTAACTAAATTTTATATGAGCGGATAGGTGTTTCGCCCACTTCACACGTGGGCATTATCTCGCGTTGATAATACATATATATTATTATTACATCTTTAAACATTTTTAACGTACTTTTCCATTCAACATTGTCAAAAGCTTTTCCTAGATCCAGGAATCTTATAAATGCGCTTTTTCTGTTTTCTATCGTTTTCTTACTATTACCCGTAATTATTTTTGAAAAATTAAAAGTAAATTCTACTATTATAATTACAATTTTCAAAAATAATTACAGGTAATAGTAAGAAAACGATAGAAAACAGGAAAACCGCATTTATAAGATTCCTGTATCTAGGAAAAGCTTTTGACAATGTTGAATGGAAAAAGACGTTAAAAATATTTAAAAATGTAAGGATAATTGCAAAATTATTGAATTGTATCACACACCCAATACATCGTGTTTTAAGTCACGTAAATTAACAAATTACACGTTCAAGGACAAGTGTGAAAAAAGTTTAGTCATTTTTTAAATTTTACTCGCCGCAACTGTACCAGACTATTATAATAATCGTTAAAGGTTTATTACATAATTGTACAAAGCACGTACCAATCTTGAAACAGAAAACAAAAGAATCGTTTCGATATAAAAGACTAATAGTATAAATAATAATTATATTATAATAACCATGCACAGACAAGTAATCAATGTCTGTGTAGTCATGGACTAAAATTAACACTTATCATCGCCAGTGTAATAACATTTATTTATAATATAAACTAAAAACAGCAGCAAAGCAAATTATTATTGCATAAAGGTCACTTATTGTACGTACTTGCGTTATAATTTAGTTTTAGATTAAATAAATTTAAAAATTTTGAAAAGAAGCAACATTTAATTTATACAAAATAAAGGACGCTATATAAGTAATAAGAAAATAAAGAGATGGGGTAGTAGGGCATCTGCTGACACATGAAGGGCTAGTTAGAGAGAAATTTAAAAATGTAGGGATGATTCAGAGGGATAGATGAGTAATATATAGTTTGCATAAAGAGTAAGTAAAAATAAGTAATTAGTATCTAGCAAGGAGGGGTTCCAGAAAACGTTAAATATGTAAATGTTAAATAAGTATGTATGTCAGAAGAAGATTACAATAAAGAACTGAATAGGATACATGTCATTGCCAACAATAATGGCTTTAATACCTCAATCTTAACAAAAATACTTAATAAAAAATTATCTAGAAAAATAACTTAATTTTGTTCATCCGTATATAGCTAAGAAAAAAATTAATTTTAATTCACTCACATACATAGGTAATTTTTCAGTTAAAGTAGGCAAATACATATCACATTACACTAATTCAATAATTTCCTTTGAAACGAACAACAGGCTTGGTAAATACATAAAAAACAATAAAGATTTTTCTAAGAGAGGTACAAAATCTGGGGATTATAAATTAAATTGCGGTACTTGCAATAAATCTTATATCGGTCAAACTGGTAGGTGCTTTAAAGATCGTATTAAAGAGCACAAAAAGAGTTTTGAAAATAAAAACGATAATTCTAGTTATGCGCTACAATACATCTAATTGAAAAAAATCACAGTTTCGATGAAAATTTCAATAAATTACATATAGAAAAGAAAGGTCTTAAATTAAATTTATATGAAAGTTTGGAAATCAATAAACTAAATAAAAAAGGTATGATCATTAATGATCAATTCGACACCAACAATTCTCCTTTGTTAAACATTTAATAGAATGTGTATTTTCTCCCCCCTTTTGTAATTAGTATTTAAGCGAATTGTTTACGTAGTTTAAGTTTTATTTCTTTCTTCCACCTGAAGAAGCCACCGTGTGGCGAAATGTGCATTGTGGTACAATAAATTGTGTTTGTAACTTGTGTTATTTTATTTCTACGATATTATGGAGTTACAATATTTAAAAGCTTCCTCGATACAACGTTAAATAGAATTGACAGAAAGTATGGAATGAAAATAAATTAAAGTAAAACAAAAATATTAGTAAGTATGGGAGATAGAATTAAGAACATTTACTTCTTGGTCGAAACCAAGACCTTTCACTTAATATAATCTGCGTCGTGGATTTTGTTTGGTAAGTATATACCATCGTAAGGCCTTGTCAAATAGGAAACACCAGAGTTTTCAGCGAATATCAGCATATGGCGACATACTGGCTTCAACACGATATTAAATCAATTTCCTTTTTCGATAAAATTAAGGTTTGAGCTAATATAAAAATTGGAGACGTAAAACTGAGATTTGATACTTATCTAGGATGCAGATAACACAGGATGAAGAAAGTGATAGACACCTAAAACAAAGGATACCACAGGGTCGAGTCACTTTTAACAGAAAGAAAAATCTTCTAGGTTAATCTGGAAACGATTATTAAAAGTATACAGGGTTATTCACACTGAGTGGTATATTAGACATTTTAGGGAAACTGGTTGATGCTCCTTTAAATGGGATGGTATATTTTTTACAACGAATTCGTATGAAGCAAAAAATTTTAGGGTGACTTTGATAACCAATTTGTATGCCTACGATGAATTGAGTTTCTGAGATAATTTAATTTATTGAAAAAAGATCGCTATCACAACCCAAACTATAAAAAATCATAACTTCTATAAAAAATGACTTAAGAGTATAATAACAAATGCTTTTACGGCCGGAATTGATAGTAGAATAAAGATTCGTGCTGTAGGGCCGTGGCCTAAGTGAACTATTAAGTCCAGACGTTTCGTTGGCTACTGCGGCTGGCATCTTCAGTGGTAATGCTTCGTTGACAACGTGAACGTAGGTTGTATCTCGAAGTCTTGGTCCTAGTCGCTGCCGAGTTTAGTTTACTTAGACCACACGGCCCTACATCCCGAATCTTTATTCTACTAATGACTTAAGAGTGTTTTAAGTTTTACTAGTTATAGTAAAGTGTTACGGCTAACTTGCTGCCACAATTAATCTGAATAATTTATACAGGGCGATCAGAAATAAAAGTTTAAAAACTTTACCCACGAACAATTTCACTTTATCATATGGCATTTACTATATTTTATGTTGTCATTCGATTCCTTTTTTTTTCTCTTTCGATATATTCGGATGTTTCCCATTTTTTTATTTAAAAAAAATCCAAAATTATTGAAAATTTTTCAAATAAAACAACAGGAAACAAAGTTTTCCTAAAACGTCTAATGTACTACTCAGTTTGAATAATCCTTTACATTTGAAACAACGCTCTGCATGGGAACTAAACATGGAGAATGGCCACGAAAATTTTATAAGCGTTTGAGATGTGGTTTTATAGGATAATGATGGAGTCCTGTTAGAAGCACAAACAGGATTAAAGGAGCAGAGGAAGACATAGATTAGACGACTGTTCAAAAATAGAGGAATTAGATGTGGAATGTTCTAGTTTTCAAGAAATTTGAAGATTTTTTACGATTTTTATTAGATACAACAAAGATTTTGATATGCACCTATATTTTTAAGGCGTTTACAATGCCATTGCCTTTTAAGTAATTTTTAGGGTTTCGCACCTAAAAGAAAAACAAAAAATCCTTACTAATAGTTACATCAAACAGAATCAATCAATCAATCAAATATAAATGCAATATCCAGATTGAAAATTTAAAAAAAACAGTAAAATTTAGAAAACATTAAAACTTTATAGATAATATATTGATTGTTGTTATAATAATCGCAAAATGCTTGAATTAAATTGTTTCATACACCCAATACATCGTGTTTCAAGTCACGTAAATTAACAAATTACACGTTCAAGGACAAGTGGGAAAAAAATTTAGTGATTTACATGGGACATATTACAATCAGAAACAGGAGTAAAGAGAGAAAAGCAGACCTACATTAGAGTACTGTCCGAAAATAATTAGAGATGTGGCATGCTCTAAATAATTTTTTGAAAATGCGATGATTAGCTCAGGTAAGAGCCTTTTGTAAATATGTTTTTTTTTTCTCGATATTAACCAAAGCCTACGTGCTCACGACCTGTCGCAGTCAATTTAATAAAACAATAGATAGATATCATCATGTATTTAGTACTTGATAAAAAACAACAAAATAACAATGAGCAGATTATTTTTATAGATGTGAAAGCAGTTCAACATTGTACTGGTTAGAAACAGGGAGAATCCGCAATTATTGTTTATTATCGAAACTCGTTAAATAGTTCAATATGCTTCTGCTCACGTAGGCGAACATAATGACATCAATTAAAATCTTACAATAAGTTCACCTAACTTTATGATTTAATTCCACTTAATAATTACCAACTGTATTATTAACAATTAATTAACCCTTAAATGAGCGCACCCAACTTGAATCACATAATTACTTGTGTGTGGTACTTTTAATTCCACTAAGGAATTTTCTATATATCGCATTTTTTTCTATCCAGAAGACTATAGACCTGATTACCTAACAGGCGGGCTGAAAAGTTCGTAGGGTGACTCATAAATGGCGCTACTAGTATCAAATCCATATAATTATTAGTTAGCCCTAATCTTCAAAAGACGCGTGTATAAATTTGACAGCTGTTGCACTATTAGTATCTGAGTTATAGCATTTTTAGTGAAAGAACTTTTGTTACTTTGAAAAAATGGATAAAAAGGAAATTCCTGTATTAATAAAGCATTGCTTTTGGCTTTTTGGCGAAAAAAAAAAATACTGTTGAAACCAAGGCTTGGCTTGATAAACATTATTCGGACTTTGCACCCGGAAAATCAACCGTAGAAAAGTGGTTTGCTAAATTTAAACGAGGCACAATGAGCACCGAGGACGATGCACGCAGTGGACACCCCAATGAGCAAAGAGGCTGTTACCGACGAAAACATCAAAAAAGTCCACAAAATAATTTTTGATAACCGTACAGTGAAGTTGATTGAGATAGCTAAAACCCGACCCTAAAGATATCAAAGGAACGTGTTGGTCATGAATGATCGTGAATGAATATTTGGATATGCGAAAGTTCTGAACAAAGTGGGTGCCGCGCGAGCTCACAATCGACCAAAAACAACTACGGATCGATGATACCAAGTAGTGTTTGGAGTTGGAAGCTGTTCAATGGTAATAAATCCGAATTTTTGCTATTGCGTCGATATGTGACGATGGATGAACCATGGCTCCATCATTCTACACCAATCGACATATCGACAGTCAGCCGACTGCACGTGATGAACCGACTCCAAAGCGTGGAAAGATTATATATTATAATTCTTTTTGTATTGCAATTTATTTCAGACGTATTCAGGTGTTATTTAGTTTATTCTATATTCAAATTTTATTATATTTTGTATCATATTGTTATCATGTAAATATTCCTTTCTTACAATTCTATTACTATACTTGCTCTTTACCTGATCTGTATCTAATCTTCGCTTAACGAAAATTTAATTAAAAGTAGAATTTACAAGTTACAAGTTACAATTTAATTACTTCAGTACTTTCCTGTAGTCCCTCTTAACAATTCAACTGTCTGTACTAACTGCATGCCGTCTATAATTCTTACTTTTCCTAATAACAATTTTACTTTAGGTTTTCAGTATTTCATGTTATAGACCGAGCGGCATGGTCTAGTGCTGTAGATCATTGCTTAGCATTCGCGAGGTCATCGGTTTGAACCCGGGCCCGGCTGCTCTGGTTCAAGTTTTTCTGTGGTTTCCTTAGATCATTTAGGCAAATATTCCACAGATAATCTTTCACCTCTCTTCTGTCTTCATTTAGTCCGTCTCATCTTTCTCTCCCTAACCACACCATCCACCCATTCCCACGATTCTTGCAAGAAGGCTGAAAAGGGCCTTAGGCCCTACCCTCCGGCTTTGCACTACAGTGTAGGTCGCAGGGACTGCCCACCCACCAGCACTAGTAGCTGGTGGGAATGAAACACAAAATAGTTTTTTTTTATGTTATCGACCTTTTCAAATTCATCCCTACTATGACTAACAAACTTCTAGCTCCCCTCTCTTCTATCTTTCTACAATCTTATTTTAAAAACAAGAAAAAGTTCTTACTCGATCTTCCTGGCATCAACACAAATTCTAAAGTTCGTTCAATTTTATATTTATTTTTAACTCCTAGTCTTCATTTAAATTTCTTCGTCAATTATATATTTATTTATTTTCGTTCAGTGTTATTTTATTTTTTTCGTTACCTATATCGTATAAACGCAGAGTCTAAAACTTTATCCGTTTCTGAGAATAATTTACGATCCAGATTTAAATCTTAATGAATTTGCGATCGGGTAGCCGTTGTAGTGTTCTATGGTTGCGATATCGTTAGACCAATCTATATACGAATAAACAGGGTGCATGTTGGATGTAAATTTTAATATTGTCCGCTGTCAAATTACATTTTTTTTAAATTAATTGCACAAAAATAATGTTTCCACGAAATGGGACCATTTTTTTCGAATTATCGGATCAAACAACCCTACCCTGTAAATTTCATCAATATCCTTAAAGCCGTTATCGATATACCCATCAGTAACATGTTAAGAAAACTGCTCGTATTATTTTATTATAGGACAAACGCCTTTGGCAGAGGTGTAAAAGTTTAAAATCAATGAAAATTCCGGGTCCAAATTATTTTTAACATGAAATCGGACAAGGTTGGTTTCAGCATGTACATATAACATTTGTTCATATTTATCTATTGAATGTGCGCATTATTTGTTATATCACATATACTACACTAAAAATGTACCGACCCATTAAAGCGATTACGTAGGAATTTAATAATAGATTTTGAACTACAACATAACCAACCAACTACTGAACCAATTTTGCGATTTTTATTTTTAGCAATTAACAAAGAAATTGAAACAAAACAATGAGTGTAATAAAAACAATAATTAATAATAAATAGAAGGAAAAACATAAGGAAACCAACAACAATAATCAATGGTAAAATAAGAAAGATCAGTATTCATATGCAATACAAATTCAGTACTTCTCATATAACTTCTACTACTTTCTAAAAAGTAATAAAATGGTATTTATTTGTATATTAACCGAATTTTTTGTCTAGTTTATATTTTAAACTAGTTCTTCGATCCAGAATCAATAAATTTCTGATGAAACAAAGCTTGGCGAAATGATAAACTTGTTGAAAATTACATTGGTGTCATATTTTCTTCATAATGAATCTCAACTAAGAAACTACTGTAAACTCTATTATATATAAAATGATCCAAAAAAGAAGGAATTAAAATATTTTTTTGTCTAATTACAAAGGATCACAGGTCCCACATTTGGAATGCGTCCTACACAGTAGGCACAGCGCACCGAAAGCCATATCCCACGACCGGTTTCGATCGTCCTTTGTAATTAGGCAAAAAAAGATTTTAATACCTTCTTTTTTGGATTGCTATCTCCTCTAAGAATCTTCCCGAATCAACAGTGTAGGGGTATTAGCCCTCGGAGTACTTGTTTCTTTGATTCCATATTTATATCTATATAAAATGGTTTTGGTACCTTTAAAATTTAATTTAAGCATACTTTAATTATATTTTCCTTATTTCTATCAGCATGTATGCCAAAAACTTCCAGTTCAATATTATAAATAGATGAACAGATACATTAATGTCCTTAAACCCTTCTTAATATCTTAAAATTAGGAGTTGTTAGTAGCTGAAAACAAGAAGGTCCACAAAGAGAAATTATTATTTTATTATTTTTATCTACCAATTGTCTCGACTGTTATCAAACCGTACATGAATGATATGCAATTTCTACTACTTCGTATGTTCTCATTAAACTGATGTTGTCGATAAACTACATATTTGTATTGTCTAGTACGCTTATGAATAAATTAATGAAATTCTAACATCCCATATTTGGTTTTACAAAGCTCACATTAATCTTATTAATTACAATGAATTTCGTTTCCTAAACTGGAAAACTCCTATTACTTTCCAGCAGCTCCATTCATTAACTGAATCTTTTTAGATTATGACTAATAAATTAATAACACTAATTTAATTGAAATGCCTTACCCATTGTTCTATTCTTTTATGTTAACGTTGTATCATGAATAGCACAAAACAAAACCAAAAACTAATTTTCACACAACTGTTAGGTCAATATTTACTTTACTATAATTAGAACAGTTTACATTTAGAAACCAATCAATTAATATAGGAATCAAAGGTTTATACTTATTCAATAAAATTAAAAAAAAAAATGAACCAAGTGTGTATTTTATACATCAAGTTGATATTAAATATTTTCTACCTATTTTTGGAAATATTATGAGAAGTGCAAAATAATTTTGTATTTTAACACCATATAGATAAAAAAAAATAAAAAAGGGATAGAGTTAGAAAAGAATGAGTTAAATAACCCATACTTGGGATGGGGTTTGAGGAAGGTACATTAGTAGATCTAATAGTAGGGTAGGACAGCAAAGAGTAAATGTTTATTGTCAAACAGGGAAGGTTGAGATGTATATAGTCTGTTGTGTATGCTTTGTTAAACCACCTGTAAGGGAACATTCGTGGCTAGACGAAGGGTGAACCTATCTGCCGGAGTGGGATGTAGGATCTAAATTTAATTCAATTATAACATAAACAGATTAGAGTTTAGGATAACACAGCAATCTGAGTTCATTAGATTTTCTTTATTTTTGTTTATTACAATATTTTCGGAAGCGTCTAGAAAGAAAGGATTGTCGACGTTTCTAATTAAATTTGTACAACGTTGGTCTATTTCATGGTTATTATCAAAAAATAACAAAGTCAGTTGAAATTATTTTAGATAAAAAAATCATCTCCTAAATTTTCAAATCTCTAACACACCTAGTTTCCCTAAAACGTCTAATGTACCACTCAGTTTGAATATCCCTGTCTATGTAACACTATTAAAATAAAAACACACACAAGATATTGTTTTACACAAATTATTAGAACTACTCTAACAATTGTTTCGACTGATAAGGTCATCATCTGAAAGTTATAAAGAAACTAACCCAAGATCAAACAGTAAGGTCTATTTATGCTATCCCTCCTAATTAGCTAATGTCTATGATAGATTTAAATATAGGACTATTTAGCCCTTCTGTTAAATCATTTATGATATTTAAGTTTGAATTTAGCGCTTTTTGAATTTCAAGTTTTCCCAAATTGTTTAATTTGTAACCTTTATATATTTATTATTATTAATAGAGTGTTTCAATGTAATACAGTGTTGTGACAGACCAGTGGATAATTTGTTGTCTAAAATTGATTTTTTATGTTCTTTTAGTCTTGTTTTAAAGTTACGGCCGGTTTGTCCTATATAAATCGCATCACAGTCATCACAAATATTTTTTTATACACCCGATTTCTTTAATTTATCTATCTTATCGATTTTATTGTTAATTAGCATTTTTTTAAGTGTTTCTATTGCTTTTTATTGTATTAATTTTAACATTTCTTAACTTATTACATATTTTTGAATACTGTTATAATATTTCAACAAGAAATTTTTGAAAATTGACTTTGCACTTGATAACGAGTGTACATAAAACAGATTACCCTGGCGCTAGTGTGACCGTATTTCGGATGTCAAGGGCAGGTATTTTCGTATCGATTTTGTCGTGGAAACACGCGGAAACATATCCACCATCGAAATGTATATATGTGAGTAAGCGTATACATATGTATCTATGTTTACATGCAAACACTCCTTAGCCAAAGAACTAATGATAAGGATGAATGCATTTTCAAAAGTTAAATAGGTATTTCCAATTTACTTAATTAACGAACAGGAATATATATATATATATCTATACTCTGTAAACCAAACAGAATAAACAAAAATTAGTTTTATATTGATAGATAAAAACTGACATTTTTTTAAACTAAAAGGATTTTCATGGTTTATGTCTAAAACAGTTGATGCTTTTATAATATTAGATATTATCGCAGTTTTTATCACGACAATCAATCATCACCTTCATTAAAAAAATTATTAATCCACTGCATTAGTCGTTAAAACCAACTTAAGTATTTATATACCAAAATAAATATATATGTATATGTAATTTGAAAATTTTAGGCCTTAGTAGTCTGCCAAAAGAAGTCAAATTAAAAACATTACTGAAGTATACTACTTTGTCCTATTTTGGTCTAAAGGTTGGCTGATAAATTTTTATTGAGCAAAACAAAGTCATATATCAAAAGTATCTGGCACAACCGCTGTTACGACCCCTGAATAGCAAACTGGTTCGAACTGATAAACTGCATAAATTTTGCCTTAGCATACTAATTAAAAAAACAAGTTTTCTCAACGTTTTTTTTATCAGCAAAATCTGATATAACACCTAACGGATATTTAGATTAAAAGATAACATTTTAAAAATGAATCATAAAGTTAATATATGATTAAAACATATTAATAAAATACTTTGTTAGTAAGCGATAATTACTTCAATATAATGCTTCAGGTTCTAAATCCAGCAGACAGTTTTTGAAAGTCACAAAATTATTTACGTATTATATAAAGCGTTTCTTTAAGCATGTCAAACTTTTTAAAATTCTGTCGTCCTTTAATACCACCCAAGATTCTTTCGACCGTTCTAGGTAGAATTCAGAGTTTTTACAAATTTATTGTATTTCGTAAAAGTTAAATTGCAACAAAATACATTAACTTTTTAGTCTCATCAGAATCTATTGGTAACATTATAGGAATGTTTACCATTT